>CM071596.1:88790000-93790000 GCA_036435485.1 Saposhnikovia divaricata
TGTTTATCGTTTTTGTATATATCTTGTTTGTTGCATCAAATAAACGTAATTAAGACTTATTCACGACCTTCAGTGTCTAAGGTTCGCCTGGCTGTTAAGATTTGGTGTCTAAGTGACGAGTTTGGCCTCTTGGCAATGCCTGCTCTAATCTGGCCGAATCGGTCTGAATAATTCTTAATTTACGAAATTTTTAGTGTGTCATAGGTTAGATTTTTCTTTTGATTTTTCACCATTTATTTTGTGTGTTGCATTTTCGCACTTTCTTGCTACGTGGTTTTATCATTGATCAATCTTTACCATGTACGTAGCATTTAGGGATCGTTATTACCAAGGTTGGGATTTTGACGAGGAGTTAGCGGATAATACGATGTGGTATGAGTCAACTAGGGAACCTAGTGTATATAACGCGTCGTCTACTTTTAGTGATCTGCATTATAGTGAAAACGATATTGCAATCGACTCTGAATTAGATGCTTTCACTAGACGACTCGAAGCCTTAGAAACCCTTAGTGGTCATTCACACACATCTTGGCACCCAAATTTCAACTCTCCGAGTCTCGATTTTCAACACGGCCCCGACTCTTATCAAGTCAACGCCATGTTTCAACCAACCTCTCGAAATGACCATTTTACATCGTCTTCTAACTCCGATTGGAGAGATTATCCCGATCTCTCATGGAACCAAGGTCATAACTATCAAACTCCGCCTCCACATTTTCAAGAACCGAACTCTTATCCAATTCCGAGTCAACTTGACACCTTAGAAAAGAGTATCGAGGCTTTATTGATTTCTCAAGCAGACTTCATGCAAACCGTGACCCAAGATAGGCAAATTTTGAACTCCAATGCTCAAGCCTTATCTAAGTTAGAATTTTAAATGAATCAATTAGCCACCATGTGCGAGCGTGAGACGATAACCATTCCGAATCCACCAAAGGTCAATCCTGAATTTCTTATCACTCAAAGACCTATCGATACTTTCGATGATATCATTTCTCCTAGGTCTAATGCTCAAGTTGACACTCCTTTCGGTGGTGATTCACACGAAGAAGATTCTGATGCTGACATCATCCTTTCTCTAGGTCAAACGAAGAATCCCGATGATTCCGAGTTTATGGCTTCACCTAGACAACCATCATCTTCTTCTAGTGAACTTTTCCTTTCATCTTCCCAACCTCTTCCCGAAAAACCCAAAGAACTTCATACTCAACCAATAGGAGCTGATCTAGTTAAGGAGGTTGTTTCAAGGTCAAACTTGGACGATCATGAGATTGAGTCTCTTCTTAAACAAGATTTTCAATTGCATTACGAGACTAAGCGTGAGCTTCACGAATCTTTTAAGGATTTGACCTCGGAAGAGATGTTTGGAGAGATGATGAATATTTGTTCCAAATGGGAAACCCAACATCAGGATAGTTCTTGTGATCCTAATTCTGTTGGCAAAACATTTTTCGAAGAGCCACCCCCACCCGTTTCTATTTCTTCATTTTCCACTCGTGCTCCATCTTTCAACGAAACTCATGATATTCATAACCAAGAATTTCAAGTAATCAATTTGCTTAAACAACATGAAGAAGCGTCTAATTGGTCTATGAATGATGTTAGTAATATGAGTTTTATTCTTGCACATAATCTGATCAATCGAGTGGTCTATGCTATTTGTGTGGGTGAGTTTCTGAATTATGTTGGTTGTATAACGAAAATAGTTTTTCCGAGATCAGGTATTGGTTAGTGAATATTTGTTTTGTACCTCCCATAGTAGAATGTAGGTATGGGGGAGTGCCAGTGTGTGTGTTTCTTTTGTGTGCGTGGGTTGTTTTCTTTCGTGATTTTTAGAAGCTTTCAGTCTCCGTCATCCCTTATCAGGTATTATCTCCTCTTTCTCTTCGTTTCTCTTGCATTTGCATACATTGAGGACAATGCATGATTAGGTATGGGGGAGGGTTTTAGTGTAAATACATAAAATTGAAAAATCCAAAAAAATTGAAAAATTTTAAAAATCCAAAAATAGAGATATTTTAGCTTAGTTGTCCTTCCCACTCTTTAAATTCTAGAACTAGTTGGTGTTGACTATTTTTCGAAAATTATATGTATAATGCCTTTAGATGATTTGAACGTAGTCAGGTAAGGTTTTTCCTCATGAAACTTGTGTCGAACAAATTTTTGCTTAAAAGTCCAAGACCACACATTTGCACAAGACTTTTGATGGAAGAATTGTATAGGAATGTTATTCGATACCTGAGAGAGAACCCACATGTTAGAACAATGTCGAATCAAACCTTTGCGAAATTTGGTTCCTATAGTGTCAAAAAAAAAAAAAAAAAAGTCAATAAATGTTTGTAATTGTTGAGTGCTAGTGTAATTTTGTAATAATAAATTCTTAGTAGGGAAATCGGCTAGGTTGGGCTCATTAATAACCCGAGTAAGTAAGTTCGAGGGGTCTTTGTGCCTAGCAACCTAAGGTCCTTTGTGATCTGGGATTGTTGACCTAAAACTCGCTAAATGGGTATTGATGCAAAAGTGTTTTGGGACCTCAACCATTGCACGGTCGGTCTAACTACTAAGAACGTGAAGTTTGGCTAGATACTTGTTTTGATAGAGATTGGGTCAGTTCAATATTGGTTGAAAAAGAGAAAATGTTCGTATGCAGTTAATCCATCAAAGGCCTTAAATTCACTACACACCTTGGGATTTTTTGTAAATTTTTAGAGTCTAATCAAGTGGATTGTGGGAACCTATAACTTTGCTATTATTAGAATAATCTTTAAGGCATGTATTTTCCTACAAAATTGTTTTGTTGACACCAATGAAAGCTAGAGTAAAAGAGGAAAGTTGGATATTGGCTGACTTATCTTAAAGATTTTATGGGTATATCTTCTGTAAACCCTTAGGAGACAACACTCCTCCTGTAGAGATCGTCTATAGGTTTAACGGGTTGGTAAACCTAAAATTACCCGTGATTCCTACGACAGTGAGTATAGGTTTTTAATTCTGCATTTTTCTTTTTGTTTTACTCGAGGACGAGCAAAAGATAGGTATGGGGGCATTTGATTAGTGCATAATTTTGCATATTTTTATTGCCTATTTATTGTTTGAATTCGTATTTTAATAAATTATTTTGTTGCATTTCAGGAAAATTTGAGAAAAATGAAGAAATGACAAAATAAAGAAATAAATGACAAAAGAAGGAAAAGAAGGACCAAAATGGAAGAAAAATGAAAAGCTAGGGAGGGTGGTGCATCTTTGTAGCCCACCAAAATGAATGGCCAAGATTTAGCCAACCAAAATTTAATCAATGGCTAAGATTAGTCCTTACCTACCAAAAACCCTAATTATTTTCTATAAATAGCCTCCTCCTTCATTTGTAAAATGAACTGAGAATTAGGAGTAGATTAGAATTAGGATCAGTTTTTAGTTCACTTCAAAATTTTTAGTTGTAATTTTCGTCAGCTCTTGTAAACATTGTTTTTATACAAATTTTTCCTATTTTATTTTTGTTTAAATTCGAAGCAATATTACCCTGTGTTATTTGAAGACCCATAATTCATCCCTGTTTGTTTGTTTTTATTATTATCTTATTCCATAAACTCAAAGCCAGCTTTAATCTCTTTTCCTTACCTTCCCTGTTCTTCTTTGTCGCCACACAAATCCATTTCATCTTCTTTTTTTTTTCCTCAATTCTTCTTCCAACGCGAAAACCACAAATCTCTCCCTTATCTCTCTCTTTGAATCTCCCGTAAACAGCTTTCTCTTTCCCTCTCTTGATTCTTTTTCGAGTTTTCTTAATTTTCTTTGTCCTTCTTGATTGTTGATTGATTGCTGTGTTTCAGTTTGTAAATTGATTGTTGGGTTGTTCGTTAGTACCAAGTAGCTGCGTGTATAGTCAAGTTCTGAGAGTCGAGGTTCTTTGTTTTCGTTTTCTTTTGTCCCTGCTTTCCTTTGCTTGTTTTCGCCGTGAGTGTGTTTTTGCTGAGAGTTTTTGTAGAATCTTGTGGGTGTTGTTTTTATGTGTACTGAGTTTTGAGTCTTGTATCTTGGTGTTCGAGTTTTGTGAATGAAAGTTCGAGTCGCTGCCCAAGTTGATGTGTTCATTCCGAGTTTCTGTACTAAGTTAATTGTATTTGATTTTTCAGTTGCTTGTCCCTTGTCGATTCGAGTTTGTGGTGTGAATTTTGGCTGCGTTTCTGTATTAGTTTCCGTTGTGTTATTTCCGAATTCTGGTTAGCGTTGGTAAATGTCTGCGTTCTGTTTCTTCCGTTCTCAAACTGTTTTTCTGTGCCGAGTACTGCATTGTCTTGCTGAGAAGAATGGTTGTGATTAGTGCTATGTATTGGTTAAATGTGTTGGTTGTAGTCGAGTATGTTCGAGTCCAGTTCGCAAGTCGGGTTTTAGTTTTTGCAAATTTAGAACTAATCGAGTCTAGTGTCTGAGTCTTCTTGTTTCTACTCGTGTTTTACAGTCCCAACTGAACTGCGTGTTCGTTTTTTTTGGCTTTTGAATCGTTGTTTGCTGTTGTTGTTTTTTTTGGAATTGTTAAATTTTGTCTTTCGAGTCTTGTGTATCCTTGAGTTACTAAATATTGGATTGTTTTGCCGAGTCTCAGTTTTGTTTTGTTTTGGGCAAATTAGTTTTTGTTAATGTTAAAATCAGTGTTATTCGAATGTCGTTTTTAATTAGTTTTAAATAATTTAAATTTTCTTTAGGAATTAAAATAGAAAATAAAATCTGATTTTTCTTTTCTTTTAATTCTTTTTATTAGTTAAATTGAAATTAGATTAAATTAAATTTTCTTTTTATAATAGCTTAAATTTTCTTTTGTAATTAATTAGTCCAAAATTTCCAAAATTCAAAATTGTTCTAATTCGCCTAAATTAAAAGTTAAGGATCGCGAATAAAATTATTCCCTGTGGATCGAATCATAAATACTAAAACGATGATCGTGCGCTTGCGATTTTAATTGTATCATTTTCGCCACATCAAACATATTTAGAGATATACAAATCTAAGTACATACATGATTACGTAAAATTAAAGTGTCATTTCTTCTAACGTGTTTTCAAAACGAGATGTCTTAATGTATGCATTGAATGAACTGCATTATAAAATTTATTTTGTATAAAATATGTAGCATTAGCATATCACGAGACTAATAATATCAAACTCCTGTTGATATTGTTTTTATCAAATCCAAATTTCATAGGTAAATTGTTTCTTATTTTTAAAATTTTAATCTTTTTATTAGCCAATCTACAAATTAGCTGATGCTAATACGATAAACCTATATAATGTAAATATACTTAATATAGAATATTATACTTATATCAAATAAAAATATGTTATACACTTCATTTATCTTTTTTATCAAATAATAAACATATTCTTATCATTCAACTAATATATACACATAATTATTAAAGGAGATAAATATTGCAGTAATTTGTTAAGAGAACACAACAATATAGTTATTAGTTTAGTTAAAGATTTTCAAGATATGATCAAAAAGGAATTATAGTTATTTAAAAGTTATTGGCTCAGTTATAATATTAAACATATATATTAAATTAATTATATATAAGGATACATTGATCGAAATTATATATTCGAAGACAATTTTATATATATGCATGTAATTAAATGAAAACTCACTCTAAAATAAGAATTCGGACCCAATCTCAATCTCATATTTTTTAAACGAACTTCAATCTAGCCACAATTGTTTGATAGATATATCATCACTTTCACCATTTTACATACCTGAGATTGATTCCTACTTATTTTAGTCACCTACCTCCTCATTTCAATTCTTTTGATCAATTTTTGGTCACCTTGGTACCTTTTTCACTTCTGACTTCAATCACCATTTATATTTTCTCTCCCCGACCAACATTTTTAATATTATAAGAGAAAAGAGGAAAATATTTCAATGATTTTATCCCTAATAAATCATAAAATGAACGTGAACACAAATTTATAAGTATATGAATACCAAAGGTTTAATTTCCATCAAAATCCAAATTATTAAAATTAGTATAATTATATGGACACTTTTATCCTAAATAAATTATAAAATAAATATTGCTTAGAACGTAATAAGTGAGTTGTTTGAGAATGTACTTAATGATTTTAAAATGTATAACAAAATGTGATTTAGTTTAGTGGTGTACATGTTAACATAAAGTTATAAGTACCAAAAGGTCATAAGTTTAATTCCTCTAAAATTCAATTTTTTTCATTAATATAAACTTAAGGACAGATTGGTAATTTATTAAATCGGTTCAAACCCCATGTTTACCTATAATAGATATTAGCATAATAACCCGTGCGAGGCACGGGTCATCTTCTAGCAGTCAATATAAATTTGTGCATTTTTACGATTTAAATGATGTTTTTTAGTACAATTGCACATTTTCTGTTCATACATATTATAATATCACTACCTTTATTTATGGATCATTTTATATGTATATATCATATGAGCACTAAAAAGAGGATGTTTTGTAGCATACAAATATATTGTATAGGCTATAACACGATTTCTTTTAGAGCAATGATAAAAGGACATACCATCAATGTGAATAATACTCATCATACAATACTTTTCAGATAAAATCATTACATTCCTTAATATGTATTTTTTTAAAATATTTCGCCAATATATAAGTCACTCTATTTCCTTCTCTTCGAGTAAACTTCTTAATTAACTTACTTTCTTCGATAATATTGTCAACACGGAAAGATCTTCACTTACATTATTCAGATTTTCAATAATCTAAAAGGAGTAACCTTTTAAAACAACATTTGTTAAATTTCAAAATCTAACAAATTGGAGGGTTTCAACAGTCGTCATAGCTTCCACGATTTTTGAAAAATATTATCACTTTAATTTCATTGAAAACATAGCAATAAACTCACCTCAACGTTTTTTTCTTTCAGAAAGCAGGCTACGTCACAGTTAATTTTGTATGAAAAAGGTAGAAGTAATCACCCGATTTGATTCAAAAATAAGTTTAAACTAGTACAATTCTTGTCCTAAACCTCAAAAATATTGTTTTAAAAGATCAATAGCTATACCCACAATTTCCCTAGATTTTGAGATTTTTTCCACGATTTCGATAATCTTTCTATCATTAAAATAGTAAAAATAGCAGCCATAATCAGAGTATTAAAAAATTTAGAGTCATTCTATCGTTAAAATAATAAGATTGCAGCTATAATCAAAAGTATTCAAAAATTCGTATGTCTTACATACAAAATCAAAGGAGTGGATATAGTTTATAAATAGTTTCATCAAACCACTACTCTGCTCAATTTTATGCGAATAATTTAGATGATATAACACAATTTAACTAATTCGCAGAATGTGTATAAATTTATGTTACATGTAGAAAGTGTATAATAATTTGTACTTACAGTAATTTTGGGCCTTAATAATTTAGCCGAAGAAAATAAAGAACTGAGGTTAAGAGAACATAAAGTTCAAAAAATAGGTGTGTGTTTCTTTTTAATCCTCCTTAAAACTTTTCATCCACATAATTAAAATTCTAAAGTGAAATTGTTCAATATTTTAGCAAAATTAGTCTACTTCTACTAAAAATACTGTAAACATATGTGAGTGAAGAATAAAATTCTTGATTTAATCCTTTTCTCTTCAAAGATATGCTCGAGAATCTAGTTTAAGTGTCAGTTGCACAAGGATGACATATTTATTCATATATCAGTTGTATTTTGAAATTCTCGGTACCAAAAGAAACGTAAAATTTATCTACGCAATGGTGAAAGCGGTTGAAGTGATGTATAATCAATATCCAAAAAAAAATTACATATTCTAAACTTTATCTTTTTAGGCATACAATTTGAAAAGACTTGAAGTGTATAATGTAATTGATCGATCCTAATATTTTGTCTACTTGAATGCTATGCAAAATTCTATGTTCTAAATATCGACCTTTATTAAATTCACTTTGGATTTTAATCCAATCCTATTTTTGTTGAGGCCCAAAAATACAACTTAGATTGTAGAAGGGGGGTTGAATACAATCTAGTCAAATTTACACTTTTCTTTCGAACTATGAAAATTTTGCTAGACACAAGGATAGAGAGTTAAGTGTGTATTCTAGGCGAGAACAAGATGATATCAAGTAAAAATTAAAGACGGTATATGGACACACAATCTTTAAAACTTTTAGGTGGACTTGAGTCGATCCACCTGAGATATATTGAAGAAATTATGCGTTACAAAAACACAGCTGCGTATACAAAGTTTGATACGAGAAATCTAACGATTTATCTAAATCAGCTCAAGTGTTTCTCCTTATCTAACAATGCGGCTCATGCAGGCTATTTATACTACATGAAGACAAGCAGGCTACACAAAATGAAAATACATTTATGGTATTGTTTATCACACGCTCAAGCTCGAAGCGTCACCATTTCTGGAAAGTCTTTTCTTCTTGATTTGGACATTTCCAGCATGCTTCAAGTCTGTGCATATTCCTTTCTTCATAAGTTACTAAGTTCGAGTGACTTAGCTTTCAAGCCCACGTGATGCTTTATGCAAAAGATGTCCTCTAATTTGAATCTTCATTCTGAGAAAGTTGCTTTAGCTAAAGATATGAACTTTTAGCAAGTCAGTAAACTTTTTTGTTTATTGAGCTATCTTTGAACTTCTCAGATAATCAGAGTAATCCTTATGCACTTATCGAGTTATCCTTTGAGTTCTTCAGATAAAAGGTAATCATGTTGGAGGTTGCTTCCACTCTTATTTTTGCCTTCGAAACTGGATAAGCAGAGTTTGATTTCACCTTTCATTTGTAAGAGTTTGAGCCTTCGAATATTTACAATTTGACTCCCTACTCGTTACATCCTCTGTGTAATAGACGCTGTTTAAGAGTCACGGGTTGCAAAGTAATTCTGTCTGCTTTTGTGACACCCCCAGACCCGGGGTCAGGGATCTAGGGTAATCACGATCCATTTATTCCTCGCTGTACCTGTATTACTCACAATATATGCAATCCACCTTATCATGACCCCACAATCTATAAAATCATTTACACAGGTTAGAGTCTCAGAAATGACACACTACAATATCTACGGAATAAAATATAGTTATTACAGACCCAAATGTTTTACATCAGCGGCATAAATATCTTGTTCTGTGTACATCCTTACATAAGTCTTATCTATAGATAAAACGGATTAACAAAAGTTGCAGGCTGATCCAACTGGTCCTTACTACCTTGGGTATCCCTGCTATGAACTGCTCACGGAAACGCCTTGCGTTGCCCACTCGCTTGCGGGGTGTGTTCCGTATCCTTGACAGCCTGCTTAGATGCTATATAATATATATAATACGAAAGCATGAGTGAGCGAAAGCTCAGCAAGATAATGAAAGAATGACATAATCTGCCTTTAAATGAAACCCAATATAAATCTGGTAGAAGACAATAATTGTCAAAATATCTCAATAATTCAATTACTATCTTTATATGAAAGATATATGAAACTCATATTTGCCGAAACAATTGAAAAAGACATGCATCCTTTATTGAAAACTCGAATATTCACCCTATAGCGCCCCCCCAATCCGGGATCAGGATTTGGTGTCACAAAACAATTAAAAATGAAATATGCCTTTAATTAATCTTATTTACACAAACGATCCCTCATCCTGGATCAATCTCAGGTTATGGTATGAAATAAAAATCTAAATTACAAAAATTATTACAACTTCTATCTTCGAACTAAACACAATTACTATACCATCTAATCCGCTTAAACCAAATCCGTGCTCGCCCGTGCTGGTTCTGAAATCTATCCTGTAGAGAATGCCTTATCGCTCTCATTCGCATAGTAAAGGGTAGGTAAATCATCCTTAAACCTAACTGCAAAGGTTTAGCTAAAAACAAGCAAGGGTGAGCCAAAGAACGCTCAGCAAGTATATAATATAGTGAACAACAATTTATCAATATTCCATTGATGAACAATATCAATGGTCAATCCCACTCAAGAGCATAATTCAAAAGGGATAAATATCAAAGGCGTCACTCGTTTCATTCAAATATGTCAATTGAGTCACTCATTTCAAAAATGACTTAATTTAGTCACTAATTTTAAAATTTGTATCATGTTAATCATCTGGGAATGACTAAATTGATACTAATTTTAAATTTTTAAATGATAAAAATGATACAAATTCTAAAATTATTGACTAAATTGAGTCATTTTCGAAATGAGTGACTCAATTGATATATTTGGATGAAACGAGTGATTCCTTTGATATTTATCCCTAATTCAAAGTCCATCATAGAATAAAATTTTCTACTTTTCTTTAAACCATAACATTTCATCAAAACATTCTTTTCTTAAAAACCATACTATCGTCCAAACATACTATTCATAAAACTTTAAAAAAACATTTAAGTTGATTGGATTATTTTCCTGATTACGGATAATACGGGTGATCAGACACGTAAAGTCCCCAGACCTTTGAAAGTTGGGTTTCCAATTAGGCAACACATTGTCCTTTAAGGCTGGGTTAGGACCGAACCGCCCTAACCTCTTAAGTTAAATAAAAGTGTTGGGCTAGGGCCGCACCCTAGTCTCTTACGCTAAATAAAAAGTGTTTTCTTTTAATGAAAACTAGTTTAATTAATTAGTCTTTAAACTCACCGATAACAGATCAGCCCAGTATAAAGAATTTTTATAGAGCATTTAAATAATCAAGCCATTACTATTTGCAATTGTGACACCCCTAGATCTGGGGTCATGGATCCAGGTCATCACGGTCCAATTTCCGTTTAAACATATTACACTCTTGATACTTAAATAATTTAATGACATTATATACGCACACTATTGACCCAATACTTATAATAACACACACCAGTCATAAGCTCAAAGAACAGCATCCATCATTAAAAACAGTTAAAGTAAAGTTATTATTACAAACCCAAAATATTTAAGTAGCATTGTTGAAAATACTTCTGCAGGAAGCATATCAACAACCAAAATATATTACAACAGACTTCTGGTTTAACTTACACACGTCTACTCATACCCTGGATATATATATATATAGGCTACCTCAGGAATAGGCGACAGATCCCTATCATATATCCCCGCCCTTACCCGCTTCCGGGGTGTGGTACGACGTATCGGCGGCATCTGCTATAGCTGTGATATAAACATAGGCAAGAGTGAGCTAAAATAGCTCAGCAAGATAAAGTTTTAAATCCTGTTTGAAGTAGAACAATTTATAAAAGCTTTGAAAGTGTTGGTTGTTCATTTAACAAAGTTGTTTCAATAAAGAATAAACGATGAAGTTACAAAGTAAAGTAAGGAAAACATTTTCATAAATATCTGTATTTTATTTGCGCAGCAATACACCAACATAAACTTGCTTGTTATTCATTATAAAGATATAATATCAGTTTCTCTTCTAATTCCTTGATACCATTCATTGTTTCATACCATTTCATTCTTTTCCAACATACTAGTGCAATGAAATTTTCAACAATTATTTAAGAATTTAGGGGATCTTCATCATAGCCAGATACGACAGGACGATGATCAGTCGCCCTATACGTACCTGTTCCTGTTTACTACTAGTAGAAGGAATGACCCTCTCCGGTAATCATCCCTGGAGGAAAGTTCTCCACAATCCCCCCTCGGCAACACATGGGCCGGAATAAATATTGCAAGCTGGATTGCATTGAACTCAGCCCAAAGATAGAATCCCCATTATTGAATTCTTATTCCATTTATTCCGAAAAATTTCCTTTTCATAATTCCATTTATCAAATTACCTTTTTTTTTATCCACAAAGTACCTTGCATTATTTGTATTCATAAATAATTTCAGAAATCAGAAACATGTCCATTGGAACAAAATAATATGTAATCATGTGTACATATATACATTTTCAACAAAACCATTTCCTGGAATTTTATAACTTAATAAAGTAAAGATAAAAGAACTCTTGCCTGGAAGGGTCGTAGGGGTAACGTGTCTCCGATCAGTCCGGTGATCTATAAACAATCCCAAAATTATTCAAGGTTAATCACTTAACATTTTTGAAAAGCTAAGTATATACTTTACTTAGGTTAAACTCATTTTCAAGTTAACTCATTGGACATCCCCCTAACATAACTCTTTATTATCATCATTATAATCAACACTGACTCAATATCAAGGCATTGCATGATACTTATGCTTGGGGTACTTAAGTTATATAAGTCCTAGTGTCGATCGTTTACTATAAAAGATTACACCTCGCGAGTTATTGACCGTTTTCTAAGTGATTTTCCAATGTTATTGCTAAGTGCGCCCTTAAGGAGTCCATTCGCACTTAACTTAAATTCGAACATTTTTATAAAATTGAAAAACGATCCAATTGACATGAGGTTTTCTTTCACACCTTCCTTATGATCTCTAATATTTAATTACCGAGATTCGCCACTGAATTAACTACGTTAAGGGGTTTCATTTTCAATTATGAACTTGCATTTATGATTTCGAACTACTTTTAGTAAATCGACGATAACTCCTAAACCGTAAGTCCGTTTGTTTCGATTATTTTGCCAAAACGATGTATGACTCGAGAACTACAAGGATAGGTTAGGTTCTTGTTAAGGTCAGAGGTTATTTATCTCGGGTATGCTCTGTTTTAAAGGTTAATGAAATTTTGGCATTACGACGGCTGTAAATCGGATATTTCCAAAATGAAATCTTTACAATAACCATGGTTTCCACTCCAAATCACACATACATGTTATTTACCTTTGAACTAAGGCCAAGCAATGCCTTTCTGTTCATATAAACTACTTTAACAATTATCAATACCCAATCATAGTTCTCATGCTTTAAACATACATAATAGCACTAAAACTCAAACAAATCTCATAATCCATCAAGGGTTTCAAGTATTATACCTTTGTTTGAAGCTTATAATGCTAGAGTATCCTTACAAGCCTTAGTTCTTGCTAAAATAATGACTAAGAAGCCATAAACAATCATCAAAACCAAAACAAGAACGTTAGTTACTATTCATCATCACTTTCTTAAATCATTTTGAAAATGATAACCGTAAAGAATGATGTTAAGCTCTTGGATATACCTTCTACTAATGTTCCTCTTTAATTTAAGCTATAGCTTGAGAAATTTGAATGGTGAAATCTCCTCCTTCCCCCTTTTTCTTCACTTGGCCGAGAGCTTCCTTCAAGGAAATGGGTTTCTTTTTTTTTTCTTCTTGTTTTGTTTTGTTTTAATACCTACTAATACTTGTATTATTGATATATATATATATATATATATATATATATATATTGGATGCATCTCTTTTAAGGTGTTGTTAACTTATCATTGGTCCACTTGTCATCACCATGTTAAGCAAGTCCATTTTTGTAAAAATACAACTTCATCATTCCGTTATTAGTTGACTTGCACTTAAGTCACTTGATTTCTCCTTTCTCCACCAATTTGATTCTCTTTGTAACTCGTTAATAAATCAATACGTTTACAACTTATAAGTAGCATTCCATTGCTTTAATGTGACACAATTCCTTAACTCCATATTATAACCCTTGATCCTTTTGTATCTAGGAAATTTCCACCAAAAACACTATTCACACTCTATTCTCTTTTTATTCCTTATATATTGTAAAAATGTCCTTGTCCCCTTTCGAGCGTTCCCTAACTCTTTCTCGGAACCACTGAACTAATAATAGATATTAATTTGGATGACATGAGAATATTCTTCCTCCTTGGAATTACCATATCTTACTTCCCTGAGAGATAGATTATTCTTAACTAAGTTGTCAGCCAGTTGCATGGTTCATGGCATATTAGCAATTGAATCCAAATCCATTCCATAATCATTCATTATAACCACCGTTACACTAATACTCCATTACATAATAAAAGTTTTAATTCTTCCAAAAATCTAGGTTCTTACAGTCTCCCCCCTTAAAAGGATTCCGTCCCAGAATTAGTTTGAAAACAGATGGGGGTACTTTTCCAGTATTTCGCTCTCTAGTTCCCAAGTCGATTCTTCCACATTATGGTTCTGCCACAAAACTCTGACTAGTTTGACAACCTTGTTTCGGAGCACTTGTTCTTTTCTATCTATGATTTCCACAGGCTGTTCCACATAGCTTAGGTCTGGTTGTATGTCTACGTGTTCATATTCCACGATATGCTTAGCGTCCGGATTATATTTTCTCAACATCGAAACATGAAACACGTTGTGCACTTGTTGTAAGTTTGGAGGTAATGCCAGTTCGTAAGCTAAGTCTCCAATGCGTCTTAAGATCTAAATGGTCCAATGTATCTAGGACTCAGTTTTCCTTTCTTTCCAAACCTCATCAACCCTTTCCAAGGAGATACATTTAAGAATACTAGGTCTCCCACTTCATATTCCTTGTCCTTCCGAGCCAAATCTGCATACTTCTTTTGTCGATCTTGGGCTGCTACCAGCCGTCCTCTGATCAAGTCTACTCCATCTTTAGTCCGTTGAACCACTTCGGGCCCGAGCATCTTTCATTCTCCAACTTAATCCCAGTATAAGGGAGATCTGCATTTCCTTCCATAAAGGGCCTCGTAGGGCTGCATCCCTATGCTTGAATGAAAGCTATTGTTGTAGGAGAATTCAATCAACGGCAAATGGTCATCCCAATTTCCTTTAAAGTCTATATCACAGACTCTCAACATATCTTCCAATGTTTAAATGGTCCTTTCGCTTTGCCCGTCTGTCTGAGGGTGATAGGCGGTACTCATGTTCAGTCTGGTTCCTACACCTTCTTGAAAGCTCTTCCAAAATCTGAAGTTGAATCTGGGATCTCGATCAGATACTATGGTGACTGGAACTCCATGTCGCACTATTATCTCCTTTAAGTAAATATCTACTAATCTGTCGACCGTGTATCTTTCATTGATCGGAAGGAAGTGAGCTGACTTCGTTAGTCGGTCTATAATTACCCATATGGCGTCATGATTGGCTTTGGTTCTGGGTAAACCTACTACGAAATCCATGGCTATATGTTCCCATTTCCATTCAAGAATCTCTAAGGGATGTAAAAGTCCGCTGGGTCTCTAATGCTCTGCTTTCACTCGCTGGCAGGTCAAGCATCTGCTTACCCACTTTGCTACATCCTTTTTCATGTTAGGCTGATAAGTGGATTTTATATCCACTTATTTTCCGCTAATTGGACCTAAATTGGTGGTTTATCCTTAAGTATGTTGTGTCTTTTAATTCATTTTTTGTTAATTAAGTTTTTGTTGTGCAGAACTCGCAACTTTAGGTATTGTGGCGATAAAAGGCTAAGAACGGTGGATTTCTATCTCAATTTTATCAAGTGGACTAGCTACGAGGAAAAAGAATTATCATAAAGAAATTCTGAGTGATATATTCTTAATGCTGAACCCCCTGTTGGAATTGTTATATTTTTCGTTAAGCGAAAGAAGTCCGGTTTCAGATCTTCCAGAGACCGCATCTTGGGACTTATGGATTTATTTAAATTAATAATTTTTTATTTAATTAGAAAATTATATTTATAAATATCTAATAATATTATATATTTATTTTTGTAATTTTGAAATTAAATTAATTATTTATTAATTAAATATATTTTGTTGAAATTGTAATAAGTTCCACCAGTTTAGTGCAAGTTGATTAAGCAAAAGAAAAAAAAAAAGTATTTGATCAAAAAAAGTAAGTGGCTGTCGGCAATTATTAATAAGAAGAAAGGCAGCATTTGTAAACTGGTGTCGGCAGGTGTGGTAGCTTGATTCACGCGCCCATGCACTGCGTGATATTCACGCGCCAATTCTTAAAGAAAAAAAAGCCGCGCGTGGCTTGCATGTGCTGGCCCTGCGACTGGATTTTAATTCTGCTGAGTGGAAGAACGGCTGAGTGCAGTTGGTACTCGGTAGTGGCTGTTTTGTTGCTACTTTCGGCTGATTAATTGTTGTATTTTATGTTATTTTTATTTCTTTTCAATTCTTTTTATTTTTATTTTATTATTTTGTGTGCTAAATTTTTGCTATAAATAGGTGTAGATTCTAGACTTGAAAACACACCAATTTGGAGAACAACAATTCTCTCTTGTAATCTCTCTAGTTCTTGTAATTTTAAGTTTTGTTTTTATACACTTTAATTTTTGCAAATTTAGTATAAGTGTTATTTCGGTTGAAGAAATTATGGGGATTAATTGGAGTGCTCTTTTCTTTCATTGGAAGCTATTTCTGTTCTACGTTCTAAACTCTTGCAATTTCATATTTAATTTATCGCAATTTTTAATTTAGTTTGTATTATTATTATTATTATTATTATTATTATTATTATTATTATTATTATTATTATTATTATTATTATTATGTTTTCATTTAATCCCATGATGACGATCCGTTCGATTATGAACTAATCGCCGTCATAGGATTCTAATGGATTTATTTACGTAATTTAGTAAATCGATGCCTTAATAATTTGTATTATGATAAAAATTCAGATTGCCTAATGTGGTTGCGCTTAATTTATTAGATGCGTAGCTAACGTCTAAATTATTAATTCCTAATGAATGCGAAAGTGGATTTTAGGAATTTAGAATTTGCCATGTTAGCATAGGTTCGTAATTGTCATGTACATTTACGATAAGTGGTAGGATTTTGGATCACATCACCCTATGTAGTCATAATAAAGGAATTTATTCGTAAACCAATTATGTTTTCAAATCTTATAGACATATAGGCTCTAAGCATAAAAGGTGTCCTCGCGACTTCTATCTTTTTAAGTGGATGTTCGTGTGGTTTGATATGAGTTAAGACTGAAAGGCGCTTATGTTATTTTCGTGTTCCCGACTAGCTTTCGTAAATTATCAAAATTCCTTTGAAATTAAGGCATCAATTCTAAATGAAATAAATAATGAAATTAGAATCCCATGTTTTTCTCACTTATAAATTCTCATTTAATTAAATCAAGTAGTTCGAATTATTTAATATTACTAATTTAATTAATCAATTAGAAAAATACAAAAATACACCCTTTTGATATTTATTCAAGCAGTTTGTTGTTTAATCATACGTCGTTGCTTAAATATTATTTCTGAACAAACACCAAGTCTCTGTGGGAACGAATTTATTATATTACTTGTGACCGCGTACACTTGCGCAGTTAGTTTTCGAACCAACAAGTTTTTGGCGCCGCTTCCGGGGACTTCGGTGTTATTTTCAGAATTTGTGTTTAACATCAACGGAGGTTAAACTTAACTGACTTGGATATTTTTTTTTCTAACGTCGTGTTTTCTTGCTCTGCCAGTATAAAGATCTTGAGTTGTTTATGCTAACGCGTGCCCAAGCTATTAAATCAAGAGCCGTAAGAAAGCTGTAAGAAGCATTAGAAATGGCGGATGATGTGCCCAAGAAATTGATGGACTATTCTCAACCGAAAATCAATGACATTCAGTCAAGCATCGTCAGGTCAGCCATTGCAGCCAACACATTTGAAATCAAACCTGGCACAATCCAGATTGTACAAAACTCTGTCCAGTTCGGGGGAACGCCAACGGAAGATCCAAATATGCATATCCGAAACTTCATAGAGATTTGTGACAGATTCAAATTCAACAATGTGTTAGATGATGCTGTAAGGTTGAGACTCTTTCCATTTTCTCTGCGGGACAAAGCTAAAGGATGGTTGCACTCTCTCCCAGCTGGGTCGATAACAACATGGGAGGAACTCGCTCAAAAATTCCTCACTAAATTCTATCCCATGGCAAAAACAGCTGCCATAAGGAATGCTATTGCTCAGTTCACACAACAGGCGGGGGAATCTTTATGTGAAGCTTGGGAACGCTACAAGGAGATGCTAAGAAAATGCCCTCATCATGGCATGCCCAACTGGATAGTCATAAATTGTTTCTATAATGGATTGGGATGGCAATCAAGACCTATTGTGGATGCAGCTTCAGGAGGAGCATTATGGGCTAAAAGTTATGAAGCTGCCTACGAGCTAAATGAAATGATGGCGGCCAATGAGTATCAGAATCTGACACAGAGGATGCCTCAACACAAGGTGGCAGGAATCCTCGAGGTTGATGCAGTCACATCCCTATCAGCTCAGCTTGAAGCGCTAAACATGAAGGTGGATTCTTTGACAAACTATGGGGTACAACAAGTAGCAAGTGTTTGTGAGCTATGTGCCGGTAAACATGAAACGAATCAATGTGCAATTTCCAATGAATCAGTGCACTTTGTGAGCAATTTTCAAAAGCAGCAGCATCCGGTCCCAAACACTTACCAACCCAACAACAGAAACCATCCTAACTTCAGCTGGAGCAACAATAACAATGGATTGCAACCACCACCGCAACCATATCAAGCCCAACCACCATATCAACCACACCCATATCAACAACAACCATACCATCAAACCCAAAATCAACAATATGGGGCCAGACCATACAATCCCTCGGGACTATATCAACAGCATGGGCATCAACTTCAGAATCAGTACGCCCCGAAACAATCTCAACCTCCGGGATTTAATCAGCAATATTTTGCAAGTCCAGGCCAATAGTCTGCTGAGAAATCAGAATTGGAAGAACTAAGATTGATGTGTAAGAGCCAGGCTGTATCTCTTAAAACTCTGGAAAACCAAATTGGCCAAATAGCAAACGCCTTACTCAACAGGCCGCAAGGAGTTCTACCTAGCGACACAGAAACAAACCCTGGAAAAAGGGACGACAAAGAGCAAGTCAAAGCTATCACCTAAGATCTGGAAAAATCACAAAGGACCAAGAAGTTGAAGAGGTAGAGGCACAAGGCAACCACTCCGCGACTGAGGAGCAAACGAAGACCTTGAAGCCGGACATCAGCATCAGCGAACCGGAGAAGGTCAACAGGCCATCTGAGAAAGCATCCCAGGAGCATAAAACTGCAAACACAGAAATCTACCCACCGCCACCATATCCGCAGAGACTCCAGAAGCAGAAATTGGATAAGCAGTTTGCTAAATTCTTAGAGGTATTCAAGAAGCTACATATTAATATACCTTTTGCAGAAGCATTGGAGCAGATGCCGAGTTATGCTAAGTTTATGAAGGGTATTCTATCAAGGAAGCTGAAACTTGAGGAATTAGAAACTGTTGCCTTAACAGAAGAATGCAGCGCCATCCTCCAACAGAAACTGCCTCCGAAGCTCAAAGATCCTGGAAGCTTCACCATACCATGTACTATTGGTAATCTGTCTTTTGAAAAGTGCTTGTGTGACTTGGGAGCTAGCATCAATCTGATGCCATTGTCGGTTTTCATGCAACTTGGTCTACCTGATCCAAAACCCACAAATATCTCCTTACAGCTAGCAGACCGGTCAGTTACGTATCCAAGAGGAATAGTGGAAGATGTCTTGGTAAAAGTGGATAAGCTCATCTTCCCAGCTGACTTTGTTATTCTAGATTTCGAGGAGGATAAGAAGATTCCCATTATCTTGGGGAGACCATTCTTAGCTACAGGTCGGACGTTGATTGACGTCCAGAAAGGTGAACTCACAATGAGGGTGCAAGACCAAAACATCACTTTTAATGTGTTCAAAGCAATGAAGCTTCCATCTGAAGAGGAGTGTTTCAAAGTTGACTTGGTAGATTCTACAGTTAGAACAGAGCTTGAGCAGATGTTATTAACAGACCCCTTGGAGAAAGCCTTGATAGGGGATTCTGAGGTGGAAGATGAAGAAGGAGTAGAACAACTTCAGCAATTAAATTCAGCTCCTTGGAAGAGAAGATTTGATATGCCATTTGAGTCTCTTGGATTAGCAGAACTAAAAAATTC
This sequence comes from Saposhnikovia divaricata, assembly GCA_036435485.1. Classification (NCBI taxonomy): domain Eukaryota; kingdom Viridiplantae; phylum Streptophyta; class Magnoliopsida; order Apiales; family Apiaceae; genus Saposhnikovia; species Saposhnikovia divaricata. The sequence continues at coordinate 88,809,818 of CM071596.1, forward strand.
CCAGGAGCGTCTAAAGCCATCTATTAAAGAAGCTCCTATACTTGAACTCAAACCATTGCCGGACCACTTGCGGTATGCGTTTCTGGGTGATGCGTCTATATTACCTGTTATTATTGCTTCTAATCTATCAGGGAGTGAGGAAGATAATCTTTTGCGAATTCTGAGAGAATTCAAATCAGCTATTGGATGGACCATAGCAGATATCAAGGGAATCAGCCCTTCGTATTGCATGCACAAAATTCTGCTAGAGGAAGGAAGTAAACCTATTGTTGAGCATCAGCGAAGACTCAATCCTATTATGAAGGAGGTAGTGAAGAAAGAGATTCTTAAGTGGTTGGATGCTGGTATCATCTACCCCATTTCAGACAGTTCTTGGGTGAGTCCAGTTCAGTGTGTGCCCAAGAAAGGAGGCATGACAGTTGTAACCAATGAGAAGAATGAGCTCATTCCTACTCGGACAGTCACAGGATGGAGAATATGCATGGACTATCGCAAGTTGAACAAGGCCACCAGAAAAGATCATTTTCCTCTTCCATTCATCGATCAAATGCTGGATAGGTTTGCTGGCCATGAATATTACTGCCTTCTCGATGGTTATTCAGGCTATAATCAGATTTGTATCGCCCCAGAAGATCAGGAGAAGACCACATTCACTTGTCCTTTTGGCACTTTTGCTTTTCGTCGAGTTTCTTTCGGGCTCTGTGGTGCTCCTGCGACCTTTCAGAGATGCATGATGGCCATATTCTCTGACATGATTGGAATAAATGTGGAGGTTTTCATGGATGACTTTTCAGTTTTTGGAACTTTGTACGATGAGTGCTTGCATAACCTGAGCCTAGTGCTGAAAAGATGTGTTGAGACTAATCTGGTGCTCAATTGGGAGAAATGTCATTTCATGGTGCAAGAAGGAATCATTCTTGGGCACAAGGTATCTAGTAAAGGGCTCGAGGTGGATAAGGCAAAAGTAGAGACTATTGAACGACTGCCTCCTCCAGTCATAGTTAAAGGAATCCGTAGCTTTCTTGGACATGCAGGTTTCTATCGACGATTCATACAAGACTTCTCCAAAATTTCTAATCCATTGTGCAATTTGCTGGAGAAAGACAAACCTTTCAAGTTCGATGATGATTGCTTGGCTGCTTTCGAGCTATTGAAAAAGAAGTTGACATCAGCCCCGATTATTACAGAACCTAATTGGGAAGAGCCATTCGAGCTAATGTGCGACGCTAGCGATTTTGCCGTGGGAGCTGTGCTTGGTCAGCGAAAGAAAAATGTTTTTCATGTGGTTAACTATTCTAGTAAAACCCTTAACGATGCACAGCTAAATTACACCACTACGGAGAAAGAGCTTTTGGCAGTTGTCTATGGTTTTGAGAAATTCAGGTCCTATTTGCTTGGGACGAAGGTGACAGTCTACACTGATCATGCAGCCATTAGGTATCTATTTTCAAAAAAAGAGTCTAAATCACGATTGATTCATTGGGTTCTTCTGCTGCAAGAATTTGAGCTTGAAATAAAAGACAGGAAGGGGACAGAAAATCAGGTAGCCGATCATCTATCGCGGTTGGAGGAGCATGGTAAGGATAAGACGCTAATTAATGAATCATTCCCAGATGAGCAGTTGTTCGTAGTGCACGGAGAAGTGCCATGGTTTGCAGATATTGTGAATTATCTGGTGAGCAACGTCATTCCGTCAGAATTCTCTTATGCCCAAAAGAAGAAGTTTTTGCATGATGTGAAGTGGTATCGATGGGATGAACCATTTTTGTTCAAGCAGGGAGCAAATCAGATTATCAGGAGATGCATTCCTTACAATGAAACGGAGGAGATTTTACGAGATTGCCACTCTACCACATACGGTGGTCATTATGGTGGAGAGAAGACCGCGGCTCGAGTACTTCAGGCAGGATTCTTCTGGCCAACCTTGTTTAAAGATTCTCATCAATTTGTATTGGGATGTGATCGCTGTCAACGGGTTGGAAATATCTCCAAGAGGAATGAGATGCCTCTCAACATGCTTCTTGAAGTTGAGATTTTCGATGTCTGGGGGATAGATTTCATGGGACCATTTTTCTCATTGTGCAACAACCAGTACATCCTGCTAGCGGTAGACAATGTGTCCAAATGGGTAGAAGTCAAAGCTCTGCCTACAAACGATGCTAAAGTGGTTATAAACTTTCTGCACAAGAACATATTTACCCGTTTCGGAACTCCACGAGCAATAATCAGTGATGAGGGGACACATTTTTGCAATCAGAAATTCACTGCATTAATGGCAAGGTACCGTGTGACACATCGGGTTGCAACAGCGTATCATCCTCAAACTAATGGTCAGGCAGAAGTCTCCAACAGGGAAATCAAGCGGATTTTGGAAAAGGTGGTGAATCCTTCAAGGAAAGATTGGTCCTTGAAGCTAGACGAAGCTGTTTGGGCATACAGAACCGCATATAAAACACCCCTGGGTATGTCTCCTTATCAGTTTGTGTATGGTAAGGCTTGTCATTTACCTGCCGAGCTTGAGCACAAGGCATACTGGGCTTTGAAGAAATTGAACTTCGACATAAAAGTTGCTGGTGAAAAGAGGATGCTTCAACTGAATGAGCTTGATGAGCTTCGTCTACAGGCTTATGAGAATAACAAGCTGTACAAGGAAAAGGTCAAGAGATGGCATGATAGAAGGTTGGTACATAAGACATTTGTACCGGGTCAAGTGGTTCTGCTTTTCAACTCTCGGCTAAGACTTTTTCCTGGAAAGCTCAAGTCAAGGTGGTCAGGTCCGTTCACGGTTAAAACAGTGTTTTTGCATTGTGCAGTGGAAATTTTTGATAAGTCACCTGATCAGTCTTTTAAGGTGAATGGGCAGAGGCTTAAGCATTATCTTGGGGGTACGGTGAACCGTGATGAATTCACCACTTTTCTTGCCCCATCATGATCGAGTTACAGAAGGAACGTCCGGCTAAATGACGTTAACGACAGCGCTTCATGGGAGGCAACCCATAGGTTTGGTGTTTTTATGTGTGGTTTGATTTTGTGTGATTTTGTTCAGTTTGCAGGCCAGTGGCGAGTTGCAGGATTAGCCTCAGTTTGGAGCTCATTTCCACCACCTGATTCACCGCCCGAGGAGGGCGACGATGCCGACAGTAAGGGGAGTTCTCTTTTATCCTTTATCTATACCTTCAATGAGGACATTGAATATTTTAAGTTTGGGGGTGATTTAGTTGCATATTCATGATTAGTTGCATATCATATTTTCCTTCATCCCGTAGCACTTGGTAGTTCCGTTTAGTAGTCAATGATGAAGTTGAGTGTGATAATGATAGATAGAGGGCTGATTTAAATACTTATGAATTGACGTGCATGTTACAGAAACACAATCTTACACAAATCATCGGTTGCTTTTGGGCTAGGTTAAGGTCATGATTGTTTGGTTGTTGAAATTTAATCACCTGATTATATTTGGAATTTTCTTTATTCCCTTGATAGCGTAGAATCACTAAATATAACTTTGGAAGAAACCGGGGTTCATGCTAGTTTGTGTGTAATTGTTAATAATGGATATGTGTCAATTAGCTAGTAGCCAGCTCATATTTATATGAGTAGTTTAGGGTTGGAATTGAGAATTCTCATTCCAGATTGCATATAAAAAAAAATATTAAAAAAAAATTATAAAAAAAAATGAAAAAAAAAAGAAAAAAAAAGAGTGTTATGATAGTGTGAGTATGCAGAACTGGCCAGGATGAGCTCTTTAATACTCGAGCAATTAAGTTCTAGGGGACTCAAGCCTAGTGACCTAAGACTTTTCCGGTCTGGGATCCACTAACCTAACGCTCGCTACATGGGTATTATTGTATAAGCCTTTTGGGGTCTCATCCATTGCACGGTCAAATAAGCATGTGTGTTGTGTATAGTATTATACGTCTTAGTTGTTAGTAATAAAGCATGAGTTCCTGTCTAAACTCAAATGATGATGGAGGTGTTTCTAAGTTATGAAGTGTCTAGCGTTCATTCTATTTATAAACTTGTGATTGTCTTGGCGAAGAATAAGTATGGTTTTGATCTAGCGCTAGGAGTAATTCTGATGAGCATTGCACACACGCACGTTTATGTACTTGTACATGTTAATATGCGGGTATTTAGTCGATCTCTATTTGGAATCTTCACATTCTCTGAGTCACTCTGCTAAATTGGTTATTGCTTTGCCTATGGGATCCTTGCATCAGTTGCATTCATACATTTAGGGGTAGTCGAGTTTGTTTTTGCTTGAGGACAAGCATCAGTTTAAGTTTGGGGGTGTGATAAGTGGATTTTATATCCACTTATTTTCCGCTAATTGGACCTAAATTGGTGGTTTATCCTTAAGTATGTTGTGTCTTTTAATTCATTTTTTGTTAATTAAGTTTTTGTTGTGAAGAACTCGCAACTTTAGGTATTGTGGCGATAAAAGGCTAAGAACGGTGGATTTCTATCTCAATTTTATCAAGTGGACTAGCTACGAGGAAAAAGAATTATCATAAAGAAATTCTGAGTGATATATTCTTAATGCTGAACCCCCGGTTGGAATTGTTATATTTTTCTTTAAGCGAAAGAAGTCCGGCTTCAGATCTTCCAGAGACCGCATCTTGGGACTTATGGATTTATTTAAATTAATAAATTTTTTATTTAATTAGAAAATTATATTTATAAATATCTAATAATATTAGATATTTATTTTTGTAATTTTGAAATTAAATTAATTATTTATTAATTAAATATATTTTGTTGAAATTGTAATAAGTTCCACCAGTTAAGTGCAAGTTGATTAAGCAAAAGAAAAAAAAAGTATTTGATCAACAAAAGTAAGTGGCTGTCGGCAATTGTTAATAAGAAGAAAGGCAGCATTTGTAAACTGGTGTCGGCAGGTGTGGTAGCTTGATTCACGCGCCCATGCACTGCGTGATATTCACGCGCCAATTCTTAAAGAAAAAAAAGCCGCGCGTGGCTTGCATGTGCTGGCCCTGCGACTGGATTTTAATTCTGCTGAGTGGAAGAACGGCTGAGTGCAGTTGGTACTCGGTAGTGGCTGTTTTGTTGCTACTTTCGACTGATTAATTGTTGTATTTTATGTTATTTTTATTTCTTTTCAATTCTTTTTATTTTTATTTTATTATTTTGTGTGCTAAATTTTTGCTATAAATAGGTGTAGATTCTAGACTTGAAAACACACCAATTTGGAGAACAACAATTCTCTCTTGTAATCTCTCTAGTTCTTGTAATTTTAAGTTTTGTTTTTATACACTTTAATTTTTGCAAATTTAGTATAAGTGTTATTTCGGTTGAAAAAATTACGGGTATTAATTGGAGTGCTCTTTTCTTTCATTGGAAGCTATTTCGGTTCTACGTTCTAAACTCTTGCAATTTCATATTTAATTTATCGCAATTTTTAATTTAGTTTGTATTATTATTATTATTATTATTATTATTATTATTATTATTATTATTATTATTATTATTATTATTATGTTTTCATTTAATCCCATGATGACGATCCGTTCGATTATGAACTAATCGCCGTCATAGGATTCTAATGGATTTATTTACGTAATTTAGTAATTCGATGCCTTAATAATTTGTATTATGATAAAAATTCAGATTGCCTAATGTGGTTGCGCTTAATTTATTAGATGCGTAGCTAACGTCTAAATTATTAATTCCTAATGAATGCGAAAGTGGATTTTAGGAATTTAGAATTTGCCATGTTAGCATAGGTTCGTAATTGTCATGTACATTTACGATAAGTGGTAGGATTTTGGATCACATCACCCTATGTAGTCATAATAAAGGAATTTATTCGTAAACCAATTATGTTTTCAAATCTTATAGACATATAGGCTCTAAGCATAAAAGGTGTCCTCGCGACTTCTATCTTTTTAAGTGGATGTTCGTGTGGTTTGATATGAGTTAAGACTGAAAGGCGCTTATGTTATTTTCGTGTTCCCGACTAGCTTTCGTAAATTATCAAAATTCCTTTGAAATTAAGGCATCAATTCTAAATGAAATAAATAATGAAATTAGAATCCCATGTTTTTCTCACTTATAAATTCTCATTTAATTAAATCAAGTAGTTCGAATTATTTAATATTACTAATTTAATTAATCAATTAGAAAAATACAAAAATACACCCTTTTGATATTTATTCAAGCAGTTTGTTGTTTAATCATACGTCGTTGCTTAAATATTATTTCTGAACAAACACCAAGTCTCTGTGGGAACGAATTTATTATATTACTTGTGACCGCGTACACTTGCGTAGTTAGTTTTCGAACCAACATAGGCCACCAGTAGTACTCTTTCAGATCTCTATACATCTTAGTACTACCGGGGTGCACTGAGTATCTTGAGTTGTGTGCCTCATATAAAATCTCGTCCTTGAGTTCCTGAACATTTGGGATCCATATCCTCCATGCATACCTCATGATCCCTTCTTTATCTCTTTCACACTTAATTTCTTCTCCAGTCATTATCTCTTCCTTCGAGTTCTTTTCTTCCTCCATTATTCGTTCATGGCATAGTCTAATCTTTTCTAACAATGGGGGTTGAATTCGAATTTCCATCAACCTTTCTTGACCATCTCCTGGTATCCTTACCTCGATTTCCAACTTCTCAAAGTCTCTTATCAACTCTTTCTTTGAAGTCATCATCTTTAGCTTCTCTTTCCTACTAAGGGCATCAGCCACCACATTGGCCTTACCCGGGTGATAACGGATCTCAAAATCATAATCCTTGATCAACTCTAGCCATCTTCTCTAGTGCATGTTAAGCTTCTTCTGGGTGAAGATATACTTAAGGCTCTTATGGTCAGTGTAAATCTCACACTTATCTCCATATAAATAATGTCTCCAGATTTTCAACGCGAATACTATGGCAGCTAACTCCAGGTCATGGGTAGGGTACTTTAACTCATACTCCTTCAATTATCTCGATGCATATGCAACCACCTTGCCGTGTTGCATAAGTACACAACCTAAGCCCTTATGGGACGCATCACTGAAAATTACAAAGTTCCCTTTTTCATCTGGTAAGGTTAGTACTGGAGCTGTTATTAATCTTTTCTTTAGCTCCTGGAAACTCTCCTCACACTTATCCGTCCACACAAACTTCTCAGTTTTACGAGTGAGTCGGGTTAATGGTGCCGCTATCTTGGCAAAATCCTGAACAAACCTCCTATAATATCCAGCCAATCCCACAAAACTTCTTACTTTCGTTGGAGTCTTTGGTCTTTCATAATTTGAAATTGCTTCTACCTTTGCGGGATCAACTAACACTCCTTCCTTACTTATCACATGCCCTAGAAATTGGACTTCTCGCAACCAGAATTCACACTTTGAAAATTTAGCGTACAGCCGTTCTTGCCTCAAGGTTTCTAAGACTATCCTCAAATGCTCCTCATTTCTTTCGGAGTCCTTGAATAAACCAATATATCATCAATGAAGACTATAACAAACTTATCCAGATATTTCTCGAAGAACCTATTCATTAAGTCCATGAAAGCTGCCGGGGCATTAGTTAAACCGAAAGACATCACCAAGAACTCATAATGCCCATAACGTGTGCGGAATGCCGTCTTGGGAATATTCTCAGGTTTAATCTTTAGTTGGTGATATCCGGATCTTAAGTATATTTTTGAAAAGTACTCGGCACCCTTCAGTTGGTCGAACAAATCATCTATCCTCGATAATGGATATTTATTCTTGATCGTCAACTTGTTCAGCTCTCTATAATCTATGCACAGCCTCATACTCCCGTCCTTTTTCTTGACAAATAAAACAGGTGCTCCCCACGGAGATACACTAGTTCGAATAAAGCCCTTATCAAGAAGTTCTTGCAATTGGGTGGCTAATTCCTTTAGCTCAATCGGGGCTAGCCTATACGGGGCTTTTGAAACTGGTGCTGCTCCTGGCACCAAATCTATAGCGAACTCTATCTCCCTATCAGGTGGCAATCCAGGAAGATCTTCTGGGAATACATCCGCAAACTCATTAACTATAGGAATCCTACTTAGGTCAGGTGCTTTCTTAGTGGCATCTATCACATATGCTAAGTACGACTCACATCCTTGGCGTATCAATTTTTTAGCTTGTATGCTAGTCAGAAGTTGTTGACTTTGTCTTTGCCCTTTGAACACCAACTCTTTACCTTCAGGTAACCTTATCCTTACTTTCTTTCCCTTGCAGTCAATATTAGCTTCATTCTTTGATAACCAATCCATTCCTAAGATAACATCAAACTCTCCTAATTTCAGAGGAATCAAATCTACTTGGAGTTGACATCCTTCAAATTCTAGGTCACAGTTTGGATATACTTGTTTAACAAGAATGACTTCCTGATTAGCTATCTCTACCCGTAAGGGTTCTTGCAATAATTCTGCCTTAAGTCTTAATTTACTAGCAAAGTCTTGGGATATAAAAGATTTGGTCGCTCCTGAGTCGAATAAAACATTTGCGCTTAAGGAGTTGAGTTGGAGCGTACCTGCAATCACATCTGGATGCCTCACTGCATCCCTCAATGTCATATTAAATGTTCTGGCAGTAGGAGGTAGCACTACCACTTTACCTTGTTGCATATGAACCACCAGAACGGCAATCTCTAGCCATGTGTCCCAATTTCCCACACTGAAAACATTTAAGGTCTCTCTTGGCATTGGTGTTAGTTTCTTGACATTTGTCAGAATAGTGCCCTTTCTGTCCATACTTGTAACAAGTTATTCCTGGAAGTCTACAAATGCCCGTGTGCTTCCTACCACAAGTATTACAATCAGGTAGAGGTGGCCTTGATTGATTAGGCTGGGATGCTCCTGATGGTTTACTTCCCTGATTAACTGTCTCGCCTTAACTTCTACTAAATCCTGGATTCCTTGCAGTTTGAGACCCCTGTCCTTTACTGAATTTGCTAGGAAAATTCCTTCCACTTGAACTTCCTTTCTGACTTTCAGCTTTCCTTTTCTTATTCTCTCTGTCTCTTTGCACTTGTTCGCTTCCTGCCTCTATTATCGATGCCTTCTGAACTATCGCGGCATAATCAGTTAATTCGAAGGCTGCCACTCGAGTCTATATCCATGGTTTCAACCCTAACTAAATCTTCTTGCTCGCTTCTCTTCGGAATTTACGAACTCCGGTACAAACCTAGACAGTTCTGTAAACTTAGATTCATATTCAGCCACTGATAGATTATTCTGCTTTAGCTCCAGGAATTTTGTCTCCATTTGGTTTTCCAGATATTTAGGTGAATACTTGTCTAGAAACATCTTGGTAAATCTCTCCCAAGTTATTACTCCTGCTCCTTCTAAGTTCCTTTTTGCCTCCCACCAATAATTAGCTTCTCCTTTTAGGAGATAGGCAGCAAAGATCGTTTTTTGTCTTTCATCTACATTCAGTATTTCAAAAGCTTTCTCCATTTCTTTCAACCATGCCCTGGCTGCAACTGGATCGGTAGTTCCTTCAAATTCAGGGGGTTTCAATGACTTAAAAGTACAGAATGAATTGGCTATAGGATTTGGTGGAACTGGTGGTGGTTGAGGGTTCTGATGCATAGCTAAATTCTGCCTCAATAAGTCCATAAATTGATTTAAGGGATCTCCTCCCTGGTCCCCTTCTTGATCAGCAAATTCATATTCTTCTTCTTCATAATCTGATTCATCAATAGCCCTTTCATTTTGTCTAATATTCTCTACGGTATGGCTGTCTTGGTCCGCAGCATTTGGATTTGATCTTGTATTTCTTCTAGGCAGCAGGATTCTGTAAATAACAATATTCTCCATTAATTACCCAAATTGGGGCACAATATTCATTATTCCCATATTCCGTAATATATCACTAATTAACAAATTTATATACCGCCATTTTAATTAACAACAAGGTATAAGATGACTTAAACAGAATATAAGTAAACCGTACTAGTTAAGATAAATACATCATAACCTGCGAATAACATTTTTCATTACCATATATGCTTCATAATGTACACAGTTTAAGCCTCAAAAGATACTGATACATGCTAATTCTGATACAACAAAAGTACTACCAACAGTCCTCTAATCAAACTAGGATTAATACAGTAAACACACTAGACTAATCCTCCAAAATGACACCACTAAGGTGACTATAGTCTGATCAGTGACTAAGAACTACGAACTACAGATCATGGCAATCCTGCTCTGATAATATCCCTCAGCTGAACCATAGCAGACGTAATAACCTGGTCTACCTCATCTCTCCACTCTGGTGCCCCTCTCCCTGCCGTCAACTCCATAATGCGAACAAGTGATCGCATCTCTACGTTGATCAGCCCTACAGATATCCCCTTCGGAATCTGGACTGCCCTGCCCGTAGGTCCAACCAACCTCTGCAACAACATATCCACCATACGGCGGGACTCTGACAACTGTCCCTCCAAAAGGTGATAATCTAGAAATAGAGTAACATGAATAGCATCTCCTGCTGGTGGGTGGGCCTCTGGTAAGGGTGCTTCTAGAGGTAAAAGTGGAGCTACAGGTGGGGGTGGATCATCAAAGGGGGCTGGATCTGCCTCTGAATCCTCCGAAGGATCTGAATCCTCCAAAGGGTCTACCTCCTCCTCAGGGTCGTCCAATGGGTCTGGACTCGGTACCGGTGATGGCACTGTAGCAGGTGGAACAGGAATCATCTGAATATCTCTAAACACCGACTGCTCCTCTACCTCAGTCTCAATCCTAGGACGTCTAGGTGCTGGAACGTCCTTCTCCGGAACCTCTGGCCTCACCCTAGAGGGACCTGCCTCATCCGACCCGACTGCTGGTGTAAGAACCCTAATTTTTGCAATATTTTCTTTTATTTAATATCATGTGACATTGTCAAATTGGAACCTTTCTAGTCATCCCTATTGTTTAATGGAATTGATTGTCTGAGAAACTATGTTGTTGCATTCACTATATAAGATAAAAGAGAAGATTGTTGAGGGCAAGAGTCTAATGGTTAGTAAGATTTATAAAACTTGGGATTTGAGAATGATTAGAGTATTAAAAGATTTATTAAGGATTATGACAAGGAATTACGGATATTCGAGGAATTTACACAATTAAGTACTTAAGGAATTATAGGGGAAATCTCTACGCGATAAAATATTATTACGAGAGATTAATTAAGATACGATACGAATTAAAGTTTAAGTGACAAGCATTGGTGGAAGAATAATGATAAGGAGTGTAGGAGCTTATTCAAGGTGTTCTTGAGTTTTGTAAGGCTTACCCAAGGCTCCTAGGTACTCAAGAAGGTATAAAAACCCTAACTCCTCTTGGCCATGTAGTGTTTATGATGTTCAATGATAGATCAATGTATATTTGTGTTAATCTTGGATGTTCAAGTGATGGATGATATGGATCTTGAGTTTTGGTGTTGTGGTTGTGATTTTTATGATTGTGGTTAGTATATGTATCTCCATGAATGTTATAAAGCATGAACTAGGTGAATTAGATGTTGGTTGTGTTGTGGAAGTAAGAATCTTGGTTGATTTAAGTGAAACATGCATGCTGAGTTTTTCCAGAAATTTGACCTGTCTTGTAACATGGTTTTGAACCCCCAAATCTTGTCCCCTGAGGTCCTAACATATATTGTTAGAAAGGTATTTGAATGTAGTTTCTGGAAATATAAGGTTCATGACTAGGTGATGTATAGATTTTAAGTTATGGCCGGAGAAGTAAAATGTGTTTCTGGATTCTGGACTGCACTAAGTAACCCCCTTGTGAACCTTGTTTAAACCCCTAAAAATTTATGTGGGATCATGGAAAAATTAGAGAAGCTAGGAAATGCAGTGGTGAAGGCTACCCAAAAAGAATTGGATTAAAATATGAAATTTTCAATTTTATAAAAATGCTAGAGTAAAATTCGCGCAAGGGAAAAAGTAGTTAAATGGAGAATAATTCTAGGGGTAATGGACATGACTCCGATATGGTAACCAAATCAAGTCGAATAAGTGACGAGCGTAATCGAGTAATTATTGCGAAAATAATTACTTTCCCGAAGGGTCATTCGGGAGTATCATATACTATATTGCGAAAATAATTACTATATTGCGAAAACCCGAAGGGTCATTCGGGGAGTATCGTATACTCAAGTAATTATTTTCATATCTTCGTAAATACTCGAAACCCTATCTTGGATTAAAAGTTTATTTTATCGAATAATTATTTTATTAATTATTAATATTAAATCTTAAAATATTATTTATTAATTATTGTTCATTATTTTAAAGATGAAGTCAATCCAAGATTCATTTAATACTTTCAAACTCGAACTCTTTCGAACTCAAAACCTTTTCGAAAACCCCCGGTCAGGTTCTGCTTCTTGTATGATTTCAAGAATCATCGGTCGACTGATGTCGGACCTCAATTACTCTGTTTTCAATCAAAATCAAATTTTCAAAAGAAAAAGAAAAAGGGACTCTGGCAGGTGTGGGAACCGTTGACGAACGATTCCCGGGATGTGTAAGCGGCCGTGAGCCAGGCGGTCCATCAATTATTATTCCGGCCCAGGTGTTGCCGAAGGATGATTACGGATGTAGTTTTCATCGAGGGTGATTACGGATGTAGTTTTCACCCGGGGATAGTTACGGATGTAGTTTCTATCCTTTGACCGGTAGAGAAGACCCGCGGATTATTGGACTTGGATGTGGCGACTGATCATCGTCAATCCCTGTCAGGTTTTTATGTTTTCTTCCAGTCCCATCCTCCACTTTGGAAAAATATTCAAACACTGCTTCTTGGGCCTAAGTGCCAAGTTGCCGATAGTGTGGTTTTTGATAAGAAAAATATTGACATCGTGCAGTATCTAGAACTGCAAGATTTTCTATAAAGATTGGCACGTGTTAGTGCACTCTTGCAATTGTTTCAAAGAATGAAATGTTTTTGTATGAGAAACCTTCTAAGCTAATGGAAGGAAAGAGGTTTAAGGTATTCCCTGAACAGTATGTTAATCGTAGAGTGTTTTGCCGAAAATGATATACTCAAATGTATGTATTTTCAAACTTGTGATATATTGAAATGGGAACCTTATAAAGGGTTCATATGTTATTCTTAAAGCTCCTTAGTGAGTATAGATGTTTTATTCAAACTCGGACATATATATTGTCCAATTATGTTTTGAAATCTGAGATATATAGCCATATAGTTGGGAATGTTTTCGAAATAAACCACATTATTATTTTACAAAATGGTGAACTTGCTGAGCATTATGTAGCTCATTCTTGCTTTATAAAAACTTTTCAGAGTGAGAAGAATTTGGCCGATTAACTCCGCACCAGCAGAAGAGGAGTAGAAGATTTACCCGGAGATGATTTAGTTCCTGATAAATACTACAGAGTAAGTCTGATAGGATTTCCACTGTAATAGTAAGACTTGTCTTCAAGTGTAGTTGTATAAGTGGAAGTGCGTAAGACTCTGGATTGTACAGATGAACTGTAATATTTAGTGTTACTTTTGATTATCGTTTCTGAGGCTCTAACTTGTTTGTGCGTAAGATTGAGGTCTGGACGTATGTATTGTTGAGTTGTAAAGTTAATACAGGTATGATATGGTTGGATGATGATGTGACGACCTGAATCTTTGACCTCAGATTTGGGGGCATCACAGAAATGGTATCAGAGCGATAAGTTACAGTACTCAGAAACGAGAGTGTTGAGAGTTAAGTCTAAGTAGGAGAATGACATAAGAGATCGTAGTCAACTTATTATTAGACTACCGGAAGAGGTACCGGTGAATAGAATGGACTGGAGTGTTTACTGGAGGTATTGTACTAGGGTCGATAGAATCCTTAGAGACCTTCAGAATGATGAATAAAGGTTTGAGAGTTGTACATGACCTATCCTAGGTAATGATATAGGAAGCAGAGCGAAACCTCAAGAGCAGCTGAGGTAGAGGCGATATTGCCAATATGATCGGATGACCAGGCTGGCATAAATTTTGTGGCCCATAGTCCTCCGCAGTTTAGGAGGCGGCATTTTAAGAATCAAGAAGTTTTGACTTCCCTACATAATTAAGAGTACTTAGTACTTGGAATAATGAAAGTCTTTTACTTTGGCTGTAAGATCCGATTTTCGATAAGTAACGGGTTTACCTGAAAGTTGGTCACTATGTCGTTGTGGATTTAATTACCCTTGATGGCGAATTTTACATGTGTTATACGAGAATGTTATCATAAGACGAGCGTGCTAGACAATTCCACGTGTGATTCGGACGCTAGAGCATGGTAGTTCAACATAGAGAACAAACAAGTAGAATTAACAAAGGGACACAAGAGAAGTTGAATATGGTTGCAACGAGCGATGCAGTGATCTCAGAGTCTACCAAAAGAAAAGACCAGCGGTTCTAGAGTGGGATCCTTTGATAGAGATGTTATCAGGGACTACGTATACATGTATTGTAGACCTCAATAAATTTTTTTTTGTATATGTTCACATACACACACACCCGCCACTGAACCTATGGACTGCACTGAGATCCCTGAGAGATCTCTTTGATCTGTTCCTAGGGGGGAACTGGCCACTTGCGATTCATGTCGGAAGGCATGAAGTAGGACCCTATGGACTTAGCAGGTGTCCCCGGAATGATGTGAAGCTCGGTCTTCAAGATAAAGCACGAAAATGACCGATATATTTGTGAAACCCTAACTCGATAAATGACTTTAAGATGATGATTGAGAGACGCACTAGTTGGTGTCTTGTATTACGAAGACGAAGAGATGAAGTTACCCTCATAATGGTGATAATGGAATGCACGAATGATTATTAACTTATTTTGGTAACTACCGGCTGGTGCACTACTTCATTTTATACTGTTCACTAACCATGTTACCTCGATTAGTTATATCAGGTAACCCTTCTAGCTTTCTACTTCAAACTTGTGGAATAACAACCAGTGATATACTTTCTCTAAACCGGGACTCATCCAAAGTATCTTAATTGATCCCCGAGCATTCTATTCGAAGTTTATAATTATTTCTGCTCAGGACTATTTACACTTTCTTTCAATTATCCAAGGAATGTTCAGCAAATATTTCCTTAATTAATCGACGAATACTACTTAACGAATATCGATATTTGATTGCTTCTTTCATACTTGCACTCTTCAGTTGAGCTCATAAATATTCAACAAATTACTGAGGGCATGGATGATCTAATGTCCAGACATCCCTCATGAATTCTTTTCTTCTATTCAAGATGAGATTGTACATCGTACATTGAAATCATAGTAAGGATATCATTTTGATATTGGTATTCTGAATTTAATTCTATTGTCGGATCTGATAAAGCATGTGTACGGAGGCACCCTTGGGTGGACCGTTTTACTGATAAGTAATATTTGATGAGAGGTTATCGATTGTTCCGATACCTAGAACATTCTCTTTAGATTTTATAGTTTTCTTTTTCAAACTTAATAACTTCTTATTTTCATTCGTTGTCCGAGAAGCCTAAAGTTTCTTCAGTGGCTACGATGTTGAAACTCCGTTCTATCCAATTGAAACTGGCTAGTCGTTATGTCAATATGAATGACTAGTTGATTGTTCTAACTACTCAAAATTGTAATGTTGTGAAGAACACCTAGCTAATTGTCCTAGCTGGTGGTGATGTCTCAAACAGGCGAACTAGCAAATTTTGTCTAGCTAGTTGCTAGTGTTTCTTGAAAAGGACTAGTTATTGTTTCACTGGTCCAACTCCCAATTTAATTCATTCTGCAATGCATTTTGCATGTGGTAAAGTATGATGATGAAAGTTTTGACGAATAACTTGATTGAGACCTAATGAGGTCGACCACTCAACTCGAATTCTACCCATCTTCGTATCAGACTTTATATCACTTGAATATTTTATTCTTTCATTCACACAATGAGAATTCATTTGAAACCACTGATTACTTGAATGATAAACTACTTCATTCTTTAATTGTCATGGAGTAGAATTGCTTTCTATTGGCTGACCTTCATCAATGCGACTTTAGATTTCGTCTTATTATTTAGGAGGAAAAGTATCCACCCGATGTAAGAATTGTATAAAGACCGTCTTTATGACTTTTGTATCCAACAATCATTGTCCTTGTGCAACATTCTCTATGGTATCATATTACGGAATTATCAGGACGGGAAGGAATAAACCTTGTTGTATTCTTTCTGTCCATCCTTACATCTCCACAAATCGAGACTCCTAGTATTTGGAACCATCAACATTCTTGGAACATCCAATGTGGAATTCTCATTAAAATTATCTATTGGAACTTGTTATTTTGAAACCATTCCTTTCAAAGTGATTACTTTAAGGTGAACGGGAGGTACAATTATGAACCGTTACACCAATATGAGATCAAAAACCAAATGTTGTAATTGTGCAGCCAGAGCGTTATGCCGAGTAATTATTAAAGTAGAAGTAACATGTCGGGGCATACCACAAGACCTTTAATATTAGTGTGGGGAAAGTTATAAGAAAGGATAAGGAGGTTGGGAGTACGCTTCTACCAACTGTTGTCAGGATGTTATATTAATGAATTCTGGAGTTACCAAGCCTTTTCCGATCCAGGAAATGCAAATCGGTTGCGATGTAAAACATATCCTTGGAGGAAACTAACATGGAAGTGAGATGAACGAGAAAGGAAGAAATATCGTGGCAAGAATGTGAAGCTTTACTTAGCTTAAAGGGATTGATGCACATAGAGAGACATATAGTTTAACAGGCCCCTAATAGCAAATGGATGCACGGATATATGCCAATGATCCTTCGAGACTACCACCTAATCAAGTTTATTTGGAATCGCAGCCGCATGCAGGCCTCAGGCTGGTTGGCGCCAGTCGTGAAGGAGGACGAGCGTATGACATCTTACATATACCATCGAGAACTGATACCCTTATCGGAAACGGAGGAATTGTTGACAAGTTAAAATGAGTAGTTGTTTTTCAAAGATAAGGTTGAAGAGAAGGTTTCACCAACTCAAGATCGACCCCTGTACTGTGCCAAAGTTGGCATTTCACACTAATATAAACGTTATAAAATTGTGGTAGTATCGTTTGAATAGACTAATGAATCAGAAGCCTTTATGGATTAATGAACAAAGTTTTGGGATGAAATGAGATATTAGCAACAACCTCGTTGTTAGCTATACTTGATGATAAAAAGAGGACTTTGAGAGTCACGATGATGCGTCTTTCAAGAGTTTAAGAGGTGTGCTGATGCAGTAGAAAGGGGATGATAGCCTATACTTCTAAACAACACCAAGGTTACGGGATAGGATATACTAACCATGAGTCTGGGATTAGTCATGATGGCGTTCACGCATAAAACTGAGACGTTAACTTTATGAGAAAAGTGTGAAATTTTTTCCACAAGTGCCATAAGTATATCTTCATATTAGAACTAAACATAAGAAAGGGAAGGTGACGAAAGGGAGCAGGGAGTATAATGGAGAAATTGGTTATTTCCAAGGAAAGGCCTGTGTGGTGACCGATACCTATAGAAGGGATTATTCGAAATTGGAATTCAGTCAGTATTGACCAAGAAAATAGAGTATATACAATAAAGAATAATGTTAGAGGAAAGTGACTAAATTATGGGGAAGGACAAAGATGTATAGAGAATTGAGAGAATGTTTGGCAAACGGATATGAAGAATGGTATTGGCAAACTATTAAGTACCAACGCGGCGTGTCAAAAGCAGAATGATAGAGATCTAGTGGATTAATTCCGCCTGTAGAGAATCTTGAACGTGGACAGAATTATAATGAATTTCATAAGTAGGTCGCCGAAGACCGAGCCAAGAGATGGCCCTAGTCGATTTATAATGGTTGGACCAGGTGATTTACCTACAAGAGACTTTCCATTTAGAATATTATCGAACTATATACGGAAGAGATGGTGGTGCAATATAAAACTTCGGCAGCGATTACGTCAGATAAAGACTTAAGGTTAAACTTCGAATATTGAAGGTGCTTTCAAGCATATTTAACAAAAAGATTGAGCGTACGTACTAATTTGATCTTTGGCTGACGGATAGGGAAGAAGAATTGTCCAGACGATCGAATTTATATTTGGTGTCGTGCCTTAGGTTTCACGGGGCAGTCGAGAATAAAAACTTATCCATGAAATGAATGTTGTTATCACGATCATCACCATGCGAACGTAAGGACGTCTCCTGTAGAGCGTACTGCGAAAGAAGAAGTTTCGCTTTTCTTGCATTACGAAGAAGTCAATGAACGAGGGGCATAGTAGCCGAACTGGTTCGACGTATACCGAAGACTATACAGTATCCATAGCAAGTGGTAACGGTTGATGGGAGGCAACACATGCCTGCTAATCAAGCGAAGGAATAGGAGGAATACCGTGCGTATTGACGTTGTCTCAGATTATAAAACACGACCACAAAGTATTCACGGGCCAACGATACGAGGACTCAACACGGATACTATGAACAAGGTAGAAGAGAAACGTATAAGTAGTGGGATAGAAATTCTTTATCCCTAAGAACAACCGATAAGGAATACAGGTCGAGGAGAGCATGCATTGAGAAATAACATTAAGGCGTTGGTGAGACCAATGGAGAGAACAATAGGGTTGAAGTGTCAACCTGAGAGTTGGAAAGGGTAAGGTTGGAATTGTATCCACAACTATTATCCTTAGGTTCTTAAGATAGAATCCTTTTAAGGAGAGGAGACTGCATTAACCCTAATTTCGGGAATATTCGAAACCTGGACGAATAGTAATTTTATGGGTGGATGAGAAATTTTTACCATCACGATATGTACGAATTATTAAATGAAGATTTCGAATTGATATTACGTCTTTACGGTACAGACGAGTGTATGTAAAAGTCATTAGTTTTTTTTTTTTTTACGAAACCCATTATTTCGAATGGTCAAATTTTATGAGATATCTAAGGAGATCGTGGTAAGGCATGGGGTTCTTGTGAGCATTATATCTGATAGAGACCCAAGGTTCCACTCCGGGTTCTGGAGGAGTTTTCAGGATTGTGTGGGGACCAAGTTAAACATGAGTACTGCATACCATCCCCAAACAGACGGACAGAGTGAGAGAACCATCCAGACCATCGAGGACATGTTGAGAGTATGTGCGATAGATTTCAAGGGAAGTTGGGATGACCACTTGCCGTTGATCGAATTTTCCTACAACAATAGTTACCATGCAAGTATAGGAATGCCCCCATATGAAGCTTTATACAGACGAAGATGTCGGTCTCCCTTGTGTTGGGAAGAAGTTGGAGAGCGGAAGATTTTAGGGCCTGAACTGGTCCAACAGACAAGAGAAACTATCGAACTCATAAGAGGACGGCTGGTAGCAGCCCAAGACAGACAGAAGAAGTATGCGGACCAAACCCGCAAGGACAAAGAATATGAGGTAGGAGAGTTTGTGATGTTAAAGGTATCACCGTGGAAGGGATTGATGAGATTTGGTAAGAAGGGGAAGCTAAGCCCAAGATTTATTGGACCTTTTGAGATCTTGAAACGAGTTGGAAAGTTAGCCTATGAATTGGTTTTACCCCCGAGCTTGCGGCAAGTACATAATGTGTTCCATGTGTCCATGCTACGACCCTACCATACCGACTTCCGACACGTGATAGAACATGATCAAGTGGATCTGCAGCCAGACTTAACCTATGTGGAGCAACCCGTAGAAATCATGGATAGAAAAGAACAGGTGTTGAGGAACAAGGTTGTCAAACTAGTGAGAGTTTTGTGGAGGAACCAGAATGTCGAAGAATCAACATGGGAACTAGAGAGCGCGATGCGTGAAAAGCACCCCCCAACTGTTTTCAACTTGATTCCGGGACGGAATCCTTTTAAGGAGGGGAGGCTGTAAGAACCCTTATTTTTGCAATATTTTCTTTTATTTAATATCATGTGACATTGTCAAATTGGAACCTTTCTAGTCATCCCTATTGTTTAATGGAATTGATTGTCTGAGAAACTATGTTGTTGCATTCACTATATAAGATAAAAGAGAAGATTGTTGAGGGCAAGAGTCTTATGGTTAGTAAGATTTATAAAACTTGGGATTTGAGAATGATTAGAGTATTAAAAGATTTATTAAGGATTATGACAAGGAATTATGGATATTCGAAGAATTTACACAATTAAGTACTTAAGGAATTATAGGGGAAATCTTTACGCGACAAAATATTATTACGAGAGATTAATTAAGATACGATACGAATTAAAGTTTAAGTGACAAGCATTGGTGGAAGAATAATGATAAGGAGTGTAGGAGCTTATTCAAGGTGTTCTTGAGTTTTGTAAGGCTTACCCAAGGCTCCTAGGTACTCAAGAAGGTATAAAAACCCTAACTCCTCTTGGCCATGTAGTGTTTATGATGTTCAATGATAGATCAATGTATATTTGTGTTAATCTTGGATGTTCAAGTGATGGATGATATGGATCTTGAGTTTTGGTGTTGTGGTTGTGATTTTTATGATTGTGGTTAGTATATGTATCTCCATGAATGTTATAAAGCATGAACTAGGTGAATTAGATGTTGGCTGTGTTGTGGAAGTAAGAATCTTGGTTGATTTAAGTGAAACATGCATGCTGAGTTTTTCCAGAAATTTGACCTGTCTTGTAACATGGTTTTGAACCCCCAAATCTTGTCCCCTGAGGTCCTACCATATATTTTTGGAAAGGTATTTGAATGTAGTTTCGGGAAATATAAGGTTCATGACTAGGTGATGTATAGATTTTAAGTTATGGCCGGAGAAGTAAAATGTGTTTCTGGATTCCGGACTGCACTAAGTAACCCCCTTGTGAACCTTGTGTAAACCCCTAAAAATTTATGTGGGATCATGGAAAAATTAGAGAAGCTAGGAAATGCAGTGGTGAAGGCTACCCAAAAAGAATTGGATTAAAATATGAATTTTTCAATTTTGTAAAAATGCTAGAGTAAAATTCGCGCAAGGGAAAAAGTTGTTAAATGGAGTATAATTCTAGGGGTAATGGACATGACTCGGATATGGTAACCAAATCAAGTCGAATAAGTGACGAGCGTAATCGAGTAATTATTGCGAAAATAATTACTTTCCCGAAGGGTCATTCGGGAGTATCGTATACTATATTGCGAAAATAATTACTATATTGCGAAAACCCGAAGGGTCATTCGGGGAGTATCGTATACTCAAGTAATTATTTTCATATCTTCGTAAATACTCGAAACCCTATCTTGGATTAAAAGTTTATTTTATCGAATAATTATTTTATTAATTATTAATATTAAATCTTAAAATATTATTTATTAATTATTGTTCATTATTTTAAAGATGAAGTCAATCCAAGATACATTTAATACTTTCAAACTCGAACTCTTTCGAACTCAAAACCTTTTCGAAAACCCCCGGTCAGGTTCTGCTTCTTGTATGATTTCAAGAATCATCGGTCGACTGATGTCGGACCTCAATTACTCTGTTTTCAATCAAAATCAAATTTTCAAAAGAAAAAGAAAAAGGGACTCTGGCAGGTGTGGGAACCGTTGACGAACGATTCCCGGGATGTGTAAGCGGCCGTGAGCCAAGCGGTCCATCAATTATTATTCCGGCCCAGGTGTTGCCGAAGGATGATTACGGATGTAGTTTTCATCGAGGGTGATTACGGATGTAGTTTTCACCCGGGGATAGTTACGGATGTAGTTTCTATCCTTCTACCGGTAGAGAAGACCCGCGGATTATTGGACTTGGATGTGGCGACTGATCATCGTCAATCCCTGTCAGGTTTTTATGTTTTCTTCCAGTCCCATCCTCCACTTTGGAAAAATATTCAAACACTGCTTCTTGGGCCTAAGTGCCAAGTTGCCGATAGTGTGGTTTTTGATAAGAAAAATATTGACATCGTGCAATATCTAGAACTGCAAGATTTTCTATAAAGATTGGCACGTGTTAGTGCACTCTTGCAATTGTTTCAAAGAATGAAATGTTTTTGTATGAGAAACCTTCTAAGCTAATGGAAGGAAAGAGGTTTAAGGTATTCCCTGAACAATATGTTAATCGTAGAGTGTTTTGCCGAAAATGATATACTCAAATGTATATATTTTCAAACTTGTGATATATTGAAATGGGAACCTTATAAAGGGTTCATATGTTATTCTTAAAGCTCCTTAGTGAGTATAGATGTTTTATTCAAACTCGGACATATATATTGTCCAATTATGTTTTGAAATCTGAGATATATACCCATATAGTTGGGAATGTTTTCGAAATAAACCACATTATTATTTTACAAAATGGTGAACTTGCTGAGCATTATGTAGCTCATTCTTGCTTTATAAAAACTTTTCAGAGTGAGAAGAATTTGGCCGATTAACTCCGCACCAGCAGAAGAGGAGTAGAAGATTTACCCGGAGATGATTTAGTTCCTGATAAATACTACAGAGTAAGTCTGGTAGGATTTCCACTGTAATAGTAAGACTTGTCTTCAAGTGTAGTTGTATAAGTGGAAGTGCGTAAGACTCTGGATTGTACAGATGAATTGTAATATTTAGTGTTACTTTTGATTATCGTTTCTGAGGCTCTAACTTGTTTGTGCGTAAGATTGAGGTCTGGACGTATGTATTGTTGAGTTGTAAAGTTAATACAGGTATGATATGGTTGGATGATGATGTGACGACCTGAATCTTTGACCTCAGATTTGGGGGCGTCACAGAAATGGTATCAGAGCGATAAGTTACAGTACTCAGAAATGAGAGTGTTGAGAGTTAAGTCTAAGTAGGAGAATGACATAAGAGATCGTAGTCAACTTATTATTGGACTACCGGAAGAGGTACCGGTGAGTAGAATGGACTGGAGTGTTTACTGGAGGTATTGTACTAGGGTCGATAGAATCCTTAGAGACCTTCAGAATGATGAATAGAGGTTTGAGAGTTGTACATGACCTATCCTAGGTAATGATATAGGAAGCAGAGCGAAACCTCAAGAGCAGCTGAGGTAGAGGCGATATTGCCAATATGATCGGATGACCAGGCTGGCATAAATTTTGTGGCCCATAGTCCTCCGCAGTTTAGGAGGCGGCATTTTAAGAATCAAGAAGTTTAGACTTCCCTACATAATTAAGAGTACTTAGTACTTGGAATAATGAAAGTCTTTTACTTTGGCTGTAAGATCCGATTTTCGATAAGTAACGGGTTTACCTGAAAGTTGGTCACTATGTTGTTGTGGATTTCATTACCCATGATGGCGAATTTTACATGTGTTATACGAGAATGTTATCATAAGACGAGCGTGCTAGACAATTCCACGTGTGATTCGGACGCTAGAGCATGGTAGTTCAACTTAGAGAACAAACAATTAGAATTAACAAAGGGACACAAGAGAAGTTGAATATGGTTGCAACGAGCGATGCAGTGATCTCAGAGTCTACCAAAAGAAAAGACCAGCGGTTCTAGAGTGGGATCCTTTGATAGAGATGTTATCAGGGACTACGTATACATGTATTGTAGACCTCAATAATTTTTTTTGTATATGTTCACATACACACACACCCGCCACTGAACCTATGGACTGCACTGAGATCCCTGAGAGATCTCTTTGATCTGTTCCCAGGGGGGAACTGGCCACTTGCGATTCATGTCGGAAGGCATGAAGTAGGACCCTATGGACTTAGCAGGTGTCCCCGGAATGATGTGAAGCTCGGACTTCAAGATAAAGCACGGAAATGACCGATATATTTGTGAAACCCTAACTCGATAAATGACTTTAAGGTGATGATTGAGAGACGCACTAGTTGGTGTCTTGTATTACGAAGACGAAGTGATGAAGTTACCCTCATAATGGTGATAATGGAATGCACGAATGATTATTAACTTATTTTGGTAACTACCGACTGGTGCACTACTTCATTTTAAACTGTTCACTAACCATGTTACCTCGATTAGTTATATCAGGTAACCCTTCTAGCTTTCTACTTCAAACTTGTGGAATAACAACCAGTGATATACTTTCTCTAAACCGGGACTCATCCAAAGTATCTTAATTGATCCCCGAGCATTCTATTCGAAGTTTATAATTATTTCTGCTCAGGACTATTTACACTTTCTTTCAATTATCCAAGGAATGTTCAACAAATATTTCCTTAATTAATCGACGAATACTACTTAACGAATATCGATATTTGATTGCTTCTTTCATACTTGCACTCTTCAGTTGAGCTCATAAATATTCAACAAATTACTGAGGGCATGGATGATCTAATGTCCAGACATCCCTCATGAATTCTTTTCTTCTATTCAAGATGAGATTGTACATCGTACATTGAAATCATAGTAAGGATATCATTTTGATATTGGTATTCCGAATTTAATTCTATTGTCGGATCTGATAAAGCATGTGTACGGAGGCACCCTTGGGTGGACCGTTTTACTGATAAGTAATATTTGATGAGAGGTTATCGATTGTTCCGATACCTAGAACATTCTCTTCAGATTTTATAGTTTTCTTTTTCAAACTTAATAACTTCTTATTTTCATTCGTTGTCCGAGAAGCCTAAAGTTTCTTCAGTGGCTACGATGTTGAAACTCCGTTCTATCCAATTGAAACTGGCTAGTCGTTATGTCAATATGAATGACTAGTTGATTGTTCTAACTACTCAAAATTGTAATGTTGTGAAGAACACCTAGCTAATTGTCCTAGCTGGTGGTGATGTCTCAAACAGGCGAACTAGCAAATTTTGTCTAGCTAGTTGCTAGTGTTTCTTGAAAAGGACTAGTTATTGTTTCACTGGTCCAACTCCCAATTTAATTCATTCTGCAATGCATTTTGCATGTGGTAAAGTATGATGATGAAAGTTTTGACGAATAACTTGATTGAGACCTAATGAGGTCGACCACTCAACTCGAATTCTACCCATCTTCGTATCAGACTTTATATCACTTGAATATTTTATTCTTTCATTCACACAATGAGAATTCATTTGAAACCACTCATTACTTGAATGATAAATTACTTCATTCTTTAATTGTCATGGAGTAGAATTGCTTTCTATTGGCTGACCTTCATCAATGCGACTTTAGATTTCGTCTTATTATTTAGGAGGAAAAGTATCCACCCGATGTAAGAATTTTATAAAGACCGTCTTTATGACTTTTGTATCCAATAATCATTGTCCTTGTGCAACATTCTCTATGGTATCATATTACGGAATTATCAGGACGGGAAGGAATAAACCTTGTTGTATTCTTTCTGTCCATCCTTACATCTCCACAAATCGAGACTCCTAGTATTTGGAACCATCAACATTCTTGGAACATCCAATGTGGAATTCTCATTAAAATTATCTATTGGACCTTGTTATTTTGAAACCATTCCTTTTAAAGTGATTACTCTAAGGTGAACAGGAGGTACAATTATGAACCGTTACACCAATATGAGATCAAAAACCAAATGTTGTAATTGTGCAGCCAGAGCGTTATGCCGAGTAATTATTAAAGTAGAAGTAACATGTCGGGGCATACCACAAGACCTTTAATATTAGTGTGGGGAAAGTTATAAGAAAGGATGAGGAGGTTGGGAGTACGCTTCTACCAACCGTTGTCAGGATGTTATATTAATGAATTCTGGAGTTACCAAACCTTTTCCGATCCAGGAAATGCAAATCGGTTGCGATGTAAAACATATCCTTGGAGGAAACTAACATGGAAGTGAGATGGACGAGAAAGGAAGAAATATCGTGGCAAGAATGTGAAGCTTTACTTAGCTTAAAGGGATTGATGCACATAGAGAGACTTATAGTTTAACAGGCCCCTAATAGCAAATGGATGCACGGATATATGCCAATGATCCTTCGAGACTACCACCTAATCAAGTTTATTGGGAATCGCAGCCGCATGCAGGCCTCAGGCTGGTTGGCGCCAGTTGTGAAGGAGGACGAGCGTATGACATCTTACATATACCATCGAGAACTGATACCCTTATCGGAAACGGAGGAATTGTTGACTAGTTAAAATGAGTAGTTGTTTTTCAAAGATAAGGTTGAAGAGAAGGTTTCACCAACTCAAGATCGACCCCTGTACTGTGCCAAAGTTGGCATTTCACACTAATATAAACGTTATAAAATTGTGGTAGTATCGTTTGAATAAACTAATGAATCAGAAGCCTTTATGGATTAATGAACAAAGTTTTGGGATGAAATGAGATATTAGCAACAACCTCGTTGTTAGCTATACTTGATGATAAAAAGAGGACTTTGAGAGTCACGATGATGCGTCTTTCAAGAGTTTAAGAGGTGTGCTGATGCAGTAGAAAGGGGATGACAGCCTATACTTCTAAACAACACCAAGGTTACGGGATAGGATATACTAACCATGAGTCTGGGATTAGTCATGATGGCGTTCACGCATAAAACTGAGACGTTAACTTTATGAGAAAAGTGTGAAATTTTTTCCACAAGTGCCATAAGTATATCTTCATATTAGAACTAAACATAAGAAAGGGAAGGTGACGAAAGGGAGCAGGGAGTATAATGGAGAAATTGGTTATTTCCCAGGAAAGGCCTGTGTGGTGACCGATACCTATAGAAGGGATTATTCGAAATTAGAATTCAGTCAGTATTGACCAAGAAAATAGAGTATATACAATAAAGAATAATGTTAGAGGAAAGTGACTAAATTATGGGGAAGGACAAAGATGTATAGAGAATTGAGAGAATGTTTGGCAAACGGATATGAAGAATGGTATTGGCAAACTATTAAGTACCAACGCGGCGTGTCAAAAGCAGAATGATAGAGATCTAGTGGATTAATTCCGCCTGTAGAGAATCTTGAACGTGGACAGAATTATAATGAATTTCATAAGTAGGTCGCCGAAGACCGAGCCAAGAGA
The DNA here is from genome assembly GCA_036435485.1 of Saposhnikovia divaricata. Taxonomy (NCBI): domain Eukaryota; kingdom Viridiplantae; phylum Streptophyta; class Magnoliopsida; order Apiales; family Apiaceae; genus Saposhnikovia; species Saposhnikovia divaricata. Next base: position 88,836,669 of record CM071596.1, read on the forward strand.
TGACCCTAGTCGATTTATAATGGTTGGACCAAGTGATTTACCTACAAGAGACTTTCCATTTAGAAGATTATCGAACTATATACGGAAGAGATGGTGGTGCAATATAAAACTTCGGCAGCGATTACGTCAGATAAAGACTTAAGGTTAAACTTCGAATATTGAAGGTGCTTTCAAGCATATTTAACAAAAAGATTGAGCGTACGTACTAATTTGATCTGTGGCTGACGGATAGGGAAGAAGAATTGTCCAGACGATCGAATTTATATTTGGTGTCGTGCCTTAGGTTTCACGGGGCAGTCGAGAATAAAAACTTATCCATGAAATGAATGTTGTTATCACGATCATCACCATGCGAACGTAAGGACGTCTCCTGTAGAGCGTACTGCGAAAGAAGAAGTTTCGCTTTTCTTGCGTTACGAAGAAGTCAATGAACGAGGGGCATAGTAGCTGAACTGGTTTGACGTATACCGAAGACTATACAGTATCCATAGCAAGTGGTAACGGTTGACGGTAGGCAACACATGCCTGCTAATCAAGCGAAGGAATATGAGGAATACCGTGCGTATTGACGTTGTCTCAGATTATAAAACACGACCACAAAGTATTCACGGGCCAACGATACGAGGACTCAACACGGATACTATGAACAAGGTAGAAGAGAAATGTATAAGTAGTGGGATAGAAATTCTTTATCCCTAAGAACAACCGATAAGGAATACAGGTCGAGGAGAGCATGCATTGAGAAATAACATTAAGGCGTTGGTGAGACCAATGGAGAGAACAATAGGGTTGAAGTGTCAACCTGAGAGTTGGAAAGGGTAAGGTTGGAATTGTATCCACAACTATTATCCTTAGGTTCTTAAGATAGAATCCTTTTAAGGAGAGGAGACTGCATTAACCCTAATTTCGGGAATATTCGAAACCTGGACGAATAGTAATTTTATGGGTGGATGAGAAATTTTTGCAATCACGATATGTACGAATTATTAAATGAAGATTTCGAATTGATATTACGTCTTTACGGTACAGACGAGTGTATGTAAAAGTCATTAGTTTTTTTTTTTTTACGAAACCCATTATTTCGAATGGTCAAATTTTATGAGATATCTAAGGAGATCGTGGTAAGGCATGGGGTTCTTGTGAGCATTGTATCTGATAGAGACCCAAGGTTCCACTCCGGGTTCTGGAGGAGTTTTCAGGATTGTGTGGGGACCAAGTTAAACATGAGTACTGCATACCATCCCCAAACAGACGGACAGAGTGAGAGAACCATCCAGACCATCGAGGACATGTTGAGAGTATGTGCGATAGATTTCAAGGGAAGTTGGGATGACCACTTGCCGTTGATCGAATTTTCCTACAACAACAGTTACCATGCAAGTATAGAAATGCCCCTATATGAAGCTTTATACGGACGAAGATGTCGGTCTCCCTTGTGTTGGGAAGAAGTTGGAGAGCGGAAGATTTTAGGGCCTGAACTGGTCCAACAGACAAGAGAAACTATCGAACTCATAAGAGGACGGCTGGTAGCAGCCCAAGACAGACAGAAGAAGTATGCGGACCAGACCCGCAAGGACAAAGAATATGAGGTAGGAGAGTTTGTGATGTTAAAGGTATCACCGTGGAAGGGATTGATGAGATTTGGTAAGAAGGGGAAGCTAAGCCCAAGATTTATTGGACCTTTTGAGATCTTGAAACGAGTTGGAAAGTTAGCCTATGAATTGGCTTTACCCCCGAGCTTGCGGCAAGTACATAATGTGTTCCATGTGTCCATGCTACGACCCTACCATACCGACTTCCGACACGTGATAGAACATGATCAAGTGGATCTGCAGCCAGACTTAACCTATGTGGAGCAACCCGTAGAAATCATGGATAGAAAAGAACAGGTGCTGAGGAACAAGGTTGTCAAAGTAGTGAGAGTTTTATGAAGGAACCAGAATGTCGAAGAATCAACATGGGAACTAGAGAGCGCGATGCGTGAAAAGCACCCCCCAACTGTTTTCAACTTGATTCCGGGACGGAATCCTTTTAAGGAGGGGAGGCTGTAAGAACCCTTATTTTTGCAATATTTTCTTTTATTTAATATCATGTGACATTGTCAAATTGGAACCTTTCTAGTCATCCCTATTGTTTAATGGAATTGATTGTCTGAGAAACTATGTTGTTGCATTCAATATATAAGATAAAAGAGAAGATTGTTGAGGGCAAGAGTCTTATGGTTAGTAAGATTTATAAAACTTGGGATTTGAGAATGATTAGAGTATTAAAAGATTTATTAAGGATTATGACAAGGAATTATGGATATTCGAGGAATTTACACAATTAAGTACTTAAGGAATTATAGGGGAAATCTCTACGCGACAAAATATTATTACGAGAGATTAATTAAGATACGATACGAATTAAAGTTTAAGTGATAAGCATTGGTGGAAGAATAATGATAAGGAGTGTAGGAGCTTATTCAAGGTGTTCTTGAGTTTTGTAAGGCTTACCCAAGGCTCCTAGGTACTCAAGAAGGTATAAAAACCCTAACTCCTCTTGGCCATGTAGTGTTTATGATGTTCAATGATAGATCAATGTATATTTGTGTTAATCTTGGATGTTCAAGTGATGGATGTTATGGATCTTGAGTTTTGGTGTTGTGGTTGTGATTTTTATGATTGTGGTTAGTATATGTATCTCCATGAATGTTATAAAGCATGAACTAGGTGAATTAGATGTTGGTTGTGTTGTGGAAGTAAGAGTCTTGGTTGATTTAAGTGAAACATGCATGCTGAGTTTTTCCAGAAATTTGACCTGTCTTGTAACATGGTTTTGAACCCCCAAATCTTGTCCCCTGAGGTCCTACCATATATTGTTGGAAAGGTATTTGAATGTAGTTTCTGGAAATATAAGGTTTATGACTAGGTGATGTATAGATTTTAAGTTATGGCCGGAGAAGTAAAATGTGTTTCTGGATTCCGGACTGCACTAAGTAACCCCCTTGTGAACCTTGTTTAAACCCCTAAAAATTTATGTGGGATCATGGAAAAATTAGAGAAGCTAGGAAATGCAGTGGTGAAGGCTACCCAAAAAGAATTTGATTAAAATATGAATTTTTCAATTTTATACAAATGCTAGAGTAAAATTCGCGCAAGGGAAAAAGTAGTTAAATGGAGTATAATTCTAGGGGTAATGGACATGACTCGGATATGGTAACCAAATCAAGTCGAATAAGTGACGAGCGTAATCGAGTAATTATTGCGAAAATAATTACTTTCCCGAAGGGTCATTCGGGAGTATCGTATACTATATTGCGAAAATAATTACTATTTTGCGAAAACCCGAAGGGTCATTCGGGGAGTATCGTATACTCAAGTAATTATTTTCATATCTTCGTAAATACTCGAAACCCTATCTTGGATTAAAAGTTTATTTTATCGAATAATTATTTTATTAATTATTAATATTAAATCTTAAAATATTATTTATTAATTATTGTTCATTATTTTAAAGATGAAGTCAATCCAAGATACATTTAATACTTTCAAACTCGAACTCTTTCGAACTCAAAACCTTTTCGAAAACCCCCGGTCAGGTTCTGCTTCTTGTATGATTTCAAGAATCATCGGTCGACTGATGTCGGACCTCAATTACTCTGTTTTCAATCAAAATCAAATTTTCAAAAGAAAAAGAAAAAGGGACTCTGGCAGGTGTGGGAACCGTTGACGAACGATTCCCGGGATGTGTAAGCGGCCGTGAGCCAAGCGGTCCATCAATTATTATTCCGGCCCAGGTGTTGCCGAAGGATGATTACGGATGTAGTTTTCATCGAGGGTGATTACGGATGTAGTTTTCACCCGGGGATAGTTACGGATGTAGTTTCTATCCTTCTACCGGTAGAGAAGACCCGCGGATTATTGGACTTGGATGTGGCGACTGATCATCGTCAATCCCTGTCAGGTTTTTATGTTTTCTTCCAGTCCCATCCTCCACTTTGGAAAAATATTCAAACACTGCTTCTTGGGCCTAAGTGCCAAGTTGCCGATAGTGTGGTTTTTGATAAGAAAAATATTGACATCGTGCAGTATCTAGAACTGCAAGATTTTCTATAAAGATTGGCACGTGTTAGTGCACTCTTGCAATTGTTTCAAAGAATGAAATGTTTTTGTATGAGAAACCTTCTAAGCTAATGGAAGGAAAGAGGTTTAAGGTATTCCCTGAACAATATGTTAATCGTAGAGTGTTTTGCCGAAAATGATATACTCAAATGTATGTATTTTCAAACTTGTGATATATTGAAATGGGAACCTTATAAAGGGTTCATATGTTATTCTTAAAGCTCCTTAGTGAGTATAGATGTTTTATTCAAACTCGGACATATATATTGTCCAATTATGTTTTGAAATCTGAGATATATACCCATATAGTTGGGAATGTTTTCGAAATAAACCACATTATTATTTTACAAAATGGTGAACTTGCTGAGCATTATGTAGCTCATTCTTGCTTTATAAAAACTTTTCAGAGTGAGAAGAATTTGGCCGATTAACTCCGCACCAGCAGAAGAGGAGTAGAAGATTTACCCGGAGATGATTTAGTTCCTGATAAATACTACAGAGTAAGTCTGATAGGATTTCCACTGTAATAGTAAGACTTGTCTTCAAGTGTAGGTGTATAAGTGGAAGTGCGTAAGACTCTGGATTGTACAGATGAATTGTAATATTTAGTGTTACTTTTGATTATCGTTTCTGAGGCTCTAACTTGTTTGTGCGTAAGATTGAGGTCTGGACGTATGTATTGTTGAGTTGTAAAGTTAATACAGGTATGATATGGTTGGATGATGATGTGACGACCTGAATCTTTGACCTCAGATTTGGGGGCGTCACAGCTGGTCTCTGTCCCCTCACATATGGCACTACTGCCATAGCATCCAAATACTGCTGTCTATGTCCGACCCGGACTCTCCTCCTCAAACCTGCTACGACATGCGAGGGAATCTCAATACCGTGCTCCTCTAACTGTAAAGCCTCCTCCACTGTAATCCCTCGCCACCCATCGTGACTCGCCTCACCAGTCCGCTCCTCCTCCTATAATAAAATATAACTCTTATTAGTAATAATATATAAAATCTTAATCCCTACTTAGGGTTAGTACTATATCCGATAGACCGACCTTGAACTCGATATGAGTTCACGCATTTTATCATATATATACATATATCTTTGCCTTATTAACACTCTTGTTCCTGAGCAGTATGACTCTGAGCTCAGATACCATTTCTGTGACACCCCTAGATCCGTGGTCATGGATCCAGGTCATCACGGTCCAATTTCCGTTTAAACATATTACACTCTTGATACTTAAATAATTTAATGACATTATATACGCACACTATTGACCCCACACTTATAATAACACACACCAGTCATAAGCTCAGAGAACAGCATCCATAATTAAAAACAGTTAAAGTAAAGTTATTATTACAAACCCAAAATATTTAAGTAGCATTGTTGAAAATACTTCTGCAAAAAGCATATCAATAACCAAAATATATTACAACAGACTTCTGGTTTAACTTACACACGTCTACTCATACCCTGGATATATATATATATATATATATATAGGCTACCTCAGGAATAGGTGACAGATCCCTATCATATATCCCCGCCCTTACCCGCTTCCGGGGTGTGGTGCGACGTATCGGCGGCATCTGCTCTAGCTGTGATATATACATAGGCAAGAGTGAGCGAAAATAGCTCATCAAGATAAATTTTTAAATCCTGTTTGAAGTAGAACAATTTATAAAAGCTTTGAAAGTGTTGGTTGTTCATTTAACAAAGTTGTTTCAATAAAGAATAAACGATGAAGGTACAAAGTAAAGTAAGGAAAACATTTTCATAAATATCTGTATTTTATTTGCGCAGCAATACACCAACATAAACTTGCTTGTTATTCATTATAAAGATATAATATCAGTTTCTCTTCTAATTCCTTGATACCATTCATTATTTCATACCATTTCATTCTTTTCCAACATACTAGTGCAATGAAATTTTCAACAATTATTTAAGAATTTAGGGGATCTTCATCATAGCCAGATATGACAGGACGATGATCAGTCGCCCTGTACGTACCTGTTCCTGTTTACTACTAGTAGAAGGAGTGACCCTCTCTGGTAATCATCCCTGGAGGAAAGTTATCCACAATCCCCCCCCTCGGCAACACATGGGCCGGAATAAATATTGCAAGCTGGATTGCATTGAACTCAGCCCAAAGATAGAATCCCCATTATCGAATTCTTATTCCATTTATTCCAAAAAATTTCCTTTTCATAATTCCATTTATCAAATTACCTTTTTTTATCCACAAAGTACCTTGCATTATTTGTATTCATAAATAATTTCAGAAATCAGAAACATGTCCATTGCAACGCAATAATATGTAATCATGTGTACATATATACATTTTCAACAAAACCATTTCCTGGAATTTTATAACTTAATAAAGTAAAGATAAAAGAACTCTTGCCTGGAAGGGTCGTAGGGGTAACGTGTCTCCGATCAGTCCGGTGATCTATAAACAATCCCAAAATTATTCAAGGTTAATCACTTAACATTTTTGAAAAGCTAAGTATATACTTTACTTAGGTTAAACTCATTTTCAAGTTAACTCATTGGACATCCCCCTAACATAACTCTTTATTATCATCATTATAATCAACACTGACTCAATATCAAGGCATTGCATGGTACTTATGCTTGGGGTACTTAAGTCATATAAGTCCTAGTGTCGATCGTTTACTATAAAAGATTACACCTCGCGAGTTATTGACCGTTTTCTAAGTGATTTTCTAATGTTATTGCTAAGTGCGCCCTTAAGGAGTCCATTCGCACTTAACTTAAATTCGAACATTTTTATAAAATTGAAAAACGATCCAATTGACATGAGATTTTCTCTCACACCTTCCTTATGATCTCTAATATTTAATTACCAAGATTCGCCACTGAATTAACTACGTTAAGGGGTTTAATTTTCAATTATGAACTCGCATTTATGATTTCGAACTACTTTTAGTAAATCGACGATAACTCCTAAACCGTAAGTCCGTTTGTTTCGATTCTTTCGCCAAAACGATCTATGACTCGAGAAATACAAGGATAGGTCAGGTTCTTGTTAAGGTCAGAGGTTATTTATCTCGGGTATGCTCTGTTTTAAAGGTTAATGAAATTTCGGCATTACGACGGCTGTAAATCGGATATTTCCAAAATCAAATCTTTCCAATAACCATGGTTTCCACTCCAAATCACACATACATTTTATTTACCTTTGAACTAAGGCCAAGCAATGACTTTCTGTTCATATAAACTACTTTAACAATTATCAATACCCAATCATAGTTCTCATGCTTTAAACATACATAATAGCACTAAAACTCAAACAAAACTCATAATCCATCAAGGGTTTCAAGTATTATACCTTTGTTTGAAGCTTATAATGCTAGAGTATCCTTACAAGCCTTAGTTCTTGCTAAAAGAATGACCAAGAAGCCATAAACAATCATCAAAACCAAAACAAGAATGTTAGTTACTGTTATAGGGATAATATTGTATAACAATATTTTGGAGGTTTGCTGGATTATCGGAGCAAAATACGGATATTTCGCTAATAAAAGAAGAACAAGGGATTAGGGTTTGTGTGTTTAGATGTGGCTGAGCTTGATAGGTGTTTACAGATTTAACTGTTTCTCATCCGTATCAAGGTGCCTACGTACCCTATTTATAGGGATCAAGTCGTACGTAGTTCTTGGTCCACAAGTTACCTAGGCGGGTTAGGGTTTTAGGAGATAAACCAAAGTCCAAGCCCACTCGTTTAGGGCTGACATGGCAGTAAATCATCAACCCTATCCGTGATCCATGGCCCATTTGTGGAAGCCCATAGTCTCGAACGGATAGAATCGGCCAACAGAGGATTAATTAGGACCTAGCATGCGACCTCGTGGGATCTGGTCATGCGAAGCGATCCCTTATGTCCAACTACTCATGCGACCTCAGGTCTGGCCATGAGCCTTCCAATAAAGAATTAGAGATAGCGATCCAACAGATGTGTTGGTATCGCGAAGCGATCCCAATGAGGGTATATGTGACGCCCCCAGATCCGGGATCGGAGATCTAGGCGCTCACGGTCCATTTTCCATTAATAACATACCTGTTCTTGCACATAATATATAAAACAGCCATCGACCCCACAATAAAACTCACACCGCACACACACACACACAGGTTAGAGTCTCAGAAACGTCATACACTTGATTGAGCAAAAGTAAAAGTTTCAGAGTTATTACAGACCGAATTAAATAGCATTTATGCTACTAGCAACACTTCGATATGAAGCGGTGTTGGCGGCTTGAATGTTTGTTACGGTACACTGCTTTGCACAGGTCATACTTATAAATAAAACGTACTAACAAAAGTTGCCAACCAATCCGGCTAATGGGGCCTACCGGTGGAATCTCAACTACTGCCTCGGGCCTAGTCACCTGCTTTCGGGCAGTCTGTCTGGGTCTTGCCATTTCTCTTAACTGTTGTGTTTGTAAATTTGAAAACAAGCAAGAGTGAGCAACTATAGCTCAGCAAGAAATATATGTATAAGGTAAGCAATATAACATTACATGTGTTTAGAAGTTATTAAACTCGCTTATATCAATCGGTTATAAAATCATTTGTCATTGTTGATAAATTTCAAAGGTGCACCAATACGTGGCCTTGTTTTCAAAGTAAACTTGCAGTTCTAGATACTGCATGAAGTCAACATCTTTCTCATCAAAATAGAACACTATCGGCAACTTGGCACATAGGCCTAAGAAGCAGTGTCAGAGCATTTTTCCAAAGTGGAGGAATGGGACTTAAAGAAAACATAAAGCCTGACAGGGATTGACGATGATCAGTCATCACATCCAAGTCCAATAATCCGCGGGTCTTCTCTACCGGTAGAAGGACAGAAACTACATCCGTAACTATCCCCGGGTGAAAACTACATCCGTAATCACCGTCGATGAAAACTACATCCATAATCATCCTTCGGCAACACCTGGGCCGGAATAATAATTGATGGACCGCCTGGCTCACGGCCGCTTACACATCCCGGGAATCGTTCGTCAACGGTTCCCACACCTGCCAGAGTCCCTTTTTCTTTTTCTTTTAAAACTTGATTTGGAATGAAAACTGAGTAGTTGAGGTCCGACATCAGTCGACCGATGATTCTTGAAATCGTACAAGAAGCAAAACCTGACCGGGGGTTTTCCAAAAGGTTTTGAGTTCGAAAGTGTTCGAGTTTGAAAGTGCTAAAGGTATCTTGGATTAGCTTTGTCTTTAAAATAATGAACAATAAATAATAAATGATATTTTAAGATTTAATATTAATAATTAGTAAAATAATTATTTAATTAAGTAAGCTTTTAATCCAAGATAGGTATTTCTGAGTATTTATGATGATATAAAAATAATTACTTAAGTATACGATACTTCCCGAATGACCCTTCGGGTTTTTGCAATTTAATTACGATATAATAATATACCGCTCCCCGGTCAATGGTATATATGGACCGCTACGACCTCTATTGCTAGAGTCGTTGTCCGAAGAAAACATTTCATTCTAAGTTCAAGGGGTACAAGCATATATATGCATATATCTCAAATTTCATCATTTCTTCAGTAAGCATAAACATATGATACGATTGAAAACTACAAACACAACAGTGAAATTCCTTATATATGTAAGTTTTGAAAATTAAACTTGCCTTGGTGAGGTTGGGGTGGTCGAGCTTGCGGAGTGGAATGATCTATACATAATCAATAATCGCTCGTTGGTACCTTAACAATATCTCTTTTAATTACGAGATTTTAGGGGGTACAAATTTAACTTAATGCCTTCGTCTTATGACTCTCTAGCCCCACTATAGGTTCATGTCATCACTCGATTACGCTCGTCACTTATTCGACTTAATTTGGTTACCATGTTCGAAGCATATTCATTCCCCCTTAAATCACACTCCACTTACGACTTTTTCACTTGCGCGAATTTTACTCTAACATATTTATAAAATTGAAAAATACATATTTTAATCCAATTCTTTTTGGGTAGCCTTCACCACTGCATTTACTAGCTCCCCTAATTTTTCCATGATCCTAAATAAATTTTTAGGGGTTTAAACAAGGTTCACAAGTGGACCATTTAGTGCAGTTCGGATTCCAGAAACACTTTTCACTTCTCAGGTCATAACTGAAAATCTATACATCACCTAGTCATGAACCTTATATTTATGGAAACTACATTCAAATACCTTTCCAACAATATATATTAGAACTTCAGGGGACAAGATTTAGGGGTTCAAAACCCTCCTACAAGACAGTACAAGTTCCCAGAAAATTTACACAGCATGCTTTATCCACTTAACCATTCAAGAATCCCATATAAACATCACAACCATCATCTAAACCACCAAGATCATACTCTATAGCATACATGGAGTTACATACACTAACCACAAGCTTAAAAATCACAACCACAACATTTAAACTCAATATCTACATCATCCATAACTTATATGTCCAAGATTCACACTAACATCCATGGATCTAACATTAAACACCATAAATAATTCATGGCCAAGAGGGGTTAGAGTTTTATACCTTCTTGAGTATCTAGGAGCCTTGGGTATGCCTTACAAGTCTCAAGAACACCTTGGATGAGCCCCTACAATCCTTACAACTCAAGATCTAAAAGAAAACTAAACATAGTTACTATTCATCTAAACTTCAACAATTTATAACTCAAAAACTAGTGGATGAAAGGGGTTGAAATTCATAGCATACCTTCCTTATATAGTGTAGAGGACCTAGGATTTTTGTCTTGAGTTATGAGTGATGAGAAGTTGTAGAAAGAAAATTTTTCTTCCCCTCCTAGAGCTTGGGCCGAGAGCAAGGATGAACAAGGGGGGAGAGAGAGTGTTTTGTTTTGCTTTTTGTGTTGGGTGAATAAAGTGAAGTGTGTTTGGTGATATGTATTAGGTATATGTATAATTGTATCACATGTTGCAAGTCTAATACTAGCTCCCTAGGCCAACCATACCTCCTTGTCTCCTTGGACAATGCACCATAACTAGTTACTATTCCTCTAGTTGTTTTTGCATTACTAGTTTGCTTTTCTAACTACTTAGTTGCATGGGACTTGCATGCAATATCTTTCCTTGTATCATTATTCTTCCACCAATGCTTGTCACTTAATATTTAATTCGTATCGTATCTTAATTAATTTCTCGTAATAATACTTTGTCGCGTAGAGATTTCCCTTGTAATTCCTTAAGTACTTAATTGTGTAAATTCCTCGAATATCCATAACTCCTTGTCATAATCCCTTAAATATCTTTTAATACTCTAATAACTCTCAAATCCCAAGTTTTATAAATCTTACTAGCAATAAGACTCTTGCCTTCAACAACCTTCCCTTTATCTTACATAGTGAATGAACAACATAATTTCTCAGATAATTAATTCCATTAAACAACATGGATGACTCAAAAAGGTTCCAAATTCACAATTTCATATGATATTATAAAAAGAAAAAATATTACAAAAATTAGGGTTCTTACAGCCTCCCCTCCTTAAAAGGATTCAGTCCCGGAATCAGGTTGAAAACAGTTGGGGGTACTTTTCACGCATCGTGCTCTCTAGTTCCCATGTTGATTCTTCGACATTCTGGTTCCTCCACAAAACTCTCACTAGTTTGACAACCTTGTTCCTCAGCACTTGTTCTTTTCTATCCATGATTTCCACTGGTTTCTCCACATAAGTCAAGTCTGGCTGTAGGTCTATCTGGTCGTATTCTATCACATGCCGAAAGTCCGTATGGTAGGGTCGTAGCATGGACACATGAAACACATTATGCACTTGCTGCAAGCTTGGGGGTAAAGCCAATTCATAGGCTAACTTTCCAACTCGTCTCAAAATCTCAAAAGGTCCAATAAATCTCGGGCTTAGCTTCCCCTTCTTACCAAATCTCATCAATCCCTTCCACGGTGATACCTTTAACATCACAAACTCTCCTACCTCATATTCTTTGTCCTTGCGGGTCTGGTCCGCATACTTCTTCTGTCTATCCTGGGCTGCTACCAGCCGTCCTCGTATAAGTTCGATAGTTTCTCTTGTCTGTTGGGCCAGTTCAGGCCATAAAATCTTCCTCTCTCCAACTTCTTCCCAACACAAGGGAGATCGACATCTTCGTCCATATAAAGCTTCATATGGGGGCATTCCTATACTCGCATGGTAATTGTTGTTGTAGGAAAATTCGATCAACGGCAAGTGGTCATCCCAACTTCCCTTAAAATCGATGGCACATACTCTCAACATGTCCTCTATGGTCTGGATGGTTCTCTCGCTCTGTCCGTATGACTGGGGGTGGTATGTAGTACTCATGTTTAACTTGGTCCCCACACAATCCTGAAAACTCCTCCAGAACCTGGAGTTGAACCTTGGGTCCCTATCTGATAAAATGCTCACAGGAACCCCATGCCTTACCACGATCTCCTTTAAGTAAATATCCACCAGCTTGTCGACAGTGTATCTCTCGTTGATTGTAAGAAAATGTGCTGACTTGGTCAATCTATCGATAATTACCCAAATGGCATCATGATTAGTCTTGGTCCTTGGTAGTCCGACCACAAAGTCCATCGCAATATGCTCCCACTTCCACTCGGGCATCTCTAAGGGTTGCAACAATCCACTGGGCCTTTGGTGTTCGGCCTTTACTCTTTGACATGTCAAGCATTTACTTAACCACTCTGCCACGTCCTTCTTCATATTTGGGCACCAATAGTATTCCCTCAGATCTCTATACATCTTAGTGCCTCCAGGGTGAATTGAGTACCTTGAACTATGAGCCTCTTGCAAAATCTCGTCTTTTAATTCCTGAACGTTCGGGATCCATATCCTAGATGCGTACCTCATAACTCCATTCTCGTCCTTTTCACACTTAATTTCCACGCCTGTCAAAATTTTCTGCATCGAATTCTTTTCTTCTTCTATCTTCTTTTCCTGGCATAACTTAATCTTTTCTAATAGCGGTGGTTGGACTCTTATTTCCCTTAGACTCTCTTGTCCAATTCCTGGTAACCTCACTTCAATCTCCAGTTTCTCAAGGTCCTTGATCAACTCGTCCATTGACGTTATCATCTTGAGTTCCTCCTTTCGGCTAAGTGCATCGGCCACCACGTTGGCCTTCCCTGGGTGATAATGAATCTCACAATCATAATCCTTGATTAGCTCTAGCCATCTCCTCTGCCTCATGTTTAACTCTTTCTGAGTGAATATGTACTTTAAGCTCTTGTGATCAGTGTAGATTTCACACTTTTCTCCGTAAAGATAATGTCTCCAGATCTTCAAAGCGAAAACTATCGCCGCTAATTCCAAATCATGGGTGGGGTATCTTATCTCGTACTCCTTAAGCTGTCTGGACGCATACGCAATCACTTTACCGTGCTGCATAAGCACACACCCTAAACCTTTATGGGATGCGTCACTATAAATCACAAAATCTCCCTTATCATCGGGTAGGGCTAGTACTGGTGCTGTCACCAACCTCTTTTTCAACTCTTGAAAGCTCTCTTCGCATTTTTCAGTCCACACAAACTTCTCAGTCTTGTGAGTTAGTCGGGTCAAAGGGGCTGCTATCTTGGCAAAGTCTTGGACAAACCTTCTATAGTAGCCAGCCAATCCTATAAAACTTCTTACCTCTGTCGGAGTGATTGGTCTCTTCCAATTCGATACAACCTCTATTTTGGCTGGGTCCACTAGAATGCCTTGATCGCTAATCACATGCCCTAAAAACTAAACTTCCTTCAACCAAAATTCACACTTCGAGAACTTAGCGTACAACTTTTCTTCTCTCAATGCTCCCAATACAATCCTCAAGTGCTCTGCATGTTCCTCCTTCGTCTTGGAATAAATCAAGATGTCATCGATGAAGACAATAACACACTTGTCCAAGTACTTCTTGAAGACTCGATTCATTAAGTCCATGAAAGCTGCGGGGGCATTCGTTAGCCCAAACGACATCACTAGAAACTCATAGTGTCCGTACCGGGTGCGAAAGGCCGTCTTTGGTATATCTTCTGGTTTAATTCTTAACTGGTGGTACCCGGTCCTCAAATCAATTTTAGAAAAATAAACTGCGTCCTTTAGTTGATCAAACAGGTCATCTATCCTGGGTAAGGGATATTTATTCTTTATAGTCACCTTATTCAACTCTCTGTAGTCTATACATAATCTCATACTACCATCCTTCTTTTTCACGAATAACACCGAGGCTCCCCACGGTGACACACTAGGTCTTATCATCCCTTTATCCAACAACTCCTGTAACTGAGTGGCCAGCTCTTTCATCTCCACTGGGGCTAGCCTATATGGGGCTTTCGAAATTGGGGCCGTACCAGGAACTAAGTCTATAGCGAACTCAATGTCTCTATCAGGTGGTAGTCCTGGAAGATCATCCGGAAATACGTCTGCGAACTCATTAACGACGGGAATTTCCTGTAGGTTTGGTGCCTCCTTCTTGGTATCCTTCACATAGGCTAAATAGGCTTCACATCCTTTACGTAACAGCTTCTTAGTTTGAATCATAGTCAGGAACTTTTGGTTTTGCCATTTTCCGCTAAATACTACTTCCTCGTCCCCTGGTAGTCTCAAACTTACTTTCTTCTTTACACAATCAATCTGGGCTCCGTGGGTTGTCAACCAATCCATGCCTATTATTACGTCAAACTCTCCTAGTTTAAAAGGTATTAAATCTACCCGAAAGTGTCGCCCTCCTATTTCTAGAACACAACCTGGATATACTTGGTTAACAGGGATAATTTCATGATTAGCTATCTCTACTTGCAGTCTGTCTTTCAATGGTTCAGCCTTAAGGCCTAACTGACATACGAAATCTAGGGATATGAAAGACTTGGTAGCTCCCGAATCAAATAAAACATTTGCCTTAACTGAGTTGAGTAGTAGGGTACCAGCAATCACATCCGTGTTCCCCACGGCATCTTGCACCGTCATGTTAAAAGTTCTTGCAGTAGGGGCCTTGTTAGAAGCAGTTCCACTCACTCTTGATGCAGCTGGCCCAGAGGACAAACATTCCCTCATTCGGTGCCCTGGTTTCCCACACTTGAAGCAATTACCTCCGGCATTGGTGTTGTTACTAGTTCCTCGACAGGCGTTAGCATAATGTCCTGTCAGCCCACACTTGAAGCACTTCACATCCTGTAGGTTACACACGCCCGCATGTTTCCTTCCACAATTATTGCAATCCGGGGGTAGGGCTCGGAATGGGGTAGAGTAGGACGATCCCTGTGGTCGGCCGCTCTGGCCCACTCTCCAACTTTCAGCTCTCTTGGTTCCAAAGTTTCCGCTGGGTTGGGACATCCGTTGGTGTATACTGAAAATATTTATTTGAAGTATTTACATTTATTTCTGGCTGGTTTAATTGAGAATCATTTAAATGTTTACATGTTGTCTAAATATTATATATTGTGAATAATCTAGTATCAAATGGGATACAGAATATTAGATTATTAAATACGGTTTATATAATATAATAAGGTTCACAGCACAGGTGGAGTTAGACAATCCACTGGAATGGCTGTAGTATTATTTAGATTAGTTTATATTGACTAATAAATAATACTAGTATACTTTGTGTATATTGAACAGGATCAAATTTAGAATTGTTCCCTTATACTGATTAAGAAGGTGAACTAAGATTCTATGTTATTATTAATGCTTAGGTTCTTAATCCGGAAATAATAATTGACACGTATATATTATTTACATGCTTTGATTTATATATGAAATAATTCTTGTGAATTATATCATTATATTTTGGGTGATGAAATAATATGTATGGTGGGATATTATTTATTGAAGGAATCCATGTCCTGATAATATTCGGGTTAATGATGTCCCCTTGAAAGCTCAAAAAGATTTAATTATGTGAAACCCTGCAGGTAGATTTATTCCGGCATAATTAAATAAAGGTTGAGTGGATAATCAAGGATAAAAGATATTAATTAAATGAATTATCAGTAATTTATTTAATTAATGGACATGCGATATTTTAAACATGGGGAATTTAATAAGCAAATAATATTGGAACCGAATTAATTAATTAAATTACGGTATTAGGAAAGGTAGTGCAAATATTAATTCTTTAGTGGATTGAATTAATATTTAATTACATTGGGCTAGGCTCAAGATGTAATTAGAAGGCCCAACCTAATTATCCATGATCCCTATTGTAGCCTATATATATTCCTATTCTCTTCTTGCTGGGGGCTGGTCGAAAAAAAATTGGTAGCCACCCAGGAGCAAGAAGAGAGGTTAACTTGAGAAGACGAAGGCCACACTTCGCTCAAGGGAATTTGGGAATACAATAGAAGAGCGTGGAATCAACCGTTAACAAGGTGACTTTTCTATTCGTACTCGTTAATTTAGTGTATCAAAATTTGCAGCGCCAAGATCTGATTGTCCCAACAATTGGTATCAAGAGCCTGGTTCAATGGTTCTGCGAATTTTGATACGATGTCCATGTCGTAATTATATATGCATGTGTATAGTGGTAGGCTTGTATAATTCTTTTTTGCAGGTTGTTATCCACTATTATGGCCATGTATATTTTAATTATGTGTTTGGATCCCACGTGGTTTAATCGTGGTTATTTTGTTTGGTTTCCACGTGGTTTATCGTGGTTGTAAAACACGAGGGTTGATCGTGTTAGAATAGATTTACAAAATTAGTTTTGTATTAGATCTATTTTTTTGTAATTGTTTGTTGGATTTTATCAAGATCCGGGTAATTTGTAACAATTATGTGCGATCGGAAATCAATTCGGAGTTGTTTTTGTTCCGCTGCGAATTTTGGATGGGGCTGCTGTTGTGTTCATCAAGTCTCGAAGTACTGTAGCAAACTGGTACTGTAGCAGTACTGTAGCAAACCGGGTACTGTAGCAGTTACTGTAGCAAACCGGTACTGTAGCAGTACTGTAGCAACCGGTACTGTAGCAACCCGGTTACTGTAGCAACCCCGGGTACTGTAGCAGTTTGGCGGCTGGCGGCTGTTGCAGTTTGCAGAAAATTTTCTAGGCCTGCTGAAATTGTTTAATGGGCCATAATAGTGGATTTAATTATTGTTTTAATTTTTAATTCCGCTATTTAATTTTAATTATTGCATTAAATAATTATTATGTTTGTTGTTAATTATGTGTGTAATTTTTTATTACATATTTAACATAATTAGGACGACATGGACATTAATTTTATTTATTGCTTTAATTTTATGATGCATGCTGCTATGTTATGTGTTCTTTGTATTGTTATTTTTATAACATGTAGACCTCGAAAAAATAACATAGGGCGATGCATCTAGATAAAATTCCTCAATTTTAAATAAAAATTCTAAGTGGGTGAGGGAATTAATTAGGAATTAAATCCCATGGTCTCCATTATTGTTTGTATGTAATTTAACACCGAGACGAATATAAATTATATACAAGCCACCCATCGTGGCGTATGATTTATGGTGTCAGGTAGTGTTATGGATATTACTTGAACAAACTTCCTAAATTAATTACGAATATTGAAAGGTATATATGCCACCCAACGTGGCGTACCAAGTTTCATAGAATTCGATTAATTAGAAGGGTGCCAATGATTGAATATAGATTTTCAATATAGAGAGAAAGGATGATTCTGTCTAGAAAGGGGTCTTAAGTGATGCCTCTTGACAATGCTCCCCCCGATCTGGGAATTATCCTATTATCGATTATTGATTTGAAATATTTAATGGTGGTATCCGGTCTTTTTAGTAATTTAAGATTAAATAATGGTATACACTTAGCTATGAAAAATAATATATAGTCCACCCTAACGTGGCGTATTATTTAGTAATAGGACCGAAGTAATATTTAAACGAATTTAAGTGGTATATATGTCATCCATCGTGGCGTACCAGATACTTATGGTGTTTAAATATTAGTGCATTAATTTTAATTAATTGTTAGAGGAAACCAATAGGATTTAAGATTTATGCAACTATCTGATTATGTGTTACATGTATGATTCTTAGGATTAGATCACTATGGGCTTTAATCCACTATTCACCATACTTAAGGATAACAAACTTACTGGACCGAACTATATTGAATGGAAACGTAATTTGGACATAGTGTTGACTGCTGAGGAGTACAAATTTTGTACTTATGAACCCAAGCCAGACCAGCCTGCTAAAGATGCTCCTGAAAGTGAGAAGGAGTATTATAAGCGGTGGATTAAGGCTGATGAGATGTCGCGATGTTACATTCTGGCAGCAATGTCGGGTGTTTTGCAGCATCAACATCAGGCTATGCCCACTGCTTCAGATATGCTCTTTAATCTCAAGGAACTTTTTGGAGAACAGAATAGGGCTGCTAGGCAAGTAGCAATGAAGGCTTTAATGAACACTCAGATGGTTGAAGGAACACCTGTAAGGGATCATGTTCTCAGAATGATGTCTCATCTGAACGAGATGGAGATCCTTGGTGCTGATATTGATGGGGAAACCCAGATCGATATCATCCTTATGAGCTTGCCCAAAAGTTTTGAGCAGTTCCGCTTGAATTACACCATGAACAAAAGGATGTATAGTCTCGCGGAACTTCTGACAGAACTTCAAGCAGCTGAAGGACTCTTTAAGCAGAATGTTCAAGTGAATGTGGCCGAGAAAGCTTCTTCATCTAAACCTAAAGGTAAGAAGAAGAAAAAGACTCAGACAAAGAAAGCTGGAAAGATTGCTAATGCAGTGGGAGTTCAAGGTGGTGTGAAAAAGCCTAAGGGCAAGTGCTTCAGGTGCAAGCAGTCAGGTCACTGGAAACAGGATTGTCCTCTTCCTAAGAAGACAAACAATACTGGTATGTCTCTTTCTCTAGTTACAGAAACATATATAGCGGCTATATCTACGAGCACTTGGTGTGTAGATACAGGAGCCACTGACCATGTTTGTAACTCTATGCAGGGGTTCCAGCAATCCAGAATGCTTAGAGATGGCGAGATATATGTGTTCATGGGAGATGCTACGAAAGTAGCAGTAGTTGCAGTTGGAATAATTACATTGTCTTTTGACGATGATAGGATTTTGGTTTTGAACAATTGTCTTTATGTACCTTCGTTTAGAAGGAATTTAATTTCAGTTTCTAAACTTGCCATGGATGGTTATAATGTTTGTTTGGATCGTAATGTTTCTATTATGATGAATAAACGAGTTATATGTTCTGGTACATTGCAAGACAATTTATATATTATTAATCCTATCCAACCAATGCTGCAACATAAGGAAACTAATAACATTCTTTCTAGCTCAAATAAAAGAAAGAAACCTTCTGAATTGAACCAAACATATCTTTGGCACTTAAGATTAGGTCATATTAACTTGAGGAGGATTCAAAGACTGGTAGTAGATGGGCCATTAGGCTCGTTGGCAGTGGAGCCATTTCCAATTTGTGAATCCTGCTTGGAAGGTAAGATGACTAATAGGCCTTTTAAAGCAAAGGGGAATAGAGCTAAAGAAGTGTTAGAATTGGTTCATACTGATTTATGTGGACCTATGAGTATCCAAGCAAGAGGAGGTTATGAGTATTTTGTCACTTTCATTGACGATTATTCTAGATATGGGTACATTTATTTGTTGCGCCGTAAGTCTGAGTGCTTTGAAAAATTCAAAGAGTACAAGGCAAGTGCGGAGAAGCGACATCTTGGAAAATGTATCAAGTCACTACGATCAGATCGTGGTGGCGAATACTTGCTTGGAGAATTTAGGGAATATTTATCAGAAAATGGGATTGCATCCCAATTGTCTGCACCTGGCACACCTCAGCAGAATGGTGTAGCAGAGAGAAGGAATCGGACTCTTTTAGAGAGTATTAGATCGATGATGAGTTATTCAGATTTACCTAAGTCGTTTTGGGGATATGCTATAGAAACAGCGGCTTACCTTCTGAACTTGGTACCTTCTAAGTCGGTTCCTAAGACTCCAATAGAATTGTGGACTGGTAGCAAGCCAAGTCTAAGACATATTCGGATTTGGGGTTGTCCAGCACATGTGCTGAACAAGAACGCGACCAAGTTAGAATCTCGTACAGAAGTAAGGTTGTTTGTAGGCTATCCCATGGGAACGAAAGGTTATTCATTTTATAGTCCTAGGGATCGAGATATCATTGTTAGCACCAATGCTAGATTCGTAGAAGAAGACTATATAATGAAACACAAATCCATGATTAGTATCGTTTTAGAGGAACTAGTGAGAGGGACAGATAATCCCCAAGTGCCAATAGTACAAGTAGATCAACCACAAGAAAATGCACAACCTGTCATTAATACCACACCGGTGCTTCGTCGTAGTGGGAGGGTTGTTCAACAACCTGATAGATTCATGTTTTTGGGAGAGTCCTCGGACTTGGTCTCTGGTGAACATGATGATGATCCCAGGACATACGAACAAGCAATTCTAGATAAAGATGCAGATCTTTGGCAAAAGGCAATGGAATCTGAGATGGAATCTATGTATTCTAATCAAGTTTGGGAGCTCGTGGAACCACCCAAAGGTGTAAAACCCATTGGATGTATTTGGATCTACAAGAAGAAGAGAGGATCTGACAAAAAGGTGAAAGCCTGGAAAGCACGACTTGTTGCGAAAGGGTATACTCAGAAAGAAGGGATCGATTATGAGGAAACTTGTTCGCCAGTTGTTATGCTTAAGTCAATCCGGATTCTTTTATCTATAGCAGCTCATCTCGATTATGAGATTTGGCAAATGGATGTCAAGACAGCTTTCCTTAATGGAAGTCTTGAGGAAACCATCTATATGCAACAACCAAAAGGATTCATTAAGGAAGGCCAAGAGCATCTTGTTTGTAAGCTTAAGAGGTCTATTTATGGACTAAAACAAGCTTCTAGGGACTGGAATATTCGTTTTGATCAGGCAGTCCAGTCATATGGATTTGATCAAAGTCCAAGTGAATCATGTGTGTATAAGAGAAGTGAGGGTAATGCAGTGGTTTTTCTAGTACTGTATGTTGATGACATTTTACTCATTGGAAACAATGTTAAGATGTTGTCATCAATAAAGGCATGGTTGTTTAAACAATTTGAAATGAAGGACTTAGGTGAAGCGGCATACATCCTTGGGATCAAAGTAATAAGGGATCGCAAGAAAAGGATGTTGGCTTTATCTCAAGAGCCCTACATTGATGAAGTATTAGCTCGTTTTAACATGCAGAACTCTAAGAAAGGTTTTCTACCTTTTAAGCATGGAGTGGCTCTATCCAAGGAGCAGTGTCCTTCGACACCTAAGGATATAGAGAGCATGAAAGCAGTTCCTTATGCTTCGGCGTGTGGAAGCTTAATGTATGCTATGTTATGTACGAGGCCTGACATCTGCTTTGCTGTAGGCATGGTTAGTAGATATCAGTCGAACCCAGGTCAAGAACATTGGAGTGCAGTAAAAACTATACTCAAGTACCTGAGAAGGACTAACGAGTATATGTTAATTTACAAGGCCTCAGATCTATTTCCTTTGGGATATACTGATTCAGATTTCCAATCAGATAGGAGTCAGATGGATGGACACATAGTTTTCTGTGTAATAGTGGATTAAATAAACACTGATATACTCATAGAATATTTTGAGTATAAGTGGGAGATTGTTGGTGTATACTGAAAATATTTATTTGAAGTATTTACATTTATTTCTGGCTGGTTTAATTGAGAATCATTTAAATGTTTACATGTTGTCTAAATATTATATATTGTGAATAATCTAGTATCAAATGGGATACAGAATATTAGATTATTAAATACGGTTTATATAATATAATAAGGTTCACAGCACAGGTGGAGTTAGACAATCCACTGGAATGGCTGTAGTATTATTTAGATTAGTTTATATTGACTAATAAATAATACTAGTATACTTTGTGTATATTGAATAGGATCAAATTTAGAATTGTTCCCTTATACTGATTAAGAAGGTGAACTAAGATTCTATGTTATTATTAATGCTTAGGTTCTTAATCCGGAAATAATAATTGACACGTATATATTATTTACATGCTTTGATTTATATATGAAATAATTCTTGTGAATTATATCATTATATTTTGGGTGATGAAATAATATGTATGGTGGGATATTATTTATTGAAGGAATCCATGTCCTGATAATATTCGGGTTAATGATGTCCCCTTGAAAGCTCAAAAAGATTTAATTATGTGAAACCCTGCAGGTGGATTTATTCCGGCATAATTAAATAAAGGTTGAGTGGATAATCAAGGATAAAAGATATTAATTAAATGAATTATCAGTAATTTATTTAATTAATGGACATGCGATATTTTAAACATGGGGAATTTAATAAGCAAATAATATTGGAACCGAATTAATTAATTAAATTACGGTATTAGGAAAGGTAGTGCAAATATTAATTCTTTAGTGGATTGAATTAATATTTAATTACATTGGGCTAGGCTCAAGATGTAATTAGAAGGCCCAACCTAATTATCCATGATCCCTATTGTAGCCTATATATATTCCTATTCTCTTCTTGCTGGGGGCTGGTCGAAAAAAAATTGGTAGCCACCCAGGAGCAAGAAGAGAGGTTAACTTGAGAAGACGAAGGCCACACTTCGCTCAAGGGAATTTGGGAATACAATAGAAGAGCGTGGAATCAACCGTTAACAAGGTGACTTTTCTATTCGTACTCGTTAATTTAGTGTATCAAAATTCGCAGCGCCAAGATCTGATTGTCCCAACAACATCGCCCCTCGCTTAAATTTGCTCGGAAAGCTCCCACCCGCAGAGTTTCCCTTTCGACTATCAAACTTCCTCTTCTTTCCTTCCCTCTCCTTCTGCATCTGTTCACTCCCAGCCTCAACAATTGATGCTTTCTGTACTAGGGTGGCATAGTTTGTCAACTCAAGAACCGCCACACGATTCTGAATCCATTGCTTTAGCCCCAATTGAAACCTTCGGGCCCTCTTTGCCTCAGAGTTCACATATTCCGGCACAAACCTCGACAACTCAGTAAATTTGGCCTCATACTCGGCCACCGTCATGTTACCTTGCTTTAATTCCAAAAACTTCAGCTCCATTTGTGTCTCCATGAACCTAGGAAAGTACTTTTCCAAGAACAGCTCGATAAACCTCTCCCAGGTCACCACACCTCTTCCTTCCAAATTCCTCTTAGCTTCCCACCAATAGTTTGCCTCACCTTTCAGGAGGTAGGTGGCGAAAATAGTCTTCTGCTCCTCAACGACACCTAGTATCTCGAAAGATTTTTCCATTTCCTTCAGCCAGGCTCTGGCCTCAACCGGATCTGTAGTTCCTTTAAATTCTGGGGGTTTCAGGGATTTGAAGTTCTGGAAATCATTCGCATTAGCATTGTTGGGTGGTTGCTGAACAGGGGGACGGTCCAAGTTCTGCCTAAGTAGTTCCATGAATTGTTCCATAGGGCCTCCCCTTGGATGTTCTACCTCTCGGGTGTCATCACCAGCTTCTTCTTCGTCATACTCAGAGTCATCAAACAAGTTATGATCGTTGCCCTCATCCTCACTCAGGTTCACATTCTCCCCTTCATGGTTCTGGTGGCCTCCGGTCCCATGGTGGCTACCCTGGCCTTCAGAACTGATCGGGTGAGCTCGAGTGTTCATTCTTCTGGGTGGCATGATTCTGATAATGAAACAAGAAATGGGTTAGGGTTTTTTAATTACCTGACAGCGTTTACACGGGTCAGGAACGTATCGTTCCTCCTCATAAGGGTGGAAGTTGCAAAAGTTTTAATAACCCGATGCTGGAGATAAAACGTCAAAACATTTTTGGGAAAAATCTCTATGGGGTGCGAAAACATTTGCAGGAGTTTTCAAGATTTCAAAACCTCAATTTTTTTTTTTGAAAAATTTATTTTAAAATTTGTAGGAACATTTTGGGAATTTGTAGAGAACAATTTGAAATCGCATGTCGTAAATTTGAAACAGTATGGTTGTATTTGTGGCTTGTAGCAATTGTATATTCACAGTTGTATATCAAAACAGTAAAGCATGGCATCGGAAAGTAAGGCAGTTGAGACAATATTAAGGAAACTGAAACTAGATAAATACGGTACAAGAGTTATCACAAAGTTTGGATGTTAGAGCCTAATACATAGTTCCGATGTCAAAGTCTAGCAAAAGTGGAACAATAACACGTACATCATCTGAATAGTCAGGGCTACACAAAAGTAGGGCTACATCCGTACATACTATCCGAAGTTACATCTACATATCTGTAGGTCAGTCTACTCATCCACTGGTCAGAAAGGATACCACTGCACAAGTCAACTATCCCGCAAAATCGACACACTAATGTCATCTGAACCTAGAGGACTGAGCTATCCGTAACACATTATGGTGCCGCTCCGCGACGGAGCAAGGCCCTCACTCGGGAAAATGCACGACGCACAACACGCCTAGCATCCCTAGCCTGGACCACTCCGCCCCCGCGGACTCCTAAACCGATAATCCTCGCGCGACTCCTCCTCTCAATCCTATGGAGTCGAGCTCTAGTCCTCCTAGCAACAGCAGTCCTCATCTCAGCCTGAATCCTCAATCGCGCCTCGCGCTCCTCTACTAGTGCCCGCCTCGCCTCATTAAGTCTGGCCTCTGCAGAAAGTAGGTCTCGGGTCAGGAACTGCACCACGTAGGCGTGCTCAGTGCCCGACACTGGGGGTAGGTCCATCGGTGGGGGTGGTATGACAGGAACAGGAGCAGGTGCAGGAGCAGGAGCAGGGGTAGGGTCAAGCTCCTCCTCGCTAGAAGTATCATCCTCGGAGTCACCGTCCAATGAAACAGGGCTCGATGACTGCGGAGAGGGTGGGGGTGACACAACACGGCCCTCACCAGATCTCACACTCTCCTCGTCAGTAGATACAGGAGAGGGGGTAACAGGCTCAGGCTCAGGCTCAAAGGGCTCCTCATCGGGATCCTCATCATCAGTATATCCTATCAGCGTAATCCAGGGGCCAAGCTCAGGGTCAGCACCCATATCCTCCTCAGGATCCTCGGTATCTCGCATCAGTGCCTCATCATGCTCTCTCTCAAAGGCCTCAGGGTCTGGTATCTCCTCCATCTACACAAGGGAAATAAGGTGGGTCACTAACCATAAAGAAAGGTTTAAGGAGTAGTTCCCTCACGAGCCTTAAAGTCAGGGCTATATCCGATAACCCGACTGCAAACTCGATGAGAGTTCTAGGTATTATTAGGGTTGTTATTAGGGTTATTTTTATTGTTATTATTATTAGGGTTGCTTTCTTAAATTACTATCATTTCTGAGAACTGTAACCTCGCTCTGATACCATTTCTGTGACGCCCCCAAATCCGGGGTCAGAGATCTAGGCGCTCACGGTCCATTTTCCATTAATAACATACCTGTTCTTGCACATAATATATAAAACAGCCATCGACCCCACAATAAAACTCACACCGCACACACACAGAGGTTAGAGTCTCAGAAACGTCATACACTTGATTGAGCAAAATTAAAAGTTTCAGAGTTATTACAGACCGAATTAAATAGTATTTATGCTACCAGCAACACTTCGATATGAAGCGGTGTTGGCGGCTTGAATGTTTGTTACGGTACACTGCTTTGCACAGGTCATACTTATAAATAAAACGTACTAACAAAAGTTGCCAACCAATCCGGCTAATGGGGCCTACTGGTGGAATCTCAACTGCTGGCTCGGGCCTAGTCACCTGCTTTCGGGCAGTCTGTCTGGGTCTTGCCATTTCTCTTAACTGTTGTGTTTGTAAATTTGAAAACAAGCAAGAGTGAGCAACTATAGCTCAGCAAGAAATATATGTATAAGGTAAGAAATATAACATTACATGTGTTTAGAAGTTATTAAACTCTCTTATATCAATCGGTTATAAAATCATTTGTCATTGTTGATAAATTTCAAAGGTGCACCAATACGTGCCCTTGTTTTCAAAGTAAACTTGCAGTTCTAGATACTGCATGAAGTCAACATCTTTCTCATCAAAATAGAACACTATCGGCAACTTGGCACATAGGCCTAAGAAGCAGTGTCAGAGCATTTTTCCAAAGTGGAGGAATGGGACTTAAAGAAAACATAAAGCCTGACAGGGATTGACGATGATCAGTCGTCACATCCAAGTCCAATAATCCGCGGGTCTTCTCTACCGGTAGAAGGATAGAAACTACATCCGTAACTATCCCCGGGTGAAAACTACATCCGTAATCACCCTCGATGAAAACTACATCCGAAATCATCCTTCGGAAACACCTGGGTCGGAATAATAATTGATGGACCGCCTGGCTCACGGCCGCTTACACATCCCGGGAATCGTTCGTCAACGGTTCCCACACCTGCCAGAGTCCCTTTTTCTTTTTCTTTTAAAACTTGATTTGGAATGAAAACTGAGTAGTTGAGGTCCGACATCAGTCGACCGATGATTCTTGAAATCGTACAAGAAGCAAAACCTGACCGGGGGTTTTCGAAAAGGTTTTGAGTTCGAAAGTGTTCGAGTTTGAAAGTGATAAAGGTATCTTGGATTAGCTTTGTCTTTAAAATAATGAACAATAAATAATAAATGATATTTTAAGATTTAATATTAATAATTAATAAAATAATTATTTAATTAAGTAAGCTTTTAATCCAAGATAGGTATTTCTGAGTATTTATGATGATATAAAAATAATTACTTAAGTATACGATACTTCCCGAATGACCGTTCGGGTTTTCGCAATTTAATTACGATATAATAATATACCGCTCCCCGGTAAATGGTATATATGGACCGCTACGACCTCTATTGCTAGAGTCCTTGTCCGAAGAAAACATTTCATTCTAAGTTCAAGGGGTACAAGCATATATATGCATATATCTCAAATTTCATCATTTCTTCAGTAAGCATAAACATATTGTAAGAACCCCAAATTTTGGATATAATTAAAACTTTTTATTAAGTAATGATAAAATGAGGAACAATGATTCCGACAACAAGGTCACCAGCTCTAATGAATGGTGGTTTCAAAGAACAATGATTGTAATGAATGGATATTGCTTTGGACAATGATCCTGATGCATTGGTATATTGTCAGAATAGAATAATTCGATGGTTGAGGACCTAGATAAGAATAATCTACCATCCAGGAAGGAGCTAATGGATCCTTGAAGGGAAATGAGTACGTGCATAGTGTTTCCCATACGTGCATAGTATTTCCCGTACGTGCATAGTATTTCCTGTACGTGTATAGTAATTTGGTGGATGAATAGTGATTTTGTAAGTTGGAAAACTTTTCACACCACCCTATGTACGGGACGTGATATGGATGTTTCGAAGTCATATTAGTAATACGCGGAGGAAATAAGTGAATGCAGAGACGATCGGAATTCAGAAATTCCAAATTCTTTTCGGTATAATATTTGACCGGACAGTGGATTAAATATTATTATAATCCAAGAATTGAGATATTAACTTTGAGGATTTGATATTTTGGGATGTTATTATATTAGATTTAAGAATGAAGGTAGGAAACCACTGAGGAGTGGTTATGGCTACAATGTAATAATTGATATTTGGAAAGAATGAATGGAATTCGACTTTATTATTTCTATGTCTTGAAGAATGCTAAAGGGGTAACAACATAGGTAAGAATAATCTATCTTCTAAGGGAATAAGATATGGCAATTTCAAGCAAGAGAATACTCTCATGTCATCCAGATCGATAACGATTAATCCAGTAGTTCCGTAAAAAGGTTAAGGAACGATCGAAAGAGAATACGGACAATTGTACCACCCTAAGAGAACAAGTAAAGTATACAGAATGAATAGTGTTTTGGTGGGAGTATATAATAATATGAGACGACACTATATAGAAGCATTCGGAGCAGATTTCCGAGTTCGTATTAGTGATCCAGGGGGAAAATAAGTTTATGTAAAAGCTGTCGGATTCCGAAAAACCGCACTTTTATTTTCTCCGAGAGTTCCCTGGACACTGATAGCCTTAAGTATTTAACGAATGGATTTAAGGAATATAAATTGGAAAGTTAGAATGAAAGATGGAGAATGAAAGTATTAATATTAAAAAGGATTCCCGGTAAACCCTAATTAGAAATCCGTGAAATATTCCTACGAACGATCAATCGAAACGGGCAATAACCGGACACAGAAACAAGCAGAGGAAGCAAGATACATGCATGTGCAAGTGATAAATATCTAGTAACTAGCAAGGAACTAGATCAATTAGAATGCAACCAAGTACTTAGCAAGCCACCACTTGGTTAAGCCTTAAACCATCCAATCTTCAACACTTGTCCTCACAAAGACATCATCTAGTGCATCATCACTTTACTAAAGTAAAAAGAGATGAGATATTATCCAAGGCTCATCCACTTTATGCATTCTTCCAAGCAAAACCACAAGAAAACATCAAACTCTCTCCTTTACTCTTCCATTCGACTTTTGCAACAATTCCAAAACAAAAATCCAACTTCCAACCATTTTTTGATCTCCAAAAATTTATCATAGATCCTATATTTCATAAAAATGATACCCTAAAAATCTTAGCCTCAAACATCACCTTTTCCATTTTCAAAAAAATCAAGAAAGTGGAGGATGAATAGTAACCTCAAGAACAAAATTCTTGAATCTTGATTTTGGTTGATGATCCAAGCTTCATGGAGGCTATACAAGGACTATACAAGGCTTACTAAGTGCATACACACCTCAAGGAAGGTATAAAACTCTTGAAACCCTAGGCCTTAGTTTATGTTTAATGATGTTCTTGATGAGAATTTAGATTAGTATGATTATGGTAATGATTAAAGCATGCTTATGTAGTGATATGTTGATATAAGAGGATAAAATAGCTAGATGAACGGAAAGGCATTGCTTGGCCTCAGTTCATGTATATAAGTCATGTATATGTTGTTTGGGTTGGATACTATGTTTATGGGAAGATTCGAAATTGGTAGATATTCGATTTACAGCCGTTATAATGCCCGATTTTGCAATACCATGTTTTGTATGCCATTTTCCATGTCGAATCCCTACTTTCCAGAGACCTTATCTGCCATGATAGGATAGGTAATGTTCTAAGCTTCGTTTTGATATAAAGATCATGTGAAACGGACTTACGGTTTAGGATTTATGACCAAATTACTAAAAGTAGTTCGAACCCGTAAACAAAAGTTCGTAACTGTAATTGAACCCTCGTAAACTATGTAACGTCATGGCGAATCTTGGTAAATAAATACTAGAGGTAAAAAGGAAGGTGTGAAAGAAAACCGTATGTCAAAAGGATCATTTTTCGATTTATTAAAAATGTTCGAGTCGAGGTTAAACGCGAGAGAACCCCTAAAAGACGACTCTTTTATAACTTCGGTAAAACACTTAGAAAACGGGCGATAAAACTCGGAGTATAGTATTGGTTCGTAACGATCGACTTTAGAACTCATATGACTTAAGTATGTCCCAAGTATAAGTACAATGACATGTCGTATTAACGAACGAATGTCGGGTCGGATCAGTGATAAAAGTAATCCACTAAAAGGGGTATAACGAGATAACTCGAGAACGTGTTTCGAATTAAGTATAACTTAACTTTTAATATGTTAAGTGATTAATCCCGAATGCCTTGGCTATTTATAGATCACCAAGCTGAACCGGGACCCGCTACTACTACCCCTTACCGTACTCGACTACCAGGCAAGTTTCAATTTCCTTCTTTTAGGCTGTTGTTGTGATTGAATAAATATATATATATATGATTGCTGATATACATATGCCATTGCATGCATGCCTACTTTCAAGTTGAATTGATATACTTGTTCCCTGAATGTTATTGTTGGCTTATAAGCTAGATAGTTATATATCAGTTATAAGCCGGTTATTGTAAGACCCTCATAGAAGGGCGTATACATCTTATTAATCAAATATAGACCGGGAGTCCATATTCCTTGATATATCGAGATTACCTCGGAGGAAAATATTTAAGTAAATATTTTCTATTATTTGGGCGACGAATATGATTTGAATATTCGTTCGAGACTAATTATTTTAACGATCCTTACTTCAAATAATTATTTGAACGTAACTATTCAGCGAATAATATTTCTCAATATTCATTCAGAGTCGAATTAAGTATCGATTATTATTTCGAATGTTCTTCTAAAGATGAGACTACTAAATGAATATTATTTGGATATTCTTTTAGAATATTATTTTATTAAATAAATATTACTTTTGAATATTCACTTAAGATATTGAATACTTGATGAATATTATTTTAATATTCATCTGAAGCTTGATTTAATTATCGAATACTCCTTAAGGCTTGGATTACTAAATGAATATTACTTGATATTCATTTAGGATATTACTCATTAAATAAATATTACTTTTGAATATTCATTTAAATTCCTAATTGATTATGAATATTACCTTAAATATTCTTTTCAGGTCTTATTAATTAATGAATATTGTTTTGAATATTCATTTAAATATTTATTTATTCAATAAATATTCCCCTGATATTTCTTCAGGGATTATTTTGAGAAATGCTCTGATTAAAGATATTCTTTCATATTCCCAAATATTCTTTAAATATTTTAACTCAATAAATATTCTCTGAATATTTATTCCATACTTAGAATAATCTCGATAAGGTTTATCTTCTTCGATTATTACGAAAAATATCTCGGAGTCATATTATTATTAATCTTATATCAAGAAAGGTTCTCAGACATCATTCTTCTTTGAGTCTATCTCCTTAATAATAAGGGAACCTTACTTGGAAAATGTTATTTATCTTGTCGACTTCCCGGTCATAAAGTATTCCCTTCACCCGCAACTCGGGTGTTGTTGACTTATTAAGTCATTGCTTACCTTCTCATCTTTCGAGGGGTAAGATTATTGGGACAAGTTGATGTCCGTTACCAAGTAATAGCTTGGGAGTTATTGGTAAATTTTCCTTTCCAACTAGATACGACTACTTTGTGGAGTCTTATCAACAAGTATTATACTTGGGGAAAGGGGGACGAACGTTACATTCAGAATCATGAATTCTATTTGAACTAGGAGTCGTGTAAGAGGCCGAGTAGCGCCGGTCCATCCCCTTTGGCCCAACCGTTGGCCGGGGAGAGCTAGTAAGGCGGTATACAAGTAAAGCCGTCAGTTCTTCCTTCTACCGGTAGTAAATCTAAATTGAGCTGTACGATCTCGACTGATCATCAAGATTGGAACAGCGGGCGCGGTGAATACTCCATCATTGGTTCATCATCCAAATTTATTTATTTCCTGCAACATGATTACTGTTGGCAGAGTTGGAATAGTGTCATAACTGGAATTGCAACCCATTTCTTGCAAGTTCCTCTTCTTAATAACAATAAGAATATCTCGCTTACTTTGATGTAGCAGATATTTCTACAAACAAATACTTTAAGTTACCTTGTAACTTCATCGTTCATATTATACTGGCATCATTTCCGTAAATGCATGGCATATGGTTTGAAAGATACTTTTGAACTGTTATACATTATCGTTCAGTTATATGTTATTGTTGGTGGGCTATTGCTCACCCTTGCTTTATTATTATATCACAACAACAGCTAGACCAGATGACTCGCACAAGGCGCACTCGACGCGGGCGAGGACTATGAGACTACCAGAGCTGAAGAAGAAGCTATTGGTAGGGTATATTTATTCTTTCAGTACCAAGAATATAGTCTAGTATGACTTATGTAAATGGATGGCAAAGAGTATGTATTTATATTGAAATTCTTTTGGATTGTAAGAACTCATAATGTGATTAATAAAAATTTGATTGTTACTCTGATTTCATCTCTGGGACTATAACGGGTGTGTTTTATATTGTTGTGTTGGGTCATAGAGACGTAATTTATTTTATGTTAAGGGAAGTTCAATTGTTGTGGACAGAATTGGAAACCGTAACCACCGGATCCCGGACCCCGGATCTGGGGGTGTTACAGAAGTGGTATCAGAGCGTACGTTATAAACCCCAGAGATGAGGCGACGTTAAAACAATAAATTCATTAAGATAATAAGAACTCTTGCCAAGTTCATAGTCGGACTACTTAATGTAGTGATGACATATAAAATTCTTATGGGAACTCGTAAGTATAATGATAGTAACTTAGCTCGATATCGTATCGACGAGTAAGGCGACTGACCTTGAGGCATACGAGCAACAGCGCGATGATGCTTTATATGCTGAAGATCAGCGGGTAATTCGATGGAGTACCCTACTGGAGGCCCGGAAGAGGTTCCAGCAGATAAGGAAAATCCTGTTAGGATAAGGAGCTTACCCATGGGTAATGAGGGTCGCAGCCAGAATGACTGTGATGATTAAGATATGGTGCTCAGAAAAGTGAGTACAAAGAACCGAGATATTATTAAGAGATCTGAAGATGCATGTTGAAGTCATAGCCGGACTACCAGATGTAGTACCAGCAAGAAAGAAGGATTGGAAGAATTACTTGAGATCTTATACGGAAATAGATGAGAATCCTTAGAGATTTTCATCTTAACAAAGAAAGAGCTAGAGGGATGTATGATTATCAAAGACATCGATTTAGGGCGAGGAACAGAGTCCCTAGGAATAGTTGAGAAGGAGGCAGTAAGTGCCATATCATTTGATAAATGAATTAGTATGAATATGGTCAGTAATAATTCGCCATGAGAAGGCAGGTGTCGTAGGTTGTAAATTATGGAACCAAATTGAGGTTAATAAGGTGGTTTTATTAAGGAAAATGTTCATTTTATGAATGAATCATTTAGAAAGTAAAGACATTGGGAAGTGATAGCATGATTGGGTAAAGTTATATAAGGAAGTAGTAAGCAAGACAATGATCTCAGAACCTACCGGAAGATATGACCAGTGAGTCAAGATGAACTCGTAATGAGACTACTGCCAGAGACTGAGTATAGAGTTAATTCAACTCAGTTAAATGATGAACCAGAAACGTTAGATGCATGTGATTCTGAGGAATATTAAATTCCTTCTTCTCTTTGAATGGATTATAGTAGTTACCTTAAGTTTACTCCGACACGGAATTATAATAGATCAAGTAATACGATCAGCAGTAAAGAGAAAAATGTGAGAAAATCTTCCTGGAGCTAAAAGGTGAAATTGGTAATGACCAAGAGCTGGCATTGCTTAATGGAAAAAGGAGACTTTGTGCTTCCAATGACGCTTCGCATAAAGGGTTAGGTAGACCGACATTTGGTAGTATTGAATATCAGGACGTTGTGACAGGTTTCAGTTTGAAACTAGTAATTCCCTTCTAAGGGATGGATATAATTGATTCCTCTCCAGCGGGTAAACTTCCAATCCGATGATGATTATTTCGTTAACTATGACTGCTTATGATTCCACCTGCTTGGAGGTTCATAGAACTATTCTTCAGGTTTCGAAACTGGTCTCCTTAATGTTACCAGTAGGTGGGTAGATTGATCAAAATTTCCCTGAGTCTGGAAAGGAATTCGGTGAATTTTGGCAAACCTTGTCTTTCTGATTATCAGAGAATGTCATGGAAGAGAGTAAAAAAAAAAAAACTGGAGCAAACCCTGTGATTTGGGTAAGGATGCTGTAAAATGGGTTAGTAAACGGACCCTGAGCATTACAATCGACGGTAGTGATAAAAGGATGAAGTGAGATTGGACGAGAACAGGAAATGTAAGTAAGAAACTAGCCGGACGGAGAAACTCCGGGATTGACTTAAGTGAAAAGGCTGTTATGCCAGGAATGGTAAGCTTGCGTGGCACGCGGGATTGATAAGAATAGTTGAAAAGATAAAAGTGGAGGAAAGGTGACCGGAGACGGTGCCGAGTAGTCGATTAAGACTTATATGGAGTAAAGTTTTGGAAAGGTAGAAAGGTATCAAAGAAGAAGGCACTATGCCGGCAATTGCTAGAAAAGTAATGCTATTAGCCAACCCCTAAAATTATATATATATTTTTTATTTTAGTGTGGCCAGTTGAGGCCAAGTCACAAAGGATTATCGAGTGACTAGACCAGCAATGAAAGGACAAAGCAGGGTTGCTTCTAAGAAAGCACCGACTGCAAGGGCTTCTGATATAAAGGAAATATTAATGAGATCGTAAGAGTCTTCTACTAAACCCTTTGCAACCCATGTTTTGATAGGGAATTTACTAGACCTTTTTGGGTTGGGGTAACCCCTGCTAAAGTGACTCAGGTGTATTTTGTTGTCCAAGATTACGAGTAAAATGGAAGTATAGTGACTTGAGATGCATGATGTTAGGGTATCATGAATACCATGAACATATTACGACTAAGGGAAGTAAACAACGAAGGTTTATGAAGAGAGTATAGAAATGGTCAGAGATGGATCAGTATGCTGTAGAAATTTTTTTTCTAAGGCAAGTACATTTGAGAAGAACGATAAGTACTAAGAGATTCACGTTGAACTCGACAAATATCTTCCAAAACATCCTTGCTACCATTAACAAGTTCGGTAAGAGAAGAGATTGGCATACGTTGCCTTTTTGGAAGGCCAAATAGGCTGACAACTATCTGAAAGAAGAGGGTGGCATTAAACCACCGATCGATTATCAAATGAGAATGATTGAAAAGAGACCTTTATTAAGGATACATGATCTGATTGCCAATTATAAGATGCAAGAATTCCTTGGCAGTTGAATTAAGGATAGGATATCCATAAATTAAGACAAACCCTGGGGAATGCACAAGGGGTGGCATTAACCCTAATAACGACATTATGACTTCAGATGATATGAGCTGGACTTGCTAAGGCAACAATGACCGGTAAGGATTATTAAAAAGAGTTCTGGAAAGAACATAGATAGAATTATTAGAGTATTGATCAATGACATTTTGATATACCCGGTACCCAGAAAATACCGGAGGAATGATAAGGATGGCCTACGAAACCTTACAAGGAAAAAGGGCAATATTCCGAACTTCAAAAATGGAAGTTTGGTAAGGAATGTATGACATCGTAACAATAATGCCAGATGAGGCATGTATGAAACCCTGAGGAAGTATGGGTTGAACCTAAAAAGGTTGAGATTATCCTAAGATAAAGAAAGAACTAAGAAAAGAAGCATCCTAAGTAGGATTGGGAATAAACGTGATAAAGTTCCCACGGGTAGGTGGAAGCAATGACTTATGGAAATGACTGATAGTTATATTTTCTACTTCAGCAGAGCTTAAGGGAGAATGCTTTAACCCAACAGTGATGGAAATGAGGTAGAAAAACTCGAGCTGGAATGTACCCAGAAAACATGGGTTACAAGAAATCATTATCATCAAGAAAGGCCAATGAGGTGGCCGACAATCTAAGTATAAAGGAATAATTACAAATGTTCCTACCGAAGAAACAGGATGATATTTGGAAGGACCTTGAAGGTCATATCGGAATGGAGGAATTTACATTCCTTCTGATGGCTGTGCAAGAATTAACAGTAATAATAGTTTAAGTAAAGATTCGATTCCTGATGGAGTCTTAAGCATATTACGTACCTTAGAAGGTCCCATTTTGAGGCAAACCAGGACCATGGTACAAAATTGATGAAGTAAACCGTTAAGTTTCCAGTCTTTATTGGAAGATGCATAAGTGATAGTTTCATCAACCAGACCTAGCTGCGATGCTTGAAACTCTTCTGCAATTCTATCTGCTTCACGTTATATCTACATCAAGTTCAGGAAGTGTTCCTTATGGATAAGGAATAATGATTACTTTGTCTCCCTAAGGGATTTGAAACCCGTAGAGTTAGCTATTAACGCACTACGTAAACAACAAGCGATAGTGATTCTTCTAAGAAAGGAGATGACAACGTAAAGATAAAGAAAGTGCTGCTATTGATAAGCTAAATGGCATGTTGATGAATGACAAGCAAGTTTGTGTTAGTGTACTTCTGCACAAACAAGATAGAGAATATGAGGTTGATAATTCGTGATGCTAAACGTATTCCCGTAGAAAGAATTAATGAGACTTGGAGGGAAGGGCGGTTGAGCCCAAGACTTATTGGGCCACTTGAGAGTTTAAAGTGTTTGGACGGCGATATTCGAGCCAGCCTTACCCCCAAAATTATAGCACGGTCATAACGGGTTTTCATGTGGCCAGGCTACGCCAGTAAAATGCAAATGTTCAACAGATGATAGGAGTACAAGCATGTAGATATACGACCTGGTCTGACTTACGAAAGACAACCTGTGGAAAACCACGGATAGAAAAGAACAAGTAATATGAAACAAGGTTGGCAGAAGTAGATTATATGAATCTAAGTTAAAGGAATCGGGCCAGATTCATTTCGGAAAGTTTAAATTGAAATAACGTGATGATTATAGAATAAATGAGACGGAATGCCGATAAGGAGGTACCAAGTGCAAAAAGGTGTCTCAATAAAGAGGTGAAGGTGAAAGTAAATAATAGAAATGAGTAAGAATCAGCTAATAAGAAGGATGTGATTGATAAAAAAAAAAGGCTGGGGAAACAACTAGGGAATGAGAAGCAAGGAATGTTATGAATGGGTTTTCTAATGAATTCTCAGGATGACAACCTGATAGTGTCAATATTATAGTTATGAAAAAGCTAGTAACATGATATGGGATGTCAGTAATAATGATGTCAAGTGAGAAATCTAAGATTTAACCTGAAAGGTTGAAGGATTTCCCGAATGTGAGTATCGCTAAGATTGAGCAAGAGTATTTGTCCATAGAATAATGGAAAAAGCAGCAAGATATGTTGACACGTGAGATTGCGATCAAATAGTATTGGATATAATTATGATTAATTTCTTCTTTGATAAACCTCTATAGTTCAGAGGTAAATTCTGAGTATGATATTCTACAATCATGAAAGCTTTCTATAATCCTTTAGAACTCTTTTCTCTTCTTCTCTCTTATTCATCTTCTTTATGAATTGAGAAGAACAACCCTTTTAGGAGGGGAGGTACTGCTACGTGACTATCTGTCTATGTGATAGAAGTCTAAGTGGAATGCCATGACTTGTTTAATTGCTTGT
The DNA here is from genome assembly GCA_036435485.1 of Saposhnikovia divaricata. Lineage (NCBI taxonomy): Eukaryota > Viridiplantae > Streptophyta > Magnoliopsida > Apiales > Apiaceae > Saposhnikovia > Saposhnikovia divaricata. The sequence continues at coordinate 88,873,805 of CM071596.1, forward strand.
CAAGTACTAAAGGCTGGCCCCCTTCTGTACTAACTATGCAATATAACAAATGTTCAATTGATCATAGTGATCTCTCAATAAATCTTTCCACTTCTCTATATTGATCGAGATTGCGAAGATTAAAGCGATCAGGAAATGCACAGTACGAGCGAGGTTACCTCTGAATCGTAGGGTGATCGTGATACCAATGTTACTGCAGGTATCAATAAGGATAAGACTGAGTAAGAGTATAACCCGGATAGTGAGTTGTACGAAAAGTAGCAACGTTGATGGAAAAAGGATAAAGTATGAATTGTAGCACTAGAAGATGTGCTGAGGAAGGGTAGAACGACTAAGAATTGACCGGGAAGCTAAAGAGTGAACGACAGGCAAACGACTCTTTGCTTCCTACCTGATTCCGGGACGGAATCCTTTTAAGGAGGGGAGACTGTAAGAACCCCAAATTTTGGATATAATTAAAACTTTTTATTAAGTAATGATAAAATGAGGAACAATGATTCCGACAACAAGGTCACCAGCTCTAATGAATGGTGGTTTCAAAGAACAATGATTGTAATGAATGGATATTGCTTTGGACAATGATCCTGATGCATTGGTATATTGTCAGAATAGAATAATTCGATGGTTGAGGACCTAGATAAGAATAATCTACCATCCAGGAAGGAGCTAATGGATCCTTGAAGGGAAATGAGTACGTGCATAGTGTTTCCCATACGTGCATAGTATTTCCCGTACGTGCATAGTATTTCCTGTACGTGTATAGTAATTTGGTGGATGAATAGTGATTTTGTAAGTTGGAAAACTTTTCACACCACCCTATGTACGGGACGTGATATGGATGTTTCGAAGTCATATTAGTAATACGCGGAGGAAATAAGTGAATGCAGAGACGATCGGAATTCAGAAATTCCAAATTCTTTTCGGTATAATATTTGACCGGACAGTGGATTAAATATTATTATAATCCAAGAATTGAGATATTAACTTTGAGGATTTGATATTTTGGGATGTTATTATATTAGATTTAAGAATGAAGGTAGGAAACCACTGAGGAGTGGTTATGGCTACAATGTAATAATTGATATTTGGAAAGAATGAATGGAATTCGACTTTATTATTTCTATGTCTTGAAGAATTCTAAAAGGGTAACAACATAGGTAAGAATAATCTATCTTCTAAGGGAATAAGATATGGCAATTTCAAGCAAGAGAATACTCTCATGTCATCCAGATCGATAACGATTAATCCAGTAGTTCCGTAAAAAGGTTAAGGAACGATCGAAAGAGAATACGGACAATTGTACCACCCTAAGAGAACAAGTAAAGAATACAGAATGAATAGTGTTTTGGTGGGAGTATATAATAATATGAGACGACACTATATAGAAGCATTCAGAGCAGATTTCCGAGTTCGTATTAGTGATCCAGGGGGAAAATAAGTTTATGTAAAAGCTGTCGGATTCCGAAAAACCGCACTTTTATTTTCTCCGAGAGTTCCCTGGACACTGATAGCCTTAAGTATTTAACGAATGGATTTAAGGAATATAAATTGGAAAGTTAGAATGAAAGATGGAGAATGAAAGTATTAATATTAAAAAGGATTCCCGGTAAACCCTAATTAGAAATCCGTGAAATATTCCTACGAACGATCAATCGAAACGGGCAATAACCGGACACAGAAACAAGTAGAGGAAGCAAGATACATGCATGTGCAAGTGATAAATATCTAGTAACTAGCAAGGAACTAGATCAATTAGAATGCAACCAAGTACTTAGCAAGCCACCACTTGGTTAAGCCTTAAACCATCCAATCTTCAACACTTGTCCTCACAAAGACATCATCTAGTGCATCATCACTTTACTAAAGTAAAAAGAGATGAGATATTATCCAAGGCTCATCCACTTTATGCATTCTTCCAAGCAAAACCACAAGAAAACATCAAACTCTCTCCTTTACTCTTCCATTCGACTTTTGCAACAATTCCAAAACAAAAATCCAACTTCCAACCATTGTTTGATCTCCAAAAATTTATCATAGATCCTATATTTCATAAAAATGATACCCTAAAAATCTTAGCCTCAAACATCACCTTTTCCATTTTCAAAAAAATCAAGAAAGTGGAGGATGAATAGTAACCTCAAGAACAAAATTCTTGAATCTTGATTTTGGTTGATGATCCAAGCTTCATGGAGGCTATACAAGGACTATACAAGGCTTACTAAGTGCATACACACCTCAAGGAAGGTATAAAACTCTTGAAACCCTAGGCCTTAGTTTATGTTTAATGATGTTCTTGATGAGAATTTAGATTAGTATGATTATGGTAATGATTAAAGCATGCTTATGTAGTGATATGTTGATATAAGAGGATAAAATAGCTAGATGAACGGAAAGGCATTGCTTGGCCTCAGTTCATGTATATAAGTCATGTATATGTTGTTTGGGTTGGATACTATGTTTATGGGAAGATTCGAAATTGGTAGATATTCGATTTACAGCCGTTATAATGCCCGATTTTGCAATACCATGTTTTGTATGCCATTTTCCATGTCGAATCCCTACTTTCCAGAGACCTTATCTGCCATGATAGGATAGGTAATGTTCTAAGCTTCGTTTTGATATAAAGATCATGTGAAACGGACTTACGGTTTAGGATTTATGACCAAATTACTAAAAGTAGTTCGAACCCGTAAACAAAAGTTCGTAACTGTAATTGAACCCTCGTAAACTATGTAACGTCATGGCGAATCTTGGTAAATAAATACTAGAGGTAAAAAGGAAGGTGTGAAAGAAAACCGTATGTCAAAAGGATCATTTTTCGATTTATTAAAAATGTTCGAGTCGAGGTTAAACGCGAGAGAACCCCTAAAAGACGACTCTTTTATAACTTCGGTAAAACACTTAGAAAACGGGCGATAAAACTCGGAGTATAGTATTGGTTCGTAACGATCGACTTTAGAACTCATATGACTTAAGTATGTCCCAAGTATAAGTACAATGACATGTCGTATTAACGAACGAATGTCGGGTCGGATCAGTGATAAAAGTAATCCACTAAAAGGGGTATAACGAGATAACTCGAGAACGTGTTTCGAATTAAGTATAACTTAACTTTTAATATGTTAAGTGATTAATCCCGAATGCCTTGGCTATTTATAGATCACCAAGCTGAACCGGGACCCGCTACCACTACCCCTTACCGTACTCGACTACCAGGCAAGTTTCAATTTCCTTCTTTTAGGCTGTTGTTGTGATTGAATAAATATATATATATGATTGCTGATATACATATGCCATTGCATGCATGCCTACTTTCAAGTTGAATTGATATACTTGTTCCCTGAATGTTATTGTTGGCTTATAAGCTAGATAGTTATATATCAGTTATAAGCCGGTTATTGTAAGACCCTCATAGAAGGGCGTATACATCTTATTAATCAAATATAGACCGGGAGTCCATATTCCTTGATATATCGAGATTACCTCGGAGGAAAATATTTAAGTAAATATTTTCTATTATTTGGGCGACGAATATGATTTGAATATTCGTTCGAGACTAATTATTTTAACGATCCTTACTTCAAATAATTATTTGAACGTAACTATTCAGCGAATAATATTTCTCAATATTCATTCAGAGTCGAATTAAGTATCGATTATTATTTCGAATGTTCTTCTAAAGATGAGACTACTAAATGAATATTATTTGGATATTCTTTTAGAATATTATTTTATTAAATAAATATTACTTTTGAATATTCACTTAAGATATTGAATACTTGATGAATATTATTTTAATATTCATCTGAAGCTTGATTTAATTATCGAATACTCCTTAAGGCTTGGATTACTAAATGAATATTACTTGATATTCATTTAGGATATTACTCATTAAATAAATATTACTTTTGAATATTCATTTAAATTCCTAATTGATTATGAATATTACCTTAAATATTCTTTTCAGGTCTTATTAATTAATGAATATTGTTTTGAACATTCATTTAAATATTTATTTATTCAATAAATATTCCCCTGATATTTCTTCAGGGATTATTTTGAGAAATGCTCTGATTAAAGATATTCTTTCATATTCCCAAATATTCTTTAAATATTTTAACTCAATAAATATTCTCTGAATATTTATTCCATACTTAGAATAATCTCGATAAGGTTTATCTTCTTCGATTATTACGAAAAATATCTCGGAGTCATATTATTATTAATCTTATATCAAGAAAGGTTCTCAGACATCATTCTTCTTTGAGTCTATCTCCTTAATAATAAGGGAACCTTACTTGGAAAATGTTATTTATCTTGTCGACTTCCCGGTCATAAAGTATTCCCTTCACCCGCAACTCGGGTGTTGTTGACTTATTAAGTCATTGCTTACCTTCTCATCTTTCGAGGGGTAAGATTATTGGGACAAGTTGATGTCCGTTACCAAGTAATAGCTTGGGAGTTATTGGTAAATTTTCCTTTCCAACTAGATACGACTACTTTGTGGAGTCTTATCAACAAGTATTATACTTGGGGAAAGGGGGACGAACGTTACATTCAGAATCATGAATTCTATTTGAACTAGGAGTCGTGTAAGAGGCCGAGTAGCGCCGGTCCATCCCCTTTGGCCCAACCGTTGGCCGGGGAGAGCTAGTAAGGCGGTATACAAGTAAAGCCGTCAGTTCTTCCTTCTACCGGTAGTAAATCTAAATTGAGCTGTACGATCTCGACTGATCATCAAGATTGGAACAGCGGGCGCGGTGAATACTCCATCATTGGTTCATCATCCAAATTTATTTATTTCCTGCAACATGATTACTGTTGGCAGAGTTGGAATAGTGTCATAACTGGAATTGCAACCCATTTCTTGCAAGTTCCTCTTCTTAATAACAATAAGAATATCTCGCTTACTTTGATGTAGCAGATATTTCTACAAACAAATACTTTAAGTTACCTTGTAACTTCATCGTTCATATTATACTGGCATCATTTCCGTAAATGCATGGCATATGGTTTGAAAGATACTTTTGAACTGTTATACATTATCGTTCAGTTATATGTTATTGTTGGTGGGCTATTGCTCACCCTTGCTTTATTATTATATCACAACAACAGCTAGACCAGATGACTCGCACAAGGCGCACTCGACGCGGGCGAGGACTATGAGACTACCAGAGCTGAAGAAGAAGCTATTGGTAGGGTATATTTATTCTTTCAGTACCAAGAATATAGTCTAGTATGACTTATGTAAATGGATGGCAAAGAGTATGTATTTATATTGAAATTCTTTTGGATTGTAAGAACTCATAATGTGATTAATAAAAATTTGATTGTTACTCTGATTTCATCTCTGGGACTATAACGGGTGTGTTTTATATTGTTGTGTTGGGTCATAGAGACGTAATTTATTTTATGTTAAGGGAAGTTCAATTGTTGTGGACAGAATTGGAAACCTTAACCACCGGATCCCGGACCCCGGATCTGGGGGTGTTACACATATGATACGATTGAAAACTACAAACACAACAGTGAAAGTCCTTATATATGTAAGTTTTGAAAAGTAAACTTGCCTTGGTGAGGTTGGGGTGGTCGAGCTTGCGGAGTGGAATGATCTATACATAATCAATAATCGCTCGTTGGTACCTTAACAATATCTCTTTTAATTACGAGGTTTTAGGGGGTACAAATTTAACTTAATGCCTTCGTCTTATGACTCTCTAGCCCCACTATAGGTTCATGTCATCACTCGATTACGCTCGTCACTTATTCGACTTAATTTGGTTACCATGTTCGAAGCATATTCATTCCCCCTTAAATCACACTCTACTTACGACTTTTTCATTTGCGCGAATTTTACTCTAACATTTTTATAAAATTGAAAAATACATATTTTAATCCAATTCTTTTTGGGTAGCCTTCACAACTGCATTTACTAGGGGTTCAAAACCCTCCTACAAGACAGTACAAGTTCCCAGAAAATTTACACAGCATGCTTTATCCACTTAACCATTCAAGAATCCCATATAAACATCACAACCATCATCTAAACCACCAAGATCATACTCTATAGCATACATGGAGTTACATACACTAACCACAAGCTTAAAAATCTCAACCACAACATTTAAACTCAAGGTCTACATCATCCATAACTTATATGTCCAAGATTCACACTAACATCCATGGATCTAACATTAAACACCATAAATAATTCATGGCCAAGAGGGGTTAGAGTTTTATACCTTCTTGAGTATCTAGGAGCCTTGGGTATGCCTTACAAGTCTCAAGAACACCTTGGATGAGCCCCTACAATCCTTACAACTCAAGATCTAAAAGAAAACTAAACATAGTTACTATTCATCTAAACTTCAACAATTTATAACTCAAAAACTAGTGGATGAAAGGGGTTGAAATTCATAGCATACCTTCCTTATATAGTGTAGAGGACCTAGGATTTTTGTCTTGAGTTATGAGTGATGAGAAGTTGAAGAAAGAAAATTTCTTCCCCTCCTAGAGCTTGGGCCGAGAGCAAGGATGAACAAGGGGGGAGAGAGAGTGTTTTGTTTTGCTTTTTGTGTTGGGTGAATAAAGTGAAGTGTGTTTGGTGATATGTATTAGGTATATGTATAATTGTATCACATGTTGCAAGTCTAATACTAGTTCCCTAGGCCAACCATACCTCCTTGTCTCCTTGGACAATGCACCATAACTAGTTACTATTCCTCTAGTTTTTTTGCATTACTAGTTTGCTTTTCTAACTACATAGTTGCCTGGGACTTGCATGCAATATCTTTCCTTGTATCATTATTCTTCCACCAATGCTTGTCACTTAATCTTTAATTCGTATCGTATCTTAATTAATTTCTCGTAATAATACTTTGTCGCGTAGAGATTTCCCTTGTAATTCCTTAAGTACTTAATTGTGTAAATTCCTCGAATATCCATAACTCCTTGTCATAATCCCTTAAATATCTTTTAATACTCTAATAACTCTCAAATCCCAAGTTTTATAAATCTTACTAGCAATAAGACTCTTGCCTTCAACAACCTTCCCTTTATCTTACATAGTGAATGTAACAACATAATTTCTCAGATAATCAATTCCATTAAACAACATGGATGACTCAAAAAGGTTCCAAATTCACAATGTCATATGATATTATAAAAAGAAAAAATATTACAAAAATTAGGGTTCTTACAGTATACCAGCGAAGCGGTCCCTTAGACCGGATCATGAGCGCGGTGGCCCTGTAGCTGTGCCGGGCTGAATCCAATGGTGTTTTTTAGTGGCCCAATTGTCATCTTTTAGGCCCATAGTCAATTATGAACCATTAATTTAGCAAATTAAATCATAATAATTATCATGCCAGATTTGGGCATAACAACTACCCCCCGAGTCCATGTTGCCATTAGAGATGCGATGTGGACTCAAGTATCAACCAGGTGACGCCGTAATGCGAGGTCAGAGCCCGCTATTGATATGAATACGACCGTTGGAGTAGTCGCGACCCCAAGAATTTGAAGAGGTTTGACAGCTGTTGTGTTTCGAGATGCGTGTTCAACGGTTGAGATGATGACACGTGTGCTGTATCTTTCTCTCTCCTGATGACTATATATACTCCCGTCACAATCATTTCTTTTTTATCTTCACAAACACACTACCGAAGTGCTGCTAGTTTGCTCCCGGATCAAACGCAAGAAATTTTCGAGCTTCAATACCAGCGACCTCAACTTTCTTCAGATTTCTTCAATCTTCTTCAAGGAAAAGTAAGTCTTCATTCCTCTGTTGCATTTAAATTGCCGTTCTTTATTATAATTGCATGATTAGATAGTTTCAATTGTATGCGATGCGATCCATTTTAACTGCGATCCCATATCATCTATTTTAATGCGCGATCCCGTCCTCGTTACAATAATTATGCGATCCCTCCTTTAGGAATATAGATGCGATCCCTCCTTTATAAATATGAACCTTCCATCATTTCCTACAAGCGAAGCGAAAACACATAGAGCCCTTCTGTCAATTTATTCTTTTCTCCCTTCATTTGCTTTCTGTAAGAGCACACACTTAATCATTTCACTTCTTTTCAGATGTCGCAAGACGACAGTTCAAGGACACCCTCCCCGATGCCCGACGTTCAAATAAGTGAAGCGGCTGCTGCTAACATCGCAAGAGCAGCGAGTACTAGCGAGAGCTCATTCAAGTTATACTTCGACTCGCAGTGGTCAAACGAAGAATATACCAGAGAAGTGCCCTTAGATAAGTGGCGATACAAATGTCCTGCTAGTTCACGAGACCAATCTTTAGATGTACTTCCAGCCCAGAACGAGCCCCACACCGAGATGACCGACATCGAACATGACATTGAAATGTTGACAAAGAAAGGAGATGCATTTAGCTCTCAAGCAGCAGAAATTCTCTCCAGAATACCCCCATCTCAAACCATGTCACCCATTCATATAAGCGATTCTCCAATATATTCATTAGGCGATGCCTATTATGATATTGAGGGAGGTGCTGACAACGAAGCCAACTCTGACGATGATGACTACGAAGAGCCTTCCTCGGATGATGGTGGCCTCGACGAAGTGGCCAGAGTCGTAAACTTCAAAGATTATGACTATGTTCCTGAGGCTTCGCCCGATCCTTACATCCCTACCCCTCAACCAGAGCTGGAGGGAGTTATATATGTTGATGGGCCTAACCCCAAGGATATCAAGCCCGGTTCAAAGATTAAACCAGGCAAACCTCGCATCCTTGCATGCCGCGATATGTCTTCAACCTTGATTGTGAAGACTATCACAGAGGGGGTCGAGAGATTCCGACCTGAAGGCAAGATCATTCTGCCTAAGAAGAAAATGCGATGCTATCGCTTTAATCACGAAGAGAATAGAGGCAGGGTGCCCCGAATGGTTCTAACGGTCCCTCTGATGAAGATAGGCATCTCTTCTCCTCTCCATCCATTCATCAAGGATGTCTGTGAGACGTGTTTTCTGGCCCCCATCCAGATTAGCACCAATGGCTATCGATCCATAATTGCCCTGTACATACTCTACCACAAGCTTGGATACCCGCCCCTGGACGTGAAGACAATGGGCTACTTCCTGCAGCTGAAGCGATGTGGGGCCAAGGACTTTGGCTACGTTTATTTCTCCGTGTGGCCAGAATTTAACAAGAAAAGCCTTCTCCCTGGCGGAATAAGTAATGCGGGCTCATGGAAGGAGCCTTTCTTCTATGTCCACGAGGTTCCCCGAGTTAAAACGAGCTTCAACTACCTTCCTGGTAAGCTATCGAGGCTGTAACCCTTTGTCTTACTCTTTGTTCTTTGTTCACAAACTAACAACTCCTTTGGCATTGCAGTCGCTCCAATTCGCACCGTCTTAAGAGGTGATGAAAAACAGCGAGCCGATGATGTATTAATAAAATCCACCGCAGAGGAGAGAAACATTAGGACTCTTCTTTCTCTAGATAACCTAATAGAATGCGGATTCCTCAAGGAAGGACTCGGTGCCTCCCCTGAAGCGGGGCCTTCGAATGCAAGGCGGGCCTCGAAGAAAAGAAAAATAAGAGAAGAGGCCTCGTCTTCTCATGTCGCAATAACAGACGAAGAGGGTACTCTTATATAGCGATATGACCCCTTAATTTTTGAATATTGCATCGCATTTCCTTTTCCCTCCATATGAATAAATGCCTTTCAATTTTGTATCTTAATTATCTTACTTCGTGCCATATCTTTTAAACTGTTTGTAACTTGTCTTTTATTTCTCTACAGATATGTCTGCTCGCAGTAGAAGAGGTCAAGCTCCCTCGTTTCTTCAAAGTGGTAAGAAAGGGGTGACCTCGAAAGCGGTCCCTGTTTTAAAAGTTCTCCCTCCAATAGCTCCCAAACCAGTCAACGATCCCTCATCTCAAGCAAATTCGGCCGGGGATCAGGCTCAAACATCTCCTGAAGCGAGCCCTCTGAAGCGAGCCAAGAAGGATGGGCAGCCTGGTGGGCCTCCTCAGCCATCTTCCCGTACCGTGAATGCCACTGCGACCCAGCATCTCTTCGCTTCGCTGGGGAGCAAGTACACCGAAGAGGCTGAGGCGTCAAACTGGTGGAAAGCCACTCCCGAGGAGAATGCCAATGCTTTAACCAAGTGTTTAGCTGAGGCATTCATCCATCAAGCTACGCATACAAAACACTTCTTCCAATTAGATAAAAAGAACAAGGTTCTTGAGTTCCAGAAGGTTGAAGATAAGCGATCCCTGGAGGCTGAGTTTAGAAAGCAACTTTCTCATGAGACTGCCACGATTCGCACTGATTTGAAGAATGCTCGCAAGGAGAGGAATGATTTTGAAAAATCTCTTAAGGAACTGTAGAAGTCCAGCGAAGAGGCTGCTAAGAAGAGTGCTGATGAGATCGCAAAGCTCCAAGGCGAACTAACTGCTGCACAAGCCTCTCTGTCATCTGCCGAAGAGAAATTCCTCGCCCAAGGCCAGGTCACTTTCATGAAGGAATTCATCCGTGCGATCCCTGACTTTGACTGGGACCGGCTTGGGCCTGGAAATGATGAATATGCTGAGATCCTCAAACAGGAGATCGCAGAAGAGGATGCCGAGGAGGCGAGATTGGAGGAAGAGGCGAGGTTAGCCAAGGAGGGCACCGATGCTAATCAGAACCCTCCTGCCTCATAAATTTATTCCATAATTTACTGTAGCTCTGAATTGGGGATGCGGGCACCCCTTGAATGCCTCGCAAGTGTAATATTAATTTTTCCTAACTTAATTTGTTTCCCAAGAATTTTGGGATCGCAATGCGATCCGTTTATTTTTCTGCATAAATGTGAAGAATCCCTTTTTCTTGCTTATCATTATTCTTCAAGTAACCTGACCTCACAGTTGCTAATCCTTACATTAATGTTGCTTTAGCTCTAGCTTTTTCCCTTGTTTTTTTTTTGAGATGTTGAGATATACAATAATATTAGCTTCGTAATTACTTCATCCTTCAAAATGTTGAGATGTAATCTGTGTTCGCAGATGCGAAGTGCCTTGAACAGCTTTAGATTTGTACCTTTTGCTTAGACTCGTTGTAGATAATAACAGTTATGAACTATCACCTTGAAGTAGTTTCAAGTGCGATCCCAGCATCGTTGAGATGGCTTGGACCTTAAAGTGTAGATGCTAACAGACAAGCAAATTTATTTTGAATGCAAAATAAAACGTAATTCATAAAGCAAACGTACTCGTATAATGAAAAAAGTAGGGGCGATGCCCAAAGTTTTATTGATAGGGGCGTGGCCCAAATTTGACAAGTAGGGGCGAGGCCCTAAAATGAATTGTGGGGTGAGGCCCAAATGTTAACAAGTAGGGCGAGGCCCAAGAAATCATTACATCATAAAGGGGAGGTGTCTATATGATCACTACCCCCCAGTACTTTGTATGAATTATTCATGCTAAGTAGTAGTAGAGAGAGGCTACCAGGGGTGTGGCCCTCACTGATAGTATTTTCTCAGATGTTCCGCATTCCAAGCTCGTGGAATAACCTTATCTTTCATGTCCGTGAGATAATAGGTTCCTTCTGAAAGAGTAGCATAGATCTTATAAGGTCCTTCCCAGTTAACACCAAAAACTCCATGACCTGGAACCTTAGTGTTAGGCATGACCCTTCTAAGCACTAGGTCGCCTATTTGTAAAGATCGTGCTTTGACTTTCCCATTGTAGTACCTAGCTGTCCTTTATTGGTAGGCCGCAAGGCGTAGCTGGGCCTCGCTTCTCGTTTTCTCTATCATGTCCAGATAGAGTCTGTGATTGACCTCGTTTTCTTTGGGATCGTAGTGTTCCCTTCTGAACGATCCCGATCCTACTTCCACCGGAACCTTGGCCTCGCAACCGTAGGTCAAAGAAAAAAGGGTCTCCCCAGTAGTGGTTCGTGGGGTCGTGTTGTATGACCACAAGACCCTAGGTAACTCCTCAGGCCAATTGCCTTTGCTCTCTTCCAATTTAGCTTTCAAAGTGTGCTTTATAATTTTGTTTATGGCCTCGGTTTGGCCATTCGTCTGAGGATGGCTCACAGCAGAGAACTCTTTTTTATCCCCAGATTTTCACAGAATTCTTTCATTTCCTTGCTGTCAAATTTCTTTCCATTATCCGAAATGAGTTGATATGGGATCCCATAGCGACACACAATTTCCCTGTAAACGAAGTCCTTGAGCTTCTTGGCAGTTATAGTAGCAAGCGGCTCGGCTTCTGCCCACTTGGTAAAATAGTCAACAGCCACTACTGCATATTTAAGTCCCCCTTTCCTTTTTGGGAGTTCTCCAATTAGATCGATCCCCCGCATAGCAAAGGGCCATGGGCTCGTTAGCGAGGTAAGCTGAGAGACAGGGACGTTGCTGAAGTTAGCGATCCTTTGACAGGCATCGCATTTTCTTGAAAACTCAAATGCATCCCTTTTCAGCGTGGGCCAATAATACCCTTGGCGGAGAATTTTCTGGGCCAGCGAACTACCCCCTGTGTGATTGCCGCATATCCCTTCACGGACTTCTCTGAGAATGTAATTACACTCTTCCCCATCTACACACCTCAGGAGTGGGATGTTAAACCCTCTTCGATACAAGACTTCATCATAAATGACATAACGAGCCGCCTGATATTTAATCTTCCTCGCTTCTTTCTTGTCTTGAGGCAAAGCTCCATTTTTCTCATATTCCCATATTGGGGTCATCCAAGTCAATTCTGGGGTCGCTACTTCCATAATGAACTCCTCCGGTACACTAGGCTTTATCTGAATTTCCAATGGGATAATTCCAAGTAATGTAGCCTCGCGACGCGACCCCAATTTTGCCAGTGCATCTGCTCCTTGATTCTTTTCTCTTCTAATATGGACCACCTTGACATTGTTAAACTTTTTCATCAACCTCTGTGCACATCGCAGATATAGCTCAATCAGCTCACCTCTAGCTTGCCACCCACACCAGAGTTGATATGTTACCAGCATGGAACCGCTGTAAGCTGTGAGGTTTTCCACCTTTATTTCCAGTGCCAGTTTGAGACCAATAATGAGGGCTTCATACTCTGCTGCATTATTGGTGGCTTCGAAAGCGAAGTGTACTGAACTTCGTATCTTACGACCCTCTGGAGTTACCAACTCGATGCCAGCCCCGGCTCCTTCCTTGTTAGATGCCTCATCTACATATAGCTCTCACCACGAGGCCGAATTTTCTTTTTTGTCCTCGTTAACTATTTTTTCTGGTGTTGCTATAATAGCCCAGTCATCTCCCTTGGATTGGGGAGGAAACTCCAAGATAAAATCCGCAAGTGCCTGTCCTTTTATAGGGCCGCGAGGCTTAAACTCGATGTCGGACTGACTAAGCTCTACTGTCCATTTTAACAATCTCCCTGAAGACTATGGCTTGTGCATTACTTGCCTCAGTGGGTAGGCAGTACGAACCTCGATGCTGTGAGCCTGAAAATAGGGCCTTAACTTCCGCGAGGCCAAGACCAGGGCATAGGCTAGCTTCTCCATGTTTGTATATCGAGTCTCAGCATCCAACATTCTTTTACTAACATAGTAGACTGGATATTAAACCTTTCCCTCTTCGCGAACCAATACTGCACTGACCGCGTGTTCAGACACAGCGAGGTAGACAATGAGGACCTCGCCTTTAAGGGGCTTCGAGAGAAGTGGTGGCGAACCCAGGTGTTCCTTTATTTTCTGAAAGGCCTCCTCGCATTCCAATGTCCATTCAAAGTTTTTTCCCACCTTTTTAATGGCCTTAAAAACTCATGGCACTTATCTGATGATTTGGAAATGAATCGATTGAGAGCTGCGATCCTTCCTATTAGACTCTGGACTTCTTTCACACTTCTTGGGGATCGCATGTCCGTTAAAGCCTTTATTTTTGCAGGGTTCGCTTCGATTCCTCTGTGGTTGACAATGAATCCCAAAAACTTTCCAGATTCGACTCCAAAGACACACTTTTGGGGGTTGAGCTTCATTCTGTACTTCCTCAGTATATCAAACATCTCTGCGAGGTGAGAGATGTGATCCCTAGCTTCCTTAGACTCGACCAGCATGTCATCTACATAGACTTCCAATGTCTTGCTAATTTGTTTCTCGAACATCATATTAACGAGCCTTTGGTAGGTAGCCCCAGCATTAAGGAGACCGAAGGGCATCCCTATGTAGCAGTAAAGACCTCTATCCGTGATGAACGAGGTGTGCTCTTGATCAGGACCATACATAGGTATTTGGTTGTATCCAGAGTAAGCATCCATGAAAGAAAGAAGTGCATGCCCTGCTGTTGCATGCACCAACTGGTCGATCCTTGGTAACGGAAAACTATCTTTGGGACAATGTTTGTTGAGGTCGGTAAAGTCTACACATGTCCTCCACTTTCCATTTGGCTTCTTCACGAGGACTGGGTTCGTGAGCCAGTCAGGGTAGAATGATTCCCTAACGAGCCCTACCTCAAGTAGTCTATCTACTTCTGCTTTTAGAGCCTCAGCTCGTTCTCCACTTATGGGTCGCCTTTTCTGTCTGACTCCCTTCTTGCTTGGATCCAAGTTTTGCTTATGACACATTACATTAGGATCGATCCCAACCATATCTTCATGTGACCAGGCGAACACGTCAAGGTTTGCCTTCAGAAAAGTAACCAGCCTTTCTCTCAAATCAGGATTGAGTTGCGACCCTATTTTCAACACTTTTGAAGGGTCCTGCTCATCAACGAGGACAGGAATTGTGTCTTCAGCTACCCCGGCTCGCTCCACATGTTCTGGGATGCGAGGATCAAGATCTAGATTATACTCACGAGCCTGACTTGATTCTGCCTCGCAGGGGTTGGCACCCGCGTGCCCATACTCCTTAACAACAGTTGTTGTCTGTGTAATTCCATTTGGCAGTTCTGTCAGTGTAGATGTTTCCTTGCGAACCCATTTTCCCTTTCGGGCTCGCCGAGCAGCCTGCTCCGGGCTCTCCTCGCTGTCGCTATCCGTAGCCTCTTCCACGATCCCTTCCTGGAGAACCATTACTGGCTGCGAGGTTCCCATTATCAAAACCCCTGGTACTGGTTCTACTTGAATTCCAAAATTATCAAAATAATCAGCTGGGAGCTCCTCAATCGAGATCATGTTACAATCTGTTGGGGGTACAAAGGTTGTCTTGCGAGGCCTACTTTCCTCCTCGCACTCCATCTTATCTGTCATAGAATTACTCCCTTTTTTTGCTGACTTGAGGGCCTTGTTGTAGCACTCACGAGACTCAAGTTGTGCTCCCCTAATGCATCCGACTCCATTTGGGGTAGGGAACTTCATAGAGAGATGGTAGATAGAAGTAACCACCCTCATTTCTTTGAGTATTGGCCTCCCTACAATAGCATTATAGGCTGAAGGTTGATCAACCACCATAAAGTCTGCGATTTGGGTAGTAATATAGGGCTCATCCCCTAAAGTGACGGGGAGCCTTATGAGGCCCTTGACATTGACTGAAGCTCCAGTAAAACTATAAAGATGCCCAACGGTAGGAATAAGGTCTCTATCCACGAATCCCATTTTCTGATAGACCTCGTATGTTATAACATTCACTGCACTTCCATTGTCCACAAGGACCCTGTGAACATTCTGCGATCCAATGCGAATTCGGACAACGAGGGCGTCCGAGTGAGGGTGGTGGACCCACTTCGCATCTTCTTTAGTGAACATGATATTTGTATCTTCCCCCTTGAAGAGCTTTGGGGGTCGTTCCTGCAGGTGATGAATATTGGTGAGAGGTTGCTCCTTAGCTTCGCGGGCATATCTTTCTCAAGCCCTTTTGCTATCCCCCCCGATGTGGGGTCCTCCAATTATCACATGGATACTTCCGCCAAACGTTTCCCTTTCCTTAATGACTGGATTCTGTTCAGGTGGGGGGGCTTGATTATAACCAAGGCCAGACTTGGGATTATGTTTCTTCACCTCGCGAACTGCCCACTCAGTTAACTTTCCATCACGAATTAACTGATCCACTTGCTGTTTGAGCTCTCGGCAGTTGTTGTATCATGCCCTGTTTGTTCATGAAAGGCACAATATCTGCTAGTGTCTGCAGTCCCCTTTGGACCCATCGGTGGAGGCTTCCTGAATACCCCCTTGTTTGCATTGACTGCATAGATGTGATCGATTGGGGCGACCAAAGGAATAAACTTGTCTTCATTCCTCGCGGGGCGAGCTCTAGGAGGGGATCGCCTCAAAGGATCGCGATCTCTCCTTTTTGGGCTGGGGCTTCGACTTCGATCCCGTCTTCGCCTCGGACTTCTGGAGTCCTTTCTTTTTACTCCCCTATTCCTACTCCAACTGCTACTCCTTTCATTATTCTTCTTCAGATCTGCAAGTGACTTCTCGACACGCTTGAAAGGCTCAGTGACCCTATGCAATTCAGAAAGAGTGCTAGGGGTTTGTTCTTGTAACTTCTTCCAAAATTCAGTACCTTCCCTTACTCCAGGGATGAGAAAATTTTTTACAGCTTCATCATTTGCACCTCGTACGTGAGGCACCTCAGCATTGAAATTCTTGAAATAATCATGAAGGATTTCTCCTTCCTTCTGTTTTATGTTGCCAAGGTAGACACAGGGGGTGCGTAGAGCATTGAGGACTGGAACTGTTTGATGAAGATGTCCACGAATTGCTCCCAAGAATCGATGACAATCAATGCCCCTAGCTTCGAAAACCACTGCTGAGCGCTTCCTCTTAGCGAGGCTGCGAACAATCTACACCTCGCTAGATGCGAGACCTGGTAGACATCCATCTCATTGTTAAACCGAATTACGAACTCGGCTGGATCAGTATCTCCATTATAGGTCATGTCCGAATGATGCCCTCGAAACATCGCAGGAAGTGGCGCAGTTCGAATTTCGTGGGTAAAGGGCGAAGAAGAGCCCATAGTGCTAAAGATCCCTTTCTCATTGTTCATTATGTCCAAGGCCTTTTTCAACTCCTCCAGCTTATAGTCTCCTACTTTGGCCTCCTTGTCACCCTCCTTTTTCCCTCCAGTACTTCCATGGTGTGACTGAGTCTTTTTTGGGGCGCTAGACTCCTCCTGGTCATTCCTGCGATCTTTCTTTTTACGATCCTCATCATGGTATTGAGATCGTTCTTGGTCTCGATGAGATGGGGGTCTGTCATCGCGACGATGGGACCGCTCACACTCTCTGCGAGGAGAGGGGGGTCTATCATCACGACGATATGATCGCTCACGATCTCGATGAGGAGACAATGGTCGATGAGTGCCCTTGATTCTATTCTTAGATTCTTCATTCCGAGGTGCATTAACCTGTTCTAATTTTAGACGAAGGTCATGTTCAGTTAGCTTCTTTCCGAGACGGTCAAAAACACTGACCGATCTCCCCTCAGATGAGGCGACCTTGTCATGCGATCCTCCTTTCTTTTCGAGCGAATCCTCTTCCTCATTCCAGTCAGGGTTCGTTTGATCTGTTAGGACATCCTCGAAGTCATCAATGAGTTTCTTGGCAGGGACTTTGCTTCCTTCCCCTTGATGTGTTCGACCACCTGTCCTTGCGTTCCTCTTCGATCCTCTAGAACTATAGCGCTTCTCCACTTTTGCGACCCTCTCATGCACAGCGGTCACTTGTTCGCCGAGGCCTTTTAGAAAAGTCATAACCTCGCTGGTCAACGCCACCCTCTGTACTGGGGGGGGGTGCTCCTCCTTGTACCCAGTCTTAGAGTTGTCCTTGGACACCTCGTCCTTTGAGGGGTCCCTCGTCAGGGGGTCGTCCTTGTTAACCTTATGCGATCCCGGGGTCTCTCCATCATTCTTCTTTTTGTGTGATTTAGTCATCGCTTCTCCCAATTCAATGACTTAGTCCCCTCCTTCTAGCGCCAAATGTTATAGGGAGAATATTGTATAACAATATTTTGGAGGTTTGCTGGATTATCGGAGCAAAATACGGATATTTCGCTAATAAAAGAAGAACAAGGGATTAGGGTTTGTGTGTTTAGATGTGGCAGAGCTTGATAGGTGTTTGCAGGTTTAACTGTTTCTCATCCATATCAAGGTGCCTACGTACCCTATTTATAGGGATCAAGCCGTACGTAGTTCTTGGTCCACAAGTTACCTAGGCGGGCTAGGGTTTTAGGAGATAAACCAAAGTCCAAGCCCACTCGTTTAGGGCTGACATGGCAGTAAATCATCAACCCTATCCGTGATCCATGGCCCAGTTGTGGAAGCCCATAGTCTCGAACGGATAGAATCGGCCAACAGAGGATTAATTAGGACCTAGCATGCGACCTCGTGGGATCTGGTCATGCGAAGCGATCCTTTATTTCCAACTACAAATGCGACCTCGGGTCTGGCCATGAGCCTTCCAATAAAGAATTAGAGATAGCGATCCAACAGATGTGTTGGTATCGCGAAGCGATCCCAATGAGGGTATACCAGCGAAGCGGTCCCTTAGACCGGATCATGAGCGCGGTGGCCCTGTAGCTGTGCCGGGCTGAATCCAGTGGTGTTCTTTAGTGGCCCAATTGTCATCTTTTAGGCCCATAGTCAATTATGAACCATTAATTTAGCAAATTAAATCATAATAATTATCATGCCAGATTTGGGCATAACAGTTACTATTCATCATCAATTTCTTAAATCATTTTGAAAATGATAACCCTAAAGAATGATGTTAAGCTCTTGGATATACCTTCTCCTAATGTTCCTCTTTAATTTAAGCCATAGCTTGAGAAATTTGAATGGTGAAATCTCCTCCTTCCCCCTTTTTCTTCACTTGGCCGAGAGCTTCCTTCAAGGAAATGGGTTTCTCTCTTTTTTTTCTTCTTGTTTTGTTTTGTTTTAATACCTACTAATACTTGTATTATTGATATATATATCTATATATATTGGATGCATCTCTTTTAAGGTGTTGTTAACTTATCATTGGTCCACTTGTCATCACCATGTTAAGCAAGTCCATTTTTGTAAAAATGCAACTTCATCATTCCTTTATTAGTTGACTTGCACTTAAGTCACTTGATTTCTCCTTTTTCTATCAATTTGATTCTCTTTGTAACTCGTTAATAAATCAATACGTTACAACTTATAAGTAGCATTCCATTGCTTTAATGTGACACAATTCCCTAAATCCATATTATATCCCTTGATCCTTTTGTATCTAGGAAATTTCCACCAAAAAAACTATTCACACTCTATTCTCTTTTTATTCCTTATATATTGTGAAAATGTCCTTGTCCCCTTTCGAGCGTTCCCTAACTCTTTCTCGGAACCACTGAACTAATAATAGATATTAATTTGGATGACATGAGAATATTCTTCCTCCTTGGAATTACCATATCTTACTTCCCTGAGAGATAGATTATTCTTAACTAAGTTGTCAGCCAGTTGCATGGTTCATGGCATATAAGCAATTGAATCCAAATCCATTCCATAATCATTCATTATAACCACCGTTACACTAATACTCCATTATATAATAAAAGTTTTAATTCTTCCAAAAATCTAGGTTCTTGCAACAATGATAAAAGACTGAGAGTCAGGGAGGCATTTTATATAATGAAATCATAAACAACAAAGCAATAAGATTGAACTAATCGTGGTATAGTCTAGCAAGATAGAATCACGAATCAATAAAGAAACATTAATAAATCAATTAAGGAACGAGAAAATGTTAAAGTTCTAGAAGTTGAACAACAATTTATGAAGTAATCATGGAATAAAGGGATTTAAGGTTCAAACGAAGATTTGAGTAACTACATTGGTTATAAACCATTCTTTTCAACTATTTCCAGAATTGGTAGAATCTCATTATATATTTTGATACTAACATAAGTGATTCAAATAATTAAAAATAAACATTCAAGAAATTCTCAGTTACTTGTAACCTCACTCTTGTCAGCGAAGCACTCATAGATTTTAGCTGCCAACCCGGCCCGACAATAATGAGTTGAGTAAATAAGAAGATCTCAATTCATTCTCGGTTTTAATCATCACTGAACAACACATGCTTCAACGAAAATATAAACCTTGAATTAGATTTCAACAATTTATAACAATAATAATTTCAGAGTAATTTTTAAATCTTGGATTTTCGCTGTTTAAAAATATCACTTAATTACTTTTGAAGAATATAAAATAGTACACGACTGAGGAATTCGGTAAAATACCATGTATTAAAATATTTATAAAAATGAGGAATATTTATATAAAATAATTTTAAAAGAGTCAACACCTGAACGATAGGTATTGAGGAATCCGATAAAATATCAAGTATTGGAATATTAATAAAGATTAGGAATATTTATTTAAAATAATTTTAAAAGAATCAACACCTGAATGATAGGTGGAGAGAATCAACAATTGTAAGATAATTTGAGAATACTAGTTGAGGAAAAATGTCACTTGAAAACAAAGTAAGGGGTATAAACCCTAACAACACGATTTGGAAGAAAACTTACAATTACTAGAAACAGATTTCATATTATTCAAAATTAAAAAAATAAAGGGTACATAAGCTTACAAGAAGGAATCTGAAAGCACATATATAAATAACACATGAGAATTCACATCACTTGAACGATAAGTGAGGGATAATATAGCTTGCCTCAATTCACGAAGTTTACAATTTCAACATCTCGATTCTTTACTCGCTTTACATTAGTCTCTACTTCTTTTTACATTTACCTTTCTTCGATCACACCTTTGTCTTTCCTTTATCACTTGTCAGTCTCTACACGAGCACACTCGTCAATTCCGGTAATTATCTCCTTCCTCTAGATTTCATCTACACATGCGCTGGCTCTAAGTCGACCTTATTCTCATACCTATGGAAAAGTAAAGTACAACTTCAATACGTTTATAACCGTAACCGCCTACTCTATTCTACCCAAACGCATCCTATAATGCTTTACAACTTAACACATATAGCCTCTATTTATCATATACTCATAATAGTAGTGCATAACTACAAAATCATATAAGCACTTAGCATTTAATATCCACTTACACTTGTATCCTTTTTACACGTATGTCATAACAATTTATAAATAATCCTTATCAAATTACTACAAGAATTACAAAATAATTTTAATAAAAATTGGACAGCACCTTCTTTATAATAGGACCTAATCTATCGGAATATAACCGACTCAAACAAGCATTCAGTGGCTTCAACATAACCACAAAAAAACATTCTATAATCGCTTTCGAATCTTATTACGTACTTACAACTCACTTTGTACTGAACACATACAACTTAAGTACACAACTAGTTAACAGAAAATCTCATTTATAATTTCTAACACAGATCAACAATCTCTAATACAGAACAATAACCACAGAACAACAGTTAGTATCTAAAATCAATCTATATTCCACAATTTAACATCTCATAAAACATTATAACAATACTTATACAAATCATCATTTTAACCATCACTAATTAACAATCATCAAACATGATAATCAACACTTAGAAATATTCATATAATTTCGAAAAATGTTTCATTAGTAGTATGTATGTATATATGTATGTATGTATATATATATATGTATATGTATATATATATATATATATATATATATATATATTTTACACTTGGGAATTGTACAATTAATATTTTTAGAAAATTTGGGCAGCATCCCTTTTGTACGGGTACACTACCAGTCGGGCACAGTCGACAAAAATCAACAACAATCGTCCACTCAAAATACTACTACTAACTAGATTATAGCCTGTGCTACGCACACGGGTATATTAAAAATTATAATTAAAAATATATATAATATAATATTAATGATGATAAATTAATTATTTTATATTATAAATTGAATGATATTTTAATATTATTACAACGTATAGTACATAAATTTTATAGGTCCAAAACACATTAACAAATAATATTTTGAAATATAAAATACTGAAATAATAATAATTAAGCTAAATTATAAATAAACAAATAAATATTTTAACCTTGACAATATAACAATATTAATATAAATATGCTTATTTTAAGTTAAAACATTTAATTTTATATGTTATGTTATAATTTGCATTAATGAACTTACCATGGTAATTAGTTCAAAATTTAAAAATCAACTTACCATAAATTTTGAAATTCATTAATGACAATTAATAAAAAGATGGGTCAAATCATGGATTTGAATCTTTTCCAAACAAATACGGATACAAAACCTGAAAATGGATATCCAATGGATCAAATTAAAACTATAACTTTTATCCGAACCAAAATATGGATACCAAACCTGAGGAATGGGTTATCCAGCTTTTTGTAATATATAGATTCGTACTTAAATCTTCCGACATACAATCCATAATTAACGACATAAAATTTACGAAAATTTCTTTTATTATTCGAATAAACTCAAAAATTTGAATAACAATAAAATTCTACAAAAATCAATATATCGGACTTAAATAATTAATTTACAATTCAGAGGCCTCAATTTCATCATTGGTCCCACCAGCGGCTCACCGGAGGTCATCAACGATGGTGGCAAAAATTCGGGGGTTCCCATTTTGGGCCTCCAACCGTGAATTTCTACCGTTTAATAATTAATGCATACATGACAGCAGCAAAACTAATAATCGAGAATAATCATTAAAACTCAGAGAACCTAACAAAAAGGGCTCATGGTTATACAAGAACAGATACACACAACTGTACTTATATACACGATAACCAGCCACATACCAAGCTCCCAATCGGCTTATACCAGGAGGAGAACCAGGGCACAGAGAACCCACACACGCTACTGTCCACACGCACTCACACACACCGATTACGCACACACACGCCACTTACACACACACTGTTAACACCCATACACAGCGCACATAATCGACGAAACACGCACACCCACATCTCAAGGTAGGAGAATTGAGTGAAGAGATGTAACGCGCACAACACTACGAACACTGGCCACAGCCGCGACTTACCAGAACTAATGAGAATCAGAATTTAGGAAGAGAAGTCGAGATTATGAGAGGGAGAGTAATAGAACTCAAGATTGTTGAGGGGAAAGGGGAGAGACCGCGAGAGAGATGTTAGCGGGAGAGAAAGAGATTGAGATGAGAGAGATTGATCGAGAGATTAAAAGAGAGGAAGAGGTGAGTACTCTCGAGAACATATAAAAGAGAGGAAGAGATGAGAGAGAGATTGAGATGAGAGAGATGAGTGTTCTCGAGAGTTATTAGAAAGATTAGAGAACATATTAAAGAGAGGAAGAGATGAGAGAAATGAGGAAAAACCGAGAGAAATGGGGAAGAAAGGAGGCTGCTGCCTCTTTCTAATTAATCCAGGGGCATTTTGGTCTTTTTACACAGTTGAAAACAATTTAAACCACCTCAAAAATCAAAATTAATCTATAAAAATGGGTGAAAATTAAATTTTAAAATCAAGAACATGAATTTACAAATACCCACATATTTTTAAAATAATTTTAGGATCAAAAATGAATTAAATATGAATTTTACAAGTTTTGATCCTTTAAATACAATAAAATTCTTAAAATCATTTTAAAATACTAAAACACCCAAATTAATTCTTCCAAAATTTTTTAAAACTAAATAATATTATAAAGAGGATAACACAAAAGATTTCGAGATTTTTAATGACTCCGATGATTTTATAAAATTTTCAGAAGTTCAATAATGCATAATTTAAATAGATTTTAATCATTAAAAATTCAAATAAAATACACGGACTTACATGTCAGACATACGTCATCATATAAGCACGTAAACATAATGTCACATATATTTAATTCTAAAAAAATTTCACATCATATATTTCACATTTAATATTAATTAATAATATTTATAATTACGAATTTTCTAAGGCGTTATACACCCTTATCGGGATTTGATAAAATATGGATGCAAAAACTTCCCTTCAGGAAAAGAAATCAGTAGTTCTAGATACTGGCAGATGAAATGAACTGTATTCCGTATATAAGAAAATTTTAATTGAACTATGTTCCGGGAATTTTACGCGTGTCCCATGCTCGATGATCAGTCGTTGCGCATGGGGTTTTCCTTGATCAAAACTTTCTACATGTAGAGGACAATCCCGGTTCGCAAGCTTCTCCAGTTTGCCCTGACCACATACGGGCCGTGGATGGACGAGACGCTACCTTCGCCACTTATACCATTTTCCCAGTTCTTCTCATGGAATATGTTGTCGTTGGAACTGAAACGAATTCAAGTTTCCCGGGCAAATGCCCGTTCATAGATCTTACTCGTAGCCTCTTATTACTCCTGGAACAATTGGAAGCTAACCGATAAGTACATGTTGGCCTTTAGCCAGAAAATCATTCTGAGCAACGAATAGTCCTCATGAAATCAGACTGAATCTTTATACTCTTTTGATGAAACGGGAACCCTGAATAATATGGCTATAATCCCAGAATACTTTTTAAGTTATCAATGAAGGGGGAAAAATAATAATGGCTCCCAACACTCTGGATTCCCAGTTCTTAATAGATTTAAAACGTTTAGATAGCTCAAGCAAGCTGATAATAATCAGGAATAAATATTTGGGAATCCCTATAATTCTCGAAAATATTATTGGCGGTCAAAAAATATTTGAAAATAATTTTCAAAGACCTCAAATGATTTTTAAATAAATAATGTGATTTTTAAATCACAAAAAGGTATTTAATAAATATTAAATGGATATTTATTAAATAAATCTCAATGAATAAATAATTATTCAAAAATAATTCTCGGTGAATAAGTAAATATTCAGATAATATTTCTCGGATCATTCCAAGTAATTAATACTTTCTGGAAATATAAATAATGTTAATGAAAGAAAAATATTATTCAGAATAAATAATAATCTGGTCCCTGGAATCCCTCTAGGTTTACTGGCAGTCTAAAAATATCGACTCCCGGTCTCGATTCGAAAACAAGGTACACCGGTTTATAATTACTTATCTCAAAAGCTCGTATATAAACCAAAAGTCAAACTCAACTTTAATACGATATAACATTTATCGCAAAACTATATAATACTTATATATAGCAAAAGAAGTATAATAAAACAATATTTCAAAAGTATTGGTTTTGAAAACTTGCCTGTTACTCGGGATGTCGTAGGGGCTCGTGACAGTGTCTGACAATCTAAACAAGTCAATGAAAACACTCGATTAATCCCCTATACGATCCACTTATAACTCAATGCTTAAACACTTAAGCGAATCACAAAAAAGGCACTAAGGGGTCCCTCTAGACTCATACTAAGTCCATTTTACTCGACAAACACTTAAATCATAAGTTTGGTTCGAAATCAATCCTCGAATTCAAGTTATACTTAACCATTTACAACCTTGGTTTCTAAGTCGTGTTCTTAGTGGTTTTCACTTCCGCAACCTCGGCTAACGCATTTTTATAAAATCAAAAAAATAATCTTTTGGACTCGAAATCTTCGCACAACCCTTTCTAATTGACCTTAGCACTTAACCACAAAATTTCATATTTTATAACCATTTTTAAGGGTCTCAAACGTAGCCACAAAGTTAGCACAATTCTGTAGTTTCATTCCTTGAACTACTTGCACTAAAATGGCCATATCTCACATAACTCTTTTAACATGATTATTGCGGTAAAACAAACTAGAAACCAAAAGCTACACAACCATATGCAGTGGTCACTCTAAACACAAATTTATGGTCTCAGGTTTCTACTGTCAAGGCAGTTCACAAAATTTGGGCATTACGACGGCTCTAAATCAAGCATTTCCATTTTTGTTACACCATAAACAAGCCATACAAGGCAACCCATACTTTTATATCATGAACCAACAGTCATGATAGGCCTCTAAGGCCAGTGGTAAGGTCCAATGACCACCACTCAACATGTACACATCAAAACAAAGCTAATCAATCATATAACTCTTAATCATGAACTCATCTTTACATTAACATCAAAACCCCACCAAAAATCATAAGAACTCAAATCTTGGATGAGAGTTTACCTTCCTTGATGATCTAGAAACTCTAATAAATCTTGATACACCTTAGCTAGCCTTGGGTAGCCTTAACAGAGCCTAAAAAGCATGATCAAAACATGAACACAAACTTAAAACACTATTTATTATTATTTATCATCAACTTTGGATGAACTTTTGAACACCTTACCATCCATGGTTGGAGCTGAAATTTTTGTAGTACCTTCTACTCTTCAAGGGCTTTCTTTTGAGCTATAGATCACTAAATTTTGTGCTTGGTAGCTAGGGTTTTTGGCCTCTTCTTCCTGGTGGGCAGAACCTGTCCAGAATTGAAAAATGGTGGTGTTCTTGATTTCTTTTTGCTTTTTGATCTAATTTGACTAATTCAACTATGATATAATAATGTATGCAAGGGGTAGAGAACAGATTGATAAAGCCACTTTATCATCCTTGGTTCTTGTGCAAGCAATCTTGTTTAGGAAGCTTGATCTTTTGGTTAATTACAAGATGATCAAAAACTTGTTCTTGGTTTTGATTTAATCCTTTGATTTTGTTTTCCTTTAATCCACTTAGTATGATGATCTTGATGATTATGCATGGTATTTAATCTTGTTATGTGATCAATTCATAATCCATAATTCGTTCGCTTAATCGTTTAATCTCGTTATAAAGTTCTAGCGATTCCTAGAACGTTCGTTGCACTAACTCAGGGGTTTCGTTCTAAATCCTTAAATCACATTAAATAAAATAATAAAATATAAAATTCTTGAATCCTCTATTTAAATATATCACTTGTCTTGATCGCATTGATGTGCTCTTCAATGCCCGGTCAAATATTCCATAAAAATAAACTTTGGATTTTCTGAATTCTGATCGCATTTACGTACACTTATTTACCCTGTGGATTACTAATATGACTTCGAAATATCCATACCATGTCCCGCATAGGGTGGCATGAAAAATTTCTAAGCCTAAAAAAATTACTATTCATCCACAAAGTTACCATGCAAATCACTATTCATCCAAAAATGAAAATTTTTCTCAAACACAGAAATCAGGGTTATTACAGTCTCCCCTCTTTAAAAGGATTCCGTCCCAAAATCAGTCGGTGAACAATTGAGGGCATTTCTCGTGCATTGCGCTCTCTAACTCTCATGTCGATTCTTCGACATTCTACTTTCTCCATAGTACTCTCACAAGTTGAACACTCTTCTTCCTCAACGCTTGTTCTTTTCTATCCATAATTTCCAAAGGTTGTTCTTCGTAAGTTAGATCTGGTTGTATGTCTACCTACTCGTACTCTATCACATGACGGGCATCTGCGTTATACTGGAATATCATTTACACATGAAACACGTTATG
Source organism: Saposhnikovia divaricata (assembly GCA_036435485.1). Classification (NCBI taxonomy): domain Eukaryota; kingdom Viridiplantae; phylum Streptophyta; class Magnoliopsida; order Apiales; family Apiaceae; genus Saposhnikovia; species Saposhnikovia divaricata. The sequence continues at coordinate 88,901,115 of CM071596.1, forward strand.
CTACCTTCCCTACGCACTTTAGAATCTCAAACGGCCCAATGAATCTCGGGCTCAACTTCACTTTCTTTCCAAATCTCATCAATCTTTCCACGGGGATACTTTCAACATCACGAAATCTTCTACTTCGTATTATCTGTCCTTGTGGGTGTTGAGTATTGAATATACCAAAGAGAATACAGAGGGGGAGCGAATGGATTCTCTAACTTTTCTTCGAATCTGCTTAGTGGTGTATGTGGTAAAGTAAGTGCTTTGTGCTTAAACAAATATGAGTGCGTAAATATAAGACACAACAACAAAGTACTCACTTTAATCTAATATTTTATTAGATCAAAATGTTGCTACAACCTGAGAACACAAGTTCGTATTCTCAGCTTCTTTCTCAGAGAGATGTATTTCCTGAATGTGTATCTTGCAAAGCTTTTCAACTAGAGAAGTGAGGTTGTACTCTTCTAGAACATGAGTACACCCTACTTACTACAAATAAGGTTACAGGATAAATTACTTTCTAGTATGTCTATCCTTTTTTAGTAACATCCAAACGGCTTGAGATTTGACTTCCTTTAACTCTGTTCAGATCCACTTCTTTAGTAGATTGTCTCTTGAAACATCTCTCTAAGCTTCTTTGTAGTCTTTCCAAAAATACTTTACAGTACTGTGGTCCTGAAAGCGTTTTGGCTTGCTGCAGGTTTCTGAGCTTGTACAGTTCTTCAGTATTTTGTCTCTAAGACTGTATTCGAGAAGTAACTGAGTGATTGATTCGAGAACTAGAATTGACTTGATAGATAACTCTGAGTTCTCGAATATTGTATAATTATCATATTGAATCACTTTTTGAATTAGTCTTTTCTCCAGGAATCCTTGAGTTGTTGAGTAGAACACTTGACTTGTCGAATCCCTGAGATGTCGAGTAGCTTCTTGAGTCCTTGAGATATCGAATACAACTTTGACTTGTTGACTCTTAAAGAACTCGAATAACACTTTGACTTGTTGACTTCTTGAGTTCTCGAATAGAGTATTAGACATGTCGAATCTTTGAGTTATCGAATGACACTTTGACTTGTTGACTTTCAGAGATGTCGAACAGTGTCTTTACAGATATCGAATCCTTGACTAGTTGAATGCTAGACTTCTCGAATATGACAAACATACTTATCGAATTGGTACTTAGGCAAATTTCATTCTTCAAATTCCAACTGTGTTTATTTTGACAATCTTGATCTTCAAGCTTGAGGCATGATCCTTGGAACTTCTTTCAAGCATTATTCTCTGACTTTTAATTACAGTTACACAGATAGAAATTGATACCTATTACACGTACTACAACAAGTAGAAACTCTACAACTAGAGGTTCCCTCAGTTAAGAGGTCATGTAAGTAATGCATAGCATTACAAACAATTAGGCTTGTTATTAGATATATACAGGCATGCCTCTGTGACTAACAATCTCCCCCAAATTGTGAGTAAGACCCTTAGTCACAATTTCATGTCTGATAACAAGCCTAATATACATAAAGATAGAACATTAACAATACATGTATGAATTTTGATAGACGTCATGGATAGAACTACAAGGTGTGTGATCTTACAGACTATGATGAAATACTATCCTTTGTCATTTGATTCCATCTCCATTGCTTTGGCTTGTAGATCATCATATGCCTTCTGTTTCCTTTCTTTTTCCTTCCTTGCATTCTCATCCATAGCCCTTATGATCTCTGCCATAGCATCCAGTTCTTCAATCAGAATTGAGTTTTTGAAGTCTTCAAGTACTGGTTCCAGAATGTTTGAAGGGTAGTGATTGAGTAGGTTCATTCTTATATTGACCTGATCTCCATTTCTCCTCCTATACTTCACCACATAGGGGCTTAACTGAACTCTACATAATCCTTTTGCCATTAGCTTTTCTGCTTCAACTTCCAGCCTATCTAGCCCATTCTCCCTTTCTAGCCATTTCTCAAAGCACCCATTTCTTATCTTGTCATCATAGTCTCTCTTCATTTTCACAAAGTCAATCAACTCCAGCTTCCATACCCTCTCCACCTTGTCTTTAGAATCCAACATTGCAATAATTCTTTCTATGTCATATAGCTTGCCCCAATTTTGACATCCCCCTTGTTTGAATTTCTTCTGTCTTCCATCAGTGTATTTGATTTCAAGAAAGTCATTCACAATGGCAACATAGTAGATTCTTTGAGCTCTTAGAAATTGCAGTTGGTCTTCATCAAAGCCTTCATCTAGTGGTTGGAGTTTTAATCCTGGAATGATTGTTAGGGCCCTTGATTTAGATGGCTTCACTCTTCTTGCAGCTTGTTTGAACTTGGTCTTTTTCACTTGGTTGATTGGCAGAAACTTGTGACCTTTGCTTCTTGACCATTGTAGTATACCATTATCAGTTTGCTTTTGGAAACATACAAATGGTTTCTTGTGTTGACTCTTCTCTTCTGGAAGTGGCAAAATAGTTGCAGAAGCCATAGATGTAGATTTTGGTAGGTCATTACTAACTGTATTCACCCTAGACTTAGAGTCTTGTGTTATGGTGAGGTTACTATTAGTAATGCCTAGGACTTGCTGTTTTCCACTTTTCCTCTCATAGACTTTTCTCCATCTTTTCCATCATCTCCCTTCTTGTTCTTATCATCTTTCCTTTTCTTGTCTTCATCATCCTTATTACTCCTATGATGTCTTCTTCTCCAATCACTTTTATCTTCACCTTCATCATCCTTATTCCTCCTTGCTTTAGCCATCTCTGGGACAGAGCAAGTTGCTATGAAAGTTCTGAGAATATGCAATGCTTCCAACTCTTCAGCAGTTCTTATCCCATTCTTCTTTTGCCATTGATCAATGATGTCAATTATAAGTCTATGATTTTTAATAGTGAGATCCTTGGGAATGACAAGCTGATTGGCATCTTCTATCTTTGTACCAAACTGATAAATAATGGTTCTTGGATTAATGCACACTTCAGGCAATCTAGCTTGTTGACCATTCCTAAGATCAGAGTATAAGCACTTGTTGTTTTCTCCCTTCTTTTTAATTAGCTCCAAGATAACATCAATCTCTGTGAATTTTAGAACCTTCAAGGTGTCATAAGATAGATGCCATATTTTACCATTTGACACCATCATAATCTCCTTGAGAAAGATTTGATTTAGCTTTCTTGAGATTTGATTTGATTTGATCATCTTCATGTGTAGAGGATGGAGGTTTGTCAATTTGCATGGAACCTGCCACCACTGTGGATGTGATAGTTTGCTTTTGGCCATTTAGAGTAGTGATGTGCACAGGTGGTAGAGTAACAACTGGCAGAGAAGATGGAGGTTCATCAATTTTAGCTTTCCCTTTGTCTTGAACATGAGTTATAGATTTTGAAGTTCTTGGTTGACCACCCTCAGTTATGACAATGCCTTTCTCCTTAGGTTTCTCCTCCTTAAGCTTCTCCCCCTTAGGTTTTGAGTTCCTTAAGGTCCTCTTCTCCCCCTTAGGCTTGTTGTCAGGCACAGAGACTTTGGTAGGGGCCTTTGGTTGGGAAGAGGTGGGATTGACAGATTCATCAGGCAGAGGGAGTCCCATGTGCTTCATCATAGCAGACAGCATCAGTTGTTGGTGAAGAAGAACTTCAGCTGTTGTGGTGGCTTGAGTGTCCAACTTGTCAGTAAGAGTTGCAACTGTGTCTGTAAGCTGAGCATTTGATTGTTTGAGTGAGCTCACTTCCTTTTCAAGAGTATCCACCATGGTGAACAACTCAGAGGCTTTAAATCCAGAAAGAGATTGTTCCTTGAGTCTCTACACTTCAAACTTTGACATGTCATGGAGAGGGACTTCAATCACCAATTTATCACCATATTCATTGGCAAAGAGAGTCCTAAGTACTGCATTGGCATCAGTTGTCTGATTAGAGAGCTATTCCATTTGAGTAGCCATATTCTTGACAGCACCTTGGACTAAGACCAATGAATTATCCATCTTAGTGCAGGTGGTTTTGCATTCTTGAATGTCCTTGATGACTGAGTTGAGAGAAGGGAACTTTGAAGCAAAATCCCTTTTTATGTCATTCACTTCCTTGGTTGTGGTTGCACACACTTCATTGATTTCTGTCTTAAGGCCCTTGCCAAGATAGTGTATAGCTTTCAAAGTTCCCTTGTAGGTATCATTGACAGCTTCATACACCTCACCAGGGGTTAGAGATTTGGCATTGGACCCTAATGAGGTGATGTACTCTTCTCTGAGGAATTGAAGACCTTCTGAGAGAGCAATGTCATAAGTACCTTGCAGCCAAGCATCTACATTACCATCTCTTTCAACCTCATCTGCTATTTTCTCCTTTTGCATCTCCACATCTTCTTTATGACATAGCAGAATGGCTTCATAGTTTGGATTTGGCATGTCTACAGTGAGTAGATTCTGAGCAATTTTGGTGAACTCAAGAATCTGATCCACAATTAAGTTTTGAAGAGCTTCAACCGTTAATTGTTATGGAACAGACCCTGATCCTGAAGCACTGTCATGTTGCACAGGCTTCAGCCATTGGGACATGAAGTTAGAGCTAGAGCTAGGGAAGCTAGACTCCTCAGTTACAGATGCAACTTCTGTAACCGGATGGAAAGACTCTACTACTGTTGTCTCCATAGAAGTGGGATGGGTTACAACAGTAGTTGACACAGGCACAGAGTCTCAAGTGAAAACTAGTGAATCCTCTGTGTTTGTGATGGTGTCATTAGGATATGCCCCAGCTTGCATTCCCTCACCATCTAAATGTGGTTCATGGGTGGTGAGCAAAGTGTCATGCACTAAGTCACTTGAATCTATTGGCTCACCAAGAGAAAAGGATTCTTGGTGATCAATGCCTTGCTCCTCAATTGCTTGAGTTGCAGGCTTCAAAGAAATTTCAGTATTAGATTCTGGAAGGAAAGTGTCTTTTGGAGTAGATTTTGGCAACTCACCCTGAGAAATAGAGAGGGTTTCAAGTGTGATGTTCTCTCCACTCAGTGTAGTTCCATCCTTATCACTCCTTTATGCAGACTCCATACAAGATTGTGCATTGGGGAGAATGCTTGATTCTATAGATGCACCCTGTTGAGAGAGTACATCTAGTGAGCTGTTTGCCCCTGATTTTACAACTTCAGCCATTTGAGTGACTGAAGAGGTGGTTTTCTTTGCTTTCTTCTTCTTTGGATTCTTTAAAAGTGACACGGGTGCCTCACTTTCTAAGCCTAATTCAGCATTCAATGTTGCTTCTGTTAGCATTTCCAAGAGTTCAAATGCTATCTCCTTTCTCTTCTTTTTACTAACATCAGCCTGTTGAGAGAGTGATGTAGTTGGCTCTGTGTTTAGTATAGTGTTTGTTTGAGGGGGTTGGTTAGCATGCCCTGGGTTAGCATTTTGTTCAACTTGCCTTTGACTAGCTAACTCATATTTGGAGGCAAAATTGGCATGTTGTGGGGGTAAGACTCAAATAGCCTCTGCATATGAGGGGCTATTACAAGTCTAACATCCACATCATTCCTAGTGTCCAAATTACCAAAAATGAGTTTGGTCATGGACCTAGGGTAGCCTATTCTAGTTTTATCTAAACCAGGTAAATCAGTCAATTTCATATCTAAGTAATTAAGTATAGACTGAATGAATCTGGGAAAGAAAATATCATTACCTCTCTTGGTTGTGTTCTTACCAAGTTTTCCATAGAGCTCCTGCATTATGAGCTTTCCAACATCTATCTTTCTATCAAAGGCCAATGAGTACCCTATCTGTTGAACAGGTGCACTCAATTGGTCATAACTGGATTTCCTTCCACTGAATACGTGCAGGAGTGTGGCAAACACATAACTCCACTCTTTCCTTGGATGCGCCCTTTTTAGGCTTCCAACCTTGATAGTGTCTGAGTACCATATTAGGTCAAAGAACTCCACCAGTTGATCATCTGTTACTAGACCGTTATATTCATTCTGGTGAAGATCCAAGGCCTTGCTCATGCCCTCAGAGGTGATGTTGAACTCTTTACCCAAAACCTTGTAGTGTATGACATAGCCCAGACTGCCATCTTCAAGAGCAACAGTTTCAGTAATTGCAGTGCCCCAAAACTGTTCTAGAATGTCTAGATACAGAGTTGGGTTGGCCGTAAGTGCTCCTTTGATATACGATTCAGACATCCACTTGAAAAAACACTTGTAATTGGGATTTGGAGCTTCGACATCACTTGAGAGAGCGATGAAGTTGGTGTTGAATTTCACGGTTGCCATTGATACAGAGAAAAGAGAGAAGAGAATGAAGGTCGAAGAAGAAATTTAGCTTTTTGATATTAGGGTTTTCAGGGGTTTTGGAACTTTAGATGCTTGAGAAATCGAATGAAATGAATCGAATAGATGTAGAATTGTATAAGTATGAAGTACTTGAATTGTCGATTAGATATATGTTTTGTATCGATAAGTCAGGCATTCGAGAAGTAGAAATCAACTATTCGATAAGTCAAGAAAGGCTTAATCGATATCTCAAGCAGTTTGTAACTCACAACCGGCAGTTTATCGAACTTAGAAGTAATTCTGAATTAAATAAAATATGTTTTTATGAGTGAATTAAAATTTTAGACAAAAATCCAAAAACGGTTGAAATTCAGCGAGAATTCAGCCTTTTCAAATGATTCGAGAACTCAGTCATTAGAGAACTCAATTACCATATTCGAGAAGTCAAGCATGCCTCTGTTCGATATCTCTAAAATGCTCTGTTCGAGAACTCGAGAGTGCTCCAAAGAGACTTGTTAGAGAAGTCGAGCAGTGAATCATTAGAGAAGTCTGACTTATCGAAATATTCTTTTCACTCATAAAAATTCAATTTTCACTATCTTTTAAAAGTTCACCAGACATATTCAATGAAGAATATTCTAACAAATTAAATAGTGATTTTCTCAAAATTTCATAGAAATTTCAAGTTGATATAATATGATTTTTCAACATATGCAACAGATTTGAAATATTTATAAATCATATTTCAGCCAACACTTACCTCGAAAATATTGAGCATTTAGATAAAGTAAGTGTTTACTGCTGCAACAATCTAGTTGACATTTTCACTTAGCCAGATTCTGAAGAATACATCATTCCAAACTCACTAACCAACCTTGTGAAGGTGGCTTCATGATAAGTGGATTTTATATCGACTTGGAGCATTCCATATCGGCTTAAATTGATTGTCTTGAACTCAAGTTTGTTGTAGTTTTGATGTGTTTTATGTAGTTGTGCAGGGTTGCAATAATATCGATTATGGTTGATGCTTCTATCGTTTTTGGAGGATAAATTGATTAAAATTCGGATTTCTGAGAAGGTTGCGCAGTCTACACTGTTTTGGCCATATCTGGAGTTCTAGAAGTCCGTTTTCAGCGATCTTACTATCCACGCGAAGCTTGGGAGATTTTCTACAACATGGAACAGGTCTTCCACGTGCAGGCTGAGTGTGGTGGGCGCAGACAGCGTGGCAAGCAGACTGATGGGAGCAAGGAAATTACTGTTTTGCCCTTTTCAAGTTCTAATTGTATTTTGGGCAGTTTTTAGTACCTTAATTGAATTCTAATTGTAATAGAAGGTAATTTCTTGATGGGCAAGAAATCTAGAGCCTATTTAAACACATATTAGCATTGTAATTTGTATCGTTTTTTATTGTATCATAGCTTAGATCTGCAAGGGAGAAAAGGAGAGAAGGATTCAATGCTCGTGACAAGCAACGGATCTAGATCTACTTCATCTTTTGTGTTATTCTAGATTCTAGATTTGTTTTCTTAACTCTTTGTTTATTAATGTTATTACTTCTTTCATTCATATCTTGTTTTATATCATGGTTTCATCAGATCCCATGATGACGAGTGGTTCGATTATGAACCAAACGTTGTCATGGGATTCTAACGGATTTATCTATGTAGATTAGTAGTTTGTATGCTTTAAAGATTTATGTGTGGTGAATTCTTGATATCCTCGTATGGTTGTGTTTCATGTATTTAGATGCGTCGCGAACATCTAATTTGTTAATCTCTTGCGAAACGAGAGTGGATCTTGAGATTTAGAACTTGCCATGCTAGCATAGGATAGGTTGATGTTTTAACATCATGATTTGTGGCGTAAATAGAGATATTATGCTACCCTATGTGATCTATGTGGATAACTTGTGCTTAAACCTTTATGTTTTCAAATTCTATAGAGATATAGGGTCTAAACATATTTGGTGTCTACCCATCTTCTATCTCTTTTGTGGATGCATGCGTAGTTTGATATTAGTATACTGAGAGTTAGCTTTTACTTGTTTCATGTTATTCGATCAGATATCAAAATCATCACATGTATTGATTAAAGGCATCGACTCTAAGTAAAGTAGATAATGAAGTTAGGATCTCATGTTTTTATTCTTATAAGTAGTTCAGATTTAATTCTCATTAGTTAATTAGTTCTTACTTTACATCTTAGCTTAATTTAGCTAATTAAAATCTCAATTTATTTATTCTCTTAGCAGTGAATTAAAATCATACATTGTTGAATAGGTGCATTAACTGAAACGAACTTAACCAGATCTCAGTGGAACGAACTTTAATTGTATTACTTGTGACCACGTATACTTGCGTGATATTGTGAAAACAAGTTTTTGGTGCCGCTACCGGGGATCATCGGTGTTTTATTTTTAGTTTATGTGCTTGTCATCAGTGGTCGTTAGCGTTCACTGACTCGGATTATTTTTCTCATCTATTCTTTTGTAGTTCGTTGGTGTTTCAGGTACTTGTTAGAGAGCGAATATAGATCTGGGTGATGCAGCTACAGCTATAGTTGAAGGCGTTGACTTGAAAGATGGATTTTCTAACTTACTATGGAGTTCAGCAGGTGGCTAGTGTTTGTGAGCTATGTGCGGGCGCACATGAGACGAATCAGTGTGCTATTTCTTATGAATCGGCACAGTGGGTGAGCAATTTTCAGCGACCTTCGCAACCAGCTCCTGCCACCTATCATCCTTACACCAGAAACCATCTTGATTTCAGCTGGAGCAACAATCAAGGTGGCATGCTACAACCACAACAGCTTTATCAACAGTATCCAGGTCAACAATATGGAGCACAGCCTTACAATCACCAGAATTTTCAGCAGCAGTATGCCCCGTGGCAATCACAACCTCCGAGTTTTCAGCAACAACAATCATATGTTGGGTCTGGGAATTCCACTTATGACGAATCTGAATTGGAAGAATTGAGGTTGTTGTTTAGAAGCAACGCTGTCTCGTTTAAGAATTTGGAAAATCAGATTGGGCAGATTACTAGTGCCTTACCTAGTAGGCAACAAGGAACTCTTCCTAGCGATACGGAGGCTAATCCAGGCAAAGGGGATGTCAACGAGTAGGTGGAAGCAGTTACCTTGAGATCCGGAAAGGCTACATCAGATCCAAAATCAGTAGCTGAGGAAGATGAAGATATTCAGAATCAGCAGGTTGAAAATTCTGCAATGCCCGAAATTGAAAAATATGACTTGGTAGCTGATCAGCTAGTAAAAGAAGTGGAAAAGAGCAAGGAATCTGTTGAGAAGGCTTCTCCGGAGCAATCTACAAATATCAATCAGATCTACGCTCCTCCTCCATATCCAAAGAGACTCTTGGAATTTCCGGTAGAGGAGGAAGAGTGTTTTGGCAAGTCGGACCCCTTAGACAATGCTTTACAAGGAAAGTCTGATATTGAAGGTGAGGAATTAGGCATGGTTGATCTTTGGGATTCTAAGGTGCTGCGTGATGAGGTGGTTTCATGGTCAAATCTTGAGGATAGTTCGTTTGATCCTAAGTCTGTTGTTAAGACTTCTGTTGGTGAACCACCCACTTTCGTTCCTAGTCCGTTTATTTCCACTCTGGGTCAGCCTTTGGTAGTTAATCATCTTGTTGAAGAAGCTTCCAAACTCGAGCTTAAACCACTAGATCACTTAAGTGTTACTGAGACTTTTGAGGAACAAAGAAGGCTAAAATTTGTAATCAAGGCTGTAGCTCCGGAAAAGATAATTAAATGGCCATATAGAGATATGGTATCGAAATTTTCAAGAGAAAAGCCATTGCCATGTCAAGCTATTGACGTTAAAGAAGTGCTTCATGGGAGGCAACCCATGCATTAGTGTAGAAAGAAAAAAAATGAGTGTTGTGAAAAAAAAATATGAAAAAGACTGATTTTTGTGCAGGCTACACCTGTGTCACGCAGGCTCCGCTTACGTGTCTGTTCTCTGCGCAGGTTGCACCTCAGTGATGCAGGTTGCGCCTGCATTACTGCCTTTCGCGCAATCTACCCTTGTGTAACGCAGTCTGCACCTGCGTTACAGCCCCTCCCAGTTTTTTTTTCTTTTCCCCGAAAATTCTTCTTTTTATCACAAATTCAACCCCAAATTCTATCCTAACTCAAATTCTTTAATCCCTAATTCCTATGTCTATTCTAGATCAATTCCATACCATCCTAAATGTCTCCTACACTCTAATTTTTTTACCAGACCTATCCATCATCTTATATATATACACACCCATACATACAAATCCAATTCCTCTTCTATTTATTTAAATCTCTAAAAATTCAATTCTAAAGAGGAATTCATTACAAGTTCACCTCTTTGATTTGTAGTTGGTTTATCTCTTCTCTAATCTTATTGTTATTACGAATTTGTGTTCTTGTAAATTGGGGATTTTGTACTATTCTTGGTATTTGGGTTATTTTTGGTGTGATATTGCTTGGTGATTATTGGTGGAGCTTCTTGTGAGTTGGGTATTGATTCTTATGGCTCCTAAGCGTGGGAGAGGTGGTGCTAGTGTTGAAAATTTTTTGTCTTCGACGACGGAGGTTGAATTTAATCGGTTGTTGTTGTGGCCAATTGCTAAAGAAAGGGGATTTTTGCCGAACAGACATGTTGAGTTGCGATGGGGAAGGATATGTAAGGCGCCTTGTAGGTATGTTTTCTCCTATCCCTCATATTTACTTCCATTCAATGTGGACATTGAATATTATAAGTTTGGGGGTGGTTTGGGGGATTAGTAGTTGTTGTATTATGTGTTCATGTAGGATTTCATGCTTTGCATATTAGTAGTAGTAAATTATGCATGTATGTTCGTGTTATCTATGTTTGTTTCATATAGGACATTCTGTTTTTATGTTCGTATATCATGTGAGTCCATAATAGTTTGAATTTGCACCCATGCTGGATAGGAATTTTGTGTTGTTGACGCTTTTGATTGAGAAGTGATATGCTTTGTTCTTGTGCACACACATACACTAGTAAGTTGAAGCTAGTAGACTTATTGAATGTTGTGAGTAATTAGAAGGACATGAATATGTGCAAGTTGATTTAGTTTGCATGCTTTGAATACAAGTAGGTGCATTAGAGAGATTTTTGCTTGGGATTGAGTATGTTTTTCCCTGCACCGAGTGAGCTTTTGAGCCTTATTGCATATTTGTTGCAATTTCTTTTTTGTTTGCTTGAGTGTCCACGGATTGTTTACATTGCTAGTAGTTGTTTGAGGTCTTTCTTGAAACGCATGACATTATTTGACGATTAAAATGATAAAGGCATTTAGGAATAACCGCATATTTTCCCATATTACCACACCATATTTAAATGATCAATTAGTTAACCCGTTGAGCTTAATCCTATTTTTCGGTGACATACCACATTACTTGCCTAGACCTTTTTCTTGTATTGGCCTTACATTAATTTGAACCCACATTGTCAAAGGCTAGTAGAGTGTTTAAGGGAGTAATAAGGTGTGCAAGGAGGGGTTTATTGTTGGTCATAATTTTGGGGGAAATATTGAAAATTGGGTTTGGTTGTTTACTTGATAGTCGGCATATGTAATAAATTCATGGGATCATTGTTATTGTTTATATTATTGTTTTATCTAGCTCTCGGGGAAAAAAATGGAAAAAAAAAGAAAAAAAAAAGAAAAGAGAAAGAAAAGAGAAAAAAAAAAAAAGAAAAAAAATATTATGAAAGCATATTTGTGTTTGTTGTGATCCTACTTTAGTCGACTAGTCGAGTGTTTTTGTTGGAAGAAAAATAGTAAAATCATGAGTGGGGGGGGGAAGAATTAGGGTGTTGTGCATGTTCATTATGGTACTTATTAGCTTTTGACACTTCACCTGATTTGGCTTATTTGTCATACCTTGTCCCTAGCCCCGTTACAACCCAAATAAAGACCTTTTGATTATCGTCATCGATGTATGTTGTGTTAAGAGTTAGATTGATACCAATTGTCAAGCATGCTTATGATTTTGTTGGAATTGAGTGATAAATTTATCCTTGTTCTGGAGAGAGTATTCTTTTGTGAGTGGATTGTGAGTGTTTACTTGTTTTTGCGTATGAGATCCCGAGTTTTGCCTCAAAGATGTACTCTTGTAGGCTTAGCATGTTTACTAACTTATTCTTACATTTGACATGGGCTTTTGAGAACTTATGCATGTTCATTGAGTAGACTATGTGAATACTTGCACTTTCAACACCAAGACATTGTGTTATTACTTTGATTCTTAAGTTGATATGGCATGAGAGGATTTGAAGGTATGGTAGGATATTAGTACTAGATTATTTGTGTTTTCATAATAGTTGCATTCATGCATTGCATTGCATTGGATTTTGTGGGTACACTTCATCCAATGGCTTAGTGAATATATCAGCTAATTATTTATCTGTGGAGACATAATGCAACTCAATGGTTCCATTAGTTGCATGCTCCTTAATGAAATGATATCTGATGTCAATGTGCTTTGTTCTAGAATGATTGACAGGATTGGCAACTATAGAGATTGCACTTGTGTTGTCACACATGATTGGAATTCTTTCCAACACAAGTCCATAATCTCTAAGTTGATTTCTAATCCAAAGCACTTGAGCACAGCAACTTCCAGCAGCTATGTATTCAGCCTCAGCTGTGGAAGTTGACACAGATTGTTGTTTCTTGCTGTACCAAGAGACTAACCTTTGTCCAAGAAACTGGCATCTATCTGAGGTGCTTTTCCTATCCACTCTGCATCCAGCATAATCAGCATCAGAATAACCAACTAGATTGCACCCTGTGTCCTTAGGATACCATAAACCCAAGTTTGGAGTGCCCTTCAGATATCTAAAGATCCTTTTAATAGCAATCATATGTGATTACTTTGGATTTGACTGAAACCTTGCACACAGACATGTAGCAAACATGATGTCTGGCCTACTTGTAGTGAGATAGAGTGGCGAACCAACCATGCCTCTATAGACTGAGATATCTACCTTCTTGCCCTTAGCATCTTCATCCAATTTGGTGGCAGTGGCCATGAGTGTCTTAGCAGGTGAGTAGTCTTCTAAGTCAAACTTCTTCAATAAATCCTTGATGTACTTGGTTTGACTGATAAAGATACCATCCTTACTTTGACTAACTTGTAACCCAAGAAAGAATGTCAACTCTCCCATCATGCTCATCTCATATCTGCTCTGCATGAGCTTAGAGAATTTCTCACAAAGCTTCTCATTTGTAGAGCCAAATATGATATCATCCACATAGATCTGAACTAGGATAATATCATCACCATGCTTCTTGTAAAACAGTGTCTTGTCCAATGTGCCTCTAGTGAATTGATTTTCAAGAAGAAATTGTGATAAAGTGTCATACCATGCCCTTGGAGCCTGCTTAAGTCCATACAATGCCTTAAAGCAATCTGTAGAAAAATTCTGGGAAATGTGGATCCTTAAATCCAGGTGGTTGTTGCACATATACCTCTTCTTCCAACTCTCCATTCAGAAATGCACTCTTGACATCCATTTGATAGACTTTAAAATTGAATGGGCACCAAATGCCAATAATATTTTAATGGCTTCCAATCTAGCAACAGGGAGAAATGTCTCATCATAATCAATGCCTTCATGTTAAGAGTATCCTTTTATAACCAACCTTACTTTGTTTCTTACAATTACACCATCTTCATCCATCTTATTTTTCAGAACCCATTTTGTTCCAACTATGGTTTCGTTCTTTGGTGCAGGCACAAGTTCCCATTCTTTATTTCTTTCAAATTGATTCAGCTCCTCTTGCATAGAAATAATCCAATCTGGATCCAACAGTGCATCATCAAGTTTCTTAGGCTCAATCTGAGATAGAAAGCAACCATAGAGACACTTATTTTGAGTTGCTCTCCTAGTCCTCACTCCTGCATTTGGATCTCCAATAATTTGCTCTACAGTGTGTGATCTATCCCATTTTCTTGAATGCTCAGTCTGATTTCTCAAACTTGAGGTTGCTTCATCATCCAAGTCATGATCATTTTCATTTCCTCCCCCTGTGAAGTTGCCACTATTCATTGGTGTGTCTTGGATGCTTGTCTCTTCACTGTTGATTGGCATAAATTCTTCTCTTGCTTCATCATTCACTGGAATTTGTTGAATTATAGACTCAACTTCTGTTTCAATCTCTTCATCAGAATCATCTAGATTTTCAAACCTTAATGGATCTTTATCTTCATCATTGGCTTCTTCTAATCCAGGTAGTTTGCTGTCATCAAAAGTCACATATGTGCTTTCCATAACTTTCTTTTGACTGATGACATAAACTTTGTATGCAATTCTTTCCATAGAATAGCCAAGAAAAATTCCCTCAAATGCCTTTGCATCAAACTTCCCAACATATTCTGAATTATCTTTCAACACAAAGCATTTGCTTCCAAAAGTATGAACATACTTTAGAGTAGGCATCTTTCCGGTCATCAAATTGTAAGGTGTCTTTCCAGTGTTTTTGTTGATGAGGGTTCTTTTCTGGATATAGCATGCAGTGCTCACAGCCTCAGCCCAAAAACATGTAGGCATCTTTGCATCAGGTAACATTGTTCTAGCAACTTCAATTAGAGTTTTATTATTTCTCTCAACAACTCCATTTTGTTGTGGAGTCCTTGGAGCTGAGAATTGTTGAGAAATGCCATTCTCTTTGAAAAATGCTTCAAGTAAAGCATTTCTGAACTCTGTTCCATTATCACTTCTCAATGCAATCACACTTGCATTGTTGGCCTTTGCTTCCTTATCAATTTTCTTTATGTGCTCAATGATCACTTGTGGAGCCTCATCCTTTGATGCTAGAAATTCCACCCATGTATACCTTGTGTAGTCATCAACCATCACTAGGGCATACTTCTTTATTAAGAGTGACATAATATTGACAGGCCCAAATAAATTCATATGAATTAATTGCAGGGGCTTGGTGATTGATGTCACTGTCTTTGACTTGTGGCTTGACCTTTTCATTTTTCCTTTTTGGCAAGCCTCACACACTCCTTCTTGACAGAACTCAAATGTGGGCATACCTCTCACTAACTCTCTCTTGACTAGAGAATTAATGGCCTTGAAGTTCAGGTGTGATAGTTTTTTGTGCCACAGCCAACAATCTTTGTTTAGGGCCTTTGAATAAAAGAAACAAATTTTATCCTTGCTTGCAAAGTCCATATTGGCCACAAACAGACTTCCCTTCCTTACTCCAGATAGAGCAAGATCACCAGTCTTTTTGTAGGAGATCAAACATTCATTTTTGTCAAAATTTACCTTGAATCCTCTATTAGTAAACTGACCAACACTTAGCAGATTATGCTTGAGTCCCTTGACTAGTGCTACATCTTCAATGATGACATTTCCAACTTTTAACTTGCCGTATCCCAATGTGTTACCCATGCTGTCATCTCCAAAAGAAACCATTGGGCCAGCCTTCTCCTCATACTGTGATAGTAGGGCCATATCACCAGTCATGTGATTTGAGCATCCACTGTCCAAAATCCACATGACCTTCTTTTCATTTTCTTTGCCCTGCAAACACAAAGGTATTACTTCTCCTTTGGTACCCAAACAAGTTTGGGTCCACTTGGCTTAGAAACAGATTTATCAAAAATAGCATGCTTATTAACTTTCTTAGGACTAGTCTTCTTGTCACTGTTAGAAGTCTTAGAAACTGAGTTCTCAGACTTAGGTGACAGAGGTACCTTCCCAGCTCTCGGAGGACTTGAAGTCTCTGACCTTGTGTAGTGTGTCTGAATGTTGTGACTTATACAGCCATCCATGAATTGTTTTCTCAAATTAAAACAACTGGTCATCACTTTCATGTTACATGGCATACAGTCAAGTTTATCACAAAATAGTGAATCTCTATGTCTTAAAGGCACAGAGCAATCGTAGAAAGGCTTAGCTATACTACCAGTTGGTTTCTTGCATGCATGCGTTAAATGATTAGTGCTAAAATAGTTTTGACAGACTTTTCTAGGGGCATTTGGCACATAAGCATAATTGTTATTCTTGTTTATCCCTAGTTTGTCATTCTTGTTTTGTTTCTTATTAGCCACTTTTTTCTCAGATTCAATTTTCCTAGCTGAAAAAAATTTCATAAACTTTTTATGTCTAGGACTACCTCCTACTGGTTTCTTGGCTTTTGCCTTGACACTCTAACTCTTAGAGGATGCTGGTTGTTCACTAGACTGTGCCTCATCCTCATAATTCAACATTTGCTTAATGAGTAAGGCATCCTCATCAATTTCAAATGTTGGTTCTTTAAAAATTGGAGACTCGGTCTTTTTCAAAATGTGAGGCACTTCCTCCTGAACAACTATGTCATCTTCAATGACAGCATAGCCTTTCCTCTGTTTAAGAGTGACATAGTCAATTCCAATGGCAACCTTGGGTTTAGCTTGGTTTCTCTCATGGTAGGACTGCAATAGACTAGAGGAGTTCTTAAAAGTTTTCAGTTTGAATTGATTTTTAGCTAGTTCATCCCTAAGAGCCTTCTCAACCTGACTAGCACAACGAACCTTATTCTGCAGATATTCAACTTCTTTCTTAAGGTTATCTACTTGCATAGCAGTTAGCTCAAGTTCCTCATTCTTCTTGTTTAACAGTTCATTTCTAGTATACACTTTAGCAATCTCTTCATTAGCAGCAGTCATGCTAGTATGGATATTAAACATTTCAATAGACAGTTGTTCAACCATACACTTATATTCAGAAATAGACATATCTATGGTAGTGAGAGATGGTACTTGAGAGTCAGATGAAGATTGTTCATCCTTGGAATCATCCATCATGGCATAGTTGCAAAATTCTTGCTCTTTTCCATCACTATCAGAGTCATCCCAACACTTCCCTTCAGCTATGTAGGCCTTGCCTTGTGTTTGCTTTTTCAGAATGGCCTCATACTTAGCTTTAAGCTCTAGAAACTCCTTATCCTTCCTTTTAAGCTTCTTGCATTCACTGGCAAAATGCCCTAGGTCATTGCATCTATAACACCTTACAGATGACCTATCCACATGGCTGGTTTTGAATTTATTCTTGTTTACTTTCACAGGTGTCTTACTCTTGTTGAATGAATGGTTTTGAGATCTATGTTTGAAGGGTTGGTTCCTCTTGAATCTGATGTTTGGAAATTTCATGGCCATGAAAGCATATGAAGTGTTCTCCATGCCATCTAGTTCTTCAAGAGTATAGAACTCATCTTCTTCCTTCTCTTCAACAGGTTCAATCACTTCACCTTCAGTTTCTTCATCATCTACTATCTCCTCTATCCTCAGCTGACTTGTAGATGCTTCTAGGTCTTGAACAGATTTGCTGACAATCAAGGCACATGATGTGTTTATCATTATGCCTTGGTTGGCTTGAATAGCCCTCTTTTGAAGCAATTCAAGCTCATGAGTCTTTAAAACCCCATAGAGCACATCATATGTGATTTTGTTCAAATCCCTTTCCCTTAGAGAAATGACCCTCTGCTCTAGGTGGTTTGGAGAAGACAATAGAAACTTCATGTTCAACTCCTTAGTGCTGTAACCCTTCTCATTCATCTGTAGCTCAGTCACCAGCTTGTGAAACCTTTCAAACATGTTAGTAATACTTTCCTTGGGCTGTGCCATGAAAGCTTCATATTGTGTGACCAGTATCTGTTTCTTGTTTTCTCTAACCTCCTCCGTCCCTTCACACAATACCTCAATGTGATCCCACATCTCTTTTGCTGATTTGCATGAGGCTATATTGGCAAACATTGATATCTTCATAGAATCTATTATCAGTATCATGAGATGACTATCCAGGGCAACCTTATCTTTCTCTGAGTCTGTCCATTTGGATGGTTCCTTGGCCACATAAGATCTTGGAATTGCTGTGGTTCCAACTGTCTTTTCAGGGATCTCTTGTTGTGAAACAAAGGGACCATTCTTGAGGATATCAGGATATAGAGGGTTAGCAGCTTCGATGAACAACAACATTTTAATCTTCCAGAGGTTGTAATTCTCTTTGTCGAACTTAGGGACCTCCACCGTTCCAGTAGTCTTTGGTATATTCATGATCGTTTTCTGTTTTTGAATAAAATGCCTGATCTGATACCACTTGTTGAGTATTGAATATACCAAAGAGAATACAGAGGGGGGGTGAATGGATTCTCTAACTTTTCTTCGAATCTGCTTAGTGGTGTATGTGGTAAAGTATGTGTTTTGTGCTTAAAAAAATATGAGTGCGGAAATATAAGACACAACAACACAGTACTCACTTTAATCTAATATTTTATTAGATCAAAATATTGCTACAACCTGAGAACATAAGTTCGTATTCTCAGCTTCTTTCTCCGAGAGATGTATTTCCTGAATAAGTATCTTGCAAAGATTTTCAACTAGAGAAATGAGGTTGTACTCTTATAGAACATGAGTACACCCTACTTACTACAAATAAGGTTACATGATAAATTACTTTCTAGTATGTCTATCCTTTTTAAGTAACATCCAAACAGCTTGAGATTTGACTTCCTTTAACTTTGTTCAGATCCACTTCTTTAGCAGCTTGTCTCTTGAAACATCTCTCTAACCTTCTTTGTAGTCTTTCCAAAAACACTTTAAAGTACTGTGGTCCTGAAAGCGTTTTGGCTTGCTGTAGGTTTCTGACTTGTACAATTCTTCGGTATTTTGTCTCCAAGACTGTATTCGAGAAGTAACTGAGTGATTGATTCGAGAACTAGAATTGACTTGATAGATAACTCTGAGTTCTCGAATATTGTATAATTATCATATTGAATCACTTCTCGAATTAGTCTTTTCTCCAAGAATCCTTGAGTTGTCGAATAGAACACTTGACTTGTCGAATCCCTATGATGTCGAGTAGCTTCTTGAGTCCTTAAGATATCGAATACAACTTTGATTTGTTGACTCTTAGAGAACTCGAATACCACTTTGACTTTTTGACTTCTTGAGTTCTCGAATAGAGTATTAGACATGTCGAATCTCTGAGTTATCGAATGACACTTTGACTTGTTGACTTTCAGAGATGTCAAACAATGTCTTTACAGATATCGAATCCTTGACTAGTCGAATGCTAGACTTCTCGAATATGACTGTAATAACCCTAACTTTAGAAATGCTACAATGCTTAAATGAATAGTAAATTTTAAGGATTTAGGGAAATGGCATGTAGGTACCCTACCATTGAAATAGAAAATGAATAATCAGAAACCATATTAGTGATGTACTATGAAAATAAGTGACTCGAAACGATGACGGATTTCAGAAATTCCTGAGTATGGATTTTAAGGATTTTCAATTTCAATTGAGACTCCATGGAATGTGATATGAAGGAGTATAGAAATATTAAAGGGTTTATATCTTGAGGAAATAGTAAAAATTAGGTTAAACCAAGGAATGATCGAGTTAAGGAAATGCCAAGGGAATTTGGATTGTTAAACGATTTCAAAACCATTTGGATAACGAGGTATATTCGAAACGAATTGCAGCTAGACAAATATGGAGACTAAACAACCAAGCTAAATATCATAACAAGGATATACACACCACATTATTTGCTAGAATCATTAAAACATTATTTGGAAAATCAAAAACCAAGATTTCTAGAATTGTCTAACATGACATCACCCATGACATCACCATCCACTAAGTCTAAACCAAGGGATTATCTAGAGCTCTTAGTAATTATCCATCCAAAAACATACAAAATATCTACCAAAAGTAGATTATCCAACCAAGAACAAAAACACTCTCCATCACCACTTTTCTAGCTACATTCGGCCAAGGTGAGAAAGCAAGGGGGAAGACCAACTTTCAATCCTTCTAAAATCACAAGATTAATCAAGTGAGTCCTATAATTCATATTTAAGATATCCTATAAGTTTTAGCTTCAATCTCCATGCCATTCTTGAGTTAGAAATTCATGAAGTTGATGATGAATAGTAACCCGTAAGACTAACTTTGATTTTGATGGTTTCTATGGATGATCTAGGCTATACTAAGGTGGTACAAGAGCTTTACAAGGTTTATTAAGGCTTATTAAGTGTTGTTCAGGCTCCAAGGAAGGTATAAAGTTCAAGAACTGAAAGGCATATGATGTAGCCTATTTGTATTTCGAGGATTCAACTCAACTTAAACAAGAATGTAATAGTAAATAGTATATGTACTGTCACAGGGATCTCAATTGCATAACTGTCAGAAGAAAGAAGACAAAGTCAATCTACCGTTTTGAGTTATACTACACTTGAAGAAGTTCATTCAGTTGATCAAGCATCAGTGGAGTAATCAAGGCAGTGGGTTCTATTTATAGTGACAAGAGGTTCCTACAGTGGCAGAATACAGATTATAAAGGTTTGAAAAAGAATGAAGAAAAGGGAGATATGAACCACAGTTTTAAAGTCAATATATGAAGAATAGTCATTGCGGTTAGTCACTCATGAACCAGACCGTGCATCGAGTGTCAACATTAAACAGTGGTTGTTCGTCATTAACTTCAGTGGTTCAAGCTATCAAGACTGGTATGTGAAAGAATCATTGTACAAGCAACAGAAGTGCTAAATTAATTAACCACAAGGATTTTACTATCAAGTGGACTGGGTGTGAGGAAAAAGATTTATCACAAAGAAATGCAGAGTGATATATTCTTAATGCTGAAATCCCGGTTAGAATTGTTGTATTTTTTATTAAGCAAAAAGAGTCCGGTTTCACATCCTCAAGAGACCGTAGCTTACACCTGGACGGCTTATGAGAAAATAGAATTATCATAAGAATATGGAAGGTGATATATTCTTAAATCTGGAATCCCGATTGGAATTGATATATTTTTTGTTAAGCAAAAGGAGTCCGGTTCCAGACCCTCAGGTAACCGCATCTTAGAGCTTAAAGATTTATTTATATTACTAAATATTTTATTTAATTAGATAATTATATTTATAAAAATCTAATAATATTAGATATTTATTTTTATAATTTCTGAATTAAATTAATTATTTATTAATTAAAGATTAGAAGTTGTGCGAAGTAAAAAGCATTTCTACGGAGCCCGTACAAATAAAACAAAAGTCAAGTGCTTTTGTTTTTGGCCAGGTGATAATTCGAATTATGAAATGCAAGTGGCTAGCAGGTCGACTTGTTTGTTTAGTAACAAACAAAGAAATGAAAAAAAGTTGCAAGTCATACCAAAAGTTATATCCAGCAAAAGAAAAAAATATGATAATATAACTATCAAAGGATAGTTATACCGATTGTCATATTCAGTTCAAAAGAATAGTCATATCAAGATGTTGGATTGGACAGTCATATTATCTCAACTGGATAGTCATATCTCATTCAAAGAGATAGTTATATCGAAAGTTATATTGGGATGGATTGTCATATCTAGTTCAACAGACTGTCATATCAAGTATTAAGGATAGTCATACCGAAAGTTATATTGGAAGAGACTGTCATATTACTTGTAGCGGATAGTCATACCGAATGTCATATTATTGTTAACTGATTGTTATATCAGTTGAAACAAAGCAATATGACTATGGTTGTGCTATAAAAACAGACAGAAGCCAGCAGCCAGAAACAAGAGAGACATACAATCTTCACAAATATCATCTCTCGGCAAAACACACAGGAGAGACAGAGACCAAGAGAGAAAAAGTTCACGTGCTTCAATTTAATTCTTGTAAATTATTTCTAGCTTGTATCATTAAATCTAAACCACTAGAAATAGTTTACTTGTACTATTGGAACTATCTAGCGGATTAAGTTCCCTAGAACTTATCTCTCGAATTGCTTTTTAGCATTCGATCTTTTTATTACAAATAGAGAAAAGTTCATGTCGAATTTTCTATAGAATTTGTAATAATTAGTTGGTCATCAAACCATTGTAATTTGTACCCGTGTATTTAGACACACCCCATCAAGTTAATATAAATTTTATATTCAACTTGAAATATCGGTATTCGTTTATTCCGCATCAATTTGTTCTTGATTTAATATTTTAAGAAAAGAGCAAATTCGATTAAACGACATAGTTTGTATTCAACCCCCCTTCTACAAACTATTTTGGACCTAACAATTGGCAGCAGAGCCTTTTGATTGACGCACAAATCAAGATCCGTATTTTTGTGGTCCTCCAATTGGATTTCGAATTTGTTGACCCATAAAGAAATTAAATCTGGTATTAGACCAAAAAGTCAACTCCTCTATTTTCGAATTCTTTAACCTTCAAAAATATTCATTTTTGAGATTTTTGATCTTTAAATAATTTGAACTTATGTTCAATTTTTTAATTCTTGAAATGATTAATTCTTGGAAATTTTGATTTTTAAACAACTTGAATTTATTTTCAAATTGTTTAATTCTCAAAATTTTTAATTATTGATAATTTCGAATTTTAATTAACTTGAATTTATTTTCAGATTTTTTAACTCTCAAAAATTTTCATTTCTTGAAATTTTTGATTTTTAATTAATTTGACTTTAATTTCAAAATTTTTAATTCTTGAAGTTTTTAATTTTTGGAATTTTTGATTTTTAAACAACTTGAATTTATTTTCAAATTGTTTAATTCTCAAAATTTTTAATTCTTGATAATTTCAAATTTTAATTAAATTGAATTTATTTTCGGATTCCTTAACTCTCAAAAATTATCATTTCTTGAGATTTTTTTGATTCTTAATTAATTTGACTCTAATTTCGAATTTTAATTAATTTGAACTTACTTTCAGATTGTTTATTTCTCAAAAATTTTCGAGTCCTTGAAGTTTTTGAATTTTAAATATTTTGAATTTATTCTAAGCCAATAGTTTTAAGAAGGTTGTTAGTTGAAGATTCCTCCGAATTGTCAAAGATGATTTAAATCTTTTGAAGAAAATGCATTTTTCAATGAAATTAATTTCTACCTACTGAAGAAAAATTTGTGGAAGCTCCTCAAAGTTATATCCATAGAATTCACTAGTTTTTCAAAAGCAGGAATGGAAGAAGCAGGAATGGAAGAGGTTTTAGTGGATAGAATTTTTCTCGAAGATTTGAATTAACTCTATTGATTCTGTGATATACAAACACTCAGTGGATTGTTCCAATGTAACATCTACTACACTTAGTGGATTGTACCAAGAAATATCTTTCAAGGAATCAACAGAGATTTTAGAAAAGTGGAATCAAGGAGGTTTGAGAATGAACTAGACAATTAGACATCTCAGCCAGGAATTAATGATGGAACCTCAGAACATACATGAAGAGTTACTAATTTAGAAAGAGTACAAATGTTTAATCCATGAATTAGGCCTATCTATTCCGAAGCAGAAACTCTTCAGGATACAGTTCAAGAGGTGGCTACAAGACTGAGTTGGTGGAAAGAACAAAACATGATAGTTGCAGTTATGAAAAGTTTCATGTGATAAGTAACTATCAAGGTGTGCAACATGGTACAGAATTCTGACGGACAAGGATGAATAGGGATTCATTAAATGAGATGAAACAGAAGCATCAGTGCAGAACTTATCTTGCTGAAGAAAAGAGTTGGGATGGATCAGATGATGATGAGAAAAGCATAATTAATATCTTGCCTTCATAGCAACCTCTGAAGATGATTCACCTCACATGTCTCAGGTATCAATTCTTCGAACTAGTGTAATATGTAATTCTCAGAAATTCAAAGCATGTTAAGATCTTAGTTTTTAATTGTTATATCTTTGGTTAGAAGATCTTATTATGTGTATGAATATTTGTTGAATTTAATTAATTGCAATAGTGAGTTAGAAGTGTTCCTTAGACAATATCTCTCAATTCTTAAATGATATATGTCAAGCATATATGACCTCTGCTTAAGCTAGTTTCAGGATCCCCAGTGGAACAAGATTTGCTTATTCATTCTGAATTGTTTGTTAAGGTTTAAAAAGTTTAAAAGATGAAATAATTACCTAGGGTGTCAGTAGAACATCAAGTCATTTGTAAAACTGACTTAGGTAATAGAGATTATATAATATAATATAACAATAGGAATGGATTGGATAGAATTAGTGATTAATTGTTAATTCTTCTATTCCATTCATGTTTAGAAAATTATTGAATATCTGTAAATCTACTTGCTACCTGTTACACAAGTGTACATAGGTTAAAGTAGATAGTACTGAATTTTCTAAAATGCATAACATGCCTAATTTGCATAATTCTTATCTGCAATGTTTTAATGCTGAATGTATGCAATGTATTCTTATTATCATGCCTGCTTATTTCAAATGTCATAAATGCATTTCCTAGTATTTGCATTGATCATAGAAAAAGCATGTTTAAGAATAACAATAAGGTACAGACTGCTAGTCCTCCTTATGTTAGGCAGGAACCATTATTCTCCTTGCTTAGTGAATATTTTGTCAATGACATTAAAAAGGAGAAATGGTCAGTCAAAGATAAGAATGAGCATGTTAAGGTTAAAACTGTTGTTAACTCTAATAAAAGAGAAATCTCTAATCCATCTGGACCCAATTAAACAATTTGGGTACCAAGAACTTTTTATCCATTTGTGAATGTAGGGCTTAACAGGTTAATCGATTATGCATTATTATTGATTTATTTAAAGCATATCATCGAAGAAAGAACCCTGCTATCAAATGTGAATGCGAAGACATGCCAAGTGGTTTATCCCTTGGAGACAACAGCAAGGGTATGACCTAGGGTCAAGGCTATTCAATAGCTAAGGAATGTTGTCAGTAATAAAGCATCTTTTACAAGATGAAGAGCCTACTGTTCGAGGATTAAGGAAAGAGAACTTATCTGTAGCTGACATGGAATCTCAGTCAAAGGTGAAGTCAACAAGGTTTAATTTAAAGCTTCATCAGACAAGAGATCGGCTATGACATAAGGAGCTCTCTTACCTGAGTGTCAAATCAAGAGATTCTTTCCTGAAAATCGAATCAGCAAAGGAGACTGCCTCATCTGAAATTAAAGTAAAATGAAATTACGAGGCATGTCATAAAGGGAAGTCAAAGAAGCATCACACAGAAGTTTTACATCAAAGTAAAATATATTTTAGTAGTGATGACTGATGACTTCTCTCAACAAACAAGTTGTTGTTCAGACAATCTGATGACAAGACACCACTGATGGTGATTGATCACATCTTAAACCCTGATCCGTAAGAATTTTAGGAAGACCCCATAAGTATGAAGGAAATTGTTTTGCAATATTAAATCGAAAGTGAGCATCCTAGCAATCAGCTAATGCTCAAGAGGATAATTTCCTTTGTTACTCAATGGAGTCAACAGCCTACAGGGTGATTGTTATTAATCAACAGAAGGTGATTGAAAGTCTTAGTGATATTCAACAACTTCTAGCTCCCAGCTGTCAATGGTGATGGTGATTCAGATCCAAGCAATGTCAAACATGGAGAATCTTCGTGTAAACCCAGCAGCAGCTTAGGGGGAGCAACAGAAGGATCAACTAGTCAACTCAACACCACACTGAAAGTCAAAGGATACTATGAGAACATGTCTGCCAAGACAAAGAATGTTGACTCAATTAATTCTTTGTCCTAGTTCTTAGTGTTTCTAATGGTGGAAGTAAAAGACTAGCAGAGCTTCAAGTACTAATGATTATTTCTTTAATTTTCTTTTAGAAGAAACTAAGAAAGCTACAAAAGCTCTGAAAGATTCAGATTGAGTGATTGCAATGCAAGATGATCTCAATCACTACAAAAGGCAGATTTAAGGGAAGCTGGTATCCAGACCAAACAACAAGGCTGTATTTGGTATAAGGATAACCAGAAGTTTAACTGGATGTCAAGGCATTGTTATGATGGACAAGGCCAAACTGGGTGCAAGGTTACAAGCTGATAAGAAAGTATATCTAACAAGAAGCACCAGTGACAAGACTTGAGGATATCAGGCACTTGTTGTACATTCATGATCATAATGGACATCTGGACCTACTGAATCTGGATGCTAGAGGAATGTGAACAAGTGCACTCCTAGTTGGTGAGATAATTGAAAATCTCTACAGGTTAGTATGAACTGGTATCATCACTCAAGCAAGCATGGAAGACATGAGTTGGTACCCTAGAGACATCAGTTCTGACATGTTTTGCTTCATAGAGATAGATCAAATGAGTTGTACGAAAGTAGAAGAACACAAGGAATCAAATTCATCTCCAACAACTCTGTGGAACACTCAAGGACTAAGCAACTTGCATAAGGTTTCAATTCTTTTTCGAGAGCTTGTCTTTCATTAAAATTAACTTACAGACATGTTTGCTAAATCACTTGATGAAATTAATTTTTCAATATTGGTTTGTAAACTTGGGATTTTATTAATACTATATGATTGTAAATCCCATCTGTTAAGTAATTCTTAAGTAAGCTCACAAGTATTCAATTATCTGTATTTAAAGGACTTGTGAACTTATTTACATCCAGACCTCACGCTGAGAATTATCTGTTGAATGATTGCCATGTGTATAATTGCAATATATTTTAGTGGTGATTATTTCAGGATAATAAAATACTTAAATGCTAAAATCTGACTCATAGAGATTTAGTATTTATTTATTTAATTATTTACTTTGATTAATATGAGTTATAGAATCTAAAGCAATTCAATTTAGTATTTGCTCTGTACCTCATATTTATTAAAATAAATAAACAACATAACTAATTTGGACCTAATCTGTATTGGTCTTCAATCAGTTATGAGATGTTAATTCTAGTGAACTTTAATATCCCATTTTCAGAAATTCACTATAATTAATATCATGGCTCTAACAATTGGTTGTATTGAAGTTTTGACTTGTATCAGTTAATGATATTTAGTTAGAATTCTATTTACTAACTAATTGTGAGATATATTGGTATGTGTGAAATTACTTAGAACTCCTCTAATTAATTATTATTATATCTTTTACAATTCAATCATATTACTATGCATAGTATGAAAATTATCTAAGTAGAACTATGGATATTGAAATATCTAAAGTTACCATTGTCAGTTACTTGGAATAATTTTTATGCTTATTTGCAAGCTTCTAATCACTTTGATAATAAATGTTATATACTATGGATCAAGGTGTATAGGACTTAGAATATCATTTCTAAGATTGCAGACAAGACAGCTTTGGTAATCGAGTCTTATTTATAGAACCAAGGTTGTCTACCAGTAAACAGTTGTTAGGAGTTAACAATTGTTATTATCGAGGAGTTGCCTTGAAGTCATAAGTTTGAAATGTTATATCTTAAGAGCTTGTGTATTTCTTGCCAACTAGTTCCTCGTACTTATGAATATCAGTGAATGATGTTCTTAAGTAGTTAGATACTAATATTCATTCTGTCAATTGGTACTCAATGTAATAATTCAATCTTCACTAAATTGAATTTATCTTACAATAGATTGAATTTATCAAACAATTGGTATCATTGAATATTTAGTATTTAGCATTGATTATTTATATCCTAGTTAAATTATGACGTGAAGCAATTCAATGGTTTATTTGCTCATAATTTAATTTTGGTAAAGTAATCATAAACACAATTACTTGCATTTTAAAGTATTTGATAAATACTAGCAGTTGGTATCAAATAGTAAAATATTTGTTTACTGACAATTGCTAGTTGTTCTGATACTTTATTGCAAACTAATTGTGATGTATATATTATCTCTGATGATATTACTTAGGATTTATTCTGAGTAAATGTGTCTTATCTATAAATCATTAGTGTTAGTATAAATTAAGATGTTCAACTTTCTAAGTAAGTGAGACTTAAAGTTACATTCGGTCTCCTATCATATTTTGAAGTGGTGAAGATTTTTCAAAATTAAATTCTCTAATTCTGGTTATACACCACTTTATACATATGGTAGTTCTTAGAATATTTTACATCCATCAGTCAATTACTTAGTTTATGTTGTGCTAAGTAATGAAGTGCCAAAGGAGAGACATTGGTTATCTGTACTTATGTACTTGGTAATTTTTGTTACCTAAACGACATCAAGTGCTTGTATGAGTCTTTTCACTAACTTTGTGTTAAAGTTCTCTATACATAATAAGCACTTAAAGAAAATCTTTCTTTCTAAATTACTGCAAAGTCAAGAGTTTGTGTCTTTTAAAATTAAAACGACCTAGTTTTCATTCAAAGACATGATAATACATTGTTTTATGCATAAATACAAACTCTTGCACATTAACAATTTTTAAAAGAAAAACTCAATTTTTTCTACAGTTGTGATTGCTTATATTGTAAAACTTTTTGAAGTCACAATTGTACATCATTTCTCTCATTGGATATAATGCATATGTTTTCACACAATGTTATGGTATGATGTAAATGCATTCTATCTCTATATTTCTCTATTGCTATGTGATGCAGGTTCAGCTCCTAGTGGAAGTTTTCTCACATTGTAAGTCATGAGGTTGTAAACCCAACAACTTCTATCCCGGACTATTAATCCAAATCTAAACACATCCTAACTTACCCCTGAAGTGGAAGTAACTTATTTGACTAGAGGTCATTAAGGGAGTAACTGCACTTGATGCAGCAAATAAGGATGTGAGGGATAGTAAACCCACAGCTCTACCTCTCAAGGAGAATAGATGTATATAACTTGAGGTATCTGTAAGCTCGCCTGCATTCTCCCAAAAGGATGCAGAGCTGAAAATGGCACTAAAACAGTCTCTGGATTCATTATCTTAAAATGATGAGTTTATTGAAATTCGCCTGTCGGCCAGGGCATCTGTTGGTAAGTCACTACCTCATACAGAATTCTAAAATACTTTCTATGCACAAAGTGAGATTGCACACACTAAGGACGAATTGACGGAAACAACTAATACTTCGACCATTTTACGGTTAGGATTATAAGTTGAAGGTTCCTCAAAGAACCAAAAGTCTTCACAGACCTCGAGAGAAGGTATTGATCTCAATGTAAAATTCAACAAGATCATTATCTAACTCCCCAGAGGGAACATCTCTGGATCCTGCGGGTATCGGATCCGACATAGGTGCGGATCGGCAACTTGTTAACTATGATTCAGATTTACCTGATGAGTTTAACAAGGTGATGTCTTCATAGACATTAGATGGAAACATGATTTTAATTCTAAGTTTTGATTTCATTGTTTACCTTCTCAGAATTCAAATCTGAAACCCATAAAAAGGGATAATTTTTATCAACTTGTAGATTATGACTCAGATTCGTCTAATGAGTCTAACGAGGATCGAGGATTTGCGAAACCCCATTGCACCACTAGTGACCTCTCTAGAAGGGGCTATGGTGAATTTTCCTTGCAGGTACACATGGATGTTGGAGCTATGAGAGATAAGAGTGATACACAAGTGAGCATGAGTGTAAACACTTGAGAGTTGAGAGATGAGATCACTCATTTTAAGTGATATGAGTGGAGAGATGAGCTAAACACTTGTGAGGTACACGAAACAGAATCACACACTCACAGTAAGGAAGAAAGATAAACACCAAATCTCATTCCCAATTCCCAAACAAAGTTTACTTACAAGATTTGGGAGATACAAGGAAATTGTCGGAAGATTTGGTTGTCAGGATGATCAATAGTGAGGCCATTCTATAATATCTAAAGGGCAAAGTTGATCAGTCTACATACTTCTATTCTGGAAGTCTTCATGAAAATCCTTCAACACAAGAAAAGCTTCTTTTCTTTATTGCAACAGACAATGTTATATGTATGAAGAATCTGTTGTACTAAAGGTAAGAAGTGAGTTATAATTGAAAAAAATGGCATCATCTAATTTACATTTGGATGTTTGCTATAATTGAATGCTTGGAGGATTACTCAACTAAGGGGGAGAGATATAAGAGATATAATTGAAGAAGATATAGATATACTCAAAGATTGCCTTAGATACTTAACTA
The DNA here is from genome assembly GCA_036435485.1 of Saposhnikovia divaricata. NCBI lineage: Eukaryota > Viridiplantae > Streptophyta > Magnoliopsida > Apiales > Apiaceae > Saposhnikovia > Saposhnikovia divaricata. Next base: position 88,931,238 of record CM071596.1, read on the forward strand.
AGGGGGAGAGTATAAGTTTACCTTAGTGAGGGGGAGATTTTCTATCTAAGGGGGAGAGATATGAAAAAGGACATACCTTAGAATGGGGGAGTATTCACCTTGTCAGGGAGAGATAGATTTATTCGCCTTGTCAGGGGAGATAAGGACTATTCACCGTTATAAGGAAGAGACATATCACCTTAGGTGGGGAGACATAAGGAAGGAGAGAAGTATGAAACGACAAAGAAGAATTCTTCAGTATGTGGTTGACAAGTCATATTATTTACCACTGAAGAATTCCCAAGTATCTGCTGATAATGTTCAATATTAGATGTAAAGGGTTATCAAGCAGATATGTCAAGAAATGAAGATGAGTTACTTAATTCATTGTCAGAGGAACAATCATCTATCATTTTATCTACTGAGATTCTGGAAATGTTATATCTAAACCAGAAATTTTTTTAATGTATTATTTACTATAGTTCTTTAATGCTTTATCTTCTTCTTGTTTGTAGTTGAGTTATCCTCTAGGTATTTGATTGTTATTGTCAAACAAACAAATAGGGGGAGATTGAAAGGCATATGATGTAGCCTATTTGTATTTCGAGGATTCAACTCAACTTAAACAAGAATGTAATAGTAAATAGTATATGTACTGTCACAGGGATCTCAATTGCATAACTGTCAGAAGAAAGAAGACAAAGTCAATCTACCGTTTTGAGTTATACTACACTTGAAGAAGTTCATTCAGTTGATCAAGCATCAGTGGAGTAATCAAGACAGTGGGTTCTATTTATAGTGACATGAGGTTCCTACAGTGGCAGAATACAGATTATAAAGGTTTGAAAAAGAGTGAAGAAAAGGGAGATATGAACCACAGTTTTAAAGTCAATATATGAAGAATAGTCATTGCGGTTAGTCACTCATGAACCAGACCGTGCATCGAGTGTCAACATTAAACAGTGGTTGTTCGTCATTAACTTCAGTGGTTCAAGCTATCAAGACTGGTATGTGAAAGAATCATTGTGCAAGCAACAGAAGTGCTAAATTAATTAACCACAAGGATTTTACTATCAAGTGGACTGGCTGTGAGGAAAAAGATTTATCACAAAGAAATGCAGAGTGATATATTCTTAATGCTGAAACCCCGGTTAGAATTGTTGTATTTTTTATTAAGCAAAAAGAGTCCGGTTTCACATCCTCAAGAGACCGTAGCTTACACCTGGACGGCTTATGAGAAAATAGAATTATCATAAGAATATGGAAGGTGATATATTCTTAAATCTGGAATCCCGGTTGGAATTGATATATTTTTTGTTAAGCAAAAGGAGTCCGGTTCCAGACCCTCAGGTAACCGCAGCTTAGAGCTTAAAGATTTATTTATATTACTAAATATTTTATTTAATTAGATAATTATATTTATAAAAATCTAATAATATTAGATATTTATTTTTATAATTTCTGAATTAAATTAATTATTTATTAATTAAAGATTAGAAGCTGTGCGAAGTAAAAAGCATTTCTACGGAGCCCGTACAAATAAAACAAAAGTCAAGTGCTTTTGTTTTTGGCCAGGTGATAATTCGAATTATGAAATGCAAGTGGCTAGCAGGTCGACTTGTTTGTTTAGTACAAATAAAGAAATGAAAAAAAGTTGCAAGTCATACCGAAAGTTATATCCAGCAAAAGAAAAAAATATGATAATATAACTATCAAAGGATAGTTATACCGATTGTCATATTCAGTTCAAAAGAATAGTCATATCAAGATGTTGGATTGGACAGTCATATTATCTCAACTGGATAGTTATATCTCATTCAAAGAGATAGTTATACCGAAAGTTATATTGGGATGGATTGTCATATCTAGTTCAACAGACTGTCATATCAAGTATTAAGGATACCGGAATCGAACAAAGAAACAGAGTACACCGACACCAAAACCTACTCTCTCTCATGAGAGTCTACCGACGACAGTAACCCGCCGCCCCCCTCTCTTCCATCGCCCCTCCCCCCCCCCCCCCCGAAGCCCCTCATCCCCTTCTTCATATCTCCTCCGCCCTCCTTACTTCTAAATTAAACCTCCCTCCTCCGCCCCACCCTCTGCCGCCCCTCCGCCGCCCTTCCGCCGTCCTTCCGCTGCCCTGCGACGCCCTCCGCTTGTTTTTTCAATTCAATAAAATCGAGTGTTGTTTAAACCTCGAAGATTCCAATCGATTCAATAAACCTTGTTTGTTTTTTCGGATCTAAGGATTTAAAGCCTTTTCCGATTGTTTTGGTTTGTTGTAAGATCGGTTTGTTTCTTGTTGTCTCATCATTTGTGTGAGTTTTTTTCCTCTGATCGATTGTGTCAGTTTGTTTTTGTATTGAGTTTGGTGCTTCATTTTATGATCTTGGAGGCTTCTACGGAGATGGATAAACACTGTGATGAAGTGTTAGTGTGTTATACACATAGGTCTGCGAATATTTTAGCTCATTGCTTAGCTAGGGCGACATATTCTATGTCAGGTCTTTCGGAGCGGAATGTTTTTGCTCCAAATTTTATCATCTGTAACCTTGAGAAATTTTACTGCAAGTACGATTTTGTCAAAAAAAAAGGATAGTCATACCGAAAGTTATATTGGAAGAGACTGTCATATTACTTGTAGCGGATAGTCATACCGAATGTCATATTATTGTTAACTGATTGTTATATCAGTTGAAACAAAGCAATATGACTATGGCTGTGCGATAAAAATAGACAGAAGCCAGCAGCCAGAAACAAGAGAGACATACAATCTTCACAAATATCATCTCTCGGCAAAACACACAGGAGAGACAGAGACCAAGAGAGAAAAAGTTCATGTGCTTCAATTTAATTCTTGTAAATTATTTCTAGCTTGTATCATTAAATCTAAACCACTAGAAATAGTTTACTTGTACTATTGGAACTATCTAGAGGATTAAGTTCCCTAGAACTTATCTCTCGAATTGCTTTTTAGCATTCGATCTTTTTATTACAAATATAGAAAAGTTCATGTCGAATTTTCTATAGAATTTGTAATAATTAGTTGGTCATCAAACCATTGTAATTTGTACCCGTGTATTTAGACACACCCAATCAAGTTAATATAAATTTTATATTCAACTTGAAATATCGGTATTCGTTTATTCCGCATCAATTTGTTCTTGATTTAATATTTTAAGAAAAGAGCAAATTCGATTAAACGACATAGTTTGTATTCAAGCCCCCTCCTTCTACAAACTATTTTGGACCTAACAAGAACCCTTAGTATTATCTTGAGTTTATGATGGTTTATGGTTAGTTTAGTGGTTAAATGAGTATTAAGCATGAAATCATGATTATATGTATGTTTATAAGTGATTGATTGAACATGGAGGTGTTGTGGGTGCTTGTAACCATGGTTGGTATGATGTCCACATGGTGTAAGGTTTGGTATATGTGTTCGATGTTGGATTTGGAGGAGTTATATTATGGAAAGTATGAAAATATAGCCGTTATAATGCCCGATTTTCGTTAAAACATAAATTACTTGTTAAAAACAGAGCATCCCGAATCTGTCAAGGTTAATAGGGCATAACCACTGGTCATGATAGGATAGATCTTAGTTCATAGATCATTTTGATATAAAGTACGTAAAAATCTGATGAACAGTTTAGGAAATATGGCTAAAATCATAAAAGTGGTTCGAAAGCGTAAGTGCGAGTTCGTAACTTCAATTGAACACCCTTAACCTAAGTGATTCCGTTACAAATCTTGATAATTAAATAATAGAGGTCATAAGGAAGGTATAGGAGAAGGTCTCATGTCGAACGAATAATTTTTCAATTTTATAAAAATATTTAGATCAAGGGTACGTTAATGGAATACCCCTTAAACGGATTCTCGAGTTAATGGTCGACTTAAAAGTCTTTAAGACTTAAATATCTACTAAGTGTATAAGGTAATGACATAATTACGTGGTGGTATTAATAAGAGTTATGTTTTATATATATATATATATATATATATATATATATATATATGTTTTCTTTGATACTGGTTTACAAAATTTATCTTGCTGAGCTATTATAGCTCACTCTTGCTACTTATGTATATAACAGCTAGGTCAAATGCAGATACTCCGCACTACACCCCGCAAGAGGGTAAGGAAAAGACGACCTTTTGAGAGAGTGCTGGCGCCTATCCCTGAGGTAGCTGATAGACAGATGGGTATTGGTAGACTTATGTGAATTAAGTGTGTAAGTTTGAAAAATAAACTTTTGGTTGTTGAAATGCTTTCTCTCGAAGTAATATTCAGCAACACTACTTAAGTAAGATTCTGGATTTGTAATAACTCTTTTAACTTTAAACTTATGATATTATGGATGTTGTGCTCTGAGCATATGACTGGTGTGTAATATTATTATTAGGTGTGGGGTCTACTGTGTGGGTTTTATTAAATATTTATATTTCAACTGTCAAGAATATAATGTTATTAAAAATGGATTCCTGACCCCGGATCTAGGGGCGTCACAGATGGTATCAGAGCTAAAAGTCATAATGCTCAGAAACAATAGTGATAATAATAAACATATCAGTAATAATATAAATTGTGAACTCACATCGAGTTCAAGGGTGGTTTATCGAAGGTAGCATTTATTTTAAGTAATATTTATAATTCTATAGATTATTACTAATAAAAGTTATTTTTTTTATTTATAAGGAGAGGAGATGGAGACCGGTGAGCCGAGTCATACACGAGAGTGGCTAGGGATGTCGGAGCAGGAGATTACGTACTTATTGTACACAGGTGTCGAGATTCCAGACTATGCTATAGCAGACTTGAGGAGGAGAGTTCAGGAGAGTGCCAGGGAGGCATGTGAGCGCAGAGCGAGAGATGTTGTGGCTATAGTGCCATACACTAGGAGACCATTTATAGGATCCGATGAGGCAGGTCCTTCCCGAGTTAGATCAGAGGTTCCAGAAGGAGATATGCCAGTGCGTAAGAGGCCTAGATTATCGGTGATAGCTGAGGAGCAGCCCGAGTGGAGAGATATCCACATGATTCCTACTCCTATTCCACCTATTCCAGTGCCATCTGTTATAGCCAAAATTCGGTTCGGGTTTTTCAAGATGGATTCGGGTCAAATTATGGGTTCAAAATAGGGAATTCTAGGATTAATTAGGGTTTTGGCAGTAAATAAAGAAGTCAGGACGCGCCCTCTCTTCTTCTACGAAGAGGGCGCGCCCTAAATACAAAAACATGGTGACAAATCTATTCAAGTTAATTTTCTGAGAAGACATTGAAGAAATCTCTCCTAGGATTCCACTCAAGCGTGGATTCCACTCAAGCTTGGATTCCATTCAAGCTGGAATTCCATAAGTTGAAGAATTCCCTCCTGTCGTATCTCAGGAGGGGGATGTCCGTCGCAGAAGGCCTCCAGGGGTTTGCCTGGATATAAGGACCCTTCTTAGACGCTAAGGGAGGCATCCGTGCGCCCTAAGGTGGAAAGATGGGGACTTTCTGGTGTGTGCTTTGGGAGCTCTGTTCCTGTAGCCAATGGGCGCGCTCTCATTGGGGAACTTTGGAGTAATCCTGCACTTTGCACCCAAAAGCTCTGGATCACCTGTCCTGCTATCTGGTGGGTGCTTCTCATTCGGGGGACAGGGATGCGTTCTGCACTTGGGGTAAACCATGGCTATACCTGCATCCTTGAAATCAAGAAATAGCTGGTAGCGGATAGGACTAGTCCTCGACGGGGGAAGTTTCCTTATCCGTGAAGTCTTGAGATCTTGGATGAGCCTTGGGCCTTTTGTGGTTAGGCCTCATAGTAGAACATTCCGGAAGCTGGTTCATTATCCAAGCCCATTTGGGTTTCTTGCTCTCCAAGAACTACGTCTGGCTTGATCCCCTATAAATACAGGGGTACGTAGGCCGATTGAGGGGTTGGAAGTCGAGAGCTCTGAATAGCTGCCACTAACCCTATCAATCTCAGCCACCAATTATCTACAGCTACCACACGCCACCACTTTTTCCGGAGAAAAACCACCGTCTAAGATCTTGTTTCCGGCGACATACCTCGAATTTTGTTGTTCCCAAATTCCTCCGTCAACAAATTGGCGCTAGAAGGAGGGGAGCCAATCAAGATCTACATCTTAGGAGGAAAAGATGTCTCACAATCATGGCAGAGGTTCTCAAGGAGAAGATGGTTACGATTCTGAAGATAGCTTGGGAGATAACCGAGCGCGTCATGAAGCTTACGTCCCGGAAAATATAGCTGCTCCTCCGCGACATCAAGGAACTCCGGCCGCCATCGGCGGACAGCCGCCCGTTCTCATCAGTAATTCGGCATTAATGGAACAGCTGTATGTTATGCAAGATGCCATAAATAGTTTCGGGGCGAGATTGGGTTCGGTGGAGGAAGAGCAAGAATCAAGGAGAAAATCTCGGAGTATCCCACGAAATCATCGACGATCGGGGAAATCCCCTCAGATCATGGAAGATTCTCGAAGGGGGGAGGAAAGTCATGAAAAGAGATTTCAGCTGGTTACTCCTCGAAGGTTAGATTATTCTGATCCTATTATTGAATATCCTAGTGAAAATAATTCTGAGCGCAGGTTGGTGAATCCTCAAGAGAGGGCGCGCCCTCATCCTCACCGTTCAGGGCGTACTCCTCATGAGATTCAAAGGGATGAAGAGCAAATCGCTAAAGAAAGGAGAGATTTTGCCAGCTTGAAAGAACGCCTTGGAATAAGGCTTGATGACGATGATTTAAGGATGGTGCTCCTCAAGCTTCAGAAGAAAGACAAATATATGGAGTCGAGGCCCCATGATTCACAGCGCGTGCCCCCTGATAACAGGTCGCGGCCCCTTGGACATGAGCGAGCCCTTCCTCAAAGCCATGATTCACAGCGCGTGCCCCCTGACAACAGGTCGCGGCCCCTTGGACATGAGAGAACTCTTGCTCGAAATAATAATCCACAGCGCGTGCCCCCTGTTCAAAACAGGTCGCGGCCCCTTGGATTCCACCGAACTCCTCATCGTGATAATACTGAAAGAAGAAACCGTGATAACGGTGACAGAAGAATGGATTGGCACCAGGGAAACAGGCGCCCCCGTAATCAGGGCGCGCCCTCAGGTGGGAGATCCCCTCGCATCCATCAAATCCCCTCAAGTACTTCCAGTGATTCCAGGTCGAGGACGCACTCTCGCTCGGGAGAACAGTATCAGAGAGGTTCTCAAGGGAATCCACAACCTCATGGAAATCCTGAGGGTCATCAAATTCAAACTCAAGAGGTTGTGATTCAACCACAAGTTGAAGTTCAAGGAGGTATTCAGACGGCGGCTCCACCGTTGCCTCCACCCCCGGGGGGTACTCAGACTGTGGAACAACCAAATATCCAGAATATTCCTGGAGTGGGAACATTTAATGTGGATGACTTAAAGAAACTCCTTGCTCACCTAGACGGAGGAAGAATATTTGCAACTGCGCCAACATCTTCTCCCTTCTCAACTGAGGTTAGAGAAGCGCAGCTCCCTGCTGGGTATAGATCAATGACTAATGATTTGCGATTTCATGGAAATGCAGACCCTGTGGAATTCCTCGGACGTTTCGATATTGAGATGGATGTCTATCAAGTTACAGAACTGGCTAGGTGTCGATTGTTAGCAGCAACTTTCAGGGAGAGTGCCCAGCAATGGTTTCAGAAGCTTGGTCCGGGGGTAATTACATCATGGCAGGTGATGAGGAACTTGTTCTTGACTAAATTCCAGGCTGCGGTAAAATATGCTCCTCCGGTCACGACCTTGGCCAACATCAAACAAAGGGAAGGAGAGAGTTTGCAATCCTATTTCAAGAGGTTCAACTCGGAATCCACTATGGTGAGAGGAGCGACAGATGAAACACTCAAGAGTTTCTTAATTGCTGGATTGTCGGTGGGAACAGATTTCTGGAAACATCTTCAAGGACGTGATCCACCTACGTTGGCTGATGTGTTTGCACAAGCTGAGTCTTTCAAAATTGTGGAACAATCCTTGGCAGACAACCGAAAAACTGACAGTCAGAATGGTTCCAAGGCAAAGATTGGTAAAAGGAAGGATAGGTCTCCCAGTCCTACCCGTCGTATAGCAACTGGTGCGAACCGGATAAATCTAACTGAAACTGGAAGGAGTTGGGGTCCACCTGATACATACGCTTACGATCAAAGGCCGGGTAACTATACTCCTTTAGCAGCTTCTATTGAACATATCTTTGAGGTGAATAAGAACAAAGGATTCTTCAGAAAGCCGGAACCATTGACCTCCTGGCAGAGTAAGGATAAGAAAAAGTATTGTGAATTCCATGAATCCTCAGGGCATAACACTCATGAATGTCGTCAACTCAGGGAAGAGATTGAGGATCTGATTAAGGAAGGATACTTGACGGAATGGATTGTTAGGGAGGTAAAGAAGCATAGGGAGAATCCCGACAGGAGAGATGGAGGGCGCGCCCTCAACGGAGATGGTAAGCCGGAAGAGAAGAAATTCGTCAAAGAAGGGAGTATTCACACCATCTTTGGAGGACACCATTTAGGAGGAGATAGCAATCACGCTATGGAGAGATATTCCAGGGAAGCGAGGTATCGACCTCTCACAAATGTGAATAGCTTGGAATTGAGGCCACCTAAGTTGTTCAAGGGGGAATGTGCTGACATAACTTTCACCGAAGAAGAAGCTAGATGGGTACATCATCCTCATAATGACGCTCTGGTAGTAGCAATTCAGATTGGTTCGAAGAATGTCCATCGGGTTTTCGTGGACAATGGAAGCTCGGTGAACATACTCTACTACAGTACTTATAAGAAGCTGGGACTCTTAGACAAAGACATGATTCAAGACAACGGATGGATCTATGGTTTCTCAGGAGAATCGGTAAAAGTTATGGGAGCTATCAAATTACCGGTAACTCTTGGGGAAGGAAACCTTTCTGTGACGCAAATGATGGATTTCATGATTTTGAATGTGGATTCCTCACATAATGCTCTAGTAGGACGACCCCTGTTGAAGGAAATGAAAGTTGTGACCTCCATCTATCATCTCGCGATGAAATTTCCTACGCCAAATGGTGTGGGTACTGTACGGGGCTCTCAGCACGACTCCAGAGATTGCTACCATAAGGCGATTAAAGGGTTTAGAAGGCAGCAGGATGGAGGGCGCGCCCTGCGTGAGAGTGGTTCCGGAGTCATGAGTGTTGTCCCAGAAGAGGTGAAAGCCCATTATCTTGTCCAGGAACCTGAAGAGGAAGAACCGCTATACAGGGCGCGCCCTGAGGATGATACCTCAGTTCTTGATGAGCTTCAAGAAGGAATTTTGGAGGAAATAGAGGAAGATGCAGAGGAAGTAATCTCGTTTGATCTCCAGGGTGAGCAGGTTGAAGGGAGACGAATGTTGCTTGAAGGTTTGGTGCATACCCTTGTCGAGGATGACTTCCCTCTTAAAGAGGACGTGCCCTCCAAGGACGTAGCACCGGTTGAAGATCCTCGAAGTTTTGATTTCGACCTTGACCCAAGGACACCGCAACCAGTGGAAAAGACTGGTCCTGCAGAGGATACAATTTCTATTTTGGTGGATGAGAGGGATCCAACTAAGGTTCTGAAGATTGGATCGCAGTTGAACTCCAAGTTAAGAGGCATGCTCACTAATTTCCTTTTAAACAATCTGGATGTTTTTGCTTGGAGTCATGCTGATATGGTTGGGATTGATCCGAAGGTTATGTGTCACCGTCTGAATATAGATCCCACCAAGAAGGGAATTCGCCAGAAACGCCGGCCAGTAAGTGGAGAGAGAGCCGTAGCCTTGAAAGAAGAGGTGGATAGACTTCTAGATGTTGGGCTAATCAAGGAGTCATATTATCCAGATTGGTTGGCTAATCCGGTTCTTGTGAAAAAACCAAATGGGAAATGGCGAACTTGTGTGGATTTCACTGATCTGAACAAGGCATGCCCGAAGGATAGCTTTCCACTCCCGAGGATTGATCAGTTGGTAGATGCCACGGCAGGACATGCTCTTTTAAGTTTCATGGATGCCTACTCTGGTTACAACCAGATTCCTATGTATGAGCCGGATCAGGAGCACACTTCCTTTATTACAGATCGAGGATTGTATTGTTACATTGGAATGCCTTTCGGGTTAATCAATGCTGGCGCAACCTATCAAAGATTGGTGAACATGATGTTTAAGGATTTGTTAGGGAAAACCATGGAGGTATACGTGGATGATATGCTTGTTAAATCCTTAAAAGCAGAGGACCATGTAAAGCATTTGGAACAGATGTTCGAGATTTTGAGGAAGTTTAGGATGAAGTTGAATCCTCAAAAATGCGTCTTTGGGGTAGAATCCGGGAAGTTTCTAGGATTTATTGTTAATCATCGTGGAATCGAGGCAAATCCAGCAAAAATAAAAGCTCTTCTTGACATGAAATCTCCTACTAGTGTAAAGCAAGTTCAGAGTCTCACGGGAAGGATAGCAGCCCTTAATCGTTTCGTTTCAAAATCGTCGGATAAATGCAGAGAATTCTTCAAGGCGATAAAGGGGGCAGCCAAAGATTTTGCATGGACATCTGAGTGTGAGGAAGCTTTTCAGAGAATAAAGGAGCATTTGGGAAATCCTCCTCTCTTAGCTAAGCCCGTGGAAGGAGAGACGTTAATTTTATACTTGGCAGTTTCAGAACATTCTATTAGTGCGGTATTAGTAAGAGAAGAAGTTGATCATCAGTCTCCGGTTTACTATGTGAGTAAGCGTTTGCTTGATGCGGAAACCAGATATACTAGCATGGAAAAGTTGGTTTATGCCTTAGTTTTGGCGTCAAGGAAGCTTCGTCCTTATTTTCAGGCTCACAAGATTGAAGTTCGTACGGCATATCCATTGAGAGGAATTCTCCACAAGCCGGAAACCTCTGGTCGAATGTTAAAATGGGCAGTTGAGCTGGGACAATTTGATTTGGAATATACTCCAAAGACAGCTATAAAGGGTCAAGCTTTAGCTGATTTCATTCTTGAATTCGAGTCGGAAAATGAAGAAAAATCAATTGTATTGATTGAGCCTGAAGTTCTGCTTAAGAGAGCTACCCCATTTGAAGAAGTTCCTCAACCTTGGTGGAAGTTACAAGTAGATGGAGCTGTCAACAATGGAGGGGCTGGAGCAGGAATAATCTTGTTTACCCCGAAGGGAATCAACTTATGAGTGCTATTCACTTCAAATTTCAGGCGACCAATAATGATGCCGAGTATGAAGCCTTGATTAATGGGCTAAAGATGGCTTTGGAGATGAAAGTATTGAATCTCATTGTGTTAAGTGATTCAGAACTAGTGGTTGGACAAGTAAAAGGTGGATTTCAGTGTAGAGGTCCAAGGACAGAGCTTTACATGAGGTGCGCTCAACGATTGATCAAAAAGTTCCGAGAAGTACGGGTAGAGTGTATTCCACGAGATGAGAACTGTAGTGCAGATGTGTTAGCCAAGCTGGGGTCACAGAAAGACGCCATGTTATTGGGGACAGTACCTTTGCAAGTGCAGGAAGTTCCTAGCATTCCAGAGGTTGAAGTCATGGAAGTGGAATCTATTCCCAGTGTTACTTGGATGACTCCCATTCAAAAATATATTCGAGAAGGGATACTTCCAGGTGAGAAGTTGGAAGCCAGGCGACTTCAGTATCAAGCAGCTAGATTCGTGGAGTATGATGGGATATTATATAAGAGGGGTTTCAGTCAACCACTTCTCAAGTGCATAGATGGAGATGAATGCAATTACATTCTTAGGGAAATTCATGAAGGTATATGCGGCAATCACTCGGGGGGTGGTTCGTTGGCAATGAAGGTGTTAAGGCAAGGATATTATTGGCCTACCTTGAAGAAGGATGCTTACGAATTTGTTAAGGCATGTGACAAGTGTCAGAGGTTCGCCAATTACTCTACCAGCCCTGCTACCACTTTGACTTCTTTGATGAGTCCGTGGCCATTTGCTATGTGGGGAATAGATCTTATCGGAGAGCTCCCTAAAGCCAAAGGAGGAGTGAAATATGCTGTTGTTGCTGTGGATTACTTTACCAAGTGGGCGGAGGCAATGCCCCTGGCCACAATTACAGCAAGAAAGGTTCGAGATTTTGTTTTCAACTCTATTGTGTGCAGGTTTGGAATTCCGTATAAACTTGTGTCGGATAATGGAAAGCAGTTTGACAGCAAGGAATTGAGAAAATTGTGTGATGATTTGGGGATAAAGAAGGAATTTGCAGCTGTGTATCACCCTCAAAGTAATGGGCAGACAGAGGCTGTCAACAAAATAATCAAGCACACCTTGAAGACGAAGTTGGAAGAAAGCAAAGGGAATTGGCCTGAAGAACTTCCCATGGTCTTATGGTCGTATAACACGACTCCAAGAACCACAACTGGAGAATCTCCTTTCATATTGTCTTATGGATGTGAAGCAATGGTGCCAGTGGAGATTGGAGCAGGATCATTCCGAAGAGATTTTTATGATGAAGAATCAAATGTGGTTAATCAAAGGTTAAATCTTGATCTCCTAGAAGAAATGAGGGCTAATTCGCAGTTGAGGTTGGCAACTTATCAGCAGAGGGCTGCACGGTATTATAACAAGAAGGTGAAGGCTCAACCTTTTAAGGTGGGTGATCTAGTTCTGCGGAAAGTTATGCCAAATACAAGGGTAGCAGCGCATGGAGTCTTTGGTCCTAACTGGGAAGGACCTTACAAGATCAAGTCTATCATCTGGGAAGGGACTTATCATCTAGAAGATTTGGATGGCAACACAATCCCAAGGGCATGGAATGCAGAGCATCTGAGGAAATATTATCAGTAGGGTGCGGCTTTTACCCCCTATTGTATGAAGGCTTATATTTAAGTTATAGACTAGCATAAATAAATCTTCTCCTAGTCTAGGGGGGTAGTACATGTACGCCTTCTTTAGTTCTAGTCGAGACTTGCTGTTTTTATTCTACGCTTTTTCGAAGTTTATTCTCCTTAGCTCGGGGGGTAGTTCATGTGTACCTTCCCCTGTTCTGTTGAGATTTGAGTTTATTTGAAGATTAATAAAGTTTATCAAGACATTCTTTCAAGTTTTTGAAGATTCTTTTTACAAGAGGTCGTGCTCTATGCCTTAGGGCGCGCCCTGTGAAATTCTGTTTAAAATCCAAGCAATAATTGACAAGTAAAAGGAATATTGAAAAAAGGGTAATGCCTTAGGGCGCGCCTTCAATATGAATGAAGATTTTTTATTTTAAGTGTTTCAACGTTTTCAAGAGTTGGAAGAATATTGGTTGATAAAACACAAAAGGCCGCGCTCAAAAGAGGGCGCGCCCTGTATTTACATTGAAGAATTTACAAGTATTTTAGTTAACGGACAGTTCACATTATATGATGTTTGCAACAACAGTGATAAAAAAATTTTACAAAGGCCGCCCCTATATGTTAGGGCGCGCCCTATAACTGTTTTACGGCAAAAGTAGTTTGGCAATTAACATTAAGGTCATTAACGGTGCAAATAAAGTTCAAAAGTTAAGTTACAACTTGCAGGGTTTTACAAAGGACCCGCGCCTTGAAAGTTAGAATAAATTCGGATAAACTTGAAGGTAAATTCTAGGACGCGTCCTTGGGGGGAGAAGGAGGCGCGTCCTTAGCATCACCAGGGGGAACAACAGTGAGAGGAGAGATCATTTCAGGAACGGAGTTTTGGTTGGAAGGATCGACGGTTTGGATTTCTGGATCTTCGATTCGTTCAGATTGCAGGGGAGCCTCTTCAGTTGAGGGCGCGCCCTGTGGATCCTTATCCAATCACAGCTCGATCCTCTTTGCCAAGATGGCATCCGCGTGCAGCATTTTGAATTGCTTGATGTCCTCAGCGCTTTCTGGACCAAACTTTTCTTCCCAGTTGTAATCTGGGTCATTGGCAAGAAAACCAAGAAGGTAGAAATCAAACCCAGATTGGAAATTTTTATCTTCCATGGCTTGCTTCTCATCTTTCCAGCAGTCTGCTTTCTCGATCTCAAGGGTGTCCCGCTGCACCTTCAAATTTTCGTTCTCTTTCTCCAACCTGTCATTCTTGTCGGCCAGGAGTTGGCGATGATTGGCGGCATCTTGCAAGTCATTTTTGAGGTCCTGGATAGTAGCATCCTTGGAATCGCACTTACTCTTCCATTTGTTGTCAGACTCCACAATCAACTTTGCATATTTTCTGTTTTCCCCTTCGAGTTTGTTGATGTAAAGCTTCTCTTTGTGAATCCTTTTGGCGCGCCCTAAGGATTGAATTAAAAGTTGAGCAGAGGCTTTGATCATGGAGTTTGTTTCATCATCAGCATTCATGTTTTGCCAATGATCAACCTCCTTGTCATCAACAAGAGATGCAGCAGCTGGCCCAATGAGGGTCTCAACGTACGAAGGCGCGCCCTCAGTTCTTGGCTTCTTGCCCTTGTCAATAGGGGGGTCTTGGGCTTCAGTACTTCTCTTCAAGGATCTGGAAGTAGGAATTGTTGGGTTGGGTTCTTGCTGAATTTGACTAGGGCGCGCCCTAGTGTCAGAAGAATCCACTTTGTCAGTTGCTTTTTCCTTGTCATTTTTCTTTTTGGATCCAAAGCCGCGAGGAATTTGGGGGGCCATATCTGCACGAGAAAAAATAATAAAAATGTTAAGTCAAGGAATAAGTTACTCATATAACAGGTTACAAGATATATAATAAGAATAGGCTGCAAAATCAGAAGGTTAGGGCGCGCCCTAATTTAAGATTTCATACCTTCATCCTGATCAGAGTCAAGATTTTCATTGTCACTAGTAGTAGATAGAGGGACGGCGATACCATTTCTAAATTTTCTAAATCTACAAATCGAACCAACCCTATCAGAAAGGATTCCAACCCTTTTTAAGTTTTCTTCAGTGATTAAGGTTTGAAGATTGAATCTTTCAGCTGCAATTTTAAGGACGGCAGTAGCTCGAGTTGAGGCCGCGCCCTGAAGAGTTTTTTGGATTCTTCTATCTGTTTTAGTTTTTAAAAAAAGATTAATAAAAAGTTAATAAAGATGAAAGAAAAGAAGAGTGTAGGGCGCGCCCTCACTTACATGGGTGTGTGTTGAATTGAAGGCGGACTCTAGGAACATCCCAGATAAAGAAGTAGGGTTCTTTCCACCGTTTGATATGGCTAATCCTTCCGTCAGAAAAGCCTTTGTTGTTGTGAAGCTTGTTAATTACTAGATAGTAATAGCCAATGTTTGATTGGCGGATGCTGAAGAAGTAGCTAATTTCTGGCATCGAGGGTGCTTCAAACCCCAAGTCATGGTAGAGAATTAACAAACCTAGAACAAGTTTGTAGCTGTTGGGAGAAAGTTGGATTGGGGCCAGATTGTACCATTCAAGGATTTCCCTAAGGTATGGGTGTAAGGGCGCGCCCACACCAAGGGCTACGAGTCGAGGGGTCAAAACCATTCTTGGAATTCTAAAGTTTCCACCATAGTTGAAAATGTGGGGACGGTGATGAGAATAAGGAATGGCCCAAAGTCCTTCTTGACCGTAGTATTTCATGGCCCATTCTACCTCGTCATTTGTTGCAGAAGAGGACATGTTTACACAAGCCAATTTGCCTTGTTTCTTTCGGAGTGAATTCTTCTCTTTTTCAGTTATATCTCCATACCTACCCCATTCGAGGTCAATTTCTTCGTCACGAACTTCCCAGTGTTCAAAGGGAGTTGGGGAAGGTGGTGGAGATGTTGGCTCAGAATTTATTGGAGGAGAAATGGAAGAGGCTGAGGGCGCGCCCTCAGCTGAGTATGTGTC
Organism: Saposhnikovia divaricata; assembly: GCA_036435485.1. Taxonomy (NCBI): domain Eukaryota; kingdom Viridiplantae; phylum Streptophyta; class Magnoliopsida; order Apiales; family Apiaceae; genus Saposhnikovia; species Saposhnikovia divaricata. The sequence goes on from CM071596.1 coordinate 88,947,008, forward strand.
TGAAGAATGTGTGTCCCCCGATGTTTCCGAGATTGGAGCAAAATCACTATCCTCTATAGAGTTGTAAGAATGGTTCGCCTCAGGGGGTGTTTGAGATTCTTTGGACGGTTGAGCATCAAATTCTTTGGAAGGTTGATCAAATGTGGTAGCGTCGGAGGAGTTTTCACTAGAAAAACTCATGGTGCCGTCTTCAAATTCTTGAATAAGGCGCGTCCTATCTTCTGGAGAGATGAATGAGAAAGGAAGTCTGTAGTGATTAGGTGGAAGCGGTGATGGCAAGGGTGAATAGATTCCAAGACGTTTGTTGAATTCCTTAAAAGGATGGAAGGGAGAGGACGCGCCCTTGTCCTCCAGCTGCAAAATTAATAAAAAGGGACTTAGGGCGCGCCCAGGAGTTTAATAAATGGAGATTAAACATACAGTAAATATTCTAAAAAATCTAAGGCGTGTCCTAGTGTATGGTGTTAGCAATATGAAGGTACGCCCAAAAGAGGATTTTCTAAAGTCTGCTAGAAGGGTCATGAAGAACTAGGTTTCTAAAGCTATATTATGGTATCAGGGGAATCCAAGGCGCGCCCTGTGTCAAAGACGCGCCCTGAAGTTTAATTAATCATATCTATTTATCAGAAACATATTTTGAAGAGGTTATAGCAGCAAAACAAGATCAAATGTAAATATATACACTTATGCATACACAGTAATACGAAGAACACAAAGATAACTAAGGGTCAAATCGAAAAATCGGACAATATACAGGGTAAAAACGCGAGTTAGAGGCATAAAAATGTACCTTAAAAGTTCTGGAACGAGATTTGTGGAAGAGAATTGAAGAAAACCGTCGAGGTTAGCCGGATAATTGCTCGGAAAAGGAGAAGTCGCCGGAGTTCGGTTTTTTAGAGAGAGAATAGAAAAAGAGTAAAGTAAGAGAGAAGGGGGTATTTATAGGGATTTGAAAAAATGGTGGATGACAGCTGTAAAAACGTTTAGAATTCCCCAGGACGCGCCTTAGTTTAGGGCGCGCCCTAAAGGAAATCTTGAGTGAATTTTGGGTTTTATAGGAGAAATTCCGTACATCATCTTTGATTTCATACGGAATTGGGGGGTAGTTGTTATAGCCAAAATTCGGTTCGGGTTTTTCAAGATGGATTCGGGTCAAATTATGGGTTCAAAATAGGGAATTCTAGGATTAATTAGGGTTTTGGCAGTAAATAAAGAAGTCAGGACGCGCCCTCTCTTCTTCTACGAAGAGGGCGCGCCCTAAATACAAAAACATGGTGACAAATCTATTCAAGTTAATTTTCTGAGAAGACATTGAAGAAATCTCTCCTAGGATTCCACTCAAGCGTGGATTCCACTCAAGCTTGGATTCCATTCAAGCTGGAATTCCATAAGTTGAAGAATTCCCTCCTGTCGTATCTCAGGAGGGGGATGTCCGTCGCAGAAGGCCTCCAGGGGTTTGCCTGGATATAAGGACCCTTCTTAGACGCTAAGGGAGGCATCCGTGCGCCCTAAGGTGGAAAGATGGGGACTTTCTGGTGTGTGCTTTGGGAGCTCTGTTCCTGTAGCCAATGGGCGCGCTCTCATTGGGGAACTTTGGAGTAATCCTGCACTTTGCACCCAAAAGCTCTGGATCACCTGTCCTGCTATCTGGTGGGTGCTTCTCATTCGGGGGACAGGGATGCGTTCTGCACTTGGGGTAAACCATGGCTATACCTGCATCCTTGAAATCAAGAAATAGCTGGTAGCGGATAGGACTAGTCCTCGACGGGGGAAGTTTCCTTATCCGTGAAGTCTTGAGATCTTGGATGAGCCTTGGGCCTTTTGTGGTTAGGCCTCATAGTAGAACATTCCGGAAGCTGGTTCATTATCCAAGCCCATTTGGGTTTCTTGCTCTCCAAGAACTACGTCTGGCTTGATCCCCTATAAATACAGGGGTACGTAGGCCGATTGAGGGGTTGGAAGTCGAGAGCTCTGAATAGCCGCCACTAACCCTATCAATCTCAGCCACCAATTATCTACAGCCACCACACGCCACCACTTTTTCCGGAGAAAAACCACCGTCTAAGATCTTGTTTCCGGCGACATACCTCGAATTTTGTTGTTCCCAAATTCCTCCGTCAACACCATCCCCTGTTCCATCCCCTACACCGAGTCCGGATCCTTTGGATGATCCGATAGAGCTGTTCATCCCCCCAGGACAGTTTTTTTCCATTCACAGGAGGAGGAGGACCCTTTAGAGGATGCAGATACAGAGCCAGTTCCTTCACCTCTACCAGTAGTTGCACCTTCACCTGTAGCTACACCATCACCAATAGCTGCACCCCCACAAGAGGTACCTATACTTGCAGGTGATCCGGTCTATATGACTTTATAGTCAGACTACCATATCTTACAGGGTCAGCTAGAGGAGTCTCGTAGGATGATAGATACACTATTGCAGAGGTTAGCTGGAGGTAGAGGAGGTGTTATTCCAGATGGTGTATCTTTGGGATTGATTAGCATTGAGCTGCGAGCACTTAGTGTTATGAGGAGGTTGTTAGCTCAGAGAGGAGATCTAGCATGGAGAGCTGAGGTAGTAGAGGTTGTCACGTCTATGATGGTTCAGATCAGGGATGTTATTAGAGCAGGATTACCGTGAGCCGGGGACAGTAGTTTTAGTCACTAATCAGACTGTAGTCATCTTACTGATGTCATTTTGGGGATTAGTTTAGTGTTTACTATCTTAATCCCAGTCTGATTAGAGGGATGTTAGTAGTACTTTTGTTATAGCGGATTAGTATGTACGGCTATGCTTTTGGGGTTTCAAACCTTGTACTTTATAATGTATATATTAATTAGTAGTGAAGGATGTTATCCACAAGTTGTAATATATTTATGTGAATTAATGAAGTTTATGTATTTTGCCTAATTTTTTATCGTATTTTGATATTAAATATTGAGATTCGAAAATATTAATGTATATAAGGTGATTGACTTAAATGAAAAGGGTTATCATGTTAAAGGTCATCGTGTTAAAGGTAGTGAGCTTATATGTTTCGTATTAATGGTATTATAACTTGATATTAATTGCTTGAATTTGAGAATATGGTTGTATATAAATGAGTAAATAGTGATATAATTATTGTATATGGGAATGATGAATATTGTACCCTACATTTGGGTAATTGATGGAGAATATTATTATTGACAGAAAAATGGCTAGACGTAATAACAGAGCGAATGCCAGGGAAAATGAGAGAGATAGAGAAAGTCAAAATAGACAGAATGAAAATGCTCAGGGAGAACAAAATAATGAGGAAGAAGAAGAAGATGAATCAGCTGGCCAACAAGGTAATCAGGGAGGTGATCCCTTAAACCAATTTATGGACTTATTAAGGCAAAATTTAGCTAATCCACAGAATCTTCAACAACCACCTATTCCCCCGAACCAGGTAGCTAATTTATTTCGTGCCTTTAAGTCATTAAAGCCCCCAGAGTTTGAGGGAACTGCTAACCCAGTAGTAGCCAGAGCATGGGTGAAAGAAATGGAGAAAGCTTTTGAAATTTTGAGGGTAGATGAGGAACATAAGACCATTTTCGCCGCCTATCTCTTGAAGGGAGAGGCAAACTATTGGTGGAGGCTAAGAAGGGTCTAGAAGGAGCGGGAATGATAACCTGGGAGAATTTTACTAGAGCGTTTCTAGAGAAGTATTCCCCTAGGTATTTGGAAAACCAAATGGAAATAAAAATTTTGGAGTTAAAGCGGGACAATCTAACAGTGGCAGAGTATGAAACTAAATTTACTGAGCTGTCTAGGTTTGTTCCAGAATTTGTGCGTACTGAAGAACAACGAGCAAAAAGGTTCCAACAAGGATTGAAACCATGGCTACGGACGAGAGTGGCACCATTTGAGCTAACTGATTATGCTGCAGTGGTTCAAAAAGCAGTAATTATAGAAGCCGAGAGTGAACAAACTCAAATTGGTCGAGAGAATAAGAAAAGGAAATTTGAGGGCCAGAAAGGAGGTTCAAGTGAAGGAAGTTACTTTAGCAAGTTCAGTAAAGGACAAAAATCTCAGTTTGTGGGAAAGTCAGGGAGTAATAAGGCTGTTAGTGAGACTGTGAATCAGGGTGGTAAATCCTTAGGAATATTTCAGTCCAATCAATCACGACCACCATTACCAGATTGTAACACGTGTGGTAAGAAGCATATGGGATTGTGTAGAATGTTGGGAATAACTTGTTTTAAGTGTGGACAAAAAGGACACTATTTTAACCAGTGCCCCTCAGTTGATACAAACCCTAGGAGTGACGTCAAGTGTTACCAGTGTGGAAAATTCGGACACATAGCTAGAGATTGCAGTTCTAGTGGGTCGTCTGCGACAGGACAAAGTATGACTACTTCGAATAGACCTACTGCCAAAGTGTACAATATGACCTTAGGAGATGCGTTGAAGAAATCGGATGCAGACACAAGTATTTTTTTTATTTAATTTAACCTTTTAAGTGTAAATGTTTGGTTAAGAATCAACTTGGTCAATGAATGGAGTAAATAAGTTAATAAAATAGATAAGAATAATCAATCTGATTAGGAAGTAAGATATGCTGGTCCAAGGAGAGAGAGAGGGAGAGAGAGAGAGAGAGAGAGAGAGAGTAAGAGTATTTAAAGAAAAAAAAATATTATAGATAATATTTTCTTACAATTGTTTCAAGGAATAGCCTTCTAGTCAAATTTCTGGAAGATTTTACAGAGACAGGATATAATAAGATTGAAGTATTTATATTTTATGTTATGATAGAGATCAAAATATAGTTAGACAATAAGTGAGATACACTACCATTCAGGGAAGGCCAATGTGGTGGCCGATACCCTTAGTAAAAAGAGAAAGGAGAGATGAGATAATATAGAATGACAGAATGCCAGAGAAGGTTGGTGCGGTAAAGATAGTGAAAGTATTGCTATTGATAAGCTAAATGGCATGTTGATGAATGACAAGCAAGTTTATATTGGTGTATTTCTGTACAAACAAGATAGAGATGTTTAAGGAGGAACTAAAGGATGGAGGAAGTAATATGAGAATTAGAGGGTGTAAAATGAGGAGGGTATTCGTCGATAACTTCAACATGATTCCGGGACGGAATCCTTTTAAGGGGGGAAGACTGTAATAACCCTAACTTTAGAAATGCTACAGTGCTTAAATGAATAGTAAATTTTGAGGATTTAGGGAAATGGCATGTAGGTACCCTACCATTGAAACAGAAAATGAATAATCAGAAACCATATTAGTGATGTACTATGAAAATAAGTGACTCGAAACGATGACGGATTTCAGAAATTCCTGAGTATGGATTTTAATGATTTTCAATTTCAATTGAGACTCTATGGAATGTGATATGAAGGAGTATATAAATATTAAAGGGTTTATATCTTGAGGAAATAGTAAAAATTAGGTTAAACCAAGGAATGATCGAGTTAAGTAAATGCCAAGGGAATTTGGATTGTTAAACGATTTCAAAACCATTTGGATAACGAGGTATATTCGAAACGAATTGCAGTTAGACAAATATGGAGACTAAACAACCAAGCTAAATATCATAACAAGGATATACACACCACATTATTTGCTAGAATCATTAAAACATTATTTGGAAAATCAAAAACCAAGATTTCTAGAATTGTCTAACATGACATCACCCATGACATCACCATCCACTAAGTCTAAACCAAGGGATTATCTAGAACTCTTAGTAATTATCCATCCAAAAACATACAAAATATCTACCAAAAGTAGATTATCCAACCAAGAACAAAAACACTCTCCATCACCACTTTTCTAGCTACATTCGGCCAAGGTGAGAAAGCAAGGGGGAAGACCAACTTTCAATCCTTCTAAAATCACAAGATTAATCAAGTGAGTCCTATAATTCATATTTAATATATCCTATAAGTTTTAGCTTCAATCTCCATGCCATTCTTGAGTTAGAAATTCATGAAGTTGATGATGAATAGTAACCCTTAAGACTAACTTTGATTTTGATGGTTTCTATGGATGATCTAGGCTATACTAAGGTGGTACAAGAGCTTTACAAGGTTTATTAAGGCTTATTAAGTGTTGTTCAGGCTCCAAGGAAGGTATAAAGTTCAAGAACCCTTAGTATTATCTTGAGTTTATGATGGTTTATGGTTAGTTTAGTGGTTAAATGAGTATTAAGCATGAAATCATGATTATATGTATGTTTATAAGTGATTGATTGAACATGGAGGTGTTGTGGGTGCTTGTAACCATGGTTGGTATGATGTCCACACGGTGTAGGGTTTGGTATATGTGTTGGATGTTGGATTTGGAGGAGTTATATTATGGAAAGTGTGAAAATATAGTCGTTATAATGCCCGATTTTCGTTAAAACATAAATTACTTGTTAAAAACAGAGCATCCCGAATCTGTCAAGGTCAGTAGGGTATAACCACTGGTCATGATAGGATAGATCTTATTTCATAGATCGTTTTGATATAAAGTACGTAAAAATCTGATGAACGGTTTAGGAAATATGGCCAAAATCATAAAAGTGGTTCGAAAGCGTAAGTGCGAGTTCGTGACTTCAATTGAACACCCTTAACCTAAGTGATTGCGTTACGAATCTTGATAATTAAATAATAGAGGTCATAAGGAAGGTATAGGAGAAGGTCTCATGTCGAACGAATAATTTTTCAATTTTATAAAAATGTTTAGATCAAGGGTACGTTAATGGAATACCCCTTAAACGGATAAAGGATAATTTTCTCGAGTTAATGGTCGACTTAAAAGTTTTTAAGACTTAAATATCTACTAAGTGTATAAGGTAATGACATACCTTGATAATGTCCTAAGTGTCATTACGTGGCGGTATTAATAAGAGTTATGTTATGGTGTGTTTGATAAGCTAAAACGAATAGGGAAATGATTGGGAATTATTAAAGGTATTAACTTGGAACCCATGGATATTATATTTAAATATCTTTGATAAGGTTATAAAAAGATTAGGGGATCAAGTGAGTTAAATGGTTAGGATAAGAGTGGTTAGTAATAATAATTATAATGGGGCATATGCTAATGATGATCCTTTTCGTTCTTATAGAAACTCAAGACGAGCACCGGGTCATACCTCTGGGATTTAGAGATCGAGGCAAGATTTCTTCTTCCTTATTTTGATAAATTGTTATGTTTCAAAGAAAAATGGTTTTGCTGGATAATATATGAATCTTATATCAATATATGATATGGATTGTGGATATGAATATGAAGGGAGCCAATATACTTTATGGCTTAAAAAGATATGAAAAAGAATAGTATCAGTTGTTATCTAGGGTTATATGGTTTATAATATTCTGTTATTTATAATCTTTAAACATTTGTGATTTAATAAATAGTATTTGAATATTACTTAATACTTTACAAATAGATGGAATAGTTATGTATTTAATAGCATAAGTGACTTTATTAAATACGGAGGAGATGTCTGAGTTATAATCAAAGTATTATGATGTTTGTCTTTCTAAAGATTGATATATGAAAATGAAAATGGAAATGATATATGTGAGTGGAAATGGAAATAGAAAATGGAAAATATTGAATGGTGTTTTATAAATGGAATAATGATTTGATAAAAAGGGGGATTGCAACAACAAGCGTAAGAGGCTGTGTTCGGTACAGTCCAGCACTCAATATTTTATTACGGCCCAAGAGATGCCGAAGGAGGATGTAGCAGAGAGCCTTCCTCCAGGGATGATGACCAGGTTGGATCATTCCTTCTACTAGTAGTAAACAGAGAGCAGGTACGATTAGGTGACTGATCATCGTCATAACGTATCAGGCGACAGCAGATATCCCCAAAGTATTTAAAGAAAGAATTGAAAATGGTTACAGATCGACAGAATTAAAAAGGAAAAATGGTAGGAGATTATGAAATTGATCTTCAAGCTTGAGGCATGATCCTTGGAACTTCTTTCAAGCATTATTCTCTGACTTTTAATTACAGTTACACAGATAGAAATTGATGCCTATTACACGTACTACAATAAGTAGAAACTCTACAACTAGAGGTTCCCTCAGTTAAGAGGTCATGTAAGTAATGCATAGCATTACAAACAATTAGGCTTGTTATTAGATATATACAGGCATGCCTCTATGACTAACAGTGGGCTTGGTCCGCATACTTCCTCTATCTATCTTGGGCTGTCACTAGCCGCTTCATGATAAGCTCTATCGTCTCTCTGGTTTGTTGGACTAGCTCGGGTCCTAATATCTTTCTCTCGCCAACTTCCTCCCAACACAGGGAGAGCATCATCTCCTTCCTACAGGGCCTTGTAAGGGGGCATCCCTATACTCGCATGGTAACTGTTTTTATAAGTAAATTCAATTAATGGTAAGTGGTCATCCCAACCTCCTTTAAAGTCTATAGCACAGACTCTTAACATGTCTTCTATGGTCTGGATGGTTCTCTCACTTTGTCCATCTGTCTGCGGGTGATAGGAAGTGCTCATACTCAACTTGGTTCCAACATACTCTTGGAAGCTCCTCCAAAATCTGGAAATAAATCTCGGGTCTCTATCTGACACAATGGTTACGGGACTCCATATCGCACCACAATCTCCTTAATATAAATATCTGTTAGTTTATCGACAGTGTACCTCTCGTTGATTGGAAGAAAGTGTGCTGACTTAGTCAATCGGTCAATGATTACCCATATTGCATCATGGTTCCCTCTCGTCCTTGGTAATTCTACCATGTAATCCATCGCGATATGTTCCCACTTCCAGTCGGAAATCTCTAAGGGTTGTAATAATCCACTGGGTTTTTGGTGCTCAGCTTTTACTCTCTGGCACGTTAGACATTTTCTTACCCACTCTGCGACATCCTTTTTCATGTTAGGCCACCAACAGCACTCTCTCGAATCTCTATACATCTTGGTGCCGCCTAGGTGAATAGAATATCTCGAACTATGGGCCTCGTGTAAAATCTCATCCTTTAGTTCCTGAACATTCGGAATCCAAATCCTCGATGCGTACCTCATTATTCCGTTTCCATCTCTTTCACATTTTATCTCTTCTCCCTTCATTATTTCCTCAGAGGACTTCTCTTCTCTATGACATAACTTAATCTTCTCCAACAAGAGTGGTTGGACACTGATTTCCATTAGGCCTTCCTGGCCTCCTCTTGGTATTTTCACCTCAATCTCCATTCTCTAAAGATCTTTGATCAACTCATCTGACGTGGTTATCATATTAAGTATCTCCTTACGACTAAGGGAATCGGCCACCACATCGGCCTTCCCTGGATGGTAGTGTATCTCACAGTCATAATCCTTGATCAATTCTAGCCATCTTCTCTGTCTCATGTTTAGCTCTTTCTGAGTGAATATATATTTCAGGCTCTTATGATCAGTATAGATCTCGTACTTTTCTCCATATAAATAATGTCTCCAAATCTTTAGGGCAAAAACTACCGCGGCTAATTCTAGATCATGGGCGGGGTATCTTGTCTCGTAATCCTTTAACTGTCTGGATGCATACGCGATTACCCTACCATGCTGCATAATTACACAACCTAAACCTTTATGAGAAGCGTTACTATATATTACAAAGTCTCCCTTATCATCTAGTGCCAACACGGGAGCTGACACCAACCTTTTTTTCAATTCTTGAAAACTTTCCTCACACTTAGGTGTCCATTTAAACTTCTCAGTCTTTTTAGTAAGCCGTGTCAATGGTGCTGCTATCTTAGCAAAATCCTGCACGAATCTTCTATAATAGCCTGCCAAGCCTATGAAACTCCTCACCTCTGTCGGTGTAGTCGGTCTCTCCCAATTTGAAACAGCTTCTATCTTAGCGGGATCCACTAGGACTCCCTGACTACTAATCATATGTCCTAAAAATTGGACTTCCTTAAGCCAGAATTCACATTTCGAGAATTTGGCATACAACTGCTCCTCTCGTAATATCTCCAAAACAATCCTTAAATGCTCATCATGCCCTTCTTCTGTCTTTGAATAGACCAAGATGTCATCAATAAATACAATAATGATTTATCTAGGTACTTCTCGAAAACTCGATTTATTAAGTCCATAAAAGTTGCGGGTGCATTAGTCAACCCAAATGACATCAATAAAAACGCATAGTGTGCATACCTAGTGCGAAACACAGTCTTGGGAATATCCTCGGGTTTAATCTTTAACTGGTGATATCCAGTACTCAAGTCAATCTTGGAGAAATACACATCATCTTTCAGCTGATCAAACAAATCATACATCCTAGGTAACGGGTACCTATTCTTAATGGTAAGCTTGTTCAACTCTCGGTAGTCGATACACAACCTCATACTACCATCTTTCTTTCTCACAAACAACACCGGGGCTCCCCACGGTAACACACTGGGTCTTATCATACCCTTATCTAGCAACTCTTGTAACTGAGTCGCTAACTCTTTCATTTCTACTGGGGCTAATCAATAGCAATTTCTATCTCTCGGTCTGGTGGTAATCCGAGTAGATTCTCTGAAAATACATTTTCAAACTCATTATCCACGGGAATTTCTGTATACTAGGTATTCCTCTCTTGGTATCAACCAAACAAGCTTAGTAAGCCTCACATCTCCTTCGTAACAATTTTATTTGCTCGTATTACCGTAAGAAACTTTGTAGTTCGCTTCTATCCTTAAAGGACCACTCCCCTTCTCCGGGAAATCAAAATTTCACTTTCTTCCTGTGTCCTCGTCTCCTGAACCAACGTACACAGTCATTTGCTTTTAATATTCCGCCATTTGAGATTTTCAACGTACGAAACATCCTCGACAATTTTCATAATTTCGATTCGTCATATGTCATACTTCTCTATTTTCCGTCTTGTTCTAGATTTCAACACTATATTTCCCTCCATATACTAAGGAACATACTTGCATAGTACAATGAATATCTCGCGCGATAGGGGATTCATAGAAAGAACTTCCCAAGAAATCTTGTTGAGTGGGCAACCTTATTAGGTCTCAATCAAATTTCCCTTTTTGGAATTTTTATCACCATATTTTACCACATATAAAATGCGTTGTGTATTTACAGAACAAATTAAATTGATTAAATCCGGAACATACATAAAATTGAAATTAGTAAAGAAAAATTATTAAAATAAATTAATATTAATAATAATATTTGATACAGATTATAACTAGTATCAACCAAGTGGAGTAGAAGCTAACAATGTGGGAGGCAAAACGAAGAGTTCACATCTAAATTCAGGATGCGCAAAGTATATGCAATATGCATAATATAAAAGAGAAAAGCAACCTGAGATATAGTTCAAGTAACTTTCCCGAGATATGAATAAAATCCCTTTAAAATTTATTGGACCCACATGGCTAATTAATAAAATTTTAAACAAATTTTGAGAGTATGGTGTACTTATGCATTACGCAATAGTTTATTTTCTAAAATACATAATTTTTTTACAGAAAAAAATATTTTTCACATAACTCAACTTGTATTTCATCATTATAATATGTTTAAAAAAATCGTTATGACAAAAATTAATTGATAATAATTAAAATTCTATAAAATATATAACGCTCTGTAGCATAATATATTAAGTGGTTCTAATATAAAAGTGCTTCTACGTGGAACCTGACTCAAACTTTATTTATTAATAAAAAATATAATTACTCTATTTCACTAAAATTATACTATATAAATTGTGAGATCACCAAAATAGAAAATGAAACTTCTTCGGCTAATAGCATATGCATCAATGATAAAAATTAGTTGATTCGTTAGACGAATCAACGGAGTTTAGTAATGCAACAAAGTTTTATTAGTCCATCGATAAAATTGAATTTTGCTAATTCATTAGCTACTTAATATAACTCCGTCAATTCGTTAGATACTTCACCAAAAATTAACGGAGTTGTTGAGAGATTGATGACCGTTAATTTGATTGATGGATCAAAAAATACCTTTTGCATTGATAAAAGTTCATCAATTCATTGAAAGGACGGATTAACTATGTTGATTTGTATTGTTGCATAAAAAATAACAAAATAGTTAATTATTTTGCATAATAACGAACTCCATCAAGTAAATTGACGATATAACGGATTGATAGTCGTTAATGGATGAAGATGCGCTAATACTCGTTGTGGGAATACAGAAAAACCTTGTCAATGACTCAATGTCATGGTTTTTTTTATTCAAAAAATAAATTAAAATTTTTTGACATTGGTTAATTTTAGCAAACATATTCTTCAATTTTTTTCCATGTCCGTTTAGTTTTATTAAAATTTTAAAAGACCACAAGATGAAAATTCATTGAAAAAATTAATAAATGCATTTAAGCTCTGTTTACACAACATCAAATCTCACGAAAATCAAACATTGATAGATTGTGCATATCATGTTATGAGTTGTCCGCCAGTTGGGTGATTTCGCAATGATAGATACTAATCGGAAGATTTCTTTTCAAGAAATGTTAAATTCCCCAAAATCGTTCCTGAAACGATTTCCAAAAACGTTGACTTGTCAAAATACTATTGGTTGTTTTTTCATAAATGAGATGGACCCCTCATGCATATATATGAATCCCATGAATAAAATAAAATCAAGTCATGTGTCATTCGTGAATATTTTCAGCATTCATTTACGGGTATGTAACTGAATATTTTCAGCATTCATTTCCGGATATGTAACTGAATATTTTCGGCATTCATTTCCGGATATGTAGCATTAATTTTTTTATATTATTTATGAGTTGTTCGCCGCTAACCTAATCATATCATTTGTCCAGCCAGCTACAATGAGTTTCCCACACGTTTTCTCCTTCTGACAATATTGTTCAAGCACACTACTAGCTATAAATACACACGCAGACCTCGCCAAAAAATCATATTCTTCATCATACTGATCGCCAAAAAATCAGATTCTTCATCATACTGATCCCTGCTGCAAAAAAAACATAGCCCATAATCCCTCACATTTTACAATTCATCTATCCAATATGCCTCAACTTATCAGCTTCTTCATGTTAGCCATTATCTCTGGCGCTGCTTCCGTTTCAGCTCAGCTAGCTCCTGCACCTTCACCATACGTTGGTGCCTCGTTTGCACTCCCCGTGTCAACCATATTCGTCGTGAGTTCTCTGCTCATCTCTCTCTGTGCTTTCTTGAGGCAGTGAGAGTGAGAACTACTGCTTTCCATTGCTATTTTTATGACATTTGTAATTAGTGGTCTTTATCACAAAGTTTTAATAAAGTTACTTCTATTTTTTTCTTTACACAAGATCATCGAATTTAAGGTTTTTTAACTTTTTAAATGCATTTATATACAAGTCAATTCTATGCTCGATATTTATTTAAGAGGCAGAGCCTTTGGATTCTTGAACTTCTAGTTCATGCTCTGCCACCATGATACAAGAATCTGCTTCCAAAGATGAAGCACTGCTCTTATTCTTCATATAAGACTCTCTAGGAGAGTTTAGCATCTCTGCGCTGCACTGAACGTCAGGTGCTATACCTACTTGGTCAATGTCATGAAGTGCTGGTGACAAATACTTTGCAACTGTTATAAATAAAGCTGATCCATCATCCAGTTCTGTAACACTCTGCATTCAAGTAAATTATTTGGGGATCATGACTAAAATCAAAAGAGAAAGTAGTAAAAAAAAAAAAAAACAGGATTTAATTATCGATTTTCTCCTGCTCTGTGATAAGATTACTATCCATGAAGAAAACAGAATCAAATTTACTTGTGCTAATGCTGGCATTTGGCAAAAGCTCACGGGAAATTCCAGACGGCTTTTAAATATAAAATCTAAGCTTCCGTGCACATTTTGTTACTCTGACATGTGTTTTTTTAATTCACACAGCATTTTCTCATAAAGTCTCACCTCAACATCCGATGTTAACAATATGCATGTTAAACTTCTATGACAGTTTATAAAAATCATATACAGCAATACTGGGGAACTTCTCTGCAAAAGCTTGATGACCTTTGTAATATAAACACATGCTACCATTTTTTCGCAAAGTTAATGCAATATGTACCAAGTCTGACAGGGAAGAACATTACCTGAATTTTTCCTTTTCCGAAGGTTCTATGCCCTACAAGTTTAGCTCTGCCATTATCATGCAGTGCACCTGCTAGGATTTCACTTGCGCTGGCACTACCCTCATTTACCTGTCACAATCACAAAGATGAAAATGAAGAATACTAGAAATGTAGGAAACCAATAATTTTATATTTCCTAATGGGAACAAGAACATAAAGTTTTTGGATCATCAACTTTGCTATCAAGAACTTTTATCAGTTATTACTGCTCAGCACCATACAAATTACATATATAGCTACATATTGACGTCAATCTGGATAACTTGTTATTGACGCTTTTCAACATGTAGAGACTGCACTATGCTTCGAAACAAAAAGATAGTATAGCATGAATCAAACTTACAAGTACAACAAGTGGATCATGTGTTTTAGCATGTCCATGGACCATGTTAATAGGCAACATATTCCCATCCCTATCAATAGTGTTCACAAGAGTCTCGTCACCATCCAGCCATATTTGTGCAACATCAAGCCCTGCCTTTACCAGACCTCCCTGAAAATTAACTTGTATAAGAAGAGAACTACAAATGATTGAGAGACATAGTCATGTAAAAAAACTTAAATACAATTAGAAACTTGCCGGGTTGTTACGAAGATCGAGTATGTATGATTGTACTCCCTGATTCTCCAACTCAGTAACTGCGTTTTCCATATCAGAAGCAGCAGTCTGTCATCAAAAGAAGTAACAAACTAAGAAAAGATGGCAAAGTTCCATAAAACACTTATTTTGCTTTCATGTTTGTAATAAATATTAAATCCTTTTAGTAACTATCAACAAAAAATAATTGCCAATTACTAGTACCTGAGAGAAGGCTAACAGCTTCACATAACCAGTCTTTGACAGACGGCCATCAGATTTTTTGTGAGGAATGACGGCACTAGAGATAGGGGAAAGCTTTATAAATTCGCGAGGTATATTAACCTTCACAAATAAAGCATGCTTCAATATTACATAGAGAAATACTATAAAACTCTAGACTATGCAAAATATTTAACAAATTAATAAGCAATACCTCTCTCAAATCATCACCACCTCCTGATTCATTGCCCTGTAGGGAAAACAGAATCAATGCAATACTAATTAGAGAAAATTTTCATCTACATTTTAGCCATATTGTCATTCACCTCAAATGACTTTTTGCTAGTGTAAGTCGTGTAGAGCTTGTGTAACATCTAAAGGTTATTCCAGGATACATATGGAACTACAATTTGAATTGATTTATAAGAGCTCACTAAAGCTCCATTTGTTAGACCAGTAGTAGTTAACTAATAATAACCAAATGTACTGATATAATTATACCCTCTATATCATTGATTTTCAAGTATTAGTATTTGCACAACACAAACAAGAAGCCAATTTCTGGACAACCGTTTAGAAAATTTGTGTTCAACTTTTTTTCACATCCTTAAAAACCACATATTAAACACTATCTGCAATTCTGTTAATAGGATGGAATTTTACCCTATGAACTTTTACTGTAACAGATGTCCCAACTTTCCCTCTCAGCTTCTGTGCTGCTCCTTCGCTGCTGATACCATCAAGTCTCTCTCCTAAAGTCACAGAAATGACATACAAGATGGTTAGATTGTGAAATATATAGTACCTGGGAAGTGTTATTGGCTTGCAGAATTAAGGTGCAACCTAAAAAGCGTCTCTCCTACCATTAACTACCCAAATGATAAAAAAGGACAAGAAGCATATGCAGTGCGTTGCCTGATTCCATTGGTCCTTGTTGTCTACTATGGATCTTTAAAAACCTCGACATACTTTATTCTTTCTCTTTTGTCTTTTTTCCAGATTTCCAGATCTGTTGAATCATTATTCTCCTAGTCTTTTTGTGAGGTGATTGCACTAACTTGTTTATAAGTTCCAATGCTTTTGCTTCGGGACAAGTATAAATGGAAAAACGAACCTACTAGTATTCCAACAATTAGAGATATGACCTTTTTAATCAATTTAAAAATAGAAATAAATCTAAAAGCTCTTAGCAACATGACTATACTGATGTTTTAAGTAGCTTCATGTCAGAACTTTGCAATCATAGTCAGTCAGATATATGTTCAGAAAATACAACACCCATCTACAGTCAAATAATTCCCAGACAATTTGGCTTGTTCCCTCCAATTTTCCATTATATCTCCTTCTTATGTCATCTCATGGAAAACACTTTTTAGTTCCTTTCCACCCTATAAATACAACCAGGGAGATTTTGGTATAAATTACTCCACCAAAATAAGACTGGAAAGTGATAACAATAGACAGCGGAATTATGCTAAGGCCTAAAGTATATTTAAATGACTATAAGCTGTATATTTTTTGGAATCCGGATATCCTAGTCCTTGCAAACAAACATAGCCTTATAATTGTTCTAAAATTTTAGAAAGAATGGTCTTCAAGAAGGCAACTAGAGGCTTATACAGATTGAAACGAACAAAAATTCATGAGTTATGACAATACAGTAACTAACTAACTCCACAAATAAAAGACATATTCCTTAAGTCCCGAGAAAGATGCGAAATAAGTTTTAAATATGTCGTAAAAGCATCTATTGTTACTGGAAAAGTATCAAACAACACATGCTACTTAAACATCCACCTTAGAAATCCAGATACATACCATTGATTTCCATCAACTCATCTCCTTCATGTATACCAGCACGATCTGCTGGGCTACCCTCTAGGCAAGACATAACGACCTGAATAATACATGAGATACTTACTATGAACACAAATTTTATAATTAATAGTTAATGCTAGTAGTACTCTTGCCGAATGAAAATTTTATTAAATTGTGCACATGCATCTAACATATATTTGTGTTGCAAGGTTTCCGCCTGAGATGTTCATAGTATGACACAATGATGTGAAGGTTTCATATAATAAAGGAAAGTTGTGCATTGTGTAGAAAACACAACATCCTACTATCTATGATAATGGTGAACACGTGTCAAAGTTACTACATAGAGATTCCATAGCGCCATACATGATTATTCATAATTCATAACGTAGTTTCTTTGAGTTGAAACACTAATAATTTTCCCTTTATTTTGCAATTAGTGATTGCATCAGCTTATATTTCTAAAACTGTCCTTAATGTTTTATTAAGTTTACACTATCCGTATACAATACATGACCCATGAGAGAATAGTCCAGCAGATACAATCATACAAAAGTCGAGCTACCTATAGATGAAAAAACCATGCTGCTACTGTATCCAGTATAGCCGTTAAACATGATCCTTGTACATTGACTTGATATTTCATCAATCCACGAATTTTGATAGAAACGATCAATACAAAGAAATCTACCATGTAAATTAAAGTTGAATTGACAAACCAGATGTCCTGTCTTTGGATCGACATTTATGAATAGACCAACTCCACGTAAATTTCCATCACTGCCAATTCTGAAGCTTTGGTACTCCTGCAGGTTAAAATTACTATAATCCAAATTAAGAAAAGATTATTACAATGTTTGAACCCAGAGTGTTAGGAATGGATGACAACGAAATATGAATATATGTGATTCCATCTCCAATAATTGACATGATGCACACAAAAGTTTTTAGCACAGTGGTGCCACAAAAAGAAGCAGTACATATATTCATAAGGAAGTAATAAGTCAAAAAGAAAAGGACCTTCGGACTAATAATTCTTGTAAAGGGATCCCCAAGAGTAGCGAGCATCCCACTGATCTTATTGTAAGCAGCATCAGCTGATCGGAGAGGAAACATTTCAACCATTGTTTGTTGTAGTTTCATATCCCAATCTACAAATAAAAAATATTGGATTATCTTAGCCACAATTTGAATGCTAAATGTGTAAAAACTTTCTCTCAAACATCTCACATAAAAAAAATCTAAAATAATCAAGATTTCATGATGAAAGTACTTGAGTTTACCTTGATGATTAAAAGTAGGATCAACAAAGGTCTCTCTAATCAAACTCCAAGCCTCCACCAGAGTTCTCTGTACAGTATTAACCTACCCAACAAATAATTCTTTATGACCAACTATCAAAATGACCAACAGAAGTACAGGAGAGGGAGAGGGAGAGAGAGAGAGAGAGAGAGAGAGAGAGAGAGAGAGAGAGAGAGAGAGAGAGAGAGAGAGAGGGAGGGAGAGAGAGAGGGAGAGAGAGAGAGGGAGGGAGGGAGGGGGGGGAGAGAGAGAGCCGCGGGGGGGGGGGGATCAAGAAAACCCAATTAAAGAGTACCTCATGAGCAGGAGAAACAGGGAATGTAACAGTCAAAGACTCAGCAAAAGCTGGAGAATCAACACAAACAGCTAGAGCAGCAGCAAAACCAACAAGTCCTCTCCCAATACTCTTTACTAGTCCTTTATTCAACCCTACAGAATCTCCAGTTTTATCAACTTGTGAACTAGAATATCTCCTAACTGTAGAAACTTTTTTTTCTACTACAAATTTCTGGTGTCTAATACTATTCGAGCATGAAATATGAGAAGTGTAAGTAAGTGATGAAGTGGGTCTTGTTGGGAATTTAGTGGAAATCGAAGAAATATGTGGTGAGTTAAGATCAAGGCTGTTGCAGAGTTTTTCCATTTTTCTTGGAGATTCAGTTCTGTTTTGGGTTTGAATGCTTTTCCTACATTAGTTATTTTTTAAGGTTTATGGCTGCTGTTGTGTTAAAAGATTTTGGTGGAACCCACTGGAATCTTTGTGGAAATGAAGTGTGACTGTTACGTCCACGATTCAAAGTATCAGCAGGACCTCAAAATGTTCGAAGATACCACCACCAAGAAAAGATACACGTCAAATTAGCTAAAATAGAAATTCAGCTAAAAAAGAGTAAATACTCGGCCTTCATGAGCTGCGACCGACAGGAATTCCAATTCGGTAATAAGTTTGTACGACCTAGGGACTTTTTTACTGATTTCTTTTATTACAAATTTTTGTTTTGTTTTTTGACCATTAGGACTAGTTAGAATTGTATTCAATAAAAATTTGTAAAATTTGGCTCTTTTTTCTGAACCAATCCTTCCTTGTTCTTTTTCTGAAAATAAAGAGAGGCCCTTCCAATTTAAACTCGATCCCGATTCTCTATCGAATTTACTGATTAAAGTAAATAAATGACGATTTTCCGTTGAAAAAGTTTTTTTATCAAATCGGTCTATTTTCTGTTCAACCTCTTGGTAATCAGTATCAGGAAGAAGGAGACTATGAATCTTATTAATTTCCATTGTCTCTATGAAATTTTCTAACGAAATTTTATTTATGATTGAAGGTGAAATTTTTTTTTGATTGTTCCCCGATATAACCCATTCAAAATGGGATCATACATTTTAGGCAAGTAATATTTTCTAGTCTTATCATTACACGTTAATAAATTTTGTATAAACAATTTTTTTAATTTTTTTAATAGTTAGGCTTATATAATCTTAGGGAAATTTTTCCGTATACGTTCTTTTCTCTTTTATTTAAAAATGCGATACTTATTTTTTCTTTGCAGATATACTGTTTTTCCTCTTTTAATACGGTCCCTAATCTTCTTTCTCTCAATTATTGTTGCCTTCTTCTCTAATTGTTGCATCTCCGTCAGTCACCCTCACCGCCACTCCTTTTTTGGGGCCGCAAGGCGACACCTCATTCTCCTGCGAACTTCCATTTCTAGCAAACTTCCATTTTCTCTCTCCCCACTTTCTCTCTTTCTCAGCCTCTCTTTCTTTATAATTTGTAAATCCGATCTCATCTTGGAGGAAAATAGAAATTAGGATTCTTAAAGTTTTGAGGTGTTGATTGTGGGTGTATTGGATGATTTGAACAGGTTGGAGGGACAGCTAGAACCATGACCGAAATAGAGAAGAGAAGGAGATCGAGAGGAGGAGAGCGAGATAGACTGACGGCGAGAAAGAGGACGTCGGGAGAGGAGAAAGAATAGCGGAAGGGGAGATGGTGAATGAGAGAGAGAGATGCAAAGATAAAGAGAACCGTATATTTACAAATTATAAAAGTCATAATCCTATTTTTATAAAAAAAAGTTAGTAAATATCCGTTCTAATAAATTTCGAAATAAACTAAAATCAAATTTAGAACCTAGAACAATAAAAAATAAGTTCATGCTACTTGACTTATCTCACCATGTTCAAACAATTTTTTTAATTAGAAAATAGTTTCCACAACTTATAAAATTCGCCAAAATTATACAAACCGAATTAGCACCTAGCTATCCGTTAAAGTCCCGGCTCCACCCAGGCTATGTGATACATAAAGTTTGGACATTTCCTATTTATAACATTTGTAAAAATTGACAATAGGAAATATACATTTTTTAAAGGACTTGTTTTTACTGGGTTCACCTTAGGTAAGAATCCTGGGTTACTTTAGGTTAGAATTCTGAAGTTATAAGAAAAATAATATTAATATAAGGTTATCTTTGTAAATACAGGGAGCATATTCAATTATTATAAAATTGTCATTAAAAAATTGTGTTAAAAACTAGCATAACCTGAGGTAATTTCTGGAACATTATTCTCTTTTTTAAATATATAAACTAATTGTTGTGGAATAAAAACGAGGGTTTGTAAATTGCAGCTAGGGTTTGTATGTATTAAATACAAGGGATGGTGAGCTTCAAGCTTTAATGGCTGTTCTTGCGTTCGAGACTGATCGGTCCTCACAAGATGCCTACGTATCTCTGTATTGCTAGAGAATCAAGCCAACGTAGTTCTGAGAATGAGGGGTCAGACCCTTTATATAGGCTGCGGGAGCCTTAGAATTATGGTAGGATTCGGAGACTAGGTGGGCAAGCCACCTCCTCGAGGAAGGTTCTAGACTCCTTCCTTGTAGGAATCAGTTTCCATGTTGAATTGGGTGCCTTGGAGGCTAAGTCAGGCAGGAGTAATATCCTTGTTTGACTCTTATTGCTGAGTTGTTTTTCACCTCCAATATTAATTACGAAATTAATATCCTTGTTTTTCCATGTTGAATTGGGTGCCTTGGAGGCTAAGTCAGACAGCCTTTTTGGCCATCAAGGCTAAAATTTTGTGTCGGGATTTGAGATTCAAGATTTTAAGTAAGGAATGACAAAAGGACCTCTCATCTCAACACTCTCACTAACTGTTTCTGTGCCTTCAAGGCATTATCAGGGAGCCAACTAGTCTCGAGATGAGCTCGAATAGGGTCTATCCTTCAGCTTACATCAACTGGTGCTACCAATTTTGATTCGATGGTGGGGTCTTCAGGACCTGGAAGCAAAAGCTCTCTGCATAATTCTTTATCTCAGAAGAGCCATACTTAGACTGGGCTTCGGCCTTAATGTTCTTTTCTCTCTTGGGATATACTCAACATGGCATTTATCGAGCGGGGCTATCACGGCTTTCACAATCCTCAAGTGTTTGGCCATATTCTTTTCTCTAGCCTCAAACTCTCCATTGACTTGTGAGACTACCATATTTGAGTCTCCACAAACTTTCAGGTTCTTCACCCTCAGGGCTCTTGTCAGTCTAGGTCGGCTATCAGAGCTTCATACTCCGCCTCGTTGTAGGTTATTTGGAAGTCCAACTTCAAGGCATACTCGAGTGTGAACCCATCGGGGCTTTGCAGAACTTAACCTGCACCACTGGTTTTTGTTTTAGATGCCCCATGAAAATAGAGCTTTTTGTTTTTGATGCCCCACCAAAATAGAGCATCCAATATTCCTTCTTCTCTTCCAGGGGTTTCTCACCTTGCTGACCTTCCTGGTCTATTACCTCCTGCCCCCCGACTTCTTGGTTGTCAATGGTATATTCAACCACGAAGTCAGCTAGAGCCTGAGCTTTGATGGCCGTACTAGGCTTAACATCGAATTCTTTTAGTTAGATTGCCCACTTGATGAGCCTTCCATTGGCTTTCATGCTATGCAATATGTTTCTTCAACGGGTGTTCCATCAGGACTTCAACGTTTGTCTTTATCCAGGATCCTTCAAGGACTTAAACTCTTATCTGCTTTAACCTAACTCTACCATTCGAGGTATGCATTCGTTTGTTTTCATTCGTGTATTCTTTTATTTTCGGTACTTGGTCTTCTTTGACTCACACATCAGGTGCTTGGCACATAAATAAAATCACAATCAATGAATGGAAAACAATCTTGCATTAATAACTTGAAATGGGTTCAACCCTTACATAGAGTACTACTGTCCTACTCGGAGCAACATGCTCTGCAATGGTTTTAATGAACCTTATTTCTACTTCTACTATATAAATATGAAGCTAAGTCCTACTAGAATAACTTAAGCCCAATCGGGGTTTTGCAAGACTAGGCCTGCACCACTTGATTTTGTTTTTGATGCTCCATCAAAATAGAGCACCCACCACTCCTTTTGGTCTCCTCATTCTTATTTTGCAGTTCACTTCCTGCTCGGGGTACTACCTCCTGCCCCCCAACTTCTCGGTTGCCAATGCTGCACTCAACCACAAAGTCAGTTAACGCCTTAGCCTCAATGGCTGTCCGAGGCTTCTGTGTGATGTCCTCTGCTGACCTTTCTTTGTGTTCCTTACCACTGTGGACATCCATGTCTTCAATCGGAAGGACCTGCCCCCCGACTCCATCAGGCCTTAACGAGGCTACATAACAGCTTCGTGCCATCTTCTGATCACCTTTATGTTCTCCAACACCATTCCTGGTAGGGAACTTGATCTTCACATGATAGGTTGAGGCAACAGCCTTAAATGCATGAAGTCCAGTCCTTCCAAGGATAGCGTTGTACGTTGAAGCTGCCTTGATTACCAGGAAGTTCAACATCTGAGTGGCCTCCTTGGGCTCTTGCCCAATAGTTACAGGCAGCTGAATAGTCCCTTCAACTTTGGATTTTACTCCATTAAATCCGTATATAGGCATGTTATTGGGGGTCAACTGAGAATCAGTGTATCCCATCTTCACAAACGCATCATGAAACAGAATGTCAACGGAAGCTCCATTGTCTATCAAGACTCGCTTCACCTCCGAGTTTCCAATCACAGGAGTTATGACCAACGGGTCATCATGGGGGAACTTCACCCCTTCCAAGTCTGAGTCATCAAAGCTAATCGCTACCTCAGTTTTTGCACGCTTCTGGGCCTCTCCCACGATGTGCAACACCTCTCGGGCATAAGCCTTTCTAGAGTTCCTAGTTGTCCCGGCCGCAGTTGGGCCTCCTGAGATCATGTTGACTACTGGACCTCGGGGCTGTGGGTTGCGATCTTGATCGTCATCGCTTCTATTATAGTCTCTTCTCTGATTAGCACGGTCTTCACCCTTAGTGAAGTGCCTCAGCTTCCCTCTACGGATCAAAAACTCAATCTCATCTTTGAGTTGCTTACAATCGTCAGTGTCATGCCCCACGTCTCTATGGAATCTGCAATACTGATTCTGGTTTCTCTTTGCGGGATCACCCCTGAGTGGCTTCGGCCATCTGAAATCCTTATCATTCTCAATGTCCAACAAGATTCGACTCCTAGGAGTATTCAACCTTGCATACTCAGTGAACCTTGACCCTTGGTTCTTCTTAGGGGCAGAGTCGGAGTCCTCGCTAATTCGGGGATACTTGTCCCTAGCATCATACTCTTGATCATCATAGTCCTTGTCTTGCTTTCGCTTCTTGGAGTCATTGTTACTTCCTCCTCCACCTACGGTGGTTTCTTTATTCAAGCTATCCTCAGCTTTAATATACTTATCAGCCCTTCGTTGGAGCTCAGCCATGTTCTCAGGGGGATGCTTCGCCAATGATCTCTTGAAGAAGAGGTCAGTGGTTCCGTGCTCCAGGGCTACCATTGCCACCTTATTTTCCAAATCAGTGATATTCAGGGTCTCCTTAGTGAATCTCTTGAGGTAGTCCCTCAGATTTTCATTCTTTCCTTGCACCACATACATAAGAGATGCGGAGCTCTTCTCATGCACCCTTCCGCTAATGAATTGGCTAACGAAGGCGGCACTCAACTCCTTAAAAGAGCCAATAGAGTTCGCAGGCAATCGGCTATACCATCTCTGAGCCATGCCCGACAAGGTTTGGGGGAACGCTCTGCACTTTAGGGCATCACTTGCAGGCTGCAGCAGCAGTGCGTTCGAGAACGTCCTGACGTGGTTTGCGGGATCACCCGTTCCATCATAAGCCTTTATTGTAGGCATCTTAAACTTCCTTGAGATGTGAGCATTCATCACTTCCTCGGTGAACGGGGGTGTTGGATCATCAGGATCTCCGAGAGGCATCAGATCTTTGGGGTTTCCCTTGGGAATTTCCATCCTTGTGGTTGTTCTTCCGAATGAGGCATCAGCCCTTCTTTGTCTCCTTGAAGACCTCTCCAAATCAATGATGGGAATCCTTCCTGCAGTTGGAGGAGGCTGAGTTTGATTTAGCCTAGCTTGTTCCCTTGCCATATCTTCCTTCAATTTTAAGATCTCGGCCTCATAAGCCTTGATCCTTTCAGCAGTTGTCAAAGATTGTCCATCACGGATGTCTTGAGTCCTCATTCGAGGTTCTCTACTAGCACGTCGCCTCCTCGGGGCTTCATCACGGTCATCATCCTCATCGTCGGAGGAGGTTTCATCAGTATAAGGACCCGAATAATCGTGATACTCTCGATCTCGGATCTGCAAAGCGTGACCACTTGGGCCTGTCCCTTGGATAGGAGGATAATTAGGCCGCCCGTATGTCGGGTTAGTACTCACGGGGAGATCTGTAGTGTGGATCTGGACCCCATGCGATGGGTTGTTCGGATCAATCAGAGGAGAGACCACCATCTGAAGAGGATTGGTTTCTCGTCTTGTACGGGTAATCGGAGGTAATGTACTCTCAACGTGGGGGATCGCCCCTGATTGTTGAGAAACTTGGGATTGGGTGATCGCCCCTGATGCTGGCGGAGCTTGTTGGGCAATCGCCCCTGATGCTGGGGGAACCTGTTCGGTGATGGGTGGAGCAGATCTGAGAGGTATGGCCTCAGTTGCAACTGGTGTTGTTCTTCGTGTTTGAACCATGGTTGATGTTGTCTTCCCACATACGGCGCCAAATGTTGTGGAATAAAAACGAGGGTTTGTAAATTGCAGCTAGGGTTTGTATGTATTAAATACAAGGGATGGTGAGCTTCAAGCTTTAATGGCTGTTCTTGCGTTCGAGACTGATCGGTCCTCACAAGATGCCTACGTATCTCTGTATTGCTAGAGAATCAAGCCAACGTAGTTCTGAGAATGAGGGGTCAGACCCTTTATATAGGCTGCGGGAGCCTTAGAATTATGGTAGGATTCGGAGACTAGGTGGGCAAGCCACCTCCTCGAGGAAGGTTCTAGACTCCTTCCTTGTAGGAATCAGTTTCCATGTTGAATTGGGTGCCTTGGAGGCTAAGTCAGGCAGGAGTAATATCCTTGTTTGACTCTTATTGCTGAGTTGTTTTTCACCTCCAATATTAATTACGAAATTAATATTTAAAATAGGATTTTGGACCCTGTTGGTGGGCCCCACGTTCGGACCATACTGGGTCTAATTAATGCCATATTAAATGTGTCTTTAGGGCTCATTTTTAGCCCATATCACTAATAAATACAGTAATATTCGTTCTTAGATAAATTGTGAGTGATTTGATAATCAAATTTGTAATAATTTTTTTTTGCATCTTACTCATATACGATTTTTTTTTAAATACAAAGTTTATTTGAGAAGTGATCCAACCCAATCAGAAAGTAAAAAATGCAACCCTTGGAATTGGAATTTATTTAAGAAATGTTATTACTTTAGAAAATATTAATTTAAAAGAATTCGTACTTAATTTTCATAAATTGTGCCACCCTTTCAACCAGAAAGGAGGATACAGTGAGGTACAAGAAACATCTATGATTCGTGGCTGGACTAGCCCATCCCAAGGCCCAAAATCGGCCCACGTCCACATAACACCACCCGAACCAAATTCATCCATGAATCATCGGAGTAATCACCATTCGCCGGAAAGTGACCGGAACTGAGGTAACACTCTTTCTTCTTCTATTACTATGTACACGTGTATATATAATTGTTTATTACCTGCATGCATAGAACCTCATTTTGATTCGTTAATGCCAATCGCTCAATTAAATTCAACACAAATGACTCTATTTTTTTTTCCCAAATTTTTTTTTTGCTAGGTCGTAACTGAACTATTTACAGTATAGGTAAAATAAATGGTCATGTTTAGTTATTTGGTGGTAAATTTTCCTTGATATACTTCTTATCTCTTTGTATAGCGGTATCTTGCTCACTTCCTTTACTGGATGTCGAGGGTTCGAACCTTGTCACGTAAGGGTGGTGTGTATATAAATATCAAAAAATAAAAATTTGCCTTGATATATTCTAGAAATTCATTTACATGCTAGTTTAAGTGGGAGAAATTTTATAAATATGTAAAAATGTGAGTCATTTTTGTAGATGTTTGTCATTTCAGTTATATTATGTATGGTGTTAATTTTGACTATGTATCTTGGCCTAATGTTATTACCCGTCTGGCGTTTGATCATCGTAGGGGATTGATTACTTTGTTTTTATTTGGTTCCCACATTGTGATGCTTGCAAGATATTGGTTTGATGGCAATAATGTCGGCCTTACTTTGGATGAAGTCTATGATATAATTTGGTCGAATATGTAAACATTATTAGCTATAACTCTTGCAGCTAGAACGAGACATGTACTTAAATCAATCAGTTATTTTAGTTTATGAACTCAGAAGATAAGGGCAAACTTGTTGTGTATGCATCAAATACCGAATATAATGATTAAAGAAATGTCGTTGGTTTTCTTTGGAGATTTTGTGTTTGTGAATTAGATTTTAAGTGACCCCTTGTCTTTTAAGTAAAGGGTACCTCTGCTGCCGCTTCTGCTCCTGCGCCCATTCTCTTTATTCTCTGTTTTTATGTAATGATGGCTGGAGTTGGACATTGTGTGCACTTTCTAGTCTTACATGCTGAAATAGTCTAGTTTTCGAAACAGATGCTAGCACTAATGTAGTGACTAGGAAAGAGTAATGTAACTTGTTATTTTTGTAGGACAGTAAAATGCGGCTGTAATTAGGAATTACACAGGTAATTAGAAAAGAGTAAAGTAACTTGTTATTTTTGTTATGATTGAATCATATCTGAAGAAGGAAAGGTCACACAGGTTAATGCATCTCAGGTTAAAATGGTCAAACATACAAGAACCTGGATGGAATGACCATCGCTATGACCATGAATATGGATTGAGTAATACTTCTTGGGCAGGTATAACCTATTAGAGGATCATGAGACAATTGGTCTATGGAAGTCACTACATATTTCAGGCCTCTTTGAATAAAATATGATTAATAGTTATGGTCGAAAATGAAGAACTATCCATTCTACAGGAATAATAGAGTTCACTTCAGGACTGGCCTAGCCAGAAATCGGAGTTAGCGGGATCAAAAAATTTTCTAACTCAATGACAAGTGCACAATTTTTGTAAGGATAAATATATTAATTTAGAAATTTGAATTATCAAGAACAAAATTAACTACCTACACAATTTGATGGGGTCAAATTTATATTTATTACTACAAAAGTAATTTTTTAGTGGGGTTAAATTTGAATTTTTCCATTATAAATATTTTTATAAAAAAATTATACATTACAAAATTTTCATTTTTTAAAATTCCAGCGGGGTCGGCGTTGCTCATAACTGATTTAATGACTAGGTAGTATTTCATGAAATGAACATATAGAGACTTTTGATTATTGAAACAGTTGAGTAATCCAAGGTGAATTGAAGAGATGATGATGATAACCTAGTACTATAGGTTTGCTGAACTACTGTCCCAAATTTTTTTAGATTCCTAGTAGATAAATGCATAGATTAGCAGCTAGAAAGCAAGTTGTAGAGATGGGTTGAGAACTAGAGCGTACAATGATTGGTTATTTTTATCTCCTGCTGAGCATACAGTGATGGCAGAATCTCCCTCCCTGTGTGTGTGTGTGTCTGCATATAATTGTATAGGATACAGTTATATAAGTAATTCAGGAAGTCCAGAGATTATTAAGTAAGCATTATAATTTGCCAAATTAAGAGACAATCTGATAATGAATTTTTTTCACTAATACATTTTTGTCGCTAATAAATGAAATTTTTCTGTCTAAACCATTCTTTAAGTGGACCCTATTTATGTCTTGATCAATGGTTTATTTCCTGCA
The DNA here is from genome assembly GCA_036435485.1 of Saposhnikovia divaricata. Lineage (NCBI taxonomy): Eukaryota > Viridiplantae > Streptophyta > Magnoliopsida > Apiales > Apiaceae > Saposhnikovia > Saposhnikovia divaricata. Next base: position 88,975,247 of record CM071596.1, read on the forward strand.
TTCCTGTGTGCCATGCTGAAGCTTGTTGGTGCAACTTATTTTATGCACGGGAATTTCTGTAGTACAATCAAAATAACTTACGTGTATACTATATGTTGACGGAGGAATTCGGGAACAACAAATTTTGAGGTGTGTCGCCGGAAGCAAGATCTGATGCGGCGGTTCTTTGCCGGAGAAAACGGTGGTGTGTGGTTGTTGAGCGTAATTGGTGGCTGAGATTGATAGGGTTAGTGGCGGCTATTCAGAGCTCTCGACTTCCAACCCCTCAATCGGCCTACGTACCCCTGTATTTATAGGGGATCAAGCCAGACGTAGTTCTTGGAGAGCAAGAAACCCAAATGGGCTTGGATAATGAACCAGCTTCCGGAATGTTCTACTATGAGGCCTAACCACAAAAGGCCCAAGACTCATCCAAGATCTCAAGACTTCACGGATAAGGAAACTTCCCCCGTCGAGGACTAGTCCTATCCGCTACCAGCTATTTCTTGATTTCAAGGATGCAGGTATAGCCATGGTTTACCCCAAGTGCAGAACGCATCCCTGTCCCCCGAATGAGAAGCACCCACCAGATAGCAGGACAGGTGATCCAGAGCTTTTGGGTGCAAAGTGCAGGATTACTCCAAAGTTCCCCAATGAGAGCGCGCCCATTGGCTACAGGAACAGAGCTCCCAAAGCACACACCATAAAGTCCCCATCTTTCCACCTTAGGGCGCACGGATGCCTCCCTTAGCGTCTAAGAAGGGTCCTTATATCCAGGCAAACCCCTGGAGGCCTTCTGCGACGGACATCCCCCTCCTGAGATACGACAGGAGGGAATTCTTCAACTTATGGAATTCCAGCTTGAATGGAATCCAAGCTTGAGTGGAATCCACGCTTGAGTGGAATCCTAGGAGAGATTTCTTCAATGTCTTCTCAGAAAATTAACTTGAATAGATTTGTCACCATGTTTTTGTATTTAGGGCGCGCCCTCTTCGTAGAAGAAGAGAGGGCGCGTCCTGACTTCTTTATTTACTGCCAAAACCCTAATTAATCCTAGAATTCCCTATTTTGAACCCATAATTTGACCCGAATCCATCTTGAAAAACCCGAACCGAATTTTGGCTATAACAACTACCCCCCAATTCCGTATGAAATCAAAGATGATGTACGGAATTTCTCCTATAAAACCCAAAATTCACTCAAGATTTCCTTTAGGGCGCGCCCTAAACTAAGGCGCGTCCTGGGGAATTCTAAACGTTTTTACAGCTGTCATCCACCATTTTTCCAAATCCCTATAAATACCCCCTTCTCTCTTACTTTACTCTTTTTCTATTCTCTCTCTAAAAAACCGAACTCCGGCGACTTCTCCTTTTCCGAGCAATTATCCGGCTAACCTCGACGGTTTTCTTCAATTCTCTTCCACAAACCTCGTTCCAGAACTTTTAAGGTACATTTTTATGCCTCTAACTCGCGTTTTTACCCTGTATATTGTCCGATTTTTCGATTTGACCCTTAGTTATCTTTGTGTTCTTCGTATTACTGTGTATGCATAAGTGTATATATTTACATTTGATCTTGTTTTGCTGCTATAACCTCTTCAAAATATGTTTCTAATAAATAGATATGATTAATTAAACTTCAGGGCGCGTCTTTGACACAGGGCGCGCCTTGGATTCCCCTGATACCATAATATAGCTTTAGAAACCTAGTTCTTCATGACCCTTCTAGCAGACTTTAGAAAATCCTCTTTTAGGCGTACCTTCATATTGCTAACACCATACACTAGGACACGCCTTAGATTTTTTAGAATATTTACTGTATGTTTAATCTCCATTTATTAAACTCCTGGGCGCGCCCTAAGTCCCTTTTTATTAATTTTGCAGCTGGAGGACAAGGGCGCGTCCTCTCCCTTCCATCCTTTTAAGGAATTCAACAAACGTCTTGGAATCTATTCACCCTTGCCATCACCGCTTCCACCTAATCACTACAGACTTCCTTTCTCATTCATCTCTCCAGAAGATAGGACGCGCCTTATTCAAGAATTTGAAGACGGCACCATGAGTTTTTCTAGTGAAAACTCCTCCGACGCTACCACATTTGATCAACCTTCCAAAGAATTTGATGCTCAACCGTCCAAAGAATCTCAAACACCCCCTGAGGCGAACCATTCTTACAACTCTATAGAGGATAGTGATTTTGCTCCAATCTCGGAAACATCGGGGGACACACATTCTTCAGACACATACTCAGCTGAGGGCGCGCCCTCAGCCTCTTCCATTTCTCCTCCAATAAATTCTGAGCCAACATCTCCACCACCTTCCCCAACTCCCTTTGAACACTGGGAAGTTCGTGACGAAGAAATTGACCTCGAATGGGGTAGGTATGGAGATATAACTGAAAAAGAGAAGAATTCACTCCGAAAGAAACAAGGCAAATTGGCTTGTGTAAACATGTCCTCTTCTGCAACAAATGACGAGGTAGAATGGGCCATGAAATACTACGGTCAAGAAGGACTTTGGGCCATTCCTCATTCTCATCACCGTCCCCACATTTTCAACTATGGTGGAAACTTTAGAATTCCAAGAATGGTTTTGACCCCTCGACTTGTAGCCCTTGGTGTGGGCGCGCCCTTACACCCATACCTTAGGGAAATCCTTGAATGGTACAATCTGGCCCCAATCCAACTTTCTCCCAACAGCTACAAACTTGTTCTAGGTTTGTTAATTCTCTACCATGACTTGGGGTTTGAAGCACCCTCGATGCCTGAAATTAGCTACTTCTTCAGCATCCGCCAATCAAACATTGGCTATTACTATCTAGTAATTAACAAGCTTCACAACAACAAAGGCTTTTCTGACGGAAGGATTAGCCATATCAAACGGTGGAAAGAACCCTACTTCTTTATCTGGGATGTTCCTAGAGTCCGCCTTCAATTCAACACACACCCACGTAAGCGAGGGCGCGCCCTACACTCTTCTTTTCTTTCACCTTTATTAACTTTTTATTAATCTTTTTTTTAAAAACTAAAACAGATAGAAGAATCCAAAAAACTCTTCAGGGCGCGGCCTCAACTCGAGCTACTGCCGTCCTTAAAATTGCAGCTGAAAGATTCAATCTTCAAACCTTAATCACTGAAGAAAACTTAAAAAGGGTTGGAATCCTTTCTGATAGGGTTGGTTCAATTTGTAGATTTAGAAAATTTAGAAATGGTATCGCCGTCCCTCTATCTACTACTAGTGACAACGAAAATCTTGACTCTGATCAGGATGAAGGTATGAAATCTTAAATTAGGGCGCGCCCTAACCTTCTGATTTTGCAGCCTATCCTTATTATATATCTTGTAACCTGTTATATGAGTAACTTATTCCTTGACTTAACATTTTTATTATTTTTTCTCGTGCAGATATGGCCCCCCAAATTCCTCGCGGCTTTGGATCCAAAAAGAAAAATGACAAGGAAAAAGCAACTGACAAAGTGGGTTCTTCTGACACTAGGGCGCGCCCTAGTCAAATTCAGCAAGAACCCAACCCAACAATTCCTACTTCCAGATCCTTGAAGAGAAGTACTGAAGCCCAAGACCCCCCTACTGACAAGGGCAAGAAGCCAAGAACTGAGGGCGCGCCTTCGTACGTTGAGACCCTCATTGGGCCAGCTGCTGCATCTCTTGTTGATGACAAGGAGGTTGATCATTGGCAAAACATGAATGCTGATGATGAAACAAACTCCATGATCAAAGCCTCTGCTCAACTTTTAATTCAATCCTTAGGGCGCGCCCAAAGGATTCACAAAGAGAAGCTTTACATCAACAAACTCGAAGGGGAAAACAGAAAATATGCAAAGTTGATTGTGGAGTCTGACAACAAATGGAAGAGTAAGTGCGATTCCAAGGATGCTACTATCCAGGACCTCAAAAATGACTTGCAAGATGCCGCCAATCATCGCCAACTCCTGGCCGACAAGAATGACAGGTTGGAGAAAGAGAACGAAGATTTGAAGGTGCAGCGGGACACCCTTGAGATCGAGAAAGCAGACTGCTGGAAAGATGAGAAGCAAGCCATGGAAGATAAAAATTTCCAATCTGGGTTTGATTTCTATCTTCTTGGTTTTCTTGCCAATGACCCAGATTACAACTGGGAAGAAAAGTTTGGTCCAGAAAGTGCTGAGGACATCAAGCAATTCAAAATGCTGCACGCGGATGCCATCTTGGCAAAGAGGATCGAGCTGGGATTGGATAAGGATCCACAGGGCGCGCCCTCAACTGAAGAGGCTCCCCTGCAATCTGAACGAATCGAAGATCCAGAAATCCAAACCGTCGATCCTTCCAACCAAAACTCCGTTCCTGAAATGATCTCTCCTCTCACTGTTGTTCCCCCTAGTGATGCTAAGGACGCGCCTCCTTCTCCCCCCAAGGACGCGTCCTAGAATTTACCTTCAAGTTTATCCGAATTTATTCTAACTTTCAAGGCGCGGGTCCTTTGTAAAACCCTGCAAGTTGTAACTTAACTTTTGAACTTTATTTGCACCGTTAATGACCTTAATGTTAATTGCCAAACTACTTTTGCCGTAAAACAGTTATAGGGCGCGCCCTAACATATAGGGGCGGCCTTTGTAAAATTTTCTTTATCACTGTTGTTGCAAACATCATATAATGTGAACTGTTCGTTAACTAAAATACTTGTAAATTCTTCAATGTAAATACAGGGCGCGCCCTCTTTTGAGCGCGGCCTTTTGTGTTTTATCAACCAATATTCTTCCAACTCTTGAAAACGTTGAAACACTTAAAATAAAAAATCTTCATTCATATTGAAGGCGCGCCCTAAGGCATTACCCTTTTTTCAATATTCCTTTTACTTGTCAATTATTGCTTGGATTTAAACAGAATTTCACAGGGCGCGCCCTAAGGCATAGAGCAAGACCTCTTGTAAAAAGAATCTTCAAAAACTTGAAAGAATGTCTTGATAAACTTTATTAATTTTCAAATAAACTCAAATCTCAACAGAACAGGGGAAGGTACACATGAACTACCCCCCGAGCTAAGGAGAATAAACTTCAAAAAAGCGTAGAATAAAAACAGCAAGTCTCGACTAGAACTAAAGAAGGCGTACATGTACTACCCCCCTAGACTAGGAGAAGATTTATTTATGCTAGTCTATAACTTAAATATAAGCCTTCATATAATAGGGGGTAAAAGCCGCACCCTACTGATAATATTTCCTCAGATGCTCTGCATTCCATGCCCTTGGGATTGTGTTGCCATCCAAATCTTCTAGATGATAAGTCCCTTCCCAGATGATAGACTTGATCTTGTAAGGTCCTTCCCAGTTAGGACCAAAGACTCCATGCGCTGCTACCCTTGTATTTGGCATAACTTTCCGCAGAACTAGATCACCCACCTTAAAAGGTTGAGCCTTCACCTTCTTGTTATAATACCGTGCAGCCCTCTGCTGATAAGTTGCCAACCTCAACTGCGAATTAGCCCTCATTTCTTCTAGGAGATCAAGATTTAACCTTTGATTAACCACATTTGATTCTCCATCATAAAAATCTCTTCGGAATGATCCTGCTCCAATCTCCACTGGCACCATTGCTTCACATCCATAAGACAATATGAAAGGAGATTCTCCAGTTGTGGTTCTTGGAGTCGTGTTATACGACCATAAGACCATGGGAAGTTCTTCAGGCCAATTCCCTTTGCTTTCTTCCAACTTCGTCTTCAAGGTGTGCTTGATTATTTTGTTGACAGCCTCTGTCTGCCCATTGCTTTGAGGGTGATACACAGCTGCAAATTCCTTCTTTATCCCCAAATCATCACACAATTTTCTCAATTCCTTGCTGTCAAACTGCTTTCCATTATCCGACACAAGTTTATACGGAATTCCAAACCTGCACACAATAGAGTTGAAAACAAAATCTCGAACCTTTCTTGCTGTAATTGTGGCCAGGGGCATTGCCTCCGCCCACTTGGTAAAGTAATCCACAGCAACAACAGCATATTTCACTCCTCCTTTGGCTTTAGGGAGCTCTCCGATAAGATCTATTCCCCACATAGCAAATGGCCACGGACTCATCAAAGAAGTCAAAGTGGTAGCAGGGCTGGTAGAGTAATTGGCGAACCTCTGACACTTGTCACATGCCTTAACAAATTCGTAAGCATCCTTCTTCAAGGTAGGCCAATAATATCCTTGCCTTAACACCTTCATTGCCAACGAACCACCCCCCGAGTGATTGCCGCATATACCTTCATGAATTTCCCTAAGAATGTAATTGCATTCATCTCCATCTATGCACTTGAGAAGTGGTTGACTGAAACCCCTCTTATATAATATCCCATCATACTCCACGAATCTAGCTGCTTGATACTGAAGTCGCCTGGCTTCCAACTTCTCACCTGGAAGTATCCCTTCTCGAATATATTTTTGAATGGGAGTCATCCAAGTAACACTGGGAATAGATTCCACTTCCATGACTTCAACCTCTGGAATGCTAGGAACTTCCTGCACTTGCAAAGGTACTGTCCCCAATAACATGGCGTCTTTCTGTGACCCCAGCTTGGCTAACACATCTGCACTACAGTTCTCATCTCGTGGAATACACTCTACCCGTACTTCTCGGAACTTTTTGATCAATCGTTGAGCACACCTCATGTAAAGCTCTGTCCTTGGACCTCTACACTGAAATCCACCTTTTACTTGTCCAACCACTAGTTCTGAATCACTTAACACAATGAGATTCACTACTTTCATCTCCAAAGCCATCTTTAGCCCATTAATCAAGGCTTCATACTCGGCATCATTATTGGTCGCCTGAAATTTGAAGTGAATAGCACTCATAAGTTGATTCCCTTCGGGGGTAAACAAGATTATTCCTGCTCCAGCCCCTCCATTGTTGACAGCTCCATCTACTTGTAACTTCCACCAAGGTTGAGGAACTTCTTCAAATGGGGTAGCTCTCTTAAGCAGAACTTCAGGCTCAATCAATACAATTGATTTTTCTTCATTTTCCGACTCGAATTCAAGAATGAAATCAGTTAAAGCTTGACCATTTATAGCTGTCTTTGGAGTATATTCCAAATCAAATTGTCCCAGCTCAACTGCCCATTTTAACATTCGACCAGAGGTTTCCGGCTTGTGGAGAATTCCTCTCAATGGATATGCCGTACGAACTTCAATCTTGTGAGCCTGAAAATAAGGACGAAGCTTCCTTGACGCCAAAACTAAGGCATAAACCAACTTTTCCATGCTAGCATATCTGGTTTCCGCATCAAGCAAACGCTTACTCACATAGTAAACCGGAGACTGATGATCAACTTCTTCTCTTACTAATACCGCACTAATAGAATGTTCTGAAACTGCCAAGTATAAAATTAACGTCTCTCCTTCCACGGGCTTAGCTAAGAGAGGAGGATTTCCCAAATGCTCCTTTATTCTCTGAAAAGCTTCCTCACACTCAGATGTCCATGCAAAATCTTTGGCTGCCCCCTTTATCGCCTTGAAGAATTCTCTGCATTTATCCGACGATTTTGAAACGAAACGATTAAGGGCTGCTATCCTTCCCGTGAGACTCTGAACTTGCTTCACACTAGTAGGAGATTTCATGTCAAGAAGAGCTTTTATTTTTGCTGGATTTGCCTCGATTCCACGATGATTAACAATAAATCCTAGAAACTTCCCGGATTCTACCCCAAAGACGCATTTTTTAGGATTCAACTTCATCCTAAACTTCCTCAAAATCTCGAACATCTGTTCCAAATGCTTTACATGGTCCTCTGCTTTTAAGGATTTAACAAGCATATCATCCACGTATACCTCCATGGTTTTCCCTATCAAATCCTTAAACATCATGTTCACCAATCTTTGATAGGTTGCGCCAGCATTGATTAACCCGAAAGGCATTCCAATGTAACAATACAATCCTCGATCTGTAATAAAGGAAGTGTGCTCCTGATCCGGCTCATACATAGGAATCTGGTTGTAACCAGAGTAGGCATCCATGAAACTTAAAAGAGCATGTCCTGCCGTGGCATCTACCAACTGATCAATCCTCGGGAGTGGAAAGCTATCCTTCGGGCATGCCTTGTTCAGATCAGTGAAATCCACACAAGTTCGCCATTTCCCATTTGGTTTTTTCACAAGAACCGGATTAGCCAACCAATCTGGATAATATGACTCCTTGATTAGCCCAACATCTAGAAGTCTATCCACCTCTTCTTTCAAGGCTACGGCTCTCTCTCCACTTACTGGCCGGCGTTTCTGGCGAATTCCCTTCTTGGTGGGATCTATATTCAGACGGTGACACATAACCTTCGGATCAATCCCAACCATATCAGCATGACTCCAAGCAAAAACATCCAGATTGTTTAAAAGGAAATTAGTGAGCATGCCTCTTAACTTGGAGTTCAACTGAGATCCAATCTTCAGAACCTTAGTTGGATCCCTCTCATCCACCAAAATAGAAATTGTATCCTCTGCAGGACCAGTCTTTTCCACTGGTTGCGGTGTCCTTGGGTCAAGGTCGAAATCAAAACTTCGAGGATCTTCAACCGGTGCTACGTCCTTGGAGGGCACGTCCTCTTTAAGAGGGAAGTCTTCCTCGACAAGAGTATGCACCAAACCTTCAAGCAACATTCGTCTCCCTTCAACCTGCTCACCCTGGAGATCAAACGAGATTACTTCCTCTGCATCTTCCCCTATTTCCTCCAAAATTCCTTCTTGAAGCTCATCAAGAACTGAGGTATCATCCTCAGGGCGCGCCCTGTATAGCGGTTCTTCCTCTTCAGGTTCCTGGACAAGATAATGGGCTTTCACCTCTTCTGGGACAACACTCATGACTCCGGAACCACTCTCACGCAGGGCGCGCCCTCCATCCTGCTGCCTTCTAAACCCTTTAATCGCCTTATGGTAGCAATCTCTGGAGTCGTGCTGAGAGCCCCGTACAGTTCCCACACCATTTGGCGTAGGAAATTTCATCGCGAGATGATAGATGGAGGTCACAACTTTCATTTCCTTCAACAGGGGTCGTCCTACTAGAGCATTATGTGAGGAATCCACATTCAAAATCATGAAATCCATCATTTGCGTCACAGAAAGGTTTCCTTCCCCAAGAGTTACCGGTAATTTGATAGCTCCCATAACTTTTACCGATTCTCCTGAGAAACCATAGATCCATCCGTTGTCTTGAATCATGTCTTTGTCTAAGAGTCCCAGCTTCTTGTAAGTACTGTAGTAGAGTATGTTCACCGAGCTTCCATTGTCCACGAAAACCCGATGGACATTCTTCGAACCAATCTGAATTGCTACTACAAGAGCGTCATTATGAGGATGATGTACCCATCTAGCTTCTTCTTCGGTGAAAGTTATGTCAGCACATTCCCCCTTGAACAACTTAGGTGGCCTCAATTCCAAGCTATTCACATTTGTGAGAGGTCGATACCTCGCTTCCCTGGAATATCTCTCCATAGCGTGATTGCTATCTCCCCCTAAATGGTGTCCTCCAAAGATGGTGTGAATACTCCCTTCTTTGACGAATTTCTTCTCTTCCGGCTTACCATCTCCGTTGAGGGCGCGCCCTCCATCTCTCCTGTCGGGATTCTCCCTATGCTTCTTTACCTCCCTAACAATCCATTCCGTCAAGTATCCTTCCTTAATCAGATCCTCAATCTCTTCCCTGAGTTGACGACATTCATGAGTGTTATGCCCTGAGGATTCATGGAATTCACAATACTTTTTCTTATCCTTACTCTGCCAGGAGGTCAATGGTTCCGGCTTTCTGAAGAACCCTTTGTTCTTATTCACCTCAAAGATATGTTCAATAGAAGCTGCTAAAGGAGTATAGTTACCCGGCCTTTGATCGTAAGTATATGTATCAGGTGGACCCCAACTCCTTCCAGTTTCAGTTAGATTTATCCGGTTCGCACCAGTTGCTATACGACGGGTAGGACTGGGAGACCTATCCTTCCTTTTACCAATCTTTGCCTTAGAACCGTTCTGACTGTCAGTTTTTCGGTTGTCTGCCAAGGATTGTTCCACAATTTTGAAAGACTCAGCTTGTGCAAACACATCAGCCAACGTAGGTGGGTCACGTCCTTGAAGATGTTTCCAGAAATCTGTTCCCACCGACAATCCAGCAATTAAGAAACTCTTGAGTGTTTCATCTGTCGCTCCTCTCACCATAGTGGATTCCGAGTTGAACCTCTTGAAATAGGATTGCAAACTCTCTCCTTCCCTTTGTTTGATGTTGGCCAAGGTCGTGACCGGAGGAGCATATTTTACCGCAGCCTGGAACTTAGTCAAGAACAAGTTCCTCATCACCTGCCATGATGTAATTACCCCCGGACCAAGCTTCTGAAACCATTGCTGGGCACTCTCCCTGAAAGTTGCTGCCAACAATCGACACCTAGCCAGTTCTGTAACTTGATAGACATCCATCTCAATATCGAAACGTCCGAGGAATTCCACAGGGTCTGCATTTCCATGAAATCGCAAATCATTAGTCATTGATCTATACCCAGCAGGGAGCTGCGCCTCTCTAACCTCAGTTGAGAAGGGAGAAGATGTTGGCGCAGTTGCAGATATTCTTCCTCCGTCTAGGTGAGCAAGGAGTTTCTTTAAGTCATCCACATTAAATGTTCCCACTCCAGGAATATTCTGGATATTTGGTTGTTCCACAGTCTGAGTACCCCCCGGGGGTGGAGGCAGCGGTGGAGCCGCCGTCTGAATACCTCCTTGAACTTCAACTTGTGGTTGAATCACAACCTCTTGAGTTTGAATTTGATGACCCTCGGGATTTCCATGAGGTTGTGGATTCCCTTGAGAACCTCTCTGATACTGTTCTCCCGAGCGAGAGTGCGTCCTCGACCTGGACTCACTGGAAGTACTTGAGGGGATTTGATGGATGTGAGGGGATCTCCCACCTGAGGGCGCGCCCTGATTACGGGGGCGCCTATTTCCCTGATGCCAATCCATTCTTCTGTCACCGTTATCACGGTTTCTTCTTTCGGTATTATCACGATGAGGAGTTTGGTGGAATCCAAGGGGCCGCGACCTGTTTTGAACAGGGGGCACGCGCTGTGGATTATCATTTCGAGCAAGAGTTCTCTCATGTCCAAGGGGCCGCGACCTGTTGTCAGGGGGCACGCGCTGTGGATCATGACTCTGAGGAAGGGCTCGCTCATGTCCAAGGGGCCGCGACCTGTTATCAGGGGGCACGCGCTGTGAATCATGGGGCCTCGATTCCATATATTTGTCTTTCTTCTGAAGCTCGAGGAGCACCATCCTTAAATCATCATCATCAAGCCTTATTCCAAGGCGTTCTTTCAAGCTGGCAAAATCTCTCCTTTCTTTAGCGATTCGCTCTTCGTCCCTTTGAATCTCATGAGGAGTGCGCCCTGAACGGTGAGGATGAGGGCGCGCCCTCTCTTGAGGATTCACCAACCTGCGCTCAGAATTATTTTCACTAGGATATTCAATAATAGGATCAGAATAATCTAACCTTCGAGGAGTAACCAGCTGAAATCTCTTTTCATGACTTTCCTCCCCCCTTCGAGAATCTTCCACGGTCTGAGGGGATTTCCCTGATCGGTGATGATTTCGTGGGATACTCCGAGATTTTCTCCTTGATTCTTGCTCTTCCTCCACCGAACCCAATCTCGCCCCGAAACTATTTATGGCATCTTGCATAACATACAGCTGTTCCATTAATGCCGAATTACTGATGAGAACGGGTGGCTGTCCGCCGATGGCGGCCGGAGTTCCTTGATGTCGCGGAGGAGCAGCTATATTTTCCGGGACGTAAGCTTCATGACGCGCTCGGTTATCTCCCAAGCTATCTTCAGAATCGTAACCATCTTCTCCTTGAGAACCTCTGCCATGATTGTGAGACATCTTTTCCTCCTAAGATGTAGATCTTGATTGGCAGCCCCTCCTTCTAGCGCCAATTTGTTGACGGAGGAATTTGGGAACAACAAATTTTGAGGTGTGTCGCCGGAAGCAAGATCTGATGCGGCGGTTCTTTGCCGGAGAAAACGGTGGTGTGTGGTTGTTGAGCGTAATTGGTGGCTGAGATTGATAGGGTTAGTGGCGGCTATTCAGAGCTCTCGACTTCCAACCCCTCAATCGGCCTACGTACCCCTGTATTTATAGGGGATCAAGCCAGACGTAGTTCTTGGAGAGCAAGAAACCCAAATGGGCTTGGATAATGAACCAGCTTCCGGAATGTTCTACTATGAGGCCTAACCACAAAAGGCCCAAGGCTCATCCAAGATCTCAAGACTTCACGGATAAGGAAACTTCCCCCGTCGAGGACTAGTCCTATCCGCTACCAGCTATTTCTTGATTTCAAGGATGCAGGTATAGCCATGGTTTACCCCAAGTGCAGAACGCATCCCTGTCCCCCGAATGAGAAGCACCCACCAGATAGCAGGACAGGTGATCCAGAGCTTTTGGGTGCAAAGTGCAGGATTACTCCAAAGTTCCCCAATGAGAGCGCGCCCATTGGCTACAGGAACAGAGCTCCCAAAGCACACACCATAAAGTCCCCATATTTCCACCTTAGGGCGCACGGATGCCTCCCTTAGCGTCTAAGAAGGGTCCTTATATCCAGGCAAACCCCTGGAGGCCTTCTGCGACGGACATCCCCCTCCTGAGATACGACAGGAGGGAATTCTTCAACTTATGGAATTCCAGCTTGAATGGAATCCAAGCTTGAGTGGAATCCACGCTTGAGTGGAATCCTAGGAGAGATTTCTTCAATGTCTTCTCAGAAAATTAACTTGAATAGATTTGTCACCATGTTTTTGTATTTAGGGCGCGCCCTCTTCGTAGAAGAAGAGAGGGCGCGTCCTGACTTCTTTATTTACTGCCAAAACCCTAATTAATCCTAGAATTCCCTATTTTGAACCCATAATTTGACCCGAATCCATCTTGAAAAACCCGAACCGAATTTTGGCTATAACACTATACACTTAAAGCATCTAAGAGAGAAGTCAGTTTACCTGTATATGAGGCACTGACGTGCATCTAAGAGAGACCTTTCTCTAGTGATGTTATGTTATGCGTTATTGAAAGATCTTGTCTGAAATTTTTAATCTCCAGAAGTCAGTTTATTGGTTGGTAATGAGATTCTCAAGATATCAGGTGGGAACTGCAAATCTTTGAAGAGATTGATTGGAGATACAGCTGTTTGTGTGGTCTAATCGTTCCTTTACTAAGGAAAAAAAGGTAAGCTTTTAATTACATTGTTAAAGTTGAATTTATTAAGGGTATCAGAAATAAAAGATAAAGGGACAATAACTTAAAGCAAAAGAGAGAAAGTGTTTCATCCACTGATTGCGGTAGAAAATATAGCAGGTGCCCTATTTTCTTAGGTGATTTACTTTTAAATTTGTAAAACTGTTAATAAAAAATGTGCAACCATACTGCATTGTTGTTTCTAGTATTCAGTAATTGATCAATTTGACTTTACAGGCCCGCTGGAGGATGGGGATGCACAAGCTGTTTAAGGAAAGTAACTGACTTTGAGTTTGCAAGTTTGTGTGGGAATGGCCTCTACTATAGTTCAGGACACCAAACTACATCAAGATATGAAGATTAGGTATTCTGGCCTTAAGAGCTTGAATGAATAGAGATGGAATACGCACAGGTGCGCATGCATACAAACACGTCAAAAGATAAGAAATATCAGTTGAAAATCTTATTGAACAATTATGCCAAAAAAACCTTGTATTGACTTGCAACCTGGCATGCCTAGAAAATTCAGGCGCACACAAAGGCATGCACATAAAGACGGAAATATCAGTTGAAAATCTTATTACCAAGTATGCCTGAAAAACTTATTTTTCTGGATAATCTAACAGTAAAAATGATCTCGGAATGAAAGTAGAAACTAGACATATTTCATTATCTGATTTATTTATTTGATAATATCATCCAAGTGACAGTAACATATTCAATTTAGCTGCAAGTTTTGAAGCTTTTTAGACAACGAATGGGGAGCATTTTTCTATTTAACTTATTGAACTTAAGTATCAATGCCTCTTTTTGCTGTAAGTGCTTGTTGTTTAACTCGTGATTTTCTTATTTTGCCTCAGAGAACCTGTTTGCATCGGAAGCACATGGTGAATTTTGATGCCACAAGTTGGCAATGAAGGCAAGGAGTGCGACAAATTAATGGCACTGTAACGAAAAGCTCCTGTGCGAACACAAGTTCATGTCGATATATTGGTACTTTTTTCTGGATTTATTATCGATCTGGAGATTCATGAAGTTTGAAATGGTATACGGAAACGAGATGAATACTTTAGTTTTCCACATATGCATTTGGTCTTGTGTTAAACTTGCGCTTAACACAAATATCAGCATGTTAATATATGGTGTATTATTGATCTATCCATCAATAATTTTACATTAAATTTTGTAAGTGAAACTTATACTTCAACGGATCAGGAATTATAATAGTAAAGCATATTAAGCTTCCCATTTCTGGCAAAAGGGAAACTATTGTTTTCATGCCAAAATTTCAGTAATGGAAACTGATGGGAATCTTGGCAAACGAATTTCTTTGCAGTTTCACCATTATTACAGAGAAAAAGAAATTTATATTCTCTTTCTCAAATTACAGTACTGTTCTTCCTGTCTGATGCATCTTCTTCCTTTCTGTTGATGGTGGGGGAGGCTTAGGGTAGGAAAGATTTGCATAGCATAACTGGTTTGGAATTGACAAATGAAACCGAAATCAGATATGAACCTTGGTACATGCTCTTGGACATGGTTAGAACTTAGAATATTGAGTTACTTTTCAAGTGGCAACACAATGCAATGGGAAAATCCTGGAAAGGCCCACCATTGGTGATAATGCAATAATGTACCTTCACAGGGATGGACTATACATCTTATTTGTATCTTTCTCAGAGGAATTTCATGTAAAATTTAGTTTCTTTTGTTATGTATTTCTTTTGTAAAATAGATAAAATAGTAGTATAATTTAAGCCTATTAGCTTGTAGGACCTCTATTGGGCCTATACTCCTTGTGGAACCTTCTAGGCCCCTTCTCTTGCTAAAGAGACTGATCCTACTCTAGGTTGAACTAGGGGACCAACCAAACCATAAATTGGGTTTTTAATTTTTTAAACCATAACCAAACCAAAAATCATAAAAAAACCAACCTAATTATAACAGTTTGATTTGGTCGGTTTCGGTTTGAAACCATTATTAAATAATAATCACATCCTGTATGAGATAAGAATTTTTTGGTCCCATGTCTTTTGGTCTCAAATTTTACCAATATATGCCTTGGAAAGATTAGTCTATTACTGTATTACAAATAAGTAAATGGAAGCATACATCATTCACCACAAGAAAAAACCCCCGAAGAATGAAAATTACACAATGCTGCATATAATGTCATATAATGCACAACTATATATACATAATGGAAAATAAATAAGCTAATAGAGATGTCAGTTATCTTCGAAGACTACAAATTCAAAGATGTGAAGCATCAAAATTCTAAAACCTGCTTTATTTAATTTTCTGAAAATAGTTAAAGAAATATACTACTATAATAACAGGGTGGAAATATACTACTATTTTTATTTTATATAAGCATAAAATTAATATTAAAACTATATATATATATATATATATATATAATATTTATATATTATTTGATCTTAATGGTCGGGTTGGTTATATCGGGTGGAAAAATTAGTAAAACTAAACCCAACCCAAAATTTTCGGTTTTTAAAAATTTAAAACCATAACCAACTCAAATAAAAAAAAACATAAACTTTCGGTTTGTTCGGGTTAACCGGTTTTTGGAAAATCGTGTTCACCCCTGGGCTCAACCATCTACCGTCTCTATATGTTTTCTAGACCAAAATTCGATCATTTGGAAATTGAACAATATATACTCACTGATTTAGAATTTATTTATTACATTTGGACGTAACAAAGATTTCAAAATAACTGGGATTAAAATGAAACTTTAACCAATATTTTAATGTTAATCCCAACTTAATAAAATATTTCTACTGATTATTAACTAAAAATTGGATGCTAAAAAATAAAATAAAATTATCTACTAAAATTTTCAGATTAACCGTGACTCCAACCTAAATTCCCCGGTTTCATCCTGAGTAGGATCCGTTATCTTCTTAGGTTTAATGGGCCGGAACATATCAGCTGGTTTATATATAATGTCTCTAGATATGGATAATGTCATGTTTGTTGTGTTGAACAGTGAAAATATGTATAGTGAAAATATGTATAGTAAAAATTCTTATTATATGTGTACAGTAAAATTTTTAGTATGAAAACAGGGGATCCCAAGAATTTGTTGCAAAAAATACATTTGTTGTTGACCTCCGATCATCCATTAGATATACGCTTTGTTTCTTCACCATGAAGTTTTTTTTTTTTTTTTTGCTAAGTTCACCATGAAGTTTCATTTTCACTAAGAAGTTTCTTCTATATTCTTTCGAAAAGATAACTAAATCTACAACACCACATGTTGGAGAATCTAAAAATAATCATAATGATATATAACTTTGACGCAATGAAGTAGATGGATCAGAAGAGGGGGCCAGGTCTTAGCTAGATATTGCAGGGATAATATCATGCATGGTGAAAAGAGATCTCTCTAGCTATAATACTAGTTCAAAAGCATCATTTTGTTTCCTTTGGGGTTCATTTTTCATATATTTTAGTATAAATAAACTGACTGACAATGGTACGATATACAATTCGATCTTTTCAAAGGTGATCATGGGTCAAGATTAATTTTTACCTTTCTTCGCTTTTTCTCTTTCTCATTGGGACCTCATAAAAGATATGTTGTCCTCGATTATCAGGTCCTATCTACTACAATTTCATTAAATTAAAGTTACAACTTACAAAGATAGGTTGCATTTATAAAGTTGATTTTCAAACATGGAAGCAATTGATCGAATACACGAAATATGAGAATATTCGAAATTGTTCGTGATCAAGTTCATGATTGATTTGGTTATTAACGAATCGATTTTGCATGAACATTATTTTTCTCACTGCTTTTTTATATTAGTTTTGATTGCATAGTTAAAATAATTTCTTCAATTAATTTTTTTTGTGAATTAAAATGTTTATAACATATTTTTATTAAAAAAAAAGAAAATTTCAAAAACAATAATTTTAACTATATGGTCAATGCACCTAAAAATATATAAAAAAATCAAAAGACTAATATAAAAACAGTGAGAGTGAATTATTAGACGAGGAAGTATATACTGATAATTAAACATGCATCATAAACTTGTTTCCTTTTTGGTTTGCTACAACCCCACATGTAGTTCTTAATTAATTATATGACAAGAACCTAATCTCTTTTTCACACGATTATGTATAATAAAACGCTCCTAAAACCATGCATGAATTGGGATTATAAAACCAGCGAACACGGGAAGAAAAGTTAGAGATTCGGATAAGGGGGGACATGGTTGTCTCCTTTTGCATTGGAATACAAATACGAGTTTGGAAAGAATAAACATGATATCTACATACATTCATACACATTCTTCTGCCTGAGTAAGGTGCTTGGTCTCCTTGTCAAGCCCATGACAAAACATACGGTAGGTTAGGTTTTCAACCTTATTAAATACTACTAGTACTAGCTAACTAGTGCCTAGCAGTACAAATAATATTCATATTTTTATTTTCTCCGGTTTAAAATAAGTATCATTTTGATTTTCTGCATGTATTTTAAAATATTAAAAAAAATGATATTTTCGTTATTTATTTTTCTTATTTTGGTACTCCCTCCGTTCCAAATTGTTATTCGTTTTAAATTATTTTATAGAGATCAACTAGGTGCTTTTAATGCCCTATAAAGCATAAAATATAATTTTCTTTTTACTTATATGCCCTTAAAACTTGAACAGTTAGAAATAAAGTGTAAATTAGATAAGACGGATTTTTTTTAATATTATATAAAAAATTTCATTAATATAATTTTTTTTTAAAACATGAATTTTGGAGGCTTAAACTTTTATATGAGATGATTTAATGATAATTATATAAATGTTATTCGTGATATTTCTTAGAAAAAAGGGATTCTATTTAGAAAATATAGAAAAGATGATTGGTTTTAGTTGAAAAAGATAATTGATTAATTATTAGTAATTATAAAATTATTATTTTATATTATTAAATAGAATGCCCTTGATATGATTAGAAAAAGTGAGGATTTTGTTAGAGAAAATTAAAAAGGTATTGTTTTAGGTGAAAAAGGTAACTGATTAGTTTATAGTAGTTATAATTTAATTACGTTATTTTAGTAAATACAATTGCTCGTAATGTTGTTAAAAAAGGAGAAATAAATAATGTCCGTGATATTTCTATTAAAAGAGGAATTTTAGTTAGAGAACATAGAAAAGATGATACGTTTTAGCTGAAAAAGGTAATCGGTTAATTATTAATAATATATTATTTTTAATTTACTGTATTAAATAGAACCGTCCGTGATATAATTGAAAAAAGAGAGATTTTAGTTAAAGAAAATAGAAATGTAACATGAAAATTAAAACGATGACATGATTTATGTGAAAAAAGGTAATTGATTATTTTGTAGAAATTATAATTTAATTATGTTATTTAACTAAATAAAATTGCTCATAATTTTTAAAAAAAAAAAGAGAAATTAATGCTACCCGTGATATTTCTAGATAAAAAAGGGAATTTAATCAGAAAATTATAAAAGATGATATGTTTTAGCTGAAAAGATAATTGGTTAATTATTAGTATTATAATATTATTATTATTTTATATTAAATAGAAACGTCCGAGATATAATTTGGAAAAAAAGGTTTTAGTAAGAGAAAATAAAAAAGGTAACGTGTTTTGGCTGAAAAAGGTAACCGTACATGGTATAATTGGAAAAGAAATATTTTAGTTAGAGAAAAGGGAAAAGATAACGTGTTTTGGTTGAAAATGGTAATTGATTAGTTAATATTGATTATAATATAATTATGTTATTTTATTAAATAAAATTGCTCGTAGTGTTTTTAGAAATGGAGAAATTTTAGTTAGATAAAATGTAAAAGATATGATATTTTACCTGAAAAAGGAAATTATTTACTTATTGAAAAATAGAAATGGTAAAATGTTTAACTGAAAAAGGAAATTGATTAATAAAGGAGAAATTTTAGTTAGATAAAATATAAAAGAAATTGTATATTACCTGAAAAAAGAAATTATTTAGTTATTGAAAAATAGAAAAGATAATATGTTAAACCTGAAAAAGTAAATTAATTAGTTAGTAGGATGGATTTTATCTGTAATTGTATTAAATAGAACCGTCCATTATATAATTGGAAAAAGAGAGATTTTAGTTAGAGAAAATAGAAACGTAAAGTGAAAATTAAAAAGATGACATGATTTATGTGTAAAGGTAATTGATTAGTTTATAGTAATTATAATTTAATTCTGTAATCTTACTAAATAAAATTGCTATTTATTTTTAAAAAGTAAGAAATTAATGTTACCCATGATATTTCTAGAAAAAAAGAGAATTTAATTAGAAAAAATATAAAAGATGATAAGTTAATCGATTAATTATTAGTATTATAATATTATTATTTTATTTTTATCAAATAAAAACGCCCATGATATAATTGAAAAAAGAGAGGTTTTATTAAGAGAATTGAAAAAAGATAACGTATTTTGGCTGAAAAAGGTAACCGTCCATGATATAATTGGAAAAAGAGAGATTTTAGTTAGAGAAAAGAGAAAAGGCAACGTGTTTTGGTTAAAAAGTTAATTGATTAGTTAATAGTAATTATAATATAATTATGTTATTTTATTAAACAAAATTGCTCGCAGTGTTTTTAAAAATGGAGAAATTTTAGTTAGATAAAATGTAAAAATTATTGTATTTTACCTGAAAAAGGAAATTATTTAGTTATTGAAAAATAGAAAAGGTAATATGTTTAACCTGAAAAGGGAAATTGATTAATAAAGAAGAAATTTTAGTTAGATAAAATATAAAATATATTGTATTTTACCTGAAAAAGAAAATTATTTAGTTATTGAAAAATAGAAAAGATAATATGTATAACCTGAAATAGGAAATTGATTAGTTAGTAGGATGGATTTTATTTATAATTGAGTAAGGGTAAATAAATAAAATCAAGTACCGACCGACCTACCAACCGACCAAACTTTTAATGTTTCGGATTTTATATATAGTTAGAGAAAATAGCAAGGTAACGTGAAAATTAAAAAGATGACATGATTTATGTGTAAAGGTAATTGATTAGCTTATAGTAATTATAATTTAATTATGTTATCTTACTAAATAAAATTGCTCATTATTTTTAAAAAATAAGAAATAAATGTTACCCATGATATTTCTAGAAAAAAAGAGAATTTAATTAGAAAAAATATAAAAGATGATAAGGTAATCGATTAATTATTAGTATTATAATATTATTATTTTATTTTTACCAAATAGAAACGCCCGTGATATAATTGGAAAAAGAGAGGTTGTAGTAAGAGAATTGAAAAAAGATAGCGTGCTTTGGCCGAAAAAGGTAACCGTCCATGATATAATTGGAAAAAGAGAGATTTTAGTTAGAGAAAAGAGAAAAGGCAACGTGTTTTGGTTAAAAAGATAATTGATTAGTTAATAGTAATTATAATATAATTATGTTATTTTATTAAACAAAATTGCTAGTAATGTTTTTAAAAATGGAGAAATTTTCGTTAGATAAAATGTAAAAGTTATTGTATTTTACCTGAAAAAAGAAATTATTTAGTTATTGAAAAATAGAAAAGGTAATATGTTTAACCTGAAAAGGGAAATTGATTAATAAAGAAGAAATTTTAGTTAGATAAAATATAAAAGATATTGTATTTTACCTGAAAAAGAAAAGTATTTAGTTATTGAAAAATAGAAAAGATAATGTGTATAACCTGAAAAAGGAAATTGATTAGTTAGTAGTATGAATTTTATTTATAATTGAGTAAGGGTAAATAAGTAAAATCAACAGGTATCGTACCGACCGACCAACTGATCAAACTTTTAATGTTTCGGTTTTTATTTAATAGTATAGATTTGATGAAAAACATGATATTTGATGTAGTACATTGAAAATGTAAAGCGTTAGATATAAAGTGAACAATTGCAAAAGTCTAAAACGTCTAACATATAGCAATGGAGGGAGTACTATTTGATTGGAGCATGGGAAATGAGACAAGAGAACAGAGGGCACCAGGGTTTTAAACAAGACAATTGAATGCGCTTTTTTCAAGTGTACGTAGGATTTTACATGCCATGCACGCAGTTTGCATCTTTTGTTATGTAGAAACTACATAAGTTGCAGTGAATATTGTAACAGTAAAGGAAAAAAATTCTTCTGAACGTTGAAATAATTAGAGATATTTAGTGCCAAAGGTCCACAATACTACACGAGTACATAGATGAATGCTTTGAGTTCAATTCTTTTGCTTTCTCGAAAATAGTTATTACAACACTGTAAATGGAGCTTTATAGTATTCATGGGCACATGGCATGCATAGCCAAAACCTGACAGTAATACAAGTGCAGGCAGATCTAACAGTACTTCAAGGGATGGAAGGGCCTGCCGGTCAGCAACGAGTTTTCTCGCATCCAGTCATCTGTCCCATATTTACTGAAACGGAATAATTGCTGGTATTGTAGTAGTTTTTGGGAGGAACTTTTAGTTAGAAGTTTATTCTTTATTAAAGTTACGAAGGGCAAAATTGACTGCAGATAACTGATTGTCGAAAAACCGGGATCAAAACCGACCGCCAAGCAATCGGTCGGTTTTAAGTGTAAGAGGTAAACAAATGAGGTCATTCCAACTTACATGACATATATTAAATCCTGTTATTAATTACTAGCTATATTACTAATATTAACTGCTAGAGAAAGAGAGCAGAGCGATAAAGAAAAGCAGTATAGAAAGATTGTTGCTTGGTGCATTTTACTTCTTCGGGGATGTGGCTATTTATAGCCAAATCAAAGAACAAGAGCATTAAATGAAATGTAAAATTTCTACTCCTATGTCTAGCCTTACTATTTAACCATTGACAAATAACAATCAATTTACAACACTCCCCTTTGATTGTTATTATAGAACGGATCATAGACTGCCTCGTTAAAACCTTTTCAAAGAAAAATCCAGTGGGATAAAAACTTTGACGAAGGAAAAAGAGTACAGTCTCCCCTTGGAAGAAAACCAATTATTCGCTAAAGTTTTGTTGTAATAGGTCCTTGAGTCGATGCATTCCAATGTTATGTCGCAGTTTCCTGAATGTTGAATGCAGTAATGATTTTGTGAATAAGTCTGCAAGATTGTCACATGACCGAATTTGTTGTACATCAATTTCACCATTCTTTTGAAGTTCATGAGTGTAGAAGAATTTTGGTGAAATGTGCTTCGTTCTGCCTCCTTTGATATATCTTTCTTTAAGTTGATCAATACATGCAGTGTTATCTTCAAACATAACAGTGGGATTTCTCGTGATGTCCGGTAATCCACATGATTCTTCAATATTCTTGATGATAGACCGCAACCAAACACAATCTCTACTGGCTTCATGAATTGCAATTAGTTCTGAGTGATTTGATGAGGTTGCCACTGTAGTTTGCTTTGTGGATTTCCAGGAAATAGTTGTACCGCAATATGTAAATACATATCCAGTTTGTGATTTGCCAAAATGAGGATCTGACAAATATCTAGCGTATGCATATCCAATCAACTGAGATGTCGAGTTTTTCGGGAAGAATAACCCAAAATCAACTGTTCCGCGAAGATAAAGGAATATATGTTTGATCCCATTCCAATGTCTGTCCATCGGAGCAGAGCTAAACCTAGCAAATAAATTTACAGCAAATGCAATATCTCGCCTTGTATTATTCGCAAGATACATAAGTGCACCAATTGCACCAAGATATGGAATTTCGGGACCAAGAATATCTTCATCATCTTCTCGTGGTCGAAATGGATCTTTATCAGGTTCTAAAGATCTAACCACCATTGGAGTGGTTAAAGGATGAGATTTATCCATGTAAAATCTGCTCAAAACTTTTTCTGTATATGTGGATTGGTGGAGGAAAATTCCCGATGACAAGTGCTCGACTTTTATACCAAGACAATATTTTGTCCTTCCAAGATCTTTCATTTCAAATTTTGTTTTTAGATATATGACAGCATCATCAACCTCTGTAGCTGTTCCTACAAGATTTAAATAATCCACATATACAGCAATGATCACAAAACCAGACTGTGATTTCTTGATAAAAACACATGGACAAATCTGATTACTAATATACCCATTCATTTGTGAATAACAACTAAGTCTGTTACCACATATGACCAGATTGTTTCAGTCCATACAATGATCGTTGAAGTTTAATGAAGTATATATGACGAGGTTTCTTGAACTCATCCATTTTCAACCATTCTGGGATTTTCATAAAAATTTCACTATCAAGTGAACCATATAGGTATGCAGTAACGACGTCCATAAGATGTGTCTCCAATTTTTCATTAGATGCCATACCTAATATGAAACGAAAAGTAATTCCATCCATTACTAGCGAGTATGTCTCTTGATAATCAATGCCAAGTGTTTGAGAAAATCCTTGAACCACAAGTTGGGCTTTGTATCTCATTATCTCATTCTTTTCATTTCATTTTCTTATGAATACCCATTTATTTCCAACAGGGTTCACACCAATTGGTGTTTGGACAATGGGTCCAAATACTTCTCTTTTACGTAATGAATTTAATTCTGTTTGAATTGCATCTTTCCATTTTAGCCAGTCTTTTCTTCGACGGCATTCATCCACACTTTGTGGTTCAGGATCACAATTTATATCGACATCCAATGTTGCAGAATACACAAACACATCATCGATTATGGCCTTACTTCGATCCCATAATTTCATGTCATGCACATAATTTATTGAAATTTCATGATTACTTAATCCCTCATCTTTAGGGACTAGAATCTCTTCAGGAGATAATACCACTTCAGGGGTATTTGCTACTTCTGTAGCATGTACCACTTCAGGGGAATTTTTCTTTATTTTCCGAGGTGCAACATCTTTTGCACCGACCGGTCTACCACGCTTCAAGCGCGGATTTGATTCCGTGACCAATTATTTTGTATTTGATTTTTGAGTTGGTACATCTATTCTAGCTGGAGTATTTACTGCAGGTATATGAGATTTTATAATTTTTCTAGATTCGTTAAATGCGTCAGGCATTTGGTTTGCGATATTTTGCATATGAATAATCCTTTTAACTTCAGTTTCACATTGACCGGTACGTGGATCTAGAAAATGTAATCCCGATGCATTCCATGTAATGTCAGGATTAGCTTTATTCGAATATTTATCTCCCCCTAAAGGAGGAAACACCGACTCGTCAAAATGACAATCTACATATCTTGCGGTAAATAAATCTCCAGTTAGTGGTTCAAGATATCTAATTATAGATGTGGAATCAAAACCAACATAGATACCTATTCTTCTTTGAGCTCCCATCTTCGATCTCTGTGGTGGAGCAATCGGCACATATACAGCACTTCCGAAAATTCTAAAGTGAAAAATATTAGGAATTTGGCCAAGTACCAATTGTAGTGGAGAATGTTTGTTATAGGGAGTTTATCTAATCATAATAATATTGGCAGCGTGAAGTAATGCATGACCCC
The DNA here is from genome assembly GCA_036435485.1 of Saposhnikovia divaricata. Classification (NCBI taxonomy): domain Eukaryota; kingdom Viridiplantae; phylum Streptophyta; class Magnoliopsida; order Apiales; family Apiaceae; genus Saposhnikovia; species Saposhnikovia divaricata. The sequence goes on from CM071596.1 coordinate 88,999,936, forward strand.
AAACGGATGTAGGTAATTTTGCTTTCAACAATAGTCTTGTAATAAGTTGAAGTCTTTTGATAAAGGACTCGGTTAATCCATTTTGTGTATGTACATGAGGAACTGGGTGTTCAACTAAGATTCCTACAGAAATGCAATAGTCAACAAAAGTTGTAGATGTGAACTCGCCAGCACTATCTAAACGAATTGACTTGATGCAATAATATGGGAATTGAGCTCGTAATTTGATTATTTGGGGAAGTAATTTTGCAAAAGCATCATTACGAGTTGAGAGAAGACAAACATGTGACCATCTAGTTGAGGCATCAATTAATACCATGAAGTACCTAAATGGGCCAGAAGATGGGTGGATAGGTCCACATATGTCGCCTTGGATCCTTTCAAGAAAATTTGGATTTTCAAGCTGAACTTTAGTAGGAGATGGTCGAGTAATCAATTTTCCTAAAGAACATGCTGAGTAAGGAAGGTCATTACTTGAAAGAACTTTAAGATCTCTTACAGGATGTCTAGTAGAATTCTCTATAATGCGACGCATCATAGAGACACCAGGATGACCTAATCTTTCATGCCAAAGTGTAAATGATTTTGGGTCTACTAGTTTCGAGGCAATGACATGGATTTAATATCCACTTGGAACGCTTCGTTTCGGCTTGAATTGGTGTTTGGTCTCAAGTTTGTTGTAGTTTTGATGTTTTTTTGTCTAGTTGTGCAGATTTGTAAAATGCCGGCTAGGGTTGCTGATTTCCGTCAATTTTGGACTTAGAGTTTGAGCTTGGAATGAAGAACGGAAGCTTCATTTATGCTTCTTGATGTTTGTAATCCAATAGAATTGAAGACGAAAGTTAACGCAAAAAGAACAGGCAAAAACGAAGCGAGAACGAAGAATTTAGAGCAATTTCAGCAAACCGGCAGAAGGAGGCAGCGCTGAGAGCGCCACACCAGTAGAATTCTCTATAATGCGACGCATCATAGAGACACTAGGATGACCTAATCTTTCATGTCAAAGTATAAATGATTTTGGGTCTACTAGTTTCGAAGCAATGACATTGTTGATAAGTGGATTTAATATCCACTTGGAACGCTTCGTTTCGGCTTGAATTGGTGTTTTGGTCTCAAGTTTGTTGTAGTTTTGATGTTTTTTTGTCTAGTTGTGCAGATTTGTAAAATGCCGGCTAGGGTTGCTGATTTTCGTCGATTTTGGACTTAGAGTTTGAGCTTGGAATGAAAAACGGAAGCTTCATTTATGCTTCATGATGTTTGTAATCCAAGAGAATTGAAGACGGAAGTTAACGCAAAAAGAACGGGTGAAAACGGAGCAAGAACGAAGAATTTAGAGCAATTACAGCAAACCGGCAGAATGAGGCAGCGCTAAGAGCGCCAGGAACAGCCTAGGGCAGCGCTGAGAGCGCCCTTGCAGTGCTGAGAGCGCCAAAGAATCGTGGAATTTTGCTGATTATTATCCTGTTTCGAATTTAATTGTATTTTTGGGACTTTTCTTGTTGGAAAAGACTTCTATGGCCTATATAAACATGTTCTATCATTGTAATTGATATCAACACTTCACATAACACATAGAGAGAGCCGAGAGCTGGAGATTCAGAATTGGAAAAGGATTCACCGGGGATCGTGACAATCAACGGAGATCTAGATCTACTTTTGTTTTCTCCTAATTAGGCGATACTCTTGGATGTTTTTTGGGATTTGTTTTCTTAATCTATTACTCTAGCATAATTATTATTCATACTTTGTTTATTATCATGGTTTCATCAGATCCCATGATGATGAGCGATTCGATTATGAACTAATCGTTGTCATGGGATTCTAACGGATTTATTTATGGAGCTTTAGTATTTTGATGCTTTAAAGATCTGTGTGTGGTGTATATTGATATCCTCGTATGGTTATGCTTAATTTTTAGATGCGTAGCTAACATCTAATTTATTAATCTCTTGTGAAGCGAGAGTGGATATTGAGATTTAGAATTTGTCATGCTAGCATAGGATAAGTTGATGTATGTGTGACATCATGATTTGTAGCGTAATTTGAACTATCTTATGCTACCCTGTGTGATCTTTATGGATAACTTGTTCTTCAACCGTTATATTTTCAAATCTTATAGAGATATAGGGTCTAAGCATAATTAGTGTCTATTCATCTTCTATCTCATTTGTGGATGTATGGGTAGTTTGGTATATGTATACAGAGAGGTACCGTGTTGTCCGATCAGATATCATAATCATTGCATATAGTGATTAAAGGCGTCAGATCTAAGCAAAGTATTTAATGAAGTTATGATCCCATATTTTCTCTATCATAAGTAATTCGATTAAAATTATCTTTAGTTACATAATTCTTAGTTTTGATAAATTGATTTTTAGTTAATTCTAGATAATTGAAAACCCAAAAATTGTTACTTGTCTTAGCAGTGAGTAAAAACTATACATTGTTGCATAAGTACATTACCTGAATTGAAACCTAAACCAGATCTCTGTGGGAACGAACTTGACTTTTATCTATATTACTTGTGACCACGTACGCTTGCGTGTTTAGTGCAAACAAATTTTTGGCACCGCTGCCGGGGGTCATCAGTGTTTTAATTTTAGTTTATGTACTTGTCATCAGTGGTCGTTAGAGTTCACTGACTCGGATTGTTTCTTACATAGTTGTTTGTTTCTTGGTGTTTCAGGTACTTGAGCGTGTATGCGAACACGTTCTCAAACTCGTAAACAGGAAGAAGAAGAAGAACTTGAAGCAGCAGTAGTTATGGGAGAACCAGCAGCAACAGTTAAGGCTTTGAAGGACTATTCTCAGCCGAAAATTAATGACATCCAATCTAGTATTGTCAGACCAGCCATTACGGCTAATACCTTTGAAATCAAGCCTGGTACATACCCTAACGGAAGATCCTAATATGCACATCCGGAACTTTATCGAGATCTGTGACACTTTCAAGTTTAACGGTGTGTCAGATGATGCTATCAAATTGAGACTTTACCCATTCTCATTAAGGGATAAAGCTAAGGGCTGGTTACACTCTATACCAGCCGGTTCCATTACTACATAGGAGGATCTTGCTCAGAAATTTCTGACTAAATTCTTCTGTATGGCTAAAACTGCAGCAATAAGGAACGCTCTTACTGAATTTGCACAGCAGTCTGGAGAATCTTTGTGTGAAGCTTGGGAACGCTATAAGGAGATGCTTAGAAAGTGTCCTCATCATGGTATGCCTGATTGGATGGTGATCAATGGTTTTTATAATGGGCTGGGAGCACAATCAAGGTCAATGCTAGATGTAGCATCTGGTGGAGCTTTATGGGCAAAGAGCTACGAGGAAGCTTATGATCTAATTGAGACGATGGCTGCTAATGAATATCTGTTTACACAATATCACGCAAGTATACGTGGTCACAAGTAATACAATTAAGTTCGTTCCACTGAGATCTGGTTAAGTTCTTTTCAGCTAATGTGCCTATTCAACAATGTATGATCTTAATTCACTGCTAAGACAATTAACAAATATGGGTTTTAATTATCTAAATTAAACTAAGATGCAAATTATTAAACTAAGAATGAATTACCTAATGAGAATTATAATCAGATTACTTATATGAGAATAAACATGGAATCCTAACTTCATTATCTACTTCACTTAGAGTCGATGCCTTTAATCAATACATGTGATGGTTTTGATATCTGACCGAATAACACGGAACAAGTAAAAGTTACCTCTCGGTATACTAATACAAAACTACGCATACATCCACAAAAAAGATAGAAGATGGGCAGACACCAATTATGTTTAGACCCTATATCTCTATAGAATTTGAAAACATAAAGGTTTAAGCATAAGTTAACCACTTAGATCACATAGGGTAGCATAATATCTCTATTTACGTCACAAATCATGATGTTAAAACATCAATCTATCCTATGCTAGCATGGCAAGTTCTAAATCTCAAGATCCACTCTCGTTTAGCAAGAGATTAACATATTAGATGTTAGCTACGCATCTAAATTCATGAAGCACAACCATACAAGGATATCAAGAATTCACCACACATAAATCTTTAAAGCATGTAAACTACAAAGCTACATAGATAAATCCGCTAAGATCCCATGACAACGATTAGTTCATAATTGAACTGTTCGTCACCATGGGATCTGATGAAATCATGATATAAAACAAGATATGAATGAAAGAAGTAATAATATTAATAAAACAAGGAGTTAAGAAAACAAATCTAGAATCCAGAATAACACAAAAGATGAAGTAGATCTAGATCCATTGCTTGTCACGAGCGTTGAATCCTTCTCTCCTTTTCTCCCTTGCAGATCTAAGCAATGATACAATAATAAAATCTACTCCCCTAATTACAATGCTAAGATGTGTTTAAATAAGCTCTAAATTTCTTGCCTAGTAAGAAATTACCTTCTATTACAATTAGAATTCGATTAAGGTACCAAAAACTGCCCAAAATACAATTAGAATTAGAAAAAGGGCAAAACTGGAATTTCCTGCCTTGCTTCAAAAAGAACACGTGCGCGAATTTTAACTACACGCTCCATGCACCTGCTATCTATCCCAGGTTGTAGAAAATCTCCCAAGCTTCGCGTGAACTTTAAGATCGCTGAAAACGGACATCTAGAACTCCAGATATGGCCAAAACAGTGTAGACTGCGCAACCTTCCCGGAAAATCCGAATTTTAATCAATTAATCCTCCAAACATGATAGAAGCATCACCCATAATCGACATTCTTGTAAATCTGCACAACTAAGCAAAACACATCAAAACTATAACAAACTTGAGACCAAGTGAATCAATTTAAGCCGATATGGAACGCTCCAAGTGGATATAAAATCCACTTATCACACCCCCAAACTTAAACCGATGCTTGTCCTCAAGCATAAACAATTACAACTAACTAACTAATTAGTACCACTTCCGTAGGTGATCACGGTTGCATTTGGCATATGCAACAAGCCCTTTAAACCCCTAGGCAGCCCTAGTGGACGAGTAAGGTCTCGTGAGGGCCTATACCGAATGTACCCACAAAATCCAATGCAATGCAATGCATGAATGCAACTATTATGAAAATACAAATAATCTAGTACTAATATCCTACCATACCTTCAAATCCTCTCATGCCATATCAACTTAAGAATCAAAGTAATAATGCGATGTCTTGGTGTCGAAAGTGCAAGTATTCACATAGTCTACTCAATGAACATGCATAAGCTCTCAAAAGTCCATGTCAAGTGTAAGAATAAGTTAGTAACCATGCTAAGCCTACAAGAGTACATCTTTGAAACAAAACTCGGGATCTCATACGTAAAAACAAGCAAACACTCACAATTCACTCACAACAGAATATTCACTCAAGAACAAGGGTAAGTGTATCACTCAATTCCAACAAAATCATAAGCATGCTTGATATTTGGTATCAATCTAACTCTTAACACAACATACATCAATGACGATAATCAAAATGTCTTTATTTGGGTTGTAACTGGGCTAGGGACAAGGTATGACAAATAAGCCAGATCAGGTGCAGTGTCAAAAGCTAGTAGGAACCATAATAAACCATACACAACACCCTACTTTCCCCCCACACAAAATTCTACTATTTTTCTTCCAACAAAAACACTCGACTAATCGACTACAGTAGGATCACAACAACACAAATATGCTTTCATATAAATTTTTTTTTCCTTTTTTCTTTTTTTTCCTTTTTTCTTTTTTTTTTCTCTATTTTTTTTTCGAGAGCTATATAGAACAAGAACAATAATATAAACAACAATGATCCCATAATTTATTACACATGCCGACTATCAAGTAAACAACCAAACCCAATATTCAATATTTCCCCCAAAATTATGACCAACAATAAACCCCTCATTGCACACCTTATTACTCCCTTAAGCACTCTACTAGCCCTTGACAATGTGGGTTCAAATTAATGTAAGGCCAAAACAAGAAAAAGATCTAGGCAAGTAATGTGGTATGTCACCGAAAAAATAGGATTAAGCTCAACGGGTTAACTAATTGATCATGTAAATATGGTGTGGTAATATGGGATAATATGTGATTATTCCTAAATGCCTTTATCATTTTAATTGTCAAATAATATCATGCGTTTCAAGAAAGACCTCAAACAACTGCTAGCAATGCAAACAATCCGTGGACACTCAAGCAAACGAATAACTTGCAAAAAATATGCAATAAGGCTCAAAAGCTCACTCGGTGGAAAAACATACTCAATCCCAAGCAAAAATCTCTCTAATGCACCTACTTGTATTCAAAGCATGCAAACTAAATCAACTTGCACATATTCATGTCCTTTTAATTACTCACAACATTCAATAAGTCTACTAGCTTCAACTTACTAGTGTATGTGTGTGCACAAGAACAAAGCATATCACTTCTCAATCAAAAGCGTCAACAACACAAAATTCCTATCTAGCATGGGTGCAAATGCAAACTACTATGGACTCACATGATAATAACACGAACAAACATGCATGAATTACAACTAAAATGCAAACATGATATCCTACATGAACACACTAACTACTACAAACAACTACTATACACTACTTATCCCTCACACCACCCCCAAACTTAAAATATTCAATGTCCACATTGAATGGAAGTAAATACGAGGGATAGCAGAAAACATACCTACAAGGCGCCTTACATATCCTTCCTCATCGCAACTCAACATGCTTGTTCGGCAAAAATCCCCTTTCTTTAGCAATTGGCCTCAACAACAACCGATTAAATTCAACCTCCGCCGTCGAAGACAAAAATTTTGCAACACTAGCACCACCTCTCCCACACTTAGGAGCCATATAAATCAATACCCAACTCACAAAATTCACCAAAATCCACAAAAAATTCGAATGCACAAAACCCCCAAATAATCAAGAACACACAACCCTAATAATGCAAGAACACAATTCGTAAAATTAAAATAAAAGGAAGAATTATACCCCAAATACGAACCGGAGAGGTGAAGCTTGCAATTAAAAATCCCCCAAACTTGAATCTTGAAGCCTTGAAATTGATTGTAGAAAAAAAATAATTGGAATGGGATAGGATTGGTATGTATATATAGGTGTATATATAGAGGTTTAATTGTGTAGATTTGGGAAAGAAATATAAAATAGGAGATGGATTGGGAGTTAATTGGAATTAATATAGGAATAGGATTATGATTTAAGGTGGAGAAAATAATTAGAAAAGGGATTGGAGAAAAAAAAATTATATAATAACACACTTACACGGACAAGAGTATCACGGATAGGAATTGTTGCAGGATGAGTCGCCAGGCTGGCGCATAGGCACGTGGAAATTTCTGCTGCAAATTTTTTTTTCTATGCGTTAAACACATACACTGATACAACAATAGTACCTGGACAGAAATTCTTGGGGGCGGGGTCGCCAGGTGGGCACAGTGTCGTAGGGAATTTTCTGCTGATTTTTTTTTTTTGCACAACAATTTTTTTTTCATATACTAATGCATGGGTTGCCTCCCACGAAGAGCTTCTTTAACGTCAATAGCTTGACGTTACTTCCTCAATCATGGCGTTTTCAAAAGAATAACCGAACCGTCCTCAACAAATAGACCATTCATACGAACGTTGACATCTTGTTTGCTTGCTTTCCACAAATCTCTCCCGTCAGACTTCAACCTGATTTTACTACCCAATGGCCTAATCTTCTTCTTTTTCTTCTTCACACCTCTGAGGTGCTTCTCCGACTCGAACGGCTTAACAAAATTTTCTTCTTCCTTATCATCGGCTTTCCACCTTCGCAACACATTATCATGACAAACTTCAAAAATCCCTAGCTCATTATTCAAAAGGACATACCTCAAATGTGGTGGAAGTTTCCCAAGCTTTACATTCGAGAGATCTCGAATTGAAGAATTGTCAATGGAACCACTGATGTGATGCTTTAGCACGTGCGTGTCCGATTTTTCGCTCAATAACTGATCAAACTTCTTTCTCTGACCCGTATCAATTATTTCCACACTACAACACTCTTCATCCTCTGTCGGAAATTTCATGGCCTTGAACACATTAAAGGTGATATTCTGATCTTGCACCCTCATTGTAAACTCTCCTTTTTGCACATCGATCAAAGTACGGCCCGTAGCTAAAAACGGCCTTCCCAAGATTATGGGAATCTTCTTGTCTTCTTCAAAATCTAGAATCACAAAATTGGCAGGAAATATGAGCTTATCAACTTTCACCAAGACATCCTCTACTATACCCCTTGGATAAGTGATCGTCCTATCAGCCAGCTACAAAGAGATGTTAGTTGGCTTCGGTTCCGGCAGACCAAGTTGCTTGAAAATAGATAAAGGCATGAGATTGATACTAGCTCCCAAATCACACAAACATTCGCTGAAAGAAAGGTTGCCAATAGTGCAAGGGATGGTGAAACTTCTCGGATCTTTAAGTTTAGGTGGCAACTTCTGCTGCAGAACTGCACTACACTCCTCCATTAGAGCAACGGTCTCAAATTCTTCCAACCTTCTCTTTCGTGACAAAATATCCTTCACGAACTTTGCATATCTCGGCATCTACTCCAATGCTTCAACAAAAGGAATGTTAATGGACAATTTCTTGAAAACATCCATAAACTTCTGAAACTATTTCTCTTGACTTTTCTGCAAGCGTCCAGGATATGGAGGCGGAGGACAGATTTGATTATTCTTTGAAGATTGCTCCGGAGTAGACTTTTCAATAGAATTTTTGCTCTTTTCCACTTCATCATCTAGCTGATCAGCCACTAAATCAGATTTTTCATTTCTGGAACTGCAGATTTTTCAACCTGCTGATTCTGAACATCTTCATCTTCCTCAACTACTGATTTAGGATCCTTCGTAACCTTTCCTGATCTCAAAGTTACTGCATTCACCTGTTTCTTGCTTTCCCTTTTGCCTGGATTAGCCTCCGTATCGCTAGGCAGAGTTCCTTGTGGCCTACTAAGTAAAGCACTTGCAAGCTGTCCCATCTGGTTTTCCAAGGTCTTTTGAGAAACTATCAGGCTTTTAATCATCATCCTCAACTCATCCATTTCTGATTTTTCATTAGTAGATTGCCCCGCATTAGCCTAGGGCTGTTGCTGAAATCCCGGAGGCTGATATGGTTGCCTTGGAGCATACTGCTGCTGATAACCTTGATTGAATGGCCTTGCTTGCTGACCCTGAAACTGCTGATAGGGCTGCTGAGGTTGTTGAGCACCTTGGTTGTTGCTCCAGCTGAAGTTAGGATGATTCCTGTTGTTTGGATGATAGGTGGCTGGAACTGGTGCAGCAGGTCTCTTAAAATTACTTACAAACTGTGCTGATTCAGAAGAGATAGCACACTGATTCGTCTCATGTGCGCCCGCACATAGCTCACAAATACTAGCAACCTGCTGAACTCCATAATTAGCAAGAGAATCCAATTTCATCGTAAGAGCCTTCAACTGAGCTGCAATAGCTGAAGCTGCGTCAACTTCAAGAACACCTGCTACCTTGCCTTGAGAAATCCTCTGTGTTAGGTTTTGATATTCATTAGCAGCCATCGTCTCAATAAGATCATAAGCCTCCGCATAGCTCTTAGCCCACAGAGCTCCGCCTGATGCTGCATCTAACAAAGGTCTAGATTGTACTCCCAACCCATTGTAGAAACCGTTAATGACCATCCAATCAGGCATGCCATGATGAGGACACTTTCGAAGCATCTCCTTGTAACGTTCCCAAGCCTCATACAAAGATTCTCCAGATTGCTGCTGAAACTGAGTTAGCTGGTTCCTTATTGCTGCAGTTTTCGCCATAGGGAAGAATTTAGTAAGAAACTTCTGAGCTAGATCCTCCCATGTAGTAATAGAACCGGCTGGTAAAGAGTGTAACCAGCCCTTAGCCTTATCCCTCAGAGAGAATGGGAAAAGTATCAATTTGATCGCATCATCCGGTACGCCATTAAACTTGAAAGTGTCGCAGATCTCAATGAAGTCCCTGATATGCATGCTAGGATCCTCCGTAGGAGCACCCCCAAACTGAACTGAGTTCTGCACCATCTGAATCGTGCCTGGCTTGATTTCGAAAGTATTAGCTGTAATAGCTGGCCTGACATTGCTAGACTAAATGTCATTGATCTTAGGTTGAGAATAATCCTTCAAAGCCTTAGCTGCTGCTGGTAAATCTGCCATCTCTTTTGCTGCAGCAAGTTCTTCTTCTGCCAGTTTACGAGTTTGCAAACGTGCTCGCATACACGTTCAAGTACCTGAAACACCAAGAAACAAAAAACTAAGTAAGAAAATCCGAGTCAGTGAACGCTAACGACCATTGATGACAAGCACATAAACTAAATTAAACACCGATGATCCCCGGCAGCGGCGCCAAAAACTTGTTTACACAATATCACGCAAGTATACGTGGTCACAAGTAATACGATTAAGTTCGTTCCACTGAGATCTGGTTAAGTTCTTTTCAGCTAATGTGCCTATTCAACAATGTATGATCTTAATTCACTGCTAAGACAATTAACAAATATGGGTTTTAATTATCTAAATTAAACTAAGATGCAAATTATTAAACTAAGAATGAATTACCTAATGAGAATTATAATCAGATTACTTATATGAGAATAAACATGGAATCCTAACTTCATTATCTACTTCACTTAGAGTCGATGCCTTTAATCAATACATGTGATGGTTTTGATATCTGACCGAATAACACGGAATAAGTAAAAGTTACCTCTCGGTATACTAATACCAAACTACGCATACATCCACAAAAAAGATAGAAGATGGGTAGACACCAATTATGTTTAGACCATATATCTCGATAGAATTTGAAAACATAAAGGTTTAAGCCCAAGTTATCCACTTAGATCACATAGGGTAGCATAATATCTCTATTTACGCCACAAATCATGATGTTAAAACATCAACCTATCCTATGCTAGCAAGTCAAGTTCTAAATCTCAAGATCCACTCTCGTTTAACAAGAGATTAACATATTAGATGTTAGCTACGCATCTAAATTCATGAAGCACAACCATACAAGGATATCAAGAATTTACCACACATAAATCTTTAAAGCATACAAACTACTAGGCTACATAGATAAATCCGCTAGGATCCCATGACAACGATTAGTTCATAATTGAACCGTTCGTCACCATGGGATCTGATGAAATCAAGATATAAAACAAGATATGAATGAAAGAAGTAATAATATTAATAAAACAAAGAGTTAAGAAAACAAATCTAGAATCCAGAATAACACAAAAGATGAAGTAGATCTAGATCCGTTGCCTGTCACGAGCGTTGAATCCTTCTCTCCTTTTCTCCCTTGCAGATCTAAGCTATGATACAGTAATAAAATCTACCCCCCTAATTACAATGCTAAGATGTGTTTAAATAGGCTCTAGATTTCTTGCCCAGCAAGAAATTACCTTCTATTACAATTAGAATTCGATTAAGGTACCAAAAACTGCCCAAAATACAATTAGAATTAGAAAAAGGGCAAAACTGGAATTTCCTACCTTGCTTCACAAAGAACACGTGCGTGAATTTTAACTACACGCTCCATGCACCTGCTATCTATCTCAGGTTGTAGAAAATCTCCCAAGCTTCGCGTGAACTGTAAGATCGCTGAAAACGGACATCTAGAACTCCAGATATGGCCAAAACAGTGTAGACTGCGCAACCTTCCCGAAAAATCCGAATTTTAATCAATTAATCCTCCATACACGATAGAAGCATCACCCATAATCGACATTCTTGTAAATCTGCACAACTAAGCAAAACACATCAAAACTACAACAAACTTGAGGCCAAGTGAATCAATTTATGCCGATATGGAACGCTCCAAGTGGATATAAAATCCACTTATCAATATCAAAATCCAACTCAGAGACTATCTCAAGGAAAAGTAGCAGGAATTCTGGATGTGGATGTAGCTACAGCTATAGCAGCTCAGTTGAAGGCTTTGACCATGAAGGTGGATTCTCTGACCAACTATAGAATTCAGCAGGTGGCTAGTGTGTGTGAGCTTTGTGCGGGTGCACATGTTACGAATCAGTGTGCTATCTCTTTTGAATCGGCATAGTTTGTGAGCAATTTTCAGCGACCGTCGCAACCAGCTCCAGCCACCTATCATCCTAACAACAGAAATCATCCTAATTTCAGCTGGAGCAAGAATCAAGGTGCTCAACAACCACAACCTTATCAGCAGTTTCAGGGTCAGCAGTATGGAGCTAAGCCGTACAATCCTTCTGGTTATCAGCAGCAGTGTGCTCCAAGGCAACAATTTCAGCTTCCGGGATTTCAGCAGCACCCTCATGCTAATGCGGGGCAATCTTCTACTAAAAAATCTGAACTGAAGGAATTAAGGTTGATGTGCAACATCAGATTGGTTAGATTGTTAATGCCTTGTTGAATAGGCCGCAAAGAACTTTTCCTAGTGACACTGAGGCTAATCCAGGCAAGAGGGAGGTCAAGGAACAGGTGAAGGCAGTTACTTTGAGATCCAGAAAGGTTACAACTGAGCCGAAATCAGCAGCTAAGGAAGATAAAGAAGTTCAGAATTATTAGGTTGAAAAATCTGTAGTTCCAGAAATTGAAAAATCTGACTTGGTGGCTGATCAGCTAGATGGTGAAGTGGAAAAGAGCAAGATTTATGTTGAAAAACTTCTCCGGAGCAGTCTACAAAGAGCAATCAGATCTATCCACCTCCTCCGTATCCTCGACGATTGCAGAAAGTCAAGAAAAGCAATTTCAGAAATTTTTGGACGTCTTCAAGAAATTGTCCATTAATATTCCTTTTGCGGAAGCTTTAGAAAAGATGCCAAGCTATGCTAAGTTCATGAAGGGGATTTTATCAAGGAAGTTGAAGCTCGATGAATTAAAGACCGTGCTTTGATGGAAGAGTGTAGTACTGTTCTGCAGCAAAAGTTGCCTCCTAAACTTAAAGATCCGGGAAGTTTTACCATACCATGCACCATTGGCAAACTTTATTTTGACAAGTGTTTGTGTGATTTGGGAGCTAGCATCAATCTCATGCCTTTGTCTGTTTTCATGCAACTTGGTCTACCGGATCCTAAACCTACAAATATCTCTTTACAGCTGGCTGATCGATTGATTACGTATCCAAGAGGAATATTGGAAGATGTCTTGGTTAAAGTTGATAAGCTCATCTTTCCTGCGGATTTCGTGATTCTTGATTTTGAAGAAGATAAGAAGATTCCCATCATCTTGGGAAGGCCTTTTCTTGCTACTGGCCGTACTTTGATAGATGTTCAGAAAGGAAAGCTCACAATGCGTGTGCAAGAGCAGATTGTCTCTTTTAATGTGTTTAAGGCCATGAAATTTCCTGCAGAGAATGAAGAGTGCTTTAGAGTGGAAGGGGTTGATACTGGCCAGAATAAAGCATGTGATCAGATGTTGAAGTCGAATCCATTAGACGTTGCTTTACAAGGGAAGTCTGATACTGAAGATGAGGAATTAGGCATGGCTGATCTTTGGGATTCTCAGGTGCTGATTGATGAGGTTGTTTCATGGTCAAATCTTGAGGATAGTGCAATTGAGTCTTTTCTTGAGGACAATGCTTTGTTAGCGTATGAGAGCAATAAAGAACTTCATGAGCTTTATAGAGATTTTACATCTGATGAGATGTTAAATGAATTGAATGCCATTTGTTCAAAGCATGAAACCAAACTTGATGATAGTTCTTTTGACCCTAAGTCCGTTGTTAAGACTTATGTTGATATTGATAGTGCTATTAATGCAAAGTTGGAGGAATGGCCAGGCGGCATTTCTCATCACAGAGGTTTGGGTTACATCATTGAGACTGCAGAGGGCGACAGTCCTCCACCTTAGCAGCCTAGAGTAGACAGAGCTGGTTCATCATGGTCACGTAGAGCTGGTCGTACTTCTAGTCTTGGTGGTTCTCGGTACAAGAGGATGGTCAGACACATGGATACCTTGTTTGAGGTTAATCGCAGATTGGCAGAGGATATCACTTTATCTCTGGATCATGTTCTTGAGTCGGATGGAATAGGGGTTGACTGGCCAGTGTTTGGATCTCACCATTTACCACCCGAGGAGGGTGGCCTTGCCGACATTTAGGTATGTTTTCTATTATCTTTTTTATTGCCTTCAATGGGGACATTGAATATTTTAAGTTTGGGGGTGATTTGGGGGATAAGTAGTGTTAGTTGAGTCTTGCGTTCATATAGATATCATGTTTTGCTTTTTACATGTTAGTGTAATTCATTCATATTTGTTCGTATTTTGTTTTCGTATACCATGTGAGTCCATTTTAGTTGCATTTGCATAGCATGCATATTTCATGATCCCTTAGGATGAGCTAATTCTGATTGATAGGTCGTTGTCTAATTGAGTGTGGTAATGATGAATAGAGGGTTGATTTATAGTTCCTATGAAATTGACTTGCATGTTTCAGAAACACAATCTTTACACAGTCTCATCGTTTGCTTTTGGGCTAGGTTGAGGTCATGCTTGTTTGGTTGTTTTAGATTTAATCACTTGTTTATATTTAGAATTTTCGTTATTCCCTTGATGGCGTAGGAACACTAAAGTCTAAGTTTGGGGGAAACCAGGGATTTCATGCTAATTGTTAATAGTTGTCAATAATGGCTAGGCGTCAAATGGCTAGTAGCCGGCTCATATTTTATGAGTAGTCTCGGGTTGGAAATGAGAATTCTCATTCCAGACTGCATATAAAAAAAATGAAAAAAAAAGAAAAAAATGAAAGGAAAAAAAAAGTTGTTATGTTTAAATGCAAAATTAACCAGGGTGAGCTCTTTATTACTCGAGCAATTAAGTTCGCGGGGACTTTGTGCCTAGTGACCTAAGGCTTTTATAGTCTGGGATCCACTAACCTAACGCTCGCTACATGGGTATTATTGTATAAGCCTTTTGGGGTCTCATCCATTACACGGTTAGATAAGCATGTTTGTATATTATGTGTCGTGGTTGTTGTTTAGTAATAAAGCATGGATTTTAGGCTAACTCAGATGAGGATGGAGGTGTCTTTAGGTTATGAAGTGTTTACCGTCTATTCTATTTATAAAGTTGTGATTGTCTTGGCGAAGAATGGGTATGATTTTTGATCTAGTATTAGGAGTATATCTGATGAGCATCGCACACACGCACGTTTCTCTTCATGTATTGTTAGTATACGGGGACTTAGTGGAGCTCTATTTGGATTTAGTTGCATTCTTTGAGATATTTGCTTGTTGA
The DNA here is from genome assembly GCA_036435485.1 of Saposhnikovia divaricata. NCBI lineage: Eukaryota > Viridiplantae > Streptophyta > Magnoliopsida > Apiales > Apiaceae > Saposhnikovia > Saposhnikovia divaricata. The sequence continues at coordinate 89,015,206 of CM071596.1, forward strand.
TTGGTTTTGGCTAGTTCGAGGGGATCGTTGTATTTTAATATTAGTTGCATTCATGCATTGCATTGTTTATGCATTGTTTAGTTAGAAGGATTTTGTGGGTACATTCGCTATAGGCCCTCACGATACCTCACTCGTCCACTAGGGCTACCTAGGGGTTTAAAGGGCTTGTTGCATATGCCAAATGCAACCGTGATCACCTACGGAAGTGGTACTAGTTAGTTGTATATAGTTATATTTGTTTATGCTTGAGGACAAGCATCGATTTAAGTTTGGGGGTGTGATGAGTGGATTTAATATCCACTTGGAACGCTTCGTTTCGGCTTGAATTGGTGTCTTGGTCTCAAGTTTGTTGTAGTTTTGATGTTTTTTTGTCTAGTTGTGCAGATTTGTAAAATGCCGGCTAGGGTTGCTAATTTCCGTCGATTTTGGACTTAGAGTTTGAGCTTGGAATGAAGAACGAAAGCCTCATTTATGCTTCTTGATGTTTGAAATCCAAGAGAATTGAAGACGAAAGTTAACGCAAAAAAAGAACAGGCGAAAATGGAGCGAGAACGAAGAATTTAGAGCAATTTTAGCAAACCGGTAGAAGGAGGCAGCGCTGAGAGCGCCAAAGAATCTTGGAATTTTGCTGATTATTATCCTGTTCCGAATTTAATTGTATTTTTGGGACTTTTCTTGTTGGAAAAGACTTCTAGGGCCTATATAAACATGTTCTATCATTGTAATTGGTACTTACACTTCACATAACACATAGAGAGAGCCGAGAGACGGAGATTCATAATTGGAGAAGGATTCACCGAGGATCGTGACAATCAACGGAGATCTAGATCTACTTTTATTTTCTTCTAATTAGGCGATACTCTTGGATGTTTTTTGGGATTTGTTTTCTTAACTCTATTACTCTAGCATAATTATTATTCATACTTTGTTTATTATCATGGTTTCATCAGATCCCATGATGACGAGTGGTTCGATTATGAACTAATCGTTGTCATGGGATTCTAACGGATTTATTTATGGAGCTTTAGTATTTTGATTCTTTAAAGATCTGTGTGTGGTGTATATTGATATCCTCGTATGGTTATGCTTAATTGTTAGATGCGGAGCTAATATCTAATCTGTTAATCTCTTTTGAAGCGAAAGTGAATCTTGAGATTAAGAATTTGCCATGCTAGCATAGGATAAGTTGATGTATGTGTGACATCATGATTTGTAGCGTCATTTGAACTATCTTATGCTACCCTATGTGATCTTTATGGATAACTTGTTCTTCAATCGTTATGTTTTCAAATCTTATAGAGATATAGGGTCTAAGAATAATTGGTGTCTATTCATCTTCTATCTCTTTTGTGGATGTATGGGTAGTTTGGTATACGTATACTGAGAGGTAGCGTGTACTTGTTTCGTGTTGTCCGATCAGATAACATAACCATTGCATATTGTGATTAAAGGCATCAGATCTAAGCAAAGTATTTAATGAAGTTAGGATCCCATGTTTTCTCTAGCATAAGTAATTCGATTAAAATTATCTTTAGTTACATAATTATTAGTTTTGATAAATGGCTTCTTAGTTAATTCTAGATAATTGAAAACCTAAAAATTGTTACTTGTCTTAGCGGTGAGTAAAAACCATACATTGTTGCATAAGTACATTAACTGAATTGAAACCTAAACCAGATCTCTGTGGGAACGAACTTGACTTATATCTATATTACTTGTGACCACGTACGCTTGTGTGTTTAGTGAAAACAATTGTGTGACTCAATGGCTCTAATTTTCATCATATATAATCCTGAAGAAAGTGAGCAAAATCTTTCTAAGATTTTCTTGTTGCTAGAATTAGATGAAGTGATAAAAAGATATTCTTTACCAGCCTCGGAAGTGGTTTCGATGTGAAAACCGTTGAGTCGGATATCCTTAAAACTAAGAAGATTTCTAGTGGACTTACTAGAAAATAATGCATTTGGAATACGTAAGTGTGTACCATTAGGTAAGATAAAACTAGCCTTTCCAAATCCCTCAATTATATTAGAAACACCAGATATGGTCCCAACTTGTGCTTCGGTTTTGGTTAGAAGGCTAAAATATTTCCGGCTCTGTAAAATCGTGTGAGTTGTGCCACATTCAGCAATGCATATATCCTTAGAAATCATTCTGTGCATAATTAAGAAACACACTTTTATTCGTTAGAAAAATGTAACACACTACATAACTTAAACAAGATAATACATACTATTATAGTAATTTTATGAAATTAATATTCAGCCTCCCATATGGGAGTTTCGTTAGATTCATTCGGACCATTAATGCTTATTCGTCCAGCCGTAACTATCAGGGAATCATCTAGGTTATTTTTCGCGAAATTTGTTTCTACCATTTTTCCTTTTGACTTCTAAGATGATTGGTATAGATCAACAAGATGTTTTGGGATATGACAATTACGTGCCCAGTGTCCTTCCATTCCACACTTATGGCATGTGTTATCCATTTTCCCTCCCTGTGGTGCCTTTCTTTTGCTCTGTTCAGATTGCCACTTCCGGTGACCAGAGCTGTTATAAGGACGAAAGTGCCCATGACCTCGACCTCGTCCACGGTATCGACCTTGGCCTCATCCACCTCTATGCCCTTTTCCACGTACATTCTGCTGGAATGACATGTTATTTACTTCAGGTAAAGGGGCAGATCCTGTTGGACGGGATTGATGATTCTTAATCACCAATTCATGATTCTGTTCAGCAACAAGGAGAGTTGATAGAAAATCCCCGAACTTGGTGAATTTGCGCTCCCTATACATCTCAGCTAAGTTGATATTATTGGGGTGAAAAGTTGATAGTGTTTTATCGATTTTTCTTTTCTCAATAACTTTCTCACCGCACATAATTATCCTAGAACTTATCTTGAATAAAGCAGAACTATATGCCCGAACACTCTTAAAATCCTGAAGTCTTAGATTAGCCCAATCATTTTCAGCTACAGGCAGATAAACTAGTTTCTGGTGGTCAAACCTATCTTTTAGATTTTCCCATAAAATATAAGGATCCTCGACTTCTAGGTATTCAGATTTTAAATCTTCATGCATGTGATGTCAGAGAAAAATAATAGAGGTAAAGTTTTCTTCAGCCGTGGCTGTATTTCCTACCTTTATCATATCACTTAATTTCTTTGAACCAAGATGCAGTTTTACATCTTGTACCCATGACAAATAATTATCTCCAGAAATGTCCAATGCAACGAACGATAATCTTGTAAGGTTTGTCATACTAAATCTGAATTTAACACACAAATTATTAAAATTAAATCATTAATATAAATATTACATAAATCCTAGTTAATCGGGTGCGTTAACAAATAGGAAATAATAAAAATAAATGTATATATCATTATTATCATTGATATTATAAACAATTCTATGTATAGAACAACAAATGGATTTTCACCCGCCATACGGACTTCTGCGTATACAGGTTATCTCCAACTGATAAATATATTTAGGTAGAAAATCCTGCATAAGTTAGTTCGTGCACAAAGATTATTTTACGATAAATGATAATCATAAAAAATGTTCCCACACTATCTTTCGATGAATGGTACCATTGTAACAACAGTGTAGATAAATGTCAGTTAATATATAACATTAATTGATATATTTTTGACAATGTAATTAAAAGGTTCCCACAATATTTCGGTATTATCCAAAATTAAATGGTACCGTTTTTAGTAGGCGGTGCTCCGGCCATATATATATATATATATATATGTATGTATGTATATTAAAATGAAATTATACCTTCTCAGTTCCGACAGATCTTCGTGCTGATAACGTGTTATTAATTACTAGCTATATTACTAATATTAACTGCTAGAGGAAGAGAGCAGGGAGATAAAGAAAAGCAGTATAAAAAGATTGCTGCTTGGTGCATTTTACTTCTTTTGGGCTATGCATTTCATCAAGCACCTTAGGAGCATTTGACTTCTCTTTCCCCTGCGAATTTTTTGCACCTGAGATTCCGGGTTCTTTGTCAGTATTTCCTTTCTTAAGAATGGGTAGTCCAAATTCATCTCTCCTCATAACAAATTGATTATCCACTCTCAAGTTTCCATTGAAGGAGGCTCTTTTGTTAACCGATTCTTTCTCCGCCTCAATCCAAGAAATGCCATTCTTCTCCGAAAGCCTTTGTATCTCAATCATTTTTAGTCTTAAAGCTATAAGTTCCTCCCGCTTATTTTTGTTACTTGCGTACGCCATTTTAGCCACCCTATGCACATTGTCTCGCTCAATTACGTCCCTAGCATCTTCACCATAGGTTGCCTCATCTTCCGATGACTCATCCATAGCTACGTTAATACCACCAGAGCTGATATGCTTAGCCCTTTCACCACCGATTTGTCCCACCAAAATAGGATATTCCTCCACCTCTCTGCGAGATATCACCTCCTCAAGGCCATCAGTCATACGAGCCTTGCAAAAATTTCGGTAATCTGGTCTTCGAATCACAATTAGAACCTTGGCTCACCATTCTTACCACAGACGATATAAAAGAAGAAGGGATTAGTAAAGTTTATAAGAAATATAGTGTATAAGTTAGGGGAATAAGAAGAACAATGAATTTAGGATATGATTTATGTGTTTTAGTGATGAAAAGTGTGTAAGAGAAACAAATCTAGGTATTAAATTGAAGGCGGCTATAAGGGTTTTTAATGAGAAGGTGGAACTTCTCTCTCTAGGACTCTCATTTTTTTCCTTTGGTACAAAAAATTGTTATCTGCCATGTAAATGGAAAAAGAGTCAAAAATTCCATCATCGTTGTCATCGAAATTTTTTAAGAATTTTGAGATTAGCATAATTAATATATACTAGCTTATAGCTCGTGCAAAGCACAGGTTATTTTTTTTTAAAATTTGTTTATAGTTTAGTATATATAATATTTTAAACATTATTTTTAGTTTAGTATTAAATTTAAATTAATATGTTGTTGTTAGGAATCGAACCTTCAACCTTTCTATATAACATAATCTAGTATTAATTTTATATTAAAATGTTGTTGACGGGATTCGAACCTTAGACCTTCAACTTTTAGTATTGTTGTATCTAACGGTCATGATCTATTTGAATTGAAGATCTAACGGTTGTGAATGAGGATATCATTGAACTGAATTGAACCTAAACCAGATCTCTATGGGAACGAACTCAACTTTATTCTATATTACTTGTGACCGCGTACGCTTGCGTGATTTAGTGCAAACAAGTTTTTGGCACCGTTACCGGGGATCATCGGTGTTTTGTTTTTAGTTTATGTGCTTGTCATTAGTGGTCGTTAGCGTTCACTGACTCAGATTTTCTTACTTAGTTTGTTGTTTCTTGGTGTTTCAGGTACTTGACCGTGTATGCGAACACGTTTGCAAACTCGTAAACTGGCAGAAGAAGAACTTGCAGCAGCAAAAGAGATGGAAGATTTACCAGCAGCAGCTAAGGCTTTGAAGGCATTTTCTCAGCCTAAGATCAATGATATCCAATCTAGCATTGTCAGGCCGGCTATCACAGCTAACAATTTCGAAATCAAGCCTGGTACTATTCAGATGATTCAGAATTCAGTCCAGTTTGGAGGTGGTTCTACGGAAGATCCTAATACGCACATCCGGGATTTTATCGAGATCTGTGACACCTTCAAGTTTAATGGTGTGTCTGAAGATGCCGTAAAGCTGAGGCTTTTCCCATTCTCTCACATGGACAAGGCTAAGGGATGGTTGCATTCTCTATCAGCAGGTTCTATCACTACTTGGGATGATCTTGCTCAGAAGTTTCTTGTCAAATTCTTTCCAATGGCGAAAACTGCAGCAATCAGGAATGCTCTTACTCAGTTTACACAGCAGCCTGGTGAAACTTTGTGTGAAGCTTGGGAACGATATAAGGAGATGCTGCGAAAGTGCCCTCATTATGGTATGCCTGATTGGATGGTGATTAATTCTTTCTAAAATGGGTTGGGAGCACAAACTAGACCCATGCTTGATGCAGCTTCTGGCGGAGCTCTATGGGCGAAGAGTTATAACGAGGCGTATGAGTTAATTGAGATGATGGCTGCGAATGAATATCAGAATCCTACTCAGCGACTTTCTCAAGGCAAGGTAGCAGGAATTCTAGAAGTAGACACAGCTACAGCCATAGCAGCTCAGTTGAAGGCTTTGACGATGAAAGTGGATTCTCTCACCAATTATGGAGTTCAGCAAGTTGCTAGTATTTGTGAGTTATGTGCAGGTGCACATGACACGAATCAGTGTGCTATCTCTTCTGAATCAGCACAGTTCGTGAGTAATTTCCAGAGACCTGCTGCACCAGTTCCAGCCACTTATCATCCAAATAATCGGAATCATCCCAATTTCAGCTGGAGCAACACTCAAGGTGCTCAACAACCTCAATAGCCTTATCAGCAGTTTCAGGGTCAGAAAGCAAGGCCATTCAATCAAGGCTATTAGCAGCAGTATACTCCAAGGCAACAATTCTAACCTCCGGGATTTTAGCAGCAGCCTCAGGCAAGTATGGGGCAATCTTCTAACGAAAAATCTGAATTGGATGAGTTACGGATGATGGTTAAAAGCCAGGTGGTTTCTTTGAAGACTTTGGAGAATTAGATTGGTCAAATTGCTAGTGCCTTGTTGAATAGGCCACAGGGGACTATTCCTAGCGATACGGAGGCTAATCCAGGCAGAAGGGAAGTCAAGGAACAGGTGAACGCAGTTACTTTGAGATCTGGAAAAGTCTCGAGGGATCAAAAATCAACAGCTGAGGAAGACGAAGAAATCAAGAAATAGCAGGTGGAGGCTTCTGCAGATAAAGAAAAGGAAAATTCTGAATTGGCAGCTGATCAGTTGGATGGCGAAGTGGAAAAAGGCAAAACCCTTGCTGAAACATCTACTCCAAAGCAGTCTACAGAGAGCAATCAGATCTATCCACCTCCTCCATTCCCAAAAAGACTTCAAAAGCAAAATTCTGCTAAAAACTCTCCTCCGAAGCAGAAGTTGGTGAATCAGATCTATCCTCCTCCTGCATATCCTCAACACTTGCAAAAACAAGATCAAGAAAAACAATTTCAAGAGTTTATGGAGGTCTTCAAGAAACTGTCCATTAACATTCCTTTTGTTGAAGCATTGGAGCAGATGCCGAGATATGCAAAGTTCATGAAGGATATTTTGTCGTGAAAGAGAAGGTTGGAAGAATTTGAGACAGTGGCATTGACAGAGGAGTGCAGTGCAGTGTTGCAACAGAAATTGCCGCCTAAACTTAAGGATCCAGGAAGCTTTACAATTCCATGCACCATTGGAAAGTTGTCTTTTGACAAATGCTTATGTGATTTGGGAGCTAGCATTAATCTCATGCCCTAGTCTGTTTTCAAGCAACTTGGTCTGCCTGATCCGAAACCTACCAATATCTCATTGCAACTGGCTGATCGGTCAATCACTTATCCAAGGGGTATAGTAGAGGATGTCTTGGTGAAGGTTGATAAGCTCATATTTCCTGCCAATTTTGTGATTCTAGATTTCGAAGAAGACAAGAAGATTCCCATAATCTTGGGAAGGCCTTTTTTAGCTACGGGCCGTACTTTGATCGATGTGCAAAAAGGAGAGCTTACAATGAGGGTGCAAGACCAGAATGTCACCTTTAATGTGTTCAAGGCCATGAAATTTCCGACAGAAGATGAAGAGTGTTTCAGTGTTGAAATGGTTGATACGGGGTAGGCAGAGGAGTTTGATCAGTTGTTGAGTGAAAATTCGGACACGCACATCCTAGAGCATCACATCAGTGATTCCATTGACGTTTCTTCAATTGAAGATCTCTCAAATGTAAAGCTCGGAAAACTTCCACCGAATTTGAGGTATATCCTTTTGAATGATGAGTTAGTGATTTTTGAAGAGGGTCATGATAATGTGTTAAGAAGGTGGATAGTTGATGATGAGGTAGAAGAGTGTTCTGTTCAGTCAGTTGAGAGGGATAAACACTTTAGAGGTGTGAGGAAGAAAAAGAAGGCGAAGAAGTCGATGGGTGGAAAAATCAAGGTGAAGAGTGAAAGAAAAGTTATGTTGGGACTAAGCAATCAAGTTGTCAACGTTCGTATGAATGGTCTTTCTGTTGAGGACGGTTCGGTCATTCTTTTGAAACCACCGTGAGTTGAGGAAGCAACGTCCGGCTAAATGACGTCAACGACAGTGCTTCGTGGGAGGCAACCCACGTGTTTCAACAATTAAGTATGTTTTCTACTATCCCTCGTATTACCTTCAATTCAATGGGGACATTGAATATTTTAAGTTTGGGGGTGGTTTGGGGATAAGTAGTGTGTGGTAGTTATTTATGTCATTGTGTTCATATAGATATCATATTTTGCATGTTTAGTGGTAGTTCATTCATAGTTTACGTATATTTTGCATGTTTGTTTCATTTAGAACATTCTGTTATTTTGTTTTTGTTTACTATGTGAGTTCATTCTAGTTGCATTTTCATAGCATGCATATTTCATGATCCCTTAGGACGAGCTAATTCTGATTAGTGGGTAGATGTGTTATTGACTGTGGTATTGATGAATAGAGGGTTGATTTATAGTTCCTAGGAATTGACTTGCATGTTATGGAAACAAAATTTTTACACAAGTCTCATTAGGTTGCTTTTTGGCTAGGTTGAAATTATTCTTGTTTGGTAGTTTTGAGATTTAATCACTTGATTATATTTAGAATTTTCGTTATTCCCTTAATAAAATTGGAGCACTAAAATCTAAGTTTGGGGGAAACTAGGGATTTCATGCTAGTTGTAAATATTTATCAATAATGGCTAGGTGTCAAATGGCTAGTAGCTGGCTCATATTTGTATAAGTAGTCTAGGGTTGGAATTGAGAATTCTCATTCCAGATTGCATATGAAAAAAAATTGTTGTGTGAATGTTTATATGCAAAATTAACCAGGGTGAGCTCTTTAATACTCGAGCAATTAAGTTCGCGGGGACTTTGTGCGTAGTGACCTAAGGCTTTTATAGTCTGGGATCCACTAACCTAACGCTCGCTACATGGGTATTATTTTATAAGCCTTTAGGGGTCTCATCCATTGCACGGTTAAATAAGCATATGTTTTGTATATATTGTTATGTGTTGTAGTTGCAGTAATAAAACATAAATTCCTGGCTAACTCGAATGACGATAGAGGTGTTCCTAGTTTATGAAGTGTCTACAGTCTATTCTATTTATAAACTTGTGATTGTCTTGACGAAGAGCATGTATGATTTTTGATCTAGGTTTAGGAGTATATCTGATGAGCACCGCACACACGCACGTTTCTGTTCATGTATTGTTAGTATACGGGGACTTAGTCGAGCTCTATTTGGATGTATTGCATTCTTTGAGATATTTGCTTGTTGGTTGGTTTTGGTGAATCTAAAGGGGATCGTTGCATTTACATATTAGTTGCATCATGCATTGCATTGTTTTTGCATCGTTTAGTAGATGGATTTTTTGGGTACATTCACTATAGGCCCTCACGAGACCTTACTCGTCCACTAGGGCTTCCTAGGGGTTTAAAGGGTTTGTTGCATATGCCAAATGCAACCGTGATCACCTACGGAAGTGGTACTAATTAGGTAGCGTTTAGTTATTTATGCTTGAGGACAAGCATCGGTTTAAGTTTGGGGGTGTGATAAGTGGATTTTATATCCACTTGGAACGTTCCATATCGGCTTAAATTCATTGTCTTGGACTCAAGTTTGTTGTAGTTTTGATGTATTTTGCTTAATTGTGCAGGATTACAAGTTTGTCGATTAGGGTTTACGTTTCCGTCGATTTTGAAATTGAATTGGAGCTTTCGAATGAAGAATGGAGTCTTCTTGAAGACCACCATAGTGATCCTTTAGATAGCGAATTGAAGAAGGAAGCTAATGCAAAAAGAACGGAAGCGTTTGGAGTCAAAATGAAGCGAAACGAAGCGAAACAGCAGAAAACAGAAATTTTCCAGAAATCTAGTGGGCAGACTGCGCCCAAGGTGCGCAGACTGCGCCCTTGGACAGGGATTGACTGCGCAGGCTGCGCCCTAGCCCGACCAGTTTTGCTGAAATTTGACCGTTTTGCCCTAATTCGAGTTGTAAACGTATTTTCGGCAGTTTCTTGTACCAAGTCAAATTCTATTAGTTTTGTAAGGTAGTTTCTTGTGTAGCAAGGCTTCTTAAGCTTATTTAAGGACATCGTAACGTTGTAATCGTAACGTAGATTTGTAACGGTGAAAGTGGAGAAAGATTCAAGCTCGTGACAAGCAACGGATCTAGATCTACTACATCTTTTGTATTCTTTCTCAGGCGATATTCTGGATTCTAGATTTTTTTTTCATAACTTTGTTCTTTTAATATTATTACAACGTTCTTTCATATCTTGTTTATTATCATGTTTTCATCAATTTCCATGGTGACGAGTAGTTCAATTATGAACTAATCGTTGTCATGGGATTCTAACGGATTTAATTATGTAGTTTAGTATCTTGATGATTAAAGATCTATGTGTGACGTGTATCTGATATCGTCGTATGCTTATGCTTAATTGTTAGATGTGTCGCGAACATCTAATCTGTTAATCTCTTGTGAAGTGAAAGTGGATCTTGAGTTTTAGAACTTGCCATGCTAGCATAGGATTATGCATGTTTTGACATCGTAATTTGTGGTATAAGATGAAAATACTTATATTGCCCTATGTGATGAAATTGGATAACTTGCTCCTCAACCGTTATGTTTTCAAATTCTATAGACATATAGGGTCTAAGCATAATTGGTGTCTATTCATCTTCTATCTCTTTTGTGGAAGTATGGGTAGTTTGGTATACGTATGCTGACAGGTAGCGTGTACTTATTTCGTGTTGTCCGATCAGATATCAAAACCGTTGCATGCAGTGATTAAAAGTGTCAGATCTAGGCGAAGTAATTAATGAAGTTAGGATCCCGTGTTACTCTTATAGAAGTAATTCGATTCCAATTCTCGTTAGTTAGTTAATTCTTAGTTGTTAATTTACTTCTTAGTTAATTTAGTTAATTAAACCCAAATTTGTTAATTGTCTTAGCAGTGAATAAAAATCATACATTGTTGCATAGGTACATGAACTGAATTGAACCTAAACCAGATCTCTGTGGGAACGAACTCAACTTTATTCAATATTACTTGTGACCGCGTACGCTTGCGTGATTTAGTGCAAACAGAATTCTTAATATATATAACAATAGAATTAAAAATAACATTATATTAATGATATTTATTTATGTTATGAAATTAAGTATCAAACATATGTAAATTAAAAATTAATAATAATATTTATTAAAATAATTAAAATTTTATATTAAATCAAATAATTAATGTATTAATCTATACTATTATATAATAAGCAAACTAGGGATAATTGGTAGTTTGGTTGTTTGGTTCAACAAAGAATAGTGACCGTTAGATATTTAGTAAATAGATGATAACCGTTAGATCTAATAATAAAGAATATTATATATTTACATCCATTTTCTAAATTATATTATTAGTTTTAAATAATACATGTCATTTATTAAATAACTATTATTATTATAATAATTTTATTAATTAATATTACAAAGTTAAATTATATCCATAATAAATTATTATACTTTATTTTGTTTAATCATATAATTTTTAAAATAATTAAAAATAACCCGTGCTCTGCACAAACTGTAAGCTAGTTTATAATAATAATAATAATAATAATAATAATAATAATAATAATAATAATAATAATAATAATAATAATAATAATATAAGATAACCGAGTTTTTTCGGGTTATAGACTAATATAATATAATTTAGAGAGAATTACCAAAATGCCTATTTTTCACAAGTTTTTGCCCAAAATACTGATTTTGAAAAAAATGGCCCGAAATACCGACGGGATACGGAAAATCGTCCTCCGTGTTAGCATGATGCGGAGAATCGTCCTCCGTATTACGTAGATACGGAGCTGCGTCTTCCGTGTTATGCATGATGCGGTGGACGGTGTTCCGTGTTAGGTGGGTGCGCAGCACAGTCACGGAGCATGGTCTTCCGTATCATGCATAACACGGAAGACTCAGTTCCGTATCATACCCTGTTACGGAAGATTGTGTTCCGCAACACCCCTCATATCACGGTACATGATGTACCGTGTCCCGTCAGTAAAAAGGGTCAGCCAGTTTCTCAGATAAATATTTTGGACCATCACCCTATAATTGTAACACTTTTTCGTCAAAAGTTAACACATTTACTCTTGTGCAAGTATTTGAAGCTCAATATTTCGATTGGTAGCAATTGAAATCCAAATCAATTTATATTTAAATATGAGTTTAATTAAAATGGATTTCGACAACCCAAATTCATGTTTAAAGTTCGGAAATCAACCCAAATTTTCAGCTGGGTCTAAATTATATATTTCTGCCATCTTCTTATCTAGCTGTTGAAGTAAGATTCGGTTTATCTGTTTTCAAAAAAAAGATTCGGTTTATCTAAATAATGATATTGTATGTTTCAATTTTCACTGCTACTATATAAAAATATATGAGAATGGTTAGAGCAAACTTTTGTTGTGACGAATGATGAAAACATATATTATAGAAATATATACGATACTTATAGTTTTTTGTGTGAAAACACGGAATTCCATCCCTTTACATATTACAAAAATTTTCTACTGTTACGATTTATTGCAAAAAAATATTTACTGGTGATCCCTGCCATAATATATATACATGAATACACATGTATGTATTCTTTAGTTACTCATTCCTTGTCGTCTTCATATTATTCCTTTCTTCCTAAATCTTATAGCGTACTATTACAATTATGGTTTTCAGACTTCTGTGCTGTGCACAACTACAAACATGTTCTCCTTGCTATGTACCACCACATAAAAATCACAGACTGATATGCCTGTATAAATTCAAATTTGTGGAAAATTAAAGACATGAAAAAGAGAATTATTGAAATGTCATTTCAAACAACAGAAGCAACAAGTCAGCAATGTTGGTTTATTGTGTATAGAAGTACTGTAGCTGGTAGCTAAAGAGCCATTTGACTATCATTACCAGCAGTAGCAGTTTATGTACATGAACAGTAATGTTATAGTGTGTTACGTTGTAGTTTTCTCCATTCAACTGAATTTAGGGCTCCACAATAAATGCCTGTTTTTACACATTAAATTTACCATCCTCAACTTTTGCCCTCTTGTCCCCAGGGCCAAGGCCACTTCTAGAGTATGAAGGGTCATGATCCACGACAAACACCACAAACGTATGTTATAGCTACCCTATTACAGTAAATATTTACGGTACGTGTCAAGCGAGACTTCCTGCATTTATACCAAAAATCTTGATTTCATATAAATCGTAGTAAATATTACGGTACAGGATGTTGTAACAAGCGAATGGACCCTATAATGAAACCCTTTCTACAATTATAGGCTTGTTACTTATATTTATACCCTAGCTAGTTTATATTATTCAGCTGCCACTAGTCATACATGATCCCAAATCCTTTATATACGCAAACAACCGCACGCTATCTGAGTAGTTTGTAATAGATAAATTAGTTGATAGAAAGGTGAATCTTAAAGGGTACTATCATATAAGTTCCATTCAGTAACACATGACAACGTCCCTCCACTAATTAAAGCAAAAGGGCATCATATGCACCCAAAAAGCTGCAGTATATATTTGCAGGTTGAAAAGCCTATGTATCTCAAATGTACTCTCCCTCAATTAAATAAACATGACTCGTAAATCTCTCTCTCTCTCTCTCTGTCTCTCTCCCCCCGTGTGTTTTGTCAGTCTTTTTTATCTGGCCATCGTCTCCTATATCCTTCATTCCTTCTGTTTGGTATTCTTATTTACTCGTGAAAACTGACATATGATCATTAGCCTTCGTAAATTTTGAATTATAAATGATGAATACTTAAAGATCCAATCCTGATGAAAAAGAAAAACCACTGGCATTGATCAAGCAATTCATGTAACACCATCATCATTCCCAAAAGTAAAAGTAAAAGTGATCTTTTTACTGTCTCCTTAATAACCCTTTAATTTTTAACTATATCTAGCGCTCTTCAATTTATATATTTTCACCATTACCTTAAATTTCTCCGAGCATTCGATCGTGTGAATTCTAAAGCTCAAAACATGCACTTGATCATCATGGTCATTTCCCTTATTCCACGTACAAGTACAGATAGAATTGACCAAAACCGAATATTACAAAGATGCATGACTAGATATGAATCACAAAGAGAGTAAATGATTATGAAACACAGTCGTACGTACGTACAGTAATATGTGTCATTACAATTATAATGATCCGTTTGAATCTTTCTGTAATACCTTAAAATTTTACAACGATTTGTCATTCACCAAACTACGCCCACCAGAATCAAAGGGCCAAAGAAAATTATGTTGTTCCTTTAATTTATTTACAAGATTAAATATGTGTGATACTGAAATATTCAATTTTGCATTTAATAACATTTCTCCATTTATATTGTTGTTGATCGATATAAGAAAATTTTGATATAGGAAAAAATTGACAAAGTTTGAGGTCTTACCGCAAAAGTTGGATGTATTTTGCATTTGATTTAAAACGGATTATATTTTTCAAAGAAATTTTAGACTACCTTAATCTATCTAACTAGCTAGTTTCATTATAAAAGTTTAAAGTGTTTAATTTCATTATTTTTCATTATTTTTCAATTCTTTTAAATTTATATAAGAAATATACATTTTGTTACGATTAATTTGGAATGAATGGAATAATTAACAAGAAATTTCTACGAAACTTTGCATATGTACCGGTGCCATGCACTACTTCGCTTTCCCGAGCTTTGTGGTGCTATGTTTCCCATGTCAATCCCGGAGTCCCCAATTTCTGATGCCATGTATACAGAGAACCAAATAATTAAGCAGCACATATATGTACTACATAACTACAATAATTAGTAATTGGTAAACGTTATTTCCCGAACAAATTTTTTATTTCAGAGCACATTCAACTATCTTTTTCTCCCATTTTTTACTTTACTAAATATCTTTTTCTCCCATTTGAACATGAAGCATGCAGCTCTAATACAAATTGTTGTGGAAATTAATTTTAAAAAAAATGCTCTGAAAATAACATTTCCCGTAATTTATATATTTAGAGCCTATTTGGCAAAACTTTTTTTAAGTCCTTATGGACTTATTTTCGGGTAAAAATTTCATATTTTGATAAAAATTTTTAATACAATTATTTAATGTATGTTTGAGATTCTATAAGTTGCAAAAAAAAAAAAGGTTAACTTTTTCCAAGTAAAAAGTTAGGAATCTCTAACTTTATCTTAAAATAAATTTGACTTATTTTGAAAAAAAGTTTCCCAAACACCCCCTTAATCTATTTTCCAAGAAAATAGAACTACTAGATTATGAAAAACTTGAAATCTTGACAGTTATATCAAATATTAATCACGGATACAGGCCATCACCATGAAATTAGCAAGGTAGGTCGAAGGATTTAGATAAACATATGAAGTTTTAAGCTATAGCTCTGAGAGTACTTTAAACTTTACACTGCTAAGAATACTGAAATATAAGGAGAGACGATTGGATATCTGCTGCATGTTTGCAGGATCGATTGATAATTTACTGCAAAGAGGAGGACTGATCATTCTCATCATCATCATCATCTTGTTCAACTTCCGATGCAGGGTCATCATCTTCTTCGTCAAATCCACCACCATAGGCTGCATGACCATGTCCAAAGGCCTTGATATGATCCTTAAGGGATCTCTTGTGCTTAAAATCGGAACCACAAATGCAGTACCAAAGCTTCCCACAATTCTTCTCATGAGTTCTCCAGTCACCCCTCACTGCAAAAGCTTTGCCACATTTCCTACACATGAAGGGCTTGATCCCATGCTTTCTCTTGTAATGTGTTTGAAGGGTTCGGAAATCTTTGAGGGGCTTCGATCTCGGATGATCAATGTTGTTTCTGCACCCTGGCGCACAACAATAGCAGGGAAGTTTCAACATTCCTGTTGGTTGAGTCCCTCTTAGTGATTCCGGGCCTTTTCTGTATTGTGATCCATGCCCCCACATATGCATCTAGGTATATATACCAATAACAATTAATTTGAATCTACATTACAAATAGTTTCAAGAAAATCCACAAATGCATTAATTTGTGGCATAAACTAAAGAAAATCATAACCCCATATTTGTAAGCAAAGCATATCAAACTAATCACAAGTAATCCATTGCATATTGTCCTGACATGAGAGCAACCCAAGAGAATCTTTTAGAGTATTCTTTCACATTATAAACAATATTATGTTTGATTATAGCGGTGATCCAGGATATATGTATGTCAGCTCCAACAACACTACTAGATACTTATATATTAGTATTATCATATTCACATTTTCATACTCCAAGTTGGAGTCCAGGTGAAAAAATTAGAGAAATGGATATTTTATTATTAGAAATGAAATAAGGAGTGTCACTAGATTTTTTTAAAAAATAAATAAGTAATGAGGGGGAGATTCCAAAGTATTTGTTGACAACCACCAAGAAACTACTATTAGAGCTCTTTTTTTCTATTAAGTTCCTAATTAATTTTAATCTGTGTGTGAGGAAAATTTTAATTCATAAAATTTCCTAATTGTACTTGCTAATTAAATTTAGTACTTAAGACTGATGGAAGGAAGATTTTGTGTCTGAAAAGAAGAGCAAAGTTTTCAGTTTTACTAACACTATTAAGTAAACTTTATAGAGGGTGAAAAAGAGAAAGACTGCACAGACTTCGAGAAATATGTACAATCTCTGAAAGCAGCACAGGGAAGGAAAGAACAATGCAGTGTGTGTTGGTTTCAGTATGAGCAAAAAGGAGTGTGTGCGTAACTGTGTGTATGTTCAACATGTCTTGTTCAATCAACCATTAATGAATATAGTATTAATTCAGCACGGGGAGGATTGAAGGGCTACTACTAGACTACAACCTAATTATACTACTCTTACCCTCTTACTGTCGATCTATATCATCACCTTCATAATTTCATCTATTTAGAAGTATCTTTTTTATCTATCTTTATAATATTACCACAACAATGTTTATGTTGACCTCTTTCTTTTTTCTTTAAGATCATCATGCAACATCATCCATCTTCATTTAATTAAAGTAAATATTTCATCATTTGGGCTGTCATATATATATATTCACTGGATTGACAAAAATGTTAATATTTCTTTAAGTTTAAAAAAAAACAGCATAACAACATAAAGAAGAAACAATACCTGCAGATTTCACACATACACGGAGGGAGCGAGGGAGAGAGGGAGAGAGAGAGAGAGGAGGGAGAGAGAGAGAGGCAAAAATGTTAATATTTCTTTAAGTTTAAAAAAAAACAGCATAACAACATAAAGAAGAAGCAATACCTGCAGATTTCACACATACAGAGAGAGAGAGAGAGAGAGAATACCTGCATATTGTTATATCTATTGAAGGTCTTGTAACAAACTGGACAGGAGAACTGAGTAGGACCTATAAGAATCTGTGAAGGAGTAGGAATCCAATACTTACTAATATGCTGCTGATGATGCATCCCTGTACCAGTACTACTACTATTGATGTTACTGGAGGAATTACAACAATTGCTCATGGTTGAAACATGAGCACTAGTTGTAGAATTAGTATTTGAAGAAGAAGAACAACAAGAATTAGTAGACAAAAGATGTTGCATATTATAAGCAGCCATGTCAGCAGCACTAGGGTTTGGAAGCCCTATCTTCAGTGCCACTGTAACTTCATCATCTTCATTCTTATATTCATCGATATCGATATCCTCTCGCCTAATTTCATCTTTAGGTTTAGATGGTGAGTAAAGATTAATCTTGTACTCCACATCCATGTAACTAGGAATATTCAAATCAAAACCGCTAGTACTACAAGAGGATGAGGAGGGTATTTGTGGAAGTTGAGCAACATCATCCTCTTGTTTTCTCATAGGGCTCAAGCTTAGTAAAGGTAATGCTTCTCTAAGAGGAGGTGATGTTGAAGGAGGAGGAGGATAGAATAAGTTATGAGGTGTTGTGTAATTGTGATGAGGATTAGGAGGAGGGGGAGGAGGGTTGAATCTGAACCATTGAGGGTACAGATTTGAGTAAGGATCAGTCATGGTGATTGTGAAGAACAAGAAAAAAGGTGGAATTGAAGGAAAAGAGAGCAAGAGGGGAATAGTTTGGAGGTGAAGGGGTTTGCTTTTATAGAGAGGAGAGAGGAGAGATTTCTCTCTGGTACAACTTACAAGATCACTAAAATGTGGATGGATGGATGGAGGGGATATTGATGGATGGTCTAAAGTCTGACTCATTTCAACCCTTTAAAGAATGTATGTATAATTCCACAGCTTGTGACTTGTTGAGTATTAGACTATCACTACATACAGATAGATACATGCTACCATGTACATTCATACACTTACAAGTACATTAATACATGCACAGTTTTTTTCATTAATTTTGTTGGTGAAGGCAAGTATTTTTTTTCTGTTTATTATTAACTAGCTTCATCCCCTTTATTTAGAACTGAGATGTCACAGTTCTATTCTGGACCGTGTGAAAATTAACTAACGATTTTATAACATTTGTCTTTAGAATAACATTTGATTTTAGTGGGTTTTAGAGTAAAATCATAGGAAATTAGAAGGCATAAATGTGAAATGCTATTAAATAAAATGTGAAATATTGCGATATTTTGGTTTTTAGTAATTCAACTTTGTGGTCATGAACACCTTTCAATTTGTAGCGGTGTTGCCTAAATATAGCTTAGCAAACTCTCTTCTCGAAGGCTTTCATTTTCAACATGATCGGTCTAAGATTTATATCTATTAAAATAATCATCTAATTCAATGTTTTCAGCTGTGAATTTAAATTCACTTTATTCAGAACTGAGAATTTAAATTTGATTACTGGCGAATATAAATATATGCACAAATATAAATTATTACTTGCGAATATAAATTATTAGTTGCGAAAGTTAATAACTATTATTAGTTTGTTGTAATTAATCACGTACTATTTAATATCTCACGTACTATTTAAGTAGATATTAAATAGACATATTGAATATAAAATTATTAAATGATGTATATTAAATATATGAAGGGTTAAAATAATAATTTTACAAGGAATAAAATGTGAAATGTTGTGATATTAAATAGATTGTTCTTTCCTCAATTTTTCTTTTTGATTTTTACCTTTAAAATATATTATTCCAAGACAGTTTAATTAAACGCCAATGATATTTGTTGCTACTGGCCATATTTTATTTTTATTTTTATGTAGTCTGAACACGAAGTAGCAGAACGGTTAATACATAAAGTAAATGATACATAAACACGAAAATATCCTAAATGACTATATGAAACACAAAATGCACGACACTAATGAATAACCATAGATGGAATGTACGTAATTACGATTATAATATCAATTCAATTCCCTCTTCTTGTTCTTAATTTTGAAATAAAATTAATTCCATCTTAATTAATTGCCCAGGATTTAGGCCCTCAAGTCAAAAAGTAAATTCATTATACGTACAAAAATCATAAATTCATTTTCAAAAATATATTTGTTGCGAGTCTCTAATACGCGTACACCAGAGAGTTACGTACCGACACATTTATCGCAGGAGTATATTAGATTAAAGGACTAATTAATTGATTTTCCGAATGCTGTTACTTAGGGGAGAGCACGGTTCGGTTCGGTTCGGTTTTGCCCTGAAACCGAACCCGAAACCGCATGTCTTCGGTTTTTAAAATTGAAAAACCGCAACCGCAACCGAACCGTCGGTTTCGGTTTCGGTTTTAAAAAGCTCGGTTCGGTTTTTAACGGTTCGGTTTCGGTTATAAAACCGAACGAAAAAATCATAAATATATTACAAGATTTTAAATTTATAAATTACAACGCTCTCGATTTTTAAACAAAGTAACTGAGTTTTTGAATGAATACACTCTGTGTATATGTTAGTGGTAATGTTATATGACAGTATCATATGATATTAGTAAGCTAATAAGTTATACAGGGCTCACAATATATTTAACAAAATTTATACATGCATGTGTCATAATGTGCAATGAATAAATCATACCTAATTAAATCTTAACTTGCACAAATTTAATGCCTTGCAAAAACCAGTATATGAGTAAATGACAAAATGTACTTTGAGTTGCTAATACAAAATCAAATTAGAACTTTCTCATGTAATATGTAAATTGGTTGCAATATAATCTTAGTTTTAATACAATTTACATGATAGTAGAAACCTATATATATAGTTTACGAAAATAAGAAATTACCAGCCGGAGCAGTCACCAGAAAGTTTTATAAATTTATATAAATTATATATTTATTTTAATAATCGGTTCGGTTCGGTTTTAGTCGGTTCGGTTTTAACCTAAAACCGGAACCGAAACCGAAAATTTCGGTTTTTAAAAATCAAAAACCGCAACCGCCGGTTCGGCTTCGGTTTCGGTTTTTTCGGTTCGGTTTTGGTCGGTTTCGGTTCGGTTTCGGTTTCATTTCGATTTTTTGCTCACCCCTACTGTTACTCCTACTGTACTATCTGCGTCTAGGTCCGTCCGTTCCAAAAAGATGAGCAAAAAGAATCCTAATAATATCAAAGGAATTTAAAATTAGTTTCCTTTTCCTGACAAAGTGAGTACTGCAGAAAAGCATTTGTTTAACAAGGTTAGCACTTAGCACGGATTTATATTGGCTAGATTGGTTAGAATACTGAATAAGTGCAATACAAAATGCAAAATAATTATTGTTATTGTTATGGTTTGACATCATAAAAATATTTATTTTACGAAAAAATACTATACAATTCCGTTACTAATTGCATTTTGCATCCAATTCCTAAATTTAAATTTTTTGACTTTCTTTCTGTTATGGAATAAAAACGAGGATCTGTATGTATTTAATGCTAGGGTTCGTGAGCTTCGTGCTTTAATGGTTGTTTCCGTGTTCGAGACTGATCGGTCCTCAAAGAGTGCCTACGTATCTCGTTATTGAGAATCAAGCCAAGACGTAGTTCTTAGAATGAGGGGTGAGACCCTTATATAGGTTGCGGAGCCTTAGAATTATGGTAGGATTCGGAGACTTGGTGGGCAAGCCACCTCCTTGAGGAAGGTTTTACACTCCTTCCTTATAGGAATCAGTTTCCATGTTGAATTGGGTGTCGTGGAGGCTACTCCTAGCGATATTGTTTCCTTGTTTGACTCTTATTGCTGAGCTGTTTATGTCCTCCAATATTAATTACGAATTTAATATTGTAATTAGGGGTTTGGGCCCCACTAATGGGCCCCACGTTTGGACCATGCTGGGTCTAATTAATGCAACATTAAATACGTCTTTAGGGCTTTACTTTTTAACCCATATCATTTTCCCCCCAACTTCTAGGAAAACTGATCAGGTTTTCCTTGAAGTTTTAACTATCTTTTTCGAGACTTGGGTCAGGGTTTATCATTTGTACACTAGTGTTTCGCGAGTATCGTCTTTTGTGTAAAGCGTGGAGCGACCGACGCGTTTACGACGATGTTAAACGACACTAAACATCGTTAAAAGACGCTACACGGCGCTAATCAGCCTTAAACGACGTTTAAACAGCGTTAAACGGCATAAAATGGCACTAAACAGCGCTAATCGGCATTAAAAGGCGCTAATCGGTGATAATCGGCACTAATCGGTGCTAATGGGCACTAAACGGTGCTAATCGGCATTAACGGTGCTAATCGGCACTAAACGGCCTCGTACAGATTTTCATGCTCAACACGTTAGGGTTGAAGTTAAGCACCAAATTGAGGACCCGGTCTGAAAATCAATCTTAGACGGCTGAAAAATTCGAGGACTCGTACTGAGAATCGATCTCGGTCGACGGGGACAGCAGAGGAAGCCACGGTCGGCTGCTCGCGATCGGCCAGAGCACCGTGCGTAGGTCGGTCTGCCAATCGTGGTCGGCTGGCGCTCCTCGTGTAGCCCGATCGTCCGTTCACGGTCGGCTGGGGCTCCTCGTGTTGCTCGGTCGGCCGTTCGCGGTCGGCGGGGGCTCCTGTGGAGCTCGGTCGGGCAACGGGGGTCGGCTGATGCTCTGCGCACGCCTCGGTCGGCCGGTCGCGGTCGGCTGAAGCCTCTCTCGGAGCTCAGTCGGCTGACGATAGTCGGTTAACGACGATCGGCCGTTTTCAGTTGGTCAAGTATTGAAAATCAGTCTTAGAACGTTGATATTAAAACCTCAATGTTGAACGCTGAATCCCAACTTATTAATTTGGTCATTCATGACTTTTAGTGAGATTACTCCTAAACTTAGATTAGCATAGCTAATCCCGTGCTTATGTTTAATTTCTTCACTAAGTGTAATCAGCTTATGAAAATCATCTACTTGTAACTTCACCAGATATATTTGTCGTTTCTTCCCTGACTCGTATGAATTATAACAATTCTTTCGTATAAAGTGGGTAGTTTCTGTCCATTTTCATCTATAAACGATAGATTACCTGTAAACGCGAATCAGGCTGTGTTTCAACCTGATGTAGCAGGTCATGACTCTTCTAAAAAAGAGGGGGAGTAGCTTTCACTTCTTCACTTCTCAAAGTTTTCAAGTTCTTAAGCTTTGTAGTTTTCTAGCTCCAGTTGAAGTTCGAGATCAAGTTTCAAGTTCAAGATCGAGTTTCAAGTTCAAGATCAAGTTTCAAGTTTAAGATCAAGTTTCAAGTTCAAGATCAAGATGTCAGAAAGCAGCCGTGCAACTACTCCCCCTGTCTCCATGATGGAAGCAATGGCTAAAAGGAGCAAGATGAGGACCGCCAAAGGTATGGAACAAATAAAACCTCCTTCATATGTTGAACATCGGTTTGAATCCTTGCTGGATCTGTTAAACATTATGGGGGAAACATTCCCTAGCAACTCAAGTTTAGATGCCTTCCATAGTCCTTGTAAGTTGAAGGAGTATGATGTCAAGAAGATTAGAAAGACATACAGTTTTCCAAGTGCCATCAAGGTTCGTCTTCCAAGCCCAACCGACAGAACCTGTAACTGGCATCCCGGGAGGATCTGTGTCAACCGGAATGCCCTTGAAGCTGGGATCAGATTCCCGGTCGATCCTTTTATTATCAGATTGCTGGCTGAGCTTCAAGTCCACCTTTTTCAACTGTACCCCAACGCATGGAGGTTTGTCAATATCTTCATAATAAGATGCAGGGAGTTGGGCATCCCATTAAGTACTATAATGTTCTGGAGTATTTTCTTGATCAAGAACTCTTCTGATTGCAAGAAAGGGTGGATTAGTCTTCAGCATCGATCCAAGCTTCCACATATGGTGAACTCTTTTTCTTTTCCAGATTCTCACCACTCCTGGGAGAGGGAGTTTGTAATCCTCGAGTGGGAAGGTGGCGATTGGGGTAACTTCTTTGTGAAGAGGTTTAGATCTGTGGAAGATAGTTCACACTTCATGTGTGAACTTAGTGATTCAGAATTACTAAACCGAGATATGCTCATCGCGGATGATGGTCGCACCCATTACAAGAATTTCCTAAACGAAAAGAAACTTATTGAAGCTGGCCTCAGCTTTCTTTCTTTTGAGGGTAATTTTCTTTATTAGCTATTTTGAACTCTGTTTTGTTCTTATTCCGATATTTTTCTCTTTGCATTTCAGCTGCTGAGGAATTGGACAACCGTCCCGAGAATCAGCCAACCGTGACTAAGAGAATGAAGAAGAAAGCTGAGGCATTGCTGAATCCTACAAGACCTCGTGTTCCTCACTTCTTGGAGAGCTGCTCTCATGGTGGGAAAAGGTCCCGAAATATTGACGGGGATGTCAGGACCCCCTTCATTCCATCCTGGGGGATCTGCGAACAAGACTATGTCCTGGGAGATCCTCATCTAGCCTTGGATTGGTCCAAGCTTTCAATCACTCCTCCCGATCCTGTGACTTTGAATGCGGGCGACAAAATGGAAGAATCTGATCTCATGGGGGCTCAAGCTATGTATTAGGTATGACACTCCCTCTTGTGGGTTCGGCGCTCTTACTAATCTTGGCTTTATAAATGCCTTGTGTCTTATTAGCTTCCCCATCGCAGGCCAATGCTTATTTTCAGGCTATTTCTCGTCAAGGCCGGGCCTTTAGAGATGAGAATGTAACTTTGAAGAGTGACCAGGCAAGGTTTAAGGAAGAAGCCCTAGACTTGGAATCCAGGGTTGTTCGTGCTGAGGCGGACGTTTTATCCTATCAAAAGCAACTTGCTTCTTTGGCCAGAAAGAAAGCATCTGATGCTGATAAGGTGATCGAGGCCTATCATAGGTCAGAAGATTTTCTCAAGTTCATGGATGACCATGACGATGAGGTACGGCACTTTAATATGTCCGTTGGTTGGGACAAGGCCATCAATGCTGTGAGCTATAGGCATCCTTCTGTTGTTATCCCTACGAACTTTCCTTGCCCTGACTGGGTTGCTGGTGGTGGAAATCAGGTTTACCACGCTTCTGGTTCAGGAACCAAGGTCGTTCCTCAAACATCGGGCCAGGGTTCTCGAGGAGGCCCTCGACACTCCAAGAGAGCTGCTCAGGTTGTTAGCCATGATTCATCTTCCTCGAGCTCTCGCGGGAAGAAGCCCATGCCAGCGAGGAAGGATGGGATGATTCGTCAGCCAATCCCGGGTAGGAGGAGGCTCCGAAATGAAGCAAGCCCTCCTTCTAGCTCCTCCTCCCCCGAAGAAGAAGAAGAAGAAGAAGAAGAAGAAGGAAGGGAAGAGGAAGAGGAAGAGGTCGAGAGGACTGGGGCACAACCGACAGTAGTGGCAGTCGAAGTTGATAGCGGCTCTGATGATGATTCGGACGAGTAGGGTTCTACCGAGGAAAAGAGATCTGAAGATGCTCCACAGGAGTAGGTGGCCTTGCATGGCCTTGTTAGCCGCTTGTGACTTTATCTTTCGTTAAGGTCCTTTGGGACTTATCTTTTATTTGGGTCTGTAACTTAAACTTTAACCTTAGCCCTTCGGGGCACTTTTATTTATGCATATGTTTCCTTTTATTCGTATGTTCTTTTACTTTCGGTACTTGGTCATTCTAGACTTACACTCAACAGGTGCTTGGTACATAAATAAAATCATAGAATGGAAAACAAACTTGCATTAATAGTCGGGATGGGTTCAACCCTTACATAGATAACTACTGTCCTACTCGGGGTAATTAGCCCTGTAATGGTTTCATTAAACCTTATTTTTAATTCTCCTAATAAATAGATAAAAATCTAAGTCCTTGCTAGGATAGCTTAAACGTAATAAATCTTTATGTTCAAGGCATGCCAAGTGCGAGGCACCTCGTTCCCATCCAATGTCTCCAACTTGTAGGATCCTCGTCATAGTGTCTTCCTAATTCGATAAGGCCCTTCCCAATTGGGGGCTAGCTTCCCTTTCTGGCCAACTCCGGAGGCCTCTATCTTCCTTAGAACCGGGTTGCCTTACCGAAAGAACCTCTCCTTAACCTTTTGGTTGTAATGGAAAGACGCCCTCTTCTGATGCTACGCATTCCTGGCATTTGCTTCATCTCTGACCTCATCAATCAGATCGAGGGCGAGCCTCATGCCTTCTTCATTAGTCTCTAGTTCATATGCCTCAACTCGCGATGAAGCATGCATAATCTCCAAGGGCACAACTGCCTCGACTTCGTAAACCAGTATGAACGGGGTTGCTCCAGTTGTCACCTTACAAGTGGTGCGATACGCCCAAAGTAGAGGCAACAACTCATCCACCCAAGTGCTTCTTGAGCGTTCGACCCTCTTTTTCAGTCCATCAAGGATAATCCGGTTTGCTACCTCTGCCTGTCCATTAGCTTGAGGGTGAGCCACTGAAGTAAAGCGAAGCTCAATAGCATTCTCCTCACAGTACTTCTTGAACTCTTCATTGTTGAACTGTGTCTCATTGTCTGTCACAAGGATTCGCGGGATTCCGTATCTGCAAATTACGCTTTCCAAAAAGAACTGAGCGACTTGTTTGGTGGATATCTTGGCTAGAGGTTTAGCCTCAATCCATTTAGTGAAGTAGTCAATAGCTACTATCAGAAACTTTCTTTGTGCTGAGGCTACGGGGAAAGGTCCGAGTATGTCCATTCCCCACATTGCGAACGGGATAGGAAAGTTAATCAAGGTTAACATCTCAGGCGGTTGTCTTACAATCAGAGCGTGCTTCTGGCATCTGTCACACCTCTTGACATAATTTTGTGCATCGGCTAACATCTCAGGCCAATAGAATCCCATACGAGTGATCTTATGAGCTAGGGCTCTGCCCCCCAGTGTTGCCCACAGATTCCTTCATGAACTTCTTCTAATGCTTCCTTTGCCTCCTGGGGCCTCAAACATCTCAGATACGGGATGACGAAAGACCTCTTGTAAAGGATGCCCTCAATCAAGGCATACTTAATGCTCTCACCGATAGCTTTCGTGCCTCCTGAGCATCGTCAGGGAGCCATCAAGTTTCCAGGTGAGCTTTGATTGGATCTATCCAACAGCTCCCTACATCAATTAGTGCCACCAACTTCGAGTTGATGGACGGGGCCTTCAAGACCTGGAAGTAAACACTCCCTGCGTAATTCTCTATTTCTGAAGAAGCAAATTTGGACAGGGCATCAACCTTAATGTTCTCCTCTCTCGGAATGTGCTCCACATAACACTCGTCAAACTGAGTCATGATAGCTTTCACAACTCTCAAATATTTTGCCATAGTTTCATCCTTGGCTTCAAACTCACCATTCACTTACGAGACTACCAGTCTTGAGTCTCCATAAATTTTAAGGTTCTTGACCCTCATGATTTTGGCCAAGCCCAATCCGGCTATCAAGGCTTCATACTCGGCTTCGTTGTTGGTTGTTTGGAAGTCCAACTTCAAAGCATACTCAACTGTGAACCCATCGGGGCTTTGCAAAACCATTCCTGAACCACTAGATTTTGTTTTTGATGCCCCATCAAAATAGAGCATCCAATATTCCTTCCGATCAGGTAACAGCTCTTCATCTTTATCCTTACCTTCATGGGTGGGTACTATCTCCTGCTCCCCGACTTCTTGGTTGTCAATGGTACATTCAACCACGAAGTCAGCCAATGCCTGAGCCTTAATCGCTGTCCGAGGCTTTTATGTGATATCAAATTCTCCAAGTTCGATTGCCCACTTGATTAGCCTTCCACTGGCCTTCGGGCTGTGCAGAATTTTTCTCAACTGTTCGTCTGTCAGGACTTCGATCTTATGGAACTGGAAGTATGTTCGTAGCTTCCTCGAAGTTGTTATCAATGCTAAAGCAAACTTCTCAATAGGAGAGTAATTCAATTCGGCTCCGTGCAACACCTTGCTCACATAGTAGATAGGTTTCTGGACCTTGTTCTCTTCCCGGATGAGTACAGCACTCAGGGCTTGTTCGGACACAGCTAGGTACAGATATAAGGTCTTCCCGGGACTAGGTTTGGCCAACAATGGGGCTTCAGTCATATACTTCTTCAACTGTTCAAAGGCCTCTTAGCTTTCAGGAGTCCACTCGAAATTTTTCACCATCTTCAATGCTTGAAAGAAAGGCAGGCACTTGTTACCATACTTGGAGATAAATCTCCCTAGGACTGCAACTCGGCCCGTTATCTTCTGTACGTCTCGTATAGAGCGGGGTGGTTCCATATCCAAAATCGCTTTGATCTTATCGGGGTTGGCTTCTATTCCTCGCTTTGACACCATCAAACCCAAAAACTTTCCTGATCCAACACCAAAGGCACACATGGCTGGATTCAACATCATCTTATGGTGCCTCGGCACTTCAAATGCCTCTTTGAGGTGCTTAATATGGTCTGCCTTGATTTGGATTTTGACCAACATGTCGTCAAAATAGACTTCCATGGTTTTTCCAATTAGATAGGCGAATATCTTATTTACCAATCGCTGATAAGTGGCTCCTGCATTCTTTAGACCAAAAGCCATAAGAAGATAACAGAAAACACCAAAGTCGGTTATGAAAGATACCTTTAGGATGTCATCCTTATGCATCTTAATCTGATTGTAACCGTTGAAACCATCCATGAAACTCAACATCTCATGCCCAGCAGTGGCATCTATCAGCATGTCAATCCTTGGTAGGGGGAAACAATCCTTAGGACATACATCATTTAAATCAGTGAATTCTGTACACATCCTCCACTTCCAATTTACCTTCTTGACCATCACAGGGTTAGCCAACCATTCGAGAAACTGAATCTTTTTAATAAACCCAGCCTCTAAGAGCTTGTCAACTTCTTGCTTAATGGCCTCTTTCCTTTCAGGAGCAAAATTCCACTTCTTCTGTTTTATTGTCTTCCGTTCAGGATCAACATTCAACTTGTGAGTTATGAGTTGGGGATCAATCCCTGGAATATCAGCTGCAGTCCAAGAAAACACATCACTGTTCTCTTGTAAGAATGCTGTCAACTTGCCCTTCAAGGGTTCCTTCAGAGAAGCTCCTATATAATTAACTTTCTCAGGGTCGCCCAGCTCTAGAGGTATGGGGACTAAATACTCTGCTGGCTTCCCTCTTTGTTCATCATCTCCTCGGACATCCATGTCTTCAATCGGAAGGACCTGCCCCCCAACTCTGTCGGCTCTTAAAGCAGCTACATAACAACTTCTAGCCATTTTCTGATCTCCTCTCTGTTCTCCAACACCACTGCGAGTTGGAAACTTAATCTTCATGTGATAGGTAGAGGCCACAGCCTTAAACGCATGAAGCCTAGTCCTTCCTAGGATCGCATTATATATCGAGGCTGCCTTGATTACTAAGAAATTCAGCATCTGAGTAGCCTCCTTAGGTTCCTGCCCAATAGTTACAGGCAGCTGAATGGTTCCTTCAACTTTGGACTCAACTCCATTAAATCCCTGGGGGTTTCCACCCTTGTTGTTCTTCCAGTTGGGGCATCAGCCCTTTTCTGTCTCCTTGAAGACCTTTCCAAGTCGATAATGGGAATCCTCCCTGTGGTTGGAGGAGGCTGAGTTTGATTCAATCTAGCTTGTTCTCTCGCCATATCGTCCTTCAACTTTAAGATCTCGGCCTCATGAGCCTTTATCCTCTCAGCAGTTGTCAAGGGGGGTCCATCATGGATAGTTTGAGTCCTCCTTCGAGGTTCTCTGCTAGCACGTCGCCTCCTTGGGGGCTCATCGTGATCGTCATCCTCAGATGATGATGAATCGTCAGTATAAGGACCATAGTAGTCATCATACTCTCGATCTCGGATCTGTAAGGCATGACCGCTTGGTCCAGGTTCCCTTTGTTGAGGGGGATAATTAGGCAGCCCATACATTGGGTTGGTATTCACGGGGAGATCCGTAGTGTGGATCTGTACTCCCGGTGGTAGCGGATGAGTAGGATTAACAAGAGGAGAGACCACCATCTAAAGAGGGTTGGTTTCTTGACCTGGATGGATGACCATAGGTAACGTACTCTCAGCATGGGGAATCGTCCCTATAGGTTGAGAAACTTGAGGTTGGGTGATCGCCCCTATTGTTGGGAGCACTTGTTCAGTGACGGGCGGAGCAGAGCTGAGGGGTATGGCCTCAGTCGAGGTTGATGTTGTTCTTCGTGTTTGAACCATGGTTGATGTTGCGTTCCCACAGACGGTACCAAATGTTGTGGAATAAAAATGAGGGTCTGTATGTATTCAATGCTAGGGTTCGTTAGCTTCGTGTTTTAATGGTTGTTTCCGTGTTCGAGACTGATCGGTCCTCACAGAGTGCCTACGTATCTCGTTATTGAGAATCAAGCCAAGACGTAGTTATGTGAATGAGGGGTCAGGCCCTTATATAGGTTGCGGAGCCTTAGAATTATGGTAGGATTCGGAGACTTGGTGGGCAAGCCACCTCCTTGAGGAAGGTTCTAGACTCCTTCCTTGTAGGAATCAGTTTCCATGTTGAATTGGGTGCCTTTGAGGCTACTCCTAGCGATATTGTTTCCTTGTTTGATTCTTATTGCTGAGCTGTTTATCTCCTCCAATATTAATTACGAATTTAATATTGTAAATAGGGGTTTGGGCCCCATTAATGGGCCTCACGTTTGGACCATGGTGGGTCTAATTAATGCAACATTAAATAAGTCTTTAGGGCTTTACTTTTAACCCATATCACTTTCCTAACTTTTATTTAAATATTAACTTTTTGGGGGCACCCAATAACTATCCAATAAAAATTTTGAACTCCGATTGATTCGAACTAAATCTGAAATTTATTAAAAAATGGATATTATTTATTAGCTTATAAATTATACTAGCTTATAACGATGCACGGATTTTTTTGATATGCTATAAAATTTATTTAATGCTACAATTATCTTTACATATAATTATTATTGATATGGGCTAAAAATAAGTCCTAAATACATAATTAATGATGTATTAATTTGACCTAGCCTGGTTCAAACACAAGGCCTATAAATGAGGCCCAAAACCCCAATTTAATATTAATTTCGTAATTAATATTTGGGCTAATTAACAGCTTGGAAATAAGAGTCAAATAAGGGTATAACTTCTACAAGAAGTAGACTCCAAGACACCTAATCGTACAAGGAAACAGACTCCTACAAGATAGGATCTAGAATTTTCTTCAAGTAGGTGACTTGTCCACCAAGTCTCCTAACCGTCCGCTAAATCTAAGGCTTCCAATGCCTATATAAAGGGCCTGACACCTCATTCTCAGAACTACGTTGGCTTGATTCTCTAGTAGTACAAGATACGTAGGCATTCTGTGAGCACCGCTTAGTCTCGAACGCATAAGCAGTCAATAAAGCTCGAAACTCACCAACCCTAACATTAAATACGCACGAACCCTAGCCGCAATCTGAAACCCTCGTTTTTATTCCACAACAATTATTTCAAAAAAAATTGTTTTTAATATAATATAATTTACTATAAATGTAATTAATGATGTGCATTGTTTAAAATAGATATTATAAAATTAAAATTTTTTAATTAAATATGTCATTTACGGGGTTCGAACCTTAGGATGTGGTATTGTATCAAGAGATTTGAAGACATATAATGATTTTAAAAGTCATAAGAAATTTAATTTTAACATTTAAAGAGTTTTTAAAAGTATGGTATTGATGGGAGCCAAAAATAAACCATAAAAACACAATTAATGAAATATTAATTAAATCTAACTTGGTCCAAATACGAAGTCCATTAATGAGACCCGAAACCCTAATTAAATATTAATTTCGTAATTAATATTAGGGTTAACTAACATCTTGATAAAAGACATCCAATTAAGAGTAAACTCTTATAAGGAGTAGCTCCCAAGGTATCAATGAACTACCTACTAAGAAGGATCTAGAGTCTCACTTCTACTTGGACTTGTCTACCAAGTCACTCAAACCTAAATGAACTCTTAAATTTGAACGTTTATATAAAGGATCCGTTTATCAAAACTATATGTTTTGGCTTGATTCTCAGCATTCATCGAGATATGTAGGCATCTTTCTGAGGACTCGAAACTGGTCACGAAACACGGGAGTATTTATTAAAATTCGAAGTTCTCAAACCCTAGCAATCAATACGTAATAAATACACACTAGTTTTTATTTCACAATAGGTGTTATTCAATCAAAAATTTTAAAAAGTATTTAAAAGTGGATCGGTATTGAATTTAGACATCTGTAGACTACTCTATCCGTTCATTTTTATTAGTCGTTTTAGAAATTTTTGTAGAAATCAAGGAAGTTTAATTAACACATTTTTATTATTAATGATGTTACAAAATTACTTACATAGCCTTATAATTCAATGTATCAATAGAAAATGAAAACAAAGTCATTGTTATATTTAATAGTCATTAAATGTGCTTTGAAAATACAAAGTGACATATAAAAAGGAATTTTAAGAAAAACCTAAAATGACTAATAAAAAGGAACGGAAAGAGTATTCATAAGTACCATGCATGTTATTAAAAAAAGGGCTTTTTCCATATATACCCAAGTTTATGAACTTTTTTGCAAAAATACTATATTTTTTTAAACCAAATTGCAAAAATACGGTTTTAGCTAAAAAATTTACAAAAATACGATTCAACTACTTGCAACCATCTGAAACCATATCTGCAACTTTTTCCAACCATATACAACTTTGCAAAAAAAGGTTGCTATTCCACCCAACATAAATAAGCAACCAAAATCAACCCCTGACGGGGCCAAAAACAACTGGAATCAACTGGAATCAACTGATTTCAACCTCCAAAATCAACTATGCAATTTGTAGATCTAGTTTACAAACTTGAAGACCAAAAATTGAATTTAGAAACTTAATTAACTGGCCTAGTTCAACAAGAAGTAGTGAGAAATCACGTGGGCCTCCATCCCCAAGCAGACATCACTCACGTACATATACGCACATTGTAACGCCCCGACTTCCCAATACTGAAAATATATTTTTATAATAAAATAGACTTTGATACAGGGGAATTTTAGAAAATTTTGCCATGAAGTATTTGTAAATCGGACTATCCACCTGTAATTCAACCCAACCAAATTCCAATTTAACAAATATAATTAAAACTTAATACACCAACGATTGCTCACCGAGGATCGAAACAAGAATCTAACTAATACAAATTATTACAACTTCTATCTCAGCTCTAAAAACAAATCACTATACCGTCTAATCTGTAGCTAATCCAAAACTGTGCTCGCCCGCGTTAGCTCTGAAATCTATTCCGAATAGGATCCTCCTCGCTCTCATTCGCATTTGAAAATATAAGTAGATCATCCTTAAACCTAACTGCAAAGGGTTAGGTAAAACAAAGCAAGAGTGAGCCAAAGAGCGCTCAGCAAGTACATAATATAGTGAACAACAATTTATGAATATTTCATTGATGAATAATATCAATGATCAAACTATCTCAAGGGAATAAATCAATACTCTTCATAAAATAAAACTTTCCATTTTCTTTAAACCATAACTCTTTATCAAATCATTTCTTTCCTTTGAACCATTCTATCATCAAAACATACTTTTCATAATACTTTTAAAAACATTTAAGTGCATTTTTATTATTCTCCTGATTACGGACAATACGGGTGATCAGCCACGTAAAGTCCCCATTCCCTTGAAATTGGGTTCCCAATTAGGCAACACATTGGCCTTTAATGCTGGACTAGGGGAACCACCCCTAGCCTCTTACGCTAAATAAAAGTGTTGGACTAAGGGAACCACCCCTAGCCTCATACGCTTTCAAATTTATAACCGTTTATTAATAATTTAAAACATTTCATTTTTAAGTCCTTTATACTCACTGATAATAGATCAGCCCAGTATAAGGAATTTCAAAAACACCTTTAATTAATCCATTTTCAGTTTCAATTATAAAAGACTGAGGTTTGGGGAAGCAATTGATATGTAGAATCTTGAACAGCAACAATAAGGTTAAGTTTCAAGGAAAACATGTAATATAAGGATTCATAAACAGCAAATCAATAAGATTAGACTAAACATGGCAGGATTCAGCAAGATAGAATCATATATCAACAAGGAAACATGATAAATTAAATAACTGAGCACTTATTTAAAATCTAGAAATGGAACAACAATTATAAAGAAAGCAGGGAATAAAGAAAGTTCGAAGTTCAACAGAAGATTAAGTCACTGCACTGGATATAACCACTTATTTCAAAGATTTTCAATTTATGAAATTACACTGTAAAATTTGAACAAACAGAATAGATTTGAATAGACTAAAATGAAGATTTAAGAAATTCTCAATTACCCAAGGTCTCACTCTTGTCGGTTAAGCACTCATAAGCTTTACCTGCCAGAACCGGCATGCATGACAATAATGAGTTTGAATAATTAAGAAGATCTCAATTCATTCTCGGTTTTAACCGTCACTGAGCAACACATGCCTCAACAACAGTATAAACCTCGAATTAGTTTACAATAATTTGAAGAAAAAAAGCTCTTTGAAAAATATTAATAAAGATGAGGAATATTGAAATAAATAAACTTTAAAAGAATTCAACACCTGAACAAAGGTGAGGAAAATAAACAATGACAGGATAATTTGAGAATGAGTGTTTGTAAATTAGTAGAAGAGAATGTCACTGGAAATAAAATTGAAAGGTATAGGCACTAGCAAAATGATTTGAAAGGAATATTGTATAATTAAAAGAACATGTTCAAAATTATCCAGAATAAATCTGAAGAATATAATGGCTAGCAAGAAAGGATTTCGAAAGAATAAATAAATAACACAAAAGGTTTCACATCACTTGAACAATAAGTGAGGTATAGTAAACTTGCCTCAATACACAGGGTTTCCATTTCCAATATCTCAATTCTTTACTCACTTTACATCAGTCTCTATTTCTTAATTGCTGGCTTTTACTCGATCAGCCCTTCGTCTTTCCTTTATCACTTGTCAGCTTTTACACGAATACACCCGTCAATTTCGATAATTATCTCCTTCCTTAAGATTCCATCTACTCCCGTACTGGCTCAAAACTGGCCTCTGGCTGCTACCTATACAAAGGTAAAGTACTATTTTAGTACGCGTATAACCTTGATTGTCTATCCTTATTCTACCCAAACGCGTCCTATAACGCTTTACAACTTAACATATATAGCACATAGTAATTACATTCTCAAAATAATACAGTATTACCATATAAATCACAAAAGCACTTAACACGTATTATTCATATCTATTCACAAATAAGCCTTATCAAATTACAAAATAATTACAAAATAATTTCAATAAAATTTGGACAACACCTATTCTAAAATATCATCTAACATGTTATATTTACGCACGCACACCCACATATTTATCCTGCAGGTACAATCACATAATCAAAATCCATTATAAAAATCTGAACACTCACAAAACCATATTTCAAATGTACAAATGACCCCACTTCACTACCAAAACTCATCCGGAATTTCATAAAACCCGGCGACACATTTCAACATCCGACCATACCTCAAATGTCTTCAACAATTTAAACTTAACCAGTCATTAAACATGGTTTCATACAACTACAAAACCATAGTAGTTATGCTAATAAACAGCCAACATAGTAACACAATTAAAAAAAGAACTACTGAAAGTTTTAAACCAAAATTTCCATAAACTATAACTAACAACTAAATTTACAACATACTAATCACAGATACAATCTCTATATATCCTAACTGACATAACAATCAAGAAGAAATACACAACCGCACATAGACCCGCAGCTCCTACATATGTCTTTTGACTTAATACCATACACATCACACGGTTATATTCCCATTCTATATCCAGCATTTACAGAACACTTACATTTACATTGCCAATTCCCACACATAAACCATTACCCTCCCGTAACAGCCTCTCCCCCTTTAATTCCCTGCCTCCTACGAACCACCCACTTCACCAGCATACACGCTAGTGACTGACCAAAGAAGCTTGTGGTCGAGCTCCCGAAATAGGACACCTCACACCTCCTTCTCTCCCCATCTTTCCTCCGCCTCCTGCAACCTCTGCACTCAGTACACCCACGCAATACAAACACGCAGCCACAGAATTGCACCACAACCGTAAAACCAAGTCAAAAACCGAACTCACCCAAGAGTAAACTGAGATTTTTAGCGAGGTTTTGTGGAAACCGGACAGGACCCACACAATTAAACACACACAGCGGCTGCAACACATCCAAGTAACACACGTGCGTGCATACACACACACAAAGATTAACCCACACACGCACACTCAGCTGTTAACACACACTTTTACACAGGTCTGTTGGCACAAGGGCGAGAGAAAGTAATTGAGATGAACGAAATTAAAGAAATTAGAGAGTTTTGGGAGAGAGATGGGAGAGATTGTCGTGAGAAGCCGTAGAGAAGAGAAGGAGAGCTCGAGAACTTGAGGGAAAAATCGAGAGATTTCGGGAAAACTGATTTGGGGAAGCTGCTTAATTAGGGATTAAAAGAGGAAAGGGAGATTTTGTACTTAACTAAACAAAACTCTAATCTAATGGCCTGTTTGGTAACTTGGAATTCATTTGAATTCCTGGAATTGACCAAATTTAATGTTTGGCAAGATTATAAAAATTTGGAATTGGAATTGATGAATTCCATACCAATTAAATATTAACTACTTTTTTGTAATTTGAAATTACAAATGAAAGGTAGTCATTTGAAATTCTTCTCCACCAAACTATAATTCCTTTTTTTTAAAAATTTTTTAGAGAAATAGTTTTAAAAACTTTTTTTCTCGAAATTTTTTTTCCCGAGAAATTTTTTTCGAGATATTTTTTCCCAAGAAAATTTTCCCGGGAAAATTTCCCCAGAATTTTTTTCCCCGGGAAAATTTTCTCGAGAAAATTTTCTCGAGATATTTTTTCCAGAGAAAATTTTCTCAAAAAATTTTTTCCCGGGAAAATTTTCTCGAGGAATTTTTTCGAGATATTTTTTCCCGAGAAAATTTTCTCAAAAAAATTTTTCCCGGGAAAAATTTCTCGAGAAATATTTTTCCGGGAAAATTTTCTCCGGATATTTTTTCCCGAGAAAATATTTTCCCGGTAAAATTTTCTCGAGAAATTTTTTCCCGGGAAAATTTTCTCGAAATATTTTTTCCCGAGAAAATTTTAGAAATTTTTTTCGGGAAAATTTTCTCGAGAAATTTTTTTCGATAAAAGTTTTTCGAGAAATTTTTCTCGGGGGAAATTTTCTCAAGATTGCTTTTCTGAATAAATTTTTTCTCAGGAAAGTTTGTTCCAAAAATATTTTTCATTAAAATTTTTAAAATTATAAAAAATTTCAAAATTTAAAATTTCTGAATTTGAAATTCTCATACTTACCAAACAAAAAATTTGAATATGAAATCATGGATTTTAAATTTTGGATTTGAAATCCTGGATTTGAAATGAAATTCAAGTTCCCAAACGCCACCTAAAAGCAATTTAAATGACTCTATAAAATAGAATTAAATAGAAAATAATTGAGAAAAATCATATATAAAATTTTAAACTGTAGGAATTGAAATTATCTATCTCCCCATATTTTTAAAATATTTTTAAGATAAAAAAATGAATTAAATATGAATTTTACAAGTTTGGCTCTTAAATTCATTTTAAAATACGTAAACATCCAAAATAATTCTCCCAGAAATTTTAAAAACTAAGTAATATCATAAAGATAATAAAATAAAAGATTTCATGATTTTTAATAACTCTGATGATTTTATAAAATTCTCAAAATATCAATAATGCATGATTTAAATAGATTTTAATCACAAAAATTCAAATTAAAATACACGCACTCACATTTCACAGATAAATTATCATATAAACATGTAAACATTGTGTCACATATATTCAATCCCTAAAAAAAATTCACCTCATATAATCCACATGTAATATTAAATAATAATAATAATAATAATAATAATAATAATAATAATAATAATAATAATAATAATAATAAGTAAGATATTTTCTAGGGCGTTATACACATACTCTACAAATTGATAAAGTCGAGATAAAGGTGGTTGATTATCTTCTCTAATTTAATGGACAAGGCGTTAGTGTTGGTGGAGAAGTAGATATTTGTCGGAGACCGGGGTCGGAGATTTAGTGGTGGTGATGGGTGTGGATCGACGGTCGCGGGGGCAGGGGGAAGGGTTGATCGGAGGGGTGGGAGAGAAAGGGTTGAGAGAGAGAGAGGTGGATCCGTATTTTTGCAAAAGCTTTTAGTTTTTTATTAAAAAATCGTATAAATGCAAGAAATTTAATAAGAACGTAAATTTGCAAAAAAAAAAAAAAAGTCAGTATATTCTACAATTTCTCTTAAAAAATTGATGATTTTTAATAAGAACGACTTTTAATGATTTTTAACAAAAATTATAACAATGACTTTTAAAAAAAGTCGTGAGGTTTTTCATAAGATTTGACATGACTTTTACTAATTCTATAGAAAATTATCTTGAACTCTGTAGAATTTGCTAAAATTAGGTAAAATTCTTGAAAGTCATTAACCTAAAAAATGTTATTAAAAGTACTACTACCCCTCTTAATCTTTAGTAAAGTAATTTAATCATATAATATAATTTATTATTATATCTAATGGTTCTTATATCTATACTATTATATAATAAGCAAACAGAGGTATAATTTGGTTGTTTGGTTCAACTTGGTTCAACCATCTAAAAGAATAGTGACCGTTAGATATTTAGTAAATAGATAATAGCCGTTAGATCTAATAATAAGATATATTCTTCTATATTTAAATCCCTCTTATAAAGATCCAGGTTCGAATCCCGTCAACAACAAATTTACATTAAGATTTTATATTATTAGTTCTAATCAATACATATCATTTATTAAATAACTATTATTATTACTAATAATTTTATTAATCAATTACAAAGTTAAATTATATATATAATAAATTATTATACTCTATTTTATTTAATCATATAATTTTAAAAGTATTTAAAAGTAACCCGTGCTTTGCACGGGCTATAAGCTAGTATTATTAATAATCTAACGTTCATTATTTATTTTATCGTTGAACCATTGACCAAAATAAAAACAATTATACTCATATTTCTTTATAATAAACAATGTATACGGATTTTTAATATATATTATTAATGATTTTAAGATATGGTGTCATATTTTTGGGTATATATTAATGATTGCAAGATTTGTTTTAACTTAAAAGCTTACGTGTTTTAGTTTAAAAAATATTAATGGTTGAAAGATATGGTACAATTGATGTTTTTAGCTGTTTATAAAAAATAATATCTTCAATCAAAAGTAAACGTGAAAAGGACAATTGACTAATTATCATTAATTATATCATTTTATTATTTATTTTAATAATTAGGATAATCGTACCGAAAACGAAACCAACAAATTTTCAATATTTCAACTTTTATGGAATAGTATTAATAATTATGATAACCGTACCAAAAATAAAAACGATAAATTTTCAACATTTCTAATTTAATGTAATAGTATAGATTAAAAGATATTGTACTATACAACTAAAATATAGCATTTTTACATTTTATTTAAACACTTCGCCATTTTTTAAAAATAACACATAATTTATTTTAAAAATTGATATTTTCATCTAATAACAAATAAAATCCTTTCCGAACATGCATACTTTTAATTCTCCATAAAAATATTTGAATTATTTTAGATACATTAGGTCAAAGTAAAAGAAAAATATAAAAAATTTTACAATTATAACTAAATAAGTAGTTAATTAAAATAGAAAGATATAAACTTGGGAACTTTTGAAATGGGGGCATAAAACTGAAAAATTGTAACAATTTTTCTTAAGTATGAAATTCATATAAAAAATACTAGTTTTTAGAAATTTATGGGGGCACGTGTCTCCTCACATCTGAGGACACCACATGCCTTCATCGTGGTTAAATAATGATATAGCGTGAATGTATATATAAATTTAGAAGCAGTTATTAATTTATGCATATTTGTATTTAATATAAAATTATTTAGATTTGATTTTTTTGACATTTGATTCCAAATTATAGAAATGAAACCAATTTTTGTTTGCTATTACAATCAAAATTTTAGCTTGTTTTTTTTCCACTCTTAATTTATCATGTTATTACAATTCATTTATAAAAAAAAAAATTGCGGCAACAAATCATGCTATATGGTTACGGAATTTTGTTACAGAATTGCGGGTTGTAGATGGAATTGAAAGACCATTAAAAGTTTACTGTGACAATCGTTCAGCAACTGAGTTTTCAAATAATAATGGAAGCTCCGCAGCTTCTAGACATATTGATATTAAATATCTAGTTGTCATAGAGAGAGTGCAAAATCAGATAGTGTCTATTGAGCATATAGGAACAAATTTTATGCTAGCAGACCCACTTACTAAAGCTTTGACACCTAAGGTCTTTCTTGGGCATACTGCTCATATGGGTGTTGTCTCATTGGAGGATATTCAGTTTTAGTGGAAGTTTTTTTTTTTGTTTTGTTCCTGTCTTAGGTACTCAGTTTTGATATGATACTATGGTGATACATTATGTATATTTGAGTTTCTGCAGAATAAAGTTATTTTTCTTTTATTTTATTCTCTCTATTGTTCTATATGAGCTATCTCTTTCAATTGTGGTTTTGACATAAAGTTTGAAAGAATAAAGATTGATCTCACTAAGGTATTAAGGACCAATTGGAAATAGGCATGATTGAGATCACATTGCATGTAATTTCCAGTTACACATCCATACTTGATCTATGTCATTGAATATATTTATGTGGTGATCATTGAGGATCGAGTTACGACAATGTGACGAAGGTCGCTTTGGTTCCATGTTTATATATGAGATGGACCAGATTGACTAAGGAAGATGTTTTCTAAAGAATAAACAATTTTGTGCGCACTTATGGTTATTGAATGTAATTGTTGTTTGGAACAATTTGTAGCCCAAGTGGGAGATTGTTAGATTATATTTTATAATCTAATAATAATTATGGGCTTACAAATTAAAGACAATTATATTTAATGTTTATTCTATATTTAGACTAATTAAGTGGTCTTAAATAAAGAGTCCAATAACATCTTATTCGGTATGGACTTTGTAATGTGTAATACCCAATAGTAATCTGATTAGGGTTAATGGGGTCTAATTAGACTACTATATAAAGAACATAATAGGGTCTTGGTCCCCAAGGCTAATTTACAACCTCTACTCCTCTATTCCCATCAGTCAGATAGAGATACGGCTAGAGGCGAATCAAGTCTGTAGAAGATCAAGTTCCATAATCCGCATTCATATCTACAGTCATGGAATCAGGTACGCTTTCGCACTACAGTTTTATCATGTAACCTTGATAATATCACATAAGATGATCCGTGGTTATTTATTTAGATCTAACAATTGGTATCCGAGCCTATCTTATGTCGAGTTATTAGGGTTGATCATATATTTTTTTTATATGATTGTTATACAGTGCGTATGATAAACTTTTGTTTCGAAGTTATGTACGTGTATGTATATATATTATTTTATGAATGCGTACGTATTTTTTTTGTGCTTTCTAACCAGTTTTTTTTTGCAAGCATGACTTGTAATTCAGTAATTGGATTAAAAAAAATTGAAAGTGATCGTGTACTCGTGAATCATGTTAGGAGATTTGGTTGCAGCCATGTGCTAACTTACTACTAAAGCTTGTTTTCTCACAATTTTTAGTCATAATATACATAATTGCCATGTACGTGAATTCTGATTTTTTTTTCGTGAGAAATTTTTTAATGAGCATCTGACTAGTTACTTAAGTTAACATGTGGTGCCATGTTTGTTTATGTCTCTGACAATCTGCCATGCTTAATTTTACAAAATTACATGTAATTTTTCGTTCCTCTGTGTAATCATGGTGAATGGGTTGTTTTTTTTGACAAATCAATCGAAGATTTATAAAATTTTAATTGAGACAATTTTTTTTTGGTGATTGTAAATGATATTAAAATATCAGGTGATTTTTTTTTTAATATTTTTTTTTACAATGATACGGATTTGGGCACATTTTTTTTGAAAAATAATGATTATTATTTTTCGTCCTTTTATTTCGTGAATAAGTGAGTTGAAGCAAAATATTGCCAAAGTGATATTTATGTGTAGATTTATTTATTTTGAAATATTAGGATGTGTATGTTTATTATTTATGCGTTATAATAATCGGCCCAAAGGAAGATTATGTAATGGCCAAATAATGAATATACGTGCGGGAATAAATATGTAATAATTATAAATTTTTCATGTGTGTAATAAACCGGCCCAAAGGAAGGTTATTGCTTGACCGAATTTATTATTAATATTTGATTTCTGCGTGGAGAGTACCACT
Organism: Saposhnikovia divaricata; assembly: GCA_036435485.1. Taxonomy (NCBI): domain Eukaryota; kingdom Viridiplantae; phylum Streptophyta; class Magnoliopsida; order Apiales; family Apiaceae; genus Saposhnikovia; species Saposhnikovia divaricata. The sequence continues at coordinate 89,057,138 of CM071596.1, forward strand.
TGCAAGTTAATATTTCTGTCCAAAGACTAAATATTAATGTTGTGCTAGGTATCTTGTTTGAATGGGCCCACACACACTATAGTATTTTAAATTCATGTTTTTTTTTGTGTGCTATTATGTATGCATATGACATGATTTATCCATTATTCGAGCTTATATTTTTTTTGTTCTAAATTGCTAGTTAATACATCTGCTGCTAATATAACTGCCAACATGAACTCCATTCCTGTGCTTAACGGCACAAACTTTAAGAGCTGGAAAGAGAACGTTCTGTTAGTTCTCGGCTGCATGGATTTAGACTATGCTATAAGGAAAGAACAACCTCCTTCTCTTACGGATAAAAGTTCTGATACTGAGAAATTGAACTTTGAGAAATGGGAGCGTTCGAATCGCTTAAGTCTAATGATGATTAAGCGCAGCATTCCTGAAGCATTCAGGGGCGGTATGTCTAATGACTCCGATGAGGTATCTGTTAAGGATTTCCTTGATGAGCTTGAAAAGCGTTTTGCGAAAAACGAAAAGGCTGAGACAAGTAAGCTTTTGGCTGATCTTGTTCAGATGAGGTATAAAGCTAAAGGAAATATTCGTGAGTACATTATGGAGATGTCTAACATCGCTTCAAAACTTAAGGCACTAAAGCTTGATTTGTCTGATGACTTGCTTGTGCATTTGATACTTATCTCTCTTCCTGCATAATACGGTCAATTTATAGTGAGTTATAATACTCAGAAGGATAAGTTGACTCTGAATGAGCTCATTTCACATTGTGTGCAAGAGGAAGATAGATTAAAGCGTGAAAAGACTGAAAGTGCTCATGTTGCAACTACCTCAAAGGTTAATCACCGAAAGAGGACTAAAGATAAGGAGACTGCAGTGGGAAAATCACAGCCTAAGAAACAAAAGACTCAGGATCAAGCTGTTACTTGCTTCTTTTGTAAGAAATCTGGGCATGTGAAGAAGGATTGTCCCAAGTACGTCGCATGGCGTATAAAGAAAGGTAGATTTTTCACTTTTGTCTGTTCTGAAGTCAATTTGACTTCTGTGCCTAGTAATACATGGTGGGTAGATTCTGGTGCTACTACTCACACAAGTATTTCTATGCAGGGTTGCATTTGGAGCCGGAAACCAATTGATGCTGAAAGATTCATCTATGTGGGTGATGGCAATGCAGTTCCAGTTGAAGCTATTGGCATTTTTAGATTGTCTTTTGAGACTGGTCATTTTGTTGAATTAAGAGAGACTTATGTAGTACCGTCATTTAGACGGAATTTGGTTTCAATTTCTGTTTTGGACAAATACGGTTACTCTTGTTCATTTGGAGATAATAAATTTAGTCTATTTCTTAATTCTTCTTTGGTTGCGACTGGTTCTTTGATTGATAATTTATATATGCTAAATACAATTGCTTCACATAATGAATCCTTGCAAACAACATCAAGAGGTACAAAATGAAAATTATCAAGAGAGAATTCCGCTATGTTATGGCATAAGCGCTTAGGACATATCTCTAAAGGGAGACTAGAGAGACTTGTGTCACATGGAATACTTGAATCTCTTGATTATTCAGACCTTAATGTATGCATTGAGTGTATTAAGGGTAAACAGACAAACATAAGGAAATTAAGTGCAAATAGGAGTAATGGTGTCTTACAGTTGATACATACTGATATATGTGGTCCATTCCCTACAGCTTCTTGGAATGGTCAACAGTATTTTATCACTTTTATAGACGACTATTCTCGATATGGGTACTTATATTTAATTCATGAAAAGTCACAAGCTTTGGACGTGGTTAAAGTCTTCAAAGCCGAAGTTGAAAATCAGCTTCGTGAGAAGATTAAAGCTGTCAGATCTGATCGTGGTGGTGAGTACTATGGTTGGTATGACGGATCCGGTGAACAACGTCCTGGACCTTTTGCTAAATTCCTAGAGGAATGCGGAATCGTCCCACAATACACAATGCCTGGGCAACCACGCATGAATGGTGTTGCTGAGAGACGAAACAGAACGCTTAAGGACATGGTAAGAAGTATTATTAGTCACTCTTCTTTACCAGAAGCACTCTGGGGAGAAGCACTTAAGACTGCAGCCTACATACTAAATAGAGTACCTAGCAAAGCAATAGCAAAAACCCCTTATGAATTGTGGACTAAGAAACCACTTAGTCTCAATCATTTACATGTGTGGGGTTGTCCAGCTGAGGCAAGGCTTTACAAGCCGCATGAAAATAAACTGGACTCAAGAACTGTTAGTTGCTATTTTGTTGGGTATCCTGAAAAAACAAAGGGTTTCAAGTTTTTTGATCCTTTGACAAAGTCTTTTTTCGAAACGGGAAATGCTAGATTTCTTGAGGATGTTGAGTTTGAGGGGGAAGATAAAGTCAGGGATGTTGTCTTTGAGGAAGAATCAGTTTCTTTGCCTCATGTAGTTCAAGACAACAATGTGGATATACCTGCACAGTTTCCCACTCAAAATCAAGATGATGCTCAAGAAGAGCAAACTCAACAAACTCAAGATGAAGTGCCACTTAGGCGATCCACTAGAGACAGAAGAAGTGCAATTTCGGATGATTATATTGTATTTCTTCAAGAGCATGAGTTTGACATAGGGATTATGGAAGATGATCATATCAACTTCCAACAAGCCAAACGAAGTGCTAATAGTCAAAAGTGGATTGAAGCCATGAATGATGAGATGAAATCCATGAAGGACAATGACGTTTGGGATCTTGTCAAGTTGCCTGAAGGTGCGAAAGCAATTGAGTGTAAGTGGATATTTAAAACCAAAAGGGATTCAAATGGCAATATTGAAAGATATAAAGCGCGTCTAGTCGCAAAGGGTTTTACTCAGAGAGAAGGCATTGATTACAAAGAAACTTTCTCTCCAGTATCATCGAAAGATTCTTTTAGGACAATAATGGCACTTGTGGCTCATTTTGATTTAGAGCTACACCAGATGGATGTCAAAACAGCTTTTCTCAATGGTGACATTGACGAAACGATATACATGAAACAACCAGAAAACTTTGAAATTGGTTATCCAAAGTCTATGGTTTGTAAACTTAAACGATCCATCTATGGTACAAAACAAGCTTCCCGTATGTGTAATCGCAAATTTCATCAAACCATTGTCTCATACGGTTTTGAGTCCAATATTGTTGAAAAATGCATATATCACAAGTTCAGTGGGAGTAAATTTATATTCCTTGTGCTTTATGTCGATGATATACTATTGGCTTGTAACGATATAGGCTTATTGCACGAAACCAAAAGATTTCTTGCTTCTCGTTTTGAGATGAAGGATCTTGGTGACGCCTCTTTTGTATTAGGAATTAAGATACATCGAGATCGTTCTCGAGGTATCCTTGGGTTATCACAAAAGAGCTATATTGATAAGGTGCTTGCTAAGTTTGGCATGAAAGATTGTGCACAAATAAGTACTCTTGTTGCTAAGGGAGATAAGTTTAGTCTCAAACAGTGCCCTAAGAATGATCATGAAGGAAAGGAGATGCAGAATATTCCATATGCTTCGGCTATTGGGAGTCTTATGTATGCTCAAGTTTGTACCCGGCCGGATTTGGCATTCATTGTGGGTATGTTAAGCAGATATTCGAGTAACCCTGGAATGGATCATTGGATTGCAATTAAACGGGTTATGAGGTACTTGCAAAGAACAAAAGATTACATGCTTGTTTATCGGAAGTCGGAAAATTTGGAGATCATTGGGTATTCCGATTCTGATCTTGCTGGTTGCATAGATACAAGAAAATCTACTTCTGGTTATGTTTTCATGTTAGCTGAGGAGCCATATCTTGGAGAAGTGCTAAACAGACACTTATAGCTCAATCTACCATGGAAGCAGAGTTTATAGCATGTTATGAGGCAACAAATCATGCTATATGGTTACGGAATTTTGTTACAGGATTGCGGGTTGTAGATGGAATTGAAAGACCATTAAAAGTTAACTGTGATAATCGTTCAGCAACTGAGTTTTCAAATAATAATGGAAGCTCCGCAGCTTCTAGACATATTGATATTAAATATCTAGTTGTCATAGAGAGAGTGCAAAATCAGATAGTGTCTATTGAGCATATAGGAACAAATTTTATGCTAGCAGACCCACTTACTAAAGCTTTGACACCTAAGGTCTTTCTTGGGCATACTGCTCATATGGGTGTTGTCTCATTGGAGGATATTCAGTTTTAGTGGGAGTTTTTTTTTTGTTTTGTTCCTGTCTTAGGTACTCAGTTTTGATATGACACTATGGTGATACATTATGTATATTTGAGTTTCTGCAGAATAAAGTTATTTTTCTTTTATTTTATTCTCTCTATTGTTCTATATGAGCTATCTCTTTCAATTGTGGTTTTGACATAAAGTTTGAAAGAATAAAGATTGATCTCACTAAGGTATTAAGGACCAATTGGAAATAGGCATGATTGAGATCACATTGCATGTAATTTCCAGTTACACATCCATACTTGATCTATGTCATTGAATATATTTATGTGGTGATCATTGAGGATCGAGTTACGACAATGTGACGAAGGTCGCTTTGGTTCCATGTTTATATATGAGATGGACCAGATTGACTAAGGAAGATGTTTTCTAAAGAATAAACAATTTTGTGCGCACTTATGGTTATTGAATGTAATTGTTGTTTGGAACAATTTGTAGCCCGGGTGGGAGATTGTTAGATTATATTTTATAATCTAATAATAATTATGGGCTTACAAATTAAAGACAATTATATTTAATGTTTATTCTATATTTGGACTAATTAAGTGGTCTTAAATAAAGAGTCCAATAACATCTTATTCGGTATGGACTTTGTAATGTGTAATACCCAATAGTAATCTGATTAGGGTTAATGGGGTCTAATTAGACTACTATATAAAGAACATAATAGGGTCTTGGTCCCCAAGGCTAAATCACAACCTCTACTCCTCTATTCCCATCAGTCAGAGAGAGATACGGCTAGAGGCGAATCAAGTCTGTGGAAGATCAAGTCCCATAATCCGTATTCATATCTACAGTCATGGAATCAGGTACGCTTTCGCACTACAGTTTTATCATGTAACCTTGATAATATCACATAAGATGATCTGTGGTTATTTATTTAGATCTAACAGTTATTACAATTCATTTATAAAAAAAAATTGAATTCGATTCCTTCCTTCTCCATTTTTTAATATGATGTATCATTCCTATATAATATTTTCCTCTAATACCTTTTAAAATTTTATATAAATTAGTTATTTTATAATATAGTATTAGAATCTAGTTTAGGAATGGATCTATTCTTTAGTATGATGCATCATTCCTATAATATTTTTCTTTAATACCTTTTAAAATTTTATATAAGTTGGTTATTTTATAATATAGTATCAGAATTTAGTTTAGGAATGGATCTCAGATTCTCATATTTGAGTCTTGTCTATTCTTATTTACAATTGAAAAGAAGTGTTAAATAATATTTGATTATATTATGTCTTTTTTTGACACTTAAAAATATTAAATTAAGTAGCTAGTTTGGTTACTTGCCATGATAAAATTTTAATTAACCAATTTGAAATATTTTAGTGGAGAGTTGAACATTACGAACATGATAATTACTTCATATTGAGTTTGAAATACCTGTTTCGATTTTTTTAGCTCAAAAAGGTCCAAATTATAATTAAGCTGACTTTGTTTTGTGCAAATATGTTGCATGTTAAGAACAATCATGTGTTTGAGAACTTCAGCAATTGAAAACCACATGATACAGAAGTATCAAAATGTGGATGTGATTCTCGAATTTAATTTATAAACAAATCTGTTGTATTCTAGATTTATATTTAATCAGGATGGAATCAGAAGCTAACCTAGATTTAAGTTACTGTTTTTTTTTATTAAATTGAAAATTTTAATATATATATATATATATATATATTATTTCAATTCTCAATTTTCAGTAGAAATTCAATAAAAAAAATTATTCAAATCCTGACTAATATTTAATAATTAACAATATTTTTTTTAACCTGATTGTATCCAAATCTTACTCCATATGTATACATGTCTACGTTATTGCATCGAGAACAACATCGTTGGTCCAAACCAATAAAAAAAGATGGTAAATTGTGATATTATATACTGCCTGTATCGTGTTTTCATACATGTTAGTAAAGGCAATTCTTTCGGGATGGGCACCTCTGGTCTGCTTGCTATAGTATGTGTTATTTGAGCAGAGTAGACTTTACCACTTCATCTTCATTCTTTTTTTTCCTTTTTTTTTTTTAATTCGGATCAATTTTTGCGTAACTTGACTATTTGAAAAAGTGCTAGCACACTTTATTTTCATTTTGTGTCTTTTTATAAATTAAATAATTACTGGCATGTGATCATTTTTTAATCCACATTTTAGTTTCTCTTGTGTTTATTACGAGCAGAGGCATAGCTGATCAAAACTAATTAGATCTTTTTAATACAGCCATTTTACTATAAACTGTTTTTCCGAATCTTGTTAGCGTTCAAAAATTTGTCATTTTAAATTCGATTATTTTAAAATCCTGATTATGCCGAAATACATAAACACTATTAAATCAAAATTATTCAAAACAAGTGTACTAAAGATCAAGTCTGGTCCTGATATGGACATCATGTTGATATTATGGTCCCTAAAAATCTCTCTTAATTTTACTCCCTCTGTCCCAGTGATTTCTATACACTTTCCTATTTGGGACGTCCCACCATTTCTATACATTACCATAAATAGTAACTTTTAATAATATAAAACACTATTACACCCACTACTTTCTTCCACTATCTCTATTCTATAATAATATAAACACTATTAAACCCACTACTTTCTTCCATTATCTCAAATTTATTATTAAATATAAATAGGTCTCACCACTTTACCCACTTTTCATCTAACTTTATTTATTTTTTATACATTTTATTGGTTTCCGTGTCCAAACCTAATGTATATTACTCATGGGACGGAGGGAGTAATATTTTTGGGACCAGAAAATGAGTGGCTATTCCCGGTGGTTAAAATCCAACATCTACGCGGGTTTTCGGTACAAGGATTATTGAAGGAGACATACTTAGAGCATCTCCAACCCTACACACCTATTAGCTAAACTTGATGATGTGGCATCATTTTTAGATAATATGTAAAAATTTTCTTCTCCAACCATGCTTCCTGTTAGTTAAATTTTTAGATAATCATCTTGACATCCTCTATATTTGGAGGACATCTATAATATATAGATAATATCTATAATTCATTATCTCCACTTATATCGTGACACATCATCGATCTTATTTACTTATATATATATATTATTATTAAAATATTAATAAAATATTAATTTTAAAATATAGCTATTCATTATAGCTAATACCATTGGAGTAAAACATCTTACAGTTCAGTAAATTTTTAGATAATCATTATATAGCTAATGATTTTAGCTATTACCGTTGGAGATGCTCTTACATAGTTACATGCACAGAGTATTTGGTAATATGTGTCTGATGCAGCCCTTTCATACTTGAAACTTGAAAATCTGGAGTCACTTGTGGTTACTGAGTCTGAGACTCAACAAGTTTATACGCTGACAATTTTGTGAAGAAATTTTTAGTTTCGGTAAATCATCATCTACTATCTCGATTGATCCGAATCTAATGACGAAAATTGAGATTTTATGTATGATAAATTATGTTATTTTCAGAATAATACTTGTTGCATATTTCTCTGCATGCACAAAATGTAACATATTCTTATATAATATACTATAAATAGCTTTAAAAATAAAAAAAAAAACATTTTCCGATTATATAATCAACTTTAAGTAAATTAGTATATTTGGCACAAGTAGCCAGCCTTGTGTCGAGTCTCTTCCCCAACAATAATACTCAAAACCAAGATCAACTTCTATGTCAATATCTTTTCAAATTGACTACACACTCTAGGGTCAAAACAAAATTTAAATATTCGAAAATGGAACAAAAACTTGAAAATAAAATTAAAAACAGGACACATTTCAGAGTTTCGAGACTGCACGAGTGTGTTCTGTCTTGGTTGATAGAAAACACTGCTCTGAGTTTCCATGTCCATGTCTTGTATTGAGAAACATCTCTGACCTTTTCCCATGAAAATTCACTTATACTTGCACTAAAAATAATATAAGTGGCTCCCAGAGAGACAAGATAAGTCAGCCTATTTGTAGGTACATTTTCCAGCTACAAAATGACAACAATATTTACCTCTGGGCCATTTCACAAAAGTCCTATCCCATCCCACTCATTCTCCGATATTCGGTGCGAGTATGTTTAGCTATCTATCGAATTCGTCAAGATACGCGAAAACTGGTTCGGATATCAAATTATTAAAAAAAAAACTTCAATATTCGATCCTGTGTTATTTATACGGTATTACCCAAAGATTGAGATGGGTAAAAAAAGATTTAAAATTTTAAGAACGAGATTTTACGAAAAAAACATGGGTTCTCTTGCTGGAGATAATTCTGACAAATCGATAGAAAAAGACCTCTAATCAGTAAAAATTTCGGATTAGCTAGGTTTCAGCCGTGTCTACAACTTTCTCGCGACAAACTTGGTTTGTGGTGCATTTGCTGCGAGAGAAATTCAATAATAAGGCATAAAACCTTGCTAGTTAATAATTAACAATCATCCAAAACCAGTTGAACATATGAAATGGTAGGTAAGCTAGAAACACTGCAGATTGCTTGTCTAGCTCAATGAAGCTCCAAATTTGTAAAAGAATTTTAATTAATGCATTTCTGTGCCTTGTTTTAGCTTTTACAGTAATTTCTGCCATCAACTTGTGTAATTCACCATGAAAAACAAAACATTCATAAAGCCACCCAAGCAATTTAAGTAAATTTATAATGAATTGCATAATTTTTTTTCGAAGAGGGAAACAAATTTGTTAAAAGAGCCTTATTCTTTACGACGATTTGAAGCCATGACGACGTCGATCCCAGAATTCCGGATATTACATTATGTTAAGTAGGCATTATGGATCAACTAGAAAACTAGAAAGGGACGACTCCGGCAATAAAACTGACAATTTCCATCAACTGTTCAAGACTTGCACGCTCTTTACCTTCTAGGGCAACAAGTAACAAAATTGTACAAATACTTTTACAAGAGACAGTAACAAAAATGGTAGCCATACAATTCAGGTAGGAAAAAACCAAAACTTAGACATGATGATAAGGGAAGAACAGAGCAGCTTGATGTGATAGACTACATTAGTATGTTAGACAACTAAGTTAATGATTTAATCTTATTGTCAGCAACACATGATTTAATGGCACATGGAACGTGCTTAGTAAAATACCTAATGCCGTTTGAATCATGAAATTTCAACCATGTTAGCGGGAATGAGAATAAGATTTCAAGATAAAAATGTGCTGAGAACCTTATCCTCGTTCTTATTCTCATTAACCGGGTTTTAATTCCATGCTTCAAACGGCACCTTATGTTCATAAATGTAAATAACACAATGATTGGAAGTCACTGCTGCAGTACAGCCTTGACATCATCCAAGTTGTATAATGAGTGTCTCTTTATTCTTATTGCACATGATTTTTTTTAGCTGAATTTATATTCTAGTTAATGTACCAGCAGCTTATGAGCTGAATTTGGACCTACATTCTACTTTCAGATTAATGAAGAGTTGAAGGTACACCGACCTGGGATAGAGAAAATGGCAGTTCATGAATGAAAGCATCGGCATCTCAACATCGTAAATCTGGAATATCTTGCCAGTACTGCAGATTGCAGAATAGGCTTAGTCGAAAACAAAACTTTAGCAGCATTCACTTCAATACCTTCTGAGTTACGACTCATTTCATGTGTATTTTCACCAATGGGACAGACTGTAATGACATATTTGTATTGCTCTGTGAAGTCCGATCAGTTATTTCTATTCTTCTCAAATGCTTCTTAAGTTTGCAACAATCAAACTTCTCTTCAAAATACTATACTCGTGGCTTCAAAAACATAACCGATTTATTCTCAAAGATTCCAGTTCCGTATTATAACCATAGTCATTGATGTTGAAGATACACGAAGAAAATATATGAACTTTAAAGTTTTTTTTTTCTATTTCCTTCCAATCAGACCGACTTTCAGTTTATCAGCTTGAAAGTTTCACGCAATTTTGGGTTTGGAGGATAAGCTGATTAGCTGACTTAGAAATTTTCAAAAAAGAAAAATATGATTTGCTACTTTCAAACGAAAAACAGTAACAGATAATCTCAAGGTACAGTTTTGGTGTTCCTGGACCCAAAATACTAAAATAATCAACAACATGAACTAATTGATATGCCTGCAATGTGCCTTTCCTACTCTTTTTCTACTTGTATAATTATACAAGGTCCAACATTTCCATCCCTTGAGGAGCATAAAGTTGTATAGCGCAAATATCATATTTTCACAATGACAACTACAGATCACGAAGTCAAATGTGTCAAGGATTGAACAAACCTAACCAGGTAACTGTTGTCTCCTCTCTCCTGCTATTGACTTTTACTGGGTGGTTTTGCATGTTTCGAGGGCATTGGACGGTTGGAACGCTCTGATTGGGAAAATTGAATCAGTATCTGCATAAGAACCGTAACAATGCCTAGGCCAACTGCCGAGAATGCAAGACCCTTCCAAGAAGATAGTATTGAGGACCACTGGAAGAATTTTATGGCCCCAAAGATGAGAAGGCATGCCCAAAAGATGACAACCTGTTCAGCAGCAAGTGTTAAGCCACAATACCAACTGAACTACCCATAAAAATCAAAGATTGATTAGAAGAAGCATTGGAGTTAAATAAAATAATATTTATGTTACCACAAGAGAATTCAACGGTCGACCAGTATCTTGCAGTTCTCCGTCACCAAAGTTATCATTAGCTTTATGCTTATCCAATAAATTATCCTAGAACCAAATCCAGATAAAAAAAATCAATTTACTGAAATTAAAGCACTTGCATCGAGGACAGGCAATTACTCATACCAGTACACTTTGGATTACAAAATTCAATCAACCTGTCACGGTGAAGTGACATGCTATACACACTATAGACAGGTACAGGCACAGGCATCACAATTCACAAGCACAGGCAGACAAGTATAAATATATAATTTTCATGTTTTGTGTTGATTCCAGTTCCAGCACTTGGATAATGAGAACTTCCAGTGATAATCTCTACATATTGCTCGCTGTTTCTCTAAAGAATACATAAATTATAAGCAGAATTTGTGAATTATTGATGATCTTATGGAACACTTTTTAAGAACATAAGTTTTATAAAGAAGAATCACTTACCTCTCCAAAAACAATTTGCTCCTAACAAATGACAATAATATTATATCCTCATATTTTAAAAAATTAAGTCTAAAAGCAAGTATTTCATTCAACCTTGGAATGGGGCAAGGAAAAGGTTCAAAACGGACAGAATGTGAAACAAATTAAAAGTAGAAGAACATTGGTATCCACGAATCGGTAGGACTAATAGAGCTTAATATTGAGGAAAACAATAAAGCTGTAAGTAGCTTATTCATCGAAAAAGTTGCATGTGGCTTTTCATTTGCAAATGAAGGAAACACGATAAAAACATGTGTGCAACATATGGTCTGTGTCAAGCATCAAGAAGATCATCAGATCATAGACAGGCGAAAAAGCCAGTGCATAAGAAGAAAAAAAGTTATCACCTTGATCACAAAGGCATCCTTACACCATTGTGCAACAGAATCATCTGTTTTAGGTAGATCATTCATCGAGTGTCGCTTGACGTGAACATGCACCTGCAGAAAAGGAAATTAAGGTATCTTAATATTTGACTCGTATGTGAACTTCTTCGGTGGAGCTGATATATCATAATTGTATATGCATACTTATTGTTGCTTGCATCATTTTTAGAATGCATGCACTAAAAGAAGTTTGTTCTTACAAAAACAAAAGGGTTCTTTCTTGCAGTAAATATTTGCTTAGAAACAGATATATGGAATTTTACTTGAATAATAGATATACTCTTGTTTTTTAATATTTTCCTTTTTTCAAATGGGGCCATGGCCCAGTCCAAGTCCCAGCCAGTTAATAGTACTTCCCTGATCATGAAAGGGTCTTGGGAATCACATCAAATGGTCAAAACTACCACTTACGCAACTTTTTCGTTAAAATGAAAATAATCAAACTATTCAGGTTCTTTTTACTTACCACAGAAGATTGGCCCTTAAATAGTCTAAGCATAGTAGGCGGAGGTGAAGTTTTGGGAATGGCGAGGGTCACATCATATACAGCTGGAACAAATGGACGCATGTGAGTTACTGCTGTAACAAAACCCTGAAACAACAGCTTATACAATTAAATGCTTATTCAAAAAATCTTGCAAGGTGAAGTTGCGCTTTCAAGGTGTAATGACCAGAGATTTTATGAAAGAGATGAAAAGGCATTATATCAATACTCAGACCAATGATATATATGTATGTCTATACATACAACAGCATGTACGGAGTTTCTAAGATTCAATATACATTGACAGAAGTCCTACATATTGCTATATGGTTGTGCTAGGAAGAACTCGGTAATAAATAACATGCAAGCAACAACAATACATACATTTGATTATGTCATATCTATTTTACAGAGTGCTAAGCTGCCTATTACAAGAGAGCTACATAATTTAGCAACTTATATCTAATTATTCAGAAAAAGACAATACAATAATATGCTAAAAGTTATTACCTAGATGCATACTGACAGAGGAATTATAAGGAAAGTATAAGTTCATGAGAGGAACAGAACCCTAACCTTGGTTCGAGGAATCAAAACATTCCTAGGAGTAGGCAATCCCATTGAAGATGCATATTCCTGAGCAGCTAAAAGTTTTGCCTGTGTAAAGCGTGTACCCTCGACAAATAGTGCCAGCCAAAAAGCATGTGGAAAGTCCCTTAGGCGTTGAAAACCCAACTGCAGGAACAAAATCCCATGGAAATTATGAAGAACAATATAAAAAATGGCATAAAATAGTGACTCAAACATGGTATAAATATTTCAACTCTATATTTAATAGTTAATACACATATACCTTCAGCGTATTTTCATCCTTGGCCCAGCTCCTTTCAAGAAAAAGATACTCAGAGAACCACATTGACCAACCTATGACCTGCAAATACAGCACTAAACTTTAATGTCGTTATCCTGAGAGGCTCAGGTGATTAACGTGGAATAAAAAATGTTTACTAAATACATGTAAAAGGACAGAAAAAACAAGAATTACTTAATATGAAATCTTAATTGTCGAACACGTTTTTGAGTGAACAATTTGGGGCACTTCCATAAGAAGATAAAGAAATGAATTCTTTTCTTTGGCTTCATGCCAAACTTGACTATTTTCAAGCTTTCTTTTTTACCCCAACTCTAGCAAAAATACTTAGAATTGATGTGGGATGCTTTCACATCTCAAACTAGTTCTCACAAGTCACAACCTACAACATACTTCTTAGTAATGATCTGATCAATCCAGTCACATGGTTTAGGACATACAAGAACTCATGACTCCATGGGATATCTAGACCTTTCATGGGGGCAGAAACAAGAACTTATATGAGGCAAACTTTATGTTATAAAAAATTTGAAACGATAACGACCACTAACTTTTAATTACAATAATAATAATCAGATCAAGATTTAATGATATATCATTTTGGTATTATTAAGTGATATATCCATTAGATTTATATATAAATCATTCTATCTATTACAGTCTATAGAGATGAATAGGAAAATATAACCCAAATAGGGAACTAATAAATTGATTATAATATAAGGTGTGTGGTCTGATAACATATGAGAACATTCTGAGCAAGACACCATTATAAATTTGGAGAAAATTCACAATATGCAATGGCCCACTTTCGCAAGTCAATAGCTCCACCTTGAATTACTTTCCATGCTTTCTAACAGTCCTTATATAACAATTTAAATTTATACTCATGAAAAGATAGTCACAACAAAAATCGAGCGAATATTATGCCTACTAAATGAACGGTTATTAGACTGTTAAAACCTAGGTCCAGAACAGAAACTACCTAAAGCAAAAGACAACCTTTTAATCAAGTAAAGATATTTTAAAATCGTTAAAATTCTAGGAGAAATCACATTCAAATGAATTTTGAGCACTTACAGGTAGAAATTTGGATGATTTCTTCATAACTGCCAATGCACTACCAAGGCAACCTGATCGCTGGTGTATGAAACAATAAATATTAGTAGGAAAACGCATATAGCTAAAAGAGAAATTCTAATTTTTCTAAATTTGAAAGCATTGCAATTGAATTTTGCACGAAGCACGTCTTATCTTTTATTATGTTCACAAACTTAGTTGATATGCCCTAAACTGAAAAGCATTTTAATTAAAAATGCATGAAGCACAATCTAATTTTTATTATGTTAACATACTTAGTTGAATTAGAGGCATACAGCCATACATGCTCACAACATCAAGAAACGTCACATTTGCGAAAGGGTGAAGCCAAGAATTTTGGTGCGAGGGGTAAATTGAAAAAATTACAGCCTCTAAATAGATATGTTTCGGTAATTCCATAAATGATTCATTTGATTTATATAAAATAGTAGCATAAATTTTATTAGAAAGCAAAATAATATTAAAAAAGTAATAATCGAGAAACAAAAAAGAAGATAAATGAACTAATATGTCTGTATGTGTGTGCAAAATGATAACTGCCACATAAATTTGTGGTCTAGAGGGATAAGGACCTATGCTACAAGAAGACTTTTTTGAAACCTCGAATACTCTGCAGCTAGATTATATTTCTAGCAAAATTACACCGAAAAAAGTACTACTTTGAATTTGAGGGGGGTTGTAGCTCTTTTCAGTTCCTACCCTGCATCTACAGTGTGCATGTATCTGCATGCACACATGCACGTGCGCAAAGTAAAAAATAAAGAAAATAAAAACCTGAGCCAAAATCCAGCCAACTAGCCAATCAATATCACTTTTGTGGTTGCATATGACAAGAGCGTGTTCTTTTCCTGGACGATTTCATAGAATAAATTCAAATTTAGTGTTTTCAAAAAAATTCATTACCATACAAAAAATTTCATTTCCATACAAAATATACCAAATTACACTAACTCACACGCTTACAGCCTTACCCATTAATTTAAATGTTTCAGGATCTGTATAAAGTTGAATCTGCAGCCAGAAATATCACAACAGTCATGGTCAAATTAACATCTATTAAAGATTTCAACAAACAATTGCATGAGAAGTTCAAAGTGCATTAATGTTACTAAATGGTTTCATTGCATAATGTACAACAGTGTGCCTTTGGTATGGTTTCTTTCATACAAAAGGAATAACAAGTTATAAATTGAAGGTGCTCATGTGTTTACATGATATGAAAGAGATATAATGGATATAAATTCCACGAATATGCACCTGTAAGATATGAAAGAGATTTACAATACACAAATTTCCGAATATGCAAATTGCAGTTTTGTCGGGATTAAGGAAGGCTGTGATTCAAACAAAAAGAAAGCCTTTGAATTATTTGATATTTAAGAATAAGAAAACATAGTGTCTAACCTCTATATGTGACTCTACTATTCTTGTCCGTGCTACTAGGCTTTTTAGATTTTTACACACAGACCAAGGATTGTATGGAATGATATTGTAATATCACTTCATGTTTTGCCCCTACTTAACATGGAAATTATTGTGATGTACTTCAACTATGAGTTTTTGACATAAATAATGAAAAGTTGGCAAAAAAACATAAAAATGGCACACACATTACGTAAGTGAGAGAAGTTAGTAGTCAGGAATATATTCGCTGCCCTAGAAAACCTATTAAAAGCTCCAAGGTAGTATAAATTATTAAAGTTTCACTTCAGAATATATCTAACTGTCACATTTTCTGTTACCCCAACTCTTTAGTTTGCCTCAACTACCTATAGGCAACACTCAAAGGGTATAAACACTCTGGCACATATTTTAGGCCAAAAACAAGCTTAATTTCAAATAATTGTGGAGTCTGGCATTTGGGTACGTATCCATGTTTGGAAGCTTCCAGCCGAGTCCAGGTAAGAAAGGTCACATTAACGATACAATATCTGATACATGAGAATCTTTAAGTGCTTGAAGCACAAAAAGCAAATGACCAGGACATAGCTACTTCTTGTCACTCTTTTAATATCTGATACAAACTCTGATTACGAATCATCATCTGACATTTTTAAATGCATGCTACAAGGTTTCTCAATGGAAGTATTGTACCAATACCTAAACTGGAGTTCGGACTTTGTAAACTATGACAAGGGAAAATGGAGTGTGTTTAATTTATATGTCTTTGTTACTAAAGGCATATCGGCCAAAACAAAATACTCCCACTTAAGAAGAAAGAAAGTTATCTGAAAGTAATGCCAATCAGCCCTACAACTCGATCAGGTTTTTATAGAAACAGATCTGTACAACCACATTTTATAGTGAATAAATCAAACGCCACTATATAGCGTTACATCTTAACAATGGCCGAGTGATATATGAGTCTGAGTGCGCACACGCGTAGGAGAAAAAGGAAACATCAGTGACAACTTAAGTGAGTTACCACCTTATTAGAAAATAAAATAAATTAGTCCCACGAAAAATTAAATATTAGGATTTGGGTATAGTCGTTTCCTTCGTAAGATGCTAAATCATGATAACGGTGAGTGGTAGCTCCTTAAGCATCTACAGATGTATAGAAGTAATATACTTATGCATACAAAACACTCCAAAGATGTCACTAAATCAAAAAACTCAGCAATGGATCGCCATGAGTAATCACACTGTCATCTACTTGATCTTCTTAAAAAAGGGAACCAACTTAAATAAAACATCATCACACAATTAGTAGAGTTCTCGAAATCACCTTTACTCCAGCCCACCAATCAATAAGCCATATAAGTTCCAGCCACAACAATTCCGCAACCACTCTATTAATCTTTCTATAAGCATTTTTCGAAAATGGGCGCACAAGAACAAAAAAGAAAGCCTGAAAAAAACATTATTAACAGGCTTACTAAAATTCACATATAAAATAAAACTGAAAAATAACCATAAATTAGTTTAAATTACAAAAAACCTAAACACAAATGCAAGCAACTAAAATTCACGTACACTAAATACATACAATTGAACATTTTTAATCGCAAAGAAAATGTTAGTTGTAGCTAAAACGAAGATTCAAGTAGTAATTAGAGAGAAATTAATAAAATAGAAATGTAGACAGAGATATATACCTGAAGGAGATTGACGAGTAAACCAGAGATGAAGAACACAACGCCCACCGGGACGACAACAGCTGCAGCTGGAATCGCCATCCGAGAGAGAGAGAGAGAGAGAGAGAGAGCTGTATATACGGCGAGAGAGAGAGAGAGAACTGTATATATACGGCGAGAGAGAGAGAGAGGGATTTTAAAGAGAGAGTAAATGAGATGAACAAATTTTTTTATGAATAAATAAATGGTGAAGGACCAGTGACCCAGTGTTTTTTTTTTTTTTTTGAAACGGCCAGTGACCCAGTGTTATTATTAGCATCTGTATATCGGTCTCTTATATGCAAAAATAAATTCCGCCGTTCAAATAAAAATTATTAAAATTGACCATTTTCGAGGAAGAAGGTCCTTTACTATCATTCTAATATGCCATTTCCTGTATCATATCTAATTTTTAAAATATTCATCTGACACACTAGTTCGTGTACTGCATTAGCAATGTTTTTGAACTAAGGTCTGTCATATCAGGTCAGATGCGACACACAAAATGTCATATTAGATGTCGAATACGTCAGACGAAATTGTGTGTCATATGTTGTGACCGAATTTATGAAATGCGGTAAGTAGGATTATGAAAATTGGAAATTTAACATTTTGGGTCATCACCCATTTTTATTAGATTGAGATTTAAAAAAAAAAAAAAAAAAGTTTCATGATTTTTTTTCTTAAATATATATTTATTGAGTTTTTTTATTTTTAACATAAAATAAAGCGATTTTCAATCAATAAAGCAGAACCCGGGACAATACAATCATGTTGGAAAACAAATAACAAACTAAAACAATTAGGTGATTTATTTCCTAATCGTTTAACACAATTTTAGTTTAATAAATAACAAAATAAAAACAATTGAGTTTTTAATGTACATAATTTCACTTGTTTTTCTCTTTAGTAATGAGACAAGATTTTTTGCAATTTATTTTTCTCGTGAAGTTTGGCCAGGTTAATAAAAATTCAATTTAAAACAATTAAAATTATAAGTAGTGTATATACTTATTGATTGAATAGATTCTCAACTATAATAAAAGTAATTTAAACAAATATGGTGTACTTGTAAAATTTTAAGGAAAAAAATTTGAAAAATTGTTGTACAATAAATTGTGTAGGTGAGCAGAGTTTTGCAGCCGAATAAATGAATGTGTGGGGTTCAGAGTAGCCGTACAATTGTTTTGAAACCGGAGAAAAAATTATAAAAATAATCATTTTTTGATAAAAATAATAAAATAATTATTTTGAAAAAAATGTCCAATTTTAGTCTTTTGAATACTCTACTGGTAGTTAGATATCCCAATTTGTTCTCCATTTACAGTTGGGTATCTCATGTAAAAATGAATACTCCACTAACAGTTGGGTAGCACTTGGGTTAAAATTAGCCAAAATTTTGAAAATGGTTATTTTTATGTATTTTGTATAAAAAAAGATTAAAGTTGGCATTAACCCTAAATTGGAAGTCTGTAATCACGTTTGTATTAAAATACGGAAAATGTTAAAAATTTTAAAAATTTTCCCAAAATATTTCCGGCACACATTTATATGCCCTCTTAAATCAAAATTTTATCATATATAAATGTTTCCTATTTATGAAATTTTTAGGATACATAGCACTATTCTTAAAATATAATTTAAATTAATAAATTTATAATTGATATGAGCTGAAAATAAATCCTAAAAATACATTTAACGTTGCGTTAAATGAACCTAGAATGGTCCAAGGGTAGAAGCCCATTAAATGGGGCCCAAAACCCTAATTAATTATTAATTTCGTAATTGATTATTCAGCAAATAAAAGACCCCATATTTGAGTCAACAAGGAAACCTAATCATATTAGGAGTGATCTTCAAGGCATATAATTCCAATTCTTATCTTCTTATCTGTTGGAAGGCTCTAGAATTGGGCCTAAGCTGTGGCTTGCCCATCAAGACACCTAATTCTACTCTAACTCCAAGGCATCAAATGCCTATATAAAGGACCTGATCCTTCAACCTAGAACTACGTTTTTCTGGCTTGATTCTTGATAAATTGCAAGATACGTAGGCATCTTGTGAGGATCCGAATTAAGTCACGAAACACTTGATCAGCCATTGAAGCTCGAAGCTCTCCTTAACCCTAGAATTCAATACGCAATAAATACACCCTACTTTTCGTTCCACAACATTTGGCGCCGTCTGTGGGAATTTTCGGATATCAACCATGGTTACCACCCGGAGAACACCAACACTTTCTGAAACCATCACTAACACCACCACACCCCCGACTGGAGAACAAGTGCCCCCAGGGACGAATTCTCAACCGCTAGTCACTCGGCCACAAGGAACTGAAGCACAACCTCATGACTCGTTACCCCTGAGCACGAGTCCCACCACCCAAGGGACGAATCCCCTTCAGATGGTGGTCGCCCCTCTCGGAGGGCAGTCCGCTCCACCCACCGCTCAGATCTCTACTACAGTGATCCCCGCAAGCACGAACCCGCTATATGGGTTGCCTAATTATCCCCCGTATCAGGCCGGACCGAGTGGTCACGCCCTCCAGATACACGAGCCCTACAATCCACCTTACATCAGGGGTTTAGGACCCAATCAAGGCTAGCAATACTACGACTACTCAGGCCCGTACTCTGATGATTCATCCTCGGAAGAAGATAGGGACGAAGCCCCAAGAAGACGTCGTCCAAGTAAGGAACCCGTTGGACGCCGAAGAACCTATGACCGACCTTCCTTAACGGCTGCTGAAAAAATCAAGGCTCACGAGGCCAAGATCCAAAAATTAAAGGAGGACATAGAAAGGGAACAGCGAAGACAGAATCAAAATCGACCCCCACCAGTGACGAGAGAAGACATTCCTTTTGTTAATTTGGAAAGCACCCCAAGGAGAGAGAGAAGGATCGAAGTCCCTAGAGGTAGAACCATGATGGTCGAAACTCCCAGAGGCAATCCTGAAGACTTGATGCAACTGGGAGATCCTGATGATCCAACCCCTCCATTCAGTGAAGAGGTAATGAATGCGCATATATCACGGAAGTTCAAGATGCCTACCATAAAGGTTTACGATGGAACGGGAGATCCCGCTAATCATGTAAGGACGTTCTCTAACGCATTGCTGTTGCAACCCGCCAGTGATGCCTTGAAGTGTAGGGCGTTTCCCCAAACATTAGCTGGCATGGCACAACGTTGGTACAGCCGCCTACCACCGAACTCCATTGCCTCCTTCAAAGAACTAAGTAATGCTTTTGTCAGCCAGTTCATAGGAGGAAGAATTCATGAGAAAGATTCCGCATCTCTCATGACTGTGATACAAGGAAAGAATGAAAACCTCAGAGACTATCTCAAGCGATTCACAAAGGAAACACTCAACATTACAAACCTGGAAAACAAGGTAGCCATGGTGGCATTGCAGAATGGAACTTCGAATGTTTATTTCAAAATGTCATTGGCTAAACATCCCCCTGAAAATATGGTTGAGCTCCAGCAAAGGGCGAGCAAGTACATCAAGGCGGAGGATAGCCTGAAGAAAGATCCAGGGATGGGGAACACCGGAAACGGTGATAACTCTAAGAAACGGAAGTCGGAACAGGAATATGATGCTAAAGATAAGTACCCGCGCACGGGCAGGGATTCTGATTCAGCCCCTAAAAAGGGGAGTCCCGGGCAAAGGTTTACGGATTACGCCAGACTGAACACTCCAAGAAGTCAAATCCTGATGGAGATAGAAAAAGATAGGGATGTGAGATGGCCGAAGCCACTAAGGACTGATCCTGAGAAAAGAAATAAGAATCGGTATTGCCGGTTCCATAAAGATGTGGGACATGATACCGACGATTGTAGACAATTGAAAGATGAAATTGAGTTTTTGATCCGCAAGGGGAAATTGAATAAATTCTGTAAAGATGGGGATCGAGGAAATCCAAGGCGAGATTATGATAGAAAAGATGAGGATCGTAACCGCAATCAGCAGCCCCGGGGACCGGTGATCAACATGATCTTCGGTGGCCCGACAGCGGCTGGAACAAGTAGAAATTCCAGAAAGGCGTATGCACGAGAAGTGATGCACATTGTAGGGGAAGCGCCAAAACGTGCAAAGACGGAGGTCTCAATTGGATTCGATGATTCGGACCTCGAAGGGGTGAAGTTTCCCCATGATGACCCCCTGGTTATCTCACCTGTGATAGGCAACTCCCAAGTGAAGAGAGTCTTGATTGACAATGGAGCATCGGTGGACATTTTGTTTCACGATGCCTTTTTAAAAATGGGGTATACTGAGTCTCAGTTGACACCGTCAAACATGCCCATATATGGGTTCAACGGGGTGGAGTCAAAAGTTGAGGGAACAATTCAGCTACCCATGACTATAGGGCAGGAGCCACGGGAGGCAACTCAGATGTTAAATTTCCTGGTTATCAAAGCTACATCCACATACAATGCTATCTTAGGTAGGACGGGACTACATGCTTTCAAGGCGGTTGCCTCTACCTATCATTTAAAGGTTAAGTTCCCAACCAGAAACGGAGTAGGAGAAGAGAAAGGTGATCAAAGGATGGCAAGAAGTTGTTATGTGGCCGCACTAAGGCCGGATGGAACCGGGGGGCAGGTCCTCCCAATCGAGGATATGGATGTTCGGGAGAATGAAGAGCGGAGAGGAAAACCAGCAGAGGACTTGCTTCCCATACCTTTGGAGTTGGGAGATTCTGAGAAGGTTACTTACATCGGGGCATCTTTGAAAGACCCCTTGAAGAGCAAATTGATCTCCTTTCTGCAAGACAATAGTGACGTCTTCGCGTGGACAGCGGCTGACATGCCAGGGATAGATCCCCAATTGATAACACACAGCCTGAATGTGGATCCAAACCGGAAGACGGTAAAACAAAAGAAGAGAAATTTCGCACCTGAGAGGCAAGAAGCCATAAAACAGGAAGTTGACAAACTCCTAGAGGCAGGGTTCATTGAGGAAATCCAGTTCCCGGAATGGTTGGCCAACCCTGTGATGGTCAAGAAGGCTAATGGAAAGTGGAGGATGTGTATAGACTTCACTGATCTAAACGACGCATGCCCAAAGGACTGTTTTCCCTTGCCAAGGATCGATACGTTGATAGATGCCACGGCTGGGCACGAGATGTTAAGCTTCATGGATGGCTTTAGTGGATATAACCAGATCAAGATGCATAAGGATGATATTCCTAAGGTATCGTTCATCACTGACTTCGGTGTGTATTGTTACCTAGTCATGGCTTTTGGGCTGAAAAATGCAGGAGCTACATACCAGAGGTTGGTAAACAAGATTTTCGCTCATCTCATTGGAAAGACTATGGAAGTCTATGTGGATGATATGCTGGTGAAAAGCCTATACAGGGCAGATCACATCGAACACCTAGGCGAGGCTTTCGAAGTGCTGAGGCACCATAAGATGATGTTGAATCCGGCCAAGTGCGCTTTTGGTGTTGGGTCTGGGAAATTTTTGGGTCTCATGGTCTCAAAACGGGGAATTGAGGCCAACCCCGACAAAATCAAGGCTATTTTGGACATGGAACCACCACGTTCTATAAGGGATGTACAGAAGTTAACCGGGAGGATTGCCGCGTTAGGGAGATTCATCTCCAAATCCGGGGACAAGTGTTTGCCGTTCTTTAAAACCTTGAAGAAGGTAAAAAGCTTTGAGTGGACTGAAGAAAGCCAAGAGGCCTTTGAGCAGTTGAAGAAGTATATGTCTGAGGCCCCGCTGTTGGCCAAGCCAAGTACGGGAGAAATCCTCTATCTTTACTTGGCAATTTCATGTCAAGCTGTGAGTGCGGTGCTGGTAAAGGAGGAAAACAAGGTTCAGAAACCCGTATACTATGTGAGCAAAGTTTTACACGGAGCAGAGTTGAACTACTCCACCATTGAGAAGTTTGCCTTAGCATTGGTAACTGCCTCTAGGAAACTACGGCCCTATTTTCAAGCACATAAGATTGAGGTCCTTACGGGGCAACCATTGAGGAATATTTTGCACAGCCCTAAAGCCAGTGGTAGGCTCATCAAGTGGGCAATTGAGTTGGGAGAATTCGATATTCAGTATAAGCCAAGGATGGCCATCAAAGCTCAGGCACTTGCTGACTTCGTGGTTGAATGCACCATTGACAACCAAGAAGTCGGGGGGCAGGAGATACCTCAGGAAGGCAATAAGGAAGAAAAGGAACCCATAATAGAGGAGAAGGAATTCTGGATGCTCTATTTTGATGGGGCATCAAAAACAAAAACGAGTGGCGCAGGTCTTGTCTTACAAAGTCCCGATGGATTCACGATTGAATACGCCTTGAAGTTAGACTTTCCAACAACCAATAATGAAGCAGAATATGAAGCTCTGATAGCTGGACTTGGCTTGGCAGGAGCCCTAAGAGTCAAAAATCTTAAAGTTTGTGGAGATTCAAGGCTAGTAGTGGCCCAAGTCAATGGAGAGTTTGAGGCAAGGGATGAAACCATGGCTAAATACTTAAGGCTTGTGAAGGCAATAATGACTCAATTTGATGAGTGCTACATTGAGCACATTCCAAGGGAGGAAAACACCAAGGTTGATGCCTTATCCCAGTTCGCCTCCTCTGAGATAGAAAATTACTCTGGAAGTGTATACTTCCAAGTTCTGAGAACCCCTACCATCGATTCAAAGTTAGTCGCACCTATTGGGGTGAGGGAATTTTGGATAGATCCCATAAAAGCACACCTCGAGACTGGTTGGCTCCCGACTAATGCCACGGAAGCACGAAAATTATCTGTGAGAGCGTTGAGGTATGCTCTGATTGAAGGGATACTCTACAAGAAATCTTTTGTGATTCCGTATCTAAAGTGTTTGAGGCCCGAAGAGGCCAAATCAGCTATTGAGGAGGTCCATGAGGGAATTTGCGGACAACACTTGGGGGGCAGGTCCCTAGCTCACAAGTTAGTCAGGCTTGGATCTATTGGCCTGAGATGATGGCTGATGCCAAAGAGTACGTGAAAAAGTGTGATCGGTGCCAGAAACATGCACCAGTGGTTAGACAACCACCAGAGATGTTGACATCCGTTAGCTCCCCCATCCCGTTTGCTATGTGGGGGACGGACATTCTTGGGCCCTTTCCTGTGGCCACTGCTCAAAGGAAGTTTCTAGTTGTAGCTATTGACTACTTTACAAAGTGGATTGAGGCCAAACCTTTGGCTAAAATCACAACCAAGCAAATCATGCAATTCTTCTGGGAGAATGTCATGTGCAGATACGGAATACCACGAGTCCTCGTTACGGACAATGGATTACAATTTAACAACAAAGAATTCAAGGACTATTGTGAAGAGAATGGGATTGAGCTTCGATTCACCTCAGTTGCCCACCCTCAAGCTAATGGTCAAGCTGAGGTTGCCAACCGAATCATCCTTGATGGACTGAAGAAAAGAGTGGAACGCTCCAGAAATACTTGGGTGGATGAGTTACTACCCATACTCTGGGCATACCGAACCACATGCAAGGTGACTACTGGAGCTACTCCATTCATGTTAGCTTACGGGGCCGAAGTTGTGGTACCCGTGGAAATTATGCATGCATCTCCACGAGTGGAAGCCTTCGAACCAGACACAAACGAGGAGGGGATGAGACTAGCCCTCGATTTGATCGATGAAGTAAGAGATGAAGCCCATGCTAGGAATACTGAACATCAGAAGAAAGCTTCCTTCTATTACAATCTAAGGGTAAAGGAAAGGTTTTTCCGTCAGGGAGACTTAGTACTCAGAAAGATTGAAGCATCCGGAGTGGGACAAAGGGGGAAGTTGGCACCGAATTGGGAAGGCCCATATCGGGTCAAAAGTACGCTGGGACAAGGATCATACAAGTTGGAGACTTTGGAAGGAAACGAGGTGCCTCGCACTTGGCATGCATCGAATCTCAAGGTCTATTATGTTTAATTATCCTAAGTAGGACATAGCTCATAGGTAACTAGAAATAAGGTCGATGAAACCATATCAGAGTTTAAAAACTCCGAATAGGAAGTAGAGTATCTATGTAAGGGTTGACCCCTATTTATTGACATTTTTCGTCAAACCTATTAATGAAGTTTGTTTCTTGTTTTCAATTGAGTTATTCTTTTTGTTTTGTTATTATAGACACGTAAAGCAAATGTTGTACCAAAGCATGGGTGTGTGTGAGCCATAAGGTCAAGTACTAAGAAAACTCTAAAAAGCATGATAAACAAACCATAAATAAAACCCCCGAAGGGTTAGTTCAATACACAAATAAGCCATGCAAGGCATAAGTTAGAGTTAAGCTGAAGATAAGATAAAATCCCCGAAGGGTAAAAGTCTCAGATAAATAAGTACAAAAGTAAGCCGTGCAAGGCTATCTAGATGTCGAGATCCTTGAGAGAGTCACCCACATCAGTGGAATGGGTGAAAGCAGGGTCATCCGCCACAGGGAAAGTTTCCAAGTCTTCAACCATAGGAGATGAAACTCCTTCCTGGGATGGCAAGGGCTGGGAATCGCTGGCTGGCTGAGTAGAGAACTGAGCAACTGTCTCACAAACAGTCTCCTGGGTAGAACTGGAGGCGCCTGGAATGGCAGGTGCGGGGAACTTTGCTAAAGTGACCCCAGAAATCTTTTGTCCCAGCTCTTCGATGATTTTCTCCCAACACATGTTAAAAGTCGCTGGAAAGTTAGCATCGTACTCAGCGTTAAGGAGCTCTTCAAACTCCCTAGAGGAACGATACTCCTTCAAAATTTGCTCCTTACCCTTGGCAAGCTCTAGTTCCAATCTTCTAGACTTTTCCTTCTCCGCAGCAAGTTCCATTTCCACAGCTCGAAACCTCGCAAAGTTAGTATCTGCATCAGCTTGGTTTCTGTCACGATCCCTCTCTGCAATAGTTAGCTCCTGACGAACTTTCTTTAGGTTATGAAGCCCAGCCTGGAAGTAAGCGTTAATCTAAAAAAAAATAATAACATAAAACAAAGTGGTAAGAAATAATTGGAATAAAGAAATTAAGGCAACGAGAAGGGAAAGGGAGAGTAATACCGTCGCAAAGTAAGCGTTAATCTAAAAAAAAATAATAACATAAAACAAAGTGGTAAGAAATAATTGGAATAAAGAAATTAAGGCAACGAGAAGGGAAAGGGAGAGTAATACCGTCGCAATGCCATGAGCCCCAAGGTTCTCAACCTGGAGGTCATCAGAAGACTCCACCACATTAACCCGGTCACGAGGGGTAACTATACTCCGAGACCATTCAGCCGCACGATGAGTATCACCAACAACTGTGTCCTTCTTCCGAAGTCCCCAACCAACTTCGAAAGAGGAGGGATCCTCAGAAACATCAATCCTCTCAGAGTGAGTGAGAAAGGCAGGAACTACCTCAGATCCCTCAGCCTCAGTAGTAAGGCCAGTTTTGACCTTCTTGGATCGTTGTGTGTTCACTCCTGACCTTTGTTCTGCCATCCTCTCCCTCTTTTGGAAAACAGCATTAAGCGCAGTCAAGGCTGTTGTAAACATGAAAATACATAAGACCACAAACAAAAATAAAGAGGCATAAAATTAAGTTAAAGGAAGGCATGTCTACCCTGTTCTCCCAAATCACTTAGCTTTGCTGCTTGAAGGGACCCCTCAGAGATTAATTGAGCACAATGATTTGTGCCATCAGTTGTAAGGATCTCAATAGCAGCTCGCTCGTCTACACCCAATTTAATGTCTCGCATAAACCCATCTACGGCTTTAGAAAAGTTAAGCCTAAAAAAGTCTCCCCAATTTGCCCCATCCATGAAAAGGTAAAAGAATTCTTTTTTCCAGTTAGGAAGAGAATCTGGGGAAGTACCAGAGATGAAACAAGTGCGAGAAAGGCTCCTATGAGAGATTTGAACCCAACCCGTGTTGTTTGGGGAATTCGTGAATTTAAAAAGATATCTAAATACAGAGACACTAGGCTCAAGATTGTGTTTACGACATTGAACCATATAGCAATATATGAATCTCCAAGCATTAGGATATAATTGAGTTGGACAAACTCTTACCTCAGCCAAGAGGCGAAAGATAAAGGGTGGAGGAGGCAACCTAAACCCAGCATAAAATGTCTCCTTAAAAATACAAATGGCACCCTCTTTAGGGTTGCAGGCTCTATCAAATGGACTAGCAGCTACGGCCCTATAAGGGCTTACAATACCAAAAAGAGTGGATATTAAATCTACTTTTGATTGATCATATTTGCTAGGGATATCGTATGCATCAAGATGAGCAATATTGGGGAAAGCAGTAGAAAATTCCTCTAACAAGTCCCTAAGTGTAACGACATTGCTATGAACAAGAGAGATTTTGGTTTTACCTTATGCAGATCTTGGAGGCTTAGTTGAAGCCACCGTTGGGTTGAGTTGAGATTGCTCGGATTGCTGGGAATTGCCGGAATCTGCCATTGATAATGGTAGGATGAAGCTTTGAGACCCAGAAATTGATTAGTAGCAAACGGAAAAGACGAAGATTCTTTAAATCTTCAACCGGAAACTGGTAAAGCACGGTGGACGGTGATCGCCTTGGGTGGAACCCTAGAACAATGCTCTTGAAACCCTAAGAAAGAACCTTTTGAAACTTCACTTGAATGAAAGAAATTTTAGAGAGAAAATTTTTGAGAGAAGAAAAGTGAGAAAACAAATGCCTCATCTCACTATTATATAGCTGCAAAACAGCCGGTTGATATCACCTGGTAACTGCCTGTACGCGGTAAAAAGTGAAAAGCCCATAAAAATTTCAGGTTTATGGGCCAGCCCAAGTCATAAACTTATTCTGGAAGCTTCTAACGGACATATTACCGTTAGAAATTTGAGATTCTAAGCAAATATATTGAAAGTCAAAAAAAAAAAAAAAAAAAGGGGTTCGTGGGCTTAAAAAGAGCTAAACCTATATAGTATAAAGGCCTGGCCCAAAGAAAATTCCAAGAAAAGGTCTGAAACCCATTTGTTCTGAGGAAGAATTCCTCGTAAAAAAATAAGAAATTAATTATTTAGTTATCTTCCAGAAAGATACGTATAAGTACTATAAAAAGACATAGTGGAAGTTACAAGTAGAGCCGGTTTGCTCGTGGTTAACCCACGAGTACAATGCAAATAATGAGAAAATCCAGTACTGGAAGGCATCAATGGTGCTCGTTGGTTTTTGCATGTCTCCTGCTCGTGGTTGTACAACGAGTGGCTTGTATTTTCAGATTGAGGAAAGATGTTACTCTGTATAATAATTATCAAAGGCCAAGCCCAGGCCCAGGTTTTTGAAGAACCCTAGGTGTAAATATAGTATACTTGCTCGTGGCAAAAAGTATGTATCTTGCTCGTTGTTAAACCACGAGCAAGTTGTATTCCTATCTCTGCAAACAACTGAGACAGAGAAGGCTGCGACCAACTGGGGATTTAAAAGAAATTATATACGCTACTACGAGTAGCAGGTGATATTCCTGCTCGTGGATTGTAAATTGTCCCCTGCTCGTGGTTGTACAACGAGTAGCCTGTTTGCACAGCCGTGCATGCATCTATAAATGGAGTCTTAAAATTCAACTAGAAATTTGCTGAATGTCACCTGCTCGTGTTTGAACCACGAGTAGGTTGAATATATAGCTAAAGCCTAGTCGCAACTAGAAATTTGCTGAATGTCTCCTGCTCGTGTTTGAACCACGAGTAGGTTGAATATACAGCTAAAGCCTGGTGGCAATTAGAAATTTGCTGAATGTCTCCTGCTCGTGTTTGAACCACGAGTAGGTTGAATATACAGCTAAAGCCTGGTGGCAACACACAAAAAAAATGGTTATTCTTTTCAATTATTATTAATCAAAAGTAAGGAAATTGAGAATAATACTTATTATTCCTGAAGTTGAGAAAAATTGGAAATTCCATAAATATGGAAAAATAATTTTATGCCCGAAGCGCAATTCAATATTTTCAATTTAGTGCCGTTTAGCGCCGTTTAACGCCGTTTAGCGTCGTTTAACATCGTTTAAACGTTGTTTAAGGCTGTTTAGCGCCGTTTGGTGCCGTTTAGTGCCGTTTAGTACCGTTTAGCGCAGTTTAACGCCGTTTAATGTCGTTTAACATTGTTTAAATGTCATTTAAGGTTGTTTATCGCCGTTTAGTGCCGTCTAGCACCGTTCAATATCGTTGGCATAATCTAATGTCGTTGTATACGCGTCGGTCGCTCCACGCTTTACATCAAAACGATATCAAAGATAAACCCTGACCTAAGTCTCGAACAAGGCCGTAATAACTCCAAGGAAAACCTGATCAGTTTTCCTTGAAGTTGGGGGGCAAATGATATGAGCTGAAAATAAATCCTAAAAATACATTTAACGTTGCGTTAAATGAACCTAGAATGGTCCAAGGGTAGAAGCCCATTAAATGGGGCCCAAAACCCTAATTAATTATTAATTTCGTAATTGATTATTCAGCAAATAAAAGACCCCATATTTGAGTCAACAAGGAAACCTAATCATATTAGGAGTGATCTTCAAGGCATATAATTCCAATTCTTATCTTCTTATCTGTTGGAAGGCTCTAGAATTGGGCCTAAGCTGTGGCTTGCCCATCAAGACACCTAATTCTACTCTAACTCCAAGGCATCCAATGCCTATATAAAGGACCTGATCCTTCAACCTAGAACTACGTTTTTCTGGCTTGATTCTTGATAAATTGCAAGATACGTAGGCATCTTGTGAGGATCCGAATTAAGTCACGAAACACTTGATCAGCCATTGAAGCTCGAAGCTCTCCTTAACCCTAGAATTCAATACGCAATAAATACACCCTACTTTTCGTTCCACAACAATAATAATAACCATATTAATTTTAAAGTGAATTCCATGTGACATACATTTTTCCCATTTAAAAAATTGTCCTTTTTTGTACAATAACTTTTTTTTTTGTCAAAAAAATGCGACTAATCTTTTGTATTGGGCTGTTTAAGTGGAAAAGATATATGGCAATAATTTTGACAGCAAAAGTAGGTAGGTGGGTGGAAGTAAAAGAGAAGTCCGATGACCAAACAATTGGGCTGAAACTTCTGGGTTGGCAAACGCCCCTCTTAATTCAACCTTGTCCATTTCGCCCAAGTCGCCCACTCACATCTAATCGTACCAAAAATTGCAAATTCTCTATCTTATCAGGTAGCGTGTAGCCGTGTATGTATGACAATTTACCATGGGTTAAATTAGAAAATGTTCGTTTCAATTTTGGTTTGATTTATAAATAAATTGAACATGTTTAAAATTTGATTTTTAAATAAGTTGAATTTGAGAATAATATAATGAATTGAAGGTTCACAAACTAGTTCGATAATAATGTTTTGTAAATAAATTCTAAGAAGAAAGTTCATGAACATATTCTTGAACATAGTTTATGGATAACATAATGTTTAAAAAAAATTGGAAAAAAATGTATTTAACATATTTAATATGAATGTTCGTGAATATAATTTATGAACATATTTGATAAGTAGATTTATGAATAACAAATAATTAGTTTGGTAATAATGTTTGTGAACAAATCCAACAAGAAAGTTAATAAATATACTCTTGAACATGGTTTATGGATAATATAATTTGAAAAGGAAAAGTTAAGAAAATATATATTTAATATATTCAGTATGAATGTTCCTGGACACATTTGAAGTAGATTTATGATAAATAATAGTGCACGTATTTTTATAAATTAATTTATCTTTTAAATATTAAAAATTTTGCTAAATTTATTCTTTTCTTTACTAATAATAATTAAATTTTAATTTATGTTAAATATTTTATGCCTCTACATTATTAAATTCATATTCTTGATGATTTATGTGTTCGTGAACGAAATGTACAATTAATCAATTTGTTTACAAAAATTTTCTGAGTATGAATCGTGAACAAGATTCATGAGTTGTTTATAAACACATACTCGTAAATTTATTAGAACTAGCTTAAAACCCGTGCGATGCACGGATTTCTTTAATATTATATGAATTTTTTTTATTAGTTTAAATTAAATTTTTTAAAACATGAATTTTGGAGGCTTAAATTTTTATATGAGATGATTTGATAATAATTATATAAATGTTATCTGTGATATTTCAAGAAAAAGAGGAATTTTAGTTAGAAAATATAGAAAAAATGATAGGTTTTAGTTGAAAAGGATAATCGGTTAATTATTAGTATATTATTATTTTATTTTATTGAATAAAATGCCCGTGATATGATTAGGAAAAAAAAAGATAATTTAGTTAGAGAAAATCAAAAAGGTAACATGTTTTAGGTGAAAAATGTAATTGATTAGTTTATAGTAATTATAATTTAATTACGTTATTTTTCTAAATACAATTGCTCGTAATGTTTTTAGAAAAGGAGAAATTAATAGTGTCCGTGATATTTCTATTAAAAGAGGAATTTTAGTTAGAAAATATAGAAAATATGATACGTTTTAGCTGAAAAAGTTAATCGGTTAATTATTAATATTATAATATTACTAGTTTATTGTATTGTATAGACCACTCGTGATATAATTGGAAAATAGATATTTTAGTTAGTGAAAATAGAAAGGTAACGTGAAAATTAAAAAGATGACATGATTTATGTAAAAAAGGTAATTGATTAGTTTATAGTAATTAAATTTAATTAT
This sequence comes from Saposhnikovia divaricata, assembly GCA_036435485.1. Classification (NCBI taxonomy): domain Eukaryota; kingdom Viridiplantae; phylum Streptophyta; class Magnoliopsida; order Apiales; family Apiaceae; genus Saposhnikovia; species Saposhnikovia divaricata. Next base: position 89,089,082 of record CM071596.1, read on the forward strand.
GTTATTTTACTAAATAAAATTACTCTTACTTTTTAGAAAATGAGAAATTACTGTTGCCCGTGATATTTCTAGATAAAAAGGGAATTTAATCATAAAAATTAGAAAAGATGATACATTTTAGCTGAAAAGGTAATCGGTTAATTATTAGTATTATAATATTATTATTTTATTTTTATTAAATAGAAACTCCCTTGATATAATTGGAGAAAGAGAGGTTTCAGTAAAAGAAAAGAAAAAAGGTAACGTGTTTTGGCCGAAAAAGGTAAATGTCCATGATTTAATTGGAAAAGGAGAGATTTTGGTTAGAGAAAAGAGAAAAGATAACGTGTTTTGGCTGAAAAAGGTAATTGATTAGTTAATACTAATCATAATGTAATTATGTTATTTTATTAAACAAAATTTCCGTGATATAATTGGAAAAAGAGAGGTTTTAGTAAAAGAAAAGAAAAAAGGTAACCGCCCATTATATAATTGAAAAAAGAGAGATTTTAGTTAGAGAAAAGAAAAAAGGTAACGTGTTTTGGCTGAAAAAGGTAATTTCTTAGTTAATATTATTCATAATGTAATTATGTTATTTTTATTAAACAAAATTGTTTGTAGTGTTTTTAAAAAAGGAGAAATTTTAGTTAGATAAAATGTAAAAGATATTGTATTTTCAGGTTATTGAAAAATAGAAAAGGTAATATGTTTAACCTGAAATAGGAAATTGATTAATATTGGAGAAATTTTAGTTAGATAAAATATAAAAGGTATTGTATTTAACTGAAAAGGAAATTATTTAGTTATTCAAAAATAGAAAAGATAATGTGTTTAACCTGAAAAAGGAAATTGATTAGTTAGTAGGATGGATTTTATCTGAGTAAGGGTAAATAAGTAAAATCAGAGGTACCGTACCGACCGACCGACCGACCAACCAACCAACCAAACTTTTAATGTTTCGGCTTTTAAATAATAGTATAGTATAGATATATACTTATTTATAAGTTATAAAGTTAAATAGTAAAAAAAACAAAATTTTCGTATAGTTTCTCATTTTGATTATATCTCTATATATTTTTCTCTCTTTCGTAAATACAGCACCAAACTAAGATGAGCCCATCTACAACATAACCAGACTAATTTCCTAAAGTGGGCTAGCCCAAACAATGGACTTCAGCTGAAAGTGGCCTGAAATTCTGTCATTCTAGCTCTAACTAGTTTCGATAAATGGAGTTCACACGCTCTAACGTAAAAGGTTTTATGAAAAATATGTTGAGTATTGAATACAGTAAAAGAATACAGAGGGGGGGTGAATGGATTCTTGAACTTTTCTTCGTTCTTGAATCTTTGCAGCAAGATAAGTGATGAGTGTGTGAGATATGAAGATGCGGATAATTAAAGACAAACACAACACAATATCACTTTAATCTAATATCTTATTAGATAAAGATTTTGCTACAATCTGTGAATACAAATGATAGTATTCTCAGCTTCGTTTTTCTCAGAGAGATATTTTCTGGGTATTTGAGAAACTTCAACACCTTAACAGCTAAGGAAGTGAGGCTGTATCCTTATAGACATGGATACACCCACTTACTACAAATGAGGTAGGTAAAAACAAAAACACTTTCCAGTCTGTCTATCTCATTTTAGTAAGAGTCCAAACGGCTACAGATTTGACTTTGAAAAGCCTGTTTAGATCCACTTCTTCAGCTCCTTGTCCCTTGTCTTATCTCTCCAAGCTTCTTTGTAGGCTTTCCAGCATGCTTTATAGGACAGAGTCAAATAAAGCATCCTGGCTTGTTGCAGGTTTCTGACTTGTACAATTCTTCAGTATTTTGTCCTCAAGAATGTATTCGAGAAGTGACTAAGTGAGTGATTCGAGAACTGGAGTTGACTTGATCGATAACTCTGAGTTCTCGAATAGTGTTATCTTGACATATCGAATCACTTCTCGAATAGCTCTTTTCTCTGGGACTCCTTGAGATATCGAATAGAGCATTTTGACATATCGAATCCCTGAGATATCGAATAGCATATTGAGTCTTTGAGATATCGAATGTAGCATTGACTTGTTGACCCTTTGAGAACTCGAACTGTTGACTCCTTGAGTTCTCGAACCGTGTAATAGACATATCGAATCCCTGAGATATCGAATGAGATATCGAGAGATATCGAATAGTGTCTTCTGAGATATCGAACTCCAGACTTCTCGAATGCTAGACTTCCCGAATAAACAAATGTACTTCTCGAATTAGTACTTAGGCAATTTCTTCATTTCTTCAATTCTTCAAATCCCAACTGTGATTATTTGACAGTCTTCATTTCCTTGCTTGAGGCATGAACCTTAGAACTTCTTTCAAGCTTTATTCTTGACTTAGTAGGTACAGTTACACAGATAGAATTTGATGCCTATTACATAGTACAAACAAGTAGAAACTCTACAACTAGAGGTTCCCTCAGTTAAGAGGTCATGTAGGTAATGCATAGCATTACGAACCACTTGGGCTTGTTATTAGATGTATTCAGGCATGCCTCTGTGACTAACAATCTCCCCCAAATTGTGAGTAAGACCCTTAGTCACAATTTCATGTCTGATAACAAGCCTAACATACATAAAGATAAAACTTGACAGTACAGGTATGAATTTCCATTAGCAATTTGGATAGAACTACAGAGTGAGTAATCTTACAGCCTATGATGAAGAACTAGCCATTGTCTTTTGATTCCCTTTCCATAGCTTTGGCTTGAAATTCATCATATTCTTTCTCTCTTCTTTCTTTCTCCTTCCTTGTATTCTCATCCATAGCTTTTATTATTTCTGCCATAGCATCCAATTCTTCAAGCAAAATTGAGTCTTTGAAATCTTCAAGTACTGGTTCCAGAATATTTGCAGGATAGTGGTTGAGTAGATTCATTCTGATGTTGACTTGATTTCCATTTCTCCTCCTATACTTTACCATGTAGGGGTTGAACTGAACTCTACACAAACCCTTTTCCTCAGCTTTTCTGCTTCACTTTCCAGTCTCTCAATTTCTCTCTCTATTGCCAGCCATTTCTCAAAACACCCTTTTCTGACTTTTTCCTCATGATCTCTCTTCATTTTCACAAAATCAATTAGCTCCAGCTTCCATACTCTCTCCACTTTATCTTCTGAGCTCAACAGTGCAATGATTCTCTCTATGTCATATAGCTTGCCCCAGTGTTGACATCCTCCTTGTTTGAATTTCTCCTCCCTTCCATCAGAATATTTAATCTCAAGGCAGTTATCAACAATGGCAACATGATAGATTCTTTGAGCTTGCAAAAATTGCAGTTGGTCAACATCATAATCTTCATCTAGTGGTTGGAGTTTTAGGCCTGGATAGATTGTCAGGGTTTTTGATGTGGTTGGCTTTGATTTCCTTGCAGCTTGCTTGAACTTGATTCTTTTTACATGATTACTTGGCAGCAGTATGTGACCTTTGTTTGTAGACCATTGTAGTATTCCATTAGCAGTTTGATTTTTGAAACATACAGATGGTTTCTTGACTTGAATCTTCTTCTCTTCTTGAGGTGGCAAGACAGTTGCAGAAGCCATAGATGCAAATTTTGAAAGGTCACTACTGGCAGCATTCACCCTAGACTTAGAGTCTTGCGTTGTGGTGAGGTTACTGTCAGCAATGCCTGAGGCTTGCTGTCTTCCACTTTTCCTCTCAGAGCCTTTACCTTGATCATCATCATTCTTCCTCTTCTCATCATCCTTCTTCTTCTTCTTGTCTTCATCACCCTTATTACTCCTGTGATGTCTTCCCCTTCCGTCACTTTTATCTTCATCCTTGTCTTGATCTTTGCTTGGGTTGAACTTAGCAGTCTCAGATACAATGCCAGTTGCAATATATGACCTGAGATAAGATATAGCTTCTAATTCTTCTGCTGTTCTTGATCCCTTCTTCTTGATCAGTTTCTCAATGATGGCTATGATGAGATTTTTATTTTGAGGAGTTAGATGCTTAGGAATAACCAGCTGCTTGATATCTTCAATTCTTGTTCCAGCCTGGTAGATAATAGTTCTAGGATCTGTGAAAACTTCAGGTAGCCTTGAAGGTTGACCATTCCTCAAGTCATCATGAAGACTCTTGTTGTTCTCATTTCCCTTCTCAATTAGTCCAAGGAGCACATTCACTTCTGAGTGCTTTAGACTCTGTAGAGTATTGATGGTTAAGTGCCATATCTTGTTCTTTCCTACCATCAATATCTCCTTGAGCCATAGATCATTAAGCCTCCTTGGTACTACAGTGAGACAGTCAATCTGACTCTTCAAACTCTCATGATATAGCAGAGCATCACCAGCCTGTTCTCTAGAGACTTTCAGAAACTCCAAGAATGCATCATCATGATAGACATTTGAGTTTGCAATTTCTTGTAGCTTGGCCTCAGTGACCACCTTCACTTCTACTGGCTTGGCACTCTTAGATATTGAGATTTGAGGCTTGTCAGATGGCATACTCCCTGCAACCACTGTGGTTGTGATAGACTGCCTTTGACCATCAGGAGTAGTGATGTGCACAGTTGGTAGAGTGACAACTGGCAGAGAAGTGGGAGGCTTGGGAGGCTCATCAACTTTGTCCTTTCCTTTTCCAGGCACATGAGTAGTAGATTTCAAAGTTCTCTGATGGCCACCCTCAGTGATCTTGATGCCCTTTTCTAGTGGTCTCTCCCCCTTTGGATTTGAGTTCTTTGATATCCTCTTCTCCCCCTTAGGCTTGTTGACAGACACAGGGGCTGTAGGAGGCACCTTTGGAGTTAAAGATTCATCAGGTAGAGGGAGACCCATGTGCTTCATCATTGCAGACAACATGGATTGTTGATGCAGAAGAACATCAGCTGTGGTGGTGGCTTGAGTGTTCAACTGCTCAGTCAGAGTTGTCACAGTGTCTGTAAGATGAGCATTGGACTTGTGGAGAGAGACTACCTCCTTTTCAAGAGTATCCACTTTAATGAAGAGTTCATTGGCCTTAAAACCAGATAGGGATTGATCCTTCAGTCTCTGCACTTCGAACCTTGACATCTCATGCACAGGAACCTCAGTGACCAGCTTGTCTCCATATTGATTTGCAAAGAGGGTCCTGAGCATGGCATTGGCATCAGTTGTCTGATCTGATAAGGATTGAAATTTGTGCCCCAGACCTGTGACAGCATCCTTGAGAATAGCCAAACCATTGTCCATCCTGGTGCAAGTAGCATTGCAGGTTCGAATGTCCTTGAGAACAGTCTCCAATTGAGGGAATTTAGCATCAAAAGTCCTCTTGATCTCATGCACCTCCTTGGTTGTAGCTGAACACACTTCATTAATTTCTGTCTTTAAGCCTTTACCAAGATAGTGTGCAGCCTTGAGAATGCCTTTATAGCTATCATTCACTGCTTCAAACACATCAGTAGGGTTGAGAGATTTGGCATTGGACCCTAGTGAAGTGATGTACTCTTCTCTGAGATACTGGAGACCTTCTGAGAGAGGGATTGAATTGGTTCCTTGCAGCCAAGCATCGATATTCCCATCTCTCTCAGTTTCATCTATGATCTTCTCCTTCTGTAGCTCTACATCCTCTTTGTGACATAGGAGAATAGCTTCATAGTCTGGATTGGGCATGTTTGCAGTGGGAAGGTGCTGAGCAATTTTTGTGAACTCAGGGATCTGATCCACAACTAAGCTTTGAAGTGCTTCAACCGTCAATTGTGGTGGAACAGATCCTGATCCTGAAGCACTGTCATGTTGCACAGGCTTCAGCCATTGAGACATAAAGTTAGAGCTAGAGCTAGGCTTGCTAGGCTCCTCAGTTACAGATGCAACTTCTGCAACCGGATGAACAGACTCTACTACTGCTGTCTCCACAGAAGTGGGATGAGTTACAACAGTAGTTGACACAGGCACAGAGTCTCTAGTAAGAACTAGTGAATCCTCTGTGTTTGTGATGGTGTCATTAGGATATGCCCCAGCATGCATTCCCTGACCATCCAAATGTGGTACCTGGGTGGTGAGCAAGGTGTCATGCACCAAGTCACTTGAATTCATTGGCTCATCAAAGGAAAAGAATTCTTGATGATCAATGCCTTGCTCCTCAATTGCTTGAGTTGCAGGCTTCAAAGAAATATGAGTGGTAGATTCTGAAAGAGAAGTGTGTTGTAGACAAGATTTTGGCAACTCCCCCTGAGAAATAGAGGGAGTTTCAGTTATGATGTGCTCTCCACTCAGTGTTGTGCCAGCCTTATCACTCCCTTGTGCTGACTCTTTACAGATAGGTGCATTGGGGAGGATGCTTGATTCTATAGATGCATCCTGTTGAGAGGATACATCTAGTGAGCTGTGTGCCCCTGATTTTACAACTTCAGCCATTTGAGTGACTGAAGAGGTGGTTTTAGACTTCTTCTTCTTCTTTAGGCTTATGATAGGTGACTCAGGTGTCTCACTTTCTAACCCTAGTTCTACAGCCAAGGCTGCTTCAGTTAAGATTTCTAAAGGTTCAGAAGCAGCCTGTTTTCTCTTCTTTTTACTAACATCACCCTTTTGAGAGGATGATGCAGTTGGCTCTTTGCTGGATAGAGTGTTTGGCTGAGGGGGTTGGTTAGCAGGCCTTGGGTTAGCACTTTGTTCTCCTTGCTTAGGCTGTGCTAACTGTGATTTTGAATCAAATATTGGCATGTTGTGGGGGTAAGACCTAAACAAACCCTCCATGTGGGGAGTTATGCTAAGTCTTACATCCACATCATTCCTAGTCTCCAAATTACCAAAAATGAGTTTGGTCATGGACTTAGGATAGCCTATTTTACTCTTATCTACTCCAGGCAATTCAATCAAAGAAGCATTTTTAAAGTTAAGCACTGATTGAATAAAGCGAGGAAAGAAAATTTCATTACCTCTCTTGGCTGTGGTCTGACCAAGTCTCCCATAGAGTTCCTGTAGGATGAGAAGTCCAACATCTATCTTTCTCCCATGAGCCAAGGCATAGGCAAGCTGCTGCACGGGTGTACTAATCTGATCAAAGCTTGATTTCCGTGCAGTGAATACTTGAAGGAGTGTAGCACATACAAAGCTCCATTCTTTCCTCAAGAACTTCCTATTCAACTTTCCCAGCTTGATAGTATCAGAGTAGTTGATGAAGTCAAAGAATTCTTCCAACTCATCATTGGAGGCCAGAGCATCATACGTCTCTTGCTGCATATCCAAGGCTTGATTCATGTCTGCAGTGGTGATAGTGATATCCTCTCCTTGAATCTTGCAGTGAACAATATAAGAGGTGATAGCATTCTCAAGAGCGATGACCTCCACAGTAGCAGTCCTCCAGAATTGTTCCAATAGATCTATGTACAGAGTTGGGTTGGCTGAGAGCGCACTCTTGATGTATGATTCAGACAACCACCGAACAAAGCACTTGAAATTGGCATTCGGTGCTTCCACATCACTGGAGATTGCGATGAAATTAGTTTGGGATGGTATGGTGAGTTGAGTGTTTGCCATTTGGGTAGAGAAGAAAAGAGAATTAGGATTGAAGAAGAAATTCGCAGTTAGGGTTTTTCAGAGGTTTCAGGAGTTGAGATGCTTGAGAAATCGAACGAAATGAATTGAATAGTTGTGAAGTTGTATATATATATATATGAATGTCTTGAGTTGTCGATAGATAAGTGTTCTGTAGCGACAAGTCATTCGAGAAGTATGAAACAACTATTCGAGAAGTCAAGAAAGGCTTATTCGATATCTCAGGCAGTTTTTAACTCACAGCTGGCAGTGATTTAACTCAGAAAATAATTCAAAGTTAAGTAAAATATATTTTTATGAGTGAAATGAAGGTTTGAATATAAATCCAAAAAGCGATTAAGTGTCAGCGAAAAATCAGCCTTTTCAAATGATTCGATAACTCAAATGCAGCATTCGAGAACTCTATCATTAGAGAACTAAAATACTCTATTCGAGAACTCAAAGTGTGCTATTCAATTTCTCTAAAAGACACTATTCGAGAACTCAAGAGGGTTCTAGATAGGCCTATTCGAGAACTCGAGCCAAGACATAACAATGAACCATTCGAGAAGTCTGACTTATCGAACTGTATTTTTCACTCATAAAATTCAATTTCCACTATCCTTTAAAATTTACTAGAAATATTCATTGACGAATATTCTACCAAATTAAATAGTGGTTTACTCAAAATTTTTACAGAAATTTCAAGCTACATATGTATGATTTTCAACATGTGCAGCATTGGAATATTTATACATCATACTCCAGCCAATACTTACTTCAGAAATATTAGGCATTTGATAAAGTAAGTATTTACTGCTGCAACAATCTAGTTGATATATTCACTTAGCCAGAATTCGAAGAATTCAGCATTCCAATCTCACTGACCAGCCTAGTGAAGGTGGCTTCATCTAATGGCTTAGTGAATATGTCAGCTAGTTGTTTATCTGTAGAGACATAATGCAACTCAATGGTTCCATTAGTTGCATGTTCTCTAATGAAATGATATCTGATGTCAATGTGCTTTGTCCTAGAATGATTGACAGGATTGGCAACTATAGAGATTGCACTTGTGTTGTCACACATGATAGGAATTCTTTCCAACACAAGTCCATAATCTCTAAGTTGGTTTCTAATCCAAAGCACTTGAGCACAGCAACTTCCAGCAGCTATGTATTCAGCTTCAGCTGTGGAAGTTGACACAGATTGTTGTTTCTTGCTGTACCAAGAGACTAACCTTTGTCCAAGAAACTGGCAGCTACCTGATGTGCTTTTCCTATCCACTCTGCATCCAGCATAATCAGCATCAGAATAACCAACCAGATTGAACCCTGTGTCCTTAGGATACCATAACCCCAAGTTTGGTGTGCCTTTCAGATATTTGAAGATCCTTTTTATTGCTATCATGTGTGATTCCTTTGGGTTTGATTGAAACCTTGCACATAAGCATGTAGCAAACATGATATCTGGCCTACTAGCAGTGAGGTAGAGTAGAGAACCAACCATGCCTCTGTAGATTGAGATATTTACCTTTTTGCCCTTAGCGTCATCATCTAACTTGGTGGCAGTGGCCATGGGTGTCTTCGCAGGTGAACATTCTTCCAAATCAAATTTCTTCAGTAAATCTTTAATGTATTTGGTTTGACTTATAAAAATGCCATCCTTCCTTTGACTAACTTGCAGTCCAAGAAAGAATGTTAATTCTCCCATCATACTCATCTCATATCTGCTTTGCATGAGCTTAGAGAATTTTTCACACAGCTTCTCATTTGTAGAGCCAAATATGATATCATCCACATAGATTTGAACTAGGATAATATCTTCACCATGTTTCTTGTAGAACAGTGTCTTGTCCAGTGTGCCTCTAGTGAATTGATTCTCCAGTAGAAATTGTGATAGTGTGTCATACCATGCCCTAGGAGCTTGCTTGAGTCCATACAATGCTTTAAGTAATCTGTAGACAAAGTGGGGAAACTGTGGATCCTCAAAGCCAGGTGGTTGTTGCACATATACTTCTTCTTCCAACTCCCCATTCAGGAATGCACTCTTGACATCCATTTGATAGACCTTGAAATTAGAATGTGCAGCAAATGCCAAGAAAATTCTGATGGCTTCTAGTCTAGCAACAGGGGCAAAGGTCTCATCATAGTCAATACCTTCCTGTTGAGAGTATCCTTTTGCAACCAACCTTGCTTTGTTTCTTATGACTACACCATTTTCATCCATCTTATTCCTTAGAACCCATTTAGTTCCAACAACGGTTCTATCCTTTGGTGCAGGCACTAGTTCCCATACTTTGCTCCTTTCAAATTGATTTAGCTCCTCTTGCATAGCAATTATCCAGTCAGGATCCAACAATGCATCATCAAGTTTCTTAGGCTCAACTTGGGATAGAAAGCAGCCATAGAGACATTCATTTATAGTTGCTCTCCTTGTCCTTACTCCTGCATTTGGATTTCCAATTATCTGATCTGCAGTGTGTGATCTATCCCATTTCCTTGTATGTTCAGATTGATTTCTCATCCTTGATGTTGCTTCATCATTTAGATCATGATCATCTACATTTCCTCCCCCTGTGAAGTTGTCACTCCTCACAGGTGTATCTTGGATGCTTGTTTCTTCATTGTTGGTTGACACAGGTTCTTCATTCACTTGAGTTTGTTGGATTATGAGTTCAGATTCACTTTCAATCTCCTCATCAGAATCATCTAGATTGTCAAACTTCAAGGGATCTTTATCTTCATCATTGGCTTCTTCTAATCCAGGTAGTTTGCTGTCATCAAATGTTACATCTGTGCTCTCCATTACTTTCTTTTGACAAATGACATAAACTTTGTATGCAATTCTTTCCATAGAATAGCCAAGAAAGATTCCTTCAAATGCCTTTGCATCAAACTTTCCAACATATTCTGAATTATCTTTTAGCACAAAGCACTTGCTTCCAAAAGTATGAACATACTTTAGAGTAGGCTTCTTTCCAGTCATCAAGTTGTAAGGTGTCTTTCCAGTGTTTTTGTTGATGAGGGTTCTGTTTTGGATGTAGCATGCAGTGCTCACAGCCTCAGCCCAAAAACATGTAGGCATCTTTGCATCAAGTAGCATTGTTCTAGCAGCCTCTATCAGAGTCCTATTCTTTCTCTCAACAACTCCATTTTGTTGTGGGGTCCTTGGAGCTGAGAATTGTTGAGAAATACCATTTTCTTTGCAGAATGCTCCAAGCATGGCATTTCTGAATTCTGTCCCATTATCACTTCTTAATGCAATCACACTTGCATTTATGGCCTTTGCTTCTTTGTCAACTTTCTTTATGTGCTCAATGATTACTTGTGGAGCCTCATCCTTTGATGCCAGAAATTCTACCCATGTATACCTTGTAAAATCATCAACCATCACTAGAGCATACTTCTTCCTTCCTAGTGACATAATATTGACAGGCCCAAACAAATCCATATGAATCAGTTGCAGGGGCTTGGTTATAGATGTCACTGTTTTTGACTTGTGGCTTGATCTTTTCATTTTTCCCTTTTGACACGCCTCACACACTCCTTCTTGACAGAATTCAAGTGTGGGCATGCCTCTCACTAACTCCCTTTTGACTAGGGAATTAATGGCTTTGAAGTTCAGGTGTGATAGCTTCTTGTGCCACAGCCAACTGTCTTCATTTGATGCTTTTGAGTAGAAGCAACAAATTGTGTCCTTGCTTGCAGAGTCCATATTGGCTACAAACAGGCTTCCCTTCCTTACTCCAGACAGAGCAAAATCACCAGTCTTCTTGTGGGTGATCAAACATTCATCTTTGTCAAAGTTCACTTTGAAGCCTCTATCAGTGAATTGACCAACACTCAGTAGATTATGCTTGAGCCCCTTGACCAGTGCTACATTCTCAATGATGACATTTCCAATTTCCAACTTGCCATATCCCAGTGTGTTGCCAATGCTGTCATCTCCAAAAGCAACCATTGGGCCAGCCTTTTCCTCATACTGTGATAGCAGGGCCATATCACCAGTCATATGATTTGAGCATCCACTGTCCAAAATCCACATGACCTTCTTTTTACTTTCTTTGCCCTGCAAACACAAAAGTATTACTTCTCCTTTGGTACCCAAACGAGTTTGGGTCCATGTGACTTAGTGACAGTTTTATCAAAATCAGCATGCTTATCAGTTTTCTTGATGTTGGTCTTCTTGTCACTGTTGGGAGTCTTAGAATCAGGGTTCTTAGACTTAGGTGACAGAGGTACCTTCCTAACTTTAGGAGGACTTGAAGACTTTGTCCTTGTATAGTGTGTGTGAACATTATGATTGATACAGCCCTCCATGAATTGTCTTCTCAAATTAAAACAACTAGTCATCACATTCATGTTACATGGCATACAATCAAGTTTATCACAGAAAGGAGAGTCTCTATGTCTTAAAGGCACAGAGCAATCATAGAATGGTTTAGCAACACTACCAGATGGTTTCTTGCAAGCATGAGTCAAATGATTAGAGCTAAAACAGTTTTGACAAACTTTCCTAGGGGCATTTGGCACATAAGCATAGTTGTTATCTTTGTTAATCCCTAATTTGCCATTCCTGTTTGGTCTCTTATTAGTCACTTTCTTCTTAGTCTCATAATTTCCAGCTGAAACAAAATTTACAGATTTCTCAAGTCTAGGTCTACCTCCTACTGGCTCCTTGGCTTTGGTTTTGACATTCTTACTCTCAGAGGATGCTTGTTGTTCATTTGATTGTGCCTCATCTTCATCCTCCAACATTTGCTTGATGAGTAAGGCATCCTCATCAATCTCAAGTGTTGGTGTTTTAAATATTGGATTCTCAGTCTTTTTCAAAACCTGAGGCACCTCCTCTTGAACAACAATGTCATCTTCAATGACTGCATAGCCTTTCCTCTGTTTAAGAGTGTCATAATCAAGTCCAATGGCAGCCTTAGGTCTAGCTAGATTTTTCTCATGATAAGACTGCAATAGACTAGAGGAATTCTTAAATGTCTTCAACTTAAATTCATTTTCAGCTAATTCATCCCTAAGAGCTTTCTCAACTTGACTAGCACATAGAAATTTATTCTTTAGATACTCAATCTCTTGTTTAAGATTTTCTATTTGCACAGTAGTTAGCTCTAGTTCCTCATTTCTCTTTTTTAACAGTTCATTCCTAGTAGACAGTTTAGCAATCTCTTCATTAGCAGCAGTCATACTAGTATGAATGTTAAACATCTCAACGGATAGTTGTTCAACCAAAGATTTATATTCAGAAACAGACATGTCTATGGTAGTGAGAGATGGTACCTGTGAGTCTGATGCAGATGGTTCTTCCTTGGAATTGGCCATCAAGGCATAGTTGCAGAATTCTTGTTCTTCCCCATCACTGTCAGAATCATCCCAACACTTCCCTTCAGCTATGTAAGCCTTACCTGGTGTCTGCTTCTTTAGAAGGGCCTCATACTTAGCTTCAAGCTCAAGAAACTCCTTATCCTTCTTTTTAGGCTTCTTGCATTCACTGGCAAAATGCCCTAGGTCATTGCATCTGTAACATCTTACAGATGACCTATCCACATAGCTGGTTTTGAATCTGTTCTTGTTTGTTTTCATAGGTGCCTTGCTCTTGTTGAATGAATGATTTTGAGGTCTAGGCTTGAAGGGCTGATTCCTCTTGAATCTGATGTTTGGGAATTTTCTAGCCATAAAAGCATATGATGTATTTTCCATGCCATCCAGCTCTTCAAGAGTGTAGAACTCATCTTCTTCCTTGTCATCAGCAGGTTCAGTCACTACTTCCTCAGTTTCTTCATCATCTACTATCTCTTCTATTCTCAGCTGACTTGCAGATGCTTCCAGGTCTTGAATAGATTTGTTGACAATCAAGGCACAGGATGTGTTTATCATTCTGCCTTGGTTAGCTTGGATAGCCCTCTTTTGAAGCAACTCAAGCTCGTGTGTCTTTAAAACCCCATAGAGCACATCATACGTGACTTTGTTCAAATCTCTTTCTCTTAGGGATATGACCCTTTGCTCTAGATGGTTTGGTGACGATAGTAGAAACTTCATATTTAATTCCTTAGTGCTGTAAACCTTCCCATTCATTTGGAGCTCAGTCACCAGCTTGTGAAATCTTTCAAACATATCAGTGATACTTTCCTTGGACTGTGCCATGAACGCCTCATACTGTGTGACCAGTATCTGTTTCTTATTTTCTCTTACCTCCTCTGTCCCTTCACATAACACCTCGATGTGATTCCACATGTCCTTGGCTGATTTGCATGATGCTATGTTGGCAAACATCGACATATCCATGGAGTCTATGATTAACAACATGAGGTGGCTGTCTAGGGCAATCTTTTCCTTCTCTGAGTCCGTCCATTTGGATGGCTCTTTTGGAACGTATGATCTAGGAATGACTACTGCGCCCACTGTGGATTCAGCAACTTCTTGTTGTGGTATGAATGGACCATTCTTGAGAATGTCAGGGTAGAGAGGATTGGCAGCTTTGATGAACAACAGCATTTTTATTTTCCAGAGGTTGTAATTCTCTTTGTCGAACTTAGGGACCTTTACCGTACCTGTAGTCTTTGGTGTATTCGAACTCATGATCGTTTTCTGTTTAGATTAAACAGCCTGCTTTGATACCACTTGTTGAGTATTGAATACAGTAAAAGAATACAGAGGGGGGGGGTGAATGGATTCTTGAACTTTTCTTCGTTCTTGAATCTTTGCAGCAAGATAAGTGATGAGTGTGTGAGATATGAAGATGCGGATAATTAAAGACAAACACAACACAATATCACTTTAATCTAATATCTTATTAGATAAAGATTTTGCTACAATCTGTGAATACAAATGATAGTATTCTCAGCTTCGTTTTTCTCAGAGAGATATTTTCTGGGTATTTGAGAAACTTCAACACCTTAACAGCTAAGGAAGTGAGGCTGTATCCTTATAGACATGGATACACCCACTTACTACAAATGAGGTAGGTAAAAACAAAAACACTTTCCAGTCTGTCTATCTCATTTTAGTAAGAGTCCAAACGGCTACAGATTTGACTTTGAAAAGCCTGTTTAGATCCACTTCTTCAGCTCCTTGTCCCTTGTCTTATCTCTCCAAGCTTCTTTGTAGGCTTTCCAGCATGCTTTATAGGACAGAGTCAAATAAAGCATCCTGGCTTGTTGCAGGTTTCTGACTTGTACAATTCTTCAGTATTTTGTCCTCAAGAATGTATTCGAGAAGTGACTAAGTGAGTGATTCGAGAACTGGAGTTGACTTGATCGATAACTCTGAGTTCTCGAATAGTGTTATCTTGACATATCGAATCACTTCTCGAATAGCTCTTTTCTCTGGGACTCCTTGAGATATCGAATAGAGCATTTTGACATATCGAATCCCTGAGATATCGAATAGCATATTGAGTCTTTGAGATATCGAATGTAGCATTGACTTGTTGACCCTTTGAGAACTCGAACTGTTGACTCCTTGAGTTCTCGAACCGTGTAATAGACATATCGAATCCCTGAGATATCGAATGAGATATCGAGAGATATCGAATAGTGTCTTCTGAGATATCGAACTCCAGACTTCTCGAATGCTAGACTTCCCGAATAAACAAATGTACTTCTCGAATTAGTACTTAGGCAATTTCTTCATTTCTTCAATTCTTCAAATCCCAACTGTGATTATTTGACAGTCTTCATTTCCTTGCTTGAGGCATGAACCTTAGAACTTCTTTCAAGCTTTATTCTTGACTTAGTAGGTACAGTTACACAGATAGAATTTGATGCCTATTACATAGTACAAACAAGTAGAAACTCTACAACTAGAGGTTCCCTCAGTTAAGAGGTCATGTAGGTAATGCATAGCATTACGAACCACTTGGGCTTGTTATTAGATGTATTCAGGCATGCCTCTGTGACTAACAAAATACAATATTTTTGTTGCTACAATATTTTATATTACTTTTTACAAAATATGATTTTCAGAAATTTTCTACAAAAATAACATGAGTTTGCAATCAAATGCAACCGAAATAATTTCAACTATTTTTCATAAAAATATAAAAAGAAGTTACATTTGAATCAGACCTGTAAACGAACTTAGCTGAGCTCCACTGACTCGGGATCGACTCGGTAAAAACCCGAATCGACTCGGCTTGGTTCAATAACGAACTCGAGTTCGATCATCGAAATTTGTCTGATAAGCTTATCGAGTCGAGTTGAATTTTTTGGTATTCGACTCGACTCGATTCGGTACTCGACTCGAACTCGGTAAGCGATATAAAAAAATAAAAATAAAATAATATGGTTTTATTGTTGAGATTATGGAACCTAAGATACATCTTAAGTAATGTGAGATACAAAGAATTTTTTATGCAAACATGGGAGGTGTATTTTTGTAAAATCAGGATTCATTTAAAATTTTAATGATAGTCTATTATTTTGTACTAAAATCTTAGGAAATTAACTAAGATGTTTTCTCTTTTTTTTTTTAGTTTTAGTTTTTCGTTTAATTGTTTTAGCAATACATTTCTGTTTGTTAGCCTATAAGTGCCTTGTATTCGTTTCTTGTTCTAATATAATTGAACCTTTCTTTTATTTTCTCTGTTTTACATAAACAAGCACATTTGTTTTTCTCTATGCAATTTTTATTCTGTTTCACTCTTGTATTGTGTTTCTTTTCCTACAACTACTGCTAACGATTATAATTTAAAAGTGATCCTACAAGTCTAAAATTTAAAAATAAGCAAAAAAAATTCCAAAAAACTCGAACACGACTCAGTAAGCTCATTATCGACGTGACTCGGCTCGGAAAGTAACGAACTCGAGTTCCGCAAGAAAAAAGCTCGTTAAGGTAATCGAGTTCAAGCTCGACTCGGTACAAAATAACTCGAACTCGACTGGCTTCGGTAGAAACCCGACTCGGTTCGTTTATAGCCCTAATTTTGGTGCAAACCATATTTTACAAATATTTTCAGAGTAAAATCGCAAAAAATCCACAAAAACATTTTTAGTAATTTCTCTATTATTAATCTCACAAAGTCACACTCATTTATAACAAAAAAGACAACAATTTATATCAAGAAGTTACATAATTATTTGTAATAAATTATATTATCTAATAATTATATAGACAAAATGATTTTTGTATTTCATGAATTGAAAAAAGTAAACAATTTCCTTAATTTTAAAATAACTACATATACATTGAAATTATAATGTATTCCATTTTTTTCTTTTGCCAAGAAAGATATTTCATTACTATATCAAATCCTTCCTCATTACATCAATAAGATCTGGCTGGACATTGTCCATACTCCACTCACGTGAACAGGTAGCCCTTGCTAGGAAATGTGCTACTGTATTCGCAGACCGTTTTACAAAATTTAAAACTACTCTTTTATCATAAATCAAGTGCTTGCATTCTTCGATTATTCGACCAAAGTATGATAGCAACAGAGAGGTTCCTCTAAATGCTTGAACTACATTGAGGCAATCTGTCTCCACTTCGACTCGACTCCATCCTACATTGAAATTCTATATTATCTGAATTTGTTTGCTTGTTCTGGTTATTCGGAGTTATTTGTGTTTTCATCATGGCTTTCGGTAAAGCGGATTCTCTTCAATCAATTAATGTTCAATTGAATGGTACAAATTATTCGTATTGAAGTTATGGCATGAAAACTTTTTTGCATGGTAAAACTTTGTGAAGTTATGTTCGTGATAGGGATGCTAAGACTAAACCAGTAGCTGATAAAACTCCTGAGTCTCTAACTGCGATTGAGACTTGGGAGGAAAATAATTCAAAAATTATTACATGGATTAACAATTCGGTTACTCACTCTATTGGCGCTCAGCTAGCAAAGTATGAAACAGCTAAAGAGGTATGGGATCATCTGTCCAGATTGTATACACAATCCAAATTTGTTAAACAATATTAATTAGAGACGGATATTCGTGCACTTCAACAATATAATATGTTTGTTCAAGAATTTTATTCTGCCATGTCCGCTTTATGGGATCAACTCACATTAACTGAACCTGCAGAATTAACCGCTGTATATGCTTATATCAAGAGACGAGAAGAACAACGTTTGGTTCAGTTTCTAATGGCTCTTCGATCCGATTTTGAACCCTTGCGTGGGTCAATTCTTCATCGCACTCCCCTTCCATCAGTTGATTCTGTTGTTAATGAGCATCTAGCGGAGGAGATTTGTCTTAAATCTAATAGTGCTAAGGAAAACACGTCTTCTGGTACTCCTTCCGTTTTTGTTGTCCCTCCACGACCATCAGATAGTACTCAAACCAGGTTTTTTCGGAATTTTCAAGATGAATGTTCTCATTGTAGAGAAACGGGTCATTGGAAATCTTCTTGTCCCCAACTATTGACTCAGCAACAACGACCACCTCAGCAATAACGTTCACCTCAACAACAACAACGACCTTGGACATCTCGTTCACCTCAACAATAACAATGTTCTTGGACATCTCGTTCACCACGCGCGCCTCAGTTCACTTCTGGCTCTACTAATTGGACACCTCGAGCATCATCACCCTCTACTAATTTGATGACTGCTCCCTCTTTGGATCCATATCTGTATGATCAGTTTAAGCAGTTTGTTGCTTCTCAACCAAATGCCATGTCTACATCTCTTTCGCAAGGTTTGTTGTCCTCTACTTCATCAGGTATTTCTTCTTCCATATGGATTATGGATTCGGGCGCTTTTCATCACATGTCTCCGAATTTATCATCTTTTACTTCATTGTCTTCTACTTCGTCTTTGTCCATTATGACTGCTGATGGTTCTCCTATGTTATTGGAAGGTGTTGGTTCTGTTACCACACCTACAGTGTCAATTTCTGATGTGTATTATGTTCCTAATCTTAAGTTGAATTTGGTTTCCATGAGTCAGTTATGTGCATCTTGATATTTGCTCTCATTTTCTTCTTCTATTTGTTGTGTTCAGGACCCAAGATCTTAGAAAGTGATTGGGACATGTCGTAGGCAGGGAGGACTCTATGTTTTGGATGAACTGAAAGTATTGGATGTTGGAGCTTCTAGTGTTGATTTATCATCTTTTCGTTTGAGTAGTTCTTCATCAGATTTTTATCTTTGACATTCCCGTTTGGGCCATGTTTCTGTCCCTCGTTTACAGTATTTGGTTTCTACTGGAGTTTTAGGACATTTGAAAACTCATGATATTTCTGATTGTATTGGTTGTAAACTGGCTAAATTTGCCTTTCTATAAAAGTAATTCTTATATAGTTGCTCCTTTTGAAATTATACATTCCGATATGTGGGGACCATCACCCGTACCCACAAAGGGGGGTTCTCGATATTATGTGTCTTTTATTGATGATTATACTCGTTATACATGGATTTATATGATGAAACGTAGATTTGATTTTCTTGATATATTCAAGGAATTTCGTGCTCTTATACATACTCAACATTCTGCTATTATTAAATGTTTTCGTTATGATTTGGGGGGTGAATACACCTTGTTTCGCCAGATTTTGAGCTTCCAAAACACTACGCCAGATATAACTAGGGCTACCACCTATTTTGGCCTCCAGAAAAGAACTGTTAGGGTAGTATCTTAGACTTAAAAATTCTACTCACCAATGCATCTGGATTAGTAAGAAGGCGTCGCGCTGCTTGCCCAATAATGCCAAATTAAAATCATGAAGATTACGAAAACCAATCCCCCACTTATTTTCTCTGTACACATCCTTTTTAAATATACGTCAATAGATAAGGCAAGACACCTAGCTTTCTCAAAATCAACTATGTATTCCATTTTAAATATATGTCTTTGAACTTTTCATAATTTTGAATTTGATGTTGCTAATTTCAAAATATGAAAACGAAAATCATACATTAGATTATATAAGTTACACGAGGAAACACCCAATCAAGGATTAGATTGCTCAATCTAACTCATTATTCGTGATAAGCTTGTATTTGTTTAAGAAGGTTCGTTAAGATAAACTATCTATATATTCTTAAAGCATGAACATGAAGCATTCCAAAAATTACATAATTTACCCCTTATCTTTTAAGTATCATTTAGCTTCCTAATTATTTGCAAGGTTATTTTAGACAATTGACTTATTTTCTGATCCAATGGATTAAACCCGTTAACCCATTAACAATCTTCCAATACAAAATATACTTAGTTAGTCATGACCCGTTTTAAAATGGATATGACCCATTGGATCTAAAACAATTATATGCAAATATACAATTATGGAAAGCAATAAATGAGACAATTTACCTCCATGATTTTAGCAAACTTTCAAAATTATGGTAACTGAATATATGTAATTTATTCAATCATATTCAACCATGGAAAGCAATTACGTACACAATCATATTCAACCATGGAAAGCAATCACTGAAACAATTTTCATCCATCAGATCTTCTTCCAATATACCATCTGTAGATGTTTTTTTTTCCATCTTCCTTCTTCAATATAAGTCATCATCCAGTATAAATCACTGACACAATTTTCCTCTATGATTTTAGCAAACTTTCAACCATATTCATCCATGGAAAGCAATAACTGACACAATTTTCATCCATCAGAACTTTTTCCAATATACCATCCGTAGATGTTTTTTTGGCCCATCTTCCTTCTTTTACACCTCAAACTCTGCATTCAATATATTGAGTATTATATAAATCAAGAAACAATATCCATATTAGAGCTCGGATTAATTTGATGAATATTATATAAACAACTTCTCTTACCTCTCTCTCAAGAATGGCGGTACACATAAAATATCTTTAATCTCTCTCATCCTCTCTCTCAAGAATGGCGGTACACATAAAATATCATTAATCTCTCTCATCTTTTTTCTCATTCTTAGTCATTTTTCTTTCTTTCGGTCTTCATGGTCTTTTTTTAATGTATTCATATATGCATGTATGTGTATACTATATTTGTTGTTTACTAATATTTGTTTGTTTGAATTTACAGAATATGAAACGAGAATGATTTTACAATGAATTTGTGATTGAGACAATTTACAAGATACAAATTTAACGGTGAATATGATTAATTGGGTATGTATCTTGATTCTAAAAACCTATAACTCGATTCAATATCGTCTTCTCTGATTGTTAGCAAGGTTTTCTTTTCCATTTTTTCTCTTTTTTCATGCATTTTATTAATGTTTTAATCAATATCGTCTTCTTTGATTATTTTCTCTTTGAGTGTCAATGGCAAACAGTTCTAACAGGTCTGCATAAAAGGTGTTTGATTAAAGTTCTGTATGATTTAAAGTGTATTTTGTTTGTTATTTTTGATGTTCTTTGACATGCTTTGTTTTGCTTTTTTGCAGCCATGACAAGAGAAATAAAAAAAAATGGCTTCATTCTGTTTTGTGTATTTTGTTTGGGATTCTGAATTCATCGAGAGCTGCAAAAGGTCTTTAATCTAGAGTCAATTTCAGTGTGTATATAATTCGTTGTGCTTATCTTTATTTCGTCAAATGTCCAATTTTTGTGTATGATATACGTTTATTTATCTTTAAAATGTTTGTTGCATGCTTTAAATTTATCCACTTTTTCCAACGAATGGACGGATTGATTTAGTATTGTAACTGAAAAATATATGTAATTTATTATGTTATGGAAAGCAATAACTGACATAATTTTCCTCCATCAGATTTTCTTCCAATATACCATTTGTAGATGATCTTTTTTCCATCTACAATATTCTACACCTCAAAGTCTGCATTGTAATGGATAAAACAGGTACGCAAATTTTTTTATTTATATGTTGGTTCCGTTATATTTTAAATCTAGACATTTGCTTAATTGTGAAACATGTCATAAGAGGATTCCGCTTGGTTCTTTTTCTCCTACTTCAAAATGAAACTATAAGCGAAGCATTTGTACTTGGATTCTTTTGTTTTTTATGTTTCTGTTGCCTAGGTTTAGCTACTTGCTTTTCCTGATACCTTTTTTCTGGGACATCTTATTAATTGCTATACATCTCCAATCCATATACTGTATGCTTCTTTCACAAATTTGAATCTTTTGGTCATTTTTTGGTCATCTCCGGAACTGCATTACAGAAATTAAGGATTTGAAGCATTGACTAATTTTCTCTTTGGTTTTTTCTTGAACTTGCTTCTTGGCATCAAGCCATTGTTATCTTCAAGATTGAGATGTTAACTTATTGTAATATATTTCCTAAGACATGATAATCAAATCTATTTTTGTGTTAAGTTTCACAAAGTTTATATGTTCATTACGTTATATTTTGAATCTAGACATTTGCTTAATTGTGAAACATGTCATAAGAGGATTCTGCTTGGTCCTATTTCTCCTACTTCAGAATGAAACTGTAAGCGAAACATTTGTACTTGAATTCTTTTGATTTTCCATGGATTATCCATATTATGATCCTTTTTCAATAATCTGTGATTATGTCAACACAAACTTTCTATTTATTTCATAATAAATTTTGAAATTCAAATTACTTATTTAATACACAATCTTTTCATTTAATTCACAATCTTTCTTGATTTTCTCTTATAAGTTTCCTCTCATATATTTTTTAAATATTTTTGAATTCCTAATTACTCATTTATGGAAATTACGACTCATTCAAAATTTTTCTCAATATTCTATATGTAATGTATTCCATTGTAATTCACAATATTCCGGAATATTCATATTATGATCCAGTTCCAATCATCTAAAATCAAGTCAACTTGATATTTTCATTTAATACAAGATAAGAATTTGAAATTCAAAGTACTTATTTAATACACAATCTTCCCAATTAATTCAAAATCTTGCTTGATTTTCTCTTATCATATTATGATCCAATTTCAATTATCTATAATCAAGTCAACAAAATCTTTTCATTTAATACATAATAAGAATATGAAATTCAAATTCAAATTACTTATTTAATACACAATCTTCCCAATTAATTCAAAATCTTGCTTGATTTTCTCTTATCATATTATGATCCATTTTCAATTATCTATAATCAAGTCTACAAAATCTTTTCATTTAATACGTAATAAGAATTTGAAATTCAAATTATTTATTTAATACACGATCTTCCCAATTAATTCAAAATCTCGCTTGATTTTCTTATTTAAGGAAACTATAACTCATTCATATAGTATCAATAAGCATTAATTATTCATATTATTCATATATCCATTTTCTTTTCTTTTTCCCCAGAAATTTCCTTTTTGACGGGTTCAAAATCTTAAATTTAAACATATTTTTTGGATCAATTAAAGAATTTGAAATTCAAATTACTTATTTAATACACAATCTTCCCAATTAATTCAAAATCTTGCTTGATTTTCTCTTATCATATTATAATCCATTTTCAATTATCTATAATCAAGTCTACAAATTCTTTTCATTTAATACGTAATAAGATTTTGAAATTCAAATTACTTATTTAATACACAATCTTCCCAATTAATTCGAAATCTCGCTTGATTTTCTCATTTATGGAAACTATAACTCATTCATATAGTATCAATTAGCATTAATTATTTATATATCCATTTTTTTTCAAAATTTCTTTTTTGACGGGTTCGAAATCTTAAATTGGATCAATTAAATTTGTTGGCCCAGTTGTCAATACGTTTAACAAAATTAGTGCTATATATATCGTTGAAACTCCATCCATCTGCTATTACTTTTTTTTATGCTATTTTCTTCTTTCTTACTTTGTTGTGTCTCTCCGTTTTTTGTCTCTACCTTTTTTATTGATATTTTTTCTATTCAATTCATATTACAGTTATAATTATATGTTATATATGCCTCCCTACGCATGCGTAGGGGCATGGCTGCGTACTATCTTACCCCCCTCAGACCCCGTGTTACACGGGATATACTGAGTATGTTGCCTTGCCTTGCCTAGATTTAAGATTATCACAAATTTTATTTTACAATTAATCTGAATTAAATGTGTAGCATATGTATAAATTAATGCAATTATATTTAAACATTGTAGGAATTTTAGCATATGAACATCCTTAATCAAGTTGAAATCCATATGATTTGACTTTTAAGGAAATTTTTCGTTTTTAATTTTGATTTAATAAATATGTACATGCATCAACATCTATTTAATTGATCATCATCTTGATAGAAAATATTTGAATTGGTTTTTTCTTTGATTTTGATCATTTCAAACCTCGACATACTTACCCGGTTTCATAAAAATTGGAAATTTATAAATTCCAAAATCAAATTAATTCAATTTTGACTAATAACAGTTAAACTGCCTATTGCACATAAAGTATAGCTCTGTACCACCACATTATTCTTCCTATAAATATTTAAGTCCTTAACATAGAGGTTTATTGCCTCGATCTGATATTTTACTACTTATTTAAATCAATTACGATTAAAATTGAAAAAGTAGGCTTATTTCGATGTAGACGTTATATGATTTTATAAAAGTATTATGCGCATTACTCCAAAATATAGTGAAAGGAATTTAGAGCCTGTTTGGATAAACTTAAATTATTATTTATGACTTAAAGTTATT
The DNA here is from genome assembly GCA_036435485.1 of Saposhnikovia divaricata. NCBI lineage: Eukaryota > Viridiplantae > Streptophyta > Magnoliopsida > Apiales > Apiaceae > Saposhnikovia > Saposhnikovia divaricata. Next base: position 89,113,081 of record CM071596.1, read on the forward strand.
TAAAGTGAAAAGTAAAAATTTTAAGTCAATATATGTTTGGATAATTCTATATTATTAGTGACCTATGAATTTAGACCAAAGATATTTAAACTAATTAAATTTATACCAATCATAATACTTTAAAACTCTTCTCATTTAAATTTTTTAACCAAGGATATTTAAACTAACCTGTTTAAAAAAAAAAGGACATTTAAACTAATCAAAGATATTTAAACTAACCATGCTACAAGATAAAGTAGTAGTAGTAGTAGTAGTAGTAGTAGTAGTAGTAGTAATAATAATAATAATAATAATAATAATAATAATAATAATAATAATAATAATAATAATAACAATAATAATAATAATAATAATAATAATAATACTAATAATAATAATCTACCACACCAAAGTTAACATGCAGTTAACCTAACAAAAAATCATGAATAATCTAAGAACTAATCAGTACTCATACCATTTTAGAACAATCAAATTATAATAATCCTTATATAATAAATTATATGAAGATCATTAAATAAAGAATATATAATTGTTGCACCGTTTAATATATAGATACTTGGGAGAAGTACTCAATTTATTTTTTAAAAATTTATTTTTCAATAATTTAATTTATTCATGATATAATATTCCTTTAAGATAATAACTATTTTCATGGCGACGTCGAATAACGTTATAGTACATAATAATATTAACTTATATTGAGTGAATAATTATAAAAAATGTAAGAATTGTATTTTTACTACACCTTATTGGATGACATTTCAATTAAAACTTAATGAATTAAATAAAACAAATAAAAATTTTATATTTAATAAAATTAATGAAGATGATTGAATATAGATATTGAATACTCATCGTTTAAAGTTTTATATCGATAAATGAAATGATCGGAATATTTCATTTTTTTTAAAAAAAATTATAGCTCAATAATTGAAATTAATTATATATAATTCATTTTTAGTCAGACTATAACTTTAAATTTCATATTTCAAAATGCGAGACGGCGCCGTGAGGCGACGTCGAGCAGCTATATAACTACATTAACTTATATTGAGTGAGGAATAACCAAATTGTAAGAATTTCATTTTACTAAACATTCCTGGATCACATTTCATTTAAAACCTAATTAATAAAATCAAACATACACAAATTATAATACTTAATAAATTTAATGAAAGTGATTGAAGATAGATGTCGAAAATTCATTGTTTGGAGTTTAATGATGATAAAAAAATATTATCGAGTAATTTTTAAGCCTCATATATTTATTGCTCAATAATTAAAATTCTTCGATTATAATGTTAATTTTCATATTACAAAATGCGAGACGGCGCCGCGAGGCGACGTCGAGTAACGTGATACTATATAACTACATTGACTTATAATAAATGATGAATTATTTAACCATTATTTCATGTGTTTGCTTTTAATAATAATCTTACCCTTTAATCAGTATTATGAAAATTCAAGTAATTTGATTTAAAATCTCCAATAAAAAATTACAAAACATTTAATTGTACTATTTTATTGAAGAACATTTGATTACTATTTTTTGAAATTATATGAAACATATTATTGTTTAAAAATAAATAAAGATTTTATTATTGTTAAAATATTGATACTAAGAACATTGATTTTTTACACTAAAATTATAAATAATAATATCAAATAAAATTAAATAAAATTTGTTTTTTTTCTTATTTCCCGTGTGCATAGCACGGGCATATTCCCTAGTTATTGTAACATGAATAATATGTTACAATAATATGGCACATATTCAAATTCATCCATATACATATGTTACAATAATATGGCACATATTCAAATTCATCCATATGCATATTACGAAATTTTTTTATGAAATAATATATTTTTCAGTGACCAGATCCCTTTATATTAATTTACATAAAAATAAAATGTTATTTTAACAAAAAAAAATGTTATTTTTTTTTATTCAAATAACCCGTAAATACGATTTAAATTATAAAGAAAGAGGAAAAATTGAACCTACGATCTATATCACCCGTGAACAAAGGTTAATACAGTATAGACATTTTAACAACCGTACCATACCATACTAGAAGAGGCTTTCAGTTGATTTGTCTTTATGTTTGAACACTTATTAGCCATGACAGCCTTGGCGGCTTTGCATTATCTTTACCTCATTTTGCCAGTTTCCATTAGACATTTCGATACTCAAACGTCTTCTCCTTCTATAGTTTTATAGAAATATAGTGTAGTACCTGGACCCGATGTGGAATTCTCAAACGACTCTTCTTCTCTTTGAATTGGTAATCTCTCCCATCTCTCTCTCTCTCTCTCTCTCTCTCTCTCTCCAATTATTTACATGTAATAATAATACACGATCGTTTTCAAATGCATATTTTATTTTGACAAGTTTTATTATTTAATTGCAATTTGCATATGCAGCTCTTTGATTCCTGGAGAGCATCTTATAGATCTAAACCGGTAAGGTTAGTCATTGATCCCTTTCTTTTATTTATTTATACAATTTTATGTACAATTCAGTTGACATGTACTCTGAAATAAAATTTGAAATTATAGCTGATAATACTTGTTCACATGCTTGATCATATTCTCTGTCGAAATATGCTACTTTGATAACAATTTACGAGGCGAAGTAATTTTATTTGTAGGCGTTATTGTGCTTGTTCATTTGTATTACATGCAATGTAGCTGTTTTTTTTTTTTTTTAAAAAAAAATAATGTAGTAATTGGACTTTTTATAACTTATGTCGAAATTATGGTTGCTGCAGATAAGAGCTGACCGGAATTTGTTACTTTAGGTAGAGCTCAAGGGTCTGAATTGAGATATGTTCTCTCTTCAGAAATGGAAGTGTTCGTGGTCTTATGTGGCTACAATTGCTTCAATTGTGGCTTTAGTTTCGTTGCTAGATTTATTCTTGTTTCACAGGGTGCCTTATTCCAGTTATTTAGGATCTATGCGACTTAGAAACTCATGTATATCCGTAAATTGTTCGACTCAAGGAGGAAATGACGAACTTATGCAAAATTCACAACCATTAATTGATTTAAATTCTCAGTATCCTGCTGATTTGCATAAAGCAGTGGTCTATAGTGGTGCTCCGTGGAAGGCCGAGATTGGCCGTTGGTTATCTGGTTGTAATTCAAATGCTACTGCATTGAAGATTTCTGAGGTACTTGTAGTTTATCTGATTTATTATTATTTTTTGTAATTTTGCTGTTCTTAGTAAGTTGATCTTGTCCAATAGGGATTTTCTTTAATCCTTAATATATTTGTATATATTACCAATGATATCGTGCCATGGGGATGATGAAGGAAAATTTTATCAACATGATGCTTTTTGGACATTGTATCTGTTCCCTCTTATTCAACGGTTCTTTATCAGGCTATTAGTGGCAAGAGCTGTGAAAACAATTGTACTGGGCAAGGCATATGTAATCATGCGTTGGGTCAGTGTCGCTGCTTTCATGGATTTACAGGTTAGTATTCTTTTTAACTTCGGATCTTCACTTTTTTAGTTCTTTTCCAACAGTTCATACAACACAATATGGTGGGAGCACTTTCAATGTGTATTAGATATGCCACAATCGCTTCGTAGTTAACATAAGTGTCTACAGTATATATTTTTTTGCTATCGAATAGAATCAGTAAATGATGTACATGATTTATTGAGATGGCTCAATTTTCCGAATTTCGGTGCACAGAACAATGTTATGTAGTTTCACGGTAGTAAGTTACAGATTTGGTCCAAAATTATTTACTTTTACATGTATTTTTTCTTCCAACCCCGTGGATTCAATTTTTACCCCTCTATTGCTTATTATCTGAGCCAATTGGTATCAAAGCTTTTTAGCGATCTGCCATGTCTAACGGCAAAGTCTAAGGAAGTCAGTTAAGTAATGTCGAACATTATTGATACTTTTCATAAATCTGGATATTTTAAATACTGCTCTCTTGTTCCACAAAAGCTAACTTGATTATTCTTATAGAAGCAAAAATATTTGTCTGCTAATTGATTAAGTGAAAGAATCTTGATGTATATTATATGTTTATAAAACACAGGAGAAGGATGCGCAGATAAAGTTCAGTTAAGCTGCAATTATCAAGCATCAGATGAGGAACCATATGGACGGTGGGTTGTCTCAATATGCCCTGCTTACTGTGACACAACAAGAGCAATGTGCTTCTGTGGGGAAGGCACAAAGTACCCAAGTCGTCCGGTTGCAGAGGCATGTGGGTTTCAAGTGAAGTAAGAGTATTACTTATACATTACCTTCTGTTCCACGGTAGTGTTTGGGCTTGCTCTTTCTGACATGTTACATATTTTTCAGCTTACCCGCTGAACCTGGGGCCCCTGCACTAACTAATTGGTCGAAAGCTGATTTGGATAATATCTTTACGACAGATGCTAGCAAACCTGGCTGGTGTAATGTGGATCCAACAGAAGCCTATAATCATAAGATGAAGTTCAAAAAGGAGTGCGACTGTAAGTATGATGGTCTATGGGGAGCATTCTGTGAAATACCTGTGTTAAGCACTTGTATCAATCAATGCTCTGGTCATGGATATTGTCGTGGTGGATTTTGCCAGGTAGCTAAGACTAATCTTATACTAAAGATATCCGTGTCTTTTAAATTGAAGACTAACTCTTTTCAGTTATATTTTTCCTTGCTGCAATGTAAAATTACTTGTTACAGAAAAGCATTAAAGTTTGTAGTATTTCACAAGCAGTAAGGGATTGAGGGGTAATACGAATATTCTTTGGAAAAAAGGCCATAAGCAAAATAATACTGCTACAAATTGAATTAGAATCGTAACATAAAACATGCTGGATTTTTTGTGGAGTATAAATTATGACATCAGGAATATCAAAACAAGCTCTTAGACTGATAACGGAAATAGAAAGAGGGAGTGTAAACAAGCGATAAATTCTCGTCCTCGGACTTTTCTGAAAATTTTCTGGCTACCTTAAAGGTTTGCAGCAACTAATACTTGAATAGGAAAATGGATAGCTATTGCAAGGAAATGAGGTTCAGCTTCCGTGACATGTGGGATATGTCCTGATTTATCATATCTTATTATGAAAAGCAAACACAAATCATTAGAGAAAACATCCAAAGAATTTCCTTATCATCTATTAGCCATCTCCAGTTATTAAAGGTCATATCTCAATTTGTGACACAAACTACAATTTGGAGTTGTATGTTGGTATTGAGGCAACTAGTGATTTGAGGTATAGTTTTACAACTATTGCACTGATTAGTTAAATATAGGGGAACTTCGAACATTTTTATAAAGTACTTTGTAAAATAAATGATGAATTATTGAAATGCTTTATTATTGAAAGTTACATTGTTAGTCACATTAAATAATTACTAGCTACAATGGGTTTTTTCAGTGTGACAAAGGGTGGTATGGGGCAGATTGTAGTATCCCGTCAGTTTTAGCGCCAATTGGCCAGTGGCCTCAATGGCTTCGACCAGCTCAGGTCAATATTCCCGAACATACACAAGTTACTGGTGATCTTGACAATTTCACTGCTGTGGTGGAAAAGAAAAGGCCATTAATATATGTTTACGATTTACCGCCAGAATTCAACAGTTTACTACTGGAGGTCAGAATGCTTACCAAAAGTCACTTCTGATGCCTTTCCGTTTATAAAGCAAGTTCTCCATGTATTCGACCGCTCTATTGGCATTGCAGGGACGACATTTCAAGCTTGAGTGTGTTAACAGAATCTATGATGGCGTGAATAATACCTTATGGACATTTAATCTCTATGGCTCACAGGTATATTACTTGATTGATTATTTTTAGGTGGTCTTATCAAGTTAATGTCAAAGTCAAACTAGTGGAAGCTTATGCTAGTTTTAATTTGGTCACTTCTCCAGATGGCACTTTATGAACAATTACTAGCCAGTCCATACAGAACAATTAACGGAGAAGAAGCAGATTATTTCTTTGTTCCGGTTCTTGATTCGTGTATCATAACTCGTGCCGACGATGCACCCCATTTAAGTATGGAGGTATAGTATTTTGCAATATTAGCATTAAAGAAAAATTTAAATTATTCCCTTGTATGCATACCTAATGACTTGGAGGCTGGTTCGCTGATCTTATCCTACCCATCAAAAAAATTCTTGATATATTGCTAATTCTATATGGTTGTGTGCATGGTCCACTGAAGCGTCTGGCCAGATTTAGATCTGGATACAGGTGCTTATTTACCTAATTAGCCTTGCACAATTAACTCCATGAAGTGTTTAATTATTAATAAAATTGTTGTCTTGGATTTTGTCAGTTCGATTAAGAATGATACGGGGTCACAGAATTTACCGATGTTAAGTCTAGGGCAATTTCAATTGTGGACTTGGGTATTTGACTATTTGGTGGATTTTCATCATCCAGGTCCTCTTAAAGCTTGTAGAAACATGCTTTGACAAGGCTGAGAGCCTAGAGAAAGCTAGGGTGTGAGATTTAGTACTAGCAGGGATGATGGATAAGTTAGAAGTAGATTTTACTTGGTTGCTTGCCTCCCTAATGTAGGGGATTTCTAGTTTAGTATACCAAAATATTTGATCCTCTTTTACTTGGTTGCTTGCCTCCCTAATGTAGGGGATTTCTAGTTTAGTATATCAAAATATTTGATCCTCGTATCTAGGTTGCAGCGGAGAATAGTCTGGGTCCAATTAGCCTATTGTACAGTTTCTGTTTTTTTGGTTTCTGTTATATACAAAGTCAAAATATTGCATGCCTACAGATTATGTATTTGGGATATTTACATTTAACAAGGGCCTATATCTGGACATTGTGTTCATCACTTTATATTTCAGGAGCACCGCGGCTTAAGGAGCTCTTTGACACTGGAGTTCTATAAGAATGCATATAATCACATTGTTGACCAATATCCTTACTGGAACCGCTCATTAGGAAGAGATCACATATGGGTATGATTGGTCCCCATTGGTTCTATTGTAAAGGCAACCTTGGGTGTCAGATTTACTTTGACTATGATATATATATATATATATATATATATATATATATATATATATATATATATATTCCTCAACTAAGCTGACTATGATATTATATGTGATTGTGAATAAATTGCTAATTAAATTGTTGTTATACCTAAATGCAGTCCTTTTCATGGGATGAAGGCGCTTGTTATGCTCCAAAGGAGATATGGAACAGTATGATGCTTGTGCATTGGGGTAATACAAATTCAAAGCACAATCATTCAACAACAGCATATTGGGCTGACAACTGGGATAAAATATCACCTGACAGAAGAGGAGACCATCCGTGTTTTGATCCAGATAAAGATCTAGTACTTCCAGCATGGAAGAGTCCCAATTTGGATTCTCTGAAATTAAAACTTTGGTCTTGGTATGTACTTTGTGAACCACAAAGTTGGTTGCACATTTATTTTGATTGTCAGATTAATATTTGTACTTTCTTTTATTAATTCCTGTTGAGGTTACATGCAGGCCTCGTGAGAAGCGAAAAATGCTTTTCTACTTCAATGGCAATCTAGGACCAGCATATGAAAATGGAAGACCAGAAGCTACGTAAGTGAAGTAAAGTTTGAAGTAAGACGGGCTAATATAGTACATAGGAGACGTAGAATACTTTTCAGTCAGATAACCTAGCAATCTAGCAAGAAATATAATTATTTAGTCATACTTGAGTGAATAATTAACATTTAACAGTGTTGTTGTTCTTGTGCAGATATAGTATGGGTATCAGGCAAAAAGTAGCAGAAGAGTTTGGTTCAGTCCCTAATAAAGAAGGGAAGCTAGGAAAACAGCATGCAGATGATGTGACTGTAACTCCTATGCGGTCTGATAATTATCACGAGGATTTGGCCAGTTCTGTTTTTTGCGGGGTTATGCCTGGGGATGGGTGGAGTGGTCGAATGGAAGACAGCATTTTACAAGGGTGCATCCCTGTCATTATTCAGGTAGCCTGAATTTCATGTTTTCTTACCTGTCAAATATCTGTTTAAAAGCCATCTTTCCAGCTACTTCCAAACTTGATGATTTGGAAAAATTATTTGACAGCTTGGTCCTCGAGATTAATGGGATACTTTATTAAATGATATAGGGGTGTAGTTTGAACGTAAATATGTATTCAAAAAACTCGACTACCTATTGCTTATTGTCACTGATTGGAATCATTGATTTCAAAAGATCTCGTTATTCTCTTCATGTTTTGATAGTGTTTGTTAAAATACTACTAATCAAATTTGCTTCCCTGTCTTCAGGATGGGATCTTCCTGCCATATGAGAATGTGCTCAACTATAAAAGCTTTTCTGTTCGGATAAAGGAAGATGAAATACCAAGCATGATAAATGTTCTCCGGGTAAATTATTGACAGTAGTAACAATTTGAGGAAAAGATAACTTTTATCATGAAACTCTCAGATTGGTGGATTAAGGTTTTATTTTTTCTAATCAGAAGTCCGGCAGAAATCAAAATTTTGTTTTCTCTTCACTTTCTGCAGGGAATCAACGATACAGAAATAGATTTCATGCTGGAAAATGTAAAGAAGATCTGGCAGAGATTCCTATATCGTGATTCTATGTTGCTCGAGGCTGAGAGGCAGAAAACTGTATTTGGGCATGTAAAGGCTTGGGCTAAAGAATTGTCGCAACTAAAGGAAGATGATGTTTTTGCGACACTTATACAGGTACTCAGTATTTTTTTTACTGGAAACTTTGTCATTGTAAATCAACTGATCTTGCAGAACATATCAAGTGGCAACACAGATTTATAAATGTCTGTGGCTTTCACCACATATTCGTAGGGTAGTCCATTTGGTGCTATGAGAACTGTTGATAGCAACACATAACCCATTTAGTATAGTCACTGCAGACTGTGTCCTTAAAAGGAGTGCATTTAGATGTGTTAAATTGCACTTCTCATTGACCAATTCCAAGATCAACAACTTTTTTTTCGTAATGAATTTATGGAAGTCTTCACGCCACATGCATTTAGAGGTTCACTGGTGAAAATCCAGACTCACACTTGTCAATAAAAATTGCGGAGTCACTAACTCTAAAGAGAAAAGTCAGAAAACTAATGGTGAACTTCATTACTATATCCTGTGAAATATTCTGCTTCATCCGTTAAAACAACATAGTCTTGTATTAACTACCTACTGTTGCGTTAATTCATGTGCTTGTTATAGCAATTCTATTTCTCTTATTGGTAGTAGATGTACCCATTTTAACTGTTTTTTTTTCTTCTGATGCAAGGTTTTGCATTATAAATTACATAATGAGCCTTGGAGGCAACAATTTGTATATGAGAAGAAGGAATTTGGAGTACCCAAAGAATGCTTGTTCAAAACATAGTAAGGAACATATAACACAGCACCATACACCAAATTGAAGAAATCGTAAAGGCTGAATGGGCTCTTGATATTGCAAAGAAGAAAGTTACACAAAGTGTAGCTTTCCGGCCTATATTCGGCAAACTACTAATTGAAGAAAGAGCCTGCATGACCGGACAGGGAGAAGAACTGTCTATTTCATCAGCAGCTGGACTAAACTTTACTGATTTACGACCGAGGTCAAGCTTGTTTCCCCATTTTTTGGAACAAAATATAGGAAAAACTGTGCAGTTTTTGCGTTTCGAGTCTGTCCTTTTTGTGATTATACAAAAAACAGCACTGAGGTAATTATAAAAATCAGACAACCTATTTTTATAGCGGAAGATTGAACTTATGTCGTGTTTTGTTTCATTCGTGAATTTGTATTAGTCATTATTGTTTTATAAAAAAATCTGGAAAGTTGCGTAATATATATGTGCATGCGTTTTATTCACTTTTATTCTACAGTGGATGTATGGAGTGTGCCTAGATTCTGAAATTTGTCCTCTGTTGATTTACAAACTCAAAGGTAAAAACTACCTTAGATATAGATGGCATCAGCCATGAGATTATAAATACAGTAAAATTCTATAAATTAATATTGTTGCGATTGATAAATTTTATTAATTTATCGAGATTATATTAATTAATTTAAATTAAATTTATATCATTTTTATTATGTTGAGATCAAAAAATTGCATTGAAAATATTAATTTATCGTGATATCGAGTATTAATTTAACTAACGAAATTGTATTCTGTTTGATTTAGAAGCATGAACGTAGGTGGTATCTTTTTAAGAATGTTTTTGCTTTTAATTATATTTTTATAAACTAATATAGAGATTAAAAGCAAACACATTCATCCTTATCTTTGCTAAATGCCCAAGACATCCATAATGTGATAAATATACAGGAGTATTTATGTAAAAAAAGTTTGGGAACGTTTTTCTGGTTCTCGAACATATTTTTTGTTGGTTAAAAATGACAAGAATAAGAATTTTTGGACGTTGTTATTATAATCCAACAAATTGGATATAAATACTTTCCATTTAGGAAAGATACTGAATAGATATTTTACAAATACATGTCATAAAAAATTTAATTTTAATATTCGTTTAGGAGATATGTCATATGTGTCTCATATATGAAAATATTTGTCAAATCCATATACCAAATTAAGGGGATTTTTTGAAAAATATTTATTATAGAAAAAGTTTTTGTAAAAATATCTTTTCAATTTTGCAAATATACATTTTTTCTAAAAAAATTGCGAAAAAACAATTTTTTTAAAAATAATTTACGAAAATACGATTTCCAACTCTGCAACCAGATTTGCAACTAAAATTAACCAAAATTAACTAAAGGGATATTCTCAATGGTACCCTTCTGGTTTTGATTTTTCTAGATGGCACCATTCCTTCTTTTTGACTTACGAGTGGTGCCCTTATATTTTATGTTTCATATATGTTATACCATTTTGTTAGTTCAAACGTTAAAATACAAGTAAATGACCTAATTTTCTATTTAAACTTCAATTTTTTCGCACTTTCAATAATCGTAACATTATGTTACTTATAGAAACATCATCCATCAAAATATTTGATCAAAGACAGTGCCAAACTTCAGAAAATAAGTTTATGAATATTCTCAATAATACCATTGTACTATTGACTTTTATAATTGATGCCATTAAGTTTTTGATTTTTACCTATGCTACCCTTATATTTTAACGTTTGACTAACGTTTCGGAATGCTATAACATACACGAACACTAAAATATAAGGGTACCACTTGTAAGTCAAAAAGAAGGAATGGTACCATCTGAAAAAGTCAAAACCAAAAGGGTACCATTGAGAATATACCTTAATGCAACTTTAAATTTTAAAGTAATCGAAATTGTGTTTAGTTACATAATAGGTTGCAACCCTATATGCGACCGGCTGCAACTTAATGCGCAAACCACATATACAAATTCTTTATAGATTCATATTTCCCCTTATTTTACATACATATATTTATATACACGCATACACACATATTTGTACATATTCAATCATAATCGTGAATTAAGGAATTTCAAAACACTTGTATCTTTGAAATTGAATTAGTTCCGACTACTTCGATTTATGTAGATTCCCACCAATTTGCTACAAAAAAAACCTTCCAAGTCTGATTGTGGGTTATTGCTTTCTTATCGAAAAATTTGATTATGTTTCACACACATACACACACACACATATATATAGGGTCTTGTTCAAATGAGAACACACAATTAGTGTGAGATATGAGATCAAATCCTAACCACTCATTTCTATACTTCATCTTTATCTCCCACCATCCATTAATTTTATTAATTTTTTAATATCTCCCCACCATCTTTTTCCTCCTCCAACCACCCACCACCTCCGACCACCAGCGACCACCACCTCCGGCGATCACCACGTCCGGCAACCAGCAGAAAATCACCACCGTTTAACAGAAAATCACCACACTGTCGCCACCTTCGACCACCACACTACCGCCAACACCAAAAAATCCACTCTTGTAAACAAAAATCACTACAACCAAAATCATCACAAACCATCACATCGCGCCGCCACCTCCGGCCACCACAACAAATCACCAACAGCAACCCGAAAATCACCACATAATCGACACAAATCAGCAGGGAAACATAAAAAATCATCGCTGTCGAATAAAAATCACCATAGCGCTACCTCCAACTACCACATCCTCACTACCTCCGACCACCACTTCCGAACCAAACACTCCCCTCCCACCATAACCGCCCTCCCAAAATCATCCAAACGCCATCGTATTTCCTCCTTTAAGCGCCGCCTCTCCTCCGCCTTCCTCTACCGTTGTTCCTCCAACTTCAATCACTCATCCGACGACGAAACCACCGCAAAACCACTCGACTTCCACTAGCAAAACGACCACCAATAATGGAACATAGCACCCCAAAATGACGAAATTAAAATCAAAACGACGTCGTTCGATCGTTCTCCATTTTTAAAACCGTGAAAATTAAAAGCTCGATGTAAATTAGATCGAAGGCAGGTGATGGGGGGTGTTGGTGTGGGGTAGGAGATGGCGACAAAAGGCGGGAGTGGCAGCAGGTTGTGGGGAGGCGGTGGTGGTGGCAGCGGCGACGGGTGGTGACAGCGAGTGGAGGAAAGTGAATCAATATGTGTATTTGTGTTGCGGAGAGAATTAGAGATAAATTGTGTGTGTATAGCAGGGGAGATGTTAAAATTGGGGGGAAGAGATAAATGATTTGGGGGCAGGTGGGTGTGATGGAATGGAGAATGGAGAAGTGAAGTGTAAGGTTGGGATTAAGAGAATCAACAAAAAATAGATGGCTGAGATTAAATCTCAATTCTAACACTAATTGTAGTTTCTCATTTGAGCAAAACCCTATATATATATATATATATATATATATATATATATATATATATATATATATATATATATATATATATATATATATATATATATATAAGATCAGAATCAAATATAAACTTTTATTAAATACAAAATTACAAACTTTTTTGTTCAACATATTTATAACTTCGGTTCAACATCATTTATCAAGTAATAATTAAAATTTTATTAAATACATATAATTTAATTATTCAAAATCCTTTTGGGGTTCACCAGTACCAAAATAGGGTATAGAAATATGAAATTTTATTTGTTTAATATGAGGTGTGTTGAACCGTAGTTCAAAATATGTGGAACATGTATTACAAAATTCTCAACTATCATTTTGAGGTTCACCAATACCAAATTAGGATATAGAAATATAAAATATTATTAATTTAATACACTTTTCTTAATTATACCAATGTAAAATTATTTTATATTTGGATTCAACACAAGCATAACTATTGTTCAATAGATTATGTTGAACTCGAGTTATATATCTGTTGAACATCCATTATAAAAAAATTTCAATTTTTGTAAAAAATGTTGCAAATATGTTTTTAATAAATTATAAATGTCATAAATATGTTTCCGATTTGAATTATGTGTATTCAATAAAATCTAAATTATTATTTTACAAATGATGTTGAACCGAAGTTATATATGTGCGAACAATTTTTTTTTGTAAGTTTGTATTTAAGAATGTTTTTACTGGAACTCAGCCCTATATATATAGCGAGTTCTAGTAAAAACTTTTCAAGTTACAAACTTTACAAACTTTTTATAGTCATTAGATTAAAAGAGATGGATGGTGGAGATTAAATTGCTAACATGAACCTAATTTAATAGGCGGTGGCAATTTTGTAATTAATGAAACTATGGAGGGCACTTTCTCATCACCACTTAATAATATACCTGATGTATATACACATAAATTATTGAAAAAATTCAGATCTAAAAATTACGGTTCTTATTATTATTATTATTATTATTATTATTATTATTAGAGTAAACTTCAAAGTGGTGGCCAGATTTTACACTCATTTTCAAAAAAGTGGCCAGACTTTCAATTTTGCAAAATGGTGGCCAAACTTACCTTTTTCCTTTCAAAAAGGTGGCTGCAGACGATTTTCAGCTTTTTGACAAGGGTAAAATGGGAAAAAAAATGCTAGAAATCCCAAAAATTGTCCACAAAAATTCCCAAATTAATATGTGTCACCATATGATTGATTATATTCGTAATAATAATAATAATGCCCCCATGTATGTACATCAATTCACCAAAAAATCCACAAATATGAGTTGTCAAGATTTAATTAGTCAATTTATGTGCATGCATGGGGGCATTATTATTATTATTACGAATATAACCAATCATATGGTGATACATATTAATTTGGGGATTTTTTGGATAATTTTTGTGATTTTTATCATTTATTTTTAGTAAAATAACATTTTTTTCCCATTTTACCCCTACCAAAAAAGTTGAAAATCGCCTACAGCCACCTTTTTGAAAGGAAAAAGACAAGTTTGGCCACCATTTTGCAAAATTGAAAATCTGGCCAATTTTTTGAAAATGAGTGTAAAATCTGGCCATCACTTTGAAGTTTACTCTTATTATTATTATTATTATTATTATTATTATTATTATTATTATTATTATTATTATTATTATTATTATTATTATTATTATTATTTATATGTATACACAATAAACACAATAAATACAACATATATACTAATACAAATCATCTCGAAAATCACATTATTAATCTTTGTACAAATTAAGATTTCACTTGTATTGATAAAATCTTGTTAATTGTTAGCACTTGAGAGAGCTATGATGGTGAAATCAAAGGTGAAAGAAGCGAGTAATATAAGGTACAATATTGATACAACTCAATTATAGAAGTCTTTAAGATACGTATGTTGTGATTTTTCTACGATTATAGTGTTTTTGGTTGTTAATATGCATTCTATGTACACTAGCTTATAACCAGTGCAACGCACAATTCCTTTTCTAATATCTATAATTATATTAATTTATTTTAATATTAATATATTATTAATTTACATACCAAATTGATGTTAAAAATTGATATATATATATATATATATATATATATATAAGATATTACACTTTCAATTTAATATTTTTGCTCTATCTTTAACTTTTAAAATTTGATTTGGACAATTTCAAAGCCAACATAAAATTAACAAAATATTCTTTAATTTAGTGATGGTTTAACAATTATTTTCTAATTTAAACTACCGAAAACAAAAGAGAGAAGAAATTGACGCTTTTTTACGTTAAAAATTCTGTTCGATTTATGAAATCTACTTATATTTCGTTTTGATTATCAAAATACCCTTATTATTATTTGAAGTTAGTTCTACCAACAACCAAATATAGTTGTAATAATAAGTGTAATAAGTGTAAGAGTGATTTAGTTTAAAACTTTGGTAGTCGGTAGTCTGTCTTAAATACGACAAAATAAATAAGAACCGTTAGATCATAAAATAAATGGATGAAAAACGATGGATCTAACATAAAATATATTTTATGTTTTAACAAGTAAACTAAAAAGTGTATTTATATTGAAATACGAAAAAGTGTATGTCAATGATTTAAATCATATAAGTTGGTTTTCTACATTGAATAGGATTATCAATGTATTTCTTCAACACTGAATAGAATTAATTTAAAAATTCATAATTATATTTTCTCTTGATATTCTGAATTTTTAAATCATCACTAAATTAAAGATAGTTTTGTGAGTTTCGCGTGGGCCGTAAAATTATCCAAATTTGATTTTTATATCTCAAGACAGAGCCCAAATAGTAAATATGATCTTTTTCTTTTTAATTTTAACAAAATAAGTAAATAAAATTCAATTGTATCCTTTTTTATTTAGATCCTTTTCATATTATAATTTCCTTTTTAAATTCAATTCTAATACAAATTTTTTTAAATTATATCATTTTTAGATTATAATCTTCTTTTTCATATGATATACTCTTGCTCGCCTATTTTTTAAAATATTAGATTCGATGGTTGAGATTATTTTGGCAGCACAATGACCAAACCAAAAATATGGATAAGATTTCTCTTACGCACGACTCCTTTTTCAATATCTATAATTATATTAATTTTTTAATTTTATATGTTATTAATATACATATCAAATTGTTGTTTAAAATATATATATATATATATATATATATATATATATATATATATATATATATATATATAAGATTTTACACATACGATTTAATATTTATACTTTGTCTTGAATTCTTAAAATTTGATTTGAATGATTTTACAGCCCACGTGAAATTAGCAAAATAATCTTTAATTTAGTAATGGTTAACAATTATTTTCCAATTAAACC
The DNA here is from genome assembly GCA_036435485.1 of Saposhnikovia divaricata. NCBI lineage: Eukaryota > Viridiplantae > Streptophyta > Magnoliopsida > Apiales > Apiaceae > Saposhnikovia > Saposhnikovia divaricata. Next base: position 89,129,292 of record CM071596.1, read on the forward strand.
TGCACAGAAACAAAAGAGAGAAGAAATTGAAAATTTATACGTTGAAAATTCTATTCGATTTATGAATTCTATTTATAATTCGTTTTGATTATCAAAATACCCTTATTATTATTATTTGAAGATTGTTCTACAAACAACCAAATACATTTTTAACAATAAGTGTAGGAGAAATTTTATCCAAAACTTTGATAATCGGTAGTCTGGTCCTCCGTACGACAAAATAAATAAGAACCGTTAGATGTTAAAATAAATAGATGAAAACTGTTATATCTAACATAAAAAAAATATTTTATATTTTCATATGTTATAAACTAAAAAAATTATTTATATTGAAATACGAAAAGGAGTATGTCAATAATTTAAATCACATATGATTAGGTTTTCTATATTGAATAGATCAATGTATGTCTTCTACATTGAACAGGATTAATGAAAAAATTCGTAATTATATTTTCTCTTTAGATTATAAGTGTTTCCATTTGAATAATAATTATTAAATCATCACTAAATTAAAGATAATTTTATGAGTTTCGCGTGGATTGTAAAATCATCCAAATCTGATTTTTAGATCTCAAGATAGAGCCCAAATAGCAAATATGAATTTTTTTAATACTAATAAAAAAATAAATAAAATTCAATTCTAATACAAACTTTTTTTAATTATATCCTTTTCACATTATGATTTTTTTTAAAATTCAATTCTAATACAACCTTTTTTTAATCATATCCTTTTTAGAATATAATTTTCTTTCTAAAATTTACTTCTAATGCAACATTTTCTAATTATATCCATTTTAGATTATTATTTTCTCTTTTAATATGATATAATCTGGATCGTATATTTTTAAAAATATTAGATTCGACGGTTGATATAATTTTGGTAGTACAGTGACGAAAATTATGGATAAGATCCATCTTACGCTTATTAAATATAAGGATATAAGATGTTTCTTATACATGTTAATGTTACGCCATATTTTCGGTTGCCTCAATTATCTCCCAAATTTCCCAATATGAATTTAATAATAATTAACTTAATCCCCAAGTTAATTATTTGCTCTATCTGAAACGAGGAATAATCTCCAATTTATGATGGAAAATATCTCCAAACAATATCCTTCAAATCAGGAAGGTATCCCAACGTGAATATAATTTAAAAAGATAAAATCTACTAATTCCCAATACATCCCTGAACAATCATAGGGATTAAAAACCAATATTTAACAGAAATGTGTTGGCTTGATCCTTATAAATATAAGGTACGCAGGCATCTTGGAAAAGGATCCGACACATCTAACAAGTTGAGATATCTCTCAAGTACAGCCCTAAACATTCATAATCCCAAATCCCCCTATTTTCATAGTTTCGTTATTCCAGCAACCTCTGAAATTTGTTATCACCAAAATCCCCCGTTAACGATTGGCGCTAGGAGGGGATATTTTTTGATTGTGGAGGACAATCAATTCATACACATGGGGGTTGTTATAGATCTGAAACTGCTTTAATGGAGGAGTTAGACGAGAAGACAGTGGTTCTATTTTGAATTAAGATAAGTTTTCTTATGATTTTGTCCATACAAATCAGCTATCTTATAATATTAGTAGTAAATTCAATACATGTCGGATTTTGATGAGTTTTTATGATTCGGAAAGCTTTTTAAATTGCCTATAACTTTCGTTCTTTGAGTTTTCTCAGATTATACATCGATCTATTCTCAAAATCACAAAAAACAATCAGACCTTGTTTTTCAGCATCGAGAAGTCAATCAATAGACGTTTTATTTGATTCCTGATTCGTTATAAATCCGTTTTTGATGAGCCATGTCTTGTTGGAAAGATCTTTTCGTTCTCTACAACTTTCGTGTTTTGTATTGTCCAGCAAAATATCGTTTAGGAGGTCAAAAAGGTTAAAAACAGATCTGGGCAGAATTTGAATAGTGGACATGTTCATGATATTAGGTCTAATATTCGTGCTACAGGATTTTGGAAGGCCCTACTTTGTGAGGATAATATTTTGGAAGGCTCTTATTTGAAGAGTCTAGTATCTTTGAAGACCCTCTTTTATGAGGGTAATATTTTGAAAGGCTCTTATTTGAAGAATCTATTATTTTGGAAGACCCTATTTTATGGGGGTAATATTTTGGAAAGCTTTTATTTGAAGACTTAATTATTTTGGAAGGTCTTACTTTGTGGGGGTAATATTTTGGAAGGCTCTTATTTGAGAAGAGTATTATTTTGGAAGACCCTCTTTTGATGAGGATAATATTTTGGAAGGCTCTATTTTATGGTGATAATATTTTGGAAGACCCACTTTTGATGAGGGTAATATTTTCGAAGACCCTATTTTATGGGGGCAATAGTTTGAAAGGCTCTTATTTGAAGAGTTAATTATTTTGGAAGGTCCTACTTTGTGGGCGTAATATTTTGGAAGGTTTTATTTGAGAAGAGTATTATTTTGGAAGACCTTCTTTTAATGAGGTTAATATTTTGGAACGCCCTATTTTGTGAGGGTAATATTATGGAAGACCCTCTTTTGATGAGGGTATTATTTTAGACTACCCTCTTTTGAAGAGGGTATTGTTTTGAAGGGCCCTACTTTGTGGGGGTAATATTTTGGAAGACTCTTATTTGAGGAGGGTATTCACCAAAACATATACTGAGTATGACTTTCTTTGAGGAGGATACTCATATAGGGATATGACCTCCTTTGAGGAGGGTATCTTTCATACCTTGGAAAACCCGTACTTTCGGGGAGATAACCCGTACTTTCGGGACCTCACCAAGGAGATTCTAGGGGTTACGACCTCCTCTGAGGAGGGTACTCTCTGTAATGCATTATGGAGATTCTAGGGGGTACGACCTTCTCTTAGGAGGGTACTATCTGGAATGCATTATGGAGATTCTATTTCTAGGATACGTCATTTTTTGAGAAGGGTATTCCTCGGAATGTTTAATGGAGGATATTTATTTAAATGTTTGCTTTTAAGGATATTGCTCGGAATGCTTTGGATAACTTTATGGAATAATGTTTGGACGATTCTTCAAGATACATTCTCGCACACCTACAAAACTATCCGTACATCTATTTTTTTTACATCTCGCATATTATCTCGTTTACATCTACATGCATATTACATGCACCTAGGTGCTGTTAGGAGTTGTCCCACATCGTTTGTGGGAGGGGCAGATAGCTAGTTTATAAGCAGCCAGTTAACTTCATTAGTATGAGGCCTTTTGGGAGTGACCCAAAAACAAATCTGTGCGGGTTCGGCCCAAAGCAGACAATATCATACTATTGTGGAGTTAAGGCTCTCGCTGGCGGCCCAACAAGTGGTATCAGAGCTATGATTGTAACGATCCATAACAAATCTCAGATGGGCACCCAGATGGATCAAGGAAGAGGCAGGAGGGCCTACCCCAGGATGGGCTTCAAGAGGAGGCAGATGGGCCTTCCAGTATGGGCCTAGGGGGAGTCAGATAGCCAGGAGCTTCCAGTATGGTTCGAGGGGGGAGCTAGATCACACAAAAGGAGGCAAATTCGACAGGTGTCGAGCCCGATGTGTGAAGGGGGAGATTGTTAGAAGTTGTCCCATATCGTTTGTGGGAGGGACATATAGCTAGTTTATAAGCAGCCAGTTAACTTCATTAGTATGAGGCCTTTTGGGAGTGACCCAAAAACAAATCCGTGCGGGTTCGTGTTAGGTCCGATAAGATTGTAGAAGGGGGGGTTGAATAAAATCTTTACCTTTTTATCGAAATTTGTCCTTTAAATTAAATTTGATAAAGACAAATTTATGTGCGGAATTATTTAACACAATTTTTCAAGTTGAATATAACTGTATATTAACTTGATGTGGTGTTACAAAATCAGTATAACAACTTATCAAGATGTTAATAACTAATTAGAAAATTCGACATGAACTTTTCTAATTTAGTTAATAATAATCAAGATAAGAACTAGGAAACTTAATTCGCTAGTAGTACAAGAATCACAAATAAACAAGTTCTATCGGATAGAATATAACAAAGATGAAGAACTTGAATTTCTGGGAATTGTTTAAGCTTTGGTGTTCTTGATATTCTTGAGAGAATTCTGTTCTGGATGTTTTCTGCTGTGTTTTCTCCGTTATGACTTAATCTAGTCTGTTCTGTTCTTTTATATCAGTAACAGGTCTTGCTGACTTTCTGTAGGATATTTAACTGCTCCAGCATGACTTAAACTGCTTCCAAGACTTGATTTTCCTTCATTAAGACTTACACAAACCTCCATTAAGACATAAAATGTGTTGGTATGACTTAACAGAAGTTCGGTAAGACTTACAACAGCTGGCAGAGGTCGGTAAGACTTAATTCAGGTCGGTATGACATAATCTTGAACTTCAATGCTCGGTATGACTTAATCAACAGCTGTGTTCAGTATGACTTAACTAATTAGGTCATACCGAATTTAACCAATAAGACATAATCCTTCCAGCTTTATTTAAGTCATTTCTTTAAGTCATATTGATCCAATTAATTAGTTAATGATTAACTAATTCACATTTAATTGATACAATAATTAATTTAAATAAATAAATTAATTCTTCTAGAATTAATTCATTTAATTAAATCAACTAAATGATTTATATCAATTACAAATGAATTTAATTAAATCAATAAATAATTAATTTAATTCTTACAAACCACTGAAAGTAGTAAAGAATTACCACTGATTTGTGTTGACGTTCGATGTACTGTCTGGTTCATGAACGACTAACTTCAACGATGCTTCTTCACTTTTGACTTTAGGTTGTGGTTTGTTTCTTCTCTCAATTCTCTTGTACTGTAACTGATCTTCAAACTATCACTCAAAAAATCTCTGTCACTGTTCAAATGAATCCATTCACTTCAATGCTGTACTGGGGCTTGATCAGATAACTGAATCGTCTTCCAGTGTATGACATCAAAACTATAGATTGACTTTTCTTCTTTCTTCTGACAGATAATACTCTTTGAGATTCCTGTGACAGTTCATATGTATATTTACTTATTATAATTTGGTTTAAGTTGATTAGGATCCTCTAACTACAAATAGGCTGAGTCATATGCCTTTCAATCTCCCCCTATTTGTTTGTTAGACAATAACAAGCAAATTCCTAGAGGATACCTCAACTAATCCAACTTAACCAAATGAAAGATAAAACTTTAAATACTAAGTAAATATGAAAAAAAGTTCTGGTTTATATTTAACATTTGCCAGATTCAAACATGAAAGATAAATACAAGATAGATGATCCTCTAGACTGATCATATGATATAAATTCCTATCAAGATTTATCTAGGCTCTAAAGATATAACATGTAGAGCAATTCTTTTTCTTCAGTTGTCTTCCCTTCTGAATTCTCCTTCTTCTAGCTCATCTGTGACTTGAAGTTTCATGTGTAGATCAGAATCAACAAGACGTTCTCTTCTTGATGACAATCCTTGAGGTAAGACTAAAGGAATTCCAAGCTTCTTTCTCAGTTCACCTTGAAATTTCTTGTAATCTTTTATGGTCGTTTGTGCATAGGAACGAATGTGATCTGCAGCTATTACCTTTTCTTCAGTCAAGAATCCATGATTTCTGAGAGCATATTCAGCATATACCAAGTGCTTTGCATGATGTTCGTATAACTCATCTGTCTGAAGATTGATTGAGTGAAGTACCTCTCCCTTAAGAAATTTTACTTGTGGAGGTTCCTTAATCACTTCTGGTCCAGCTCTTTCAGCAAATTCTTTGAACTTTTCATGTAACAACACACCTAGCTCAGAAGATGTTCTTACCTTAGGTCTAAGTACCCCTATCTCTGTCAGTGATCTGTCATAAAAGAACTGAATAGATACTCTGAATGTTCCAACTTTATGACAATCTACAAATATTACCAGCTCATCAGATTTGGGTTCAAATGCAGTAGTTATCCTGATGACTTCTACCTGTAAGGCCTTTATATACATTTCATGAATTGGATTTGCCAGTTTGAATTCTTCGAGAATTTGTCCAAGACGACGATCTTCATAATCAGAACTCTGAGGTGAATCAATTGCTCTTTGAGCACGTTCCCATTTGTCACCGCTCTTTAGTCTGATATATGTTTTTCTCTTCTCAACATTTATAGCATGTAATCGTTGTAATGCTTGCTGTTCAGCTTTCTGAAGTTCTTCATTTCGTGCAATTTGCTCTAATGATTTTTGAAGTTTTTCTTCTCTCATTTGCAAATTAGCTTCCCTTTGAGCAAATAATTCTTCAGATTCTTTCTCAGCTTGTTGAGCTTCAAATTCAGATATCACTAGTCCTTCATCTTCCCAGTGACTAAGATCAGGTTCAGGAAGTTCTTCACCTTGATCAGGGATTTCAAGATCAGCAAAAACATCGAAGTTATCCGGTTCACCCGTGTAATAATAACCTGTGTTCTTGTCTTGAATTTCTTCTTCAGTTTCTTCAACTACTTTCTTCCTCTTATCTTCACCTTGGTCAGATTTACCAGATTTTCCTTCTCCTCCCTCTCTTTCTTTAGTTTTATCTTGTGACCCCTTTGATTTCTCCCCCTTAGTTGAGGAATCCTCTACAGATTTATCAGTTGCCCCAGCTTCAGGATCTTGTTCATCATCATCACCATCCTTGCTTGTAAAGAATTCAATTTCTTCATTCGTAGGTTTGCGACTTTGACTTACAAGATTAAACAAATGTCTTAACCCTTTAGCCTGGTTTGCATTTTGCTTTTCGATCTGGTCCAGACGAGAATCAGTAGATTTCTGATTGTGTTGTACCTCTGACTGTAGATTATCAACTTTCAAGGAAATCTCAGAAATTAACATGTCTTGAGCAACAGTAATATCTCCAGAGTCATCAAGTGCCTTTTCATGAGAGAGTTCGAGAGATTCTATCTTCTTGGTGAAAGATGTATTTAAGTAGTTAATGTCCTTCTTGATTACAGCAAGCTGACTGTTGACAGAGGTGGATGAAGAAGATCGCTCACCCACTTGTGCTCTAAGGATTTCTGTTTCAGCCTTGCTGACTGCAAGTTCTTTCTCTAAAGCAGTTATCTTTTCTAATAATGAGAGAGTGTATGTGTCAGTGTGTGCGCTCACCTGACGTTCACTTTGAGATCCACTCACCTGAAGTGCATGTGTTTCACTCAATTTTATGGTATTCCTCACATCACTCCTCTCAGATTCCTTAGCTGCTTCCAGATTTGTACCTGCATGTAAAATCACCATAGCCTCCTCTGGGAAGGTCAGTGGTGGTGCAATGGGAGTTCGCAAATCCCTGTCCTTAATCAAATCTACTTGAACATTTGAAATTGTTGACTGAATTGCTTTAGTAGTAGATTGATCAAGTTGCCTTCCACCTTCTCCAGTCGAAACTGCGAGTGGAAAATCCCTTGTGGGAGCCAGGAGTGTTTGTCCTGGGAGGGGAGATGATGGTTCTATTAAAGTTGGCTGAGAACCAAGATTTCCCTCTAAAGCCTGTGAAGACTCTTCTACCGTAACTATGGTAGGCACTGTCACATTTTCTACGTGCTCTCCTTGCAGTGTGTCCTGAGACTCATCTAAAGGTATGTCTTCCCCCATTGTGAGTAATAGGGGAGGTGTGCTTGACTCACTACAAGGTGCCACGTCCCTATGGCGAATTTCAATAGAATCATCCTGTTGAGAAGATGATTCTAGTAACTGTGTAACGGCCATATCAACTTCCATATCCTGTTGGGAGGATATAGACGGGCTTACAGTTGCCTCAGTTTGAGTTCTACTTTTCTTTTCTAGAGGCAGAGCTGTGGGTTCACTCATACTACCACTACTGATTCGACTTCTTTTAACTTGCAATTTCTTTCTGGAGTGAAAAGATATGAGTTTTGTTGGTTGAGTGTTTGGCTCTACGACCTTGGTTAGAGGTTGTGGTACTACAACCCCTTGGTCAGACCTACCAACCACTTGGATTCCAGAAATAGATTGAGAAGTAGTAGTTTGAGGAACAGAAGGCAATACCTGGTCAGCTGATTCCGCAACAGTCTCTGATAAGATGGGTTGATCTGATTCAGGTTCAGGGACAGATGTAGTTTCTTGCACTGGATGTTCAACAGCAAGTGCAGCTGGCTGAGGAACAATTTGCTGAGCAGGTTCAACTTGTTGATTGCCTTGATTTTCATTATCAACAAGTATGTTTTCCACTGGTGGTTCAGGGTTTTGTTCTGGTTGTTCAGGTTTGGTACAGGTTCAATGACAGGTAGTTGTATATAGTTTGACATGTATTGGGTGACAACTACAGGTATGTTTGTGAATTTAGGCTTGTTGCTGTACTCAGTGAACAATCTGGTAGTAGGTTTACCTGACGCCAGTGATTCTCCATTCAGGAATTGGGCTTGGTTTTCTAGTTCCACAAGATGATTAAAAATCAATGACAAGAATCTTGGATAATAACATGATACTTTATGTCCATTATCAAAATTCTTCTTTGCATTAATGATTCTTCTAACCATCGGAACACACAGTAGTCTGCCAATATTAATTCTTCGGTTGTGTGCAACTGCATATCCAATATGCTGCAAGAAAGATGGTAATACCCCGAAGTTCCCTTTAGTAGAATTGGCAAAGACTCTACCTAATGTGTCAAACAGATAATCCCATTCCCGAACAAAGTTCTTTTTATTCTAGACAGTTTGATCAGGACTGTCTTGATAGAATATGCCATTCAAAAAATTTATCAATTCTTGATCTGATGGTAATTCTTCGAAATTATCAGTTGGAAAATTTAAGACCGTATTTATTTTATTTTCATTCACTGTGTACTGATTGTCTCCTACAGAGAAGACAAAAGATCTGTTATCATTAGAAATGACAGCAGTAGTACACATGATTCGCAAAGGTTCAATCTTTAATGGAGCATCCAATCTCAAAGCATTGCGAACCAGTGAATTTTCATTTAAAAACCGAATCCACGGTCGAAAACGTTCAACTGAACATTTTTCTGGATCAAAATAACCGATTAAATTATGTTTAATAATTTCAAATCGATCAGCCATTTTAATCAAGATTTAATTTCCTTGAAAATTTCAGATTTTACAAATTTTTAATTTAAAAAATTAATTTTTCGAATTAATAATTAATTAAAAATTCGAAATAATTAAAAGTTCTTCAAAAATTCTGAAAAATTCACACAATGATCCTTGTATACACACAAACACACGTATATTTTTAGTTTTGAAAGAATCGAACTCAGTTTTCCAGAAAAACAGATCTTGAAATCGATTTTTCGAAAATAAAAACCTTTAAAAACTGAATAAAATCACGATTTTAAACCACCAAAACGTAGATAAACAGTCAAGGAATCCAAATATGTGGTTAGATCGTGAAAAAAATGAGTGATTCCGGTCGAAAATCGGGCAGAGATTCGACAGTTGTGTGTGTGTATCGTATGTATATGTTCTTGTTCTCTAAGACTTAACTTGAGAGAGACTTAAAATGAAATTATGACTTAACATAACTTAGCTACTATCTATATACTAACTAACCGAATAAAACTTATAAAGTTATCTAATAAGACTTAACTACATTAAGACATAACTGATATGTATATATACTATATTCGAATATGACTTAAATAATAAATATTCTATTATGACTTAATTAAAAAGACAAGACTCTATTATGACTTAATAAACTATTAAGACTAGATTATGACTTAATATCAACAAGACTTAAAAACTGTTACTATTAAGACTTAACTAAGAAAACTAAGACTTAAATTGAATAAGACTTAATCTAAAAATAGAAGAATAAGACTTAACTAATATATAGACTAGCGAATATGACTTAAATTTAAAACAAAACTCGGTAAGACTTAACCTGTTTAAGTCATACCGATTTTTAAATTAAGTCATATTGATTGTTTTTCCTAATTTTAAGTCATATTAATTTTAAACAAACATTAAAAACACTATAAAATATACAATTAACTTATAAAAATAATAAAAATATTATAGAAAATTAAATAAATAATAAAAAATAATAATAAATACCATATGCTATCCTATTAACGAAAACAAAGCAATATTAACAGGACAAACATTACAAAACATATGATAAATTAATTATTAAAATAGAAATAAATATCTACAAATATTCTAAAAATACAGGAGTATGAAGTATTAAATAATATGAATAAACAAAGTGAAAAATAACTAAACAAGCAAGAAAATCAGATAGTAAAATAATAATACAAGTGATTTCAAACAACAAATATTCACAGAATAATCACTTGCAAAATTATTAAAGATCAAATTTCAGATATTAACAGTATTAATTACTAGGACTGTTTAACATACCCAATTCACTAACAATTCTAGTGAATGAGGATTCATTAAGCGACTTAGTAAAAAAATATCTGCAGTTTGATCTCCAGAGCCTACAAAGTAGTTCCACTGTACCATTCATTACATGCTCTCTTATAAAATGATACCTTATGTCAATGTGCTTTGTCCTTGAGTGCTGCACAGGATTGCTTGCGATTGCTATGGCACTTGTATTATCACATAAAATAGGAATATTTTCCAATACAATGCCATAGTCCATTAATTGATTCCTTATCCATAAGATCTGAGCACAACAGCTTCCAGCAGCTATATATTCAGCTTCGGCTGTAGAGTTGGAAACTGTTTGCTGTTTCTTACTGAACCAGGATACCAATCTTCCACCTAGGTATTGACAACTTCCAGATGTACTTTTCCTGTCTACAACACTTCCTGCATAGTCAGAATCTGTATATCCAATTAACGTAAAACCAATTTCATTAGGGTACCAGATGCCTAAATTAGGCGTACCCTTTAGATATCTTAAGATTCTTTTGACAGCAGTGAGATGGATTTCTTTAGGGTTCGCTTGGAACCTTGCACACAAGCATGTGGCAAACATTATATCTGGTCTACTAGCAGTTAGGTAAAGCAATGAACCAATCATACCTCTATAGCCTGTGATATCTACCTTAGCAGAACTTTCACATAAACCAATTTTGACAGCTATAGTTGATGGTGTCTTTGCTGATGAGCACTCCTCCATGTGATATTTCTTGAGGAGCTCCTTAATGTACTTGGATTGACAAATAAATATTCCATCTTGTCTCTGACTTATTTGTAATCCAAGAAAGAATTTCAGTTCACCCATCATGCTCATTTCAAACCTACCCTGCATTAACTTAGAAAACTTCTTGCATAGAAGCTCATTAGTAGACCCAAATATAATATCGTCCACATAGACTTGGACTAGTATTATATCATTCTTATGTCTTTTAGTGAAGAGCGTTTTGTCTATGACACCTCTTATAAAACCATTTTCTAATAGAAATTCAGAAAGAGTGTCATACCATTTTCTTGGGGCTTGCTTAAGACCATAGATAGCTTTGTAAAGAAAGTAGACATAGTCCAGATGATCTTGATCTTCAAAACCAGGGGGCTGTTCTACATACACTTCTTCATCTAGCTTACCATTCAGAAAGGCACTCTTGACATCCATTTGATAAACTTTGAATCTTGAATAGGATGCAAATGCCAAGAATATTCTGATGGCCTCAAGTCTTGCCACTGGAGCATAGGTCTCGTCATAATCAATGCCTTCAGCTTGAGAATAACCTTTAGCTACCAGTCTTCTTTATTTCTTATCACAGTGCCATCTTCATCTAGTTTGTTTCTGAATACCCATCTTGTGTCCACCACTTTTCTATCTTTAGGTCTGGGTACCAGCGTCCATACTTCTAGTTGCTTAAATTGATTGAGTTCATCTTGCATAGCAATCACCCAATCAGGATCAGATAGAGCTTCTTCTACTTTCTTAGGTTCCATGACAGACAGGAACCCAGAATAGTTACATTGATTTTGATAAGCTCTTCTTGTTTTCACACCAACATCTGGATCACCAAGAATCAGCTCAAAAGGATGAGCTCTATTCCAAACAGTTTGTCTGGGAAGAATTGATCTTGACGATTTGCCTTGTTCTTCAGTATGATGTTGAGTATGACTTGTTGACCCTTCATTATCTCCCCCTGAGTTGTTGCCAGTTTGACTTGTTGATGGTTCAAGAGTATCAGTGGTGTCTTGAAAATTATCATTGTTTTCACCAGCATTATCTTGATCATTACCATCAACATTTGGATTATTATTATCAGCAACAACATCAGGTTGATTGTCATCATCTGAATCTGAGTCTGACATATCATCAAACTTAAGCTTTTCAGATGGATCTTCATTTTGGATATTTGGGAGTTTTGTGTCATCAAATGTAACATTGACACTTTCCAAGGTTTTCGGTTGATCAATAAGATACACCTTGTAGGCTCTTCTAGTATAACCAATAAATATTGCTTCATGTGCTTTTTCTTCAAATTTACCACCTTGATCATCTCCTTCTTTCAGCACAAAGCATTTTGTCCCAAATACATGGAAGTACTTGAGAGTTGGTTTCTTGTCATGTAGAGCTTCATATGGTGTCTTCATTAAGTCTTTATTGATAAGTGTTCGATTCTGGGTATAGCATGCAGTGTTGACAGCTTCAGCCCAAAAGCTCAATGGAAGCCTTGATTCACTTAGCATAGTACGTGCAGCTTCAATCAAGGTTCTATTCTTTCTTTCAACTACCCCATTTTGTTGAGGAGTTCTGGGAGCCGAGTACTGTCTAGTTATACCCTTTTCAGTGCAAAAGTCATTCAGAACTGCATTCTTGAATTCAGTTCCGTTGTCTGACCTTATAGCTCTTACTGAACGATTAGAGTCCAGCTCAATTAACTTAATGTGATCAACTACCAGTTGTGGAGTTTCATCTTTTGAGTTCAGAAATAGTACCCATGTGAATTTTGAGAAATCATCAACAATCACTAGAGCATATCTTTTTCTTGACATAGACATCACACTAACTGGACCAAACAAATCCATATGGAGAAGTTGTAATGGTTCAGTTATTGATGATATGTTAGTGCTCCTGTGAGTTGCCTTTTTTAACTTCCCTTTTTGACAAGCATCACATAGACCTTCCTGAGTAAATTCAATCGAAGGTAAGCCTCTCACCAACTCTCTTTTCACTAGAGAATTCATTGTTTTGAAGTATAGGTGAGAAAGTTTCTTGTGCCATAACCAACTTTCATCAGTGGATGCCTTTGAATAAAAACATCTAATTTCTTCTGTGCTTCCAGAGTTTATATTGGCTATGTACAAGTTTCCTTTTCTTACTCCAGTCAACTGTGGCCTTTCATTTCTCTTGTGTGATATTAGACAATTCTTCTTGTTGAAATGAACTTCATAACCTTTGTCACAGAATTGACTAATACTGAGCAAATTGTGCTCAAGGCCATTCACAAAAGAGACATCTTCAACGATAACATTTCCAGCTTCTAATCTGCCATATCCATCAGTTTTACCTTTGCTGTTATCTCCAAAGGTAACGACTGGGCCGGCCTTCTCCACCACATTTGTCAGCAGGGCTCTATCTCCGGTCATATGCCTTGAACATCCACTGTCCAGAATCCACATGACTCGTTCAACCTATTTCAAACCCTGCAATGACAAATTGGTTAGACTTTCTTCGGAACCCAAATTTGATTGGGTCCGGAGTACTTAAAGAATTGACCTTTATCAGGTAAAGCAACACTTTTTATTTTAACAACATTTTCTTCAGGTACTGGACATTTAACCCTGTAAACAGCTTTAACTTGTTTTGGTTTCAGCTTGGGTAACCATGTCTTTACCATATCCTGAGAAGGACTTGGAGTCCTAATCTTAGAATTAGGTGATTTTTCAGTCCTGGATCTAACATGTTTATTTCTGCTCATATGCTGTCTAGGAACATTCTTATTAACACATGCATGATTACCGTTAAAGTAAGCAGACATTATATTAAAAGCACAAGACATGTAATTAACAGCATCACACTTTTTATGAGCAGTTTCAATAACAGGAATAGCATGCATGGTAGATATGTTGTTGCATTTATTCATGTTGTTACTTCTACTACTAGTTTTCAAGGAACTAGTAGACTCACCAACTCTTTCTGCTTTCTTAAACACAGTCTTTCTATCTTCATCATTTTTAACAACTTGATTACTTTCTAAGACTACGCCATTAGCTAAATCCTCAATGCGCATCTCTTCCTTAATGATTAAAGATGTAGTATCCAAAGGTTCTGCTATGGATGTCTTAAAGAGTGGGTTACTAACACCCTTAAGCACTAATGGTATACCCCTATCTACAGCACTGACACGATTAGGGGTAATAATGCTTTTTCGACCAATAGCTTCATTATAATCAAACCCAATTCTTACGGTTTGATTAATAGCTTGTTGGTTAAACAACTCTTTAGCCACTTTACATGAATTAGAAGTAGCACTAACCCTTATTTCTAGCTCAGCTATTGTTTCACGTTGTTGAACCACTATCAACGCTAGAGACCTCTCAAGTTCTTTTAGAATTCTTAATTCTGATTTTTGTTTATCATGGCAATTTTGTACATCATGTAATTCTGATAATTGATTACTAAGATCTGTATTTAACAAATTTAGCCTTTCAATCTCTCTATTAGCATTACCTAGTGTATCACTAAGTTGATAAATATATTGACTATCAGTACATGATACCTCAGATGAAGTACCACTGGAGTTATCAGATTTTGCCATCAGGGCAAGATTGCCATACTCTTCATCTTCAGAGTCTGTATCATCCCAACTCTTTCCAGCAGCCACATAGGCTTTACCTGTCGTCTTCTTCTCAGATCCAAAGTCTTTTCTTTGGTTTTGTTTTGGCTTCTGACATTCAGTAGCGAAGTGTCCAAGTTCATTACAGTTGTAGCATCTAATTTTACTTCTTTCAACTGTTCCAGTTTTGTAACCTCCTCTGTTACTTGAGGATGAAGAACCTCCTCTCTGGAACCTGTTATAGTTAGATTTGTACCTGAACTTGGGATTCTTCCTGAATCTAAAGTTGTTGAATTTCCTTACCAACAAAGCCATGGACTCATCTTCCAACTGATCTAGCTCTTCTAATGAATAGAAGTCTCCTTCATCTGGACTAGCATTCGTTTGACCAACTTCAACTTCAAGCTTACCACTGTCAACATTACAAGGTTGAATAACCTTATCTTCCACTTCCTGTTTGTTCTCAACAATAAGAGCTGTAGAAGTATTAGCAACTCTTCCTTTTCCATAAATCTCCTTTTGTTGAGATTGTTCCAGTTCATAGGTTTTTAAAACACCAAAGAGTCTTTCTACAGTAATTTCACTTAGATTCCTCGACTCTCTGATAGCTGTAATTCTATGTTCTAGATGAACAGGCGTTGACAGTAGAAATTTTCTGTTGATCTCTTTCTGAGTATAGTACTTGCCATGCATCTGTAAATTGTTGACAAGTTTGTTATATCTTTCAAACACATCTTGAATACTTTCATTGTATGCTGATCGAAAGTGTTCATACTCAGATGTCAGAATTTCTAGTCGATTCTCCCTAACTTCCCCTGTTCCTTCATTCACAGTTTCAATGGTTTCCCACATTTGCTTTGCAGTCTTGCAGTTAATCACATGACTGTACATTACAGAGTCTAGAGAATCTATTAAGATCAGTCTTAAATTAAGGTCAAGTCCAGCTTCCTCTCTTTCAACAAGAGTGTATTCAGAAGAGTCTTTGTGTACATACCTTGCAGGGGAAATAACTTTTCCATCAGTAACAACTTCAGGAATTATTCCAAAAGGTATTATAGGTCCTTCTGATAAGACTTTCATGTATTTAGGATTTGCAACCTCGAGGAACATTAACATTTTGTTCTTCCACATATCATAACTATTTTTGTCATATATGGGAATTTTCACAGTTCCAACTTTAGAAGACATGATGAATTTTTTAAGAGAGTTAAAAAATTTGGGGATGATTTTTAATCGAGTAAAATGGGATCTTTGATTTGTGTATCAATCAATCAGCTCTGATACCAATTGTTAGGTCCGATAAGATTGTAGAAGGGGGGTTGAATACAATCTTTACCTTTTTATCGAAATTTGTCCTTTAAATTAATTTTGATAAATACAAATTTATGTGCGGAATTATTTAACACAATTTTTCAAGTTGAATATAACTGTATATTAACTTGATGTGGTGTTACAAAATCAGTATAACAACTTATCAAGATGTTAATAACTAATTAGAAAATTCGACATGAACTTTTCTAATTTAGTTAATAATAATCAAGATAAGAACTAGGAAACTTAATTCGCTAGTAGTACAAGAATCACAAATAAACAAGTTCTATCGGATAGAATATAACAAAGATGAAGAACTTGAATTTCTGGGAATTGTTTAAGCTTTGGTGTTCTTGATATTCTTGAGAGAATTCTGTTCTGGATGTTTTCTGCTGTGTTTTCTCCGTTATGACTTAATCTGGTCTGTTCTGTTCTTTTATATCAGTAACAGGTCTTGCTGGCTTTCTGTAGGATATTTAACTGCTCCAGCATGACTTAAACTGCTTCCAAGACTTGATTTTCCTTCATTAAGACTTACATAAACCTCCATTAAGACATAAAATGTGTCGGTATGACTTAACAGAAGTTCGGTAAGACTTACAACAGCTGGCAGAGGTCGGTAAGACTTAATCCAGGTCGGTAAGACATAATCTTGAACTTCAATGCTCGGTATGACTTAATCAACAGCTGTGTTCGGTATGACTTAACTAATTAGGTCATACCGAATTTAACCAATAAGACATAATCCTTCCAGCTTTATTTAAGTCATTTCTTTAAGTCATATTGATCCAATTAATTAGTTAATGATTAACTAATTCACATTTAATTGATACAATAATTAATTTAAATAAATTAATTAATTCTTCTAGAATTAATTCATTTAATTAAATCAACTAAATGATTTATATCAATTACAAATGAATTTAATTAAATCAATAAATAATTAATTTAATTCTTACAAACCACTGAAAGTAGTAAAGAATTACCACTGATTTGTGTTGACGTTCGATGTACTGTCTGGTTCATGAACGACTAACTTCAACGATGCTTCTTCACTTTTGACTTTAGGTTGTGGTTTGTTTCTTCTCTCAATTCTCTTGTACTGTAACTGATCTTCAAACTATCACTCGAAAAATCTCTGTCACTGTTCAAATGAATCCATTCACTTCAATGCTGTACTGGGGCTTGATCAGATAACTGAATCGTCTTCCAGTGTATGACATCAAAACTATAGATTGACTTTTCTTCTTTCTTCTGACAGATAATACTTCTTGAGATTCCTGTGATAGTTCATATGTATATTTACTTATTACAATTTGGTTTAAGTTGATTAGGATCCTCTAACTACAAATAGGCTGAGTCATATGCCTTTCAGTTCGGCCCAAAGCGGACAATATCATACTATTGTGGAGTTAAGGCTCTTGCTCGCGGCCCAACAGGTGCTCCATATTATTTACTAATCTTCCTCTCCTAGTTGTTTCAGTGACTTAGGAAATTTGGAAGATCGAAGCATGATTAGTTCTCCAGTTGATCAAGCTGCACTGAAGAACTGGGGGGTAGTTGTTACGCCATATTTTCAGTCGCCTCAATAATCTCCCAAATTTCCCAATATGAATTTAATAATCATTAAATTAATCTCTAATTTAATTATTTCCTCTCTCTGAAACTAGGAACAATCTCCAATTTATGACAGAAAATATCTCCAAACGATATCCTTCAAATCAAGAAGGTATCCTAACGCGAATATAATTTAAAAAGATAAAATCTACTAATTCCCAATACATCCCTAAACAATCATAGGGATTAAAAACCAATATTTAATTGAACAGTGTTGGCTTGATCCTTATAAATATAAGGTACGCAGGCATCTTGGAAAAGGATCCGACACATCTAACAAGTCGAGAAACCTCTTAAGTCCAGCCCCAAACGTTCATAATCCCAGATCCCCCTTTTTTCATAGTTTCGTTATTCCAGCAATCTCCGAAATTTGTTATCACCAAATTTCTCCGTTAACAGTTAAAATACTTTAATTACACAAATTGATTTCATTAATTTTAGGTTAAGATCTATTAATATCATATGTACAAATGTTGAATCTGCTATATAAACTTGTTGAACGCTTTTGTATCATATTCCGGGATGTTGAATGATAATTGTTCTTAATGTTTATATGTACAAATGTTGATTCTACAAAATACTGGGATGTTGAATGCTAAGTGTTGTTAATGATAGTCTCGGATCATCAGATGTTATTTGTACAAGTGTTGAATCTCCATTATAACTCTGTTGAACTATTGAAAAAGAAATTAAATATAACATTCAATCCACATTATAAATCTATTGAACTGTAGTATACACACGTGTTGAAGGTAATTAAGTTTGTTGAATATTCAACTAAAATGTTGAATATGTGTATCTCGATTATTATTTCCGTGTTTTGTTGAATATTGGATTGAGATGTTGAATATCTGTATCTTAATTCATATTTTTGTATTTAAGTTTGTTGAATATCCAGCTGAGATGTTGAATGTGTTTAAATCCATTGATTATGTAGAATCGTTGTTGAACATCTGATAACATTTGTTCAACAGTTTTATAGCACGAATTTAACACATTTTTTAGGTTCAACAAATTTACAAAAGAGATTCACAAAGCTATTCCAGATAAGTGCGTAGTTCCAGGAGTTCAACAAAGACATCGTTGATGTTCAACAATTTGATACTTACTTATCTGAAGATGTTTAATGTTCAACAGTTTTATAGCTGACATTCAACATTTACAGGATCAAAACATTGAAAAAAAGAAGAAGAGATAATTGATTTAAGTGATTTTTCTTCTTTGAAGCAAAAATGTGCAAACAAATTTAGTACCAGATCTTAAAATTCCCTTTTCTTGAATTATGAATTGAAATTTTTGTTGGGCTTTGTAAGAAAATATATGAAAGGCATATGACTCAGCCTATTTGTAGTTCGAGGATCCTAATCCAATTAAACTAGATTGTAATAAGTAAATAATATCAACTGTCACAGGAATCTCAAAAGGTGATAACCGTCAGAAGAAAAATCAACAAGTCAATCTATAGTTTTGATGTTTTACACTGGAAGAAGATTCAGATATCTGATCAGGCCTCAAGGTAGCATTGAAACAAGTGGATTCATTTAAGAAGACAGAGATTTCTATTAGTGACAAGAAACAATTTCAGTACCGAATGATTGATGAGAGTGGAGAGTATAAAAAGACCACAGTGTTAAAAGTCACGATGAAGAACAGAGATTGGAGTTAGTCGTTCATGAACCAGACAGTACATCGAACGTCAACATCATGCCAGTGTATGTTCCTTATCATAATTACGTGGTTTTCAGCGGAGTATTGACTATTAAAGAATTTATATTAATTCTATTTTAATTGATTAAGTCAAGTAAGTAAGTTAATAAATAAATTAATTCTATCAGAATTAATATATTTGTTAAAGTGATTATTAGATTAATTAAATAAGAATTAATATGAAAAAGGATTAATTAGTTAAATGATTTTTAATAAGTCATTTAATTAATTATAAACTGAAAAATATGATGATATAACTATCAAACTGATAGTTATACCGATAGTCATATTCAGTTTATAAAGGAGATAGTCATATTCAGTTCAAAGGAGATAGTCATATACAGTTCAAAGGAGATAGTCATATTTCATTCAAATGGTAAGTTATACCGAATGTTATATTGACTTGGTAAGTCATACCGAATGTTATATTGACTTGATAAGTTATACCGAAAGTCATATTTAAGCTGGACAGTCATATTACATTGATTTGATAGTCATACCGATTGTCATATTAATGTAAAATGATTGTCATATCAGTTTAAATCAAGTAATATGACTATGGCTGTGTATATAAGACAGAAGAATGCAGAAGGAAAACCACCAGTCGAGCTAAACAAGAAAAATACACACAGCAGCTATTTTCTCTCTCTCTCAAGCTCAAGAACACCTTCAAATTTAATTCTGTAAATTCAAGTTCATCTCAGTTGTAATATCCTATCCATTGGAACTTGTTTACTTATGATTCTTGTACTACTAGCGAATTAAGTTTCCTAGTTCACAAATTGATATCTTGATTTTATTAACTAAATTAGCAAAGTTCATGTTGAATTTTCTAATTAGTTATTAATTACTTGATAATCATTTGGACTGATTTTGTAACACCCATCAAGTTATTATTTCTATATTCAACTTGAAATTTGTGTTATATTATTCCGCACAAAAATATTCGTTTAAGTGAAAATTATTTAACGAATAAATTTTGAGAAAATGGTATAGATTGTATTCAACCCCCCCCTTCTACAATCTTATCGGACCTAACAATATAGGAGAAGTACAGGTAAGTATGTTAGACATTGAAGAAGCCTATGTTATCTTTTGTTGATAATTTTTAACATTTCTTCCATTTGGAGAGTGTTGGGATTTTGTATGTTGTCGTAAAAGATGCAACTCAACATCACTATAGCTGTCGAAACACTGATTTATTAGTGAATTGAGATAATAGGATCGGAAAAAATATATTAAGAATTGTTGTAAGTTGCTGCACAAGTTATCTATGGATCGTAAATTACAGCTAGAAAGTTCATTTTACGAGATTTCATTGATTTTAGATAATTCTATTTTCAGCAATGAGTAGGAAGTCCTACTGCCGAAGTCACAAATTAGAAGATTCACAAGTGACAATAAATGTTTTTCAAGTGATAATTGGAGACAATTTAGATTTTTGATCTGGAGAAGGGTAACAACCTTCTCTATAGTAATTGTAGAAAGGTGTAGACTATAAGCTTGATAAAACAAGTCATAAATCTATGAAGACCCATTGCTCGTTTGCGTTAGACCACCTATAGGTAGTAATTCCTGAATACACTAATCTGGGACACTAATCTGGGATCATGTCTTTTTTAGTTATGAATTTTTTTTTTCGAGAAGGTCTGAAGGAAATTTTCATTCATGCGTATTTTTGCAAGGAAACCATGTCAATTTCTGAATTCATTCATCAATTTATATAGTGAATTTAAAGTAGACATCATTTACTTCAAAGGTACGTGGGAATACTACTTTGTGAGATATTTATGCTAAATATGAGTTATGATGTTAACTGTGTTGCTAAAGAATAAACCTGAAAAGAGTGTAGGAGAGAGTATAGTGTCAACGCTATACATTCATTGATGAGACCAAGAGCTGTTGTTGGTTCGAAAACTAACTACGCAAGCGTACGTGGTCACAAGTAATATAATAAGATCGATCCCACGAAGACTTGGTGTTTGTTCAGAAACAGTGCTTATGCAACGACATATGATTAAACAACAAACTGCTTGAATTAATATAATAGGGGACTTTGTTTTATTTTTCTAATTGATTTATCAAAATAATAATACTAAATAATTCGAACTACTTGATTTAATTAAACGAGATTTAATATGTGAGAAAAACATGGGATTCTAATTTCATTACTTATTTCATTTAGAATTGATGCCTTAATTCAATTTTATTTGATAATTACGAAAGCTAGCCGGGAACACGAAACTAACATAAGCGCCTTTCAGCTTTAACTTATATCAAATCACACGAACATCCATTTAAAAAGAAAGAAGTTGCATGGACACCGTTTATGCTTAGACCCTATATGTCTATAAGATTTGAAAAAATAATTGGTTTACGAATAAATTCCTTTATTATGACTACATAGGGCGGTGTGATCCAAAATCCTACCACTTATCGTAAATGTACATGACAATTACGAACCTATGCTAACATGGAAAATTCTAAATTCTTAAATCCACTTTCGCATTCATTAGGAATTAAATTCCAAATACAACAATTCCAACCGGGGTTTCAGCATTAAGAATATATCACTCAGAATTTGTTTATGATAATTCTTTTTCCTCGTAGCCAGTCCACTTGATAATAAAATCCTTGTGATTAAATTCCAAATTGAGGCAAAAATCCGAATTGAGGCAAAAATCCACCATTTTTTAGTCTTTTATCGCCAGGATACCTAAAATTTCGAGTTCTGCACAACAAAGACTGAAACAAGATAAACGAATTAAAAGACAAAACATACTTAAAGATAAACCACCAATCTAGGTCCAATTAGCGCATAATAAGTGGATATAAAATCCACTTATCACACCCCCAAACTTAAACCGATGCTTGTCCTCAAGCGAAAACAGACTCGACTATCTCTAAATGCATGAATGCAACTGATGCAAGAATCCCATAGGCAAAGCAATAACCAATTTAGCAGAGTGCCTCAGAGAATGTGATAATTCCAAATAGAGATTGACTAAATACCCGCATATTAACATTTACAAGCACAGAAACGTGCGTGTGTTCTTAGCTCACCAGATGTACTCCCTACACTAGTTCAGAAACATAGCCTATTCTTTGACCAAACAATCACAAGTTTATAAATAGAATGAACGTTAAACACTTAATAACTCAGAGACACCTTCATACTTATTCAAGTTTGCCAAGGATTCAACATGCTTTATTTAGATCATTCAACTGCTATATATACAAAACTATGCTACTTTTGCTTATTTGACCGTGCAATGGTTGAGGTCCCTAAAGACTTATGCACTAATACTCTTGTAGCGAGCGTTGAGTTAATGGATCCCAGACCGAGAAAGCCTTAGGTCACTAGGCACAAAGTCCACTAGAACTTAATTGCTCGAGTATTAATGAGCCAAACCGCAGTCAATTATGCCCATATACACTCATATCAACTTCTTTATTTTTATTTTTATTTTTTATTTTTTTAAGAATGAGTGCGTTTCGCTCCATCTCATTCCACCCCTAGACTACTCATAATATGTATATGAGCGGCTACTAGCCTTTGACGCCTAACCTTATTAACTTTCGTAACTACTACACTTTTAGCAAGCAATCCTTGGTTTCCCCCAAACTTATACTTTAGTGCTCTTATGCAATCAAGGGAATACAGAACATTCTAAATATAAACAAGTGATTATTCTTAACAAAACAACAAGTATGTTCCGGAACTAGTTCAAGAGCAATCGCTGAGACTCTGTTAAGAATGTGTTTCTGTAGCACGCAAGTCAATTCATAAGTATTTAAATCAACCCTATATTCATCATTATCACACTCAGATTCATCTTTGGCTACTAAACGGAACAACCAAGCGCTACGGGATCAAGGAAAATATGCTATGCAACTAATCATGAATATGCAATTTTTTTATTATAATATGCATTATATGAAATTATACTAGCATGGTATATTATGAACTACATGAAACTATATGCAATACTATGTTATCCTAAATCACCCCCAAACTTAACATATTCAATGTCCTCATTGAAGGTCTAGATAAAGGATGAAAGGAACTCCCCTAACTGTCGGCATCGTCACCCTCCTCGGATGGTGAATCAAGTGGTGGAAAAGCTACATGGGCTCCAACTGAGGCCAGTCTACCTCGAAAGAAAAAATTTTCTTTTGCGAAGCAAGCT
Organism: Saposhnikovia divaricata; assembly: GCA_036435485.1. Classification (NCBI taxonomy): domain Eukaryota; kingdom Viridiplantae; phylum Streptophyta; class Magnoliopsida; order Apiales; family Apiaceae; genus Saposhnikovia; species Saposhnikovia divaricata. The sequence goes on from CM071596.1 coordinate 89,152,802, forward strand.
CCTGTAATTCGTCAATGACCTGCACACTTGACATAATACTAAATAAAATCAAACTAAAAATAAAAACATTAAACCTATGGGTTGCCTCCCATGAAGCGCTTGTTTATTGTCACTAGCTTGATGATTATGCTACTTGATCATGTTGGGGCAAGAATAGCGGTGACTTCCTCATGGTTAACCGTACCACCGAAGTAATGTTTCAATCACTGTCCGTTCACTTTAAACAGATTATCAGGGAACCTGTCATAGATCTCGACGGTGCCGTGTGGAAAAACATTTTTGACGGTGAATGGACCTGACCATCTTGACTTGAGTTTTCCTGGGAAAAGTTTGAGTCTAGAGTTATACAAAAGGACTGATTGACCTGGTTCAAATGATTTATGTACTAGCTTCCTATCATGCCATCGTTTCACCTTTTTCTTGTACATTTTTGAGTTCTCATATGCCTGCGAACGGAATTCCTCAAGCTCATTCAATTGTAGCATTCACTTTTCACCTGCAGCTTTCATATCAAAATTTAATTTCTTTAAGGCCCAGTAGGCCTTGTGTTCTAGCTCAGCCGGAAGATGACAAGCCTTTCCATAAACCAACTGAAATGGTGACATTCCCAATGGAGTCATGTATGTTGTCCTGTATGCCCACGCAGCTTCTTCTAATTTCAGCGACCAATCTTTCCTGGACGGATTAACCACTTTTTCTAGGATCCGCTTGATCTCCCGATTGGAAACTTCTACTTGCCCATTTGTTTGGGGATGATAGGCAGTAGCAACACGATGGGTTACACGATATTTGGCCATGAGTGCTGTGAACTGCCGATTACAGAAATGAGACCCTTCATCGCTGACTATTGCTCGTGGTGTTCCAAAGCGTGTGAAAATATTCTTGTGCAGAAAGTTTAACACCACCTTAGCATCGTTTGTAGGTAGAGCTTTGACTTCTACCCACTTAGACACATAGTCCACCGCTAGCAGAATGTCCTGGTTGTTGCACGATGAGACAAATGGTCCCATAAAGTCTATCCCCCAGACATCAAAGATTTCCACTTTCAGGTCATGTTGAGGGGCATCTCATTCCTTTTGGAAATATTTCCTACTCGTTGACACCTATCACATTTCAATGCAAAATGATGCGCATCTTTGAACAATGTTGGCCAGAAAAAACCTGCTTGCAGCACTCGGGCAGCTGTCCTTTCCCCACCATAATGACCTTCATACGTGGTGGAATGACAATCCTGCAGAACACCCTCTGTCTTGTTGTAGGGTATGCAATGTCTGATCATCCTGTCTGCACATTGTCTGAACAAGAATGGCTCATCCCAATGATACCATTTTACGTCATGCAGAAACTTCTTTCGCTGGACTGATGAAAATTCGGAAGGCATGATATTACTTACTAAGTAGTTTACAATATCTGCAAACCATGGCTTTTCCCCTTACACCATAAACAGCTGCTCATCGGGAAAGTATTCATTAATTAGAGTATTATCCCCATTAGCCCTTCCATGACCTTCCAGCCGTGATAAGTGGTCTGCCACTTGATTTTCCATTCCCTTCCTATCTTTTATTTCTAGCTCAAATTCCTGCAGCAAAAGAATCCATTGAATCAGACGCAGCTTTGCATCTTTCTTTGAGATCAAGTATCTAATGGCTGCGTGGTCTGTGTAAACTGTAACTATCGTGCCAAGTAGATATGATCTGAATTTGTCAAACCCATAGACGACTGCAAGAAGCTCCCTTTCAGTGGTAGTGTAATTCAGTTGTGCATCAGTGAGGGTCTTTCTAGCATAGTAGACCACATGGAACACATTCTTCTTCTGTTGGCCCAGAACAACTCCCACCGTAAAATCACTGGCGTCACACATCATCTCCAATGGATCGTCCCAATTAGGTGCTGTAATGATGGGATCAGTAGTCAGCTTTACTTTCAAGTGCTCAAATTCAGCCAAACAATCTTCATCAAACTTGAAAGGGATGTCTTTCTCCAACAAATTGCATAAAGGCTTAGAAATTTTGGAGAAGTCTTGTATGAAACGCCGATAGAAACCTGCATGTCCAAGAAAGCTTCGGATTCCTTTAACTGAGATTGGAGGAGGAAGTCTTTCAATCGTCGCCACTTTAGCCTTGTCCACTTCGAGTCCCTTGCTAGATACCTTATGCTCGAGAATAATTCCATCTTGCACCATGAAATGGCATTTTTCCCAATTGAGCACCAAATTGGTCTCAACACATTGTTTCAGCACCAGACGAAGATTATTTAGGGCCTCATCATAAGAATTTCCAAAAATTGAAAAATCATCCATGAAAACCTCCATATTTATTCCAATCATGTCAGAGAATATGGCCATCATGCATCTCTAAAAGGTAGCAGGTGCACCACAGAGTCCTAATGAAACCCGTCGGAAAGCAAAAGTGCCAAAAGGATAAGTGAATGTGGTCTTCTCCTGGTCTTCTGGAGCAATACAAATCTGATTATAACCTGAATAACCATCAAGAAGGCAGTAATACTCATGGCTAGCCAACCTATCCAGCATTTGATTGATGAATGGAATAAGAAAATGATCTTTTCTGGTGGCCTTGTTTAGCTTCCGATAATCCATGCATACTCTCCACCCTGTGACTGTCCGAGTAGGGATGAGCTCATTCTTTTCATTTGCTACCACTGTCATGCCTCCTTTCTTAGGCACACATTGCACCAGACTCACCCACGAACTGTCTGAGATAGGATAGATGATTCCTGCATCTAGCCATTTAAGAATTTCCTTCTTCACCACCTCTTTCATGATCGGATTGAGTCTTCTCTGATGTTCTACAGATGGTTTGCTTCCTTCCTCAAGCAGAATTTTATGCATGCAATAGGAGGGGCTGATTCCTTTAATATCTGCTATGGTCCACCCGATTGCATGCAATATGAGGGGCTGATTCCTTTAATATCTGCTATGGTCCACCCGATTGCTGATTTATACTCTCTCAGAATCCGCAGCAGCTTGATTTCTTCACTACCTGTCAGGTTAGCAGCAATAATAACAGGTAATGTAGATGCATCACCTAAATATGCATACCTCAAGTGATCCGGCAGAGGTTTGAGTTCGAGCACAGGGGCTTTTTCAATAGATGGTTTAAGGCGCACCTGTGACTTTTTAAGATCTTCTAACCCGAGAGGCTCAATTGGAAAATCAAACCTCCTCTTCCACGGGGCTGAATTCAACATCTGAATTTGCTATGCTCCTTCTCCATCTTCCATATCAGAATCCCCTATTAAAGCTCTTTCTAAGGGGTCTGAAATCAGCAGCTGCTCAACTTCTCTATTTACGGACATTTCCACCATGTCCACTTTAAAACATTCCTCTTCCTCTGTTGGAAATTTCATTGTCGAGAACACATTAAAAGTGACATTATGCTCGTGCACTCTCATGGTAAGCTCTCCTTTTTGAACGTCGATCAAAGTTTTGCCTGTGGCTAGAAATGGTCTTCCCAAAATGATAGGAATGTTCTTGTCTTCTTCAAAATCTAGAATGACAAAATCAGCAAGAAAGATCAATTTATCCACCTTAACCAAAACATCCTTTACTATACCTCTCGGATATGTGATCGAACGATCAGCTAGCTGTAATGAGATATTAGTAGGCTTTAGATCAGGGTGTCCCAGTTGAACAAAAATAGATAGCGGCATCAGATTTATACTTGCTCCCAAGTCGCATAAACATTGTTGAAAGATATGTTGCCAATTGTGCATGGTATTATGAAGCTCCCTGGATCCTTGAGTTTCGGGGGCAATTTCTGTTGTAGAATGGCACTGCACTCTTTTGTTAAAGCAACAGTTTCCAATTCCTCAAGTTTCAGCTTCCTTGATAGAATACCCTTCATGAACTTAGCATAACACAGCATTAGTTCCAATGCTTCTGCAAAAGGTATATTAATATGTAGCTTCTTGAACACTTCTAAAAACTTTTCAAACTGCTTATCAAATCTCTGCTTCTGGAGTCTCTGCGGATATGGTGGAGGGGCTAGATTTGAGTGTTTGCAGTTTTATGCTCCTGAGATGCTTTCTCAGATGGCCCGTTGATACCCTCCGGTTTGCTGATGCTGTTTTCAGGTTTCAAGATCTCCGTTTGTTCCTCCTTAGTGGTGTGGCTGCCCTTTGCCTCCGACTGTTCGGTTACCTTTTCAACTTCTTGGTCCTTTGTAATTTTTCCAGATCTTAAAGTGAAAGCTTTGACTTGTTCTTTGCCGTCCCTTTTTCCAGGGTTTGTTACTGTGTCGCTAGGGAGAACTCCTTGCGGCCTGTTGAGTAAGGCGTTTGCTATTTGGCCAATTTGGTTTTCCAGAGTTTTAAGAGATACAGCCTGGCTTTTACACATCAATCTTAGTTCTTCCAATTCTGATTTCTCAGCAGACTGTTGGCCTAGACCAGCATTATATTGTTGATAAAATCCCGGACGTTGAGATTGTTTCGGGGCGTATTGATTCTGAAATTGTTGCCCCTGCTGTTGATGCGATCCTGAGGGATTGTATGGTCTGGCCCCATACTGCTAATTTTGGGGTTGATGGTATGGCTGTTGTTGATATGGTTGTGGTTGTTGTGTTTGATATGGTGGTTGAGTTTGATATGGTGGTGGTTGCAATCCATTTTTATTGTTGCTCCAGCTGAAGTTAGGATGGTTTCTGTTGCTGGGTTGGTAAGTGTTTGGGACTCGGTGCTGTTGCTTTTGAAAATTGCTCACAAAGTGCACTGATTCATTAGAAATTGCACATTGATCCATTTCATGTCCACCGGCACATAACTCACAAACACTCGCTACTTGCTGTACCCCGTAGTTTTCAAAGAATCCACCTTCATGCTTAGCGCTTTAAGCTGAGCTGATAGGGTTGTGGCTGTGTCAACCTCGAGGATTCCTGCCACCTTGTGTTGAGGCATCCTCTGCGTAGGATTCTGATATTCATTAACCGCCATCATTTCAATTAGCTCGTAGGCGGCTTCATAGCTCTAAGCCCATAAGGCTCCCCCTGATGCTGCATTCACGATTGGTCTTGATTGCCATCCTAGACCATTATAAAAGCAATTAATAACCATCCATTTTGGCATTCCATGGTGAGGGCATTTTCTTAGTATTTTTTTATAGCGCTCCTAAGCTTCACATAAAGATTCCCCCGTCTGTTGTGTGAACTGAGCAAGAGCATTCCTTATGGCAGCTATTTTTGCCATTGGATAGAATTTAGTGAGGAACTTTTGAGCGAGTTTTTCCCATGTTGTTATCGAGCCAGTTGGAAGAGAGTGCAACCATCCCTTAGCTTTGTCCCGCAGAGAAAATGGAAAAAGCCTCAACTTTACAACATCATCTGACACGTTGTTGAATTTGAATGTGTCACAAATCTCTATGAAGTTCCAGATATTTTGGATCTTCCGTTGGCGCTCCCCCGAACTGGACAGAGTTTTGTACCATCTGGATTGTGCCAGGTTTGATTTCAAATGTGTTGGCTGCAATGGCTGGCCTGACGATGCTTGACTGAATGTCATTGATTTTCGGTTGAGAATAGTCCATCAACGTCTTGGGCACAACATCCGCCATTTCTAATGCTTCTTCCAGCTTTATTACGGTTCTTGATTTAAGAGTTTGGGCACGCGTTCACATAAACAACTCAAGATCCTTATACTGGCAGAGGGAGAAAACACAATGTGAGAAAAAAATTATCCAAGTCAATTAAGTTTAACCTCCGTTGATGTTAAACACAAATTCTGAAAATAACACCGAAGTCCCCGATAGCGGCGCCAAAAACTTGTTGGTTCGAAAACTAACTATGCAAGCGTACGTGGTCACAAGTAATATAATAAGATCGATCCCACGAAGACTTGGTGTTTGTTCAGAAATAGTGCTTATGCAACGACGTATAATTAAACAACAAACTGCTTGAATTAATATAACAGGGGAGTTTATTTTATTTTTCTAATTAATTTATCAAAATAATAATACTAAATAATTCGAACTACTTGATTTAATTAAACAAGATTTAATATATGAGAAAAACATGGGATTCTAATTTCATTACTTATTTCATTTAGAATTGATGCCTTAATTCAATTTTATTTGATAATTACGAAAGCTAGCCGGGAACACGAAACTAACATAAGCGCCTTTCAGCCTTAACTTATATCAAACCACACGAACATCCACTTAAAAAGATAGAAGTTGCGTGGACACCATTTATGCTTAGACCCTATATGTCTATAAGATTTGAAAACATAATTGGTTTACGAATAAATTCCTTTATTATGACTACATAGGGCGGTGTGATCCAAAAATCCTACCACTTATCGTAAATGTACATGACAATTACGAACCTATGCTAACATGGAAAATTCTAAATTCCTAAATCCACTTTCGCATTCATTAGGAATTAATAATTTAGATGTTAGCTGCGCATCTAATAAATTAAGCGCAACCATATTAGACAATCTGATTTTTTTATCATAATACAAATTATTAAGGCATCGAATTACTAAATTACGTAAATAAATCCATTAGAATTCCATGACGGCGATTAGTTCATAATCGAACGGATCGTCATCATGGGATTAAATGAACACATGACAGAAAATTTGCATGAATTAAATATGAAATTACAAGAGTTTAGAAAATAGAACCGAAATAGCTTCCAATGAAAAAGAGGAGCACTCCAAGTAATCCCCTTAAAATCTTCAACCAAAATAGAACTTACACTAAATTTGCAGAAAATTAAAGTGTATGAAATAAAACTGAAATTACAAAGAATGCTACTGAATATTTGAGAGAATACAAATCAGAATTCAGTTGAGAGATGTATTAAAACTTATGAAAAACACTCCTATTTATAGGAGAAATTAGCCCACATTTGCAGAAAACACCGGAGTCAGTGGCTGATGGCTCACGCGCAGGCGGCTATTTGTTTGCCTAATTTTTGCTTTTCAAACTCAATTTGTTCACAGCTTATAATCTTTAATTAATAAATAATTATTTTAATTCAGAAATTATAAAAATAAATATATAATATTATTAGATATTTATAAATATAATTTTCTAAATAAATAAAATATTTATTAAAATAAATATATCCTTAAGTCCTAAGCTGCGGTCTATCGACGGGCGGTGGTTTAGCTGGCCTGCCTAACTTCTTTTTCAATTCTTTATAAAACCATCATTACACTTTACTTTAAGACATGACCTGCACAATTCAACAACAGGGGCTTATTTCATCCTGTATGAACGGGTTCCGTAGAAATGCTTTTTAACCCGCACAGCTATAATCTTTAATTAATAAATAATTATTTTAATTCAGAAATTATAAAAATAAACATCTAATATTGTTAGATATTTATAAATATAATTTTCTAAATAAATAAAATATTTATTAATATAAATATATCCTTACGCTCTAAGCTGCGGTCTATTGAGGGTCTGGAACCGGACTCCTTTTGCTTAACAAAAAATATATCAATTCCAACCGCGATTCCAGCTTTAAGAATATATCACTTTCCATCTTTTTGTGATAATTCTATTTCCTCATTGCTCGTCCAAGTGTAAGTTACGGTCTCTTGAGGATCTGAAACCAGACTCCTTTTGCTTAAAAACAAATACAACAATTCCAACCGGGGTTTCAACATTAAGAATATATCACTCAGAATTTGTTTATGATAATTCTTTTTCCTCGTAGCCAGTCCACTTGATAATAAAATCCCTGTGATTAAATTCTGAATTGAGGCAAAAATCCACCATTTTTAGTCTTTTATCACCAGGATACCTAAAATTGCGAGTTTTGCACAACAAAGACTGAAACAAGATAAACAAATTAAAAGACACAACATACTTAAAGATAAACCACCAATCTAGGTCCAATTAGCGCATAATAAGTGGATATAAAATTTACTTATCAGTTGTCGAAATTTAATTAGACGGTGAATACTTTGAATGATGTTTTTTAATACTTAATACTTTTAAGGAGACAAGTTTATATATAGAATATTCACTTCTTTGTTGGGTCGTTATTGCTGCATGAGCACAAAGATGTTACATGAGCACCGATATGATTAAAGAAGAGCCATATATTCGTTTTTTCCAATTAGCTGAGAAAAGTCTTCCCGTCTGTAGTTTCAAAATGTGCAGTCTTCCTGTCTGTAGTTTCAAAGTTTATAATTGAGCATATTTTTCTTCATATGTGTTTGAAATTCAATTGGTTCCGGTGATTTGTTGATCCCATTTATAACATATCATCATATCTTATCTTTGAAATATAAATTTATATTTATATTTCTTTTTCTTTTTTTAAAATGTTGCAGGAATTCGGGTTTCAAGCAATTACTAAGTTTGAAGAAATGGCAGCAAAATACAACTCTTTTGTACGATTTTTTTTTCTAAATGATTTGAATTTTAAAGTGGAATTTCAAAGTATTCTTTACCCAAATTTGACCAATTAATAGATTAATAAATTAAATTTTTCATTAGGCAATGGGTTATTATATCCTTCGGTCTATTTTAGGTAAAAAAAATTAAATTATGTTTCATAGTAAGTTTTTATCTATGCGTATTATTTTTATCTAAGTGTATATATTATATTATCTAATTAATATCTAGAAAATAACTGGTTTAAAAAAAATCTAGAAAATAACTAGATAATGAATATATTCATTTTGACCTAGCTGTTTGTCTTTCGCATCCAACTATAACGAAACCTCTTAATTTTTGCAAGAAGCTGGAAATGATAGGAAATCTATGATTGAATTTGAGTTTGCCAAGGAGCATGACATTGCAAAGCTAGATGAAGTTAAAAAATCAGGGCATAACACTGATGCCTGGTATCTTCAGCAAGATGATGTGGAGGAATTGGATGACCAAAAACGAATCTCCGGAAAGTATATTTGTTATCTGGGCTGTTATAGGATCTTGGATGCTCCTGATGCTTTTGTTGAGCCACACATTCTCAAATCTGAAGTCAGAAACCAAGTCCATCTTTCCTCTAGTCGGATACCAAGTCCATCCCCCCTATCGTCAGAAACAGTCACAGTTGCATTTTTCACTTCAAGGCAAGCAATGAGATCCACTCCAGAAAAAAATAATAACTGGGGGCAAAGTACTACCCGAACTTAATATGTTCAAAGACGCATCTAGAAAATATCTAATAGACTCTGATCCCTGATGTTGATTTCCTCTATCTTATTGACCGCATTCGTATACATCATATACAAGTCCCCTATCCCACACTTCCTTACTTCTTCCCCCATTCTCCAACCTAGAATACCAGTCAACAGCGGTTCTGCATCCAATGGCGGTTCTACTAACCAGGTATGTCTTGCTCCTATACTGACTAACAATAACTTATAATCAAGATTTTACATCTTTATTCACTTACCAAGTTCTTGGTTTTTTTTTTTCATATTATAGGACCGTTTACAATTGTACATCGAGCAAAACAAGGTTGCTTTGAAGAATGTGTTGCATTCTTTATGTTATGATAACACAAATATCACGACTTACCGAATTCTGATGTGTATGTATCAGGCGCGACTACATCTTGGTGGTAATATACAGAAATTGTTGGTATGATATTATTTATTATTATTCTTTATGATTATTTCTTGTTAGTTGATGTATGTTATCAATTGTACTTTATTGGAAATTAGAGAGAATTCTAAAATATAGAAATACAAATAGGGGATAGCTTACTCTGAAATTTTAGCATCAAGGGTTTCCGCTTAAATCTTTGTGCTCTAACTATCCTGTTTGTGTTTTATTTTTAATTTGTCATGAATGGAGCATATAGTAATTGCGGATTTAAAATCCGAACTAAAACCAAGGTGATAATTTTTTGTAATTTTTTCCTTGTATTAACTGGAATCAAAATGTCCGACGCAATAAATTTGTGTACAGTGGTAGTATAGTGAATGCGGCCCTAGCCTAGCCTTTATTAATATTTGTTACTTGGACTGTTACAGGATTCTGTGGTTGATGCTCCGGCAACTGATGCTGAGGCCCCTGTTGTTGCTTCTCCTGCGGCTGCTGATGCCACGGATGCTCCTTATGCTTTTGTTGTGCCTCTTGCATCCAATGACGGTTCTGCTAATCAGGCATGTCTTAATCCTAAACTCACTTGCAATAACTTGCATTGAAGTCATAATTGAATAATAACAACTTGCATTGGGCTTTCCTTGATCATCTAAAAAAGAATTAATGAATGATGTTTCTTCGTTTTACTAGTGAAAAAATGTTTTGAGCTTATCTTTGTGTGTTTTAAATTAGGAGAGTTAAAATTCTGGGCTTATGATTTTGAACTTAGTTTTATGTTGCCAAACCTTGTGTGCTGTTAAGAAAATTTAAGTGTTGTGTTTATCAGAACTGGTTTTCTTTGCTATGTAATTTAAGTATTCTGCTTATCTTGTCTATTTTGTTCTGAGAATCTGTTATGAAGGATATTGTGTGTGTATGCAATTATATTTTTATACTTTAAAAGTTACTGTTGCATTTATATATACTTCCATATATAGGTCATTATTACATAAAACAATACTTTAGTAAAGAACATTACATAATCTTACACAAATTTCATCTAAATTATAATTTTAACAACTCGAAGATTTAAAGATGGATAATAGAATTTAAGTTATGTTTCAACTTCGCCGCCACTTCTTTCGTCAGAACGCTGTTCACCGCCACTTTTCTCGCCGAAAAAAATCTCGCAACAAATTTGAATATGGATCTAATATATGTATAAGTCAATAATGTATGATTGTAAATTAGATACACACATTAGCTATAACAAAATAAGAAGTTACCATCTTACCCCTGCCCATATGAATTTTAAAAAAACTGGTCGAATGATCTTAAAAAGTTTGTAGATTTGTATATTAAAAAAAAAATTATTTGATCACAGCTCTACTATATATATATATATATATATATATATATATGTGTATGTGAAGAAAATGAAAAAATGTTAAAAGGAATCGTTTAAAAAGATACATATGAGATGAAGAATATTAAATCTTTTAAAAGGATAGAAAGACAAGTTGAATATACAAAGATCGTATTATTGTAAAGATATTAAATTGATCGTATAATTACAAACAAACTACAAAAATCTCGTAAAAAAGGGTAAATACTCTTCGGATAATGGCCATTTTCAAATTATAAAAAAATACATATTTATGAAATAAGTATCTCCAATATACATTTTTGAGATACAAATTCCGATCATCATCTTTTATCCATTTTAAAAAAGCAGTATCGTTCCTAACTTTCTCCAAAAATTTAAAGTTGTATCTCATTCACCTCTCAGTTTTATGAAAAAACCCCTCTAAAATTCTTTAAAAAGAAGTTACAATAAAAAACACACAAAAAAAGAATAATAATGAGAATAGAATAAAGTGAAAAATAAAAGGAAGAAAGAGCGGCGTAAAAGAGCACTCATACTTCTTCTTCTTCTTCTTGTTTTTGTGTATCATGACGACGATGACTGCTGCAATGAAGAGCTCCTTTGCTACCGCCGTTACGGGTGGGTCCCACTCCCACCTTTGTCATAATCATTATAATAATTCTAGGACAAGAACAGGAGTTGTGTTCTGTACTTCTGCAAAGCAGGTGGGCCCAGCTGTGGTTGAGCAGACAACAAAAGACAAACCGAGTCGAATCGGGTCACTGAGTCAAGTGTCGGGCGTGTTGGGTTGTCAGTGGGGTGATGAAGGTAAAGGCAAGCTTGTTGATATCCTAGCTAACCATTTCGACATCGTCGCTCGTTGCCAGGTTATATTTATAATTGCACTTTTTTTTATAATTTATTTTTGTTTCTATTTAGTGATTTTGTATGAAATGTATTTATAGATTTGTTGATGATGATCTCGTATTCGACACAGTTAAGTAATATTGGCTGTTTTAGTATTGTAATGTTATATGTGGATTGGAAGAAATTATATATAGTAGATGCAATTTTTGGAAAGTGCATGACATGTGTGTTGAATAATGGTTGCGTTGATTAACTAGGTTTTCGAGAAACTGAAATGAGATTTGTAGCAGAGTCCCTTCAAAATTTTTACTTGTTTAATGCCCCGTGCGATGATTAACTAAAGAAAGCTCTCTTGTCTAATGATTGATTAAAGAAAGATCTCTTGACTAATGATTGAGTGAATTAGAATGAGGAATATGCTTACTTGTGCGAGTCGATGTATGAATATGTAAAACGAGGAGTTCCTTAGTTAACACTTGACTGTAACCACCCGGGTTTTTTAAGGGCAACCCACTTATTTATGTGTTTGTTTTGCATGTTGTTACCATAGAAATACTTGAAATGGGTGAAAACCTGTTTGCCCATGCATAGTTTTTTGGCTTCTTGGGTGTGGTAGGCATTGATTTTGGTTATTACGTGAAGATTCCTTCCGAGCATGTGTGTTTCTTAGAGAGGGACTCTGGGCAACCTATTTGTCATAGGCACCTTGATTTTTGTGATTGGAATCCTTTGTTAACTTCATTGCTATTTTGTTATAGGGTGGAGCTAACGCAGGTCACACTATTTACAATGCTGAGGGCAAGAAGTTTGCCCTACATCTCGTTCCATCAGGAATTTTGAACCAAGACACCATGTGTGTTGTTGGTAATGGTGTTGTGGTTCATCTGCCTGGAATATTTAAAGAAATTGACAGTCTTGAAGCTAGTGGAGTTTCCTGCAAAGGAAGGATCCTAATATCTGACCGAGCTCATCTGCTATTTGATTTTCATCAAGTTGTGGATGGCCTTAGAGAAGCGGAACTAGCTAAATCCTTCATTGGCACTACCAAGAGGGGCATTGGCCCTTGCTATTCTAGCAAGGTTATCCGTAATGGAATAAGAGTAGGTGACTTGAGGCATATGGATACATTTCCGGAAAAACTAGATCTCTTGCTTGCGGATGCAGCCTCAAGATTTGAAGGTTTTAAGTATACACCTGATATGCTTAAGGAAGAAGTTGAACGATATAAGAGATTTGCAGAAAGGTTGGAGCCATACATTAGTGATACAGTGCATTTCATTAATAAGTCTATCTCTGAAAAGAAGAATATTTTGGTAGAAGGTGGTCAGGCAACCATGTTGGATATTGACTTCGGGACTTACCCTTTCGTTACATCCTCCAGTCCATCTGCTGGTGGAATCTGCACTGGGCTTGGTGTTGCACCTAGGGTCCTTGGTGATATTGTCGGAGTGGTAAGTGATAATAGCATTATTTTTGTTGTAATTTCGGTTTAAAATTGTAAAGGAACAATAGAAAGTGTAGTATGTATATTAATCTGTTTCAGAAGTAGTATCTACCAGCAGAAATACAGGATTCAGCCATTTGGATCCCTGGTTTTCTGATGGTTTTTGCTTGTGTGGCTCATGAGAGTCCAACCCAGGAAAGGTCGTTTTGCAGATAATTTCTGTTTGCTTCAATTTGCGGCACCTGAAATATGACGATGCTACTTATTGTTAATTCTTTTATTCTATTGCAAAAGGTGTCTGAAGCACTAGACTTGAAATATGACGATGCTACTTATTGTTAATTCTTTTATTCTATTGCAAAAGGTGTCTGAAGCACTAGACTTGAAATTTGAGTCTTTCACATGTAAAAGATCATTTTATATAACAATAGATGCATTCAGTGGCACCAGTAAAATATATTACAATAGATGCATTCAGTAAAAGCTTATAAGCCATGGTTACCTGTCTATAATATATCCTAAGTGGTGTTTGGATGCAGGTTAAAGCTTACACTACAAGAGTCGGATCTGGTCCTTTCCCAACAGAAATATTGGGAAAAGGTGGTGATCTTCTTAGGTTTGCTGGGCAGGAGTTTGGCACAACGACTGGCCGTCCTCGTCGTTGCGGCTGGCTTGATGTAGTTGCGCTTAAATATTGCTGCCAGATTAATGGTTTTTCTTCTCTGAATCTCACCAAACTTGATGTCTTGTCGGATCTCCCTGAAATTGAATTGGGTGTTTCATACAAATATGTTGATGGAACTCCAGCCGAATCATTCCCAGGAGATCTACGTGTTCTTGAACAATTAAAGGCAAGTCGATTTTTCATTTTCTTTCTCCATATTCTTTGATTGGGAATGATGCTATGTTTGTGATTGTATAATTTCTCATTTGGTATGACAATGCATCAAGAGCCCAATTTTAGGAATATGTAAGGGCATCAATGCTCACCCTTACTTCATATAATTAAAAAGTTGTGATGACTTCTCATTCCATTTTTTTTATTATCATTATTTATCTTTCGTGTTTGGAAGAGTAATGTATCCACGAACTTGTGCATATAGCAGGACTTTGGCAAATTTCGATTTCTTAAATTGTGTATTAATGCTCGTTGCATAATGTGTATTATGGTAGCAGCATACTTGTTAGTTGTTCCTGTAGCCATTAACTTGAAAGAAATCTGTAGAGCTTGGACTTGAAAGAGTCGGTCTGTGTTTCCTACTATCTCATGTATTCTGAGAATACTTGTTAATGCCTTTAATGTCAAATCATGTAGCATTAATTTTTGATAGCCAGTGCTAGCTGTTGCAGAGGTTTCACCGCTTTATGGTATATTGTTTTACCTTATTGCTCTAAGATTGAAACTGACAGTTGCAGAGTTTATGATCCTTTCGGTCATTTCCATCTTAGTACTACAATACCACTTAACTCCTTGTGTTCAGTTGGGAGGGATTGGAGTAGATGTGAAGGAAAGTTAGAGATAAAAGTAAAGGGAGGGAGATGAGAGACAATAAAATGATAGACATGATAGAGCATTGGTAAAAGATGATGAAAGATTTGTAAAGGTGAGTGGAATGAGCAAACACGTGAGAAGGAACGAGTTGTAACAAAATCCAAAGGAGTCGAATGAGCTTAACATGCATATTATGATTGAATGTTAATTAAATGACGTAACAACTTCATCTTATTTGCAATCTGATTCCATTTCTTCCAACTGAACATAATATAGTATACTGTTACTCTAAGGCTTGGAACTTATAGCCAGATAGATCCGTCATGATTTACATTTCATTGTCTTACATTCATGAATGATTTTTTTTTACTAAAACTAATTATTTCCTATATCACAATGAACAAATTCATCTTGATACAGTGTCTTTTTCGTAATGAAGCCCGATATGACTGTATTTTTTCTGGATATGCTATACTTATTCCATCCTACTTCCATAGTCTATCGTGCTGAAGCTACAGCTCCGACAACATTATGCTGAAAGACTCGTGTTTTTGTTTACTGTTTATATTCACTTTTGTTATTTATGTTTTGTTCTCAGGTTGATTATGAAAAAATGCCTGGCTGGCAAACTGATATTTCTCCCATCAGAAACTACTCTGATCTGCCAAAGGCTGCACGTGACTACGTGGAAAGAATAGAAGAGCTTGTTGGTGTACCCATTCATTACATAGGTATAGGGCCTGGACGTGATGCCCTTATATACAAATGAGAATTTCTTCCGTAGCGGCTGCTGTAGAGGGCTTGATGTGAGGAGCTGAAGGTCATCAAAGTCCCTAACTTTAATATAGTTATTTTTTTTTTTTGCGAAAGATATACATTCCCAAATTGCGGAAGCTGCTTTTGGAGTTTCTTGTAATTTGATTGTTGTAAACTTTATTAAAGTTCTGATCATAAAAAAAGGTTAATTACCATTTACTTGCTGCCCCCGTCTCGTCTTGGACAAGACAGATGCTGCGTGGTCTGCATAGAAAGCTTTGATCTGCTGTAACAACCCTTTATGATGTGTGCTCATATTAGTATATCAGGAGCAGCTGCAGGATGATTTTTTAGTTTCTATTAGCTGAGTTTGTACTCTGCAAGTCTCATCAACATGACATTGAATAATCAAGTTTCAATTCTGAATGCCCAGAATTTTCCTTGTTCATATTTTAGTGCTAGAGCCTGGAGTTGCATGTTATGCTGAGGTTTAATAATTGGTCCAACCATTTGTCCATTTCCTTGTGAAAGAATGACCAAATTACACTACTTTAGGAACCCACTACCAAAAATACCCATCGGCGGAATGAACCGCCTTTTCTGCCCACCGAATATGCATGTTTAACATGCGTACCCCCATTACGCATTTAAACAATGCGTGTTCCTTATATATATCTTGCCGACTGTTGTGTTCATTCAAGTGTTCAATCATGTGGTCAATTACTATACGCATACCTGCAATGCGTATAGCATACAACAAATGTGTAGAGTTGTATAGCATGGTCTAATTTTAAAAAGAAAAAAAGGAAGCATGCATGTTGAACATGCGTGTTGTATGGATATTAATATGAGCTATGCGTATTCTTCCAATGCGTGACCTACTTATAAAAATAAATATGAAAACTACGCATGTTAGATATGTGTATAACAGCCTACGCATGATAAGCCTACGCATGATAGTAATGCGTGGTGGGCATTTTGGTTTAAAAAGATGGGTATTTTGGGATTTCACCCTTTCCTTGCTGTCTATTGGTTTTTTTACATGATTCAACTTTTTTTATTTATATTTTTTAAAATGTTCTAATTGATTAAATTTTAATTTAATATAAAAATTATTCTTTTATATAAATCTTACAATCACATCCTAAAATACATAAAACAAAGACTTTATATAGTAAATATTTTCTGATTTCATGTGGCAATTAAATTTCATTTTGGTTCACTTTTTTTGAAATCATCTTCTCCTATTTATTTAAAAAAATGAATGAAATAAAATAAATAAAATGAAATTTGAAATATATTATATATGATAATATTTTTCATTTTTTTTCTCAACATCTAAACTAAAATTTTAACGCCTATTTTGAGGATAAATGCTTATACCAAATTTCTGATCCCTCATTTTTGTAAAACTTACATGACGAAGATGATTAAAAATATCTATATTTTCAATTTCTTTTTTAAAAATACAATAAAAGTTACGGTAAAAGTTACGAAGATTGCACAATAGGTTAAAAGTGATTACATTTTAGATTACCATATTTTTTTAAAAAAATTGGAAAACATGAATATTTTTTAAAAGAACCATATAATTTTCTGACTCCAAAGTCTAATAAATAAAAACTATATAGAGCTGGGATAAATCATTATTGAGTAGAAGAACTACTTTTATGAAATAGAGAGAAACAGAGAGAGAGAAAGAGCCAGAGAGAGAGGGGGAGAGAGAGAGGAACAATAGTCTGAAGTTTGAGGACGAAAGAGATGGAGAAAGGTGGAAGAAACGCCAAGAAATCATCATCATCGTCGTCGTCTTCAAAAAGCATGACAATTGATCAGTTTGTTTCCAAGATGACCCCTTTACTCGATATGGAAAAGGTCTGTGTCCTCTTATTTGTGTGTTTGTACCATACTTATCTCTTCTAGTAACATACCCATTAATTCATTTTCACACAATGTTAAATGTTAGATGCTCCATTAGGCTTCTAATTGATAAAAACAACTATTTTTCGAGTAATTCATTAATGCAAAAAAAAAAAAAAAAAAGAACTTTATGAATTAGACTAATAAATTACCCCATTAGTGTGCTGATTCTACTTGAATAGTTTAAACTTAAACTAGCTGTTTCTAACCATTATCGAAATCCACTGGCATTAGGCTCAGTGTTCTCTACCTGGATTGTAATGATATGTTTGTGTCATTTATTCTTGATGGTGTTTAGGAAGCCGAGATATCTGCTTCAATGAACACGGGTGCGACTAGGAATTTGGACACTGCTCAAAAGAGGGGTTCCACTATGCTCAATTTGAAATGTGTTGATGCTCAGGTGCTCCTCCGGTTGTTAAATCATTTCTATTAAGTGTTCAATTTGTCGAGTTAGTGTTATAGTTCGGTATAAATAAATATTTGTTACTTTGTGTTTGGATGTAGACGGGGTTGATGGGAAAAACTCTACTTGAGCTTCAATCTAATAAAGGAGACGTGCTTCCTGCTCACAAGGTGCATTATGATATCCTGTGGTAATCTCTTTGAACAATTGTAGTCCTTTTTGTGTGTATGATATGTCTTGTTTGAGTCCGCGTGATAGTGATATCTGATTTGGATCAATTATCCGATTGTAGAATTATAGATGAATTAGCTTTGTAGCATCTATAAGATTGACCATACTTCTTGCTTCTGATTTAGTGGCGTGGCGTTCGTTGGCTGTATTATTCAATATTGTGTCTTCCATTCCTTTCTTTCTTAGGGCTTACTAAATACTTCATCTTGCAGTTTGGGACTCATGATGTCGTCATTCTAAAACCTAATAAAGCAGATTTAGGGTCTCCTCCTCTTGGGCAAGGTGTAGTTTACCGTCTAAAGGTAATTCTGACATGGGTAAGATTTGTTGACTGTCTCTGTTATTGTCATTGTTTGAGACTTTAGTCTTCATGTTGAACAGGACTCCTCAATCACAATTGCTTTTGATGATGTCCCAGAAGAGGGTTTAAATAGTCCTCTACGGCTTGAGAAAGTGGCTAATGAGGTAACTGTACAGCATTCGTTGTTTGTCTATCTTTATCAATGAATTGGCTCTATTCAATTTATTGATATTTTGTTATAAATACGACAATATAATTTGGACATTTTTTTCGGTTAGTTGTTTTAAATACATGTTTGGTTGCAAATTTGCAACTTGTTCATGTTGTAGATTTTGCATTTGCTTGCGAAACGTGTAAAAACCATTTTTTTTCTACACTGACTACTTTGTTTTTTTGAATTTCCCGCGATGTCATTAGAGGCTGAAAGAATATTTTAACCATTTTTACACCTCTCCATGATTCCTTCAACATCATTGAACATCATGAAACTTTGCATTAATAATATGAAGAATGGTTATATATGCAAAGAAATGAAATACATGTTAAACTTCTACAGGTGACATACCGTCGAATGAAGGACACGTTGATACAATTGAGCAAAGGTGTGCTTAAAGGACCTGCTGCGGATTTAGTTCCCGTCTTATTTGGTGAAAGACCACCTGGGGTGTCAAAACAGAAAGTTACCTTCACGCCAATCAACTCTAACCTGGATCACTCTCAGGTCTTCTAAGTTATATTTGTCCTCTTTATTCGTCAAATAAACTATCAGTATAAACTGCAAGGATATTAAGTCTCTAATTCTAAATAGTTTGTCACAAATAGTCTTAGTAGTGTCATTACTTCACAGCAAAGTATCAGCTGAATACCTTGACTGGGTGATGTCACTTTGAAATATAAAATGTACTTGGAAGATACTTAATAGTATTTGTTTCCCCATCTTTCATACCACTTTCCTTTTCTCTTGAAATGAGGGTTTGCAGTTTCCCTAATGCAGCGGTAGCTGAACTTGATTGTTAGAATTGTGATCTTAATCACTACTGCTAAATTTAATGAAATTTTTTACGTATGACCTACTTGATGTCAGGCACTGAAGATTGACTTGACTTACTTGACTAGCTAATAGTAATGAAGTAGTATTCTAAACCAGTAACTAATGCTCTAGCTCACGATCTGTCCTGACACCTGATAACTGGACGCTGGTTATAATTAATGGAGTTCATATTGCAAGATTGTCGACTGGGTAATAGTTATCTGAGCCACAAAATTTTACAAAGAGGATTGCTATTACTGTATGTTTTTTTCTGTATTTTATACTAAATTGCTGTATGTATTTAGCAAAATAAAAATAAAAATAAAAATTGCTGTATGTCATTGTTATAAAAAGAACAACACGGTGTAGTTTGTAGTTGAGCAGTTGTTAACATTTAAAGCGTGTCTGGGGTCACTTTAAGGAACCCCATTTGAACTTTAACTTGCAAAGAAAGGTGTTTGTGTAATAAGTAAAAAAGTTACTTAAATCAAAGCTGACAGGAGATATTTTTGAATAACTTATTTTTATTTTGCAATCTTATTTATTAAAGCTTATATCATCATCAACATAGACAACTCGTAATTTTATTTTTCTATTTTTAATAACTCATAGTTTACATATTAACAACAAGATTACGACACAGATAACTTACAAGTTAAAATTTCAAGTTCTTATGTCAAAGTAACTTTAAGTCATAAGTAAACTTTTAAACTTGCCCAAACTAGCTCTTAGTTTGTACTTACGCAGAAGTTGTTGAGACGGTACATTCAATAGCTCAGAAGACTTTGTATTTCTTGCATATAGAGGCATTGCCTCCTTGTAATATCTGCAGTAGAACTTATAATATATATACATACAACTTCTCTGCCCTCTCCTCTCTTCCTTATTTTACTGACCCGACATTTTGTATTCATATTTTCTCCTATATTGTGGGAGTCGTCTAATCTTGGGTGATTGATGTTGATATTGTATACCTGAAGAGTAACACATATATACTGTTTGATACACACAAACACCACAATTCTATATGTTCATGTGTATAGAAATATGCCTAATTACAGGTGCACACGCACACGTACTCACGCTCAATCTATTGTACATCTGTGCTCTTCTTTGTTTATTATTACGTTTTTTTATTTCACTGAAATGTGTTATTGTTAATATCGAAGAAAAGTGCCATTTCAAAGGCCCTGTCATCCAAGGACCTATTTTTGCTTCATGGGCCTCCTGGAACTGGAAAAACCACGACTGTGGTTGAAATAATCTTACAAGAGGTCAAACGTGGATCAAAGATTCTTGCTTGTGCTGCTTCAAATATCGCTGTTGATAACATTGTTGAACGGCTGGTTCCTCACAGGTATGTGGTCTTGTCTATTGAAGATCGATCTTAGTTGTGAGAATATGGACTGCCTTCATAAAGTTTCCAGTCCAGCTAAGATATAGTGCTAGAGTGTATCGAATCTGGTGTTATAGTTATGAAAGGCCATGGCATTATAATTTTAAATTGTTCCTAGAAGAAAGTGGAGTTGCATATTTAGAATCTCTTATATTTCGTGCTTAGTTTTGCAAGTAGACCCTTTAAAACAACCAAAAGTCATCACCATGTGCTTGTTTAAAGGCCTATAAAACATTCTATCAATTTAACATCCATGAAGTCATGGACATATCTTGATTAAACAACTGTTGTCAACTAAAACTATAAGCTGTGACTAATAAGATATAATCACCGCTTATGTGTTCTTTGTGCTTTGTTATATATGAAATGCACAACTACAGTCTATATTGGACATTATGTTTCAGTTTAAGTCCATTGTGAGAGTGTTTTCTTCTCTGAATGTTGACATTTGAATTTGCAAGTGATTCAGTTTATTGTTGGGCTATATTATTTATAAAAGAAATGTTTTTTACCTGAATTATGCGAAGATGTTGGTCCTTGGTCCTCAATTATATCTCTGCAGCTATGTATATACAAATTTGCATGATAAACAGCTGTGGCAAGATTGTTGGAAATAGCTTAATTTAGTCAGCATAAGTCCATTACCTACTGGTTTTCTTTACTTTCAGTTATTGAGCCATGACTTACTATTTTCTGTTTTGGATCGCTAACAGAGTAAAGCTAGTGAGGTTAGGGCATCCTGCACGTCTTCTACCCCAAGTACTGGATAGTGCTTTAGACGCACAGGTAACTGATACCAAAGTTTTTGACTATGTGATTCATTTTCCTTTATTTCACTTATAAAATTTGGCATGGAATACAATTTTCAATCAATTAGTGACGTGCTTGATCATGTATATCCATCCTATTTTGCTCCCCTCCCCTCCTCTTTTACATATTTTGTAGGGTATAACATGATTAAAACTGAGCCAGAACAACTTAATGTTTAAGTTCTTAAGGTACTTGTCAGTATATGTTCATAAATCGGTTCATATCATTGTTTTCTTCTGCAAATGTCAGAAAAAATTGTTGAGCCAGTTACTTGGTTCATTGTTTGCCAGTTGCGTTGTACACCTTCGACTGGCTGTTTAGAATATGAAAGAAGCTTTAATATTTGCAAGTCTTGACTAGGCTTTTTGGTATATTGTTTCTTGTACAAATGTATGTCTGACAGCATTTTTGTGTTTGAACATTATACATGCTTCTCTCTCACAGTACTTTTTGCTATCTATATCATTATCTCATGAAAGAATTTGACTGCTATAATTGGTTCTTTAGGTGCTACGTGGGGATAATAGTGCTCTAGCAAAGGATATTCGCAAAGAAATGAAGGTGCAGAACTGAAGTTTCACATCTGGCTAGTGCATAGCTGTTACTTTATATGTTTTCCATATATCTTTATGAACTATTAATCATTTAGTTTTCTCAAATGAACTTATTCAGACACTAAATGCAAAGTTGCTGAAAGCAAAGGATAGAAACACACGGAGGGACATCCGGAAAGAGCTAAATATGCTTTCTCGCGAAGAGCGCAAGAGGCAGCAACTAGCAGTCACAGATGTAATCAAAGACGCAGATGTGGTTTTAACAACACTAACTGGAGCGTCAACCCGAAAGCTGGATAGTACTTCATTTGACCTGGTCATAATTGATGAAGCTGCTCAGGCTCTAGAAATAGCGTGTTGGATAGCTCTACTTAAGGTAATGCTTTAGTAAGTCGACCATATTACTTGCATGGTCTTCATATGAACCAAAAATTGCTACACAAATCTCTCTCCCTCCTTCCTTCCCTCTCTCTCTCTCTCTCTCTCTCTCTCTCTCTCTCTAGCCCCTTATATTATTTGTCGTGTCAAACTTTGTTGTTGCTTTTAAGTTTTAATGTTACTGCTTATATTTGTTAATTTTGTTTTACTAGCAGAGATTAGATTTCAAATCTTTTAGCATGTCAAACACAAAATTGTAGAACATAATATGACTGCACTGTAGGGTTCAAGATGTGTACTCGCTGGAGATCACCTCCAGCTTCCCCCAACCATTCAGAGTGTTGAAGCTGAGAAAAAGGGACTAGGGAAAACTCTTTTTGAACGTCTTGCAGAGCTTTATGGAGATGATACAACATCAATGCTCACTGTTCAGTACCGCATGCACGAGCTCATCATGAAATGGTCATCTAAAGAGCTATATGACAATAAGGTGTGGTTATTATGCTTTACAATATCTTAGCAACGAAGACTTGAGAATCTTGTACTCCAATTGCATTTTATTGAAGGAAAAGATGTATATATGCATGTCCTGTTTACATATTTCCCCAAATATTATGACATAAAAAAGGTAGTATTTTAAATTGATTTTTTCTTGTACTTGTACAGATTGAAGCCCATTCAAGTGTTGCTGCACATATGCTATCTGACCTTGAAGGCGCAAAAAAAACATCATCAACTGAACCAACTTTACTTCTCATAGACATAGCAGGGTATGTGAAAATGTTATTTCGTAGAACCCTCGTATTGGAAGCTTGGAAATAAACAAATTCTTGGTAACTTAAATCTCAAGTATAAATTATAAAATAAAATAAAATCTGAAGTATAAGAAGCCTGCATAACATTAATGAAAGTAGCAGTGTTTTCCGTTGAACTTTTACTTTTTACCTGAAGCTGTTGGAGTGAGAGGGGCACAATGCAACCGAGAGAACTTTCTGGAAGAGCTATCAGTTTTGTCTAAATATAACTTTATTTGTACTTTTTAATAAATAAATTCAATTAAAAGGATGGGAATTGTCTAAAGTACACTAAATTTTAATGAAAATGTTATTTTAATGAAAAATTTAGACTGAACTGCAAATGTTATTTTAATGAATTCTGCATTCTAAAGACTGAATTGCAAATGTTATTTTAATGAAAAATTTAGATGTGATATGGAAGAAAAAAAGGATGAAGAAGAAAGCACACTAAATGAGGGGGAGGCTGATGTTGCCATAGCCCATGCAAAAAGACTTGTTCAAAGTGGAGTCCGAGCTACTGATATTGGAATAATCACCCCATATGCAGCACAGGTACAATAATTTTCCTGGTCTGATGGTGGGTGTTCTGGTCATGAATCCAGCGACAGTAATAAGATATATATTAGCCGTGTCTTCTATTAAACTGATTGATTGCTAAATTGGCTGTAGGTTGTATTATTGAGAATGTTGAGAAGCAATGATGACAAGCTAAAAGATATAGAAATTTCAACAGTTGATGGCTTCCAGGGCCGGGAAAAGGAAGCCATTATAATTTCGATGGTTCGCTCAAACTCCAAGAAAGAGGTATGCTCACCCCCCCCCCCCCCTTTTTTTAATAATTCATTTATGCCAGAATCTCAAATTTCTGAAACTTTAGCTGTATTTTGGCAAGAAGATTACAACTTACGAGTAAATATGTTTCAGGTGGGATTTTTAAGTGACCGTAGGCGAATGAATGTCGCCGTGACTCGAGCAAGGCGACAATGTTCTCTTATATGTGATACAGAGACAGTAAGTAGTGACAAGTTTTTGAAGCGATTGATCGAATATTTCGAGGAGAATGGTGAATATATGAGTGCTTCAGAATATGGAAGTTAATTAGCAAGAATTATTTGATTATTATGCCTCCTGCTTTTTACGTAGTCATAATAGATCTATTGGCTGCAACTACTTGGTTATGCTGTTGTGGAACGAAAATACTAAAGAAAATTATTCAGTTCCCTGAAAAAACATACTACTTCATCTTATGTACTCCTTAGATTTTTACTGATTATTTATGTGGAAGTCTCACATTTAAATCTTACCGATCACCTACAAGGTTATTTAGAGTGATTTTTTGTTGGTGATAAAAAATGTAGTGCTGCATTATGTTGAATCTTGTAGTGTTCCGATAACATTGTCACTGGGGTTGCTCCTTGGCTCGCACTGCAAGGAATGCAGCCGTCCACCCCAATATATTTGTACTTCTAGTGTAGTTATGGTAATCCTGTAGCTTTCTTTTTGAACGAATAGCACGCTTGGGTTCACTTCAAATACCACGGTACTAGAAACAATAAATAAACTGTATTCGCTTAAAGTTCAGTCAATCAACTCGTTTTGTGGTTACTTTCATTCCTTCTGGTCTGCTAATCTCTACTGGAAATCAAAAACCTCGAAAACATGTTTCGAATTTAAATTTCCAGCTTTACAATGTCATAAATTCTCTTCTATTCGCTTCTACTGGAATCCGGAGTCCCTGTGAAATAATCTGTGTTTGTGTGACCATGGCAAACAAAGTGTCATCTGCGGCCTCTAGGCAGCGTTGTAGAACGGAGATTGGAGTATCACAATCAAGTGAAAGTGGTAATTTATTGTCTCATTCTGTTAACAGACTCAAATGTTCAACGGAACTTGAGTTAACATGAAGCTAAATATGATGTATGGCTTTGTGCATAAAAGCAGTAAGAAGCAAAATGAATTTCATTCAAATTCGACATCAAGATCAAGTTATAAACTTTGTTTTTCTTTGAACAAGTAGGTTTATATGCCATATAATGAATATCAGTTCAGAGTTCTCAATAAATCTTGTGATGAGCGAGAATCGAACCCAAACATGAGATAAAGTCAAGTTATAAACTTTTAAACACTAAAGCATTAAGCAACTGCAGCAAATAATTTATTCTAAGTCAATCTTGTTTCACAACTCAACAATAAGATCATCATCTACAAGATCTTGATCCTCGATATACACAAAAGAAAAAAGAAAACTGAACATGTCGATAAAATGGAAAATTGTAATGATCTTAGCTCGAGGAAGTAGGAGCAAAGAATCTAGCAAAAGCAAGACGGAGACGGTGGGCGAGACGGAGACGGTGAAGAGAATAAACGCCGGACTGACGGATGATGTCTTCGAGGGAGACGAGAAAAGGGCACAGATTTCTCATAGGTGGCAAGTAATAGGTTAACGGTGCCACCGAGAATGCTACGGTTAAAAACAGTGGCAACATCTATCTATCTGCCTTCTATCTTCTTTCTGTGTGATCTGATATTTGGAGTTTAGTACGTAACAAATTGAACACACACACTAATTTAGCAAAACATAGAAGTTACCAAAAATGAAAATGACGGTATTATATACCTAAACATTTTGTGAAAAATTTCGTGGATACATGAAATGATGAAAGTAAAAAAAATGTTAGGCGTGGCAAAAAAAAAAAAAAAAAAATTAGGCGTGAGTAAATAATATCAATACTATACTATTACATAAAGGAGATGGCGAGAACGGTGAGGTTGTGCCTCTCAAATCGTTCTATTTTATTTTTCTAATTTTTTTTAAATTTTAATGTTAAAAATTTCATATTTTTGTGTAAATTATAAAATTTTTAAGAAAATCATTTTAAATACTTCTTTCATTCATGCATTTTAACATACGTATAAAAAATGGATTAAATAAAATGGACAACAAAATATTATTTTATTTGTTTAATGTCATAAATTAATGTTGCCCCTGGACTGAGCGTGAATGGATATAATTTCTTTCACAAATAAGCTTTATGGATAAGAGCGGATAAAATTTAAAAATAATAAGAATAATAAATTATACTGTCAATTTCTATTGTAGAATGCAGATAAATGAGACGGATGGTAAACCTAATCCACCTGCGGGACTCGAAAAGTAACCTCGTTTTATAAGGTAAAGGGAGACATGTGATGTGGGAGCCAACTGCCCCAGACGATTATGACATAATTTGATAATATAAAAAACTCAACTCAACTCAACGTACTCAGTTATATCCCGCATGAGCAGGGTTTGAGGGGGGTAGGTTGTACACAGCCATGCCTCTACCCAAGGATAGAGAGGCTGTTTCCGGTTTTTTTACCCCCGGCAGGAATCGAACTCATGACCTCTCGGTTCCTGGACAACTAAAAGAAATTGTTGGGGGACCTATCACCTTACAGGATCAGGCCAAAAATTCGTTACAGAATATGCGAAGGAAGTGCAAGGGAATCAAGCCCAATTCCAAGTAAGAGCAAGTACAACAATGTTTTAAATATTGTCCTAAATCAATATTTAGGATATTTAGTTATTTTTTGTGCTCCAACAATATTAAGTGGTGCCTTAAAACACTATAACATCCATCTCATACCCTTTTTTTAAGGCATCTCTATACTTGTCCTAAATCATTTTTAACAATCAAAAATTAACCTCTCTCATTTTCTACATTTCTCTCACCTCTCTTTTTTCCCTTCCTCCAATTCTCGTTCAAATATATTATTATTTTAATTTATAAGGTACACGTATGAGGCCGTTTGTGATTGCTTAAAATAAGTTACTTTTGACTTAATGGAGGTGTTTTTAACTTAAAGGGGAAAATAAAGTTGTTTACTTTAAGTTGAATGAAAGTGTTTGGGTAATTTTACTTAAAGTTAAATGGGGGTTTAATAATTTTGACTTAACGTGAAATTTGACTTTAAAAAATTTTGAATTCATAATATTTGAACTTTACAAGAATCGTGAAAAAAAAAAACTCGATAAGTCATAAGTCATAAGTCAAAAGTACCTAAATGGAACTTATGACTTAGAGCAGTTTTTTAACTTAAAGCCGGCTTAAAACCAAGGTTGACAAACACTCCAAAAACAACTTAAAGCTGTTTTTTGCTTTAAGGAAGGGTTACCAAACACCCTCTAAGACATGTTGTTGAAATTGATACACAAAAATCATGACTTAAATCACTAGGACACTATATTTTATTATATTCATAAGGCACTAACTAGGATATTGTTAGACTTGCTCTAATAAACCGTATCAAGGTTGTTACAATCATTCCTCAAAACGTGGGATACTTTCTCCACTAATGTCTCTCCGGTCTCATCCACCCCGTCCGACAAGAGGTACAAATGAACAATCATCCGGTTTTGTAGTTAATTCACTCTCTACACACAAAATACAAGCACTTGTACATTTATCGTATTTACTCAAAACCAGTTTAACTTATTCTCATATTGGAAAGATAATTCCTCACATTTTTCTCTTTACAGGTAGACCAAAGGATACGATTCGTTCGCTCGCAGAAAACTGATCCCAACAAAAATATTATGGTGAATTATGATTAGTAGATTAAGAAAATTCTGCCACATATATATATATATATATATATATATATATATATATATATATATATATATATAGGCTAGCGTTCAAATAGAAACCAATCTTAGAATAGAAACTAGAAACCTACACTAAATAAATTATATTTCATTTATTTTAATGGCCCCGCTAGGGGCACCTTCACAAAAAACGTTTAAAATTCTTGGCTCTATTCAACAAAAATATAAAAAAAATTAAAAAATTTTTTAAAAAAGTTACTGTTCACGTGCCACGTCATCACGTGAACAGAAACTTTTTTTTTAATTTTTTTTTATTTTTTTTATTTTTGTTGAATAGAGACAATAATTTTAAACATTTTTTGTATTGGAGTACCCCTAATTTGGTCATTAGATTAGCTTGAAATATTTAATTTAGGTTTAGTTTCTAGTTTCTATTCTAAGTTAGTTTCTATTAGAACAAGACCCTATATATATATATATAGGCAAGTACTCAAATGAGACCCTCTCTTAAAATGAGAACTAAGATTGAATCTCAACCCTCTAATTTATAAAATATCTTCTGATCTGGACCACTTATTTATTATCCTCTATTCATCCTATCTCTTATCCCCATCTGTTAATCATCCACATTAGCGATACAAACATATACATACACCTCATCTTCTCCGACAAATACATGTCATCTTCGGTGAGTTCATATGATCCACATCGAGTTCGTATTTATTTCTTCGCGATCTATTCGCTTCATCTCTTCTTTGTTGTCTATTTCAATCCTCGAATCTGAACTTGAATAAGTTTAAGATCGTCATCAGAGTTCTCAATGACCAAAACATATGATTGAATGACTTTGTCGTTGACAATTTAATCGTTCAAGCGGTGAATCTATAAGATTATTAAATTCTCAAATTTAATCTCGTTACAAGAGAATGGATATGAGCATCGCCTAAAGCACTTCGGGGAAACACGTAAAGGACAAGATGGAGAAATGGATAAAAGCATCGCCTAAAGGGTAAAGAGAAGAGAAACATGTTGGCTTTGGTATGATTTTTTTTATTTTACATTCAGAAGTTTGGTGATTTGCATTTAAATTTGAGAATTTAAACTACTTCGATGACATCCCCTGAAATTTGAAGTGTTAATGGTGTCAAATGTTAAGTCCAATTGGGGAAGTGTGTGGTCTAAGGATGGGAAACATATAAATTTATATAAACAATGTTGAAAATCTAGAACATGGAGTCATTGATCGGAAGACGACATGGTGATCAGAATTTGTTACTCAGTGATGGTTGGTTGCTTGCTTTATAAGAATAGTGATTTTTGTGCTTTTTGAGTGTATGTAGGCAAAAATATGTAGTGATTTATTTTTTAGAATTTTTGGTGATTTATGTTGAAATATTAGTGATTTGTCTTGATATTTTTGTAATTTACTTCAACTTTTTAGTAATTTGTATTCGAGCATTTTGGTGATTCTGTAGAGGGGGCATAGTCCAGAAGCGCTGATTTAAACTTTGGTGATTTTGGTTTAAAATTGTGATTTTGTACGATGTGGCGGTGGTTCGATGCCCCATAGAGGTGGTAACGTCAACCGTGGAGGTGATGCTCTTGGTGATAGTGGTGGTGATGGTGTTGTGGACGACGATGGTGGTGTTTTATAATTGTATGAATATTTTGAATTTTGTAATAATTGAATAAAATAAATTATAAAATTAATATAGGTCTCAATTCTCATTATAACAAGGGTCTCATTGGAACAGCTCCACACACATATATATATATATATATATATATATATATATATATATATATATATATATATATATATATATATATATATATATATGGGTACCTTCCACAACCACAGGTGGTTACAAAATTGGGAACCATCAGGAGCAATGTTATATTACGCCAGACGCAATTTATCATTGCGCCTGGGGCAATGTCATACACAATCAAGTGGTCATACTCACTATTTTTGTCATGGATGTTACCCTACTTTTACTAATTTTTCATTTTTTTGAATTTTTGCCCATTTTTAACTAGTTTGTCAAATAAATTAAAAAATTAAATAAAAATAGGAAATAGAACAAATTTTGAATTTAAAATTCATACACAACCAAGTGGTCATATTCACTATTTTTGTGATAAATGTTACACTACTTTCACTAATTTTCCAGTTTTTTGATTTTGTCAAATAAATTAAATAATTAAATAAAAATAGGTAAAATGAAAAATTTTGAACTTAAAATTCATACACAACCAAGTGGTCATACTCACTATTTTTTTCATGAATGTTACCCTAATTTCAATAATTTTCCATTTTTTTGATTTTCCCCCATTTTTATCTAGTTTGTGAAATAAATTAAAATATTAAATAAAAATAAGAAAAATGCCAAATTTACCACGATCCATTGAATTCAATGGTTTTGTTCTTCCACCCTTCCGACAAATAAAAAACCGGGATGATGGATCCTTAGTTCCTAAATGATTATGAGTATTCCTAATTATAATCTCGAATATGACACTTCGACCATAATCCCTATAAAATTTTGTCGCCACATCTAATGTGTCGAAAATCATACCAACACTTGGCACAACATCATTAATATTCGGAAATGTAAACCCACAATTTTCGTTTCCGATATTAATATCACCATCATCATCATCATCATCATCATCATCATCATCATCATAATCTTCATCATAATTTTCTACATTCACCTTATTTTTACCTTTATTAACATCATTTTTCCCCCCATCAGCATCATCCACATTCATCTTTTCCTTACCCACATTATCATAGGCTTCAACATCTATTATTTCATCACAAAATAATTTTCGAAAAACCGGATTTTTTCTAACGGGCGTAACAACTTCATAATCATAATCATTATGCTCCTCACTAGATGAACTAAAATCATTAAATAAAAAGTAGCCATAATATTAGAAAACTAACTTTTTTTGATAACATTTGACCTCCAAATGATGAGCAAAATTGCACTTTGAAACCTTAAAAAAATGTTGGGAGAATGTTTTAAGGATGTTAGGAGAATGCATGGAAGAATTTTTAAGGATGTTAGGAGAATGGGAGAATGTTGGGAGAATGGGAGAATGTGTGAGAATGGGAGATTTTAAGGA
Organism: Saposhnikovia divaricata; assembly: GCA_036435485.1. NCBI lineage: Eukaryota > Viridiplantae > Streptophyta > Magnoliopsida > Apiales > Apiaceae > Saposhnikovia > Saposhnikovia divaricata. The sequence goes on from CM071596.1 coordinate 89,183,784, forward strand.
TGTTGGAAAAATGTTTGATTTAGAAAGTGATGTTTCGGCTAAGGGTTAAGTGGTCCAGGGTTGGAGCAATGTTTCATTGCCCTTGGTGCAATGAAACGTTGCCCCAGATAGACATTTAATGCAGCCACCCAACACCAATGTTTACCTAGCGCAATGTTTCATTGCGTACGGGGCAATGTTTCATTGCGCCAGGAAGACCTGGGGCAATGCTTCATTGCGATAGGAGCAATGATTCATTGCTCCATGTTTTTTTTATTATTACTTTAACATATTAAATGAATTTTATTCATTTAAATATCAAAATATGATTAATATCGCATTATAAATAATTTTCATTTCTTATGTACTTTAAATTTTGAGCAATTAAATCGAAAAATACTCAAAATGTGTGAAACAATTGTTTGAATAAAAGTTTAATTCAGTTAATTTGAATATTAGTTGTGATATTTGTTTGTAATAAAAAATTTGTTTGTATGTTTAACTTAAATAATCATAAATTGATATGTACGAACAAGAGGTAACCATTCGTTGAAAAACAGACGATAACAATAATGGAGATTACAACACGAAACAGAACGAAACCTTGGGATGTTCACTTACATTATTAAAAAAACCCTAACATTATATCTATCCTAGTGTTCGTTTACATCATTAAAAAAATATTAGAAAATAACATTCAATATAAGTACATACTTCTATTGAATGTTATTTTACAAAATAGTTTTTTTTAAGCCATTTTAGAAACTAGTTAAAAATGGAGGAAAAAATCAGAAAAATAGAAAAGTATTGAAAGTAGGCTAACATTCATCATACAAATAGTAAGTATGACTACTTGGGTGTGTATAAATTTTAGTTTAAAATTTGGTCTTTTATACATATTTTTATTTAATTTTTTAATTTATTTTACAAACTAGTTAAAAATGGAGGAAATCAAAAAAGAATAGAAAATTAGTGAAAATAGGTAACATTCATCACACAAATAGTTTGAAATCATATTCAAAAGAATTATTTATATTAAAATAAAAATAATAAAAAACCCGGGGCATTAAAACATTACCCTTGGAGCAATGTAACAATGCACATGGGACAATGTAACAATGCACATGGAGCAATGTAATATTGCCCCAGGCGCAATGTAAGTTTATCCACCCAAACCTGGCGCAATGTAACATTGCCCCAGGCGCAATGTTACATTGCGCTGGGTGGATGTCCACCCGTGGCTCCGGCCTGCTCCCTATATATATATATATATATATATATATATATATATATATATATATATATGATATTGCTCAGATGAGAACCCTAATTAGTGTGAGAACTAAGATCTAATCCTAACCACACATTTTTTATATCTAAACTAAATCATAAGCCCACAATTATTATTTCAAATTTTATTTTTTATCATTCATCTAATCCACCATCATCATCTTCTTCCCAGCTCCGGTCACCATCTCCAGCGACTAATTACGGCCAACCCAAAAAATCACGCACTATCGCAACCTCCGGCCACCACGCCGCCGCCACCACCAACAAAAATCATCACTGTTTAACATAAAATCACCACGCTGCCGCCACCTCCGACCACCACGCTGCCGCCGTCATCAAAAAATCACCTCCTGTATACAAAAATCACCGCGACCAAAACTATCACAAACCACCACATCGCCGCCGCCTCCTCCGGCCACCACCAACGGAGCCCGAAAATCACCATAAAATCGACAAGAATCGCAAAAAAACACTATAGTAAAACACAAATCACCTCCGGTCGCCGGAAAAATCCAGTTCCTTCCCTTCCTTCGACTTTGGACTACCCAACACTGTTTCACAAGCTAAACACTTTCAAATCACTAATTGTACCTTCCTAAATGTTTACAATAAGAAAAATATCCAATACGAATTAAAAATCATGATAACTCAAAGGAAAATCGGCCATAATCCGGCGAAATCAACTCAGAAAATTCAAAAAAAAAAATCACCATCTAGTTCAATTTATAGAGATTTACACAATGGACGCGCGTCTCTCTCTTGCTTCTTCTCCGTCATTATTGACTTCCTCTCACGGTGGCGCGGCTTGCCTAGTCTCCCCAATCGCCACCGCTAGAGTTTCTATTGCCCCTTCCTTCGCCTAGTTCATTTCACTATATAGGTTTGAATTATAATGTGTGTGTATTTGTTTATATGCTTATGGTGGTGGCCGGAAACGAGGAGTTGGGCGGTGGTGGGTGGTGGTGTGTGTAAGGTCGTGTTTTGTGTGTGTAGCGTGCGTGCGTGTGTTGTGTTTGTTTAATTTGTGTGTGTGGCTGAGATTAAATTTAGATATGAAAATGGAGGGCAGTGATTAGATCTCATATCTCAGCTTAAGATTGTTCTCATTTGACATTTGAGCAAGACCCTATACATATATATATATATATATAGGGTCTTGCTTAACTAGAAACCAGTATTAAACTAAAAACTAGAAACCAAGGATAATATAGTAAATTACTGGCATAATCATGTCTTTATGTATATGTCAATCTGTTACGCATCTATTTCATTACATTCAGTACCATCTAGTTACCTCTTATTTACGAGAACACCACCGTTAATCCATTTTCCCATCAATCATGTTTCCTAACAAATTGAACCCAATCAAAACTCATATCTCAACTTATATAATGTCACCAATTAATCCAACATTTTTTTGTTAGATTCTCACTTATTCCAGACAAATAGATAATCTTTTGTATCATAGTAGCCATTGTTGTCTCACCACTTATTCTCCGATCAAAAAATCCATCGCTGCCATCACTAAATTTGAACGTAAATCATTAATTTATACTGAGAAAATCACCAACTGATAATGCAAAATCACCAATTTACAATGCGAAAATCAATAATTTGTGCTACGAAAATCACCAATTTTTAGTAATTTAAATATAAATATATAAATAGTGATTTCTACTTATAGGATATTCATTTATCATTAGATCGACAATAATTTCTGTTCAGTAATTTGAGATAGTGATTCTAATCAAAAGTATGGGCTGTATTTATTTGAATTGATGTTGATGTTGAAGGTAAACATGCGAGAGAAACAAAAAGCAATGATTGATCGAAGAAAAGAGGGGGGGAGAGAAATATAAGGAAGACAATTTTCTCCGATAAAAGATGAAGTCACGAGGTTTCATAGTGACGAAGACGCCGGAACTGGATAAATTCGATGAGTTACTGATACAAGAGGGGTAAAAACGCATATATATATATATATATACGTGGTAAATGAACAAAATTAAAAACACACACAACAGAAGCACGTGATAGGATATAAAGAGAGAGATTATCTGAGTGGTCAAGATTTACTTAATGGAAAATAATGAACGGTTGTAATTGGTTTCTAGTTTTTATTTTAATATTAGTTTCTATTTGATCAAAAGCCTATATATATACATATAGGGTATTACTCCACTATCAACCAAATTAGCCTAGAAACTAGACCCTGGACAATTTTTATCACTATTTATAGTTACAGAAACCCCTCGTTTGTACACAGCGATCACTATTTTATATACAAAAAATCACTCAAATTTAAATATATACATACATATATATATATATACACCATATATCACCATCATCTGCAACGTTATTGCAATGATGGATCTCCTTCCACCACCTACCGCCACCGTCTTCCACCACCACTTGTCATCACCCATTGTCATCACCACTTATCGCCACTATCGAGCACTTCCCCCATTACTACAGACCTCCTCCCATCATTTGTCGCCACCATCGACCTCCTGCTACTAAAATAGACCATAAACAATCGACCACCAATAGCTATCATAAGCAGATTTTCTGATTAACGGAAAACAAAAATTGATGATTTCCCGTGTATAAAATAGTGATTGATGGTGTATAAACGGGTGATTTCTGTAGTAATAAATAGTGATTGATAACTTGCCTAAGACTAGTTTCTAGGCTAATTTGGTTTCTATTTGATCATTTCAATTAGGAACCAAATTATTTGAGTAACTGAGAAACTCAAGCACATCCATTGGATTAGAAGTATTTGAACGTTTACGATCATTTTTTAATATACACATGCAAGCGTAAAACCTAAATACCTTAACATATGCGGGAAGACCGTTAAACTTAATTGCAATTGAATTCAACTGAAAACTGAAAGTTAAATTTTCATTTTTTGCTGCTGCGCAACCCTTATATATAACTAAAAGTTGGAAAAAAAAATGGAAATTCAACTTTTAGTTTTCAGTTGCATTGTTGCATATAAGGTTGCATATGCGATCTAGGTATTTTTGCAAATAAATTGATATTTTTGCAAATATTTTGAGAAAATAGTAAAATCGCAAAAAATCTTAAAAAAAGTAATATTTTTGGTAATTACCCTTTAGTATTTTGGATGGTTACCCACTGAGAAGCACCCATATATATATTTATGTATATATATATATATATGTATATATCATGGTTTGTAGGGACATGGGTCATGGAGCTCCATCTTCTTTGTGTGTGTGTGTGTGTATATATACATATATATATATATATATATATACACACACACACACACATATGATGAGTAAATTATACTACCAAATAATAAAATTCAACTTCATCAAAAAAGAAACCCATCAAACCATCCTAACAATAATTATACAAGTTTACATCACTCCTTCTAATATTTATTATTTCATTTATTTATATTTAAATTTTAAAATTTTTAAAAAATAATAAAATTTAGTATAGTAATAGGATTAAAGCTAGTACAATTGTTTGTACTTTTAAAAATAATGATATAAATGTTTAACTATTAGATGTTGTAACACCAATTTGAACCTTAGGCATTTGATAAAGTTTAGATATTAATAAAAATAATAATTCTTTCATCTATTTACTTTAGAGTTTGACAATTGTCATGTCTTTTATTAAGCAATTATACCACATCAACAACGAACAAAAAATAATCATATTCACTTATAATATAATAATATAGAAGAACTAAAATTTTGAAATAATGATAAAAATTACTAACCGTGGAGATTGGATGCATTATATATACTATGAAACATCCAAACAAACATATACATGAAAAGTTAATTGTTTGAGAGAGAAAAAAATGTTCATATGAAAGTTATTTTGGAGAAATTTGACATTTCATATTCCTTCAATTAGAATGATTTTTTTAAAATTAATTTATGTTTGAAATATAGGTGCTATATAAATATATTTATCTAGTTATCTATATAAATAATAAAAGGTCACATTAAAAAATAAATAAAACATATTATTATTCCAAACCGTGTTCAGTGAAAATGTTAGACCTTTAGTTTACATAACATTGTTGAACACGATGTATAGTAGATTAGTAATATTATTTTTTGTATTTATGAACATTATACGTATTACACCTCGGTCAATAATCATTTTTTCGAAGAATTTTCATGTCTGAAATGAACTTGTTATGTAAATCAATTTCACCATACTCCAATATTTGTTAAATATTTAAGTTCGTTGTATTCATCTAAAATCTTAAAGTGTTAGAAGAAAGTCTTACCAAGATCTTATATTATTTTTGGAGCATAACTTGCCTTCGTGTCCATATTAAATATTGAGAATATTGGGGGTCGCCCTTCGAGTCCATATTGAATATTGAGAATATTGGGGGTCGCAGAGAGTCGAACCCGGGACCTATGCGTGCCTGAGTTCTGATACCATGTTAAGTAACCAACTCATCTAAAATCTTAAGGTGTTAGATGAAGGCCTTACCAAGATCTTATATTATATTGTAACAGGCTTGTTCAAAATAGATTTATAATACTATTTAAAGTCTATTGAATCATAATGACTTATAATTAATTTACTAATTTTTCGATCTATTTTTTATGGTTACTTATTTATCTAAACTTCAAATTAATATTAAATAAATATAATTTTTTAGAGATCTAGAACATTCATATAAAGCTTACTAATCTAGAGTTATAGGAAATATTTTGGATAATTACAATTTTTCAAGTTATTTTTAAGCAGAAATGTTGGAAAATCAATGGAGGTGTCGAATAACACAATTTAGTTGGACAAAAAAATCACGAAAATTGCCAAGCTTGATTAATTTGGGCCGAAAGCCCAAATGATTAGGGTCATTTATATGAGTTTAACTGTTTGTAAATAGACATAAATATTGATTCTGGCCCAAGTTATATGGTTTAACATTACCCATTTCTACACAAGTTAATAAACAACCGTTGGATGTTCATTTGTGCAATCGTAGACCATTGATTGGAATATACAGTGTGATACATATATAATATAAACTTTACTTTCTTTAGGGTTTCAAACCACTTCGGCCGCCTTCTTGCATTCATTTCTTCATCTCTCTCAATCCTTCTTCTTCTCTTGCCAAATCTTGATTATCTTGGCAATTTCTTTGTATGATTAATCTTCTTAGATGATAAATATAAGAGTTTGATGGGTATATGTTTATACTATATCAGATTATGATTCTTACCCATCGTGTCTTGGATTTGTACAATCTTTTCTTGATTTGTAGATATTATGCAAGAAGTGTAATCAACACCCAATGAATTCTCTCAATACGATTCGGTAAGTTCTTGATCTGACAATTTCAAACGTGTAAGACGTTGTATCCAACTTTATTGAACCTAATTCAAAATTTTCAACTTTGTTTTTCAATATAATATTTAATTCATTCTTGAATATAACATATACATATTTACTTTTCGAGTAGATTCAGGTTTTATACATTTATGTCGGGTTTTGATTAATGTTCATATACTTCTTTGGATTTGAAAAAAATTAATCGAAACACTATAGTTTGTAATTAATTTATATTTTCAGTTTGTTGTGAAGATCTAGATCGACAACAATCGAGTCTAGAGAGATTGGTTTAGACTTTTAACATTACTATTTCGCACAAATTTCTACCTATTGGATATGAGTTTTTTGGGCATATATCAGCTTTTTTGATATATTCTACTTGATTTATAGTTATCATATTTTAATCTTAGTGAATTTTAATATAACTTGCAGTAAACAATGAAGAAAATGCTCCTAGTCATGGTGACATGCCATTTGAAGGTAATATATTTTTCTTGTATTTATTAAGTTTATGCTATACTAGAGAAACATTGTAGAAAAAATGTGTATTATATTATCCAATCGTTGTGTAAAATAGTTAAAAACAAATATACAATCTTTTATATATCCTGTATATAACAAGAATAATAGGCATGATCGTTGGTTTAGATGCTAAATTATAAGAACCGTTGTAAGATTCTCTCACGATCACCGTGTATGTGTATCACATATCCTTCGTATGTGTATGTATGTAAACTATCACCTTCATCGTTTTCGGTCACTACACCACCTTCAATCATAACCACCATTTTTGTTAACAAGTCAAAACATCATCAATCTCAATATACTGTAGTATTTTCTTATCTATCCTCCACAAGTAATTTTTCTAATTTGCTAACAAAATAATGTGATTTTAACATATAAAAAGATGGTTGTTAAAAAATAGTGATTGTGAAAAGTTTGTAATATAAAAATGGTTTTTGTTAGAGTAGGACTGTAACTATTAGTATAGTATTATCAAATGAATAACTTTAAAATTATGAGTAAGAGTAAGTATAACACATCAGTCCCACATTGAGAAGAGTGAGATAATTTGTTCAGTTTATAAGTGTAAGTGCTAGTATAAATACACCAAGAAATTATGATCTTCCGGAGGGCTTTATTAGGCTTGTGGGTCACCCTAATTTTTTTGTTTTAGCCAGTGTACTTCGACTTATTTTCGAATTTAGAATTGAGACTTGACATGGATTTTAAATAGGACTCTGGATTTGATCCTTGTTTATCAAAAACCGTATTAGATATAACTCTCGAAATTTTAATACGTAAAGTTGATGGAGATGGAGACACGAAGGTTGGTAGTATTATCCCACGAGGCCCGGATATGGAGACACGAAATCAAACGATATTATCCCATAATAGTATGGAGCTATGATTTGGCCGTTTAGGTCACCCGCAAGCTTGACAAGGACTTCATGTATTTAAGTAGGGGAGTTTGTAACACCTCATTCTCACATTGAGGAGAGTGTGATAATTTGTTCATAGTATAAGTGTAAGTAAGACTGCTAGGTGTACCTACAAATTATAATCTTTTGGGTGGCTGTGTTGAGCTTATAGATTACCCAAGTTTTGCATTTGGGTCAGTATATCTCGGCTTATTTTAGATTCGAAAGCAAGGATTCATACGATATTCGAATAAGACTAGGAGGTTGACCCTTGTCATATATGATATCAATATCGACTCTCAAAAATTTGATGCATCAAGTTGTCAAAGGTGGGGAACACGAAGGTTGGTTTTATCATTCCACAATGGACAAAGATATGGAGATAGAGGCACGAAGTTGGCTATTATAATTCTAGGGAGGCATGATCTGATCGTATGGACTATCCGTCCATGCCTGACAAGGATTACAGATATTTAAGTGAGGGAGTTTGTAACACCCTAGTTTCACATTGAAGAGAGTAAGATAATTTGTTTAGTTTATAATCATAAGTACTAATACTAAGCATACCATCAAATCATGATCTTTTGGAGACTTGTACTGAGCTTGTGGATCGAGACAAGGTGATGAAGTTAAAAAAAATGCTCAAAAATCTTGCAATAAAGCACTTGATATGGATGCAAATTTCAAGACCCTATATTATGCAAGATCCAAAAAAACCCTCTTTTACTCATTGTCACTATACCTCAGTTTGTTTAAAATAACATTACGAGTAACGATGAATGCGAACAACTTAAGAAAATAAATAAAGCATTAGAAGTAATGGACGCGGATAATATTTAGTATCCTTTTATCATAACATCAGTAATCATAATAAGAAAGCTATAATATGCAAACTAATGGTTGAGACATGCATATTTAAAGTGTTATCTTCTAGAAGATGCTCCCTTTTTTCATTTACAAATGCTTCAAGAAGTTGATCCAACTTATGCTAATGCAACCACATTTGGATGGTTTGAATCATAAAGTGCTTGTACTGCACCACCTTGAAACTATTTTGTGGTTCATGTCAATTGTTTATGTAATCAAAAACTATTTTAAAGGGTTGTTAATTGTCACCCATACAACTACAATAATAATGATACGTTTTGTTATCTTGAAGTATAGTTTTATCTCTTTGTATATAATTTTGGCAGAACGATATTGCGTATGTTTGTTATACTTATTTGATGAGTAATAGATCATTAAATCTTGGACTACGTTCCTAAACATAGCACCCTCCAAGCTCTCGAACCCCATAGCAAATCAGATGCAATAGGCCCCCTTTTTTGATTTCCCTTTAAGTGAAAACGGGGGTGTGTTGCTCCTAGTCAAAAGAAATAGCGAATCCCAAACACCTATGTTCCTGCAACCAATATAACCACAACCTAACTTGCATGAGATTCACTTCTAGGACAGCGTGTGGAATAGCCGAGCATAGATCTTTTTTGGATATATAATTTCAAGTCAAGAGTAGAGTTAAGGGAACAACCGTCTATTGAAAAATGATTTCTACATTCGATCTATAATGGTCGATTGAAGTTTTAAAGGAATTGACTTCATACATTGCTTAATCGAAATAAAGATCTGCTCTGATCTACTTGCTATGATAATTGAATTACTAACCGTTATATGCTTTTGTATAAGAGTTCACTTAAATTTAATTTTTATTTTAGAGAGTAGGTTAAAAATATAGCAGGGTTCTTGACTAATAAATGATCCATATAAAATCTTTCTATATTAGCTAAGCAACAATAGGTTGCTTAAAAAGTCCATTTTCTATGAATTATCTTGATCATTCATAGTCCTCTTTAGTGAAATCAGACTAATATAAAGTGTTGATATTAATAGGTTTTGTTGAGCATGAAAACTTGAGCAAAACTTTCATTTGTTTTTGTCAGTTGAATCCTTTATACCCGTGACTTGCATTAAATAATAAGGCTTTCTCTGGAGGTGATCATTAAGATCTTATATAACTTTCACCGAACTTCCAGTCTATTGTTTCCCCAATGATATCAGCTTCCTTCAATAGCTTTTGTACTATAATTGTTTTTAATTATATATGAGATTAATGTTACCTGGAGAAATGGAAGCATAATGTTACGTATACATACAATGATAAATTTTTTTATTTAAAAAGAACATCTACTAAACTCTGATGAACAAGAGAAGTTATTGAATATTGTTTCACATGTGGTCGCTGCTGCTGAATGGGAACTTGAACTTCTTTCCAAGAGTGAAAAAGACGTGGAACAAGAAAATGGGAGTTGTTTGGAGACTCCAGTTACCAACAAACGTTATTCAGGTACAACATAAAATGAATGTACAACATATTACTCAATGTATATGTTATATTTGAATGACTTCTGTCGGTAACTGAGTCTCCAAATAACTCTCATATTCTTGTTCCACATCTTTTCCGCTCGTAGAAAGAAGTTAAAGTTTCCCTCAAACAGCAGCGACCCCATGTGGAACAGTATTCAGTAACTTTTGCTATTCATCAGATTTTAGTAGATGTTTTTTTTTAAAAATAATTATGGTATAGAGGTGACATTATGCTTCTTTTTGTCCACATAATATTAATCTCATGTACTTAGAAAGAATTTTGGTTCAAAAGTTGTTGGAGGAAGCTGATATCTTTGGAAAAATAATAGATCGGAAGTTTGGTGAAAGTTATATCAAATCCTAGTGATTACCTCCAAAAAAACCTCTTTAGCTTATGCAAGTCATAGGAACACAATGGATTCAACTGAAAAAATAATATGAAAGTTTCAATCAAGATTTTAAGTTCAACAAAATCTTTCAATATCAACACTTCATTAAAGTTTGATTTCACTGAGGAAGACTAATGATCAAGACAATATATAAAATGGACTCCTTTTGCAACCTATTATTACTTAACTACTATAGAAAGACCTTATATGGATCATTTATTATTTAACAACCCAACTATATTTTTTTTTATCCACTTTCCAAATACAAAAATTGAATTTAAGTGAACCCTTATACAAAAAAATATAGAAAAATATGAAATCCCCAATCAAACAACACTAGATTCATTTATAGAAAAATATGAAATCCCAATCAAACAACACCAGATTCATTGATCTATTTAGTTGTCAAACAAGTAAAACAAACTTACTACTACAAAATAACACTTGCATAGCGCTCTTTTTAAGCCTTCCATAGCGCTTTTGAGCGCTGTATAAGCCACCGCTATGCAAGTTCAAATCACTTAGATAGCGTTTTTTTGGTAGCTCTCTAAGTGCTGATCTCAGATAGCAATTTTATAAGCGCTTTTGTAAAGAGTGTTTCCTAAGTACATTTTCTTCCACAGCGCTTTTAGAAATGTTATGCGAGTATACACCGTTTTGATGGTTTCAACTTCTATAGCGCTTTTTAAAGTGCTATTGTACTGCACAACACTTACTTAGATAGCACTTGTGTAAATGTTATGCAAGTTGATAGCAGGTTAAAAGTTTATCTTCTACAACACTTTATAAAACGCTATGTAAGTACATATTTTTTTTAAATTTTTTTTTTTGCCATTTTATATTTCTAAAAATCAAATACAAACCAAAAATAAAATTGCAAACTATAATAACACGAACTAGAAACTCAAATTAAAATGATGAACTTACAAAGATCCCAAACAAATAATTAACTAAAGACTTTAACAAAGTCATAAATTAACAAATTCCATAAGTAACAAAGCCTTAGTAACGTACAGTACAAAGTCATGCAAAAAATTTAAAGGTACCAAAACAAAGTCACTGATCAGATGATCGACAAAGTCTTATGATAGCAGTACAAAATACAAAACGATAGACTAATTTAAAAGCTTCCCCTTCAAAAATCGATTGTAAAGAAATCCTGCCCAATTATCTCGAAAGTGAACCATCTTCTCGTGATTATAGCAAATTAACATGTTGGCACGTGTGAACTATACACCAAAAAAAATATAAAACAAATCAGAACATCTTCAGAACTTCAGAACAATACTAGTGCACTCACGTAATGGTTTGAGAAACAGTAATATTTTACTTACATTTATGCTAATACTTGTTTCACTGGAACGCAAGACATCTTCGATGAAGCATCCAACATATTGGCCACAAAAAATGCCATCATTCATAACTTGTTTAGGGCACTATAAAACAAATCACAAACACTAAAAGTTAACTTTTATTCGATAGCCAAGCACAAACACAAGATTTTATGGCCTTAAATTATCAAAATGATAAACATTTGCACTTTCTGAACTTGAATTTGGAAAAGAATTTCAAATAGACATCTGCACACATACTCACCTTTACATTCATCCATTTAAATGTGTTAAACACCATCTTGGGATAAACCTTCCCACATTAAGTCTGGAAAGACTTTAGAGCACTGTAAGTAGTAGGAATATCTTTGACATGAGATGATAAAACAAACTCTAGGAATATATTTTCTGGATCAGACACTTGCTACAAATATAGTATGAGTACTACACAGATTTGCCTTATTGGATTTTTATAGATATTCAAATTCTGGGATTTAACATGAGATTCCACTGATTTAACAACACACAAGCAAATGAAAATGCACATTTATGGATAAAACAAGGAACATACATATTACTACTAGCTCCTAATTTAGAGGCTGTCCAGAGATTAACATGTTTAGAGTCTAGGTACACTAACACTATGGACAAGTTCTTTTGATGACCAGGTCTGGTCATAAAAAAGAACAATTTTGTTTGTGCAATCTTGGCATTTTCTTGTTGTCTGTATTCTTCTATATAGTACTGGTTGGAAAGTGAGCTACATGGACAAGTTGTTTTTATGACCAGGTCTATGTCTCGATGATGAGAGAAACTCAGCTACCACACATTATATGGCTACTCAAGTTCTGTTTCCAAACTTCCTGATTTCCGCACCTCCCCGTATTCCTTCTTTTGCAAGAAATTTTTCTAAAATTTGTGCTGGTAGAAACCAGTTCAATGCATGGCAACCCCGGCTACAACAACTGATAACAGTTCAGGCTTTCGAAGAAATGCTAACTATCCACCAAGTTTCTGCGATTACAAATTAGTCAAGTCACTGTCCACCACTGATTACACCGTACTAATACTTACTCATCCTAACTTAATTATGATATATATTGTACTTGGAATATTATGGATACTTTAAGAAATTAAGGGTGCTCTTCCAAGACCAACGTTGTTGGCTGGGGACCAATTTCCTTTAAGAAACTCATAACCGACACTGAAGTACTGCACAGATACACTAAAGTACGATTCAGGATTTAGGATTCTCAGAAAAAAAAAAATGAGACTTGAAACTTACAAGTATCTCTCTAATACGAGCATAGCCAACACATGCCTTCTTGTATCTCGCTTCCATCGATTCTGCTCGCTCCTTATTTTTTTTACTTTTTTCCTACCATGTAATTGTTAGGTAAGTATAATCCTTAATTAAGTATATATATGGCTTTCTAAAATAACTAACTAGTATCAAAAAAATTTACCACAAATTTTCCTGACAATGAGCTCTCCACAAACTCTTTCCATTAAGGTGCCACGGTGGATAAGTTTGCATACAGAGGAGGTGGTTCCGTGGAGTAGTTACCATTTTCGTCTCTCGCTAAATTTCTCAATCTGGTTCTGAATTGTCGATGAAGGTTTCCGGCACGAGAAATAATTGTTTTCCTATGTACTTCTTCAATCCCATTGAAAGTTTCCTGCACATAAACATAATTGTTAAATTTACAAAAACAGAAAAATAACTTATGAGAGTAAAGCCCCTGAGATAATGTAGATACTGAACTAAAAATAGATAGCAGACTATATAATGATTAAAAACTAGAAAGAAAAGCAGAATGTATAATGATTAAAACTAGAAAGAAAAGCATAATAGATGACCCTGAGATTATGTTTTACCTTAATTTCATCCCACAAAGCTTGTTTCACAGAATTTAAATCTTTTCTGCGCCAATTATCACATGTGATTGGAACATTCCGCCTTGTATAAGAGCCAATATAATGTACCAGGGTCATAGATGCTCTACCAATTGGTTGTCCCATCTCATTCCAGTTTACCTAAAAATATGCGGATGATTATTGGAAAAGAAAAAAAATATACAAGTAATTTGTAATAGTAATGAAACCAGCATTTTTCAAAACTATTTTGCATTTTCCTATTACCATTTGCACTACCCCTTTAGTCCTTGCTTTCTTGACCTTTTTCATGTTTACTATCCCACGCCTAGCACTCTTCTGTGTGACACCAATGTCATTCATGCCACCTGTTCCACTTGACCGGCGTGATCCAGAAGTCATAATCCTGAACAGAAATAAAGAAAAATAATTAATGACAAGATTAATACAAGATCAAATAGATGTTACATGTTTGTAATGCATGATAAATCCAAAATGAATGAATTATGATAAAACAATGTCATATACAAGAATAATATCACAGATATCATAGGAATGTTTATAATAAGTATTTATACATTTTTTAGCTTTCATTTTCCTTTTGCGTTTTTCAATAGGCTTTGATCTTTCGTGCCCATGCACATTCAAAAATTCTGGATTTACATATTCTCTTTCGTCATGATCATTTCTAGAATAATAACATTCATAATCATCATCCCCGTTCATTGTTGAAGAAATGTTGGCTCTAACAAAAGGATCATCTATAGCATCAGCTTCTTCATCTACACCATCACTAACTTGATAGCTATTGTTGAGCTTGTTTGACAACACGACAATCGACCATTTCTTATCAATCGGATCAGTAACATAGAAAAATTGTTGGGCTTGTGTTGCCATTATGAACGAATCATCTTTGTACCCGACCTTGGAAAAATCAACCCGTATGAATCCCGAATCTTCCACATGTACACCACCGACATTGTTAACCCAATTGCATTCGAAAATTGGCACCCTAAATCCAACATAATCGAGCTCCCAAATATTCGCAATTCTTCCAAAGTAAGTTGTATTAGTCAAAACTGGATCTTTGTCATTAATTGATTGATGTAGTGCCGTTGCAGTAATTGCAACTCCACTATTCTGCATTGTGCTTGTTGCATCATGTTCCTTGGTGTAAAAAGTGTATCCATTTATGAGGTAACATTTGTAAGAAAAGACAAATAAATCGGGACCTCTTGACAACCATTTAATCCTATCTGATATTGACACATTGTTCTGTAATAACTCATTTGTGACATGGTTCTTGAACCAATCAATAAATGTTCGATTATGTTCAATTTCGATCCAATTGGCACCTCTACGTGGATGCTCTAAGGTGATAGTTTGTTTATGTAAATCTACAAAGGGAACAACATCAACACTATTGTGTAGAACACAAAGATACACACGACGCCATTGTGCAATATCGATCTCCACTTGTTGACCTCCAGTTACACCTTCACCATCAACCCTACCACTATGACGATGGATTGGCAGACCAATTGCTTCTACATTTGGGATAAATTCTGACCAAAATTCTATTGCTTCTTCTATTAGATAGCGTTCTGCTATGCAACCCTCTGGTCGAGACCTATTCATCACATATTCTTTCAAAATTTTCAAATATCGCTCGACTGGATACATCCATCTCATACGAGCTGGACCACACATTCTAGTTTCATAAATTAGGTGAACAGTCAAATGAACCATGATGTCGACGAAAGATGATGGGAAATACATCTCAACCTCACAAAGTGTCTCCACAGTTTGTCGTTGTAGATATGACAACCTTCTAGGATCAATGACCTTGCTACTCATTGATTTAAAGAACCAACACAACTTTGTGATTGTTACCCTCACCTTTTCTGGCAAGATGGGACGGATAGCAATAGGAAGCAAATTCTCCATGATGACATGGCAATCATGGGATTTTAAACCCTTTAAATTCAGCTCATCCAAATCCACAAGACTCTTGATATTGGATGAATATCCTTCTGGGACCTTAACAGAATGTAGTGTTTGGAGTAACACTTTCTTCTCATTCCTAGATAAAGTATGGGCAGCAGGAGGTAAATAAGGTCTTTTTCCCACTTCTTCCACAGGGGCTAGTTCGCTTCTTATTCCCATATCCATCATGTCCATTCTTGCACTAAGACCATCTTTAGTTTTACCCTTGACACCCAACAGAGTACCAATTAGACTGTCAAACAAGTTTTTTTGCACATGCATGAGATCAATAAAATGTCTGACATAAAGGTCCTTCCAATAAGGTAATTCAAAGAAGATTGAACGCTTTTTCCATCCCCTAGTGGGAACATTCTTTGCAAATTTCTTACCCAACTCTATGTTTAGATTTTCAACCTCTTTGAACACTTCAGTTCCAGAGCCTATACGAGGGGCACCTCGTTCCTCAACTTCACCATTGAATGCCATTGTCATATTTCGATACCGATTATTTGGCTCCAACCACCGCCTATGGCCCATATACACACACTTCTTACAATTCTTCAATCGGAGATTATCGGTCTCCGTACCACACAAAGGACATGCATCATAGCCTTTAACACTATATCCAGAAAGATTACCATAAGCCAGAAAATCACTTATTGTTCCAAACAACATGGCCTTCAACCTAAAATGATCGTTTCTATGTCGATCATGTACTTCAATACCCTCTTCCCAAAGTAGCTTCAAGTCCTCAATCAAAGGGGCCAAATATACATCAATGTCATTACCAGGTTGTACAGGACCAGATATCAATGTAGACATCATCATATATTTGCGCTTCATGCAGAGCCACGGCGCCAAGTTATAGATGATAAGAATGACAGGCCAAGTACTATGAGAAGTACTTTGAAGACTGTTAGGGTTCATTCCATCCGTTGAAAGTGCTAAACGAAGATTCCTTGGTTCCTTCCCAAAGTCCTGATGTACATCATCAAATGTCTTCCACAGAGGTGAATCGGCCGGGTGTCTCAACATTCCATCTTTAATTCTCCCATCATGATGCCATGTTAAATGTTTAGAATTTTCTACACTAACATACAGCTTCCTAAGTCTATGTATTATTGGGAAGTACCACATGACCTTGGTCGGAGAATTGCCATTCTTGAAACGTTTTAAACTACATTTGGGACATTCATCCAAATCTGCATACTCTTTTCGATAAAGAATACAATCATTTGGGCAGGCATGAATCCGGTTATGTACTAATCCAATAGATTTAAGCATTTTTTTAGCCTCATACGCTCTACGTGGGAGGACATTGCCATCTGGTAAGAGGTCACTAACAGCCGTGAGCATCTCTGAGAAGAACACATCAGAAATTTGGTGTCCAACTTTTCAATTATACAGAGTCAACACAGCTGATAATCTAGAAGCCTTGGTGCAGCCCGGCCACAACGGTAATGCAGCATCATTTTTTAACTTTTCATGCATATCGGGATGATCACGTAATTCTTCATTAATCACACTGGGAATATCCTTTTCAACACGAGAATTATCATTATCGATGTCAACAAACTCACTATTAACAAACTCGGTATTAACAAACTGATGATTGGTATAATAATTACTAGAGCTTTGTTCTCCTCTCTCTTCTCCATGATATGTCCAGCGTGTATAGGTTTTATCAATACCGTGAAATATCAAGTGATCATACAACTCAGCCACACCATTAACTTCAATAATATTCAAACATTTCATACACGGGCATAAGATGAAGTTGATGTTTTCCGAATTTTCAGCCGCAACTTTACAAAAAATTTCACACCACTCTTATATTCTTCAGAATTCCGAGATGCTTTTATCCAATTACGATCCATTACAACACAAAAAGAGAGATAACCTGAAGTTTTTTATTGTACAATTTAGCATCAAAATGGAATAGGTCACACAACAAACTAACTAATATTCATATATTAAGCAAGTAATTAAAGAAAAGATCTTGTAATATCTTATATTTACAATATCTTGTTTAAAATGGAATAATGATACTTTGATTAATTGCATTTAAGATTAATATTGATACTTGTTTGATATTACATTTAAGATTAATATCTTATATTTAATCTTATATTTAATATCTCTTAAGAACAATTTGTTATAAACTGGAAGTAATATGCTTTAGTTTTAACTTGTAATTATATGGACAGTTTAATGAAAGTTGGGCATAATTGTTCACTAAGCAGTTCAAATTGTAATCTGTTCCCATCTCGTTTCGTTCCTTACAACAGATTGTCAAGCCCAAGTCTGTCAATATTATTTTAGGACTAATGTTTCTCATTATTTTAAGACCTAGGCACTGCTACTTAAGTTGTGGAGATCATTTATGCTATATAGGTGGTTCTAAACCCTCATTCTAGTATTAAATAACCCCACAAACACACAACAGGGAGCACTAAACTAGGATAATAAAAGCAAAGAATTATCCCCCATGGCCAGCCCCCTGGTTCCCGTAATTGTAGGCATTGTTTTAAACCTTACTCAATTACTTCACCCTTTTAACAAGGCTAGTCGCAGCCAACTAATTGACAAATGACTATGTTCTAAAAGCTAAACATGTATGAAATACACTCATAATTTGACAATCCAAACAAGGTATCACTGCTTCCAAAACTCGGGTGAATACTATTCAGTTCAAATAATTTTTAACTAACATTAAATTTGACACTCCTATTTCCAAAAACTAAAATAATAATTCTAGTACTAAATTGAAAAGCCAAACCCACAACATACCTTTTAATCTTGTCAACTGAGAAGCCAAACCCCACACCAAAATTGAAGCCAATAACTTTTAATCTTGAAGCAGCTACAAATTTGAAACATCAAATTAAAAAAATAAAAGAAAACCGAAAAGAAAAACTCAGAACTCGCGACAAAAAACTCGGACAAATAAACAGCCATTTGAAATCATAAACTATACATAAACACGCAGTCACGACAAAACTCGGTACATTACTCAATATCTCAACACAACTCACGAACTCAGCAACAATAATACAAAATCTAAACAAAATGCAGGCAACAGCTCCGTAAATTTACAGTAACAATGAATTAAGCAACGTCAACTCAGTATCCAGCACATTTCAGTAATGAACTTACACGGCAACAAAATTCAGCACATTTCAGTAACGAACTTACACAGCAACAAAACAAGCAGCAAAGTCAGAAAAATTCTCAACGCCATACATAGTATCAAAACTAAAACTCAGCTTTCAAACAAGGAAACGAAACTAGGCACAGAAACGAAGACAAAACGCGCAAAACTGAACAAAAATGAAAACTAAACATAAGACTCAGCAGCAAAATACAATGAAACATGACTTGAACACGCAGCGCATTCAACAATCAACAACCAAATTCGACAAAACTCAGAATCGAATAATCAAACAAAACGAAACTCTGTAAAACAGCAGAACAGCAGAACACAGCTACTCTAAACTCGAACACAGTTACTCTAAAACGAACTCCAAACAGAAAAATGAAACCAGCACTTTTGAATCCCTAATTACTTAGAAAGGAATGAACAAACCACTCAAAATAAAAAAAGAAAAATGTGTTCTGGGTTTGGGGTTTGAGTGTGTGTCGTGGGATTCGAGGGCATTGAAATCGAGGGAGAAAAAAAACAAACCACTCAAAATAGAATCCTAAAATTGAAAATAGAACCCTAAAATTTAGAAGAACAGAGTAATAGAACAAATCGATTGCAGAAGAAACCGAAACCCAAATCACTCATGTTTAGAGGGAGAAATAAACAAACCAATTAAACCTAAATCGAAACCCTAGAATCGCAGTTGAAAATCGTAGAGAAGATTAAACCCAGTGAGTTGCAAGTACCGATTGAACTTCGAGTGATTGAAGATGAAGATGATACGTTGAAGTGGCCGCCTGGGAGTACTGATTGAACTTAGGTTTTTTTACTAATTGATATATACGACGTATATAGTGTTAGCTAGTGTGTTATAATTAATAAATAATTAAAAAATGCTAAAAATATGTTGTTAACTTGAAGAGCCCTTCTCAAAACGCTATAGTAGAGTTTAATAACGAATAAAAAATAAATAAAAAGTACTTGAAAAATAGTAGCTTCAATAGCGCTTGTAGAAACGCTGTGTAAATTTAAGCTAGCATAGCGTTTATTGAAAAAACGCTATATAAGAATTTTTATTTTTATTTTTATTTATTTTTATTCACTTGCATAATTCCTTGCATAACGTTTTTGTGAAAGCGCTATGTAAGAGGTCCACTTACATAGCACTTCTGAAAAAGCGCTATGCAAGTGGTAAATCCTAAGATCAAATTTGTAGTAGTGTTAAGTGAGATCGTTATGCCAAAATAGATATATGGAGATGAGAAATATTTTCAAGATAAGAAGCAAGTGTAGCCGTTAAATGTTAATGTAGTTGTAAATTGTAATATAAGTGATAAGTGACAACCTTTTATGTTTCAAAAAAAAAAGTAACAACCTTTTAATGTAGTTTTTGATTACATGATGAATTGACATCAACTATAAAATAGTTTCACAGTAGTGTAAGCACTTTATGATTCAAACTACCCAAATTCGGTTGCATTAGCATAAGGTGGATGATCTTCTTAAATCGTCTGTTAATGCTGAGAAGGCAACCTCTTCCAGAAGATAAGGCTTCAAAAATCTGCATAAGTCTCAATTACCAGTGTGTATATTACAATCTTGTTTGCAGGATTCACTAATGTTAAGACAAGAGGATATTGAATGTCATCCTCGTCCACTACTTCGAATTCTTTATTTATTCTGTTAGCTTGTTCGCATTCATTGTCACTAGTAATGTAATTATGAACAATTGCGATGGAATAGCAAGAAGAGTGTTTTCTTGGATCATGCATGATGTAGGGTTTGAAATATGTATCAATAATCAGATTCTTTAATGCAAGTTTTTTAAGCATTTTATTAGCTTCATTACCATAACTCAGATAGTCGAGAGATGGTTGATGCTTAGCCATAGATAAGGATTTGAATGATTAAGAAGAAAATTAATGATTAAGAAAAAAATGTACAAACTCCAAATGATCTTAATAAGCTTAATGAATAAAATAAGTTTGTTTTTTTTTTTTTTTTGAAACAAAAATAAGTTTGTTAAGAAGGGTCAAAAAGAAAACAAATGACCCCTAAGTCTTCTTATTTGGTGCACCAAGGTGGAGCTTCCAGTGTCTACAAGGAATAACTCAACTTCACCTCTTTGAGATTCTAACTTTTATAAAAGTAAGAGCTATCACTTGAAACTAGGAAACACTACTCCTCAAACTAAGACTCACGAGAAGCGTGGTTCTTTGGTAAATGTTTTTCTCTCCTCTTCCATCAATTACAGATGAACACCCAGCTCCCTATTTTTTAAAACCGAAGAAATTAAATGCTGAGGAGTAAAAATATGCTAAACTTCTATTCATCTTCACGTATTTTTGTTCCTATTAAAAATTCGGGAACACAAATATAAGTAAAAATGAAAGTACAGTACTTGTCGTTCACTTACTTTGCACCCTCTTTAAAACTTTGGAGCAAGGTGTAAATTTATTCAAGTCTTCTGATTACTCAATTGTTTATCTACCTTTTATATTATAATGATGATAAATTAACGTATATGATCTCGAAAAATTTTGTAAAGTGATTTGTGCATGTAAACTTGATAATTGCTTATGATTGACAATTTGACATTAGTGGTGATTTTGCATGTTTATTCTTAACAGAAATTCAAAAAGGAGTTTAAAAGAAGCATGGCTGAAGAATCTGGTGTGGTGCCAGCAACGATTTCTCTACATCATCTCTTATAAATCTGGCGAAAAACCTCTCCCTGTCAAACTATTATCGTATATCTCCTTTATTGAAGTTCTGAGACCAGGCCATCGATCAAATAGTTTTACTTTCCAGTTGATAGTAGTATCCTGGAATCATTTTGTGATGATCAACCTCAATGACTCTGTTTATGTGCGATTTAAAAATGTATGCTCTGTTTATCAGTTCATATCAATTTGCGATCATGCTAGCTCATATTTCCATCAAAATGTTTCAGAAGACGGGTTTAATTTCCGTATTCTTTTTGTATGAATTGATCTATTAATTCTATGTTCTATACAAATTTTTAGAATTAGTTTAAGGATTACATTGTGTTGGCATATCTGTTGTCAATGCAGACCATTAAACACGAAAATATATTCAAGGTTCTTTTAGTTTCCAAGGATGTGACATAATTTGAGGAGTTTTTAGTTCCTGTTGCACTGCTATTTGCATGACCCCATGTATTTCTTTTTGTTTAAGAGGCTTTTGTTTAAACAAAGGGACACACAACACAGGTGACATAATTTAGACTTTTTCCTTCCAATATTTACTCTTGCATTGCATTTCTGCAAATTCTAGTTAACTAAACGAATCACAGTACCATTTTACTAAATGGATACTGAGGACGGAACCAACGACGTTAACCTAGGTTCAAGCCCGGTTAAAGTGAAAATTTTAGTAATTTTTTTTATAAACAACATTTTTTGATTGGAAATGTAGGAAGTATAGTAAGAGATTGTACCTGAAATCTAGAAATTAACAAGAAAATACCGAAAGAATGTCCGAGTCACGTGAAAACCACGCTCTCCTTAAAACAGATTAGCCCCTTCCGTAAAGTGCTTGAAGAATGAATGGCCTCCGTCTCCCAGGATACAACGAACAAAGGTGATTTTCAAGCATTTAGAAAACCAGCCTTCTACGAACCGAACAAATACCATTCTATCACACAGAAATGAACCTAAAACTCTAAAAAATATGCAAGGAAAACAATGAAAAACTTGGAGATTATTGGGTGTGTAAAACAATGAAGCCCAAGCCTCCTTATATAGGAGTAGAAGAATGTAACCTCCAACAACAATAACTTTGTAACACCCCAAATCATTAACTTTGTAACCCCCAACATATAATAAATATATGAGTTACAAAATTAAAAATGGAGTTACAAAATTAAAAGTAGAGTTACAAAATAAATAATAAAAATGTACTAAATTTTTTATTCAAAAAATAATCCAACAGGAAATCAGTAAAAATTTCACTTTAAACCCGGGCTAGCCTCTAAAAATTAGAGATCATTCATTTGATTCTTTGAGCTCAACAATTTTATGATCCTAGCTAGGTCCGCAAATAATACCGTAAAAGGAATCAATGTAGCTGCCATGCAGGTAAGTACATATCAGTAGGTTGCAAAATTATTAGATTTTTAGTGGAAAATATGTCTTTACACTGTTGGAATATTTAATTCTGCAAGGTGATTATATGGCCTGTCAGCCTCTGAAAGCTTTATACTTATAATTGTCAAGCTCCCTGTGCCAGTAGCTTCATTATTGACATGACTTTCTGATTCGTGCCCAGAGAATAAAAATAAGCATGTAACCCCTCAAGACCCAAGATCGTAGCACAGATGGACAATTTATGTAAATTATTAATAATTTTAATTATAATGCATTTAAACAAATGTATCTTTATAAGTCTCTTTAAAACACAAGTTATAAAGAAAATGCACAAAAAACATTGACACAAAGTAAATTAAAAAGCAGGGCAGTAATTAATTAGCTGATATTTTTTGAAGTGACAACCCTACCACAAAGTCTAATATCTTGTCCTAAGCCCGACATATATTTCAATGGGTTCGAACTGTGAACCAATAATTTACAGGTCAATTATGAATGAATACTACCAGAATGCAGAAGCCTTTATTTTCACATAATTGTCGACATAGTTTTATTGCTTACTTTAAGCATTTAAATTACGTACATTAGAGTATCATTAAAGATCCAATGATATGTTTCAGTATCTCTGTAAGAGATCGAGAATTCAAATTTTATCAAATATTTCCTTAATTTCATTCTAACTGTTCATTTTGACTTTTTTACGTGGGTTAAGAATCATTGGTTGTATAATTTTACAAATTATTTTTTTAATTTTTTTTAAAACAAGACTTCTATTTAAATTTTATTATAAAAAAACTGTAAATTTTTTTTTGAAGTTTTATGATCAATATACCTTAATATAGGTATAAAAATTAAAGTGCACAGGTCAAATGGAATGAACTCCTTTAAACTAGGAATGCATGCATTTTCAAAAGGTTATTGGTTAGGCACACATGTTTGCTATAATAAATTGTGAAAATACGTATCACAAAACTTTTTGTGGAATTGTATAGTATGATTTCTAATTTGAAAACTGGAGATTCCATCTTTTTAGGTACCCTAAATTTTTTTTTTTCTTTTCAAATGAAATACTTCCTCCGTCCCATAAAACTCTTCTCATTTCTCTTGGACACGTTTGCCAATGCACACTTTTAATCGTTAATAT
Source organism: Saposhnikovia divaricata (assembly GCA_036435485.1). NCBI lineage: Eukaryota > Viridiplantae > Streptophyta > Magnoliopsida > Apiales > Apiaceae > Saposhnikovia > Saposhnikovia divaricata. Next base: position 89,208,163 of record CM071596.1, read on the forward strand.
CTTTAATTTCGCATTAGTTTTAAATATAAAAACTTCACTGTATTAAAATACTCATAAATATGAATCCAACAAGATCACTCATGACTATATTTGATCTTATAAATTAGACGTAAATTAGCAATTTGTCTCATGTTATGAACAGGACCGACAAATGAAAGGGGAAGAATATAAAGAGACAGAGGGAGTACGATATATTGATAACAAATATTTACGGGTAATCGACTAATCGTCAACCATTTCAGAAAACACAGACCCCAAATATTCTGTGTAAAACTAAAAAATAAAAAGACTAAATGACACTTTGTAACCCATATGTATATACGTTTTGTCAAATTGATCCCATTTTACGTTTTTTTGCACTTTGTAACCCCTATCTTTAAAATGCGCTTTTAATTGTAACCCTTCGCTAACCTGCCGTTTGATTGGGCTGTTAACGTTAATAAACTGAGGGGCAAATTAGGAAAAAAAAATTCAACGGCTTCTTTGTCATATATGTTCAACCCAGCTTCATATATATGTACATACAAATTGTATATAAATTTCCAATCCATATATTTGTTCACAAAGCTAAATCTTGATCATGACTTTAAGGTGTTATTGTGGGAATTGGGCTATACACCGAACGGCATGGACCTCCACGAACGCTGGACGTCGTTTTGCTGTGTGTATACACCGAACGGCATGGACCTCCACGAACCACCAAATTCCTCATTTAGATTAAGAGTATCAGTTTCCTCCCTAATGTCACCTATTCTTTCCTCTCTTTCATCAAGCTCATATTGTGTGAAGGAAAAATCATCAAAACCAACATCCTTAGTTGTGATATACACATTGAAAAAGTCCTGGTAAACCAATAAATCCAACATTATCTTCACATGCTCATCAGTTTCAAGGGGCATCAAATCATTTTCCAAATTATCCCCAACGATACAAAACCACATATCATAAGAACCGTTCACTAGCCCTATTTCTTCGAGCATTGACTCCATTTCAACAATGTAAAAATGGTCATCTGAGCACATATCAAAATAATGAACCTGACCACCAATATACTGTTTCTTATCCTTAGAAAATTCACCGTCATGGTGGACTCTAAGTGTAAATTGTCCACTGGAAACTGAAATATATTAAAAGCGCAACATATTTAACACACATACACAGAGAATAATATTGTAGTGACTAGTGGGTGTGTAAAAAACAATTGTCATAGTATAAAGAGAAATGAACAAGGGACCACAAGCAAAAAAGGGATTATTTATCCAAACCCTACAACTCATGCATGCAACAACTATCAAATACCTTCTACTCATAATAATAAGACAATCACAATCGAGTTTTACCTTCATAGTCGGGTATTTCAGAATCGATTTTCAGATCAGGTGCAGTTGCAAGAGGTATATCGGCTCCTTCCTCAAGAAATCCTTCCCAGTAAGACATGGGTATTTCAGCCCAAGTAGTTGTATCGCCATTTATTATCCTTAATCGCCCACGCATTCTGAGTGATTGTGATCTAGGGTTTGCAAAGAGTATCTAGCGTTTTGATTCTGAGTTCTCGATTTAGGGATTTTACATTTTAATTTAGGGATTTTACGTTTAACAACGAGCCTTATTAACGTGGATGTGTGTAATGACTAATTTGCCCCTCAGTTAATTAACGTTAACGGCCCAATCAAACGGCAGGTTAGCGAAGGGTTACAATTAGAAGCGCATTTTAAAGATAGGGGTTACAAAGTGCAAAAAAACGTAAAATGAGACCAATTTGACAAAACATATATACATATGGGTTACAAAGTGTCATTTAATCAAATAAAATATAAATGAATAAACTATAAAAGACACCGTCTCTACTCTATGGAGAATCCAATGATACTCCTTCGGACCACACACATTTCCTGACCAAACATACTCACTTTCCTTCTCTCTCTTACACAACTTATTTACACTCCCTCACCGAAAACCCATCTCCGGCAACCTCTCCGGCCACAATGCACGCAACCCAAGAACCAAAGTGACACCCTCTTTCAGGCAAGTGATACTTTATATTTTCATTAACATTTCAAGACTTTCCTTTCAATCTTTATTTACTTCATAAAGCTCACATTTTTACTCATCTTTTTTACAATTGTTAACTCATCACTTCTCAAAACTTACTTAAATCTCAAACCCAACTAGTGATTTAAGTGTTTAACCTACTGTGTATGTTAATTCTCACTCATTCTCACTGTATCTATATGTTGTTTGTTGTTTATGGCTTTGTGTCTATATTATAATATTTCTTTAAGTTTGCAATAATATCTTTGCTTAATTGCTCTAATCCACTGCTAACTATCACTTTTCAATTCTGAAAGCGATTGCATAGACTTGTATTGTATTGTAGGCTTGTTGTTGCCTAATCTTGGGCCCATTTATGACATTTCTTTTAGCTTTATTTATGACTCAGTCTGCAGTAGTAGTATTTATAAAGAAAAATTTGTGGTGCACAGTTAGATTTGTGAAGGTAGCCAACAACATGTTGGTGCAGTGGTTGAGTCACTGGCCTCCTTTGAAGGAGGTCAGGGGTTCGACTCCTGCGTGTGCGTGAGTTTCTTAGTTTGTATTAGGTTTCGTTTCTGTATTTGTATTTCTGTATTTGTAATGGCCGGGGTCCTTCGGAAACAGCCTCCCTATTGTATAGGGGCATGGTCTGCGTACAGCTACCCTCCTCAGACACCACTTTGAGTGGTATTATAACTGAGTAAGCTAAGTTAAGTTTAAGTAGTTAGATTTGTGAAGGTCCAGCAAATTAAGTGCTCAAGTTGTATGCCGTTTAATTCAATCACCAAATTCTTCATTTCTCACATGTCAACTAATTTATAGGCCTAATGTGAGTTAAATGTTTTCGGCTGCTTCGAATTTGAATGCCATTTCAGGTACCAAACTCGTATTTCACCTTTCCGCATTGTGCTTTATATCTCTCTCGACTTGCCAATTCTTTACTCAGTGTAAAGATGTAGAGCATGACCTGTCTGTTTGACATTTTGTTTTTTTGGAACTCAAGAGCTGGGAAGATTTTAACAATCTATACCTAATCATTATTATTATAAAAATAATGTGATCTAGTAATTGTTTAGTTTTGGCTGCAAATTCACTTTAATAAAGTTGTTAATATTGTAAAGCTTTTATGATTTGATTTTCCTACTAGTTGTCAGCCTTGATTTCACCTAACCATTTTTGCTTCTGGGATTGGTTAGTGCAGAGGCCTGAAGTGATTGCTATTAGCCTACTCCAATCTTACAATGATTTCCAGAAGGCGGCCTTTTTTTATGCTATGTATATATCTCGGGCTATTATTTTTTCGGTTTGCAGTGTCAGAGATTCAATTAGGTTCAAGGATTTCTGTAGAGGAAAACAACTATTGGGTGTCCTCCAATGGAGATTTTGCAGTTAAATTCTTCAACCGCTCGAATGGGCATAGTGCTGGCGTCCATTTTAATTCACTATCTGTCCCTCCTAGCGAACAGACGGTAGTTTGGATTGCAGGGGGTGACCTCACAGTTGGGGAAGGGTCGTATTTTGAGCTTACTAAAAAGGGCGAACTGGTTCTCTTTGATTCTTTAGTAGGAGCAATTGCTTGGACAAGCCAATCTGCCAACTCATCTGTTACTACAGCTGTTCTTCGTGACAATGGTAATCTTATCCTGCAAAACGGACAGAATGACATTGCTTGGCAAAGCTTTGACACCCCATTGGATACACTTCTTCCGGGCCAGAATTTTTCCTCTTCCCAAACTCTTCGAGCTGCAAGTGGGAATTCTGTTTCGAGTTATTACAGTCTTAGACTGAACAAATTGGGGCAGTTGCAACTCAAGTGGGAAAGCGATATCATATACTGGACTAGTAAAAGCCACTCTGAATCATTTCTGAGAGCTGTACTTAGTCCTGATGGAGCACTTCAACTTCTGGACCGAAATTCCAAATCTTTTTGGTCAGTATATGGTGACGATCACAACGAATCAGATGTAAAATATCGAATCCTGAGGCTGGATGTTGATGGGAACCTTCGGCTGTACTCATGGATACAAGCTGCAAAATCTTGGAGATCAGTTTGGCAAGCTATTAGCAGGCAGTGTAATGTCTTTGCAACCTGTGGCCTCACTGGCTTATGCCTGTACAACTCATCTGGCTCCGCAGTTTGCAAATGTCCATATGCACTGACAGGTGACATTAGCGCGAAATGTTTGGTTCCATATCAGCATAATTGTCGTTCCGGTTCCTCAATGTTTGCCTATAACCACACCTTCCTCTATGGTATTTATCCACCTAACGAAACGATTGTGCATTCTAGTTTGCTACAATGTAAAAGTTTATGTCAGGAAGACCCACTCTGCACTGCTTCTACCTTCACAAACGATGGTAGTGGACAATGCCGACTGAAGCAAACTCGATACATCAGTGGTTACTTGGATGCCTCTGTAAGTTCCACATCTTTTGTTAAAAGATGTTCAGACCCAATCGCTGTGTTCCCAGTATCCCCAAAATCTCCACCACCCTCTGTGCAAAATTCTCAGCGAAAACAATCACACAAGTTTTGCATTCCTTGTCTGATAGGAGCGACTGGAGGAACAATAGGCACCTTCTTAATATTTCAGATTGGAGTAGCCATTTGGTTCTACTTCATAAGGAACTCATTCAGGCCAAAAGCTGCTTCAGCTTATTCAGGCCCGCTTCCAAAAAGTTTTTCCATGTTTCCATACCTCGAAATCAAGGAAATTACTGAGAATTTTAAGCATCAAATTGGACCTAGGACTTTTAAAGGAATGCTTCATAACAAACAGCCGGTTGTAGTCAAAGCCCTAGATGCAACGTTAGAGGAAAAGAAATTTCGAAGTGCGGCTTCAGTTTTAGGAAGCATTCATCACAAAAACCTTGTGAAGCTGGAGGGCTATTGCTGTGAATCAGGTCATAGATATATGGTGTACGAGTTTTCCAGGACAAAAACACTGTTAAAGTGGTTAGAAGATCCCAAGATGTACACTAGACTGACATGGAGAAAGAGGATGAACATCTGCATAAGTGTGGCAAAGACCATTTCCTACTTGCACTCAGGTTGCAGAGAGTTTGTATCTCATGGAAATTTGAAGTGTGAAACTGTTCTTTTGGATGATTCCCTAGAAGCCAAAGTGATTGATTATGGTTTAGCTTGTTTGGAGGCATCAATTGATGGTGGATGCGCAGAGATGGATGTTAGAGATTTTGGGAAGATAGTGTTAACATTAATCGGTGGACTCGATAACCAAGACAACGTTGAGTACACTTACAAACACTGGTTGGAATCTCAATTCAACAGGATAGTGGATAAGAGAATGGATGGGGTGGATACAGATGAGTTAGAGCGTTCCCTAAGGCTCGCATTCTGGTGTTTGCAAGTTGATGAACGGATGAGACCTTCGATGGGAGAGGTAGTGAATGTGCTAGAGGGCGCAGTGGGAGTAGATTCACCCCCACCTCCTTTTGCTGTTCCAACTGTACAGCCAAAAGGATTAGAAGAGCCACTGGAATCAGATTTAGCAGCATAGGTTTCAGTGGAACTGAAACATTAATTTCTCTCATAAACTAACCTTGTTCATAGTAGTCCAAACTAACTGCAACTTGAAAGCAGCAAGAAGGCATGTACGAAAGCCAGTTAATGCCGATGATCTTCTCAATTTTGTCCCATATTAATGTAGATTGTTTAACATGGGAAATCTGCAAATGTATTTATCTCCCAGCTAAATCGGGTTTTTGAGCCATTGCAGATTGCAGAGTTGTGAATCTATTTTGATTAAATCTTGATGTGTTGCTTAATTCAAATATCTACTTCTTGTTCTCCCTTAAACTAAGCAGAAGTACAGTTTCACTACGAAACTGTCTGGGGCCTCTGGGCATTTAAGCTAGATTGCTGTTATAAAGATTATACAAAATATAAGTGACCAAATCTCTAGGGTATTGAAGGAATAATCCTTTGTTAATGAAGGCTGAATAATAATCATGATAAAATTATAATTAATAAAAATAATTATGATTTCACACAAAAAATTCTGAAGGTTGTTGAACGATCATCACAAAGAACCTGAGACCTCTCCTAAACCGATCTTTATACCATGTTAAGTAACTAGTCGTACAAGATCTTATGCTACAACATATATTTTATAACAATTTAAATATTAAAAAACGGACGGATACGTTTTCCGACTTATAAAGAGTCGATTTGCAGCGAATCATGATCCATGTTTCACATGAAATTCTTCTTCCGATGAACCAAACAACCCATCCCAGTTAGAAATAGAAGCTTCCGGTATGCATAATGTAATGCATGTGCAGAGCCCGCATGCATCATGCATTTGTGCATATAAGCTCATAGAGTGTGCCAAAGCACTTGACGGTGGAATTGAAAATGTACCCGTAATAATATTGACAGTATACATTATTGTAATCGAATAATTGATTTTTTTCATTCTGAAAACAGGAAAATATTATTTTTGAAAGTTACTTTTTTATTTCTAGAACAACGTTTATTACGATTACCAAACTGAATATTCATGTTTTGGTTTTTTAGAGAGTAAAGAATGTGATAGTTAAGAACAATTTGGTCTTTACAAATTACAGTGTATATTGTTCTGGAAACTATTATATTCATCCGGAAATCTTCACAACAGGGGCATGAATATGTTTGGTTTGGTTTATTTTTCCCGAAATTAGAAGTAAAAATTTGACTGGTCCGCCTCTAATGAAACCTGATCAGAGGAGGGTGTTAACTGTTGGAATGTAAGAAAAAGTATGCATGAAAAAAATTGGTGCAAAAATTAAATGATTATTTAATAATATTTTTAATATTAGCATTCATTTTGGCATAATTCGAAAAAAAAATATTTTTCCTGTAAATTTGATGTTGGACCAATAGCCTGCTTTCTGTAAAGCAAAACCTAAAAAGTTATTTTTTTTTTCAAAAGAATGGAAGGATTTAATTTTTCCAAAATTAACTTTTTAGTTAAAAATGGTTTTCGGAAAAATTATTTTTATAAATTACCAAACAATTTGTTACATACTTTTTAGTAAAAAGAGTTGATATTACGAACTTCGAAACTTGAGCTTGAGTAACAAATTTTCAGTTATTCTGCAATCTGCAATGGCAGAAAATCTGCAATCTGTTACTGTCGCTCAAGTTTAGAAAATCGGAAGAAAATTTTGAGTAACAATCAGCCAAAAAATCAAGCTCTTTTTACTAAAAAGTTCTTTTACTAAGAACAATCTTGAGTAACAATTTGTTATTTTTCAATCTTAAATTATTGAAATTTATTGATCAAAAAAAAAAAAAAAAAGATAAGTAGTATTCCAATTGAGTGGGGACTTGCAGCTAGATTTATGTCAAATTTATGTACTTGTTTTCTAGCTTCAGCCATCAACTTTGACAAAAAGAGAGAGCCATATAGATTGGTCTACTTGCACTAACTCGTCACATTTCTTCTACACTTCTTCCTTAAATAAACGTAGTAATTACTCAGTCAAGGCAAGCTTGGATTATTCATTGATTCTTCTTCTGTCTCTGTCCATGAAGAGTAACACTACGTACCTTAAAATTATTCCCAAAAAAAATTCCCGAATGACGTGACATAATTAACATAATATTTTAAAAAATTTTAATTGATGAAATTTATGTGAGTACTAGAGATCCATCATAATTAATTAAATTAATACAAATAAAAATTTGACACGCGACTTCGAAAATAAATTTGAGAGCTCTACCATTTTTTGTCAATGAATTATAACGCATGCATATCCAGCATACTTATCCGTCCCAAGATCAACATTTATATTTGTTAAATATTTTAAAATTGACAACTACTTTATGATTGCTTAAAGGCAAATCATCATTTTTAAATAACCAGTGGAAGATTCTAAGCTGCTAAATGGTCAAGGATCCTTTTGGTTTATATAGTCTTCAAAAGATTGAAAAACAGGTACATAAATTAATTAAGGAGTGAATAAAATCAACCAAGTTAGCTATTTTAGGTAAGCATAAGACTGCGAATCATCGATCCACTTTTCATCTGCGGTTGGACCAGGACGATGTTAGGCGAAATACATGTTAAGACCTCTTGTCCGTGCTGGTGCCCCTCCTTTGATGGAAGATATATCCAGCACAACTCTACATATACAATAACAGAGGATCAAACCTTTGAATGTCTTTCCTTTAGGCATGACATTAGGCAACAGATCACAGATGCAAGTAACATACCTGTTCTCTGAGGCTTTTTCCAGTTCCACGGTTTCACTAACTATCAAAATCTTCCCATCACTTTCTGATGCTGAGCAGACCAGAGGCAAATACCCCATTTCCGATGCTAGATAAAAAAAAATGTATATACAAGGTTTCATTATAATAAGCGATTTAAATCAATATAGTATGGTTTGTAAAAAATTTGATAGGCGCTTACAAGAATGACAAGAGGCTCCATTAACGGCTTCATCAAGACCCAAGAGTTTCTGAATCAAATAGGAACAATTAAATACTAACTAAATGTACTGGAGAACTAATTTCACCTTATTAATACTAGATATTCAGGGAGCAAGGGGTAAGAATAAAGAATTACCTTCAGACTCTCGTAGCAAGAGTTAAAGTCATCATTGACCAGCATATGATCAAATAGTCCCGGCTCTCTTCCTTTTTCAAGCTCTGTCTTGGCGTTTCGGAGTCGCTTTTGGATTTGCTCCTCCATCTCAGTCCCCCTGTTTATATCAGGAACATAGTTAGTAACATCAAGAGGACAAGGTGAGATTGCAAAGTTCTAGCTTCAACTGAGGTCACCTTGCCCGAAGGCGCTTCTCAAGCTCCTCAAATGAGGGAGGGCACACAAAGATGAATATCGCTTCAAGATGACTATCCCTCATGCACCTTGCCCCTTGAACATCAATGTCAAGGATGCATCTCTACATTAAATAAATATGCTACATTACCTTAACTTGATGACAAAACAATTTGATACATGTAAAATATTTTACTGATGCAAAGCAACAAACATTAAAACACAAGCCACAGACTATCCAATATATCTGTCCCCCATTTTTTGGCAGTTAACAGGAAGATCCGTTAGTCAATGTTGCCTCAATGTAAATCGCTTAGTTATAATTGCAATTTGATTCTTAAGCCAGGAGGGATCTATACACTTCTAACATCAACTACTTAATTTCTTCTTCAGCAGAGCATACAGACCGCCAACCCACATAGTGCTCTAGATATGTACAAGTTCTTAGTGATCTGGTCTCGTTGTAATTACTAGTTTACTACTGTATATCAATTGGGTTTTAACAATATTATATTTAAAAAAATATTCTTTACAACAGGATAATCAGGTATAATTTAAACCACATTCTATCCGCAAATCCTCCATTAAGATAATGTGCTGAAGAAAGTGATTCGGATTGATTATATCCCAAAGTACTGTACTAACATGAGTTACATCTACCTTGTGCCTACTGTTTACATTGCAGAGATTCATAGAACTAGTTTCGCACATGAACAGATATGCATAAATTCATGGTTTTATTTTGTAAGGATGCAGAAACATAGAAATGAGGGAGAAATTATTTAGTAGTATATGTACCTTCCCAGCATCTGCAACTGCATCAACAGCTTCTGTACTGGTTCCATACAAATTCCCATGCACGGAAGCAAACTCAAGGAACTTTCCATCCTTTATCTCTTGCTCCATAACACTACGTTCAGTGAAATGATAATGGACATGGTTCTTCTCCCCCTCCCTTGGAGCACGGGTTGTATGGCTCACAGAGAATCCAAACATGCTTGGAAAGTCTTTCATCAGTTTGTTTATCAATGTACCTTTGCCCACTCCAGAAGGGCCGCTGATGACAATAGGCTTCTCGGCATCGCCAATGACTCCCCGACTCCAAGCAACCACTTCAGTTTCTAGCTTTTTTCTCTGCTGTCTCATATATTCTGTGTCCACCTAGCATTATAACAAAGAATACTGAATATACGATGCCAACAAAATTAATGTCAAAATTAAATATAATAATACAAGTTTAAAGAACAATCCAGAAGTAATGCAACATATGTTTCGTGGCCCAAAAACAAGTCTATGCCACCACTGCTACAAAAAGAACTAGTAGCACACACTATTGTAAAAGTTTCGCAAGTTCAGATACCAACCTCAAGAAACCAGATGCAGTCATCAAACGTTGAGTTTTCCTTAACAACCAAAATCCGATCTTGATTTAAAAGCACAGCCAAGTGCCCCTTAAAAGGCTTGGGTTTCGTTCCCAGAACAGTAGGAATCACCCTGAATATACATGAAAGGTTTAGTAAAACCCTGTTACAAACTGAAGCATCTGCTATTTAACAGCAGCAATATAACTGTAGTAAAAACTTACCATTCATTGGTACATTTGTCAAACATACGGACTCCAAAGGTTTCTACTTCATCATTTCCCCAACCAATCACATACTGACGAAGGCCACAAAAAAATGAAAAAGAATCAATAATCAGTACATTAGTCTTAGCTAGAAGGAGATTATAAAGCAAGGGCACTAATCAACATACTGTTTTGCCCCCAATAACAGTTGCTGTTTGGCTGCCTTTTGATTTCAGATCAAACACATTAGTGTAACCCCCCTGCAGATTATCGATTAAAGAGGCTGGAGCTTCCCCCTAATAACAAATCCCAGGCATATTAGATCTCAACAAGAGCATCACTTTAATTAATCAATAAACACACACATATAGTTGTTCTTGATATTTATTTATTTTAGTACAGCTTATAAGCTAATAAGTATCAATTCTTTGATAAATTATCTAGGGATGACCCGAAAATCGAACCCAGTTCCTACGACGACAATTTCTCAACACGCTCAACAAACTAAAATACAAATCAGCATAAACTCACCATAGATAGAAGCAATATCCCAACTCAAGATTCCTGATGAGAAAACATAATTAGAACATAACCCAACTTGCAAGATCTTAAATTTATGATAAAAATGTCAACTTTTAATAACCCTTTAAATCAAAACCCAAGAATTGATATTGAACATGTAACAAAGATGTAATAGTACAATTAAGACAATAATAAAAACCATAATACAATGCACTTAACTTGTCTGTAATCAAAATAAACAACAACATAAATAATGTAATTATGTAGTAGTTATTACAGAAATAAACACAAGAATCTTAACAGAAAGTGATGTAATTATAACTAAAATCAATGTAATAATAATACCTGGGAAACAGAAGAGGTGGGCTAATATGTATGGATTGATGTAGAGTATATTAAAGCAAGACAAAGTTGTGATGATAATAATCAAAAGGGAGGCTGTAAGGAAAATAAATAGGGTGCAGCAGCATTCTCATATTTGTAGACCGGAAGAATTGAATTGAGTTTCTAGAGAGATTTGTTTGTCGAGAGAGAGAGAGAGATTTGTATGGACTGCTGACGTGTTTCTAAAAAAAACTTAGCTTAGTTATAATACCACTCAAAGTGTTTGAGTAGGGTAGCTGTACGCAGACCATGCCCCTATACAATAGGAAGGTTGTTTCCGAAGGCACACGCAGGAGTCGAACCCCTGACCTCTTTCAAAGGAGGCCAGTGGCTCAACCACTGCACCAACATGTTGTTGGCTGCTGACGTGTTTCTAGTTTCAATAAATACTGTATTTTCATGTTTTATATTAAAGTGGTTATTCATTGCACTTGAAAGTATCAAATAGACGGTCCATTAAAAATGATATCGTTTGAATGATTAAAATAATAATAAATATCAAAGCAAAAAAAGGTAATTCATTACTTTTACTACTGAAATTGATCATGCACAGAAATAATGTCAAAATAATCAGAGGATTACGCATTTTACACATGCGAAGGTAGAACACGCATATGAAAGATGCGTTGCTCAAATTATTTTTTTTTAGAAAAATTTCAACCTACGCATCTCCTTCTTGCGTGATTAAATTTTTTTTTTTTAAATGTCAACAAGCCTAGCTCTTGCATATGTCTTATGCGTACCTGGGTATAGGCATTTAGGAAATGCGTGGTGGGTGGAAACCACGCATTTTATACATAAAAATGTGTGGATCTCAATGAAAAATTACTTTTACTTTTCGAGTACCATTCAATCATTTAATATTTATTATGACTTTAATGATTCAAATTATATCATTTTAAATTAATAATCTACTTGATGCATTCGAATGCAATGAACGGCCACTTTGATATAAAACCATTTAATTTCCGGTCTAGTCTTGAGATCTAGATGACTGAAGACTCCTATGGTCGTATGCAAGAAAATTGGTGCTCTGCATAGAAAACTGAAATTAAAATTTGGCTACTTAGATTAAATTGTAAATGGTTAGAGGTATTTTTTATCCTCCCATTTTGATTTTTACTCATCCCAAAATTTGTTCAAATTTATTGAGAACAAATTTTTATTTAAGACATATAAATTTAATTATTCCAAAACAGATTAATTTTTTATGCAAATATGTTATCTAAATAATTTTGAATTTACAATTTATCCTTTTTCATATAATTCGTAAAGTATTAATGACTAATTATGATCATTTTTTTAATTAATTAAATTTTCATTTGAAAATAAATGTAAATGGGAATATATGGTACTAGGGTTCCTCGCTGATATTGAATTACATATTTTGGGCCTATTTGGCTAGATTTAAAATAAGTATTTATGGACTTATTTTCGGGTAAAAATTTCATATTTTGATAAAAAAAAAAATTATACAAGTATTTAATGTATTTTTGACATTCCATAAGTTGCAAAAAAAAAAAGTTAATTTTTTCAAAAAAAAAGTTAGAAATCTTTAATTTTGTCTTAAAATAAGTTACTTATTTGAAAAATAAGTTCCCCAAACATCCCTTTTATGTGGTGGTGAAGGTGGCACCTCCTACTAAAGTACCAGACTACCAGTAATATAACACCTAGATATGACCAAATTGTTGGGTTAATTAGAGCATTTCCAATGAGATTGGCTAAAATTGTTACTTAAAATAATATAAAATTGTAATATCCCGTAATTTTTAGAATAATAATAATAATAATAATAATAATAATAATAATAATAATAATAATAATAAAGAATAATAGAATAAAAAGGATTAAAATTAGATTATAAATAGGATTTAAAATTGGATTAGAATAATGGGCTTAAAACATGGATCAGACTTGAATACGGGTTACTAGTAGGTCTTGAATTAGGGTTATAAGACATTATAAAAACATCTTTGCTTTTTTCTAGTCTTAGTTATCAAAATTGATAGGGCTTTTTCAAACACAATTCAGCAGTCTTGTAAAATTCGTAGAAAATCCATCGTAAGTCGGAATTCATTGATTCTGGACTTTTCGGAAAGATCTTTTCGTGCTCTACAACTTTCATTCTTTGAGTTATTCAAGAAAATATTGTTTAGAGGGTCAAAAAGGTTAATTACAGATCTGGTCAGGAGTGGTTACATGTTTGGATTCTTGTTTTCCCGTGTCGAGGTAAGTTTCCGATTGATCTGTCTAGTGTTTTCCAAATTATGTATTATGTGTACATATTTGTTATCAAAACATGGGCTAAGTGGTTATATTTTGAATTAACATATATTATTGTATATATGTGTTATGTGTAAACAATAGTCTTGGTACTCTGATTTATGCCATGGTTTGCGAAAATAAGAATAAGAACAAGGATCGAGTCACCGGGTTGTAGTGGCAGTTTTATAAAAATTTAGGACCGTTATCACCAGGTTGTAGTGGTCGTGGTATGAATTGTGGGTTTCAAGTTATTGTTATTGTTGTTATGTGCTATCGAATTATATCGAATAAGAATAAGTGCATCGTAAGTAATTGTTTCGTATATCGTTATTGTATTGTATTGAATATTATACTATCATTATATGTATACGTTTTACTTGGACTTACTAGTGGATCGATTGGTTACTTGCTGGGCTGTATAGCTCATTACTTACAATTTTCAGGTTCGGTGTACAATCGAGTTTGGTAGCGTTGGAGTTCGAAGACCATAGAATTGGGCTAGATTGACTTTTCGATAGATGTTAGCTGCGCTTTTGTAATAAATACCTTTGTAATTGACTTTTTTATTAATAAAATTGTATTTCCTTTTAGTTTCGATTTAGAATTAATAGTCCGAAAAATCGGGCTGTTACAGTTGGTATCAAGAGCGGGCTGTCCTTCGGAGTGTATTAGGTATGGGACTAGTACATTCTCTAGGATGCGATCCTTTAGACTGTCGTTAGGACTAGAATTTTGGAATAGATGTGTCATGAACTTTTGGAGTGTATGAGTTTAGAATTCGGGGACCAAATTCTTTTGAAGGAGGGTAGTTTGTAATATCCCGTAATTTTTAGAATAATAATAATAAAGAATAATAGAATAAAAAGGATTAAAATTAAATTATAAATAGGATTTAAAATTGGAGTAGAATAATGGGCTTAAAACATGGATCAGACTTGAATACGGGTTACTAGTAGGTCTTGAATTAGGGTTATAAGACATTATAAATACATCTTTGCTTTTTTCTAGTCTTAGTTATCAAAATTCGTAGGGCTTTTTCAAACACAATTCAGCATTCTTGTAAAATTCGTAGAAAATTCATCGTAAGTCGGATTCATTGATTCTGGACTTTTTGGAAAGATCTTTTCGTGCTCTACAACTTTCATTCTTTGAGTTTTTCAAGAAAATATTGTTTAGAGGGTCAAAAAGGTTAATTACAGATCTGGTCATGAGTGGTTACATGTTTGGATTCTTGTTTTCTCGTGTCGAGGTAAGTTTCCGAATGATCTGTCTAGTGTTTTCCAAATTATGTGTTATGTGTACATATTTGTTATCAAAACATGGGCTAAGTGATTATATTTTGAATTAATATATATTATTGTATATATGTGTTATGTGTAAACAATAGTCTTGGTACTCTGATTTATGTCATGGTTTGCGAAAATAAGAATAAGAACAAGGACCGAGTCACCGGGTTGTAGTGGCAGTTTTCTAAAAATTTAGGACCGTTATCACCGGGTTGTAGTGGTCGTGGTATGAATTGTGGGTTTCAAGTTATTGTTATTGTTGTTATGTGCTATCGAATTATATTGAATAAGAATAAGTGCATCGTAAGTGATTGTTTCGTATATCGTTACTGTATTGTATTTAATATTATACTATCATTATATGTATACGTTTTACTTGGACTTACTAGTGGATCGATTGGTTACTTGCTGGGTTGTATAGCTCATTACTTACAATTTTCAGGTTCGGTGTACAATCAAGTTTGGTAGCGTTGGAGTTCAAAGACCATAGAATTGGGCTAGATTGACTTTTCGATAGATGTTAGATGCGCTTTTGTAATAAGTACCTTTGTAATTGACTTTTTGATTAATAAAATTGTATTTCCTTTTAGTTTTTGATTTAGAATTAATAGTCCGAAAAGTCGGGCTGTTATGTAATATCCCGTAATTTTTAGAATAATAATAATAAAGAATAATAGAATAAAAAGGATTAAAATTAGATTATAAATAGGATTTAAAATTGGAATAGAATAATGGGCTTAAAACATGGATCAGACTTGAATACAGGTTACTAGTAGGTCTTGAATTAGGGTTATAACTTATAAGACATTATAAATACATCTTTGCTTTTTTCTTGTCTTAGTTATCAAAATCCGTAGGGCTTTTTCAAACACAATTCAGCAGTCTTGTAAAATTCGTAGAAAATTCATCGTAAGTCGGAATTCATTGATTCTGGACTTTCCAGAAAGATCTTTTCGTGCTCTACAACTTTCATTCTTTGAGTTTTTCAAGAAAATATTGTTTAGAGGGTCAAAAACTTTAATTACAAATCTGGTCAGGAGTGGTTACATGTTTGGATTCTTGTTTTCCCGTGTCGAGCTAAGTTTCCGATTGATCTGTCTAGTGTTTTCCAAATTATGTGTTATATGTACATATTTGTTATCAAAACATGGGCTAAGTGATTATATTTTGAATTCATATATATTATTGTATATATGTGTTATGTGTAAACAATAGTCTTGGTACTCTGATTTATGCCATGGTTTGCGAAAATAAGAACAAGGACCGAGTCACCGGGTTGTAGTGGCAGTTTTCTAAAAATTTAGGACCGTTATCACCGGGTTGTAGTGGTCGTGGTATGAATTGTGGCTTTCAAGTTATTGTTATTGTTGTTATGTGCCATCGAATTATATCGAATAAGAATAAGTGCATCGTAAGTGATTGTTTCGTATATCGTTATTGTATTGTATTGAATATTATACTATCATTATATGTATACGTTTTACTTGGACTTACTAGTGGATCGATTGGTTACTTGCTGGGCTGTATAACTCTTTACTTACAATTTTCAGGTTCGGTGTACAATCGAGTTTGGTAGCGTTGGAGTTCGAAGACCATAGAATTGGGCTAGATTGACTTTTCGATAGATGTTAGCTGCGCTTTTGTAATAAGTACCTTTGTAATTGACTTGTTGATTAATAAAATTGTATTTCCTTTTAGTTTCGATTTAGAATTAATAGTCCGAGAAGTCGGCCTGTTACAAAAATAATCATTGGCTAAATTTTATCAAACCTGTAAAATGTTATGCTTCAACGGGATTGGCTATATTAATAAATTTATATGTACAGCTTTGTTACAGTTCTTGATAGGTTCGACAAATTTGGCCAACGTTGAAAGGTTGGCTATAATTATAGCCAAGGATTTTGCATGATTGAAAATTCAAAATTTATACAAATTATCTAAAATATTTGTCATGTAAATTTATTTTGCTAAGGGGCTCTCCCATTGGAGATGCTCTAATCAATTGACATTTACTCAATATAATCCGCAAAATTAATACAACTTGAACTTTTGGTGAACAGCTTTTGGTGGGGTACGAAGGAAAACAATAGAAAGGGTATAAGGTGGTTATCGTGGGCGAAAATGAGTATGGCTAAAAGTTTAGGGGGTTTGGGCTTCAGAGACCTATATGGTTTCAATCTTGCTCTCTTAGGAAAGCATTGTTGTAATTTAATTATTAAGCCAGATTCGCTAGTTGCTAGGGTGTTCAAGGCCCGCTATTACGCGAACTCTACGTTGTTTGATGCTTCCAGAGGAGGAGGTGTGAGTTTTATCTGGTCTGGACTTTGGCAAGTAAAAGAAGTGTTGAAAAAAAGGCTATAAATGGGTTCTTGGAGACGGGGCCTCAATAAAAGTTTTTGAGGATCAATGGATGCGAGGGAAGGAAAATTATATGGTGCAGGATACGTATGCTGCTAATTTACGTGGAATCAAAGCTTGTGAACTCTTTGCTCCTGGTAGTAGGCAATGGGATATTGATAAGTTAAACAGTTTGTTATCAAATTGTGATGCTAATTCAATATTAGCAATACCTATCCCAAATGGTCAGGTCAGGGATCACATTGCGTGGATGCACACTGTAGATGGCAAGTATGCAGTGAAATCTGGTTATAATTTCTGGCATAAACATTTCAGTGAGAGTAGGCATTTTCTGAACATGGGGGATGGAGAAAGCTGTGGAATTTAGATATTCCCCAGAAGGTTAAAGTGTTCTTGTGGCATGTTTGCAGAAATAATTTACCAGTTAGAAATTTGTTACGAGGTCGAGGAGTAAATACTACTATAATGTGCCCGATGTGTGATGTTGATGTTGAGCATTTAACCCATATATTTCTGGACTGTTAGTTTACCAAGAGCTGTTGGAGGTCACTGGGCTTGGAGTTCAGTACGGAGGAGATTGAATCTTGTCCTGATTGGGTGCTGCAGAGACTGTCAGATGATGCTCATGAGAAGTCAGTACAAATGGCTGTAGTGATGTGGGGTATTTGGTCTGCCAGAAATATGAAAATATGGGAACAGAAAGTAGTGACACCAGACTTGGTAATGCAATGGAGTGTTCAGCTGATGACACAATGGAGGGAAGCACAGTTGCTTAGAGGAAGCAATGCGAAGAGAAGTACCCAGGGTAATCAGCAGCATGAAGTTCGTTGGACTGCTCCAGCTGAAGGTCAGTTAAAAATAAATGTGGATGCTTCGAGGCAGTTAGGTGTGTCGAGTTTCAGTGTAGGAACGGTACTTCGTAACGAGCAAGGAATTTTTTGCAGAGCAAGAGTGCGTCGGTATGAGGGAGAAGTATCAGTGCTTGAAACAGAAGCGAGAGGGATTCTAGAGGCTGTGAACTGGGCTATTGATCTAGGCATCTCTAGGGTGGTGTTCGAGAGTGATTCAATGATGTTAGTGAATGCTATCAACAGTAGTAAGGAGTATGTTTTGGAGGTAGGGAATGTGCTGCAAGAGTGCCGGAATTTGCTTAATGATCGTCCAGATTTTTCTGTTTCATTTGTTAGAAAGCAAGCTAATAAGGTAGCCCATTTGTTAGCAAGGGTACCTTGTGAGGTTTATAGCTTTCATGATTTCTTGACTCCTCCACGGATTGTGTTGGAGAGACTTATGTATGATGTTCCTTAATTTTAATGCAATTTGCCATTTCAAAAAAAAAAATTACAATTTGAACTTTAAATTCATGAATTGATTGGATTACGTCCCATTTTTTATATTATCGATGATCCGCATCAACTCGATTCCATAATTTCATACGAGAATTTTTTTACAGAAACTATTTTTCTTATTTTACATTTCTACTCCAAATTCTTAAATCTGCCCTCAATTTTTTATATCAATCATTCTACATAAATTACATTTTCACTACTCATACAGACTTAAATAATTTTTTACTCCGCATTTTCCTATAATTCAAATTTACCTATTACTAGTATAATTCAATTTTAATAAAATAATATAAATTACTTTACAAGTAATTTGATCTTTTTCGAGCGTGATGAGATAATTCAAGTACTAAGAACTTACCTCTCGTTGATTCGGGATTCTGAGTTCGATTTTTGCTCAGTCCTAAAATTTGTTGAAACAAATACTCTCTTATAAGACATATCTATACTATATACTACTAGCTTATAACCCGTGTGCACAACTATTTTTTCTAATATCTATAATTACAATTATTTTTTAATATTTTTTGTTATTAGTTTACATATCAAATTGTTATTAAAAAATTGATACATATAATATTTCACAAGTTCATTTCACAATGCGTTTTATAATAAATTCTTTAAACTTGATTTGTATGATTTTACAGTCTACGTGAAATTAACAAAATTATCTTTAATTTAGTTATGTTTTAACAATTATTTTTCAATTAAAACTACTTAGAAATAAAAAAGTGAAGAAATTGACGATTTTTTACGTCGAAAATTATATTCGATTTAAGAAGTTTACTTATACTTCGTTTTGATTATCAAAATAACCTTCTTACTATTTGAATATAGTTATACTAACAACCAGATTGAATAATAAGTGTAATAGGAATTTTGTCCAAAATTGTGATAGTCGGTAGTCCGGTCCTAAGTACGACAAATTAAATAAAAATCGTTAGATTTAAAATAAATAGATGAAAAACGTTAAAAATAGCATAAATATGATCTATATTTTAAAATGTAAACTAAAAAGTGTATTTATGTTGAAATACAAAAAAGTGAATTTCAATAATTTAAATCAAATATAATTAAGTTTTTTATATTGGATAGGATTATCAATGTAGGTCTTCTATATTGAATAGGATTAATGTAAAAATTTATAATTATATTTTATCTTGAGATTCTGAGTGTTTCCATTTGGATAATAATTTTTAAATCATCAAAAAATTAAAGATATTTCATGAGTTTCGCATGGATTGTAAAATCATCCAAATCTGATTTCTAGATTTCGAGATAGAGCCCAAATAGTAAATATGAATTTTTTTTAATAATAAATAAATAAAATTCAATTATAATACAACATTTTTAATTATATCTTTTTCAGATAATAGTTTCTTTTTAAAATTCAATTCTAAAACAACATTTTTTATTTATATCCTTTTTAGATTGTAATTTTTTTAATATGATATAATCTTGATCGTCTATGTATAAAATTATTAGATTCGACGGTTGAGATTATTTTGGCGGTACAGTGACCAAACAAAAATTATAGATAATATCCCTTTTACGCACGGCTCATTTTCTAATATCTATAATTATATTATTTATTTTTAATATTTATATGTTATTAATATACATATCAAATTGTTGTTAAAAATTGATATATATATATATATATATATATATATATATATATATATATATATAAGATTTTACACATTCAATTTAATATGTGTGCTCTATCTTGAATTCTTAAAATTTGATTTGGATGATTTTACAGCCCACATGAAATTAACAAAATAATCTTTAATTTAATGATGGTTTAACAATTATTTTCCAATTAAAACTACGCAAAAACAAAAGAGTGAAGAAATTGACGATTTTTTACGTTAAAAAATATGTTCGATTTATGATATCTTAGTATATTTCGTTTGAATAATCAAAATACCCTTCTTATTGTTTGAAGATAATTCTACTAATAACCAAATACAATATAGTTTTAATAATAAGTGTAAGAGTGATTTTGTCTAAAATTTTGGTAGTCAGTAGTCTGGTCTTCAGCACGACAAAATAAATAAGAACCTTTAGATCATAAAATAAATAGATGAAAAATGATGAATCTAGCATAAATAATATTTTATTTTTTAACATGTAAACTAAAAACTGTATTTATATTGAAATATGAAAAAGTGTATGTCAATTATTTAAATCATATAATTTGATTTTCTACATTGAATAGAATTTATCAATGTAGGTCTTCTACACTGAATAGGATTAATATTAAAATCGTATTTATATTTTCTCTTGATATTATGAGTGTTTCCATTTTGATAATAATTGTTAACTCATCATTAATTAAAGATAATTTTGTGAGCTTCGCGTGGGCCGTTAAATCATCCAAATCTGATTTCTAAATCTCATGCCAAATAGCAAATATGAATTTTTTTAATATTAATAAAAAAATTCAGTTATACCCTTTTTTAATAATATCATTTTCATATTATAATTTTTTTTTAAATTCAATTCTAATATAAACTTTTTAATTATATCGGTTTTAGATTATAATTTTTATTTTAATATGATATAATCTTGATCGTCTATTTTTTAAAATATTAGATTCGACGGTTGAGATTATTTCAGTAGTACATAAGATCCCTCTTAAGCTTATTATATATAATGATATAATATTACTATAATAAGCGAAAGAGGGTATAATTTGTAGTTTGGTTAATCCATATTTTTTTATTATTCTCCCATTTTTTGTTATCCCTCCTTCACAACTGTTAGATCTTCAATTCAAATAGATCATAACCGTTAGATACAACAATACTAAAAGTTATTATATACAGAGGTCAATGGTTCGATTTCCGCTAACAACATATCAATTTATATTTAATACTAAAAATTATTATATACAAAGATGTAAGATTCAAATTCTTCCAATATCATATTAAAATTAATATTTATAATATTACATTAAACTATAAACAAAATTAAAAAAATTAAAGGTAACCCGTGCAAAACACAGGTCACAAGCTAGTAAGTCTAATTATTAAAAAAAAATTGAAATTTTGTGGAACGAATATTCTCTTATAAGACATATGCTAATTATTAAAAAAAAATAAGTAGTTGTCGTTTTGTTCCTCGAATCTATTATCCACTTGACCCTTTTTAAAAAAAAATAAGTAGTTGTCGTTTTGTTCCTCGAATCTATTATCCACTTGACCCTTTTATTTCGAGGAGAATATAAAATGATCGAATGTGAGCCAACAAATCTTTTAGCTATTACGTAGCGAATCTAGTCTTAGGAATGAATCAACCAACTTTTCTTGGCTTTGATTTGTACTCCATTAAACTACGTGTGTGATCAGTCAAATTTGCCAGAGCAGACTGACGACTCACACCACTTAAATTAAATAAAAATGATGTTTACTTACTTTTTCTAATTTATAGAAAAGTTAGCTCTTGAAGATTTTAATTAAAAAGAGCTATGGACCTTAAAATGATTTCCATAATTATTTCTAAATATCAAATGACATTTTTTAATTTTAGAATGCATATTATACAGTACATAATAGACCTATTTATTTATGAAATACTCATCAAATTAAATTATGTTAAGTAAATGTTTCGAAATGGTTTGAAAATAATTTCGAAAACTATAATATTTTTATTAAAAATGATAATATCAAATATGACTCAAACTTATATCAATCTGCAACTATTTGGTGGGTATAATAATTCATCACAAAAAATACAATTTTTAGAATTTATCTCTTGTTGTTCCGGTTCCGGATTCAATTCTGGTTCATCCCAAATTTATTAAGAATGGATAGTCATTGTAAGACATATAAAATAATTTATTAAAAAAATATTAATTTCAAAGTAATTTAATGTAATCCGAAATAAACACGAAACTGATCCGAAACTAACGTCTCTATTCGAATTTTCTACAAAGTTACAAAGCTTAGAAACAAATTAGGCCAGTGAATCAGGTGAATCAATATATTAAACAACGGACATATTCTTTGATCTGTATTCTAACACTGTTCTTAAGATGCGTAGAATTGGTGCTAAATGGAGTATTCTCTAGTAGCAATCGAAGTGACCCGGCTTGGCTCCTACCAAACGTAAACACAGAGGAGATATTCCATCACTAGGTCCTAGTGGACTGCAAAGCTCACCGATAAAATTGACAAATATGCCGGTGACACTAAAATGAACTCCAAATGATTCTCAAAACATTATTTATAATACTTTAATTCAAAATCAAGCATTTCAAATATCAATGTTTTTTTATTTTGCATTATATTACATCAAGTTAACCTAGATTAATTTCGTTAATAAAGAGAAAAAAGGATCTTGAGATTGATTTTAGAGAACTTTTCCTAAGATACTTAACAAATATATTTTAAATTTGATTGGGCTCGGTTAATTAAAAAATTTTGATTTTACAAAAATGCCTACCTCTTATTTACATATAAATCCCATGTATCTCAGGGAATTTAACTGAGATACATCTGAGGCTCCCTAACCTCGTTAATAAATTAGAGAGTGAAGTGCACTTTTTGTACTTGCACTTTGTTTGAAGTACATTTTGTGTGCTCGCACTTTACTCTAAATTTGAAACTAGAGTATTTTAGTGATGTGTTGAGTAAAGTGCGAGTACACAAAGTGCATTTACTCCCCAAATAACTAATGGGGTTAATTCAAATTAATGGAATGCAATAATGTGTAATGAAATACAATTGTTGATATTTCAAATGCTCGATTTTAAACTAAAATATTACAAGTGTCATCTTGAGTAAAGGGCGAGTACAAAAATGAAGTGCACTTTACTCTCGTGACAAAAAAAAGTGCACTTTACTCTATTTATATATACTAGCTTTATAAATACTAACTTTAAACCGTGTAATGCACTGGATGCTTTATAAATTATTTCAATGTTTGTTTTTTAAATGTCAGTCCTTCAATTTAATAATTTTCAAAAAAGTTTATCTTTATTTTCAATATTTTTTAATATTTTAATTGTTATATGCTGACGTGTAATATCTTTTTAGTTCATTCATATCTTTATTTTTTTTCCTTAAAAGTAGAATGTATGTCACAATTCAGTTTTATATATTACTTGTTTGTTTTTCATCAAACAATACTAATTGTTTTGCTCTAACTGTATATAAGATATAATTTTTAATTTCTATTTCAAAATACTTAGGAAAGAATTACTATATTTTATAATCTTTTTATTATTAAATGTATTTTATTTAATTTGTATATTTACTTTAATTATATTAAATAGAATATTTATAATTATTATATATTTTTCCATTTTTAACTATTATAGGACCTGCAAATAACCATACCACGTCAAACCACAAAATCTCTTTGCACCAATTATATATACTAGCTTTATACCGGCTAACTTTATTAATAATTTTTAGTACAATTTTTATTATAATTTTTTTTCTTGAAAAATTAGTTTTAAAACATTTTGAATAATATTTTTACTTTTAATGATAATAATACGTATGTTATATGATTGGTAAGTATACATTTGTTTTTTTTCTTGTAAATGGTTTTTCTATAATTTATATTTCAAAGTTTAGGTTACCATATTTTTTAGTATTTCATAATTATTTTTTATTTTATTAGATTACATATGATATACTTGAAATATAGGTACTATATTCGGACAACAATTTATTATTATCTTTTTGATTATGTAATTTAATGGTTATCTTAAATTTTTTTAGATATTTTGTTATTGTGTTTTTATAGTTTTTAAAGGCATTTTTTAACCATTTTGAAAATATGTGTGGTATTAAATTGTTTTATTTGTTTGAATATTAATTACTTTTTCATGTTAATTTTATATTTTTGCCATATGTGGTGTTTATTACGTGTTTTGTTTAGAATAATATTAGGGGTTTATATGTTGTATTATATTTACATATTAATATAAATTTATTTTGTGGGTATTCAGATTGTTTTCTAATTTAAAATATGTTCATTTATTGATTTGTGTTCACTTTTTTAATTTAAATTTTTTCTTTGTAAAGTAAGAATTTGTTTATTTGTTGCTTTGTGCTCAGATTTTTTTAATTTTTATTTTAAAAACATATTTATTGTCAAACCTAAAAATATAATCTTTAATGATTTTTATTAAAATAATTTTTTCTTAAAGCACTTTTATTTGGTAAATGATTTGTTTTTTGTAAATTATATTTTAAGTTTTAGCTTAACATATATTTAAATATTTCATATTTTTTGGGAAGTTTTCTTCTATTTTATTAGAATATATATAATATACATTAGACATGTGGGAATTTATTGGTTTAACTATTCTTTATATATGTATATGTGATTATGTAATTGTGAATACACATACATTTGTAATTTTTTTTAAAGAAAGTTTGTATTATCTTTTTATGTTTTTGTGTTGGTATATATTTGTTTTAAGTGCATTATATTAAAGTTTATTGTTGTTTTTAGTTTTTTACATTTAGATCTTTTTTTTTGAATTGACGTTTATTTTGTATATTATATTTTATTAAATTTTGGTGTCATTTATGACATGTTTTTTGTTTACTTTTCTATTATCTAATTTTACCGTATATTTTCTTTAAAACTTCTTTTTTGTTTTGTAATTAAATGTACATTCTTGTTTTTTTTAAAAATTATTTTTTGAATTGAAATTCTAATGATATGCTTTGTTTACTTGTTTATTATATATAAAGAAGGAATTTGAGACTTATTTTTAATTATAATTTTTTGCTAATTTATCCTTGTTTATTAATATTAGAAACATAATTGTTGTCAAACCTAAAAATGAATCTTTAATGATTTTTATTAAAATAATGTTTTTATTAAAAGACCTTTATTTGGTAAATGATTTGTTTGAAAATTATATTTTAAGTCTTAGCCTAACATATATTTGAACACTTTTTTAAAGAAAGTTTATACTATCTCTTATATTTTTGTGTTGGTTTATATTTATTTTAAGTGGATTATCTTAAATTTTCTTGTTGATTTTACTTTTCTAAATTTAGATTTTTTGTTTTGTAAATAATTTTTTGTTGAATTTTGTGTCATTTCCAATTATAACATGTTTTTTGATTACTTTTTTAATATCTTGTTTTACATATATTTTCTTTAAAAAAAATTTGTTTTGTAATTAAATGTAAATTCTTCTTTTTTTAAAAAAAATATTTTTGAATTGAAATTCTAATGGCATATTTTGTATACTTGTTTATTTTATATAAAGAATGAATTTGTGCTTTATTTTTTGTTATATTTTTTTTTGTATTTTATCCTTATTTGCTAATTGTATGTAAGTTTTGTGTTATTACAACTATTTTTCCTATAATAGTAATTAATTAAGTTGATGATGATGAATATTTTATTAGTTTATTCTTTGTTAATTTATTTTAAATTTTATTGTTGATGAAATTTAATATATGATTTTTTTGTACTTATTATATTTAGTTTCTCTATTAATTATTTTATTTTAGATTTTCGGATTTTTTTAAATTTATTTACAACTTTAGTACCAAATCTAGTAATTTGCAAAATAATAAAATGTTAATTTATTGATTTGTTTTTATTTTGTGTTGACTTTTGTTAGTATGAATTTTAAAAACATGTTTGTTGTATAATCAAAAGTAAAATTTTTTGTGATTTTTTTAAAAAAAAATAGGTTTTCTTGATTTTTTTTGGTAAGGTTTTTGTTAAATTATATAACTTTTTCTATTTTATCATTTGTTATTTATTTTAGTGCACTCTTTTTTTTTTATCTTGTTTGTTAAATTAAAAATACCATTAGTTACTTGTAGCATAGTTTTAGCTATTTTGGAGCATAGTTTTAACTATTTTGGAGCATAGTTTTAACTTTTAAACTAATATTCTAGCCCAACTTCTAATTTATTCTCTAGCCAATTTCTTCTCTTGAAGTTACTTTTCAACCCTGATGACCAGACGACCACATGATCCTCCTTACGCCAATAATTATATATAGGATATAACTAGCTTTATACACGTGCGATGCACGGTAACTTTATTAAAATTTTGAAGTATAATTTTGATTATAATTTTTTTCTTTGTAAAATAAATTTTAGGGATAGTTTCAAAACTACCCATGTCAACTATTAGATTTTTAAATATATACTACCAACCTTTCTAAAATTCTAAAAATACCGACCTTGTTTTCAAAATTCCAAAAATACTACATTCCTCAATTGCAACTGTTGCAACCTCATTTGCAACTTCGATACTACAAATTTCTGATTGCAAGTTCCGGGTTTCAAATGTCATTTTCGATCACTTTTTTGGAATCAATATATATATATATATATATATATATATATATATATATATATATTTGATTCCAAAAAAGTGGTCAAAAATGCTAAAAAATGAATATTTTCGAAAACTGGAAAAATTGGAAACTATATATATATATAGTTGCATATGAGGTTATATTAGGAAAGGTAGTATTTTTGGAATATTGAAACATAAAATTATAACGAGGTAGTATTTTTGAAAAAATGATTTTATAGAAGTGAAATGATAGTTGGGTGGTAGTAAAATTG
The DNA here is from genome assembly GCA_036435485.1 of Saposhnikovia divaricata. NCBI lineage: Eukaryota > Viridiplantae > Streptophyta > Magnoliopsida > Apiales > Apiaceae > Saposhnikovia > Saposhnikovia divaricata. Next base: position 89,235,289 of record CM071596.1, read on the forward strand.
GATAGAATTCTTAAAATCTAATGTATTTCTGTAAATATCCCTAAATTTTATAACATTTTGAATTGTTTATTTTTACTTTAATGATTGTAATGCATATGTGTTATATGATTTGTAGTATACATATGGTTTGTAGTATAATTTTTTTTTTTGTAAATGATTTTTCTATAATTTATATTTTAAAGTTTAGGCTAAGATATATTTTAGTATATCATAATTATTTTTTATTTTTTTTATTTTATTAGATCACAAATTATATGCTTAAAACATATGGGTACTATATTCGTGTAATAATCTATTCTTTTTTTATATTTTTGATTATGTAATCTAATAATTATTTTAAAAAAATTAGATATTTTGTTATAGTGTTTTATAGTTTTTAAAGACATTTTTTAAACTTGTTTGGATATATGTGTGGTATAAAAGTTTTTATTTGTTTGAATATTGTTTATATTTACATGTTAATTTTATATTTTTGACATGTTTGGTATTCATTATGTGTTTTTGTTTAGAGTAATCTTACGGGTTTTTTGTATTATATTTAGATACTAATATAAATTTATTTTGTGGGTGTTTGGATTGCTTTCTAATTTAAAATATTTTCATTTATTGATTTGTGTTCACTTTTTTAATTTCAATTTTTTCATTGCAAAATAAGAATTTGTTTATATGTTGATTTATACACATATTTTTTAATTTAAATTTCAGCAACATATTTGTTATCAAACCTAAAATTAGAATATTTAATGATTTTTATGAAAATAATTTTTTTAAAGCACTTTTATTTAGTAAATAATTGTTTTTGTAAAATATATTTTAAGGTTTAGCCTAACATATATTTTAATATTTTATATTTTTTTGCGGTGTTTTCAATTTTATTAGAATATATAATATATTTAGACACGTGGGAAATTATTGGTTTAACTTGTTTTGAACACAAATACATTTGTACTTTTTTTAATGAAATTTTGTACTATCTTATTTTTGTATTGTTTTAAATGCATTATATTAAGGTTTATTGTTGATTTTAATTTTCTATAATTAGATTTTTTTTTGAATTGACATTTGTTTTGTGGAATATATTTTGCTTAATTTTGGTGTCATTTCCAATTATGACATGTTTTTTTTATTACCTTTTCATTATCTTGTTTTACCATATATTTTATTAAAGACTTTTTTTTTGATTTGTAAATAATTGTAAATTCTTTTTTTTTAAAAGTTATTTTTTGGGTTGAAATTATGATGGTATGCTTTATTACTTGTTTATTATATATAAATAATGAATTTGTGACTCATTTTTAATTATGTTTTTTTGGTATTTTATTCTTGTTTGTTATTTTAGAAATATATTTGTGTCAAACCTAAAATTAGAATCTTTAATGATTTTTATAAAAATAATGTTTTTCTTAAAACATTTTATTTGGTAAACAATTTTTTTTTGAAAATTTTATTTTAAGGTTTAACCTAACATATGTTTTAATATTTTATAGCATAATTTTAACTTTTAAATCAATATTCTGGTCCATAATATTTTATAGCATAATTTTAGCTTTTAATTCAATATTCAAGTCTTTCTCTGACCAACTCTTTCTGGCCCAATTCTAAGACCACCACCTAAACCTCATATATAAGGTGTATAATTATATAACTGGATGCACATTTAAATTGTAAATTTTTATTTTCTCAAATGTGAACTATCAATTAAAATAGATCACTGTATAAACAATGATTTTAAATTTAAGCGATGCTTCATATTCCTTTCATCCCACTTATTTTTGTCACAAATCAAAATTTTACTTTCATTTAAATTAACTTTATATTAAATAAACTAATGGTTGTTAAAAAAATACATTACTTTTCAAATAATTTAACATAATTAATCCTGAATTGGTCATATTTTTTGAATAATTAAGTTTATGTCTTACAAATTATTATATGTTCTAACAAATTTCGAGATGAGCGAAAATTGAATTCAAAACTGAAATAACAAAATAAATACTTATTATTTGAGTTATTTCATCTTATTCTGAAATCTGAATTGATCACATTAATGGAACATAAATAATAATTTTAGGATAAAAAAGAAAAAGAAATACGGAGATGATCAAAATTAATGGAAGGAAGTATAATTTATAGTTGATCGACAAAAAATGCTTGTCAAGAGCAGGTGCCTTATAAAAAAAAAATGCCTAATGTTAGAGCTGAATTTAAAATCTAAACTGCGCATTGTTTGGCACCACGAGCGGCGGGGGTCTCCGTGTAGGGCTGCCCAGTTGACGTTGAAAATAAGGAAAGCCTATACGAAAACGGAAAAGGGGTCCCAACAAACACGGCTTAAGTTAATGCCCACCAGCCACAGCTAGCCAGTCTTCTTCTACTTGATAGTTAATCAACTTGGTCTTGAAACAAAGTGGGGATTGAGATAGATAGCCTTTTACAATCAACAATTTTGGCTTTTCTTTGGAACAATTCAAAACAAGTACCAAGTACTACGTACATGTATATGTAAGTTGTGAATTAGCAAAAAAAAAAAAAAGTATGTAAGTTGTGTGGCCAGTATTTTTTGCTGTCCTAGTTAATGTTTTGAAAACCCAAAAACGTTACTTTCTTTTTGTTTTGTGGAATCGGAATGGAGTATGGTTACACAGCATGTTTGGCTACGGTTTAATAGCACGGTTTAAAACCATTTTTTACTTTAAGTTAAAAAATGATTATTTGTGTAATAAATAAAAAATTGATTTAAAATTAAAAAATAGTTTAAAATCAAAAATTTTTAGAAGATATTTTTTTGAATAACTTATTTTATTTTAAAAATAAATAGGCTCTTAATATTTGAACAGCCCGTGTTCAGTTTGTTGGCATTTCATCATCATCTCCACCCTGAAACAAATCACCTGTTGTAGTGTTGTACATATCCACTTCCTATTAGATTCTATCACCGAAAGTTAACAACCCAGTTGTCAATTTGTATTTAACTAATAGGTTTAGAGCATCTTTAACACCGTTGATTAAATTTGTTAGATATATATACGTGCCTGTTTTGCAAAACTTATTTTATGGACTTATTTATTTATTTTCGGGTAAAAATTTTATATTTCAATAATTTTTTTTATACAAGTATTTAATGTATGTTTGAAATTCAATAAGTTGCAAAAATAAGTTGGAAAGTTAGGAATCTTAACTTTCAACTTAAAATAAATTGAATTAGGCTCTGTTTGGGATTGCTGTTAAAAATTGTTGTGCTGTTAGAAAAAGTGCTGGTAAAAAAAATGTCGTTGTAAAAAGTTGAAGACTGTTTGGTAATATTTTTGATATGTGCATGTTTTGATGTAAAAATATATTAAAAATAATATTTTTGATGAGGTTTGATGTTGAAATCAGCTACTGCTTTCCGCAAAAGCTGAAAAACAGCTTTTTTCAAAAGCATGGAGGGACCTGCTTTCTCTAAAAGCAGCTTTTAAAGTAATATGTGCTCTATTGTAATTGGATATAGTGGTTGACTATAATTTAAAAGTAGCATGTTATATATTATTATTTTAAAATATTATAATGTACTATAAAAACAATATATTATAATATATTATGTTTACGGTACATTAATATTTTAAAGGGAAAAGAGTATCTAACGCACACAGTAGATAAGTTTTCTATTAGTGCGGCTTAAAATATGATAAATTAATTATTATTTGAACAATCCAACTGTACGAATATTAATTTCATATAGTGAATGTACAAATTTTCGTGTAATTTAATTATTTGGAACTATAAATTTATAGCAATAAGATTATGATAAATCTGTGTCATTGAATATATATATATTGAAAATAATATTATTATAAAAGTGATGATCCACTATTTTAAATATAATAAAAATTTGTATACAACGTTATTTCGACATAAACTTTTCATCCGTACGGTTGGATTATCAAAAATAATAATAAAATACAAGATTTAATGTGCACTAATATAGAACTTTTCTATTGTGTGCTTTAGAAATTGCATCCCCTATTTTAAAATAATAATAACATACTACTTTTAAATTATAGTCTGGGGTGTTATTTAAATCGAGCCAGCTCAAACTCGACTCGAAAAAGTGGGTTCGACTCGGCTTGAACTCGTTATCGAGCTCGAGTTTGAACACGTTTTCGGGCTTGATAAAAAACTCGAGTAGTTTTTTTTAGCTCGACTCGATAAACTCGAACTCAATTTTTTTTAAAATTTTTCTTTAACATTAGTCATGTGTTTATTATTCTATGTGGCATCACTCAATTATTTATGAAAATTACGTTTAAAACTTAACTTGATATCATGTGCAATATTATATTATTAGTATAGTTAGTGAAATTTCTGAATTAAATTTGTTCCAAATTCTCATATTGGATTAAAGATTTGGATTAAACTACATTATTCGCAAATTTTATAATTAAATATGATATGCGCAAATAATTTATCTAAAATTTAATAATTTTTGAGGTACGATTTATATAGTACTGTGCTCTTATTACATTATAACATTAAATTAATTATTTACATTCTTTTTTTTTTTTGAAACTTCAAAGCTTTTATTACTGGCAATCAATCGCGATTACAACATGAAATTCAAGAGAGCTATTAACACTCCTGATAATAAAGCGAGCAACGCTATTGATAGATTGTCTAACGAATAACAACGAAACATCATATAATTCTACTAGCAACTCCTTACAATCACTAACACTGCGAATGGATTGCACTACCGTAAGACTATCCGTTTCCACTACCACTGCATGCCATTGCTTCCTCTTTAGCCAACTTAGAGCTGTTAGACAATCTGCGATAAATACAAACAGTATAATATTTGTGCATGTGTGAGTAACAGTTATGTGTATAATTAAAACAGACAAAAGAGGAGACAAGGAATAAAAAAACCCGAGTCCAGTGCGTGACTGTCTCCTTAAAGCGTATTAGCTCCCACCGTATGTGTGAGCGAACCGCCTCCTAGGATAAAACGGATTGCAGTGAGGCTACATAAGAGCGTCACTCTCAGCGAGCTTGAGACGAGCAAGAACTATCACCAGAGGAAGAGAAGAGACTGTATATGAGAAGAGGATGTGTGTTTTCGAGTATTTAATCCTAATGCTCTAGATGAGTATTTATAGGATGAGAAGACTTGTGCGCTACACAATTGCCTTAATTAATTAGCCGCGCTAATCAATTAAATCGGTGGCAATTTCCTTAACACAATTGCCTAAATTAATTAGCCATGCTAATCAATTAAATCGGTGGCAATTTCCTTAATTAATTAACCGTGTTAATTAATTATGTTAAGGCGGTGGCAAAAAATCCGTAGAAAAAACGGAATTGATTTTACCGAATTAATGAATTCAATTTATAATCGAATCCATATTTCAACAATCCCCCGCATGGATGAGATTGATATCATAGTAACACACACAAGACAGACACAGAATTTGATTTGGTGATAATTCTTCGATCAGATATAGCATACGATAGGTAGAGGTTTGCTCCTTGAACCTTCGCTTGAGTAAGCATACCGACCTTACTGGTAGACAGTGGAGGTTTGCTCTTTGAACTGTTCGACCGTTTGTGTAAGCGATGATATACTTATCACTATATCCTTTCTGACTCGTTCAGCTCTCATGATTATGTCCATTTTGGCCATGGAACCATGGAACATCGTCCTGGTTCTGCAGGAGTTTCTAAAGAATTGTGCCTCGCAATTCTCCTTTAAAGCGGCCCCACTTCTCTCCCACATAGGTGATCTTTATCTTATAGAGTAACCCGCGTTTACTCAACCGAATTTCATGCAATCAAACTTGAATTCCGTGTATTCGTCAAAGATCATTAAAAGCATAAAGCTTAACCTCGTACCATACGGGTCTCACTGTTTCTTCATCATAGGAATAGGCCAGGGGTTACCCCCACAGTGATTTGGTCATCATGATTTAGTTGGCCCATTGAACCAAGTTCTTGGGACCTCCAGTCAGCAATGGTTGGGTGTCCACCACGATGCCGTTAAGCAATAGGCTAAGGCCCATCCCTCTCGATGATTTTACAACTATCTCTCGGTAAAACCAGATTCTCTTGGTTTAACCGGATTACCTCAGTTTAACCATCTGGTTAGTGGATCCACAACATTATCATTTGACTTTACATCGTCAATCCTGATAATTCTCGTTGAGAGTAGTTGTTTAATGATATTATGTCTTCGTCATAGAGGCGAGACATACCATTACACATACAACAATGTAATCTCCCAATTTGCAAATTATTTACATAAAATATGCATATTGAAGACACATTTTCTTGTCATTTAGGAATATCCTTTACAAAGTGACTACCAATTCACCCTCTTACACGCATATATATTATGCAATAGACTCGTATTCCATCATGAATCGAGCTATGTTTAATCGTCTATCTAGGATTCCATGACATGGCTGCTTTCGTTAATGTGAACTATATTCACAAGTGACCTTTAAGTTCTTAAAGTCAAACATCTAACATCCATACTATATCCACATAGTACAATTAGATGTCTTTTACAATGCAGCCCAAACTCACGAGTATATCTCAAACACCTTAGTCTCATTGCAATCACATTCAAGAGACTTCCATTTGACTCGTGCATCTACTCAGTTTATCCACTGTGTAGCCTATGTCTAATTTTGTACAATTTTAAAATGTACAAAACTTCCAATCATTCTTGAGAGATCCTTGTTCATCTATACTTGGATAGATACATCATACATATTCATTCTAGCTATACTAGATTTAGTTACGTTGATCTCTTCAAGATTCACATCACCAACGTGTGACACGTATCCTTTTGGACTTTTAAAGTTTTTAATATTTTATTCTCCAAAATCAAAACTTTAAGTCTCATCCAAATTGCTAGAGATGATCATCTTGTCATTACTTCTCATAATGATTTGATCACTCACGTGCAATAACTTTTATCATCTCATGTGTAAATAACATATACATACCTGTCAATTCTTTGATTTTCTATCAATTTGACATCTCAACATTGCCATATGTCACATTTTGGTAATTACTTACCAATCATCCGCTAAGACTTCAATTCGTCATTGACATTACTAATTTTTAGCGTTTCAAAAATTGGCAATTTCAGTTTACCTTATTACCAAGTTTAAGCATCCCCAAACTGGTAATACCCATTATCTAGTTACCAAATTTGAGTGTCCTCAAAGTGGAAAACTAAGTCATTTATTTTGAAGCCATTGCTTGTCGTAGCAATATCAAATTTTATATGCCACTGTTTTTGTGTCTATTTCGATTCACAAAATAATTCACCTAGTCATAATCTTTCTATGCTTGACTTAGCAACAAACCCTCAGGTTATCTCACGTAGATTTCTTTTAAATCTCTATTTAGAAAGACTTTCTCAATATTCATTTGATATACTTCTCAATTTCGCAACACGATAATTTTAAGTATCACCTTAATTAACCTCATTCTCGTAAATCGAGAAATACTATCTCAAAACATATCAGGTCTTCACTTTGACTGTAATTTATAATTATCAGTCTGGCCTCATACTTTTTCTTTACCCATGTATCTATTTTTCAATTTGAAAAATCTGTTTGGGTCCTAATGGTATCTATCTCGCAAGAAGATCCATATAATTTCAAACATGATTCTACTTAAAAGAATCACTCTCTATTCCTTAACATCAACCACTCTCTCTATTCCTTAACATCCTTTCCCCCCCACAAGGGATAGAGAGTTCATATAACGCTATAGTCCATTTTCTAGCACACATGTTAGAAAATCTTGACTCGTTGACTTCTTAATTTTGGCCAATTTCCCTCTTAATATCTTCTTTCATCAAAGAATTATTAGAGGAACACGTAGCTTTTTCAAGCTTTGAGGTTCACCATTAAGCAAATCATTAAGACATTTGGGACTATCGAATTTCTTATCCTATGTCTTTTGCTCTGTTTAGGTTCATTCTCACATTAATCCAATTTCATTTGGATCACTAACGAATCTATGTGGAACTACTTAGCTTAATAAATAAACATTCCCAGATTCCGTAGTTGCATACAAATTAGAATCTCATTATTTAGATTCATGTATAGGATATCATTAGACACAAGCGTTGTCTATATCCATCCAAAATACCTAGATTATTTTGGATCACTTTTAACCTTTATAGGTATCAGTATCAAGATATCTCCAAGATACCCCCACAATTCATTTATTTCTAGGAATGCTTCGTTACATTCTAGAATTCGTTCATAGAAAATTCTCTTATTTTCTCTTCAAGATACCCCCACATTTTTAATATTTCTAAAAATGTTTCACTACATTCCCGTAATATCAGGAAATTCAACTATTTCCTTTCATGGTATCTCGTCTTGTTTAAAAAAAAAATTAGTCTCTACACGACTAACATCCTCATCTTCAGTGATAGTCTGAATTGAAGAACATCGCTTTTGCATCTCCATTAGAGAGCAATTCAACATACACTTACTCCATTAAAATAATGCGAGTAATGTGCACTAACCTCATGAATATATCCACATTGTGAACAAAATCACCCAGTGGTTATTCAGTATCAAAATCAATCATTACCATTTTAACTAATATCCTCAGATTCGGTGATAGACCGAACTGATCACAATCATTATGCATCTCCAATTAGAGCGTAACTTGAGCCTGCAACTACATCTACCTTATGCGAGTAAGGTATTGTGGTCTCATGAATATTCACGTTATGAAACAAAATTCACCCAGTGATTATTCACCACCAAAATCATTCTTAACCATTTTAATTTTCCGTAGTAAGTTGGTTTTCAGTCTCGAGCTTATAGAGTATATTCTTCTCTATAAAACTTCATATTTACTCTTTAATGAGTACACATAATCAATGTATTACTATAAAGTAATTACACAACTTGTTACCACCTCTCACTAGAGCAGGTTTCAAACGACCATGATCCCATCATAAAGAGATTCCCAATTTTTCCTTGAATTAAATACTTCAAATCAACATTCATCAATGGTTTGATTTCCAGGTTGTCGGAGAAGACACATGGTCTCACTTAATACCCGACTTCCTTACAGGCATGGCCCGTTGTTGACAAAATCTCCCCATATCGAAATCATTGAAAATTCGTATTTAATTCTGTGTTTCATAAACACATAAATCTCATAATCGTTTTGTTTAATTATAAAATCTCGAGTCATTACAGATTTTACCTTGTTTTTATTAAAACCTCTCAGGTATTAATATCATGTTCAAAGAACTTTCTTGTTCTTCTCACTAAAAAATTCAACCACTGAATTTCTCTTAAATTTCAATTTGATTCATAAAAGAACCTAATTTTCTGGCTCACCAACTGGTATAACCAGTATAACCAAAAGATGTCCGAGGAAGAACATAAACTTCCAATAAACCCATATTCAGTGATCCTTGATCAACTGATGCATTAGGGTCACCATCATTCTGGATTTCTCCAAATTTCAGCATACAGAACTGATCGCAATGCCGTATTAGGTATCACATGGATCACCATAATAGGCTCGTGTGTCACTGCCACAGCAGACCGACACCAACAAGAGAATATATAATTTAACTGGAAAAATGAATCCAACCAGAAAATTATAAATCTCGTGCCGACCCTCATCCTGTACTTAATAAGTAACAGGCCTGTTAGGTTTTTCAATATCTCGAAACATCCGACCAAGATTGATAATTCCAAAGAAATTTCCTCGCAAACAAACAACAAAAAACGGTTAAATCAATAATTAAGCAAATAATTTTTTCTCACTTAAAAATTATTACTTAATTAATACAACCGTACTGATTATTTAAATAATTAATACCACAATTATTTAAATATACATATAAATCTTGGTAAACCTTGAGGATCAGCCAACCACATTACCCATTAATATCTAAACAAATATTAATAAGATTTTAGCTTGGATGATTATTGCTTGCAAATAATCAAACATAATTAAATAAATTTAATTATAAAAGGATGCTAAAATCATCATTCGTATAGCTAAATAATTGAGATATAAATATCCAATTACAGCGACACCAACAAATTTCTAACACGTGATTGACAAATCAAATATTCTTCGTGAAAATGTTATCTAACTAAAAGATTTGCCTATGATTAAAATTATTTAGCTAGCCAAATCCATTAACCATGTCACATGTCTTTACTAACATTAATGTTGTCATAGTGTCATTCAATAATTAATGTATTAGTACTACACATACGTACATGGCTATTCAAGCTAAATCAAGTCATATAAATTAAACACTCACATGACATATCATAACATAGCAAACTTTGACTTCAATGCATATCAAAAAATTTATGTGATGCCATATTATTCGATACACTAACTTTTGGTATAGACTTAAATACATGCAGCGGTACATCACATTGGATATCAAAAAACCATAAACTCAATCATAAATTGATTCACATAATCAATAATAAATTTATAAAACATACTGAGATTCATGCTTTCTAATATCCAAAATCGAAGTTTGTGCATATACACGAAAACCAAATTTTAACATGATTAATCAGAACCGTCGCAGGCAGTAATAACAAACCCAATAATGATTTTTGATTTCCAAACAAATCCTTAACTATTTGATACCAAAATCGAAAAATAAAATACAAGATTGGTATGATACAAAAACTGCTTTAAGAATTATGCACTTTAAATCTGTCACTCAAACCGATAAGTAAATATGTAAGTACAGATCACAGATATATAAAATAATACGCTTTAAGATTGTTAGACAATCTGCGATAAATACAAACAGTATAATATTTGTGCATGTGTGAGTAACAGTTATGTGTATAATTAAAACAGAAAAAAGAGGAGACAAGGAATGAAAAAACCCGAGTCCAGTGCGTGACTGTCTCCTTAAAGCGTATTAGCTCCCACCGTATGTGTGAGCGAACCGCCTCCTAGGATAAAACGGATTGCAGTGAGGCTACATAAGAGCGTCACTCTCAGCGAGCTTGAGACGAGCAAGAACTATCACCAGAGGAAGAGAAGAGACTGTATATGAGAAGAGGATGTGTGTTTTCGAGTATTTAATCCTAATGCTCTAGATGAGTATTTATAGGATGAGAAGACTTGTGCGCTACACAATTGCCTTAATTAATTAGCCGCGCTAATCAATTAAATCGGTGGCAATTTCCTTAACACAATTGCCTAAATTAATTAGCCGTGCTAATCAATTAAATCGGTGGCAATTTCCTTAATTAATTAACCGTGTTAATTAATTATGTTAAGGCGGTGGCAAAAAATCCGTAGAAAAAACGGAATTGATTTTACCGAATCAATGAATTCAATTTATAATCGAATCCATATTCCAACAAGAGCTTCTCTAACCCCCTAACGCCTCAGCCAACTCCGGAGTCACTGCACCTTCTCGACAGCTCATTATTGCCTCCAAAACACGCCCAGAATGGTCTCGAGCCACACAAGAAAAACTATACATACCTGCTTCAGTAAAGATGGCTGCATCAATGTTAATTTTTATAACATTTTCACCTGGCTTAGTCCACTTAACTCCACCATCAGCATCTGTGAGAAATTCTGCAGTAGGAATAACACTTTTATCCTGGGCTCGTTGCCAATTATCAAGAGAGGTATAAGCCAACGTATGCCATGACTGCATCAACCTTTGGACCTTTATTATTCCAGACCATCTCGTTACGAACCTTCCATAACGCCCAGCATATCATTGCTAAATTTTGTCTTTTCACACCCTCAAGAACTCTGAGTTTATGCTCCAGCCAGTTTGCAAATGTCCCTGATACAGTAGTGTTAAGACCTGCATCTAGTTGTTGCCAACAGGAACGTGCAAAAGAACATTCAATCATACAGTGAGGAATAGTTTCTCTGTGAGATTGACACATGCAACATAGATTGCATATAACATGCTGTCTTGAATCAGTCACAAATTTCACCATGAGAATTCAACTGTGACAACAGAGTTACAAAATAAGGAAATATCAAGTGCTATTATCTCATTAAAACTGCGAAGTAGGTTCCACCCCTGCTACTCACTTCTTTTTCTCAGTACCACCACCATCCCTCATTTTACGGAGAACATTGGACATCTCCTCTCTCTTATTCTTTGCCCTCTTGTGAGTGCCAAACTTTCGCTTGGCCACTTTCAATGCACGCTTATCTTTTCCAACTTTGATCAGCAGCTCAGTAATCCTCTTCTCATATGGAGCGAAACCCGCAACTTCTCGGATCAAGTTTCTCACAAAGTGGGTCCTCTTGCTGGTTTTTCCTTTCCTATCAGACGGACGAGGTGCCAACTCCTTTTTGGTTACAATGTGTCCTTTGTTAAGACCCACAAAGAGTCCAGTGTTGGGTTGTTTCGGAGCCATAATACGCCTTTTCGGAGGAATAATATTATTGATGCAATAATATTGTCTCAGCGTTCCCCATGTCATCATATTCTTGTCTTGAAAACAACCATGTAATTGTACATATACATGCTCTAACATAGAATTACTAAATTTGATTGAAAAAATACCAACAGTACTAACATTTGAGAGTTTGGGGGCAAAAATCAAAATGTTAGGAATCCAAATATCATCCTCTGATTTTTTTGTCTTCCTGAGCTCCAAGTACAACAATTAAGGACAACATATTAAACAATCCTTTCAACACTCGAAACATGATAATAATTTCAGATTTTGTAGATTGACAAGTGTAGAAAGAAACTCCGTTATACCATTATCAATTTCAACATGATCCAACTCTAGACTTATTAAATCCGGAAAATCCCAATCCCATACTAGTTGAGGCATATCACAATGTTTTAGACAGAACGTTCTTACACCAGGCAAACTCCAAAAATGGGGTAAACCAAAACATTCAAGACATAGATTTCTTAAGGCGGGCAAGCAAGTTAAACATGATAACGGTAACATCGAGTAGTTGCTTGAAAGTTGTTTCAAGTGTAGACTTGTTAAAGCAGGTAAATTCCAACAGTAATCGAAATCCCAGTCAAATTTCATTGCGAAATAGAGTGTGTTTAACGACCTTGATTTAAAAAACGGGCCAGCATAACAACGTTCTTCCACATGTAGGTCTTGAACATTGTGCTCCCCTGCATAATTCACAAAATCTTCTAGCATGTCTGCACGGATGCCTCTATTTGTAAGCTGAAGCTTCAATTTTAATACGTTAGAGCCATGGTTTCGACCAAAAAAAGCACAGTCTAGAAATTTAACAAGAGATATATTTTCAATACGTTCATCGAAAGATAGAAACGGGAGAGTAGTCCAGATAAACTTCCATCGCTTAAAAAAGAATACATGTCTGAACCGCAATTCGAGCAACCAAAGATAAGAGAATATGATGAATCAGTTCATCTGGTAAGTTGCTGATTCTATCTTCTCTTGCATTAATCATTAGAATGGGCTTAATTTTTTTTTTTTCTTCATCTTGTTCCTGCTCTCCTCCCTCAATCTTTGAAATAGGTATATTGTAGTATCTGATTACTTCTATTGGTCAAAACGTGTTGTTCAGGACAAGCTAGCCTGCCTGGATTATATACCAGGACCGACCGACCAGCCCCATGGTCAACACCGGCATGTAAATCATGCTAATCGTGCGGTAAGACCCAGTGGCTGGGCTTCCCTACGATACGCAAGATACACCGCGCCTTGTCTTGGTCAAAGTTTTCACTGTCTCTCCAACACGGCTACACGTAGGGGGCGGGTGAGGTTCGAACCCGTGACCCTTTGGATCAACGCTAGGCCTCGTTTCCACTGAGGCAGCTCTCACACTCCTGATTACTTCTATTGTTGTGGCCTTGTGGGGTTTTATACAACATGCATGCATAAACCCTTTTTTAATTCTAATTAACATCGGCAACGAAGACGATTGTAAGACTATGAATGTTTTATGTTTGGACCGACGGTTCTAATTATATTTTGTGAAATTTGTCTATGTTGCATCAGTAAAGCTATTAATCAAACATAAAAAGTGTTTATGCATAAACCCTTTTATGGTTGCTGTAAATAATGAAAATCAAATCACAACTATAATATTTTCCTAAATTTCATCGGAAAAGTTTTGTATTGTTCAGGGAATTCTTTCATCGTTGCTTTTAAAAAAACACATAATTAGAAGATTTATTCACAATTTTCATCCTTTTTCCTATTAGTTCAGATCGGCCCATTTAGGTTTCTAGCCCAAATTAAATTCCAACCCAAAACATGCTAGCCCATCTTCTTTGCTTTTCTAATAGTTTAAATCCAAATTAAACCCATAATTATTTTTAGCCCATAAGAATTTTAATGGTCTATAATTTTGCGAAGTCCGTGTATTTTAGACAAATCAATATCTTTATCTTCTTTATCTTTATTATTATTATCTTAATTTAAAGGAAAACTTTCAGAAGTTTCGAAACCGCTCGAATTCTATTTATCTATATTTTTAAAGCTCGTATATTTTAAATAATTAAAATAAAAACTTCCTTCTATAATTCTCAATGTACATGGCTTCTGTTTAGTGATTTTCAAGTTTCTTTTTACCGATGCAGTTCATCTCCCAAATCTCTTATACAACTATTCTCCAAAACAAGGATTTTATCTTTTACCGCTTTATAAGGGTCATCATTTTAAAAGTTCGTTTAGGGCATCCAAAATTCTAGGACCGGCCCTGCAAGCTCGAGTACTAATTTTCTAAGGATACCGATCCACTAGAATACGAACTCGGAATGGAAGGTGAAACCGCCGTAGCCTTCGCATCATCTAAGATTACTGAATTGAACTCCTCAATCAAACAATTACCAATTCCAGTTTCCCTGTCGATTCGATTCATTTGCTTCGATTGTGAGCGCCTTGGTCGATTCTTCCTATTCGATTTCTTCTTCTTTGGTGATTGCGGAGACTGCGATCTCTTCTTTTTCTCATGATTCATCATTTGTCAAGTATGACACCATATTGCACGACGATGGTGAAAAAGTAAGTCAAGTTAATCCCTCCACCCCCATCTTAAATTGTACATACTATGAAATATTAACACGTTGTCTTGTTACAGAGTTTTCTCTGCAAGTCTATTGCTAGCTCAGCCTCACAGTTTTCATCACAAGTAGGTCATAAAGATGTGGAAGTGGTTCAAGTATCCCCACAAAAATCCTCACAGCTAACAGTTCCAGTTGCCACAGAAGCCCAACCACCAATCTTGTCATTACCTCAACAGACCCGCCGTGCTTATAAGGTGTGTCATACTAATTTTGGAACTAATTAAAAGTTTATGCTTATGTATTCTTCGTTTTTCATTTCTTGCTTATATGCTTGTGTTAACATTCTTACGTTTGCTAAATAATCTTGATGTCATTCATCAACTGATAGTTGCAGGTATTTTTATAATAAGAAATTAAGAATGATGAGTGTTCTACATCTGAGTCAAATTGTTGACTAGAAAAAACATTGTGTTTTGCAGGTTGATGGGGCTCTATTTTAGACAAATCAATATCTTTATCTTTATCTTCTTTATCTTTATTATTATTATAAAATCTTTAGAAGTTCCAAAATCGCTCGAATTCTATTTATCTATTTTTTTAAAGCTCGTATATTTTAAATAATTAAAATAAAAACTTCCTTCTTTAATTCATATTTTTAGAAAACAATTCAAAACTTCCTTTTTTAAAATTAACATCTTCGAAATAGAAAAGGTTTTTGAATTTGTAGGGAAGAAAAATACAAATTTACATATTCGAAATACAAAAGAAATTTTATCTTCATATATATATATATACAATCATTACTTCTAACGATCAAATTTTATCACCACGTTTGTAACTCTGAAAGGATATCTTCGATATATTATTTATTTAGGTATTTGTACAATTTAACATAAAATTTAATTACACTTAGTTATCCTCTCCACTAGGTCATTAATTTAATTGATTCCGTCAAAAGTCAAAAGTCAATTCTAGCAAAATCTATTTTTAATTATAAGAGATATTCCATTATTGCGAAAAATCAAATTATATTTTTATGGAATATATCTCTACACCAAGGCAATAAGTTCGAACAAGAAATATCGAGGTGTGATATTTTTTAGATCTCCGTTGCAAAAGTAATAAGGCGATAGGCTCGAACAAAGAATATTCGAGGATTAATGTTCTTTAGAAAACTCGTGCTATATTTAAAAACCGATTAGTTTTTATTCAAAAATATTCCACCTTCGTACTAAAAATACTTTTATCCTCAATAATATTAATATTCAGTGGTAGAATATTAATACTCATTTTTATCTCGTGCAAGAAATATTTAAAGTAATTTTTCTCCTACTTCGTAACATTTATTCCATTTTTTCGGAGAAAATTATTTTAAATACTCAAAAATATTTTCTACACTCTCAATATATTTTATATATTAGGAAATATATTCTAAGTATTTATTCAAGTCAAAACATTGGTCAAAAGATGTATCTAATTCAAGGAAAGACCAATCGTATTTTATTCGGAACCGAAACCTGATTTAATCGAATTAAATCCAAATAAAATACTTCCACTTTCTAGAATGACTTGAAACTTGAGATAGGTCACTTAAATACTATTTTCTATGCATGGTAAAAGTTTCATAATTTTCTAAGAATTTTTGTCCGGACACGAAAATCGAGACATTATGTCCACGTTTTACCATGTTTGACCAAGTCAACGTTGACCATTTTTGACCAAACTTTCCAGAATCCCATTTTATAATATTCCTAAATGCTTCATAATTTTAGGATTATTTATTGGGTATTTTCGTATTTTTCGGGTATTTAATTAACGACATATGTTACGTATTTATTCGTTAATTGATACGAGTACGATACCATTAATAAAGAGCCCAAACACAGCTGGTATTACTTTACCAAACCCACTCCAAAGAAACACAAAACCACCCCCAACAAACACAATACCACTTTCCACCTCATCAATCCACACCTTTTCAATCTCAACCACTCCTTTTACTTTAAATCTCAACCACTCCCTCCACCCAACTCCTCCTACAAATAAACCCCTTCCCCCAACCAGTTCTAATAAGCTAAGGAGCCAAATAAATGCTGGGAATTTAGAAGTGTGAGCTCTCTCAATATATCCAAATACTCTCTACACCCACTTCATCTTAAAAACCTTCTCTTTCTTATATACACTCAAATATATACAAGGTTTTTGTTCCATAAAGCTTAGTTCATCCAACCAGGCTCTCTCCCACCTAGCAAGCTCCTCTACCACTACTATCTGGCCTCCCGAAGGGCTGCCCAAGTTCGACCATAAGCCAAAATCCGGCCGAACCTCCGGCGAACTTTTCCGGCGATATCCAAAAGTGGTAATAATTTAGCTTCACATCCGAGTCTTAACCGACCATATTTTTATACATATAAGCGCTCTCTATCTTCATCTTCTCTTCATCTTTAAGCTCTTATATCGGATCTCTAAATGAGACCATAAAAATCCGTTCAAGGATTAAATTTCGAACAACGATTCGAAATATTACAAAACCTCAAAAAGAGGTTATATTTGATGATGGTCAAATAATACATCAAGCTTGATTTGATTCCCTTCTATCACCTTAATGTTCCGAAGGGAAAAGAATCTAAAAGCCATTAATAAAAACTTTAACGCACTTACTTTGGCCATTAATATTTATTATTGTGATATATATATATATATATATATATATATATATATATATATATATATATATATATATAATTGTGCTAAAGCGTGATTTGTTTTCCTTCTATCACCTTAGTGTTCCGGGGGAAATAAGTTATTAAGCTTCTATTTATATATTTTTCGCACCTTTTCTTCTCGTCCTCACACTTGTGAGTGATAATACTTTAAACGCATAATAGCGTGGTGAAAGCCGTTTATATATTTTCCGCACTTTTTATTCTCGTCCTCACACTTGTGAGTGATTTTACTTTCCGCACTTTTTCTTCTCGTCCTCACACTTGTGAGTGATTTTACTTTCCGCACTTTTTCTTCTCATCCTCACACTTGTGAGTGATTTTACTTTACGCACTAATTTAACGCATAATAGCGGCCCTCGTTTTATCCTATAGATAAGGCGAGTTATTTATTTGTGTGTTGTGTTTAATTGGCCAAATTATTATTAAAGTGAAATTGTTAAAGTAAAATTGTAACACTCTCATTTAAACATATACGAATAGTCTAAAGTTGACTATACCGAACGAGAAGTTGTTTATCAAAGATCCTTAAGCTATAAAGCTTTTACAAGGACTTGAGTTATACATTACTTCGAAAATAGACGTATTTTCGATAAAGAAGTAATTGTAAGTATTATTCGATCTTTACGAAAGACGAACCAAGTATACGATTATAAACCTTATAAGCCTACGAGCTTGAAGGACATAATCAATATTTACAAACTCCGAGATATATTTAAATCTCATTTAAACGGAGTATTGTATTAAAAGTATTCTTCGATCTAAAAGTCATATCGAATAAAATAATACACATAAAGTCGTAAGCAAATAAAGCTTATTGAACTTATCGTAATTAATATTGTTACGACCAACTCAACACGCAAGTGCACGTGATCTCAAGTAATACAGATAGCAAATAAGGTTCGTTCCTACAGGGACTCGTTGTATTGTCTAGCTAATTCACTCACCAATGTATGATTATTTTCCGATGCTAAAACAAATAATAAAGTGGATTGTTGTTATCACTGAAATGTATCTAAGAATTATAACTAATTATCAACTGCTTGAACTGAGATTTAGGTCAAATTACTTATGCAAATAAAACATGGGGATTTAGTTTCTTTAAACAATCCATCTATAGTCTCCAAATCCCTAGCCTTATTCATGTGATTTATTAACACCTGATCGAACACACAAAACTGATATAAGCCAACTTCCGTTACACAAATACCATCCTAAACAATATCCACAATAAAGATAGAAATCATTTAGTCTTCCGATTATGCCAAGTCTTCATATGTCTATAAAGAATAAAACATAATGGTTGAGGTGCAAGCATTCAATTGATCACATAGTCGTCATAAAACGATTAGAGTTACGACACTAATTACGAATGAAATTATCACGCATAAACCTACGCTAACATGGCAAGTTCTAAACTCTTATTTCCACTTTCGCTTCAACAAGAATTAACACACAATTACAGGAGTTAGCTACTCTCCTATAACGAATTAAAATCAACCATGATAGGATATCACATCAATCGCACTATAGGCATCGAGAAGATTCAACACATAAAATTCATGAATAAATCCACTAAACCCCCATGACAACGAATTAGTTCATGATCGAATTAATCATCATCATGGGTTCCAATGAAAACATGATAGAAAGAAATGAATAATGACTGAGATAAATATCAAAGGTTTTAAAGAATACACCAAGGTTAAGCATCCACAACTAGGAAGAATACAAGAATAAATTGGAACTATCTTCTTCCTTCCTTCTTTGTGCTAAAAAACTACGTACATAAAACAAGCTGTCACTTTTTTTCTCCCTTTTCTAGGGTTTTCTTTACTTCCTTTATATAGGCCTCCAGGTGCTAGTACATAGAAGAAATGTTTTTTTTTTATTTTATTTAATTCACCCAAAACAAATCAGGAACCGGGTCAGACGAGACGGCGACTCGGCGCCGGCTTCAAGCACAAAATCAGCGATGCGGCGCCAGGACCTCCACCACGGCGATGCGGCGCCATCCTCCAGTAAAATTGCGGCGACGCGGCGCCGAGCCTACTGACCAGCAACTTCAATTTTTTTCTTTTCTTTAATATAACTCCGTTTTGCACTTCGATTGCTACGCTTCGTTCCTCTAACACCTGTGATTGATATCCCTGCACAATACCCTTAAAAGAGATCAAAAACACCACAACTCAAGTACAATCCATCGTTTTAAGCTAAATGGAAACGTTCTAAGTAGATAAAATACCCACTTATCACACCCCCAAACTTAAACCGATGCTTGTCCTCAAGCATAACAAACAAAATATTTACAACTACCTAGTACCACTTCCGTAGGTGATCACGGTTGCATTTAGCATATGCAACAAGCCCTTTAAACCCCTAGGCAGCCCTAGTGGACGAGTAAGGTCTCGTGAGGGCCTATAGTGAATGTACCCACAAAATCCATCTAATAATGCAACTAACAATGCAACTAACTACATGAATGCAACTATATGAAAATGCAACAATCCCCTTTAAACTGACCAAAACCAACTAGCAACCAGCTGCCTCAAAGAATACAACTAAATCCGAATAGAGCTCGACTAAGCCCCCGTATACTAACAATACATGAACAGAAACGTGTGTGTGTGCAATGCTCATCAGAAATGCTCCCAACACTAGGTCAAAAACCATACCTATCTTTGCCAAGACAATCACAGGTTTATAAACAGAATAGACTGTAGACACTTCATAACCTAGGAACACCACCATCCTTATTCAAGTTAACCAAGAATTCATGCTTTATTACTACGACACTAAATACTATATACACTACGCATGCTTATTTAACTGTGCAATGAGTGAGACCCCAAAAGGCTTATACAATAATACCCATGTAGCGAGTGTTAGGTCAGTGGATCCCAGACTATAAAAGCCTTAGGTCACTAGGACTAAGTCCCCTCAGACTTAATTACTCGAGTATTAAAGAGCTCACTCGTGGTTAATTTTGCATTTAAACTATTTACATGACTCTTTTTTTTTCCCTTTTTTTTTCATTTTTTTTCTCTCTTTTTTTTTCTTTTTTTTTTCATGTATGCAATCTGGAACGAGAATTCTCAATTCCAACCCTAGACTACTCATATAAAAATGAGCCGGCTACTAGCCAATTGACGCCTAGCCATTATTGACCAAAATTAACACTAGCATGAAATCCTTGGTGTCCCCCAAACTTAGACTTTATTGCTCCTACGCCATCAAGGGAATAACGAAAATTCTAATTATAATCAAGTGATTAAGTCTCAAACATCTAATCAGGCATGACCCTAACCTAGCCCAAAAGCACCTAATGAGACTAGTGAAAAGATTCTGTTTCCGTAACATGCAAGTCAATTCCATGGAAACTATAAATCAACCCTCTATTCATCATTACCACACCCAATTAGACATCTATCTACCAATCAGAATTAGCTCGTTCTAAGGGATCATGAAAAATGCATGCTACGCAATGCAAATGCAACTATATGAACATAAATATCACAATAAACAGAATGTCCTATATGGCATACATAAAAACAAAACAAAAACGCTCTACACTAACATGCCATTATGCTCCATTATGCTCCTAACATGACATGCAACACATCTATTATACAACTAATACAAATGCACCTTTAATCCCCACCCCCAAACTGAAAAGTTGCAATGTCCACATTGAAGGTAAGAATCAAAAGAGTGCAAGGCATACCTACTCGTCGTCCGAAGCACTCCCATCGGGAGTGTCCGGTGGCGGATAGACAGCGCCAGCTCCTGCTCCAAACGGCGGAAAAGTCACGTCCACTCCACTAGCACGGAAAGCCGTGCTCAAAGCCTGTGCAAACTGACTAAAATCTGCTGCAAAACCCACCTGCATATCGTGCACTGCGTCAATACGCCTCATCATACGCCTATACTGCCTCTGATCAACAAAATCTCTAGGCTCCTCGTGCTGCTGCTCCTCCGGCTGCTCCTCCGGCTGCTCCTCCGGCACTACATACCCAAGGCCCCAATCATCGGCCACACCACCAGCCCACACAGCCAGCCGCTCTATACTCTGATGATCTAGCACTGCCTGTGGCTGCTGCACCGCCTCCGCCTCTGACCAAACAGCACCATGAAAACTAGCCAACCTAGCAATGACCGAACCATAAGGCATCGCCGCAGTAGAACTCCCTTGCATGAACCGTAAAATACCCTGATGGATCAAACTAGCCACATCCACGAATTCTCTACTGCATATAGCATACAACAGAATAGCCCGCTCAACCGTCACCTCACTCGAATGCCTAGTAGGAATGAGGTTGGCACAGATGAACGAGTGCCAAGTACGCCCATATTGATTCAAGGCCTTCGATACAAACGTAGTGGGCTCAGTAGTGCCCCTACTCAACTTCCATTCAGTACCTGGAACACATAACTGCTGAATAATCATCTGAAGATCCACACCATCACGACTCTTCCCCGACCAATCCTCTCGAGCCTTATCAATACCCGGAAGCTCGAGAACACGACGAATAGCCCGCGGCCGTTAATCCACACGAACTCCACGAACCCGGCTAATACCATTCTTGTCCACACTAGCATTCGCATAGAACTCGCGAACCACAGACATCGGAACAGGTTCCGGAATCTCACAAACGCGCTCCCAACCTCTCTCTTGAATATTCTCCAACATACTCCCATCATCTATAGTAGGCAAAAGACCCCTCTCACGGGCAATAGGACACTCCAACAATTCAATATACCTCTCGCGAGCCTCATTAGAGATAAATTGAGGCCCACCATTGCCACCCCCAAAAGCAGATGGAGAAGAAGAAGGAGGATTTCTACCACCACCCGCACTTCCACTAGCACCCTCACCGCCACCAATTACCACCCTTTGTCGCTTGGATGCCTTTGAATTGAATGGAGGATGTATTTAGAGTGTTATAGGGTTTGAGATTTGTAAGGAATGTGTATGTATAGGTGGAGGTGTATAAGTGTATATATAGGAGAAATTTAGGGTTAGGGATGTGGATAAGAGATAGGTTAAGGTTAATGGGGTTGGGATTGGGTATATATATATATAACAACAATTACAACATCAATTCTTTTTTTTTTTTTTTCGGCAGGGACTTTTTTTCGGCAGAGACTTCGGCGACGCGGCGCCAGGTTTACACTGGGGAACGGCGACGCGGCGCCTTGCTCACTGTTGAAAATTTTTTCTCTTTTTTTTTTTTTTTTAGTAACTCCTGAGTCTGAACAAAACAACTACCTACCAAGTGGGTTGCCTCCCACAAAGCGCTCTTTTTACGTCATTAGCTTGACGTAGCTCCATTTCCTTAATTTGCACAAATTAGAACCGCAGTCTCAATTTCGCGATTCAACTTCTCTCCAAAATATGGTTTCAACCGCTGACCATTGACCTTGAACGACTGTTCCGGTAACTTGTCAAAAATCTCCACTGCCCCATGTTGAAAAACTGTTTTGACTGTGAATGGGCCTGACCAACGTGACTTCAACTTCCCAGGAAATAACCGAAGCTGAGAGTTATACAACAAAACCAATTGTCCGGGTACAAACGTCTTAAGAACCAACCGACGATCATGCCACCTTTTTACTTTCTCTTTGTAGAGTTTGTTGTTCTCATAAGCTTGCAAACGGAACTCGTCCATTTCATTCAACTGAACCATACGCCTCTCACCTGCTGCTGTAAGATCAAAATTCAGCTTCTTCAATGCCCAATATGCCTTGTGTTCTAACTCAGCTGGAAGATGGCAAGCTTTCCCATACACTAGTTGAAATGGTGACATTCCCAACGGCGTTTTATAGGCTGTCCGATAAGCCCACACTGCTTCATCCAGCTTCAATGCCCAATCCTTCCTAGAAGGACTAACTACCTTCTCAAGAATCCGTTTAATTTCGCGATTAGAGACCTCGGCTTGCCCATTGATTTGAGGATGATAAGCTGTAGCAACTCGATGATTGATGTTATAGCGTGCCATCAGAGATGTAAACTTCCGATTGCAAAAATGCGTACCCTCATCACTGATTATAACTCGTGGAGTGCCAAATCGAGTAAATATGTTCTTGTGGAGAAAATTAAGCACCACCTTAGCATCATTCGTTGGAAGTGCTTTTACCTCCACCCACTTAGACACATAATCCACGGCCAGAAGAATATATTGATTACCACATGACGGAATGAACGGTCCCATGAAGTCGATTCCCCACACGTCAAAGATCTCTACCTCCATCATGACATTCAGAGGCATCTCGTCCCTACGAGAAATATTACCAACTCGCTGACATCGATCGCACCTCTACACAAACTGATGAGCATCCTTGAATAGAGTTGGCCAATAGAACCCTGCTTGAAGAATACGTGTGGCTGTCTTCTCACCCGCATAATGACCTCCATAAGCTGTAGCATGAAAATCACTAAGAATAGCCTCGGTCTCACTGTAAGGAACACAACGCCTAATAATCTGATCAGCTCCTTGCTTGAACAAAAACGGATCATCCCAAATATATTGTTTGACATCGTGCAAAAATTTCTTCCTTTGAGCATGAGAGAGCTCAGGTGGAATGATGTTGCTTACTAGATAATTCACGAAGTCTGCAAACCATGGTTCATCATCTTGCACTTTGAATAATTGCTCATCAGGGAAGAACTCATTAATGACCGTGTTGTCTTTAGGTGACTTGCCATGATCTTCCAATCTAGAGAGATGGTCAGCTACCTGATTCTCCGTCCCCTTTCTATCCTTGATTTCCACATCGAATTCTTGTAACAGAAGAACCCAACGAATCAATCTTGGCTTAGAGTCCTTCTTCGTAAGGAGATAGCGAATGGCAGCATGATCCGTATAAACTGTCACCTTTGTACCAAGCAGATAAGAGCGAAACTTTTCAAACCCGTAGACAATAGCAAGTAGCTCCTTCTCAGTGGTCGTGTAGTTCAACTGAGCATCAGTTAGTGTTTTACTTGCATAGTAAATAACGTGGAACACTTTTTCTTTCCTTTGGCCTAGAACGGCCCCAAGTGCATAATCGCTGGCATCACACATCAAAGCAAATGGTTGACTCCAATCAGGAGCTGTAATAACTGGAGCAGAAATTAGTTTCTTCTTCAAGATCTCGAACGCATGTGAACAAGCCTCATCAAACTTGAATGGCACATCTTTTTCCAAAAGATTGCATAACGGCTTAGAAATTTTTGAGAAATCCTTTATGAAGCGCCTGTAGAACCCCGCATGACCAAGAAAGCTGCGAATACCCTTGACTGAGACAGGGGCAGGAAGGTTCTCAATAGTCTCCACCTTTGCTTTGTCAACTTCCAAACCTTTACACGACACCTTGTGTCCCAGAATGACACCTTCTTGTACCATGAAATGGCACTTTTCCCAATTTAGAACAAGATTCGTCTCCACACAACGTTTTAGAACCAAACTCAAGTTTTCCAAGCACTCATCAAAAGAATCCCCAAAGACTGAGAAGTCGTCCATGAATACTTCCACATTAATTCCAATCATGTCAGAGAAGATGGCCATCATGCACCTTTGAAATGTAGCTGGTGCACCACATAACCCGAAAGAAACACGTCTGAATGCGAATGTGCCAAATGGACAAGTGAATGTAGTCTTCTCCTGATCCTCGGGTGCTATGCAAATCTGATTGTAACCAGAATACCCATCAAGCAAGCAATAGTACTGATGTCCAGCCAATCTGTCGAGCATCTGATCAATGAATGGAAGTGGGAAATGATCTTTCCGAGTGGCCTTGTTCAATTTCCGATAATCCATGCAAATCCTCCAACCCGTAACTGTTCGCGTAGGAATGAGCTCGTTCTTCTCATTAGTCACCACTGTCATGCCCCCCTTCTTAGGCACACACTGTACCGGACTCACCCAAGAGCTATCAGAAATCGGGTAGATAATGCCCGCGTCAAGCCATTTAAGAATTTCCTTTTTCACAACTTCTTTCATGACAGGATTCAGTCTCCTTTGATTATCAACTGTAGGGTTAGCTCCCTCTACCAAAGGAATTTTGTGCATGCAGTACGACGGACTGATACCCTTGATATCTGCTATAGTCCACCCAATGGCTGATTTGGAATCCCTTAAGATTTGCAATAGTTTTTCCTCTTCTATTCCTGAAAGCTGAGAAGATATAATAACAGGTAAGGTAGAAGAATCACCAAGATAGGCATACCTTAAATGTTCAGGCAATGGCTTAAGTTCCAATGTAGGTGCTTCCTCGATGGATGGCTTAAGTCTAACATGAGACTTTTTCAATTCTGACAACCCCAATGATTCAAATGAACTTTGAAACTTCTTCCATGGTGATGCATTAAGATATTGCAATTGTTCTTCATCCTCTTCGGTCTCAACCTCCAAGTCATTAGAAAGAACTCTTTCCAACACATCAGCTTTTATCAAGTGTTGAGTTGCTGGGTTAACCACCTTGTCGACCATATCAATTTTGAAACACTCTTCATCGTCAGTTGGAAGCTTCATTGCATTGAAAACATTAAAAGTGACATCTTGATCGTGCACCCTCATAATGAGTTCCCCCTTTTGGACATCGATAAGAGTGCGGCCTGTCGCCAAGAATGGTCGTCCCAAGATGATAGGGATCTTCTTGTCTTCCTCGAAGTCAAGAATAACAAAGTCGGCTGGAAAGATAAGCTTGTCGACCTTCACCAAAACATCCTCAACTATCCCTCGCGGATAAGTAACAGAACGGTCAGCAAGTTGTAGAGTCATGGTAGTGGGCTTTGGCTCTGGAAGACCAAGTTGCATGAAAACTGATAAGGGCATGAGATTAATACTTGCACCCAAATCACACAAACATTTGTTGAATGAGAGGTCTCCAATAGTGCATGGGATGGTGAAACTTCCAGGATCCTTCAACTTAGGAGGCAACTTTTGTTGCAAGATGGCACTACATTCCTCCGTCAAGGCAACGGTCTCTAACTCCTCAAGTTTCAATTTCTTCGAGAGAATACCCTTCATGAACTTCGCATAGCTCGGCATTTGCTCAAGAGCCTCCGCAAATGGTATGTTAATCTGCAGCTTCTTGAATACATCCAAGAACTTAGCGAATTGCTTGTCTAACCTTTGCCTTTGAATTCGTTTTGGGAATGGAGGAGGTGGAACTCTTTTTGGGAATTAACACTCTTGTGAATGATAGGAGTTGAAGGAGTAGCATTAGGAAGCAAATCAGAACCAGATTCGACCTCAACTGAAAATTCAAGTTTTTCCTCCAGAGAGCCCGGCGACGCGTCGCCATTTTTGTACTGTGAGGCGGCGCCGCGGCGCCGTAGGGCCTGCTCAGGAATTTCATTTTTTTCCTCGGTTGCTTTTTCTTCGTTCTGACCTTGTAGACTTCTTCCTGATCGTAATGTTATTGCCTGAACCTGTTCCTTTTGATCTTTCTTGCCTGGATTCACCTCTGTGTCACTCGGGAGCGTTCCTGGTTGACGGTTCAACAAAGCATTGGCTAGCTGGCCAATTTGATTCTCTAAAGTTTTCAATGACACTGCCTGACTCTTATACATCATTCGAAGCTCTTCCAATTCCGACTTCTCAGACTGATTCAATGAAGTTCCTTGAGATGGTTGAAACCCCGGTGGATTGAATGGTTGCCTTGGAGCATAAGGTGGTGGTTGATAGTTCTGATTACTTGGCCTTACATTGAACTGCTGATTTTGTGGTTGCTGAGCACCTCCCTGATTGTTGCTCCAACTGAAGTTAGGATGATTCCGATTGTTGGGATGATAAAAATTTGGCACTGGTTGCTGAGATCTTTGAAAATTACCAACAAATTGTGCGGATTCAGCTGAGATAGCACACATATTTGTGTCATGTGCCCCTGCACACAATTCACACACCATAGCAACCTGGTTAGTACCAAGATTAGAAAGGGAATCTACCTTCATTGTCAACGCTTTGAGTTGGGCAGCAATAGCAGTAGCTGCATCCAAGTCAAGAACTCCAGCCACTTTCGCAGGTGGCAAGCGTTGAGTAGGATTCTGAAACTCATTGGCCGCCATCATTTCAATCAGATTATAAGCATCCTCATAGCTTTTTGCCCATAGCGCACCTCCAGAAGCTGCATCTAACATAGGCCGGGACTGAGCTCCCAACCCGTTATAGAAATTGCTGATTATCATCCAATCCGGCATTCCATGATGAGGACAACGTGCCAATATCTCCTTGTACCTCTCCCAAGCTTCTCCCAAAGATTCCTGGGAATGCTGAGCAAACTGAGAAATGGCATTCCTGTAAGCTGCTGTCTTCGCCATGGAGAAATACTTGGTCAAGAACTTTTGAGCACAGTCTGCCCATGTTGTAATAGAGCCTGATGGCATAGAATGTAACCAACTCTTGGCTTTATCCTTAAGAGAGAAGGGAAATAGCCTCAATCTGATTGCGTCATCTGTAACTCCGTTGAATTTGAAGGTGTCACAGATCTCAAGGAAGTCCCTAATATGAGCATTGGGATCTTCAGCAGGACTACCCCCAAACTGGACTGTGTTCTGAATCATCTGAATGATGTTTGGCCTTAGCTCGAAATTGTTAGACCCTATAGCTGGGCGAACAATACTAGTATGAATGTCCTCCACTTTCGGCTGAGAGAATTCACTCAAAGCCTTCGCTGCTTGATCTTGATTTGCCATAACTTCCTTTGCTTCAAGATTGTTTTCTAACCCGAAATCAAGTCTTCTCCTAGCTAGTTCGTCTCTACGTGCCCGAGCTCGTGTACGCATAAACTCTCAACACGTACCTGAAATTCACCAACAAGAAATTTTATGAAAACGTCCTAGTCACCGAAATTCAATGACCACTGATGGCAAATATTGAAACTAAACAAAAAAAACCGCGTCCCCGGCAGCGGCGCCAAAAACTTGTTACGACCAACTCAACACGCAAGTGCACGTGATCTCAAGTAATACAGATAGCAAATAAGGTTCGTTCCTACAGGGACTCGTTGTATTGTCTAGCTAATTCACTCACCAATGTATGATTATTTTCCGATGCTAAAACAAATAATAAAGTGGATTGTTGTTATCACTAAAATGTATCTAAGAATTATAACTAATTATCAACTGCTTGAACTGAGATTTAGGTCAAATTACTTATGCAAATAAAACATGGGAATTTAGTTTCTTTAAACAATCCATCTATAGTCTCCAAATCCCTAGCCTTATTCATGTGATTTATTAACACCTGATCGAACACACAAAACTGATATAAGCCAACTTCCGTTACACAAATACCATCCTAAACAATATCCACAATAAAGATAGAAATCATTTAGTCTTCCGATTATGCCAAGTCTTCATATGTCTATAAAGAATAAAACATAATGGTTGAGGTGCAAGCATTCAATTGATCACATAGTCGTCATAAAACGATTAGAGTTACGACACTAATTACGAATGAAATTATCACGCATAAACCTACGCTAACATGGCAAGTTCTAAACTCTTATTTCCACTTTCGCTTCAACAAGAATTAACACACAATTACAGGAGTTAGCTACTCTCCTATAACGAATTAAAATCAACCATGATAGGATATCACATCAATCACACTATAGGCATCGAGAAGATTCAACACATAAAATTCATGAATAAATCCACTAAACCCCCATGACAACGAATTAGTTCATGATCGAATTAATCATCATCATGGGTTCCAATGAAAACATGATAGAAAGAAATGAATAATGACTGAGATAAATATCAAAGGTTTTAAAGAATACACCAAGGTTAAGCATCCACAACTAGGAAGAATACAAGAATAAATTGGAACTATCTTCTTCCTTCCTTCTTTGTGCTAAAAAACTACGTACATAAAACAAGCTGTCACTTTTTTTCTCCCTTTTCTAGGGTTTTCTTTACTTCCTTTATATAGGCCTCCAGGTGCTAGTACATAGAAGAAATGTTTTTTTTTTATTTTATTTAATTCACCCAAAACAAATCAGGAACCGGGTCAGACGAGACGGCGACTCGGCGCCGGCTTCAAGCACAAAATCAGCGATGCGGCGCCAGGACCTCCACCACGGCGATGCGGCGCCATCCTCCAGTAAAATTGCGGCGACGCGGCGCCGAGCCTACTGACCAGCAACTTCAATTTTTTTCTTTTCTTTAATATAACTCCGTTTTGCACTTCGATTGCTACGCTTCGTTCCTCTAACACCTGTGATTGATATCCCTGCACAATACCCTTAAAAGAGATCAAAAACACCACAACTCAAGTACAATCCATCGTTTTAAGCTAAATGGAAACGTTCTAAGTAGATAAAATACCCACTTATCAAATATTCGTGTAAGAATATTATAGTCACCCTAGGACATATTAGTCCAAAACCTCTCTTTATATTACGGTTTGTTTCGTAGATATTGTTTTCTAAGTTTTGCAGTGAGGTGAAGTTGAAGTGAGGTGATTCTCGTTCTAAGACCAAGTCCTAAGCACTAGTGGGGAGTTAGTGGCCTTTGCACCGTGAAGAAGAGGAAAGACCCAAGACCTTTCATCTAAGATCCAAGACCGGCAAAAGCGAGGAATTCAAAGACTACACCAAGGGTTCTACATCAACTTTGAAGAAGTAGCGGGGAGTTGCTGTCTAAGATAAGTTGTGTAGGTTTTTCACAACGACTTTGAGGGTGTAACGGGGAGTTACGACTAAAGACGAGTCTTGTGGGTTTTTATATCTATTGTGATGTAGTATCTTGGAGATACGTACCAAAACCAATATTTATAGGGTTGTAAAGGCTTCTCCGTCTACTAAAGGAGCGAGATATTTTTAAGGGAAAATCTCGAGTCCGTAGAGGAGCTCGGGGACTGGAGTAGGGGTGAGCGAATCCATTAGGGGTTGCGCCATCGTGAACTAGGATAAAATCTCCTGTGTGGTATTTTCTTCCATTGTCTTTTATTTTCTGCACTTATAAACTGCATAACGACTCGGTAAAAGTTTTAAAAAGGGAAAATTATTTTAAAACGCCATAATAATTTTTAAATTGGATATTAAGCTATTCAACCCCCCCTTCTAGCTTAAATTAGCCCTCTTACAGGACCTTACAATTGGTATCAAAGCAGTGCTTTTTAACGTGTTTGTTGAGTGATTTGCAGATTTACAGGCACAACAAAAAGTGATCCTACATGGCGTGTCTAAATACCATCGGTTGCGGTGAAGGCCTATCTAGCTCTCGCCCTCCTCTATTTGATGGCACCAACTTTGCAACATGGAAAACGAGGTTTCGCATCTATGCTAGATCTCAAGGAGTCAAAGTTTGGTTGGCCATAGAAGAAGGAGTTGTTATTCCTACCGAAACAGTTGACGGTGTCATTGTTGAAAAGAAGGTTAGTGAATACACTCTCGCCGAGGAAAATATGATGAATATAGCCGCAAAAGCGGAAATGGTTCTCACAAGTGCACTTGCAGAAAAAGAATATAAAAGAGTAAATAATTGCAAGTCCGCACAAAAAATGTGGAACAAATTAGTGGTTACCTACGAAAGAACCATTGATATAAAAGATTCTCGAATGGAGACTTTAATCCATGAATACGAGAACTTTAAACTCCAAGAGGGAGAAAATATCGTCGATATGGAAACAAGATTTACACGGATAATCGATGAATTATCTCAACTCGGAAAGAGTTATTCTCGAAATGAAAAGAACCGAAGAGTTCTTAAATCTTTACCTCCTAGTTGGAAGGTTAAGGTTACTACTATAAAAGAAATGCATAATCTAAATGATTATGACATTGATAGTTTATTCAGAAATCTTCGTGCATACGAGGAAGACAATATTCCGGATAAAGTCATTCCTAAAGTGGAAGACAAAAAGAAAAATATGGCTTTAAAAGCTATATTAATCGATGAAAATGAAAATGACGAGGAGTTGAACGAAGAACTCCAAGATCTCGATGAAAGCGAAATTGCTTTACTAACGAAACAACTTCGTCGTGTGCTACAAAGCAAAGCTCAAAGATACGGAAAAGGCTTCCTAAAATAAAATAATCAACAAAGAGTTTTTAACTCTAAAGGAAGGCCTAATTACTCTCAAAATTATAGTCCTAACTATAGGAGTAATTTTCCAACAACGAGCTATAATAAAGGCAAAGGAACTCAAAATACAAATGCCTATACTAATGCCAACAATAATAACACCAATCCTCCTTACACTCCTCCAAAATATAAGGAACAAAATCCAGAGGAAACACAAGAAGTGTGTTTCGAGTGTAAGCAACCGGGTCACTTCAAAAGAGAATGTCCTAAGCTTGCTAAAGGAAGAATTCTCGTGACGGAAAACGGTTGGGATTTAAGTGAAGATGAAGAAGTTCCGGAAGCTAGTGAAGAAGTTGTCAACTTATGCTTAATGGCTATCGGAGATGAAGCTACTTCAACGGGAGCCTCCACTTCTCATCAAGAGGTTTATCTTGCCGCGAAACAAGACATGTGGTACCTTGATAGTGGTTGTTCATGACACATGACCGGTAATGAATCATTGTTGAACAACATTAAAAAGGTCACTACGGGTAGTGTTACATTTGGAGATAGTAGTAAAGGCATCATTGTCGGCATTGGAGACATCGGAAATAGTCGCTTCAAGATTTCAAACGTAAAACTTGTCACGGGACTAAAGTACAATCTTCTCTCGATAAGTCAACTTTGCGATAATTATTACAAGGTAATTTTCTATACTACTCATTGTTGTATTTTAGACAAAGATTGGAAATTGATTCTCACTTGCCCTCGAAACAAAAATGTCTACACATGTGACATGAGCAAGAATGAGAATGTATGCCTAATCACAACGAACGATGACCCTTGGTTATGGCATCGAAGATTAGGACATGCAAACATGAAGTTGATTGAAAACATATCAACTAAAGATCATGTTTGAGGTATACCAAAATTGAATTATCAAAAAAATCATACTTGTGAAGCTTGCGAAATTGGAAAACAAATTCGAGCCTCTCACAAAGCTAAATTCATGGTATCAACCTCTAGACCTCTCGAGCTTTTACATATGGATCTTATTGGTCCGGTTCCAATACAAAGTCTAGGAGGATGTTCATACACGTTAATAATCGTTGATGATTATTCACGATTCACGTGGACGGAATTTCACAAATAAAAAAGTGATGCTTTTGAATCTTTCTCTTCTCTATGCAAAAAGATTCAAAATCAACAAAATAGTACCATAGTCTATATACGGACGGATCATGGTAAAGAATTTGAGAATTTCAGTTTTACGAACTTTTGTGATGAAAATGGAATCACACATAATTTTTCCGCTCCATACACTCCACAATCAAATGGAGTTGTAGAAAGGAAAAATAGAACTTTACAAGAAATGGCAAGCACTATGCTTAATGAATATCGTCGACCTAAATATTTTTGGGCCGAAGTGATATCTACTTCTTGCCATATTCTTAATCGAGTTTTGCTACGACCAATAACACAAAAGACTCCTTACGAGCTTTGTTTTGGCAAAACACCGAAACTTAGTTACTTTCGAGTATTTGGTTGCAAATGATTCATATTAAACTCGAAAGACTATCTTACCAAATTTGATCCTAAATCAAATGAAGGTATATTTCTTGGATACTCTACAAATAGCAAAGCCTATCGAGTATTCAATCTTAAAAGACTTGTGGTGGAAGAATCAATGAATGTTGCATTTGATGAAAGCAAACCACCATCAAAGTACAAAGATCTTGTTGAAAACGATAAAGTTGAACAAGACGATGTAGAAAATATTATTTGACAATTTGAAAATATGGATCTCGGAACACCGATTCCAAGAAATCCATTAGAATTAACCGAAACGGAAGTAGAACTTCCTAAAGAAATTCCTATTATTAGAAGTCATCCACTAGATAATGTTCTTGAAGACTTAAATAAAGGAGTTCAAACGCGGTCACAAGTACAAAACGTTGTGAATCATCTTAGTTTTCTATCTCAAATAGAACCTAAGACCGCTAAAGAAGCTTTGCTAGACGAAGACTGGATCTCGGATATGCAAGATGAATTATTACAATTCACTCGTAGCAAAGTTTGGGAACTTGTTCCAAAACCAAAAGATACTTCCATAATTGGAACCAAGTGGGTATTTAGAAACAAGTTAGATAAAAAATGGAACGGTTGTTAGAAATAAAGTGAGATTAGTCGCTCAAGGCTATACCCAAATGGAAGGGATAGACTTTGATGAAACTTATGCACCCGTAGCACGAATTGAATCAATTCGAATGCTATTAGCAAACGCGTGTCATAAAGATTTCAGACATACCAAATGGATGTCAAATCGGCTTTCTTATACGGGATATTAGAAGAAGAAGTTTATGTTAAACAACCTCCCGGTTTTGAAGATGCCACATATCTGGAATATGTATACAAGTTATACAAAGCTTTATATGGCTTAAAACAAGCCCCAAGAGCTTGGTACGAAAGGTTGAGCAAGTTCCTATTAGAAAACAATTTTAAAATGGGAACGGCCGATAAAACCTTATTCACAAGACAAGAAAAAGACGATATCTTGCTTGTACAAATATACGTAGATGACATCATTTTCGGTTCAACCAATGATGCACTATGTAAAGAATTCTCTGACAATATGAGCAAAGAATTCGAAATGAGTATGATGGGTGAATTAAATTTCTTTTTAGGATTGCAAACTAAGCAATCGGATATAGGCATTCATATTTCACAATCAAAATATTGCAAAGAAATGCTAAAGAAATTTTAAATGGAAAATTCAAAACCCATATCTACTCCTATGTCGACTTCTGATAAACTAACAGAAGATCCCAACGGAATACCCGTTGACACTAAGAAATATCGAGGCATGATTGGAAGCTTGCTATATATTACCGCAAGTCATCCCGATATTCAATATATTGTATGTAAGTGTGCTAGATTCCAAGTAGCACCAAAAGAATCTCACTTATCCGCGGTAAAACGGATATTAAGATATCTAAAAGGAACCACTGACGTAGGTCTTTGGTATCCAAAAGGAGTACCATTCGACTTAGTATGTTTTTCTGATTCGGACTATGTCGGGTATTTAGTCGACAGAAAAAGTACAAGTGGTACATGTCAGTTTCTGGGAGGATGCCTAGTATCTTGGTTTTCCAAGAAACAAAATTCGGTATCTATTTCCATAACAGAAGCTGAGTATATAGCGGCCGCAAAATGTTGTGCTCAAATATTATGGATGAAGCAAACATTAGCCGACTATAATACTAACTTTGATGTGATCTCAATCTTATGCGATAACACGAGTGCTATTGATCTTAGCAAAAATCCCGTGTTACATTCAAGATCTAAGCATATAGATGTGAGACATCACTTTCTACGTGATCATGTCAATAAAGGTGATATAAAAATGACTCATATAGAAACTGAGTACAATCTCGCAGACATATTCACGAAACCATTGAATTCCGAAAGATACACTAAACTCCGTTTGGATTTAGGAATGTTGGAAATTCCAAAATAAATTGTTTATATTGAGATTACAAATATTTATATATATTTTTTTGTGAGAATATTTATCATTATTTATAGTCATCTCATGAAAAAGATATCTTTCCGGATGATTAAAACTCTAAAACTCAGATTCATCGATAATGATAACATATGAAACTTTATCGATCGTGTATTATCGAAAACTTAATTTTCCCACGGATAAAGATAAAACTATTCGAGCAAATATTTATTGGCATTAAAATCGGAAATATTTTTGAGATACTAAATAAATGATATTTATCTCTAAATATAAAGAATCAAAATATTAGTATAATTACTAGTATTTAAGTGTTAATGATCAATATATTATTATATTAATATATAATAATTATTATTAATTTTCAAAACTATTTTCATATATATATATATATATATATATATATTACTTTCATAATTATTTTTGACCCAGTCCATTTAATTGGACCAGCCCAACTCAGCTGACCCAGTCCAATACCTAAAAACCCTACAATCTGAACCGTCCATTATAAGGATGGATCAATCTCAGCCATAGATCTTAAAAATATATATACAACTAAAACACACAATATTCATTTGTGCGTGTACACTGTTCAGCCGATTTTCTCTCGCCTTTTTCTCTCAAACCCTAATCTCTCTCTCGTCGCCTCTACTCAAAACTCAATCTAAACCTTAATCTTAGTCCTTAATCCGTATTATATACACTAAATCGAGTCTTTCTATCATCGTTTATGTCGATTAATCCAAGAATCGATATGAATTAAAGCCGAGTTAGGTTAGAATGAAATGATTTTGATAAATCAGTCGTCATCATCTCAATCAATTACGATTTAAAGATCAAAATCGAACATTTATATATATATATATACACGATTCAAACACACACAAACATGTTTTGAGTTTCAATAAGTTTAAGATATTCAAAACCCTTTTTCGTATTTTGAGGGTTTGTGCAGGGATGAAGAAATAACACCCAATTAAGGTGTTTACTGGGTTAAGGATCATGAAACCAAGCCTCGAAATGGCTTAAATCGGTGGAATCGCTCTCAACTCGGTGAGTCAACTCGCGAGTCAACTCGGAACTCGTACGAGTTCAGAGATATTGGATCGGTAAGTACTCGAGAAGACTACTAGGCCTCGAGCTAAGGTATCATTTCGATTAAAACTTAAGAAATTGTGAGTTCTTCGTGAAACTCTACATGATTTTGTGTTCTCATCTTGTTTAAAACGTTCGAATATATTGATACAGCTCTCTGTGAGGTCATGTGTGGTTAAATTACATTGATTCAAATATGAATTTAGTTGTTGAGTCACCTGGACTTTCGAATGTATAGAAAACTTGATGTATTTGGATATTTGTGATATGATTAGCTGATGAAAATGTTTTACTATTAATTCTTTATTCTAGACTCTGTGGAAGTTATGAAATGAAGTTAGTTGACTTGGTCAGTTATATGCTCAATCTAATTGTGGATGTGGATATTCAGATCGAAAGGGTGAATGAGTAAATCATTGAAATATGAATTATGTTTAGTTTGACTTGGTCAATTATGTGCTTCCATACTGGAAACTAAGTTATGTGATATAATTGTTCATTTACCTGTTGATCTTGAAAATATCTTGAATACTAAAGTTGATTTGGGTATATATATTTGTTCATCGGTATGATAAGTCAAAGTTGATTGTGATAATGTTTGATTATACAGACTATGTTTGTATGTAAAATCCCTGTTTACACTAAGCAATCTGATTTAGACTTTGAGGACTATGCCTTACTGAAGTAATATGTGAGTGTCAAAATTTGAGAAATGGTAATGGTTTATATTAGTTCTACTCTTGGTTTAACTGTAATCTATATAAAATGATGAATCAGCTTCTCTGATGTGATGTGCTGGCTATGCTGTATACTTTGGTTAATATAAACTGATTGGTTAACTTTTATAACTATGTCAACCAAGCTCACAATTCCAGTTACTTTATATAGTCATTCATACACTCACACACCTGCCCTCACTCAAAGACCTGGCTAGGGATCCCTTTGAGAACCCTAGTATCTGGACACTGGGGTGAAACGGCCACTTAGAACAAATAGGATTCATACCTTACATTTTTATTACTTGTTTAATCTTATACTATGTTCTGTAAAGTGGTATATGCACCCTGTTTTGCAATACTTGTTTGTTTATCTTGTAAGACTTGGTCAATATGTTATCTGTGCTCCTTAAATGAAAGAAAGATTGTGGTCTAGTGTGCAGAGTTTCTATCAATCAATCATTTGTCTTATATATTGCCTGGTGTCATTAATATATTCTTATAGTACTAAAAGTTATAGCTTGGCATTAATTGAGAATGACATCAGCTGGACTTTAAAGGATACTAAATTTGTCTTTAGGAGATAGCTCTTTATAGAGTCAGCCATGTGTCCCCTTATGTGCAATCTTTGAAAAGTTAAAGTTATCATGCTCTTTTCATATACTTCATACATATATATTGTATCTGATATTTTGTGAGTATCTCTTACTTGCATTAGTCCTCATGCTTGACAGTCACTTATATATGCTTCTATCCACTTAGTTGTCAAGCATCTAAACACTATTCAAGGTACAAACTTGAAGTCATGATATGTATACATATATAGAGGTACACCTTGCATGAGTCTGTCACCTGTGCTTACTTGCATCCGGATTTACACTTAACATTTCATGCATTGAGCCACTCAATAGATGTCATCTGACATGTAGCCCTCTGTCAGTTGCATTCAGCCTTATATTCTCATATCTAATCCATGCATGCTTTGTAATTCATTAAATGGAAACACTATAGAATTTTCAAATTGCATCAGGTCTAGTAGGATTACATGAAAACTTGTGCATGCTTGAACTTATCTTTATCTGTGCTAATTGCTTATATATATATTCATGCATTCATAAGCACACACTCACTGCACTTGTACCATCATCTTATGGAATTTACACCATTACACCCTAACCCAAAAGCCAAAAATCTCACCCTCCTTCCTTTGTTTCCAACCATGAGTAGGAGAAATTTCAACCATTCTCTCTATGCTCCCTTCACTCCTTATTGCCATCCAGACAGTTCTAAAGAACACTACCACAAGAAAATCAAACAAAAACCTTCAAATGAGTTTGCATATTTTTCTCATGGAAACAAACTGCCTGTTGTTAGAAACCCTAACCCTAACATGGTTTTTCAAGCAATGCCCATCTCTGAAAAATCAGTTAACTCCCACAAAGCTAGAACAAATCTCAAACCTCCAGGCCCTACCCTTGTGAGACTTTCTAATATTGGAAAACTCAATAGGATGCTTAGCAATAATCAGCCAGGGATGATGGTCTTTGTTCAACCTAATGGTGATGTCCACAGCATGTTTACTAGTGTCAAGTGGGAAAACTATGTGTTTTATAGGGGTCAAAACTACTACACTCATCTTATTGCTGAATATTATGCTAACTTGGAAGTGCATCAAAGAGTTGATGGGGTTTTCTACTTGAGTTCTTTTGTGAATGTTAAAAACATACATGTTGATCATAATGTGCTTAGCAAGTCCCTTAGGTTAGGAAATAAACCTTCTGACCTTTCTTGTGTCAACATATTTGAAACATTTGTCTTTAACCAAAGTGAGTTTGAACTATTTCTTGGTCTGTTTTGTGAAGAAGATGTACCTGATTGTCTTTGTGTTAGAGAATTTGCTATCCATTTTAGACATTTTCTTCCTAGGTTTCAACAGCTAGCCATAATCCTTATGGAAAATGTATTGCCAAAACCCAAACATGATAACTTCTTTGATTTTGTTGATCTAAAAGTCATGTTTAAGATAGTGTCCAATACCATAG
Source organism: Saposhnikovia divaricata (assembly GCA_036435485.1). Lineage (NCBI taxonomy): Eukaryota > Viridiplantae > Streptophyta > Magnoliopsida > Apiales > Apiaceae > Saposhnikovia > Saposhnikovia divaricata. Next base: position 89,274,385 of record CM071596.1, read on the forward strand.
ACTTCAATATCAGTTATGTGCTTGTACTAAACATGATAAATGCTTTCAACACTGATTTCATGCCATATGGTTTGCTCTTAACTTCTATTTTTGAAACCCATTATGTGCATTTGTCTAGGATGCATCTTAATAAGATGGAGTTTTGTGCTATTGATGGTCTCACTCAACCCAAACTCTCTCTTAAAAACTGTCAAACCAGTCACCCTAATAAAGTTGTCATTCCCTCTCTTGCTCCTAAAACTGATGTCTATGCTATTCTTAGGGAAGAAGTTAATAAGCTTAGTCTAGAAGTTGATGTTCTTAAAGTGTCAAACAATGAGCTTCTAACTAGAATTGAAAATCTAGAGGGAAAAGTCAATAAGGGTAAAGAGAAATTGATTGAGAATGTTGTTGTTGAATCTGCTAAAGAGACTGAGAACAAGTTGGTTGGTGAACTGTTTGCTGTTGGTAATGATGATGATATGGAAAAGGTTTATGCTTCTTTACTTGATCTAGGTGAAGATCTTGGTGTTATTGCTTCTGAGCCTGTTGTGAACTGATCTGTGAACTTGCATGGTTTATGAACTATGATTCTGATTGTTGCTTAGTTAATCCTGCGAATTGTTTACTTAGCTCATGTCATGGTTCTACTATGTTGCTTTTGCTATTGTTTGCTTTACTTAAAGAGTATGTCTTCAAGTTGTAATAAGACTTGAGCAGTTAGTTCTTTATAATCGGTGAACCACACTGATTAGTGTAGAACTTTTGACTGATTCCTGGCTATGAATCTTCTATCTCTTGATTACATCTGCTAATATGTTAGTTGGATAAAATTAGACAAACAGGAGAAACTGGATTTGAAATATCTTCTATGTCTACTATTCCAAACAGTTGCAATTTCATGACATTCATAGTTAAAAATTTCAGATACATACATTGTCTCTATCTTGTAAACTTGCATGTTCATGATCTCTCACTCGATTTAGCTATTTAAACTGTTAAAAGAGTACTGAATAGTACTATGCGCGATCGACTGATTTTCTTACTATATACTCTAGCATGGCTGTATTGTTCCTTTGCAGATTATGATCAAAAGAACTGACCACTATAAGCTCACAGCAGTCTTATATGGAAAAACAGTTCAGAGAAGCATACCATATATGTATTTAGCATGATTGATCAGATTACAATTGAGAAAGATCATACTCATGTAAATCTGACTAACTTTTATATTGATTGTATCAATTATATATTGAACATTTATCAAGATAATGTACTAAACGTTCATCAAAAACGTTAGACTGAAAATTACTTGATAAGATTGAATGATTTATTATTGTCAATGAGATTAAACAGTTATGTATGAATCAAGATTGCCAAATTACGAGCAACTTAGATCAACATAAAATGATTTGAAAAGATTTACAATAAAGAATTCATATATATATATATATATATATATATATATTTGGTTACCACACCAAAAGAAAAACAGTTTATGATTCATTTACAAAAGAATTGATTAAATTAAATGAACAATTCGAACAGTAAAAGAAAGAACTTACAAAGTTCTTTGTACTTAGAACAAGTTTTGTAATCCAAGAATTACAAAAACAAAGGTTTCTGATAAAAAGAAACGGAAGAGACAAGGAAGAAAGAAAAAGATAAACGGGGAAGACTAAAATAAATTGGTAAACACACCAATTCTTGAGATCTAAATCAATTTATTAAAAAGGGGAAGAGATAAAAGACTGAAATTAACAGAATTTTGATTCAAATCGAATCATATTTCAAGGGGAAGTCATAAGGGGAAGAGAAAATCAATTGGTAAAAACACCAATTACAATGATAAAAGAAAAACTTGTTCATACATTTATTTTCTTTTACAAACAAAAAAAAAGGGGAAGAGATTCTAACTTTTTGGTATTATACCAAACAAAAAGTGGAAGAAGAAATTAGACCCCAAATTTAAAATTTTCAAAATTTCTTATTATCTATCAATGTTTATTCATCTAATAAGTTGTTTTGCAGGAATCAATTAGTGGCGAATAACAATTACCGTGTACTTCGAATCGAGTCTGAAATATTTTTTTCAAAAATTCATGCATACACTAAGGGGAAGCACACACGGGTAATTTTTTAAATTTTATGTTTTATTTGGCAAATACCAAAAAGGGGAAGATTGAAAGGATATCTTCGATATATTATTTATTTTGGTATTTGTACAATTTAACATAAAATTTAATTACACTTAGTTATCCTCTCCACTAGGTCATTAATTTAATTGATTCCGTCAAAAGTCAATTCTAGCAAAATCTATTTTTAATTATAAGAGATATTCCATTATTGCAAAAAATTAAATTATATTTTTATGGAATATATCCCTACGCCAAGGCAATAAGATCGAACAAGAAATATCGAGGTGTGATATTTTTTAGATCTCCGTTGCAAAAGTAATAAGGCGACAGGCTCGAACAAAGAATATTCGAGGATTAATGTTCTTTAGAAAACTCGTGTTATATTTAAAAATCGATCAGTTTTTATTCAAAAATATTCCGCCTTCACACTCAAAATACTTTTATCCTCTATAATATTAATATTCAGTGGTAGAATATTAATACTCATTTTTATCTCGTGCCAGAAATATTTAAAGTAATTTTTCTCCTACTTCGTAAAATTTATTCCATTTTTTCGGAGAAAATAATTTTAAATACTCGAAAATATTTCCTACACTCTCAATATATTTTATATATCAGGAAATATATTCTAAGTATTTATTCAAGTCAAAACACTGGTCAAAAGATGTATCTAATTCAAGGAAAGACCAATCGTATTTTATTCGGAACCGAAACCTGATTTAATCGAATTAAATCCAAATAAAATACTTCCACTTGATAGAATGACTTGAAACTTGAGATAGGTCACTTGAATATTATTTTCTATGCATGGTAAAAGTTTCGTAATTTTCTGAGAATTTTTGTCCGGGCACGAAAATCGAGATAGTGGGTCCACGTTTTACCATGTTTGACCAAGTCAACATTGACCATTTTTGACCAAACTTTCCAGAATCCCATTTTATAATATTCCTAAATGCTTCATAATTTTAGGATTATTTATTGGGTATTTTCGTATTTTTCGGGTATTTAATTAACGACATATGTTACGTATTTATTCGTTAATTGATACGAGTACGATACCATTAATAAAGAGCCCAAACACAGCTGGTATTACTTTACCAAACCCACTCCAAAGAAACACAAAACCACCCCCAACAAACACAATACCACTTTCCACCCCATCAATCCACACCTTTTCAATCTCAACCACTCCTTTTACTTTAAATCTCAACCACTCCCTCCACCCAACTCCTCATATAAATAAACCCCTTCCCCCAACCAGTTCTAATAAGCTAAGGAGCCAAATAAGTGCTGGGAATTTAGAAGTGTGAGCTCTCTCAATATATCCAAATACTCTCTACACCCACTTCATCTCAAAAACCTTCTCTTTCTTATATACACTCAAATATGTACAAGGTTTTTGTTCCATAAAGCTTAGTTCATCCAACCAAGCTCTCTCCCACCTAGCAAGCTCCTCTACCACTACTATCCGGCCTCCCGAAGGGTTGCCCAAGTTCGACCATAAGCCAAAATCCGGCCGAACCTTCGGCGAACTTTTCAGGCGATATCCAAAAGTTGTAATAATTTAGCTTCACATCCGAGTCTTAACCGACCATATTTTTATACATATAAGAGCTCTCTATCTTCATCTTCTCTTCATCTTTAAGCTCTTATATCGGATCTCTAAACGAGACCATAAAAATCCGTCCAAGGATTAAATTTCGAACAACGATTCGAAATATTACAAAACCTCAAAAAGAGGTTATATTTGATGACGGTCAAATAATACATCGAGCTTGATTTGATTCCCTTCTATCACCTTAGTGTTCCGGGGGGAAAAGAATCTAAAATCCATTAATTAAAACTTTAACGCACTTACTTTGGCCATTAATATTTATTATTGTGATATATATAATTATGCTAAAGTGTGATTTGTTTCCCTTCTATCACCTTAGTGTTCCGGGGGAAATAAGTTATTAAGCTTCTATTCATATATTTTTCGCACCTTTTCTTCTCGTCCTCACACTTGTGAGTGATACTACTTTAAACGCATAATATCGTGGTGAAAGCCGTTTATATATTTTCCGCACTTTTTATTCTTGTCCTCACACTTGTGAGTGATTTTACTTTCCGCACTTTTTCTTCTCGTCCTCACACTTGTGAGTGATTTTACTTTCCACACTTTTTCTTCTCGTCCTCACACTTGTGAGTGATTTTACTTTACGCACTAATTTAACGCATAATAGGGGGCCCTCGTTTTATCCTATAGATAAGGCGAGTTACTTTTACGTACGTGTGCGTTTATTTATGTGTTGTGTTTAATTGGCCAAATTATTATTAAAGTGAAATTGTTAAAGTAAAATTGTAACACTCTCATTTAAATATATACGAATAGTCTAAAGTTGACTATATTGAACGAGAAGTTATTTATCAATGATCCTTAAGCTATAAAGCTTTTACAAGGACTTGAGTTATACATTACTTCGAAAATAGAAGTATTTTCGATAAAGAAGTAATTGTAAGTATACTTCGATCTTTACGAAAGACGAACCAAGTATACGATTATAAACCTTATAAGCCTACGAGCTTGAAGGACATAATCAATATTTACAAACTCCGAGATATATTTAAACCTCATTTAAACGAAATATTGTATTAAAAGTTTTCTTCGATCTAAAAGTCATATCGAATAAAAGAATACACATAAAGTCGTAAGCAAATAAAGCTTATTGAACTTATCATAATTAATATTTGTGTAAGAATATTATAGTCACCCTAGGACATATTAGTCCAAAACCTCTCTTTATATTACGGTTTGTTTCGTAGATATTGTTTTCTAAGTTTTGCAGTGAGGTGAAGTTGAAGTGAGGTGATTCTCGTTCTAAGACCCAAGTCCTAGGCACTAGCGGGGAGTTAGTGGCCTTTGCACCGTGAAGAAGAGGAAAGACCCAAGACCTTTCATCTAAGATCCAAGACCGGCAAAAGCGAGGAATTCAAAGACTACACCAAGGGTTCTACATCAACTTTGAAGAAGTAGCGGGGAGTTGCTGTCTAAGATAAGTTGTGTAGGTTTTTCACAACGACTTTGAGGGTGTAACGGGGAGTTACGACCCAAGACGAGTCTTGTGGGTTTTTATATCTATTGTGAGGTAGTATATTGGAGATACGTACCAAGTCCAATATTTATTTGGTTGTAAAGGCTTCTCCGCCTACTAAAGGAGCGAGATATTTTTAAGGGAAAATCTCGAGTCCGGAGAGGAGCTCGGGGACTGGAGTAGGGGTGAGCGAATCCATTAGGGGTTGCGCCATCGTGAACCAGGATAAAATCTCCTGTGTGGTATTTTCTTCCCTTGTCTTTTATTTTCTGCACTTATAAACTGCATAACGACTCGGTAAAAGTTTTAAAAAGGGAAAATTATTTTACAACGCCATAATAATTTTTAAATTTGATATTAATCTATTCAACCCCCCCTTCTAGCTTAAATTAGCCCTCTTACGGGACCTTACAAACTGTTTTCCTGCTTCTGTTTACTTTTGTCTTCGTCTATTTTCTTTAAGTTTTTTTTATTCTTTCTTATTTTGTTTAAGAGTAAAGTGCACTTTGTGTACCTACACTTTGTTGAAGACACCACTTTAAATATTATAGTTTAGAAACTATCATTTGCAATACTGAACAAATACTTTACTTAAAATTCGTGTACTACCGTCAACTTCTCCTAACTCCGTCTCTTTTTATAAGGGTATTCTTGGCAGTTCACAAATATACTTCACAAATATAAAGAAACACATGAACCGTAAATAACCAAGAAATCAAAGCCTACAATAGATAGAAGTTCTACTGAAACAAATCAAATCAGAAAACAGAATTTGAAAGAGATGCAATTCTCTTCGTGTATTAATCAGAAAAAAAATACCCAGGACAAAAATGTGGTAAACACAATACTGTAATCATTTTTATTTTTTCTTGTGAACCTGCCAGAGTTTCCGATGCCCTTGCTTTCGACTAGTACTAGTGCAATCAATTTAACAAACACCTCTTTGCCTTCAAGTCTGTCTCATGCTCCAGCTATAACATTGTCTTCAAAAGCATTACCTAGTTTTATGCAAAATAAGGCTCCTAATTCTACAATTCCTATAGTGCCGATAGGTGCTAACTTGCAATCAGCATTTGTGTTAACCACTTCAGGTCCAGATACAACAACCATTATGTCTCCTATCTCTAACAAGTCTATTGGTAGCTCAGCCTCACAGTTTTCAACGACTTTTCAACCTATTCCCTCTATAGTAGGAATTTTAAATTCAGTTCAAACGGAGACAGCACCACCCTCACTTGTAACCCCTGGGTAGCTCTTGCAATATGGGCCAAGTGCAGTTGCATCGGCTCTCTCATCACAAGTTGCTCATACACCACTCCCCTCTTTTAGAAACTCCCTCTTATGGATAGGTTCATGCTGTGATGGGGAAGAATGGTTTTGGGAAGAGTATTTTTGTGGATTTCTATCCTCTTCACGTGTATGAGTTTTTGATCAGAGAAGTAAAGAAGGGAAAAAGTGGTAAAAGTTATTTGTTTGGGATAGATATGATTTGGGGTGTGTGAAGATGCATAAGTCTTTTCAGGTGAGGTGATACGTGTCTAGTGGTAAAGATGTAGATGGGAAAAGACTGTTTTACCCTTACTCTTTTAATGGAGTTAGTGATAGATAGACGGTAGTACACGAAATAAAAGTAAATTATTTGTTCAGTATTGCAAGTGATAGATTTTTAACTATAGTATTTCAAATGGTGTCTTGAGCAAAATACAGGTACCCAAAACGCACTTTACTCTTTGTTTAATTCTCAATGTACATGGCTTCTGTTTAGTGATTTTCAGGTTTCTTTTTATCGATGCATTTCATCTCCCAAATCTCTTATACAACTATTCTCCAAAACAAGGATTTTATCTTTTACCGCTTTATAAGGGTCACCATTTTAAAAGTTTGCCTAGGGCACCCAAAATCCTAGGACCGGCCCTGCAAGCTCGAGTACTAATTTTCTAAGGACACCGATCCACTAGAATACGAACTCGGACTGGAAGGTGAAACTGCTGTAGCCTTCGCATCATCTAAGATTACTGAATTGAACTCCTCAATCAAACAATTACCAATTCCAGTTTCCCCATCGATTCGATTCATTTGCTTCGAATTTGAGCGCCTTCGATTTCTTCTTCTTTGGTGATTGTGGAGACTACGATCTCTTCTTTTTCTCATGATTCATCATTTGTTTTCTGTTACGAATGAATTAAACCTAAACCTAATTGCAATTCAGAAAAGGGGCGGGGAATGTTATTTGTGATAAGGTGTCATTGATAGTTAAGTTGACGGAATTAGTAACATTTTATAAAACGATTTCGTAGTGCTTTATTACACTTCTTTTGGGCAGCTGGGAAAAAAACTAAATTATTTACATTCTTACGCGCAGAAATAGTGATTAGTAACTCGAATCAAATATTTTTTACATGAATGGCTTTTAAAATTCAATTAATATTATAAATTTTTATAAAAGTATCAAAATGTTATCACGATTGTCTATTACTACTTCGATTGATCTTTTGATCGATCGTTAGTTGTCAGTGATCAAGTGTGATCAAGTGATTTCTGAATTTTACTTCCATATATTTTGTCATTGTACAATTGTATTAGTAACATCATAGACTTGTAGACTTGTTGTATGCACTATTTCTATTAAATTAAAAATAAAATTTATAAAACTATTAATGACTCTCGATGTAAGGTGCCTATTTGCCTATTTTGATAAAATAAAACACATATGAGCTCACAATAAAAAAATGTTTCAGATTTTATTATTCTCATTATCATCGTTTACTACTTAAGATGCTTAGATAGTTAGATGCATAATCTATAATATAAAGATAAAATATATCTGTAAATATATACATGAATAGAATAAACTAAAAGATTACTTAATTGATTGAAAAAGTTGATTATCGAAATCATAAAATGTAAAATCTCAAAAATTTATTGTCATTTAAAATTGAGGGAAAAAAATTAGGTTAAACTTGAAAAGAAAATAATATAAACAAATAACTTTCATGGAACTTAAGTCAAAACTCGAAAATTCGACAAAAATCCGATAAACTCGATAAAAAATCGATAAACTCGAAAACTAGGTAAAAACTCGAAAAGCTTGAAAACTCGATAAAAACTCGGAAACACGTTTAAAATTAGATAAGCTTGAAAGATCGTTTAAAAACTCGGTAAGCTCGATAACAGCTCGAGCTCGACTTGTGTAGTAAACGACTCGAGTTGGAACACAAATTTCAAGCTCGATAAATTTCAGGCTCGACTCGACTCGGAAAAAAAAAGCTCGAACTCGAATTTGATAAGCACAAACTCGACTCGACTCGCCTCAAATTACACTCCTCGGCGGAACTGTGGCGGAACTATACCTGGACTAACTCACCATTTTGCTTTTGAAAATTAGCATGTAGCATATATAGTAACGGACTATTGAAGGGGTGATACATGTGGGTTTTATATATCATCAAATGACATCCAAAACTCTCCAGCTTATATTTAGCACTATTATTAATTTCGTCATATTCCATGCAGAGTTTTCTCGGTGGAATCAAGATTACCCATGACTCTGGTATATTTTTCCAAAATGTGGTACAAATCTGACCTGCAATTCCAGCAAGAAAATCTGAGGCTTCATATTTAGTTATTGTACTTCGTGTATCCAGAGTTGCCTGACCAACATTTAACCAAGCAGTGATCCCTAAGGAACGCTTTGACACATTTTGTGGCTTGGGAATGTTGATTTTACGACTCTTCAGAATTTGATGCCTAAACCAACAGGGAATATCTCTCATTGAAAGATAAATGTCAATTTTTACCCCGAACCCACATAAAACCTGTTACATTCACAAGTAATTAGGTAGAAAATACACATAGTTTGGTAGCAGTTTGAATCAAAGTTTCGAGTTCTTGTAGCACACACGATAAGAGAGAACTACTAAATAGGGCAAACATACCTGAAACAAACTCAATTCAAAAGTGATGGATAGATTTTCACACCCTGCCATGTCAATCCGTGTAATAGATTGAAGTTTATCCAGACCTTCAATCTTAGCCAAGCTACTACGATAGGAAAGATGCAGGCACCTCAAGCGATCCAACTTTGATACTTCTATTTATTCAACTGATGTACAGTAAGATGCATACAAATGGCTCAACTTAGGAGGAAGTTCCTGAATTGTCCAAAGATACATGCACGCTGTCAATGTAAGAGATCTTAGATTTATCAACAGACCAAGGCTCGGTGTTAATTTGGTGAAGAGGTTACCAGACAAGTTCAGATGTTACAATGATTTTAAAAAAGTGACAGGATCTGGAATATCAACCAAATAGCAGCCGTTAAGATTCAAGTTCTTTAATGAATATAGAGCAAATACTGAAGATGGGATAAATCCAGTAGCCGTTAGCATAAACGGATTGGCATCGAACCATTGTGTTCTAAATTCTATAATCAGGATTTCAATGTTCTTCGGATTTCAAATTGAGTTAGGAATTTCTTTAAACTTCATGTGCCATGCCCCAAGTTCCCTTAGGCTTGTAATATTACCAAGATATTCTCGGGCAATTATTCTAGACATGAACAATCACTAAGATCAAGACGTTCCCGTGAAATGAGATTGCAGATGCTGCTCGGAAGATATATGAGCATCTTATAATCGCTTAATACAAGCTCAACAAGTTTACTTAGACAGCAATGAATTTTGGTACGATTGGAGTTATTTTGCTTTTTGGAATAATTGGTCTGTATTTTACACATCGGTGCATGAACGAAGGCCAGGCAAGTAACAAAGTTGGTGACATTGAGATGTCGGTGATGAATCCGAATCCGAATTAAGCTATGATGGATGGTGTGACATTGAGCTGGTAAATCAAGGGATGTTGCGTTCTAGTGTTCGTAAAGTAATATGTTAGTTGGTCTTAGTAGGTTGTATAATGTTGCGTTCTAGTGTCTGTAATATGTTATGTAAGAATTCCAATTGAGAAGATGGCTAGGACAGAAGGTTGACAAAAGTTTGATTGACCATGTTAGTGATCCCAAAGGTTGCCATATATTTGGCAATGTCTTCTATTTCAGCCTTCAACAATTCAATTTCTTCCATTACACAAAGACAAGCTTACACCATATGTATTTAAACTATTTCACGTTCCAATGTAACACATGCAGCTGAAACATATAATAAGCGTGAAATACTGAAGCAGAAAGTGAAGTCAAAACATACTATGTTGGGCAGGAAGTTATTCACTGAAGATTTGGTTCATGTTGAGGATCCAAGTAATGATTTTGATGAAGGTGACTATGTCTCTCTTGTGTACTATTATTAGTATTGAATATTGCTATTAAAAATCTTAATAGGTCAAAGTTGAAGTTGATTATAGTTTAATGACCATGAAATTAATATTCATTGTGTAGGGCCTGTTGGTGGCGAAAAACTATCTAGCGATGAATCTGAAGATTTAGATTATGAATCCGGTGGTGAGCAAAATCTATTATAATATCTATATGATAGCAATTTATTAAATTATTGTTATATGATTACTTGGAATGTACAGAAATGAACATGGACGAAGATGGAGATTAATTAATTGAGGATGATTATCTTTCAAATGAAGACGGAGAAACTGATGATATAATAGGTTGGTGATTCATACCATAATTTATTTGCCTTACTGTGTTGGTAGTTATAAATTTATAACCAAAATGTTGTTACAGATATGACCTTCAAGGAGTTCCCCAATGTGCAACAGAAAAACCGTGGTAAACGTTTGATTCCTGAAGAGTATGCTTTAATTACACATCTTCCGACATTAACTTTTTTTTCATACTGCTACCAGGTTCAACATTTCAGTAGGGGACCAACAAGTTCGAACAGTGGTGGGAAAAAGTGCAGTGCAAATTCTGAAAAAGGTTTAAAAATGTTGAACATTTTGCTTTTACACTTTACATGTATTGTTACATGAATTAACATAGTACAAACTTGAAAATAGATGGAACAAGGTGTAAGTTTTCCTACAACAATTACAGCTCTGGCCAAACAGAAAATTAAAGTTAAGCTACTCATCAAGGAAGTTAACGTCGTCAACAACGCATCAATGTACTCGACAACAAACATTTGCAAAGATTCATCGATCCTAATGAAAACAAGGAAGAAACATGTACCTCAATGCAGCAAAGCACAGCACAGGTTCGCAAATTTACTAACAAAATAGAAAAACTCAATAACTCATAATTATTATCTCAAATCTTGCAAAACCTGGAACATGCATCAAGTTCAAGTTACCATTTGGATGTAATGTCGTAACTCAACTTCCAATCACCACTTAGCAGCAAAAGAATCATGAAGTAATCAAGACAAGAAGATAGAACCACCACTACGTTTTTGTAAACTATATTTTGTTCACCAATATGTAATCAGCATAAAACTCTGTTTCAGTATCCACTAAAATCTATAATTCCTGAACAAGTAGTTTGGTAATCAAAAACTGTACTTTTGGGAATTTTTAACTGAAACATACGTAAGCACTTGGTTGTCATTATATTGTAAGTAAGAATCAAAGCCCTGCGGAGCGGGCATCCGTGCTAGTACTTATTTTATTTGCAACCATTATACAGAGATAAATTCTATGTCACACCTTGAAAGCAACAAATACAAGATTTACAAATTCATGTTACATGGGTTAGACCTTAAATTAATATTGAACAAAAGATGTCTGAATAAGTGATATGGTTAATTCGGACATGCAGAGACCCGTGTAATATGAATGTTCTAATCCTATAAATATAAGATATAAAAGGTAAAAAATGATGCTTAGTCTCAACTCCAACTCCGAATTCATATTCATATCCAAAATTGTTATACAAATATATCATTTACTATATATCACCTAGGATTTCATAATTCGTATGATTCTTATTCTAATTTACTCTTGGACCCATATTCTTCATTTTTGTTCTCAATTAGCATTACCTCATTTTTGTTCTCAATTAGCATTACCATCAATCATCGAAGTGTTCCTTGAAAGTAATTAAACGATTCCAAGCTCGTCTGTATTTTAAAGATTCGAGCCAATGAAATTTTATTTTATCCTTCGTACTAATCCATATTGCATGAATCTAATATCTGTTCATGACCGTGGATTCTACTATTTATTTGGGCTTGATAAGCCCATATGACCATGAGATCATATTTATCATTCAAATAAAGTATTTTAAACCCACTTATTTTTAGCTTTAATGAGTAAAGTGATTATGGAATTCAACTTGTTCATTTTATCATTTCTTTGGGCTTTGAGATTTAATAATGTACTAGTAGTACTTGTGTTATTCACAACTATTCTCTAGTATAAATAGGGTGTCCAATTAAATAATCATTTGAAATTTTTCGTCCCAATAACAAGGTGTAATATCTGATTCCATACGCTCTGTGCTAATTTATTAGTTTTAGTTCCATGGATTGTATAACTGACTAATTAGATTGAGAGAAATGCTAATGAAGACACTTGTCATTCGGGAATAATTTTGAGAATCATTTCGGAGTTCCTAATATTGCTCTTAGATTGATTTATATTAATTTGCTATACGGTAAACAAGCTAAATTTGATAGATATCATACCACAGAAGTTCTTGTTAAGTTTCTTATTGAATGATCGAGAGCAAGGAAATGTCAGTTAGATCTCATTGGGAGTTCATTATGTGCTTCTCGTATTGAACTAGTTTTTGTCAGCAAGGGTAAAACCTTAAAGCTGCATATTCCTAGGAACTAAACGTTAACAATATCTGATAGAATGATACTCGGATAGGCAACATGTAAAATGTCTCTCCCTTGAATAACTTCTGGTAAAACGATACATAGTACTCTTCCCTAGCCCGAAAAAATAATTAGAACGATTTGCTCGACAACAAGCTCAAGCTCCTCACTTTTTAAACTTGCTATCATGGCAATATGGCCATTCCTCTTATATTACAAATATGAATTTCCAAAGAAACTCACTGAATTAACCAATGTATTGATTACAACAACCGTTACTCAGGCTTACTGTATACTACTTATTCTACACCATTGTTTAGTTACATTCTTCATAAAGGAGAAAAAGAAGTACTGTACTGTGTGTTTACATCAGAGAGAGAGAGAGATCGCGCGAGAGAGATGTTCACACACTACATTTCTATATTTATATGCTATGAAATAAGATTCTATTGTAACTAACTTTTGCTGAGCTGGCAGCCTTGTGATGTGGAATGCTGAGTCACTTTCTTAATCTGAGCTGGCACCTTGTGCGTCTTCTAATATCTCAACAATCCCCTTCAAACTGGAATGGCATTGTGACATTCCAAGTTTCTCAAGTAATTCTCTGAACTGAACAGAAGGAAGTACCTTTGTGAATACATCAGCTATTTGACTGTAGTAGGCAAGTAAGTAAGCTGAATCAACTCTTCTAGCACTCTATCTCTAGTGAAATGTACATCAATTTCAATATGTTTTGTTCTTTCATGTTGCACTGGATTTTTAGCAATATGAATTGCACTCTGGTTATCACAGTGCAACACAATGGGTTCCAAATTTGTGACTCCTAGTTCATGTAATAATCTCACTAGCCAAGTTATCTCTGATGCTGCTGCAGACATTGATCTGTATTCTTCTTCTACAGAACTTTTAGACACCACACTTTGCTTCTTAGATTTCCAACTGACTGGAGATTTTCCAAGCTTCATCAAGTAACCTGATATTGACCTCCTTGAATCTAAACATGCTCCCTAATCTGAGTCTGAAAAAGCTTGAAGAGTCAGCTGTGAACTTGCATTTAAAACAATTCCTTGCCCTGCTGTTCCTGCCACATAATTCAAAGTATGTAGCAAAGCATTGTAATGTGGCACTCTTGGATTTTGTAAAAATTGGCTAAGATGCTGCACTGTAAATGATTAGTCAGGCCTTGTGTGAGTCAAGAAATTTAACTTTCCAACAATACATCTGTAATGACTAGGATCATGGTATAATTCCCCTTCTTTTGCACTTAACTTCAAATTTATGGGAAGTGGAGTGACAGCTGACTTAAATTCAGTAATACCTGATTCTTTTAGCAATTCCATAGTAAACTTTCTTTGAGACATTGAAATTCCACTGTCAAGATAACCAATCTCAATGCCTAAAAAATAGCTAAGCTTCCCGAGATCCTTGATGCTGAAAGTCTTATCTAAGTGCATCTTTAAAGCTTGAATTTCAAATGCATCATCACCTGTTAGAATTATGTCATCCACATAAATTGCAGCAATAGTCATGTTCCCTTCTTGCTTTTTAACAAACAAAGAATAATCATTCTTTGACTGATTAAAACCTTTAGCAAGCAATTCCCCTACTAACTTAGCAAACCACTGTCTAGAAGCCTATTTCAGACCATACAGTGATTTGATAAGTTTGCATACTTTGTTGTGCGGATTAGGGAATCCTGGAGGAGGTAACATATAAAATTCTTCAAAGAGATCTCTATGCAGAAATGCATTGTTTACATCTAATTGATGTAAAGTCCAATGTCTACTAGCAGCCATAGCAAGCAAGCATCTAATTGTTGTCATTTTGACAATAGGTGAAAAAGTCTCTTCAAAATCTATCCCCCACTGTTGGTTGTAACCTTTAGCCACTAATCTGGTCTTAAATCTTTCTATAGTGCCATCTGATTTGAGTTTAATCACTACACCATAGATTGCCTATGGAAACTCCTGGAAATTGTTGCTAAAGGGCCTAATACCGTTGCCATAGATTCTATTGCAATGATTTTGCAAAATTTGGGCGTGAACTTTGCTTGGGTTGCAATACGTCCCTATAGTAATGAATATAGTACCATATAGCAATGCTTCAATGTCATTGCAATAGTTTGTTATAGCAACATTTTCCAGTCTATAGCAACAATTTAAATTCATTACAATAGCCTATAGCAACCCTGTTTTGGATCTTTATTTTTTGTTTAGTATTGCAATACATTAGTTATGGCAACGTTTAAGGTGGCAATGGCAACAAAGTTCTGTTTAATACAGTTAAACCTCTTTAAAGTAATAGGCTTGGGACCGGGAAAAAATATTACTTTATCGAGTTTATTACTTTATCGAGAGTAAAAATACATTGTCTCCATTATGTTGGGATTGGAAAAAAATATTACTATAACGAGGTTATTACTTTATCGATTATTACTTCATCGAGATTCAACTGTAGCAATGCTTTTTGTAAGAAATTAACAATAAATGGCAACATTTTAAGAGGCAATGACAATGCTTTTTTTTTTTAAAAAAAAGGACATGACCTATTTGTTTATATAGAAATCCACCATTAATATTGTATTTCATACACACCACACCAATCCAAAAGAGTAGTTTGGTACATCAATATCACCTACCAAAAAATATTACCAAAACTATTCGGACAACATCATACCAAACATTCAATATCTAAAAGACTAAATGTAAAATCAAATAATGACATAGCAGTATAATTCTAGTTTATACATTCACCAAAAGAATTGCCATCTCCAACTTCGTGTTCCTCTTGCTTAATTAGATGATGATCTCCTGATGCTTTAGATTTCTTCTCGGGAAAAGTCTTTGCATCTCCACAAACAATCATACGCTCCTGGGAAGGATTTATCCACGACACTGAATGGATCATCCAAGAGATATATATCTGCATCTTGATAGAGAGCACGAGCAAGCTGAATTCTCTTGCGTTGTTAGCTGTCCAGAATCTGCTTGAGTCAGCCCTAAAAATTCACTTATAGCTCAACAAATCTAACAGGTGAGATATTTTACATGTACGTTTTTAAGACATGAACCTACAACTTTTATTCTTTAACCAACTAGTGATTTACTGAAATAAATTGCACTTCCACTAACTGTGTCAAACTGTTTGATTCTTAGATGCACTTCTCAATCTAGTATTGTGTCATCAGAATCTGTACTCATAATGGGTATGCAAAAAACATACTGAGCAAAGCCACACCTCAGGGCTCAGGCCATCAGTCTTGGTTGTTAACAAAGGACTTGTTTAAAACCTACCATCTGCGTAACAAGACGCTGATGATTGGAGTTGTACTAGATGCAGCATAATTAGACATTAATGCGTAGACTAAATCATAAGGTGGGGTGTCGAGGCGCAGCCCAAGTGCAAATATTTAAAATTAAGTTCATTTCCTTGTAGCTTTCCTGTAAAGTTTGCAATTTGTATATTTTTAAGGTGGTTCTTACGTATATCTACAGTTCCACGCTACTTCGAATTTCCTTTAGCATACTAAAGTAAACAGATCCATGACATTGTTTAGGTACTGCAATATCATTCTGCTATAGGATGATAATAGTCTGCATGATTAATTCAAAAGAATCATTACAAATAAAAAATATTACCTCAAGGTACTGAACATTTGCAATCTTACTTGTTTTCTCTAGTTGAAATCCTCGAGCTAAAAAAATCTGCATCAAGAGCTAGGGTTCTTAAGTCTTATATTTTTCTGGAACATGGTCAGGGAAGTTAGATAGTATTAAACCTATGTTTATTGCATGTTATGGGAAAAATGCAGAAAAATAAACGAGTTCGGAACATCACCTCCGCGAATAAGGCCAGTAAACCCATTATAACCATTAGGATGATAGAATAAAAACCAGGCATCACAAATCCCTGCATTGAAGGAGTGATAAAGTGAGCATACATCGGACTAATATAAAACTTATAGACATCCGGAAGTCTTTTTTTTTTTTTGTGGTAAAGCCGTAAAGGTAAATTTCATAGACTGGAATAATGAATATGACCAACAAGACAAGCCAATACCTCATAAAACTAATGATAGTGCACCACCAAAACAAAATAGCACCAACTATTTAAAGAAACTAAATAAAATACATAATACAAGTTGACAACAAATGTTCGAGCATTTAAATTACATACATAGGGGGTGTTACTTCCAGCTAATCTTAAAAGTTAAGTAGTCATTTTACAGTAAAACTACAGGGGTGTTTGTGGAAGATAATCTCAAAAATTAAGTACTCATATCAGTGGATCTACCTAATTTGGTACTCATTTTCTGAAAATAAGCTAAACCAAACACCCCCATCAGGAATACTTGAACTTTTTCTTTACTAATCTGGAGATTCTGGGGTGTTAAGAGATAAAGATTCCAGTAAAGGGAACTTACTGATATGTTATATACATCAATTGCAAGTGCCAAAGTAAGACAGCTCTTAAATCTGCCAAGGTGCATAGTAGTGACCAATATACCAGGAAAATGGAAATAAATTGCACTTCTACTAACTGTGTCAAACTGTTTGATTCAGTTAACATAGATCAAAGACATTAAATGGCCGCTACAAGAGTTCAGAACACTTCTAAAGCTCATCTTGTGTCTATTATTTCACGATATGCAGTTTCAAATAAAACATTAAAACTGCCAAAGTGAACTTTCCATTGCCAAAAATGGTGTAATTATCTTTAGCAAATATGTCCACCACACAAAAAGTCTTAAACATAGATAGAAGACATTAAATGGCGCCAGTACAAGAGTTTTCATGTTCATAACACTTCCGATGCTCACATTCCCAGAAATTTCATCTAAAGAATAAATCTAAACAATTGCACTGCACAAGTAAATAATAACTTGAACCACTAGAACACAGAACATAAAGTAAAACATAGATCAGAGCCTTTCAGAAGTCAAACGAAATATACATCACCAGGAAACAAAGCAGAAAGGCAAAGATGTATCATTAGTGAACAATAAAACCAACTGTTCTTACTTGGAAGGCAAATGTACATATTGCTGCCAAAGGACTAGCAAATACAGCAAACGAAAACACTGTCAATCTGAAAATAGACAATTAAATAAAATGAGAATTGTTAACTACTAAAAACACTGTTGCTAACACATTAACATTATGATGGAAGCATCAATTAATATAATTCAAAAAAGAAAACAGGAAAACAAGCTAGTCCCAGCAAAAGGTAAATTGTGTATTTAATTATTAGACATCAGTTGGCACTTGAACGAGGCAAGTGTTTATTAAGCACTAGGTATTTTCTATACAAAATTTTGCTAATCACAAGAGACTTGAATTCAAGTTCTTGACAGTTAAAAAGAAAAATATAAGGTGTTTTCAATCACATATGGAGAGAAAGAAATGCAAGGCTTGACAACAACGGCTGCTCTGGCCCAAACAAACTGCTACAAAGGAATTCTGGTTGATATCAAGACTAAGCTGCTTAGCTCCAATTGGTTTCAGAAACATCCTTGTATAGAGATGTATAAACCCCAAATTCACAAAAAAAAAAAAAAAAAAACTGCTCAATGTTCTTCGATTAAACATATATGAGCAAATTAATAAAAAAACAAACACCAAATTAATAATACTTGAGCTTCAGCGTTCTTCGATTAAATATGCATACTCAATTAAACATACATATTGGATTAAAATTACTCAATTGAACATGCATACTCAATTTGGGGAAGAAGATTTACCTTCTTCGTGCGTCATTGTCCTTCGAGAGCCTCAATCTTACCCTCTTCTTAATTTCTTTGATTTGCTTTTCTAGATATGGCCGGGTATGTGTGTGTTTATGTCCGTGTATGTTTTGTGTCTGTGTGTGTGGTTGTGTCCATGCTTTTTAATTTGTTTTGTTTTATTATTTTTGATAAGCCCGACAAGCTAAAATTTGGCTTACCTTAAAATAAGTAACTTATAGCTTAAAGTGATAAGTATCATATAAGTGATAAGTAAATCAGAACTTATAAGTCAATAGAGTATTTGGTAAATCAGAAATTATAAGTCAGTAGAGTGTTTGGTAAATCAGAACTTATAAATTAACTTATTTAAATATTTTCAAAATATTTGTATTTTAATATATATATAAGTGGATATCAATGGATAGATCTCGATGAGTAGAGATATTTGATATATACATATAAATTTTTTAATGAACGGCTCAAAATATATATGATTTTGAAGATTTAAAAGATATTATATATTGCGTGTATCGAGAAATAAGAATAAGTTGAAAGTTGAATGTTAGGATTTCTTAACATTCAACTTATCCCATATAAGTTGTTAATAACCTCGTTCACTTATTTTGCCAAACACTACAAAATAAGTTGAAACGGATTTTGGCCATATAAGTTAACTTATATGGTTAGCCAAACAGGACCTTAGAAGGCCGCTCATTTTTTCATCATATTTTGAAAAGCCCCCAATTTTGAGATCCAATAATGATGTCTACACTAACGCCTTATAGCAACGCTTTGAAAAACCATTGCAAAGGTAGCAACTATAACAACGCCTTATAGCAACGCCTTAAAAAATCATTGCAATAGATAGCAAATTTTACTTCCCCTCATTTTTTTCATTTCAATTGTAACGGTTTTGTAAAAGCATTACAATATATCTAATTTTGTAAAAACTTGTCAAGAAATAGCAACGTTTTTTAACAAGTCTGGTTGCCATAGCCAATTTATGGTGTAGTGAATTTTATAAACCCATTTACAACCTATTACCTTTTTACCAGGTGGTAAATCAGTCAATTTCCAGGTATGATTGTGTTCCAAGGCTGATAATTCTTTACTCATGGCTTCAAGCCATCTGGGATCAGTTGAAGCTTCCTCATAAGTAGTAGGCTCAACATGATTGGCAGTAGTAGTAATGAGAGTATGTGATTGGTAAGACAAATTATTGAAAGAAACCAGGTTACACCAGTGTTGGTCTACAGAATATCAACATGACTAAGATTACAAATGTAATTGTCTATCAACACTGATGGTTTAGTAGTTTTAGTGCTTCTTCTTAAATTAGGTGATGCAAGTACAGAAACAGAGCTGGAACTATTAGAACTATTATTGGAACTATTATTAGAACTATTAGAGACATTGTCATCATTGAAATCATTGTCTATTAAGTCTCTAATAAAATTCTCAGTAGATGAAGGGAGTGAAGACATAGGGACAGTGAAAATATCTGGAACTGAGAAATATGTAAATGGAGAATGTGATGTAGAGACTGGTAAGAAAAATGGAGTGATAGAAGACTCAGACTATGTGACGTGAAAAGGAAAATGTTGTTCATGGAATACTACATCTCTAGAAGTGTGTACCTGAAGAGTATCAGGATGCATTAAATTATATCCTTTCTGTCCAGAGATGTATCCCAGAAAAACATAAGGTATGGCTCTGGCATCAAACTTATGTTTTTCAGGATTTAAATCAGATGCAAAACAAAAACATCCAAAAACTCTGATGTGACTAATGTCTGGTGGAGCATTGAAAAACTTTGTATAATGACTAGTGTACTGCAGACTCTGCAATGGCATCCTGTTAATAAGGTGAACAACACATAATATACATTCTCCCCAGAATTGCAAAGGTACCTTGGATTAAAAGTACAGAACCCTTGCAATATTTAGAATATGTCTGTGTTTTCTTTCTATTGTGACCAAAATCTTGCATGGGTTAGATTTAGGCCCACTAGAGGATTTAGGACCAGATCCATGAGGAAAATAAGCAATCAGTCAGGCTTCCAAGGGCCCATGGCAGCCCTAGGGGTTACCATGGGCACGGCATCTAGGAAATGTGTGGCTTAAGGCCCCAAGGGCATCCCCTTGAGAATAACCTATAACCACTACTAGTCATCCAGTAGGGCTTCCAAAGTAGTTTCCATGGTGGGGTTACCGGAGGGGGTACCGGAGCCAGGCTACCGGGCGGTACCCCCAACTTCCATCGGAAGCCTGGTTAGGCTGCCAATTCGGATAAGGCAAACCTCTTACTTTTTAGGAACACGTCTTTATAATTGATTTACACTCCTAAACATATATATATATATATATATATATATATATATATATATATATATATATATATATTCAGCTATTAGAGGATATATGTCATATATACTTGATTAAATCACATAAAATCATGATAATTCATACATTCTTGAGATAAACATCAAGGAATGGGCTTCCAACAATCCTAATACAGCTTGGTAACGTGATTATATACGTCATACACGATTATTATCAAAAATATCAGTTATGATCCCTTCAGAAATGGGATAATTCATCATAAACAACCGAATATATTATAATAAAACTACATACGGACTTGATCCACTATAAATAGTGGTATGTAGGCAGTTTACAGGATCTCTTAGACACTTTCACACCTCGAGTAAGCATAGAACACGTATACTCTTGTGTGACACAACATTGTTAGGGTTCTTGGCTGGCCAACGCATCATTATTGCACGGTCCTTGAGCTCTAATCCCGTAGATTCAGTCCAATCCTTCCGAGGAACCACATCCCGTGTTCTTCAGTAACCCTAGTCGTGAGCCTTTCCGGGCGGCTAGCTATTGATCTCCAACTACGAGCCTTTCTGGGTGGTTGGACGATTCCGTATTCATTGGCGCTATTCCAGCAACAGGCCTCCTAATTTGTTGTGCTAAATTCCTTCCACAACAATTGGTGCCCGAAGGAGGGGCCTCAAAAATCGTCATTTGGAGGAGATATGGCGAGTGACAATTCCGATAGTGATAAGACACCGTCTCAGGATGGTGATGGACGAAACAAAAGTGACAGTGGTAATGTCAGTAATAAAGACATTATGGACTATTTGGTCACGATGAGTGAAAGAGTTAACAGCTTGGAAAAGGGTTCCGAGAAAATGAAAAGATGGCAAAGAAAGTGTAAGTCGAAGTCAAAAAAGAAGAACGTGACTCCGACAAGGCTGAATTTTGAGACTGAAGATAATGTTGAGAACAATACAGACTATGTTCAAACTGATGAAGAAGAGGAAAAAGAGCCTGAAGTTGATGAATATGAGGGTGACCAATCGGACAACCCGGAAACCCAGGGTACCGAAGGCTCACCTACTAGAAGCCTGAGTGTTTTTGATAGAATTGGCAAAAAGCTGACCAACAAGGACCTTCGTCATAGACTGGGTCATACTGGAAACAAAGATCAAAGGGATGGTAATGGGGGTTCCCAAACTCAGGGTTCCCGGGAGCGCAGGGAGAGGGCCCACTCGGTACCCCTTATAAGTAATTCCAGGAGGTCTAAATCTGATGACAAAAGGAGTTACAGACAAAATGGTCACTCTTCTGGACATAGAAGAAGGAAATCACGCTCTACCAGGGTCCCTACCGGTGAGGGTACCGACCAGGATTCCAACTCTCATCAAAGCTCGGCTCCCAGGAAGAGTAAGACAGCTTATGAGGATGATGATTCTGGAAGTGATATGTTTTCAGATGGTGAGAATGCACAATTCAAAATGTCTGACTCGAAGAAAGCCTTGGAAAAAATCAAGGAGCAAAAGTTCAAATCTGGAGTCATTTCTGGCTCCCCATTTTCAGCGAAAGTGAAGAAGGCACCCTTGCCAAGGTTCTTCAAGATGAATACAGATTTGAAATTTAATGGTAACTCAGACCCTGTTGAGTACTTGAGCCGTTTTAATACTGAGATGGATGTGTATCAATTGGAGGACTTGGCTAGGTGCAGGTTACTAGCCTCCACTTTGAGTGGGAATGCCCACCAATGGTTTAAAAGATTGGCCGAAGGATCTATTAAATCCTGGAGGAGGATGGGAGACCAATTTATCTCTCAATTCAGGGCTACCGTGGCATATGCCCCACCAGTCAATACTTTAGCTAATATCAAGCAAGATCCACATGAAACTTAAAGGCAATACTTCAAAAGGTTTAATGAGCAAGTGCCAAAAGTGAAGAAGGCTTCTGATGAAACTCTAAAGAATTTCCTGATAGTCGGGGTTAGGCCGGGAACTGAGTTTTGGAAAGAGTTGCAAACTGGAGAGCCTGTAACACTAGCTGAGTTCTACCAACAGGCGGAACACCACAAGGTGATTGAGGAGTCAATGGCAAAGTTATCCAAAGATTCCAATTCTAGGGGTTGGAACAGGAACAAGAGAAATCGTTCTTACAGTCCTAAAAGGGATTCCAACAAGAGGGCTTCCGGAAGCGGTACCGCTGGTGTGGGAGCCCCTCGCTATGATGACAAGACTGCCACTATTGCTGTTAATGCAACTAAGGATAGAGTTTCTGTCAAGGACAGACTCACTCCAAGGATGAATTTTCAGAAATATTAAGAGTATACTCCTTTGACTGTACCCATCGGCCATATTTTTGAAGTAAATGAGAGCTGTTTCACAGGCCCTCCCGGGCAGGCCCTCCGGAAAAGAAGGATCAGGGGAAGTACTGTGCTTTTCATGAGGTAAATGGCCATAAGACTGCCGATTATAGGCACCTAAAAGATCAAATTGAAGAATTGATCAGAAATGGATACCTGACTGAATTTGTGGCTCAAGAGGCTAAGAAGTATAAGGAAGGGAGAGATAACAAAGATAAAGTTCTGGGAAACCAAGATAGGGCTACCCGAGCCAATAGCATCCACACCATCTTTGGTGGCCTTTACTTACGGGGTGCCAGTCGGAATGCTAGAACCGGTATGCCCGGGAAGCCAGAGGGAAACCCCTTACAAATGTTTTCCACCTTGCAGAAAGGCCCCCTAAGCTGTTTAAAGAGGAAACTGATGATATTTCTTTTACTGAGGAGGATGCCAAGTGGGTTCACCACCCTCATAATGATGCCTTGGTGGTAACCGTAAGCATTGGTGGGATGAATGTGTATAGGGGTGCTAATTGATAATGGAAGTTCAGTGAATATCTTGGCATACACTACATTCTAGAAATTGGGCTTTTGGATAAGGAGTTGCTGCCTACCAATAATGAACTATATGGGTTCACTGGTAACCCGATGCAAATCATGGGAAAGGTTAAGTTGCCCTTGACATTGGGTGTGGATCCTTGCAAGGCAACCCAGATGGCTGAGTTTATGGTGGTAGATGAAGACGTTTCTCATAATGCCATACTTGGAAGACCAGTGTTGAAGGATATGAGGGTGGTAACCTTAATATATCACTTTTCGATGAAGTCCCCTACCCCAAATGGCATTGGCTGTGTGAAAGGATGTCAATATGAATCAAGAGAATGCTATAACAAAGCTGTTCAGGCTACCGAGAGGGCAGATAAATCCATTCAATATGAAGAGAAGGCTGAGGGGGAAGCCCTAATGAGAAGCCACGGACTAGAGCCACAGAAGTTTGAAAAGGCATCATGCAATACCATCATGATAGTGGAGCTACCAGAGGAACCTACTAAAGAGGTTCCTATTTTTTGGGGGGTAGTACCACCACAAAGTTTGCTGTTGGAAGCTGCCGAGAAAAATGATGAAATTCAAAACATTCTAGTGGAAGGCACAGTAAAAGATGCCTCAGATGGTGAACCAGATGAAACAATGTCAGAGAATGAAAACCAGGAAGTGATGAAAGGGCTTTCGGTTGAAATCGATATTGATCCCAGGATGTCGGGTACCCTGGAAAAGGAAGGGGTTGCTGAGGATACTATTCCCATACTGGTGGATGCTGAAGATCCTAGTAAAGTCTTGAAAATTGGACAACAGCTAGATGAAAAGACAAGAGAAAGGTTGACCTCTTTTCTTAAAGGCAACCTAGATGTGTTTGCATGGTGTCACTCTGACATGGTTGGGATTGACCCAAAAATCATGTGTCACCACCTGAATATTGACCCTGAGAGAAGGGGTATCCGGCAGAAAAGAAGACCCGTAAGTGGTGAAAGGGCTACCGCCCTCCAGGAAGAAGTAGACCGGTTACTGAAGGCTGGCTTGATTAAAAAAAATCCTTCTACCCAACATGGCTTGCAAACCCGGTACTGGTCCGGAAGCCCAACGGGAAATGGAGGACATGTGTTGACTTTACTGATCTAAATAAGGCGTGCCCTAAGGATAGCTTCCCGCTACCCAGAATTGATCAACTGGTGGATGCTACCGCAGGCCATGCTCTGCTAAATTTCATGGATGCCTCCTCCGGGTATAACCAGATACCGATGTATGAGCCGGATCAGGAGCATACCAGCTTCATAACTGATAGAGGATTGTATTGTTATGTGGGGATGCCATTTGGACTACTGAATGTCGGGGCTACCTACCAAAGACTGGTAAACATGATGTTTAAAGAACAGATTGGTAAGACCATGGAAGTCTACGTTTATGATATGTTGGTCAAATCAAAGGTGGCAGCCGACCATGTGTTGCACCTATCTGAGATGTTTGATATCCTAAGGAAGTAGCGGATGAAACTAAACCCCCAGAAATGTGTCTTTGGTGTGGAGTCTGGAAAATTCCTTGGATTCATTGTGAACCACAGAGGGATCGAGGCAAACCCTGCTAAAATCAAGGCATTGCTGGAACTGAGGTCCCCAAGGAATGTTAGGGAAGTCCAAGGGCTTACCGGAAGGGTGGCAGCCCTAAATCGGTTTGTATCTCGATCTTCCGACAAATGCAAAGAGTTCTTTAAGGCTATCAAGAAGGGTCAGAACTTTGAATGGACCCCGGAATGTGAAGAAGACTTCAAGAAGCTAAAGGAACAGTTGGGAAGCCCACCATTGCTCTCCAAACCCTTGGAAGGTGAGATACTCATTCTATATCTAGCTGTTTCTGAATATTTTATAAGTGCTGTGTTGATCCGGGAGGAAGAACAAGTGCAATACCCGGTATACTATGTGAGAAAAAGGCTGTTGGATGCGGAAACCCGGTATCCCAGCATGGAAAAGCTAGCATATGCTCTGATATTGGCTTCCAGGAAGCTAAGGCCCTACTTTCAGGCCCACAAAATTGAAGTTAGAACGTCCTTCCCGTTAAGGCAAGTGATGCACAATCCGGAAGCCTCCGGTAGAATGATGAAATGGGTTGTCGAGTTGGGACAGTTTGAGATAGATTACAAGCCCCGAACTGCCATCAAAGGCCAAGCACTGGCTGACTTCTTGTTAGAGTTCCCTCCAGATTTTGAGGTTACCGGGGAAGAATGCATACCGGTACGCCCAGTAACCTAAGGGGATGCCAAGAGCCCCCAACTATGGTGGAACCTATATGTGGATGGAGCAGTGAACAACAACGGGGCAGGTGCTGGGATAGAATTGGTAAGCCCAGAGGGGCACCGAATTCAGAGTGCCATACACTTTGGCTTCAAGGCTACCAACAATGATGCGGAGTATGAGGCCCTGATTGCTGGGTTGAAACTAGCTCTAGAAATGAAAGTGGAATACTTGAATGTTTTTAATGATTCCATGTTGATTGTGTGGCAAATCAAAGGGAGCTTCCAGAGTCGAGGCCCCCGCACTGAACTCTACTTGAGGTATGCCCAAGAACTCATTAACAAGTTTAAAGTGCTGAATTTGAATCAGATCCCAAGGGCGGAAAATGCCAATGCCGATGCCCTTGCCAAGTTGGGATCCCAAAAAGAAGCTGTTCTATTAGGGGTGATACCCCTTGAAGTCCAACTCCAGCCAAGTATCCATCAAGAGGAGGTTATGGAGATAGAATTTCCTGTAGAAAGCCAATGACAACCCCAATACGTGAGTATATCACCAAGGGGGTGCTTCCGGAAGATAAAGATGAAGCCCGGAAACTCAAATACAAGGCCGCCTGGTATGTGATCTATGATGGCATCCTGTATAAGAGGGGTTTTAACCAACCTCTACTTAAATGCATATCTGGAAATGAATGTGAATACATCCTAAGGGAAGTCCATGAAGGCATCTGTGGTAATCACTCGGGGGGTACCTCCCTTGCTCATAAGGTGCTTCGACAGGGCTACTACTGGCCTACCATGAAATCTGATGCTTATGAATTTGCCAAAGCTTGTGATCAATGTCAAAGGTTTGCTAATTTCAATAGCAACCCAGCTGTGGAGCTAAGGCCCATTGGAAGCCCCTGGCCCTTTGCAATATGGGGAATTGACCTGATTGGGGAACTTCCTAAAGGCAGAGGTGGTGTGAAATATGCTGTGGTAGCTGTCGACTACTTTACCAAGTGGGCAGAGGCGGAACCCCTGGCTACTATCACTGCGGGCAAGTTGAAAGAGTTTGTTAAGAGAGCCATTATATGTAGGTACGGGGTACCATACAAGTTGATTTCAGACAATGGCAAGCAATTTAATAGTAAGGAAATGAGGAGTCTACGTGAAAACTTGGAAATAAAGAAGGATTTTTCAGCCATTTGCCACCCCCAAATCAATGGGCAAACAGAAGCTGTGAACAAAATCATTAAGCACACTTTGAAAGCTAAGTTGGAAGACAAAAAGGGAAACTGGCCAGAAGAGCTTCCAATGGTCTTGTGGTCTTACAACACTAATCCCAAGTCCACCACCGGGGAATCTCCTTTTGTTCTAGCCTATGGCTGTGTGGCTATGGTTCCCGTGGAAGTGGGAGCGGGATCCTACAGAAGGGATAACTTCAATCAAGAAGCAAATGAGGTAAATCAGAGGCTAGCCCTGGACATGGTAGAGGAAACCCTGGCTATCGCCTAGCTGAAACTTGCGGCTTACCAACAGAGGACCCGCAAATACTATAACAATAAGGTACGCCCTCGACCTCTCAAGGTTGGCGACCTAGTGCCGAGAAGAATGATGCCCAACATGAGGGTTCCCGGGCATGGAGCCTTTGGAGCCAATTGGAAAGGGTCTTACAAAATAAAATCTATTTTTTGGGAAGGCACCTACCACCTTGAAGACATGGATGGGAACACTATTCCCCGTGCTTGGAATGCCGAGCACCTAAAGAAGTATTATCAGTAAGACTCTTTTCAAAGCAAATGTAGGCCTCTTTCAGGCTTAGGATGAATAAAGGCAACCTACTAGTTGTGGTTATGTCATTTCCTATTCAGTTCTGAGGATTTCATGATTTTCAGTAGATGCTCGGGGGGTAGTGGATGCACATCCCGTCTGGATGAAATTTGATGTAATCGTACTCTTTGATTTCCAGTAAAAGTAGAAGTTGATTGTTTCCTTTTACATTTACCACTTATAAATATTTATAAAATACATGGAACACCTACAAGCATAGTTCTACATGGCAGCCAGGCTACCATCCAGAACTAGGGGGTAGTAGTGAATACACCTCTTAGCTTAATAAGTTGAAATTATCAGAATTTAAACTTTTCTTGATTGTTACCAGACATGTATGGAACCTTGAGTGGTTCACATTGCTTACTTGGTCACTAGGGCATGTATGGAACACTGATCGGCATACATGACTCCATTCATTTCTTGGGCTTGTGTGGAACCCTGATCGGCACACATGGATCCCTTCATTACCAGACATGTATGGAACGTTGAGTGGTTCACATGGCTTACTTGGTCACTAGGGCATGTATGGAGCCCTGATCGGCATACATGACTCCCTTCATTTCTTGGGATTGTGTGGAACCCTGATCGGCACACATGGATCCCTTCATTACCAGACATGTATGGAACCTTGAGTGGTTCACATAGATTACTTGGTCACTAGGTCATGTATGGAACCCTGATCGGCATACATGACTCCCTTCATTTCTTGGGCTTGTGTGGAATCCTGATCGGCACACATGGATCCCTTCATTACCAGACATGTATGGAACCTTGAGTGGTTCACATGGCTTACTTGGTCACAAGGGCATGTATGGAACCCTGATCGACATACATGACTCCCTTCATTTCTTGGGCTTGTGTGGAACCCTGATCGGCACACATGGATCCCTTCATTACCAGACATGTATGGAACCTTGAATGGTTCACATGGCTTACTTGGTCATTAGGTATGTATAGAACCCTGATTGGCATACATGGCCCCCTTTGTTATTAATCATGTATGGAACCGTGATTGGCATACATCGATCTTTTAACCATCAACCTACGTGGTTATAGGAGTTAACTCGTATGGTTTATCAAACATTCAACTAACCCAGATTTGCAGGGATGGCTTATATGATATTACCACTTGTGAGTTATTAAAGGACTAGGGCTCCCGGAACAAGGGCTTCCAAGCTGAGCCACCGGCACCTAGGCTACCAGGAATAGGTTACCAGCAGTAAGGCTCCCAGAGCCAGTTCCCATACTGTGGGCTTCCAGATATTATAGGGTTACCGGAAGGTACCCTCACACCCAATGTGGTAACCATACAGGATAAGGTATGAGTAATGTATCATTTTGTTGGCTACTTACCCAGGTACGTATTGCCAAAACTTCTCACGTACGCTTTCATATCATGTTACCATCCAATCGCTCAATTCTCTATTCATGATTTATCATTTATCTCTTTAATCAATGTAAACATGGCATAAATCCTCTAAGTGTTACTGTAAACTTACCTTAGGATTGGTCAAGAGAGCTATATTATTCGCTAGAATTAAGTAATGGCGTCTAGTTATAAATTGTTTTAAGTTGTTGCATTACCTTCCTTACATAGCAAATTAGAGTCCATAGGTGAGACCAAGTTTTAAGTTTGGATCGTGAAAACTATCAATTGGGACTTAGTTTTCGCTGAATAGCCAGTAAATAATTCATATACGATTAAGTTAGAAAAGTATGTTAAAAATCTTAGTCTGAATCGCACTACTTGTGTTATAATTGCGGTAGCCTGTAGGCGTCCGTAAATAAACCCGTATCCGAAGGATATTTAGGGCATAACCAGTCATAATATGATATCTATGCTTATCGCAAAGGATTATATAATAAAACAAGCACGCGTTATGATAGTAGAAACAAGTTCAAAAGTACCAGGCCTGAGGCCATAAAATGATCACAAAGTTAAAAGCATTACATCTGTGGAGCGTTATAGGAGCCCACCCCCTTGATAAAAAACCACGAGTTCATAAATCATCAAACCGGATAAAAGTTCGAACACATTAACAAAATACTTGATGGATCTGAAGGGGAAAGAATGTGCCTAGGCAGAAGGGGTATCCTTGGTAGCCTCAGAGCTATGGGAGTCCTCAACGGGATCGACCTTCTTATCAGAATCGCCCGGAGTAACCTCAACCGCGCCACGGGAACCTCAACCATAGTATCAGGAGTGAGAGTGTGTTCGGCGATATCCTTCTGGGTAACTCGAGGTGTAACCACATCTTTGCGTCCGGTGGCTTCAACTTTAGCCATTTCTGCCTTAAATTTCTCCACTTGGTTCACTGTATCTTTGCCCAAGAGCACCCAGTCCAGGTCCGGCATCACCTTCCAGGTAGCCTTCAAGTAATTATTGACCCCCTTGGCAAACCCCAGCTTGTACCTCGCGGATAGTGCCTCCTTCATTTTTCTTACAGAAACCTGAAGCGTGTCCACCTGCACCTTCAACTCTCCAACTTCCGTGGCATGGGCAGCCACCAACTCTTCCTTCTCCTTATCCTGAGCAGAAACTAGCCTACCAAATTTCTCCTTCTCCTTCGTCACCACAGAGATTTCACTCTTCAGCTTTTTATTAGCTTCAACGAGCTTCTTTCTTTCTCCTTTAGCAGCTTCAAGATCAGATTTTGCCTGCTTAAGGTCCTCCCTCAACTTTGTGTCACCACGAGTAGCCGCCACCAGTTGGTTACCGACCCTCATCTGATGAAACAGATTTTCTCTGAAGGAATACAGCATGGCCCGTATAGCATCTGTGGTCTTAAGCTTGGACCAACCCGAGATTACCTCCAGAGGGATCTGCCCTTCGCTTAACCCGTGGAACTGCTAAATCTCCTGTGGTACCACGGGTGACTGCGGCAATTTGATTCTCTTAGAAGACTTGGTCTCTGGATTGGAAGCCAGGCTACCAGAGGCTTGGGAGAACCTTCGTTTGTCAGTTGAAATAGATCCAGCCTTCCCGGAAGGGGGAACCTTAGCCTGGGAGATGGGGGTAGCGTTGATTGGGGGTTCTAGTGTCATCAACTCATCTTCTGGGAACAGATCTTTGTATTTCTCTGAGGGTTGCACAAAAGACGGAATGGTGCCAGACATACCTGGGAAGACAAGATAATTAAAAATGTTATAAACCACAGTCCACATGTAAAGATAGTCATAAACAAGAGCACAAATATTGAACATATGGCAAATATCATGTAGCTTGACAGCATGCACACGGAAGCCTATAAGAATCCTGATGATAACTAGTTGCCACGAAAATAGATAAGGCACAGTGGATAGAGGCATGTGTGTGAGTTATGGGGATAGGAAGCGGTAACCCGGACTACCGGATAGGGAGGTAGCAGGAACCCAACCTTTCTTCCCATGCTTCCTGGTAGCATCCTGAGTCCCAGGTTCCGTCGTCAGACCTTCCTCGGCTTCCACCACCTGAGCAGGAGATGAGGGAGCCTTGGGCCTTGCGAACCCTAATCTCACCAAGACTTCCGGGGTTAACAAACTTTCGCCATCACCAAACTCGGCAGCTAATTTCATTATTTTTCTGGCCCTCTTCTCTTCGACCCCTTCGAGAAGAGTTTGCATAGGAATCCCTGAACGGGGTAATAGAGAAGTAAATTTCAAGTCCAGAATTAATTAAGAAAGGGATACAATGAATATTTGAGGATACCAGATGCTCACCCGGAGTCAGATTCCACTCTCTCCTTACTTCTTCACACTCGTAGCAATACAAAAACATCTACATTCCCCGTTTATTTCCTTTAATGCATTTACCTTGTCTGTTGTTCCACGAAGTAAGGTAAAAGATACCTACCTTCCTCCCCACATCCTTTAGCTGATAAAAGTATCCTAGTTCCCTAGCAGTGAGAGGAACGGAAAAGGTTCAGTCATAGAGGATGTACATGCACGCTGCTACCCTGAAGGAGTTAGGTGACAGTTGCATAGGGGCTATCTCATAGAAATTCAACATATCCACAAAAAATGGGTGCATCGGCAGAGAAAATCCCAATTTAAAGTAGGATGCAGATAATACTGTGTTTGGTATAGCTTGATCTGGTTCAAAGTTATCAAACCTGTGGCACCTCTCCTCGGCACTAGGCACCACCAGGCTGCATCCTGGATTACACAGCTCTAATAACCTCTCGAGCCTATCCGCATTCATGGTGGAATCTAAGTCCTCGTAAGAGGGAACGAAACCCATGGGGACATGAGGTTTTCGTTTGACCTCCATCGGGAACCTAGCTCCCACCCCCTATTCTATATCCATCAAATTCTCAGCACCAAGGAACGGTTGAGCTGCTTCGTCCCCGAATGTGCTAATGGACCTCTCCTCCTCGTCAGTGTTGGAACTTACGTTGATTCTTTCGGCTTCCTCATGTTCAAGGTTTGAGAAACCCATCTCTGAAGGAAAATCAGGGTGCCTATGCACGATCTCAGCTTCAAGAGGGTTGATCAGCTCTACCCTAGAACGAGTTCTGGAACTGACAGATGGTCTAGACTATAGCAAGGGCTACGAAATAATCACGTCATTCAAGTGGGTTGACCAAGAGTCTTATGGCTCCCCTGAAATGGGTGATAGGTTACCAGGGCATTGAGGTGAACCTCCCGAAACAGATGAGATAGACATCTGCAACCACAAGGAGGAAGCAGATTAGAGAAGGGGTTTGAAATTGGATAAACAAAGGTTGGAAAAATAAAGGTTGTTAACAATCGACTTTGTGATACCCATGGTAACCCCAGGGGGCTACCAAGTCAAATCAAAAGAAAATCAGGACTCGGGGAGTGGCTACCGGCCTACTAACCTATCACAGTGACAACGAGGTTACCCAATCAACGCAAAAGAAAGTGTCAACCTAAAGAACTATAAGCACGCCCAAACCAACGGATTATATATGTGTGTTTAACAGGGCAAGTATAAAACAACACGATTCAATGAGGACAAGTATCAAACATATTGAAAACAATTAAGAAAGTCACCAAAGGGGGAACCGGAGTACAAATCGCCTCAAACCCCTTCGGAATTCATACATGCAACTAGGAATTAAGATCTAGACAAACAGGTTCATTCGAGAAAGATCAACAGTCGGAAAATACGAAGAGAATCAATGGATGAATAGCTAAAGATGCAAACGAATCAAAATAAGTGACATGCAACATCTCCTAGAATACAGACCCCACTATCAATTCAAGGGTATGTAATAATAAAGTTCAGTGTGTGTGTGTGACAATCATACGCATAGTCACAAATATTACATATAGACGGGTTAAGGAATTCAAAAGCATACCTGGAGAGAGAGACGGAAGGATGGGTATGAAAACGCTGTAGCCTTCACCGGAAGCCTCGTCGAAAACTTATGAAAACCTTTGCTTATTCAAGAGAGAATGTAGTGGGCAGTAAGAAGAAAGGGCGAAAGGTTAATTGGGTATATAAAAGCAAAAAGAGACGTGTCCCCTTGGTTAATGAATGCGGCACAGAAAACGAGATGGAGTAGGAAACATCCTTTGCATTGAAAATGGGTTATTTTTTTGATTTTATCTGTGTAAAAACGGTAGAATCCTAGCCTATTTTTCCCTCCTTAATAGTTATCATTTTATTTCTGGAGAATTAAAATGATTAATCTATCCTTAAACGAGTAGATTACGAGGCTTCCACTTATTAATGAGGTTAATTTGAGCTTCCGTAACACAATTACAAGAATAAAAATGCTGGCATTAATATAAATATTTACAACTACAAATTCCAGTATTTATACACCTTGTAATATCGAGCTGATGAGAGTACCAGAATATGGATTTTTGTTGAGGAACTAAGAAAACGGCACCCTGTGAATAATTGGTTCCCCTTGCACTCAGTACTTCGGGGAACCGGGGGGTAGTTGTTGTGACCAAAATCTTGCATGGGTTAGATTTAGGCCCCCTAGAGGATTTAGGACCAGATCCATGAGGAAAATAAGCAATCAGTCAGGCTTCCAAGGGCCCATGGCAGCCCTAGGGGTTACCATGGGCACGACAGCAAGGAAATGTATGGCTTAGAGTCCCAAGGGCATCCCCTTGAGAATAACCTATAACCACTACCAGTCACCCAGTAGGGCTTCCAAAGTAGTTTCCATGGTGGGGTTACCAGAGGGGGTGCCGGAGCCAGGCTACCGGGCGGTACCCCCAGCTTCCACTAGAAGCCTGGTTAGGCTGCCAATTCGGATAAGGCAAACCTCCTACTTTTTAGGAACCCGTCTTTATAATTGATTTACACTCCTAAACAGATATATATTCAGTTATTAGAGGATATATGTCATATATACTTGATTAAATCACATAAAATCATGATAATTCATACATTCTTGAGATAAACATCAAGGAATGGGCTTCCAACAGTCCTAATACAGCTTGGTAACGTGATTATATACATCATACACGATTATTATCAAAAATATCAGTCATGATCCCTTCAGAAATGGGATAATTCATCATAAACAACCGAATATATCATAATAGAACTACATACGGACTTGATCCACTATAAATAGTGGTATGTAGGCAGTTTACGGGATCTCTTAGACACTTTGACACCTCGAGTAAGCATAGAGCACGTATAATCTTGTGTGACACAACATTGTTAGGGTTCTTGGCTGGCCAACGCATCATTATTGCACGGTCCTTGAGCTCTAATCCCGTAGATTCAGTCCGATCTTTCCGAGGAACCACATCCCGTGTTCTTCGGTAACCCTAGTCGTGAGCCTTTCCAGGCGGCTAGCTATTGATCTCCAACTACAAGCCTTTCTGGGTGGTTGGACGATTCCGTATTCATTGGCGCTATTCCAGCAACAGGCCTCCTAATTTGTTGTGCTAAATTCCTCCCACAACACTTTCAACCACCCCATTTTGTTGGGGTATGTATGCACTAGTTCTTTGATGAAATATACCATGTTGCTCATAAAACTGATTCATAATTCCTTCACATAACTCTTTTGCATTATCTGTTCTTACTGTCTTAACAACACACTGATATTGTTTCTGGATGAAGAGAACAAAATTACTAAAAAATTTAGCAATATCAGACTTGAATTGTAATAAGAAAACCCAACACATCCTGGAAAAATCATCAACCATTGTAGCAAAGTATCTACATTTGTTATATGTTGGTTCCTTGAAAGAACCCCAGATATCTAAATGTAACAATTCAAATCTAACAGAAGCTGATGTGGAACTAGAAGGAAATGGTAATCTGGTTTGCTTTGCAGCTGGACAAATTTGACAAATATGAGAAAGATTACAAGGTTTATCAAATATGTCTGGTAGATGATGTAGTAAAGCTATTGGTAAATGCCCCATCCTTAGATGCCAAAGCTTAATTTTGTCTTCATTTTTATCAGCAACTGTAACAGCCACAGCCACAACAACAGATTGTGTATTGATGTGACTGGTAGAGGAGAAATCTTCATTGTCATTCAGATAGTACAATCCATTTCTGAGATTACCAAGAAGCAGTGGATTCATTGAAGGCCTCTGAAGAAAACAATTATTATCAGTAAAGGTGACAAATCCATTCAAATCCTTGCAGAGTTTTGGAATAGAAATCAAGTTAAACTTGAAATCTGGAACATATAACACATCTTGTAAAACAATGTTATTCTTGAGAGCCACAGTTCCAATATGAGTTATAGAAACCTGTTTTCCATTTGGAATTGTGATATTATTTCCAGATTTTGTGACAACTTTGTACTCAGAAAAAAATGAAATATCATGGCACATGTGATCTGTAGCTCCACTGTCCATTATCCAAGTACTAGTAGAAGAAAACAAACAAAGTTTACCTGTAACATGTGCAGACTTTGTCTCATTAGTGTCTTTGGCATCTAGCTTCTCTTTTCCCAAGAGTTGAATTAACTGTGAATATTGAGAAGGAGTGAGTGTCATGTTCTCTGGATTAGTAAACCCTTCTGGTGCATCACAATTGTCATTTTCACTATGCACATTTGCAGCAACCCTTCTATCTCTGTCAAACTTAAAATGTGCTGGATAGCCATGGATCTTATAACATCTTTGTATTGTATGACCAGGCACTTTACAATGCTCACAGTAAAAGTTGGACTTAGGTCGCAAATCATTATGAGGATAACTTCTTGGTTTGAATCTATCAAACACCTTTCTGCCATTAGCTGCACAAGCCATTATCTCTTCACTTGCTGGTACATTTTGATATAGTTTCTTGTGATTTTCTTCTTGAAGAAGCAATCTGTAGGCATGAGATATAGAAGGTAAGGGACTCATTACCAAGATTTTGCCCCTAATGATCTTATAGCCATCACTCAATTTCATTAGAAATTCGATCAATCTTCTATCTTCTTGAGATTTCAACAACTTCTCCCTTATTATACAGGTGAAATTCGTAAATTTATAGACTGGAATTGGATCTATACCATCAAGTTGATCCCAGATCATTTTCATCTTAGTATAATAGCTAGAAACACTATCATTTCCTTGTTTCATCTCAAACAGATTTTGCTGCAAAGCAAATAACGTAGTTCCAGAAGATTGACCATATCTATCTTCAAAATTCAACCAAATATCTCTAGCTGTATCAAAATACAAAACACTCCTTGCTATATCCTGATCTAAAACCCCCAAAATCCATGAAATCATCATATTATTGCACCTATCCCAAGCCTTATAGGTCTCATCAGTAGCATTCGGTTTCTCAGTCGTTCCATCAACAAAACTACTCTTGTTTTTAGCTAATAAACTGATCGACATAGATCGTTTCCAATCTCCATTATTTCTCCCATCAAACTTCAGAAAAATAAGCTTCATACCAGGATTGTCAGAAGGATGTATATAATACGGTGAAACAGGATTTTGCGATGGATCAACGAAAGTTGTTGATGTTGATGCCATTTAACTTCTCAAAAAAAACAAGAAATCGATATTTCAAGATGAATAACAAGTTTCATCAAACAAAAACTTCAGAGATATCGAAAAATTTCGTAGATCAAGACTCAGAAACAAGTACAAATCACAAGAAGTAATCAAACTCAGAATGTCAACACCGATCCAAACCAATTCTCAATCACAGAATGAGATTAAGCAAGAAAATAAGAACAATCAACAGAAAAATACAAGATAATGTTGTATCAACTAACCGACACAATCGAATGATGAATCGATCAAAAAAGAGTGATGAAAACGATGAATATCAAGTCAATACGATCCAGAATCGTAACGCGCGCTCTGATACCATATTACAAATATGAATTTGCAAAGAAACTCACTGAATTAACCAATGTATTGATTACAACAACCGTTACTCAGGCTTACTGTATACTACTTATTCTACACCATTGTTTAGTTACATTCTTCATAAAGGAGAAGAAGAAGTACTGTACCGTGTGTTTACATCAGAGAGAGAGAGAGAGAGATCGCGCGAGAGAGATGTTCACAAACTACATTTCGGGTAAATCAAAAAAATAACGATTTTTTTAATCCAAAAACTGAAAATAACATTTCCTGAGGTGGGGTGTTAAAAATGACATTTTGGATACGCATTTCCAATTTGGGTATCCTAATACGCATTTCGAATTTGGGTATCAGCGGGTCTCGTAGAAACAAAAACAAAAATAAAAAATGGTGATGCGCATTTTGGGAATGCGCATCAGGGCCAGATACGAATTTTCAAAATGCGTATCTGACCCTAACACGCATTTAAAACATGAGTATCATCATTTTTTTTGGTTTTGCCCCTGCGGGACCCACTGATACCCAAATTCAAAATGCGTATTAGGATATCCAAATTGAAAATGCGTATCCAAAACGTTAATTTTCACACCCTCCTTCAAAAAACGTATTTTCATCATTTTTATCCAAAAAAAATGTTATTTTTAGCATTTTTTCCTACATTTCTGTATTTATATGCTATGAAATAAGATTCTGTTGTAACTAACTTTTCCTGAGCCGGCAACCTTGTGATGTGGAATGCTGAGTCACTTTCTTAATCTGAGCTGGCACCTGGTTAGGGGTGAGCAATGGTCGGGTTGGTCGGGTTGAAAAGACTAAACCACCCAATCCATATTTTACGGTTTTGGAATTTAACAACCCGTTACCGTAACCGTTACCGTTAGTACTAAAAAACCGTCCAAATTATAACGGGTTGGTTTGGGTGGGTTGGGTTTTAAACCACTTAAAAAAATTTAAACTTGTAAAAAATTAATCGACACAATTGTACAATGCATCAATGGACTGACATCACAAAATATCATCAAAATATGGTAATTAAGTTACAAAGTCTTACGGACTAGCAAAATAACGTAGTTTAGGTAAAATGATAATTGAGAAAAATAGGGTTACAAACTTACCGATTTAGTCTTTTTACATATGTGATATTGTAACTAATTGTAAGCACATTTTTTTCTTTTTATATAATTATATATTAATTATTAATTTGAATTATATTTCTTAAATAATAATAAAAATTAATTATTATATATTATTATATATTCGGGTGGAATGGGTTATATTGGTCGGGTTGACAAGGCAAAACGAACCCAACCATTATTTTTCGGTTTTTAAAAAATCGAAACCGTTACCAACCCGAACCGTTACAAAACCGTAAATTCTGGTTTGGGCGGTTTGGATTGGGCGGTTTGGGCGGGTTTGGAAAATTTTGCTCACCCCTACACCTGGTGCATCTTCTAATATCTCAACATCATATGGCTTTCAGTCGATGAGCAAAGCTAGCAACAACAGTACAACTTCAATTAGTTGTCTTAAGTTCCTTTGTTTTTTATTCAGTTTTATTGTTCTTCCTTGGCGGTGTCTTTCTTAATAATGTTTTCCACGTTGCAATAGTGCTACAAGAAATTAGTGGAGAGACAGCTGCTTGAAAAGCAATTGATGCTTGAATCCAGAAGAAAGGATGTATAGAACATTCTGTTTCGTAAATAAACACAAATTTTCGAAACCAAATATCCATCGCGTGCTCATGGAAATGCTTTCATATATCTGAGAGGAAAAGGACTGCATGCAGTACTGCATCTTTATATATGTGATCATGGAAGTATGACTATTAGCACTAAAATTAGTTCTGTAACTGTCTATGCGTGGGTGAGACTGAGACAGAGACCTCTCTTTGTTTCACACTAGGAAGGCAAAGATAACTAATGTAATGATTATATGCTAATTTAATGGCCAGGTACACTTTCTTTCATCATTATAGAAGTGTATGTGCCCAATCAATCTCGATTCCGTATGAACGTCTTTAAAACGTGTGATTCATAGGTAGATAACTTGTAGACTCGCAAATTGGTAATTTTGATCGTGTCAAGTTTACAATATGTGAAGAACATGGAGAAAGACCTGATAGAGGTCATTGGTGTAATTTTAGTTTCCTGAGGATAAGGTGAGGTTCGAACATGGTGTTTTTTTGGCACACCCGGTGATTATATCTGTATTTCACTCTTGCTAAGGTACTTCTGGATGGCTCTGACTACAGCGAACAAGATTTTCGACTATGCCACCAACACTTAAGGACCCCAAAATTTTCCAATCCTTTTTATATAAATATTTAAAATATGCAAGGTATATATGTACATTAAATCCCCTGTAAACTGATTTTGACAAAGACCACCTAAACCTCAATGGCCTAGAAAGTACTTGAGGTGGATATCAAAGCTTTAGCTACATCTGAGCACAACCCCAACAAACATGTGGTAGGAGTCGTTTAAAATGACATACATTGTAGGATATATAAATTTGCTGATACTATTCTATAAGAACCAGTTAAACATAAATTCGAAACAGACACTTGATGCATTGAGTATATACCCGAAAAGAGAGGGAAACAGATCCTTTATGATGTCTACCCCAGTTTACCAACAAAAGTATGCACTAAACTGTGCTGAAAATGGGATCTGGATCTGGATTTTTTCAAACTTCACTATTATCGT
Organism: Saposhnikovia divaricata; assembly: GCA_036435485.1. NCBI lineage: Eukaryota > Viridiplantae > Streptophyta > Magnoliopsida > Apiales > Apiaceae > Saposhnikovia > Saposhnikovia divaricata. The sequence goes on from CM071596.1 coordinate 89,314,228, forward strand.
TGCTGTTCTACTCTATTTATTCAATAATCCCACATTCCCTTCCCCCTAATCTTTCTCTACCCAGTTTGTTATCTCAATCCATCATCATGAAGAATACGAAATCTCCAATTTTCATACCAAACTCCTTGATTTTTATGCGAAAATAATGAATATATTCTCGTATGAAACAAATGAATATAGTCTCGTATCAAACAAACCACCGTCATCGTGTTTTGAAAGTGAGTCGACTCAGCAATGGAGGCCCTAACTATGTCCGATTAAGGAATGGTGGGGGACAACTCACTATTTTCTTAAGATCAAATGATCTTTATGTGATGGGTTTTCAGGCTAATGTGTATGCTGATAGATCATGATATTCCCCAATACGCCGAACCCTACGAGTACGTTGAAGCGCATTTGACAAGATTAGGGGGAATGCATGTTCGCTATGTGTGTGGGGGGAGTTTACTCATGTCCCTGATTTCAATAATCTACCGGATGTTCTACATAATAGAGCTCGGATGTCAGAACAATATAAGGACCATGAAGGAGCTTGGTGATTCATATCCGCCTTTGGAAATTGTCCGAGGAGGATTGATCTGCATATAAACCTGAAAATTGATTAGTAATATGTTTAACCTGAAAAAGGAAATTGATTAGTTATTAGGAAAGATTTTATATGTAAATAAGTAAGGCTAATTAAGTAAAAACACGAATTATCGTATCGACCGATCAAATTTTTAATGTTTCATCTTTTATAATATAGTATAGATTTATATGATATTAGTTCACGTGATCAAATTGTTGTTAAAATTTGATGTACATTAGATTTTATACGTTCGGTTTACTATTTGTGCAATATTTTAAGTTTGAGTTCTAAAAATTTTATTTGAACGATTTTACAAACCATGTGAAATTGAATCTTTAATTTAGTGATGGTTTAACAATTACTTTCCAATTAAAACAACCAAGAAACAAAAGAAAGAAGAAATTGATGGAAATTTTTAAGTTGTGAATTTTATTTGATTTAGTAAATCTAATTATATTTGATTTATATTATCAGTTTACACTGTTTAGTATTTGATTATAATTATACTAACAACCAAATACTTTTTATTAGATTTAATAGTTTTCATTTACCTATTTTAATATCTAACGATAATTATTATTTTGGCATATAATAAAATTTTCAACTGCATAATAAAATTACAGCGAATTTAACTTTAAATAACTAATGTCCGAATCACACTTATTTTATTTGCAACCATTACACTTAGATAAATTCTATGTCACACCTTGAAAGCAACTGTTAACGGAGGAATTTGGGAAAACAAATTCGGGGAGGGTTGCTGGAATTGTGGTGGTTGTTGATGGCGGCGAACAGCGTAGGATGTTTAGGGTTAGGGTTTATGATTTGGGGATGGCTGAGATTGTATGCTGAGATGTGTGTAGCAATTAAGATCAAATGTTGAATTCTTTCTTTTGTGCTAGGGTTTGCATCGTGCCATACAATGTGCCTACGTACCCTTATTTATAGGGATCAAGCCAAACGTAGTTCTTGGAGAACAAGTAATCGTAATGGGCTAGGTTTCCTTGTTTAGGAAGCCCATTAGGTCAAAGCCACCGCCTTGACAATATCAGAATGGACCTAAAGCCCAACTATTTTCTCGGAACGTAGTGATTAAGCTATTGACCCGAGAAAACCGGAGTCAACACTTATCCTAGGTCACAGAGATTAAATAGCTGGTAAGACGGCCCTGAGAACTGTGAAAAGGCGACATTGCTCATCAAAGGGCGAGGCCTTTCGCGAGGGTGAGACCTCATATATTTAAGGGACCCAATTCGAAGTCCATAATCTTCAATTACCCTAAATTCGAGTTATCCGGACGCTGGGCTTAGTTATTCTCAGAGGGCGAGATCCCTCTAGCAAGCCCATGGGCGAGGTTGTAAGGGCGAGGCCCAAAAAGTAAGCGAGACTAGTTTTGGGCATAACAACTACCCCCCCAAATTTCTTGCAATAATTATTTTATAAAAGAAACTAATTCTGTTTCTCCCAAAAGGGCGAGTTTCCTAAAAACCCTCAGAAATAACAGAAACAAGGAAAAGAGGAGCTTTCCCGTCGACCAGCCATGCCTCGATTTCTGAGCCAATCATCCAACCAAAATCCACCACGTGGCTTGTGTTTCTCTCTCTTCAACTACTATATAAACTTCCAACTTCTTTCCATTTCTACCATCCCTACAAAAATTCTCACGAAGCGCCGTCGAATTGCGTTCAGAAAGAGGGCGAGTTACCCATTCTTCCAGGCGAGTTCTTCAATTTTCTAGGCGATTTCTTCCTCCCAAGGGCGACTTCTCTTCAAAAGGTATTCTCTCTTCTTTTCACTTTTTATTATCGATCTTTATTTTTCTCTTTAATTCAACAACTGTTAGGATGAGAACAACCCACCTAGGATAGACAAAATTATTCTTTCTCGCTAGCCGTTTGCTCAGACCGTCTCCAACTAAGAGGGCAAAGACGCTTCTCTTTTCTTTTGTCCAACTCGCCTCCTTCTGTTATCTATTTTAATCAACTTCCTTTAATGTAGTCCTCGCCCTTTCTCTCTTTCAGATGTCAAGAGAGAACTCGCCATCTGACGTTAGGACGATATCGTCCTCATCAGCCTCTTCTCAATCAATTAATGAAGCCAGTAGTTACTCAAATATAAACATTTCTTCCTTTTCCGAAGACCTTCAAATAGACGACAACGCTGAAGACCTAGCTAGTACCTACCTCGCCCAGGATCTGGGTGATAATGACGAAGGCGAAGATGACCTTCAAGACCTTTTTTGTTGATTTGGACCCTAATCAACCTGGTCCATCTAGATTAAGCAGAGGTCCTGGAAAAGATCTTGCCAAATATAAGGAAATGTTAAGAGAGGACTCGGCCTTGCTCAGCTCGGATGGAGAGGACGAGGTTGAATATGAAGACGAGAGCGAGAACGACATCCAAGACATCGAAATTGAGGATGAAGAAGAAGTTATATATGTCTCATCCGTGCGTTATGCGATGGAATTACCGTCTCCCCCAAACAACCCATACGTGCAGCCTACTCGTACCTGTGACTTCGACTTGGATTTCGAAGATGACGTGAGTGAATCCCTCAGGATGAAACATAGATTCGACCAAGGCGTTATCTCCTGTGCAGGACTCGCCTCAACAATTTCTTCTGAAGAGATCATGTTCTTAATTGAGTATTACAATCTGGAAGGGAGGTGGCTACGACCTCGCTCTTTCATGAGAATACATATCTTTGATATTGCTGGGTTACCAACTCCCAGAATGGTCCTCACCGACAAATTAATAGAACTCGGCTTCGGGTCACCAATGCACCCCTTCCTCCACCAAATCATCACATATTTTAATATCGCCCCAATACAACTGTCACCTAACAGTTACAGGGTGGCAATTGGCCTATACATGATGTATAGAAACGAAGGGTATGACGCCCCCACGATGGCTGAGTTGAGTCATTTTTTATCACTGAGGCGATGTGGGAAGGACATTGGTTTCTATTATCTCGCCTACGGGTCATCTCACAATAAGAAAGGCTTCATTACTGGTAATCCCAGCAACATGAAGATATGGAAGGACGAGTTTATCTATTTATATGACGTTCCTAGGACTAGGACTCAATTCAATCTAAATCCCTGTAAGTATCTCGTTTTTTAGATTTTGAATTTCATACTTAGGACCCATTTTCAGTCACCATTATTTACATTCTCCTTACTTATTCATTCTGTAGATAAACCCGCCCAGACAAAACTCATAGGCGACGCTGCTGTTAAGGCCTTGGCCATCTCTAACCTTCCCAGATCGAAAAAAGACCTCGACGTTTTAGTGACTCCTGAAAACCTTCGCACTCATAATTTTTATAATGAGGGTTATGGAAAAATACCCTACATTAAATTTAAAAGAGGAACTAAAAGACTTACTCGTAAGAAACAAATAGAAGGGCAACTTACTGGTAAAGGTACCTCGCCTTCTACACAAATCTGGCCCATATAGCCACAATTCTTTTACTTGCATATTTGGGACTGTTTACTAATAACTTTTTTTTATATCTAGGTCAAATGGCGAGACTCCCTTTTGGAAACAATCCTTTCGCGGAGCCAACCCCCTCCGTTGTTGCTAATACCTCGCGTCCTACGCCATCAACTGTGGTGAACCAATCGCGTCCCATCATTCCTCCTTCAAATGTGGGCGAGAAACAGAGTAAAAAACGAGATTTGACTGATGCTTCCAAAAATGCTCTAGGTAAAAAACATAAGTCAATTCCTACTGAAGAGTCGCCCTCAGAATCCGTTGCTACTACTTTTGGTTCAGTTGCTGCCGAGCATTTTTCTGAACAGGATGTCAAAATCCTTAAGGAGCGGAAGGAAATCGACGAGGAATTTCACTTCAAAATAGGCCTGGCCGATGCCTTCTTCCATGGATTGAACGTTCTCGCCCAAAAGAATGCCACCATCAAAGAACAGGACCGTAATATTCCGTAATTTTTAGATTAATAATAATAAAGAATAATATATAAAAATGGATTAAAATTAGATATGAAATCGGATTTAAAATTGAAATAGAATAATGGGATTAAAATATGGATCAGATTTGAATACGGATTACTAGTAGGTCTGGAATTAGGGTTGTGAGACATTATAAGTACATCATATTCTCCTTCTCCATCTTTTATAACAAAATTCGTAGGTCTCCATCACACATAATTCAGCAGTTTTGTAAAATTCGTAGAAAATTCATCGTGCGTCGGAATTCATTGACTCTGGACTTTTCGGAAAGATATTTTCATGTTCTACAACTTTCGTTCTTTGAGTTTTTCAAGAAAATGTCGTTTAGAGGGTCAAAAAGGCAAAATACAGATCTGTTCAGAATTGAATACATGATCTAGGATGATTTGATTCTTGAGTTTCCGCGTAGAGGTAAGTTTCTGATTGTTCTTTCTAGTGTGTTCAAAACTATGTGTTATGTGTGTATATTTGATTATTAAAACTTAGGCTAAGTGATTATTTATTTTGAATTGATATGTGTTATAGTATATTTGTTATGTGTAAGCAATAGTCTTGAAACTCTGATTTATGCCATGGTTTGCGAAAATAAAGACTTAGGACCGAGTCACCGGGTTGTAGTGACAATTTTCTGAAAATTTAGGACCGTTATCACTGGGTTGTAGTGGTCGTGGTATGAATTGTGGGTATAAAGTTATTGTTATTGTTGTTATGTGCTATCGAATTGTATCGAATAAGAATAAGTGCATCGTAAGTGATTGTTTCGTATATCGTTATCGTATCGTATTGAATATTATACTATCTTTATATGTATACGTGTTACTTGGCCTTACTAGTTAGATCGATTGGTTACTTGCTGGGCTGTATAGCTCATTACTTACAATTTTCAGGTTTGGTGTAAGATCGAGTGGGATAGCATTGGAGTTTAAGGATCTTAGGTTCGAAGTATATCGTCATCGTTAGCTGTGCTTTTGTAATAAGTACATTTGTAATAGACTTTTTGATTAATAAATTGTAATTTATTTTAGTTTTGTTTTAGAATTAATTGTCCGAAAAGTCAGGCTGTTACAAGGACAAAGTGCTAAAAAAGCTCAGGACTGAGTCCTCATCCTTCAACACCAAACTAGGCGAGGCGCAGCGAAAATTGGAGGCTGAAGTGAAAGCGAGAAAGGACGAAGTTGATAAGCTCCAGTCCTCCTTTGACAAATTAAAGTTGGATTCCGAGAAAAACATCAAGTCACTAGAGGACGAGAATCAAAAGTTTAGGGGCGAGAATGAAAAGCTCTCTGCAGGAATGAGGAAAGGTCAGAGCGAGGCTTATAGTGTGGGATTTCTTGATTATCTTCGAAATTTCCTTGTTGCTGATCCCAACTATGACTGGTCCACGCACTTCGCCCCTTCCACTCCTGGTTACATGTCGAAATTCAAAGCAGATAATGCTGAACTGATCAAAGCTGCCAAAGATGATCTTCATAAGAAGATAGAGTCAGAGCTTAAAGCTGCAGAGGACGAGGAGGCAAAAAAGAAGGAAACTTCCCATGACAAGGATGCTGCAACAATCTCGCCCACTCAAACTACTGCCAACTGACTACATGAACTCTTTATTATTGCCAACACTATTGGACTGCAGGCCCTCCTGTAATGGCCTCGCCAGTTGTAAAATTTATGGATTTTATCTAAACCTTTTGGAGTGTGCGCCCTCCTTTTAATGGCGTCGCCTTTGTATTAACTTTGACTATTCGTTTTCCATATTTATGTCTTCTTTAAATATCTTCTTATATTTCCCTTGCATCTTACAAGTATTCAATTAACCCGAAATCTCGTCCTTCTGTGGGAGGCTCGTCCTTCCATCGACATCTCGCACTTCTTTTAACTTGTAAATATCTTCTAACTGTAAGGTTATCCTTACCATGTCTTCTGGAGGGTATCCTCCTCAAAGGGGGTCATTTTCCTCAAAATTTATAATTTTTTAAGATATCCTCCACAAAGGGAGGTCGCCTCTTAGTTCAGAAATACCCTCCTCACAGGAGGTGGATTTTCCAAAACTCGAACCTTGATGAGGCGCCGGAAGTACGGACATCCCCCCCGAAAGTACGGTTTTTGCAAGGATTTAGTATTTAAGGTACTCTCCTCAAAGGAGATCAGTCTTTTTGTTCAGAAATACCCTCCTCACAGGAGGTGGATTTTCCGAAACTCGAACCTTGATGAGGCGCCGGAAGTACGGTTTTTGCAAGGATTTAATAATTCGAGATATCCTCCTCAAAGGAGGTCGTTCTCCATTCCAGAAATATCCCTCCTCACAGGAGGTGGATTTCCCGAAGTTATTTTTTTAGTAACTCTCCTCACAGGAGATCATCTATAATAGAAATGCAACAAAATTTGAAGAAAAAACAAGCATGTTTTATTCATAAATAGTAAAACCTGGCTAAGGAAGAGTACATGCACTACCCCCTAGACTTTCATGAAAATAATAATTAAAGGAAAGTATATCAAAAGTAGAAATACATTACTGATAATATTTCTTCAAATGTTCCATGTTCCAAGCACGCGGTGTGCTTCCCTTCCATATCCGCCAAATAATAAGTTCTTGCCCACAAAACAGCTCTAACCCTGTACGGACCTTCCCAATTTGCACCAAACACTCCATGATTCTGGACTTTCATGTTGGGCATCACTCGTCGAAGAACGTAATCGCCCACCTTTAAAGGCCTTTCCCTTACCTTTGAGTTGTAAAACCTAGCCACCCTTTGCTGGTAAGATACTAACCTTGCCTGAGAAGTCGTTCTGAACTCCTCCACCATATCCAGGTAAAGACGATGGTTAACCTCATTTACTTCCGGCTGATAGTTCTCTCTTCTGAAAGAGCCTGCCCCCAACTCAACTGGAACCATATCCTCACATCCATATGGCAAAGAAAAAGGGGTTTCCCCCGTGGTAGTCCTAGGTGTCGTGTTATAGCTCCACAAGACATTAGGCAACTCTTCCGGCCAATTCCCCTTACTGTCATCTAACCTCGCCTTAAACGTATGTTTGATTATTTATTCACTGCCTCAGTCTGACCGTTAGTCTGAGGATGACTAACAGCAGAGAAACTTTTAATAATTCCCAAATTATCGCACAACTGTCTCATCTCCTTACTATCAAATTGCTTCCCGTTATCAGATATCAGTTTGTACGGTATCCCAAAGCGACAAATGATGGATCGATACACAAAGTCCACCAACTTTTTCGCTGTGATTGACGCCAAAGACTCTGCCTCTGCCCACTTAGTAAAATAATCCACTGCTACAACGGCATACTTCACCCCCCCTTTTCCTTTAGGGAGTTCCCCTATCAATTCAATTCCCCACATAGCAAAGGGCCAAGGACTAGTCAATGAAGTAAGAGGAGCTGCGGGACTGTTCACATAGTTCGCATATCGCTGACACTTATCGCAAGACCTAGCAAAAACCATTGAATCTTCCCGAAGAGTAGGCCAATAATACCCTTGACGTAATATTTTCTGCGCAAGTGAACCACCCCCCGAGTGGTTTCCATAAATTCCCTCATGAACTTCCCAAAGAACATAAGTACATTCCTCTCCATCTATACACTTCAACAACGGTTGATTAAAACCTCGTCTATAAAGAGATCCCCCAAAATCAACGTAACGAGCTGCCTTATACCTCAGCTTCCTGGCCTCAATCCTATCATCTGGTAGAATTCCTTCCTTCAAATACCTCCAGATAGGAGTCATCCAAGTATCTTGCATAGGAACATCAACCTGCATCAATTCCACTTCCAAAACGCTAGGTTGCTTCTGGACTTCCAAGGGAATGACACCTAAAAGAGTGGCCTCCCTTTGAGACCCCAATTTGGCCAGGGCATCAGCTTCCTCATTGCTGTCTCTATGAAGTTGCTCCAACCTCGCCTCCCGAAATTTACCCATTAATCTTTGCGTACACCTCATGTATAATTCAGTTCGAGGCCCACGAGCTTGGAACCCCCCATTGACCTGATAGACAACCAGCATCGAATCACTTATGATGTTTATATTTTCCACCTTCATCTCAAGGGCGAGTTTCAAACCCGAAATCAAAGCCTCGTACTCAGCATCGTTATTTGTAGCATGAAAAGTAAAGTGAATTGCACTTCGAAGGCGGTGTCCCTCTGGGCTAACCAAAACAATTCCCGCACCTGCACCTTCATTGTTCGATGCACCATCCACATATAAAGTCCACCAAGGTGCTGGAGTAGAACATTCCTGACTAAGCTCTGGCGGAGGGCTAGGTATGACAGCCAGGACGTCACCCTCTTGATCCGGAGGAAATTCCAAAATAAAATCAGCGAGAGCCTGCCCATTTATAGCACTTCTAGGTTTATACTCCACATCAAATTGTCCCAATTCCACTGCCCATTTCAACATCCATCCAGAAGTTTTCGGTTTATGCAGTATCTGCCTCAAAGGATACGATGTTCGGACTTCTACCTTATGCACCTGAAAGTAGGGTCGCAACTTTCTGAAGGCTAAAATCAAAGCATATACTAACTTTTCCATATTCGAATACCTCGTTTCTGCATCCAACAACCTCTTGCTAACGTAGTATATAGGGTACTGGATGCCACCCTCTTCTCGCACAAGTACTCCACTAACAGAATATTCTGAAACAGCAAGATATAGAATAAGAGTCTCTCCCTCACGTGGCTTAGACAAGAGTGGGGGAGATCCCAGATGACTCTTTAACGCCTGAAAAGCTTCTTCACACTCCAATGTCCATTCAAATTTCTTCCCAACACCTTTAATTGCCTTGAAGAATTCCTTGCATTTGTCAGATGACCTTGACACAAAACGGTTCAGAGCGGCAACTCTCCCAGTCAGATTTTGCACCTCCTTTACTGTCCGGGGGGACTTCATATCGAGAAGAGCTTTTATCTTTGCAGGATTCGCCTCTATCCCCCTATGGTTTACCATGAAACCCAAAAACTTTCCAGATTCTACCCCGAACACACATTTTTTAGGATTAAGCTTCATGCGGTATTTTCTGAGAATCTGAAACATCTCGTCCAAATGCTGAATGTGTTCCTTTGCTTCCTTGGATTTTACAAGCATGTCATCCACATAAACTTCCATAGTCTTCCCAATCTGATCCTTAAACATCATATTGACTAACCTCTGATAAGTCGCCCCTGCATTGATCAATCCAAAAGGCATCCCAATATAACAATATAAACCCCGATCTATGATGAAGGAGGTGTTTTCCTGATCTGGCCCAAACATCGGGATTTGATTATATCCGGAGTAGGCGTCCATGAAACTAAGCAGGGCATGCCCCGCGGTAGCATCTACCAACTGATCGATCCTAGGCAAAGGAAAACTATCTTTCTTACAGGCTTTATTCAGGTCTGTATAATCAACACAGACCCTCCACTTCCCATTGGACTTCTTTACCAAAACCGGGTTCGCAAGCCAATCCGGGTAAAAGGACTCTTTAACTAACCGACATTTAGCAACCGATCAACCTCTTCTTTCAAGGCAGTAGCTCGTTCACCACTGACCGCCCGTCGCTTTTGCCGAACGCCCTTCCTAGAAGGGTCTATATTAAGGTAATGACACATTACTTCGGGATCAATTCCCACCATGTCCGCATGACTCCAAGCAAAAACATCCAGATTATCCTTTAAAAAGGTAACTAGCCTCTCTCTCAAGCCTGACTCTAATCTCGCCCCAATATATAGCACCCGGGACGAGTCCTTCTCGTCCACAAGAATTGGCACAGTATCCTCTGCTGGTCCCACATTCTTCTTGGACTTAGGCAATCGAGGATCCAAGTCAAACTCTACTTCCTTCGTTCCACTGGACTCACCCACTTCTCGTACAGAAACAACCTCGCCCTTCAACGGTTGAGATCCCTCTCTCCAAGTCGAATCATCCGAAAATTCAACCATGGGAGTATCCCCATAATCTACAACGAATTTTCCCTTTTTTGCCCTAAGACTTCTTTGTTCCTCCTCGTCAGTGATATCTTCAACAATCCCTTCTTTAAACTGGTTTTGATTGACTGGAGGGGGAGCTCCAATCATCAACACCCTATACCTTGCACTATCAATTGTCATGCCTTCCATAAAATATTTTTCTGCAGCGCCTTCCATAACAACCTCCACGGTCTCTCCTCGAGAGGGTGGTGCCTCTAACAGAAAGAACGGGGTTCCCTGTTTAGCTAACGTCTCATATCTGGCCAAGGTATAATCCTCAAGGAATTCCACTGTATAAACCATGTGGGTAACCGCCTTTTCTGACGACTTCGGTCTGAAAGATTTCAATGTTTCCACAGCATTTTCGTCTTTGAAGTCCAACATCTCCTCCCCCTGTTTCCCTTTTGAGGAAGACTTCATCATTTTGTTATAACAATCCCTGGAATCATACTGACATCCCTTCGCACACCCGACCCCCACAGGAGTAGGGAATTTCATTGCCAAATGGTAAATTGATGTCACCACCTTCATTTCCTTCAAAACCGGCCTTCCAAGTAGAGCGTTGTAACATGTAGGTTGGTCGACGACTAGAAATTCAAACACTTGAGTAGCAGAGTAAGGGTCTTCCCCTAAGGTAAGTGGCAATTTCACCGTGCCCTTGACCCGGACAGAATCTCCTGTGAAGCCATATATGTGAGTCGTTCCTTGAACCATTTCTTTATCAAGAAGTCCCATCTTCTTAAAAGTTCAGTAGTAAAGGATATTCACAGAACTCCCATTATTGACAAACACACGATGGACGCTCCTAGACCCAATTCTGACATTAACAACCAAGGCATCACTATGCGGATGATGAACCCATCTTGCATCTTCTTCAGAAAAAATTATCTGTGTGTCCTCTCCTTTAAACAGCTTGGGGGTCCTTTCTGACAGGTGATTAACATTTGTCATCGGGGAATCCTTTGCTTCCCGAGCGTACATCTCCATAGCCCTTCTTCCATCTCCCCCAACATGAGGCCCTCCAAAAATAGTAGGAATGCTTGCTTCTTTTACGAACACTGTCTTCTCCCGCTGGTCTGGTCTACTTCCAGGATCTTCCTTCTTATTTTCCTCCATGGGAGGAACGCCCCCCTTGATTTTCCTGACCCATTCAGTCATCTACCCATTCCTGATTAGCAACTCAATTTCCTCCCTCAATTGCCGACATTGATGAGTGTCATGGCCATGGGATTCGTGATAGGCGCAGTACCTTTTCTTATCCCTTTGCGCATTCTTCGAAAGTGGGAGAGGTGGTTTATACAATCCCTCCTTCTTCGTTACTTCATAAATGTGATCAATAGACGCCACCAGCGGCGTGAAAATACTGGTCTGGGGGTAACCCTGATCTTTCTGAAAATAAAGAGGTGGTGGTGGGTACCGTGGCATCGGGCTGGGTGATCTCGATCGATCTGACTTCCAAGTGTCAACAACATTAACATCCCCTCTACCATTCTTCCTTCCATCCCCCAGGGCTAGGAGATCTATCTTTGCGCTTACCCCTGCGACTAGTTTCGGGGTAATCGCTCCTTTTCAGAGCTTCTTCCTCCCTCTTAAAGGGTTCAGCCTGTGCATAAAGATCCGCAAGTGTAGGAGGCTCTTTTCGTTGAAGCTCTTTCCAGAAGTCCGAATTCACCCTTACTCCAGCTATTAGAAAATTCTTGATGGTTTCGTCCGAAGCTCCTCGAACAGTTGGGACTTCTGAGTTGAAACGTCTAAAGTAGGATTACAGGGCTTCTCCCTCTCTCTGCTTTATATTTGCCAAGGTCGTGACAGGCGGAGCATAGATGATAGACGATTGAAATTGGATCATGAACATCCTTCGCATTTGATCCCAAGAAGTAATAGAAGCCGGTCCCAACTTTTGAAACCATTGGTGGGCATTTCCCTACAGGGTCGAGGCTAACAACCTACACTTTGTCAAGTCCTCCACTTGGTAGAGCTCCATCTCAGTGTTGAACCTTGCAATATACTCCGCCGGGTCGAAACTTCCTGTAAACCTCAGATCTCCCACCCCTCGAAAAGATGGGGGAAGAGGTGCTTCACGAACTGCCAATGAAAAAGGCGATGGAGCCGGTTCAAATATAGCTCTTGACCGCTCTTCTGATTGAGCCAGAAGCCTGCGCAAGGCATTCAAGTCTAGATCCTCAAAACCGGCTATCCTACGAGACGCTTCCTCCTGTTTCTGCTGATTCATTAACTCTTCAAACCTATACCGATCCCCGACAGAGTTCTCCAGATAAGGCAAATGATATCTACAAGCAGCCATCAAATTCCCCTCCAAATTAGATTCTAAAGGTCCTCTTTGACCTCTTTCTGCCTGGTTGAGGAGGTTAGCATAAGATCTTCTTTCCCCGTAGCCCAAACTATAATGGTTCGGAGTCCTCCTCTGATGATTTGGGTCACTAGTCTGAACCATTGTGAGAGGAATCACATCGGAGTCTCCTAACATCTCATTCTCGTGATTGAAACGGTGCCTTCCATTAGGTCTCTCCTGGTCCACAGTCCTTTGGCCGCCAACCCAAACTTCTTCCCTCTTAAGTTCTCGCCCCCTTTCAGTCCTTTCATCCTGCGGTCGTGCTTGACCTGGGCGTCGGGGCACCACTGTGTCTGGTGGGAACTCAACATACGGCTCTCCGTAGGTCAAGGCCCTGGGTGTAATAGCTCGGAACCGCTGGTCAGTCCTAGTCTCTCCAACAATCTGAACTTCTCTATCCAAAGGGATTTCCATATGCGAAACGCGTTAGTGATTAATAGCAGATTCCCTACCAACACGCTGATCTCCACCTGGTGTGCGATAATTTCTTTCCCAGTCATGGTAAGTCGCCCCCATATTCTCTCCTCTCCCATCTAGTGGGCGTCGCCCATCACGGTTCAGCGGGATCCTTTAAAAAATTGCCTCTCTCTTTCCATCGCGTCCATCCTCGCACCCATACGGGTAATAGTATTTCCAATATAAGTGATCTGATTCAAGAGCTCAGTATTACTCATCAAGACAGGGGGATCTCCTCCTATCCGTGGCATCGACTGTCCATTAGGAACCCTCGGTGTAGTAGATCTTCGGCGCGAGCCTCCTGGAAGTGAGCGATCAAGGTTTCTCAGCATCGAATTCCTTATGGCAGAATTTCTTGGTGGCGGCGGGGTAAATTCTCCGTGGTCCTAGTATCCTCTCCTCGACGATCATCAACACGCTCTTGGTTTGACTGCGACATCCTTCCTCCTGAGATGTCAAAAGCCCCTCCTTCTAGCGCCAGTTGTTAACGGAGGAATTTGGGAAAACAAATTCGGGGAGGGTTGCTGGAATTGTGGTGGTTGTTGATGGCGGCGAACATCGTAGGATGTTTAGGGTTAGGGTTTATGATTTGGGGATGGCTGAGATTGTATGCTGAGATGTGTGTAGCAATTAAGATCGAATGTTGAATTCTTTCTTTTGTGCTAGGGTTTGCATCGTGCCATACAATGTGCCTACGTACCCTTATTTATAGGGATCAAGCCAAACGTAGTTCTTGGAGAACAAGTAATCGTAATGGGCTAGGTTTCCTTGTTTAGGAAGCCCATTAGGTCAAAGCCACCGCCTTTGACAGTATCAGAATGGACCTAAAGTCCAACTATTTTCTCGGAACGTAGTGATTAAGCTATTGACCCGAGAAAACCGGAGTCAACACTTATCCTAGGTCACAGAGATTAAATAGCTGGTAAGACGGTCCTGAGAACTGTGAAAAGGCGACATTGCTCATCAAAGGGCGAGGCCTTCCGCGAGGGCGAGGCCTCATATATTTAAGAGACCCAATTCGAAGTCCATAATCTTCAATTACCCTAAATCCGAGTTATCCGGACGCTGGGCTTAGTTATTCTCAGAGGGCGAGATCCCTCTAGCAAGCCCATGGGCGAGGTTGTAAGGGCGAGGCCCAAAAAGTAAGCGAGACTAGCTTTGGGCATAACAGCAACAAATACAAGGATTTACACATTCATGTTACGCGGATTAGAACTTAGAATTAATATTAGAATAAATGATGTTCGAATAAGAGATATGGTTAATTCGGACATGTAGAGAATAGAGACCCGTGTAATATGAATGTTCTAACCTAATAAATATAAGATATAAAAGTTAAAAAAATGATGCTTCGTCCCAACTCCAACTCCGAATTCATATTCATATCCTAAATTGTTAAACAAATATATCATTTACTATATATCTCCTAGAATTTCATATTTCGTATGATTCTTGTTCTAATTTACTCTTGGACCCATATTCTTCATTTTTGTTCTCAATTAGCATTACCTCATTTTTGTTCACAATTAGCATTACCATCAATCATCGAAGTGTTCCTTGAAAGTAATTAAACGATTCCAAGCTCGTTTGTATTTTAAAGATTCGAGCCAATGAAATTTTATTTTTATCCGTCGCACTAATCCATATTGCATGAATATAATATTTGTTCATGACCGTGGATTCTACTATTTATTTGGGCTTATCATTCAAATAAGTTATTTTAAGCCCACTTATTTTGAGCTTTAATGAGTAAAGTGATTATGGAATTCAACTTGTTCATTTAATCATTTCTTTGGGCTTTGAGATTTAATAATGTACTTGTGTTATTCAGAGCATTCACATCCCATTCCCCATTCCCAACCCCAAAAACTTACTAAAAATAGTAAATTCCCAAATAAAAATAGTAAATCTCCAAAATTATCAAAAAATTCCTACATCCCATTCCCCATTTTCCATCCCCATATCCCTATATTCTTTTTTATATTACTTCTTTCTCTCTCTTTCACATACAATTTTAACTATAACTACAATTAAATATATTAAAACAGGAAAGAGAAAGATTTGGGGGCTTAAACATTGAACCCATATTTGGGGACTCATTTCTTGTCCCTAAAATTAGACCCTATTTTAGGGAATGGGATGGAACAAGAAAATAGATCAAAAATGACAAATTCCCCTAAATAATAGGGATAGGGATAGGGATGGGGAATGGGATGTGAGTGCTCTCACAATCACAACTATTCTCAAGTATAAATTGGGTGTCTAATCAAATACTCATATGATTTTTTCGGTCCATTAACAAGGTGTAATATCTGATTCCATACCCTCTGTGCTAATTTATTAGTTTTTTTTTTTTGACGAAAAGCAAGTAGTATTATATATTAAAATATCGGAATTCAAATGGGACAAACCCCCGAATTGGCAACTACAATCTGATTGTGAAACAAAAAACTTGCTAAACAAATAGTCGTTTTGTTAACAGATTGCTTAACACATAGAATATTCAAATTCTTAAAACGAAAAAGTATTACAATGACACCTTGAACAATCCAACCAATATCAATTATGAAACCAGTAGCATCGCAATTGACCTTCACATAAGCATTATCTGTAGCCCAATGTTCAAAATAATCAGCACCCATATACATGCCGAAAAAGGGATTCCCAATAAGAACAAATTTTGATTGTGAAAGGTGAGCTTTTGCAATTTCCACCACTGACCCAGCCTCGATGCGAGTTGAACCGATCTTCCAAGATACCAATTGAAACACTTTTGATGGACCAAAACACTCCAAAAGGAGAGACATAAATAAACTCTCAACAAGGAGAGACATAAACCACCCAAAAAGATGGAGATTATTGAATTTATTAACAAGGAAAAAAGAAAAGATTAGGATGATGAGGGGGACGGATGAAGATGAAGGAGGGTGAGGAAGGAAAGAGGAAAGGTGAGGGGAGAAAGAGTGAAGGCGGAGAAAGGGGAAGAAGAAGGAGGGGGCGGCCGCGGCTGACTCTCAAAATAGGGTTTTTTTTAGAGCCTCTTTGAATCAAATGTTTAATTGCTAATTGTAGGTTATTTTCAGAGTCTTCTTTTTTTTCTTTTTTTTCTATTTCGAGAGCTTTTTGTTGCATATTGTATTAGAATATATAACACTTTGTGAATGTAGGAGGAATATGTTACAAATATAGCTTTAAAAATTGAAAAACGGTTCTGGAAATAACATTTGCCGAATTGTATAACTGACATATTAGATTGATTTATATTAATATGCTATACCTTAAACAAGCTTAATGACAGATACAGAAGTTCCTGTTAAGTTTCCTATTGAATGTTTGAGAGCAAGGAAATGTCAGTTATATTACATTGGGAGTTCATTATGTGCTTCTCGTATTGAACTAGTTTTTGTGTGCAAGGGTAAAACCTTAAAGCTGCATATTCCTAGGAACTAAACTTTAACAATATCTGATAGAATGATACTCGGATAGGCAACATGTAAAATGTCTCTCCCTTGAATAACTTCTGGTAAAACGATACGTAGTACTCTTTCCTAGCCCGAAAAAATAATTAGAACGATTTGCTCGACAACAAGCCTCCTCACTTTTTAAACTTGCTATCATGGCATTATGGCCATTCCTCTTATGGCTTTCAGTCGATGAGCAAAGCTAGCAACAACAGTACAACTTCAATAAGTTGTCTTAAGTTCCTCTGTTTTTTATTCAGTTTTATTGTTCTTCCTTGGCGGTGTCTTTCTTAATAATGTTTTCCACTTTGCAATAGTGCTACAAGAAATTAGTGGAGAGACAGCTGCTTGAAAAGCAACTGATGCTTGAATCCAGAAGAAAGGATCGAAAATAAACACAAATTTTCGAAACCAAATATCCATCGCGTGCTCATGGAAATGCTTTCATATATCTGAGAGGAAAAGGACTGCATGCAGTACTGCATCTTTATACAAGTGATCATGGAAGTATGACTATAAGCACTAAAATTAGTTGTGTAACTGTCTATGCGTGGGTGAGACTGAGACAGAGACCTCTCTTTGTTTCACACTAGGAAGGCAAAGATAACTAATGTAATGATTATATGCTAATTTGAAGGCCAGGTACACTTTCTTTCATCATTATAGAAGTGTATGTGCAAAATCAATCTCGATTCCGTATGAACGTCTTTAAACGTGTGATTCATAGGTAGATAAACTGTAGACTCGCAAATCGGTAATTTTGATCGTGTCAAGTTTACAATATGTGAAGAACATGGAGAAAGACCTGATAGAGGTCACTGGTGTAATTTTAGTTTTCTGAGGATAAGGTGAGGTTCGAACATGGTGTTTGTTTGGCACACCCGGTGAATATATCTGTATTTCACTCTTGCTAAGGTACTTCTGGATGGCTCTGACTACAGAGAACAAGATTTTCGACTAGGCCACCAACACTTAAGGACCCCAAAATTTTCGAATCCTTTTTATATAAATATTTAAAATATGCAAGGTATATATGTACATTAAATCCCCTGTAAACTGATTTTGACACAGACCTCCTAAACCTCAATGCCCTGGAAAGTACTTGAGGTGGATATCAAAGCTTTAGCTACATCTGAGCACAACCCCAACAAACATATGGTAGGAGTCGTTTATAATGACATACATTGTAGGATATATAAATTTGCTGATACTATTCTATAAGAACCAGTTAAACATAAATTCGAAACAGACACCTGATGCATTGAGTATATACCGGAAAAGAGAGGGAAACAGATCCTTTATGATGTCTGCCCCAGTTTACCAACAAAAGTATGCACTAAACTGTGCTGAATAATGACCAGATAACATATTCCAACTCAAAACTGAACATTAGTAGAGTACTGCATTTGTTATCAGGCAAAAACTGTTCAAGAGATCATCAATCATATTGGATGTTTTCAATATCTTTACACACCTCAAACAAGTAGTAGATGCATCACTCCAATTTCTGCATCTACATCACCTCTAACAAGTGAAAGGACAGAAATGTAGCATGACATATTTAGTATGCTTTAGTAGTGTCCATTACAAACTCTTCTTAAAAATACCTTACAAATTTTGTAACTAGAAAAACGATCGTTTGGATGGTGCCCGTCCCACAGCTTTCATCAAGTTTGCTATTTCGTAAACCTTGGCCACTTTTGTTCCTCTTCTTGCCTCTGCTGATGCTCTCCTTTCCTCTGCTTTTCTATGTGCTTTTGCTGTATCATTCTGCATCTTTTCCAGGGCTCTTGCTCTTTTCTCCTCTAGCTTTCTCTACAGGAATAAATCGATAACAACATAATGGATCTCAGCATAAGCTTTAGGTTTTCCGAAAAAAGATAATCTTGAAGGCTAAGCAATTTGTCACACTTCATGGATTGCAGTTTGCACTGCAGATTTAAACGATAATAGGAGTCTATTTTCTAAAATCTTAGTCCTTAAATAACATAAAACCTAAGATTTATATTGTTTGGCTGAAAATTAAAAGCCAGAGCTCAGCTCAGCTCTTCAACACAAAAATTATAGGACATATGAATAACACAGCCTTACGGAAACAGCAAGAATAAAACAATATATTTTCGATGAAATGCTTGAACTGCAAACTATAAGTTTCTAAAAAACAGTTGGTACCTCAATTTTCTTCATCCAAGAAGAGGATTTCTGAATCTGCTCATTCTCCCATCCATTAATAATTGCATCTTCGCGCTTAAACCTATTATTAATCTTCGCAATCTTAGCATTTTGCCATGCAGTAATCTTAGTCTCCACCTCCTCTTTCTTCACCCTCTGTACCGACACTTCACTATGATTACTATTAATCGAAGACGAAGCACCAGTAACAACACTAGTCACACCCTGCCGTCGAGGAGATGCCATAGGATTAGTATCCGGGACAATAGCCAAAGGGTTGGTTTCCTCTTCTTCCCCGATCATTCCCAAGTTAAAATTACCATTATTACCACTACCATGATCATTTTCATTGCGGTTATTTTCCACAGCTGATCCTGCAAGAACTAGTGCATTAAATTCCCTACTAATAGTAGTAAAATTCTCGCTGCCTTCGTTGCTAGCCATCGATAAAGACGAATGGTGGCTACTTGTTTCCCAAGTTTCGCGACGTCGAGGAGGCAGAGGAGGAGGAGGACGAGGAGGAGTCAGAGCATGAATGTCTCTGATACTCATGATTTGCTCATCATTTTCATGGT
Organism: Saposhnikovia divaricata; assembly: GCA_036435485.1. NCBI lineage: Eukaryota > Viridiplantae > Streptophyta > Magnoliopsida > Apiales > Apiaceae > Saposhnikovia > Saposhnikovia divaricata. The sequence continues at coordinate 89,333,733 of CM071596.1, forward strand.
CTTGGTCTGGTTGAGTAGTAATACTACTACTACTAGTGGTTGCTCTTATTTGATCACTTGACATGATGATACTTCTTTAGTTAAGTGCCTGTGGTGGAATAGTATGATGAATCAAGATCATAAGGGAATAGAAAGAAAAGGAGTAAAGGAATCAAGCATGTTCACAATCTATCTATCTAGTAATATAATAAGTGAGATTAAAATTGTGTGCAGTTCTTCCCTTTCGAGAATCCACTAATGCGAAAGAGTCCTGTCATGGTAGATGATAATTTAGTATATGATAATTAAATAAGATGAAGTAAAGCATTATTAGCCGTACACATCTTTGCTAATATATCGATTTTATTAAAACCTTATCATATTAAAAGCAATTTAAGATTGTTCCAATTTATCTTGTTTGATCTTTTAGGATCAAATTTAGTAAACTTTGACTGAAATTTTCATATAATATATAATCGAAAATAATTATAAAAACTGTATCATTAGAAAGTATATGTAATCTATTTAATATACTTTTTTTTAGTTTTTGAAAATAATAAAAAATTATTTTTAATTTATAGTTAAAATTGAATCAATTTAATCACAAAAAATCAAATAATATTAATAAATTAGGACGAAGAGAGTAAATATAAATTGATCTGAATTTATAACTTATTTTGAGAAGAACAGCTTTAAAATAATTGAAAATGATTACAATTCTTCCATAGTAAGTAATTGTCTAAACGCAAGAAGACAAGAAGCTATATAGTGGTAGCCTTTAAAGATAGACCCGATATGAAACGTGACACTGATTAGTTGATAAGTAGTACAAGCAATTCGACAAATAAAAGTTACTCCCTCCGTCTCTTAAATCTTTGCCCGTTTGACTAAAAACACGGGTTTTAAGATAGTGGGGAATGAATATTATTTGTTTATGGAGTGGTGAGTATTAAATATTATTTTTAAGGAGTAGTGGGTATTGAATATTATTTTTAAGGAGTAGTGGGTATTGAATATTATTTTTAATGAGTAGTGGGTGGAGTAGTGGGTATTGAATATTATTTTAAAGGAGTAGTGGGTGAATTAGTAAGTATTGAATATTGTTTTTAAGGAGTAGTGGTAGAGTAGTGGGTATTGAATATTATTATTTTATGGCTTAAAATAGAAAGGGGAAAAGTATTTTGAATGACCCAAAATAGTAAACAGGAAATGTTTTAAGAGATAGAGGGAGTAACAAAAAAAAACTTATTCCCTCGGTTCCATAATACTTTTCGTGTTTACTTTGAACACGTTTCTCAATACACATTTTTGATTGTTAATATCTTCAATTTCGTATTAGTATTAAAGTACTCATAAATACGGATCAAACAAAATCACAAATGACTATATTTTGTCTTATAAATTATAAGTAAATTAATAGTCAATTGCTTACAATGAACAAGGTCCAAAGTCAAAATGAGAAAGGTTTTTCGGAACGAAGGGAGTACCTTTTTAGATCAATTCTTCAATTTGGAGAAAAATCAGAAATGCAATGAATTAAGACTTGCATAGTAAAGATACACAATTCAAGTAATAATAATTTATATATTACTATTATTTCATAATTTTGAATTCAATTCTTGTTCATTTCAAACTTATACTAACCATTCACGGAGTGTGTGTACCGGTTTGTGTCGGCTGTAAGAATATTGACTATTAGTTTGACCCCACAATCGTAACGTGTCTTATGATAACGAATAGAGACACGTATATGATGCTACGTGGCACAAATCCACTAGATTAGGTCATAGTCAGCATGAAAATGACACGTGTGCGGTCACACTTGCGATAATGTAATTTAGTATTTTCCAGATGCCCACGTCTACTGTGAAAACCACGATGATGATTAAATAAATTATTTTGGTTTAGTTTTAGCTTTTGATTTCGACACTACTTTTTTTTTTTTGGTTAATTTCTGATTTTTTTATGATGTGAAATATGTTATTAAATGTAGTTTTTGAAAGTTCAAGGTGGGTAGTTACTTGCGTCCATTTATTTGAAAACGAATATTCATTTATTAGTCACGAATTTCTTGACACCTCGGGCACTTTGAAAATGACTTGCAGCTTTGATGAAAATTAATCCTAAATAAATACTCATTTCGTTTCACTTTAATAGCAGTACTGAATTTTATACTACTACTGTATTTCTTTTTTGCTTTGAATAGGAAAAAGGTTATGAAAACATCTATAATGTGGGCAATCGTTGAATAACAATTTAATACATACTTTAAATTACTCTAATCGCATAGTAAAAATTATTCTTATTGGTTCTTTTCTTCATTAAAAAAGATACGATTATATATTATAATTTATAAAAATGGCAAAATGAGATGCAAGAGTATAATTATAAAAAGTTTACATGAGAGGATAAAATTCAAATACCAAATTAGTCTAAATTTTATGTTAATGCCGAAAGAAACCAAGATGAATAATAAACCAAGATGAATCATACTCAAATACTCATTTGAAAGGCATATAATCATGTTTATTAAAAATAAAGATATTAAGCTTACATAAAAATATTTAGGCCTAAAGACTTTAGTATAAAAGAGTACGAGTTAACATGCGCGTAGTAATAAGGTAACTAATTTGTTGCCCTAAAAAATAAAGAAAAAAGGTGTAAGTAATTTGTAATAATGGAGCGGGTGAAAGGGACTTGTATTTTTTAATATATTAAAATAATAATAATAGATATGTTATAGTGTGAAATCATGTGTCAATCAGTAGAAAATAGGAGTACAAAATAAATTAGTTGAGATGGCGAATCATGGATGTGCTAATATAGGTGGATGAAAAGGTATTGGGTAACCCAAACTTTATGAGATTAGCACTATTAAAATGATAAAGATTGTTAGGTTCGCAATTAGTGGTGACACTACGTGATAGTAATATACACAACATACTGTTAAGTGTTAACAAGTACTGCTTGGTTTCAAATTAAAACAAAATTTCATCCTTTTCTCTCATTTCTTTATAAATAAAATAAATTGGATACAGTAGTTAAGAATTTATACTATTATATAAAAATCGAAACATTAAAAGTTTGGTTAGTTGATCGTTTCGGTCGGTCGGTATGGTACCTGTTAATTTTACTTATTTACCCTTACTCAATTACAGATCTACTAGCTAATCAATTTCCTTTTTCAGGTTACACATATTATCTTTTCTATTTTTCAAGAACTAAATAATTTCTTTTTCAGATAAAATACAATATCTTTTATATTTTATCTAACTAAAATTTCTCCTTTATTATTCAATTTCCTTTTTCAGGTTAAACATATTACCCTTTTAATTTTTCAATACCAAAATAATTTCATTTTTCAGGTAAAATAGATTATCTTTTACATTTTATCTAACTAAAATTTCTCCTTTTTAAAAACATTACGAGTAATTTTATTTAATAAAATAACATAATTATATTATAATTACTATTAACTAATCAATTACCTTTTCAGTCAAAATGCGTTACCTTTTCTCTTTTCTCTAACTAAAATCTCTCTTTTTCCAATTATATCATGGACAGTTACCTTTTTTAACCAGAACACGTTACCTTTTTTCTTTTCTCTTACTAAAACCTCTATTTTCCCAATTATATCACGAGCATTTCTATTTAATAAAAATAAAATAATATTATTATAATACCAATAATTATCCGATTACCTTCTCAACTAAAAAATATCATCTATAAGAGATTATAATGAATGAGAATAGTGAATATAACCAATTTCTATATTATAAAGTTATATTAATTTTGTAAACTATTGAAATTTAAAAAGTAAGAAAATATTTTTTAAAAAAAAGAGAAAAAAATGGATGGAACGTTACTGAAAGTAACTTAAACATGCTGTAATGTACTTCCATTACGGACCGTAGTGATGAAAATCGTTAGTAGGCTAACACTTGTTACGGAATATTTTAGCCCAACATGTAGTGTTAACTTTGTTTACCGATTCTGTTTGGACTGAGTTTGGGCCATTTGGGATTTGCTAATTCCAAATTTCACTCCTTTAATGAACCACCTATCTTTAAAACGATTGGCTAAAAATACCCATTATGTAAAATTTGCTTAACTTAAGTATTATGCTTCAATGATGTTTTCTATAATGATTCGTTATATTTAAAAATGATATGTTATCATTATTTATGATTATAATAAATAGAATCTATCTTTTAAATAAGATAATGGCAAAACACATGTTTCAGACTACCAACTTGCCTCTTATTTTCAATTTAGTCCATCAACTAATTATCGCTTCAATTAAAACCATGAACATGTCTTTTATCAAGTAAAATGATCAGTCGTTAAGGGAGACGTTAGTTTCTTAACGGAGATGTGACGACTGACGTGGCATTGGTGTGTAGTTATATAATTATTTTTTTTTCCTTATTTGAAGGACACCAACAATTTTATTTTATCCTATAAGAAAGATGTTAATCAATATTTAATTGAAAAAACATTATAAAATAATAAAATAAAATTAAAGATTAATTTAGGATTTCAATCTAAAAAGAGTAAAGATTCCTATTGATAATTATGAACAATTTTCTAAAATTATTCTACTTCATTATTTGAAAATGTGATGTTTAAAATGTTGACATGTTATTTATTTTAAAATATAAATTGCAATCATGTACTCTTAATAAAATGATTTTATTAGGAACATTTTATCCATGTAAAAACTTGACATAAATTAGAGTTTAATGAAGAATATACTCTTAATAAAATGATTTTATTAAGAACATTTTATCCATGTAAAAACTTGACATAAATTTGAGTTTAATGAATAAAGTAATCAAATTGCAGTCATGTACTCTTAATAATATGATTTTATTAGAAACATTTTATCCATGTAAAAACTTGACATAAATTAGAGTTTAATGAAGAAAGTAATCAAGATTAACTTCGTAATATGAAAAAGACATGGTAATTAAATTAACTAATCTTTCATATTAAGTAATGAAATTTAATCTTCTATATTTAATTAAATCTTTCTTATTAATCTTCCATGTTTAGTAATGAAATTTAATTACCATGTCTTTTTCATATTACAAAATTAATCTTAATTACTTTCTTTATTAAACACTAATTTATGTCATATTTTAGATGGATAAAATGTTCCTAAAATAATTTTATTAAGAGTACATGATCGAAATTTTTATACTGAAATAAATAGTATATTAATATTTTAAAATCACATTTTTAAATAATTTAAGTAGAATAATTTTAGGAAATTGTTCTTAATTATCTATAGAAACCTTTTACTCTTTTTAGATTGGGATCCTGAATTAATCTTTAATTTTATTTATTATTTTGTCTATTTTTTCAATTACATTTAAAAAAATTGTTGATGTCCTTTCAAATAACAAAAAGAAATAATTATATGATTATACAGGTCGCATCTCTATTAAAAAACTAACGTTTCCCTTAACGGTTGGTTATTTTACTTGGTAAAAGACATGTTTATGGTTGTAATTAAAGCGACAATTGGTTGATGGACTAAATTGAAAATGGGAGGTAAGCTCGTAGGCTAAAATATGTGTTTTGTCTATAACAATAAAAATGATGTGTAATTTCACTACAGGTCTTTAGAGATTCAACAAATATAGTCAACATGTTTTTGTTGGCTAAAAATGTTAATAAGGGTTAAGATCCTTTGGAGTGCCAACATTTTTACAAAATCTCTATTAAGGTAAGCCATGTGGATTTTTAGCTAAGGGCTTATCATGGTTGAAGATACTCCTAGTGGGGCTGTAAAATGATCGGGATAGAATCGGATACCCCTTTACTCAAGTATCTGATCATTTTACTTTTATCGTATCTAAATTTGGGTCTGAGATCATTTTATTCGGATCTAATCCGAATCGGGTATTGAGCTTCAAATTTAAACCGAATATGAGTCAGTATCAAATTTTCTTGTTCCTAATCGAGTAGTTTGTGATCCATCAAATACTTATCGAATAAGTGTCAAATATGATCCACTAACATTATGTAACATTTTTATTTGAACTATATAAATAATCATTTATGCAAAAATAAATATAAATTATAAAAAGATAATAATCATAGATCGAAAACTTTAATAAATGATCTATTAAGTATTTAAATAATAAATAAGTATTATGTTAACTCGAATAATTTGTAGAAGGGGGGTTGAATACAAGTTATATAATCGTGTATGATTTTTGCTTGATTATATGAACAAGAATAAACGAATAAATCAAAATTTGTTTGTATTAAAATAATCAAATACAAACTCTACCGAAGGTGTACAATACCTTTAGCAGCTGCTGACAATACAAATCTCTCTCTGTTTGTTTTGAACTCTCGAATACAAATCTTACGAACTTACTTGTTCACCCCCTCTTTTTACAATGATATTGAGAGAGTACTTATATTGCTACCTATCAACTAATAACAGAATTATAATCTATCTATGACAATGTTCTGCCGTCCAGTTGATAGTTTCCATCAATAGAGAATTTGTTTCCTTCACGATATCTTCTTGCTTGTTTTCCAAAACAAATATCATGTTTTATAGCACTTGCCAGTTTCTGTAGCATCCATAATGACATCATCAGTAACACGACTGACATCATCAGTAACACGACTGATATCAGAATTTCCCATTGCATCAGGATCTGATTATCCCATCAGTATTTGATCAGGATCTGACTTGCTGTATCAGGATTTGCTCTTAGTTCCTGAAATGTAGTTTCTGACGCACTGTTCCTGACTAAATTCTACAGATTACTGTTTAACACATATATCCTATACAAAGTGCTAAATCCTTTATAAGATCAGGATATACAAGAAGTATTATCAAAATTCTATCCTTAACATCACAACTTATGAATTATTCCTAACAATCTCCCCCTATTTATGCTTTAGAATCTGAAGCATAAATCTAAGTTGTAGATGTCAAAACATATAACAATACAACCAGAATAGAATTTATGAATTCAAGATCATGAAGTTAAGTACCTCCTTCTTCAGATGTAGACATGTATCTAGTACTTAGAAGAAAGAATTCAACTATTTGATGCTTCTTTTCCTTTACCACTCCCATGATGAAATTTACCAACTCTGTCACCCTTAGTTCTGCTCCCAGTCTGTTGTTGTTGTTGTTGTCTCGGAATTGTCTTTATCTCCCCCTTTTTGACATCAGCAACATTAATTCCAAGAGATTCAGTAACAGAACAAATGAGATTCATCATAACTGCTTGATTTTCCATAATAGTGACTTGGTTATTTTCAAGAATTAGAAGTCTCGATTGAATATCACTTTGAGATTTCTGAATGTCCTGTAGAATTTCAGAATTGACTTCAATGTTGGAAGTGCTTGTTGTATCTTCAGATTCAGATGCAGAAAAAACATTATCTTCAAGTCTTGTAGAAGAAGTTGCCTGTTGAGAATGATAATCAAGTAATAATACTTGAGTAGAAGTAAAAACATCTTCATATTTCTGATCTGGAGCTAAAGTATGATCATCCTGTCCTTCACCAGTATTCTGTGTACTAACATCTACAAATCCTGACTTCTCCTTAGATTGATCAGATATTGTTGATGTCTCAAATCTAGCTGAAATTGGAAGTACAAAGGAATACTAGGATCATTAGGAATTTCTTCTGGTACTGGTTGAGTAGAAGTTTGTCTTAGCCTTTCACCTCTTCTGTTAATGATCTCTGCAAGCCTTTCTTTCTGTTTCTGAGCTTTAACTTCTGGCTTTGCATTGTGATGTGCTAAGTCATGCTTCTCATACATCTTGATAAAAGAATAAGTACCAGCATCCATACCAAGATTTTCAGACCAAGATTCAGGAAAAACCTGATCCCAAAATCAAACGATGGTTGTTTCCTAATTTTCTCTCCCTCACTATGGAGTTGATCATCCATACTCTCATTCTCACTTTGACTATCTAAAGTCAACACTCTTTCTACCTCTCCTTTTGCCTAATCAGGAGCCAGCCTCTCTGTGTGTGGATCTATGTCCATCTTTTCAAGTGTATCACTCAAATTTGGATAAGTGCTCTCATGACCTACAGGAAAATAGGGGTTAGAAGAAGTTTTTATACCTGAACTTACATGGAGAGAGGGTTCCTCATATGGCATGGGGCTTGAGGTTTTCTCCAAGGAGTGAGCTGCTATAGTCTCTGAATCCTTACAAACATCTACTTTCTTTCCAGAGACTACATGCTCCAGTATACCACTTTCAGGTTTTACACTAGACTCTGATGTCTTCAGTAATACTTCATTAGACACCATAGCTAATATGCCACCGTCTTTAAGTGTTGGTTGCTGAGACACACCCTCAAGGTGGATAGACTCTGAAAGAACAATATTGGTTTGATCTTCAGAAAAATCAATCAAAGTCATTCCTCCCATATCATAGGGTTTCTCACTTGCAATTTCAGTCATCACAGAAGACCTTCCAGCATCATCAATCACAGTTCCTGAGTCATCCAACCTCTGACTAGATGGTTCTTGTGTTGCAGTGACTGTGATATGATCTATTCTACTATTCACCACTGGTGCAATAGTATCTTCTGTTGACTACTTCCCTCTATCAACTACCTCATCTTGTTCACCTTGAGCTGAAGCATCTTCAACAATGACATCCTTGTCAAATAAATATGCATGAAGTGATTGAAGTGCAACATGCTTAGGAAGTCCAAATTTCTTGTGTAACTCCTTTCTGATTGATACATAGAAGTATGTCTTCATTAAGTCAAGCCTTTGATGTAACAGTCCATATTCTTCAGGAAATGAAAGTTTGGGAACTCTTTCAATCAGAAAATTTAGAACAGGCCTGGAAAGCTTCACTTTCAGAGAAATAAGTTCCATAGCCAGTCTGTATGTCAATGTAGTTTTCCGTGAAGAATCAAGATCCAGATCTCTCTTGCCAGATACTGACTTGGATTTAGCATTATTTGTAGAGACCTGCATAATGTTAGTTGGACTTGACACTGTGTGTGTAGGTGACAATTGAATCTTTCTCCTTGTTCTCCTAGTATAGTGAGCAACAGATTTGTCTTGAGAAGACTCAAGAGGTGTAGACACAGAAGTGATCTTGGGATGAGATCCTTTTTCAATAGACACAGTCTTTTGAGAGACAATATCCAGTAACTGTTTTCCCTTTTTAAGAACTACAGTCTTTTGAGAGACTGCAGCCTGGCTATGACTAGGTGCCCCATCTCTTTGTCCTAGCTTAGAAAGTTGAATTGCAGCCTTCAATTTTCCTCTCTCAGCAAGAGATATATTATCATCATCTTCACTAGAACTACTACTTGAAATGACAAATCTTCTCTTCCTTACAACTGATGTCTTTTGAGAAACACCAGAGGTTGGTTCTTTGAAACAATAGGCTGTGGATCAAAATTTGGTTCTAGAATTGTTTCAGAGACTGTAATGTTTTTGGCTACTTGGGTAGACACAGGGGGTTCTCCTCCAATTGAGATTCCTGAGTCATTTCACCACCAAAGAAAGAAGAATTATAGATAGTAGGAAGATGAGTTCTTAGAAGTACCTGAACATGATTTGGATAGTGTAACGCAGGTATTTCATCTAGATTCTTTTCACTATCCTTCTTTGTAATGTCAGAGAAAATTATTTTTTGCCGTACATAAGAAGAAACACAATACTCTCTACCAAATCTAGCTTCAACATCAGGAATGAAATGGTTAATAAACATTTGCATGAATCTATGATAATAAACCATATTCCTGTCATGATCTCTCGACCCAAGTTTAATACACATCTGATTTAAGATAATGTGACCAAAATTAATTACTCTGTTATACAGCAAAGCATATACAATATGTGATGTAACAGCTGTAATTTGTTGAAAAGAACTACATTTACCAGTAAAGCATTTAGCAATTTGATCAAAGAAGAAAGACCATTCTTTCCTAAGAAAAGATCTATTTAACTGGCTCATGTTATCTAGAGGTCCATCATAACCTAATTTAGATAACATAGTTCTCACATCATCATCAGATGGTACATTCTCAAAATTTGTACTAACAGGTAAGCGAAGTACTGAATTAATAACAGATTCAGTAAGATCAAATGAGTCTTGTCCTAAGTGTAGAACAATCTTACCTGATTGACTCTGAGTATAATCAATTACCTCAGCATTCTCCCAAGCTTGTGAAACAGCTACTTGATTAATTTGTGGAGATGCTGTCAAGGCATAGCTTAATGGTCCTTTCGCCATAAAGTCCATTATAGGATGAAAATCAGTTGACACCTATTCCTTGTTGGTGATAGCTGCAACATGATTGTTCATCATAAAATCAAAGTCACCAAACTTGAAAGCTACTGATTTGGGTAGTCTTCTTTGAGTTGCCATTTTGATCTGAAAAGAACTTAAGAAATCTTTGAAATTTATTAGTGATTTTGAGAACTCGAGAGTGTTTTTGCTTTAGAGAATGAAATTAGAGAAAGCAATTACACGATTAGAGTGTCAAAATAATTATATTTCAAAAATCCTTCAGACCCATTATCCCACGTTGACACGTAGGTTGACAGGTGTCAGTCCCTGAAAAATGCAGTTACCCATGACTTTTGGAAAATAAAATCCAAAAATGATTTCAAGTAAATAAGTCAAGGTAAAATCAAGATAAAAATCAATACTGATTAGTTTCCTCTTCCTGATGTGATCTTTTCATCAGGATAATCACACGATTCAATGTGATTTCTGAATTAAAAGAATTACTAATCCTGATGTGAACACACTTGTATTCCTGATCAATATCATCCTGATTCCAGAGACTAAATAGAGTTTCCACATGGCATTTTCTTTTACCTGAAAAAGAAATAACAAGATCAATTGGTTAAATTCATTCAATATTTCTTGAAAATACAAAAAATACAGTCACACATAATTATGACTGAATGCATTGATATCTCCCAAATGACTGTTCAGCTTCCCACGTCTTTCTATAAAAGAAACCGATGTCTTATGCCATTCTCCAAAACCTTTACATTCTTTTCTCTTTCCATCATGGCTTTCAACCCAAATCTTCATATGAACCCTAGCTTTTGGTACATTACCACTGAGAAGTTCTTTACTCTTGATGATCAGGAGCAAGTGAACTATCTCTTAGAAGAGATAACTTTTCTCATCAAGTCAAATATGGTTAATCTTAACCCAGATGATTTCCACAAAAATCTCCTTTAAAACATCTACCAGTTGGATACAATCCTCCTCTAATCTCTTCACTCCTTGAGGATGAAGAATTTGGTGAAGAGTCTGAGGTTGATCTTGATGGAGATGCTATTCATCTTCTTCAATAAGCATGAAGATGAGTCAGCTCCTCTCATTCAAGTCACCCAGACAAGGAATTCATTCTTGAGATGCTCCTTGTCCTGAAGTCGATCGTTGAAGATTGAAGCAGCAACAACTTTAGACAAGAATAGAATTATCAGTAGTAGTTAGACAAAAAGAAGAATTGTATTTCATTTTCATGTATGTAATGCTTTTGATTAATGAAAATACAAGTTTTCTTAATATCTACTTGTCTATCGTTGTTTATTGACTGTCACGAATAATGATATAAATTATCAGTATGTATGTAATAAAACTTGCTAACTTAGACTTAACAAAACTCAGAATTGAACCACCAAATAACATGAACTTCAGAATTTGAAACAGTAAGACACACAAATTTCACAATCCTGATACTGGCGATACAATCCTGATGTCAATACTGATGATGTCAGCATACTGATAGCAATCCTGATTCTTATTAACAAGTCTATCATACTGTAATTTATCAAAGTAAAGTGTTACAGCTTAAGCATTTAACAATCAAGTATAGATCCTGACAAAATATCAAGTCTATAAGCTGAAACAACATACCTTGCTACTTGTGCAGATGTTAAAGATCGAAAAATTTAACATTCCTAACTCACTAACCAATCTAATGAATGTAGCCTCATCAAGTGGTTTAGTCAGAATATCTGTAAGCTGTTTGTCAGTAGGAACAAAATGGAGTTCCACAGTACCATTTTCAATATGTTCTCTAATAAAATGATACCTGACATCAATGTGCTTGGTCCTTGAGTGTTGAATTGGATTTTTTGCAATTTTGATAGCACTAGTATTATCACAAAACATAAGAATATTACTAAGTGTCATACCATAATCCTTCAACTGATTTCTTATCCAAAGGAGTTGAGCACAACAACTGCCTGCTGCAATGTATTCAGCTTCTGCAGTTGAGGTTGAAACTGATTGCTGCTTCTTGCTTGCCCAAGAAATCAATCTGTTTCCCAAGAATTGACATGTACCTGTAATGCTTTTCCTGTCTATTTTACACCCTGCATAATCAGAGTCTGAATAGCCAATTAGGGAGAAATCAGATTCTCTTGGATACCACAAACCAAGATTTGGAGTTCCCTTAAGATATCTAAAAATTCTCTTCACAGCAATTAAATGAGATTCTTTAGGATCACTTTGGAATCTAGCACATAAACAGGTAGAAAACATTATATCTGGTCTACTTGCAGTTAAATATAACAGTGAACCTATCATGCCTCTATAGCTAGTGTTATCAACACTCTCTCCCTTAGGATCAAAGCCTAGCTTAGTGGCTGTTGCCATGGGTGTCTTTGCAATTGCACAATTTTGAAAGTCAAACCTTTTTAAAAGATCTTTGATATACTTTTAACTGATTAATGAAAATACCATTCTCAGTCTGTTTGACCTGCAAGCCTAAAAAGTAATTTAGTTCACCCATCATGCTCATCTGATATTTAGACTGCATAAGCTTGCTAAACTTAGCACATAACTTTTCATTAGTAGAACCAAATATAATATCATCAACATAAACTTGAACTAAAAGCAAATCACCTTATATCTTTCTAAAGAATAGAGTTTTGTCAATTGTACCTCTTGTGAAGCCATTTTCAAGAAGAAATTTAGACAAAGTCTCATACCATGCTTTTGGTGCCTGCTTCAGTCCATAGAGTGCCTTGTCAAGTTTGTAGACATGATTTGGAAACTTTGGATCAACAAAACCAGGTGGTTGTTCCACATACACTTCCTCATCAAGCTTGCTATTTAGAAAAGCACTCTTTACATCCATCTGGTATACCTTGAATTTTGAATGAGCTGCAAATGCAAGAAACATTCTGATTGCTTCTAATCTTGCTACAAGTGCAAAGGTTTCATCATAGTCAATTCCTTCTTCCTGAGAATAACCCTTGGCTACCAGTCTTGCTTTGTTTCTTACAATCATACAAGATTCATCTAGCTTGTTTCTGAAAACCCATTTAGCACCAACAATAGATCTATCTTTAGGTCTTGGTACCAGTTTCCAAACTTTGTTCCTCTCAAACTCATTCATTTCTTCCTGCATTACTATTACCCAATCAGGATCCTGTCAGGCTTCTTCAACCTTCTTAGGTTCATTCTTTGAGAGAAAACAACTGTACAAGCATTCATTTTGAATTGATCTTCTAGTTCGAACACCACTATTTGGATTACCAATTATCAAATCCTCAGTATGATCCCTTATCCATTTTCTAACAGGTGGTAGATTACTCCTGCTAGACTCTCCCCCTAAGTTAGTGGTATTTCTTGTAGAAGAACTTTCTCTGCCTTCAAAAGCTCCCCCTTGATCAGTAGAATCAGTGGATTCAGTACTGCTACTAGTTCCTGATCTTCCTTCATTAGACTCTGAAGGATCAGTTCCTGATGAAGTAGACTCTGAATGACCAGTCTGATCCTGATCAGTCCTATGTTCTTCTTGATTGAATTGCTCCCCCTCAGCAGTAGCATTCCTTTGAGAAGCAATGGAGATTTCCTCTGGAGAACCTTCATCATCGCTGGAGGGAATCTTAGAATACTTAAGATTTTCAAATTCCAGATTGTCATGACTTTCATCAGTTTGCAAAATTCCAAACTTCTTATCATCAAATGCAACGTGAATTGATTCCATAACAATGTGAGTTCTGAGATTGTATACTTTGAAGGCTTTTGATGCTGAATACCCTAGAAAGATTGCTTCATCTGATTTAGCTTCAAATTTCCCAAGTTGTTCTGGATGAACTTTCAGGACATAGCATTTGCATCCAAAGATGTGAAAGTATTTCACACTTGGTTTCTTTCCTTTGATCATCTCATAGGGAGTCTTGCCATGAGCATTTACCAAGGTACAGTTTTGAGTGAAACATGCAGTGTTGATAGCTTCTGCCCAGAAATAGGTTGGAAGCTTTGCATCTGCAAGCATGGTTCTTGCTGCCTCTATGAGAGTTCTGTTCTTTCTTTCTACTACACCATTTTGCTGAGGTGTTCCAGGTGCAGAAAACTGTTGAGTAATTCCACTGTCTGCACAATACTCCTCCATTGTAGAATTCTTGAATTCTGTACCATTGTCACTTCTGAGCACTTTGACCTTGTACTCAGAGCTATTTTGAATATTCTTGACAAGTTCAATGATTTCCTGAGGAGCTTCATCCTTGTTGTGTAGAGAGAATACCCATGTGAACCTTGTGTAGTCATCCACTATAACTAGAGCATATCTTTTCTTATTAATAGACATAATGTTTACTGGACCAAATAAATCAAGATGCAGCATGTGAAATGGTTCAGTAATTGAATTTTCTGTCTTTATCTTGAAAGTGGTTCTTCTTTGTTTACCAAGCTGACAAGCATCACAAAGTCCATCTTCTGAGGTAGGCCTCTCACCAGATGATGATTAACAAGTTGATTAAGCTTCTTGAAGTTGAGATTTGAGAGCTTCTTGTGCCAGTTCCAGCTTTCATCATTGGATGCCTTGCTGTAAAGACATCTGACAGTTCCTTTAGATGTGTCACTCAATCTGGCTTCATATATGTTACCATGTCTCTGACCAGTTAGAACAATGTCTCCATTCTTCATATTCAAGATTTTGCATCCGTTACTGTCAAAGATTTATTGGTAACCCTTATCACCCAGTTGACTTATGCTTAAAAGTGTGTGTTTCAAGCCTTCAACCAGTGCTACATTTTCTATGATGACATTCCCCAAAATAATTGAGCCATATCCCAGAGTTTCTCCTTTGTTACCATCTCCAAAGGATATTACTGGGCCAGCTTTCCTCTCAAAGTTTGTAAGCAGGGACTTCTTTCCAGTCATATGTCCAGAGCATCCACTGTCCAAGATAATTGAATGCTTCTTTCCAATGCCCTGCAAACAAAAAGTAGCTAGTTAGAATTTTTTTAGGACCCAACTTTGATTGAATCATTTCTTACTAACTTTTGAACCAACAGGCTTTGAAGATTTTGCTTTTGATTTACCTGTTGCAGAGTCAACCTTAGACTTAGATTTCACAAACTGTTTGTGACTAGGAGTTTCAGATTTCAGAGAATAATAGTCATAATACAGTTCATGATATTCCTTACACATATAAATGGAATGAAGTAAACTACCACAATGGTAACTGGGTTCTTGTGGTTGGTATTGAATTCTCCGAGTCTTGGGGAATCTGGACTCAATTTTCCAAGAAGGTTTTTGATTGCAGTCTAGGGCCAAATGATTATGATTTCCACATTTATAGCATTTCTGCCTAGGTGCATCAGGTACATTATTTTCTTTGTTAATACCTTCTTTTCTATTCCTATTTCTTCTGATCTTGCTAGACTCTGAAATACTTTCTAGTCTCTGTTTCAACTGAGACTTAGACAGAAAACCTATGTTGACATTCCTAGGTTTTTCTAACACTCTCTCATCTGAATTGCTATTGTTAATTCTTTTGTGCACAACTGGGGTACCTTTAGAATCAACAAATTTAACATGTTTAGGTTCAGAAACTATCTTCTTACCTCCAGACTAAGATGTGCTAGCTTCAGTTTTACTATCATCATTGACAATAGCTACTGTATTTTCTTGCCTAGCCTTATCAAAACCTAAACCATTAACTTTACCCAAAATTTGATTTTCAATGACTTCTTGAGTCTTTTTACCAGAATTGTTAATGGTTTTAATCACATCTCTCTCTTCCTCTAGTTCTTTTCTGACATAGTCATAAGCCTCAAGAATAACACCATAATCATGCTTAGCTTTATCAGAACTTAAATTATATTCTTCCATTTGAATTAACTCAGATTCAAGAAAATTATTTCTACTAAATAATTCATCATTCTTAGCCTTGAGTTCTTCTTTCTCACTAGCAAGAATTTTGAAATTAGTCATAAGATTCTTAAACTCAACATGAATAGATCTAATATCATCAGAATCTAAGCTATCAAACGAATCAAGAGAGTGAAGTGATACCTTAACTGAAGATGAAGAAGTTTTCTTTGGAGATCCAGGCTTGTCTGAAGCACTTGCCATCAATGCAATGTTGTCATAATCCAATTCATCATCAGAATCACTGGAGTCTGCCCAATCCTTCTGTGTGACCATGAGTGCATTACCCTTTCCTGAATTCCTAGGCTTTTTGCACTCACTAGCAAAGTGTCCAAGCTCACTGCAGTTAAAGCACTTGATCTTGGCTTTATCAAGCTTGATAATTGTACTCTTGCCTTTGTCATTCTTCTTCTCCTCTTTCTTCTGAAAAGTGCCTTTGCTAAATCTTCTCCTGTTGAATCTTCCTTTCTTGAAAGCTTTAGCAAACATAGCAAAGATTTCTTGCATCTCTGATTTAGAATCATTATCTTCAGAGTCTATATCTGTAGTCTCTGACTCAGAACTTTCTTTGCTCTTCTTCTTCCTCAAGTCTCTTTCAGTAGATTCAGTCTTTTCTTCTAGAAGCTTCTTTGATTCAGACTGAGCAATGAGTGCAACAGTTTTCATCTTTCCTTCACTCCTGCTCTTTTTCTGCTGCCTGTCAAGTTCATAAGCTCTCAATTTTCCATAAACTGCTTCTAATGATATCTTATCAAGATCATTAGCTTCCTCAATTGCAGATATCTTCTCATTGTAGAAATCAGGAAGAGCTTTCATGAACTTAGTATTCATATCCTCCAAGTCATAATATTTACCATGCATGGCCATCTCATTGATGAGTTTAGTAGACCTATCAAAGGTGTCAGTAAGTGACTCGCCAGACTTGGATTCAAAGTACTCGTACTGTTGTATGAGAAGTGTCCTCATATTCTTCCTGACAGGTTTTGTTCCTTCACAGTGAACCTTTAGATTGTCCCATATCTTCTTAGCAGTTTTACACGAGAGAACATAGTTAGTGAGAACAGAATCAAGACTGTTGAATAGTATGTTTCTCACTTTAGCATCCTTAAGAACGCTCTCCTTTTCCTTATCTGTCCATTCAGATTTAGGCTTCTCTGCTGTATGTTCTGGAACAACTTTTCCTTCGACAGTTGCTTGAGGAACAAGCCTTGTTGGAACAAAAGGCCCATCTCTGATTCTGTCAAGATAATCAGGATCTGTTGCTTCCAAGTGATGCAACATCTTCACTTCCCATAGAGTATATTCGTTTCTCTTGAGCATAGGGATCTTAGTATTACCATCCTTGTAACCAGACATGATTGCAGATCTTTATGATTATTCGAAATCAACTTGCTCTGATACCAATTGTTAACTCGAATAACTTGTAGAATGGGGGTTCAATACAAGTTATATAATCGTGTCTGATTTTTGCTTGATTATATGAACAAGAATAAACGAATAAATCAAGCTTTGTTTGTATTAAAATAATCAAATACAAACTCTACCAAAGGTGTACAATACCTTTAGCAGCTGCTGACAATACAAATCTCTCTCTCTGTTTGTTTTGAACTCTCGAATACAAATCTTACGAACTTACTTGCTCGCCCCCTCTTTTTACAATGATATTGAGAGAGTATTTATATTGCTACCTATCAACTAATAACAGAATTATAATATATCTATGACAATGTTCTGCCGTCCAGTTGATAGTTTCCATCAATAGAGAATTCGTTTCCTTCACGATATCTTCTTGCTTGTTTTCCAAAACAAAGATCCTGTTTTATAGCACTTGCCAGTTTCTGTAGCATCCATAATGACATCATCAGTAACACGACTGACATCATCAGTAACACGACTGATATCAGGATTTCCCATTGCATCAGGATCTGATTATCCCATCAGTATTTGATCAGGATCTGACTTGCTGTATCAGGATTTGCTCTTAGTTCCTGAAATGTAGTCTCCGACGCACTGTTCCTGACTAAATTCTACAGATTACTGTTTAACACATATATCCTATACAAAGTGCTAAATCCTTTATAAGATCAGGATATACAAGAAGTATTAGCAAAATTCTATTCTTAACATCACAACTTATGAATTATTCCTAACATATTACTCGTATTTTATGAAAATTTAATGTTATAGATGATATTAAAAATTTATAATAAGCTATTGAATTAAAAATGTAATGAACTAAATATATAATTCATATCCGGATGTGAATTGAATACGGATCATGAATCATATTCGGGTAGGATCATTTTCATAAGAATAATATTAGACTTAATTTGAGCGGGTATATGAGTGCTCATATCCGGGATCATACTTTATCCGGGTATAATTTTTCCGCCAAATTTGGATCATTTACAAAACGAATATGAGACGTGTATCATATTTTCGAATCGGATATTAGCCAAGATACTGGATAGCCCTGATCAATTTACAGCCCTAGGTATTAGCTTAAAAATAATAATATGTCATTCATTTAATTTATCTTCACCTATTTTATTATATTAAGTACAATAACTATATTATATGATAACTCGTACTAAATATGGCTAGGGGTTAATTGAAAAAAAGTATGGGTAGGGTTGAATATGAATCAAAATTAAAATATTAATTTTAATAAATTATTGAGAATAAATATAATTAATAAATACTATTATTTAAATATGTGTTTGTAAAAAGTTGAATGATAAAATTATATTATAAATAAATATTATTTATGTGACTCATCGAACATTGGATGAAATTTAAAAACTAAACTAAATAATTCTTATATAATTTTATAATTTGTAAGAAATTGACTTATGATATTAATTGTGCATTATTAAAATATAATTTTACTAGCATAGATTTCCGTCGGGTCATGAGTAAATTCACATGAATCACATGAAATTCGTTTGTAATAATCACCTATAAATTAAACGTACATATATTTTTTATTTCATAAATTACTTATAAAATAAGCGATATATCTCGTTTTGGGTAAATAGGCAAATTCATAATCAAACTGACCCTCAACTTGCAACTGGCTAAGTCAACTCAAAAACCTTGCATTTACATAACTCAAGTAATTAAAACTTGCAACTGGGGCACTAAACAAAAGTAAACTTGCAACTTGGTAACTGAATAAAAATAAACTTGCAACGAGGGCACTGAACAAAATTGAGAATGAGAATAAGCAAAATAAA
This sequence comes from Saposhnikovia divaricata, assembly GCA_036435485.1. Taxonomy (NCBI): domain Eukaryota; kingdom Viridiplantae; phylum Streptophyta; class Magnoliopsida; order Apiales; family Apiaceae; genus Saposhnikovia; species Saposhnikovia divaricata. The sequence goes on from CM071596.1 coordinate 89,353,104, forward strand.
CTGATTGAGAGAGGAGAGAGACTAAAATTTAGTTCATTTTTTTATTTTAAGAAAATTTGAATTTTTATAAATAAAAATTAAGATTTAAAATATTTGTTTTATAGTTTTCATATATAAAAAATTAAGATTTTAAAATAAAAAATTGAATATGAAATTTTTAAGAAAATTCAATTTTTTTATAAATTAAACAAAGATTAAGATTTAAAATATTTTTTTATAGATCTTAAATATAAAAAAATTAAGATTTAAAAATGAAAAACTGAATATGAATTTTATAAGAAAATTCGAATTTTTTATTATATCTTTATATATAATAAGCGTAAGAGTGATCTTATCCATAATAAGAAGGGTATTTTGATAATCAAAACGAAATATAAGTATATTTTAAAAATCAAATAGATTTTCAATGTAAAAAAAAGGTCAATTTCTTCTCTCTTTTGTTTTTGCATAGTTTTAATTGGAAAATAATTGTTAAGTCATCACTAAATTAATGAATATTTTGCTAATTTAATGTTGCCTGTAAAATTGTCCGAACCAAATTTTAAGAATTCAAGATAGAGCACAAATATTAAATTGAATGTGTAAAATCTTATATATATTAATTTTTTTACCAACAATTTGATATGTAAATTAATAACATATAAAAATTTTAAAAAAAAAATAATATAATTGAGATATTAGAAAAGGAGCTGTGCGTTGCACGGGTTATAAACTACTAAATTAAAAAAAGATTAAGATTTAAAATATTTGTTTTATAGTTTTTATATAGATAAAAAATTAAGATTTTAAAATAAAAAACTGAATTTTTTGTTCATGGCCCAATTGTAAGTTTATTTTTGTTCAATACCCCAGTTACAAATTTTTATTAATATAGTAATGTAAATGCAAGTTACGGATAAGTTCAGTTATGTAAGTTGCAAGTTCAGTTTTTATTCTGTTAGTTAGGTTAACGGCAGTTACCTAAATGCAAGTTACAATTTATTGAGTTATGTAATTGCAAGATTTTTTAGTTCAGTTACCCAGTTGCAAGTTGGGGGTCAGTTTGATTATGAATTTGCCCATTTACCCATCCCGTTTTATGGGACACGAGATTCAACCGCTCAGCATGAAAAAGAAGGAAATAGGAACTAGAAACAGAGTTGCAGTGAAAAACCAAACCTATTTTAGATGCATAAACTCAGAAGTAGCCAACCGCATATCATTTTTGTCATTATTTTAATATTTTTTTTGATAATTTTGAAGCAACTTTTATTAACTTGAAAGAAATTCAACCGGGACAAATTTCTAATCGACTATATAATTGGGTTGAAAAACAAATAATCGAGCTAAACAATTAATCGTTTTATTTCTGAATAGCTTAACCATGGGTGGCCCTGAGGCATTGCCACTGGTACGACCGCACTGGGCCCACTAACCTCAGGGATCCCAAATAAAATTTGTGCCTTTAATATATACATACTTGTATAAATGTTTCCGATGCTTATTTTTAATAATTTGGTTCAAAACTTGTACATATCGTATATGTGTTTGATTAAAAATTATGATTACATTAACTTGTTTGTAATGAGATTTTTGTGTATTAGCTATCAATTCACATGCTCTTTATTTCGTTACGTGTTTGTTCCGATGTCTAAGTCAATCTACGTTCCTGATATATATAATAAAATATATGTTCTTCATTTTTTTGAATTTGTGTTTTGAAATTAGAAATTAAAAAGTTATATGCTCCTTTCACTTGAGATTGTACAAAAGGGATTTGTTGTACTTATTTTATCTAAAAAGGCTTGGTATTCTAAGAAAAAAAGTTGGTTTTTTAATTCAATCCCAATGAAAAAAATAGTTATAGAACCGGTTTTTTTAAATACACTAGCTTTGATTTTGTTCTGGAAGTTCATATATCTTGTTTCTTAATTTTCAGTTGAGAGCTATTGCACATTTAAGAATTTATCAACTTTTCACTTTTGGTTTTACAAATTGTTTTCACAAGGGCCCCTAAAATTTTTCCACACTAGGCCTATAAATTTTCAGGACCGGCCCTGAGCTTAACACGCTAAATACAAATATTCTTGAAGTTAAAAATGAATTCGACAGTCTCCCCAACAATCTAGACTACACCAACTTTCGATGCTTTCTGAAAAACAGTAGCATCACAATTGATTTTCACACAATTAAATTTGGATGTAGTTCAATACTCAAATATTTCAGTTACACTAACTGAGATTGGAGGTACATATGCCCCAATACTAACCAAGTTCTTGCTATTATCATCGTTTCATTCCAAACCATTTCGATGTGAGAATTTTGGATTGCCAAATATACCATATTAATCATTTTAAATGAAACAATCAACATAAAAAACTCAAAACATACCAAAATATACTAAACTCTCACAAATAATCCAAAAATTGAGTACAAACTGTTGGGCCACGCAACACCCATTAACTCCACATTAGTATGATATTGTCTGCTCTGGGTTGTGGCCACGCCCGCACGGATTTGTTTTTGGGCTCCTCCAAAAAGGCCTCATACTAATGGAGTTGTTTTGGCTGCTTATATTCAAATATTCAAGATAATTCTTCTTTTTCTTATCGATGTGGGAATTAGGTTGACACCCACTCTATAATCTCCCCTCAATCCAAGAACTACCAATCATGTGACCCTTATGCCGCTGCTATTCATCTGTGGCTCCTCATCTTGCAGGACACGCCGCCCGACCACCTCAGTGTCAGGAAGAATTTCGACACAAGCCGTCCAAGATCTCCAACCGCAGTTTTGGAGAGCCTCCCACACCACACAACTTGCAGCCCGCAACCCCAGAATCAACTTCTTAACCATCTGCTCTGATACCACTTGTTGGGCCGCGCGACACCCGTTAACTCCACATTAGTATGATATTGTCCGTTCTGGGCTGTGGCCACGCCCGCACGGATTTGTTTTTGGACTCCTCCCAAAAGGCCTCATACAAATGGAGTTGTTTTGGCTGCTTATATTCAAGATAATTCTTCTTTATCTTATCGATGTGGGAATTGGATTGACACCCACTCTACGCAAACAACATACCTCATCCAAGAATGAAAACTATTAAATGAAAAACAAGATCAAACCAAAAAAAGGACCGCCAATCGATAAAGAAGCCAGGAAGGATGAAGGCCCCGTTTGTCATCCCTTATTTATGACTTATAAGCAGGGTTCTAAAAATCCCCGATTCAGCCGATTAATCCCCGATTAATCTTCTGTAAGATAGTCAACCGATTCGATTTTTGAAATCCGATTAATCCTGTGAATTTATTTAAGATGATATGTTTAATTGTAAATTAAACTAATATATTAAATATTATTATAATATCCAATTAATACTCCGATTAATCCCCGATTACCCGATTAATCTTAAATTGGTACCTCAATCGATTTATACCGATTACCGATTTTTACAACTATGGTTATAAGTTACTTATTTCAAAAAAAATTCGTATTTATATACTTTTGTTTAGAAAAAAATATGTATTAATATTCATTTTTTTGCAGAAATAAGTTACTTATTAAAAAAAAGTACATATTTTCTAACTTTTTTTCAAAATAAATTACTTATTTCTGGAAAATAAGATAAGCCAAATAGGACCCGAAGATGGCTAACTAATATAAGAGAGAGAGAATATAGGTCATTATCTTATTTTTAAAAGATTTTGTGATAAGAGAATGCTGGTTTTTTTTTCTTTTTTATTTGTTTTCTTTTGTCATTACATCTGTATTATTATATTAAAGCCGAAAGGTTGAAAGTTTGTCGGTTTGGTTATCCTAATTATTAAAATAAATAATAACATAATATAATTAATGGTAATTAGCCGATTGCCTTTTTAACATTTGCTTTTAGTTAAAGATATTACCTTTTATAAACACCTAAAAACATCAATCGTACATATCTTTTGATCTTTAATATTTTCTTTCTAATTAAAACATGTTATCTTATTGATTTAAAACTAATCATACAATCATGAATATATACCCGAAAGTATTGCACCATATTTTCCAATTATTAATAAAATATATTAAAAATCCATATACGTTATTTATAATAAGGAAACATTAGTATAATCCGTAAACATGAGTGTATTAAATTATATTAAATTAAAATTAAAAATCATTGGAGTTGTTTAAAATCATGAAACCTTTTGCATTATCATCTTTGTGATGTTATTTAGTTTTTAAAATTGGTGGGAGTATTTAATTATGGGTGTAAGTATTTTAAAATGATTTTAAAAGCTTTATTGCATTTAAAAGATTTAAACTTGTAAAATTCATATAAAATTCATTTTTGACTTAAAAATTATTTTAAAAATATGGGGAGGTCTGTAATTTTCTAAATTTGATTTTAGAATTTTTAAAATTATTTTTCTCTAATTTTATATTTTATTTCGAATTTAAAATGATTAAAAATGAGTTTTAAGGATTTTCAGCATTGGTAAATTACCAAACTACCCCTGGCAGTATTATACCCACCGCCACCAGCCTTTTTCTTTCTGCACTTTCATTTTCTTTGGTTCTAACCCACCTGATCTCTCCCCTTCCGATTTTTGAAGCGAAAAACTTCTCCAAACTTCTGTAAAATCACTACCCTATCTTGTTTTAAATTGAGTTTGATATTTTTCATAAGTTTCTATGTGTTCTTGTTCAAGTTTGTGATGTTGTTATATAAATATATACATATATCTTTGTGTGTATAGGTTGGGTTGGTTACATGCAAGCCATGTTGGTTAATAATTTGGTGATTACATGATTGTATAGTGTTTATTATGATTTGAAATGAAGTTTTTGTGAAGTTGTGGGTTGTTTTTGATGCTTGGGTCGAAACCCCACCGGCTGTCATGGTGGATTCCGGTGACTGGCCGACCGATGGTAGTGGGTTGATGGTTCTACAACACCTACTCCTAATTTAGAATAAGTATAGGTGATTAATTGAGTTGCATGTAAGGGTTTTGTGAATTTTGATTTTTATTCGAATATATACATGTAAATATGAATTATATGAATTGTGAGGTGGTTAATCTTTGTTAATTAGGGATGTAATGATGATTATGATACTAATTAGATGCTAACTACCATGCATGTATGATTTTTCAGATTATCATTGATTTAATTCAAAATTTTGTTAATTAATATGAGTTTTTCGGATTTTTATGAATTATTAATAATAATTAGAAGTTGGTTTTGATGGTTATATGTTAAGTGCTAGTTAATTAAAATGTAAATATTATTTTCAGATTTATTATAAGTTAAAAATTCGAATTTTAGATTATAAATATGAATTACATGATTTTAGTGATTGATTAAATACGATTTAATGATTTTTATTCGATAATTAGTTGAGTTACTAATTACTGATATTGTTTGATGATTCTGGATTTAAGTTAGTGTGTAACGAAAATGTTAGGTGAAATATATGTGTGCTTGTGTGCAATATAAATTGACATACTAGTTTGGGTTTTCCAAAAGTGTGTATTGGTTTACTTAGTTTTAACCAACATATCCTAGTAATGCTTAGTTTGTTTAACGATTAAGGAATATAGTGTGTAAAATATTAAATTTCATAGTATGTCTGGATTAAGAGTGGTAACCATTATCAAGTATATTTATTTGATTATGAGTCCTGTACTTAGATTGTGAAAGCATGAATACAATTTTATATGCTAAGTACATGGATTGTCTAGAATCTATAAGCAGTTGGTGCTAATATGATTTATGATCTTTGCAAGTTGTATTGAGTTTATAGTGTAAATGCATAAATGGTATCAGTGGTATCTGTCAAGTATAATTGGTTTATATGATTTCGAGTCGTGACAAGTAGTATGATGGTGACTTGTATGTGGATTAAAAGTCCATTGGATTGATTGATTATTGGTTTGAGTCGATTATGTTCCGACGGGCTAGTCCGCTTTTCAAAGGAGGTGCTGCCCGATTTTTGTTAGAATTATAATAGTAAATTGTATAGTACTATGATAGAAACTACTAGTAAAACAAGATGACATTAACTGTTAAGTGTTTAAGTGACCTACATGATTAATGTGTCTTATGTGCCTTTATGATTACATGGTTATGCTAAGTTATGTTATAAATATAACAAGTACGTGTTATATGTGTTAAGTGATAAAGCGTTATAGGATTCGTTGGGTAGAATAGAGTTAGATGATTAAGGGTAAAAGTATACTGAAGCAGTACTCTACCTGTATATAGGTACCAGTAGGAGGCCGGTGAGAGCCAGTACGTGCATAATTGGAATTTTAGAAGTGAAATATTATCAGAGTTAACAAGCGTCTTGATTCACGAAGTATGGACAAAAGATAGACGTATAGTCGATTAGAGATCAACGTACAAAGAAGTAGAGACTGACGCAAAGTGAGTAGCGAATCGATGTGTTGGAACAGAACTAAGTATATTGAGGCAAGTATAATATTCCTCACTTATTGTTCAAGTGAAATATATCCGCTTCTGTTATTTATCACATGTTCCTTCCAAATCAGTTTGCAAGTAACTCTGTCTTTTCTTAAAGTTTACATTCCTAAACTGATATATCTTGTTGATTCGAGCATGCCTATCTTATGCCATGTTAATCATAAATATTATGTAGCCTATGTTAGTCACAGAGGCATGCCTGAATACATCTAATAACAAGCCTAAGTATGCGTAATGCTGTGCATTACCTACATGACCTCTTAACTGAGGGAACCTCTAGTTGTAGAGTTTCTATTTGTTCTGTACTTGTAATAGGCATTAAATCCTAGTTGTGTAACTATACTTATAAAGTCAAGAATAATGCTTGAAAGAAGTTCCAAGGTTCATGCCTCAAGCAAGGAGATAAATACTGCCAAATAATCACAGTTGGGATTTGAAGAAATGAAGAATTTGCCTAAGTACCAATTCGAGAAGTACATTTGTCTATTCGAGAAGTCTAGCATTCGAGAAGTCAGAGATTCGATATCTCAGAAGACACTATTCGATATCTCTGAATACACTGTTCGATATCTCATTCGATATCTCAGAGATTCGATATGTCTATTACTCTATTCGAGAACTCATGGACTCAACAAGTCAAAGCATCATTCGAGTTCTCTAAGAGTCAACAAGTCAATGCTCTATTCGATATCTCAAGGACTAAAGAAGCTATTCGACATCTCAGGGATTCGATATGTCAAAATGCTCTATTCGATATCTCAAGGAGTCCCAGAGAAAAGAGCTATTTGAGAAGTGATTCGATATGACAATATAACACTATTCGAGAACTCAGAGTTATCGATTAAGTCAATTCGAGTTCTCGAATCAATCACTTAGCCACTTCTCGAATACATTCTTGGAGACAAAATACTGAAGAATTGTACAAGTCAGAAACCTGCAACAAGCCAAGACGCTTTATTTGACTATGTACTATAAAGCACATTGGAAAGCCTACAAAGAAGCTTGGAGAGATAAGACAAAGGGACAAGGAGCTAAAGAAGTGGATCTGAACAGGCTTTGCAAAGTCAAATCTGTAGCCGTTTGGACTCTTACTCAAATGAGATAGACAGACTGGAAAGTAGTTTTTACCTACCTTATTTGTAGTAAGTAGTTGTATCCATGTCTATAAGGATACAGCCTCACTTCCTTAGCAGATAAGTTGTGAAGAGATAAGATTTTCATATACATCACAAGAAATATCTCGAGTAAAGTGCACTTTGTGTACGTGCAGTTTACCTGTCAGACCACTTTGGATACTAGACTTTAGAAAGTACCACGGGCTATACTGCACTTCATTTTTTGTTACGAGATGCCCCTTTCCGTTAAATGTCTCTAACGCCGTCTACCAGGTTGGGGGTAAAAATGACATTTCAGTTATATGTATCGGTTATGCAGTATATGTATCGGTACTTTAACAAAACAAAAGCCCAGTTCCTTTACTCTTTACTTTACCCAAACGAGAACCCAAAATGAATTAGGTTTTGAAGAATTCGATCGGACTAACAATGGTGTGGGTGTTACGAGATCGTGCGGACAAAGATGCCTACGCTCCGAGAGAACATCCAGATTATTCAGGTAACCTATCTATCTATCGATGTTAATTTACACATCCAGATTATTCGTGTTCTAAGTTTTTTGTTTGGGGTGTTGTTGTAAAAGAACCTTGCTTGATTATTTACACTGCAAGAACTAGGGTTCTAGGAATATTGCTTGGATTTTGCTGTATATAATCTCGTCTTTATATATATATAGTGAAGAGTGGACCCTTGCTGTTTGTTTAAAGTAGCAGTTGTAGTGAATATAGTGTCACTGTGGTCCCTTGTGTCTCTAATCTCGTTAAATTGCCATGTGAAGTGCATTATTTTCTGGATGGCTGTTAGTGTGTTAACATGTGTTCGAGTACTTTATTCATGTGTTTCACTTGTTTATTTCAGCTGCCCCAGATCTGTTTACTATTAAATTACATCATGGAGGCAAGTTTATGGAGAATCCTAAAAGATATGTTGGAGGCAGTGTAGATTATGTAGACTTATGTGATGCTGATACTATGAGCTTAATTGAGTTGATGACAATGTCGAAGGAATGTGGGGATTTGGGTGCTGTCATCACTCATTACTACAAGCATCCTAATACTGATATGGAAAGAGGATTGTGGATGTTAGAATCAGATTCTGATGTTGTAGACATGTGTGATATGATGCCAGCATCGAGGATAATTTTCATCTACTCAGTCAGTGGAAATCCATTAGCCAGCCTAACACCTGAAGGGGCACCTACTCAGGAGTATGCACCATCTCAAGATCCCAATTTGGAATTTGTAGACAATCCCATCTCTGAACATGAAGATGATGAAGACCAAGATGATCCTGACTGGGAAGACAAGGGATATGATGAACTGAGTGATGATAGCTGGGATTCAGATTCCTCTAATATGGATTCAACCGATGAAGAAGTGTGTGAATACAAGACTGAAAGGGTACTGAAGAGGAAGAATAAAGAAATTTCTAAACAAAAGGAGAAAGGTAAGGACAAGGATAAAGCTAAACAGAAGCAGAAAGCAAATGATGCAGGTCATGCTGAAAAAGAGCCAGAGAAGGACATTGTCAGTGATGATGAATGGGGCTTTGCTTCTGATGTGTCAAGTCATTATGCTGGCAGTGATGAAGAAAGGATGGCTGGTAACTCTACAGATGAGGATGAAGTCTCATATCCAGCTTTTGATCACAACACAGAAATGGGTGATCCTAAGTTCCAGCTAGGCCTAATGTTTGCAACTGCAAAAATATTCAGGAGTGCAGTCAAGAAACATGCCATTCTACATAGAAGGCCTATAAAACAGTGCAGAAATTATGGTTCCAGAGTGAAGTTTGTTTGTGAAGCACCATGTGAATGGAAGATATATGCCTCTAAAATGCAAAGGACTGACACATATCAAGTCAAGGTTTACAAGCCTAAGCATACATGTACACCAACCTTTGAACAAAAGCAGATTAACTCTACCTGGATTGCAGAACAGTATGAAGATGATATAAGAATGAATCCAACATGGCCTTTGGCATCATTCCTGCAGAAAGTTGTAAATGACTGGCATTGCCATGTTTCTATATATGCTGTTGCTAGGGCTAAGAGGAAGGCACTGAAAAAGATTAATGGAAGACATGTAGATCAGTATGGGAAGGTTTGGGAATATGGGAATGAATTGTTGAAGGTTATGCCAGATAGTACAATCCAAGTTATGACTGAAGATCAAGAATTTGAAAATGGGAGAAAGAGATTCAAGAGATTCTACACATGTTTTGGTCCACTTAAAAAAGGCTTTAGAAGTGGGTGCAGACCTTTGGTGGGACTAGATGGGTGCCACTTGAAAGGACCTTATGGGGGACAACTACTAGCTGCTGTGGGTACTGATGCCAATGATGGCATGTACCCCATAGCATGGGCTGTAGTTGAGGCTGAGAACACTGAAAGTTGGAGCTGGTTTTTGATCAACCTTAAAAGTGATCTAGGCATTGAAAATGATGGGGCATTCACTTTTATATCAGACAGGCAAAAGGTACCACATTGTAAAATTCTAAACTTTATCACAGTCCTTACCTACACTCATTTATGCATACCTAACTTTATCTACTTGACAGGGTCTAATCAATGCATTAGAAGCTGTGTTCCCTGCAGCAGAACACAGATTCTGTGTGATGCACCTCTATAGGAATATGTGGAAGGACCACAAGGGGATAGGAGTGAGGATGCTGTTATGGTTGGGAGCAAGGGCCACCACTGAATACACCTTTAATAAACACATGCTCGAGCTTAAGCAGGTTAGTACATACTCCCATTTATTTATGCATGCATGCATATTTTAGATAATTATGACTGGCTTTTAATACATATTTTTTTGGTCACTTTGATAGTTGTCAAGGAAGTGTCATGACTGGCTTATTGAGAAGCCTAGAACACAGTGGAGCAGGAGTGCATTTAGAACCCACTGTAAGTCTGACATGTTTGTTAATAACCATTGTGAGGTTTTCAACAACAGCATAAGAAAGTATAGGGATCTTCCTATAATATCTATGTTCAAAGCCATTCATAAAGATGTGATGAGAAGAATACAACAAAGGAGGGATAAAATGCAAAATAGCTATGCACTTAACCCTATCTGCCCTAATGCCATGAGGAGACTTCACAAGTGAGTTAAATCTTTAATTTGACTTATTGTTCCTTCACATGTGAGTTAGATTTTTAACAAATAGAATGGTTTTATTATGTTGCTAGGGCAATTGAACAAAGTAGGGGATGTCATGTTGTATGGAGTGGAGGGGCAAGATATTTGGTGACAATGACAACAGGGGGGTATGAGATGGTTGTGGATCTTGAAGCAAAGAAGTGTGCTTGCAGAAAATGGGAGTTGTCAGGCATCCCTTGCTACCATGCATGTGCTTGCATTGCTTGGAGTAAGAAGGCATATGAACCATTTATCCACCAGTGTTACAGAAAGGACATGTTTTTGGAGTGCTATCAGTACATTGTAGAGCCAATATGTGGTGAAGAAGAATGGGAGGAAACAAGCTATCCCAAACCATTGCCTCCTGAGATTAAGGTCCAGACTGGCAGACCTAAGAAGAAGAGGAATAAGGTTAATGATGTTGTTAATGCTGATCCAACAAGATTGAAAAGGCAGAATACAAAAGTGAAATGTAGCTATTGCACTGAGTATGGTCATAATATGAGGACTTGTCCAGCAAGGGTGAGCTTATATTTGTCCTCTAATGTTTTTGTGTTCACCCTAGTCATATTTGTTTTTATAATTTTGACTCTTTTGTTGTACTAATTAAATAATTTGAAACAGGTTGCTGATAGAGCCAATGGGTGTGAGAGAGAAGTGAAGACCAGGCCTAAACCAAAACCCAAGGCAGCTCCTGTAGAGAAGCCAAGTGGAGACAATCCTGCAGGAGACAATCCAGGGTCTGAGGCTACAAGTGATGCACACAATGACAGAGGTGATGTTCACAATCCCACACCTTCTGTAGAGAAGCCAAGTGGTACAGCTAAGAGAGCTTCTAACCCAAATGAAGGTACAAATGCTGGGGTTTTGAAGAAGAAAGCAGATCATGTAAAGGTTAACAACACTCCACTTGGTATTCAACCACAGCAAGGGGGGAGTGGTTCTAAAACTAGCAGGGAAAACATTGAGGCAAAAAGGAGGGAAATGCAGGCTAAACTGAAAAAAAATCCTGTTTGGAAAATTTAAGAACTTTACAAGTTAACATGTTTTTGGCCTTTTGGCTTATGTATTCCACCTGCATTATTGTCCACTGTGGGACTAGTACTCTATTTATGGTGGTTAATGAAACCTCTATGTCCTTTTGTTATGTTGTGGTTAATGAAACCTCTATGTCCTTTTGTTATGTTGTGGTTAATGAAACCTCTATGTCCTTTTGTTATGTTGTGGTTAATGAAACCTCTATCTACTTTTGTTATGTTGTGGTTAATGAAAACTCTATTCCACACAATGTTATCTTTAAGTACTTATTTGCCTTTGCTTCTTATTTCTGTTCGTTAGTTTCCATTGATATCATGTCCTTTGCAATCACCGATAAAGAGTAATAAAAAATTTCTCATTGATTAGAACTGCACTGATACAATAACACAGCGACTGATACAATGACCCTAGAATTGTTGAAGAGCAGCACAACAACAATGACCCAGAAATCAAGTTTGTTACAAACCACAACTGCACAACAACAATTGCACTGATACAATAACATACCTAAACTGCCTTAAACATGCCAAACCACAACTTGTAACTAAGACAATTTACGCAACATCATCAGTATCATAGCCCTGCTCGACATCATCAGGAGTAACTGAGCTAAGTGCCCTACCCATCATCACAGCAAAAACCATAAACATTGACACCACCATAAATCCTTGCTTGGTTTTCAGAGACCTCATTTCAGCTTCATGTTTCTCTGCCATTCGATCCAACCTGCGCATGTGCCTCCCATCCGTCTCAACTATCCGTCCTTGCAACTCTGCTATGGCCTCAACAGCACGAGGTCCAAGAGGTGGGTCGACCCACCTATGGTATGCACACAGCGACTGAGAACATACCCTGTATCTTCGATCCACATTTTCCCCATACCAGTGCGTCTTCACAACGCTCATTTCATCGCAGTGACACAGGAGCTCGAACACAGCATCAACTTCAGCCTCACTATATTTGTGCTCCATTCTGTGTACTTCTTTTCGTTTGTTCGAATTTCGAAAGAAGCTTGCGGAGGTCTCAAAGAAGCTTGCAGTGAACGACGATGGGAGAAGGAGAGTAGATGAAGAAAGTTAGGGAGAAGGAGAGGAGATTAAGAAAATTAGGGATTGATTGTATAATTGGGGATGAAGGAAGGTTGCACATATAACGTTAAAGAGCCGTTGCAGAACTGAAATGTCATTTTTACCCCCAACCTGGCAGACGGCGTTAGAGACATTTAACGGAAAGGGGCATCTCGTAACAAAAAGTGAAGTGCAGTATAGCCCGTGATACTTTCTAAAGTCTAGTATCCAAAGTGGTCTGACAGGTAAACTGCACGTACACAAAGTGCACTTTACTCGAAATATCTCTCTAAGAAAAACGAAGCTGAGAATACTACTATTTGTATTCAAAGATTGTAGCAAAATCTTTATCTAATAAAATATTAGATTAAAGTGATATTGTGTTGTGTTTGTCTTTGTTATCCGCACTTACATATCTCACACACTCAACACATATCTTGCTGTAAAGATTCAAGAACGTAGAAAAGTTCAAGAATCCATTCACCCCCCCCTCTGTATTCTTTTACTGTATTCAATTTTCAACAAGTGGTATCAGAGCAGGCTGTTTAATCTAAACAGAAAACGATCATGAGTTCGAATACACCAAAGACTACAGGTACGGTGAAGGTCCCTAAGTTCGACAAAGAGAATTACAACCTCTGGAAAATAAAAATGTTGTTGTTCATCAAAGCTGTCAATCCTCTCTACCCTGACATCCTCAAGAATGGTCCATTTGTACCACAACAAGAAATTGCTGAATCTACAGTGGGCACAATAGTCATTCCTAGATCATATGTTGCAAAAGAGCCATCCAAATGGACGGAATCAGAGAAGGAAAAGGTTGCCCTAGACAGTCATCTCATGTTGCTGATCATAGACTCCATGGATATATCGATGTTTGCCAACATAGCATCATGCACATCAGCCAAGGACATGTGGAACCACATCGAGGTGTTATGTGAAGGGACAGAGGAGGTAAGAGAGAATAGGAAACAGATACTGGTCACACAGTATAAGGCTTTCATGGCACAGTCCAAAGAAAGTATTACTGATATGTTTGAGAGATTTCACAAGCTGGTGACTGAGCTTCAAATGAATGGGAAGGTTTACAGCACTAAGGAATTAAACATGAAGTTTCTACTATCTGCACCAAACCATCTAGAGCAAAGGGTCATATCTCTAAGAGAAAGAGATTTGAACAAAGTCACATATGATGTGCTCTATGGGGTTTTAAAGACTCATGAGCTTGAGTTGCTTCAGAAGAGGGCTATCCAAGCCAACCAAGGCAGAATGATAAACACATCCTGTGCCTTGATTGTCAACAAATCCGTTCAAGACCTGGAAGCATCTACAAGTCAACTGAGAATAGAAGAGATAGTAGATGATGAAGAAACTGAAGAAAAAGTGACTGAACATATTGAAGAAAAGGAAGAAGATGAGTTCTACACTCTTGAAGAGTTGGATGCCATGGAAAACACTTCATATGCTTTTATGGCTAGAAAATTCCCAAACATTAGATTTAAGAGGAATCAGCCCTTCAAGTCTAGATCTCAAAATCATTCATTCAACAAGAGCAAGGCACCTATGAAAGCAAACAAAAACAAATTCAAAACCAGCTATGTGGATAGGTCATCTGTGAGATGTTATAGATGCAATGACCTAGGGCATTTTGCCAGTGAATGCAAGAAGCCTAAAAAGAAGGATAAGGAGTTTCTTGAGCTTGAAGCTAAGTATGAGGCTCTGCTAAAGAAGCATACACCAGGTAAGGCCTACATAGTTGAAGGGAAGTGTTGGGATGATTCTGATAGTGATGGAGAAGAACAAGAATTCTGCAACTATGCCTTGATGGCTAACTCCAAGGAAGAACCATCTGAATCAGACTTTCAGGTACCATCCCTCACTACTATAGACATGTCTGTTTCTGAATACAAATCTATGGTTGAACAACTATCTGTTGAGATGTTTAATATTCATACTAGTATGACTGCTGCTAATGAAGAAATTGCTAAACTGTCTACTAAGAATGAACTGTTGAACAAAAGAAATGAGGAACTAGAACTAACTGCTATGCAAGTAGAAAACCTTAAACAAGAAATCGAATATCTAAAGAATAAGGTTCTATGTGCTAGTCAAGTTGAGAAAGCTCTTAGGGATGAACTAGCTGAAAATGAATTTAAATTGAAAACATTTAAGAATTTCTCTAATCTATTGCAGAACTACCATGAGAAAAATCTAGCTAGACCTAAGGCTGCCATTGGACTTGATTATGACACTCTCAAACAGAGGAAAGGCTATGCAGTCATTGAAGATGACATTGTTGTTCAAGAGGAAGTGCCTTAGGTTTTGAAAAAGGCTGAGACCCCAATATTTAAAACACCAACACTCGAGATTGATGAGGATGCCTTACTCATTAAGCAAATGTTGGATGATGAAGATAAGGCACAATCAAATGAACAACAAGCATCCTCTAAGAGTGAGAATGCCAAAACCAAAGCCAAGAAGCCAGTAAGAGGTAGACCTAGACTTGAGAAATTTGTGAAGTTTGTTTCAGCTGGGAATAATGAGTTTGAGAAGAAAGTGGCTAAAAAGAAACAAAACAGGAATGGCAAATTAGGGATTAACAAGGACAACAATTATGCTTATTTGCCAAATGCCCCTAGGAAAGTTTGTCAAAATTGTTTTAGCACTAATCATTTAACTCATGCATGCAAGAAACCATCTGGTAGTGTTGCTAAACCATTCTATGATTGCTCTGTGCCTTTAAGACACAGAGACTCTCCTTTCTGTGATAAATTTGATTGTATGCCATGTAACATGAATGTAATGACTAGTTGTTTTAATTTGAGAAGACAATTCATGGAAGGTTGCATCAGTCACAATGTTCACACACACTACACAAAAACAAAGTCTTCAAGTCCTCCTAAAGTTAGGAAGGTACCTCTGTCACCTAAGTCTAAGAACCCTGATTCTAAGACTTCTAACAGTGACAAGAAGACTAACATCAAGAAAATTGATAAGCATGCTGTTTATGATAAAACTGTTGCTAAGCCACATGGACCCAAACTTGTTTGGGTACCAAAGGAGAAGTAATACCTTTGTGTTTGCAGGGTAAAGAAAGTGAAAGGAAGGTCATGTGGATTTTGGACAGTGGATGCTCAAATCATATGACTGGTGATATGGCCCTGCTATCACAGTATGAGGAGAAGGCTGGCCCAATGGTTGCTTTTGGAGATGACAGCATTGACAACACACTGGGATATGGAAATTTGGAAATTGGAAATGTCATCATTGAAAATGTAGCATTGGTCAAGGGGCTCAAGAACAATCTACTGAGTGTTGGTCAATTTACTGATAGAGGCTTCAAAGTGAATTTTGACAAAGATGAATGTTTGATCACCCACAAGAAGACTGGTGACTTTGCTCTATCTGGAGTAAGGAAAGGAAGCCTGTTTGTAGCCAATATGAACTCTGCAAACAAGGACAAAATCTGTTGCTTTTACTCAAAAGCATCAAATGAAGATAGTTGGCTGTGGCACAAGAAGCTATCACACTTGAACTTCAAAGGCATTAATTCTCTAGTCAAAAGGGAGTTAGTGAGAGGCATGCCCACACTTGAATTCTGTCAAGAAGGAGTGTGTGAGGCTTGTCAAAAGGGAAAAATGAAAAGATCAAGCCACAAGTCAAAGATAGTGACATCAATAACCAAGCCCCTACAACTAATTCATATGGACTTGTTTGGGCCTGTCAATATTATGTCACTAGGAAGGAAGAAGTATGCTCTAGTGATGGTTGATGATTTCACAAGGTATACATGGGTAGAATTTCTGGCATCAAAGGATGAGGCCCCACAAGTAATCATTGAGCATATAAAGAAAATTGACAAGGAAACAAAGGCCAACAATGCAAGTGTGATTGCATTAAGAAGTGATAATGGAACAGAGTTCAGAAATGCCATGCTTGAAGCATTCTGCAAAGAGAATGGTATTTCTCAACAATTCTCAGCTCCAAGGACTCCACAACAAAATGGAGTTGTTGAGAGAAAGAATAGAACTCTGATTGAGGCTGCTAGAACAATGTTACTTGATGCAAAGATGCCTACATGTTTTTGGGCTGAGGCTGTGAGCACTACATGCTATATCCAAAACAGAACCCTCATCAACAAAAACACTGGAAAGACACCTTACAACTTGATGACTGGAAACAAGCCCACTCTAAAGTATGTTCATACTTTTGGAAGCAAATACTTTGTGTTAAAAGACAATTCAGAATATGTTGGAAAGTTTGATGCAAAAGCATTTGAAGGAATTTTTCTTGGCTACTCTATGGAAAGAATTGCATACAAAGTTTATGTCATCAATCAAAAGAAAGTTATGGAAAGCACAGATGTGACATTTGATGACAGCAAACTACCTGGATTAGAAGAAGCCAATGATGAAGATAAAGATCCTTTAAAGTTTGACAATCTAGATGATTCTGATGAGGAGATTGAAACTGAATTTGAGCCCACAATCCAACAAACTCAAGTGAATGAAGAACCTGTGTCAACCAACAATGAAGAAACAAGCATCCAAGACACACCTGTGATTAGTGGCAACTTCACAGGGGGAGGAAATGTAAATGATCATGATTTGGATGATGAAGCAACATCAAGGCTGAGAAATCAATCTGAACATACAAGGAAATGGGATAGATCACATACTGCAGATCAGATAATTGGAGATCCAAATACAGGAGTGAGGACAAGGAGAGCAACTCCAAATGAATGTCTCTATGGTTGCTTTCTATCCCAAGTTGAGCCTAAGAAACTTGATGATGCATTGTTGGATCCTGATTGGATAATTGCTATGCAAGAGGAGCTAAATCAATTTGAAAGAAGCAAAATATAGGAACTTGTGCCTGCAACAAAGGATAGAACCATTGTTGGAACAAAATGGGTTCTAAGGAATAAGATGGATGAAAATGGTGTAGTCATAAGAAACAAATCAAGGTTGGTTGCAAAAGGATACTCTCAACAGGAAGGCATTGACTATGATGAGACTTTTGCCCCTGTTGCTAGACTAGAGGCCATCAGAATTTTCTTGGCATTTGCTGCACATTCTAATTTCAAGGTTGTTAGGTCCAAATGTGTTGTAGAGGGGGGGTGAATACAACTTTTCGAATATGAGAAGCAATAAATACGATGCAATAAATGAACACACAGATTCAAGGAATATATGTCTTATATATAACTTGAAAGGGTTGCTACAACATTCATTACAAAGTATAACAGAAGTTCAGAGAGAAGTGAATGATACTAAGCTCTGTGAATGCACTCTCTCTCTTTCTCTTGTGTTTTTCTCAAGAATTGCTCACTAACTAAAAACATTACACAAGTACTTCTATTTATACTACATGTAATCTATGTCCTGTAGACTTCAAAGACTAAGATATACGTGGCCCAATGATGTCCACATAAATCTTGCCTTATCTTGAAAGCTTGGAAATCTGCCAATCAGAAGATGCCATGTGTGATGTTGAAGCTGCACTCTAAGTAGAACTTCTACTTGAGAATTTCTACTTAGCCATCTCGAAGTTCTAAGTAGAACTTCTACTTAGAAACTTCTACTTGGCCATCTAGAATATTTAGTACTTAGAAAATATTCTGGTCTTCAACTTGAAACTTCAATGCACATCTTGAACTTGTGATATCTTCATGTCTTCTTTATTCTTCACCAAGCTCTTGAATATGGATCTTTATTACTGACATAAACTTGCTATCAATGTCCTGACACTTGATGCAACGGTCTGGTTCATAAGTGACTAGTCTTGATAGGGTTTTTGCTTCTTGAATAAATTACCATATCCAATTAGAAATGTGGCTTTCCAATATTTGCTTTCCTTCTTGTTCACTTGAAATCAATTGGTCTTATTGATACTGATAGTTATGATCTTGATTCTTGGCTTTTCAAATCACTGAGGCATGAACAACTTTGACTTGAACTTCTCTCAATGATTTCTTCTTGGATTGATCATAGTTAACATGTTGAATTGTATCAATTACCTTGTCTTCATTTAGTGTTGATTTCTTGTGACTTCTTGTTCTTGATTGTCTTCTGGTTAAGTATCTTTTCCTTTAGTTTGAGTTACATTAGTTATAGTGTTACAAGTTTACACACTCTGCCTTTCAATCTCCCCCAATTTGATTGTCTAACAATGACATTCAAATTAATGAAGGATAACTCAACTAAACAATGAGACGAGAAAAGATAATTAACATTACAGTCTTGAATAATTTACAATTGAAATTTACATGAAAACAATACAAAGAACTTAAACTAGAAACAGAATTCGAACTTCGAATTAAAGATCATTTGAGTGATTCCTATCACCTGGATTATTTCATATCTTTTAGTCAAACTTGTATCACCTTATTGGATTCACTCTAAGGTGAATTTTCCTCAAGTGAGTTAAAGCAACCGAAAGACATGAAGTTTTTCCAACTTCAAGTTCACACCACTCTGACCTTTAACCCTAATTCCGTTTCCTCTTTCTAGCTTCAGCAGCTTGGTCTCTCTCTTCTTTCTACCTTTTGCGCTTCTCCTTCTGCTGCTGTTCTTTCTTGTACACTGGATCTTTAAGCTGCTTCCACCTAGCATTCAACAGACTTACAGCTTCCATTTTTAGAGGGTTCTTGGGCTCTGGATAAGGATGTTTGAAAAGCCTTCTGAGTTTGTCCACCTCCTGAGTAGTCCTGATCTTTGGAATATCCTCAAAGTTCTTCATGATGAGCTGAGATTTCCAATGTGTTTTATCAGCTTTAAACTGACAATAGATCATCTTGGGGTAGCCCTTGACACGGTTAGTATTGTGGACACTAGCCGCATCTCGCTCCATTCGCTTCTTTTCCACTACTACTTCAGACAGGTAACTCATGAGTCTCTGCTTTTCTTCAACAAACTTATCTTCCACTTCGCCCCATTTGAATATATATAAAACTCTCTCCAGAAATGCAGCATCTTGAGTCCGTAGCAGCCATTGTCTACTCATATGCAAGATTGTTTGATTCTGGTCTGCATCTATGAATACTAAGGCATCAGCTGTATCTTCAACATAAGCATGTATCCAGTATACACTTTCACTTCCTGGAACACCAATAGCCTCCCTTATTTCTCCTTGTTCTAGTGCTCCAGAAGGAAGAGTTAGAGCTTCATCTACATTCTTCATGGCTTGAAGAATATTCCATTTCTTCTCTATCAGCTCCGGCTCAATCTTCACGTCATCAAGAGGGTTTGGAGCAATGACATCACACTTCCACACCTCATTGCTCTTCTTGAATATTACTCTTTCAATGATCTTCACGGATTTATCTTTAAGCTCAGAAGCGAATCCCTTACTCATCATTTGTCTACAGACAGCTTTGAGAGATTCTACTGAAAGCTCCATTAGATCATTTTCCTCCATGCTAACCCTCTTCATCTTTCCGTCAACTACCATCCGGACAAAATTTGGATATGCTGAGAATTCTGGACCCTTGTCCTCTGCTAGCTGCATTAACTGATCCCTGTACAGAATGCTTAGCTCCTCAGATTGAGAGTATTGAATTTTAGTCGCTAGCAAGAACAACTCTGACGCAGATCTTCTCATTATGAATTGGTCATCCACATATAGGAAAGATGTTGGGACTCCTTCTACCAAAGACAAAATAACCTGCCACTCCTTAAGGTTTGCATTGTATCCAACTCTGACTTTAGAAATTAATCTCTTCAACGCATTTATATAGTCCCCAGTCATTGGATTCTGCAAATTCAAGTTGTAGAACAAATCATCTGCATCCTTGTTATGAACTCCTTTCGCACAGGGTCCCATCATTATCTTCCTTGCTTCATCCCATTTCTGCCCTATCCTTCGTTTGTCCAGATCAACTTGAGGATCAGCTAGCCTTGCAAGCTCATACTCATACTGCTTCCCTTGTAGCTCCCCTTTCTTTTCTAGGAATGCAGCATGTTCTTGCATCATCTTCATTTTATGGAACTGAGCTTGTTCCAAGGCTAACTGTTGAGCTTTAAGGGTTTCCTCATCAACAGGAAATTCTTCAGGCATTCCGGAAGACATTCCGGAAGATCTTTTTATAGCGTGTGCCAACGGTACGTCTTCCATGTCAGAATCTGAGTCAAGTACCTCCTGTACTGTTTCCTGATGACTCAGGTCAACAAATGGTTCATCAACCATTACTGCCTTACCCTTTCTCATCCTCAGAGCCTCTTCATCAACAGACGGCTCAACTTCTGGTTCCTTGACAAGATCAGCGGGTTCTTCAATTTCTTCGATGTGAACTGCCTGCTGTCTCGTCTCCTTGCCACTCTCCCCCTTAGGTGAGTTATCCTGAGCTCCACTTTGGTCTTCAGATCCACCAGCTGCATAGGAACCTCCAAAACCAGAACCAGAGGCTCCCGCTCCACTAGCACCACCTGCACCAGCATCGGGGGGAGGTTGTTGTGACTCGAAGCACTCCGGGGGCACAAAACTCCTGACTGCGAACATCATTCTACTGATTTCCACAGCCATTGTATGCATTGTAGACTCCAATGCCCCCATCCTCTCATTGAGAGTGCTTCCCAAGACACCACCAGCATGGCCCAAGTCATTGACCTTATTTGTCAAATTATCAAAAGCTGTAGCTTGACTTGCCATCCTTGCTGTGTAGTCGTCTAGAGCCCTTTGATTGTTTCCAATATTCATCCCAAACTGCCCCATCGTCTGTCCGAACTGCTTCATCTGATTTTCCATAGAAGTCATACGCGTATAGGTTTGCATTTCAGAAAGAATTATGCGTCCATAGTTTATATCCAGTTCTCTTGCTAGGGCAACTGCAAAGGTTTGCATTGGAATTGGAATTTGATGAAAGTCTTTTTCGCGTGCCCGAAAACATCGTGTGATGGCCTCGAAAAAGTAATTCCATTCCACATGGAAGAATTGTTTTTGGATATTTCCTGTGATTGGACCTTTCGGAGGATAACATCCAATTTCTTCAAAGAATCTGAGGCGTTCTGCAGCAGTAGGTTCTGGATCATAGGCATCTTTAATTGGAAATCCCAGAACCCTGTTGACAATTTCTTCGGTAACCTCATATTCCTGACCCGCTAAGGTAAACCTGAAACCTAAGGGGGTTGATTTGCTCCCAAAAGTAACCGCACTAGTCCATAATTGCTGTAAAGCATCATGTACTAGTGTAGGTTTATCAGTAAAAGCATGGCTAGCTTTGGAGTACAAATTGAGAAATCGTATCCAAAACTTAAACCGCGGGAGTTGATCACCAATTTCCGTAGAAATATTATAAAAATTGTTTTTAGCAAGTGAAAATTGGTGAGCCATTTTAATTAAATGTTTTTCTTTAAAAGATGTGAATTTTTTATTTTAATTGAGAAAAACAAATAATTTACGAATTAATCAGTTTTATTCCTTTTAATTTTTCGAGAATATCAAAAGATAGTCTGAAAATTTAAACTACGGAATATGAACAGCCAATGACTAGATCTGAATATTCAACAAAGATGAATATTCGTGTGTTTATCAGTGAAATCGTGTGTATATGTGGAGAATATGAATTCGTGTTTTGAACAGATACACAAAACTTGATGTTTGTGTGTATGTATATGCGCGTGTATATGCGGTTACAAAACACAGTATCACAATGATTAATGATAACACAGTGATTAACAGTCAAAAATTTGGCAGTAATTCGTGATTAGTATGAGTTTAATCACAAAAACACGGGTTAATTGTATGAAGTCTGTGAAATCGCACTGTTTTTGTGAAACGGCTGCTGTGAAAATGAAATTAGGTAAAGTGAATTAGGCATCGAGTTAGAGATGTATATATAGATGAATGTGAAATGACAAAAATATCCCTGTTAAAAAGAGTGAAAATTACCAAGTCCATACAGGGAACATCTAAGTCGAACTCTATCTCGAACATTTCTATCTCGAACATCTCTATCTCGAACATCAAGTCGAACTTCGAGATAAAGTTCGAGATAGAAGTTAACTCGAACAATTAAGCACAAATGAACACTTTAACCAATTTTTTCAGCAGAAACTATAGGGAAATCCTATGTCGAACATTTATGATATGTAGTAAACTTGGAAAAATCCCCTCTTCAAAAAATAGGGAAATTCAAGATACTTTTCGAGTTAGAAGTCTATCTCGAACATCAAGTCGAAATTCGAGTTGAGTTTCGAGATAGACTAAGAGCTCTATCTCGAACATCAAGTCGAAATTCGAGTTGAGTTTCGAGATAGACTAACTCGAAGTTAATCTCAAATTCTTTCCAAAAAAACCCCCCTTGAACCAAAAAGTACAGGGTAATTCAAGATATGTTTCGAGTTAGGAGTGTAACTCGAAAAATTCCCTTTAGCTTAACTGAGAACTCTATCTCGAACACCAAGTCGAAATTCGAGTTGAGTTTCGAGATAGACTAAGAACTCTATCTCGAACATCAAGTCGAAATTCGAGTTAAATTTCGAGATAGACTAACTCGAAGTTAATTCTCAGTTCTTTTCAAAATATTCCCTTAATGGAAACCTTATCTCAACCTTTGAGATAAAATTCGAGATAGACTTTATCTCGAATATTTTGAAGATAGAACTAGGCACACTAGTAACTCGAACTCGAACTCTAAGTCGAATTTCGAGATGAATTTCGAGATAGCCAACTCGAAATTCTTCCCAGACTTAGAATTTTTCAAAAACTTCACTCTGACAGATTAAGTCGAAATTCAAGTCGAATTTCTAAATGAGTTTCGAGATAGATCCTAACTCGAAATTTTGAAGTTTTTTAATTCTAAGGCCTCTAATTACATGAAAATCATAGATAAATTCATCTAAAAATCATGCAATATTTAGAATATTATGAATTTAACTCCCCCTATGATCATGCAATCTAACAAGCATAAATTCACAGATTTGTGCTATAAAAGACACTTAAAACACAATGAATTCATGCAAAATCACACTATATGCAAACTATAACAATCATTAATAAGGCATTTTAAAGTCTAAGCACATAATGATTGATTAGCTTGCACATACAAACATAAACATGGATTTTACAGATAGAAGGCTTTACTAACTTGTGTTAAGCATTCCCAATTCACCAACCAACCTATTGAATGTTACTTCATCAAGAGGTTTGGTGAATATATCTGCAATTTGTTGCATTGTGGGCACAAAATGTAGCTCCACAGTCCCCTCCTCGACATGTTCTCTTATGAAATGATACCTGATGTCAATATGCTTGGTTCTTGAGTGATCTACAGGATTGTTGGTTATGGCAATGGCACTTGTGTTGTCACACATGATTGGAATTTTCTTGTGCTCCATGCCATAATCCTTCAATTGGTTCCTCATCCACAGTATTTGAGCTACACAGCTTCCAGCAGCAATGTACTCAGCTTCAGCAGTAGAAGTAGATACTGTATGTTGCTTTTTACTTTGCCAGGACACCAATCTTCTGCCAAGGAATTGGCAAGCACCAGATGTGCTTTTCCTATCAATCCTGCAACCTGCATAGTCTGAATCCGAATAGCCAATAAGATTAAAACCTGTATCTCTTGGGTACCAAATCCCTAGATTTGGTGTGACCTTGAGATACCTAAAAATTCTTTTGACGGCTACGAGATGTGATTCTCTAGGATCCGCTTGGAACCTTGCACATAAACAAGTTGCGAACATTATATCGGGTCTACTTGCAGTTAAATAGAGGAGTGAGCCAATCATACCTCGATAGCTTGTGATGTCAACTGATTTACCTGATTTGTCTTCATCAAGCTTCGTGGCTGTTGCCATGGGAGTCTTAGCTGCTGATGCATCTTCTAGATTATACTTCTTGAGTAAATCTCTGACGTACTTGGATTGACAGATAAAGATACCATCTTTTCTCTGACTGATCTGTAATCCAAGGAAGAAGGACAGCTCTCCCATCATGCTCATCTCATATTTTTCCTGCATTAGCTTGGCAAATTTCTCGCACAAGCGCTCATTTGATGACCCAAAAATAATATCGTCCACATATACTTGAACAAGTATTAAGTCATTTCTCACAACTTTATAGAACAATGTTTTATCAATTACTCCCCTAACAAAACCATTTTCAATTAAGAATAAGGATAGAGTTTCATACCATCGCCTTGGGGATTGCCTGAGGCCATAGACAGATTTGAAGAGTAGATACACAAAATCTGCATGTTCTGGATCAACGAAGCCAGACGGCTGTTCCAGATACACTTCTTCTTCTAACTCTCCGTTCAGGAAGGCACTTTTCACGTCCATCTGGAAAACTTTGAAGTTCTTATGTGCTGCAAATGCCAAGAACATCCTGACTGCCTCAAGTCTTGCAACTGGTGCATAGGTTTCATCATAATCAATTCCTTCTCGTTGAGAATAATCTTTTGCAACCAAACGAGCCTTGTTTCGTGTTACAAGTCCGTTTTCATCCAGTTTATTTCTGAATACCCACCTTGCTCCAATTACGGATATGTTCTTTGGTCGGGGTACCAGTTTCCAAACTTTCTGCCTTTCAAACTGATTGAGTTCCTCTTGCATTGCAATCACCCAATCAGCATCGCCATGAGCTTCTTCTATTTCTTTAGGTTCAAGCTTGGATAAGAACCCAGAATATAAGGAGATATTAGCCATGTCAGCTCTTGCAGTTCTTCTAGTAGTCACACCAGCATCTGGATCACCAATAATTAACTCAAATGGATGGTCTCTATTCCATACCCGTTCACCTGGAAATTGTCTTGATGATTCAGCTTGACTTTCTGAGTTGGGGTGCTGACTACTTTGATTATTTTCACTAACTCCCCCTGAGTTAGTGCCAGCTCCTACAGAACTAGAGTCAACTCGACTCGAGCCTTGAACCGTAGTCCTTGAGCTGCTATTTACTCCCCCTGAGTTGTTGCCGGTTGATACTGAAGAAGTCTCTCCTGATCTTGTAGAATTAGCTTGTTCACTAGACTCAGGTTCTTCACGTACACTTGGAACATTTAATGGAACAACCAACTCAGGTTCACTTTCAAGATCTTCTAAGTCCAGATTCTGAAATTTTAGGGACTCAGGTTCACTAGAATCTCTTGAAATTGATGAGAGTTTGGTATCGTCGAATCTGACGTTGTAACTTTCAGTCACTTTTCGATCATTCACCAAGAACACTCTATAAGCTGCCACCACGTCTGTAGAGTAACCAACAAAGATTCCTTCACGAGCTTTTGCTGCAAACTTGCCTAGATTTTCATCATCTATAAGCACATAGCATTTTGCTCCGAAGACATGAAAGTATTTGATTGTTGGTCTTCTGTTGTTCATTAGCTCACATGGTGTCTTTTCTTTATCTTTTATGATCAAGGTTCTATTTTTAGTGTAACAAGCGGTACTCACTGCTTCGGCCCAGAAATACAAAGAAAGTTTTGAATCATACAACAAAGTTCTTGCTGCTTCAACCAAAGTTCTATTCTTCCTTTCAACTACTCCATTTTGCTGTGGAGTTCTCGGGGCTGAATACTGACGACGTATTCCCTTAGATACACAGAAGTCATTTAGCACTACGTTTTTGAATTCAGTGCCATTGTCTGATCTAATCGTCTTCACAGTAAGTGTTGAAACATTCTCAATTTGAGTGATATGATCAATGATTAAGAAAGGTACTTCGTCTTTCGTCATTGCGAACAATACCCATGTATACTTGGAGAAGTCATCCACGATTACCAAAGCATATCTTTTCCTAGACAAAGATAGGACATTCACTGGGCCAAACAAATCCATATGAAGAAGTTGTAGAGGCTCAGTAATACTAGAAATTTCTTTGCTTTTATGCGATGCTCGCTTCGACTTTCCCATTTCACAAGCTTCACAGAGTCCTTTCGGAGCGAACTCCATTTGAGGTAGATCTCTCACCAGTTCTCGCCTCGCGAGAGCATTTATCGTTTTGAAGTTTAAGTGAGATAACTTTTTGTGCCATAACCAGCTTTCATCATCCGAGGCTTTGCTGTAGAAACAGGTGACCTCATCCTGATTTGCTGAATCCATATCTGCAACAAAAAGATCTACCTTTCGAACTCCTCTCAAAGCTAGTGAGCCTTCCTTGATGTGAGTGATTGATACACCTTTCTTGTTGAAGACAATTTCGTAACCTTTGTCACAGAATTGACTTATACTCAACAGATTGTGCTTTAGTCCCTCAACATAGGAAATATCTTCAATGATGACATTGCCAGTCTTCAGTTTGCCATATCCCTTAGTCACACCTATGCTGTCATCTCCAAAGGTAACATAAGGGCCAGCTTTCATAACCAACTCTGTAAGCAGGGACTTGTTTCCAGTCATATGCCTCGATGCTCCACTGTCTAGCACCCATATGACTTTATTTCTATTCTGCTTAACGCCCTGCAATGACAGATTGGTTAGACATTCTTCGGAACCCAACTTTGATTGGGCCCGGCTTTTCGATAAGATCGAGAATCAACAGATTTAACAACAGGAGATGCACTTTTCTTCACATTACTAGAGCTTTCGACTATCTCCTTTCCTTTCTCAGACTTGACAGATTTGTCAGTCTTAGGAGAAGGTTTGTCACTCCTAACTTTAGGAGGACTGACAGTCTTGGCTCTCCCATACTTTTTCTTGATATTTGAACTAGCAACAGTATTTGAGCATGACTGGCTAGATGCATTCATTAAATGCACAAAAGTTTGCATGATGTTAAAAGTGCATGGCATACAATTAGGTTGACCACACTGTGCATGATTTTGATGCAGATTATTCATTGTATGTGTGATAGGCATGGCATGTACAACAGGAACATTCATGTTAGCTTTGCATGCATAAGAAAGATGTTCAGTAGATTTACAATGATAACATGCTTTCTTTATTCGTTCAGCCTTAACCTCTTTTATGCCTTTCTCTCTTTCCTTGTTGCTTAACAGCCTTAGCTCCTAATCCTAGTCTAGATTCATCTCTAGGGAAATTGATTTTCACTTGTTTGATAGGAGTTGTAGGTTGTTCTTTCTGGCGATCTTCCATCTCAATCTCATATCTAGCTATCAATTCAGTCTCTTCTTCTTCTATTCTAGTAACAAGATGTTTGTAGATAGGTTTGACAGCCGATTTAAGAATTCTAGGTGTTTCCTGTTTAAGGTCACTGGAACTAGGGTCAATAGGTCTCTTTCCTTCTTTCTTAGGAAGGTCAGAATAATCAAGTCCTATACCTACTCCAGTTATTTTCTTAAATGTGTCATTATCTACATACACTTTACTAGCAGCTAGTTTGTAAGCTTCGCATTTTGTTTCTAACTCAGCTAGATTGTTCCTAAGACATGCTTCTACTTCTTCCTTAAGGACGAGCTTGTGTTCCAGAGATTTAATAAAGTCTCTTAGGGAAGTATCTACAGTGCAAGCAGCCTCTAGCTCTTCCACTTTTGCCTCAAGCATTCTGCATTTGGCAACAAGTGTTTTCTGTTCCTTTTGAGAAGAGTCTAGGCTTTTGCACAACATATAGATCTCTTCACTAAGAGCCCCGTTCTGTTCCTTATAATCATCAATAGACATTTCTACTTTAAGAGTCAGAACTGGTACCTCTGGTTCCTCTGATGTCTCAGCCATGAGGGCAAAGTTTGCTACATGAGTAACATCTTCCTCATCTGAATCATCCCAAGCTCTTCCTTCTGTCACCAATAAAGCTCGTTTTCCATGTCTTTCCTTCAACAGTGCTTCATAGTTGCTTTTGAGAGCTTCAAATGTCTCTTTTGGATAAGTCTATTTAGGCTTTTTGCAGTCCGAGGCAAAGTGTCCAGCTTCACCACAATTATAGCATTTGAACTTCATTTTGAAATCCAAAGGAGATTTGTAGCTGGTATTCTTGCCTTTTCCTTTGTAGCCTGACGAACTACCACCACCTCTAGCAGCCCGATAATAAGATGAAGATTTTCTCTGTGGTCGGTTGCTCTTTCTAAATCTCATGTTGCTGAACTTCCTTGCCATGTATGCCACGACACTATCGTCCATGTTGTCCAGCTCTTCTTGGGTGTAGTAGTCATCATCACTGTCAGATGCGCACTCGTCATCATTATCAACTTGATGTGGTGCAAGTGATGATTTAGGCTTTGCTGCAACCATTGCCTTCTTAGACTCTTCCTCATCAGCAACTAATCCTGATGCACTTTCTTTTCCCTTTGAATCATTGTCCCATGCTTGATCTTGAAGTGTTTCCAGCTCATAGGTCTTTAATATTCCATAATATTCTTCCAGAGAAGTTGTATGCAAATCTCTGGTTTCTCTTATTGCGTAGACCCTATGTTCAATGCTTTTTGGCTGGTTCCTCAGATATCTCGTATTAGTCTCAATTATGGGGAGAGTTACACCTCTCAGATTCAAATCCAATACCAACTGACTGAATCGTAGGTAGACATCTGTTATGCCTTCTCCTTTTCTTATTCTAAAGGTGTCATACTCCATCTTGAGTATGAGTGTCTTGTTGCTTCTGACCTCTGCAGATCCTTCCATGACAACTTCTATCTTGTCCCAAATCTTCTTCGCTGTAGTCAGACCTTTGACTATGTTGAACATTTCATGATCAAGAGATTCCATCAAGGTTTGTCGTATGGTAGTATCATAAGCTATTTGTTCCTTGTCAGCATCCGAAAACTCCGAGGCCTTTTTAGGCTCAGACCGAGGTGCTATAACCACCCCTCCTTCCGTATGTGCAGGAATAACCACCATTGGAACAAATTTACCCTTGTCAAGGACTTCCAGATATTCAGGGTTAACAGTCTCTAAATATAGTCTCATTCTGAAAACCCATTCTTCATAGTGATCTTTGTTGAACATTGGGATCTTGAACGCATTTTTAGGAGCCATCTCAATTCTGGTCAATAAAAGTTTCTAAGTACCCAAGACTAGGCTATGTAGAATATTTATGTAGAACTTTTGCCTAAGTCGAAATTTCTCTAAGTAGAAATTTTGCTCAAGTCGAAATCACCAAGTAGAAATTGTCCAAGTCGAAATTCTATGTAGAAATTCTCAAGTAGAAATTCTATGTAGAAATTCTCAAGTAGAAATTCTATGTAGAACTTTTGTCCTTAGAATAATTTTTCTGCAGATTACTTTAATATTGAATAAACAATATTATCTCTTTAACACCTTTTGACTTTGAATGCTTTACTCACCTAACCCACCTAACCCACATGCTAGGTACTGAGTATGTCTGTATACATTCGGCCGAATAAAGCAAATCAAAAAGTCCAAAACCACCTTTTTATTCTTTTACTATTGAAAAGGAGATCAAAAAGTTGTTGGGTTGTATTCTTTGATAAGAACAGATGATGAACACTCAAGAACACCAAATATGAAAGTACCCAGATTAATTCACAAAAATTAATTAAAATACATCCAAGCCAAATAATCACACCTGGAGTATTTAAATAATTTTTCAGATGAGTTTTTCACCACAAACGAATTAAAGCTCACTTTTCGAGAAAATGAAAAGTAGATCTAGAAAATGAAAAACTCACGATTCTTCTACTCAACACAAGGATCTATGTTTTGTATGTTAAACATATAGCTCTGATACCAATTGTTAGGTCCAAATATGTTGTAGAGGGGGGGTGAATACAACTTTTCGAATATGAGAAGCAATAAATACGATGCAATAAATGAACACACAGATTCAAGGAATATATGTCTTATATATAACTTGAAAGGGTTGCTACAACATTCATTACAAAGTATAACAGAAGTTCAGAGAGAAGTGAATGATACTAAGCTCTGTGAATGCACTCTCTCTCTTTCTCTTGTGTTTTTCTCAAGAATTGCTCACTAACTAAAAACATTACACAAGTACTTCTATTTATACTACATGTAATCTATGTCCTGTAGACTTCAAAGACTAAGATATACGTGGCCCAATGATGTCCACATAAATCTTGCCTTATCTTGAAAGCTTGGAAATCTGCCAATCAGAAGATGCCATGTGTGATGTTGAAGCTGCACTCTAAGTAGAACTTCTACTTGAGAATTTCTACTTAGCCATCTCGAAGTTCTAAGTAGAACTTCTACTTAGAAACTTCTACTTGGCCATCTAGAATATTTAGTACTTAGAAAATATTCTGGTCTTCAACTTGAAACTTCAATGCACATCTTGAACTTGTGATATCTTCATGTCTTCTTTATTCTTCACCAAGCTCTTGAATATGGATCTTTATTACTGACATAAACTTGCTATCAATGTCCTGACACTTGATGCAACGGTCTGGTTCATAAGTGACTAGTCTTGATAGGGTTTTTGCTTCTTGAATAAATTACCATATCCAATTAGAAATGTGGCTTTCCAATATTTGCTTTCCTTCTTGTTCACTTGAAATCAATTGGTCTTATTGATACTGATAGTTATGATCTTGATTCTTGGCTTTTCAAATCACTGAGGCATGAACAACTTTGACTTGAACTTCTCTCAATGATTTCTTCTTGGATTGATCATAGTTAACATGTTGAATTGTATCAATTACCTTGTCTTCATTTAGTGTTGATTTCTTGTGACTTCTTGTTCTTGATTGTCTTCTGGTTAAGTATCATTTCCTTTAGTTTGAGTTACATTAGTTATAGTGTTACAAGTTTACACACTCTGCCTTTCAAAGGTTTATCAAATGGATGTCAAGAGTGCATTTCTGAATGGGGAGTTGGAAGAAGAAGTATATGTGCAACAGCCACCTGGCTTTGAGGATCCACAATTCCCTCACTTTGTCTACAGAGGCATGGTTGGTTCTCTACTCTACCTCACTACTAGTAGGCCAGACATCATGTTTGCAACATGCTTGTGTGCAAGGTTTCAATCAAATCCAAAGGAATCACATATGATAGCAATAAAGAGGATTTTCAAATATCTGAAGGGCACACCAAACTTGGGGTTATGGTATCCTAAGGACACAGGGTTCAATCTGGTTGGTTATTCTGATGCTGATTATGCTGGATGCAGAGTGGATAGAAAAAGCACCTCAGGAAGCTGTCAGTTTCTTGGACAAAGGTTAGTCTCTTGGTACAGCAAGAAACAACAATCTGTGTCAACTTCCACAGCTCAAGCTGAGTACATAGCTGCTGGAAGTTGCTGTGCTCAAGTGCTTTGGATCAGAAACCAACTTAGAGATTATGGACTTGTGTTGGAAAGAATTCCAATCATGTGTGACAACACAGGTGCAATCTCTATAGTTTCCAATCCTGTCAATCATTCTAGGACAACGCACATTGACATCAGATATCACTTCATAAGGGAGCATGCAACTAATGGAACCACTGAGTTACATTATCTTCCCACAGAGAAACAACTAGCTGACATATTCACTAAGCCATTGGATAAAGCCACCTTCACAAGGTTGGTTAGTGAGATTGGAATGTTGAATTCTTCAAATTCTGGCTAAGTGAATATATCAACTAGATTGTTGCAGCAGTAAATTCTTACTTTATCAAATGCTCAATATTTTTGAAGTAAGTATTGGCTGGAGTATGATTTATAAATATTCCACAATGCTGCATATGTTGAAAATCATACATCTTTAGCTTGAAATTTTTGTGAAATTTTGAGAGAATCACTATTTAATTTGGTAGAATATTCTTCAGTGAATATTTCTGGTAAATTTTAAAAGATAGTGAAAATTGAATTTTATTAGTGAAAAGTATAGTTCGATAAGTCAGACTTCTCGAATGGTTCATTGTTTTGTCATGGCTCGAGTTCTCGAATAGGCCTATCTAGAACCCTCTTGAGTTCTCGAATAGTGTCTTTTGGAGAAATTGAATAGCACTCTCTGAGTTCTCGAATAGAGTATTTTAGTTCTCTAGTGATGGAGTTCTCGAATACTGTATTTGAGTTATCGAATCATTTGAAAAGGCTGATTTTTCGCTGACACTTAATCGCTTTTTGGATTTATATTCAAAATTTCATTTCGCTCATAAAAACATATTTTATTTAGCTTAGAATTATTTTCTGAGTTAAATAACTGCCAGCTGTGAGTTACAAACTGCTTAAGATATCGAATAAGCCTTTCTTGACTTTCTAGACTTACTAGAACAGTTTTGGAGAACTGCTACTGTGGAGGTCGTGGCCCTAGAGAATGCAATAACTTCATACGTAATCTATTGCAAGATTCAGGACAAGGAAATCACCATCACTACTGAAGACATGAATCAAGCACTGGGGTTACAACAAGGAGTGTATGACAGTCAAGCTACTGATCAGGAATTGGAAGACTTCTTTGATTTTATCAACTACTCAGATAGAATCAAGCTTGGAAATTTGAATAGGAAGTACTTGAGGAAAGAATGGAGCTATGTCTTTGCCACTCTTCTTCAAGTCTTCACAGCAAGGAAGTCCATCTTTGATCAAATCAGCACACCTGTTCAACAAATAGGATATGCTCTAGCATATAGGAGAAAGATTGATGTTGGTTTAATCATAATGCAAGAATTGTATGGGAGACTTGGTAAGAACTCAGCCAAGAGAGGTAATGAAATTTTCTTCCCTCGCTTTATTCAATCTGTACTTAATTTCATAGATGCCAAATTGATTGAATTGCCTTGGTTAGACAAAAATAGAATAGGCTATCCGAAATCCATGACCAAACTCATTTTTGGTACCTTGGAGACTAGGAATGATGTGGATGTAAGACTCAAAATAACTCCCCTTATGGAGAGTTTATTTAGGACTTACCCCCACAACATGCCAATATGTGCCTCAAAATCTGAGTTAGCTAGGCCCAAGCAAGTAGAGCAAAATGCTAACCCAGGGCCTGCTAACCAACCCTCTCAGCCAAGCACTTTACCAAACACAGAGCCAACTGCATCATCCTCTCAAAAGGGCGATGTTAGTAAAAAGAAGAGAAAACAGGTTGCTTCTGAACCTCTAAAAATCTTAATTGAAGCAGCCTTGGCTGTAGAATTAGGCATAGAAAGTGAGGAACCTGAGTCACCCTTACTAAGGCCAAAGAAGAAGAAGTCTAAAACCACCTCTTCAGTCACCCAAATGACTAAAGTTGTAAAATCAGGGGCAAACAGCTCACTAGATGTATCCTCTAAACAAGGTGCATCTATAGAATCAAGCATCCTCCCCAATGCACCTATTTGTAAAGAGTTAGCACATGGGAGTGATAAGGCTGGCACAACACTGAGTGGAGAGCACATCACAATTGAAACTCCCTCTATCTCTCAGGGGGAGTTGCCAAAATCTAATCTACAACACACTTCTCTTCCAGAATCTACCACTCATATTTCTTTGGAGCCTGCAACTCAAGCAATTGAGGAGCAAGGCATTGATCATCAAGAATTCTTTTCTCTTGATGAGCCAATGGATTCAAGTGACTTGGTGCATGACACCTTGCTCACCACCCAGGTACCACATTTAGATGGTCATGGAATGCATGCTGGGGCATCTCCTAATGACACCATCCCAAACATAGAGGATTCACTAGTTTTAACTAGAGACACTGTGCCTGTGTCACCTATTGTTGTAACTCATCCCACTCCTGTGGAGACAACAGTAGTAAAGTCTTTCCATCCGGTTACAGAAGTTGCATCTGTAACTGAGGAGTCTAACTTGTCTAGCTCTAGCTCTGACTTTCTATCACAATGGCTGAAGCCTGTGCAACATGACAGTGCTTCAGGATCAGGATCTGTTCCACCACAATTGACGGTTGAAGCACTTCAAAGTTTAGTTGTGGATCAGATTCCTGAGTTTGTAAAGATAGCTCAGAACTTGGTCACCTCCAATGTGCCAAATCCAGATTATGAAGCAATATTGCTTTGCCATAGAGATGATGTGGAGATGTAGAAAACAAAGATACTTGATGAGGTTGAGAGAGATGGCAATGTAGATGCCTGGATGCAAGGAACTTATGATATCACTCTCAATGAAGCCTTACAGTATCTGAGGGAGGAGTAAATCACTTCACTAGGCTCCAATGCTAAATCCTTAACTCCTGGTGAAGTGTACGAAGCCATCAATGATTCTTACAAGGGATTCCTCAAGGCTGCACACTACCTGGGTAAAGGTGTCAAATCAGAAATCAACAAGGTAAGTGATGCAACAGACAAGTCTGTGGGAGAGATAAAGAGGACTTTTGATTCCAAATTCCCTCAATTAGAGACTGTAGTCAAGGACATTCTAGCCTGTAAGTCTACCTGCACCAAGATGGACAATGGTTTGGCTATTCTCAAGGATGCTGTCACAGGACTGGGCACAAATTCCAAAATCTCATTGATCAGACAACTGAGGCCAATGCCATGCTTAGGACACTCTTTGCAAATCAATATGGAGACAAGCTGGTCACTGAGGTCCCTGTGCATGAGCTGTCTAGGTTTGAAGTGCAGAGACTTAAAGAACAATCTCTATCTGGCTTCAAATCTACTGCATTGTTCAGCAAGGTAGATGCACTTGAAAAGGAGGTAGCTACTCTCACTCAGTCTAATGCTCATCTTACAAACAAGGTACAAACTCTGACTGAGCAGTTGAACACTCAAGCCACCACCACAGTTGATGTTCTTTTGCATCAACAATCAATGTTGTCTGCAATGATGAAGCACATGGGTCTCCCTCTACCTGAAGAATCTTCAACCCCAAAGGTCACTCCTACAGCCTCTGTGCCTGACAACAAGTCTAAGGGGGAGAAGAGGACATCAAGAAACTCAAATACAAAGGGGGAGAAACCACCAGCAAAGGGCATCAAAATCACTGAAGGTGGTCATCAAAGAACTTCAAAATCTTTAACTCATGTGCCTCGCAAAGGAAAGACAAAGTTGATGAGCCTCCTACTTCTCTGCCAGTTGTCACTCTACCAACTGTGCATGTCACTACTCCTGGTGGTCAAAAGCAATCTATCACAACCATAGTGGTTGCAGGGAGTATGCCATTTGACAAACCTCCATTCTCCATATCTAAGAGTGCCAAGCCTGTAGAAGTGAAGGTGGTCACTGAGGCCAAGCTACAAGAAATTGCAAACTCAAATGTCTATCATGATGATGCATTCTTGGAGTTTCTGAAAGTCTCAAGAGAACAGGCTGATGACACTCAATTGTATCTAAGGAGCTTGAAGGATCAGATCGATTACTTCACTGTGATACCTAGAAAAGTTGATAGCTCATGGCTGAAGGAAGTAATGATGGTAGCAAAATCCAGAATCTGGCATTTAACCTACAAAACTCTACAAGCCTTAAAACATTCAGAGATAGATGCGCTGATTGAGCTCATAGAAAAGAGGAATGTAAATGAAAACAATAAAAGTCTGTATGATGACTTGAGGAATGGCCAACCTTCAAGGCTTCCAGAAGTGATTAAGAAGCCATGGACAATCATCTATCAGTCTGGCACCAGAGTTGAAGAGATTAAACAATTGGTCATTCCCAATGATCTCACTTCTCGAAATCACAGACTCATTATTGCCATCATTGATCTACTGCAAAAGAAGAAGGGGACAAGTACTGTTGAAGAGATAGAGGCACTGCACATTCTCAGATCATACATTGCAACTGGTGTAATTCCAGAAATGGCCAAGCCAAGGAGGAATAAGGATGATGAAGATGAAGACAAGAGTGATGGGAGGAGAAGTCATCACAGGAGTGATAAGGGGGATGAGGATAAGAAGAAGAAGAAAGACAGCAAGGATAAGAAGGATGATGACCAAGTCAAAGTCTATGAGAGGAAGAATGGAAAACAGCAAGCCTTAGGCATTGCTAGCAGTAATCTCACCACAACAAAAGACTCTAAGTCTAGGGTGAATGCTGTCAGTAATGACCTACCAAAATCTAATCCCTTGGCTTCTGCAACTGTTTTACCACCTCAAGAAGAGAAGAAGATTCAAGTTAAGAAACCATCTGTATATTTCAAAAAGTAAACTGCTAATAGAATACTACAATAGTCTACAAACAAAGGTCACATGCTACTGCCAGTCAACCATGTAAAAAGGATCAAATTCAAACAAGCTGCAAGGAAACCAAAGCTATCCAAATCAAGGACTCTGACAATCTATCCAGGCTTAAAACTCCAACCAAGATGAAGATTTTGATGAAGACCAACTGCAATTCTTACAAGCTCAAAGAGCCTACCATGTTGCCATTGTTGATAACTGCCTTGAGATCAAATATACTGATGGAAGGGAGGAGAAATTCAAACAAGGAGGATGTCAACACTGGGGCAAGCTACATGACATAGAAAGAATCATTGCATTGTTGAGCTCAGAAGATAAAGTGGAAAGAGTATGGAAGCTGGAGCTAATTGATTTTGTGAAGATGAAGAGAGATCATGAGGAGAGAATCAGAAAAGAGTGTCTTGAGAAATGGCTAGCAAGGGAGAAAGAAATTGAGAGACTGGAGATTGAAGCAGAAAAGCTAAGGGCAAAGGGATTGTGTAGAGTTCAGTTTAACCCCTATGTGGTGAAGTATAGGAGGAGAAATGGGGATCAGGTCCACATCAGAATGAATCTACTCAACCACTATCCTGCAAACATTCAGAAACCAGTACTTGAAGATTTCAAAGACTCAATTTTGCTTGAAGAATTGGATGCTATGGCAGAAATAATAAAAGCTATGGATGAGAATACAAGGAAGGAGAAAGAAAGAAGACAGAAAGCATATGATGATTTGCAAGCCAAAGCTATGGAAAGGGAAACAAATGACAATGGCTAGTACTTCATCATAGGTTGTAAGATTACTCACCCTGTATTTCTATCCACATTGCTAATCAAAATTCATACATGTACTGTCAAGTTTTATCTTTATGTATGTTAGGCTTGTTATCAGACATGAAATTGTGACTAAGGGTCTTACTCATAATTTGGGGGAGATTGTTAGTCACAGAGGCATGCCTGAATACATCTAATAACAAGTCTAAGTATGTGTAATGTTGTGCATTACCTACATGACCTCTTAACTGAGGGAACCTCTAGTTGTAGAGTTTCTATCTGTTCTGTACTTGTAATAGGCATCAAATCCTAGTTGTGTAACTATACTTATAAAGTCAAGAATAATGCTTGAAAGAAGTTCCAAGGTTCATGCCTCAAGCAAGGAGATAAAGACTGCCAAATAATCAAAGTTGGGATTTGAAGAAATGAAGAATTTGCCTAAGTACCAATTCGAGAAGTACATTTGTCTATTCGAGAAGTCTAGCATTCGAGAAGTCAGAGATTCGATATCTCAGAAGCACTATTCGATATCTCTGAATACACTGTTCGATATCTCATTCGATATCTCAGAGATTCGATATGTCTATTACTCTATTCGAGAACTCATGGACTCAACAAGTCAAAGCATCATTCGAGTTCTCTAAGAGTCAACAAGTCAATGCTCTATTCGATATCTCAAGGACTAAAGAAGCTATTCGACATCTCAGGGATTCGATATGTCAAAATGCTCTATTCGATATCTCAAGGAGTCCCATAGAAAAGAGCTATTCGAGAAGTGATTCGATATGACACTATAACACTATTCGAGAACTCAGAGTTATCGATTAAGTCAATTCGAGTTCTCGAATCAATCACTTAGCCACTTCTCGAATACATTCTTGGAGACAAAATACTGAAGAATTGTACAAGTCAGAAACCTGCAACAAGCCAAGACGCTTTATTTGACTATGTACTATAAAGCACATTGGAAAGCCTACAAAGAAGCTTGGAGAGATAAGACAAAGGGACAAGGAGCTAAAGAAGTGGATCTGAACAGGCTTTGCAAAGTCAAATCTGTAGCCGTTTGGACTGTAGCCATTTGGACTCTTACTCAAATGAGATAGACAGACTGGAAAGTAGTTTTATTTACCTACCTTATTTGTAGTAAGTAGGTGTATCCATGTCTATAAGGATACAGCCTCACTTCCTTAGCAGATAAGTTGTGAAGAGATAAGATTTACATATACATCACAAGAAATATCTCTCTAAGAAAAACGAAGCTGAGAATACTACCATTTGTATTCACAGATTGTAGCAAATACGGGTCGAATCCTCAAGGAGACAGTTTCAATTTCAATTCAATGGTTATCAATTGTTTCTAGTCACAAACGATTATTTGGGAATTTTATTAACTACT
This sequence comes from Saposhnikovia divaricata, assembly GCA_036435485.1. Classification (NCBI taxonomy): domain Eukaryota; kingdom Viridiplantae; phylum Streptophyta; class Magnoliopsida; order Apiales; family Apiaceae; genus Saposhnikovia; species Saposhnikovia divaricata. The sequence goes on from CM071596.1 coordinate 89,391,974, forward strand.
AAAGCAAATTTAATAAAGGTTTTAAATCAATTAATTAATGGATCTAGGGCAATTCAGGTTCACCATGTTTACACCAAACAAATAACAAAGGTATAGCTTATCAATGGGATAAAATAATTAGAGCAATGGTTAAACTTTTCCAAGTATTAACACTCTTAGAAATCCGATGATGTTTTCACACTCACCTTCAATTCCGCTAATTGTATGTAAGCCTCTAGTAGTAAAATCTTTCGATCTATTACTCCTATTGCAATAAATTAATCTATGATATTGCGCAATTACACAAATTAAGAATTAACACATATCAATTAGAATTACTCTTTACCCATCAATTCACTAATCAAATTAAACCCAAATCATGGTGCAAACATAGCTCCCCCTAATACCCTAGAATTAAACTACTCACTCATTCTAGGATTAAGAACAACAAAAATAATAAAGAAAGCCATATAATTCATATACTAATAAACAAGATGAGATTAAGAGTACCTTAAACTTTGTATTAACGAAGAACAATGAAGATCCAAATTAAACCAAGTGCTTACAAAGGAAGAGATGGAGAGAGAAAAACCAAAACCCTAGCTTTTGTAAAAATACGTATGTATGTCTCTCTCCCTCTTCCCACGTTTTTATAATAAAACCCCCTAATAAAATCTGATCTCTATCTCTTAATAAAAGTATTTTTTAATATTCTAATCAATTTACAAAAAGATATCCATAATTGAATAGGATTTTCTTGTAAAATTCGTCAATTCTTTTTCTCCTCTGTTTCTGGGCTCTTCCAGTTGGATTTTGCTTACTGGACCACCTCTGAATTAAAGATAATTCCCTAAGCTTCGCGTGGACAGTAAGATCGTTAAATTCCGACTTCTGGAACTCAAGATATGGCCCAAACAGTGCATGCAGCACGTGCAGCCCAATAATACGAATTTTCTCCTATTTTATCTCCAAAATAGCTCTTTTTGCTCCAAATCCTTCCAAGTCATGAATTCTTTATTTCCTACAATAAAACAATCAAATCTATTAAATAAAAATCCAAATCAATGCAAAACACAATAAATATGAGAATAAAATCATCTAAAATATATATAAAAATATATTCTATCAAACATCCCCACACTAAGCATTTGCACGTCCTCGGGCAAATAAGTGAAATAAAAACTAAGTCCTAACAAACATCACTTTCGTAGATGACACGATTGCATTGAGCATATGCAACAAGCCGTTAAACCCCTAGGCAGCCCTAGTAGGACGAGTGTTGTCTCGTGAGGGTTTATAGTGAATGTACCCACAAAATTCATCTAACCATGCAAAAGATCAATGCTAACACAACACCACACACACAAGTCCTCTCATGCCACATCAACTTAAGAATCAAAGTAAACATACGATGTCTTGGTGTCAAAAGTGCAAGTATTCACGTAGTCTACTCAACCAACATGCAGAAGGTCATAAAAATTCATGTCAAGTGTAAAAATCCTTGGTAATCATGCTAAGACCACAAGAAACACATCTTTAAGTCTAAACCTGGGATCTCCTATGCCAAAACAAGTAATAACTCACCTTTCACTCAAAAACGAATATTCACTCAAGAACAAGGCTAAGTGTATCACTCAATTCCAACAAAATCATAAACACAACTTGACACTCGCAATCAATCTCACTCTCAACACAACATACATCACTGATGACAATCAAAAGGTCTTTATTCGGGTTGTAACGTGGGCTAGGGACCAGGTATGTCAAGTAAAGCTAAAACAGGTTAAATGTCAAAAGCTAGTACCCAACAATAATCATTATGCAATTCCCTTTCTATTAAAACAAATACTTCCCCACACTTGGATTTTTCAATAACCCTTACATAATAACTTGACTAGTCGAATGAAGAAGGATCATACAAACATAGGAATGCTCTCAAATTTATTTATTTTTTTTTCTTTTTTTTCTATATTTTTTTTCTTTTTTTTCTTTTTTCTGTTTTTTTTTCTTTGAGAGCTAAGGAATAAGCACAATGATCCATAAATACTTTTATGAATTTCGACTAACAAGCATCAACCAAAATCAATATTCCCCAATGGTATGATCATCAATAACCCCCCTTTTATGAAGACCTTATCACTCCCTTACGAACAATACTAGCCTTTGACAATTTAGGTTCAAATTCAATGTAAGGCCAATAGAATAAAAAGGATAATGGCAAGTAATGTGGTGTGTCACCGAAAGAATAGGATTAAGCTCAACGGGTTAACTGATTGATCATGTTTAAAAGGTGTGGAAATATGGGAAATACGAGGTTAAACCTAAGTGCCTTTATCATCTCATCATCATGTAATGTCATGCATTTCAAGAAAGATCTTAAGTAAGTGCTAGCAATGTAAACAACATGTGGACACTCAAGCAAACGAAAAATCATGCAAAAGATATGCATATAGGCTCAAAACTCACTTGGTGTGACAAAACATAATCAATCCCAGGTAACAAGACTCTCTAACGCACCTACTTGTACTCAAATCATGGAAACCAAGTCATCTTGCACATATTCATGTCATTCTAATCACTTACTACATCCAATTAAGTCTACCAGTTTTAACTTGCTAGTGAAAGTGTGTGCACAAGAACAAAACACGTCACTTCTCATACAAAAGCGTCAAGAACACAAGATTTCTACGCATGCATGAGTGTATCAAGCAAAATACAACAACTAATCAAATTGCATGGCTAGAATTATTTTTGGTATTTTTCAATTTTTAATTTTTTTTTTAAAAAATTCTCTTAACATTGAGAACCGTTCCCCACACTTAAGCGGTTCATTGTCCCCAATGAACTAATGAACAAGATACAAAACTACAACTAAAAACAAAATAAAACTACAATAAAAAGAAAAGAAAGAAAACTCCCCTGGAATCAAGGTGTCGGGTGTGAAAACCATCCCTCATTCGCTTATGAGCCATAATAACCAAAACTCCACTCAACAATATCTTCACCAACATCCACCAAGAAATATCCCACCAAAAATACCCAATGAACAAGAATAATACAAAATCCCCAATTTACAAGAACACAAATTCGTAAATAAAATAAAATTAGAGAAGAGATTTACCCAATACGAATCAAAGAGGTGAACTTGCAATTAATTCCTCTTTAGAATTGAATTTTTAGAGATTTAAATAAATAGAAGAGGAATTGGATTTGTATGGATAGGTGGGTAATATATATATAAGATGAGGGATATATGAGATTTAAAAAAAAAATTTAGAGTGTAGGAGAGATTTGGGAGGTTTAGAATTGATGTAGGATAGATATAAGAATTAGGATTTGAAAGAATTTGAGTTAGAATAGGTTTGGGTGTGTTTTTATGATGCAAAACAACAATTTTCGGGGAAAAATAAAAAAAAAATCTGGGCAGAAGGGTGTAACGCAGGTGCAACCTGCGTTACAGGGGTGCAGACTGCGCGAGCAGCAGTAACGCAGGCGCAGCCTGCGTTATAGAGGGGCAGCCAGCGCTTCAGGCAGTAACGCAGGCGCAGCCTGCGTTACAGGGGTGCTGCCTGCGAAAAAAATCACTGTTTCGATTTTTTTTTTTTTGAACACAACACTCTTTTTTTTTTGACACAAATGCATGGGTTGCCTCCCACGAAGCGCTTTTGTTTAACGTCGTTGGCTCGACTCAGCTGGTTCAGATCTCCGTGGAGGGGTTGTCAAGATAAATCACTTCCATCTTCCCTACGAATGCACCATCCACATATAATTTAAGGCGTTGACCGTTGACCTTAAATTTTGTTCCGTCTCGTCCCATAATTTCAATAGCACCATAAAATTTGACTTCGGTGACGGTAAAAGGTCCGGACCATCTTGATTTGAGCTTCCCTGGAAAAAGTCGAAGTCTGGAATTGAACAACAACACCTTGTCACCAACCTGAAAATCTCTCCTCTGAATCATCTTATCATGCATCTGCTTCGTTCTCTCCTTGTAAAGCCGAGAATTGTCATAAGCATCAAATCGAAGCTCATCTAACTCATTAAGTTGAAGAAGTCTCGCTTGCCCCGCAGCCTTCAAATCCATGTTGAGTTCTTTTATAGCCCAAAAGGCGCGATGTTCCAATTCCACTGGCAAGTGACATGCTTTACCATAGACCAACTGATAAGGAGTGGTGCCTATAGGTGTCTTATATGCCGTCCGATAAGCCCACAAAGCATCATCTAGCTTCAAATACCTATCTTTCCTTGACTTTGAAACCATTTTCTCCAAAATGCTTTTGATTTGTCGGTTAGAAATCTCCACTTGGCCACTTGTTTGGGGGTGATATGCAAGAGCAACCTTGTGAGTAACGCCATATTTCTTCAACAAAGTTTCAAACTGATGATGGCGAAAATGAGAACCACCATCGCTTATCACTGTTCTAGGAACTCCAAATCGTGGGAAAATAATATTCTTGAAAAGCTTCATAACTACCTTGGAATCATTTGTTACCGATCCAACTGCTTCAACCCACTTGGACACATAATCGACAGCAACTAAGATGTATCTCATCCCACAAGAACTTGGGAAGGGTCCCATAAAATCAACACCCCATACGTCAAATATCTCGACCTCAAGAATACCGATTTGAGGCATCTCATGGCGTTTAGAAATATTACCCGTCCTTTGACATGCATCACACGCCAAACAGAAAGCACGAGCATCCTTAAATAGAGACGGCCAAAAGAAACCGGATTGAAGTACTTTAGCAGCGGTTTTGGAAGGACCATGGTGACCTCCACATGCGAGAGAATGACAATGCTTGAGAATGTCATGTACTTCGAACTCAGGAACACATCTACGAAAGATTCCATCAGCACACTTTCGATACAAGAAAGGGTCATCCCAAAAATATTGTTTAGCATCGTGATAAAACCTCTTTCTTTGCTGATAAGTCAATTTTGGAGGGTGAGATCCACTAACACAGAAATTTGCAAAATCTGCATACCAAGGAGTTTGAGTAACAACCGAAAACAGGTGATCATCTGGAAAAGAATCGTCAATAGGAGTACTTGACGCAATATCAGATTTGAAACGCAACCGTGAGAGATGATCCGCAACTACATTCTCAGCACCCTTCTTGTCTTTGATTTCCAAGTCAAACTCTTGAAGTAAGAGAATCCAACGAATAAGCCTTGGCTTTGCTTCTTTCTTCGCCAACAGATACTTAAGTGCCGAATGATCAGTGTGAACAATGACTTTGGAGCCAATAAGATAGGCCCGGAATTTGTCAAGAGCGTAGACCACAGCTAGAAGTTCCTTCTCGGTTGTAGCATAATTGACTTGAGCTTCATCCAAGGTTTTACATGCATAGTAGATAGCGTGCAATACCTTGTCTTTCCTTTGACCGAGAACTGCTCCAACTGCATAATCACTTGCATCACACATGATTTCAAATGGAAGATTCCAATCTGGAGGTTGAATGATTGGTGCACTTATCAAAGCTTCCTTAATCCTGTTAAAAGACTCCAAACAAGCATCAGTAAACACAAAGGTGGCATCCTTAAGCAACAATTGAGTGAGGGGTTTTGCAATTTTTGAAAAATCTTTTATAAAACGACGATAAAGACCCGCATGACCAAGGAAACTCCTCACTCCCTTGACATTAACAGGAGGAGGAAGTTTCTCAATCACCTCAATTTTTGCTTTATCAACCTGGATGCCACGTTCAGAAATCAAATGACCAAGTACCACTCCTTCATTGACCATGAAGTGGCACTTTTCCCAATTCAAAACCAAATTCACCTCTTCACAACGTTTAAGCACTTTAGAAAGATTATGCAGACATACATCAAAATCAGACCCATAAACACTGAAATCATCCATAAATACTTCCATGATAGACTCTATGAAATCAGAAAATATGGCAGTCATGCAACACTGAAAAGTAGTAGGGGCATTGCACAAACCAAAAGGCACTCTACGATATGCAAAAGTACCATATGGGCAAGTAAATGTAGTCTTTTCTTGGTCATCAGGATGTATAGGGATCTGAAAGAACCCTGAATATCCGTCTAAATAGCAAAAGTATTTATGTTTAGCAAGTCTTTCTAACATCTGATCAATGAAAGGGAGAGGGTAGTGGTCTTTCCTAGTAGCAGTATTTAACTTACGGTAATCTATGCACATTCGCCAACCGGTGACAATTCGAGTGGGAATTAATTCATCTTTATCATTCTTAATTACCGTTGTTCCTCCTTTCTTAGGGACTACCTGAACTGGGCTTACCCATTTAGAATCAGAAATTGGGTAAATGATGCCCGCATCTAACAATTTCAAAACTTCTTTTTTAACAACCTCTTGCATGTTAGGGTTCAAGCGACGTTGTCCCTGTATGCAAGGCTTATGGTCATCATCTAAGTGAATTCTATGCATGTAAAAGTCTGGGCTAATCCCCGTAAGATCATCAATACTATACCCAATAGCTTTTCTATGCGCACGCAAAATAGTAAGAAGCTTAAAAATCTGGTTATCATCAAGACTAGAGCTAACAATCACAGGACAAGTCTTTTCATCATCAAGAAACACATATTTCAGATTAGATGGCAAATATTTTAGCTCTAACTTGTTTACCTGAGGTTCACCACAAGAAGTGACAGTGTTCGTTACCTCACAATTCGGATCAGCTGCACCATCCAACTCAAGAATCAATGAATCGACTTCAGCATGTCCTTCTCCTTCTGAAGCTTCAAGCATGAGCACTGCTTCCAATGCATCATTCAATAGAATCTGAGGCGTCTCATCTTGGACAATTTCATCTATAACATCAATCCTACAGCAAGTATTCTCAAACAAAGGGGATTTAAAAGCAGAGGTTAGAGTAAAAGTAATTTTATCATCACCAACGCTCAATGTGAGAGTCCCACTTTTAACATCAATAACAGCACCTGCAGTACAAAGAAATGGTCTACCTAAAATAATAGGTATTTGGCTGTCCTCTTCCATATCTAGAACTACAAAGTCTACAGGAATATAGAATTTTCCAACCCTAACAGGCACATCCTCTAAAATTCCAAGGGGATATTTTATTGAACGGTCTGCCATTTGCAAAGTCATCTGTGTACATTTTAATTATCCCATATTTAGTTTTTGAAAAACCGAGAGAGGCATGACTGAGACGCTAGCGCCTAAATCACATAAAGCTTTATCAATGAACAATGCACCTAAATGACATGGGATCGAAAAACTACCAGGATCTTTAAGCTTAGGTGGAGACTTATTTTGTAAAACAGCACTACACTCTTCAGTAAAAGCTACTGTCTCCACCTCACGAAAAGACCTTTTCTTAGTGAGAATATCCTTAAGAAACTTTGCATATGATGGAACTTGAGAAATTAAATCAGTGAAAGGAACTGTTACCTCAAGATTCTTGACAAGTGTCATGAACTTACCAAACTGCTGGTCCACCTTAGTTCTGTTCATCCTGCTAGGGAATGGGAGCTTTGGTACAAATGGTGGAGGAGTAAATGCAGTCTTTTCTTTGTCCTGGTTCTTGCTTTCCTCAGTTTCACCTTCGTTTGTATCTTCAACAACTTTCTCTACCTTGTCTTCCTCAGAATTCTCTTCTTCTTTCTCAGCAGGAACATCGTCAGTAGGCATTGGAGGAGCATCATATGTACGACCACTCCTAAGAGCAATGGCATTCACATTTTCCTTTGGCTGAGTTGGTTGGGCTGGTAGAGAGCCTTGTTGCCTTGTAGACGAAGAACTAGCCATTTGAGCAATCTGAGTTTCCAGCATCTTATTATGTATCTCCATCTGGTTCATCTTTGTTTGCATTTGTAACAATATCTTCATCATATCACCTTGATTATCAGCCTGTGCAGCTTGATTTGCTTGAGGAGCATAATTCTGAGGAGGCCTTTGGAATCCAGGGGGATTCATAGGTCCTTGCGGAGGCCTATACTGTTGCTGTGGAGGAGGCTGGTACGACTGCTGATATTGCTGCTGATTAGGAACATTTGTATTCTGAGCATTATTGTTCCTATATGAGAAATTCGGATGATCTTTCCAACCAGGATTATAAGTGTTGGAGTACGGATTGTACTGCTGCCTCTGTTGGAAAACATTTGCTTGCTCCATCTGAAAATGTTGTGAATTTTGAGCATTGTATTGGCAATCATTACCATAGTGGCCTTGGATGCCACAGACTTCACAAACTGGATTATTCATTGGAGCCATTGATGACAGTGCATTGATACTCATAGGTTGAGTAGAGGGCTGAGATGTCTTCAATGAGTGGATCTCCTGAGTCAATGCAGCGAGTTGAGATGATAATAAAGAATAGGCATCCACTTCGAGTTTACCCCCTTTCTTGGCTGCTCTCGGATTACTGAAGTGATTGGCAGCCAAATTTAAGAGAAAAGCATGTGCATCATCAACTCCTTTGTCTAAAAACACACCACCCGCAGCATTATCAACCATCCCTTTTGTTTCCGGATCAAGACCATTGTAGAAGCGTTTAAGCAGAAACCACTTCTCAAGACCATGGTGAGGGCATGCACGTTGATAATCCTTAAATCTGTCCCAAGCATCCCGTAGAGATTCACCATAATCTTGCTTAAAACCCATCATCTTGTCGATCAAATCGTCGGTTCTGTTAGGAGGGAAGAACTCAGTTAAGAAATCCTGAGCAATCTTATCCCACTCGGTCAAGTCAATATCATTCAACCATTTTTTAGCTTTGTCACGAAGAGAGAAACCGAACAACATGACTTTCAACTGGTCTGGAGTGACTCCCTGATGTTTAATTGTAGAACAGAGCTGTTGAAACCGTTGCAGATGATTTGTAGGGTCTTCGGAGGCAAGCCTAGCTCATCCACCACCACTTTCCGGCCTCCCGAAAGGCTACCCAAAGTTTGACCACCGTGCCAAAATCCGGCTGAACCTCCCGCGAACTCTTTCCGGTGACTTTTAAAAGTGGTAATTTTTAGCTTCGTCTTTGTGTTTATATTTGAGATTTGTGCTTAACTTTTATATTTCATCTTAATCTCTATTCTCGGATCTATTTTAAAGATCCCAAAAGTCTCTTTATAAAAGAGAACGATTATCCAACAAACGTCGAGGTTGTAATGATTAAGTATTCTTACGGGTTCCCAACTAGCATCTACAGTGCTCCGTGAGAATTTCTTTTAAAGGAATACTGATAAGTGGATTTATATCCACTTGGATCGCTTCGATTCGACTTAAATTGATTGTCTTGGACTCAATTTTATTGTAGTTTTGATGTGTTTTGCTTAGTTGTGCAGATTTGCAAGAATATCGATTATGGTTGATGCTTCTATCGTGTTTGGAGGATTAATTGATTAAAATTCGGATTTTCCGGGAAGGTTGCAGAGTCTACACTGTTTTGGCCATATCTGGAGTTCTATAAGTCCGTTTGAGACCCGTAAGCTGTCCACGCGAAGTTTGGAAGATTTTATACAACTTAGGATAGGATTCGTGCGCGCAAGTTGCGTGTGGTGGGAGCAGATTGCGTGACAAGCAGACAGATGGGAGCAGGGAATTTACTGTTTTGCCCTTTTCAAGTTCTAATTGTATTTTGGGCAGTTTTTAGTACCTTAATCGAATTCTAATTGTAATAGAAGGTAATTTCTTACTGGGAAAGAAATCTAGAGCCTATATAAACACATCCAACCCCTTGTAAATTAGACAATTAGAGACAATTAGACAATTAGATATCTTGTACATAATATAGCTTAGATCTGCAAGGGAGAAAAGGGGAGAAGGATTCAACGCTCGTGACAAGCAACGGATCTAGATCTACTTCATCTTTTGTATCATAGATTTGTTTTCTCAACTCTTGTTTTATTAATATTATTACTTTCTTCCATATCTTGTTTGTTATCATGGTTTCACTTGATCCCATGATGACGAGAGGTTCAATTATGAACTAATCGTTGTCATGGGATTCTAACGGATTTATTTATGGAACTTAGTATCTTGATTGCTTAAAGATCTGTGTGTGATGTATATTTGATATCCTCGTATGGTTATGCTTAATTGATAGATGCGTCATGAACATCTAATCTGTTAATCTCTTGTGAAGTGAAAGTGGATCTTGAGATTTAGAACTTGCCATGCTAGCATAGGTTCATGATTGTTTATTAACATGATTCGTAGTATAAGATGAAAATACTTATATTGCCCTGTGTGATCTTTATGGATAACTTGTTCTTCAACCGTTATGTTTTCAAATTCTATAGACATATAGGTTCTAAGCATAATTGGTGTCTATTCATCTTCTATCTCTTTTGTGGATGTATGTTTAGTTTGGTATACGTATGCTGACAGGTAGCGTGTACTTGTTTCGTGTTATCCGATCAGATATCATAACCATTGCATATAGTGATTAAAGGCGTCAGATCTAAGCGAAGTATTTAATGAAGTTAGGATTCCATGTCTTCTATCGCATAAATTCTCGTTAGTTAATTAATTATTAGTTGTTAATTTGTTGCTTAATTAATTTTAGTTATTCAAAACCATATTTGTTATTTGTCTTAGCAGTGAAGGATAACCATACATTGTTGCATAGGTGCATGAACTGAATTGAAACCTAACCAGATCTCTGTGGGAACGAACTTGACTTCTATCTATATTACTTGTGACCACGTACGCTTGCGTGTTTTAGTGTAAACAATTTTTTGGCACCGTTGCCGGGGATCAACTGTGTTTTATTTTTGGTTTATGTGCTTGTCAATAGTGGTCGTTAGCGTTCACTGACTCGGATTTCTTATCTATCTTGTTTAGTTCGGTGTGTTTCAGGTACTTGAATGTTTGAAGATGGCATGCGAGGAGTTGCCATGGTGGGCATATTCGAGGACATCCATGCCTCAGCAATGTGAGCGGTGTTTGGGCGTTCATGATCCCTCACAATATTGTTACTACGAAGGAGTTGATCCATATGTCACTTATGAGGAACAACCATATTTTCAATACCATCCTCAACAGTACCAGCAAGATGTTCCAGATAGGTCATATTTCTTTGGAAGTGAAGAGTTTCAACATCAGCAACCTACTCCTACTTTTCAGTTAGATGAGGTTGATGGTATGGAGGAGATTAGGATGCTTGCAAAGAGTTATGAGGAGTCTACCAAATCTATGGGGACACTACTTGCTCAAATTTTGAGTGCCTTCGAACAAGAGAAACAACAATGCATATTAGAGGCAATTCCAGAAAATAACGGTGACTTAGAGCAAGGTACTGCATGCTTAATCGAAGAAGACAAATTCCAAGGTGAGGTGAGTGTTCACAAGCCATGTGAGGAATTTGATCAAGCTAGTGAAGTGGATGATTTGGAAAGGGCACAATTTGAGACAGACACTGATGAGCTGCATAAATTTCAAGAATTGGTATGTGCGTACCAAGAGGACACTGATGAGCTACGCAAATTTCAAGAATTGGTAGGTGCGAACCAAGAGGATGAAGAACATGGGAAAGATGCAGGTCTTCTACTTGTCTCAGAGTTTAAAGATGGAGGTAGCGCATTAGAGCCAATGGAGGAAGTTCTCTTTGAGGAACCAAAGGCTTCAACAACTTACATTTATCCTCCTCCATTATATTCAACCGAAGCCCGCGAAGGTGTGTTGTTCTAAAAATTGACAGATTTTGGGTCAGCAAATGAAGGCATTGGAATAGGACATATTTGTTATACGAATAGCCCAAGCGATGAGAAGGGGCAGAAAGTGTGCCGCCGTGATGACGATGAAGTCTCGCGAAGAGAGGACCAGGCAAACTATTATCATCCTTAATGGAGGCTTGGAAGTAACGTCAAGCTATTGACGTTAAAGAAGCGCTTCATGGGAGGCAACCCACGCATTAGTGTAGGAAAAAAAAATGAGTGAAAAAAAAAGAGTGTTGAAAAAAAAAACAAAAAGAGTGTTGAGAAAAAAAAAAGTGTTATGAAAAAAAAAAGTGTTGTATTCAAAAAAAAAAAGTTTGAACAGGTTTTTCACACAGGCAGCGCCTGTGTCGCGCAGGCTGCGCCTGCGTTACTGGCTGTTGCGCAGGCTGCGCCTGCGTGACAGCTGGTAGTGCAGGGTTTTTTCAGCAGTTTTGTATTAAAAAAAAAATCTTTTTCTTTCTTCTTTCTTTCAACCCCAATTCTTTTCTACTCCTATTCTTTCATCCCTAACCTATTCCTAATTTCATAATAATCCCCCATCTTCTATCTCTAATCCTATATCTATTCTAATTCTTTTTCTCTAAATTATTAAATCCTTTTTCTATCTTACCTCAAATTCATACCCACTCAAAATTTCTCCTGTACACATTCAAATTTATATTCATCCTATCACTCCATTATATATACACACCCATACATACAAATCCAATTCCTCTTCTATTTATTTAAATTCAATTCTAAAGAGGAATTAATTACAAGTTCACCTCTTTGATTCGTAATTGGGTAAATCTTTTTCTCTAATCTTATTTTTCTTACGAATTTGTGTTCTTGTAATTGGGGGTTTTGTAGTATTCTTGTTATTTGAGAAGTGGCTAGTCTATGGAGCTCGTACGCATTATCCTCCACCAGATTCATCCGAGGAGGGTGATGACTCAGCTTTGTAGGTATGTTTTCTACTTTCCCTCGTATTTACTTCCATTCAATGCGGACATTGAATATTTTAAGTTTGGGGGTGGTTTGAGGGATTAGTAGTTGTTGTTGCATTATGTGTTCATGTAGGATTTCATGCTTTGCATATTAGTAGTGGTAAATTATGCATTTATGTTCGTGATATTTATGTTTGTTTCATATAGGACATTCTGTTTTTATTTTTCGTATGCCATGTGAGTTCATATTAGTTGCATTGCATAGCATGCATATTTCATGATCCCTTAAGACGAGCTAATTCTGATTGGTAGGTAGGTGTCTAATTGAGTGTGGTAATGATGAATAGAGGGTTGACTTATAGTTTCTATGAAATTGACTTATGTGTTTCGGAAACAAAACTTTTACACAGTCTCATTGGGTGCTTTTAGGCTAGGTTGAGGTCATGCTTGTTTGGATGTTTTGAGATTTAATCACTTGATTATAGTTAGAATTTTCGTTATTCCCCTGATAGCGTAGGATCACTTAAGTCTAAGTTTGGGGGAAAACAGGGATTTCATGCGTAATTGTAAATAATTGTCAATAATGGCTAGGCGTCAAATGGCTAGTAGCTGGCTCATATTTATATGAGTAGTCTAGGGTTGGAATTGAGAATTCTCATTCCAGATTGCATAAAAAAACAAGAAAAAAAAAAGAAAAAAAAAAGAGAAAAAAAAAAGAGTCAAAAGTGTCAATTGTTTATATGCAAAATTAACTAGGGTGAGCTCTTTAATACTCGAGCTATTAAGTTTGTGGGGACTTTGTGCCTAGTGACCTAAGGTTTTTATAGTCTGGGATCCACTAACCCAACGCTCGCTAAATGGGTATTATTGTATAAGCCTTTCGGGGTCTCATCCATTGCACGGTTAAATAAGCATGATTGTATATATGTGTCGTAGTAGTTAGCAATAAAACATGAATTTCTGTCTACCTTGGATAAGGATGGAGGTGTTTCTAGGTTATGAAGTGTCTAAAGTCTATTCTATTTATAAACCTGTGATTGTCTTGACGAAGAGCATGTATGATCTTGATCTAGTATTGGGAGTATTTCTGATGAGCATTGCACACACGCACGTTTCTGTTCATGTATTGTTAGTATACGGGAACTTGGTCGAGCTCTATTTGGATTTAGTTGCATTCTTTGAGATATTTGCTTGCTACTTGGTTTTGGTTAGTTTGAAGGGTATCGTTGCATTTTCATATTAGTTGCATTCATGCATTGCATTGGATTTTGGGGGTACATTCGCTATAGGCCCTCACGAGACCTTACTCGTCCACAGGGGCTGCCTAGGGGTTTAAAGGGCTTGTTGCATATGCCAAATGCAACCGTGATCACCTACGGAAGTGGTACTAGTTCGTTAGTTAGTTGTAATTGTTTATGCTTGAGGACAAGCATCGGTTTACGTTTGGGGGTGTGATAAGTGGATTTATATCCACTTGGATCGCTTCGATTCGGCTTAAATTGATTGTCTTGGACTCAAGTTTATTGTAGTTTTGATGTGTTTTGCTTAGTTGTGCAGATTTGCAAGAATATCGATTATGGTTGATGCTTCTATCGTGTTTGGAGGATTAATTGATTAAAATTCGGATTTTCCGGGAAGGTTACGCAGTCTACACTGTTTTGGCCATATCTGGAGTTCTATAAGTCCGTTTGAGGCCCGTAAGCTGTCCACGCGAAGCTTGGAAAATTTTCTACAACTTAGGATAGGATTCGTGCGCGCAAGTTGCGTGTGGTGGGAGTAGATTGCGTGACAAGCAGACTGATGGGAGCAGGGAATTTACTGTTTTGCCCTTTTTAAGTTCTAATTGTATTTTGGGCAGTTTTTAGTACCTTAATCGAATTCTAATTGTAATAGAAGGTAATTTCTTGCTGGGCAAGAAATCTAGAGCCTATATAAACACATCCAACCCCTTGTAAATTAGAGACAATTAGACAATTAGATATCTTGTACATAATATAGCTTAGATCTGGAAGGGAGAAAAGGGGAGAAGGATTCAATGCTCGTGACAAGCAACGGATCTAGATCTACTTCATCTTTTGTATCATAGATTTGTTTTCTCAACTCTTGTTTTATTAATATTATTACTTTCTTCCATATCTTGTTTGTTATCATGGTTTCACTTGATCCCATGATGACGGGAGGTTCAATTATGAACTAATCGTTGTCATGGGATTCTAACGGATTTATTTATGGAACTTAGTATCTTGATTGCTTAAAGATCTATGTGTGATGTATATTTGATATCCTCGTATGGTTATGCTTAATTGATAGATGCGTCATGAACATCTAATCTGTTAATCTCTTGTGAAGTGAAAGTGGATCTTGAGATTTAGAACTTGCCATGCTAGCATAGGTTCATGATTGTTTATCAACATGATTCGTAGTATAAGATGAAAATACTTATATTGCCCTGTGTGATCTTTATGGATAACTTGTTCTTCAACCGTTATGTTTTCAAATTCTATAGACATATAGGGTCTAAACATAATTGGTGTCTATTCATCTTCTATCTCTTTTGTGGATGTATGTTTAGTTTGGTATACGTATGCTGACAGGTAGCGTGTACTTGTTTCGTGTTATCCGATCAGATATCATAACCATTGCATATAGTGATTAAAGGCGTCAGATCTAAGCGAAGTATTTAATGAAGTTAGGATTCCATGTCTTCTATCGCATAAATTCTCGTTAGTTAATTAACTATTAGTTGTTAATTTGTTTCTTAGTTAATTTTAGTTAATCAAAACCATATTTGTTATTTGTCTTAGCAGTGAAGGATAACCATACATTGTTGCATAGGTGCATGAACTGAATTGAAACCTAACCAGATCTCTGTGGGAACGAACTTGACTTCTTTCTATATTACTTGTGACCACGTACGCTTGCGTGTTTTAGTGTAAACAAATACTTCGTTCAACATAAACTTCTTTAAGCACAAGTTTACCCACTTGTTTTATTTACGTTTTATTTTACGTGGCCATAAACTTTTTAGTGCAAGAAGTTACAAAGAAGATTATACTTTGACATTGATTTTAATCAATAGCAAGTATACATCTTAAAAGTCTTAAGCCTAGTAGCTTAAATAGACTTCCATATTTGACACACGTCAAAGTGCTACGATTAGGAGTGCTAGATTTAGTTCACACGGACATATGTGAATTTAGTGGCATAGTGACTAAGGATAATAAAAGATATTTCATTACCTTTATAGATTACTGCAGTAGATATTGTTATGTTTATTTGCTTAAACATAAAGATGAAGCACTAGAAAAATTCATTATATTCAAAACTGAAGCTGAAACACAAACATGTAAAGTACTTAAACGTTTGAGATCAGATAGAGGTGGTGAGTATACGAGTACCTCGTTTAATGAATTTTGCAAGAGCAATGGTATAGTTCACGAGGTAACTCCGCCATACACACCTGAGTCTAATGGGGTAGCAGAACGAAAGAACAGAACCTTTAAAGATATGATCAACAGTATGCTGCTTAATTCGGGGTTGCCTAAGTACATGTGGGGGGAGGCTCTGAATACGGCTTGCCATATTCTGAATAGAGTTCCTCTGAAACATGTGTACAAGATACCTTATGAATTATGGACAAAGAAAAAGACTAGTTTAAAATATCTTCGTGTGTGGGGGTGCCTCGCAAAGGTACTTGTCCCTGAACACAAAAGAAAGAAATTAGGGCCGAAAACTGTTGATTGCATCTTTCTGGGCTATATTTAAACCACTACGGCTATGAGATTTTTAGTCTTAAAATCTGACATAGACGGAATAATGGCTAACACTATAGTTGAATTTCGTGATGCAATATTCTTTGAGGATGTGTTTCCTATGAAGACTGGTATGCCTCAGGGTGCTTCTGATGATGATCCCACTCGCACATCGAGTTCCATTCCTGATCATGTGGAAATGATGACTAATGTGGGGGCGGATCCTAGTAGTAGCTCTACTCCTGATGAAGTAGAGGAACCTAGAAGGAGTAAGCGTGCGAAGGTGGTCAAGGACTTTGGAAGTTATTTTATCACTTACAATGTCGAGGATGAACCTTTAACTTTCCGGCAGGCCATGGATTCTTCAGAATCTAGGTATTGGAAAGGTGCGGTAAAAAGTGAGATTGACTCTATTGTTTTTAACGGAACATGGGAGTTGGTTGATCTACCTCCCGGGTGTTCTACTATAGGATGTAAATGGGTTTTCAAAAGGAAGATGAACCCGGATGGCTCAATAGATAAGTATAAAGCTAGGCTGGTAGCTAAGGGTTTTAAGCAAAAGGAGGGCATTGATTACTTGATACGTACTCTCCTGTAGCTAGAATGACAACAATCTGAATGCTTGTAGCATTGGCTTCCGTACATGGTCTTATCATCCATCTAATGGATAAAAAGATAGCTTTTCTTCATGGTGAACTTGAAGAAGAGATTTATATGGACTAGCCTGAGAGATTTGTTGCATCTGGTAATGAAAGGAAAGTATGTAAGTTAATCAAGTCTATATATGGCTTAAAACAAGCTCCAAGAGACTGCCATAAAAAGTTTGATGAAACTGTTTTAGAATCAGAGTTTGTAGTTAATGAAAGTGACAAGTGTGTCTACTACATGGTTAAAGGAAATGAATGTATTATTGTGTGCCTTTATGTGGATGATATTTTATTGTTTGGAACCAATATTGAGATTATTAACGAGACAAAAAGTTTCTTGAAAAGGCATTTTGAAATGAAAGATATGGGTGAGGTTAGTGTGATTCTTGGAATCAAGTTGACTCGGTCAACTAATGGAATAACCTTGTCACAATCTCATTATATAGAGAAATCTATACTTGAGAAGTTTGGTTATTCAAATTGTAGAATCGCGAGTACTCCGTATGATCCTAAAATTGCCCTTGTCAAGAATAGTTCAGGAGTTCCAGTGTCTCAGTTAAGGTATTCTTAAATTATTGGGAGTTGCAGTATCTTGCTAATGGTACTAGGCCGGATATTTCATATTCAGTGTCTAAGTTAGCAAGATATACAAGCTGTCCAAACAATACTCATTGGGATGCTCTGGATAGAGTACATAGATATCTGAAAGGCACCATCTATCTGGGTTTGCATTTTAAGAGGTTTCCTGGAGTGCTAGAGGGATATAGTGATGCAAGTTGGATAGTTAAGAAGTCTGGTTCCAATGGAGTGACTGGATACTTGTTTACCCTTACGGGTGGAGTAGTATCATGGAAGTCTTCTAGACAGACTGTTATAACTCGGTCTACTTTTGATGCTGAGTTGTGTGCATTAGATGCCACGGGGACGGAGGCTGAATGGTTACATGGAATTATGTCAGTGTTACATGTAGTAAGCCGATCACTTCCTGCTTTTACTCTTCATTGTGATAACCGTACAACTATTGACAAGATTAACAGCAAGAAGTATAATGTGAAAACAAAGAGACATATCCAAGTTAGACTAAAGTCTATAAGGGGTCTAATGTCTGAAAGGATTATAGCTGTTGAGTTTATTGGAACTCAACACAACCTAGCTGATCCTTTGACTAAGGGACTTGAGCATGTCGTTGTCCTTAAGTCTAGGTTGGGGATGGGACTGATTGCCCATAATGATTCATCTACAACGGGAACCCAATACACATGAGAGGAGATCCCTCGAAAGTGTATTCAATGTGGTAATAACAAGTTGTAAGGGTGAATTGGTTATACCTTTAACTATATAGATTGATACTCATGTATCTGGAGTCTATCCTCTGTAAACCTAAAAGGTACTGTAACTGCCAGAATAGCAAGAGTTATCTGAACTCTGAATGGGGTCAAGCCATATCACGACATGTTAGCAGTACATCTCTGGAGATGCCCAGCTAAGCAAATGTAATTGTGTGGTCGCTGTTTGCACTAAATCACCCAAGCGTATGTGGTCATAAGTAATATAGATATAAGTCAAGTACGTTCCCACAGAGATCTGGTTTAGGTTTCAATTCAGTTAATGCACCTATGCAACAATGTATAGTTTTTATTCACTGCTAAGACAATTAACAAAATTGGGTTTTGATTAACTAAAATTAACTAAAGAAATTTAACAAACTAAGAATTAATTAACTAATGAGAATTTTTAACTGAATTACTTATGTGAGAGAAAACATGGGATCCTAACTTCATTAAATACTTTCTTAGATCTGACGCCTTTAATCACTATATGCAATGGTTATGATATCTGATCGGACAACACGAAACAAGTACACGCTACCTGTCAGTATACGTATACCAAACTACTCATACATCCATAAAAGAGATAGAAGATGAATAGACACCAATTATGCTTAGACCCTATATGTCTATTGAATTTGAAAACATAACGGTTGAGGAACAAGTTATCCATAAAGATCACACAGGGCAGAGTAAGATAGTTCAAATTACACTACGAATCATGTTGATAAACAATCATGAACCTATGCTAGCATGGAAAGTTCTAAATCTCAAGATCCACTTTCACTTCATAAGAGATTAACAGATTAGTTGTTAGCTACGCATCTAACAATTGAGCATAACCACACGAGGATATCAATATACATCACACACGGATCTTTAAAGCATCAAAATACTAAAGTTCCATAAATAAATCCATTAGAATCCCATGACAAAGATTAGTTCATAATCGAACCGCTCGTCATCATGGGATCTGATGAACCCATGATAAATAACAAAGTCTGAATTAAAATATAATGCTAGAGTAATAAGTTAAGAAAACAAATCCCAAAAAACATCCAAGAGTATCGCCTAGTTAGAAGAAAGATGAAGTAGATCTAGATCTTCGTCGCTTGTCATGAGCGTAGGAATCCTTCTCCAACTCTGAATCTCCGTCTCTCGGCTCTCTCTCTGTGTTATGTAGGTTGTTGGTACGTTCAAGGAGGATAGAGTGTGTTTATATAGGCCATAGGAGTCTTTTCCAGCAAGAAAAGTCCTAAAATAGAAATTTAATTCGAAGTACGAAAGAAATCAGGAAATTTCCAGGAACTCCGTGAGCCGCCTGCGCCCATGCGCTTCTCCCGCGCGCTGCCTGCGCCCAGCCGAGTGCTGCCTGCGCCAATGCGCTTCTCCCGCGCGCTGCCAGTGCCTGCGCGCTGCATGCGCCCAGCCGCGCGCTGCCTGCGCGCTCTCTCCTGCCAGGTTCTGATTTTGCTTTATTCTTCAAGAAAATTTCCCAAGCTTCGCGTGGACTATAATATCGCTAAAAACGGACTTCTAGAACTCCAGATATGGCCAAAACAGTGCAGATTGCGCAACCTACCCGGAAATCCGAATTTTCCATAATTTGTTCATTTTTCCTCCGTTTTCTCTTCCGATTCTTTTACCACTTCCCGTTCTTCAATTCTTGAGCGTGAATCCACCATGAAACATGCAAATGTATCTCCCTACTTCAAGATAGTCACCCTGCACCATTCTTACTAAAAACGAATCAAAAACACGACATACTTGAGGCCAAGTTAATCAATTTAAGCCGATCCGAAGTGTTCCAAGTGGATATAAAATCTACTTATCACACCCTCAAACTTAACCGTTGTTTGTCCTCAAGCATAAACAGACTCAATACGAACTAATGCAATGCATGAATGCAACTAATATGAAAATGCCACGATCCCCTTAGACTAACCAAAACCATTCAACAAGCAGATATCTCAAAGAAATGCAATACGCCCAAACAGAGCTCGACTAAGTCCCCGTATACTAACAATACATGAACAGAAACGTGGGTGTGTGCGATGCTCATCAGATATACTCGTAACACTAGATCAAAATCATACCTATTCTTTGCCAAAACAATCACAAGTTTATAAATAGAATAGACGGTAAACACTTCATAACCTAGGAACACCTCCATCATCATTTAAGCTAGACAGGAATTCATGCTTTATTACTAAACAACAACTACAACACATAACAACAACGCATGCTTATTTAACCGTGCAATGGATGAGACCCCAAAAGGCTTATACAATAATACCCATGTAGCGAGCGTTAGGTTAGTGGATCCCAGACTGGCAAAGCCTTAGGTCACTAGTCACAAAGTCCCCGCGAACTTAATTGCTCGAGTATTAAAGAGCTCACCTTGGTTAATTCTGCATTTAACAATATAACAATTTACATAAAAAAAAATCTCTTTTGACTCTTTTTTCTTTTTTTCCCCGATTTTTTTATACGCAATCTGGAATGAAAATTCTCATCCAACCCTAGACTACTCATAAAAATATGAGCGGCTACTAGCCATTTTGACAACTAAGTTTATTAACAACTAGCATGAAATCCCTAGTTTCCCCCAAACTTATATTTTAGTGCTCCTACGCCATCAAGGGAATAAAGAAAATTCTAAATATAAACAAGTGATTAAATCTAAAACAACCAAACAAGCATGACCTCAACCTAACCCAAAAGCAAATTAACGATGAGACTATGTAAGGATTTTGTTTCTGAAACATGCAAGTCAATTTCATAAGAACTATAAATCAACCCTCTATTCATCATTACCACACTCAAATAGACATCGACCTACCAATCAGAATTAGCTCATCCTAAGGGATCATGAAATATGCATGCTATGCAAATGCAACTAAAATGGACTCGCATGGTATACGAAAACAAAATAATAGAATGTCCTATATGAAACAAACATGCAATAATACGAATAAAACATGACTGAATTATTACTAACATGAAAAATATGAACTCCTACATGAACACAGACTCAACTAACACTACTTATCCCCCAAACCACCCCCAAACTTAAAATATTCAATGTCCCCATTGAATTGAAGGTAATACAAGGGATAGCAGTAAACATACCTAATCGTCGGCAAGGCCACCCTCCTCGGGTGATGAATCTGGTGATGGATAAGTGGCATGAGCTCCAAAAACAGGCCAAGTGACCTCTACACCCTCCTCACGAAAATAGTAATCCAGAATTATGAAGAATTGGGGAAAATGATCTTTTATTTGAAAGCAGGAAATCCATGGGTTGCCTCCCAGGAAGCGCCTTTGTTTAAAGTCTTTAGCTAGACATGGCAATGGCTTTTTCTCTTGAAAATTTCTACACCGTATCTCTATATGGCCATTTAATTATCTTTTCCAGGGCTACATCCTTGATGACAAGTTTCAGCCTTCTTTGCTCCTCAAAAGTGTCAGTAACATTGTTCTCTTCACTACCAGATAAGTTAACAACAATAACAATAAGCAAAGTAGATGATTGACCCAAATATGCATACCTCAGGTGATCTGGTGGTTTAAGCTCGAGTTTGGAAGCTTCTTCAACATGATGATTTTTATTATTAACTACCAAAGACTGATCAAGAGTGGGAATAAAAGGATTAGGAACGGAAGTGGGTGGTTCACCAATAGAAGTCTTAACAACAGACTTAGGATCAAAAGAACTCTCCTCAAGTTGAATTTCATGCTTAGAACAAATAGCATTCAACTCTTCTAACATCTCATCAGAAGTAAAATTCCTATACAACTCATGAAGATCTTTATTACCCCCAAACTTTAACAAAACATCTTCCTCAAGAAAAGACTCAATTGCACTATCCTCAAGATTTGACCATGAAACAACCTCATCAATAAGCACCTGAGAAACCCAAAGATCAGCCACGCCTAATTCCTCATCTTCAGTATCAGAATTTTCTTGTAAAGAAACGTCTAATGGATCCGACTTCAACATCTGATCAAACGCTTTATTCTGGCTAGTATCAACCCCTTCCATTCTAAAGCACTCTTCATTCTCCGTAGAAAATTTCATGGCCTTGAATAAATTAAAAGAGACAATCTGATCTTGCACTCTCATTGTGAGCTCTCCTTTCTGAACATCTATAAAAGTACGGCCAGTAACGAGAAAAGGCCTTGCCAAGATGATGGAATCTTCTTATCTTCTTTAAAATCAAGAATCACGAAATCCGTAGAGAAGATGAGCTTATCAACTTTTACCAAAACATCCTCCACGATACCTCTAGGATATGTGATAGACCGATCAGCCAGCTGTAAAGAGATATTTGTAGGTTCAGGATCCTGTAGACCAAGTTGCATGAAAACAGATAGAGGCATGAGATTGATGCTAGCTCCCAAGTCACATAAACACTTGTTAAAAGAAAGCTTGCCAATGGTACATGGTATGGTAAAGCTTCCTGGATCCTTAAACTTCGGTGGCAATTTCTGCTGCAGAATCGCACTACACTCCTTTATCAAAGCAACAGTTTCCAATTCCTTGAGTTTTAGCTTCCGTGATAGAATACCCTTCATGATCTTTGCATAGCTCGGCTTTATTCAAGATCTTCCACAAAAGGCATGTTAATCTGCAACTTCTTGTACACCTCTAGAAACTTAGCAAACTGCTTGTCCAACTTCTGCTTCTGGAGTCTTTTAGGATATGGAGGAGGAGGGTAGATCTGATTGCTCTTTGTAGACTGCTCCGGAGAAGTTTTTTCAATAGATTTCTGGCTTTTTTCCACTTCACAATTTAGCTTATCAGCCACCAAGTCAGATTTCTCAATTTCCGGAACTGTAGATTTTTCAACCTGATGCTTATGAACTTCCTCGTCTTCCTTAGCTGCTGATTTCTGCTCGGTTGTGACTTGTTCAGATCTCAAAGTTACTACGTTCACCTGTTCTTTGCCTTCCCTCTTGCCTGGATTAGCTTCCATATCACTAGAAAGAGTTCATTGTGGCCTATTCAACAAGGCATTAACAATCTGGCCAATCTGATTTTCCAAGATCTTTAGCGAGACAGCTTGATTTTTGCACATCAACCTCAATTCTTCCAATTCAGATTTTTCAGTAGAAGACTGCCCCGCACTTGCATGAGGCTGTTGCTAAAATCTCGGAGGCTGGAATTGTTGCCTTGGAGAATACTGCTGCTGATAACCTTGATTGAACGGCTTAGCTCCATATTGCTGGCCCTGAAACTGCTGATATGGCTGTGGCTATTGAGCACCTTGATTGTTGTTCCAGCTGAAAATAGGATGATTCCTGTTGTTGGGATGATAGACGGCTGGAGCTGGTTATGAGGGTCGCTGAAAATTGCTCACAAACTGTGCCGATTCAGAAGAGATAGCACACTGATTCGTCTCATGTGCACCCGCACACAGCTCACACACACTTACAACATGCTGAACTCCGTAGTTAGTAAGAGAATCCACCTTCATAGTTAAAGCCTTCAACTGAGCTGCAATAGCTGTAGCTGCATCAACTTCCAAAATACCTGCTACCTTGCCTTGAGATAGTCTCTGAGTTAGATTCTAATATTCGTTAGCAGCCATCATCTCAATTAGCTCATAAACTTCCTCGTAGCTTTTTGCCCACAAAGCTCCACCTGAAGCTACGTCTAGCAATGGTCTGGATTGTGCTCCCAAACCATTATAGAAAGAATTGATAACCATCCAGTCTGGCATACCATGATGTGGACACTCCCTAAGCATCTCCTTGTAGCGCTCCCATGCTTCACATAGAGATTCTCCCGACTGCTGAGCAAACTGAGTAAGAGCATTCCTGATTGCTGCAGTCTTGGCCATTGGAAAGAATTTAGTGAGACACTTCTGAGCAAGATCCTCCCATGTTGTAATAGAACCTGCTGGTAGAGAATGCAACCAGCCCTTAGCTTTATCCCTCAACGAGAATGGGAAAAGCCTCAATTTCACAGCATCTTCCGACACGCCATTAGTCTTGAAAGTATCACAAATCTCAATGAAGTTTCGGATGTGCATGTTAGGATCTTCCGCAGGAGCACCCCCAAGCTGAACCAAATTCTGTACCATCTGAATCGTGCCAGGCTTGATTTCGAAGGTATTAGCTGCAATGGCTGGTCTGACAATGCTAGATTGGATGTCATTGATTTTCGTCTGAGAATAGTCCTTCAAAGCCTTCACTGCTGCTGCTGGTTCTCCCATATCTTTAGCTGCTGCAAGTTCTTCTTCCAATTTACGAGTTTGAGAACGTGTTCGCATACACTTTCAAGTACCTGAAAAAATAAAGAACAAAACAAACTAAGTAAGAAAATAATCCGAGTCAGTGAACTTTAATGACCACTGATGACAAGCACATAAACTATAATAAACACCGAGTCCCCGGCAGCGGCGCCAAAAACTTGTTTGCACTAAATCACGCAAGCGTACGTGGTCACATGTAATATAGATATAAGTCAAGTTCGTTCCCACAGAGATCTGGTTTAGGTTTCAATTCAGTTAATGCACCTATGCAACAATGTATAGTTTTTATTCACTGCTAAGACAATTAACAAAATTTGGTTTCGATTAACTAAAATTAACTAAAGAAATTTAACAAACTAAGAATTAATTAACTAATGAGAATTTTTAATTGAATTACTTATGTGAGGGATGTTGGAATTCGAGCATCAAAACGCAACGGAAACAGTAAATTAAATCGAATTCCAAGCCCGGGATCCATGTTTAATGCTAGAATAATCATGGTAGTAAGAAAAATACCTTTTGAAGCTTTACGATTATGGATGTCAATTAGAGATCCTAGCTTTTCACGATTGTTGAGTGCTCCTCTTCGAAGCCTCCTCTACGGTATCCACACGAACACTCCAAGAACGATTCTTGTTCGGAAGGGAGGTACTAGCCTCCAATGAAATTATAAGATCTAGTTTTTAGGGTTTTGGTTTTGGGATGCGGCTCTACTGAATTTTTTCACGTACCAAAATCCTTTACCCCATATCTTTATATATAGGATAGTGTAAAGCCAAAAACCCTTGCCAAAAACCTAGCCCAAATATGATTTAATTAAATAATAAAATCTAATTCTATTATTCAAATAAATAATTAAGTCAAACTTAATTATTAAAATCATATCTCATATATCTTTGTATTTTATTATAGCTTAATTAAGTCACACTTAATTATTATAATAAAATACAACTTATCATTAATTAATTTAAATTCATAATTTAAATTAATTCTTCCTTTAAAATGTTCTATGTGTGTGACCCTGTAGGTTATTATTTATTTTGGCAATAATTTTATTCTCCAATAAAATTATAAACAATGAGCGGTATCTAGTAATACATCATTGCTACCCAATTAAATAATAATTAAATCTTGATTCGATAAACCTTTTGTGATTAATGTTCCCGTGTAATATAATCCCTTTAACCAAATATTATAGATTAAACTCGAGGCATGTTTATTGTCATCCTCTTCATAATTTAATCCGGGTTTACTTGATCCATGAGTAGACTATTAATAACAAATCATTATTTGAGCACGGCCATGCATTTTATAGTCTCACTCAATCAAGAGGCCAATAATATCTCTCCTAATAATAGGAGGGTTAAATCCTTTATCTATCATTCATATTTCTCATACGATTCACAATATACCCGATGTCCACTTTTATCATTACCCGGTCAAAGGTAACTTTTAATGTAGTCAAAGTATATTATCCTCGTATAGAAATATAATGATCTCAAGTCAAAGGATCATTACACCATTATCACTGTGAGTCTTTCTTATGACTTAATTAACATGAAGAATCTCACGTTGGGTCTGTCCAGTACCATGTACTCTACATGTACCTATGTATTGACTTTAGTATCTCCATACTTATAACCAATGAGATGTGGTTATCTGTCAAACAACATACTAGTCTATTTATGTATTATTATTGTCCTATATAATAATACTCGACTAGGGACCTTTAAGAATATGATATATTATATAATCTCAAGTTCAAATCTTGTACTTAAACTATACAATGTGTATCATGATTCTAAGGACATTTATTATGCTAACAAATATATCGCAGTAATTAAAGTCATAATAAATACGTTTATTGAATAATCAAATGACATAAAGGTTTATTAAAAGAACCAATGTATTGCCTCTAGGGCACCTACACTAACAATCTCCCACTTGCACTAGAGCCAATCACCCATGTATCTAATACCCATGGAACTAGTATGACCTTCGTGCTTCTGCTGCGATAAAGCCTTGGTCAGTGGGTCCGCAACATTATCATTGGTATGCACTTTACATATATGTATATCTCCTCTCTCGTTTATCTCTCGAAGAAGATGATATCTTCTAAGTATATGCTTTGCCTTGGAATGGGACCTTGGTTCCTTAGCCTGCGCAATTGCTCCATTGTTATCGCAATACAGATCAACTGAATCTACGATCGACGGAACCACACCAAGTCCGGTAATAAATTTCCGAATCCAAACAGCCTCTTTGGCTGCTTCACTGGCGGCAATATACTCAGCTTCCATTGTAGAATCAGCTACTGTCTCTTGCTTCGAACTTTTCCAGCTTACAGCACCTCCATTTAGACAAAACACGAATCCAGACTGGGACACATAATCGTCCCTATCTGTCTGGAAACTAGCATCAGTGTAACCTTTTACGACCAGCTTCTCATCTCCTCCGTATATCAAGAACGAATCTTTAATCCGTTTAAGGTACTTAAGAATATTCTTGACAGCTGTCCAGTGACCCTCACCTGGATTAGACTGGTACCTGCTCGTCATGCTTAAAGCATATGAGACATCAGGACGAGTACATATCATTGCATACATTATAGAACCAATTGCCGAAGCATATGGTACTTTACTCATACGGTCCTTATCATCTGATGATTTAGGACAGTTTTCCTTTGAGATCACTATCCCATGAGACACCGGGACAAAGCCCCTCTTTGCCTCTTGCATTCCAAAACGATGCAATACTTTGTCAATGTATGTACTCTGACTTAGGCCGATTAATCTTTTAGATCTATCCCTATAGATCCTGATCCCTAAGATATAGGTAGCATCGCCTAAGTCTTTCATCGAGAAACTTTTCCCAACCAAGTCTTCACAGCTTGTAGAGAAGGAATGTCATTCCCTATTAGTAATATGTCATCCACATATAATACTAGGAATGCCACATGGCTCCCACTAACCTTCTTGTAAACACACGGCTCATCCTCATTTTGTTTGAAGCCAAACTCTTTGACTGTTTCATCAAAACGGATGTTCCACCTCCTTGAGGCCTGCTTCAATCCATAAATAGATCGTAGCAACTTACAAACCATTCTAGCAAACTTTGGATCGACAAAACCCTCAGGTTGTGTCATGTACACATCCTCTTCTAAGCTTCCATTTAAGAAAGCAGTCTTGACATCCATTTGCCAGATTTCATAGTCATAATAAGCCGCTATCGCAAGCAAAATCCTGATGGACTTAACCATAGCTACCGGTGAGAAGGTTTCATCATAGTCAATACCATGAATTTGCTTGAAACCTTTCGCCACCAGTCTTGCTTTGTAGGTTTGTAAATTTCCATCCATGTCAGTTTTCTTCTTGAAAACCCACTTGCACTCTATGGGTTTAACCCCATCAGGTGGTGCAACCAAAGTCCATACTTTGTTTTTATACATGGAATCCATCTCAGATTTCATGGCTTCCAGCCATCTCTCAGAATCTGGACTATTCATAGCATACTTGTAGGTGAGAGGCTCATCATTATCTACAAGCATCACATCACCACCTTGAGTCAGGAGAAATCCATAATATCTCTCTGGCTCATGGCGAATCCTACTTGATTTACGAACAACCTGTGTTTCTTGAGCATTATCGTTATTCTGCTCTTGTTCCACCTCAGGTTCAATGCTATTTTGTGGTTCTCGATCTTCATCGAGATCTATAGTCCTCCCACTGTTTCTTTTGGAAACAAAATCTCTTTCCATGAAAACAGCATCTCGAGCAATGAACACTTTCTGCTCAGAAGGACTATAAAATAATATGCCTTTGTTTCTTTAGGGTATCCCACAAAATTGCACTCTTCGGATTTGGGTCCAATCTTGTCAGATACTTGACGTTTTACAAACGCCTTGCATCCCCAAACTTTCATAAAGTTCATGCTTTACCGCTTCTCCTCCCATATCTCATATGGAGTCTTTTGAACCTTCTTAGTTGGAACACGGTTAAGTGTGAAAGCTGCTGTTTCTAGAGCATAACCCCAGAAACTTATTGGAAGATCTGCATGACTCATCATCGATCGTACCATGTCTAACAGGGTACGATTTCTCCTCTCTGAAACTCCATTCCATTGAGGTGTACCTGGCGGAGTGAGTTGTGATACAATACCACACTCCTTTAAATACTCTTTAAATTCGGTGCTTAAGTATTCACCCCCACGATCGGATCGTAAGATTTTAATACTTGTACCTCCGCCTATTTGCTTCTCTACTTCAGCCTTGTATTCTTTGAATTTTTCAAAAGAATCGGATTTGTTCTTCATAAGATATACATATCCATATCTACTGAAGTCATCAGTAAATGTTATGAAGTAGTAGTAGCCTCCTCTAGCCATCACACGCATTGGGCCACATACATCACTATGTATTAGCTCCAAACGTTCAGTGGCCCTTTGACCCTTACCAGTAAAAGGGGCTTTAGTCATCTTACCAAGCAAACAAGATTCGCATTTTTCGTATGATTCAAAATCAAACTTATCCAAGTATCCATCTTTATGTAATTTGGAAATGCGTTTCTCATTTATATGGCCTAGACGACAATGCCAGAGGTATGTTTGATTTGAGTCATTAACTTTAAGTCGTTTGTTTTCTATGTTACAGACAGGATTATCTAAATCAAGAACATATAAACCATTAAATAAACGCGCAACACCATAGGTTAAATCATTTAAAGCAAAAGAGCAACTATTGTTCTTTATTATAAACGAAAAACCTTTCTTGTCCAAACAAGAAACAGAAATAATGTTTCTGCGAATTGCAGGCACATAATAACAGTCTTCAAGTTCTAAGAAAAGCCCAGAGGGCAAAGATAAATAATAAGTTCCTACGGCTAAAGCAGCAACTCTTGCTCCATTGCCTACTCGTAGGTCCACTTCTCCCTTAGCCAAAGTCCTACTTCTCTGCAGTTCCTGCACATTTATACAAATGTGAGATGCACATCCAGTATCTAATACCCAAGATGTAGAAGTAGACAGATTGACTTCTATAACATATATTCCTGAAGTAGAAGCTTGTTGAGCATTCTTCTTCCTCAGATCCTCCTTCAATCTATCCTTCTCAAGGATTGATCGAACGGATAGAGAGTTTGTGTTTTGTGCCATTTGTTTTCTACAATGATAAAATGCATAAGATAAGTTAGATTGTTACATTAATTATGTTCAAGTGATTATGTCATATTCCTAATATATCTCCCACTATTTTTATCAAATTAAATCGGAAAGAATATCCCATAAATCTTTCTAGTGAGCCAAGATCCATATTTCGTCATATCCTAAGTCAACCACTGGTAGTCCTTAAACATGATTATTTAGGTAGACAACAGTTGTCAATTATATCATATATAATTCTTGGATAGTTTGGTGAACAACAATTGTTCTTGTCTATCTAATAGATTTTTGAACCAAACTCTATGCTTCTAAGTTCATAATAATTGAATATAACCGTTTATTTTTCACCTTATTATGACGACTTAGTTAAGTTAAACCCAATGATACAACGGTCGAATATAACCGCTTATATTCGTCACATCTCACCACGATAGACAGGAGTCCCCTGCCACTGGCAGTCATTCCCCTTATCGATCTAGGATTCAATGAGTGTTCATTCATTGGAAAGCATCCGATTAAAACTTAATATTTTGTTAAGGGGTTTCAAAATTAAAACGATCATGATCCCATCATAAAGAGATTCCCAATTTTTTCTTGAATTAAATACATCAAATCAATATTCATCAATAGTTTGATTTCCAGGTTGTTGGAGGAGTCACAAGTGGCCTCACTTAATACCCAACTTCCTTACAGGTAAAACCCGTTTTTGACAAAATCTCCCCATATCTAAATAATTGAAAATTCGTATTTAATTCCGTGTTTCATAAACACAGAAATCTCATGATCGTTTGTTTATTTTAAAATCTCGAATCGTTACAGATTTTATCTTGTTTAGCATGGCAAGCATGGTATGGGTGACGTATCTAATACATGCATACATCATTAATCTAATTAAAACATGCATACATTTTTCTACTCTACACATACATCAAATGTAAAGTGCATCACATAAAATAATATGCTATGGTTATGGCCCAATCCTATGTGATTTTTCCAAGCTAATGGAAAAATCAAGGTCAATCTATGGTGGTAATAACTAATTATTACATAATCTCTTGCTTCGCTTCCAAAGCTGCCTTGATTGCCTCCAAGCTCCTCTTGAAACATTTTACAAAAGAACTCGAGTTGCATTCGAGATAAAATAATTACAAAAAGGAAAAATGACATGCAAGTCGTATTTAATTATTACAAACCATAAATTAAAATTAATAAAATAAATTGAAAACTAGGTCTTGGGGCCATAACCATGCATCATGCTCACATAGCAATTAAAAGCATCACATATTGTATAATCACAATTTTATACAACTTAAATTAAATATGATCAAATCATAAATAATAAAATTAACGCACTTTAATTAAAAATTAATCTAGTAATCAAAATTACTAATTAATAAAATTTTGCATACTCCAAGTTAAACATTAACATTTATAATTTAATCTTAGCATGCAAAACCTGGCTGAATTTTTTTTTTTTTTTTTTTAAATATAAAAACAGCAGATACGCATCTCTAGTATGCGCATATGATCTAATCAATTAATTTAATCAGACACGCATTCCTCGTATGCGTGTATGACCGAAACCCTAGCAGATGCGCATACTCAGTATGCGCATCACCTGTACATGCAATTTTTCTGCAGATTTTCAGAAAACCCAGTTCGTGTTCATCAAAATTTACACTCGATTTTGATTCCAGACTTATCATCCAGGTCTACGATTACCTTTTCAGTAATAACATAATCATATATCATGATTCTTGAACGAATTAAAATCAAAACTTAATATGTATAATCACGTATGAACATGTATATATATATATACATGTGAATGCATGAACTAAAAACAGGATCATCAACTGGTTTCCAGAAGTTTAAGTCTCGTTTATAGCTTATTAAAACGGAGCAGATGCAACAGATCGCAGACAAAACAACAAAGTCCAATCACAGTAGCATACTATATATGAACCCGTTTGTATGTATATGTTTATACTTACGTAAACATGCAAGAACTGATTATCACTCTGAATCATGCTCATCGACTAGTTTCATGTCGTTTAAGTCATGTTTTAATCTCATTAATACACAGCAGGTTGCAACAGATCGAAGACTCAAGCAAAACAGGAATCACAGTAGCATCTTTTTTACGCATGAAACATGTAGTAGGGTTAGGGTTCACGAAAAATAAAAACCAGAACTGATAATTCTATATGCAGATCGTGTGAATCACATATTCACCAGATTATCTATTAAACATGTAGCTCTGATGCCATTGTTGGAATTCGAGCATCAAAACGCAACGGAAACAGTAAAATTAAATCGAATTCCAAGCCCGGGATCCATGTTTAATGCTAGAATAATCATGGTAGTAAGAAAAATACCTTTTGAAGCTTTACGATTATGGATGTCAATTAGAGATCCTAGCTTTTCACGATTGTTGAGTGCTCCTCTTCGAAGCCTCCTCTACGGTATCCACACGAACACTCCAAGAACGATTCTTGTTCGGAAGGGAGGTACTAGCCTCCAATGAAATTATACGACACTACTAGAAAAACGTCAATAGACATCGGTTAAAAACCGATGTCTATGTAAAGCCAGAACCGATGTCTTCGCATGTGTAGAGAAAGGTAGGGGTCTTAGACATCGGTTTTTAACCGATGTCAATGTTTATATTTAACATCAGTTTCTTGATAGTGAACTGATGTCTATGTTTCAAATTTACATCGATTTCTTAATAGTGAACTGATGTATATGTGTCAAATTTACATCAGTTTCCTAATAGTGAACTGATGTCTATGTTTCTAATTTACATCGGTTTCTTAATAGTGAACTGATGTATATGTGTCAAATTTACATCGGTTTTTTAGTAAGGGCTGATGTGTTTCTTTATATTTTACATCAGTTCTCTAGTAATAATCATTGTCTTTTTATTCCTTAGACATCAGTTTTTTGGTTTTCTGATTTATTTTGTTCTTTTATTCATGGATGCCGTGTATATATGATAGACCTAATTACCAAAAATCAATATACCAAAACCAGATAAATAATATACCAAAATCAAAAAACCGATATACCAAAACCAAATATGCATTCAATCGGTCAACTACATTATCCAATTCAATATCGAAACTAATTACATAATCCAAACCATCCAATATCGAAACTACATTGATATAATATCTTAAATGAATAGCTGTAAGCACTCGGATGTCGGACATGTTCTCTTAAAAATGCTTGAATAAAAAGATGGACAACAACATGTTGTTGGATTTGCAAACTCTCCACTGTATTGAGCCCAAACGCTTCACAAGCACTCTTGCATGCAAAAACACCCCATGTTGTTCCTTCTCCCACGCCCGCTACTTAAAGTTCTTCAGGACAACCTATTCAGTTTTAAAAATGATATGCAACAAAAGCAAGTGAAGAAAGTACTAGATCTAAAACAACATATACAAACATATACACAATCTCTTCTTAAAAGATTTCTATTAAGAATTCCAGACTAGTTACATTTCAACCTAATTATTTTTAAAATTTACCTCACTATCTTCATGGGTAATACAATCAATTCAATTTAACCAGTGGCTATTGAAACCTACAACAACCATCTCAGCCCGTGAAAAGAATTGTTTACCAACCTCAATACATGTCATCATACGAGCATGTTAAGAATCCCTTAAATAAAGTAAAATGTATCACATTCACGTGTTAGTAATGTGTGAACCTCTGATAGAAGTGACAAGTTACAATTGTGCTGCATATTTACAGTCTCTAAGCCTATATCAAATATTTCATAATCTCATGTGTTAGTAATGTTTTGCTGATAAAAAGCATGCATAGAAATATATTTGGTGGTCCAATATTATCAATGGAGCAACTTGTAGGTATGGGTGCAGATGCAACTTGTAAGTGCAGGAATAAAGGAGTTCTAATGTACAAAATGGACCTTGTACCATTCTTCTAAACCAATAAACAAATTTTTATTTATAAGGAATGTATTTCACCTTTGTTATATGTATGTTACTTCTGTTACATAAACATACTAGATAATTTAAGCAATCTGCAGCAGTTTGAATACAAAAAAGAAATATTTCCATTCTCATAAGGTGGGAGAGGTCCCACAACTCTTCCTGGTTTGGCTTAAAGAACAAACAATCAAACATTTAACAAATGTTAAATTTTTAAAAGCAGTAAAGTATAGAATTAACTAAATATACAAGAACTTCAAGAATACCTGGTGGCATCTTGTTTGGTGCTTGTAAGGTCCTGGAAGTCTTTATAGGAATTCCATCTCCATATCTGAAATGCCTACTGCACGGAGCTTCTGTAAGTTGCATGTTTTTCATTGACATATCAATTGGATGTTCTTTGGGAGGGATTGAATTTGAATGAACCACCGTGAACCTGTCCAAATTAATTAGAAGTATAAATAATGGTCCAATAACTAGGAAGAACTCTAAAGGTGTATACAACAGAAGTTGCTTGGTGAAACAAAGGGGGGGGACCCCATAAGTATCCAAACTGCAAAGAGTTAAATTATCAGCAAACAGACTACAACACTAAACTATTAAGATGCCACTCACTTTCCTATTTTAGTATTCTAGAATAGAACCACTCTGCATTAGATAACACTGATAGCAAAGTTACACATTCAGATCATAATGCAATCCACTACAATAGAACTTTTATCTATTTTTGGAAAAGTAGTCATACTTGACCAGGGCAATCCCTCTTATTTGGGTAATAATTTTGATCAATTACCAAAGGATTTTGTACATTGTTCATTATTATGTGTTGGAATAATATATTCTTAGCAAAAACAGAGTTTGGCCTACCCCGTGTTTTGATACTTGCACCTTTTGTGTACCCGAAAATGTAACTGTTTTTACCATCACATTTTCCACACTTGTTTCCTTTAAATCTTTACCCAAACTCTCAATGCTGCCAAAAACATAGGACTTTCTGCAAAAACTCCAAAATATAACACATTATTCAGCCAATCAAAATAAATCAGAAATAACATTTAAATGTCACCTGATGCCATGGCCAGGACCACGCACAACTTTTTCGATCCACAGATCAGATGTACCTGCACCAATTGAAAAAACTTCATGTAAAGCCAACCATACCACGGGGCATGACCTCATGTACTAGAAGGTGATGCTCATGTTCTAAGCAGTATCCAACCAGCTTTACAAGATTAGGATGCTAAAGCATTCCCAAGTAATTGATTTATGTTTGTAGTCAAAGAGGTCGCAGAACATTATTATCTAGCATACTTGAAATTTGAAAATAGAAATTGAAATTGCGTTATAATGAAGCTAATACATTTAAAGCTGCACATGAGGTAGAAACTGCACTAGATTATCTATCTTTTATAAACTAGAAAATGCAAAGCATACATTTGTTGTCGATTCGATAATTTGTCTAGTAACAAAATGAATTAAAGAGTTTGATAGAGTTCACACTGACCAACCACTCTTTGTGACCCTGGTTTCCTTCTTGCCTTAATCTTTTTACTGCAATAACCAAGTATGAGCCTTGCTGGTAATTTGGCAAGGTTCTGGTGAAGGTATGCAGGCCAATAAGCACACTACGGATTGAATATCAAGCTGATGATCATGGTCGGTAAAACAACATGATTCAGTTTCTTCAACTAATAACAATTAAAAGTAAATACTAAAAGACTTAATAGCACTACTACATTCAAAAGCTTACAAGACCTGAAACATAGGTACAGGCTTATAAAGATAAAGCATACTAAAACAAATGATCCTGCAGACGGATCATAGTTGATCATTGTCGACTGTTACATGAGCTTATATTGTGCAATGGATACAACAAACACTTAGTACACTCCTGGTATAATCCTGTATGGAACCTTTTGGCAATATAACTTCCAGAATTTTCCATACCTGCAAAATGTTTTGAGAAAATATTAATTCATATTACCGATACAGAGCTCAGTTAGATATAATTATATTTCTTTCAAATTAATGTTTGCAAAATGATGCCCAAGATGAAATAGTGGCAACTCTACCACGTTTCTTTCCTATCTTCCGATGTTCAAATAATGATATGATAAGTGAATAACAAAGCCAATTATTTTTCAAGTGGGCAACTTACATCATCATACGTGTAGAATTTTACTATATAAGATTGGTGTTTAAAATTAGGGATAAAGAAATATTGTTCCAAACAAATATTTTTGCCAATTAAGTACAAGGTAGCATCAATTCCAGATTATTTATTTAAAAAAAACTAAATTGTAAGAAATTGCTTACTTCGAACGACATCTATCATCATCTCTTTTGGCTCGGTCAAAAAGAAGGATCGTAAGGAAGATAACATAAAAGTATGGTAGAAACTGCAAAATTGAATTATCACAAGAAACATATATTAGCAGTATACCTGAATTAAAAAGAACATCATTCCAAAAAAAAAATATATAATTGATGCTTACATGGCTAAAAAGAGCTGGTACTGTCCAAAAAAAGACAGCCATTACCTCCGGCAAAAGACAGGAAGTGTGTTAGACATGGAAAAACTCATATTTATTATAATTTTCTTATCACCTCATGAATGCATAAAATGGTCGACTTCAATTTCAATTAACAATAATCATGCTTGATATTTTAACATCAAATTGGGCCAATATAAGCACTGCTATTAAAGACTAAGAAAGACATGATTCTTAAAAGTCACAATACTGTTTAGGCAAGAATTCGAGGAACCCCTTTTTGATTTCTTTGTGAACACAGTAGCACTAGACAGCAACATCATTGCAGTAATAATAAGATAGTAACCAGGGAACTCAAACATACATACAACTGGCGCACACACTGATTACCACACACACATACACATTGTTTACACACACACACGATTACAATAATTCGACACACACACCACAATCAGTCAACACACACACACACACACACACGTCTTACACACACATGTGTATACACGTACACCCATTGTTGACATACACCCGCATCAAGCTCGACCCACGCGGCCACACACACAATCCGACACACAGTGGTGACCATAGGGAGAGGAAGGATATACCATGAGAGGGTATTGAGCGAGAGGGAAAAATTTCAACGGGGGTTAGGATTAATTTGAGCTAATTGAAGAACAGAGGGGTTAGGGTTCTTCGGGTTCTTCAACGCCAGAGCGGAGGAGGGGTGTTTTTTTGTTTAGGTTGATTTTTTTTTTGTCTGAGGGGGGTTGTATTATTTAGATTATATGTTTTTCATTTTTATTTTTTAAGTACAAAGTAGTGCTGAGCGGGAGTGATTTTTGGTTAAGGGGGAAATATTTTGCTAAAGGGGGGAAAGGAAAAGGGGGAAGCGCGGTTTTATTTTTTTAAAAATAAATTCTAGACATCGTTTTTACGATGAAGTGATGTATTTACTAATATTAGACATCGATTTAGTTTTTACTGATGTTATAAAGACTTTTAACATTAGTGGCTTTTCTAACCGATGTCTAATGTGTGATGTCTATTCCAGTTTTTCTAGTAGTGCGATCTAGTTTTTAGGGTTTTGGTTTTGGGATGCGGCTCTACTGAATTTTTTCACGTACCAAAAATCCTTTACCCCATATCTTTATATATAGGATAGTGTAAAGCCAAAAACCCTTGCCAAAAACCTAGCCCAAATATGATTTAATTAAATAATAAAATCTAATTCTATTATTCAAATAAATAATTAAGTCAAACTTAATTATTAAAATCATATCTCATATATCTTTGTATTTTATTATAGCTTAATTAAGTCACACTTAATTATTATAATAAAATACAACTTATCATTAATTAATTTAAATTCATAATTTAAATTAATTCTTCCTTTAAAATGTTCTATGTGTGTGACCCTGTAGGTTATTATTTATTTTGGCAATAATTTTATTCTCCAATAAAATTATAAACAATGAGCGGTATCTAGTAATACATCATTGCTACCCAATTAAATAATAATTAAATCGTGATTCGATAAACCTTTTGTGATTAATGTTCCCATGTAATATAATCCCTTTAACCAAATATTATAGATTAAACTCGAGGCATGTTTATTGTCATCCTCTTCATAATTTAATCCGGGTTTACTTGATCCATGAGTAGACTATTAATAACAAATCATTATTTGAGCACGGCCATGCATTTTATAGTCTCACTCAATCAAGAGGCCAATAATATCTCTCCTAATAATAGGAGGGTTAAATCCTTTATCTATCATTCATATTTCTCATACGATTCACAATATACCCGATGTCCACTTTTATCATTACCCGGTCAAAGGTAACTTTTAATGTAGTCAAAGTATATTATCCTCGTATAGAAATATAATGATCTCAAGTCAAAGGATCATTACACCATTATCACTGTGAGTCTTTCTTATGACTTAATTAACATGAAGAATCTCACGTTGGGTCTGTCCAGTACCATGTACTCTACATGTACCTATGTATTGACTTTAGTATCTCCATACTTATAACCAATGAGATGTGGTTATCTGTCAAACAACATACTAGTCTATTTATGTATTATTATTGTCCTATATAATAATACTCGACTAGGGACCTTTAAGAATATGATATATTATATAATCTCAAGTTCAAGTCTTGTACTTAAACTATACAATGTGTATCATGATTCTAAGGACATTTATTATGCTAACAAATATATCGCAGTAATTAAAGTCATAATAAATACGTTTATTGAATAATCAAATGACATAAAGGTTTATTAAAAGAACCAATGTATTGCCTCTAGGGCACCTACACTAACAAGGGAAAACATGGGATCCTAACTTCATTAAATACTTTGCTTAGATCTGACGCCTTTAATCACTATATGCAATGGTTATGATATCTGATCAGACAACACGAAACAAGTACACGCTACTTGTCAGTATACGTATACCAAACTACTCATACATCCATAAAAGAGATAGAAGATGAATAGACACCAATTATGCTTAGACCCTATATGTCTATAGAATTTGAAAACATAACGGTTGAGGAACAAGTTATCCATAAAGATCACACAGGGCAGAGTAAGATAGTTCAAATTACACTACGAATCATGTTGATAAACAATCATGAACCTATGCTAGCATGGAAAGTTCTAAATCTCAAGATCCACTTTCACTTCATAAGAGATTAACAGATTAGCTGTTAGCTACGCATCTAACAATTGAGCATAACCACACGAGGATATCAATATACATCACACACAGATCTTTAAAGCATCAAAATACTAAAGTTCCATAAATAAATCCGTTAGAATCCCATGACAAAGATTAGTTCATAATCGAACCGCTCGTCATCATGGGATCTGATGAACCCATGATAAATAACAAAGTCTGAATTAAAATATAATGCTAGAGTAATAAGTTAAGAAAACAAATCCCAAAAAACATCCATGAGTATCGCCTAGTTAGAAGAAAGATGAAGTAGATCTAGATCTTCGTCGCTTGTCATGAGCGTAGGAATCCTTCTCCAACTCTGAATCTCCGTCTCTCGGCTCTCTCTCTCTTTGTTATGTAGGTTGTTGGTACGTTCAAGGAGGATAGAGTGTGTTTATATAGGCCATAGGAGTCTTTTCCAGCAAGAAAAATCCTAAAATAGAAATTTAATTCGAAATAGGAAAGAAATCAGGAAATTTCCAGGAACTCCGTGCGCCGCCTGCGCCCATGCGCTTCTCCCGCGCGCTACCTGCGCCCAGCCGCGCGATGGCTGCGCCCATGCGCTTCTCCCGCGCGCTGCCTGCGCCCAGCCGCGCGTTGGCTGCGCGCTCTCTCCTGCCAGGTTCTGATTTTGCTTTATTCTTCAAGAAAATTTCCCAAGCTTCGCGTGAACTGTAAGATCGCTAAAATAGGACTTCTAGAACTCGAGATATGGCCAAAACAGTACAGACTGCGCAACCTACCCGAAAATCCGAATTTTCCACAATTTGTTCATTTCTCCTCCGTTTTCTCTTCCGATTCTTTTACCACTTCCCGTTCTTCAATTCTTGAGCGTGAATCCACCATGAAACATGCAAATGTATCTCCCTACTTCAAGATAGTCACCCTGCACCATTCTTACTAAAAACGAATCAAAAACATGACATTCTTGAGGCCAAGTTAATCAATTTAAACCGATCCAAAGCGTTCCAAGTGGATATAAAATCCACTTATCAGTCGCAATTAGAGGAAAGGGTTATTCCTTGAAACATTCGACGAACAGGATCGAGACATGACCATTAACGTCTCAAAGCCGTAGATTAGCACCATAGCCTTTAATTTGTTTTCGTCTATGGAGTGTGGTTACACTAATCGGATAAAGATTAAAGGTGAAACATTCCATCTATATCCGGTAGCGATCAAAGTAGGGGACTTAGGAGGGTTCAAACCCGGAAGGGTACCTACTCTGAAAAGCAAGTCATGAATAGAATCTGATATACATTTATTGTATGGATTTGTGGGGGATTGTTAGAAAATGGAAAGTTTGAGACACATTTTAGATATGCTCTTGAGGTAATTTCCAGAAACTAACTTATGGAAGTTGTTCCTTGATATGAGGACTTAAACTTTCATGTATGGATCTAAGACATTTTCTTAGTGGAATCCATAATTTTATATAGGCAAAGTTGCTAGTTTGAAATGAGTTTAGAATGAGTTTTTTCATAAATCCCACATTGAAAAGATTTTTAACCAAGCAACTTGAAATGTCTATATATAGAAGGCTTATGCTTGAGTTTTAGGATATAAGTAATCTCAAGTGCCTACCTTGCATTCATTTATAAGTCGCATAGGTTTTTTGGGCGAATTGAGGTACTAGTCGTTGTTGATCTCTGCCGTGTCTGTGACCGGATTGATCTGAACTGTTTTATCATGAAAGCGATATTGCTGCAACCCATCACAGCGTAAGTGGGGCAATAATCTCTTCAAGAACAGTCAAGACTTCTCTAAGCCTTGGCGACTCAGCTGTTCTGTTCTCTTCTTTCAGAGTTTTAAAGGTTCTGTTAGAGCTAAGTGTTCTATCCTTTTCTTTCGTTTTATAGTCTTTAATTATATATTTTGTTTTGCCATCGTGTTTGTTTCGTTATTTGGTTATTTACCTGTTCTTGTTAATTATAATATAACTATCCCATTGTTGTGTTGTTTAGTTAAATACCCAACAGAAACTAGAAGTTGACTCACATAGGTGAGTTAAGTTTGCATAAATTTTTTTTAAGGAAAGGTAGACATGAAATAACCTTTATCCGTCAATGGACCAGTTAGAATATGTTAAATGACTACTCTATATCTGACTTATTTTCTTTAAATGAAAGAAAACGTTGTGCATCTCAAACCAAAAAGTGACTTATTAGTTTACTTGCAGAATCAGTTTTTCATATCAGGCCTTTCAGGCGATGAGATCATTCAGAATCGTGTCTTGGAAGCTTTATACAGACATATTATTAAATGAGACAAAGAAGAAAAGGCTTTCAGAGTTATCATTGTCATGCCACTCCTGCCCGGCTTCCAGGTGTTGTTTCTTGTTTCAATGAAACAGCTTTGGATTTAATTATTCCTTTTCTTCTATCAAAATGATCTGTACAAACAGGGGGGGTCTGGATGATGGTGGTGCGGCAACTGTATGAGCTCTATCACACTTGCAGTATCGAACCATTTCCAGAGGGAAAGATTCAATATTGTACAAGCTTATTGCTTCATTGGGCATTATATAGAAGGCTTATGCTTGAGTTTTAGGATATAAGTAATCTCAAGTGCCTACCTTGCATTCATTTATAAGTCGCATAGGTTTTTTGGGCGAATTGAGGTACTAGTCGTTGTTGATCTCTGCCGTGTCTGTGACCGGATTGATCTGAACTGTTTTATCATGAAAGCGATATTGCTGCAACCCATCACAGCGTAAGTGGGGCAATAATCTCTTCAAGAACAGTCAAGACTTCTCTAAGCCTTGGCGACTCAGCTGTTCTGTTCTCTTCTTTCAGAGTTTTAAAGGTTCTGTTAGAGCTAAGTGTTCTATCCTTTTCTTTCGTTTTATAGTCTTTAATTATATATTTTGTTTTGCCATCGTGTTTGTTTCGTTATTTGGTTATTTACCTGTTCTTGTTAATTATAATATAACTATCCCATTGTTGTGTTGTTTAGTTAAATACCCAACAGAAACTAGAAGTTGACTCACATAGGTGAGTTAAGTTTGCATAAATTTTTTTTAAGGAAAGGTAGACATGAAATAACCTTTATCCGTCAATGGACCAGTTAGAATATGTTAAATGACTACTCTATATCTGACTTATTTTCTTTAAATGAAAGAAAACGTTGTGCATCTCAAACCAAAAAGTGACTTATTAGTTTACTTGCAGAATCAGTTTTTCATATCAGGCCTTTCAGGCGATGAGATCATTCAGAATCGTGTCTTGGAAGCTTTATACAGACATATTATTAAATGAGACAAAGAAGAAAAGGCTTTCAGAGTTATCATTGTCATGCCACTCCTGCCCGGCTTCCAGGTGTTGTTTCTTGTTTCAATGAAACAGCTTTGGATTTAATTATTCCTTTTCTTCTATCAAAATGATCTGTACAAACAGGGGGGGTCTGGATGATGGTGGTGCGGCAACTGTATGAGCTCTATCACACTTGCAGTATCGAACCATTTCCAGAGGGAAAGATTCAATATTGTACAAGCTTATTGCTTCATTGGGCATTATATAGAAGGCTTATGCTTGAGTTTTAGGATATAAGTAATCTCAAGTGCCTACCTTGCATTCATTTATAAGTCGCATAGGTTTTTTGGGCGAATTGAGGTACTAGTCGTTGTTGATCTCTGCCGTGTCTGTGACCGGATTGATCTGAGCTATTTTATCCTGAAAGCGATATTGCTGCAACCCATCACAGCGTAAGTGGGGCAATAATCTCTTCAAGAACAGTCAAGACTTCTCTAAGCCTTGGCGACTCAGCTGT
Source organism: Saposhnikovia divaricata (assembly GCA_036435485.1). Classification (NCBI taxonomy): domain Eukaryota; kingdom Viridiplantae; phylum Streptophyta; class Magnoliopsida; order Apiales; family Apiaceae; genus Saposhnikovia; species Saposhnikovia divaricata. The sequence goes on from CM071596.1 coordinate 89,434,640, forward strand.
TCTGTTCTCTTCTTTCAGAGTTTTAAAGCTTCTGTTAGAGCTAAGTGTTCTATCCTTTTCTTTCGTTTTATAGTCTTTAATTATATATTTTGTTTTGCCATCGTGTTTGTTTCGTTATTTGGTTATTTACCTGTTCTTGTTAATTATAATATAACTATCCCATTGTTGTGTTGTTTAGTTAAATACCCAACAGAAACTAGAAGTTGACTCACATAGGTGAGTTAAGTTGGCATAAATTTTTTTTAAGGACAGGTAGACATGAAATAACCTTTATCCGTCAATGGACCAGTTAGAATATGTTAAATGACTACTCTATATCTGACTTATTTTCTTTAAATGAAAGAAAACGTTGTGCATCTCAAACCAAAAAGTAACTTGTTTGTTTACTTGCAGAATCAGTTTTTCATATCAGGCCTTTCAGGCGATGAGATCATTCAGAATCGTGTCTTGGAAGCTTTATACAGACGTATTATTAAAGGAGACAAAGAAGAAAAGGCTTTCAGAGTTATCATTGTCATGCCACTCCTGCCCGGCTTCCAGGTGTTGTTTCTTGTTTCAATGAAACAACTTTGGATTTAATTATTCCTTTTCTTCTATCAAAATGATCTGTACAAACAGGGGGGGTCTGGATGATGGTGGTGTGGCAACTGTATGAGCTCTATCACACTGGCAGTATCGAACCATTTATAGAGGGAAAGATTCAATATTGTACAAGCTTAATGCTTCATTGGGCATTATATAGAAGGCTTATGCTTGAGTTTTAGGATATCAGTAATCTCAAGTGCCTACCTTGCATTCATTTATAAGTCGCATAGGTTTTTTGGGCGAATTGAGGTACTAGTCGTTGTTGATCTCTGCCGTGTCTGTGACCGGATTGATCTGAGCTGTTTTATCCTGAAAGCGATATTGCTGCAACCCATCACAGCATAAGTGGGGCAATAATCTCTTCAAGAACAGTCAAGACTTCCCTAAGCCTTGGCGACTCAGCTATTCTGTTCTCTTCTTTCAGTGTTTTAAACTTCTGTTAGAGCTAAGTGTTCTATCCTTTTCTTTCGTTTTATAGTCTTTAATTATATATTTTGTTTTGCCATCGTGTTTGTTTCGTTATTTGGTTATTTACCTGTTCTTGTTAATTATAATATAACTATCCCATTGTTGTATTGTTTAGTTAAATACCCAACAGAAACTAGAAGTTGACTCACATAGGTGAGTTATGTTGGCATAAATTTTTTTTAAGGACATGTAGACATGAAATAACCTTTATCCGTCAATGGACCAGTTAGAATATGTTAAATGACTACTCTATATCTGACTTATTTTCTTTAAATGAAAGAAAACGTTGTGCATCTCAAACCAAAAAGTGACTTATTTGTTTACTTGCAGAATCAGTTTTTCATATCAGGCCTTTCAGGCGATGAGATCATTCAGAATCGTGTCTTGGAAGCTTTATACAGACGTATTATTAAATGAGACAAAGAAGAAAAGGCTTTCAGAGTTATCATTGTCATGCCACTCCTGCCCGGCTTCCAGGTGTTAATTCTTGTTTCAATGAAATAGCTTTGGATTTAATTATTCCTTTTCTTCTATCAAAATGATCTGTACAAACAGGGGGGGTCTGGATGATGGTGGTGCGGCAACTGTATGAGCTCTATCACACTGGCAGTATCGAACCATTTCCAGAGGGAAAGATTCAATATTGTACAAGTTTAATGCTTCATTGGGCATTATATAGAAGGCTTATGCTTGAGTTTTAGGATATAAGTAATCTCAAGTGCCTACCTTGCATTCATTTATAAGTCGCATAGGTTTTTTGGGTGAATTGAGGTACTAGTCGTTGTTGATCTCTGCCGTGTCTGTGACCAGATTGATCTGAGCTGTTTTATCCTGAAAGCGATATTGCTGCAACCCATCACAGCGTAAGTGGGCCAATAATCTATTCAAGAACAGTCAAGACTTCTCTAAACCTTGGCGACTCAGCTGTTCTGTTCTCTTCTTTCAGAGTTTTAAAGCTTCTGTTAGAGCTAAGTGTTCTATCCTTTTCTTTCGTTTTATAGTCTTTAATTATATATTTTGTTTTGCCACCGTGTTTGTTTCGTTATTTGGTTATTTACCTGTTCTTGTTAATTATAATATAACTATCCCATTGTTGTGTTGTTTAGTTAAATACCCAACAGAAACTAGAAGTTGACTCACATAGGTGAGTTAAGTTGGCATAAATTTTTTTTAAGGACAGGTAGACATGAAATAACCTTTATCCGTCAATGGACCAGTTAGAATATATTAAATGACTACTCTATATCTGACTTATTTTCTTTAAATGAAAGAAAACGTTGTGCATCTCAAACCAAAAAGTGACTTATTTGTTTACTTGCAGAATCAGTTTTTCATATCAGGCCTTTCAGGCGATGAGATCATTCAGAATCGTGTCCTGGAAGCTTTATACAGACGTATTATTAAAGGAGACAAAGAAGAAAAGGCTTTCAGAGTTATCATTGTCATGCCACTCCTGCCCGGCTTCCAGGTGTTGTTTCTTGTTTCAATGAAACAGCTTTGGATTTAATTATTCCTTTTCTTCTATCAAAATGATCTGTACAAACAGGGGGGGTCTGGATGATGGTGGTGCGGCAACTGTATGAGCTCTATCACACTGGCAGTATCGAACCATTTCCAGAGGGAAAGATTCAATATTGTACAAGCTTAATGCTTCATTGGGCTCTAAACAAGATGATTACATATCTTTCTATGGTCTCAGAACGCATGGCAAACTTTGTGATAGTGGCTCTGTGGTCACAAGTCAGGTAGTCTGACTCATTAATACGCATATAATATGCATAAACGTGCAAATATGGCATATGTATAAGGGTTTTGGGTTTTGGATTCCAAAATGCTTATGTTTCATCCGCGTTTTATTACTCTTATTCTCAGAGATTTGTGGTCAGCGACTGCAAAGGTGAGAATTATTTTGGACTTTTGAATAGTAATTTGACCTTTTATTTTCATTTAATGTGTCTATGTAAAAGATTCTACAAGAACAATGCAGAAATTATGTGCCAAGTAAATGGAACTTCCATTGATAGTTCAATTGCAAGCTATTACTCTTTCTGTTTACTTGTCAAGAGCTACAGCGGCCTTATCTAAAGTGATCATGACCATTAGGCATTAGTCAAACACATGCACACACACACACTCACGCTCACATATAAAAGTATTATGGTTCATATAAACATGTTTGGTCAGGTAGACTTTTTTCTTTTTCCTTTATGTGAATTATTACAAATAAATTATTGTACTGTTGCCACAGTTTGAGTATACACCTAAAATTCTGGACATTTTCACCTTGTTCTTTAGAGTCTAGCAATTGTCTCGCATTTAGTCTCTGTCGTCTGGCTTTGTTAGCAGTAAAATGTTTTTCCAATACTTTTCTGTTGTAATCCTTTTAAGGAGTAGTTTTTGCCTACCACAATTTATTTCGTTTTCTCATATATAGTCTATTATCTTATCTAATGAAATACTTTGCATCTGACAGCAAAATACAAAGATCTATCATGAATTCATGATGTTTTCTCTTGCATTCCAAACGACAGTGTACATCCGAGGTACCGGTGTGCTATGACTGCCCTCTTACTCTTGTACTATTTATCATTCTTAAATCCCCTATAAATTTTTCAACTCACATTTATGAAATGTAGATCTGCACTAAGACAAAGTGTGAGTCATTAGAAAGAGAAACTTGGCCCAACAACAACTGATCTTGGGGTAGCTCCTGAGAGACTGGAAATTATTAAAAATAATGATAAAAATATAATTATAATATTAAATAAAATTTATGACATAAGAAAGGAAATCCGTGCATCGCACGGGCATTGAAAGTTTGTCAGTTCGGTTTTCGGCACGGTTATCCTAATTATTAAAATAAATTATAAATAATATATGATAATTAGCCAATTGTCTTTTTAATTAAAAGACGTTTATTTTTAATTGATGATATTACCTTTTATAAACATCTCAAATATCGTATTTTTCAATCAGTAATATTTTTTCTAATTAAAACATGTTAACTTTTAATCTAAATCATAATCTTGCAATAATTAATATATACCCAAAAATATCTCACCTTATCTTCTATATCACTAATAAAATATAATAGAAATTCGTATACAATGAATAATGACAATTAGATTTTTAGTAAAAAATCAGAATCGTTAAATGTAATGAGTAGATATATTATATGATTAAATTAATTTACTAAAAGTTCAAGGTTCGAATTCCGTCAACGACATGTTTATTTTAAAATTTTATAAAATAAGTTTTAAACCATGCATATCATTAATTAAATTTATATTAAATTAGTTAAATTAAAATGAAAATATATTATTGAAAATAATGATTGTATAAAAATATAACTGTAAAATAAAATAAAATTTATTATATAATATTAAAAGAAATCCCTGAATCGCACGAATTATAAGCTAGTAGCATATTATATACATTTAATTACTACAGAATATGCAAAGCAGCAAACCAAACCAAACCAAACCAAATATACCAGTATATCCCGCTCAGAACAGGGTCTGGAGGGGTGAGATGTACGCAGACCATGCCCCTACTTTTAACGGTAGGGAGGCTGTTTCCGTGAAGACCCCCGGCTAAGTGCACAATAGGCTAATAGTGTGTGATATTCACAAGGGTTATCTAGGATTTGCAAAAGGCTCATCGTCATACCTGAGGCCATGGCTTAGAACACATGGGGCTTACCTATCAGGGGATTGACTACTCCGCTCTGCAAAGCACTCAGATGTAAGACGACACCTGGCCAAGCTACCTGAAACTGCAAAACTAGAAAACAGAAGACAATAAAACGAGAAATGAGAACGTATCAACCGAACTTCTAAGATAAAGCTAACCGAGACAACCCAACTCTGAGGCTCTCAACCACAGAGCCGCTCCCTAAAAGAGAATCCACAACTCTGATCAGGCGCCTCCAAGAACACCTATCAGCGGTCATGGTCTCATTTAAGTTTAAGGTCTTTAAATCCAACCTAAGTTGCTCTTCCCACGACCTCCTCGATCTACCTCTCCTCCTCGCCCCAACAATCAAAAGACTCTTATTACTAAAATGTTTATGTTTAGTCCAATAATTAGTGGTTCCTTGGTGGTGCGTGGTGGCCGGTGGGCCTTTTTTATGTATAGAAATAAAAAATTTATAAAGCCGAAAGGTGGCGGAGTGTATCACGTAAAATGTGAAAAAGAGTAACAAGCCCATAATTTTTGACATTTTATCGTATTTTTCAGTTTTCGCCTCCAAAACACCCTGTTGTTAGCTGTGGTGACAAGGCTTAAAAACCGGGTTTAAAATCATTTTTTATTTTAAATTAATATTTTTATAATAAGTTAAAAATTGATTTAAAATTAAAAAATAAATTATAATTAAAAGTTGGTAGAAGATATATTTTTAAATAATTTATTTTATTTTGAAGAATTTATTAGATGAAAATTAATATCATTATTTAAATATATAATTTATCAATTTTTTTAAAAAATTTAATAATTCATAAATCATCCATATTATAAAATTACCCAAATAAATATTAATTTAAAATTTTTAACTTTTACTTATAACTTTATTAAACTTTAAATCAAAAACGATAATTTTTTTTTGATCACCATAACAGAAGCAAACAAAGCTACACACCAGCTAAATCAGAAATAACAGCCTCTTCCACCACTCTGGGGAGCTCATCTACAAACAATCTATTCGGATTCACTCCAACAGCCCAAGCACCTAGTTCATGAGCGACTCGATCTCCTTACTTCTGATAAAACTCCATTCACATGAAATAGCTAGACTCGCTGCACTTCTAATAGCACCCAACACATTCGCAATTGAAAGAATGCATTTATTTTCTGCTAATGCTCTTACCAGACATAAAGAATCCATCTCCATCAAGCACCTTGTAATTCCCCTCTGTAATGCTGATTCAAGTGCAAACAAGACACCTCTAGCTTCTGCCTCCAGAACTAAAGCTACCATATGCCCAGGTTTTGCACTTGCGACCAAAACTTTGCCTTCTGAATCCCGACACACAAACCCCAGACCAGCATTTAGATTAGCACCCAACCATGATGCATCAGAATTTACTTTAATTATACCAAGTGGAGGGGATCTCCAGTTTACAGTTGGAGTTGCAATATGATTATCATCATTTGGTTCAGAAACATTAGCTCTCCTGAAATCACATAACAAAGTTCTAGACATTCTAACAATTGCCTCAGGCTGCAAGTCTTCATTTTCATAAAAAATTTTGTTTCGGCCATTCCATAAGCCCCGGCACAACATTACAAATTCTGCAAATACCTCGCAACCTGCATTAGACATAGTTAGAAAAATATTATTGTTTTCATCCTCTTCTTGAAACATTAAATTCCATCCTCAAGAAACATCATGCCATAAATGTTTCGCATATGGACAAGAAAATAAAACATGGTGGATGTCCTTAGATAACCAGCCACATTGGGTGCATCCATTATTGTTCAAAATCAGACCTCGCTTAGCAAAGTTAGAACCTGTTGGTAAACATTACAGATTTCCCTCCAAACAAATATTTTAACCTTTGAAGGAATATCAGAATGCCAAATTTTCTTCCATACTTTTGTATCTACACCAGTAACTCCAGGAGGCAGTTGTATGAATTCTTCAACTACGAGATGATAAGTTGATTTAACAGAAAATTCCCCATTAGTAGTTCATTCCTAGAATAAAGTTATCATCTTCTTCCTCACAACAAAACATACTCAAAATTTTCTCTGCTGTTGGATTGTCAAAAATATTACAAATAAGCTCCTCATTCCAACCTCGGTGATTTGTTGCCATCAAGTCTCGAACAAGATTAATCTCGCACTGAGCAGGCCTAATTAATTTTTCATCATGACCTACAACCCACAAATCATCCCATATTCTCACCATCGACCCATCACCAATATTCCATCGAGCACCCTTCGCAATTATATCTTTGCTAACCATGAGACTACGCCAAACAAAGCTGGGTTTATATCCAACATTAGCCTCCAAAAAAGAAGTTCTTGTATAGTAACGGGCCTTAAGCACACGAGCTGCCAATGAATTTGGGCGATTTAGCAAGCGTCAACCTTGTTTAGCTAGAATGGACCTATTAAAAGCACCTAAATGCCTAAAACCCACCCCACCACGAGATTTAGAAACACACAAATCTTCCCAACGACACCACCAAATTGGGTTTTGTTTCTTTCCATTATTACCCCACCAGAACAAGTTAGGAGCCCTATGCATTTCTTCAATTAGAGCTTCTGGCAATAAAAATATATTCATAATATACATAGGGATAGCTTGAGCGCATGCTTTTATTAGAACTTCTTTTCCACATTTAGATAAAGATTTTTCTTTCCACCCTTTCAATTTTTTCTTCACTTTTTCTGCTATCTCTTGAAAAATTCTTTTTTTGACCTACCAACAGCAGAAGGAAGTCCCAAATATTTACCATCCTTCAATCCTTCACGAACCCCAAGTATTTCCATCATTCCATGTTTTACTTCTTGTGTGGTGTGAAAGTGAAAGTGTCCTAAACCAATCATATATGATGAGTTAGGAAGAACTTTTATGTAATCTGTCATGCCATAATTTTGGCATGTCTAATAATCTCCAAAATTTCTAATATTTATTAATTATTAATTCTGATTAATAATTATTGCTTAATCACTAAGAAACATCCTCTCTCTGAAACGAGGAAAGAATCAATCCCAATCAATCAATAACGGAAAATATCTCCAAAAGATATTCTTCAAATCAGGAAGATATCACAACGATAAGATTAAATCAGATAAAATCAGTAATTACCCAGATTAACGAAGTTTATCCCTAAAGTCTCTTAGGGATAGACACAATTGCGTAGAACTACGTGGGCTTGATCCTATATAAATATAGGTACGTGGGCATCTTGGCAGAGGAGATGACCGATACACGAGACAAATCGAGACACCTGCCAGTCCAGCCCCCTCTTTTTTCATAAACCCTAAACCCCTAAAACAGCCACATACTCATAAATTCACCCTATTATTCCAGCATCCCTCCGATTTCGTGTTGTTACAAAATTCCTCCAATAACATTTGGTGCTAGAAGGAGGGGTTTAATTATTCGAGGAGGAAGAATAATTCATAATTGGTGTTGCACACAATCAAAATGGTTCTAACAGGATGGCGGTGGAGGGATCAATAATCACAAAAACCATGGCAGCTCGGAGCATAAAAGACGGTACAACAGTGGCATCACTTTAGTGGTATAGAGGACTTCGGCGAGAAAAAAATGGCAGCGGCAAAAAACATGAGGACTATACCTTTGGAGCACAAAAACATACGTATGACGTGGGTGAGTGAACGACTGCATCACGCATCACGGCGGTGACGGGTACTAACGAAGGAAGCAAGTACGTGGACAAAAGAAAAAAAAAAGAAAGAAGAAAAAAAAAATGACACAAAATCAAGCAATTTAAGGAGACAAAAGCAAGACAATGGATGTTATTATTATGGGACCCGCGTGGTGTACATGAAAAGAGAACGAAGGTGAACAAAGAGGACGCATGAGCACAACAGCGCAACACCGAAAAGAAAAAGAAAACAACATGAAGCAAAAGCAAGGCAAACATGGCAAGGTTCGTTGGCATACTATCTAGTAGGACCAGCAGTGATCAATCCGGGCAAAAAATAGAAAATAAAGATATGTTTTATTTTCTCTCCTTCATTTAATTTTCAGAAATTAATTATATCCTGCCATGCATGCATGATATCATGTTTTTAAAATATTTTTACAAAAAAAAAAAATATTTATTATTCAGAAAATTCGTGCGAGCAATATATTTTTATGCTTGTAAAATTATTACGATTTGGAAAATATCGTACGAGATATTTATGCTGATGACTTGCCGATTTTATGCTGATTGATTGTGGAAATTTTACAATCCCGTACGAGTTGCATGTTTTGAAAAAGAAATTATACATGCGAGACGCATAATTTTGTAAAAGATTTTTTACAGAAAACAAGGAGCATTATTTTCGAACAAAATAAATATCGCGACACTCTTAAAAGAGCATCTTATTATTGCACTTGGATTTGTAAAATATTTTCATATATCGTCGCGATAGTACATATATGTCAAAAATATTTTCAAACTTGCGAACTAAATTGTCAAGTTGGGTAGCCTAGACAAGCTATAAATCTCGTAATGCTACATGCTTAGTAAAGTAGTAAAGTGCAGCACCCTCTGGATTATTGAAGGTCCATGAGATCTCTCTATATCGAATGGGTGGAGGCATCCCTATGCAAACTATCTTTAAGACTTCGTAGCACAGCTAACCCAACAAGGGATGCATGCGAAGTTCGCTAGAACTACATCTACATCTACATCTCTTATTAACAATCCCGCCAGAAACGAAGACACATCCTTATGTGGTTGCATCAGACACTTGAAAAGCGTGTATGCCAGTTCGGGATATATACAAGCGCCAAATTCCTAACTAGACAACAAGGATCGCAATGGATTTCAAATAAATTATTTATACTCGCACATTTGAAAACCTTGGCAAATATATATCTTATACTGGTCATCGCATTCTATCACAATTGCATCCGCATACGCCTAACGAGCACAGTGGTGCTCTAAATGTTTTGTTAATCTTCTGTTTTCAGTTGTTTCAGCGATCGAAGAAATTTGGAAGCTTGAAGAATTTTTAGTTCTCCACTGCAGCAAGCTACACTGAAGAACTGGGGGCTAATTGTTATGCCATAATTTTGGCATGTCTAATAATCTCCCAAATTTCTAATATTTATTAATTATTAATTCTGATTAATAATTATTGCTTAATCACTAAGAAATATCCTCTCTCTGAAACGAGGAAAGAATCAATCTCAATCAATCAATAACGGAAAATATCTCCAAACGATATTCTTCAAATCGGGAAGATATCACAACGATAAGATTAAATCAGATAAAATCAGTAATTACGCAGATTAACGAAGTTTATCCATAATGTCTCTTAGGGATAGACACAATTGCGCAGAACTACGTGGGCTTGATCCTATATAAACATAGGTACGTAGGCATCTTGGCAGAGGAGATGACCGATGCACGAGACAAATCGAGACACCTGCCAAGTCCAGCCCCCTCTTTTTTCATAAACCCTAAACCCCTAAAACAGCCACATACTAATAAATTCACCCTATTATTCAGCATCCCTCCGATTTCGAGAGAAATTTCGTAACAACATAATCTATTTAATTTCATTTATATTAATAAAAGTCTTATTTGTTTTTTTTGTTACGGGCTTTATCTATTTATGCGTTTAAATTAGATGTTCCATAGTTTAGAGTAAAGCTTTTAGAATTATGATGAGATTGTTGTAACAACCCCGATTTTTCCGGATTTATTATTATTATTATTATTTAAATATTTTATTGGTTTTTCATAAAGGAATAATAAGATTGTGAATATTTAATTTTAATTTGAATGCAGTTATGTGTTTAATTGTTAATAGGTTATTCGGGTAGACTGTATTTGGTACTGTCTGTGTTAGTAAAAATGTTTATTTTATTAAAAAATTATATTTTTATCAAAAGTGATAAATTGAGTTTGTTTTAAAATTTTATGGATCGAGTTGGTATTTTATTGGTACAAAAATTATACCCGATATTCTACCCGTGTACAAAATTTTTATTTGTATAAATTATTAAAATGTTTAAAATTTAGTATTTTCACATTTTTGGTAACTTGAGATTATTTTAGAATTTTAAGGATCAAAAATATATTTTTCTCGTACTAAAATTTTACCCAGTATCTTATCCGTGCCCCGTTAATATTTGGGTGCATTATGAAAATATTTGAAAATTTTGTATTTTATATTTTTGATCAATCAGGGAAAATTATGTGTAATTTATTATATTAAAATATATTTTTAGTTTAATTTACTGTGTGTTAGTTTATTTTTAATGCATTTAAACGCGTTATGATATTTATTAAATAGGCAAACTACCCTATACGTGTTATGTGACTTCTGTGTAGCATAAATTATTTTATTCTATTTTTCTATAATTTTTATCTCGCTAGAAAACAATTTCTTCGCATTTTAATTTCCGGACCCGACCCCTATATTGCATTCGAGGTCTTGTTTTTTATACGATTATTTTTATAAAATTTTTGGAGGTTCAAAACTATATTATTTTATCATTTATGAAAAATTCATAATTTTTGGGAAATTTTGGCATATATATTGTATTTATTGGAAAATAAAAATTTTACATTTTTATCCCATAAAAATTATTTTTAAGGCCTAATAATTTTAATTAGGGGCTAAAAATAATTTTGGGGTATTAATTTTTGATTAATATAAATAGCAGAATAATTATTTTTAATTTTATAAAAATTCAGAAAAATCTTCTTTTTTTTTTTAAATTATTTTCTGAAAATTCTCTATTTTGTGTTCTTGGTGTTCTTGAGAATCAAACTCAAATTTGGAGGTGATTCTGGAGTCCAAATCGTTCATGTGAGTAACCAAACTGAAGCTCATGATATGTACTACATGTTTATGTTTGATATGTGTATATGCTTGAATCGTAATTTTGTATTTTTGTTTTTAAACCCGAATCTTCATGAATTTTCTATGGATTGTATCGTGATTTGAAATTGATGTGGTTAGTGTCTATAGATTGCTTATGATCCCAGGAGTATTGTGTTAATTTTTGTTTGAATTGTAGTGTCCTAAATAAGAAAATCGAAATTTGGTGGGGGTGAACTTTGATTTCGATTTTCTGGGTTCTTGGTTGATTGTTTGATGTTCTTGATGTTAGATATGAATCGTTGAACTCCTTAGCTTCGATTTGATGTATAGAACGTTAAGTTTGGTTGAGTTTTGACCGATTCCGAGTTTTTGGCCGGAGTTAGTTTGATTTTTGGCCGGATTTTAACTTCTAGTGATTATTGGTTCGTGTTGTCGTGTTAATGGGATTGGCGAGTGAATTTGGTACATGAACTAGCAAAAACCCATTCGTTTTGGTGTGTTTTCGGGCTTTGATTTGGCTCACCGGAGTGTTTTTGGATTGCAGGAAAATTTTCGGATTCCGGCGAACCTCCATTGTTGGAGGTGGTGTTCTTCGAAGCATTCATGCGATGAATGTGCGAAGATGGTGATGAACAGTAGTGTTTGATCTTCAAAATCTGAAAACATTTTTCTGAAAAATGTTTTTGGAAATTATTTTCAAAATTTATTTATAAATTCGAATTTTATTTTCAAAAATTCGAAAAATATTTTTATAAAATTTGAAAAATATTTTTAAAATTCCAATAAAATTATTTTTAATTTCGGAAAATACTTTTAAAATTTTTAATAAATTATTTTATTCGAAAATCTATTGTATTTGATTATTTTAAATTTATTTAGCTAATATCTTAATTAATTTAAATTGATTGGTTAATTAATAATAATCAATTAATTTAATTAATTAATATTATTTAAATATGATGAAAAATAATTAAATTTAATTATTTTGAAAAATAAATGATTTATTTATTTTCTAAATATTATTTCACCTTTAATATTTATTTCTTTATTTGTTTAAAATGAAATAAAATTGTTTTAAAATTCTAAAAATAATCCGGGAGTGATAAAAATAGTTTTAAAATTCTTAGATTTATTTTTATGAGTTGATTAATAAATAATTAATTTGAATATTCAATTAATTTAATTATTAATTGAATTATTCTTATTAATTGTGTATTAATTAAATCGCTTGTCTGTTTTAAACAAGACAAATATTTCTGGATTCAGAAAAATGACCCGGTTCTTATAAAAATGATTTTAGATTACAATTCAACTTTTAAATTTGGGTTGACTTTTCATCAAACTTTTTCATAAGTTAGTTATATCCGATAATCAGGGTTTTGACCCGTTTTCTAATTTTAAATACACCCCGATAAAATCTTTTCATGATCTGATCTACGTGCTATGTGATTATGTGATTTACTTATCGAGTCTTTTTACGTGCAATATGAATTATTTAGGTATTGAGTATCGAGGGTTAGAATATAAATCGAGTTTTGATCGATATATAGATTTAATATGTGTTAATTATTTATATTATTTATATTATAAGATGTTGTTAAGAGTAGACGATGTTTTCTTTGATTGACTGACCAGGATGGCCAGATATCGTTTATTTTCACAAGGATTAATTATTGAATATTGACTTAGGTTTGTCAGCGGATATAAGTAGATGATGGAAAAGGTAGAGATGAATGCAGTATTGTTTGTGGGTTGTTGAATTTATTGTGAGGTGTTTTAACACCGGGAAAACGTCTATGTTCAAAGGGGATATTTCCAATTATTTTCTCCCGACAGAGATTTTGGTAAGCATGGTTAATATGTTCGAGTTGAGTTCATAAACGTTTATAGAAAGTAGAAATTGACGTTTGAAGACTGAAGTACCAGCTTATGTTTGACCATAAAAGTAGACGTGCGGGCTCGATGTCGACGGATCAGACTCGTGGCAATCGCAAGAGCGTCAAACCAACGAATGATTAAAGCAGAGGACATGATGACGTGAGATAGAAGAAAAAGATAGTTGTATTACCTCGGCGTACGTAATAGCTAAGGACCAGAGGCAAGTATTTTCTTGATCATCTTAAACACTTTTATTTTATGTTTCATTGATTCATCTCATGACAAATAGCTATTGTTCAGAGCTATTTGTGATTCTTAAATATTTTTGTGCGAACACAGTTGCTTGATATTAGTATCCTTGATGTGGGGAATTGTTTCAGATAAACTCATCATATCCTTATTATCATAGTAAATAATAAGGATGTGACCTGTATTTAAAACTAAGCATTTCCTGTTGAATTCGGAAATTGCTCTATTGGATTGAAAAATGGTAAAGCGTAGGAGGCCACGTCGAGTAGTTGGTCCAGCTATATTTAAGGAGGATATGGTAACCATACCATCTTCCTATAGGCTAACATTACTTGCCTATTTTGGTACCCTCAAGAAATCCGAATTATGACACGGGTATAGAAAAGTACCGGTGATTATAAAGGGTCTCATTGCTTTTGAACCTGATCAGGGGGCAATGGTGTTTTGTCTTTATTTTTATATATCCAATCCATATCGCCCGAATGGCTATTATATATTGTGAGTTGGCAGATGATTCATTTTTATGACATGCCAAATGATTTCAGTTATGGTTTGAATTATATCACAGTTGTTGATTCAGTTTTCTCTATAAACTGTTTTACATTTCAGTTGATTTTATGCCCCACTTATCCTGGTTTTATATCAAAAATTTTATACGCTTGCTGAGCATTTCTTTCGCTCATACTTGCTGTTTTAAATTCTAACATTTCAGTAAAGTAGTTTGGCGAGACTTATCCGCACAGTTCAGAAAGGGAAGAGGTGTGATGCTATTTTGAAGATGACTTGCTCAGGATGTCTGGATTTAGTGTAAGAACTATTTTATATAATTAAGTTCTAATATTTACTACTATTATGCAATAGTTTAGTTGGCCTGGCGTACTTCTTATCGAAGTTACACCAGTGGTTTAAGATTTGATCAAAGAGAACTTTATAAAGAAGGAATACTTTTTATTTAATGGAATTTGGATTCTTGTTTCTAGCCCTATAACCTTAAAAGATCTTGGTATGTTTGGGGTCACAGACGTTATACTTCCAGTGTGGGACAATCACAGGTGAATGATTATTATTAAACTGATGTTTTATTTTGAGAATTTTTGCATGACGACCAAATCTCCTGACCCCGGATTTGGGGGGCGTCACAATTGTAATGGTGAGATCTAAAAGATGATAACTCTAAACTTAAATTGTTCCTGGTCGTAAAATAACTAATTGGTAGTTAGTTAATCCGTAAAGATCGGTACATACTATGCTTGCTTCTATAAGAAGGATGTCTGTTCTCATAGGCATTTGTGTGGTGACACTATAGCTAGTATGTAGGTGCTTATTAGAGAATAAGTTCACTGGACATGACTCGAATAGTTGAACAACTAATGGAGTTCACTCACGTGTCAGTAGTTGTTCATATAGTGATGGTTGTACAAGTGTACTTAGACTTGAGATAATCATAGTCATCTTGTACACGAAGATAGTGATTGATCAATAGAGGATCTGCCCCTTCCAGTGAATTAAGGAAGTGAATGTCCTATGTTACTCCACTTATGCTAGTTCAGGAATCTCTGGCCAGAGTGAATGAAATTAGAAAGAAGTTTCTAATTTGCATTAAAAGGAACTAAGCATAATGAATAGAAAATCATATGATTAAATAAGAAGTTTCTAATTCTAAGCAGTGAATTCATATTATCCGGATAGTCGCGACATGCTGTAAAGTATCCCTCACGATGTAGAATAAATATGATTAATTATTTAATTAATTATATTTAATGAATTAGAAGAATTCATATAAATGGTAATAAAATAGTTTTATTATTATTTATTTCTACTACCGGCTTAATATTGAACCTACAGGGTCACACAATAAAATAGACTGATTTATTGGTGGAAGAATTAATTAATAATGGCTAGTAATTATTTATTTATGAAATAAATAATTTATTAGCAATTTTATAATTGATTAAATAAAGATTTAATTGATTATAAATTAATTAAGAAGAGTTCTTAATATTATTAATTAAGGACTTAATTTATGAAATTAAATCAAGTGAGAGAATTATTTTCTAAAGAGTTTAGAAAAAGAATTAATGATTAAAATAGTTTTAATTATTAATTAATTGATTAATGAGATTAATTAATTAATAGGGTTAATAATTATAGGAAAAATATCAGAGATTTTGCCTATAAATACATTATTATAAGCCCCATTAGCCTTACGCCTTTTTACGTAAGTTTTTCAGAGGCAACCCTAATTCTCTCTAACCCTCTTCCTTCCTCCATTAACGAATCTCTCTCTTGGTGGATACTTGTGGAGTGCTTCAAACTTGAGGAGCAGCTGCTAAGAGACTATCACGCCATCCTTGGATCGCTTTAAAAGGTTAGAGACGATCCCACATCTTTATCAATGAATTTTATGCGTTATATATGCCATATATATGTATGAAATTGTGTTTTACGCTTCCATGTATGCATATAATTCCTTCATGGTGTTTGAGCTGAAACAAATTTCTGATTTATCAAAGTTAACAATCTGACCTGAAACTTTACAATACTCATCAATAATTGCTTTCATACGAATACCTTCCTCATGCACTACCCTGGCGAAAAAAATACTTTCATCAGCAAAGAAAAGATGACTGATCTCAGGACTAGTCCTTGCCACTTTAATCCCATGCGGTTGACGTGCTGACACAGATCTCCTAATTGATGCTGATAATGCTTCCGTACAAAGAACAAACAGGTATGGTGACATTGGGTCTCCTTGACGGAGACCCCTCGATGGGACAATAAGTCCTTCTGGATACCCATTTAAGTCGAACGAAAAAGAGACAGATGTCAAGCAAGATACCACCAGATTAATAAAATGGCTTGGAAAACCAAATCGCCTTAGAACAGCTGCAACAAAAGGCCATTCAATCCTATCATAAGCCTTGCTTATATCGAGTTTAAGGGCAAAGGACCCTCGATTACCCTTTCGTTTATTCTTAAGCCAGTGAAATACTTCAAAAGCCACAATAACATTGTCTGTGATCATTCGTTCATGTACGAACGCTGATTGAGTCTCATGAACGAGAGTGGGGAGTACAGTTTTGATGTGATTGGCCAGCACTTTGGCAATTATTTTGTACATCACATTACAGAGGCTTATAGGTCTCAATTCTTTTACCATCTCAGGATGAGCCACCTTTGGAATAAGGGCAATATTTGTATGATTTAGATCATTTGGCATTATACCCGTTCTAAAAAATTCTTGGACAACTCGAATCACATTAGGGCCCACAATTGTCCAATATTTTTGATAAAAAAGTGCAGGCATACAGTCCGGACCAGGTGCCTTTGTAGGAGCCATCTGCATCAAAGCTCTATGAATTTCTACAGGAGAAACATGGTCATTCATCGCTTGAACATCACTGTCAGTTATTTGAACCTCAATGTTACTAACCATGTTTTCTATGTCATCAATACTAGGGCATGAGCTACAAAACAAATCCAAAAAATACGAAGAAATTAGCTTTCGAAGGCCAGCAACATTATCAACCCACTTTCCATCATCATCTTTTAGCCGTGAAATCTGGTTTCTTCTCCTTCTATTACTAGCTCGGGTGTGAAAAGAATTAGTGTTCTTATCACCCTCCTTCAGCCATGTTACTCGACTTCTCTGCTTCCACATTATCTCTTCTCGATGCATCAAATCCTGGATTTCTTTCCTTAGGTGGTTCTGTTCCACTGACCCTCCCTCCCCTTCATTACATTGCAAGGCCTTGAGGCTATTTGTTTTTTCTCGAATCTGTTTTTGAATGTGACCGGTGATAATTCCAATCTGCCAACTTATTTGTTATTTCTTTAATCATAGCAGTCGGATCTTGTTCAAGCCCCATCATGATTCCATCAGTCCATGCATCATTCACTATTGAATTAAAATCAGACTCACGCAGCCACACACTTTCGAAACGAAAAGGTTCCTTACTATGATCTCTATCCAAGCAACCCAAGCAGTGGAGCACAATAGCAGAGTGATCTGATGCAACCCTCGGTAAATTATTTGAGAATACTAGAGGGACTAGCTCCTGCCAGGCTTCATTCACCAAAAATCTATCCAGCCACTTTTCAACATTTTGATCTCCTTCTCTCCCATTACTCCAAGTCAGTTTAATACCACCTGCACGAATAACATTCAAATTACAATATTCACAAGTATCTCTAAAAGCTGTCATTTCTCTTTGGTTCCCAGGTCTCACTCCTTCTTTCTCAAAATCATACATCACTTCATTAAAATATCCAAAACATACCCATGGAAGCGAATATATCGGCTTAAGACTTCTGAGCAGACTCCATGTACGATGCTTATCACTTGTTTTCGGCCACCCATACACACCCGTACCCCGCCATTTGTCAACCCCATTCTCCAAAACCACAAAATCAACACAATTTTGCGAGGAACCCCAAACTACAATCTCAATATCTTGATGCCAACACAATACCAAACCCCCAGCTCGCCTAATAGAATTCACAATTAGAAAATTATAATCTGGTAACCTCCCCTTGATTCCATTTATTTCCGCACTGTTCATCCGTGTCTCCATCAAAAACATGATAGAGGGGGGCAATTCTCTCGAACCAGCGAGATCAATTTTGGAACTATCCAAGGGTTACCCAGTCCTTGGACGTTCCAACTTAGCATAATCATTGTTTCTGGCAGGACTGCCTCGCAGTCACCGCCAAAGAATTACTAGTAGTAGTCTTACTCCGCTTACTCCCTTCATTAACTTCACCACATTCATCAATTTCCATAGCAGCTGTTTGCTTCCCCAATTTTCTCGTTACTCCTTGTGTTAAATCCTCACCAGTGTAGTTATTGAGTTCTTCCCTTGCCATCCTTCTCCACGAACCTTGACATGAAGATATCTTGTCTTCGCTTGATATCTCTATGTTAACCCCATGTTTAGTTTCCTTCGTTGCTTTCTTAATTTCTACATTCTGTTCCTCCTGTGCCACCTGCTTTGCCGCCCTTCTATTGATAGTCCCTTTTCCATTTTTCTTTCTTTACAATTTTGTGTCTCCAAGTCTAATGTATCCTTACCTGAGTTTTGTAAAATCAGTATTGGGTTGACATTGTTATGGCCCACGCCTGAACTGGGGCATGCTAGCATTTGAGACATTTTATTAGGATTCAAAAACCCATTATTCTGACCCTTGTGGCCCACTAGTACCTCAACTTGACTTTCATCTAATATGGGTGCTTTTTTCGAAAATGTAACTCCCGTACCATAATCAATTACCGTGATATTTGCTATGCTATCTTCCATATTTTTAAAACTACCCACATTATCACGTAACTCTGGATCTGTCGTCTGAACACACTCCATCGATCCCACCTTTCCAGATTCGAAAATTTGAATTTTATTATTATCGGAATCCAAAGAAATGACATTTGAATTTGGATCTGCCGTTGGACTAGCTTCGATCACCGTCACCGCCCTCAAAGAAGCATCGAACTCAATGTTTTCCTTCCTAATGCTTATTCCATCTTCCATGATGAACAACTTTCTATTGACAAATTTTTCACCATTTGGTTGTCCCCTACTATCTCTTTTATTATCACCAAAATCATGAGTCGGGAGGAAACCATGCCTAGAGAAACCATACTTCAATGGAGAGGCTCGCAAGCTGTCCATAAATGGCCAAACTTCTTGCTTCTTATTGTCAATTGTTTCAGGTTTCACCAAACATTCCCTTACTGTATGCCCTAATAATCCATACCAATAGCAGAAATTTGGAAGCCTCTCATAGCGAAAATCTATCTTAATGTTCTCTTTACTGCCACCTCGTACATGAACAAAGTGACATATAGGCCTTGTGACATTAATCATAACCCTTGCACGTATATGTCGACTCCCTATCCACGTCGATATCAATAACGTCACCCAGCCTGCTAGCTATTGACGAACTGCTGATTCATTACGATGATTTAATGGAAGATTCACCAACCTTGTCCAGAATGGGACTTTGTTTAATACAATATTTGATGGTTGTTCATCCCCCACCATAGTTTTTAGAACAACCAAATCTTTGTCAAAAGACCAAGGACCATCCTCCATTATACATTTCATGTCAGTGACATGCTCAAAACTGATAATTTTAAGGTTGACCAAACGATTGTTAATTCTTTCTCCTATAAAAAGTTCAAACCTCAAAATGTATAGCTCTGAGGACTGAGGTTATAATAAATTGAGGTTATAAGTCTTATGCACTCATCTTCTTACATCTTACATCCGTTTTTAATGCATTTAGACTATTTTTTTTATCTTCACATTCTAATTTTACTTTAACTCGATACTTTTTTGTTATCAAACATGAATATACAAATAATGTTTTTAAATAATTTTCTCGTGAATCTCAGATGCACTTATATAATGCATCGAATGTAATAACCCTGATTTTTGTACAATTGTAGAAAAGACCCGGATGAATAGTAATCCTTGTATGTAAGAAAAACAAATCCCACCCATGATTATGTAATGGAAATTTGGGAATTTTGATTTCATATTAAGATTCTATAGGTGAAATGAGTGTATGGAAAAGCCGTCGGATTTCGGAAAATCCCGCTCCAACAATAACTTATAATTTTTCGAGAAAGCGGTAAATACGAAAACCGTGATACAATCAAAGGAGGCCATAAGCAAAGGAATTATATGGAATAAGTGCTAGGATGAGAATTAGTGGAAGAAGGAATACTTGAAGGATTTTATATACACAACAAAACATTTTATGGAATTATAACTAGTATGCATGAAAATTATGGAATAAAATTGGAAAATAAATTAAGTATCAAGTGCCATGCAACCACTAGCTAAGTTCATGCAAGGTGGTGGAAAAATTGAAGTAAACAAATAATTAGGAAACCAACTAAGTGGTTAGCACTCAATTAGAAGTTAGAAAATTAGCTACACACTTAGCCAACAAGATTAGCATGATTCAAGGAGCATGCATTATTTAATTTAGAAAAATTTGACCAAGCAGCTATAGGCTTTTACAATAACCGAGCATAATTATATGAGAAGCATCATTGAAGAAAAAAATCACAAAACTCTCTCACTTTCTCTTCTAGCAGCTCTCGGCTAACAGCAGTGTTCAAGGGGAAGAGAAAAATTCTTTCACCCACTTATCCTTGTCCATACATCCTTAAATTAAATCCTAGGCTTCCTCAATATATATACAAGGTACGTACTGAATTTCATGATTTTTCATTGAGTGTAAGTAAGGTAGAAAAATTCCCAAAGTTGCTTGTTGAATAGTAAGCTTATGTTAGAACTTTGTTTGATCTTGGAGATTAAGGTAAATCAAGGGCAACCAAGGTTAGTTTGTGGTGTTTCAAGCTTCATCTAGACTTCCCAAGCTTCATAGAGGTAATCAACACTCAACCAAACTTTGTCATATTGGATTTTTAAAGATTTTACAAAGATGTATATGAATGAGTTGATTTTGGAGACTTTAAGTGGTTTAATCTTTGATTTTGTGAAAAATACTAATCCTTGGTAAAATGGATATGCCACTGACATTTGAGACTTATGATGATAATATATTGATGTTGTGATGGCTTGGTTGCATTGATGATGAATTTGGTATATGTAAAAATTTGGAATGATCGTTATATAGCCGTTATAATGCCGAGATTTCGTTAGGATAGTTTGTGCAGAAAACACCAAATTTGTGAGTCGTTGTTTTTGAACCCAACCAATTAAAAACATGAAGATATGATCTTGTAGTTTGTGTGAGATTTTGAATCACCTAAAAGTGATTTATGGTTTAGGAATTACACTCGAATTAGTGAAACCGGTCAAAACGAACGAGTCGTGCATAACCACTGACTTTGAAGTGATATTCGGACCACTTGTAATATGAGAAGAATTATGAAAATTTTATCACAGTTAGTTCTTTCAGTAGAGAGGGCTGTCCAAGAATAATTAAGGCAAAAATCGAATTTTCCAATTTTATAAAAATCTTGAAGTCCAAACTGTGCAGTAGAACTTCCAGCAGAAAAGAGCATTGTTTAAGGACTTGGTTAAGGACATAATGAGAACCCTTGAGTTATGAAAAATTTACATATGGACTGTTATTCAGTGGAAAAAGCATGAGAAAAAAAAAGTAAGGAAAAAGAATTATTTGTCGATTTTATAAAAATGTTCGAGAAAAAGTTGCGCGATTGAATAACACTTTTAGGGAGCGAGTGGAAGAAAATCAAACGAAACCAAAACTCGACCCGAATAAAATTGGTAATTTTAATTCGAACAAGGAACGATACCATGAGTATATAATTACCATGTATATACAAAGAACCCTCTAAGGGAATTAATTTATTATAGGAATGTAGGTTAAATGGTTCGAACACGAAACTAACCCTAGCGTTTCCTTGTTGATTATAGATCATCACCCTAGCACGTACGCATTCACCTCACTGACTCAGCCAGGCAAGTATTCTATATTCAAACTTTAAGTATGCTCAAAACTGTTGTTGTTGTGATATAAACGCATACACTGTTTTATATATGTATCTTGCGAGAAAACTTATAAATGCATGCATGATTTTCTGAAAGTACTTGAAATGTTTACATGTATATATGTGCACCCCAATGACTTTTATGTATATACATATGGTGTTGATTAAGGCTCGGGTAGAGCGATTGTACTTTTGGTATAAGTCGGGAGTCGGAGTATTTTATGTAAAACCCGGTAATCTCGGAGTCGGATATTTTCGATAATCAAATAAATTCCGAATTTAAAATTTATAAATATCAGAATTATTTATTTTCAATTATTTAATAAATATGGTTTAAATATTTATTAATTAAATGAATATTAATTTAAATATTCATTTAAGATTAATTGATTAATTATTTAATTAATGATTAATTATTTATTTATTTAATAATTAATTATTAGTTAATGATTTTTTTAATTAATAATTAATTATGAATTTATTTTTAATATTTAAAAATGATTTAAATATTCTAAAGTTATTTAAAATCTATTTGGCCTTTTTAAAAATTATTTAAGGCCTTTAAAAATTATTTTAAATATTTTTTGGCATTTAGAAAAATATTCAGGGGTTCTCAAATATTTTTAGAATTAACTATACTTCGTAAACACCACCCCAACGGTTTGCGAACTTATCAAAACTTGAGAACCCAAAGTTTTGGGAGTACTTAAAAATATTTTCTCCCTTCGCTACAAACTGAAGTGTGATCATTATAGTGACCCTTCCTCATCAAGGAGGGTCAGGTTTAAAAGTTTTTAAGAAAAACTCGGAATAACTCCCACAATGATTTGAAAAGAATTTCCTGAGTAGAGAGAATCAGTTGACGAGGGTCAACTTGTGAAATGAATATGCTTCCATGTTTTCTTTCGGAAGTGACAATTTGAAAAAGATTTCAAAGCTGGTTTAATGACTCTGGGACTAGAGAGTGTTTAGGTGTAAGAGGCTTGCAGGTAGGCAGGTCCATCCAGTTATACACATATCGAAGTGTAAGAGGCCCGCAAGTAGGCGAGCCCATCAAGATATATGTACAAGCGTAAGAGGCTCGCAGGTAGGCGAGTCCATCATAAGACCCACAGATGGTCGGGCCACGGCCTCCTTAGTAGGTACATCACCCGTCTACTAGTAGCGAAGTATTGTTTTATGCGGTACAATGGCTGATCACCTTGTATCGTGGTGCTCCGGTATAGTCCCCTCTTTCCAATTGGAATTGTGCTGCAACACTGTACTGAAGGCCCATGTGCGCCAGTACCGATAGTGTTGTCAGTGATGAACTCATCCAGAAAAGATTTTTAAAACCAGAATGCTCTTGATTTGAAAACTGATTGTTGTAATAACTACTGTTATTAAAAGAGGAATGTTACGATATCATCCCGTTTTTAAATGAAATAATGAAAGTATCTTTATAGTACTACTATTATCTTGCTGGGCAATTATGCTCACACTTGTTTTTCTATATATATCACAAACAACAACAGGTAAGCATGGCAAGGACCCATCAGACTGCCAGGAAGCACGTGGGAAACGTGCAGCTATTTCGTAGGTTGTTCGGACCCCGTCTACCTCAAGTGAGAGGGCTTAGTAGGATAGGCTACCAGCTCAGACTGGTTAGGTTTTTATACAAGTATGACTTGTGTAAGCTTTTGAGAAACAGGAAACTATCCCGCCTCTACCATCACCTCAAGTAGCAACTTTTATGGATCTTAAGACTTCTCTAAACAAAATATTTGGGTCAGTAATAATTTAATATTCTGGATTGTATGAACACCCTAAGTATCATTTTGCTTTCGCTCTGAGCCTATAACTTGTGATGGATGTTATTGTCTTAGGGGTCATTGCCAACCTAGAATGTGTATGATAGGTAAAATGATTAATAAACGGGAATGGTAATTGGTAAAATTGGAATCTAGACCGGCATAGCAACCTGGATCATTGACCCCGGATCTAGGGGTGTTACAAAAATGGTATCAGAGCCCTAGGTTATAGTCTCAGAGACGAAAGGAAGGTCGAGGATTCAAAACCTTTACCAAGTATATGGACGGGCTAGTAGACATAGCCCTACCAAACCTAAGTCAATAAGATTATTACTAATTGAAACCTCTGAGATAGTAACACTTTTCCCTTCCTGTGTAGATCCCCGAGGAGCCAGTCATGGACCTAGTCGCTGACCCAGTGGTAGACCCAGTAGCAGACCATGTCGAGGACCCAGCTGAGGATGACCCAACCGAGGCTGACCCTGTTGACCCGATGCCTATGGATGAGCCGGAGAGTGACCCTGAGGAGGACCCGGAGGAGGACCCTATGGACGATGCTCCAACTAACCCCACATCAGGAGAGGACCTAGAGGATGACTCAGTAGCCTGGACTGACATACCCATGCATTGCCCTCCCCGTAGGGAGCCGTCCCCTTTCGACTCCCCACAGTGAAGTCCCCTTCCTGCAGGAGAGACAGAGGAGTTACCTGATTATGATGTTGATACTGAGGAGGTTCCACAGAGCGAGCCACAGACCCCACCTCCACCCCCGATCCCAGTGGTCTTAGCAGCAGATTACGACAGGGACATGGCCCGACTCACATCTAGGGTGGTAGCAGCTGAGGCTCGGGTTGATGGGCTTAGGTATCAGTTGACTGAGGAGAGGAGGTCCCGTCACCTCACCCACAGAGTGAGGATTGACTCAGTGTCCAGGAGCATTCTATGGATGACACGGCGTGTCGAGAGGAGAGCTCTCACCAGGCTTAGAGCATCATCCCGCTCAGGCAGGAGGGTTAGGACGAGCGAGGCCGAGCGGATCCTGTCATCGGCCATGAGGAGGATTCGGGATGCGACTCGCTCCCACCGATATTGATAGCATGCTATAACTGTTATCTTTCTAGTATGGACCGTGGGGACAGATGTACTTTTGGGATAGTAGTAGCTAGTCCGACTGGAAAAGCTTGTTATGTATCTTTTTGTAGGATTTATGTATCTATATGATGTATTGTGACTCTACAGGGTAACCCTTCGTTGGTACCCGATATATGTGTGACTGTTTTCATTTCGGCACTAAACTTTGTCTAAGTTCATTACATACGATGCTTGTTATATCAACTGTTTAAAACAAGTAAACTCACATGTATCTGAAATGGACTATCCTTTTAACCCTAACATTGGTATATGTATTAATGTATATGTTTCCAGAAAAATGGCACCTAGACGAACAACCTGCAATGCTGAATCAGCCACCTAGGGCAACGATCAGCGCCGAGAGGAAGAGCACCAGAGTCAAGCCCATGAGGAAGGAGGGCAAGACTTTAATGAGCAGGACAACGCTAACCACGAGGAGGAAGAAGAAGAAGCCACTCAAAATGTGGGAGGCAGAGATGAAAATCCCATGGAGCAGTTTATGAATTTGCTCAGACAGAACCTACAGCAACCACCTAGTAACCTCAACATTGCCAATGCTGGCGCCTTTCGAGCCTTCAAATCCCTGAAACCCCCAGAATTTTAAGGCATTGCTGACCCTGTAGCAGCAAGAGCTTGGCTGAAGGAAATGGAGAAATCCTTCGAGATCTTAGGCGTGGATGAGACCAAGAAGACGGTCTTTGCCGCTTATTTACTGAAAGGAGAGGCGAACTATTGGTGGGAGGCCAAACATAACTTGGAACCAGTAGGCGTAGTGACTTGGGAGAGGTTCTGTAGATTGTTCTTGGATAAGTATTTTCCCAAGTATATGGAGACCCAGATGGAGCTAAAGTTCTTGGAGCTGAAACAGGAGAACATGACAGTGGCTGAATATGAGGCCAAATTCACAGAACTATCGAGGTTTGTGCCTAGCTTTATGGATACTGAGGAGAAAAGGGCAAAAAGGTTTCAGCTAGGACTAAAACCATGGATCCAGAACCGTGTCGCTATGTTGGAGATAACAGATTACGCCACCCTGGTACAGAAAGCCTCGATAGTGGAGGCCGGGAGTGAGACAAATACGAGGATGAAAGAGGATAGGAAGCGGAAGGCAGTAAGTTTAGGAGGAGGATCTGGCAGTGGATGCCGCTTTAACAAGTTTAACCGAGCAACTATGTCCCAGCCAACCGTTAGCCCAGCCACAAAACAGGCTGGAAGTGAGAGCATTAATCAGAAAGGAGGACAGTCTAGAGCAACCACCTTCACCTCATCGCGCGCTCTCCTACCTGACTGTAGAACATGTGGAAAGAAGCATGTGGGGACGTGTCGATCCACAATGACGTGCTTTAAGTGTGGGCGCACAGGGCACTATGCTAGTGCATGTCCTCCGCAAGCGCAAGCCCAAGCCCTAAAGTTCTATCAGTGTGGAAACTCGGGACATATGAGGAGGGACTGCCCTAGGTTGAACCAGTCTGGGTCAAGAGTGAGTGGAGCAGCTTCTAACCGACCCTCTACTTCCAGGACCTTTAACATGACCGTGCAAGATGCTGTCAGAGACTCAGATGTTATCGCAGGTACCCTAATCCTTAACTCAGTAAATACAAATGTCTTATTTGATTCTGGAGCTACCCGATCTTTTATATCGCAAGAATTCGCATGCAAATTAAATCTTAAGGTGAAGGCTCTAAAAGAGCATCTAATGGTAGAGATAGCGAATCGTGAAGTGATACCCGTAAGTCAAATCTACCCTGACTGTGATCTAGAAATAGAAGGTTGCCACTTCCGAGCCAACCTAATACCTTTTGTGTTGGGAGGGTTCGACGTCATCTTAGGAATGGACTGGATGTCCAGCAGCAATGCCCAGATTGACTGCAAGGGCAAGAAAGTCAAAACTATGGCGCCGAGAAAGAAGAGAGTAGTGTTTAAGGGGCAGCGACAAACCCGAAAATTCCTCACAGTCACGCAAGCCAGGAAATTGGTGCATAGAGGGAACGAAGCCTTCCTGGCCTACGTAGTAGACATAGAACATGGAGCCCCTAAACTGCAAGATATCCCCGTCGTTAGAGAATTCGAAGATGTGTTTCCCGAAGACCTACCAGGATTGTCACCCGATAGGGAGGTTGAGTTCGCGATAGAGCTGGCACCCGGAACTACACCTGTTTCCAAAGCCCCGTATAGGTTAGCTCCGGTGGAGATGAAAGAATTGGCGACGCAATTACAGGAATTATTGGACAAAGGCTTGATAAGGCCAAGTGTATCTCCGTGGGGCGCTCCAGTGCTATTTGTGAAGAAGAAGGACGGTAGCATGAGACTATGTATAGACTATAGGGAGCTAAACAAGCTAACCATCAAGAATAAGTACCCTCTACCTAGGATCGATGACCTATTCGACCAGTTGAAAGGGGCAGTTTGCTTCTCGAAAATAGACTTGAGGACTGGTTACCACCAATTGATGATCAAGCCGGAGGATATACCAAAAACCGCATTTCGTACCCGGTACGGACATTACGAGTTCCTAGTCATGTCCTTTGGGTTAACCAACGCACCAGCAGCCTTTATGGACCTGATGAACCGCGTGTTTAAGCAATATCTAGACAAGTGCGTCATAGTGTTTATCGATGATATTCTGTTTTATTCAAAGACCAAAGAGGAACATGCGGAGCACTTGAGGCTAGTCCTAGGGATTCTGAGAGCTGAAAAACTGTATGCCAAATTCTCGAAGTGTGAATTTTGGCTAAGAAAAGTGCAATTTCTAGGCCACGTGGTAAGCAGTGAGGGAATTTTAGTTGATCCCGCCAAAATAGAGGCCATATCAAATTGGGAGAGATCGACTACCCCGACGGAAGTAAGAAGCTTCGTAGGATTGGCAGGCTACTACAGGAGATTCGTGCAAGACTTCGCCAAACTAGCAGCCCCACTTACCCGACTCGCCAGAAAGACGGAAAAATTTGTATGGACCGAGAAATGTGAGGAAAGCTTCCAGGAGCTGAAGAGACGGTTAGTGATCGCCCCCGTGCTGGCACTGCCAGATGACAGGGGAGACTTCGTGATTTACAGTGACGCAACCCACAAAGGACTAGGCTGTGTGCTCATGCAGCATGGCAAGGTGATTGCGTATGCGTCTAGGCAATTGAAATAGTATGAAGTGAGGTATCCTACCCATGACCTAGAGCTAGCCGCGATAGTTTTCGCCCTGAAAATATGGAGGCACTACTTGTACGGAGAGAAATGCGAGATATATACGGACCATAAGAGCCTCAAGTACATCTTCACTCAGAAGGAATTAAATATGAGGCAGAGGAGGTGGCTAGAGCTAATAAAGGATTATGATTGTGAGATCCGTTATCATCCGGGAAAGGCCAATGTGATGGTCGACGCCCTTAGTAGGAAGGAGAAGCTCAAGATGTTGACCTCAATGGAGGAATTGGCAAGAGAATTCGAGAAACTAGAAATAGAGATCAGGAGACCAGACGAGAGCCAAGAAATATTAATGGAAATCCAAATCCAACCACCGTTGTTAGAAAAGATTAGGCGGTGTCAGGAGCAAAAGATGGAAGAGGAAGCTAATTCGGAGGAGGAAATCCTGACCGGAGAAGAAGTTAAGTGCGAGAGAGATAAGAATGGGATCATGAGATATGCAACAAGGATATGGGTCCCGAATGTTCAGGAATTGAAGGACGAAATCTTATACGAAGGCCATAACGCTAGATATTCAGCACACCCAGGTAGCACCAAAATGTATAGAGACCTGAAAGAATACTACTGGTGGCCTAACATGAAGAAGGACGTAACGGAATGGGTGAATAGATGTGTAACCTGTCAATGGGTAAAGGCGGAACACCAAAGACCCAGCGGCCTGCTGCAACCCTTAGAGATTCCATAATGGAAGTGGGAGCATATTGCCATGGAGTTTGTGGGAGGACTACCCAAGACTAAAACCAACCATGATGCGATATGGGTAATCATCGATAGACTAACCAAGTCTGCTCACTTTCTCCCAATCAATGAGAAATACACTATCGATAGGCTTGTAGACATCTACATAAAGGAGATTGTAGTGCGACATGGAGTCCCAGTAACCATTGTATCCGATAGAGACCCCAGGTTTAATTCAAGATTTTGGAGGAACTTCCAGGAATGCGTAGGGACTAAACTGAACATGAGTACGGCATATCACCCTCAGACTGACGGACAGAGTGAAAGGACTATCCAAACCTTGGAAGATATATTGAGGGTGTGCGTCATAGACTTTAAAGGAAGTTGGGAAGAACACTTACCCTTGATTGAGTTCCCTTATAACAATAGCTACCACTCAAGCATCGGGATGCCCCCTTACGAAGCCCTCAACGGTCGAAAGTGTCGTCCCCCCTATGTTGGGATGAAGTTGGAGAACGAAAGATATTGGGACCCGACCTAGTTCAACAGACGAGAGATGCCATAACCCTAGTTAGAGGAAGACTAGCGGCAGCCCAAGATCGACAGCGCAGGTATGCTGATCTGGCACGAAAATACAAGGAATATGAAGTAGGGGACATGGTATTCTTGAAAGTATCCCCCTGGAAAGGATTGATGAGGCTCGGGAAGAAATGAAAGTTGAGTTCGAGGTTTATTGGACTTTTTGAGATCTTACGGCGCATTGGACCAGTGGCTTATGAATTAGCCTTACCCCCAAACCTACGACAAGTGCACAATGTGTTCCATGTGTCCATGCTAAGGAAGTACAACCCGGATGCCAAACATATAGTGGAGTATGAGCAAGTAGACCTGCAGCCAGATCTGTCCTACATAGAGAAACCAGTGGAAATCATGGATCGCAAAGAACAAGTACTCAGAAACAAGGTTGTTAAGCTGGTCAGAGTTCTGTGGCAGAACCACAATGTCGAAGAATTAACTTGGGAGCTGGAAAGCGAGATGCAGGAGAAATACCCCCATCTATTCACAGACTGATTCCGGGACGGAATCCTTTAAGGGAGGGAGACTCTAATAACCCTGATTTTTGTACTATTGTAGAAAAGACCCGGATGAATAGTAATCCTTGTATGTAAGAAAAACAAATCCCACCCATGATTATGTAATGGAAATTTGGGAATTTTAATTTCATATTAAGATTCTATAGGTGTAATGAGTGTATGGAAAAGCCGTCGGATTTCGGAAAATCCCGCTCCAACAATAACTTATGATTTTCCGAGAAAGCGGTAAATACGAAAACCGTGATACAATCAAAGGAGGTCATAAGCAAAGGAATTATATGGAATAAGTGCTAGGATGAGAATTAGTGGAAGAAGGAATACTTGAAGGATTTTATATACACAACAAAACATTTTATGGAATTATAACTAGTATGCATGGAAATTATGGAATAAAATTGGAAAATAAATTAAGTATCAAGTGCCATGCAACCACTAGCTAAGTTCATGCAAAGTGGTGGAAAAAGTGAAGTAAACAAATAATTAGGAAACCAACTAAGTGTTAGCACTCGATTAGAAGTTAGAAAATTAGCTACACACATAGCCAACAAGATTAGCTTGATTGAAGGAGCACCATGCATTATTTAATTTGGAAAAATTTGACCAAGCAACTATAGGCTTTTATATTAACCGAGCATAATTATATGAGAAGCATCATTGAATAAAAAAATCACAAAACTCTCTCACTTTCTCTCCTAGCAGCTCTCGGCTAACAGCAGTGTGCAAGGGGAAGAGAAAAATTCTTTCACCCACTTATCCTTGTCCATACATCCTCAAATTAAATCCTAGGCTTCCTCAATATATATACAAGGTACGTACTGAATTTCATTATTTTTCATTGAGTGTAAGTAAGGTAGAAAAATTCCCAAAGTTACTTGTTGAATAGTAAGCTTATGTTAGAACTTTGTTTGATCTTGGAGATTAAGGTAAATCAAGGGCAACCAAGGTTAGTTTGTGGTGTTTCAAGCTTCATCTAGACTTACCAAGCTTCAAAGAGGTAATAAACACTCAACCAAACTTTGTCATATTGGATTTTTAAAGATTTTACAAAGATGTATATGAATGAGGTGATTTTGGAGACTTTAAGTGGTTTAATCTTTGATTTTGTGAAAAATACTAATCCTTGGTAAAATGGATATGCCACTGAGATTTGAAACTTATGATGATAATATATTGATGTTGTGATGGCTTGGTTGCATTGATGATGAATTTGGTATATGTAAAAATTTGGAATGATCGTTATATAGCCGTTATAATGCCGAGATTTCGTTAGGATAGTTTGTGCAGAAAACACCGAATTTGTGAGTCATTGTTTTTGAACCCAACTAATTAAAAACATGAAGATATGATCTTGTAGTTTGTGTGAGATTTTGAATCACCTAAAAGTGATTTACGGTTTAGGAATTACACTCGAATTAGTGAAACCGGTCAAAACGAACGAATCGTGCATAACCACTGATTTTGAAGTGATATTCGGACCACTTTTAATATGAGAAGAATTATGAAAATTTTATCACAGTTATTTCTTTCAGTAGAGAGGGCTGTCCAAAAAGAATTAAGGCAAAAATCGAATTTTTCAATTTTATAAAAATCTTGAAGTTCAAACTGTGCAGTAGAACTTCCAGCAGAAAAGAGCATTGTTTAAGGACTTGGTTAAGGACCTAATGAGAACCCTTGAGTTATGAAAAATTTACATATGGACTGTTATTCAGTAGAAAAAGCATGAGAAAAAGAATTACGTAAATAGAATTATTTGTCGATTTTAGAAAAATGTTCGAGCGAAAGTTTCGCGATTGGATAACCCTTTTAGGGGGCGAGTAAAAGAAAATCAAACGAAACCAAAACTCGACCCGAATAAAATTGGTAATTTTAATTCGGACAAGGAACGATACAATGAGTATATAATTACCACGTATATACAAAGAACCCTCTAAGGGAATTAATTTATTATAGGAACGTAGGTTAAATGGTTCGAACATGAAACTAACCCTAGCGATTCCTTGTTGATTATAAATCATCACCCTAGCACGTATGCATTCACCTCACCGACTCAGCCAGGCAAGTATTCTATATTCAAACTTTAAGTATGCTCAAAACTGTTGTTGTTGTGATATAAATGCATGCATTGTTTTATATATGTATCTTGCGAGAAAACTTATAAATGCTTGCATGATTTTCTCAAAGTACTGGAAATGTTTACATGTATATATGTGCACCCCAATGGCTTTTATGTATATACATATGGTGTTGATTAAGGCTCGGGTAGAGCGATTGTACTTTTGGTATAAGTCGGGAGTCGGAGTATTTTATGTAAAACCCGGTAACCACGGAGTCGGATATTTTCGATAATCAAATAAATTCCGAATTTAAAATTTATAAATATAAGAATTATTTATTTTGAATTATTTAATAAATATGGTTTAAATATTTATTAATTAAATGAATATTAATTTAAATATTCACTTAAGATTAATTAATTAATTATTTAATTAATGATTAATTAATTAATTATTATTATTAGTTAATGATTTATTTAATTAATAATTAATTATGAATTTATTTTTAATATTTAAAAATGATTTAAATATTCTAAAGTATTTTAAATATTTTTTGGCCTTTAGAAAAATATTCAGGGGTTCTCAAATATTTTTACAATTAACTATACTTCGTAAACACCACCCCAACGGTTTGCGAACTTATCAAAACTTGAGAACCCAAAGTTTTGGGAGTACTTAAAAATATTTTCTCCATTCGCTACAAACTGAAGTGTGATCATTATAGTGACCCTGCCTCATCATGGAGGGTCAGGTTTAAAAGTTTTTAAGAAAAACTCCGAATAACTCCCACACTGATTTGAAAAGAATTCCCTGAGTAGGCGAGCCCATCAAGATATATGTACAAGCGTAAGAGGCTCGCAGGTAGGCGAGTCCATCATAAGACCCACGATGGTCGGGCCACGACCTCCTTAGTAGGTACGTCACCGGTCTACTAGTAGCGAAGTATTGTTTTATGCGGTACAATGGCTGATCACCTTGTATCGTGGTGCTCCGGTATAGTCCCCTCTTTCCAATTGGAATTGTACTGCAACACTCTACTGAAGGCCCATGTGCGCCAGTACCGATAGTGTTGTCAGTGTTGAACTCATCCAGAAAAGATTTTGAAAACCAAAATGCTCTTGATTTGAAAACTGATTGTTGTAATTACTACTGTTATTAAAAGAGGAATGTTACGATATCATCCCGTTTTTAAATGAAATAAAGAAAGTATCTTTACAGTACTATTATTATCTTGCTGGGCAATTATGCTCACACTTGTTTTTCTATATATATCACAAACAACAACAGGTAAGCATGGCAAGGACCCATCAGACTGCCAGGAAGCGCATGGGAAACGCGCAGCTGTTCCGTAGGTTGTTCGGACCCCGTCTACCTCAGGTGAGAGGGCTTAGTAGGATAGGCTACCAGCTCAGACTGGTTAGGTTTTTATACAAGTATGACTTGTGTAAGCTTTTGAGAAACAGAAAACTATCCCGCCTCTACCATCACCTCAAGTAGCAACTTTTATGGATCTTAAGACTTCTCTAAACAAAATATTTGGGTCTGTAATAATTTATTATTCTGGATTGTATGAACACCCTAAGTATCATTTTGTTTTCGCTCTGAGCCTATAACTTGTGATGGATGTTATTGTCTTAGGGGTCATTGCCAACATAGAATGTGTATGATAGGTAAAATGATTAATAAACGAGAATGGTAATTTGTAAAATTGGAATCTAGACCGGCGTAACAACCTGGATCACTGACCCCGGATCTAGGGGTGTTACATCGAAGCCACAAGAGACAGGAGTTTTAATTCCAAATGCATATTTGGTAATTATAGAATTTATCAACCATACACATCCCAAGAATTGAAAAGAATTCCCTGAGTAGGCGAGCCCATCAAGATATATGTACAAGCGTAAGAGGCTCGCAGGTAGGCGAGTCCATCATAAGACCCACGATGGTCGGGCCACGACCTCCTTAGTAGGTACGTCACCGGTCTACTAGTAGCGAAGTATTGTTTATGCGGTACAATGGCTGATCACCTTATATCGTGGTGCTCCGGTATAGTCCCCTCTTTCCAATTGGAATTGTACTGCAACACTCTACTGAAGGCCCATGTGCACCAGTACCGATAGTGTTGTCAGTGTTGAACTCATCCAGAAAAGATTTTGAAAACCAAAACGCTCTTGATTTGAAAACTGATTGTTGTAATTACTACTGTTATTAAAAGAGGAATGTTATGATATCATCCCGTTTTTAAATGAAATAAATAAAGTATCTTTACAGTATTATTATTATCTTGCTGGGCAATTATGCTCACACTTGTTTTCTATATATATCACAAACAACAGGTAAGCATGGCAAAGACCCATCAGACTGCCAGGAAGCGCATGGGAAACGCGCAGCTGTTCCGTAGGTTGTTCGGACCCCGTCTACCTCAGGTGAGAGGGCTTAGTAGGATAGGCTACCAGCTCAGACTGGTTAGGTTTTTATACAAGTATGACTTGTGTAAGCTTTTGAGAAACAGAAAACTATCCCGCCTCTACCATCACCTCAAGTAGCAACTTTTATGGATCTTAAGACTTCTCTAAACAAAATATTTGGGTCTGTAATAATTTATTATTCTGGATTGTATGAACACCCTAAGTATCATTTTGTTTTCGCTCTGAGCCTATAACTTGTGATGGATGTTATTGTCTTAGGGGTCATTGCCAACCTAGAATGTGTATGATAGGTAAAATGATTAATAAACGAGAATGGTAATTGGTAAAATTGGAATCTAGACCGGCGTAACAACCTGGATCACTGACCCCGGATCTAGGGGTGTTACATCGAAGCCATAAGAGACAGGAGTTTTAATTCCAAATGCATATTTGGTAATTATAGAATTTATCAACCATACACATCCCAAGAACTCAAGAAGTGATCTTGGCGCGGTATCCATTTTTAAAGATGAGCAATGTTAGATGTATTACAAAAAATTTCAAAAATTTTCACAAATAATATTGCATGACATATAATACATGGTGGGTGAATATGTATTTACGCCGGATCTACATGGTAAAATTTTTGGTGAAGATTTTGCCCACCCCTACGAAAATTATGTGTAATATGCCCTATTGCCATTGTTCTAAAAATTGGTGAGTAATAGAGATTAATCATCGATTAATTCATGTTCTATGGATTACCACACTGACTATTAACCCGAATATTCGATTAATCATTCCGATTAGTTCTCAAATACTTGATTAATCCTGTCTCTATCGATTAAGTCTGATTCCCTCTTTTTACAATACTACCTATGTTATATTTGACTGACTTTGTCAAATGAAAGAATATTAAACTAAAGATGGAATAAATGATTAATGGAGTATAATGAGTTTGTAAGTTACATATCACAATATTTATTATGTGAATAATGCTTTTATGTTACAAATATTTTGATAATGATATTGATTAGTACTTAATGGGCTGTTTAATAGGAAGTGGAAGCAATGTTAGAAAAGCCTATATATGGTGGTTCATACCAAAAGAAAAAAGCACTCATTTTTAAGGATAGAGAGCTTGTAGGCATTTCTGGAACTCCCAAAATAAATCTCCTACTTTCTTTCTTCTAAATTATTTATCCATTTATATCTATATATTTAAAAATATAACATTGGTATCAGAGCTTTATAAAATCTAGCTTTATAGAATCTACTCGTCCTTGCAGAAATCATTTTAAGTTTTGAGGCTGGTTTGAGTTTTCGGTCCACTCGTTCTCTAGCACTCTGGTTTTGTGTCAGATCTGTTATTCAATCTTTTCAGTCTCTGTTGGTGGTGTTTTATTTTTGTTGGCTTCATGCTCTTTAAATGTACATGTATACATTTAACATGTTTTCATGTCTTTGTTTAGTCTCTTTTTGCCATACTCAGGTTTTATTATTCTAATGCATGTTTATTTACCTTTTATTAATTTCGTTTTGGTGTCTCTTGTAAATTATTTTTACTTGTTTGATCATTGGTGCTTCTTCTACTGTGTTTCAATTGTTTTTTGATTTTTTTTATGATTTAAATATTATATGTTTTGTTTTTAATGTGGTTTATTTTTTTATAAACTTGTATTAAAATGGAAATTGCTTGGATTGCGTCCAAATTGAGAAAATACTAGAAAAGTATTGGTTTTGTGTGAATTGTAAATTATCATCGAACAATATTATATTAGAGTATTTTTTTTCTTTGCTTGGAATAGAGAGTACTTCTATGAAATATGAATGATATTGTTTATACTGGGGATTAAAAAAAATTGAGAAGTTGATTGGTTTCCATAATGTTAAATGGAGCCAGGAAATTGATTATTTCCGGATGATATGGAAATTATCGTTTAAAAGGATGGCATTAGAAAAATTTTAGTGACTCTTAAAATATAAAGTATTAAAAATGAAAGAAAATTTTGAGATGATCAGAAAAGGGAGCATAAAATCTGATGTTTCTAGACTCAAATGGCAATGTTTTTGTTAAATAGAGTTGTTGGAAAAACAAAAAAAAGGATACGGATTGTTTGAAGACAATAAGAAAATCGGTTGGGTTACATTTTTGAAGTGTTGAGAAAAAAAATATCAATAATGAGTTAAAAAGTAAATTGGGGGATGAAAATGCTAGTATTGTACAAATGTTAAGGATACGTGTTGAATTAGATCCGAAAGAGAATAATGAATCAGATCTAAATATTGATAATTAATCATTGTGTATTGTTGGAAATAAGATGTCGAGAATTCCATTTAGTGAATAATTGAAATTTGTGTATATGATAGTAAAGTTTTTATTCATAGACATGGATTATACGAGGAAGCGACGATATTGCTGGAATTTGATTCAGGGGTGGAAGTCAATAAAATGGAATTAGTCTATTAAAAGAACGTGGAAATTATGTGATCAAAAATAAAGATATTAAATCATAGCTTGTATGAATTTTGAATAGAAAGATATAATGTTGATGGGTCTATTTGTAAATTTGTGATTTGTCCAATTGCAAAAGGTTTTATGAAAGATCGAGAATGAAATCAGGCAATTGTATCTGTATTTTGAAAAGTGGGAGCTTGATAGTAATATTATCGGTATATGTGAATAATATATTGTTCACTGAAATCGATAAAGAACAAAACTAAGTTGAGACTTAGTACTAAAGTTGAAATAGAAAATATGGTAGAAACCTTATATGTTAAGAAAATATGGTAGAAAATATGGTTGAAATTAGAATGTTGATTTTGAACTACGAAAAGTATTTGAATAAAATGCTTAATCATTTTGGAAGCAGAATTGCAGTGTTAAATATAATTGATGTGTTTTAATCAGTGTTTAAGTGTAACAGTGAAATATCAGAGTTTAACTGGAAGGAAGTCAGAGTTTAGTAAAGTCTGACTGACGGAAGCTGGACAGAGTTTAGTAAAGTCTGTCTGGAAGCAGCGCGTACAGAGTCAACAGAAGATATTAGAGATCAATTGAAGATTGATATAGAAGCGAGATCTTTGGAGATTGGATAGCTATCAAAGAGATCGAGTTGACTTAGGAGACGTGTGACAATCTGTAATTGATATTATTGTATAGCTGATTATTAGGAATATCAATTAGAGATTGTATCGAAGCTGTATATTTTATAAATACAGTTAGGTTAACCCTAGAAGGGTGTCGTGCATCGAATTATCTTTATTGTAACCTAGCAGCTCTTTGTGATAGTTTACATCACGAAGAGGTTTTAATACCAGAAGATTTTAAAGTGCATAATCATCTTACTTGTTAAACTCTCATACGAATTTGATTATTAATTGTGTATTCGGCCTAACAAGTGGTATCAGAGCCAATCTGTTACTTTATTACAGGTTAAGATCCAAACACAACAATAATCATGTCAGCAATTCCTCCACCAACAACTGCTAGTTCTGAAAAGGCTCCTACCACTGTGAGTCGTTATGAACCAATCAGGGTTCCTATTCTCAGGCCATCAGAGTATGCCATGTGGAAGGTCAAGATGACTATGTTTCTGGAGGCTACAGATCCAGAATATCTTGACAGGATTTATGAAGGCCCTCATAATCCTACAAAGCTATCTTTTGCAACTGCTGGTGAAGAAGCTAAAATAGTTCTAAAGGAAAAGAAGGACATGACTCCTGAAGATATATCATCAATTGCTAAGGATGCAAAGGTTAGGCATTTATTGCATAGTGCTTTAGACAATGTTATGTCTAACAAATTGATTAACTGCACCACTGCAAAAGAGATCTGGGATGCTCTTGAAGTCAGATGTCAAGGAACTGCTGCTATTAAGAAGAATAGGAGAAACATACTCACACAAGAGTATGAGCATTTTGAGGCTAAACCTGAAGAAACCATGACAGAAACATTTGATAGATTCTGTAAACTGCTCAATGATCTGTCATTGGTCAACAAAGAGTATGATCTAGAAGACTCAAATCTCAAGTTTCTTCTTTCTCTACCTGAAAAGTGGGATGTGAAAACAACCACTATTAGAGACAACTATGATCTTGCTGAAACAGAGATTGATGAAATCTATGGGCTGCTCAAAACTCATGAATTGGAAATGGAGCAGAGAAACAGGAGATCAAGCAGGAAGGCAAAGTCTGTTGCTCTTAAGGTTGAAGAGAAGCCTCGGAAGAAAGAGGCATCAAGAAGGAAAATGAAGGGAAAAGCTTTGGTCATACACTCAGAAAGTGAATCATCAAACTCTGATTGTGATTCAAACTCTTCTGAATCATCTGACTCTGAGGATGATGAAGAAGAAATGAGGAAAATGGCTGTGTTGATGGTGAAGACCTTCAAGAAAATGGGTTTCAAGAATTTCAAGAAAGGGAAAAGGTTTTCTAGAGATTCAAATGAAGACAGAAAAAGCTTCAGGAAGTCTGATAAGAGAGATTCAAGGGAAAAAAGGATAAGTCTGAAATTCAATGCTACAAGTGTAAGGAGATGGGTCACTATGCTCCTGAGTGCAAGAAGGGTAAAACTGGAAAGGTACTCTACACTAAAGGCAGAGATTGGGCAGACACTTCAGATTCTGATGAAGAAGTGAACTATGCTCTCATGGCTACTACTGAATCAGAAACTTCTGAAAATCAGGGCAATAGGGAGGCAACCCTAGTTGTGGACAAGGCTGGCCCAAAAGTTTCCTATGGTGATGGCAATGTAGGAAGAACATTGGGATATGGCAATATTAATCTTGGAAATGTCATCATCAACAATGTAGCTCATGTCCCAGGACTCAAGCACGACTTGTTATATGTGAGTCAAATCTGTGACAAGGGATATCATGTAGATTTTCAACCTGAATATTGTGAAGTTATCAGCAAATCTACAAGAAAGGTTGTTCTAGTTGGTAATAGGCAAAACAACATTTATGAAATCAAGCTTTTAATAGACTCTGTTGGAAAAGCTGTTTGCCTGTCTACAAGAATGTCTAGTGAAGAGAGTTGGAAGTGGCACAAGAAACTCTCACATTTGAACTTGAACAACATCAATGAATTGATCAGAAAGGATCTTGTAAGAGGACTCCCAAAGGCTCTGTTAAATGTTGATGGCCTATGTGATTCATGTCAAAAGGCCAAGCAAAGGAAGTCATCTTTCAAGAGCAAGACAGAATTTTCAATCACTGATCCTTATCATCTTCTGCATGTTGATCTCTTTGGTCCAGTAAATGTTATGTCTATAGCAAGGAAGAAATATGCTTTAGTCATTGTTAATGAATACACTAGATTCACTTGGGTGTATTTTCTAGCAAAGAAGGATGAAACTACATTAACTCTGATGGAGCATGTGAAACTTCTGGACAAAGGATCAAGTAACAAAGTCAGAATCATCAGAAGTGATAATGGAACTGAGTTCAGAAATGCAACAATGGAAGAATTCTGCAAGGAAAATGGAGTGAAGCAAGAATTTTCAGCACCTGGTACACCACAACAAAATGGTGTGGTTGAAAGGAAAAATAGAACCTTGATTGAAGCTGCCAGAACTATGCTTGATGAAGCAAAATTGCCAACTTATTTCTGGGCAGAAGCTGTTCAAACTGCTTGTTTTACTCAAAATGCTACACTGATCAATAAGCATGGAAAAACACCATATGAGATGGTGAAGAAAAAGAAGCCTAACCTGAAATACTTTCATATTTTCGGGTGCAAATGCTTTGTTTTGAAGACTCATCCTGAACAGTTGACCAAGTTTGAGCTAAAGGCAGATGAAGGAATTTTTGTTGGCTATCCACTGTCAACAAAGGCATTCAGAGTTTACAATCTGAGAACTAAAGTGATCATGGAATCTATACATGTGTCTTTTGATGACAAGAAGATAACTGGACTTGAAGACAAAGATGAATATGATCAACTGAACTTTGAAAATGAAGATTTAAACTCTGTTGAAGTAAACTCTGATCAAAATATTCTGACAGACTCTGTTGAAACAAACTCTGAACCTCTACTGGTAAACACTGGAGAAACTTCTCAGCCACAACAAAGGGAAGAACCAGTTGAGGGGGAGCATAATCAAGATGAAGACTCAAACACTGATACTGAGTCAACTGAAAAATCTGGATCAAACTCTGATGATTCAAACTCTAAAAATTCAAATTCTGACTCTGGGCAGTCAAGTTCAGGGGGAGTCTCAGAAAATGAAGAAAGGCCACAACAAAATCAGGAGAGCATGGATCAAGGGGGAGGATCACATGCTGACAGAAGTCATTTGCCTTCTGCTAGGAAATGGACTAAATCACATACACCTGATTTGATAATTGGTGATCCAGATGCAAAAGTGAAAACAAGAAGTGCCACTGCAAGTGAATGTTTGTTTCATGCATTCTTGTCTAAAAATGAACCAAAGAAAGTGGAAGAAGCTCTTCAAGATGCTGACTGGATAACAGCAATGCAGGAAGAGTTGAATGAATTTGAAAGGAATGAAGTTTGGACCCTTGTACCGAGACCAAAGAACAGATCTATTGTTGGTACTAAATGGGTTTTCAGAAACAAGACTGACAGTGAAGGTGTTATCACAAGGAACAAGGCTAGACTGGTAGCAAAAGGCTATTCACAGCAGGAAGGAATAGACTATGATGAAACATTTGCTCCAGTTGCAAGATTGGAGGCAATCAGAATTTTTCTAGCATATGCCTCTCACAAGAAATTCAAAGTGTTCCAGATGGATGTGAAAAGTGCTTTTCTGAATGGGAAGCTTGAAGAAGAAGTGTTTGTTGAACAACCACCAGGATTTGTGGATCCCAAATATCCAGATTATGTCTACAGGCTAGATAAGGCACTATATGGACTTAAGCAGGCACCAAGAGCATGGTATGAGACACTTGCTCAATTTCTTCTAGAGAGTGGATTCAACAGAGGTACAATTGACAAAACTCTGTTTTATTTCAATCAAGGAAGTGACCTTCTTTTAGTTCAGATATATGTTGATGACATTATCTTTGGGTCTACTAATGATAAACTCTATAAGAAGTTTGCCAAGCTCATGCAGTCTAGATATCAAATGAGCATGATAGGAGAGCTTAGTTATTTTCTAGGCCTACAGGTGAGACAAACATATGATGGTATCTTCATTAATCAAGCAAAATATACCAGAAATCTTCTCAAGAAATTTGGTATGCTTGACTGTTCATCTGCATCAACTCCCATGGCAACAGCAACTAAATTGGACAAAGACACAGGAGTTTCAGTGGATATGACAAACTACAGGGGCATAATAGGATCTCTTCTTTACTTGACAGCTAGTAGGCCTGACATCATGTATGCAACCTGTCTTTGTGCAAGGTTTCAGGCAGATCCTAGAGAGCCACATCTGACAGCTGTGAAAAGAATCTTCAAGTATCTCAAGGGCACCATATCATTAGGTCTGTGGTACCCCAGAGAATCAGATTTCAAGCTACTTGGGTATTCTGATGCAGACTTTGCAGGTTGCAAGATAGACAGAAAGAGCAGTAGTGGAAGTTGTCAATTTCTTGGTGACAGACTTGTCTCTTGGTACAGCAAGAAACAGAAATCAATTTCTACATCTACAGCTGAAGCAGAGTATATTGCAGCTGGTAGCTATTGTGCACAGATCTTGTGGATGAAGAATCAATTGCTGGATTATGGATTGAGGTACAGTAAGATTCCTATTTACTGTGATAATCAAAGTGCTATTGCTATGACAGGTAATCCAGTACAGCATTCAATGACCAAGCACATCAGCATAAGGTACCACTTCATCAGAGAACATGTGGAAGAAGGGAATATTGAACTACATTTTGTGTCTACGGAACAATAGCTTGCAGATATTTTCACCAAACCATTGAGTGAAGCTACATTTACAAGACTGGTCAATGAACTAGGAATGGTCTCTGGTTCTGACTAGGAATGTTGGTCAGATTCAAATTTTACTTATGTAATGTGTTACTCGTATTTCCTTGATTTGTTAAGTGCTAAGTGAACTCTGTTGATTAAACTCTGTTATGCATACTCTGTTAACATGTTTTTCTATCAAACTCTGTTAAAACTCTGTCAGCATGCCTGTATGTCATACACTGTTAAAAAGTTTGATAAACTCTGTGAACTCTGAGTTGATTTTTGTCTGAGTGAAAACACCAATGAAGAAATATGTATGAAGCATGATTCTCAGCAATTAATCATGAATCTTTCTGAGTTATTGTGATCTAATCTTAGATTGTACAGAAAGTTAACACAGCATGATACTGTTCATATTTATAGCATCTCTTAGTTTATTTTGTCCTAAACTCTGAGTCTATAAATACTGTGTGCATTGCCTTTCATGAATAACTACTGATGTTGATGAACTCTAAA
Source organism: Saposhnikovia divaricata (assembly GCA_036435485.1). Taxonomy (NCBI): domain Eukaryota; kingdom Viridiplantae; phylum Streptophyta; class Magnoliopsida; order Apiales; family Apiaceae; genus Saposhnikovia; species Saposhnikovia divaricata. Next base: position 89,477,585 of record CM071596.1, read on the forward strand.
CTCTGTTAGTTATACACTGGTAGATTAAAATGCTTACTGCAATACCCCAAAGAAAATGTATATAGGTTGTTATACTCCTTTGAGATTATGTTGGATACTAGGATGACCCAGGAACTTATTGGTATATAATATGTGCTAAAATTCTCTGATTTTTGGTGACTAGTCAAATACTAGGATGAGCCAGGAACTTATCAAAATGATAAGGGCTAAAATTTTTGAATTTTTGGTGACTGGCTCCAACCTCTAATTACTGGAATGAATAGAATAAAAAAAAAATTAACAATAGAGGGGGTATAAAATAAATTAAATGTTACTGTATATAGATTGATTACTACAGAGTTTAGCTTTCATCATACAGTCAGTGTTTACTATGAGAGTTTGTGCATCCAGTGTTTATTGATTTACTTTATGGATTTTATGAAAAATTAGATGCTCTAAAATTGAATTAGTAAACTCTGCTTCGCACACACATATTTTCACAACTGTGCAATTTTTGAAAGGGTTTCGGTGATAAAGTTGGAGAATTGACAAACGCTGTTGATTTGTGGTTCGTACTCTGAGGTAAATTTTCAATTTGACAATTTGAAAATTTTGGAGCAAATAGTGCTTTTGACAACTGTTAATAAGTGTATTGTGTTAAAGTGTCTTGGAAATAGGAAAGAAAATACAGCGGTGATACAAGTAATCCCTAATTGTTCTGTTCCTGATTTAATTGTGGTTATTGTTGATGAATTTGTTACTTACATGATTACTTTAATTAGTTTTCATATTCACTTCTTTGATTTAATTCTTTGAAGAACAGTTCATAAACATAAAAAAAAAAATTGCAGAACACATTGAATAAGATTAGAGAAACAGGATCCTTCATTGATAATAAGAAAGAGATTACATGAAAATATTACATTTTTTTGTTCTCTCTATCTAATAATCTATTCAGCAGGAAATTAAAAAGTGAAGTCCAAACCACTCCATTGTTAGCAGCCATCCCAGATCCCATCTTTGCCACTTTGTTTGGGTGGAAGTTGAAGGGAAAAGGTTATTTTTGCTGACATATTCATTAACAATGGTTGGTGGTGTTGGATGAGGATGCCTTAGAGGAAAGCCATGTTAATGTTGCTTGAAGCGCAGCATCGATGTCGATCACTCTTGCAGGCTTTTCTCTCTCGATTTCTTCAAGACTGGCATCCGTCTGCAGCCACAGAGTTTCAAGCTGCCTTTCCCAGTCAAAGGCATCAAACTCTTCACGAGTATAACTGAAGATATCTCTGTTCTCTAAGAGATGGAGATTCTTTTCCTTGATGGTAAGTTTTGACATTGTTTAACGGTGTGTTGTGTGAAGGGTTTTTGATTTTCAGGAGAGGATGAAAGGTTAAAGGGATAGTGAACAAGTCTCTAGGCGTTAAATAGAGATGGGAAAGTAACGAAGTACTAAAACGCTTCGTATTCTGGTAAACGCTTCATATTCTGGTTTTTAATGGCTCCAGGTATTTTAAGAGAGTGTTATTTGATTTTTTTTTTAAAAACAAATATTTTATTGTTATATTCATAAATACACTTCTTAAAAATACGAGCACGTGACCCACTCACCCATTACTGTGTCCCACTCACCCATTATTGTGTCCCACTCACACATTAATCTAGGAACTGTTGAGTGTTTGAATACATAAAAGATTGAGTTTTAATTTTTAATTACAACTCTAATTACTTTTGTGTACAAACGATTGTGTTTCACTTTTTACATCTCACAGTTCTCTCACTTTTCACTTGGGCATTTTCGCAAACACCTTTCCTACATACACTTTTCTTCGTGATTTCTTGCCAATTTCTTGATTCAATGGCTTCTAAACCATTCACTGTTCTTGGTCTACGTTTTTTCCCTAACAATTATGCAGCTCCACTCCATCATGAACGTGTTCCAGAAGCGTTTCATATTATGCAGAATTTCTTGAGAGACTCAGAGATTGGACAAGCTCTGGTTGAACCTAGTACTCACTCTGCATCTCAAATTTCCACTTTTTGGCAAAACTCAGTCTATGTGGATGGAGGAGAGAATGGGACTCCAAACATCATCTTCACTCATGAAGAACAAGAGTTTGTGATTACTCCACAAACTGTCAGAGATACGATGGGGTTTGATACACACACCTCTTATACTTACGTTGCTGAACCTCAATTGAGACAGATGCTACAGGAGATAGGCTACATGGAATCTCTTGACAAGCTTTGCAGTGTAAAGAGGCCTAATCTCAGGAAGGAATGGAATTTTTTCTTCGATTGCATTACAAGGACATTCCAGAAGAAGGTCACTAACTGGGATGCTATTCCAATGGACAGTCTACAAATTGGGTATTCTCTACTTTATGGTAGTAATTTTGATTTTGGTAGATATGTTCTGATGAATCTAGGTGATAAACTGTCAGAGTCTACTACAGTTTATTTTGCTCGATTTTGTCAAATGCTATTCACTACTTGTGTATCTGGTTTAGAGATAGCTGAAACTGATGAAATTCAGCCTTTTAGAGTCAACGAGAGAATATTCTCTGATATGACCAATAAGGATGTTGGTAAAGAGAACCTACCTGCCTTTGTTCTGCCACTTGCTTTGCAGAACTTTCTCAACCAACCTCAAGACCAACAACAACCAGAACCACAACCTGAACCACTAAACACTGATCATACTGAAACCCTAAACACTGAACCACCTACATCACCTACCCACACTGCACCTACTCAACAACCTTCATCACCAATCACAAACACTGCTCCAACCCAAAACCCTCAATCTCCAATTACAAACCAATATTCACACACTCCACAAATAAACTCTGAACCATCACAATACCAACCACAACCACAGCCTAAAGCAAAAAGAGGCAGAGTAAGGAAATCAGCCGGAACCACTGAAAGACATGCAAGAGTTAAGAAGACAATAGAGACAAACATCAAAGCCAAACAGACATCTACTGGAGCTGTTTATACTAGAAGAATGATACAAAGAGCAAAAAGACCTAAGTCACCCTCTGTGATAGCAGAATCTAGTAAAGAGGATTCAGATGAAGTGCCTCTAGCTAAGAGAAGAAAACTGGTAATCTCTGATTCTGTTGATGAAAATGTTGAATCTCCAGAGGTAGTTTCACAGCAAACACCTACTGTTGAGGCTGAAAAAGATACAATGCCTGCAGAGGTTGAAATGCCTGCAGAGGACAAAATGCCTGCAGAAGAGGATACTAGAGATGGCATTTCTCCAATGAATGATATTCTTGATTCATTCATGCCATTCTCTGATCCTATCTCATCAATTTTTGCTCAATCTGAAGAAACTGGTGCAGCTGATCAACCTACAGTTATCCTTTCTGAAACTGTAGCATCACATACAGAATTACTCTCTGATGCTCATCAATCTGTTGAACGTGGTGAGGAAATTGATCAACAACCTAAGGAGATAAACTCTGAGACTATTGTGCAATCTACAGAGGATGTTGTACAGCCTATTGTTGACTCTACTACTAAACCTGTTGCAGAGGATGTTGTTGACACTGTTGATGCATCTATTCCAATTCCTCCATCCACTCATCATGTTGAAGCTGGGGTTGGAGATGAAACTGAAGGGAATACTGAGTCAAGCTCTTCTCAGAGTTTACCAGTCCAGACTGATGCTAAGGTTAAGGATTTTGCTGGTCCTTCAAATCAAGCAGATGCTGAAGAAGAACACCTTGAACAATTTTCAAATGACTGGTACAAGGACACTTGTATCTTTCCTCCTGCAAGAGCAGTTGAATTTGTCAAGAGAACCTCCAGAACAATTACAAATCTAGAGATTCTATCTTGTCTCAAGGCTACAGTTGTACAAGTGAAGACTCTCAACTATAGGTTTGTTATATGTCAAAAGGCAATCTCTGATGTTCGAGGTGATGTTGTTAGAGGAGCTGATATGATTAAACTTGACAACAAGAATAAATTTCACTATCTTACTCAGAATCAAGAAACTTTGTCTCACAGGCTGAGCAAAGTTGAACAAAATCAGAATGATATGTCCTTAAAGATTGATTATATTGCTACTTCCTTGGAGTTAATCACATCTATTCTTATGCCTGATGATGTCAAAAAGGGGGAGAGAGTTGCTAATGACAAATGCAAGCAATCTCAAACTCTGATCAGAAAGGATAATGCTGGAGATGGAGGAGTAAGTAGTAAAGGAATGAGCAAAACTGAAGAATTTCAAATTCTGAAAACTAGCAAGTCCTCTAAATCACAGTTTGTTGGGATAAACACTGATACTCAAGGTACTTCAAAGACCAAGAGTTTGCTATTATCTTCTAATCCACAGACTGATGAAGAATTGGCTGCTAAGTTGTTTATTGAAGAGAATGAGGAAGGAGTTACAATTGAGGACATTAAAGCTGAAGAAAAGAGTTTACAAGAAGAACATCTCAAGGCTTTAAAGTCTGGTAAGTTAAAGAAAGGAAAAGCTCCTAGGCCTGTTCGTAAAGGCATTGTGATCAAGGAAAGTGCTGATGTTAGTCAAAAATCTCAGTTATCAAAGGAAACAATGGCAGTAGAAGCTCAACTCAAGCTGAAAGGCGTTGAAGGAGAAAGTTCACAGAAGAAAGTTACAACCTCTGTTTCTACACAAGTTGTACAGAAGAAAGAAAACACAACCTCTGTTGCTACACAAGTTGTGTCTAGACCTTTATCTTCTCAGTTGCAATCATTTTTTCGGAAAGGAACACTTCATGATCCAAATCTATTATCTGGAGTTTCTTTGGATTTCTCTGATGGAAGAGCCTTGTCTGGTAAGGTTGGAAACAATAAGGGTGGTCTGGGTTCACACAAGGACAAAAGGCAATATACTGGTCCTAGAGATCCTTCTTCACTGGTTGTTCCAGGTCGTGGTGTCACTCAAGAAAGTTTGGACAGACTGGAATCAGTACTGTTAGTTTATCAGAAGAGTTTAAAGAAGGACTTTCTCTTGTACTTCATGGCTGATGGTAGGGTAGAGCATGGGCCGGTTCGGTCCGGTTTTAGGCTAAAACCGCAACCGCAACCATATATCCCCGGTTTCTAAAATCGAAAACCGCAACCACCGGTTCGGTGTCGGTTTCGGTGTCGGTTTTAAAACCCCGGTTCGGTTTGAAACGGCTCGGTTTCGGTTCTAAAACCGGATGAAAATAAAAAAGAGGACAAGATATTACAAATTTACAAATAGAATAAAAAGTTTAAAAATTAACATGATTTGAAGTCAAGCACACTGATTACAAAAATTTGTTGCTACGACTACGAATATGGATAAACTACTCCCTGACTTGGCTGCAACTTTGTGTTCCAGATTCTTATCACAGGAAGGACTTTGCAACTTCAGAAAACATACAGTGTATGTTAATTATACTTGAGTCTTCTCCTGCAGACTCTATAAAGAAATGGTTTATCATTTGCGTACCAAAGACAATGTCTGCAACTGCAACACAAAGATTGACAGAGACATGTTAGAGACCCTGTGTACATAAATATGTATAAGATCTTTCCTTTTACTAAAAAAATACAATAAACTACTTCGTGGAAATGGCTATATTCATTTATCAATAATTTTGTACTTGAAATATCTGCTAAACAAAACATAAAATACTTTATCCTAATTGCATAAGGAAGAAGAGTAAAAATAAAGATCAAAAGCTTGATAACAGGTACAAGCAAAGGCTGAAAAAAAAAGGTTTCACCAAGAGGGCAGGAGAGGCCACAACTGTGGGTTGCTCAGTAATACTACCTACTTGAGCATTGCCTCAACTGGCGACTGACCAATCACCCATAAAAATATGATACATCTCAAAAGATATGGTACCCAATTGATTAGAGAGTACCTACTGTGAAGAAAGTCAAGAAAGCTACACAATATAGGGGGAAATAGTGGAGACAGTCCATTTGTTTAGCTGAACTTCAATACAGCAGAAAAGGGTGGTGCCACCCCCTAATTTGTAAGAATTTTACATACATATCATATTCTGTACATGATAAGTGCAAGAGGGATATCAACAACATTTAAAAATTTAGATATTTACTTTTATTTACAGTAAAGATGTAGAGTTTATACCTTGACAAGTACAAAATATTACATACTATTCATTTCTTAGTAAAAACAGATCAAGAGTTCAACAACTACATAAGTTCGGGAATACCAGACTCTTGGGTGCATACTAACCAGTGACATACACTGACATACACCAGTAATCAGATGGCCAAATTGTTAGTATTGGTGCCCTAGAGTCAATACAATCAATTGTATTTGTGTTTGAGTGATTCTATATATTTGATATATATATTTATTATTGGCTTTATTTACTGCGAAATAAATAAAGTATAATAAATGTCCTTGGAATCTTGATACAAATTATGTAGTTGCAAGTATGTGACTTGAACATGAGATTATATAATGATTGTATCATATTCTTAAATGTCTCTAGCCGAGTATTATTATTACTTAGGACAATAATAATACATTAAGGCTAGTATGTTTATTGACAAGATGACCACATCTCATTGGTCATAAGTATGCAGATACTAAAAGCAATGCATAGGTAACTGTACGAGTACAGGGTACTGGACAGACCCACCGTGAGATACATCATGGTAAATAATAATAATAAATGTGTCATATGTATTCTCACAGTGATAATGGTGTAATGATCCTTAGACCTGAAGTCGTTATAATTCTACATGAGAATTAATATATTTTGAATTCGTCAAAAGTTATCTTTAGCCGGATAATGATAAAGGTGAATATCGGATATATTATGAATCATGTGAGAAATATGAACGATCTAGATGGAATTTAAATCTCCTGATAAAGGAGTGATATTATCGGCCTCTTGTTTGAGCGAGACTATGAAATGCATGGCCATGCTCAAATGTTGATTTGATTATATAGTCTACTCATCGATCAAGAAAATGAAGATTAAATTATGAAGAGGATGACACATTACATGCCTCGAGTTTAATCTATAATATCATGATTTAAAGGGATTATATTACATGGAACATTAGTCATAAAAGGTTGATTGAATCGTTGATTTAATTATTGTTTTATTGGGTAGCAATAATGTGTTACTAGACGCCGCTTATTGTTTACAATTTTATTAAAGAATAAAATTGTTGCCAATTAAATAATAACCTACAGGGTCACACACAAAGAATGTTTAAAAGGGATATTAATTTATTTCATGAATTTAAATTAATAATAATTTAAATTATGATTTTAAATTAATAATAAATAATAATTCGAATTTTATAAAATTAATTAAGTGAGACTTGATTAGTTAAAGATAAAATTTGAAGATGTATTTTCTTTACTTATTTGATTAATTAAGTATGACTTAATTAATTTATTTAAATAAATAAGATTTGTTTAAATAAAAATGGCCTAATTGTTTAATGGTCCATTTTTCTTTATTTCTCTTTATAAGCCAAAGGTTGGCTAGTCTTCTTTGAACAACACAACTGAAAATTTCAGTTTATACACTACAAGAGAGACAAGGGGGAAATCAAGCTCAAGCCAAGAACACATCGATTATTTATTTTTGGCTAGTACCTCGTTCCGTGGCGTAATCGTTCGACGATTCAAGCAAGCATTCAAGTGTGGATTCCGGTGGAGGAGTTATAATTTTAACTCTCAAGATCAACAAGCTAGGATCTCCATTTGTCATCCATTGGAAAGCTTAAACAAGGTACAATCTTGTTCTTGAGAATTTTTATACCATGATCATCATTTTATACATGGATCCGGGCTTTGAAATTCGTTTTTAATTGTTATTTACGTTATTTCCGTTGCGTTATTATCCCCGAATTCCAACAATGGTATCAGAGCTACATGTATAAAAGGATGATTTGGTGTTTTGTTCTTGAAAATGAATCATACATGAATTTTATGAATTTTTGTCATGCTTCATTTTAACATACAAAAGATTTTATAAATTGTTATGAATGTTTGTATGATGTTATAAATTGTTATAACATGTTTTGGATGATGTATTATATGTTAGATATGTTAATCACATCATTGGCATAATTTTAGAATTGATTAAAACTGAAAAATAAATTTTCTGCACTGTTCTGGAGCTTTCTGCAATTTCTGGGAAAAACTGAATGTACAGGTGTTGCGCATTCTGGTAATGCGCAACAGGGTGTTACAGATGGGTTGCGCATGACGGACATGCGCATCACCCGGAGAAAGCAGGTGTTGCGCATGTACGACATGCGTATCACAGTTTTGTCAGTAAGACTTGGCGTGCTGTTGCTTTGATTTGTTTTATTTAATTCTAATTTTTTATTTTAGCTTTTGCTTTTGCTTTTGCTTTAATAATACAATTAGTTGCCATGTTAGACTTATTGGTATTAATCATTAGATTCCTAAATGATTAAAGTTTTAATAATTGAATATTTAAATCATGGATTTAAAAATTATTATTAATTCAAAATTTTATTAATTAATTTAATTTCGAATTTTAATAATATATTTAAATATGAATTAGAATATTATTATTAAATTCGAATTTTGATTAATTAATTTCGATTTAATTTTTTTTATTCGGATTAAATTTTTAATTAGTTAATTATATTAATTCGAATTTAATTTATTAAATTTGATTTATTTTAATTCCTTTTAAATAATTAGGTATTTAAATTAAGGAGTTAAAATATTAATTGTTATATATGATATGATCATGATAAAATGTCTATAATTGTTATATGAGCATGGTGCATTGGTTATGGCCTAAAGACCCGTAGAATAAATGTTTTAATTTTATTTATGGTCTGTAATAATTAAATACGACTTGCATGTCGTTATTCTTGTAATTATTATTTCTCGAATGCAACTCGAGTTCTTTTGTAATGTATTTCAAAACGAGCTTGGAGGCAATCAATGGAGGCTTTGGAAGCAATGAAGAATTTTGTAATAATTAGTTATTACAACCATAGATTGACCTTGATCTTTTCATTAGCTCGAAAAGATCGCATAGGATCGGGCCATAACCATTGCACGTTTAATTTTGCGTAACTGCACTTTACATATGATGCATGGATATATTAGATATATGAATGGATGCATGGATGTATGGATATTTTAGAATGTATGTATTAGATACGACACATATGCCATGTTTAAACAAGATAAAATCTGTAACGATTTAAGATTTAAACAGACGATCAAGATCGTTAAATTTTTCTAAAAATCCCTTAAGAAATATTAAGTTAAACAGATGCTTTCCAACAAATAACACTCATTAAATCCTAGATCATTGAGGAGTGGATTTGCCAAAGCAAGGGCTTCTCTTTTATCGTGGTGAGATGTGATTAAGTAAACAAGCTTACTTAAATTGTTATTGTTGGGTTCAACTTAAATAAGTCGTCATAATAGGATTATGAACTTATAGGCATAGAGTTTAGTGAAATCTATTAGATAGATCGGAGCAATATGTTGTTCACTAAGCTATCCAAGAGTTATATACGATATAATTGACATAACGGTCTACCTAAATAATCATATTTAAGATGAAAGCCAAAGCTGACTTAAAATATGACGAAATATGGATCTTGGCTCACTAAGAAAGGTTTTATGGGAACCATTTTCCGAATTGATAGTAAGGGCTATTAATTTGATAAAAAAATAGTGGGAGGTATATTACGAATATGCTATAAATCAACTTGAACATAATTGGTTTTACGAAACATGCAAACTAACTCATTTTATGCGCTTTTACAAAATTGTAGATAATAAATGGCAAACAACACAAACCACTTTTCGATACGATCAGTCCTAGAAAAGGAAAAGCTGATAGGGACAAACTTCCTAGATTGGTTTAGGAACTTGAGGATTGTCCTCAGGCAGGAGCGAAAGCTGTATGCCATTGAAGTTCCTCACCCAAATCCTCTTCCTGCTGGAGCCACACGTGCCGAGCAAAATGCTTATCAGAAGCATTTGGATGACTCAACTGATGTGTCATGCCTTATGCTTGCATGCATGGCTCCTGAAATTCAAAAACAACATGAATTGATGAATGCTTTTTAAATAATTGAGCACCTCAAAAGCATGTTTGAGGGACAAGCTCGCCAGGAGAGATATGATACGAGCAAGGCTTTGTATGCTTGCAAACAGGGAGAGCGAGACCCGGTTGGACCACACGTTCTTAAGATGATTGGGTACATTGAACAACTAAGTAGCTTGGGCTTCCCGATTGGTCCGGAGGCTCAAATAGATTTGATCTTACAATCACTTAACAAGAACTTTTCTCAATTCGTTATGAACTACAACATGAATGAGATAGATAAGACACCCACTGAATTGTTGGGCATGTTAAGAACTGCTGAAACCAACATTCAGAAGGAATCTCCTACTCCCATGCTGATGGTGAACAAAGGAGGTGCCAAGGGGAAAAGAAAGTGGAAGGGCAATAAGAAGAGGAATGTGTCCAAATCTGCTGCCAATCCTAATTCTGCTCCCAAGAAGGCTACCAAGCCTAAAGGAGGTGTTGAAAAGGGTGATTGTCACCACTGTGGTAAACCGGGACACTGGAGGAGAAACTGTCATGCATATTTGGAAGAACTTAAGAAGAAGAAGGCTGCTGGCCAGACTTCTGCTTCAGGTATTTATGTAATAGAAGTCAATTTGTCTACTTCTACATCTTGGGTATTGGATACCGGATGTGGTTCTCACATTTGTATAAATGTGCAGGAACTGCAAAGGAGTAGAACACTGGCTAAGGGAGAGGTAGACCTACGAGTTGGAAATGGAGCAAAGGTTGCTGCTTTGGCTGTAGGGACTTACCATTTATCGTTGCCCACTGGGCTTATATTAGAACTTGAAAACTGTTTGTATGTGCCTTCTATTTGTAGAAACATTATTTATGTTTCTTGTTTGGACAAGAAAGGTTTTTCATTTACCTTTAAAGACAATGGTTGCTCTTTTGGTTTGAATGACATTACCTATGGTGTTGCACAATTATTTAACGGTTTGTATGTTCTTAATTTAGATACTCCTATCTTGAATGTAAATAACAAACGACTTAAGACTAATGACTCAAATCAAACATACCTTTGGCACTGTCGTCTAGGCCATATAAACGAGAAACGCATTTCCAAGTTACATCAAGATGGTTTCTTGGATCAGTTTGATTTTGAATCATATGATGAATGCGAGGCTTGTTTACTAGGCAAGATGACTAAAGCTCCTTTTACCGGACAGGGTAAGAGGGCCACCGTACGACTAGAACTAATACATAGCGATGTATGTGGTCCTATGAGATCGATGGCAAGGGGTGGCTATTTCTACTTCATTACGTTTACTGATGATTTCAGTAGATATGGATATGTGTATCTTTTGAAGAACAAATCCGAAGCATTTGAAAAGTTCAAAGAGTATAAGGCAGAAGCAGAAAAGCAAACTGGCGAAAGCATAAAAACTCTAAGATCTGATCGAGGAGGTGAATACTTAAGCCATGAGTTTAAGAACTATTTGAGGGAGTGTGGTATTGTATCACAACTAACTCCTCCTGGAACACCACAATGGAATGGGGTTTCTGAAAGGAGGAATCGTACCTTGTTGGACATGGTGCGATCTATGATGAGTCAAGCAGATCTTCCAATTAGTTTCTGGGGTTATGCCCTGGAAACGGCTGCATATACACTAAACCGTGTTCCTACTAAAACGGTTCAACAAACTCCATATGAGATATGGACAGAGAAACGGCAAAGCATGTCCTTTATGAAAGTATGGGGATGTGAAGCATTTGTGAAACGCCTAACATCAGACAAGCTTGGACCGAAATCTGAAAAATGTAATTTTGTGGGATACCCAAAGGAAACAAAGGGTTATTCTTTCTATAGTCCCTCGGAGAACAAAGTAATTGTTGCTCGAACTGCTGTATTCTTGGAAAGAGAGCTAGTCTCTAGAAAAGACAGTGGGAGGAAAATAGATCTCGATGAAGATCGAGAACCACTTGATAACATTGAACCAGAAGGGGAGCATGAGCAAGAAATACAAGATAACATTGCTCAAGAAACACAGGTTGTTCGTAGATCTAGTAGGATTCGCCATGAGTCAAAGAGGAATTATGGATTTCTCTTAACTCAAAATGACGATGTGATGCTCATAGACCAAGATGAGCCTCTCACCTACCAAGATGCTATGAACTCACCAGACTCTGAGAGATGGCAAGAAGCCATGAATTCTGAGATGGATTCCATGTATGAAAACCAAGTATGGACTTTGGTTGATCCACCTGAAGGGGTAAAACCTATAGAGTGCAAATGGATTTTCAAGAAGAAAATCGACATGGAAGGTAAATTACAGACCTATAAAGCTCGACTGGTTGCAAAAGGCTTCAAACAAATTCATGGTATTGACTATGATGAAACCTTTTCACCAGTAGCAATGATAAAATCCATCAGGATTTTGCTTGCAATAGCGGCTTACTATGATTACGAAATATGGCAGATGGATGTCAAAACAGCCTTCCTTAACGGGAGCCTTGAAGAGGATGTGTACATGACACAACCTGAAGGTTTTGGAAATCCAAAGGATGCCAGAAAGGTATGTAAGCTGCATAGATCCATTTATGGATTGAAGCAGGCCTCTCGGAGATGGAACATCCGGTTTGATGAAATAGTCAAAGGTTTTGGCTTTATTCAGAACGTGGATGAACCATGTGTTTACAAAAGGGTTAGTGGAAGCCATGTGGCATTCCTAGTATTATATGTCGATGATATATTATTAATAGGGAATGACATTCCTTCTCTACAGGCTGTAAAGACTTGGTTAGGACAAAGTTTTTCTATGAAAGACTTGGGCGAGGCTACCTATATATTAGGGATCAGGATCTATAGAGATAGATCAAGAAGATTAATCGGCTTAAGCCAGAGTACATATATTGATAAAATTTTGCATCGTTTTGGAATACAAGATGCAAAAAGGGGATATGTCCCTGTATCTCATGGGATAACGATCTCAAAAGAGAATGGTCCGAAATCATTGGATGATAAAGATCGCATGAGTAAGATACCATATGCTTCAGCAATTGGATCTATCATGTATGCAATGATATGTACTCGTCCGGATGTCTCGTATGCTTTGAGCATGACGAGCAGATACCAGTCTAATCCAGGTGAAGGTCACTGGACGGCGGTCAAGAATATTCTTAAGTACTTGAAAAGGACTAAAGATTCATTCTTGGTGTATGGAGGAGAGGAGAAGCTAACGGTAAAGGGTTACACGGATGCTAGTTTCCAGACTGACAGAGATGACTCTGTGTCTCAGTCTGGATTTGTGTTTTGCCTAAATGGAGGTGCTGTAAGCTGGAAAAGTTCGAAGCAAGACACAGTAACTGATTCTACAATGGAATCCGAGTATATTGCGGCATGTGAAGCAGCCAAGGAGGCTATATGGATACGGAAGTTCATTACAGTACTTGGTGTAGTTCCATCGATCGCAGATCCCATAGATCTTTACTGCGATAATAATGGAGCTATAGCACAAGCCAAGGAGCCGAGAGCTCACAGCAGAACAAAGCATATACTTCGAAGATATCACCTTATTCGAGAGATAAATGATAGAGGAGATATTCACATATGTAAAGTGCATACTGATGATAATATTGCAGACCCGCTGACTAAGGCTCTGTCGCAGCAGAAGCATGAATGTCACACTAGTAGCATGGGTATTCGATACATGGGTGATTGGCTCTAGTGCAAGTGGGAGATTGTTAGTATTGGTGCCCTAGAGTCAATACAATCAATTGTATTTGTGTTTGAGTGATTCTATATATTTGATATATATATTTATTATTGGCTTTATTTACTGCGAAATAAATAAAGTATAATAAATGTCCTTGGAATCTTGATACAAATTATGTAGTTGCAAGTATGTGACTTGAACATGAGATTATATAATGATTGTATCATATTCTTAAATGTCCCTAGCCGAGTATTATTATTACTTAGGACAATAATAATACATTAAGGCTAGTATGTTTATTGACAAGATGACCACATCTCATTGGTCATAAGTATGCAGATACTAAAAGCAATGCATAGGTAACTGTACGAGTACAGGGTACTGGACAGACCCACCGTGAGATACATCATGGTAAATAATAATAATAAATGTGTCATATGTATTCTCACAGTGATAATGGTGTAATGATCCTTAGACCTGAAGTCGTTATAATTCTACATGAGAATTAATATATTTTGAATTCGTCAAAAGTTATCTTTAGCCGGATAATGATAAAGGTGAATATCGGATATATTATGAATCATGTGAGAAATATGAACGATCTAGATGGAATTTAAATCTCCTGATAAAGGAGTGATATTATCGGCCTCTTGTTTGAGCGAGACTATGAAATGCATGGCCATGCTCAAATGTTGATTTGATTATATAGTCTACTCATCGATCAAGAAAATGAAGATTAAATTATGAAGAGGATGACACATTACATGCCTCGAGTTTAATCTATAATATCATGATTTAAAGGGATTATATTACATGGAACATTAGTCATAAAAGGTTGATTGAATCGTTGATTTAATTATTGTTTTATTGGGTAGCAATAATGTGTTACTAGACGCCGCTTATTGTTTACAATTTTATTAAAGAATAAAATTGTTGCCAATTAAATAATAACCTACAGGGTCACACACAAAGAATGTTTAAAAGGGATATTAATTTATTTCATGAATTTAAATTAATAATAATTTAAATTATGATTTTAAATTAATAATAAATAATAATTCGAATTTTATAAAATTAATTAAGTGAGACTTGATTAGTTAAAGATAAAATTTGAAGATGTATTTTCTTGACTTATTTGATTAATTAAGTATGACTTAATTAATTTATTTAAATAAATAAGATTTGTTTAAATAAAAATGGCCTAATTGTTTAATGGTCCATTTTTCTTTATTTCTCTTTATAAGCCAAAGGTTGGCTAGTCTTCTTTGAACAACACAACTGAAAATTTCAGTTTATACACTACAAGAGAGACAAGGGGGAAATCAAGCTCAAGCCAAGAACACATCGATTATTTATTTTTGGCTAGTACCTCGTTCCGTGGCGTAATCGTTCGACGATTCAAGCAAGCATTCAAGTGTGGATTCCGGTGGAGGAGTTATAATTTTAACTCTCAAGATCAACAAGCTAGGATCTCCATTTGTCATCCATTGGAAAGCTTAAACAAGGTACAATCTTGTTCTTGAGAATTTTTATACCATGATCATCATTTTATACATGGATCCGGGCTTTGGAATTCGTTTTTAATTGTTATTTAC
This sequence comes from Saposhnikovia divaricata, assembly GCA_036435485.1. Taxonomy (NCBI): domain Eukaryota; kingdom Viridiplantae; phylum Streptophyta; class Magnoliopsida; order Apiales; family Apiaceae; genus Saposhnikovia; species Saposhnikovia divaricata. The sequence continues at coordinate 89,492,897 of CM071596.1, forward strand.
GTTATTTCCGTTGCGTTATTATGCCCGAATTCCAACACAAATGACTGAAATAACTGGTAAAATGGAAAGACAGAAGCATTACCGTCAAACTTCACTTCAGTCATCAATGTCCAACCTTTCAAATAAGCTTCCAACTTTGAGCTCATCTATAAAATTATTAAACACCGATGTTATAATAAAAATAAGACAACCAATATTGACTAGTATTAACAGAACATGCTAAGATAATCAATTAGAATCAGTAATTTACCATTTTCCAATTTTTCCATTTGTAGATATTCTTCCGGTTCCCCTCTAAGATCAAGTATATCTCCCGAAGTTCTTAACCAATCTTGGGTGCATACTAAAGATTCAGCTGTTTTCGGTGAAAGTGAACTCCGATAGGCATCAATTGTTCGTCCACCGATACTAAATGCAGCCTCAGAAGCAACAGAAGAAACCGGCATACCTAGTACATGCTTAGCTAAGTCAAAAAGTATTGGCAATCTTGTTGAGTTCGTCTTCCACCATAATAATATATCGAAACCTTCACTTTTCCTCTCCCTTTCATCAGCCAAATAAACATCCAATTCTGATTGTCCCATTGCCCCTTTCTCCTGATCTTCCATGAATTTATCATAATCATCATCCCAAGTATCGTCGGGCAGGTTTGACTTGGAACTAGAAGAGGAATCTATATTGCCTACCAAGTTCTTATAATGTTCAAAAAGTTCTTGTAAGGTCTTCATGACTTTGTCACGCATCATAAAACATTTAGTAGACCCTCTCCCATAGATTTTAGAGAAGCAGAACTCAATATAACTCATTTTATACCTAGGATCTAACACGACCGCCACATACAACAAAAAAATTGTATTCTCCGTGTTATCCCAATACTTATCATACTTGTCCTTCATTCTATTAACCATGTCTCTCATCAAGATATCCTCATTTGAGCATAATTTAATAATAGCCTCTTGCACTTTAACAAGCTCCACAAAAAATACATTGGAAGTGGAATACTTGGAACCCGATAATTTAAGTGTAACATCAAAAAAGATTTTTAAAAATTGAATAAAACGAATGACATTATCAAAATCAACAAAGAAAGGAGCACCTTCAACAATTTTTTTCTTCTTTTTCTTGGCATTGTCACACGAACGTCCAAGATCAGCCCCCTTGAAAAATGGTTCGTAGTTAGAATCTTCAGTGATCATTCTAATAAAGGCACCTTTATACTTCACTGCAACGTCCAACATTAGGTAGGTTGAATTCCACCTAGTGTCAACATCTAGGCAAACCATCAGATCACACTTTATCTTCTCTCTTTCGACACATTTTCTGAATTTTTCCAGCCTTGCCGGTGAAGATCGAACGTATCTAACAGCATTACGAATCCTTGCAATTGAATCGTATTGTTCTTTTAAACCATCCTTCACCACTAAATTCAGAATATGTGCACAACAACGCATATGAAGAAATTTGTTCTCCAAAATAGCTTCCGGTCCTCTAAGAAATTTCTTCAAATATGAAATTGCGGTGTCATTTGAACTTGCATTATCCAATGTAATGGTGAATATACGGTCTATACCCCATCTTCTAAATAATTCAACAAGCATTTTACCAATTGCCTCCCCTTTATGGCTTCCAATTTGACGGAAGTTTAAAATTCCTTTGCAAAGCTTCCAATCTTTATTTATCCAGTGAGCTGTTAGACACATGTAATTCATATTCTGAACTGATGTCCAAGTGTCCGTTGTAAATGATACTCTTTCAGAAACTAAACATTTTTTTAATTTCGATAACTCCTCACCGTAAATCTTTAGGCAGTCCCTCGCTACTGTCCATCTGCTGGGCATTTTAAATTTTGGCTCTACTTCATTCATTAATTCTCGGAACCCTTCGTGCTCCACAATCCTAAAAGGCTGGTTGTCTTTAATACACATCAATGCAAGCTTCTTCCTTAATTTCTCTTGATCAAAGGTATGAGACTGAAGGGTTTGAAACTTGTCATCCTTGGACAACTTCTCAAAATTCAACGTCTTCTGCAATTTGTAGAGATTGGTTCGCAATGGTGATTTAGCACACACAGTTTTTAAATGGTTCATCATAGCGGATGTACCATTTCGATTTGTATTGCATCCTATAATCACATCACAGAACTTGCATTTGGCTCTTTCAAAACCTACTTCACAGCCTTTCAATTCATCAAAAAATTCCCATGCCTTTGAACTCCTTTTACCCTTTTTATCACGAGTCACTTCTTCATCTTTTACCTAGCAAATTAATAACAGATATTAGGGCAGCAAGTTATATCTAACGCATGTTATATCTGTTATATAACGCATGAATCCTAATGGAAAGTGGTGATGCAGGATAGGAAACAGCTAGGATTCGAGTTGAAAACACCATGTTGATGTTAATTACAAGTAAATTAAGATAATCATTTAAGTTGAGGAGTTTGTATTAGTGGGGGTGAGTAAGTGAAGTGCGATTAATACAAGAAACTAAGAAAGGGAATCTAGTGGGAACATGCCTTGAAGCGCTATTTCAATTCATATATTTGTGGAATTATAGGTATAACTATATAAGTGATTAAGTGTATAAATGATTCATACCGGTTCGATTTCAGGTGCTGCTTGTTGAGCTGCTTCGTGTTGAGGAGCTTCATTCCCAGACATCAATAATTCGCTCTTTTGTTCGTGTTGAGGAGCTTCATTCCCAGACATCAATAATTTTGCTCTTTTGCTCTTATGTTGCGGTGTTGTCGCCTGCCGCTGCTGCTCTACGCCTCTACCCTAATGTTAATTGTTATACCTAATGTCCATTCCCAAGTGGCCAAGTCCCAAGTCCTAAATTCCTAATCACTAAACCGGGCTCTGGTATGGCCCGTCTAGCAGATCAGCACTCTGGGCTCTGGCCCAAATTTTAATTACAAATTAGAGTGACAGTAATAGTTATAATATGCCACTGCCGATACTTTTATTAATTTTAAAAAATTAATATATATTATATATATATATATTATAATTTATTAATTTATATTAATAACCGGCTCGGTTCGGTTTTTATCGGTTCGGTTGTAAGGTATAACCGGAACCCAACCAATTAAATCGGTTCGGTTTTTTTTTCGGTTTCGGTTTCGGATCGGTTTTTCTCGGTTTTTCCCGGTTTCGGATCGGTTTCGGTTTTACTTCGGGTTTTTTGCTCAGCCCTAGCTGATGGGACAGTATTTAGAATTGGTGAGAATGATATTGGCTTGAAATATTGGGAAGAATTAGAATATGTTCTATATCTTTTCAAGGTGAATAGTCAAAGGACTCAATCAGTTGCAAATGTGCTTAGAAAGAAAATGCTCCAGAATTTGGCAATCAGAGGAGTGAAGTATAATAGCAGATATGTTCCTATGTACAGGGATTGGAATGGAAATCTTATTGAAATGAAGAAGGGTACTGCAAAATTAAAGACTGATTTGGGAATCACAGTACTTGACTTCAATTCACAGTCAGAAGAAGTCAAATTTATCAGACTGGGAAATGAGATGAGAAGAAACAAAATCTATGATCTTAGATCTGCTATCTATCAGATAGATGAGAGTGATCCTCAGCTAAAAGAGATTAAAGAAGCTATGAAGATTGAGCTTGAAAATGCAGAAAGAAGATTGCTCATAGATTATCTCAGAGCTACACCAGATCTTGAAGAGATTAGAGATTAAAGTCTGTAAGGATTTTCTTATTCTCTGTAGATTTTGTTAAGTAGAAGCTTAAACTCTGAATTTGTATAAACACTGTATTTGTCTATTTGTTTTGACATCATCAATTACTATTATTAACTTGTGCATTTTTGCTAATGAACAAGTTGGGGGAGATTGTTAAATATAATTGATGTGTTTTAATCAGTGTTTAAATGTAACAGTGAAATATCAGAGTTTAACTGGAAGGAAGTCAGAGTTTAGTAAAGTCTGACTGACGGAAGCTGGACAGAGTTTAGTAAAGTCTGTCTGGAAGCAGCGCGTACAGAGTCAACAGAAGATATTAGAGATCAATTGAAGATTGATATGGAAGCGAGATCTTTGGAGATTGGATAGCTATCAAAGAGATCGAGTTGACTTAGGAGACGTGTGACAATCTGTAATTGATATTATTGTATAGCTGATTATTAGGAATATCAATTAGAGATTGTATCGAAGCTGTATATTTTATAAAATACAGTTAGGTTAACCCTAGAAGGGTGTCGTGCATCGAATTATCTTTATTGTAACCTAGCAGCTCTTTGTGATAGTTTACATCACGAAGAGGTTTTAATACGAGAAGATTTTAAAGTGCATAATCATCTTACTTGTTAAACTCTCATACGAATTTGATTATTAATTGTGTATTCGGCCTAACATGCAGTCCGATGTCAATCCTATTGTTAATGGGAAAACGATTAATGTAGAAAAGTAACCACTGAATGTATTGTATTATGTGCAATTAGTCAGAAGTTTGATGTATTTTACGTTGTGTAATCGATTGACTTGACATTTTTAGTGAGAGGCTGTAAAGAGAATCATGATCATGAACTTAAAGAGTACGTTGTGTAACAAATTGGTAAATCAGGCAAACGTGCCTGGAGTTATTGTTTATTGTAATATAAGTATCGAAGGTGATATTGATAATAAGAATTCAACTTTAGGATGCCTATTAAATTTTTGGTGCAGTATAAGCTGGGAAGTTAGAAATATGAATGTGTTATAAAAAGTGAAGAGGATAATGTGATATTTAGTTAGAAATATGAATGTGTTATTAAAAGTGAAGAGGATAATGTGATATTTATCCTAAGGAGTGATAATAATCGTTGGACTCATGTTGATACTTCAAATGAAAAGTGGGAGTCATGATATTGATTGAACTTAAATTGATACTCAAATTGTACACTATGTGAAAAGTGGGAGTTATGAAAAAGATTTGACAAAGAAGTCAAGTGGGAGATGTTATATTTGACTGACTTTATCAAATAAAAGAATATTAAACTAAAGATGGAAAAAATGATTAATGGAGTATAAAGAGTTTGTAAGTTAGATATCACAATATTTATTATGTTAATAATGCTTTTAAGTTACATATATTTTGATAATGACATTGATTAGTATTTAATGGGCTGTTTAATAGGGAGTGAAAGCAATGTTAGAAAAGCCTATATATGGTGCTTCATGCCAATAGAAAAAAACACTCATTTTTAAGGATATAGAGCTTGTAGGCATTTCTGGAACTCCCAAAATAAATCTCCTACTTTCTTTCTTCTAAATTATTTATCCACATATATCTATATATTTAAAAAGATAACAGCCTATTGCCCTGCACACATTGAAGGAATTGTATTTTTTTTAACAAAGGATTTAGTTTGTTAATAAAAATCATACGACATCTACAAGAACAATCGAGTCGAACAAACCGTAAAAATATACAATCACAGATTAATCCAGTCATCTTAGACCTCTTGGATATACCATCAAGCGATTTGTTGAAATTGATATATGTACATGTACCTGCTTCGCCACATCTGGTTTGAGCTATCGACCATAAATGCAATTCAATAGAGACTTCTATCATTAAATCAAAACCTTGAAAATCTCGCAAATTTAACATCCCGGATATTAAATCACTGCAAAAATACACCAAAAATACATAAAGCTCTCACAAGGAAAAAATAAAAAAAAAACCCAAATAAATTGGGAACAAACTCAACAAAATACTGATTTAAAATAAACAAAAGCTTATCATTAGGCTCGGTTTTAATGAAATCGGAAAAAGTAAGTTTAGAAGAATGGATGGAGCGTCGAAGGAAAATTAGAAAAGAGACTTTAAACGGAGAAGAAGGAGGCAGATGGGATGAAAAGGAGGCGGCGGCGGTTATGGAAATGAAGGGATCGACTCTCATTTTGCCTAATTCTTTTTTTTTTTGATAGTTAAACACACGCACACACCAGGAATCGATCTCTCTTAAAGAAGTCAAGATCTCAACCACTACACCAACCTTTTTTGGCCATCTTACCTAATTCTTGATACATGATATTGAAGGAATTGTATTTAAAACTTGGCATATCTCATTCTTATCCAGTAATTTCAGAAGAGGAGCCACCACAATTGAATCATATATTTAAATGACTACCTCTACCTGCTTCTAAACTACTCATCACTCTATAAATTAAACTTAAAATGACCCATCCCCTTGCCTCGTTGTACAGTGGCATGTAAGTCTGATGTACATGTTCCCCATTTGTCTTACATGCTTCTCTACTTCACCATTTTTTGGTAGTTATACGCTTATACTTGGCTGATTCAATGTGTCTTAGGGGTTATTTGGAAAACTTTTTTTCAGAATAAGTCAATCGAAGAAAGTTAACTTTTTTTTGCAATTTATAGAATCTTAAACATACATTAAATACTTGTATAAAAAAAATTATCAAAATATGAAATTTTTACCCGAAAATAAATCCATAAGGACTTATAAAAAAGGTGAACCAAACAGGCTCTTAGTGCATGTTTGGCCGACCAGCTTTTGAACTTATTTCACGGGAAAGCTCTTTCAGAATTTATCCGGACCGTTTGGCTAACAAAAGGGAAAGACATTTCACCAGAATGTTAGAAATCCTAACATTCGATTTTCAACTTATTCTTATTTTTCGATATACATAATATATAATATCTTTTAAATCTTCAAAGTCATATATCTTTTGATCCGTTCATTAAAAAATTGATATTTATATATCAAATTTCTCTACTCGAGATCTATCCATTGATATATATTAAAAAACAAATATTTTGAAAATAATAAAAAAAGTTAACTTATAAGTGCTGATTTACCAAACTGTCTACTGATTTATAAGCTCTTATTTACCAAACACTCTACTAACTTATAAGTAAATCACTTATATGACACTTATCACTTTAAACTATAATTTACTTATTTTAAGGTAAGTCAAACGAACCTTAAATATTGTTCACTTTTCAAATAACTTGTGCAATTTTATGTATGAGCTTGACTTATCAACGATCCCAGTTTTGTTAGATCGTCAAATATGTTATAGAACATATTTATGTTCTATATAGCAAGTCTGTGTGCTATATTTTATTCTATATTTTTATTTATGTTATAGAACAAAAATTAATATAACATAAATAAAAAATTCATCACTCGAGTGATATGTTTATTATGTTAAAATATCATAATGTTATAATTTATTTTAAGTATAAAATAAAAGATAGTTATAATTGACACATCATTAAAAAATGAAAAATAGGAGGAAAATGAATTAAAAATGACATCATTTTTTCTACATAATCAAATAACACGAGTGAACCTCTATTTAGAACAAGATTTAGAACAATGCATTAGAGACATGGTGCAAATTTTGCACTAAAAATTAATTTTTTGTGCTAAATTATAGCAATAATTCCATCAATTTTAACCATTGAACATGCTTTTAGTATTTTTGATGTTGGATTCAAGTTGCTCTTATCAATCGAGCTCGCATTTACACCCTGCTCCCGAATTCTAAAAATGAATGAAAACAAGTGGAAGAGAAAACAAATAACATAAATTGCACTCCTATTCAAGTTTCCGAATTTTTTTTAAGGAGGGAAGCAAGTGAAAGATAGCGAAAATTTTATAAACTTTCTCCTCAAAATTTTTACTCCAAAAATGGGATTTGAAAGTAAGTGATGTGAATAATTAAAAAACACTTAATATTATAAATAAACTCTTATTACTTGAATTAGACATTTTGAAATTAAAAATTGAATTGTAACTAAACAATCATCTATATATTTTTCTTTCTATTCAAAAACATGTTAATGAAATTAAATTAGTTTTATAATTTTTAAACTCAAAAGCAAATTAGTAAAATATTTTACCTTTATTTTTGATTACTTCATCTTACATTTATTTAGTTTCTTGCCTTGAAAGAACTTGAGAATAAGACGTTATATATACGCATTGTACAATACAGTTTTTTTCCCAACATAGACATGATGGGAACCAATAAGAACTCTTGAAACTCCCACTTCACTTGAAAGTTGAAACCAGGAATCTGCATTCCAGAGAATCCCGATCCATCGTGTTGTTTGTCATTTTATGTATTTATTCTATTTTAGTAATGATGGACCAGAATTTTAGGAGATTCAGGATGAATTATTTAATTATGTTATGTTCATGTTACCTGATTAAAAATCTAAATCTAAATACTATATTTGATAGGATTAAGTAGCCAATAGAACTATAATTCATTAAAAAATTTAATCCAATATTTATTTGTGAAAATTTACTTGGAATTATATTAAGGATTATAATCCTTAAAAAAATAATTCCATGTTTGTTTGGGTAGAATAAGAGGTGGGATAAAGAATAGGATTATAATCCTCTCTAATAGTCCAATTCATAGGTTACCTTTCAAAGAGATATGATAATTTAAAGAATTAAATTTTTTTAAAGGATTATAGTTCAATCCTAGACTTAATACTTCAAATTAAACATGGAATATGATAATTTAAAGGATTATAATCCTAAAAATTATAAATGATGGAGTTATTATAGTAGAATTATTATCCCAAAATTATAATCTAATACTACTAGATTCCTGGTCTGCTTATAAGAGGAATTCACGAAGTAATGTTAAGAAAATCAAACAAAAAAAATTCAAAATGATATGATAATGGACCCGTTTGGATGACTTAGGTGCTGTTTGGCTTACCTTAAAATAAGTTCTTATAACTTATTTTCGGGTAAAAATTTCATATTTTGATATTTTTTTTATATATGTATTTAATATATGTTTGAGATTCCATAAGTTACAAAAAAAACTGTTTTTTCAGAAAAAAACTAGGAATTTTAGTTTATTTCTTAAAATAAATCAATTTTTCTGGAAAATAAGCTCACACAAACACACCCTTAGTTTTGAGAACTTATGGCTTATAATTACTTATGAGGATGTTTGCATGAATGTTAACAATTTTCTTATTTTTGTTTGATTTTTAAATATATTTTTAATTTAAATTACTTGTATTGATTTTATTATGTTAAATAATATTTTTTTAAATTTAATTTTAAAAAATACTTCATCAACTTATAAATAAATTTATCAAAACACCTATATAACTATTAGTATTCTTGCACTTATGCATTTATGCTTTTAAGATATAAACTACTCATCTTAAGATGCCTAAACACCCACAATGTTAATTGTTGTGTTGACAAAATGAAGAATTTTAATTCATATGAATGCATACATGTTAGTTTTAACATTTTTTTTAGAATTTTTATTTAATTTCTTAACATTTTTTGTATTGGATAGAATACTTTATATACATTATAGGTCAACATGGTCTTTTCACCCATTTAGTAATTTACTAAACTATGCATCATGTTAATGTTAAAAAAAATGGATTTGAGTGGATTTGAACCCATGACCTCCATGTACCAATTTTCTTTTGTCCACACTATTACCACTACACTTGAACACTTTAGTATACATTTTTTAAAATCATTAATTGCATGCACAAACAATCCACTTGCTACATTTCCTTTAATAATATAACAATATTCTTATGTTTGCATATATTAATACCGCTACGCTAGAATACTTAATGATACACTTTTTAAAATCAATAATTACATACGCAAGCAATCCACTTGCTACATTCGCTTTAATATCTATTTTCAAATTTATTCGGGATAAAAGTTATTAAAATGATAAGAACATGTAAGATATTTTTGACTGAATGAATAATCTGAATTCTGAACGAAAGTTGTTGTTTGATAAAATAAAAAAGATTCTGAATGACTAAATATTTTGAGTTTTATATTAAACATATTTTCCGAATAATTAAAATATTTAGCCAATAATAAATTTTAAAAGTAAGATGAATTATTTTTTCAAGCTTTTTCGATAAATACCAAAGTTCAGAATTTTTTTTGCAAAGGTATTTTTTAAAAAAAATATATTGCGAAAATACCAACTTATTTACAAAAATACGTTATTTGCAAAAATACAGTCTGCAACCAAATCAACTAAATACAATTGTTTGCAACCACATATGCAACTCTATGAAAACTTTGCGCAGCTGCATATGCAACCTGATAAGATAATATTTTTGCAAAATGTTTTTCCTGAAAAATGTATTTTTGTAAATATTTTAAGAATATGGTAAAAGTATAAAAAAAAATTAGGAAAAATGGTATTTTTGGTAACTATTCATTATTTTTTTATTATATATTTTTGAGTTATTTTAATATCCTTATGTTAGAAAAAACGTGTGTACAAAATACGATTGCCAAAAAGTTAGCTTGGCATAAATTATATAATTTTAAAATCAATTAATCATATTGAATAGAATAGAGATATAATATACATACCTAATATTCAATAATTATTGATGCATACAACAAAGAGATTTGAATGGTTCAGTTGGAATTCTAAGGGTGGTGTCGTCCACAGGAATGTGGGAGTCGTCCAGCACCATCAAGATTTCTAAATAATTAACAAACAATTTGAACGACAATCACATGAATGGTTCCGTTCATCTTCTTTAATTCATCCATTAACAAATGAACCCTAAATCCCCAATTTCCGTTCCCCAATCGATTATCATATTTAAGAAAAAATTTAAATATATATTGTAGATTATTAAAAATAAATGTAATTCAAAGATTCAATTTTTTTTTATAAATGTAACATTTCATAACTTTAGAAATGGTATGGAAATAACTTACAACCAGTTCGACATGCCAAAAGATGGCAAATGTCACAATTGTCGGACAGAACCCATTCATCAATTGGCTTAAAAGCTTGTTTGCGCAGGCAAGTAACACCATTTGTTGCATTTTAACATTTCATAAATATAATTTAATTTTAATAATATTTTTCATCTTTTATTAAAATTGCTATTTATAATATAATAATAAATTTATCATGATTTATCAAAATAATTTGATTATCCAATTTATTAGAGAATATATAAATTTTAGTTAAAAAAATAAGAATCTCCAAATTTTCATAGGGATTCTCGTTCCCCGTTCGAGGTAGGAATCATGGAGGAAAATAATCCCCATTTTGGGATCGATACGGGTTCAACGATTAGGTTCAAAATTTTAATTAAAAATAAGTTCGAAATTTTAATTAAAAATATTAAAATTCATGATTTCTCGCGGGGATACGTATTTTCCTTTCGGGGCAGGAATCGGGAGCGAAATAATTCTCGTTCAAGAACCGAAACAGGTTCATCGATTTTGTTCGATCGAATTCGGAGATCGAGATGGATATAGCACTCCCTGACCTTGAATTCACCCGATGCCCATTTCCAACCAACATGAATTCATTTAGTGTCAGATTTGGACATTTAGATACAACTAAATACCAACAAAAGAATCGGTACATTAATTTTTTTAGCAACTTAAGAACAAACGGTAATACAACTAAATATTTAATAATAATATGTTAATCCAATTGTTGACAAATGTTAGATGAGTTTGATTGAAATTCAAAAGATATAATGTGATCACAATAACATTTGAAAAACGTATACATGTTTAATGTGTGAGAGGCATGACAATTAACTATTTTATTATCATAATACATATTTAGCTCGTAACCACAACAATAATTTTATATAAATATGAAAATGGAGGTCGCTGAGAGGTTGTAAAGAAGAATGAGAGATGATCGAAGAGAGAGGAAGTATAAACAAACTTGAGATTGTTAAAGACGAAAGATAGGTGATGTGGCAAAAAGTATGTGCATATATGATGTGGTTGAAGGAAGGAACGGATTAGAGAGGTACCTGATCAGTAATTAATTGGAGGAGATGTGAGATAGGCTACTTGATCAGTAATAAATTAAGGAGATATAAGGTAGACATATGGGTAGAAGAGAAATAGATATTTAAAATATGTTGTGGCTAAGATTGAAAGTAGTTAAAAAATTGTTGTCGTGGTGATCCTTTTAAGATTTCTACTGAAAAACACTATTATCGTGGAAATATTTGATAGCTGACAATTAACTCTAATATACCACTTTTGTCGGTTATTCTTCTCGCATTAAACAAGTACCACTATAAATATGAATCTCGAAATTTAGAGTGTGCTAATAATTTGAATTTAGAATGATTATAACTACTAAATCGGTAGACCGTTACAGTGAAAGGTAAAATAGACTAACAAGAGGATACAATGGATTTTATCGCAAAATTAAACAAATGTTATATGAATTAGAATATGACCCGTGCCTTGCACGGGCTTTCATGCTAGTTTTATAAATAAAGTTCAAAATCATGTTTTATTTCAAGTCGTTTATGAATTCAATGATACTTAAAAGCATATTTTTTGTAGTTATACCAAATTATTGGTTAGTGTTTGGACTCCAGTGTTTACTCTGCAAAACCCACTCAGGATTATATACTCAATTCTTATTTTAGAAAACTATTAATTGCGGAGCTGAATTTAGAGTCCATTTTATTTATTTTATAAAATAATTTATAAATTATGTACTTTTCACATTTCCAATAATTTTTTTTAATTTTTTTTTATAATCCGATATCCGAATCAAATTTTGCATATCTCAATTCGAAGAACACACTCGTAATAACTTATTTATGTACATGTTCCTAACTTTCGAGTTTTGAGTATGTAACTGGCTAAGAGCATCTCCAATGGTATTACCTAAAAATGGTTGGCTAAATCAGATAAAGTATTGATTATGTAAAATTTGCTTTGTATATATTGTAAATATGATATGTTATTATTATTTCAGGTTGTTATTAATAGAATCTATTTTTTTTAAGGTAATAGATCATGTAAAATTTTCTTTACAGGTCCTAGAGGTTGGCCAAATATAGCCAACGAAAAGAGATTATGTAAATTTTTTGCTAACAGTAATGTTCCATTGGAGTGATGTTTTTTTTACATAATTTATATAAATTTTATTTTTGATAATATATTTGTGATTTTAGCTAAGGGATCTTCTCTATTGGAGATGCTCTAACTGCACAGCTGGAGTTTTTAGTTTCCTTTCGTAACTGCAAATTTTATATCATTTGTGAGTTGTGACGGTTACAACATGTTTGATTTTAGTGGTGTAATGAGCTGCCATTTAATGGCAGTTTCTTAAAAAGCATTTTTCCCAGATTTAATTTTCTTTTTAAGCCCTAAATTAGTTTTGCCATCTAAGTACAATTTTTGTTATAATTTTTCTTTTTCAACATAACCAAGAAACTATTAAAGTTCCCTTAAAAAAAGAAATTAATATAGTGACCATAAAAATTACAAAAACAATTCATGCATCATCACCAGTGTCACAAACTTGTATTTTTATCTTTTATGTAGTAAATTATTTATGAGCAGATATGAAAAGATGTAGAATATTCGTGTATTATATAGCAAATTTAATGCACCTTCTAGAGAACAAAGAACAAAAAGTTGTTAACATCAATAGTTTGGAATAAAAACAAGTAGGATCTGGGTTCGAATCTGCCTCATTTTGAAATTTTTTTTAGAATAAATATTTAATTGTAAAGTTATAAATTTAATTATTAAAAAAAAACAAGTACTAATATAATATTAAAAAGTTATACTTATAATTAGAAGTACCCAATTTTTCTTATTTTGAGTTCTTACCCCATTTCACAGCTATGCAAAATAGACAGACACTAAAAATGTAATTAACATATGTATTTGCAGTAGGTACAACTTGTAAGTTGTCTTAACAAATAAACCAAACGCTGTTTGGCCCTCTCTTTCTCTCTCTAAAGATTCCATTTTTCACACTTTTCTCTCTCTAGTTCTTGAATATTTTTCACCCCATCTCAAATTCTTTATAAAAATTAAAAATCCAATCTTTTTGGTCTCAATCTCCAAGATTTTTCATAATTTGAAATGGGTAATTGTTGTGGAATACCCTCAGATTCATCTGAGAAAAAAAAAGGTAAAGAAAAGCCCAACCCTTTTTCAGGTGAGTACAATACAGGCAACAATGGATACAAATCATTTGTATTGGAGAATCCAACAGGTCATGACATACAAGAGGCTTACAAGCTTGGTGATGAACTTGGTAGAGGTGAATTTGGTGTTACTTATGTTTGTACTGATAAATCTTCTGGTCAAGTGTTGGCTTGTAAGTCTATTTCTAAGAATAAGTTAAGAACTAAAGTTGATATTGAGGATGTAAGAAGAGAAGTTGAGATTATGAAACATTTGCCTGTTCATACTAATATTGTTACTTTGAAAGATACTTATGAAGATGATACAGCTGTTCATTTGGTTATGGAGTTGTGTGAAGGTGGGGAATTGTTTGATAGGATTGTTGCTAGAGGTCATTATACTGAAAGAGCTGCTGCTGCTGTTACGAAAACCATTGTCGAAATTATTCAGGTCTTTTCGTAAATCTGTTGTTATATATCTTATTATATTGATTGCTAATTTGTGTTGAAAATGTTGTTTGATCTGCATCTATATGTATATGCATAAGGTTATTAGCTGCATTAAGTTGGTTTCGAATTATGCAAAATTGTTTGATGGATGGTTGACATGGTCTCGTGATGAAAATTATTATACTGATTAGTATTTTCTATGAGTTTGGGCACAATGGTTTTCGGAAGTCAACTTAGGTTAATCACTCACAAATCTGGTTCGGATTATGGTTCATAAGTATCAAGATTGATATCCTGCCAACAATTATCAATTAATAGTTTACAGATAATTAGGCCCTTGTAGAGTTTCAGTGGTGAATTTATATTAATTGGCTTGCCTATTCTGTAAATCGTTTTAGGTATGTTTATTTTAAAAGTTGAGTTGCCATTTTAGTTCTAACATCCCATTTTATCTCTTCTTCAATAGTTGACTTTCTTTGTGTCATTTAATCTCTAACATGTGCCGCAGCAAGTATCTAGTGTTAGTTGGTTATATCTTTCCTAAATTCCTATTATTCAGATTTCAGTTGAAAGCAGAAAAGCTACTCTTTGTAACTTGCTGTATCTAAAGTTGTAATGTTAAATAAGTTTTTTTTTTTTTTTTTTTACTAAATGTCTAAATTTAGTGATCAATGCAAGTTTATCTCGATCCCTACTGATATGCGAATCAATATGCAGATGTGCCACAAGCATGGGGTTATGCACAGGGATCTTAAACCCGAGAACTTTTTGTTTGCGAACAAAAAGGAAACAGCGGCTCTGAAGGCAATTGATTTTGGATTGTCAGTGTTCTTTAAGCCTGGTAAGTTTTAGGTGGCTCTAGCATTTGTGTAATTAGCACAACTAAGTCGCAACATTGACCACCTCAGTTACACCAGCTGACTCTCAGTTCATCATCACAGGTGAGCGATTTAATGAGATTGTTGGAAGTCCTTACTACATGGCTCCGGAAGTGCTAAGACGAAATTACGGTCCAGAAATAGATGTCTGGAGTGCTGGAGTAATCCTTTACATCTTGCTATGTGGTGTTCCACCCTTTTGGGCAGGTATGTCTCTTTCTTAGTCTTACAGAGTAGAAGTACTTTTAATTTTTTTTTTGTTTGTATCAAATAAGAATCAAAGTTATGCACCTACATGCAATAGAAAAGTGGAGGGTAATGGGGTCTTCCTTGTGCCCTACACCATCTGAATCAGTCTTTCAAGTCTTTCAACTTACCTTGTTCAGTTGTTCTGTTGTTAGTAGCAGAGAGCTGGTAGATGCTGTATCTTTCTTTTGTGTTTGTGTGTGTATGTTTGTTGAAGTAAGATTGGCGTTATAAAGAAATTTGAACTAGAGATTATTTCTGACAAAAGTATAGTGTAATCTCTTTCGGGCGTGCTGAACAAATTTGGCATTATTTTAATTAAAGGTCACTTGAATACGAAGGTGTACACCAACAACACACTTTTTTTGCGCTTCCCTTATCATTTGCTAAAATAACAGAGGGATCTTTTGAACTACAAGTGCATTAAAGAGTTTCCAAAAATTCTTTAAAGGATAAGGGCATAAGCTTATATAAAAATCATGTTGTTAGGACACAAGGTAAAAGGTGTGACCAATTGCTAGCGACTGGTTATATCTCTTGTCGTCTGTCCCATAGCTGTACATATACATATAGGGTTCAGGTCTCTGACAAACATTTTCTGTATCTGACATTTTCTATCCGTAGAAAGGATTAAAGCTTTATATCTACGTGTGCATACGGAGAATGCCCTATATTTTTTCTTGGGTTGTAGCCTTATGTTACGTCTTAATACTTTCTGCGGATAAGAAGCGTGTATAGCTAATAGCTAATGTTTACTGTTGACCTGAACCCATATATACACTGTATATAAAATTTGGGCAAGGATATACATCTAAGTAGTTTAATTTAATAATACAATGTCTTGTCCATAATTGTGCAGAAACTGAACAAGGAGTTGCACAAGCTATCATACGATCTGTTGTAGATTTTAAAAGAGATCCCTGGCCTAAGGTATCTGATAATGCAAAAGACCTTGTCAAGAAGATGCTTAACCCAGACCCGAAGCTGCGCCTTACTGCTCAGGAAGTACTTGGTAACC
This sequence comes from Saposhnikovia divaricata, assembly GCA_036435485.1. NCBI lineage: Eukaryota > Viridiplantae > Streptophyta > Magnoliopsida > Apiales > Apiaceae > Saposhnikovia > Saposhnikovia divaricata. The sequence continues at coordinate 89,509,417 of CM071596.1, forward strand.
AAATTCCTTTTTTATGATATATATATATATATATATATATATATATATATATATATATATATATATATAATGTTCTAATGTTCGTGAAATTTTTGAATGTAAAATAGAGTAATATCTAAGATTGTTGCCTGCTACTTGTTTACAGATCATCCTTGGATACAGAATGCTAAGAAGGCTCCAAATGTTAATTTGGGTGAAACTGTCAAAGCAAGATTAAAGCAATTTTCAATGATGAATAAGCTTAAGAAAAGAGCTTTGCAGGTAATCTTTTTCAGCTTCACCTTATTAAACATATATTCCATATCGTTTGCATAATCAAGACATTTTATCCTTCTGATTGTATCTGCCCCAATACTGTCATGCTTTGTTCTTTCCATGTATGTAGTTTCTAAACCGATGTGTGAATCACAGGTGATTGCCGAGCATCTATCAGCCGAAGAGGTGGCAGGCATCAAGGAGGGATTTAAAGTGATGGATATTAACAACAAGGGGAAGATAAATATCGATGAATTGAGAGCCGGGTTGCAAAAGCTTGGCCAACAGATCCCTGATCCAGACCTTCAAGTTCTAATGGATGCTGTGAGTATTAACTTATCTCTAACTGATCTACAATATTACAACATAAGGTTTTTCTTCTATGCTAGTTGAAGGGATTGTACTGTATCCTTGCAGCATGAATTTTCATTCCATGAAGTGGTGTTTTGTCCTAGATAAAATCATAAGATGCATTTATGCATTAAACGAGTGAAAGTACTTTGCATAGTTTCTGTTTGACAATCAAGGGAACAACAAATGAATAAAATATACTTTTTTCTTTTTATATCTGATACAATAGAAAAAGCAAAAGGAAGAAAATATACGTTAAGTTACTATCTAGGAAGCAGGGATTCTTCACTCACCTGCCGCACTGCGTACTGGATTCTTGGGGGTGTGGGGATTCTCCAAGTGGTGTATTTAATTAAGCAATTACTTGATTACTTGACTACTTTAATGCATCAACTTTGTTATTGAGTAATAATTATATTAAATATTAAGGATAATAAACTCTTTTACTGGACTATCTAGTTTAACTTAAATAAAATTTTGAAATATATATTTTTTGATACATTTATAATATTTTTGTATTACCTAATCCCCCCCCCCCCCACCAAGCTGAATCCCCATATGTTTACCGAATTCCCGTGTCCCCGTACCGCGCACCCCCGCACCCGCGTTCATGCTTCCTATGTTATTGTTGTTTACAGATAGAAATTATATCTATCAATAAAATTATTTATCTACCATACCTGTCAGGATAAGATTTCTTTCTGTTTGCCTTTCAAGTATGTTGGATCTCTATCTAAATTCTTGTAATCTTCCGTTTTATTAGATAAGTTGAATATAATGAATTCAAACTGAAGGGTTGTGCTATATACATGCCTACATGTCTCATGTGTGGATAGGTTTTCTGATTTCTTGTTAATATATTGCCCTGCATCATTTTTAGTCTTTTTATATTCGTGCCGCAAATGTAAACTGTAATAGTTTTTGTTCCACAGGGTGATGTTGATAAAGATGGACACCTGAACTATGGAGAGTTTGTAGCAATTTCTGTCCACCTGAAAAAGATGGGGAGTGATGATCACATTTATAAAGCATTTGAGTTCTTCGACCACAACAAAAGTGGGTACATAGAGATTGAAGAGCTAAGGGAGGCCTTGTCTGATGAAGTTGATACCAATAGTGAAGAAGTCATCAATGCTATTATTCAAGATGTAGATACAGATAAGGTTGGTGATTCCCTTTTCTTTTATCCTTCGTCATTAATTTATTCACTGTAGTTTATTATTTCGATTGGCCCTCCCTCTAAAGTTTCAATACTTGATATAAAATCCATCTTTTTGCTATAACCTCTATTAGGACTGTAAGGTCCCCACACACTTGGTTGGCACTTTGGTTAGGGTTTCTAGCCTACTTATTGTAGACCTTAAATTTCAAGAGAGAATAAAGTCATTCTTCATACTGTTTTTCATCATGGTTATCATGTGGGCATATTGAATATTTTCACCTAATGTGCAAGATAGATAGAAGTTTATTAGTTGCAAATACTTAAAACTGTATGAGTGTATGTGGAGGGATGTCATGGTAGAGCCTTCTGAAAGACTAGCCGACGCTGTATGTAAAATTAGTGTATTATTATTATAATTATTTATTAATATAACTGGGTACCTGCAGGACGGACGCATAAGCTATGAGGAGTTTTCTGCAATGATGAAGTCGGGAACAGATTGGAGGAAAGCATCAAGACAGTATTCTCGAGATCGATACAATAATCTAAGCTTGTCACTTATGAGAGATACGTCCGTGAAGGTAAAGGATGAGATCAGATAGCCCGGAGATGTATTAAACCTCCAGTAAAACTGGAGTTCTAACGGGTCCTTGGTCAAAAAATTAATTCTTTCTCGGGTTTATATTATTTTTTGATAGACCCTTCTTTTTCGGGATAACTAGAATGCAGGTCCCAGGTGTTATGGTTATTTTGATCTGTTCTGTATTTTTATTTGTTTTGTGGGGGAGAGCTGGTTGTTTAGTGGAGTGTGATGAGGGTTACAGAAGGGGGTTTATTTGTGGCTGTAAATAAGTTGGTTATGTTTCCAGTCTGTACTTAATTGTTTCTTTTTTGTTGATTTTTCTTTGGAGATTCTTTGTTTGAGCAGTTCTGCCGATTTAGTTTTATCAAGAAATGCAATTGTTATGTGACTTGGGACCAAGTAATTTTCCTTTTATTTAAATATGCTTTTGTCATACTACTGAAGTTTGGCAGCATCAATTTTTTGGCCAAAATTCAGATGATGGATTTTAGTGTGCAGGAATCGAGTCATTATTACAATTTACGAATTCGCAAGCATGTTTATATTTTTAATGTGAAGAAACTGAATCAAAGCCAAAACTGAAAATGAAGACTGCAGATTTTTTATTTTATTTTTTTTGGATGACTAGACTGCAGAACTTTCAGTTGCACTGAATAAAGAGCTTTCTTAATCAAGGTATATAGTTAATTTTACACTATTTTGTCTTTTGAATTATATAGTTTAATGATTAAATATTAACATATAATATATTTTAGTGATCCAAATTGGTAAACAATAAATTTATAAAATAATATATATAAATACTATAATATAGATGATTAAATTTCATATTTCATACTATATAATTTATAATTACGTTTACAAATTAATGTTACTTTATAAATAATATGACATTTACTTATTCTTAAACTTAAATTAATTTACCAAGTAATTTAATTATCAACAAAGAATGAAAATTAAATTATAAAAATTATTTTTTTATAAAATATTAACTAATCGATCCATACCGGTCCGGTTTCGGTCCGGTCCCAAGACAGTTTATGATCGATCCGGTGTCCGGTCCATAAATTCAATAAAATTCGGTCTCGGTCTGGTCCGGATCGGTCCGGTCTGGTTTTAAACCTTTGTGCAGCCCTATCAAGGATGTTGCATGCTTAATTAGAAAATAGTAATTTTACATATTTCGAAATGAATCCCGAAAATGTTCTTAAAAATATATGACGTAATTTTATTTATGAAATTTATATTCAACATTTAGGAACCGTTTTTGGAACGATTCTGGAAAATCTAACATTTCTCATCAAAAATACACATTAGCAAAAACATTTCTTCTCTTGAACATGAAACAGAGCCAGGAATTTGGTAAAAAGTATCTAATCGGGCCCAACGTTTGGTATAAAATTTGAGAGAATGAAAAATAGTAGGGGCCAATAGTTCCACCAAGATAATTCCCGAATATAGGGGTAAACAAAGCAAGATTGCGCATCTTGCAGAGTGTCTTGTCTTACCCAACCTTTTTTTTTCTTTACCAAAACTTCATTTCTCAAAGGTAACCTCATTTCATTCAAACTTGAATAATGCACAAATTAGCACAATAGGTATCATTATTCGGTTGGAGAAAAATTAACAAAGGTATTATAAAACTTTCTACTGCTTTACATTCAATGAATATCAATTTACGTGTTAACATAAATCTGTCAAATTAGAATATAAAATAAGAAAAATGTTAGGCATCCCAATATTTTTTTAAAAATTTTACTCAAATGCTAGCGTGTAAATTCTAATAATAGAATGAGACCCGCATATATAAATATATGTTTACATATGAAAATTTATCATATATTATATTACATTATTTGGTAAAGATTTACCGAATTTTGGAAATTTTTTTATAAAAAAAACACTGAGGTGCGAAAAACAAGAAAAATCATGTGGGTACGAAGGCTAAGTCCAAAATGTGTTAGAAGTCTCACCTTGGTGACTGTACAATTTTGTCACAGAGCAAGCCTGGTAGGCCATCCCCCAATCATTCTCTGTTTAATACTACTAGTACTTTCGTGATTTATGCTGCCCACGTGTCCCTCTTTTTTCTTTTTTTTTTTTTTAAATTCATCTAGCATCTAGTATCTGTATCTCCTAATAATTGAGCTCATGTTTGAGTTATACAAATATTATTCTATGCATATATTGCAATCATTACTTTCAACTTTGCAGTTTCAGACCCGTATCATGTTCACAATCTTTAATTTAACGATCAAAACACCATATTTGAAAAATACGATAAAAATTATTTATTAAATATGCTTTTTTAAATTATGTATTTGAGGGATGAATATTTCGAGATACGTTTTCGAAAACCGAATATTTAACATAAGAAAAAAAATGATAGAGGTATCAAATTGGGTACTAAAAATTGTTACCAAATGACTTAACATTGTTTTGATTGGTTATAATTGTAATGGATCCGTCAGTGCCATTCAATTAAAATATCTAAAAATGTCAAGTAATTAATGCCATGTCATTTTTTGATAATAAATTTTGGTACCCAATTTGGTACCGTAATGTTTTATTCAAAATAAGCTTTTGTTGATTGGATATTTGATATACGTTTCCCAAGATCGAGTATTTGCCATACCCATTCCATAATTGAGTATTTCACCAAAAAATTTTTTTTTTTTTGGTGAAACATGTAAAATGGGTGTTCTTGTTACTTAATCATAAAAGAAGTGATATTTTTATCATTTTTTCATTATAATTGACCAAAATATGACATGTTTATTTTGATAAATACATATAATTTTATTCAATTTGATATATCAATAATTTTTCATATTTAAATTCAAATAGATGAACAAGTTCTTATTTAAATCTTATAAATAAAAAAATTCCATAATTCCTTATTTATTCGGCTAATAACAAATAAACACATAAAAACGTGTACAACAGTTTTACCTTAGGCAGGAGCACTGGGCATTTCGTGCAGTAGGAATCAGGTCCTTTAAATGTTATTTATACTTTATAGAACTATTTTTTTTTTATTTTCAGGAAAATATTTGTAATATGTTCCCTGCAAATTATGATACAATATGTTATAAATAGTTTTGAAAATAAAAAAACGACTCTCAAAATAACATTTACAAAGTAAACATCAAATAAAATTAATGTTACGTAACTTGGATAGTTTCTATAATTGAATATTCATACTGCTATCCTACCTTCCCAATTCTGTACGTATTATACTTTACAACACTGGTCCTGGTATGTTTATGTGTATAAATATAGGAAAAGAGAAATCTTAACTAAATTAGTCTAGTTCCACTTCCCAGAAGAAATCTGCTCTGAGGAACTACCAAACTTGTTGGTAAATGTTTTTGCTACATTTCTCTTCTTTTATTCATGCAATGTGTTCATGCTTAACATTAGGTTGTATCAACTCAAACACTACTAAACACTGTCATTCTTCTCTATGCAACTCTAATTTCGACATCGAACTGAGGTGTTTATAAATCCGATTCGAAAAATTAAATGTATTTTTTTTCTAATGCTGTGGTTTCTTGAATTCTTGTACAGTTAATGAAGTTTAGTACTCCTGTTGACACTAGTCGTGCTATTGATTCATTTAGTGCATTTTCTTTTGTTATCTATTTTTAGCATCCCCTTTGATTCCTACTATCTGCATCTCTGTCTTATGCCATTCATGATTTCATGCAGTTTGAAATATTTAGAAAAGCATTTTGTAGTGCACACAAGCTATGGACAAACATGCTTACACTACTCTGCAACTTATGTCACTTAGAAATTTGTTGCTGCTTGCAATGTATTCTTCATAGTCATATTAAACGCTACGTGGCAAAATTAGAAGATGCCAGCGCATTTAATCAAGCATACATCACTTTGGACTAAGAATTTGTTGTTAGAATACACGAAATTTTTATGGTAGTTGATTTTCAGTACTTACCAAGTTATGATTGAAGATAATCTTTACCCTTACGGTAATGTGTTCTTAAAATCGTTTTGGAATTCAAGTACTGGGAAGTATCTGGATTAATTCCTTAATAGATGTTTGATTCCGATGAAATATAATTGTTATACTGGTTCTTTAAAAAATGTATCATATATGTTTAATTTGGAAGAACTATAATTGTGTTCTTTGCAGTTTTATAACTACTCTAGTTATGCAATAGTTTCAGTCTTCTGGTACCTACTCTATTTGCAGCTGTTGCATTACCTGTGCATATTAATTCTTTTTGGGTTTTATTTTGACATCTGGTTTTTTGTTTTGTGCGCTGGATTGTAGCTCATAACTTAAACATGACTATCACACCTACAATTTCCATCAATGAGGGTGAACTTGTCATTCATGGAAAGACAATTTTGAAGGCAGTGCCAGACAATATTGTGTTGACTCCAGGATCAGGCGCAGGATTGGTGGCTGGTGCATTCATTGGTGCTACTGCTCAAACCAGCGAAAGCTTCCATGTCTTCCCAGTAGGCGTCTTCGAGTAAGAACTAAATATTTATGTCTTATGTTTGTGTAATGATTTTCTCAATTGCTATTAACTAGGATGCATATAAATTTTTAATGAAGTAATTAAATTCTCAGTGATTTGAGTATCTAATAAAAAAAATTATTGTTCAACCAAACGTTATTATATTCACCTAATCATCTGACAGGGGGCATCGATTCATATGTTGTTTCCGCTTCAAGTTATGGTGGATGACTCAGAGAATGGGGTCATGTGGCAAGGATATTCCATTGGAAACTCAATTTATGCTTGTTGAGAGCAAGGACACCAACGAAGGCGAATCTGAAACACAAACTATCTATACTGTTTTTCTGCCACTTCTTGAAGGCCAGTTCCGTGCTGTTCTCCAGGGTAACGATAAAAATGAACTTGAGATCTGCCTCGAGAGTGGTGAGTTTTCTAGATTGCTCAAGCTCAACTTTGCTCACTACATAGTTACAGAACCTTGAATGTCGATCCATTTACATCTATTGCCAATGCAAAAGTCAAGTCACTATTCAAAATAATTGAAAGCAAAGTTTGTAGATTTCTAGTGAAAAAAAAAAGCTACACAAGTACACACAGAACATTTTATATGTGTTTCTGAATTTTCAGGAGATGAAGCTGTTAAAACCGACCAAGGGAATTTCCTTGTATACGTACATGCTGGGATAAATCCCTTTGAAGTCATCAACCAGGGTGTCAAGTAAGTGCAGACCATGTCTAAATGTTCATTAGTTTCCTAATGTTTGCGCCTGTGATAGTGCTAGGTCATAAATATCTGGAAAGTTTTTCTGTTAAGTAAGGTGATCAACAGTCATTTTAAAGGATAATCTGATGTTAACAAACTTGAAATGCTATCTTTTTTGCCTTTTCGGCTTGTTATTATATAGTAATAATATATATGAAGTTTAGAAACTGTTGAAATTTGTCATACTACGATCTTAGTCCCGTCACTAAAGGTCTCATTTGTGTAACAGAACTGTTGAGAAACACTTGCAAACTTTTTGTCACCGTGAGAAGAAAAAGGTCAGGGAATTCTTTGCATTTGATTTACATCAAGTAAGTCTATCAGGGCTCTATAATTAGAGTTTTGTAATTTTTTATCCTTTTGAATTGTGCAGTTACCTGCATTCCTAGACTGGTTTGGCTGGTGTACATGGGATGCATTCTACACCGATGTTACAGCCGAAGGTGTTGAAGATGGGCTTAAAAGGTACACAGAAAAAGAACGTAAAACCTTTATTTAGCGTATTCAGATTTCTGAAAGATAAAGGCAACTAATACATTAGTGTTTAATACTACAGTTTCTCTGAAGGAGGAATACCGCCTCGTTTCCTAATTATTGATGATGGATGGCAGCAGATTGCTACCGATGATAAGGGCAGCAATTGTGTTGTGCAAGAAGGCGCACAGTAAGTCACAATAGATGTAACTCTTTGTATCACGAAATTACAGGTTTGCAAGCAGGTTGACAGGAATAAAATTGGTCTTGATTGAAATTACAGGTTTGCAAGCAGGTTGACAGGAATAAAAGAGAATGTAAAATTTCAAAATAAAGAAAAAACCGACAACCAGCCCCCAGGCCTGCAGATCCTTGTGAATGATGCAAAGAAACGCCACAGTGTGAAGTATGTTAATTTGTTTTGCTAGACTGGCTGTTTTTCTTGCCAAACTTTTGTGGAATGACATGTAATTAGTTTTCGGTACTTTTAAACCCTATTCTGGAAACTTTTATTGTGTTAGGTGCGAGATTAGAAATGCAAAGTTCTTTATCAGACCTTAGATTCCATCAAATAGTCTGAACTCTGAAGTTTGTTTCCTGGCCTTTTCTTGACCCCTTCATATGCCACAATTTTTTGCTAAGTTTTTTTTGACAAAATATGCCACATTTTTTTGCTAAAGTTAATGTATTGCATAAAACATGCAATCAATAATCTTGCCTTAATATAAGAAAATTGAAAATTTAATGACTTGCACAAGCTGACAACTTTAACTCAAACTTGTAAAGTCTATGATCCAGAGGGATAAATTTTTTGCTGCATCGCGTACTAAAAATTGTTATGTTTCACTTCCATTGGTATAGGTTTGTCTATATGTGGCATGCTATAACAGGATATTGGGGTGGAGTTAAACCAGATGGTGCCAGCTTAGAGCACTATGACAGTACTCTGGCATATCCTGTTCAGTCTCCAGGTGTACTAGGAAACCAACCGGACATTGTCATGGACAGTCTTTCTGTGCAAGGCCTGGGCCTAGTGCATCCGAAGAAAATATTTAATTTTTTCAATGAGCTTCATTCTTATCTAGCTTCATGTGGAGTAGATGGAGTGAAAGTGGATGTCCAGACTATTATTGAGACTCTTGGTGCTGGTTTTGGGGGAAGAGTTTCTCTTACACGCAGCTATATCCAGGCACTTGAAGCCTCCATTGCAGAAAACTTCCCCGATAATGGATGCATTTCTTGTATGAACCATAATACTGACGGACTGTATAGTGCCAGGAAACTTGCTGTAGTCAGAGCTTCTGATGACTTCTACCCTCGAGACCCTGCTTCTCATACTATCCACATTTCCTCAGTGGCTTACAACACTTTGTTCCTTGGAGAATTTATGCAACCTGATTGGGATATGTTCCATGTAAGTAAATCTGCATTGTGATACTGAGAGAGTTTATAGAAAAGCTTTTCGTATAAGAGAAACATTTGCAGGAATGCAGGGTATTCATTTATGTATAGACAACCACATACTTTTGCATCTACATATATGATACCATATGGACCATTGGCTTATCTAGTAAGCTGTAACTGTCATGTACTTAATAGAAAGAAAAAATGTTCTGGTGATGAAGTACCTGCAGTGAGATAATAATTATGCATCACATGACGGACTGTTCTAATCAGGATTCATCTGACAAAGGCTAGTAGTTTGGCCAAAAAAATTTAAAATTTTGTTTTGATTGCAGAGTCTTCATCCAGCTGCTGATTATCACGCTGCAGCTCGATCAGTTGGAGGCTGTCCAATATATGTGAGGTAAATTGACCTCGGACCTTAATAAATTTATCGAGTGTGTTGAGACCTTTAACTGAAGGCTAATGTTCTATTTTTGCTTCGTAAAGTGACAAGCCTGGCAATCACGACTTTGATATTCTTAGAAAGTTGGTACTTCCTGATGGATCAGTGCTGCGTGCCCAATTGCCTGGCAGACCAACACGTGATTGCCTTTTCACTGATCCTGCAAGAGATGGAAAAAGGTAGCTACTTCTACCATTTTGAAACATGGTTAAAACTTGTTCCTATAATCGTAGTTCGTAAAATTGAATTGGATTTGAAATAGCAATAGAGCTTTTCTTAGAATTTAAAACGCATAGTCTGATTAGACAACATCTTGCTTCAAATGTTTTGCAGCTTGCTTAAAATTTGGAATGCGAACAAGTGCAGTGGTGTGGTGGGTGTTTTTAATTGTCAAGGGGCAGGTTGGTGCAAGGATGTAAAGAAGATCCGTATCCATGACACCTCTCCAGAAACGCTCACTACTACAGTAAAAGTTAATGATATTGACAGCATAGATCAAGTTGCTGGTCCATACTGGAAAGGAAATGCAGTAATATATGCTCATAGATCAGGTAATCATGCAAGCTAATTTGAATGACATCTTATCAAACGCTAGAAACTATTATATTTATTTTAGAATCATACTTGTTGGCATGTACTAGATAAAAGTCTATGCATATCCCATAGACTGAAGTAGATTGAAAATTAAACACTCCGATAATTATATAACCCTCGACTTTTTGTTACCAAAAGAAGAGGGGTATCTACTATGCTTGAGTGCTAAGGATGCTCAAAACACATATTTGACATGGTCATAGATAATAATATCGTATGATATTGCATTTTTACTGAAATTTGTCATAGATAGATAGACAATTACTGAGAAGAAAATTAGAAATGAAAATAGTAGTCAAGTTTAGAGTTAAGAACTTATAGTGCATAATTTGTTGAGGTATCAAATGAAAGGGGGTTTGGCTTACCCTAGTGTCTCCTTATGTATTAAAAAAATTTCAATTGCTAGAGATTCAACTACAAATGTCGGAGTGTGAATTCTTCCATGTTTGATGTTTCAGGGGTGCTTACTAAGTTACCGAAAGGCTCTTCAATTCCAGTTACTCTTAAAGTTCTTGAATATGAACTGTTCCACTTCTGTCTTCTTCAAGTAAGTGTCTCCATGACTGTATTCTTTTTTATAAATATCCAGTTTTTAAACGTGAAATTTACGTTGGTGATCATACTTATTATTTCAGGAGATTGCGTCAAACATTTCTTTTGCGGCAATAGGTTTGCTTGACATGTTCAACACCAGCGGGGCTGTAGAGGAGTTCGAAGTCAATCTTGCTTCAGAGATGAAATCAGAGCTCTGCGATGATGAACTCTCATCAGAGGAAAAATCGACAACTGCAGTTATTGGACTCAGGGTTAGAGGATGTGGCCGGTTTGGCGCTTATTCATCTAAACTCCCGCTGAAATGCACAGTGGGAAATGTGGACACTAAATTTTCCTATGAAGCTGCTACTGGACTGGTGACCCTGACCATTCCTGTCCCCGAACAGGAGATGTATCGATGGCGTATTGAAATTAGTATTTAAACCACTCAATAAGAATATCTGTGGAATGCAGACTACTTAATAAAATTTTCTGTCGAATGTCGTAGCTTACAGAAATAAGAATGCTCTGCTCTTGCGGTCCAAGAGGTTTTTTGTGGATGATTAGCAATAGTCACTGTTTATTGTCAATCCTGGGAAATAAAAGGTGTCATTCCGTTTTGTTAATCAGAGATTCCATGTTTTTGTTTTTGTTTTTTTTTTCTTTTACAAATGACTGTTTAAAAAGAATCATCTTGTCAGGAAACACATGATTAGATGGTTAGTTAACTGTTCAATTTTTATCAAAGGCAAACGTTGAACGGTATACGTTTGCTGTTTAACTGTTTGTCAAATAGTTGAATCAATCATTTAACGATTTTAATTAAAAAAAATTCGTATCGTATCATAAAAACTTTTTGTAATAAGAGCGAATTATCAAAATACCCCCATTTTCATATCAAAAATTTACTATTCACATATCGCAAAAATTTTTTACGATACAAGACTTTTGCGATACAAGTATCATAACAAACATTTGTCCTGACAGTGCCCCTTTATCAATACTTGTTCTCCAACTTTTTTGCCTAGTACAATGTACCAACCGATAAGCGTATATTTGTGAAGTTAGAAAAGTTTAGCTAGTTTTTGACGTTAATATGAAAAATTCGTTTAAATTTTTATGATTGAATTAACTATTTTGTTTTTGCATTTTTCGGGATTTCAACAATTGGATTATCATGAATTTTGGATAATATCTTTTTTACTCAAATATCTACATTCTGCATTGTGAAAATCATATTTGGAGATCCTAAAAATCAGTTTACTGAGGTCAGGAATTATTGTACCACAATGAGGATTAAACTCTCAGGTGATTTGGATCGGATATTTTTATCCTAAATATTTTTGGATTAATCTTAAACTAGATCTATGGTTACTGAAATAGGTAAAAAAAGTAGTGAATTTTAATGAATGTGATATTGTAGAATAATATATATTGATTAAAAATATATAAGAAAAAATGTCCTTTCATTTTGTCAACAAAATTCCTTCTTCTTTGCGTGTTTATTTTGATTATTATATTGTGTTAAAACTTGTAAAATTGAGTCCAGGTAAAAAGTCACTTTCCCTACTGTACTATAATGAAATTTCCGTATAGCCTACTGTACTATCGAAGGCATCACTGCACTTTCCTTTTTTCCATTTACCCCTCGCCGTCACTCAAAAATTCTCTCCGTCTGTTTGACTGTTAAATTGATGACTGAGATGCACTGTCAGCCTGCCACGTACACGCCACATCAACACAACCCTAATTTTTTTTATAAAAACTTAAAAAAATCATAAAAACTTTAAAAAAAATCATAAAAATTCATAAAAAAATATAAAAAATTTCAAAAAAATCGTAAAAAATTATAAAATTTATAAAATTTAAAAATTTAAAAAAATTGTAAAAAATTATAAAAAAATATTATTACTTATTCTATTTTACAAAGGAGACTAGATTGTTTTTTTTTTTCTGAAACTCAATTTTTAAATACTACCTTATCCCCTTTTATTTCCAAATCCCTAAATCATATTATTCCCCAAAATCAGTCTCTCGACCCTTCTTACAATCTCTCGAGCAGTCCTCTCTCTATCTCTCTCACGCGATTCTCTCAATCTCTCTAAAATATTGACCTCTCTCTCTCAATTCTCAGTAAAGACAATGGAGCATCAATACCGACCATAACACCAACAAATCAGCACAACAACAAAGCTCAATATTTCGCACAACTTGGCCGTACACCCACGCAGTGTCGAATCATACACACGCTGTCAACGCATACATACCCTACACCTATACATACGAACACACATAGAATACCATATTAACACACCACGGTTGGAGAGGGATTGAAAGGAAAAGAGGTGGGTGAAAGAGGCTTGATTCGTACAAGAATCAAAGAAATCGATACATACAGCACAACATACCCGCGACCACAGCTCTCGCGCACACATATAAACACAGTTTCACACACACGTAGCGGCTCAATTGGGTGTATATATATATAAGTAAATGGGTGAGGGAGAGAGATTGAGAGAGAGATGGGAGAGGTTACAGAGAGATTCGCGAGAGGGAGAGAAAGGGAGGAGCTGCGTGAAAAAAAACAAGAACAGAGCTGCTCTATCTGAATTGGGGGAAAATTATTGAATTTAGGGATTGAAATGGATGGAAATTGGGTATTTCACTTAGCTGAAAATAAATAAAAATCACTTTAAATCAATTTCTAAAATCGAAACTAATCGGATAATTAGTAGAAAAATAATTTTAAAATTTCTAATTTTTTTTTAAATGATTTTTTAATAAAATTTTACGATTTTTAGATTTTTTAATAAAAAAATTCGATTTTATATAATTTTTTATGAATTTATGCTTTTTATACTTTTTATAATTTTTAATGAAAAAGTTACGATTTTTATTAAAGTTTTTATAATTTTGAAAAAAATTATAATTTTTTTACAATTTTTTTGAAAGTTTTTATAATTTTTTATGAATTTTTATGATTTTTTTAAAAGTTTTTATGATTTTTTAAAGTTTTTATAAAAAAATTAGGGCTGTGCAGATGTGGCGTGTACGTGGCAGGCTGACAGTGCATCCCAGTCATCAATTTAACAGTCAAACAGACGGAGAGAATTTTTGACTGATGGCGGTGGTGTAAATGGAAAAAAAGGAAAGTGCAGTGATGCCTTCGATAATATAGTAGGCTATACAGAAATTTCATTATAGTACAGTAGGGAAAGTGACATTTTACCCAATTGAGTTCTACATAATACATTTTTTCTTATTAAGCCATGTCAAGAGTTGTTCCAATTTGGAACCAACAATATTTGTAACAAAGGAGTTCCAGTTACCATAATCTGTCCTTTCTGCAGTGTTGATGTCAAGCATCTACTCCATGTTTTCTTTGATTGTCCTTTTGCTACTCAATGTTGGCAACACGTGGGGATGATTCATGATATGAATGAAGTTGAATCAGCACCAGAGTGGCTGTTGGGAAAGCTGGAGAATGAAATTCATGAAAAGCTAATCACAATCTCGTATGTTCTGTGGGGGATTTGGTTTGCAAGAAACAAACTCATTTGGGAGGATAAAAAACTAACTGCAGCTTTGTCAATGGAAGGAAGCAAACGACAAATTGAAGATTGGAGGGATGTTTTGAAGATCTTTAAGGGACCAGGTCTGTCAATAGGTAGAAATGAAAATATATCCGAAAGTGTTAAGTGGGAGACTCCTTCACTGGGGCAGTTTCTACACTGTTGGTATGGTTATTCGTGACCATAATGGGCAGTTTCTAAGAGGCAAAATGGTGAGAATTGCAGGCTCGGTGACAGTTTTTGAAGCAGAGGTAGTAGGAGTGCAAGAAGCGGTATCTTGGTTGTATTTTGGCGATTATGTTGATTGAATCAACATAGGCACGAAAATTGGCATATAAAATTTTTATATGGTTGTGACAAGCAAGGGCTTTAAATAAATTATATAGTTACCATTTTGAGGAAGCTCAAATTTGGTAGCTAGGTGAATGAGTATTGTCAGGTTAGGGACGCCTAAACTTGGTAAAAAGATAAATTGAAGTTACTAATTTTTTGGATGCTAAAAATTGGTAATATCAATAACGAATTGTAGCCCTGGCTGATGATTGCTAAAGTGATTACCAAAATGTGACATATGCCAAAGTGATAATGCACGAGTATAGTGAAAAATGATTGTAATGGAATGTCGAAACATCTTAGTTAGCGACATAATTCCGTTAGACAACTACTCTCAACTGGAGTTATCACTATTGATCATATTAGGTCAAAAGATAACACTGCGGATCCGCTAACCAAGGGGTTAACAAGAGAGTTAGTTGATAAATCATCGAAAGGAATGGGACTAAAGCCCATGATGAAAGTCGATACAAAGGAAACCCAACCTTGTTGACTGGAGATCCCAAGATCTTGGTTCAATAGGACAACCTAACTGTAAAGACTTAGTGAGATCACTGAGGGGGTTTTACTCCCGAGTCCATTCCTATGATGAAAAACAGTGATAAAATTTGGGTAAGGCTAAGTTATGCTTTTAATGATCCTTATGTGTCGATATGTCGAACAAATAATACTTTTGTATTGTTCAAGAGATCACCTATGTGAGTGAAGTGGGGTCGCTTCAAGAAGGAATTGTGGGGGCTAATTCTGGGAAAAACTCACAAAACCAGGCTAAAGCTCAGGACCAAAATGGGCTTAACAGTGAGAACTGAACAAATACAGGGAAAGACTCCAGTGGGGGATGTATCATCATTTCACAATATAGAAGGGCAGTTCAAGGTCAACGCGACTACTGAAATTCTAGAAATGTAAATATATTCTTACAAGGGAAGGTTTAAGGGTGTACGCCTACCTATCCTATGATGGTTTCTATCGTGCGCTCCATCTCCGTGTCAAAGAGTCATTTTACAATGTCAATTTTTATTCATGTGGGGGATTGTTAGAATATTTTGAATAAAAATTAATAGCATTGTATTTTATTTGATTTGTAACTCATGGTTTTAATTTTGTAACTCCTATATTTATTATTTGATGGAGGTTGCAAATTAATTGACTTGGGGGTTACAATTTATTGTATGAGGGAGTTACATTTTTCTACTACTATATAAGTAGACATTTGCATCTTTGTTGGATATATCAAGTCTTTCATTGGTTTTTCTTGCATACTCTTTAGAGCTTTAGGTTCATTTCTGTGTGATAGAGTGGTATTTGTTCGTTTCGTAGAAGGCGGGGTTTTTTTTTTTGGAACGTAGGATATATTAATAATAATAAAAGGCAACCATTAGAGAAAATGCACTGCGCCCTTACAACTAGGTAACATGACCATCAATTCATAATAATATAGTAATGGCCCCTAAAAGACACAGACAGAGGCACTACCAAGGATCCACTACCAAGCACTAGCTACCAGGTCATCACCACCACCATCTTCCTGAACTACTGCCACAATTACAGACCCACAGTCCTCAACACCAAGCCCATATTGTTTTTAATCTCAATCGCCCCTGGACTGCTAGATCATTTGCTCCATGATTGAGCTGCCTAGAGATCTACTTAAGTTTAATATTCAGACCCATCAGCTTACTTTTAAAAACCTGGCAAATGTTGTGATCGTAATCACATAGTCCAGCCTTAACCTTCAGCAAGATTTGGATCAACTCAACATTATCCGAATGGATGATGTCACAGTAATTTTTTTGTGACTTGACCAGATGTGATCAATCAAGAATTTACAAGCTTCGCATTCTGCTTCAAAAGGTCCTATTGCTGCAGTTGGTCCCGAAAATATGAAGACTAGGTTACCATTATGATCTTTTAGAAAGCCACCAAAACCTGCTTTTGAAGAACCAGGACTTGACTGTATGTAAGAACCATCTATAAAACCAACTAGCTCTCCCTCATTTGAAGGCAGTAATACAGATTTACTAGCTATGCTGGCTAATAAGAGGCCAATTGGATTAACCATCCACAAGTCCAAATTCTCAACTTTGAAGAGATCGAGCGCTTCACACCATTTCTTTACTCTAAACTTAATTAGAAGGATTAGCTCTTCCTTACCAGTTCTTTTATCCTCGAAAATCAATAGGTTCCTGCTTAACCACAGCGACCAAAGTGTAGCTCCCAAAGTAATGTTCCAACATTCTTTCAAAATCGATTCTTTGAATAACAAATGCCAACTCCAAATGTTGTCATAGTTTACTTGAAGAAGCAATCCAGAAATACTCCACCACTCAAATTTTTTTTATCCAAATCTCTTTTGTAAACTTGCAATGCCAAAACAAATGGTCTTGTGACTCTAGATGTATTTGATAGAATGAGCATATTGCATTGCCAAAATTATAAGTGCTTGAAAATCACCTTTGTTCGTTGTATCCTGGGAGATGTTGGATAATGTGAATGAAATTAAATTGCATTTCTTTATTTTATTTTGTAACTCCTAATTTAATGGGTTATTATTGGGGAGGATACAATATTAAATCAGTTTTGTAAGTTACAAATGTTTTTTGGGAGTTATATATACTTGGAGTCTTGAGCTTCTTGGTAAAGAGTAAAAGACCTCTCAAAACATTTTCTTCTTTAGAAAATCCTAGGATCAATTCTGTGGGATAGAGCAATATGTGTTAGGCTCGTAGGTGTAATATCCCGTAATTTTTAGAATAATAATAATAAAGAATAAGAAAATGAAAAGGATTAAAATCAGATAATATATAGGATTTAAAATTAGTTTATATTAATTGGGCCTAAAATATGGATCGGATTTGTATACTGATAACTTGTGGGTTTGGACATAGGGTTTTGTAACATTATAAATACATCATATTCTCCTTCCTCATCTTTATTAACAAAATTCGTAGGGTTTTTTTCATACACAAGTCAGCAGTCTTGTAAAATTCGTAGAATATTCATCGTAAGTCAAAGTTCATTGATTCTGGACTTTTCGGAAAGATCTTTTCGTGTTCTACAACTTTCGTTCTTTGGGTTTTTGAAGAAAACATCGTTTAGAGGGTCAAAAAGGCTAAATACGGATCTGGTCAGAATTGAATACATAATCTAGGATGATTTGATTCTTGAGTTTCCGCGTAGAGGTAAGTTTCTGATCGTTCTTTTCTAGTGTATTTAAAACAATGTATTATGTGTGTATATTTGATTATTAAAACTTGGGTTAAGTGATTATTTATTTTGAATTGATATGTGTTATTGTATATGTGTTATGTGTAAGCAATAGTCTTGGGACTCTGATTTATGCCATGGTTTGCGAAAATAAAGACTTAGGACCGAGTCACCGGGTTGTAGTGACAGTTTTCTGAAAATTTAGGACCGTTATCACCGGGTTTTAGTGGTTGTGGTATGAATTGTAGGTTTTAAGTTATTGATGTTATGTGATATCGTATCGAATAAGAATATGTGTATCAAAAGTTATCAGTTTTGAGAATATGTGTATCGAAAGTTATCAGTTTTGTGTATTGTATTCTATCGTATTGATTATTGTATTATTATATATATATATATATATATATATATATATGTGTGTGTGTGTGTGTGTGTGTGTATGTGTGTGTGTGTGTGTGTGTGTATGTTACTTTGTCTGGATGGTTAGATCGATTGGTTACTTGTTGGGCTGTATAGCTCATTACTTACAATTTTCAGATTCGGTGTAAGATCGAGTGGGATATCATTGGAGTTCAAGGATCTTAGGTTCGGAGTAGATAGTCATCGTTAGCTACGCTTTTGTAATAAATACCTTCGTAATAAACTTTTTTGATTAAGAAATTGTATTTTCCTTTTAGTTTCATTTTAGAATTAATAGTCCGAAAAGTCGGGCTGTAACAGTAGGAGGTGGATTTGCAAGTGCTTCAAATCACCTCTGTTCGTTGTATCTCGGGAAACGGGAACCAATCGACCTTCAAGCACCACATGGAAGGGGGTTATCTGTTTTAAGGACAACGTGGTTTTCACGTGCCTCGAACAATTTATTGATAATTTTATTGTTGATGTCACTATTTTGGTAAATTCTTATTTTGTACTTCCAACAGTTTTCACCCAGCATGAGTAAAAATAAGTGAAATACAAATTGAAAAAAATATATTAAATGTGTGTGTATGTATACCTGCATAATGTTTATGCAAAAAAAATATTTATCATTTTATTTATGAATTTATTGGTACAGAAAAAAAAATCTAAAATAGAATATTATGTAACAATTTCGGTTCATTTTCGATACAAATCAGGTGATTTTTTTAGTCGAAATGTTGAATTGAATGGCGAGATTGCAAAAATTAACAAAAACCCATCTATAGTCAACAAACTTTTACGACAATGGATTTCTTATTATGTTTAATGATTTAATTGCAAAGTTATATAACTTAAGCAGTGTTCATAGTGATTAATCGGGATCAATTGTCGATTAATTGCTGTTTGGTGCCTTCCGAATAAATTTTAGCAAAATCGGGGCAAAAATCGTTTTCCTATAAAAAGCGGTCATAAGCTGATAATTCGGTTAATAAGCGATAAATTCAGTCAAAAAACGATCAAGTTCGGTGAAAATTTAAAAAGCTGATACCCAGTTCGACCTTTAGCCGAGCACACACAGCAACACGCACTAGTACACACACATATGCACATAGCACACACACTGGTTCGAGGTTTGCAGGGGAAAACAGAGGGGAGAGATTTTGCGAGACAGAAACGGGAGAGGAGAGGGAGAGAGAGATTTAATGAGAGAGAGTTCTAGAGATTAGAAAGGTTTCAAGAAATATCCAGAAGAAACAGAGTTAGTACCGATTTGGGGAAGTAGACTTAGCGTATTTAGGGATTGAAAAAGGAAATAAAAGTAGTTAAGAATTTTTCTGATTAAAAACAATTTAGCCCATCTGTGAAAATTACAAAATAAAAGAATAAAGTTAAAGAAAAATCTAAATAATATTTTTAAAATGTATAAAATGAAGTAAGCTATCTCTCCTTATTTTTAAAATATTTTTAGGATAAAAAACGAATTAAATATGAATTTTACAAGTTTTGATCTTTTAAATTATAAAACAATTCCTAAAATCATTTTAAAATCTTTAAATACTGAGAATAATATTCTCCAAAATCTTAAAAACTAAATTAATATGCAAATGTAATATTACAAAAGATTTCATGATTTTTTTAGCGACTCCAGTGATTTTATAAAATTCATTGAAGAGGAATAAAAACATGTTTTTGACATTTCTATCCACTAAAAATGCAAAATAATTCATAATATCATTTTAAAATCTCTAGAGGCTAAAAATAATTCTTCTAATATTTTTAAAAAAATCATTTAAATATGCAAAGATAATATTGTAAAAGATTTCACAATTTTTAATTACTCCAATAATTTAATAAAAATCTCGTAAGATCAATAATGCGTGATTTAAATAGATTTTAATCGTCAAAAATTCAAATGAAATTACACGGACCCACATTTCACATATAAATCATCATATAAACATGTAAACATGATGTCACATATATTCAATCCTAAAAAAATTCACCTCACATAATCCACATTTAATATTAAATAATAATAATAATAATAATAATAATAATAATAATAATAATAATAATAATAATAATAATTACGATATTTCTAAGGCGTTATAATTTGTTCCTTGAGACTCCTCCTGTATAGTAATGTATCTCCTCCAACATTTACCCTTGAGGCTTGCAGAAACTTCAAGAAAGCAGCATCATGATATATCTCAGAATTTGCAACATCTATCAGTTTGGCCTCTGTGACTATACTCACTTCAACTGGCTAATCATCTTCATGACTGGAGGGATTTGCTTGATCAGTTGGCATTGAACCTGCTACAACTGTAGATGTAATTGATTGCCGTAAACCACTTGGAGTAGTGACGTGTACAGTTGGTAGGGTGATAGTTGGTAGAGAGGTGATAGGCTTGACAGGTTTAGAGGTTTGAGTCTCAGTGACTTTAGCTTCGCCTTTGCCTTAGATTTGAACTTGAGGAGTTGTAGACTTTGAAGGTTTTTGATGATCATAGATGACAATACCCTTCTCCACCTTAGATTTAGATTTCAATTTCTTCTCCCCCTTAGGCTTGTTCTCAGGCACAAGTGTCTTTGATGGGGCCCTTGGGTTTGAAGAGGTGGCTGAAGGTTTGACAGAGTAAGAATCTTCAAGTTGAGGTAGTCCCATATACTTCATCATTGCAGACAACATATGTTGTTGATTGAGAAGAACGTCAGTTGTGGTGGTAGCCTGAGTGTCCAACTTTTCATTGAGTAGGTTGACAAATTTCTGTAGCTTAGAATTGAGAACTTTTAAAGAACTCACTTCTGATTCCAAGCTGTCCACTTTATTCAACAAGTGTGCAGCCTTGAAGCCAGAAAGTGATTGTTCTTTGAGCCTTAAGACCTCAAATTTGCTCATATCATGAATAGGAACATCTGTGACTGCCTTGTCTCCATACTGATTAGCAAATAGAACTTTGATTTGAGCATTGGCATCAGTTGTTTGTGTGGTAAGATTTTGCACTTGATTTGCAAGTTTATTGAGAGATTCTTGAACCATGGGAAGTCGATTATCCAGAGATGTGCAAGTGGTTCTGCATTCCTTGACACTTCTAAAAACAGCCTCCAAAGATGGGAATTTTGCAGAGAACTCAGACTTAACCTCACTCACTACCTTTGCTATGGCTTTGCACACTTCATTAATTTCTGTTTTAACTCCTTTGCCAAGGTAGTGAGCAGCCTTCAAGCTTCCCTTGTATGCATCATTTATAGCTTCTTACACTTCACCGGGAGATAGAGATTTGGCATTTGATCCCAGTGAAGTGATGTATTCCTCTCTCAGATACTGAAGAGCTTCATCCAAGGTTACACTCCCTGCCCCTTGCATCAAAGCATCCACATTACCATCTCTTTCACTTTCTTCAACAATCTTATCTTTTTACAATTACACATCTTCTTTGTGACATAGAAGAATGGCTTCATAGTCTGGATTTGAAAGATTGGATGTGACAAGGTTTTGAGCTATTTTTCAAAACTCAGGAATCTGATCCACATGAAGACTTTGTAGTGCTTCAACCGTCAATTGTTGTGGAACAGACCCTGATCCTGAAGCACTGTCATGTTGCACAGGCTTCAGCCATTGTGACAAGAAGTCAGAACTAGAGCTTGGCAAGCTAGACCCCCAGTTACAGATGCAACTTCTATAATCAGATGGAATGACTCTACTACTGTTGTCTCCACATGAGTGGGATGAGTTACAACAGTAGATGACACAGGCACAGAGTCTCTAGTGAAAACTAGTGAAGCCTCTGTGTTTTTGATGGTGTCATTAAGAGATGTCCCAGCATGTATTCCCTCACCATCTAAATGTAGGTCCTGGGTGGTGAGCAAAGTGTCTTGCATTAAGTCACTTGAATCCATTGGATCACCAAAAAAAGAAAATTCTTGGTGATCAATGCCTTGCTTTTCAATTACTTGAGTTGCAGGCTGCAAAGAAATATGAGTTGTAGATTCTGGAAGAGAAGTGTCTTGTAGAGTAGATTTTGGCAACTCCCCCTGAGAGATAGAGGGAGTTTCAATTGTGATGTGCTCTCCACTCAATGTTGTGCCAGCCTCATTACTTCCATGTGCTGACTCTTTACAAGAAAGTGCAATAAAGAGAATGCTTGATTCTATAGATGCACCCTGTAGAGAGAGTACATCTAGTGAGTTGTTTGCCCCTGATTTTACAACTTCAGCCATTTGAGTGACTGAAGAGGTGGTTTTCTTAGACTTCTTCTTCTTTGGCCTTTGCAAGGGTGACTCAGGTTCCTCACTTTCTAAACCTAGTTCTACAGCAAAGGTAGCTTTAGATAATATGGTCAAGGGTGTAGAAATAACATGTTTTCTCTTCTTCTCCTTTTTACTAACATCACCATGTTGAGAGGATGATGTAGTTGGCTCACTATTTGGTAATGTGTTTGGTTGAGGAGGTAAGTTAGCAGACCCTGGGTTAGCATTTTGTTCTACTTGCTTGGGCTGTGCTAACTCGGATTTTGATGCAAATGTTGGCATGTTGTGAGGGTAAGACTCAAATAACCTCTACATATGAGGGGTTATTACAAGTCTCACATCCACATCATTCCTAGTATCCAAATTACCAAAAATGAGTTTGGTCATGGACTTAGAATAACCTATTCTTATTTTATCTAAGCCAGGTAATTCAATCAAATTTTTTATCTAAATAATTAAGAACAGACTGAATAAACCTGGGAAAGAAGATATCATTACCTCTCTTGGCTGTATTCTTACCAAGTTTTCCATAGAGCTCCTGCATTATAAGCTTTCCAACATCTATCATTTTGTCAAAGGCCAATGAGTACCCTACCTGTTGAGCAGGTGCATTCAATTGGTCATAGCTGGACTTCCTTCCACTGAATACTTGTAGAATGGTTGCAAACACATAACTCCATTCTTTCCTTAGGTGCTTCCTATTCAGGTTCCCAACCTTGATAGTGTCTGAGTACCTTATAATTAAGTTCAAAGAACTCCACCAGTTGATCATCTGTTACTAGACTGTTGTATTCATCCTGGTGAAGATCCAAGGCCTTGCTCATATCCTCAGAGGTGATGTTGAACTCTTTACCCAGAACTTTGCAATTTATGACATAGCCCAAGCTGCCATCTTTAAGAGCAATAGTTTCAGTAATTGCAGTGTTCCAAAACTGTTCTCGAATGTCTAGATACAGAGTTGGGTTGGCCGTAAGTGCTCCCTTGATATAGGATTCAGACATCCATTTTACAAAACACTTGTAATTAGCATTTGGAGCTTCGACATCACTTGAGAAAATGATGAAGTTGGTGTTGAATTTCATGGTTGTCATTGATACCGAGAAGAGAGAGAAGAGAATGAAGGTTGAAGAAGAAATTTAGCTTTTGAGATTGGGGTTTCCAGAGGATTTTAGCTTGAGAAATCGAATGAAATGAAGGAAGTAGTTGTGGAATTGTATAAGTATGAAGTACTTGAACTGTCGATTAGATATATGTTTTGTATCGACAAGTCAGGCATTCGAGAAGTGTAAAACAACTATTCGATATGTCAAGAAAGGCTTATTCGATAACTCAAGCAGGTAGAAACTCACAGCTGGCAGTCTATCCAATTTAAAATTGAATAAAATATGTTTTTATGAGTGAATTAAGATTTTAGACAAAAATCCAAAAACGATTGAAATTCAGCGATAATTCAGCTTTTCAAAATGATTCGAGAACTCAAAATATGAAATTCGAGAACTTAGACAATTAGAGAAATCAAGTACCATATTCGAGAAGTCAAGTATATTTCCATTCGATATCTCTAAAATACTCTATTTGAGAACTCAAAAGTACTCTATGGGGACTTGTTAGAGAAATCGAACAGTAGCACAGAATGATTCATTAGAGAAGTCAGACTTATCGAAATAAGCTTTCACTCATAAAATTCAATTTTCACTATCTTTTAAAATTTACCAGAAATATTCAGTGAAGAATATTCCAACAAATTAAATAGTGATTTTCTTGAAATTTCATAGAAATTCCAAGTTAACAATATATGATTTTTCATTTTATAAATCATATTTCAGCCAACACTTCAAAAATATTAAGCATTTAGATAAAGAAAGTGTTTACTGCTACAACAGTTTTGTTGATACTTTCACTTAGTCAGATTCTGAAGAATTCAACATTCCAATCTCACTAACCAACCTAGTGAAGGTGGCTTAATCCAATGGCTTAGTGAATATATCAGCTAATTGTTTATCTATGGGAACATAAATGTAACTCAATGGTTCCACTGGTTGCATGTTTCCTGATAAAATGATATCTGATGTCAATGTGCTTTGTCCTAGAATTATTGAAAGGATTGACAACTATAGAGATTGCACTTGTGTTGTCACACATGATAGGAATCTTTTCCAACACAAGTCCATAATCTCTAAGTTGATTTCTAATCCAAAGCACTTGAACACAGCAACTTCCAGCAGCTATGTATTCAACCTCAGTCGTGGAAGTTGACACAGATTGTTGTTTCTTGCTATACCAAGAGACTAACCTTTGTCCAAGGAACTGTCAGCTTTCTGAGGTGCTTTTCCTATCCACTCTGCATCCAGCATAATCAGCATCAGAACAACCAACCAGTTTGAACCCCGTGTCCTTAGGATACCATAAACCCAAGTTTGGAGTGCCCTTCAGATATCTAAAGATCCTTTTAATAGCAATCATGTGTGATTCCTTTGGATTTGACTGAAACCTTGCACACGGACATGTAGCAAACATGATGTCTGGCCTACTTGCAGTGAGATAGAGTAGAGAACCAACCATGCCTCTGTAGACTAAGATATCTACCTTCTTGCCCTTAGCATCTTCATCCAATTTAGTGGCAGTGGCCATGGGTATCTTTGCAGGTGAGCTTTCTTCCAAGTCAAACTTCTTCAATAGGTCTTTGATGTACTTGGTTTGACTAATAAAGATAGCATCCTTCCTTTGACTAACTTGCAGTCCACGAAAGAATGTCAACTCTCCCATCATGCTCATCTCATATTTGCTTTGCATGAGCTTAGAAAACTTTTCACATAGTTTCTCATTAGTAGAGCCAAATATGATATCATCCACATAGATTTGAACTAGGATAATATCATTACCATGCTTCTTGTAAAACAGTTTCTTGTCCAATGTGCCTCTAGTGAACTAATTTTCAAGAAGAAATTGTGATAGAGTGTCATACCATGCTCTTGGAGCCTGCTAAAGTCCATACAATGCCTTGAGCAGTCTGTAGACAAAGTTTGGGAAATGTGGATCCTCAAAGCCAGGTGGTTGTTGCACATATACTTCTTCTTCCAACTCTCCATTCAGAAATGCACTCTTGACATCCATTTGATAAACTTTGAAATTTGAATGTGCAGCAAATTCCAAGAAGATTCTGATGGCTTCCAGTTTGGCAACAGGGGCAAATGTCTCATCATAGTCAATGCCTTCCTGTTAAGAGTATCCTTTTGCAACCAACTTTTTTGTTCCTTATAATCACACCATCTTCATCCATCTTATTTTTCAGAACCCATTTTGTTCCAACAATGGTTCTGTTCTTTGGTGCCGGCACAAGCTCCCACACTTTGTTTCTTTCAAATTGATTTAGCTCCTCTTGCATGGCAATAATCCAGTCTGGATCCAACAGTGCATCATCAAGTTTCTTAGGCTCAACTTGAGACAGAAAGCAACCATAGAGACACTCATTTTGAGTTGCTCTCCTTGTTCTCACTCATGCACTTGAATCTCCAATAATTTACTCTGTAGTATGTGATCTATCCCATTTTCTTGTATGCTCAGGTTGATTCCTTAAATGATATGTTGCTTCATCATCCAAGTTGTGATCAGATTCATTTCCTCCCCCTGTGAAAGTGCTCTCATTCACAGGCGTGTCTTGGATGCTTGTATCTTCACTGTTGATTGGCACAAACTCTTCTCTTGCTTCATCATTCACTGGAGTTTTTTGAGCTGTAGTCTCAACATCAGTTTCAATCTCTTCATCAGAATCATCCATATCTTCAAACCTTAATGGATTTTTATCTTCATCATTGGCTTCTTCTAGTCCAGGTAGTTTGCTGTCATCAAATGTCACATCTGTGCTTTCCATAATTTTCTTTTGACTGATGACATAAACCTTGTAAGCTGTTCTCTCCAATGAATAGCCAAGAAATATTCCTTTAAATGCCTTTGCATCAAATTTTCCAACATATTTTGAATTATCCTTTAACACAAAGCATTTGCTTCCAAAAGCATGAACATGCTTAAGAGTGGGCTTCTTTCCAGTCATCAAATTGTAAGGTGTCTTTCCAGTGTTTTTGTTGATGATGGCTCTGTTTTGAATATAGCATGCAGTGCTCACAGCCTCATCCCAAAAACATGTAGGCATCTTTGCACAAGTAACATTGTTCTAGCAACCTCAATTAAAGTTCTATTCTTTCTCTCAACAACTCCATTTTGTTGTGGAGTCCTTGGAGCTGAGAATTGTTGTGAAATACCATTCTCTTTGCAGAATGCTTCAAGAATGGCATTTCTGAACTCTGTTCCATTGTCACTTCTCAATGCCATCACACTTGCATTGTTGGCCTTTGCTTCTTTATCAACTTTCTTTATGTGCACAATGATTACTTGTGGATCCTCATCCTTTGATGCTAGAAATTCCACCCATGTATACCTTGTAAAGTCATTAACCATTACCAAAGCATACTTCTTTCTTGAAAGTGACAAATGTTGACAGGCCCAAACAAATCCATATGAATTAGTTGAAGGGGCTTGGTTATTGATGTCACTGTCTTTGACTTGTGGCTTGACATTTTCATCTTCCCTTTTTGACAAGCCTCACACACTCCTTCTTGACAGAATTCAAGTGTGGGAATGCCTCTCATTAACTCTCTTTTGACTAAAGAGTTAATGGCTTTAAAGTTCAGGTGTGATAACTTTTTATGCCACAACCAACAATCTTCATTTGATGCCTTTGTGTAAAAGCAACAAATTTTGTCCTTGTTTGCAGAGTTCATATTGGCTACAAACAGGCTTCCTTTCCTGACTCCAGTTAGAGGAAGTTCACCAGTCTTCTTCTGAGTAATCAAACATTCATCTTTGTCAAAATCAACTTTAAAACCCCTGTCAGTAAACTGACCAACACTTAGTAGATTATGCTTGAGTCTTTTAACCAGTGCTACATCTTCAATGATGACATTACCAACTTTCAGTTTGCCATATCCCAATATGTTACCAATGCTGTCATCTCCAAAAGTAACCATAGGGCCAGCCTTTTCTTCATACTGTGATAGCAGGGCCATATCACCAGTCACGTGGTTTGAGCATCCACTGTCCAACACCCAAATGACTTTCTTTTCTTTCTCTTTGCCCTGCAAACACAAATTTATTACTTCTTATTTGGTACCCAAACAAGTTTGGGTCCACTTGGATTAGAAACAATCTTATCATAAACAGCATGCTTATCAACTTTCTTAGGACTGGTCTTCTTATCACAGCTAGTAGTCTTAGAACTTACGTTCTCAGACTTGGGTGATAGAGGTGCCTTCCTAGCTTTAGGGGGACTTGAAGACTTTGACCTTGTGTAGTGTGTGTGAGTGTTGTGATTGATACAACCATCAATGAATTGTCTTCTCAAATTAAAACAACTGGTCATAATATTCATATTGCATGGCATACAGTCAAATTTATCACAGAATGGAGAATCTCTACGTCTTAATGGCAAAGAACAATCATAGAAAGGTTTAGCCACACTACCTACAGGTTTCTTTCAAGCATGAGTTAAGTGATTAATGCTAAAACAGTTTTGTTAAGTTTTCCTAGTGGCATTAGGCATATAAGCATAGTTGTTATCTTTGTTGATCTCTAGTTTGCCATTCCTGTTTTGTTTCTTTTTAGCCACATTATTCACAGATTCATTCCTTTTAGCTGGTTCAAACTTAACAGATTTCTCAGTCTTAGGTTCAACTCCAACAGGCTTCTTGGCTTTCACTTTGGTACTCTCATTCTTAGAGGATGCTGGTTGTTCACTTGATTATGCTTCATCTTCATCAATCAATATTTGCTTGATGAGTAAGGCTTCCTCATCAATTTCAAGTGTTGATTCTTTAAATATAGGTGCCTTAGTATTTTTAAAAACATGAGGCACATTCTCATGAATATCCTTGTCATCTTCAATGACAGCACAGCCTTTCCTCTTCTTGTGAGTATCATAATCAAAGCCAATAGCAGCCTTTGCATTCTCCTGATGTTTCTCATGATAGGACTACAGTAGGCTAGAGGAGTTCTTAAAGGTCTTTAGTTTAAACTCATTTTAAGCTAATTCATCCCTAGAGCCTTTTCAATCTGACTAGCACATAGAACCTTATTCTCTAGATATTCAACTTCTTTCTTAAGGTTTTCTACTTGCATAGCAGTTAGCTCTAGTTCCTCATTTCTTTTGTTTAACAGTTCATTTTTAGCAGACAATTTCACAATCTCTTCATTAGCAGCAGTCATACTGGTATGAATGTTAAACATCTCAATAGATAGTTGTTCAATCATATCTTTATATTCATAAATAGACATGTCTATGGTAGTGAGAGATGGTACCTGAGAGTCTGATGGAGATGTCTCTTCCTTGGAATTGGCCATCAAGACATAGTTGCAAAACTCTTGCTCTTCTCCATCACTGTCAGTGTCATCCCAACACTTCCCTTCAGCTATGTAGGCCTTGCCTGGTGTTTGCTTTCTGAGAAGAGCCTCATATTTAGCTTCAAGCTCTAGAAACTCATTATCCTTCTTTTTAGGATTTTTGCATTCACTAGCAAAATGCCCTAGGTCATTGCATCTATAACATCTCACGAATGACCTATCCACATAGCCAGTTTTGAATTTATTTTTGTTTGGCTTCACAGGTGCTTTGCTCTTGTTGAATGAATGATTCTGAGGTCTAGGTTTGAATGGTTGCTTTCTCTTGAATCTGATATTTGGAAATTTTCTGGCCATGAAAGCATATGATGTATTTTCCATGCCATCTAGCTCCTCAAGAGTGTAGAACTCATCTTCTCCTTCCTGTTCCTCAGCAACAGCCTCAGGTAGCTCCACTACTGGTTCCTCATCCACTATCTCTTCAATTCTCAGCTGGCTTGTAGAGGCTTCAAGGTCTTGTATAGATTTGTTTATAATCAAGGCACATGATGTGTTGATCATTTTCCCTTGGTTGGCTTGGATAGCCCTCTTCAGCAACAGCTCCAGCTCATGAGTCTTTAACACACCATAAAGCACATCATATGTACCTCTGTTCAAATCTCTTTCCCTTAGAGAAATAACCCTTTGCTCTAGGTGGTTAGGTGAAGAGAGTAGAAATTTCATAATCAGCTCCTTGGTGCTGTAGACTTTTCCATTCATATGTAGCTCAGTCACCAGCTTGTGAAATCTCTCAAACATGTTAGTAATGCTTTCTTTGGGTTGTGCCATGAAAGCCTCATATTGTGTGACCAGTATCTGTTTCCTGTTTTCTCTAACCTCCTCTGTCCCTTCACACAAAATTCCAATGTGATCCCACATCTCTTTTGCTGTTGTACACGAAGCTATGTTGGCAAACATCGACAACTCCATTGAATCTATGATAAGCAGCATGAGATGGCTGTCAAGAGCAACCTTCTCTTTTTCCAGTGTCTGTCCATTTAGATGGTTCTTTGGGAACACAGGATCTTGGAATGGTTATTGTTCCAACAGTTGACTCAGCAATCTCTTGTTGTGGAACAAATGGACCATTCTTGAGAATCTCGGGGTATAGAGGGTTAGCCTTTGATGAACAACATCATCTTGATCTTCCAGAGGTTGTAGTTGTCTTTGTCAAACTTTGGGACCTTCACCGTTCCTGTTGCCTTTGGTGTATTCATGATCTTTTTCTGTTTTGATCAACAGCCTGCTCTGATACCACTTGTTGAGTATGGAATACACAGACAAGAAAATGCAGGAGGGTGAATGTATTTTCAAACTTTTCTTCAACTATGAATATTAAGAATGATTGTTTGAAGGTTTGAATCTGTTTGTGTAGCAAAGTATGTGTTTGTGTTTAACAAAATATTTAAGTGTGGAAAATAAACACAAGAGCACGATCACTCACTTTAATCTAATATTATATTAGATAAAGATTTGCTACAAACTGTGAAGACAAATGTTAGTATTCTCAGTTGTGTTTTTCTCAGAGAGATGTTCTAAGTTGTAATGAGAAAACTTCAAAACTTTATCTTGCTGCTAGATAAGTTAGGTTGTACACTTATAGAACATGTGTGCAACCTACTTACTACAAATGTAAAGACAGACGAAATTACTTTCTAATTTGCCTATCCCTATTCGAGTAAACATCCAAGCAACTTGTAATTTAACTTTTCTTTAATCTACTCAGATCCACTTCTTTAGCAGCTTGTCTCCTATAACAACTCTCTAAGCTTCTTTGTAGACTTTCCAAGAGCACTTTACAGTACTGTGGTCCTGAAAATGTTTTGGCTTGCTGCAGGTTTCTGACTTGTACAATTTCCAGTGTTTTGTCTTCAAGACTGCATTCGAGAAGTAACTAAGTGATTGATTCGAGAACTAGAATTAGTTTATTCGATAACTCTAAGTTCTCAAATATTGTATAACTGACATATCGAATCACTTCTCGAATTAGTCTTTTCTTTAGGAGTCCTTGACTTGTCAAATAGAGCTTTTAACTTATGGAATCCTTGAGATGTCGAATAGAATAAAACACTTCTCGAATTAGTACTTAGGCATATCTTCAATCTTCAAAAACCAACCGTGTTTGTTCCTACAGCCTTGTTCTCCAAGCTTGAGGCATGATCTCTGGATCTTCTTTCAAGCATTATTTCATGACTTAATTTACAGTTACATAGATAGAATTTTGATGCCTATTACAAGTACTAAATACAAGTAGAAACTCTACAACTAGAGGTTCCCCCAGTTAAGGGGTCATGTAAGTAATGCAAAGCATTACAAATAATTAGGCTTGTTATTAGATGTATACAGGCAAGCCTCTGTGACTAACAGTTTATGTCATAGTCTTTTTTATTCATGTTAAGTTGTTTGGTGGTATATATATTATGCAATTGTGCTACACCTATGTCGCAAGTGCATGACTCTTTTTGTAATACCTTCTTTCATCTAAACCACGAGTTAATAGTGTTCTTTGTGTTATATTGCTAACAATATTAGTCAGTTATAGTGAAATTTATATTCAAACCAAATAGTTTTTTGTAGTGATTTGTTACACAATTAGTATTTAGTATTTAATAATGTCTTTTCATTTATTAAAAACTTATTTTTCATGGTATATAATAATATATATGAAACAGTTTTATGTAGTTATTCTTTTGTTGAAAAATAATTATTACATTTATGTGATTAGTAAAATATGTGATAGTACATATTCATAATCATTTTTTATTTTTTAGTTACAATTTTCAATTTTATAATGTTTAAAATGTGAGATGTCGCCGTTAGGCGACGACGAAAAACCTTTGAACTGAATATTTATATAAACTTATATATATATGCGATTAGTGAAATATGTGATAGATATTACCTCTTCTTAATTTGAAATGGAATTATGTACCTCTTTTCGAAGAAACTGGGTACGACAAATAGGAGGTGAATGCTATTATTTTTATTTTATAATCTTGACATTGATTAAAATGTAATTACTATTTAATATATATTTATTCTTTATTTTTTTAAAACTAAAAATTAAAACTTATTAAATTTTTTATTTAAATTTATGATCATATATCTAGCAAAAGTTATTATTATCTTATACATATGGATTTATCACAATTTTTAGAGCGCGTGTAACCCGGGTAAAATTTCTAATCTTCGCACATGAATAGTTATGAGCTAAATAAAATAAATTTGTAGGGGTAAAATTCCTAATCTTTGCCTAATAGTAATATCGTATTGCGTAGATTTTTAATTGTTCGAACTTGCTATATTGAATTAAATTTGTTATAACTCTTTTTGTTACCAAAATGCGAGGTGTCGTCGAATACGGTACTGAGAAATCGTCAATAATATGCTTAAATTTAATATGGAATAAAGGATAGTTTTATTCTTTTTACAATGTTCAATGATGACAATAAATAATTGATGTTTAAATACCAATTAAAAATTGAGAACTCGCAAATGATTGATTTAAATTTTATAGTTGAAATTTTTAATTTTAAAATATCTGAATTTATAAATTTTTATTATAGCTATCTATGCAGTTAATGGAATATGAGATATGATATCTTCTCAAAATCGATTTTAGTTACTTATTTACAATATCTAAATTGCGAGCCGTCGCCTATGACGGGAAACTTTGAACCAAATTTTTATATAAACTATCGTTTTACCCGTGCTACGCACCGATCGATAAATTATATTAATTAATTAATATAAATATATTATTTTAATTATTATTTAGAAAAAAAATATAATTTTATTGGAATGTTAATTAACTTAAGTATAAAAATTACTTATCGGTGAATTCATACCAATTGAATTAATATTAGTATTATGAACCAATCATCAAAACTAATATAACCCCCGTTGAAAAGTTTAAAACCCTCTTTATTGTCTTTTTTTAAATTTAGCTTTCATTTTATTTCTCTCTTTGTTAGAGAATATTTCTAAGTACCATGTTAACAAATTTTTCACCTATATTCTGAGAATTTGGTATATTTATTCAATATCGGATCCTTAAAATATTTATTATATTAATACATTGAAAATATTTGTATGGTCATGGTTAATTGTTTCGATTACATATTAAAAATGTATAGACACTCAATCCTCACGATTCCAATAAATCATTAGACTATCTATCAAAAAAAGGTTGCAGCGATATGAGAAATGATATCTACTGTGCAACATACATGAAACGAACGTAGTTATAACAATAGAAACTTTCATCTAATCTAGTTTGTTATGTGATCGTTCAATATCTTTTTTTACAAATTATATGTCCTTTTATTAATGAATTGATTTACAATTGAAAAATAAATATTATCAACTAATCAAACAAATTCAATATATCGCGCTCTTGGAGTAACATATGATTGTTAGAGTTTATGGTGATTGACCTTAGCTTATTTGTAAAGACAAATTAAAATGTGCATTTTCAGTTTGGAAGTTTATATGTTGGATTTTTTAATCTTTTCTAGTAAAACATGGTATAATAAATTTTAGTTTAATTTACTCTTAAAATAAGACATATGAAAATGAGTATCACCTATCGTTTTTCTATTTGACTAACTTGTGAAAATAAGCTACTGTCCGTAAAATTGAAATCAAGTTTGTAATATATAAATAAATAATCACATTGTTATATATGTGCTCTTGTAATTTAGATATTAAGTTAAATAACATGAAATTCATTTTTCTTTAAGAGTGAGTATATTTTTCCGACATATATAAGAAGAAATAGTCTATGTAGACCTGAAAAATCATTTTACACATTCATGTTGTGTACTTTAGGGTCTTGAACGAAAATGACATGATATTGAATCACATACCCGTAATTAGAACACAAAAATAGCTTATGTAAATCTAACAAATCGTTTTGTACATTCATGTCGTGTAACTTGAACGAAATGACATGATATTGATTCGTGTACCGAAATTATAACACAAAATGACATTAAACTACATGAATTTTTTCGTGTACACAAAATGAAATGAAATATGCGAATAGAAAAGTATGACAATTACATGAAATATCACTTTGTATCCAAGTTATGTAAATATATAATTATGTGTTCTTGAACAACATTGAGATGTTACAAAACTAAACTAAAGGTAGTACGCACGATGTAAAGTCTCCAAAACAAAATGAAACTCTCTTTTTTATTTTTTCTTAATATTGTTTTTTGTTAATAAATATCTCTCTTTGTGTAAAATCTTTCTACCAAGTTATTGAGTTTTCTTACCCATATTTTATGCTTTGTTGATATTAAAAAATAAATTATAATCAACCATCCAAGCAAATTCAATATATGCTCTTAGGTTAAAATATTGGAATTGATACGATTACTTTAATTCCAGACTATAAAATTAAAAAACGCACCCTTTTATTAAAAATATTTAATAATTTATGTGTATCAACCTTTTTATTTATCAATATTAATAATTTTTATAATAAAGACCGTAGTTGCTGCTGCTCGCTCTCTCTCTCTCTCTCTCTCTCTCTCTCTCTTCACCTCTCCCAAAATATGCTAAACTAAAGTTTAGGAGCTAATATATCAGTTTTTTGGTTTTTTATATTTTTTTATAAATTTAAATTTATTTTTCTTTATTTTTCAATAAATAAATCTCTTTATTGAGAGTCTAGTACCTCGTTGCCCGTTGGTGGATTTTATCTATCGAAATATTAGATTTTGTACTATCTCCTTGTGAATGATAAGCCTCATTTTCTTTTCCTTTATTTTACTTTGGCTTTCAATAAATATCTCTCTTTGTTGATAGCCTAATATCATATTCGTGGATTTTGTATACCCATGTATTAGATTTTGTTATATTAGTTCATTGATTTGGATAATGTAGAATCACAGTTTTCGTCGGTTGTTTGAATACGTTCTGACAAATCAGATATACATATTCCTCACGTTTATAACAAAATGTTAGATTATCTCGCCGAAAAAGCTGCATAATTTAGAGATATAGATGATGGATATACCATAATTGAAGACCTGTTCAATGATTGGATAAAGAAAATTAATGATCTATTTTACTATGTATTTGTTCAATTTTAATCATTTTTGTAGATGTTGTATGCCCTTTTATTGATTTTTT
Source organism: Saposhnikovia divaricata (assembly GCA_036435485.1). Lineage (NCBI taxonomy): Eukaryota > Viridiplantae > Streptophyta > Magnoliopsida > Apiales > Apiaceae > Saposhnikovia > Saposhnikovia divaricata. Next base: position 89,544,816 of record CM071596.1, read on the forward strand.
TGCAGGTTTGATTATTTTTGTGGATAACATATGTCATTTTATAGATGAATTAATTATCTATAAATAAATAGTAATTTATAAGAAAATTTGTGCTAAATTGACCAATTTATCATGGAAATATTCACTAAAATATTTTCATTAACTCTGTAAAATTTTATTTTTTGATTGATAATTTATACACCAAATAATGTATAGTACTATTTAAGAGTATATGTTTTTAATATTTTGAATAATTCAAATATATTGGAAGATCAAATTATTTTTTCATTAATTATTGCATAGTTAAAAAAAATTCGTAATTAAAATGTGAAAGATGATTGGTTTAAAATTCATTCTAATGTTTCAACTGGTTGATGCTAGCTTTTTTTTTTTGCCAAATTATTTAATACTTTACATAACTTAAATTTTGAATATATATTTATAATAATTTGCTAAATAGTTTTATATTGTTAACAATATTTAATTCATGATTTTGATTGTACCTTATGCTTTTGAATTGGGAGTTTGAGATATCAAAATATCTGTTATAGATTTATAGATTCATATATTAGTGTATTATTTTTAACTTAAATAATTATCGTATTTAGAATAAAATTGTTAAGTAATCACTGAATAACATCGACAACCCAACACTGTAAAAACATTTTTCTATAGGCACGCCTAATCATGCAAACAAATTAGTGTAATGTGGTAAGGATTGATGCCTAGAATTCAGTAAGTCGCAGAATTATTGGAGTTCGCCACTGAATATTCTAATGAGAATTAACTCTGGGATAATATGGACTAGGGATGATGATAACCTAAATCGTTTTCTATGTTTTTGTTGATTTTATTGGACAATTAAAACACGAAAAATACGATACATATATATAATCGAAATAAAAAGATAATCTATCCATGTATAGTATGTCATATAATAAAAAGATATAAAGTAGTACATTAACCGAAATTGATATGATTTAGGCATAAGGAGAATTGATGCATATACTTAGTTTATCAAAGTTGGCTAAGTCTGATGAGGAATAGGGAATAAGCGGCTTAAATTTCCCTTAATGTTTAAATTGATATAATAATTATATTTTTTAGTTTGTAAGAATTTTGTTTTATATAAACTGTTTATTAGTTAATCGTAAAATAAAAATTAGTAGTTATTATTTTTAGTTAATTGATATGAAAAAATAAAAATCAACTGTTACTGAGTGTAACCTGAGTTGAGTTTAATCTTGGCTGAAACGTAGAATCAAGATCCAATAGAGAAACATGTTACATTAAGTTTAATTGGTCTAAAATTTAGTAGATTTTGATTGATGTTAAAATAATTCACATTTTTGTGATTGGGTAACTAATATATGGTAGATTCGGGTATCCTTTATTATAATAAATGATGTTCAAAAACCATTCATAGCTAAAAGATGTATAAACATATGTAATATATTGTTATGTGGATTTATTGAAAATAATATTTACGATTAGTAGAAATTTTTTAAAATTAAAAACCATGTAATATACGAAGTTATTAAATCAAGATATTATTAAATTTAAATTTAATTTAATCGTGATTAGTAAATTAGAATAAGTATGATAAATAATAAAAAAATAGTACATGGTTAATTGATTCAAAGTTTAGAAGTAAATTCGGATTGCCTCTAAAATAATTTTAATTTTTGAATTGGTAATTTATTCACCAACCAATAACAATACTCTTCTAGCGTATACTTGATAATTAAAGTAAATAAAAATGTATGTAGCATTCGTTTATGTGAATTTAGTAATTTTTTTATTAAAAAATTATGAATAAATATATTTTTGAGTCTTTAAAAAAATTGAGTTTTTGAAGATATGGATATTATCCAAGCTAGTTAAAGTTTGATTCAAATCCGATTTTATAGTGTTGGCTTATATTCATTTATTAATTAATTTTATTAACAAATTATGAATAAATATATTTTTGAACTTTTAAAAAAAATCAAATTTTTGAAGGTATGTGTGACGCCCCCAGATCCACCCTGACCGGAGACCCGGGTCGTCACATTGTCTCAATATCCTGTAGCACAAGTTACGCAGTAATAAAGCAAAATATATAATACAACGGAGCATAAGTGTCCCACTCCGCAAATCCAAGATCAGTCTCACACATTGTTATCATACGACATAATACATCTCGGGATAATATTTTACATATGTTACAAAAGTAGGTAGATAAGGATTCCAGCTAGACATTCTAGTTTTAGTCAGCATAGCCTGGAGCTTTCTCCTTTCCCTTGGATCCCTGGTTGGACGTCTCGCCTTTTTCCCTCTTGATAGCTGAATAAAAAAATGTTGTAAAGCAAGAATGAGCAACTACAGTGCTCAGCAAGTTCTCTTCTTACTCGTTATATATATATATATATATATATATATATATATATATATATATATATATATAATAAGATTTCCCAAAATTAATTGAATATCACAAATCTGGATTTTGACTCAGTACTCATTTTGAAAGCAGAATACTCGAAAAAGACTCAATACTCATCTAGAAAATAGAATTCTCGAAAGACTCAATTGATATAACTCTGTTGACTCATGATTTAAGAATAAACTGGTCTTCCACCTCTCGGTATCTCGGTGGGGCGATCAACTATCCGACCGGGAATACCGTCCTCCAATGATATCGCACTTCGCCCGATCACGGCTACAATACGCTATCAACAATATAAAATATGAAAATATGAATGCTAGCATCATAGGGGTTATTAATTAACCCTGGCATCATAGTGCCAATATATCTCGTGTCTGCATAACGGTACACAAGTCTCTCTTTCTCTAAAATGGGTCTCTTTCCCAAAATTTGACCAGTAGAATACAGAATTCCCGAATATTTGATGAACAGATAACTCGACATAATTCTTCCATGAAACATTTACAAATCTGGCGGACTGCCAGACCGACTCAATTGTTCCACCAATCCGATCAATGGACCGAGGTAAATTCTCAATAATAATATTTTATTGGTTGACACGAACAAGATGCCAACCCTCGACAATAAAGTCGACCATCTCGAAATATTGAGGATAGTCTTAAAATGAAGTAATTTGGAGTCGTACTGTACAAATAGTATTCCTCGAATATTTATAATACCCATAATTGATGAACGTTAAATAGAATATTTTTCACTTGATCAACGAGTAAAACTCTAAAGATCCTAATTTTTATAACCTTTATTTATTGATTCGAGAGACGAACCAACTAAAAGATAATCAATAATTATTGTCGAATTTGTACAATAAATTCGACTGAAAGGAATAAATTTAACTATCTCGAATAAATGAGAATAGTTTCACTGAATCATAATAATAGTCGTCTCGAATTAATGAGATCGACCCGATAGCAACGAAATTAATTCCACGCTTATAAGGGATATAATTCACAAATAAACTAATTTTAACAGTAACAAAATATCGTAACGAGAAAATAATGCTCAAAAGGATAATTAAATATCATAATTGACAGCTCGAAATTAAATAAGGAAAATAATAATACGAACAGAAATTCAAATCTCTAAGAGTTAGGGTAGGAATGAACTTGCCTCGATCTCGAAGTGCAAATGAATGCAGATAAAAATTATACTCTACCCGTGAACTTGGCGTCGATCTATGTCTCGAGAATTATTTTCTAGAATGACAACCAGAAATACGTGAGCGATTCTTCGGAATAAAATACTCCCGATCCGATAATCTAATTAATAATAATATAATATCTCATAAAATCTCCGGAATAACTAACCGAAATTAATTCCGGAATAAATAAATATTTCTTCGAACACAGGAATTAAATCTGGAGAATATATCCTATTTTAATATCTGGAAATCTAAATTCTTACTCAAAATGAAAAATTCAAACATCTATTTTTATTCAATTTAAAACCAAATAATTATTCTCATTTTTTAAACTAATTTATCAAAGAATTCTAATTTAAAAGAAATCTCACAAATTCTAATTTACTAAACTCATTAACAAATTTTAAATCCCTAAATTAAATCTGACTCGATTCGGTTAATTAAAATAAACCGGAAAATATTAAAAACAGCTTTTCCAAAATAAATCATATTTTATTCTATTTATTACACAAATATTCTTCTTTTTATCAAAAAATTATTAAATCCCTAATTTCCGTCCAAAAATAACTCTTTTTAACAAACAAATAAATAATCCATTCTGTTAAACCCTTTTCATTGCAAAATAATAAATATCTAATTTATTTTCAAAATCACATAACGACACTTATTTAATTAATAAATAATAAATTCTAAATTACATTTTAAAAACTCTAAATAATTCTATTTAGTTAATAACGCAATTAAATTATTATTTACCCGATAATTTAAATAACGGTTCAAATCATAAAATCTTGATTTTTAACGAACTGTCGCCAAATTACTAAACGGTATCGGTTTATTAATACTGTATTATTTTAATATTTTACTCTACGGTAACCACGGCGTGGGCCCCACCGACACCACCACCGTGGGCCCCACACCCCCTCCGTCTCTCTCCCCTGCACCGTCTCTCTCGACCCTCTCCCAGTCTCTCTCTCTCCCTCTCTCTCTCTCTCTCTCTCTCCCTCTCTCTCTCTCTCTCTCTCCCTTATCTCTCAATCTCACTCTCTTTCCCTCTCCCTGCATCACTCCCTCTCCCTGCATCACTCCCTATTCGAACCTCTACAAAAGAACAACCCAACCATCAAACAATCTCCACAACTCTCTCATTCCTCTCTACCCATCACAATCTCTCAACCACAACTCTCTCTAAACTCTCTCAATCCCGACCTCTCAACCTCCCTCGTCGTCTCTCACTCTAACAACACAATCCACCATTGATTACAACCCCGGCAAAACTCCCTCCTCCAACAATAACTAACATCAATTTCAACCAAACCAATCTTTCTCCCCATTCCCGAGTTCCCCTTCTAACTCTGCCTCTCCCTCTTGTTTCCTCACTTCGAACGGACCAAGCAATAACAAGACATCACTCCTTCCCCTTATACCTTCGACAACCCAACACAAAAACAAACACTCTCTCACTCCGATACATATCCCGACTGCAAACAATCGGAAATACAAGGCAAGCAATACAAGCACAAACAGAAATCGAAAGAGAAAAAGGAAAAAAAATTAAACTACCTGGGTCTTGTTTTGGTCTGAGAATTAAGGCCGAGTGTTTTGGTTTTTGGTTCAAAGAGGCAGTACTTGTGTTTATTATGTGAAAACAGGAATGGGTTTGTGTTTGTTTCTGAGTTGCTCTGATTAGTGAATAAATGGTTCGAGTGTTTTTGCTTAATAGAGATAGGAAATTAAGAGAGAAGTGGGTTTATATTGACAGAGTTTTTGTTTTGTATAAATATAACTGGGCTTTGCAGAGAGATAAAACAAAAAAAACAAGGCATGTGTTTTCTCTGTTTTGCAGTGTAGTGAAGTAACATAATAAACATATAGCCCCTCTATGTTGACTGTATTGTCTTAAAAAATAGATAAGTCACTTTCTCTCTATTTTTTAAAACAAATGATTAGCAGAAAATGGGGAGAAAAATCTGGAAAGTAGTGGTGTGCTCCAAAAAAATAATCCTGTCTCCCTGTCTCTTTCTTGGTTAATAAAACGAGATTTTCGCTCCGTTTTCTAAAATAAAACCGATCCAAAAATAAAATAAAAATCATATTTTCCTAAATATTTTTTTTTCTAATTTTAGTAAACACTAAATAAATGTAACTAATTAAATATGAAACGAATATTCAAAATCTCAAAAAAAAAAAAATTAAAAGAGCTATTTAAAATATTATAACGAATCGCTCTTAAATAAAATTTAAATAACGATAGGAAAAATTTATTCGAAATATTCACGGTTATTACAGTCTTCCCCCCTTATAGGATTCCGTCCTCGGAATCAAAACTATGCACTAAACAATTCAGGATATTTATTCCGCATTCCGCTTTCTAATTCCCACGTGACTTCCTCAAATTGGTGGTTTCTCCAAAGTACTTTTACTAAATTTACTTTCTTAGTTCTTAACTCTTGCACTTTGTGATCTAGGATCTGTATTGGCTTTTCTTCGTATGTCAAATCAGAACGTATTTCCACTGGTTCGTAGGTTATAACATACCTGAAATCAGAATGATACTCTCTTAACGTAGAAACATGAAACACATCGTGGATATGCTGAAGGTCTGGAGGTAGGGCCAACTGATAAGCTAGTGGTCCTATCTTCTTAAGAATCTCAAAAGGTCCTATATATCTGGGGCTTAACTTGCCTTTCTTTCCGAATCTCATTACTCCTTTCCAAGGTGAAACTTTTAGCATCACTTTATCTCCCACTTCAAACGCTTTGTCTTTCCTCTTTTGATTTGCATACTTCCTTTGTCGATCTTGAGCTGCAACTAACCTTTTTCGAATAACCTCGGTTGCTTGCTTAGTTTGTTGAAGTAATTCCGGTCCTAGTATCTTTCTTTCTCCTACTTCATCCCAATATAGAAGTGGTCTACACTTTCTCCCGTACAATGCGTCATATGGTGCCATACCTATGCTGGAGTGGTAACTATTGTTGTAAGAAAACTCACTATGGCAAATGATCATCCCAACTTTCTTGAAATCAAGTGCACAGACTCTTTATATTACGAAGAGGAAAGAAATGAGGCTGTTCTCCGTGCTTTTCCGAGATTTTTATTTATTATATTGTCCTTTCACTTTGTTCGTCGGTCTGTGGATGATATGCAGTGTTCAGATTTAACTTCGTTCCAAGACACTCCTGAAAACTATTCCAAAATCGTGAAGTAAAACGGGCATCTCTATCAGAAACAATCGAAACAGGCACTCCGTGACGAACTATAATTTCCTTTAGATACATGTTTACCAATCTCTCAACAGAGTACTTATCACTAATTGGTAGGAAATGCGCAGATTTAGTGAGTCGATCGACGATAACCCAAATCGCATCATGACTTGCTCTAGTTCGGGGCAATCCTACGACAAAATCCATGGTAATATATTCCCATTTCCACTCAGGTATCTCTAAGGGTTGTAAAAGTCCACTTGGTCGTTGATGTTCGGCTTTCACTTTCTGACAGGTCAAACACTAGCTTACCCATTCTGCAATCTCTCTCCTCATGTTAGGCCACCAATAGTTTTGCTTGATGTCTTGATACATTTTCGTGCTCCCTGGATGAATGGAATATCTCGAGTTATGCGCTTCACTCATAATTTCATCCTTTAACTCCATAACATTAGGAATCAATATTCTCGATGCAAATCGCTTAATTCCCTTATCATCTTTTGAATTTAAAACTTCTTCTCCAGTCAACTCTGATCTTCTTTCCTCCATCACTTGTTCCTGACAACGACGAATCTTTTCGAGCAACTCTGGTTGAAACTGAATGCTGTATACTCTTTCATTGTTTTGGACTGGGATCTTGACTTCCAATTCCATTTTCTCAAATTCTCTGACCAATTCTTCTGAGGTTGTCAACAGGTTTAGTCTCTCCTTTCTACTTAATGCATCAGCTACAACGTTAGCCTTCCCTGGGTGGTAGTTTATCGAGCAATCATAGTCATTGATCAGTTCTAACCATCTTCTCTGCCTCATATTTAATTCCTTCTGCGTGAATATATACTTTAATCTCTTGTGATCCGTGTAAATCTCGCATTTCTCTCCATACAGGTAATGTCTCCAAATCTTGAGTGCGAAAACGATAGCAGCTAGTTCCAAATCGTGAGTAGGGTAACGGGACTCATACTCCTTCAATTGTCGAGAGGCATAAGCTATTACTTTTCCTTTCTCAATGCTTCCAAAACCAAACGGAGGTGTTCAGCATGTTCCTCAGGAGACTTCGAGTATATCAAGGTGTCATCAATAAATACAATTACGAACTTATCCAAATACCTCTTGAACACACGATTCATTAAATCCATAAAAGCAGCTGGCGCATTCGTCAATTCAAAAGACATGACTAGGAACTCGTAATGTCCATATCGGGTCCTAAAGGCAGTTTTAGGAATATCCTCAGGCTTGATCTTTAGTTGATGATAGCCGGATCTCAAATCGATCTTTGAAAAATATATAGCTCCCTTAAGTTGGTCAAACAAATCGTCGATCCGAGGTAGAGGGTACCTATTCTTGATAGTCATCTTGTTCAGTTCACGGTAATCAATACATAGTCGCATAGTTTCGTCCTTCTTCTTCACGAACAATACTGGAGCTCCCCACGGGGATACACTTGGTCTAATTACACCTTTGTCAAGTAACTCTTGCAGCTGTGTTGCCAGTTCCTTCATTTCTATTGGTGCCATTCTGTACGGCGCCTTTGAGATTGGTGCGGTTCCTGGTTCCAGATCAATCGTAAACTCTATCTCTCGATCTGGTGGAATTCCAGGTAACTCGTCGGGAAAAACGTCTCTAAACTGGGTAACTACAGGGACCTCCTCGATCATAGGGGTCTGTTTCTCAGTATCTATCACATAAGCTAGATAGGCTTGACATCCTTGCCGAAGTAATCTTTTGGCTTGAATTATTGACAGGAAATCTTAAGTCGGTTTCCGTCCGCGAAATGAAATACTTATACCGTTAGGTCCACTTAAGCTGACCTTCTTACGGCGACAATCTATTAGCGCATCATAACGTGATAACCAATCCATCCCTAGGATTACGTCAAATTCCCCTAACTTAAAAGGAATGAGGTCTGCATCAAAACGTTGCCCATGTATCTCTATGGAATAATTCGGACACAATCGATTCACTGGTATAACTTCCTGATTAATTACTTCTATGTTCAAAATTTCTTTTATGGACACAGACTCAAGATTCAACTCATTCATGAAGTTCTCAGAAATAAAAGATTTGGTAGCTCCAGAATCAACTAGAACACACGCATCCTCAGAATTTACTAGAAGCGTACCTGTGATCACATTGCTGTTATCAATGGCATCTCTTACTGTCATGTTGAAGGTTCTCGCGGTTGGCTTGTTGCTGGGAGGTGCTGTGAGTCGAGGCACCGGATTTTCCTTCGCAGGTTGTCGGCATTCTCGGGACACGTGACCTTTCCTTCCACAGTTGAAGCAGGTGACAGATTTATCCTTGCAACTAGAAGCATAATGACCCTTCTGTCCATAGTTATAACAATTCACGGTCGCTAGATGACAGGGTCCGGGGTGTTTCTTCCCACATGTCTTGCATTCTGGCAAAGGTGGTCTTCCTTGCATCACATTAACTGTTTGTGGCTGTCCGATCCTCTGATTGCTTCCTCTGGTGTCAAAGTTCCCAAACCTTCTTGTATCAGCACTCTTATCTTCCCTTTTCACAAACGGTTTCTTATCACTCCGATTATCAAATCTCCTCGCAAAATTACTTCCACTGCTCTGGAACTTCCTCTTATTTCCATCTTTCGGGTATAGTTCACTTCCACTTTCCACTATCGCCGCTTTCTGAACTAAAGTTGCATAATTGGTGATCTCAAATACTGCAACGCGATTTTGAATCCATGGTTTCAATCCTTGTTGAAAGCGTTTTGCTCTCTTCTCTTCAGTGTCTACATGATAGGGTACAAACCTCGAGAGTTCTGTAAACTTGGCCTCGTAGTCTGCAACAGTCATCGTTCCTTGCTTGAGCTCTAAAAACTTTATTTCCATCTGGTTCTCCAGATATTTGGGGAAATACCTCTCTAGAAACAACATTGTAAATCTAGCCCATGGTATAATCGCATCACCTTCCATGGCTCTCTTCGCTTCCCACCAATAATTAGCTTCACCTTTCAACATATAAGCTGCAAATACCGTCTTTTTATCCTCTTTCACTCCCACTATCTCAAAGGTCTTCTCTATTTCACGTAACCAGATTCTAGCTTCCACTGGGTTAGTGGTACCTTTAAACTCAGGTGGACTCAAGGATTTAAATGATTTGAAACTCACAGTAGTTTGGGTCAGTTGAGCTGGAGGTGGATTCCCTCCTACATTTTGGTACGGCTGAGGCTGAGGGTTCTGGGTATGCTGAATAAGAAAGTTCATAAGTAGACTTATCGGGTTATTTTCTTGGTTAGGATCTCAAGCGAGTTGTGGTTCCGGGTTTGGAACTTGGTTCTGAGGTGGAACCTCATTCTCTGGATTCACCTCGGGTTGAGGACGAGGATTTCTTGCGGGTCTTCCTCTCTTTGGTGGCATCTTTTTCTATAAGAGCGAAAACAATAAGGTATGTTATATTTCGGATATGCAATTCTCAAACACCATTGCTGGCACAATTAAAATTGGTATTCATAAATATCTACTCGGTCAAAATTTATGGTTCCTCACAATACTCAAAATCACGACTCTCTCTTGTCTCTTTAAAAGCAGTTACTCTTATTTCTCGATTTAAAAAGATTTTAGATACTCGTGAAGATTTATCTCAACTTAAATGGCGGTTCTCAAAAACTCAAACATCATAAATCTCTGGTTCTCGAAAATTCTTTTTAAGTCGTAGTATCGGAAAAGAAATTGTTAACTAATTCAGGGGTAATATGGAAATTATTCTAACATGCTATTCTAATATAACACAGATCAATCATAAACAAAATGAGATAACGGTACTATAGCAGATCACAATATAATACTGATAAGGTTCCATACTGGTAAAGTCCAGGTCATGGTACTGAATACAAACTGGTCGCTGATAATAAGTACATCGTAAAAGTATCTAACCAACCTACTAATCTAGTAGAGATAATAAAGGTTACTACCAAACAGGCTGGGCATCAGGTCTATTTCTATTTAGAAATTGTCACTCCGACTTGAGTTGTTGAAATTTCCATTCCTGGAAGAGAAGTTTCATCACTTTCAAATTTTCGTATACCACTTTTAGAATTCTTAGGCCCCAATCATTATAGGATCCATAAGAACATTGAATAGAGATAACTCATAAGGAATAGATGTTAAACAACACATGTGCACACTCAATTCTTGATGGTGAGAATCTTTTATGAAAGGATTAGCTGAGAGATCATTATGATCATCGAACATTTGTTTTGTTGCATGTATCATTAGGACAACCGTCATAGTACACAAGGTGCCCAGCCTTTAGTACTCTAATTAACAAACAACAGTACAAATGGTGGCGTCCCACCAGACTTCTATCACAGAGACAGATAGTCTTCCCCTGTATAAGTAGGGTTGTTCATCTCAGTATCACAAAGGGTGACAAATATAGAAGGGATATGAAAGAGTTTTATATTTAGAGAAGTACATGACGCTCTGTAAATGAACCTTTGAACAATATAGGTCTTTTCAAACAGGATAGATATTGCCTGAGTAAATTTGAATGATAAAAATCACCGATAATCATTGTTAAGGAAGTTACTTAAGGAACGATTTCCTAGCACACAATAAGCTCTTAGGATCGACTATCGATTCTCGAATAAGAGTGACACTCGTAGACTCCGGTAAAGGTATTGACAACATTTACAAAATGTGGAAACTCTGTAAGGTATCATCCGATCTCATTTATACTGGGAAATTAGGCATCCTATCTTAAATTAATTGGGAACTAGGGGTCCATGTGAATAAGGTGTAGGAAGTCTATCTCGAGTAGAACGAAAGTCAATTGGTCTGAAAGTAGACATCCACAAAAGTCCGAAAAACCTCGGTCAGGTTTCAATCGACTAGATATGCCTGTAAATATATATATGAAAAGGCGTAAGGCGCTTAGTGCCAAAATCTCAACATCGTATAATATATCTCTAAATTCTCACGTCGCGTTATAGTTCTAGGCTCGTATTACATCTCTAAATTCTCGCATCCGGTTATACTCTAAGGCTCGTACGATTCCTAAAAATATAACTAATGCTCTGATACCAACTTTGTGACGCCCCCAGATCCACCCTGACCGGAGACCCGGGTCGTCACATTGTCTCAATATCCTGTAGCACAAGTTACGCAGTAATAAAGCAAAATATATAATACAACGGAGCATAAGTGTCCCACTCCGCAAATCCAAGATCAGTCTCACACATTGTTATCATACGACATAATACATCTCGGGATAATATTTTACATATGTTACAAAAGTAGGTAGATAAGGATTCCAGCTAGACATTCTAGTTTTAGTCAGCATAGCCTGGAGCTTTCTCCTTTCCCTTGGATCCCTGGTTGGACGTCTCGCCTTTTTCCCTCTTGATAGCTGAATAAAAAAATGTTGTAAAGCAAGAATGAGCAACTACAGTGCTCAGCAAGTTCTCTTCTTACTCGTTATATATATATAATAAGATTTCCCAAAATTAATTGAATATCACAAATCTGGATTTTGACTCAGTACTCATTTTGAAAGCAGAATACTCGAAAAAGACTCAATACTCATCTAGAAAATAGAATTCTCGAAAGACTCAATTGATATAACTCTGTTGACTCATGATTTAAGAATAAACTGGTCTTCCACCTCTCGGTATCTCGGTGGGGCGATCAACTATCCGACCGGGAATACCGTCCTCCAATGATATCGTACTTCGCCCGATCACGGCTACAATACGCTATCAACAATATAAAATATGAAAATATGAATGCTAGCATCATAGGGGTTATTAATTAACCCTGGCATCATAGTGCAAATATATCTCGTGTCTGCATAACGGTACACAAGTCTCTCTTTCTCTAAAATGGGCCTCTTTCCCAAAATTTGACCAGTAGAATACAGAATTCCCGAATATTTGATGAACAGATAACTCGACATAATTCTTCCATGAAACATTTACAAATCTGGCGGATTGCCAGACCGACTCAATTGTTCCACCAATCCGATCAATGGACTGAGGTAAATTCTCAATAATAATATTTTATTGGTTGACACGAACAAGATGCCAACCCTCGACAATAAAGTCGACCATCTCGAAATATTGAGGATAGTCTTAAAATGAAGTAATTTGGAGTCGTACTGTACAAATAGTACTCGAATATTTATAATACCCATAATTGATGAACGTTAAATAGAATATTTTTCACTTGATCAACGAGTAAAACTCTAAAGATCCTAATTTTTATAACCTTTATTTATTGATTCGAGAGACGAACCAACTAAAAGATAATCAATAATTATTGTCGAATTTGTACAATAAATTCGACTGAAAGGAATAAATTTAACTATCTCGAATAAATGAGAATAATTTCACTGAATCATAATAATAGTCGTCTCGAATTAATGAGATCGACCCGATAGCAACGAAATTAATTCCACGCTTATAAGGGATATAATTCACAAATAAACTAATTTTAACAGTAACAAAATATCGCAACGAGAAAATAATGCTCAAAAGGATAATTAAATATCATAATTGACAGCTCGAAATTAAATAAGGAAAATAATAATACGAACAGAAATTCAAATCTCTAAGAGTTAGGGTAGGAATGAACTTGCCTCGATCTCGAAATGCAAATGAATGCAGATAAAAATTATACTCTACCCGTGAACTTGGCGTCGATCTATGTCTCGAGAATTATTTTCTAGAATGACAACCAGAAATACGTGAGCGATTCTTCGGAATAAAATACTCCCGATCCGATAATCTAATTAATAATAATATAATATCTCATAAAATCTCCGGAATAACTAACCGAAATTAATTCCGGAATAAATAAATATTTCTTCGAACACAGGAATTAAATCTGGAGAATATATCCTATTTTAATATCTGGAAATCTAAATTCTTACTCAAAATGAAAAATTCAAACATCTATTTTTATTCAATTTAAAACCAAATAATTATTCTCATTTTTTAAACTAATTTATCAAAGAATTCTAATTTAAAAGAAATCTCACAAATTCTAATTTACTAAACTCATTAACAAATTTTAAATCCCTAAATTAAATCTGACTCGATTCGGTTAATTAAAATAAACCGGAAAATATTAAAAACAGCTTTTCCAAAATAAATCATATTTTATTCTATTTATTACACAAATATTCTTCTTTTTATCAAAAAATTATTAAATCCCTAATTTCCGTCCAAAAATAACTCTTTTTAACAAACAAATAAATAATCCATTCTGTTAAACCCTTTTCATTGCAAAATAATAAATATCTAATTTATTTTCAAAATCACATAAAGACACTTATTTAATTAATAAATAATAAATTCTAAATTACATTTTAAAAACTCTAAATAATTCTATTTAGTTAATAACGCAATTAAATTATTATTTACCCGATAATTTAAATAACGGTTCAAATCATAAAATCTTGATTTTTAACGAACTGTCGCCAAATTACTAAACGGTATCGGTTTATTAATACTGTATTATTTTAATATTTTACTCTACGGTAACCACGGCGTGGGCCCCACCGACACCACCACCGTGGGCCCCACACCCCCTCCGTCTCTCTCCCCTGCACCGTCTCTCTCGACCCTCTCCCAGTCTCTCTCTCTCCCTCTCTCTCTCTCTCTCTCTCTCCCCCCCCCTCTCTCTCTCTCTCTCTCTCTCCCTTATCTCTCAATCTCACTCTCTTTCCCTCTCCCTGCATCACTCCCTCTCCCTGCATCACTCCCTATTCGAACCTCCACAAAAGAACAACCCAACTATCAAACAATCTCCACAACTCTCTCATTCCTCTCTACCCATCACAATCTCTCAACCACAACTCTCTCTAAACTCTCTCAATCCCGACCTCTCAACCTCCCTCGTCGTCTCTCACTCTAACAACACAATCCACCATTGATTACAACCCCGGCAAAACTCCCTCCTCCAACAATAACTAACATCAATTTCAACCAAACCAATCTTTCTCCCCATTCCCGAGTTCCCCTTCTAACTCTGCCTCTCCCTCTTGTTTCCTCACTTCGAACGGACCAAGCAATAACAAGACATCACTCCTTCCCCTTATACCTTCGACAACCCAACACAAAAACAAACACTCTCTCACTCCGATACATATCCCGACTGCAAACAATCGGAAATACAAGGCAAGCAATACAAGCACAAACAGAAATCGAAAGAGAAAAAGGAAAAAAAATTAAACTACCTGGGTCTTGTTTTGGTCTGAGAATTAAGGCCGAGTGTTTTGGTTTTTGGTTCAAAGAAGCAGTACTTGTGTTTATTATGTGAAAACAGGAATGGGTTTGTGTTTGTTTCTGAGTTGCTCTGATTAGTGAATAAATGGTTCGAGTGTTTTTGCTTAATAGAGATAGGAAATTAAGAGAGAAGTGGGTTTATATTGACAGAGTTTTTGTTTTGTATAAATATAACTGGGCTTTGCAGAGAGATAAAACAAAAAAAACAAGGCATGTGTTTTCTCTGTTTTGCAGTGTAGTGAAGTAACATAATAAACATATAGCCCCTCTATGTTGACTGTATTGTCTTAAAAAATAGATAAGTCACTTTCTCTCTATTTTTTAAAACAAATGATTAGCAGAAAATGGGGAGAAAAATCTGGAAAGTAGTGGTGTGCTCCAAAAAAATAATCCTGTCTCCCTGTCTCTTTCTTGGTTAATAAAACGAGATTTTCGCTCCGTTTTCTAAAATAAAACCGATCCAAAAATAAAATAAAAATCATATTTTCCTAAATATTTTTTTTTCTAATTTTAGTAAACACTAAATAAATGTAACTAATTAAATATGAAACGAATATTCAAAATCTCAAAAAAAAAAATTAAAAGAGCTATTTAAAATATTATAACGAATCGCTCTTAAATAAAATTTAAATAACGATAGGAAAAATTTATTCGAAATATTCACGGTTATTACAGTATGGATTTTATCCAAGTTATTTAGAATCTGATTTCAAATTCGATTTTTCCAGTATGTTTGTTCTAATTAATGAAATAAACTAATAATATTATAATCATAAATAACTTACTGATTACCTTTTCCAGCTAAAAGGTATATATTTTCTAACTAAAATATCTCATTTTTTCCTAAATAATAACTAACCAATTACTTTTTTCAGCTATTACCTTTTCTAATTTTTTTTAACTAAAATATCTTTTTCCCAAAAATATGATCGTTCTAATTAATCTGATCTTGTAATGTTGGTTTATATGCATTTATCAATAAATTTTATTAACAAATTATCAATAATTTTTTTTGAACTTTTTAAAAAGTCAAAATTTTGAAGGTATGAATTTTATCCAAATTATTTAAAATCTGATTTCAAATCCTATTTTTTCAGATTTCTAGTTGAGTTAGATTATAATTTCTTAAAATCGATTACAATTGTACAATATATATTATGAAAATCAATTTATAATATATGATAATATGATTATGATTGACTTTATATTAAAAGAATGGTTGATTAATGAATGATTAATTATGAAATTTAATTTGAAATATATAATAGTATATCGTGATCGATTTCAAATTAAAATTGTGATTTTCTAGTAAATTTTTTTTTTTGATTTTAAAAATATGTATTAATGGATATGTTTAATAAAACCATTATTGTATTTAATTTAGAAGTGTTAACTAACCATGGTTAAAGTGGTAGGTTGATATTGTAAATAAGGAAAACTTTTAATATAACATGATTGGTCTAAAATTTAGGAATTAGCTCTGATTGTTCTAAAATAATTCCTAATTTCTGATTGGCTAACTGTACATTGGTAGACTCAGGTATTATAATAAAGGATATATTAGATACATTTATACGGTCATGGAATATCTCATAAAGTACTTTTTATAATTGATTTTTATCTTTCAATTGGAATTTTCAATTTTAAAATGTTTAAAATGCGAGAAGTCGCCGTTAGGTGATGGCGAGAAACCTTGAACTCGTGAATCTTATATAAATTTTTGTATACATTTATGCAATTACTAAAGTATGGTATCTTTTCATAATTAGAATTGGAGTTATGTACCTCTTTTCTAAAAAAACGGTTACGACAAATAGGAGACGAATGTCATTGTTTTTATTTGATAATTTTGACATCGATTAAAAATATGATTACAATTTAATTTAGTTTTTTTAAATTTTAAATTAGAATGTTTGTTAAACTATTTTTCTAATTTTTAATCATATGCGTAATGTAAGTTATCATTGATAATATGACTATAAATTGGTCGAGGTCAATATTGAGGATAACAAAAAAAATAAAAATAAATCTTTAAATTCATATTTTAAAAATTATGATAATTTTTAGGGCGCGCGTAGCGTGGGCAAAATTCTTAGCGTGATCATTGTAATTCGTAAATTATAATCAATTAATATCTTATCAATCATTTGCTTAAACTTAATTTATGTAAAATTGCAATCAATGTAAAATACATAATCAAATTTTTTATGCCTAATTTTATATTAAACAAATCATTTAAAATAGAATATCATTATACATTACAATTCCTAAAATCATTTAACAATAAGATCATGTGTATTTCTAATAATCCTTTTGTTTAAAGTATTTCTAAATTTTTGTTAATCAATTGATTTCATTTGTTTTGAGTATCAAATATAATAACTTAGCAAGAAAATTGTATTATATAAACTTTAATGCTACATCTTTAATTTTATGTTATATTTTTTAAAATAGTATATCGGTTTATTGGTAAAATTTGATATAATTTATTATTTATTATATGTTATATCATTAATTATCTTATTGATACATATATGTAAATAATAAATAATAAAAGCGTCTATATACATTTTTTATTCACTAAATTTTATATATTTTTTCTCAAATTAAATCAAATAGAATAGCATTTTAACATTATAATTCTTAAAACCATTTAAAAACAAGATCCTCTATATTTCTTATAATCTTTTTGTATAAATATTCCTAATTTTTTTTTAATCCATTGATTTCATTTATCCTGAGTATCAAATTTAATAATAGGTATCAAATAAATATTCATTCTTCTCACTTTACAAATAAATATGTTTGATCAACTATCGTCAGTGAACACTTCATGAATAAAATGAAGGATCAAGTTTCGTGTGACAAAGAAGTGGCCGCTTTCAAGTTTTATCATAAACTAATATTAGAAATGCATTAAAAGGACACAACTACGAACGATGATGTAAGTATATGGTTTTAACTTTTAACAAATATATGATGTAAGTATATGTTGATCCGGTGACTTATTCAGTCTTGCAAGTTCTTATGACAATCTTTTTCGTATAACCATCATGCTTTGCTTTTTTATCATCAATTAAATAAATAAATTAATTAAGTTTCCCGTGTGCGAAGCACGGGCCATATTGCTAGTCAATATATATTACTATATATTAAACTTCAACACAAGGGTAAAGTTTGCCATTTTAATGCGTGTGAAGTTACGATTTTACCCTTATTTTCTAAAATATTACAAAAATGTCATTGCTCAATAATTATGTAAAAAATAATGAAATTATGTTTAAGGTGGGACTCAAACCATGTTGATGTGTATTTTTAGAGTTTCGTTCACAGGGAAGGACTGATATCAATACCAATTTCAAGTCTTTTATCTCTCACAATCTAGAAGTGTGGAAGAATTTGTGGGTGTGTGATTATTTACTAATTAATCTATTAAACAAATAAAAACTATATATTAAGTATGAGAGAAAACAATCCAAGAATTAGGGTTCTTCAATTGGCTATCTTGAATGTCTAATTTGTGCCTCTTGTTTTGTTAAAAAAAATCCTTCTAATGTTTATAAAATCCTCTCCCAAGGTAAATTATAGTGCCTACAATTATCCCTTGAATGCCACTCCCATGGTCAGACAAAGTACAACTATAGACTATTTATAAGAACCAAGGATTATCAGTTTCACAATTCGCATATCAATCTCCCGATCTAATACTTAAATTTTATCTATCATATCATGTACTAGAATTACAACTCCTCTCCCGATTCGTTATAATTCCTAGAGATACAACGAAAAATTCGCGACTCTTCTAATTGTATAAAGCGCTCAATGACAGATTAACAATAACAAGAAAACCACAATACAATCAAACAAACTCAATAAGCTAACGAATACTACCCAACTCTTGGATAAAGGGATTAGCTACACATGATAAGATAAAGAAAATATGAATTAAAAACGCAAACCATGAGTTTAAAGAATTGAAGTACGAAGAATACAACTTTAAAGGCTTCTCGAAATCAGGATGAATCCCTTCACTCCTTCTTCCAATCTCCCTCTCAAGGTGCTTCTCTCCCTTTTCACTCCAAAGTACGGCTATCTATAAATCTATTCTATACGATAATATGTTATGATATATTATGTACAATATATAAACCTAATATAAAAGAGTTTTTAATGATTTCCAAGAAAATATAAGTAATTTCCCAAAACAAATTGAATTCTGAATGTAAAATTCGTAATGTATCTTCCAAACCTGTTTCTGGCTGCTCCAGTTAGAATATTGATGTTGGACTAGTTCTGAGTTGTAGATAATTTTGTTAGCTTCGCATGGAATGTAAGATCGCCCAATTCTGATGCTTGAAACTCAAGTTATGGCCCAAACAGTGATCGTTGCGCGTGCAGTTCAATAAATCCGAATTTACTTGTAATTTAAGTCAAAATGAGCTCAATTCCTTCCAAGTTTGGGAATTCTTTATTTCCTATCATAAAACATTAAACTCTAATTATTAATATCCAATTATTTATAAAATACCATAAATATGAGGATAAAATCATATAAAATACATATAAGTATATACTCTATCAAATATCCCCACACTTAACACTTTACTCGTCCTCGTGTAAACTAAAATTATATGACTATTAACTACTAACTAGTACTACTTCCGTAGGTGATCACAGTTGCATTTGGCATATGCAACAAGCCCTTTAACCCCTAGATAGCCCTAGTGGTCGAGTGAGGTCTCGTGAGGGCCTATAGTGAATGTACCCACAAAATCCATCTAGCTCAAGTAAAAAGATTGAGTATCAATACAACACCACACATACAAGTCCTCTCATGCCACATCAACTTAAGAATCAAAGTGAATAACGCAATGCCTTGGTGTCGAAGGTGCAAGTATTCACATAGTCTACTCAAAGAATATGCATAAGTTCTCAAAAGTCCATGTCAAGTGTAAGAATAAGTTGGTAACCATGCTAAGCCCATAAGAGTACATCTTTGAGTCAAAACTTGGGATCTTATATGCAAAAAACAAGTAATTACTCACCTTTCACTCATAAAAAAATATTCACTCAAGAACAAGGGTAAGTGTATCACTCAATTCCAACAAAATCATAAGCATGCTTGACACTTAGTATCAATCTGACTTTAACACAACATACACCACTGATGATAATCAAAAGGTCTTTATTCGGGTTGTAATGGGGCTGGGGACAAGGTATGTTAAGTAAAGCCAAAGAAGGTGAAGTGTCAAAAGCTAGTACCCAACAACATAAATCATTCAACTCCTTATTTATCATCCCCATACTTGGATTTTTTTATCCTCTTTCAACAAATAACTTGATTAGTCGAACAAAGAAGAATCACACAAACATACGTATGCTCTCATATAAATATTTTTTTTTTTGCTTCCTATTTTTTTTCGAGAGCTAAAAGACTAATATATAAATAGGTACAATGATCCCGCAATATTCTAACAAAATTCGACTAACAAGTAAACAACTAAACTCAATATTTTCCTAAAGTAATGACCATCAATAAACCCCCCTTGCACACCTTATTACTCCCTCAAACACTCTACTAGCCTTTGACAATTTGGGTTCAAGTTAAAGTAAGGCCAATACAAGAAAAAGGGTCTAGGCAAGTAATGTGGTGTGTCACCGAAAAAATAGGATTAAGCTCAACGGGGTAACTAATTGATCATGTATAAATGGTGTGGTGATGTAAGAAATATGAGGTTATCCCTAAATGCCTTTATCACGTTATCATCAAATAATGTCATGCATTTCAAGAAAGGTCTCAAACAAGTGCTAGCAATGCAAACAACATGTGGACACTCAAGCAAATGAATATAAAATGCAAAAGATATGCATATAGGCTCAAAAACTCACTTGGTGGCAAAACATAATCAATCCCAAGTAAAAAATCTATATAACACACCTACTTGTACTCAAAGCATGCAAACCAAATCATCTTGCACATATTCATGTTCTTTTAATCACTTACAACACTCAATAAGTCTATTAGCTTCAACTTGCTAGTGTATGTGTGTGCACAAGAACAAAGCATATCACTTCTCAAACAAAAGCGTCAATAACACAAGATTTCTATTGCATGCATGGGTGCATCTAGGCAAATTACAACAAGTAATCTTCACAAGGCTAGACTTATTTTTGTGATTTTTCAAATTTTAATTTTTTTGTGTTTTTTTAAAATAAATATATATTATAACTATTGAGAACACATCCCCACACTTAAATGAGTCAATGTCCTCATTGACACACTAAACAATTAATTCTAAAATATAAAATAATGAAAGAAATACTCCCCTATGCATAAGCATGAAGTGCCGCGATCCTTTTTGGACCAAAAGTACCAAGCCCGAGCCACCTCACCACGGGGAGCTGAATCCTCACCATGGTGCAATAACCCATTCCCTGACCTTAATAAATGGACTTCTGGACCTTCAAATCCAATCTCCACCGTTCAGAATTTAGATAATGGAGTAAGGAAGATACTGTCCAAAATTTAGGACGATCCGACCGTTGGAACTCCGGGAAACACAAATACAAGATAGTTGACTCAACCAGAAAAATTTTCTGCGAATTTTTCAGTTTTGCAGCTATAATAACAACTTAAAACAAACACATCAAGGCAACTTGTGGGAGTAAGAACAAAAAACCAAATCTAACTAATAATATAGTCTTGGGTTGCCTCCCAAGCAGCGCTTGTTTATTGTCATTAGCTCGACTTATTTACAAATAAAATCTTCAATGAGGAGAAAAAGGAAATAGATGCACATATCTATGAATTAGTAATAAAACTATGATGTGCATATATGCCTTAGATCCATAAAAGTATAAGAAAATTTTTATGATCCTCACTTTCTCAAGAGACTTGCAAAAAGCAAAGTAGCCAGAAAAGTCGTCAGAATAATCCTCATAAGTACGACTCATAAACTCCTCCCAAATTGGATCCTTGTATTCCAAATCAAGATTTACAATTTCATCAATCTTAAATTCCTTCTCAATTATAATTGGACACTCATCAATTTTTGTCTCATCTACCAGTTCTTTAAGCACAACAATATTTTCTAAATTTGGTAGAATTTCAATTGCATCCAATTTATCATTAGCACGTGTGGGACAATCATCAACTACACAAGTAGACTCATCAAACACAAAATTATCATCAATTGCTAAACAAGAATCATGGATCATTGGGAAATTGACACAAGGAGGAATTTTAAGACAACTGTTATGCATCACAAGTTGAACTTCCATAATAAAACTATTTCTTTTAGCATTCTCCTCGTACCAACCTATTGATTCTGGTTCACATGGAATATCATTCTTACTAGCAATCTCAAAAGTTGGGTCATCAAAGTGTTTGAAAAGTCCCAAAGAAAGTAAAGAAGGATTAGAATGAATTAAGCTCGTATCAACATCATTGCACATGTATGGATAAGGATCATAATACTGATTTTCGAAGGCACATGATAAATCAATGATAGGTGGGTATGGAGCATAATATGAGTTCTCAGAATGGAACGAATTCACCTGATATGCATTAAAATCCTCATAAGAATTTAATTGTCGATAAGGATTAAAGTCTTGATATCGTTCCTGATTGTCGGAGAAATTCTGAGCGTTATTCCAACCAAAGTTGTAATCCATGTTGTCTCTTTCCCTCAAAAACTTGTTCTAGGTTTCTCAAAGAAACCTGTAGACACACCAAAAAAAAACAAAAGAAGGGAAAACAAATATGTACAATGATGAAATCCAAACTACAAGAAACAATTAACTCAAAATCAATATTGCTGCCTTCCCCGACAGCGGCGCCAATTTGTTAATGTGTATTTTTAGAGCTTCATTCACAGGGAAGGACTGATATCAATACCAATTTCAAATCTTTTATCTCTCACAATCTAGAAGTGTGGAAGAATTTGTGGGTGTGTGATTATTTACTAATTAATCTATTAAACAAATAAAAACTTTATATTAAGTATGAGAGAAAACAATCCAAGAATTAGGGTTCTTCAATTGGCTATCATGAATGTCTAATTTGTGCCTCTTGTTTTGTTAAAAACAATCCCTTTAATGTTTATAAAATCCGCTCCCAAGGTAAATTATAGTGCCTACAATTATCCCTTGAA
This sequence comes from Saposhnikovia divaricata, assembly GCA_036435485.1. Classification (NCBI taxonomy): domain Eukaryota; kingdom Viridiplantae; phylum Streptophyta; class Magnoliopsida; order Apiales; family Apiaceae; genus Saposhnikovia; species Saposhnikovia divaricata. The sequence continues at coordinate 89,568,023 of CM071596.1, forward strand.
TGGCACTCCCATGGTCATACAAAGTACAACTATAGACTATTTATAAGAACCAAGGATTATTAGTTTCACAATTCGCATATCAATCTCCCGATCTAATACTTAAATTGTGTCTATCATATCATGTACTATAATTACAACTCCTCTCCCGATTCGTTATAATTCCTAGAGATGCAACTAAAAATTCGCGACTCTTCTAATTGTATAAAGCGCTCAATGACAGATTAACAATAACAAGAAAACCACAATACAATCAAACAAACTCAATAAGCTAACGAATACTACCCAACTCTTGGATAAAGGGATTAGCTACTCATGATAAGATAAAGAAAATATGAATTAAAAATGCAAACCATGAATTTAAAGAATTGAATTACGAAGAATACAACTTTAAAGGCTTCTCGAAATCAGGATGAATCCCTTCACTCCTTCTTCCAATCACCCTCTCAAGGTGCTTCTCTCCCTTTTCTCTCCAAAGTACGGCTATCACTAAATCTATTCTATACGATAATAAGTTATGATATATTATGATGTCTCTATACAATATATAAACTTAATATAAAAGAGTTTTTAATGCTTTCCAAGAAAATATAAGTAATTTCCCAAAACAAATTGAATTCTGAATGTAAAATTCGTAATCTGTCTTCCAGGCCTGTTTCTGGGCTGCTCCAGTTGGAATATTGATGTTGGACTAGTTCTGAGTTGTAGATAATTTTGTTAGCTTCGCATAGACTGTAAGTCGCCCAATTCTGATGTCTGAAACTCAAGTTATAGCCCAAACAGTGATCGTTGCGCGTGTAGTCCAATAAATCCGAATTTACTTGTAATTTAAGTCCAAATAAGCTCAATTCCTTCCAAGTTTGGGAATTCTTTATTTCCTGTCATAAAACATTAAACTCTAATTATTAATATCCAATTATTTATAAAATACCATAAATATGAGGATAAAATCATATAAAATACATATAAGTATATACTCTATCAAACCACTAACATTTTAAACTCAAACTCATGCCTTAACCAATTGTGCTACGGATGATTTTGAGTTTGGTTAAAAAATCATATAAGATAAACCACCTTTCTTCTCTTTTTGTCTCATCTTTTTTTCTTTAAGTAAATGAAATGTTGGTTTATATTATTTCTAAAATATTGGATAGATAAAATTATAAAAAAATATTTTAATAGACTGAGCATACACAAAAATTTCTTTTGGTATTTTAAAAAATTGATATAGAAAAAAAAATAGACTATACATAATGTAACTGAGTCCAAACAAAGATTTATTTAAATACGTAATCATGTAGATTTTAAATTATTTAAATAAAAAATAAGATTTTGTTTTAAATAATATGTGAATTTTAGTTATCAAATCATCCATAATTAATAATTGCATCACATAACTTTTACGTATATAAATTTTAAATATGTGAGTCATAGTAGAGGATTTTGGTTGACCAATTATTTAGATTTTTAATGATTTAAATATATAATTGGTCTAAAAACATAAATATTTAAATATATACTAATTGAAATTATGTTAAAAAGATGAAAGCTCTAAAAAAAGATCTATGTTATATATAAAAATAATATAATTAACATTCAAATTTAAATCAAAAAAGATATAAATTTTTGAATCATAAATATTACAAAAGTACAATAATTATTTAAAATGATCAATTAGATTATAACTCGACTATAAAGTATGGTACATATAAATTTTTATATAATATATTGATAAATATAATATAAAATATAATATTTAATGGTTGAGCTATAACATATATTTAGATCAATATACGATAAAATAAAAAAAATGATTTTAGATTTCATATGCATGCACGCGTCATTAAGGTTTTTCTATTTTACATCGACTGAGATATTTAAAAAAAATTTAAGATTGAGTTAAAAAATAATTTAAAATTATAATATAAAAAATATTTCAATACCCAATTTCTTATTGAACTTCTATATAGTGTAATAAATATTAGACTAAAACTAAACATATAAGCTTAAAAGTGTTTAAATGTATATGTTTAGAAAAACTAATTGAGACAAGCATAAGATGAATTTTATTTCTTACATATACGATCAATTTTTTATAACAAAATTAATGAATTTACATGCACACATCTCCATTATAAACGGACAATTTTACTAAGATAATTATTTATATTATACTCAAATGTTCAATTTGATAAAGTTCATTTCACGCAATTGAAATTAAATTAATAATTTAACAATCATAATTATTCATGTGATTATTATCGTATGAATGTTTATCCAAATTTTATGAAATTTAATCAAATTATAAAATATTTCGTTTAAAAATTGGTATGTAATATCACAAGATAACTATAAAAATATTCGATCGAACGAAATCTTATCATTTATTATATTTTTAATTATAAAACTATTTTAATATATACAATTTCGAACGAAAAAATAATTCAGTACCCGTTACATTACATTTACGCTAGTCAGTATTAACCAAGTAAACTCTAGAAATCAAATATTATTCTCTAACAATAAATTGTTCCACATGCATGAACGGCCCGCACCCGCACCAATTTCGATGATAATGGTGTCTATAATTAGTTAGTCCTAAGATCGATCATTGTGTCTGTAATTGACATCTGCAAACACAAACGATTAGGGAACACCGATATTGGATACACAACTTACGGTTCAAGGTACTGCACTAAAATCTTGAAGAGCATCATGGCGAAGACAAACAGTTTCTTGTAATCTTAAATGACCATATCCTGTACTCCAAACCTATTTTTTTGGAACTATATATCTTGTTAATCGTACAATATCAATATACAATATTATTATATTAATATCGGTATTCTAATTATAAATGAGAATTAGGAATGGGCATCGAGGTACTTGAGGTTGGGAAATATTATTCCTGTCCCCATCCCCGAATTCAAACCTGATCATGTTCTCGGTCACCAAACGAGTAATAGGGATTCCCGCGAGAAATCGAAAATTTTTATTTTAAACAAAAATTAATATTAAATAATTTTAAACACTAATTAGTAAATTTTGAAATAATTTTTTCTTGCGGTTCAAGGTACTGCACTAAAATCTTGGATACACAACTTACTGTTCAAGGTACTGCACTAAAATCTTGAAGAGCATCATGGCGAAGACAAACAGTTTCTTGTAATCTTAAATCACCATATCCTGTACTCCAAACCTATTTTTTTTGGAACTATATATATCTTGTTAATCGTACAATATCAATATACAATATTATTATATTAATATCGGTATTCTAATTATAAATGAGAATTAGGAATGGGCATCGAGGTACTTGAGGTTGGGAAATATTATTCCTGCCCCCATCCCCGAATTCAAACCTGATCATGTCCTCGGTCCAATTTTTGTCGGAGACTATTTTTTATTTCTCGTTCCCGGACCAAACGAGTAATAGGATTCCCGCGAGAAATTGAAAATTTTTATTTTAAACAAAAATTAATATTAAATAATTTTAAACACTAATTAGTGAGTTTTGAAATAATTTTTTCTTACGAAATTAGTAACTACTACTAGATTAGACGTTAATTTGCAACGTTTTTTCATCACCATTAATCTAACAAAAGTACATCTTCAGCTTCACATGCATATATGTTAACTCTTAAAATTTCAATTTGAAATCAAAAAATTACTTGCTTTCAATAGCTCATATGCATTAAATTAAGATAAAAAAAATATTTTTTCAAAAAAAAAAAAAGATAAAAAAATATTACTTAAAAAAACAAATTTAAATAAGCATGAAAATGAAATTATTTAACTACTAAAAAGACAAACATATAAGATCAAAATATCATTTAGTTTCCAATATAAAGTATTGGAAATTCGTATATATTAATATATATTATTATGTATTATAGTGTGGTGAAATCGAATCGGGGATTGAGAATTGAGAATTGAGTTGGGTGGAAAAAATCGGAGTGGGGATTGGGCCGAGGAGACATAAAATTCAGGTCCCGACCTGCTTCCCGATTTTTTTGGAAATTGTCTACGTTTTCCGGTTCGTACTCAAAAAAGTTCCCGAATCTCCATTTCATTCGGTGAGGGGATCGGATCAGAATCGAACGGGCCGAAGTAAATATCCATCCCAAACGAGGGAAATGAGGTCAAAAATACTCGAACATGAAACGTCCAATAATGGGATCGAAATCTCTCGTATCAAGTTATTAGTGTACTTAAAATTCTTTAAATGTTAAAAATAAATATATCTTTCTATGAAATACAGTACCAGGAATCATATACAGTTAGTTTTCTATCCTAATAAATTACTGATTAATTACGTACCCTAAAAATTGGAAGTAATACAGATTTAGCAAATTTTAGCAAAAGGGGAAACACGTTAATGGAAAGAGTGTACTTAACTACATTTCTATCTATCTATTCAGTTTGCATGCCATTTTTTAACTTCGTAGATAATCAGTATAGGGAAGAGGGTAATGGAGAAACATACATATTTAGATATTTTGTGATTTTTAAATAGAGTTAATTCCATTTCGCATCCCTTTGGTTTCGGCCAACTGCATTTTTTATCCATACTTTGCATAATTACACTATGCATCCCTTTACTAATTTTGGCTGGACAATTTGCATCCCTTCGGTCTATTTTGGCCATTAACGTTAAAAATGGCAGGGGTAATTTTGGAATTAAAAATATTGAATTGCATTTTGACTCTTGAGGTATTACACATTTTACATATGAACCCTTAATCTAAAAAATCAAGCATTTTTGCTCCTTAACTATAAAAATTGAATAATTAAATCCTTTTACAAAAATTTATTCCTATATTATTTTTGAATTTTCGAATGTTTAGAATATGTTCAAATAAAAAACGAAAAACATAGATTATTTTATAAAAATTTCAGCATAACATCCCAAACTTATCAAATAAAATTTTTCGTTCAAGAAATTTTACAAAAAAAAAAAAAATCGAATAAATTTTAAAAAGTTAGTAATATTATAAATTCAATTCGAAAATTTATGGAATTTCCTCATATTATTTTTGTAAGATCTAATTATCTTAATCAAATTCTAATTCTTCATCAAAATTTAATTTTTTTTCATCTATTTTCAATCTACTATTAATATTATTTCTAAAAAAATATGGTTGCACTGCAAAAAAAATTATAAAATCATCTATTTTGTTGTTTTTTATTTGAAGATACATTGAAAAGGGTTAAATTATACAATATTTATAGTTGAGGGGCAAAAATGCATATTTTTTTGTTTATGGAGGTTTATGTGTAAAATATGTCATCTTTCAAAGATCAATATGTAATTCTGCATTTATATTTCCAAAAGTACTCCTATCCTTTTTAATGAAAACGGTCAAAATAGACGGAATGAGTGCAAACTGTCGCGCCAAAACTAGTAAAGGGATGCATAATGCAATTATGCAAAGTATGGATAAAAAATGAAGTTACCGAAACCAAAGGGATGCAAAATAGAATTAACTCTTTTAAATATGAATTCGAATATTATCCAGGTACACGAATATGGCATGTTTAGTCTTGTACTATGACTATCTTTGCAACATTCATCCCTAGTTTTATTACTTACGAATAATTGAGCAAACAAATAACTATGGTCTCATTTGAAAAGTCTTATTTTTTAGAAATAAGTTATTTATTTTCAAAAAATATAGAAATATGTACTTTTTTCTGAAATAAGTAACTTATTTTTGCAAGGTAACGAATGTTAAATTTCTCATACACATTTTTTCCTAAAAAAAAATATGTAAATATGATTTTTATTTTTCGAAATAAGTAACTTCTAAGAGCATTCACATCCCATTCCCCATCCCCAACCCCAAAAACTTACTAAAAATAGTAAATCCCCAAATAAAAATAGTAAATCCCCAAAATTATCAAAAAGTTTCTACATCCCATTCCCCATTTTCCATTCCCCTATCCCTATATTCTTTTTTATATTACTTCTTTCTCTCTCTTTCACTTACAATTTTAACTACCAAAACTCACCCACTATTATAAATACAATTTAATATTATTATATGAGGAGAGAGAGTGTATGAGGATGGGGATGAGGCATCAACTTTGGTCCCTAAATATGGGGACTCAAACTTTGGTCCCTAAATCAAACCCCAAAATGGGGAATGGAATGGAGGAGTGTTTTTGAAAAAAAGTTGGACAAATCCTCAAATTATAAGGATGAGGTTGGGGATGGGGAAAGGGATGCGAATGCTCTAAGTTATCTACGAGGGAGCCAAACAGTGCCTAGGATGTGTGAAACATATTTACACATATGACATACCATAAATTGTCATAAAACCAAACCAAACCAAACCAAACATACCCAGTATATCCCGCTCAGAGCAGGGTCTGGGGAGGGTAGGATGTACGCAGACCATACCCCCACTTTTAGAGCAGGGAGGCTGTTTCCGTGAAGACCCTCGGCTGAGTGCATTACATACATAGAGTGTGGTAAATACAACGGAAATGGACAATGACATACCTGAGGCCCATCGCGTTCTCCACATGAGGCATACCTACCTGTGAGGATTTATGATACTCCTAGCTCGATGCGCTCCAACCACACGACAGATCCCGCACTGGGATAACACCGCTCCAAGCTCCCTGCAACTGCAAAACCAGAAAACAGAAGACACTACAAATGAGGAGTGAGAACGCTACAGCCGAACTTCTAAAAAATGGCTAATCGAGACAAGGCAACTCTGAGACTCTCGACCACAGAGCCACATCCTAAAAGGGAATCCACCACTCTGATACGCCTCCTCCAAGAACACCTATCCGCGAGCATGGTCTCATTTAAGTCTAAGGCCTTCAAATCCATCCTGAGCTGCTCTTCCCACGACCTCCTCGGCCTGCCTCTCCTCCTCACCCCAACCACCGCAAGACTCTCGACCCTCCTGACAGGGGCTTCTGCCAGCCTCCTACGGACGTGGCCGAACCTGAAAGTGTTTGTCCTAAATCCAATCATGTATGATGAGTTAGGAAGAACTTTCATGTATTCTTGTTTGATTTCATTAATAATAATAAAAGACTTGTTTTGATTTTATTACGGGCATTATCTGTTTAAAGTGTTTTAAATAAGATGTTCCATAGTTTAGAGTAAAGCTTCTATAATTATAATGAGATTATAATAGTGAGATCTAGAAGATGATAACTCTAGACTTAAACAGTTCCTGATCATAGGATAACTAATCGGAAGTTAGTGAATCCGCAAAGATCGGTACATATTATGCTTGCTCCCGTCAGGAGGATGTCTGTTCTCATAGGCATTTGTGTGGTGACACTATAGCTAGTATGTAGGTGCTTATTATGGAATAAGTTCACTGAACATGACTCGATAAGTTGGACAACTAATGGAGTTTACTCACGTGTCAATAGTTATTCACTGAGTGATAGTTGTACAAGTGTCCTTAGACTTGAGATCGTTAGAGTAATCTTGTATATAATGAACTGTGCTTTGGTTTAGTCCTTAGTCTCAAGGACATCCATTAGGTCTATTCTGGGTACAGGGATTTATGTATGGAGATAGTTAACGATCAATAAAGAATCTACCCCTTCTAGTAAGGAAGTGAATATCCTATGTTATTCTTAGTATGCAAGTTCTGGAATCTCTGGCCAGAGTGTATGAAATTAGAAAGGAGTTTCTAATTTGCATTAATATGAACTTTGCATTATGAATAAGAAATCATATGATTAAATTTGATAGGCTTGACACGAGATCCATGCCTTGTATTTAATCGGGATATTGTAGGGTAGAAGGAATTGATTGTACGGTAACTAGTCACTAGCAGGTTCTTGGTATTCTAAGCAGTGAATTCATATTATCCGGATAGTCGCGATATGTTGAGAAGCATCACTCACGATGTAGAATAAATATAATTAATCAGTTAATTATATTTAATGAATTATTAGAATTCATATAAATAATAAATAAAATGTTTATTATTATTTATTTCTACTACCGGCTTAATATTGAACCTACAGGGTCACACCATAAAAGAATATTTTCTTTGATGAAAGGTTTTAAATTATGAGAGAGAGAATTATTTTCTAAATAGTTTAGAAAAAGAAATAATGATTAAAATAGTTTTAATTGTTATTTAATCATTTTATTAGATAAAGTGTAGGATTTATATATTAATATATAATGATATATTAATTATATTAAAACCCTACTTTATCCCTATAAATAGAATGAGATGAAGGAGTTAAACACACTTTTGGTTTTTGTGAAAAACCTAGTTGCCTCCTCCTTCTTCTTCTTCATCTCTCTCTCTCAAATTTCTTAAACTCCATTTTATAAAATCAAGATTTTATAAAAGGTTTCGTCGAAGAACAATTCTTGGTGGATACCGGTAGAGTGCTTCACACTCTGAGGAGCAACTGCTTGCAACACCATTTTTGAAAACCTTCGATTTTAAGGTATGATCACGATTCCCTCGCTCTTTTCATTTTATATGATTTTCTATATGTGCGATACACGGTTTTTACGGAAATAATTGTTATTTGCGCTTCCGCTCATCCGTAAATTCCTTCAATGGCATCAGAGCTAGGTTCTTGCATATAGAGAGTCATATAAAAATTTCAGATTTTTTTATGCATGTATGGATTTATTATGATTTTTGTAAGTTTATTTGGATTTAATTATGAATTAATTCGAAATAATTTTTGCATATGATTTTGACCACTAATCTGAGTTGTACAAGTGTTGTAGATGATCTGGATATTTTTCTCATAATTTTTTGATGTGTAGATTATTTGTTATGAATTTTTAAAATTGTTTTAGTTAAAATTCATAAAATAATTATGCATGTGAAAATATTATGATTAAAAATATTGCACAAGGACCCCTAACCACCTGATAATTTTTGCTGCTCTTGATTTTCAGAAATCATGTCTTGATAATTTTTTATTAATTTATTAATTAATTGTTAATTAATTTATTAATATTAAAATTAAAGAGATATTAATAATAATATTTATTATTAATAAAAGGGGAGTTAGTGTATTGAATGAAGGGGGTTACAAATTACAACACACGGCTGTTACTGCTAACAACGGTCGACTGCTGTGTCAGGCGCGTGCAGCGCACGCGGGGTGGGGGTGTCACGCATTTCCGAAATGCGTGACATGGTGTTGCGCGAATTCAGGATGCGTTACAGCATTTAATGGCTTTAAATGCTTGTAACGCATTCCCGGAATGCGTTACTGCCTTTCTGTCCACAATAAATTTGATTTATTGGGAGTTTCGTAACTCCGTTTTGGGCGTGCGATATATCGTTGGATTCGTTTTTCCGAGACGGATCTAATGGAGTGGTCAAATATTTTTTATATAATAATTTTGAATTATTTATATTTCCGGAAGTGTTTTTAAAGCATGTTTTAATTGGATTAATTGCTTTTAAATACTATAATAAATCCATACATCAATATATCAATGTGTGACATGATATTGCTTGCATGCTTACTTATTGATTTATTTTTATATATGTGATATATGCCTATGTTTACCATGCGATGATAGATTTAGGTGAACTTAAATCAAAATAAGGCGTGCTCTAGAAAATCTAGAAATAGGAATCGTTTCTTGCCTTAATAATAATATTATGAATACAATCATGAGATTCTTGTGTTTGTGAAACACGTAATTAAATATGAATTTTCAATATTGAGAGAATGGATGATTCTGTCAAAAACGGATTTCGATCTGTAAGAAAGGGGTATTAAGTGACGCCTCTTGACAATGCTCCCCCCGATCTGGGAATCATCCAATTATCGATTATTGATTTGAAATATTTAATTTAAAAGGAAGAATCTCTTTATAATATGATTATGATTGTAACATAATATAATCCCTCTAAAATAAATAATATCAAGTAGTAATTGGCCAATGACACAACGGGCTTGTGTCGGTCATAGCCTTCCAACATGGTAGAAAGTAGTTCTTATTTTTGAATCATTGTCGTTTCGTGCTACAGCCGAGGGCTTTGATTTTGAAATAAGAAATACTTGTCTATTACATAGAGATGTGTACAATGAATTAGAATCTAATGGTCGTTACGTGCTACAGCCGTGGGCCGTTGGAGACTGATTCAGTTGTACGGAATGTTGGGTTAGACTTGACTTAGAATATTGAGTTTGTCGTGCCACAGCCGTGACTCAATTATTCAAGAGGCTAAAGTTTTATTAGGGAATAACATGAGATGTAATTGACAAGAGTTGTCTGCCTATTGAACATCACATGGCGTTTCGTGCCACAGCCGAGGTTGTGTGATGGAATATAGGATCCCTATTCCCACTAGCATTATGAATGCTTAATTTTTCACTTAAGGGGGTTGAATAAATTAGATAAACTAGTGGGAGTCACTTATGAATAAAGACCCGATTCATATAGTGTTTTTAAAATGAAATTGAATATTTGCTAAGTGTTGTTATGTGTTTATCATTTACAGATTTACTATATACACTATGTCTTCTGCACTATCACTCCGGAGCATACTGGATGCTCACAAATTGACTGGTCCGAATTTTGCTAACTGGCTTCGAAACTTGAGAATTGTTCTCAGGGTTGAGAAGCTGGAATATGTGCTTGACTCACCTAAGCCTGCTGCACCTGCTGACGATGCACATAATGATGAACATGTTGTGTATCGTAAGTGGATAGATGATGCTAATGTTGCTCAATGTATCATGCTAGCTTCCATGAACGATGAGCTACAGAAGCAACATGAGCTTATGGATGCTCACACTATCCTAGAGCATCTGCAAGAGTTGTATGATGTGGCAGGGAGGACAGCTCGATATGAGATATCGAAGGAGCTGTTCCGTTGTAGGATGTCTGAGGGATCATCCGTGAATGACCATGTACTTAAGATGATCAATTTGATTGAACGTCTTGGGCAACTTGGTTTTGTCATGGATAGGGAACTGACTCAAGACTTGGTCTTGCAATCACTTCCGGGTTCATTTTCGCAGTTTGTTGTGAACTTTCACATGAATAAGTTGGACGTCAGCCTGGCTGAACTCCACAACATGTTGAAGACTGCGGAATCGAATTTTCCCTCTAAGAAGAGTTCTGTTCTTCTAATTGGTGAGGGTTCCAATCCTAAGAAAAGGAAGAAGAACCCTTCCAAGAAGAAGAAAGTTGGTGAGAAAAAGCCGGTTCCACCAAAAGCTGAAGACCCCAAGAGCAAAGCTGTTTGCTTTCACTGTAACAAGGTGGGGCACTGGAAGAGGAACTGCAAGGTTTACCTTGCAGAAATGAAAAAGAAGAAAGATAGTGAGACTGTCGCTTCTGGTTCAGGTATGTTCATGATTGAAGTGAATATGTCAATAAATCAAAATTCTACTTGGGTATTAGATACCGCCTGTGGTTCTCACATTTGCAATTCGTTGCAGGGACTAAGGAGAAGTAGGACTCTCGAGGAAGAGGAGGTGATTCTACGGATGGGAAATGGAGCAAGAGTTGCTGCTGAATCTGTAGGATCGTTTGATTTACATATGCCTACGGGCAAGACTATTGTTTTAAATAATTGTTATTTTGTTCCCTCGATTGTGAGGAATATTATTTCTATTCCCATGTTAGACTTGGATGGATTTTCATTTGTTATTAAGAATAATGAATGTTCAATTCTTAGAGATAATGTTCTTTATGGTAGTGGTATTTTAAATAATGGTCTATATGTGTGTGACATAGAGCATGATTTACTACAAATTGAACATACTAATAAAAGGAAAAGAGATGATGAAAATCTCACCTATTTGTGGCACTGCAGACTTGGTCATATTAGTGAAAATAGACTGCGGACATTGCATAAGGAAGGGTTACTTGACCCCTTTGATTTTGAATCATATCCTACATGCGAGTCTTGTCTATTGGGTAAAATGACCAAATCTCCATTTAGTGGACATGGAGAGAGGGCTGCAGAATTGCTAGGACTGGTACACACAGATGTATGTGGACCGATGTCTACGCAAGCCATGGGTGGATTTTCGTACTTCATTACTTTCATAGATGATCGATCTAGATTCGGATATGTGTATTTGATGAAACACAAGTCTGAGGCCTTTGAAAAGTTCAAAGAATATAAGAATGAAGTGGAGAAACAAACCAAACGTAGTATTAAAACTCTTCGATCAGATCGAGGTGGTGAATACTTGAGTGGAGAATTTCTAGATTATCTCAACGAAAATGGTATAGTCTCTCAGTGGACTCCTCCATATACTCCACAGTTGAATGGAGTATCTGAAAGGAGAAATCGAACTTTGTTAGACATGGTTCGGTCCATGATGAGCTACGCAAATCTTCCAGTATTCCTTTGGGGTTATGCATTGGAAACCTCAGCATATTTACTGAATAAGGTGCTTTCCAAATCTGTTCCTCAAACTCCATATGAGATATGGAAAGAAAGGAAATCGAGTCTTAAACACGTTAAGATTTGGGGATGTCCAGCTTATGTCAAGAAAGTTGACCATGATAAGCTGGAATCTCGATCCGTAAAATATAGGTTTGTGGGATATCCTAAAGAGATTTTAGGGCATCACTTTTACACCGATCATAGGGTATTTGTCTCCAGACATGCTACCTTCTTGGAAAAACAGTTTATCCTAGAAGGAAACAGTGGGAGCAAAATAGAACTTAATGAAGTTCAAGAAGCACAAACTACTACGGTTCAAGAGGAAACACCTGTTCAAACTGAACAACCTTCTGTGGTACAGCCCATTCGTAGGTCAGAAAGAGTGTCTCGCCAACCTGAGAGGTATTATGGCCTTGTCATTGAGAATGACAATGAGTTATCAATCGTTGATGATGACGACCCTATGACCTATAATGAGGCTATGAGTAGTGTTGACTCAGAGAAATGGCAGAGTGCCATGAAATCCGAAATGGATTCTATGTATGCCAACCAAGTATGGACTTTGGTTGAAGCACCAGAGGATGTGAATCCTATTGGATGCAAATGGGTATACAAAAGAAAGATTGGAGCAGATGGCCAGGTGGAGACCTATAAGGCCAGGCTCGTGGCAAAAGGATTCAGACAAAGGCAAGGGATTGACTTTGATGAAACTTTTTCGCCTGTAGCCCTGTTAAAATCAATTCGGATTTTGCTTGCGATTGCTGCTTACTACGACTATGAGATCTGGCAAATGGACGTGAAAACGGCCTTCCTCAATGGGAAACTTGAAGAGGAAGTGTATATGACACAGCCAGAGGGGTTTGTTTCTAAAGGGAATGAACACCTAGTGTGTAAGCTGCTAAGGACCATATATGGATTAAAGCAAGCTTCTCGTAGATGGAACATTCGTTTTGATGAGACAATCAAAGAGTTTGATTTTATCAAGAACATAGATGAACCATGTGTCTACAAGAAGGTTAGTGGGAGCGCGGTAACATTTCTTGTATTGTATGTGGATGACATACTTCTTATAGGAAATGATATACCGATGCTGCAATCAGTCAAAGTGTGGTTATCAAAGAACTTCACTATGAAGGACTTGGGTGAAGCATCCTACATTCTCGGTATGAAGATCTATAGAGATAGATCTAGAAGAATGATAGGTCTTACCCAGAGTACATACATCGAGAAAGTGCTTAAAAGGTTTAGCATGGAAAACTCCAAGAGAGGTCTCATACCGATGAGCCATGGAATATCTCTTTCTGAGAAGATGTCTCCTAAGACACCTGAGGAAAGAGAGCGTATGAGTAAGATTCCTTATGCTTCAGCAATAGGATCTATTATGTACGCGATGTTATGTACTAGGCCTGATGTTGCTTATTCAATTAGTGTAACGAGTAGATATCAGTCCGATCCAGGTGAAGACCACTGGAAAGCAGTGAAGAACATCCTTAAGTACTTGCGAAGGACCAAGGATATTTTTCTTGTTTTTGGTGGATCTGAATTGAAAATAGAGGGTTATACTGACTCTAGTTTTCAATCAGAAAGTGATAGCAAATCCATGTCAGGGTATGTGTTTACTTTGAATGGTGGTGCGATTAGTTGGAAGAGTTCCAAACAGTCGACAACGGCTGACTCCACAGCGGAAGCAGAGTATATAGCTGCAAGTGAGGCTGCAAAAGAAGCCGTTTGGATGAGGAAATTTGTTTCTGAGTTGGGAGTTGTTCCAAGCATTGAAGAGCCTATTGTGTTGTATTGTGATAACAATGCAGCAATAGCACAAGCCAAGGAACCTAGGTCTCATAAAAATTCCAAACATGTTTTGCGGCGCTTTCATTTGATTAGGGAGATCATTGAAAGGGGAGATGTCAAGGTTGAGAGAGTTGACACACATAACAACATAGTAGACCCACTCACAAAGTCATTGTCTCAGATTCACTTTGATCGTCATAAAGAGGAGATGGGTATTAGATACCAGGGTGATTGGCTTTAGTTCAAGTGGGAGATTGAAAGTGTTTGTCCTAAATCCAATCATGTATGATGAGTTAGGAAGAACTTTCATGTATTCTTGTTTGATTTCATTAATAATAATAAAAGACTTGTTTTGATTTTATTACGGGCATTATCTGTTTAAAGTGTTTTAAATAAGATGTTCCATAGTTTAGAGTAAAGCTTCTATAATTATAATGAGATTATAATAGTGAGATCTAGAAGATGATAACTCTAGACTTAAACAGTTCCTGATCATAGGATAACTAATCGGAAGTTAGTGAATCCGCAAAGATCGGTACATATTATGCTTGCTCCCGTCAGGAGGATGTCTGTTCTCATAGGCATTTGTGTGGTGACACTATAGCTAGTATGTAGGTGCTTATTATGGAATAAGTTCACTGAACTTGACTCGATAAGTTGGACAACTAATGGAGTTTACTCACGTGTCAATAGTTATTCACTGAGTGATAGTTGTACAAGTGTCCTTAGACTTGAGATCGTTAGAGTAATCTTGTATATAATGAACTGTGCTTTGGTTTAGTCCTTAGTCTCAAGGACATCCATTAGGTCTATTCTGGGTACAGGGATTTATGTATGGAGATAGTTAACGATCAATAAAGAATCTACCCCTTCTAGTAAGGAAGTGAATATCCTATGTTATTCTTAGTATGCAAGTTCTGGAATCTCTGGCCAGAGTGTATGAAATTAGAAAGGAGTTTCTAATTTGCATTAATATGAACTTTGCATTATGAATAAGAAATCATATGATTAAATTTGATAGGCTTGACACGAGATCCATGCCTTGTATTTAATCGGGATATTGTAGGGTAGAAGGAATTGATTGTACGGTAACTAGTCACTAGCAGGTTCTTGGTATTCTAAGCAGTGAATTCATATTATCCGGATAGTCGCGATATGTTGAGAAGCATCACTCATGATGTAGAATAAATATAATTAATCAGTTAATTATATTTAATGAATTATTAGAATTCATATAAATAATAAATAAAATGTTTATTATTATTTATTTCTACTACCGGCTTAATATTGAACCTACAGGGTCACACCATAAAAGAATATTTTCTTTGATGAAAGGTTTTAAATTATGAGAGAGAGAATTATTTTCTAAATAGTTTAGAAAAAGAAATAATGATTAAAATAGTTTTAATTGTTATTTAATCATTTTATTAGATAAAGTGTAGGATTTATATATTAATATATAATGATATATTAATTATATTAAAACCCTACTTTATCCCTATAAATAGAATGAGATGAAGGAGTTAAACACACTTTTGGTTTTTGTGAAAAACCTAGTTGCCTCCTCCTTCTTCTTCTTCATCTCTCTCTCTCAAATTTCTTAAACTCCATTTTATAAAATCAAGATTTTATAAAAGGTTTCGTCGAAGAACAATTCTTGGTGGATACCGGTAGAGTGCTTCACACTCTGAGGAGCAACTGCTTGCAACACCATTTTTGAAAACCTTCGATTTTAAGGTATGATCACGATTCCCTCGCTCTTTTCATTTTATATGATTTTCTATATGTGCGATACACGGTTTTTACGGAAATAATTGTTATTTGCGCTTCCGCTCATCCGTAAATTCCTTCAGAACGCAGAAGATAACGCAGAAGAAGATAACGCAGAAGGTGGAACGGACGGTGAGGCAGGGGGAGGGTGGGAGAAAATAGGAGAAGCAGGGCGGTGATACGGATGAACGAAAAAGGACGACGGGGGGTGAACTCAAAATACATAATTGTCATCAAAATATCAATACTATTTAAAAATGATCGTAAATACTAATCTACATCACTTTTGAAATATAAGATATATATGGTATCACCTCTAATGTTTCATACTCCCTCTGTTCCAACAGGTTCTTTACAGTTACTATTTTGGGTTATCTTATCCATTTCTTTACATTCCAAAAATAGTAACTTTTAACAATAAAATACATTATTACATCCACTACTTTACTCTACTTTTTCAACACTTTATATTGTTACACCCACTATTTCACTTATTTTAACAATAAAATCACTATTACACCCACTAATTCACTATTACACCCACTAATTCACTATTACATCCACTATTTAAATTATAATCCTTGGTCTCCATGTCCCAGCCATCTGTAAAGAACCGGGTGGGACCAGGGTCGGTCCTGAACTTTCTGGGGCCCAGTGCGAAAAAAAAAATTTATTCCCTTCATATAATCTTTTTGAGTAAAATAAAATTTAATTTCAAATGTGAAATTCAACCCAGTATAAATGTGATCATAATTCATACATAACTAAACTTAATGCTTACGTTTTACTAAAATAAAAATATAAACCTTAGAACCGAATAATGTATTAAAAACTCTCTCGTATATTTCATTTTTTAAACATATTTACAAATTTATAAATCAAAGTTGTTTTATAAATAAAGAGTTCCTTTTTATATATATGCGAAAATTTATATATGGACCTCTACTAAATATAGACTAAAAATTTTCTTGCAATCACTAACTAATTGATGGTTTGTGTTGACGGAGGAATTTGGGAACAACAAAATTCGAGGTACGTCACCGGAAACAAGATCTTAGACGGTGGTTTTTCTCCGGAAAAAGTGGTGTCGTGTGGTGGCTGTAGATAATTGGTGGCTGAGATTGGTAGGGTTAGTGGCGGCTATTCAGAGCTCTCGACTTCCAACCCCTCAATCGGCCTACGTACCCCGGTATTTATAGGGGATCAAGCCAGACGTAGTTCTTGGAGAACAAGAAACCCAAATGGGCTTGGATAACAGACCAGCTTCCGGAATGTTCTACTATGAGGCCTAACCACAAAGGCCCAAGGCTCATCCAAGATCTCAAGACTTCACGGATAAGGAAACTTCCCCCGTCGAGGACTAGTCCTATCCGTTACCAGCTATTTCTTGATTTCGAGGATGCAGGTATAGCCGTGGTTTACCCCAAGTGCAGAACGCATCCCTGTCCCCCGAATGAGAAGCACCCACCAGATAGCAGGACAGGTGATCCAGAGCTTTTGGGTGCAAAGTGCAGGATTACTCCAAAGTTCCCCAATGAGAACGCGCCCATTGGCTACAGGAACAGAGCTCCCAAAGCACACACCAGAAAGTCCCCATCTTTCCACCTTAGGGCGCACGGATGCCTCCCTTAGCGTCTAAGAAGGGTCCTTATATCCAGGCAAACCCCTGGAGGCCTTCTGCGACGGACATCCCCCTCCTGAGATACGACAGGAGGGAATTCTTCAACTTATGGAATTCCAGCTTGGATGGAATCCACACTTGAATGGAATCCTAGGAGAGATTTCTTCAATGTCTTCTCAGAAAATTAATTTGAATAGATTCATCCCCATATTTCACATTTAGGGCGCGCCCTAACTATAAGGAAAGCCAGGGCGCGGCCTAATTCCTCCAACTTCAGTCAAAATCCTAATTTATTCTAGAATTCCCCCAAATTGAACCCACATTTGGCCCGAATCCATCTTGAAAATACCCGAACCGAATTTTGGCTATAACAACTACCCCCCAATTCCGTATGAAATCAAAGATGATATACGGAATTTCTCCTATAAAACCCAAAATTCACTCAAGATTTCCTCTAGGGCGCGCCCTACACTAAGGCGCGTCCTGGGGGAATTCTAAACGTTTTTACAGCTGTCATCCACCATTCTTTCAAATCCCTATAAATACCCCCTTCTCTCTTACTTTACTCTTTTTCTATTCTCTCTCTAAAAAACCGAACTCCGGCGACTTCCCCTTTTCCGAGCAACTATCCGGCTAACCCCGACGGTTTTCTTCAATTCTTTTCCACAAATCTCGTTCCAGAACTTCCAAGGTATGTTTTTATGCCCTCAATTTATATTTTCACCGTGTATTTTGTCCATTCCGATGTTGCAACCGCTCTCATACCCTATGTTCTTCGTTTTCCGTTGTATGTATATATGTATGTATGTGTGTTTGATCTTGTTTTGCCATCATAACTCTTACAAAACATGTTTTTGTATATTAAATTAATCCGTTGGGCGCGCCTTACATATAGGGCGCGTCCTTAGCTTTACTTTGCTAATACACAAGGCTGTCCCTAGTTGCGTATTAGTACCCTCTCTATCGACCAACCTATTAGTTGACTTGTAGAAAAAATTCCCATTATATTCCTCTCATGGGCGCGCCCTCAGTTTCTTTATTATTTTCTTTTAATTGTGCAGCTGGAGGGCGCGCCGTCTCCATTTCACCCTTTTAAGGAACTTAACAAACGCATTGGGGCTTACTCTCCTTTGCCAGCACCTCTTTCCCCCAATCCTCCTAGACCTCTCTTCTCATTTGTATCTTCAGAAGATAGGGCGCGCCTCATTCAGGATTTTAACGAAGACAGAATGAGTTTTTCCAGTGAAGATTCCTTGGATAATGTCCCCCTGAGCACTCGCATGAAGAACAACATTGAAACTTCAAAACCAATACCCGAAAAAATTCCAGACCCTTTACATACAGATCCCTCAGATAGTGACTATACTCCAAACTTCAATTCCTCCAACGACACACATTCTTCTGATACTTACTCCACTGAGGGCGCGCCCTCAGCTTCTTCTATTTCACCCACAGCTGACTCCGAACCTACATCTCCATTACCTTCTCCAATCCCGTTTAGACATTGGGAAGTCCTTGATGCAGAAATTGATGTTGACTTTGGTAGATATGATACCATGTCTGAAAAGGACAAAAATATTCTTAGAAAGAAACGAGGCAAATTGGCTTGCGTGAATATGTCTTCGACAGCTACAAGCGACGAAGTAGGATGGGCTATGCAATATTATGGCCAAGAAGGAATCTGGGCCATTCCATATGCTCATCACCGCCCACACATCTTCAATTATGGTAAAAATTTCAAAATTCCAAGGATGGTCTTAACTCCAAAACTGATTGCCCTTGGTGTGGGCGCGCCCTTACACCCATATCTAAGGCAAGTACTCGAATGGTACAATCTTGCACCCATCCAACTAAGTCCCAATAGCTATAAACTTCTACTTGGTTTATTCATTCTCTACCATGATCTCGAATTTGGAGCTCCTTCCATGCACGAAGTCAGTTTCTTCTACAGCATTCGTCAATCCAGCATAGGTTATTACTATTTAGTAATAAATAAACCTCACAACAATAAAGGATTTTCTGAGGGTAGAATCAGCCACACCAAACACTGGAAGGAACCATTCTTCTTCGTTAGGGATGTCCCTCGAGTTCGTGTACAGTTCAACACCGATCCCTGTAAGTTAGGGCGCGCCTTAAATCCTTTTCTCTTAACAACTTTTCACTTGAACTTTCATTAACTTTGAATTAACACAGATAGAAGAGTTCAGAAAACTCTCCAAGGCGCGGCTTCTCTCAGGGCTCAGGCTGTCCTTAAGATTGCCGAAGAAAAATTCAATCTTCAAACCCTTATCACAGAAGAAAACCTAAAAAGAGTTGGGATTCTTTCTGAGAGGGTTGGTTCCTTCTGTAAATTTAAGAAATTTAGAAATGGCATTGCCGTTCCCTCACCCTCTAGTGGTAGCGATGAAAATTACAACTCCGATCAGGATGAAGGTATGAAACCTCAAATTAGGGCGCGCCCTAACCTTCCGATTTTACTGCCTATTTTTATTATATATCTTGTAACCTGTCATATGACTTAACATTTTTATTATTTTTTCTCTTGCAGATATGGCCCCCCAAATTCCACGCGGCTTTGGATCCAAAAAGAAGAATGACAAGGAAAAACCAACTGACAAAGCAGGTTCTTCTGACACTAGGGCGCGCCCTAGTCAAATTCAGCAAGAACCCAACCCAATAATTCCTACTTCTAGATCCTTGAAGAGGACTACCGAAGCCCAAGACCCCCCTGTGGACAAGGGCAAGAAGCCAAGAACTGAGGGCGCGCCTTCGTACGCTGAGACCCTCATTGGTCCAACTGCTGCATCTCTTATTGATGACAAAGAGGTTGATCATTGGCAAAACATGAATGCTGATGATGAAACAAACTCTATGATCAAAGCCTCTGCTCAACTTCTAATTCAATCCCTAGGGCGCGCCCAAAGGATTCACAAAGAGAAGCTTTATATCAACAAACTCGAAGGGGAAAACAGAAAATATGCAAAGTTGATTGTGGAATCTGACAACAAATGGAAGAGCAAGTGCGATTCTAAAGATGCTACAATCCAGGACCTCAAGAATGACTTGCAAGATGCTGCCAATCATCGCCAACTCCTGGCCGACAAGAATGACAGATTGGAGAAAGAAAATGAAGATTTAAAGGTGCAGCGGGACACCCTTGAGATCGAGAAGGCAGATTGCTGGAAAGATGAGAAGCAGGCCATGGAAGATAAAAATTTCCAAGCTGGGTTTGATTTCTATCTTCTTGGTTTTCTGGCTAATGATCCTAACTACAACTGGGAGGAAAAGTTTGGCCGTGAAAGTGCTGAAGATATCGAGGACTTCAAGAGGGTGCACGCAAGTGAAATTAAAGCAAAGAGGATCGAGCTAGGTTTAGACGAGGATCCTCAGGGCGCGCCCTCTCCCACAGATATTCCGGAAGCCCAAAATCAAGATGCTCAAACACTCCCTCCTGCAACAAATCAAGCCCCCCTTCCTGAAGATACAACTCTCTCCGTCATCCAATCTTCAAACAACCAGGAC
This sequence comes from Saposhnikovia divaricata, assembly GCA_036435485.1. Lineage (NCBI taxonomy): Eukaryota > Viridiplantae > Streptophyta > Magnoliopsida > Apiales > Apiaceae > Saposhnikovia > Saposhnikovia divaricata. The sequence goes on from CM071596.1 coordinate 89,589,107, forward strand.
GCGTCCCCTGCTAAGGACGCGCCATAAATACTTTTATCGTATCTGAACTTTTGCTAGGTTTTAACATTTAAGGTGCGGGCCCTTTGTAAAACCCTGCAAATTGTATTTTGAATGTTATGAATATTGTCTGTGTTTTTATGACTAAATACTGTGTTTCTGCAAAATTCTGTTCAACTGCTAAATTACTTTTACCACAAAACAGCTATAGGGCGCGCCCTAACATATAGGGGGCGACCTTTGTAAAATTTTCTTTATCACTGTTAACACATCTTCAAACATTTTCAGGTAATTCTTCCATGCAAACATTATATAATGTGAAAAGTTCTTCAACTAGAATGCTTGTAAATTCTTTAGTGTATAAACAGGGCGCGCCCTCTTTTGAGCGCGGCCTCTTGTGTTTTGTCAGCCAATACTCTTCCAATTCTTAAAAACGTTGAAACACTTGGAATAAAAAATCTTCATTCATATTGAGGGCGCGTTCTTAGGCATTACCCTTTTCAGTATTCCTTTTACTTGTCAATTATTACTTGGATTTAGACAGAATTTCACAGGGCGCGCCCTAAGACATAGAGCACGACCTCTTGTAATAAAAAGATTCTTCAAAAACTTGAAAGAATGTCTTGATAAACTCTATTAATTCTTCAAATAAACTCAAATCTCAACAGAACAGGGGAAGGTATACATGAACTACCCCCCGAGCTAAGGAGAATAAACTTCGAAAAAGCGTAGAATAAAAACAGCAAGTCTCGACTAGAACTAAAGAAGGCGTACATGTACTACCCCCCTAGACTAGGAGAAGATTTATTTATGCTAGTCTATAACTTAAATATAAGCCTTCACACAATAGGGGGTCAAAGCCGCACCCTACTGATAATATTTCCTCAGATGCTCTGCATTCCATGCCCTTGGGATTGTGTTGCCATCCAAGTCTTCTAGATGATAAGTCCCTTCCCAGATGATAGACTTGATCTTGTAAGGTCCTTCCCAGTTAGGACCAAAGACTCCATGCGCTGCTACCCTTGTATTTGGCATAACTTTCCGCAGAACTAGATCACCCACCTTAAAAGGTTGAGCCTTCACCTTCTTGTTATAATACCGTGCAGCCCTCTGCTGATAAGTTGCCAATCTCAACTGCGAATTAGCCCTCATTTCTTCTAGGAGATCAAGATTTAATCTTTGATTAACCATATTTGATTTTTCATCATAAAAATCTCTTCGGAATGACCCTGCTCCAATTTCCACTGGCACCATTGCTTCACATCCATAAGACAATATGAAAGGAGATTCTCCAGTTGTGGTTCTTGGAGTTGTGTTATACGACCATAAGACCATGGGAAGTTCTTCAGGCCAATTCCCTTTGCTTTCTTCCAACTTCGTCTTCAAGGTGTGCTTGATTATTTTGTTGACAGCCTCTGTCTGTCCATTGCTTTGAGGGTGATACACAGCTGCAAATTCCTTCTTTATCCCCAAATCATCACACAATTTTCTCAATTCCTTGCTGTCAAACTGCTTTCCATTATCCGACACAAGTTTATACGGAATTCCAAACCTGCACACAATAGAGTTGAACACAAAATCTCGAATCTTTCTTGCTGTAATTGTGGCCAGAGGCATTGCCTCCGCCCACTTGGTGAAGTAATCCACAGCAACAACAGCATATTTCACTCCTCCTTTGGCTTTAGGGAGCTCTCCGATAAGATCTATTCCCCACATAGCAAATGGCCACGGACTCATCAAAGAAGTCAAAGTGGTAGCAGGGCTGGTAGAATAATTGGCGAACCTCTGACACTTGTCACATGCCTTGACAAATTCGTAAGCATCCTTCTTCAAGGTAGGCCAATAATATCCTTGCCTTAACACCTTCATTGCCAACGAACCACCCCCCGAGTGATTGCCGCATATACCTTCATGAATTTCCCTAAGAATATAATTGCATTCATCTCCATCTATGCACTTGAGAAGTGGTTGATTGAAACCCCTTTTATATAAAATCCCATCATACTCCACGAACCTAGCTGCTTGATACTGAAGCCGCCTGGCTTCCAACTTCTCACCGGGAAGTATCCCTTCTCGAATATATTTTTGAATGGGAGTCATCCAAGTAACACTGGGAATAGATTCCACTTCCATGACTTCAACCTCTGGAATGCTAGGAACTTCCTGTATTTGCAAAGGTACAGTCCCCAATAGCATAGCGTCTTTCTGTGACCCCAACTTAGCTAACACATCTGCACTACAGTTCTCGTCTCGTGGAACACACTCTACCCGTACTTCTCGGAACTTTTTAATCAATCGTTGAGCGCACCTCATGTAAAGCTCTGTCCTTGGACCTCTACACTGAAATCCACCTTTTACTTGTCCGACCACCAGTTCTGAATCACTTAACACAACGAGATTCACTACCTTCATCTCCAAAGCCATCTTCAGCCCATTAATCAAGGCTTCATACTCTGCATCATTATTGGTCGCCTGAAATTTGAAGTGAATAGCACTCATGAGTTGATTCCCTTCGGGGGTAAGCAAGATTACTCCTGCTCCGGCCCCTCCATTGTTAACAGCTCCATCTACTTGTAACTTCCACCAAGGTTGAGGAACTTCTTCAAATGGAGTTGCCCTCTTAAGCAGAACTTCAGGCTCAATCAATACAATTGATTTTTCTTGATTTTCCGACTCGAATTCAAGAATGAAATCAGCTAAAGCTTGACCCTTTATAGCTGTCCTTGGAGTATATTCTAAATCAAATTGTCCCAGCTCAACTGCCCATTTCAACATTCGACCAGAGGTTTCCGGCTTGTGGAGAATTCCTCTCAATGGATATGCCGTACGAACTTCAATCTTGTGAGCCTGAAAATAAGGACGAAGTTTCCTTGACGCCAAAACTAAGGCATAAACCAACTTTTCCATGCTAGTATATCTGGTTTCTGCATCGAGCAAACGCTTACTCACATAGTAAACCGGAGACTGATGATCAACTTCTTCTCTTACTAATACCGCACTGATAGAATGTTTTGAAACTGCCAAGTATAAAATTAACGTCTCTCCTTCCACGGGCTTAGCTAAGAGAGGGGGATTTCCCAAATGCTCCTTTATTCTCTGAAAAGCTTCCTCACACTCAGATGTCCATGCAAAATCTTTGGCTGCCCCCTTTATCGCCTTGAAGAATTCTCTGCATTTATCCGACGATTTTGAAACGAAACGATTAAGGGCTGCTATCCTTCCCGTTAGACTCTGAACTTGCTTTACACTAGACGGAGATTTCATGTCAAGAAGTGCTTTTATTTTTGCCGGATTTGCCTCGATTCCACGATGATTAACAATAAATCCTAGAAACTTCCCAGATTCTACCCCAAAGACGCATTTTTGAGGATTCAACTTCATCCTAAACTTCCTCAATATCTCGAACATCTGTTCCAAATGTTTTACATGGTCCTCTGCTTTTAAAGATTTAACAAGCATATCATCCACGTATACCTCCATGGTTTTCCCTATCAAGTCTTTAAACATCATGTTCACCAATCTTTGATAGGTTGCGCCAGCATTGATTAACCCGAAAGGCATTCCAATGTAACAATACAATCCTCGATCTGTAATAAAGGAAGTGTGCTCCTGATCCGGCTCATACATAGGAATCTGGTTATAACCAGAGTAAGCATCCATGAAACTTAAAAGAGCATGTCCTGCCGTAGCATCTACTAACTGATCAATCCTCGGGAGTGGAAAGCTATCCTTCGGGCATGCCTTGTTCAAATCAGTGAAATCCACACAAGTTCGCCATTTTCCATTTGGTTTTTTCACAAGAACCGGATTAGCCAACCAATCTGGATAATATGACTCCTTGATTAACCCAACATCTAGAAGTCTATCCACCTCTTCTTTCAATGCTATGGCTCTCTCTCCACTTACTGGCCGGCGTTTTTGGCGAATTCCCTTCTTGGTGGGATCTATATTCAGACGGTGACACATAACCTTCGGATCAATCCCAACCATATCAGCATGACTCCAGGCAAAAACATCCAGATTGTTTAAAAGGAAATTAGTGAGCATGCCTCTTAACTTGGAGTTCAACTGCGATCCAATCTTCAGAACCTTAGTTGGATCCCTCTCATCCACCAAAATAGAAATTGTATCCTCTGCAGGGCCAGTCTTTTCCACTGGTTGCGGTGTCCTTGGGTCAAGGTCGAAATCAAAACTTCGAGGATCTTCAACCGGTGCTACGTCCTTGGAGGGCACGTCCTCTTCAAGAGGGAAGTCTTCCTCAACAAGGGTATGCACCAAACCTTTAAGCAACATTCGTCTCCCTTCAACCTGCTCACCCTTGAGATCAAACGAGATTACTTCCTCTGCATCTTCCTCTATTTCCTCCAAAATTCCTTCTTGAAGCTCGTCAAGAACTGAGGTATCATCCTCAGGGCGCGCCCTGTATAGCGGTTCTCCCTCTTCAGGTTCCTGGACAAGATAATGGGCTTTCACCTCTTCTGGGACAACACTCGTGACTCCAGAACCACTCTCACGCAGGGCGTGCCCTCCATCTTGCTGCCTTCTAAACCCTTTAATCGCCTTATGGTAGCAATCTCTGGAGTCATGCTGGGAGCCCCGTACGGTTCCCACACCATTTGGCGTAGGAAATTTCATCGCGAGATGATAGATGGAGGTCACGACTTTCATTTCCTTCAACAGGGGTCGTCCAACTAGAGCATTATGTGAGGAATCCACATTCAAAATCATGAAATCCATCATTTGCGTCACAGAAAGGTTTCCTTCCCCAAGAGTTACCGGTAATTTAATAGCTCCCATAACTTTTACCGATTCTCCTGAAAAACCATAGATCCATCCGTTGTCCTGAATCATGTCTTTGTCTAAGAGTCCCAGCTTCTTATAAGTACTGTAGTAGAGTATGTTCACCGAGCTTCCATTGTCCACGAAAACCCGATGGACATTCTTCGAACCAATCTGAATTGCTACTACCAGAGCATCATTATGAGGATGATGTACCCATCTAGCTTCTTCTTCAGTGAAAGTAATGTCAGCACATTCTCCCTTGAACAATTTAGGTGGCCTCAATTCCAAACTATTCACATTTGTGAGAGGTCGATATCTCGCTTCCCTGGAATACCTCTCCATAGCGTGATTGCTATCTCCCCCTAAGTGGTGTCCTCCGAAGATGGTGTGAATACTTCCTTCTTTGACGAATTTCTTTTCTTCTAGCTTACCTTCTCCGTGGAGGGCGCGCCCTCCGTCTCTCCTGTCGGGATTCTCCCTATGCTTCTTCACCTCCCTAACAATCCATTCCGTCAGGTATCCTTCCTTAATCAAATCTTCAATCTCTTCCCTGAGTTGACGACATTCATGTGTGTTATGCCCTGCGGATTCATGGAATTCGCAATACTTTTTCTTATCCTTGCTCTGCCAGGAAGTCAATGGTTCCGGCTTTCTGAAGAAACCTTTGTTCTTATTCACCTCAAAGATATGTTCAATAGAAGCTGCTAAAGGAGTATAGTTGCCCGGCCTTTGATCGTAAGCGTATGTATCAGGTGGACCCCAACTCCTTCCAGTTTCAGTTAGATTTATCCGGTTCGCACCAGTTGCTATACGACGAGTAGGACTGAGAGACCTATCCTTCCTTTTACCAATCTTTGCCTTGGAACCATTCTGACTATCAGTTTTTCGGTTGTCTGCCAAGGATTGTTCCACAATTTTGAAAGACTCAGCTTGTGCAAACACATCAGCCAAAGTAGGTGGATCACGTCCTTGAAGATGTTTCCAGAAATCTGTTCCCACCGACAATCCAGCAATTAAGAAACTCTTGAGTGTTTCATCTGTCGCTCCTCTCACCATAGTGGATTCCGAGTTGAATCTCTTGAAATAGGATTGCAAACTCTCTCCTTCTCTTTGTTTGATGTTGGCCAAGGTCGTGACCGGAGGAGCATATTTTACCGCAGCCTGGAACTTAGTCAAGAACAAGTTCCTCATCACCTGCCATGATGTAATTATCCCCGGACCAAGCTTCTGAAACCATTGCTGAGCACTCTCCCTGAAAGTTGCCGCCAACAATCGACACCTAGCCAGTTCTGTAACTTGATAGACATCCATCTCAATATCGAAACGTCCAAGGAATTCCACAGGGTCTGCATTTCCATGAAATCGCAAATCATTAGTCATCGATCTATACCCAGCAGGGAGCTGCGCCTCTCTAACCTCAGTTGAGAAGGGAGAAGATGTTGGAGCAGTTGCAGATATTCTTCCTCCATCTAGGTGAGCAAGGAGTTTCTTTAAGTCATCCACATTAAATGTTCCCACTCCAGGAATATTCTGGATATTTGGTTGTTCCACAGTCTGAGTACCCCCCGGGGGTGGAGGCAGCGGTGGAGCCGCCGTCTGAATACCTCCTTGAACTTCAACTTGTGGTTGAATCACATCCTCTTGAGTTTGAATTTGATGACCCTCGGGATTTCCATGAGGTTGTGGATTCCCTTGAGAACCTCTCTGATACTGTTCTCCCGAGCGAGAGCGCGTCCTCGACCTGGATTCACTTGAAGTACTTGAGGGAATTTGATGGATGCGGGGGGTTTTCCCCCCTGAGGGCGCGCCCTGATTACGGGGGCGCCTGTTTCCCTGGTGCCAATCCATTCTTCTGTCACCGTTATCACGGTTTCTTCTTTCAGTATTATCACGATGAGGAGTTCGGTGGAATCCAAGGGGCCGCGACCTGTTTTGAACAGGGGGCACGCGCTGTGGATCATTATTTCGAGCAAGAGTTCTCTCATGTCCAAGGGGCCTCGACCTGTTGTCAGGGGGCACGCGCTGTGAATCATGACTCTGAGGAAGGGCTCGCTCATGTCCAAGGGGCCGCGACCTGTTATCAGGGGGCACGCGCTGTGAATCATGGGGCCTCGACTCCATATATTTGTCTTTCTTCTGAAGCTCGAGGAGCACCATCCTTAAATCATCGTCATCAAGCCTTATTCCAAGGCGTTCTTTCAAGCTGGCAAAATCTCTCCTTTCTTTAGCGATTTGCTCTTCATCCCTTCGAATCTCATGAGGAGTGCGCCCTGAACGGTGAGGATGAGGGCGCGCCCTCTCTTGAGGATTCATCAACCTGCGCTCAGAATTATTTTCACTAGGATATTCAATAATAGGATCAGAATACTCTAACCTTCGAGGAGTAACCAGCTGAAATCTCTTTTCATGACTTTCCTCCCCCCTTCGAGAATCTTCCACGGTCTGAGGGGATTTCCCTGATCGGTGATGATTTCGTGGGATACTCCGAGATTTTCTCCTTGATTCTTGCTCTTCCTCCACCGAACCCAATCTCGCTCCGAAACTATTTATGGCATCTTGCATAACATACAGCTGTTCCATTAATGCCGAATTACTGATGAGAACGGGCGGCTGTCCGCCGATGGCGGCCGGAGTTCCTTGATGTCGCGGAGGAGCAGCTATATTTTCCGGGACGTAAGCTTCATGACGCGCTTGGTTATCTCCCAAGCTATCTTCAGAATCGTAACCATCTTCTCCTTGAGAACCTCTGCCATGATTGTGAGACATCTTTTCCTCCTAAGATGTAGACCTTGATTGGCTCCCCTCCTTCTAGCGCCAATTTGTTGACGGAGGAATTTGGGAACAACAAAATTCGAGGTACGTCACCGGAAACAAGATCTTAGACGGTGGTTTTTCTCCGGAAAAAGTGGTGTCGTGTGGTGGCTGTAGATAATTGGTGGCTGAGATTGGTAGGGTTAGTGGCGGCTATTCAGAGCTCTCGACTTCCAACCCCTCAATCGGCCTACGTACCCCGGTATTTATAGGGGATCAAGCCAGACGTAGTTCTTGGAGAACAAGAAACCCAAATGGGCTTGGATAACAGACCAGCTTCCGGAATGTTCTACTATGAGGCCTAACCACAAAGGCCCAAGGCTCATCCAAGATCTCAAGACTTCACGGATAAGGAAACTTCCCCCGTCGAGGACTAGTCCTATCCGTTACCAGCTATTTCTTGATTTCGAGGATGCAGGTATAGCCGTGGTTTACCCCAAGTGCAGAACGCATCCCTGTCCCCCGAATGAGAAGCACCCACCAGATAGCAGGACAGGTGATCCAGAGCTTTTGGGTGCAAAGTGCAGGATTACTCCAAAGTTCCCCAATGAGAACGCGCCCATTGGCTACAGGAACAGAGCTCCCAAAGCACACACCAGAAAGTCCCCATCTTTCCACCTTAGGGCGCACGGATGCCTCCCTTAGCGTCTAAGAAGGGTCCTTATATCCAGGCAAACCCCTGGAGGCCTTCTGCGACGGACATCCCCCTCCTGAGATACGACAGGAGGGAATTCTTCAACTTATGGAATTCCAGCTTGGATGGAATCCACACTTGAATGGAATCCTAGGAGAGATTTCTTCAATGTCTTCTCAGAAAATTAATTTGAATAGATTCATCCCCATATTTCACATTTAGGGCGCGCCCTAACTATAAGGAAAGCCAGGGCGCGGCCTAATTCCTCCAACTTCAGTCAAAATCCTAATTTATTCTAGAATTCCCCCAAATTGAACCCACATTTGGCCCGAATCCATCTTGAAAATACCCGAACCGAATTTTGGCTATAACAGTTTGCTTATAATGTTCTCGACCGTTAACTATGAAGGTAACGGGGTGCGGGTGATACAGAGATAGGAAGGAGGGAATTCGCTAACAGTGGTACCGGTCGAAAAAGAAGGATAGAATGATGTACTGTTGATGCGGTTGAGAATAGTTGTCGAGATTGTGAGTAGAAAAACACAAAAACAAAGGGAGGACTGGGTATGTTCGAGAAGAAGATAACGCAGAAGGTGGAACGGACGGTGAGGCAGGGGGAGGGTGGGAGAAAATAGGAGAAGCAGGGCGGTGATACGGATGAACGAAAAAGGACGACGGGGGGTGAACTCAAAATACATAATTGTCATCAAAATATCAATACTATTTAAAAATGATCGTAAATACTAATCTACATCACTTTTGAAATATAAGATATATATGGTATCACCTCTAATGTTTCATACTCCCTCTGTTCCAACAGGTTCTTTACAGTTACTATTTTGGGTTATCTTATCCATTTCTTTACATTCCAAAAATAGTAACTTTTAACAATAAAATACATTATTACATCCACTACTTTACTCTACTTTTTCAACACTTTATATTGTTACACCCACTATTTCACTTATTTTAACAATAAAATCACTATTACACCCACTAATTCACTATTACACCCACTAATTCACTATTACATCCACTATTTAAATTATAATCCTTGGTCTCCATGTCCCAGCCATCTGTAAAGAACCGGGTGGGACCAGGGTCGGTCCTGAACTTTCTGGGGCCCAGTGCGAAAAAAAAAAATTTATTCCCTTCATATAATCTTTTTGAGTAAAATAAAATTTAATTTCAAATGTGAAATTCAACCCAGTATAAATGTGATCATAATTCATACATAACTAAACTTAATGCTTACGTTTTACTAAAATAAAAATATAAACCTTAGAACCGAATAATGTATTAAAAACTCTCTCGTATATTTCATTTTTTAAACATATTTACAAATTTATAAATCAAAGTTGTTTTATAAATAAAGAGTTCCTTTTTATATATATGCGAAAATTTATATATGGACCTCTACTAAATATAGACTAAAAATTTTCTTGCAATCACTAACTAATTGATGGTTTGCTTATAATGTTCTCGACCGTTAACTATGAATGCATGCATAAAATTTAATCTCAAATTAGTTTGATATACACACATAAACTGGATTTTATAAATTTTTGGGCTCCTGAACCCGTGGACCTTGTGTGATCGCACAATCCGCACTGGGTCAGGACCGTCCATGGCCGGGACGGAGGGAGTATATAACAAAGTTTGATACTCCAGTGACATGAAAATTTTAAAGTTGATACGCATTCATCAATGAATGTGAAGTATTAATTAGCAAAAAAAAAAAAAAAAAAAAGTATCACCTCTAATGGAGTAGAATACTTTGATGTGACATTTTGGATCATTTATCTCAATATTTTGGCCGAGTAAACTCCCAAATTAAGTGAGGTGTTTTCGTTATTTTGGTACTGTTTAGCCTCTTATAAGTAGCTTATAAGTTATTTATTTTGAAAAAAAAATTATATTTACATATTTTTTTAGAAAAAATGTATATGTGGAGTTTAACATTCGTTATCTTGCAAAAATAAGTTAATTATTTCAGAAAAAAAACATATTTACATATTTTTTTTAGAATAATTAACTTATATCTTAAAAATAAGTTCCAAACGGGCCTTTATCTTGTCAATACTATATAATCAATATAGTTGTACTAAATATGACTTAACAAAAGTGGAAAATATCACCAGAAATGAAAAACGGTAATGCATGGTACTTGCTTAGATTGAGAAGCTAGCAATCCAAGAGAAAGAGAACATTTCGTCTAATTCTCTCCCATATATGTATTGCATTCCATACCATACACAGTCACAGCAACCAGATTGTATCTCAAAAGTCTCCTTATTTCAGCAACTAGCTTCCTTGTTTTTGCCTATATATTTGTGTTAAATGAGGAATTTAGTGATAACAAATTTCGGAGGTTGCTAGAATAACGGAACAATTTGATTCATTCCTAGTTGTTACCATTTCTATTTAACATCTCCCTCCATACAATATTAAAGCTTGTGGCATATCATCCTTCCTCTTGCCAAAGGAAGCATATCATAATTACAAATGGCTCCACACAGTCATATATTCCTCATCATCATCATTGTTCCTGTTTACTCTATCTTGTCTTGCTGTAGTCTTGACGACGACGTACAGCCTAATATTATCAATAATTTACATCTTTATGATGATCATCGTGATCAAGAAACTGGATATGACTCCCATGCATATCCTTCGCAATTTTTAAGTTCTGATGGCTTGTCACCGGACTTCCACAAGGTTGAAAGTGGAATTTCAAGTTACTTGGAAAAGCTTGCAGCGACAGTTTCGGTTAAAACTGTGAGTGTAAAGAGTCATGGAGCTAAAGGTGATGGGAAATCTGATGACACCAAGGTATGTAAATGCATGTATTTGTTAATTTACTTGTTGAAGTACAAGTAAACCAAAATCTTGCTTCTGTTTTACTATTAATTTACATATACACAAGTTTGGGTTTGGGTCTCTGACAAACGTTTGATACAACCAATTATCAGCGCCTTTTTCTAATGCAAAGGATTATGTCACCCTATCCGTGCTTAAAATAACCATTTTAGTGTTTTCAATTATTAGCTAAAGAATTGCTGATAATTGATCGACAACAATCACTTGTCAGGGATCAGTGGCCTCTACAAGTTTAGTTATTTAGTGCTTACTACAAAATCACCTGCATAGACCGACTACGTACAACATTGAACAAAACAGTTCCATGTGTACGTATGTGTACATTTATGCAAGAAAGTTATATCATGATTTCATAACATCTCACATGCATAAAGCATTCTCAAATCCTCACATATTCGGAAATATGCATATATAATTATGTGTGTGCGTGTGTGTGATGCTAGATAATTTCATGGTTGTGTGATTATTATGTGAAATTAACGTGCACTGTCGTTATATATACACTGATTATCAGGCATTTGAGAAGGCGTGGGATGAAGCTTGTTCTTCCTCGGGAGCAGTTTTTCTGGTACCCGAAAACAAACAGTACCTTTTAAGGCAAATTAGATTCGAAGGACCTTGCAAAGCTGCCATGACTGTGCAGGTAATGTATATATACATGTGTGTTCTTGTGTTATTGCCTCAACTTTCTACTAAATTAATAAGTAGAACTGTTAATAACAGAACTGAACTCCCTTATTAACAGATAAACGGTACCCTTTTAGCATCTGACGATCGAGGAGACTACAAAAAAGACAGTAGACACTGGCTAATATTTGACAGTGTGGAAGATCTTCTAGTGGAAGGAGGTGGAGTTATAGACGGTAATGGCGAGATTTGGTGGAGAAATTCTTGTAAGGTCAATAAACACAAGGTTAGCTAATTAGCATATTGCATATTGCTAATTTAACTGCAGCAAATAAATCATACATCCACTGCCTGATATTTTTGATTTGACATTCTGTTTATGCAGCCCTGCAAGGAAGCGCCAACTGTACGTAAACAGTCTTTCGACATATCAGATTATTTGCCACTTTTATATATTAATGAATTTGTTTTTATGATAATTATTTTTGTGTACATGAAATTACAGGCCCTGACCTTTTATCAGGTGAATAATCTGACGGTAAAGGACCTGAATATACGAAATGCACAACAGATACAAGTATCATTTGAGAGATGTGAGGCTGTACAAGCTTCGAATCTTACAGTCACTGCACCCGGAGATAGTCCTAATACAGACGGAGTCCATATTACCCGCACTGAAAATATGCAATTATCCGACTCTGTTATTCAAACTGGTCCGTGTTTGTTCGTGTATTTGTAACCAATGATGATAACAAGTGTGTCTATATTTGCTTAAATGATAGCTTTATTTGATGAAATGAATCTAGGTGACGATTGTATTTCTATTGAAAGTGGCAGCCAGAAGCTGAAAATCACAAATATAACCTGTGGACCAGGTCATGGTATTAGGTACATACAGACAGGGGCGTAGCCAGTGTATGGCGAGCGGGGTCATCTGACCCCACTGAAATTTTAAAAAACAAAATTTTTATGTATATATTTTTTTAGAAAAAATATTTATAGTAGTAAATTTGAATTTTGACCCCACTGAAAAAAATAATTATTGTAACTAGTTTCATTTTTGACCCCACTAACTTTTAATTTTGACAGTGAAACCCTGTAATTGCCGCCCCAAGATGTATAACTGATGCATATTTATATGTATTAAATTAGGAAAAATCTACACATTGATAATTTTCGGTAAAAAAATTTTCCCTGCGGGGCCGTCGAAAAAGATGACCAGTCGTCGGAGAAGACGACCGGAGATTTTGACCCCAGTGAATCAAAATCCTGGCTACGCCCCTGCATACAGATATCTCTACTGCAATCTGTTCTTGTATCAATTTTGCTTCTAATCACTGCGTACCTATATACACAATTTTTTTGTTCCCAACACATGTTTCTATACTTTGCAACTCCAGCATTGGAAGTTTAGGAGACGGAAATTCGGAAGCTCATGTTTCAGATGTAATCGTGAATGGAGCTAAGATCTCTGGAACTTCAAATGGTGTCAGGATCAAGACATATCAGGTTAAGAAAATGTTATGAAAACTAGAAGCAGATTATGATTTACGGAAATATACATATTCACTATGCTTTTTTCAAATTGCAGGGAGGATCAGGAAATGCAAGCAACATAAAGTTTGAGAATATTGAAATGGAAAAAGTTAAAAACCCCATCATTATAGATCAAAACTATTGTGATAGGTCCAAGCCATGTAAAAAACAGGTCATTTTTTTTCTATGAACCACATATACTAACATTTAACTACCTCGTTCCCTGAAGTCATTTCTTTTGATATACATCTGACTTGTGAATTCAACAGAAATCAGCCGTTCTGGTAAAGAATGTGCTGTATCAGAACATTACGGGAACAAGTGCTACGGATGTGGCTATTAAGTTCGATTGTAGCCAAAGCCATCCATGCGAAGGAATTGTTCTCAGAGATGTAAAGTTAAGATCACAGAACGATGAAGTTGCCCAAGCTCTCTGCAACAACGTTAAGGTTGAACAAATTGGAACTGTTTCTCCAAGCTGTCCTGATGATTGAGGACTTGTGAATATTCGTAGCCAGCTCCATCAGCAAAATCTACACTTATTATCATATCTGATTCATTGGGGTTTAAGCATTGTTGAATATTATTTGATTTGTACATAGGTTCCGATATAAAGGTATCAATGGGTTAGTAGTCAATCTGCTGATTAGATCATCTTCATTCTTCAAGCTCCAGTGGTGATGCTACAGTCTAGGACTCCATGGTAAAGACATTATTAGTGTTCAATGTTGTAACAATTTATATATTTCTACTAGTTTGATAATCATTTTCCAATTAGATTTATGGAAATACTATGCATGCATGTTGTTATTTCAGGTTTCACGGTGGAAGTTCCAGAAGAGTAAGACAACCCATTGGATATTGCATTTTCGATTTAATTTTTTTTTTTAAAAATACATTTTCAATTTAATTTGCTAGCAATTAGGATTGTACATATACATAAGCAATAAATGGATTTGTTATATTATACAGTATATATATCATTTCATCTTGTAAAAGGTTTTGGTTCTCTGCACATCACAACTGTGTAACTGGCACCCCGACTTTTTTTTTTTTTTTGAAACAAAACATGAATTTCCATTAATTCAAATCTTGCAAAATTACATTGGTAAGAAAAGAAGGAACCGCGTTCCACTCCTTTCGATCAGGCATAGAAATGGCCTCTCTTGCAATCCTATGAGCTGCCATATTCGCTGACCGATTAATAAAACGAACTGACGAGGACCTTAAGTCCTTAATAATACTCAAACAATCTGCTATAATATCCCCAAAGTAAGATATGTCCTTACCTTTGTGTCTCATTGCATTAACAACTAGCAGAGAATCAAGTTCAAAAACCACCTTCGATACTCCCTTATTCTTTACCCATGAAAGCGCCTCTCGAAAAGCCATAGCCTCCGCCAACTTTGGTTCGAAATTACCCAGAAAATTACCTCCATGCCCTGCTACAAAAGCGCCCGTTTCATCTCTAATCAGGCATCCAAAAGCTGTGTTGTTTCTAGCTGATGAAGTTGCTGCATCTACATTACATGACATCCAGCCTTGCTGCGGTTTTTGCCATTTTAAAACAGACTCCCATCTATTTCTGGACACTGTGATATCCTTAGATCGAGCCTTTTGCCATTGATCGAGGAGACACCAGGCTGATTGAACCACCTTCTGAGGAGACTGAAAATTATTTCTCCAAACCACTGCATTTCTATGAGACCATAGACCCCAAGCAATAACACTGACTAGCTCAATATCCTTATTAGTCCAGGTTTCAAAGATTGTCACCAGCCTCTGTATAGAATTTTGGCCTTCAAGACCATGAATATTTAAGAGAGCTTCCTCCCAACATCCACTTGAATACGGACAGGTCCATAATATATGATCCAACGTTTCTTCTCCTGACTTACAGATCGAACATTGAGACTCCACATTCACTCGCCTCTTTTGTAAATTATCCAGCGTCGGTAAAACATTGTGTAAGACTCAAAAGCATTTTTAAACACTTGTACTCCTATGTAAATCGGAAAAAACTTCAGGCGACCCGCGACTGGGTAACCAGAATTCACAAGATGCTACTGAAATAATGAACACTGCAAAGGGTTCAGTGAGAAATTGAGAATATTGTATCTGGATTCAAAGATATCCAGTAATCTTCTAGTCCCATATAAAGGCAAGCCCTCACAGCAGCATAATCATCAAGCCCCCCAAAGTCCAGATTTGATTCTCACTTCCAAAGTAATGCTGTCCGGGAAAAATCAACAATGGCATTGGGTTTGGGTCCTCAAAATGTATAAAGATTTATAAAACACTTGCAATACAAACATGCATTCCTTGTTTACCTTCTAAACTTCTTATTAAACAATCAAACCGAATTTCTTATCAACAATGAAAACCATTCAATCTCTTAATTCTAAACATTTTTTTAGACAAGTCTCTTAATTCTAAATACGCCATCAATTCTTTTCAACCAAATATTGCATATCAGTGGTATTTTCTTTAACAATTTTCGGAGCATCTTATCATAATGAAACTTCAAGCATAAGAACAATGTCATGCACAAACCAAGAAGCAAACACCAAGATAGTCTATTCAAAATTTAGGAGTGCTGTCTAAGCAACACATTATAAAAGTTAACAGAATCCTAAGAGAAACCAGAAATTATGAGAAAAGCATAAGCTATTATCAAGATGTCCTTGGCAAAAACATACTCTGAACCATTGACCAATCAAAAAGTCATCATGCCTCAATAACAGGGTCCTCAGTGAAGGTGATTTTTGATACTGGTTTGGCCAAAAGATCAGTGTACTCCTGGTATGGAGATTTAGTGAATCGAGTCTCTGCCCAGAAATCTGGAGTGAGGAACCCATAAGTCTTCAGCAAGCAGTCAAAAGTAGCCTGTACATAACAAAAAAAAGAAGGAAGAATCAACACAAGCGCCAAAAGGGAAACACAAGTGGCCAAGTGACTGGACAGTGTCAACTAGTACAAATGACGCAAAACTTTGTATTTAAAAAATTGCAAATGCAAGAGGTATACATAAACAAACAAAAAACGATTAGCCTGACCAACGCTCAAAACCTAGAAACAAGTGACCTAGGGATTTCCAGATTGGACAATAGTCACCTAGTACAAACCAAAGGAAATGTTGTAACTTAAAAATGCAAATGTATACATTGATAAACAAAAAATAAACAATTAGCATTACCAGCATTTAACGAGCCAATTCCACAACCCAATTTGCTAACTCAATAATGTTTTAAAAAGTTAAAAACATAGCCAATAATATATTATGTTTCAGTACCAGCCAAATTTTATTATTTTTAGTGTACGAAGTGAAGTATTTACGATACATCATAAATCTAACCTCAGAACTATCAACCATTATTCTAATTTTATCTTTTTCCGTCCTATAACATAGGGTTATCCTCTCTCAATCCAAATTGATCACATACTTGTAGACTATTTGGGCATATACAAATTACAGCAACTAATTACAAAGCTACATGAAAATATACATGTCAATAACATATAGCTGACAAATAATACAACATGAAAGGTATCAACAATTCGCGAACACAGATAAACAAACAACCATTTCATACTTTTACTATAAATACAATTCAAAAGTATTAAAACATAGCAAATGTTACACTTCAGTATCAGCCAGCTTATATTTTAATACTAAAAGTGGTGAAGTTTTTCTAACCTTGCAAGTATCAAACATTTTTATAATTTCATCCTTTCCTGTCTAATATTATAGAGGTATTCTTTCTTAATCAAAATTAATCACACACTTGTAGACTCAATTCCATATACACATTACAGCCACTAATTACACATTATACATACAAAAATAAAACAAGTCACTAACAAATAGCTAACAAAACATACGACACTAGCGAAAATTGTCATACACATAAAAGAATCATTTCATGCATTGCTACCCCTATCAGAACATACAAATATAAATTAACACAGCATTGCATTAAACGATTAATCAATATCAGTATAAAACAACGTGCATTGTATAAATATTACGAAAAACGACCTTAACAAAGTTCCCGAGAGTCTTAGTCGAGCCCCTGGACGAAGTAAACACATCCTCAATCCCCGCAAAATGCAACACCTTCTTCGGAACTCTAGCAGCCACAATCCCCGTCCCACGAGGCGCAGGAACCATCCTAACCGTAACCGAACCACACTTTCCAGTAACCTTACACGGAACCGTATGTGGTTTCCCAATCTTATTCCCCCAATAACCTCTCCGTACCGGAATCACCGACAATTTCGCCAAAATAATCGCACCTCTTATAGCCGTTGCAACTTCCTTGCTACACTTAACACCCAATCCTACGTGTCCATTTCCATCACCAACCACCACAAACGCCTTGAACCGGGTTCGCTGACCGGCTCGGGTTTGTTTCTGAACCGGCATGATTTTCATGACTTCGTCTTTTAATGAGGGTCCGATTAAGAGATCGATGATTTGGTACTCTTTGATCGGGAGAGAGTGGAGATAGATTTGTTCGATTGTTTTGATCTTGCCGTCGCGAACGAGACGGCCGAGCTTTGTGACTGGGACCCACGCGGTTTCTTCGTCGTTGCGACGGGAACCGCGACGGCGACCGCGGCCGCGATCGCCGCCACGTCCACGGCCGCCGAAGCCTCGGCCGAAGCCGCCTCGATCACCGCCTCTTTCAGCCATGGTTGTGTTTGTTTGAGTGAGAAATTAGGGTTTTGAGATAGGGAAGTGTGGGAGTGGAGAAAGAAAGGAGGCTTGGGTGGTGTGGTGGGGTGGAGAATATAAATGTGGTTTTAGGGTTTTTTGAGTTGGATTGGGCTTTTAATTGGGCTGTAGAGTTTTGAATAGGTCCAAACTAAATTTTGTAAATTAATTTTGTGAATTGTAAATTTGTAATCCTAGCATCTCAAATATCTTAACTTCATGTTTTTTCTTAAAAAATTCCACTTCCTAATTGTGTTTTTTTTAAAAGGTTTAGTGGTATACTAGTAGCATACTAACTAAGCCGATAAAATAAAATGGTATAATAGTACATGGATTTGTATCCATGAGATTTAACTATTTGAAGTTGATTTTTTTTTTTAAATATGACAAAATTACATGGATAGATCTTATATGTATTTCACTATTGAGCAATTTCGATAATGGTGTATTTATAACTAGTTAGACGATAACTAACTCGATCGAATTAGTTGAATCAAAAATGAATAAATATGATTAAGCTCGTCAAGATAATCAACACATTTTTTACTTTTTGTATTTGATACATTTGATTTTTGAGTTTTTATACTATTGAGTTTATTGAAAGAATACAAAAAATCGTAAACATAAATGTAACTAGCGTTCTACCCGTGCTACGCACCGACTGATAAACTGTATTAATTAATTAATATAAATATATTATTTTAATTTTTATTTAGAAAAAAATATAATTTTATTGGAATGTTAATTAACTTAAGTATAAAATTATTTATTAGTGAATTCATACCAATTGAATTACTATTAATATTATTATGAACCAATCATCAAAACAAATACAACCCCCATTGAAAAATTCAAAATCCGTCTTTATTGTTTTTTTTTTAAATTTATCTTTCATTTTATTTCTCTTTTTGTTAGAGAATATTTCTACGTATCATGTTAACAAATTTTTCACCCATATTATGAGAATTCGATATATTTATTCAATATCGAATCCTTAAAATATTTATTATATTAATTCATTTAAAATATTTGTATGATCGTGGTTAATTTTTCGATTACATATTAAAAATGTATAGAAACTTAATTCTCACGACTCCAATAAATCTTATACTGTCTATCAAAAGAAGGTTTCATGTTTCAGCGATATGAGAAAGGATATCTACTATACAAGATACATGAAACGAACGTAGTTAAAATAATAGAAACTTTCATCTAATCTAATTTGCTATGTGATTGTTCAATATCATTTTTACAAATTATATGACCTTTTATTAATGAATTGATTTACTATAAAAAAATAAATATTATCAACTAACCAAACAAATTCAATATATCGCGCTCTTGGAGTAACGTACAATTGTTATATTTTATGGTTATTGCCCTTAGCTTATTTGTAAAGAGAACTTAAAATGTGCATTTTCAGTTTGGAAGTTTGTATTTTGGCTTTCTTATTCTTTTATAATAAAACATGAAATAATAAATTTTAGTTTCTTTTTATTCTTAAAGTAAGACATATGAAAACAAGCATCACCTATTTTTTTTTAAATTTAACTAACTTGTGAAAATAGGCTAATGTCCATAAAACTGAAATCAAGTGTGTAATATATAAACACATAATCACATTTTTATATATGTGTCCTTGTAATTTAGATATTGGGTTAAATAATATGAAATTCATTTTCCTTTAACAGTGAGTATATTTTTCCGACATATATAAGAAGAAATAACTTATGTAAACCTGACATGTCATTTTGTACATTCATGTCATTTAGGGTCTTGAACGAAAATAACATGATATTAAATTTTGTACCCAAAATTAGAACACAAAATGACACTAAATTACACAAATTTTTTCGTGTGCACAAAATGAAATAAAATACGCGAATAAAAAAATATGACAATTACATGAAATATTACTGTGTATCCAAGTTATGTAAATATATATAATTATATGTCTTAGAACAACATCGATATGTTACAAAACGAAACTAAGAGTAGTATGCATGGTGTAAAGTCTCCCAAACAAAATGAAATCCTCCCTTTTATTTTTTCTTATTTCTCGTTAACAAATATCTCTCTTTAGGTAGAATCTTTCTACAAAGTTATTGAGTTTTCTTAGCCATATTTTATGCTTTGTTGATATTAAAAAAAATATATAATCAACCAACCAAGCAAATTCAATATATGCTCTTAGGTTAAGATATGAGAATTGATAATATTACTTTAATTCAATAATACAAAATTCAAAAAGGCATCCTTTTATTAAAAACAATATATAATTTTAAGTGTATCAACCTTTTTATTTATCATTATTAATAATTTTTATAACAAAAACCGTAGTTGTTGCTCTCTCTCTCTCCACCTTTCCCAAAAAATGCTAAACTAAAGTTTAGGTGTTGATATCAGCTTTTTAAGTTTTTTATATTTTTTTCTTGATTTTTTTTCATTTTCAATAAATATATCATTGAGAGTCTAGTACCCCCGTTGCCCGTTGGTAGATTTTATCTACCAAAATATTAGATTTTGTACTATCTTCTTGTAAATGATAAGTCTCGTTTTCTTTTCCTTGGTTTTACTTTGGTTTTCAATAAATATCTCTCTTTATTGAGAGCCTAATATCCTGTTCGTGGATTTTGTCTACTCATATATTAGATTTTGTTATATTAGTTCATTGATTTAGATAGGATAGAATCACAGTTCTAGTCGGTTGTTTGTATACATTCTGACAAATCAGATATACATATTCCACACGTTTATAACAAATTGTTAGATTATCTTGCCGAAATGGCTATATAATCTCGTGATATAAACGAGTGATGTACCATAATTTAAGATCTGTTCAATGATTGGATAAAAAAACTTAGTGATCTATTTTACTATGTGTTTGTTAAATTTTAATTGTTTTTGTAGATGTTGTATGCCCTTTTATTGATGATTTTTGCAGGTATTTTTGTGGATGACATATGTCCTTCTATTGAAGAATTAATTATCTATAATTAAATAGTGACTTATAAGAAAATTTGTGCTAAATTATTATGGAAATATTCATTAACAATATTTTCATTAACTCTGTAATATTTTTTTTGATTAATAATTTATACACCAAATAATGTATAGTACCATTTAAGAGTATATTTAATATTTTGAATAATTCACATATATTGTCAGGTCAAATTTTTTTTTTTTGCCATTAATTATTGCATAGTTAAAAAATTTCGTAATTAAAATGTTAAATGATGATTGATTTAAAATTCATTCTAATATTTTAATTGGTCGATCTTAGATTTTTTTATGACAGAATTATTTAATACTTTACAGAACTTAAATTTTGAATATGTATTTAGAATAGCGTGGTAAATGGTTTTATATTGTTAACAATTTTTAATTCATTATTTTAGTTGTACCTAATGATTTTGAATTGAGAGTTTAAGATATCAAAATATCGATTATAGATATATTAGATTCACGTATTAATATATAATTTTTAAATTAAATAATTATCGTATTTAGAATAAAATTGTTAAGTAATCACTGAATAACATTGACAACCCAACACTATAAAAAACCATTTATATATAGGCACGCCTAATAATGTAAACAAATCAGTGTAATGTGACAAGGATTGATGCCTACAATTTAGAAAGTCGCAGAATTATTGGAGTTTGCTACTGAATATTCTAATGGGAAGTAACTCTGGGAGAATTCGGACTGGGGATGATGATAACCTAAATCGTTTTTTTTTTTTGTTAGAAATATTTTTCTATTGAATTTATTGGCCAATTAAAACTCGAAACGTACAATACATATATACAATCGAAATAAAAAGATAATCAATCCAAGTATACTATGTCATATAATAAAAAGATAAAAAGTAGCACCTTAACCGAAAATGATATGATTTAACCATGAGGAGAATTGATGCATACACTTAGTTTATCAAAGCTGGCTAGGTCTGATGGGGAATATGAAATAAGCGGCTTAGATTTCATGTAATGTTTAAATTGATATAATAATCATATATTTTTAGTTTGTAAGAATTTTATTTTATATAAATTGTTTATTAGTTAATCGTTAAAGTAAAAATTTGTAGTTATTATGTTTAGTTAATTGATATGAAAAAATCAAAATTAACTGTTATTGTGTGTAACTTGATTTGAGTTTAGTCCTAACTGAAACGTAGAATCTAGATCCAATAGAGAAACATATTACATTAAGTTTAATTGGTCTAAAATTTAACATATTCTAATTGTTAAAATAATTCACAATCTTGTGATCGGTTAACTAATACATGTTAGATTCGGGTATCCTTTATTATAATAAAGGATGTTCAAAAACAATTCATAACTAAAAGATATATAACCATATGTAATATATTGTTATGTGAATTTATAGAAAACAATATTTACGGTTAATAGAATTTTTTTTAAAATTAAAAACCATTTGATATGCGAAGTTATTAAATCAAGATATTTTATATTTAAATTTAATTTAACCGCTATTAGTAAATTGGAATAAGCATGGTAAATAATAAAAAATTTGTTTATGATTGATTGATTTAAAATCAATATATATATATATATATATATATATATATATATATATATATATATATAAAGGAGGATACGCGGAATAGAAGAAACTGACTCAATGTTCCTGATACTAATTCAGTACTGTTATTTTCGCTGCTATGCGCTGATCATGAATATATCTTTTCATTGTTTTTGGCTATCTTCTTTAACATGCTGGTACAGACAATTATTTGATCAATTAAATCAAATTATTTAAAATCATCTCAATCAATTTTTCTAATTTTATAGAATTTTAGAATTATAAATACTAAATAAATAAAAATATCTTTAACATATTAAAGGTACCTATTCGAATTTATAAAGGAAAAGAATTTAAATTTATGAATAAGACATATAAATAAAATTGTATTTGAAATAGAATAGATGTTGGAGAAAAGTATACAATTTATAGTGAAAAAGAGTTAGAGTATCGATAGAATATTTTTTTGTTTGCTTTGATTATGATCAGTATATATACACGCAACTTATATCATCACATTTCACGATCTTAGTTTTCACAAGCTAAGATTTTTATTTAATTTAAATACTATATTTCACATATGTCATACAGAGATTTAATTTACTGTATCTTCCTGGCATATCACCAATATTCAGTCAAAAGATCAATGTATATGTTTTAGTTTTCGATATGTTTTTACTTTTGATTTTGAATTTCTTGATCCTTTTCAGGGTGGTTAAAGTTTAAAAACACATGAAATAGAGGTTGAGAGATATATAACACCTAACTTTCATTCATTATTTATTGGCAAAAAGGTACTATACATATTTATATTCTATTAGTTCACATGTTTATTTTATTTATTTTATTGTATGAGATTAGTTGGCTTCTCTTTGATGTTCTCAATCTATTTTTCAAATTTTTTAAAATTTTAAGATTTTAAATATTAATAAATATAAAAATATTTTTTAAGATCTTAGAAGTAGAATATGTGTTCAAATTTATATAGGAAAAGAGTTCGATTTTATAAGGAAGACATATAATTAAAAGTTATATTGGAAGTAGAATATGTATTTATAAACGATATAATTAAATGTTTCATTGAAAGTAGAATAGGAGTTCAAATTTATAGAAAATAAGAGTTCGAATTTATAGAAAAACATATAATTAAAAGTTCTATTGGAAGTAAAATAAAAGTTTGAATATATAAAGAATTAAATGTTCTATTGAAAGGAGAATACAAGGATGGTGGAGTGGTGACATCTTTTACGATCTTCTAAAATTACATATATTATTTCTCAAAAATCTTTTATAATAAATTTTTTATATAAGTTAATTATACTTGCATTAGGAAAATATATTTATAAATCCAATACTATTCTCATAAAAAAAATGTCTTTGTATTTAAAAAAAATTGATGTGTTAACATAATTAAAGGACATTCTTATGCGGGAACCCTAAATAAATACAGGAGGATCTATATATACAGAAAATAAGATGTATTTTTATTTTTTAAAACTCGGTAAATTTTAAAAAAAATCAGAAAAAGTAAAAATTGGAATTCACTCTTTTTTTAGGTTTTGATTTTAAGTAAAAATGTTAGTGTATAATATAAGTATCATCAATATGTAATGAAGTTGAAATTTCAGTCCGAAATATAAGCGTCTCGAAACGTTTCTAGCAGGAAGACGACTCATTAAAAAAATCTTATTAATTATTAGAATTTGATATTAATGTCATATATTTTATTTTATTATTAGGATTTGATTTTTTTGGATAAATATTATTATACAAGTAATATATGTATAAGGTGGGGTTTCGGTTTTAAAAAGAAAGCGGCTCAATAGGAAGAATCGTGTTTAACGAGAAAGTGGTTCATTAGAGAAGACCGTGTTAATTATTAAAATTTAATATTGATGATATAATAGAAGATAATTATATTTTGAATTCTTTTTAGATGACCTTAATCTATTTTTCTAACTTTTTAGAATCTTAAGATTTTAAATACTAATCTTTTAAAGTATAAATGGTGTTCGAATTTATAAAAAAGAAGCATTTGAAGAATTTAGGAAAGACAGATAATTAAAAGTTCTATTAAAAGTTGAATAGGTATTTGTAAGACATATAATTAAAAATTTATTGGAAGTAAAATAGGAATTCTAATTTATAGAGAAACAGAGTTTGAATTTAGAGAAAAATCATAAAATTAAAAAATAAATTGAAAGTAGAAAAAGTGTTTGAATATATAAAGAATACATATAATAAAATGTTTTATTGGAAGTAGAATATAAGGACGATGAAGACGTCTTATAGGTTTTTTTAAAACTATATATCTTTTTCCCTAGAATTCCTTTATTTTAATTTTTTTATTAAAGTTAATTATATCTTCATTGCATTAGGAAAATATATCCATAAATTCAATATTATTCCCATATCGAAAAGCCTTAGTATTTAAAAACAAAATAAACTGATGTGTTAAATAATTAATAGAAAGACACTCTCATGCGGAAGTTGTAAATAAATACAGAAATATCTATAATATACAAAAGATATATGATGTACTTTCATCTTTTAGACCTCCATAAATATTAGAAAGTTTATAAAATGTAAAAATTGGGATTTACTCTCTTTTAAGGTTTTATTTTTTTTAAAAACAAGTTATTTCATAAGATAATTATCATCAATAATGTGTAATGAAATTTGAGAACTATTCAAAACGTGTTTAGCGGGAAGACGGCTCACTAAAAAAGATTGAAGAAATTGATATTGATGTTATAAATTATTTTATTTTATTTTAAGTGTTTGATTTTTATGGATAAAAATTATTGTATAAGTATTTGTAATTTATGTTAAGAGAAAACTGGGCTTGAGGTTGTCCTCAAGGATTTCTCCTGAGGTTATAATACAAAAAGGCTATAAAATAAGTGGGCCTCGCAGGAGCATTTTTGTAAATATCAAACTTTTCTCAGTAATTTACCTAAATATCCTTATTTTTGTATTAAAAATCTTTTAACCTTAGGGTTGTACCTGAGGTCATCCTCAGGCACATCAATCCCTTTATGTTAAAATTGAGAATGTCTATCTCCCCTTCATCAAATATTTGTTTCCAAGGCTTCAAGAATGTCTATCTCCCCTTCATCTTTAGCATCAACATCTTTCTTGTCAGTTTTGGGAGTTTCTTCTTTTGTTTTCTCCTGAGTTTGACTTCCAACAATCTCAGCAGTTGCTTTGGCACCAGTTCCAGGTGTTCCAAATCCTCCACTACCATCAAGTTCATCTTTAACATCATCAAGGGTGTCATCAAATGTGCAGCTTCCACCTCTTTCACTTTTTTTGGCATTTGCTTCAGAAATTAACTTCTTTATCTGAGAGCTAAGATTCTCATATCTCTTTACCAAAAGTTTGTGAATGTCCTTAACAGCCTTGACTTTTTCATTGGTAATTCTGGATTTGAGAATGTGTCTCAATACTATCATAACTGAGTCAGTTTTCAACTTTGTTTCTCCATCCAAATGTAGAAAACCAATTTTCTTTACTCCTGCACTTGTGGTCATCCTGTAGCAAACACCATATGGATTGTCAATCACTTCTGGGGGTTTGTCTTCAACAAGCCTCTTGATCTATGCCAACAGACTTTCATTAAAGGTTGTTGAATTGGCCTTCACTTTTGTTGCTAAGGAATTTAGTATTCTTGCTTGCAAGCTTTGCAGTAGTTGCATTGTGATGAATATTGAAATGCCCGTTTTCAGATATACATCAACTACCCATCTTTTCTCCAAGTTAACTTTCACAGAGATACTTATTATTTTATCCTTCAGTATTGTTGACAGTTTGTTGTAAACTCCTCCTGCTTCTGTGATTGAGTTATCCACCAACATACTGAATTCTTCATCCTTGTTGTTCATAGTACTCTCCATGTGGCTAACCATCATTATTCCTGCATCATCTGGGCTGTACTCACTTCCATCAGACCAGGTAGTTCCAGTTGTCAGATTTATGTACTCAGGCATTTTATCTTTGCCTTTACCCAGTCTGTTTTGCTCTTCCTGTTCTCTCCATAGTTTTTCCACTGGAGTTTCCATGATTTCTGAATTTGGCTCCTTAATTTTCAGAGGAGGCAGTATTGGTCTTTCAAACTTTTGAGTTTCTTGTAATTGCTCCATTACTTCTTTAGTTTCCAATATCGGCTCACCATCCATTTCATGTTCAATAAGATCACCATCTCCAGAGACTTTCAGTTCTTCACCAAAGTTTCTTTCTTCATTTTCCTCTGGCTCCCCCTCACTCTCTTCTCCATCTTCAACTTGTACCTGCTCCCCCTTACTTCTTGACTCCCCCTTGCTTGTTGCTTCCCCTTGTTTCTCCTTCTCTACCACTTTGCCTGAGGTATTTGGATCTACCACTCTATTCTGATCTACCACTTTCTCCCCTTAATTAAGTTGACAACACTAAGCGCAGCAGAGAATGATAGCAGAGTCTGTTGAATCTCAGCAAAACCAGTAGCTACCATAGTGGACAGATTGTCAATTTTAGCTTCCATAGATGCACATCTGTCCTCAAGGGATTTACCATTTTGGAGGTAAAGGAAAAGATTGGGGTAAGGAGGCTGTGGGGGTTCTCACACTCTCATTACTTTTTTGAGTGATCTCATCACTCCTCACAGTTGAACACTCAAGGTCTAGAGCTTGTTTTCTGGGGTTTCTCTCTTTTTCACTCTGGACATGCTCAAGTTCCTCTCCTTTTACCAGCTCATTTGGCTACCTCTCATTTTTATGCTCACTTCTCTTTTCTTTTATCTCTCTTTTCTTTTTCACACCCTCAGTCAACCTAGATGCATGGGTATGAGCAGTACTAACATGCATTGAAAGAGAAGGTTTAGATTTTACCTTTTTGAAAGAGGATATTGGCACATGATCATCATCAGAAGCATCTTCAACAATGACTGCATCTTGATCAAGCTGTGTAGAGTGACATCATCTTTATCCAAAAGGTTACTGTCTGCAGGTGGGGTGACAGCAACTTTGGTTGTGTCCTTGACAACAGCTAAGGCTGTGACAGCAACTTCCTAAGGGTAAGTTTCTTTCTGGAGATCAATCATGATGCTGGCTATTTTAATATCTGGCAGAATTGCATCATGATCTAACTTAGTATTTGAGAGAGTGGTGTCCATCACACTTTGAGCAATGGGTTCTTGTGGACCACTTGATGGGGGCTCATCCATGATAGAAGATGGATGATCAAAACCTGAAGGGTTGGTACTGTCCCCTTCTCTAGGTTGTTTGAGAAGAAACAATTGATGGATTAGAGAATAAAGAAGGTGACGGTATAGAAGAGAGTATTGGCTGTTCCACAGGGGTAACTTGTGGAACATCAATAGTTAGAGTTTGATCCTCACTGTGCCCTATCTCCATGTGTGTTTCTGCAAGTGTGGACTTCTCATGAGTGAGTTCATGAGTTTGTGCAGATTCTTTACAAGATGCCTTGGGAGACAGGCAAATTTCAATAGATACTCCTTGTTGAGAAGAAGCATCTAGGGATGTGTTTGATTCCCTTTTATCCTCCACAGCCTTTTGTGAGACTGTGGGGTGGCTGACAGTGGATTTGGCCCTCTTAGCTCTCTTCTTCTTAGGCTCAAGAGTAACCACTGTGGGTTCACTTTCACTAACATCCTTATTTGCTGCAACAAGTGCAGTTTCTCCCTCAACACTCTTAGAACTACCTTCAACATCAGTTTTCAAGGGTCTTTTCTTGGATTCTTGCAGGGCTATTTTAGTGGCTTTTGGTAGTCTAGATGGTCTGACTCGTATAAATTGAGTAGAATGAGGGTTGACTGAATTTGGGCTTAATTCAGCTTCATTCTCAAAAGAGAAAATAGTATACATATAAGGCAATGGAAAATCAAGGTTGGGCACTTGATCAACCATGTGCTGTGTAAAACAGAGTGGAATATGTGCATTTAAATTCTGTGAATTGAGTATAGTGTGTGTATTTCTTTTCAAAACATTGCACTCCATTGTGAGATATGCATTTTCATCAATTCCACATAAAGAATTTATACACATCATAAGAAAGCGAGGATAAATATTTACCTTTTTGCCTAGGGCAGATTTGAACTGTCCCATGAGCAGCTTTCCAACATCCACTTTGTACCCATGAACAAGAGAGTGAGTGAGTTTCTTGATGTAGGTAGGGATACCATTCCACCCAGAGGTCTTTGTTGAGAAAACCTTCACCATTGCATCAATAATCATGCTCCACTCTTTTCTTATATATTTCCTGTCCATTTCTCCAGTTGGGTACCAGCTTAAAGTTCCTTCTTCAAGAACAGGGCCAGAATACCCAATTTTCAAGAAGAACTTCTTTAGGGTTTCATCACTTGCAAGCTCCTGGTATGATTCATTTTCTTGCAGTCCAATTCCTAGAGCTTCAGTGATGCCCTTGATTGTGAGAATGTAGGTAGTGTTGTTGATTTCAAAATTTATGGACTCACTACCAGCATCTCCTTGAACAGAGGCTGTTTTCCAAAATTGTTCAAGTTTGTCTAGGTCCAAAGAAGGTGTCGAAGTAATAGCATGACCTAGATATGACTTGTTCATGAAGGATACAAGTCCTTTGAAACCTTCACCAGCATCTCCAGCAGAGAGAATACCAACAAAGTTTGTTTGAGAAGAGGATTGTTTGGGTGCCATTTTTGCTTTGAGATTTGGGAGAGAGAGATTTAAGCTTTTGAGAGATTTCTGTAAGGCTTTATGTGTTTTTGTGTTTAAAAATTGCTTATATGAGAGTAGCAAATGTTTTACTGAAGAGGGAAAAATAACTTTGTCTTAACCCATTAAATGTTCACGTGGTGTAGTGGGTAGTTACTTTTTAGTCACTGTAAATCGTGAAGGTAAAAATCCCAATTTCAACGGTCCACTAACTCTTGAAAGTAACCTGTGCGCTGGAACAAATCGTTAGTAACCTTGAGGTGGTGACAGTATGTTTCGTTTGACAATAACATTGGCGCGAGAACATGCTGTCACCATTAAGTAATTTATAGACAATTATCTTTTAAAAAAAATCTCATGACAGCATCTTTCCTTGTTGACAGCAAGTTGTGCGGAAATTCCAAACGTCATGGGTTTTAAATGAATATTGTGTATTACTTAATTAAAATTACCAATTAGCATTTTAATCGATTAAAGCGCATACTCGTTTCAGGCACACATACACACATTCACATATATACACACATGCATACATGCATTTACTCAACAGATAACCAAGGTAGGAGAATAAAGTAAAGAAACAAGCATTAACGCTGAAGAAGATGAAATGATGAACTTTTCATTAAAACAAATGTTAAAACAATACATAAAAAGTTCTTAAAAAAACATCAATTTTTATTAAGCTCAGAAAGAGCTTCCTTTAGCAGGTCCTCGATGACCTTCTCCACATCCTCCTCCTTGGTGATCCCCTGCATGTCCAGATAAGCCTAAAGCTTATCCAACCATGGATCCCAAGGGTTCTCAGCAGCAGCAGCTTCCTCTGTTTTCTCTGGCATCTCCTTTTTGGGCACCTCTTCGCCTTTGTCTGACATGAGACTCTCGGAAGTAGAGATCTCTAAAGCTTTCCTCTTACTCATTCTCTAGTGTCTCTTAAGTGTGTAATGAGAAAATAGGGGTTTGGCCTCGGTCTTATTTCCCACACGCTTCATTTTAATAAAGTATTAAACTTTAAAAGAAAAAGGACTGACAAATACCCCGGGTCATTTCAACGACTAATTATCACTGGCGCGTGTGATTTAAGTTAAGGTCACATGACTACTCATTACATAAGTTAAAATACGCATGTAATTTCAATTTAGCATAGTCATAGCAGACATGCTGTCAATAACAAGTATCACATAAGACAGTAACTTCTCATGACAGCAACATTGAAGGCTACTGTCACGAGCTGCAATTTAACACATTGAAAATGTAAAAACTAGTAAGTTTACATACCAGATTTAGCATTCCCAATTCACTCACCAACCTGTTGAAGGTTGCTTCATCCAATGGCTTGGTGAAAATGTTTGCAAGTTGCTTTTCCATAGGAATGTATAACAGCTTCACAGTTCCCTTTTCAACATGTTCCCTTATAAAATGATGCCTTATATCAATGTGTTTTGTCCTGGAATGTTGAACTGGATTGTCTGAGATGGCTATAGCACTAGTGTTATCACAGTAGATAGGAATTTTTGATAACTCTAAACCATAATCCAAAAGCTGATTCTTCATCCAAAGAATTTGAGCACAACAACTTCCAGCTGCAATGTATTCAGCTTCTGCAGTTGAGGTAGATACAGGATGTTGCTTCTTGCTAAACCATGACACTAATCTTCCACCAAGAAATTGACAGCTGCCTGTTGTGCTTTTTCTGTCAATTTTGTAGCCAGCATAGTTTGAATCGGAATATCCAACTAGATCAAATCCAGTGTCTTTAGGATACCAAAGGCCTAAATTTGGAGTGCCTTTCAAGTATCTAAAGATTCTCTTGATAGCAATCAAGTGTGACTCTTTTGGATCAGCTTGAAACCTTGCATAGAGACATGTAGCAAACATTATGTCTGGTCTGCTAGTAGTTAGATATAGCAGTGATCCAACCATGCCTCTATAAGTACTAGAGTCCACTTTCTTTCCTTTAGGATCTAGATCCAGTTTGGTTGCAGCAGAGATAGGTGTCTTGGCAGGTGATGCATCTTCCAAGTTGAACTTCTTGAGCAGTTCCTTGACATATTTTGCTTGATAAATGAAGATGCCATCACACTTTTGATAAATCTGCAGGCCAAGAAAGAATGATAGTTCTCCCATCATACTCATCTCATATTTTTTCCTCATAAGAGATGGAAACTTCTCACACAGCTTTTCATTTGTAGAACCAAAGATTATGTCATCAACGTAGATCTGTACCAGAATGATGTCCTTGCCATGATGTTTGTAGAATAGTGTTTTATCTACAACACCTCTTATGAATTGATTCTCCAACAAAAAGGTAGAGAGTGTATCATACCAAGCTCTAGGGGCTTGCTTTAAACCATAAAGTACCTTGAACAGCTTGTAGACAAAGTCATACAACTCAGAATCTTCAAATCCAGGTGGCTGTTCAACATACACTTCCTCATCTAGTTCTCCATTAAGAAAGGCACTTTTGACATCCATTTGAAATACCTTGAAATTGCAGTGTGCAGCATAGGCTAGAAATATTCTGATAGCTTCAAGTCTGGCAACAGGTTCAAATGTCTCATCATAATCTATTCCCTCCTATTGACAGTATCCTTTGGCCACTAGCCTTGCTTTGTTTCTTGTCACATTTCCAATTTCATCCAACTTGTTTCTGAAGACCCATTTTGTGTCAACAACTGATTTCCCTTTAGGTCTTGGTACTAGTTTCCACACATTGTTTCTTTCAAATTGGTTGAGCTCCTCTTGCATAGCTATCACCCAATCAGAATCCAACAATGCTTCATCAATTGTCTTTGGCTCAATTTGTGATAGAAAATAGGAGAGCATGCTGTCAGGAGAAACATTTCTTCTAGTCCTTACTCCAGTGGAAGGATTGCCAATGATTAAATCAGAGGTGTGATCCTTGTTCCATTTAGTGGATCTGGGCAAGCTTCTATTTTGTTTTGCTTGATTGGTTCCTTCTTGAGAAATTGATTCTTCCACATTGTTGTCTTCTCCATGTTCTTCAAGATCTCCAGAGTCACCATCAGCTTCATGATTAGATGTAATTGTTTGTGACTGAGCTGGAGCTTGATTAACATTATTTGTATTGACAGCATCTCCTGCAAACTCAAGAGTTTGAGTACAAGATGGTTCTTCAGTAACAATTTCTTCTTCTTCCAAGTATCCTTGATTCTCAAATCTCAGAGGCTGCATCTGACCATCTTTTTGCAGTCCTGGAAACTTGGTTTCATTAAATGTAACATTCACACTTTTTTCAATGACTTTGTGTTCTATGACATAGACTCTATAGGCAGTCCTTTCTAATCCGTATCCCATGAAAATGCCTTCATGTGCTTTAGCATCAAACTTTCCTTTTCTTTCATGGGTGTCTATCATCATGAAACACTTGCTTCCAAATACATGAAAGTATTTGACATTAGGTTTCTTTCCAGTCAACAGATAGTAAGGAGTGTTCCCATGAGTCTTGTTGATTAAGGTTCTGTTCTGTGTGTAACAAGCTGCGTTGATAGCTTCTGCCCAGAAATATGTTGGTAATTTTGCATCATTCAACATAGTTCTTGCAGCTTCAATGAGAGTCCTGTTCTTTCTTTCTACTACACCATTTTGATGTGGTGTCCTAGCAGCAGAGAATTGTTGAACAATTCGTTCATCTTTGCAGAAGTTTCCAAGAGTAGAATTTTTGAACTCAGTTCTATTGTCACTCCTTAGAATTTGAACTTTTGCATTAGGAGTTCTATCAAGAACCCTGATGTGATCAATGATCTCCTGAGCAGCTTCATCATTTGATTTTAGGAACTTTACCCAGGTGTACCTAGAATAGTCATCCACCATGACTAAGGCATATCTCTTTCTTGCTAATGATTGCACATTAACTGGTCCAAAGAGATTCATATGAATCAGTTTGAGTGATTCAGTGTTAGTGTTTAGTTTCTTTGACTTGTGCACATATCTTCTAAATTTTCCCATTTGACAGTCCTTACACAATCCTTCTTGACAGAATTCTTGTTGAGGTAGTCCTCTCACCAGCTCCTTCTTCATTAGTATATTCATGGTCTTGAAATTTAGGTGGGAGAGCTTCTTGTGCCAAAGCATGTTGTCACCAACTGTTGCCTTACTGTAGAAATAGTAAACATTGTCTTTCTTAGCAGAGTTTAAGTCTGCCACAAATAAGCTTCCTTTTCTGACTCCTTTCAGGGAAAGGCTTCCATCCTTCTTGTGATAGATATTGCAGACCATCATGTCAAAATCAACCTTAAATCCTCTATCACTGAATTGGATGACATTGAGCAGGTTGTGCTTCAATCCATCCACAAGAGCAATATCTTCAATGACAACATTTCCAATTTTCAAACAACCATATCCCACAATGTAACCTTTGTTGTTGTCTCCAAAAGTTATGATTGGGCCAGCTTTCACAACATAATGTGATAGCAGGGCTTTATCACCTATCATGTGTCTAGAGCATCCACTATCGATGATCCACATGACTTGTTTCTTTTTCTTGCCCTGCAAAATAGATGATATTTAATTTGAATCTGGTACCCAATCCTTGTTGGGTCCTGCAGTTATAGCATCACATTTTATATCATCATTTATCACATTTGAATCAACACTTGAATCATCCTGTTTGACCTCTTTTGCTGCCAACTCAGTTTTAGAATAAGACTTGGTCTTTTTCTTAGTGGAAGTTGCCTTTTTACCAACATTGGCAGACTCAGAAGTCTCAACAGTTTGCATATAAGAGCATGTTTCAGTAGACAGAATAGGCAGATTAAAACATGTACTTATGGCAGTGATTTTGCATGGCATGTAGTCAATGTTGCTACAAATATTCATTGTTCTTTGCATAATGGGAGTTCTGTGTAAGTTACCTTTAACCTTGGTTGCATTAACCTTGTTCTCATTTGGTTTCTTACAAACATGTGTTAAGTGTTGGAGGATCCACAATTATTGCAAAGCTTCCTAGGGGCATTCTTGACATAAGCATAGCCATTTTTTTATCAATTCCCAACTTGTCATTCCTATTCTTAGGCTTGTAAGCATCTGTGTTGGCAGTATGCCCTGAAGTTACTATCGAGTTACCCTTGACAGTACCTTTCATACCTGTTGTCTTGACAGTAGGTTTGGAAGTTGCTGTCCTAGGTACTCTATTGACAATATCTTTGAAAGTTTCTATCTTATCCTTGTTGACAGCTTCTTTAGAACATTCTGTCTGATTGCTTGGTAAAGTTTCTATCATGGGGATCTTGACAGTTTCTTTCCTTTTAGTAGATGTGCTGTCAATACACTCATCTTCATCACGAAGCTCTTGTTTGATGAGCAAGGAATTCTCATAAAAATCATCTTGAACAGTTTTGAAAATGGGTTTACAAACTCTCTTGAGAATATGAGGTTTGACAGCATCACCATTTGAACAATCATCAATCACAGTTGCCTTACCAGGCCTCCTACCATAGTCGAAACCTATTCCAACCTTTTGGTTCTCAGTGTGATTCTCATGATATTCCTGAACTAACTTAGAAGAATTTCTAAAGGCCTTAAGCTTAAATTCATTTTCAGCAATTTGATTTTTTAGGAATTCTTCTATCTCCTTAGCACAGAAAATATCATTCTTTAGTCTATCATTTTCTTGAGCTAGTGAATCTAATGGACTGGTTTTAAGCAAGAGCATTTCATTCTCAGATTTGAGTGTTTCATTCTATTCAGTTAACTTAACAATTTCTTCATTAGCAACAGATAAACTTCCTTCACACAGCAACTCTATCTTGTTCCACATCTCTTTAGCAGATGAGCATCCCATAACATTTCCACACATGTCTTTGTCCAATGTGAGAGAGTCAAGCAAGATGAGTTGTAAGTAGTCATCCAAGGCTACCTTTTCTTTCTCAGACTCTATGTATTCTGAGGGTCTCTTAGCAGTCCAGTGAGCTGGAATTACTTCACCATTCACAGTGGCAGCAGCTACTTCTTTCTTCGGAATGAAGGGACCATTCTCGCGAATTACCAAATATAGTGGATGTGCGGCTTTGATAAATAACAAGATTTTCCTTTGCCAAAAATTGTAGTTCTCTTTATCAAATATTGGAATCTTGATACCACTTGACTTTTGTATACTCGTCATGATCTCATATTAGTATATCAATCTGTTTGCTCTGATACCAGTTGTTGGTCTCGGAGTATATTACAGAAGGGGGGTTGAATGCAATATAGATAATTCCAAATCTTTACCTCAACAACGAAGATAAAGATTGTAAACTATCGATATAAGAAATGCAAACACAAGTAGTAATTCAAGATATTCTCACAAAATAAATATTTTATTTATTTTGCAAAGTGTTGCTACAACCTCGAGAAAAAGTATTTTCTCAAACTTCGACTTATTGAATCAATTACAGAAAGAATGAGAGATGTTTCTCTATAAAGACTAATCTTCTCTAACGTCTCTGTCACATGGGTTGTGGAGCCGCTGTCATTTTCAAGTGGCAGCTCCTTACAAATTGCACACCCATGTGACTTTCCAAAGTGCTATACAAATAGGTTATCATTAAGCATAAAGCAATCTGGGTTCTTTCTAAAACTAGATAAAACAATTCTAGTAGATGCAGACTTGTCATACTCTTGAATTGTCGAGCTCCGTCTTGTGATCTCTCAAGCTTTTGTCGTAGTCTTGCAGGTCTGCTACAATCTTTGACAAGATGCAGCAAATCTGTTTCTTGAACATCTAAACTGTCACGGATTTGACTGAGATAAATCCCCAATTCAAATATTCCATTGAGACAGTAACCTTTGACGCCAAGTTTTCTATCATGAGAATGTTCCTTGGATGACAGTATGAGTCCCCGCTAATGATGCTGTCAGGACTTTCAAACTTGCTGTCAAAGTTTGAGAATGTTGTTGTCTTCATGCTTCCGCCAATGTTGCTGTCAGATGAAACTTGCTGTCGTGACTTTGCAATATGTTGTCTTCTTGTAACCTTACTGTCAATGTTGTGACAGTAACATTTATTCTTTCTGTCTTCTTTGTGTATAACTTGAGGCTTGAACAGATGTATGAACTTCTTCCAAAAGATACAATTATTACATGACAATGGTTTATTCGATTACAAGGACACACTATGGCTGTGACATTATGTTCTACTTAGTCTATAAAAATAAAACTAAGTACTAGTTAAGTTGTCTCTAAGCTATCACCCATAAATCCTAACAGCTTCTACCCATTTAGAGACATAATCAGCGGCCAAGAGAATATAGAGGTTTCCATGAGAAGAAGATGGAAATGGTTCCATAAAGTCAATACCCCACACATCAAAGATTTCTACCACAATAATTGGAGTTTGGGGCATTTCATTCCTTTTTGAAATATTTCGGTTTCTTTGACAAGGCTCGTATTGCTTACAAAAATCGTGAGAGTCAAGAAAAAGCGTTGGCCATGTAAATCCACATCCAAGCTCTTTTCTTGCCGTTCGATCTTTCCCAAAATGACTTCCACAAGCATAAGAATGACAAAATTGAAGAATTGAAGCAATTTCCGACTCGGGAACACACCTTGTGACAGCCCCAAATCCGGGGTCAGGAATCCAGGCCGTTACGGACCAATTTCCATTTAATAACATTTTACTCTTGGCAGTTGAAATATAAATGTGTAATAAAACTCACACAATAGACCCCGCACTTAATAATAATATTACACACCAGTCATATGCTCAGAGAACAACATCCGCAATATTATAAGTTTAAAGTTAAGTAGTTATTACAACCAAAAATCTTACTTAAGAACATTGTTGAATAATACTTCTACAGGAAGCATTTCAACAACCAAAGTTTATTACACACTTACACACTTAATTTACATAAGTCTACCAATACCCACTCGTCTATCAGCTACCTCAGGGATAGGCGCCAGCACTCTCTCAAAAGGTCGTCTTTCCCTTACCCTCTTGCGGGGTGTAATGCGGAGTATCAGCATTTGACCTAGTTGTTATATACATAAGTATCAAAAGTGAGTTATAATAGCTCAGCAAGATAAATTTTGTAAACCGGCATCAAAGAAAAACATATATATATATATATATATATATATATATATATATATATATATATTAATAAACGTAAGACCCATCATAATCATTAAGAAAAGAATTAATTCTTATTTATTAAATACACCATCTATTTATCTTTATAAGAAAAGAAATATAGAACATTAAAATATCAGTTTCTCTTCTAATATGATATAAAATCAGTTTCCCTTCTAACCATAAAAATAATTCCATAATTTCATACCATTTTTTTTCCTTTCTCAGTATGTCAATCTGTAACCATTATCAATTCTTTCTTTATATACTATGGGGATATCTGCTGTCGCCTGATACGTTAGGACGATGATCAGTCACCTAATCGTACCTGCTTTCTGTTTACTACTAGTAGAAGGAATGTCAATCATCCCTGGAAGAAGGCTCTCTGCTACATCCCCCTTCGGCATCCGTTGGGCCGTAATAAAATATTGAGTGCTGGACTGTGCCGAACACAGCCTCTTACGCTTGCTGTTGCAATCCCTCTTTTTGTCAAATCGTTATTCCATTTATAAAAACACCATTTCACATTTTCAATTATCTGTTTCCATTTCCATTCACATATATCATCACCTTTAAAATACATACATCATAATACTTTGATTATAACTCAGATATCTCCTCCGTATTTAATAAAGTCAAATATGCTCTTATATACACAAAATATTTCAACTATTTTAAAAGTATTAAATAATAACCAAATAATATTTATTAAATCACAAATGTTTAAAGATTATTTTTAACATAATATCATGAACCATATAACCCTAGATAACAACTGATACCATTCTCTATCATATCCCTTTAGATCATAGAGTATATTCGCTCTTTCCATATTCATATTCATATCCATATCCAATAATCTCAACAAACAGGGAATATATCCCTAACCATATCATCATATAAGATTCATATATTATCTACCAAAACCATTTTTTTCTTTAAACATAAACAGTTTATTGAAATAAGGATAAAAGAAATCTTGCCTCGATCTCTAAGTCCAAGAGGTATGATCCGATGTTCGTCTCGAGTATCTATAGAAACGAAAAGGATCATCGTTAGAATTATATGTCACTTACTCACTTAACCTTTATATAATAATACCCTTGACACTTAATATATATTTAACATATCATTAATAACCCAAAAGTTCCAAGAACTTATCCATTATTATACTCTCTAAAAGTTTCAGTGTTTTTCACCATTCCCTTAAGGATCCCTTATTAACCACACTCTACTGTAAAATTTCTCATAAATTATCAAATTCGAATTTTGACACAAGATCAGTGGGGTATGACTCTTTGTTCACCCTACAATATTCTCCCAAAATTTCATAATTTTTAAAGGTGTTTAAGTATAGAAATTATGGCCTCAAAGTTGACACAATTGCACCGTCTCGGTTTCTGAACGCCTTTCACTAAAACTCACTTTTCTCCTAACCCGTTCATTGGATTTTTACGTACTTTATGTCAAAACATCTATGTATCAAGATCTATCCTCTCCATGACCAGTTGGTACCCTTGACAGAAACCTAACCCTTCGAATCTCTGTCTCAAAAACAGAGCATCTTTATTTTAACGAAAATCGGACATTATAACGGCTATATTTTCATACTTTCCATATTATCAACCTTCCAAACTCATCATCCAACACATATATCTTTCAACTCACCATGTGGTCATCATACCAACCATGGTTGTCCATACATAACACCTCCATATTCAATCAAATCACTTATAAACACACATATAATCATGATTTCATACTTTACACAACTTTAATCTCTAAACTCACCATAATCTATCATAAAGGGGTGAGGATGTTTATACCTTCCTTGAAGCTTTAACACTCTTAATAAAGGTTTATAGTCCTTGATACACCTTGATACAACCTTAATATACCTTAATCGTTCAAAACAAAACACAAAACTCAAGTTAGTTACTATACCCTAGCTGAAAGAATTGGAAAAACGAGGTTCTTACCATACTTTTCTGGACGAGGCTCCTAAAGAAGAGTTGTAGAGCATCTCAATACCTTTCCAACAAGCTAAAGAACATAAAAATCCAGTGATAAATGAAGGCTCTAGGGCTGTTTTACTGGGCTGCTGTGATTTTGGCCGAATGGACTAAAAATGGGGAAGATGAGATTATTTTTGTGTTGGCTAGCAAGGTTCTAGAGTTTTGTGGATATTTCATGACTTGAATAGATAATTACTTAATAAATCCTTGGATAATTACTTGGTTAAAGTGAGTGGAAGTTGCCTAACTTTCTTATGTCATTGATGATGTCATCTTGGATGATCCTAGAATCTTATTTTTGATTTTTCTAAGTAAAATGTTTATAACCTTGGTAAATAATAATGTGGTATATATCCTTGTTATATTACTAACCTTGGTTGTTTGGTTTCCATACTCGTTTAATCACGGTTCGTTTCGAATATTCTTCATTATCCAAGTGGTTTTGAAATCGTTTAACAATCCAAATTCCCCTAGCATTTCCTTGACTTGATCATCCCTTGGTTTAACCTAATTTCACAATTTCCTCAAAATATAAACCCTTTAAAATTTTCATACTCCTTAATATCCAATACAATAGAGACTCAATTGAAATCGAAAAATTTTAGAGTCGATACTGAATCCTTAAAATCCGTGATCATTTCCAGACACTCATTTTCACAATATAACAATAATATGATCTCGAATTATTCATTTTCCGTTTTGAATATAGGGTACTTACATACCTTTTCCATAAATCCATAAAATTACTATTCATTTAGGCACTGTAGCATTCTAAAAGTTAGGGGATATTACACACCTTCTCAAGACTTGGTCCGCATAATATTTCCAAAGATAAGGATCATCCCAAATGTAGTGCTTGGCTTCACTTCTCAATTTCTCCCTTGGATACTTAGGCATGCCATTAGGAAAAGTTTTGCACACGATGTAATTCACAAGATCCGCATACCATGGCACCACGGTTTGAATTCCAAATAAGTGCTAATCCGGAAATAATTCTTGAAAAGGAGAAGCATCTTCCTCCCTCATAAGTCGACTCAAGTGGTCCGTCACTAGGTTTTCGGCAATAATTTTATCTTTGATCTCTAAGTAAAATTCTTGGAGGAGAAGAATCCACCGAATCAACCTAGGCTTTGACTCTTTCTTCGCCAAGAGATGTCTTAAGGCGGCATGATCCGTGTACACAATGACTTTGTAACCAAGAATATATGAACGAAACTTGTCAAGTGCAAAGACAATATCAAGAATTTTTTTTTCAATGGTGGTGTAGTTTACTTGAGCGAAGTTGAGTGTGCGAGAGGCATAATAAATCACATGAGATCGTTTGTCAACCTTTTGTCCTAACATTGCACTAACCGCATAATTGCTAGCATCACACATAATCTCAAAGGAAAGAGACTGATAAGTGGATTTCATGTCCATTTGGAACGCTTTATATTGGCTTAAATTGATTAACTTGGCCTCAAGTATGTCATGTTTTTGATATGTTTTCGTCTAGTTGTGCAGGGTTAGATACTTTGGTTATGGTTGGAGTTTTCTTTGATCTTGGAGTGAATTTAAGCTGTGAAGTGAAGGATGTAGACTTTTGCTGTGGTACTATGATAGTTTTGAGCCAAGTAGTTGAAGGACGGCTACTCATGCAAAAGGAATGGAAGAAAAAGGAGTTAAAACGAAGAAAATAGAAAAAAAAAATCAGTTCCGGCAGTTTCAGGAAGTGCAGCCACGCTTGGCAACAGCGCAAGCGCGCCTAACATCAGTCTGGAGCGTGCAGGTGCGCATGGGGAGGGTGCAACTGTGCTTGGTTTCGCTGAAAAAATCCTACTTCTACTTAAAATCGTGTTTCTGGTCGTTTTCTTGGAGGGCAAGTCACTAGAGGCCTATATAAACACAACACAACTTCAGAGAACGTACCAATACTTAGAATAAACACAGAGAGAGCCGAAGATAGAGATTCAAACTTGAAGATGGATTCCCGGAAGGACGTGACAGCATTCGAAGATCTAGATCTACTTTTATATTCTTCTAAATTAGGCGATACTCTGGATTTCGGATTTGTTTTCTTAACTCTTTACTCTAGTATTATTGTATTCATTCAGACTTTGTTTATTACCATGGTTTCAACAGATCCCATGATGACGAGCCATTCGATTATGAACTAATCGTTGTCATGGGATTCTAACGGATTTATTTACGGAGTTTAGTAGTTTGATTGTTTTAAAGATTTTTGTGTGATGAATTCTTGATATCCTAGTATGGTTGTGCTTAATGTTTTTAGATGCGTAGCTAACATCTAAATTATTAATCTTTATTGAAGCAACTGTGGATTTAAAGATTAGAACTTGCCATGCTAGCATAGGTTTATGAATGTTTTGACATCATGATTCGTAGTGTAATTTTAACCATCTTATGCTGCCCTTTGTGATCTTAATGGATAACTTGTGCTTAAACCGTTATGTTTTCAAATCTTATAGACATATAGGGTCTAAACATAATTGGTGTCTACCCATCTTCTATCTCTTTTGTGGATGTATGAGTAGTTTGGTATTTGTATACTGACAGGTAGCCTATACTTGTTTCGTGTTGTCCGATCAGTTATCATAACCATCACATACTTTGATTTAAGGCATCAACTCTAAGAGAAGTATTTAATGAAGTTAGGATCCCATGTTTATTCTCACATAAGTAAATCGATTTTTAAGCACGTTAGTTAATTAGATCTTAATATTGTTAAATTACTTAATAGTTAATTTAGCTAAACAAAACCCAAATTTGATACTTGTCTTAGCAGTGAATAGAGATCATACATTGTTGCATAGGTGCATATTCTGTTTATTACCAGTCTCTGTGGGAACGAACTCAACTTTATTCTATATTACTTGTGACCGGGTACGCTTGCGTGATTTTGTGCGAACAAGTTTTTGACGCCGCTGCCGGGGACTCGGTTTTATTTATAGTTTATGTGCTTGTCATCAGTGGTCATTAAAGTTCACTGACTCGGATTATTTTCTTACTTAGTTTGTTTTGTTCTGCGTTTTTCAGGTACTTGAACGTGTATGCAAACACGTTCTCAATCTCGTAAATTGGCAGAAGAAGAACTTTCAGCAAATAAAGAGATGGGAGAACCAACAGCAGCATCTAAGGCTTTGAAGGACTATTCTCAGCCAAAAATCAATGACATCCAATCTAGTATTGTCAGACCAGCCATTGCAGCTAACAACTTTGAAATCAAGCCTGACACGATTCAGATGGTATAGAATTCAGTTTAGTTTGGGGGTGCTCCAACGGAAGATCCTAATATGCACATCCGGGACTTCATCGA
Organism: Saposhnikovia divaricata; assembly: GCA_036435485.1. Lineage (NCBI taxonomy): Eukaryota > Viridiplantae > Streptophyta > Magnoliopsida > Apiales > Apiaceae > Saposhnikovia > Saposhnikovia divaricata. Next base: position 89,631,727 of record CM071596.1, read on the forward strand.
GATCTGCGACACTTTCAAGTTCAATGGTGTGTCGGAAGATGCTGTCAAATTGAGACCTTTCCCATTCTCTCTTAGAGATAAAGCTAATGGCTGGTTACAGTCTTTACCAGCCAGTTCTATTATGTCATGGGAGGATATTTCTAAAAAATTTCTCACTAAATTCTTCCTCGTGGCTAAAACAGCAGTAGTCTGGAGAATCTTTATGTGAAGCTTGGGAGCGATACAAGGAGATGCTTAGAAAGTGTCCTCATCATGGTATGCCAGACTGGATGGTGATCAATGGTTTTTACAATGGGCTAGGAGCACAATCTAGACCATTGTTAGATGCAACATCAGGTGGAGCTTTATGGGCAAAGAGCTACGAGGAACCTTATGAGCTAATTGAGACGATGGCTGCTAATGAATATCATAATTGTTAGGAATATGTTGTACTTGATGATAACTTCACAATCAATCAAATTGTATAAGGTTTTTTAGCTGTCAACGGATGAGGATTTATAACTCTATCCGTTGACAGGTAGCTCATCAACGGATGAGGTTTTGTAGCATACTGCAGTATCTCTATGTTATCAGTTGATAGTGTTTTTATCCACAGTCATGTTGACCATCAACGGATAGGCAGAATAGGGTAGCCAATTGTAAATAAGCTATGCTATGTAATTCTGTCTAAGTGAAAGTGTATCAACAGATGAAGACAAAACTCTATCAACGGATACAACTCAAATCCACTCTATCAACGGATACAGCTCAAGTCTCAATATCAACGGATACAGCTCAATACATCATCAACGGATGTCAGTGTACAATATCAATGGATAATCATTGACACTGTCTTTTATGATAAGCTGGGGATTAGCAGTTGATAAGGACATGTTTGACTGACAGATCACATGGGTTGATAGTAGATACAAAAAGCAGTATGGCAGCCATACTTTGGAAACACAGAAGAAAGAAGCATTCCGTTTACACTATGAATACAAGAAAGGTGCAGGAGACATGTCTGATCACAAGGACAACCTTTCGGCTACATGTGTATTTGGAGTGTAGTAGCAAGTCAACTAGAATTAGATTAATATTATCTTATTCCAGTAGTACTTGTAACACTTGGGATTTATAACCAAGTGTAGCCACTCTTTGTAGACTAAGAAAATAGATACATTTTGCTTAGGGTTTCTATTGAATATTCTTAGAAAGCAAAGAGTTGTAAAACAGAAGCTGTGTACTTTTGTATCACAGAGTTTTCTTCGAATAAAAGCTTCAGGTGGTGCACTTAACCACCTGATTTTTATGTGTTTGTGCATTAATATTTCTACAGCAATTATCTAAGTATAGATTTCTGGAGTTCTTATCAGAAATTTATAAATATCAAGAATTGTATTCAACCCCCCCTTCTACAATTATACAAGTGTGTAATCTGGGAATAACAATTGGTATCAGAGCAAGCTTCTAACATATTTGAAGTTTAAAGATCAACACACTTCCAACATGTCTAAGAAGGATTATGGAGTAAAGATTCCAGTTCTTGATAGAGAAAATTACCTTCACTGGAAAGTAAAAATGCGTCTACATCTCTCGTCTATTGATGAGGGTTTTGTGGATTGCATTGACAAGGGTCCTCACGTTCCAATGAAGACTGCAACAAGAGTTGGCCTGGCTGAAGGTGTGCCTGACACTCTCATTCCCAAACCTGTTTCTGAGTGGAGTCTTGAAGATATTACAGAAGTCCACAAAGACAAAAAGACCATGAATATTATGTTCAATGGTCTAGAAACAGACATGGTTGACAATGTTATTAACTGTACTACCGCCAAGGAAGTATGGGACACTGTTCAAACCCTTTGTGAAGGAACAGAATAGGTTAGGGAAAACAAGATGCAACTACTAATCCAACAGTATGAACATTTTCACTTTAAGAGTGGAGAAACATTGAATGATACATTTAGTAGATTTCAAAAGCTACTAAATGGTTTGAAACTATATGGAAGAATCTATCAAGTTAAAGATTCTAATCTCAAATTTCTGAGATCACTGCCCAAGGAATGGAAGCCAATGACTGTTTCTCTAAGAAACACTCAAGAGTACAAGACATTTACTCTTGAAAGGCTCTATGGAACTTTAAAGACCTATGAGCTGGAAATGGAGCAGGATGAAGAGATTGAGAAGTCTCAAAAGAAAAGTGGGTCAGTTGCACTTGTTGCCAACTTGGAGCAAAAGGAGGAAAGGACAGAAACTGCTAGTTCTACACCAAACAGGGAGGTTTGTAAAGGTAGAGCAGAATCAAGCAGGAGCAAGGAAAAGGTGTCTGAGGAATTGAATGTTCTTCAGCAGGATGAATTGGATGAGATAGATGAGCACTTAGCTTTTCTATCTAGGAGATTCTCTAAGCTGAAATTCAAGAGAAACTCTGGGGTGGCCAAGCCATCTAACAAGGATTTTTCCACAAGCAACTATGTGGATAAATCCAAAATTAAATGCTACAATTGTGGAATTGCTGGTCACATGATAAGTGAATGCAGGAAACCTAGATCTGAGAACAAGGGAAAGCCAACTGAGGCTGTTGACTATAAGAAGAAATATTTTGATCTTCTCAGGCAGAAAGGAAAGGCATTCTTGACCCAAGAGTATGACTGGGCTATTGATGACAATCATTCTGATGATGATGTTGAGTTAGTCAACCTTGCTTTAATGGCTGATTCTGGAGAGCAGGAAGCAAGTTCAGCTAGCAATCAGGTATTTTCCACTAATCTCTCTGAGCTCACCAAAGAGGAATGCAATAGTGTTATAGATGAAATGTCTACTGAACTATATCACTTAAGTGTTACTCTTAAATCACTTACTAAAGAGAACAATAGGATTAAAGAGTCTAATCTGTTTTTAAGTGATAGAAATACTGCTCTAGAAACTCAATTTCTAGAATTTGAGAAAATGAGAGTTGATTGCAATAATGCTAAAAGTGAACTTGAAGCTGTGTTAAAAAGAGAACTGATTTTAAAAGACCAGCTTGAAAAAGAACAAGGGATAATTGCTAAATTTCAAAGTTGTAGGAATATTTCTCAAAACATAATAGAAGTTCAGGGAATAGAATCGTTTGTGAAGGATACCTGGACTCAAAAGAAAAAGGATTTAGAACCTGGCCTTGAGGATCTAGAGACTATTTGTGAATCAACGGATAGTGATCATCCGTTGACAGATGAACCGTCAACGGATGAGAGGTATCCGTCGAGTAACAAAAAGTTTGTTAGTAAGAAGGAACTCAGGAAACTGGATATCAAGTATGGTCCAGTCAACAAGAATTTTGTTAGTGGTGAGTGCAGCAAAACCAAATCCAGTGGGAAGGCTAAGGCAAGTGATTTACACAACAAAAAGGCTGTTGGTAAATCAGATAATGAAAAGGTAGAAATTGAGGATAAAAAGAAAAAGAACAGAAATGGTAAGATAGGCATCAACAAGAAAAACAATTACTCTCCTGACAAGTTTGCTCCTAGGAAAACTTGTAGTAATTGTAATAGTGTCAATCATCTATCTTCTAATTGCAAGATTGTCAACAAGGCTCCTGTTCATGTACCTCAACCAATGCCATGTATGCCTACAATGCCTGTTATGCCTGGTCTGTATCAAAATGCTAGTTTTTCAAATCCATATGTGAACATGCCATATGTGTCTAATCCTTACCTTCAATCTATGAATGTGCCACAAATGTCATGGAACATACCTAACATGAATAATATGTATGCCAATTTTCCACACATGCATGCATCAAATATTCATGCAAATGAGGCATTTGTCAAACCCCATCACTCAAGCATCTACACCTAAGTTGAAGAATGCTAAGAGTGCAAAGTCAAAGGCTAACAAGAAAGGACCCAAGGAAGCTTGGGTACCAAAATCAACTTGATTTGTTTTTGAAATGTGTGCAGGGAAACAGAAGGAATCTATGGTACCTAGACAGTGGATGCTCTAGGCACATGACAGGAGATTCAACCCTGCTCACAGAGTTCAAGGAAGGAGCTGGCCCTAGAATTACCTTTGGAGATGACAGCAAAGGATATACTAAAGGATATGGTCTGATTTCAAAAGACAATGTCATCATTGAAGAAGTGGCTTTAGTTGAAGGTTTGAAGCACAATTTGCTGAGTGTCAGTCAGATTTGTGACAAAGACTATGAAGTAAAGTTCACAAAAGAAGCCTGTGTTGTTTCTGCCAAGGAAGACAACAATGTGGTATTGACAGGCTTTAGAAAAGGAAATGTTTACATAGCTGACTTCAATTCAGCATGCTCAGAATCCATTACTTATCTCTTCAGCAAAGCAAGTAAGGATGAGAGTTGGCTATGGCATAAGAAGCTGTCACATTTGAATTTTAAAGTTATGAATGATTTGGTAAGAAAGGATCTTGCTAGAGGAATCCCTCAATTGGAGTTTGTCAGAGATGGACTGTGTGATGCCTGCCAATTAGGGAAACAAAAGAAATCATCCTTCAAAAGCAAGACAGAGTCATCCATTGTTAAGCCTCTTCAATTGCTGCATATGGACTTATTTGGTCCAGTAAATGTCATGTCTATTTCAAAGCTGTCTGGTGATTGTAGATGATTTTTCTAAGTTCACATGGACCTTCTTCCTGCACTCCAAGGATTGTGCAAGTGAAATCATCATCAATCACCTCAGAATACTAAACAATGGTTCTGAAGACAGAGTACAAAGAATCAGGAGTGACAATGGTACTGAATTCAAGAATTCCACAATGAAGATTTTCTGTGAAGAGAATGGAATTGTCCATGAGTTTTCTGCTGCCAGAACACCTCAACAAAATGGGGTTGTTGAAAGGAAAAACAGAACTCTCATTGAAGCAGCTAGAACAATGTTAAGTGAATCAAGGTTACCAACATATTTCTGGGCTGAAGCTGTCAACACTGCATGCTTTACTCAGAATATTTCCTTGGTCAATCAAGCTAGAGGAATGACTCCTTATCAGTTATTAACCAACAAGAAACCAACTTTAGCTTTCCTACATGTCTTTGGATGTAAGTGTTTTGTGCTAAGGAATCATGGAGATAACTTGGGCAAATTTGAAGCAAAGGCAGATGAAGCTATTTTCGTTGGATATGCAGCAGGGAAAGCCTACAAGGTCTACAATCTAAGAACCAACATTGTTATGGAATCTGTACATGTTGTGTTTGATGATCAAAAGATTCTAGGCCTAAATGATGAAGGTTCCCATGAAAAGTTGGAATTTGAGAATGAAGGTAAAGGAAGAATGTACTATGATGATGATGAGGACAATGAAGATCATGACCACAGAGATCCACCTAGAGCTGTTATACCAACTAGAAGTGATGCTTACACTGAAAATGAAGCATCCGTTGACAGTCATTCTGCAACATCCGTTGACATTATTACAGATGCATCCGTTGATAGAGATTTTCAAGCATCCATCGACAGGAAAAATGATGCATCCATTGACAGTCAACTTCATAATTCAGCAAGGACAACAAACTCAGGGGGAGTTTCTCAAGGTCAAAATTCAATGCTAAATCAACATGATCATGCTCATGGAAATGAAGCAACCTCATCAAGATCAAACCTTCCACCTGCAAGAAAATGGACTAGAGATCATCCATTTGAGTTAATTATTGGTGAATCAAATTCAAGAGTCCAAACTAGAAGGGCCACTCAAGCAGAATGTCTATACAGTAGCTTCCTGTCTCAAGAGGAACCTAAGAAAGTGGAAGATGCCCTTCTAGATCCAGATTGGGTGTTAGCAATGCAAGAAGAGCTAAACCAATTTGAAAGAAATAAAGTATGGAAACTTGTGCCCAAACCTGATGATAGATGTGTCATAGGTACTAAATGGGTTCTCAAAAATAAGACAGATGAAAATGGCATAATTGTGAGGAATAAAGCCAGATTAGTGGCAAAAGGCTACTCTCAAGAAGAAGGAATAGATTTTGATGAAACTTTTGCTCCAGTGGCAAGACTTGAGGCAATAAGAATCTTTCTAGCCTATGCAGCACATGCCAATTTCAAAGTCTATCAGATGGATGTCAAAAGTGCCTTTCTAAATGGGGAACTGGAAGAAGAGGTCTATGTCCATCAACCTCCTGGCTTTGAGGATCCAGAATTTCCAGGATATGTATATCTTCTCATGAAAGCACTTTATGGTCTGAAGCAAGCACCAAGAGCCTGGTATGACACTTTATCTCAATTTCTTTTAGAGAATCACTTCACTAGAGGTACAGTAGATAAAACCTTATTTCATAGGAATATTAATGGCTCTTCAATACTTGTTCAAATCTATGTAGATGATATTATTTTTGGGTCTACAGATGAGAAGCTTTGCAAAAGGTTTGCCAAACTTATGCAAAGTAGGTATGAAATGAGCATGATGGGTGAATTAACTTACTTTCTTGGCCTACAAGTAAAGCAAGTTAATGAGGGCATTTTCATAAGTCAAACAAAATATATTTATGATCTCTTAAAGAAATTTGACTTAATGGATTGTACATCTGCAAAAACACCTATGGCCACTGCAACTAAGCTTGAGTTGAATACTAAGGAAAAGTCTGTGGACATCTCGAGCTATAGAGGCATGGTAGGTTCACTTCTATACCTAACAGCTAGTAGACCTGATATAATGTTTTCTACTTGTCTTTGTGCTAGATTTCAAGCTGACCCTAGAGAGTCTCACTTAATAGCTATTAAAAGAATCTTCAGGTATCTCAAGGGAACACCAAACCTTGGCATTTGGTACCCAAGAGAATCTGGTTTTGATCTAACTGGCTATTCAGATGCAGATTATGCAGGTTGCAGAGTTGATAGGAAAAGTACTACAGGTTCCTGTCAATTTCTAGGAAACAGGCTTGTTTCATGGTTCAGTAAGAAACAAAACTCAGTCTCCACTTCTACAGCTGAAGCTGAGTACATTGCTGCTGGAATCTGTTGTGCACAGATTCTATGGATGAGAAATCAACTCATTGACTATGGTCTAAAAGTTGAGAAGATTCCAATTTTCTGTGACAACACAAGTGCTATTGCCATCACAGGGAATCCAGTGCAACATTCGAGAACCAAGCACATTGACATCAAATACCACTTCATTAGAGAACATGTGATGAATGGTACAGTAGAAATGCACTTTGTGCCAAGTGAAATGCAACTTGCAGATATCTTCACCAAGCCTCTTGATGAATCCACATTCACAAGATTGGTAGGTGAGCTAGGTATGCTTAACTTGTCATAATTCCTAGTGATATTTGATTTCACTGCATTGCAGCTAGGAATGTGTTTTGATTCTCTTGAGAATTAAAAACTCTCAGAATTTTTTTTTTGTGTCTTTAGAAATTTTGTCCAAGGCAAAATTATCTTATCAATGGATATCCTTTATCCGTTGATAGCATAAACACATTCCTAGATTTTTGTATATCAACGGATAACAGCTTATCCACGTCATCAACGGATAAACTGTTTCTCAACCGTTCGATCCATATCCGTTGATATACATATTTTCTTTTAAATATAACCGTTGGTAAACGTGTATCTATATATGACTGGTTATATTTATTTTCTTTTATTATTTGACAGTTACTTTTGACCAATGAGTAATTACTTTTAATTATTTCATTTTCAATTCTTGAAAAGTATAAAAGGCTGTCTTGTGCTCTCACATCTCACTTTTATCGACTTTCAAGATTCTCTTAAGTAAACTGCATCTTCTTCTTCTTCTTCACAAAAACTCTCTGCAACAAAGTTCAAACTCTTCAATGGCGCCTATTGTTAAGATGATGTCTTCCACTGGGTTCACCTATGAGAAGAACAATTTCGCTGCCTATGTCGATACAGTGAATGCCCCAGAAGCTTATCACACCATGATGAATTTTGTGAAGAATTGTAAACTTTCGTATGCTATGACTGCCACCACTCCTCTAATCCACGAAGTAATCGAAGAGGTGTGGGCATCTGCTGAGTACAATGGCACAGATGGTACAATTGCTTTTTCTCTAAAGGGTAAAAACTATGTAGTTAACTCTGATGTGATAACTGCCTTTTTAAAATTGCCTGAGAATAACTGTCTGAAAGTACCCACTGATGCTGAAATAGTTGCCATGCTTAATTCCATAAATTATGCCCTTAGTACTGATAATTTAGGAAAAATTGCTAGGAAATGGATGGTTAAAGAATGGAGTTATTTTTGTGATGCCTTCATTAAAACTTTTTCAGGCAAAATTAGTAACTTTGATGCTGTTACCCATTCCATGCTAGTTATGCTGTGTATGCTTCTGACTGATAAATTCTATAACTTTGGCACACTAGTCATGTATGAGATAGCAGCAAAATTAGGTAAAAAGGAAACTAGGGGCAAGAATATCTATTTTGCTAGATTTTTTATGCTCTTAGCACTGCATGTATGTGAGAATAAGCTATCCATTGCTGACCCGGATAGCAAGTTCACATGTTTTGTTCAGGAGAAAAGAGTCTTAAGTGATTTAATTCGAATGAACTCCAATGCAGAGGTACAATTGGTATACCTACCAATTGTTCAGGTAACTCTTTCTAACCTTGAAACTCCTATCTCTAACCCCCAAATTTCTTTGCCTTCCTCAGTCACAATGGAGTCTGTAGTAGTGACCAAACAGGCTCCTACCCAAGTGACTAAAACAAAAGTTTCCAAACCAAAATCTAAGAGACAAACCTCAGGTGTTTCTCAAAAAGCACTTGTTGCAAAAACTACCACAACTCTTGAGGGGAGTGTGAAGGAGGTAGTGAGTGGTGAGGGACAGGGTGCAAGCCCTAAGAATAAGGTGGGTGAGGAAAGTGCACCAAATAGCCAAGCCCAAGTTACATCCTCTCAACAGGGTGTGACTATTAGTTCTACAGCAACTCTGCACAAAAGGGTAAGGGACACTAGCTCTCCCTCAAAAACCTATGAAAGAAGAGTAAAATCTAAATCCATAAGGGAAGCACAGGGTGCACACACAGTACAGCAAACTGTACCTTCTCAAATTCAGTTTGATGTGACTTCAATAAATGTGGAGTCACAGCCCCTTAATCTTAACCTTCAAATCGACACACATTACAATCCACCATCACCAACTCCATCTCTGGATGTGGATATGATATCTACATCAATTCCAGATTCTCCATCTTTAAGATTCTTGGAGAAGCCCCACTCTGCAATTGGTGGTCATCATCTTTTAGATGATTTGTTGGGCCATCAACCTTCCATTCCTGAATTCACAACAACATCTGTGGCCTCACCTTTAAAATCAATCTCCACAGATTCAGTGTTGGTTTTCACTTCAACGGATAGTATCATTCCTTCATCAACGGATATCCTTCATCCGTTGACAAGTGTTTCTCCATCAACGGATGTGCCTCTGGCTAACCATCCGTTGACAGCTATAACTACTCTATCAACGGATATCCCTTATCCGTTGATAACTCACTCTACCACTGTTATATCTGACATTCCTGTGTCAAGTGTGGAGGAGTTCTCAGTAGTTGAAACACTTCTAGGATTGAGGGAAGGGAGTGAGAGGCTGCCTTGTGAGCAGGCAAAAGGAGAGGAAAATAATGAGGGACTGACCATTTCTTCAGGTCAGGCAAAAGGAGAGCAAGAGAGTTCCACCTTAGTAGGTGAAGGTGAGGGTGTGAGAGGTGTAAGCCAGGGGGAGCCCCTGATGCAAGAACAGAGAGATGAGAGGAGAGAAGAGACTATAGGAGAAATAAGGCAGGAAGATTCAGCCATTGCGAGTGAGTTAATGGAGGTTTATGAAGCTTCTAAAGAGATGGAATTTCGACAAGAATATCAGTCAATCATTGACTCCATCTCTTTGGATCTTGAAACCTTTACTCATCCTGTTTCTGCCTATCAAGTCATGGCACAACAGGGCAATGTGGAGGCAGAGGAGGCAATGCACCTAGTGCACACCTCACAATCTCTACAAAGAGCAAAGGATGCTTTGACAACTCTGTCTTCCAATGCTGACAGTGAAGAGTTTGGCAATGATGACAGTGACAGCACAGCAAATGATGAAGAAGTCAATGTGGGTGATACTCCAGACTGGCTATTTTCTACTGCCACTGTGGCTGGTGACTTCAATGTGGAGATTGTGAAGCAATATCAATCTGCTAGGGCTGAGCACCAAAATGCAGATCCACAGAGAAAGGCTGTCCTTCAGCAAATAATGGACTCCCTGAAACTTCAGAAAATGCACATGGTCATTCAAAGAACTCAACAGGAGGAGGTCCAAACTGCAATTAGAGAAATGAAAGTGGAACTAGATGCCAGGATTGAGGAACTAGCCCCTACTACCACTCAGAAGGTGCTGACTAGCAAACTATTGAAGGAAGATAGCCTGGCCAAATCTGTTCAGCATCTCTCCTCCAGAGTGGATGGTATGGAATCTTAAATGCAGACACTCATTGCAACTCAAGCAAAACAGACTGAGCTACTGGAAAGGTTGCTTGCAGCCTCATCTCCAGCCCTTGATGCTAACAAAAATGGGGAGACAAAGGTAGAAGAGGTTGCAGCCACTTCTAGTCAAATTCAAATTCCAGCTTCCAGTAGCAAGATAGCACAAAGTGAGGGGGAGCAACAGCCAATGATAGTGGTCAATCCAAAAGAATTTACTATAGAGGCTTCCCCTGTGAAGAAACAAAAGGCTTTGCCTGTGATTCCTGACCTATCAGAAATCTCAGATAGTGAAAGGCAAGCTAGAATAGAGGCCTTAGAAAAGATCAACAAGGAGGCCAATGAAAGAATGATGAGAACAGAAAGGATGATCAATGAATCAATTGTGTCAAATCTGTTCTCTACTCAGTCCTCAGCTCCAACAATATCAACTATAATTCTGAAGGTGCTCACTCCAGAGATTGTAGCTCCTACTTTCTATGATGCTGAACCTTCTTATGTCAAAGAATTTGAACCATACATCAAAACCAGAGCCTACTCTCCACCAAAGGCAAATGGGAAGAACAAGTTACAATTGGACTTTCCATTTCCCAAGGATGATGAAGGAAAGCTAATGGGAAAGCAAATTAAGGAGTTCAAGGAAAATGCCAATAGAAGTGTAAGAGAATGGATGGCTGTAATAATAAGGAATGGAAAAGTCTTAAACATATCCAATAGCCATCCTAGATTTGTTGAAGCAAAAAGAGAGGAGACCTCCAGACTTCTCAGGAAAGCTCATCCAAGTGAAGAAAATCAATATGAAAACTCAGATGAGAAGCAAGCCAGGCTGGCTCAAGAGTTAATGGATGAGGTAGAGGATGAAATGAGGGAACCTGAGGAAGTCCCCAAATCCAAAAGGAAAGTGAAATCAGTCCCCAAATCCAAATCTAAGAGAATGAAATCAAAGGCAAGGAGGCCTGTCTCTCCAGAAATTGAAAACAAGGAGACAGTTGGCTCATCACAATCTATTTCTGTAAAAGTATTCAACCCAGCTGTGAATTTCCATGGTGATCCTATAGTACCTAAAGAGGAACCAATGAATCTTGACTCCATTGAGGTTCCTTCATTCTTGCTGAAGCCTCAACAGAAGCCTATACAGAAGAAAAGGATACCAAGGAAGCAACCTTCAAAGGAACCAATTCAAGTTGCTAGGGTACCTGCTATTGTCAGGCAGCCAATCTTGGAAAACAAGGATGATTTTATCTATCAGGCAGATATTGAAGAATACTCTGGCATGAATCTTTATCTGGATGAATTGTCAGAAGTAAGAGGAATTGACAAATATAAACATTTACCTGAGAGATTGGTCTTTGTATACAAGGGAGGAAAGGAAAGGACATGGCCACAACAGAGGGTTCTTGGAGAAAATTATCTGACCTTAACCAAAGTGTTCTCTGCAATCAAGAGATACACAGGGTTCTCCAAGATAGCAAAAGGGGAGATACTGGACAGAATAGAACAGATAAGGAGGGAATGGAACTCACCATCAAGTCTACCAAGGAAGATGAAGATCCCATACAATGGACAGAAAATCCACCTTCAACCCTTCTGGATGATGGAGTTCAGGGATGAAGATGGTAACAGGAGATTCTTCAGGTTAGAAGACCAACTATCAAAGGCTAGTTCTCAATACCTGAGATGGTTACAACAAAAGCTAAATCCAAAGGTTGATGAAGAAGATGCCTTCTACAGGCAACTCCAAATGCAGATTGAGTCCAACTCCGCCAAAGAAGGAAAATCAAGGGTGATGCCAACAAGAGAAAAGAAACAGTCTTAATCTGCTCAGTCTAGAGGAGCACTTCTCTGTAAATTTCTCAAACTTTCAGTTTTTAATTTTTGTAGCTTAATACAATTTTTGCATTGTTATATATATATATCTTTAGGAATGTTTTGTTATCATCAAGGTCCTGAATTTATGCTTTATTGCCATCAAGTATAAATTGGGGAAGATTGTTAGGAATATGTTGTACTTGATGATAACTTCACAATCAATCAAATTGTATAAGGTTTTGTAGCTGTCAACGGATGAGGATTTATAACTCTATCCGTTGACAGGTAGCTCATCAACGGATGAGGTTTTGTAGCATACTGCAGTATCTCTATGTTATCAGTTGATAGTGTTTTTATCCACAGTCATGTTAACCATCAACGGATAGGCAGAATAGGGTAGCCAATTGTAAATAAGCTATGCTATGTAATTCTGTCTAAGTGAAAGTGTATCAACAGATGAAGACAAAACTCTATCAACGGATACAACTCAAATCCACTCTATCAACGGATACAGCTCAAGTCTCAATATCAACGGATACAGCTCAATACATCATCAACGGATGTCAGTGTACAATATCAACGGATAATCATTGACACTGTCTTTTATGATAAGCTGGGGATTAGCAGTTGATAAGGACATGTTTGACTGACAGATCACATGGGTTGATAGTACATACAAAAAGCAGTATGACAGCCATACTTTGGAAACACAGAAGAAAGAAGCATTCCGTTTACACTATGAATACAAGAAAGGTGCAGGAGACATGTCTGATCACAAGGACAACCTTTCGGCTACATGTGTATTTGGAGTGTAGTAGCAAGTCAACTAGAATTAGATTAATATTATCTTATTCCAGTAGTACTTGTAAAACTTGGGATTTATAACCAAGTGTAGCCACTCTTTGTAGACTAAGAAAACAGATACATTTTGCTTAGGGTTTCTATTGAATATTCTTAGAAAGCAAAGAGTTGTAAAACAGAAGCTATGTACTTTTGTATCACAGAGTTTTCTTCGAATAAAAGCTTCAGGTGGTGCATTTAACCACCTGATTTTTATGTGTTTGTGCATTAATATTTCTACAGCAATTATCTAAGTATAGATTTCTGGAGTTCTTATCAGAAATTTATAAATATCAAGAATTGTATTCAACCCCCCCTTCTACAATTATACAAGTGTGTAATCTGGGAATAACAAGAATCCAACTCAGAGACTTCCACAAGGCAAAGTAGCTGGAATTCTGGAAATGGATGCAACTACAACTATAGCAGCTCAGTTGAAGGCGTTGACTATGAAGGTGGATTCTCTAACTAACTATGGAGTTTAACAGGTGGCAAGTGTTTGTGAGCTTTGTGGGAGTGCACATGAGACGAATCAGTGTGCCATATCTATTGAGTCGGCACAGTTCGTGAACAACTTTTAGCAACCTTCGCAACCAGCTCCAGCCACCTATCATCCTAATAACAAAAATCATCCTAATTTCAGTTGGAGCAATAATCAAGGTGGTATGCAACAACCACAACAGCCTTATCAGCAGTTTCAAGGTCCGCAATATGGAGCTAAGCTGTAAGAACCCCAAATTTTGGATATAATTAAAACTTTTTATTTTGTACTGAGGTAATGGTTAATAGTGATTACGACTACGGTGTAACGATTGAGATAATGAAGGAAAGGAATAGATTTGGATTCAAATGTTTATATGCCATGAAGAATACTATTGGTTGACACTTTAGACAAGAATTATCTATCTCCTAGGGAATTGAGATTTGATAATTCTAAAGGAGAAGATTATTCTTATGTCATCCAAATCGATATCTGTTATTGGTCTAGTGGGTCCGTAAAAAGGTTAAGGAACGATCGAAAGAGATCAGGGACAATTGTACAACCCTAAGAGGATGAGTAAAGAAAAATGGATGAATAGTGATTTTGGGTAGACATAGGAATATTATTAGACGACGCGATATATAAGTATCCGGAATGAAATTCTGAGTTCGTATTAGTGATCCAGGGGGAAAAATAGTGTATGTAAAAGCTGTCGGATTCTGAAAAATAGCACTTTTATTTTCCCTGAGATTTCCCTGGACACTGAAAGACTTAAAGAATTATTGAAGGGATTTAAGGAATATAGGTTCAAGAATTATTAAAGAGAATTGAAAATGATGGTGTAATTATTATTACGGTTTTCGGTAAAACCCTAACTAGAAACGATTGAGTTATTCGTTCGAACGATCAATGAATTGAGCAATAAACGGACAAAGAAACAAGTAGAGAGCCAAGATACAAGCATGTGCAAGTGGATGGGACCAAGTAACTAAGTAGTTACAAGGGTAACTAGCTCACTTGGAGAAACAAGCCAAGTACTTAGCTAAATCTTATCATCCACACTTTCAAACACCAACACTTGGCTAGATGATGCATGCAATGACATGGGCACTTTATTAAAGCCACTTTATGCTAAGATATTTTCATAATAATGCAAGATTAGATGAGACTAAATCAAGCCAACCAAGCAAAACTCTCTCCCCCCCTTGCAAAGCTCCATTCGACTTTCACCATAATTCAAGAATCAAAGTCCAAGCTCCCACCATTGTTTGATCTCCAAAAATTTATCATAGATCCTATATTTCATAAAAATGATACCCTAAAAATCTTAGCCTCAAACACCACCTTTTCCATTTTCAAAAAAATCAAGAAAGTGGAGGATGAATAGTAGCCTCAAGAACAAAATTCTTGAATCTTGATTTTGGTTGATGATCCAAGCTTCATGGAGGCTATACAAGGACTATACAAGGCTTACTAAGTGCATACACACCTCAAGGAAGGTATAAAACTCTTGAAACCCTAGGCCTTAGTTTATGTTTAATGATGTTCTTGATGAGAATTTAGATTAGTATGATTATGGTAATGATTAAAGCATGCTTATGTAGTGATATGTTGATATAAGAGGATAAAATAGTTTAGATGAACGGAAAGGCATTGCTTGGCCTTATTTCATGGTTAAATAACATGTATATGTTGTTTGGAGTGGATACTATGATTATTAGAAAGTTTGGAATTTGGAAACGTCTGATTTATAGCCGTCGTAATGCCCGATTTTCGTTAACCTCTAGAAAACCGTGCATAACAGTTAGGATGAATTTCTGACCTCGATGAATAAATGACATGTCCTCGTAGATCTCGAGCCGTAGATCGTTTTGGCGTGAGAATCTAAACATTCCGACTTACGGTTTAGGAGTTATGGTCAAATTACTAAAATTGGTTCGGAACCGTAAGTAAAAGTTCGTAACTTCAATTGAACCCTGGTAAATCGTGTTACTCATTGGCGAATCTTGGTAAATAAATACTAGAGGTAAAAAGGAAGGTGTGAGAGAAAACCTCATGTGAAACGGATCGTTTTCCGATTTTATAAAATGTTCGAATCAAGGTTAAACGCGAACGAACCCCTTAAAAGTATAACTTTGGTTATGACTTAGAAAACGGACGGTAAAACTTGAGGTATAATCTTGGTTCGTAATCAATCGACTTTAGAACATATATGACTTAAGTATATACCGAGTGTGGGTATGATGACATGTCGTAATAACGAACAAATGTCGGATCGTATCGGTAATAAAAAGAGTTACACTAAAAAGTATATAACGGGATAATTCGAAAACGTGTTTCGACTTAAGTGAAGTTTATACTTAGACTTTTAAAAGGTGTTAAGTGGTTAATCTCGAATGTTCTGATTGTTTATAGATCATCGAGCAGACCCAGGACACGCTATCTCCACCCACACCTGAATACCAGGCAAGTGTTCAAACCTTTGAACCTGTTGTTGTGATAATATATGTATATGATTTCTGTTTTACATATGCCATCGCATGCATGCCTGTTTCCAATTATATTGTGACTCTGGTTTTGTGATACTTGTTCCCTGAATTGATATTGGCTTATAGACTAGATACGATTTATCAGTAATAAGCCGGATTGTTTTGGTAAGACCCTTAGCGAAGGGCATATGATATTCATTCTAAATATAGACCGGGAGTCGGTATTTTGAGTTATAGATAGTCGTGGAAACCCGGAGGGATTCCAACGACAGATTATTATTTATCCGAGGAAGGTTATTGTTAAACGTTATTATATTCCATAAAGTATCAATTACTTGGAAATATTTCGAGGAATGTTATTCGGGTATTATCTCAGTCGGGAGATAATAAATGAATGTTAGTTTCGAATATTCATTTAGAATTGATATTTAATGAATATTATTTTGATATTCTTTAGAATGCTATTTATTAAATGAATATTATTTTCGAATATTCATTTAAGGTTTTATGTACTTAATGAATATTATTTTAAAATATTCATTGGAAGTTCTATTTACTTAAGGAATATTATTTCGATTATTCCTTTAAAGTTTTGATTACTAAATGAATATTATTTGGATATTCATTTAGAAGATTATTTATTAAATGAATGTTATTTGGATATTCATTTAAAAGATTAAATATTAGATGAACATTATTTTCAAATATTCATTTAAGGTTTGACTTATTTATTGAATACTATTTTAAATATTTATTGGAGTTTAATTATTTAATGAATATTATTTCGAATATTCATTTAAGAAGGGATTTATTTAGTAAATAATTCCATATATTCATTCGAGGATTACTTACGAGCAATATTATGAGTTAATAATATTCCATAATTATTATTGAGTAAATAAATATTCTTGGAATATTTATTTAATTCTTTTAAAATTCTTTTTAAAATAATTTATATTATTCGGAGATTACCTTCCACCTCCAGATATTATGTAAAATATTTCGAAGTCTTTTTACGACTATTTTATCAAGGAAAGGTTCCCAACTCTTTCTTTTTCATTTAAATCTATCTTAAAAGGATTTAAATGCTCGCTAAAACTTCCATATTATAGGGGAACCTACTTGAGCAATGTTATTTATATTGTTGACTTCCCGGTCATAATTTATCCTCTTCACTCGCAACTTGGTTGCTATGGACTCATTAAGTCTGTGTTTACCTTCTCATCTTTCGAGGGGTAAGATTGTTGGAACAAGTTGATGTTCGTTACCAAGCAATAGCTTGGAAGTTATTGGTGAATTTTCCTTTCCAACTAGATACGACTACTTTGTAGAGTCTTATCAACAAGTATTATACTTGGGGAAAGGGGGACGAACGTTACATTCAGAATCATGAATTCTATTTGAACTAGGAGTTGTGTAAGAGGCCGAGTAGCGCCGGTCCATCCCCTTTGGCCCAACCGTTGGCCTGGGAGAGCTAGTAAGGCGGTAGACAAGTAAAGCCGTCAGTTCTTCCTTCTACCGGTAGTAAATCTAATTTGAACTGTACGATCTCGACTGATCATCAAGATTGGAACAACGGGCGCGGTGAATACTCCATCATTGGTTCATCATCCAAACTTATTTATTTCCTGCAACATGATTACTGTTGGCAGAGCTGGAAAAGTGTTCGTAACTGGAATTGCAATATTTTCCTTGCAAGTTCCTCTTTATAATATCTTGCTTATTTTCGACATAGCAGATATTCCCTCATATATTTACATTTTAAGTTACGTTGTAACTTCATCGTTCATATTATACTGGCATCATTTCCGTAAATGCATGGCATATGGTTTGAAAGATACTTTTGAACTGTTATATATTATCGTTCAGTTAAATATTATTGTTGGTGGGCTATTGCTCACCCTTGCTTTATTATTATATCACAACAACAGCTAGACCAGATGACTCGCACAAGGCGCACTCGATGCTGGCGAGGACGATGAGACTACCAGAGCCGAAGAGAAAGCTATTGGTAGGATAGATTTATTCTTTCAGTACCAAGTATATGGTCTAGTATGACTCATGTAAATGGATGGCAAAGAGTATGTATTTATATTGAAATTCTTTTGGGTTGTAAGAACTCATAATGTGTTTAATAAAATTTGGTTGTTACTCTGATTTCATCTCTGGGACTATAACGGGTGTGTTTTATATTATTGTTTTGGGTCACAAGGTTGTAATTTAATATTTATGTTGAACTGTGGATGGGAATTGAGACGGTAACGACCAGATCCCTGACCCCGGATCTAGGGGTGTTACATAAGCCATTCAATCCTTCAGGTTATCAGTAGCAGTATGCTCTAAGGAAACAATTTCAACCTACGGGATTTTAACAACAGCCTCATGCAAGTGCGGGGCAGTCTTCCACTGAAAAATCTAAATTGGAAGAATTAAGGTTGATGTGCAAGAGCCAAGCAGTCTCTATCAAAACCTTGGAGAATCAGATTGGGCAGATTGCTAATGCCTTGCTGAATAGGCCACAAGAAACTCTTCCAAGTGATACAGAGGCTAATCCAGGCAAGAGGGAAGTTAAGGAGCAGGTGAAGGCAGTCACTTTGAGATCCGAAAAGGTTACAACCGACCAGAAATCAGCAGCTAAGGAAGATGATGAAGTTCAGAATCAGCAGGTTGAAAAATCTGCAGTGCCAGAAATTGAAAAATCTGACTTGGTGGCTGATCAGCTAGATGGTGAAGTGGAAAAGAGCAAGAAGTATGTTGAAAAAACTTCTCCGGAGCAGTATACAAAGAGAAATCAGATCTATCCTCCTCCTCCATATCCTAAAAGACTCCAGAAGTAGAAGTTGGACAAGCAGTTTGCTAAGTTTCTAGAGGTGTTCAATAAATTGTAGATTAACATACCTTTTGCGTAATCTCTTGAACAGATACCGAGATATGCTAAGTTCATGAATGGTATTCTCTCTCGGAAGTTAAAGCTCGAGGAATTGGAAACTGTGGCTTTGACGGAAGAGTGCAGTGCAGTTCTGCAGCAGAAGTTGCCTCCTAAACTTAAAGATCCGGGAAGTTTCACAATCCCGTGCACTATTGGCAACTTATCTTTCGACAAGTACTTGTGCGACTTTGGAGCTAGCATCAATCTCATGCCTTTGTATGTTTTCTTGCAACTTGGTCTACCAGATCTAAAACCGATAAACATCTCCTTACAGCTAGCTGATCGGTCGATCACTTATCCGAGATGTATAGTGGAAGATGTTTTGGTGAAAGTCGATAAGCTCATCTTCCCTGCTGATTTTGTTATCTTGGACTTCGAGGTAGATAAGAAGATTCCTATCATCTTGGGAAGACCATTCTTGGCTACGGGTAGGACTTTGATCGATGTTCAGAAAGGGGAGCTCACCGTGAGGGTGCAAGACCAGAATGTCACTTTCAACGTGTTCAATGCAATGAAATTCCCAACAGATGAAGAGGAATGCTTTAAGGTGGATTTGGTCAAGTCTACCGTAAATACGGAGATTGAATAATTGTTGAAGTCAGATTCTTTGGAGAGAGTCTTAGTTGGGGATTCTGATTTTGAAGATGAAGAAGGAGTAGAGCAACTTCAGCAGTTGAATGCAGCTCCGTGGAAGAGGAAGTTTGATATGCCATTCGAGTCTCTTGGGTTAGTAGAGCTTAAAAATTCTCAGGGGCGTCTAAACCATCTATTGAAGAAGCTCCTACACTTGAACTCAAACCATTGCCGGACCACTTGAGGTATGCATTTCTAGGTGATGCATCTACATTACCTGTTATTATTGCTTCTAACTTGTCAGGTAGTAAGGAAGACAAGCTTTTGCAAATTCTGAGAGAGTTCATATCGGCAATTGGTTGGACCATAGCAGATATCAAGGGAATCAGCCCTTCTTATTGCATGCATAAAATTCTGCTTGAGGAAGGAAGTAAGCCAACTGTTGAACATCAGCAAAGACTCAATCCTATCATGAAAGAGGTGGTGAAGAAGGAAATTCTAAAGTGGTTGGATGCAGGAATCATCTATCCTATCTCAGACAGTTCTTGGGTGAGCCCGGTGCAGTGTGTGCCTAAGAAAGGAGGCATGACTGTTGTAGCTAATGAGAAGAATGAGCTTATCCCTACTCGGACAGTCACAGGGTGGAGAGTTTGCATGGATTATCGAAAGTTGAACAAGGGCACTAGAAAAGATCACTTCCCTCTTTCGTTCATTGATCAGATGTTAAACAGGTTGGCTGGCCACGAGTACTATTGCCTTCTTGATGGTTATTCAGGTTACAATCAGATTTGCATCGCTCCGGAAGATCAAGAGAAGACCACATTCACATGTCCTTTTGGCACTTTTACTTTTCGACGAGTTTCTTTCGGTCTCTGTGGTGCTCCTGCCACTTTTCAAAGGTGTATGATGGCTATTTTCTCAGACATGATTGGCACAAATATAGAGGTCTTCATGGATGATTTCTCAGTTTTTGGTACTTCTTTTGATGAGTGCTTGCATAATCTTGGCTTGGTGTTGAAAAGATGTGTGGAGACCAATTTGGTGCTTAATTGGGAGAAGTGTCACTTCATGGTGCAAGAAGGAATCATTCTTAGGCACAAGGTATCTAGCAAAGGGCTTGAAGTGGATAAGGCTAAGGTGGAGACTGTTGAGAATCTTCCTCCTCCTATTTCAGTTAATGAAATTCGCAGTTTTCTTGGTCATGCGGGATTCTATCGGCGATTCATTCAGGACTTCTCCAAAATCTCTAAACCCTTATGTAATCTATTGGAGAAAGATGTTCCTTTCAAGTTTGATGAAGATTGCTTAGCTGCTTTTGAGCTTTTGAAGAAGAAGTTGGCTACAACACCTGTTATTACCGCACCTAATTGGGAGGAACCATTCGAGCTGATGTGTGATGCAAGTGACTATGCAGTGGGAGCTGTGCTTGGGCAAAGAAAGGATAATGTTTTTCATGTGGTTTACTATGCTAGTAAAACCCTCAATTATGCACAGCTGAATTACACTACCACCGAGAAGGAGCTTTTGGCAGTTATCTATGGTTTTGAGAAGTTCAGATCTCAATTGCTTGGGACTAAGGTGATAGTCTACACAGATCATGCAGCTATTAGATATCTGATTTCGAAGAAAGATTCAAAACCTCGGTTGATTCGTTGGGTTCTTTTGCTTCAAGAGTTTGATTTGGAGATCAAGGATCGAAAAGGTACAGAAAACCAGGTGGCGGATCATCTATCACGTTTGGAAGGCCATGGTAAGAATTCACGGGATAACACTCTTATTAATGAATCTTTTCCCGATGAGCAACTTTTTGGGGTACCAGATGAAGAACCATGGTTTGCAGGATCTTGTGAACTATCTTGTTAGTAACGTCATCCCTTCGGAATTCTCTTATGCTCAAAGGAAGAAGTTTCTACATGATGTGAAGTGGTACCATTGGGACGAGCCATTCTTGTTCAAGCTTGGTGCGGATCAGATTATAAGGAGGTGTATTCCTTACGGTAAGACGGAAGGTATTTTGCATGACTGCCATTCTACCACATATGGGGGCCACTATGGTGGTGAGAAAATAGCTCAAAAAGTACTTCAAGCGGGTTTCTATTGGCCAACTCTGTTTAAAGATGCTCATCAGTTCGTGCTGAGATGTGATCGATGCCAAAGGGTTGGTAATATCTCTAGGAGGAATGAGATGCCTCTTAACATGTTGCTTGGAGTGGAGATTTTCGATGTGTGGGGGATTGATTTCATGGGTCCGTTTGTTTCGTCTTGCAATAATTAGTACATTCTATTGGCAGTGGATTACGTGTCTAAATGGGTCGAGGTGAAGGCTTTACCGACCAATGATGCTAAAGTGGTGCTGAATTTTCTTCACAAGCAATTCTTCACGCGTTTTGGGACTCCACGAGCTATAATCAGTGATGAGGGGACACACTTTTGCAATCGTCAGTTTACGACATTGATGGCAAAGTATAATGCGATGCATCATGTTGCTACTGCTTATCATCCCCAAACCAATGGTCAAGCGGAAGTCTCGAATCGGGAAATCAAGAGAATTCTCGAGAAAGTGGTGAATCCGTCAAGGAAGGATTGGTCCTTGAAGTTAGATTAAGCTGTATTGGCGTACCGAACTGCTTATAAAACACCCCTAGGTATGTCTCCTTATCAGTTGGTATTTGGTAAGGCTTGTCATTTGCCGGCCGAGCTAGAGCACAAGGCTTATTGGGCGTTGAAGAAATTGAACTTGGATATTAAGGCTGCGGGTGAGAAACGTCTACTTCAGTTGAATGAGCTTGAGGAGTTTCGTGCACAAGCTTATGAGAACAACAAGATGTACAAGGAGTAGGTTAAGAGGTGGCATGATAGGAAGTTGATGCACAAGTCTTTTGTGCCGGGTCAACAGGTTTTGCTATTAAATTCTCGCCTCAAGCTTTTTCCTGGTAAACTCAAGTCGAGGTGGTCGGGTCCTTTTACAGTCAAGACGGTGTTTCCACATGGAGCAGTGGAGATATTTGAGGGCTCTTCTGATCATTCTTTCAAAGTGAATGGACAGAGACTCAAGATTTATTTTGGTGGAATGGTGAACCGTGAGACGGTTTCCGCCGTTTTATCAACTACAAGAGTTCTCGGAAGCAACGTCCGGCTAAATGACGTAAAAGATGCACTTTGTGGGAGGCAACCCACGCAGTTCGATGCTATTTCTTATTATTGTATTCATTCAAAAAAAAAATTTGAACAGAAGCTGACAGCGCAGCTGCGCTGCCTGAACGCGCAGGCGCGCGCTACCCCCTGTCCAGCAGAATTTTTTTACCTAAAAATTTTGATATATTCCCCCAAATCCAACTCTTTTCTACTTCCTATTTATTCTATATTCTATCTAAACCCTAACCTACTATCTCCTACCCAAATTCCTTCATATCTTATCATCAATCCAATTCCTAACACTACTCATATACATACATCTCTATATATACACACAAACCTAAATCTTTACTTACAATCTTTAACCTCCATTCCATTCAAGCTTCAATGAATGTTACATTCAAGTTTGGGGGAATTGATTTTGTAAGCTAAACCTCTTGGATTCGTATATGGTATAATTTTTTTTCTTTTAATCTCGATTAGTGCGAATTGTGTTCTTGTAAATTGGGGGTTTTATTATGTTATTGTTTTGGGCCATTGAAGATTCTTGTTAGTTTGAGTTTTGAGGTATTGTTGTGGATTGCAATTGATTATGGCACCAAAACGTCAAAGGGTTGTTGGTAGTAGTAGTGCTAACCCATCTTCGGATGAAGATTCGAGTTTGGGGGGTGATGTTGAGAAATTTGCAACTCCGGAGGTTCAAGCGGAGTTTAATCGATTGATGACAATATCGGTGATTAAGGAAAGAGGATTCGTACCGATTCATTCGGGGAGTTGGTGGAGATGATTAGAGAGTTAGGTTGGGAGCCATTCTGTGAGGCTCCGTCTGCTATTCCTTTGAGCGTGGTGCGTGAGTTCTACGCTAATGCTAAGAAGGATAAGGATGGCTATTCTATGGTTAGGGGAATGTCTGTGGACTACACTCCGCCTGCTATTAGGAGAGTTTTGGAGCAGCCTAGGAAGCCTAGGGGAGTTGAGGATTGGACGCTTAAGACCCGGGAGGATGTGGACTTGGATGCGATTGTTGTTGAGCTTTGTGTGTCGGGCACAGTTTGGAAGTGTAGGGCGGGCACGTCTGAGGAGGTTACTTTTTCGGCATCTGCCATGAACAGGTTTACGGGCATGGAACTTGTTTATCTGTGCTAACATCATGCCTTCTTCACATACGGGTGATGTTACTGTTGAGAGACCTATTATCCTTTGGGGCATTCTGAAGGGGAAATACATTGATCTTGGCTATCTTATTAATCATAATATACTCAGATTCTTGGGAGGTGGTACGACGGTTGCTATTCCTCATGCTTCTATTGTAGATGCGTTGTGCATGACGGTAGGTGTTCGCTGGGCTGAGGATGAGCCGATGCAGATGCCCGGTGCCCCTATTGATGATTCTATGATTGAGCGGATGGTGGAATGGCCGGGTGGCATTCATTATGCTAGAGGTTTGGGCTATAATCTTCCTGGTACTGCTGGAGGTGGTGCTCCACCACATGTGCCACAGGTTCCTAGGGTTGCTAGAGCAGGTCCTTCCCGTGGAGATGCTGATAGGACGGGGTTTAGTGATGCTCAGTTTAGGCGGTTGACTAGACGGATTGATGCCATGCATGACATCAACCGCCGTTATGCTGAGGATATGACGCATGCACTTGGCGTTGGTTTCCAGGCTACGGGTATTGAGGTCCAGTGGCCAGTTTTTGGAGCTCATGCTGTTTACCCGCCACCAGATTCCTCACCCGATGAGGGTGATCCTACTGATGATTAGGTATGTCTGTTATCCCTTGTATTACCTTCAATGGGGACATTGAACATCTTAAGTTTGGGGGTGATTTAGGGATTAGTATTGTTAGTTGAGTCTTTGTTCATGTAGGAATCATATATTTTGCATGTTAGTGGTAGTTCATTCATATTTATTCATATTATTGCATGTTGTTTCATATAGGACATTTTGTTATTTTGTTTTTATACCATGTGAGTTCATGATAGTTGCATTTCATAGCATATTTCATGATCCCTTAGGATGAGCTAATTCTGATTGGTAGGTCGATGTCTATTTGAGTGTGGTAATGATGAATAGAGGGTTGATTTAAGTGCCTAGGAATTGACTTGCATGTTTCAGAAACAAAATTTTTACACAGTCTCATCGTTTGCTTTTGGGCTAGGTTGAGGTCATGCTTGTTTGGTTGTTTTAGATTTAATCACTTGTTTATATTTAGAATGTTCGTTATTCCCTTGATGGCGTAGGAACACTAAAGTATAAGTTTGGGGGAAACCAGGGATTTCATGCTAGTTGTTAATAGTTGTCAATAATGGCTAGGCATCAAATGGCTAGTAGCTGCTCATATTTTATGAGTAGTCTAGGGTTGGATGAGAATACTCATTCCAGATTGCATTAAAAAAAAGTAAAAGAAAAAAAGAAAAAAAAAGAGTCAAAAGAAAAAAAAGTGTTATGTGAATTGTTTAAATTGTTAAATGCAGAATTAACCTGGGTGAGCTCTTTAATACTCGAGCACTTAAGTTCTAGGGGACTTTGTGCCTAGTGACCTAAGGCTTTTATAGTCTGGGATCCACTAACCTAACGCTCGCTACATGGGTATTATTGTATAAGCCTTTAGGGGTCTCATCCATTGCATGGTTAAATAAGCATGCGTATTGTGTATAGTATTATGTGTTGTAGTGTGTTTAGTAATAAATCATGAATTTCTGTCTAACTCAGATGATGATGGAGGTGTTTTTAGGTTATGAAGTGTTTACCGTTCATTCTATTTATAAACTTGTGATTGTCTTGGCGAAGAATAGGTATGATTTTGATCTAGTGTTAGGAGTATATCTGATGAGCACCGCACACATGCACATTTCTGTTCATGTATTGTTAGTATACGGGGACTTAGTCGAGCTTTGTTTGGATTTAGTTGCATTCTTTGAGATATTTGCTTGCTAATTGGTTTTGGTTAGTTCGAGAGGATCGTTGCATTTTTATATTAGTTGCATTCATGCATTGCATTGCATTAGGTAGTATCGAGTCTGTTTTATGCTTGAGGACAAGCATCGGTTTAAGTTTGGGGTGTGATAAGTGGATTTCATATCCATTTGGAACGCTTCATATTGGCTTAAATTGATTAACTTGGCCTCAAGTATGTCACGTTTTTGATATGTTTTCGTCTAGTTGTGCATGGTTAGATACTTTGGTTAGGGTTGGAGTTTTCTTTGATCTTGGAGTGGATTTAAGCTGTGAAGTGAAGGATGTAGACTTTTGCTATGGTACTATGATAGTTTTAAGCCAAGTAGTTGAAGGACGGCTACTCATGCAAAAGGAATGGAAGGAAAAGAAGTTAAAACGAAGAAAATAGAAAAAAATTAGTTCCGGCAGTTTCAGGAAGCACAACCATGCTTGGCAATAGCGCAGGCGTGCGTAGCATCAGTCTGGAGCGCGCAGGTGCGCGTGGGGAGGGCGCAGCCGCGCTTGGTTTCGCTGAAAAAAATCCTACTTCTACTTAAAATCGTGTTTCTGGTCGTTTTCTTGGAGGGCAAGTCACTAGAGGCCTATATAAACACAACACAACTTCAGAGAACGTACCAATACTTAGAATAAACACAGAGAGAGCCGAAGATAGAGATTCAGACTTGGAGACGGATTCCCAGAAGGACGTGACAACATTCGGAGATCTAGATCTACTTTTGTATTCTTCTAAATTAGGCGATACTCTGGATTTCAGATTTGTTTTCTTAACTATTTACTCTAGTATTATTGTATTCATTCAGACTTTGTTTATTACCATGGTTTCATCAGATCCCATGATGATGAGCCGTTCGATTATGAACTAATCGTTGTCATAGGATTCTAACAGATTTATTTACGGAGTTTAGTAGTTTGATTGTTTTAAAGATTTGTGTGTGATGAATTCTTGATATCCTCGTATGGTTGTGCTTAATGTTTTTAGATGCGTAGCTAACATATAAATTGTTAATCTTTATTGAAGCAACAGTGGATTTAAAGATTAGAACTTGCCATGCTAGCATAGGTTTATGAATGTTTTGACATCATGATTCGTAGTGTAATTTTAACCATCTTATGCTGCCCTATGTGATCTTAATGGATAACTTGTGCTTAAATCGTTATGTTTTCAAATCTTATAGACATATAGGGTCTTAACATAATTGGTGTCTACCCATCTTCTATCTCTTTTGTGGATGTATGAGTAGTTTGGTATTCGTATACTGACAGGTAGCCTATACTTGTTTCGTGTTGTCCGACCAGTTATCATAACCATCACATACTTTGATTTAAGGCTTCAGCTCTAAGAGAAGTATTTAATGAAGTTAGGATCCCATGTTTATTCTCACATAAGTAATTCGATTTTTAAGCACATTAGTTAATTAGATCTTAATATTGTTAAATTGCTTAATAGTTAATTTAGCTAAACAAAACCCAAATTTGATACTTGTCTTAGCAGTGAATAGAGATCATACATTGTTGCATAGGTGCATATTCTGTTTATTACCAGTCTCTGTGGGAACGAACTCAACTTTATTCTATATTACTTGTGACCGCGTACGCTTGCGTGATTTTGTGCGAACAAGTTTTTGGTGCCGCTGCCGGGGACTCGGTTTTATTTATAGTTTATGTGCTTGTCATCAGTGGTCATTAAAGCTCACTGACTCAGATTATTTTCTTACTTAGTTTGTTTTGTTCTGTGTTTTTCAGGTACTTGAACGTGTATGCGAACATGTTCTCAATCTCGTAAATTGGCAGAGACCAATGACAATTTGACGATATCCGCTAAATCCATCTAGAAAGCAATAGAATTCCTTCCCGGCTAACCTCTCCAACATTTGATCAATGAAAGGAAGAGGAAAATGGTCTTTTCGAGTTACTGCATTCAACTTGCGATAATCTATGCACATTCGCCACCCATTTTGGACTCGGGTAGACACAAGCTCACCTTTAAGATTCTCCTCAAGCGTGATACCCGCCTTCTTAGGAACACAATGCACCGGACTCACCCATTTGCTATCCGAGATTGGAAAAATGATTCCCACATCAGGTGGCTTGAGAATCTCCTTTTTAACAACTTCCATCATTGTCGGGTTAAGTCTTCTTTGAGGGTCCCTAGTAGGCTTAGCTCCGTCTTCAAAGAGAATGCGATGCATGTGGAAGGGCTAATTCCCTTAATATCGGCAATGGTCCACCCAATAGCACTTTTGTGATCTTTTAGAACCCGTAAAAGGCGTTCTTCTTGCACATTACTCAAATTAGAAGCTATGATTACGTGAAGAGTCTCATTGTCCCCAAGATAAGCATATTTGAAATGGTTAGGCAATAATTTCAATTCCAAAGTAGGAGGCTTCTCAATAGAAGGGAGTAATTTAGAATAAGACAAAGGAAGATCAATTTTTTCAAGATCATATCTTTGGGGTAAAGGTTGCAATGCATTAAGCAACATAATTGCCTCATTGGCCTCTTCCGAACTAGGGAATCCATCATCTTCAATCGTACATCCCTCAATAACCACTTGGAGAACTTCTTTATTTCCTTTATCAAAAGCTTGTTGGGCCAAACCATCAATGACATCAATGGAGAAAATTGAGTGTGACTCACTAGGAAATTTCACGGCATCATAAATATTGAACTTGACAACTTCATCGCCAAACTGCATAATGAGAGAACCATCATCCATATTAATCTTGGTCTTCGCCATTTTTAAGAATGGACGCCCAAAGAGAATTAGGGCGGACTTGATGTTTGATGGACCATCTTCCATTTTCAAGATATAGAAGTCGGCGGGAAAGACCATTTTATCAACATGAACAAGCACATCTTCAACTACCCCCTCGAGATAAGCATTTGATCTTTCCACAAGTTGAATAATCACATTTGTATTCTCAAGTGCACCCAAATTTAAAGTTTGAAATATGGAGAGGGGCATCACATTGATTGAGGCACCTAAATCAAACATAGCTCTTTCAAAGAATTGACCTCCAATCTTGCAAGGAATGGTGAATGTGCCCGGATCCGAACATTTTTTAGGTAACCTCCTTTGAATCACCGCCGAGACATTTTCATCCACCACTATAGTTTCATCACCTCTCAATTTCTTCTTGTTGGTACATAAATCCTTGAGAAATTTTGTATACTTCGGAACTTGGTTTATGGCATCCAGGAGCGGGAGAGTGATTTCCACTTTTTGGAAGGTCTCAAGCATCTCCTTGTCAACAATTTCTTTCTTTGGCTTAGAGAATTTGGAAGGGAATGGAGGTCGAATAACCACATCATCAATGAACCTTGCCTTCTTTGCTTATGGAACGACTTCTTGAACACTTGCCTTTTTACCCTTATCAACTTTCTCTTCCTCAATTTCCATCTCATCCTCAATGTTTTCATCATTAGCCTCTAAGATTTTATCCTTTTCAACCTTTTCACCATCATTATCATTCACAATCTTACCCTTAGCCTTAGCATGAAGGTCCTCCAATTCCTTCCCACTCCTTAAAGTCACGGCACTAGCGTTCTCTTTGGGGTTCACCTCCGCTTGAGAAGGAAGTTGCTTAGAACCTTGGCTTTGCAAACGATTCACGGTTGTGGCTAGTTGGCTCATTTGCTTTTCCAAGTTGGATATGCTTTGAGAAGTGTTGTTTTGAAATTGGAGGTTGTTTGCCGCCATTTGTTTCATTATCTCTTCAAATGATGACAATGAAGATGAAGAAGATCCTTGATGGTCTTGGGAATTATATTGAGGTGGTGGTCGAAGTGCTTGAAAATTTTGATTGGGACGTTTTTGTGGGTATGGATGAAGGTTTTGTTGATTTTGGGTGTTGTAAGTGTTTGGATTTTGGGATTGGTATTGGTTAGAGTTTGGTGTGTTGGGATTTCCTTATCGAAAATTTGGGTGATCTCTCCAACCGGGATTGTAGGTGTTACAATAGGGGTCATACTTCCTTTGAGGTGGATGTCCCGAAAAACCTCCAATAGCATTAATTTGCTCTTCGGGTTGTTGGAATGATAGGCATTCATTAGTAGCATGATCTGACATGTTGAAAACACCTCAATAATTTTGTTGTTGAAGATTCCTAACGGCTAATTGACGAACCAATGATGTAAGGTCCAAGATTTGGCCCTCTAACCTTTGAGTTGACACTTCATTCACGGAAGGGTTCTTGACATGCACTTGACGATCCCAAAATTGGCGGGAATTCTCGACAATCTTGGTTATCAACTTTCTAGCCTCATCCAGAGATTTATCCACAAGAAATCCACCACTTGAAGCATCAAGGTGCAATTTAGCGCTATTTTCTAAGCCTCCATAAAAGTAGTGAATAAGCAACTCTTCCGATATCAAGTGTGGAGGACAACTTTGACAAAGCTTTTGAAACCTTTCCCAATACTCATACAATGTTTCTCCGGAGTATTGACGAATGCCACAAATGTCTTTGGAGATGCCCGTAGCCTTTGATGTAGGGAATATTTCTCCAAGAAAGCACTTCGCATTTGCTCCCATGTAGTGATTGAGTTTGGAGAAAGGTAAAATAGCCATGCCTTAGCATTGTCTCTCAAAGAAAAGGGAAATGCTTTCAACTTCACTTGTTCTTCCGTAGCATTGCTTGGTCTCATTGAAGAACACACCATTTCAAATTCTTGAAGATGCCTAAAAGGATCTTCCGTACCTTCACCTCTAAACTTAGGAAGGAGAGCAATAAGACCACCTTTTAGCTCAAATGGTTGTCCTCCCAGAAAAACAATGCATAATGGTAGTTGAACGGAACTAGGAGAGGCAATCTCCTTGAGTGTGCGTTGATGAGGATTTTCCATGACTTGATCAATGTTGTCGTCCGATGATGAGATAGGAATAACAAGGGGAGTACCCTCATCCAACTCCTCTTCCTCTTCCAAAGGTGTACTAGAAGTAAATTGACTTGATGAAGCTATATTGGCACTTGAATTCCTTAGATT
This sequence comes from Saposhnikovia divaricata, assembly GCA_036435485.1. NCBI lineage: Eukaryota > Viridiplantae > Streptophyta > Magnoliopsida > Apiales > Apiaceae > Saposhnikovia > Saposhnikovia divaricata. The sequence continues at coordinate 89,662,335 of CM071596.1, forward strand.
CTTTCGCAAGAGTCTCTCGAGATTAGATGAATATGCAAGATCACCTAAACAAGAGGATCGAGTCATACATAACAAAAATTTCTAAAATCAAGTGAAATAGATAAATATGCACAATGAAACTAAAATATTCACAAGTTTCTATGTGTGCTAATATTGAACTAAAACTACTCCCCGGTAGCGGCGCCAAAATTTGGCCACGCCCGTCGTTGACGCGCCAAATTGAAAATAAATATTAAACTCTACTATGTTCGCACTTAACTACAAAATATAGCAAATGTGGCAAGTAGGGATCGAACCTAAGGGAATAGTGTTCAATACTAGTGTAAAGTAAATTGGTTGGGGGGGTTTGAGTTGGTTGTGGTATTTTATCAAATAACTTGCATACAAGAAATAAATTGCTAGAGAAGTATAACTAAATTAATGGCAATCACCCAATTTTACCAACACAACAAGGCACAATGAGTAAATTAGCAAGATAAAGAGATATTTGATCAAAGGATAGTGGAAACTCAAGTATTACACCCAAACACGTATAAGCAAGATATAATCAACTCTACCTAACCAAGATAATTGGTGGAGCACACAATCACTTATTTCTCTTCTAAAAATACCAATTTAGTGAAGCACATAAATTAGTTCTCTTGAGACTAGCAACCAATAGTGAAGCACTATTAATTTAACCAAATCAAGGAATCAAACAAAGAGAGGTTAGGACAAATCCAAGGATGAGAAACTCAACCTAGGTATTTGCACTTAAAGCTTGTGAGTTTAGGTAAACTAAACCTTGTGCTACTATAATGAATGCACTAACAATTACGGATTAGCACAAACAATTAGAAATTGAAATTACAAGAAGTGCAAGATGAAGCAACTTACAAATCTCCAAGCAAAATTATAAGCAATACAACACAAGCATTCAAGATAAAGTGAAATAGATCTCAATTAAAATGAAGTGGGTTTAGTACAAAAGCTCCTTCCTTGAGCCAAATAAATAGAGTTAGTTACTCATAATCAATGCTAGATTACAAGTAATAAATGTCCTCTCTCTACTCCTAACCATAATTGAATGTTGTAGTTGTGATAAAGATGAGATGAAGATAAGATATGTTGCTTGGTTTACAAGTACTCTATTAATACATCCATTATACAAGAGAGCAAGAGAGTCAAATTGCTTCCAAAAAAATTCCAACAAGTGCTGTACGGCCTGATGAACGGCCGTGCAGCAGCTCGTACAATAGACTGCATAATCTGCACTACTTGGAACACTCTGCACGACCTGTTAAACGGCCGTACAGCAGCCCGTACAGTAGACTGCTCCTTTTAAACTCTTTGAACGGCCTGCGGAACGGACGTGCGAGACAAAATCTTCAAGATAATACATTAAAAACTTCCCGGCATCGCGAGCTTGCATCTTCTAACTTCCCTCTTGAATAATCTTTGCTTTCCAAGCCCACAATAAGCCATCTTTTCAACGGCTAAGCATGAGGCACTGGAAAATGAAAAACATAATTAATATCGATAAAACTACACCCGAAACTAACAAAAATGCAAGATAATGAAAGACAAAACGTGTATAAAGTACACGTTATCAGAATACCACCAAATTTTAATGGATTTTTAAAAATTCAGATTGAATATGATTAAATTTGAAAAGGCATTTTAAAATCCAAATTGAATTTAATAAGAATTTAAAGTACATTTTAAACTCCAAATTGAATATCATCAGATTTTTAAAAAAAAATTTAGAATCCATATTGATTATCGAATATCCATGAATTTCTAAAATTCAAAAAAATCTTTTAAAATCCCAATTCTGATTGATTATAACTCAATTAAATACAATAAACTTCTCTGCATTCAATATCAATCAACAAAAATATTCCTTTCTATCACATCACTTATTTCACATTATTTTGTAATGATTTTTGGTATATAATTTTGTACCCTTAAATCCTGATATTATTCATAAATCTTTTCTTATAAAAATAAAAAAATAAAGGGACATAGATAAAGAAAAGTGTAAAAAAATTGATTAGGTAGAACCGTAGGAGTATCTTTGGTGAATCATATATGATATATATGAGAGTAGGGAGTCTGAGATATATCTGAGGTAAGTTCCTTGATACCTAATTTTTATATATAAAAATGGGATGAACATTTTAGTAAATTCAAATATTTTTAATTAGTTCTGCGAGCCCAACAAAATTTAAAGATTATTTTACATGTATCTTAGGAAAAATTAGCTCATATATATCACATTATCCTTTTTCTCAAATTGTAATAGGGTCGGATTAATAAGAGGCCCAAGTTTTTCACAGAGTACGCGAGAGTATACTCGAAACCCGACCCACTGTCTTGCCCTCAACGGCAACGCTGCTATATCTGCATTTCAATTACTAATAAATTACACACAAATCGATCATAACAAATTAAACACCACAGATTTAATTCAATCGAAACCCTAGCTTTAAATTAGCTCGCGATTTTAAAGCTTAGCTCAGATGGGAGAGTCGAATATGGAGGAGATGTCTTTACCAAGTCTATTCGAGCAGGCTCGTAACATTCATCTCTTAGCCACTCAATCTTCTGCTGATCAGGTTTTTTTTTTAATTTTCTAGTAAACATTTTATTAATTTGTTTTGATTTTTGAAATTCTGTTTTTAATTTGGTTGTGATGTTTGTTGTTGTTGTTTTAGGAAACGGTGAAGAAAGGCTGCCAAGCATTGGCACAGTGCGAGGAGATGGTTTCGAAATTGGGGCTTTTTTCGACAAATGAATCGAAAGAAGATATTAGCACTACCAATCTCAAGTATATTTTGGTAATTCTAAATTTTGCTCTGTTTAATTTTGTAGAGTTTATTTTTTTCGATCGTAGTAGCATAACAGTGTTAGTCGAAATCTATCTTATGTTACTTTTGCGATGTATGGGAGTAGTGAAATAAGTTAGAAGTCCTTTTTATTTCTATCTGCCCCTTGTTACTGCTGAAAAAGGCTGAAAAAGTTATAGAAGGACCCACGTTCATTTGGCACAAGGGAACCTTTTTCTGGCCAAAGAATAGTTACTTTTGCTGCATTGTATGTGTATTACCTGCAATTAGATCGAAAAAATACCACAAGAGGCAAGATACTACAGCTGTTTTGGCGAGGGTTGATTGAATTATATTATTATTTATTAGAAAATACTGGAGTTAATACGTTTACATCATGTTGTTAATACGTGTTGAATTATATAGTCAAAACTCAAAATGGTGTTTGAGACTGTTTACTAGTTTGTTTATTGATTACGTAGAAATCGAGTACTCGTACAGGAGTAGGTTTTAGTTGGTTTAAAATAAAATTTGACAATGAATGCTTCTGTAGGTGTTGCACTCCTAGTTTTGGAATAAATAAGGCTAGCAAGAATTTTTTTTTATGTTGTCGTGAATGAGTATATTCTGTCTTCTTAGGAAATTACACATCTACATGTGTCAAATTGTCAATTAAAGTAAGTCTATTAACTTTGTTCTGATCGTTCTCCTGCTTTTTTTTGATAAAATATTAGTTGCAGTTGGTTTTGTTCTGATGTCCAATTTCTTCGATGTACATTCTCAGACCAATCAGGTTTCTCAATGATTCTAATATGGGTTCTACACATGATTGCAGGTGCCATATTATCTAGCTGAGTTAATAGAGAAAACAGTAGAAGGTGACAGGTTACAAATTCTTAAAGCCTCACTTGCGAAGTTGAAGGTGAAGTTCTTACATAAAAATTAACAGGTCGAAATAGTTGAATGGATTGATAGTTGAAAACAACATTTGGGAAGGTTCAAGTTTTTTTTACCAGAGAAATTACATAATCGTGATATAATTTTCTCATTTCTGTAGGAGTTCATTTCATTTTGCGAGGCAATGGAGCTTGTGCCAGAAGAGGAGTTGGAAGCATCTGCAAGAGGCCCTAATTCTAATGTGGATCGGAGGGCTAAGAAGGTGAACGTTGATATATGCATACATATATGTCATATATTTTGTATTAAAGTTTATAACCGAATGTTGTAGAGACAGTTAATGTGTTCATGATAGCACTATGCTTCTCTTATTTATTTCTTTGTTTATTCAGATAGCTCGGTTTAAGCGTCAAAGAGCAGCAGAGTCAAAGCTACTGGAAATAAAGGAAAGTAAAGAGCGACGCATGCGTTCTACTAGAGCATCTGCTTTATCTACTCCAGTTGAGGCGGAAGAGGAAGACGTACTAGATTATGACGGAGAGGAAGAAAGAGAGGTTAATTCTCGTATTTTGTTAATAATCAATAGCATATGTCTATTTCTATTATTTGTAAATCTCCAATTCCTTGTAGGCAACTGCAAACTGAGTACGTATAATGATTCTAGTAATCGTACAAAAAGCGATTCGTGAAATCCACTACTTTCATGCAATGCACTTGCCAAAATTTAAAAAGCACAAGTGGCTGGTAGCTTCACTTCTGCTGGTGCTTTCTTGGGCCTTCTCCATTTAAATCAGTTATCTACCAAAAAGCGAAGAAAATTAAATGCATGGATAGCGAATATTTGGTGTTTACTACCTAAATTTACAGCTCAATTGTCACAGAAATGCTATAAGATCACTTGTGATACTCAAACAGTATTTTTCACATGTTTTGGTGAGTACCAGTGCTTGATATCTATATAGTTTAGCTTGTCGCCTGGTCCTGTGGATTAAACAGAAAGTTGGTTTTAACACATACAGCAGAAGTTACCCACATGGTTAAAGTTCCTTTTACATTTTCCCTAATAAGGTTGTTTCCGGTGTTTGCGACGTGATGTATAATCTTGTATAACCTGATGTATCTTTATTCTTCAAACAATACATAAACCACTGACAACCTTTTCTCCCTCCCCACTCATCTTGGTTGACAGGCCTGGCTTATTACCATCTCGTTGGATATCTGCAAGGTTAGTGTTTCAATCATTTATAATATTTATTTTCTGGAGGTGTTTTTTCCATATTTTATGCGGTTAGCATCAGATTCGTTATAAAAACTCCTGCCATGACATCATGTATCAGGCTTTTGATCTCATGGAAATGCTGAAGAAAGAAGAAGAAATGCTAACTGCTATAAAGGAAAAGCAATTACAGGTACATATGCTTCTTCATTTTCTTTGATACTGCTTTATTATGAATTTAAATCGAAGGTCGTGCATGTTAAACTTGCTTTCTTTTAAGTCACGGGTTTGAATCCCTCGAAACAGTTTGTTTACAATAAATAACAAAACCAAAAGGCCGCATACATAGGGACCTTCTACAGGTTTTGCATTAATTTCTATTTTTATGGAGCAATACACCTTTTTCTGCTAATAACCCTGTTGTTGAAAAAACTTACAATGTAGGATATTTAAATCTTTTGACCCAGTCATTTGTTTGTGGATCATATGATCCAGTGTATTATTGATATTGTAAGTTTACGAATGTGGTAAAGGTAGATGGCTCTACAACTGATTTCCAAATGTTACTGCTTCATATGATTTTCTTTGTCTGGGGTAGCTGCCCTAGATTACATAAGTAAAAGTTTAGTAACTACATATATTCTGTATTCGAACAAGTAATTACTTGTTATCTTCCGTTTTTCTGTTTTAAAAATAAATCCCTGATTAGGGATGAACTATGAAAGTGTGTAGCGTATTTGTGTGTGTTGGGAGATGAAAACTTTGAACTTTGCTAAAAGCAGAATTTTTATACCAACCATTATGAGTTTCTAGCGTGTAAAGTCATGTAGTAACTTTATGTCAGCTAGTAAGTAAATCCTCGTGGCATGGCTATATTCTTTAGGGGTACCAGAAATTAAATCAAAAACATGTTGTGGTACCACTGGAAAAAGCCAATTGTAGGAAGTGGTACCATTTAGAGTATCCCTATAATTAATAAATTTGTGAGTTTACGCCTATATGTTAATAAGTGTAACACGCAATTGGTGAAGAACAATATCACTAGTTAAATATTATAATATATATGAAGTGCGAAGAACGCACAATCATCTCTGAAACAAAATACAACGAAATAGCGGCTTCGTGAAAAAATTAGGTTCAATGTTTTTGTTTATGAGTTGATTGAAGAAGCAAGAAGTGCTTACCTTTCACTCTTCCACTTTCCACTTTCTTCTTTCTAGTTCATTCTCTTCTTTTCAATTTTAGTTTTATTGAGAAATCGAAGAGCAATTTTAGCTGTACATGGAAATTTATCTTTTATAATTGAAGCGAGTAAGAGACAGGGTAGGGTGTATGCTTTTACTTTTATCTTTATATCTAATAAACAAACTGGGTAGGTTGCATGCACCAGTCACCCTAATAATGACCCTAATGTCCTAAACGCTGTTTTTTTCTGAAGTCGGATGAAAATTGGAAAAGTCAGGTCACTTGCTATAAGATGTATGCTTGATCGTTCCTTATCAAACTGATCATTGATGTTTCCTCTTGAATCTGCAGAATTTGTGTATGAATTCTGTAGACTCAAGAGGAAACATCAATGATCAGTTTGATAAGGAACGATTAAGAATCTTGTAATGCAAACTATAATGTTCGCCAGTATCTATGTAACCTAGAACTTATATATATATATTTTAGCTTTTAACTTATAATGTTCTTATGTTCCTAATAGATATGTCACAAAATCTGTAAGTACACAAGTGAATATACTGTATATAATATAGTAATATTAAGTTATGGCCAAGTAGTCTTCGGATCTATCCTTCTAACTAATGCCTGATTAACAGATGAATGACCATGAGATCTTTTCATCGATTAGGTCCAATTAACGATTTTAGAACACTGATCAATAGATAGTGGTCGTATGACTAGTCGCAACTATTTGATGACTTAATTAACAATCCATCGTGGATTTTCTATTTTCTTTTATTAGTATTTTAAACATTATTACTGCATTGTTTTATCGTTATTGACTATTTGTTAATAACGATTCCAGAATCAGTTATGCTTAACAATTTCCTACTTTTGCAGGACGGCGACGAAGGGATTTCACAGGCTATTCTTGATGAGCGTGCTAAGACAGCTGAAGCCTGGCATCGTGGTGCTGCAGCTCGAGCACAATACACAAAACCAGCGGCACCAATTACATGCGCCACTTTTGCTCAAGACGTTCTAGAGGGGAGAGCCCAGGTTTCACAGGCACATGAGCACAAACACCAGCAGCCCTTGATATTTGGACCAGCAAGTCTTGTGGGTGGAAGAGTAACAAGCGAAAGGGAAAGGATGGCTGCACAGGTTTTTCAACCTGGACACAGGTGATTATTGTACCCAAATTTGAACATGACTTGAAATACTTTTTTGTAATAATCTTTTTCTTCTACATTTGGGTAAATGTTTGTAATAAATTTTCTAGATTGCCGACAATGAGCATTGAGGATGCTGGGTTAACAGAGATGAATATGATGAATGATTGGCAAGAGAGAACTGCCAAGATGATGGCAGAAGCCAATTCTTCATGGTATAATGATGGTCAAAAGCCAAGGCAGGGAGAAGAGGAGGATGAAGATGACGATGCAGCCCAAGATAAAGCTAGGGCATGGGATGACTGGAAAGATGAGAATCCTCGGGGTGCAGGCAATAAGAAGCTCACCCCTTGTGGTTAGGTGCCACCGTCACTTATATAGAATAAATTAGCTGTGATATAAACACGTACACAAATTCATTTTGTCATATAACCATATTGTTATTTAACCTTTATAAATTTTGTGTATTGGGGTTGTTTTTATTCTGATTGTTTTTTCCCAACGTTTAGCTTGCTGGCTATTATAATGCAAGACCTGTACATTTACGAGTGGCCCTTGGTGCTACTCGTATAGTTGTATTTGAGCTATATCTTCTTTTCCTAACATAAAAAGGATGGATCTAAACTTGCTGTTAGTTTTCTATGCTTTGTAAATTATGTATGATGACTAGTTAATTGTTTGGCAAGTTTGTAACAAGTACAACTTTAGTGATGGTTTTACATTATTAGGCTGTACATATCCAAAACTCTGTTACTGTGCAACTCTTATGATTTGTGCAATTATGCTTGCTCTTCTTTGCAAAATAGTACTCCCTCTGTCCCATCCATTTCTTTACACTTTCCTTTTTGGGATGTCCCAACCAATTCTTTACGTTTCCTAAAATAGTAACTTTTAACAATAAAATATTTTATTACATCTACTACTTCACTCCACTTTTTCAACACTTTACACTATTACACCCACTAACTCATTTATTTTAACAATAAAATCACTATTACACCCACTAACTCACTTATTTTAACAATATTACACCCACTATCTTGGTTTCCGTGCAAAAAGCAAATGTAAACAACTCCTTGGGACGGAGGGAGTAATAAATTTTCAGGCTGAAGTATTTCCTCCTTTTCTTTTTCGAAAAGAGTTGTTTATCGTCAGCCCACAGTTGTGCATTATTTGACATCCGTCTACTTCCACTTAATGGTTGTTACAATGTAATCATGCCTTGGATGATCATAGTGTGCAGTTGTGCATTAGTGTGCATATATATATATATATATATATATATATATATATATATATATATATATATATATATATAGGCAAGTGCTCAAATACAAACCACTTTTAAAATACAAACCTACAAACCAACACTAAATTAATTATATTTCATTTATTCTAAGGTTCCCGCCAAGGGTACCTTCACAAAAAATGCTTAAAATAATTGGCTCTATCCATAAAAAAAAAAAAAAAAACTTGTCGTGGAAATGCGAAGCATTTAAGACAGTAAACAGATGATTTAGGTAGTCATGAGGGCCGAAGGCTCTCGACACACCCGTCAATCGTCTATTGCCTTTACCATTGATTGCCATTCCTTACAACTTTAAAATGATAAAGGCGCGAAGCGCCGTACAAGAAGGTGCGAAGCACCGTTAACCAGTGAAATCCACTGCCACGTCATCACGTGAACAGTGAATTTTTTTTATATTTTTTTTATATTTTTATTTTTTTTGTTGGATAGAGCCAATTATTTTAAGCATTTTTTGTATTGGGGTACCCCTAGTTTGGTCATTAGATTAGCTTGAAATATTAGATTATGCTTGGTTTGTAGGTTTGTATTTTAAGGAGGTTTGTATTGGAGTAGCCCCTATATATATATATATATATATGAATTTGTGAAGCTGATCGTTTAAGAGAAGTACAATAAACTGAAGCTAGGTACTACCTAAAATTCTGAAATCATGTCTGTTCTAGTGGTCTTAGAACAGTGCAGCATTTATATATGGCCATATGGGGAGCCTCCCAGGGAGGAGAAATATGTTGCAATTGCGTAGTAATTGATTCTTATTAGCCTACTTAATTATCCTAAAGTCAAATTAGTGAGTATTCATTAATCAGTAGTAGTACATAAACATGTAGAATATTTTTCCGGAGCGAATCATGGGAAAGAAAAAAGATGAGGGCTGACCTCCAGGCCGACCTAGTAGCAGGATAGTCGGACGATCTCAGATCAGTCGTGTACTATAATATACTATATATAAGCTGACACAGTACAGTGATGTACAATAAAACGTATCTTACGCCTGCCTCGGTGGTAAAGGAACATGGCTCCAATATGCTGTTAGCCTGTTATGCACCTACATTCATGCATCTTGCATATAAATAATATCGACCTCTTATCAGTCAGTTATCACTTAGAAGTGTTGATCTTCAACTTAAGAGCTATCCTTGCTTTGTTATGTGAGCTCTTCTTCCAATTCTTCCGTACATACAAAAATGGCGGCTACCTTCCTTTCGATAAGCTTTCTGTTGCTTCACTCTCTGTTCACCTCTGTTTCTCTAGCAGCTAATGCTCCATATCTCGATGGTAACAACTTCCTTGCCCTCACAATTAATTATGCCATGCTTTTGTATAGGTTTCCGTACTTATTACCCCCTGTTATCTTATCGTATATGTTTTCTATAGTCGGATATTTATACAGTCAACTATCGAGTTATACAGTCAACTATCGAGTTAAAAGGAGATCGAGTAAATTAATATTGTACATTTTTAATGAAACTAGTCACACCAAGTGATTTTATTATCTATCACTGATTTTATTGATTGTCAGGGTTACTTGCCAATGGCAACTTTGAGCAAAGCCCGAGGCCATCAAACCTGAAGAACACGGTGATAATCGGCAAGTATTCCTTGCCTCGTTGGGAAATCAATGGTCTAGTAGAGTATGTCTCAGGTGGTCCACAACCAGGAGGGTTTTATTTCGCAATCCCTCGCGGGGCTCATGCAGCACGGCTAGGCAATGATGGTTCCATATCACAGGTTGTTAATGTTAAACCAGGCAAAATCTATTCTCTCACATTTTCAGCTACTAGAACTTGTGCCCAAGATGAAGTGCTGACAGTTTCAGTCCCTGGACAATCAAGTGATCTTCCTATTCAAACGTTGTATAGTAGCGATGGAGGTGACACTTATGCTTGGGCTTTCAAAGCTCCGTCTAGTAGGGTCAAGGTCACTTTTCATAACCCTGGTGTTCAAGAAGATCCTACTTGTGGCCCTCTGTTGGATGCTATTGCAATCAAGGAGATGCTCCCTTGTCCCAAGTACACAAAAGGTACATGTCTGCCCAGTCATTCTTTATTAAGTCGGCTAATAAAATGCCTCTTAATCATTGATCATTTTATGAGATATGATTGGATTACTGATATATGCAGGTAATTTGGTGAAAAATGGCGGATTTGAAATCGGTCCTCATGTTTTCAAGAACTTCTCCACAGGGGTGCTCCTCCTTCCGAAAATACAAGACCTGTACTCACCCCTTCCCGGATGGATAATAGAGTCCATTAAACCTGTCAAGTACATTGACTCAAAGCACTTCTTGGTTCCCTCAGGACTTGCAGCAATCGAATTAATTGGAGGCAGGGAATGCGCCATCGCCCAAATCATAAGGACCGTGCCAAATAAATTTTACAATCTCATATTCACAGTCGGAGATGCAAAGAATGGTTGCCATGGAACAATGACAGTTGAAGCTTTCGCTGCTAGAAGCATTTTAAAAGTTCCCTTCACATCTCAAGGAAAGGGGTACTCTAAAACCGCAAGTCTCAGGTTTCAGGCAATTTCAGCTAGAACAAGAATCACATTCTATAGCGCATTCTATCATACGAAAATTAACGATTATGGTCATTTTTGTGGCCCTGTATTGGACAATGTCGGGGTTTTCCCGGTGTCCAGACGCTCTGTGTAACATTCGTCACTTAAATCTAAATAATCTGTATCATGTAATACACATTTTCGTTACGTTATCGATTTGAATTTGAAATCATGTGCGCGCTCTAAAGTCTAAAGAAGTGAAAAAGAAGATACTAGACATGTGTGTATTTAAGATATGATCCACTTGTAGTAATAAAAATCTAGTACTGATTGAAAAGTACGGATACGGAACGTAATGCACATGGTAAAGAGACACGAATAAGTTTGGACGAACACTTTTGTGTTAACATTGAACAAATTGCAATTCAAAATTCAACAAAGCAGAGCGAATCACGGCTACTGACTGGAGAAGACTCCAAGAACCACCACGGGTCCGATGTCAATTTCATTAAAATAAAAAAGTATGCAACCCAACTCCTAGGTGCGGACTTGTAAATTAAACTATGCGTCATTGACATGTAAATCAACGGATACCTTTTTTCTCTCGATAATAAGAGGTAGATATTATCAAATCCGTTTAGTGCCTAAATTGTGGTAAACTGCTTTCTGGCAGAAAGAAAAACTACGCCTCAGCTCCAAAATATGCTCATTTCGGGAAAAAAAAAAAAAAAAGAAGTGTTAAGAAAATGAGTTAAACTGGTAGCATGTAAAGGACGTTGCCTTGTCTGTACTAGTGGGAATTCTTTTGTTTTGTCCCAATCTGAGATTCATGGCTTTTAATGTTTGTTCTTTCAATGCAAAGCAAGGTAACGATATACTCCATCTGGTCCACAATGCAAGGCAGGCACTAACGCATTCCAAGATCATAAATAAAATGAGTTTTATTTAACTATATTTTTTCAGAAAGAGAATCTTCAAAAAATATTAAGTAGAACTCTTTTTATTTAAGATCTAGGGATGCGTAAATGCCTTATATTATGGACCGGATGGAGTACGAATGTAATCTCATAGACACGTGTAATTGTCTTAATTAGAATTTAATGATCACAGATTAATAAACAAAGAAGGTTACAGTAATTAATTTAATCTAGACTAAATTAGTACTCCCGTAAGCTGATTTTCTATAGTGGGAAGTGGAGACAGGAAAGTGAGACGATCAACACTAACACATCTCACGGCTTAACTAATGGTACTTTAACGTGCCAGTTAGGGATGGGCATTCATCCCGGCCCGCCCGATCCCGATCCGATCCCCGCACCGAACGGGGCGGGGAATGGGGGTTTTTTCGGGTACGGATCGGGGAGCGGGGACAAGTTTTAAAAAAAATCGGGGAGTCTCCCCGGCCCGCTCTCCGACCCCCGCCCCGATTTTCTCTACCCGACCTAATTTTTCATTCCAACTCGATTTCATCACACTCAAATATATACATATACACACACACACATATATATTGATATTCATATATTAATATATACGAATTTTCAATACTTCATATTGAAAATAAAATGATGTTTTAATTTTATATGTTTGTCTTTCTAATAGTTAAATAACTTAATTTCCATATTATTTATAATTATTTCTTTAAGTAATATTTTTTAATTTTAATTTAGTGCATTTGAGCTCACTAGTTAGTGTTTAAAATTATTTAATATTATTTTTTGTTTTAAATAAAATTCCCCGATTCCCCGCGGGGATCCCCGTTACCCGTTTGGGCAGGGGACGGGGAATGAAAATTAATCCCCGACGGGGATCGGGCCGGGGACGGGGATCGGGTTTGAATTCGGGGATGGGGGCGGGGATAACACTCCCCGGCCCCGAAGTGCCCGGACGCCCATCCCTGCGTGCCACTTCCCAACCCTCTGCTTTCAAATATTTAGATGTCTATTTACATTATATATATCTGACCTTGCTCTCTATCTCCTGGGGCATCTCGAACTTGAACATATTTCGAAATCACAATCTACGAAACAGCTAAAATGGCTTCTTTTCTCTCACTCTGTCTTCTCTTGGTGTTCTCCCTCTTCCTCAGCTTTGCATTTGCAGCTAACCCTCCATATGTTGATGGTAAGTTCTCTTAACTAGCTTTCTTGTTACATTTTTGCATTTGTCCTTTATATTGTTATAACAGTTCCATGAAATAATGTTTCAAATATGTTACAGGATATCTTGCAAATGGCAACTTTGAGCTTGGACCAAAGCCATCAAACATGAAGAAAACAGTGATCATAGGGAAGTACTCCCTGCCCAAATGGGAAATCAGTGGCTTAGTTGAGTTTGTTTCGGGCGGACCACAGCCAGGTGGCTTCTACTTTGCAATCCCTCGTGGGTCGCATGCAGCCCGCCTAGGAAATGAAGCTTCCATATCTCAAGTTGTGTCTGATCTGAAGCCAGGATCCATATACTCGCTCACATTTTCTGCCACCAGGACTTGTGCCCAAGATGAGATCCTGAGGGTCTCCGTCCCTGGTCAATCAAGTGACCTCCCCATTCAGACCCTTTTCAGCAGTGATGGAGCGGACACTTATGCTTGGGCTTTTAAGGCTTCTTCTACTAGTGAAAAAGTAACCTTCCATAACCCTGGGATTCAAGAAGATCCCACTTGTGGCCCTTTGTTGGATGCTATTGCAATCAAAGAGATGCTCCCTCTCAAGTATAGCAGAGGTCAATCATCTTTTTTTTTTCCCTGCTTATGTTTAATCTGTACCGTTTGTCCAGTATATAACCTGTTCATTAGTCCGATAAAACACTTGCATGACAGATACCCTATGCTGACATGATCAAATTTATAACTCTGTGCACAGGTAATTTGGTGAAAAATGGCGACTTTGAAATTGGTCCACATGTGTTCAAGAACTTCTCGACAGGGGTTCTTCTCCTTCCAAAACAACAAGATCAGATTTCACCACTTCCCGGGTGGATAGTTGAATCCTTAAAACCAGTCAAGTACATTGACTCAAAGCATTTTTCAGTTCCATCAGGACGCGCTGCCATTGAAATAGTTGGAGGAAGAGAAAGTGCCATTGCTCAGATAGTAAGGACAGTGGCTAACAAGCTGTATGACCTAACCTTTACAATCGGAGATGCAAAGAATGGTTGCCAGGCAAATATGGTAATTGAAGCTTTTGCAGCCAAGGCAACTGTGAAAGCTAATTTTACATCTCAGGGTAAAGGAGGATTTAAATCTGCCCGTCTCCGATTCCAGGCTATATCGAATAGAACAAGGATCACATTTTTTAGTGCTTATTATCACACAAAGATCAACGACTGGGGTCATATTTGTGGCCCTGTCTTGGACAATGTTAGAGTTTGGCCTGCTAGAGTATAAAACCATGAACAAATTCTGGTTTTCGGAAAGTGAAAAATCACTCAATCTGCTGTTTTTATTGGCTAATGAGAAACATAAACCTATATGTATTTTTTTTTTCAATGTATTTGGAAACCATTTAAGAGACAGAACTGAGTTTTATTTGTTAACCGACATGAATTCTGTTGTACTCCAAGATTTAACTAATGATATGTCACATATAAACGGATACAGTGTAACGGTGTTATGCTCGTTTTGTTATTGCACTTGAAAGTATCATGTTACGTTACCGACATTTTCAAGTTCATACTTTTTCTTTCTTTCTTTCTTAAGAAGAAGCTATAGTGCAAGAAACACCAATTATACAGATAGTGGCAACTGGCGAGTCAGCTAGCATACTAGTAGTGACTGCACATAGAAAACTTGAGGATCATTTGAACAGTTGTTTAAATTAAATTTAGAAATGTGTATTTTTTTTATTTTTTTTTTTATAGAAATGTTGCAATGCTGCAATTAATATCTTAAGGGAAGCCGAGGCTTTGAGGTTGGAAGAAGCCTTATCATGGACGAAAGAACGGAGGAATGGTAAGTGTGTTTTTGAGTCTAATGCGAAGCTTTTGGTGGATGTTATTAATGGACATAGCCGAAGGTCATACTTTGATACAATCGTTACTGATTGTATTGAAATTCTTAAACACTTTGAACTTTGAACAAGTGTTAGTTATGTTTGTTCATCGATATGCGAATAATGTGACTCCTTTGCTAGCAAGAGCTTCTTATTCTATGTCACGATTCATGATGCTCTGTCACGATTCATGATGCTCTAGATATCATTGAGTATAATATTGTTTCTAAGAAGTATTCATTAGCGTAAGTACTATTTTTGTCAAAAAAAAAAAAATCTTAACGAAAAACTCAAATATGATTATTAATTTGAAACGGAGGGAGCAGTAAACTAGAAAGCAGTACTTAATTTTGATCAGTGGATGAATCTTGTTTGCATATGTAATGTTGTAATTACTTGCTTACAGGCTACTCGCATAATAAGTAAACTTAACCAAACGTCTTACACAAAGTACCCATCATTAAAACTAATCAGCTTTCATTGACATCTGCTGGAATAGCTCAGTAGGTTAGAGCGTGTGGCTGTTAACCACAAGGTCGGAGGTTCGACCCCTCCTTCTAGCGACGTTTTTTTTAAACATTTTTACCCAACCCAAAAGAATCTCATGTCCTTGCAAACACAGATGATTGCAATACGCGAAGCCAAAACTCACCTGAGCTGCATTAGCTGTGGCATGTCCTGCTGCTACACCTCCCAACTCCCATGGTCCCATTCCCATGAACCGACCATCATTCCCCAGGCCACACAGGAAACCTGCAAAGTAATCCTGTGATTTTCCCTTCTACTTTCAGTCATTTAGATGCTTTGTCATGGATGATCGAGGTTACTTGACAACAAGGGTTGATGTAAGAGAAATGCATGATTTTTTTTTTTTTTTTTGTTGTTGTATAAGCCATAGCATACAATAGAAGATTGCACAAGTCTACAACTTCCCAAAAGAAAGAGTGAAAGAATTCTGTGTAGTTATGTAAGTTGTAAACAATAATGTTTATGCAGCTAAACAGTAATATTGTTATTAACTTTGTGCAGGTTGCAGCTCTGAATCAGCTCACACAAAAGGTACTGATAGATTTCTTAAATGAACATATTTATACTGGTACCCCTTGGAAGATAATTTGTGATATGATTTGTACAGAATCTCCATCAATCAAAAACCAGTGAATGTTAGCAAGTAATTGAATTAATTCACTGTAACATCTAAGAAATAATTGACTTTTAGTTGTTACTTAGAAGTTACTGTATGTCTGTTCACCATCCAGGCATCTAACATGACCAGTAATTATTTAGTAGCCGCAATGCTGAAAAATCATACTCTGTAAGCTAACACTTAATTACTGATTACAACATGCATAAACTAATTTAAATTTAAATATAAACTGTCATTGATATATATTAACAAGTTAAAACGAGGCTTTAATTGTAGGGATAGATGATAGTAGCCTGACATTAATTCCTATGTTGAACAATTGTAAAAGAATGTTTCTGCAAAAAGCATGGGGTCTTAAATCTTAATAGAAGCATAGTTTATATCACAAGACCACATAATATTTGTACGTAATGTAATGACAAGCAACTATAATTTGCAGTAGAGCTATACATTTCAACCTCTCAATATGGAATCAGTTAGCAGTGTGGTTCTTATATACCACCTTCACCTTACTGTATAAGAACAAAATTTTCCCATGTAATAGTAAGTGGGATCACTAAAGCATCTGCATAATATATGTGATGTATAATAGTAAGTGGGATTACTGAAGTATCTTCATAAGATTTCTGATATGTTAATGGACAGCACCTATCATGCTATCTGCAACCAAAACAGACAAAAATAAAGTATTATGAAATGACGAAAAAGATAAGTTTGCAGAAACTTAAACACTGCATAAAACTGTCTTGAGATTACAAGTATTGCGATGTATATTGGTAGTAGTAGTAGTAGTAATTACCATGTAAATATAAGGGTCAGATCGACCTCCAGCTCCCGATCTCTTCACAGCAGCTTGTTTCATTAACCTGCAGCACCAGCAGAATATCAAACATGTTTATTATCAAGCATGCCTCGCAGAAAAATTGTCTATAGAGTGAGACAGTATATCTTACATTCTTAGGGCCTTGCTGGTATCAGGACTATCACCAAGAAACTGACGAATCCTGATTTCAGAAATACCACCACGATGAGCCAATAGATTCATGATGGAGTCAGCACGTCTGTGCAGGTGAGGCGTTCCAACCGCCTTGTCTTTTGCTGTAGTTTTGCTGGTTTGTGCAGAAGAAATTGAGGTGCTGGTGGTACTTGATAAACAGGATGATGCCTCACTCTTTGTCTCGGATCCCCATGAAACTGTAGCCAACTTGCCTGAACTTGCTTTTTGGCAATCAGAAATTCGTAAGTTCTTAGACCGGCTCTTTCTCACAACCTGCAAATTGAACTTATATTTTATTTTGGAAAACCAGCATGTGTTCAGCTTGATCTAAAATTTATATTTCAATTTTCACTGGCAAGTTAAAACTCAAATAATTCATGAGATTTAAATCACAACAATTATGAGTCAATGCAAATCAACTGAGATTACCTTAGAGCAGAAATTTAGAGGAACACAGCTATAGCACTTGTCAATAAAATAGGATTTGTATAAGAAATTTGCAGCAAATCAAAGCTAGAAATCAATATTGTTCAAGCACCATAACAAATCCTGGAGCATGTAGTGGAAATTATTGCTGTAGTGTAATTACAAAGCTCATGTTTATAATCTGAACTAAACATTTCAAATAACAATTCACTGATACTATTAGATTAAAATCTAACTTGAGCAACAATTTTGAAGACCAACACTCAGTTCAGAAAACAGAACATTATTAAAGTCCAGATTCCAGTTAAAATGAATCATCTAAACCGATAAAATCATATCACATCTTTTGGAAATTGGAATTCAAACAAACAGGCAACTACGATGACTCTCAAAATTAAGTTGAGATGAATGATCAACCAAACAGAACACAGTCCGATTTATCGAGATTCACACACAGCTTCATCTCAAATTCAAAAAACAAAATATGCAGATTACAGAGTATGTTCATCCGATTAAATCACAAATATTAGCTAAAATTGAAAAGCAAATATATCAAACCATCAGAAATCTGAACAAACAAGATCATTTATGAATAATAACTCTCAAAACCGATGAACAATTCAAACAGAACAATATCCAAGGCAACTGAGATTCACAGCCTCATCTCAAATTCAAAAAATAAACATACAGAGCATGTTGATTGATCCAATCACATTAGGCAAAAATTACCACTAAGACTAATACTAAAAAAAACACATCAAAGTATCGGGAAATCAAACAAACAATATCAATCAAAAATAACTCTTGAAAACAAAATCAGATATAATCGATTACCTTCATCTCAAATTCCAAAAATAAAGTATACTGAGTACGTTGATCCAAGCAAATCAGGCAAACATATCATGAAAATTCGACGAAAATCAATCACGAAAATCTCAAAAATCGATGATCGATTCAAACAGAACAATATCCAAGTCAATTGACATTCACAACATCATCTCAAATTCAAAAAAACAAATATACAGAGCACGTTGATCCAATCATATTAGTCAAAAATTACAGCTAAAACTAATAAAATTAAACACATAAAAGCATCAGGAACTGAAAAAAACAATATCGATCACGATTAAATCTCGAAAACATAATCAGAGATAATCGATGACCTTAAGCTTCATCTCACGAGAAGCAACAGAGAGAGGAGACTTGCGAACAACACGAATCCTTTGAAGACTTGCAGAAGAAGCTTCGTCGATCGTCATCACACTCGTACTCGAATCATACGATTTCGAAGACGCAACAAGCAAACTCATGTTGTTATCGTAACTACAACAATTCAAAATACACAAATCAACAAGCTAAATTCAAATTTAAAAAACAGAGATAAAAAAAGTAATTAAAAATAATGATTGATCGGTGAATAAAATTGACCTTGAAGTAGAAGAAGAGATTGAGAGAGGAGGTGTTGAGAGAAGGAGAAGAGCTGAAGCGACTAGTTGTTCTTCTTCACATGGAAATGATGATGATGATGCTTTCATTTTGTTTTTGTTTTTTGGTGATGGCGGGATGTTTTCGGAAAATTTGAAATTTTCCAAATTGTGACTAACTTTGGTTATTTTTGTTTATTTAAATAATAGAATGAGTTTATGTTCTTGACCCGACCCCCTTTTATTTTTTGTTAATGTTTGTGTGAGTTTTTGATGTTGTAACTAATTAGCCGTAGGTACTTGACTAATCATCCCCAACTAAGGGTCATTAACTTAAAAAATATTACTTATAATCTAAACTAGTTGATAAAGCCGCGAAACGAGGCGGCGTTACAATATTTTTAAAAAAATTCAATACATTTATGTTATATTATAATATTAATATTAAATTTTTATAATTAAATAATCTTCTCTAATGAATCAATTTCTTGTTAAATACGATTCTTTCGATTGAGCCGCTCTCTCGTTAAAACGGAAATCCCAACTTTTTAACATATATTATAAAGACTTATATAATATTTTTTATTTATAAAATCAAACAGTAAAAATAAAAAAAAATTATGACTTCAGTATCAAATTCTTAAAGCTAATACAATCTTTTCTAGCGAGCCATCTTCCCGTTAAATACGTTTCGAGCCGCTCTTATTTGAAACCGAAATTCTAACTTCATTATATAAAGAGAGTAAATTCCAATTTTTATATTCTTTAAACTTTCTAATATTTATGGAGTTTTAAAAGATAAAAATACATCTTATATTTTCTGTATATTATAGATATTCTTGTATTTATTTACAGTTTTCGCATGGGAATGTCTTTTTGTTATGTTAACATATCCAAAAAAAAGTTAAAATACTAAGACTTTTCGTTACGGGAATAATATTACATTTATGGATATATTTTTGTAATGCAAGTATAATTAAATTGTATAAAAAAGTTAAAATAAATGATTTCTAGGAAAAAAGATGTATAGTTTTAAAAAATCGTATAAGACGTCTCCACCGTCCTCGTATTCTACTTTCAATAAAACATTTTATTTTTTGTATTAATTATATATTTAAACATCTTTTATACGGTCTTATCTAATGAACCGTTTTCTTGTTAAACACAGTTATTACTATTGATTCGCTCTCTCGTTAAGATCAAAAACCTAACTTTTACACATATTACTTGTATGATAATGTTTATCCATAAAAATCAAATCCTAAAAATAAAATATAATTTATAACATCATATGATATTTTAATAGCTAGTACAATTTTTTATAGTAAGTCGCCTTCCCGTTAAACACGTTTCGAGCCGCTCTCGTTTGGGATCTAAATTCTAACTTCATTACATATTATTGATGATACTTATCTTACACAACAATTTTTTTCCTTGAAATCAAAATCTAAAAAATAGAGTAAATTCCAATTTATACTTTCTCTAGATTTTCTAAAATTTTTGGAGTTTTAGAAAATGAAAACACATTTTATTTTCTCTTTATTTTATAGATACTCCTGTATTTATTTAGGATTGCTGCATGAGATTGTTCTTTTACTCATTGTTCTTTTATTATGTTAACACATCAATTCTTTTCTTTTTAAATACGGTGACTTTTTTCATGACAATAGTATTGGATTTATGAATAAATTTTCCTAATATAAATATAATTAACTTATATAAAAAATATATTTTAAGAAGATCGTACTTTCTATAAAATATTTAATTATATGTCTGCTCTATATATTCAAACACCTATTCTAGTTCTAGTAGAACTTTTATTTATATATTTTTCTATAAATTCGAACTCTAATTCTCTATAAATTCGAACTCCTATTCTACTTCCAATAGAACTTTTAATCGTATGCCTTATAAATACTTATTATACTTCCAATAGAACTTCTAATCATATGCCTTTCCTATAAATTCAAACTCTTCTCCTTTATAAATTAGAACACCTATTAGTTCTAGTAGAACTTTTATTTATATATCTTTTCTATAAATTTGAACTCTTATTCTCTATAAATTCGAACTCCTATTCTACTTCCAATAGAATTTTTAATCGTATGCCTTATAAATACTTATTATACTTCCAATAAAACTTCTAATCATATGTCTTCCCTATAAATTCGAACTCTTCTCCTTTATAAATTCGAACACCTATTCTACTTCTAATATGCTAATTGATATTTTTATATTTATTAGTATTTAAAATTCTAGAAAATTAAAAAAAATCGATTGAGACGATATTAGAGCGCCACCTAAACTCCCGCTATCCTCCTTTACATATATATATATATATATATATATATATATATATATATATATATATATTGATTCTCTATAAATTCGAACTCCTATTCTACTTCCAATAGAATTTTTAATCGTATGCCTTATAAATACTTACTCCCTCCGTCCCAAAAAGATTGACACACTTTCCTTTTTGGGATGTCCCAAATTTAATGAACCTACTATACTTACTATTTTTGAACACTACTTTTCACTATTACACCCACTACTTCTTCATTTTATACTCTTTTTTACACTATTACACCCACTACCTTCCTCCACTATCTCAAATCTATTATTAAATATTAATAGGTTCCACCACTTTATCCACTTTTCAACTAACTTTACTCTTTTTCTACTACATTTTCTTAATCTTCGTGAAAGTCAAAGAGTATCAAACAATTTGGGACGGAGGGAGTATTATACTTCCAATAAAACTTCTAATCATATGTCTTCCCTATAAATTCGAGCTCTTCTCCTTTATAAATTCGAACACCTATTCTACTTCTAATATGCTAATTGATATTTTTATATTTATTAGTGTTTAAAATTCTAGAAAATTAAAAAAAATCGATTGAGACGATATTAGGGCGCCACCTAAACTCCCGCTATCCTCCTTTATATATATATATTGATGATGTTCGTTTTAAATAAAAAATGATAATTTTAATTTTAAATTAGATGGATGTGGTTGACTAATTTGTATTTGAAAAACTATATTTCAGGGTCATAAAACTATTTTTCATCCATCAAAGGTTTTTATTGAAATTGAGAAATAAACATTCATCTATTAAAATTAGATCTAATTGTAGGAGGATGACTTCAACTATTTTTTTTTTGGCATAAAAATGGCTCAACTATTTTTTTAAATAGATGATTGCATTCCGTTCAAATTAATTTAAAAATTGTTTATTTTTATTTTTGGACCATTTTTGTGTTAAAAAAACATTGTTCAACCATCATGTTATAATTAAATCGTAAATTAAATATACACATCTGTTTAAAAAAAATAGCTAGACCATCACACTGTCTATTTTTATATTTGGGTCATATTTTTGTAAAAAAAATAGTTGAGGCCATACTTCTGCAATTAAGTTTTAAAATTACTTTTTGCTACAGCGAATTCTTTTCATAATATTAAAAAAAAAATAGCTTTGTTTTTTCATAATTTTTAATATTGTGTGTTGCATTTGCTTATCTATCTTAGAACTTATTTTATCTGTTTCACATACACGCACACACACAAATACATATATATATACACACACACATATATATATATATAGAGTTGCACTCCAGGAAGAACACCTTGTATAAAGAAAAATAAAGAACATCTCCTATTTAATTCAATATAAGAGTTCCGTCATGACACCCAATACAAAAAGTTCTTATTTTTTTTATCTTCTATCCATTTAACAAAAAAAATTATTTTTTTTGGTAAAATCACTGTTCATGATGACATCAGCAGTGACGTCATCATGAACAGTGATTTTTTTCAAAAAATTTTTTTTAATTTTTTTTTACTGAATGGATAGAAGATAAAAAAATAAGAACTTTTTGTATTGGGTGCCCCTGGCGGGGCCAATGGATCTATTGGAATAAATGATTTTATAGTGTTATTTATTGTTTGTTATATAAGAGTGTTATGTATGGAGCAATGACCTATATATATATATATATATATATATATATATATATATATATATATATATATATATATATATATATATATATATATATATATATATATATATATATATATATAGGCTCATGTTCAAAAGAGAACCCCCTTAAAAAGAGAACTTAGAGAACTCCCCATTTAACCTATAGATTTATGATCTAATGGCCCCGCCAGGGGCCCCCTCATATAATAAACATAGACACTCACACACATTAACAAACCCCAAAAAAAAAACTTTAAAAAAAAAACTATGGAAATTGTATAAAAAAAATACAAAAAATGGTATATATAAAAAAATATATTAAAAATATATTTTTTGTATTAAAAAATAAAATAAAAATTTGTGGACTCCAAAGACAAGTCAGATGAATTCTAAAATGAATTTGAGAATGAATTAATCAACCGTGTAGATGAAGTTCTCTAAGTTTCCTATATAAAAAGTTTTCCCTAGATCCCTACTCATATATATATATATATATATATATAGGCAAGTGCTCAAATACTAACCATTTTTAAAATACAAACCTACAAACCAACACTAAATTAATTATATTTCATCTATTATAAGGTTCCCGCCAAGGGTACCTTCACAAAAAATGCATAAAATAATTGGCTCCATCCAACAAAAAAAAAAAAAAAAACTTGCCGTGGAAATGCGAAGCATTTAAGACGGTAAACGGATGAGTTAGGTAGTCATGAGAGCCGAAGGCTCTCGACACACCCGTCAATCGTCTATTGCCTTTACCATTGATTGCCATTCCTTACAACTTTAGAATGATAAAGGCGCGATGCACCGTACAAGAAGGTGCGAAGCACCGTTAACCAGTGAAATCCACTGCCACGTCATCACGTGAATAGTGATTTTTTTTTTTGTTGGATAGAGCCAAGTATTTTAAACGTTTTTTGTATTAGGGTACCCCTAGTTTGGTCATTAGATTAGCTTGAAATATTAGATTATGCTTGGTTTTTAGGTTTGTATTTTAAGAAGGTTTGTATTGGAGTAGCCCCATATATATATATATATATTTCATCCGATATTATTAACCTTCCTTTCTTAGAATAGGTATTTTTGTTATAATTTATGAAAATTCTGATATTTTTATTCTTTACCCACCATGTAAATATCTATATCAATTAAAATTTTATTTTGGACCCAAACTATAGATATTAATTAAAATACGGGTCGAAATTCTATACATATTTATATTAAATAGAATTCAAATAAAATTTTACTTATTATAACTCGTGCTCTAACTATGTAAATATTTATATCAAATAAATTTTTATTTTGGACTCAAACTATATATATTTATTATAACACGAATCCAAATTATGTACATATCCTTTATTATAATACCTGAGTCTACCAAAGTATGTAGTTAACCAATCAGAAAAAATGAATTATTTTAGGACCAATCAGAAGTCATTCCTAAGTTTTAGACCAATCATATTATATCAAAAATTTTCCTTATTTACCATTCTCATTCTATTATACTAACCATGGTTAGTTAACAATTCTAATTTAAATATAGTAATGACTTGATTTAACATATACATATATTACATATTTTTTTAATGTTCAAACATATTTAGAATAAATTAATATTTTAAATTAAAATCAATCAGGATTATACAAATATATAATATTAAGCGATTTTACTCTTTTGATTTACAATTAACCATAATTGCATTATTATATTACGAATTAATATTCATAAATATATTTAAGAGCCAATTAGAATCTACCACTAAAATTAAATTAATCATATTATTCTCATCCTAATTTACTTATCGTGGTTACTTAACAATTTTTTTGAAATACTAAATTTAATTTATTTAATACATGCATAAATTACATATTTTTTCAAGTGATAAAATATTTACTAACTTATGAATCTTTTAAGTCAAAGTCAATCACAATTATATTATATACTACAAGCTATTTTTCATAAAAATCAAGTACAATCATACTATAAAATATAGTTATATATTATTGATTAATTTTCATAAATACTTATTAACTAATTAATCACAATTTTAATTCAAAATCAATCAAAATTATATTATTATAACTGTTCTTTGCGTCCATCTCTATACATATACATAGAGCCATTTTCAAAAATTATGTATTTATTGATTGATTTAATACAATTATATTATTTTAATGCATGGGTCTATTTTATCTATATTATATAATATAATATTTTAATATCTTAAACACTCAATCTAAAATCATTAAATCTACTCTTATTCAATTAAATATTTTTAAAATTAAAAATTATTAACTACTCTATTCTAAATACACGTTCAAAATTTAAGTTATATAAACTTTTAAATTAGTCAATTATAAAAAAAGCTAGATTCAACAAATTAAAATATTAAAAAATTAATTTTAAACCAGTTATCATTAACATTTTATTTATCAATATGTTTTAGTTATGCAATAATTAGTGGGACAAACAAATTAGCTTGACAATATATTTGAATTATTCAAAATACTAAATAGAATCTCAAATAGTATTAGACATTATTTGGTGTATAAATTATCAATCCAAAAAAAACATTACATAGTCAATAAAAATATTGTTTGTGAATATTTTCATAGCAAATTGTTCAACTCAGCGCAAAAAATATTATAAATCACTATTGATAGATTAATTAATTTATCAATTAAAGGACATAAGCAATCTACACAAATAATCATTATAATTTTAAACACATATTATAATAGATCATATCAAGGTAACAAAGTTTCCTTCATCCAAACTACGATCATTGATCAAATCTTAAATTGTGGTACATCCCTCGCATATATCACTGAAATATAAAGCCTTTTGGCGAGATAATCCAACAATTGTTCAACAATTTTTCTATTTTAACATGTTAGTCAAATATATAAAAGATTGGTGATACTCATTTTCAAATGTGGTATTTTATGCGTAGGGATGACAAAGGGTTGAGTTTGATCTGAATTTTGTAAAATCCAAACCCATATCCAAATATTTCTGGGTTTTAAAAATAAATCCAAATCCAAAACTCAATATCGAAAACCAAATTCGTCGGATTTCGGATTAGATCTATTCTTTTTTTTTATCCAAAATTAGTAATGTAGCCAAAATTAAAATAATTGCTACACACAAACAATATTGATTATATTTATACAATAATTAAAAATTAAAATAATTAAATTAAGTAGTCAAATGTAATATACGAATTGACATACTAAGTAAAATTTAAAAGATGATACAAAAATAATTCTTTGTATACAACACAAATGAAAAATTTATGTAAAGTAAAGAAAATTACATATTAAATATATCAATAAAATTTTTGATTGAGAAATAGAAGTTCAAATTACTAAATTAGTATTGACTATTTCTAATGAAATATTTGAATAAAAATAAATAAATTATATGTCTAACATGCATCTAAATATTACATAAAATAAATTCAAATTATAATATTTTATTATTTATATATCGGGTTTCGAAAGTGGATCGGGTTTCGGATCAGATATCGGTTCAATACAACTTAAATCCAAAAGCTAATCGAAACTATTTTGGGTTTAAAATTTATATCTAAACTTAAATCCAAAAATTCGGGTTTGGTATATCCAAAAATTCGGATTTCGGATCGGGTAACATCAGATCGAATCAAATTTCATTCCTTATTTATGGGTAAAAGAAAACTAATATTTAATATACCATATTCTGATAGAAAATAATAAAAAATTCAACGTACAAACTCCCAAACTGAATACACATATTTTAAGTTGTCACCATAGCAATCACCATAAACTCTGACAGTAATATCTTACTCTAAGAACGGGATATATTGGATTTATTTTGTTGATTGATAATGTCTTATTTCTATACAATTCACTAAATTTGTAAAAATAATATTGGTCAAACACATAGGAAACTAGATTAGATGAAAGTTTTCCTTTATGATAACTACGTTCGTTTTATGAATTTTGCACAGTGGTGATCCTTTCTCATATCGTTGAAATATGCAACATTTTTTTAGAGACAATCTAATGTTTTATAACGATTTTTAGAAATAATTGTTTATGAATTTTTAATATGTATTCGAAAAATTAATCGCGATCCATACAAATATTTTGAATGTATTAATATAATCAAAATTATAGAAACCCACAATATTGCTAGGGATGGGCATCGGGACACTTCTGGGTCGGGGAATGCTATCCTCGCCCCCGATCCCCGTTCCCGGCCCAATCCCCATCGGGAACTATATTTATTCCTCATCCTCGGCCCAAACGGGTAACAGGTATCCCCGCAGGAAATCGGAGAATTTTATTTTAAACAAAAATTAATATTAAATAATTTTAAACACTAATTAGTGAGGTTTGAAATAGTTTTTTCGTGCGGTATATAGCGAAATTAGCAATTACAGCTAGATTAGATGTTAAGTTACAACGTCTTTTCATCACCATTAATCTAATAAGTACATCTTCAGCTTCATAAGCATATATGTTAACTATTAAAATTTCATTTTGAAATCTAAAAATCACCTGCTTTCAATAACTCATATGCACTAAATTAAGATAAAAAATATTACTTAAAGAAACAATTTTAAATAACAGGAAAATGAAGTTATTTAACTACTAGAAAGATAAACATGTAAGATCAAAACATCATTTTGTTTCCAATATAAAGAATTGGAAATTCGTATATATTAATATATAATTATTAACATATATAATTATGTATTATGGTGTGGTGAAATCGAGTCGGGGATTGAAAATCGGGCCGGGTGAAAAAAATCGGGGTGGAGATCGGGCTAGGAAGACAAAGAATCACGGCCCCGGCCCACTCCCCGATTTTTTTTGAAAATTGTCCCCGTTCCCCGACCCGTACCCGAAAATATCCCTGAATCCCCGCACCGTCTTGATCAGACGGGTCGGAGTGAATGCCCATCCCTAAATACTGCACTTTTAAATATACCAAATTTCAAAAGAACAAAATTTAAAATATGGGTAAAAAACTTATGAACTTGGTTGAAAGATTCTCAAAAATGAGAGAAATTAAATGAAAAATAAAATTGAGAAAAAACAATAAAGAGGGGCTTTGAATGTTTGAGCGGGGATGTGAATGTTATGATAATTTTTTGATAATATTGATATTAATTAATGCACTTGGTATAAATTGACGATAATTTTATACTTAAATTTTAATGAAAATATCTTTTTTTTTCTAAATAATGATTAAAAAAATATTATAAATTAATTAAGTAATAAATTTTACCGTTCAGTGCGTAGCACGGGTAGAACTCTAGTTTATATTAAATAGATTCTACTTATTATGTATATATTTATTATAACACGTACTAATTAACGAATGAATACGTAACATGTGTCGTTAATATTTTAACCAAAATTTTCATAAATACTCAATAATTAAAATTAAAAATATGGAGTACTTATAAATAATATAAAATGGAATTTTGGAAATTTTGGTCAAAGTTTGGTCAAGTCAAAACGTTTGGTCAATTACCTCGTTTTTCGTGTTCAGACCAACTTTTTCGAAAAAATACGAAATTTTTACCATGCATAGAAAATATTATTTAAATGATAAATCTCAGGTTTCAAGTCATTCTAGAATGTAGAATTATTTTATTTGGATTTAAAATGATTAAATTAGGATAGAATATCCAAATAAAATGTAATTAGCCTTTTAATAAAATAAATGGATCTTTGACTAAGATTTTGGTTAAAATATATAACTCAAATATATTTCCTAAAATATAAAATATTTTAAGAGTGTAAGAAAATATTTTTGAGTATTCAAACCGAATAATAATAAACTTATAAGTTTGGAGAGATATTATTCTAAATAAATATGTATGAGAATAAAAATAGATATTGATATTTTTTTCAAAATATTCATATTTCTAGAATGTAGAATTCTTTTTATATGGATAGAATATATCTAAAAATACTTTTTTATAGTACAAGATTTCTAAAGAATATCCATTATCCGATATTCTTTTTTCGAACTTGTTGCCTATAAATTTTGCAATAAAAAGCCAAGAAAATATCATTTCAGGATATTCCTCTTCAGTACATATTGCTTGAAATATTATTTTGAAAAGATATAATTTTGATAATTAGGATAAGGAAATAATACTTATATATATTTGAAATAATGCCCAAACTACACTACTTTGCTTGACCCCTGCCCAAAATGCCCATGTGCGCGAGCTACCGCCAAAATTACCCACCGTCCACGCATTCTGCGAATGCGTGGCCTGTGATACGCATGTTCAACATGCGTATCACAAGCCACGCATTTGCAGAATGCGTGATGACATCATCATGCGTCATTTTTTCAATTGGTTGGCCGGCGTCTCTCCGGGCGAAAAATCGCCTTTTCGGTTCATCTCCCCCGTCCATAACATTCCGGCAACCTCCATTATTACTTACGGTATCAAAAAGAAGCCCAGAGCTTCCTCTTCATTTTGATCCTTCGATTTGTTGGTTTTTGGCCCCGCAGGAGCGTGTAAGAACTTATCGAAAAATGGGATCGGAAAACGAGCTTGGTTTTGGGGTTTTAAAATCCGGCAAAAGACACAAAAATCGAATGGTATACACTTGTAGAGGGGGAGAAGACGAACGTTTTGATGTATGGTACGTGTGTGATAGAAACTTCGAAAGGATTGAACGAAGGCTGGCCAGATTCTGTGCAAAAATAGCCTAGAAGTCGTCCCCCGTTCACGTCTGTAGAGACGATGAGCAGTGCTTGGGTTGCGCATTTCTAGAATGCGTGTCTCCTGTTACGCAATTCTAGAATGCGTATCCCAGCTAAGAATGTGACGCCAGACTTCACTTTTATAAAGACCACGCATGGGAGACATGCGTATACAGTGGACGCATGTAAGACATGCGTGGTCCATGGGTAAAAAGGGCGGAGGTTCCCGCTCGTAGGTATTTTGGACAGCTACGTATGGAGGTTCCCGCCTCCATTCTTTTGATGACCTCCCTTCTCTTGATGATCTAGACGATACTTCAGCTAAACCAATAAAATCCATACCTCAAGCATCAGAAACTGAAACATCTACTAAGGGTAAAAAACCACAAAAAATAACTAAACAAAAAAAAAAGGCTGGTAACGTGGTCCTACCACCACCTCCTATCTCACCAAAAACAGCTTTTGAGTCTTAACCTATTCGAAAGAGTCCAAGATTATCCCCTCCACAAACCACTGCTTCCACTGCCCCTACTGCCCCCATACGAAAGAGTCCAAGATTTGCCCCTACCTCAATCCTTGACCCTTCTTTGTTTAATCGAAAATTGCCCAAAACCATAACCAGGAGAAAAGGATTGTCAACCACAATTGAAAGTACTAAGGTGGAGAGTACTAAGGTGGAGAGTATTATGGTGGGAATGTCAGCTACAGCTGAAAGTGTGGTTGACTTGGGTTATGACTTGGATTGCAAATTTAGGAGATCCAAGCACTTGGAGAAAACACAAGTTTGACCCAAATGTTTGTAATGACTCCAATACATCTAATTTTGTTGAGAGCTTTAATTCAACTCTTGGAGTTGATAGATGTAGACCAGTGTTAACACTCCTTGAAGGTAATTATAGAACCTTTGCTACTTTTATTCTACTTTTACTACTCTACTAACTATCTTGTACATGTTACATTTGCAGGAATAAGAAGAGTTTGTATGGTCAGAATAGCAACAAGACAAGAAAATGCAATGTTATGGAATGATGAAGATCTTTGTCCTAAGATTGTGAAGGCTGTTAAAGAGATTAGCAAAGGCACCATAAGTTGTAAAGCCTACATGTCAAAACCTGGGGAATATGAAATACATGAGGGTAAATCCCAGTTTCCCTTGTCTTTGAATAACAAACTGTGCTCATGTGGTGCTTGGCAGCTTTCTGGAATTCCATGCAGGCATGCAATTCGAGCTATGATGCATGCAAAGATTGATCCACATAAGGTAGTTAGCTCTTGGTACTCTGTCAGGACCTATAAGCAGGCCTATGGGTTAATATCAATTTGTTTGCACTAAATCACATGTTAGGTCCAATATGATTGTAGAAGGGGGGGTTGAATACAATCTATATCAATTTCTCAAAATTTATTCGTTAAATAATTTTCACTTAAACGAATATTTTGTGCGGAATAAATTGACACGGATTTCAAGTTGAATATAATTGTATATTAACTTGATGGGGTGTTACAAAATCAATACAAACTATTATCAAGTGTTTAATAACTAATTAGAAAATTCGACATGAACTTTTCTAATTTAGTTAATAAATCTCAAGATAAGTACTAGGAAACTTAATTCGCTAGTAGTACAAGAATCACAAGTAGACAAGTTCTATCGGATAGAATATTACAAAGATGATGAACTTGAATTTATGTGAATTAATTTGTGCTTGGTGTTCTTGAAGGCTTTGAGAGAGAATGGCTGTCTTTTTCTTTTTCTTGCTGTTGTATTCTGCTGTGTTCTGCTTCCTGTCTTGATTATATAAGTCTGTACTGATTAAATATGACTTAATCAGCTTCAAGACCTATTTAATCAGCTGTCAGTATGACCTTTCTTGCTCTAAGACCTAATTAAATCATTAGGTAACTTAATATAGCTCGGTATGACCTATCAGAAGTGTCTGTATGACCTATTCTGAACAGTGCAGTCGGTATGACATAATCACCTTTTGTCGGTATGACATAATACCTTTTCAGAAATATCTTCCTTCAGCATGACTTATTCCATTCGGTATGACTTAATCCATTGCAGGTCGGTAAGACATATTTCCATTTAAACAGCCGGTATGACTTAATCATTTGATCTGTCGGTATGACTTAACTTAAGTCATACCGAGCTTTCAACAGACATGACATATTTTTATCATCAATTAATTAAGTAATATTGATCCTTTTAATTAATTAAAGATTAACTAATTCATGATTAATTGATACAATAATTAACTTAATAAATAAATTAATTCAATTAGAATTAATTCATTAATTAAACCAATTAATGATTTATATCATTTACAAATGAATTAAATTAAATCAATAACTAATTAATTTAATTCTCCCAAACCACGGAAAATAATAAAGAATTACCACTGACTTATGTTGACGTTCGATGTACAGTCTGGTTCATGAACGACTAACTTCAATGATGCTTCTTCACTTCTGACTTTAAGCTGTGGTTTATTTCTTCTCTCAATTTTCTTGTACTTTGATTGATTTTCAATCTATCACTCGAAAAATCTCTGTCACTGTAAATGAATCTATTCACTTCAATGTTATACTGAGGCTTGATCAGATACCTGATACGTCTTCCAGTGTGAAACATCAAAACTATAGATTGACTTCCTTCTTTCTTCTGACAGATATTGCTTCCTGAGATTCCTGTGACAGATCATACGGATATTTAATTATTACAATTTGGTTTAAGTTGATTAGGATCCTCGAACTACAAATAGGCTGATTCATATGCCTTTCAATCTCCCCATATTTGTTTGTTAGACAATAAGAATCAAATACCTAGAGGATACCTCATAATTCAACTTAACAAAATGAAAGATAAAATATTAAATGTAAAGCAAATATCAAACAGTTCTGGTTTATATTAAACATTTCCAGATTCAAACAAAATGATAAATACAAGATAGATGATCCTTTAGCCTGATCATATTTAACATATTCCTATCTTGACCTATCTAGCTCTAAAGATAATACATGTAGAGCTGTTCTTCAATTACTGTCTTCTCGTCTAAATTCTCCTTCTTCTGGCTCATCTGTGACTTGAAGTTTCTTGTGCAAATCAGAATCAACAAGACGCTCTCTTCTTGATGACAACCCTTGAGGTAAGATTAAAGGAATTCCAAGCTTCTTTCTCAATTCACCTTGAAATTTCTTGTAATCTGTTATATTCGTTTGTGCATAGGATCGAAGGTGATCTGCAGCTATAACCTTTTCTTCAGTCAAGAATCCATGATTTCTGAGAGCATATTCAGCATATACCAAGTGTTTTGCATGATGTTCATATAACTCATCTGTCTGAAGATTGATTGAATGAAGTACCTCTCCCTTAAGAAATTTTACTTGTGGAGGATTCTTAATTACTTCTTGTCCAGCTCTTTCAGGAAATTCTTTGAACTTTTCATGTAGCAAAACACCTAGCTCAGACGATGTTCTCACCTTAGGCCTAAGTACCCAAATCTCTGTCAGCGATATGTCATAAAAGAACTGAATAGATATTCTGAAAGTTCCAACATTATGACATTCCACAAATATTACCAGCTCATTAGATTTGGGGTCAAATGCAGTAGTTATCCTGATGACTTCTACCTTTAAGGCCCTTATATACATATCATGAATTGGATTTGCTAGTTTGAATTCCTCGAGAATTTCTCCAAGACGACGATCATCATAATCAGAACTCTGAGGTGAATCAATTGCTTATTGAGCACGTTCCCATTTGTCACCACTATTGAGTCTGATATATATCTTTCTCTTCTGAACATTTATAGCATGTAATCGTTGTAGTGCTTGCTGTTCAGCTTTCTGAAGCTCTACATTTCGTGCAATCTGCTCTAATGACTTTTGAAGCTTTTCTTCTCTCATCAGCAAATTAGCTTCCCTCTGAGCAAATAACTCTTCAGATTCTCTCTCTGCTTGTTGAGCTTCATATTCAGATGTCACTGGTTCTTCTCCTTCCCAGTGACTGAAATCTGGTTCAGGTAATTCTTCACCTTCATCAGAAAAATCAAAGTCAGCAAAAACATCAAAATTATCCGGTTCACCCGTGTAGTAATAATCTTTGTCTTTGACTTGATCATCTACAACAAAATTATCCGGTTCACCCGTGTAGTAATAAACTGTGTCTTTGACTTGATCATCTACAACAACTTTCTTCTTCCCCTTATTCCTCCTATCTTCATTGTGATCCTTATCTTTATTAGATTTATCTCCTCCCTCTCTTTCTTTCGATTTTTCTCCTTTCTCCCCTTGTGATTTATGTTGCTGTTGTGATTTCTCCCCTTTAGTTGAGGAATCCTCTACAGATTTACCAGTTGCACCAGCTCCAGGATCTCGCTCATCATCATCACCACTTGTTCTTGCAAAGAATTCTCTTTCTTCAGTTGTTGGTGTGCGATTTTGACTTATCAGATTAAACAAATGCCTTAATCCTTTAGCTTGATGTGCATTTTGCTTCTCAATTTGATCTAGTCGAAAATCAGTAGAACGCTGATTTTCATGTACTTCTTCCTGTAGATTGTCAACCTTGTTGGAGATTTCAGCAATTATTCTATCTTGTGCAACAGTGACCTCAC
Organism: Saposhnikovia divaricata; assembly: GCA_036435485.1. NCBI lineage: Eukaryota > Viridiplantae > Streptophyta > Magnoliopsida > Apiales > Apiaceae > Saposhnikovia > Saposhnikovia divaricata. Next base: position 89,696,723 of record CM071596.1, read on the forward strand.
CAGAATCATCAAGAGCTTTTTCATAGGAAAGTTCGAGAGTGTTGATTTTATTAGTGAAGGATGTCTTCAAGTTGTTGATGTCACCTTTTATCGAAGTAAGCTGATTATCAACAGAGGTGGATGGAGAAGACCGTTCATCCACTTGTGCTCGAAGTAGTCTAGCTTCAGCTTTACTTGCTTCCAGTTCCCTTTCCAGATTTTGTATCTTTTGTATCAATGAGAGAGTGTATGTGTCTGTGTGTGCACTCACCTAAGTTTCACTCTGAATTTCACTCATCTGATGTGCATGTGTATCACTCAATTTTATGGTGATCCTTGCATCACTCCTCTCAATTGCCTTAGCTTCTCCAGAAACGGTACCTGCAATTAAAATCACCCTAGCCTCCTCTGGGAAGGTCAGTGGTGGTGCAATGGGAGTTCGCAAATCCCTGTCCTTAATCAATTCTACTTGTACATTTGGATTTGTAATTTGAATTGCTTCAGTAGTAGATTGATCAAGTTGCCTTCCACTTTCTCCAGTCGAAACTGCGAGTGGAAACTCCCTTGAGGGATCTAGGAATGTTTCTCCTAGGAGGGGAGATGATGGTTCCATTAAAGTTGGCAAGGAACCAAGATTTCCCTCAGAAGTCTGTGAAGACTCTTCTACCGTAACTATGGTAGGCACTGTTCCAGACTCGATGTGCTCTCCTGTCAATGTGTCCCTATGTTCATCATAATCTATATGTTCTCCCATTGTTAGTAATAACAAAGGGGTTGTGCTTGACACGTTACAGGATGCCATGGCCCTATGGCGAATTTCAATAGTATTATCATGTTGAGAGGATGATCCTAGTAACTGTTGCATGGCCATATCAATGTCCATATCTTGTTGGGAAGATACGGATGGGCTTACAGTTGCCTCTGAATTAGTTCTACTTTTCTTTTGTAGAGGCAGAGCTGTGGGTTCACTCATTATATTACTTCTCTTCTTTGCTCTTTGAAAGGGAATTTTCTTTCTGGAATGGAAAGTTTTAAGTGATGTAGATTGAGTGTGTGGCTCTATGACCGGGGTTCGAGATTGCGGTCTTACAATCCCTTGGTCAGCCCTATCAACCACTTGGGTTCCAGAAGTAGATTGTTCAGCAATAGAAGTTATAGAGAGATTAGAAGTCAATACCTGGTCAGCAGGTGTCGAAGAGATTGCAGCTTGAGTGGTTTGAACCAGTTGCTCTTGAACAGGTTCAATTTGCTGAATAGGTACCTCTTGTTCAGCTTCAGGTTCCACTATTGGTTCTGCTTGCTCAGGTAGTGGTTCATTTTCCTCGGGTAAAGGTACAGGTGCAATGATGGGTAGTTGTATAAAGTTTGACATGTATTCAGTGACAACTACTGGCACATTTGAAAATTTATGTTTGACACCGTACTCAATGAATAATCTTGTCGAAGGTTTACCCGACACCATTGCTTCACTATTCAGAAATGGAGCATGATATTGTAATTCTACCAAATGATTAAAAATCAAAGAAAAGAATCTTGGGTAAAAGCATTGAACTTTGTCCCCCCTGTCAAAATTCCTTTTAGCGTTGATTACTCTTCTAACCATAGGTCCACACAGAAGACTACAAATGTTGATTCTTCGATTATAAGCAACTACAAATCCAATATGCTGCATAAAGGAAGGTAATACTCCGAAGTTGCTTTTTGTAGAATTGGCAAACACCTTGGCTAGTGTGTCGAACACATAATCCCATTCCTGAACTAGAAACTTTTTATTCAAGACAGGAAGATCTGCGCTGTCTTGATAATGAATACCAAATGATCGTTTAAAAATCGAATCCACGGTCGAAAACGTTCAATTGAACATTTTTCGGGATCAAAATAACCGATCAAATTATGCTTAACTATTTCAAAACGATCATTGTTATTACCAGCCATTTTTATCAAATTTTAATACTTTGAAAAATTTCAGATTTTACAAAATAAATAATTAAATTGAATTATTTCGAATTAATAATTAATTAAAAATTCAAAAATAATCAAAGTTGTTCAAAAATTCTAAAAATTTCACACAATGATCTTGATAGACACACAAACACACCAGTATTTTTAGATTTTACAAATTCAAAGCCAATCGATCGGAATTGTAGATCGAAAACTCGATTTTTCGAAAACTAAAAACTGGAAAACTCGACTAATTCAGTTGATAAAACGGTCGATTTGAAGAGGAGAACACAGGGAATCGATTAATCGTCCTTAGAGCTTAATTACGGTGTGATTTGAGCAAGAAATCGAGCAGCAATTCGATACAATCGTGTGTATATATGTATGTATCGGTTTATAGTTCTCTATGACTTAACATGAGAGAATGACTTAAACTAAAATAAGACATAACATAATTCTATCTGTTATATATATACAAACCGTGTAAATATGACTTAATCTAAACATTAAGACTGAATATGAGTTAAATCGTTATGACTTAATCTAAAGAAAAACTAAGACTTAATACTAATAAGACTTAACTAAATATGGACGAATATGACTTAACTTAGTAAACTCGGTAAGACTTAATCTAAATAAGACTAAATCTGTTTAATATGCTAAATAAGTCATACCGACCAAACAAAAACTAAAAACAGGTCATAATGCAGTTTAAACTAATTATAAGTCATATCTACCTAAAATTAATTAAAGACAATGCAAATAACTTAACTAACACATAATTATTTACAAATATTAATACAGAAAAATATATTAAAAATAATATTATAAATTAAACAAATAATAAAAATAGAAATAAATTAATCTATTAACGGAAATAAAACAATATTAACAGGACAAACATTACAAAACATTAAATAAAATATTCCAAACAAATAAAATAAATACATGCAATTATTCTAAAATTATAGAAATATGGAGTATCAAATATTTAACTAAACAAAGTGATAAATACAATAACAATCAAGAAAAATAAGTTGATAAAATAATTAAACAAGTGATTTTATTCAAAAAATATTCACAAACTAATCACTTGTTAATTATTAAAGATCAAACCTCAGATATTAACTAGATTAATTACTAGGATTGTTCAACATACCCAATTCACCAACAATTTTGGTGAATGTGGATTCGTCGAGCGACTTAGTAAAAATATCTGCTGTTTGTTCTTCAGTTGGTATAAACAGTAATTCCACTGTACCATTCATGACATGCTCTCTAATAAAATGATACCTGATATCTATATGCTTTGTCCTTGAATGCTGCACAGGATTGTTGGAGATTGCTATGGAACTTGTATTATCACACAAAATAGGAATATTTTGTAATACAAAGCCATAGTCCATCAGTTGATTCCTAATCCACAAGATTTGAGCACAACAGCTTCCAGCAGCTATATATTCAGCTTCGGATGTAGAGTTAGAAACTGTTTGCTGTTTCTTGCTGTACCATGAAACCAATCTACCACCTAGGAATTGACAACTCCGAGAGGTGCTTTTTCTATCTACAGCACTTCCTGCATAATCAGAATCTGTATATCCAACAAGATTAAAACCAGAATCTTTAGGGTACCAGATACCTAAATTAGGCATACCCTTGAGATATCTTAAAATTCTTTTTACAGCAATGAGAAGAACATCTCTAGGATCCACTTGGAACCTTGCACATAAGCATGTAGCAAACATTATATCCGGTCTACTTGCAGTGAGATAAAGTAATGAGCCTATCATACCTCTGTAGCTTGTAATATCTACCTTAGCAGAATTTTCACATGCTCCAAATTTGACAGCTGTGGATGATGGTGTCTTTGCTGAAGAAGAGTCCTCCATTTGATATTTCTTGAGAAGCTCTTTGATGTACTTGGATTGACAAATAAATATACCATCTTGCCTTTGACTTATTTGTAATCCAAGAAAGAACTTCAGCTCTCCCATCATGCTCATTTCGAATTTACGCTGCATTAACTTTGAAAATTTCTTGCAAAGAAGATCATTAGTAGACCCGAATATTATATCGTCCACATAAATTTGAACTAATATTGTATCATTCTTATGTTTCTTTATGAAGAGAGTTTTGTCTATAACACCTCTAGTAAATTCATTTTCAAGTAAAAATTCAGAGAGAGTGTCATACCATTTCCTTGGTGCTTGCTTAAGACCATAAATGGCTTTTAAGAGAAAGTAAACATAACCCAATAGATCTGGATCTTCAAAACCAGGTGGCTGTTCTACATATACCTCTTCATCCATCTTTCCATTCAGAAAGGCACTCTTGACATCCATTTGATAAACATTAAAGTTAGAAAATGCTGCGAATGCCAAGAATATCCTAATGGCCTCAAGTCTAGCCACTGGAGCATAGGTCTCATCATAGTCAATGCCTTCAGATTGTGAGTAACCTTTTGCTACCAGTCTTGCTTTATTTCTTGTTACTGTACCATCTTCATCAAGTTTGTTTCTGAATACCCACCTAGTACCAACCACTTTTCTATTTGTAGGTCTGGGTACCAGCTTCCATACTTCTTGTTGTTTAAATTGATTCAGTTCATCTTGCATAGCAATCACCCAATCAGGATCTGAAAGAGCTTTTTCAATTTTCTTAGGTTCCATTTCAGATAGAAACCCTGAATAATTACATTGATTTTGAAAAGCTCTTCTAGTCTTTACACCAACATCTGGATCACCAACGATTAGCTAAAAAAGACGAGCTCTATTCCAAACAGTCTGTCTGGGAAGATTTAGTCTTGATGATTCGCCTTGTTCTTCATTGTGATGTTGAATATGACTAGTTGATCCTTCATTAACTCCCCCTGAGTTGTTGCCAGGATGATTAGATGAGTGTTCAGAAATATGAGTGATATTTTGAGAATTATCATAATTTTCATCACCATTATTCTGATTAGTCTCATCATTGATATTGTTGTCATTAGCATCAGTTTAGGGTTTAGGGTTTAGGGTTTAGGGTTTAGGGTTTAGGGTTTAGGTTTAGGGTTTAGGGTTTAGGGTTTAGGGTTTAGGGTTTTAGGGTTTTAGGGTTTAGGGTTCAGGGTTTAGGGTTTAGGGTTTAGGGTTTAGGACTATCATCATTTGAATCTAGATCTGTCATATCTTCAAAAGATAGCTTTCCAGATGAATCTTCAGTTTGGATACTAGGGAGTTTAGTGTCATCAAATATTACATTGACACTTTCCATCTTCTTCTGATGTTCAATCAAATACACCTTATAAGCTCTTCTTTCATAACCAACAAAAATTGCTTCATGTGCTTTGGCTTCAAATTTTCCACCTTGATCGTCTCCTTCTTTAAGTACAAAGCATTTTGCTCCAAATACATGAAAGTATTTGAGTGTTGGTTTCTTTTCATTCATGGCTTCATAGGGTGTTTTCATCAAGTCGTTGTTGATAAGAGTTCGATTTTGAGTATAGCAAGCAGTGTTGACAGCTTCAGCCCAAAAATACAATGGAAGCCTTGATTCACTTAACATAGTACGTGCAGCTTCAATCAAGGTTCTATTCTTTCTTTCAACTACTCCATTTTGCTGAGGAGTTCTTGGAGCTGAGTATTGTCTGGTTATACCTTTTTCAGTACAAAAGTCATTCAGAACTGCATTCTTGAATTCAGTTCCATTGTCTGACCTTATAGCCCTCACTGGATACTTGGAATCCAACTCAATTAACTTGATGTGATCAATCACCAGTTGTGGAGTCTCATCTTTAGAATTCAGGAACAAGACCCATGTGAACTTTGAAAAATCATCAACAATCACAAGAGCATATCTTTTCTTTGACATAGACATCACATTCACTGGACCAAATAGATCCATGTGAAGTAACTGTAAAGGTTCAGTTATTGAAGACATATCAGTGCTTCTGTGAGTTTCCCTTTTTAGTTTGCCTTTTTGACAGGCATCACATAGTCCTTCCTGTGTGAATTCCATAGAAGGTAAACCTCTCACCAATTCTCTCTTGACCAGAATGTTCATCATCTTTAAATTTAGGTGAGAAAGTTTCTTGTGCCATAGCCAACTTTCATTTGTGGATGCTTCAGAATAGAAGCAATTGATTTCTTCAGTGCTTCCAGTGTTCATGTTGGCTACATACAAGTTTCCTTTTCTGACTCCCGTCAGAGATGGTTGTTCACTTCTTTTGTGTGAAATCAGACAATTCTTTTTGTTAAAGTAGACTTCAAATCCCTTGTCACAGAATTGACTGACGCTGAGCAAATTATGCTCAAGTCCTTTTACAAAGGACACTTCTTCAATGATAACATTTCCAGCTTCAAGTCTGCCATATCCATCAGTTCTACCTTCGCTGTTATCTCCAAAGGTAACTACTGGGCCGGCCTTCTCCACCACATTTGTCAGCAGGGTTCTGTCTCCAGTCATATGCCTTGAACATCCACTGTCCAAGATCCAGGTTACTCGTTCAACCTGTTCAATACCCTGCAATGACAAATGGATTAAACCTTCTCCGGGACCTAAATTTGATTGGGTCCTGTGGATTTAAAGTATTGACCTTTATCAGGCAAAACAACATTTTTAATTTTAACCTCTTTAGTCAATAAATATTTAACTTTATAAACAGATTTGAAAATCTTTTGTTTTATCTTAGGTATCCATGTTTCCGTAGCAGCAATAACACTTGTGTCATTGACTGGACATTTGACCTGGTAAACATTCTTCGTAACCTTTTGTTTAGTCTTAGGTACAAATGTCTCTCTCCTAACTTGAGGAGGAAAAGCAGTCTTTGATCGAACATTATTGTTCCTGTTCATATGCTGTCGAGGAGCAGTCTGTTTAACACATGCATAACTACCATTAAAATAAGCACGCATACTGTTAAAAGCACAAGACATACAATTGATAACACCACATGCTTTATGATTAGAATAAATGATAGGCATGGTATTTTTCTGCTTCAACTTATTACCACCTAATCCAGTCTTAGAAGAACTAGCTGTTTCAACAACTTTGACTGGCACTTTAGGTACATCTTTCTTGGATGAAACATTCGTTGTATTAGTGTCCTCAACAGATTTAGCCTTAACAAAGACTGTGACATCTTTCTTGGATGAAACATTCTTTGGATTAACGTTCTTAACAGATTTATCCTTAACAAAGACTGTGCCATTTGCACTATCCTCATTTCTCATTTCTTCTTGGATAACCATAGAAAGAATATCTGGTGGTCCAGCATCAGATTTTTTAAATAGAGGTTCTTTAACATTTTTGAGCACATGTGGTATTCCCCTTTCTTTAGCACTAATAGGGTTAGGGGAATTTATGCCCAATGATCCAACAGCTTCATTGTAACCATACCCTATACCTGTTGTTCGTTCTACAACTTGATTGTTAAAAAACTCTTTGGAAACTTTAACAGAATTATAACAAGCCCTGACCTGTGTTTCAAGTTCAGAAATTCTAGCCATTTGTTTGCCTACAACTTCTAGAATAGCTTTCTCCTTTTTATAAAGCATTGTTATTTCATCTCTTTGTTGATCTTGATTAATATGCACCTTTTTCAATTCTGACACTTCTTTTTCAAGTTTAGTGCTTAGCAGATCTAGTCTATTATATCCAGTTTTGCATTACCTAAGGAATTATATAGACTACGAATCAATTCAGTGTCAGTAACAATTACCGGTTTGTTATGATGATCAGATGCATCATCATTTGCCACCAACGCAAGATTTCCATATTCTTCATCTTCGCTGTCCGTGTCATCCCAACTCTTACCAGCCGCAACATAGGCTTTTCCAGGTTTCTTCTTCTCAGCAACAAAATCTCTTCTTTGAGTTTTCTTGGGTTTCTGACATTCAGTGGCAAAGTGCCCCAATTCATTACAGTTGAAGCAACGAATCTTGCTTCTGTCAACAGATCCAGTTTTGTATCCTCCCCTGTTAATAGAAGAAGAAGAGCCTCCTCTCTGGAATCTGTTATTTGACTTGAACCTGTACTTTGGATTTCTTCTGAATCTGAAGTTGCCAAATTGCCTTACTATCAATGCCAGGGATTCATCTTCCAATTGATCTAGCTCTTCCAATGAGTAAAAGTCTCCACCATCCTGAGTAGGTGGTGTCTGACAAAGCTCTACTTCAGTTTTTTCCTTGTCTGAGCTGTAAGGTAAAACAACCTTAGCTTCCACTTCCTTAGGTGCCTCAACTACAAGAGCTGTAGATGAACTTGGCACTCTTCCTTTACCAGAGACCTCCCTCTGCTGTACTTGTTCCAGTTCATAGGTTTTCAGAACACCAAACAATCTTTCAAGAGAAACCTTATTCAAATCTCTTGATTCTCTGATGGCCGTAATCCTATGTTCAGGATGAGTGGGCATAGTAAACAAAAACTTCATATTAATCTCCTTCTGTGTATATTGCTTGCCATGAACTTGCAAGTTGTTGATAATTTTGTTATACCTTTCAAACACTTCTTGAATGCCTTCATTAGGGCCAGCTCTAAAGTGTTCATACTCAGAGGTTAAAATCTGAAGTCTGTTTTCCCTGACTTCATCAGTTCCTTCATTGATAGTCTCAATAGTTTCCCACATGTGTTTTGCAATTTTACAATTCATCACATGACTGTACATTATAGCATCCAGGGAATCTATTAGAATAAGTCTCAAATTCTTATCTAGTCCTGTGTCCTCTTTTTCAGCAGGAGTAAAAGAATCAGCATGCTTTGGAAAAGATGATGCAGGTGTTACAACAATTCCTCCAACAATAGATTCATATACATATTCGTGTGGAATTATAGGTCCGTTCTGTAGAACACCCAAATATTTAGAATTTGCGACATCAAGAAACAACTCCATTTTATTTTTCCACATTGCATAATTGTCCTTGTTAAACATGGGAATCTTAACAATGCTTTTTGACGACATGATGAATTTTTAAGTGAGTTAAAAATTCGAGATAGATTTTTGACGGAATAAAATTAGGATCTTGATTTGTGTATCAATCAATAGGCTCTTATACCAATTGTTAGGTCCAATATGATTGTAGAAGGGGGGTTGAATACAATCTATATCAATTTCTCAAAATTTATTCGTTAAATAATTTTCACTTAAACGAATATTTTGTGCGAATTAAATTGACACGGATTTCAAGTTGAATATAATTGTATATTAACTTGATGGGGTGTTACAAAATCAATACAAACTATTATCAAGTGTTTAATAACTAATTAGAAAATTCGACATGTACTTTTCTAATTTAGTTAATAAATCTCAAGATAAGTACCAGGAAACTTAATTCGCTAGTAGTACAAGAATCACAAGTAGACAAGTTCTATCAGATAGAATATTACAAAGATGATGAACTTGAATTTATGTGAATTAATTTGTGCTTGGTGTTCTTGAAGGCTTTGAAAGAGAATGGCTGTCTTTTTCTTTTTCTTGCAGTTGTATTCTGCTCTGTTCTGCTTCCTGTCTTGATTATATAAGTCTGTACTGATTAAATATGACTTAATCAGCTTCAAGACCTATTTAATCAGCTGTCAGTATAATCAGCTTCAAGACCTATTTAATCAGCTGTCAGTATGACCTTTCTTGCTCTAAGACCTAATTAAATCATTAGGTATGACTTAATATAGCTCGGTATGACCTATCAGAAGTGTCGGTATGACCTATTCTGAACAGTGCAGTCGGTATGACATAATCACCTTTTGTCGGTATGACATAATACCTTTTCAAAAATATCTTCCTTCAGCATGACTTATTCCATTCGGTATGACTTAATCCATTGCAGGTCGGTAAGACATATTTCCATTTAAACAGCCGGTATGACTTAATCATTTGATCTGTCGATATGACTTAACTTAAGTCATACCGAGCTTTCAACAGACACGGCATATTTTTATCATCAATTAATTAAGTCATATTGATCCTTTTAATTAATTAAAGATTAACTAATTTATGATTAATTGATACAATAATTAACTTAATAAATAAATAAATTATATTAGAATTAATTCATTAATTAAACCAATTAATGATTTATATCAATTACAAATGAATTAAATTAAATCAATAACTAATTAATTTAATTCTCCCAAACCACGGAAAATAATAAAGAATTATCACTGACTTATGTTGACGTTCGATGTACTGTCTGGTTCATGAATGACTAACTTCAATGATGCTTCTTCACTTCTGACTTTAAGCTGTGGTTTATTTCTTCTCTCAATTTTCTTGTACTTTGATTGATTTTAAATCTATCACTTGAAAAATCTCTGTCACTGTAAATGAATCCATTCACTTCAATGTTATACTGAGGCTTGATCAGATACCTGATACGTCTTCCAGTGTGAAACATCAAAACTATAGATTGACTTTCTTCTTTCTTCTGACAGATATTGCTTCCTGAGATTCCTGTGACAGATCATACGGATATTTACTTATTACAATTTGGTTTAAGTTGATTAGGATCCTCGAACTACAAATAGGCTGATTCATATGCCTTTCATCACGCAAGCGTATGTGGTCACAAGTAATATATGAATAATTCAAGTTCGTTCCCACAGAGATCTAGTTAGGTTTCAATTCAGTTATTGTACATATGCAACAATGTATGGTTATTACTCACTGCTAAGAAAAATAAAAAATTGGGTTTAATCAACTAAATTAACTAAGAAGTAAATTAACAACTAAAAATTAACTAACTAATGAGAATTGAAATCGAATTACGTTTACAAGAGTAATATGGAATCCTAACTTCATTAAATACTTCGCTTAGATCTGACGCCTTTAATCACTATATGCAATGGTTATGATATTTGATCGGATAACACGAAACAAGTACACGCTACCTGTCAGCATACGTATACCAAACTACCCATACATCCACAAAAGAGATAGAAGATGAATAGACACCAATTATGCTTAGACCCTATATGTCTATAGAATTTGAAAACATAACGGTTGAAGAACAAGTTATCCATAAAGATCACATAGGGCAATATAAGTATTTTCATCTCATACTATGAATCATGTTGATAAACAATCATGAACCTATGCTAGCATGGCAAGTTCTAAATCTCAAGATCCACTTTCACTTCACAAGAGATTAACAAATTAGATGTTAGCTACGCATCTAACAATTAAGCACAACCATACAAGGATATCAGATATACATCACACATAGATCTTTAAAGCATCAAAATACTAAGCTCCATAAATAAATCCGTTAGAATCCCATGACAACGATTAGTTAAAAATTGAATCTCTCGTCATCATGTGATCAAGTGAAACTATGATAACAAACAAGATATAGAAGAAAGAAGCAATAATATTATTAAAACTAAGAGTTGAGAAAACAAATCTAGAATCCATAATAACACAAAGGAAGAAGTAGATCTAGATCCGTTGCTTGTCACGAGCGTTGAATCCTTCTCTCCTTTTCTCCCTTGCAGATCTAAGCTATATTATGTACAAGATATCTAATTGTATGTAATGATACAATTTACAAGGGTTGGATGTGTTAAAATAGGCACTAGAAGTCTTGTCCAACAAGAACTACCAAAACAGAATTATAATAGAATTACGTTTCCTAAACTGATTCTGTTTTGAAGGAAAATTCGTAGCTGACTTTTCTTCAGTATTTCTGGACCATTCTAGTCTTATTTTGACATTTGGACCACTTTAGAATGATAGAGAATCTCGTTAGCTTCGCGTGGACTGTAAGATCGTCCAAAACGGACTTCTAGAACTCAAGATATGGCCAAAACAAGAATCAGAAATTCTCGCTGATTTTCCCCAGCGCATCTTGGCGCAGAGTGCTCAAACGGCGCAGGGTGCACGGCTTCAACCTGCATAAAAATGGCGCAGAGTGCTCAAATGGCGCACTCTGCTCGGCCTCAATCTGCGGGAATTAATTTTTCTTCGTTTTTCTGCTTTTTCTTCCCGTTCCTTTTGAATGAGCTTCCATCTTTAATCCCTATTGACTTGTATACTTCTTGGTAGTTGACATTAGCCTCCATTCTTCATTCCATATCATAAATCAACTCCAAAAACGACGGAAACTACACCTTTAATCGACACTTCTTCAACCCTGCACAATTAAACAAAACACATCAAAACTACCACAAACTTGAGGCCAAAACAATCAATTTAAGCCGATTTAGAATGCTCTAAATGGATATAAAATCCATTTATCACACCCCCAAACTTAAACCGATGCTTGTCCTCAAGCATAAACAATTACAAACTATCTAACTAACTAGTACCACTTCCATAGGTGATCACGGTTGCATTTGTCATATGCAACAAGCCCTTTAAACCCCTAGGTAGCCCTAGTGGACGAGTAAGGTCTCGTGAGGGCCTATAGAAAATCCAATGCAATGCATGAATGCAACTAATATGAAAAATGCAACTAATCTAGTACTAATATCCTACCATACCTTCAAATCCTCTCATGCCATATCAACTTAAGAATCAAAGTAAATACGCAATGTCTTGGTGTCGAAAGTGCAAGTATTTACATAGTCTACTCAATGAACATGTATAAATTACTACAAGTCCATGTCAAGTGTAAGAATAAGTTAGTAAACATGCTAAGCCTATAAGAGTACATCTTTGAGACAAAACTCGGGATCTCATACGCAAAAACAAGTAAACATTCACAATCCACTCACAAAAGAATATTCACTCAAGAACAAGGGTAAGTGTATCACTCAATTCCAACAAAATCATAAGCATGCTTGACATTTGGTATCAATCTAACTCTTAACACAACATACATCAATGACGATAATCAAAAGGTCTTTATTTGGGTTGTAACGGGGCTAGGGACAAGGTATGTCAGATAATCCAAAACAGGTGAAGTGTCAAAAGCTAGTAAGTACCATGATGAATCATACACAACACCCTATTTTCCCCCCCCCCACATACTTTTACTATTTTCCTTCCAACAAAAACACTCGACTAGTCGACTAAAGTAGGATCACAATAACACAAATATGCTCTCATAATATAACTTTTTTTTTCTTTATTTTTTTTCTTTTTCTTTTTTTCTTTTTCTGTTTTTTTTTCTTTTTTTAGAGAGCTAAAGCAACAATAATATAGACAATACAATGATCCCACGATTTTATTACACATGCCGACTATCAAGAAAACAACCAAACCCAAATTTCAATATTCCCCCAAAATTATGACCAACAATAAACCCCTCCTTGCACACCTTATTACTCCCTTAAGCACCCTACTAGCCCTTGGCAATGTGGGTTCAAATTAATGCAAGGCCAAAACAAGAAAAAGTCTAGGCAAGTAATGTGGTATGTCACCGAAAAAATAGGATTAAGCTCAACGGGTTAACTAATTGATCATGTAAACATGGTGTGGTAATATGGGAAAATATGCGGTTAATCCTAAATGCCTTTATCAGTTTAATCGTCAATTAATGTCATGCGTTTCAAAGATCTCAAACAACTGCTAGTAATGCAAACAATCCGTGGACACTCAAGCAAACGAATAAATTGCAACAAATATGCAATAAGGCTCAAAAGCTCCCTTGGTAGGAAAACATACTCAATCCCAAGCAAAAACCTCTCTAATGCCCCTAATTGTATTCAAAGCATGCAAACTAAATCAACTTGCACATATTCATGTCCTTCTAATTACTTACAACATTCAATAAGTCTACTAGCTTCAACTTACTAGTGTATGTGTGTGCACAATAACAAAGCATATCACTTCTCAATCAAAAAGCGTCAACAACACAAAATTCCTATCAAGCATGGGTGCAAATGCAAACTATTATGAACTCACATGATATATAAAAACAGAATGTCCTATATGAAACAAACGTAGATATCACGAACATAAATGGATAATTTACTAATACTAATATGCAAAGCATGAAATCCTACATGAACACAATGACTAACAATCACATATATATACAATACTTATCCCTCAAACCACCCCCAAACTTAAAATATTCAATGTCCTCATTGAATGGAAGTAAATACGAGGGAAAGTAGAAAACATACCAGTATACAACAATGCTTGGGTTGCCTCCCAAGAAGCGCTTCTTTAACGTCAATAGCTTGACGTTACTTCCAAGCCTCCATTAAGGATGATAATAGTTTGCTTGGTCCTCTCTTCGTGAGACTTCATCGTCATCACGGCGGCACACTTTCCGCCCCTTCTCCTCGCTTGGCCTATTCGTATAACAACTATGTCCTATTCCAATGCCTTCATCGGTTGTCCCAAAATCTGTCAATTTGTAGAATAACACACACTCGCGGGCTTCGCTTGAATATAATGGAGGAGGGTAAATGTAAGTTGCTGAAGCCTTTGGTTCCTCAAAGAGAACTTCCTCCATTGGCTCTAATGCGCTACACCTCCATCTTTAAACTCTGAGTCAAGTAGAAGACCTGCATCTTTCCCATGTTCTTCAGCCTCTTGGTACGCACATACCAATTTTTGAAATTTGTGCAGCTCAACAGTGTCTGTCCCAAATAGCGCCCTTTCCAAATCATCCACCATCCTAACATGATCAAATTCCTTACATGGCTTGTGAACACTCACCTCACCTTGGAATTTGTCTTCCTCAAGAAAAGACTCAATTGTACTATCCTCAAGATTTGACCATGAAACAACCTCATCAATCAGCACCTTAGAATCCCAGAGATCAGCCAAGCCGAGCGACTCACACTCTTCCTCCTCATCACTATCCACCACAGGTTCTGACAAAATAGAATTTTCTTCTTTTTCTATAGGATCCTGATCATGAATTCCTTCTTCATCCTCAATTGCTGAATTCTGATCGTTCGTGACTTTTCCAGATCTGAGCGTTATGACATTAACCTGCTCCATGCCATCTTGTTTTCCTGGATTCACCTCTGTGTCACTATGAAGAACTCCCTGCGGTCCGTTGAGAAAGGCACTTGCAATTTGCCCAATCTGATTCTCCAATGTCTTGAGAGATATCGCCTGACTTTCAATCATCAACCTCAATTCATCCAATTCAGATTTTTCATTCGAAGATTGACCATGATCCCCATGAAACTGTTGCTGCTGAAAATCTTGATTGTTGCTCCAGCCGAAATTAGGATGATAGGTGGCTGGAGCTGGTTGCGAAGGTTGCTGGAAGTTGCTCACAAACTATGCCGATTCAGAAGATATGGCACATTGACTCGTCTCATGCGCTCCCTCACATAGCTCACAAACACTAGCAACTTGAGGCACCCCATGCTTTGACATAAAATCCAATTTCTTATTAAGTGCCTCTAGCTGAGCTACTAGAGTTGTGACTGTATGAACTTCCAGAATTCTTGCTAATTTGCCTTGTGAAAATCTCTGAGTTGAATTCTGGTATTCATTCGCAGCCATCATCTCAATTAGCTCATAAGCTTCCGCATAGCTCTTAGCCCATAAAGCTCCACCTGATGCTACATCTAGCATGGGTCTTGACTGTGCACCCAAACCATTATAAAAGCAGTTAATCACCATCCACTCAGGCATCCCATGATGTGGACACTTCCTTAGCATCTCCTTATATCGCTCCCAAGCCTCGCACAAAGATTCTTCAGACTGTTGTGAAAATTGAGTAATAACATTCCTGATTGCTACGGTCTTTACCATGGGGAAAAATTTAGTGAGAAATTTCTGAGCAAGATTCTCCCAAGTAGTAATAGAACCGGCTGGTAGAGAGTGCAACCAGCCCTTAGCTTTATCCCTCAAAGAGAATGGGTAAAGTCTTAATTTGATAGCATCTTCCGACACCCCGTTGATCTTCAAAGTGTCGCAGATCTCAATGAAATTCCGGATGTGCATGTTAGGATCTTCAATCGGAGCACCCCCAAACTTAACTGAGTTCTGCACCATCTGAATTATGCTAGGCTTGATTTCGAAAGTATTATCTGTAATAGCTGGCCTGACAATGCTAAATTGGATGTCCTTGATCTTTGGTTGAGAATAATACATCAATGCTTTCGCTGCTGCTGGTTCTTCCATTGCTACCTGCAACACATAAAACTAAACAACTATATGTAAGAAACAATCCGAGTCAGTGAACTCTAACGACCACTATTGACTAGCACATAAACTAAAAATAAAACACTGATGATCCCCGGCAACGGCGCCAAAAAACTTGTTTACACTAAATCACGCAAGCGTACGTGGTCACAAGTAATATATGAATAATTCAAGTTCGTTCCCACAGAGATCTAGTTAGGTTTCAATTCAGTTATTGTACCTATGCAACAATATATGGTTATTACTCACTGCTAAGACAAATAACAAATTGGGTTTAATCAACTAAATTAACTAAGAAGTAAATTAACAACTAAGAATTAACTAACTAACGAGAATTGAAATCGAATTACGTTTACAAGAGTAACATGGAATCCTAACTTCATTAAATACTTCGCTTAGATTTGACGCCTTTAATCACTATATGCAATGGTTATGATATCTGATCGGATAACACGAAACAAGTACACGCTACCTGTCAGCATACGTATACCAAACTACCCATACATCCACAAAAGAGATAGGAGATGAATAGACACCAATTATGCTTAGACCCTATATGTCTATAGAATTTGAAAACATAACGGTTGAAGAACAAGTTATCCATAAAGATCACACAGGGCAATATAAGTATTTTCATCTCATACTACGAATCATGTTGATAAACAATCATGAACCTATGCTAGCATGGCAAGTTCTAAATCTCAAGATCCACTTTCATTGAACAAGAGATTAACAAATTAGATGTTAGCATGACAACGATTAGTTCAAAATTGAATCTCTCGTCATCATGGGATCAAGTGAAACCATGATAACAAACAAGATATAGAAGAAAGAAGCAATAATATTATTAAAACTAAGAGTTGAGAAAACAAATCTAGAATCCAGAATAACACAAAGGATGAAGTAGATCTAGATCCGTTGCTTGTCACGAGCGTTGAATCCTTCTCTCCTTTTCTCCCTTGCAGATCTAAGCTATATTATGTAAAAGATATCTAATTGTATGTAATGATACAATTTACAAGGGTTGGATGTGTTTAAATAGGCTCTAGAAGTCTTGTCCAACAAGAACTACCAAAACAGAATTATAATAGAATTACGTTTCATAAACTGATTCTGTTTTGAAGGAAAATTCGTAGCTGATTTTTCTTCAGTATTTCTGGACCGTTCCAGTCATGTTTTGACATCTGGACCACTTTAGAATGATAGAGAATCTCGTTAGCTTCGCGTGGACTGTAAGATCGTCCAAAACGGACTTCTAGAACTCAAGATATTGCCAAAACAAGAATCAGAAATTCTCGCTGATTTTCCCCAGCGCATCTTGGCGCAGAGTGCTCAAACGGCGCAGGGTGCACGGCTTCAATCTGCATAAAAATGGCGCAGAGTGCTCAAATGGCGCACTCTGCTCGGCCTCAATCTGCGGGAATTATTTTTTCTTCGTTTTTCAGCTTTTTCTTCCCGTTCCTTTTGCATGAGCTTCCATCTTTAATCCCTATTGACTTGTATACTTCTTGGTAGTTGACATTAGCCTCCATTCTTCATTCCATATCATAAATCAACTCCAAAAACGACTAATAAGTGGATTTTATATCCACTTATTATGCGCTATTTTGACCCAGATTTGTGGTTTATCCTTAAGTATGTTGTGTCTTTTAATTCATTTTTGTTGTGTTTCAGCATTTGTTGTGCAGAACTCGCAACTTTAGGTATCTGGGCGATAAAAGGATAAAAACGGTGGATCTCTGTCTCAATTTTATCAAGTGGACTGGCTACGAGGAAAAAGAATTATCATAAAGAAATTCTGAGTGATATATTTTTAAATATGGAACCCCGGTTGGAATTGATATATTTTTCGTTTCGCAAAAGGAATCCAGTTTCAGATCCTCAAGAGACCGTAATTTGCACCTGGACGAGCAATGAGAAAATAGAATTATCACAAAAAGATGGAAAGTGATATATTCTTAAAGAGAAAACCCCGGTTTGAATTGATATATTTTTTGTTAAGCAAAAGGAGTCCGGTTCCAGGCCCTCAATATACCGCATCTTAGGACTTAAAGATATATTTATATTAATAAATATTTTATTTAATTAGGAAATTATATTTTTAAATATCTAATAATATTAGATATTTATTTTTATAATTTTTGGATTAAATTAATTATTTATTAATTAAAGATAATAAACTATGCGGTTTAAAAGTATTTTTTTTTTTGTTTTTGGATCGTACCAGCAACTGCAAGGCAATACAATTATTGTGTACACTAAAGTGTTGTCGGCAAAATAAAAAGAAAAGGAAGAAGAATAATAGAATTGTAAAGCAAGTGGTTGGTCTTGGATGCTGTCAGCTCCACTCTCCCACGAGCGCGTGGGAGACACGCGCCAGCAATTTCCCGTATAAAAGCGCGCTCGTGCACTGCACGCGCCAAGCGTGCGACTGGGTTTTTTTTCTGGCGGGCTGAGTGCTGTTTGTTTGTATTACTTTCGGCTGTTAATTATTGTGTGATGTTTTTTTTTTTTTTTCATTTCTTTTTAATTCTTTTCATTTGTATTTTATTAATTTGGTGTGCTAGTTTTTTGCTATAAATAGGTTAGTTCTCAAGCTTGTAAAAAGACACCATTTCTTAGAGAGCAATAAATTCTTTCTTGTATTCTCTCTTTTTTTTTCTCTTGTAATTTTAAGTTTCATTTTTATACACTTTAAATTTTTGCAATTTTAGTATAATTATTATTTTGGTTGAAGAATTAACGGGGATTATTAGGAGCGCTCTTTTCTTTCATTGGAAGCTATTTCGGTTCTACTTTCTAACTCTTGTAATTTTCATATTTAATTTATCATAATTTTTAATTTAGTTTTATTATTGTTGTTATTATTATTATTATTATTATTATTATTATTATTATTATTATTATTATTATTATTATTATTATTATTATTATTATTATTATTAGTATTATGATTTCAATTAATCCCATGAGGACGATTCGTTTAATTATGAACTAATCGCCGTCATGGGATTCTAATGGATTTATTTACGTAATTTAGTAATTCGATGCCTTAATAATTTGTATTATGATAAAAATCCAGATTTCCTAATGTGGTTGCGCTTAATTTATTAGATGCGTAGCTAACGTCTAAATTATTAATTCCTAATGAATGCGAAAGTGGATTTAGGAATTTAGAATTTGCCATGTTAGCATAGGTTCGTAATTGTCATGTAAATTTACGATAAGTGATAGGATTTTTTCACATCACCCTATGTAGTCATAATAAAGGAATTTATTCGTAAACCAATTATGTTTTCAAATCTTATAGACATATAGGGTCTAAACATAAAAGGTGTCCTCGCGACTTCTATCTTTTTAAGTGGATGTTTGTGTGGTTTGATATAAGTTAAAACTGAAAGGCGCTTATGTTATTTTCGTGTTCCCGACTAGCTTTCGTAAATTATCAAAATTACTTTAAAATTAAGGCATCAATTCTAAATGAAATAAATAATGAAATTAGAATCCCATGTTTTTCTCACATATAAATTTTCATTTAATTAAATTAATTAGTTCGAATTATTTAATATTAATAATTTAATTAATCAATTAGAATAATACAAAAATACCCCCTTTTGATATTTATTCAAGCAGTTTGTTGTTTAATCATACGTCGTTGCTTAAATATTATTTCTGAACAAACACCAAGTCTCTGTGGGAACGAATTTATTATATTACTTGTGACCGCGTACACTTGCGCAGTTAGTTAACGAACCAACAAGTTTTTGGCGCCGCTGCCGGGGACTTCGGTGTTATTTTCAGAATTTGTGTTTAACATCAACGGAGGTTAAACTTAACTGACTTGGATAGTTGTTTTTCTCACGTCATGTTTTCTTGCTCTGCCAGCATAAGGATCTTAAGTTGTTTATGCGAACACGTTCTCAAACTTTGAAAGCTAAGCTGGAAGAAAAAGAGCTTGAAGCAACAAAAGAGCCTGAAGTAATAGTAGAAGCAACAATGGGCGACAGAGTAGCAGAAGCTACTAAGGCTTTGAAGGACTATTCTCAACCAAAGATCAATGACATTCAATCTAGTATTGTCAGGCATGCCATTGCAGCTAATTCTTTTGAAATCAAGCCAAGCACAATTCAGATGGTGCAGAACTCAGTTCAGTTTGGGGGAGCTTCAACGGAGGATCCTAATACGCACATCAGGGACTTTATCGAGATTTGTGATACTTTCAAGTTAAATGGTGTGTCGGATGATGCTATCAAATTGAGACTTTTCCCATTCTCTTTAAGGGATAAGGCAAAGGGCTGGTTGCATTCTCTACCAGCCGGTTCCATCACTACTTGGGAGGATCTTGCTCAGAAGTTTCTTACAAAATTCTTCCCTATGGCTAAAACTGCAGCAATAAGGAACGCGCTAACTCAATTTGCACAACAATCTGGTGAATCTTTGTGTGAGGCTTGGGAACGTTATAAGGAGATGCTTCGAAAGTGTCCTCATCATGGGATGCCTGATTGGATGGTTATAAATGGTTTCTACAATGGGTTGGGAGCACAGTCTAGACCTTTGCTAGATACAGCATCAGGCGGAGCTCTGTGGGCTAAGAGCTATGATGAAGCTTATGAGCTTATTGAGATGATGGCTGCGAATGAATATCAAAATCCAACCCAGAGACTTTCACACGGAAAAATAGCAGGAATTCTGGAAGTTGATACAGCTACAGCTATTACAGCTCAGTTAAAGGCGTTGACTATGAAGGTGGATTCATTAACGAATTATGGAGTTCAGCAGGTTGCTAGTGTTTGTGAGTTTTGTGCGGGTGCTCATGATACAAATCAATGTGCCATATTTAGTGAATCAGTGCAGTTTGTGAGCAATTTTCAGAGACCCCAGCAACCAGCTCCAGCCACCTATCATCCTAATAACAGAAACCATCCTAATTTCAGCTGGAGCAACAATCAAGGTGGTATTCAACAACCGCAACAGCCTTATCAGCAGTTTCAGGGTCAGCAAGCTAGGCCATTCAATCAGGGATATCAACAGCAGTATGCTCCAAGGCAACAATTCCAACCTCCGGGATTTCAGCAGCAGCCTCAGTCTAGTGCGGGGCAATCTTTTAATGAAAAATCTGAATTGGATGAATTGAGGTTGTTGGTCAAAAGTCAAGCAGTATCTCTCAAGACTTTGGAGAATCAAATTGGGCAGCTTGCTAATGTTTTGTTAAACAGACCACAAGGAACTCTTCCTAGTGACACCGAGCCAAATCCAAAGAATGAGCGGAAGGAGACTTGCAATGCAGTATCGTTAAGAAGTGGTGAAGGGACCTCAAAGAAAGCTGATGAAGAGGTTATCAAGGAATCTAAGTCCAATGAAAAACCTCAAGAGTTGGTGCATGAAGAATCCAGAAAAGATGAACCAGTTAAAGCACCGACACCAGGAAAACATATTTATCCACCTCCTCCATTCCCTCAACGCTTGCAAAAACAAGATCAAGAAAAACAATTTCAGAAGTTCATGGAGGTCTTCAAGAAACTATCCATTAACATTCCTTTTGTTGAAGCATTGGAGTAGATGCCGAGATATGCAAAGTTCATGAAGGATATTTTTTCACGAAAGAGAAGGTTGGAAGAATTTGAAACAGTGGCATTGACAGAGGAGTGTAGTGCGGTGTTACAACAGAAATTACCTCTTAAACTTAAGGATCCAGGAAGCTTTACAATTCCATGCACCATTGGAAAGTTGTCTTTTGACAAATGCTTATGTGATTTGGGAGCTAGCATTAATCTCATGCCCTTGTCTGTTTTCAAGCAACTTGGTCTGCCTGATCCAAAACCTACCAATATCTCGTTGCAGCTGGCTGATCGGTCAATCACTTATCCAAGGGGTATAATAGAGGATGTCTTGGTGAAGGTTGATAAACTCATATTTCCTGCTGATTTTGTGATACTAGATTTCAAAGAAGACAAGAAGATTCCCATAATTTTGGGAAGGCCTTTTCTAGCTACGGGCCGTACTTTGATCGATGTGCAAAAAGGAGAGCTTACAATGAGGGTGCAAGATCAGAATGTCACCTTTAATGTGTTCAAGGCCATGAAATTTCCGGCAGAAGATGAAAAGTGTTTCAGTGTGGAAATGGTTGATACGGGCCAGGCAGGGGAGTTTGATCAGTTGTTGAGTGTAAAGTCGGATATGCACATGCTAGAGCTTCACATCACCGATTCCATTGACAGTTCTTCAGTTCGAGATCTCTCGAATGTAAAGCTCGGAAAACTTCCATCGCGTTTGAGGTATGTCCTTTTGAATGATGAGTTAGTGATTTTTGAAGAAGGGCATGATAATGTGTTAAGAAGGTGGATAGTTGATGATGCGAAAGAAGAGAGTTCTGTTCAATCGGCTGAGAGGGATAAACACCTTAGAGGTGTGAGGAAGAAAAAGAAGGCAAATAAGTCGACGAGTGGAAAACTCAAGGTGAAGAGTGAAAGAAGAGTTGTGTTGGGAGGAAGCAAACAAGATGTCAACGTTCGTATGAATGGTCTTTCTGTTGAGGACGGTTCGGTTATTCTCTTGAAACCGCCGTGAGTTGAGGAAGTAACGTCCGGCTAAATGACGTTAATGACAGCGCTTTATGGGAGGCAACCCATAGGTTTGGTGTTTTTATGTGTGGGTTTGATTTTGTGTGATTTTTTCAGTATTATGTCAAGTTTGCAGGTCATTGGCAAGTTGCAGGAAATTGCTTCTTTCAAGGTAGACTAACCTCAGTTTGGAGCTCATACAGCATTTCCACCGCCTGATTCACCGCCCGAGGAGGGCGACGATGCCGACAGTAGGGGAGTTCTCTTTTATCCTTTATCTATACCTTCAATGAGGACATTGAATATTTTAAATTTGGGGGTGATTTAGGATATTTGATTAATCGAGTCATAGTATTGCATATAGTTTCATGTAGTTCATAATACACCATGCTAGTTTAATTTCAATTAATTCATAATTATAGAAAAAAAAAATTCATGATTAGTTGCATATCATATTTTCCTTGATCCCGTAGCGCTTGGTGGTTCCGTTTAGTTGTCAATGATGAATTTGAGTGTGATAATGATGGATAGAGGGCTGATTTAAATACTTATGAATTGACGTGCATGTTGCAGAAACACAATCTTACACAACTCATCATTTGCTTTTGGGGCTAGGTTAAGGTCATGCTTGTTTGGTTGTTGAAAATTAATCACCTGATTATATTTGGAATTTTCTTTATTCCCTTGATAGCGTAGAATCACTAAATATAAGTTTGGGGGAAACCAGGGTTCATGCTAGTTTGTGTGAAATTGTTAATAATGGATAGGTATCAATTGGCTAGTAGCCAGCTCATATTTATATGAGTAGTCTAGGGTTGGAATTGAGAATTCTCATTCCAGATTGCATTTATAAAAAAAAGCAAGAAGAAAAGAAAAGAAAAAGAAAAAGAAAAGAGTGTTTATGAGAGTGTGAGTATGCAGAGTTGGCCAGGGTGAGCTCTTTAATACTCGAGCAATTAAGTTCTAGGGGACTCAAGCCTAGTGACCTAAGACTTTTCCGGTCTGGGATCCACTAACCTAACGCTCGCTACATGGGTATTATTGTATAAGCCTTTTGGGGTCTCATCCATTGCACGGTCAAATAAGCATGTGTGTTGTGTATAGTATTATGCGTCATAGTTGTTAGTAATAAAGCATGAATTCTTGTCTAACTCAAATGATGATGGAGGTGTTTCTAAGTTATGAAGTGTCTAGCGTTCATTCTATTTATAAACTTGTGATTGTCTTGGCGAAGAATAGGTATGGTTTTGATCTAGCGCTAGGAATAATTCTGATGAGCATTGCACACACGCACGTTTCTGTACTTGTAAATGTTAATATGCTGATATTTAGTCGATCTCTATTTGGAGTTATCACATTCTCTGAGGCACGCTGCTAAATTGGTTATTACTTTGCTTATGGGATCCTTGCATCAGTTGCATTCATGCATTTAGAGGTAGTCGAGTCTGTTTTCGCTTGAGGACAAGCATCAGTTTAAGTTTGGGGGTGTGATAAATGGATTTTATATCCACTTATTATGCGCTATTTTGACCCAGATTTGTGGTTTATCCTTAAGTATGTTGTGTCTTTTAATTCATTTTTGTTGTGTTTCAGCATTTGTTGTGCATAACTCGCAACTTTAGGTATCTAGGCGATAAAAGGATAAAAACGGTGGATCTCTGTCTCAATTTTATCAAGTGGACTGGCTACGAGGAAAAAGAATTATCATAAAGAAATTCTGAGTGATATATTTTTAAATATGGAACCCCGGTTGGAATTGATATATTTTTCGTTTCGCAAAAGGAATCCAGTTTCAGATCCTCAAGAGACCGTAATTTGCACCTGGACGAGCAATGAGAAAATAGAATTATCACAAAAAGATGGAAAGTGATATATTCTTAAAGAGAAAACCCCGGTTTGAATTGATATATTTTTTGTTAAGCAAAAGGAGTCCGGTTCCAGGCCCTCAATATACCGCATCTTAGGACTTAAAGATATATTTATATTAATAAATATTTTATTTAATTAGGAAATTATATTTTTAAATATCTAATAATATTAGATATTTATTTTTATAATTTTTGGATTAAATTAATTATTTATTAATTAAAGATAATAAACTATGCGGTTTAAAAGTATTTTTTTTTGTTTTTGGATCGTACCAGCAACTGCAAGGCAATACAATTATTGTGTACACTAAAGTGTTGTCGGCAAAATAAAAAGAAAAGGAAGAAGAATAATAGAATTGTAAAGCAAGTGGTTGGTCTTGGATGCTGTCAGCTCCACTCTCCCACGAGCGCGTGGGAGACACGCGCCAGCAATTTCCCGTATAAAAGCGCGCTCGTGCACTGCACGCGCCAGGCGTGCGACTGGGTTTTTTTTCTGGCGGGCTGAGTGCTGTTTGTTTGTATTACTTTCGGCTGTTAATTATTGTGTGATGTTTTATTTTATTTTTTTTCATTTCTTTTTAATTCTTTTCATTTGTATTTTATTAATTTGGTGTGCTAGTTTTTTGCTATAAATAGGTTAGTTCTCAAGCTTGTAAAAAGACACCATTTCTTAGAGAGCAATAAATTCTTTCTTGTATTCTTTCTTTTTTTTTTTCTCTTGTAATTTTAAGTTTCATTTTTATACACTTTAAATTTTTGCAATTTTAGTATAATTATTATTTTGGTTGAAGAATTAACGGGGATTATTAGGAGCGCTCTTTTCTTTCATTGGAAGCTATTTCGGTTCTACTTTCTAACTCTTGTAATTTTCATATTTAATTTATCGTAATTTTTAATTTAGTTTTATTATTGTTGTTGTTATTATTGTTATTATTATTATTATTATTATTATTATTATTATTATTATTATTATTATTATTATTATTATTTCAATTAATCCCATGAGGACGATTCGTTTAATTATGAACTAATCGCCGTCATGGGATTCTAATGGATTTATTTACGTAATTTAGTAATTCGATGCCTTAATAATTTGTATTATGATAAAAATCCAGATTTCCTAATGTGGTTGCGCTTAATTTATTAGATGCGTAGCTAACGTCTAAATTATTAATTCCTAATCGTAATTTTTAATTTAGTTTTATTATTGTTGTTGTTATTATTGTTATTATTATTATTATTATTATTATTATTATTATTATTATTATTATTATTATTATTATTATTATTATTATTATTATTATTATTTCAATTAATCCCATGAGGACGATTCGTTTAATTATGAACTAATCGCCGTCATGGGATTCTAATGGATTTATTTACGTAATTTAGTAATTCGATGCCTTAATAATTTGTATTATGATAAAAATCCAGATTTCCTAATGTGATTGCGCTTAATTTATTAGATGCGTAGCTAACGTCTAAGTTATTAATTCCTAATGAATGCGAAAGTGGATTTAGGAATTTAGAATTTGCCATGTTAGCATAGGTTCGTAATTGTCATGTACATTTACGATAAGTGATAGGATTTTTTCACATCACCCTATGTAGTCATAATAAAGGAATTATTCGTAAACCAATTATGTTTTCAAATCTTATAGACATATAGGGTCTAAACATAAAAGGTGTCCTCGCGACTTCTATCTTTTTAAGGGGATGTTTGTGTGGTTTGATATAAGTTAAGACTGAAAGGCGCTTATGTTATTTTCGTGTTCCCGACTAGCTTTCGTAAATTATCAAAATTAATTTGAAATTAAGGCATCAATTCTAAATGAAATTAGAATCCCATGTTTTTCTCACATATAAATTTTCATTTAATTAAATTAATTAGTTCGAATTATTTAATATTAATAATTTAATTAATCAATTAGAATAATACAAAAATACCCCCTTTTGATATTTATTCAAGCAGTTTGTTGTTTAATCATACGTCGTTGCTTAAATATTATTTCTGAACAAACACCAAGTCTCTGTGGGAACGAATTTATTATATTACTTATGACCGCGTACACTTGCGCAGTTAGTTAACGAAACAACGACGACGGAAACTACACCTTTAATCGACACTTCTTCAACCCTGCACAATTAAACAAAACACATCAAAACTACCACAAACTTGAGGCCAAAACAATCAATTTAAGCCGATTTAGAATGCTCTAAATGGATATAAAATCCATTTATCACAATCCTATTCCTGATCAAGAAAATTGGCCAGCATATGATGGAATTCCTACTATAATGCCACCAACAATGAAAAGGGGTGTTGGGAGGCCAAGTAGAAATAGGAGAAGAGAAGAGGGAGAAGATGAGAAGGGAAAGAGAGCAAAGACTGTGCAGTGCAAGAAATGTAAATTTTTCGATCATAATTCGAGGACATGTAAGGGTGCTCCCACTGACAAAGAATTGAAAGCAGCTGAAACAAAGTTGGTTAGAAATCCAAGGATTAGGGATCAATCTAACGCAGCTAAAGCAGCCCGAGCAGAAGCTAAAGCAGCCAGAGATGCAACAAATGCAGCCAATGATGCAACAAAGACAACTGAAAAAGCAACTACATCCAGGAAAAGAAAGACTGCAACTCAGGGAAGTGCATCTCAGCCATCTGTTCTTACTGCATCCCAATCTCAGCAACAAAACTGATTACCTTCGAATGTAGTAGTATTTTGGGTTATTTTAGCTAGTATTATGGATGGTTTAGTAGTATTTTGGACGGCATTTTGGATGGTTTGGTAGTACTTCTAGTTTCAATTATCATAGATGCTATTTCTGTTATGTTGGATGTTTTGGATAATCTGGATGCTATGTCAGTTCAGTTATGGCATTTTACATGTTTTTCTGGTTTTTACTGGTCTTTTTTAGCCACTTAACATTTCTTTAACCTTTCATTAACAGAATGGTGTTTTTGGTAGGAAGTTAGTTTGTTAAGGGTACCGCCCAGAGGAGTCAAAAATGTAATGGTACCACTGGCAAAAGCCAAAAGTACAGTGGTAGC
Source organism: Saposhnikovia divaricata (assembly GCA_036435485.1). Taxonomy (NCBI): domain Eukaryota; kingdom Viridiplantae; phylum Streptophyta; class Magnoliopsida; order Apiales; family Apiaceae; genus Saposhnikovia; species Saposhnikovia divaricata. The sequence goes on from CM071596.1 coordinate 89,724,152, forward strand.
ATTGAGAATTTCCCAAAATTTTATTTTGGACTCAAATTATATATATTTATTATAGCACGAATCCAAATTATGTACAAATTTATATTATATAGATTCTACTTATTATGGTTAACTTTTATATGTCCAAATAATATACAAATTTATGTTAAATAAAAATTTCATTATTGTACATGATTTTTATTTATTATTAAAATAACTCTTTTATTTAACTTATTTATAACTCACATAATTTTTATTTACCATACATATTAATATAAATTTTAACATTATAAAAGTATAAAACTATATTAAATACCAATTAATGAAAATATATCTACTTAAATATTAGTGGACCGTCGCGTTATAAGCTTGTATGTCTAACGAGGCGGTGCAAAATATATTTCCAAGTTACACTAGGTTTTAACGGGCTTCTAGTTGGATTCAAATAAAGATTAAGTAAATCCTTGTTTTTGATTTTTTTTTAGATTCCTTTTTGGTTTAGGATATTTGTTTAGTCTCTATATATACACATACACAGTAATCTTTGAAGGGTAGACAATTTTCATAATAAGGATATTTTGGCTATTATTCCGCTATAGCTAGCGTTGAGGAGTTGAATTCAGGAGAGTTTTGTTTTCTTCATAGGGTTACAAAATATTTATTTTAAAACACATCACGTCACATGAAAGAAGATATGGATTACATTGAAGCCCTCAACTATGATGATCTGGATAATGTATCCAAGCTGCAAAAAACCCAGCGTTATACAGATATCATGAAGAAAGTTAAAAGTGCACTGGAGAAGGGATCTGACGTCTCCATGAATGGTGGTGTCTTAGAAGATGATCCAGAATACCAACTGATCGTAGACTGTAATGCCTTGTTAGTTGATATCGAGAATGAAATTATTATCCTTCATAATTTTATCTGTGACAAGTATCGACTGAAATTTCCAGAGCTTGAATCACTTGTTCATCATCCAACTGATTACGCTCGTGTGGTGAAGAAAATTGGCAATGAAGTTGATTTAACACTTGTTGATCTACAAGGACTACTGCCCTCAGCTATTATTATGGTTGTTTCAGTTATGGCGTCAACCACAAGTGGCAAGCCACTTCTAGCTGAAGATCTCCACAAGACTGTTGAGGCATGTGACAGGGCTCTTACATTAGATTCGGCAAAGAAAAAGGTTCTTGATTTTGTACAAAGTAGAATGGCATATATTGCACCAAATCTTTCTGCAATACTTGGTAGTGCTGTTGCTGCAAAATTGATGGGAGCCGCTGGTGGGTTATCAGCACTGACTGAGATGCCAGCATGCAATGTTCAGCTTCTGGGTGCCAAGAGAAAGAATTTAGCAGGATTTTCAACCGTGACTCCTTGTCAGTTTCTTGTAGGCTACATTGAGCAATCAGAAATTTTCCAGAGCACTCCCCCTGCTTTAAGAATGCGTGCTTGTCGTCTGTTAGCTTCGAAATCCATACTTGCTGCACGTGTGGATTCTACTGGAGGAGATGCAACTGGGGGAGTGGGAAATGCTTTTCGCGAGGAGATACGTAATAAGATTGATAAGTGGCAACAACCGTCTCCTGCAAAGCAAGTGAAACCTCTCCCTGTTCCTGATTCTGAGCCGAAAAAGAAGAGAGGTGGTCGTAGATTACGGAAAATGAAAGAAAGATATGCTATGACCGACATGCGTAGGCTAGCCAACAGGATGCAGTTTGGAGTTCCAGAAGAGAGCTCTTTGGGGGATGGTCTTGGGGAAGGATATGGAATGCTTGGCCAGGCTGGAAGTGGAAAGTTGCGTGTATCAGTTGGTCAGAACAAGCTTGCTGCTAAAGTTGCCAAAAAATTTAAGGAGAGGAGCTTTGGTAGTGGTGCTACCTCCGGACTGACTTCAAGTCTGGCCTTCAGTGGCGTTCAGGGGATTGAGCTCTCCAATCCACAGGCACTAGCTAATCAGCTGGGTAGCGGAACACAAAGCACCTACTTCTGTGAAACAAGAACTTTTTCGAAGATAGGGAGACCTTAATATAGATAATGTGCAGGACATGAGCAGAAGCAAATTGCTTTAATTTTTTATTTTTGTAAGATGTGATTTGATAATTTTAAGCATTTGCATTATGCCTATATGATACCTATATATTTTTTATTGGTAAAGAATGATACCCTTTATTTAATGCGAATAGAAGGTAAAATTGTGATTAATTAGGTGGACCTGTTACCAAATAGGGATGGGAAAAAAATCTGATCTGACGGATACCCGATCCGAAACCCGATATTTTGGATAATCCGAACCCGATTTTTTGGATTTGGATTTGGATTTGGATATGATTTTTAGACCCGAAAATTTTTGGATTTGGATTTGGATATTAGCTATACCGACCCGAAACCCGATCCGAAACCCGAAACCCGAAACCCGATCAAAACCCGAGCCGAACCCGAAACCCGAAAAATACCCGATTTTTATTTATTATATTTTATATTTTATATATTATATATTATATATAAATGTATATTATAAATACATATTATACATATTGGGCTCTAATAAGATCACATTACCTTAGGCCCATTAGGGTTTAAAACCATTTTTAAACTTAGTTACTATATATTAAAAGATTGATGTGTTTGTTAAGTCGTGGTATATATTAAAAGCTTGATGTGTTTGTTGAGTCGTGGTACATGATGTCGGTGGTGATAACAATAGAATACTACACTCTAATGGCTAGTTAGCACCCTGACTGAAGTGAATATTGATAAAATTAATATACATATTGGATTACATATTTTAACTTACTTACACTATTTTTTTATTTTTTTGTTAAGCGACTTATTTACACTATTTTTAATTTTGAATACCCGAAAAAAACCCGATCCGATCCGAAACCCGACGGATTTGGATTTGGATTTGGATATTGAGTTTTGGATCCGAAACCCGATACGATCCGAAACCCGAAACCCGAAAATATTTGGATTTGGATTTGGATTTTGCAAAACCCGAGCCGAACCCGACCCGTTCCCATCCCTATTACCAAACCTTATGTTATAATCAATTTGTTGGCAAACTTTCAGGAAATAAAAATATAAATAGTAAATAATGGACAACGATGGCGATCATTCTAGCAATTATGGAACACCAGGATGACATCGGTGGTTTTGAGCTAATGTAAAAATTTTCATTATTTTCAAATCCACTATTTATTTTCACACCTTCCTGGTGCTTGTTTATAGATTCCTCAAGATGCTAAGACAAGCAAATAGAACTATTATAAAGATATTTCCAACAAATACTTCCAACAGTTTAAGATGAAACTAATGTTAGGACATAGTAGATCACCAAAATGAAAAAAAAAATTGAGTAACAGCAAAGTAGAAGTGGCACCTAGGAAAGAGATACAAGGGATGCTAGATAAGTGCAGACACCATCTACCTCATTAAGATCCACCTTAAGTCTTTTTTCCAATTTGCGCTCGTTATTTGTATCTATGAGGTAAACCAATAGGCTCCCATCGACTTGGTCTTCCACCATAACCAACTCATTCCTAACTGGCAGGTAGCGTTTTAGACTACCCCAGTCATCAAACCGGAGCTTGAACATCATCTTCCAACTTGAAGCATCACCTGGTTGCTGCAAACACCATATCTTATTCCACGACCGACCTGGTTCCTTAACAATCTGAACCAATCCCAGGTTATCGTGCAACGGGAATAGGGAAATACACAAAGGTTGCTCCTCCGAACATAGTCCAGGTAAATCAAGTTGAGTACCAGTTAAATCAGAGAAGTTTATTGCAGATATAACCGACTTCTCATGATCCTCCCCTGAATCAAAAGCTGATGTGCACAAGAGATAAATCACACCAACAACACACACGCCATGACACATATGTTTTATGTTATTGGTAAACCTTTGACATCTTACGGACCATGAGCTAGTAGAAGATGAAAAAACAGCAATTTCTCTTGCTTTGTTCTTCCTCGATTGAAATCTTTCACGAAACCTCACGATCTTATACTGGCCATCTATATCTTTACCAAAGGCATAGCAAATATTAGTAAGAGTATCTTCCAGAGGAAGCTCAGGTATCTTTGTTAGAACAGTCCACTCCTGGAGAATTGGGTTGAGAATAGAGGCATTATCGCCATTGAAAATTATACACACAAGACCATCTACATCAGCAACAAATTGACACATCATATTGTAAAATTTTTCAGGAATATCAACGGTGCCAATCTCCATAAGACCGTTCAACGCCAAATAGCGAATGGTATAGCCCGTATCAGGAACATATAGGACCAAACAATCGCGGAATTCATCCAAATTATGCAGATGATCCTCCACAAATTGGGGATCTGAAACCAACTCACTAGACTCGGGCGATGATCTGATGATCCAGGCCCTTGTGTTCAAAGAGGCTGTAATATATGGAAAATAATTCATCAAGTTAAAATAACGTATAAATTGTGCATGCTCTATTATCCATGTATGATAAATTTTCTTATTGTCTTTTCCTATCATTACTATAAATTTCTTATGAGCACTTTCACTCAAGTCATGTCCAACCAGGGAACCAATAATCACAATTACAAAGAAGAATATAATGCTTCCATACAATTAACCTTATTTAATTATACAAAAGACAAGCCCCATTTGCAATAAATTAAGTGTTTCTTCTGATGACTTGTTACCTTATTTTGACAAACAAATACGATCTTCACACCTAGTCACCTACAACGTTCTTATATTTGCCTAACTTGGGATTTTATACTGTGATTTATAGATGAAGCCATAAAGCTGGTTTCTTTTATGTCTTGCACTTCTATAATCTTCATTTCATCTGGTTCGTTTGTGTTTCATCATCAACCAAGCACTTTGTTCATACGGGGTATCTATCACCTTTAATTAATAACCATTTGTTTTCTATACAAATATATGCAGTGCCCATTCAAGTCTTTCGTATGGAACATGTTATATCACAAGAAGACTTTAGTCATTAAAGTCATATTTGAAAGTTGTTAATGTCTACTCAGACATAAGATTTCTGGAAAATTCATAACAAAATGATTAATCATAATAATACATGTAAAATCAGGTATAGTATTATCAAAGAAACGCTGCAGACATAGAAGTACTTGTGCAAAATTAATCGATAGAGATGCCCTAAAACATGAAAGTATTCACATAGAAATCTATGCAAGTCAACAGAAAGATGATAACATTAAGGAATAAGGCTACATAAAATACCCCATGGTAACAAATTCATACTGCAGTCTGGTTGAGAATTTTAAGAAAGCAAATTGTGGGGAAACTTCACTTCCTTAGTATGAAAACTGATAAATTGTTATCTATTTTCATATACTAAGGAAAAATGAGCATGCATCATAAGCATAATAAAACAAGGTATGATACTGTAGTACTATATCATAAACCAGGGCCCACAAATCATGTATGTGGAAAATGAATTAGCGTACCTGGGGTTGCTATTTTTGGTGGCTGTTTCACATCTTGTTGCTTACGAGAAGGTCTCTCTGGCTCATGACCAAATGCCTGCGCATAGGTCTCATTGTATTCCTCATAGATTACCTTTCTGTACGCAAGAGCAGTAGCCTTGTTCTTTACAAAATCCCCATGCTCAACATTAACAGAAGACAAAGCCAGTTGATTGACAAAATCTAGCACTTCCATAGGCTGAAAATCATCCCTTGATTTCCTAATCTGAACCACAGAGCACAGAGCTCCATTCTCAAAATCCCCAACATCAACAGTCAACTCCCCCGAAACAGTCGTCGAATGAAAATTATCAGCAGTATTCATCCCTACATGATACACTCCCACTTCAGATCTAAAGCTCTCTTCACTTTCCACCCCAGCGGTCTTATTACCAGTTGTCATGCCGCCTGCCTCACCAGCTTCTTGTGTGGGATTTGAGACCTCGCCCCTTGCTGAACTTTCTCCCCGCTGATGTTTTGCTGAAACCTGCAGAGCATGTCCACTAGCTGCAGTTTCTAAACAACCCTCAGCATAAACTGCCTGCTCTGAGGAAGTAGCTTGGCCACTGTGGACTCCAACACTAGTTTTCGACTCATTTGGTTCACCTCTCTGTTCAAAGAGATAGTGATCCTTCTTTGCAAGGTCCTTAGATTTCTGTGATTTTGCAGAGCCTTTCCCTTGGCAAGGAACTTTGGCAATCACCATATGGCCACTCAATGGAGCTGAAAACAACCAAAATACATATAGAATGCTCAAATTTGATAATAAAAAAATCATGCGAATGTAAATTATACAAAGAAGGTCCTCTAATTCATATATGCAACAAGCATGGGTTCATAAAATTAAAACAATAACATAATGAACGTTAGAATGATATACTTCACAAAACATAATCTACAAATAAGTATTTTCTCAAATATGCATATCAACGTGAACTATAGAATTCATATATACGAGCACCTTCACTTAAATCATGTCCAACCGTTTATTACACATTACAATTAATGCTTCCATACAATTAACTTTATATCAATTAGACAAGCCCCTTTTGCAATAAATTCAAGTGTTTCTTTAGATGACTTGTTACCTTATTTTGGCAAAAACTAGCCCCTTTTGCAATAAATTCGAGTGTTTCTTTAGATGACTTGTTAGCTTATTTTGGCAAAAATTAGCCCCTTTGCAATAAATTCGAGTGTTTCTTTAGATGACATGCTAGCATATTTTGGCAAAAACTATTACAAATTCATACTGCAATGTGCTTAAGAATTTTAAGGAAGCAAATTGTGGGGAAACTTCGCTTGCTTAGGATGAAAACCGATAAATCTGTTATCTATATTCATATACTAGGGAAAAATGAGCATGCACCACAAGCATAATAACACAAGGCATGATACTATAGTACTATATCATGAACCAGAACCCATAAATCATGTATGTGGAAAATGATTTATCGTACCTGTGGTTGCTAGTTTAGGTGGTTGGTTCACGTCTTGTTGCTTATGAGAAGGTCTCTCTGGCTCATGACCAAATGCCTGCGCATAGGTCCCATTGTATTCCTCATAGATTACCTTTCTGTACGCAAGAGCAGTAGCCTTGTTCTTTACAAAATCCCCATGCTCAACATTAACAGAAGACAAAGCCAGTTGATTGACAAAATCTAGCACTTCCATAGGCTGAAAATCATCCCTTGATTTCCTAATCTGAACCACAGAGTAAAGAGCTCCATTCTCAAAATCCCCAACATCAACAGTCAACTCCCCCGAAACAGTCGTCGAATGAAAATTATCAGCAGTATTCATCCCTACATGATACACTCCCACTTCAGATCTAAAGCTCTCTTCACTTTCCACCGCAGCAGTCTTATTACCAGTAGTCATGCCGCCTGCCTCACCAGCTTCTTGTGTGGGATTTGAGACCTCGCCCCTTGCTGAACTTTCTCCCAGCTGATGTTTTGCTGAAACCTGCAGAGCATGTCCACTAGCTGCAGTTTCTAAACAACCCTCAGCATAAACTGCCTGCTCTGAGGAAGTAGCTTGGCCACTGTGGACTCCAACACTAGTTTTCAACTCATTTGGTTCACCTCTCTGTTCAAAGAGATAGTGATCCTTCTTTGCAAGGTCCTTAGATTTCTGTGATTTTGCAGAGCCTTTCCCTTGGCAAGGAACTTTGGCAATCACCATATGGCCACTCAATGGAGCTGAAAACAACCAAAATACATATAGAATGCTCAAATTTGATAATAAAAAAATCATGCGAATGTAAATTATACAAAGAAGGTCCTCTAATTCATATATGCAACAAGCATGGGTTCATAAAATTAAAACAATAACATAATGAACGTTAGAATGATATACTTCACAAAACATTATCTACAAATAAGTATTCTCTCAAATATGCATATCAACGTGAACTATAGAATTCATATATACGAGCACCTTCACTTAACTCATGTCCAACCGTTTATTACACATTACAAACAAAATTAATGCTTCCATACAATTAACCTTATATCAATTAGACAAGCCCCATTTGCAATAAATTCAAGTGTTTCTTCAGATGACTTGTTACCTTATTTTGGCAAAAACTAGCCCCTTTTGCAATAAATCCGAGTGTTTCTTTAGATGACTTGTTAGCTTATTTTGGCAAAAACTAGCCCCTTTTGCAATAAATTCGAGTGTTTCTTTAGATGACATGCTAGCTAATTTTGGCAAAAACTATTACAACTTCACACTGCAATGTGCTTAAGAATTTTAAGGAAGCAAATTGTGGGGAAACTTCGCTTGCTTAGGATGAAAACCGCTAAATCTGTTATCTATATTCATATACTAGGGAAAAATGAGCATGCACCACAAGCATAATAACACAAGGCATGATACTATAGTACTATACCATGAACCAGAACCCATAAATCATGTATGTGGAAAATGATTTATCGTACCTGTGGTTGCTAGTTTAGGTGGTTGGTTCACGTCTTGTTGCTTATGAGAAGGTCTCTCTGGCTCATGACCAAATGCCTGCGCATAGGTCTCATTGTATTCCTCATAGATTACCTTTCTGTACGCAAGAGCAGTAGCCTTGTTCTTTACAAAATCCCCATGCTCAACATTAACAGAAGACAAAGCCAGTTGATTGACAAAATCTAGCACTTCCATAGGCTGAAAATCATCCCTTGATTTTCTAATCTGAACCACAGAGCACAGAGCTCCTTTCTCAAAATCCCCAACATCAACAGTCAACTCCCCCGAAACAGTCGTCGAATGAAAATTATCAGCAGTATTCATCCCTACATGATACACTCCCACTTCAGATCTAAAGCTCTCTTCTCTTTCCACCCCAGCGGTCTTATTACCAGTAGTCATGCCGCCTGCCTCACCAGCTTCTTGTGTGGGATTTGAGACCTCGCCCCTTGCTGAACTTTCTCCCCGCTGATGTTTTGCTGAAACCTGCAGAGCATGTCCACTAGCTGGAGTTTCTAAACAACCCTCAGCATAAACTGCCTGCTCTGAGGAAGTAGCTTGGCCACTGTGGACTCCAACACTAGTTTTCAACTCATTTGCACTAGTTTTCAACTCATTTGGTTCACCTCTCTGTTCAAAGAGATAGTGATCCTTCTTTGCAAGGTCCTTAGATTTCTGTGATTTTGCAGAGCCTTTCCCTTGGCAAGGAACTTTGGCAATCACCATAGGGCCAATCAATGGAGCTGAAAACAACCAAAATATATATAGGATGCTCAAATTTGATAAAAAATAAATAAATCACGCGACTGTAAATTATACGAAGAAGGTCCTCTAATTCATATATGCAACAAGCATTAAAACAATAACATAATGAACGTTAGAATGATATACTTCACAAAACATTAAAAGCATTCCTACACCGAAACTCAAACTACGCCTCATCAACCGCCTTGACAAAAGTCCTCAAACTCGTCTGGTGTGATTTCTCAGCATTACTAGAAACCAACTAAGGTTCCACCAAAACTCTTATTCATCACTGATAACATGTAATAAAGCAAAAACAATACTTACAATCCTAGCATCTAGATAGCGAAAAAAAACCTTTAGCAGAGTTAATTTGTAGATTTAGTGAGAGAATTGAATGGAGCTAGGGTTTCAAAAAAAGGGGGGGAAATATCTAACAGAAACAAATTAGTGATAACACGGAGACTAGCGAGAGAAGAGACGTGTATAATTCACAATACAGATCAACTTTAGAGAGAAAATGTTACATAACACTTCCAATCCTAGCATCGAGACAGCGAAAACATACCTTTAGCAGGGTCAATTTGTAAATTTAGTGAGAGAAATGAATGGAGCTACTAGCTAGGGTTTGAAGAAAATGGGGGAGATATCTAACAGACGCAAATTAGTGATAACACGGAGACTAGAGAGACAAGAGAAGTGTATAATTCACAATTCAGATCAACTTTAGAGAGAAAATTTTACATCATCTTTTTGGCGCCAATTTGCCTTTACTCCGTACATTTCATAAAATTTGAGAAAAGGCATCACACAAATCGGAGTTATACTCAAATGGCACACGTCAGCACTTCAAAACATATATCGTGTTGCGTCTTTATTTTTTTTTTAGTTGAAAACGCAAGATGATGTTGGGTTTTGGGGATTTGGATTTTTTTAATTATAAAACATTACACGGATTGGTATTTTATATTCAAAACGTCACTTCAAATGGTATTATCACCCTATAACCCAAATTCATGTAGGATCACTATTTTAAAAAGTGCATTAAGCGGTTGTTTAAGTGAAATTGAACATTAAACGTTTCAATTTCATACTAAATAGGTGATTAAGCGTTTTTAAAGTATAAGCGGTCTATTAAATGGATTAAGCGGATTAAGCGATCAAAATGATGTTGACTTGCTAGTTTTTTTAATTTTAAAATTTTAATATTTATTATAATATGACAACAATTACAAAAAATATTAAAAATATCTGTTTAATTAAGAACTTTTCATATTTAAATTATTATTAGTAAAAGCATGTGAAAACGAGTCAAAAACAGGCCCGAAAGCAAATTTGTAATTTAGTATTTTTAAATATTACGTTTGTAGTTTTTATGTTCATTATGACTAACTATGACTTTTTGAATATGGAACTTACTGGTTTTAACTTTTATCATAATATGTTATATTATCTGTGAATGTTATCCTTTTTAAAAAATTATTATATGACGGTTGAAATTATTTTGACGGTACAATAAACAAAATTATGGATAAGATACCTCTTACACTTATTATAACCCGTATAACACACGGCTCATTTTCTAATATCTATAATTATTTTAAATTTTTAATATTTATGTGTTATTAATTTATATATTAAATTGTTGTTAAAAAATTGATATACACACACACACACACACACACACACATATATATATATATATATATATATATATATATATATATATATATATATATATATAAGATTTTACACGTTCAATTTAATATTTATTGTTAGTCACAGAGGCATGCCTGAATACATCTAATAACAAACCTAAGTATGTGTAATGCTGCCTCAAGCAAGGAGATAAAGACTGCCAAATAATCACAGTTGGGATTTAAAGAAATGAAGAATTTGCCTAAGTACCAATTCGAGAAGTACATTTGTCTATTCGAGAAGTCTAGCATTCGAGAAGTCAGAGATTCGATATCTCAGAAGACACTATTCGATATATCTGAATACACTGTTCGATATCTCATTCGATATCTCAGAGATTCGATATGTCTATTACTCTATTCGAGAACTCATGGAGTCAACAAGTCAAAGCATCATTCGAGTTCTCTAAGAGTCAACAAGTCAATGATCTATTCGATATCTCAAGGACTAAAGAAGCTATTCGACATCTCAGGGATTCGATATGTCAAAATGCTCTATTCGATATCTCAAGGAGTCACAGAGAAAAGAGCTATTCGAGAAGTAATTCGATATGTCAATATAGCACTATTCGAGAACTCAGAGTTATCGATTAAGTCAATTCGAGTTCTCGAATTAATCACTTAGCCACTTCTCGAATACATTCTTGGAGACAAAATACTGAAGAATTGTACAAGTCAGAAACCTGCAACAAGCCAAGACGCTTTATTTGACTATGTACTATAAAGCAGATTGGAAAGCCTACAAAGAAGCTTGGAGAGATAAGACAAAGGGACAAGGAGCTAAAGAATTGGATCTGAACAGGCTTTGCAAAGTCAAATCTGTAGCCGTTTGGACTCTTACTCAAGTGAGATAGACATACTGAAAAGTAGTTTGTTTTACCTACCTTATTTGTAGTAAGTAGGTGTATCCATGTCTATAAGGATACAGCCTCACTTCTTTAGCAGATAAGTTTTTCAAGATACATCACAAGAAATATCTCTCTAAGAAAAACGAAGCTGAGAATACTACCATTTGTATTCACAGATTGTAGCAAAATCTTTATCTAATAAAATATTAGATTAAAGTGATATTGTGTTATGTTTGTCTTTGTTATCTGTACTTACATATCTCACACACTAAACACATATCTTGTTGCAAAGATCCAAGAACAAAGAAAAGTTTAAGAATCCATTCACCCCCCCTTTGTATTCTTTTACTGTATTCAATACTCAACAAGTGGTATCAGAGCAGGCTGTTTAATCTAAACAGAAAACGATCATTCTCCCCAAAACTGCCAAATAATCACAGTTGGGATTTGAAGAAATGAAGAATTTGCCTAAGTACCAATTCGAGAAGTACATTTGTCTATTCGAGAAGTCTAGCATTCGAGAAGTCAGAGATTCGATATCTCAGAAGACACTATTCGATATATCTGAATACACTGTTCGATATCTCATTCGATATCTCAGAGATTCGATATGTCTATTACTCTATTCGAGAACTCATGGAGTCAACAAGTCAAAGCATCATTCGAGTTCTCTAAGAGTCAACAAGTCAATGATCTATTCGATATCTCAAGGACTAAAGAAGCTATTCGACATCTCAGGGATTCGATATGTCAAAATGCTCTATTCGATATCTCAAGGAGTCACAGAGAAAAGAGCTATTCGAGAAGTAATTCGATATGTCAATATAGCACTATTCGAGAACTCAGAGTTATCGATTAAGTCAATTCGAGTTCTCGAATTAATCACTTAGCCACTTCTCGAATACATTCTTGGAGACAAAATACTGAAGAATTGTACAAGTCAGAAACCTGCAACAAGCCAAGACGCTTTATTTGACTATGTACTATAAAGCAGATTGGAAAGCCTACAAAGAAGCTTGGAGAGATAAGACAAAGGGACAAGGAGCTAAAGAATTGGATCTGAACAGGCTTTGCAAAGTCAAATCTGTAGCCGTTTGGACTCTTACTCAAATGAGATAGACATACTGAAAAGTAGTTTGTTTTACCTACCTTATTTGTAGTAAGTAGGTGTATCCATGTCTATAAGGATACAGCCTCACTTCTTTAGCAGATAAGTTTTTCAAGATACATCACAAGAAATATCTCTCTAAGAAAAACGAAGCTGAGAATACTACCATTTGTATTCACAGATTGTAGCAAAATCTTTATCTAATAAAATATTAGATTAAAGTGATATTGTGTTGTGTTTGTCTTTGTTATCTGTACTTACATATCTCACACACTAAACACATATCTTGTTGCAAAGATCCAAGAACAAAGAAAAGTTTAAGAATCCATTCACCCCCCCTTTGTATTCTTTTACTGTATTCAATACTCAACAAGTGGTATCAGAGCAGGCTGTTTAATCTAAACAGAAAACGATCATGAGCTCGAATACACCAAAGACTACAGGTAAGGTGAAGGTCCCTAAGTTCGACAAAGAGAATTACAACCTCTGGAAAATAAAAATGCTATTGTTCATCAAAGCTGCCAATCCTCTCTACCCTGACATCCTCAAGAATGGTCCATTTATACCACAACAAGAAATTGCTGAATCTACAGTGGGCACAATAGTCATTCCTAGATCATATGTTGCAAAAGAGCCATCCAAATGGACGGACTCAGAGAAGGAAAAGGTTGCCCTAGACAGTCATTTCATGTTGCTGATCATAGACTCCATGGATATGTCGATGTTTTCTAATATAGCATCATGCACATCAGCCAAGGACATGTGGAACCACATCGAGGTGTTATGTGAAGGGACAGAGGAGGTAAGAGAAAATAGGAAACAGATACTGGTCACACAGTATGAAGCTTTCATGACACAGTCCAAAGAAAGTATTACTAATATGTTTGAGAGATTTCACAAGCTGGTGACTGAGCTTCAAATGAATGGGAAGGTTTACAGTACTAAGGAATTAAACATGAAGTTTCTACTATCTGCACCAAACCATCTAGAGCAAAGGGTCATATCTCTAAGAGAAAGAGATTTGAACAAAGTCACATATGATGTGCTCTATGGGGTTTTAAAAACTCATGAGCTTGAGTTGCTTCAGAAGAGGGCTATCCAAGCCAACCAAGGCAGAATGATAAACACATCCTGTGCCTTGATTGTCAACAAATCCGTTCAAGACCTGGAGGCATCTACAAGTCAACTGAGAATAGAAGAGATAGTAGATGATGAAGAGACTGAAGAAGAAGTGACTGAACCTATTGATGAAAAGGAAGAAGATGAGTTCTATACTCTTGAAGAGTTGGATACCATGGAAAACACTTCATATGCTTTTATGGCTAGAAAATTCCCAAACATCAGATTTAAGAGGAATCAGTCCTTCAAGTCTAGATCTCAAAATCATTCATCCAACAAGAGCAAGGCACCTGTGAAAGCAAACAAAAACAAATTCAAAACCAGCTATGTGGATAGGTCATCTGTGAGATGTTATAGATTCAATGACCTAGGGCATTTTGCCAGTGAATGCAAGAAGCCTAAGAAGAAGGATAAGGAGTTTCTTGAGCTTGAAGCTAAGTATGAGGCTCTGCTAAAGAAGCATGCACCAGGTAAGGCCTACATAGCTGAAGGGAAGTGTTGGGATGATTCTGATAGTGATGGAGAAGAACAAGAATTCTGCAACTATGCCTTGATGGCCAACTCCATGGAAGAACCATCTGAATCAGACTCTCAGGTACCATCCCTCACTACTATACACATGTCTGTTTCTGAATACAAATCTATGGTTGAACAACTATCTGTTGAGATGTTTAATATTCATACTAGTATGACTGCTGCTAATGAAGAGATTGTTAAACTGTCTACTAGGAATGAACTGTTAAACAAAAGAAATGAGGAACTAGAACTAACTGCTATGCAAATAGAAAACCTTAAACAAGAAATCGAATATCTAAAGAATAAGGTTCTATGTGCTAGTCAAGTTGAGAAAGCTCTTAGGGATAACTAGCTGAAAATGAATTTAAATTGAAAACATTCAAGAATTCCTCTAGTCTATTGCAGTCCTACCATGAGAAAAATCTAGCTAGACCTAAGGCTGCTATTGGACTTGATTATGACACTCTCAAGCAGAGGAAAGGCTATGCAGTCATTGAAGATGACATTGTTGTTCAAGAGGAAGTGCCTCAGGTTTTGAAAAAGGCTGAGACCCCAATATTTAAAACACCAACACTTGAGATTGATGAGGATGCCTTACTCATTAAGCAAATGTTGGATGATGAAGATAAGGCACAATCAAATGAACAACAAACATCCTCTAAGAGTGAGAATGTCAAAACCAAAGCCAAGGAGTCAGTAGGAGGTAGACCTAGACTTGAGAAATTTGTGAAGTTTGTTTCAGCTGGGAATAATGAGCTTGAGAAGATAGTGGCTAAAAGGAAACAGAACAGGAATGGCAAATTAGGGATTAACAAGGACAACAATTATGCTTATGTGCCAAATGCCCCTAGGAAAGTTTGTCAAAATTGTTTTAGCACTAATCATTTAACTCATGCATGCAATAAACCATCTGGTAGTGTTGCTAAACCATTCTATGATTGCTCTGTGCCTTTAAGACATAGAGACTCTCCTTTCTGTGATAAATTTGATTGTATGCCATGTAACATGAATGTAATGACTAGTTGCTTTAATTTGAGAAGACAATTCATGGAAGGTTGCATCAGTCACAATGTTCACACACACTACACAAGAACAAAGTCTTCAAGTCCTCCTAAAGTTAGGAAGGTGCCTCTGTCACCTAAGTCTAAGAACCCTGATTCTAAGACTTCTAACAATGACAAGAAGACTAACATCAAGAAAATTGATAAGCATGCTGTTTATGATAAGACTATTGCTAAGCCACATGGACCCAAACTTGTTTGGGTACCAAAAGAGAAGTAATACCTTTGTGTTTGCAGGGCAAAGAAAGTGAAAGAAAGGTCATGTGGATTTTGGACAGTGGATGCTCAAACCATATGACTGGTGATATGGCCCTGCTATCACAGTATGAAGAGAAGGCTGGCCCAATGGTTGCTTTTGGAGATGACAGCATTGGCAACACACTGGGATATGGCAAGTTGGAAATTGGAAATGTCATCATTGAAAATGTAGCACTGGTCAAGGGACTCAAGAACAATCTACTGAGTGTTGGTCAATTTACTGACAGAGGCTTCAAAGTGAATTTTGACAAAGATGAATGTTTGATCACCCACAAAAAGACTGGTGACTTTGCTCTATCTGGAGTAAGGAAAGGAAGTCTATTTGTAGCCAATATGAACTCTGCAAACAAGGACAAAATATGTTGCTTTTACTCAAAAGCATCAAATGAAGATAGTTGGCTGTGGCATAAGAAGCTATCACACTTGAACTTCAAAGGCATTAATTCTCTAGTCAAAAGAGAGTTAGTAAGAGGCATGCCCACACTTGAATTCTGTCAAGAAAGAGTGTGTGAGGCTTGTCAAAAGGGAAAAATGAAAAGATCAAGCCACAAGTCAGAGACAGTGACATCAATAACCAAGCCCCTACAACTAATTCATATGGACTTGTTTGGGCCTGTCAATATTATGTCACTAGGAAGGAAAAAGTATGCTCTGGTGATGGTTGATGATTTCACAAGGTATACATGGGTAGAATTTCTGGCATCAAAAGATGAGGCTCCCCAAGTAATCATTGAGCATATAAAGAAAATTGACAAGGAAGCAAAGGCCAACAATGCAAGTGTGATTGCATTAAGGAGTGATAATGGAACAGAGTTCAGAAATGCCATGCTTGAAGCATTCTGCAAAGAAAATGGTATTTCTCAACAATTCTCAGCTCCAAGGACTCCACAATAAATTGGAGTTGTTGAAAGAAAGAATAGAACTCTGATTGAGGCTGCTAGAACAATGTTACTTGATGCAAAGATGCCTACATGTTTTTGGGCTGAGGCTGTGAGCACTGCATGCTATATCCAAAACAGAACCCTCATCAACAAAAACACTGGAAAGACACCTTAGAACTTGATGACTGGAAAGAAGCCCACCCTAAAGTATGTTCATACTTTTGGAAGCAAATGCTTTGTGTTAAAAGATAACTCAGAATATGTTGGAAAGTTTGATGCAAAAGCATTTGAAGGAATTTTTCTTGGCTACCCTATGGAAAGAATTGCTTACAAAGTTTATGTCATCACTCAAAAGAAAGTTATGGAAAGCACAGATGTGACATTTGATGACAGCAAACTACCTGGATTAGAAGAAGCCAATGATGAAGATAAAGATCCTTTGAAGTTTGACAATCTAGATGATTCTGATGAGGAGATTGAAACTGAATTTGAGCCCACAATTCAACAAACTCAAGTGAATGAAGAACCTGTGTCAACCAACAATGAAGAAACAAGCATCCATGACACACCTGTGATTAGTGGAAACTTCACAGGGGGAGGAAATGTAAATGATCATGATCTGGATGATGAAGCAACATCAAGGCTGAGAAATCAATCTGAACATACAAGGAAATGGGATAGATCACATACTGCAGATCAGATAATTGGAGATCGAAATACAGGAGTGAGGACAAGGAGAGCAACTCTAAATGAATGTCTCTATGGTTGCTTTCTATCCCAAGTTGAGCCTAAGAAACTTGACGATGCATTGTTGGATCCTGATTGGATAATTGCTATGCAAGAGGAGATAAACCAATTTGAAAGAAGCAAAGTATGGGAACTTGTGCCTGCACCAAAGGATAGAATCATTGTTGGAACAAAATGGGTTCTAAGGAATAAGATGGATGAAAATGGTGTAGTCATAAGAAACAAAGCTAGGTTGGTTGTAAAAGGATACTCTCAACAGGAGGGCATTGACTATGATGAGACTTTTGCCCCTGTTGCCAGACTAGAGGCCATCAGAATTTTCTTGGCATTTGCTGCACATTCTAATTTCAAGGTCTATCAAATGGATGTCAAGAGTGTATTTCTGAATGGGGAGTTGGAAGAAGAAGTATATGTGCAACAGCCACCTGGCTTTGAGGATCCACAATTCCCTCACTTTGTCTACAGATTACTTAAAGCATTGTATGGACTTAAGCAAGCTCCTAGGGCATGGTATGACACATTGTCACAATTTCTACTTGAGAATCAATTCTCTAGAGGCACACTAGACAAGACACTGTTCTACAAGAAACATGGTGATGATATTATCTTAGTTCAAATCTATGTGGATGATATCATATTTGGCTCTACAAATGAGAAGCTGTGTGAGAAATTCTCTAAGCTCATGCAGAGCAGATATGAGATGAGTATGATGGGAGAATTAACATTCTTTCTTGGGCTGCAAGTGAGTCAAAGGAAGGATGGCATTTTTATAAGTCAAACCAAATACATCAAGGATCTATTGAAGAAATTTGACTTAAAAGAATGCTCACCTGCAAAGACACCCATGGCCACTGCCACCAAGTTAGATGAAGATGGTAAGGGCAAGAAGGTAGATATCTCAATCTACATAGGCATGGTTGGTTCTCTACTCTACCTCACTGCTAGTAGGCCAGACATCATGTTTGCAACATGCTTGTGTGCAAGGTTTCAATCAAATCCAAAGGAATCACATATGATAGCAATAAAGAGGATTTTCAGATATCTGAAGGGCACACCAAACTTGGGGTTATGGTATCCTAAGGACACAGGGTTCAATCTGGTTGGTTATTCTGATGCTGATTATGCTGGATGCAGAGTGGATAGGAAAAGCACCTCAGGTAGCTGCCAGTTTCTTGGACAAAGGTTAGTCTCTTGGTACAGCAAGAAACAACAATCTGTGTCAACTTCCACAGCTGAAGCTGAGTACATAGCTGCTGGAAGTTGCTGTGCTCAAGTGCTTTGGATCAGAAACCAACTTAGAGATTATGGACTTGTGTTGGAAAGAATTCCAATCATGTGTGACAACACAAGTGCAATCTCTATAGTTTCCAATCCTGTCAATCATTCTAGGACAAAGCACATTGACATCAGATATCACTTCATAAGGGAGCATGCAACTAATGGAACCATTGAGTTACATTATGTTCCCACAGAGAAACAACTAGCTGACATATTCACTAAGCCATTAGATGAAGCCACCTTCACAAGGTTGGTTAGTGAGATTGGAATGCTGAATTCTTCAAATTCTGGCTGAGTGAATAGATCAACTAGATTATTGCAGCAGTAAATACTTACTTTATCAAATGCTCAATATTTTTAAAGTAAGTATTGGCTGGATTATGATTTATAAATATTCCACAATGTTGCATATGTTGAAAATCATACATCTTTAGCTTGAAAGTTCTGTGAGATTTTGAGAGAATCACTATTTAATTTAGTAGAATATTCTTCAGTGAATATTTCTGGTAAATTTTAAAAGATAGTGAAAATTGAATTTTATGAGTGAAAAGTATAGTTCGATAAGTCAGACTTCTCGAATGGTTCATTGTTTTGTCATGGCTCGAGTTCTCGAATAGGCCTATCAAGAACCCTCCTGAGTTCTCGAATAGTGTCTTTTGAGAAATCGAATAGCACACTTTGAGTTCTCGAATAGAGTATTTTAGTTCTCTAATGATGGAGTTCTCGAATACTGTATTTGAGTTATCGAATCATTTGAAAAGGCTGATTTCTCGCTGACACTTAATCGCTTTTTGGATTTATATTCAAAATTTCATTTCGCTCATAAAAACATACTTTATTTAGCTTAGAATTATTTTCTGAGTTAAATAACTGCCAGCTGTGAGTTACAAACTGCTTGAGATATCGAATAAGCCTTTCTTGACTTATCAAATAGTTGTTTTATACTTCTCGAATGACTGACTTGTCGATACAAAACTTATATCTAATCGACAACTCAAGTCACTCACATATATACAATTCCACAACTGTTCAAATCATTTCATTCGATTTCTCAGGCAGCTAAAGTTCCAAATCCTCTGTAAACCCTAACGTCAAAAGCCAAATTTCTTCTTCAACCTTCATTCTCTTCTCATCTCTCTGTGTAACAATGGCAAATACCCAACTCACAATTCCTACCCACACCAATTTCATAGCAATAACCAACGATGTTGAAGCACCCAATGCAAACTTTAAGTGCTTCGTTCGATGGATGGCTGAATCATACATCAAGGATGCACTCTCAGCCAACCCAACTCTGTATCTAGATTTACTAGAACAGTTTTGGAGAACTGCTACTGTGGAGGTCGTGGCCCTAGAGAATGCAATAACTTCATACGTAATCTATTGCAAGATTCAGGACAAGGAAATCACCATCACTACTGAAAATATGAATCAAGCACTGGGGTTACAACAAGGAGTGTATGACAGTCAAGCACTGGGAGACTTGGTAAGAACTCAGCCAAGAGAGGTAATGAAATTTTCTTCCCTCGCTTTATTCAATCTGTACTTAATTTCATAGATGTTAAATTGATTGAATTGCCTGGGTTAGACAAAAATAGAATAGGCTATCCGAAATCCATGACCAAACTCATTTTTGGTAGCTTGGAGACTAGGAATGATGTGGATGTAAGGCTCAAAATAACTCCCCTTATGGAGAGTTTATTTAGGACTTTCCCCCACAACATGCCAATATGTGCCTCAAAATCTGAGTTAGCTAGGCCCAAGCATGTAGAGAAAAATGCTAACCCAGAGCCTGCTAACCAACCCTCTCAGCCAAACACTGTACCAAACACAGAGACAACTGCATCATCCTCTCAAAAGGGTGATGTTAGTAAAAAGAAGAGAAAACAGGTTGCTTCTGAACCTCTAAAAATCTTAACTGAAGCAGCCTTGGCTGTAGAATTAGGCATAGCAAGTGAGGAACCGGAGTCACCCTTACTAAGGCCAAAAAAGAAGAAGAAGTCTAAAACCACCTCTTCAGTCACCCAAATGGCTGAAGTTGTAAAATCAGGGGCAAACAGCTCACTAGGTGTATCTTCTCAATAGGGTGCATCTATAGAATCAAGCATTCTCCCCAATGCACCTACTTGTACAGAGTCAGCACATGGGAGTGATAAGGCTGGCACAACACTGAGTGGAGAGCACATCACAATTGAAACTCCCTCTATCTCTCAGGGGGAGTTGCCAAAATCTAATCTACAACACACTTCTCTTCCAGAATCTACCATTCATATTTCTTTGGAGCCTGCAACTCAAGCAATTGAGGAGCAAGGCATTGATCATCAAGAACTCTTTTCTCTTGATGAGCCAATGGATTCAAGTGACTTGGTGCATGACACCTTGCTCACCACCCAGGTACCACATTTAGATGGTCAGGGAATGCATGCTGGGCATCTCCTAATGACACCATCACAAACACAGAGGATTCACTAGTTTTAACTAGAGACTCTGTGCCTGTGTCAACTACTGTTGTAACTCATCCCACTTCTGTGGAGACAACAGTAGCAGAGTCTTTTCATCCGGTTACAGAAGTTGCATCTGTAATTGAGGAGTCTAGCTTGCCTAGCTCTAGCTCTAACTTTTTGTCCCAATGGCTGAAGCCTGTGCAACATGACAGTGCTTCAGGATCAGGGTCTGTTCCACCACAAATGTCCATTGAAGCTCTCCAAAGCTATGTTGTGGATCAGATTCCTGAGTTTGTCAAAATAGCCCAGAACCTTGTCACCTCCAACATCTCAAATCCAGATTATGAAGCCATCCTACTATGCCATAGGGATGATGTGGAGATGCAGAAGGCCAAGATTATTGATGATGCTGAGAGAGATGGCAATGTAGATGCCTGGATGCAAGGAAAGTATGATGTAACTCTCAGTGAAGCACTTCAATATCTTAGAGAGGAATACATCACTTCACTGGGTTCAAATGCAAAATCCCTGTCCCCTAGTGAAGTGTATGAAGCTGTCAATGATTCCTACAAGGGTTTTCTCAAGGCTGCACACTATCTTGGCAAGGGAGTCAAAACTGAAGTCAACAAAGTAAGTGACAAGACAGCCACTTCAGTAGAAGAGATAAAGAGGGCCTTTGATGCCAAATTTCCTCAACTAGACAGTGTGGTCAAAGATATCAGACACTGCAACACCACCTGCACCAAGATGGATAATAGTCTAACTCTCCTTAAAGATACAGTCACAGGTCTAGGAAGCAAATTTCAAATTTTATCTGATCAGACTACAGATGCCAATGCCATGCTTAGGACACTCTTTGCAAATCAATATGGAGACAAGCTGGTAACTGAGGTTCCTGTGCATGAGCTGTCTAGATTTGAAGTGCAGAGACTTAAAGAACAATCCCTGTCTGGCTTCAAATCTAATGCATTATTCAGTAAGGTAGATGCACTTGAAAAGGAGGTAGCTACTCTCACTCAGTCCAATGCTCATCTTACAGACAAGGTACAAACTCTAACTGAGCAGTTGAACACTCAAGCCACCACCACAGCTGATGTTCTTCTACATCAACAATCAATGTTGTCTGCAATGATGAAGCACATGGGTCTCCCTCTACCTGAAGAATCTTCAACCCCAAAGGTCAATACTACAGCCTCTGTGCCTGACAACAAGCCTAAGGGGGAGAAGAGAACATCAAGGAACTCAAATACAAAGGGGGAGAAACCACCAGTAAAGGGCATCAAAATCACTGAAGGTGCTCATCAAAGAACTTCAAAATCTCTAATTCATGTGCCTGGCAAAGGAAAAGACAAAATTGATGAGCCTCCTAATTCTCTACCAGTTGTCACTCTACCAACTGTGCACATCACTACTTCCAGTGGTCAAAAGCAAACTATGACAACCACAGTGGTTGCAGGGAGTATGCCATCTGATAAACCTTCACTCTCCATATCTAAAAGTGCCAAGCCTGTAGAAGTGAAGGTGGTCACTGAGGCCAAGCTACAAGAAATTGCAAACTCAAATGTTTATCATGATGATGCATTCTTGGAGTTTCTGAAAGTCTCAAGAGAACAGGCTGGTGACACTCAATTGTATCTAAGGAGCTTGAAGGATCAGATCGATTACTTCACTGTGGTACCTAGAAAAGTTGATAGCTCATGGCTCAAGGAAGTAATGATGGTAGCAAAATCCAGAATCTGGCATCTAACCTACAAAACTCTACATGCCTTGAAACATTCAGAGATAGATGCACTGATAGAGCTCATAGAGAAGAGGAATGTAAATGAAAACAATAAGAGTCTGTATGATGACTTGAGGAATGGCCAACCTTCAAGGCTGCCAGAAGTGATTAAGAAGCCATGGACCATCATCTATCAGTCTGGCACCAGAATTGAAGAGATTAAACAATTGGTCATTCCCAATGATCTCACTTCTCGAAATCACAGACTCATTATTGCCATCATTGATCTACTGCAAAAGAAGAAGGGGACAAGTACTGCTGAAGAGATAGAGGCACTGCACATTCTAAGATCATACATTGCAATTGGTGTAATTCCAGAAATGGCCAAGCCAAGGAGGAATAAGGATGATGAAGATGAAGACAAGAGTGATGGGAGGAGAAGTCATCACAGGAGTGATAAGGGGGATGAGGATAAGAAGAAGAAGAAGAAGAAGAAGAAAGACAGCAAGGATAAGAAGGATGATGACCAAGGCAAAGTCTATGAGAGGAAGAATGGAAAACAGCAAGCCTTAGGCATTGCTAGCAGTAATCTCACCACAACACAAGACTCTAAGTCTAGGGTGAATGCTGTTAGTAATGACCTACCAAAATCTAATCCCATGGCTTCTGCAACTGTTTTACCACCTCAAGAAGAGAAGAAGATTCAAGTCAAGAAACCATCTGTACATTTCAAAAAGCATACTGCTAATGGAATACTACAATGGTCCACAAACAAAGGTCACATGCTACTGCCAGGCAACCATGTCAAAAGGATCAAATTCAAACAAGCTGCAAGGAAACCAAAGCTATCAAAGTCAAGGACTCTGACAATCTATCCAGGCTTAAAACTCCAACCACTAGATGAAGATTTTGATGAAGACCAACTGCAATTCTTACAAGCTCAAAGAATCTATCATGTTGCCATTGTTGATAACTGCCTTGAGATCAAATATACTGATGGAAGGGAGGAGAAATTCAAACAAGGAGGATGTCAGCACTGGGGCAAACTACATGACATAGAAAGAATCATTGCATTGTTGAGCTCAGAAGATAAAGTGGAAAGAGTATGGAAGCTGGAGCTAATTGATTTTGTGAAGATGAAGAGAGATCATAAGGAGAAAATCAGAAAAGGGTGTCTTGAGAAATGGCTAGCAAGGGAGAAAGAAATTGAGAGACTAGAGATTGAAGCAGAAAATCTAAGGGCAAAGGGATTGTGTAGAGTTCAGTTTAACCCCTATGTGGTGAAGTATAGGAGGAGAAATGGGGATCAGGTCCACATCAGAATGAATCTACTCAACCACTATCCCGCAAACATTTTGAAACCAGTACTTGAAGATTTCAAAGACTCAATTTTGCTTGAGGAATTGGATGCTATGACAGAAATAATAAAAGCTATGGATGAGAATACAAGGAAGGAGAAAGAAAGAAGACAGAAAGCATATGATGATTTGCAAGCCAAAGCTATGGAAAGGGAAACAAATGACAATGGCTAGTACTTCATCATAGGCTGTAAGATTACTCACCCTGTAGTTCTATCCACATAGCTAATCAAAATTCATACATGTACTGTCAAGTTTTATCTTTATGTATGTTAGGCTTGTTATCAGACATGAAATTGTGACTAAGGGTCTTACTCACAATTTGGGGGAGATTGTTAGTCACAGAGGCATGCCTGAATACATCTAATAACAAGCCTAAGTATGTGTAATGGTATGCATTACCTACATGACCTCTTAACTGAGGGAACCTCTAGTTGTAGAGTTTCTATTTGTTCTGTACTTGTAATAGGCATCAAATTCTAGTTGTGTTACTGTACTTATAAAGTCAAGAATAATGCTTGAAAGAAGTTCCAAGGTTCATGCCTCAAGCAAGGAGATAAAGACTGCCAAATAATCACAGTTGGGATTTGAAGAAATGAAGAATTTGCCTAAGTACCAATTCGAGAAGTACATTTGTCTATTCGAGAAGTCTAACATTCGAGAAGTCAGAGATTCGATATCTCAGAAGACACTATTCGATGTCTCTGAATACACTGTTCGATATCTCATTCGATATCTCAGAGATTCGATATGTCTATTACTCTATTCGAGAACTCATGGAGTAAACAAGTCAAAGCATCATTCGAGTTCTCTAAGAGTCAACAAGTCAATGATCTATTCGATATCTCAAGGACTAAAGAAGCTGTTGTGACCAAAATCTTGCATGGGTTAGATTTAGGCCCATTGATGATTTAGGGTCCAATCCGTTAGTGAATTAGATGATCTATGTGGCTTCCAAGGGCCCATGACAGCCCATAAGGGCTATTCTAAGAAGGATCATTGATAGATACAAAGCCTAGGGTCCCAGGAACTAGCTTCCCTTGATTAAATCCCTAGCTTCCAGCTATTATTATAAGGCTCCCAGATATCAGGCTTCCATAGTCAGCCTACCAGAGGGGCTACCATGAAGAGTGTATTAAGAGAACGTAAGGCCTAGGATCCCAGGGGCGACCCCTTAAGGATAACCTGTAGCCTACAATTACTATAGCAAGGTAGCTAGGACAGCCATAAAATAGGGCTTCCAGTATAGTTACCACAGCCAGCCAGCAGGGCTACCGGTGCCTAGCTACCGGCGGTATCCCAGCTTCCCCGGATGCCTAGCAGAAGCGCATATTCAGATAAGGATAGCCTCCTATCTTTTAGGAGCACGTCTCTATAACCCATATACACTTCATATCAGATAATTACACGATTATTCAGAGATATACATCATTATTACATGATAAATCATACATTCATGAGATAAACATCAGTGGATAGGCTTCCAACAGTCCTGATAAGGCTTGGAAACCTGATAACTACATCACAATCAGTTGATACACGATTTTTATCAGCAACAACAGTCATTATCCCACTGGAGAGAGGATAAATCATCACAAACAATCAAACTTATCAATAAAGAACTACATCGGGGCTTGATCCACTATAAATAGTGGTATGTAGGTAGTTTACGGGATCTTCTTCGACACTTTACACTCCTTGAGTAGCTAGAGCACGTGCACTCTTGTGGGACACAGTCAAATTATGGTTCTTGGCAGGCCAACACATTGATATTGTACGGCCCCTGAGCTCTATCCCATAGATTCAGCCCCAATCATCACCAAAACACCTTCCCGTGTTCTTCGGTAACCCCTAGCCCTGAGCCTTCCCGGGCGGCTAACCTCAAATCTCCAACTATGAGCCTTTCAGGGTGGTTGGACGATTCCGTATTCATTGGCGCTATTCCAGCAATGGCCTCCACATAGTTGTGCTAAAATCCTCCCACAACAATTGGCGCTAGAAGGAGGGGGTCTTTAATTATCGTCTTTTGGAGGAAAAGATGTTTAACCGCTCCGGCAATGATGAAACGCCGTCCAACGGTGTTGATAAAGAAAATGGTGATGAAAAACAGATTGTTACCATCAATGACTTGTACAAATACATCAAACGAATGGGAGAAAGACTGGACTCCCTTGAAAGAGATACTGAATTAAAGAAAAAGTGCGAAATGGAATTCAGTCTGTTGTCAAAACTAGATGAACAAGAAATGATTCTGGGACAAAACTCGCATGAAAAGGGACTTGGAGATATTTTCCGAGATATTGTTCATGGATATAACATTCCATTAAAATCTGAGATGATCAATAGTGGCATCATTCGTGCACAAAATGAGCCGAGTACGAGATTGGATGGCCTGATTGTTGGCCGAAAATCGCAAGAAACGGGCAAATTTTCCCCTGAAAGAAGTAACCAGAAGAGATCTGAGATAGGGCCTTTGAAGGACCTTCAAGGACAAATGCAATCAGGGAGCCAATGGGGCTTCCGCCAGGAATCCCACCTAGGGATACCGTGGCATCAACATGAAGGGCTCTCGCCGGAAACCCTTAAATACCAAGGCCAGAATGAATCTCAAGCGTATAGCCATGTCAGTGAAGGAAAGTTCCTATCCTTTGGAAGCCCACGAGATGGAGGGATAAAGCATAACTCAGGCTTCCAGCATACTTGCGGACTTGAAAGCAATCGAGAAATGAACCCAGATAATATGGATGAAGAATATATACCCTCCAATGGGCAACCGGACCCATTTATCGTTGAAAGGCTGGACAAAGCCTGGAATACAGATGAGCCACCACTCCCTAAGTACTGTACAACGAGCGGTAGCCCCGAATATGATGGTAGCTCTGACCCGGTAGAGTACCTACATAGTTTTAATGCTAGAATGGAGGCAAACCATGTGGAGGAATCTGCTAGGTGCAAGCTGTTGGCTGCAACCCTCAGTGAAAATGCTCGCCTGTGGTTTGAGCAACTTCCAGTGAAACATCCGGAATCATGGGAGCAAATGGGAGAGCTATTCGTAATGCGCTTCCAGCCTTCCGCAATATTCATACCGATTGAAGAAAGACTAGCAAGTCTTAAACAAAGGAATAATGAATCCTTAATGACATATATCCATCGATTCAACAGTGAAGTTTCCAAAACAAAGAAGACACTCGAAGAAATGTTTCGAGGCTTCCTTATGGCAGGAATCAAGCCGAATAGCCGATTTCAGAGGGGACTCAAAGAATGTGAACCGAAAACTCTGTCTGATGTCTATTCTTTGGCAAAGACAAAAGAGAAGAAAGGAAGGTCCGATAAGGAGCCTGCAAAGACCTTCAGGGATACGGGATCAGAAAGTGGGTCCTTGGGAAAGCGAAACCAGGCTCCCGGCACTAAAGAGGGAACCCCCACAAAAAGAATTCGAGGAGACACACTCCCCTATGTGAGGAACCCTGAAGCAAATAATGGTTTTCCCCTTACGGATGTGAACTCTATTACGACTAAGGCACAACGCGGAAGCAAAGCCCCGTTGAAGGCCTGTTATCGTAAATTCAGAAGGTACACACCTTTAAAAGCCTCTACAGAACACATCTACGAGGCAATGAAGGCGCAATCCTTCGAGTTGCCGATTCCAAGGCTCCGACTAAGCGGACCATACCCTAAGAATTACTGTGCATTCCATGGTAATTATGGACATGAGACTTCAAAATGTCGCCACCTTAGAGATCATATCGAGGAGCTGGTCAGAAAAGGACACCTACATGAATTTGTTGCCTCCGCATTGGAAGCACCCGAGAATAACAGAACTGATTATATTGAGGTCGGGAAAATCCAAGAAGCTGAAAAGGGTTACTATCCCAGAAGCCCTAACAAAGAGACTACAGATGGTAAAAATAAAGGGGCTAGCTCCAAAGAAGAGAAGCATGTGAGGGTGCCCAGACCTCAATACTTACACGGTGGAGGACATCATGGTAGCCCTGGATCCGGTAGCCCTGAGTCCGGTAGTACTGGATCCGGTAGCCCTGAAATTCGGTAGCTCCAAAGATAAAACACCAATGAGCCGGACTGACCAGCCACATGACTGGGTTGGGGTCCCAAAGAAGGCACCCTGAATTACCATCCACCAGAAAGCCCCTGCGGAAGTCTTCTTTCGGGCATAGGCTCAAAGGAATTCAACTTATTAGTTGTAGCTGTGTAACTTTAAATTCAGTTACCATGAACTTTGTCATTCATAGACACTCGGGGGGTAGCGCATGTGCACCACCCGAGGTAGTAGCAAAATGTTCTACCAATTGAATATCTATAAAGCTGGAAGCAGATTCCTATTCACTGTCTTCATAAGCAAAATGCCTGATACAATTGATAAATGATGATGATGTTCTAAAAAAGTCAATAGAAAGAAGATGTGCACTTATAGTGTGAGGCTTCCATCATGGAAACCTCATGTCAAGGTTTCCAATTTGTTCGGGGGGTAGCACCACCAATAATATTGATGTTGGAAGCTGGTAAGGAAAATCATGGAATTAAAAACTTTTCCTGACAAGCACTTTGGTACTGTGGAAGCAGAGGCAAGGCTCCCGGTACAACTGATCAGCATCTCAGAACGCAAATACCATGTAGAAATGAGCGACCTACTAGTTACATTGCAAAAAGGGAACAACTCAAGTGATGAGAAGGTCATCAAATATGATTTTGGGGAAGCTGAATTAAAGCACACCCTATAACTTTGTGAATGGGATACCGACCGTGAAAGAAAGATGAGTGGTAGCCTCAATTGGCATTTGACCACGTGGCTTCCCATCCAAAATAAGAATGGTTGCCTGGAAGGTCCATGAACACAATCTTGAAAAGCACTATCTAGTCTCTCACCAAAAAGAAAAGGCATGTAAGCCCTTAAAGATGAGCTAACTAATGGAGGTGCCAATACCAAAAATATTGAGGAAGCTCTTGGAAAAGGGGCAACCAAGTTCCTAATAGCTCCAGGCAACACAGTCATGACTGCAGCCTGACCAGAAGCCTCATGAGGATGGCGTATCTCGGCTAAGTGCTAAATGCTCCCAGATAGAGAAGTCCTATATATATCATGGCCGCCTCAGGTTCCCAAAGAGTTATGAACCAGAAACTTCATTCACAAGATGTTCCTATGAGAACTACTTCAACAGCTGAAGCTCAAATCATGAGATATCATTGGAAAAGAATTATGAAAGCAAACAAAATCCCGGAAAGCTATCACAAGAATATTAACGGGATATTGATGATCACTCCACCGGGGTTGCCACATATTAAGGCTACCAACTATCTGGCAAATATAGGATGGAAGGTTATCCTGAGAGTATGCAAGGAAACCAGAGGCAATTAAAAAGGCCTCATAATCAAAGAAAAACCTCTCGAAGAGGTTGCTACGAGAAAGGGATGGCTTCCCCTTGGGAAATATAGCTAACAGCTTCCCACATGAGAGATGGAGAAAATCCAAAATTAATGAAAGGAGGCTTCCTATCAAGAAGAAAATGGGTACAGGACTTCCAATTATAAAAAGAAATGTGGCTTCCCAATTGAGATTTATGGACCTGACAAAAAGCTGCAACAAGTTATGATACAATACCCAGCTTCCCGGGTATAGATTCAAACCTTCTAAGGAAAGAAGTGAAGATATCAAAAATAGAGCTAAACCAGAGGCTCGGGGGGTAGTAACAATCATGCTACCAAAACTTATTACAAAAAATGCTCAACTTTCAGAGGATTGACCGGATAATCAATCCAGGTTTCATGTCCATAGCCAACTGGAGAATTGGGCTTCACGAACTTCAGAGTTCTGGGTCCTGTATTGTCAGGGTACATAGGAGGCTTCCCCATACTTTACTTGATGAGCTTCACTGAAATATACTCAGAGCGATAAGAGAATTGAGATGATAGCAACTAGATTGGTGATAAGATGAATTAGTTCTCCACCACAGACAAGCTGTCATGAAGAACTGGGGGGTAGTGGATAATATACTTCTCAGAGTGGCATCTTGAAAATGCCAAGTTTTAAAGCAATGGAGCGGATAGTATACTTCTCAAAGTGGCATCTTGAAAATGTCAAGTTCTAAAGGCTTCATGATTATTACCAGACATGTACGGAAACTTGAGTGGTTCACATGGCTTACTTGGTTAGTAGGAGAAGTCCTCCAAATACTCATTTTAGGAGAAGTCATCCGAATACTCATTACCAGACATGTATAGGATCTTGAGTGATTCACATGGCTTACTTGGTTAGTAGGAGAAGTCCTCCAAATACTTATTACCAGACATGTACGGAAACTTGAGTGGTTCACATGGCTTACTTGGTTAGTAGGAGAAGTCCTCCAAATACTCATTTTAGGAGAAGTCCTCCGAATACTCATTACCAGACGTGTATAGAATCTTGAGTGATTCACATGGCTTACTTGGTTACCGGGACATGTATGGTACCCTGTTCGGCATACATGAATCCCTTCACTTTTTGGGCTTGTGTGGTACCCTGTTCGGCACACATGAATCCCTTTATTACCAGACATGTATAGAGTCTTGAGTGATTCACATGGCTTACTTGGTTACCGGGACATGTATGGTACCCTGTTCGGCATACATGAATCCCTTCCTAAATAAGGGTTGTGATAGAACGCTCTTCCGAGAGGCTGTCATAGCACGATCTCACTTATCTAAATATCTCATGAAAACAAAAGCTTGCAGGATAGAGGCCCCGGAACAAGCGCTTCCAGGTTGGGCTACCAGTGTTAGGCTTCCACAGATAAAAGCTCCCAGGATGGGGCTACCAGACTCAGGCTTCCGGGTGACAAGCTCCCGCAATGGAAGCCCCTCAAATGGAAGTTGCAACCTCAAGGAATAAGGTACATGCAACCCCATATGCCTTTGAGCAACCTATACGGGTATGTGAAAACTAAACTCACTCCTCTGAACTATGGTAATGCTCATATGCTCTATTACTCATCCAAGCTTTCGGTTAAGAGTTGTAGCTTATCCACTGATGTTTAATTAAAAATTCCTAATACATGCTTTATGATTGTGAAAATGACTAGACATTTTAGGAGTAAACTTATGATCCCCCTTTTAGGATTCCGTAGAGGCCACCTATCTAGTGTGGAAACCCCACTTGATAGATATTAAAAGATTGTACTACCTCTCGATAATAGATTATAAGATTAAAAGATTATAACCTCTTTATACCTTGTCTACTTAGAAGATCGCTGATCATAATATTAAGTAAATCGTTAGCCCCTAATAGTTGAATCGTAAATCAACTAGGCTGCCTTGGTTACTATTAGGTTACTTACGCGCTAGGTAGTCCCCTGAACACTTTGGATGTTCATTGTTAAGAAGAAGATGCCTATTAGCAATATACTTAAGGTCGATAGTAACCTAACTCTACCAAATACATGTACAAGATATGATAAGAGCATGCATTCATCAAGATAGATAATAACGAGTTCAAGAAACCATAGCAAAAGAAAGTACGAGTTAAGGATTACATCTGCGGAGCATTAGAAGTGCCCGCCCCCTCATTTAGAAACCAAATTCGTGATAAACCAAAAGAGTTCGTGAAGCCAGGATAAAGCAAGTGTTCGGGAAAACCAAGTACTTAAAAAGATTGCATAGTAAAAGGGATTAACCACTCAAGAGTTAATGGCGGCGTCTGGGATAGAAGATTCCTCGGCGGGATCCCCTTTATCGATTGGGTTACCCGGAGCTTCCTCGACTGCGTTTATGGGAGCCTCAGTCTCAGTTCTAGAGTCAGGAATAGCCTCTTCAGCAACCTTGGTAACCTCAACGGGTGTGCAGGCAGCCTTCTGAGCGGCAGCCTGAGACTTAGCAGCCTCCACCTTGAAGCTTTCTACTTGCTTAACGGCATCCTCACCCAAAAGGGTCCAGTCAAGGTTTGGCATTTTGAGCCAAGTAGATCGCATGTAGTCATTAACACCGTTTGCAAACCCCATCTTGTACCTGTCCTCCAGAGCATAACGATAGCCTTTCTTGGCAGCCTGCAAACCATCCACTTGTGTCTGTAATTCTTTCATTTTGACAGCCTGGTCTGCCACTAACCTTTCCTTCTCCGCATCTTGATCAGCAATAACCTTGCTAAGTGTCTCTTTGTTCTTGCTCAAGGAGGCCACCTCGTTCTTCAGCTTCTTATTACTCTCAGTGAGCTTCTTTCTTTCCTCTTCACTAGACTTTAAGTCAACCTTAGCCTTCCTGAGCTCCTCGCGTAACCTGGCATCGCCACTAGCAGCAACCGCGAGCTG
Organism: Saposhnikovia divaricata; assembly: GCA_036435485.1. NCBI lineage: Eukaryota > Viridiplantae > Streptophyta > Magnoliopsida > Apiales > Apiaceae > Saposhnikovia > Saposhnikovia divaricata. The sequence goes on from CM071596.1 coordinate 89,756,655, forward strand.
GTCTTCTAGCCTTAAGCGATAAAAGAGACTCTGGGCAGAAGCCTGAAGGGAAGCGTTAGCAGTTTCACTGCCTTTCAGCCTCGACCATCCGACAATAGTTTCCAGCGGGACCAATCCCCCAGTCACCTTATAAAATGCTTGAACCTCTTGAGACACAGTGGGAGCAGGAGCTCCCTTAACCCTCTTGGTGGATCTAGTTTCTGGGGTAGGAGCAGGGCTACCAGCAGTCCGGGTGAATTTCCTCTTCTCGGTCGGAACACCCTCACCCTTATTAGTAGAAGGAGAAGGAACTTGGGAGAAATGAGTAGCAGTAATTGGGGCCACCAGCATCTCAATATCGTCGTCTTTGAACAAGTCTTCATACTTGACGGAAGGCTGGACGAATGACGGAATGGAGCCAGACATTTCTGAAAGACAACAAAATAAGAAATCACATAAGAAATATACAGAGAAAATAGATAGAAATGAGCCTACACACAAATGATAAAATATGGGCGACCAAATAAAGGACAATGAAGTATATAGACATGTAGATTGTGTAACATATGCGTACGACAAGTAAGAAAGAGAGCAATTAAGGCAAGTTATAACTTCCAATGTTCCACGTGACTAATGGCTAACCAGAATCTAAATTATCTGAGGCTGTATCTTGGGCTTCCATACCCTCTCCAAGAGGCCCAAACTCGGGTTCCCCAAGGGCTTTCGCAGTAACACCCTCTCCCGTGGCGAGGGGCATGGAAACCCTAGGCAACGAAAAGCCCAACCTCTCCAGAACCTCAGTGGTTAATAAGTTATCGCCATCCCCCAACTCAGCAGCCAATTTTGCCACTTTCTTCGCCCGTTTCGCCTCACTTCCCGACAAGAGGGTTTGTTCTGGAAATCCTAAAAGAGACGATAAGAAGAAAGCAATCGTCAAGCTAATCGAAACTTGCAAACTAGACCATTGTTGGGAAAATGAAGGACTTACTTGGGAACAGGTTGAAGTCTTTTCTAATCTCCTTGCAATCAAAACAGTACAAGAATTGCTCTTTCCAGTCATACATTCCTCTCTTATTACCCTTAATACATTGGCCCTGCATATTATTCCAAGCCGTGAGGTAGTAGACTCCGACTTTTCTACCAGCATCCTTCAACTGATAAAAGTATCCTAACTCTCGGGCAGTCAAAACAGTTGAAAAAGCTTGGTCGTATAAGATGAACATGCATGCTGCCACTCTGAATGAATTCGGGGTTAGTTGCATGGGAGCTAAGCTGTAAAAGTTTAAGATCTCAAGAAAGAAGGGGTTCATGGGCATAGAAAACCCAAGTTTAAAGTATGATGATGACAAGACAGCTTGTGGGACGGCCCTACTAAACTTGAGATTGTCAAAACGATGACATCTTTCACCAGCTTCTGGCAATACCAGTTTGCAGCCAGGATTCCAGGAGCTCAACAACTTCTCCAACTTCTCAGCGTTCATAGTGGAGTCAACAGTTTCACAGGAAGGAAGTCTCTCTTTGGCTTCTCGCTTCACCTCTATCACGTAATCATCCTCATTTACCATATCGGCATTATCAAAGAAAGCTTGTTCATCATGATTCAGAAACCCATCGTCATAGCTTGGGGAGTACCCTTTCTCCCCCTCATCAGTGGATGAGCTCAAGTTTACTAAACCAAATTCCCTGGCACCCCCAATGGGAGAATTGACTTCCTGGTGAGAAGTGGAGGGCTTAGACACTATCTCGGCTTCTAAAGGATCGATGACCATAACCTTGGAACGAGTGCGAGTGTTAACGGTAGATCTAAGCATCGATGAGGTGCGGGGTGAATTAAGATCAGTAAGGGGTGCGAACCCAGAGTCAGAAGGCTCTCCTGATTGTGGAGATGAGTTGGCAGGATAACTAGAGGAACTATTGGAAGCAGACTGGCTTGCCATCTGCAAAAAGAGGAGGCAAGTCAACCACACGCAACTCGGAGAAGATACAAAGGAGAGTCCAAAGATGATAAGATCTTATAGCTATAGCAAAATTGACGCTACGGTACCCTCAATTAACTAAGCATGGCAACTCCCTATGGCCTAGGGGGATTAGGGCTAAACTCTAATTCATTCAAGAGGAAAGGAACCCCCTGAATTGACGTCAAATGGATCCTAGTTATAACCACCGTAGCACAACGCCATTGAATAACAAAAAGCTAGGCTATACGGTTGGGTCAAGCACAAGTGTATGGATCGGAGTTACCCAACGAATCAAGGCATGATAAGACTCTATAGATCTTAAGTGCACAACGAGGGATAAACTTAAGCAAAATCACCAAAGATAAGCAGTAAGCACATAATGCACACAAAGAAAAGTCAAATATACGGGCAACCTGAACGGAAGCCCCCCTTGAAGAATGAAACGTGTGATTATGCATTTAGAACAAATCCACTGTCTAGACATATTATCAAACAAGTTAAACACAAGACAGGTGTACAGATCTACAACTTTGATTTGTAAAAGAGTAAGTTAGGACGGAGCGGAAGCCCCTTCAAAAACAAAACATACGATGCACAATCGAAGCAAATCCTTTCTCCTGGCTCATAATCGAACAGGTTAGACGCACAAATCAAGCAAGAGACATATGTGGACATAGTGACAAGTGTGTGTACTTAGATGTGACCTAACAATCGAATTGGAAGTCCAATCGACAAGCACAAAAGCTATACGGTACACCAACGAAGCATGTTAATTATGGATCTTGACATAAACTGTGAAAGAGGAGCATCAATGATGCAACCAAACATCAAGCATATGCATAAATCAGTAGGTAATTGTTAAGATACATGCAAGGCTTTACCAGAAGCTAGAGATGGTATAAAGCAATGAAAACATACCTCAAGTTGGTTGGTAACGGAATGGCCGGCGTCAAGGAAAAACCCTTATAGTTTTTTTTTTCTAGAGAAAAAGATGAGAAGGTTGAGAGAAAGTTTATGATAAATGATAACCAAAAAGCCTGGAGCATAGGTTAATATATGAGAAAATGAAGAGGCATAACCAATTGATGATACCGTGGTGATAGATGAACCCGGCACAGAAAATGAGGCAAAGGGGGGTAGCGTGTTTGCATAAAGCAACTCCCCATATCACTATTTTTTAGGCGGGAATAGAAGAGTTTCACTCTAATTCTCACACCTACTATTTATCTTTTTATTTCCACCAGAATAAATCAGTTAAATTGATTATTCTCGCGCACACTAAATGGCTTCCGCCTAAATTACACGCTTCAAATCGAGCTTCCGCAGAATAATTATGAAATTACTAACAAATATATCATCGAGAGTTTAAAAAAAACATAAAATTCTCTTATCTCAAACGTTGTAGAAAACTTACTTTTTACACATTACATCAGATCAAATATATCTAGCAACTTGATACAGAATTTATGATTGGATTCCCGAAAGGATTGAACCCTGTAGACTTTAGGTTCCTCTTGCACTCATGCTTCAAGGAACCGGGGGGTAGTTGTTGTGACCAAAATCTTGCATGGGTTAGATTTAGGCCCATTGATGATTTAGGGTCCAATCCGTTTGTGAATTAGATGATCTATGTGGCTTCCAAGGGCCCATGACAGCCCATAAGGGCTATTCTAAGAAGGATCATTGATAGATACAAAGCCTAGGGTCCCAGGAACTAGCTTCCCTTGATTAAATCCCTAGCTTCCAGCTATTATTATAAGGCTCCCAGATATCAGGCTTCCATAGTCAGCCTACCAGAGGGGCTACCATGAAGAGTGTATTAAGAGAACGTAAGGCCTAGGATCCCAGGGGCGACCCCTTAAGGATAACCTGTAACCTACAATTACTATAGCAAGGTAGCTAGGACAGCCATAAAATAGGGCTTCCAGTATAGTTACCACAGCCAGCCAGCAGGGCTACCGGTGCCTAGCTACCGGCGGTATCCCAGCTTCCCCGGAAGCCTAGCAGAAGCGCATATTCAGATAAGGATAGCCTCCTATCTTTTAGGAGCACGTCTCTATAACCCATATACACTTCATATCAGATAATTACACGATTATTCAGAGATATACATCATTATTACATGATAAATCATACATTCATGAGATAAACATCAGTGGATAGGCTTCCAACAGTCCTGAAAAGGCTTGGAAACCTGATAACTACATCACAATCAGTTGATACACGATTTTTATCAGCAACAACAGTCATTATCCCACTGGAGAGAGGATAAATCATCACAAACAATCAAACTTATCAATCAAGAACTACATCGGGGCTTGATCCACTATAAATAGTGGTATGTAGGTAGTTTACGGGATCTTCTTCGACACTTTACACTCCTTGAGTAGCTAGAGCACGTGCACTCTTGTGGGACACAGTCAAATTATGGTTCTTGGCAGGCCAACACATTGATATTGTACGGCCCCTGAGCTCTATCCCATAGATTCAGCCCCAATCATCACCAAAACACCTTCCCGTGTTCTTCGGTAACCCCTAGCCCTGAGCCTTCCCGGGCGGCTAACCTCAAATCTCCAACTATGAGCCTTTCAGGGTGGTTGGACGATTCCGTATTCATTGGCGCTATTCCAGCAATGGCCTCCACGTAGTTGTGCTAAAATCCTCCCACAACAGAAGCTATTCGACATCTCAGGGATTCGATATGTCAAAATGCTCTATTCGATATCTCAAGGAGTCCCAGAGAAAAGAGCTATTCGAGAAGTAATTCGATATGTCAATATAACATTATTCGAGAACTCAGAGTTATCGATTAAGTCAATTCGAGTTCTCGAATTAATCACTTAGCCACTTCTCGAATACATTCTTGGAGACAAAATACTGAAGAATTGTACAAGTCAGAAACCTGCAACAAGCCAAGACGCTTTATTTGACTATGTACTATAAAGCAGATTGGAAAGCCTACAAAGAAGCTTGGAGAGATAAGACAAAGGGACAAGGAGCTAAAGAAGTGGATCTGAACAGGCTTTGCAAAGTCAAATCTGTAGCCATTTGGACTCTTACTCAAATGAGATAGACATACTGAAAAGTAGTTTGTTTTACCTACCTTATTTGTAGTAAGTAGGTGTATCCATGTCTATAAGGATACAACCTCACTTCTTTAGCAGATAAGTTTTTCAAGATACATCACAAGAAATATCTCTCTAAGAAAAACGAAGCTGAGAATACTACCATTTGTATTCACAGATTGTAGCAAAATCTTTATCTAATAAAATATTAGATTAAAGTGATATTGTGTTGTGTTTGTCTTTGTTATCTGTACTTACATATCTCACACACTAAACACATATCTTGTTGCAAAGATCCAAGAACAAAGAAAAGTTTAAGAATCCATTCACCCCCCCTCTGTATTCTTTTACTGTATTCAATACTCAAATTTATGCTCTATCTTGAATTCTTAAAATTTGATTTAGACAATTTTACAACTCACGTGAAATTAACAAAATAATCTTTAATTTATTGATGATTTAACAAAAAATTTTCAATTAAAACTACGGAGAAACAAAAGAGAGAAAAAATTGATGATTTTTTACGTTAAAAATTCAGTTCATTTATGAAATATAAGTATATTTCATTTTGATTATTAAAATATAAGAAAAAAACTAAATTTACCCAGTTACAAATCCCGCTCAAAGCAGGGTTGGGGAGGGTTAAATATACGCAGACCATGCCCCTATTATAATATTAGGGAGACTGTTTCCGTGAGGACCCTCGGCCTAGTACATAATACAAATACAGAAAGGAAACTAATACAAACTAAGAAACTCACACACCCACACACCCAGGGGTCGAACCCTTGACCTCCTACAAAGTAGGCAAGGGCTTAACCCACCCCATATTATTAAAAAATAATTTTTATTATTTGAAGATAGGCCAACAACATGTTGTTGCAATGGTTGAGCCACTTGCCTCCTTTGAAGGAGGTAAGGGGTTCGACTCCTGCGTGTGCGTGAGTTTCCTAGTTTGTATTAGGTTTCCTTTCTGTATTTGTAATTTTGTACTAGGCCGGGGGTCCTTCGGAAACAGCCTCCCTATTGTATAGGGGCATAGTCTGCGTACATCTACCCTCCTTAGACACCACTTTGAGTGGTATTATAACTGGGTAGGTTTCGTTTCGTTTTTATTATTTGAAGATAGTTTTACTAACAACCAAAAATAGTTTTAACAATAAGTATAAGAGCGATTATGTCCAAAACTTTGGTAGTCGATAGTCTGGTCTTCGGTACAACCAAATAAATAAAACTTTTAGATCATAAAATAAATAGATGAAAAACGATGTATCTAGAATTAAAATTATTTTAATTTTTAACTTATAAACTAAAATGTGTATTTATATTGAAATACGAAAAAAATGTACCTCAATAATTTAAATCATATAATTTGGTTTTATACATTGAATATGATTATCAATGTAGGTCTTCTACACTAAATAGGATTCATGTAAAAATTGTAATTATATTTTCTCTTTATATTCTGAGTGTTTCCATTTCGATAATCTATATATTATAAATTAATAGATAGCCCTTAACTAAAGTTTGGTATCCATTTTTAGATTTGTTATCCATATTACGTTTGGGAAAGATCCAAATTCATTATTTGACCCAATATTAATTAAAAAAAGTTTGTATACAAATTTAAATACTATTAATATATTCTCTTAATATTTATGGTAAGTTTATTAATGAAATTCGAATAAATCTTTTAATTTTGGTAAACTAATTAATATATATTATCACATAACAAATATAGAAAATCTAAATAATTTTATCTTTGATTTTATTTGTTATAATATATTAAAATAATATTTTATTAATATTATTTCTTTCAATATTAATTTATTTGATCTTAAATATAAAGTTATTTTCTTTATATAATCGTTATTATTATATATCATAAATATTAAAACATTTAAATTTAAACTATCATGTGTGTAGCACGGGCTATAATCTAGTAATTATTAAATTATCACTAAATTAAAGATAATTTTTTGAGTTTTGCGTGGGCCGTAAAATCATCCAAATCTGATTTCTAGATCTCAAGATAGATCCCAAATAGCATTTTTTAATCAAATCCTTTTCATATTATAACTTTATTTTTAAATTTCAATTTTAATACAACTTTTTTTAATTATATCCCTTTTAGATTATAATTTTATTTTAAGATGATATAATCTTGATCGTCTATTTTTAAAAATATTAGATTCGACGGTTGAGATTATTTTGGTAGTACAGTGACCAAACCAAAATTATGATAAGATCCTCTTACGCTTATTATATATAAGGATATAATAGTATAGATTTCAAATTTTTCTCTGAAAAAGATTTAAACTGAAACATGTGTAAGTAAATATTTTATTGATATAAAAAAGTTAAATGTTCTATTGTACTTTTTAAAATAAAGAAGAGAAAAGAGGTTCTTAAAATTTTTAGGAGCCATTAATAATCTTTTGGCTCATTTTTAATTTTATTCTTTTAATTTAAAGTTTTATTCTTTTAATTTGTTGAGCACCATGGCTAAAAAATTGGGATCACGGCACGGTGCATCCATCTGCTTTGAAAAACTCCCTGACGATCTTGTGATATGTATATTTACAAAACTGAGCAGCAACGACGAGAAACATCATGACTCATGAGCTGACTTGAAAGCTTTAGGTCCATGCTTATATGTCTCTAAGCGATTCATTGCCCTTGCTTGCCTCGTTCCTACTTCCCTTTCCATAGAGTATCCTGCTAGAGACCGAATTAAACTACGTAATTAAATGATGAAATCTCCAACAAGTAACATAAACTCCACTCCAAACCAACGTTAATTAACTGATTACAGATTTACAACTGAAATGAAATGAAATTACATAAATAAGGATAGATTGCCCACTTTCGAGAGGTGGGTGCTCTCCCAATTCCAACTCACACTTTGACACAATAATTAGATGCCTTTTCTGAACCCTAGCTGTATCCTTACATACTCCCTTCCTGCAATTACCTTCTTGCCCCTTTACTTTGTGTGTATTCCCATGTCTGCCCTTGTCCCATTTTTGTTTCTTCTTTTATAAGTCACCAATTTTTATGTGTCTTCTTGTGGGGTCGTAGCATTACCGGGGGCCCAAACAGTCACATTGTCCCCAAGGTGGAAGGTAGGAAACCTCAGGTCTGTGTTCTCAAAATCCTCCCATGCTGGTAGATCCAGCCATTTTATCAACACTTCATTACAGGGGTTTCCTTGGGGATCTTTGGATCTGACTTCTAGTATTCTTTCTAGGACTGGTTCCATTATCATATCAGCAGATATCTGGTGTGGGATGGGAATGGCCTCCCTAGTGTTTCCAGTGGCTTTCTTGAGTTGAGAAATGTGAAATACATTGTGTATTTTCGTCGTTGCTGGTAATGAAAGGCGATAGGCCACCTTCCCCACTCGAGCCAAAACAGGGAAGGGTCCATAGAATCTGGGTGCTAACTTGTCATTGGCCCTTTTTGCAAGCGAGGATTGGCGATATGGCTGCAACTTGACATACACGTGATCCCCCACTGCTAACTCAACCTCTCGACGATGGCAGTCGGCATAAGACCTCATTCTCTGTTGGGTTTGTGTGAGATTTGCTTTGAGCTCGTCCAAAATTGCATCTTATTCCACCAACTGTTCTTCCAGTGAAGCCACCACTGTGTTTGGTTCGGTGAAACGAATCAGGGTAGGGGGGAACGCCCATAGATAAGGGTTGACTGCTTCTATTGTTGACACACGCTGCACTCCCAAATGTATTTAGCTATGGCCTTCCTCATCCTTGGCCAAAACCATTCCCTTGCCAATCGCTGATAGGTTTTAATTTCCCCTGAATGGCCTCCAGTAGGTGAGTTGTGATACTCATATAAGAGTTTCTCCACTAAGTCAGATTTGGGCCCAATGACGACCCTGCCTTTGTAACGAACAATTCCTTGCACCAGTTCATACCCTTTAGTGTGTAGATCATTGTGTTCCAAGTCTGTCTTCAACCTCTGCACAAACCCATCGTTGTCAATAGATCCTTGAACCTCCTGCCATTGCACACCCCTAATGGATACTAGGTTGCATAACTCACCCATTTCAATGAAGGCCCGAGACAAGGCGTCTGCTGCCTTATTGGTATTGCCTGGTTTGTACATAATAGTGAACTGATAGCCCAGCAATTTGCTAACCCATCTCTGGTAGTCGGCACCAACTTCACGCTGCTATAATAGAAATTTTAAACTCTGCTGGTCAGTGTGTATGACGAAATGATGCCCGAGCAGGTAGGGCCTCCACTTTTGAACTGCTAGCACAATGGCCATTAACTCCTTCTCGTAGATGGATTTTAGTCTTGCTCTCTGGCCCAACAATTTGCTATAGTAAGCAATAGGATGCCCCCTTTGTAACAACACTGTGCCAAGTCCGTAACCAGATGCATCAGTTTCTAATGCGAACGGCAGGCTAAAGTCGGGCAACCCAAGCACTGGGGCTGTCATAAGGGCCTTTTTGAGAGCTTCGAAAGCATATGTTACTTCTGCAGTCCACCCGAAACAATCATGCTTAAGCTGGTCAGTTAGTGGCCCTGCTATGTGTTCATAATTCTTGATAAACTTTCGGTAGTACCCGGATAACCCGAGAAACCCCCGTAAGCTCTTCAAGTTTGTTGGAACAGGCCAATCTACCATGGATTGAATTTTCTCCGGGTCGACTGCCACCCCTTTACTTGATATTAAGTGACCAAGATATGCTACCTCCCTTTGCCCAAAATCACATTTTTTGAAGTTAGCATATAGTTGCTGTTGTTCGAGAGTCTTAAGCACTGTTTCAACATGGCTTTCGTGTGTGTCCATATCGGGGTTGAAGACGAGGATATCGTCAAAGAAAACCTGCACAAACCGTCTAAGATATGGTTTAAAAACGTCGTTCATAATTTCTTGGAAAGTGGCTGGGGCATTTGTCAACCCGAAGGGCATCACTAAAAACTCGTAGTGACCCTCATGAGTGCGAAACGCAGTTTTAGCAATGTCTTCCTTTCGTACTCTCACTTGGTGGTACCCCGACTTAAGATCCAATTTGGTAAAGACCACAGCCCCGTGGAGTTCGTCTAGTATTTCATCAATCACCGGAATGGGGAATTTGTTAGGGACCGTGGCTTTTTTAAGGCGCGGTAGTCCACACAAAAGCGCCATGACCCGTCTTTCTTCTTTACCAACAATACCGGGCTCGAGAATGGGCTGTTTGATGGCTGGATTATGCCTGCTGTTAACATGTCACGTATCAACCTTTCAATCTCATCTTTTTGCACCTGTGGATACCTATACGGTCTCACATTGACAGGATCATAGCCCTCCTTTAAAACTATACCGTGGTCTTGGTGTCTCTCAGGGGGCAGCCCATTTGGCAGCTGAAACACGCTCTTGTACTTATCAACTAGAGCACATAAGGGAAAGGGTACCTTTTCTGGCCATATCAGCTCACCTTCATCTTTGTCTTGTGCCCCCAAATGATTTAACTCGACCATATAACCTTGTCCTTCCTTACGTAATGTTTTCATCATGGCTTTAAGGGTGATTCATGTCCTTCCCAATGAAGCGTCTCCCGTAAGTATTACAGTTCCACCACCCATCTTGAATGTTATTTTCTGTGACCTCCAATTTGCAGTCATAGTTCCGAGCTTCTCCAACCACTGCAACCCCAGAATAAGATCAGAATTACCCAAAGAAATAGGCAGAAAATTCTCTACTATAGTTAACCCTTGTACTTGCAGAACAACAGATTTACACTCCTCTGCACTTTGTATCAACTCCCCCGTTCCTAATGAAACCCCAAATTGCTTCGTTTGGGTGTACTCAATGCCCAATTTCTCCATTGCCTGGTTCGATATGAAGTTGTGGGTGGCGCCGGGGTCAATCATGACGACAACCGGACTCCCATTAACCTCACCTCGTACCTTAAATGTCTTCGGGCTGGTAAACCCAACCACTGAGTTCAAAAAGATTTCGGGCGAACTGTCTTCCTCTTGCATCATTTCCACCTTTCCCCCAATCTCTCCTGTGCCACTGTCCTCCTCACCAGACCCTTCATCTTGTGCCAGTAGGACACTTAATTCTTTCCGTTGACATTTATGGCCAACGCTCCATTTCCCGTCACACTTGAAACACATGCCTTTTGCCCTCTTCTCCTGCAGTTCCTTTTCACTCAGCCTTTTCACCTCTACCACCGATTTGGGACTGCTTCCAGTAGAGACCCCTGAGGGTGCATAGCTAGCATATGACTTAGGGCTTGAGACATAACTGCCAGGGTATGACTTTGGCGACTGAGATCCCCAATTGTACACCGTTGTATTTGGCTTAACTAATGGACTGAGCCCAGATTTAAATTCCCCCTTCGGTTTAGATAGTCGCAACTTATCCTCCACCATGTGATCTAACTCCATCGCATGGTCAACAGTTAAAGGGCTCAATAACCGTACCTCGGCCTTGATATCCTCCCGTAACCCATTCAAGAATTGACCCAACGACAATTCTTCAGAGACATTATCTAAAGGAGCAAGTAATTCGATAAATTTCAGTCGGTAATCAGAGACCGTACCTCCTTATCGATGAGCTAGCCACTGTTCCTGTAACGTTCCTGTGGATTTTGCACGAAACTGGCACCTTAGCAGGGCCTTTACATGCTCCCAATTCTCAATCGGCCATCTCCTGTGCTCCCATTGAAACCACAGTAACGCCTACCCCTCTAGTGCCACCACCGTAGCTTCAACCTTTTCACTCTTCGATAAGCCATATAAATTAAAAAACCGTTCAGCCCTCAAAATCCATCCATCTGGGTTCGTGCCATCAAAGAGAGGCATATCGAGTTTTTTGTGTCGCCAAGAATTACTCGGGTTCCCATTCAAAAACCCATGATGTCCACCCGACCCGGATCCGAAAACTTGACCCGACCCGCACCCATTCACCCCGGTTCCTCCACCCGACCCGACTCCACTTTCTTTACCCGCTCCACCAGCTGCCAACCCCTTTTTCCCTATACTAGTACTGCTTCCTTCTCCACCCCCCAAACTGCTATCTTCGACAAATATTACCGGACCTTTGTCTTTGCCGAACTGTAGGCGGGTGAGTGTAGATAGAACATTGGTTTGAAATTTGTGTTGTCCCTCCTTCATCTCGAAGAGGATAGCCTCCTGTGTGTCTCTAGATCTGTTTATGCGCCCCTCTAAACGTGCTATGGCGGCGGCGAGTTTCTCGTCTTGCTGTTTAGAGATTTCGTCGAAGGAGGAGATGAACCGATTGACAAGGGTGTGCTGCAATGCTCCCATCTCTTTTTTTACAGCGGCCCCAACCTCAACAGTGAGGGTTTCTCGCATCTCTTGATGTGTTGTCTCTAGCCTGGCCTCTAACGTATTCAAACGATCTTCGACGGCGCTGTCCCTTGCCATGGATCGAAAAGAGGCTCTGATACCACTTTTGCTAGAGACTGAATTAAACTACGTAATTAAATGATGAAATCTCCAACAAGTAACATAAACTCCACTCCAAACCAACGTTAATTAACTGATTACAGATCCATTACAACTGAAATGAAATGAAATTACATAAATAAGGATAGATTGCCCACTTTCGAGAGGTGGGTGCTCTCCCAATTCCAACTCACACTTTGACACAATAATTCGATGCCTTTTCTGAACCCTAGTTGTATCCTTACATACTCCCTTCCTGCAATTACCTTCTTGCCCCTTTACTTTGTGTGTATTCCAATGTCTGCCTTGTCCCATTTTTGTTTCTTCTTTTATAAGTCACCAATTTTGACGTGTCTTCTTGTGGGGTCGTAGCATATCCCTCCATAACCATGTTGTACAAGTACCACCGTAAAATCCTCAACAAGTTCAAGTACATCCGTTCACTCCAAATCACACATTCGTCCGATGTGCTAACTGATGAGCCTATCCCAGCTACCATAACGTGGGGTGCCGCTTTTAGACCTCATGGTTATTGGCTCGCTCTTGTTTCATACAAAGAATGCTCCTTACACCATGAAGATCCCGTTGCTACTCCCAAGGATGTCATATACCATGAACAAATTTGGAGCTATGTAGGGGGCATGATTCGACTTCATCACATGCTGGTCTCCTCAATCAAGGACCACAGATGTCTTCGAAGGGTTATGGTCACTGACTCTCGTAATTGGGGGACTTTGACTCTTGAGGAGGATATGCTAGTTGAGCTGAGAAATTCTACGAGTACCAACCTTGAACACGTCCTGGTGCGTGATAGGTTAGGTTACGCCAATGAATTGGTTGTCCCTATACGGGAGAATAGTTTCTGGATTGTCTTGCAAGACGTATGCTTCTGCATCATCGAATGGCGGGACAAGGCTATGGATGATCGTATCCACGCCGATGAAGATGTCATGGGTATTCCAGCTGACGTGCCAGAAAGTTTCTGTCAAGGAACACAATATGAAAGGTTCTGCCTAAAGTATATGCTAGGAACTCTATTGAAAGACCCGGTTAAGGTGGAGGTCAACAAACACAACAAAGATGTACTTCAACTTCTATCATATATAAAGTACTCTGATGGAAACCTACTAAGGGATTATTATTATTCTCATTGAGCAAATGTATTTTCATCTTCACGCTAAGTCGCTAAGATCTTATGTTGTTTTCCTCGTCCCCCTAGGCGCATATATTTGATACTGTTTTGACATAGTTATCAAGAGAATTAATTTTTTTGCTTTGATTAAATTATTTTCATAAGAAGAGCTCGGTTAGATAGCCCCAAGTGATGAAGGTCTCTTGCACTGGGTCCTGCTTCAACCCGAATTATTATCAGAACACACACTAATCTGTAAATTAATTTGTTTCAAAAAATACATTTGCTTCTTAAATAGATGTCTAGAAAAACCATTTATTTTCGATTTGTTCCAGAAAACTGGAACATGCATTGTACTCCGTAGAAGTGAAGACATTAACATTGAGCACGGTGTTCAACAACGTGTGTTGAATTCTCTTCATCTATTGAAACACCCTTATCACTACACCCTCCTTTTGACATTGGCATCGTATTCTGAGATACATACAAGTCTCCCTCTTAGTGCCTGGTTCCACATTCAGACAGGGACGGAACTAGCATAGGGACTGGGTGGGCATCTGCCCCTCCTTGTCGCCGGTTATCATCTCCGGTAAAGAGTAAAATTTGGGAAATTCAATCCGATTCACTATCTTTGCCCACCCTTACTCATGATAATATAATAACTAAAAATATGTCACTGATATTCATTGGAAAGAGATAATCATAGCGCCTCTGTTATTTGAACGAATTCAAGCCATGAAGATACAGGGAAAATACATATATATGGAAAATATATGTACAGACAGATCAATGTAATTGTTAATGGATAATAACTAACAGAAACAATAATCTAAATGGGCCTACAATTTTGTTTATGGACCTGGTGTTCTTGTTTAAAAGTCTGTAGTCTAGATTTAAATTCATCGGTTTGTTTCTTTCCTTTTTCTACTTTTCTCTATTTTTTTCTTTTTTTTTTATTTAAATTCTACAGTAATCATGTAGTTTTGTGAATTGATTATTTTCTTCTCACTTTTAAAGTAATTTTTCTTGAAAGAATCTTTTTCTAAGTAATTTACTTTAATATGTAAAATATATAAGACAAATTATAAATAAAGAAAATCTATACTATTTCTACTTTATAAAATTAAAATTATAATCACTGAATTTGACAAAAAAAAAAAAGCTCAAATGACGCCCCCCTTCTACCATTTTCTGGTTCCGCCACTGCATTCAGATGTTGATTAAGTGATGCGTCAATCTCTGTTGTTCTCTCTCTCTCTCTCAACCACTTTCCTGATATTGTTGATTATTTTCATTGATAAGTTCTTTGTTCTTCTATCTCTGTTGTTCTTTCTCTCTCTGAACCACTTTCCTGATATTGTTGAATATTTCCATTGATAAATTCTTCTTGTTCGTCATGCTGCGATGACGTACTAGCTTTAGAATTCTGAGCCTCAGTGCTTGCCTTTGCTGTAAGACATTGTGAAATATCCTGTTCATCTCTGTTGCAAATAGTTGTTAGCTTGTATGATCAACACGTTTCGTCTCCAGATTGTCGCTGTTAGCTGAATTTCCCAAATGCATATCATTATTTTCCTCGAATAGCGGAACAGGTTTAATACACTCAAAACAGGAGAATTTAATTCATCTATCAATGTTAAGCATTTGGAAAAAAAATTGGGAATTTTTTTGAGCTATCTAGCATTTTCCATGTTAAAAATATGTTGTTTCTATTGTTATTCAGACCGAGAAATCATATTAATTTATCAAAATTATTCATTTATTGAGATTTCCCGTTGCAGAATGAACAACAATTTTAGGAAAGTGATGATGATTCCTCTTGCATTCGTTGCTGCAACCGGGTATATATCTTCGCATGCCTATCGTTTCATACGTAAGTACTTATAATTTGCTTCATATATCGTCCATTCATAATATTATAGTCATGTAAATTACTCCATTATTTATTAACTAAAGTTGAGTAAAGAAATATAAATATCTCATCAAACTATATATATTCATGAAATTCAATTCAGAGTGAGAGTTGCGAATTTGAGCTAAGTGCAGACCGTGCATGTGACGGAAAGGGAGCACAACTTGCAACAATTTATCCAACCTATTTTATCTGGTACTAATCATTAATTTGCATTTACAGAATAACTGAACTAAGGTCCAAAATGATCAACTAACAGATTTCTTATATGTTTGGAAAATGAAGGTCTAGCTATGCGATCGGGCAGCCAATCCAAAGTTCTTAGGATCTGGACCATGGATTAGGACCAGAGTTGCATTCACTGTGGATTGGTAAAAATAGTGAGCATACATCCTTGGATTTAAACCCGGTCAGGAATGGCGGAATTACTCGTACATTATTGACTGCATTCACAAGTATTTTTAGTAAGCCATGCATGGTATGTGTCGAATGCCACTTCCATTTACAACTTCAAGACTCTTATCTACTACTCTGTTCCCTTGATACTAATGCGAGTTTTTTTAATAACTAATTTCAGATTTACAGTTTCGTTGCCAACATCGTTGACACTATTCGACAAAGAGGCTGCTCATTGGGATACCATTAAAAAAGGGTATTAGTTTGATATGTCCCAAATTAACAAATCAATTATAAATATATCCCTTTTTATTGAATAATTATAAATATGTCCTATGATTAAATTTAACTCATATATAACTTATACACATATAATTGTACATATATTTAAATTGAATAAGACTATAATACCCTTCTCTTTATATCCCTCCCTCCTGGCATATGGTTGTTTCTTACGAATGATTATGGTGTCGTCTTTAAGGTCTGCTAATAACAATTTAGATGAGATTAAGGTTTGAACAGAGTACAAACAAAGTGAGCTTAACGTGACGTAAACAAAAGAGTGGATCCATATTTGTTGTTGAGATTTCATCGCCTAACCTAGGTAAAACAACTAGTTTGAGTTTGAGATGGGTTTGTTTGAATTCGGCCCCGCAGGGGCACAATGCTTGAATTAGTTTGAACAACAAACTTTTTTTGTATTGCTTCCAGTTTTATTTTATTTTTAATTTCTTGTAACAAGTTTGTCAATTCTACTAAAATAAGTTAGTCTATATTTTACTGTTGATGACTTAATGGTACACGAGGGTTGTCAAAATTTTAGAGTTAATATTTTAGTGTTAATCGATCATAGGTACATGTATCAGATTTAATAAAATGTAATTGATAAAGGAGGACAAAATTGTCTTTTGTAAATGTGTGGTTAATAAATTAATCATGGTTGTACTTTAAAATGGAACATATTTATAATTTGGGATAGATTTGTAATTACAAATAAATATGGGACATAATTATAAATGACCTTTTAAAATGGGACATATTAGAAAAAAACCCATTAAAAAAATAATGGCAAAGTTGAAAGAGGTGGAATTAACCTATCTTTTCATTTAGCATGTAATAGGGAATTGCTAAATCCAGAGCTCAATTTTAAGTTCCAACAATGACCAGATTATCCTTAATATAATAGATGCCTAATACTTATTCAAATCTTTATTATATCATCTGAGGAAGGAAGTCTTGGTTTTTTAGATTTGTAAAGACGAGAAATAAAATGGTTCGTGTGATATATTTTATTTTTCAGTTTGATTTTGCAAATGATTGATAGGTATAATATTTTTTCTACTAAAAAATTCATGCTCTGGAAAATGTTTTTGCTCTCAAAATTATTATAACTTCTGAAAAATTATCGTTAAGGACAGTTTGGTCTGTCATGATTAAAATTTTGCTCTGGATTTAATAAAATACATTTTAAATTTAATTGGCACTACTAAAAAAATGCTGATAGACATCGGTTTCTGGCTGATGTCTTTGAAAAATCCTGACCGATGTCTTTGTCGGTGATGTCTAAAGTCGAAACTTTAGACATCGGTTTCTGACCGATGTCTGATTTTTAGTAGTGTGGGCTCATAAAGTTAATTAAAAAATTCTAATTTACAAAAATATCCGCCCATATTTAAATATAAATCCCATGTATCTCAAGAAACTATACATCTAAGTCTCCCTAATCTCTACTATTTAACCTGCCACGATGAAATTAACGATAGCATCTAAGGATCCCTAATCGCTTATTATATATAAGAATATAATTTGTTATTTCATAATCAGTATTATTAAAATTATTTAAATATAAATAGGTTAAATTAATTTTAAGAATCCTCATGCGTAAAATATAAATTTTATTTAGAAAAGGTATAAAAGTAATAAATTTCTGTTAAAAGGAATAATTGATTAGGTATTATTAATTATGATATTATTAATAATTTTATTAATTTAAAAATATAGTCTAATTCTTATTTATTTAGAAAATATAATATTAATAATTAATAGATACAGGGGTGAAGGCCCTAAATAATCAAAAATAAATACTGTTTGCCCCAAATACAGAAAAGCGAAACAGTGACCCTTTTTACCGACGGGTTACGGAGTTGCGTCCACCGTATTGCAATAATACGGAATTGCGTACTGCACATTAGAACTAATATGGTGTACAGTACTCAGTATTGTAGTAATACGGTCCGGTCATGTATTATACACCACTGGAATCACCGTTTCGAGCTCCACAATCCTATGTCATTTTGTTTTCGTTTCTAATGAACGATTAAGAACCCCCAATTCAAACCTAAAATTCCAATTTCAATTTCATTTTCCGATCAACTTCGTTCTTCCTCATCCGGCATTTTCCAATTACATATTATACATCATTATAATCGTAATCTTCTACTTTACAACCCTATTTCATTTTTGTATCAGTTCTATTGCCAGATTTGGAGTTCCGTTATCAAACCTTAACTCAGATCTCCTTTGCCGATTGTGTTCTACTTCCCCTGCGGGGCTGGCCAGCTGATAGGAAGAAAGCTTAGAGAGAATTAGGTTGCCTCCTTCTAAACTTACGTTAAAACTTAATTGAGGCTAATAGGGTTTATAACATTGTATTTATAGGCAAAAATCTTAGCTAATATTTTTCCTATAATTATTAACCCTATTAATTAATTAATCTCATTAATTAATTAATTAATTAATAATTAAAACTCTTTTAATCATTAATTCTTTTTCTAAACTCTTCAGAAAATAATTCTCTCTCTCGATTTAAATTCTTAAATTAAATCCTTAATTAATAATATTAAGAACTCTTCTTAATTAATTTATAATCAATTAAATCTTATTTAATCAATTATAAAATTGGTAATAAATTATTTATTTCACAAATAAATAATTACTAGCCATTATTAATTATTTCGTCCATCAATAAATCAGTCTCTTTTATTGTGTGACCCTGTAGGTTTAATATTAAGCCGGTAGTAGAAATAAATAATAATAAAACTATTTTATTATTATTTATATTAATTCCTCTAATTCATTAAATATAATAAATTAAATAATTAATCATATTTATTCTACATCGCGAGGGATACTTCTTAGCATATCGCGACTATCCGGATAATATGAATTCACTGCTTAGAATACCTAGAACCTAGTCAGTGAATGGTTCTCGTACAATCAATTCCTTCTACCCTACAATGTCCCGATTATATACAAGGCACGGATCTAGTGCCAAGCCTATCTAATTTAATCATATGATTTCCTATTCATTATGCTTAGTTTTTTTTTAATGCAAATTAGAAACTTTTTTCTAATTTCATTCACTTTGGTCAGAGATTCCTGAACTAGCATAAGTGGCATAACATGGGACATTCACTTCCTTCAGTGGAAGGGGCAGATCCTCTATTGATCAATCACTATCTTCGTGTACAAATTCCTATGCCTAGAAGAGCCCTAATTATTGTCCCTAGAGACTAAGAACTAAACCAAAGTATAGTTCAATGTACATAAGATGACTATGATTATCTCAAGTCTAAGCACACTTGTACAACCATCACTATATGAACAACTACTGACACGTGAGTGAACTCCATTAGTTGTTCAACTATTCGAGTCATGTTCATTGAACTTATTCTCTAATAAGCACCTACATACTGGCTATAGTGTCACCACACAAATGCCTGTGAGAACAGACATCCTTCATATTGAAGCAAACATAGTATGTACCGATCTTTACGGAATAAACTAACTACCAATTAGTTATCCTACGACCATGAACTATTTAAGTTTAGAGTTATCATCTTTTAGATATCACTATTACAATCTCATCATAACTCTAAAAGCTTTACTCTAAACTATGGTACATCTAATTTAAACACTTTAAATAGATAAAGCCCGTAATAAAACTAACAAGTCTTTTATTAATTTAAATGAAATTAAATAGATTACATAAAAGTTCTTCCTAACTCATCATACATGATTGGTTTAGGACACTTTCACTTTCATATATATATATATATATATATATATATATAAACTGGTCGAAAATGATAACTGAAAAATGGAAGTTTAATATGCAACTGAATGCAACCACATGCAACTGAAAAACGAAAGTGGAATTTTCATTTTTTTGCCAACTTCCAGTTGTATATAAGGGCGGCGCAGCCGCATATGAAAATTCAAATTTCAATTGCGTAAAAGGTTAATTGCATGTGGTTGCATATGCAACTGGCTGCAACCTCATATGCAACTTAATGCAACTGAAAACTGTAAGTTGCAACTTTAAGTTTTCAGTTTTCATTTTCGACCAGTTTTTTATATATATAGATTTCAAAAAACTGGTCGAAAATGACAACTGAAATATGGAATTTTCTTATGCAACTGAAAATTGAAAATTCAAATTACAATTTTTCTATTGCTGGCGCAGCCCTTATATACAACTGAAAGTTGACAAAAAAAATTGGAAATTTCTTATGTAACTGAATTCAACCACATGCAACTGAATGTAACTGAAAATTGAAAATTCAAATTACAATTTTTCTGCTGCTGACGTAGCCCTTATATACAACTAAAAGTTGGCAAAAAAAATGGAAATTTCTTATGCAACTAAATGCAACCAAATTCAACTGAATGCAACCACGTGAAACTAGCAAGCAAAAAAAAAAATTTGATGAACAGTAATTAACCTGCCATGTGGCAGTTTTTTTAAAAATAATTTAAAATTGGATTGGAAGAGGAAAGATGGAATTTTTGCAATTAAGATAGTAAATATGCAATTAATTAAAGAAAATGGTATTTTCGCGAAAAGAAATTTTAAACCTGGCATTTTTTGTAAATTCTTTTAATTATATTACTTTATTATTTATTAATTAAAATAAATGATCAAAAAATAAAATACAAAAATCAAACATTTAATGTTTCAAGGAACATTTATAAATAATATTCTTCAAATTTTTAGTATTTATAAAAATGTAAACTCTACATTTATCATTACAAATAAAGGAAAAGAGTGTGTAAAAAATGGAAAGTGTACCCACATGTGATAGAGAAAAAAGGTAACAGGTCCCACCCTAACACACCAACTATAGAGGCAGAGTTACATTAAAGCAAAGGCAACACAAGTATCCCCATTCTTGTCGGCAATTCCACCAATACTTACAAATACAAATCTATAGATACAACTCACCAAGTTCTTATGTACAACAATGAAGTGAGTGAATATTGGTGAAACAAGAATCACATTAACAAGAAACAAGAAAAAAAAAAAGACTTTTATTTGTTTCTTGATTTATACAAAGACTTGATTCAATGATGGTCCAAGATCCTGAAACAAAATCACAAGCCCGTAATGCAAATCGATTCTCAGAGTCAAAATCACTTGATTTCTCCACATGGGTCTCTGATAATGTTTACAAAATCTTCATTTTTGCTCTCTTGATCCTCACTCTTGCTGCCCTTTTTTTTCTCCGTAATGTAAGTGGCTCAGCTGCTGTTCTTTGCTATCAGTCTCAGTCAAAACCCATTGAAAAAACCCTGCATTTTCCTAAAGTAGATTGGACTAAAGTTGAGGCAATTCAAGATAAAACAACCCCTTTTGGGAATTTTCAATCTGAGAATTGGATTGTTGTTTCTGTTTCGAATTACCCTTCTGATTCGCTTCGTAAAGTTTCGAAGATTAAAGGGTGGCAAGTGTTGGCAATTGGGAATTCAAGGACTCCTGATGATTGGAACTTGAAAGGTACTATCTTTTTGTCACTTCAAGAACAAGTTAAATTAGGGTTTAGGGTTGTTGATTATTTGCCTTATGGTTCTTATGTTAGAAAGTCTGTTGGGTACTTGTTTGCGATTCAGCACGGCGCGAAAAGGATTTTTGATGCTGATGATCGCGGTGAGGTTATTGGTGATGATCTTGGTAGGCATTTTGATGTGGATTTAGTTGGTAAAAATGGTAGACAAGAGGTTATATTGCAGTATAGTTGTGAGAATGCTAATAGGACTGTTGTGAATCCTTATATTCATTTTGGACAGAGGTCGGTTTGGCCGAGGGGATTGCCATTGGAGAATGTAGGTGAGATTGGTCATGAATTGTATTATAATCAAGTGTTTGGTGGGAAGCAGTTTATTCAACAGGGGATATCGAATGGTCTTCCTGATATTGATTCGGTTTTTTATTTTACTAGGAAGCCTGGTTTGGATGGATTTGACATTAGGTTTGATGATCATTCCCCGAAAGTGGCATTGCCACAAGGTGTTATGGCGCCGGTTAATTCTTTTAATACCTTGTACCATTCATCGGCATTTTGGGGTCTGATGCTTCCTGTTTCCGTGAGTTCAATGGCTTCTGATGTGTTGAGGGGTTATTGGGGACAGAGGCTTTTGTGGGAAATCGGTGGCTATCTTGTTGTATATCCTCCCACTGTACATAGGTTTGACCGAGCTGAAGCTTACCCATTTTCTGAAGAGAAAGATCTTCATGTCAACGTTGGTCGTTTAATTAAGTTTTTGATCTCTTGGAGATCGAGTAAGCATAAATTATTTGAGAAAATATTGGAGTTGAGTTTTGCAATGGCTGAGGAAGGCTTTTGGTCTGAGAAGGATGTAAAGTTTACTGCTGCTTGGCTTCAAGACTTGATTGCTGTTGGGTACAAGCAGCCAAGGCTGATGTCACTTGAATTAGATAGGCCACGGGCAAATATTGGTCATGGAGACAGGAAGGACTTTATACCTCAAAAGTTACCGTCCGTTCATCTTGGAGTTGATGAAACTGGAACAGTGAATTATGAAATTGGGAATTTAATTAGGTGGAGGAAGAACTTTGGGAATGTAGTGCTTATAATGTTCTGTACTGGTCCTGTTGAACGTACTGCTTTAGAGTGGAGATTGCTTTATGGAAGGATATTCAAGGCAGTTGTTATTTTGTCAGAGCAGAAAAATATAGATCTTGCCGTTGAAGAAGCCAACCTTGACCATGTATACAAGTAAGTTTTAATTTCCCCTTTACCAACAGTATTAGAATTACATGCAACTTTCTTTGTTTGCAGAAGTTGGCCATTGTTTCCCTTTTTGGTAGTTGTTATGCATGTTGATCATCAAGAGTTCATGAGTAAAGACACTACTGCAACTCTTAAGAAGTTTTTTAGACATGGCTTATAGATGTCTAGATATAGAAGATGGAATATAACAAAAGAACTTAAAAACTTTACACAAACTAGGGATACAATTTACTTGTAAATATCAGAAATAGTTTTAGATATTGTGATATTCATTTCGAAGCTGATTTTTGGGATCGAGCATGTTCACTAATGATTAAGGGAAATGTATACTGATAACTGGCTAACTGCTGCTTTGTTCTCAGTAGTTTGCAGGGTCTGCTAAAGCTTATAATACAGAACTACAAAAATAAATGAGATATGCAAGTCCCTTGGATTATGTCTTTTCGTTTCTTTTAACCTTTCTTTTTCTGGTTCTAAAAGCTTATAAGAGCATCCACAACGCGGTGGTTCGTGTAGTTGTTAGGCTGACGTGGACAGATTGTTTAGCAGGAGGACTTTGTTGTTTTCAAAGTTGTTGAAGATTGTTGTTCAATTGAACAACGTAGTTTGTCTCTTTTTATTATTATTTTATTTACTTGCAGGCCCACCAAACTGCACACTACTCTCTTTTTATGTTTAGAATTATCAATATGATATATATTAAATAATATAGATAAGAGTACTAACAACTTTGAGAAGATTGTTTAGCATCGGAGAGAATTTAGAATAAAAGTTGTTTAGAGATGAGTTGGAAGAAAGAGAACTAAAATATTAATATATTGGATGATGTGGAGGCTGCAAACAACCTTAAGGTTGTTTGGGTTGTGGAAGCTTATAATATTTATTACCTTTGTGTTGTATATTAGACTATTAGTAAAAAAAAATCAGCTTTCAACTAATTTTCTTCTCGTCTTTTCTTGATCACGTGTTGCAATTTGGTTAGGATTAGTTTCAAATCAAGAGGTTGCTTGTTCAAATTATGATTTTAGTTGAAGCAAGCTTTGGTTGTCATGATGCCAATACTTTCTGTTTGTAAGATGTGGGTCTAATGGTTAGATAAATGATGTGACAAGAAATCATTAGTTGCAGTGTCACATGACAACTGTATTCACTCATTATATCGTAGCTTTATGCCTATCTGATTTAATAGATCCATAAACATGTTATCATAATTGTTGTCTGATACCGTATCAATTTGTCTACAGGCATCTCCCAAACGTATTGAACAGATTTATGAGTGCAGAAGGGTTCCTGTTCCTCCAAGATGATACTATTCTTAATTACTGGAACTTAATACAAGCAGACAAGGCTAAGCTCTGGATTACAAACAAGGTAACTAAACCGTGAGGCTGCGCGCCTTGCCTATTTTTTAAGATTGTCATTTCTTGACACTTGAACAATTAATTACATTTTCAGACTATGTCAATTGACCCGGTTCCTTGCATTACATTTTTTTTCTTTTTCACTTTAATAGAAATTAGTTTCTCAGTTTTAGAAACTGCACTGAATAGTAAGCTCTAAACTTAATCACAACAAAAAAAAAAGTAACGAATATATTGCAAATAAATTTAGAGCTTTTCCTCTCAGCGTGGAGTTCTAGACATCTCACTTTATGATATACCCGAGTGTTTGTTTTTGAAAATAACTATGATCTTTCTCTAACTGTCTGATTAGGTGTCCAAGTCCTGGAGTTCTGTTCCACTTTCTGGAAAATCAGATTGGTTTGTGCAACAAGCAGAAATGGTGAAGAAAGTTGTTGCTACCATGCCAGTTCACTTCCAAGTCAGTTACAAAGAATCAGTGAAGAGTGACATGACCCTTACAATATGTAGTTCTGAGGTATTTTATATACCTCGTAGATCTGTAGCTGACTACATTGATCTTGTGAATCTGATTGGCCATCTAGATATGCATCAGAAGGTTGCAATACCCATGATCTTTTTATCGATGGATTCATCTGATAACTTTGACTCCATCTTCAATTCAATGGTTTATAAGCGAAAACAGCCTTCTAATTCTTCAGCATTTTATTCCCCGGAAGCAGCTGCAGTTCATCCTTGGAATGTCTCCAGTGAGCAAGAATTCATAAGGCTGATAAGAATTATGGCAGCAGGCGATCCTCTTTTAATGGAGTTGGTTTAAATTCTGAATGCAGATGATAGAATGTCAACACTTATTGAAAAGTTGCATGCATCAATTTGTAACTCTTAAACCCAATCCTGCAGCATTTTGTACAATTCCTTGAAAAGGAATCATTATTTTGTAGAGTCGTCCTGTGTTGTTGTCCACATTTTTAGAGATCAACTCTCGCCGGGGTGGGGGAGGCAGGGAGGGTAAAGAATATGTAGGTATCTTTCTGACAGTTTAAATTGTACATTAGTCGTACATGCAAGGAACTGATATTCTCTTTGTAGTTTTCTTCGTAAATGAATTCGATGTATTCACAGTTCCGCAACCAAGAAACAGCTGTAGAATTATCAGTTTCTTTCTTGAACAAATTTGATGTATCCACAGTTCCACACAACCAGGAAGCAGCTTCAGAACTATAATGCAACTTGTTCTACATTTAAGGAATTCATTTTCTCTCTAGTTTCTTTCATAAACAAATTTGATGTGTATCCACTCAATAAGCAGCAATTGTAGAACTATCATGTAACTAAATGCATTTATACTTTTCAATAGTACTCTGAATTACATATACAATGAAGACAAAACCCCAAATAGACGTAAATTACAGTTGGGGGAGTGGAAAAACCAAATTCACATTCGAACTGTTCTCGGAAGTTACATTAACCCATTCTCCACGCGCAAGGGAGAAATGGCTCAGGTAAACTAAGAATGTTATTTTGCATTCAAGAATTTATTTGTAAGCTACAATATTTACCGATCAATTCCTTCAATCTTATCTTCAACTTCAGAGTACAACTGCTTTAATTGCTCGATATTTTCTTCTGAAGTTTCCCAGTATCCACGTCCGTTGGCCTCCAAGAAAGTCTGTAGTAGCTTCCGGAAGGAGTTTGGGTTTGTGCTCATTAACCTCTTCAACATCTCTTCGTCTTTGATGAATGTTGTGTTTGCTTCTTCATAAACCCAATTGTCCACTTGTCCTGAAGTAGCACTCCAGCCCACCGTGTTAGTTAGCCTCTTTTCAATTTCACGAACACCCTCATATCCGCTGGACAGCATTCCTTCATACCATTTGGGGTTCAACAACTTTGTCCGTGCATCAAGTCGGACAGTCTCAGAGAGTGTACGAACCTAAAAAAGTAGTGGATACAAGATTCATTTTCTATTTGGATATGAAGGATAAGGGATTGTCTAATAAATTATTTACAGTATATAGCATGTACAGAAGACTAGATGATAGATGTCTACCTGTGCATTAGCCGTGGTAGTGTCTGCAATGTATGCATTCGGCTTCTTTCCATCCTTCCTTAGGTTCTGTACCAGATTGGTAGGGTCAGAGTCAAAGTAGTGACTGACATCAGTCAGTGAGATTTCTGATGAATCAAGGTTTTGGAATGTGGCCTCGGCCGTACTTAGAGCCATCTCAAATACTTGTCTCTTCTCCATCATACCCGTTCCAGGTGCATCACAGTCAAATGCAAACGACTTGCGGCTTAAGTACATGTCTTGAAGCTGCTTCTCATCATTCCATGAAGAATTTTCGACAGCCAGGTTTACATTGGAGGAGTATGAGCCTGAGGCATTGGAGAATATTCGGGTTGCAGCTTCTCTAACCTCAACGCCAAGAGTTTTTGCTTGCTCTAAAGCGTGTTTCCTGACAAAGTTCATTTCTTCGGGCTCATCTAGTTCAGCTACCATCTTCACACCCCGGTCCAAGAGATTCATCTGTCAAGAAATTCGGAAATTTTGAACTTTAGAAATATGATGGATACTATAACAACAAATAGTTATGAACACTTATTTAAAATTATCAATCAAACTAAAATTTGTTAAAACAAATCTGAACCACAAGAAAGAAGGATAAGTACCTGATTGATAAAGAGATCTCTGAACACTCCAGAGCAATTCACAACAACATCAACCCTTGGCCTTCCAAGCTCTTCAAGACTAACAGGCTCCACCCGGTTTACTCGGCCAATAGAATCAGCGACCGGCCTGACTCCAATCATCCACATAACCTGAGCCAAAGACTCACCATAAGTTTTGATATTATCTGTTCCCCACAATACAAGTGCAACAGTCTCGGGATACTTTCCTCCATTGTCAGCCTTCTGCCTCTCAAGCAACCTATCCACTACAACCTTAGCACTTTGCAATGCAGCTTCAGTGGGAATTGACTGTGGGTCAAGTGCATGGATATTTTTTCCAGTTGGTAAAACTTTGGGGTTCCTGATTGGATCACCACCGGGACCTGGTTCCACATACTTTCCTTCCAACGCTTGTTTTAAACTTCCCAACTCATTATCAGCTACAATTAACTGCAGACACGTACCCAAGTACCCAAATAGAACTCTCAGTTGTTCCCTGTCAGCCCTGTAAAATTTCGTGTCTGACAGGTACTGAATCCAAGGTTCATTTATACCAAAACCGAGTAGAGAGGTTAGCTTGCTAGACACGTTGACCACTTGGCCCTTCTCGTTAGTTGTTTTCTCAACAAATGCATATATGGCTCCACGTGATGCCTCAGTTATTTGCCGAAGCAACTCAACATCCTTCAAAATTCCTTTGTCACTCCCTCTATATATATCTTCAATCTCTCTTCCTACAGTCTGAGCCAAGATTGATGGGAGAGCCTTAATCCCTTCTTCTGCCCTGTCCAGTGCTGCAATGTTAACAAGAGTGGCAACTGCCTCCATCGCTGTTGGAGGCTCACCAATGATGTGGAGTCCACAAGGCAAAAGTCGTGATTCTATCTCCATAATTTTGGAGTACACTTTTCCGACCACAAGATCACGTTCCTTGGCAGAGATTTCAGCTCCTTCATCCGGAAGATCCACATCTTTGTCAAGATTGCATTGCCTGGCTGTGCTGATAATAGAGCTCACAATTTGCTGACCGCGACCGGAGTCTTTAAGAGACTGGTAAGAAGCTATCAGCTCACCCAGCTGCTTCAGTCCTTTGTAGAGCCCGGCATTTTCTGCTGGAGGAGTCAGATAACTTATAGTATTCGCATAGCTCCTTCGTTTGGCTATAGTGGCTTCAGAAGGATTATTGGCTGCGTAATAGTAAACATTGGGAATATTGCCTATAAGACTGTCTGGATAACAAGCATCACTCATACCAACCTGTTTACCAGGCATGAATTCAAGAGAACCGTGAGTACCAAAATGAAGCACTGCATCAGCTTTAAATATTTTCTCAACAAATGAGTAATATGCAGCAAAACCATGATGGGGGCTGGCTGATTTTGAGAAAAGTAGCCGCATAGGATCACCTTCGTAACCAAATGTAGGCTGAACACCAATGAAAACATTTCCATATTGTTTACCATACACCAACAGGTTCTCCCCATCAGAATTCAAACTCCCAGGAGCTTTTCCCCAGTTTTCTTCCAATGCAGTGGCGTAGCTAGTTAGTTTGTAGTACTCTCTGACACCCATTTTGTATGCTACATTGAGATTTGGGCTGCTGAACTGAGCCTCTTTGTCGTGAAGTATATCTTCAATCAAGGCTTCAGCAGTCTCGGGAAGTCCTTCTAGATTGTAGCCGTCTCCTTCAAGGTCTTTGAGAACAGAAAATATGGAGGCAAATACATTTAGGTAAGCAGCAGTTCCAACATTTCCTTTGTCTGGAGGAAAACTGAATACAGTGATAGCTACCTTCTTTTCAGCCTGCATATGGATATGATCAAGGGCTTAGCAAACTTTGTAATCTGCACTTCAGTTTATTCAGCATATATAAAGATGATACAGTAATATAAGACATTTGGCCTCCATTGTACTTGGAATTCGGAAATGATACCAAATCATGAAAGTAACTGAGACTCCTTTAATACATTGACATAAAAAAGTTATGAAGGACATCAACTCTATGTGCTTTTATGGATATTAGTATATTACACTTCTTACCTTCTTAGTTCATAATGTTGACAAAAAAGTAAAGTAAGATGTTTTACATTTTGCAAGATCAATGAAGATATAGAACCAATATCTTTGAGCATCAGAGGTTATCATAGTTATTAATGCAAAAAAAAAAAAAAAAAAAAAACGTGCTTACCTATTTTCACAGATAATGAGTGCAATGAATACTTTATAAAAAAATTAGAAGTTTCACATGAATAGATTTTTAAAGAGTAGAGGTAATATAAGGATAGTATGTAAAAATCTACAAGTTTCACAGAATCACAGGTCAAAATATTATGTACAATATTTGATTGATGATAATGTCTGAAAACACTTCAAATTTGGACATATATTCAGAAAAAAATTGTATAATTATAGTTACTATTACTATATTTCCTGGCCTAACAAAGCTAGGCAAGCTACTGATGTCGAAAACACACATGAAATTATATTTCTTGTCCATCATTCCAAATTATTTCAATATCAAAAGCACCTGAATGAATGATTAAAGCCTCGAGTCTAGAGTATGATTGACTTAAACAACAATCATGGCACTATGCATTGTACACCTACCCGAATAATAGACTAGAATGCACCTAGAAGAAACATGTATAACGAAACAAGAAGTAACTCAAAGGTTACATACCTTTGTTTTCCTTCTCAGTTCACCCCAGTTGATAGCCCTTGTGCAAAGCTGCTCCACTCTCTTGTGAAGAGCATGTGATTTGCCTGCAGTAAAGTTGGATTCACCATATAAATGAGCACCAAAGTGAAAGTACATGCAACATAGATTGGTAGAATCTGCAACTACCAACTAAACACAATGAAAAAAAATATTCTCCACTTGCCTGTTCTTGGATCCCGGCCAGAGAAGACAATAGGCTCCATGCCTCCATCGAGCTCTGGTAGAGCAACCTGCAAAGCAACCTGAATTGGGTGCAGGCCTAATGTGCTATTCAACCACTCCTCTGTCGTTTGGAATACCAAAGGCAATGCGACAATGTAAGGCACGTCAAGCTTCATCAATGCCTCGATAGCTTTTGGATGATCCTGTCTTGCTGGTCCCCCAACAAGAGCAAAACCAGTCAGTGACACCACTGAGTGCACAAAAGGCTTCTTGCTGATAGGATCAACAAGATATTTATCAACTGGCCCTGAAAAGTCTAGGCCACCAGCAAAAATTGGAATTACTTTGGCACCTCTTGCTTCCAATTCCATGATCACAGCAACATAGTGACTGTCATCACCAGTAACTATATGACTCCTCTGCAAAATTAAACCAACTACTGGTGAATTAGGACTCTTGAGCTTTTCGTTTGCATCCCTCCTCGTCCCATACCAATTCAAATATTCCTTCACATCATCATACATACATGGGGCCAAAGGGTGCCAAATTCCATTATCCAAGAACAAAACAGGATCAGAATACTGAATCTTCAGCCCTTTCAGAGCAGGAACATATGAACCAGAAATCATTTTTACAAAATTGACCAAATTATCAGGTGAACCACCGAGCCAAAACTGCAAACTAAGTATGTAAAGCCTCGCGTCTTGAGCTTTATCACTTGGCAAGTACTTCAAAACTTTAGGCAAAGTTCTTACAAGCTTCAACATGCTGTCAGCAAAGCCAGCAGATGATTTCTTCCCCTTAAGCAACTGAAAAAATGGACTCTTTGATTGCCCAAGTTGAGACATGCTAAATGTTCCCAACTTGTTGAGTCTCATCACCTCAGGCATTGATGGAAACACCAAAACTGCATCAAGCCTGTCCCGTTCTTTCTCGACAGCAGCCTTAACTTTAAGCGCAAGCTCTTCGACAAAAATCAATGATCCAATAAAAATATTGGCTTCTTCAACATCTTTACAGAAAGTCTTGTAAGTATCTTCATCTCTAAGCTCTTCAACCAAGTATCCAACAACTTCATAAGAAGCATTCTTCTCACTTTTGTTCAAAATTTGAACAGCCTCAGTAAGGGAAGATTGGTATTGAGCTTCTAGTACTACATATACAATTCTTACAGTGGGAAGGCCTTGAAGATTTTCGGGCACAACTCGACGCACTTCAGGGGAAGTTTGAGTGAAAAGGCCATTGCCAACAACAGCACATTTCACTCTCATGGGTGTTTTCGAGTTCGATAAATTGTTTTTCTTGGGAAGAAAAGAATGAAGGAAGTAATGTTTTTGAGAAATTGAAGATAATTGGTCTACTTTAGTTGTAGGCAATGTAAATGGGGAGGAAACTAATGAAGCCATGATTAAAAACTCTGTAATTTCAAGAACACTTCCCCTGTTTCTTGATTACAGAGTTATATATACACACACAGCAGTAAAGACAGATATATGCAATGAATTTGTGTTGTGTACCTGTTTCAGTGTTTTGAGCTTGTGTTTAAGTGAAAGGCCACTGATGGGCTCTTGCTCTTCTTCTCCAACTCTGTTTTTTTAGAAGAATCAGAAAGGTATGAGTTTATAAGTGAATGCAGAGTGTTGGTCATTTTTTGGTTAGTGGTGTGTGTGTGAGGCACGTGGACACAAAGTACACAAGTGACATAAAGTAAGGTGTTTGAGGTTGTGTTTTGGTTTCAAGATTATAGAGAGAGGAGAGAGAGTGGGTGTAGTAATCTATCCTTTTGGGGCATGGTGATGAAGTTTGCAGGGTTCCTATTGGTTGATTAGATTCTGATGAAGAGCTACTATGAGGGATTGGAGGAGCGAGAGTGTAGAGTGGATGAGGAGAGACAGAGTGTTGAAATTTATTACAGAATGGACATGTCACCAAGTTGAGTGTGATGTTGATTCACAACCAGGCATATATAAGTTTGTGTCATTTCTGCAAAAGTTACTGAATCACCCTATTCTTTTTTTTTAAATCCAATGACCAGCCAACTTTCGCGCACCTCGATTAATTTGGAGCATTGCTAGCACACTCCTACCCTATTCTGATTTTTCTGCAAATGTGTGTGTGTGAAGATTTTGTACACAAGTGTGTGTTCCTGAGTGAATTGGGGGTCTTTCTGCAAAAGTTACTGAATCACCCTATTCTGTTTTTTTATAATTCAATGTCCGGACCAACTTTCGCGCACCCACCTCGATTAATCCGAGCATTGCTAGCACACTCGTACCCTATTCTGTTTTTTCTGCAAGTGTGTGTGTGTAGATTTTGTACACAAGTGTTCCTGAGTGAAAAGGAAGTGATAATATTTTTGTGTTGTTTGATGGGTCCATGTATCATAGTTTCAGGCCAAGCGATGTGAAAGTTCTCAAGAGTTTGTAGCAGACAAAAATCCATAAACATCTAAAGATTATTAATTAGTCGAAAGTTATGTTTCTATGAAATAATGTTGTGTTTAGTTTCGGTGACTAGAATTAAACGGAATGAAATGAGTGAAATTATAAGGAAATTACCGAAAGTAGGAGAGAAGCTTGAAAAAAATGTGAGTAAAGTGCAAATTTTCTATGATGAGATTCAGATATATGATGAAGAACATAGCATTATTCTCAGAATGGGGTGTTTGATGTTGTTATGAATGAAACGGGGAAAAATTGAAAATTTTAAACATTTAGCTATATTATACAAACTAATGATTTGATTTTAACT
The DNA here is from genome assembly GCA_036435485.1 of Saposhnikovia divaricata. NCBI lineage: Eukaryota > Viridiplantae > Streptophyta > Magnoliopsida > Apiales > Apiaceae > Saposhnikovia > Saposhnikovia divaricata. The sequence goes on from CM071596.1 coordinate 89,789,224, forward strand.
TTAAAATACACTTTCGACCCTCCACAGTTTCATAATGGAAGAATAGAATTCAGAAGAACATTTTGTAGTCCTAGTAAGAGGGGTAAGGGAGGACTGGTTATGGATGTACCCGGTCTAAGATATCCTAGATGGTGTCGAAGTAAGAGATCGTGAACAAGTATATCATAATCCCTTGCTTATCAACAACATAATTTGCATAAATGGACCTTGCTTATCAACAACATAATTTGCATAAATGGAGCTATAAAAACCCAACATGCGACTCAATTTGCAACTGCAATCCATATTCAGCTCAATGCCCAGAATTTGTTTAACTTTTTTAGTTTTTGTGTCGATGCTAGTGGAGCATGACAAACCGAAGGTACAATACTGAGCAATTTTTCAGCTATAATTACATTGGTCTTCAATTAAAAAAAAAAATCTGCTCAGGACTCTGCAAACAAAACTGACCCTTCCTAATTTGTCTGATACTTCTACAACACCAGTCCATTATAGATTACGGTGCATGCTAGGGACATAATACTAAACACTGAGGACTCTACTGATGACTGTTTTTTTCGATTTAGTCCAGCTCCATATCAGAAATTGCTTCAGTCAAGATCCTCTGAAGCTCTTTGACTCTTTGTCTTGTTAATGCAATGCAATCCTGCGGCAAAATATGAGTCCCTCTTAGCATCTTCGACTACGCCGTACTTTATTGTATCTTGATATATGTATTAAGTGATTTAAAAGAATGCACTGAAAACTTTGTATCTTTCATGTTACTAACGATCCATTTCTGATGTGTTAGCAACCGAAAAAGAACCATTTTTTTTTAAATAATAAAAAATATGCATAAACAACTAAATTGCAACTCAACCAATTGCAGAATTACACTTCACACACTAAAACACGAAATGGCACTTCAAAATGTAACATGGCAAACATGGAATGATGGAAATCCCATAACCCTTCATAGAATCAATACATCCTCTTGTAAAATATCATGGGTGTAAACTGGAGTTTGTTAAAGTAAAAAATCTAAACATACTGACCTGAACAGCAGCGTTATAGGCAGGGAATGTTCCACCTGGCTTGTAGAGAGACACAAGCTGACAAGATGAATCCAATACAACAGTCAAAAGAGTATCCATAACGGACTCTTCCTCCGCTGTGGGATCTGCCAGGATATAGTTCTTGTGAAGTATACAAGTCAAAGAAAATGGAATACTGCTCAATTTGAGCTTTCTTTTATCCTTATTAACTGGCTCATTATCCAACTTTTGACCCTCAGTTTCCTCAGAAACAACAACCCTTCCATCATCATTTAATGAAACTACAGGAATTATCACTGCAAGATAGATATCATCAAGTAAGATTGCCAACTGGTAGACATGTTAATAGGAAAAGATAAAACTTAGCATATAGCACAAACTTGTAAACATACGATGAGAAAAGGCAGCAACTGCAGAAAGTAATGCAGTATCGAATAGAGCACCATCAGCATCCAGACAATATACGTCCTGCAAGCATCAATGCACATTTGTCACATAAAGTTTTACATCCTCTTATATTGTAAGATTTTATTTGTTTTTTCTGTGACATTCTGAACTAGATACTGATACAGGAAATATGTAGTCTCAATAACAGTACTGAAGATTACAGTAAATAGGTGGACCGGACCAACCAAATCGGACATAAGCTAAAAATTAGGTACATCAATCTGCTGACTAATGCTTCAAATCAAACTCATCCTAACTGCTGCTATTCGTTTTTACTTTTTACACCATAAATCATCCCCGGACAATTGCTTCAACGTCAAAACACTTCGACTTCTTTCACCTCGTTAATTTTTCCAATTACCTTCCCCCAAACCAGTCCTTTCTAAGGATCTAATTTCCCCAATACCAATTTATAAACATACATGACAAACTTAATAACAATTCCCCCCCCCCCCCTTTTAATACAAGTATTACAAATTTACAATCATTATGGCATCAGGTTTCTTCATTTAGCGGGTCAGGTTAAGTTTGAGATACTGATATGAGTGATACCAGCAAAAAAATGAGATAGTATTAAGAAGACTATTACCAGGTAGGCCATCCAAGCAGCTTTCCCACTGACCAGGCATAACTCCTTCAAATTAATCATGCCAGAACTACAAGCAAGCACCACAAAAATTTCCAGTCAGTACCATCAAATCACAATAAAGAGCTTAAAAAAGTTTGGGGGGGGGGGATATTGAAATATACGACTGCTAGTAAAAAGATAATTTCTATATGTGTGTGTGTGTTCAAATCACAACTAGAACATTTAGTGGAAAATACACATTCATTAACCTTGCTAATATAGACCATACCAAAATAGTATCAACGACACACCCACCGACTGAGACCGATACAACTGATAAAACAACATCATGACCAATACAAGTGATAAAGCGGCATGACCGATACAACTTGTAAAACAACGATGTGCAACAGCATCTTCCATATCAGCTGGAAGCCTGGAATCATGTTCAACTTTCAGAGTGCTTGGAGATCTCTCCTTGTAAGGCCGTGGAAATCCATTTTGTTTGGTGGATTGTAAATTACAAAACAAGGTGCTGGATTAAAAAACCCCTCTGAGAGTGACTTGGTACAAGCAGGAGAAAGACTGTCTTATTAGAAATTTTACTAAAATTAAAATATTAATTCTTCGAATTAATCATTTTATTAATTCATTTTTGTATTTCTTTCAAATTTATAACTTATTTCTTTACAAAACACAATATTTCAGTTAGAAACCACACTTTAAGAGCACTGAGTAATATGGTAATGGAAAGAGATATGTTTTTAATTGGGTCCATCACTGAATAGGAGCATGGATACTGACGGCCAATATTTACAAATCACAGCAGGGAGATACTAGAATTCTAAAGGTTTTAGAGGCAGGGAAACCACTGGAATACGTCAATAACCAATGACTCGTATAGCCAGCAGTGATATAGGAGGGGTGGGGAGGCTATATTTTTATCTGGGTCCACCACTGAATAGGAGAATGGATACTGATAGCCATACTTATGAATTACAGCAGGGAAATATTGAAATTCTAAAGATGTCAGAGGCAGTGACACCTGTGCAATACGTCTTATGACCAATGACACGTATTGCCAACAGTGATATAGCATACTAGGAAAATATACTAGGTGAGTGACATGGTGGCGGAAGGAAACACGACAAAAATTTTCAGCCCAAATTCTTGAGGATTCCAGCCCAATTATAGTCAGGAGAGACAAATCGGGACTGACACATAAGAATCGATTCAACCACAACTATATAGATTAATCAGAAATATACTTTCATGTTTAAACATTTAGGCATCTATCTCTTTAAGAACGATGAGGGAGAAGGAATATATGTTACTGATTGTTGGCATATTTCTAGCTAATGTTGTCGGTCTTAATCAACAGAGAAAACAATCAAAAAAGTTCCATTGATTCAAATTAATTAGCTGAAATACTATAAATTTATATTTACATACTCAATGGGTAGATGCAAAATTTCAGTTAAGAAATATAATTATTAAAAAAACACATACACATACAAAAACAACACAGCAAGATAGAAATTTATTAGGAGAATCCCCTACCGGTAATTCACAGATCAGAGCATATCAGTGTCAAAAATTAGAGCAATATACTTTAATACTAGAAAATGCAAAAACTTACCTTAAGATGGTGTCTGATAATTGCTTAGACACAACAGGTGCTATCTCAGCGGGCCTTCCAGGTCTAACCATTGGAGAACAAATTGGGGGCATGTGAAATTCAATTGCTGGAAAAAGGACATCATTAAGTTAAATATCATAAAGTTACAGGGAAAAAACAACTAAGAACGAGATATGGTCAAAATCAAAAACCTATGCAGCCCTCATCTGGTGATTCAGTTGCGGGTGTCATGACTTCCATTTTAACTGCAGCCAACATGGTCTACACAAGGACACAGACAACTGAGAAAGGTTTTCACCAAAAAGAGGTATCATGGGGCGAAAGAAACAACTTCTGTTGACTCGGTAATAAAGTCATGACAGTGATGAGAATGAAAAGCACTTACCGTGCAGCCGATCTTTGCTAGCGCTGATCCATCCGCAGATGCCACAGTTCCTATATGAAATGTACATTATCTTAATCACGATTCAAATATTCATCACACACCAGTAGAACTATTAAAACATGTGCATAACTAACCTAGGGCTAAGGTTGTGTCTCTGGATTTTCCAAGGGGCCTGGCATCAGGTCTTATAGATTCGAGCAGATGGCGCTCAAAAAAGCGCAAAGGGAATAGCCGTCGAAAAGCTTCTATTTCTATCTCAGAAGACATATCACCAGAAACATTGACAGCACTCATTCTGTTAAACTTGTACTGCCAAAACATCAGTAGGTTAACAAAAAAAGCACTCAAATTGAATGTCAGATAAAAAAACACGGGAATTGATAATCCCACATTCAATCTAAAAAGCACACTGCAAATAAAACAGATTTAAAGAACGTTCTTCAACAGAGTATAGAAATGTAACTGTAGTGCCATAATAATATTCCACAAGTCTAATATAACAAACGTTAAAAATTCCTTATTGTAGTGTCACTATATTGTCTTGGATTTTAGATCTATCACTAAACCTGTAACCGAAACACTAGATAATATTATGGAATGCAGGAGATGGTGCAGAGGGCAGAGCCACTGTCAAAATGACAAAATATAAGTTGGGCAATGTGAAATTGGCCACAATATAACATTTCTTTCCTGAATCATCTCATAGATTAGAACTGGATTGAATTTAGACAAATAGTTAAATCCAGGTTGAACCATATCATACTATAATATAAGTTTTTTGTGTAGAGGTATTCTTTATGGGTTTTATGTTTAGCTAACAGGCCTAACACCTTCAGGACTTGATGATAATACTATATCACTTACATAATAGTCTGTAGAAAGCTAACAGTGAGTGTACTTTATGTTCATTTTATATGTATAGTTCCGTGTTATTCTTCTTATCTTGTCAATAAATACGACCCTTGTTACAATCGCAACTCTGCTATAACCTGTATAAATATCGTATCATATGATTCCAAAAATGTTCAATATTCCAAGGCATCAAATAAATCAACTTATTTAGAGAATACGATTTAGTTAATACAGTTGAGTTAATAATCCTCAAGATGAAAAAGCAAAACGTGCAGATTCTTAAGATTCACCAACAAACACAATCTACTTGCTGGTATACACATTGTACTACCAAATACCAAACCATAGCATACAAAAGAACAACAATATTAGCATCCATTTAATTAGTTGGAATGAAATTCTTACCATCTTGTGTACTTTATTCATAATTTTTATTCTTTCCGTCAAATGTCAATCCATTCATTTAAATTAATTAAAGCACAATCCCGCCAATTAAGGTAGAACGCGCAGTCCAAATTCTTAACCGTTTCCTTCACAAACCTCGTCATCTAAAATTTGCATCATCTCATTTTATTCACTATTGTACATACAACATCTTGTTTTAAGTCTTTACGAAAATCTTCTTGTTTTAGGTCTTTTCGAAACTTACAACACTATTCCTTGGTAATACCATTCCTTCCCATCAAACAGATTGTTACTCTATCTCACAATTCTTTAAAAAAAAAACATGCCCTTGATGGGTAACTTCAAAAGCTGGGAAAAAGATTAATGTATCACACATTAGTGTGTGTTAAATGATTTGCCAATTTTATTCACTCCTATAAAAATCAAAACTTTACCTAATTTCATACCCAGAACATAAATTACTCAACAAAATCATGTACAAACACAAATTACAAAATGCAAAATCTTGCAAATACATATACATGCAACACATTAATACAATCTTTAGCAAATGAACATAAATTAAAAAGAAAAAAAAAACCTTTTAAATTCAATAAAAAGAAATACAAATTCCATACCTGAGATGAATGATGAACAGCTTGATGAAAGGACTTGGAAGAAAAATACTCTACGCTTACAGTGGTGAAGCAGATAGTTTAGTTAAGTAGGGCTGCCTGTAAAGGAATTGGGCTCTACTCATTGGGCCCAACAAGAAATATTTGATATGTAAAAGCCACTTTTTATTGAGGTTTGTTTTTTCAAAAGTTTTTTTGGGCCTATGCACTACTAGTTGTCTAACAAAATTAGATTTGATCACTTTATATGGGTCCAAGGGAAGGGCCCAAAATGTATGTCATAAGAGGATAAGAATGAAAATTGATTATTGAATGGTTTAATTGGTTGATGGTGAGGTGTGAAAGTAAGAAAACAATGATTAATTCGCTAAACATTCTATGTACGTAAGCTTCTTAACACATGCTAACAATAAAAAATTAAGAAAATGTTGAAGTGTAGTAAATCGTTTTTAGTGGGAGTGGTATTGGTTACTGGATTATACAAGTAATCAGTCTCTTGATCCATTTTGTTTGACCGCTCCTTTTTTTTTTTTTTATGCATTTCAATGTATTTGGGCGGAAATTTATAAATAATATTTTTATTTTTTTATTTTGTATAAGAATATAAATTCTATAGCTTTATACAAATAAAAGAAAGTAAAAATATAATTCAAAAATACTCGATTCGAACATATTAAAATGTGTGAAAAAAATCAAAAAATATCCTTCATGAGATGGAGATGGAAATAGTATTATTTAGAATTGGTCAAAATCATCTTATCATAATATAATAATAATGGATCATAATAAAATAATAATGGATGATTGATGTTTATTATATTAATTAACAGGTGTACTAAACAATTATTGGGTATATAGAGGTGGACAAAGAATGTAAAGCTAACATAAGATGTCTCTTGCAGCCACTTGGATAATTTCAACATCGATCACATGTCTCTTACGAGAAACTTTTACCCTAATCTCTGTTTTCTTATGCAAGAATATTGGATCAATCATATGAATTACAATTTAAAATTAAAATAAATATCATCCTGTTTTAAGTTACTACTGGTTACCATGGGCCTTTTTGGGGTTCCATTTCTTAATCAACTTATGGCTTATACGACCTTAAGAACTTTTTTTTTTTTTGCCACATAAATAAAATTTTCACTAAGGAATCAAGTCTTGCAACAAAACATGGATAAAATCTGAGTGAGTGTTGCTCATTCTCCACATACAATCAGCTATTGAACTACTGTATCTCGCTAGATAGCGAGCTACTTTGTTCGCGAATCGTTTTACAAATTTTAGAGATAATTCTCGATCTTGTAGGTGTAGTAACAAATTCCTGCAATCCTCAATGACGTTGCCAAGGTATGATAACTTGACAGTGTTGCTTCGAATGACCTGTACAACTATGAGGCAATCGGACTCCAGCTCCACCCTTCTACAATCATTTTTCTTTACCCAACTGAGTGCCTCGTGTATTCCCATTGCTTCTACTAGTTCGGGGTCTGCATTTCCATATCTACACTTCGAGTTGGCTTCAACTAGGTCCCCTGCGTGATTGCGAACTACCATTGAAAAGCTATGGCAGTTGGATGTTTCAAACAAAGCTGCTTCAGTATTTATCTTGATCTTTCCTTCACCTGGTAATGCCCACTGCTCAGCCCCGTCTTCTTGTGTCATTAGACCAAGAAATTTGTCGAAGGACTTATCCTGAGCGCTTTTCCATTGATCAAGAACCGTCTTTGCTGAATTTACTACGTCTGTCACATCCCTTCCCTTCTGACTCCGTACCAGATCGTTTCTATTTTTCCACACCGCCCAAAATGTCATTACAATCCTACCAACTGTATCTGCATTGTATGCGTGGAAAACTTCTTTCAGCCATGGAATGTACTCTTCATTTCCTTGCATATAAGTCCCCTGCATGTTATTTCTGTGAAGAGTAGCCTTGAGGCATTCCTGAGCAAGCTGACAATCTACCAAAATGTGAATGATTGTTTCAGGCTCGAGATTGCAAACCAGACATAGAACATTTATATCGACTCTTTTATTTCTCGGCTGCGATTTCGATGGAAGAGAGTTTGTTGCAGCTCTCCAAACAAAGTGCTTCACTTTCGGGGGCACTTTCAAATTCCATATCTTTCTCCATAATCTAGAGTTGTCACTCATGTGATTCGACGCCTTGCTTTCCTGCAATAAGTTATACGCGCTTTTCACTGAGTAGTTAAGAACTTATGAAGGATATTATGAAGGATATTTGCTTATTTAAGTTTTAGCTCAACTTATGACTTATATGTTGATAGGTTGAATGTTAGGAAATCCTAACATTTAACTTATTCTTATAACTTATTTCTCGATACACGCAATATATAATATCCTTCAAATCTTCAAAATCATATATCTTTTGATCCGTTCATTAGAAAATTGATATGTATATATCAAATTACTCTACTCATCGAGATCTATCCATTGACATTCATTGATATATATTAAAAAACAAATATTTTAAAAATAATAAAAAAAGTTAACTTATAAGTTCTGATTACCAAACACTCTACTGATTTATAAGTTCTGATTTACCAAACACTTTACTGACTTATAAGTTCTGCTCTACTTATCACTTATATTACATTTATGCTTATAAGTCATAAGCTACTCTTCTTAAGATACCCCAAACACCCACCATGTAATGTCGGTTTCACGGGCTATGAACGTTATTTCATTTTTTTACCAAAATTAAAGCAAATTTGAATAATAATTTGAAAGGGCGTAATTGGATACACCCCCAACTTATCATGCAACCAGATTGAAAAATAAATAAACGAGTTAAACAATTAGCCGCTTTATTTCTGGATCGCTTAACAAACTGAATACAAATATTCTGAAAATTAAAAATGACTTCAATGGTCTCCCGAGCAATCCAACCTACATCTCCCCTGAAAATAGTAGCTTCGCAATTGACCCTCACACTAATTCCGTGGAAAATGCGATGTTCAGAGGACTCGGTTGGAAAAACTGAGTTAAGAGGCCAAATGTTATGAACAAATTTTTTTTTATGAGAGGTGAGTACATGCGTTTTTCACCACGGTCCCAAACGCACCCCAACTATCTATTTGCCGGACACCAATAATAGACATGCCGAAATTGTTGTCGACGAGGGATATCCTAATCTCCCAATACACCATATAAATCATTTTCAATGCAGCTAACATAAGAGCACTCGCATAAAGTGATACAACCAATAACATAGAAAAACAAACTCGCACAAAGTACGAAAATTCTAAGAACTCAAAAGATGTTATTTCGAAATTTTTAGATCAAAAACTCGATTTTATTGAATAAATTAAAAAAATAGAAGCACCTCAGCTATCTACTTGCCGGACACAACAATAGACATGCCGAAGTGTTGTCAATGAGGAATATCCTGATCTCCCAATATACCATATAATTCATTTTCAATGCAACGAACATAAGAGCACTCGCATAAGCGATATAACTAATAACATAGGAAAACAAATCCGCACAACGCGATAAGAAAATCCTAAGAACTCAAAAGGTGTTATTTCGAAACTTTTGAATCAAAAACTCGATTTTATTAAATAAACTAGAAAAATAGAAGAAAAGATAAAAGAGTAAAGGGATTTAATTAATGAAGAATGATGCAGAAGAGTGAAAAACGGAAGAAAAGGCGGCTACTAAATCTGAAAAATGGGAGTCGACTTTCATTATTTTTAAAAAAAAAAATTGCTCAATTAGTACTACAAGATAATATGAACGTTATTTCTTAATGAAATGAAATCATACATTATTTTATGAAAGTCGACTTCCGAAATTACTTTTTTACTCTCTTTTCTGTTTCTTTTCGTTTGGTTCAATCTTCTTGGATTAAATAAGAGATCTTTTCGTGTCTTGACTTTTCTTCAAAAATTACGAGACAAACATGCAACAAGTTATTGTGTCGCAATAACTTGTTGAATAACAAATATTTTTATTTTTGTTCTTTTAAAATTATTAGCATTTTACCCGTGCTACGTACCGAACGGTAAAATTAATTAATTAATATTAACATTTTATTTAAATTATTATTTAGGAAAAAAGATAATTTCATGAGAATGTAATTAATTTACGTATAGAATTACTTGTTCGTCACATTATACCAATTGCAATAAAATTAATGTTATTAAACAATTATCATAACATCCACATCCCCCGTTGAAACGCTCTAAACCCCTCTTTATTATTTTTCTTAAGTTTATTTTCATTTGATTTTTCTCATTTTTCGGAATCTTTCTACCAAGTTCATAAGTTTTTTACCCATATTTTAAGTTTTATTCTTTTGTAAATTTGGTGTATTTAAATGTAATGTACCGTGGGTTTCTAGAATGTTCATCATATTAGTTTAATCAAAAAAATTACATGGGTTGCGATCAATTTTTCAAATACATATTGAAAATTCATAAACACTTATTTCTCACGACCATAATAAATCATAAGATTGTCTCTCAAAAAGAATGTTGCATGTTTCAGCAATGTGAGAACGGATCTCTACTGTGTAAGATCCATTAAACGAACGTAGTTATGAAAAAGGAAACGTTCTTATAATCTAGTTTCATATGTGTTTGTTCAATATCATTTTTACAAATTGTATGTTCTTTTATTAGTAAATTGATTTACTATAGAAAAATAAATATTATCAATCAACCAAACATATCAAACATATCCGGTTCTTAGAGTAAGATATGACTGTTAGAGTTTATGGTGATTGCCCTCAACTTGTTTTTAATGACAACTTAAAATGTGTATATTCACTTTGGGAGTTTGAAGGTTGATTTTTTTATTAGAACATGGTATAATAAATATTAGTTTTCTCTTACCCATAAATAGGGGTGGCAAATTAATTCGACCGAATAGTACCCGATCCAAAGCCCGAAATTTTGGATGTACCGAACCCGAATTTCCGGATTCAAGTTTGGAATTAAATTTAAACCCGAAATAGTTTCGATTTGGATTTCAGTTGTACCGAACCGATATCCGATCCAATATCGAAACCCGATACATTTGTTTTTTTTAGACAAAACAAAACTAATAAATATCTTTGTTTTTTAAAGTTCTGTTGATATTAAAAATAAATATTATCAACCAACCAAGCGAATTTGATATATTTGTTCTTAGATTATGATGTGGAAATTGGATATTATTAATTTAATTCAAGAATACAAAATTAAAAAGGGAACCTTTTATTAGAACAATATATATAATTTTATGTATTGACCTATCTAGTTAGCAATAATAGTGATTATTATAACGAGGGCTATAACCGTTCCTCTCTCTGCTCCTCTACCAAAAAATACTAAACTAAAGTTTAGGGGCTGACATCAATTTTGATTGATGATAAGCCCACCTTTTATTGTTTTCCTTGATTTTCCTCTGTTTTTTTCAATAAAAATCTCTCTTTATTGATATTCTAGTAACCTGTTGGTAGGTTTTATCTACTGATATATTGGATTTTGTATTTTGTCCTTGTGAATGATAACTTCCGTTTTTTTCCTTGAGTTTACTTTATTTTTCAAAAAATATATCTCCTCATCGAGAGTCTAGTACCCCGTTAGTGGTTTTTGTCTACCCATATATTGGGTTTTGTTCTTTCTTTTTGTGAGGGTAGGTTATTTTATTTTGGCATCCGAAGTATTAGATCTACAGGATTTTGTTATATTAGTTCATTGATTTGAATAGTATAGAATCATAGTTATGGTCGGATGTTCGAATTGATTTGGATTTTGTTATATTGGTTCTTCTAGCAATTTATAAGAAAATTTAAAATTTTTGATTATTTTTGTAGATGTCGTATGTCCTTTTATAAACAAATTAATTATATATTAAAAATAGTATTGTTGCGCTGAGTTGACAAATTTGCTATAAAAATATTCAATAACAATATTTTCATTGACTCTGTAATGTGATAATTTATACACCAAATAATGTCTAATACTATTTAAGAGTATATTTAGTATTTTGAATAATTCAAATATCTTGTCAGATCAATTTGTTTGTCTCATTAATTATTGCATAACAAAAAAAATCGATAAGTAAAATGTTAAAGATAATTAGTTTAAAATTCATTTTAATATTTTGACTGGTTGTTAGGTTTTTTTAATAATTGATTAATTTAAATTTTGAACGTGTATTTAGAATAATGTGGTAAATATTTTTCAATTTTTAAAATTTTTTTATTCAATAATAGTAGATTTATTCAAATTTGATTGCAACTTATGATTGTGAATCGAGAGTTTGAGATATTAAAATACTATATTATATAATATAGATAAAATAGGCTCATGTATTAAAATCATATATTTATATTAAAATCAATTAATAAATACACAATTTTGGAAAATGGCTCTATACATAGAGACATTTGCAAAAAATAGATGTGTCAGTATATAATGATATAATTTTAATTGATTTGAATCAAAAATTGTGATTAATTAGTTATTAAATATTTATGAAAATTAATCTGTAATATATAACTATATATTGTATTATAGAATGATTGTAGTTGATATTTATGAAAATTAGCTCGTAATATATAATATTATAAATTTGATTGACTTTAAATTAAAAGATTGATAAGTTAGTAAATATTTTATCACTTTAAAAAATATTTAATTTATGCATGTACTACATAAAATAAATTTTGTATTTTAAAAAAATTGTTAAGTAACCAAGATAAGTAATTTAGGATGAGAATGATATGTTTAATTTAATTTCTATGGTAAATTCTAAATGGCTCTTATATATATTTATAAAATTAATCCGTAATGTATAATAATGTAATTATGATTAATTATAAATCAGAAGAGTAGAAAATAAAAATTCTAAAAATCGCTTAATATTATATTTATGTATCCTGATTGATTTTAATTATATATTAATTTATTATAATTATTTTTTAATATTAAAAATATGTACTATATGGATATGTTAAATAAAGTAACTACTCTATTTAATTTCAAATCATTATTGTATTTAAATTATAGAAGTGTTAACTAACCATAGTTAATGAAGTAGGGTAAGAATGTAAATAAAGAAAATTCTGAATATGACATGATTGGTCTAAAATTTAGGAAAGCGTTGTGATTGGTTCTAAAATAATTCATAGTTTTCTGATTGGTTAACTAATATTTGGTAGACTCAGGTATTATAATAAAAGTTTGAGTAAAGGTAAATAAGTAAAATCAATTGAAAAAGGTAATTGATTAGTTAATAGTAATTATAATATAATTATGTTATTTTATTATACAAAATTGCTCGTAATGTTTTTAAAAAAGGAGATATTTTAGTTGAAAAAAATGTAAAAGATATTGTATTTTATTTAAAAAAGGAAATTGTTTAGCTATTGAAAAATAGAAAAGGTAATATGTTTAACCTGAAAAAGGAAATTGATTAATAAAGAAGAAATTTTAGTTAGATAAAATATAAAAGATATTGTATTTTACCTGAAAAAGGAAATTATTTAGTTATAGAAAAATAGAAAAGATAATATGTTTAACCAGAAAAAGGAAATTGATTAATTAATAGAATGGATTTTATATGTAATTGAGTAAGGGTAAATAAGTAAAATTAATAGGTATCGTACCGACCAACCGACCGACCGCCCAAACTTTTAATGTTTCGGTTTTTATATAATAGTATAGATAGATTTGTAATTCGAAACATAAAACATTTTATATTAAGGAAAAAGAGTTTCTACCTGACACTGTAGGAAACTTCTCTACAGTATCGTCCTAAATTAAATCTGGGCAATAGATTAATCTAATCCAATGGCCCCGCTAGGGGCACCACACACAAATCGAATACACCCTCACACACACAATCCCACCTAATTTCCTCCATTTTTAATTTGATTTTTCCCGTCAATTAGTAATTTTTTTTTTGAAATCTGACTTCACTGTATTTTTCTCCATCCCTCAACGATCAGTTTTCATATCATATGTGCAGCAAAATCGTGATTTTAAGGCGACACTGTAGAAAAGTTTCCTATAGTGTCAGGTAGAAACTCTTTACCCTTATATTAAATAAGTTCAAGTCACATATGTACGACATAAATGAATAAAATGGGAAGGAATATAATAATTTATCAATGAAAATAAGTTATAAATCAATTACAATTTTTTTTTTTTGAATAAAGTTTAATTCATTAATGATAAATCATACAACATCTACAAACATAGTCGAGTCGAATCAAACGTAAACAGAAATAATAGCTGATTAATCTATTCTTTGAGATATAATCACGCGATTTGTTGAAAATGATATATTTACAGATACCCTCTGAAAGGCATATGACAAAGCCTATTTGTAGTTCGAGGACTCAACTCAACTTAAGCTTAGTTTGTAATAAGTAAATAACTTTAACTATCACAGGAATCTCAGGAGGTACTATCTGTCAGAAGAAAAACCCTAAAGTCAATCTATAGTTTTGATGTTTTACACTGGAAGAAGTTTAGATTGCTGATCAAGCCTCAGTATAGCATCAAGGAAGTGGATTTATTTCTAAGACAGAGATTTCTAGAGTGACAGGTTCAGACAGTATACAGTGAAATACAAGAAGGAGAAAGAGATGAGAAGAAAAATGAATCACATTTTTAATGTGAAAATTAAAGGACAGTCATTGAAGTTAGTCGTTCATGAACCAGACCGTGCATGGAACGTCAACAAAATATTCAGTGGTATTCCTTTATTACTTTCAGTGATTCAGAAAAGAATTAAGACAATTCAAGGATATATAATTATTCTTATTTAATTAATTTAAATCAAGTAGTCAATTTAATTAATTAATTAATTCATCTTGAAATAATTCTTTAATTAAATTAATTATTAGATTAATTAAATCTGATTAATTATTTAAGTAAGAATAAATTAAAATGATTATTTATTAATCAATTTTAATTTAATTCTGAAAAATGAACTAGCAAGACAATCCCTGATTGTCTTGCCGATTGTCTTGAAGGTTTAAATCAGAACAGCAAGACAATAGGAGATTGTCTTGCCGATTGTATTGAAGAAGAAATCAATAAAGCAAGACAATTTCTGATTGTCTTGCCGATTGTCTTGATAATGATAATGTCTGAAAAGCTTTTGAAAAGTAGAATAAAAAACTGATTTGATTGTCTTGACGATTGTCTTGGCAGTTCAATTTGATTGTCTTGATAATGATCAAAAAGAAAAAGCTTCAGACAGAATGATAATTTTGATAAAGCAAAACAAAGATCTCAGAATTTGATTGTCTTGCCGATTGTCTTGGAAGAACCTGATTGCTTGACGAATGTATTGCCTATTGTCTTGGCAGTACAAAACTGGTTGTCTTGGAAGAAGAAATTGTATTGACGATTGTCTTGACAGTTATAATTGAAGATAAAGATGCAGGGATTAATATATATCAAGACATATCGACAGAAGCAAAGAGCAAGGAAACACAGATCAAAATATTACATTCAATAACAGAATTCTCTCTTCTCTCTCATCAAGAACACAGCACAAGAAGCAGAAAAATATATAGAAAATCAAGTTCATCTTATTTTTAATATCTGATCCGATAGAACTGATTTACTTGATACTCTTGTACTATTAGCGAGTTTTTACTCCTAATCTATATCTTGATTTTTATTAACAAATCTAGAAAAATTCATGTCGAATTTTCTAATTTGTTTTTATTAACTAGATATAAATTCTGTACTGTATTTGTAACAAACCCCTCAAGTTAATATAATTTTATATTCAACTTGAATTTTGTTTCATTTAATTCCGCTCAAATTTGTCAACATATAAATTAAATTATCCGGACAAATTTCGACAAAATAGTACTGTTTGTATTCAACCCCCCCTTCTACAAACATATTGGACCTAACAATTGGTATCAGAGCCAGGTTGATTGATACACAAATCAAAGATCCCATTCTACTCGATTAAAAATCATCCCCGAATTTTTTAACTCTCTTAAAAAATTCATCATGTCTTCTAAAGTTGGAACTGTGAAAATTCCCATATATGACAAAAACAGTTATGATATGTGGAAGAATAAAATGTTAATGTTCCTCGAGGTTGCAAATCCTAAATACATGAAAGTCTTATCAGAAGGACCAATAATACCTTTTGGATTAATTCATGAAGTTGTCACTGATGGAAAAGTTATTGCCCCTGCAAGGTTTATACACAAAGATTCTTCTGAATACACTCTTGTTGAAAGAGAGGAAGCTGGACTCGACATTGATTTAAGACTGATCTTAATAGATTCTCTAGACTCTGTAATGTACAGTCATGTGATTAACTGTAAGACTGCAAAGCAAATGTGGGAAACCATTGAAACTGTGAATGAAGGAACAGAGGAAGTTAGGGAGAATCGACTAGAAATTCTGACATCTGCGTATGAACACTTTCGATCAGCATCCAATGAAAGTATTCAAGATGTGTTTGAAAGATATAACAAACTTGTCAACAATTTACAGATGCATGGCAAGTACTACACTCAGAAAGAGATCAACAGAAAATTTCTACTGTCAATGCCTGTTCATCTAGAACATAGGATTACAGCTATCAGAGAGTCGAGGAATCTAAGTGAAATTACTGTAGAAAGACTCTTTGGTGTTTTAAAAACCTATGAACTGGAACAATCTCAACAAAAGGAGATTTATGGAAAAGGAAGAGTTGCTAATACTTCTACAGGTCTTATTGTTGAGAACAAACAGGAAGTGCAAGATAAGGTTATTCAATCTTGTAATGTTGACAGTGGCAAGCTTGAAGTTGAAGTTGGTCAAACGAATGCTAGTCCAGATGAAGGAGACTTCTATTCGTTAGAAGAGCTAGATCAGTTGGAAGATGAGTCCATGGCTTTGTTGGTAAGGAAATTCAGTAACTTCAGATTCAAGAAGAATCCCAAGTTCAGGTACAAATCTAACTATAACAGGTTCCAAAGAGGAGGTTCTTCATCCTCAAGTAACAGAGGAGGTTACAAAACTGGAACAGTTGAAAGAAGTAAAATTAGATGCTACAACTGTAATGAACTTGGACATTTCGCTACTGAATGTCAGAAGCCAAAACAAAACCAAAGAAAAGACTTTGGATCTGGGAAGAAGACAGGTAAAGCCTATGTGGCTGCTGGAAAGAGTTGGGATGATACAGACTCTGAAGATGAAGAGTATGGCAATCTTGCCTTGATGGCAAAATCTGATAACTCCAGTGGTACTTCATCTGAGGTATCATGTACTGAAAGTCAATATATCTATCAACTTAGTGATTCACTAGGTTGTGCTAATAGAGAGATTGAAAGGATCAATTTGTTAAATACAGATCTTAGTAATCAATTATCAGAATTACACGATGTACAAAATTGCCATGATAAACAAAAATCAGAAATAAGAATTCTAAAAGAACTTGAGAGGTCTTTAGCGTTGATAGTGGTTCAACAACGTGAAACAATAGCTGAGTTAGAAATAAGGGTTAGTGCTACTTCTAATTCATGTAAAGTAGCTAAAGAATTGTTTAACCAACAAGCTATTAATCAAACCGTAGGAATTGGGTTTGATTATAATGAAGTTATTGGACGAAAAAGCATTATTACCCCTAATCGTGTCAGTGCTGTAGAAAGGGGTATACCAATAGTGCTTAAGGGTGTTAGTAACCCACTCTTTAAGACATCCATAGCAGAACCTTTGGATACAACATCTTTAATCATTAAGGAAGAGATGCGCATTGAGGATTTAGCTAATGGCGTAGTCTTAGAAAGTAATCAAGTTGTTAAAAAAGATGAAGATAGAAAGACTTTGTTTAAGAAAACAGAAAGAGTTGGTGAGTCTACTAGTTCCTTGAAAACTAGTAGTAGAAGTAACAACATGAATAAATGCAACAACATATCTACCATGAATGCTATTCCTGTTATTGATACTGCTCATAAGAAATGCAATGCTGTTAATTGCATGTCTTGTGCTTTTAATATAATGTCTGCTTACTTTAACGGTAATCATGCATGTGTTAATAAGAATGTTCCTAGATAGCAAATGAGCAGAAATAAACACGTTAGATCCAGGACTGTAACACCACCTAATTCTAAGATTAGGACTCCAAGTCCTTCTCAGGATATGGTGAAGACATGGTTACCCAAGCTTAAACCAAAACAAGTTAAAGCTGTTTACAGGGTTAAATGTCCAGTACCTGAAGAAAATGTTGTTAAAATAAAAAGTGTTGCTTTGCCTGATAAAGGCCAATTCTTTAAGTACTCCGGACCCAATCAAATTTGGGTTCCGAAGAAAGTCTAACCAATTTGTCATTGCAGGGTTTAAAACAGGTTGATTGAGTCATGTGGATTCTGGACAGTGGATGTTCAAGGCATATGACCGGAGATAGAGCCCTGCTGACAAATGTGGTGGACAAGGTCGGCCCAGTCGTTACCTTTGGAGATAACAGCAAAGGTAAAACTGATGGATATGGCAGATTAGAAGCTGGAAATGTTATCGTTGAAGATGTCTCGTTTGTGAACGGTCTTGAGCACAATTTGCTCAGTATTAGTCAATTCTGTGACAAAGGTTATGAAGTTCATTTCAACAAGAAGAATTGTCTAATATCACACAGGAGAAATGAAAGGCCGCAGTTGACTGGAGTAAGAAAAGGAAACTTGTACATAGCCAATATGAACTCTGGAAGCACAGAAGAAATTAGATGTTTTTATTCAAAGGCATCTACTGATGAAAGTTGGTTATGGCACAAGAAACTTTCTCACCTAAACTTCAAAACAATGAATTCTCTAGTTAAAAGAGAATTGGTGAGAGGTTTACCTTCGATTGAATTTACTCAGGAAGGTCTATGTGATGCTTGTCAAAAAGGAAAGTTAAAAAGGGCAACTCACAGGAGCACTAACACATCATCAATAACTGAACCATTACAACTTCTCCATATGGATTTGTTTGGTCCAGTTAGTGTGATGTCCATGTCAAGAAAAAGATATGCTCTAGTGATTGTTGATGATTTCTCAAAATTCACATGGGTACTATTTCTGAACTCAAAAGATGAAACTCCACAACTGGTAGTTGATCACATTAAGTTAATTGAGCTGGACTCTAATCGTCCAGTAAGAGCTATAAGGTCAGACAACGGAACTGAATTCAAGAATGCAGTTCTGA
Source organism: Saposhnikovia divaricata (assembly GCA_036435485.1). Taxonomy (NCBI): domain Eukaryota; kingdom Viridiplantae; phylum Streptophyta; class Magnoliopsida; order Apiales; family Apiaceae; genus Saposhnikovia; species Saposhnikovia divaricata. The sequence continues at coordinate 89,808,328 of CM071596.1, forward strand.
ATGACTTTTGCACTGAAAAGGGTATAACTAGACAGTACTCAGCTCCCAGAACTCCTCAACAAAATGGGGTAGTTGAAAGAAAGAATAGAACCTTGATTGAAGCTGCACGTACTATGTTAAGTGAATCAAGGCTTCCATTGAGCTTTTGGGCTGAAGCTGTCAACACTGCATGCTATACCCAGAATCGAACACTTATCAATAAAGACTTAATGAAGACACCATATGAAGCTCTACATGACAAGAAACCAACTCTCAAGTACTTCCATGTATTTGGAACAAAATGCTTTGTGCTGAAAGAAGGAGATGATCAAGGTAGTAAATTTGAAGAAAAAGCACATGAAGCAATATTTATTGGTTATACTAAAAGAGCCTACAAGGTGTATCTTATTGATCAACAGAAAACTATGGAAAGTGTCAATGTTACATTTGATGACACACAACTCCCAAATATCCAAAATGAAGATTCATCTGAAAAGCTTAAGTTTGAAGACATGTCAGACTCAGATTCAGATGATGACAATCAACCTGACGTTGTTGCTAATAATAATAATCCAAATGTTGGTGGTAATAATCAAGGTGATGCTGGTGAAAACAATGATAATTTTCAAGACACCACTGATACTCTTGAACCATCAATAAGTCAAACTGGCAACAACTCAGGGGGAGATAATGAAGGGTCAACAAGTCATACTCAACATCATACTGAAGATCAAGGCGAATCATCAAGATCAATTCTTCCCAGACAAACTGTTTGGAATAGAGCTCATCCTTTTGAGCTGATTCTTGGTGATCCAGATGTTGGTGTGAAAACAAGAAGAGCTTATCAGAATCAATGTAACTACTCTGGGTTCTTGTCTGTCATGGAACCTAAGAAAGTAGAAGAAGCTCTATCTGATCCTGATTGGGTGATTGCTATGCAAGATGAACTCAATCAATTTAAGCAACTAGAAGTATGGAAGCTGGTACCCAGACCTAAAGATAGAAAAGTGGTGGACACAAGATGGGTATTCAGAAACAAACTAGATGAAGATGGCACTGTGATAAGAAACAAAGCAAGACTGGTAGCTAAAGGTTATTCTCAAGCTGTAGGCATTGATTATGACGAGACCTATGCTCCAGTGGCAAGACTTGAGGCCATCAGAATATTCTTGGCATTTGCATCCTATTCAAGATTCAAAGTTTATCAAATGGATGTCAAGAGTGCCTTTCTGAATGGTAAGCTAGATAAAGAAGTGTATGTAGAACAGCCTCCTGGTTTTGAAGATCAAGATCATCTGGACTATGTCTACTTTCTTTACAAAGCTATCTATGGTCTTAAGCAAGCCCCAAGAAAATGGTATGACACTCTTTCTGAATTTCTATTAGAAAATGGTTTTATAAGAGGTGTCATAGACAAAACGCTCTTCACTAAAAGACATAAGAATGATATAATACTAGTCCAAGTCTATGTGGACGATATTATATTTGGGTCTACTAATGAGCTTCTATGCAAGAAGTTTTCTAAGTTAATGCAGGGTAGGTTTGAAATGAGCATGATGGGAGAACTGAAATTCTTTCTTGGATTAAAAATAAGTCAGAGACAAGATGGAATATTTATTTGTCAATCCAAGTACATTAAAGAGCTCCTCAAGAAATATCACATGGAGGAGTGCTCATCAGCAAAGACACCATCAACTATAGCTGTCAAAATTGGTTTATGTGAAAGTTCTGCCAAGGTAGATATCACAGGCTATAGAGGTATGATTGGCTCATTGCTTTACCTAACTGCTAGAAGACCAGATATAATGTTTGCCACATGCTTGTGTGCAAGGTTCCAAGCGAACCCTAAAGAAATCCATCTCACTGCTGTCAAAAGAATCTTAAGATATCTAAAGGGTACGCCTAATTTAGGCATCTGGTACCCTAATGAATCTGGTTTTACTTTAATTGGATATACAGATTCTGACTATGCAGGAAGTGTTGTAGACAGGAAAAGTACATCTGGGAGTTGTCAATACCTAGGTGGAAGATTGGTATCCTGGTTCAGTAAGAAACAGCAAACAGTTTCCAACTCTACAGCCGAAGCTGAATATATAGCTGCTGGAAGCTGTTGTGCTCAGATCTTATGGATTAGAAATCAGTTAATGGACTATGGCATTGTATTGGAAAATATCCCTATTTTATGTGATAATACAAGTGCCATAGCAATCGCCAGCAATCCTGTGCAGCACTCAAGGACAAAGCACATTGACATAAGGTATCATTTTATAAGAGAGCATGTAATGAATGGTACAGTGGACCTACTATTTGTAGGCTCTGGAGATCAAACTGCAAATATTTTTACTAAGTCGCTTAATGAATCCTCATTCACTAGAATTGTTAGTGAATTGGGTATGTTAAACAGTCCTAGTAATTAATACTGTTAATATCTGAAGTTTGATCTTTAATAATTTTGCAAGTGATTATTATGTGAATATTTGTTGTTTGAAATCACTTGTATAATTATTTTACCAACTGATTTTCTTGCTTGTTTAGTTATTTTTCACTCTGTTTATTCATATTATTTAATACTTCATATTTCTGTATTTTTAGAATATTTGTAGATATTTATTTCTATTTTAATAATTATTTTATTAAATGTTTTGTAGTGTTTGTCCTTTTGTTATTTATATTTGTTTTCATAAAAAGATTAATCCATGTTTCTGTAAAATATTTATTTATAGTATTTTTAATAATATATTAGAGTGTATTTTAATTGGATTAATTATGAACATTTATTTGCATTTTATTAGCATAATATTAGCAGGTTAATAGATTGTCTTGTCTGTATTTATAGTATCACGACAATCGCCAATACAATCCACAGATTGTCTTGGTAGATTATTTTGCTAAATAATAAAATATTTTTCAATTTTATTTTTGTTTTATTTTGTTTTCTTAAATTTAATTCAAGACAAACGATTGTCTTGATAGTTTTAAACTACCAAGACAATCGGCAAGACAATCACTTGATTGTCTTGGAGTGTCTTTTCTATATTTTAAAAAAAATAAAAAATTATATGTGTGTTAATTTATTTTAATCAGTTAAATACTTGATTGTCTTGATAGTATTTATACTACCAAGACAATCGGCAAGACAATCAACTGATTGTCTTGTAATGTTAGTTTGTATTTTTATAAAATTAAAAATATATATATATATATATATATATATATATATATATATATATATATCGTTTTATTTTATTTATTAGAATTGTAAACAATTGTCTTGATAGTGTTTATACTACCAAGACAATCGGCAAGGCAATCAAACCGATTGTCTTGTAGTGTTGTTTGGTACTTAAAAAAAAACAGAAATCTCAAACACATCTCAGCCAAGACAATCTCTCGTGTCTTTACACAGAGCTCTCGACATATATACATACAATACACGCAGACTTGAACTGAATTGCTGCTCGATTTTACTCAACCAAACTGAAATCTAAGATCATATTTGGATAGATCGTTCAATTACCTTTCTTTTGAACCGGTTGTTTTCGAGTTTGGTTAAGTTTTTGAAAATCAAATTTTTCAAAAGTTGAATCGGGTTTTAGGTGTTTTAAGAGTTCTAGATTTTTTCTGAGAAATCTAAAAATAGACTGAGACTCACAGTGATCAGGAGAACATCATATAAATTTTTGGAATTTTTCTGACAACTTTGGAATAATTCGAATTTTTAATTAATTTTAATTAATTATTAATTCTAAAAAAATTTCGAAGTGTTTTAATTTTCCTAAAATTAAAGTGTGTTTTTGTGTTTAAAAATGGCTGATAATTTTGAGATAATGAAACATAATTTGGTTGGCTATTTTAATCCAAACGATTGTCCCTACGATCGATTTAGGCCTTGGATACGATTTTTGAATGACGATTCAATTATCCGAACTGCCATTTCGATTGAAGCCCCAATTAAGATAGGACCACTGAGATTGATTTGCACAGAAGCTGTGGTGTCTGAAGACTTGACCTCATTCTCTTTTGATTTTGATGGTACACACCACGTCGTGACAGAATCAACTCTTACTACTGTATTGGGCCTTCCGGCGGATAATTTTGATCCATTTCCAACCAGTGAGCAACTCTATCAATTCTTCATTGATATTAATTATCATGGAGCAATTGATATGAACAACCTGAGCAAAAAGAATCTGGTTCAACAATGCGATGCATTCTTCGACACGATCTCCAAGGTATTTGCTAATTCAGCCAGAGGTAATTTTCACTTACTCACCTCTATGTTACAAACTATTGGTTATGCTGTTGCTAACAACCGTAGAATCAATATTGGTAACCTACTTTGGAATACTATTATTAACAGGATTGTTAAGGCCAGAAGGGATTTTGATGAGGGTAAGAAAGTTCTATGTTATTATCCTAGATTTTTAACTTTGTTATTTAATCATCTTGTTCCTGTTGGTCAACAAACAGTTTTTAGGAATGACAACCCTATGGTATCAGGCAGGCAAACCAAGAAAATATTCACTAGCCTTGATACACATAGAAAATTGATAAATGTGCCAGTGTATATTACACCATATTTGTCTAACTTCTTAAATCTACCTGTCATTCCTCGACTTGTGAATGCACCTGAACCCGAACCTCTAAATGTACCTGTCCCTGAACATCAACATCAAATGGAACAATCTATTCCTTCAGGTACAACTACTGCATCAATGGAGCATGTATTGCCTTCTATCTCTCAAACTGTTTCTGGAGCCCAAGTGGCTGATAGGTCAGACCAAGAGGTTGTAGAACCACAGCCTCTATCCCAGGTCTTAGAGTCAAACACCGTGTCTAACCAAATCTCTAAACCTAAAGCCAGAAGCAAGTTGTTGACAAAAAGAGCTGACAGAAGAAGTGATAATGTGAGTGATCCCACAGCTCTGCCTCCACCAAAGAAGAGAAGAAACCTATTACTTGAGGCATCTGTTAGCCCATCCATTTCCTCCCAACAGGACTTGGACATTGAAATGGCCGATGAACTGTTACTAATTTCATCCTCTCAACAGGATGCAATTATTGAAATTCGCCAAAGGGTCGTGGCACCTTGTACAGAGTCAAGCACACCTCTATTACTCACAATGGGGGAAAACATTACCGTAGAATCTGATGTTGCTAAGGACACTGAGCAAGGAGTGCACGATAGGATTGTTACAATGCCTACCATTGTTACGGTAGAAGAGCCATCACAGGCTTCAGAGGGAAATCTTGACTCTCTGCCAATTATAATAGAGTCATCATCTCCCCTCCCAGGAGGAACATTCCTGGCTCCCTCAAGGGATTCTTCACTCGCAGATTTATCTAGAGAAAGTGAAAGGCAACTTGGTCATCCTATCACTGAAGAAATTCAGTTATCAAATACAAATGAATTGATAGAGATGACTGAGGATTGGGAATTGCGAACTCCCATTGCACCACCACTGACCTCTCCAGAAGAGGCTAGGGTGATTTCTTATGCAGGTACAGCTCAAGGAAAGGAGCTAGTGTTGAGTGATGTGAGGACCACCATAAATATGAGTGAAACACATGCACGAAAGGAGAGTGACATATCCTTGAGTGAACATCAGGTGAGTGCACACACTGACACAAACACTTTGTCTCTCATGGCTCAAATCAAAGATCTGCAAAAGAAGTTAATGGAAACTGAGGCTGAAAAACAAGTTTTAAAAGCACAAGTGGATGAACGGTCTTCTTCTTCCACCTCTGTCAACAATCAGCTCATGATTATTCGTGACGATGTCCACAACATAAAGATTACACTCACTCCAGCAATCAATACATTGATACAATCCAACTCTCAGGCATCTACAGAAAGAACAGATATTCTAAATGCTATTGACAGACTCTCTAATAGGGTGGATGAACTTCAAGTGGAAATGCATGAATCTGCTCAATCTTATTCAACAACCTTTGCAAAGCTTGAAGAAAAGTATGATTACATGTTTGAAGGACTTGATCATCTATACAACATTGTTAAACCTACTCATAATATCACACCAGAACAAAGAGCATATTTTGAAGACTATGATGATGATAATGAAGGGGATAATGATGCAAATAGGGAGCTTGACAGTCAAAGGAAGTCTGTAGAGGATCCCTCAACTAAGGGGGAGAAGTCTGGAGATGGAGGAGCAGGTAAGTCTGGAGAAGCAGGGGGATGTAAGTCAGGAGGTCAAGGGAGGCATAAGGAGAAATCTGAGAAGTCTACTAAGGGAAAAGAAGCTGCTCATGATCAGGATGCATTCGAGTTTGATTTCGATCTCAAGAATAGTAAGTTTGAGGTACAACAGTTAAATGATATCGAAGAAGATCTTTCAAATTGGCAAGATGATCCTGAGTTTGAGAAGGAACTGCAAGAGGAGAAAGCTGATCGTCAGATGAGACAAGCTAAGCTTGAGAAGACCAGACAGGTGGTGAATGAAAGATTGAAGCTGAAGCAAGCTGAAGATGCAGAGAAACAAAAGCAACATGCAATCAGTGTACAGGAAAGGAAAAGAGATATTTAGTTGAAGATTGGTCCAAAGTTGGATAGAGCAAGAGAAATTTTTTGATTCTATTCAGAACACTGATAATGATGATGAACGTTTACTCCAACTACTTCAACAGTTTCAAGAGACCAATCCAGATTACTTGCAATATATGGATGCACTGATGCTGGAAATCTCAAGGATAGTAGCTGGGTTTGACAGATGTGCAGATCAACTGATAATTTAGATTGACTCTCGTACAATGGGTTCTCTCTATGTGTCACTTCAAATCTTTCAGCAGAGAAGCTTGATGGAACTGTGGATTATGTCCATAAAGGTAAAAAGGTTTTCTGAAATGAATATTTTACTTCATGAAAGACTTTTGGAGTTTGCGCAAAGGAATAGTCCACAAGTTATTCAAACTCCACATCATGTTAAGTTTCTCAAGGGTAATACACTACACTCTTGTTTCCTTGATTCTAAGTCGATGAAATTATACACTGCATCTCATCTGGTCTGGTTAGAACATATGCTGAGGACTACAGGATTCGAAGATAAAGAAAGTATCTTTGTTGCTGACATTATTCGATCATATGCTTTAACTTGCTTTGAAAAGAAATATTACATTCTTCGGAATCGACTATGGGGTAACCTTGGAATCTTGCCTAAGAAACCTAAAGGTCTTATGTCAGATTATGAACGTGTACTTGACAAGGATTTGATCAAAACCTTGGATGATCAAGAACGATTTGACACAGAGAATATCAGAAGATTTCTAGAGCAAGAAGATGAAGTTGAACCTGGAGAGATAAGGGATGAAGAAACTTCAAAGTGAAGATCAGCTCTACATGTGATATCTTTAGAGCTTAGATAGGTCAAGATAGAAAATTGTATTATATGATCAGTCTAGAGGATCATCTATCTTGTATTTATCTTTTATGTTTGAATCTGGACAATGTTAAATATAAACCAGAACTTTTCTTTTATTTACTTTGTGTTTAAAGTTTTATCTTTTACTAAGTTAAGTTGAGTTAGTTGAGTAATCCTCTAGGTATTTGCTTGTTATCGTCTAACAAACAAATAGGGGGAGATTGAAAGGCATATGACAAAGCCTATTCGTAGTTCGAGGACTCAACTTAAGCTTAGTTTGTAATAAGTAAATAACTTTAACTGTCACAGGAATCTCAGGAGGTACTATCTGTCAGAAGAAAAACCCTAAAGTCAATCTATAGTTTTGATGTTTTACACTGGAAGAAGTTCAGATTGCTGATCAAGCCTCAGTATAGCATCAAGGAAGTGGATTTATTTCTAAGACAGAGATTTCTAGAGTGACAGGTTCAGACAGTATACAGTGAAATACAAGAAGGAGAAAGAGATGAGAAGAAAAATGAATCACATTTTTAATGTGAAAATTAAAGGACAGTCATTGAAGTTAGTCGTTCATAAACCAGACCGTGCATGGAACGTCAACAAAATATTCAGTGGTATTCCTTTATTACTTTCAGTGATTCAGAAAAGAATTAAGACAATTCAAGGATATATAATTATTCTTATTTAATTAATTTAAATCAAGTAGTTAATTTAATTAATTAATTCATCTTGAATTAATTCTTTAATTAAATTAATTATTAGATTAATTAAATCTGATTAATTATTTAAATAAGAATAAATTAAAATGATTATTTATTAATCAATTTTAATTTAATTCTGAAAAATGAACTAGCAAGACAATCCCTGATTGTCTTGCCGATTGTCTTGAAGGTTTAAATCAGAACAGCAAGACAATAGGAGATTGTCTTGCCGATTGTATTGAAGAAGAAATCAATAAAGCAAGACAATTTCTGATTGTCTTGCTGATTGTCTTGATAATGATAATGTCTGAAAAGCTTTTGAAAAGTAGAATAAAAATCTGATTTGATTGTCTTGACGATTGTCTTGGCAGTTCAATTTGATTGTCTTGATAATGATCAAAAAGAAAAAGCTTCAGACAGAATGATAATTTTGATAAAGCAAGACAAAGATCTCAGAATTTGATTGTCTTGCCGATTGTCTTGGAAGAACCTGATTGTCTTGACGATTGTATTGCCTATTGTCTTGGCAGTACAAAACTGGTTGTCTTGGAAGAAGAAATTGTATTGACGATTGTCTTGACAGTTATAATTGAAGATAATGATGCAGGGATTAATATATATCAAGACATATCGACAGAAGCAAAGAGCAAGGAAAAACAGATCAAAATATTACATTCAAGAACAGAATTCTCTCTTCTCTCTCATCAAGAACACAACACAAGAAGCAGAAAAATATATAGAAAATCAAGTTCATCTTATTTTTAATATCTGATCTGATAGAACTGATTTACTTGATACTCTTGTACTATTAGCGAGTTTTTACTCCTAATCTATATCTTGATTTTTATTAACAAATCTAGAAAAATTCATGTCGAATTTTCTAATTTGTTTTTATTAACTGGATATAAATTCTGTACTGTATTTGTAACAAACCCCTCAAGTTAATATAATTTTATATTCAACTTGAATTTTGTTTCATTTAATTCCGCTCAAATTTGTCAACATATAAATTAAATTATCCGGATAAATTTCGATAAAACAGTACTGTTTGTATTCAACCCCCCCTTCTACAAACATATTGGACCTAACACCCTCTTCATCGCATCCATCTGGAGCTAGATTTATATGTACTCGCTTGATGTGCCCTCCATCTGGATCTAATCCTGTTTGAGCTATCGACCATAGATGCGATCCCATAAGAACTTTCATCTCTGAATCAAAATTATGAAAATCTTGTCGATCTATAACCTCGCCCACTCTCACAAGGAGAGACTAACACAATCCAAATAAATTGGAAACTTATTGAAACCCAAATAAATTGGGATGTTTATTGAAGGAAACAAAATATGAAAACAGGAGAAAACGAAAAGGAATTGGGGCTTTTCACCGATGAAAATCAATAGAAGGCCCCTCAAAATTCTTTAACAAGGGTTGTCTCGGTTGGTTAAAGAGAGGCCATCTCACCTCTTGGTCACAGGTTCGACTCCCATGGGAGGCGGATTTGTGAGTATTCCATCCTGGGCCAGAGCCTGTCGCACTTGTGCGGTTTGCCTTGGATCACGTGGTTTGCAGGCTATTGCGTGAGCCCATGGGTTTACCCAGAGCGCACCCGAAGGGTAGCGGCTGCGGGTTCCCATGTTAAAAAAAAAATATTCTTTAACACTGTGTTCCACAAACTTTTTTTGGAAAGAAAAGAAAAGAAAGTTGAAGATTTGATTTCTTCAACTTGTTCCCGAAAGATATTTATTGGAAGAAAAGAAAAGATTTCTAAAGATTTGAAAAGAAAATTCTTATATATTTGTCTTCAAAATCTTCTTCCCATTTTTGGAAAGATTTAGAGAGAGAGAGAGAGAAAATAACGCATTTTCTATTCTTTTCTTCTTCTTTTTTCATTGATTCGGGAACACAGTGTAATAGAAGCTATGGTTAGAAGGGAGAGACAGTGTTATTACTAGTGTGATAGTAATCATAAGCTTATATCAATTACAATTTCTTAAAATTGAGTACAAAAAGAATATTCTCAAAGATTAAAATATTTATAAAATTACTTGAAATTCTCATTTAAACAATAAACATTATATCCTCACTTAAAAATTCCTTAAAATTCTTTAACATTCTCTCACCGATATATATATGACGAAGGAATCTATACTATTATATAAAAACCGAAATATTAAAAGTTTGGTCGGTCGGTACGGTACCTATTGATTTTACTTATTTACCCTTATTCAATCACAGATAAAATACATACTACTAACTAATCAATTTCCTTTTTTAGGTAAATGATGTGGATGAACGGAGATCGACAAAAATCATGCCGGAATCGCCTCTCCGTCGCGACATTTGGGGAAGAAGACGATGACGTATGATGCGTGGATGTAAAATGCGTATCATACGATACGCCTGTCACACAAGCGTATCACACGCCTGTTGCGCCTGTGGGAATAGCGTTTCCAGCAAATACGTTGGTGACGGAGGCGTATCAGCTCATACGCCTGTGAGAGAGGCGTGTCCAGTGGGCATTTTGGGCGCTGTTTTGAAATGTGGGTGTTTTGGACAGTGGGTAGGGGAAAAGTGGGTAGAAAGGGCACTCACCCAAATATAATTACTATAAAGGAATCAATTGCCTTTTCATAAATCATGTCACTTTTTAATTTTCACGTTACCTTTTTATTTTCTCTTACTAAAATCTTTTTTTTTTTCCAATTATATCACGGGTGATTCTATTTAATACAATAAATTAATAATATTATAATATTAATAATTAATCGATTACCTTTTTCAACTAAACGTATCATCTTTTCTATTTTTTCTAATTTTCATGTTACCTTTCTATTTTATCTAACTAAAATATCTCTTTTTCCAATTATATCACTGGCAGTTCTATTTAATACAATAAACTAACAATATTATTATATTGATAATTAACCAATTACATTTTTCAGCTAAAACGTATCATCTGTGTTTGGTTACTGACTCCCCTAGATGTGTATATACATGGTGTTCAACTTTTGGCTTCTCATATTTATTTACGTATGACATTTTGTATTTCCACGGATTGCTTATTCACGTAAAATACAATATTTTTTTTATTTTGTTTAATTAAAATATTTCCTTTTCTAGAAAATATCACGGATAACATTTATATAATAATTATTATCATATCATCTCATATAAAAATTTAAGCCTTCAAAATTCATATTAAAAAAATAATAATTTAAATTAATGAAAAAAATTCATTTAATATTAAAAAAATCGATGCATTACACGGGTTTTAAGCTAGTAAGGAATAGAAACGGATCTAGTAAGAATTAGGCGGGATACGTGTTAGTACTTCCTAAAGTAATATTTTAAATTTTTTCATCACTCAATTTTTTAAAACATGAGAAGATATCTATCGATCTATACTATTATATAAAAACCAAAATATTAAAAGTTTGGTCAGTCATTAAAAGTTTGATCAGTCGGTCGGTCGGTACAGTATCTATTAATTTTACTTATTTACCCTTACTCAATTACAGATAAAATCAATCCTGATAATCAATTTCCTTTTTTAGGTTAAACATATTATCTTTTATATTTTTCAATAACTAAATAATTTTCTTCTTCAGGGTAAAATACAATATTTTTATATTTTATCTAACAAAAATTTCTCCTTTATTAATCAATTTCTTTTTCAGTTTAAACATATTACCTTTTCTATTTTTCAATGACTAAATAATTTCTTTTTCAGGTAAAAAACAATATCCTTTACATTTTATCTAACTAAAATTTATCATTTTTAAAAAATACTACGAGTAATTTTATTTAATAAAATAACATAATTATATTATAGTTATTATTAACTAATTAATTACCCTTTTCAACCAAAACACGTTAACTTTCCTCTTTTTTCTAACTGAAATCTCTCTTTTTCCAATTATATTATGGACGGTTACATTTTCAACCAAAACACGTTACCTTTTTTCTTTTTTCTTACTAAAACCTTTCTTTTTCCAATTATATCATTGGCGTTTTTATTTAATAAAAATAAAATAATAATATTATAATACTTATAATTAACCAATTACTTTTTCACCTAAAACGTATCATCTTTCCTATTTTTTCTAATTAAATTCCATTTTTTTCTAGAAATATCACGGGCAACATTAATTTCTCATTTCCTAAAAATACCTTGAGCAATTTTATTTAGTTAAATTACATAATTAAATTATAATTATTGTAAACTAATCAATTACCATTTTCTCATAAATCATGTCACCTTTTTAATTTTCACGTTACCTTTCTATTTTCTCTAACTAAATTTTTTATTTTCAAATTATATCACAAGCGGTTCTGTTTAATACAATAAACTAATAATATTGTAATATTAATAATTAACCGATTACCTTTTTCAGCTAAAACGTATCATCTTTTCTATATTTACTAAATACAATCCCTCTTTTAATAGAAATATCACGGGCAATATTTCTAAAAACAATTACGAGCAATTGTATTTAGTAAACTAACATAATTAAATTATAATTACTATAAACTAATCAATTACCCTTTTTACCTAGAACATGTTACCTTTTAAATTTTCTCCAACTAAATCCTCTCTTTTTCCAATCATATCATGGGCATTCTATTTAATAAAATAAAATAATAATTTTATAATTACTAACAATTAACCGATTACATTTTTCAACTAAAACCTATCATATTTTCTAGCTAAAATCTCTCCTTTTCTATAAATATCATGGATATTATTTATATAATTATTATCAAATAATCTCATATAAAAATTTAAGCATTCAAAATTCATGTTTTTTAAAAAATAATTTAAATTAATGAAAAAAAATCATAAATATTAAAAAAAATCGTGCATCGCACGGGTTTTAAGCTAGTACTATTATATAAAAGCTGAAATATTAAAAGTTTGGTCGGTCGGTACGGTACCTGTTGATTTTACTTATTTACTCTTAATCAATTACAATTAATAAAATCTATCATACTAACTAATCAATTTCCTTTTTTATGTTAAACATATTATCTTTTATATTTTTCAATAACTAAATAATTTCATTTTTCAGGTAAAATACAATAACCTTTGGCCATGTTTGTTTCAAGGGATTATAATCCCCAAATTATTACCTTATAAATCCCAAATGTAAGGGATTATAATCCCATGAATTCACATTTTGATCATTGTTTTAGTTCACTCCCATGGGATTATAATACCTTGTGAAAGAAGGTATTATAATCCCATAGAAATGAATCAAAAAGATGATAGCAATATACCTCCATGGGATTATAATCCTTTAAATTTAAGAAAGATAGTGTAATTTTTCAAGGATTATAATCCCCTAAAACAAACATGGCCTTTATATTTTATCTAACTAAAATTTCTCCTTTATTAATCAATTTCCTTATAATTATATTATAATTACTATTAACAAATTAATTAGCCTTTTCAGCGAAAACACGTTACCTTTTCTCTTTTCTCTAACTAAAACATCTCTTTTTCCAATTATATCATGGATGGTTACCTTTTTCAGTTACATTTTTCAGCTAAAACGTATTATCTTTTCTATATTTTCTAACTAAATCCCTCTTTTAATAGAAATATCGTGTACATTATTAATTTCTCCAATTCTAAAAACATTACGAACAATTGTATTAGTAAAATAACATAATTAAATTATAATTACTATGTTATCTTTTTTCTTTTCTCTTACTAAAACCTCTATTTTTTCAATTATATCACGGGCATTTCGATTTAATAAAAATAAAATAATAATATTATAATATTAATAATTAACCGATTACCTTTTTAGCTAAAACGTATCATCATTTCTATTTTTTCTAATTAAATTCCCTTTTTCTTCTAGAAATATCACGGGCAACATTAATTTCTCATTTTCTAAAAACACTATAAGCAAGTTTATTTAGTAAAATAACATAATTAAAGTATAATTACTATAAACTAATCAATTACATTTTTCACATAAATCATGTTACCTTTTTAATTTTCATGTTACTTTTTCTATTTTCTCTAACTAAAATCTCTATTTTTCCAATTAAATCACGGGCGGTTCTATTTAATACAATAAACTAACAATATTATAATATTAATAATTAACCGATTACCTTTTTCAGCTAAAACGTATTATCTTTTCTATATTTTCTAACAAAATCCCTCTTTTAATAGAAATATCATGTACAATATTAATTTCTCATTTTCTAAAAACATTACGAACAATTATATTAGTAAAATAACGTAATTAAATTATAATTACTATAAATAATCAATTACATTTTCACCTAGGATATGCTACCTTTTTTAATTTCCTTTAACTAAATCCTCTTTTTTCCAATCATATCACGGGCATTCTATTTAATAAAATAAAATAATAATTTTATAATCACCCACAATTAACCGATTACATTTTTTAACTAAAACCTATCATCTTTTCTATATTTTCTAATTAAAATCCCTCATTTTCTAGAAATATCACGGATAACATTTATATAATTATTATCAAATCATCTTATATAAAAATTTAAGCCTCCAAAATTCATATTTTAAAAAAATTAATTTAAATTAATAAAAAAATTCATATAATATTACAAAAAATCCGTACATCGCACGAATTTTAATCTAGTCTTCATAAAATTTTAAAATATGAAAAATGTCGTCCAAAATCTACTATGCCCTTCAAAATAATATCCTCGATTACAAAGTCAATTGCATTTTTTGGAAGCAAAGTCAATTGCATATTACATATACTAACATCTTAGGGGTGCGTTATTTAGCAAACATATGCTTAAGTACTGTTACTTAACATATGGTCTCTCAACCGTTGGATGGTTGATCCAACGGTTCTGATTTTAAAAAAAAATATACCGTACCGTGGAAACTTTTCACGGTACGGGCAAATTACAAAAATGCCCCCTGCTTCAGTAGAAAGCACGAAGGCATTTTGGTAATTTGACCGTACCGTGGAAAGTTTCTGCGGTACGGTTAACAGTAGAATTTTTATGTGAAAATAGGGGGCATTTTTGTAATTACCCCGTATCGCGGAAAGTTTCTGCAATACGATGTTTAATTTTTTTTTAAATCCCAACCGTTGGATCATTGATCTAATGGCTGGGACATCATATGTTGTGAAATAGTAAACTAGCAAATGTTTGCTCGGGAACGTGAGCCAACATTTTATAATATAAAATAGTTGACTAGAGCTGCAGTTTTCAACTTCAAAATTTCAAAAATTTCAAAAGATAAACAAGTAGCAGACAGTAACAAAATGGGGGCATGGCACGTCCGGCATTGATGAACCACCGACCACAAAAATGGAAGAATAATCCCAAGGTACGTGGTGGTAGTGTAAATGATACGCAGCCTAATCCCCCCGCATTTAATTTTTTGATCGCTAGTGGGAGAATAATTTTTTGGTCGCTAGTGGGAGAATAACCGTATTTCCTCTTCCACCCCATCATTCTCGAATCAATTGCGCGTTAAATAAACACAACCTTACAAAGAAATAAAATATACTGTATAAAGAGAAATGTTAGAATTTAAAAAAAAAATTCACATCGTTTCCAAATACTTAGTTATCTTAATTTGAGAAATGTTAGAATCTTAAAAAAAAAAATTCAAATCATTCCCAAATACTTAGTTATCAAAATTTGAATAGATATGATAAGGACTTATCTCTTATTATCACGATTTTATATTCAATTCTCCCTCACTTTCAAGATTTATTAGAACATATACATTTTCATATATTAATATACGTTTTACGAATTTAAAGATTGCACGTTTGTATAAAAATTTAAAAAATAAAATAAGAAAACCTTCCATTTATTAATATACGCTTCACAAATTAAAAAATAACACTTATCATTTATGAATAATTTTAAGATATCTAGCATTATTCTTAAAAAAATAATAATAAATTCATTAAAAATGACATGTCAACTTCTTTTGAAATTTTATATCCGATTATTAAAATCAATCTCCTTCACATAAATAGAATAATTAATGGGCGCCTATCCGTTTTGCACCACCGACACCTTTTGTGAACCTATTTATTTACAAACCCCTTTTTTCTTTATGAGATTCACATTTTTCATATTGTGTGTGTATTTTTATTGTTGTTTATTGCAATAATTTCGTCCGTGTGTCTGAATTTTTTACTTTTAATATCAGAAAATACATATTTCTTATTTGAGATAGTAGTTACATTTTATAAAGAATAATGTTAGGTACTCCAAATTGGTACCCAAAAATGGTACCCAAAAATTACTCTTAAATGATGTGACAAAATTTACAAGGCGTAGACATAGTGAAAATTTTTGATTGGGTGCTTGATGTGAATGTAGGGGACCCATTATTATTATAACCAATTGAATTACTACACTTATCTTTTGGGAAATTTTTTAAGAACCAATTTAGGATACCTAGCATTTTTCTTTTATAAATTAAAATTAACACAAAACAAATTACAAATTTACTCTCTAATTACAAAAGAAACAACACGGAAACTGCACAAACGAAGACATAAAGAGACATAAGTACACATGACATTTAATGCAAATCAATGATTGTGAATTGTGATCCTACCTAATTATTATACTACTTAATTGATCCTTAATCTTAGGTAAGATTAGTAAATTCACAATCACTCTTATCTGTAACTTTAACTATTTCACATTTTTTTATCTAAACAAATTACAAAAAAGATATAAATCTATCTATTATCTATGCTATTATATTAAAGCCGAAACATCGAAAGTTTTGGTTTTCGGTTCAGTTATCCTAAAGTTTTGGTTTTCGGTTTGGTTATCCTAATTATTAAAATAAATAATTAAATTACAAAAACAACTCAAAAAACTAATTACTAATGTTAACGTAATTATATTCAGATTAAAATTTCTTCATCCACTTCTACTTGGACTCTTTTTTATGCTCCAACAACTCAATTATTCATTTTTTTCTAAAGATTTTACTTCTAATTAAAACACTTTACCATTTAATTTAAAACTAATATTACAATAATTAATATATATCCAAAATATCACACCATATCTTTCCGTAATTATTTTTAGTAGCAATTTTTGTAATTTAAACATGAAGTACTTTTTAATTTAAAATTAATCTTGAGATCACTAATATACACCCAAAAATATCTCACCATATATACAAATCATTATTTTTATTAATAAATAACAATCGTTAGATCTAATAATAAGATATATTATATGATTAAATTAATTTACTAAAAATTCAAAGTTCGAACCCGTCAACGACATTTTTAATTTAGAATTTTACAAAATAAATTTTAAACCATGCATTTCATTATATAAATTTATATTAAATTAAAATTAAAAAATTATTAAATATAAGGATTATATAAAAACATAATTATAATGTTAAATAAATTTTATAACCTATCAAAAGAAACCCGTGCTTCGCACGGGTTATAAGCTAGTATATATAATAGGCCAATACAAGAAAAAAATGGTGAGACTTTTTAATGTACATGAAAAGTCCAATTTGCCCCTCATCTCAATTTTTTGAAAAAATTGTGGTTGGTGGGAATTGAACTTGGGTCTCCAAGTTAATTCTTGCATCCTTTTACCACTACACCACTAAATCACATGTGTTTTAAATCAAACACAATATAGATACATGTGTGTGTGAATATTTTAATTAGTGCGACACACTAATAATTTTTTGTCCTAATTTTACTTTTACATTTATTAATTTGGACTATAATATATTATATCAAAATATTAATTATTGGTACATAATATATGATTTGATTATATTATAAAATTGTAATAACAATAACAATCAACATAATAATAATAATAATAATAATAATAATAATAATAATAATAATAATAAATTACTATATACCTGTTATTCTCTTAAACAACCTAAGCACTCATCTATACGTGTTTTCAATAATACACATGATATCTCTATGTGTACCGCACAAGCGGGGCAATATTTGGTTTTATATAAAGAAAAAAAATGAAATGCATATTGTATTTTTATGAAAAGTATTAAATATAAGACCAAGTCAATAACTAAAGTACTTTATTCATGATTTAAAAGCACCAATTTACCCCTAAGTTCTTATTTATATATTGAAGTATTATTTTCAATTCTAATTGAACTTGGAATACCGAGTTAAATTGTGCATTTTCATACCATTATGCCACACATTTACATGTATTTTAAATCATACACACAATATGTATGTGTGTGATATTGATGAAATATTATTAATTAAATATTACTGGATTTTAAATGAGTTTTGGACTCTTTTATCATTTAAAATTAAAGAATTACGTAAAATAGACAATTGGACTATAAAATGACATTATAATTAATATAATGGATATTATCTAACAATATATTAGAGCAAAAAATATTGAGGTGTTAACGTAAATGAAAATTGAATATTACTACACAACATACAATAATTTATTAGTCAAACAATTCGGGTCGTAAAAATATTTGGCTTTAGAAAAACGAATCCTATAAATAACACATTACCTTTTACATACAAATTTGTTAATGTTTAATTTAAAATATGACATTATGTAGAAAGAAAGGATCGTATATTATATATGTTATTTTAATTATGGAGGTGACTCGATGAAAGTCAAAAACAAAGGCGAGAAATTAGATGAAAACAAATCAAATAGTTAGAAATGTGGTTTTAAGAAGTAAGCACAAGACCTAAGAAGCATTTTAGAAGATTTACGAAGATTTTTTATTAGAATCATGACTGAAACCTACATTCTCAGAATGCAACATCTTGAAGAGTATTTAGTTTTTACCTTGAATATTATTGGAGATTAGCTAAATGGATGCATCATTTTTAAAGAATGTTTAGGATTGTAAGCGTTCTGAAAAATCATCTTAACTAGACAACATCCACATTACACTGAAATTATATTCTATGACCCACAACAAATTAAAAATTGATATGATTGCTATCAGTATTACTCGTATTAGTTTCTAAAGTACAAACTTGAACATATTTAAGTAAGTACACAATAATCACATATGCCACTAACAAGAAAAACTCTATAAAAAACAATCACATATTTCAACCAATATTGATATTGAATAATTTAATTAAAAAATACAGTTTAAATAGCAGACCCATACCTTGCACGGATTTTAATGCTAGTTACAAATACAAGAGGAAAATTGAACTTCTGACCAATCGTACATATGGTATACATAATTATAATTTTGTTACTAAATTAGTATCTTATTGATAACCTATATACATTTAACACTTACATCATCAAATCTTATATTGTAAAAATTACAATGAAAGAAAAAAAATACTACTTCTGTCCCACTTATTTTGGTCATATTTCCAGTTTTTGTTGTTTTAAAATATTTATCCACTTTCTTTAACAAAAATAAATAAAGTTCTAAATATGTTAAAAATTTGTAAATATAGTAATACTTAAGCTTAGTTATGGAAATTAAAGGAAAAATATATTAAATTAGTAAAAATATGAGTATTAATTGATGGACAAAATAAATAGGACTGAAGGAGTATGAAAGCTACGATCACATTGTAATACAAATTAAGTACAAAATATACAAATAAATGTCGTCTTTTCAACAAAAAACAAAAATTAAATAAATTTCCAATTTTTGTTCGAATGATGAACTAAATAATAATATGAAAACGGTTTATCCTCAATCGTCCAAAAATTGTGTTCAATTTTTGGTTTTTCCGAATTTGAAATTATTAAAAAGTACATATTTTTCAACAAATTTACTCGGAGAAAACACGGTGAGATAATAAGAGGCAAGTAACCTTAAATTAAGCGCACGATGAGGCAATAAAAAGAAAGTGGAAGCAAAGCCAGCACAACAATTACAACACCATGCCACATATATTCAACTCCATCCTTGTAATGTAATAAAACACACACACAAACGCACACACTAAAACGAAGGTGTCCAGCTAATGTTCGAACTACCAACCAAACAAAACTGCTGATATAACCTATACTTACATATATTCATCCTTCTTCTCCTCTCCGTTACCAGCGCAGCCGAGATCTGGAGTATGGGCTTTTTTCTGATTTTCTTCCCTGAGGAAGAAGAAGAAGATGGAATTAATAATAAAAAATTAAAGCCCTCTATCACATTCAGCACTCTTCTCAGGCGTACAAGCTCAGTCCATCTTGTTTCTAAAGCCCAGTCCACTATCTCTATTTGTGCTTTGCTTGTTTTCGTCTCTTTGCTTTTATTTACTCTTTCCACTTTCGAGCCCACTGCCACTCCGTCGAGTTTTCCCCGGCGGCAGCTCAGTTCTATTAAGCTCTACAAGCCCAATTACAAGCCCAAACCCAGGCCCATTGAGAGTGTGCATGCGTTTCAGGGGATGGGGAGTTTGTATACTAGAGGCAGTAAAGGTATGAACAATTTGATTATTTGTCATGTAATAGAGTCTGTTTCTGTACATGAGCTTGGGCTCTTTTTGAGATTCGTGCATCGGTCCTCGCTCACCTCGAGATCGGATTTATTGTTCGTGTTTCCTTCGGGTAAGTCAAATTCTTATGATTATGTTGTACGGCAAGAGAATGACTCGTTTCTTGAACTCATTACTAGGTTTAAGGAGTTGAATGAGAGTAGTGAGTCAGGAGCGAGTTTTGATGTGGCTCAGTTTGTGAAATCGAGTGAGAAGATGAAAGGGAGTGTGGAAACAATATGGGGGAGGAAAATTCGTAGCGGGAATTTTAGTGGGGAAAATTATAATGAGACCGAGTTGACTCAGTTGAGTTATGGTTCGGTGGTTGGGTTCGAAGTTGACGAGCTTGACCCGGCAAACTCGTTGGCTGGGTTTATAGACCACGTGCCGTTAAGTTTGAGAAGATGGGCTTGTTATACGCTACTACTTGGTCGACTTAGACGAAAATTTAAACACGTAATGTTAGTGGATGTGAAAGACGTGTTGTTACTCGGTGATCCACTCGGCCGAGTCAAGAATCAGAGCCCTGAGTCAGTTTTCTTGTCAACAATCCCTAGTGTTACCGCTAAACACGGGAGAAAAAATAATCACCAAAAAGACGTAATTACCCCTTCGATAATATCGGGTGGAGCACGAGGAATTCGGAGACTAGCGAACTCAATGGTGACCGAGATAGTCCGAGTTGCAATGCAACACAAGAAAAAGAACTCGGTGACTGACTCGGTGGTTTTGAACCAACTGGTGGGGAATGAGTTGTTGACGAGTAATATTAAAGTGGTTGTTTCAACTGAGTCGATTCCGGAAGCGAGTTCACTCGGATCAGTTGTTTTGTCGAATCATTCGGTGGTAAGACGTGGAAATAGTAATTTTGAGGATATTCGTGTTGCATTGGTGAAGCATATATGTTTGTTTAAGTTAGATTCTTCAGTTTATAGTAGTGATTGTTAGCAAATGCCCGAACATAGAAAGAGAGGAGTGATATATTAATTATTACTGTAATCAAAAGAGTAGCAATTTGTTCTTTACTGTCCATAATAATAACATTTACATTTGTGTTAATCAAATTTATTTTCCTTCATTATAGCAAATGTCTGGCCTGTTTGACCTTCTTGTTGTCTTTTTTTGGTTACTAGCTTCAATTCCCGTGCAAGGCACGGGATTGTTCTATTTTATAATTGGTATTGTAGTTTTTTCTCGTTACGTTTTGATATTAATATTAGCAATTGATATTGTGACGATTAAAATTCTTTTCAGTTTAGCGCATTTTTTTTAATCAACGTTTATTTTGTCCCCATTTCAAGATCTCCAATTTTGGTTAAAAAGTTCAAATGTACCCTTTATTTTTCCAAAGTACTCAGAGTCATGTATTTCTTGTATTTGATATTACAGAATGTCAAATAATGCACCAGAGCCAAGAAAGTATAAAAAAATATTGTATTAGACACATTTCTATAAAGTAAAAATACTCGGTACAAAAATTAATTTATTCTGTAGATTGCATAGCAAAAATTTGTAGTTAGCAATCTGATGTTAATGTTTTATTTCTTCAAGTTCCAACTTCCAAGGCTTCTATACTCGTGCGAGGCACAAACTGTTTCGAATACTTAGTTAATTGCAATGTAACGAAAGTGTTATAATTAAGTACATAGTATTAAATAAACATATTAAATACGAATTTTAATTGATGTATATTAATGAATGCACTTATTAAATACAAATTTTAACTGATGTGTATTAATGAATGCTATATTAATGAATGCACATATTAAATACGAATTTTAATTGATGTGTATTAATGAATGCAGAAGGTTAAAATAGTAATTTAACATGGATTAAAATGGTACATGTTGTGGTATTATATATATAGTAAATAGTAGATGTCGAGTCTGAATGGGCTTTGAGTGTATCCCGACTGATCTCGAAAAATGACTTGAATTAAACCGTCGTAGTCATATAATGTTTGAATTGTGAGAAATTGTAAATATGTAATTATCATTGTCAACTTGCAAATAACTTTGAGATTTTTTTTTTCTTTTTACTAGTTAAGCACACTCACACAACTATCTTGTCAAAAACAAGATTCGAACCCTTAATATCTCGTAAAAGTAGCGAGAGGAATACTGCTACACGAAGAAGCATCGGGTGATTCCGAGAGCAATACCGAATTGGGTAATTTTGAGAGGAATACCATTAGACCAAGAAACTTTGGGTAATTCGGAATTTTTATAATGGTAGCTTGATAATTTGTTACACAGCACAAAACATGAGGTGGGCTAAACCGAAAATGGTTTGAAAGAGGTAAAAGTGTAAGAATTAGTGAATGAGAATGACAGGAGTGCATATCATTGTATTATAGTACTAGTAGTACTAGTAAGTGAAAGACTGAAAAGAACAAGACAGAAGTAGTTGTGCAGTGGCAACTGCATTCTTACAGTGCTTTCATTGTGTCATGAAATGAATTACGAGCAGACTGGTAATTTTAGGTGTATCATTATAAATGCATACACATAAACACCACACACACTTGCAATTCCTAACTGTCTAGCTTTTGGGTTGATATCCTTTGCTCTGAACAGAGAAGCAAGCATGAAAAGTGCGCTATGTACTTGCTTTATCTTTACATTTTCTTTAAATATTTACTTTACCTTTATATTTTGAATCTAATAAAATATTTGTAAATATTGTAAGTACAAAGAATCTTAAATGCAATTGTCTAAGTGCAAAACTTTTGGCTTGGCATTTTGATTTCTGATATCATAAATTCATAATCCCATGACTTTCGTACTCACCATGATTTTGGAATGCAGGTTTACAACATTGTTAAATAAAAATAGTTCGATTAATTAACTGAAGTAATAAGAGTTTTAATAGGGCTGTAATTTGAGTCGGGCGAGCTCCATGATTTTGGAATGCAGGTTTATAACATTGTTAAACAAAAAATAGTTCGATTAATTAACTGAAGTAATAAGAGTTTTAATAGGGCTGTAATTCGAGTCCGGCGAGCTCCGACTCGACTCGTGAAATTAACGAGCCGAGTTCGGGTAGAAGATTAGGCTCGTTTAAGTGTAATTTTACACGAGCCGGCTTGTCCGACTCGTTTAAATAGGCTCGTTTAGCAAAACGAGCAGAGTTCGGATAGAAGATTGGGCTCATTTAGTTAAACGAGCTGGCTCGGCTCATGAAAAAAAACTCGACTCGAATTAATATTCGGCTCGAACTCGCCCAGCTCGACTCGAATTACAGTCCTAAGTTTTAAGTTTTAATATCTTATCGTCCCAGTTCTTTGCTAAAAAGTTGGACTGGTTTTGTGTTGTATAGGATGCATGGTTGTATAAATCGGTTGAGTTACCGATTTAAGATTAATCGGGTAATCGGGGATTAATCGGAAGGATTAATCGGAGTATTAATCGGATATTATAATAATATTTAATATATTAGTCTAATTTACAATTAAACATATCATTTTAAATAAATTCATAGAATTAATCGAATTTAAAAAATCGAATCGATTGGTTACCTTACAAAGGATTAATCCGGAATTAATCCACAAAATCGGAAATTTTTAGAGGAATAGGAAGAAGAGAAGTGGGCAGTCCCACTAAGCCGGGACCGTCCCATTTCACTAGTTTTTCTTATTTTAATGTTCTCCAAACCATCGAAGTGGGGTAGCTTATATTTCATTTATTAAAAACCATCCAAGTTGGACGAGCTTTTATTATTTTTCTTCTATAAATACACAATTCTTATACTTTATTCTTCTATAATTACGGAATATGTTTTTTATTTTAAAATTCATTTTTAGAAATTTTAATCACTTTAATTTAATAATTACAGTTTTAACACTATTAATTAAACTAAAATTAATTGTACAATATCATTTGATACCATCAATATATATATATATATATAAAGGAGGATACGCGGGCGTTTAGGTCGCGCTCTAAGATCGTCTCAATCTATTTTTTTAAATTTTAAGAATTTTAGGATTTTAAACACTAATAAATATAAATATATCTTTAACATATTAGAAGTATAATAGGTGTTCGAATTTATCATGGTTGTAAAAATCGAAAATCGGACCAACTCGGTTTTGGTCCAGAAAAATGAGTAATCGGAAATTCGGCGAGTACTCGGAATGAGTACTCGGACTATTAATCGGATTGTTTTTTAACTTTTTTTTTCCCATAATTTATATGTATTTATTCTAATTTTAGTGTACATGTGTTAAACTTAAAACTTAACAATAATATTAATATTACTAATAATATTATTACAACACTGCTAACAAGTAATAATATTAATATTATTAATAATATTTATTCTAATTTTCGTGTACATGTGTCCAAGTAATAATATTAATATTACTAATAATATTAAAACGTGATATAAGTGTATGTATAGAATCTTTGAGAGAGAGGACTTTTAATTGGGCCGAATCTAGATTATAACTATAGTTTATAAGTTGAGCAATAAAAATTATATTTTAGTATTTAGCAAAAAAAAATTAAAAAAATTAGTCAAACCCGAGTTTGACCCCGATTACTCGGAGTCAACCCGAGTCTTGACCGAGTTATAGCAAAAACCGGTTTTTGGTCCGATTAGTCACTACTCGGATCGGTTTAGGGGTCCGAAACGAGTACTCGGCCGAGTACTCGGCCCGAGTTACCGATTTTTACAACCCTGGAATTTATAGAGGTGAATAATTCGAATTTATAGGAAAAACATATAATTAGAAGTTCTATTGAAGTAGAATAGGTATTTATAAGGCATATAATTAAAATTTTTATTGGAACTGGAATAGGAGTTCGAATTTATAGAGAATAAGAGTTCAATTTATAGAAAAAACATATATTTAAAGTTCCATTAAAAATAGAATTGGTGTTTCAATATATAGAGGAGACATATAAAGGAGGATATGCGTGAGGTGGGGTGGTGCACTGAGATCGTCTTAATCTATTTTTCTAATTTTTTTAGAGTTTTACAATTTTCAATATTCATGATTAATTTTTTTTTTTGACATATTAGAAATGGAAAAGGTATTTAAATGTATCGAGGAGAGGAGTTCCATCAAGGGTAGGAGTTCAAATTTATAAATAAGACGTATAAAAAAAAGTTAACTGGAAAAAAAGATATGAACTACTAAAGGAGTAAATTTAATAATTCTTATAGAAATAGTTGTCCTACACGGCTACACATGAATTCAATATATAGGACCATGAATAATTGAATATACGTGTATTTTTTTATATTCAAGTAAATTCCATCCCATTTCTGGCCATGTTTATGTCTTCTTAACTTTATAAAATACTAGATTTATAAACCCAACCCAGATCATGTATACTTTTTTTTTTTTGCTAACCTACTGACCTCCATTGCATGAATTATTTGTAGACATGCTTATTAAATCAATCTTCAGTTTTTCATGCCCGCTATATTAATTCATTTTTTTATCAAACTCATCTTTATACAGTTAATATAATGAATGTGATTTTAGTTATTGTGGGTACTTTAACATTATTCCATTAACTTTTGCTTTTTTCATGACTGATTAGATTTATATATACATGTATTAAATTTGTCTTAGTGTTAGTACTAATGCAATTTTCACTCTCTTTTTTTGTTTTTCCATTTTGCAAACACTACGAAATCTTCTTACAAACATGAAAGGTGCACTTAAGTATACTGTTTGTTTACATTTATTCTTCGTCTTTTTTTATTTTTCTTCATATATAACCTCTGATTTTGTAGGCAACATAAAAAAATAGGATAATCACAATCTATTTTCGATCAAATTAAAATCTCATACCTGCTTTTAAAATCTTAAACTACTTCTGGCAGGTATATACAACGTGCCAACACGCGATCAGGTACGTATCTCTTTGCTAACAAAGTTTGAGAAACAAACCAATTTCCTATTTCAAAACGAGGAAAGACAAATTGATAATAAAAGAAAATTGCACTTTAAAGTTAGCCTAAACATAATTAGCTTTCGGGAATTTTATCACATTCAAATGTACTTTATTCGTATATAGATTTCCAGAAATGTAAATGTTAGTTAGGCAGTTGTCTTAGTATATCAAATATACATAAATGAAGTGGTCAAAATTTCCTACGTAAAAGTGGTTTAGTGATCATCCATTAAGTTTAATTGTTTTCTTTCCATCAAAGTTTTAATTGTTAAAATTTGATTTGAATTATGTATTTATTTAATCTCCCTTTATTGAACGGAATAAGGCATTGTACAGTAGTACGAGGATTTCAGAGAAGTCACTATTTAAGGAGGATAACGCGGAAGGTTAGGTGACGTCTTAATCTTTTTTTTTTTTTTTTTTCAATTTTAAAATTTTAAATATTAATAAATAAAAAATATCATTAAACAAAATAGAAATAGAACAAGTGTTTAATTTTGTAGGGGATAAGAGTTCGAATTTATAAAAATGACCTATAATTAAAAATTCTATTATAAGTAGAATACGACGGTAAGTTCTATTCGAAGTAGAATAGGTGCTTGTAAGATATATAATTAATAATTTAATAGGAAGTAGAATATGTGTTCAAATTTATAAAGCAGGAGATTTTGAATTCAAAAAATAAACATATAATTAAAAGTTATATTGAAACTATAATAGGTGTTTAAATATATGGAGGGAAACATAGATCTTCGAATTTAAGAGAAAAAGAGTTCGAATTTATAAGGATAAAGGAATACACATAATTAAAAGTTTTATTGGAAGTAGAAAAAGTATTTTTAAGACATATAATTAAAAGTTATATTAGAAATAGAATAGATGTTCGAATTTATAGAGGAGAAGTGTTCGAAGTTATGGGGAAGACATATAATTAAAAGTTCTATTGGAAATAAAATAGGCATTTATAAGTCATATGATTAAAAGTTCTTTTGGAAGTAGAGCAGGAGTTCGAATTTTTTGAAAAAATGTAAAATTGAAAGTTTTATTAGAAATAGAATAGTGGTTTGAATATATAGAGGAGACATATAATTAAATGTATTATTAGAATTAGAATACAAGTACGGTGGTGACATCTTTTACGATCTTCTAAAATTATATTTTTTTTTGTATAAGTTAATTATACTCGCATTAGGAAAATGTATTCATAAATCCAATATCATTCTCATAACAAATATTATTTGTATTTAAAAATAAAAGAATTGATGTGTTTTAACATAAAAAAGGACATTCTCATGCAGGAACCTAAATAAATATATGAGTATCTATAATACAAAGGGAGAACATGATGTATTTTCATTTTCTAATCTCCATAAATTTTAGAAAGTTCATAGAAAGTAAAAATCAGAATTTACTATATATAATTTTTTTAGGTTTTATTTTAAGGGAAAAAAAGCTGTTGTATAAGATAAGTATCATAATAATATGTAACGAATTTGGAATTTCGATCCCAAATGAGAGCGGATCGAAACGTGTTTAACGGGAAGACGGCTCACAATAGAAAATTGTACAAGTAATAAATATAAAAGTTAGGGTTTTGTACATAACGAGAAAGCGGTTCATTAGAGAAGACCGTGTTGAATATTAAAATTTAATATTGATGATACAATAAAATATAAATAGATTTTGAATTTTTTAGAATTTTACGATTTTTAATATTAATAATTAAAAAACCATCCGTTTCTCTTTTTTTTTTTGCTAATTTAAAAAAAAACCATCCTTTAACGTATTAGAAGCATAATATGTGTTCAAATTTATAGAGAATAAGAGTTTGAATTTATAGAGAAGACATGTAATTAAAAGTTCTATCGGAAGTAGAATAGGTATCTGTAATACATGTAATTAAGAGTTTTATTGTAACTAAAATAGGAGTTCTAATTTATATAGAGAAGATGAGTTTGAATTTATAGAAAGTACATATAATTAAAAACATTGTTGGAGGTAGAAAAGATGTTTGAATATATAAATAATACATATGATAAAATGTTTTATTGAAAGTAGAATACGAGAACGGTGCAGACGTCTTATACGATTTTTTAAAATTATATATTATTTTTCCTAGAAATTCTTTATTTTTAACTTTTTCATACAAGTTAATTACAATTGCATTAGAAAAATTTATCAAAAATTCAATATTATTCCCGTAACGAAAAGGCTTCGTATTTAAAAACAATTAATGTGTTAATATTATAGAAAGACATTCCTATGCGAAAGTTGTAAAGAAATATTGGAATATCTACAATATATAGAAAATATAAGATGTATTTTCATCTTTTAAAACTCCATAAATATTAGAAAGTTTAAAGAATGTAAAAATTGGAATTTACTCTCTTTTAAGGTTTTAGTTATTAAGAAAAAAAGTTATTTTTATAATATAAGTGTAATCAATAATATGTATAGAAGTTAGAATTTCGGTTCCTTCCAAATAAGATTGAAACGTATTTAACGGGAATACAGCTCACTAGAGAAGATTGTATTAGCTATTAGAATTTGATATTGATGTAATTTTTTTTTAGGGTTCGATTTTTATGGATAAAAATTATATATGTCTTTATGATATATGTTAAAGTTGGAATTTAGATTTTAACGAGAGAGCAGCTCAATCGAAAGAAACGTGTTTAACAAGAAATCGATTCATCAGAGAAGATTATGTAATTATTAAAATTTTAATATTGATAATATGATATAACGTAAGTATGTATTGAATTTTTTGTTTTAAAAATTTTTTATGTCGTCGCGAAACGCGATTTTATCGACTAGTTTATAATATAATAATAATAATAATAATATTAATAATAATAATAAATGGGTTCTAAATAATAGCAAGTGAGCTTTGCAGCATTGGAGGGAGTTGGCCACTTTTTCTGTCCGACCAATTTTGGGTGATGTGGCGTGATGCGGAGCCAAGCACAGTAAAAAATTGGGACTTAAGCATCGTTGATGCTCTAACGAGGGAAGGAACAGCAAGTCATAGTGCAACTGTGCAAGTTAATGAGGTGGGGGTGCACCAACGTGGGCATTCTCTTGGCTTCACAAAGTACTGTTGCTAACTACAGTACTCGTCCAGACTGTAAGACCTAAACCGTGTGTGGTAGTAGTAATTATCACGCTTTCTCTTGTTAGCATCTCCTGCTTGTAAGCTTTGTTGAGCAAATTTAAGACTCTGCTACTCTCTGCACACTCTTTTGCACTACTAGTAGTAATATTTAAATTTGATTTTATACTCCCAACGCTCGTATTTTCCCTTTTACATAATAAATGTCCACAGAAATTTTGCTCCCTCCCATTTCCAACCTTGCACTCACTTTTGTCTTTAGACATTTTACTACTAAGAATGGGGTGGGCACAGAGGATGGGATGAGTGAAGGTGTTTGATTCGAAAGGAGATACGGTGTTAGATGAGGACAATAACAGAGCAAATCTTGTGTACATAATGTGTGAACCAAACGGGGTTTGATATGGTACACTTGCTCATACACTCCAACTTGACAGCCATGACACATTTCATGAATTTACATTCTTGTGTGACTAATATCTAGCGCCATATTAAATCGAATGAGCCGAACTCAAACAAATTTTTATCAAACTTGAGTAAGTTCTTATTGAACCGAACATCATGCATTTTATTGTTCAAATTCGAATATCAAACATATTTTCTTGGTCAAATTCGAGTTCAATAACATATCAAATCAAAGTTATCTAGTTCAAATCGAGTTGAACTAAAAGATTAATTGAATAGTTCGATTATTTTACAACTTGATTCGCAAATGAAGCAAACATTTTGATATCGAACTCGAAGAATTATATCTTAACAGGTTGAACAATATGTTGGGATAGTATTTTCTTATTGCACTCGAGTTCGACAACATATCAAACCAAACTCATCGAGTTCGAATCGAGTTAAAATGGCACAAAAAATTCCCAATGATCTCGAATCAATGAAAAATCGGTTACCAATCAAAGGCGCTAATTAAGTGTATTGAAAAGAAGTGAAAATCAAAGTACGCACGTTGCCTCAAAGTTATGAGCTGTAACTATAAAAGCTTAGCTATCATATGGTTTAGTTGTCAACCCAGGGGTTGCTTCTCGTTAATGATCATGGTCCTGTGAGACCAAAACTTTAGAAGCCATGTTAGATGTGATTATTACATATACACACGCACACATTCCCTACTGGCAATACTGCAGTTTTACTTCTAACTCGGGGGTTATCCGTGACACCAAGATTCCGGTACAGCCGGGGCTAAACTGGATTAAAACCAGTGTTCCAGAAATCGCTAGGCGGCCAGGGCGGTCAGGATACCGCCTAACACCTAATCGGGTAGGGTACTGCCTAGTGCCTAAATTTCCGTCTAACCCCGTCTCGGGACGTTTTGGAGCCGCCTAGCGCCTAGGCGGTCGCCT
The DNA here is from genome assembly GCA_036435485.1 of Saposhnikovia divaricata. NCBI lineage: Eukaryota > Viridiplantae > Streptophyta > Magnoliopsida > Apiales > Apiaceae > Saposhnikovia > Saposhnikovia divaricata. The sequence goes on from CM071596.1 coordinate 89,839,257, forward strand.
AGGCCGATTTTTAGGACACCGATTAAAACTAAATAAATTTTTTATTAAAATTTCGGATCACCCGGGATTTAAGCATTGATCAGTCCCGGGTCCGAAAGCAAGTAGTGATTACTGATAATTACAGTAGCACCAAGCAAAAAATGGATTCATAAAGTTATTCCTTGTACTAAGACATAAAAAGTAAGCATGATTACAGAACAGGAGTCTAAACAACGATCAGTCCCGGGATTTAAGCATTGATCAGTCCCGGGTCCGAAAGTAAGTAGTGATTACTGATAATTACAGTAGCACCAAGCAAAAAATGGATTCATAAAGTTATTCCTTGTACTAAGACATAAAAAGTAAGCATGATTACAGAACAGGAGTCTAAACAACACAACAAATAGCTTTCGTCTAAACAACGAGATTGTAACTGTAATCTTGATTTTCATTTTTTTTGCATATAGCTGGTGGCTCCATATACTCGAATTTTGGGCTGGCTGACATTCCACCTTTTTATGAGTAACTAATAATACTATATGGCACGTTTTTGTTGGTTTTCTAGCTATACAAAGCATTAAACATATACTTTGGGGTGGTATTGTATTGTGCTTTTTAAATATTTTTAAAGACTTTAAAAATTTAGAGGTATTCAATTAATACTTTTAAGGACTTTTTAAAAGTAAAGGGGTATTGTATCATGATTTTAAAAAAGTCTTTAAAAGTTTAAGGTATTCAATTACAACTTTTAAAGAGTTATTAAAAGTCACTTGTTATTCAAAAAGTCAATCATTTTGATGGAAAAATACAATTAAGAGACTTTTAAAAGATTTGACAAGAGTTTGTCTTCCCTCAATTAACATGTCGCTCCCACCTAGGTTCCATCCTCACCCGAAAGGTTCTTTCTATTCTCTCAGATGTCATCTTCTTCTTATAGGAGTTTCTTTTCCCTTTAACTATTTTTTTCTTTCTTTTGATTCTCTCTCCAGGTGCTTGTAGTTGTATCCTATATACTGTGTTTGTGTGTGGTTGGATTAATCTCTTGTCAATATCGATGCATGTATATAATCTTTTGTTAATACAATATCTTGTTAATAATAGTCTCTCCATGTGCTTCTCCCATATATCTTTGTTTTGGTAAGTGTAATTACTTCTTTGTTCAACTTCGATAAGGATGAGAGAATCACTAGGGCTAGGTTCATCACTAGTTGCGTTCAAACTGGAGCAATGTACTTAAAACACCTGCTGCAATATTGTATAATCCTCTGGAAATTATCTATCATCAGAGCTTCTAGTTGTTGCTAATATAAGACACAGCTGAATTATCGTTGTAATTCGTTTCTAGTGAACTGCAAATCAATGTAATGATTTATCAAAAGTTCCGCAACCGATCGTTTTTTTTTTCAATACTTGCATGATCATATACATTATACACTCACCTTAATGGTTGCTCTCAGTTTTCAACAATATAATTTGCATCCTTAAATTTTCAATTTAAGCATGTTAACATTCAATATTATTGTGGGATGTGAGACTGAATACAATTAGCTATGTAATAAACCGGTTTTGCCTCACTACTCGGTTAGTATTATAAGGCAGACGATTGCCATCAGGTGACAAGTGACAACCCTTTCAGCGTATCATCCCAATATCCATTTTCACTTTAGAAGCAGGTCAAAGCCAACAACATGTTGGTGCAGTGGTTGAGCCACTGGCCTCCTTTGAAGGAGGTCAGGGGTTCGACTCCTGCGTGTGCGTGAGTTTCTTAGTTTGTATTAGGTTTCTTTTCTGTATTTGTAATGGCCGGGGGTCCTTCGGAAACAGCCTCCCTATACATATTGTATAGGGGCATGGTCTGCGTACAGCTACCCTCCTCAGACACCACTTTGAGTGGTATTATAACTGAGTAAGCTAAGTTTTTTACTTTAGAAGCAGGTCAAAAGCTAACGAAGCATGGATCTTAATATCTTTATGCAAGTGTATAGTTTACATTACCGGAACTTGTGTCACTTCCATCCTTAAAGTTAGGCTAGATTTATGTCGAGAGAACATGTGAGAGATTTTTGCTGAACCATTGTCCCTACTATGCTATAGACTACATGTAGAGAGATATGTTTCAAAGCGTTTCAGCAATGTAATAGACTCATAGTGGTACAGTGTCCAGGAATTACAATAGCTAGGAGACCATTGGGGACAGTAATTTGTTATTATATCTCTAGATCACTTCAGGTTTGTAGACTTGAATCAGTTATTGCATAAGGAGAGCTATATTTCATTCCTTCTCTTAAGTTCATTATGCTAGACGCATTATGGAATTTGCACCTTTTTTTACTTGTTAATCCTTTACCAAATTTTATAATTTATATTGAATAGACATGGAAGATATCTCTTTTCTTTTACGTCAATTGACTCTTGCTCATTATTGTGCTATGCAGTATTACCATCTTCTACTTTGCAAAGGAGGAAGCTAACTGTAAGATTGTCCTAGTATTTTTGCAGGTGTTTCATAGTATTCACAAAAATATATGACATTATCTATACATCCAAAATCCAAAAGTACTGCACTTCATAATTTAGTAGCAATGACACAAGGAACCAAGAGTCCGTAAATTTTTTTAACAAAGCATATATTTCCTTAATATTGGATAGATTACACAGTGAATCAATTAAACTGATACAAAAATAATGACACAAGGAAGACAACATTACTCCTTATTATCTGAACAGAAAATACAGACTAACATTTGAGTCATCAAAATCTATCAAAAAGTCTATGAAAGTTTTTAAAAAATCAATTTATTAGGAATCATTAAAAGTATTTCGAAATCTTGGTGATTTAACAAGAATCATTAAAAGTCATTAAAAGTCTATAAAATCCATTAAAATCATTCTCCCAAGAATCATCATTAAAAGTCATAATACAATACCACCCCCTTCGCCTCGCGTTGTGATCATGGTATTTTTTTTAATCTTAGACTTATTTCTTCAACTTGGTACCTAGTGTTTAGACAGATGCATACAAGGATGGAGCAAATAACTTGTCATAGTTTGTAAACATAAATGCGACAAAGTACACAGGATAGGATCTGATTTACAGGTGCCGTAAAGCCTAGGTTCTGGACTTGTACTGGAGAGCAGCACCCTCTGAAACACTAGAATTTAAAGAAACCACCCTCTGATTGTAATGTGAATACCAATGTGATGCAAAATTATGGGATTACATGTGATTCATGTGGATACACAAGAGTACATGGGTTGCAAAAGTAAAGGAAAAGTAATATTACAGAAAATATGCTTTTTCTTTTTCCAACACAGCAAAAAAGGAACCCAAGAAAAGTTGCAGCAAGGTCTAACATACAAGTATATAGTGTGTAATAGCCTTGCAAAGCATAGGTTCATGCAATTGCAGCATCAGAGCAGATAAGCATTTGATACAAAGATATCATGGTTTTGGGTGCAAAGAAGAAATAATTGAAATGTCGAAGAGCAGTGATTTGATCAAGCGGTTATTACAATCATTGTGGAAATCATCAAGTTTCCAACAAAATACCCGAACGACCAAAAGCAGTGAAACTGAGCACGGAGAACAGCAAACATAAATAAAGAGTGAACTGATATTGTACCAGTGAAGAGTGAACTGATAGAGAAATCAGTAAACAAGGCAAGAGAAAGAAAGGAAACCTGAAGAAAAAAACCAGTAGGATAAAATAAAAACTAAAGACTAGCATTCCAAATATATAACCCATAACAAGCCCACCGAATAGCAATAAAATAACACATGACATAAGTCTACTACATGCGAATAAATAAAGCACAAACATGTCTTAGTATTACTAGTAATACATGAGTTTCACCATCATCACATCTCATGTCTTATTATTACTGCTAATACATGACTTTCACCATCATCACATCTCTTCCAACTTAGAAATGAAGCTCCTTCATTGCCACTTCAAGCTGCAACACACCAGATCTGTAGGTAGGAATGCGCAAAAAAAGTGAGAAGTTCACAAACACATTTATATAAATTCAATGCCAAGACATACAGACATTTAGACTTTCAATATAACAGAGTTTCATGGTCTTTAGAGGGAGGTGGAAACATAAAAAAATCGACATTCCAAGAGGTACAGGAAACAAATGAGCAAATTCAAGGATAACAATAATTTTCGTCTAATTTATTTCAACCAGTATCTTATGTACTACAAACATTGATGTACAAATATCCCTAATAAGAAACACATTGTTTTCTTGTACAATGGCTATTACAACGGACAAATGAGAGAGAGAACACCTTCAATTACCATGAACAGGTATAAAATTAAGTGAGAAAGAAAATACTTTCAATTCCCGTAAACGGGTAATAAATTAAACTAGGTACCTCATGATTCTTATACATTGTATACCCGAAAAAGATTCGTGTTCTTCTAGAGGAAATGCATTCTCAACAGTCAACATATATAGCTTAGGTTGCTCAGATACTAGAATTTGGAAAAACCACCTTTTACTAGGGTTGATCGCGGTGGTGGTAATGATGGTTCTTGAAAATTTGAGCTCAACCCATGACCCTTAATCCAATTAAAATAAACCAATTTGTTCCATTTTGATTGGTTCGGTCTAGCGGATTTTTCGGTTTATGAACAAAACAATACTTCTCATATTCTAACTTTCATTCTTTTATTGCATAATGCATATGATTTGTAACAATTTTTTTAAAATATACTAAATTAGTCACGTTAAACTACGAATGACTAATTTCTAATGAGATAACTATAATTTAGTTTATGCAAACAATAATATAATAGTTTTCAACATTATTTCAACGCAAAGACATAATAATAGACATTTTAGACTTTCCAAATAACATGGGGTTAATGGTGCTAGGGGAAGAAGAAAACAGAAAAAATGGGGATAGGAAAGGAGAGAGAATAGAATGGTGGCTAGCCTGGGTGGCTGGAGCGCTGGTGAATTTATCAAGGAGAGTAGTTTAGGGACCATTCGTAAAAATATTTGAAGAAATGGTTAAAGATGGTAGAAGCTTCACTTAAGGTATGCAGGGTATCTTATTGTGTTAGAAACTTTAGGGGATAGAAATCATCACACAAAGGCCTGATCCAGAATTGGTTTGAAATATTGAACAAGCAACGAAAAGAACGACTAATAAGAAGTAAAAATGGACATATCACGAGGTACAGGAAACAAATGAGCAATTATAAGGATACCAATAACTGGATCACAATAAATTCGCCTCAAATATCTTTCAGCCAATATCTGATATACTAAAAACATTGATGTACAAAAATCTCTGTTAAGAAAGCATTGTTTCTTTGTACTACAGCCACACTTACGACAGACGGATGGGCAAGAGAAAAAACTTCAAATTCCCATGAACGGGTATAAAATTAAACTTGGTTCCCCATGATTCTTATTAATAGTATTAGCTTATAGCCCGTGCAAGGCACATGTTATTTTTATTTTTTTTAATTTGTTTATAGTTTAGTATATATAATATTTTAAACATTATTTTTAGTTTAGTATTAAATCTAAATTAATATGTTGTTGGTGGAAATCGAACCTTCAACCTTTCTATATAACATAATCTAGTATTAATTTTATATTAAAATGTTGTTGGCGGGATTCGAACCTTAGACCTTCAACTTTTATTATTATTGTATCTAACGGTCATGATCTATTTGAATTGAAGATCTAACGGTTGTGAATGAGGGTAACCAAAAATAAGGGGATAACCAAAAATAAGGGGTAACCAACTACAAATTATACCCTATTTCGCTTATTATAATATAGTATAGATACCCCAAAAGATTCTTGTTCTTCTAGGAAATGCATCCTTAACATAGCTTAGGTGCATGAAATACTAGAATTTAAAGAAACCACCCTCTGATTGTAATGTGATTACCAGTGTGATTATCAGGGGACACTTGAACGTTCAACCATTGTAGGCAATGACAAAGGTTAACACAGAAATCATACATTTGCAGAAGAAGAAAGTATCTCCATTTTTGGAGAAGTAAAAAGATGTGTTTCATAAATATCAAGTCTGATCATATACAATGATTGTGCCAATCTTAAATAGAACAAACATGCCCATTGTGATGCTAGCTGACAAAAGGATACTAACCAACTTTTCTCAATAACGACAAAATAACATAACTATAGAATGAGCTGGAAAATAGCATGTGTCTTCATTACGCCCCCTCAAGCTGGAGGGGACATTGAGGGGGCTCCAAGCTTGTGAAGCAGGTGTTGATGTTGTGAAACAAGAACAACTTTGGTAAAGAGGTCAGCCACTTGTTCAGAAGAAGGCACATAGGAAGTCTGAAGTAAACCAGCATTTATTTGATCACGTACAAAATGACAGTCGATCTCCACATGTTTTGTTCGCTCGTGTTGAACGGGATTTGCAGCAATGGCTAGAGCAGCTTTTTTGTCACAATTAAGCTGAGTTGTAGGTAAGTTTTTAAAGCCCAAGTCTTTCAACAGAGAGATCAACCAAGTAACTTCACACGATGTCATAGCCATGGCACGGTATTCGGCCTCGGCTGAATAGCGAGCCACCACACTCTGTTTCTTGGACTTCCAGGAGATAGGGGAAGCACCCGATAAGATACAATACCCTGTTGTTGATTTTCGCGTAGCGACGCAGCTTGCCCAGTCGCTATCGCAATAAGCTGTTAAACGGGCTACACTAGAGGATGCCAGTAGAATTCCTTGAGAGGGAGAACCTGCTAGATATCGTAGGACTCGCTTAGCAGCTTGAAGATGAACAGTGGTGGGTGCAGTCATGTATTGACTAAGGGTGTGTACTGTAAAAGAGATATCAGGATGGGTAATTGTGAGGTATATAAGCTGGCCAAGTAGGCGTTGATAAGCAGTTGGATTGGGAAGAGGATCACCAATTGTTCGAGTTAGTTTAATATGTGTATCCATGGGGAGAGATAATGGTTTGCAATTAAGAAGGCCATGTTCTGAAAGAAGATCTAACATTTTTTTTTTTGAGAAATGAAAAATCCTGATGAGGACCTGTCCACCTCAAGTCCTAGAAAATAGTGTATGGGACCAAGATCCTTCATGAAAAACCTGGCTGAAAGCATGTGTTTCAACTGACTAATACCATCCATATTTGAACCACAGATCAAAAGATCGTCCACATATACCAGAATAGCAATTGAAACAGTAGAGGTTTGTTTCAGAAACAAACTATAGTCTGACTTTGACTGCTTGAAACCCAGACTTAACAATGTTAAAGATAACTTTGAAAACCATAGACGTGGAGCCTGTTTCAGTCCATAGAGGGCTTTAAGTAGTTTACAAACAATAGATTTGGACTGAGGAGTACCTTTAGGCAAGTCATTAACCTCTATTCTACTTCCAAAATGAGTATAACCACATGACAGCTTCATGTAAACATCCTCCAAGAGTTCTCCATATAAGAATGCGTTTGAGACATCCATTTGCAGGGTATACCAATTCTCTATTGCAGCTACAGCAAGCAAGGTGCGAACAGTCGTTATTTTGGCGACAGGTGCGAAGGTTTCTGTGTAATTCACACCATAAGTCTGTCGATATCCCAAGATAACCAAGCGTGCCTTATGTCGTTCAACACTCCCATCTGGATGAAACTTGGTCTTAAACACCCATTTACATCCAATTGCTACTTTTCCAGCTGGTAATTCAGTGATGGACCAGGTTTTATTATTTTCCAATGCCTCTAATTCAGTGTCCATAGCATCAACCCAATGTGGGTGTTGAACAGCTTCCTTGTATGTCACTGGATCATGAATCTAGGCAATTGAAGCCAAGAAGCAGTTGAAGGTAGGATTAACATAAGTTGCTGCTACACTTGCCATAGGTAGTGAGGAACAATTAGCAATGTAGTCCTGTTACCAAGCTGGAGGTGTGTGAACACGAGTTGATCTTCGTACTGGAATGTCATTTGTTGTGTCATTGAGATCCATCTCATTGTCCTCTGTTATCATAGGACTCGAATTTTCAGAGGTATAAATCTCATCAGATATGCCAGAATGTTGAGCAGGAGTCTTAGAAGAAATATTGACTGGCAATGGTGTCATATATTGAGACTTTGCATCAGGAGCGAAGGGAAAGATTTCTTCATAAAACTTAACATCCCGTGACACAAACTCTATATTTGTCTGCAAGTTTAAGAGACGATAACCTTTTTTGTTAGGGGGATAACCCAAGAAGACACAAGGTACCCCTCGCTCTATCAATTTATCATGAGAAATAGTTGGATTATAACCAACCGCCAGACATCCAAACACTCGAAGGTGTTCATAATTAGGTTCCTCTTTGTACAGAGTTGCATAGGGAGTTTTATTGTGAAGCAGAGGGGTTGGTAAGCGATTGATCAGATGCACAGCTGTCAAGATACAATCACCCCAGAGATGAGCTGGGAAATGTGCTTGAAATTTCAGAGCACGAGCAGTTTCTAATATAAATTGATGCTTACGTTCTACCCTTGCGTTCTGTTGTGGCCTGTATGTGCAAGTCGTTTGATGCACAATTCCATTGCTGGCAAAAAATTGCTTGCAAAGCAGATTATCAAACTCCAGTCCATTGTCTGATCTAATGGACTTGATAGAAGCTTTAAAATGATTTCTAACATATTGATGGAACAACTTCAAAGTATCCAAAGCATCAGATTAGTTTGAAAGCAAATATACCCACGTGTAACGTGTATGATCATCTACTAGAGTAAAGAAGTATCTACAGGTTCCCTTAGTGTTGTCTTTATAGGGACCACATAGATCTAGGTGCATTAAGTTAAACGCAGCTAAAGCATGTGATGTACTGGTTGGAAAAGGTTGCTTCATGAATCGAGCTAGAGGACATGTGATGCAAACAGTTGATGTAGTTTGGTGTTTAGTAGATAGAGGTAGGTTAGGTATTTGCTTTATTTTAGCAATAGGAGCATGCCCAAGTCTATGATGCCAAATATCTAGGCTAGCAGCAGGTGTGGTTGCCAGAGAAAGTGACATATTAGTGTGTGAATTGGTCGAAGATGAAAAAGTGTGCACAGGAATAGAATGGTTTTTCTGAGAATCAAGATAATATAAACCATTTTTGGCATATCCCACACCTATCACCTTATTCGAAGGAGTTTGTATGAAGCAAAAATGACCAGGAAAAAATTGCACTTGACAACTATTTTCCTTTGCTAGTTTTTGTACAGACAGAAGATTATGTTTAAATTTGGGAACACATAACACTCCAGTAAGAGTCAAACCAGTTGAGAGTTTGAGAGTACCTGTATGTGTTATATCTGCAGTATCCCCATTTGGCATGTTTATTTGAGGTGAGTTGGAGGTTGGAGTCGTGTCTGCAAGGCACTTCAAAAAAGGAGTCATGTGGTTTGATGCTCCAGAGTCTATTATCCATTCAGTAGCTGCTCCAACAACAACATTGTAAGAGATCATTCCAGAAAAATGATAATCAAATTTCTCTCCATGTTGTTCAGATTCAGAAGTTTTTGGTGAGTTGAACTGAAGTTTTGGCATCAATTGTGCCAACTGCTCAAGTTGTTGAGGAGTAAAGAGTAAGCCAGGTGCAGAGCTCGAAGAGTCTGAAACAGTTGCTGCATTAGCTGCCATTTTAACATTGTTCCCTTTTGGAGGCCACCTTGATTGAGAATTGGGAGAAAAAATTGTTGAGCGTCCTCTTCTTGGTGAGGTTTGATTACTCTTATGTTTTGGATGCCACTTGGGATAACCAATTACAGACCAACACTTATCACGTGTGTGGCCTTTTCCATTGCAAACAGTGCAGAGCAATACTCTATCATTAGAGAGAGGTGAAGAAGTTCCACTGTACATTGTAGACAGCTCTAGATTTGGAGTAATCGAATGTAAGAGGTTTCGTTGAGCCTCTTCTTGTTGCAGGGCAGCAACTGCTTGTTCAACAGTAGGTAGAGGCATAGTCATCAACAACTGACTACGTTGGGGACCATAAACATCATTAACCCCATTTAAGAATTGGAAGAGTCTTGCCTCATCTCTTTGCAGCTCAATCTTGCTGAGAAGAGTCTTAACCTCATCAGATGGGTTCAGTATGGCAGGCAATATATTCATTGAGTCTAGCTCTTCCCACAAAGTTTTCAAGAGAGTATAATACTCATTGATGGTGGCTGTATGTTGACGAATCTCATAAAGATCCTTACTAAGCTTATATTTTCGTGACCCATTAGTCAAAATGAACCTCTTTTTAAGGTTTTTCCACATTTCATAAGCATAAGTCATATGCATGATAGATTGTCGAACGGTTGGAGAAACGTTACCTGTGATCCAAGCGATGACCATGTTGTTACATGTCTCCCACATCTCCGCTTTGGTATCATCATCAACAGGTTTAGCGACTGTGCCATTGATAAACCCCAGCTTTCGTTTTGAGGCTAGATTTATATCCATAGAGCGACTCTATGATCTATAGTCACTAGAGCCCTGCAGTTTATCAATTTGAATGGAAGTAGCAGTGTCAGAGGGATGTAGCTAGAAAAAGAGGATTAAGCATGTCTTGATAGGTTATTCGAGCAGGAGTACCCATCAGATTAATAGATCGTAAAGATAGGTGAAGATAGGTGTAAAAGATTGAATTTTAGTAAGATTGAAGGAAAGAGAAAAGTAGATCTGGGACAGTAGATGAGAAAGAGAAGGTTATGAGAAGAGATTAAGACTGAGATAAGATCAAGAAAAGTTCAAGAACAAGATGCATAGGCAGGAAGGTTTGGCTCTGATACCATAATGACAAAGGTTAACACAGAAATCATACATTTGCAGAAGAAGAAAGTATCTCCATTTTTGGAGAAGTAAAAAGACGTGTTTCATAAATATCAAGTCTGATCTTATACAATGATTGTGCCAATCTTAAATAGAACAAACATTCCCATTGTGATGCTAGCTGACAAAAGGATACTAACCAACTTTTCTAAATAACGACAAAATAACATAACAACTAGAGAATGAGCTGGAAAATAGCACGTGTCTTCATTATAGGCGTACATTGAAGGGTCCTTGTCAAAGAATACAATGATTCTGTCATTTTTGTGATCCGTGAATACTAAAGGATAAAGCCACCGAGATTTAACTGGTGTGGTTTTTATGAGATGCCAGTTGGGCTTACGTTGAGTAAATCAGAATTTCGAAAATCGGTAAATCAGAAATTCCAAAGTAATAAATCTTGCCACCAAATGCGACAGGAGAGCCCTGAGGTCTAATCGGAGGACGGCCTCTTTTCCAACAATTTGATTTTGATGAATTGGTGAAATCAAGAAAATAGAGGGAGCTTGGTTTTTTGGCATTAGAGGTATGTATTGGCATTCCAACGATGTAAATTCTGGATCTCAAAGCCATCATGGAACTCATGGGATGACGATCCTGCACTGTACAAGGAAGGGTTGAGACACCACCACTAAGGACATCTAAAATATAGCAATCAGTATAACAAGGAGGTTCATATTGAGGGGCCCTCAATTTGAGGCGCACCACTCTCAGTATTAGGCGGCTTCTACACTAGAAAAAGATGCTTCTCCAATGAATCTGAATCCACTCTCCTCTTTATAGAATTATAGATATACGCTGTTTGTATGTATAGATTCATAACTGAAAAAGAGAGGGAAAATTGTCTTATTTAATGTATATTGTATATCCCAACACAATTATGGGCCCGTTTGAGGAAATCTTATTTTTCAGAAATAATTCACTTATTCTGGAAAAAAGTTAAGAAATATGTTCTTTTTTCCGAAATAAGTAACTTATTTTTGCAAGATAACGAATATTAAACTACCCATACAAATTTTTCTCTAAAAAAAAGTATATAAATATGAATTTTTTTCCGAAATAAGCAACTTATAAGTTCTATCATAAATTTGCCAAACGGGCACTATGTGTTGGGGATCTAACTGGTCGACCTCTAGATCTAGTAGACTAACGAGGAATATCAACAATAGAATTCTCAACAGGAATATAGGTTAAAACATCACTGTCTGGAGGTAATTTATCAAAGAAATCTGAATAAGATGTACCAGTATCAGGCTATATAGGAACTATAGCAGGAGTAGTTGATGGTAAAGAGTGATTAGTAGATGAAGAAGGTAGTGAACTAATCCCAGATGACTGTGGTAAAGAAACAGCTGGTATAGGAACTAAAGGAGAATCTGAACTAGCAGAAACCTCAGGAGAAGATGAAACATTAGTGGTGTCAAAATAAAGCTAGTGATGTAAATGTGAAGAATGAGTAACATCATCAGCATGAGTATTGTCCAAAAACGGAAAAGTAATCTCATGAAAAACAACATGCCTTGAGACAAAGGTTTTATGAGTAACCAAGTCAAAAAGTTTAAAACCTTTGTGACCATGTGGATAACCAATGAAAACACATAGTTGAGCTCGAGGGGAAAATTTGTTAGACTCATAAATGCAGGCAAAACAAAGACAACCAAACACCTTAAAACTGTCACAATCAGGTGTAGTATGGTAGAGACATTCAAAAGGAGTTTTGTGGTCTAAAATAGGTGTTGGCAATCTATTAATTATATAGGTAGCTGCTAAAACACAATCCCCCTAGAACTTAATAGGCAAACTGGATTGAAACCTCAAGGATGTAGCAATGGATAACAATTGTCTGTGTTTTCTTTCAACCCTGCCATTTTGTGCAGGAGTGGCAACACAAGATGCTTGTTGTGTAATTCCTTTAGCAAGTAAAAAGGAAGTTAAAGAATGGTTAAAAAATTCCGTGCCATGGTCACTTCGAAAGGCTTTAACAGTGGTTTGAAATTGATTTTGGACATAGGCAAAGAAGTGGATAAGTTGTTGGTAAACATGTTGCTTAGTTGGTAAACATTTTGTCCAGGAGTGGCAACACAAGATGCTTGTTGTGTAATTCCTTTAGCAAGTAAAAAGGAAGTTAAAGAATGGTTAAAAAATTCTGTGCCATGGTCACTTCGAAAGTCTTTAACAGTGGTTTGAAATTGATTTTGGACATAGGCAAAGAAGTGGATAAGTTGTTGGTAAACATGTTGCTTAGTAGGTAGTAAGAAAGTCCACACAGCCCTAGAGTGATCATCAACAATTGTTAAAAAGAATCTACAACCATGAGTAGTTTATGAGCATACGGACCCTATAAGTCGACATGTATCAAGTCAAAAATATGCTCAGCATGAGAAGTATTATGAGAGAAGGGTAAATAGGTTTGTTTAGCCAATGGAAAAACAGGACAACTCTTAAAACATTATTCAAAAGAACAACCAATCAGATGAGGAATTTTGTGTAAGACTGGTGAAGAAACATGACCTAAATGCATGTGCCAAATAGCACTTAATTGTTTCTTGGTCATGGCACTATTAACAAAAGAAACAAACCTAAGAGGCTATGTAACAGAAGGCTGTGTATCCTGAAAATGATATAAACCATTTTTGACAATACCAGTAGCAATAGTGATTTGTAGATGTGAATTCTGAAAAACACAACGGTCAGGAAAGAAGGTAACCAAGTTTCCAGTATCTTGAGTCCATTTGGGGACTGAAAACAAGTTGTAATGGAAAAATGGAACAAAAAGCACATTATGCAAGATCACTTTATCAGTAAGATGGACAGGACCAATTTGAGTTGCTGCTAATGATGATCCATTAGGCAAAGAAACATGTACAGGACTGGTTAGGATTGTAACATTATGCATAGAAGATTTAGAACAGCACATATGGTCGGTTGCACCAGTATCAATGAGCCAATTATCCTTAGAATCACCTGAATAAACCAGGTTTGAGATCACCATACCTGCCATGTGATCCTCAGGACTTTTAGGAGCTGATCCTGTGCCAACAAACATACTGACCATCTGACTAAGCTGATTAATTAGATTCTGCATTTGATTAAGCTGAGAAGAAGAATCATCAATTGTGGCTGCTTGATTGGCTTTAGGTAAAGGCCTAAATTATGCATTAAGAGCAGTTGTTAAAGACTTCTCCTTCTTCTTCCAATTTGCAGGATAGCCAATGAGTTTGTAACAATATTCCTTTGTATAACCATTAAAGTTGCAGTAAGCACATTTCAAAACTGTTTTAGTACCAGCAGTATTGCCCTTAGCAAAATTAGGTTTCTTAGCAATAGAATTGGCTACCAAAGTACCAACATCTGAGTCAACAACCAGTGATTTAGCTGTCATGTGTGCATCAGGTTGAAAGCTATGACTGCCTTGTCTATCCTTTTCATCCTGTTTGACAAATGCATAGGCCTGAGATACAGTAGGTAATGGATCCATCATCAAAATTTGGCCTCGAACATTGGCATTGCTTTCATGTAGCCCCATGAGAAACTGTAAAAGCTTCCTCTTCTGATCCCTTTCCAACTGCTCTTTATGAGAACCCCAAGTACACACAATAACAGGTTCCAACATCATGTACTCATCCCACAAACCTTTAAGCTTATGAAAATACACTTCTACTGATTTGTTACCCTGCTCCAAATTGTGCATCTCCTTCATGATTTGATAAATTCGATGTCCATTAGTACCAGAAAAATGCTCACGAAGTTCTTTCCACACTTCAGCAGCAGTAGTAACATAACTCAGAGCATCACTTATGTCATCAGTCACAGAATTGAGAATCCAAGTAATGACTAAATCATTGACACACTCCCATTGAGCATACAATACAGAACCAACTGTAGGCTTAGGTAAAGTACCATTCACCAAAACAAACTTATTTCTGGCACTCAAAGCAATTTGCATAGAACGACTCCTAGGACCAAAATTATCCGGTCGATCCTGACAACTTCTTAGCAATTATGACTAATCTAGGATGATCATTGTTATGCAAGTAAAGTGGATGTATGTTGTTATCAACAAAATTCACATTATACAAAACCTGATCTAAATTATCAACAATTGTCTTATTCTGTTGTGACAAATAAGAATGATTACTCGGCGTAGATACATCATCCATGTCATTTAGTGGAGCTGTACTACTCGAAGAATCATTTTTGCCTTGTACGACATTCGAAAAGCTATTACGCATCATGACTGAACAGAAAATGAACAATTCTAAAAGAAATTTATAAATCTAGGGTTTGAAATCGATCTCAATTGATAAATCTAAACAAATTAGGGTTCTAAATCGATCTAAATCGATTAATACTCCAATTCCCAAGAACAAACACAATCAAAAAGAGAAAAGAGCTAACGATAGCAAGAAGAACGAACGATTACCAGTACCAATGCTCGAGTGAGACGTGAATCAGTCATGAAAGCTCTGATACCATTATAGAATGATAGATATATGCTGTTTGTATGTATAGATTCATAACTGAAAAAGAGAGGGAAAATTGTATATTGAAATACTTAAAATGAAACATTGTTACAGAGTAGTATTTATACTAAACAAGAAGTCAAAAATTGACTGTAACTGACAACTCAGCAAATGACAACTCAGCTAAGTCCATACACAATTCACTAAATCAACATTCACTTCAGAATCCAAGGCATGAGCTACTGAAGCTTTGTACTGTGACTCTGTACCATTCTGCGTTATAGCAATACAAGCATTAGCTTTATTCTTAGAAGAATCAGTAACATCTCTATTACCTCTCCACATCCATCATCCTCACCGCCTCTTCTTCCTTTCAAGTTGATGTCCTTCAAAATTAAGGTTTCGAGTATTTCAACTCTGAGACTGAACTCACGAAGAAAAAATAGCATAAAAATATTGTCTTTCAAGAAGTTTTATATAATCTATGGAATTTGTGAGTTTCTTATTCTATTTTTGCATCTAAATTGTGTGTTTTAGAGCTTGTTAATCATCAAATTTGTGTTGATTGTTGATATACAACTGATTTGTACGGATCTTTGATAATCTGGTTGATTTAGGGTTTATTGCTTTCGGTTCTTTGATTGATCTACAGATTGAGTTGTGTTGTGTTATTTTTGGATAAGTTTACAATGCCAAAACCTACATACGCACATATGGTTTTGAGTAGTTCTAATAATACTAGAAATGTTAAGAAAACAACAGACTACAACATTGTTGCTGAAGAAAACTCAATGACCTATAATCTTCATTCTTTGTTTTTGTAAAATATTGATCATTCTGGACTGATTCTTATCACTAAGAAGTTAACAGGATCTGAGAATTTTGGACCTTGGAAAAGGTCGTTGACCATAGCTTTGTCAACCAAAAATAAGTTAGACATAGTTGATGGCTCTGTAGTAAGGATAGGCATCGGGGCACTTCGGGGCCGGGGAGTGCTATCCCGTCTCCATTCCCGAATTCAAAACCGATCCCCGTCCCCGGCTCGATCTCCATCAGAGATTATTTTTTATTCCCCGTCGCCGGCCTAAACGAGTAACGGGGATCCCCGCGAGAAATCGGGAAATTTCATTTTAAACAAAAAAAATAATATTTTAAATAATTTAAACACTAACTATAGTTTGAAATAATTTTTTCTTGTGATATATAGGGAAATTAGCAACTATAACTAGATTAGTTGTTAAGTTACAACGTCTTTTCATCACCATTAATCTCATAATAAGTAAACCTTCATATTCACATGCATATAAGTTACCTCTTAAATTTTTTTTTTTGAAATCTAAACATTACAAAGCAGTAGCTCATATATGCACTAAATTAAGATAAAAAAAATATTACTTAAATAAACAATTATAAATAACATGGAAATGAAGTTATTTAACTACTAGAAAGACAAACATAAAAGATTAAACTATCATTTTGTTTCCAATATAAAGTATTAGAAATTCGTATATATTAATATATATTTACATATATATATATATATATATATATATATATATATATATAATATAATGTGGTGAAATCAAGTCGGGGATTGAGAATCGGGTCGGGTGGAGAAAATCGGGGCGGGGGTCGGGGATCGGGCCGGGGAGACATAAAATCCCGGCCCGCTCCCCGATTTTTTCTGAAAATTTTCCCCGCTCCCCGGCTCGTACCCGAAAAAATCCCCGATTCTCCACCCCGTTCGGTGCGGGGATCGGATCGGGATAGGATAAATGATATGATCATAAGCTGGATTTTAAATACTATTTCTAATGAGATAAGTAATGGTATGGATTTTGTGAATTCTGCAAAGGATGTTTGGGATGAACTCATAGATCAATTTTCAAGTGTTAATGGACATAGAGTTTATCAGGTTTTAAAGGATATTCATGCTTCAGAACAAGGGGAATTGTCTGTTAAGATCTATTATCACAAGTTGAAGAATCTGTGGGATGAATACAGTGTCTTAGAATCTGTTATTATTTGCAAATGCACAAGCTCTTGTGAGGCTCATAAACAGCAAGAGGAAAGAGATCAAAGGAGGAAGTTACTACAGTTTCTTATGGGACTTAATGATAGTTTCACCTTAGCTAGAAGTCAGATATTGATGATGAATCCACTTCCCACTAATTTACAAGCCTATTTTATTGTTAAACAAGAGGAAAGACAGAGGCACACAGCTGTTACTTCAGGGTCTTTTTTGGCTTCAGCAAAGTATGGTATTAACAAGTTCAATTCTGGTACTTCAAATGTGGCTAATGACAATGTAACGACCGGGACTTTTATTCGATTTATGTGAATTAATGGATAGATATTATTTAAAATATATTGTTCCATTTGATGTGTTATGTGATTTATATATGGTGAATTAGGTGATTATGTGGATTATAGGAGATATTACATGGTTATTTGAATTACTCGCTTATCTTGTGTTAATATAAATTATGTGTTAAATTATTTTATAATGTTAAAATATTTTAGAGATTATGTGGAGCTAAATTTATTAAATTTATTTTATGATTTATATAACATGAGTTATTTTGTCAGGATTTAAAAATCATTATTTGTGGAATTGTTAACCAATATTAATATGTGAGTTATCGTCTATTATACCTTTAATTATTTTGGTATGTTACATATGGTCATTTTATCGATAATATTACTTTTGAATTATTATGAAATTTTAGTGCCCTAATTTACATTTTTAATTGTGTCAAAATTTAATTTTATTAAATTTACAAATGCTCGAAAATTTTATATTTTTACATTTTTATTAGTTTTAGTTTATTTAATAATTTGAAAATTGTTATTGCTATTCATTTCAAAAATATTAGTTATTTAATTTTACTCGTTTAAGAATTTTGGGATCGAAATTCGGGGCTTTATAGTAGATTATTATCAACTTGAGGCGGTGTGTATTGAAGTTGGTGCCTCTGTTTGAACACCTCAATAATTTTCCTGTTTTATTCTTCTTAATTTTTTTGCTAAAAATAATGTAATTAATGATATCTAAAGTCATTTAATATACAAAATTACTCATCATCTCTAACAATATCTTTATCTCTATCTCCTAAGTTATTATTTATTATTAAATGTACTTACAATATTTAGAAAGAAAAATAAGATATTGGTAGAAAGTAGAAAATAAGAGATGTATATTAATAAAATATAGAGTAGGGAGAAGAGAGAGAGTCTTAAATATAGAGAGAATAGAAGGCCTCTTAAAATTTTGAGGAGGAATTAGGAGTTTGTTGGAGTTCTTTTTTGGGATAATCTCAAAACTACCCGTCCTTCAAATTATTTTTTAAAAATACTACCACTTTTAAAACTATTTATAAAAATACCTTTCTTTAAAATTCTTTTTTCGAAAATACGTTTTGTAACCTTTGTAACCTCATTTGCAACTTCAGGGCGGCGCCAACCGTGTGAGTTGCAAATGAGGTTGCAAAAGTTGCAACTGAAAACTGGAAGTTGCAAATGAGGTTGCAACAGGAAACTGGAAGTTGCAAATGAGGTTGCAAAAGTTGCAAATGAGGTTGCAAAAGTTGCAACTGAAAACTGGAAGTTGCAAATGAGGTTGCAAATGAAAAATGGAAGTTGCAAATGAGGTTGCAAAAGTTGCAACTGAAAATTGGAAATTCATCTGCTCCCCCATATAGCATCGAAGTTGCATATTAGGTTGCATAGCAACCTCATATGCAACATAATATGCAACCGAAAACTGAAAATTGGAAGTTGCAACTTACAGTTTTCAGTTATCATTTTCGACCAGTTTTTTGAAATATATATATATATATATATATATATATATATATATGTATACATATATATATTTCAAAAAACCGGTCAAAAATGACAACTGAAAACTCACACGGCTGGCGCCGCCCTGAAGTTACAAATGCGGTTGCAAAGGTTAAAAACTGAAAACTGAAAATTGGAACTTGCAATCGGAAATTCGTCTGCTCCATATATAGCAACGAAGTTGCATATCAGGTTGCATATGAGGTTGCATAGCAATCTCATATGCAACCGAAAACTGAAAACTGACTTCCAGTTTTCAGTTGTCATTTTCGACTAGTTTTTTGAAATATATATATATATATATATATATATATAGGCTTTTGATCAAATAGAAACTAATATTAAATTAAAAACTATAAACCAATTACAACCGTTCACTGATTTCCATTCAGGACATCTTGACCACTCATATAATCTCTCTGTATCCTATCATGTGCTTCTCCTGTGTGTTTTTTTTAATTTTATCCATTTACCCCGTATATACACACAGAAATATATATGCTTGACCCTCCTGTATCAGTAACTCATCGCATTTATCCAGTCTAGAGTCTTCATCACTAAGAAACATCATGACTTCATCATTTTTCGGAGAAAGTAATCTTCTTTATATTTTTCTTCCCCCCTCTTTTATTCGATCCATCATCGCTTTTTGTTTCTCTCGCATGTTTACCTTCAACATCAACATCAATTCACAAAAATACAACCCATACTTTTGATTATAATCACTATCTCAAATTACTGAATAGAAGTTATTTCGATCTAATGATAAATGAATACCCCATACTTAGAAACCACTATTTATGTATTTATATATAAATCGGTAAAAAATGGTAATTTTCATAGCACAAATTAGTGATTTCCGCATGATAAATTGGTGATTTCGTATTGTGAGTTGGTGAATTTCTCAATATAAACTGATGATTTATGTTTAAATTTAGTGATGCACGACAGTGACGGATTTTTTTGATCGGAGAATAAAGTGGTGAGGCAACAATGGCTACTATGACACGTAACTCGATCGTATTTGTTTGGAATAAGTAAGAATCTAATAAAAAAAATGTTGGATGGATTTGTGGCAGTATACAAGTTGAGATTTGAGTTTTGATTGGGTTTAAATTTATTAGGAAACATGATTGATGGTGATGAGAAAATGGATTAATGGTGGATTAATGGTGGTGTTCTCGTAAATAAGAGGTAACTAGATGGTACTGAATGTAATGAAATAGATACGCGAGAGATTGGCATATACATATAAACATGATTATGCCAGTAATTTACTATATTATCCTTGGTTTCTAGTTTTTAGTTTAATATTGGTTTCTAGTTGGGAAAGACCCTATATATATATATTTCAAAACACTGGTAGAAAATGACAACTGAAAACTCACACGGCTGGCGCCGGGGAAGTTACAAATGAGGTTGCAAAGTTGCAACCCATATTTTTCAACAAAGAATTTTAAAGAAAGGTATTTTTATAGAAGGTGGTATTTTTAAAAAAAATAGAAGTTAAAAACAAAGACGGTAGTTTATTTAGAAAACTGAAAGTATACATTTGAAACCCCATTTTAAAGATAGTAAAAATGTAAAAGAAAGTTAAAAACATATATATTTTTGTAAATATCCCTTCTTTTTCTAGCATTTTCCTCAAATATTAGCTTTAGGAGGCTATTGAAGAGCATGTTGGAGATGCTCTTACCCTCTTCTTCTATCTCTCTCTCTCTTATCTCTGTCAACCTCTCTTATCTCTTTTAAAATCTCTCACCTCTCATCTCTCTCTCTCAGGAAGAAAAAAAAAAGAAACTCTCTCCACCGCCACAAAAACACACACGCATACTGTACACACATACCTACAATTGTCACCTGGGTTATAGTTTCAAACGTAAATAAGTTAACCAGAAGCAGAGCTCTGTTAAACACCACCTAAGCCAAGGTTGGTAAATATTTTTCGATTTAATTTAAATTGAGTTAGTTTTGTGTGTGATTCTTGTTAATAAGACCTTGTACTAGTTGTTGCTGATATATGTATGTAGGTCATTGCTCCATAAAGAACACCCTTATATAAAGAACAATAAAGAACACTAGAAAATCAATCTAAACCATTGAATCAATTATGATCTAATGGCCCCACCAGGGGCACCCACATATTTAAATGCACCCTCACATGCTAGATAAAAAAATTATTCTAATAAACAGTGGTTGATGATGTGACAGGCCACGTCAGCAGATGCCACATGGCACTGACACATCAACAGGTGGAGCCCATTTGCTGACGTGGCAGTGCCACGTTGTACTACTGACGTGGCAGTGACACGCGGTACTGCCACGTCAATAGGTGCCACGTGGCACTACCACGTCATCAATTGGTGACGTGGCAGTGACACGTGGTACTTGCTGATGTGGCACTGCCACGTCATCAATCACTGTTCACCCAAATTATTTTTATTATTATTTTTTTTGAAAATTTTATGCTAGTGTTCTTTATTGTTCTTTATATAAGGTGTTCTTCCTGGAGTGCAACTCTCTCTCTCTCTCTCTCTCTCTCTATATATATATATATATATATATATGAGTGTCTAACGGGTGTTGTTGAAGTTTCTTTTTGTTTTAAGTTTTAACGGAATTATCTCTGGATTACCGGATGTTAAATGAGTTGGTTAGAAGGATTAATGCTTGATTGTGTTTGCCTGAGTTATGGAGAATATTATCAAATATGCCTGTTAGTCTTAGGGTATAACTTCTAGTTTTTTTGCCGAGTTTTGGGATTAAATCGAAGCTCTTAATTTTCGGAATTTGATGTTGAGTGATTGTTAATGGTTATGGTGTTAGTATTAGTTTCGAGAGTAAAAAATAAAATAAAATGAAGCTAACGAGTAGTTATTCTTGAATTTTATGCCTGGAGTATGTGGTTTAAAATAGTGTCTGTGTGGACGAGTTTTTAGTCAATTAAATGGTGTTATTGATTGATGTATGGTGTTGTAGTCTGGAGTAGGGGGGTTAGTGATAAATGTTATGAGAGAATGGAGGGGTGGATGTGGCTGAGCCATAGTTGGGGAGTAGAACCGTGAGAAATGGTGTGTTTTGTTAGTCTGATGCTTGCTATTGAGTATGCAGGTGTTTTGATTGATAATATAGAAGAAAAACAAGTTTTGTAGAATATTTAATGCGTTTTTATTGATTGATCAGACTGAATACAAGTATATATTTATAGCTCAATCTGGGAACTGTAAAGACTCTCTAGAATAGTCTGATTCATGAACATACACCTTATCAAAATTAATCTTATTTATTACATAAAAGAATTCTGGATATAACCAGAAATGCTTTAGTAATTTCAACACTCCTCCTTAATGCATTTCCGTGCAACTCCAAGCATGTCTCGAAGGTATTCAAATCTTGGCCTCGATAGCGCTTTAGTAAATATGTCAGCCATCTGTTCCTCAGTTTTACAGTAAATCGCCTTAATTTCTCCATTTGCTGATGCTTCTCGAATAAAGTGATGCTTGATTGCTATGTGTTTTGTTATGTTGTGATAAACTAGATTTTTTGTCATGTCAATTGCTGACTTGTTGTCGTAGAATAATTGAACAACTCCTCCTTGAGTTTCACCCATGTCACCAAGTATTCATTTTAGCCAAATAGCTTGATTAGCTGCGTTTGCTGCAGCCACATATTCTGCTTCAGCTGATGATTGTGCCACCGTTTCTTGCTTCTTGGATGCCCATGAAAAAATACCAGATCCTAGAGTGAATGAATAACCCGAAGTGCTTTTCATATCATCTTCCGATCCGGCCCAATCACTATCCGTATAGCCATGTAACTTTGAATCAGCAACCTTGTTACTAAGTGAATATCCATGAAAGTTTGAATCTGAAGTTGGCTTGTACCAGATCCCATAATCAGTGGTGCCTTGTAAGTATCTTAACACCCTTTTTGCTGCACCATAATGTATCTGACTTGGATTTTGCATAAATCTGGATAGCAAGCTGCTTGCATACATTATATCAGGTCTTGTATTTGTTAAGTAGAGTAGACTACCAATGAGACTTCTATATCGTGAGCCTTCAATTTTTGCAGACCCATCTTCCTTCTTCATCTTTTCTTTTGCAACTAATGGTGTAGCAACTGTTTTACAACCACTCATGTTGAACTTCTTCAAAAGGTTAAGTGTATGATGTTTTTGACAAATAAAAATGCCCTCATCTTCTTGAGAAATTTCAATGCCAAAAAAATGATGCATTAATCAAAGGTCACTCATTTCAAAAGTTTTCATCATATCTTGCTTGGAATCATGAATCATTTTTTGATTGTTCCCTGTATAAATTAAATCATCAACATACAAGGAAACTATAAGTGTGTCACATGTACCTTCTGTTTTAATGTAAAGAGTAGGCTCACTTGGACTCCTCCTGAATCCCAAACTTGTGAAATAATTATCAATGCGACTGTACCATGCTCGCGGCGCTTGTTTAAGGCCATACAAAGCTTTCTTTAACTTCAAAACTTTTCCTTCGCTTCCTTTTTTAACAAATCCGGGTGGCTGCTCTATATAAATATCTTCTTTAAGAAAGCCATTTAAAAATGCGGACTTTACATCTGATTGATGAATTTTCCATTTTTTCTGAGCAGCTAGAGCCACTAATGCTCTTATGGTATCAAACCGAGCTACTGGCACGTATGTTTCCTCGTAATCAACTCCGGGCCTCTGTGAGTAACCTTAGCTACGAGCCTCGCTTTGTGCTTCTGTATTGAACCATCCAGATTGAGTTTTATTTTGAAAATCCACTTAACTCCAATGATTTATTTATCCTGAGGCTTGTCCACCAACTCCCACGTTTCATTTTTTTCAATCATCTTGATTTCTTCGTTCATAGCCTTCTCCCATTTCTCATCCTTGGTTGCCTCCTCATAGCTATCTGGTACAACTTCTGCAAGATTGCATCTTTCATATATTTCTTTTAGTGATCCAAATCGAAGTGGTGTCAAGTCATAATTCTGATCCTCTTGATTTTAGTAGAGTTATTAGGAGAGCCTGGTGAATTTGGTTGTTTTATTTCTGGCCTTGTATCTTCTTCGTATTCATTTCTATTTTCCTGCAAGACTGGCACATATGTATGTCTTTCAACCTTTTCTTCTTGCCAATTCCAGCAAGCATTTTCATCAAATTCCACATCTCGGCTGATGACCAGTTTTTGAGTTTTTAAGTTATAAACTCGATAACCTTTTGACTGAGTGCTATAGCCCAAGAATATTCCTCTTTCAGACTTTTCTTCCAGCTTGTGTCTTTTCTCTTTTGGTTCGTGAACATAGCATAGGCCGCCAAAAATACGAAGGTGCTTCGTTGATGGTTTCCGTCCACTCCAGGCTTCAACAGGTGTCTTGTTTTTCACAGCTTTAGTTGGGCATCTATTCAGCAAATAAACTGTAGTATAAACTGCTTCTGTCCAAAAACTATATGGAAGACCTTTTTCGTACAACATTGTTTTGGACATTTCAACTACTGTTCTATTTTTTCTCTCTGAAACTCCATTCTGTTCAGGAGCATATCCAACGGTTAATTGATGTTCAACTCCTTCATCTTCACAAAATTTGTTGAACTGTTTAGATAGTACTCCTTTCCTCTGTCATTTCTCAGCCTTTTGATTTTGTGGCCACTTTGCTTTTCAACAAATGTTTTAAATTTATTAAATATTGCAAATACTTCTGATCTATCATGCATAAAATATACCCAGGTCATTCGAGAGAAATCATCTATGAAAAGAATGAAGTACCTGGACTGGTTTTGAGATGGAGTTCTCATAGGCCCGCAAACATCGGTGTGTACTAGTTCTAGTATTCCCTTTGCTCTCCAAGATGTTCCAGTAGGAAAAGATTTTCGGTGTTGCTTACCCATAAGACAGCTTTCAAATTTATCTTGTATCTCATGTATCTTTGGTAAGTCACGCATCATATTCCAGTAGGTGCACTGGTGCTTTCCATGAAAGAAACAATTTTTTTCCAAGTGATTTGTTTCTTGCAGATTCCACATGGAGGATAGTTTCTTCTTTCTTGGTGATTAGCCTGCAACCTCTGTTTATTGCTATCATATTTCCTCATGCTTCCATCATTTAATTTAGGAGTTTTTAATTTTAGTTTTGACTGAAAAGCACTTTCAACAGAGCTTTCATTTCTCCGACTTCGTCTAGCCTCATATGCTTCCAGGGATCCAATTAGTTCTGTTACTGAAAGAGTCTCAATGTCTTTTGACTCTTCAATAACTATAACTATTGAATCATAATTTTCTGTCATGCTGATAAGGATTTTTTCTACGATCTTTTTATCAGCAATATCATCTCCATATGATCTTAATTTATTTACTATCTCCTTTATCCTGGAGTAGTAATCTTTGACAGACTCGGAATCCTTCATTTTAATATTTTCGAAATCTTTTCGTAGGGTTTGAAGTTTGACAGATCGTACCTTTGTAGTTCCTTGAAATTCTTCCTGTAGAATAGACCATGCCTCCTTTGCTATCGTAGCTCCCATGATCCGCGAAAATATAGACGGTGTTAATGCTTGTTGTACCACTGTTAGTCTGACGCTTGCTGTTGAGTATGCAGGTGTTTTGATTGATAATATACAAGAAAAACAAGTTTTCCAGAATATTTAATGGTTTTTCATTGATTGATCAGACTGAATACAAGTATATATTTATAGCTCAATCTGGGAACTGTAAAGACTCTCTAGAATAGTCTGATTCATGAACATACGCCTTATCAAAATTAATCTTATTTATTACATAAGAGAATTCTGGATATAACCAGAAATGCATTAGTAATTTCAACATGTTTGTTGCTTGCCAGATTTCTGCTTTCTGGTCTGGTTGTTGCTGTCAAGATTTGCACAGGTTACGTGTGGGGATATTATTGAGTGGCAGGGATGTCCCTAAAGAAAAAAAAAACAAAACAAAACAAAAGGAACAGTGAGAATTGGGCTGGTTAAGTATTCTTGGGAGTATGGTTTGTTATTATTATTTTAATAATAATTTATGTGGGCAACGTATTAATAATCAATTATATTTAGCTATTTATTTTATTGGGTCAAATAAAGTGATCAAATAAAGAGCCCAATTAGATTTTAATTATTGTATGGGTTAAATGAGTGAATACCCACTACTTGGCCCAATTTAATTATAATGGGAGATTTTATTGAGCAGGTAGAATACAGAGGGTTATAGTCCTCGATATATCAAGTACACGGACAATTATATTTCTTCCTATCAGAATATTACTACTTTGAAAAACTAAGGAGTACTTGGTTGAGGAAGACAATAGCACCAAATAAGGTTTTCTCTAGCACTAAAAACTCATGGATACAGGTACGCTTTCGCTTAATAATTTAATCTCGATAATCGAATATGATGTTGCGATCCTTGTCTCTATTTTAGAGAATTAAGTGTTTATAGAATTGTTAGATTCTATCATGGTTGTGTATGGTGGGTGAGTGAATATTGTGAGCAGATTAATTTAATGGGATAAGTTATGCATGGTGTTGTGCCCAAAATTTGTAATGGGCTTAGTTTTAGGCCCATGGATGTTGGAGGCCTGGTAGGGTGTTGAAAAGGTAGGAACAAGGTAGCTGGAAGGAAAGAGGTGTACCTCTAGAGGGAAGCTCTGGAGGTGCAGGTTCGCTTTTTTTGGGAAGCTGTGTAGGTGCAGGTGGGCTCACAGGTTCCACCTCTGCTGGCCGAGCGGATAAGGATTGACTCCTAATTTGTAGGAAGTACGAATTGAGTCCTGTTAATAGTCTATTTTAATGAGGGATACGTTTCTAATATGATAAATATTAGAAATTTGTGATATATGTCTATACATACATGGAGTTCTCATATGAGTAGGATTTGGGAGTTCTACTTCGAATAGGACTCTACTAAGGGGCTAGCTGATTTAAGGAAAAGTCATATTTCTACACAAATACTTCGAGATTAACATGGATGGAGGGATTAAATCTTATCAATTTCATGGCTTAATGGACAAGGAAAGGATTCCTAACCTAAAAGAACTACATTAGGGCTTGATTCCTATAAATAGGATATGTAGGCAATTAGCAAGGGGTTCGGTTTTTTACTTTTTGAATACACAAGGCACGTGTACCCTAAGTAATACTTTCCTGGACATACTTGGCCGGATTTTTGCCATTTTGTCCGGTGAACTTGCTAACTCAGCCCAAAAAACACAAAATACCATTATTAGGTTTAGCTGCCCTGTTTTGGTACAGCTGTTCGGTTTGTTATTTATCCGAAAACCAAGGATAATTTCGGTTATTCCAGCGAGGCTTTCTCGGGGTGTTGTGTGAATTTTTTGCATAACATTTTTGGCGCTAGAAGGAGGGGGCTTTCTCTCTTGAATCAATGTCGGAAAATTCTGAACCCGTTCGAACGCCTAGCGGCGAGGAGAGTAGGAATAAGGCCAATCCTGATGGTGAAGTAACTGCTAAGGATATCCTCAACCATCTTCAAGCTATGGATGGTAGGATCGACCAGTTGGAAAGGAAATCGTCGCGTAAAAAGAAAGGACAAAGAAAACATAGGTCCTCGGAAAGGCGTTTTAGGCGTCGTGAGGTGACACCAAGAAATTTGGACTTTGGGAGTGAAGAAGAGCCTGAACAAGAGGCTCGGAAAAATGATTTTTCTGATGTGGAAACAGATCGGGAAAATGTGGATCGGAAGGAAGCTCCTGTGGACTCCCCAACTAGGAGTGTGAGTGTATTTGATCGTGTTGGGAAGAAGCTCAATAGTAAAGATTTACGGCATGTGTTGGACGGAACGAAAGAAAAGATGGATGGAAATGACAACCTCGACAAGTCTCAATCGAAGGGTTCTAAGAGCTATAGGAAGGAAAAATCTAGAGAGGAGAAGCGGGCTCATGACAGGAGGTCTAGGTCGACCGAGCTCCAATCAGCTGTCGGGAGTGAAGGCAGCTCCAGCTCCCGAAACAGTTCAGCTCACAAACAGAATGGAGACTCGAATGAAGATACAGATGAAAGTGAGGAATACCTCTCAGACGGAGAGGATGCAAATTATAAGGTGGCTGATTTGAGGAAAGCTCTGGAAAAAATTAAAGCTGAGAAGAGGTCGACATCAGGGCTAGCTGTAGCTTCACCTTTCACTAAAAAGGTCCGGGATTCACCCCTTCCACCTAGGTACAGGGGGGGTAGGAGATTTGAAGTTTGATGGCACCACAGACCTAGTGGAATATCTCAGCCGTTTTAGTACTGAGATGGAGGTGTACCAAGTCAGGGATCGCACAAAATGCCGGCTGTTGGCAGCCACGCTAAGGGATAATGCTCATCAGTGGTTCAAGAGGCTGCCATCTAATTCAATTCGCTCCTGGAGGCAAATGAGTGAACTTTTTGTGACCCAATTTCGGGCTACTGTGGCATTTGCACCTCCTGCTAACACTTTGGCAAATATCAAGCAAAGGGAGAAGGAAACTCTCAGAGAGTATTTTAAGCGTTTTAACGCAGAGGTGCCCAAAGTGAGGAAGGCTACCGATGAAACCTATAAGAATTTTCTGATAGCTGGGATATGGCCTGGGAGTGATTTCTGGAAGGAGCTTCAAAAGGAGGAGCCTGTCACGCTGGCTGATTTTTATGCACGGGCCGAAGCTCATAAAGTAGTTGAGGAATCTATGGCTAAATTGAGGAAAGATAACAACCCAACTGGTTGGAATGGGAGAAAAAGGAGCAGGTCCTACAGTCCCAGGAGAAGAAATGTGGATAGGCGTGCTTCCTATCATGGAGCTTCAGCTTCCACAGAAAAGGAAGCTGGTCGCAAGGAAAGGACAGCACCTCTAACTGTGAATGCAACTGGTTCAAGGAGGTCTGTGGAATACAAGCCTCCACCCTTGAAGAATCATAATAGATATTCAGAATATACCCCATTGGCGGCACCTCTTGAGCATGTGTTTGAGGTTGGGGACAAAGATGGAGTGTTTAGGAAGCCGACCCGTATCGGCCAACCTGGGAGGAGGGACCTAGGAAAATATTGTGCATTTCATGATGCAAACAGACACGAGACGGCTGACTGTCGTCACTTGAAGGATCATGTTGAGGATTTAATTAGGAAGGGATACCTTACTGAGTTTGTGGCGCAAGAGGCGAAAAAGTATAAAGATGAGAAAGAGAGAAAGGAGGCAGAAAAAATGGTACCTGATCGTACAGCAAGGGCAAACAGTATCCGTACCATAATAGGAGGTCCATACATTGGAGGCACAAGCAGGAACTCTATGAAAAATTTTGCTCGGGAGGCTAAAGGAGCTCCCCTTACTAATGTCTTCCACCTGGCTGAAAGGCCCCCAAAGCTGTTTAAGGGGGAAGCTGCAGACATCACTTTTACTGAAGAAGATGCAAAGCATGTGCATCACCCACATAATGATGCTCTGGTGGTCATGTTCTCCATTGGGGGAATGAATGTGCATCGAATTTTGGTGGACAATGGAAGCTCTTGTAACATAATAGCTTACGATACCTACCAAAAAATGGGCCTCCTGGATAAAGAAATGTTCCCTTCTTACAACGATTTATATGGATTTACTGGAGGTCCAGTTCAGATTGTGGGACGAGTGAAACTCCCAATCAGGATGGGGAGTGAACCTTATGTGGCAACCCAGGTTGCAGAGTTTATGGTTGTGAACGAAGACATATCTTATAATGCTATCATGGGCAGGCCTTTTTTGAAGGAGATGCGTGTGGTGACTTCTATTTACCATCTCTCAATGAAATTTCCAACTCCTAATGGGATTGGGTGCCTACGAGGATGTCAGTCAGACTCACGGGAATGTTACGGTAAGGCCTTGCGTACTGCTGAGCAAGCTTCAAAACACTTGCTGTTGGTGGATGGTGGAACAACTGACAACTGTTACCGCTATCTTGGACTTCCAAATACTTCGGCTGAAGAGTCCTCTCAAAGGAAAGGAGGGGTATGTGAGAGAGAATCATGCAATACAATTATGATTGTGCAACATCCAGATGAAGACCCTTACGTGGATGTAGCTTCGTTTTTGGGGGAAGGTACTGGAAGGGAGGTGCTTATGCTGGAGGCACCTCAACAGAAAAATGGAAACAGTAATGATGATTTTGTTGAAGGCATCTTGGAAGAAGTCAATGACAGTGACTTCGATGAGGTGGAAATTTTGGAGCAATCGTAGAAAGAGGTACCTGAATCTGCCCAGGTGGATGATAAAGGGAACCTGGTGGAAATTGATTTGGATCCTAGGATGCCCGAATCCAAAGAAAAAGCTGGTGCTGCAGGAGACACTATATCTTTTATGGTAGATGACACTGATTCTAGTAAGGAGCTGAAAGTTGGAAAACAGCTGGATTCGAATATGAGGGAAGCTCTGGTGAGCTTCCTTAGAAAGAATGTGGACGTGTTTGCTTGGGATCATTCAGACATGATTGGGATAGACCCAAAGGTAATGTGTCATCGTCTTAATATTGATCCAGAAGCGAAAACGGTAAGGCAGAAGAGAAGGGCTATAGGTGGTGAAAGAGCTTCCGCTTTGAGAGAAGAGGTGGACAGATTATTGGCAGCTGGTTTGGTGAGGGAGTCTTTTTACCCCATGTGGTTGGAAAATCAAGTGCTGGTCAAAAAGCCCAATGGAAAATGGCGTACTTGTGTGGATTTTACAGACTTGAATAAAGCGTGCCCAAAGGATAGCTTCCCGCTTCCTCGTACTGACTTATACATGAGGTATGCACAGGAATTGGTGAAGAGATTCAGGGAGGTGAATCAGGAACAGATTCCTAGGTCAGAGAATGCGAACGCAGATGCGCTGGCTAAGCTAGGCTCTCAAAGGGAAGCTACATTGTTAGGAGTTATTCCCCTTGAGGTTCAGCGTCAACCGAGTATTTCAAAAATCGAGATTTTGAATATGGAAACTACAGTGGAGGATCACTGGATAGTTCCCATAGTGGAGTACATCATTAAGGGAGTTTTGCCAGAAAATAAGGATGAAGCTCGAAAATTGAAATATAAAGCGGCAAGGTATGTGATCTATGATGGAATTTTGTATAAGAGGGGTTTTAATAAGCCTTTGCTAAGGTGTATTTCTGGAGACGAATGTGAGTATATCATGAGGGAGATCCATGAGGGGATTTGTGGTAACCACTCTGGGGGAACCTCATTGGCACACAAAATACTTCGTCAAGGATATTATTGGCCAACCTTGCAAAGAGATGCTCATAAGTATACTCGAGCATGTGATCGCTGTCAGAGGTTCGCGAAATTGGGTGTCAACCCAGCTGTACCCCTTAAGCCCCTCACCAGTCCTTGGCCTTTTGCGGTTTGGGGTATAGATCTAATTGGGGAGCTTCCCAAGGGTAAAGGCGGAGTAAAATACGCAGTCGTTGCAGTGGATTACTTTACAAAGTGGGCTGAAGCGGAACCTTTGGCTACAATAACTGCTGCAAAATTGAAGGAATTTGTGTTTCGAGCTATAGTTTGTAGGTATGGAGTACCTTATAAGCTCATCTCAGACAATGGGAAGCAGTTTGACAGCAAGGAGATGCGAGGTTTGTGTGAGGACCTTGGAATTCAAAAGGGGTTCTCAGCTGTTTGCCACCCCCAAAGCAATGGTCAAACGGAGGCTGTGAACAAGATAATAAAACACACTCTAAAAACCAAGCTGGAGGAGCGAAAGGGAAGCTGGCCGGAGGAGCTTCCAATGGTATTGTGGTCTTATAATACCACTCCAAGAACTACAACAGGTGAATCTCCATTCACCTTGGCATATGGTTGTGAGGCAATGGTGCCTGTTGAGATAGGAGCTGGTTCATTCAGGAGGGAAAATTATAATCCGGAGGATAATGAGGTGAATCATCGCTTGTACCTGGATCTTGTTGAAGAGGTGCGCATGAATTCACAGCTGAAGCTGGCTGCATACCAGCAGCGTACCCGGAAATATTTTGATAAGAAGGTACGAGCTCGCCCATTGAAGGTGGGTGATTTGGTTTTAAGGAGGGTGCTACCCAACATGAGGGTACCTGGTCATGGTGCGTTTGGTGCCAATTGGGAAGGACCTTACCTTATAAAGACGGTTCTTTGGGAAGGTACTTATCATTTGACCGATTTGGATGGGAAGCTGATCCCTAGGGCATGGAATGCCGAACCTTTGAGGAAATATTACCAGTAGGTGCTTTTTTCAGGTAACGCTTTTAAGTAGACCTTTTTCAGGTATAGGATTAATAAAGGTAGTTTATTAGTTGTAGCTGCCATCTCTAGGACAAATAGATGATTTGAGTTTGTCTTGCTATGCTCGGGGGGTAGTGCATGTTCACCTCACCGATAGGAAATGTCATGAATCTTTGCTTCCATGAGGCCAATAAATTTGTTGCTTTCTCTTATATATAACATGTTTTGCTTATGAATTATGTTGTGTTCCTTATATACTTTGTGGAATTGGTATGGAAACATATGTGTAAATAGGTGGTTTTAAGTTCTCCATCATAGTTGGTAACATGATTAAAGAACTTGGGGGGTAGTAGGTTATACCACCTCCCCTTCGAAAAATTTCCTGAATATAGGAAGCTAAAAAATTGGAAGTATAACAAAAATCGGAATAAAAATACATATATATGGATTTTGGAATGGATTTTGGAATGGATTTTGGAATGGATGATGGTACATGAGGAACCTCATGGGAAGAGGTTCGCAAAACTGGTCCACCTATGAGGAGGTTCTAGTATGGAAGCTGCTCTGGAAATATACTATCAGGTTCATGCGGATCCCAGGGAATCTGGGCGCATGAAGAGCCAAAGAAAAAAAAATGTATCATGTAGGAGCCAGAATTCAGGCTACATGAAATGGAATAACTTACATAAAAATTGGCAGTAAGCTTCAGCTGGTTAAAAAAGCGAAGCTCACATATGAGGCGCATTGTGTTCATATTTTTGGAAAAAGGTTTTATGGATTCTTTTTACAAAATAAAACAAAGTCATATGGGAACCAAGGCATTGGCCATATGATCACTTTTTACGCGGAAAGGCAAGGTGCGAGCAAATGGGAAGCTCTACCTTACTTTGGAATCTTACACATCAATATGTATAATTGTTTAAGGACAATTATTCATAAGGATTTTATGGTGAATTGGATGGGATATCTTTAACATGGAAAAAGGATTGGTTGGGTGTCAAACTGGTATGACCATCATACATATTAAATCATGTTAAGAGAAGCTTCATGATATATGTATTGGGAGGACGTTATCGGTGTTCGAAAAACAAGAATTATCTTATGTGAGTTGAGGTAAATCGATACGTTTTGATTATTGGCATTAATCATAAATGGACAATATTTACTTAACAGGAAGTGTTAAGATATAGAATTCATGACGAGCTAGACATTGTTTATGAAGCTGATCTAATTAATCTAGCTACGAATGAACAATTCATATGCGGGTTAAAGTAGGTGCTTTGTTACTAGCATATATGTACTCAACATGGTAAATCCAGAACAATACGAGGATATATGGAAATTAAAGATGCATAATTAAGGGAAGCAAAGTTATGGATTACATCTTGTGAGGCAATACGAGGAGCCCACGACCTCATAAAATTCAAAGTTAATGGCTACCAAAGCCATTCAAAATGATTCAAAAGTTTAAACCCATGCAGGGGTAGGAAAAGTTTTTGATTTTAAGGAGTTAAGGAGTAGGGGTGTCAGGAGATACCTCAGCCCTTGGAGTAGGAGGAACAGGGGTAGCTGTGTTAGTGGCGTCTGCTTTAGCTTCAGCTGGATCTTCCGAGGGAACCTCCACCTCTTTTTCCATATCAGCTGGATCAACAGAGTCCACCTTAGCTGCAGCAGCTTCCCTCTTCTTGATGTCCTCCACAGCTTTCACAGCATCCTCGCCTAGCTGAGACCAGTCTAGATCGGGGAATCGGAGGTAGGTGGATTCGATATAGTCATTGATGGCTGCATTGTAGCCTATACCATAGGCTTCCTTCCTCTTCTCCTTTTGAACGGACCTTTCCTCAGCTAACTTGACATTCATAGCTTCCATTTTTAGCTCTAGCTCATGAATTTCCTTGGCATGGGAAGAAACCAACTCTTCCTTCTCGGTATCAAGAGCAGCAACTGAATTAGACAGCTGGTCACGTTCCTTTATCAACTTGGTTTCAGCAGACTTGAGCTTCCTATTGGCATCCATATACTTCTTCTTTTCATCATCCTTGGCTTTGATAGACTGTTTGAGTTGTTTCACCTCCTCAGCAAGCCTTTGGTCACCTCGAGCTGTTTCTACAATCTTCTCCCCATGCTTAAGATAATGAAACAAACTCTGGGCATTGGCATGAAGAGCAGCTCGTGTACCCTCGGCTAATGACAGCTTGTCCCAAGCAGCTATGGCCTCCTCAGGAATCTGGTTTCCTGCCATCTCGAAGAAATACTGCATATGGGGACCAGAATTTCCGAGGTCCAGGGAAGGAGATGTCTTAGCCCTTTTTGCAGAGCGAGGAGCAGAGGCAGAAGCTCGAGGTGCTTCAGGGAGAGGAGGTGGTAACTTTCTCTTGGAAGAGGTGGATGATTTTTCTGCATTAGGAGAAGGAACTTTAATCTTTGAGATAGGAGTAGCTGCAATGGGGGTGACCTTGTCATCTTCGTCATCAGTAAACATTTCTTCATATTTGGTGGTTTTCTTGATAAAAGATGGAATTCCTGAAGCCATTTCTGCAAAGATAAAACAATATAGAGATTAGTGAGCAAGTTATCAATCAACAATACTTAAAATTATTGTAAGTATATGCCTATATTATTGATGGGCATGATGTGGGAAAGGAAAATAATTTTAGCTGGTCAGAATAGGGGTACCTCTCCCGGGAATGAAATTACAACTCATAAGGTTGTCACGTGTTAGCAAACTAAGGCCGTTCCCTAACCCAGCTGACAAACTTAGCGCCTCAACAGCACGCTCTAAGGTTCGACCTCTTAAAGAGGATTTAGCAGGTATTTTCACAGACAGGTTAAAATCAATTCTTAATTGAGGGCAGTCATAACAGTAAAGGAACTGTTTGAGCCAACCACTCATCCCTCTCTTGCAACTTCTGAAACATTGGCCCTCATGGACACTCCAGGCGGATAGATAAAAGAAACCTGAGTCCTTGCCAGTCTGTTTTAGCTGGTAAAAATAACCTAGCTCTCGGGCAGAAAGAGTCTTGTTGAATCTGGTATGGTAAAGGATATACATGCACATCGCCATGCGATATGAGTTAATGGTGAGCTGAATAGGAGCTAAGTCAAAGAATTCGAGAACCTCTTGGATAAAGGGGTGTAAAGGCAGAGATAATCCCAATCTAAAAAATTGGGCTGACAAAACAGCTTTAGGTAGAAGTTGGCATGGTTCAAACATGTCGAATCTGTGGCATCTCTCTTCGGGAGAGGGGATGACTAAAGAGCAGCCTATGTGGTGCGATTGTGTCAGTTTCTTTAATAAGGGGGCAGTCATGGAGCTACTCAAATTTTCACAAGATAGGGTGGCAGGAGATTTTTTAAAGGTATCGTTTTCCAGTTCACCTGTTGCAGAATCAGTTCTAGGAGGAGCTGTTGAGGTAGTATGTGAAGGGGTAGCTTTCACAGAGGAAGCTTCATCAGCAGTAAGAAGAAGGTTTGGTGTTATGGATCCTAGTGACATTTGTTCATCTGAGGAGGATACAAGGATAGCTGGTCGAGTGTCCTTGATGTTGTGAGTGAAAAGGTTGGTGTTTGATAAACGAGTTTTTGAATGATCTATTAGTTTGACCTTGGAACGAGTCCTGGCACTTACGGTGGAAGATGGGTTAGTTCTGGGAATTGGATCAAGGGGAAGCTGGACTGTGTTAGGAAGTTCTGGGGAGGGGGCCATCTCCTCAGAGGTAGAATGCTGGGAGCTAGCTGCATCTGATCCACCAGACATCTGCACAAAGTGAAGCAAGATTAGTAGGTGATCAGCGAGTTTCCCAAGTGAGGTGTTTTAAGGTGTGTGCGGATAAGCACATACAAACGGCTAGGAGCGAATAAAAGGCCAGGTTCGCCTAAACAGCTAGCTAGGCGCAGGTACGCCTATCAAGGAACCTATACTATTCTTCTTAAATTGGGTATTCGTATATAATACACACATCACTTATGCAAATTTAATTAAAAACCAGGATTGACACATACATTATAACCACAAACAAGTATTGGTTTTTGGAAAAAGCGGATTACACATGGATTTTTGAAAAACATGTAACACTAATGGGTTTCGAATGAAGATCAGTACGAATTGGGTTTTAGGGTTTTGAATTCTAGGAGGTACCATGGTCCAGAAAGGGGGATACTTGTTTTGATGATGAATTAACCATTAATAAACATGGTACAATAACATGCATATGTGGAGATTAGTATGTGTATCTAGGTGTGCATGCATAACTACAAATCGGGGACAAATCGCCATATGTAATTAAGAACACAGCGGTAAATCGATCCATTGAAAGGAGTAAAAAGGAATTATACCTTACTGATAGTCGGAAGGATTAGAGTGGCTGAAGTCGGAGAGTATCGCAGGATGGTCCGCCGGAGTAGAGCTTCTCTGTGGGAGATGAACCGGTGGGAGAGGAAGAGAGTTCGTGTTTGTGATAAAAGAAAAGAAGAAAAGGGGATGGACAGGTATTGATATATGTACAAATAGATACAGAGAGAGAGATAGTGGCATGTAGGAGTTGGTATTGAATGGAGTTATTGTTGCCTTGGGAAACCAAACGGTGGAAGCTGAATTGTTGTGTGACACGGCTATTAACAAAGGAAATGGAGTTTATTTTTTGTTTTTTGGTGAAATTCTAATTTATGAATTGCTTTTTACAAAATAAATTTTTGGGGATTGACTCGTGGTATTAGAAAGGTTATTTTGGAGAGAATTATTGAAAAGAAAGTATTTCGCGGAAGGGGTTAAATTAGAGGAACCTGGGTTTAAGAATTTTTTTTTTGTTTTGATTTGCTAAATTCTTTAATAATGGAAGTAGCTTAGGTTTTAACTTAAAAGGAAATCATGAAATCTTTGGAAAGGTTTTACTGGCTTAATTATGGCAAGGTTATTGCGAAATGTATGGGATGTTAAGGTGATATGTTGGAGCTGGACATAAAAAGTGAAGCTGAAGCTAAGGAGAAATGGCAAGGTTCCTTGTGTATTTAACAGCCACAAGGAACCTGGGGGGTAGTTGTTGTGCCCAAAATTTGTAATGGGCTTAGTTTTGGGCCCATGGATGTTGGAGGCCTGGTAGGGTGTTGAAAAGGTAGGAACAAGGTAGCTGGAAGGAAAGAGGTGTACCTCTAGAGGGAAGCTCTGGAGGTGGAGGTTCGCTTTTTTGGGAAGCTGTGTAGGTGCGGGTGGGCTCACAGGTTCCACCTCTGCTGGCCGAGCGGATAAGGATTGACTCCTAATTTGTAGGAAGTACGAATTGAGTCCTGTTAATAGTCTATTTTAATAAGGGATACGTTTCTAATATGATAAATATTAGAAATTTGTGATATATGTCTATACATACATGGAGTTCTCATATGAGTAGGATTTGGGAGTTCTACTTCGAATAGGACTCTAATAAGGGGCTAGCTGATTTAAGGAAAAGTCATATTTCTACACAAATACTTCGAGATTAACATGGATGGAGGGATTAAATCTTATCAATTTCATGGCTTAATGGACAAGGAAAGGATTCCTAACCTAAAAGAACTACATTAGGGCTTGATTCCTATAAATAGGATATGTAGGCAATTAGCAAGGGGTTCGGTTTTTTACTTTTTGAATACACAAGGCACGTGTACCCTAAGTAATACTTTCCTGGACATACTTGGCCGGATTTTTGCCATTTTGTCCGGTGAACTTGCTAACTCAGCCCAAAAAACACAAAATACCATTATTAGGTTCAGCTGCCCTGTTTTGGTACAGCTGTTCGGTTTGTTATTTATCCGAAAACCAAGGATAATTCCGGTTATTCCAGCGAGGCTTTCTCGGGGTGTTGTGTGAATTTTTTGCATAACACATGGTATAGTTCTGTACTATGTTAAGTAATTTAGAGTAGTAGCATAAAGGTGGTGTGGTAAATGAATAATATGGGTATAACTGGAGTTTGCAGACTGTGACGAGTTAGGTGTTAAAGAATATGTTGTTGTCATGGCATGATCTTGCCCCTCAAACTTTTCCTAAATAGACTGATTTGATAAATGCTTGATGTCATTTTATCATGTTTGTGTTTTAACTGTTTAAGTTGTTGCTGGGAGTTGGCCTGCTGACTTTGAAGCTAGAACCACATTCTTGAGTTGTTATGAATATGTAGTTAATTAATCATTTCAATTAATTAAGTTTTTTTTTGATTAGTTACTTTATGTAATTGAGACTCAGTCATTTCCTTTATGTAATTAATTAATCATTTTGATTAATTAATTATTTATTTGCTTAGTTACTTAATTTATTTAAATATTAACTTAATTTATTTGTTTACCTTATTTACTTAGCTAATTATTCTATTTATTTTAGAATTTGAATTTTAAGTCTTCTTTAATAAAATTAGTTTTAATTTACGATAAATTGAGGTAAATGCTCAGTTAATCTAGTTATTAATTGAATAATTATATTGATTGATTTGGACAAATGTTAATTATTTAAAAAGGATTTAAAGTGGATTATTTTTGAGATAAAAATATCTAATTAAATCTAATTAGATATGATTAGTAAATTACTTTATTTATTTTAATTACTTATGTGCCAAAATATTTTATCAAAAGATATTGAATTCAATTATGTGTTAACTGCTAGAATATATGATTGGTATAATAAAGTATAGTTTTGCCTTCAATTAAATTATGTGCCTAGGTGTTTGGTCAAAGTGTTAATTAATTGCTTATCACTTTCCCACTATTATATTTAACGAGTAACGAAAGGGTAGATTTTATGGATCGAGTCGTCAGTTATATTAGTTAATGCAACTAATCAGAGTGGCACTAATTTTATATTTTAGGATTTCATATTACAGAGACATCGGAGTTAGACGATTGGTTACACTAGGGTTTCCTTTTATTTCGTCCAGTGCTACTACTACTACCAGGCAAGTCCTACTATCATTAGCTTACTGTTCAAGTGATATTTTCAGGATCTATTATGCAATTGTTAATTTATACTCTTCACTTATCGTTTAAGTGCTGTCAATTTACTTCTGTTATTTATAAAATGCTGCTTTCAAATCAAATTGCAAGCGTTTCATTCTCAAACTATTATCCTACAAATACTACATTTACAGACTCGTACTTTGCAAAAATTATCTGTTTCATCCTATCATTATTCAAATGTTGTAACTCACCTTTTATTCTACCTGTGATTGATTTAGTAAAATAAAGTTTAAAATTCCTTATACTAGGCTGATCTGTTATCAGTAAGATTAAGGACTAGACCGTGAGGTTTCATAAATTATTGATTTTAAAAACTAAATCTTGGAAATTCCTTATACTGGGCTGATTTGTTATCAGGGAGTTTAAGGACTATACGAGCATACCAAAGAAGTGGGAATGATTGTGTTAGAGGGCCGGGGCGCCGGTCCAGCATTTTGAGATATGGGCCTGAGATGTCGCCCTGTTGCGTAGAAGGTCGGGTGACACCGATCCAGCATTTATTTTTCCAGTTTGGGCCTGAGATGTCGCCCTGAAGGCGTAAGAGGTCGGGTGACGCCGATCTAGCGTGATATTAAAAAGCCATGGTCAATAAGTGCTTTTAGTATTGAGTCCGGATCAATATTTTTAGGAATCAGTGGTGCAGTGGTTCTTGGTCTGAGTAGCTGATCACCAACTTAGGCTTAGAGAAAAGCGTCTTATAATTCCAACTATCTATAATTTGAGACATTAGTCTAAATTTCGCTTGAATAAAATCTTTGGATAAAATATCCATTCTACGGTGAAAGATTCTAAATTTAAAATACCTTTCGTGATTAAAATTCTATGATAATGGATATCTGTTTTATTATCAATGTTTTAGAGCTACTGGCTGTCGTATAATTTACTGTTTAAAACTACCACCTTCTAAACTTAGTTCACTCAGGTTTTGATTCGCTAAGCACATCAATTGATTTAATTCTTGTCAAACTTTTGGTTTTTATACTCTTCAAAATGGTTTACATTCTGTTGTTTATACAAATATACTTGCTGAGCTTTTCTTTGCTCACTCTTGCATCTTTGTCCAACCCTGCAGCTAGACACCTTGATGACTCATCCTCGTTTGACTGCGCATATGCATGTTGGTGGTCCCACTGAGCGGTTTAGGTTCAGTTTGCCCACATCGCCACTCTAGTTAGGGGGAACCTTGGGTTAGCGGCTGGTATTAAGTGTGTCATGTAATTTCTAAAAATTTTAGCTGGTAATGTAATTAGATAGACTTTTGGACTAGTTTTATTAAGGTTTGTAAGAATTGAATTTAGATTCTTGTTTTAAAAAGCCAAAACTTGTAAAAAGATCTTACCTTGTGAGAGTGTCATTTTATTTTATATTATCTGTCAATGCATGCTACTAGTTAGTGACACCGGACTCCCGGGATGTCACATACAATGTAAGAAATCCAATTTGAAGTGTTCATACTGTCACAAGGATGGTCATCTTAAGGAGACTTGTTTCAAACTTGTTGGATATCCACCACCTAAAGGTAGAGGTAGAGTAAAATTTGGTGCTGGTTCTAATACTGGTTTTAAGTCTCAGGCATTGCAGGTTTTTGCTACTAAGAAGGATTCAGGATATGTAGCTGCACCTCTTTCTACTACAGCTAAACAACAGAGTAAACATCATAATACAATGGAGAATTTACAGCAACAAGTTAATCTACTGATGCAGTTTATGACAAAAGGAGGTTCTCATGTTTCTCATAGAGGATCATATCACTACTGTAGCAGGTTTGGCCTATACTATTCTCTCTTATGTGCGTCAACATCTTAAAAATGTATGGATTATTGATATTGGAGCTTCCAATCACATGTGCTGTGATAAAAACTTTATGACTAATATCTACACAGGTACCACACCTTTTCATGTAGCTTTACCAAATAGCCATATTATTCTAGTAAATCAACTTGGTGCAGTCAAATTATCATCAGATATCATATTGATTAATGTTCTTTTAGTACCTCAGTTTAATTGCAATCTATTATCTGTTGTAAACTTTCTGAGGATTCAAAGTGTGTTGTCACCTTTTTTGCTGGAAAATGTTTGTTTCAAGACCAGAACCAGCTGGTACTGAACAAGGAGGCCTGTACTTTCTTTCATCTTCCTCAATTAATGTACATCTTCATTCTGCAAATTCTGTTGCAACTAAAGACAATGATGTCAAACTCTGGCGCTTAAGATTAGGCCATGTTCCTTTTCATATTTTGGAACATATTTCTTGTATTGGCAAACTTCCTGCTTATTCCCACAATGCATGTGGAACTTTAAACTTTGAAGGGGTTGTAAGGTTTGTCGAAATTAGATATGAGTTTCTTTCATTCTAAATTCATATCAATGCTTGGATATATGAATTTTTGAAACTCATTTGGTACTGGAAAGGACGTAAAAATCATAGATCAACCTTGGCTCAATGATATGGAAAACCCGTATATCACTACTGTGTCTCCTTCGATTTTAAATCAAAATGTGGTGGCTTTATTCCAAACGGGCACCAATGAATGGGACCTGGAGGTTATTGCGGATATTTTTAATACTAGAGATCAGCGTTGTATTGTTAACACCATGGTTGAGCACGATCTGGATTGAGACACTTTAAGCTGGAGGCTCGAGCATTCTGGACAATATTCAGTCAGAAGGGCATACAAAATTCTGCAGTGTCAAAAAGGTGCGTGGAATGCAGGTGATACTAATACTTTCTGGAAGACTTTGTGGAATATTAAAGCACCTCCTAAAGTACTTAATTTGATCTGGAGAGCTGCGACATGGTGTCTTCCAACTAATGTTCAGCTATAGTCGAAACACATGCAGATAGATAGTAGGTGCCCACTCCGTGAAGAAGGTGTGGAATCAATTTTCCATGCTTTAATGCAATGCAAATCAGCTGTTAGGTGTTGGCAAATTTACAGTCCAAATATTGATGCTGAAGTGACTATGGAATTTCCAACGTGGTTAGAAAGGAATTTTGCTGGGCAGGTGAGCAAAAACAAAGCTAAGATCATCACGCCGTGTTGGTCGATTTGGAGGGCCATAAATGATCTTGTATGGAGTAGGAAGAGGTGGTCAGCTATGAAAATTGTTTCAAAAGCTTGGGAGTATCTTTCACAATGGACAATGGCTCAGGATAGAAACTTTGGGGTGCCACTTCAGCCTTCGGTGACAGGAGATGGTGCTAGTTACTGGGCAAAGCCTCAACAAAATGCAGTAAAGATCACAGCTGATGCAGCAATTTTTTCTGATCAGGGAGTCTCAGGTATTTTCATTATTATTCGAGACCATGATGGACGACTTATCTTAGCTAAATCAAGAAGTTTTGCAGAAGTAATGAACCCAACTTTGGCGGAGGCAATTGCAGTGAAAGAAGCTCTGAGCTGGGCCAAGGAAATGGAATGGAATACGGTCACTGTTAAATCAGATTGTATACTGGTGGTGCAGATGATTAGAAGCACAGCATCAAGACTCGGGAAAGTGATTGAGGAATGCATAGATTTGGTTAGTAAGTATAAAAACTTAGAGTTGTATTTTATTAAACGATCTGCGAATATGTCGGCACATGAACTTGCTCAAATGTCCCATATGTACCCTGATCGTAGTTTTGAATGGAGGTCAGTTCCGGTCAATGTCAAGAATTGTAGTTGAGTAATGAAATTGCATTTCGTCAAAAAAAAAAAAAAACCCCATTTTTTTGTAATTTTTTTTTTTTGGTTAACTTGTAAAGTTTTTAGCATGCCCGTTTAGCACTACTTAAAATTGGTGGTTTCCTGACAACAGTATTTTTTTTTTATCTTTTGCGAGAGCAACTTCAAGTTCTTCAGATGTTTGAAAAATATTTTTATGTTCTGTTAGTAAGGTTCTAATTTAACGTGCCAAATCGGAAATAAGTTTCTTACTTTTAAGTTACCAGGCCAACATTTAGGTTATTAATTTAAACTTGCCAACCAAATTTCGAAAGTGATATCCATTGGCATGAATCAAGTTTCTCAATTCATGTAAACTCAAAGCAATCACCGGTCAGCTTATGTACTTTTACGCAACAAACCATCAGCCAACTTATGAAATATATGAGATACCAATGAAGGGTAAAAAAATTCATATACTATTTGTATAATCTTCCAAACTTTTCACTTTAAAACCAAATATACGAGTTGCTTATATCCTTTTGCTTGGGGTGCCAATCCACAACACAAAAAATGGTTTTCTCTTGCCACCAAGTTAGTAAGGTCGTCTTTTTTAAATTAAATGACCAGATCCTTCAGTGCCTTTGTGTTTTCTAGTGTTACATTCGAAGAAAGAGGCACTGCGCTTTGATCAGCTTCTTGGTGATTAATACTCCCATATACTGGATTATCTTGTACCTTGATGGCCTTAGGTTTCCTGTTTGCTTCTATGAAATGACATATTATTACTGTAGATCTACAAGTACCGATATCACAAAACATAAGGAGCTGGAGAAAATGGGAATACAAGACTGTTTTGTAAATGTTTAAATCTGAATCAAACATTTAACAAATAGATAAAAAAGATAGGAGTAATGCTAGAGGTCCAACATTAAATCCCAACTGAGCACCCAGATGCCTGTAGCAAATTAACTTGCTTACTATTATATTGATCATCTTAAATAACTAGACATGACATGGCCCACTGCCACATGCATTGGAATGCTCATTTGTTTTCTCAATTAAGACATCTAGCATCGCTTGTTTAGAAAAAGATGGACTTGGAACTAGTGACTTACTAGATGCAACTGTGTGATCATCTGAAATTTTTCCTAGAATTTTATACACCGCTATGCAGTCTTTGAGCTTCCATTCGTAAGATCCACTCCTGATACAGAACAGATGAATGTTATCATTTATAACTAAAGTTTGATCCGATTCAAGCAGGAATACAACCAAAGTTGTTATGGTAGACATAGATTAGATAGATTAAAATTTGGGGAATACTTTGATAATGACTTGTTGGTTGAATCTTCAATTAATTTAATGGCCTCAGCTTTCTTATTTGGTTCCATAAAATAAAGCATTTGTGCTGCTGCGGCTCTATGCATCAAGGAACCTGCCAACTAATACAAGCATATTGATGTCAGAGTGAGGTGTTCACGAAAATTAGATTCAAAGAAATATTCAACTGACCTTTATGTTTCTCAAGGAAAAGAGTGTTTGCCTCTATGAGAGATTTGCCATGCAATTGACTGCAAACACACAAAAATTAGAGTATTTAGTAATTTTCCTATGCTTGATGTATCCAATCTAAACATTTACAAGGTATAAATTAACAAACATCAAAATGAACCTGAAATTGGGTTGCTCTGCATCTAAGACGCTCCGTATAAGTTTCTCGGCGTCAGTATGGAGCAGGCAAAGAAGCCACCTTGTGGAAGAATCTTATCTGCATTAAATGCATTGTTTCAAATCAATTGAGAAGAACACTTAGCAAAAAATGAACTGCACAGAAGGGTTGCGAACACAGTTCTAGCAGATAGGAGACAACAAAACACAATGGAAGTCACCATGTCCTTGATGTAAATCTAACCTTTCAGATGTATGTTATTATGGGAGTTTGTTTGAGTTAATTCTTAAAAAATAAGCATGTATCCCAAAAAAAAAA
Source organism: Saposhnikovia divaricata (assembly GCA_036435485.1). Lineage (NCBI taxonomy): Eukaryota > Viridiplantae > Streptophyta > Magnoliopsida > Apiales > Apiaceae > Saposhnikovia > Saposhnikovia divaricata. The sequence continues at coordinate 89,884,139 of CM071596.1, forward strand.
AGTACCATCTAGTTTTAGCTTATTTTTCAAAAAAAAAAAACATGTATTTCCAAAAAAGTCACAAAAAATAGGTACTTTTTATGAGAGATTAGACCTCAGATTTTTTTTGATGAAATACTAAGTTAAAAAAAACACCTTCGCTATGGGAAAGCTCCGATATAAAGACCAATATGCTGAGCATTACATCAAGGGAAATTAATTACCAAGCAACAATGTGAATCTTGGTTTTTGGCATCCAATTGAAATAGCTGCTTTAAAGCCTATTGGAATATGAAAAGAAGATTAGAAAGATAGCATTAGAACTCCAAACATGAAGCCAATTAAATGAACAAGCCTCGCTAGTCGCTACCTATGTACATGTAGCAACATATCCAGAAAAAAACAATCAACTGAAGAATGGAAAAAACAAGAATAGCAGCATTAGCAAGGCTGCATTGTTAATACTACTAAACACATCATTTAAAATTGCAAATTTGCTTCTTTAAACAAGTGGAGAACTTAGAAAAAGTGTCATATTTCACGTGCAACGGGCATATTAAGCAGGTAAGATTTTTGAATTTAACTCCACAACCAGGTCGACCGTAATATTTGCACACCTGTACTATAAACATTAACAATGGTACATGAGAAGCATCAACTATTATGTGTAATTAACAATAATGTTTAATTAATTAAGCCAGAAGGCAAGGTACAAAAGGATCCCTTTCTCCAGTTGACATCAAATTTTACCTGCAAGGCAAGCAAAATCTTATGCCTTCTCATGTGCACTTCAAAAGATAGCAGATGTGTCTCTAAGGAATCAGGCGAGTGCCTCTGGAGAAGTTTCAAATACTTTGTAGCTTCCAGTAAAGGATCTTCAACCAACAATATTATTATTCCCAACTCAATTCAGAAGTACTAGACATAATATACAGATCTTTCATAATTTCGGATTCTGGAAAATAGAGAAGGGTGTGGGGATAGACCTGCAACACTTTTTCTCCATAAGGATCTGGATCAACTGGTTTAACAACCCGTTTTCCTGATTTTGAGACATTGAAACTGGATTCCTCATTCTTCACTTCTGCCTCCTTATAGAAACCATGATTTTAGGATACACAGTGAACAAAAAGAAGAATAGAACTCCCTAAGTACAAGAAAAAAATTGAAGTACTTTCTTTGTTCGGGCTACTGCCTTTCTCTGTTTTTGCGTAATTTTCTTTTTTTGAGCAGCAGGTAATTTTGCCATTTCATCATCTTCTTCGACAGCTGACTTTGGAGGAGAATCATAGAGCATAATATAGCATCTGCAACTCAAAAATAAAGAACATGTAAACAACAGATGATTAAATACGGCGATAGCTGCAACTAAAAGACGCGCTAAGAGGCTCTAACGTCTACGTTAAGAATCAATTACCATGGGTAGAGCGCTCATGCAGACTATTATTAAGATACTCACGGGTACATACCAAGAAGAAGAACTCGTAATCATAAGTAAAAAATCAATAGAGAAACATAAAAGAAAACGCACCTGACAGCCCCAGCCGCCGCCTTGCGAAAATAGAGATGTGAGTGGAGCCAATCTTGAAATTTCAACATATCAGTATAAGCTCGCAGAGTCATCTTCCTTAAGCAATAAGAGTGAAAAATCAAACTGATCTTCAGTGATGTCTGCGTAATGCTTCTCGACAGCCAAAAATTTCTTTAGAGCTCTGCCAAGTTCACCTTGGCGGAAGTAACTTTCTCCAGATGCAAGCTCATACCTTAAAAAAATGGCTCAACAATCAGATTTAACAGCTACAAGCCAGATTAAGCGATTAACAATTAACACAACATATTTCAGGAATCGGATTTAAACAGACACATACCACATGCACTGCATATCATGTAGCTTGTTGTGCTGCTCTCCATCTTTTGTGAACAGTACAGCAGTCTTTTCTACCAGGGAAACCTTGAAAATGTTTTAATGCAAAAGTTATTCATTGTTAGAGACGTTTGCAAGATTGAGACTAGATTATTGAGGATCAACTTTGCTATCACAAGAAAAACAAAATTTCAAGCTGGAGAAATTTGCAGCTTTAGAACCTGATCAGCTTGCAGCATACGTTTAACACAATCACTATTTGCACAACGATCAGCAAGATCCATACATCTAGCTTCATCTGCCAATGCTGCAGCAGCTGCCAAATCACCTCCATGCTTTAATATCCGGCTCTGACGTTCTTAAAACAGAAAATTAAGTATTTCCAATTATACAAACAGAGCCCGAGGGATTAACTCGATTCTAAAATCATTCATCACCCCACCATCACCACCACCACCACGAACACAAAAAACTATATAATATGTTATAATAGCACTGGTATGATCAGACCTTGATTGAGTACAGATCGATAACTGTTGGAGTGTGTTCAATAGCTTCATCACTTTTAGCAAGAGCAATGTCATACTGCCCTCGTCTATCATAATTCTGCAGTGAAGGGAAGAAAAAAGAAAAAAATAATTCTGCGCTAAAACTGACGGGATACTACAATAAGCCCCATACCACCCTTTGTCACACTGAAAAAACCCATTGTAGCTAGTAATTATTTAATGTTACAAACAATGTAACTTTCAATAATAAAGCATTTCAATAATTCATCATTTATTTTACAAAGTACTTTATTAAAATGTTCCAAGTTCCACTATATTTAACAAATCAGTGCAATAGTTGTAAAACTATACCTCAAATCACTAGTTGCCTCAATACCAACATGCAACTCCAAATTGACTAGTTTGTGTCACAAATTGAGATATGACCTTTAATAAGTGGAGATGGCTAATAGATGATAAGGAAATTCTTTAGATGTTTTCTCTAATGATTTGTGTTTGCTTTTCATAATAAGATATGATAAATCAGGACATATCCCACATGTCACGGAAGCTGAACTTCATTTCCTTGCAATAGCTATCCATTTTCCTATTCAAGTATCAGTTGCTGCAAACCTTTAAGGTAGCCAGAAACTTTTCAGAAAAGTCTGGGGACGACTCTCTCTTTCTATTTCCGTTATCAGTCTAAGAGCTTGTTTTGATATTCCTGATGTCATAATTTATACTCCACGAGAAATCCAGCATGTTTTATGTTACGATTCTAATTCAATTAGTAGCAGTATCATTTTGCTTACGGCCTTATTTCCAAAGAATATTTGTATTACCCCTCAATCCCTTACTGCTTGTGAAATAATACAAACTTTAATGCTTTTCTGTAACAAGTAATTTTATATTGCAGCAAGGAAAAATATAACTGAAAAGAGTTCTGTCTTCAATTTAAAAGACACGTATATCGTTAGTATAAGATTAGTCTTAGCTACCTGGCAAAATCCACCACGACAATATCCATGACCAGAGCATTGATTGATACAAGTGCTTAACACAGGTATTTCACAGAATGCTCCCAATAGACCATCATACTTACAGTCGCACTCCTTTTTGAACTTCATCTTATGATTATAGGCTTCTGTTGGATCCACATTACACCAGCCAGGTTTGCTAGCATTTATCGTAAAGATATTATCCAAGTCAGCTTTCGAATAATTAGTTAGTGCAGGGGCCCCAGGTTCAGTGGGTAAGCTGAAAAATATGTAACATGTCAGAAAGAGCAAGCCCAGACACTACCGTGGAACAGAAGGTAATGTATAAGTAATACTCTTACTTCACTTGAAACCTACATGCCTCGGCAACCGGACGACTTGGGTACTTTGTGCCTTCCCCACAGAAGTACATTGCTCTTGTTGTGTCACAGTAAGCAGGGCATATTGAGACAACCCACCGTCCATATGGTTCCTCATCTGATGCTGGATAATTGCAGCTTAACTGAACTTTATCTGCGCATCCTTATCCTGTGTTTTATAAACATATAATATACATCAAGATTCTTTCACTTAATCAATTAGCAGACAAATATTTTTGCTTCTATACGAATAATCAAGTCAGCTTTTGTGGAACAAGAGAGCAGTATTTAAAATATCCAGATTTATGAAAAGTATCAATAACGTTCGACATTACTTAACTGACTTCCTTAGACTTTGCCGTTAGACATGGCAGATCGCTAAAAAGCTTTGATACCAATTGGCTCAGATAATAAGCAATAGAGGGGTAAAAATTGAATCCACGGGGTTGGAAGAAAAAATACATGTAAAAGTAAATAATTTTGGACCAAATCTGTAACTTACTACCGTGAAACTACATAACATTGTTGTGTGCACCGAAATTCGGAAAATTGAGCCATCTCAATAAATCATGTACATCATTTACTGATTCTATTCGATAGCAAAAAAATATATACTGTAGACACTTATGTTAACTACGAAGCGATTGTGGCATATCTAATACGCATTGAAAGTGCTCCCACCATATTGTGTTGTATGAACTGTTGGAAAAGAACTAAAAAAGTGAAGATCCGAAGTTAAAAAGAATACTAACCTGTAAATCCATGAAAGCAGCGACATTGACCCAACGCATGATTACATATGCCTTGCCCAGTACAATTGTTTTCACAGCTCTTGCCACTAATAGCCTGATAAAGAACCGTTGACTATGAGGGAACAGATACAATGTCCAAAAAGCATCATGTTGATAAAATTTTCCTTCATCATCCCATGGCACGATATCATTGGTAATATATACAAATATATTAAGGATTAAAGAAAATCCCTATTGGACAAGATCAACTTACTAAGAACAGCAAAATTACAAAAAATAATAATAAATCAGATAAACTATAAGTACCTCAGAAATCTTCAATGCAGTAGCATTTGAATTACAACCAGATAACCAACGGCCAATCTCGGCCTTCCACGGAGCACCATTATAGACCACTGCTTTATGCAAATCAGCAGGATACTGAGAATTTAAATCAATTAATGGTTGTGAATTTTGCATAAGTTCATCATTTCCTCCTTGAGTCGAACAATTTACGGATATACATGAGTTTCTAAGTCGCATAGATCCTAAATAACTAGAATAAGGCACCCTGTGAAACAAGAATAAATCTAGCAACGAAACTAAAGCCACAATTGAAGCAATTGTAGCCACATAAGACCACGAACACTTCCATTTCTGAAGAGAGAACATATCTCAATTCAGACCCTTGAGCTCTACCTAAAGTAACAAATTCCGGTCAGCTCTTATCTGCAGCAATCATAATTTGGACATAAGTTATAAAAAGTCCAATTACTACATTATTTTTTTTTTTAAAAAAACAGCTACATTGCAAGTAATACAAATGAACAAGCACAATAACGCTTACAAACAAAAAAACTTCACCTCGTAAATTGTTATCAAAGTAGCATATTTCGACAGAGAATATGATCAAGCATGTGAACAAGTATTATCAGCTATAATTTCAAATTTTATTTCAGAGTACATGTCAAAAAATTTAAGTATTAAGCCACAGATTTAAGTGTTTTTAAAATTCTGTAAAAAACTTAGTCCTCGTTGACATTTGGAACTGTGAATTTCAATTTAGTTCGGGGTATTTTGAAATCTTGGTTGCGCACTACTCATATTCATGATATTTAATTGCACGATAAAATTTAAATGATGAAGATTTGACGCAAAAATAAATAATTAAAAAGGCCTAAAGAGATACATTATGCATTTGTACATTAAGTATCCATTATCCAATTCTGTCATGCATTTGTACGTAGCATTATGTTGTACATGAGTTCCCATATTATTTGTACTTTTGACATGAAAATGGGAGGAGAAAGCGAATGTAAACGAATGAAAATGAAAGATGCTCTCCAGGAATCAAAGAGCTGCATATGCAAATTGCAATTAAATAATAAAACTTGTCAATATAAAATATGCATTTGAAAACGATCGTGTATTATTGTTATACATGTAAATAATTGGAGAGAGAGAGAGAACAGTTAGGGAGAGAGAGAGAGAGAGATGGGAGAGATTACCAATTCAAAGAGAAGAAGAGTCGTTTGAGAATTCCACATCGGGTCCAGGTACTACACTATATTTCTATAAAACTATAGAAGGAGAAGACGTTTGAGTATCGAAATGTCTAATGGAAACTGGCAAAATGAGGTAAAGATAGTGGCTAGTAAGTGTTTAAACTTTAAACATAAAGACAAATCAACTGAAAGCCTCTTCTATACTGTATTAAGAGCATCTTCAACTAAGCCCTTACCTAAAGTGTACGTGACATTTCAAAAATAAAATTTATACATAAAATGTAAAAAGTTAATCTTCAACCAAACCCTTACCTAAAGTCTACGTGACATTTCAAAAATAAAATTTATACATAAAATGTAAAAAGTTAATTAGTCATTTCAATGGAACAAAACCCTTATCTAAAATTATAGATAATATCTTAATATTGGCTATTTTTATATTTAAATAATATATTCCAATAATAACAACTTGAAATATTACTAACATACCATTTTTAAAATATGGCTAATTATTGTAGCTAATACTCTCGAAACACAATGTATTACAGGTTCAAAAAATTTTACATAATCAATATTTTATATAATTTAATCAATAACTTTTAGCATTGGAAATGCTCTAACCTCCTATCCTTTTACAAAAATTGCCTGTCCAATAACGTTTTATTTCGATGTAATCTGGTCACCGGAAAATATATTATATCGCGAAAATTTTTCATGATATGTGTTTCATAATATGTGTATGGATGGATTTGAATATATGCGTAATAAATAAAATGTTACAATAATCGTTTATTTTAATGAGTCTTCTTAAATAAGAGAGTATGGATGTTAAATAAGAAAGTATGGAACCTGAGATATATCTCAGTTAAATTTCCTAAGATAATATAATTTTATATATAAATATGGATGGTCATTTTTGTAAATTCAAAATTTGTTTAAAATATTATTAATTAGCCCTGCGGATCCAAAGGGAATCTTGAGGTTAATCTTATGGTCCTTTTTCTCCTTAAATAAATACAAGCTTATCACAAATAATGAGTTAGATTGAACAATCGAAATGGTATTCTAAATGATAATTTTTTGCTTGTATATTGAAAATAAATAAATAATTTTTAGAATTTTATATATTATTGGTGGGAATTCAACCTTGAATTTTTTGGAGTTATTTATAGCATAATATAAATGTTTAACAATAATATGGTGAAATTAGATAATATAAATTTTTAACTAAAATTTGTTGTTGAGGGAAATCAAAACTTGAACTTCTAGGAGTAACATAAGATGATATAAATGTTTAATAATAATATGTTGTTTACAGTATTCGAATCTTATAAGAGCATTTTATATATTATAAAAAGAATATTATTTTAGCACCACATCCAATGATTTTTTTATTTATCTTACAATCTAGCGGTTATTATTTACTTTACCAAATTTAATGTAACAAAACAAAAAACAACCAAATATACCCTATTTCGCTTATAATAATATAGTATATATAGATCGATAGATAATCTAATGTATGGTTTTCGTTTTCATATCTCGAAATTAGCAAACTCAAATTCAAAATTATAAATAGTTCAATGACATATATTTAAAATGGAATACCTTATAATTTCAATGTACATGTAGTTATTTTATAATAAAGAATATTATTTACTTTTCCCAATTCATGATATACAAAATTTATTTTGTATATATAATTATAAGATAATATAATTTGTTAAAAATAATTATGTGACTTCTTGATATAAATTGTTGTCTTTTTTTATTATAAATGAGTGTGACTTTGTGAGATAAATTATAGAGAAATTACTAAAAATGTTTTTGTTTTAACTTTTTGCAATTTTATTATATTCTGGAAATATTTGCAAAATACGGTTTGCACCCAAATGTAATTTCATTTTTTATTTTTTGAAAAATAATTAAAAATTATTTTGGTTGCATTCAATTGCATTTGGTTGTAAAATCATGTTATTTGAAGAACATTTCTGAAAATCATATTTTGCAAAAATTATATCGAATATATAATTAGTTTAAGGAGGTTTACGTGGTCGTTGTTTGGTCGTCATGGCTAAAAAAGTAATTTCATTAGAAATTAGAAATGTGCCAAAGAATGAGTTGGGCCAAAGAGCGAGTTTAAAAGACTAGCTAAAACTATGCTACCAAGAACTAATAAATGTTATTTTTAATTTAACAAACAAGATCAAAATATGATGCACTAAAATAACATATCATAAAACGGAAAAAATTAAAGTTGAGAAAATTATTGTTAACTAAAATTAATACAAAGATATTTTAGACTAAAGTTTAAAATATATTTAAAAAAAACCTTACCACATATAAGAGTTTCAAGAAAACCAAATTTTTGAAAAAAATCATAAAAAATTTTACTTTTAAATTTTACAACAAACATGTTTTTAAAATTTATATTAGGGAGTCAACACAATCAGTAAATTAACATTTTATTATTTTTCAGAGATTCTAGATTCGGTACTAAAGTTGTAAATAAATTAAAAAATAATCTGAAAATCCAAAATTAAATAATTTATAGAGAATCTAAATATAATAACCACAAAAAATCCTATAATAATTTAATAATATAGAAGTTACAAAAATATTAAATTTCATGAACAATAAAATTTAAAGTAAATTAATAAAGAATAAAACTAATAAAATATTCATCATCAACTTAATTAATCATTATTATAAGTTAACTTATTTTTCGTAATAATTTTAGTATATATATATAAGTACAAAATACATGCATATTATTAATTTATTATCATTAAAATAAACATTTCAAAATGTTATAAAAACTACTCTTGACAAAAAAATCATAAAAAAATATTATAAAATATTGTTAAAGCAACCCGTGCATTGCATGTGACGCCCTCCCGAATCGGGGCCTTGATTGGAGAGTCACTGCCACACATCTAGATGCAAACAACCTAAAATATAATATAAATATAACATGCTGACTAGCCCCAACACTACTATCCAAGATCTTTCACAGGTAATGGTATGAAACAAGCAAGCCATCGTCTAACTAATTATTATTACAAACATGAATTCAAAATATATTATTACAAACCAAAGTCCTCAAAAGTTCTACTGCCAGTTCTCACAACTAACTAAAGATCTCCTCACTGAGATGTTATTGCATCTACCTCGGGAGCTATCTCAAAACGAACCAACTCAGGGCCACGGTAAGTGCGCTTCCTTGCGGTTTGGATTGTACGAACCATGATTCTTAGATTACTGCAAAAGGGTTAGACAAAATAATAATGAGCCAACGCTCAGCAAGTAACTAAAGATCTCAACTGAAAACAACATAACAGGGTATCGCAGAAGATGGCTGTAATTCAAAATTTGACATAAAGATGCTGGAAGCAGTATAAGCAATATTGGTATTTAGAAATGACATGATATTAACTGATAATCAGGATAGCAATAGATATTTCAAAACTGTGTAAAGTAATTGACATTTCAATCGGTAAACCAATTTCATTACATGGTAAATAAAAAGTAATCATCACTTTAAGAAAACTCATTGGAGGTTTTTATTTTATAACAGACAATACGGGTGATCAGCCCATAAAGTCCCCATACCGGACACAAAGTCCCTCTGGCCATCATTTCCTTTCATTAGGATAGCTTGGGTTCCCAAGAGGCAACACATTGGCCTATAAAGGTGTCGAACTAGTCAGACCAGAACTACACTAATATATACTCAAACCGACGGAACCAGCATTACCCGTTCGCCCCGTCTCTCCAATCGTCAGGAATCCGTGGAAACCATTTAGACGGAGTTCCTAACATTTTTATAAAAAAAATCTTATTTTAAAACATTAGGCTTTGCAAAACTCTTTTTAACTTTATAAAACATTTTAATACATAATCTTTTCGAAAACCTTTACTTCGAAGTACATTCGACTCTCTGATAACAAATCAGCCCAGTCTAAGTAACCTCAAAGTATTTTAAGAAAACAACTCATTTTGATTTGCAATGATAAAAGTCAAAGGGTTTGACTAAGTTTTCTGACATCAATGAAATAGGGATACAAGTCTGAATCAAGAAGATGTAGACTCAAAGGCATCAAGGTAATTGATCAGATTTCAAGTTTAAGGTATAATATTAAAGGAAATTAAGTTCTTGGATCAGTGTTTAGCTCATGAAGAAGTTTATGTGTTTTACGGTCAACATAGGTTAAACTGGACATGGACATAAGTCAAGTAGAACACTGGTTTATCAGTAAGTCAATATGACATGATTATAGTAAGCTATAGGACATATATGGTCAAGAAGCAATTAAAAAGAATTAATATCGTTTAACTCTGGTTGACAGTATGGTCAAGAAGCAATTAAAAGAATTATGCTGGTCTAGGGTTTACATGTGTTTAACCAGGGTTTAGCAATAAAGATTTTGGATACATGCAAAGGTAAGTTTACAACAGGAGTATGATCAACATGGTATAAGAGGGAGGCATGCTTAAATCAACAAGATATAACAGTTTCAATAATATAAACTTTTAGAGGAAAGACAGAGTTACTTGCCTCCGGTAGAATGCAACAGCTAACAGTTCAGTCACAGGTACTCGACCATAGCCTTTCCTTTATCGCCAGGTCCTACGTCCTTCTTATCTACATAAACCATATCACTACTTTAGAATACTATACTTCTAAATCGTCTAATCCTAATCTACCCAGACGATTCTTATAACGCATTACCACTTAACATGTATATTACATTCTTATTACGTAATTTAATAAGATCAGATAAACACGTAGTCAAATAGCATATATAGCATGAGAGCACATAAGTCACTTAGGCACTTCACACGTAGCATCAGCTTAACTTGAAATCGACTCACATTTACATTATAAACTTTACACTTAAATTCTAACGAAAATCGGGCAGAGTTTACTCTGTTTATAGGACTATCCCGTCGGAAAATATCCGACTCAAATCACAACCAAATTCCTACGATGGATTTAAGATCCACCTACATTTCCCAATGAATTATATATGTATCAACTAATTAACACTTAGCAAATCATCATCAAAAATCGACTTTTATTTACCATTTAAAATCATAAAATTCGAATGCTTCCTAATTAATTAACACAATTCGAATTTAACATTTATATAAATATTCTAAAAATTATCTCCACATGTCAATTATCATACACTTAGTACATATTCATCACAATAAATTTCTAATTTCTATTTATAATTATAAAATTCGATTAATTCATATTAATCTACAAAAATTCGAATCATGCTATTATAAATTCTGGAAAATTACTCATGCATGATAATCAATGTAGCAATTGACATCTAACTTACATCAAAATTATCATTACACCTCTAATTACAAGGATTAATCATATAACAATTCATTTAAATCAATTAATTCGAATAATTCGAAATAAATATAAATAAATTATAAAAATTATACATGCATCTCTAAAATACAATCTGAAATTAACATCTAACCTCTAATCCATCAAGAACACTTTAATTATAGCTTAAACTCATAGATTAACCATTTTAACAATTCGAAAATTCAATTAATATATATAAATAATTCGAAAATTTCCAAAACACAAAGGTCTTGACATGCAACGGATTTTATTCACATATAAGCACTCTAAGTCACTAATAATAACTGCAGAGACCACAAACCATCACCGACCATCAAGACCTCGCCGGAAAAAGTCCACCGGCGGCGAGGGTTTTGATTGAAACTCAAGAACACACACCAAACTTAATAAAAACTCGATTTAAGATCATATCTAACATCGTAGTATCAACAAATCATCAAATTTGAAGCTCTCGAGGCTTGCATGTCGATTCTTGCACATATACATACACACGGTAGCATATATACATACATATAACTCACACAAAACTCAACCCAATCACCAACTACACATAAGGATGATACAAAGATGATTAAAACATGAATTTGAGCATGATTTTTTTTTTTAACATGGGAACCCGCAGTCGCTACTCTTCGGGTGCGCTCTGGGTAAACCCATGGGCTCACGCAATAGCCTGCAAACCGTGATCCAAGGCAAACCGCACAAGTACGACAGACTCTGCCCCAGGATGGCATAATCACAAATCCGCCTCCCATGGGAGTCGAACCTGTGACCAAGAGTTGAGATGACCTCTCTTTAACCAACTGACACAACCCTTGCGGGCGGGCATGATTTTTACTTAGAACTTGAAAAAGAAATGAGGAAAAAGAGAGAGAGAGTAATACCCAGCTGATGCAACTCTTGAACATGAGAGAAAAGAGACAGTGGTGGGTATTGTATAGAGGCAGGGGTATTTCTGTAAATTGCCAAAAGCTGAAAATCTATTTGTTATTTGTAAAACTGATTTTAATGATTTAAAATCGAAATAAAACAGAAAATTAATGAAAATATAAATTTTAAAATTTTAAAATAAAGTTTATGAAATTACAAGGCTCCCCATATTTTAAAAATAATTTTAAGCTCAAAAACGAATTTTATATGAATTTTCGAAATAAAGGTTCTTTAAAAGAAATAAAACTTTTTAAATCATTTTAAAATACCAAAACTCACAATTAAATACTTACACTAATTTTACAAACTAATTCTTGTCTCAAAGATGATAATGCAAAATATTTAATGATTTAAATCAATTCCAATGACTTTATATGATTTTCGAAAGATTAAAAATGCACTTTAAAAATAGTTTTAATGCTTTAAAAATATAAATAAAATTCCACGAACATGTACGACACAAACATATAAAAGAATGCACATTCATCATATAATCACACAAACATGGTTTCACACATATCTTGACTTCACAAAATTATACTCATCACCTAAATCACATTATTTCACATTTAACAATTAAATAAGCATTTAATAAATTGCGAAAAATTCTAATTCGTTATATTGCACGGATTAGCTAGTAATATAAAATATCGTAGCAACAAAAAATTGTATTTTTCATAAAACCTTTTAGTTTAGTGGTGAAAGTCCTATATATCACTTTTAAGCGTGTGCCTGCCCAAAATACCGGTAGCCGGGATAAGTGCCCAAAAAACACATTTTTATACGCAGTCACAGAATGCGTAGTCCCGTACACGCATGAAACAAATGTGTGTTTCCATTATTTGTTTTATATTTCCCTTTCAGCCTATTAAAATACTCCAATTTAATCAACCGGATATGCAATCACCATATGTGTTGGGCTGCCTACGCATTCAAGACATGCGTATACTTTGCCCAACTGCCTAACACATCTTCTACTACACGCATCCAGAATATGCGTACTTGTTGTTTGCTCAATAGTGACATGTTTGTAGTGTTACCCTAGTGTGTTTTGATGTTATATACAGCAAGCTGATAGCTTATATTTGTACTAGTCTTACTATATTTCAGCTAGCTAACTTCCATATCTATTATATGATCAACAAGCTGTTTTAAGTTTTATAGGATAATCTCAGTCAGACTTACAGGTCAATTTCAGCAAGCCATTTTGTCTCACTTTATACATTTCAGCAAGATCTTTTCACACACCCTGGAGATATTCAGACAATCTGTCAAGTGCGGAAATCATGCAGAAAATCTCAGATTCTTTATAGGATATATTCTGTTAAGATTCATATATTATAAACATTATAATATATATCCTAGAGCTCTTCTAAAACATTTCCAAAACCTCTCCTTGATTGTAGGAGTTGATTTTCAATCAAAGATTTCTTTCTTAAAACTACTTCTATACATACATATTTACTTGATTGTTGGAGCTTTATTCCAAATCGTTTCTATCTCCTCCAACAGTTATATTTTGCCGCATATTACGATTAAGTATCGTAACAAATTAAACGTGAAATCTGGAGGATTAAGACCGTTGTAATTTGAACGTTACTTGAACGTTGTATGTAGGTTATAAATAGAGGTGTTCATAGCTTTTCAAAATACTGATTTGAGAACACACATACAACTCACAAAGCTTATTGAAAACCTTTCTCTTTGATTCTCTCGAGCTCTAAGATATATTCATATTTGTTTATACATATAAAGAATTCGTAGTTTGAGTTGTAACTTTTTTTATTTGATTTGTATTTTTCATGTTGTAAGATTTAGTTGCTGGATAGTTGGCTGAGGGAATATGGGTTCTGGGATCAAGTGCTAGAGAATATTGTACTTGGGAAGTATAGTTCTTAGAGAGTAGGGATCTGGAACAGCAATTCAGCAAGCCATTATCAGCAACTAAGAGACAGGGAGATATATTATTGTATCTTGTAATCGTTATTTTTATTGATCAATAATATATTCTCTACCAAGTTGGTAAAGGACCAGGACGTAGACCATAGGGGATTAAGGGTCGAACCTGGCTAAAATTCTTGTGTGTTCTTTATTGCTTACTGTTTTATAATTCTGTTCTGCATTGCATATTTACATTACAGCAAGCCATCTATATCTATGTAAGCAAATCTGTAAGCCAATTTTTTCTGGCACGCAGACTGTTCTAATAACAGTCTGCCATTATATTCGATAATTCTAAAAGTAATCTTAGAAAGCCATAACAAATACTCTATGTGTGAACTTTCATGTAGCACTTTTCTTATCCTTTTTGTTCTTCTTCTCTTTTCAGAAAAATTATCGGTTCGCCATTATGACTATTCCCACACATATTCATCATACAGATCCATACGTTATCATTAAACACAATTGATGGTGTGCATTTTGGTATCGATTTTGGTGGACTTTGATCTGAGGCTTTTGAGGATTTAAGAAAGGATTCTAGATGATGGTGAATAAAATAAAAAGATGATTATGTTTTGAGGCCAAGGAATCCAATTGATGTAACCGTGAGTTATGTAATTAGAGGAGGGTGTTGGAAGAGGAAAAAGAAGACAGAACTTAGATGTAACCGTGAGTTATGTAATGAGAGGAGGGTGTTGGAAGAGGGAAAAGAAGACAGAACTGAGACAAAGGCTTCGATGATAAGAAATGACAAGCAATTTGGTAAAAGCAGGTTAATATTAAATAAAAATAGATGCACGCATATGTCATATGCGAATACAAAAGGGAAAAAAGTGCACCCCACGCGACAAAAGTTAATTTGAGCATAGGCTATGGTTTTTTGTGATATAAAGGTCATTTTCTCTTAGTTTAGCGCATGTGAACTCCATTTATCAAAACTAGTTAGAGAGCTATAATGACAAAATTTCAGGCCACTTTCATATGAAGTCCATTTAGGTTTGGGCTAGCCTACTTTAGTAATTTAGTCTGGTTTATGTTGTAGATGGGCTCATCTTAGTTTGGTGCTGTATTTACTTTTTTGGCATGTTTGGTGTGAAATAAGTCCTTATGAACTTATTTTTGGGTAAAAATTTTATATTTTGATAATTTTTTTTATACAAGTATTTAATGTATGTCTGAGATTCCATAAGTTGCAAAAAAAATATTTTTTTAGAAAAAAAACTAGAAATCTTAACTTATTTCTTAAAATAAGTTAACTTTCTGGAAAATAAGCTCACCAAAAGAGAGAAAAAGATATAGAGATATAATCAAAATGAGAAACTACAAGAAAATTTTGTTTTTTTTTACTATTTAACGTTATATCTTGTAAATAAGTATATATTTAATAAATTTACGAGTATGTGTTTATAAACAACTAATGAATCTTGTTCTCGATTCATACTCACAAAGTTTTTATAAACAAATTGATTAATTATACAATTCGTTCACGAACACATAAATCATCAAGAATATGAATTTAATAATGTAGGACCATAAACTATGTAACATAAATTATAATATAATTAGTATTAGTAAAGAAAAGAATAAATTTAGCAAAATTTTTAATATTTAAAAGATGAATTAATTTATATAAAATAAGTACACTATTATTTATTTATTTATCATAAGTCTACTTATCAAATATGTTTTCTTAACTTTTCTTTTTCAAATTATGTTATCCATGAATTATATCCAAGAATATATTTTTGAACTTTTTTGTTGGATTTGTTCACAAACATTATTACCAAACTAGTTATTTATTATTCATAATAAGTTTTTTCCAACTTTTTTTTTTCTCCAAACCATGTTGTCCATAAACTTCAAGAGTATATTTATGAACTTTGTTGTTGGATTTATTTACAAATATTATTATCGAACCCAGCCCAATTGCACAGACACACCCCTTCACACCAGCCACACACACCTTATCTTATCATCTTTCTCCGTCGTTCATCTTATCATCTTTTTCCATCGTTTCTCGGATTACTATTCAATGGCTCAACCAATCGTTTCAAACTACATACCAAACCTCGATGAACCATTAATCCCTTTTTCTGTACTTGGACAACCAATCGAATACCCATTTGATGATCACAGAACAAATACTCATGTCTAGAATGTAAATCTTCTTCACAGTTTTGTGAGGAGACAAGTCCCCGATAATTAACCTATTCAACCTTATAACTTCACAAAATACTTGATTAATGACCTCTTTTATCATTTTGGAATAACTGATGAAGGCATGAAGAGAACTCACCCCTCTTCTTTTTCAGCCACTGGGTCGCTCACATTGAGAAAAGAGGTGTCGATTTACTACAAAGAACATATGATTAAGCAGTGATGCATGTACATTGGAGGAGGATACGTTCATCTACCGTATCGGATAATTATGGTGAACTGGGTACAAAAATTACTTATCATTTGATAGATACGTTCTATAACCAAAATGTCGATACTTCTGAATTTAAACTTTGAGGTTTATGTAGTACCTGACGACTATTATGTTTTTTTTGATGCTCAGAATCCGGATGAAGCTCCTCCAAATTTAGATGTGAAGGTTAGTATTAATTTCTTTAGGTTTAATTATTAAGTTCATGCTTTAATGATATGCTAGTTATCTATTTGGTTTTAACAATAATAGTATTTTTTGTTTTTCAGAAATCTCCCTGGGGTCTTTTTAAATCTCCTTGTTGCCGAATTTGCGACGATTTTGCAACGGTATTCTGTCTTTTTGACGGAATAGCAACGGAGGAGAATGGTAACAGTTATTCTGTATTCTATCATTTCAACGGATTAACAACGATATTCTGTGGCAAAAAAGTCAAACTTTTTAATTTCCGTCGCTATTCCGAAGCCATGGGAAATCGGTCGTTTCTAATTTCCGTCGCTAAGTCGTCGGTTATTGCAAACATTTAATATTTAAGGTAGTAGCCCTTCTACCATTTTTTCTTTCACACATATCCTATCTTCTTTCAATTTTTACTTTATCTCTTTCACACATATCCTATCTTCTTTCAATTCTTCTTTTCTCTCCAAAATCAAATTCTTTTGCTATCTAAATCTTTCTAATTATTTCGCTAAATAACACACTTTCACATTTTAAGGTTAGTTCACTTTTATTGTTTATAATTACATTTTTGAAGTTCTAATCATGTTTAATAATGAAATATTACCTTGTTAGTTTATTTGTAAGCATTTTTTCATTATGTAGACATTGTTGCATAAGTAATCACAAATGTTTGTAGTCTTAGTAAAATTAGTTTATTTATAAAGATTTTTTTTTTATCTTATTTGTGATAATCTACTTTATTTTTATAATATTAAATCTTTTATAGATTGTTGATAACATAAATATAGATAATAATAGATCTTAGATGTATCAAAGATTCGATAATGGAGGGTCTCTTAATCATGATTTTATTGTTGGATTAGACGAATTTATGAAACAAGCTATATCTCAAGAATCTTCTATGAATGGGACAAACATACGATGTCCTTGTAATAGATCAAACATGGAAGATTTTGGGATGCGGAAACGGTAAAATTGCATTTGTTGATGATTATTATGTGTGGAATCGACATGGGGAGCCATACATTGCAAGAGAAAGTGTTGGGCAATCCTCAACTAGTTATTATAATACTTTTCGAGAAATAGATAAGATTAACCAAATGTATAATATAGTGATGTATGCTGTCAATCCAAATTTTAATCCACATTCAGAAGAGATGCCAAATCGAAAAGCACAAAAGTTGTATGATATATTACATTCTTCGGAGCGGGTGTTGTACGATCATTGTGACACTTCTCAGTTATCTGCCTTGGCTCGAATGTTGAGTTTGAAATCTGATCATCATTGGTTAGAAGCAGCTTATGATCAGACGTCATGATTCATCAAAAGTATCTTGCCTGGAGACAATACTTTTTTTGGTAGTTTCTATGGTACGAAGAAACATATGGAAGGATTGGGTCTTCCTTCGGTGAAAATTGTTTGTTGTGTTAACGGATGCATGATATATTGGGGTGAAGATGAGAATATGGAGTTATGTAAATTTTTTGAGCAACCCAGGTACAAAACTAGAGTCAACAGAGACACCCGAGAGAAAAAGAAAGTGGCTGTTATAAGGATAATATACTTTCCAATAGCCCCAAGATTACAGAGATTATATGCATCACCTGCCACCGCGAGCCATATGAGATGGCATGCCAAACATTATCAAGAAGAAGATGTGATGCGACATTGTTCAGATTCAGACAAATGGCGACAATTTGATAGAGCACACCCCTCATTTTCTGCAGAGACAAGAAATGTTAGGCTCGGGCTTTCTGCTGATGGATTTCAACCATTTGGTCAATCAGGTAGTCAATATTCTTCTTGGCCAATCATAGTGACCCCGTATAATTTACAACCATGGATGTGTCTGAAAGAACCATACATGTTTTTGTCTGTACTTGTGCCTGGTCCAAAAAATCCAAAGCAGAAGATAGATATTTATCTCCAACCGTTAATTATTGAGTAAAAAATGTTATGGGAAGTTGGAGTTGAGACATGGGATATTTTTTTGAAACAAAATTTTCAGATGAGAGATTCATTGATGTGGACTTTCAGTGACTTTCCTGCTATGTCGTTGTTATCTGGATGGACAACTGCTGGTCATTTAGCTTGTCCACATTATACTCATGATCATGATGCTTATAATCTTTCGCATGGTGGAAAGCCAACATGGTTTGATAATCACCGAAAGTTTCCACCTACTAATCATCTATTCCAGAAGAATAAAAATTTGTTTACCAAGGGAAAGACAGTGTCTGAAGTGGCTCCACCTATACGAACAGGTGAAGATGTATTCCAAGAGATTGAGTCACTTGGGTTGATGAAAATTACTGAAGTGGGTAGTGAGGAACACAATGCTAAAATCATCAAGACTTATAAATATGGATGGAAAAAATGAAGTATCTTCTGGGATTTGCCATATTAGAGGAAATTATCCATTAGACATAATCTTGATATTATGCATATTGAAAAGAATGTGTTCGAAAATATTTTCAACACCATCATGGCCATCGAAGGTAAAACCAAAGGTAATGCTCAATCAAGAGCTGATATTTGCATCCATTTGTCGAAGATCTGAGTTAGCATTTGATGAATTAACACGAAAGTATCTAAAAGCATGATATAGTTTCGACAAGAAAGGCAAAGAAGAAATATGTCATTGGTTGAAGGATTTGAAATTTCCAAATGGATATGTGTCAAACATGGGTCGTTACATTGACATGAAAAAATACAAGTTATTTGGAATGAAATGTCATGATTGTCATGTGTTCATTTAAAGACTTATCCCGATAGCTTTTCGAGAATTGCTGCCAACAATATGCAAGTTAGAACGTATATTTCCACCAACATTATTTCATTCAATGGAACATCTTTTGGTACATCTCCCCTACGTGACACGAATCGCAGGTCCTGTACAGTATCAATAGATGTACTCCTTTGAGCGGTTTTTATGCCACTTGAAAAATAATGTGAAAAATAAAGCTCGGGTGGAAGGATCCATATGCAATGCTTTTTTGGTTGAAGATACTTCGACCTTTTGTTCACACTACTTCGAACAACATGTTCAAACAAAACTTAGAAAAGTTCCTCGAACTGATTCTAGAAGAGGTGATATTGAGTAAGTATTACCTTAAATTCAAAATCAAAGGAATGTATCTCCTTTAAATTCTCATAAAAATACTTATCATTTATTCATTTATTTGTAACATGATCTTTACAAGCAGACTTCGAGAGCACAATCCATACATGAGTGGTGCCGAGATAGATAGGTGCTTAGAGAGTGACTTTGCTATGTGGTTTAAACATTATGTAAGTTTATTTTTAATTCATTAAAGTTAAACAATGACAAAAATACAATTTATTTATATAATCGTGACCATTTTTCAGGCCTAAGATGCATCATTAGTTTCGAATGAATATGTTCGATATCTCGCGTCATGACCTCTTTGTTCGGTTAGATCGGTACCAATTTACTGTGTAAATGAGTACAAGTTTAAGATACAAGCATATGGGGCCAACAACTCAACATTTAAGAGTGGAGTATGTATCAAGGGATCAAATTACAGCGAGACATCTAATGATTATTTTGGGATATTATATGATATTTTGATTATTGAGTATTGTGGGAGGAATTTAGCACAACAAATTAGGAGGCCGTTGCTGGAATAGTGCCAATAAATACGGAATCGTCTAACTGCCCATAAAGGCTCACAACTGAAGATTTGAGACTAGCCGCCCGGAAAGGCTCACGACTAGAGGTTACCGAAGAACATGGGATATGGTTCCTCGGGAGGATTGGATTGGATCTACGGTAATTAGAGCTCAAGGACCGAATGTTGGCCTGCCAAGAACCCTAATGATGATATATTACACAAGAATATACGTGCTCTATATTACTCAAGGTGTCAAAGTATCTAAGAGATCCCATAAACTGCCTACATACTCTTATTTATAGGAGATCAAGCCCGTATATAGTTGTTTTAGTGATATGTTCGGTTGTTTATGGTGAATTATCCTTTCTTCATTGGGATAATGACTGATATCTCTGATATTAATCGTATGTGATGTATATTATATGGTTCCCCAGTTGTTTTAAGAGTGTAGGATGCTTACCCCTTGTATTTATCATGATTTTGTATGATTTATTATGTATATATGACATATATCATCTGACAACTGAGTATTTATTGTTTAGAAGTATACTTCAACTGTAAAGATGTGTTCCTAAAAAATGGGAGGTCAGCCTTATCCAAATCTATGGTTTTATCAGGCTTCCGGGGGAAGCTGGGGGCACCGCCGGGTAGCCTGGCTCTGGTTGCCCCTCCGGTAGCCCAAACACGAAAACCATTCTGGAAGCCCTATTGATGGTTGTCACTGGTTATAGGTTATCCACAAAGCACTGCCCTTGGGACCCTAAGCCTTATATTCATTTAATATCCATTGCACGGTAACCTTGGGGCTGCCACAGGCACTCGAAAGCCCACATAATCACTTGCTTTCTTCATGAAATAGACCCTAATCTTCTAGTGGGCCTAAATCTGATCCTTGCAAGATTCTGGTCACAACATTGAGTATCCTCGTCTCCCGATTAAAAGAACAACATTGTTTAATTGTGAGTGGTTTGATCCTACATGTAATAAAAGAACATCATTGATTCTACCTGAACAAGCATCGCAACACTCAACTGAGCAAACATCGCAGCGCTCAGAACAACGCACACCAGGGCTGACACCACAGAGCACTCCAGAGCTAACACAGCGTAACACACCAGTGAATACACCCAACAATACACCTGAGCTTGAGCCAAACACACTTGATAAATCCTCTTTAATTGCCAACAATGATGTTTGGAAAGTTGGAACAATGCACACTGATGGGTGTCTATGCATTGAAGTTATCGAAAGAACGTGTATGATTTTCCAAGCATGTTTTTAACTACTTATGACATTTAAACTAACCGATAACTTTTTAAATTTTAAGGTTAGAGCCCTCGTGCAAATGTTCTAGAAGGATCACCAATGTAATTCAAGAAAGACTTGAACCTAAGGGGTTCACTTGGAAGGAAGTGTCCAAAGAGACCAAGGAGTTCTATTTTGAGGAGTTTAAGGTAGTTATATACAATAATAGCTAACTTTTTAAACCAGTTTCATTTTGATGTCTCCTAATTTCTTAATTTTTATATCTTATATGCACGTTTTAATATCCCAGGTTGTTAAGTAACCAACTAATCTAAAACCTTAAGGTGTTAGAGGAAGCCATTATATGGATCTTATAATATATGTTAATACTTCCCCTCACTCGAAAGCCCATTTTTGGATCGAAGAATGGATCACGGGCGCTCATCTTTGGAGCATAATTTGCCATCGTGTCCATATTAAATATTGAGAATATTGGGAGTCGCAGAGAGTCGAACCTAACTTGCCTTCGTGTCTATATTAAATATTGAGAATATTGGGGGTCGTAAATAGCCTGAAATCTCTGCGTGCCTGAGCTCTAATACCATGTTAAGTAACCACCTCATCTTAAAGTTTAAGGTGTTAGAGGAAGACCTTCTTATACGGATCTTATAATATATGTTAATACAGGTAGTACAATAATTTCATTAACCCCAATCTGTCCATCTTAGGCAACATTTCCCTAGTCATTTTATAGTCCTTCATACTTTATGATTTGTCTTTTTATTGATCTAGTAGATTGATCCAAGTTTACATATTATTATGAAAAAAGATCCAAGTTTACATTACGATTATTATTTATCCTATCTTATCTTGCAAACTCTCCTATTCTTTATTGATATTTCATATATTAATGTGTAAACCAGTATCACTTTTCAATTTTTTAAAAAATCTAATTAGGAATTGTTATACGGCTGGTGACCCTTTAGTTGTCACCCATCTATTTAAATGTTGGTCAGCTCTGCATTAATTGGTTTAGTGACTCTTAAGTCTTAACCCATTCCCTTCAAATATTATGTCATCTCTCATCTTCATTTGACCTTTCTTCTATATCTACACTATAATGCCTTCTAATTGAATATTAGAAATAATTCTAACATTAAAGAGATAAATCCATCATTTACAGAATTCTCAAATCATATAATTAATAATCGTAATGTAAACTTTCTAGAATAGAAATGGTAATTTATTTCTTAGTTATTTTTTTGGGTTTTTTTCTATTATGTCCCATTTTAAAAGGTCATTTATAATAGTGTCCTATGTTTATTTGTAATTACAAATCTATCCCAAATTATGAATATGTCCCATTTTAAAGTATAACCATGATTAATTTATTAACCACACATTTTCAAAAGACAATTTTATCCTTCTTTATCAATTACATTTTTATTAAATCTGATACTTAGAGCGATTTTTTTTATTTTACATTTTTTCCTCTGACTCGGGAACAACGTAAACATGCGCGATGTTACTAAAAAGACGTTAAGAGTAGAGATAATTAAAATTCAGGATCCTAGGACATCTATAGAATTTTTAATATATCAAATATTTGTAATTCAAATGACTACACACAAAGATGAAATACCTGAAAATGAGTTTTAAGGTCTGAAATTAGTTTGTTCAACTAATTCAAGCGTGCCCCTGCGGGGCCGGATGAGGGAGGGAGGATGGGTGAGACAAAAAGAGAAGGGTATTCTAGTCTTATTTAATATAAATATATGTATAATTATATTTATATAAGATATATATGAGTTAAATTTAATCATACACTACAAGGAATTTCAAGTCTAACAACGGATTTTATCAGTTGTCTGATACATGCAAACCCCGTTGTCTATCGGGGTGTCGTCTGATACGCACCTCAGACAACGGTATGAAAACTGTTGTGTGTTAGAGCGAGAGACAACGGTATCATCTCTAGACGCCGTTGTCTAATATCCAGAAACAACAACACAATGGTTTAGAAACCGTTGTTGTTTGGGATGCTACACAATGGTTTTAATTGAAGTAACACTTGTCTGAAAACAAATCACACAATCGTTTTAATTGAATAAACACTTGTCTGAAAGGAAATCACACAATGGTTGTAATTGAATAAACACTTGTCTGAAAGGAAATCACACAATGGTTGTAATTGAATAAACACTTGTCTGAAAGGAAATCACACAATGGTTTTAATTGAATAAACACTTGTCTGAAAGGAAATCACACAATAGTTTTAATTGAATAAACACTTGTCTGAAAGGAAATCACACAATAGTTTTAATTGAATAAACACTTGTCTGAAAGGAAATCACACAATAGTTTTAATTGAATAAACACTTGTCTGAGCTGAAATCACACAATGGTTTTAATTGAATAAACATTTGTCTGAACTGAAATCACACAACATTATTGTGGAATATTTCCATTGTTGTTTGGGACTCTAGACATGGTTTGTTTAATTTAAACCGTTGTAATAAATACATTACACAATGGTTTAGTTTTACAAGCATTGTTTGTTTGGATAATAAACAACATTATAATATGATAAAATGTTGTGGTAGTTGGTATCAGACTACGGTTTAGTATTTATAAAACATTGTCTGATAAATACATTACACAATGGTTTAGTTTTAATTTTGTAGCCAAAATGCTTTTGTAAAGCATGGACATTGTCTGATATGCTTTTTAACAAGTAAAACATTGAAGATGCCCTCATTGGCTAATCACATTTTAGACAATGGTTTATTTACGCAAACAACAAACAATAAGCAATTGGACAATTCAATCGACAAGCAAAAAATTAACCAACCAACTAACATTTCACCATTACCACCAGGTTCAAAACAATATTCACCAATAAACCAACTAATATTCATAAAAACATCCACAAACATTGGCCTACTAACATATTTTGGGATGAACATATCCACCAAAAAGAGATAACATTTTAAACCAGGTTCATGTTAAATCAGTTACTGCAATTACCCCACAGGAAGGCTACCAAAAGTACTTTAAAATGTTCACCCAAAAATAACCAAAATGACCAAGTTATATTTTTCTGATCAAGCACCTAACAAGCGTGGTGCTTCATGAAGAACTTTGCCCAATCAGTCTTGATTTCAACGATATCACTGGTGCTATAAGCCAGGTTGCCCCTCCGTGCCCACTGGAAAATGAAACAATGTTAGCCAAGTATTCAATAATATTAGTACAATGTTAGCACCTAAATCAGGCTTGACTAAGGACCACCAATGAGAAAGGGAGCTCTTTACTTGCAACAATTATATGAGCATTTTTATATTTCAAATAAGCATTGTAGTATTCTTGGTTTTGGCAGCAGTTGGCTTATTTGCTAAAGAACACAAGTCTAGTTCACATCATACTAAAAGTTATAAACTGATAAAATATATTAATATTATGAAAAGACTTGAATGTATTATCCCCAAGTTACATGTTGTCCATGGCAATGCACACAAAGTTTCAATTGATAGGACTACATTGCATGTATCAATTATCATAAGATTTGTCGGCCCATTTCTCTACTGCTGTCATATCTACCTTTCATTGATGGAATTACCAAGAGAGCATGGAATATATTAAAGACAAGCAACAATATATACTACAGAATATATATTTCCAAGTTGCACAGAGAATTGAACAAAGTTGCATTTTTTAACCAGAAAAAAAAGGATATTGACAAAAAATAAGAAAATTGCAATTTTGACCTTATTCGCAAAATTTAATTCCTTATCTTCACATATTTCTTTCATAAAGCGCATCACAAACAAACCACAGTCCGTGGGCCCGTGCTGGAGAGGAACACCCTGAAAAATATTTTAAAAAATTATTACATGTCTACACTTAGAGAAAACAGATAAATTATTATATACATTAATAAAAATTATTATACCGCCATATTCTCCCAAGGAATTTTCTTCTTGGAAATTTTTTTCGCTTTATCCTTGTAGAGTTTGATGCCACTACAACAAAACAATATAAAACAATTCTTTAAGACAATTTTCCTTATCAATTGTTTAACCGATTCAAAATCAAATAAAGTTCTGGTGATACTAACTTGTCAACCACTTCTAACCATTCTTCAACACCAAGTCGCCGCTTCAACGGGTCCATGTGGTAAACAACCTGTGCTTCTGGATTCACAACAGTCAACGCCCAATGGTTCCTACAAAATCATGCATTAACACGTCATAGATATATACATACTATAAATTAGTTTCCAAGGGTATAATGGCAAAAGTAAATTATAATTAGCACTTATAAACACGTAAATTATAAGTACTAATAATCATATAAAAAGAATCCCAAATCTTAGTTTTCCTTTCTTTTGGAACTTTTTTCCATGTATCATACCAAATTGGGGGTTTAGTTCTTGCAAGAACCCCGATATATGATTGCATCTCCGCTGCTGCTTTACCGTATGCCTCACCCTTTGCATTGAAATCCACTGGCAGCTTGATGCCCAAAATCTTACGTCTAATAATCCTTTGCATTGTAACAGCTCCGCGTTTTAAAAGCTTAAGTCCATCTTCTTTAGGCAGCAGTGCATCCACTTGTTTCCTCTTCTTTGACAATTTCTTTTTTAGGTTGGTAGAAATAGCCTTCCTCTTTACAGATTGAGGGGAAGAATTCACAGGGTGTGGTTGGGGCTCTGACAGGGTCTTTAGAGCCTTCCTCTTTACAGATTTAGGGGAAGAACTTTCAGAGTTTGTTTTGGCCGGTTTGCCCTCTGACTGGGTCTTTTTTAAAGCCTTCATAATGTGCAAGGCTGTGGCTTCAGAATTTAGTTTTCTTGAATGCTTCTTAGGAAATCTGCACAACACAAAGATTAGATATACATCCACATCGACTAACATATCAACACTGAAATGTGAAACACTAATCAATCGTGATCAAAACTAACTACTTTAATGTACGTATATTAACACCAGTGGCGGATACAGAATTTCAAACATGGTGTGTCACTTGGTGATGGACCTAGAGCTAAAAAAATTTCTAACCATATGAAGCTCGAATTTCACTAAATAATGCAAATTCAATGTTCACTGGGACATTTTATCAAACACTTGGATAAAAATATAACAAGTTACGTAATATAACAAGTCAAAACTTTTAAACATAGTACTGATTTAATTTAAAACACTGGGAAATAACATAGCATTGACTCAGGCCCTGACAAGCAGCAATAACAAGTATCACTTTTAAAAACACTAACCCATATAACAAGTTACGAACAAGTATTATATGGTTTACATATAATATATGTGTTTTAATAGATCAACACTAACCCATATTCCATCAACTAACCCATATTCCATCAACTAGTTACGAATAGGCATGCATCAGAAGATTTACATAAAAACATCCACTCAAATATTGAAACACTAACTCATATTCCATCAACTAGTTACGAATAGGCATGCATAGAGTAATACCTCATGAAATATTGAAAAATTGAAAAAGATGTAAGAGATTTATAGAAATACCAAATCGGTAATAATAATTGAGAGTAATACCTCATGAGTATCGCAGTTATGGAGAGAGAAAAGGGCGAGAGAGTGAGAGAATGAAAGGGGGGAAATGAGATTGAGTGAGAGAGTGAAAGGGGGGAAAAGAGATCGAGTGATAGAGTGAAAAGGGGGGAAATGAGATCTAGGGTAAAATATCTAAAGGTTGGATTTATTTTTAATACTGATTTATTTTGATGGGTTATATTATAACAGTCTGGCGGCCCAATTTGACCAGGCCATTCACCGCCCATGTTCTAAGACGTACCGGCCCACATATAAAAAATCATAATCTGCATTCCCGGTCCAATATAAACCTAGAAAATTAATTGAATTTAATTGAATATATATAAATATATAAATAAAAGTAAAAATAAAAAATTAATTCCCAAATATATCTAATATATTGATATTCCCCAATTTACAAAAAATAAAAAATTAATTTGGTCGGAGATCATAGTAGATCAGTACTATTCTGATTTGTACTCGTAACTGGCGCTTTGTTCCGGATTTCTACTTCTATTTTTTAAACACTATTCCTCGACGATCCAACCGTACGGATGTCGATATATATCTAATATATTGATATTCCCAAATTTACAAAAAATAAAAAATTAATTTGGTCGGAGATCATAGTAGATCAGTACTATTCTGATTTGTACTCGTAACTAGCGCTTTGTTCCAGATTTCTACTTCTATTTTTTAAACACTATTTCTCGACGATCCAACCGTACGAATGTCAATATATATCTAATATATTGATATTCCCAAATTTACAATAAATAAAAAATTAATTTGGTCGGAGATCATAGTAGATCAGTACTATTCTGATTTGTACTCGTAACTAGCGCTTTGTTCCAGATTTCTACTTCTATTTTTTAAACACTATTCCTCGACGATCCAACCGTACGGATGTCAATATATATCTAATATATTGATATTCCCAAATTTACAAAAAATAAAAAATTAATTTGGTCGGAGATCATAGTAGATCAGTACTATTCTGATTTGTACTCGTAACTAGCGCTTTGTTCCGGATTTCTACTTCTATTTTTTAAACACTATTCCTCGACGATCCAACCGTACGGATGTCAATATATATCCAATATATTGATATTCCCAAATTTACAAAAAATAAAAAATTAATTACGTATTATTAATAATAAACGTATCAAATATTATATATTTTTATCAATAAATGTATCAAATATTACGTATTATTAATAATAAACGTATCAAATATTATGTATTTTTATCAATAAATGTATCAAATATTACGTATTATTAATAATAAACGTATCAAATATTACCTAATATTAACAATAAACGTATCAAATATTACATATTATTACATATACACATATACCTAAAATCTTTGTCTGAACACCAAACCCCCAAACCACCAAACCTTTGTCTGAATCGAGTACAAATCCGCTCTCAATCCGCTCTCAATCGAGGTTCAAATCCGCTCTCAATCTTTGTCTGAATCTTTTCAGACCTGATATTCCCAATCGAGGTCCAAATCGAGGTTAACTCAGTCCAAATCGAGGTTAACTCAGTCCAAATCGAGCTCACCAAACCTAAGACATTCGATTTCAAGAACAGGTAAATATATATTAATTGTTAGTTTTTAAAAGTTTAATTTGATATATATACTTAGTCCTGCAATAAGTAATAACTGAGTTCATGAATTGATGTACCATTTGTAGTATCTGTATATGAATTGATACCGTTATATGTATATTATCTGTATATTATATGTATATGTATATGTATATGTATATGTATATGAAATACGAAACATAAGTCAGTTATAATGTTCTAGTCCTGATTTCCGGATGATAGGCCAGTCATTCTTGAACATGTAAACGCACTCTGGCATCAGTACAGAGGTTAATATATTTCTGCAAGAGATTCCTCCTCTTGTTATTCTCTTCCTTAATATAGATTTGCACCTGTTCTAGGCAAACGACAACCTAGGCAAACTCACATCTAAACTGATTAATACGTGTTACTACAGAACATGATCGGCTGAGATAATTTACAATCTTATCTTAATTAGTTTAGTCTCACTTTAATTGTTTGGAAAAAAGTGTTGATATACCTCTGTTTTCTTTTTATTTTAAAAGATGGACAGGTCTTGGATGAGGGCTCACAGAAGAACAACAGAATATCAAAGAGGAGTCGAAGAATTGTTGATGTATGCATTTGAGCATGGGTGTGATGAAAACAAAATCAGTTGTCCATGTTTGAAATGCGCACACAGTAAATCATGGAATGCTCGAAGGGTGAGGGACCATCTGTTCGTAAATGGTATTGACGAGACCTACACATGTTGGATTTGGCATGGAGAGAATGTTACGGAATCCGGCAGTTCACAGTCCGTCGATCAAATCCCCATAAAAACAGAGAATTCTTATGGTGACGATGATGTTTCCCTAGACTCGGATTTATTTAAACATGTTCGATGTGAAACTGAACCCCTTTATCCAGGATGTCAAGAACATACTAAAATGGATGCTTTAGTAAAGTTATATAACTTGAAAGCAAAACATGAAATGTCTGATTGCTGTTTTTCTGAAATTCTACTAATTTTTGGGTCTATGCTTCCGGAAGGCAACACTATTCCTTCTTCCTTCAGTGAAGCCAAGAAAACCTTGTGCGCTTTAGGAATGGAATATGAAAAAATACACGTGTGTCCGAATGATTGTCTCATATACCGTGGCGAGAGAGATGAAGATGAGACAAATTGCCGCATTTGTCAGGTCTCTAGATGGAAGTTGAACAAAAAAGGAGATGAATTGGAAGGGGTTCCCGCCAAGGTTCTATGGTATTTTCCGTTAATACCACGTTTGAGGAATTTATTCAATTCGCCTCAAACAGCCAAGGACTTGACTTGGCATGACACAGAAAGAGTAAAGGATGGTAAAATGAGACATCCGGCAGATTCACAAACATGGAAGGATGTTGACGCGAAGTGGCCTGAGTTTTCTTCAGATCCTAGAAACCTTCGGTTTGCTCTCTCCTCCGATGGATTCAATCCTTTCCACGGTACAAGTATTGAGTACTCATGTTGGCCAGTTTTGATGTCAATTTACAATCTTCCACCGTGGCTTTGTATGAAGAGGAAATATATTATGCTATGTTTGATTATATCTGGACCAACTCAACCTGGAAATGATATTGACGTGTTCCTTCAGCCACTTATAGAAGATCTACAAAAGTTGTGGCATGGGAAACAAGTGTATGATGCATATAAGCAGGAGTCCTTTTTGTTAAGAGGCATTTTGTTGTGGACAATTAGCGATTATCCTGCCTATGGTAACTTGTCGGGCAACATTATCAAAGGGTATAACGGGTGTGCTATCTGTGTTGATAAAACAAATGCTACCAGGCTGGTTAATTACCGTAAGATAGTCGTCATGAGGCATCGTAGGTGGTTACCCCGCCATCATCCTTATCGAAAGAAATTAGATTTTGATAACACCGTGGAGAAGGAATTTGCCCCTG
Source organism: Saposhnikovia divaricata (assembly GCA_036435485.1). Lineage (NCBI taxonomy): Eukaryota > Viridiplantae > Streptophyta > Magnoliopsida > Apiales > Apiaceae > Saposhnikovia > Saposhnikovia divaricata. The sequence continues at coordinate 89,914,889 of CM071596.1, forward strand.
TTCCGTTAACTGGAGAGGAGGTGCTTCAAAGAGTACAACATCTCAAGGGCCATGTCTTTGGTAAGACACAACCCCAACCTCGATTCAAGAAAGGTGATGTCAGACCTGTTTGGAAGAAGATATCTATATTCTTTGAGCTCGAATATTGGAAGTTTTTGCCAGTTAGGCATATTCTCGATGTGATGCACGTCGAGAAAAATGTATGTGAAGCTTTACTTGGCACATTGCTTAATATACCAAAGAAGACAAAAGACCGGGAATCTGTCCGTCTTGACATGGCTGCAATGGGAATAAGAACAGAGCTAAGGCCTAAAACACCTGGGAAAAAAGAGAAGGTACCATTAGCGTCTTGGAATTTAAGTCATGCTGAAAAAAAAGTTGTTTGCTTATCCTTTCTTGGAATGAAGTTGCCTGATGGTTTTTGTTCTAACATTAAGAGTCTAGTATCGATGGAAACTCTTCGACTAACGGGAATGAAATCTCATGACTGCCATATGATTTTGCATCACTTACTCCCAATTGCAATTCGGTCATCACTGCATAAACAGGTCAGGAACACTGTTATTAGGTTTTGTCTCTTCTTCAAGGCAATTTGCAGTAAAGTTATCGAGGTCGATAAGTTGGAGAAATTACAATCTCAGTTGGTGGAAACTTTATGTAACCTGGAAAAATACTTCCCACCTTCTTTGTTTGATGTAATGATTCATCTCTCGATTCATCTTGTGCGAGAAGTGGAGCTTTGTGGGCCAATTTTCCTTAGATGGATGTATCCCTTTGAGAGATACATGAAGACATTCAAGGGATATGTAAGGAACCGGGCTCGTGCAGAAGGTTGCATTGCTGAGGCCTATATTGCAGAAGAGGCCGTAGAATGTTTGGCGAATTTTGAAGAACGGACTATTGGGGTACCGAAAAATGGTAGACATACGAAAGACGCAATATGCAGGCCATTATCTGGTGCAACGATTATAACCCCGAGCAACACTGATTTGCACGTAGCTCATTTGTGTATTCTACAAAATACTACTGCTGTTAGGCCCTACTTTGAGTAAGTTACTTTACAAAATACACTGATTTGAACGGACTATTGTTTTGCATTTGTCATTATTTATGTAGTGTCTTTTAATTGCTTTCAGTGAACACATGTCAGTTTTGATGACAGAATATCCGGAACATGAAAATGATGAGGTGTGGCTAAAGAAAAAGCAAAATGAAATTTTCCCAAGATGGTTCCAAGAAAAGGTACTCTTCTTATTTTGGCGGTAGATCTTTATAAAAACCAACAGAGTAGTATAATAGAAATTTATAAGCTTATACATTTTAATTTTAATTATTCTATCAAGTTTACACATTTTTAATTGTTTCTGAGATTTTATAAGTTACCAATTTAGTATCAATCACATAATATCAAATACTAGTTTATCGAGGTAACAATTTTAAAGAGGTAAAACCAATTAAAGTTTTCCACCTAAACTTTTAGTATCCATTTTGGGATACAACTTGGGAACTTTAGCATTCTTATTTATAATGGCTAGACTTTTCGTTCAAGGAAAACCCAAGAAATTGGTATTGTCATACTCGACTTATGTTTTCCGGAAGTAATGATGCCCCTCCTGCCTTGCTGACAACAGAACTGGAAAAGGGAATAGAGACTGATTTATAAAACTATTCATATTTACTTTTTTTCAGCTGGATGGACATGAACCTAAATTTTTCTTCTTATTACAATAAAATAACTGGCAAGAAAATTGAGTTATGCTCTTTTGACATTCACTCGACTAAGCCTAGAGGACAGCTGACAATTTCATAGGCACCCGGAAGTCAGTCACTAAACTTACCCTGCAAATTGGCACTAGACTTGCACAGTTGATTACCTGGAACTGTGATCCACTAGAAATGTGTAATCTCTAACAATCTACTAGAATGATATAACCAGGAGTATAACTGAAAAAAGTGTAATCTCCTCTCATCAACCTAAGAAGAACGATGACAACCTCACAAACTCACCAAAACCCGGCTATCCACTTTCACAGCCAAACAGTAAAACCTAATCAACTCTCAGTCTTGGCCCAAAATTAATAAGTTCCTCCACTATTGACAACATCTGCTGTAGTACATAGTTGTCAAGGTGTCAACTAGTCGTCGCCTAGGCGGAAAGGGGGTAAAAAATGCATAGACGTCTGAACCACCTTGATTTTAAGAGGGTATGAAAATTAGGCTGTGCCAGCTATTTTGATCTTTATGCCCCATGAAACTAGTATAAATTAATATTTAAACTTATTTGCGAGGAGAGTTAATTGTAACTTTTAAACTTGCAGTTTTTACAACTCAATAGGCTTGTGCAATTTTTAGAACTCCTTAGCTCAGATGAATGAGTTTGCAATTTGTTTTTTTGTATTTTGAAGATTGCTTGAGATTTGCAAAATGAAAAGGAGGTACCCCAAGAGATAAGGTGGATTGCAGATGGGCCCAACAAGGAGGTGCCTACATTCAACGGCTATAGAATAGATGGGTCTACATTCAGTACCAAGGATCGGGATGATACGCGTCAAGTTCAATGCAGTGGTGTGTGTGTGGATGCTAATACAATGGTTGTGCAAGCTAAGGGTAACAACATTGAACATACTTCACATACATTTTACGGGGTTATTTTAAGTATATGGGAGTTGGACTATAATAGCTTTAGGGTCCCTGTTTTTCGTTGTAAGTGGGTAGATATGAACAAAGGGATTAAGGTTGATGAGTTGGGATATACATTGGTTAATTTGAATAGGTTGGGGTTTTTGAATGATCCATTTGTGTTGGCGAAACATGTTAAACAAGTTTGTTACATCGACGACCCTCTTGAAAAATTATGGTCCGTGGTGTTGAAATTTCCCGAAAAAAAATACTACGAAGATAGCGAAGATGAGAATGAGGGATCTGTCGAAGTAGAACTTGAGAATGAGTTCTTTGTGCCCAATTTACCGGATGTTGATTTACTTGATGACGACATGACTAGCTACATGCGAGATGATCTAGAGGAACTAATTCAACTCTCATAATGTAATTTGATTTGTGTTTCTTTGATTTTCATGAAGTTTGTAATTTGATTTTTGTTTATTTCAATTAGTGTTTTGTTGACATGGCAATTCTTTCTTCGTTGGTTTGGTATGTTGGATATATTGTCCAGGATTGGCTGCTACTGTGGTTTTTTTTTAATTTTGTACAGTGATTCAGACAACGGTTTTTATCCTAAAACAATTGTCTGATACATGATTAAATTAACACAACACTAGCATAATACCGTTGTCTGAAGTCACTTCAAACAATAGTATTTGCAAACCGTTGTCTGAACCAACTCTATTGCACAACACAATAAAAAAAAATACTTGTCTATTCAAATCAGACAAACAACGGTAATTGATACATTATCTGAACTTTCTTCAAACAATGGTATTTTGTAAACCGTTGTCTGAATCAACTCGTTTGCACAACACAATTATAAACCGTTGTCTGAGCCAACTCAAATCAAATAAAAAAAACAACGGTAATTATAACATTGTCTGAAGTCTCTTCAGACAACACCTTGAAAAACAAAACACTTGTCTGATTCAATTTGTTAGACAACGGAATTAAATTGTCAAAACCCCGTTGTCTGAAGGCTGGATCAGACAATGTTTTAAAAAAAAAAATTAAAACACTTGTCTGTTGATTTTGGGCAACGCTTTTTCCAGTTTACGTTGTCTGATAGGCGTTGTCTGATTCAGTTTTTCTTGTAGTGATAGGACATATTTATAATTATTCAATAAAGTGGGATATATTTATAACTGACTTGTTAATTTGGGACATATCAAACTAATACCCTATTTTTTATTCTTGGAACTATATTTATAAATTAAAATGCATTCCAACAAATGTAATTATGGTAGCCAGAAGCCTTAGTTTTTTAATCGAATTTCTATTTTATTTTTCATTGTTGTAGAATTGAGCTTCTAGTTATGGTCATAATGTATCTATTTATGGTTATTTAGTGTTTGATTGTAACCATTAATTTGGGAAGGTTGTGATAATGGAACTTAAAAGTCATACATACATACACAAGGCAGTAAACCAAACCAAACCAAACATACCCAGTATATCCCGCTCAGAGCAGGGTCTGGGGAGGGTAGATTGTACGCAGACCATACCCCCACTTTTAAAGCGGGGAGGCTGTTTCCGTGAAGACCCTCGGCTGAGTGCACAACATACATAGAGTGTGGTAAAAACAACGGAAATGATACGGAAATGGGCAAAATGACATACCTGAGACCCATGGCGTTCTCCACATGGGGCCTACCTGTCTGCGAGGATTTATGATACTCCTAGCTTGATGCGCTCCAACCACACGGAAAGTCCCGCACAGAGATACCACCGGGCCAAGCTCCCTGCAACTGCAAAACCAGAAAAACAGAAAACACTGAAAAACGAAGAGTGAGGACGCTAAAGCCGGACTTCTAAAAAATCGCTAACCGAGACAAGGCAACTCTGAGGCTCTCGACAACAGAACCACAACCTAAAAGGGAATCCACCACTCTGATACGCCGCCTCCAAGAACACCTATCCGCAAGCATGACCTCATCTAGGTCTAAGGCCTTCAAATCCATCCGGACCTGCTCTTCCCACGTCCTCCTCGGCCTGCCTCTCCTCCTCGCCCCAACAACCGCCAGACTCTCGACCCTCCTAACTGGGGCTTCCGCCAGCCTCCTTCGAACGTGGCCGAACCATCTCAACCTTCCTTCCCTAACTTTCGCAGAAAGCGGCGCCACTTCCAGCTCGCTCCTAAACATCGAGTTCGGAATTCTCAACATACACAAGGCAGTATAGTTCGGAAATTGGCTCAACAATACACTAAGTATCTGAATTGGATACTTATAATGAGTATCATATAATGAGTCGAACTCCTTGTATACTTATAATGAGTATCCATATAATGAGTCGAACTCCTTCAGAAAATTGGATAGAATATATTATGATTGTGAGTTTATACTGTAGTTTCTTTTCTTATTTGCGTATCAGTAGCAGTTGCTTCTTCTTGGCCACCTCATGAACCTCGCGGTCTTTATTTAGAGTCTTCTTCTTCTCCATGTAAGTGTTTACAATCTTTTCAGCCACTATACCTGTATCTACGTGGGTGAGATAGTTGAAATATATATCAAGAAAATAGGCCGTTGTGGGGAGTGAGGTTGAATTATGGTCCATATATTCCTTGTTTGCATTGTTTGAACACTGATAAACAAGTAGTGATGTGACAGTGGCAAACAAGAACTAGAGGTAATTACAAGTTGCACTCTTGCACGAGTTGTGCATGATATGCAAATCAAATTCGAGATTAGTGTGAGCTTTTGACCAGTTTTCAGATCCATTGCTTGTCCAATTCCTTCTAGGTGTTGATACAGACCAGTCTTTAGTGCATATAATTTTATTCTTGATATTAAGTACATATCAGTACATTTCTATATGGATCTACATGAAATTTCATTCGGTTTTGAATCTTGTTTGATATTCTTTCTACGTCACAACTTCCGATTCTTGGTAACTACTTGATGAAGAAATAAATCTAACTTTCGCTCTTTCGTTTGCAGGAGGTTCTTTCCCAGTAAGTGTTTTTGTCAGGACTTTTTTTTTTTTTTTTTTTTTATAAAAGCCCAGACTCATCTATCCGTTATAGAGTGTCCTCGGATTCAGAAACTCTTAAAATGTTCTAATGCTTTGTAATTTGAGAGATATATAGTTTGGTATATTCTTCTTTTTGATGTATGAATTTAAGCTGGCAAGTTTCTTTTCTGGTTATTAAATTATGATGCTTTCTTGGCTATACTGTTTATAGTTGTTGACAAGACTGAGCTATTAGAAATTGTAAAAAAACTATGATATTCATATGCAAATCAATATTGCAAGATTAGCGTGAGCTTTTGACTAGTTCTTTCTCTTCATTTCTCTAGGTGATGATATATACCCGTCTTTACTGCATATGATTTTATTCTTAATTAATCAAGTACATGATTTTATTCTTAATAAATCAAGTACATATCAGTACATTTCTATATGGATCTACACGATATTTCAAATATTTGTTTTGAATCATGCTGATATTATTTTGTACGTCACAAATATTTCGTTTGGTTTCGTTGTTGTTGGGGTTCAGTATGTTGTGGTGGTATTGTGGGTGTTATGTTATTTCTTGGGACATTGCTAGTTACCATAGCATGCTGATTATGTTCCTCTTGTTTTGAACGTCGTGTTTCTTCTATAAGTAATTGAGAACTGGCCTTGTTGAAGCTAGGCAGATGCCAAGACATTTAGACTTTCAATATAACAAAGTTTCATGGTCTTTAGAGGGAGGTGGAAACAGAAAAAAATCGACATTTCAAGAGGTACAGGAAACAAATGAGCAAATTCAAGGATAACAATAATTTTCGTCTAATTTATTTCAACCAGTATCTTATGTACTACAAACATTGATGTACAAATATCCCCAATAAGAAACACATTGTTTTCTTGTACAACAGCTATTACAACGGACAAATGAGAGAGAGAACACCTTTAATTCCCATGAACAGGTATAAAATTAAGGGAGAGAGAAAACACTTTCAATTCCCATGAACGGGTAATAAATTAAACTAGGTACCTCATGATTCTTATACATTGTATACCCGAAAAGATTCGTGTTCTTCTAGGAAATGCATTCTCAACAGTCAACATAGCTTAGGTTGCTCAGATACTAGAATTTGGAAAAACCACCGTTTACTACGGTTGATCGCGGTGGTAACGATGGTTCTTGAAAATTTGAGCTCAACCCATGACCCTTAATCCAATTGAAATGAACTAATGTGATCCATTTTGATAGGCTCGATTTAGCGGATTTTTCTTGGAAATGGGAAGATCTAGGAAAGGCGGCCAACCTACTGGAGATGAGTTTCCGCGCTCTAAGCGCGGCCCGCACGCATCAACTTCCGAGCTGCTGATGTGGCGAGAAGGGGCCTTCTTTTGATGTTGATCTAGCTATGTCAGTTGGTTTCGGCCTTTCGTGCGGGTCGGAACTTACCCGACAAGGAATCCATAACCGACTGAATTGCCCAATCCTGTCTTTCCTTGAAGTCAGTCCGGAGCAGGCACAGTTTAACACGCGGTGCTACCTGATTGACTCCAAATCTATAGTGCTAGAAAGAATCCAAAGTTCTCTCTTTTACGTATCCGCCTAGCTTGTCAACTTTTGGAGAAATGATACAAAGAAGCAATGAACCGCGGCAAGCCCTTAGACGACTTATCTAAGATTAGGGGGCGGGGAGATCTTCAGTAGTGGTAACCCTTTCACTCTTCCACGGACCTTGGTACTGGCTCAATCTATAGATAGAAAGCCCGAAGGTCGCCCCTCATCCGGCTCTCTACAGGGGAATCCCGCCGATACAATCCATCAATAATGAACTAGACGGCGAAAACGGAAGCAGAGGTTCTTCGTGAGTGGATTAACCGCATAAGAGAAGATCAAAAGCTATTATCCTCTATCTATAAAGGGTACCTGGGGAAATAGTAAGAAAGGGCTACATGGTAAGGGGGAGGCGACGAAACCCAACTAACGCGTGAAACACTCCGCCTGGGGAGGGCACCAACTGATTCAATGGCAGCTAGTTCCAGTTGGAAATTCATCCAACTTCGATCTCCTAAAGGTAAGTGCCGGTACGGTTGTGGTTGTTCAATTCTATCTTTTTTTTATTTTTATTCACCCTTCTCTAGCTACTCACTTTCTTTCCGACTTCTACTAAGTACCGACTTTCATAAAGCACCTTTGGGCAGCCACTACTATTGGGATGAGAAAAATTCGACAATGAAACCCTTTAAGCAATGATCTTGTTCTTGGTGGTAGGGCAGTAGGAAGTAGCCTTCGATTTCTGAACAAAACAATACTTCTTATATTCTACAGCTACACCTACGACAGACGGATGGGCAAGAGAAAAAAATTCAAATTCCCATGAACGGGGTATAAAATTAAACTAGGTTCCCCGTGATTCTTATTAATAGTATACCCCAAAAGATTCTTGTTCTTCTAGGAAATGCATCCTTAACATAGTGTTATAGGGAGAATATTGTATAACAATATTTTGGAGGTTTGCTGGAATCATGGAGCAAAATACAGATATTTTGCTAAGAACACGGAGGGAGATTGGAGATTTTTTGTGGCTGATCTTGTTTGTTGATACGTTGAATGTCAGAGAAAAACTGCTTATTCTCTCTTGCTGCCAACTGTCAATCATCCATAACAAGGTGCCTACGTACCCTATTTATAGGTATCAAGCCATACGTAGTTCTTGGAGAAGAAGTTACCTAGATGGGCTAGGTTTTTTGGAGATTCATCTTGGCCCAAGTTCACTCACTTTTGGCCTGATGTTAATAGTGTACTAGCCCAAGTCCACTCACTTTTGGGCTGATGCTAATTGTACATTAATTCTGCTCATGACCCATGGCCCAATAAAGGTTACATATGGCTAACATGATGCTAGAATCACATGGCCTCCCTGACGAGGCTAATGGAGAGCTTACGAGGACCGCGCATGCGACCCTGTGGGTACAGGCATGCGACCTCGTCGGTACAGGCATGCGACCTCGTTGGTACAGGCATGCGACCTCATCGGTACAGGCATGCGACCTTATCGGTATAGGCATGCGACCTCGTCGGTATAGGCATGCGACCTCGCTGGGCTTAGCTATGAGCCTTCATAAGAGTATTCTAGGCCTCGCTGGACCTCTAGGCCTCGCTAGACCTCTAGCCTTCATAAGAGTATTCTAGGCATCGTTGGACCTCTAGGCCTCGCTAAGAGTATTCTAGGCCTCGCTGGACCTCTAAGCCTCGCTGGACCTTGCAGAGAAAGTATTCTAGGCCTCGCTGGACCTCTAGGCCACGCTGAACCTTGTTGAGAGACGTGCATGATTGATGTTATCCCATACTAAGGACTTTGTTGGTGAACTCGACCCGCAGCTTGGGGTCGCAAACTTCCACATTGTGCTTGATAGTATATTGGACTGACTCCTGGTGGTGGGTTTTAGTGACCCAATCTTCATCTCTAGGCCCATTATGAGTTGTGGACCTCTATTCAAGCCCATTAGGCCTGCTTAGGGCTTATGCCAAGATTTGGGCATAACACATAGCTTAGATTCCTGAAACACTAGAATTTAAAGAAACTACCCTCTGATTGTAATGTGAATATCAATGTGATGCAAATTTATGGGATTACATGTGATTAATGTGGATACACAGGAGTACATGGGTTGCAAAAGTAAAGGAAAACTAATATTACAGAAAATATGCTATTTCTTTTTCCAACACAGCAAAAAAGGAAACAAAGAAAAGTTGCAGCAAGGTCTAACATACAAGTAGTGTGTGATAGCCTCGCAAAGCGTAGGTTCATGCAATTGCAGCATCGGAGCAGATAAACATTTGATACAAAGATAATCATGGTTTTGGGTGCAAAGAAGAAATAATTGAAATGTCGAAGAGCAGTGATCAAGCGGTTATTACAATCATTGTGGAATTCATCAGAGCAAGTCCAATGCTAGATGTTAAATAGTTATAGTTATTGCTATAATTTAGCAACAAAAAATATTTTTTGGTGCTAAAATAGAACTTCAACTCCAATGCTAGTTGCATTTTACATTCAATTAATTCCAAATTTAGCTATTTTTTTGTTTCTCTCTCCTATCTTTCATTTAAAGTACATCAACATACAATTCATATAGGGTTAAATGATGATGTGGCATGCATGCATAAATGCATCATTGGTTTCAAATTTAGAACCCCTTTGGAGTTGGATTTTTTAGCATTTGGTGCTATAATATAGCAATAGAACCAAGGATAGCATTGCATTGGACTTGCTCTCAAGTTTCCTACAAAATACCCGAATGACCAAAAGCAGTGAAACTGAGCAGGGAGAACAACAACTATATAAATTTATAAATAATAAGTGAAAGAATTACTTTACCTTACCTAGAGAGCAATGCAGCTATGAAGTGTACAAGTAGCAGGGCCGTCTAAGAGGGTGTGAAAGGAGCCCAACAGCACAGGCCCCCAAAATTATTAGGGCCCTCAAATCATAAAAACCCATCTATATATGTTACATAAGTCCATGTAATTGTCAGCAAAATTACACCAAATCTTGATTTATTCAGATTTCAACTTCAGTTACACATGTCTAAAATCAAAACCTCCTCTGATGTCTCTTCAAATATAACTATTTTATATAACTTATTTAAATTTTAAATAAATTAAGGACACAATTTTATAATTAGCATAGGGCCCGTAAAATTTAAGACGGGCCTGACAAGTAGTATCAAGATCAAAGTATTGGGAAGAAAGCAGAGTGACAAGCACCTTCTTACTGTCATCATTATTGATGAGCTGGACTTTGAATCACACAAAGTGAACAAGGGTGGTTGGGTTTTCGGGGTCAGTATGACGATCCTTAGAACGAGAGGCAATCAAGCAGAGTATGTCATTGCCCAGAGATACCAAAGAATTATAACTGTAGAAAGGTAGATGAGATTTAACATTGCCTGCATCAGGGGACACTTGAACGTTCAACCATTGTTTGGTGGCAATATCATAAGCGGGAAAGATGTTTTCACATTCAAGATGATGAACATATATAACCCCACCTAGAACTATCACCATATCACAATATTGCAACCAACTAGGGAAGCTCTCCTGGAAACACTCCCATTGTTCCCGAGAAGGATAGTAGGCGTACATTGAAGGGTCCTTGTCAAAGAATGCAATGATTTTATCATTTTTGTGATCTGCAAGTACTCGAGGAACAAGTCACCGAGATTAACTGGTGTGGATTTTATGCGACGCCAGTTGGGCTTACGTTGAGTATGATCAAAAACCGGTAAATCCGAAATTCAAAGGTATTAAATCTTGCCACCAAATGCGACAGGAAAGCCCTGAGGTCTAATCGGAGGACGGCCTCTTTTCCAACAATTTAATTTTGATGTTTGAAATAGATTTTTATGTTCTGTTAATAAAGTTCTAATTTAACGTGCCAAATCGGAAATAAGTTTCTTACTTTTAAGTTACCAGGCCAACATTTATGTTACTAATTTAAACTTGCTAACCAAATTTCGAACGTGATATCCATTGGCATGAATCAAGTTTCTCAATTCACGTAAACTCAGAGCAATCACCGGTCAGCTTATGTACACATGTATACTTTATACTTTTACGCAACAAACCATCAGCCAACTTACGAAATATATGAGATACCAATGGAAGGTAAAAAAATTCATATACTATTTGTATAATCTTCCAAACTTTTCACTTTAAAACCAAAATATACGAGTTGCTTATATCCTTTTGCTTGGGGTGCCAATCCAGAACACAAATAATGGTTTTCTCTTGCCACCAAGTTAGTAAGGTCGTCTTTTTTTAAATTAAAAGACCAGATCCTTCAGTGCCTTCGTGTTTTCTAGTGTTTCATTCAAAGAAAGAGCGAGGCACTGCGTTTTGATCAGCTTCTTGGTGATTAATACTCCCATATACTGGATTATCTTGTACCTTGCTGCGAGCAACAACAGAACTCTTGCAACCTTCAAAATATGTCGAGTACAGTACATCGAACTTTCCAACCTGCAATACATAAAAACATTATTACTATCACAGTCTATAAATCGATGGCCTTAGGTTTCCTGTTTGCTTCTATGAAATGACATATTATTACTGTAGATCTACAAGTACGGATATCACAAAACATAAGGAGCTGGAGAAAATGGGAATACAAGACTGTTTTGTAAATGTTTAAATCTGAATCAAACATTTAACAAATAGATAAAATAGATAGGAGTAATGCTAGAGGTCCAACATTAAATCCCAACTGAGCGCCCAGATGCGTGTCGCAAATTAACTTGCTTACTATTATGTTGATCATCTTAAATAACTAGACATGACATGGCCCACTGCCACATGCATTGGAATGCTCATTTGCTTTCTCAAATAAGACATCTAGCGTCGCTTGTTTAGAAAAAGATGGACGTGGAACTAGTGACTTACTAGATGCAACTGTGTGATCATCTGAAAATTTTCCTAGAATTTTATACACCGCTATGCAGTCTTTGAGCATCCATTCGTAAGATCCACTCCTGATACAGAACAGATGAATGTTATCATTATAACTAAAGTTTGATCTGATTAGAGCAGGAATACAACCAACGTTGTTATGGTAGACATATATTAGATAGATTAAAATTTGGGGAATACTTTGATAATGACTTGTTGGTTGAATCTTCAATTAATTTAATGGCCTCAGCTTTCTTATTTGGTTCTATAAAATAAAGCATTTGTGCTGCTGCAGCTCTATGCATCAAGGAATCTGCCAACAAATACAAGCATATTGATGTCAAAGTGAGGTGTTCGAAAATTAGATTCAAAGAAATATTCAACTGACCTTTATGTATCTCAAGGAAAAGAGTGTTTGCCTCTGAGAGATTTGCCATGCAATTGACTGCAAACACACAAAAATTAGAGTATTTATTAATTTTCCTATGCTTGATGTATCTAATCTAAACATTTACAACGTATAAATTAACAAACATCAAAATGAACCTGAAATTGGATTGCTCTGCATCTAAGACGCTCCGTATAAATTTCTCGGCGTCAGTAGCTGGAGCAGGCAAAGAAGCCACCTTGTAGAAGAATCTTATCTGCATTAAATGCATTGTTTCAAATCAATTGAGAAGACACTTAGCAAAAAATAAAATACGCAGAAGGGTTGTGAACACAGTTCTAGCAGATAGGAGACAACAAAACACAATGGAAGTCACCATGTCCTTGATGTAAATCTAACCTTCCAGATGTATGTTATTATGGGAGTTTGTTTGAAGCTTATTCTTAAAAAATAAGCATGTATCCCAAAAAAAAGTACCATCTAGTTTTAGCTTATTTTTCAAAAAAAAAAACATGTATTTCCAAAACAGTCACAAAAAATAGGTACTTTTTATGAGATATTAGACCACGGATTTTTTTGATGAAATACAAAGTTAAAACAAACACCTTCGCTATGGGAAAGCTCCGATATAAAGAAAAATATGTTGAGCATTACATCAACGGAAATTAATTACCAAGCAACAATGTGAATCTCGGTTTTTGGCATCCAATCGAAATAGCTGCTTTAAGGCCTATTGGAATATGAAAAGAAGATTAGAAAGATAGCATTAACTCCAAACATGAAGCCAATTAAATGAACATGCCTCGCTACCTATGTACATGTGATATCCAGAAAAAACAATAAATTGAAGAATGGAAAAAACAAGAATATGAAAGGCATATGACAGCCTATTTGTAATTCAAGGATACAACTCAACTTAAATTAGTATGTAATAGTAAATAATAAGTATGAACTGTCCAGTAATCTCAGAATGTTTGATCTGTCAGAAGAAAAAGATTAAAGTCAATCTACAGACTTGAAGATTTACTCATTGAAAGAAGTTCAGACATCTGATCAAGCCTCAGTGAAGTATTCAACAAGAAGTGGATTTATTTAGAAGACAGAGATTTCACTAGAGATAGTTGAAGAACAGTCGGAGCACAGAGCAGTTGAAGAGAGAAGAGAAAAGAAAAAGAAATCACGTTTAAAGTAAAAAAATAAAGGATTATCATTGGAGTTAGTCGCTCATGAACCAGACAGTGCATTGAGCGTCAGCAGAAAATTCAGTGGTACTTCTTTATTCATCTCAGTGATTCAGTAAATAGTAAGACATTTAATGGATGTATAATTATTCTCATTTAATTAATTAAATCAAGTAGTAGATTTAATTAATAAATTGATTCATCAAGAATTAATTTATTTCTTAAATTAGTTATTAATTTAATTAAATCAGAATAATTATTTAAAGATGTAATTAATTCAATTTATTTAAATGATTAAGTAAAATCATTTAAATCTGAAAAATTGAATTAATAAGACATAAAAGGATGTCTTACCGAATGTCTTATTAAGACAAAGCTGATAAGACTTGATCAGGATGTCTTACCGAATGTCTTATTAAAAGGAAAGCTATCAAGACACAACTCTTATGTCCTACCGAATGTCTTATCGAAGGAAAACAAACTGTTAAGACATAAGGAATGTCTTGCTGCATGTCTTATTAAATATTGTGAAATCAGAAAGAGGCATTAGCTTTGTATAAAGATCAAGAGGCTGGCGGCTGAAAAATATACAGAACATTTCATTCAAGACTGAAACAAAAGACCAGCAGATCTCTCTCTTCTTAAATACAACTGCAAGAGCAATTAATTCGTAGTAATATTCTATCCGTTCAAGCTTGATTACTTGTGACTCTTGTACTATTAGCGAGTTTTTACTCCTAATCTATATCTCGGTTTTTATTAACAAATTAAGAAAAGTTTATGTCGAATTTTCTAATTTGTTTTTAACAACTTGATATTACTCTGTACTTATTTTGTATCAACCCTCAAGTTTAATATATCGTTATATTTAACTTGAATTTGTTTCATTTAATTTCACACAAATTTGTCTAAATTGAATTTTTATCTAAAGGACAAATTTCGATAAAAAGGGATAGAATGTATTCAACCCCCCTTCTACAATCCTATTGGACCTAACAATTGGTATCTGTGCCGTTTGATTGATATACAAATCAAGATCCTATCTTTATTCAATTAAAAATCAAGCTCGAATTTTTAACTCACTTAAAAATTCATCATGACTTCGAAAACAATTGTGAAGATACCTATCTTTGAAAAAGATAATTATGATATGTGGAAGAATAAAATGGAGTTGTTTCTAGATGTCACGAATCCCAAATTTTTGGGTGTTTTGAAAAAAGGACCTAAAATTCCTATGGTTTATGAAACAGAAGTTGTTGTTGAAGGAAAAGTTGTAACTCCTGGTAGAGCCTATGAAAAGGACCCTTTTTCCTTTACTCTTGATGAAAAGGAGGATGTTGGACTGGATAAAAATTTGAGACTCATCCTAATAGATTCCCTAGATGCTTTGATGTATAGCCATGTGATGAATTGTAAAACTGCTAAACACATGTGGGAAACTATTGAAACCATCAATGAAGGAACAGATGAAGTCAGGGAGAACAGACTTGAAATCCTAACCTCTGAATATGAACACTTTAGATCTGGCCCAAATGAAGGCATTCAAGAAGTGTTTGAAAGGTATAACAACTTGCAAATCCATGGCAAGTATACACAGAAGGAGATTAATCCGAAGTTCTTACTGACTATGCCTATTCACCTAGAACACAGGATCACTGCCATTAGAGAATCCAGAGACATGAGTGCAACCACTCTCGAAAGACTCTTCGGTGTTTTGAAACCTATGAACTGGAGCAAGCTCAACAGAAATAGATTTATGGTAAAGGTAAAGTTGCGAACACATCTACTGCTTTAGTTGTTGAGACTCCGTGGGAAATGGAAGCTAAGGTTGTTCGACCTTATAGCACTGACAAGGAACAGCTTGAAGTTGAAGTTGGTCAGACACCTGCTACTCAGGATGGTGGAGAGTTTTATTCTTTAGAAGAACTGGATCAGTTGGAGGATGAATCCATGGCTATGATGGTGGGACAGTTCAGTAACTTTAGATTCAGAAGGAATCCCAAGTTTAGATTTAAATCTAACAACAATAGATTCCAAAAAGGAGTTTCTTCATCCCCTTGTAGCAAGACTTGTAAAGCATAATGTAATGTAATATGTAATAGAGACATATATAACTCAACTAGGATAAAAGATAAATAATATTAACTCTATATAGAGATCGTGAAATTTGAAGAACAGGCATCAACAAGGATCAAGTCGCTGAAAGAAGTTCATTGACATGATCAAGCCTCAGTGACAAAATAAGATGTACAGATGATTCAGTTGAAGGGTCAAAAGATTCCAGTGATAAAGTTTTTATGGTTGCACAATTCTTAGCAGTGTTCTTAAAGACATGATACGAAGACCACGAGTGAATGTTAGTCGTCTGTGAACCAGACCAGTTGCACTAGGCGTCAACACTTCACAAAGGAATCGAAGTATCTAACTCAGAAAAACTGTTAAGAGGTATGATTGAGTTTAGAGCAGTGTTGATATCCTCTAGTTAGTTGGAAGCTGAATATTTAAGGATGTCAAATTAAGAGGAAAATGAATAGTATCCAAAATTACTATTCATATGAACAGTATCCGAAATTACTATTCATATGAATAGTAACCGAAATTACTATTCTTATGAATAGTAACCAAAGTTTCAATCAGCAAAAACAAAATACATCAGGTGGGGCCATATTCAAATTATCTTTTGAAATTAGAAAGATTCGGCTGGAATAAGCAGGCGGCAGCATCGTCATCCGTTAGGTATATTTGTTGCATAGTGATTGATCCATTAGATTAGAAGTTGTAACACCCCTTCGAGTTTATTATCAATAAAGATATATTCTCGGAATTATTTTTTTATTTTTGGTAGTATCGCATTCAACCCCCCTTCTACGATACTTCGGGACCTAATAATTGGTATCAGACCAAGCTTCTAACATACAAGAAGTTTAAAGATTACTACCATGGGAATTAAGGATATAGGCGTGAAGATTCCAATGCTTGACAAAGATAATTACTTTCACTGGAAAGTAAAAATGCACCTTCATCTCTCAGCCATCGATGAAGGCTTTGTAGATTGCATAGAGAAAGGACCTCATGTTCAAATGAAGGCCAACTCTGGGATTGGTTAAGATGCTGGAATCAAGCTGAGTACACAGATGAAGACTTGGAGGAGATTCACAAACATAGGAAGACCATGAACATTTTGTTCAATGGAATCGATCAAGATATGTTTGATAATGCCATTAACTGCACCACTGCTAAGCAAGTGTGGGACATTATCCAAACCATCTGTGAAGGAACTGAGCAGGTCAGAGAGAACAAGATGCAACTCCTCATACAACAGTATCAACACTTCCACCATAATTCTGGTGAAAATTTAACAGATATATTCAGTAGATTTCAGAAACTACTGAATGGCCTGAAGTTGTATGGGAGAACATATGAAGTCAAAGACTCCAACGTAAAATTTCTGAGATCTCTTCCTAAGGAATGGAAGCCAGTTACAGTCTCATTGAGAAACTCCCAAGACTACAAAAGTTTTACACTTGAGAGACTGTATGGCATCCTAAAAACATAGGAGCTTGAAATGCAGCAAGATGAGGAAGTAGAAAAGAGCCAGAAGAAGAGTGGAGCTTTAGCCTTAATGGCCAATAAACCAACAATCCAAGGTGGTGGAAGAATGAAGAGTGTAGAAGCGACATCAAGTCCAAAAACTTGTGAAGGTGGAGCTAAAACTAGCAAAGGTAAAAGAAAGATGATTGAAGAACCTGATGCATTAAGTGAGGATGAAGCTGAATATCTAGATGAGTATTTGGCATTTCTATCAAAGAGATTTTCGAAGCTAAGATTCAAGAAGAATCCAGCAAGAACCGGGCAATTCAAGAAAAGCTATCAACCGAACAAGGATGTGGTTGAAAGATCAAAGATCAAATGCTATAGCTGTGGAATTGCTGGTCACTTTTCCAACGAATGCAGGAAATCTCAAGCTGAGAAAGAGAAGAAGCAGTTTGAAGCTATTGATTACAAGAAGAAATATTTTGATCTTCTCAAGCAACAAGGGAGAGCATTCGTATCAAAAGATAGTGACTGGGCTGCTGGAGGTGACTCAGATGTAGAAGAGGAGTTTGTCAATCTTGCACTCATGGCAAACGAAACTAATGAAGAGGCTAGTTCAGCAAGCAACCAGGTATACTCTACAAACCTAACTGAACTTTCCAAAGATGAATGTGATAATGTTGTTAATGAAATGTCTAATGAACTGTATAACATGCATGTCACATTAAAATCGCTTAACAAGGAGAACAAAAAGATTAAAGATCTTAATGCTAAGATAGGTAATAGGAATACTCTGTTGGAAACTCAACTAATTGAGTTTGAAACAATGAAGAGAGAATTCCAGGATACTAAGAATGAGTTACTTGAGGCTCTGAAAAGAGAAGAGTGTTTAATAAAACAGTTAAAAGAGGAACAAGACTTAATTGCTAAGTGGAAGGGATCAAAGGGTAAAATGGAAGAAATTTATAGTATACAAGGAGTTGATTCTTTTAACAAATTAGCAGAAGTAAATTTAGGAGTTGATGGGGAGACTGCTTCAGACAGTGACTCAATGGATGTGGTATGCCCATTGAAGTTGGAACCTGTCAGCAAAGCAACCTTGATTAAACTAAATTATCAATATGGACCTGTCAGCAAAAACTTTGTAGTTGGAGAGTGCAGCAAAACCAAATCTGTTGAACAAGGAAACATAGGCCATTTATCCATCAAGAAATTGAAGGATAAATTAGAAAAGACAGAACCAAAGTCTATGGCTAAAAAGAAGAATAAAAATGGCAAAGTAGGAATTAACAAACACAGCAATTACACACCTGATAAGTATGCTCCTAGGAAAGAATGTGTAAAATGAGGTAGTGTTAATCATTTGTCTGTCAACTGTAAAACTGTTAAAGATGCTTCTGTGCCTAGTATGCCTATATCTGTGCCTATGCCTGCTATGAATGTTACACCTAACATGTTTGTCCAACCTGCTCATGCATCTAGTCAGTATGCTAACATGCCATTCATGCATAATCCATATTACAATACTTTTTACATGCCTCAGTTGCCATGGATGATGAATAACATGTTTGCACAGACTATGCCAAATTATACATCTAGTTTTAATGCATGTGAGCAAGTGAAACAACCTATTTTTCAGAAACCTACACCAAGAGTTTAGGTTGATTTAACTCAATCAGAACCCCTGGGTAGTAAGGGCTTGAAAAATAAGAAAAAGGCTAACAAGGCAGGACCCAAGAAAACTTAGGTACCAAAATCAACTTGATTTTGTTTTGATGTGTGCAGGGAAACAGAAAGAATCTTTGGTATCTGGACAGTGGTTGTTCTAGGCATATGACTGGAGATTCTACCTTGCTCACTAAGTTTGAGGAGAGAGCTGGCCCTAGCATTACCTTTGGAGACAACAACAAAGGATATACTAGAGGATATGGCTTGATTTCACAAGGGAATGTTGTCATTGAAGAAGTAGCACTGGTTGAAGGACTTAAGCATAACTTGCTAAGTGTCAGTCAACTGTGTGATAAAGCCAGAATGCCTGGTTCACATCTGAATCTTGTGTCATTTTTAAGAAAAGTGACAACAAGGTAGTGTTGACAGGAGATAGAAGAGGAAATGTGTACATTGCTGACTTCAATTCAACAAATGCAAACATGACTACATGTCTTCTCAGCAAGGCAAGTGTAGATGAAGGTTGGCTTTGGCACAAAAGATTGTCAAACTTGAGTTTTAAAGCAATGAATGAGTTGGTAAAGAAGGATTTGGTTAGAGGTATTCCAAAATTGGATTACTCCAAGGATGGATTGTGTGATTCATGCCAGAAAGGGAAGCAGAAGAAGGCCTCTTTCAAATCAAAGTCAATGTCATCAATTGATCAACCTTTGCAACTACTTCACATGGATCTCTTTGGACCAGTCAATGTATTGTCAATCTCAAATAAAAAATACTGTCTTGTGATTATTATGATTTCTCAAAATTCTCTTGGACATTCTTTCTGCACTCTAAGGATAAGGCGGGTGAAGTCATTATAAATCACATCAAGATAGTCAACAACAATCCTTTACTCAAAGTAAGGAGAATCAGAAGTGACAATGGAACTGAGTTCAAGAATTCTGTAATAAGAGAGTTATGTGAAGAAGAAGGAATTATCCAAGAATTCTCTGCACCAAGAACTCCTCAACAAAATGGTGTAGTGGAAAGAAAGAACAGAACTCTAATTGAAGCTGCAAGAACAATGCTTGAAGAGTCTAAGCTACCAATATACTTCTGGGCAGAAGCTATAAACAATGCATGCTACACTCTGAATATTTCTTTGGTCAATCAAGCAAAAGGCATGACACCTTATCAACTTTTCAAAGGCAAGAAACCAACAATCAACTTTCTGCATGTCTTTGTATGCAAATGCTTTGTACTAAAAAATCATGGTGAACATCTTGGAAAATTTGATTCAAAGGGAGATGAAGCTATCTTTGTTGGATACTCAGCTGGAAAATCCTACAGAGTCTACAACCTAAGACTAAACATTGTAATGGAGTCCATACATGTTGTCTTTGATGACAAGAAAATATCTGGTCTAGTAGATGAAGGTTTTCATGAGTCTCTCTCATTTGAGAATGAGAGAAGTGGTGAAGAAAGTGAAGATGATGATGAAGAATGGAGGTTAAATGGTGTGAGAAACAGACAAGGATCATCAGTTGAAGTGCAGAATGAACCACCTGTTGAAGAGCAACTTACACCATCAGTTAAAAATCAAAGAGAAGCATCTGTTGATGAATCTGCAAGAACTCCATCAATCTCGAGGGCCATACACTCAGGGGGAGTTTCTCACAATCAAAACTCAACAACAAGCCACAATGAACAACACAGAGAAAATGAAGCCACTTCATCAAGGTCAAACTTACCACCACAAAGAAAATGGACCAGGGATCATCCATTTGAGCTTATCATTGGAGATCCTAATTCAAAGGTCCAAACCAGAAGAACAACTCAAGAAGAATGCTTATATAGCAGTTTTCTATCCAAAGAGGAACCAAAGAGAGACGAACATGCTCTTCTGGATCCAGACTGGGTTTTAGTAATGCAAAAAGAGCTAAACTAGTTTGAAAGAAATGAAGTATGGAAACTTGTACCCAAACCTAAAGACAAATCAGTGATTGGCACTAAGTGGGTATTCAAGAACAAGATGGATGAGAATGGCATAGTCACAAGGACTAAAGCTAGATTAGCTGCTAAAGGCTACTGTCAAGAGGAAGGAATTTATTTTGAAGAAACCTTTGCTCCAATGGCAAGGTTAGAAGCAATAAGGATCTTCTTGGCCTTTGCAGCGCATGCCAATTTCAAAGTCTATCAAATGGATGTCAAGAGTGCATTTCTGAATGGTATTCTGGAAGAGGAGGTGTATGTTAGTCAACCGCCTGGTTTTGAAGATCTAGACTTTCCAGAATATGTGTTCTTTCTACTCAAAGCAGTCTATGGCCTGAAGCAAGCACCTAGAGCCTGGTATGAAACACTCTCACAGTTCCTTGTAGAGAATCACTTCATTCGAGGTACTATTGATAAAACTCTCTTTTATAGAAATGTCAATGGTTCTATGATACTTGTCCAAATTTATGTTGATGATATAATATTTGGATCTACAGATGAGAAACTTTGCAAGAGGTTTGGCAAACTCATGCAAAGTAGATATGAAATGAGTATGATGGGTGAATTAACTTATTTTCTTGGTTTACAAGTTAAACAAGTGAATGAGGGAATTTTTATAAGTCAAACAAAATACATTTATGATCTTTTAAAAAGGTTTGATTTAGCAGATTGCTCTTCTGCAAAAACTCCCATGGCCACTACCACTAAGCTTGAACTGAATACTAAGGAAAATAAGGTGGACATGACAAGCTATAGGGGCATGGTTGGATCTCTTTTATACTTAACAGCTAGTAGACCTGATATTATGTTTGCTACATGTTTATGTGCTAGATTTCAAGCTGATCCTAGGGAATTTCACTTAGTAGCTATTAAAAGGATTTTCAGATATCTTAAGGGAACACCAAATCTTGGCATTTGGTACCCTAGAGATTCTGGTTTTGATCTAATTGGTTACTTAGATGCAGATTATGCAGGTTGCAAAATGGATAGAAAAAGTACCACAGGAACCTGTCAATTCTTGGGAAACAAGTTGGTCTCATGGTTCAGTAAGAAGCAGAACTCAGTATCTACCTCAACTGCAAAGGCTGAATATATAGCAGCTGGGAGTTGTTGTTCACAGATTCTATGGATGAGAAATCAACTACTTGACTATGGAGTTAAAGTTGAGAAGATCCTAATTTTCTGTGATAACACTAGTGCAATTGCAATATCACATAATCCAGTGCATCATTCTAGATCCAAGCACATAGACATCAAATACCATTTCATCAGGGCGCATGTGATGAAAGGCACTGTGGAACTACATTTTGTTCATAGTGAAAAATAGTTGACAGACATTTTTACTAAAGTTTTGGATGAAGCAACCTTTTCAAGGTTGGTAAGTGAGCTTGGTATGTTAAATTTCACATGATCTTTTAAAATGCCTGTTCAATTTGCTTGCAGCCAGTGAATTTCATTCTCTGGATTTTGTTTGTTTTATTTGCTTATCTGCATGATTATTCTGGAGATATCATTGTAGCATAATTAAATAAATATTTTATTGACATATATCAATTAATGATATTTTGTTAATTTTATGTTCTATTTAATTGTGAGTTTATCTGATTATTGTGAATTAATTCTTGATTTACTGCGTGATTATTTTTAAATCCATAATAGTTAGAAGTATTAAATATGTGTATATGTGTATAGGCTGATAGGTTTCAGTGATAAGATGTTTTTCGGCTAATTAGGTTGTTAGGTGAGAAATTATTGAACGGTATTATTTTTTTCAACATAACCTGTCACTATCACACCTAACCCACTAAACCTTGAAACCTTATAAATGATGAGTTTTTGTTTGTGTTTAACAACATCATTTTTCAGATATATAGAGCATATACACACGATTGCTGAATATTTCGAGCTTTGTTCGAAAAGATCTTTCAAATCTAGCTGGTGGTTTTTAGATCGGATTTCATATTCTTGCTTTATACATATCTTTTATAAAAACTAACCCTTGTTTTTGAATTTCCTCAAAGTTTTGAAAACGGCATTGCAGGGAAGCTTTTAATTGCTAAAGTTAATCCTATTTCCATTCAGCAAATCGAAACCATTCTGGATGAGCAATTTCGGGCTTGGACACAATTTCTGAATGAACATTCATTAATTCGCTATGCTTTAGTTACACCAGTGCAGCTTAACCATGATGCATTGCGTGAACTATATTGCAGTGCGGTTAACACTTCTGGACAGGACGGGTGTGCAATCACATATCGACTGTTTGGTAGGTCGATTAGGGTCACCGAACGAGATGTTAATCGAATTCTTCATTTTCCTATGGAAAATCTTGTTTCTGATCCTACACCTGAACAGATTGAAATGTTCTTTCGTTTTATAAGGTACCAAGATGACAATTTCAATACTGGTAATCTTTCTAGAACGTTTCTAACCCAGTACTGGAATTTCTTCTTTCACACTCTTAACCATATTTTTTTCTCAAATAGAACAAATCAAGATCGAATAGCTAAATTTATTAAAAAATTAGGGTATGTGGTCGCCAATAATTTGAGGATTAATTTTGGAAAAATAGTGCTTGGTCAAATCATTTTAAAGATGAAACACTTGGGAAGAAGAGATGGTCGGACTCAAAATGTCAAATGTCTATATCCAAGGTTTCTACAGCTAATATTAAATGATTTTTTGAATGATTAAGACAGAGTACGCTTGGAAAATGGTCGAAAGGTGGAATGTTCTTACATGAAGAATGTAATTAATTACATAAGCAAAAAAGAACTATATGGATGTGCCTACAGTCCTTACTGAATATCTAAAGACTGTCCCACTTCCGTTGTTACCAAGACCAGTGAGAGCAGGTATACGACAAGGTAATATTTCAATCTCTGCTATTCCAACCTCTGTATTCCCTGCTGTGTCACAGGAAATACAGTTTCTACAGCCCTTAGTGGCCATCTTACCCGACCAAGAGCAGGAAATCCCACCGACTCTAACACAGGTCGAAGAGCCCATTCTACAAATGTAAACACAAACACAACAAACTCCTACACCTCAATTATCACTTAAACGACCATCCATCAACACTTTTGAGGGAGATAGTGCCTCAGCAGCACTACATAAGGAGTTAGTTACATCAGCCACTGTACCTCATTCTAAATGGAGTAAACCCAATGAACCTGAGGTAACGACAACTGTTAGTGAAACAATTCTTCCTTATCCAATGAGTGAAAATGTAAATGAGGTTGAATTGACGGGAGCAACTATCTTGAGTTCCATTTCACAGAACATAAGAGTGGTTGATGATCTTTCTAAAGATCAAATGCCTTCACAGGCATCCGAGGTGGAATTACTTACCTCAATAACTGCTGGTGAATCTTCCATTTTACGGAAAGATCAATCGGTAAGTGGTTCTTTTATGAACCAAGTGTCTTCAAAAACATACGAGGGAAACTTGGGTTTTGTGCCATTTAATCGATTCAAGTTTAACCTCCCAGAGGGAAAATCTCTGGATCTCTTTCGAGATTTACCACTCTTTACCAGTGGTCGGCAACTCGCTTCACGCGAGGACGGAAGCTCATGAACTTTCATTGCACCATCTATGGCCTCTGAAAAAAGGGCTAGGATGATTTCATTTGCAGGTACACATCTCGGTGGAAGCTCTGGAAGAGAGTTGAGGGAAACACGAACAGAACATTTAAGTGTAACCCAAACCACTAAACCGAGTGAATATAGAGTGTTGAGTGAAACACCTGCAGAACGTACGAGTGAGCAACCTACTCAACCACATGCACCTGTAACCAGAAAAGAATACAACAGACTCCTTACACGGGTCCAAACAATGGAGAAAGAGTTGCCAAATATCTGTAAGTCCATTGCAGAAATCAAAAATTTGTAACTTATTCAACATGATGTATTCCAGGTTCAATTGAATACCATGGCAACCCAGTTAAATGATGCAATCAACTCCTTGGTAAAGCCATCTTCGTCTAATTTACCAACTACACATCCTACTACTCTGGAGGATAACCGAACTGAGGGGGAGAAGTTGGATGATCAAGAAAAATCTACTAGGCGTAAGGGCAAAGAAAAGGTTGTTGACACGGAATTAACTTTATTTTGGGAGAGGAAAAGCTAATGGGAGTATTAGTGCTATGTGGAAAGAAAGCAAGGCAAACTTGAAGATATGTTCAATCTAGAGGAACAATTAACTTGCACTTGGTTCATTTTAGAAATCTGGAAAATGTATATATATGATCCAGAATGCACTTTAATATTATTTATCTTTGTATTTTATTTTTGTTGTATCAGTTGAGTTATCCTCTAGGAATTTGCTTGTTAAACCATAACAATCAAATAGGGGGAGATTGTAAAGCATAATGTAATATAATATGTAATAGAGACATATATACTTAACTAGGATAAAAGATAAATAATATTAACTCAATACAGGGATCGTGAAATTTGAAGAACATGCATCAACAAGGATCAAGTCCCTGAAAGAAGTTCATTAACATGATCAAGCCTCAGTGACAAAATAAGATGTACAGATGATTCAATTGAAAGGTCAAAAGATTCCAGTGATCAAGTTTTTATGGTTGCACAATTCTTAGCAGTGTTCTTAAAGACATGATACGAAGACCACGAGTGAATGTTAGTCGTCTGTGAACCAAACCAGTTGCACTAGGCGTCAACACTTCACAAAGGAATCGAAGTATCTAACTCAGAAAAACTATTAAGAGGTATGATTGAGTTTAGAGCAGTGTTGATATCCTCTAGTTAGTTGGAAGCTGAATATTTAAGGATGTCAAATTATGAGGAAAATGAATAGTATCCGAAATTACTATTCATATAGTATCCAAAATTACTATTCATATGAATAGTAACTGAAATTACTATTCATATGAATAGTAATCAAAATGTCTATTCTAAAAAGATATACCTAAGGTGCCAGTTAAGGTTGTTAATTCAACTAGTTCTTTGAAGACTAGATCAAGTTGTAACAATGTGAGTAATAACATATCTAACATGCCTGCCATGCCCTTGAATAACTCATCTCATAAACCATGTGGCATCTTGAACTGTATGCAATGTGCTTTTAATGTTATGTTTGCATATTTTTATGGTATGCATGCAACTAGTAGTATGAGTGCTCCAAGGCAATACATGAACAGTAGGAAGCATGTTAAGATCCAGGACTGTCACACCACCTAATCCTAGGTCAAGGACCTCAAGTCCTCCCAAGGTTATGGTGAAGACATGGATACCCAAGCTGAAACCAAAGAATGTTAAAGCTATTTACAGGGTTAAGTGTCCAGTTTCTGTTGAAGATGTTGTTTTAAAAATCAAGAATGTTGTTTTTCCTGATAAAAGCCAATTCTTCAAGTACTCTGGACCCAATCAAATTTGGGTTCCGAAGAAAGTTTAACCAATTTTTCATTGCAGGGTGTGGAACAGGTTGATCGTGTTATGTGGATTTTGGACAGTGGATGTTCAAGGCATATGACCGGAGATAGGGCCCGGCTGACAAATGTGGTAGAGAAAGCCGGCCCAGTGGTTACCTTTGGAGATAACAGCAAAGGTAAAACTGATGGATATGGTAGATTGGAAGCTAGAAATGTTATCATTGATGAAGTGTCTTTTGTGAAAGGACTTGAACATAATCTGCTAAGTATCAGTCAATTCTGTGACAAGGGATATGAAGATTTCTTTAACAAGAAGAATTGTCTGATCTCTCACAAGAGACATGAACAGCCTGCACTGATTGGAGTTAGAAAAGGAAATCTGTATGTAGCCAACATGAACTCTAAAAGCACTGAAGAAATCACTTGCTTCTACTCAAAAGCATCTAAAGATGAAAGTTGGCTATGGCACACGAAACTTTCTCATCTTAATTTCAAAAAAATGAATTCTCTTGTTAAAAGAGAAATGGTGAGAGGTTTGCCTTCTATGGAATTCACTCAGGAAGGACTCTATGGTGCCTGTCAAAAAGGGAAGTTGAAAATAGCAACTCACAGGAGCACTAACACATCATCAATAACTGAACCTATGTAATTACTTCACATGGATCTTTTTGGTCTAGTTAATGTGATGTCTATGTCAAAGAAAAGGTATGCTCTCGTGATTGTTGATGACAACTCAAAGTACACTTGGATCCTGTTCCTAAATTCTAAAGATGAGACTTTATAATTGGTGATTGATCACAGAGCTAGATTCAAAATATCCAGTAAGAGCAATAAGGTCAGACAACGAAACTGAATTCAAGATTGCAGTTCTAAATGACTTTTGTGCTGAAAAGGGAATAACAAGACAGTATTCAGCTCCAAGAACTCCTCAGCAGAATGGGGTAGTAGAAAGAAAGAATAGAACCTTGATTGAAGCTGCACGTACAATGTTAAGTGAATCAAGGCTTCCTCTATATTTTTGGGCCGAAGCTGTCAACACTGCATGTTATACCCAGAATTGAACTCTTATCAACAAAGAGTTAATGAAGACACCTATAAAATAAAGAATGAAAAGAAACCAACACTCAAATACTTTCATGTATTTGGAGCAAAATGTTTTGTGCTTAAGGAAGGAGATGATCGTAGTGGAAAATTCGAGGCCAAAGCACATGAAGAAATTTTTATTGGCTATTTAAGAAGATCTTATAAGGTGTATATAATTGATCAACAGAAAATGCTTGAAAGAGTCAATGTAACATTTGATGACACTAAACTCCCCAGTATTTAAACAGAAGATCCATCTGAAAAGTTATCTTTTGATGACATGTTAGATTCAGATTCAGATGATGACAATTCACCTGATGTTATTGATAATGATAACAATAATAATGATGATGATCAGGGTGGTGGTGGTGGAAACAATGACAACATTGGAGATACCCCTAACACTCCTGAACAATCATCAAGTCAACCTAGCAACAATTCAGGGGAGACACTGAAGGATCAACTAGCCATACTCAACATCATAATGAAGAATAAGGTGAATCATCAAGATTTAATCTTCCCAGACAGACTATTTGGAATAGAGCTAACCCCTTTGAGCTAATCCTTGGTGATCCAGATGTTGGTGTGAAAACTAGAAGAGCTTATCAGAATCAATGTAATTATTCAGGGTTTCTATCTGAAATGGAACCCAAGAAAACTGAGGAAGCTCTTTCTGATCCTGATTGGGTACTTGCAATGCAAGATGAACTCAATCAGTTTAAACAACAAGAAGTGTGGAACTTGGTACCCAGACCTAAGGACAAGAAAGTGGTTGATACTAGGTGGATATTCAAAAATAAACTAGATGAAGATGGCATTCTGACTAGAAACAAAGCAAGACTGGTTGATAAAGGTTATTCCCAAGCTGAAGGAATTGATTATGATGAAACCTATGCACCAGTGGCAAGACTTGAGGCTATCAGAATATTCTTGGAATTTGCACCATTCTCAAGCTTTAAGGTTTATCAAATGGATGTCAAGAGTTCTTTTCTAAGTTAATGCAGGGTAATTTTGAGATGAGCCTGATGGGTGAGCTGAAGTTCTTTCTTGGATTACAAGTAAGTAAAAGGACAGATGGAATTTTTATTTATCATTCTAAGTATGTTAAAGAGCTCCTCAAGAAATATCAGATGGAGGACTCATCTTCAGCAAGAACACCATCATCTACAGCTATCAAATTTGGAGCATGTGAAAATTCTGCAAAGGTAGATGTCACAAGCTACAGAGGTATGATAGGTTCATTACTTTACCTTACTGCAAGTAGACCTGATCATATTATGTATGCTACATGCTTATATGCAAGGTTCCAAGCGGATCCTAGAGATGTGCATCTCATTGCTGTAAAACGAATCTTGAGATATCTTAACGGTACCCCTAACTTAGGAATTTGGTACCCTAAAGAATCTGGTTTTAATCTTGTTGGATATACAGATTCAAATTATGCAGGAAGTGTTATAGATAGAAAAAGCACCTCCGGGAGTTGTCAATTCCTAGGAGGAAGACTGGTCTCCGGGTATAGCAAGAAACAGCAAACAGTTTCCAACTCAACAGCTGAAGCTGAATACATCGCTGCTGGAAGCTGCTGTGCTCAGATCTTGTCGATTAGGAATCAGCTACGGGACTATGGCTTTGTGCTTGACAGAATTCCTATCTTGTGTGACAATACAAGTGCCATAGCAATCTCCACCAACCCTATGCAGCACACGAGGACCAAGCACATCGACATCAGGTATCATTTTATCAAAGAGCATTTCATGAATGGTACCGTGGAGTTACACTGTGTACCCACGGAAGAACAAACAACAGATATTTTTACTAAGTCTCTTGACGAATCCACATTCACCAGAATTGTTGGTGAATTGGGTATGTTAAACAGTCCTGGTAATTAAACTAGTTAATATCTGAGGTTTGCTCCTTAATAATTTACAAGTGATTATTTTGTTAGTATTTGTTGATTAAATTCACGTGTATAATTATTTTATCAACTTACCTTGTTGCTTGTTTATTCTCAAACCATTGCTATAATCTTCTCAATATATCTTTGCTTACTTCTTTTATTTTAGAATAATTCATTTTCTCTAAAAATATTTTTCTCAAATTCTACAAGTTTAAATTTGTGAGAAATCTATTTTTGTTGAAAATTTAATTATTTTAAAATCACTTTTGAATATTTGTAATATGCTAATAAGTCATATTTTCTCTCTAAATAATTTTGTATTAGAAAGTTATTTTATTGGAAAATATATAGATTTATTAATTTACTATAAATATATATGTAAATTATTAATATTTTATTTAATAGTTTGTAGTGTGTATCCTTTTGGTATTAATGCTTCGTTTCCGTTTAAGGGACATCCTATGGTCATTAGTAGTTTCTGTAAATTATTTAGTTGTGTGTAAATTATAATTTTATTATATTTAATTTTAGTAATCTGTTTGTAAATTATCTTCAGAAATTCTGCATTAGTCACTTAAGTTTCAAGTTGTGCAGTTTAGACCTTATTAGTTTTTGTACTAATAAGACACGCTTTAAGACATTATAACCTGTATGTCTTATTAGTTCATTTCTTTTATATCTATTAAGACATGTGCTGTATGTCTTATTAGTTTTTGTACTAATAAGACATGCGGTAAGACATAGCTTCATGTCTTATTAGTTCTTTTTCCTAAATGCCTTATAAGACATGCGTTAAGACGTTCTGTTTAATTCCCAATAAGACCAAATGTATGTCTTAGTAGAGTCGAGTCATTTCATTGTCTTATCAATTCTATCTCTCTCGTGTCTTTACACAGAGCATTGCGATATATACATACATATACACACTGTATTGAGTCGAACTGCTACCTAAATCGAGTCAACCATTTTGAAATCTGAGACCAGTTCCTTGTAGATCGCCTTAAGCCCGTTAATTTGATCTTCAAATCGTTGTATTTGGTTGAGATTTGATAAAAAGGGTTTTTCAAAAACCCCAATCGATTTTTTCTAAGTTTTGAGACTTAGAAATTTCTTTTGTAAAATCTAAAAATAGATTGGTGATCACTGTGTTAAGAGGAACAACATACTAAAATTTAGGTTTTTTCTGTTAACCTTGAATTAATTCGAATTTTTAATTAATTATTAATTCTGAAAAATTCAAATACAGTTAATTTTCTGCAATTCTTGGTGTGTTAATATTTGTGTGTGTTTTTGACAAAAATGGCGAATGAGTTTGAGGTTGTTAAGAATAATTTAGTCGGATACTTTAATTCGGAGAGTTGTTCGTATGAAAGATTTAGGCCTTGGATCCGATTTTTAAATGAGCATTCTCTAATTAGCACTGCTATTACTTTAGATGCTCCGTTAAAGGTTGGACCCCTAAGGGTGATGTGCACAACTGCTGTGGTGTCTGAGGACTCAAGATCATTTTCTTTTATTTTTAATGACACACATTATGTGGTGAATGAATGAACCCTCTGTACTGTTCCAAACCTTCCCACGGATAACTTTGAAGCTCTACCATCGGATGCTGAGTTGACTAGTTGTTTCACTAGTATTCGCTATCAAGCAAAGGTAGATCTTAATAGATTTTCTAAAAGCAACCTCATTCAAGAATGGGATGTTTTATTCGATACTGTTTCCAAAGTTTTTACTAACTCTAGGAGAGGTAATTTTCATAATCTTA
Source organism: Saposhnikovia divaricata (assembly GCA_036435485.1). Taxonomy (NCBI): domain Eukaryota; kingdom Viridiplantae; phylum Streptophyta; class Magnoliopsida; order Apiales; family Apiaceae; genus Saposhnikovia; species Saposhnikovia divaricata. The sequence continues at coordinate 89,945,839 of CM071596.1, forward strand.
CTTCCATGATTCAGTATATTGGTTATGCGATTGTTCACAACCGTAGAATCGATATTGGGAATTTGCTTTGGGATGTGCTGGTTTATCAAATATCTAGGGCTAGAAAGGACTTTGACGCGGGTAAAAAGGTTTTATGTTTTTACTCAAGATTTTTAATGCTAATCTTTAATCATCTTATTCCTTCTGAGCTTCAAGCTTGCTTTCGAAATGATCGACCTGTAATGTCTGGGAAACAAACCAAGAAATATTTCACTACCCTAGACACCGGCAGAAAGTTTTTAAATATTCCCGTGTTCATTACACCGTACTTGGCCCAATTCATAAACTTGCCTGTCATACCTGCTATTGCTATTGAGCAACTTGAGCCTGCTCATGTGCAACCTGCACCAGTTCCTGTGCAACCAGATCACGTAGCTGCACCTACTCCTGAATCTGAACATCCACTTCAAGTTGTTCAACCCAGTACTACGGGGACTTCGGCAGTTGCTACTGAACAGGTATTGCCTCCTAACTCTCAAACTACTTCACAATCTATAACTGTTTCTGGAACCCAAGTGGTTGATAGGTTTGACCAAGAGGTTGTAGAACCACAACCTCTATCCCAGGTCCTAGAGCCAAACACAGTGTCTTCTCAAATCTCAAAACCTAAATCCAGAAGTAAATTGCCAGCGAAAAGAGTTGATAGAAGTAGTGCTGATACGAGTGATCTCACAGCTCTGCCTCCACTAAAGAAGAAAAGAAATTTACTGCTTGAGGCAACTATAAACTCATCCATATCCTCCCAACAGGATATCACTACAAGAAAAATGTTAAAAGACATCACCCATTTAACATCGGTTGCGTTTCTGACTGTTGTTAAAGGTGTGTTTTACATCGATTTTACTATAACTGATGTTAAAGTAGGTTTTAGACATCAGTTGTAGTTAAAACCGATGTCTAAACCACGTTTTAAAAAAATAAAAAAACACGCGAATCAATTTTCCCAACCCACTTTCCCTTTCCCTCTAATTACTTAAGAAACATTTCCCCGTTTCTTTTTTTTCATTTCCCCCCTTCAGACATTTTGTCTCACGCTCCTCAAACTCACTCACCCTCACATGTATCGTATTTTCCATTTCCTCAAACTAATTCACTCACTTACAAACTCAGTGAAGAGCCCTAGTTTACAACCCCCAAATTCAAACCCTAGTTTACAAGCCCCCAAATTCAAACCCTTGATTTCAAAACCCCTTGTCGAATCCCAATTAGGTCGAACCCTAACTTTCGATTTTTGTTAATTGGTTATAGAGGAGGCTTTATTTATCTCGGATCCGCTCAAATTAGTAAGTATTTTTCTCCCACATGGATATGTTAGAATGAGTTTGGTTGGTTAGATGTGATGCTTTTGTTTGTATATTCCCTGCTTCTCTTTGTTAAATATTATATCTGTAGTTTTGTTGTTTCTAGTTTTGTTGGATTGTAATTATTACGAGATCCATGGTGAAGGAGAGAGAGTACTATGATGTTCTTGGAGTTAGTCCTACTGCAACAGAGTACGAGTCTTATTGTCTTATGAATCTGACCGGATCTGAAACTATTATTTGATCTTCCTTTTCGTTGAGATAGATGATTCTATATTTGATTATCCTGGATTTGAATTAGGCTGTTTTTAAATATTCGTAGATGATTATTTACATATTGTGTGTGGTCTAATCGACTACCAGGTTGAACTTTAGTTAGTTGATATCTTGTTTTCTGAGATGTGAAACGGGCAATCTTAGGATTCCATTTTGATGACTGGAAGTTCAAAAGCGAGTTTGGAAGTTAATGGTTCCTCAATTGTTTAACTAGCATATAGAGTTCCTCAATTTTAGTTTCTTTCCTATGTTGGAATTTGTAGTTACTCTATTGCTTTTATTGGAGAGTCTTATAAATAATTTGATTCTGTGTTTGTTTTATTGGTAGAGCTGCTTGAATTTAGTTTTGTATGGTTATGCGAATATAACATTTGTGGGTTTTGACGTTGCAGATCTCTCACAGCAGGTACAAGGAGGAATGGAGAACATGCTTAAGATGATGAAGTAGGTTGACAAACTCAGTTAACTTAAAAGGAGTGAGATGCTGAGGAGGCTGAGAAAGGAGTGAAAAAAGGGAGCTCTTTGAGGAGAGAGCTGAGACCATCTTTATCTTGGGTTGTTGCTTACGGCTGGGCAAAGGTATACACATGATTCTTTACATGTTATGGTGGATGCTGGACAGGGATAGTATTCTGGACTAATTATACTTAATTAGCCTGTACAAGTACATTTTGTTTTGTTGATAAAACTGAGACCACTTTTGAGAACTAGTGGATGTATGGAATTAAAAGCATTATGGGGGTATTATTAGTTATGTTTAAAGATGCCTGGGCTGCCAATTGTAAAATGGGTCAAGTCTACGGTTTCCTCTTATCATATTATCTACACATTCAATCTTTTCCTCCCTTATCTACACTAACCTCCCCTGTTTGTCCTGTGTTACTTGCTAGTTGTTAACCCACAAGAGGGTGCGTTAATGTTTAATTTTTTTTAATATTAATGATTATTCATCGCTCTGGAAAAATAGCCATCCATGTCCATGCATGCACTAACACAAATTATCCTCAACGTTTTGCATAACTTTTTCTGATCTTTGCAGAACTGTGTAATGTACATTGTTTTTAAAACTATTTTGGCGTACATCATCCTTTCAAAACTTTATTCAGTTAAGACCACTGAATTAGACAAATGAGAACAGATGAATAGGATAGTATGACCATCTCTACCACTTGTGACTAACTCAGATATTAATTTGTAATATATATTTTATGAAAAAAAGATTATAAACATACAAATAAATGAATGAATGGTGCAGGATGGAATGACATGGATGCTGAATTCAGCTAACAAATCTCTAGCATTTATTTTGGCTGATAATGGCTATGATGTGTGGATTTCTAATACTAGAGGCACCAGATTTAGCCGACGCCATCTTTCTCTTGATCCTGCCGATAAGTTAACTCTCTAATTCTAAGCAAGTGCTCTAGTGTTAATAGTTAATACCTTCTCCAATTTCAGGTATACCCGGAGATGGAAGATGCATGTTCCGCTCTGTTGCTCATGGCGCTTGTGTACAGTCAGGGAAACCTGCTCCAAGTGAGAGGCTTCAAAAAGAATTAGCAGATGAATTACGGACCAGTGTAAGTTCTCCTCGGCCTCAATTTTGAATATAAAAAATAAGAAGATTCTTTATTATACCAAAGTTGGTATTTTTACAAAACAGCAGTATGAAACTTGGTGTTGTATTTACCCCATTCATATTCTTTTATAACAGAGATATTAGCAATTGAATGACACGGACATGGGCAGCTGTTGTACTCTTTGAACTCTGTCCTAGCTAGGTTTAGGGGAACTGGTGTCAGTTTTTCATGTGCACTATATTTTAACTTATTTCTAAGATTATTTTATTTATGAAGTTAATTGATTCAGCATCTGCTAATTTACCAGGTGGCTGATGAATTTATCAAAAGAAGAGAAGAGATGGAATGGTGAGTTTGGACAATCATCTTTTCTGTTTTTTTTTTTGCTAAATTCGGACAATCATCTTTACTTATTGCATTTTGCCTTTCATTCCATGAACTTATTAACAGTTCTAAATATACTGTATTGAAGACTTGGAAGAGAGCCCAAATTTATGTGGCATTGCAATCAGTTTTTATTTTCTGAATATCACATGTTTACCTCATGAACTACTCTCATGACTTGAAGCGTATGATAACACTAAGACAAGTAGACCTGAAGCGTATGATAACACTAAGCGTGTAGTTTAAATTAGTTACTCTACTTGTAGGATAAATCATACGCAGACAATTTCAAGTGGAAAGGTCCTGCAGGTAGTGACGCGAACTATGCAAAGCGTGAGCAGCAGCAGTAGCAGTAGTTCGTGTACTACTATATCAGGTACTTTTTATTCTTTTAATTGAACTAAAGTAGCTTGTGCTTGATAGAATGAAACGAATCTAAATATTCGATCAGGCTTAAAGATATAAACCAAATTTAGCTATTAAATATTAAAAAGTATTTAGTTGAAGCTTGCATTATGGGTTATTCTGCTGTTGTTTTCTGGGCATCTACCAAAGGTTTGTATATAGTGCACTATCCTAGGGTCAACTTGCAATCTCAATAGCTTAGTTGATATTATATGTATGTTGGTGCATTTTCTTGGAATCTCAATACTTTTGTTTGAAATTTTTGTACCTAATTCTTGAAATCTCATCTTTGTCATCAAACCTTTATCTTCAGGCAAGCTACAACTATATTGCTAAGTTTGGGCAAAGTTGCTGCATATGCATTGACACTTACAGGCTTCTTTTATTGCAAAGTAACACCAGACTTGATATTTGAGGGGCCAGTATTACTACAACTGTATTGCTAAGTCAGCTGACTCTTGGAATCTGGTTTTTCGGATAATGTATGAAAGTTTGTTTTTTGTATATAGGTTCGTGTAGAGCAGACCAATTTAGTTTTACTCAATGATGTAAGAATGTTGGATTTCTTTCGTTAATGAAAAAAGTTTTACTTACTTTCTGGTGTGATTTAGTTTTGGTAATTGTAGTGTGTTATTTACTTTATAGTGTGATTTAAATTTAGTAATTATATTGTGCAAATTTATGGAGCTATTTGACATCGGTTAAAAACCAATGTAGTATACAGTTTATTTTGGCAATTTTTGGGAGCTATTTTACATCGGTTAAAAACCGATGTAGTATACAGTTTACAACATCGGTTCTACCTAAAACCGATGTAGTAGAGGAGTTGAGACATCGGTTCTGTTTTGAAAACTGATGTTGTTGATAAGTATTTACATCGGTTTATAACCGATGTAATAAGTCTTTTTTAACATCGGCCCAGAACCGATGTAAAACACATGGACATTTAACAACACCCACCTAGACATCGGTTTTGAAAAGTTTTTACATCGGCCCAGAACCGATGTTTTATCCAGTTTTTTTAGTAGTGTATGGACTTTGAAATGGAATATGAACCATTACTGGAACCATTATCTCAACAGAATGAGTCCATTGAACTTTGCCAGTTAGCCATGGCACCTTGTACAGAGTCAAGCACACCCCTATTACTCACAAAGGGGAAAACATAAATTTAGAATCTGATGTTGCTAGGGACACTGAGCAAGGAGTGCATAATAGGATTGATACTAAAACAGTGCCTACCATTGTCACGGTAGAAGAGACTTCACAGGCTTCAGAGGGAAATCTTGACTCTTTGCCACCTATAATAGAGTCATCATCTCCCCTCCCAGGAGGAACATTCCTGGCTCCCTCAAGGGATTTTTCACTCGCAGCTTCAGCTGGTGAAAGTGGAAGGCAACTTGATCAATCTACCACTGAAGCAATTCAGATTTAAATTTTAAATGAACAAGTAGATTTGATTGAGGATCGGGATTTGCGAACTCCCATTGCACCACCACTGACCTCTCTACAAGGGGCTAGGGTGATTTTTATTTCAGGTACATCGAAAGGAAAGGAGCTATTGTTGAGTGATGTGAGGACCACCATAAACTTGAGTGAAACACATGCACGAAAGGAGAGTGAAACATCCTTGAGTGAACTTCAGGTGAGTGCACACACTGACACAAACACTTTATCATTAATGGCTCAAATCCATGCACTGCAAAAGAAACTTGAGGAAACTGAAGCTGAAAAACAATTCTTTAAAGCACAAGTGGATGAAAGGTCTTCTTCTTCCACCTCTGTACATAACTAGCTCACTGTGATCAAAGATGACATTCAGAACGTGAAGACTACATTAACTCCAGCCATAAATACTTTGTTTCAATCCAACACCCAGACATCTTCAGAAAGGTCAGATATCTTACTTTCCATTGATAATCTCTCTACAAAAGTGGAGGAGCTTCACAAAGAAATACATGAAACTGCTGAGTCTTATGAACTTACCTTTACAAAGCTTGAAGAGAAGTATGACTACATGTATGAATGGTTGGATCATTTGTATGAGATTGTTAAACCCACACATAATATCACCCCAGAACAGAGAGCTTACTTTGAAGGGACTGGAGAAGATAATGGAGATGGTGGAAATTCTGGTGCTGTTAAAGACAAATCTGTAGAGGATAACCCAAGTCCCAACTAAAGGCGGAGAAAACAAGTGGAACGGGGGAGAAGCATAAGGAGAAAGCAAGTGGATCAGGGGGATCAAGGGAGAAGCAGCAGCAGTAGTCAATCAAGGGAAAAAGAGTAGCTACAATTGAGAACATATCAGAATCAGACAACACTGAATACTATACTGGTAAAGTTGATGATTTGATGTTTTTGGTGAGATTACTGAGCCAGATGATATTGTTGGTGAACTAGAATTTGAACCAGAAATTGATCTTAGTGAGTGGAAAGAGCAAGCACCTGACCCGGACTTTGATATGAAGTTGTTAGAGCATGAAGCCAATGTGAAGATAAGGGAAGAAAAACTAGCCAAGATAACTCAGATGTTGGACGAAAAGGAAAGGCTTCTTAAAAAGGAAAAAGATGAAAGCCAACGACTACAGCACTTTAATCTTGAAAAGAGGAAACTTGACATTCTATACAAGGATGGTCAGAAATGGGATCAAGCCAGAAAGGTAATAAGTCTTCCACAACTTTCAACAAACAATTATGAGCAATTTCTTCAAATCATTTACAAGTATCAAGTGGCCAATCCAGAACACCAAGCGTACACTGATGCATTGAAGAATGAGATTACTAGAATAATGGCTGGTTTTGATTCTTTCAAAAAGGAATTGGTAATCGTTGTCCATTGTATAAATGAAGGTTCGTTTCATGTAACTCTTAATTATATAGAAAGAAGAACCTTGTCCGAGCTATGGATTATGGCTCAAAAGATATCACATAATACTGAGCTGAATGTGTTGTTTTATGAACAACTCAAGGAGTTTGCTCGAAAGGCCAGTCCAGAAATAATTCATCTGCCTTATCAAGTTAAATTTCTAAAGAAAGACATACTTTAAACCATCTTCTGTGATTCTGAGCACATGCCTCTTTATGATGCTAAGCATTTAATATGGGTTGGAAAAATGCCGAGGAACACTGGTTTCAATACCAAAGAAAAGAAGGATGCTGCTGACTTCATTCAAAATTACTGTGTTAAAAATATTCCAAGGTATAAACAGGAGGTGAACAGACAAAATTGATTTCAAACTAAACCAGTCAGACTTGAAGGGATAGCAACTGAACATGAACGTATTTTTGATGCTGTGTTGATATCAAATCTGAAGCCCCTCAATGATAAGGCAGTAGAAGATGAAGTTGAACCTGGAGAGATAAGGGAGAAGCACACTTCGAAGTGAAGAACAACTCTACATATTATATTTTTAGAGCTTAGGTAGATCAAGATAGGATAATTTCAGATATGATCAGTCTAGAGGATCATCTATCTTGTATTTATCTTTCACGTTTGAATCTGGAAAATGTTAATATAAACCAGAACTTTTTCTTTATTTACTTGTACTTAATGTTTTATTGTTTACTTGTTTAAGTTGAGTTAGTTGAGTTATCCTCTAGGAATTTACTTGTTATTTTCTAACAAACAAATAGGGGGAGATTGAAAGGCATATGATAGCCTATTTGTAGTTCGAGGATACAAATCAACTTAAATTAGTATGTAATAGTAAATAATAAGTATGAACTGTCCAGTAATCTCAGAATGTTTGATCTGTCAGAAGAAAAAGATTAAAGTCAATCTACAAACTTGAAGATTTACTCATTGAAAGAAGTTCAGACATCTGATCAAGCCTCAGTGAAGTATTCAACAAGAAGTGGATTTATTTAGAAGACAGAGATTTCACTAGAGATAGTTGAAGAACAGTTGGAGCACAGAGCAGTTGAAGAGAGAAGAGAAAAGAAAAAGAAATCACGTTTAAAGTCAAAAATAAAGGACTATCATTGGAGTTAGTCGCTCATGAACCAGACAGTGCATTGAGCGTCAACAGAAAATTCAGTGGTACTTCTTTATTCATCTCAGTGATTCAGTAAATACTAAGACATTTAATGGATGTATAATTATTCTCATTTAATTAATTAAATCAAGTAGTTGATTTAATTAATAAATTGATTCATCAAGAATTAATTTATTTCTTTAATTAATTATTAATTTAATTAAATCAGAATAATTATTTAAAGATTTTAATTCAATTTATTTAAATGATTCAGTAAAATCATTTAAATCGGAAAAATTGAATTAATAAGACATAAAAGGATGTCTTACCGAATGTCTTATTAAGACAAAGCTGATAAGACTTGATCAAGATGTCTTACCGAATGTCTTATTAAAAGGAAAGCTATCAAGACACAACTCTTATGTCCTATCGAATGTCCTACCGAATGTCTTATTGAAGGAAAACAAACTGTTAAGACATAAGGAATGTCTTGCTGCATGTCTTATTAAATATTGTGAAATCAAAAAGAGGCAGTAGCTTTGTATAAAGATCAAGAGGCTGGCGGCTAGAAAAATATACAGAACATTTCATTCAAGACTGAAACAAAAAGACCAGCAGATCTCTCTCTTCTTAAATACAACTGCAAGAGCAATTAATTCGTGGAAAATAAAAAGCTTAGTGTTTGTAATATTCTATCCGTTCGAGCTTGATTACTTGTGACTCTTGTACTATTAGCGAGTTTTTACTCCTAATCTATATCTCGATTTTTATTAAAAAATTAAGAAAAGTTCATGTCAAATTTTCTAATTTGTTTTTAACAACTTGATATTACTCTGTACTGATTTTCTAACAACCCTCAAGTTTAATATATCATTATATTTAACTTGAACTTTGTTTCATTTAATTCCGCACAAATTTGTCTAAATTGAATTTTTATCTGAAGGACAAATTTCGATAAAAATGGATAGATTGTATTCAACCCCTTGCTACAATCCTATTGGACCTAACAGAATAGCAGCATTAGCAAGACTGCATTGTTAATACTACTCAACACATCAATTGAAATTGCAAATTTGCTTCTTTAAACAAGTGGAGAACATAGAAAAAGTGTGTGTCATATTTCACGTGCAACGGCATATTAAGCAGGTAAGATTTTGTTGAATTTAACTCCACAACCAGGTTGACCGTAATATTTGCACACATGTACTATAAACATTAACAATGGTACATGAGAAGTATCAACTATTATGTGTAATTACCAATAATGTTAAATATCTAATTAAGCCAGAAGGCAAGGTACGAAAGGATCCCTTTCTCCAGTTGACATCAAAGTTTACCTGCAAGGCAAGCAAAATCTTATGCCTTCTCATGTGCACTTCAGAAGATAGCAGATGTGTCTCTAAGAAATCAAGCGAGTGCCTCTGGAGCAGTTTCAAATACTTTGTAGCTTTCAGTAAAGGATCTTCAACCTACAGTATTATTATTCCCAACTCAATTCAGAAGTACTAGACATAATATACAGATCTTTCATATTTTCGGATTCTGGAAAATAGAGAAGGGTGTGGATAGACCTGCAACACTTTTGATCAACTGGTTTAACAACCCGTTTTCCTGATTTTGAGACACTGGCACTGGATTCTTAATTCTTCACTTCCGCCTCCTTATAGAAACCATGATTTTAGGGTACACAGTGAGCAAAAAGAAGAATAGAACTCCCTAAGTACAAGAAAAAAATTGAAGTACTTTCTTAGTTCGGGCTACTGCCTTTCTCTATTTTTACCTAATTTTCTTTTTTTGAGCAGCAGGTAATTTTGCCATTTCATCATCATCTTCGACAGCCGACTTTGGAGGAGAATCATAGAGCATAATATAGCATCTGCAACTCAAAAATAAAGAACATGTAAACAACAGATGATTAAATACGGCAACAGCTGCAACTAAAAGATGTACTAAGAGGCTCTAACGTCTACGTTAAGAATCAATTACCATGGGTAGACCGCTCATGCAGACTATTATTAAGATACTCACGGGTACATACCAAGAAGAAGAACTCGAAATCATAAGTAAAAAATCAATAGAGAAACATAGAAGAAAACGCACCTGACAGCCCCAGTCGCAGCCTTGCAAAAATAGGGATGTGAGTGGAGCCAATCTTGAAATTTCAACATATCAATATAAGCTCGTAGAGTCATCTTCGTTAAGCAGTAAGATTGAAAAATCAAACTGATCTTTATTGATGTCTGCGTAATGCTTCTCGACAACCAAAAATTTCTTTAGAGCTTTGCCAAGTTCACCTTGGCAGAAGTAACTTTCTCCAAATGCAAGCTAATACCTTAAAAAAATGGCTCAACAATCAGATTTAACAGCTACAAGCCAGATTAAGCGATTAACAATTAACACAACATATTTCAGGAATCGGATTTAAACAGACACATACCACATGCGCTGCATATCGTGTAGCTTGTTGTGCAGCTCTCCATCTTTTGTGAACAGTACAGCAGTCTTTTATGCCAGGGAAACTTTGAAAATGTTTTAATGCAAAAGTTATTCATTGTTAGAGACGTTTGCAAGATTGAGACTAGATTATTGAGGATCAACTTTGCTATCACATGAAAAACAAAATTTCAAGCTGGAGAAATTTGCAGCTTTAGAACCTGATCAGCTTGCAGCATACGTTTAACACAATCACTATTTGCACAACGATCAGCAAGATCCATACATCTAGCTTCATCTTGTAGAAACTAAAAGTAATAAGTGCAGATATGCAAAACAGTAGGCATCTTGAGACAAGCTCGTTTGTATTATAAACTTAGAAAAGAAATCGTTCTGTGGTGGTAAACACAGTAACGTTTACAAGCAGATTAAATAGACTAATGACACACAAGATGATGGCTAGAAAATAGATAACAACTTCTAACTTAACTCCACTACTAATTCAAATGCATCCTACAATCACTCCACGTACTACTACGTTGGATGACCAGGTCACACGGGATACAAAGTGTATAACTCGTACTAATTTATTCTTTACATAAACATAAATATAAGCCCATCAACTTTTATAAAACCCATCAGTTTAATAATTAATAACCAAGTTTAAGATTATTCCAACAATTACTCCCATAATCTTAAACTTATGAATCACTTCTCTTCATTTTGTGATGCACTTCTCACCACCATCTCTTCATTTTTGTGATGCACTTCTCACCACCATCTCTTCATTTTTGTGATGCACTTCTCACCACCATCTCTTCATTTTTGTGATGCACTTCTCACCACTCTTAAGTTTGATGCACTTCTCATCAAAAACAAATTTGGAGTACTTCTCTCCAGGGTGCACTTCTCACCCACAACTCTACAGGAGTGGTTCTCCCTCGATCATCGTCCTGAGCAGCCAAGGGTTCAGCTTCTTTCTCTAATTTTAACTTCTCCTGGACAGTGCATACAGAATAGAATAGTAGCCCCATATGCATCCCATACTGCATATGATGATACCTCCCACTTGCCCACACTAATTTTAATCTTTCTCGGCAGCCCCTCTGCTGCAAGCACCTTCTCAGCTGGAGCTGCTTCTTGAAAATCATATTATTATGCCACAAAGATCGGTAGCTCTGATACCAAATGTAGAAAAAGTAATAATTGCAGATATGCAAAACAGTAGGCATCTTGAGACAAGCTCGTTTGTATTATAAACTTAGAAAAAAAAATCGTTCTGTGGTGGTAAACACAGTAACGTTTACAAGCAGATTAAATAGACTAATCACACACAAGATGATGGCTTGAAAATAGCTAACAACTTCTAACTTAACTCCACTACTAATTCAAATGCATCCTACAATCACTCCACGTACTACTACGTTGGATGACCAGGTCACACGGGATACAAAGTGTATAACTCGTACTAATTTATTCTTTACATAAACATAAATATAAGCCCATCAACTTTAATAAAGCCCATCAGTTTAATAATTAATAACCAAGTTTTAGATTATTCCAACACATCTGCCTATGCTGCAGCAGCTGCCAAATCACCTCCATGCTTTAATATCCGGCTCTGACGTTATTAAAACAGAAAATAAGTATTTCCAATTATACAAACAGAGCCCGAGGAATTAACTCGATTCTAAAATCATGCAACACCCCACCATCACCACCACCAACACAAAAAACTATATAATATGTTATAATAGCACTGGTATGATCAGACCCAGAGCCGGTCCTGAGATTTTGGATGCCCTGTGCAAAACAAAAAAAAGTGTCCTAATAATAATAAATTTTTTTAACAATTACATAAAATATTAAACATTAACTGAAATTTGTAAAAAAACATAACAAGTTCATATGTGTAAGTTGTCAACCAAAAACATTTAATAACTTTAATGATATTTATAGTCTACATGGTTAACAATAAAAATAATTAGTATTAGTTGAAATTTGAAAGCAAAATTGTGTGTAAATATAATATTTTCTTATTTTACTCAATATAATAATTTTTTAATTATTTTGACAACACCATTTTCAACTTTTTTCTCATTTACAAATTTTTTTAACCTTTAAAATTAAACTTAACTTTTTTTTTTCAAATAAAATATACATACATATATACACCTACCTAAAAAAATGTGCCCTAGTAAAATGGAGTGCCCTGTGCGATCGAACATGTCGCACATGCTCAGGGCCGGCTCTGATCAGACCTTGATTGAGTACAGATCGATAACTGTTGGAGTGTGTTCAATAGCTTCATCAATTTTAGCAAGAGCAATGTCATACTGCCCTCATCTATCATAATTCGGTAGTGAAGGGAAGAAAAAAGAAAAAAAATAATAACTGTGAACAACAAGAAGGAACTTATGGACTAATGGAAAAATAATATAAAATTATAAATATAATAAAAATTGATAAATAATACAAATACACAAGTTTTACAAATCTATGGCATTAGACCCGAGCAAGATAGAACAAAGTCCACATAAGTGTTGAAGGGGGCTCTTTTTCCACTCTAAAACCAAACCAAACCAAACGTACCCAGTATATCCCGCTCAGAGCAGGGTCTGGGGAGGGTAGGTTGTACGCAGACCATGCCCCCACGTTTTAGGGTAGGGAGGCTGTTTCCGTGAAGACCCTCGGCTATGTGCTCGACATGTACGGTGTGTGAAATAAACAAAGGAATCAAAAGGATATGCGATAACGTTCCAAGCAATACCTGAGCCCATGGCTTTTTCCACACGGGACTTACCTACCATACCCCTAGGTACCACCAAGAAAAGCTCCCTGCACCTGCACCTGAACCACCTGGAAACATATGATATTAAATATAAAAAATGAAAACAGAAAAAGAAAACGGGAAAAGTCAAACTCCTAAGAAATGGTCAACCGGGACAACCCAACTCTGAGGTTCTCCACTACGGAGCCGTCCCCTAGAAGAGAGTCCACCACTCTGATTTGCCGCCTCCACGAACACCTGTCCGCGGTCAAGGTCTCACTAAGGTTCAAAGCCTTCAGATCCAACTTAAGCTGCTCTTCCCATGACCTCCTCGGTCTGCCTCTCCTCCTCACCCCATCAACCGAAAGACTCTCGACCCTACGCACCGGGGCTTCCGGCCGCCTCCTACGGACGTGGCCGAACCATCTCAACCTCCCTTCCCTAACTTAAGCTGAAAGAGGCGCCACTTCGAGCTCGATCCTGAACACCCTATTAGGGATTCTATCTCGCCTCGTGCGGCCACAAGACCACCGCAACATCCTCATTTCAGCTGCTTCCAACGAGTTTTCGTGGGTCTTCTTCACTGCCCAGCACTCAGAACCATATAGCATCGCAGGCCGGATTGCCGCTCTATAGAATCTCCCTTTCAACTTTAAAGGAACCTTCTTGTCGCACATCACCCCTGACGCTGCCCTCCACCTTAGCCACCCAGCCTTGATACGATGCTTGACATCGTCTTCAACCTCACCTTCCTTCTGGATGATCGACCCCAGATACTTGAACTTATCCGTACGTGGGACGATCTGATCTTGGATCTTAACCTCCACCCCATCGTCGATGGCCTCGCCACTGAAGTTGCACCAGAGGTACTCGGTTTTAGTTCTACTCACCCGCAAGCCTTGTGACTCCAAAGTTGATCTCCATAATTCCAACTTCTCGTTGACCTCCCCTCTAGACTCCGCCACTAGCACAATATCGTCAGCGAAGAGCATGCACCATGGGACGGCGTCTAGGATCCCGCAAGACATGACATCCAGGATAAGAGCGAAAAGGAGTGGGCTAAGGGCCGAACCCTGATGAAGCCCAATCTCCACTGGGAAGAAACGAGAGTCACCCACTGGGGTCCTGACGCAAGAACTAGCTTGAGAGTACATGTCTTGAATCACTCTTACGTACGCCGACGATACACTCCGCTCTACGAGGGTCTTCCATATCGCTTCCCGGGGGATACTGTCATAAGCCTTCTCGAGATCAATAAACACCATATGAAGGTCTTTGCGCCGCTCCCTGAACTTCTCCATAAGGCGTCTGACGAGATGTATGGCCTCGGTCGTCGATCTCCCCGGCATAAAACCAAATTGATTCTCAGAGATTACAACTTCTCTTCTAATCCGGCCTTCTACCACTCTCTCCCAGAGTTTCATAGTATGGCTGAGTAATTTAATACCCCGATAGTTACTACAACTCTGTGCGTCTCCTTTGTTCTTGAAAAAAGGAACTACAACACTACGCCTCCATTCTTCTGGCATCTTAGCACCCAAGAGTAGATCATTGAACAGATTCACTAGCCATTTAATGCCCACTTCGTCAAGACAAATCCACACCTCGATTGGGATCTGATCCGGACCCACCGCCTTCCCTTTCGCCATCTTACGAATGGCCCCCTTGACCTCGTCCGCGCTGATACGCTCACAAGGAGACGAGGGGGGGAACTCTAGTTCACCACCGGCCCAACTCCTCCTATTCTCATTGAAAAGGTTATGGAAGTACGAACTCCACCTCTCCTTAATAGCGTCTTCATTAGGTAACACTCGGTCTGAATCATCCTTTATAAATTTGACAGCACCCAGGTCGCGCCGCCCTCTCTCCCTAGCTCTAGCTAGTTTAAAGATAGCATTCGTTCCTTCCTTGGTGTCCAGGCGCTTGTACAACCCCTCATAGGCTTCCCCTTTGGCCTTCGCCACGGCTCTCTTTGCCTCCCGTCTCGCCACCTTGTACGCTACCAACTTCTGACTCCTCACCGCCCCTGCCCTCAAAGATAACAGCTCTTTAAAGAGCGCACGCTTAGCCTCAACTTTCGATTGAACCTCCACGTTCCACCACCAGGACTCCCTATGGCTCCTGCACCTACCCGAAGAAATCCCCACCACTCTCTCGGCCACACACAGAATGTCCTTCGCCATTCTGGTCCACCTACGGTTAGCGTCTCCATCATGAGCAAAACTACCTTCGATGACCAGAGACTTCCTGAATTCGGCCGCCTTCTCGCCCTTTAGATCTTTCCACAGGATTCTCGGTCTGCACTCTCTCGACCTGCGGATAGCTCGACCTCCCATGTTCAGATCCATGGCCAACAGCCGGTGCTGAGATGCACACGCCTCACTCCGGAACACCTTGCAATCCATGCACGACCTGACATCCCGACTGCGCACAAGTAAGTAGTCAATTTGAGTGAAGTTTCCCCCGCTACTAAAGGTGATGAGGTGCTCCTCCCTCTTCTGAAAAACAGAATTCACGATTACCAACTCCTGGGCAGTAGCAAAGTCCAACAAGGCTGACCCACCCACATTTCTGGTCCCAAAGCCAAAACCGCCATGAGCGCTGGTGTAGCCATCCGCCCTCTCACCAATGTGACCATTGAAATCGCCCCCCAGCACAAAGAATTGGTCGTCAGGGATACTGCCAACCAACTCATCTAAGCAGACCCAGAACGCCTCCTTCTCGGAATCGCTCAGACCGACTTGAGGTGCATACGCACACACCACGTTCACCACCTTCTCCCCAACCACAACCCTGACGGACATGATCCTATCGTTGCACCTCTTCACTTCAACCACGTTGTCTTTAAGATCCTCCGCCAAAAGAATACCCACACCGTTCCTCGAGTTGGCAAGACCTGAGTACCACAATTTATACCCGTTCGCTACTCTGCAACTAGCCCCATTCCACCTAGTCTCTTGGATACAAGCCACATCCACTCTCCGCTTCTTCAGCACGTCCACTAGCTCCAACAGATTACCTGACAAAGTACCTACATTCAAACTGCCAACACGCAAACTACGCGGCATCGATTAAAAAAGAAAACACAAAAACAAAATAAAATAAAAACACACACAAAAGGGTTAAAAAAACACAAAATAAAAACAAAATAAAACACATAAAAACAAAATCAAAATAAAAACAAACGAAAAACAAAATAAAAACCAAATAAAATCGAAAAAAGAAACGCGAACAAAAGAACACAAAAAGGGGATAGAAAGGGGATAAAAAAACAAAATACAAACACATAGAAAAGAGAGGGGGAGGGGGGGTGGGGGTTTACGGTGGGTAGGAGAGATAGGAGATGGGAAAAGAAGAATAGAGGCTGAGGTGTTGAGAGGGAGGGAAAGGTGCAAGAGAATGAACGGAGCGGGGGTTGTTGCGGGGAAAGGTGAAAGAGAATGAACGGAAAGGTGTTGATGCGGGGAAAAAGGATGAACTCTTTGATGTTGCTGCATATTAAACACTATAAACAATCCATATCATGATATCAAACCATGCTCTCTGCCAGTTCTGTAATCATTCTCTAATACCTCAATACTACATGATGCTAAAAAAATACAGTTCATATGAAAGTGATGGTACAATTCAACTTGCGGTAATCACTGCAAAGTTTTCTTATATTTTAGTAGTAACTAAATAATGAAATGGTTGGTGCCCAATGATACAGAAACAGGGGGTCCAAAGCTGAACACCGTTTGAAAGCCAGTTGACGACCTAACTAGTAATCCGGTACCTAATAATTACATTTGCTCTTTCTCTATGATGAAAATATTGGGAGATGCCACGTTAGTATATTACCTCTCAACTGCACCCTTAGCTAACCAGTGTACCTATTAAACTAATCAGTTATCTCATAATTTTGTACAACTGAGTAAAGATGCGTAACATATCAAACATTATCCATAAAAGGAATGTTACCAAAAAGAATGGGTAACTTTACCACATAGATGAGGTTACCAAAAAAGTGAGTTTCCCTATTGATACTTAGTTAGCACAGAAACAGTGTTGACAGTGCAGAATATAAGAAAATACAGAAATATAGAGTTGCAGACTAATCTTCACACTAGATCACAAAGTAAAAAGACCAAAAAAGAAAAAAAAATGTGGCACGGAGGTGTATTTAGTATTACAGAGTAAAAAAATGATGGTGAGAAATATATGGTCAAGGTAAAGAGTTTGAGCTAGTAATGTTATCTCCCAGGAAACACCCCACTCGTCTTAAGGGAGCGCTCAATCTCAACGGCCAATTCCTCTAAAATATCAGCCTGTATGAATAGACAAAACAGGTCAGGTTTGTGATTGGGTAATAATGCTTTGATCGGGAGAAGCAAATAATGTGGGAACTGTTATCATCGGTACATGGGATCCCAATAAGAGCTTGTACAAGCCTTTCCAGGGTGATCACAGAGTGGAGAAAGATCGGAGAATAGTGATGGAACTCCCCAAGGAGAATTAAAAATATAACGTGTAAGTTTGGTACTGAAAACAGGATATCAACCAAATGAATCAGAAAGTATAGTACCTTTGCTAAAAGAGGCCAGATATAATTATCGGCTGCCTCACAGAACTTCTCAGCATTCATAAAGTCAAGAGGTATCCTCTGGAAAGCAAAAGAAAGGAATATTTCAATACAACATAAACAGATTCTTCTGATCTATACTTTACTCAAGACGTCTCGAAATGGAGGAGAAAGACATAGGTGGATCAAACAAAATGCAGAAATAACAAAATTCAAATGAGGACCATGTATATTGTAACATGCAAAAATAAAACTAAAATTTCAATAACGTCAAAATCTAGATCTGTGTGAAACACTAAGTTCATATCAGAATAGTTACATCAAGGAAAAAATAGTAACAATACAACTGAACAAGAAAAACATATCCTGATAAGAAAAGAAAATGGAAAAGCTAGAAGGCACAACATGTTTGCTACTCAATTAACATATGCCAATCATGGTCTAACAAGGGTGATTTATTTATATTCTTAAACCAAACATAAATTCACATTTTGTGATATGTAAGAACGGGCATACGCAATGATCTTCCAAAAACGACTAAAGACGCTAAAAAGATTTCCCCCAACTAGATATAAAATTCATTTTACAATCTATACAGAAGTTTGTAGTAACTATGGGAAATCAAATAAGGGAAGTAAACAAAGGAAGCTGAACCTTAACAGCAGACGGCCAAGTGTATTGCAGCCCAAGTGACTTGTACAACGCCTCCAATTGTTCAATCTCATTAGAGGAATATTAAGCACTCTCTGAATATAATCCCAAACACTTTTGCAGACCTTCATAGTAGCTAAAGAATTCAGAAGGGAACAGAAGGAACAAAGGAAAAGGTTAGACTACAGCAGATATTACACTGTCAAAAAAAAAAAAATAATACATTCTAATACAGATAAAAGTATATATGACTGGAAAAATTTGTGTGCTATCCAAATTTGTCAAGATAACTTCAAAAACTGACAACTGAAAATCCACCAGATTACCTTGCATATGTAAAAATTAGCATTAACACTTGAAGACTATAGACAATACATGTGTCCTGCCACTACAACTCCAAGTACCCTTTCCAGTAACCTCAACGTGTTCAAGACTCCAAGGCCAGGAGAAAACTTAAATAATGAGACACAAGTTTTATTTGATTTGCATGGATTTCAGACATGATTTCAAGGGCATATAGAATTAACGCCCTCATATCAGACATAGGTTTGGTCAAATTTGATACTTTTACTTACAAAAACCAATCGAAAAGTATAATGTGTTCATTTGAAATTGGTTTTATCAAATGCAGTTCTATTTTAAACATTTTTATAACAAAGAAACATGCTATTGCTATCCATCGAGCCATCGTAAGCATCTTGAAGTAACATTTGTTTTGGAAACACAAATGATCAAATCTTAAATTTGATCTAAAAACTTGGACTTATTCATTTCATTGATATGAGAAAAACTGAAACAAAAAAAAAAACATCGACACATCATGAAGATAATAACTATCGAACATAATAGAAATGCAAATATATTTTCATTAGGCACATAGTCGCTTTAATTTACACAATTGTGCGACTTCTGACAACAAACAAAATTTATTTATATACCTATAGTTATCAGGATTCATATAAAGCAACGCCCTGTACAACTTTTCACCCTCTTCCAACCGACCAAGCTTCACAAGAAGAGATACTTCCACTTCCTTGTACGACAATTTATCAACGTGAAATGACATGTCCCAATCAACATATAATGCCCAAGTTGAAATTCAGCTAATCGTGCGAGTGATAACACACAATTACAATTTTGTAATTCTTTTTGTGCAACTCTTCCAGAGCTTTCTCAACCATCTCCCACTCCTCTAGTAAGGATTCCTGGAAAGTATTGAATTTATATAAGCACGAGCATAGTGTACAACTATATGGTTCTGACTTCTATAAATGTTTTACAGTATATTGTTTCTGAAAAAAAAAATTTAAGATTTCATATTTAACAAGAAAATCGGTGGACACTGATGATGTTGTATCAACTCGCTGATAGGGATATAGTCATATATGCGAAGTTCGGAATAAGAGAATCACATGCGAAGTTCAAGTCCCTATGTTCTAAAATAAAGAGGAAATAGATAATTATGAAAGGGAGGGACGGATTCAAAAATATAGCAGCAGGATCATCAACCTTGGGGTACAATAAATCTAGTGCTCGAAAACAAAGCACTGAAACTTATTGAACCTAACTGTTACAATATTGAAACCTCATTGTTTCTATATGATTAATTCGAACAAGTCTGTCATAAAGTTTAAAGTAAGATGCATTTTGTCAGTGACAAATTTCCAGAAAAGCCGAAAATATCTTTGACTTTAACATGCCATAACCATATTTAACATATTAAAACAATATGAATAAAAAAAATAAAATTGCATGTCAAATTACTCGCTTTGTATAAAAAGCATATCTCCATGCTCCAAACGTTCATTTTCGGGAGGATGATCGTTCTCCAAAGTCCCTTTCGTTTGCTTCAAGAATATCAACTGCTTTTGATGCACTGCATAGTAAAGACTTTTAGTGTTTATGCAAATGATAGTAAGAAGATAAAGATGAGAGAGAATGTGATTCTACTTGCATTCCACAATAATATTGTAATGCACACATTGAGGTTACACAACTGCCACTTGTGATCTTATATGCTACTGCTAGACTATTACTCCAATAGCTTGGAACAAAAGACTACAAAGCCCTCGTAGGGGACAGACCATTAAAGCAACTAAGACAAACGTACTGATTAATTAAGTACTAGAAGACAGAGTCCAGAACACACACTGCAACAAACTCCAAACTGCAGTGCAACAACTTTTGTAACGACCTCAATACTTCATTACTCCCCCTCAAGCAGAGTGGAGTTGGCTTTCGAGACTCCAAGCTTGCTTAACATATAGTTGTGTTGCTTGATTGGTAATGGTTTGGTAAGGACATCAGCCACTTGCAAATGGGATGGAACATGAGTTGTTGTAATGGCTACTTCAGTGATCTTATCTCTGATGAAACGACAGTCGATCTCGATGTGCTTCGTGCGTTCGTGTAGCACCAAATCCGCTGCAATCGACAATGCTGCTTGATTATCACTTTTAATGATGGTTGGGGGCAGATCAGAGAGCCCCATGTCCCTTAGCAAGGAGGTCAGCCACGTCACTTCGCAGCAAGTGAACGCCATTGCCCTATATTCTTCTTCTGCTATAGAGCGAGCCACCACGGACTGTTTCTTGGTTTTCCATGACACTGGTGTTGGGCTTGCTAATCAGGTCTTAACTCCACATTAGTATGATATTGTCCGCTTTGGGCCGAGCCCGCACGGATTTGTTTTTGGGCACATCCCAAAAGGCCTCATACTAATGGAGTTAATCTGGCTGCTTATTAACTAGCAATATGCCCCTCCCACAACCGATGTGGGACGACTCCTAACAATCTCCCCCTTCACACATCGGGCTCGACACCTGCCAAATTTGCCACCATTCTGTGTGATCTGGCTTCCCCTTGACCCATACTGGAAGCTCCTGGCTATCTTGCGGCTATCTTGCTCCCCGGGCTCATACTGAAAGGCCCACCTGCCTCCCCCTTAAGCCTATCCTGGGTAGCCACCTGCCTCTTCCTAGGCCCATTCTGGAAACCCATCTGAGATTGTTCTGGACCGTTATAACCTTAGCTCTGATACCACTTGTTGGGCTTGCTAATCAGGTCTTAACTCCACATTAGTATGATATTGTCCGCTTCGGGCCGAGCCCGCACGGATTTGTTTTTGGGCACATCCCAAAAGGCCTCATACTAATGGAGTTAATCTGGCTACTTATTAACTAGCAATCTGCCCCTCCCACAACCGATGTGGGACAACTCCTAACAACTGGTGAAGAACCCAACAATACACAATACACTACTAGAAAAAGTAGAATAGACATCGCCCCTTTAACATCGGTTTATGATGTCCCCGATGTAAAAACTATCAATAACATCGGTCAAAAAAAACTGATGTCTTTAATATATTATGAAATCACATTACCAGCCAACCGATGTCATTGACATATCATTAAAAAATCAATGACATCGGTCAAGAAAACAACTAATGTCTTTCACATATTATGACATCGGTCAAAAATAAACCGATGTCTAAAGTATGCTTAAAAAAATTTGCACTCCGCGCCCGCACAATTACCTTTGCCCGCTTAATACCCAAATAATTTCCCCCCTTAACCAAATTTTGAATTCCCACAGCTTTTCCCCCTTCATGCCAAAATATTTCCCCCCTTAGCCAATTTTCAATTTCCCCCTTTTTTTTAACCTCCTGTTTTAAACAAAAACAAAAGTAAATTAAAACCAAAACACAAATCTCTCTCTCACCTCACCCTCTCTTTCTCTCTTTCTCTCTCGACGGCTCACCGTCTCTCTCTCTCACCTCACCTCTCTCGACGGCCTCACCCTCTCTCTCTCTCTCTCTCTCTCTCTCTCTCCGGCCTCACCCTCTCATCTTAAAACAAAAACTCTATAAATCTCATCTTCTCGATCCTCTGCAACTCAATTGAATTTGGGTAAAAGCTAACAAAAATGGCGGCGACTCCAGTTCCGATGGTAGAAGACAAAAACTTCGAGGACGATCAATTGGCCTCTATGTCTACTGATAGATATTGCTAGGGCTTCTCGTCTCCTCGATAATGAAATTCGTGTTCTCAAGGTATTAATTAATTTATAGTTTAATTACATTTTCTATTCAGTTGTGTTTATTTTGTGTATTTGTATGCGGATTAAGTGATGGTTTGATTGTTGTAGGATGAGTTACAAAGGACAAATCTCGAAGTCGATTCGATAAAGGAAAAGATTAAGAAGAATCAGAAGAAGATTAAGCTTAATAAGCAGCTTCCGTACTTAGTCAGAAACATCGTTGAGGTTGTTATTTCTGTTATACTTTACTGTTAGTTTTCGATTAGTGTATTGTGTTTGATTTGTTTTTATTTTGTTATACGGTTTGTAATTTGTCATTTTTAGTTACGTAATTAAGGTATGTTATTGCGATAAATTTAGGCTTGTAGAATTGTTATTTCGATAAGTAATAGATGTCTCTTCGAAGTTATCTTACCTCTGTAATCGTATTATCCTTTGCTGCGACTCTCTGTACATATAAGATACGTTTGTATGTTTTTTATTTTCTTCTTTACAGCTTCAAGAGTTAGCCAAATAACTTATTGATCTTTTGAATTTAATGGATACCTCTGAAGAAGAGAGGAGCTTATTTGACCAAGTTACATGCAATGTTACATGAAGATGTTGGTGCACACTTGAATGACAATAGTAATTAGATAGGCGTGAGTGAATGACAATGAAAAATTGACAATTGAAATCTCATATTATGCTATGCCATTGGTAGAGAAAAGTTACATGAGCCTTAGTTATAGGTATGATGCTCAAATGTAAAACGTCCTTATATACATTGTCATTTTTGGTTTGAGATGTTAGCGCAGTATTATGTAACATATTTGACTAATTTTTCAATTGACAGACAAAGCTAAAGGAGTCTCAGTATCAAATAACACCATGGCGTTCTGATATGAAGCTTACAAGCTTTGCTCAGTCACCATCACATTCATTTGTGGTAGGATTGGTAATGTTCGTGTGTCTATTTATCTTTATCATGCTGTTTATGACCTACTTTGTTTATCTAATAGCAAAATGGGCTTGACCTGGTCCCTCAACCATCTCGGATTTAAAGGAGAGTCAGCAATACCATCTACCATGTGGCCCATCAAAAGTTAGAGACTGAGATATTTTGGACAATGAACAAAGCAATTTAAGGGGTGTTGCAAAAACTTTAGAGACAGATGATTTGGGGAGGTATTCACCTCTTTCAAGTAGCTCGTGAGTGAGTCAAATGTTAACTGCTCCTTCTACCCTGTAAATCTGTCAAATGTTGGCAATGATTTCGCAAATCTAATTTTAAATAATGTTTTTTGCAGATCCTTCTACAAGGTGGCTTTTATCCCTACTCGAGTTAGTAAGGCAGAGAAATTTATTTGGAGTATATTAGAAGCAGAACAACCTACTTTCAGGTTTCTTTATCATTATAGTTTTAGTTTTATTGAATAGCACAACTTTGAAACAAGTAGATAAATATTTAATTCCTACTGGCCAAGCTATCATCATTTCTCTTTGCTTGGAGTAATCTATTTGTTTATGCATGTAAATGAGGGGGGAAAGAGAAACTCTGTGATTCAGTAATCTGTTACTTCCATTGGCTAGTATGGTTTCGGTCTGTATTATTGCAGAATTCCTTTGTTTAGACTACTGTAATGGCTAATGTTGCAGGCAGTTGGTTTGGGCTCTTTTTTCGGAACTACTGATGCTGCTTGAGCTGATGCTATCAGATTTAAATCATTATATATTGCAACGCTTGTGTTTAATATTAATTTTCTGCATAAGTTATTATATATGTTATTTTAATGATTTATGTGGGTTTACATTGATTTTACTTTTGTATCATTCTTGTTTAAATGTCAAAAGACATTTATTGACATATCTTTTAGTATAGAAAAGGGACTTATTGTATTTTTCTGCAGATGGGTGTCAAAAGATGGGATTGGTGCTGTTGGACGCCTATTCATTCGAGAATTATTGATACCCTAGTGGCAAGGGTGCAATGCTCAATCCTCCATCTCCATGCGAAGGTTTAGACTCTACAATGCTCATTTACCTGTCCCGTAGTTTCCTGTTTGCATGGCCATTTTTTCCTTTTTATCTTCTGAAATATTCAGTTTGATATTAATGTAAGGGGGTTTTTAGTTTTTGTTGGTGTATTTATTTTGTGCAGAATTTGAAATTTGTGCAGGGCTTTTATTTTATGTATGTCTGCAAAGGTGCCTGCTGTTGAAAGAATTTTTAGTGAAGCATTAGCATAAGGTAATACAAGCATAAGGTAAATGTATCGTCATAGGTCTCCAAAGTACTGGCGAGGCCAGAACTGAAGAAGCCGTAACAAAATATGTGAGTTTTTTTTTGGGTAAATTTAATTAAATATATTCGAGTATACATGCACCCTGCCCACACTGGGGTTCAAATTCTTGACCTCTTTTTACCAGGATAAGAGGGGTGTTTTATCCACCAGGCTAAGCCTTGCAGATAATATCTGAGTGTATTGTCTAATAGCTTTTTTTGTAATTTGTTGTCGTGTTCATATTATCATACGAGCGATTGCATTTTGTTTTTACATATACTTCAATCTTAATGCAGGGTGTTGACCTTGATGATTTTATTTTGGGGCCTCGTGAGCTGTTGCTAAAATTTGTTGAAGAAAATTATCCTTTGCCTGATAAACCTGAATCTCTCTCAGGTATATTTTGGTTTGTTTTCTGTTAGCATGTCATTTCTTAAGCTGATAGGCGCTAGCCAATAAAGTCAACTCTTTATTGATGATAGGTGATGATGGTGTGAAGATAACAACTCCTGATGGTTTGCCCAGTATACTTGCCTGTTAATGCATGATATTAATTTTTAGTTTACTAAGATATAGTGGTTTGTAGGTGCTTTGTGTGCTGCTACTACTACAGAATGCTGGTTTGAAATCCAAGGATATTGTTGCTCGTTCAATGACGATTGAACTCCTTGGTACAGTTGCGGCCATGTTTAAACAGGAATATGTGCACTATGGTAGTTTTAACTAGGTAGTTTTAACTATGGTAGTTAGAGCGGTATAGTTTGTTTTTACACGGAGTAGTATGTCAATTATGTTTTTGGTTTGGAAGAGGCATTTTGACTTGAAATGTAGCTAGTTTGTCGGTTTTGCGGATAGTCATTGATGTAATATATACTGAATTTTTTTGATAATGATAATGAAGTTTTTGTTATTTTCATAAGTGTTTGAGTTTTGGATTGATAAGTTGCATCAATACAGCATTCATTTTAGTATTATTTTGGTGTATATATATATATATATATATATATATATATATATATATATATATATATATATGAATATGGTAATAAATAAAGTAAACAAACGCATCAGTTTTTAATTTCAACTGATGTTAAAGGATCTAGACATCGGTTAAGAACTGATGTGAAGGAAAATTTTAACTGATGTCTTTGTGGGTGTAGAGAAAGGTATCCCTCTTTTACATCGATTTTTAATCGATGTCTAAGATCATCTTTTACATCGGTTTCAAGCAAGAAACGATGTCTATTGTACACTTTAAATGTAAGAACCCTAATTTTTGGTAATATTTCCTTTTATTTAATATCTTGTGACATTGTCATTATGGAACCTTTCTAGTCATCCCTGTTGATTAATAGAATTGTTTGTCTGAGAAACTGCGTTGTTGCATTTATTATGTTAGATAAAAATGAAGATTGTGAAGGCAGGAGTCTTATTGTTAGTAAGATTTATAAAACTTGGGATTTGAGAATGGTTAGAGTATTAAAGGATTAGTAAGAATTATGACGAGGGATTATGGACATTCGAGGAATTTACACAATTAGTACTTAAGGAATTATAGGGGAAATCTCTACGCGACAAAATATTATTACGAGAGATTAATTAAGATACGATACGAATTAAAGATTAAATGACAAGCATTGGTGGAAGAATAATGATACAAGGAGTAGTATTGCATGCAAGTCCCATGCAACCAAGTGGTTAGAAATCAAGCAAACTAGATAGCCATTGGAAGGTGAATAGTACCTAGTTACTTGCTTTTTCAAAAAAGGGGACAAGTAGTACATTAGGCCATGCTTGCTAGTACTTGCCTATACATATATGATATGTATCACCCAACATAAATTTATGCATTATTCAACCAACAACCAAACACAAAACACAAAACACAAACTCTTCCCCCCCTTGTATTCTTGCTCTCGGCCAAGAAGGAAAGTGGAGAAGAAAATTTCTTCTCCCCCCTCTTCCATCACTCATAAATCATAACATAAATCCTAGGTCATCTTCATCATCTAGACAAGGTATTTTAGCAATTTCAAGCCATTTCATCCACCCAATTTCAAGTTACAAATTGTTAAAGCTTGGGTGAATAGTAACCATGTTTGTTTTTCTTTTAGATCTTGGATTGTAAGTGTTGTAGGAGACCATTTAAGGTGTTGTTGAGTTGTGAAAAGCTTGTCCAAGGCCCCTAGGTGCTCAAGAAGGTATAAAAATCTCAAACCCTCTTGGTTATGTATTATTTATAAAGTGTGGTAGTAGATCCATGTGTTTGTGAGCTAATCTTGGTTGTATATGTATTGGATGACATGGATCTTGAGTTTTGATGTTGAGATTGTGACTTTTATAATTATGGATAATATATATATATATATATATCTCCATGAGTGTTATGAACCATGATCTAAGTGTATTAAGTGTTGGTTGTGTTGTGGAATTGTTAAAATGGTTGATCTAAGTAGTTTGTGCTTGCTGAGTTTTGTCCAGGAACATTGACCTGTATTGTAACACGATTTTGAACCCCCAAATGTTGTCCCCTGATGTTCTACCATATATTGTTGGAAATATAATTGAATGTAGTTTCTGTAAATGTAAGGTTCATGGCTAGGTGATGTATAGATTTTAAGTTATGACCGGAGGAGTGAATTGTGTTTCTGGATTCTGGACTGCACTAAGTGACCCCCTTGTGAACCTTGTTTAAACCCCTAAAAATATATGTGGGATCATGGAAAAATTTGAGAATGTAGGGAATGCAGTGGTGAAGACCACCCAAAAGGAATTGGATTAAAATATAAATTTTTGGATTTTATAAAAATGCTAGAGTAAAATTCGCGCAATGGAAAAAGTCGATTAGTGGAGCATGATTCTAGGGTTAATGGTTATTATTCGAATGTGGTAACTAAATTAAGTCGAATAAGTGACGAGCGTAATCGAGTGATGACATGAACCTATAGTATGGCTAGAGAGTCATAAGACGAAGTCGTTAAGTTAATTTCGTACCCCCTAAAACCCCGTAATTAAAGAGATATTGTTAAGGTACTAACGAACGATTATTGCTTATGTATAGATCGTTCGAATCCGCACGCTCGACCACCCCAACCAAACCAAGGCAAGTTTAATTTTCAAAACTTATCCATATACAAGGACTTTCACTGTTGTGTTTGTAGTTTTCAATTATATCAAATGCTATGTTTATCGAAGTATTGATGCAATTGAGATTGAATAAGTACGTATATGCTTATACCCCTTGAACTTAGATTGAAATGTTTTCTTCGGACAACGACTCTAGCAATAGAGGTCGTAGCGGTCCGTATATACTATTGACCGGGGAGCGGTATATTATTATATCGTATCTAGTTTGCGAAAACCCGAAGGGTCATTCGGGTAGTATCGTATACTCAAGTAACTATTGTTATATCTTCGTGAATATTCGAAACCCTATCTTGGATTAAAAGTTTATTTTATCGAATAATCATTTTATTAATTATTAATATTAAATCTTAAAATATTATTTATTAATCATTGTTCATTATTTAAAGACAAAGTTAATCCAAGATACTTTTTAATACTTTCAAACTCGAACTCATTCGAACTTAAAACATTTTCGAAAACCCCCGGTCAGATGCTGCTTCTTGTATGATTTCAAGAATCATCGGTCGACTGATGTCGGACCTCAATTACTCTGTTTTCAATCAAAATCAAGTTTTAAAAGAAAAATAAAAAGGGACTCTGGCAGGTGTGGGAACCGTTGACGAACGATTCCCGGGATGTGTAAGCGGCCGTGAGCCAGGCGGTCCATCAATTATTATTCCGGCCCAGGTGTTGCCGAAGGATGATTATGGATGTAGTTTTCATCGAGGGTGATTACGGATGTAGTTTTCACCCGAGGGATAGTTACGGATGTAGTTTCTATCCTTCTACCGGTAGAGAAGACCCGCGGATTATTGGACTTGGATGTGGCGACTGATCATCGTCAATCCTTGTCAGGTTTTTGTGTTTTCTTTAAGTCCCATTCCTCCATTTTGGAAAAATGCTTTGACACTGCTTCTTAGGCCTTTATCCCAAGTTGCTGATAGTGTTCTATTTTGATGAGAAAGATGTTGACTCAATGCAGTATCTAGAACTGCAAGTTTATTTTGAAAACAAGGGCACATATTGTTGCACCTTCGAGATTTATCAACTATGACAAGTGATTTTATATCTGATTGATACAAACAAGTTTATCAACTGCCAATCATATGAAATGTTATATTGCTTACCTTATACATATATTTCTTGCTGAGCTATAGTTGCTCACTCTTGCTTGTTTTCAAATTTACAAACACAACAGCTAAGCGAAATGGCAAGACCCAGACAGACTACTCGAAAGCAGGTGATTAGACCCGAGCCAGCACTTGTGATTCCACCGGTAGGCCCCATTAGCCGGATTGGTTGGCAGCTTTTGTTAGTTCGTTTTATTTATCAGTATGACCTGTGCAAGGCAGTGTATCGTAACAAACTTTCAAGCCGCCAACTTCGCTTCATATCGAAGTGTTGCTGGTAGCGTAAATACTATTTAATTCGGTCTGTAATAACTCTGATAATTTTATTACTGTTTAATCAATGTGTGACGTTTCTGAGGCTCTAACCTGTGTGTGTATGTGTGGTGTGAGTTTATTATGGGGTCGATGGCTGTGTTATGTATATTATGTGCAAGAACAAGTATGTTATTAATGGAAAATGGACCGTGAGCGCCTAGATCTCCGACCCCGGATCTGGGGGCGTCACAGAAATGGTATCAGAGCGAGGTTACAGTTC
The DNA here is from genome assembly GCA_036435485.1 of Saposhnikovia divaricata. Classification (NCBI taxonomy): domain Eukaryota; kingdom Viridiplantae; phylum Streptophyta; class Magnoliopsida; order Apiales; family Apiaceae; genus Saposhnikovia; species Saposhnikovia divaricata. The sequence goes on from CM071596.1 coordinate 89,975,308, forward strand.
TCAGAAATGATAGTAATTTAAGAAAGCAACCCTAATAATAATAACAATAACGATAACCCTAATAACAAGTATAGATGGAGGAGATACCAGACCCTGAGGCTTTCGAGAGAGAGCATGATGAGGCACTGATGCGAGATACCGAGGATCCTGAGGAGGATATGGGTGCTGACTCCGAGCTTGGCCCCTGGATTACAATGGTAGAGGATACTGATGATGAGGATCCCGTTGAGGAGCCCTTTGAGCCTGAGCCTGAGCCAGAGCCTGTCACCTGATAATGTGTATTTTATACACGTTTTGTCTTTTATTCTCTTGCATTTTTGTTAGTTTCGAATGTTGTTTTATTAATATTTGTTATGTTTTTCATCTTTCAGTGCCTCGTGCTTAATTGTTGAAAAGATGGCTTAATTTGGGCATGAAAGCGAAGATTATTCAAGAGGGAAGTTAGAAGATGCAAGCTTGTGATGCCGGGAGGTGTTTAATGCATTATATTGAAGAGTTTATCTCGTACGGACAGCTGTACGGCCGTTCGACAGGCCGTTCAAAGGAGCAGATTTTCTGTACGGGCAGCTGTACGGCCGTTCAACAGGCCGTACAAGTCCTGCTGTGTATTAAATGAGAAGTAAACAAAAAAACATCTTGATAACTTAACTTAACATACTTCATCTTCATCTAACCTAGCCTCTTCAAGAACCAAAATTAGGGTTAGCCAAGTAGAGAGAAAAAAACATCAATTACTCATAATCTAGCATTGATTATGAGTAACTAACTCCATATATTTGGCTCAAGGAGGAATTCTTGTACTAAACCCATTTCAATTTAAGTAAGATTTATTTGACTCTATCTTGAATGCTTGTGATGTATTGCTCATGATTTTGCTTGAAGATTTGTAAGTTGCTTCACCTTACTCTTCTTGTATCTTCAATTGCTAATTGTTTGTTCTAATACGTAATCGTTAGTTCATTCATTATAGTAGCACAAGATTTAGTGTACCTAAATCCACAAGATTCAAGTGCAAATACCTAGGTTGAGCTTCTCATCCTTGGGTTTGTCCTAGCCTCTCTTTGTTTAATTCCTTGACTTGGTTAAATTGATAGTGCTTCATTATTGGTTGCTAGTGTCAAGAGAGCTAATTTATGTGCTTCACTAAATTAGTGTTTATAATAGAAGAGAAATAAGTAATTGTGTGCTTCACCAATTATCTTGGTTAGGTAGAGTTGGATATAATTTTGCTTGTTGTTGGGTTGAAGTGCTTGAGTTGCATTATCCTTGGGTCAAATATCTCTTATCTTGCTAATTTATTCATTGTGTTATTGTGTTGGTAAATTTGGATAGTTGCCATTAACTTAGTTGTATTTTTGTAGCAATTTAGTTATTGTATGCAAGGTGTTTGATAAAACACCTTCTAGATTGTAAGAGATAATCTACTTGGAATCAATATTGAGAGTCCTTCCCTGTGAACGAACTACGAAAATCACTACCTTCATCACCCCATCCCCTATAGCTACTGATGAGGAGAGTGTGAGATCCGGTGAGGGTCGTGTTGTGTCACCCCCACCTTCTCCACAGATATCTAGCCCTGTTTCATCGGACGGTGACTCCGAGGATGATACTTCTGGCGAGGAGGAGCTTGACCCTACCCCTGCTACTGCTCCTGCTCCTGCTGCTGCTGCACCTACTCCTGTTCCTGTCATACCACCTCCACCGATGGACCTACCCCCAGTGTCGGGTACTGAGCACGCTTACGTGGTACAGTTCCTGACCCGAGACTTACTATCTGCAGAGGCCCGACTTAACGAGGCGAGGCGGGCACTAGTGGAGGAGCGCGAGGCGCGCTTGAGGATCCAGGCTGAGATGAGGACCGCTGTTGCTAGGAGGACTAGGGCTCGACTCCATAGGATTGAGAGGAGGAGTCGCGATAGGATTCTTGGATTAGGGATCCGCGGGGGCGGAGTGATCCAGGCTAAGGATGCTAGGCGTGTTGTTCTTCGTGCATTTGCCCGAGTGAGGACCTTGCTCCGCCGCGGTGCGGCCCCGTGATGTGTTACTGATAGCTCAGTCCCCTAGGTTCGGATGACATTAGTGTGTCGATTTTGCGGGATAGTTGACTTGTGCAGTGGTATCCTTTCTGACCAGTGGATGAGTAGACTGACCTACAGATATGTAGATGTGACTTCGGGTAGTATGTACGGATGTAGCCCTACTTTTGTGTAGCCTGACTATTCGGATGATGTACTTGTATTTGTTCCACTTTTGCTAGACTTTGACATCGGAACTATGTATTTGGCTCTAACATCCAAACTTTGTGATAACCCTTGTACCGTACTTATTTAGTTTCAGTTTCCTTAATGTTGCCTCAACTGCTTTACTTTCCGATGCCATGCTTTACTGTTTTGATATACAACTGTGATTATACAATTGTTACAAGCCACGAATACAACCATGCTGTTTCAAATTTACGATATGCGATTTCAAATTGTTTTCTACAATTTCCAAAAATGTTCCTACAATCTTTAAAAATAAATTCTTTAAAAAAAAATTGTTTTGAAATTTTGAAAAATATTTTTGAGGTTTCGAAGTTTTGAAAACTCTTGTAAATGTTTTCGCTTCCCAAAGGGATTTTTCCCCAAAAATGTTTTACATTTTATCTCCAACATCGAATTATTAAAACTTTTGCAACTTTCCCCCTTATGAGGAGGAACGATACGCTCCTGACCCGTGCAAACGCTGTCAGGTAATTGGAAAACCCTAACCCATTCCTTGTTTTATTATCAGAATCATGCCACCCAGAAGAATGAACACTCGAGCTCACCCGATCAGTTCTGAGGGCCAGGGTAGCCACCATAGAACCGGAGGCCACCAGAACCATGAAGGGGAGAATGCCAACCTGAGTGAGAATGAGGGCAACGATCATAACTTGTTTGATGACTCTGAGTATGAAGAAGAAGAAGCTGGTGATGACACCCGAGAGGTAGAACATCCTAGGGGAGGCCCTATGGAACAGTTCATGGAGTTACTTAGGCAGAACTTGGACCGTCCCCCAGTTCAGCAACCACCCCAAAATGCCAATGCTAATGCTTTCCGGAACTTCAAATCCCTGAAACCCCCAGAATTTAAAGGAACTGCCGACCCGGTCGAGGCAAGGGCCTGGCTGAAGGAAATGGAAAAATCTTTCGAGATACTAGGTGTCGCTGAAGAGCAGAAGACTGTTTTCGCCACTTACCTTCTGAAGGGTGAGGCGAACTATTGGTGGGAAGCTAAGAAGAATTTGGAAGGAAGAGGTGTGGTGACCTGGGAGAGGTTTAGCGAGCTGTTCTTGGAGAAGTACATTCCTAGGTTCATGGAGACACAAATGGAGCTGAAGTTTTTGGAACTAAAGCAGGGAAACATGACGGTGGCTGAGTATGAGGCCAAATTTACTGAGTTGTCAAGGTTTGTGCCGGAATATATGAACTCTGAGGCAAAGAGAGCCCGAAGGTTTCAATTAGGGCTAAAACAATGGATTCAGAATCGTGTGGCGGTTCTTGAGCTGACAGACTATGCCACCCTGGTACAGAAGGCATCAATTGTTGAGGCTGGGAGTGAATAGATGCAGAAAGAGAGGGAAGGAAAGAAGAGGAAGTTGGATAGTCGAAAGGGAAACTCTGCTGGAGGGAGCTTTCCGAGCAAATTTAAGCGAGGAACTATGTCCCAACCCAGCGGAAACTTTGGAACCAAGAGAGCTGAAAGTTGGAGTGTGGGCCAGAGCGGCCGACCACAGGGATCGTCTTACTCTGTCCCATCCCGAGCCCAACCCCCAGAATGTAATAAATGTGGAAGGAAACATGCGGGCGTGTGTAACCTGCAAGATGTGAAGTGCTTCAAGTGTGGGCTGACAGGGCATTATGCTAACGCCTGTCGCGGAACTAGTAACAACCCGAGTGCCGGAGGTAATTGCTTCAAGTGTGGGAAACCAGGGCACCGAATGAGGGAATGTATGTCCTCTGGGCCAGCTGCATCAAGAGTGAGTGGAACTGCTTCTAACAAGGCCCCTACTGCAAGAACTTTTAACATGATGGTACAGGATGCCGTGAGGAACACGGATGTGATTGCAGGTACTCTACTACTCAACTCAGTTAAGGCAAATGTTTTATTTGATTCGGGAGCTACCAAGTCTTTCATATCTCTAGATTTTGTATGTCAGTTAGGCCTTAAGACTGAACCATTGAAAGACAGATTACAAATAGAGATAGCTAAACATGAAATTATTCCCGTTAGCCAAGTATGTCCAGGTTGTGACCTAGAAATAGAAGGGCAACACTTTCGGGTAGACTTAATACCTTTTAAACTAGGGGAATTTGACGTAATAGTAGGTTTGGATTGGTTAACAACCCACGGAGCCCAGATTGATTGTGTCAAGAAGAAAGTAAGTTTGAGATTGCCAGGGGACGAGGAAGTAGTGTTTAGTGGGAAACGGCAAAACCAAAAGTTCCTGACTATGATTCAAGCTAAGAAGCTGTTACGTAAAGGATGCGAAGCCTATTTAGCCTATGTGAAGGATACCAAGAAGGAGGCACCAAACCTACAGGAAATCCCTGTCGTTAATGAGTTCGCGACGTGTTTCCGGATGATCTTCCCGGACTACCACCTGATAGAGATATCGAGTTCGCTATAGACTTAGTTCCGGGTACGGCCCCAATTTCAAAAGCCCCATATCGGCTAGCCCCAGTGGAGATGAAAGAGCTGGCCACTCAGTTACAAGAGTTGTTGGATAAAGGGATGATAAGACCTAGTGTGTCACCGTGGGGAGCCCCGGTGTTATTCGTGAAAAAGAAGGACGGCAGTATGAGATTATGTATAGACTACAGGGAGTTGAACAAGGTGACTATCAAGAATAAGTATCCCTTGCCCAGGATAGATGACCTGTTTGACCAATTGAAAGATGCAGTTTATTTCTCTAAAATTGATTTGAGGACCGGGTATCACCAGTTAAAGATTAAACCAGAAGATATACCAAAGACGGCCTTTCGCACCCGGTACGGACACTATGAGTTCCTAGTGATGTCATTTGGGTTAACGAATGCTCCTGCAGCTTTCATGGACTTAATGAATCGAGTCTTCAAGAAATACTTGGACAAGTGTGTTATAGTCTTCATCGATGACATCTTGATTTATTCCAACACGAAGGAGGAACATGCAGAGCACTTGAGGATTGTATTGGGAGCATTGAGAGAATAAAAGTTGTACGCTAAGTTCTCGAAGTACGAATTTTGGTTGAAGGAAGTTCAGTTTTTAGGGCATATGATTAGCGAACAAGGCATTCTAGTGGACCCAGCCAAAATAGAGGCTGTATCAAATTGGGAGAGACCAACCACTCCGACAGAGGTGAGAAGTTTCAAAGGACTGGCTGGCTACTATAGGAGATTTGTCCAAGACTTTGCCAAGATAGCAGCCCCTTTGACCCGACTAACTCGCAAGACCGAGAAGTTTGTGTGGACTGAAAAATGCGAAGAGAGCTTCCAAGAGTTGAAGAAGAGGTTGGTGACAGCACCAGTACTAGCCCTACCTGATGATAAGGGAGATTTTGTGATTTATAGCGACGCATCCCATAAAGGTTTAGGGTGTGTGCTTATGCAGCACGGTAAGGTGATTGCGTATGCGTCCAGACAACTTAAGGAGTATGAGGTAAGATACTCCACCCATGATTTGGAATTAGCAGCGATAGTTTTTGCTTTGAAGATTTGGAGACATTATCTTTACGGGGAAAAGTGTGAAATCTACACGGATCACAAGAGCTTAAAGTACATATTCACTCAGAAAGAGTTAAACATGAGGCAAAGGAGATGGCTAGAGCTAATCAAGGATTATGATTGTGAGATTCATTATCACCCAGGGAAGGCCAATGTGGTGGCGGATGCACTTAGTCGAAGGGAGAAACTCAAGATGATAACGTCAGTAGACGAGTTGATCAAGGACCTTGAGAAACTGGAGATTGAAGTGAGGTTACCAGGAATTGGACAAGAGAGTCTAATGGAAATAAAAGTCCAACCACCGCTATTGGAAAAGATTAAGTTATGCCAGGAAAAGAAGATAGAAGAAGAAAAGAATTCGATGGAGAAAATTTTGACTGGCGAGGAAATTAAGTGTGAGAAGGACGAGAATGGAATTATGAGGTACGCATCTAGGATATGGATCCCGAACGTTCAAGAATTAAAGGACGAGATTTTGCAAGAGGCTCATAGTTCAAGGTACTCAATTCACCCTGGAGGCACTAAGATGTATAGAGATTTAAGAGAATACTATTGGTGGCCAAATATGAAGAAGGACGTGGCAGAGTGGGTAAGTAAATGCTTGACGTGTCAAAGAGTGAAGGCCGAACACCAGAGACCCAGTGGATTGTTGCAACCCTTAGAGATACCCGAGTGGAAGTGGGAGCAAATTGCGATGGATTTTGTGGTCGGATTACCAAGGACCAAGACTAATCATGATGCCATTTGGGTAATTATCGATAGGTTGACCAAGTCAGCTCATTTTCTTCCAATCAACGAGAGATATAATGTCGACAAGCTGACAGATATTTACTTAAAGGAGATTGTGGTTAGGCATGGGGTTCCTGTGAGCATTGTATCAGATAGAGACCCAAGATTCAACTCCAGGTTCTGGAGGAGTTTCCAGGATTGTGTGGGGACCAAGTTAAACATGAGTACTGCATACCATCCCCAAACAGACGGACAGAGTGAGAGAACCATCCAGACCATCGAGGACATGTTGAGGGTGTGTGCCATTGATTTTAAGGGAAGTTGGGATGACCACTTGCCATTGATCGAATTTTCGTACAACAACAGTTACCATGCGAGTATAGGCCTGCCCCCATATGAAGCTTTATACGGACGAAGATGTCGGTCTCCCTTGTGTTGGGAAGAAGTTGGAGAGCGGAAGATTTTAGGACCTGAACTGGTCCAACAGACAAGAGAAACTATTGAGCTCATAAGAGGACGGCTGGTAGCGGCCCAAGACAGACAGAAGAAGTATGCGGACCAGACCCGCAAGGACAAAGAATATGAGGTAGGAGAGTTTGTGATGTTGAAGGTATCACCGTGGAAAGGATTGATGAGATTTGGAAAGAAGGGAAAACTAAGCCCGAGATTTATTGGACCTTTTGAGATCTTGAAACGAGTTGGGAAGTTAGCCTATGAATTGGCTTTACCCCCGAGCTTACAGCAAGTACATAATGTGTTCCATGTGTCCATGCTACGACCATACCATACCGACTTCCGACATGTGATAGAACATGATCAAGTGGATCTGCAACCAGACTTAACATATGTAGAGCAACCTGTAGAAATCATGGATAGAAAGGAACAGGTGCTGAGGAACAAGGTTGTCAAATTAGTGAGAGTTTTGTGGAGGAATTAGAATGTCGAAGAATCAACATGGGAACTAGAGAGCGCGATGCGTGAAAAGCACCCCCAACTGTTTTCAACCTGATTCCGGGACGGAATCCTTTTAAGGAGGGGAGGCTGTAAGAACCCTAATTTTTGGTAATATTTCCTTTTATTTAATATCTTGTGACATTGTCATTATGGAACCTTTCTAGTCATCCCTGTTGATTAATAGAATTGTTTGTCTGAGAAACTGCGTTGTTGCATTTATTATGTTAGATAAAAAGGAAGATTGTGAAGGCAGGAGTCTTATTGTTAGTAAGATTTATAAAACTTGGGATTTGAGAATGGTTAGAGTATTAAAGGATTAGTAAGAATTATGACGAGGGATTATGGACATTCGACGAATTTACACAATTAGTACTTAAGGAATTATAGGGGAAATCTCTACGCGACAAAATATTATTACGAGAGATTAATTAAGATACGATACGAATTAAAGATTAAATGACAAGCATTGGTGGAAGAATAATGATACAAGGAGTAGTATTGCATGCAAGTCCCATGCAACCAAGTGGTTAGAAATCAAGCAAACTAGATAGCCATTGGAAGGTGAATAGTACCTAGTTACTTGCTTTTTCAAAAAAGGGGACAAGTAGTACATTAGGCCATGCTTGCTAGTACTTGCCTATACATATATGATATGTATCACCCAACATAAATTTATGCATTATTCAACCAACAACCAAACACAAAACACAAAACACAAACTCTTCCCCCCCTTGTATTCTTGCTCTCGGCCAAGAAGGAAAGCGGAGAAGAAAATTTCTTCTCCCCCCTCTTCCATCACTCATAAATCATAACATAAATCCTAGGTCATCTTCATCATCTAGACAAGGTATGTTAGCAATTTCAAGCCATTTCATCCACCCAATTTCAAGTTACAAATTGTTAAAGCTTGGGTGAATAGTAACCATGTTTGTTTTTCTTTTAGATCTTGGATTGTAAGTGTTGTAGGAGACCATTTAAGGTGTTGTTGAGTTGTGAAAAGCTTGTCCAAGGCCCCTAGGTGCTCAAGAAGGTATAAAAATCTCAAACCCTCTTGGTTATGTATTATTTATAAAGTGTGGTAGTAGATCCATGTGTTTGTGAGCTAATCTTGGTTGTATATGTATTGGATGACATGGATCTTGAGTTTTGATGTTGAGATTGTGACTTTTATAATTATGGATAATATATATATCTCCATGAGTGTTATGAACCATGATCTAAGTGTATTAAGTGTTGGTTGTGTTGTGGAATTGTTTAAATGGTTGATCTAAGTAGTTTATGCTTGCTGAGTTTTGTCCAGGAACATTGACCTGTATTGTAACACGATTTTGAACCCCCAAATGTTGTCCCCTGATGTCCTACCATATATTGTTGGAAATATAATTGAATGTAGTTTCTGTAAATGTAAGGTTCATGGCTAGGTGATGTATAGATTTTAAGTTATGGCCGGAGGAGTGAATTGTGTTTCTGGATTCTGGACTGCACTAAGTGACCCCCTTGTGAACCTTGTTTAAACCCCTAAAAATATATGTGGGATCATGGAAAAATTTGAGAATGTAGGGAATGAAGTGGTGAAGACCACCCAAAAGGAATTGGATTAAAATATGAATTTTTGGATTTTATAAAAATGCTAGAGTAAAATTCGCGCAATGGAAAAAGTCGATTAGTTGAGCATGATTCTAGGGTTAATGGTTATTATTCGAATGTGGTAACTAAATTAAGTCGAATAAGTGACGAGCGTAATTGAGTGATGACATGAACCTATAGTGGGGCTAGAGAGTCATAAGACGAAGTCGTTAAGTTAATTTCGTACCCCCTAAAACCCCGTAATTAAAGAGATATTGTTAAGGTACTAATGAACGATTATTGCTTATGTATAGATCGTTCGAATCCGCACGCTCGACCACCCCAACCAAACCAAGGCAAGTTTACTTTTCAAAACTTATCCATATACAAGGACTTTCACTGTTGTGTTTGTAGTTTTCAATTATATCAAATGCTATGTTTATCGAAGTATTGATGCAATTGAGATTGAATAAGTACGTATATGCTTATACCCCTTGAACTTAGATTGAAATGTTTTCTTCGGACAACGACTCTAGAAATAGAGGTCGTAGCGGTCCGTATATACTATTGACCGGGGAGCGGTATATTATTATATCGTATCTAGTTTGCGAAAACCCAAAGGGTCATTCGGGTAGTATCGTATACTCAAGTAACTATTGTTATATCTTCGTGAATATTCGAAACCCTATCTTGGATTAAAAGTTTATTTTATCGAATAATTATTTTATAAATTATTAATATTAAATCTTAAAATATTATTTATTAATCATTGTTCATTATTTAAAGACAAAGTTAATCCAAGATACTTTTTAATACTTTCAAACTCGAACTCATTCGAACTCAAAACATTTTCGAAAACCCCCGGTCAGATGCTGCTTCTTGTATGATTTCAAGAATCATCGGTCGACTGATGTCGGACCTCAATTACTCTGTTTTAAATCAAAATAAAGTTTTAAAAGAAAAAGAAAAAGGGACTCTGGCAGGTGTGGGAACCGTTGACGAACGATTCCCGGGATGTGTAAGCGGCCGTGAGCCAGGCGCTCCATCAATTATTATTCCGGCCCAGGTGTTGCCGAAGGATGATTACGGATGTAGTTTTCATCGAGGGTGATTACGGATGTAGTTTTCACCTGAGGGATAGTTACGGATGTAGTTTCTATCCTTCTACCGGTAGAGAAGACCCACGGATTATTGGACTTGGATGTGGCGACTGATCATCGTCAATCCTTGTCAGGTTTTTGTGTTTTCTTTAAGTCCCATTCCTCCATTTTGGAAAAATGCTTTGACACTGCTTCTTAGGCCTTTGTGCCAAGTTGCTGATAGTGTTCTATTTTGATGAGAAAGATGTTGACTCAATGCAGTATCTAGAACTGCAAGTTTATTTTGAAAACAAGGGCACATATTGTTGCACCTTCGAGATTTATCAACTATGACAAGTGATTTTATATCTGATTGATACAAACAAGTTTATCAACTGCCAATCATATGAAATATTATATTGCTTACCTTATACATATATTTCTTGCTGACCTATAGTTGCTCACTCTTGCTTGTTTTCAAATTTATAAACACAACAGCTAAGCGAAATGGCAAGACCCAGACAGACTGCTCGAAAGCAGGTGACTAGACCCGAGCCAGCACTTGAGATTCCACCGGTAGGCCCCATTAGCCGGATTGGTTGGCAGCTTTTGTTAGTTCGTTTTATTTATCAGTATGACCTGTGCAAGGCAGTGTATCGTAACAAACTTTCAAGCCGCCAACTTCGCTTCATATCGAAGTGTTGCTGGTAGCGTAAATACTATTTAATTCGGTCTGTAATAACTCTGATAATTTTATTACTGTTTAATCAATGTGTGACATTTCTGAGGCTCTAACCTGTGTGTGTGTGGTGTGAGTTTATTGTGGGGTCGATGGCTGTGTTATGTATATTATGTGCAAGAACAGGTATGTTATTAATGGAAAATGGACCGTGAGCGTCTAGATCTCCGACCCCGGATCTGGGGGCGTCACATTAAACCTCATTTGCATAAGCAAACCGATGTTAAAAACCAATATAGACATCAGTTACTAACCGATGTAAAAGGCAAGGACCAATCGATGTCTTAAGTTGTCATTGACATCGGTTCAAAACCGATATGAAAAGTGTTGGACCTTTCTCTACACCCATAAAGACATCGGTTGGAAAATGGCCAGACATCGGTTTTTAGCCGATGTCTATTAACCTTTTTCTAGTAGTAGGGCTGCTCGCCCAGTCACTGTCATAGTAAGCAGTGAGCTGGGCAGCTGAAGATGAGGCCAGTAGTATTCCTTGTTCAGAAGGTACCTTAGGATCCTTTTTGCTACCTGCATATGCACCGTGGTGGGCTTTTGCATGAACTGAGCTAAATTATGCACTAGGAATGATAGGTCAGGACGAGTAATTGTCATATAAATCAACTTTCCAAGCAAACATTGGTACATATGTGGATCTTGCAACAACTCCCCTTTATCTGGAGTGAGAGTTATGTGAGAGTCCATCGGTAACTTCAATGGAGTGGATGTTGCCATTCCAAATTCCTTTATCAGATCCAACACATACTTTCTTTGAGAGATGAAGAAACCAGCATTACTTCTATCTATCTCTAGGCCCAAGAAATAGCTCACAGGTCCCATGTCTTTCAAGATAAAGTGACCTGACAGCACCTCCTTTAACTCACTTATTGCCTTTATGCAATTCCCTGCTATCAACAAATCATCCACATATATTAACACTAAAGTAATTGCTTCATTCGACACCTTTGAATACAGCCCATAATTTTCTTTCGAGTGTTTGAATCCAATTGACTTCAGTGTCAGAGACAGCTTGTAGTGCCATTGCCTCGAAGCTTGACGTAGACCATAAAGAGCCTTTTTCAGTTTGCAAACCAGTTGAGACAGCCCTTCCATTTTCTTTGTTATTCTTGATTCATTTAGTCTGCTTCAAATACCAGTATACCCTTGTGGCAGAGTCATGTACACCGTTTCCTCCAAATCACCATTTAAAAACTCATTTGACACATCGAGCTGGTGCACAAACCAATCCTTCATTGCAGCAACAGCCAACAAAGCACGCACTGTGGTCATTTTTGCCACTGGTGCAAAAGTCTCCACGTAATCAATTCCATACTTTTGCTTATAACCCAATATCACTAATCGAGCTTTTATGTTTGTCTATCGAACCATCTGCCTTGAACTTTGTTTTGTAAACCCATCTACTTCCTATCGCCTTTCTGTTGGGTGAAAGTTCCATCACCTCCCACGTTCCATTTTTTTTCAATGCATCCAGCTCTTCGTTCATCGCTTTGATCCAGTGCGTATGTTTAATTGCTTGATAAAAATACACTGGATCAGTTTGAGAAATGATGGCAATAAGAAAACATTTAAAGTTGTGCTCACATGTTGTGAAGTGACAGTCTCAGCACTCATTGCCTTTCGACCTTGTGGGTTTACAAAATCACTCATCCAAGCTGGTTGCTTTGTTGCTCTTGAGGATTTTCTTGGAACCGTTTGTTGAATTTCCTTATCATTTGGCACTCCTTCTTCATCACCAGCCTCATTCTCTTCCTCATTGAGATTTTCAACCAAACTTTCCATGACTCTATTGTCATTTTCACCTTCTGTCTCTTCTAGAGCATCGATCATGTTTTCATCCTCATACACCAACTCTTCTGTTGATGGCATCGATAGTGGTATTGGAGTCATATATGGTTTCCTTGCATCTTTGTTGAGAGGAAAGACATCCTCGTGAAACACCATGTGCCTGGACACAAATGGTTGCATCGTGGTGAGATTCAAGAGCCTATATCCCTTCGTTCCACTTGGATAACCAATAAAACAACAGGCAATCCCTCTCAGTGCAAACTTATCACTCCCATGATTTGCATTATACGCCATTGCCAAGCAACCAAACACCTTCATGTACTCATAGTCCACCTGCTCCTTTGACAGTTTTTCATATGGCATCTCAAAGTTCAGAGCTGCATTGAGAAGTCTGTTAATGATGTGCACCACTGTCAAGACGCATTCTCCCCAGTACATCAGTGCCAATACAGATTGAAAACGCTGGGTCTTGCAACTTCCAGCACTTGTCGATGCTTCCTTTCCACTCTAGCGTTCTGCTGTGGCGTGTATGGGCATGAAGTTTGATGTACAATCCCTCTTGTTGAGAATACAGTAAAAGAATACAGAAGGGGGGTGAATGGATTCTTGAACTTTTCTACGTTCTTGAATCTTTGCAGCAAGATATGTATTGAGTGTGTGAGATATGTAAGTGTGGATAACAAAGACAAACACAACACAATATCACTTTAATCTAATATTTTATTAGATAAAGATTTTGCTACAATCTGTAAATACAAATGGTAGTATTCTCAGATTCGTTTTTCTTAGAGAGATATTTCTTGTGATGTATATGAAAATCTTATCTCTTCACAACTTATCTGCTAAGGAAGTGAGGCTGTATCCTTATAGACATGGATACACCTACTTACTAAAAATAAGGTAGGTAAACAAAATACTTTCTAGTCTGTCTATCTTATTTGAGTAAGAGTCCAAACGGCTACAGATTTGACTTTGCAAAGCCTGTTCAGATCCACTTCTTTAGCTCCTTGTCCCTTTGTCTTATCTCTCCAAACTTCTTTGTAGGCTTTCCAATGTGCTTTATAGTACATAGTCAAATAAAGCATCTTGGCTTGTTGCAGGTTTCTGACCTGTACAATTCTTCAGTATTTTGTCTCCAAGAATGTATTCGAGAAGTGGTTAAGTGATTGATTCGAGAACTAGAATTGACTTACTCGATAACTCTGAGTTCTCGAATAGTGTTATATTGACATATCGAATCACTTCTCGAATAGCTCTTTTCTCTGGGACTCCTTGAGATATCGAATAGAGCATTTTGACATATCGAATCCCTGATATGTCGAATAGCTTCATTAGTCCTTGAGATATCGAATAGAGCATTGACTTGTTGACTCTTAGAGAACTCGAATAATGCTTTGACTTGTTGACTCCATGAGTTCTCGAATAGAGTAATAGACATATCGAATCTCTGAGATATCGAATGAGATATCGAACAGTGTATTCAGAGATATCGAATAGTGTCTTCTGAGATATCGAATCTCTAACTTCTCGAATAGACAAATGTACTTCTCGAATTGGTACTTAGGCAAATTCTTCATTTCTTCAAATCCCAACTGTGATTATTCAGCAGTCTTTATCTCCTTGCTTGAGGCATGAACCTTGGAACTTCTTTCAAGCATTATTCTTGACTTTATAAGTACAGTTACACAACTAGGATTTGATGCCTATTACAAGTACAGAACAAATAGAAACTCTACAACTAGAGGTTCCCTCAGTTAAGAGGTCATGTAGGTAATGCACAGCATTACACATACTTAGGCTTGTTATTAGATGTATTCAGGCATGCCTCTGTGACTAACAATCTCCCCCAAATTGTGAGTAAGACCCTTAGTCACAATTTCATGTCTGATAACAAGCCTAACGTACATAAAGATAAAACTTGATAGTACATGTATGAATTTTGATTAGCAATGTGGATAGAACTACAGGGTGAGTAATCTTACAACCTATGATGAAGTACTAGCCATTGTCATTTGTTTCCTTTTCCATAGCTTTGGCTTGCAAATCATCATATGCTTTTTGTCTACTTTCTTTCTCCTTCCTTGTATTCTCATCCATAGCTTTTATTATTTCTGACATAGCATCCAATTCTTCAAGCAAAATTGAGTCTTTGAAATCTTCAAGTACTGGTTTCAGAATGTTTGCAGGATAGTGGTTGAGTAGATTCATTCTGATGTGGACCTGATCCCCATTTCTCCTCCTATACTTCACCACATAGGGGTTAAACTGAACTCTACACAATCCCTTTGCCCTTAGCTTTTCTGCGTCAATCTCCAATCTCTCAATTTCTTTCTCCCTTGCTAGCCATTTCTCAAGACACTCTTTTCTGATTCTCTCCTCATGATCTCTCTTCATCTTCACAAAATCAATTAGCTCCAGCTTCCATACTCTTTCCACTTTATCTTTTGAGCTCAACAATGCAATGATTCTTTCTATGTCATGTAGCTTGCCCCAGTGTTGACATCCTCCTTGTTTGAATTTCTCCTCCTTTCCATCAGTATATTTGATCTCAAGGCAGTTATCAACAATGGCAACATGGTAGATTCTTTGAGCTTGTAAGAATTGCATTTGGTCTTCATCAAAATCTTCATCTAGTGGTTGGAGTTTTAAGTCTGGATAGATTGTCAGAGTCCTTGATTTGGATAGCTTTGGTTTCCTTGCAGCTTGTTTGAATTTGATCCTTTTTACATGGTTGCCTGGCAGTAGCATGTGACCTTTGTTTGTAGACCATTGTAGTATTCCATTATCAGTTTGCTTTTTGAAATATACAGATGGTTTCTTGACTTGAATCTTCTTCTCTTCTTGAGGTGGTAAAACAGTTGCAGAAGCCAAGGGATTAGATTTTGGTAGGTCATTACTGACAACATTCACCCTAGACTTAGAGTCTTGTGTTGTGGTGAGATTACTGCTAGCAATGCCTAAGGCTTGCTGTTTTCCATTCTTCCTCTCATAGACTTTGCCTTGGTCATCATCCTTCTTATTCTTGCTGTCTTTCTTCTTCTTCTTATTCTTATCCTCATCCCCCTTATCACTCCTGTGATGACTTCTCCTCCCATCACTCTTGTCTTCATCTTCATCATCCTTATTCCTCCTTGGCTTGGCTATTTCTGGAATTACACCAGTTGCAATGTATGATCTGAGAATGTGCAGTGCCTCTATCTCTTCAGCAGTACTTGTCCCCTTCTTCTTTTGCAGTAGATCAATGATGGCAATAATGAGTCTTTGATTTCGAGAAGTGAGATCATTGGGAATGACCAATTGTTTAATCTCTTCAACTCTGGTGCCAGACTGATAGATGATTGTCCATGGCTTCTTAATCACTTCTGGCAGCCTTGAAGGTTGGCCATTCCTCAAGTCATCATACAGACTCTTATTGTTTTCATTTACATTCCTCTTCTCTATGAGCTCAATCAGCGCATCTATCTCTGAATGTTTTAAGGCTTGTAGAGTTTTGTATGTTAGATGCCAGATTCTGGATTTTGCTACCATCATTACTTCCTTGAGCCATGAGCTATCAACTTTTCTAGGTATCACAGTGAAGTAATCGATCTGATCCTTCAAGCTCCTTAGATACAATTGAGTGTCACCAGCCTGTTCTCTTGAGACTTTCATAAACTCCAATGATGCATCATCATGATAGACATTTGAGTTTGCAATTTCTTGTAGCTTGGCCTCAGTGACCACCTTCACTTCTACTGGCTTGGCACTCTTAGATATGGAGAATGGAGGTTTGTCAGATGGCCCCCTGCAACCACTGTGGTTGTGATAGATTGCTTTTGACCACTGGAAGTAGTGATGTGCACAGTTCGTAGAGTGACAACTGGCAGAAAAATAGGAGGCTCATCAACTTTGTCTTTTCCTTTGCCAGGCACATGAATTAAAGATTTTGAAGTTCTTTGATGACCACCTTCAATGATTTTGGTGCCCTTTACTGGTGGTTTCTCCCCCTTTGTATTTGAGTTCCTTGATGTCCTCTTCTCCCCCTTAGGCTTGTTGTCAGGCACAGAGGCTGTAGGATTGACCTTTGGGATTGAAGATTCTTCAGGTAGAGGGAGACCCATGTGCTTCATCATTGCAGACAACATTGATTGTTATGCAGAAGAACATCAGCTGTGGTGGTGTCTTGAGTGTTCAACTGCTCAGTCAGAGTTTGTACCTTGTCTGTAAGATGAGCATTAAACTTAGTGAGAGTAGCTACCTCCTTTTCAAGTGCATCTACCTTGCTGAACAATGTAGTAGATTTGAAGCCAAACAGGGATTGTTCTTTAAGTCTCTGCACTTCAAACCTAGACATCTCATGCACAGGGACCTCAGTGACCAGCTTGTCTCCATATTGATTTTCAAAGAGTGTCCTAAGCATGGCATTGGCCTCAGTTGTCTGATCAGTGAGATTTTGGAATTTGTGCCCCAGACCTGTGACAGCATCTTTGAGAATAGCCAAACCATTGTCCATCTTGGTGCAGGTAGACTTACAGGCTAGAATGTCCTTGACTACAGTCTCCAATTGAGGGAATTTGGAATCAAAAGTCCTCTTTATCTCTCCCACAGACTTGTCTGTTGCATCACTTACCTTGTTTATTTCTGATTTGACACCTTTACCCAGGTAGTGTGCAGCCTTGAGGAATCCCTTGTATGAATCATTGATGGCTTCATACACTTCACCAGGAGTTAAGGATTTAGCATTGGAGCCTAGTGAAGTGATGTACTCTTCCCTTAGATACTGTAAGGCTTCATTGAGAGTGATATCATAAGTTCCTTGCATCCAGGCATCTACATTGCCATCTCTCTCAGCCTCATCAAGTATCTTTGTTTTCTGCATCTCCACATCATCTCTATGGCAGAGCAATATTGCTTCATAATCTGGATTTGGCACATTGGAGGTGACCAAGTTCTGGGCTATCTTTACATACTCAGGAATCTGATCTACAACAAAGCTTTGAAGTGCTTCAACCATCAATTATGGTGGAACAGATCCTGATCCTGAAGCACTGTCATGTTGCACAGGCTTCAGCCATTGTGACAGAAAGTCAGAGCTAGAGCTAGGCAAGCTAGACTCCTCAGTTACAGATGCAACTTCTGTAACCGGATGGAAAGACTCTACTACTGTTGTCTCCACAGGAGTGGGATGAGTTACAACAGTAGTTGACAAGTGAATCCTCTGTGTTTGTGATGGTGTCATTAGGAGATGCCCCAGCATGCATTCCCTGACCATCTAAATGTGGTACCTGGGTGGTGAGCAAGGTGTCATGCACCAAGTCACTTGAATCCATTGGCTCATCAAGAGAAAAGAATTCTTGATGATCAATGCCTTGCTCCTCAATTTCTTGAGTTGCAGGCTCCAAAGAAATATGAGTGGTAGATTCTGGAAGAGAAATGTGTTGTAGATTAGATTTTGGCAACTCCCCCTGAGAGATAGAGGGAGTTTCAATTGTGATGTGCTCTCCACTCAGTGTTGTGCCAGCCTTATCACTCCCATGTGCTGACTCTGTACAGATAGGTGCATTGCGGAGGATGCTTGATTCTATAGATGCACCCTGTTGAGAGGATACATCTAGTGAGCTGTTTGCCCCTGATTTTACAACTTCAATCATTTGGGTGACTGAAGAGGTAGTTTTAGATTTCTTCTTCTTCTTCTTTGGCCTTAGTAAGGGTGACTCAGGTTCCTCACTTTCTATGCCTAATTCTACAGCCAAGGCTGCTTCAGTTAAGATTTTTAGAGGTTCAGAAGCAACCAGTTTTCTCTTCTTTTTACTGACATCACCCTTTTGAGAGGATGATGCATTTGGCTCTGTGTTTGGTAAAGTGTTTGGCTGAGAGGATTGGTTAGCAGGCCCTGGGTTAGCATTTTGCTCTACTTTCTTGGGCCTAGCTAACTCAGATTTTGAGGCACATATTGGCATGTTGTGGGGGTAAGTCCTAAATAAACTCTCCATAAGGGGAGTTATTTTGAGTCTTACATCCACATCATTCCTAGTCTCCAAGCTACCAAAAATGAGTTTGGTCATGGATTTCGGATAGCCTATTCTATTTTTGTCTAACCCAGGCAATTCAATCAATTTGGCATCTATGAAATTAAGTACAGATTGAATAAAGCGAGGGAAGAAAATTTCATTACCTCTCTTGGCTGAGTTCTTACCAAGTCTCCCATACAATTCTTGCATTATGATCAAACCAACATCAATCTTTCTCCCATATGCTAGAGCATATCCTATTTGTTGAACAGGTGTGCTGATTTGATCAAAGCTGGACTTCCTTGCTGTGAAGACTTGAAGAAGAGTGGCAAAGACATAGCTCCATTCTTTCCTCAAGTACTTCCTATTCAAATTTCCAAGCTTGATTCTATCTGAGTAGTTGATAAAATCAAAGAAGTCTTCCAATTCCTGATCGGTAGCTTGACTGTCATACACTCCTTGTTGTAACCCCAGTGCTTGATTCATGTCTTCAGTAGTGATGGTGATTTCCTTGTCCTGAATCTTGCAATAGATTACGTATGAAGTTATTGCATTCTCTAGGGCCACGACCTCCACAGTAGCAGTTCTCCAAAATTGTTCTAGTAAGTCTAGATACAGAGTTGGGTTGGCTGAGAGTGCATCCTTGATGTATGATTCAGCCATCCATCGAACGAAGCACTTAAAGTTTGCATTGGGTGCTTCAACATCATTGGTTATTGCTATGAAATTGGTGTGGGTAGGAATTGTGAGTTGGGTATTTGCCATTGTTACACAGAGAGATGAGAAGAGAATGAAGGTTGAAGAAGAAATTTAGCTTTTGACGTTAGGGTTTACAGAGGTTTTGGAACTTTAGCTGCCTGAGAAATCGAATGAAATGATTTGAACAGTTGTGGAATTGTATATATGTGAGTGACTTGAGTTGTCGATTAGATATAAGTTTTGTATCGACAAGTCAGTCATTCGAGAAGTATAAAACAACTATTCGATAAGTCAAGAAAGGCTTATTCGATATCTCAAGCAGTTTGTAACTCACAGCTGGCAGTTATTTAGCTCAGAAAATAATTCCAAGCTAAATAAAATATGTTTTTATGAGCGAAATGAAATTTTGAATATAAATCCAAAAAGAGATAAAGTGTCAGCGAAAAATCAGCCTTTTCAAATGATTCGATAACTCAAATACAGTATTCGAGAACTCCATCACTAGAGAACTAAAATACTCTATTCGAGAACTCAAAGAGTGCTATTCGATTTCTCCAAAAGACACTATTCAAGAACTCAAGAGGGTTCTAGATAGGCCTATTCGAGAACGCGAGCCATGACAAAACAATGAACCATTCGAGAAGTTTGACTTATCGAACTATACTTTTCACTCATAAAATTCAATTTTCACTATCTTTTAAAATTTACCAGAAATATTCACTGAAGAATATTCTACCAAATTAAATAGTGATTTTCTCAAAATTTCACAGAAATTTCAAGCTAAAGATGTATGATTTTCAACATATGCAGCATTGTGGAATATTTATAAATCATACTCCAGCCAATACTTACTTCAAAAATATTGAGCATTTGATAAAGTAAGAAATTTACTGCTGCAACAATCTAGTTGATATATTCACTTAGCCAGAATTTGAAGAATTCAGCATTCCAATCTCACTAACCAACCTTGTGAAGGTGGCTTCATCCAATGGCTTAGTGAATATGTCAGCTAGTTGTTTCTCTGTGGGAACATAATGTAACTCAATGGTTCCATTAGTTGCATGCTCCCTTATGAAGTGATATCTGATGTCAATGTGCTTTGTCCTAGAATGATTGACAGCACAGCAACTTCCAGCAGCTATGTACTCAGCTTCAGCTGTGGAAGTTGACACAGATTGTTGTTTCTTGCTGTACCAAGAGACTAACCTTTGTCCAAGAAACTGACAGCTACCTGAGGTGCTTTTCCTATCCACTCTACATCCAACATAATTAGCATCAGAATAACCAACCAGATTGAACCCTGTGTCCTTAGGATACCATAACCCCAAGTTTGGTGTGCCCTTCAGATATTTGAAAATCCTCTTTATTGCTATCATATGTGATTTCTTTGGATTTGATTGAAACCTTACACACAAGCATGTTGCAAACATGATGTCTGGCCTACTAGCAGTGAGGTAGAGTAGAGAACCAACCATGCCTCTGTAGATTGAGATATCTACCTTCTTGCCCTTAACATCTTCATCTAACTTGGTGGCAGTGGCCATGGGTCTCTTTGTAGGTGAGCATTCTTCTAAGTCAAATTTCTTCAATAGATCCTTGATGTATTTGGTTTGACTTATAAAAATGCCATCCTTCTTTTGACTCACTTGCAGCCCAAGAAAGAATGTTAATTCTCCCATCATACTCATCTCATATCTGCTCTGCATGAGCTTAGAGAATTTCTCACACAGCTTCTCATTTGTAGAGCCAAATATGATATCATCCACATAGATTTGAACTAAGATAATATCATCACCATGTTTCTTGTAAAATAGTGTCTTGTCCAGTGTGCCTCTAGTGAATTGATTCTCTAATAGAAATTGTGATAATGTCTCATACCATGCCCTAGGAGCTTGCTTAAGTCCATACAATGCTTTAAGCAATGTGTAGACAAAGTGAGGGAATTGTGGATCCTCAAAGCCAGGTGGCTGTTGCACATATACTTCTTCTTCCAACTCCCCATTCAGAAATGCACTCTTGACATCCATTTGATAAACCTTGAAATTAGAATGTGCAGCAAATGCCAAGAAAATTCTGATGGCCTCTAGTCTAGCAACAGGGGCAAAAGTCTCATCATATTCAATGCCTTCCTATTGAGAGTATCCTTTTGCAACCAACCTTGCTTTGTTTCTTATGACTACACCATTTTCATCCATCTTATTCCTTAGAACCCATTTTGTTCCAACAATGGTTCTATCCTTTGGTGCAGGCACAAGTTCCCATACTTTGCTTCTTTCAAATTGATTTAGCTCCTCTTGCATAGCAATTATCCAATCAGGATCCAACAATGCATCATCAAGTTTCTTAGGCTCAACTTGGGATAGAAAGCAATCCTTGTCCTCATTCTTGTATTTGGATCTCCAATTATCTGATCTGCAGTATGTGATCTATCCCATTTCCTTGTATGTTCAGATTGATTTCTCAGCCTTGATGTTGCTTCATCATCCAGATCATGATCACTTACATTTCCTCCCCCTGTGAAGTTGCCACTAATCACAGGTGTGTCTTGGATGCTTGTTTCTTCATTGTTGGTTGACACAGGTTCTTCATTCACTTGAGTTTGTTGGATTGTGGGCTCAAATTAAGTTTCAATCTCCTCATCAGAATCATCTAGATTGTCAAACTTTAAAGAATCTTTATCTTCATCATTGGCTTCTTCTAATCCAGGTAGTTTGCTGTCATCAAATGTCACATCTGTGCTTTCCATAACTTTCTTTTGACTGATGACATAAACTTTGTATGCAATTCTTTCCATAGAGTAGCCAATAAAAATTTCTTCAAATGCTTTTGCATCAAACTTTCCAACATATTCTGAATTGTCTTTTAACACAAAGCACTTGCTTCCAAAAGTATGAACATACTTTAGAGTGGGCTTCTTTTCAGTCATCAAGTTGTAAGGTGTCTTTCCAGTGTTTTTGTTGATGAGGGTTCTGTTTTGGATATAGCATGCAGTGCTCACAGCCTCAGCCCAAAAACATGTAGGCATCTTTGCATCAAGTAACATTGTTCTAGCAGCCTCAATCTGAGTTCTATTCTTTCTCTCAACAACTCCATTTTGTTGTGGAGTCCTTGGAGCTGAGAATTGTTGAGAAATACCATTCTATTTGCAGAATGCTTCAAGCATGGCATTTCTGAACTCTGTTCCATTATCACTTCTTAATTCAATCACACTTGCATTGTTGGCCTTTACTTCCTTGTCAATTTTCTTTATATGCTCAATGATTACTTGTGGAGCCTCATCCTTTGATGCCAGAAATTCTACCCATGTATACCTTGTGAAATCATCAACCATCACCAGAGCATACTTTTTCCTTCCTAGTGACATAATATTGACAGGCCCAAACAAGTCCATATGAATTAGTTGTAGGGGCTTGGTTATTGTTGTCACTGTCTTTGACTTGTGGCTTGATCTTTTCATTTTTCCCTTTTGACAAGCCTCACACACTCCTTCTTGACAGAATTCAAGTGTGGGCATGCCTCTCACTAACTCCCTTTTGACTAGAGAATTAATGCCTTTGAAGTTCAAGTGTGATAGCTTCTTATGCCACAACCAACTATCTTCATTTGATGCTTTTGAGTAAAAGCAACAAATTTTGTCCATGTTTGCAGAGTTCATATTGGCTACAAACAGGCTTCCTTTCCTTACTCCAGATAGAGCAAAGTCACCAGTCTTCTTGTGGGTGATCAAACATTCATCATTGTCAAAATTCACTTTGAAGCCTCTATCAGTAAATTGACCAACACTCAGTAGATTGTGCTTGAGCCCCTTGACCAGTGCTACATTTTCAATGATGACATTTCCAATTTCCAACTTTCCATATCCCAGTGTGTTGCCAATGCTGTCATCTCCAAAAGCAACCATTGGGCCAGCCTTCTCCTCATACTGTGATAGCAGGGCCATATCACCAGTCATATGGTTTGAGCATCCACTGTCCAAAATCCACATGACCTTCATTTCACTTTCTTTTCCCTGCAAACACAAAGGTATTACTTCTCCTTTGGTACCCAAACAAGTTTGGGTCCATGTGGCTTAGCAACAATTTTATCATAAACAGCATGCTTATCAATTTTTTTGACGTTAGTCTTCTTGTCACTGTTAGTAGTCTTAGAATCTGGGTTCTTCGACTTAGGTGATAGAGGTACCTTCCTCACTTTAGGAGGACTTGAAGA
This sequence comes from Saposhnikovia divaricata, assembly GCA_036435485.1. NCBI lineage: Eukaryota > Viridiplantae > Streptophyta > Magnoliopsida > Apiales > Apiaceae > Saposhnikovia > Saposhnikovia divaricata. Next base: position 89,998,799 of record CM071596.1, read on the forward strand.
CTTTGTTCTTGTGTAGTGTGTGTGAACATTGTGACTGATGCAACCTTCCATGAATTGTCTTCCCAAATTAAAACAACTAGTCATTACATTCATGTTACATGGCATACAATCAAATTTATCACAGAAAGGAGAGTCTCTATGTCTTAAATGCACAGAGCAATCATAGAATGGTTTAACAACACTACCAGATGGTTTTTTGCATGCATGAGGTAAATGATTAGTGCTAAAACAATTTTGACAAACTTTCCTAGGGGCATTTGGCACATAAGCATAATTGTTGTCCTTTTTAATCCCTAATATGCCATTCCTGTTTTGTTTCTTTTTAGCCACTTTCTTCTCAAACTCATTATTCCCAGCTGAAACAAACTTCACAAATTTCTCAAGTCTAGGTCTACCTCCTACTGGCTCCTTGGCTTTGGTTTTGACATTCTCACTCTTAGAGGATGCTTGTTATTCATTTGATTGTGCCTTATCTTCATCATCCAACATTTGCTTAATGAGTAAGGCATCCTCATCAATCTCAAGTGTTGGTGTTTTAAATATTGGGGTCTCAGCCTTTTTCAAAACCTGAGGCACTTCCTCTTGAACAACAATGTCATCTTCAATGACTGCATAGCCTTTCCTCTGTTTGAGAGTGTCATAATCAAGTCCAATGGCAGCCTTAGGTCTAGCAAGATTTTTCTCATGGTAGGACTGCAATAGACTAGAGGAATTATTAAATGTTTTCAATTTAAATCCATTTTCAGCTAGTTCATCCCTAAGAGCTTTCTCAACTTGACTAGCACATAGAACCTTATTCTTTAGATATTCGATTTCTTGTTTAAGGTTTTCTACTTGCATAGCAGTTAGTTCTAGTTCCTCATTTCTTTTGTTCAACAGTTCATTCTTAGTAGACAGTTTAACAATTTCTTCATTAGCAGCAGTCATACTAGTATGAATATTAAACATCTCAACAGATAGTTGTTCAACCATAGATTTGTATTCAGAAACAGACATGTCTATGGTAGTGAGGGATGGTACCTGAGAGTCTGATTCAGATGGTTCTTCCTTCGAGTTGGCCATCAAGGCATAGTTGCAGAATTCTTGTTCTTCTCCATCACTATCAGAATCATCCCAACACTTCCCTTCAGCTATGTAGGCCTTACCTGGTGAATGCTTCTTTAGCAGAGCCTCATACTTAGCTTCAAGCTCAAGAAACTTCTTATCCTTCTTTTTAGGCTTCTTGCATTCACTGGCAAAATGCCCTAGGTCATTGCATCTATAACATCTCACAGATGACCTATCCACATAGCTGGTTTTGAATTTGTTTTTGTTTGCTTTCACAGGTGCCTTGCTCTTGTTGAATGAATGATTTTGAGATCTAGAATTGAAGGGCCGATTCTTCTTAAATCTGATGTTTGGGAATTTTCTAGCCATAAAAGCATATGAAGTGTTTTCCATGGCATCCAACTCTTCAAGAGTGTAGAACTCATCTTCTTCCTTTTCTTCAACAGGTTCAGTCACTTCTTCTTCAGTTTCTTCATCATCTACTATCTCTTCTATTCTCAGTTGACTTGTAGATGCTTCCAGGTCTTGAACGGATTTGTTGACAATCAAGGCACAGGATGTGTTTATCATTCTGCCTTGGTTGGCTTGGATAGCCCTCTTCTGAAGCAACTCAAGCTCATGAGTCTTTAAAACCCCATAGAGCACATCATATGTGACTTTGTTCAAATCTCTTTCTCTTAGAGATATGACCCTTTGCTCTAGATGGTTTGGTGCAGATAGTAGAAACTTCATGTTTAATTCCTTAGTGCTGTAAACCTTCCCATTCATTTGAAGCTCAGTCACCAGCTTATGAAATCTCTCAAACATATCAGTAATACTTTCTTTGGACTGTGCCATGAAAGCCTCATACTGTGTGACCAGTATCTATTTCCTATTCTCTCTTACCTCCTCTATCCCTTCACATAACACCTCGATGTGGTTCCACATGTCCTTGGCTGATGTACATGATGCTATGTTGGCAAACATCGACATATCCATGGAGTCTATGATCAGCAACATGAGATGACTGTCTAGGGCAACCTTTTCCTTCTCTGAGTCCGTCCATTTGGATGGCTCTTTTGCAACATATGATCTAGGAATGACTATTGTGCCCACTGTAGATTCAGCAATTTCTTGTTGTGGTACAAATGGACCATTCTTGAGGATGTCAGGGTAGAGAGGATTGGCAGCTTTGATGAACAACAGTATTTTTATTTTCCAGAGGTTGTAATTCTCTTTATCGAACTTAGGGACCTTCACCGTACCTGTAGTCTTTGGTGTATTCGAACTCATGATCGTTTTCTATTTAGATTAAACAGCCTGCTCTGATACCACTTGTTGAGTATTGAATACAGTAAAAGAAAACAGGGGGGTGAATGGATTCTTGAACTTTTCTACGTTCTTGAATCTTTGTAGCAAGATATGTGTTGAGTGTGTGAGATATGTAAGTGCGGATAACAAAGAAAAACACAACACAATATCACTTTAATCTAATATTTTATTAGATAAAGATTTTTCTACAATCTGTGAATACAAATGGTAGTATTCTCAGCTTCGTTTTTCTTAGAGAGATATTTCTTGTGATGTATATGAAAATCTTATCTCTTCATAACTTATCTGCTAAGGAAGTGAGGCTGTATCCTTATAGACATGGATACACCTACTTACTACAAATAAGGTAGGTAAACAAAATACTTTCTAGTCTGTCAATCTTATTTGAGTAAGAGTCCAAACGGCTACAAATTTGATTTTGCAAAGCCTGTTCAGATCCACTTCTTTACCTCCTTGTCCCTTTGTCTTATCTCTCCAAGCTTCTTTGTAGGCTTTCCAATGTGCTTTATAGTACATAGTCAAATAAAGCGTCTTGGCTTGTTGCAGGTTTCTGACTTGTACAATTCTTCAGTATTTTGTCTCCAAGAATGTATTCGAAAAGTGGCTAAGTGATTGATTCAAGAACTAGAATTGACTTACTCGATAACTCTGAGTTCTCGAATAGTGTTATATTGACATATCGAATCACTTCTCGAATAGCTCTTTTCTCTGGGACTCCTTGAGATATCGAATAGAGCATTTTGACATATCGAATCCCTGAGATGTCGAATAGCTTCTTTAGTCTTTGAGATATCGAATAGAGCATTGACTTGTTGACTCTTAGAGAACTCGAATGATGCTTTGACTTGTTGACTCCATGAGTTCTCGAATAGAGTAATAGACATATCGAATCTCTGAGATATCGAAGGAGATATCGAACAGTGTATTCAGAGATATCGAATATTGTCTTCTGAGATATCGAATCTCTGACTTCTCGAATGCTAGACTTCTCGAATAGACAAATGTACTTCTCGAATTGGTACTTAGGCAAATTCTTCATTTCTTCAAATCCCAACTGTGATTATTTAACAGTCTTTATCTCCTTACTTGAGGCATGAACCTTGGAACTTCTTTCAAGCATTATTCTTGACTTTATAAGTACAGTTACACAACTTGGATTTGATGCCTATTACAAGTACAGAACAAATAGAAACTCTACAACTAGAGGTTCCCTCAGTTAAGAGGTCATGTAGGTAATGCACAGCATTACACATACTTAGGCTTGTTATTAGATGTATTCAGGCATGCCTCTGTGACTAATACCTCCCTTTGCAAAGTGTTCAGCACAAGCTTTATCTGCAAACTCGAGTGCATTATCCGACCTCACCACTTGTATTTTACTATGGAATTGAGTATTAACGAACTCTTCAAACTTAATGAGCGTACTCAAATAGTCAGATTTCTTTTCTAACAAAAGCACCCATGTCATTCTTGTGTGATCATCCACAAGTGTGAGAAAGAATCTGAACTTCCCTCTGGTATTGACTCTATATGGACCCCATATATCGGTATGAATCAATTCAAAAGGCTTGGATGCAAACGACTTACTAGAGGGAAATGGCAATCTGGTCATTTTAGCCAAGGGACAAGTCAAGCATACCTGATCCTTCTGCTGTGCCAAGAAGGCTTTGATATGATTTATATGCTTCAAATTTGAGATTGCTACATGCCCCAGCCTTTGGTGCCACATGGGATATTGATTTCTTGCCTTTCCAGCTTCATCTTTCAACCCTTTTTCAGTCTTTTCTCTTGCCATAGCCATTCTTTTCACACTTATCACTTCATTCTTCAAGTAATACAGTCCTTGCTTCATCTCACCAACTCCCACTACCTTCCTGGTATTTGAATCCAAAATCAAGCATTTATTTGGTTGAAACATCACCTCCCATCCACCATCTTCTGCAAGCTTGTGAATGGATAGTAGATTATAATTAAATTGAGGCACATGGAGTACATTATTAAGCTTCACACCGTTTTTAAGTACAACATCCCCCACATGTGTGATGAGATTTGTTGCTCCAGTGGGCAACATTATAGTGAAATTTGCAGGGGCAGGTTTTACATTAAATAAGTTTTTAAGACACGAAGTCATATGATCCGAAGCACCCGAATCAATGATCTAATCTTCTAATTTTCTGTCTTCATGTTCACCAGCCTTCGCCATTCCTGAAAATCTAAAATCGATTTCCTCATCGGTCTCAGATCCTCTTGGTTGCGATGCATTTTTTGGAATCAACTTCAATAGTCGTTCAAGTTGATGTGCCGTCATGGTCACATTTTACTGTTCATTAACACCAGCTCTAACATGGTTTGCCACCTTGTGACTTTCTCCCCTGTTTCTAGTCCATTTTCCGACTGCAGGTTTTTGCCCAGGCTTATATTTAGAATGCCATTTTGGGTACATCCCTGTAACTTTCCAATAATTATCGTAAGAGCGACGCCCTTTTCCACAGGTTGTGCATATCACGACTTTATCTTTGTTCCCTCTACTACTGTACATTGCAAGTACATCTCCATCACCATGTATGCCTTGTGACAACATGTCTTTCTGCGATTCTTCTTGTAGCACTGCTGCACATGCCATCTCAATCGTAGGAAGGGGGGTTATCATCAGTAACTGCTTCTTTGTGTCCCATAGACTTCATCCAAACCATTCAGAAATTGGAATAGTTTTGACTCCTCTCTCATTGTTTCATTGGCCTTCAACAAACCAGCTACTTCTACATCAATCTTTTTGACTGTTGGAAGCACATGCATGGAGTCTATTTATTCCCACAACATGCTCAGTTTTGTGTAATATTCACTCACTTTTGCACCATTTTGTTTCAAGTTGAAAAGATCTTTGTTCAACTTGTACTTTCTAGATCCATTGGTTAAAGAAAACCTTATCTCAAGTTGTTTCCAAATATCAGAAGCATTATCAATAAAAAGGACTGAAGATTTAATGCTATCAGATATGTTATTGTGGATCCAAGAAATTACCAAGTTATTACACGTATCCCATTGGATGGCTTATGTAACATCTGTGGCAGTTCTTGTGACTGATCCATCAAGAAACCCTTGCTTTCTCTTTGATGAGATCTGGATCTCAAACGTCATTTTCCAGGCCCTATAGTCTGTAGCTCGTTGCAGCTTTGTCACACTGATTGACAATGGGCCATCAGACGGGTGCGTAAACAGAGAATTTTGAAGGTCCGTGGTGACACTTTACCATTAGCCATCAGTGTATGCGAATAGGAAACTAGTGTGTGGACTGTGGCAACACACCTTTTATCTAGACGCAAAAGAATACTGATTCGACTAAGATTGTTTTTGAGAATCTCACCTACACACTCCTCTTTAGACTAAGCTATCAGACGCTGCTTTGATACCATAAAGACTTTTAGTGTTTATGAAAATGAAAGTAGAAGATAAAGATGAGAGAATGTGATTCTACTTGCATTCCACAATAATATTGTAATGCACACATTGAGGTTACACAACTGCCACTTGTGACCTTATATGCTACTGCTAGACTATTACTCCAATAGCATGGAACAAAAGATTACAAAGCCCTCGCAGGGGACAGACCATTAAAGCAACTAAGACAAACGTACTGGTTTATTAAGTACTAGAAGACAGACTCCAGAACAGACACTGCAACAAATTCCAAACTGCAGTGCAACAACTTTTGTAACGACCTCAATACTTCATTACATAGAAAATTACAATTAGTCATTGGTGCTACAAAACCATTAATCAAGCAAATTCTCTTACACCCATAACTAATGCTTGAAACAAATGTGTTCTACATATCATACCAAAACTTCAAATAAATAAAATGAGGCCGACTTTACCCAAATAGAAGGGAAAAAAAATATTTCTGGCAAGCAGCAATTTTATTTAAGTGTTTGTCATTTTTAGGTTAAAAGAAGAAGCAATGACAGAATATGAGCAGCAAGTATACAGTCCACACCCAGTATACTGTACATTTCAGTAACAGTAGAACTAAGTGAAAAATTAGAAGATTCAGATGCTGAAATTTCGGAGAGAGAAACAGCACATGAATATGTGTGTGTGTGTGAGCGAGGTGGGGGTAATTAGAGATAGAGGTTCGATGGTAATTATGTGTGTGTGTGAGAGAGAGGTAATTAGAGATAGAGGTCAGGTGGTAATTCTCTTAGCAAGAGTACCTTTTCTCTTATTCAAATTACTTTTTTAAAAAGTAAAAGCACATGTAAGTATTTAGAAGACTCTTCTTTTTGAATCAAGAACAAAGGCTTCACCAATTTAATTCAAGTATATTGACTTTTACACTACTGTTGTCCAGGATTCTTTGAATAGACTAAGGACATGTTTGGGGTTCCATTTTGTATGTAACTTAGGGCTTATAAGGTCATAAGAACTTATGAGGGGTGTTTGCCTATTTAAATTTTACTTCAATTTATGACTTATATGTTGATAAGTTGAATGTTAAAAAATCTTAACATTCAAATTATGCTTATAACTTATTTTTCGATAGACGTAATATATAATATCCTTCAAATCTTCAAAATCATATATCTTTTGATCTGTTCATTAGAAAATTGATATGAATATATCAAATTACTCTACTCATCGAGATCTATCCATTGACATCCATTGATATATATTAAAAAACAAATATTTTTAAAATAATAAAAAAAGTTAACTTATAAATTCTGATTTACCAAACACTCTACTAATTTATAAGTTCTGATTTATCAAACACTCTACCTACTTATAATTTCTGATCTATTTATCACTTATATGATACTTATGCTTATAAGGCATAAACCAATCATTTTAAGGTAAATAATAGTAGTTCGAAGTAAAGGTTTGGAAGCAGGATCTGACGCTATGTAGTTTATCGTGGGGCAGATATTTTCGTAACGAATACATGGCAAAAGTATCTATCATGCATTTAAAGACAAATGTACATGTCTCACTCTCTGGATTCGACTTGATCATTCTCTACATAAAATATTATTTGTTATATCCTATTATCAAATTAATTTATTTTTATTTTGAACTATAACTGTCTAATGTACAGAAGGCTAGCCAACTAGTTTGACATGGGAGCTATTCTTCAGTTGATTACAATTACAACTACAAGCTTTAAAATAAGTGTTTGTACAAAATATCCATATGCTAATAAAATTGTAAATAATTGGCCATACTAATTGAAAATTAATCATCTTCTGGCAAACACGAAATTTCTAAAGACACATGAAAGCATCATTTTCCTACTGTTTCAAATTAATAAGTGTTGTAAAAGACATTTACTTTTAAGTTCAAATGATGGGCTACAGCAAAGCCAATCCAATTCATTCGATGATTTGGTTTCAATGTCAATAACTGCTGCCTAGTTTCCAAAAAACCTGCTAAATCTCTCATCTGTGTCTGGATAAGAGGGAAAAGTTTGCCATAGGGAAACAATTTAGCAAAATTAATATTATAAATAAAGCAAATAGAAGCATAGAACACGAGATACTTTAACAAAATATAGCTGTATAACAGTATTGCAATGTAATTACAACATGTGATTAACAGGGCATGGTCAAATCAGAAATTAACATTATCAAAGATTAAGGAACACTAAAATGCAAGATACAATTTAATAAATTGAGAAACTAAACAAGCTTTGGGGGAAAACATTAAGTTACAGATGTGTAATACTAATACTGGTGGTTTGATAGATAGAGTTTGGCACCCTATGTCTTTAATTTCTTGAAGTTTGTTGTGCAAAAATTCTTGCATAGAAAAATGATTAGTACATGACACTTTACAGCCTGATAGATAATACATAAGAACATAAATTGATACAACTCTCACAAAAGCTTGTACATACAAAGCAACAAGAAACAGATAACAAACAAGATTTGTGCTTTCGAGTTTTCAAGCATCACTGGTTAATTATACACTAAAACCACCAATAAAGGGAACTTGCACTATATCCACCGTCTAAAAAGAAACATAATTTGCACTACAAACTAGCTGCTTGTAAAACACTTGCTTGCTCGCTTTCAGATAATCATCTATATAGGCAATCTAGAGCTTTATTAGTGATCTAAATACTTGTTTTCAATTAGAACAATAGAGTGGCAAAGTTAATGCAACTTCAGTGGTTCATATCATATAATTTATGGATAGCACGCGTGAAAGAACAAATTCTAATTTTTTACAATTTCATTTCTAAATGGACTCCAAGGTAGTTATCGAATACCTCAACTGCCTCATCAGCTGTAATATTCTGAAAGCGAGGGTGAACTATCATTCGTGGCTTGAAATGCTTTCTGCCAAGCTCTTTCTGCTTGCGCACTTTGTCTTGATCCACTGGTAAACTGCTATGATCCTCATGATAGTATGGATCAAGATTTTGGCGATTCTCATATTGATTCTCATATTGATTCTTCAGAATCGATTTGATTTTACAGCTTACGATTTCGCCTTCCTTCAACTTTTCAGTTAAATCAGGCAACTCCTTCCAATCATCTGCAACATCTTCTTTCGCAAGTATACCTACCAACCCAGAGTCAAGAGTACGTATTGCTTTCTGGGGTAGCACTAGCACCCTGTGAATTGTTGCCTGCACAATTCTTCCCTCGGCAAGGCTATCATCGGTCTCCCCTGATATCGTGCAGAATTCCTCATCTTGGCTTAGCTCTGCATATGGCTTTCGCCAATCTTGAAATCCATGAATTAACTCCAACCTTATTAGATTTAGTGTTTGCATTTTATTCTCTGAACGCTTTGATTTAGCATATTCGTGCACCTCAAGGGACTTCAACAGATGTGGTTTCTCTCTGACATGCTCAATTGCCATCTGCAACACTTCATCACCATCACCAATTGTTTCATCTTGAACATCTTCGAGATATACATCTTTTGCAAGTTCTTGCACAAGACCATAAGATTCTGGATGAATTCTCGTATCATCCAACAGATCAATGAATTGATTACTACAAGCAACCATTACATTTCGCCGGACTCGTAAGAAACCAACTGAATTGATAAAAAGCTTCTTACCAATACCATGTTCTGTCAACAAGTCTTTCCGTGTAATAATAGCTCCACTTCTTGCTAAAGACCTCATCAAAGATGCTGGCATGCTGCCTTTCTGGGCCCAAGCCCAGAAATAAACTGCATAGTAGAAAATAACCATTCATGGCTTAGTGCCAAATTAATGTCAAGCCCAACTTGATTAGTTACATCTACCATGATCTGTTCAATCATCCCAAACTTCTCGTCGGAAGTTAAAAAATCATCCAGGGGACTGAGCTTCCAAGATAATATTTCTTTCCCTCATCCACATAGTGTTGCAGTCATTGCTAGTGGATTCTGAACATAACGACCTAGAGCCACGGCTCGCTTGACAATGCCTGATAAAAGTAGAAATAATTAAGACAGGTAGAAGGCTCCATCATGCAAAATGCAATCAATGATACATATGTTAGAATATTCAAACTCTCTAGAAGAAAACAACTTCAATGGTCAAATAAGGAAACTAGTCTTTCTTCAATGTTCAAATAAGGAAGCTAGTCTTTGTTCCATGTTCAAATATGGTAGGCTATAATAAATAGAGTGATGTAATCCATGATGTCAAGGTACTATGCTGAAGCCTATAAATAAGGTTTGTTGTTAGTATTGTAAACATACCAAGAGAAATAAAAGAGAGAAACACAAGAGTTGTTTTCTAGAGAGAAACACAAGAGTTGTTTTCCAACATTTGGTATCAGAGCTTGGTTGTTAAATTCTGAAAATTCTGCAAATTTTCCGGCAAGTTACTATTCCGGCGGCAGTCTTCACGTCGTAGAAGACGAAGTACTGGTCACGCCGGAGAAGACGAAGTACTGTTCATACATACGGTACTGTTTATACGAAACTGTTCATACGGAACTATTCATATGGAACTGTTCATATGGTACTGTTCATGCGGCAATGTTCATACATACGACACTGTTCACACCGTAGAAGACGAAGTACTGTCCACTGTAAAAATCATGGGAGATTTTACAAACTTTATTCAGAAACTCAACAACAATAATTATGGGTCATGGAGTACCCGTATAAAGTTTTATATGCTTGGACAGGATTTATGGGATGTTGTAAATGGCAGTGATACAACACCACCAAGGGAGGCCAGAAGTATAGACACAAGTTCCATCGATTCAACCTCAACACCGGCACGACCAAAGGCTACACCTCAAAGACCAGTAGCTGACCCTGAGATCTTAAAGAAATGGAAGGTTAAGGCAGGCAAAGCCATGTACGCTTTAACCGTAGCTGTGGAGGATGAATTTCTACATCAAATCAAAGATGCCCAAACGCCGAAAGAGGCGTGGGACATATTAACAAGAGTTTTCGCTAAGAAGAATGACGCAAAATTACGAAGGCACGAAAATGAGCTTTTGTCCATCTCCAAGCAAAATATGACCGTGAGTCAATATTTCTCAAAGGTAAAATCTCTCTGTGACGAGATTTCCAAACTAGATCCAGAAAATGGTATTACACCAACCAGGATGAAAAGAATTATCATCCATGGACTAAAGCCGGAGTACAAGAGTATTATCACGACAACTCGGCGCTAGGCCACCGAGCCAACTTTAGCAGATCTGGAGAATTTGCAAATTAACGAAGAGGATCTAGACAAACCCATGTCTAGTCAACCAACCATTCGTGAAGAGATGGCTCTTTTCACGAACAGGAGAGATGGCCGAGGACGCGATCGTGGTTGTGGTAGAGGTCGAGGACAAGGACGTGGTGCCTGGAGATTCAATATTCAAGAAAGAGATGTTCGAGGAAAACAAGATAGAGGTTTCCAGTTAGGAGGAGCTCAAAATAATTAGGGTGGTCAGAGCCGGTAGCAACAAAAAGATCATCAAAGTGGGGAATGTTTTAATTGTGGTAAGAACGGACATTACGCAAGAAATTGCTGGTCCAAGAAAATTGAAGGAAATGTCGCAACATCTTCTAAGAACGAAGACGCTGGAGAAGAAGATTAGAACTTCGACAATTCTTTCTTTGTGGAAGAGAAAGATATTGTTGATGCACGAGGGAAAGGCCTATTAGAAGAACATGCATTTACTGCTTTATGTAAGCAGACAGTCGACTACAAGAATGATTGAATCGTTTATTCAGGCTGTTCCAATCATATGACCGGAGATGAGTCAAAATTGTCGAGCATAACAAAGTACATAGGAGATCATGTTATCGTAACAGCAGATAACACACATTTGCCAATATCCCATGTTGGCAAGTCGCAGCTGTCACAAAAGTACAGACATGAAGAAATACAACTAGAAAATGTTTATTATGTCCCAGGGATGAAGAAGAACCTATTGTCAGTACCCTAACTAACAACTTCAGGTAACTATGTACTATTCGGCCCAGATGATGTGAAGGTGTATAAAGAATTAAAAGTCATAGGTACACCTTTCATAGAAGGACCAAAAATGAAGGCTATCTATGTGATGTCAGCTGAAGGGGCCTATGTAGACAAGGCCAGAAAGAGTGACACAGGTGACTTGTGGCATGCACGACTCGGACATGTCAACTACAGCAAATTGAAGATTATGATGCAAAAGTCAATGTTGAAGGGACTCCCACAAATTGAGATCCGCCATGATACTGTATATGCTGGATGTCAATATGGTAATGCGCATCAATTACCGTACAAGGAGTCAAAGTTTAGAGCAAAGGAGCCATTAGAATTGGTGCACTCAAATGTTCTAGGAAAAATCAAACAACCATCAACTCGTGGTTATCAATATTTGTTAACCTTCATTGATGATTTTTCGAGGTATATGTGGGTTTACTTCTTAAAACATAATGATGAGGTTTTTGAAAAATTCAGGGAATTCAATATTTGCCATTCAGGGAATTCGGAAGAAAAATCAAGTGCCTTTGCACTGATAATGGAGGAGAATACACTTCAAATTTGTTCAACAACTACCTCAAGAAGTTCAACATCCGGAGACAACTCACTTGTGCAAAAACTCCACAACAAAATGGAGTAGCGGAGAGGAAGAACCGCCATCTAGCAGAGACGTGGAGAAGTCTTCTACATGCCAAGAATGTTGATACAAGATTTTGGGCAGAATGCATGAAGACGGTGGTCTATATCACTAACAGGCTACCTCAACCTAGGTTGGAATTTGTTTCACCATTTCAGAAGATGTATAACCTAAAGCCAACTGTCAATTATTTCCGGGTATTTGGTTGTGTATGTTGTGTGTTTATTGTAGATGAAGACCGTAGTAAGTTTGATAAGAAAGCTATCCGCTACATTTTTGTGGGATACGATGAACAGAAGAAAGGTTGGAGATGTTGTTATCCCAATACAAACAAGATATATGTCTCACGAAATGTTGTATTCGATGAGGCATCTTCATGGTGGGCAAATAAAGTGGTGTTACCAGATTCACAAGAGCTGCAAGAAAAGTTACAAATCAAGTTGCAGCTAGATTCCTCCCAAAATAATGATGATAAAGAGGAACCACAATCCCCGACGGATCAACTGGAGGTACTATCCAAGTCAAGAAGTCCTTGGAGAACAGGTGTTCATGAAATAGCAGATGAAGTACAGACTAATGAACCGGAAGAGCAATAACAAGAGCCTTCACAACCTCAAGTGCAAAGGTCTAACAGAGTTAGACGGCCAAATCCAAAGTATATAGATGCTGCCTATGCTGAGGTCAAAGAGCCAACTAACTTTGATGAAGCATCAAAGAGTCTAGAGTGGAGAAAGGCCATGGAAGGAGAGATTTTGGCACTTAAACAAGAGTGTGCTTGGTCGACTCAACTCTTGAAGGACTTGAACCAACCAATAGAAGATGGAGTTCCATTACACTGTGACAATATATCAGCAGTCCGTTTGGCCGAGAATCCGATCTTTCATGCTGGGACCAAACATGTCGAGGTACATTATCATTTCTTACGGGAAAAGTACTTAAAGGAGATATTGACATGAAGGCAATTAGGACCAAAGATCAGGTTGTAGATATATTTACGAAGAGCTTATCTGCAACAAAGATTTATGAGTTTCGGAAATCACTCAGAATGGAAAGTCGAGTTTGAGGGGGAGTGTTAGAATATTCAAACTCCTTAGAAGAAAACAACTTCAATGGTCAAATAAGGAAGCTAGTCTTTGTTCAATGTTCAAATAAGGAAGCTAGTCTTTGTTCCATGTTCAAATATGGTAGGCTATAATAAATAGAGTGATGTAATCCATGATGTCAAGGTACTATGTTGAAGCCTATAAATAAGGCTTGTTGTTAGTATTGTAAACATACCAAGAGAAATAAAAGAGAGAAACACAAGAGTTGTTTTCTAGAGAGAAACACAAGAGTTGTTTTCCAATAACATAATCATCACATCTACCTGGCTGCAAAGGAAGCTGATCTGAAGAGATACGAGAATTCTCATAAAGGTGAGGAAGAGCTTCATCGCCATATAAAATATTTAGACTATCCATTTCATGACCGACATCTATAGGAGTTTCCTCGACCATCTTGAAAATAATCGGTCATATAGCAAGAGAAATATAATTAGATCTACTGTTCTAAATATAAGGCTAAATCAACCAACCAATTAAAACAGAAACTAAGAACATCACGTCTGAAGTTCAATAATCAAACTATACTGGTCTATCTATTGGGACCATAAATAGCAAATTACAGAACTTTATCGGTCTTAAGTGATCGTTAAACATCATCGACTCTTTTTGCTGGAATCTTCCTAACAGTAAACAGACAGAAATATATCAAAGATAAAATAAGAAAGCAAGAAAAAAGTACCTCATAAATATCTTCCTTTAAACGTGTACAAGACAAATTCGTAGCTCCGAGACCAACAACATGTGGTTAATGTTCGGTCATGAACTTCAAAACTCTCTGCTGGTCATTCTTTTTACGTTGTTGATCGTCACGGTTGCAAATGGACCCAGCATACAGGATATCCAACACTTCTCCAGATGAATCCAGCATCACAAATGTAGTTGCAGGCTTTCCCAGACCCCAACAGCAAGCCATAACTCTGGGTGCATTTTCTTCATCAGTGCTCGGATTGTGTTCCTTCCTCCGATATGGCGCCACACAGACTCTGTTCCACAATAGGTTTCCATATTCCAAAAGTAACCAACTCTTTGCTCTACTAGCCAGCAATGATCTTGCTTCCTTCTCCTTTGAAGGTAGAAGAAAATCAAAAATGGCATCCTGCAATATCAGCTTCCTCTGTTCATTCCATAATTGAGCAGATTTGCTTACTCAGTCACTCAGATAATTCTCATTTGAGTCGCTAATCAATTTGGTCAAGACAGGCATGGAAGCTTAATTGTAACTTTAGTAAGCTTCTACTCCTCAGCCTTGTGAATTAGAAGCCACTGTGAATCCACAAATTTTGCAAGAGGCTTTTCCCGTAACCATTTTATTGTAGCATACTGATGAGATGTATCTATAGCGGCATTTCCATCTGCGGTAGGACTTAATGAAACTACATAATTATCCATATAGATGCTCCGCACATGTTTGCGCACATAGGATTCACAGCAAATCTCAACAGCTGCCTGAAACATGATCCCATAATTCAGAAAATAAATTTAAGATGTGTGTGAGAGAGGGGGGATGAGATATGTACCAATATATGATATCATTCTCACCATGTGCCTAGCACCTCTGAGAACATTTTGTGGTGTTCCAAACATGGCACAAATAAAATTGAAGCCGCTTCTTCTGGGGTTTCCTTGCTATCCAACAGCTCCTCCATTCTCTTCAAGAATATGCCAAACATATGGTATAATTAATATTAACAAAAGCAATAAAGCATTGAAAATTAAAAACAAAAAAGAAACCCACCATTTTCTCCAACGATAACTGCAGCCCAAATTGCTCCGAGCTATAGCCAAACTTACTAGCTAGCCCCCATAACCCTGCTTTACGGCAAAAACTGTACTGTGATTTCCGCTTTGGCCTCTTATACTTCAAGTCCACATCATCAACCTCTCGTTCTGACTCAGCTGCCCTTAGAGACTTGGTGATTGAGTCAAACAATTGTCGATTCAAGAAGATCCTGGTTTTATCATCTATGACTTGGGACTCTCAGCATATCTCTTCTTGTAGTATGAATGTAAGGCACTCTTTCTTTTCTAGGGAAGCAGCCATTTCTTGTCAAAATCCAAAATGGTCCAAAGTACCTGTAAAAGAAACAAGAAACAATTAGCGAATTTCATCATATGAAGTACGACACATAATTTAAAACCAAATTTGTGAACCTTGTGCAACATTAATGCTGGTTTTATGTCACAGCTATTCTGAAAAGCATCAGCTCACAGCTGCTCTGGATCCCTGAAGGCATTCATCCTTTCTGTACATAGCAATAAAAGGGACCTATAGCAAGATTATGTAACAGACTTGTTAGTGAACATAAAGTTCAAGAATATATAAAATTATCATTAAAGACATAGCTTACATCTAATTTTTGGATATGAAAAAAAAACAAGAATCTCATCACATCTTCCCTAACAACTGAAAGCTCATTGGTTTCAACAATTCTTCCATACAAATGTATCATGTTTCTAATCTGATTTCAAATCCAAATACTCTCTTCATCTATACTCGATTTAGTTGTTGGTGGAGGCCCAGTACTATGTTCGAAGATCTATAGTACAAGGAACGGTTATTACAAAAAAAAATGCCTGCAAAAATGCCAAGGTACAACTAGATACCCAAATCAATATTTACCTGCAACCTTTCCGGAAAATCTGTCTTACGTATCATGTCATCCTTCTCTGTCATATACTTCTTTGAGAGAATGGTTGGTTCAACGTCATCTACAATCATTCTTTCCTTTCTTCTATCAGATGCATCATAATATTCACTCACATCTGCTAATCCTTGCTTGCGACGCTTTAACAGATCATCCATATTTCCAAAAATATCATGAGCTTCCTGTAATGTAGATGAAGAGACTCCTGGTCTGGGCTGTTTTTTGGTTACCTTCCTTCTGAATGATGAGTACTATATAAGAAACAGCTTACAAAACAAACATATATATAGAGAAAGTTCCATTTAGCCAGATGTGTACCTCATTGGAGATCCATGCTTGCTAAAAGACTTAAAGAGATGGGATTCAGATGTTAATCCATTTTACAGTGAAATATTAACATCTGAAGGATCTCCGGCCTATAGCACTGTGTAATGTGTTATATAAAATTTTAGCCAAGGTGCTCGCTAACAGACTTAAAGAGATATTGCCAGGTGTAATTTCGGAAAATCAATCAGCCATCGTTCCGGGCAGGAATATCACAGATAGTGTCTTAGTGGCCTTTGAAGTATTGCACTACATGAAACGTAACAAACGTGGTAATGATGATGAGGTAGCACTAAAGTTGGATGTAAGTAAAGCTTATGACCAAGTGGACTGGGGTTTTTTGAAAAACCAAATGAGGAGGATGGGGTTTGCTGATAAATGGATCAGGTGGATCATGCTTTGTGTCTCCACAGTTTCATATTCAGTTTGCTTTAATGGTGATCTTGTGGGGCCCATCAATCCCAAGTGTGGCCTTTGCCAGGGAGATCTATTATCCCCATATCTTTTCTTATTTTGTGTCGAAGGTTTATCTCTCTCTCTTTGAAGGAAGCTGTAACTGTTGGTAAGATTACAGGGTGTAATATTAGTGCCAATGCTCCGGTAATTACTCACTTGTTGTTTGTTGATGATAGCTTCCTTTTTTATAATACAACGACAGCAGAAACTTTGGAAATCAAAGCTATCTTAGCGAAGTATGAAGAATACTCATGCCAAGCTATAAACTTGCAAAGGTCAAGCATTTTCTTCAGTGCAAATGTTAGAAGAGACAAAAAAATGAGATTAAAGACATTCTGGGTGTTTAAAATGATCTAAGTACATGTCATTAACTAGGCTTATCATCAATGATTGGAAGATCGAAGAAGGTAGTCTTTAGCTTCTTAAAAGAGAGGTTGAGGAAAAAAATTCAAGGTTGGAGCACTAAATGTTTATCGAGAGCAGGTAAGGTGGTTCTTTTGAGAAATGTGGCTCAAGCGATCCCCATTTATAGCATGTCACGAATTATAACGTTTGACGAACAACTTCTTGTGGGGTTCTGGCACCAATCCAAGTAAAGGTATTCGCTAGCTTTCGTGGGAGAACATGAGTATGTCAAAATGTAGAGGTGGTATGGGCTTTTGAGATCTTCACGGGTTTAGTCTAGCTTTACTGGGTAAAAAATGTTGGAACTTTTTGAGTAATCCTGATTCTTTGGTTGCTTGTATTTACAAAGCTAGGGATTTTCCTAATAATACCCTTCTTAATGCCACTCGAGGAGGAGGCTCGAGCTTTATTTGGCCGGGTTTATGGCAGGCCAAAGAGGCTTTAAAGAGGGGATTCAGAATATTGGCTTAATGTTACAACAAGTAATATGAGTAGAGCAACTAGTTGAAGTCAGCTTTGGAAGATGGAAGTCCCTCAGAAGGTTAAAGTATTCTTATGGCGCTTTGATAAATGGATTTTATATCCACTTGGAGCGTTCCAAAATGGCTTAAATTGATTCACTTGGTCTCAAGTTTGTTGTAGTTTTTGATATGTTTTTGTTAGTTGTGCAGGTTTGTGAAATGTCATTTAGGGTTGGTGCATTCCGTCAATTTTGGAATTGATTTGTGTAATAAAATGAAGAATAGAATCTTGCATTAAGCTAGCGTGAAGATTTGAAGTCAAGAGAAGTGATGACGGAAGCATTTGTAAAAAGAACTGAAGAAACGAAGAAAAGAGAGCAAAAACTGGCAATTCTGCAAAACAGGTACGCTGAGAGCGCAGTGAAGCGCGCTGATAGCGCAGGAAACAGTGCAGGCGTGCTGAGAGCGTAGTTAAGCACACTGAGAGCGCGGGGGGTTACTGGAAAAAAAAATTTGGTTTTGCCCTAATTCAATTTTAAATTGTAATTTTTGGTATTTTCTTGCTGGACAAGACTTCTAGGCCCTATAAAAACACATTGTATCATTGTAATTGATATCATAACTTAGAAAAACACAGAGTTAGCCATGGAGAGAAGATCAGATTTGGGGACAAATTCCAAAGATCGTGACAGCACTTGGAATTCTAGATCTACTTTTGTAATTAGGCGATACTCTGGGTTTTAGATTTGTTTTCTCAACTCTTAATCTGATTAATATTATTACTTTCATTCATATCTTGTTTATTATCTTGTTTAGTATCATGTTTTCATCAAATCCCATGGTGACGAACGGTTCAATTAGGAACTAATCGTTGTCATGGGATTCTAACGGATTTATTTATGGAGTCTTAGTATCTTGATGCTTTAAAGATCCGTGTGTGATGAATATCTGATATCCTTGTATGGTTATTCTTAATGCTTTTAGATGTGTAGCCAACATCTAAATTGAATTGTTAATCTCTTGTGAAGTGAAAGTGGATCTTGAGATTTAGAACTTGCCATGCTAGCATAGAAATATATTATGTTTCCCTATGTGATCAATGTGGATAACCTGTTCTTCAACCGTTATATTTTCAAATTCTATAGACATATAGGGTCTAAACATAATTGGTGTCTATTCATCTTCTATCTCTTTTGTGGATGTATGGGTAGTTTGGTATACGTAAGCTAACAGGTAGCGTGTACTTATTTCGTGTTGTCCGATCAGATATCATAACCGTTGCACATAGTGATTAAAGGTGTCAGATCTAAGCGAAGTATTTAATGAAGTTAGGATCCCAAGTTTATTCTCATATAAGTAATTTGTTTGCAATTCTCATTAGTTAAATAATTCTTAGTTAATTAAAACTGACTTTATTAATTGTCTTAGCAGTGAGTAAAAACCACACATTGTTGCATAGGTACATTAACTGATTTAAATTCAAAACCAGATCTCTGTGGGAACGAACTCAACTTATATCTATATTACTTGTGATCACGTACGCTTACGTGATTTAGTGCGAACACGCTTTGCTCGTAATAATGTTCCTGTTCGAAACATTCTAAGAGGTAAAGGCATGTGTACTACCATTGTCTGTCCGATGTGTGAGCATGATGTCGAGCATTTACTTCACATCTTTTTTGATTGTGAGTTTGCTAAGCAGTGTTGGAGGGTGATTGATATAGGTTAAAAATAAGCCCTAAAGACACATTTAGTGTTGCATTAATTAGACCCGGTATGGTCCGAACGTGGGGCCCACCAACAGGGTCCAAAGTCCTATTTTTAATATTAATTTCGTAATTAATATTAGGGGTAATAAACAGCTCAGCAATAAGTGTCAGATAAGGACATTATCTCTACAAGACTTAGCCTCCAAGGCATCCAATTCGATATGGCAACAGACTCCTACAAGGAAGGAGTCTAGAACTTTCCTCAAGGAGGTGACTTATCTATTAAGTCTCCAACTCCTACCTTAATTCTAAGGCTTCTCAGCCTATATAAAGGGCCTGACCCCTCATTCTCAGAACTACGTTGGCTTGATTCTCTAGCAATACAGAGATACGTAGGCATCTTGTGAGGACCGATCAGTCTCGAACACAAGAACAGCCATTAAAGCTCGAAGCTCACCATCCCTTATATTTAATACATACAAACCCTAGCCGCAATTTACAAACCCTCGTTTTTATTCCACAACATTTGGCGTCGTCTGTGGGAAGACAACATCAACCATGGTTCAAACACGAAGAACAACACCAGTTGTAACTGAGGCCGTGCCACTCAACTCTGCTCCACCCCTGACCGAACAGGCTCCCCCAGCATCAGGGGCGATCATCCAACAGGCTCCCCCAGCATCAGGGGCGATCATCCAACAGGCTCCCCCAGCATCAGGGGTGATCACCCAGTCTCAAGTTTCTCAACAATCAGGGGCGATTCCCCACGTTGAGAGTACGCTGCCTCTGATCGACCAAGCAGGACGAGGAACCAACCCTCTTCAGATGGTGGTCTCTCCTCTTTTTAATCCAGACAACCCACCACCAGGGGTACAGGTCCACACCACGGATCTCCCCTTGAATACTAACCCGAGGTATTGTCTGCCTAACCACCCTCTAGCTGCTCGGGGAGCAGGGCCAAGCGGACATGCCATGCAAATACAGGATCCATCCTACATTAGAGGATTGGGTCCTTATCAGGACGACAACTCTGGCCCCTATTCTGATGATTCGTCATCTGAGGATGATGATCGTGATGAACATCCAAGGAGGCGACGTGTTAGCAGAGAACCTCGAGCGAGGACCCAAGGAATCCATGATGGACCTCCACAAACGGCTGAGGAGAGGATTAAGGCTCATGAGGCTGAGATCCAAAGGCTAAAGGAAGACATAGCAAGGGAACAGGCAAGACAGAGTCTAATTCGACCCCCTCCAATCTCAGGACGGATTCCCGTTATAGATTTGGAGAGGTCCTCAAGAAGACAGAAGAGGGCTGATGTCCCAACAAGAGAAGCTATGAGGGTGGAAACCCCCAGGAGTAACCCCAAGGATCTCATGCCACTTGGAGATCCTGATGATCCCACACCCCCGTTTACTGAGGAGGTGATGAATGCTCATATTTCTAGGAAGTTTAAGATGCCGACAATTAAGGCTTATGATGGAACGGGTGATCCCGCAAATCACGTCAGGACGTTCTCAAATGCACTGCTACTGCAGCCTGCAAGCGATGCCCTAAAGTGCAGAGCGTTCCCCCAAACCCGTCGGGCATGGCTCATGGATGGTATATCCGATTGCCTGCGAACTCTATTGGCTCTTTTAAGGAGTTGAGTGCCGCCTTCGTTAGCCAATTCATTAGCGGAAGGGTGCATGAGAAGAGCTCCGCATCTCTTATGTATGTGGTGCAAGGAAAGAATGAAAATCTGAGGGATTACCTCAAGCGATTCACTAAGGAGACCCTGAATATCACTGATTTGGAAAATAAGGTGGCAATGGTAGCCCTGGAACACGGAACCACTGACCTCTTCTTCAAGAGATCATTGGCGAAGCATCCCCCTGAGAACATGGCTGAGCTCCAACGAAGGGCTGATAAGTATATTAAAGCTGAGGATAGCTTGAAGAAAGAAACCACCGTAGGTGGAGGAGGAGGTAACAATGACTCCAAGAAGCGAAAGCAAGACCAGGACTATGATGATCAAGAGTATGATGCTAGGGACAAGTATCCCCGAACTAGCGAGGATTCCGACTCTGCCCCTAAGAAGAACCAAGGGTCAAGGTTCACTGAGTATGCAAGGTTGAATACTCCTAGGAGTCGAATCTTCTTGGACATTGAGAATGATAAGGATTTCAGATGGCCGAAGCCACTCAGGGGTGATCCCGCGAAGAGAAACCAGAATCAGTATTGCAGATTCCATAGAGACGTGGGGCATGACACTGACGATTGCAAGCAACTTAAAGATGAGATCGAGTTTTTGATCCGTAGAGGGAAGCTGAGGCACTTCACTAAGGGTGAAGACCGTGGTAACCAGAGAAGAGACTATAATAGAAGGGATGACGATCAAGATCGCAACCCACAGCCCCGAGGGCCAGTAATCAACATGATCTCAAGAGGCCCGACTGCGGCCGGGACAACTAGGAACTCTCGAAAGGCTTATGCTCGAGAGGTGTTGCACATCGTGGGAGAGGCCCCGAAGCGTGCAAAAACTGAGGTAGCGATTAGCTTTGATGACTCAAACTTGGAAGGGGTGAAGTTCCCCCATGATGACCCGTTGGTCATAACTCCTGTGATTGGAAACTCGGAGGTGAAGCGAGTCTTGATAGACAATGGAGCTTCCGTTGACATTCTGTTTCATGATGCGTTTGTGAAGATGGGATACACTGATTCTCAGTTGACCCCCAATAACATGCCTATATACGGATTTAATGGAATAAAATCCAAAGTTGAAGGGACTATTCAGCTGCCTGTAACTATTGGGCAAGAGCCCAAGGAGGCCACTCGGATGTTGAACTTCCTGGTAATCAAGGCGTCTTCAACGTACAACGCTATCCTTGGAAGGACTGGACTTCATGCATTCAAGGCTGTTGCCTCAACCTATCATGTGAAGATCAAGTTCCCTACCAGGAATAGTGTTGGAGAACATAAAGGTGATCAGAGGATGGCACGAAGCTGTTATGTAGCCTCGTTAAGGCCTGATGGAGTCGGGGGGCAGGTCCTTCCGATTGAAGACATGGAAGTCCACAGTGGTAAGGAACACAAAGAAAGGTTAGCAGAGGACATCACACAGAAGCCTCAGACAGCCATTAAGGCTAAGGTGTTAACTGACTTTGTGGTTGAGTGTACCATTGGCAACCAAGAAGTTGGGGGGCAGGAGGTAGTACCCCGAGCAGGAAGTGAACTGCAGAATAAGAATGAGGAGACCAGAAGGAGTAGGGGGTGCTCTATTTTGATGGAGCATCAAAAACAAAATCAAGTGGTGCAGGCCTAGTCTTGCAAAACCCCGATTGAGCTTAAGTTATCCTAGTAGGACTTAGCTTCATATTTATATAGTAGAAGTAGAAATAAGGTTCATTAAAACCATTGCAGAGCATGTTGCTCCGAGTAGGACAGTAGTACTCTATGTAAGGGTTGAACCCATTTCAAGTTATTAATGCAAGTTTGTTTTCCATTCATTGATTGTGATTTTATTTATGTGCCAAGCACCTGATGTGTGAGTCAAAGAAGACCAAGTACCGAAAATAAAAGAATACACGAATGAAAACAAACGAATGCATACCCCGAATGGTAGAGTTAGGTTACAGCAGATAAGAGTTTAAGTCATTGAAGGACCCTGGATAAAGACAAACGTTGAAGCCCTGATGGAACACCCGCTGAAGAAACATATTTCATAGCCCGAAAGATAATGGAAGGCTCACCAAGTGGATTGAGGCTAAACCTTCAGCCAAGATAACCACCAAACAAGTAATGCACTTCTGGAAAAGTGTAATATGCAGATGTGAAATTCCACGAATCCTGGTTACGTACAATGGAACTCAGTTTAACAATGATGAGTTCAAGAAGTATTGTGAAGAGAATGATATCCAATCGTGTTTCACTTCTGTTACCCATCCTCAAGCAGATGGGCAAGCTGAGGTTGCAAATTGAATTATCCGAAATGGACTAAAGGGTTGAAACCCCATGAACCTAAGACATTCAGTCCAAACCCCATCATTCGATATGCTCAATGTAAGGCTTGAAGCCGAAATAAGATCCCAAGTCCCGAAAAAGACCAGTATAATTTCTATGAAATCTTAGTGCATTATCATGGATGTTGGGAAGCATGATCAGCCATTTTAATCCCAGAAGTTCTTCAAGTCTTCAAGAAATCATCAAGGGATGAAGATCGAACCCAGAAAATCTTCAATAAATGAAGATTGGGCCCAGAAAACTCTAAGCTCAAAGCGAGGCAATGAATTTAGGCCAGGTTAGGCCTAGTTCAATCAAGGCCCATGCTGGCTAGGCCCAAACCCCAAACGGGTCATGTCCAACAGAATAAACTCCCGAAAGGAGCACTCAAAATTTTAAAGTCGAATTAGTGCTAATTCCAAGTCGCAGAGGTAAAGTCGAAATTATACCACAAAAGAGGTTTGAATGCTTCGACCTCCCGGCGAAATGAGATCGTGAAAGGCCTTGGAATGAGGTCGAAAAATAAAGGTTTGAGCTCGAAAATACATGCAGAGGTAAGGTAAAACACGACGATCTACATCCCTGTGCGGACGAAACCTTGAGGTCGTTAATAACCTACGGGTGAGGTCGAAAAACAGTTGAAATGTGAGGCCCACGTCGAACAAAAGGCCGAAAATTAATTAGGTTTAGTCTTAAAGGCTAAACACCATGACGCAATCAAGGCCTAACATGGCCCAATCAAATTTCTGTAGAAATCCCAAAAGGCTGAAATGATTAAAAGTGGCCTAAAGGCTCTACAAAGCCCAAGTCAAGCAAATGACTCAAGAATGAAGGAACAAGTGATAGTAGGATTAATAAATTATGTAGGCCCATCTTGGATCAAGCCTAAACTAAAGGCCTGATAAGGTCCAGACAAAAAGTGAATGGTGAAAGTTGATAACAAAGGCACGAAAGCCTAACAAACTTTTAGTTGGACTTGAGTAACAAGGCCTGTTAAGGCCCAAGTCAAAATCAATTAGTACTTCAAGATGAAGAGCCCAAATATACGATTGGGTTCACGAGGAAAGGCCCCAAACTCTGATGAGTCTAAGGCCCGAAACAGAGGAAAGGCCCAAAAAAAAAAAAACCAAAGGTCCCAAACGAAGTTGTCTGAGGTCGAGACCAACGACCTCGTTTTGCAGCATGTTTTCGAACTCGTTCAAACGACCAAGAAGTCGATTAAAACCCTGGGTTGAGATCGTAAATGTGATAAGATAAGCTCGTGCGAATCCACTCGAAAAAGGACTAGCAATCTCAAGTCATGTGAGCGACCTCACTCCTATTTGAGGTCGTAAACGACCTAAGAGATGAGGTCGTGGTTATATCGATTCCAAGTCGAAGCATCGAGCTCGTACTTGAACTAAAAGTGAATACGAAAATGTGCGACCTACGTGTAAACTAAAGCCCAGAATGAAGTCGAGATAACCTTGGGTCGAAGTCGTGCAATCCTGGTCGAATATCGACAGTGAAATGAAGTCGTCGAGCACGACCAATGTCTCATTTGAGGTCGTTAGATCATGAAGTGAGGTCGTACGTTTGAAATCGTAGTTGAACTACGAATAGGGCTCGTAACGTGCGACCTGGACATAGAAAAAGCTTACGTTGAGCTCGTTGCATCCTAGTCGAAAATGAACTAGAAAAATGGAGAAAACCATGCGACCAGGACATGAAATGAGGTCGTGTGTACCCCAATTTGAGGTCGTTGAACCCAGGTCCTTTTTGAACTAAAAACTGTGACCAAAAGCTGCGACCTGGCCCTAGTTTGAGCTCGAAAAATCAGACCTTATTTTGACCAGAATCCTGGTCGAAACGACCAGGAATCCTGGTCGAAAATCCGTTCGACCAGGAGAAAAATCAGTCCTTATTTCGACCAGAATCCTGGTCGAAATCCTGGTCAAAAAATGTGAAGTTTCCTGATCGAAATTTGTGATTAAAACTCAGAAATTTGAGTCGAAATGATAATTTCTGAATTAGTACTAGCTCGACCCCAGCCAGGGGCTCTGCCCCTTGGACCCCGCCAGGGGCTGCCGCCCCTTGGACCCCGCCCGGGGGCTGCTGCCCCCGGACCCCCTCTAGTGCCGTTTAGCGCCGTTTAGCGCCGTTTAGAATCGCTTAACATTGTTTAAGTGTCGTTCAAGGCTTGTTAGTGCCGATAAGCACCGATTAAGTGCCGATAGCACCGTCAGTGCCGATAAGCACCGATTAGCACCATTAGTGCCGATAGCACCGTTAGTGCCGATAAGCACCGATTAAGTGCCGATTAGCACCGTCAGTGCCGATAAGCACCGTTCAGTGTCGTTTAATGCCGGTTGGCGTCACTTAAACGTTGTTTAAGTGTCGTTTAAGGCTAGTTAGTACC
Source organism: Saposhnikovia divaricata (assembly GCA_036435485.1). Lineage (NCBI taxonomy): Eukaryota > Viridiplantae > Streptophyta > Magnoliopsida > Apiales > Apiaceae > Saposhnikovia > Saposhnikovia divaricata. The sequence continues at coordinate 90,024,689 of CM071596.1, forward strand.
GTTTAGTGCCGTTTTATGCCATTCAACGTCGTTTAAACATTGTTTAAATGTCGTTAAGGCTGATTAGTGCCGATTAGCGTCGAATTAACATTGTCGTAAACGCGTCGGTCGCTCCACGCTTTACATAAAGACAATACTTGTGAAACACTAGTGTAAACCAAAATCCCCATGTAAGGGTAGGAAAATTAAGAAGTCCCAAGTAAGGGATAAAAACGACTCCGAGTCTCGATTAAGACAAATATAACTTCTACGAAAACCTGATCAGTTTTCCTAGAAGTTGGGGGGCAAATGATATGGGTTAAAAATAAGCCCTAAAGACACATTTAGTGTTGCATTAATTAGACCCGGTATGGTCCGAACGTGGGGCCCACCAACAGGGTCCAAAGTCCTATTTTTAATATTAATTTCGTAATTAATATTAGGGGAAATAAATAGCTCAGCAATAAGTGTCAGATAAGGACATTATCTCTACAAGACTTAGCCTCCAAGGCATCCAATTCGATATGGCAACAGACTCCTACAAGGAAGGAGTCTAGAACTTTCCTCAAGGAGGTGACTTATCTATTAAGTCTCCAACTCCTACCTTAATTCTAAGGCTTCTCAGCCTATATAAAGGGCCTGACCCCTCATTCTCAGAACTACGTTGGCTTGATTCTCTAGCAATATAGAGATACGTAGGCATCTTGTGAGGACCGATCAGTCTCGAACACAAGAACAGCCATTAAAGCTCGAAGCTCACCATCCCTTATATTTAATACATACAAACCCTAGCCGCAATTTACAAACCCTCGTTTTTATTCCACAACAGTGATGAATCTGGAATATGAGCAGGGTGGAATAACAAAACTATCACAGCTCAACTTGTAATGGATTGGAGCACTAAACTTATATCAGAATGGCAAGAAGCAAGAAAAAGAAAACTGGGAAGAAACATCACTGTTGTGCAAGGTAGTAGTGAGGACATAATTCTTTGGACTGCTCCATAGATAGGAAAGTTTAAAGTGAATGTGGACGAATCTGTTTTTCCAGGGACGTCTTCTTTTTCTGTTGGAATGATATTAAGAGATCATCAAGGTTCATTTTTAAGAGCAAAAAATGCGAAATATGCTGGAGATGTTTCAGTTTTTGAGGTAGAGGCCTCGAATGTCCTTGAAGCTCTTAAATGGGTGTAAACTTTACAGGTTAATGAAGTGGAATTGGAGTGTGATTCTCTACTCAAGGTGAAAGCTCTGAATAAGGAAGTTGAATATCGTCTGGAAGTTGGCTTTATTCTAAAGGAGAGTATTCTCGACATGATCTTTCAGTCTCGTTTGTTAAAAAACAAGCCAATAAAGCTACTCGTGGTCTAGCTAGGGTACCCTGCTTGGTTAATAACTTTAATGATTTTCTGTCTCCTCCACATGTGGTGTTGGAAACATTATTGTATGATTCTAGTTTGCAACAATAAAAATTTCCCCTTTGCTTTAAAAAAAAAACTGTACAAGCAATTTTCGAAAATCTCGAGCTCGGAATTTGACTTTAAGGTAATATTAAGAGATTTTATAATATGTCTCAAGGTATAGTCTTACACATATAAGAATTTTTTTACAAATATACTCTTATTATGTTAAAATAACATGAGTTTCCAGACATTTATGCTATACACGAATAATTTACTAAAATAATTATTTATATTTTACTCAAATGTTCAGTTTTATAAAGTTCATATAATGCAATTGAAAATTAATTAATAATGTAGCAATTAAAATTAATCATCTAATTATTATCACATAGATGTCTATCCAAATTTTATAAATGGTGTCCGTGATATTTTAAGAAAAAGAGAAATGTTAATTAGAAAATATTAAAAAAAAGATAATACGTTTCATCTAAAAAGGGTAATCGATTAATTGTTAGTAATTACAATATTTTATTAAATAGAAACGGTACCGTGTTTTAGCTGAAAAAGAAATTAGTGTGGTATTATTAATTATAATATTATTATTGTATATTATTAAATAAAATTACTGTTTTTTAAAAAGAATAAAAATTTTCGTTAGAAAAAAATATGGAAGAAAATGGGTTTTACCTGAAAAAGAAATAGATTATTTATTAAAAAAATCTAAAAGGTAAATTGCTTTACATAAAAAAGGAAATTGATTAATTAATTTATAATTATATGTTTTTATATCTTTCAATATTTTGACTTTAGTATAATAGTATATATGAATAGGCAAGTGATCTAATAAAAACCAAAATTAAAATAGAAACTAATCTTAACCCTTAGATTAATCTAATTTAATAGTCCTGCTAAGGGCACCACACATAAATCTAGTACACCCTCAAATATACAATCCCACCTAATACCCTCCGTTTTTAATTTGATTTTTTCCGTCAATCGGTGATTTTTTTATTTAAAATATGACTTCACTGTATTTTTCTCCATCTCCCAGCGATCAATTTGCATACCATATGTGCTATATTCCGATGCGATTTAGAATTTTTTTTTATTTAGTTTCTAGTTTCTAGTCTAAAAGTGGTTTCTATTAGAGTAAGATCCTATATAAATATAAGTAAGGATATTTAGATAAAAACATATTAATGTGTAATTAAGTAAAAACACGAAGTACCAAAAATCAGGTACTAAACTTTTAATATTCCGACTATTATTATATAGTATAAGTTTATAAAAATTTTGTTATTCTATCTCCTTATACAAGTTATCAATATCTAACTATAATCAATTTAATCTCGTCAATTTAATTTTTAGCATTTTAACGAGGGATCGGATGCATAAAATCTTTTTAACTATAATAGTGATATATCTTTATGCCCCTTAAAAAAGATTGAGATTATAGTAAAACCTCTATAAATCAATATCGTTGGAACTAATTTTTTTTTATTAATTTATCGAAATTATTATTTAATCGAGGTGAAATTTATTCTATCGCTATTATGTTGAGACCAAAAATCTGCATTAAAATATTAATTTATCGTGATATCGAGTATTAATTTAAAGCCCATTCCTATTCTACAAGGCAATCGCCCATCTGACAAACTACATCTCCCATGTCCCATCTAATCAATCGCCCATTCCCATTTTACAATTTTACAAGGCAATCACCCATTCTTCATCGCCCATCTGACAAACTACATCGCCCATATCTCTTTATATATGCTCGCGAAACTGCTCTCTCCCTCTCACTTTCTCGCTCTCTTTTTCGCATACAACACACACAAAAAAAAATCCATGAGTTCTGGTGAAATCGAAAAATTGACCTATAAGATTAAAAACATTTAATTCTTGGGGAAGTCGACAAAAAAATTCTTCAGAATAAAAATGGCCCTTGTTCTCTTCTTGCTATATGTAATTTTCTATAAAACCCCAACCCTTGTTAGGGTTTCTCAATTTTTTTGTTTTTTTAACTGGTTTTTCTGGTTTCGATGTGTGATTAGAGTTGGGTTTGCTGTATTATTGGTGAATTTTTGTGGGTTGGTTTTATTATATAGTTTAGGATTGTTTTTATAAAGTGAAATAGTGAAGCTTTGCGAAAATGGGAAAGACTGAGTGAGGTATAAGTAGGGGAAATGTGAAATTGTGGAGAGAATTGAGGGTGGAGGAGAATAATGTACGAGGGAAGATTATAGGGGAGCAAAGGGTGTAAATTTATTACGGTGAGCTTGTAAAGAAATGGAGGAAGGATGAATGAATATATTTTACTTCCGGACGGGTTGGAATGGGCTGGATGAATGAAATAAAATTATGAAATTTGGATTTCTAATTATGTAGCCAGAAGCCTTATTACTTTGTTACCATTTGATGAATACTATCTCACACGTAAATACTAATTCTCTTATAAGAAGAATAGTAAGTTCAAGTCTTATTAAGAATTTTGTACCAAAACCTTTTTGTGATACCTTGAGTATAATCTTAAACAAAATGAGTAATAATAACTCCACAAACATTTAAAAAATGTTAAGTAACTCACCTTCCCGCCAATTACTTTTCTCACCACCTAAGCTGCATTGAACGCCTTTAAGAAAATTGAAATATTCACACAAGCTCCAATAAAATGTCTTAAAAATCTGAAGCAATACCAATAAGATGAAGTATTCGGATACTTAACTTTTCATTCTGCAAAACCACTATCTTTCTATCTTCGCAATTGTTCATTCTTAATTACTTATTCTTAACTGTTGAAACATATCTTCCTCAACAACGAAAAATGAATTCCGAATTCTGAGTACACATCTACACTATGTGACATGTGTCTAATGTTTTCTGGAACCCCACCTGATACCAACCTGATCAATTTGAACATGATTTCGCTTTTGAGGATGCCATACCTTTACTATGCAATTGGTACAAACTACAATCGCTCATTCCTATTTTACAAGGCAATCGTCCATTATTCATCGCCCATCTGACAAACTACATCGTCCATGGCCATATAATCAATCGCCCATTCCTATTTTGAAGGATTTTCAAAATATTTTAGGAAATTTATCGAGTAATAATGAAAAGTTGTGGAAATTCATACATAAATGCTTTCATACAACTTTTCGGTAATTAAATTTTATCTTTGTCAGTTCATTACAATTTCAATTTTTGCATTTGATCTAATATGTTGTTTCTTATATGTTGTGGGATTGTATGTGCTTTGATTGCCATCCATTCGGCATAACATAATTGTGGTGATCTGGATTGTTCCATGTATGTCACTGAGAGTGGAGAACAATAACAAAAATACAAATAAACCAAAGCCTGGTGATAGGGAAGCTTTTGGAATCTCTAGATATGGGATCGCTCATGACCACCATAATTCCGGTTTTAAACTTCATGAAAATGGTATCATAAGTCTACCCTCACACTGGAGCAAATTACTTGGGACCAATATCCTTGAGGGCATTGATCTGCTCCTCTCCCATGGCTGACATGAAAAAAGCAAACGTCAAGTTTGGTCCCAAGAATTTGAAAAATCCTACAAATTGCAAAGTAAATTGCTTCACTTTTTCGAAGGTTAAGAGATAATAAAGTGTAAGCAGATAATTTTCTCAGATCTTCCCTTTCAACTAATTGTAAATAAACTACAATAATTTATAAAATATTTGGTTATGTTTTTTTACCTTTCACGCAGAAAGATCATGACAGTCGAACAACGTGGTTGATCCATCATCCATGCTTCTCGCCAATTCAACATCAGCACTCTATTTTCAGGATTTTAAATAATCTTTTCTGAATGGGTTTAATTAATGAAACCAAGTTTTGTTCTTGCATGAATTACCATTACCCGAGCTCTTAAATTGGAAGTCCAAGGTCTTAGACAACAGCCTTCTCAGTGAAATATATGGAGTTGATGGAGATACTCAATATAGTAAGGAAGTCCAGCTAAAGTTATCTCGTTCATACATGAGGTTGTAACCATTTTAGTGACCGGACGTATAGTAAATCCGGTCTGGACAATATCAAATCGTAAATACTTCATCTTCTTCCACTTATTTAAAGTATTATCCTAATGTTTATCCTCGTTGTTAGAGTACACAATAATCCTTTTTATCAATTCTTTGCAGCGGGAGATGATCCCTAAAGAAGTTACCGAACTAATTACATCAATTTTTCCTACAATACACACCATCATATATGATGTTATGTGTAAATATGCAAATGACGTTCATATTGAGTAAGACTTTATTTTATATTTCATTTTCACTTTATATCTTAATTTTTCTGAAAAGAAGAAAAATATAGTTACGTCTTAATTTGTTGGCTACCATTTCTGTCAGCTACCTAGCTCACAACCAAAAACTAAGATTATATCTTCCGGAAGTCGTAAAGAGGTGCTCTAGTTTGTCAAGACATGAAACTTGGTAAGTATTATAAAGTAGCTTAACTAATATATTAGTTTTTATTTTTATGTTGCTTTGTTGTGATTGTACATTTGATCATGGTACCAATCTTGTTGTAGTTTATGTACCCTATTGTTATTTTAAATTGAGTCAAGTATGAGTAGTATGCATATTAATGAATAAACTTAGAAGCAATCACTTCCTAGTTTGGCCAATCCTTTCGTAGGTTCACCTTAAATTGATTTATAGAGAATGTGCTTATGTCAGTTCATACTGATTGAGTTAAGTGGAGCTGCCTGACTGAGACCTAAATTTGACTACCCTTGTCTGCATATACGCTTGGATGTCAGAATGTGTTATGTAATTACATGCATGTTTGGTATCCATAAAAATCGTCAGAATATGTTATATAGGTTCGGTGTTAGATTCATAAAAAATTCAATGGACTAAAATAAAATAACTTTAAAGATTTTTGTATTTGATCATCTTTTTTAATTTTTAAATGAAAGTAACAAGAAAGTTATCTAATTTATTATAATATATGTTTATTAGTACTATCGGTGTAGCAATCTTGGTGCCCAACTTCGGTTACTGTAACAACATTGTAGCAGTCCTTTAATTATTATAGCACCATTGTAGCATTCGTAGGCTCCAAGTTTGTATGTTCTATTTATAGTTTTCATTTCCTTTGTAGTGGACAAGGTGAATATTTACATAGCAATATATGAATAGTTTGTTCTCTAATCTAGCTCACATTACTTATACAGTAATTAATTATAACTCTTCTACGTTACGTTCCAGTCCACACGTGTTTCATGATTTATGTTTTATGATACCCCATGCACATGCAGTTTTTTGACGAAGTCAGACTACAACCTCAACATGGCCAATTCAAACTAATGATCATATATTTGACATAAAAATTACAATATAAAATAAGGTACAGAATCAACATTCGCTTTTAAATACAGAAAAAATCTATTATTATATCAACATTATTACTTTTAGTTATTTCTCTTTCAATGTGAAGGATAATGTAGGTGCCAAAAAAAATTTACATAAACTTTCAACATTCTGGGCAATTTTCATCTAGTTCATTTGTGCATGTCGTTCCCTAGCTCGGTTTCTTTTCTTGAATATACAAATAATTTTAATCTGCTTTGCCGTTGAAGTTTAAATACCAAGTGTGTAGAAACAAAATTAATAGACTATAATCAATAGATGAAAATGAGTAATCGATAATTGAAAAATATAACTCTATTATAAAAACTTTAATCAAAACTCTGAGTAGAACTATAATATTCTAAAATAAACTAATTACTGCTCAAAACAATAATTTTATAGCATTTGAGTAATAGTAAAGTAGCTTTTATTAGTTAAAAGACTAGACAAATTGAGGATCAACAATTGAGTTTAAGTCCCAATATATTTAAAATGTGATAATGAGATGACTGGACTTGAGACAGACTTGAAGATTTATAGTTTGGAAGGTGATCAATAGACAAAGTGGGTGGGTGATTTACTAATAGTCTCGTACATGCAGTATTTGTACACGATAATATAATTATATTATTACATTTATATTTAATCATTAATTATTGTTTTAGGCCTAAATTGGTAGTCTTCAAAATACTAAAGTAAAAAACGAAGTGGCTTAAAACATATACTTGAAAATTTTAATTAGGAAAGGGAACCATAAATTAAATTTATACGAGTATGAGAATATAAAATATATAGATAATAGGGGTACTCAGGGTGGTCATGATCTATTTGGTCCATATTATGCTACGCTATCATAATTTACGAACATAAATATAACAAAGTACTGAGTGTTAGAATAAAGAGAAAAATCAAATATTATTATAATCGAGCAAAAGCTTATAATACATGTCTCAATACTTATATAGTAAACCTATATAAGATAAAATACCGAAAATACCCTTAAATAATGCGTATATATTCCAAAATCCCCCCTCAAACTCATGATGATGCAACAATGAGCATTGAGAGTTTGTCAGACAAGAAATAGAAGCGCGAAATAGAGTGAGAATTTGTGAAAATATCAGCAATCTGAAGTGCAAAAAAGATATAAGGTAAGGTAATGATACCCTGCTGCAAATGATGATGAGTCACATGACAATCAAACTCTATATGTTTAGTGCGGTCATGAAATACAGAATTACGAGCAATATAGACTTCACTCTTATTATCACAATATAACGGAGTAGGACGAGTAAGCATAACACCCAAATCTGCAAGCAACCGACGTAACCAAACAACCTCACAAGTAGTAGAAGCCATGGCATGATACTCAGCTTTCGAAGATGATCAAGAAACAACATCCTGCTTTTTACTCTTCCATGAAATAAGAGAATCACCAAGAAAAATACAAAAACCAGTAGTGGATTTACGATCCTGAGGATCGCCAGCCCAATCAGCATCACTATAAGTACGCAACTCTAAAGATGAGGAAGAAGGAAACAAAAGACTCTGAAATTGGGTCCCACGAAGATACCTGAGAATACGAAGAATTGCAGCCCAATGTACAGTGGTAGGAAAAGTGACAAATTGGCTAACTACATGAACAACATGTGCAATATCCGGTCGAGTAACAATGAGATAAACAAGACTACCAACAATCGTGCGATATAAACTAGGATCCGCTATGGGAAGGCCATCAGATGGAGAATATCTAGCATTCATCTCTAGAGGAGTATCCATATTCTTGTTATCAATAAGACGTGCATGGTCAAGCAAATCAACAATGTACTTAGATTGAGATTAAAGATACCCCTTTAGTGAACTAGCAACCTCAATTCCAAAAAAGTAAAGGAGCAAACTTAAATCTTTCATAGCAAAATAACGAGCCAATGAAGCAAACGAATGAGAATAAGATGAATAAGTAAAATCAGGAAGTTGAGTGGACTTATATGTACGAGTGGACTTACGGATGGGTGGAGGATTCAAAATCTCTTGAGACGATGGAGTGGGGGAAGAATCTGAAATCTCTGGTGATGATTGAGTGGTTGGAGAAGCGGGTGGAGATGTGGGAGTTTGATCCGAACTCTCTGGTGACGATTGAGTGGTTGGAGAAGCAAGTGGAGATGTGGATGTCTCGTGAACTGAAGTATTATTTGTGGTTGGAGCTTCCTTAGTGTCCATGCCAAAAGGATCAATACAAATAAGATCCGCCTTCGTCCTATGATGTGAACTAGCAGGATTAGAGAAAAATGGAATATGCTCTAGAAAGTAAACATGTCGAGAAACATACAATTTCTGACTAATCGGGTCAAAAATGATATCCTTTCTGAGTTACACCGTAGCCCAAAAAGACACATAAAGCAGACTTAGCAGACAATTTTGTACGCTCAACCTGAGGCTTAAGAACAAAACAGGTACAATCAAAGACACATAGCAAAGCATAATCAGGCACTTCTTCATATAATTTCTCATAAGGAGACATGCCTGAATTTTGAGCAGTTGGAATTCAGTTAATCACATAAACAGCAGTAAGAAGTGCTTCAACCCCTATGTTACTCAGACTCGGGTTCAGAGTGTCGGACACGACACATATCCGAGTGTCGGATTCAGCATTCTTCACTACAAGGAATATGGCCTGTTACAACACCTAAAAAGTGTATCATTAGGCTCCAAAAGTGTTACAATACCTATTTATGCAACACTTTTGCTAAAAGTCAGTGTTGCATTTGTCGGCGTGGCAACAGCCTTCTGTAGCAACGCTTTTTGTGTTTATTGCAACGCTTTTCAAAGTATTACAAAAAGAGTTTGGTGTAGTTTGTTGTAACACTTTTGCATGTTTTAGCAACATTTTAAATATGTTACAACAGACGAATGCAACACTTTTTTACAACATTAATTGACTTAAAAATGTTACAAAGTGAGTTTATTGCAACATATTTTTGCAAGATTATTATGCATTTTGCAATACTTTTGGTTTTTTTTACAACATTTATATGCAACATTTTGGAACCTTTTGCAATACTTTTTGATATTTTTGCAACATTTCTCTGCAACATTTTAATTACTATTGTAATACTTATAAATTTTATTGGCAACACTTTTTTGCAACATTTTTATTAGTTCACATTGCAATGTCCTGTTTGAAATTTCAATATCCATGCATGAAAGCATATACCAAACCAGAAATGACATTTTATTAATGTCCAACCAAACCAGAAATGACATTTCATTAATGTCCAACAAACACGTCAATAAAGAAGGCCAAACATTAAACGCATAGTCTAAAGTCGAAACACACACAAGTCGACTTACACGTACCAAAAGTACGTCACTCTGCGTAGTCTAAATAATTAATGTTACTACACCAAAAGCAAGCATATAGAAAGCAATACTTATGCACTGATCGTCAATCATCATTTTTGTCGTCGGCCTCGTGAGCATTGTCATCAGCGCGATCATCTTGCTGCTCATGATCATTGCCTTCCTCACTTTCGTCACCAGATGCAAGACATAACTCTTCGACATCAAGGTACTTAAAATCTGGATTGATTTCTCCCAATTTTGCTACTACCTTTGACATTTTCTCACACACCCTTTTATCTACCATCTCCTGCATTTCAGCCATGATTTCCTCCCTTAAAGACTTTTTCAGATCATCAATATCAGGAGTACTACTGGAAGTACAAAGTTTTGGCTACTGAGCTGTCATCATTTTTCTGCATTTTCCAGATCTTCCTAAAAGCCAATTTGGTCCATGTTTTGGTTTTTTGACTTGTTTGCCCCCACTACCAGCTTCAACAGTTGCAGTCTACGAAAAAGCATGATTAAACAAAAATACAAGACATTAAAATTGAAAAGAAAGTCTACCTTTAAAGGAAAAAATTGAATAGATGAAAAGGACTAAAAAAATGAAATACTTGCATCTTACCTTATATACGCGTCCTGGCTTCCGTTTACGAGTTTTGTCATAAATATCGTCTTTCGGAGCTAGCATTTTAGGATCTATCTTCTTTTTTGCTTTCTGCCAAAATTATGCAGAGTGACATAATTATAAAATTAAAGCAAGTATAGAAGTGGTAATAAACACATTAGAAAATGAAAGCATCTCTGTTATTCTGCTCCATTATGCTCTGCATATTTCAGTCTTCTTCACATAAAGCTTCTCTGTTATTCTGCTGCGGATATCTGATACTAACATCACTGGCCAAGATTTTGGTACTGGAAAGCAGAATCATCAATCTAAACCTTTCGTTTAAGTTACGTATCTATTATTCCTTCTGATTTATTCATGCATCTCAGATAATTACTTGACAGAGTTTCTTAAACCCCAAATTCAACTTTAGATCAATCTTACTATCCATCAAACTAATACTCTACCAATCTAAATCATAGTCTTTTTTTCCCTCCTGATTTCTATCATCTAAACCAAACAAAACAAACATACCAGTATATCCCACTCGAAAACAAGGTACGTGATAGTAACATGAAGGATCATCTATGTGCCTAAAAAGTAGTAAAATTCAAGTAGCACAGTAAGAGAACAAAATACAGCTTATTTTATATGATCAATTATATGATCAACATAAAAGTCCAACCTCTCTCCTTCAACTGTGCTTACAAAATCCTGTAAATCACGATCGTTGTCAATAAGCTTCCAGCCACTCGCCACGTTCTTCACATAAACACCGCCAATTTCCGTGTACTTCAGATCATCTTTCACGTGCTCCATCACAACCGTGTACGAGAATCTGTCAGACTCTACATACTCCGGAATCTCATTACATCGGCCGCCTAGATATTCAGTTTTTGAGAAATGTCCCTTGTGAAAGAACCTCAGAATGTAATCTTTACTTGCCATCCTGAAAACAAGCAAATAAGAAAAATAATTAGCAATGGAAATATTCATATACAGTTAACGAATTAAAGAAAGGCCCTGATAACGAATTAAATAAAAGAAAAGCATTAATAATGAAGTAAATATGCAGTTAAAGCATAATGAACTAATTCAAGAAATATGCAATTAAGTACTGAACAGAAAATTACGAAAGCATTAAATATGAACTACAAAAAAAAAGCACTAACAATGAACCACAATGAACTAATACAAGAAACTAATTGAAATTCAGTACCAATTACATAAAAGTTAACGACTATAGTTAACGAATACAACAGAAATAGAAACTAGCACAACTAAGGAAAACAAATAAGTTGGCTATTCTTCAGGTGTCATTCTGTTCTTCAGGTGTAACAGGGATTTGTTTCATCGGAACGTCATCTCTGCACCAATTGATGATATCATCATGTATTGGTGCAGGATACACATGACCTGTGTCACTAACATCTTCAACTGCATTCATCTCGTCTTCTACTTCAGAATACTGATCCTTCGGAGATTTCTTGATAACAAAATGCAAATTCTTCTTAACAGGATCTTGAATATAAAAGACCTATTGTACTTGTGTAGCTAGAACGAAGGGATCCTCAATTATACCCTTGGCACCACTCCAGAATACGTTAGTACATATTTTACAGGGGCACATCAACTCATTGCCGACGGCATATCTGGCGAATGCGTTCGTAACAAAATCTTCCACCCCTTCCTATATTTATCACTATATTTCGGAAGTGATATCCATTTCTCTCCTTCAAGATCCATTATCTACATATATGTTTTCAAACAAAAAGCACAGTACATCAAAAAATAACATACCTACGAAATCTCAGTAAAATCGCACTCTCTACTGAACAAAGCACTAATTTTTACCAATTCCACATGTATTTTGACCTCTTAAAAAAAAGTCTATCAGTATATGTTTAAAATTAGTTCTTCCATTAAACCAATCTCATAAAAACCAAAGATTATAAGCATACTCTGTATTCAATAAGCATTATCTAGTACGAATTACTCTTCTGGTAACAAAATACCACAAAGAAGATAAAAATCAAACAGTCAAATCAGAAATTATAAGCATATAAAACTGACAAAGGATGCAACATACAAAAATTGACATAAAATCATGTCAAAATTAACAAACAATTACCAAAAAAATAACATATAAAAACTGAATGGTGTTAATTAACATATAAAGAAGACTACTAGCTCACATACACAAATTGAACAAATAATCAACATATAATACTAGTTTTAATCGCACAAAAATTATGAACATATAAAATTAAACATATAATCCAAAGATTTTCACATGCATACACATATATCCATGTATAATCTAACATAATCGAAAAAATATGGGTAATTTACCTTGAATTAAAGTTCTAATTGAATCTCCACAGTCCACTGATGTAATCGATTTGGGGTTTTGCGGTTTGAATTAGGAGCTTGAGATAGGTGTAAGAGATAAGTGAGAGAGATGAGTGAGAGAGATGAGAGAGGGAGAAAGAGGCTGGTGGTCGAGATCGAGTGAGGTCGAGAGAGATGAGTGAGGTCGAGAAAGTGAAGGAGAGAGGAGTGAGAGAGAGAGATGAGAGAGATGAGATCTGTTTGTTTTATGTAATAAAACATTACTTATGTGTAATATTAGTCTTTTGCACGAAATAAATTTGGCAAGCCCGGGAACCCAAAATTAGAATGTCCCGCTTATTGTGGCTAGCCCGCTAACAAAAAATTAGAATTTTTCGATGGTGTATTGTAACACTTTTTGTAAAGTGCGAAAAGTGTTGCAATTGTTATAAAATGTCTAAATTATCATTTTGCTTGCAACACTTTTGGTATTTCTTGCAACACTATAAAAATACTGCAATAGACTACCAAGTTTTGTGTCTATTGTAACACTTTGTGTAACACTTATACATGTCGGTGTTGCAACAGGCCATATACGGTGTAGTGCTTGAAATTTAGGACACGAGGACACCATCCAAATTTTGGACACGGATATAGGACACGACAAATTTTTTAAATATTTTTTTATAATTTTATGTAACAAGATTATATATGAAATATATTTTCAATCACATTTTCATTATTTTTATTAATATTTTGAGCAAAAATTGATTATCAATTGATTTTTTAATAAATCAAACATTTTTTAATGTATTATAGTAATATCAATAATTAAAGGTTAGGATAAAAAAATACTTACAGTAATGTAAAAGGGCTTGTGGTTTGGAAACAGTTGGCATCAATAATTGAATTAAAAAATGAATTTGGACAGGAAAAGGTCCAGATACATTCGTGATACAATACACAATTATACAGAATGCATACAGTTTTCTTTTTCCAGTCGTCTTCTTCATTTTCACTTCTCCTTTCATAACTTTCCGTCCCCTTCTTCTTATCCATCTTCTTTTCATCTTTTATGACATCTCTTCTTCTATATTATCTCTAACAAACATAAATTATCTCCGACAACCTTTTATTTTGATTTTTCCGATAAACTTCTATTTTTCCGGCGACAGAAATGAGGTGTCGGATTTTCACTAGACGAATCCCGCGTTGTGTCCCGTGTCGTGTCGTGTTCACACAGGTACGACCGCCAGAATAGGCGAGTCGGAGTAACGTAGTTCACCCCAAAATACACTAGGAACATCTGCTGACAACAAAAATGAGCGAGTTGTTTCAACAAGATGACGATTTCTTTCAGCAACACCGTTTTGTTGAGGAACAGAATCAGATTTTAGGTGCCGTGAAACCATGGTTCTGGACTTGTACTGCAGAGCACCGGAGAAAATTCAGTTGACTGCTTCTCCGCTGTAAAAATGATAACAATGCAGCTACTCTGTAATCCCTAACTTACAGCCATTGTCTTTAATTGAAGAACTATTACGTTTCTCTTCACTGAACAAAATGCAGGGTTCAAGGCAGCTAGTGCAGATGGGTTCAACATATCCTGGGCCCAAATGAACAATATTAACTGTTTTATACGAAAGGTTGATTCCATTGCAAGGGAAGTATAGAATAGAGTATTAATCAATTGACAAATCTTTAAACAAATCATACTGATGATGCAATTTTCTGTGGAATAGTTTTGTAAACAATATTCTATTTGCTTTATCTGTCAATATGGACCATTAGTATTTTATTTAGCCGATGATGCAATTTGCATATTTGATCCCTATGTCAATACTACATTGTAAGGGGGAATGGGTCGTGGCTTGGAACGATTTCTTTTAATATCTTTTCAGATTTAACTCGGGTGATCAGTAACTGATCTCCGTATTCACATGATTAATAGTATCAGCTCAAGTATCACATCAAAGAGGCATGTGTTTCGAGTCGAATTTTGACATGCTTCGTTAAGGATTTTGTTTTTGTCTCGAATGTAAATAGATAGCAGAGTTATATTCATACATGAAATGTACTCATATCTAACGCACAACTACTATGTGGTTATAGTTGTGTTTGCGTAGATGCCAGAGTAGATGCAGTAAAGCATAATGTATGTACATGCAATTATTCAAAAAGTATGTTAGTCTCGAGTGTTTCGCATGTGCACTCTATGTAAATTAATTCATAATTACCACGGAGTACCTACTTAATTGGTGTCCACCTTTTCCCGACTTCTAATTAGTCTTGTTAGTTTAAACAGCTAGGCCTGATGACGAACTGACGATACATAATATTGCACCAGAAATGGGGGAAGAAAGGGTCAACAAAACATGTACAGTAGTGGCGTATCTGCGATGCTGGAAGCAATAATTTGGTGTATTTAATTATTTTCAACAAAAAGTCTTTTACCATGCATTTGCTTTTCCTTTTTTCTATTGGCCTATTGGGGGTGTTTGGGATAACTTATTTTCCAGAATAAGTCAACTTATTTTAAGTTGAAAGTTAAGATTCCTAACTTTTCAACTTATTTTCCAACTTATTTTTGAAACTTATTGAATCTCAAATATATATTAAACACTTGTATAAAAAAAAATTATCAAAATATAAAATTTTTACCCGAAAATAAGTCATAAGTCGGCATAAATAAGCTGTGCCAAACAGGCCAATTGTAACTTCATTTGCTTGTTTCAATTAGGCTTAGTCCTTTATTCTTCGGTAGCGTCTACACATGTTTTCTCATCCATTCAACTCAAGTTTTGTGGTTAAAATTGAATATTTAATAATCAGATATGAATTTATTCAAAAGTGTGCGATGTAGACTAGCTCTCATACGATCGATATGGGACGGTACGATATGGGACTGAGTGATTACAACGCCGGCTTTGAGTTTCAGGAAATCTTAGGCAAAATTAGTGTTTGGCGTTCTAACGTACATATACATTAAATATTCTACAAATTTATATACAAGAGATTTGACAATTCAAGGTCCTTGAGCGTTGGGATCCTAGCCGCAAGTTTTTTTCGCCTATAGACAGGATCCATTCCTGAGAGAGTAATATATAACTCGAAGTAGATTAATGGTATAGATGAGTGCATTTGAATAAGTTCCCAATCTAGAAGTTCCCCAACTCGCGACAGGGAAGCGGCGGGAACATTATACTGATTCATGCAGTATGTGTGTGATTCTATGGTAATATCAATCAAGTACATAAATATTTTATGGTAATATATTTAGTGTTCATTTTATGAAGGCCATTTAGTGTTTCGAAGGCATGGTGGTACGGTAATATAGCTACTACATTCAACTTTTTTTTTTCTTTGGAACCAAGCAATTAAAGATCAAGTATATAATATGGAGATGAATAGCAATAAATAAGAGAAATTGAATCTCTGCTTGACAACAAAATCAATATTCCATCAGCAGCTCCACATCCATTCCTCTAAACATCAACCACAAACAAACTCACAATATTACACGTACAATATGGAAAAGAAACTCGGAGAGCAATCTAACTAGCAAACACAGAACGGAAACTATATATCTGTATTTTATGCTCCTAAGGGCTCGGTTTGTTTGACGGAAAATATTTTCTGCAAATCAACTTATTGTCCGACAATCAAACGGACCCTAAATCTTCTAAATCCTAAGAAGAAATATGCTAAGTTCAGGTCCACCATTCCCATCGGGATTCATCATATAAAATGCTTCCGAATCACGTGTCCCCACAACTCGTTCAAACCTAGCTCTCATATACAACAACTCACCCTCGGAACCACTTCCTTTTCCGCCATTATCCACAACCGGAATCACCCCAGCACCAACCGAAACACTCTGAACCTTATTAAGCACATGCCAATCTGAATCATTGCAGCCTCTTAACATCGCATACCCGCACTTCTTACCATTACAATACATACTCCACCTAGGCTCACTAAACAACTTCCCCGCCCGTCCTTTTTCGCATTCCAAAGCAATCCTAACCAAACCCGACGACATTTCCTTGACTAAACAAGAAGTTGACATGGCCAACTCGATGATCAACACCGGTTCGGACCGGGGATTATCTTGGACCGCGAAACTCACGAGACCTCTTCGATTACCAAAGAGAGTCCCCGTGACTTTTTTACCTAGTGAGGGCTGTACTATAGACAGTGGTTTAGGTAACGTTAGCCATCGACATGTTGGGAGAGTCATGGGAAATGACACGAGAGTTATGATTGATCGAAGAAAGCCACCGAGACGCCAGTGGAACACCGCGGAGGAACGTTTAACTACGAGGGGTTTTCCGGAGAACATGTAGTGAATATCGGAAGAATTATCGAGCAAATTCGAGTTGGTTGATCTGATATAATTTGAGGGGATGATGCTTTTGCTGCTGTTGCTGCAACTGCTCGTTCTTGAGAGCTCGAATTTCATTTTTGCGATGTATGTCGAGATTTGACAAGCTAGATGAAATTTCCGAATTCGGATAGGAAACTAGAGATAGAAAATTGTGATCGTAATTATATTTCGTTGGTCTTTTGATGTCACCTATTTATACACAAACCAGGAATAGGTTAATTATCATGGGAATTGATTTCACGTACTAATATACATTATCCTATAGGTGCATGTTTTTCTTTACTATTTTTTAAATATTTGTTCAATTATTTTATACGTGCATGTTGTATTTTATGATCATCGATCTAAAAAAATGTAATCCTTTTGTGTTTGGAAAACAAAATTATGGTCCACGTCCTTTAATTAGGATGATTACGGAACATTGTAGACTATACAAAATCGTAATATTCATTTTTAACAATTTTTTAATGAGCTATAATCAAATTTAGGATCTAAAATAAAGAGGAATGATTGATTATTACTCATAATTTGAATATGTTCTCGAAACTCATAGTAGCTTTAATTATTTTAACTTTTACACAGTTATATTAACTTTAACACAAAATACTGCATATTACATTATCAAATCAGATGCAATGAATGAATGAGGGAAAGAAAATTTGTTATATAGGAGTAATGAATAAAGGCTGATAAAATAACAAAATTATTACGAGTATATCATTATATACTAACTGCAGAGCTTTGGATTAATTAGTCGGGCCGGTTCCAAACTCTAAGCACGCTTTGGGACATGACCAATCAGATTGGTGGCCTAACCATTTTGACGGCCATGCCAATATAATATTTGGACACGTGGGATCCGTTATTACCACAAAAGGACATTTCTTTCCTTTTCCTACATTGTTGTCATTTATTTATTTATTTCAAAAATTATCGTTGTCATTTTCGAATATTTCTTTTAAAAACACAATGTCGTTGTTGTTTAATAATTTATAACTTTATAAAGAAATAACTGCAACTGAAAGGATACTAATGGTGTTTTTTTCTACAATAGGCAAAAGCATAACTTGGTGCTTTTGTTGAGCTTATTTCAATAATTTGATCATTTTAGACGTTCTTACACTTATTTAAAACTTAAAAATAAAGTGGCAAACTTGCACTATCAGTACTACGTTTTCTCTGGCCTAAGAGCCGGCTCCCCTCAGTTTTTTTTCAAGTTAATCGAGAAGCTTTCAACCGATTTTCTCCGATGTAAAGTCCCAATCCTTAAGTTTTTTTTTTCGATTTTGTTGATTTCTTTTCCATAAAACCCAATCTTTAGGATGTTTGTGTGTCTCTACTTTTGGAGTGTGTGTTTTGTCTGTCCTTTTGAAGTGCTTAGTTATGTTCTTAATTAGTCATCACTAGTACAGAATACACCTATAGCGTCGCCACTTATAGCGTCGGTTGTTGACCTATAGCGTCGCCAGTTTACCTATTGCGTCGGTTGTTTGCATTAACCGACGCCTTAGGTCATCTGCCAGAAGCTATTGCGTCGGTTGTTTGCATTAACCGACGCTATAGGTATAGCCTATAGCGTCGCCTTTTTAAGGGGCGACGCTATAGGCTATACCCAGAAGCTATTGCGTCGGTTGTTTGCATTAACCGACGCTATAGGTATAGCCTATAGCGTCGCCCTTTTAAGGGGCGACGCTATAGACTCTACCTATAGCGTCGCCCCCTAAAATGCCGACGATATAGGTTAATGTTTTTTTTAAAAAGAGCCTATAGCGTCGCCCATTCAAATGATCGACGCTATAGGTTAATTTTTTTTAAAAAAATAATTATTTCAAAAGTGGAATTTCACCATTACAAAATATAATCCAAGAACACCAACTCAATTCTAAACAAAATTTTAATCCCATTAAAAAATAAACCATTCAATACAACCAAAATATTAACTAGTTTTACTCATTAATGTTACCCTACTTTCAATAATTTTCTATTTTTTTATATTTTTCCCCATTTTTAAACTAGTTTGTTAAAGAAATCAAAAAATTAAATAAAAATAGGAAAAATGCCAATTTTTGAAAATAAATTCATACACAACAAATTAGTGATACTGACAATTTGTATGATTAATTTTACCCTACTTTCCCTAATAAATTAAAAAAATTAAATAAAAATAGGAAAAATGAAAATTTTTGAAAATAAATTCATACACATCAAAGTAGTCATACTCACTATTTGTGTGATGAATGTTACCTTAATTTCACTAATTTTCCTACGTTTTAAAAATAATATCGAAATTTTTCCTCAATGTTTCGACTTTAATATAATAGTATAGATATCGAGATTTTTCCTCAGCTTTATATATTTATTTTGTAATTTATAAAAGTTTTATAAATTTTATATCATATAATTATACTCTATCCGAAAATTAGTGTGAATAATCGACTCAATTACGCAAAAATTGAATAAATAATCGAATAATCGACTAATAATGATTCAAAAAAAGCCAAATTATATACAAATTATACGTTATTGGGCCAAATGATCGATTAATCAAATAATACTAAAATTAAGAATCTACAGTATTATTGGGCCAAATTATTGGCGGGCTCCCAAAAATAAAGCGGGCTTTCAAAATATTGGACAAAACAAGCGGGACTACTAAAACATAAAACATAAACTTATTCATTAGCCGCCGATTCAAACTCTCTCTCAACTCTCTCGAAAAACCTTAGCCGCGGCTCCATGGTTTCTCGTCATCTCCGGTGACTTTCCGTTCAAACTGACCTTTGATTCTTACTCCCCATGGTCGATTACATCTCTTACCATCAAAAGCCCTTTGATTCTAATGCCAGATTTTTCAATTGCTCGAAATTTTAGATTTCGTTCAATCAGTTCCTTGTGGTGAATGATTGTCTGCATAGGTACAGGTTTATGGCTAAGTGGATGTTTTTCTTTGAGGTGGATGAGTTTATTTATGTGCCGAAAAATAATAATTTGAAATCGGTTGTCAATTCGCTTTCGGATGGATTGATGTCGAAGGAGTAGTAAGATATATTTTCTCTTTGTTTTTCTGGTTTGATTTTGATTCGGGACTACTAGTAGGAATTTCTGTTAAATGTCTTCTCATCAAACTTGTGCTGTTTACAATTTTTAGCCATGTGGAGAGATCCAAATCATCGAAGAAGATTCCCCATTAAGGACACCAAGGGATGCAATTGGGCGATTGTCCACAGTGAGGAACTTGCACACAAATCGCAGGTTTGGAGCTAGATGGCGTGGAAATGGAAATGAAGGTGGTGATTCAGATACACTGTCAGAGGATAGTTTCTCAAGTGAACTTCCCTCAAGTGAAAGGAGATTGAGTGACTCTGCTCTTGCTTTGTCTCATTGTAGTTCTGATACAAATGATGCGTCTACAATTGGGGAGGATGAGAACTTTGGGTCTGAGTCAGATCACCAGTCAGTGGGATCTCATCTAGCCAACTCTATTGGCTCAATTCGTTCGGATGATAGCAGTAAGGCTGTAAATGCTAGTTTGGAAACTGGGAAGGAGGTAGCGTCAGATTGAAAAAATCATCGAAATGTAGGTTGGGGAAAGAATTTAGTGAGCAGGCTGAGGGAAGTTCCAAGTGCATTCTTGCCCAGTTGGGTTTACCGTATGTATGACTCGTATCACCTTGCTCAACAGGTGGCAGGTAATTTGACTTGGCATACTTCTGTTTTATCTGATGAAATTTAGGAGGTAATAGAGTGTTAGCTATTTCTATCCTGCCAATTTAACATCAAACTAAAGTTAAAAACCAACGGTCTATAATTTATTTGATTGAATTTGCCTGTAATTTCTTGTTTTCGAAGTGTGTGGTTGTGTTGGAATTATTTGGGAGTGATTTTGTTGTTTATGGTTATTGATTTGATCTCAATTGTTCTTTTGGTGTTTGTTTACTTGTGTACATTGTGTATTTTGTGTATAATCCAAACAAGTTGAATAGACTGGTATACAAATTTATGGGTTTGTCTTGTAACTTTAATGCTGTTTTGTCAAGAATGGAATAAAATCAAGTTTGATTTCTCTAGCCTTGGGTCTAATTTGTGGCCTTGAGTCAGATCCCCTAGCCCCTAGGATCCCTCTTTGGGTTGGTAATATCTGCGGCCAATATAACACTAGCTTGCCCATTAATTTCACACACACAGTAACACAGACACATATATGAATAGTCTGTCTTTTAATTTTGGCTTTCATCAATCTTGTAGGATACAATGTTTCTTTCCTTTGAACTGATTTTTTGCTATATGTAAATAACAACTGGTTTCAAAATGATTATTTTCCCTTTTGCAGTTGTATTCAATCATGATAGCAAATGTGGTTCTTACAAATTTGTAGTACTTGGTTAATTTATTATTCTTTAGCAACAGCAGGTTAAGTTTTATAGTCAATGTGGTTGTTTAGACAACTTGTCCTACTCTGGAACTTTCAATACTGAATAGTTTTTATACTTTATTACATTATGTTTGTCACATGGTTGATGATTCCTACTTACCATTTTAGTATTGTTGTTTTGTCATACTTGTTAGCAACTAAATATTGACCTTGACAACATTGTTGCCAGTATATATAGGTTTTGGTTTCTGTGGTGCATTTCTATTATTTAATTGCACTATTGTCGAAAAGCTTCGAGATCCAAGTATCATAATAATATTCCAGAGAAAGAAACATCAGGTGTCGACAATGTTTTGCATTTCTATTTACCTTTTTTCCTTGATCACCTTTTATTTCAGGTGACTCTGATAATACTTACTGCATTAAGTCATGTTGTTCAACATTCTGTGGCTGATAATATTGGACACTGCAAATCTAACGGGCCTCTCAAAGCCAGGCCTCACAGTGTATCTATCTTGGAATTTGGGGCAGTTGGGGATGGGAAAGCACTAAACACACTTGCCTTTCAAAATACCATTTTCTATCTCAAGTCCTTTGCAGACAAAGGTGGTGCCCAGCTTTATGTCCCATCCGGTAAGTGGCTTACTGGAAGTTTTAACCTTACCAGCCACCTCACCCTCTTTCTGGAAAAGGAAGCAGTTATTCTTGGATCGCAGGTAATTCTTCTCATTCATTGTAAAATATGCATAATAATATGAAAATATATAACTAATTACAAGCTCATTTCTGCATACTGAGGTTACTATGTGGTCTTATTTTTCTGTATCAGTTAAAATTATATTATATGTTGATATAATTTCCTTTTGTAGGATATTGCTCACTAGGAGGCTGTAGACGCCCTACCATCGTATGGACGTGGTATTGAACTTCTGGGTGGTAGATATCGAAGTTTAATTACCGGAAATAATTTAGTCGATGTTGTAATTACAGGTAGGAGCATTCTTACATTTTATTAATCTTTTGTATCTATCTTTTGAGAGTTGTTGTAGACTATATGTTCTCATAGATATACACGTTAAATTCATTACACAGGTGACAATGGGACTATAGATGGTCAGGGTTCTGTGTGGTGGGAGCAGTTTAGTTCTCATTCTTTAAATTACAGCCGACCTCACCTGGTGGAATTTATTAGCTCCAAGGATGTGGTGGTTTCAAATCTAACATTCTTAAACTCCCCATCCTACAACATAAACAGGTACTGCATCTTCAACACTGGCAGCTATTCTCCAACTTTTATCCACCATGTACCATTTAATTATAAGCTAATTATAAACTCATTCGTGGTCGAGGCCAGAGTTGGATTGTTTATTATGTTTCAAAAGAATTATTACATCAAGCTGTATTAGTAAATTTCAAATGTTTATGTGGATTCATATTGATGTTTATGACGATTTATCAGGTAACAAAGAGAGAGGTACTGAACAATGGTTGGAAGAATTGGAAGTGGAGGTCATCTATGGACAGATTCATGAATGGAGCATACTTTGTGCAATCAGGATATGGTAGCTGCTCTCCAAACTACTCCAAGGCTCAATCATTTACTATCGTTGATGGATCAATGGTTCCAGCAATAACATCTGATGCTGGTCCATTGCTCTGCAGTATCAACAAAGCATGCTGATATATTATCGGTCTTCATCTTTTTTGTTCGGTGAACAGAATCATCTCTGTCCCTTCATCAGTAATGTCTTTTTGTCGCGTATAACATGCATATAAGAATATGTGCAGCAATAATTTTGTAAGTCCTACCTATATAGTTTTCGAGTTTTGCCGATGTTTAGGTTTTATATACACCGCTTACTTTCATTAGTCCACCTTGATCGATTTCATGGCTACCCAGCTTCTGCCCTTTTGGTGTGTTATTTAAAAATTAGTTCCCTAAGCCTGGTAGCTGATGGAGTATGTATCAATGTATCATCCTGTATACAGGCACCTGCATTGCTTTTATATATGACCAGGTGTATGTGCTCATATGTTACATTCTCAGTTCATTAGAGTAAAATTTTGTAATGGTGAAATTCCAATTTTGAAATTATTTTTTTTTAAAAAAAATTGACCTATAGCGTCGGTCATTTGAAAGGGCGACGCTATAGGTTTTTTTTTTTAAAAAAGAATTTAACCTATAGCGTCGGTCATTTAAAAGGGCGACGCTATAGGCTATACCTATAGCGTCGGCATTTTAAGGGGCGACGCTATAGGCTATACCTATAGCGTCGGCATTTTAAGGGGCGACGCTATAAGCGATACCTATAGCGTCGGTCATTTAAATGACCGACGCCTAAAGTGGACTTTAGCGTCGCCATTTTAACCGACGCTATAGGCCTATACCTATAGCGTCCCCTGCATATACTATGCCAAACAACCGACGCTATAGGCCTATATAGGCGACGCTATAGGTCCAACCGACGTCGGCATTTTGGGGTTGTCTGGTGTGGGATCTACTAAAAATGATTTTGTTGATGTTTTTAGAGATCTGGAAGGCTGCATCGAAGATGGGGCGATGGAGATGATTGCAAAAGCTCACCTTTATAGCTAGTGTCCGGCATGTAGATAGCTGAGATGTCGTTCCTCTAACCTCAGTTTATTCAATTGGGGCTTCTGAATATTGGGCTAACAACGGACGGTTGTTATGTGATAATGTCAATTGTGATACTGCTGTTTTCAGGGATATTGGTGCAGTTTGGATCGCTTGGGATGTCTTCGATTTCAATTTTAATTTCAAAAATTTTAAATTCTATGTGTTAAATGATCAGGAAACAAATCAACTAATTGTTTTTAGTTTGTCATTTGTTTTCGAACCTGATTGTATCAGCAATCGGGAATTTATCCCGGTTGTGTTATTATTTATTGAATGAAAATCGCTATATTTTCTAGCAAAAAAAAAAAACAAAGTGGCATAATCCATCTCAATTTGTCGTCTTATTATATTTTACCATGTTACTGGAATTAGATGGCCAAATAATTATTGTGATTGAGATGTTTTATCCTACTGTAAACAACTAGTTTTTCTTTTTTAGCTAATTTGTAATATTTTCTGTTAAACTAACATCCTTTATTATAATACCTGAGTCTACCACATCATGCGGTTATTCAATCAAAAATGAGGAATTATTTTAGGACCAATTAGATTCCATTCCTAAATTTTAGACCAATCATATCATATTAAAAGTTTTCCTTATTTATCTTTCTATACCCACTTACTAACTGTAGTTAGTTAACAATTCTAAATAAAATATAATAAATATTTAATTTAACATGCTTATATATTATATATACTTTTAATCAAAAAAATTCGATAATAAATTTTTCATATAATTTATTTTCACTTTTATTAAATAATAACTATATATATATACGGAATTACGTTAATTGTGGTAATAACTCAACCAACATGGAAATATTAGCATAGAAAGTAGCAAGGTACCAATATTTAAATAGAAAATAATGTCCTAATAAACGGGAAAAAAATCACGCTTTCCTCCCCATTAATTTTTATGGGATTCCATCATGTGTGATAATTTTATTTTATTTAAACCCAGATAACAATTCAATCTCATAATCCAGTTATAAAATTGAAGATTAGCAATCCGATTTCATCAAAATTATTTTTAATATCAAGTCATATGTCGTACCCTCTAGCCATTTTCTAATTGTCTACTAATAAATTAGCTAAAATATACATTAATTTTTTACCCATACTTCATAATATAAAAATATAAATGCTACAAGGATTACTAATATAACAAATATTATTTTATTCCAGCTATACAGTTAGATGCAGTTAGTCAATCAAGAAATTATGAATTATTTTATGACCAATCAGAGTTGATTTCTAAATTTTAGACCAATCATATTATATTAAAAGTTTTCCTTATGTACCATTCTCATCCTGTTATGCTAACTATGGTTATTTAACAATTCTAATTTAAATATAGTAGTTACTTTATTTAACATATCCATATATTACATATTTTTTAACGAAAAAAATTATTATAATAAATTAATATTTAAATTAAAAACAACAGGATTATACAAATATATAATATTCAGCAATTTTCGTAATATAATTTCCACTATTTTGATTTACAATTAATCATAATTACATTATTATAAATTACGGATTAATTTTCGTAAATATATATAAGAGCCAATCAGAATATACCATTAAAATTAAATTAATCATATCATTCTCATCCTAATTTACTTATCGTGGTTATTTAACAATTTTTTTTTTGAAATACAAAATTTATATTATTTAGAACATGCATAAATTATATATTTTTTTAAAGTGATTAAATGTTTACTAACTTGATCAATCTTTTAATTTGAAGTCAATCAAAATTGGACTATTATATATTACGAACTAAATTTTCATAAATATCAACTACAATCATACTAAAATATATAATTATATATTACAAATTAATTTTCATAAATACTTTTTAACTAATTAATCACAAATTTAATTTAAAATCAATAATAATTATATTATTATTTACTGGCACATCCATTCTTTGCGCCACTCTCTATGTATAGAGTCATTCTCCAAAATTATGTATTTATCAATTGATTTAAATATGAATATATTATTTTACTACTTGAGTCTATTTTATCTATATTGTATAATATAATATTAAAATATCACAAACTCTCGATCTACAATCATAAGATGTAATCAATTTGAATAAATCGGCTATCATTGAATTAAAGATTTTAAAAATAAAACAATAATTACCACAATATTCTAAATACAAGTTCAAAATTTAAGTTATATAAACTTTTAAAATACACAGTTATTAAAAAAAATTTGATTCAACCAATTAAAATACTAAAATGAATTTTAAAACAATTATCTTTAACATTTTACTTATACGTATTTTTTAGTTATACAATAGTTAACTGGACAAATAAATTGACATGACAATATATTTGAATTATTCAAAATACTAAATATACTCTCAAATAGTATTAGACATTATTTGGTGTATAAATTACCAATCAAAAAATAAAATTCATTACAGAGTCAATGAAAATATTCTTAGTTAATGTTTTCATAGCAAATCGGTCAACTCTGCGAAAAAATTCTTATAATTCACTATTTTTTTGATAAATAAATAATTTATCAATAAAAGGGCATATGAAATCTAGAAAAATAATCAAAATTTTTAATTTTCTCATAAATCACAATTTTTTCTAGGTAATTAATTCATCAATAAAAGGTCCTACAACATCTAAAAAAATAATCAAGATCGGACAAATACATATTAAAATAGATCATATCAAGATTTCGTAATCCAAATTGTGATCGTTGATTAAATCTTAAATTATGGTACATCCCTCGCTTATATCACTAAAATATATAGCCTTTTTGGCAAGATAATACAACAATTTATTGCAGTCGTGAGTAAAATATATATCTGATTTATGAGAACGTATTTGAACAACCAACCACGAATGCGAATCTATACTATCCAAATCAATGAACCAATATATTAGAATCCTATAGATCTAAGATCCTGGATGCTAGAATAAAAAATCTACTCTTACAAAGAGAAAGAATAGAACCCAAAATGGGTAGACAAAATCCACTAACGGATATTAGACTCTAAATAAAGAGACCATTCCTAAAATTTAAACCAATCATATTATATTAAAAGTTTTCCTTATTTATCTTTTATACCCACTTTACTAACTTTAGTTAGTTAAAAATTTTAATTAAAATATAATAACTATTTAATTTAACATGCTTATATATTAGATATACTTTTAATCAAAAAATATTCGATAATAAATTTCTCATATAATTTATTGGATTAAGGAGCGAAAACCCCCCCTGTGATATAGGTGTAGGAGCAAATAAGCCCCTAAGATTTAAAAAGGTTCAAATAACCCCCTATAATTTGAATTGAAGGTTCAACGAGACCTGTATGATTAATTTTTCTTAACAATGGTTTGAAAATATATTTAAAATAAAATACTTAAAACTTAATATTACATTAAAAGTTTTATAAAACAATTAATATTGTAAATATTGTAATTTCACATATTATTAATTTTTTTTTATTGATAATATTATAATGGTTATCTTATAACTTATGTAATGTAAGGAATTTTTTATGTAGATTTTATTAGTTATTCATATTATATTTTAATTTTAATTATTAACTTATAAATATTTTTTATTCAATTTAAGTATTTAATTTTAATTTATTTGGTTACAAAATTTTTATTTATTTTAATCCAACGAAAATTTAAAGTTTACTTTTGTGAGCAACAGAACATGTATTATACTCTTAATAATATAAATCAAGAAAATGATAATTTCACTTCAATTTTTATAATTTATAAATAATTTTAAGTGAGAGAAAACTTGATATTTCATTTTAAATTATAAAAATCGAAATTGAAATTATCATGTTCTAAATTAATATTATCAAGAGAGATAATAGATGTTCCATTAAAAGTTTTCTAAATTTATAAATAAAATTAAAATATGTGAAATCACAATATATTTACAATATTAATCGTTTTATAAAACTTTTAATGTAATGTTAAGTTTTTAGTATTTTAATTTTAAATATATATTCTAACCATAGTTAAGAAAAATTAATCATAGGGGTCTTGTTGAACCTTAAATTTAAATTACAGGAGGTTATTTGAACCTTTTTAAATCTTAGGGATTTATTTGCTCCCACACCTATATCATAGGGGTTTTTTCGCTCCTTAACCCAAATCACTTTTATTAAATAACAACTATATATTTACGAAATTACGCTAATTATGGTAATAACTCAACCAACATGGAAACATTAGCATAGAAAGTAGCAAAGTACGAATATTCTTTATTATAATACCTGAGTCTACCCAGGTATATAGTTAGATGCAGTTAACCAATTAGAAAATTATGAATTATTTTAGGATCAATTAGAGGTTGTTCCTATTATATTAAAAGTTTTTCTTATTTACCATTCTTATCCTATTTACTAACCATGGTTAGTTAACAATTCTAATTTAAATATAGTAACAACTTGATTTAACATATCCATATATTACATATTTTTTTAATGTAAAAAATATTTATAATAAATTAATGTTTTAAATTAAAATCAATCACGATTATACAAATATATAATATTAAGCGATTTTCACAATATGAATTTTTCACTCTTTTGATTTACGGTTAATCATAATTGCATTATTATATATCACGAATTAATTTTCATAAATATATATAAGAGCGAATTAGAATTTACCACCAAAATTAAATTAATTATATCATTCAAATCCTAATTTACTTATCGTGATTACTTGACAATTATTTTGAAATACGAAATTTATTTTATTTAGTAGATGCATAAATTACAATTTTTGAAAGTGATAAAAAATTACTAACTTATCAATGTTTTAATTTAAAGTCAATCACAATTATACCATTATATATTACGACCTAATTTTCATAAATATCAACTACAATCATGCTATAATATATAGTCATGCATTACTGATTAATTTTCATAAATACTTATTAACTAATCAATCATAATTTTTAATTTAATATCAATCAAAATTATATTATTATATACTAGCACATCTGTTCTTTGCGCCCCTCTCTATGTATAGAGCATTTTCCAAAATTGCGTATATATTAATTGATATTAATAGAAATATATATTATTTTTATACATGGGTCTATTTTATCTATATTATAAAATATAATATTTTAATATCTCAAACACTCGATCTACAATTATAAGATGCAAACAAATTTGAATAAATCTATTCTTATTAAATTAAATATTTTAAAAATTAAAAAATATTTAATACACTATTCCAAATACACAATCAAAATTTAAGTTATATAAACTTTTAAATTAATCAATTATTTAAAAAAAACTAAATTCAACCAATAAATATTAAAAAATGAATTTTTAACCAATTTTCATTAACATTTACTTTAAAGTATTTTTTAGTTATGCAAGAATTAATGGAACAAACAAATTGACTTGACAATATATATATTTGAATTATTCAAGATACTACATAGACTTTCAAATTGTATTAGACATTATTTGGTGTATAAATTATCAATTCAAAAAAATTAAATTCATTACAGAGTCAATAAAAGTATTGTTGGTTGATATTTTCATAGCAAATTGGTAAAGTCAGCGCAAAAAATCTAATAAATCACTATTTTTTGATAGATAATTAATTTATCAAAAAAAGGGCATACACCAACTACACAAATAATCATCCAAATTTTCTTTTAAATCAATATTTTTTATAGGTAAATAATACATCTGCAAAAATAATCAAGATTGGACAAACACATATTCAAATAGATCATATCAACGTAACAAGGTTTCCTTATGTTAGATATTGATTCAAGTGATATCAGAATCTGGACTACTAATCTGATACTGATGCTGACGTCATCAGTAAAGCAACGTCAGTATTATTATTGCTATCAGGATTGAAAGCTGATCAGGATTACATGAAGATTTACATTAATCCAGAGATCAAGGAAGATTGATTTATCGACTCCTATTTTATAGGATCGTAGCTATCAGTTAGGATATGTGTTGTAAACAGTTGTTAATTGATTTGACATATCTTCTAATTGATAGAGTAGCTATGTACTGTATATAAACACAGTTTAGGTTTTACATTAGAGTAATCGCCTATACGAGATATCTTGTAACCTAGCAGCTCTCAAGAACATCAGAATTTCTTGAGAGAGTTTGTAACAGTTTTTATCAGAGTTAATAAAGCTGTTATTTATTCATACTCATATTACTATTATTGTTTAAGTCAAAAATCTTTTACAATTGTATTCAACCCCCCTTCTACAATTGTTATTTACTGGGCAACAATTGGTATCAGAGCAAACTGATTATTTAAATCAGAAACGATCTTAAGATATCGACAAGCAAGTATGAAAGCATTAAGATTCCCATTCTAAAAAAGTCTGAGTATCCTACATGGAAAGTAAAAATGTTGATGTATCTGGAAGCCTGTGATCCTGACTATCCTGATAGGATCTATGATGGACCCTATGTTCCTAAAAATTGATTCCATTAACAGGGACTGTTCCTGTGTTCAGAAGAGAAAATCAGAGTGGACTGCTGAGGAAAAGGCTGAAATTCTCAAGGATGCTAAAGTGAAGAACATTCTTCACAACAGTCTTGATGCTGTCATGTCTAATAGAGTGATAGCATGGAAAGCTGCAATGGAGATCTAGAAAACTTTGGAGACTCAATGCCAAGGCATAGAGTCTATCAAAAAGAATAGGAGGGCATTATTGATTCAAGAGTATGAACAGTTTGATGCCAAACCTGATGCGAGTCTTACAGATATGTATGATAGATTCCTCACTTTGCTGAATAATTTATTTCTTGTAAGCAAAGAATATGAGGCTGAAGGCTCAAACACCAAGTTTCTAAGAGCCTTACCTGAGGAGTGGGATACACAATCCTCAATCATTAGACATTAGTATGATCTTGACACTGTGTCTCTTGATGAAGTCTATGGGATGCTCAGAACCCATGATCTTGAAGTTCAACAAAGAAGAAACAAGAAAGATGTCAAGGCAAAGTCTGTTGCCTTGAATGTGGAAACAAAATCAAAGGGAAAAGCTGTGGAGGTTTCAAGGAGAAGAAGTAGAGATGTAGAGTCAAATACTGATGACACATCATCAGATCCTGATGTTAATCCTGATGCTGATACTGATGATGACTCTACTGATTCTGATATGGTGGAAATGGTTGCTATGATAGTCAAAGGCTTCAAGAAGATGAATTTCAGGAAGGCTAGGAGGCAAGGCAACTTTCAGAAGAAATCCTTCAATGCTGATACGGACAGGTACAAGAAGAAAGAAGGAAAAGGCAGCAAGTTTGACAAATAAAAGGTCAAATGTTACAATTGTGACAGAGTGGGTCACTTTGCAACAGAGTGCAAAAAGGCCAAAACCAAAGCTCTCATCTCCTCAAGCAAGGACTGGATGGATTCTTCTTCAGAATCTGAAGAGAAACAGGTGAATTATGCCTTGATGGCAAATGTTGATGAAGTTGCTGCTCCTGATAATTAGGTACCTGAAACTGTTTTTGATTTTGATACTGATAGTGTTTCTGAGTTGAGATCATTTCTTAAATCTCTGTATGTTATCTTTAAAAGTCAATCTCTTGAAAATGCTAGAATTTTATCTGAAATGTCCTAGGTTAGAAAGAGAAATGATAACTTAGAAGCTGAGTTACTCTTTATGCATGAAGTACAAACTGAATGTGATAAGGCAAAACACATGCAAATTGAATTTGAATTGAAATGTACTTCTTTGGAAAAAGAACTTAAATATGCTAATGAGAAACTCAGAAGCTGGACTGATTCTGGTATGAAATTTCATTAGATAAATACTAACAAAAACTAGAAAGAATGTCTAGGTTATAAGCCAGAAAATGATCAGAAACTGAAACCAAAAGTTGTTGTTAATGAAAAGACAAATCGAAAGACCTATAGACATGTTATAGACAAAACCAAATATGATACTAAACTTGTCAATTTTGTGTATAGTAAGAATCCCAAATCAGAAACTGAAAAGGGATCAACTTTTGCTAAACAAAATACAGAGAGTGTGTCTAAAACTGTTAAAGTATCGAGTACTAAAAATGTAGGTCTTTTGTCTAAGAAACAACTGAGAGATAGAATCTGTGAAGTTACAGATAGAAAGAAAGCATCTACTGCTAAAAGAAACAGGAATGGTAAAGTTGGAATAAACAAAGTGAATAATTATAAGTATATTCCAAATGCACCTAGAAAATCATGCTTTAACTGTGGAAACTCTAATCATCTTGCTATTGATTGCAGGAGGAGTAAAAAGAAAGCTACTGTGATTCCTAAGTCTGACATTAGGAATGGATCAGTATTTTATAAACCATAAAATCCATGTTTTCATTGTGGCAGTAAATGATATTCTATCTATACATGTGAAGAATACCATAGTTTGTACTATAACCTTTATGATCCTTTGCCAAAGTTTAATAAAAGTGCAAATTCTGGTAAAACAAAGAATGTGAATTCTAAGCATGCATTTGTTAATTCTGATAATGATAAAGCAAAGCCTGATCGATCTAATCCCTGTAGGACTATTTTTGTCAAAAAGACTTCTACTGCTAAAAATGTTAAATTGCATGCAAATAGAACCCAACAAGTGTGGGTTGTTAAAAATTCTAACTGAGTTCTTTGTGTTTCTGATTGTAGGTTAAAAAGAAAAATGTTCTAGTCATGGATAGTGGATGCTCTGTGCATATGACTGAAGACAAATCCCTGCTATCAGAATTTGAGGAGAAATGTTGTGGAATAAAAACTAGGTTATGAATTTGTATTTAATGCTAGGGTTCGTGAGCTTCGTGCTTTAATGGCTGTTCTTGCGTTCGAGACTAATCGGTCCTCACAAGATGCCTACGTATCTCTGTATTGTTAGAGAATCAAGCCAACGTAGTTCTTGGAATGAGGGGTCAGGCCCTTATATAGGCTGAGAAGCCTTAGAATTATGGTAAGAGTCAGAGACTTGGTGGGCAAGCCACCGCCTTGAGGAAGGTTCTAGTCTCTTTCCATATAGGAATCAGTTTCCATGTTGAAGTATGTTGCCTTGGAGGCTAAGTCAGGCAGGAGTAACATCCTTGTTTGACTCTTATTTGCTGAGCTGTTTATTACCTTCAATATTAATTAAGAAATTAATATGAAAAAAAGGGTTTGGGCCCATCTGGTAGAATTTGAGGAGAAAGCTGGCCCAACTGTGTCTTTTGGAGATGGCAACATTGGACAAACTTTGGGATATGGCAATATTATCACTGGAAATATCATCATTGAAAAAGTAGCTCTGGTGAAAGGACTCAAACACAATCTGCTAAGTGTTAGTCAAATCACAGACAGAGGTTATCATGTTAACTTCAATGATACTCATTTTGAAGTGATCAGTAAGGCATCAGGAAAGGTTGTCTTAACTGGTTTAAGGCATGGTAACATTTATGAAGCTAACATCTACTCCAGTACTGATGGTCCCTCTGCATGTCTCATCAGTAAAGCATCTGTAGATGAAAATTGGAATTGGCACAAGAAGCTTTCTCATCTCAACTTCAACAAAGTAAATGAGTTGGTTAAGAAAGATTTGGTGAGAGGATTACCAAAAGCAATATATACTCCTGATGGACTTTGTGATGCTTGTTAGAAGCAAAACAGAGAAGGACCCAAAATATAATGAAATAAATCAAAAGAATTATTTCATATATAAATCAAAGCATGTAAATAATATACACGTGTCAATTACTATATCTGGATTAAGAACCTAAGCATTAATAATAACATAGAATCTTAGTTCACCTTCTTAATCAGTATAAGGGAACAATTCTAAATTTGATCCTGTTCAATATACACAAAGTATACTAGTATTATTTATTAGTCAATGTAAACTAATCTAAATAATACTACAGCCATTCAAGTGGATTGTCTAACTCCACCTGTGCTGTGAACCTTATTATATTATATAAACCGTATTTAATAATCTAATATTCTGTATCCCATTTGATACTAGATTATTCACAATATATAATATTTAGACAACATGTAAACATTTAAATGATTCTCAATAAAATAGGCCAGAAATAAATGTATTTACTTCAAATAAATATTTTCAGTATACACCAACAATCTCCCACTTATACTCAAAATATTCTATGAGTATATCATTGTTTATTTAATCCACTATTACACAAAAAACTATGTGTCCATCCATCTGACTCCTATCGCTTCCACATGCCTGTCAAAAACTTTGGCTGGTAGGCTCTTTGTGAAAGGATCTGCCCGATTGTCTTCTGATGATATGTGAGCCACAACTATATCTCCTCGCTTTACGATTCCTCGTATGAGATGATACTTACGTTCAATATGTTTAGCTGCTTTGTGATCTCGCGGTTCCTTCGAATTTGCCACAGCACCAGTGTTATCACAATACACTGTAAAGCTCCTAGGCAAATTAGGTACCACATCCAAGTCAAAAAGGATGTTCCTGAACCATACAGCCTCCTTTGCAGCCTCAGAGGCCGCCACGTACTCGGCTTCCATGGTAGAGTCTGCAATGCATTTCTGCTTTACACTCCTCCATATAACGGCTCCACCTCCCAAAGTAAAAACATATCCCGAGGTCGATTTCCTCTTATCCCTATCTGATTGGAAATCTAAATCAGTATATCCCAAAGGAAATAGATCTGAGGCCTTGTAAATTAACATATACTCCTTAGTCCTTCTCAAGTACTTGAGTATAGTTTTTATTGCACTCGAATGTTCCTGACCTGGGTTCGACTGATATCTACTAACCATGCCTACAGCAAAGCAGATGTCAGGCCTCGTACATAACATAGCATACATTAAGCTTCCACATGCCGAAGCATAAGGAACTGCTTTCATGCTCTCTATATCCTTAGGTGTCGACGGACACTGCTCCTTGGATAGAGCCACTCCATGCTTAAAAGGTAGAAAACCTTTCTTAGAGTTCTGCATGTTAAAACGAGCTAATACTTCATTAATGTAGGGCTCTTGAGATAAAGCCAACATCCTTTTCTTGCGATCCCTTATTACTTTGATCCCAAGGATGTATGCCGCTTCACCTAAGTCCTTCATTTCAAATTGTTTGAACAACCATGCCTTTACTGATGACAACATCTTAACATTGTTTCCAATGACTAAAATGTCATCTACATACAGTACTAGAAAAACTACTGCATTAACCTCACTTTTCTTATACACACATGATTCGCTTGGACTTTGATCAAATCCATATGACTGGATTGCCTGATCAAAACGAATATTCCAGTCCCTAGAAGCTTGTTTTAGTCCATAAATAGACCTCTTAAGCTTACAAACAAGATGCTCTTGGCCTTCCTTAATGAATCCTTTTGGTTGTTGCATATAGATGGTTTCCTCAAGACTTCCATTAAGGAAAGCTGTCTTGACATCCATTTGCCAAATCTCATAATCGAGATGAGCTGCTATAGATAAAAGAATCCAGATCGATTTAAGCATAACAACCGGCGAAAAGGTTTCCTCATAATCGATCCCTTCTTTCTGAGTATACCCTTTCGCAACGAGTCGTGCTTTCCAGGCTTTCATCTTTTTGTCAGATCCTCTTTTCTTCTTGTAGATCCACATACATCCAATGGGTTTTACACCTTTGGGTGGTTCCACGAGCTCCCAAACTTGATTGGAATACATAGATTCCATCTCAGATTCCATTGCCTTTTGCCATAGATCTGCATCTTTATCTAGAATTGCTTCTTCTTATGTCCTGGGATCCTCATCATGTTCACCAGAGACCAAGTCCGAGGACTCTCCCAAAAACATGAATCTATCAGGTTGTTGAACAACCCTCCCACTACGACGAAGCATCGGTGTGGTATTAGTGACAGGTTGTGCATTTTCTTGAGGTTGATCTACTTGTACTATTGGCACTTGGGGATTATCAGTCCCTCCCACTAGTTCCTCTAAAACGATACTACTCATGGGTTTGTGGTTCATTATATAGTCTTCTTCTAAGAATCTAGCATTGGTGCTAATAATGATATCTCGATCCCTAGGACTATAAAATGAATAACCTTTCGTTCCCATGGGATAGCCTAAAAACAGCCTTACTTCTGTACGAGATTCTAACTTGGTCGCGTTCTTGTTCAGCACATGTGCTGGACAACCCCAAATCCAAATATGTCTTAGACTTGGTTTGCTACCAGTCCACAATTCTATTGGAGTCTTGGGAACCGACTTAGAAGGTACCAAGTTTAGAAGGTAAGCCGCTGTTTCTATAGCATATCCCCAGAACGACTTGGGTAAATCTGAATAACTCATCATCGATCTAACACTCTCTAAAAGAGTCCGATTCCTTCTCTCTGCTACACCATTCTGCTGAGGTGTGCCAGGTGCAGACAACTGGGATACAATCCCATTTTCTGATAAATATTCCCTAAATTCTCCAAGCAAGTATTCGCCACCACGATCTGATCGTAGTGACTTGATACATTTTCCAAGATGTCGTTTCTCCGCACTTGCTTTGTACTCTTTGAATTTTTCAAAGCACTCAGACTTACGGCGCAACATATAAATGTACCCATATCTAGAATAATCGTCAACGAAAGTGACAAAATACTCATAACCTCCTCTTGCTTGGATACTCATAGGTCCACATAAATCAGTATGAATCAATTCTAACACTTCTTTAGCTCTATTCCCCTTTGCTTTAAAAGGCCCACTACACCATATATGGCCTACCGTAACCCCTACAGAAAAAATGTTACCCCAATATGTTACATTAGCTATACTACTTACATCTTGAGGTAACATTGCGTTTTTTATGTTACCTTAGCCTAAAATATGATGTTACAGTAGCTAGAAAGTGTTGAAGCATGTAACATAACTATGTACGTGTTACATTAGAGTTGGCCATGACAACTCTTTTCATCTAATTTAATTTTTTTATTGAATTTTTTTAAATAAATTTAGTTTTTATAATTTGTTAACTTTTTTGTGAAATGAGTTGGAATATTATTTTATTTTTTAAAGTCGAATTTTTTTCAAAAAATAATTTTTTTCAGAAATTGTAATTTTTTCAATTTTTTTAAAATCCTTCTCAGAATTTTTTTTTTGTAAAGTAATGTATTTTTCAATAATTTTAAATTTAACAAATTTAAAACTTTTACGTTTCACCTGAAAAAAGAATGAATATTTAAAATTTTACTTGAAAAAAGAATGAATATTTTAAATCAAAATTTATACGTGAGTTAATAATTATTTTAAAATTACATTTACCTTTAAATTAAATTTGTCTATAAAAAGTTAGAATTTTCCAAATACATGAGTTAATATTTTTAAATATTAAAAATATTTATTTATTATTTTTTCAGATTCAATGTATTTGTTAAATTTTAAATGAAAAATCCTAAAAACATCAAAATTAATAAATATATTTATAATAACATTGAAAGGCACACGGATCGGTGAAATTTATAAGCGGCAAAAACTAGCGCCCAGACTAAAAATTTCAATCTTAATACTCTTAACAAAAACTCACTCTAACCATCCATCTCTCGTCTCTCTCACTCATCATCTCACCCTCTCTCTCTGAAACCCTAATTTTATCTTTAATAATACTCAAACTCACAAACTCAAAGCTCAGTTTGAGAGATACGCACGATACACACAAATCCAAACCCTAGTTCATGAATATTTTCAATTAAGAAAAACCCCATGTTGAAGTTGGTTCGATTGGTGCTAATTAGGCGAAATCCAGCTTTATTTTGTTCATTTGGTTTAATTGGTATCTACAATTAGCTCGCTAGTAAGTGAAATTCATACTTAATTACTTTTAAAATGTAAATTTGCTTCCTTTGATAGATCTAGCGCATTATTGAAATTAGGATTAGCTGTGAAATAGTAAGAAATCGCCTCTCTGTTATTCTTTTCCCTCATATGTAAACTTCTTCTTTCATTTTATATTTTCTATTTTGTTATTTATCTCCATCAATTTTGAACAGGGTTTGGCGTTTTGATGGTGGTAGAAGAAGTCTTTCTGCGGGTTCTGAAGTAATAAAGTTTTATAGCGAAGATTGTTATATCTTTAGCTACAGTTACACTGAGAAACTAGGAGACCAACACGTTGTTGGGACATGGTTTGGACATCAAAGTTTTGAGATGACTATCATTTTTTGTTATAGTTTCTGGTAATATTCGATGGATAAGACCAACACTTTGTTTACATTTCATTGTTATTTGTTTTGTTCAGTGCTTTTATGATTCAGACTAATATCAGATGTATTTTATAAGTTTATTTGTTTCACGAGCCTACTCACTGTAAGATATACATTTTTACTCAAAAATGCTAATTAGAGAACCATTACAGTGAATTAAAGAACTGACCCTGCTAAAGCATTAGAGTGGCACCATTATTTATATGTTAATTTTTTAGTACAAGAAGTTAAAAGTACTTCAAGAAATTGAGGAGAAAAAGAAAGTACTTTTGGTTGATAGTATACTTAGGAACATTAACTGAATGGAAAGTTTTATATAGCTCTATATGATACTAAAGGGATAGTATAGTTTTTAACTATGCTCTAGTTATTGTTCTTGTGAAAGCTTTTCCTACATATAAATAGTTTGCATTTTTTGCGAACAGCATGAACAGTTCTGAATTAGCTATGATACACTTTGTAACTGAGATCCTGCCATAGATGAACACCTAGATTAAGTAATTTGCAGTTTCCAGAGAGAAACACTTTGTAAGTAATAACATAGTAGGTGGGAGATAGTATACAAGTAGTCCAACTACTTTAATGATTAAGATGGAATAGCCATCATAAATATGTCAATCAATTTATTAATTTTAACTACATATGCATGAAACAGAAGTAAAATTTTGGTGATCTCATTTTTTGGCTGATAAAGCATTTCGTAAATCTATAGATCTATTAACTTTGCATACCATTATGGTTGTAGAAAGATAAACTATCCGCTACTTTGGAAGCAAGGAAGATTGTTGGCTCACGTAACTTTTGGCCTTTACATGTAAAAGAAAATACTATGTATTGTTTTATCATTGTTCTTCATGATTACCTTCAGTTATATCTTTACATGGAATTTCAGATTTCCATATTTAAGGGAAGTGAACCCATCCAAATCCTTTGAGTCTTCGAATTGGAAGGTTAAAATGCTTTATGATGGAAACTGCCCTCTTTGTATGCGTAAGGGCTGCCTACATATATATATATGTATATTTTTTTTGTTTAATTTTACGGAATGCCCTTCTTCGTTGATCCGCCCTTCTTCGTTAATCCGTGGAGGCACGGGTGTGTGTGCGTATTTAAATTTTTAAGTTTCGAGAGTGTTGGTTTGTTTTTTTTAATGTGTTGTAATTGGTAGGTGAACATGCTTCAGGAGAGAAATAAAAGTTATCAATCTATCAAGTTTGTTGATATTAGTTCCGAGGATTACTCTGCTCAAGATAATCAAGGCCTTGACTACGAAACTGTATGTTCATTGTGAAACTTCATTTCTTTTAATCTACAGTGGTTCATTTCCAATTTAAGACATTAATATAATCTATAGTAAGTATGCATGTTGCAGTTTTAATCTCACATAGGCACCGAAACGATCAAGTGTGGTTTCTAAAATTCGAAACCAAAACCGAACTTAAAACCCTGGCTCTGCTCGGTTACCAAATGCGCGGTTCAGTTTTAAATGATGCGCTTTTGATTTCAAACTGATTACCTATATAGAACTAAATGTATATTTTTTTATTCGCATTCAGGGGTATGAAGACACATTGTGAATATTAGTTGCATTGAAGGGCCTTATTATGTTTTGGTCATGAGTTGCCATATACTTATACTTTTGTGTATATTCAGATCATGTAACAGCAACAATCAGTTGCAGCACTTTTGTGTTTGCTTGCGATTTCCACTACAACCTTGCTGCCATACAGATGCAAACAACCTAATCAACTCAGCGTACATCAGTTGCAACAGCAACAGCAACAGCAACAATCACAGCTGCAACAGAATGGCCACACAAACAGAAACCATGAATCTGCCGAATAGATTTCTTAACCAGTGAGGTGGAAGTTTTTGGTTCTCATATGGCTTTTGGTTTCTTGAATTCTTAATACTTAGTTCTTTGTTCTCTGTACTTCCCAATTGCATTCATTCATTAGTTACAAGACACACAAGTTCAATATCGTTAGTTGCAAGAGTCTTTCATGTTTATCCCAACTTAGACCAGCATTAAGCTCTACAGAGTCTGGGAACTAAAATAGTCCTACACTCTAGTATAGTTTAAGATGTTGAGAAGCCCTTTCAAATTCCTATCCAAGATAAGAACACAAAATGGAAATTGCAATTATTGAAACTTATCAAGATTTAACAAGTTGTTGATATCGATACCAACATTTAGATTCCCCTAGTGAATTTAAATAGTATTAGGATGGTATCATTGTGTTTCTGCATTCTGATTTTTTTTTTACAATGTGATTTCTGCATTCTAATTTTTTTATTATGGGTTTCCTTTGTTGCAGGTATAGTTGTTTCTGTAGGTATATTTATACCATTCCTCACAAGGAATCTGCAGTAAACTGCTGTGACGAGGTGGATTCAATTGCTAAGGTAATTTATTATATCATTTCTATGTATGCCTTCTGTTACTCCAGATTGCAACATGTGTTTTTTGCTAGTTATCTTATTACTATAACATATTCACAACAAACATACTTCTGAACTTTGCATTAAAGAATCACTAAACAATTGGTAAGTGACAGATGTTTAACATTAAGTCCATAATTACAGTACGGATAGTAGATTTTGTTACTTGAAGTAGATCCAGTCGGTAAACCGTAAACCCACATCCAGCATGCATATGTGATATGTAGGGCAAGGACTAAATAATTAATAACGATTCTGCCTTTCAGATTTTAAAAATGCATTGTCGTCCTGAATATTAAAAAATGACTGATAGTAACATGTATATCTAATCAGCTATCATCCGTATATCTAGATAGAAAAGGGATAAGGAAGCAGCACAGATAAAGGCAGGCACATCATTTAACAATTAGCAATGAAGCTTGATGGATATAACCAATGAAACCAAAACATACAAGAGTACAGGTCTGGTGCAGAATTCTTTTAGTTAAAGCTCCAAGCTTGTTTTTTAGTTACAAACAAAATGGTAATCACTTCTGACAATGAACCATACTCACAAAAATGAATCCATCCATATATTCTTCAACTTTAACAGTATATACATATAGTATATAGTACTTGTACACTTTTTCAGTTGATTATGTATGACTGCATCTGTTACTTTCTCCGTGTCATCTCATATTAACTATTGACTCTTATCTTTTTCGATTTACTGGACGAGATTCCTCAGTCCCGTGTCTACTGAAATTCATGCTACAGTAGTTTGTTGGTCATTGTTACCAGTACTCTGGCATATTATTGAATAGCATGTGAGATTCAAACTTGCGTATGAAATCTTTACCTTATCATTGATTTTATAATTAGAATGCAGGTTGTACTAGAAATTGTGAACAGTTTATAATGCAAATATAGATATCACTATTGTGAACATAATCTGCTCATGAGCTTTTGAATTCTTAAAATTTAAAGTACTAACAGAATCCTAAATGCAGATCAGTTTCGTGACCTTTTTCTTGAGTTCGGTCCTGGACAATTTAACCACCACCATCATCATGGTTTCCTTACTGAGGAAACTTGTACCTTCGTCAGAATACAGGAAGTATGTACAGAGCTCCTTTTCTTTCAATAATCCTATTTTTTGTTTAAGACAATCTTCAATGTTATGATCCAAGATCAAATGTATCAAAATATCTAGTTAACGGATATGTAGGGAAACTAAGTTCGTCATATTTAAGGCTTCCATAAGTTGCAAAGATTATTTCTTCCTGCACTGTTGCACACACTCCAGTAGACATTCTCTCTATTAGTTTCTTATTAGGAGACTTTTGTTTCACAGTAATGTTCACAGTAGTGATATCTATATACTTTTGTGTGCGCAGTTGATGTGAAGAAGCTTGGGGTTATCTTCAATATGTTGTTTATACAGTGACATCTCTAGGATTTGTTCGCGAGTCTTTTGATTTTATTGTCAATGAGATCGAGCAAAGCATCATCCGAGCTCATGAAGCTGGACTTGGACAAGGAAAGGAAAGACAGAACCCTGGAGGAAATGGCTCAAGAAGCAGCAGAATACAAAAAACTTTTGGTGTAAAACTTGGTCTGTACTTTATAATTGTAGAATTGGTCATATGTACTTCGTGTTGTATGTTAAATTAGTTTGTTTTGTTTGGATGTTGAATCAGAATTGATTAGTTTGTTTGGATGTAGAGATGGATCTCTTTGTGGTCCATTGTGGTTGAATGGTATTTTGGGATTGTATACTTTTAAAAAGGTGATGTTCATTTTTTTTGGGTAAAGTGTTACATTAGCCTGTTTTAGTGTTACATTAGTCTGTTTTAGTGTTACATTAGCCTATTACAATATTCTAGTTAAAAAATAGGGTCCACGGGTGGGGCTCACATGCTGGACCTACAGGTGGGGCCCACATGTTGGGGCTACAGGTGGGGCCCACATGTTGGACCTACAGGTGGGGCCCACATGTTGGACTACAGGTGGGGCCAACATGTTGGACCTACAGGTGGGTCCCACTTTTTTAAAAAACTGAAGCACCCTAAGGTAACCGAATATCTATGTTACAATATGCTATTTTTATGTTACAACAGACCTCTATGGTAACCGAAAAGGCCATGTTACCCTAGGAGTGAAATATGTTACCTTAGGTACCCTAGGGTAACATCGAAATATGTAACATTTAATTTATGTTACCCTAGCCCAAAAATGGGTCTATTGTAACATTTTACCACCCTACTGTAACAGAATTTTTGGGTTACAGCAGGCTGTGTATGGCGTAGTGGCCTATTAGTCATCTTACCTTCCAAGCAGGATTCACAAACTGAAAATGGCTCCACTGCCAACGAGCCTAATGGCCCATCTACTACCAGTCTTTGAATCCTCCTCAAGTTAATATGACCTAATCTTAAGTGCCAAAGATATGTTTGGTTCAATTCAGAAGGTTTCTTTCTTTTATTTGAGTTAGAAAGAATGTTATTAGTTTCCTTATGTTGCAGCATTGGTTGGATAGGATTAATAATATATAAATTGTCTTGCAATGTACCAGAACATATAACTCGTTTATTCATCATAATAGAAACATTACGATCCAAACAAACATTATAACCATCCATGGCAAGTTTAGAAACCGAAATTAAATTCCTTCTAAACGAAGGTACATAAAGACAATTGTTCAAAACCAAAATCCTATCATCGCCAAAAGATAATATAATTATTCCAACTGCAACTACTGCTACTTTTGTAGCATCTCCCATGAACACATATATCTCGCCATCTCTAAGCATTCTGGATTGCTGGAACCCCTGCATAGAGTTACAAACATGGTCAGTGGCTCCTGTATCTACACACCAAGTGCTCGTAGATATAGCCGCTATATATGTTTCTGTAACTAGAGAAAGAGACATACCAGTATTGTTTGTCTTCTTAGGAAGAGGACAATCCTGTTTCCAGTGACCTGACTGCTTGCACCTGAAGCACTTGCCCTTAGGCTTTTTCACACCACCTTGAACTCCCACTACATTAGCAACCTTTCCAGTTTTCTGTGTCTGAACCTTTTTCCTCTTCTTGCCTTTCAGCTTAGAGGAAGAAGCTTTCTCAGCCACATTCACCTGAACATTCTGCTTAAAGAGTCCTTCAGCTGCCTGAAGTTTTGTCAGAAGTTCCGCGAGACTATACATCCTTTTGTTCATGGTATAATTCAAGCGGAACTGCTCAAAACTTTTGGGCAGACTCATAAGGATGATATCGATCTGGGTTTCCCCATCAATATCAGCACCAAGGATCTCCATCTCATTCAGATGAGACATCATCCTGAGAACATGATCCCTTACAGGTGTTCCTTCAGCCATCTGAGTGTTCATTAAAGCCTTCATTGCTACTTACCTAGCAGCCCTATTCTGT
Source organism: Saposhnikovia divaricata (assembly GCA_036435485.1). Classification (NCBI taxonomy): domain Eukaryota; kingdom Viridiplantae; phylum Streptophyta; class Magnoliopsida; order Apiales; family Apiaceae; genus Saposhnikovia; species Saposhnikovia divaricata. Next base: position 90,069,187 of record CM071596.1, read on the forward strand.
TCTCCAAAAAGTTCCTTGAGATTAAAGAGCATATCTGAAGCAGTGGGCATAGCCTGATGCTGATGCTGCAAAACACCCGACATTGCTGCCAGAATGTAACATCGCGACATCTCATCAGCCTTAACCCACCGCTTATAATACTCCTTCTCAGTTTCAGGAGCATCTTCAGCAGGCTAATCTGGCTTGGGTTCATAAGTACAAAATTTGTACTCCTCAGCAGTCAACACTATGTCCAAATTACGTTTCCATTCAATATAGTTCGGTCCAGTAAGTTTGTTATCCTTAAGTATGGTGAATAGTGGATTAAAGCCCATAATGATCTAATCCTGAGAATCATACATGTAGCACATAATCAGATAGTTGCATAAATCTTAAAACCTATTGGTTTCCTCTAACAATTAATTAAAATTAATGCACTAATATTTAAACACCATAAGTATCTGGTACGCCACGATGGGTGACATATATACCACTTAAATTCGTTTAAATATTACTTCGGTCCTATTACTAAATAATACGCCACGTTAGGGTGGACTATATATTATTTTTCAAAGCTAAGTGTATACCATTATTTAATCTTAAATTACTAAAAAGACCGGATACCACCATTAAATATTTCAAATCAATAATCGATAATAGGATAATTCCTAGATCGGGGGGAGCATTGTCAAGAGGCATCACTTAAGACCCCTTTCTAGACATAATCATCCTTTCTCTCTATATTGAAAATCTATATTCAATCATTGGCACCCTTCTAATTAATCGAATTCTATGAAACTTGGTACGCCACGTTGTGTGGCATGTATACCTTTAAATATTCGTAATTAATTTAGGAAGTTTGTCCTAGTAATATCCATAACACTACCTGACACCATAAATCATATGCCACGTTAGGGTGGACTATATATAATTTATATTCGTCTTAGTGTTAAAATTATATACAAACAATAATGGAGACCGTGGGATTTAATTCCTAATTAATTCCCTCACCCACTTAGTATTTTATTTAAAATTGAGGAATTTTATCTAGCATGCATCGCCTTATGTTATTTAATCGCAGTCCACATGTATCAAAATACACGAAACACATAACATAACAGCATGCTATACATGATTAAAGCATAATAAATAAATACTATGTCCATGTCGTCCTAATTATGTTAAACATGCAATTTAAAAATAATTACACACATAATTAACAACACACATAATTAATTATTTAAATGAATAATCAAAAATCAGTGGAAAAAATTAAAATAAAATTATTCCACTATTATGGCCCCTTGAAAAATTTCCAACCCTGTTCTGTTGGAAAAAAAAAATTCTGCCAGAAAACAGCTATTGCGCAGTCTGTAGTGGCGTTACTCCACTTTGTTGCGCAGTTTCTGCCTGCGTTACAGCCCTGGAAGGGCTGTTGCGCCTGTGCGTCCTGCGTTACAGTTCAAATACACCTGTAACGCAGGTCTGACATGCGTTACCGCCTTTGACCAGTTTTTTTTACGCGCCGCGGCTTCTCCTCTGTCGCCAGAATTCTGTTCTGAATCAATTTTCCAACAGCCATTGTTCTGTAGTAATAATACGAACCAACAGCTACGCAGCGAACAAATTTTTGTCTCCGTTTCGATTTCCGATCGCACGTAATTGTTACAAAATATCCGGATCTTAATAAAATCCAACAAACAATTACAAAAAAATAGATCTAATACAAAACTAATTTTGTAAATCTATTCTAACACGATCAACCCTCGTGTTTTACAACCACGATAAACCACGTGGAAACCAAACAAAAATTAACCACGATTAAACCATGTGGGATCCAAACACATAATTAAAATATACATGGCCATAATAGTGGATAACAACCTGCAAAACAGAATTATACAAGCCTACCACTATATACATGCATATATAATTACGACATGGACATCGTATCAAAAATCGTAGAACCATTGAACCTAGCTCTTGATGCCAATTGTTGGGACAATCAGATTTTGGAACTGCAATTTTTGATACAATACATTAACGAGTACGAATAGAAAAATCACCTTATTAACGGTCGATTCCACGCTCTTCTATTTTATTCCCAAATTCCCTTGAGCGAAGTGTGGCCTTCGTCTTCTCAAGTTAACCTCTCTTCTTGCTCCTGGGTGGCTACAAAATTTTTTCGACCAGCCCTAGCAAGAAGAGAATAGGAATATATATAGGGTACAATAGGGATCATGGACAATTAGGTTGGGCCTTCTAATTACATCTTGGGCATAGCCCAATGTAATTAAATATTAATTCAATCCACTAAAGAATTAATATTTGCACTACCTTTCCTAATACCGTAATTTAATTAATTAATTCGGTTCCAATATTATTTGCTTATTAAATTCCCCATGTTTAAAATATCGCATGTCCATTAATTAAATAAATTACTGATAATTCATTTAATTAATATCTTTTATCCTTGATCATCCACTCAACCTTTATTTAATTATGCCGGAATAAATCCACCTGCAGGGTTTCACATAATTAAATCTTTTTGAGCTTTCAAGGGGACATCATTAACCCGAATATTATCAGGACATGGATTCCTTCAATAAATAATATTCACCATATATATTATTTCATCACCCAAAATATAATGAAATAAATCAAAAGAATTATTTCATATATAAATCAAAGCATGTAAATAATATACACGTGTCAATTACTATATCTGGATTAAGAACCTAAGCATTAATAATAACATAGAATCTTAGTTCACATTCTTAATCAGTATAAGGGAACAATTCTAAATTTGATCCTGTTCAATATACACAAAGTATACTAGTTTTATTTATTAGTCAATGTAAACTAATCTAAATAATACTACAGCCATTCCAGTGGATTGTCTAACTCCACCTGTGCTATGAACCTTATTATATTATATAAACCGTATTTAATAATCTAATATTCTGTATCCCATTTGATACTAGATTATTCACAATATATAATATTTAGACAACATGTAAACATTTAAATGATTCTCAATAAAATAGGCCAGAAATAAATGTATATACTTCAAATAAATATTTTCAGTATACACCAACAACAACATCAAGACACCATCAATACTGATACAACTCAAACATCAGGAGAGAATTCATCAGAAACAGATTCAAGTGATAATCCTGATAATCATTCAAGATGAGATAACACTATCTCAGGGGGACCTTCTAATGATTCTAGTTCTTTTGAAGATAAAACCAATCCAGGGGGAGTATCAAACTCTAGAAAAGAGTTACCACCAGCAAGAAAATGGTCTAAAATTCATACTCCTGATTTAATTATTGGGAATCCTGATGCAAGTGTTAAAACAAGAAGTGCAACTCAGAATGGATGTCTTTATCATAACATTCTGTCAAAGTAAGAACCTAAGAAAGTTGAAGATGCACTCAAGGATGCTGATTGGGTTACAGCAATGCAAGAAGAACTGAATGAATATGAAAGAAATGAAGTCTGGAAACTAGTACCAAGGCCAAAGGAGAGGTCAATAGTGGGTACAAAGTGGGTATTCATAAACAAGACAGGTTCAGATGGCACAATTGTGAGGAATAAAGCAAGGCTAGCTGCAAAGGGTATTCTCAACAGGAAGGAATAGACTATGTTGAGACTTTTGCTCTTGTTGCAAGGTTAGAAGCCATCAGGATTTTTCTAGCATATGTAGCCCATAAGAAATTCAAAGTGTTCCACATGGATGTTAAAAGTACATTTCTGAATGAAGAATTGGAAGAGGAGGTATATGTTGAACAACCTCCTGGTTTTTTTGATCCTAAATATCCAAATCAAGTCTACAGATTGGATAAAGCACTTTATGGACTAAAGCAAGCTCCAAGAGCCTGGTATGAAACTTTGGCTCAATTCTTACTGGAAAGTGGATTCAAAAGAGGTACAATTGATAAAACTCTGTTTTATTTGAATCATGGTAAGGATTTGCTGCTAGTTCAAATTTATGTTGATGATATCATTTTTGGGTCAACTAACACAAAGCTTTGTGAGAAATTTTCAAAGCTAATGCAGTCTAGATATCAAATAAGCATGATGGGAGTATTGAACTATTTCTTAGGTTTGCAAGTTAAATAGACTGATGATGGAACTTTTATCAATCAGTCAAAATATACAAGGAATTTGTTGAAAAAGTTTAACATGCAAGACAGTGCTACTGCTTCAACTCCCATAGCTACAGCTACTAAACTTGATATTGATCAAGGTACTGAAGTAGATGTAACTAATTACAGAGGTATGATTGGCTCACTCTTGTATCTAATTGCTAGTAGACCAGATATCATGTATGCAACCTGTCTATGTGCAAGATTTCTGGCAAATCCCAGAGAACCACATTTAATTGCAGTTAAAAGGATTTTCAGATACTTGAAAGGCACTCCATCTCTTGGACTTTGGTACGCTAGAGAGTTTGATTTTAGTTTATGTGGTTACTCAAATGCTGATTTTGCAGGGTGCAAAATAGACAGGAAATGTACTTCAGGCAGTTGTCAATTTCTGGGTGGTAGACTAGCTTCATGGTTCAGTAAGAAACATAAGTCTATTTCAACATCAACTGCAGAAGCTGAGTACATTGCTGCAGGAAGCTGTTGTACTCAGATAATGTGGATGAGAAATCAGCTAAAGGACTATGGTTTGTCATATTCTAAAATTCCTATTTATTGTGATAACCAAAGTGCTATTGCCATGACTGGAAATCCAGTTAAACATTCTCTTACCAAACATATCAGTATCAGATATCACTTCATTTGAGAACTGTTAGGTCCAAATCTGTTGTAGAGGGGGGGTGAATACAACTTTTCAAATATGAGAAGCAATAAATACGATGCAATAAATGAACATACAGATTCAAGGAATATATGTCTTATATATAACTTGAAAGGGTTGCTACAACATTCATTACAAAGTATAACAGAAGTTGAGAGAGAAGTGAATGATACTAAGCTCTGTGAATGCACTCTCTCTTTTTCTCTTGTGTTTTTCTCTAGAATTGCTCACTCACTAAAACATTACACAAGTACTTCTATTTATACTACATGTAATCTATGTCCTGTAGTCTTCAAAGACTAAGATGTACGTGGCCCAATGATGTCCACATAAATCTTGCCTTATCTTGAAAGCTTGGAAATCTCCAATCAGAAGATGCCATGTGTCATGTTGAAGCTGCACTCTAAGTAGAACTTCTACTTGAGAATTTCTACTTAGCCATCTCGAAGTTCTAAGTAGAACTTCTACTTAGAAACTTCTACTTGGCCATCTAGAATATTTAGTACTTAGAAAATATTCTGGTCTTCAACTTGAAACTTCAATGCACATCTTGAACTTGTGATATCTTCATGTCTTCTTTATTCTTCACCAAGCTCTTGAATATGGATCTTTATTACTGACATAAACTTGCTATCAATGTCCTGACACTTGATGCAACGGTCTGGTTCATAAGTGACTAGTCTTGATAGGGTTTTTGCTTCTTGAATAAATTACCATATCCAATTAGAAATGTGGCTTTCCAATATTTGCTTTCCTTCTTGTTCACTTGAAATCAATTGGTCTTATTGATACTGATAGTTATGATCTTGATCTTTGGCTTTCCAAATCACTGAGGCATGAACAACTTTGACTTGAACTTCTCTCAATGATTTCTTCTTGGATTGATCATAGTTAACATGTTGAATTGTATCAATTACCTTGTCTTCATTTAGTGTTGATTTCTTGTGACTTCTTGTTCTTGATTGTCTTCTGGTTAAGTATCTTTTCCTTTAGTTTGAGTTACATTAGTTATAGTGTTACAAGTTTACACACTCTGCCTTTCAATCTCCCCCAATTTGATTGTCTAACAATGACATTCAAATTAATGAAGGATAACTCAACTAAACAATGAGACGAGAAAAGATAATTAACATTACAGTCTCGAATAATTTACAATTGAAATTTACATGAAAACAATACAAAGAACTTAAACTAGAAACAGAATTCGAACTTCGAATTAAAGATCATTTGAGTGATTCCTATCACCTGGATTATTTCATACCTTTTTGTCAAACTTGTATCACCTTATTGGATTCACTCTAAGGTGAATTTTCCTCAAGTGAGTTAAAGCAACCAAAAGACATGAAGTTTTTCCAACTTCAAGTTCACACCACTCTGACCTTTAACCCTAATTCCGTTTCCTCTTTCTAGCTTCAGCAGCTTGGTCTCTCTCTTCTTTCTACCTTTTGCTCTTCTCCTTCTGCTGCTTTTCTTTCTTGTATACTGGATCTTTAAGCTGCTTCCACCTAGCATTCAATAGACTTACAGCTTCCATTTCTAGAGGGTTCTTGGGCTCTGGATAAGGATGTTTGAAAAGCCTTCTGAGTTTGTCCACCTCCTGAGTAGTTCTGATCTTTGGAATATCCTCGAAGTTCTTCATGATGAGCTGAGGTTTCCAGTGAGATTTATCAGATTTGAACTGACAATAGATCATCTTGGGGTAGCCCTTGACACGGTCAGTATTGTGGACACTGGCCGCATCTCGCTCCATTCTCTTCTTTTCCACCACTACTTCAGACAGGTAACTCATGAGTCTCTGCTTTTCTTCAACAAACTTATCTTCCACTTCGCCCCATTTGAATACATATAATACTCTCTCCAGAAATGCAGCATCTTGAGTCCGTAGCAGCCATTGTCTACTCATATGCAAGATTGTTTGATTTTGGTCTGCATCTATGAATACTAAGGCATCAGTTGTATCTTCAACATAAGCATGTATCCAGTATACGCTTTCACTTCCTGGAACACCAATAGCCTCCCTTATTTCTCCTTGTTCTAGTGCTCCAGAAGGAAGAGTCAGAGCTTCATCAACATTCTTCATGGCTTGAAGAATATTCCATTTCTTCTCTATCAGCTCCGGCTCAATCTTCACGTCATCAAGAGGGTTTGGAGCAATGACATCACACTTCCACACCTCATTGCTCTTCTTGAATATAACTCTTTCAATGATCTTCACGGATTTATCTTTAAGCTCAGAAGCGAATCCCTTGCTCATCATTTGTCTACAGACAGCTTTGAGAGGTTCTACTGAAAGCTCCATTAGATCATTTTCCTCCATGCTAACCCTCTTCATCTTTCCGTCAACTACCATCCGGATAAAATTTGGATATGCTGAGAATTCTGGACCCTTGTCCTCTACTAGCTGTATTAACTGATCCCTGTACAGAATGCTTAGCTCCTCAGATTGAGAGTACTGAATTTTAGTCGCTAGCAAGAACAACTCTGACGCAGATCTTCTCATTATGAATTGGTCATCCACATATAAGAAAGATGTTGGGACTCCTTAAGATTTGCATTGTATCCAACCCTGACTTTAGAAATTAATCTCTTTAAAGCATTTATATAGTCCCCAGTCATTGGATTCTGCAAATTCAAGTTGTAGAACAGATCATCTGCATCCTTGTTATGAACTCCTTTTGCACAGGGTCCCATCATTATCTTCCTTGCTTCATCCCATTTCTGCCCTATCCTTCGTTTGTCCAGATCAACTTGAGGATTAGCTAGCCTTGCAAGCTCATACTCATATTGCTTCCCTTGTAGCTCCACCTTCTGTTCTAGGAACGCAGCATGTTCTTGCATCATCTTCATTTTATGGAACTGAGCTTGTTCCAAGGCTAACTGTTGAGCTTTAAGGGTTTCCTCATCAACAGGAAATTCTTCAGGCAGTCCGGAAGACATCCCAGCACCTCCACCTTGTTCCTTCAAAGATCTTTTTATACGTGTGCCAACGGTACGTCTTCCATGTCAGAATCTGAGTCAAGTACCTCCTGTACTGTTTCCTGATGACTCAGATCAACAAATGGTTCATCAACCATTACTGCCTTACCATTTCTCATTCTCAGAGCCTCTTCATCAACAGACGGCTCAACTTCTGGTTCCTTGACAAGATCAGCGGGTTCTTCAATTTCTTTGATGTGAACTGCCTGCTGTCTCATCTCCTTTCCACTCTCCCCCTTAGGTGAGTTATCCTGAGCTCCACCATGGTCTTCAGATCCACCAGCTGCATAGGAACCTCCAAAACCAGAACCAGAGGCTCCCGCTCCACTAGCACCACCTGCACCACCTGCTCCAGCATCGGGGGGAGGTTGTTGCGACTCGAAGCACTCCGGGGGCACAAAACTCCTGACTGCGAACATCAATCTACTGATTTCCACAGCCATTGTATGCATTGTAGACTCCAATGCCCCCATCCTCTCATTGAGAGTGCTTCCCAAGACACCACCAGCATGGCCCAAGTCATTGACCTTATTTGTCAAATCATCAAAAGCTGTAGCTTGACTTGCCATTCTTGATGCGTAGTCGTCTAGAGCCCTTTGGTTGTTTCCAATATTGATCCCGAACTGCCCCATCGTCTGCCCGAACTGCCTCATCTGATTTTCCATTGAAGTCATACGCGTATCAAGATTTTCAGTGTTAAGGGACGGTGTTTGGTTTAGGTGACCTCGCTCTAATACTCGTTCTGTTGGTATTTGACGCTCGGTTTCGGGCCTTGAAAATGGTCCCTCTCTCCCTAACCTCTCACACACACTCCCTGTCTCACGCTCGTGTATGTCTTCAATGTTTGATCCAAATAGTGAAGCAGTACCTGCAGAAAATTGATAAGAAATGTTGTTGACAGTTATGGGATCAAATTCTGTTTGTTCCTGAGTTGGAATCTCAGGCTGAGAGGCTGCAAAGTGTCCTTGTACGACATCAGAACCGATCCTCTTTGCAGCATCAGTACGTACCGGTGAAGGTACGGCTGAAGTTCTTAAGACTTCATGTCCTCTTGAAGCAACAGTATCTTCAAGAGGCACATCATCCTCACCAAAATCAAAATCCCTATGTGCAGAATGTTCAAGGGGTGAACCACTCGCGTGAGGTGGAGTGGTTGCGTGTGACACGCTAGGGTTTGACTGTGGTTGTGAAGTAGCAGCGTGGAAAAGTTTGGCTTTCTTGCGAATAAGTTGCTGCTCTTCGGGTTCACTCTCCTCATCATCTTGTATATATATACGTGCTGGTTTTCTGACTTCCGTTAACAGGGGTGATAGAGAATAGGAATGTGTATCAGACTCAGAGTCAGAAATATGGCTCTTACCCTGGGATAGATTCTGCGGGTTAGCAGTCTCTTGGGTCGCGGAATCAGAAACATAGGAGGAGGAATGAATAGTATGCAGGGAGAGATTACCTGATTGATTACCTTGTGCATCATCGCTTTCCTCATCAGGAATCTCATCAAATGCCTCAGCATGAACAGATGGATTTTGAGCATGTGATGAGACTTGTGATGATGCCTCCAAATTGGTAACTCCTGCATCATATCTAAGCCACATTTGTATATTTTCAGGAGTAGACATTGGTTTACCTTGATGTTTATCCTGATTAGCAATGGTTGAAAGTGACTTAGTGCCCATCCCCAGCGATTCAGATGTGGGGCTTCTGGCAAATCCCTGTCTAATAGCAAGAGCATCCTTCGGTATTAAGTCATTGATCAGCATTTGAAGAAACCGAGGAAACCAGCAGACAACATCATTTGTAGTGAGGTCTCTGCTTGCACGGGATCCCATTGAGGCCACTATCTCAGAGAGAACTATGCGTCCATAGTTTATATCCAGTTCTCTTGCTAGGGCAACTGCAAAGGTTTGCATTGGAATTGGAATTTGATGAAAGTCTTTTTCGCGTGCCCGAAAACATCTTGTGATGGCCTCGAAAAAGTAATTCCATTCCGCATGGAAGAATTGCTTTTGGATATTTCCTGTGATTGGGCCTTTTGGAGGATAACATCCAATTTCTTTAAAGAATTTGAGGCGTTCTGCAGCAGTAGGTTCTGGATCATAGGCATCTTTAATTGGGAATCCCAGAACTCTGTTGACAATTTGTTCGGTCACCTCATATTCCTGACCCGCTAAGGTAAACCTGAAACCGTAGGGGGTTGATTTACTCCCAAAAGTAACCGCACTAGTCCATAATTGCTGTAAAGCATCATGTACTAGTGTAGGTTTAGCAGTAAAAGCATGGCTAGCTTTGGAATACAAATTGAGAAATCGTATCCAAAACTTAAACCGCGGGAGTTGATCACCAATTTCCGTAGAAATATTATAAAAATTGTTTTTAGCAAGGGAAAATTGGTGAGCCATTTTGATTAAATGTTTTTCTTTAAAAAGATGTGTTTTTTTGTTTAATTTTGAAAAACAAATAATTTACGAATTAAATGATGTATCCCTTTTAATTTATCAAAAAGAACAAAAGTCCCTTAGAGAAAATTAAACTACGGGATGAACAATCAAAAGCCAATGACTAAATCTGAATATTCAAAGAAGATGAATATTCGTGTGTACCAGTGAAATCGTGTGTGTTTATGAATGGTGAATATGGAATTGCGTTTTATGAACAGTACACAAACAGTTATATGTTCGTGTGTATGTATATGTGCGTGTATATTGATGAACACAAAACACACCCACACAAAGATTAAGGATAACACAGTCAAGATTAGTCCAAAAATTGGCAGTAATTCGTGATTAGTACGAGTTTAATCACAAAAACAAGGGTTAACGGTATGAAGTTATGAAATCGCCTAGTTTTGTGAAGAGGCTGCTGTGAAAATTAGAATTAGGTAAAGTGAATTAGGCATCGGGTTAAAGATGTATATATAGAAGATTGTAAAATGACAGAAATGTCCCTGTTAAAAAAAATGTGAAAACTACTAAGTCCATACAGGGGACATCTAAGTCGAACTCTATCTCGAACATCTCTATCTCGAACATCTCTATCTCGAACATCAAGTCGAACTTCGAGATAAAGTTCGAGATAGAGGGTAACTCGAACAATCATGCACAAATAAGCACTTTAACCAATTTTACAGCAGAAACTATAGGGAAATACTATCTTGAACATTATTGATTTGTAGTAAACTTGGAAGAAAAAGAAAATTCAAGATACTTTTCGAGTTAGAGTCTATCTCGAACATCAAGTCGAAATTCGAGTTGAGTTTCGAGATAGACTAAGAACTCTATCTCGAACATCAAGTCGAAATTCGAGTTGAGTTTCGAGATAGACCAACTCGAAGTTAATCTCAAATTCTTTCCAAAATACCCCCTTGAATCAAAAAGTACAGGGTAATTCAAGATATGTTTCGAGTTAGGAGTGTAACTCGAAAAATTCCCTTTAGCTTAACTGAGAACTCTATCTCGAACACCAAGTCGAAATTCGAGTTGAGTTTCGAGATAGACTAAGAACTCTATCTCGAACATCAAGTCGAACTTCGAGATAAATTTCGAGATAGACTAACTCGAAGTTAATTCTCAGTTCTTTTCAAAATATTCCCTTAATGGAAACCTCATCTCAACCTTTGAGATAAGATTCGAGATAGAATTTATCTCGAATATTTTGAAGATAGAACTAGGCACTAGTAACTCGAACTCGAACTCTAAGTCGAATTTCGAGATGAATTTCGAGATAGCCAACTCGAAATTCTTCCCAGACTTAGAATTTTTCAAAAACTTCACTCTGACAGATTAAGTCAAAATTCAAGTCGAATTTCTAGATGAGTTTCGAGATAGAACCTAACTCGAAATTTTGAAGTTTTTCAATTCTAAGGCCTCAAATTACATGAAAATCATAGGTAAATTCATCTAAAAATCATGCAATATTTAGAATATTATGAATTTAACTCCCCCTATGATCATGCAATCTAACAAGCATAAATTCACAGATTTGTGCTATAAAAGACACTTAAAACACAATGAATTCATGCAAAATCACACTATATGCAACCTATAACAATCATTAATTAGGCATATTAAAGTCTAAGCACATAATGATTGATTAGCTTGCACATACAAACATAAACATGGATTTTACAGATAGAAAGCTTTACTAACTTGTGTTAAGCATTCCCAATTCACCAACCAACCTATTGAATGTTACTTCATCAAGAGGTTTGGTGAATATATCTGCAATTTGTTGCATTGTGGGCACAAAATGTAGCTCCACAGTCCCCTCCTCGACATGTTCTCTTATGAAATGATACCTGATGTCAATATGCTTGGTTCTTGAGTGATCTACAGGATTGTTGGTTATGGCAATGGCACTTGTGTTGTCACACATGATTGGAATTTTCTTATGCTCCATGCCATAATCCTTCAATTGGTTCCTCATCCACAGTATTTGAGCTACACAGCTTCCAGCAGCAATGTACTCAGCTTCAGCAGTAGAAGTAGATACTGTATGTTGCTTTTTACTTTTCCAGGACACCAATCTTCTGCCAAGAAATTGGCAAGCACCAGATGTGCTTTTCCTATCAATCCTGCAACCTGCATAGTCTGAATCCGAATAGCCAATAAGATTAAAACCTGTATCTCTTGGGTACCAAATCCCTAGATTTGGTGTGCCCTTGAGATACCTAAAAATTCTTTTGACGGCTACGAGATGTGATTCTCTAGGATCCGCTTGGAACCTTGCACATAAACAAGTTGCGAACATTATATCGGGTCTACTTGCAGTTAAATAGAGGAGTGAGCCAATCATACCTCGATAGCTTGTGATGTCAACTGATTTACCTGATTTGTCTTCATCAAGCTTCGTGGCTGTTGCCATGGGAGTCTTAGCTGCTGATGCATCTTCTAGATTATACTTCTTGAGTAAATCTCTGACGTACTTGGATTGACAGATAAAGATACCATCTTTTCTCTGACTGATCTGTAATCCAAGGAAGAAGGACAGCTCTCCCATCATGCTCATCTCATATTTTTCCTGCATTAGCTTGGCAAATTTCTCGCACAAGCGCTCATTTGATGACCCAAAAATAATATCGTCCACATATACTTGAACAAGTATTAAGTCATTTCTTACAACTTTATAGAACAATGTTTTATCAATTACTCCCCTAACAAAACCATTTTCAATTAAGAATAGAGATAGGGTTTCATACCATCGCCTTGGGGATTGCCTGAGGCCATAGACAGATTTGAAGAGTAGATACACAAAATCTGCATGTTCTGGATCAACGAAGCCAGGCGGCTGTTCCAGATACACTTCTTCTTCTAACTCTCCGTTCAGGAAGGCACTTTTCACGTCCATCTGGAAAACTTTGAAGTTCTTATGTGCTGCAAATGCCAAGAACATCCTGACTGCCTCAAGTCTTGCAACTGGTGCATAGGTTTCATCATAATCAATTCCTTCTCGCTGAGAATAACCTTTTGCAACCAAACGAGCCTTGTTTCGTGTTACAAGTCCGTTTTCATCCAGTTTATTTCTGAATACCCACCTAGCTCCAATTACGGATTTGTTCTTTGGTCGGGGTACCAGTTTCCAAACTTTCTGCCTTTCAAACTGATTGAGTTCCTCTTGCATTGCAATCACCCAATCAGCATCGCCAAGAGCTTCTTCTATTTCTTTAGGTTCAAGCTTGGATAAGAACCCAGAATATAAGGAGATATTAGCCATGTCAGCTCTTGCAGTTCTTCTAGTAGTCACACCAGCATCTGGATCACCAATAATTAACTCAAACGGATGATCTCTATTCCATACCCGTTCACCTGGAAATTGTCTTGATGATTCAGCTTGACTTTCTGAGATGGGGTGCTGACTACTTTGATTATTTTCACTAACTCCCCCTGAGTTAGTGCCAGCTCCTACAGAACTAGAGTCAACTCGGCTTGAGCCTTGAATAGTAGTCCTTGAGCTGCTATTTACTCCCCCTGAGTTGTTGCCGGTTCGTACTGAAGAAGTCTCTCCTGATCTTGTAGAATTAGCTTATTCACTAGACTCAGGTTCTTCATGTACGCTTGGAACATTTAATGGAACAACCAACTCAGGTTCATCTTCAAGATCTTCTAAGTCCAGATTCTGAAATTTTAGGGACTCAGGTTCACTAGAATCTCTTGAAATTGATGAGAGTTTGGTATCGTCGAATCTGACGTTGTAACTTTCAGTCACTTTTCGATCATTCACCAAGAACACTCTATAAGCTGCCACCACGTCTGTAGAGTAACCAACAAAGATTCCTTCACGAGCTTTTGCTGCAAACTTGCCTAGATTTTCATCATCTATAAGCACATAGCATTTTGCTCCGAAGACATGAAAGTATTTGATTGTTGGTCTTCTGTTGTTCATTAGCTCACATGGTGTCTTTTCTTTATCTTTTATGATCAAGGTTCTATTTTGAGTGTAACAAGCGGTACTCACTGCTTCGGCCCAGAAATACAAAGGAAGTTTTGAATCATACAACAAAGTTCTTGCTGCTTCAACCAAAGTTCTATTCTTCCTTTCAACTACTCCATTTTGCTGTGGAGTTCTCGGGGCTGAATACTGACGACGTATTCCTTTAGATACACAGAAGTCATTCAGCACTGCGTTTTTGAATTCAGTGCCATTGTCTGATCTAATCGTCTTCACAGTAAGTGTTGAAACATTCTCAATTTGAGTGATGTGATCAATGATTAAGAAAGGTACTTCGTCTTTCGTCATTGCGAACAATACCCATGTATACTTGGAGAAGTCATCCACGATTACTAAAGCATATCTTTTCCTAGACAAAGATAGGACATTCACTGGGCCAAACAAATCCATATGAAGAAGTTGCAGAGGCTCAGTAATACTAGAAATTTCTTTGCTTTTATGCGATGCTCGCTTCGACTTTCCCATTTCACAAGCTTCACAGAGTCCTTTCGGAGCGAACTCCATTTGAGGTAGATCTCTCACCAATTCTCGCCTCGCGAGAGCATTCATCGTTTTGAAGTTTAAGTGAGATAGCTTTTTGTGCCATAACCAGCTTTCATCATCCGAGGCTTTGCTGTAGAAACAGGTGACCTCATCCTGATTTGCTGAATCCATATCTGCAACAAAAAGATCTGCCTTTCGAACTCCTCTCAAAGCTAGTGAGCCTTCCTTGATGTGAGTGATTGAGACACCTTTCTTGTTGAAGACAATTTCGTAACATTTGTCACAGAATTGACTTATACTCAACAGATTGTGCTTTAGTCCCTCAACATAGAAAATATCTTCAATGATGACATTGCCAGTTTTCAGTTTGCCATATCCCTTAGTCACACCTATGCTGTCATCTCCAAAGGTAACATAAGGGCCAGCCTTCATAACCAACTCTGTAAGCAGGGACTTGTTTCCAGTCATATGCCTCGATGCTCCACTGTCTAGCACCCATATGACTTTATTTCTATTCTGCTTAATGCCCTGCAATGACAGATTGGTTAGACATTCTTCGGAACCGAACTTTGATTGGGCCCGGCTTTTCGATAAGATCGAGAATCAACAGATTTAACAACAGGAGATGCACTTTTCTTCACATTACTAGAGCTTTCGACTATCTCCTTTCCTTTCTCAGACTTGACAAATTTGTCAGTCTTAGGAGAAGGTTTGTCACTCCTAACTTTAGGAGGACTGACAGTCTTGGCTCTACCATACTTTTTCTTGATATTTGAACTAGCGACAGTATTTGAGCATGACTGGCTAGATGCATTCATTAAATGCACAAAAGTTTGCATGATATTAAAAGTGCATGGCATACAATTAGGTTGACCACACTGTGCATGATTCTGATGCAGATTGTTCATTGTATGTGTAGCAGGCATGGCATGTGTAGCAGGAACATTCATGTTAGCTTTGCATGCATAAGAAAGATGTTCAGTAGATTTACAATGATAACATGCTTTCTTTATTCGTTCAGCCTTAACCTCTTTTATGCCTTTCTCTCTCTTTCCTTGTTGTTTAACAGCCTTAGCTCCTAATCCTAGTCTAGATTCATCTCTAGGGAAATTGATTTTAACTTGTTTGATAGGAGTTACAGGTTGTTCTTTCTGGCGATCTTCCATCTCAATCTCATATCTAGCTATCAATTCAGTCTCTTCTTCTTCTATTCTAGGAACAAGATGTTTGTAGATAGGTTTGACAGCCGATTTAAGAATACTAGGTGTTTCCTTTTTAAGGTCACTGGAACTAGGGTCAATAGGTCTCTTTCCTTCTTTCTTAGGAAGGTCAGAATAATCAAGTCCTATACCTACTCCAGTTATTTTCTTAAATGTGTCATTATCTACATACACTTTACTAGCCGCTAGTTTGTAAGCTTCGCATTTAGTTTCTAACTCAGCTAGATTGTTCCTAAGACATGCTTCTACTTCTTCCTTAAGGACGAGCTTGTGTTCCAGAGATTTAATAAAGTCTCTTAGAGAAGTATCTACAGTGCAAGCAGCCTCTAGCTCTTCCACTTTTGCCTCAAGCATTCTGCATTTGGCAACAAGTGTTTTCTGTTCCTTTTGAGAAGAATCTAGGCTTTTGCACAACATATAGATCTCTTCACTAAGAGCCCCGTTCTGTTCTTTATAATCATCAATAGACATTTCTACTTTAAGAGTCAGAACTGGTACCTCTGGTTCCTCTGATGTCTCAGCCATGAGGGCAAAGTTCGCTACATGAGTAACATCTTCCTCATCTGAATCATCCCAAGCTCTTCCTTCTGTCACCAATAAAGCTCGTTTTCCATGTCTTTCCTTCAACAGTGCTTCATAGTTGCTTTTGAGAGCTTCAAATGTTTCTTTTGGATAAGTCTGTTTAGGCTTTTTGCAGTCCTAGGCAAAGTGTCCAGCTTCACCACAATTATAGCATTTGAACTTCATTTTGAAATCCAAAGGAGATTTGTAGCTGGTATTCTTGCCTTTTCCTTTGTAGCCTGACGAACTACCACCACCCCTAGCAGCCCGATAATAAGATGAAGATTTTCTCTGTGGTCGGTTGCTCTTTCAAAATCTCATGTTGCTGAACTTCCTTGCCATGTATGCCACGACACTATCGTCCATGTTGTCCAGCTCTTCTTGGGTGTAGTAGTCATCATCACTGTCAGATGCGCACTCGTCATCATTATCAACTTGATGTGGTGCAAGTGATGATTTAGGCTTTGCTGCAACCATTGCCTTCTTAGACTCTTCCTCATCAGCAACTAATCCTGATGCACTTTCTTTTCCCTTTGAATCATTGTCCCATGCTTGATCTTGAAGAGTTTCCAGCTCATAGGTCTTTAATATTCCATAATATTCTTCCAGAGAAGTTGTATGCATATCTCTGGTTTCTCTTATTGCGTAGACCCTATGTTCAATGCTTTTTGGCTGGTTCCTTAGATATCTCGTATTAGTCTCAACCATGGGGAGAGTTACACCTCTCAGATTCAAATCCAATACCAACTGACTGAATCGTAGGTAGACATCTGTTATGCCTTCTCCTTTCCTTATTCTAAAGGTGTCATACTCCATCTTGAGTATGAGTGTTTTGTTGCTTCTGACCTCTGCAGATCCTTCCATGACAACTTCTATCTTGTCCCAAATCTTCTTCGCTGTAGTCAGACCTTTGACTATGTTGAACATTTCATGATCAAGAGATTCCATCAAGGTTTGTCGAACGGCAGTATCACAAGCTATTTGTTCCTTATCAGCATCCGAAAACTCCGAGACCTTTTTAGGCTCAGACCGAGGTGGTATAACCACTCCTCCTTCCGTATGTGAAGGAATAACTACCATTGGGACAAATTTACCCTTGTCAAGGACTTCCAGATATTCAGGGTTAACAGTCTCTAGATATAGTCTCATTCTGAAAACCCATTCTTCATAGTGATCTTTGTTGAACATTGGGATCTTGAATGCATTTTTAGGAGCCATCTCAATTCTGGTCACTAAAAGTTTCTAAGTACCCAAGACTAGGCTATGTAGAATATTTATGTAGAACTTTTGCCTAAGTCGAAATTTCTCTAAGTAGAAATTTTGCTCAAGTCGAAATCACCAAGTAGAAATTGTCCAAGTCGAAATTCTATGTAGAAATTCTCAAGTAGAAATTCTATGTAGAACTTTTGCCTTAGAATAATTTTTCTGCAGATTACTTTAATATTGAATAAACAATATTATCTCTTTAACACCTTTTGACTTTGAATGCTTTACTCACCTAACCCACCTAACCCACATGCTAGGTACTGAGTATGTCTGTATACTTTCGGCCGAATAAAGCAAATTAAAAAGTCCAAAACCACCTTTTTATTCTTTTACTTTTGAAAAGGAGATCAAAAAGTTGTTGGGTTGTCTTCTTTGATAAGAACAGATGATGAACACTCAAGAACACCAAATATGAACGAACCCAGATAAATTCACAAAAATTAGTTAAAATACACCCAAGCTAAATAATCACACCTGGAGTATTTAAATAATTTTTCAGATGAGTTTTCACTACCAACGAATTAAAACACACTTTTCGAGAAAATGAAAAGTAGATCTGAAAAATGAAAACTCACGATTCTTCTACTCAACACAAGGATCTATGTTTTGTATGTTAAACATATAGCTCTGATACCAATTGTTAGGTCCAAATGTGTTGTAGAGGGGGGGTGAATACAACTTTTCGAATATGAGAAGCAATAAATACGATGCAATAAATGAACACACAGATTCAAGGAATATATGTCTTATATATAACTTGAAAGGGTTGCTACAACATTCATTACAAAGTATAACAGAAGTTGAGAGAGAAGTGAATGATACTAAGCTCTGTGAATGCACTCTCTCTTTTTCTCTTGTGTTTTTCTCTAGAATTGCTCACTCACTAAAACATTACACAAGTACTTCTATTTATACTACATGTAATCTATGTCCTGTAGTCTTCAAAGACTAAGATGTACGTGGCCCAATGATGTCCACATAAATCTTGCCTTATCTTGAAAGCTTGGAAATCTGCCAATCAGAAGATGCCATGTGTCATGTTGAAGCTGCACTCTAAGTAGAACTTCTACTTGAGAATTTCTACTTAGCCATCTCGAAGTTCTAAGTAGAACTTCTACTTAGAAACTTCTACTTGGCCATCTAGAATATTTAGTACTTAGAAAATATTCTGGTCTTCAACTTGAAACTTCAATGCACATCTTGAACTTGTGATATCTTCATGTCTTCTTTATTCTTCACCAAGCTCTTGAATATGGATCTTTATTACTGACATAAACTTGCTATCAATGTCCTGACACTTGATGCAACGGTCTGGTTCATAAGTGACTAGTCTTGATAGGGTTTTTGCTTCTTGAATAAATTACCATATCCAATTAGAAATGTGGCTTTCCAATATTTGCTTTCCTTCTTGTTCACTTGAAATCAATTGGTCTTATTGATACTGATAGTTATGATCTTGATCTTTGGCTTTCCAAATCACTGAGGCATGAACAACTTTGACTTGAACTTCTCTCAATGATTTCTTCTTGGATTGATCATAGTTAACATGTTGAATTGTATCAATTACCTTGTCTTCATTTAGTGTTGATTTCTTGTGACTTCTTGTTCTTGATTGTCTTCTGGTTAAGTATCTTTTCCTTTAGTTTGAGTTACATTAGTTATAGTGTTACAAGTTTACACACTCTGCCGTTCAAGAACAAGTACTGGAAGGAACAATTGAGCTACATTTGTTCCTACTAATTAACAACTAGCTGATATATTCACCAAGCCACTTCCTGAAGCTACTTTTACAAAATTGGGAAATGAATTAGGAATGGTGAACTATGAGAGTTTCTGAGAACAAGAAGAGATCAAATCCTGATGATCATCAGATCCTGGTGATTATCAAATCTTGATGAAAAGTCAACACTTGACTTAGTCAAAATCCTGACAATTGTTAAGCATTGAATTCTGAAAAAGGGTTTGGATCTAAGTATTCACTTTGTTCTATTTTTCTGACTTATTTTGTGGTTAATGTTAATAAACTTCTGAATAATGTGATTACTTTAATTAGTTTTTCATATCTATTCCTTAATATTTTTCTTAACAGAACAGTTCATAACATAAAATTGCAGAGAACAATAAACAAAATTAGAGAAACAGGATTTTTCATTGATAATGAGAAAGAGAATACATGCATACATCAAATATTTTTGTTTTCTATATCTACTAATCTATTTCACAGCTAAAGGAAAAGGATAGTCCAAACCACTCCATTGTTAGCAGCCATCCCAGATCCCATCTTTGCCACTTTGTTTGGGTGGAAGTTAATGGGATAAGGTTATTATTGCTGACATATTCAATAACAATGGTTCGAGGTTTTGGATGAGGATGCTTTAGAGGAAAACCATTACAATGTTGCCTGGACAGCTGCATCGATGTCTATCTCTTTTGCAGGCTTTTCTTTCTGGATCTCCTCGAGACAAGCATCCATCTGCAGCCATAGTGTCTCAAGCTGTCTTTCCCAATCCATGGCTTCGAACTCTTCGCGTGAATAGCTGAGAATATCTCGTTTCTCTACGAGATGGAGATTTTTCTCTTTTATGCTAATGTTCAACATATTTGTTAAAGTGTTTTTTGAAGGGTTTTTGAGATTTGTCAGTTTAATACAAGTAAATTTTACGAGTGAGATGATAATGGTTGTGTCTCAGCGTGTTATCTAGAGGTCGGAGATTCAAGAGAACATGAAACGTTTCATATTCTCTCATTACCGAGACCAGGTATTTCTAAAATTGTGATATTTGATTTATTCAATTTCTCTAATTAAATATTTCATTGCTATTCTCTTTAATCAATATCACAAAATATGTTAAGTATTTGCAGGATAGCGTTTTGAGTGCGTGTGTCTCACTCACCGATACATACATATAGATACACATAATTTGTCATGCAAATATCACTACTTACCCACGTCCGTTGTCCACTAACTATGTGCACAAATCAGTTACTGACACCTGTACTTGAGAGTAATTTTGTTTAACTAAACAAAACACAATCGTTTCTCAATTAATTATTATTCTCATTACATCAGTAATTCATTCTCTCTCTATCTTTGTGCGCCCACGAACCTTAATTTTCAAAATCTCACATATCTCTCATTCTCAATTACAATGGACTCTTCACCATTCATGAATAGTAAGACCGTGATCAATGGAGTTACTTTTTGCCACGAACAACTTTGTTGCTATTCTCAATGATCAGGATTTACCTAATGATTTTCACATCATTCAGGACTTTCTGGCCACAAGCCCAATAAATTACCAACCTGCCAAAGTCTCTTTCAAGTGTGTTATGCAGGTTGGAATACTGTGGTTTTCGGTCAAGGCATATCAGGAAAGCCTAATATGACTTTTGGATACAATAGTGTCACACATCATGTGACTCTTGATGTCGTAGAAGAAGCTCTTCACTTACCATCTCTAAATGATAAGACTCCTAATAATATTCCTGATTCTACTCTTCTTGAGTTTGCCACTAGCCTGGGATACAATGGGGATCCAAATAAGTTTTCAAGTCTGTACAGAACCAAGCTTAAGAAGGAATGGAATTTCTTCTTTCACACAATCAGTAGATGCTTCCTGAACAAAGTTTCAAACTTTGATGCACTACCTTATGGTTCAGTCAAAATTGGGTACTCTCTAATTCATGATCTTTCTTTTGATTATGTGTCTTTTGTTTTGAAAGCATTAAGTGATAGAAAAGCATATAAATGTGGATATGTATATTTTCTTAGATTCTTTCAATTAATATTTTCTCACTTATGTCCAAATGCTAAATTTGAAAATGATACAATTTTGCCTATCTGTAGAATTTCTGATAACAATATCAAAGTCCTGATAAATTATGATAAGGCAAATGGTTTTGAATGCAATGCTTTCATTCCCGATGAAGTCAGGCTTCTTTTGACAAAGATAATGCCAAACACTTACCCAAACAATGCTTTCATTCCCGATTATGGTCCAGCAACAAGTGCTATGGGACAGGACACTGCACATCTTGTTCCTGACACAAGCACACAACCCAAACACTTACCCAAACAATCAACCACCTCTGGTGTCTCCTAAAGGATTTGTCCACTTCAACCCTCACTCAAATGAAGTCACAAGGGGGTGAACAAGGGGTCCTGGTTGTTGATATAGTTGTACCTAAAGTTGCTGAGTCTCTGATTGAAGCAGGAGTATATAAAGAACAGGGGAAAAGAGGAAATTTTTGCAACAGGTGGATTCTGAATCTGATGGTGATGATACTCTACCTATCTCAACAATCATGAAGAAAAAGGAAGTTACTGATACTGCTACTAAAGCTTTGGCTAACTTTAAAAATCCAAAGAAGAAAAGGAAGTTAATCAAAAGCAAGTGTCATATTCCTATGGAGATACAGAATCTTACTGATGATACAGGGCATATTCCTGATGTCTCTGTGAATCCTGATGGTACATCAATTTCTGTTGCCTCTTCAAATCCTGATGTCTCCACTCCTAACAACTCACCTGTCAAGATAGTTGAAGTTTCTGATTCTCCTTCTTCTGTTTCTCCCAAAGGAAAAATCATTGAGATGTCTGTGAAGAAAGTAAATGCTATTACTGCTCAGCTTGGTCTAGAACCAAAACCACTTCAAGTGAAGAGACAAGCTGAAGCAAGGGTCTTTCAAAGACAAAAAAAGCAGAGGATTACATCACCTCTAAAAGAATCAAGCCGACAAGAACCTGGAATTCAAAGGAATCCAGCAGCTACTGATGATTCAGCCCCACAAGAACCACCCACTCAAAGTGTGGGTGTAGGCATTTATGAAGGAATGGTCACACAAGAACCACTTTCTCAAAGGGAAGGTGCAGACAAAAGCATTCTTGCCACATAAAAACCATCATCTTAAAGTGAAGATGCAGGCATGATCACATCAGCCAAGGGATTTCCTAACATTGCTCAAGGGATTCCAGAGTCTATAATGGTGGATGTAGCTCAGAGTATTGCTGATAGAGCAGCTCATGAGAAATACATTGAAACTATGGATGCTGTGCTTGAAGAAACTGTATTTGAGGGAAGCACACAAGAACCTTCAACTCAAAGGGTTGAAGCAGCTTCGACACCTCAGGCTCCACAAGAACCATTTGTAGAAAATACTAATGCAAGCCCTGTTCCTGATAAAATCCAAATTCATGATGATAGTGTTGCTGCTATTTCTGATGTTGATCAACCAATTCTGGTGCAACCACTCTCATCAAGGCCAATGGAATCTATTTCTACTTCATCATGTAACACTTCCACTTCTACTCTGTTTAATACTGATAGTATGATTGTAGATAGCCCTATAAGGAATACCTCTATCTATATGACTACAGTCCACTCTTCTCAGCCACCTCTTATTTCTTTGCACTTGTCGAGCCAGAACCTTTCAAGTGAGACTGAGACTAAACAATTAGAGAAAAAGAAGAGTGATGAGAAGCAGTCTCCTGTACTGGCAAAAGGAGAGGTAGAAATGAGTGAGAAGTTACACACTTCTAGTGAGATAGCAGTTACTATTAAAAGTAACTTAGGTGATGTAGTGAGAAATGATGAGATCATTTTAAAAGAAAAGAGAGATTTAGGGTCTATATCTGTTCTCTATGCACGTCATCAGGATACACCAGCAACATCTAGTGCTAATTTGAAATTAAAAGGTGTAATACTTCCTGATGAGACTAAGGAGGATTCTATTCCTGATGCTGATGCTGAGGATAGTTCAGATAGTGATGATGATGATGATGCTGATGATTCTGTTGAAGCAACACAGCTGAAACAAGCCATGTTACTCAGTAAGGGATCTACACATGGATCATCCAGTCATTTTATGTCTGGTGCATCAGATCCTGACAAAACTAATCAAAACAAAGGTTTCAATGCTGTTGGTTCTGAAAGATCAGAAGAGTTGTGGAGAAGATCCTGATAAGTGGATTCTATATCCACTTGGAATGCTTCGTATCGGCTTAAATTGATTAACTTGACCTCAAGTATGTGGTGTTTTTGATGTGTTTGCATTGAGTTTTGCAGAACTAATAGTTGGAGGCATTGGTGGTGTTTAATGACATAATTGTGGTGGAATTTAGCTCGGAAACCGGAGGTCAGAAGAAGGCCAGAGATACGTCAAGAAAAGAAGTATCAAGGAAATATAATAAAGGAGGGCTTGCGTTTAAATAGCAAGAGTTGGAGGCTAATTTGATTAAAATTCGGATTTTCCGGGTAGGTTGCGCAGTCTTCACTGTTTTGGCCATATCAAGAGTTCTACAAGTCCGTTTGAGGCCTGTAAGCAGTCGTTGGAAAGCTTGGAAGAAGAAGAATCTTTTTGTAACAAAGTGTTCCAGAAAATAGGGCACCATATAGAGCGCGAGCGCGCTACCCATGGCTGTCAGGAATTCTGTTTCAAGTCTGTTTTGGTAATTTCTCCTATTTTGAGTCAGATTTGGTAATTTCTTGGAAACCAAGGCTCAGGAAGGCTATATAAACACAAGTTATCAATAGAAGATGACGTTTTTTTTACAGAGAATCAAGGGAGACAAGTTGGAAAAGGATTCTCAACGCTCGTGACAAGCAACGGAGATCTAGATCTACTTCATCTTTTCTATTCTTCTAATTAGGCGATACTTTTGGATCTTCATTTTTGGATTTGTTTTCTTAACTTTATTACTCTAGCACTATTGTTTTTATTCAGATCTTGTTATTATCATGTTATCATTAGATCCCATGATGAACTAATCGTTGTCATGGGATTCTAACAGATTTATTTACGGTGTTTAGTAGCTTGATTGCTTTAAAGATTTGTGTGTGATGAATTGTGATATCCTCGTATGGTTGTACTTAATGTTTTTAGATGCGTAGCTAACATCTAAATTGTTAATCTTTATTGAAGCAACAGTGGATATAAAGATTAGAACTTGCCATGTGTAAGAACCCAGATTTTTGGTAGTAATTAAAACTTTTATTATGTAATGGAGTATAAGTGTAACAGTGGTTTCAGTGAATGAATGTTTAATGAATGTGGATTCAAATGTTTATATGCCATGAACAATGCAATTGGTTGACAACTTAGATAAGCATAATATATCTCCTGGAAAGTAAGATATGGTAAATTCCAAAGAGGAAAGTTATTTTCATGTCATCCAAATCGATATATGGTAGCTCATGTCATCCAAATCGATATCTGTTAGAAGTCCAGTGGTTTTGTAAAGGGGTTAAGGAACGCTCGGGAAAGCGTGAGGACATTGTTTCTAATTATAAGAATTAAAGAGAAAATAAGCAATGAATAGTGTTTTTGGTGGAAATTAGAATATTATCAGACGACGCTATATAGGAGTATTCGGAACAGATTTCTGAGTTCGTATTAATGACCGATAGGCAATATAAGTGTATGTAAACGATATCAGATTCAAAAAAATAGCACTTTTATTTTCTCCGAGATTTCCCTGGACACCGAAGGAATTAAGGATTTATTAAAAAGATTAAAGGAATTTAAAGTCAAGAAGTATAAAAGAGGATTGAGAATGGTAGTATAAATATTAAGAAGGTTTTTGGTAAAACCCTAACGAGAAATACTTGAGATATTCCTCCGAACGATCAATGAAAATGAGCAATAACAGGACAAAAGAACAAGCAGAGAGCCAAGATGCATGCATGTGCAAGTGGATAATGTCAAGTAACCAAGCTAGTTACAATGCTAACTAGTAACATTAGATTCAAACCAAGTACTTAGCATAATCTTCTCATCTTACCACAAAAACACACCACTTGTCAACTTAAAATGCATCATCCATGGCCTAATCACTTTATTAAAGGTACTTTATGCAAGATATTATCTCAAAACATATCAATAATACACATTAGATGAGACTAAAGCAAGAGACCAGCCAAGCCACTCCATTCTCCTCCCATTTCCTCCATTCGACCCTTCAAGAAATTCCAAAACCAAATTCCAACTTCCAACCATTGTTTGATCTCAAGATTTTTATGGTGAGGACTACATTTCATATCATGGTTAT
Organism: Saposhnikovia divaricata; assembly: GCA_036435485.1. Lineage (NCBI taxonomy): Eukaryota > Viridiplantae > Streptophyta > Magnoliopsida > Apiales > Apiaceae > Saposhnikovia > Saposhnikovia divaricata. The sequence continues at coordinate 90,094,981 of CM071596.1, forward strand.
CCTATAAATTTGAGCCTCAAATTCCAAGTCTAGCATATTTAGTAAAATCATCAAAGATGATGATGAATAGTGATTTCTAGAAACTAACTTTGATTTCTTGTCTTCTTTGGTTGATCTAAGTTATATTAAGGCTATACAAGGACTAGATCAAGTTTATTAAGGCTTTTACATACTCCAAGGAAGGTATATCTCTTAATAACCCTAGCTCTTACTTTTAGATTTATGCATATTCTTGGTGGTTTTAGCTTGGTTATGATTATGATGTTAATGAATATGATGAGGAAGTAAGATGTTCTTGGACTTATAAGATGAATATTATGTGTGAAAGATGTATGGTATGCCCGGTGTGGCTTAGTTGTGATGAAATTAATTTAGAAACGTTCGATTTATAGCCATCGTAATGGTGAAATTTCGTTAAACCCTTAAAATTTGAGCATAACAGTAGGTATAACTTTCTGGCCTTGATGATTATATGACACACCCTTGTAGATCTCGAGTCATTGATTGTTTTGGCATGAGAATCGAAGCAAACGGACGTACGGTTTAGGAGTTATGGTCAAAATTGTAAAAGTGGTTCGAAACCGTTAGTACGAGTTCGTAACTGAAATTGAACCCTCATAATATTACTAATTCAGTGGCGAATCTTGATAATTAAATATTAGAGATCATAAGGAAGGTGTGAGAGAAAACCTCATGTCAAACGATTCGTTTTTCGATTTTATAAAAATGTTCGAATCAAGGTTAAGTATGAATGAACCCCTAAAAAGAACAAGTGGTTATAACTTTGGAAAATCACTTAGAAAATGATCAATAAACCTCGAGGTATAATCTCTTTTAGTAAGCGACCAACCTTAGAACTTATATGGCTTAAGTACCCACCAAGTGTAAGTAAATGACATACCTTGATAACGAGCAAGTGTCGGATCATAAAGGTGATAAAAAGAGTTACACTAGAGGGTGTATAACGAGATAACTTGAAAACGTGTTTTAACCTAAGTTAAATATATACTTAGCCGTTCAAAAGGGTTAAGTGATTAATCTCGAATATTCTGATTGTTTATAGATCACCGGACTGACCCAGGACACGCTACCCCTACCCGAGTACCAGGCAAGTTTCCAATACTTTGGAACTGTTGTTGTGATAATATATATGATCGATTGTTGTTATACATATGCCATAGCATGCATGCCTACTTTTAAATTATATTGTGATACTTGTTCCCTGATTGATGTTGGCTTATAAGTTAGATACGAGATATACTAGTTATAAGCCGGATATTTCTAAGACCCTTAGTGAAGGGCATATGATCTTCCTTCAATAAATATAGACCGGGAGTCGGTATTTTGTAATATAGAGATAGTCGTGGAAACCCGGAGGGATTCCAATGACAGATTATTTGAGGAATATTATTTATGAACATTAATTATATTTCCATAAGTATTAATTACTTGGAAACTATTCGAGGAATATTATTTGAGTATAATCTCAGTCGAGAAATACTATTTGAATATTATTTTTGAATATTCATTTAAAACTTGATTTATTAAATGAATATTCATTTGAAGTTATTGATTTAGATGAATATTATTTTGGAATATTCATTTGAGTTTATTTATTTAATGAATATTATTTGGAATATTCATTTGAGCCTTATTTCTGTAAGGTATATTATTCTGAAAACCCATTTAAGGTCTTACTTATTTATTGAATATTGCTTAGAATATTCATTTGAGGAATTATTTATTTCGTGAATAATTTATATATTCATTCGAGGGTTAATTATGATCAATAGTTTATATTAAGAATATATTTAAAATATTTATGTAATAAATATTCCTTGAATATTTATTTAATTCTTTTAACTAGTTCTAAAAATAATTCACCTTATTCAAATATTATCCTTGACCTTCAAATACTATGTAAATTATTTCTGAGTCTTCTTATTATTATTTATATCAAGGAAGGTTCTCAAAAACTCAATTCGAATCTATCTTCCAAATTCTGAGGGAACCTTACTTGAGAGCTGTTATTTATTTGTTTGACTTCCCGGTCATAAATCCTTTAAAAGTATTTTTTTCAGTCGCAACTTGGTTGTTATTTATCAAGACGAGACTCTGTGTTACTCCTTCATCGTTCGAGGGGTAAGATTGTTGGAACAAGTATATATCCATTAACAAACAACTGCTTGGGAAATATTGGTGATTTTTCCTTTCCAACTAGATACGACTATTTTGTGGAGTCCTATCAACAAGTATTACATTTGGGGAAAGGGGGACAAGCTTTACGTTTTAGAGTCATGGATTTATTCGAACTAGGAGTATTTGTATAATGTGTAAGAGGCTGTAGGACAGTCCATCATTGAAACTGGTGTAAGAGGCTGTGGGACAGTCCATCCTGGAAAAAGGGTCCGAGTGGCACCGGCCCCGACTAAGCCCAAAGATGGCTAGGGAGATCCGGCGTATGGTGGTGTCCATATGTTCTTCCTTCTACATGTAGAGAAACAAGTTTTGAGATGCACGACCTGCGACTGATCATCGTAAGGTGGTGTCATCCGGCACGACATACTCCATCATTGGTTCACCATCCAAATCTATTTATTTTCTGCAACATGAAGTATCACTCATGCTGATAGGGTTTGAAAACTGTTCAGACTAAAATACCTCGTAACTTCATCGTTTATATTATCCTGGCACTATGTTCGTTAATGCATGGCATATGGTTTCAAAAATACTTTTGAACTGTTATATATATTATTGTTCAAGTATACATTATTGTTGGTGGGCTATTGCTGATCACCCTTGCTTTATTTATTATATCACAACAACAGCTAGGTTTGATGGCCCGCGTAAGGCGCACTCGGTGCAATCAGGTGACTCCAGTCTTAAGACTACCCGCTGATATTGTTGCTGCCATTGCTGAAGTAGACTGGCAACTTTTGTTTTCAGCCTTAATTATATGTATAATTAGTGTTAATCAATGGCAAGAACTCTTAAACTTATGTTGTAATCATTTTGGGTTGTAATAACTTATATTCGTGGATCCTATAATTAGAAGATTTATTTCAATTTCATCTCTGGGACTATAACTTGTTGTGTGTGATGTGATATTATTGCGGGGTTATAGTATGCAGTTTATTTATTTGGATTCAAGTTCAAGTATTATTGAGGGAATTGAGATCATAACGACCAGGTCCCCGACCCCGGATCTGGGGCTGTTACACCATGATAGCATAGGTTTATGAATGTAATGACATCATGATTCGTAGTATAATTTTAACCATCTTACGCTGCCCTATGTGATCTTCAAGGATAACTTGTTCTTAAACCGTTATGTTTTCAAATCTTATAGACATATAGGGTCTAAATATAATTGGTGTCTGCTTAACTTCTATCTCTTTTGTGGGTGTTTGAGTAGTTTGGTATACATATACTGACAGGTAGCGTATACTTGTTTCGTGTTGTCCGATCAGTTATCATAACCATCACATACTTTGATTAAAGGCATCAACTCTAGACGAAGTATTTAATGAAGTTAGGATCCTATGTTTATTCTCTCATTAGTAAATCAGTTTTAAACCACGTTAGTTAATTAGATCTTAATTTTGCTAAATTGCTTCTTAGTTAAATTAGATAATTAAAACCCAAATTGTTATTGTCTTAGCAGTGAATAATAATCAAACATTGTTGCATAGGTGCATATTCTGAAATATACCAGTCTCTGTGGAACGAACTTGACTTTATCTTATATTACTTGTGACTGCGTACGCTTTCGTGATTTAGTGTGAACAAGTTTTTGGTGCCGCTGTCGGGGACTCTGTGTTTATTATATTTTATATGTTTGTCATCAGTGGTCATTAAAGTTCACTGACTCAGATATTTTTTTATTTTTTTTTCTTACTTAGTTTGCTTTGATTGTGTGTTTCAGGTACTTGAGCGTGTATGCGAACACGTTCTCAATCTCGTAAACTGGCAGAAGAAGAACGTGAAACAACAGTAGAGATGGGAGAACCAGCAGCAGCAGCGAAGGCTTTGAAGGACTATTCTCAGCCGAAAATCAATGACATCCAATCTAGCATTGTCAGACCAGCCATTGCAGCTAATACCTTTGAAGTCAAGCCTGGTACGATTCAAATGGTACAAAATTCAGTTCAGTTTGGGGGTGCTCTAACGGAAGATCCTAATATGCACATCCGTAACTTCATCGAGATCTGCGACACTTTCAAGTTCAATGGTATGTCGGAAGATGCTGTGAAATTGAGACTTTTCCCATTTTCTCTGAGGGATAAGGCTAAGGGATGGTTACACTTTTTACCAGCCGGTTCTATTACGACATGGGAGGATCTTGCTCAGAAATTTCTCACTAAATTCTTCCCTATGGCAAAAACAGCAGCAATAAGGAACGCTCTTACTCAATTTGTACAGCAATCTGGAGAATCTTTAAGTGAAGCTTGGGAACGCTACAAGGAGATGCTTTGAAAGTGTCCTCATCATGGAATGCCCGACTGGATGGTGATCAATGGTTTTTATAATGGGCTAGGAACACAATCTAGACCATTATTAGATGCAGCATCAGGTGGAGCTTTATGGGCAAAGAGCTACGAGGAAGCTTCTGAGCTAATTGAGACAATGGCTGCTAACGAATGTCAGAATCTGAAAGGCATATGACTCAGCCTATTTGTAGTTAGAGGATCCTAATCAACTTAAACCAAATTGTAATAAGTAAATATACATTTGAACTGTCACAGGAATCTCAAGAAGTATTATCTGTCAGAAGAAAGAAGAAAAGTCAATCTATAGTTTTGATGTCATACACTGGAAGACGATTCAGTTATCTGATCAAGCCCCAGTACAGCATTGAAGTTAATGGATTCATTTGAACAGTGACAGAGATTTTTCGAGTGATAGTTTGAAGATCAGTTACAGTACAAGAGAATTGAGAGAAGAAATAAACCACAACCTAAAGTCAAAAGTGAAGAAGCGTCATTGAAGTTAGTCGTTCATGAACCAGACAGTACATCGAACGTCAACACAAATCAGTGGTAATTCTTTACTACCTTTAGTGGTTTGTAAGAATTAAATTAATTATTTATTGATTTAATTAAATTCATTTATAATTGATATAAATTAATTTAGTTGATTTAATTAAATGAATTAATTCTGGTAGAATTAATTAATTTATTAAATTAATTATTTTATCAATTAAATATGAATTAGTTATAACATTAACTAATTAATTGGATCAATAAGACTTAAAGAAAGAAAGTTGATTAAGTCTTGGAAGGGATAAAACTCGGTAAGACTTAATTTAAGTCTTACTGACAGAAGCCTTTCCTGATTTAAGTCCTACCGACATGATTTAAGTCCTACCGACCTCTGCCAGCTGTTATAAGTCTTACCGAAATTCTGGTAAGTCTAACCGACACATTTTAGGTCGTAATGGAGGTTTGTGTAAGTCTTATTGAAGGAAAATCAAGTCTTGGAAGCTGTTTAAGTCATGCTGAAGCTATTAAATATCCTACAGAAAGCCAGCAAGACCTGTTGTTGATATAAAAGATCAGAACAGACCAGATTAAGTCATAACGGAAAAAACACAGCAGAAAACATATCATCAAGACCAGAATTCTCTCTCTCAAGAACACCAAGAACACCAAAGCTTAAACAATTCCCAGAAAATCAAGTTCTTCATCTTTGTGATATTCTATCCGATAGAACTTGTTTATTTGTGATTCTTGTACTAATAGCGAATTAAGTTTCCTAGTTCTTATCTTGATTATTATTAACTAAATTAGAAAAGTTCATGTCGAATTTTCTAATTAGTTATTAACATCTTGATAAGTTGTTATACTGATTTTGTAACACCACATCAAGTTAATATACAGTTATATTCAACTTGAAAAATTGTGTTAAAAATTTTCGCAGATAAATTTGTCTTTATCAAATTTAATTTAAAGGACAAATTTCGATAAAAAGGTAAAGATTGTATTCAACCCCCCCCTTCTACAATCTTATCGGACCTAACAATTGGTATCAGAGCAGATTGATTGATACACAAATCATCGATCCCATTTTACTCGATTAAAAATCATCCCCGAATTTTTTAACTCTCTTAAAAATTCATCATGTCTTCTAAAGTTGGAACTGTGAAAATACCCATATATGACAAAAATAGTTATGATATGTGGAAGAACAAAATGTTAATGTTCCTCGAGGTTGCAAATCCTAAATACATGAAAGTCTTATCAGAAGGACCAATAATACCTTTTGGAGTAATTCCTGAAGTTGTTACTGATGGAATAGTTATTACCCCTGCAAGGTATGTATACAAAGACTCTTCTGATTACACTCTTGCTGAAAGAGAGGAAGCTGCACTTGACATTAATTTGAGACTGATCTTAATAGACTCTCTAGACTCTGTAATGTACAGTCATGTGATTAACTGCAAAACTGCAAAGCAAATGTGGGAAACCATTGATACTGTGAATGAAGGAACAGAGGAAGTTAGGGAGAATCGACTAGAAATTCTGACTTCTGAGTATGAACACTTTCGATCAGCATACAATGAAAATATTCGAGATGTGTTTGAAAGATATAACAAACTTGTCAACAATTTACAGATGCATGGCAAGTACTACACTCAGAAAGAGATCAACAGAAAATTTCTATTGTCAATGCCTGTTCATCTAGAACATAGAATTACAGCTATCAGAGAGTCAAGGAATCTAAGTGAAATAAGTGTAGAAAGACTCTTTGGTGTTTTAAAAACCTATGAACTGGAACAATCTCAACAAAAGGAGATTTATGGAAAAGGAAGAGTTGCTAATACTTCTACAGCTCTTATTGTTGAGAACAAACAGGAATTTGAAGATAAGGTTATCCAACCTTGTAAAGTTGACAGTGGTAAGCTTGAAGTTGAAGTTGGTCAAACGAATGCTAGTCCAGATGAAGGTGACTTCTATTCGTTAGAAGAGCTAGATCAGTTGGAAGATGAGTCCATGGCTTTGTTGGTAAGGAAATTCAGTAATTTCAGATTCAGGAAGAATCCCAAGTTCAGGTACAAATCTAACTATAACAGGTTCCAGAGAGGAGGTTCTTCATCCTTAAGTAACAGAGGAGGTTACAAAACTGGAACAGTTGAAAGAAGTAAAATTAGATGCTACAACTGTAATGAACTTGGACATTTCGCTACTGAATGTCAGACGCCAAAACAAAACCAAAGAAAAGACTTTGGATCTGAGAAGAAGAAGACAGGTAGAGCCTATGTGGCTGCTGGAAAGAGTTGGGATGATACAGACTCTGAAGATGAAGAATATGGCAATCTTGCCCTGATGGCAAAATCTGATAACTCCAGTGGTACTTCATCTGAGGTATCAATTACTGATAGTCAATATATCTATCAACTTAGTGATACACTAGGTAATGCTAATAGAGAGATTGAAAGACTAAATTTGGTAATTACAGATCTTAGTAATCAACTATCAGAATTGCATGATGTACAAAATTGCCATGATAAACAAAAATCAGATATAAGAATTCTAAAAGAAATTGAGAGATCTTTAGCGGTGATAGTGGCTCAACAACGCGATACAATAGCCGAGCTAGAAATAAGGGCTAATGCTACTTCTAATTCATGTAAAGTAGCTAAAGAGTTGTTTAACCAACAAACTATTAATCAAACCGTAGGAATTGGGTTTGACTATAATGAGGCTGTTGGTCGAAAAAGCATTATTACCCCTAATCGTGTCAGTGCTGTAGATAGGGGTATACCATTAGTGCTTAAGAGTGTTAGTAATCCACTCTTTAAGAAATCCATAGCAGAACCTTTGGATACAACATCTTTAATCATTAAGGAAGAGATGCGCATTGAGGATGTAGCTAATGGCGTAGTCTTAGAAAGTAATCAAGTTGTTAAAAATGATAAAGATAGAAAGACTGTGTTTGTAAAAGCAGAAAGAGTTGGTGAGTCTACTAGTTCATTGAAAACTAGTAGCAGAAGTAACAACATGAATAAATGCAATAACATATCTACCATGCATGCTATTCCTGTTATTGATACTGCTCATAAGAAATGCGATGCTGTTAATTGCATGTCTTGTGCTTTTAATATAATGTCTGCTTACTTTAACAGTAATCATGCATGTGTTGATAAGAATGCTCCTAGACAGCATATGAGCAGAAATAAACATGTTAGATCCAGGACTGTAACATCACCTAATTCTAAGATTAGGACCCCAAAAAGTCCTTCTCAGGATTTGGTAAAGACATGGTTACCCAAGCTAAAATCAAAACAAGTTAAAGCTGTTTACAGGGTTAAATGTCCAGTACCTGTAGAAAATGTTGTTAAGATAAAAAGTGTTGCTTTACCTGATAAAGGTCAATTCTTTAAGTACTCCGGACCCAATCAAATTTGGGTTCCGAAGAAAGTCTAACCAATTTGTCATTGCAGGGTTTGAAACAGGTTGATCGAGTCATGTGGATTCTGGACAGTGGATGTTCAAGGCATATGACCGGAGATAAAGCCCTGCTGACAAATGTGGTGGAGAAGGCCGGCCCAGTCGTTACCTTTGGAGATAACAACAAAGGTAAAACTGATGGATATGGCAGATTAGAAGCTGGAAATGTTATCGTTGAAGATGTCTCTTATGTGAACGGCCTTGAGCACAATTTGCTCAGTATTAGTCAATTCTGTGACAAAGGTTATGAAGTTCACTTCAACAAGAAGAATTGTCTAATATCACACAAGAGAAATGAAAGGCCGCAGTTGACTGGAGTAAGAAAAGGAAACTTGTACATAGCCAATATGAACTCTGGAAGCACAGAAGAAATTAGATGTTTTTACTCAAAGGCATCCACTGATGAAAGTTGGTTATGGCACAAGAGACTTTCTCACCTAAACTTCAAAACAATGAATTCTCTAGTGAAAAGAGAGTTGGTGAGAGGTTTACCTTCGATTGAATTTACTCAGGAAGGTCTATGTGATGCTTGTCAAAAAGGGAAGTTAAAAAGGGCAACTCACAGGAGCACAAACATATCATCAATAACTGAACCATTACAACTTCTCCATATGGATTTGTTTGGTCCAGTTAGTGTGATGTCTATGTCAAGGAAAAGATATGCTCTAGTGATTGTTGATGATTTCTCAAAATTCACATGGGTACTATTTCAGAACTCAAAAGATGAAACTCCACAACTGGTAGTTGATCACATTAAGTTAATTGAGCTGGATTCTAATCGTCCAGTAAGAGCTATAAGGTCAGACAACGGAACTGAGTTCAAGAATGCAGTTCTGAATGACTTTTGCATTGAAAAGGGTATAACTAGACAGTACTCGGCTCCCAGAACTCCTCAACAAAATGGGGTAGTTGAAAGAAAGAATAGAACCTTGATTGAAGCTGCACATACAATGCTTAGTGAATCAAGGCTTCCATTGACCTTTTGGGCTGAAGCTGTCAACACTGCATGCTATACCCAGAATCGAACACTTATCAATAAAGACTTAATGAAGACACCATATGAAGCTCTACATGACAAGAAACCAACTCTCAAGTACTTCCATGTATTTGGGACAAAATGCTTTGTGCTGAAAGAAGGAGATGAACAAGGTGGTAAATTTGAAGAAAAAGCACATGAAGCAATATTTATTGGTTATACTAGAAGAGCCTACAAGGTGTATCTTATTGATCAACAGAAAACCTTGGAAAGTGTCAATGTTACATTTGATGACACAAAACTCCCAAATATCCAAAATGAAGATCCATCTGAAAAGCTTAAGTTTGATGATATGTCTGACTCAGATTCAGATGATGACAATCAACCTGATGTTGTTGCTGATAATAATAATCCAAATGTTGGTGATAATGATCAAGGTGATGCTGGTGAAAACAATGATAACTTTCAAGACACCATTGATACTCTTGAACCATCAACAAGTCAAACTGGCAACAACTCAGGGGGAGATAATGAAGGGTCAACAAGTCATACTCAACATCATACTGAAGAACAAGGCGAATCGTCAAGATCAACTCTTCCCAGACAAACTGTTTGGAATAGAGCTCATCCTTTTGAGCTGATTCTTGGTGATCCAGATGTTGGTGTGAAAACAAGAAGAGCTTATCAGAATCAATGTAATTATTCTGGGTTTCTGTCTGTTATGGAACCTAAGAAAGTAGAAGAAGCTCTATCTGATCCTGATTGGGTGATTGCTATGCAAGATGAACTCAATCAATTTAAGCAACTAGAAGTATTGAAGCTGGTACCCAGACCTAAAGATAGAAAAGTGGTGGACACAAGATGGGTATTCAGAAACAAACTAGATGAAGACGGCACGGTGATAAGAAACAAAGCAAGACTGGTAGCTAAAGGTTATTCTCAAGCTGAAGGCATTGATTATGACGAGACCTATGCTCCAGTGGCAAGACTTGAGGCCATCAGAATATTCTTGGCACATGCATCCTATTCAAGATTCAAAGTTTATCAAATGGATGTCAAGAGTGCCTTTCTGAATGGTAAGCTAGATGAAGAAGTGTATGTAGGACAGCCTCCTGGTTTTGAAGATCAAGATCATCTGGACTATGTCTACTTTCTTTACAAAGCTATCTATGGTCTTAAGCAAGCCCCAAGAAAATGGTATGACACTCTTTCTGAATTTCTATTAGAAAATGGTTTTATAAGAGGTGTCATAGACAAAACGCTCTTCACTAAAAGACATAAGAATGATATAATACTAGTCCAAGTCTATGTGGATGATATTATATTTGGGTCTACTAATGAGCTTCTGTGCAAGAAGTTTTCTAAGTTAATGCAGGGTAGGTTTGAAATGAGCATGATGGGAGAACTGAAATTCTTTCTTGGATTACAAATAAGTCAGAGACAAGATGGAATATTTATTTGTCAATCTAAGTACATCAAGGAGCTCCTCAAGAAATATCACATGGAGGAGTGCTCATCAGCAAAGACACCATCAACTATAGCTGTCAAAATTGGTTTATGTGAAAGTTCTGCCAAGGTAGATATCACAGGCTATAGAGGTATGATTGGTTCATTGCTTTACCTAACTGCTAGTAGACCAGATATAATGTTTGCCACATGCTTGTGTGCAAGGTTCCAAGCGAACCCTAAAGAAATCCATCTCACTGCTGTCAAAAGAATCTTAAGATATCTAAAGGGTACGCCTAATCTAGGCATCTGGTACCCTAATGAATCTGGTTTTACTTTAATTGGATATACAGATTCTGACTATGCAGGAAGTGTTGTAGACAGGAAAAGTACATCTGGGAGTTGTCAATACCTAGGTGGAAGGTTGGTATCCTGGTTCAGTAAGAAACAGCAAACAGTTTCCAACTCTACAGCCGAAGCTGAATATATAGCTGCTGGAAGCTGTTGTGCTCAGATCTTATGGATAAGGAATCAATTAATGGACTATGGCATTGTATTGGAGAATATTCCTATTTTATGTGATAATACAAGTGCCATAGCAATCGCAAGCAATCATGTGCAGCACTCAAGGACAAAGCACATTGACATAAGGTATCATTTTATAAGAGAGCATGTAATGAATGGTACAGTAGAACTACTATTTGTAGGATCTGGAGATCAAACTGCAGATATTTTTACTAAGTCGCTTAATGAATCCTCATTCACTAGAATTGTTAGTGAATTGGGTATGTTAAACAGTCCCAGTAATTAATATCTGAAATTTGATCTTTAATAATTTTACAAGTGATTATTCTGTGAATATTTGTTGTTTGAAATTACTTGTATAATTATTTTACCATCTGATTTTCTTGGTTGTTTAGTTATTTTTCACTCTGTTTATTCATAATATTTAATACTTCATACTTTTGTATTTTTAGAATATTTGTAAATAATAATTTCTATTTTAATAATTAATTTATCATATGTTTTGTAATGTTTGTCCTGTTAATATTGCTTTGTTTTCGTTAATAGGTTAGCATATGGTATGTATAATTATTTTTATTATTTGTTTAATTTTATATAATATTTTTATTATTTTTATAAATTATTTGTATAATTAATAGTGTTTTTAATGTTTATTTAAAATAATTATGACTTAAAATTAGTTAAAACTCTCAATATGACTTATAAAAATTCGGTATGACTTAGACTTCAACTTAGGTTAAGTCTTACTGATATCTCGAATTTCGACTTAGACTTCGACTTAGGTTAAGTCTTACTGATATCTCGAATTTCGACTTAGACTTCGACTTAGGTTAAGTCTTACTGATATCTAGAATTTCGACTTAGACTTCGACTTAGGTTAAGTCTTAATGAGTCTATCTCGAACTTCGACTTAAGTTAAGTCTTACTGAGTTTTGTAAGGTTAAGTCATATTCATGTGTTTGTAAATAAGTCTTAGCGAGTTTTTAATTTAGTCTTATTCGATTTATTTATAAGTCTTAATCATAGCAGTCAGTTAAGTCTTGTTAATATTAAGTCTTAATTTAATCTTAGTTTTAATTAAGTCTTATTCAATGTACATATTAGTTATGTCTTAATACAGTTAAGTCTTATTCGAGTTAAATATGTAAATATATATAAATAACAGATATGTCTTAATGCTAGTTTAACAGTTATGTCTTAATGATAGTTTAAGTCTTATTCGGTCACTTGTATATATATTAGAGTTAGTAAGTTTTTAAGTCTTATTAACATTTCTATCAAGTTAAGTCTTATAGAACAACAAAGATACTTACATATACACACATATATACAAACCGTTCATGCTCATTTTTCTTCTCAAAAATTGCTGATAATCACGAAACTAACCACATATTTGAACTCCTTGCTTGATTATCTTTGTTTTGAGTGGTTAAAATTGAGATTTAGTTCAGTTTTTAAGAATTTTTATTTTCGAAAAACGATTTCAAGATCTGTTTTTCTGGAAATCTGAGCTTGATTCTTGCAAAACTAAAAATACACGTGTGTTTGTGTGTATACAAGGATCATTGTGTGAATTTTTCAGAATTTTTGAAGAACTTTTAATTATTTCGAATTTTTAATTAATTATTAATTCGAAAAATTAATTTTTAAATTAAAAATTTGTAAAATCTGAAATTTTCAAGGAAATTAAATCTTGATTAAAATGGCTGATCGATTTGAAATTATTAAACATAATTTAATCGGTTATTTTGATCCAGAAAAATGTTCAGTTGAACGTTTTCGACCGTGGATTCGGTTTTTAAATGAAAATTCACTGGTTCGCAATGCTTTGAGATTGGATGCTCCTCTGAAAATTGAACCTTTGCGAATCATGTGTACTACTGCTGTCATTTCTAATGATAACAGATCTTTTGTCTTCTCTGTAGGAGATAATCAGTACACAGTGAATGAAAATACAATAAATACGGTCTTAAATTTTCCAACTGATAATTTCGAAGAATTACCATCAGATCAAGAAATGATAAATTTTTTAAATGGTGTATTCTATCAAGACAGTCCTGATCAAACTGTCTGGAATAAAAAGAACTTCGTTCAGGAATGGGATTATCTGTTTGACACACTAGGTAGAGTCTTTGCCAACACTACAAAAGGGAACTTCGGGGTATTACCATCTTTCTTGCAGCATATTGGATATGCAGTTGCACACAACCGAAGGATTAATATTGGCAGACTACTGTGTGTTCCGATGGTTAGAAGAATCATTAATGCAAAGAAGAATTTTGATAATGGACATAAAGTTTCATGTTATTATCCAGGATTCTTCTCATTGATTTTTAATCATCTTGTGGAACTAGAAAACCAAGCCCAATTTCTAAATGGAGAGTCACTGGCGTCAGGTAAACCTACTACCAGATTGTTCACTGAGTACAGCAACAAGCCAAAATTCACAAACATACCTGTAGTTGTCACCCAATACATGTCAAACTATATACAACTACCTGTTATTGAACCTGTACCAGAACCTGAACAACCAGAACAAAACCCTGAACCACCATTGGAAAACATACTTGTTGATAATGAAAATCAAGGCAATCAACAAGTTGAACCTGCTCATCAAATTGTTCCTCAGCCAGCTGCTTTTGCTGTTGAACATCCAGTGCAAGAAACTGCATCTGTCCCTGAACCTGAATTGGATCAACCCATCTTATCAGAGATTGTTGCGGAATCAGCTGACCAGGTATTGCCTTCTGTTCCTCAAACTACTACTTCTCAATCTATTTCTGGAACCCAAGTGGTTGGTAGGTCCGACCAAGGGGTTGTAGTACCACAACCTCTAACCAAGGTCGTAGAGCCAAACACTCAACCACCAAAACTCATATCTTTTCACTCTAGAAAGAAATTGCAAGTTAAAAGAAGTCGAATCAGTAGTGGCAGTATGAGTGAACCCACAGCTCTGCCTCTAGAAAAGAAAAGTAGAACTCAACCTGAGGCAACTGTAAGCCCGTCTGTATCCTCCCAACAGGATATGGAAATTGATATGGCCGTTACACAGTTACTAGAATCATCTTCTCAACAGGATGATTCTATTGAAATTCGCCATAGGGCCGTGGCACCTTGTAGTGAGTCAAGCACACCTCCTCTATTACTCATAATGGGGGAAGACATACCTTTAAATGAGTCTCAGGACACACTGCAAGGAGAGCACGTAGAAAATGTGACAGTGCCTACCATAGTTACGGTAGAAGAGTCTTCACAGGCTTTAGAGGGAAATCTTGGTTCTCAGCCAACTTTAATAGAACCATCATCTCCCCTCCCAGGACAAACACTCCTGGCTCCCACAAGGGATTTTCCACTCGCAGTTTCGACTGGAGAAGGTGGAAGGCAACTTGATCAATCTACTACTGAAGCAATTCAGTCAACAATTTCAAATGTTCAAGTAGATTTGATTAAGGACAGGGATTTGCGAACTCCCATTGCACCACCACTGACCTTCCCAGAGGAGGCTAGGGTGATTTTACATGCAGGTACAAATCTGGAAGCAGCTAAGGAATCTGAGAGGAGTGATGTGAGGAATACCTTAAAATTGAGTGAAACACATGCACTTCAGGTGAGTGGATCTCAAAGTGAACGTCAGGTGAGCGCACACACTGACACATACACTCTCTCATTATTAGAAAAGATAAATGCTTTAGAGAAAGAACTTGCAGTCAGCAAGGCTGAAACAGAAATTCTTAGAGCACAAGTGGGTGAGCGATCTTCTACATCCACCTCTGTCAACAGTCAACTTGCTGTAATGAAGAAGGACATAAACTACTTAAAGATATGTTTTACCAAGAAGATAGAATCTCTCGAACTCTCTCATGAAAAGGCACTTGATGACTCTGGAGATATTACTGTTGCTCAAGACATGTTAATTTCTGAGATTTCCTTGAAAGTTGATAATCTACAGTCAGAGGTACAGCACAATCAAGAATCTACTGATTCTCGTCTGGACCAGATCGAAAAGCAGAATGCACACCAGGCTAAAGGGTTAAGACATTTGTTTAATCTTGTAAGTCAAAGTCGCAAACCTACAAATGAAGAAATTGAATTCTTTACAAGTAAGGGTGGTGATAATGATGAACAGGATCCTGAAGCTGGGGCAACTGATAAGTCTGTAGAGGATTCCTCAACTAAGGGGGAGAAATCAAAGGGGTCACAAGATAAAACTACTAAAGAAAGAGAGGGAGGAGAAGGAAAATCTGGTAAATCTGACCAAGGTGAAGATAAGAGGAAGAAAGTAGTTGAACAAACTGAAGAAGAAATTCAAGACAAGAACACAGGTTATTATTACACGGGTGAACCGGATAACTTTGATGTTTTTGCAGATCTTGAATTCCCTGAACAAGGTGAAGAACTTCCTGAACCTGATCTTAGTCACTGGGAAGATGAAGGACCAGTGATATCCGAATTTGAAGCTCAACAAGCTGAGAAAGAATCTGAAGAATTATTTGCTCAAAGGGAAGGTAATTTGCAACTAAGAGAAGAAAAACTTCAAAAATCTTTAGAGCAAATTGCACGAAATGAAGAACTTCAGAAAGCTGAACAGCAAGCATTACAACGACTACATGCTATAAATGTTGAGAAGAGAAAAACATACATCAGACTAAAGAGCGGTGACAAATGGGAACGTGCTCAAAGAGCAATTGATTCATCTCAGAGTTCTGATTATGAAGATCGTCGTCTTGGACAAATTCTCGAAGAATTCAAACTGGCAAATCCAATTCACGAAATGTATATAAAGGCCTTACAGGTAGAAGTCATCAGGATAACAACTGCATTTGAACCCAAATCTGATGAGCTAGTAATATTTGTAGATTGTCATAAAGTTGGAACATTCAGAGTATCTATTCAGTTCTTTTATGACAGATCACTGACAGAGATATGGGTACTTAGGCCTAAGGTAAGAACATCTTCTGAGCTAGGTGTATTGTTACATGAAAAGTTCAAAGAATTTGCTGAAAGAGCTGGACCTGAAGTGATTAAGGAACCTCCACAAGTAAAATTTCTTAAGGGAGAGGTACTTCACACAATCAATCTTCAGACAGATGAGCTATACGAACATCATGCAAAGCACTTGGTATATGCTGAATATGCTCTCAGAAATCATGGATACTTGACTGAAGAAAAGGTAATAGCTACAGATCACATTCGTTCCTATGCACAAACGAACATAAAAGATTACAAGAAATTTCAAGGTGAACTGAGAAAGAAGCTTGGAATTCCTTTAGTCTTACCTCAAGGATTGTCATCAAGAAGAGAACGTCTTGTTGATTCTGATCTACACATGAAACTTCAAGTCACAGATGAGCCAGAAGAAGGAGAATTCAGAAGGGAAGACAATTGAAGATAAAAGATTGCTCTACATGTTATATCTTTAGAGCCTAGATAAATCTTGATAGGACTTTATATCATATGATCAGTCTAGAGGATCATCTATCTTGTATTTATCTTTCATGTTTGAATCTGGCAAATGTTAAATATAAACCAGAACTTTTTTTTCATATTTACTTAGTATTTAAAGTTTTATCTTTCATTTGGTTAAGTTGGATTAGTTGAGGTATCCTCTAGGAATTTGCTTGTTATTGTCTAACAAACAAATAGGGGGAGATTGGAAGGCATATGACTCAGCCTATTTGTAGTTAGAGGATCCTAATCAACTTAAACCAAATTGTAATAAGTAAATATACATTTGAACTGTCACAGGAATCTCAAGAAGTATTATCTGTCAGAAGAAAGAAGAAAAGTCAATCTATAGTTTTGATGTCATACACTGGAAGACGATTCAGTTATCTGATCAAGCCCCAGTACAGCATTGAAGTTAATGGATTCATTTGAACAGTGACAGAGATTTTTCGAGTGATAGTTTGAAGATCAGTTACAGTACAAGAGAATTGAGAGAAGAAATAAACCACAACCTAAAGTCAAAAGTGAAGAAGCGTCATTGAAGTTAGTCGTTCATGAACCAGACAGTACATCGAACGTCAACACAAATCAGTGGTAATTCTTTACTACCTTTAGTGGTTTGTTAGAATTAAATTAATTATTTATTGATTTAATTAAATTCATTTATAATTGATATAAATTAATTTAGTTGATTTAATTAAATGAATTAATTCTGGAAGAATTAATTTATTTATTAAATTAATTATTGTATCAATTAAATATGAATTAGTTAAAACATTAACTAATTAATTGGATCAATAAGACTTAAAGAAAGAAAGTTGATTAAGTCTTGGAAGGGATAAAACTCGGTAAGACTTAATTTAAGTCTTACTGACAGAAGCCTTTCCTGATTTAAGTCCTACCGACATGATTTAAGTCCTACCGACCTCTGCCAGCTGTTATAAGTCTTACCGAAATTCTGGTAAGTCTTACCGACACATTTTAGGTCGTAATGGAGGTTTGTGTAAGTCTTATTGAAGGAAAATCAAGTCTTGGAAGCTGTTTAAGTCATGCTGAAGCTATTAAATATCCTACAGAAAGCCAGCAAGACCTGTTGTTGATATAAAAGATCAGAACAGACCAGATTAAGTCATAACGGAAAAAACACAGCAGAAAACATATCATCAAGACCAGAATTCTCTCTCTCAAGAACACCAAGAACACCAAAGCTTAAACAATTCCCAGAAAATCAAGTTCTTCATCTTTGTGATATTCTATCCGATAGAACTTGTTTATTTGTGATTCTTGTACTACTAGCGAATTAAGTTTCCTAGTTCTTATCTTGATTATTATTAACTAAATTAGAAAAGTCACTAGTACAAAATTGATCTTTTACATCGCCTCTTATACGTCGGTTAAGTCCAAAGGCGACGTATAAAGCACTTATATACGTCGGTTCCGCCAAAAGGCGACGTATATGTACATTTTTAACTCTTTTTTACGTCGGTTCAAGAAAAAGCCGACGTATATGATTATATTATACGTCGGTTAAGGAAAAGGTGACGTATATAGTGCTACTATATACGTCGGTTGGGGAAAAGGCGACGTATATGATTCTACCATATACGTCGGTTGAGGAAAAGACGACGTATATATGATGATATTATACGTCGCTCTTAATATAACCGACGTATAAGACCTTTAAAAAAATTAGAAGTGGGTGTTGTGTCGCCACGTGTCACATTATTATTGGGTTATTATGAAGCACACGGATTGTGCTTCTTCAACAAGATCTCGACCGTTGGATGCAATTAACAGATCTCGACCGTTCGTTTTTTTTTTCAGTTTAACCCAATCTCTTTCACTCTCTCGATCTCAATCTTCATCTCTCGCTCTCTCTTTTCTCCTCTCCATCTCTCCGCTCCCCTCTTTCTCTCTCCCCACTCATATCTTTCTTTCCCTCTTTCTCTCCTCGCGTCTCTCTCTCTCTCCGCCTGTCTCTCTTATGTATTATGTTCATGATTGTTAAAATCGAGCTAATTGAATTTTCTAATTTTTTTGATTCATTGTTTCTTGTTGTTGGAAGATTGTTCGTGTATATAATTGTTGGATTTTTCGAAGCTTATTGTAAGCTTCAATTTGAGACCCAAACCATGCGATTTGGTTATGATTTGAGCAAAAACCGAAGTTCACCTGAAAGTGGTTGAACTCGCCGGATTTCTTGATTTTATGGTCAGTTTTGGACAGGTTTTAGCGTGTTTTTGTTGTAGTATTGTTGCTGAGAATGGTCAATTTTGACCATATATGATTTGTCCCCTTACAAATCCAACCCAGATTTAATCATTTTTCTTGATGTGTATGCGCATAACAATGTTGATGTTTTCTCCTGAACATCAAGTTCACTGTACTCCTCAACATTAAGCCTCACTCTGTTTTCGTTCGTCATTTTTCGACACCCACGCCTGACGCTGTCACTGATAGCGATGATGATGACAAGGATTGGGTCTCTATTGCCAATGGCTCCGCAAAACTAGACCCAAGTGAAATAACTTTCCCCTGCTCGAATCATTAATTAGCTTTTTAATTTTCACTTTTCATTGCTTGGATTTTGTTCTTACTGTTTGGTTTTTTGCTCAGATTGTTGCTTGGATTTTGTTCTTACTGGCAGATTTTTGCTGAAACTTTGCCAGGGAGAAAGTCTGTCAATCAAGGAGAGCAAATTACTCTCCCGAACCACAGCTGAGTTGTTGAGGATCGCCCCGCGTGCAACAAACATTGGCCTTCCTCTCGTAGAGTTCGTGTTGCCACATTTCCACACTTTGTTCGGCATCTTGCCGTCACCCCTTCTACAAATTTTGTCTCCTTGTTATTTTGTTTCCACAATTTTTGTCTATTCTATCGACTATCGTTTAGCACACAACTCGCAGAAATTATGGCTTTCTTTATTGACTAATTTTATATGCTTGTAGGAGGCTGCCAGAAAGAAGCTAAAGGCAAGGATAGAATATGCGAGTTTTCTTGAAGACACGGCTAGAGAAATGGCCCTGGTAGCTCAAAATTCGGAGAGTGGGGGCATCCAACAAACCGCTGATGAATATTGGAGATTCGCAAACCACGTATGTCATGGTTTACTAGAAGTAAAGATAACAATGTTGAGGAGTACAGTGAACTTGATGTCGTTGAGGACTGCGATTTACTGTATGTTGAGTTCGTTTTTCGATTTGGTTTCCAGGACATTAGTTCTAAATTGGTGGATTTACTAATTGTATTGGTTTTCAGGACATTAGTTTTCGGATTTGATTGTATTCATAATTTCTGGGTTTTTAATGAATTGTTCGATTGAATTGTTCCTATTTTTTTTTTAATTTTTTGGACCTTATACGTCGGTTATTTAGAAGAACCGACGTAAAAGAATAACAATATACGTCGGTTGCTAATGAATTGCTCTTTTTTTTTTAAAATTTTTTGGACCTTATACGTCGGTTATTTAAAAGAACCGACGTAAAAGGATACAATATATGTCGCCCTTTTACCCGACGTAAAAGGTTCATGGCTTTATACGTCGCCTGCCCATACGTCGCCATTTAACCGACGTAAAAGGCTGTTTTAACCGACGTAAAAGGCCATTTTTATACTAGTGAGTTCATGTCGAATTTTCTAATTAGTTATTAACATCTTGATAAGTTGTTATACTGATTTTGTAACACCACATCAAGTTAATATACAGTTATATTCAACTTGAAAAATTGTGTTAAAAATTTCCGCAGATAAATTTGTCTTTATCAAATTTAATTTAAAGGACAAATTTCGATAAAAAGGTAAAGATTGTATTCAACCCCCCCTTCTACAATCTTATCGGACCTAATAGAATCCAACTCAAGAGACTACCACAAGGCAAAGTAGCAGGAATTCTGGAAGTTGATACAGCTACAGCTATAGCAGCTTAGTTAAAGGCTTTGACTATGAAGGTGGATTCTCTAACTAATTATGGAGTTCAACAGGTAGCTAGTGTTTGTGAGCTTTGTGCGGGTGCACATTGATGTGTAAAATAACTGCAAGCGCACAGTGTTTAGTTGTAGCAATCACAGATCGATCCTCAGAGACTATGAATTTTCAAAACCCTAACAATTAACTCAGGTGAACTAGACAATCAAATTTGAGATGGGATTTAATTAACGTAATTAACAATGATTATCAAATAATATGGAAAACCTAGGAATCTGAATCCGTTAATCAATCACAATTAATATCAACTCGTCCTAAAATCAATTATCTTTTCGTCACAAATAAAATATATCAATTAACGAGACAAGCATATATTATGAAACTTGTTATCTAACAATAACCTATCAAAATTTCAAAGAGCAAGCATAGGCTATGAAAAATAAATCCGGTAACAATAATATATCAAAATCACTTTGTCAATTGAACTATTAAGCACCAAGAAAAATTATGAGAATCAATTAATAGAAACAAGAAGAAATCAAAAGCAATTAAATTAACTTCATCTTCATCCTAGGGTAAGAAAATTAGCTAATCATAATTATTAAACTAATAAACTAATAGAACAAATAACATGTGTATTAAACAAATTATTCAATAAACAAAGTAGGGGACCAGGATTAAACTAATAAAAACAAAAATCAAAGCACGTAAACAGAATGTAAAAATAATTCTATTAATTAATATAATAATAAAACAAAATCACTTCCTGTCACCGTAGCCGCAAGGAATTGATGTCGAAGGAAACAATATACTCGAATAAAGAAAGCTCTTGACGGAAAAATAACAAGAATAATTTGTATAAAACTGTTTATGAAAATCAACTCCTACTCCTAAATTATCGGATCTAGATTTGGTGTCTAAATTGGTGTCCTAAATACAAGAGATAAGATCATATATATAGGGAAAAATATTAGGTTTGGACATTATGATTACAATCCGATCTTGAATATAATTTCTTCAATTTCCTTTTCTTCTCCGATAAGTAATCGATTTTTCCTCCAATTTCCTTGGCTTCAAGTATTTTTCCACCTCCTTGCCTTTTTTCACCTTTTTCTGTTTGAAATCTGATTTTATTTATTTTCCTACAAAACAAAATAAAACAATTTATTAATTAATAAAATTACGAAAACAAACATAAAATAGGTATTAAAAATATGATTAATTATGGAGCTATCAAATGCCCCCATACCTATCTTTTTGCTCGTCCTCGAGAAAAATATAATATAAAAAACTATCTAATATATAATACCACTTCCGTAGGTGATCACGGTTGCATTTGGCATATGCAACAAGCCCTTTAAACCCCTAGGCAGCCCTAGTGGACGAGTGAGATCTCGTGAGGTCCTATAGTGAATGTACCCACAAAATCCATCTAGCTCATGTAAAAGATTGCTCAATGCAACACCACACATGTGGCGCCCCCAAATCCGAGGTCAAAGATTCAGGTCGTCACATCACCATCCAACCTTATCATACCTGTATTAACTTTACAACTCAACAATACATCTATCCAGACCTCAATCATACGCACAAACAAGTTAGAGCCTCAGAAACGATAATCAAAAGTAACACTAAATATTACAATTCATTTGTACAATCCAGAATCTTACGCACTTCCACTTATACAACTACACTTGAAGACAAGTCTTACTATTACAGTTGATAACCTATCAGACTTACTCTGTAGTATTTATCAGGAACCAAATCATCTCCGGGGTAAATCTTCTACTCCTCTTCTGCTGGTGCGGAGTTAATCGGCCAAATTCTTCTCTCTCTGAAAAGTTTTTTTTTATAAAGCAAGAATGAGCTACATAATGCTCAGCAAGTTCACCATTTTGAAAGATAATAATGTGGTTTATTTCGAAAACATTCCCAACTATATGGGTATATATCTCAGATTTCAAAATATAATTGGACAATATATATGTCCGAGTTTGAATAAAACATCTATACTCACTAAGGAGCTTTAAGAATAACATATGAACCCTTTATAAGGTTCCCATTTCAATATATCTCAAGTTTGAAAATATATACATATGAGTATATCATTTTCGGCAAAACACTCTACGGTTAACATACTGTACAAGGAATACATCATTTCAAACCTCTTTCCTTCCATTAGCTTAGAAGGTTTCTCATTCAAAAACATTTCATTCTTTGAAATAATTGCAAGAGTGCACTAACACGTGCCAATCTTTATAGAAAATCTTGCAGTTCTAGATACTGCACGATGTCAATATTTTTCTTATCAAAAACCACACTATCGGCAACTTGGCACTTAGGCCTAAGAAGCAGTGTTTGAGTATTTTTCCAAAGTGGAGGATGGGACTGGAAGAAAACATAAAAACCTGACAAGGATTGACGATGATCAGTCGCCACAACCAAGTCCAACAATCCGCGGGTCTTCTCTACTAGTAGAAGGATAAAAACTACATCCGTAACTATCCTCGGGTGAAAACTACATCCGTAATCACCCTCGATGAAAACTACATCCGTAATCATCCTTCGACAACACCTGGGACGGAATAATTGATGGACCGCCTGGCTCACGGCCGCTTACACATCCCGGGAATCATTCGTCAACGATTCCCACACCTGCAAGAGTCCCCCCTTTTTTTTTTCTTTCTTGTCAAAAATCATTTTGATAGAAAATTCGAGTAGTTGAAGTTCGACCTCAGTCGACCGATAATTCTTGAAAAGTGTACAAGAAGCAAAACCTGACCGGGGGTTTTCGAAAATGTTTTGGGTTCGAAAGAGTTCGAGTTTGAAAACGATGAAGGTATCTTGGATTAGTTTTGTCTTTAAAATGATGAACAATAATTAATAAATGATATTTTGAGATTTAATATAAACAATTAATAAAATAATTATTTAATTAAAATAAGCTTTTAATCCAAGATAGATATTTTTGAGTATTTTTAACAACGTAAAAATACTTAAGTATACGGTACTTCCCGAATGACTCTTCGGGTTTTCGCAATTTAATCATGATACAATAATATACCGCTCCCCGGTCAATAGTTTATTTGGACCGCTACGACCTCTATTGCTAGAGTCGCTGTCCGAAGGAAACACTTTCATTCTAAGTTCAAGGGTGTACAAACACATATGCATAAATCTCAAACTTCAACATAATCTCGTAAAGCATAAGCATATAATACGTTTGGAAGCTACAAACACAACAGTGAAAATCCTTTATATAAGTTTTGAAAGGTAAACTTGCCTTGGTTAGGGTGGGGTGTTCAAGCTTGCGACGTGGAACGAAGATCTATACATAATCAATATTCGTACGTTAGTACCTTAGCAACACTACTTAATCGTAAGGTTTTAAAGGATGTTAGACCAACTTAACGACTCCAATTTGTGACAACTAACCCTCCTATATGACCATGTCATCACTTTATCACATTCATTACTCATTCGACTCGAATCCATCCCTCAAACTTGAAACACAAGTGAGTACTCTTAAAACTACGTTAAACTAAGCTCCTAGGTGATTTTTCACTCGCGCGCACTTCGCTTTAACATTTTTATAAAATTGAAAAATACAAATTTTATTCAAATTCTTTTTGGACAGCCTTCAAAACTGTATAATCTGACTACCCACAAATTTTCATAACAATATCATAATATTAAGGAGTCCTAACTCAGTTCACAAGTGGACAACACAGTGCAGTCCGAATTCCAAAACCACACTGCACTAATCCGGCCATAACTCAAGATCTGCACATCTCCTGGGTATGAACCTTATATTTCTAGAAACTACATTCAATTATCTTTCCAACCATATAAATTAGGTCCTCGGGTGACAAGATTTAGGGATTCAAAACCCTCCTACAAGACAGTACATGCTCCCAGGAATTTACACAGCACTCATCTTTTCTCAAATATTCAAGAACTCACTTTGTACATCACATCTACCATCAAAACCACCAATACTTGTCTCTATAGCATACATGGGGTTACATACTCTAAGTACAAGCCTTACAACCATCATAACAAGCACATAACTTCAAGATTTCATCATCTACAACTCAAATCACCAAGATTCACTCCAAAACTTATAGATCTAACAATATAAACTAAAAATAAGTCATGCTAAGGGTTGAGAGAGTTTATACCTTCCTTGATGTGTGTAATATCTTTTTAAACCTTGTATAATCCTTGTATAGCCTTGGGTAAGCTTGGATGATCAAAAGAAATGAAGAAAACAAAGTTAGTAATTCGGAGTTATTAGAATCCGACTGAAAGATCATGGAAAACGAGGCCCTTACCGAGCTTTTCTGATCGAGGCTTCTAAATGAGAGTTGTAGATCATCTTCACATCTTTCTAACCATATAAAGAACACGAAATTCCATTGAGTAATGAAGGCTCTAGGCCCGTTTTACTGAGTGTTTTACTGAGTAATGGGTGTTTTCTTGTGTTTGTTTTGTTTTGTTTGCTAAATAATGACTAATACATGTATTATATATCTATCTCATTTGGATGCATCTTCTTGTAATGTGTTGTCAACACCTCACTGGCTCACTTGGATTTCCTTATCCACAACAATTGCAACAAAGTCCTCATCTTTTGTTTCTTTCATATTAGTCCCTTGGTTTGTTTCCTTTTCCAACAATTTGATTTCCTTGTTGTCTCGTGAATAAAATTAATACGTTACAACTTATACTTTGCATATTATTGCTCTAATATGGCACAATACCTCAAATGAATATTAATTCCAATATCCCTTGTTTATTTCTCTTTATCTCAGAAAACGTTCTCCCGATTTCTCAAGCATTCTCTATTTCTCAATTCTAGGAGTTTATTCTCAATCCTCTTTCTTTCTCATAATATATCCTTCCTTGGACTCTTAATATACCATATCCTTAATCCATGCTTCGTTCGCTCAATCGCTTAATCTCATTGTAAAGTTTCAGCGGTTTCTAGAACGTTTGTTTCACTTCCTCAGTGGTTTTCGTTCCAAATTCTCAAATCACTTATAATAAAATTCCAAAATATTAACTCCTCAATTCCTCAAATTAAATATCTCATTTCTTGATATTACTGATATATAATTCACTGCTCGGTCAAATATTACCCGAAAATAGAATTTGGAATTTCTGAATTCCGATCGCATTTACATACACTTATTTACTCCGTAGATTACTAGTATAACTTCGGAATATCCACACTACGTCTCGTACATAGGTGGCATGAAAAATTTTCTTAATCCTCAAAATCACTATTCATCCACCAAATCATTATTCATTGATGCACTTCATCATAATAGGAAAAGTTTTAATTCTACCGAAATTTTGGGTTCTTACAACACATACAAGTCATCTCATGCTACATCAACTTAAGAAATCAAAGTGAATTTACAATGTCTTGGTGTGTAAGGTGCAAATATTCACATAGTCTACACACATAAATATGCATAGGTACTCAGAAGTCCATGTCAAGTGTAAAAATAAGTTGGTAACCATGCTAAGCCCACAAGAGTACATCTTAGAGTCAAAACTTGGGATCTCATATGCACAAAACAAGCAATAACTCACCTTTCACTCACAAAAGAATATTCACTCAAAATCAAGGGTAAGTGTATCACTCCATTCCAACAAAATCATAAGCATGCTTGACATTTGGTATCAATCTAACTTTAACACAACATACATTAATGATGATAATCAAAAGGTCTTTTATTTGGGTTGTAATGGGGCTAGGGACGAGGTATGTCAAGTAAGGCCAAATAAGGTGAAATGTCAAAAGCTAGAAGGAACCATTATAAATCATACACAACACCATACATCCTCCCCAGACATGGATTTCTGAATTTTTTTTCTTTTTTCAACAAAATTCTTGAATAGTCGAATAAAGAAGGATCACACAAAGCACAAAAACATAAGTATGCTCTCATATAACGTTTTTTTCCTTCTTTTTTCTCTTTTTTTTTTTCTTTTTTTTCAATTTTTTTTTTGGAGAGCTAAGATAAATATATACGCAACCACAATACTTCTTCAAAAATTTATTGAACAGCGACTAACAGGTAAGCAATAAAATCCAATATTTCCCCAAAATTAATGAACAAAAGTAAACCCCATCTCATACACCTTATTACTCCCTCAACTTACTACTAGCCTTTGATAATTGGGATCAAGTATACGTAAGGCTACAAAAGAAAAGGTCTAGGCAAGTAATGTGGTGTGTCACCGAAAAAATAGGATTAAGCTCAAAGGGGTAACTAATTGATCACATGTAAAGGGTGTGGTAATTTGGATAATAATTGGTTATTCCTAAATGCCTTTATCATCTTATCATCAAATAATGTCATGCATTTCAAGAAAGGTCTCAAACAAGTGCTAGCAATGCAAACAATATGTGGACACTCAAGCTCTCAAACATGTGCTAGCAATGCAAACAATATGTGGACACTCAAGCAAACGAATATAAAATGCAAAAGATATGCATATAGGCTCAAAATCTCACTTGGTGGCAAAACATAATCAATCACAAGCAAAAAGACTCTTTAATGCACCTACTTGTACTCAAAACATGCAAACCAATTCTTCTTGCACATATTCAAGTCCTTTTAATTACTTACAACGTTCAATAAGTCTACTAGTTTCAACTTGCTAGTGTATGTGTGTGCACAAGAACTTAGCATATCACTTCTCAATCAAAAGCATCAGATACACAAGAGTACTGTAGCATGTAAGGGTGCATCAATTCAACTTGTTAGGCCGAATACACAATTATAATCAAGATCGTATGAGAGATTAACAATAAAATATGTGTTTAAACAATTAAAAACTGTTTGGAATTAATAACTCCTCTCTCAGTAATGTAAATTATCACAGAGAGGTGCTTAGGTTACAATGAATAATGTTTCACAATGATCGATACCTTTCTAGGGTTAACCTAACTGTATTTATAAGATATACAGCTGCTATACAATCGATAATTGATACTCCTATAAATTAGCTATACAATTGATATCAATTACGATTGCTACACGTCTCCTTAGTCAACTCAATCTCTTTTATAGCTTTTCAATCTTCAAAGATATTAGTTCCATAATAAATCTTCAAACACTGTTGACCTGTAGACGCTGCCTCCAGAGCTTCCATCTGTCAGCGTTTAACTAAACTCTGACTTCTTCCAGCTAAACTCTGATTTATCAGTGTAACACTTAAACATGGATTAATATTCACATCAATTATTTCTAACAATCTCCCCCAACTTGTGCATTAACAAAAATGCATAAGTTTAACAATAAATGATGATGTCAAAACAAATAAACAAATATAGTGTTTAATATACAAACAGAGTTTAACTTCTACTTAACAAAATCTACATAAAACAAGAAAATTCTTATAGAGTTTTAATCTTTAATCTCCTCCACATCTGGTGTTGTTCTAAGGTAGTCGATAAGTAATCTTCTTTCAGCATTTTCAAGCTCTGTCTGCATAATCTCCTTGATCTCCTTTAGCTTAGGATCATCTTCACCAGTTTGATAAATAACAGACCTCAGATCATAGATTTTGTTTCTTCTCATCTCATTCCCCAATCTGATGAACTGTGCTTTAGCTGACTCTGAGTTAAAATCAAGAACTGTTATACCCAGGTCTGTTTTCAGTTTAGCACTACCCTTCTTCATCTCAACAATATTCCCATGATAATCTCTGTATTTTGGGACAAACTGACTGTTGTATCTCATACCTCTGACTGCCAAATTATGCAACATCTTCTTCTTTAGCACATTTGCAGCTTGTTGAGTCCTTTGATTTTTCACCTTGAAGAGATATAGAACATATTCTAATTCCTCCCATAACTTCAAATCATGATCATACTCACCAATTTTGTATACAGTACCATCTTCCATGAAATACAATAGAAAGTCTTTATCCAAACTTCTTTGATGAATCAACTGAACTGATTCTAGTCTGTCTAAACTCTCCTGAGTAACACCATGACCTGGAACAGCTAGTGATGAAGGATCTCGAGGACCAATATTCATTCTGACTTCTTTATGAGAGCCCAATCCAGATTTATCTCGACCTTGCTTTCCTGTTAAAGCTCTACCATGCAGAAAATCAGTAGTAGTACCTCCAGTCATCAGAGATGGATCATGAAGAGTTGGTTTTCCAAACACCATTTGCATCTGAGTAGATAAAGGTCTCTGTACAACTTGTGTAGAAACAGAGGTTGTATTCTTCTTCTTTGAGTCTTCTCCTTCTTTAGCAATGCCTTTTAGCTTCAATCTAGCTTCAGCTTCTGTTGGTTTCTTAGATAATTGTGATCTTTGATCAGCACCAACATTTTCTTTAATCACAATGCCTTTAAGAACAGGCCTAGGAGCTTTTTCTTTCTTTTTAAACTTTCCAGACTTTAAAGCTTTCTGATGTTCTTCTTGTAAGTTCTTTTCTTCAGCTTTAATATCTTCAATAGTAGCTCCTTCTTCATTTTCTTCAAGAAATAACTTAGCAGCCAGTTCTTCATCTGTCTATGGATTTTCAGTGAATAATAAACTCCTGATGTTTGAAGTACCCTGAGTATCAGTAATTATTCCAATAGACTTTGACTTAGAAGACTTGCCAAATTTCAGACTTTGATGAGCTCTTAATAATTTCTTCCCTTTGTCTTTTGCTCCTCCATCTTCAATATCATCCTCCTTAGTCAGAGTTTGAGATTGCCTGCACTTAGACTTAGCAACTCTCTCCCCATTTTTGACATCATCAGGAATCAAGATAGAAGTGATTAGCTCCAAGGAGTTAGCAATGGAATCAATCTTCCCAGACAATACATTCTGATTTTGTTCAACTTGACCCAGCCTCTGAAACAGAGTTTCTTGAGCTTTAGAAATGGTCTTAAACTTTGTCTGATTATCCCTCCGCAGAGTCATATCTCTAGCAACAACATCAGCTCTCAGTTCATTAATAGCTTTTTGAGACTCATCAATTCTTTCATTCAGAGTTTTGACTTGAACAATGGTTGCTTGCAGACTTGAGAGAATATCAGGATTTGAAATCTTCCTTGCAGATTGATGAACAAATTTAGCTGCTCTTTCAATAGGAAAAATACAATCTGACTTATACCAATCCCTTGAATTTTGGTAAAGTGTTCAGCTTCAATGTTATGTTGATCTGAAGGTTTAGAAAAAGGTGTGTGCTTAGCATCAGTTTGAACTGGTATACTCTGAGAAGAGTTTGACTCTGCACTTGCTTCATCTTCAACATCAACAGCTGTATCTTCAACTTGATCAGTATGCACTACAACATTCTCTTCAACAATCTCTGCAGTTTCAGTAACATTCACTGCTATTTCAGCAACAATCTCTGCAGTTGTGTCTCTAGCCTCAACAGACTTTGGAACTTCAACTTGTTCAACCTCTTCACCTTGTTCAGGAACCTGGTGAGCATCAGAGAATAGCCCAGTGTGTGATGCCACTGTTTTATCAAGTACTACAGTTGGCTGATCAGCTGCACCAGTTTCTTCAGAATTTGCAATGATAGGTGAAAGAGGAACATTAATTTGATCAGAGAATGGTATGAATGTTTCAACAAAATCATCCATAGCAGTAAAGCCTTCTCTGTTTTCCTCATCCATTTGTACATTGGCAGGCGTATTGGCAGCTTCTTCTGCAGTATATGTCTCAACAGTAGTTATTTCCTTGGAAATCACCTCTGGAGCTTCAAAGTTCATTTCCTCATCAGAATCATCAAGAATCAATCTTCTTCATTTAATTTGAGGCACCTCTGTTGTCTCTTCTTCAGTAGAATCCTCTAGAATAGAAGGTGATGGAGGTCTGTTTGCCCTTTCTTTTCTAGCCCTTTTAGTCCTGACAGACTCCTTTTGAATTTGAATAGATTCTCTTTTAGCTTTAGCTAGTCGATGCTGTGTATTTGCTGCTGTGTGTTTTCTTCTACCTCCATGTTTTGGTTTGGATGGTTGTTGTTCAGTTTGAGATTGAGGTTGAGGTTGAGGTTGTGTTTCAGTGTTTAGAGTTTGAGGTTCTGTGTTTGTAGGTGGTTGAATGGGTTCAGTGTTTATAGATTGTTGAGGTTCAGTGTTTGTGTAACACCCCCAGATCCGGGGTCAAGGATCTGGTGGTTACGGTCTTACATCCATTCATAATACTTGACTTGAGTCCACAATAAATAAATCACATGCTGTGACCCCACAATAATTTCCACTCACACACACAACAGTTATAGTCCCAGAGATGAAATTGAAATAAGTCTTACATTAAAGGGTTACGAATAAAAGTTATTACAATCCCAAAAGGATAACATCATAAGTTTAAAAGTTTTGCCGTTAATTACATTAATTATACATATAGTTAAACAAGAAACAAAAGCTGTCTAACTATGCTACCTCAGCAATGGCGGCTAGCATCTCAGCGGGTAGTCCGGTGGGTCGGGTAACCTGCTTGCGCCGAGTGCGCCTGACGCGAGCCATCTGTCCTAGCTGTTGTTGTGACATAATATGAACAAGGCAAGGGTGAGCGAAAGCCCACCAACAATAATATGACTGAACAGTGATACATATATACAGCAGTTCAAAATATCCTTTGAAATCATATGCCATGCATTAATGAAGTTATTGCCAGTATAATATAAAGGATGAAGTTACTAGGTAACTCAATGTATTTGTTTGTAGAAATAGCTGCTACATCAAAAGTAAGCGAGATATTCTCACTGTTATTAAAGAGAGGAACTTGCATGAAAAGATTGCAATTCCAGTTATGAACACTTTTCCAGCTCCGCCAACAGTAATCATGTTGCAGAAAATAAATAAGTTTGGATGATGAACCAATGATGGAGTATTCACCGCGCCCGCTGTTCCAATCTTGATGATCAGTCGAGATCGTATAGCTCAATTTAGATTTACTACCGGTAGAAGGAAGAACTGACGGCTTTACTTGTCTACCGCCTTACTAGCTCTCCCCGACCAACGGTTGGGCCAAAGGGGATGGATCGGCGCTACTCGGCCTCTTACACGACTCCTAGTTCAAATAGAATTCATGATTCTGAATGTAACGTTCGTCCCCCTTTCCCCAAGTATAATACTTGTTGATAAGACTCTACAATGTAGTCGTATCTAGTTGGAAAGGAAAATTCACCAGCAACTTCCAAGCTGTGGCTTGGTATCGAATATCAACTTGTTCTAACAATCTTACCCCTCGAAAGATGAGAAGGTAAACAACGACTTAATAAGTCAACAGCACCCGAGTTGCGAGTGAAGAGAATACTTTATGACCGGGAAGTCGACAAGATAAATAACATTTTCCAAGTAAGGTTCCCTTATTATTAGAGAGGTAGACTCAAAGAAGAATGATGTCTGAGAACCTTTCTTGATATAAGATTAATAATAATATGACTCCGAGATATTTTCCGTAATAATCGAAGAAGATAAACCTTATCGAGGTTATTCTAAGTATGGAACAAATATTCAGAGAATATTTATTGAATTAAAATATTTTACAGAATATTTAGGAACATGAAAGAATATCTTTAATCAGAGTATTTCTCAAATAATCCTTGAAGAAATATCGAGAGAATATTTATTGAATAAATAAATATTTAAATGAATATTCAAAATAATATTCATTAATTAATAGGACCTGAAAGGAATATTTAAGACAATATTCATAATTAATTAGGAATTTAAATGAATATTCAAAAAGTAATATTCATTTAATGAATAATATTCTAAATGAATATCAAGTAATATTCATTTAGTAATCCAAGCCCTAAAGGAATATTCGAGATAATATTCTATAAATAAATCAGGCTTCATATGAATATTTAAAATAATATTTATCAAGTAATTAATATCTTAAATGAATTTCAAAAGTAATATTTATTTAATAAAATAATATTCCAAATGAATATCCAAATAATATTCATTTAGTAGACTCATCTTTAGAAGAATATTCGAAATAATAATCGATAATCAATTCGACTCTGAATGAATATTGAAAAATATTATTCGTCGAATGGTTACGTTCAAATAATTATTTGAAGTAAGGATCGTTAAATAAATAATCTCGAACGAATATTCAAATAATATTAGTCGCCCAAATAATAGAAAATATTTACTTAAATATTTTCCTCCGAGGTAATCTCGATATATCAAGAAATATTGACTCCCGGTCTATATTTGATGAATAAGATGGATACGCCCTTCTATGAGGGCCTTACAATAACTGGCTTATAATTGATACGTTAGCTATCTAATTTATAAGCCAATAAACAATCAAGGAACAAGCATAACGATATAACTTGAAAGTAGGCATGCATGCTATGGCATATGTATAACAGAAAACATATATATATATATATATATATATATATATATATATATATATCACAACAACAGCCTAAAAGAAGGGAATTGAAACTTGCCTGGTAGTCGAGTACGGTAAGGGGTAGTGGTAGCGGGTCCCGGTTCAGCTTGGTGATCTATATATAGCCAAGGCATTCAGGATTAATCACTTAACATCTTAAAAGTTAAGTTATACTTAAATCGAAACACGTTCTCGAGTTATCTCGTTATATCCTTTTTAGTGGATTCCTTTTTATCATTGATCCGACCCGACATTTGTTCGTTAATACGACATGTCACTGTATTTATACTTGGGACATACTTAAGTCATACAAGTTCTAAGGTCGATCGTTACGAACCAATATTATACTCCGAGTTTTATCGCCCGTTTTCTAAGTGTTTTACCGAAGTTATAAAAGAGTCGTCTTTTAGGGGTTCGTTCGCGTTAAACCTCGACTCGAACATTTTTAATAAATCGAAAAATGATCCTTTTGACATACGGTTTTCTTTCACACCTTCCTTTTTACCTCTAGTATTTATTTACCAAGATTCGCCATGACGTTACATAGTTTACGAGGGTTCAATTTCAGTTACGAACTTTCGTTTACGGATTCGAACTACTTTTAGTAAATCGGTCATAAATCCTAAACCGTAAGTCTGTTTCACGTGATCTTTATATCAAAACGAAGCTTAGAACATTACCTATCCTAACATGGCAGATAAAGTCTCTGGACAGTAGGGTTTTGACATGGAAAATGGCATACAAAACATGGTATTGTAAAATCGGACATTATAATGGCTGTAATACGAACGTTCCAAAAATCACAATCAGCAACCCAAGCCACACCGGGCATCTAAACAACTTACACACATAATAAGAATCTCACAAGTCCAGAGGCTACTGATCTTAGCATCACAACCATCATGCATCTTAAATCATATAACTAATTACATAATCATGCTTATAATTATCACTATAATCATACCAAGCTAAATCCATCAAGAACATGCTTAAAACTCAAAGTAGATCTAGGGTTTTCAAGTCTTATACCTTCCTGGTAGTATGTAATAGCCTCACAAAGCTTGGTATTGCCCTTGGATTGCCTTAACTTAGCTAGGATCAACCATGAAAACAAGAAAAACAAAGATTAGTTCTTGAAAACACTATTCATCATCACCTTCTTGATTTTATATCTCAAGAATGGAATGGAATTTGAAGCTAAAATTTATAGGGTATCTTTGTTATGATATGTAGGACTCACCTAATTAATCTTGATGTTTTTGAAAGGTGGGAACCCCTTCCTCTAGCTTCTTGGCCGAGAGCTTCCTTTAATGGAGTTTTTGGTTTCTTTTTTTTTTTGTTTTGCTTTATTAAGGCTTAATACATGTATTATTATGTATATAACTTGGATGCATCTCCTCCTTTTGTGTTTTCACTCATCTATAGGTCCAAGTGTTGGCTTCTTAGTGGACCATGTGTTGGCACCACATTAAACAACTCCATTTTTGGTTAAATGCTAAAGAATCATCCTAGTTGTAGTTGACTTCCATGTGACATACTTTGGTTTCTATTATTCCATCCACTTGCACATACATGTATCTTGCTTTCTCTGCTTGATTCTGTGTCCGGTTATTGCTCGTTTCGATTGATCGTTCGTAGGAATATTTCACGGATTTCTAATTAGGGTTTACCGGGAATCCTTTTTAATATTAATACTATCATTCTCCATCTTTCATTCTAACTTTCCAATTTATATTCCTTAAATCCATTCGTTAAATACTTAAGGCTATCAGTGTCCAGGGAACTCTCGGAGAAAATAAAAGTGCGGTTTTTCAGAATCCGACAGCTTTTACATACACTTATTTTCCCCCTGGATCACTAATACGAAATCGGAAATCCGTTCCGAAAACTTCTATATAGTGTCGTTTCATATTATTCTATACTCCCACCAAAACACTATTCATTCTTTATTCTTTACTTATTCTCTTAGGGTTGTACAATTGTCCGTATTCTCTTTCGATCGTTCCTTAACCTTTTTACGGAACTACTGGATTAATCGTTATCGATCTGGATGACATGAGAATATTCTCCTGCTTGAAATTGCCATATCTTATTCCCTTAGAAGATAGATTATTCTTACCGATGTTGTCACCCTTTAGCATTCTTCAAGACATAGAAATAATAAAGTCGAATTCCATTCATTCTTTCCAAATATCAATTATTACATTGTAGCCATAACCACTATTCATTCTTACATCATTAAATACATAAAAGTTTTAATTCCACCCAAAATCTGGGTTCTTACATTCTCCCCTCCTTAAAAGGATTCCGTCCCGGAATCAGTTTGAAAACAAGTGGGGGTACTTCTCTTGCATTGCACTTTCAAGTTCCCAGGTTGATTCTTCTACATTGTGGTTCTGCCACAAAACTCTGACTAGCTGAATGACCTTGTTTCGGAGCACTTGTTCTTTCCGGTCTATGATTTCCACAGGTTGCTCTACATAGGTCAAGTCTGGTTGCATGTCCACTTGCTCATACTCTACAATATGCTTGGCATCCGGATTATACTTCCTCAGCATCGAAACATGGAACACATTGTGCACCTGCTGTAGATTCGGGGGCAATGCAAGCTCATAAGCTAGTTCCCCAATCCGTCTCAAGATCTCAAATGGTCCAATGTATCTGGGACTCAGCTTTCCTTTCTTCCCAAATCTCATTAAACCTTTCCAAGGTGACACTTTCAAGAATACTAGGTCCCCTACTTCGTATTCCTTGCCTTTCCAAGCTAAGTCGGCATATTTCTTTTGTCGATCCTGGGCTGCTACCAGCCGTCCTCTGATTAGATCTACTGCATCTTTAGTTCGTTGGACCACTTCGGGCCCGAGCATCTTTCGCTCTCTAACTTCATCCCAATACAAGGGAGATCGACATTTTCTTCCATAAAGGGCCTCATAAGGTGGCATCCCAATGCTTGAATGATAACTGTTGTTGTAGGAGAACTCAATCAATGGCAAGTGATCATCCCAATTTCCTTTGAAGTCTATCGCGCAGACTCTCAACATATCCTCTAGCGTTTGGATGGTCCTCTCACTTTGCCCATCTGTCTGGGGGTGGTAGGCTATGCTCATGTTCAGCCGGGTCCCTACACATTCTTGAAAACTTCTCCAAAACCTGGAGTTAAATGTAGGATCTCGATCGGATACTATTGCGACTGGGACTCCATGTCCCGTCACTATCTCTTTTAAGTAGATGTGCACTAGTCTGTCGACCGTGTACCTTTCGTTGATCGGGAGAAAGTGAGCTGACTTCGTCAGTCGATCTACAATTACCCATATGGCATCATGATTAGCCTTGGTCCTTGGTAAACCTACTACGAAATCCATGGCTATGTGTTCCCATTTCCATTCTGGAATCTCTAAGGGATGTAGAAGTCCGCTGGGTTTCTGGTGCTCTGCTTTCACTCGTTGGCAGGTCAAGCATCTACTTTCCCACTCTGCTACGTCCTTTTTCATATTGGGCCACCAGTAATACTCCTTCAAATCCCTATACATTTTGGTGCTACCGGGGTGCACTGAGTATCTTGAGTTGTGTGCCTCATTTAAAATCTCATCCTTGAGTTCCTGAACGTTTGGGATCCATATCCTGTACGTGTACCTCATGATCCCCTCCTTGTCTCTTTCACACTTAATTTCCTCCCCGGTCATTATCTTTTCCATGGAGTTCTCTTCTTCCTCCATCATCCGCTCCTGGCACCGTCTAATCTTTTCTAACAATGGAGGTTGGATTCTAATTTCCATCAACTTTTCTTGGCCCTCTCCAGGTAACTTAATCTCAATATCCATCTTCTCAAAACTTTTCACTAGCTCTTTTTCTGAAGTTATCATCTTGAGCTTCTCTTTCCTACTAAGGGCGTCAGCCACCACATTGGCTTTGCCCGGGTGATAGCGAATTTCACAATCGTAATCCTTGATTAACTCTAACCATCTCCTCTGGCGCATGTTAAGCTCTTTCTGAGTGAAAATGTACTTGAGGCTCTTATGGTCAGTGTAAATCTCGCACTTTTCCCCATACAGGTAGTGTCTCCAAATCTTTAAAACGAAGACTATGGCTGCTAGTTCTAGATCATGCGTGGGATATCTGACCTCATAATCCTTCAATTGCCTAGACGCATACGCTATTACCTTGCCGTGCTGCATAAGCACGCATCCCAGTCCTTTATGCGAAGCGTCACTGTAAATCACGAAATCTCCTTTTCCATCAGGTAATGCCAACACTGGGGCTGTCACCAGCCTCTTCTTTAACTCTTGGAAACTCTTCTCGCATTTCTCAGTCCATTCAAATTTCTCGGTTTTACGGGTAAGTCGAGTTAATGGAGCTGCGATTTTCGCAAAGTCTTGGACAAACCTCCTGTAATATCCGGCCAGTCCGATGAAACTCCTCACCTCGGTTGGAGTAGTTGGCCGTTCCCAGCTTGAAACTGCTTCTATCTTGGAGGGGTCAACCAACACTCCTTCTCTATTGATCACGTGCCCTAAGAATTGTACCTCATTTTTCCAAAACTCACACTTGGAGAACTTGGCATATAACTGCTCCTTCCTGAGTATTTCTAAGGTTATCCTTAAATGTTCAGCGTGTTCTGCCTCTGTCTTTGAGTAGATGAGAATATCATTAATGAAGACTATCACGAATTTGTCCAAGTATTCCTTGAACACTCTATTCATTAGGTCCATGAAGGCTGCTGGGGCGTTGGTCATTCCAAATGACATAACGAAGAACTCATAATGTCCATATCTAGTACGGAATGCAGTCTTCGGGATATCTTCAGGTTTGATCTTCAGTTGGTGATATCCCGTTCTCAGATCAATTTTAGAGAAGTATTCAGCGCTTCTTAGCTGGTCAAACAAATCGTCTATCCTGGGCAATGGATACTTATTCTTTATGGTTAGCTTGTTCAATTCTCTGTAGTCGATGCATAACCTCATACTCCCATCCTTTTTCTTAACAAACAACACTGGTGCGCCCCAAGGTGACACACTGGGCCTTATCATGCCCTTATCCAACAATTCCTGTAGTTGTTTAGCTAGCTCCTTCATTTCTACTGGGGCTAGTCGGTACGGGGCCTTCGTAACCGGCGCCGTCCCCGGGGCTAACTCGATGGCAAACTCAATTACCCTATCAGGTGGTAGTCCGGGAAGATCTTGTGGGAACACGTCCTCGAACTCATTAACTACCAGAATGTCTTGCAATCTTGGCACTTCCTTCTGAGAGTCTATAACGTAGGCTAAATAAGCCTCGTTCCCTTTTCGTAACAATCTCTTGGTTTGCGCCATGGTCAGAATTTTCCGGGTCTGTCGCATCCCCTTAAACACTATTTCTTACTTCCCTGGGGTTTTCAACTTAACCTTTTTCCCTTTACAATCTATCCGCGCATCATTGCGAGACAACCAATCCATACCCAAAATGACATCGAATTCCCCTAGCTTAAAAGGAATTAAATCGACATAGAAGGATCGTCCTCCTATTTCTAGCTTACAATCGGGGTGAATTTGATTAACCGGTACGATTTCCTGATTAGCTATTTCTACTTGTAAGGAATCTCTTAGTTGCTGGGTTTTAAGTTTCAATTTATGCACAAAATCTCTAGATATAAAAGACTTAGTTGCTCCTGAATCAAATAAGACATTTGCACTGACTGAATTGAGAGAAAATGTACCTGTTATCACATCTGTGTCCCTCACGGCATCTTGTACTGACATATTAAAAGTCCTAGCAGTTGGTGGCCTATTTGAGGCAACCTTGCTTGCTCCTGATGCTGCTGGTTTGCTCCTTGGGCAATCCTTCCTCATGTGCCCTCGCTGTCCACACTGGAAACAGGTTGTGCTGTTAGGGATGACCGTGGTGCAAGAGGTAGCATAGTGCCCAGCTCGCCCACACTTATAACAGTTTATCTGCTTCAGGTTGCACACCCCGGAGTGCCTCTTCCCACAAGTAGCACACAATGGCAATGGAGGTCGAGAAGGGTTGGAACGGGACATTCCTGATTGATGGCCGCCCTGGCTCACACTTACACTCACAGATGGTTTAAACCCTACATTCATCCCAGGTAGGGAAACCGCTCCTCGATTAAACTTGGTTGGGGGTTTTCCTCCAGCGGATCTTCCGCCCATACTAACATGCTTTCTCTTTATCCCCCATTTCTCTCTCTCTCTCTCTGCATCTGATCACTACCAGCCTACACAATGGTTGCCTTCTGCACCAAGGTGGCATAATCTGTAATCTCTAAAACCGCTACCCTATTCTGGATCCACTACTTCAGCCCTTGTTGAAACCTGTTAGCTTTCTTTTCTTCTGTGTCTACAAACTCTGGCAGAAATCTCGACAACTCAGTAAATTTGGCCTCATAGTCAGCCACTGACATATTGTTCTGTTTCAGTTCCAAAAACTTAAGTTCCATCTGGGTTTTCATGAACTTCGGGAAGTACTTCTCCAGGAATAACTGTTTGAACCTTTCCCAGGCTACGACAACATCAGTCTCCATGTTCTTCTTGGCTTCCCACCAATAATTGGCCTCTCCCTTTAGTAGGTAAGTAGCAAAAACAGTCTTCTGAGCCTCATTGATACTCAGAATCTCGAAAGATTTTTCCATTTCCTTGATCCAGGCCCTCGCCTCAACGGGATCAGCCGATCCGTGGAACTCTGGGGGCTTAAGGGACTTAAAGCCCCTAAAGGAATTTGCCACTGAAGTGTTGTTGCCTGGTGGTGGTTGGGGGTATTGGTTCAAATTCTGCCTAAGTAGATCCATAAACTGGCCCATGGGGTTTCCGCCCTGGTTCTCCCCTTCCTGTTCTACTTCAGTTTCTCCACCCTCGATTTCCCCCTCAAATTCTTCAGAGTACAGGGGTTCATCCTCTGCTCCATACTGGGAATCTTCTTGCTCATTATAATCCTGATCTTGTTCTTCACTACTTTCATGGTTTTCCTCGTGTTGGTTGTGACTCTCTTGGTCAGTAGATTCTTGGGGGTAAACCCTATTGCCCATTCGTCTTGGAGGCATTTTACTGAAAATTTGGAAAATTTTACATTAGGTTCACTTACCTGTTTTAAAGGATTTTTCCTTGCATAATTCTTTACATGACTGGGTTTAAGATCCCACAGTTTTATATATCATGGCAACTTAATCAAAAAGACAGTACATATGCTAATAAACTCGTGATCACATCCCAACAAAATTGAAATGACTGAAAGGGAAACAAATATATACCAGGTACCGAAAAGGTACAACATCCGAGTTACAACAATAGTTTAAAGTACAGCCATCCTAACAACAACAACAAGTCAAAAGTGAAATACGCTGTCTATCTGTCTAGTCTGCCAAAAAGGGAAAACAAGTACAAGAAAACCATCCCTACAAAAGCCGGCACTACTATGTCCGTACATGACTAGACAACTAGACCACTGCATCACTACATCTCAAATCAGCCACCACGACGAAACATCCTCCGAACCCTCCCCATGGCGATGCGGAAAATCTCCTCAGCCTCTGCTCTGTCTACCCTACCATGCCCATCAGTAGGCAACTGTCGCACCCTCACCCGAGCCCTCAGCTCGATGCGGGTCACAGCCCTATACCCAACCCTGTCACTGATAGTCCTCCTGCCCTGCAACCTCATCCGGGCGGCTCTCTCTGCTGCTAACTCCCTCCTAGACTCTGCCAACCTGGCATCTGCCACAGACAACTCTCTATAAAGCCCCAATCAAGTTGTGAACACATACTGGGACTCCTCCTATCGGGGCATGAGGTGGGGTGGATGGCTCAGCTGGAGCGGCAGTCTCTGTCTGCTGGGGCTCTCGGGTAAGTTCCTCAAACTCATCGGGGTATGGGCTCACAGGTAGTGGTGGTGGGGTAGGGGCTCTCTCAACAGAGAGGGGTGGCACTCGTAGTCCGGAACTCCCTACTGCATCCTCTACTGGCTCAACCTCATCCACAGCCTGTCCAACAACAGCAGCCATGACCTGCTCAGTGGTCATATCAGTATCCTCCTCCATAGTCCTAATCTCAGATACAACCCAATAATCCTCATCCTCAGCAACTAACTCAGCATCCTGTCCTGTCTGGATCCCCTCCGGGTCCTCCTCCCCCTCAGTCTCAACAACATCTGTGTCAGCATCAACCTGGAGCTCCTCAGGGTCCTCCTCCTCAGACTCGATCACATCAGTATCAGCATCAACCTGGACCTCCTCAGCGTCCTCCTCCTCAGGCTCAGTATCCTCCTCAGGCAAGTGCTCATAGTATGGGTCCCTAGTCCGGAACATGTCCTTATCATGCTGTCTCGCAGCTGCCTCCTGGGCCGACATGTCGCTCGCCTACAAAAGACGAACTATGTTACTATCATGATACTTAAAAAAATTCCCGTAAGGGTTTTAGGTGAACCTGGCAAGGGTTCTTATTATATTATTGAATTTATTATTATATAACGTCGTATCATCTCTTGGGATATATAACTCTCGCTCTGATACCATCTCTGGAACACCCCCAGATCCGGGGTCAGGGATCTGGTGGTTACGGTCTTACATCCATTCATAATACTTGACTTGAGTCCACAATAAATAAATCACATGCTGTGACCCCACAATAATTTCCACTCACACACACAACAGTTATAGTCCCAGAGATGAAATTGAAATAAGTCTTACATTAAAGGGTTACGAATAAAAGTTATTACAATCCCAAAAGGATAACATCATAAGTTTAAAAGTTTTGCCGTTAATTACATTAATTATACATATAGTTAAACAGGAAACAAAAGCTGTCTAACTATGCTACCTCAGCAATGGCGGCTAGCATCTCAGCGGGTAGTCCGGTGGGTCGGGTAACCTGCTTGCGCCGAGTGCGCCTGACGCGAGCCATCTGTCCTAGCTGTTGTTGTGACACAATATGAACAAGGCAAGGGTGAGCGAAAGCCCACCAACAATATATGACAGAACAGTGATACATATATACAGCAGTTCAAAATATCCTTTGAAATCATATGCCATGCATTAATGAAGTTATTGCCAGTATAATATAAAGGATGAAGTTACTAGGTAACTCAAAGTATTTTTTTGTAGAAATATCTGCTACATCAAAAGTAAGCGAGATATTCTCACTGTTATTAAAGAGAGGAACTTGCATGAAAAGATTGCAATTCCAGTTATGAACACTTTTCCAGCTCTGCCAACAGTAATCATGTTGCAGAAAATAAATAAGTTTGGATGATGAACCAATGATGGAGTATTCACCGCGCCCGCTGTTCCAATCTTGATGATCAGTCGAGATCGTACAGCTCAATTTAGATTTACTACCGGTAGAAGGAAGAACTGACGGCTTTACTTGTCTACCGCCTTACTAGCTCTCCCCGACCAACGGTTGGGCCAAAGGGGATGGACCGGCGCTACTCGGCCTCTTACACGACTCCTAGTTCAAATAGAATTCATGATTCTGAATGTAACGTTCGTCCCCCTTTCCCCAAGTATACTACTTGTTGATAAGACTCTACAAGGTAGTCGTATCTAGTTGGAAAGGAAAATTCACCAGCAACTTCCAAGCTGTGGCTTGGTATCGAATATCAACCTGTTCCAACAATCTTACCCCTCGAAAGATGAGAAGGTAAACAACGACTTAATAAGTCAGCAGCACCCGAGTTGCGAGTGAAGAGAATACTTTATGACCGGGAAGTCGACAAGATAAATAACATTTTCCAAGTAAGGTTCCCTTATTATTAGAGAGGTAGACTCAAAGAAGAATGATGTCTGAGAACCTTTCTTGATATAAGATTAATAATAATATGACTCCGAGATATTTTCCGTAATAATCGAAGAAGATAAACCTTATCGAGGTTATTCTAAGTATGGAACAAATATTCAGAGAATATTTATTGAATTAAAATATTTTACAGAATATTTAGGAACATGAAAGAATATCTTTAATCAG
The DNA here is from genome assembly GCA_036435485.1 of Saposhnikovia divaricata. Taxonomy (NCBI): domain Eukaryota; kingdom Viridiplantae; phylum Streptophyta; class Magnoliopsida; order Apiales; family Apiaceae; genus Saposhnikovia; species Saposhnikovia divaricata. The sequence goes on from CM071596.1 coordinate 90,138,088, forward strand.
AGTATTTCTCAAATAATCCTTGAAGAAATATCGAGAGAATATTTATTGAATAAATAAATATTTAAATGAATATTCAAAATAATATTCATTAATTAATAGGACCTGAAAGGAATATTTAAGACAATATTCATAATTAATTAGGAATTTAAATGAATATTCAAAAAGTAATATTCATTTAATGAATAATATTCTAAATGAATATCAAGTAATATTCATTTAGTAATCCAAGCCCTAAAGGAATATTCAAGATAATATTCGATAAATAAATCAGGCTTCAGATGAATATTTAAAATAATATTCATCAAGTAATTAATATCTTAAATGAATTTCAAAAGTAATATTTATTTAATAAAATAATATTCCAAATGAATATCCAAATAATATTCATTTACTAGACTCATCTTTAGAAGAATATTCGAAATAATAATCGATAATCAATTCGACTCTGAATGAATATTGAAAAATATTATTCGTCGAATGGTTACGTTCAAATAATTATTTGAAGTAAGGATCGTTAAATAAATAATCTCGAACGAATATTCAAAAAATATTCGTCGCCCAAATAATAGAAAATATTTACTTAAATATTTTCCTCCGAGGTAATCTCGATATATCAAGAAATATTGACTCCCGGTCTATATTTGATGAATAAGATGGATACGCCCTTCTATGAGGGCCTTACAATAACTGGCTTATAATTGATACGTTAGCTATCTAATTTATAAGCCAATAAACAATCAGGGAACAAGCATAACGATATAACTTGAAAGTAGGCATGCATGCTATGGCGTATATATAACAGAAAACATATATATATATATATATATATATATATATATATATATATATATATATATATATATATATATATATATATATATTCAATCACAACAACAGCCTAAAAGAAGTGAATTGAAACTTGCCTGGTAGTCGAGTACGGTAAGGGGTAGTGGTAGCGGGTCCCGGTTCAGCTTGGTGATCTATAAATAGCCAAGGCATTCGGGATTAATCACTTAACATCTTAAAAGTTAAGTTATACTTAAATCGAAACACGTTCTCGAGTTATCTCGTTATATCCCTTTTAGTGGATTCCTTTTTATCATTGATCCGACCCGACATTTGTTCGTTAATACGACATGTCACTGTACTTATACTTGGGACATACTTAAGTCATACAAGTTCTAAGGTCGATCGTTACGAACCAATATTATACTCCGAGTTTTATCGCCCGTTTTCTAAGTGTTTTACCGAAGTTATAAAAGAGTCATCTTTTAGGGGTTCGTTCGCGTTTAACCTCGACTCGAACATTTTTAATAAATCGAAAAATGATCCTTTTGACATACGGTTTTCTTTCACACATTCCTTTTTACCTCTAGTATTTATTTACCAAGATTCACCATGACGTTACATAGTTTACGAGGGTTCAATTTCAGTTACGAACTTTCGTTTACGGATTCGAACTACTTTTAGTAAATCGGTAATAAATCGTAAACCGTAAGTCTGTTTCACGTGATCTTTATATCAAAACGAAGCTTAAAACATTACCTATCCTAACATGGCAGATAAAGTCTCTGGACAGTAGGGTTTTGACATGGAAAATGGCATACAAAACATGCTATTGTAAAATCGGACATTATAACGGCTGTAATACGAACGTTCCAAAAATCACAATCAACAGCCCTAGCCACACCGGGCATCTAAACAACTTATACACATAATAAGCATCTCACAAGTCCAGAGGCTACTGATCTTAGCATCAAAACCATCATGCATTTTAAATCATATATCTAATTACATAATCATGCTTATAATTATCACTATAATCATGCCAAGCTAAATCCATCAAGAACATGCTTAAAACTCAAAGTAGATCTAGGGTTTTCAAGTCTTATACCTTCCTTGTAGTATGTACTAGCCTCACAAAGCTTGGTATTGCCCTTGGATTGCCTTAACTTAGCTAGGATCAACCATGAAAACAAGAAAAACAAAGATTAGTTCTTGAAAACACTATTCATCATCACCTTCTTGATTTTATATCTCAAGAATTGAATGGAATTTGAAGCAAAAATTTATAGGGTATCTTTGTTATGATATGTAGGACTCACCTAATTAATCTTGAGGTTTTTAAATGGTGGGAACCCCTTCCTCTAGCTTCTTCGCCGAGAGCTTCCTTTAATGGAGTTCTTGGTTTCTTTTTTTTTTTTTGTTTTGCTTTATTAAGGCTTAATACATGTATTATTATGTATATAACTTGGATGCATCTCCTCCTTTTGTGTTGTCACTCATCTATAGGTCCAAGTGTTGGCTTCTTAGTGCACCATGTGTTGGCACCACATTAAACAACTCCATTTTTGGTTAAATGCTAAAGAATCATCCTAGTTGTAGTTGACTTCCATGTGACATACTTTGGTTTCTATTATTCCATCCACTTGCACATACATGTATCTTGCTTTCTCTGCTTGATTCTGTGTCCAGTTATTGCTCGTTTCGATTGATCGTTCGTAGGAATATTTCACGGATTTCTAATTAGGGTTTACCGGGAATCCTTTTTAATATTAATACTATCATTCTCCATATTTAATTCTAACTTTCCAATTTATATTCCTTAAATCCATTCGTTAAATACTTAATGCTATCAGTGTCCAGGGAACTCTCGGAGAAAATAAAAGTACGGTTTTTCAGAATCCGACAGCTTTTATATACACTTATTTTCCCCTTGGATCACTAATACGAACTGGGAAATCCGTTCCGAATACTTCTATATAGTGTCGTTTCATATTATTCTATACTCCCATCAAAACACTATTCATTCTTTATTCTTTACTTATTCTCTTAGGGTTGTACAATTGCCCGTATTCTCTTTCGATCGTTCCTTAACATTTTTACGGAACTGCTGGATTAATCGTTATCGATCTGGATGACATGAGAATATTCTCCTGCTTGAAATTGCCATATCTTATTCCCTTAGAAGATAGATTATTCTTACCTATGTTGTCACCCTTTAGCATTCTTCAAGACATAGAAATAATAAAGTCGAATTCCATTCATTCTTTCCAAATATCAATTATTACATTGTAGCCACAACCGCTATTCATTCTTACATCATTAAATACATAAAAGTTTTAATTCCACCCAAAATCTGGGTTCTTACAGTTTGTAGGTTCGGGCTTAGGCTGTGGAGGATCTTGAGGTTGATTTAGGAAATTTTGAATTGCAAGAGGCAACACCAAATTAGGTAATTGCTCCTTGTTAGAATCTTTGTTGGTTAGATCAGAAAAAATCCTTTTATTAACCTTAAAGGCTAATATGGTGTCATCCTCAGAAATTTCAACACCAGAAACACAAGCAGTGAATAATAATTGACAAAATCTAGCAAAATAGATTGTACTAGACTCTGACAACCTATCACCTAAATTCATTAAGACAAGTCAACCAAAATCGAAATTACTTCCATAGAGAAGAGAATACCCGATTTGAAGATTGTCAGTAGGAATGGCGTCCCAGTTGGTGACTTTCTTGCCAAAAGCTCTTGTGATGCAATCAAAGAAGAAACTCCATTCCTTCCTGAGCCCTGGCCTTTTTACATTACCAAGCTTGTCTAAAGAACCAGAAAACCTCAACTGCTACAACATCTCCTTCAAATGATTCTCACGCCAGCAACAGTGTATGAAGTGTGAGTGTCGAACCCATAGTATCTCTAACAGTTGTAGGAGTAATCACATACTCTGTCTCCTCATAAGTGAAAAAAATTGATGGATTCCCATTCTCAACACACTTTACCACTCCAACACTCATTAACAGTTGGCAATAATTTATTTTATTTTTCAAAGATTCTTTTTACCCCAAGTATGTAAATTGTCTAAAATAAATTACCTTAGAGTATTAGACAAAATTCATCAGCGTTTATCAATTCTCCAACTGTATTACCATAATCCTTTCAAAAACTGCACATGTATGAATATATGTGTGTGTATAGCAGAGTTTACCAATTCAAATTTTAGAGCATCTAATTTTTCATAAAATCCATAAAGTAAATCAGTAAACACTGGATGCACAAACTCTCATAGTAAACACTGAATGTATGATGAATGCTAAACTCTGTAGTAAACAATTTATATATAGTAACATTTAATTAATTTATATCCCCCTCTGACTTTTTTTTATATTCTATTCATTCCAGTAATAAGAGGTTGGAACTAGTCACCAAAAAATCCCATAATTTTAGCCCTTATCATTTTGATAAGTTTCTGGGTCATCCTAGTCTTTGACTAGTCACCAAAAATTAGAGAATTTTAACCTTTACTATATACCAGCAACTTCCTGGGTCGTCCTAGACACCAACATGATCTCAAAGGAGTTCTAACAGTCTATATACATAAGCTTTGGGGGTAGACTAATAACAAAATCTAACTTAACAGTGTATAACTAACAGAGTTTAGAGCTCATCAACATCAGAAATTATTAATGAGAGGCAATGCACACAGTATTTACAGACTCAGAGTTTAGGATAAATAAACTAAGAGATGCTATAAATATGAAACAGTATCATGCTGTGTTAATTTTCTGCACAATCTAAGATTAGATCACAAATAACTTAGAAGGATTCATGATTAATTACTAAGAATCATGCTTCATACAAATTTCTTCATTGGTGTTAACATTCAGACAAAAACATTATCAGAGTTTCTCAGAGTTTATCCAACATATCAACAGTGTGTGACCTACAGAGCATGCTAACAGAGCTTAACAGTTAATGAATAGAGTTTGCATAGCAGTTAACATACCACAGAATTATGAGCAACACAGTACCAATATCTCTAGTCAAAACCAGAGACCATTCCTAGTTCATTTACCAGCCTTGTTAATACAGCTTCACTCAATGGCTTGGTGAAGATATCTGTAAGCTGTTGTTCTGTTGACACAAAATGAAGCTTAATATTCCCTTCCTCTACATATTCTCTGATAATGTGGTACCTTATGCTGATGTGCTTGGTCATTGAATGCTGTACTGGATTACCTATCATAGCAATAGCACTTTGATTATCACAGTAAATAGGAATTTTACTGTACCTCAATCCATAATCCAGAAATTGATTCTTCATCCACAGAATCTATGCACCACATAAACCACCAGCAACAATATACTCTGCTTCAGCTGTAGATGTTGAAATTGATTTCTGTTTCTTGCTGTACCAAGAAACAAGTCTATCACCCAGAAATTGACAACTTCCACTGGTGCTATTTCTGTCTATCTTGCAGCCTGCAAAGTCTGCATCAGAGTAACCAAGTAGCTTGAAATCTGATTCTCTAGGATACCACAGATCTAAGGTTATGGTTCCCTTGAGATACTTAAAAATCCTCTTCACAGCTGTTAGATGTGGTTCTCAGGGATCTGCCTGAAACCTTGCATAGAGACAAGTTGCATACATAATATCAGGCCTGCTAGCTGTTAGATAAAGAAGAGACCCTATCATGCCTCTGTAGTTTGTCATATCTACTAAAGCTCCTATGTCTTTGTCCAACTTTGTTGCTGTTGCCATGGGAGTTGTTGTAGATGAGCAGTCAAGCGTACCAAATTTCTTGAGAAGATTTCTGGTATATTTTTCTTGATTTATGAAAATCCCATCATCTGTTTGCTTCACCTGTAAGCCTAGAAAATAACTAAGCTCTCCCATCATGCTCATTTGATACCTGGACTGCATGAGCTTGGCAAACGTTTTACAGAGTTTATCATTAGTAGACCCAAAAATTATGTCATCAACATATATCTGAACTAAAAGCAAGTCATCACCATAGTTAAATTAAAACAATGTTTTATCAATTGCACCTCTGTTGAACCCACTTTCTAAAAGAAATTGAGCCAGAGTTTCATACGATGCTCTTGGTGCCTGCTTAAGTCCATAGAGTGCCTTATCCAGCCTGTAGACATAGTCTGAATATTTTTGGTCCACAAAACCTGGTGGTTGTTCAACAAACACTTCTTCTTCAAGCTTCCCATTCAGAAAGGCACTTTTCACATCCATCTGAAATACCTTGAATTTCTTGTGAGAGGCATATGCTAGAAAAATTCTTATTGCCTCTAATCTTGCAACTGGAGCAAAAGTTTCATCATATTCTATTCCTTCCTGCTGTGAATAGCCTTTTGCCACAAGTCTTGCCTTGTTCCTTGTAACAACTCCTTCACCGTCAGTTTTGTTTCTGAAAACCCATCTAGTACCAACAACAGATCTATTCTTTGGTCTAGGTACAAGGGTCCATACTTCATTCCTCTCAAATTCATTTAACTCCTCCTGTATTGCTGTTATCCAATCAGCATCTTGAAGAGCTTCTTCTAACTTCTTTGGTTCATTCTTAGACAAGAATGCATGAAACATACATTCATTTATTGTAGCACTCCTTGTCCTTACTGTTGCATCTCGATCTCCAATAATTAAATCAGGTGTGTGAGATTTTGTCAATTTCCTAGCAGAAGGTAAATGGCTTCTATCAGTATGTGATCCTCCCCCTTGATCCATGTTCTCCTGATTTTCTTGTAGTCTTTCTTCATTTTCTGAGGCTCCCCCTGAATTTGACTGCTCAGAGTTTGAACTGTCAGATTTTGCACTTTTAGAGTTTGAGTCATCAGAGTTTGATCCAGATTTTTCAGTTGACTCACTATCAAAATTTGAATCATTATTTTGATCATGCTCCCCCTCAACTGGTTCTCCCCTTTGTTCTGGTTGAGATGTTTCTTCAGTGTTTACCAGTAGAGGTTCAGAGTATCCTTCAACAGAGTTTGTCAGATCAGTTTCATCAGAGTTTACTTTATCAGAGATTAAGTCTTCATTTTCAAAGTGCAGTTGATCATGTTCATCTACATCTTCAAGTCCAGTTATTTTCTTATCATCAAATGACACATGGATTGACTCCATGATCACCTTAGTTCTCAGATTATAAACTCTGAATGCCTTAGTTGACAGTGGATAGCCAACAAAAATTCCTTCATCATCTTTTAACTCAAATTTAGTCAACTGTTCAGGATGAGTTTTCAACACAAAGCATTTGCACCCAAAAATATGAAAATATTTCAGGTTTGGCTTCTTTTCTCTCACCATCTCATATGGTGTTTTTCCATGCTTGTTGATCAGTGTGGCATTTTGAGTAAAACAAGCTGTTTGAACTGCTTCTGCCCAGAAATAGGTTGGCAATTTTCCTTCATCAAGCATAGTTCTGGCAGCTTCTATCAAGGTTCTGTTCTTCCTCTCAACTACACCATTTTGCTGTGGTGTACCAGGTGCAGAAAACTCTTGCTTCAATCCTCTGTTCTTGCAGAATTCTTCCATTGTTGCATTCCTGAATTCAGTTCCATTATCACTCCTGATTATTTTGACTTTGTGTTTTGATCCTTTGTCCAACAGCTTTACATGTTCCATCAGAGTTAATGCAGTTTCATCCTTCTTTGCTAGAAAATACACCCAAGTGTATCTGGTGTGTTCATCAACAATGACTAGAGCATATTTCTTTCTTCCAATTGACAAGACATTTAATGGTCCAAAGAGATCAACATGTAGAAGATGTTAAGGATCAACAATTGAAGATTCAGACTTGCTCTTGAAAGATGACTTCCTTTTTTTGGACTTTTGACAGGAATCACACAGGCCATCAACATTTAATAAAGACTTTGGAAGTCCTCTTACAAGATCCTTTCTTATCAACTCATTGATGTTGTTCAGATTCAGATGAGAAAGTTTCTTATGCCACTTCCAACTCTCTTCACTAGATATTCTTGTGGACAGGCACATAGCTTTTCCGTCAGAGTTTGCCAATAACTTTGCTTCATAGATATTATTGTGCCTGTGTCCAACTAGAACAACTTTCCCTGTAGATTTACTGATGATTTTACTGTATTCAGGCTGAAAATCTACATGATATCCTCTGTCACAGATTTGACTCACAGATAGCAGATCATGCTTGAGTCCTGGAACCAGAGCTACATTTGTGATGATGACACTTGCAAGATTGATATTGCCATATCCCAGAGTACGTCCTATGTTGCATCTCCATAGGAAACTTTTGGGCCAGCCTTCTCCACATACTCTGATAGGAGCGCTTTATTTCCAGTCATGTGTCATGAACATCCACTGTCCACAACTAGGGTACTTTCCCTGATGCCTTGCAATCACAAACAATTACAGAAGATTAGATTTAAGGATCCAGACTGGCTTGGATCCTTTGGCTTTCTTAATTTTGTTACCTTTAGCAGCGGAATTTAAATTATCAAAGTTTAAGCTAACTTTATCAGAGTTTACACTTGCAGAATTAACCTTAACCCATTTCAAATTGGGCTTAAGTTCATAGTAGTTATGATAAATAGCATGATAATCCCTGCAAGTATAAATAAAACGCCAAGTACTTCCACAATGTTTGCATAAAGTCTCACTACGCCATAAAAGGCCTACGGCAACACCAAAAAAGTGTTGGCGTAGGACCGAAATATGTTGCTGTAGGGCCAAAAAAACCCTAAGGCAACATTTTGCTGATGTTGCCATTTTTGCCGTTGCCTTTGGGGGTCAATGGCAACATTCTTATTTCTATGGCAACATCAGTTTTAATGTTGGCATATACATCTTTTAGCAACATTACTAGTAGTCTTTAGTAACATAATATTATGTTGCCTTTGCGTAATATTTTTTTTAAAAATAGTGGGTCCCACCAGTGGACCCCCACTTTTGGGACCACATTGGGGACCACTTTTGGGACCCACTGTTGGGCTCACTTTTGGGACCCATTGTGGGGCCCGCTTTAATGGCAACACAAATTTTAGCCTATGGCAACATTTTCTAGCAACATTTCTTCACATTAATTTTCATTTTTGCCAACACTTATAGCATCAATGGCAACATTTTTCTATTTCCAACAAAACATCATAAATAAGAAAATATGCATCCCTAGATAACCAAATACCACAACCATAATTATCCATACCAGATTCAATACATAATAGCTGGTGCCATAGTACATACCAGATTCTTTACATAACATCTGGTGCCATAAGTACATAAACTACAATCCAAATTCAAAGCAAATGCATAAGAGTTAATTGGTGCCTTGAGCAAAAGACATAAGATCTGGTGCACCATAAGTACATAATCTTACTAAGTACGTAATAGAACTAACAAAACAAAAGACATAAACAGTCGAGATACTCCCCAAACAGTCACATAGACATAACAGCAAATTAAAAGCTGGTACCACCAGTCACTGGAGTACCATCTTCATGGCCACTCGAGACACTCGCACAAAGCTCCCCAAGATCAACTACGATGTCTGGGTTCGCCTCGCCTAATTTTTTAAGCACCCATGACATGTTTTCCTGTACCTTTTTGTTCAGCTGTGCATTCATTTCTGCTTGCAGTTTCTTGTTCACTTTCGCCTCGATTTCTTCAACCAAAGTTTCCTTTATCTTGCATGTCAGGTCCTGTACATAGGTCTCTTTTGGAGCTTGAGCAGGAATTTTTGATGGATTCACAGATCTCCCTAGGAGCCATGTCGGACAGTGTGCTTTTCCATTGGTAATCAGCAAATCATCAACAACCTCTCCTGATGTGTCGAGACAATCCTGAATCTTTTCCTACGAAATTAAGACATAACAGTGATTTATCAACAATTCATCAACAATGAAAATAAAATGATTTAAGACATAAAAAAACTGAATGCTTACAATTCTGTAATTCATTACTGCAGGATCAGTCTTATAGGTGCGTCCCTCTGTTCGCTTACGAGTTTTAATAAAAATCCTTCCACTTGACGGTTCACCCTGATCTGGCTTCCCCTTCTTCTACAGAAATGAACAAAAGATTAAAGAAATGAACAGATTAAAGTTGATTAATTAACAGGCATCAGGTTAGATACTTTAGCTGAACGAAATACTTCTAATTAATTTCATCTTTAATTACCTGCTTTATATATCAAGAATAAAAGACAGAACTAACAATATTATTTAGGACCAGTAGACAAGTAGACAACCAAAAAATGATTTACCATTTTGTGCTTTAGTTGTGAAAAAAGTTTAGGACCAGCAGTATGTGTGTCTGTGACTTGACTGCGGCTCTCAGCATTTGTATTGGCCCTTTTCTGAAAAACACATGAAAAATAAATGGTACTTTTTTTCATCTCAATTAATGTGAACAAGCACAATTACTCCAGCAAATTTACCTGAATATGTTCATCTCCCCAATACTCCAAAAGCGACTTGAAAGTCTCGAGTGGGACTTCATCAGGCCTATTTTCTAGCCTAGCCTCATCGTTAGGGAAAGGCTTATAATGATCCCTCTTCAAGCGACTCTTGCGCCCCCTCCAAGATTCTTGAATCGACTTCAACGCGTAGCCTCGCAATTCCTCAGGAATAATATACCGTTGCTTAAAATAAATCAAACACAAAAATAGATTAAATCAATCATATGTAGTCAACTGTATCACCAAAACAATTTTACAGATGCAAGAACAGTTTGCACTTATTTAAAGTTAATATGTTACCTTTACATAATTCCACATAGTGTCCTTTAAGTTGCTAGGAACATGACGCCAATCTGCATAAGTAAGCGACACACAACGCTTTGAGATTGTCCCGAGAAAGTTGCCAAATTCAGTTACTACTCTATCGTCTTCTGAAACAGGCTGGAAGTTAGCATTCATGTCAATAACAACTCTCTTGTCGATGGACCTGGTGTGAACTCTGTCCATTCTTGTTGGTCCTCTGAATCTCTTGGGAACTACAACATCAATTATCAAGTGCAAAAAATAAGAAATTAGAACACACTTTCTTATTTCAGTCCTATGAAAAACAGGACACATAAATGACATACCAGTGACCAATATTCATGTAATAATGAAGGAAGAAAATTACCTTGAGATCCAGGATCTTCTTCCTCTTCATAATCAAGCAAGGCGGTTTCTACACCAACCGTCGTAGTTGCAGGTGCATTTTCAGTTGCAGTAGCCTTAGTAGCTTTTTCCTTTTGGCGTTTCCGCATAGCCAAAAAAGCGGCCATTGAACCTTGTCCAACAGTTGGTTCTGGTAACACAATGATACCAGGTTCCTCATGAATTGGATTACTCGTTTCCTCCTCAGCTGCATCCTTAGCATGTGCAACATTAGCTCGGGAACGAGTTGTTGGTCCAGCAAGAGACTTGGTCTTCTCAACTTGTTTGGTTCTCTGAAATAAAATTGGATTAGGTACCACAACTTGTTATTTTACTTGTTAGTTTTTATAAAGTGCAAAGTTAAATCTCTAGCTACGACACACCTTTAGTGGATTTTCCAAAGCATTATTACCACTGTGTTCCTCCCCAGCCCCTGGAACATAATCATCGTCGCCCCCTTTTCTTTCACCTTGCACTTTTTCTTTTCCCTTCTTTTTCGGGTTTTTACACGTCATTCCAGCTGCTAGAGTAGGCAATTTGAGAGCTATCATCATTTCATTATTTTTCTTTACATTCAACGCTCTCTGCTTTTCATACGCATTCATATTCTTACCGCATAACTTTAATTCCTCATCTGTTGCTCGCATAGCAAACTTCTTGTTTTCTGGTGTCAAAGGTGGTGGAAGGGGTGGAGGGGGTTGATAGCAGTCCTGCAAGGCAGTATATATAAAAATTACCTCAGTTATCCATGGAATAGCTAACAAAGGAATAGCTAAAATTTCCTAAAACCTCAAAATAAATATGAAACTTTATTTACCTCAGAAATATTTTCACCCATTTGTTCATCTACATGAGGTGGATCCTGCAAAACCAATTTCCTCCTAGCACTTGGTGAGCTTTTAGTCACAGTTGCATCAGTATTTACTTGCAGTTTATTCAGTCGTGGCGATTTCCGAGTACTTATCACCTCTGTCTTATCATGTTGAACTGATTTCTTGTTCCTTTGTTGTTGCAAGTGATGAGCAGTAACATACTTGCGCTTGGCTTGCTTTTTAGCTGAAAAATACAACAGGAACTTATCGAGTTACATAAACCATATACATTTACAAGTGGGATGCATAAACAGTTAGAATTTACCTGCACATATATTCTGCCTTGGCCGTATAATTACATGCGGCTGCATTTGCTTGAGTGGTTCAGCCTTATGATCGACGACCGTGTCGACATAAAAATCGATGTGGTCACCACTGTCAACTCTAGCAACTAATGCATTCAGCTCAGCATCATTGGTGACCATCTGCCAACCACCCGACTCCATGCCTTTGTTTACATAAATTCCTCCAATTTCTGAATATTGCAGGTCCTCTTTGACATGCTCCATCAGGACAGTATACGAAAACACATCAGAAGAAATGCCATATACCACTATCTGTTCTCCACTAACATATCGGCTTTCCTGAAATTCTCCTTTGTGGTGGAATCTGAGATGCAATATTTTATCTTCCATCCTGTACAATATGCAGAAAATTACATTAGAAAACAAAATGAATTAAGCAATTAGCTAACTAGATCCTGAAAGTATATAGAAGCAGAGGAGATAATCAAGAAGGAATAATTTCAAAGTTCACTTAATTAATCAATACATTAAGCAACTTGTGAAGCAATACATCAAAAACTAGTCCCATATTCAAATTCTATAAACAGAAATTAAGCATTTTTTTCAACATTGCTAGGCTCAACGGGGACTTGTCTTGCTGGGAGATCATCCCTACACCAATTAACATCACCAGGTTCATTTTCCAGTCCTGCACCACCATGAATTTCATGTAATATCGAATCATTTTCAGCTTCATTCGCATATTCACCCTCGATGTCACACCAGTCCCTAGGCAACCTTTTGATAACATTATACATCATCTTGTCTGTTGGATCTTGTACATAGAATATTTGTTGAACTTGTGAAGCCAGAACGTAGGGATCAGATTTTTGGCATAATTTGTTAAAATTAACACAAGTCAGCCCGTACAAATCTTTTACTTCTTGGAACCAACAGCACTTGAACAATACCACGTTCAATTCTCCCCAGTAATCGACTTCTAATATCTCTTCAATTGCTCCGTAGTAGTTGACATCCCCAACCAGTGGCTTCTGATCTTTCGAACTTGCAAAACTAGTCGTCAAGGCAGTCAAGAAAACACCACTATTTTGTGTAGTACACTTAGCATCTCGGTACTTTGTATGGAATCTATATCCATTAATTACATATCCACTAAACCTCTTTGCTGCTCGATTAGGCCCCATCGCAAACACTTCTAATTCTTTTGAAATGTTCTCTATTTTTGCAACCTCGTCCTTCAACCACTTCCAAAAATCATCACTATGTTCTCTCTCCCTTTTATATCTTTTTGACTTAGTTTGAACATCAACTAGAGCTCGATGCTCCCTACAATAATTAGGTCACCTAGTTAACAAAATCAATAGATAAAGATGCTATTTCTAAAGTATTAAAATAAAGTTAGAGGTTAAAAACTTACTCAATTAGACTCTGTATTTCTTTGTTACCAGAATTGCACAAGATATATCGATGACATGCTATCCATTCAGATTCTTCCAAGTGAATAGACTTTCCATCTCTGCTTCTTCTTGTACCAATAGGATACGCTAATTTTGGTGGACAACTTTCAAGTTTAGCAGAATACTTGTCACTTTTTATTCCTGTGTCGCCAGCCAAGAACCTTGAACAAAATATCAAGCATTCATCTGCCAAATAACCCTCAGCAATAGAACCCTCAGGTCTGCTTCTGTTGCGCGCATATGACTTCAGTTTATTTAGATATCTCTCAATTGGAAACATGGAACGTAGATGCGCAGGTCCACCGTATTGTATTTCTTGACATAAGTGAATCAACAAGTGCACCATTACATCGAAATAAGCTGGTGGGAAAATAGTCTCAAATTGACAAAGAACTTCAATAATTTCCTGTTGCAGCCTCTTAAGTTCGCTCAAGTCGATGACTTTGCTCCAAATACCTCTTAAAAATGCACTTAATCTAATCAAAGGAACTGCAACCTCAGGTTTCAGAGATTTTTTCACGGCAAATGGTAGTAAATAGTGCAACATAAAATGAGCATCGTGGCTCTTATAACCCGATACTTTTCTATCTTTCAAGTGCACATAACGACTAATGTTCGATGCACAACCATGTGGCAATTTTGCACTCTTGAGAACTGAGCAGAATATATCTTTCTCCTTATTTGTCATATCGAAAATGGCAGGAGCAATTTCAAGATATTTTCCGTCACTTGATTCAACAGGATGAAGAACCTTCCTAATGCCGAGTTCTTGTAAATCCTTACGAGCATTGATATGGTCTTTTGACTTGCCAGAAATATTAAGCAATGTACCGATTATATTGTCACAGATGTTCTTCTCGATGTGCATAACATCAAGGTTATGACGAAGTAAACTGTGACTCCAATACGGTAAATCAAAAAATATTGACTTCTTCTTAAAAGGAGAATCAATCTTCCTCTTTCTTTGCACTTGTTTCGTCCCAAAGTCATTTACATAGCCAGATAACAATTCCTCAATGTCTGTTCCTGTTAAAATTTCAGGACTTTCTCCAATTTCAACTTCACCGTTGAACCTTTTCTTGTCGAACCTCCATTTATGCTCGGGACACAGAAATTTTCTGTGGTTCATATAGCACATTTTCTTACTATGCTTCAGGTACATTGAAGAAGTCTCGTAGTTGCAAACTGGACAGGCTAATTTACCTTTGGTGCTCCAACCGGATAACATTGCATATCCCGGGAAATCGCTTATCGTCCACATGACACTTGCACGTAAGATGAAATTCTGACCAGTAAAGGCATCGTAGGCTTCCATGCCTGCCTCCCACAACTCTTTTAACTCGGAAATAAGAGGTTGCATATAAACATCAATGCTATTACCCGGAGATTCTGGACCAGAAATGAGCGTTGAAAGGATAAGATTTTCCTGTTTCATACATAACCAGGGAGGCAAGTTATAGTTTACCAAAATAATTGGCCAGGTGCTGTGTGTTGAACTCATTGTTCGGAATGGATTGAATCCATCAGCAGCGACACCCAACCTTACATTTCTTTTCTCTGATGAGAAATGAGGATACCTAGCATCCATTGCTTTCCACGCCTCGGCATCTGCTGGATGTCTAAGTTTCCCGTCTTTTTTCCGTCCAACCTCATGCCATGTCATAAGTTCTGCAAACTCCTTGCACATAAACATACGTTGCAGCCTTGGTTTTAGTGGAAAATAGCGCATAACATTCGCCGGGACTTTGTTAACCAACTTCTGTGGATCATTGTCACTCGTGCCTTTTTTTTCCACTATAGTCCATCTCGAAGCACCGCAAGTTTTGCAAGAATCTTCTTTTTCGTTTTCACCCCAGTACAACATACAACTGTTCGGACAAGCATGTATCTTTTGGTAGGTGAGACCTAAATCTTTAATGACATTCTTTGCGGCATTGAAGGATAAAGGTAAGTGTGCGTGGGGAAAGGCTTCTCTTATCAGCTCTAGTATATCCCCAAATCCCGACTCTGAAATTCCATGAGTACACTTCAAGGAATAAAGCCTAACGATAAAACTTAATCGGGAAAAGTTTGCACAGCCTGGATATAAAGGCAGCTTTCCCTCTTCAACATGGCGATTACCATTTTTAACATCTCCATTTGGTCCATTAGTATGATGAAGCATCTCCTCTAGGTTATCTCCAAAATTTATAAAGGTTTCATAATCCATACGATCCTCATGACTATTTCTGTAGGACTCGAGTGAAACCTCATAAATCCAATTAACATATAATGGAGATGGACCATTGCAGATAAGATGGTCGTAGATCAGATCTGCACGGCGCCACTTGCCATTTTTACAAATCTTGCAAGGGCAGGTTATTTCATCACCTACGGCAAATTTGGGAAATACATTTTGCAAAAATGCCTCTACCCCACTAATGTATCCTTCACTGTACTTTGGTAGGTTTATCCAAAGAACATTTTCCTCGTCGTCCATCACTACAATTGAGAAGCATAAAACTATTATAATGAATGATCTTTATGTGTGTGTGTTTGCTAATTAAAACCTATGCAAGCCCAGACCACCTATAATATTAGTTCACGCCAAAGTAGTGTGTGTTTATAGCAGGGGTTTCGACTAAAAACCCCACTCTAGCTCCCTGGTCTAAAAAATGCTATCGGTTTGGACAAGAAAAGAACGACACACCAACGTAAGGTTAGTACAGAACTAAAAGTTAGCTTAGTGTAGAACGTATAGTCATGTGTCGTAAACTAAAAGTTCTGAAGCACATGTAGTTGTAGTATTATAATATCTTTATGAAAGGTAAAGGGAAGATGCTAATCCCTCATTAAACGATTAACTAGAAGAAAAATATTTTACACTTAATTTAAATCCAGGAAGAACCACATACTGTATTTGCTATCTCAGTTAACAAGGAAGAACCACATACTTTGAGCAAAAATCCAGACAAGAACAGCATATGCAGACAAAAACAAGAACATTACAACAACAAGAACAGGATATATCATGCTTTAAAGGAAGATATAGTTCAGTTATAAGAGATAAAACAGCTATCTTCGACTTTAATCACATGAACATAAACAAGTACTGACAAAACATAAACAAGTACTCACAAAACATACAACGAGAAAATAGAAACATATCACAATCTATAAAGAAAGTGTAAATACCTTAAAGTAAAAGCCCCAAATCGAACACAATGAAACCGTAATTTCAAGCCCCAAATCGAACACACTAAAACCCTACTTTCAAAGCACCGAAATCGACCGACCCGTTTCAAGCCCTAACTCCAAATTAATCCTGAGAAAGAGAAATAAAGCCCTGAATTAGTGAATTAAATCCCTGAATTAGTGAATTAAATCCCTAAACTAAACCAATTGAACCAATTGAGAGCTGCATGTGTGTGTACGAGTGTGAGTAACAGAGAATTACACCAACAGAGAATGTGAGAGAGGAGAGAAAGAAAGGATAGAGAGAATATGTGTGTGTACGAGTGTGTGTGAGTGTGTATCGACTGTGAGCGGAGAGAGGAGAGAGTGGAGAGAGAGACCGTGGAGAGAGTGAGGATAGAGTGGAGAGAGTGTGTCTGAAACTTTTACTCAAAGAATTTTTAGCCGCGGTCTGAAATTTTGGTTGGGCGGTATTTTTGCCGCTCACCAAACTTTACCCCAAATTTACTCCTTTTTTTTCAACATTTTATTTAATTAATTTATTTCTTTATTAAATATTTAATTCCTTATTTTTTTTGCTAAATGATTTCTTTTACATAATTTGTTAATATATTCAAAAAACATTATATACGAAAATATTTTTTTATTTATTCATATATTAAAATATATTTAGAAAAAAAAATATTTTAAAAATTTTGTTTAATATTATTTAATGAATATAAAAATAAAATTACACATCTTAAAAAGTTTTAACATGTTTAGTGAAATATTCACTCACTTATGGAATATTCTAGATTTTTATAAAAATAATTTTATTATTTTTATTAAAAAAGTAATTTCCATGTGCAAAAAGGTTAAAAATTTTATTCATGGTTGAAAATATAAAATTTTGTTCATTGTAAAATCATGGCAACACAATTTCAGACCTACGGCAACACACAAACATTTTTATTCTATGCCAACATATTTTTTCTACCTAAGGCAACATAAAAATGATAATGTTGTATTAGCAAAAAACATGCATGGCAAAGGCAACATATCCAAAGGCAACATAGGCTCTAGATGTGTTCATAGGCCTTTTATGGCGTAGTGTCTGTGGTCTAGTTCTAACATTATCTTTCTTTACTTCAGACTTGGAAGGTAAAGAATTAATGTTTTTGTTCTTCCTGCAGAAACTAGCAAGATGGTTAGTGCTACCACAATTATGACATGTCTTTCTTGGAGCAAAAGTAGCAAGCATTGGATAATTACCTTGAGTAATGTTTACTTTACCATTTCTATTCTTCCTAGACACTTTCTGTTTCTTGACAGATTTTAACTCCTTAAGCTTATGCTTGAGTTGTTTATCTGTCATTGAACCAATATTAACCTGTTTAACACTAGTTTTTACTGGTTCTTTCTTAATAGCTTCTTTTTCAGCTTCAGACTTAGGTTCATTTATTCCATGAACAAATTTTGTAGTTGGAAGATGTGTTCTAATTTTGACTTTGTTTTGAAACCTAAGTTCATCTCCCTCACAGTAACCTAAACCAACTGTGTCTGACTGAAAAACCTCTTGAGTGTCTTTTCTAGAATGAGTCCAAGTTTTAATTATGTGATTTGCCTTCTCCAATTCAGATTCAAGTTGCTTATATTTTCCTAGCAAATCCTGTTCTTGATAAACAACATCATCTCTTTCTTTCTGAACTTGTTGCATGTTTTCAAGTTTTTCTTCAACAATTTTATTTCTCACTTTAAGTTCAGAATTTTCAGATTTGATTCTCTCATTCCCTAATGTCTGATCCCTATAACTGATATGCAAAGCCTTAAGATAAATTCTTAATTCAGTTATATCATCAGTATTATAAGCATAGGTAGTTAGAGGTACCTTGTTTTCAGAATCTTCAGATTTATTCTCAATAGAAGCCATGAGAGCATAGTTAACATCCTCATCTGAGTCTGAAGTGCCTGCCCAGTCTCTGCCTTTTGTGAAAAATGCTTTTTCAGTTTTACCCTTCTTGCACTCAGGAGCATAGTGACCCATCTCCTTACACTTGTAGCATTGAATCTCAGACTTGTCCTTCTTCCAAGACTTGGTATCCTTTCTCTCAGACTTTCTGAAACTTTTTCTGTCAGAATTTGAATCTTTCTTAGAAAACCTTTTGCCCTTCTTGAAGTTTTTGAAACCCATCTTCTTGAAGGTCTTCACCATCAAAGCAGCCATTTGCAACATTTCTTCTTCATCATCCTCAAAGTCAGATGTTTCATCAGTGTTTGAATCAACATCAGAGTTTGATGACTCACTTTTAGAATGTATGACTAAAGCCTTTCCCTTAGCTTTCTTCCTTGATGCTTCCTTCTTCAAGGGTTTTTATTCAACCTTAAGAGCAACAGACTTTGTCTTCTTACTTGATCTCCTCTTTCTCTGCTCCAATTCCAATTCATGAGTTTTGAGCAGCCCATAGATTTCATCAATCTCAGTATCAGCAAGATCATAGTTATCTCTTATGGTGGTTGTCTTCACATCCCACTTTTCAGGTAAGGCAAGAAGAAATTTGAGATTTGAGTCTTATAGATCATATTCTTTATTAACCAGTGACAAATCATTGAGCAGTTTACAGAATCTGTCAAATGTTTCCGTCATGGTTTCTTCAGATTTGGCCTCAAAGTGCTCATACTCCTGTGTGAGTATGTTCCTTGACATTTAACCTCAAGAGCATCCCAAATTTCTTTGGCAGTAGTGCAGTTAATCACTTTATTAGAAATAACATTGTCTAAAGCACTATGAAGTAGATTCCTAACTTTTGCATCCTTAGCAATAGATGAAAGATCTTCAGGAGTCAGATCTTTCTTTTCTTTTGGAACTGTTTTAGCTTCTTGACCAGCAGTAGCAACAGATAGCTTTGTAGGTTTATGGGGACCTTCATAAATTCTGTCAAGATATTCTGGATCTGTAGCCTCCAGAAACATGGTCATCTTCACCTTCCAGATTGAATACTCTGCTGGCCTGAGAATAGGAACCCTGATTGTCCCATAACGACTCACAGTAGTAGGTTGAGCCTTCTCAAAACTTGAACCTGTTGGAGGAGGTATATCTGCCATTGATTATAGCTTTGTGTGTGTGGATCTTAAACTGTATAGAGTATCAGATTTGCTCTGATACAAATTGTTAGGCCGAATACACAATTATAATCAAGATCGTATGAGAGATTAACAATAAAATATGCGTTTCAATAATTTAAAACATTTTGGAATTAATAACTCCTCTCTCAGTGATGTAAACTATCACAGAGAACTGCTTAGGTTACAATGAATAATGTTTCACAATGATCGATACCCTTCTAGGGTTAACCTAACTGTATTTATAAGATATACAGCTTCTATACAATCGATAATTGATACTCCTATAAATTAGCTATACAATTGATATCAATTACGATTGCTACACGTCTCCT
Organism: Saposhnikovia divaricata; assembly: GCA_036435485.1. Lineage (NCBI taxonomy): Eukaryota > Viridiplantae > Streptophyta > Magnoliopsida > Apiales > Apiaceae > Saposhnikovia > Saposhnikovia divaricata. The sequence goes on from CM071596.1 coordinate 90,158,172, forward strand.
TAGTGAACTCAATCTCTTTGACAGCTATTCAATCTTCAAAGATATTGCTTCCATAATAAATCTTCAAACACTGTTGACCAGTAGACGCTGCCTCCAGACAGAGTTTAACAAACTCTGTCGAGCTTACTAAACTCTGACTGCTGATTTATCACTTTAACACTTAAACACTGATTAATATTCACATCAATTATTTCTAACATAACTTTTAACAAGTAATCATTTCACAAGGCTAGAATTATTTTTGTATTTTTCAATTTTTCAATTTTTTTGGATTTTTGTATTTTTCTATTTTTTTTAATAATAATACTACTAAATCCCTCTTCCATACCTAAATCATGCATTGTCCTCAATGTATGCAAATGAGAGAAAAATGACAAAGTAAAAGGACGAGGATACCTGATAAAAGCAATGTCGGAGATACCTTATTACCTATAACACAAACACAGACACAAAACACACACACACAAACACACTCCCCTATACGTACACTTAATTATATGGGAGATACATAAAAAACACTTACTAACCAATACCGGATATAGGGAAAACTACCTTTGTAACACAATTAACACACATTGGAAACTCACCCGCAAAGATAACATTATCCACTAGAGAAGTATGATCACACACCAAAATAAAACTCATGCACCTAACATCATTCATAGACCAATTAGACACTTCTTTATGTTGTTTAAGCAAATTAATTACTTGAAATTCTTGGTTATGAACTAAGTCACTAGAATGAACATGATGAGTTGATTTCCTACATTAAAGACATTAAGATCTATCGTCATGTTTCCAAAGGTGAGTTTCATCGAACCATTCCTACAGTTAATCAAAGCATTAGAGGTAGCAAGAAAAGGCCTTCCTAAAATGATAGGAATTTGATTTTTGAGATTTTTTACTGGTTCGGTTTCTAAGACAACAAAATCAACGGGGAAGACAAAATCACCAACCTTAATCAATACATCTTCCACTATACCTGTTGGAGTTTTAACAGAACGATCAGCTAACTGAGGAGTGACACTAGTCTTCTTAAGTTCACCTAAACCCAAGGCTTGATAGACAGATAATGGAAGAAGATTCACACTAGCTCCTAGATCGAGTAAAGCTTTATAAATGAAAGTATCACCTATGACACAAGAGATGGTAGGACAACCGGGATCCTTATACTTCACAGGGATTTGATTTGACAAGATAGAACTAACATGAGATGTTAGGAAAGCTTTCTTAGGAACATGAGTGGTTCTTTTATGAGTACACAAATCTTTTAGACACTTAGAATAAGAGGGAACTTGTCGAATTACATCTAAAAGAGGAATGTTAATCTTGACTTGCTTAAAGGCTTCCAAAATCTTGTCTAACTGAGCAGATTGTTTGTTTGAAGTAAGTCTTTGAGGAAATGGGGCTTTCGGCTTAAAGACTTTTTCATTAAAAACATCAGATTTGGGGTTTCGAAGGTGGTTCATCGGATGGTGATGACTCATTAGCTTTATCTACTTCAAAACTCTCGGGATTTGAAGATTGTATAAGACTAAGATTCAAGAGCAAAAGATTTGGTTCAGATGTTAGCTTATCTTCTTCTTGAGTATTGACACCAGCATGATTGTTGAATTGATTACCAGACCTTAGAGAGATGACAGAATTCACATTTTCTTGAGATTTTTGTTTTGGATGAAATTTAGGATTAGTCTCGGGTTGACTAGGAAATCGATTTTTCTCTCTCTCACTGATCGTGTTTGCCAATTGACTGACTTGGACCTCTAGCTTAGATATGGCTTGATGTTGGAATTTAGTAACTGCCTATCTTGGCTCATTGATTGCATAAAAGATTGTTGAGATTTAAGTAATGCCTCCATACTCTTTGCAATAGAATTCAATTTCTTATCAGATTCAGCAAAGCCAGAAGGATTCATAGGGATTGAGTTTGGATAATGACCAAGATTTTGAGGAGGTTATGAATTAGGATTTTGAGTTGGGTATGGACCAGGATTGGGTTTTTGAAAAGCAGGTTGAGGATTTTGATTGTACTGATTGTATTGACCTTGGTTCCATGAGAAATTTGGATGACTCTTCCAACCAGGATTGTATGTGGGTGCATAAGGATCATTCCTAACTCTAGGTTGAAACATGGCATTGACTTGATCAATTTCAGGGCAATTCTCTACCACATGATTAGGAGAACTACAATTTACACAAAGAGACATTTGAGAGGACACATTGTTGGTTTCTAAGCCTTCTAGACGTCTAGTGAGTGTAGCTAACTTAGCTTCGGTTGCAATAGAAATACCAACTACGTGTAAGCCCTTAGATGAGTTAGATTTTTCAGTTTCTTGATTAGGTTCCCTAGTTGACCAACACAACATTGTTCTTTCTGCTAACTCCTCAAAAAATTGCCAAGCTTCATCTTCATCTTTATCCATAAACTTACCATTGCACATAGACTCTAACAAAGCAGTGGTTTGGCTATCTAAATCTTCATAAAGAATTTTGCAAAGTCTCCATTTTTCTATACCATGTTGAGGACATTTAGACAACAGCTTTTTAAATCTATCAATATATTTCCAAAAGGACTCATTCCGATTTTGTTGAAATTGGTTGATTTCATTCCTAAGCCTGTTTACCTTATAGTTTGGAAAATATTTTTTAAAAAAGAGAGCAACAAATCCATCCCATGTGGAAATAGAATTAACAGGTAGACTATACAACCACTGTTTAGCATCTTCTTTTAAAGCAAAGTTAATAAGTCTGAGCCTAATAGAATCTTCACTTAATTGTTGAAGTTTTTGCAAAGCACACACTTCCTCAAACTCTCGAATGAAAAGATATGGATCCTCTCCCTCTACCCCAGTAAACCTAGGTAACATGTTAATGATGTGTTGTTTGATTTAAAAGTTATTCGCGTTTACTGCGGGTAAGACTATGCATGAGGGTTGAGCGGTACGAGCGGGGTAACAACAGTCTTTAAGTGAAACTGCCATGACTACGGGTTGAACTTCTAATTCTTTTGACTCATTTCTAGTGGGTGAATAGAACTCGAGTTGTCTTACTACTTTAGGAGATGAAAGATTGACATGTCTTACTAATCTGGATGTATTGTCTCGAACCCAAGCACTTTGCGAGAAGTAATCAAATAAGAACGTAGCAGACAAGAGCTATAAGTAAACACCTAAAAAAATGGAAAATTAAAAATAAAAATCTATATTATCCTAAAAAATCATGACCTAGCTCCTAACAATAAGATACTACTAAAAGTCACAACTCAAAAAGCATTCGTCCTGATTGGCCAGGCAGGTGCAAGCATTGCCAAGAGGCTAAACACCTTTCTAGACACTAATCCAAATTAGCCACGTAAGCGTCACGCTTGCCTAGACACCAAACGAAAGAATACTTAGTGATTTGTTCCTCTTAGATTCTCTTCCTAGTTGAGCGTAAAATCCTAGTGGCCAACATCTACTTAATTTTATTAAGGAAAGGGGTATGCAAGATGAACGAATTATTGATTTGTGGGCAAAGGAAAGGGTGATGAAATCCCTCACCTTATCTTGTAATTTAGGTGGCACCCTTAAGATTGATTGAATGGTGCAACACACAAAGAAAAAGAAAATAAACACTTATGGATGCACTACACTACGTGTTCTATTCTAAATTGTACGTACCTATTTCCTCCAGCAATCACCACAGTTATATAAGATGGAAAGCAATAAATACAATAAAGAAATCTAGATGATGTGATCCTATGTGAGAGAATGAATTATGCAGCAAATTGGTTTTTTTACAAACAATGAACTAACTAATATTTTTAGGGTTTTTTGAATATTTTTTTTTTGTGTTTTTTCAATAATAAGAAAGAAAAGAAAAATAAGAGAGGTGATACGGAATACTGAAAAGCGCTTCCAAAAATTTCAAAAGAGACAGCGAGGTCTTCCAACGATCTTCTTGTCCAAACTTTTCTCCGCTTCACTATTCTCTAAAAAAACAAGAAACTAATCCGAAGAATTAATATCAAGGAGTGAAAAATACCAATAGTCCCCGGCAGCGGCGCCAAAAACTTGATGTGTAAAATAACTGCAAGCGCACAATGTTTAGTTGTAGCAATCACAGATCGATCCTCAGAGACTATGAATTTTCAAAACCCTAACAATTAACTCAGGCGAACTAGACAATCAAATTTGAGATGGGATTTAATTAACCTAACTAACAATGATTATCAAATAATATGGACAACCTAGGAATCTGAATTCGCTAATCAATCACAATTATCATCAACTCGTCCTAAAATCAATTCTCTTTTCTTCACAAATAAGATATATCAATTAACGAGACAAGCATATACTATGAAACTTGTTATCTAACAATAACTTATCAAAACTTCAAAGAGCAAGCATAGGCTATGAAAAATAAATCCGGTAACAATAATATATCAAAATCACTTTGTCAATTGAACTATTAAGCACCAAGATAAATTATGAGAATCAATTAATAGAAAAAAGAAGAAATCAAAAGCAATTAAATTAACTTCATCTTCATCCCATGGTAAAGAAAATTAGCTACTAATCATTATTAAACTAATAAACTATAGAACAAATAACATGCGTATTAGAATTATTCAATAAACAAAGTAGGGGACAAGGATTAAACTAATAAAAGCAAAAATCAAAGCACATAAACAGAATGTAAAACTAAGTCCATTAATTAATATAATAATAAAACAAAGTCACTTCCTGTCACTGTAGCCGCAAGGAATTGATGTCGAAGGAAACAATATACTCGAATAAAGAAAGCTCGTACCGGAAATATAACAAGAATAATTTTTATAAAACTGTTTATGAAAATCTACTCCTACTCCTAAATTATCGGATCTAGATTTGGTGTCTAAATTGGTGCCCCAAATACAAGAGATAAGGTCATATATATAGGGAAAAATATTGAGTTTGGACCCTATGATTACAATCCAATCTTGTATATAATTTCTTCAGTTTCCTTTTCTTCTCCGATAAGTAATCGATTTTTCCTCCAATTTCCTTGGCTTCAAGTATTTTCCACCTCCTTGCCTTTTTTCACCTTTTTTTGTTTGAAATCTGATTTTATTTATTTTCCTATGAAACAAAATAAAACAATTTATTAATTAATAAACTTACGAAAATAGACATAAAATAGGTATTAAAAATATGATTAATTATGGAGCTATCAAATGCCCCCATACCTATCTTTTTGCTCGTCCTCGAGAAAAATATAATATAAAAAACTATCTAATATATAATACCACTTTTGTAGGTGATCACGGTTGCATTTGGCATATGCAACAAGGCCTTTAAACCCCTAGGTAGCCCTAGTGGATGAGTGAGGTCTCGTGAGAGCCTATAGTGAATGTACCCACAAAATCCATCTAGCTCATGTAAAAGATTGCTCAATGCAACACCACACATACAAGTCATCTCATGCTACATCAACTTAAGAAATCAAAGTGAATTTGCAATGTCTTGGTGTGTAAGGTGCAAGTATTCACATAGTCTACTCAAAGAAATATGCATAGGTACTCAGAAGTCCATGTCAAGTGTAAAAATAAGTTGGTAACCATGCTAAGCCCACAAGATTACATCTTAGAGTCAAAACTTGAGATCTCATATGCACAAAACAAGCAATAACTCACCTTTCACTCACAAAAGAATATTCACTCAAGAACAAGGGTAAGTGTATCACTCCATTCCAACAAAATCATATGCATGCTTGACATTTGGTATCAATCTAACTTTAACACAACATGCATTAATGATGATAATCAAAAGGTCTTTAATTTGGGTTGTAATGGTGCTAGGGACAAGGTATGTCAAGTAAGGACAAATAAGGTGAAATGTCAAAAGCTAGAAGGAACCATTATAAATCATACACAACACCATACATCCTCCCCAGACATGGATTTCTGAATTTTTTTTCTTTTTCAACAAAATTCTTGAATAGTCGAATGAAGAAGGATCACACAAAGCACAAAAACATAAGTATGCTCTCATATAACGTTTTTTTTCCTTATTTTTTCTCTTTTCTTTTTTTTTTCTTTTTTTTTCAATTTTTTTTAGAGAGCTAAGATAAATATATACGCAACCACAATCCTTCTTCAAAAATTTATTGAACAACGACTAACAGGTAAGCAACAAAATCCAATATTTCCCCAAAATTAATGAACAAAAGTAAACCCCATCTCACACACCTTATTACTCCCTCAACTTACTACTAGCCTTTAATAATTGGGATCAAGTATACGTAAGGCTACAAAAGAAAAGGTCTAGGCAAGTAATATGGCGTGTTACCGAAAAATAGGATTAAGCTCAAAGGGATAACTAATTGATCACATGTAAAGGGTGTGGTAATTTGGATAATAATTGGTTATTCCTAAATGCCTTTATCATTTTATCATCAAATAATGTCATGCATTTCAATAAAGTTCTCAAACAAGTGCTAGCAATGCAAACAATATGTGGACACTCAAGCAAACGAATATAAAATGCAAAATATATGCATATAAGCTCAAAATCTCTCTTGGTGGCAAAACATAATTAATCACAAGCAAAAAGACTCTTTAATGCACCTACTTGTACTCAAAGCATGCAAACCAATTCTTCTTGCTCATATTCATGTCCTTTTAATTACTTACAACGTTCAATAAGTCTACTAGTTTCAACTTGCTAGTGTATGTGTGTGCACAAGAACTTAGCATATCACTTCTCAATCAAAAGCATCAGAAACACAAGAGTACTGTAGCATGTAAGGGTGCATCAAGTCAACTTTTAACAAGTAATCATTTCACAAGGCTAGAATTATTTTTATATTTTTCAATTTTTTTTGGATTTTTGTATTTTTCAATTTTTTTTTAATAATGATACTACTAAATCCCTCCCCCATACCTAAATCATGCATTGTCCTCAATGTATGCAAATGAGAGAAAAATGACAATGTAAAAGGACGAGGATACCTGATAAAAGTAATGTCGGAGATACCTTATTACCTGTAACACACACAGACACAAAACACACACACACAAACACACTCCCCCATACCTACACTTAACTATATGGGAGATACATAAAAAACAGTTACTAACCAATACCAGATCTAGGGAAAACTACCTTTGTAACACAATTAACACACATTTGAAACTCACCCACAAAGATAACATTATCCACTAGAGAAGTATGATCACACACCAAAATAAAACTCATGCACCTAACATCATTCATAGACCAACCAATTAGACACTTCTTAATGTTGTTTAAGCAAATTAATTACTTGAAATTCTTAGTTATGAACTAAGTCAATAGAAAGAACATGATGAGTTGATTTCTTACATTAAAGACATTAAGATCTATCGTCATGTTTCCAAAGGTGAGTTTCATCGAACCATTCCTACAGTTAATCAAAGCACTAGAAAGAACATGATGAGTTTCATTATCAACTACCAAAGACTGATCAAGAGTGGAAAAAGATGGATTAGGAAGGAAAGTGGGCGGCTCACCAACAGAAGTCTTAACAACGAACTTAGGATCAAAAGAACTATCCTTAAGTTGGGTTTCATGCTTAGAACAAATGGCATTCAATTCATCTAACATCTCATCAGAAGAAAAATTTCTATAAAGGTCATGAAGTTCTTTATTGCTCCCATACTTTAACAAAACATCTTCCTCAAGAAAAGACTCAATTGAACTATCCTCAAGATTTGACCATGAAACAACCTCATCTATCAAATTAACTCCTACAGGTTGTTCAAAAAGCTCATTAGGTTTATTTCCTACATTAAAGACTTTAAGATCTATCGTCATGTTTCCAAAGGTGAGTTTCATCGAACCATTCCTACAGTTAATCAAAACATTAGAGGTAGCAAGAAAAGACCTTCCTAAAATGATAGATTTTTGAGATTTTTTACTGGTTCGGTTTCTAAGACAACAAAATCAACGGGGAAGACAAAATCACCAACCTTAATCAGTACATCTTCCACTATACCTGTTGGAGTTTTAACAGAACGATCAGCTAACTGAAGAGTGACACTAGTCCTCTTAAGTTCACCTAAACCTTGATAGATAGATAATGGAAGAAGATTCACACTAGCTCCTAGATCGAGTAAAGCTTTATCAATGAAAGTATCACCTATGACACAAGAGATGGTAGGACAACCGGGATCCTTATACTTCACAGGGATTTGATTTGACAAGATAAAACTAACATGAGATGTTAGGAAAGCTTTCTTAGGAACATGAGTGGTTCTTTTATGAGTACACAAATCTTTTAGACACTTAGAGTAAGAGGGAACTTGTTGAATTGCATCTAAAAGATGAATTTTAATCTTGACTTGCTTAAAGACTTCCAAAATCTTGTCTAACTGAGTAGATTGTTTGTTTGAAGTAATTCTTTGAGGAAACAGGGCTTTCGGCTTAAAGACTTTTTTATTAAAAACATCAGATTGGGGTTTTGAAGGTGGTTCATAGGATTGTGATGACTCATCAGCTTTATCTACTTCAGAACTCTGGGGATTTAAAGATTGTATAAGACTAGGATTCAAGAGCAAAGGATTCTGTTCAGATGTTAGCTTATCTTCTTCTTGAGTATTGACACCAGCATGATTGTTGAATTGATTACCAGACCTTAGAGAGATGACAGAATTCACATTTTCTTGAGACTTTTGTTTTGGATGAAATATAGGATTAGTCTCGGGTTGACTAGGAAATCAATTTTTCTCTCTCTAACTGATCGTGTTTGCCAATTGACTAACTTGGACCTCTATCTTAGTTATGGCTTGAGTGTTGGAATTTAGTAACTGCATATCCTGGGTCATAGCTTGCATAAAAGATTGTTGAGATTTAAGTAATGCCTCCATACTCTTTTCAATAGAATTCAATTTCTAATCAGATTCAGCAAAACCAGGAGGATTCGTAGGGATTGAGTTTGGATAATGACCAAGATTTTGAGGAGGTTATGAATTAGGATTTTGAGTTGGGTATGGACTAGGATTGGGTTTTTGAAAATCAGGTTGAGGATTTTGATTGTAATGATTGTATTGACCTTGGTTCCATGAGAAATTTGGATGACTCTTCCAACCAGGATTGTATGTGGGTGCATAAGGATCATTCCTAACTCTAGGTTGAAACATGGCATTGACTTGATCAATTTCAGGGCAATTCTCTACCACATGATTTGGGGAACTACAATTTGAACAGAGAGACATTTGAGAGGACACATTGTTGGTTTCTAAGCCTTCTAGACGTCTAGTGAGTGTTGCTAACTTAGCTTCGGTTGCAATAGAATTACCAACTACGTGTAAGCCCTTAGATGAGTTATATTTTTCAGTTTCTTGATTGGGTTCCCTAGTTGACTCCCACAACATTGTTCTTTCTGCTAACTCCTCAAAAAATTGCCAAGCTTCATCTTCATCTTTATCCATAAACTTACCATTGCATATGGACTCTAACAAAGCAGTGGTTTGGCTATCTAAAGCTTCATAAAGAATTTTACAAAGTCTCCATTTTTCTATACCATGTTGAGGACATTTAGACAACAGCTTCTTAAATCTATCAATATAGTTCCAAAAGGACTCATTCCGATTTTGTTGAAATTGGTTGATTTCATTCCTAAGTCTGTTCGCCTTATGGTTTGGAAAATATTTTTTAAGAATGATAGCAACAAATCCCTCCCATGTGGAAATAGAATTAACTTGTAGACTATAGAACCATTGTTTAGCATTTTTAAAGCAAAGTTAATAAGTTTGAGCCTAATAGAATCCTCACTTAGTTTTTGAAGTTTTTGCAAAGCACACACTTCCTCAAACTCTCGAATGAAAAGATATGGATCCTCTCCCTCTACCCCAGCAAACCTGGGTAACACGCTAATGATGTGATGTTTGATTTCAAAGTTATTCGCGGTTACTGCGGGCAAGACTATGCATAAGGGTTGAGCGGTACGAGCGGGGTAACAACGGTCTTTAAGTGAAATCGCCATGACTACGGGTTGAACTTCTAATTCTTTTGACTCAATTCTAGTGGGTGAATAGAACTCGAGTTGTCTTACTACTTTAGGAGATGAAAGATTGAAATGTCTAACTAATCTGGATGTATTGTTTCGAACCCAAGCACTTTGTATACGAGAGAAGTAATTAAATAAAAACGTAGCAGGCAAGAGCTATAAGTAAACACCTAAAAAAATGGAAATTAAAAATAAACATCTATATTATCCTAAAAAATCTTGACCTTGCTCCTAACAATAAGATACTACTAAAAGTCACAACTCAAAAAGCATTCATCCGGATTGGCCAGGCAGGTGCAAGCATTGCCAAGAGGCTAAACACCTTTCTAGACACAAATCCAAATTAGCCAGGTAAGCGTCACGCTTGTCTAGACACCAAACGAAAGAACACTTAGTGATTTGTTCCTCCTAGATTCTCTTCCTAGTTGAGCGAAAAATCCTAGGGGCCAACGTCTACTTAATTTTATTAAGGAAAGGGGTATGCAAGATGAACGAATTAGTGATTTGTGGGCCAAGGAAAGGGTGATGAAATCCCTCACCTTATCTTGTAATTTAGGTGGCACCCTTAAGATTGATTGAATGGTGCAACACACAAAGAACAAGAAAATTAACACTGATGGATGCACTACACTACGTGCTCTATTCTAAATTGTACGTACCTATTTCCTCCAACAATCACCATAGTTATATAAGATGGAAAACAATAAATACAATAAAGAAATCTAGATGATGTGATCCTATGTGAGAGAATGAATTATGCAGCAAATTGGTTTTTTACAAACAATGAAGTAACTAATATTTTTAGTGTTTTTTTGAATATTTATTTTTTTTTTGTGTTTTTTCAACAATAAGAAAGAAAAGAAAAATAAGAGAGGTGATACGGAATACCGAAAAGCTCTTCCAAAAATTTCAAAAGAGACAGCGAGGTCTTCCAACGATCTTCTTGTTCAAACTTTTCTCCGCTTCACTATTCCCTAAAAAAACAAGAAACTAATCCGAAGAATTAATATCAAGGAGTGAAAAATACCAATAGTCCCCGGCAGCGGCGCCAAAAACTTGATGTGTAAAATAACTGCAAGCGCACAGTGTTTAGTTGTAGCAATCACAGATCGATCCTCAGAGACTATGAATTTTCAAAACCCTAACAATTAACTCAGGCGAACTAGACAATCAAATTTGAGATGGGATTTAATTAACCTAATTAACAATGATTATCAAATAATATGGAAAACCTAGGAATCTGAATCCGTTAATCATTCACAATTAATATCAACTCGTCCTAAAATCAATTCTCTTTTCTTCACAAATAAGATATATCAATTAACGAGACAAGCATATACTATGAAACTTGTTATCTAACAATAACCTATCAAAACTTCAAAGAGCAAGCATAGGCTTTGAAAAATAAATCCGGTAACAATAATATATCAAAATCACTTTGTCAATTGAACTATTAAGCACCAAGAAAAATTATGAGAATCAATTAATAGAAAGAAGAAGAAATCAAAAGCAATTAAATTAACTTCATCTTCATCCTAGGGTAAGAAAATTAGCTACTCATAATTATTAAACTAATAAACTAATAGAACAAATAACATGCGTATTAAACAAATTATTCAATAAACAAAGTAGGGGACCAGGATTAAACTAATAAAAACAAAAATCAAAGCACGTAAACAGAATGTAAAACTAAGTCTATTAATTAATATAATAATAAAACAAAATCACTTCCTGTCACCGTAGCCGCAAGGAATTGATGTCGAAGGAAAAAATATACTCGAATAAAGAAAGCTCTTGCCGGAAAATAACAAGAATAATTTGTATAAAACTGTTTATGAAAATCTACTCCTACTCCTAAATTATCGGCTCTAGATTTGGCGTCTAAATTGGTGTCCCAAATATAAGAGATAAGGTCATATATATAGGGAAAAATATTGGGTTTGGACCCTATGATTACAATCCGATCTTGAAAATAATTTCTTCAATTTCCTTTTCTTCTCCGATAACTAATCGATTTTTCCTCCTATTTCCTTGGCTTCAAGTATTTTCCATCTCCTTTCCTTTTTTCACCTTTTTCCGCTTGAAATATGATTTTATTTATTTTCCTACAAAACAAAATAAAACAATTTATTAATTAATAAAATTACGAAAACAGACATAAAATAGGTATTAAAAATATGATTAATTATGGAGCTATCACACATGAGACGAATCAGTGTGCCATATCTAGTGAGTCGGCATAGTTTGTGAGCAATTTCTAGAGACCGCAGCAACCAGCTCCAACCACCTATCATCCGAGCAACAGAAATCATCCGAATTACAGTTGGAGCATTTATCTAGGTGACATGCTACCATCCCAACAACAAAATCAGCAGTTTCAAGGTCAAGAATATTGAGCAAGGCCTTACAATTCTCAAAATTTTCAATAGCAGCATAACCATATTTTTCAGCAGCAGCAAGGGCAAAATTTTCAGCAAAAGTATGCCCCTAGGCAATCTCAACCTCCGTGTTTTCAGAAACAACATTCACATGCAGGTTCTGGGCATTCCACATCTAAAAAATCAGAACTAGTTGAGTTGAGATTGATGTGCAAAAGTCAAGATGTCTCGCTCAAGACATTGGAAAATCAGATTGGGCAAATTGCTACTGCTTTGCTAAATAGGCCACAGGGAGTGCTTCCTAGTGACACGGAGCCTAATCCAAGAAAGAAAGTTGTCCATGAACAAGCGAAAGCTATCACTTTGAGGTCTGGAAAAGTCACAGAAAGCATGGTAAATGAAGTAGAGAATCAGCAGAGCAAGGAGCAGATGCCATTGATCGCGGCCCCGCGTACCCTTATAGTTGATGAGCTAAAAAAATCATGTTCGCACCCTCGTGATGATGCGGAGAAAGAGAAATCAGGTGCTGAGTTGGAAAAATCAGATTTGAGCAGTGAAGTAGTAGAAAGCAAGAAGTCTTCTAAAAAATCAGTTTTAGAGCAGAAGAAGGACGACGATAAGACTCTAGAAGTAAAAGTTTGACAAGTAGTTTGCTAAGTTTCTTGAGGTTTTCAAGAAGTTGCATACCAACATACCTTTTACGGAAGCTCTAGAACAGATGCCGAGCTATGCTAGGTTCATGAAGGGTATTCTATCACGGAAATTGAAACTCGAGGAATTGGAAACTGTTGCTTTGACCGAAGAATGCAGCGCTGTTCTGCAACAGAAGTTGCCTCCTAAACTTAAAGATGCGGGAAGTTTCACAATACCGTGCACCATAGGTAACTTATCTTTCGACAAGTGTTTATGTGACTTGGAGCTAGCATTAATCTGATGCCATTGTCTGTCTTCAAGCAACTCGGGTTGCCAGATACGAAACCGGTTAATATGACCTTGTAGTTGGCAGATCGATCGATCACGTATCCGAGGGGTATAGTGGAGGATGTATTAGTGAAGGTGGATAAGCTGATTTTTCCGATTGATTTTATTATTCTAGACTTTGATGAGGATAAGAAGATTCCCGTCATCTTGGGAAGGCCATTTCTAGCTACGGGCCGAACTCTGATCGATGTGCAAAAAGGAGAGCTTTCCATGAGAGTGCATGATCAGAAAGTCACTTTCAATATGTTCAAGGCAACAAAATATCCGTCAGATTTAGCGAAGTGTTTCAAGGTGGACGTTGTTGACAAGATTGTGAAGAAAGAGATGGAACAGCTAAAAAAATTAGATTCCGTGGAAAAAGCTTCAAGAGGGATTTTTGGCATTGAGAATGAAGAAAGAAAGGGGCTATTTCAGTTGTTGGATGCAACTCCATGGGAAAGAACAGTTGACATTCTGCATAAATCTCGTGGGCTAACTAATTCTAATAATTTTCAGGTGCTACGTAAGTTGTCAAGTGAGGAAGCTTTTGCACTTGAACTAAAACCATTACCACCCGAGGAGCCACCACCAGATTCACCACCCGAGGAGGGTGGCCCTGCTGACAGTTAGGTAAGTTCTCTACTATCCTTTTTATTACCTTCAATGGGGATATTGAATATTTTAATTTTGGGGGTGATTTGAGGATTAATAGTAGTAAAGTCGTTGTGCATGAGTAGGAATAATATTGCATGTGTAGTAATAGTTCATTCATATTATTGCATGACTTTTTCATATAGAGCATGTTTGTTTGCATATTTGTTTATGTATTCTATGTGAGTCCATTTAGTTGCATTTGCATATCATATTTCATGATCCCGTAGGACTTGGGTATTTCCGTTTGGTAGGTCGATGTTGATTTGAGTGTGGTAATGATGAATAGAGGGTTGATTTAAGTCCTTAGGAATTGACTTGCATGTTTCAGAAACAAAATTCTTTTACACAGTCTCATCGAATGCTTTTGGGCTAGATTAGGTCATACTTGTTTGGTTGTTTGAGATTTAATCACTTGTTTATATTTAGAATGTTCTTTATTCCCTTGATGGCGTAAGAGCACTAAAATATAAGTTTGGGGGAAACCAGGGATTTCATGCTAGTGTTAATAAATGTTAGGCGTCAAAAGGCTAGCAGCCGCTCATATTTTATGAGTAGTCTAGGGTTGGATGAGATGGAGCAAAATGCACTCATTCCAAATTATTAGTTTGTGAAAAAAAAGAAAAAGAGAAAAAAAAAGAAAAAAAAAGAGTTATGTGAGTGTGCAGAATTGACCACGGGTGATCTCTTTAATACTCGAGCAATTAAGTTCTAGGGGACTTTGTGCCTAGTGACCTAAGGTTTTTCCGGTCTGGGATCCACCAACCTAACGCTCGCTACATGGGTATTATTGTATAATCCTTTAGGGGTCTCATCCATTGCACGGTCAAATAAGCATGCGTGTTGTGTTTTGTGCCATTGTTTGTTTAGTAATAAAGTATGAATCATTGTCTAACTCAAATGATGATGGAGGTGTCTCTGAGTTATGAAGTGTTTAGCGTTCATTCTATTTATAAACATTTAATTGTCTTGGAGAAGAATAAGTTTGATTTTGATCTAGTGTTAGGAGTATATCTGATGAGCTTCGCACACACCCACGTTTCCGTTCATGTATTGTTAGTATACGGGGATTTAGTCGAGCTCTATTTGGAGTTGTTGCATTCTTTGAGATATTTGCTTGTTGATTGGTTATGGTTATTCTGAGGGGATCTTTGCATTTCCATATTAGTGGCATTCATGCATTGCATTTGTAGGTGGCGAGTTTGTTTATGCTTGAGGACAAGCATCGGTTTAAGTTTGGGGGTGTGATAAGTGGATTTTATATCCACTTGGAATGCTTCGTATCGGTTTAAATTGATTAACTTGACCTCAAGTATGTGGTGTTTTTTATGTGTTTGCATTGAGTTTTGCAGAACTAATAGTTAGAGGCATTGGTGGTGTTTAATGACATAATTGTGGTGGAATTTAGCTCGGAAATAGGAGGTCAGTGATAGTGTTAGTGCCCTAGAGATAATATAGTTGTGCTTCTAGGAAAGACTATTTTGTTATGTTCCAACGATTATTTCTATATTGATTTATTATGTCTTTATTTACTACGAAATAAATGTTAGAGTAATAAATGTCCTTGGAATATGTAACATATATTCTATATCTTTAAGTATGTGACTTAAAAATGAGATTATATGAACAGTGTTTATATTCCTAAATATCCCTAATCGAGCATTATTAATATGGGACAATTATAATGCATAAAGATTAGTATGTTTGTTGACTGATGACCACATCTCATTGGTCATAGATATAGTGATACTAAAGTCAAGAACATAGGTGCATGTAATATTCTACATGGCACTGGATTGACCCACGGTGAGATTCTACATGTTGATAATGTCATTAGAAAGACTCACAGTGATAATGGTTTAACGATCCTTAGACTTGAGATCATTATATTTCTACACGAGGATTAATATACTTTGACTTCATTAAAAGTTACCTTTGACAGGGTGATGGTAAAAGTGGACGTCGGGTATATTATGAGACGTATGAGAAATATGAATGATAGATAAAGGATTTAACCCTCCTACTAATAGGAGAGATATTATTGGCCTCTTGATTGAGTGAGACTATGAAAATGCATGGCCATGCTCAAATATTGATTTGTTTTTAATATTCTACTCATTGATCAAGGAAACTCGGATTAAACATTGAAGAGGATGACTAAATACGTGCCTCGAGTTTAATCTATAATATATGGTTAAAGGAATTATATTACACGGAAACATTAATCACGAAAGGTTTAATTGGATCACCAATTATTATTATTACTTGGGTAGCAATGATGTATTACTAGATGCCGCTCATTGTTTATAATTTTATTATTGGATATTAAAATTATTGCCAACGTAATAATAACCTAAAGGGTTACACAATAAGAACGTTTAAAAGGAGTTTTAATTTAAATTCCGAATTTAAATTAAATGATTATAAATTCAAAATTAGTTATCTAATTAATTGAGTTGGACTTAATTAATTAAAACAGAATTCTAATTTAATCATGTTAATCCAATCAGTTTTGGTTTTATTGGAAGCCCAAAATGAAATAGGGTTTTGGCCCAATCTCTCTACCTTATAAATATATAATGATGTATTGTTTAGGGTTGGTTAATGCAATTTCATTTTTCATAAAACCCTAGCTGCTCTAAATTGTTTAGAGAGGCTAGAGAGAGAGAGAGATAGAGGCACGACTTCGGCTAGTACCGGCTCCCTTGATCGTTGGACGATCGGACGTTCGTGTGGACTTCTTTGGCAACGCAGATCTTGCTACAAGGGCTGCGTGGTGATTGCATCTTTGGACCTCCATCTGTCATCAACTGTTAAAGCTTCGGTTTAAGGTAAACGTTCATAACTACGAATTAAACGTCTTGTTTTGCATGGATCCTGCTATTGGGTTTCGATTTTATTGTTTTAATTATTGTTTTCCGCTGCGTTTGTTGCCCCGAAACCATTCAGTCAGAAGAAGGCCAGAGATACGTCAAGAAAAGAAGTATCAAGGAAATATAATAATAGAGGGCTTGGATTTTAAATAGCAAGAGTTGGAGGATAATTTGATTAAAATTAGGATTTTTCGGGTAGGTTGCGCAGTCTTCACTGTTTTGGCCATATCATGAGTTCTACAAGTCCGTTTGAGGCCCGTAAGCAGTCTTGGAAAGCTTGGAAGAAGACGAATCTGTTTTTAGCAAAGTGTTCCAGCAAATAGGGCACGGGCGCGCTACCCATGGTTGCCAGGAATTCTGTTTCAAGTCTTTTTTGGTAATTTCTCCTGTTTTGAGTCAGATTTGGTAATTTCTTGGAAACCAAGGCTCGGGAAGGCTATATAAACACAAGTTATCAATAGAAGATGACGTTTTTTTACAGAGAATCAAGGGAGACAAGTTGGAAATGGATTCTCAACGCTCGTGACAAGCAACAGAGATCTAGATCTACTTCATCTTTTCTATTCTTCTAATTAGGCGATACTTTTGGATCTTCATTTTTGGATTTGTTTTCTTAACTCTATTACTCTAGCACTATTGTTTTTATTCAGATCTTGTTTATTATCATGTTATCATTAGATCCCATGATGACCATCGGTTCGATTATGAACTAATCGTTGTCATGGGATTCTAACGGATTTATTTACGGAGTTTAGTAGCTTGATTTCTTTAAAGATTTGTGTGTGATGAATTGTGATATCCTCATATTGTTGTACTTAATGTTTTTAGATGCGTAGCTAACATCTAAATTGTTAATCTTTATTGAAGCAGCAGTGTATATAAAGATTAGAACTTGCCATGCTGGCATAGGTTTATGAATGTAATGACATCGTGATTCGTAGTGTAATTTTAACCATCTTACGCTGCCCTATGTGATCTTCATGGATAACTTGTTCTTAAACCGTTATGTTTTCAAATCTTATAGACATATAGGGTCTAAACATAATTGGTGTCTGCTTAACTCCTATCTCTTTTGTGGATGTTTGAGTAGTTTGGTATACGTATACTAACAGGTAGTGTGTACTTGTTTCGTGTTGTCCGATCAGTTATCATAACCATCACAAACTTTGATTAAAGGTATCAACTCTAGACGAAGTATTTAATGAAGTTAGGATCCCATGTTTATTCTCTCATTAGTAAGTCAGTTTTAAACCACGTTAGTTAATTAGATCTTAATTTTGCTAAATTGCTTCTTAGTTAAATTATATAATTAAAACCCAAATTGTTATTGTCTTAGCAGTGAATAATAATCAAACATTGTTGCATAGGTGCATATTCTGAAATATACCAGTCTTTGTAGGAACGAACTTGACTTTATCTTATATTACTTGTGACCGCGTACGCTTGCATGATTTAGTGTGAATAGATCACAATGGAATGATGAATGGCATCTACCTAAAGCTTCAATTGGAATGGAATGGGCTCATGTTCATGCTAAACATGCAGTCTCACAAATATCTAGCTCTGATCTTAAGGATCATTTGAAGGCTACAACCATTTTATCCAAAGGCTTACAGCATGATATCAACTCTGTCAAATCTGATAATGAATCTCTTCATACTGAGTTAGCTAAAATCGTGAATACAACTGCAATTTACACTACAACTCAGCTCAGAACTCTAACCACTGCTGTCTACATAAGGATGGATACTTTAGAACTTAAAGTTGATACTTTGTCTTCTAAAGTCAATAATATTGAAGAATCTCTACAACTAATCCTCTCTTTGCTGACTGATTCTGATGTCAAAAAGGGGGGAGAAAGGAGTTAAACAAAATGTTCATCTGATCTAGTATTAAGAAAGGATGATGATACTTCTGGAAATTATGGTGGTGCTCAGACACATGGAGCTGGAACCTCTAATGCTGCACTGGTAATAAGGAGAAGTCGATCTCAAACTCAAACCAGTCAGTCAACTCATGTTTCTAGGTCTAGAAAGAAGTTAGTGAAAACAATGGTACAATCTCAAACCTTGACAGAAGAGCAAGTCTTGACACCTGGTCTAGGTCAACCTTTATCAACAATTTTTGAGGATGATGTGTACATGGATAAAGAAGAAGATGCTGCTAATCTGTTTTATGAGATTGATACTGAGGATGGTCAAGTTCTTCATTTGTTTCATAAAGACAAAAGAGTTGAGCTAAGAAATGCTAAATCAGGTCTTTCTATATTATCTGTAGAATTTTATCAAAAGAAAAATAGAGTTCTTGAAGAAGAGGAGATACCTTCTAATATTTTTATTTCTGATCCTGATGAAGCTGATATCTTGAAAGAACTTGAATTCATTATTCTTACTGTTGTGGTTGAATTTCACAATCTGGAAGTTGATGAAGAGACGGTAAGTATTGATCAAGAAAGATTCAGAAGATTTGAAAAAGAAAAGGAGATCAGAGAAAAAGCAATGGATACTGAAATCAAAGCAACCAAGGACTATAAAAAGAGTATAAAAGAGTCTAGCAGGAGGCTGTGGTATGATGTCACAAGAAAAGTTCAGGAGCAACAAAAAGGTAACTCATATATCAATAAGAAAGAAAAGAAATGGAAGAACATTGATAAGTGGAACTATAATGGACCAGTTGTTTTTTGATCTGGTGCTCCGGTTACTGAACTTCCTTTGATTGCTGAAGCTGAATCTTCTAGATCTGATACTTCACAAACATTTCGAAAATCGAGACTACTTTGGGCACACATTTAGTCTAGTTTGAAGGGTTTGGAACCTAAAACCAGAGGTGGTATTGGTTTTAGTAAAGTTCAAATCATTTCTACTGCACAGACAGATCAACATGCTCTAGTTGACAGGATTGATGAAAAATTAACTGCTGGTCATCTATGGAAACTTGAAGCTGTTGAAATTTTTGCTGATTATCATGCTAGTGCTAAGAAGGTTGAGAAATTATTGTACTTCATGAAGGATAAAAATGTCAAGAAGTTATCTATCCAGGAGCTCTTATGCATCTACAAAAGAGCTGAAATATGCAAATCTGCTCAAGGATAAAAGAGTTCATTCTAAAGAAGTTGAAGTTTACAAAAACTGGTCAAGCATGATTCTCAGAACTATCAGACAGAGATTTTTGGATGGAGGAGCAAGGTATGATGGCAATTATACTCCCTTGTACTTAAATATAAGAGGTCAAGAAGTTGAAATGCAAAGAGATAGTGCTGTTAAATAAATGTTTTTAGGTATGGAACAATTGTCTCCTAATCTTGATGGGGAGGAAATTGCATATCTACTGTTGGAAGATTTACATTTACCAAGGAGTTCAATACAGAACCTCAGGGCAGCTATTTATCAGATCAATGAGGAAGATGAAGAACTCAAAAGTCTGAAAGGGAAACTGATTCAAATTCTTGAAAGCAAAGAAGAAGAGTTATTATCAAACTTCTTGAAGATGAATCTTTTCTACCAGCGAATTTATGAAACTGTTCCTGATGATTGGTAAAACATTTTGTTTATGGTTTTTGACATCATTGAATCAAGGAATTTGTGCTTTATTTCACAAAGTACAAATTGGGGGAGATTGTTAGATATTGATTCAAGTGATATCAGGATCTGGACTACTGATCAGATATTGATGCTAACGTATAGTTTCATAACTTATTTTTAAAATATTTTTTTTGTATAAAAATAGAGCAATTCTATTTTTATACAAAAGAAGAAAATTTTAAAAATAAGTTATGAAACTATCCGCAAAAATGCACCTTAAAATCCGTGCCAGAATTACGTCCCCCAAGGTAAAGAACCAAGGGGGACAGAGGGAGTAGCATTTTGTGTTCGAATTTTGGGTACACAAAATAATTTCATGTCATTTAATATTTATGCAAGATCCCAAAGACACATGGCATGAATGTACACAACATAAACGATTTTCCAGATCTACGTAAGCACTTTATTTAATGTATGTCGAAAAAAATATACTCACTGTTAAATAAAAATGAATTTCACGTTTTTTAACCCGATAATTAAATTACAAGGACATATATGTAATAATTTGATTACGTGTTTATATATTACAAATTTGATTATAGTTCATGTACAGTTATCTATTTTAACATGTTAGTCAAATAGAAAAAAGATAGGTGATACTCTTTTTCAAATATCTTATTTTACGCATAAGGATGACAACGGGTTGGGTTTGATCCGAATTTTGTAAAGTCCAAACCCATTCCAAATATTTTTGGGTTTTAAAAATAAATCCAAAACCAAAACCAATTTCGCCGGATTTCAGATTAGATCAGGTTTTTTTATCCAAAATTAGTAATAATGTAGCCAAAATTAAAAAAATTGCTACACGCAAATAATATTAATTTTATTTATACAATAACTAAAAATTAAAATGATTAAATTAAGTAGTCAAATATAACATATTATACGATTTAACATACTAAGTAAAATTTAATATATGTTAAAAAAAATATTTCTTTGTATACAACATAAATGAAAAATCTGTGTAAAGTAAATCCTCGTCGAAGTATTGCCGAGCAGATTGTCAAAATTGAGTTAAGTCGACCAGGATCCTGTTCGAAAGTTCGAACAGGAATCCTCGTCAAAGTATTTTCGAGCAGACTGTCAAAATTGAGTTAAGTCGACCAGGATCCTGATCGAAAGTTCGACCAGGAATCCTCTTCGAAGTATTGTCGACAAGGCTGCAAAAATTGACTTAAGTCGACCAGGATCCTGATCGAAAGTTCGACCAGGAATCCTCGTCGAAGTCCCATCGACCAGGCTGCAGAAAATGACTTAAGTCGACCAGGATCCTGATCGAAAATTCGACCAGGAATCCTGATCGAAAATTTCTAGTATTTTTGCTGATTTTCATAAAAAATGGCATTTTTTGAAAAAAATCCAAAAATTATGCACAAGTGTTATATGCTCAATATATTGTTGAATCAATTCAAAAAATAGTGGAAAATACCCGTGAGTATGAGGAATATGCAAGAAAATTATTCATAATTTTCTGTAAGACACAAGTATAATTTTTAGCCTCGAAAAAGGTGAATTATCGTTAATGTGTAGGTCGCTCCACACTTTACATTCAAGACGACACCTGTGAAGTACTTGTGAACATAAACCTTCTAACTTCAATGAAAACCTGATCAGTTTTCTCAGAAGTTGGGGGCAAATGATATGGGCTGAAAGTAAGCCCTAAAGACACATTTAATGATGCATTAAATAAATATAGGATGGTCCAAGGTCAAAGCCCAATTAAAAGGCCCAAAACCCTGATTCTAATAATAAATTCGTAGTTAAATAAATCAGCCAAAGTGGGACTCCGTTATTAAGTCCAATGAGGACCCAAGTTCTTCAAAGAGTAGTCCCCAAGTCATATGGGTCAAATATGACTCAACCTTCCTCATGGAAGGATCCAGAAGTCTATCTAAAATAGGTACCTTGTTCAGCAAGATACCAAACCCTAATTCCAAAGCCCCCGAGGCCTATATAAGGATCTGATTCCTCACAACCAGAACTACATTTTATTGGCTTGATTCTTGATATTTGCAAGATACGTAGGCATCTTGTGAATCGAGTGAAGTCACGAAACACTTGATCAGCCATTAAAGCTTGAAGCTCTTTCCCAAACCCTAGTTGTCAATACGCAATAAACACACTCTACTTTTTGTTCCACAACATAAACTAAAAAGTGTATTTATATTGAAATACGAAAAAGTGCTTGTCAATGATTTAAATCATATATAATTAGGTTTTCTATATTGAATTTATTAATAAAGGTATTCTACACTGAATAGGATTACTGTAAAAATTCGTAATTATATTTTCTCTTGAGATTCTGAGTATTTCCATTTGGACAATAATTGTTAAATCATCACTAAGTTAAAGATAATTTTATGAGTTTTGCGTTGACTGTAAAAGCATCCAAATCTGATTTCTAGATCTCGAGATAGAGACTAAATAGTAAATATGAACCTTTTTAATATTAATAAATAAATAAAATTCAGTTCTAATACAATCTTTTATATCCATTTCAGATTATAACTTCTTTTTAAAATTCAATTCTAATACAATCTTTTTAATTATATCCTTTTTAGATTATAATTTTCTTTTTGAAAATATTATATTCGAACAGGATCCTGGTCGACTTAAGTCAATTTTTGAAAATTCAGTTCTAATACAATCTTTTTAAAATACCTAAGTTGAAAACATAATATTGTTGTAACTTTTAAATTAATTTTTTGAGAATGTTAGATATAGGAAGTGTATAAAGAACAAAATTAATATCAAAAATGTATTTGACTGTTATAACAAATTAAAATTTGATTGACTTTAGTATCTCGTTAAAGTTTAATCTTATTTTAAATTTTTAGATAATCAAAATCATAAAACCTTAATTTTGATCAATGGAGTTTGGATATAGAGGTTTGGAAATATGTTAGAAGGTTAGTATCTTTGTCTTATTAAAAAAACTGAACTATAAACAACATAAATGTTTATTGCCTCCTTTTAGAATGTTGTACGAACGATTAAAATAGAGAGGCCCTATATGAATGGTAAGCCTATATCTAGTGCTGGTCTATTTTTGTAAAGAATTAACATGTCACTCTTTTGCCTAATATTATCATATACAATTAGGTAAACCTAATATTTGTTGTTTACCTTTTAGAATCAGTATTTTGATAAAAAGGATGGAGGGAGTGGAATGCAAGCCTTGGAAACCGTTATGAATTTAGGACATCTAGGAGCCAAATATGCAAAAGGAATTATCCTAATACTCCAAAGAGGTGTGCACAAGCGCAACGGGATGCAAATGATACTCTTGGAAGAAAACAACTACAACCACAGCTTTAGAAGAAATTCGCAAACACTTTCTTGAAATAATCAAGGGCATGTGGGTTAGGAATGCCATGATTGTGGGACAAGAAATGCCACATTGTTGTACAAAGCACACAACTAATTCCGCAAGGTAGGATAAAGTGAACCAGGTTAAGTTACATTGTGAAGATTGCTCTTGCCATCTAGAGCTCCTTCCACTTGCATTGCAGTACACTTTGTCATTAAATTCATTTCTTCAAATAAATATATTAGGCAAGACAATGTATTATTAGTACTATTAAAATCTACTCGACTTGTTTACCTTTTTTATTTAGAAGTTGCTAGCCCATTTTTGATTAGATGGGGGGCATTTTGTGCATAAAAAATTTGAATGAAGAGAATTGATATCAAATTTTGACTAGTACTTATTGTTAAATATGTCTACAATTAACAAAAGCTCTTTTTGTTATCTATATGACAAAGCAACTTAATTATGCACTTAAAAAAATGTGTTCATTCCCCAATAATTAGACAAAAAAATATAGTGATTGGTTAAAAAAATGTTCTCAAATTAAGATTAATCTGACTAAAATAATCATATCCATAGTTTTAATTCTTCTCATGCACTAAAGAGAAAGAGACTCAAGAAGGAGTAATGGTACACGCTTGGGGATAAAATTTACCATGCTATTTAAAATACTTATTAACCTTTATATATATACACCGGTCAATGGTTGAGTTTTATCATTCTCACACACTTAATAGGAAACAAAAAAGAAATAATTAAAAATTTGTTTCTCAAAATTTTAAAATTCCAAAAATTTCCAGTAAGCAAGGTGGAGCAAAACCTCACAAATTATCTGGGCACAAATCTCATGTTTTCGTAAAAATGTAATAGCTTTGCAAAAATAAATTCTAAACTTCTTCTAAAAGTTTTTCTTGTGTGCCAATGTAATCAACTTGTTGTTTATACAATCCTGACCTTGTTTAGAATTTTTGATTATAAGGATGTTTTTTTTAGTTTAATCTCACAGTAATATATTTACAAAAGGGTAAGAAATCAATGATAAAAGAAGCAATTGAGAACATCACAATTGCATCACTTCATATCAGAGACTGAGAATTCTGAACAAACATAAAGGATAGGCAGTAGCATAATTAATTTACATAGTAACAACCATTGATAAGATAAAAAAATTCAAGTCTAATTAGTTTTTTGCTAGTTCATTTTTAAGACCTAACGCTGAATCTTAAATGAGTTCTTCACTCTTGTGAGTTTTCCACACTCAACAAGATGTTTCAAGTGACGTAGGAGAGTCTTCCTGAAATTGTTTGGATAGTAGTCATAATTGTATTCAATGAATTTGGCTATGGCCGTAGAACTTGATCCTCTTCTATTTCGCAATGATAATATTGCTTGAGTAATAATCTACATATTAAGCAAAATAAAAGTTAGATCAATTGAATACAACTTTTAATCATCATTTCATTTGTACAATATATTAATGTAATATTTCATTTACCTAATAGAAAGGAATTACCTCTTCATAAGAAGGATGGAAGCGCCTAAAAGAACTTGGTTCAGCATTCATCATCAGAACCATGATGTTGATATGAATATCAAAGGAATCCTCCTGCTTTTTCCCAAGATTAATTTCTTTTGAAAGCTCTCTATCTCAAGTTAGTTTTTTCTTACAAGTGTTTAGATGTGTGTGTTACAATAGGTTTTTATAATGACTCACATCTACACGATTGAAAATTCTATTTATCTCTTATGGGATGTGTTGAAACTAAAGTCAAGGTTGATAATTCGTTGTCTATCTCTAAACGTATTAACAAAAACTGGTCTTGGATTTTTAATTATGATCACCATTTTAATGGTCGAATATGGGCTGGGTGGGATCCTAGCAAGTGGGTTGTTTCTGTCTTGTCTAAATCCTCTCAGCATATCACCTGTTCGATTACTTTCATTGAAAAACAGCTTCACTTTTGTATCTATTTTCTGTATGCTCTTAATAAACCCCATCAGCGGGTTCCTCTGTGGTCGGATCTGGTTAGTCTTAGTAATACTATTTCGGTTCCTTGGTGTGTCTGTGGTGACTTCAACAGTATCCTCTCCTTATCTGAGGTGGCTGGAGGTAGAGAAATGTGGACTCCGGATATGCAATTATTCAAAGAATGTGTTACTGACGCAGGTCTGGGTCACATTAAAACCATTGGTCCCCTGCTTACTTGGTCTAATAACAGACCCACGGATCTTGTTCAGAAAAGGCTGGATCGCATGCTGGGAAATAAGGAATGGTTTTCAACTTTTACGGAAGCCTTAGTCACTGTCAAAATGAAGGGGCTCATGGACCACTGTCCTCTTATACTTTCTGTTCCGATGGTGCTTGAAAAATCTTCAAAACCATTTCAGTTTTACAATTACATGTTGAACCTTGAGGGCTTCCTTCCTGCAGTCAAAAAGGGATGGGATGTTCAATGGTTTGGTGATCCGTTGGCTATTCTCGCAAGAAAGCTTAAAAATATCAAGAAGGAGCTTAAGATTCTTAATAAGCACCATGTAAATGTCCTTTCTAATGTCCAGTTGGCTTGACTTTCTCTTCAAGAAATTCAAGAGAAGTTAATGCATGACAGTTCGAATATCTTGCTCCTGGGTGAAGAGAAATTAGCCAATGCTAAGTTGGAAAATGCTTTCCATGAGGAGGAGTCATTTCTTAAACAAAAATCTAGAGTCAATTGGCTATCTCTGGGTGATGGTAACACAAAGTTTTTCTTCAATAAGGTTCGAGCAAACTGGAATCACAACAAAATATTGGCCATCGAAAATTCATATAATATCATTGTGCATGGTCAGTCTAATGTGGCAAACGTTGCAGTGGATTTTTTCAAGAATTCTATTGGTTCTTTTCAGAATTTGGCAAACTCTGATTTCAATGGGATTGATTATAGCTATATCACGGAATCGCAGTCAATTTTGCTGGAGGCTCCTATTTCTAGGGACCTTATTCTTAAAACGCTGAAGTCTATGAAGAAGAATAAGGCTCCCGGCCCGGATGGTTTCTCTGTGGAATTTTTTCTAGCAACCTGGGATATTATCGGTAACGGTTTTTGTGAAGCCATTACTCACTTCTTCAACACCTCTGCCATGCATAGGGGCACTAATTCCACTGTCATTGCCTTAATCCCTAAGGTATCTACTCCTTCGAATATGCGGGAGTTCAGACCTATTTCTTTATGTTCCATTGTATATAAATGTATCGCCAAGATCCTTGCAGGAAGACTCAAAACGGTGTTGCCTGGTCTAATTCATATCTCTCAATCAGCCTTCATTCCCGGGACAAGCATCTCTGACAATGTCTTAATGGCCCAAGAGTTATTTCGTGGGTATTCTAGGCAATCGGGGTCTGCAAAATGTGCTATAAAACTCGACTTACATAAAGCTTTTGATTCGATATCTTGGGAATTTATCATGGCAGCTCTGTCTCACATGAAATTCCCGAACAAATTTATGGGTTGGATTTGGGCTTGCATTTCGACTCCCTCCTATTCGATTAAGGTCAACGGTTCTTTATGTGGTTTTTTCCAGGGCAAGAAAGGTATTAGTCAGGGGGATCCCATCTCCCCTTATCTATTTACTATTGCCCTAAATATTTTGTCTAGCATGCTTTCTAAGGTTCCGGACAACTTCAAGTTCCACTGGAGGTGTAAAGATCTCAAACTAACCCATCTTTTATATGCGGACGATGTCATGCTGTTTTCACATGGTGATAAAGACTCCATATGTCATATCATGGAATGTATGGATCGTTTTGCTTCTTGGAGTGGCTTGGCTCCTAATGTCAACAAAAGTTCGGTTTACTTTGGAAATTGTCCGACTAACTTCATAAACTGGTTCGAGGGGGAGTACAATATTGTGCAGGGTAATGCTCAGCCGAAATTTCTGGGACTTCCTTTAATTTCATCGCAGTTAAGGTTTAATGACTGCATTCCGCTTATTGAGAGGATTACTAGCAGAATCACAAGCTGGATGACATTGCTTCTCTCTTTAGCTGGTCGAGCTTAACTTTTAAAGGCTGTCTCCTTTGCTATTCAGACATACTGGTCTAAGCATTTTCTCCTCCAGGTGGCTGTTCATAAACGTTTGTCTAGAATCTTTTCTCGGTTTCTTTGAAAGGGAGATGTAAACCGTAAAGGTGGTGCAAAGATTTGCTGGGATAATATTTGTCTTCCAATTCAGGAGGGAGGACTTGGTTTTAAAAATACGAAGGAATGGAATTTAGCGCAGCACCTGCATCTCTTGTGTAGAATTATCAGGAATCTCTTGTGTATGGATATTCCTACTGATTGCTCTTGGATTTGGAGGAGTATCCTCAAACTTCGTCCTTTGGCAAAGCAATTTCTGGTTTATAATTTGGGTGATGGTCGCAACACTTCCTTATGGTTTGACCCATGGTGGCACTCATCGCTTCTTGCCTCTGATATATCCGATAGCATTATTTCCCAGGCTGGGTCGTGCCCTTCCTCTACCGTTCATGATCTTATTGCCTCTGTTTCGTGGGTGTTGCCGAGGCCTCCCGATATAACGCAACAGCGTCTTCTTTCGTGGCTAGAGGATTTTGATTACCACCCTTTTGATTTATCGAAACCGGATGTTATTCTATGGGGAGATACCCCAGTCTCTAAGGTTAAAGTCTGCAACATATGGGATTCAATTCGTAGGAGACTTCCGGAGGTTCCTTAGGTTTCGCTGGTCTGGCATAGATTGCGAGTCTTAAGGTATGCTCACCATGAATGGATTTTAACTCATAGTAGATTGGCCACCTTCGATAGGCTTGCATCTTTTGGTATTTCTCTTCCACAGCATTGCTTGCTATGTGTTGGAAGTTCGGAGACCTCCAATCATTTGTTTGTGACTTGTAGCTACAGCAACTATATTCTGGAGAGTTTGGCTCGTCTGCTGCGGATCTCTCTCAATTCGGATTCTTGGCTTCATCTGATTAATTCGTGGGGTTCAATCTTGGAGGAGCCAGATCGTACTCTTGCACTTCTTAATGCTCAGATTTTCTGCTACCATGTTTGGAGAGAGCGTAATGCTCGATTACACAACAAAGGGAATTTCGGTCCTAAGAAATTGTTGGAGGGCATTCTCCTAGATTTAAAGTCAAGGTTAGCTAGTTCAAATTGGTTTAAAAAATATTCAGGTCTGTATAAATTTAGTTGGACTTTATTATGAACGAAGACTATGCTTCCTTCGTTTCTAGCTTTCTCTAGTTAGTTCTCTCTATGGCATGTCATAGAGCAAGGGTTTTTCCCTCTTCCTAGTCCCTTTTTAATATATATATGCAATTTAGCAAAAAAAAAAAAGAAAATTCTAGGCACCCAAAATTGTAGGCGCCCCCGCCCAAAATAATTCAAACTGTTAAAACAAAATTCAAGAATTTCCAAAAAAAGCAGGAATTTTCCCACGTGGAACAAGCAAAAATATTTAAACTTAATTGAGCCTGATTCAGTTAAATATTTTAAAAATAATGAAAATAAATACTAAACATTCATAACATGTGAAATTTAATGCCGATAATGAATTAAGATGAGTTATGGAAATATTGGATTTATAACTCGTATATGCATCCAAAATAATAAGACCAATGTCTTGTGAAATAATTTTCATGTATTATAACACAAAGTGCTACAAAAAACAAAAAAAACTAAAAAATTAAATGTGAGGGAATATTTTTTTCATAAAATTATAGAAAACTTAATGTGTTCCTTGAATTTGAATCAAAGAAAAAGAATTTTTTCGAAATCACCCAAAACATAAATTTAAAGTTTGACAGTACTAGTCTTACTTAAAAAAGGAATTTATTTTTTATTTATTTCTTAAAAATTATGAAAATAAATATAAAAGTTTAAAAATATTAAAGTAACATGGTACGTTAAAATAATTAGTTTAGACAATAAGTATAAATTAACTTTCTTAAAGAACAAAAGTCTTGAATTTAAAATTTGTTAATACATCCATACAAAACTAAACTAATTTTCTTACCGCTTGGAAAATTATCATGTGGTTCGAACAACATAACACATTATACAAGAAAAAGAAAAGTTTCCAGGATAGTAGTGATTTAGACGGAAGAAAAATTTACAATATTAAACATAACTAAATGTATTATTTTAAATATAAGGTTAATATTTACAAGTTAATATATAAGTTGAAAAGATAATATTGTTGTTACTTTTAAATTAATTTTTTGAGAATGTTAGATATACGAAGTGTATAAAGAACAAAATTAATATAAAAAATGTATTTGACTGTTATAACAAATTAAAATTTGATTGACTTTAGTATCTCGTTAAAGTTTAATCTTATTTTAAATTTTTAGATAATCAAAATCATAAAAACTTAATTTTGATCAATGGAGTTTGGATATAGAGGTTTCAAAATATGTTAGAAGGTTAGTATCTTTGTCTTATTAAAAATCTGAACTATTAACAACATAAATGTTTCACTAGACAAGTTTTATCATATTACCTCCTTTTAGAATGTTGTACGAACGATTAAAATAGAGAGGCCCCATATGAATGGTAAGCCTATATCTAGTGCTGGTCTATTTTTGTAAAGAATTAACATGTCACTCTTTTGCTATCATATACAATTAGGTAAACCTAATATTTGTTGTTTACCTTTTAGAATCAGTATTTTGATAAAAAGGATGGAGGGAGTGGAATGCAAGCCTTAGAAACGATTATGAATTTGGGACATCTAGGAGCCAAATATGCAAAAGGATTATCCTAATACTCCAAAGAGGTGTGCACAAGCACAACTGGATGCAAATGATACTCTTGGAAGAAAACAACTACAACCACAGCTTTAGAAGAAATTCGCAAACGCTTTCTTGAAATAATCAAGGGCATGTGGATTAGGAATGCCATGATTGTGGGACAAGAAATGCCACATTATTGTACAAAGCACACAACTAATTCGGCAAGGTGGGATAAAGTGAACCAGGTTAAGTTACATTGTGAAGATTGCTCTTGCCATCTAGAGCTCCTTCCACTTTGGAGTATTTTACCTAATCTCATCTAGGGAGTTGAGCTTTTTATTTATGTTTCGTCATGTGTGTTTAACAGGATCAAGGGTTTCAGTGTATATAAAAAATTTAACACATGTAGATAATGCAGCATCAATACGTATTTTGTAAATTATCAAGAATCAAAGCGCGATTAGAAAACTATGATATTCTCTAATACATAAAAACCATCCACAAATAACTATAGTAATATACTATTACTACGGGAATTATGATAGATAAATAACACAAAGTTAGTTAAACTTAAAACGAATAGAAGAGTTTAGAAAGAATTGTTTTTGTTGAATGTCCATAACCGATCCTATTTTGGTGAATTCTTTAGCCGGCAATTATTCTTGGTAGTGTAATCGACACTGTTGTGCCAGTTGTAATGGGACATCATCCAAGTTGCAATGATCTTGAGGTGGACTCACCATGCCGTCATGGATTGGGACGTGGCAAGAACCTATTCTTGGTAGGTCCTAGGCCATAGGGCTGGACCAGAATTGTTGTTTTACCAGAAATCCATAGTGAAAAGGATACAATGCACGTAAAGACTCCGTGTCCCACTCAATCAATTCATGCTCATGTTCACTCAAAGGAATTGGGGGCGGAGAATACTAGGTTATCCAAAGTTCACAACAACCGGGTTGTAGTGAGAAATGGATTGACGATGCTCCATGCTACCAAAAATTTGGTATGAGGAAGCATAGCTGAGAAAGCTTCTACTCGAGGTGGAGTGTTGTTTCTTTTCTGCCTTGTCAACTTCAACTCATAAAATTTCCTTAATGAGATTCAGAGATAAATTGAGACGTATCATTATGTCTCTAATTATAAATACATATAAATACACACACATAGTGGCAGTGCACTTGCATTGCAGTATACTATGTCAATAAATTCATTTCTTCAAATAATTATATTAGGCAAGACAATGTATTATTAATACTATTAAAATCTACTTGACTTGTTTACCTTTTTTATTTAGAAGTTGCTAGCCCATTTTTGATTAGTGGGGGGCATTTTGTACATAAAAAAATTTGAATGCAGAGAATTGATATAAAGTTTTGACTAGTACTTATTGTTAAATATGTCTACAACTAACAAAAGCTCTTTCTCCTATATATACGACAAAGCAACTTAATTATGCACTTAAAAAAATGTGTTCATTCCCCAATAATTAGACAAAAAAATATAGTGATTGGTTAAAAAAATGTTCTCAAATTAAGATTAATGTGAATAAAATAATCATATCCATAGTTTTAATTCTTGTCATGCACTAAAGAGAAAGAGACTAAAGAAGGAGTAATGGTGCACGCTTGGGGATAAAATTTACCATGCTATTTAAAATACTTATTAACCGGTCAATGGTTGAGTTTTATCATTCTCACACATTTAACAGGAAACAAAAAGGAAATAATTAAAAATTTGTTTCTCAAAATTTTAAAATTCCAAAAATTTCCACTAAGCATGGTGGAGCAAAACCTCACAAATTATCACAAATCTCATGTTTTCGTAAAAATGTAAGAGCTTTGTAAAAATAAATTCTAAACTTCTTCTAAAAGTTTTTCTTGTGTGCAACGTAATCAACTTGTTGTTTATACAATCCTGACCTTGTTTAGAATTTTTGATAATAAGGATGTTTTTTTTAGTTTAATCTCACAGTAATATATTTAGAAAAGGGTAAGAAATCAATGATAAATGAAGCAATTGAGAACATCACAATTCCATCACTTCATATCAGAGATTGAGAATTCTGAACAAACAAAAAGGATAGGCAGTAGCATAATTAATTTACATAGTAATAACCATTGATAAGATAAAAAAATACAAGTCTAATTAGTTCTTTGCTAGTTCATTTTTAAGACCTAACGCTGAATCTTAACTGAGTTCTTCACTCTTGTGAGTTTTCTACACTCAACAAGATGTTTCAAGTGACGTAGGAGAGTCTTCCTGAAATTGTTTGGATGGTAGTCATAATTGTATTCAATGAATTTGGCTATGGCGGTAGAACTTGATCCTCTTCTATTTTGCAATGATAATATTGCTTGAGTAATCATCTACATATTAAGCAAAATAAAAGTTAGATCAACTGAATACAACTTGTAATCATCATTTCATTTGTACAATCTATTAATGTAATATTTCATTTACCCAATAGAAAGGAATTACCTCTTCATAAGAAGGATGGAAGCGCCTAAAAGAACTTGGTTCAACATTCACCATGATGTTGATATGAAGATTAAAGGAATCCTCCTGCTTTTTCCCGAGATTAATTTCTTTTGAAAGCTCTCTATCTCAAGTTAGTTGTTTCTTACAAGTGTTTAGATGTGTGTGTTACAATAGGTTTTTATAATGACTCACATCTACACGCTTGAAAATTCTAGGCACCCAGAATTCTAGGCGCCCGCGCCCAAAATAATTCAAGCTGTTAAAACTAAATTCAAGAATTTCCAAAAAAAACAGGAATTTTCCCACGAGGAACAAGCAAAAATCAGTTAAATATTTTAAAAATAATGAAAATAAATACTAAACATTCATAACATGTGAAATTTAATGCCGACAATGAATTAAGATGAGTTATGGAAATATTGGATTTATAACTGGTATATGCATCCAAAATAATAAGACTAATGCCTTGTGAAATAATTTTCATGTATTATAACACAAAGTGCTACAAAAAACAAAAAACCAAGAAATTAAATATGAGGGAAAATTTTTTCATAAAATTATAGAATACTGAAAGTGTTCGTTGAATTTGAATCAAAGAAAAAGAATTTTTTCGAAATCACCCAAACCATAAATTTAAAATTTGACACTACCAGTCTTACTTAAAAAAGGAATTTATTTTTTATTTATTTCTTAAAAATTATGAAAACAAATATAAAAGTTTAAAAATATTAGAGTAAAATGGTACGTTAAAATAATTAGTTTAGACAATAAGTATAAATTAACTTTCTTAAAGAACAAAAATCTTGAATTTAAAATTTGTTGATACATCCATACAAAATTAAACTGATTTTCTTACCGCTTGGAAAATTATCATGTAGTTCGAACAACATAACACATTATACAATAAAAAGAAAAGTTTCCAGGATAATAGTGATTTAGACAGAAGAAAAATTTACAATATTAAACTTACCTAAATGTATTATTTTAAATATAAGGTTCATATTTACAAGTTAAAATACCTAAGTTGAAAAGATAATATTGTTGTAACTTTTAAATTAATTTTTTGAGAATGTTAGATATAGGAAGTGTATAAAGAACAAAATTAATATAAAAATGTATTTGACTGTTATAACAAATTAAAATTTGATTGACTTTAGTATCTCGATAAAGTTTAGTCTTATTTTAAATTTTTAGATAATCAAAATCATAAAAACTTAATTTTGATCAATGGAGTTTGGATATAGAGGTTTGGAAATATGTTAGAAGGTTAGTATCTTTGTCTTATTAAAAAAACTGAACTATTAACAACATAAATGTTTCACTAGACAAGTTTTATCCTATTGCCTCCTTTTAGAATGTTGTACGAACGATTAGACTAGAGAGGCCATATATGAATGGTAAGCCTATATCTAGTGCTGGTCTATTTTTGTAAAGAATTAACATGTCACTCTTTTGCTATCATATACAATTAGGTAAACCTAATATTTGTTCTTTACCTTTTAGAATCTGTATTTTGATAAAAAGGATGGAGGGAGTGGAATGCAAGCCTTGGAAACGGTTATGAATTTGGGACATCTAGGAGCCAAATATGCAAAAGGAATTATCCTAATACTCCAAAGAGGTGTGCACAAGCTCACAGGATGCAAATGATACTCTTGGAAGAAAACAACTACAACCACAGCTTTAGAAGAAATTCGCAAACACTTTCCTGAAATAATCAAGGGCATGTGGATTAGGAATGCCATGATTGTGGGACAAGAAATGCCACATTGTCGTACAAAGCACACAACACACAACTAATTCAGCAAGGTAGGATAAAGTGAACCAGGTTAAGTTACATTGTGAAGATTGCTCTTGCCATCTAGAGCTCCTTCCACTTTGGAGTATTTTACCTAATCTCATCTAGGTAGCTGAGCTTTTTATTTTTGTTTCGTCATGTGTGTTTAATAGGATCAAGGGTTTCATTGTATATAAAAAATTTAACACATGTAGATAATGCAGCATCAATACGCATTTTGTAAATTATCAGGAATCAAAGCCCAATTAGAAAACTATGATATTCTCTAATACATAAAAACCATCCACAAATAACTCTAGTAATATAAACACTATTACTACGGGAATTATGATAGATAAATAACACAAAGTTAGTTAAACTTAAAACGAGTAGAAGAGTTTAGAAAGAATTGTTTTTGTTGAATGTCCATAACCCATTCTATTTTGGTGAATTCTTTATCCGGCTATCATTCTTGGTAGTGAAATCGACACTGTTGTGCCAGCTGTAATTGGACATCATCCAAGTTGCAATGATCTTGAGGTGGACACACCATGCTGTCTTGGATTGGGACGTGGCAAGAACCTATTCTTGGTAGGTCCTAGGCCATAGGGCTGGACGAGAATTGTTGGGTTACCAGAAATCCATATTGAAAAGGATACAATGCACGTAAAGACTCCGTGTCCCACTCAATCAATTCATGCTCAGGTTCACTCAAGGGAATTGGGGGCGGAGAATACTAGGTTATCCAAAGTTCACAACAACCGGGCTGTAGTGAGAAATGGATTGACGATGCTCCATGCTACCAAAATTTGGTATGAGGAAGCACAGTTGAGAAGGCTTCTACTCGAGGTGGAGTGTTGTTTCTTTTCTGCCTTGTCAACTTCAACTCATAAAATTTCTTTAATGAGATTCACAGATAAATTGAGACGTATCATTATGTCTCTAATTATAAGTACATATAAATACACACACATAGTGACAGTGCACTTGCATTGCAGTATACTTTGTCATTAAATTCATTTCTTCAAATAAGTATATTAGGCACGACAATGTATTATTAGTACTTTTAAAATCTACTCGACTTGTTTACCTTTTTTATTTAGAAGTTGCTAGCCCATTTTTGATTAGTTGGGGGCATTTTGTACATAAAAAAATTTGAATGAAGAGAATTGATATCAAACTTTGACTAGTACTTATTGTTAAATATTTCTACAACTAACAAAAGCTCTTTCTCCTATATATACGACAAAGCAACTTAATTATGCACTTAAAAAAATGTGTTCATTCCCCAATAATTAGACAAAAAAATATAGTGATTGGTTAAAAAAATGTTCTCAAATTAAGATTAATGTGAATAAAATAATCATATCCATAGTTTTAATTCTTGTCATGCACTAAAGAGAAAGAGACTAAAGAAGGAGTAATGGTGCACGCTTGGGGATAAAATTTACCATGCTATTTAAAATACTTATTAACCGGTCAATGGTTGAGTTTTATCATTCTCACACATTTAATAGGAAACAAAAAGGAAATAATTAAAAATTTGTTTCTCAAAATTTTAAAATTCCAAAAATTTCCACTAAGCATGGTGGAGCAAAACCTCACAAATTATCACAAATCTCATGTTTTCGTAAAAATGTAAGAGCTTTGTAAAAATAAATTCTAAACTTCTTCTAAAAGTTTTTCTTGTGTGCAACGTAATCAACTTGTTGTTTATACAATCCTGACCTTGTTTAGAATTTTTGATAATAAGGATGTTTTTTTTAGTTTAATCTCACAGTAATATATTTAGAAAAGGGTAAGAAATCAATGATAAATGAAGCAATTGAGAACATCACAATTCCATCACTTCATATCAGAGATTGAGAATTCTGAACAAACAAAAAGGATAGGCAGTAGCATAATTAATTTATATAGTAATAACCATTGATAAGATAAAAAAATACAAGTCTAATTAGTTCTTTGCTAGTTCATTTTTAAGACCTAACGCTGAATCTTAACTGAGTTCTTCACTCTTGTGAGTTTTCTACACTCAACAAGATGTTTCAAGTGACGTAGGAGAGTCTTCCTGAAATTGTTTGGATGGTAGTCATAATTGTATTCAATGAATTTGGCTATGGCGGTAGAACTTGATCCTCTTCTATTTTGCAATGATAATATTGCTTGAGTAATCATCTACATATTAAGCAAAATAAAAGTTAGATCAACTGAATACAACTTGTAATCATCATTTCATTTGTACAATCTATTAATGTAATATTTCATTTACCCAATAGAAAGGAATTACCTCTTCATAAGAAGGATGGAAGCGCCTAAAAGAACTTGGTTCAACATTCACCATGATGTTGATATGAAGATTAAAGGAATCCTCCTGCTTTTTCCCGAGATTAATTTCTTTTGAAAGCTCTCTATCTCAAGTTAGTTGTTTCTTACAAGTGTTTAGATGTGTGTGTTACAATAGGTTTTTATAATGACTCACATCTACACGCTTGAAAATTCTAGGCACCCAGAATTCTAGGCGCCCGCGCCCAAAATAATTCAAGCTGTTAAAACTAAATTCAAGAATTTCCAAAAAAAGCAGGAATTTTCCCACGAGGAACAAGCAAAAATCAGTTAAATATTTTAAAAATAATGAAAATAAATACTAAACATTCATAACATGTGAAATTTAATGCCGACAATGAATTAAGATGAGTTATGGAAATATTGGATTTATAACTGGTATATGCATCCAAAATAATAAGACTAATGCCTTGTGAAATAATTTTCATGTATTATAACACAAAGTGCTACAAAAAACAAAAAACAAAGAAATTAAATGTGAGGGAATATTTTTTCATAAAATTATAGAAAACTGAAAGTGTTCGTTGAATTTGAATCAAAGAAAAAGAATTTTTGACACTACAAGTCTTACTTAAAAAAGGAATTTATTTTTTATTTATTTCTTAAAAATTATGAAAATAAATATAAAAGTTTAAAAATATTAAAGTAACATGGTTCATTAAAATAATTAGTTTAGACAATAAGTATAAATTACCTTTCTTAAAGAACAAAAATCTTGAATTTAAAATTTGTTGATACAACCATACAAAATTATACTGATTTTCTTACCGCTTGAAAAATTATCATGTAGTTCGAACAACATAACACATTATACAATGAAAAGAAAATTTTCCAAGATAATATTGATTTAGATAGAAGAAAAATTTACAATATTAAACATAACTAAATGTATTATTTTAAATATAAGGTTCATATTTACAAGTTAAAATACCTAAGTTGAAAAGATAATATTTTTGTAACTTTTAAATTAATTTTTTGAGAATGTTAGATATAGGAAGTGTATAAAGAACAAAATTAATATAAAAAATGTATTTGACTGTTATAACAAATTAAAATTTGATTGACTTTAGTATTTCGTTAAAGTTTAATCTTATTTTAAATTATTAGATAATCAAAATCATAAAAACTTAATTTTGATCAATGGAGTTTGGATATAGAGGTTTGGAAATATGTTAGAAGGTTAGTATCTTTGTCTTATTAAAAAAACTGAACTATTAACAACATAAATGTTTCACTAGACAAGTTTTATCCTATTGTTTCCTTTTAGAATGTTGTACGAACGATTAAAATAGAGAGGCCCTATATGAATGGTAAGCCTATATCTAGTGCTGGTCTATTTTTGTAAAGAACTAATAGGGGTGTAAATGAGCCTAGCCGAGCCGGACTTTAAAATGTTCATGTATCGTTTGTTAAGAAATTATTGAACTCGAACTCGAGCTTGAACATGAATCGAGCCAAAAAATATGTTTGAGCTCCGTTCGTTAAGATAAAATGTTGTTCACGAACAGCTCACGAACTCATGAGCATACTCACGAACTTTTGCTTTCGAACAACTCATTAAGCTTGTTCACGAGCTTGTTCATGAATAAATTTTAAACATTGCTGGCGAATTTATGCTCACGAGCTCACTTACGAACAACTCATAAACTTGTTTTCTTATTTTTGTACGAGCTCACTTACGAACAACTCATAAACTTGTTTTCTTATTTTTGTATGCAAAAATCTAATATTAAAAAACACAAAAAGTCCAAAATTAAATAATTAAATTTTTGTCTCAGCACTAGAAATAATAATAAATCATCAACCAATAAAATTCTCACATTCCTAATTCCATAAAAAACAAAATTTTATTTAAAAATAATGGGCAAAGAAACGTAATTATTTGATATAAATAAACTTAAGTTATTAAAGCTTAATCATTTAAAAATCTGAAGCTTGCACTAGCTTTATTTCCCAATTGAACACCAAATCACATCTGCGCTCCTGATACTTGTTCTTGGTCATAAGGGATCGTCATCACCCAATTTGCCTATTATAAATGAGTGAATTAGATTAACTACTAATTATCTAAATATGATCTTATAAATTTAAAGTATTAAACAAATATTAATGTATTTAGTAGTGTTTAATTAACTTATTTTGGTCTTTAAATTACATATTTGCAAGTATCTCAAGTTATTATAGTTTCCAATTTTACACAATCATAAACATTTATTAAAATCTTTTTATAAATTTAAGTATTATAAATAAATTTATACATCAATAATATCTACTACTAAAATTTAGCACTTAAAATGATGTTATATTTAATTTGATACAAATTTTGACAAATATACACTACATATACTAATTGTAATACTGAGTTGCTATTATCATCATCATCATCATCATCATCATTATTATTATTATTATTATTATTATTATTATTATTATTATTATTAAAGTTATTATTGTTATTGTTATATTATTATTATTATTATTATTATTATTATTATTATTATTATTATTATTATAAAATAAAAATTGTAATAACAGCATAACATATAAATATTCTAATTAATGGTGTACAATTAATACGAGTTTCGATAGTATATTCTAATAGTCAAACATATATTATATATAGAAGATTATTTATCGAATTTCTTTATGAACCGCTAATGAACTCGTATACCGAGCATGTTAACAGCTCAATTATCGAACTTATTCACGAACATGTTCATGAACTATGTTCACGAACTATGTTCACGAGTACGTTAATCGAACTTGTTCGCGAGCTATCGAGTCGAACTTTACCGTGATCAAGTTCAGCTCGTTTATTAATCGAACCTTAAAATCATGTTCAAGATCGACTCGTTTATGAATTGAACCAAATCCGAACCGAGCTTTTTTCGAACCGAACGCCGAGCCGTTCGCGAGTGTATCAGTTCATTTACAGCCCTAAGAATTAACATGTCACTCTTTTGCTATCATATACAATTAGGTAAACCTAATATTTGTTGTTTACCTTTTAGAATCAGTATTTTGATAAAAAGGATGGAGGGAGTGGAATGCAAGCCTTGGAAACGGTTATGAATTTGGGACATCTAGGAGCCAAATATGCAAAAGGAATTATGCTAATACTCCAAAGAGGTGTGCACAAGCACAACTGGATGCAAATGATACTCTTGGAAGAAAACAACTACAACCACAGCTTTAGAAGAATTCGCAAACAATTTCCTGAAATAATCAAGGGCATGTGGATTAGGAATGCCATGATTGTGGGACAAGAAATGCCACATTGTTGTACAGAGCACACAACACACAACTAATTCAGCAAGGTAGGATAAAGTGAACCAGGTTAAGTTACATTGTGAAGATTGCTCTTGCCATCTAGAGCTCCTTCCACTTTG
Organism: Saposhnikovia divaricata; assembly: GCA_036435485.1. NCBI lineage: Eukaryota > Viridiplantae > Streptophyta > Magnoliopsida > Apiales > Apiaceae > Saposhnikovia > Saposhnikovia divaricata. The sequence goes on from CM071596.1 coordinate 90,198,656, forward strand.
GAGTATTTTACCTAATCTCATCTAGGTAGCTTAGCTTTTTATTTTTGTTTCGTCATGTGTGTTTAACAAGATCAAGGGTTTCATTGTATATAAAAAATTTAACACATGTAGATAATGCAGCATCAATACGCATTTTGTAAATTATCAGGAATCAAAGCCCAATTAGAAAACTATGATATTCTCTAATACATAAAAACCATCCACAAATAACTCTAGTAATATAAACACTATTACTACGGGAATTATGATAGATAAATAACACAAAGTTAGTTAAACTTAAAACGAGTAGAAGAGTTTAGAAAGAATTGTTTTTGTTGAATGTCCATAACCCATTCTATTTTGGTGAATTCATTATCCGGCTATCATTCTTGGTAGTGAAATCGACACTGTTGTGCCAGCTGTAATTGGACATCATCCAAGTAGCAATCAAGGGCATGTAGATAATGCAGCATCAATACACATTTTGTAAATTATCAGGAATCAAAGCCCAATTAGAAAACTATGATATTCTCTAATACATAAAAACCATCCACAAATAACTCTAGTAATATAAACACTATTACTACGGGAATTATGATAGATAAATAACACAAAGTTAGTTAAACTTAAAACGAGTAGAAGAGTTTAGAAAGAATTGTTTTTGTTGAATGTCCTTAACCCATCCTATTTTGGTGAATTCTTTATCCGGCTATCATTCTTGGTAGTGAAATCGACACTGTTGTGCCAGCTGTAATTGGACATCATCCAAGTTGCAATGATCTTGAGGTGGACTTTCCATGCCGTCTTGGATTGGGACTTGGTAAGAACCTATTCTTGGTAGGTCCTAGGCCATAGGGCTGGACCAGAATTGTTGGGTTACCAGAAATCCATAGTGAAAAGGATACAATGCACGTAAAGACTCCGTGTCCCACTCAATCAACTCATGCTCAAGTACACTCAAAGGAATTGGGGGCGGAGAATACTAGGTTATCCAAAGTTCATAACAACCGGGCTGTAGTGAGAAATGGATTGACGATGCTCCATGCTACCAAAAATTTGGTATGAGGAAGCATAGTTGAGAAAGCTTCTACTTGAGGTGGAGTGTTGTTTCTTTTCTGCCTTGTCAACTTCAACTCATAAAATTTCCTAAATGAGATTCACAGATAAATTGAGATGTATCATTATGTCTCTAATTATAAGTACATATACATATAAATACACACATAGTGGCAGTGCACTTGCATTGCAGTATACTTTGTCATTAAATTCATTTCTTCAAATAATTATATTAGGCAAGACAATGTATTATTAGTACTATTAAAATCTACTCGACTTGTTTACCTTTTTTATTTAGAAGTTGCTAGCCCATTTTTGATTAGATGGGGGGCATTTTGTACATAAAAAAATTTGAATTAAGAGAATTGATATCAAATTTTGACTAGTACTTATTGTTAAATATGTCTACAACTAACAAAAGCTTTTTTTCCTATCTATACGACAAAGCAACTTAATTATGCACTTAAAAAAATGTGTTCATTCCCCAATAATTAGACAAAGAAATATAGTGATTGGTTAAAAAAATGTTCTCAAATTAAGATTAATGTGAATAAAATAATCATATTTATAGTTTTAATTCTTGTCATGCACTAAAGAGAAAGAGACTCAAGAAGGAGTAATGGTGCACGCTTGGGGATAAAATTTACCATGCTATTTAAAATACTTATTAACCTTTATATATATATACACTGGTCAATGGTTGAGTTTTATCATTCTCTCACACTTAATAGGAAACAAAAAAGAAATAATTAAAAATTTGTTTCTCAAAATTTTAAAATTCCAAAAATTTCCACTAAGCAAGGTGGAGCAAAACCTCACAAATTATCTGGGCACAAATCTCATGTTTTCGTAAAAATGTAATAGCTTTGTAAAAATAAATTCTAAACTTCTTCTAAAATTTTTCTTGTGTGCCAACGTAATCAACTTGTTGTTTATACAATCCTGACCTTGTTTAGAATTTTTGATAATAAGGATGTTTTTTTAGTTTAATCTCACATTAATATATTTACAAAAGGGTAAGAAATCAATGATAAAAGAAGCAATTGAGAACATCACAATTCCATCACTTCATATCAGAGATTGAGAATTCTGAACAAACAAAAAGGAGGCAGTAGCATAATCAATTTACTTAGTAATAACCATTGATAAGATAAAAAAATACAAGTTTAATTAGTTCTTTGCTAGTTCATTTTTAAGACCTAACGCTGATTCTTAAATGAGTTCTTCACTCTTATGAGTTTTCCACACTCAACAAGATGTTTCAAGTGACGTAGGAGAGTCTTCCTGAAATTGTTTGGATGGTAGTCATAATTGTATTCAATGAATTTGGCTATGGCCGTAGAACTTGATCCTCTTCTATTTTGCAATGATAATATTGCTTGAGTAATCATCTACATATTAAGCAAAATAAAAGTTAGATCAATTGAATGCAACTTGTAATCATCATTTCATTTGTACAATCTATTAATGTAATATTTCATTTACCCAATAGAAAGGAATTACCTCTTCATAAGAAGGATGGAAGCGCCTAAAAGAACTTGGTTCAGCATTCATCATCAGAACCATGATGTTGATATGGAGATTAAAGGAATCCTCTTGCTTTTTCCCAAGATTAATTTTTTTTGAAAGCTCTCTATCTCAAGTTAGTTGTTTCTTACAAGTGTTTAGATGTGTGTGTTACAATAGGTTTTTATAATGACTCACATCTACACGCTTGAAAATTCTAGGCGCCCGCGCCCAAAATAATTCAAGCTGTTAAAACTAAATTCAAGAATTTCCAAAAAAAGCGGGAAATTTCCCACGAGGAACAAGCAAAAATCAGTTAAATATTTTAAAAATAATGAAAATAAATACTAAACATTCATAACATGTGAAATTTAATGCCGACAATGAATTAAGATGAGTTATTGAAATATTGGATTTATAACTGGTATATGCATCCAAAATAATAAGACTAATGCCTTGTGCAATAATTTTCATGTATTATAACACAAAGTGCTACAAAAAACAAAAAACTAAGAAATTAAATGTGAGGGAATATTTTTTCATAAAATTATAGAAACTGAAAGTGTTCGTTGAATTTGAATCAAAGAAAAAGAATTTTTTCGAAATCACCCAAACCATAAATTTAAAATTTGACACTACCAGTCTTACTTAAAAAAGGAATTTATTTTTTATTTATTTCTTAAAAATTATGAAAATAAATATAAAAGTTTAAAAATATTAAAGTAACATGGTATGTTAAAATAATTAGTTTAGACAATAAGTATAAATTAACTTTCTTAAAGAACAAAAATCTTGAATTTAAAATTTATTGATACAGCCATACAAAATAAAACTGATTTTCTTACCGCTTGGAAAATTATCATGTAGTTCGAACAACATAACACATTATACAATAAAAAGAAAAGTTTCGAGGATAATAGTGATTTAGACAGAAGAAAAATTTACAATATTAAACATAACTAAATGTATTATTTTAAATATAAGGTTCATATTTACAAGTTAAAATACCTAAGTTGAAAAGATAATATTGTTGTAACTTTTAAATTAATTTTTTGAGAATGTTAGATATAGGAAGTGTATAAAGAACAAAATTAATATCAAAAATGTATTTGACTGTTATAACAAATTAAAATTTGATTGACTTTAGTATCTAGTTAAAGTTTAATCTTATTTTAAATTTTTAGATAATCAAAATCATAAAAACTTAATTTTGATCAATGGAGTTTGGATATAGAGGTTTGGAAATATGTTAGAAGGTTAGTATCTTTGTCTTATTAAAAAAACTGAACTATTAACAACATAAATGTTTCACTAGAAAAGTTTTATCCTATTGCCTCCTTTTAGAATGTTGTACGGACGATTAAAATAGAGAGGCCCTATATGAATGGTAAGCCTATATCTAGTGCTGGTCTATTTTTGTAAAGAATTAACATGTCACTCTTTTGCTATCATATACAATTAGGTAAACCTAATATTTGTTGTTTACCTTTTAGAATCAGTATTTTGATAAAAAGGATGGAGGGAGTGGAATGCAAGCCTTGGAAACGGTTATGAATTTGGGACATCTAGGAGCCAAATATGCAAAAAGAATTATCCTAATACTCCAAAGAGGTGTGCACAAGCTCAACAGGATGCAAATGATACTCTTGGAAGAAAACAACTACAACCACAACTTTAGAAGAAATTCGCAAACACTTTCCTGAAATAATCAAGGGCATCTGGATTAGGAATGCCATGATTGTGGGACAAGAAATGCCACATTGTTGTACAAAGCACACAACACACAACTAATTCAGCAAGGTAGGATAAAGTGAACCAGGTTAAGTTACATTGTGAAGATTGCTCTTGCCATCTAGAGCTCCTTCCACTTTGGAGTATTTTACCTAATCTCATCTAGGGAGCTGAGCTTTTTATTTTTGTTTCGTCCGAGGATCAAGGTTTCATTGTATATAAAAAATTTAACACATGTAGATAATGCAGCATCAATACGCATTTTGTAAATTATCAGGAATCAAAGCCCAATTACAAAACTATGATATTCTCTAATACATAAAAACCATCCACAATTAACTCTAGTAATATAAACACTATTACTACTGGAATTATGATAGATAAATAACACAAAGTTAGTTAAACTTAAAACGAGTAGAAGAGTTTAGAAAGAATTGTTTTTGTTGAATGTCCATAACCCATCCTATTTTGGTGAATTCTTTATCGGGCTATCATTCTTGGTAGTGAAATCGACACTATTGTGCCAGCTATAATTGGACATCATCCAAGTTGCAATGATCTTGAGGTGGACTCACCATGCCGTCTTGGATTGGGACGTGGTAAGAACCTCAATCAACTCATGCTCAGGTACACTCAAAGGAATTGGGTCCGAGAATACTAGGTTATCCAAAGTTCATAACAACCGGGCTGTAGTGAGAAATGGATTGACGATGCTCCATGCTACCAAAAATTTGGTATGAGGAAGCTTGACGATGCTCCATGCTACCAAAAATTTGGTATGAGGAAGCATAGCTGAGAAAGCTTCTACTTGAGGTGGAGTGTTGTTTCTTTTCTGCCTTGTCAACTTCAACTCATAAAATTTCCTTAATGAGATTCACAGATAAATTGAGACGTATCATTATGTCTCTAATTATAAGTACATATAAATACACACATAGTTGCAGTGCACTTGCATTGCAGTATACTTTGTCATTAAATTCATTTCTTCAAATAATTATATTATCCAAGACAATGTATTATTAGTACTATTAAAATCTACTCGACTTGTTTACCTTTTTTATTTAGAAGTTGCTAGCCCATTTTTGATTAGATGGGGGGCATTTTGTACATAAAAAATTTTGACTAGTACTTATTGTTAAATATGTCTACAACTAACAAAAGCTCTTTTTCCTATCTATACGACAAAGCAACTTAATTATGCACTTAAAAAAATGTGTTCATTCCCCAATAATTAGACAAAAAATATATTGATTGGTTAAAAAAATGTTCTTAAATTAAGATTAATGTGAATAAAATAATCATATCCATAGTTTTAATTCTTGTCATGCACTAAAGAGAAAGAGACTCAAGAAGGAGTAATGGTGCACGCTTGGGGATAAAATTTACCATGCTATTTAAAATACTTATTAACCTTTATATATATATACACCGGTCAATGGTTTACTTTTATCATTCTCTCACACTTAATAGGAAACAAAAAGGAAATAATTAAAATTTTGTTTCTCAAAATTTTAAAATTCCAAAAATTTCCACTAAGCAAGGTGGAGCAAAACCTCACAAATTATCTGGGCACAAATCTCATGTTTTCGTAAAAATGTAATAGCTTTGTAAAAATAAATTCTAAACTTCTTCTAAAAGTTTTTCTTGTGTGCCAACGTAATCAACTTGTTGTTTATACAATCCTGACCTTGTTTAGAATTTTTGATAATAAGGATGTTTTTTTAGTTTAATCTCACGTTAATATATTTACAAAAGGGTAAGAAATCAATGATAAAAGAAGCAATTGAGAACATCACAATTCCATCACTTCATATCAGAGATTGAGAATTCTGAAGAAACAAAAAGGAGGCAGTAGCATAATTAATTTACTTAGTAATAACCATTGATAAGATAAAAAAATACAAGTCTAATTAGTTCTTTGCTAGTTCATTTTTAAGACCTAACGCTGAATCTTAAATGAGTTCTTCACTCTTATGAGTTTTCCACACTCAACAAGATGTTTCAAGTGACGTAGGAGAGTCTTCCTGAAATTGTTTGGATGGTAGTCATAATTGTATTCAATGAATTTGGCTATGGCCGTAGAACTTGATCCTCTTCTATTTTGCAATGATAATATTGCTTGAGTAATCATCTACATATTAAGCAATATAAAAGTTAGATCAATTGAATGCAACTTGTAATCATCATTTCATTTGTACAATCTATTAATGTAATATTTCATTTACCCAATAGAAAGGAATTACCTCTTCATAAGAAGGATGGAAGCGCCTAAAAGAACTTGGTTCAGCATTCATCATCAGAACCATGATGTTGATATGGAGATTAAAGGAATCCTCTTGCTTTTTCCCAAGATTAATTTTTTTTGAAAGCTCTCTATCTCAAGTTAGTTGTTTCTTACAAGTGTTTAGATGTGTGTGTTACAATAGGTTTTTATAATGACTCACATCTACACGCTTGAAAATTCTAGGCGCCCGCGCCCAAAATAATTCAAGCTGTTAAAACTAAATTCAAGAATTTCCAAAAAAAGCGGGAAATTTCCCACGAGGAACAAGCAAAAATCAGTTAAATATTTTAAAAATAATGAAAATAAATACTAAACATTCATAACATGTGAAATTTAATGCCGACAATGAATTAAGATGAGTTATGGAAATATTGGATTTATAACTGGTATATGCATCCAAAATAATAAGACTAATGCCTTGTGCAATAATTTTCATGTATTATAACACAAAGTGCTACAAAAAACAAAAAACTAAGAAATTAAATGTGAGGGAATATTTTTTCATAAAATTATAGAAACTGAAAGTGTTCGTTGAATTTGAATCAAAGAAAAAGAATTTTTTCGAAATCACCCAAACCATAAATTTAAAATTTGACACTACCAGTCTTACTTAAAAAAGGAATTTATTTTTTATTTATTTCTTAAAAATTATGAAAATAAATATAAAAGTTTAAAAATATTAAAGTAACATGGTATGTTAAAATAATTAGTTTAGACAATAAGTATAAATTAACTTTCTTAAAGAACAAAAATCTTGAATTTAAAATTTATTGATACATCCATACAAAATAAAACTGATTTTCTTACCGCTTGGAAAATTATCATGTAGTTCGAACAACATAACACATTATACAATAAAAAGAAAAGTTTCGAGGATAATAGTGATTTAGACAGAAGAAAAATTTACAATATTAAACATAACTAAATGTATTATTTTAAATATAAGGTTCATATTTACAAGTTAAAATACCTAAGTTGAAAAGATAATATTGTTGTAACTTTTAAATTAATTTTTTGAGAATGTTAGATATAGGAAGTGTATAAAGAACAAAATTAATATCAAAAATGTATTTGACTGTTATAACAAATTAAAATTTGATTGACTTTAGTATCTAGTTAAAGTTTAATCTTATTTTAAATTTTTAGATAATCAAAATCATAAAAACTTAATTTTAATCAATGGAGTTTGGATATAGAGGTTTGGAAATATGTTAGAAGGTTAGTATCTTTGTCTTATTAAAAAAACTGAACTATTAACAACATAAATGTTTCACTAGAAAAGTTTTATCCTATTGCCTCCTTTTAGAATGTTGTACGGACGATTAAAATAGAGAGACCCTATATGAATGGTAAGCCTATATCTAGTGCTGGTCTATTTTTGTAAAGAATTAACATGTCACTCTTTTGCTATCATATACAATTAGGTAAACCTAATATTTGTTGTTTACCTTTTAGAATCAGTATTTTGATAAAAAGGATGGAGGGAGTGGAATGCAAGCCTTGGAAACGGTTATGAATTTGGGACATCTAGGAGCCAAATATGCAAAAAGAATTATCCTAATACTCCAAAGAGGTGTGCACAAGCTCAACAGGATGCAAATGATACTCTTGGAAGAAAACAACTACAACCACAACTTTAGAAGAAATTCGCAAACACTTTCCTGAAATAATCAAGGGCATGTGGATTAGGAATGCCATGATTGTGGGTATTATTGTATAATCCTTTAGGGGTCTCATCCATTGCACGGTCAAATAAGCATGCGTGTTGTGTTTTGTGCCATTGTTTGTTTAGTAATAAAGTATGAATCATTGTCTAACTCAAATGATGATGGAGGTGTCTCTGAGTTATGAAGTGTTTAGCGTTCATTCTATTTATAAACATTTAATTGTCTTGGAGAAGAATAAGTTTGATTTTGATCTAGTGTTAGGAGTATATCTGATGAGCTTCGCACACACCCACGTTTCCGTTCATGTATTGTTAGTATACGGGGATTTAGTCGAGCTCTATTTGGAGTTGTTGCATTCTTTGAGATATTTGCTTGTTGATTGGTTATGGTTATTCTGAGGGGATCTTTGCATTTTCATATTAGTGGCATTCATGCATTGCATTTGTAGGTGGCGAGTTTGTTTATGCTTGAGGACAAGCATCGGTTTAAGTTTGGGGGTGTGATAAGTGGATTTTATATCCACTTGGAATGCTTCGTATCGGTTTAAATTGATTAACTTGACCTCAAGTATGTGGTGTTTTTTATGTGTTTGCATTGAGTTTTGCAGAACTAATAGTTAGAGGCATTGGTGGTGTTTAATGACATAATTGTGGTGGAATTTAGCTCGGAAATAGGAGGTCAGTGATAGTGTTAGTGCCCTAGAGATAATATAGTTGTGCTTCTAGGAAAGACTATTTTGTTATGTTCCAACGATTATTTCTATATTGATTTATTATGTCTTTATTTACTACGAAATAAATGTTAGAGTAATAAATGTCCTTGGAATATGTAACATATATTCTATATCTTTAAGTATGTGACTTAAAAATGAGATTATATGAACAGTGTTTATATTCCTAAATATCCCTAATCGAGCATTATTAATATGGGACAATTATAATGCATAAAGATTAGTATGTTTGTTGACTGATGACCACATCTCATTGGTCATAGATATAGTGATACTAAAGTCAAGAACATAGGTGCATGTAATATTCTACATGGCACTGGATTGACCCACGGTGAGATTCTACATGTTGATAATGTCATTAGAAAGACTCACAGTGATAATGGTTTAACGATCCTTAGACTTGAGATCATTATATTTCTACACGAGGATTAATATACTTTGACTTCATTAAAAGTTACCTTTGACAGGGTGATGGTAAAAGTGGACGTCGGGTATATTATGAGACGTATGAGAAATATGAATGATAGATAAAGGATTTAACCCTCCTACTAATAGGAGAGATATTATTGGCCTCTTGATTGAGTGAGACTATGAAAATGCATGGCCATGCTCAAATATTGATTTGTTTTTAATATTCTACTCATTGATCAAGGAAACTCGGATTAAACATTGAAGAGGATGACTAAATACGTGCCTCGAGTTTAATCTATAATATATGGTTAAAGGAATTATATTACACGGAAACATTAATCACGAAAGGTTTAATTGGATCACCAATTATTATTATTACTTGGGTAGCAATGATGTATTACTAGATGCCGCTCATTGTTTATAATTTTATTATTGGATATTAAAATTATTGCCAACGTAATAATAACCTAAAGGGTTACACAATAAGAACGTTTAAAAGGAGTTTTAATTTAAATTCCGAATTTAAATTAAATGATTATAAATTCAAAATTAGTTATCTAATTAATTGAGTTGGACTTAATTAATTAAAACAGAATTCTAATTTAATCATGTTAATCCAATCAGTTTTGGTTTTATTGGAAGCCCAAAATGAAATAGGGTTTTGGCCCAATCTCTCTACCTTATAAATATATAATGATGTATTGTTTAGGGTTGGTTAATGCAATTTCATTTTTCATAAAACCCTAGCTGCTCTAAATTGTTTAGAGAGGCTAGAGAGAGAGAGAGATAGAGGCACGACTTCGGCTAGTACCGGCTCCCTTGATCGTTGGACGATCGGACGTTCGTGTGGACTTCTTTGGCAACGCAGATCTTGCTACAAGGGCTGCGTGGTGATTGCATCTTTGGACCTCCATCTGTCATCAACTGTTAAAGCTTCGGTTTAAGGTAAACGTTCATAACTACGAATTAAACGTCTTGTTTTGCATGGATCCTGCTATTGGGTTTCGATTTTATTGTTTTAATTATTGTTTTCCGCTGCGTTTGTTGCCCCGAAACCATTCAGTCAGAAGAAGGCCAGAGATACGTCAAGAAAAGAAGTATCAAGGAAATATAATAATAGAGGGCTTGGATTTTAAATAGCAAGAGTTGGAGGATAATTTGATTAAAATTAGGATTTTTCGGGTAGGTTGCGCAGTCTTCACTGTTTTGGCCATATCATGAGTTCTACAAGTCCGTTTGAGGCCCGTAAGCAGTCTTGGAAAGCTTGGAAGAAGACGAATCTGTTTTTAGCAAAGTGTTCCAGCAAATAGGGCACGGGCGCGCTACCCATGGTTGCCAGGAATTCTGTTTCAAGTCTTTTTTGGTAATTTCTCCTGTTTTGAGTCAGATTTGGTAATTTCTTGGAAACCAAGGCTCGGGAAGGCTATATAAACACAAGTTATCAATAGAAGATGACGTTTTTTTACAGAGAATCAAGGGAGACAAGTTGGAAATGGATTCTCAACGCTCGTGACAAGCAACAGAGATCTAGATCTACTTCATCTTTTCTATTCTTCTAATTAGGCGATACTTTTGGATCTTCATTTTTGGATTTGTTTTCTTAACTCTATTACTCTAGCACTATTGTTTTTATTCAGATCTTGTTTATTATCATGTTATCATTAGATCCCATGATGACCATCGGTTCGATTATGAACTAATCGTTGTCATGGGATTCTAACGGATTTATTTACGGAGTTTAGTAGCTTGATTTCTTTAAAGATTTGTGTGTGATGAATTGTGATATCCTCATATTGTTGTACTTAATGTTTTTAGATGCGTAGCTAACATCTAAATTGTTAATCTTTATTGAAGCAGCAGTGTATATAAAGATTAGAACTTGCCATGCTGGCATAGGTTTATGAATGTAATGACATCGTGATTCGTAGTGTAATTTTAACCATCTTACGCTGCCCTATGTGATCTTCATGGATAACTTGTTCTTAAACCGTTATGTTTTCAAATCTTATAGACATATAGGGTCTAAACATAATTGGTGTCTGCTTAACTCCTATCTCTTTTGTGGATGTTTGAGTAGTTTGGTATACGTATACTAACAGGTAGTGTGTACTTGTTTCGTGTTGTCCGATCAGTTATCATAACCATCACAAACTTTGATTAAAGGTATCAACTCTAGACGAAGTATTTAATGAAGTTAGGATCCCATGTTTATTCTCTCATTAGTAAGTCAGTTTTAAACCACGTTAGTTAATTAGATCTTAATTTTGCTAAATTGCTTCTTAGTTAAATTATATAATTAAAACCCAAATTGTTATTGTCTTAGCAGTGAATAATAATCAAACATTGTTGCATAGGTGCATATTCTGAAATATACCAGTCTTTGTAGGAACGAACTTGACTTTATCTTATATTACTTGTGACCGCGTACGCTTGCATGATTTAGTGTGAATAGATCACAATGGAATGATGAATGGCATCTACCTAAAGCTTCAATTGGAATGGAATGGGCTCATGTTCATGCTAAACATGCAGTCTCACAAATATCTAGCTCTGATCTTAAGGATCATTTGAAGGCTACAACCATTTTATCCAAAGGCTTACAGCATGATATCAACTCTGTCAAATCTGATAATGAATCTCTTCATACTGAGTTAGCTAAAATCGTGAATACAACTGCAATTTACACTACAACTCAGCTCAGAACTCTAACCACTGCTGTCTACATAAGGATGGATACTTTAGAACTTAAAGTTGATACTTTGTCTTCTAAAGTCAATAATATTGAAGAATCTCTACAACTAATCCTCTCTTTGCTGACTGATTCTGATGTCAAAAAGGGGGGAGAAAGGAGTTAAACAAAATGTTCATCTGATCCAGTATTAAGAAAGGATGATGATACTTCTGGAAATGATGGTGGTGCTCAGACACATGGAGCTGGAACCTCTAATGCTGCACTGGTAATAAGGAGAAGTCGATCTCAAACTCAAACCAGTCAGTCAACTCATGTTTCTAGGTCTAGAAAGAAGTTAGTGAAAACAATGGTACAATCTCAAACCTTGACAGAAGAGCAAGTCTTGACACCTGGTCTAGGTCAACCTTTATCAACAATTTTTGAGGATGATGTGTACATGGATAAAGAAGAAGATGCTGCTAATCTGTTTTATGAGATTGATACTGAGGATGGTCAAGTTCTTCATTTGTTTCATAAAGACAAAAGAGTTGAGCTAAGAAATGCTAAATCAGGTCTTTCTATATTATCTGTAGAATTTTATCAAAAGAAGAATAGAGTTCTTGAAGAAGAGGAGATACCTTCTAATATTTTTATTTCTGATCCTGATGAAGCTGATATCTTGAAAGAACTTGAATTCATTATTCTTACTGTTGTGGTTGAATTTCACAATCTGGAAGTTGATGAAGAGACGGTAAGTATTGATCAAGAAAGATTCAGAAGATTTGAAAAAGAAAAGGAGATCAGAGAAAAAGCAATGGATACTGAAATCAAAGCAACCAAGGACTATAAAAAGAGTATAAAAGAGTCTAGCAGGAGGCTGTGGTATGATGTCACAAGAAAAGTTCAGGAGCAACAAAAAGGTAACTCATATATCAATAAGAAAGAAAAGAAATGGAAGAACATTGATAAGTGGAACTATAATGGACCAGTTGTTTTTTGATCTGGTGCTCCGGTTACTGAACTTCCTTTGATTGCTGAAGCTGAATCTTCTAGATCTGATACTTCACAAACATTTCGAAAATCGAGACTACTTTGGGCAGACATTTAGTCTAGTTTGAAGGGTTTGGAACCTAAAACCAGAGGTGGTATTGGTTTTAGTAAAGTTCAAATCATTTCTACTGCACAGACAGATCAACATGCTCTAGTTGACAGGATTGATGAAAAATTAACTGCTGGTCATCTATGGAAACTTGAAGCTGTTGAAATTGTTGCTGATTATCATGCTAGTGCTAAGAAGGTTGAGAAATTATTGTACTTCATGAAGGATAAAAATGTCAAGAAGTTATCTATCCAGGAGCTCTTATGCATCTACAAAAGAGCTGAAATATGCAAATCTGCTCAAGGATAAAAGAGTTCATTCTAAAGAAGTTGAAGTTTACAAAAACTGGTCAAGCATGATTCTCAGAACTATCAGACAGAGATTTTTGGATGGAGGAGCAAGGTATGATGGCAATTATACTCCCTTGTACTTAAATATAAGAGGTCAAGAAGTTGAAATGCAAAGAGATAGTGCTGTTAAATAAATGTTTTTAGGTATGGAACAATTGTCTCCTAATCTTGATGGGGAGGAAATTGCATATCTACTGTTGGAAGATTTACATTTACCAAGGAGTTCAATACAAAACCTCAGGGCAGCTATTTATCAGATCAATGAGGAAGATGAAGAACTCAAAAGTCTGAAAGGGAAACTGATTCAAATTCTTGAAAGCAAAGAAGAAGAGTTATTATCAAACTTCTTGAAGATGAATCTTTTCTACCAGCGAATTTATGAAACTGTTCCTGATGATTGGTAAAACATTTTGTTTATGGTTTTTGACATCATTGAATCAAGGAATTTGTGCTTTATTTCACAAAGTACAAATTGGGGGAGATTGTTAGATATTGATTCAAGTGATATCAGGATCTGGACTACTGATCAGATATTGATGCTAACGTATAGTTTCATAACTTATTTTTAAAATATTTTTTTTGTATAAAAATAGAGCAATTCTATTTTTATACAAAAGAAGAAAATTTTAAAAATAAGTTATGAAACTATCCGCAAAAATGCACCTTAAAATCCGTGCCAGAATTACGTCCCCCAAGGTAAAGAACCAAGGGGGACAGAGGGAGTAGCATTTTGTGTTCGAATTTTGGGTACACAAAATAATTTCATGTCATTTAATTTTTATGCAAGATCCCAAAGACACATGGCATGAATGTACACAACATAAACGATTTTCCAGATCTACGTAAGCACTTTATTTAATGTATGTCGAAAAAAATATACTCACTGTTAAATAAAAATGAATTTCACGTTTTTTAACCCGATAATTAAATTACAAGGACATATATGTAATAATTTGATTACGTGTTTATATATTACAAATTTGATTATAGTTCATGTACAGTTATCTATTTTAACATGTTAGTCAAATAGAAAAAAGATAGGTGATACTCTTTTTCAAATATCTTATTTTACGCATAAGGATGACAACGGGTTGGGTTTGATCCGAATTTTGTAAAGTCCAAACCCATTCCAAATATTTTTGGGTTTTAAAAATAAATCCAAAACCAAAACCAAATTCGCCGGATTTCAGATTAGATCAGGTTTTTTTATCCAAAATTAGTAATAATGTAGCCAAAATTAAAAAAATTGCTACACGCAAATAATATTAATTTTATTTATACAATAACTAAAAATTAAAATGATTAAATTAAGTAGTCAAATATAACATATTATACGATTTAACATACTAAGTAAAATTTAATATATGTTAAAAAAAAATATTTCTTTGTATACAACATAAATGAAAAATCTGTGTAAAGTAAATCCTCGTCGAAGTATTGCCGAGCAGATTGTCAAAATTGAGTTAAGTCGACCAGGATCCTGTTCGAAAGTTCGAACAGGAATCCTCGTCAAAGTATTTTCGAGCAGACTGTCAAAATTGAGTTAAGTCGACCAGGATCCTGATCGAAAGTTCGACCAGGAATCCTCTTCGAAGTATTGTCGACAAGGCTGCAAAAATTGACTTAAGTCGACCAGGATCCTGATCGAAAGTTCGACCAGGAATCCTCGTCGAAGTCCCATCGACCAGGCTGCAGAAAATGACTTAAGTCGACCAGGATCCTGATCGAAAATTCGACCAGGAATCCTGATCGAAAATTTCTAGTATTTTTGCTGATTTTCATAAAAAATGGCATTTTTTGAAAAAAATCCAAAAATTATGCACAAGTGTTATATGCTCAATATATTGTTGAATCAATTCAAAAAATAGTGGAAAATACCCGTGAGTATGAGGAATATGCAAGAAAATTATTCATAATTTTCTGTAAGACACAAGTATAATTTTTAGCCTCGAAAAAGGTGAATTATCGTTAATGTGTAGGTCGCTCCACACTTTACATTCAAGACGACACCTGTGAAGTACTTGTGAACATAAACCTTCTAACTTCAATGAAAACCTGATCAGTTTTCTCAGAAGTTGGGGGCAAATGATATGGGCTGAAAGTAAGCCCTAAAGACACATTTAATGATGCATTAAATAAATATAGGATGGTCCAAGGTCAAAGCCCAATTAAAAGGCCCAAAACCCTGATTCTAATAATAAATTCGTAGTTAAATAAATCAGCCAAAGTGGGACTCCGTTATTAAGTCCAATGAGGACCCAAGTTCTTCAAAGAGTAGTCCCCAAGTCATATGGGTCAAATATGACTCAACCTTCCTCATGGAAGGATCCAGAAGTCTATCTAAAATAGGTACCTTGTTCAGCAAGATACCAAACCCTAATTCCAAAGCCCCCGAGGCCTATATAAGGATCTGATTCCTCACAACCAGAACTACATTTTATTGGCTGGATTCTTGATATTTGCAAGATACGTAGGCATCTTGTGAATCGAGTGAAGTCACAAAACACTTGATCAGCCATTAAAGCTTGAAGCTCTTTCCCAAACCCTAGTTGTCAATACGCAATAAACACACTCTACTTTTTGTTCCACAACATAAACTAAAAAGTGTATTTATATTGAAATACGAAAAAGTGCTTGTCAATGATTTAAATCATATATAATTAGGTTTTCTATATTGAATTTATTAATAAAGGTATTCTACACTGAATAGGATTACTGTAAAAATTCGTAATTATATTTTCTCTTGAGATTCTGAGTATTTCCATTTGGACAATAATTGTTAAATCATCACTAAGTTAAAGATAATTTTATGAGTTTTGCGTTGACTGTAAAAGCATCCAAATCTGATTTCTAGATCTCGAGATAGAGACTAAATAGTAAATATGAACCTTTTTAATATTAATAAATAAATAAAATTCAGTTCTAATACAATCTTTTATATCCATTTCAGATTATAACTTCTTTTTAAAATTCAATTCTAATACAATCTTTTTAATTATATCCTTTTTAGATTATAATTTTCTTTTTGAAAATATTATATTCGAACAGGATCCTGGTCGACTTAAGTCAATTTTTGAAAATTCAGTTCTAATACAATCTTTTTAAAATACCTAAGTTGAAAACATAATATTGTTGTAACTTTAAAATTAATTTTTTGAGAATGTTAGATATAGGAAGTGTATAAAGAACAAAATTAATATCAAAAATGTATTTGACTGTTATAACAAATTAAAATTTGATTGACTTTAGTATCTCGTTAAAGTTTAATCTTATTTTAAATTTTTAGATAATCAAAATCATTAAACCTTAATTTTGATCAATGGAGTTTGGATATAGAGGTTTGGAAATATGTTAGAAGGTTAGTATCTTTGTCTTATTAAAAAAACTGAACTATAAACAACATAAATGTTTATTGCCTCCTTTTAGAATGTTGTACGAACGATTAAAATAGAGAGGCCCTATATGAATGGTAAGCCTATATCTAGTGCTGGTCTATTTTTGTAAAGAATTAACATGTCACTCTTTTGCCTAATATTATCATATACAATTAGGTAAACCTAATATTTGTTGTTTACCTTTTAGAATCAGTATTTTGATAAAAAGGATGGAGGGAGTGGAATGCAAGCCTTGGAAACCGTTATGAATTTAGGACATCTAGGAGCCAAATATGCAAAAGGAATTATCCTAATACTCCAAAGAGGTGTGCACAAGCGCAACGGGATGCAAATGATACTCTTGGAAGAAAACAACTACAACCACAGCTTTAGAAGAAATTCGCAAACACTTTCTTGAAATAATCAAGGGCATGTGGGTTAGGAATGCCATGATTGTGGGACAAGAAATGCCACATTGTTGTACAAAGCACACAACTAATTCCGCAAGGTAGGATAAAGTGAACCAGGTTAAGTTACATTGTGAAGATTGCTCTTGCCATCTAGAGCTCCTTCCACTTGCATTGCAGTACACTTTGTCATTAAATTCATTTCTTCAAATAAATATATTAGGCAAGACAATGTATTATTAGTACTATTAAAATCTACTCGACTTGTTTACCTTTTTTATTTAGAAGTTGCTAGCCCATTTTTGATTAGATGGGGGGCATTTTGTGCATAAAAAATTTGAATGAAGAGAATTGATATCAAATTTTGACTAGTACTTATTGTTAAATATGTCTACAATTAACAAAAGCTCTTTTTGTTATCTATATGACAAAGCAACTTAATTATGCACTTAAAAAAATGTGTTCATTCCCCAATAATTAGACAAAAAAATATAGTGATTGGTTAAAAAAATGTTCTCAAATTAAGATTAATCTGACTAAAATAATCATATCCATAGTTTTAATTCTTCTCATGCACTAAAGAGAAAGAGACTCAAGAAGGAGTAATGGTACACGCTTGGGGATAAAATTTACCATGCTATTTAAAATACTTATTAACCTTTATATATATACACCGGTCAATGGTTGAGTTTTATCATTCTCACACACTTAATAGGAAACAAAAAAGAAATAATTAAAAATTTGTTTCTCAAAATTTTAAAATTCCAAAAATTTCCAGTAAGCAAGGTGGAGCAAAACCTCACAAATTATCTGGGCACAAATCTCATGTTTTCGTAAAAATGTAATAGCTTTGCAAAAATAAATTCTAAACTTCTTCTAAAAGTTTTTCTTGTGTGCCAATGTAATCAACTTGTTGTTTATACAATCCTGACCTTGTTTAGAATTTTTGATTATAAGGATGTTTTTTTTTAGTTTAATCTCACAGTAATATATTTACAAAAGGGTAAGAAATCAATGATAAAAGAAGCAATTGAGAACATCACAATTGCATCACTTCATATCAGAGACTGAGAATTCTGAACAAACATAAAGGATAGGCAGTAGCATAATTAATTTACATAGTAACAACCATTGATAAGATAAAAAAATTCAAGTCTAATTAGTTTTTTGCTAGTTCATTTTTAAGACCTAACGCTGAATCTTAAATGAGTTCTTCACTCTTGTGAGTTTTCCACACTCAACAAGATGTTTCAAGTGACGTAGGAGAGTCTTCCTGAAATTGTTTGGATAGTAGTCATAATTGTATTCAATGAATTTGGCTATGGCCGTAGAACTTGATCCTCTTCTATTTCGCAATGATAATATTGCTTGAGTAATAATCTACATATTAAGCAAAATAAAAGTTAGATCAATTGAATACAACTTTTAATCATCATTTCATTTGTACAATATATTAATGTAATATTTCATTTACCTAATAGAAAGGAATTACCTCTTCATAAGAAGGATGGAAGCGCCTAAAAGAACTTGGTTCAGCATTCATCATCAGAACCATGATGTTGATATGAAGATCAAAGGAATCCTCCTGCTTTTTCCCAAGATTAATTTCTTTTGAAAGCTCTCTATCTCAAGTTAGTTTTTTCTTACAAGTGTTTAGATGTGTGTGTTACAATAGGTTTTTATAATGACTCACATCTACACGATTGAAAATTCTATTTATCTCTTATGGGATGTGTTGAAACTAAAGTCAAGGTTGATAATTCGTTGTCTATCTCTAAACGTATTAACAAAAACTGGTCTTGGATTTTTAATTATGATCACCATTTTAATGGTCGAATATGGGTTGGGTGGGATCCTAGCAAGTGGGTTGTTTCTGTCTTGTCTAAATCCTCTCAGCATATCACCTGTTCGATTACTTTCATTGAAAAACAGCTTCACTTTTGTATCTATTTTCTGTATGCTCTTAATAAACCCCATCAGCGGGTTCCTCTGTGGTCGGATCTGGTTAGTCTCAGTAATACTATTTCGGTTCCTTGGTGTGTCTGTGGTGACTTCAACAGTATCCTCTCCTTATCTGAGGTGGCTGGAGGTAGAGAAATGTGGACTCCGGATATGCAATTATTCAAAGAATGTGTTACTGACGCAGGTCTGGGTCACATTAAAACCATTGGTCCCCTGCTTACTTGGTCTAATAACAGACCCACGGATCTTGTTCAGAAAAGGCTGGATCGCATGCTGGGAAATAAGGAATGGTTTTCAACTTTTACGGAAGCCTTAGTCACTGTCAAAATGAAGGGGCTCATGGACCACTGTCCTCTTATACTTTCTGTTCCGATGGTGCTTGAAAAATCTTCAAAACCATTTCAGTTTTACAATTACATGTTGAACCTTGAGGGCTTCCTTCCTGCAGTCAAAAAGGGATGGGATGTTCAATGGTTTGGTGATCCGTTGGCTATTCTCGCAAGAAAGCTTAAAAATATCAAGAAGGAGCTTAAGATTCTTAATAAGCACCATGTAAATGTCCTTTCTAATGTCCAGTTGGCACGACTTTCTCTTCAAGAAATTCAAGAGAAGTTAATGCATGACAGTTCGAATATCTTGCTCCTGGGTGAAGAGAAATTAGCCAATGCTAAGTTGGAAAATGCTTTCCATGAGGAGGAGTCATTTCTTAAACAAAAATCTAGAGTCAATTGGCTATCTCTGGGTGATGGTAACACAAAGTTTTTCTTCAATAAGGTTCGAGCAAACTGGAATCACAACAAAATATTGGCCATCGAAAATTCATATAATATCATTGTGCATGGTCAGTCTAATGTGGCAAACGTTGCAGTGGATTTTTTCAAGAATTCTATTGGTTCTTTTCAGAATTTGGCAAACTCTGATTTCAATGGGATTGATTATAGCTATATCACGGAATCGCAGTCAATTTTGCTGGAGGCTCCTATTTCTAGGGACCTTATTCTTAAAACGCTGAAGTCTATGAAGAAGAATAAGGCTCCCGGCCCGGATGGTTTCTCTGTGGAATTTTTTCTAGCAACCTGGGATATTATCGGTAACGGTTTTTGTGAAGCCATTACTCACTTCTTCAACACCTCTGCCATGCATAGGGGCACTAATTCCACTGTCATTGCCTTAATCCCTAAGGTATCTACTCCTTCGAATATGCGGGAGTTCAGACCTATTTCTTTATGTTCCATTGTATATAAATGTATCGCCAAGATCCTTGCAGGAAGACTCAAAACGGTGTTGCCTGGTCTAATTCATATCTCTCAATCAGCCTTCATTCCCGGGACAAGCATCTCTGACAATGTCTTAATGGCCCAAGAGTTATTTCGTGGGTATTCTAGGCAATCGGGGTCTGCAAAATGTGCTATAAAACTCGACTTACATAAAGCTTTTGATTCGATATCTTGGGAATTTATCATGGCAGCTCTGTCTCACATGAAATTCCCGAACAAATTTATGGGTTGGATTTGGGCTTGCATTTCGACTCCCTCCTATTCGATTAAGGTCAACGGTTCTTTATGTGGTTTTTTCCAGGGCAAGAAAGGTATTAGTCAGGGGGATCCCATCTCCCCTTATCTATTTACTATTGCCCTAAATATTTTGTCTAGCATGCTTTCTAAGGTTCCGGACAACTTCAAGTTCCACTGGAGGTGTAAAGATCTCAAACTAACCCATCTTTTATATGCGGACGATGTCATGCTGTTTTCACATGGTGATAAAGACTCCATATGTCATATCATGGAATGTATGGATCGTTTTGCTTCTTGGAGTGGCTTGGCTCCTAATGTCAACAAAAGTTCGGTTTACTTTGGAAATTGTCCGACTAACTTCATAAACTGGTTCGAGGGGGAGTACAATATTGTGCAGGGTAATGCTCAGCCGAAATTTCTGGGACTTCCTTTAATTTCATCGCAGTTAAGGTTTAATGACTGCATTCCGCTTATTGAGAGGATTACTAGCAGAATCACAAGCTGGATGACATTGCTTCTCTCTTTAGCTGGTCGAGCTTAACTTTTAAAGGCTGTCTCCTTTGCTATTCAGACATACTGGTCTAAGCATTTTCTCCTCCAGGTGGCTGTTCATAAACGTTTGTCTAGAATCTTTTCTCGGTTTCTTTGAAAGGGAGATGTAAACCGTAAAGGTGGTGCAAAGATTTGCTGGGATAATGTTTGTCTTCCAATTCAGGAGGGAGGACTTGGTTTTAAAAATACGAAGGAATGGAATTTAGCGCAGCACCTGCATCTCTTGTGTAGAATTATCAGGAATCTCTTGTGTATGGATATTCCTACTGATTGCTCTTGGATTTGGAGGAGTATCCTCAAACTTCGTCATTTGGCAAAGCAATTTCTGGTTTATAATTTGGGTGATGGTCGCAACACTTCCTTATGGTTTGACCCATGGTGGCACTCATCGCTTCTTGCCTCTGATATATCCGATAGCATTATTTCCCAGGCTGGGTCGTGCCCTTCCTCTACCGTTCATGATCTTATTGCCTCTGTTTCGTGGGTGTTGCCGAGGCCTCCCGATATAACGCAACAGCGTCTTCTTTCGTGGCTAGAGGATTTTGATTACCACCCTTTTGATTTATCGAAACCGGATGTTATTCTATGGGGAGATACCCCAGTCTCTAAGGTTAAAGTCTGCAACATATGGGATTCAATTCGTAGGAGACTTCCGGAGGTTCCTTAGGTTTCGCTGGTCTGGCATAGATTGCGAGTCTTAAGGTATGCTCACCATGAATGGATTTTAACTCATAGTAGATTGGCCACCTTCGATAGGCTTGCATCTTTTGGTATTTCTCTTCCACAGCATTGCTTGCTATGTGTTGGAAGTTCGGAGACCTCCAATCATTTGTTTGTGACTTGTAGCTACAGCAACTATATTCTGGAGAGTTTGGCTCGTCTGCTGCGGATCTCTCTCAATTCGGATTCTTGGCTTCATCTGATTAATTCGTGGGGTTCAATCTTGGAGGAGCCAGATCGTACTCTTGCACTTCTTAATGCTCAGATTTTCTGCTACCATGTTTGGAGAGAGCGTAATGCTCGATTACACAACAAAGGGAATTTCGGTCCTAAGAAATTGTTGGAGGGCATTCTCCTAGATTTAAAGTCAAGGTTAGCTAGTTCAAATTGGTTTAAAAAATATTCAGGTCTGTATAAATTTAGTTGGACTTTATTATGAACGAAGACTATGCTTCCTTCGTTTCTAGCTTTCTCTAGTTAGTTCTCTCTATGGCATGTCATAGAGCAAGGGTTTTTCCCTCTTCCTAGTCCCTTTTTAATATATATATGCAATTTAGCAAAAAAAAAAAAAGAAAATTCTAGGCACCCAAAATTGTAGGCGCCCCCGCCCAAAATAATTCAAACTGTTAAAACAAAATTCAAGAATTTCCAAAAAAAGCAGGAATTTTCCCACGTGGAACAAGCAAAAATATTTAAACTTAATTGAGCCTGATTCAGTTAAATATTTTAAAAATAACGAAAATAAATACTAAACATTCATAACATGTGAAATTTAATGCCGATAATGAATTAAGATGAGTTATGGAAATATTGGATTTATAACTCGTATATGCATCCAAAATAATAAGACCAATGTCTTGTGAAATAATTTTCATGTATTATAACACAAAGTGCTACAAAAAACAAAAAAACTAAAAAATTAAATGTGAGGGAATATTTTTTTCATAAAATTATAGAAAACTTAATGTGTTCCTTGAATTTGAATCAAAGAAAAAGAATTTTTTCGAAATCACCCAAAACATAAATTTAAAGTTTGACAGTACTAGTCTTACTTAAAAAAGGAATTTATTTTTTATTTATTTCTTAAAAATTATGAAAATAAATATAAAAGTTTAAAAATATTAAAGTAACATGGTACGTTAAAATAATTAGTTTAGACAATAAGTATAAATTAACTTTCTTAAAGAACAAAAGTCTTGAATTTAAAATTTGTTAATACATCCATACAAAACTAAACTAATTTTCTTACCGCTTGGAAAATTATCATGTGGTTCGAACAACATAACACATTATACAAGAAAAAGAAAAGTTTCCAGGATAGTAGTGATTTAGACGGAAGAAAAATTTACAATATTAAACATAACTAAATGTATTATTTTAAATATAAGGTTAATATTTACAAGTTAATATATAAGTTGAAAAGATAATATTGTTGTTACTTTTAAATTAATTTTTTGAGAATGTTAGATATACGAAGTGTATAAAGAACAAAATTAATATAAAAAATGTATTTGACTGTTATAACAAATTAAAATTTGATTGACTTTAGTATCTCGTTAAAGTTTAATCTTATTTTAAATTTTTAGATAATCAAAATCATAAAAACTTAATTTTGATCAATGGAGTTTGGATATAGAGGTTTCAAAATATGTTAGAAGGTTAGTATCTTTGTCTTATTAAAAATCTGAACTATTAACAACATAAATGTTTCACTAGACAAGTTTTATCATATTACCTCCTTTTAGAATGTTGTACGAACGATTAAAATAGAGAGGCCCCATATGAATGGTAAGCCTATATCTAGTGCTGGTCTATTTTTGTAAAGAATTAACATGTCACTCTTTTGCTATCATATACAATTAGGTAAACCTAATATTTGTTGTTTACCTTTTAGAATCAGTATTTTGATAAAAAGGATGGAGGGAGTGGAATGCAAGCCTTAGAAACGATTATGAATTTGGGACATCTAGGAGCCAAATATGCAAAAGGATTATCCTAATACTCCAAAGAGGTGTGCACAAGCACAACTGGATGCAAATGATACTCTTGGAAGAAAACAACTACAACCACAGCTTTAGAAGAAATTCGCAAACGCTTTCTTGAAATAATCAAGGGCATGTGGATTAGGAATGCCATGATTGTGGGACAAGAAATGCCACATTATTGTACAAAGCACACAACTAATTCGGCAAGGTGGGATAAAGTGAACCAGGTTAAGTTACATTGTGAAGATTGCTCTTGCCATCTAGAGCTCCTTCCACTTTGGAGTATTTTACCTAATCTCATCTAGGGAGTTGAGCTTTTTATTTATGTTTCGTCATGTGTGTTTAACAGGATCAAGGGTTTCAGTGTATATAAAAAATTTAACACATGTAGATAATGCAGCATCAATACGTATTTTGTAAATTATCAAGAATCAAAGCGCGATTAGAAAACTATGATATTCTCTAATACATAAAAACCATCCACAAATAACTATAGTAATATACTATTACTACGGGAATTATGATAGATAAATAACACAAAGTTAGTTAAACTTAAAACGAATAGAAGAGTTTAGAAAGAATTGTTTTTGTTGAATGTCCATAACCGATCCTATTTTGGTGAATTCTTTAGCCGGCAATTATTCTTGGTAGTGTAATCGACACTGTTGTGCCAGCTGTAATGGGACATCATCCAAGTTGCAATGATCTTGAGGTGGACTCACCATGCCGTCATGGATTGGGACGTGGCAAGAACCTATTCTTGGTAGGTCCTAGGCCATAGGGCTGGACCAGAATTGTTGTTTTACCAGAAATCCATAGTGAAAAGGATACAATGCACGTAAAGACTCCGTGTCCCACTCAATCAATTCATGCTCATGTTCACTCAAAGGAATTGGGGGCGGAGAATACTAGGTTATCCAAAGTTCACAACAACCGGGTTGTAGTGAGAAATTGATTGACGATGCTCCATGCTACCAAAAATTTGGTATGAGGAAGCATAGCTGAGAAAGCTTCTACTCGAGGTGGAGTGTTGTTTCTTTTCTGCCTTGTCAACTTCAACTCATAAAATTTCCTTAATGAGATTCAGAGATAAATTGAGACGTATCATTATGTCTCTAATTATAAGTACATATAAATACACACACATAGTGGCAGTGCACTTGCATTGCAGTATACTATGTCAATAAATTCATTTCTTCAAATAATTATATTAGGCAAGACAATGTATTATTAGTACTATTAAAATCTACTTGACTTGTTTACCTTTTTTATTTAGAAGTTGCTAGCCCATTTTTGATTAGTGGGTGGCATTTTGTACATAAAAAAATTTGAATGCAGAGAATTGATATAAAGTTTTGACTAGTACTTATTGTTAAATATGTCTACAACTAACAAAAGCTCTTTCTCCTATATATACGACAAAGCAACTTAATTATGCACTTAAAAAAATGTGTTCATTCCCCAATAATTAGACAAAAAAATATAGTGATTGGTTAAAAAAATGTTCTCAAATTAAGATTAATGTGAATAAAATAATCATATCCATAGTTTTAATTCTTGTCATGCACTAAAGAGAAAGAGACTAAAGAAGGAGTAATGGTGCACGCTTGGGGATAAAATTTACCATGCTATTTAAAATACTTATTAACCGGTCAATGGTTGAGTTTTATCATTCTCACACATTTAATAGGAAACAAAAAGGAAATAATTAAAAATTTGTTTCTCAAAATTTTAAAATTCCAAAAATTTCCACTAAGCATGGTGGAGCAAAACCCCACAAATTATCACAAATCTCATGTTTTCGTAAAAATGTAAGAGCTTTGTAAAAATAAATTCTAAACTTCTTCTAAAAGTTTTTCTTGTGTGCAACGTAATCAACTTGTTGTTTATACAATCCTGACCTTGTTTAGAATTTTTGATAATAAGGATGTTTTTTTTAGTTTAATCTCACAGTAATATATTTAGAAAAGGGTAAGAAATCAATGATAAATGAAGCAATTGAGAACATCACAATTCCATCACTTCATATCAGAGATTGAGAATTCTGAACAAACAAAAAGGATAGGCAGTAGCATAATTAATTTACATAGTAATAACCATTGATAAGATAAAAAAATACAAGTCTAATTAGTTCTTTGCTAGTTCATTTTTAAGACCTAACGCTGAATCTTAACTGAGTTCTTCACTCTTGTGAGTTTTCTACACTCAACAAGATGTTTCAAGTGACGTAGGAGAGTCTTCCTGAAATTGTTTGGATGGTAGTCATAATTGTATTCAATGAATTTGGCTATGGCGGTAGAACTTGATCCTCTTCTATTTTGCAATGATAATATTGCTTGAGTAATCATCTACATATTAAGCAAAATAAAAGTTAGATCAACTGAATACAACTTGTAATCATCATTTCATTTGTACAATCTATTAATGTAATATTTCATTTACCCAATAGAAAGGAATTACCTCTTCATAAGAAGGATGGAAGCGCCTAAAAGAACTTGGTTCAACATTCACCATGATGTTGATATGAAGATTAAAGGAATCCTCCTGCTTTTTCCCGAGATTAATTTCTTTTGAAAGCTCTCTATCTCAAGTTAGTTGTTTCTTACAAGTGTTTAGATGTGTGTGTTACAATAGGTTTTTATAATGACTCACATCTACACGCTTGAAAATTCTAGGCACCCAGAATTCTAGGCGCCCGCGCCCAAAATAATTCAAGCTGTTAAAACTAAATTCAAGAATTTCCAAAAAAAGCAGGAATTTTCCCACGAGGAACAAGCAAAAATCAGTTAAATATTTTAAAAATAATGAAAATAAATACTAAACATTCATAACATGTGAAATTTAATGCCGACAATGAATTAAGATGAGTTATGGAAATATTGGATTTATAACTGGTATATGCATCCAAAATAATAAGACTAATGCCTTGTGAAATAATTTTCATGTATTATAACACAAAGTGCTACAAAAAACAAAAAACCAAGAAATTAAATATGAGGGAAAATTTTTTCATAAAATTATAGAATATTGAAAGTGCTCGTTGAATTTGAATCAAAGAAAAAGAATTTTTTCGAAATCACCCAAACCATAAATTTAAAATTTGACACTACCAGTCTTACTTAAAAAAGGAATTTATTTTTTATTTATTTCTTAAAAATTATGAAAACAAATATAAAAGTTTAAAAATATTAGAGTAAAATGGTACGTTAAAATAATTAGTTTAGACAATAAGTATAAATTAACTTTCTTAAAGAACAAAAATCTTGAATTTAAAATTTGTTGATACATCCATACAAAATTAAACTGATTTTCTTACCGCTTGGAAAATTATCATGTAGTTCGAACAACATAACACATTATACAATAAAAAGAAAAGTTTCCAGGATAATAGTGATTTAGACAGAAGAAAAATTTACAATATTAAACTTACCTAAATGTATTATTTTAAATATAAGGTTCATATTTACAAGTTAAAATACCTAAGTTGAAAAGATAATATTGTTGTAACTTTTAAATTAATTTTTTGAGAATGTTAGATATAGGAAGTGTATAAAGAACAAAATTAATATAAAAATGTATTTGACTGTTATAACAAATTAAAATTTGATTGACTTTAGTATCTCGATAAAGTTTAGTCTTATTTTAAATTTTTAGATAATCAAAATCATAAAAACTTAATTTTGATCAATGGAGTTTGGATATAGAGGTTTGGAAATATGTTAGAAGGTTAGTATCTTTGTCTTATTAAAAAAACTGAACTATTAACAACATAAATGTTTCACTAGACAAGTTTTATCCTATTGCCTCCTTTTAGAATGTTGTACGAACGATTAGACTAGAGAGGCCATATATGAATGGTAAGCCTATATCTAGTGCTGGTCTATTTTTGTAAAGAATTAACATGTCACTCTTTTGCTATCATATACAATTAGGTAAACCTAATATTTGTTCTTTACCTTTTAGAATCTGTATTTTGATAAAAAGGATGGAGGGAGTGGAATGCAAGCCTTGGAAACGGTTATGAATTTGGGACATCTAGGAGCCAAATATGCAAAAGGAATTATCCTAATACTCCAAAGAGGTGTGCACAAGCTCACAGGATGCAAATGATACTCTTGGAAGAAAACAACTACAACCACAGCTTTAGAAGAAATTCGCAAACACTTTCCTGAAATAATCAAGGGCATGTGGATTAGGAATGCCATGATTGTGGGACAAGAAATGCCACATTGTCGTACAAAGCACACAACACACAACTAATTCAGCAAGGTAGGATAAAGTGAACCAGGTTAAGTTACATTGTGAAGATTGCTCTTGCCATCTAGAGCTCCTTCCACTTTGGAGTATTTTACCTAATCTCATCTAGGTAGCTGAGCTTTTTATTTTTGTTTCGTCATGTGTGTTTAACAGGATCAAGGGTTTCATTGTATATAAAAAATTTAACACATGTAGATAATGCAGCATCAATACGCATTTTGTAAATTATCAGGAATCAAAGCCCAATTAGAAAACTATGATATTCTCTAATACATAAAAACCATCCACAAATAACTCTAGTAATATAAACACTATTACTACGGGAATTATGATAGATAAATAACACAAAGTTAGTTAAACTTAAAACGAGTAGAAGAGTTTAGAAAGAATTGTTTTTGTTGAATGTCCATAACCCATTCTATTTTGGTGAATTCTTTATCCGGCTATCATTCTTGGTAGTGAAATCGACACTGTTGTGCCAGCTGTAATTGGACATCATCCAAGTTGCAATGATCTTGAGGTGGACACACCATGCTGTCTTGGATTGGGACGTGGCAAGAACCTATTCTTGGTAGGTCCTAGGCCATAGGGCTGGACGAGAATTGTTGGGTTACCAGAAATCCATATTGAAAAGGATACAATGCACGTAAAGACTCCGTGTCCCACTCAATCAATTCATGCTCAGGTTCACTCAAGGGAATTGGGGGCGGAGAATACTAGGTTATCCAAAGTTCACAACAACCGGGCTGTAGTGAGAAATGGATTGACGATGCTCCATGCTACCAAAATTTGGTATGAGGAAGCACAGTTGAGAAGGCTTCTACTCGAGGTGGAGTGTTGTTTTTTTTCTGCCTTGTCAACTTCAACTCATAAAATTTCTTTAATGAGATTCACAGATAAATTGAGACGTATCATTATGTCTCTAATTATAAGTACATATAAATACACACACATAGTGACAGTGCACTTGCATTGCAGTATACTTTGTCATTAAATTCATTTCTTCAAATAAGTATATTAGGCACGACAATGTATTATTAGTACTTTTAAAATCTACTCGACTTGTTTACCTTTTTTATTTAGAAGTTGCTAGCCCATTTTTGATTAGTGGGGGGCATTTTGTACATAAAAAAATTTGAATGAAGAGAATTGATATCAAACTTTGACTAGTACTTATTGTTAAATATTTCTACAACTAACAAAAGCTCTTTTTCCTATCTATACGACAAAGCAACTTAATTATGCACTTAAAAAAATGTGTTCATTCCCCAATAATTAGACAAAAAAATATAGTGATTGGTTAAAAAAATGTTCTCAAATTAAGATTAATGTGAATAAAATAATCATATCCATAGTTTTAATTCTTGTCATGCACTAAAGAGAAAGAGACTAAAGAAGGAGTAATGGTGCACGCTTGGGGATAAAATTTACCATGCTATTTAAAATACTTATTAACCGGTCAATGGTTGAGTTTTATCATTCTCACACATTTAATAGGAAACAAAAAGGAAATAATTAAAAATTTGTTTCTCAAAATTTTAAAATTCCAAAAATTTCCACTAAGCATGGTGGAGCAAAACCTCACAAATTATCACAAATCTCATGTTTTCGTAAAAATGTAAGAGCTTTGTAAAAATAAATTCTAAACTTCTTCTAAAAGTTTTTCTTGTGTGCAACGTAATCCTCTTGTTGTTTATACAATCCTGACCTTGTTTAGAATTTTTGATAATAAGGATGTTTTTTTTAGTTTAATCTCACAGTAATATATTTAGAAAAGGGTAAGAAATCAATGATAAATGAAGCAATTGAGAACATCACAATTCCATCACTTCATATCAGAGATTGAGAATTCTGAACAAACAAAAAGGATAGGCAGTAGCATAATTAATTTATATAGTTATAACCATTGATAAGATAAAAAAATACAAGTCTAATTAGTTCTTTGCTAGTTCATTTTTAAGACCTAACGCTGAATCTTAACTGAGTTCTTCACTCTTGTGAGTTTTCTACACTCAACAAGATGTTTCAAGTGACGTAGGAGAGTCTTCCTGAAATTGTTTGGATGGTAGTCATAATTGTATTCAATGAATTTGGCTATGGCGGTAGAACTTGATCCTCTTCTATTTTGCAATGATAATATTGCTTGAGTAATCATCTACATATTAAGCAAAATAAAAGTTAGATCAACTGAATACAACTTGTAATCATCATTTCATTTGTACAATCTATTAATGTAATATTTCATTTACCCAATAGAAAGGAATTACCTCTTCATAAGAAGGATGGAAGCGCCTAAAAGAACTTGGTTCAACATTCACCATGATGTTGATATGAAGATTAAAGGAATCCTCCTGCTTTTTCCCGAGATTAATTTCTTTTGAAAGCTCTCTATCTCAAGTTAGTTGTTTCTTACAAGTGTTTAGATGTGTGTGTTACAATAGGTTTTTATAATGACTCACATCTACACGCTTGAAAATTCTAGGCACCCAGAATTCTAGGCGCCCGCGCCCAAAATAATTCAAGCTGTTAAAACTAAATTCAAGAATTTCCAAAAAAAGCAGGAATTTTCCCACGAGGAACAAGCAAAAATCAGTTAAATATTTTAAAAATAATGAAAATAAATACTAAACATTCATAACATGTGAAATTTAATGCCGACAATGAATTAAGATGAGTTATGGAAATATTGGATTTATAACTGGTATATGCATCCAAAATAATAAGACTAATGCCTTGTGAAATAATTTTCATGTATTATAACACAAAGTGCTACAAAAAACAAAAAACAAAGAAATTAAATGTGAGGGAATATTTTTTCATAAAATTGTAGAAAACTGAAAGTGTTCGTTGAATTTGAATCAAAGAAAAAGAATTTTTGACACTACAAGTCTTACTTAAAAAAGGAATTTATTTTTTATTTATTTCTTAAAAATTATGAAAATAAATATAAATGTTTAAAAATATTAAAGTAACATGGTTCATTAAAATAATTAGTTTAGACAATAAGTATAAATTACCTTTCTTAAAGAACAAAAATCTTGAATTTAAAATTTGTTGATACAACCATACAAAATTATACTGATTTTCTTACCGCTTGAAAAATTATCATGTAGTTCGAACAACATAACACATTATACAATAAAAAGAAAATTTTCCAAGATAATATTGATTTAGATAGAAGAAAAATTTACAATATTAAACATAACTAAATGTATTATTTTAAATATAAGGTTCATATTTACAAGTTAAAATACCTAAGTTGAAAAGATAATATTTTTGTAACTTTTAAATTAATTTTTTGAGAATGTTAGATATAGGAAGTGTATAAAGAACAAAATTAATATAAAAAATGTATTTGACTGTTATAACAAATTAAAATTTGATTGACTTTAGTATTTCGTTAAAGTTTAATCTTATTTTAAATTATTAGATAATCAAAATCATAAAAACTTAATTTTGATCAATGGAGTTTGGATATAGAGGTTTGGAAATATGTTAGAAGGTTAGTATCTTTGTCTTATTAAAAAAACTGAACTATTAACAACATAAATGTTTCACTAGACAAGTTTTATCCTATTGTTTCCTTTTAGAATGTTGTACGAACGATTAAAATAGAGAGGCCCTATATGAATGGTAAGCCTATATCTAGTGCTGGTCTATTTTTGTAAAGAACTAATAGGGGTGTAAATGAGCCTAGCCGAGCCGGACTTTAAAATGTTCATCTATCGTTTGTTAAGAAATTATTGAACTCGAACTCGAGCTTGAACATGAATCGAGCCAAAAAATATGTTTGAGCTCGGTTCGTTAAGATAAAATGTTGTTCACGAACAGCTCACGAACTCATGAGCATACTCACGAACTTTTGCTTTCGAACAACTCATTAAGCTTGTTCACGAGCTTGTTCATGAATAAATTTTAAACATTGCTGGCGAATTTATGCTCACGAGCTCACTTACGAACAACTCATAAACTTGTTTTCTTATTTTTGTACGAGCTCACTTACGAACAACTCATAAACTTGTTTTCTTATTTTTGTATACAAAAATCTAATATTAAAAAACACAAAAAGTCCAAAATTAAATAATTAAATTTTTGTCTCAGCACTAGAAATAATAATAAATCATCAACCAATAAAATTCTCACATTCCTAATTCCATAAAAAACAAAATTTTATTTAAAAATAATGGGCAAAGAAACGTAATTATTTGATATAAATAAACTTAAGTTATTAAAGCTTAATCATTTAAAAATCTGAAGCTTGCACTAGCTTTATTTCCCAATTGAACACCAAATCACATCTGCGCTCCTGATACTTGTTCTTGGTCATAAGGGATCGTCATCACCCAATTTGCCTATTATAAATGAGTGAATTAGATTAACTACTAATTATCTAAATATGATCTTATAAATTTAAAGTATTAAACAAATATTAATGTATTTAGTAGTGTTTAATTAACTTATTTTGGTCTTTAAATTACATATTTGCAAGTATCTCAAGTTATTATAGTTTCAAATTTTACACAATCATAAACATTTACTAAAATCTTTTTATAAATTTAAGTATTATAAATAAATTTATACATCAATAATATCTACTACTAAAATTTAGCACTTAAAATGATGTTATATTTAATTTGATACAAATTTTGACAAATATACACTACATATACTAATTGTAATACTGAGTTGCTATTATCATCATCATCATCATCATCATTATTATTATTATTATTATTATTATTATTATTATTATTATTATTAAAGTTATTATTGTTATTGTTATATTATTATTATTATTATTATTATTATTATTATTATTATTATTATTATTATTATTATTATTATTATTATAAAATAAAAATTGTAATAACAGCATAACATATAAATATTCTAATTAATGGTGTACAATTAATACGAGTTTCGATAGTATATTCTAATAGTCAAACATATATTATATATAGAAGATTATTTATCGAATTTCTTTATGAACCGCTAATGAACTCGTATACCGAGCATGTTAACAGCTCAATTATCGAACTTATTCACGAACATGTTCATGAACTATGTTCACGAACTATGTTCACGAGTACGTTAATCGAACTTGTTCGCGAGCTATCGAGTCGAACTTTACCGTGATCAAGTTCAGCTCGTTTATTAATCGAACCTTAAAATCATGTTCAAGATCGACTCGTTTATGAATTGAACCAAATCCGAACCGAGCTTTTTTCGAACCGAACGCCGAGCCGTTCGCGAGTGTATCAGTTCATTTACAGCCCTAAGAATTAACATGTCACTCTTTTGCTATCATATACAATTAGGTAAACCTAATATTTGTTGTTTACCTTTTAGAATCAGTATTTTGATAAAAAGGATGGAGGGAGTGGAATGCAAGCCTTGGAAACGGTTATGAATTTGGGACATCTAGGAGCCAAATATGCAAAAGGAATTATGCTAATACTCCAAAGAGGTGTGCACAAGCACAACTGGATGCAAATGATACTCTTGGAAGAAAACAACTACAACCACAGCTTTAGAAGAATTCGCAAACAATTTCCTGAAATAATCAAGGGCATGTGGATTAGGAATGCCATGATTGTGGGACAAGAAATGCCACATTGTTGTACAGAGCACACAACACACAACTAATTCAGCAAGGTAGGATAAAGTGAACCAGGTTAAGTTACATTGTGAAGATTGCTCTTGCCATCTAGAGCTCCTTCCACTTTGGAGTATTTTACCTAATCTCATCTAGGTAGCTTAGCTTTTTATTTTTGTTTCGTCATGTGTGTTTAACAAGATCAAGGGTTTCATTGTATATAAAAAATTTAACACATGTAGATAATGCAGCATCAATACGCATTTTGTAAATTATCAGGAATCAAAGCCCAATTAGAAAACTATGATATTCTCTAATACATAAAAACCATCCACAAATAACTCTAGTAATATAAACACTATTACTACGGGAATTATGATAGATAAATAACACAAAGTTAGTTAAACTTAAAACGAGTAGAAGAG
Organism: Saposhnikovia divaricata; assembly: GCA_036435485.1. NCBI lineage: Eukaryota > Viridiplantae > Streptophyta > Magnoliopsida > Apiales > Apiaceae > Saposhnikovia > Saposhnikovia divaricata. The sequence goes on from CM071596.1 coordinate 90,232,932, forward strand.
TTTAGAAAGAATTGTTTTTGTTGAATGTCCATAACCCATTCTATTTTGGTGAATTCATTATCCGGCTATCATTCTTGGTAGTGAAATCGACACTGTTGTGCCAGCTGTAATTGGACATCATCCAAGTAGCAATCAAGGGCATGTAGATAATGCAGCATCAATACACATTTTGTAAATTATCAGGAATCAAAGCCCAATTAGAAAACTATGATATTCTCTAATACATAAAAACCATCCACAAATAACTCTAGTAATATAAACACTATTACTACGGGAATTATGATAGATAAATAACACAAAGTTAGTTAAACTTAAAACGAGTAGAAGAGTTTAGAAAGAATTGTTTTTGTTGAATGTCCTTAACCCATCCTATTTTGGTGAATTCTTTATCCGGCTATCATTCTTGGTAGTGAAATCGACACTGTTGTGCCAGCTGTAATTGGACATCATCCAAGTTGCAATGATCTTGAGGTGGACTTACCATGCCGTCTTGGATTGGGACTTGGTAAGAACCTATTCTTGGTAGGTCCTAGGCCATAGGGCTGGACCAGAATTGTTGGGTTACCAGAAATCCATAGTGAAAAGGATACAATGCACGTAAAGACTCCGTGTCCCACTCAATCAACTCATGCACAAGTACACTCAAAGGAATTGGGGGCGGAGAATACTAGGCTATCCAAAGTTCATAACAACCGGGCTGTAGTGAGAAATGGATTGACGATGCTCCATGCTACCAAAAATTTGGTATGAGGAAGCATAGTTGAGAAAGCTTCTACTTGAGGTGGAGTGTTGTTTCTTTTCTGCCTTGTCAACTTCAACTCATAAAATTTCCTAAATGAGATTCACAGATAAATTGAGATGTATCATTATGTCTCTAATTATAAAGTACATATACATATAAATACACACATAGTGGCAGTGCACTTGCATTGCAGTATACTTTGTCATTAAATTCATTTCTTCAAATAATTATATTAGGCAAGACAATGTATTATTAGTACTATTAAAATCTACTCGACTTTTTACCTTTTTTATTTAGAAGTTGCTAGCCCATTTTTGATTAGATGGGGGGCATTTTGTACATAAAAAAATTTGAATTAAGAGAATTGATATCAAATTTTGACTAGTACTTATTGTTAAATATGTCTACAACTAACAAAAGCTTTTTTTCCTATCTATACGACAAAGCAACTTAATTATGCACTTAAAAAAATGTGTTCATTCCCCAATAATTAGACAAAGAAATATAGTGATTGGTTAAAAAAATGTTCTCAAATTAAGATTAATGTGAATAAAATAATCATATTTATAGTTTTAATTCTTGTCATGCACTAAAGAGAAAGAGACTCAAGAAGGAGTAATGGTGCACGCTTGGGGATAAAATTTACCATGCTATTTAAAATACTTATTAACCTTTATATATATATACACTGGTCAATGGTTGAGTTTTATCATTCTCTCACACTTAATAGGAAACAAAAAAGAAATAATTAAAAATTTGTTTCTCAAAATTTTAAAATTCCAAAAATTTCCACTAAGCAAGGTGGAGCAAAACCTCACAAATTATCTGGGCACAAATCTCATGTTTTCGTAAAAATGTAATAGCTTTGTAAAAATAAATTCTAAACTTCTTCTAAAATTTTTCTTGTGTGCCAACGTAATCAACTTGTTGTTTATACAATCCTGACCTTGTTTAGAATTTTTGATAATAAGGATGTTTTTTTAGTTTAATCTCACATTAATATATTTACAAAAGGGTAAGAAATCAATGATAAAAGAAGCAATTGAGAACATCACAATTCCATCACTTCATATCAGAGATTGAGAATTCTGAACAAACAAAAAGGAGGCAGTAGCATAATTAATTTACTTAGTAATAACCATTGATAAGATAAAAAAATACAAGTTTAATTAGTTCTTTGCTAGTTCATTTTTAAGACCTAACGCTGATTCTTAAATGAGTTCTTCACTCTTATGAGTTTTCCACACTCAACAAGATGTTTCAAGTGACGTAGGAGAGTCTTCCTGAAATTGTTTGGATGGTAGTCATAATTGTATTCAATGAATTTGGCTATGGCCGTAGAACTTGATCCTCTTCTATTTTGCAATGATAATATTGCTTGAGTAATCATCTACATATTAAGCAAAATAAAAGTTAGATCAATTGAATGCAACTTGTAATCATCATTTCATTTGTACAATCTATTAATGTAATATTTCATTTACCCAATAGAAAGGAATTACCTCTTCATAAGAAGGATGGAAGCGCCTAAAAGAACTTGGTTCAGCATTCATCATCAGAACCATGATGTTGATATGGAGATTAAAGGAATCCTCTTGCTTTTTCCCAAGATTAATTTTTTTTGAAAGCTCTCTATCTCAAGTTAGTTGTTTCTTACAAGTGTTTAGATGTGTGTGTTACAATAGGTTTTTATAATGACTCACATCTACACGCTTGAAAATTCTAGGCGCCCGCGCCCAAAATAATTCAAGCTGTTAAAACTAAATTCAAGAATTTCCAAAAAAAGCGGGAAATTTCCCACGAGGAACAAGCAAAAATCAGTTAAATATTTTAAAAATAATGAAAATAAATACTAAACATTCATAACATGTGAAATTTAATGCCGACAATGAATTAAGATGAGTTATGGAAATATTGGATTTATAACTGGTATATGCATCCAAAATAATAAGACTAATGCCTTGTGCAATAATTTTCATGTATTATAACACAAAGTGCTACAAAAAACAAAAAACTAAGAAATTAAATGTGAGGGAATATTTTTTCATAAAATTATAGAAACTGAAAGTGTTCGTTGAATTTGAATCAAAGAAAAAGAATTTTTTCGAAATCACCCAAACCATAAATTTAAAATTTGACACTACCAGTCTTACTTAAAAAAGGAATTTATTTTTTATTTATTTCTTAAAAATTATGAAAATAAATATAAAAGTTTAAAAATATTAAAGTAACATGGTATGTTAAAATAATTAGTTTAGACAATAAGTATAAATTAACTTTCTTAAAGAACAAAAATCTTGAATTTAAAATTTATTGATACATCCATACAAAATAAAACTGATTTTCTTACCGCTTGGAAAATTATCATGTAGTTCGAACAACATAACACATTATACAATAAAAAGAAAAGTTTCGAGGATAATAGTGATTTAGACAGAAGAAAAATTTACAATATTAAACATAACTAAATGTATTATTTTAAATATAAGGTTCATATTTACAAGTTAAAATACCTAAGTTGAAAAGATAATATTGTTGTAACTTTTAAATTAATTTTTTGAGAATGTTAGATATAGGAAGTGTATAAAGAACAAAATTAATATCAAAAATGTATTTGACTGTTATAACAAATTAAAATTTGATTGACTTTAGTATCTAGTTAAAGTTTAATCTTATTTTAAATTTTTAGATAATCAAAATCATAAAAACTTAATTTTGATCAATGGAGTTTGGATATAGAGGTTTGGAAATATGTTAGAAGGTTAGTATCTTTGTCTTATTAAAAAAACTGAACTATTAACAACATAAATGTTTCACTAGAAAAGTTTTATCCTATTGCCTCCTTTTAGAATGTTGTACGGACGATTAAAATAGAGAGGCCCTATATGAATGGTAAGCCTATATCTAGTGCTGGTCTATTTTTGTAAAGAATTAACATGTCACTCTTTTGCTATCATATACAATTAGGTAAACCTAATATTTGTTGTTTACCTTTTAGAATCAGTATTTTGATAAAAAGGATGGAGGGAGTGGAATGCAAGCCTTGGAAACGGTTATGAATTTGGGACATCTAGGAGCCAAATATGCAAAAAGAATTATCCTAATACTCCAAAGAGGTGTGCACAAGCTCAACAGGATGCAAATGATACTCTTGGAAGAAAACAACTACAACCACAACTTTAGAAGAAATTCGCAAACACTTTCCTGAAATAATCAAGGGCATGTGGATTAGGAATGCCATGATTGTGGGACAAGAAATGCCACATTGTTGTACAAAGCACACAACACACAACTAATTCAGCAAGGTAGGATAAAGTGAACCAGGTTAAGTTACATTGTGAAGATTGCTCTTGCCATCTAGAGCTCCTTCCACTTTGGAGTATTTTACCTAATCTCATCTAGGGAGCTGAGCTTTTTATTTTTGTTTCGTCCGAGGATCAAGGTTTCATTGTATATAAAAAATTTAACACATGTAGATAATGCAGCATCAATACGCATTTTGTAAATTATCAGGAATCAAAGCCCAATTACAAAACTATGATATTCTCTAATACATAAAAACCATCCACAATTAACTCTAGTAATATAAACACTATTACTACTGGAATTATGATAGATAAATAACACAAAGTTAGTTAAACTTAAAACGAGTAGAAGAGTTTAGAAAGAATTGTTTTTGTTGAATGTCCATAACCCATCCTATTTTGGTGAATTCTTTATCGGGCTATCATTCTTGGTAGTGAAATCGACACTATTGTGCCAGCTATAATTGGACATCATCCAAGTTGCAATGATCTTGAGGTGGACTCACCATGCCGTCTTGGATTGGGACGTGGTAAGAACCTCAATCAACTCATGCTCAGGTACACTCAAAGGAATTGGGTCCGAGAATACTAGGTTATCCAAAGTTCATAACAACCGGGCTGTAGTGAGAAATGGATTGACGATGCTCCATGCTACCAAAAATTTGGTATGAGGAAGCTTGACGATGCTCCATGCTACCAAAAATTTGGTATGAGGAAGCATAGCTGAGAAAGCTTCTACTTGAGGTGGAGTGTTGTTTCTTTTCTGCCTTGTCAACTTCAACTCATAAAATTTCCTTAATGAGATTCACAGATAAATTGAGACGTATCATTATGTCTCTAATTATAAGTACATATAAATACACACATAGTGGCAGTGCACTTGCATTGCAGTATACTTTGTCATTAAATTCATTTCTTCAAATAATTATATTATCCAAGACAATGTATTATTAGTACTATTAAAATCTACTCGACTTGTTTACCTTTTTTATTTAGAAGTTGCTAGCCCATTTTTGATTAGATGGGGGGCATTTTGTACATAAAAAATTTTGACTAGTACTTATTGTTAAATATGTCTACAACTAACAAAAGCTCTTTTTCCTATCTATACGACAAAGCAACTTAATTATGCACTTAAAAAAATGTGTTCATTCCCCAATAATTAGACAAAAAATATATTGATTGGTTAAAAAAATGTTCTTAAATTAAGATTAATGTGAATAAAATAATCATATCCATAGTTTTAATTCTTGTCATGCACTAAAGAGAAAGAGACTCAAGAAGGAGTAATGGTGCACGCTTGGGGATAAAATTTACCATGCTATTTAAAATACTTATTAACCTTTATATATATATACACCGGTCAATGGTTTACTTTTATCATTCTCTCACACTTAATAGGAAACAAAAAGGAAATAATTAAAATTTTGTTTCTCAAAATTTTAAAATTCCAAAAATTTCCACTAAGCAAGGTGGAGCAAAACCTCACAAATTATCTGGGCACAAATCTCATGTTTTCGTAAAAATGTAATAGCTTTGTAAAAATAAATTCTAAACTTCTTCTAAAAGTTTTTCTTGTGTGCCAACGTAATCAACTTGTTGTTTATACAATCCTGACCTTGTTTAGAATTTTTGATAATAAGGATGTTTTTTTAGTTTAATCTCACGTTAATATATTTAAAAAGGGTAAGAAATCAATGATAAAAGAAGCAATTGAGAACATCACAATTCCATCACTTCATATCAGAGATTGAGAATTCTGAAGAAACAAAAAGGAGGCAGTAGCATAATTAATTTACTTAGTAATAACCATTGATAAGATAAAAAAATACAAGTCTAATTAGTTCTTTGCTAGTTCATTTTTAAGACCTAACGCTGAATCTTAAATGAGTTCTTCACTCTTATGAGTTTTCCACACTCAACAAGATGTTTCAAGTGACGTAGGAGAGTCTTCCTGAAATTGTTTGGATGGTAGTCATAATTGTATTCAATGAATTTGGCTATGGCCGTAGAACTTGATCCTCTTCTATTTTGCAATGATAATATTGCTTGAGTAATCATCTACATATTAAGCAATATAAAAGTTAGATCAATTGAATGCAACTTGTAATCATCATTTCATTTGTACAATCTATTAATGTAATATTTCATTTACCCAATAGAAAGGAATTACCTCTTCATAAGAAGGATGGAAGCGCCTAAAAGAACTTGGTTCAGCATTCATCATCAGAACCATGATGTTGATATGGAGATTAAAGGAATCCTCTTGCTTTTTCCCAAGATTAATTTTTTTTGAAAGCTCTCTATCTCAAGTTAGTTGTTTCTTACAAGTGTTTAGATGTGTGTGTTACAATAGGTTTTTATAATGACTCACATCTACACGCTTGAAAATTCTAGGCGCCCGCGCCCAAAATAATTCAAGCTGTTAAAACTAAATTCAAGAATTTCCAAAAAAAGCGGGAAATTTCCCACGAGGAACAAGCAAAAATCAGTTAAATATTTTAAAAATAATGAAAATAAATACTAAACATTCATAACATGTGAAATTTAATGCCGACAATGAATTAAGATGAGTTATGGAAATATTGGATTTATAACTGGTATATGCATCCAAAATAATAAGACTAATGCCTTGTGCAATAATTTTCATGTATTATAACACAAAGTGCTACAAAAAACAAAAAACTAAGAAATTAAATGTGAGGGAATATTTTTTCATAAAATTATAGAAACTGAAAGTGTTCGTTGAATTTGAATCAAAGAAAAAGAATTTTTTCGAAATCACCCAAACCATAAATTTAAAATTTGACACTACCAGTCTTACTTAAAAAAGGAATTTATTTTTTATTTATTTCTTAAAAATTATGAAAATAAATATAAAAGTTTAAAAATATTAAAGTAACATGGTATGTTAAAATAATTAGTTTAGACAATAAGTATAAATTAACTTTCTTAAAGAACAAAAATCTTGAATTTAAAATTTATTGATACATCCATACAAAATAAAACTGATTTTCTTACCGCTTGGAAAATTATCATGTAGTTCGAACAACATAACACATTATACAATAAAAAGAAAAGTTTCGAGGATAATAGTGATTTAGACAGAAGAAAAATTTACAATATTAAACATAACTAAATGTATTATTTTAAATATAAGGTTCATATTTACAAGTTAAAATACCTAAGTTGAAAAGATAATATTGTTGTAACTTTTAAATTAATTTTTTGAGAATGTTAGATATAGGAAGTGTATAAAGAACAAAATTAATATCAAAAATGTATTTGACTGTTATAACAAATTAAAATTTGATTGACTTTAGTATCTAGTTAAAGTTTAATCTTATTTTAAATTTTTAGATAATCAAAATCATAAAAACTTAATTTTGATCAATGGAGTTTGGATATAGAGGTTTGGAAATATGTTAGAAGGTTAGTATCTTTGTCTTATTAAAAAAACTGAACTATTAACAACATAAATGTTTCACTAGAAAAGTTTTATCCTATTGCCTCCTTTTAGAATGTTGTACGGACGATTAAAATAGAGAGGCCCTATATGAATGGTAAGCCTATATCTAGTGCTGGTCTATTTTTGTAAAGAATTAACATGTCACTCTTTTGCTATCATATACAATTAGGTAAACCTAATATTTGTTGTTTACCTTTTAGAATCAGTATTTTGATAAAAAGGATGGAGGGAGTGGAATGCAAGCCTTGGAAACGGTTATGAATTTGGGACATCTAGGAGCCAAATATGCAAAAAGAATTATCCTAATACTCCAAAGAGGTGTGCACAAGCTCAACAGGATGCAAATGATACTCTTGGAAGAAAACAACTACAACCACAACTTTAGAAGAAATTCGCAAACACTTTCCTGAAATAATCAAGGGCATGTGGATTAGGAATGCCATGATTGTGGGACAAGAAATGCCACATTGTTGTACAAAGCACACAACACACAACTAATTCAGCAAGGTAGGATAAAGTGAACCAGGTTAAGTTACATTGTGAAGATTGCTCTTGCCATCTAGAGCTCCTTCCACTTTGGAGTATTTTACCTAATCTCATCTAGGGAGCTGAGCTTTTTATTTTTGTTTCGTCCGAGGATCAAGGTTTCATTGTATATAAAAAATTTAACACATGTAGATAATGCAGCATCAATACGCATTTTGTAAATTATCAGGAATCAAAGCCCAATTACAAAACTATGATATTCTCTAATACATAAAAACCATCCACAATTAACTCTAGTAATATAAACACTATTACTACTGGAATTATGATAGATAAATAACACAAAGTTAGTTAAACTTAAAACGAGTAGAAGAGTTTAGAAAGAATTGTTTTTGTTGAATGTCCATAACCCATCCTATTTTGGTGAATTCTTTATCGGGCTATCATTCTTGGTAGTGAAATCGACACTATTGTGCCAGCTATAATTGGACATCATCCAAGTTGCAATGATCTTGAGGTGGACTCACCATGCCGTCTTGGATTGGGACGTGGTAAGAACCTCAATCAACTCATGCTCAGGTACACTCAAAGGAATTGGGTCCGAGAATACTAGGTTATCCAAAGTTCATAACAACCGGGCTGTAGTGAGAAATGGATTGACGATGCTCCATGCTACCAAAAATTTGGTATGAGGAAGCTTGACGATGCTCCATGCTACCAAAAATTTGGTATGAGGAAGCATAGCTGAGAAAGCTTCTACTTGAGGTGGAGTGTTGTTTCTTTTCTGCCTTGTCAACTTCAACTCATAAAATTTCCTTAATGAGATTCACAGATAAATTGAGACGTATCATTATGTCTCTAATTATAAGTACATATAAATACACACATAGTGGCAGTGCACTTGCATTGCAGTATACTTTGTCATTAAATTCATTTCTTCAAATAATTATATTATCCAAGACAATGTATTATTAGTACTATTAAAATCTACTCGACTTGTTTACCTTTTTTATTTAGAAGTTGCTAGCCCATTTTTGATTAGATGGGGGGCATTTTGTACATAAAAAATTTTGACTAGTACTTATTGTTAAATATGTCTACAACTAACAAAAGCTCTTTTTCCTATCTATACGACAAAGCAACTTAATTATGCACTTAAAAAAATGTGTTCATTCCCCAATAATTAGACAAAAAATATATTGATTGGTTAAAAAAATGTTCTTAAATTAAGATTAATGTGAATAAAATAATCATATCCATAGTTTTAATTCTTGTCATGCACTAAAGAGAAAGAGACTCAAGAAGGAGTAATGGTGCACGCTTGGGGATAAAATTTACCATGCTATTTAAAATACTTATTAACCTTTATATATATATACACCGGTCAATGGTTTACTTTTATCATTCTCTCACACTTAATAGGAAACAAAAAGGAAATAATTAAAATTTTGTTTCTCAAAATTTTAAAATTCCAAAAATTTCCACTAAGCAAGGTGGAGCAAAACCTCACAAATTATCTGGGCACAAATCTCATGTTTTCGTAAAAATGTAATAGCTTTGTAAAAATAAATTCTAAACTTCTTCTAAAAGTTTTTCTTGTGTGCCAACGTAATCAACTTGTTGTTTATACAATCCTGACCTTGTTTAGAATTTTTGATAATAAGGATGTTTTTTTAGTTTAATCTCACGTTAATATATTTACAAAAGGGTAAGAAATCAATGATAAAAGAAGCAATTGAGAACATCACAATTCCATCACTTCATATCAGAGATTGAGAATTCTGAACAAACAAAAAGGAGGCAGTAGCATAATTAATTTACTTAGTAATAACCATTGATAAGATAAAAAAATACAAGTCTAATTAGTTCTTTGCTAGTTCATTTTTAAGACCTAACGCTGAATCTTAAATGAGTTCTTCACTCTTATGAGTTTTCCACACTCAACAAGATGTTTCAAGTGACGTAGGAGAGTCTTCCTGAAATTGTTTGGATGGTAGTCATAATTGTATTCAATGAATTTGGCTATGGCCGTAGAACTTGATCCTCTTCTATTTTGCAATGATAATATTGCTTGAGTAATCATCTACATATTAAGCAATATAAAAGTTAGATCAATTGAATGCAACTTGTAATCATCATTTCATTTGTACAATCTATTAATGTAATATTTCATTTACCCAATAGAAAGGAATTACCTCTTCATAAGAAGGATGGAAGCGCCTAAAAGAACTTGGTTCAGCATTCATCATCAGAACCATGATGTTGATATGGAGATTAAAGGAATCCTCTTGCTTTTTCCCAAGATTAATTTTTTTTGAAAGCTCTCTATCTCAAGTTAGTTGTTTCTTACAAGTGTTTAGATGTGTGTGTTACAATAGGTTTTTATAATGACTCACATCTACACGCTTGAAAATTCTAGGCACCCAAAATTCTAGGCGCCCGTGCCCAAAATAATTCAAGCTGCTAAAACTAAATTCAATAATTTCCAAAAAAAGCGGGAAATTTCCCACGAGGAACAAGCAAAAATCAGTTAAATATTTTAAAAATAATGAAAATAAATACTAAACATTCATAACATGTGAAATTTAATGCCGACAATGAATTAAGATGAGTTATGGAAATATTGGATTTATAACTGGTATATGCATCCAAAATAATAAGACTAATGCCTTGTGAAATAATTTTCATGTATTATAACACAAAGTGCTACAAAAAACAAAAAACTAAGAAATTAAATGTGAGGGAATATTTTTTCATAAAATTATAGAAATTGAAAGTGTTCGTTGAATTTGAATCAAAGAAAAAGAATTTTTTCGAAATCACCCAAACCATAAATTTAAAATTTGACACTACCAGTCTTACTTAAAAAAGGAATTTATTTTTTATTTATTTCTTAAAAATTATGAAAATAAATATAAAAGTTTAAAAATATTAAAGTAACATGGTACGTTAAAATAATTAGTTTAGACAATTAGTATAAATTAACTTTCTTAAAGAACAAAAATCTTGAATTTAAAATTTATTGATACATCCATACAAAATTAAACTGATTTTCTTACCGCTTGGAAAATTATCATGTAGTTCGAACAACATAACACATTATACAATAAAAAGAAAAGTTTCGAGGATAATAGTGATTTAGACAGAAGAAAAATTTACAATATTAAACATAACTAAATGTATTATTTTAAATATAAGGTTCATATTTACAAGTTAAAATACCTAAGTTGAAAAGATAATATTGTTGTAACTTTTAAATTAATTTTTTGAGAATGTTAGATAAAGGAAGTGTATAAAGAACAAAATTAATATAAAAAATGTATTTGACTGTTATAACAAATTAAAATTTGATTGACTTTAATATCTCGTTAAAGTTTAATCTTATTTTAAATTTTTAGATAATCAAAATCATAAAACCTTAATTTTGATCAATGGAGTTTGGATGTAGAGGTTTGGAAATATGTTAGAAGGTTAGTATCTTTGTCTTATTAAAAAAACTGAACTATTAACAACATAAATGTTTCACTAGACAAGTTTTATCCTATTGCCTCCTTTTAGAATGTTGTACGAACGATTAAAATAGAGAGGCCCTATATGAATGGTAAGCCTATATCTAGTGCTGGTCTATTTTTGTAAAGAATTAACATGTCACTCTTTTGCTATCATATACAATTAGGTAAATCTAATATTTGTTGTTTACCTTTTAGAATCAGTATTTTGATAAAAAGGATGGAGGGAGTGGAATGCAAGCCTTGGAAACGGTTATGAATTTGGGACATCTAGGAGCCAAATATGCAAAAGGAATTATCCTAATACTCCAAAGAGGTGTGCACAAGCTCAACAGGATGCAAATGATACTCTTGGAAGAAAACAACTACAACCACAGCTTTAGAAGAAATTCGCAAACACTTTCCTCAAATAATCAAGGGCATGTGGATTAGGAATGCCATGATTGTGGGACAAGAAATGCCACATTGTTGTACAAAGCACACAACACACAACTAATTCAGCAAGGTAGGATAAAGTGAACCAGGTTAAGTTACATTGTGAAGATTGCTCTTGCCATCTAGAGCTCCTTCCACTTTGGAGTATTTTACCTAATCTCATCTAGGGAGCTGAGCTTTTTATTTTTGTTTCGTCATGTGTGTTTAACAGGATCAAGGGTTTCATTGTATATAAAAAATTTAACACATGTAGATAATGCAGCATCAATACGCATTTTGTAAATTATCAGGAATCTATAGAGTATACAACTGAGAGAGAACAATATTGGAAGGAAAACAACTGTCTACTCGATCTATTAGAATGAAAGATTACAAAGATATTTAAAACAGAAATTGCTAAAACAGAATGCATGATAGTAGCATATCACTTCCTAACAGATTGCTACTGCCTTATTCTCTCCTAATCGACTCCTTGAAATACTCCAACTACTGAGACCAAGTCTAGCCTCAAATCTCGGGCTAAACAGGATGAGAACAACTCAAACAAATAACTAATACATTTATTAAGACATGTTTAGATTAACCCAACACACTCCCCCTTAATCTAAACATTTTCTTCAAGCTTCTTGATCCCCAACAGCTCCCTCATTCTTACAAACTTGACTGCTGACATAGGTTTAGTAAGAACATCTGCACGTTGATCACCTGAACTTACATGTTTGATAATAACATCCCCACGTTCCACACAATCACGGATGAAATGAAATCGCACATCAATATGTTTGCTACGACCATGAAATACAGGATTCTTTGCCAGGTCTATTGCAGACCTATTATCCACATACAAAGTAATAGGTCTCATCTCCGTCTCTGTAACTCGACTCAACAGTTTCTGTAACCACAATCCTTGACACGTAGCTGCTGTTGCCGCCATGAATTCGGCTTCGCAAGAAGACAAAGCCACGCATCGTTGTTTCTGGGACATCCAAGTTATCAAGCTCTCACTTAGGTAGAATACCATGCCTCCAGTACTCCTACGATCATCGTTATTTCCTACAAAGTCACTGTCCGAATATCCAGACAACATGTGATTAGCTGTGCTCTTTGAATACACGAGACCATAATTTATCGTTCCCTTTATATAACGCAGCACACGTTTCACAGCACCCAAATGTAGTGTAGTTGGCCTTTCCATAAATCGACTCACCATTCCAACAGCATACGCTATATCTGGCCTGGTGTGAACCAGATAGCGTAAACCACCCACAATGCTTCTATATCGTGAAGAGTCTACTGCTTTTCTCTTTAAATCCTTATGCAGTTGAATCTTTGGTTCCATAGGGTATTTGCTTGGGTTGCAATCAACCATTCCTGCAGCATCTAGAACCTTCTTAGCATAAGCAGATTGCTTCAACTCAATATGGTCTTTTCTCTGATCAACCTCTATGAAAAGATAATATGATAATTTCCCTAAATCGCTCATCTCAAACTCCTTGCTCATTTGCTCCTTGAACCTGATGATGTCGGCTGTGTTCGAGCTCGTAATCAATATGTCATCCACATAGACACCAATGATTAGAGACTCGTTTCCCTCACGCTTGACGTAAACTGCATGTATACCAGGCACGAGGTGCCTGTCTTAGTCCGTACAGTGCCTTGCGTAGTTTGTAAACCTTCCCTTCTTGACCTTTTACCTCATAACCAGTAGGCTGCGACACGTACACCTCCTCCTCAATTTCCCCGTTAAGGAACGCAGATTTTACATCTAAATGATGTACTTCCCAACTGTTTATTGCTGCCAATGCCAATAAAAGGCGAATTGTTTCTAGTCGTGTAACTGGAGCGAAGACTTCTTCAAATCCACACCCTGTTTCTGAACGTACCCCTTAGCCCCAAGTCTGGCCTTATGCTTTACTATCGTCCCATTCGAATCCTTTTTAATTTTGTATACCCATTTTAAACCGATCGCTTTATGACCTTTTGGCAAGTCTGTCAACTCCCATGTATCATTCCTTTCTATTTCTTCCAGTTCAGTTTTCATGGCCTGCCTCCATTCCCTCTCTAGCACTGCCTGATCAAATGTTGCAGGTTCTTCGACACTTAGTAGCAGCATATCATCATCCAACTCAATTTCTTCTGTGTTATTATAAATGTCACTCAACCGTCTAAACTTTCTTGGTTCGCTTGATGCAGAACTTGTTGCTGACTCTTGATCACTAGTTGCAGGCTCATGTTCACTTATTTCAGACTCACTAGATGCCTCAGTCGACATGTTTCCATTACTTCGTGCTGGTGTCGATACATTGCTAGGAGTATTCGTGTCACTTCCTAGTTCTTCATTACCCATTTCACCTGCTTCTTCATCGTTGTGTTCAGCAACATTTTCTAACTCAAAACCAGGGAATACAACTTCACACCCAACTTGTTCACTTTGTTTTTCCCAATTCCAGAACCTGCCTTCCTGGACAACCACATCTCGACTCACACATATTATGTCTTTGTTTGGATCATACAAGCGACTTGCTTTGGATCCAGGTTCCTTTCCTAGGTAAATGACTGGCTTACTACGATCGTCCAACTTCTGAGTGTACACAGCTGGAATCTTCATGTAGGCAATACTACCAAACATTCTCAAGTGATGAAGATCAGGTTTGCTTCCTGTCCATGCTTCATATGGTGTCCTCCCCCGTAATACTCATGTTGGCAGCCGATTAAGCACGTAAATTAAGTGCCTCACTGCCTCTCCCCACATAAAGGATGGCAACGTTGCACCTTTCAAGAAACTCCGAGTCATAGCAGTCACCGTTCGGTTCCTACGCTCCACCACCCCATTTTGTTGTGGAGTGTAGGGGGCTGTGTAGTGTCGCTGAATGCCAGCTTCTTCACAAAATTTCTCAAACTCATTTGAACAAAACTCTCCACCCCTATCAGTTCGAAATATCTTGATTTTCTGGTTTACTCGATTTTCAATAAGTAGTTTGAACTTTTTGAATGCACTGAATGCCTCACTCTTCTGTTTCAACATATAAACCCACATCTTCCTACTGTAGTCATCAACAAGCAAGACAAAATATCGATTACCTGCTGGGGTTGAAGGTGAGATTGGTCCACAAATGTCTCCATGAATGAGTTCCAGCACCTTGTTGGCCTGAAAATTCGCTTGACTCGGAAATGGTTGCCTTGGCTGCTTCGACATTAGACATCCCTCGCATTTCTTTGCTGGTTGTTTTAACTTAGGCAAACCATACACCATCTGTTCTTTTGCCACCAGCTCCATTGCCTGGAAATTTACGTGCCCAAGACGGGCATGCCACAGCCATGTCTCTTCTTCTGCATTATTCAATAAGCACATTGGCGCACTCTCCTCGAGGCTAATTTTGTAAAGTCTGTTTCCTGACTTCTTCACTTTCATCAGTAGTCGTTCATTGTTGTCATACACCCACAAATAATCATCATTCATCACTACACGGTTGCCCTCTTCAGATAACTGACCAAGGCTAATTATGTTATTGCATAGGGTGGGGATATAGTACACATCTTTCAAAATTTTCTCCTCACCATTTTTGCACTTAAACGAGACAACTCCCTTTCCTTCAATGCTTACCTTTGATCCATCGCCGAACTTCACCTCTCCTATCACCCTTTCGTCCAATTCCTTGAATTTTCCTCGTTGCCCGGTCATGTGGTTACTAGCCCCATTGTCTAGATACCAAACTTGTGACTCCCTTTGTCCATCGGTCTCTGTTCGAAACTATGGTGTTATCATTTCTTTCTTTACACTAGTAGAAAACAGGCCTTTTACGTCGGTTAAATCGACATTATACGTCGGTTAAATGGCGACGTATGGAGGGGCGACATATAAAGTCAGGGTCTTTTACGTCGGTTAAAAGGGCGACGTATAAAGTCCTCTTTTACGTCGGTTAAAAAGGCGACGTATAAAGTCCAAATATACGTCGCTAAAAAGCCCGACGTATAATGTAGTAAACACCAACGTATATTGTCTAAAAACAACCGACGTATATTACTAGAAAGACCGACGTATATTATCAAAAAAAACAAATAAATAATTCTTATTATTTCTGTGCACCCAAATAACGGTTGAATAATCAAAAACCAAAATTTGTACAAACCAAAATCTTATCATAATAGAAATTTCTTAACATTCAAATTCAATCACAATACAATATACTATTATCAATTTTTAAAAAATGAAATTCATTTTACAAATGTATGGGATACAACATAAATAGCATATTACAAAATTGAGACAACTATTACGCTTCTAATTTTGCCAAAAGGATCACTCAAATAAGCAGAAAGGTTCTCCACAAGACCCTCTCCAGTGACATAAGCTTTTGTATAAAGAAGCCAAGCATTGCGAACATTGCTAATCTTCCATTCTTTATTTCCTTCACCTTCAGCAATGCAGCCTGGTCAGGATCATCTGATAGCCCCAGTGGATCAATTGGACCTCCGGGATGTAGTTTGTCCTTCAAATCCTGACAGTGAACAAAGGAATCTGACTAACCGTCTGATCAATCTGAAGGTGTGTGCAAATATTATGAAACTAACATAAGCTATATTTTGTGCATATCAAACCATTGGTAATTTAGTAGTACTCTGCCCCACCAAGAAGAACAACCTTAGCAACGACAACAAGATTAATAGGAATGTTCTTTCCAAAGTAATTCAATGTGTTCCCGTCAAGGAGTAGTGCTCCAGTCTGCATATATGAATGTGATCCCCAGAGTTAAGCACAAAAACATAAGCATGTATTATCCTCTCGAAGCACATAGTCACATACACTTAACAAATGAATCATAATAATAAGAACTTGTTTTGACCTTTGTTGTTCCTTCCCAGCTTGTTTACGAGCAACTCAGCGGCTGTAGAAACAAATGTGTCAAACTGACTGGATGTTCCCAAGGAATCACCATCTAATTCCTAAATTTTGACAGCAAAAGTTAATTATTATCAACACAGCCTTATCCCCTATATAAATATTAAAGATGACAAGATAAATCAAGACTCATTGATTACCATACAATATAAATACTAACAACAACACTGTTTTAAAATTAAATCATACAGCACTTTAATGTTTTAGTCATTTGGAAAAAAAAAATAAAGCTTAATAAACATCCTTTTTTATATTTGTTAGTCACTTCATCAGATGATGCAGAACAGACCAGCTTTTCTGAGCTATATTTGACATTCTTCTGTACGTGCTAAATTGATGCAGCAAGAACTTTATCTTAACTGAAGTAAAGAAAATGATTTGAATTAAATATGCAATGGCCCCAATGGAGTCTGGTAAAGATTATTGAACAAAGTCTTACATATTGAGCCACAGAGAAGTTTGCAGTGAGATCAAACAAAGTACAAGGAGTGGATGCAGCAGATGAAGCACGAGAAAGAGAAACATTCAACACTACTCTTCTGTCATTTTCTATGGCTCTGCACGATTTAGACAATTAAGAAGAAATACCTGCTGAATAAACCCGGGATACGTGAAACTACTTGCTTAGGTTCATCAATTACTGAAAATAGATAGAGAATTTGGAGCAATCCCATGCTTTTAAAAAATTTGGTTAATATTGTGTTTAACAAACATTCAAATTTAGAGCATATAGAAATGTATAAACTACAAAGAACTTTAACTTGTATGTACCTCAATCTTTTCTCCATATCCTGAAACTGAGATTTAGATGATTTAATTTCTTCTTGGAGATCCTGCAATGAATCACGTTTCGTAAACGCAACTTGGAAATCCTTTAAAAACTTTCTCTACCAAGTTAATTTGTCAAAATTTACTAATATAACAGTTAAGTTTTACCTAAAGTTGGGAGTCGGCACTCGTTGGACTACAGTGTGGATCCGAGAGGGGACAATAGAAAGAATAAACAAAAGCAAATTATACACAGATTCATGACAAAAGAAAACAGAGTTTAATCAAAGGTGAAAATTGAGCATCAATATATTATTTAAACCTAAAACTAAAAGGAATGAACTTGTCACGAGAATACGAAAATGAAGTTTATGGCTTAGATATATAAGGATCTGGACCTGGCTTGACGGTTTTGATCTTGAGCTTAGATATAAGCCTGTTCAGATACTACAAATTCATTACAACAAAGCCTTTCATACCCTTCGTTGTTTCCAGAGAAAAGCCTGTTTATTGTGTTTTCAATCTTCTTGAACTGAAGCTTCACTCTCCCCTCTGTTGGTTCATTGGTTCACCCAGTCGTCCATGACCCAATCCGTGGATCATATATTTCGGTACTCTTGACCATTTCCTCACCATCATAACCACCCAGAACATATCTACATCTAAAAATTCGCATATTACAATCACTGAATCACAAAGGTAAAGAAAATTATGAACATCATTTCAACTGGAAATTATTTCTTCCAACTACAGTGATGACCAATATAAGAATTTTCAATTTTCCTCAGAACGGTAAAAAGTTTTTAGGCTTTAACCGGCAGAAGTCTAGAAGATTGTAGTTTTAACACAAATTAACTACTAACTAAATACGTTTCTATACCATAATCCCTTTCGTACGTTTCCCTTTTGTAACAATAACAATCAAACTTTAATTAATAGTTTTGAACCAACAGATATTACTAATTAGGACTATACAGAACAAGTTTATATGAACCGATCTAAAGATAATTTGGATGATACAGATGGAGAACAAAAACTTAGGGCAATGGAGAACAAATCGAAGACACAATGAACAGATGAGATGCTTACACGAGATTAAAGAGAAACTTGAAGCGACTACAACGGAGCCGACCGGAGCCACCAAGGATTGCAGCTTGATTGTAAAGGAACTAAGGATTGAAGTGAATGGTTAAGGCTTAAGTTTGTGACTGTTCTAATTTGGGGGTAATGTCCTGAGAGAGATTGTGTGTGTATTTTGTAAGTTAAAATGTTTATTTAACTGAAGTAAAGTTTCATATACGTCGGCCCTTTACACAATGACGTTTACAACATATTCTTATACGTCGGATTTTCAAACACTGTCGTATATTATATAATTTTATACATCGGTTATTTAAAATGTTGATGTATATGATACTTTTATACGTCGGTTATATAAAGAGTGACGTAAAAAATGAAATTTTATACGTCAGTTTTTCTTAACCCGACGTATATAATAGCATTATATACGTCGCCTTTTTCTCAACCGACGTATAATATCATTATATACGTCGGTTTTTTCTCGAACCGACGTAAAAAAGTTTTAAAAATATAAATATACGTCGCCTTTTCCTCGAACCGACGTATAAGATCATCATATACGTCGCCTTTTTTCGAACCGACGTATAAGATCATCATATACGTCGCCTTTTTACAAGACCGACGTATAAAGTGCGACGTAAAAAGTCAATTTTGTATTAGTGTTAGCAGCATCTCTCCCACTTTCTCAGCGATCAATAACGCTGGTTCATCCTCTTGAATTCTCGTGAGATTCACTTGGTTATCTCTTTCCCTTCGAGGTTTACGACATTCGTTTGCGAAATGTCCAAAAGCCTGGCAGTTGTAACACCTCACCTGACTCCTGTCTCGTGGTCCACGACCTCCATTTCTCCCACGAAACTCTCCACTACCTCGAGCTCCATCTTTGTTGGTCCTTCTCTGCCACTCCTCTCGAGTCATCAACAACTGACCATCATTGTTTTCTTTCTTTCGCCATTCTTCCTCTATCAATAGGAGTTTCCCTTGACTCGTTTCAGATTTCCCACGAACTCTCTCTTCATGCGCCTTTAAAGAGCCAATGACCTCCTCCGTAGACATCTCTTCCAAGTTTGCAAATTGCTCTATGGCAGATGCGATTTGCAAGAACTTCGAAGGAACTACTCTGAGTAGTTTCTTCACCATGTATGCCTCCTCCAACGTTTCTCCCAACGCCCTGATATTGATAACCAAGCCATTCATTTTCATGTAAAACTCATCCAGTGGCTCCGTCTCTCCCATCCTTAATGCCTCAAATTCACCTTTTAAAGTCTGTGCTTTCGCCTTTTTCACTTTGTCTGCACCAAGACTCATCGTCTTGACAGCCTCCCACGCCTCCTTGGCCGTTTTCTTTTCTGAGATAGCCATCAAAACTTCTTCAGGAATCCCTTGATAGATGAAACCCAATGCACGCCTGTCAAGTTTTTCTTCAATCGCAATCTTAGGATCTTTTGGTTCCACCGCATCCCACACGCCATGAGCTTGCATAAACACCCTCATTTTGAGTGCCCATGTCGCATAGTTTATTTTTGTCAACATCGGATAGCTCAGACTAAAAGACGTCTCCTTGGCCTTGACTGGTTCCTGGGTGCCCATTTCGTGTATAGTATGATGACAAACACAAGCTCTGATACCACGTATAGAGTATACAACTGAGAGAGAACAATATTGGAAGGAAAATAACTGTCTACTCGATCTATTAGAATGAAAGATTACAAAGATATTTAAAACAGAAATTGCTAAAACAGAATGCATGATAGTAGCATATCACTTCCTAACAGATTGCTACTGCCTTATTATCTCCTAATCGACTCCTTGAAATACTCCAACTACTGAGACCAAGTCTAGCCTCAAATCTCGGACTAAACAGGATGAGAACAACTCAAACAAATAACTAATACATTTATTAAGACATGTTTAGATTAACCCAACAGAATCAAAGCCCAATTAGAAAACTATGATATTCTCTAATACATAAAAACCATCCACAAATAACTCTAGTAATATAAACACTATTACTATGGGAATTATGATAGATAAATAACACAAAGTTAGTTAAACTTAAAACGAGTAGAAGAGTTTAGAAAGAATTGTTTTTGTTGAATGTCCATAACCCATCCTATTTTGGTGAATTCTTTATCCAGCTATCATTCTTGGTAGTGAAATCGACACTGTTGTGCCAGCTGTAATTGGACATCATCCAAGTTGCAATGATCTTGAGGTGGACTCACCATGCCGTCTTGGATTGGGACGTGGTAAGAACCTATTCTTGGTAGGTCCTAGGCCATAGGGCTGGACCAGAATTGTTGGGTTACCAGAAATCCATAGTGAAAAGGATACAATGCACGTAAAGACTCCGTGTCCCACTCAATCAACTCATGCTCAGGTACACTCAAAGGAATTGGGTCGGAGAATACTAGGTTATCCAAAGTTCATAACAACCTTGCTGTAGTGAGAAATGGATTGATGATGCTCCATGGTACCAAAAATTTGGTATGAGGAAGCATAGCTGAGCAAGCTTCTACTCGAGGTGGAGTGTTGTTTTTTTTTCTACCTTGTCAACTTCAACTCATAAAATTTCCTTCATGAGATTCACAGATAAATTGAGACATATCATTATGTCTCTAATTATAAGTACATATAAATACACACACATAGTGGCAGTGCACTTGCATTGCAGTATACTTTATCATTAAATTCATTTCTTCAAATAATTATATTAGGCAAGACAATGTATTATTAGTACTATTAAAATCTACTCGACTTGTTTACCTTTTTTATTTAGAAGTTGCTAGACCATTTTTGATTAGATGGGGGGCATTTTGTACATAAAAAAATTTGAATGAAGAGAATTGATATCAAATTTTGACTAGTACTTATTGTTAAATATGTCTACAACTAACAAAAGCTCTTTTTCCTATCTATACGACAAAGCAACTTAATTATGCACTTAAAAAAATATGTTCATTCCTTAATAATTAGACAAAAAAATATAGTGATTGGTTAAAAAAATGTTCTCAAATTAAGATTAATGTGAATAAAATAATCATATCCATAGTTTTAATTCTTGTCATGCACTAAAGAGAAAGAGACTCAAGAAGCAGTAATGGTGCACGCTTGGGGATAAAATTTACCATGCTATTTAAAATACTTATTAACCTTTATATATATATACACCGGTCAATGGTTGAGTTTTATCATTCTCTCACACTTAATAGGAAACAAAAAGGAAATAATTAAAAATTTGTTTCTCAAAATTTTAAAATTCCAAAAATTTCCACTAAACAAGGTCGAGCAAAACCTCACAAATTATCTGGGCACAAATCTCATGTTTCCGTAAAAATGTAATAGCTTTGTAAAAATAAATTCTAAACTTCTTCTAAAAGTTTTTCTTGTGTGCCAACGTAATCAACTTGTTGTTTATACAATCCTGACCTTGTTTAGAATTTTTGATAATAAGGATGTTTTTTTTTTTTTAGTTTAATCTCACAGTAATATATTTACAAAAGGGTAAGAAATCAATGATAAAAGAAGCAATTGAGAACATCACAATTCCATCACTTCATATTTGAGATTGAGAATTCTGAACAAACAAAAAGGATAGGCAGTAGCATAATTAATTTACATAGTAATAACCATTGATAAGATAAAAAAATACAAGTCTAATTAGTTCTTTGCTAGTTCATTTTTAAGACCTAACACTGAATTTTAAATAAGTTCTTCACTCTTGTGAGTTTTCCACACTCAACAAGATGTTTCAAGTGACGTAGGAGAGTCTTCCTGAAATTGTTTGGATGGTAGTCATAATTGTATTCAATGAATTTGGCTATGGCCGTAGAACTTGATCCTCTTCTATTTTGCAATGATAATATTGCTTGAGTAATCATCTACATATTAAGCAAAATAAAAGTTAGATCAATTGAATACAACTTGTAATCATCATTTCATTTGTACAATCTATTAATGTAATATTTCATTTACCCAATAGAAAGGAATTACCTCTTCATAAGAAGGATGGAAGCGCCTAAAAGAACTTGGTTCAGCATTCATCATCAGAACCATGATGTTGATATGAAGATTAAAGGAATCCTCCTGCTTTTTCCCAAGATTAATTTGTTTTGAAAGCTCTCTATCTCAAGTTAGTTGTTTCTTACAAGTGTTTAGATGTGTGTGTTACAATAGGTTTTTATAATGACTCACATCTATACGCTTGAAAATTCTAGGCACCCAAAATTCTAGGCGCCGGCGCCCAAAATAATTCAAGCTGTTAAAACTAAATTCAAGAATTTCCAAAAAAAGCGGGAATTTTCCCACGTAAAGACTCCGTGTCTCACTCAATCAACTCATGCTCAGGTTCACTCAAAGGAATTGGGGGCGGAGAATACTAGGTTATCCCAAGTTCATAACAACCAAGCTGTAGTGAGAAATGGATTGACGATGCTCCATGCTACCGAAAATTTGGTATGAGGAAGCATAGCTGAGAAAGCTTCTACTCGAGGTGGAGTGTTGTTGCTTTTCTGCCTTATCAACTTCAACTCATAAAATTTCCTTAATGAGATTCAGAGATAAATTTAGACGTATCATTATGAGGGTGTTTGGGGTTGCTTAAAATAAGTTACTTTTGACTTAATGGAGGTATTTTTAACTTAAAGGAGAAAGTAAAGTTGTTTGCTTTAAGTTGAATGAATGTGTTTGGGTAATTTTACTTAAAGTTAAATGGGGATTTAATAATTTTGACTTAAAATGAAATTTTACTTAAAAAAATTTTAAATTCATAATATTTAAACTTTGCAAGAGTTTTGGAAGTTTTTTGAAAAAAAAAAAAAAAAACTTCATAAGTCATAAGTCATAAGTCAAAAGTACCTAAATGGAACTTATGGCTTAAAGCAGTTTTTTAACTTAAAGCGGCTTAAAGCCCGAATTGCCAAACAGTCCAAAATGGACTTACTGCTTTTTTTAAGCAATAAGCTGGTCGCCCAAACGGGCTCTATGTCTCTAAATATAAGTACATATAAATACACACACATAGTGGCAGTGCACTTGCATTGCAGTATACTTTGTCATTAAATTCATTTCTTCAAATAATTATATTAGGCAAGACAATGTATTATTAGTACTATTAAAATCTACTCGACTTGTTTACCTTTATTATTTAGAAGTTGCTAGCCCATATTTTAATAGATGGGGGCATTTTGTACATAAAAAAATTTGAATGAAATGAATTGATATCCAATTTTGACTAGTACTTATTGTTAAATATGTCTACAACTAACAAAAGCTCTTTTTCCTATCTATACGACAAAGCAACTTAATTATGCACTTAAAAAATGTGTTCATTCCCCAATAATTAGACAAAAAAATATAGTGATTGGTTAAGAAAATGTTCTCAAATTAAGATTAATGTGAATAAAATAATCATATCCATAGTTTTAATTCTTGTCATGCACTAAAGAGAAAAAGACTCACGAAGGAGTAATGGCGCACGCTTGGGGATAAAATTTACCATGCTATTTATAATACTTATTAACCTTTAAATATATACACCGGTCAATGGTTGAGTTTTATCATTCTCACACACTTAATAGGAAACAAAAAGGAAAAAATTAAAAATTTGTTTCTCAAAATTTTAAAATTCCAAAAATTTCCACTAAGCAAGGTGGAGCAAAACCTCACAAATTATCTGGGCACAAATCTCATGTTTTCGTAAAAATGTAATAGTTTTGTAAAAATAAATTCTAAACTTCTTCTAAAAGTTTTTCTTGTGTGCCAACCTAATCAACTTGTTGTTTATACAATCCTGACCTTGTTTAGAATTTTTGATAATAAGGATGTTTTTTTTAGTTTAATCTCACAGTAATATATTTACAAAAGGGTAAGAAATCAATGATAAAAGAAGCAATTGAAAACATCACAATTCCATCACTTCATATCAGAGATTGAGAATTCTGAACAAACAAAAAGGATAGGCAGTAGCATAATTAATTTACATAGTAATAACCATTGATAAGATAAAAAAATACAAGTCTAATTAGTTCTTTGCTAGTTCATTTTTAAGACCTAACGTTGAATCTTAAATGAGTTCTTCACTCTTGTGAGTTTTCCACACTCAACAAGATGTTTCAAGTGACGTAGGAGAGTCTTCTTGAAATTGTTTGGATGGTAGTCATAATTGTATTCAATGAATTTGGCTATGGCCGTAGAACTTGATCCTCTTCTATTTTGCAATGATAATATTGCTTGAGTAATCATCTACATATTAAGCAAAATAAAAGTTAGATCGATTGAATACAACTTGTAATCATCATTTCATTTGTACAATCTATTAATGTAATATTTCATTTACCCAATAGAAAGGAATTACCTCTTCATAAAGAAGGATGGAAGCGCCTAAAAGAACTTGGTTCAGCATTCATCATCAGAACCATGATGTTGATATGAAGATTAAAGGAATCCTCCTGCTTTTTCCCAAGATTAATTTCTTTTGAAAGCTCTCTATCTCAAGTTAGTTGTTTCTTACAAGTGTTTAAATGTGTGTGTTACAATAGGTTTTTATAATGACTCACATCTACACGCTTGAAAATTCTAGGCACCCAAAATTCTAGGCGCCCGCGCCCAAAATAATTCAAGCTATTAAAACTAAATTCAAGAATTTCTAAAAAAAGCGGGAATTTTCCCACGAGGAACAAGCAAAAATAAGTTAAATATTTTAAAAATAATGAAAATAAATACTAAACATTCATAACATGTGAAATTTAATGCCGACAATGAATTAAGATGAGTTATGGAAATATTGGATTTATAACTGGTATATGCATCCAAAATAATAAGACTAATGCCTTGTGAGATAATTTTCATGTATTATAACACAAAGTGCTACAAAAAACAAAAAACAAAGAAATTAAATGTGAGGGAATATTTTTTCATAAAATTATAGAAAACTGAAAGTGTTCGTTGAATTTGAATCAAAGAAAAAGAATTTTTGACACTACCAGTCTTACTTAAAAAAGGAATTTATTTTTTATTTATTTCTTAAAAATTATGAAAATAAATATAAAAGTTTAAAAATATTAAAGTAACATGGTACGTTAAAATAATTAGTTTAGACAATAAGTATAAATTACCTTTCTTAAAGAACAAAAATCTTGAATTTAAAATTTGTTGATACAACCATACAAAATTATACTGATTTTCTTACCGCTTGAAAAATTATCATGTAGTTCGAACAACATAACACATTATACAATAAAAAGAAAAGTTTCGAGGATAATAGTGATTTAGACAGAAGAAAAATTTACAATATTAAACATAACTAAATGTATTATTTTAAATATAAGGTTCATATTTACAAGTTAAAATACCTAAGTTGAAAAGATAATATTGTTGTAACTTTTAAATTAATTTTTTGAGAATGTTAGATATAGGAAGTGTATAAAGAACAAAATTAATATCAAAAATGTATTTGACTGTTATAACAAATTAAAATTTGATTGACTTTAGTATCTAGTTAAAGTTTAATCTTATTTTAAATTTTTAGATAATCAAAATCATAAAAACTTAATTTTGATCAATGGAGTTTGGATATAGAGGTTTGGAAATATGTTAGAAGGTTAGTATCTTTGTCTTATTAAAAAAACTGAACTATTAACAACATAAATGTTTCACTAGACAAGTTTTATCCTATTGCCTCCTTTTAGAATGTTGTACGAACGATTAAAATAGAGAGGCCCTATATGAATGGTAAGCCTATATCTAGTGCTGGTCTATTTTTGTAAAGAATTAACATGTCACTCTTTTGCTATCATATACAATTAGGTAAATCTAATATTTGTTGTTTACCTTTTAGAATCAGTATTTTGATAAAAAGGATGGAGGGAGTGGAATGCAAGCCTTGGAAACGGTTATGAATTTGGGACATCTAGGAGCCAAATATGCAAAAGGAATTATCCTAATACTCCAAAGAGGTGTGCACAAGCTCAACAGGATGCAAATGATACTCTTGGAAGAAAACAACTACAACCACAGCTTTAGAAGAAATTCGCAAACACTTTCCTGAAATAATCAAGGGCATGTGGATTAGGAATGCCATGATTGTGGGACAAGAAATGCCACATTGTTGTACAAAGCACACAACACACAACTAATTCAGCAAGGTAGGATAAAGTGAACCAGGTTAAGTTACATTGTGAAGATTCTAGAGCTCCTTCCACTTTGGAGTATTTTACCTAATCTCATCTAGGGAGCTGAGCTTTTTATTTTTGTTTCGTCATGTGTGTTTAACAGGATCAAGGTTTCATTGTATATAAAAAATTTAACACATGTAGATAATGCAGCATCAATACGCATTTTGTAAATTATTAGGAATCAAAGCCCAATTACAAAACTATGATATTCTCTAATACATAAAAGCCATCCACAATTAACTCTAGTAATATAAACACTATTACTACTGGAATTATGATAGATAAATAACACAAAGTTAGTTAAACTTAAAACGAGTAGAAGAGTTTAGAAAGAATTGTTTTTGTTGAATGTCCATAACCCATCCTATTTTGGTGAATTCTTTATCGGGCTATCATTCTTGGTAGTGAAATCGACACTATTGTGCCAGCTGTAATTGGACATCATCCAAGTTGCAATGATCTTGAGGTGGACTCACCATGCCGTCTTGGATTGGGACGTGGTAAGAACCTCAATCAACTCATGCTCAGGTACACTCAAAGGAATTGGGTCCGAGAATACTAGGTTATCCAAAGTTCATAACAACCGGGCTGTAGTGAGAAATGGATTGACGATGCTCCATGCTACCAAAAATTTGGTATGAGGAAGCATAGCTGAGAAAGCTTCTACTTGAGGTGGAGTGTTGTTTCTTTTCTACCTTGTCAACTTCAACTCATAAAATTTCCTTAATGAGATTCACAGATAAATTGAGACGTATCATTATGTCTCTAATTATAAGTACATATAAATACACACATAGTGGCAGTGCACTTGCATTGCAGTATACTTTGTCATTAAATTCATTTCTTCAAATAATTATATTATCCAAGACAATGTATTATTAGTACTATTAAAATCTACTCGACTTGTTTACCTTTTTTATTTAGAAGTTGCTAGCCCATTTTTGATTAGATGGGGGGCATTTTGTAAATAAAAAATTTTGACTAGTACTTACTGTTAAATATGTCTACAACTAACAAAAGCTCTTTTTCCTATCTATACGACAAAGCAACTTAATTATTCACTTAAAAAAATGTGTTCATTCCCCAATAATTAGACAAAAAATATATTGATTGGTTAAAAAAATGTTCTCAAATTAAGATTAATGTGAATAAAATAATCATATCCATAGTTTTAATTCTTGTCATGCACTAAAGAGAAAGAGACTCAAGAAGGAGTAATGGTGCACGCTTGGGGATAAAATTTACCATGCTATTTAAAATACTTATTAACCTTTATATATATATACACCGGTCAATGGTTTAGTTTTATCATTCTCTCACACTTAATAGGAAACAAAAAGGAAATAATTAAAATTTTGTTTCTCAAAATTTTAAAATTCCAAAAATTTCCACTAAGTGGAGCAAAACCTCACAAATTATCTGGGCACAAATCTCATGTTTTCGTAAAAATGTAATAGCTTTGTAAAAATAAATTCTAAACTTCTTCTAAAAGTTTTTCTTGTGTGCCAACGTAATCAACTTGTTGTTTATACAATCCTGACCTTGTTTAGAATTTTTGATAATAAGGATGTTTTTTTAGTTTAATCTCACATTAATATATTTACAAAAGGGTAAGAAATCAATGATAAAAGAAGCAATTGAGAACATCACAATTCCATCACTTCATATCAGAGATTGAGAATTCTGAACAAACAAAAAGGAGGCAGTAGCATAATTAATTTACTTAGTAATAACCATTGATAAGATAAAAAAATACAAGTCTAATTAGTTCTTTGCTAGTTCATTTTTAAGACCTAACGCTGAATCTTAAATGAGTTCTTCACTCTTATGAGTTTTCCACACTCAACAAGATGTTTCAAGTGACGTAGGAGAGTCTTCCTGAAATTGTTTGGATGGTAGTCATAATTGTATTCAATGAATTTGGCTATGGCCGTAGAACTTGATCCTCTTCTATTTTGCAATGATAATATTGCTTGAGTAATCATCTACATATTAAGCAAAATAAAAGTTAGATCAATTGAATACAACTTGTAATCATCATTTCATTTGTACAATCTATTAATGTAATATTTCATTTACCCAATAGAAAGGAATTACCTCTTCATAAGAAGGATGGAAGCGCCTAAAAGAACTTGGTTCAGCATTCATCATCAGAACCATGATGTTGATATGGAGATTAAAGGAATCCTCTTGCTTTTTCCCAAGATTAATTTTTTTTGAAAGCTCTCTATCTCAAGTTAGTTGTATCTTACAAGTGTTTAGATGTGAGTGTTACAATAGGTTTTTATAATGACTCACATCTACACTCTTGAAAATTCTAGGCACCCAAAATTCTAGGCGCCCGCGCCCAAAATAATTCAAGCTGTTAAAACTAAATTCAAGAATTTCCAAAAAAAGCGGGAAATTTCCCACGAGGAACAAGCAAAAATCAGTTAAATATTTTAAAAATAATGAAAATAAATACTAAACATTCATAACATGTGAAATTTAATGCCGACAATGAATTAAGATGAGTTATGGAAATATTGGATTTATAACTGGTATATGCATCCAAAATAATAAGACTAATGCCTTGTGAAATAATTTTCATGTATTATAACACAAAGTGCTACAAAAAACAAAAAACTAAGAAATTAAATGTGAGGGAATTTTTTTTCATAAAATTATAGAAACTGAAAGTGTTCGTTGAATTTGAATCAAAGAAAAAGAATTTTTTCGAAATCACCCAAACCATAAATTTAAAATTTGACACTACCAGTCTTACTTAAAAAAGGAATTTATTTTTTATTTATTTCTTTAAAATTATGAAAATAAATATAAAAGTTTAAAAATATTAAAGTAACATGGTACGTTAAAATAATTAGTTTAGACAATAAGTATAAATTAACTTTCTTAAAGAACAAATATCTTGAATTTAAAATTTATTGATACATCCATACAAAATTAAACTGATTTTCTTACCGCTTGGAAAATTGTCATGTAGTTCGAACAACATAACACATTATACAATAAAAAGAAAAGTTTCGAGGATAATAGTGATTTAGACAGAAGAAAAATTTACAATATTAAACATAACTAAATGTATTATTTTAAATATAAGGTTCATATTTACAAGTTAAAATACCTAAGTTGAAAAGATAATATTGTTGTAACTTTTAAATTAATTTTTTGAGAATGTTAGATATAGGAAGTGTATAAAGAACAAAATTAATATCAAAAATGTATTTGACTGTTATAACAAATTAAAATTTGATTGACTTTAGTATCTCGTTAAAGTTTAATCTTATTTTAAATTTTTAGATAATCAAAATCATAAAAACTTAATTTTGATCAATGGAGTTTGGATGTAGAGGTTTGGAAATATGTTAGAAGGTTAGTATCTTTGTCTTATTAAAAAAACTGAACTATTAACAACATAAATGTTTCACTAGACAAGTTTTATCCTATTGCCTCCTTTTAGAATGTTGTACGAACGATTAAAATAGAGAGGCCCTATATGAATGGTAAGCCTATATCTGGTCTATTTTTGTAAAGAATTAACATGTCACTCTTTTGCTATCATATACAATTAGGTAAATCTAATATTTGTTGTTTACCTTTTAGAATCAGTATTTTGATAAAAAGGATGGAGGGAGTGGAATGCAAGCCTTGGAAACGGTTATGAATTTGGGACATCTAGGAGCCAAATATGCAAAAGGAATTATCCTAATACTCCAAAGAGGTGTGCACAAGCTCAACAGGATGCAAATGATACTCTGGAAGAAAAAACTACAACCACAGCTTTAGAAGAAATTCGCAAACACTTTCCTGAAATAATCAAGGGCATGTGGATTAGGAATGCCATGATTGTGGGACAAGAAATGCCACATTGTTGTACAAAGCACACAACACACAACTAATTCAGCAAGGTAGGATAAAGTGAACCAGGTTAAGTTACATTGTGAAGATTGCTCTTGCCATCTAGAGCTCCTTCCACTTTGGAGTATTTTACCTAATCTCATATAGGGAGCTGAGCTTTTTATTTTTGTTTCATCATGTGTGTTTAACAGGATCAAGGGTTTCATTGTATATAAAAAATTTAACACATGTAGATAATGCAGCATCAATACGCATTTTGTAAATTATCAGGAATCTATAGAGTATACAACTGAGAGAGAACAATATTGGAAGGAAAACAACTGTCTACTCGATCTATTAGAATGAAAGATTACAAAGATATTTAAAACAGAAATTGCTAAAACAGAATGCATGATAGTAGAATATCACTTCCTAACAGATTGCTACTGCCTTATTCTCTCCTAATCGACTCCTTGAAATACTCCAACTACTGAGACCAAGTCTAGCCTCAAATCTCGGGCTAAACAGGATGAGAACAACTCAAACAAATAACTAATACATTTATTAAGACATGTTTAGATTAACCCAACACAGTCCCCCTTAATCTAAACATTTTCTTCAAGCTTCTTGATCCCCAACAGCTCCCTCATTCTTACAAACTTGACTGCCGACATATGTTTAGTAAGAACATCTGCACGTTGATCACCTGAACTTACATGTTTGATAATAACATCCCCGCGTTCCACACAATCACGGATGAAATGAAATCGCACATCAATATGTTTGCTACGACCATGAAATACAGGATTCTTTGCCAGGTCTATTGCAGACCTATTATCCACATACAAAGTAATAGGTCTCATCTCCGTCTCTGTAACTCGACTCAACAGTTTCTGTAACCACAATCCTTGACACGCAGCTGCTGTTGCCGCCATGAATTCGGCTTCGCAAGAAGACAAAGCCACGCAGCGTTGTTTCTGGGACATCCAAGTTATCAAGCTCTCACTTAGGTAGAATACCATACCAGTACTCCTACGATCATCGTTATTTCCTACAAAGTCACTGTCCGAATATCCAGACAACATGTGATTACCTGTGCTCTTTGAATACACGAGACCATAATTTATCGTTCCCTTTATATAACGCAGCACACGTTTCACAGCACCCAAATGTAGTGTAGTTGGCCTTTCCATAAATCGACTCACCATTCCAACAGCATACGCTATATCTGGCCTGGTGTGAACCAGATAGCGTAAACCACCCACAATGCTTCTATATCGTGAAGAGTCTACTGCTTTTCTCTTTAAATCCTTATGCAGTTGAATCTTTGGTTCCATAGGGTATTTGCTTGGGTTGCAATCAGCCATTCCTGCAGCATCTAGAACCTTCTTAGCATAAGCAGATTGCTTCAACTCAATATGGTCTTTTCTCTGATCAAGCTCTATGCCAAGATAATATGATAATTTCCCTAAATCGCTCATCTCAAACTCCTTGCTCATTTGCTCCTTGAACCTGATGATGTTGGCTGTGTTCGAGCTCGTAATCAATATGTCATCCACATAGACACTAATGATTAGAGACTCGTTTCCCTCATGCTTGACGTAAACTTCATGTATACCAGGCACGAGGTGCCTGTCTTAGTCCGTACAGTGCCTTGCGTAGTTTGTAAACCTTCCCTTCTTGACCTTTTACCTCATAACCAGTAGGCTGCGACACGTACACCTCCTCCTCAATTTCCCCGTTAAGGAACGCAGATTTTACATCTAAATGATGTACTTCCCAACTGTTTGTTGCTGCCAATGCCAATAAAAGGCGAATTGTTTCTAGTGGTGTAACTGGAGCGAAGACTTCTTCAAAATCCACACCCTGTTTCTGAACGTACCCCTTAGCCACAAGTCTGGCCTTATGCTTTACTATCGTCCCATTCGAATCCTTTTTAATTTTGTATACCCATTTCAAACCGATCGCTTTATGACCTTTTGGCAAGTCTGTCAACTCCCATGCATCATTCCTTTCTATTGCTTCCAGTTCAGTTTTCATGGCCTGCCTCCATTCCCTCTCCAGCACTGCCTGATCAAATGTTGCAGGTTCTTCGACACTTAGTAGCAGCATATCATCATCCAACTCAATTTCTTCTGTGTTATTATAAATGTCACTCAACCGTCTAAACTTTCTTGGTTCGCTTGATGCAGAACTTGTTGCTGACTCTTGATCACTAGTTGCAGGCTCATGTTCACTTATTTCAGACTCACTAGATGCCTCAGTCGACATGTTTCCATTACTTCGTGCTGGTGTCGATACATTGCTAGGAGTATTCGTGTCACTTCCTAGTTCTTCATTACCCATTTCACCTGCTTCTTCATCGTTGTGTTCAGCAACATTTTCTAACTCAAAACCAGGGAATACAACTTCACACCCAACTTGTTCACTTTGTTTTTCCCAATTCCAGAACCTGCCTTCCTGGACAACCACATCTCGACTCACACATATTATGTCTTTGTTTGGATCATACAAGCGACTTGCTTTGGATCCAGGTTCCTTTCCTAGGTAAATGACTGGCTTACTACGATCGTCCAACTTCTGAGTGTACACAGCTGGAATCTTCATGTAGGCAATACTACCAAACATTCTCAAGTGATGAAGATCAGGTTTGCTTCCTGTCCATGCTTCATATGGTGTCCTCCCCCGTAATACTCATGTTGGCAGCCGATTAAGCACGTAAATTAAGTGCCTCACTGCCTCTCCCCACATAAAGGATGGCAACGTTGCACCTTTCAAGAAACTCCGAGTCATAGCAGTCACCGTTCGGTTCCTACGCTCCACCACCCCATTTTGTTGTGGAGTGTAGGGGGCTGTGTAGTGTCGCTGAATGCCAGCTTCTTCACAAAATTTCTCAAACTCATTTGAACAAAACTCTCCACCCCTATCAGTTCGAAATATCTTGATTTTCTGGTTTACTCGATTTTCAATAAGTAGTTTGAACTTTTTGAATGCACTGAATGCCTCACTCTTCTGTTTCAACATATAAACCCACATCTTCCTACTGTAGTCATCAACAAGCAAGACAAAATATCGATTACCTGCTGGGGTTGAAGGTGAGATTGGTCCACAAATGTCTCTATGAATGAGTTCCAGCACCTCGTTGGCCTGAAAATTCGCTTGACTCGAAAATGGTTGCCTTGGCTGCTTCGACATTAGACATCCCTCGCATTTCTTTGCTGGTTGTTTTAACTTAGGCAAACCATACACCATCTGTTCTTTTGCCACCAACTCCATTGCCTGGAAATTTACGTGCCCAAGACGGGCATGCCACAACCATGTCTCTTCTTCTGCATTATTCAATAAGCACATTGGCGCACTCTCCTCGAGGCTAATTTTGTAAAGTCTATTTCCCGACTTCTTCACTTTCATCAGTAGTCGTTCATTGTTGTCATACACCCACAAATAATCATCATTCATCACTACACGGTTGCCCTCTTCAGATAACTGACCAAGGCTAATTATGGGGATATAGTACACATCTTTCAAAATTTTCTCCTCACCATTTTTGCACTTAAACGAGACAACTCCCTTTCCTTCAATGCTTACCTTTGATCCATCGCCGAACTTCACCTCTCCTATCACCCTTTCGTCCAATTCCTTGAATTTTCCTCGTTGCCCGGTCATGTGGTTACTAGCCCCATTGTCTAGATACCAAACTTGTGACTCCCTTTGTCCATCGGTCTCTGTTCGAAACTGTGGTGTTATCATTTCTTTCTTTAGCAGCATCTCTCCCACTTTCTCAGCGATCAACAACGCTGGTTCATCCTCTTGAATTCTAGTGAGATTCACTTTGTTATCTCTTTCCCTTCGAGGTTTACGACATTCGTTTGCGAAATGTCCAAAAGCCTGGCAGTTGTAACACCTCACCTGACTCCTGTCTCGTGGTCCACAACCTCCATTTCTCCCACGAAACTCTCCACTACCTTGAGCTCCATCTTTGTTGGTCCTTCTCTGCCACTCCTCTCGAGTCATCAACAACTGACCATCATTGTTTTCTTTCTTTCGCCATTCTTCCTCTGTCAATAGGAGTTTCCCTTGACTCGTTTCAGATTGCCCACGAACTCTCTCTTCATGCGCCTTTAAAGAGCCAATGACCTCCTCCGTAGACATCTCTTCCAAGTTTGCAAATTGCTCTATGGCAGATGCGATTTGCAAGAACTTCGAAGGAACTGCTCTGAGTAGTTTCTTCACCACGTATGCCTCCTCCAACGTTTCTCCCAACGCCCTGATATTGATAACCAAGCCATTCATTTTCATGTAAAACCCATCCAGTGGCTCCGTCTCTCCCATCCTTAATGCCTCAAATTCACCTTTTAAAGTCTGTGCTTTGGCCTTTTTCACTTTGTCTGCACCAAGACTCATCGTCTTGACAGCCTCCCACGCCTCCTTGGTCGTTTTCTTTTCTGAGATAGCCATCAAAACTTCTTCAGGAATCCCTTGATAGATGAAAGCCAATGCACGCCTGTCAAGTTTTTCTTCAATCGCAACCTTAGGATCTTTTGGTTCCACCGCATCCCACACGCCATGAGCTTGCATAAACACCCTCATTTTGAGTGCCCATGTCGCATAGTTTGTTTTTGTCAACATCGGATAGCTCAGACTAAAAGACGTCTCCTTGGCCTTGACTGGTTCCTGGGTGCCCATTTCGTGTATAGTATGATGACAAACACAAGCTCTGATACCACGTATAGAGTATACAACTGAGAGAGAACAATATTGGAAGGAAAATAACTGTCTACTCGATCTATTAGAATGAAAGATTACAAAGATATTTAAAACAGAAATTGCTAAAACAGAATGCATGATAGTAGCATATCACTTCCTAAAAGATTGCTACTGCCTTATTCTCTCCTAATCAACTCCTTGAAATACTCCAACTACTGAGACCAAGTCTACCCTCAAATCTCGGACTAAACAGGATGAGAACAACTCAAACAAATAACTAATACATTTATTAAGACATGTTTAGATTAACCCAACAGAATCAAAGCCCAATTAGAAAACTATGATATTCTCTAATACATAAAAACCATCCACAAATAACTCTAGTAATATAAACACTATTACTATGGGAATTATGATAGATAAATAACAAAAAGTTAGCTAAACTTAAAACGAGTAGAAGAGTTTAGAAAGAATTATTTTTGTTGAATGTCCATAACCCATCCTATTTTGGTGAATTCTTTATCCGGCTATCATTCTTGGTAGTGAAATCGACACTATTGTGCCAGCTGTAATTGGACATCATCCAAGTTGCAATGATCTTGAGGTGGACTCACCATGCCGTCTTGGATTGGGACGTGGTAAGAACCTATTCTTGGTAGGTCCTAGGCCATAGGGCTGGACCAGAATTGTTGGGTTACCAGAAATCCATAGTGAAAAGGATACAATGCACGTAAAGACTCCGTGTCCCACTCAATCAACTCATGCTCAGGTACACTCAAAGGAATTGGGTCGGAGAATACTAGGTTATCCAAAGTTCATAACAACCTTGCTGTAGTGAGAAATGGATTGACGATGCTCCATGGTACCAAAAATTTGGTATGAGGAAGCATAGCTGAGAAAGCTTCTACTCGAGGTGGAGTGTTGTTTTTTTTTTCTGCCTTGTCAACTTCAACTCATAAATTTTCCTTAATGAGATTCACAGATAAATTGAGACGTATCATTATGTCTCTAATTATAAGTACATATAAATACACACACATAGTGGCAGTGCACTTGCATTGCAATATACTTTGTCTTTAAATTAATTTCTTCAAATAATTATATTAGGCAAGACAATGTATTATTAGTGCTATTAAAATCTACTCGACTTGTTTACCTTTTTTATTTAGAAGTTGCTAGACCATTTTTGATTAGATGGGGGGCATTTTGTACATAAAAAAATTTGAATGAAGAGAATTGATATCAAATTTTGACTAGTACTTATTGTTAAATATGTCTACAACTAACAAAAGCTCTTTTTCCTATCTATACGACAAAGCAACTTAATTATGCACTTAAAAAAATATGTTCATTCCCCAATAATTAGACAAAAAAATATAGTGATTGGTTAAAAAAATGTTCTCAAATTAAGATTAATGTGAATAAAATAATCATATCCATAGTTTTAATTCTTGTCATGCACTAAAGAGAAAGAGACTCAAGAAGGAGTAATGGTGCACGCTTGGGGATAAAATTTACCATGCTATTTAAAATACTTATTAACCTTTATATATATATACACCGGTCAATGGTTGAGTTTTATCATTCACTCACACTAATAGGAAATAAAAAGGAAATAATTAAAAATTTGTTTCTTAAAATTTCAAAATTCCAAAAATTTCCACTAAGCAAGGTCGAGCAAAACCTCACAAATTATCTGGGCACAAATCTCATGTTTTCGTAAAAATGTAATAGCTTTGTAAAAATAAATTCTAAACTTCTTCTAAAAGTTTTTCTTGTGTGCCAACGTAATGAACTTGTTGTTTATACAATCCTGACATTGTTTAGAATTTTTGATAATAAGGATGTTTTTTTTTTAGTTTAATCTCACAGTAATATATTTACAAAAGGGTAAGAAATCAATGATAAAAGAAGCAATTGAGAACATCACAATTCCATCACTTCATATTTGAGATTGAGAATTCTGAACAAACAAAAAGGATAGGCAGTAGCATAATTAATTTACATAGTAATAACCATTGATAAGATAAAAAAATACAAGTCTAATTAGTTCTTTGCTAGTTCATTTTTAAGACCTAACACTGAATCTTAAATAAGTTCTTCACTCTTGTGAGTTTTCCAAACTCAACAAGATGTTTCAAGTGACGTAGGAGAGTCTTCCTGAAATTGTTTGGATGGTAGTCATAATTGTATTCAATGAATTTGGCTATGGCCGTAGAACTTGATCCTCTTCTATTTTGCAGTGATAATATTGCTTGAGTAATCATCTACATATTAAGCAAAATAAAAGTTAGATCAATTAAATACAACTTGTAATCATCATTTCATTTGTACAATCTATTAATGTAATATTTCATTTACCCAATAGAAAGGAATTACCTCTTCATAAGAAGGATGGAAGCGCCTAAAAGAACTTGGTTCAGCATTCATCATCAGAACCATGATGTTGATATGAAGATTAAAGGAATCCTCCTGCTTTTTCCCAAGATTAATTTGTTTTGAAAGCTCTCTATCTCAAGTTAGTTGTTTCTTACAAGTGTTTAGATGTGTGTGTTACAATAGGTTTTTATAATGACTCACATCTATACGCTTGAAAATTCTAGGCACCCAAAATTCTAGGCGCCGGCGCCCAAAATAATTCAAGCTGTTAAAACTAAATTCAAGAATTTCCAAAAAAAGCGGGAATTTTCCCACGAGGAACAAGCAAAAATTTTTAAACTTAATTCAACCTGATTCAGTTAAATATTTTAAAAATAATGAAAATAAATACTAAACATTCATAACATGTGAAATTTAATGCCGACAATGAATTAAGATGAGTTATGGAAATATTGGATTTATAACTGGTATATGCATCCAAAATAATAAGACTAATGCCTTGTGAAATATTTTTCATGTATTATAACACAAAGTGCTACAAAAAACAAAAAACTAAGAAATTAAATGTGAGGGAATATTTTTTCATAAAATTATAGAAAACTGAATGTGTTCGTTGAATTTGAATCAAAGAAAAAGAATTTTTTCGAAATCACCCAAACCATAAATTTAAAATTTGACACTACCAGTCTTACTTAAAAAAAGAATTTATTTTTTATTTATTTCTTAAAAATTATGAAAATAAATATTAAAGTTTAAAAATATTAAAGTAACATGGTACGTTAAAATAAATAGTTTAGACAATAAGTATAAATTAACTTTCTTAAAGAACAAAAATCTTGAATTTAAAATTTGTTGATACATCCATACAAAATTAAACTGATTTTCTTACCGCTTGGAAAATTATCATATAGTTCGAACAACATAACACATTATACAAGAAAAAGAAAAGTTTCCACGATAATAGTGATTTAGACAGAAGAAAAATTTACAATATTAAACATAACTAAATGTATTATTTTAAATATAAGGTTCATATTTACAAGTTAAAATACCTAAGTTGAAAAGATAATATTCTTGTAACTTTTAAATTAATTTTTTGAGAATGTTAGATATAGGAAGTGTATAAAGAACAAAATTAATATCAAAAATGTATTTGACCGTTATAACAAATTAAAATTTGATTGACTTTAGTAGCTCGATAAAGTTTAATCTTATTTTAAATTTTTAGATAATCAAAGTCATAAAAACTTAATTTTGATCAATGGAGTTTGGATATAGAGGTTTGGAAATATGTTAGAAGGTTAGTATCTTTTTCTTTTTAAAAAACTGAACTATTAACTATTAACTACATAAATGTTTCACTAGACAAGTTTTATCCTATTGTCTCCTTTTAGAATGTTGTACGAACGCTTAAAATAGAGAGGCCCAATATGAATGGTGAGCCTATATCCAGTGCTGGTCTATTTTTGTAAAGAATTAACATGTCACTCTTTTGCTATCATATACAATTAGGTAAACCTAATATTTGTTGTTTACCTTTTAGAATCAGTATTTTGATAAAAAGGATGGAGGGACTGGAATGCAAGCCTTGGAAATGGTTATGAATTTGGGACATCTAGGAGCCAAATATGCAAAAGGAATTATCCTAATACTCCAAAGAGGTGTGCACAAGCTCAACAGGATGCAAATGATACTCTTGGAAGAAAACAACTACAACCACAGCTTTAGAAGAAATTCGCAATCACTTTCTTGAAATAGTCATGGGCATGTGGATTAGGAATGCCATGATTGTGGGATAAGAAATGCCACATTGTTGTACAAAGCACACAACTAATTCATCAAGGTGGGATAAAGTGAACGAGGTTAAGTTACATTGTGAAGATTGCTCTTGCCATCTAGAGCTCCTTCCACTTTGGAGTATTTTACCTAATCTCTTCTAGGGAGCTGAGCTTTTTATTTATGTTTCGTCATGTGTGTTTAACAGGATCAAGGGTTTCATTGTATATAAAAAATTTAACACATGTAGATAATGCAGCATCAATACGCATTTTGTAAATTATCAGGTATAAAAGCCGGATTAGAAAACTATGATATTCTCTAATACATAAAAACCATCCACAAATATCTCTAGTAATATAAACACTATTACTACGGGAATTATGATAGATAAATAACACAAAGTTAGTTAAATTTAAAACGAGTGGAAGAGTTTAGAAAGAATTGTGTTTGTTGAATGTCCATAACCCATCCTATTTTGGTGAATTCTTTAGCCGGCTATCATTCTTGGTAGTGTAATCGACACTGTTGTGCCAGCTGTAATGGGACATCATCCAAGTTGCAATGATCTTGAGGTGGACTCACCATGGCGTCTTGGATTGGGACGTGGTAAGAACATATTCTTGGTAGGTCCTAGGCCATATGGCTGGACCAGAATTGTTGGGTTACCAGAAATCTATAGTGAAAAGGATACAATGCACGTAAAGACTCCGTGTCTCACTCAATCAACTCATGCTCAGGTTCACTCAAAGGAATTGGGGGCGGAGAATACTAGGTTATCCCAAGTTCATAACAACCGGGCTGTAGTGAGAAATGGATTGACGATGCTCCATGCTACCGAAAATTTGGTATGAGGAAGCATAGCTGAGAAAGCTTCTACTCGAGGTGGAGTGTTGTTGCTTTTCTGCCTTATCAACTTCAACTCATAAAATTTCCTTAATGAGATTCAGAGATAAATTTAGACGTATCATTATGTCTCTAAATATAAGTACATATAAATACACACACACATAGTGGCAGTGCACTTGCATTGCAGTATACTTTGTCATTAAATTCATTTATTCAAATAATTATATTAGGCATGACAATGTATTATTAGTACTATTAAAATCTACTCGACTTGTTTACCTTTATTATTTAGAAGTTGCTAGCCCATATTTTAATAGATGGGGGCATTTTGTACATAAAAAATCTTGAATGAAATGAATTGATATCCAATTTTGACTAGTACTTATGGTTAAATATGTCTACAACTAACAAAAGCTCTTTTTCCTATCTATACGACAAAGCAACTTAATTATGCACTTAAAAAAATGTGTTCATTCCCCAATAATTAGACAAAAAAATATAGTGATTGGTTAAGAAAAAGTTCTCAAATTAAGATTAATGTGAATAAAATAATCATATCCATTGTTTTAATTCTTGTCATGCACTAAAGAGAAAAAGACTCAAGAAGGAGTAATGGCGCACGCTTGGGGATAAAATTTACCATGCTATTTATAATACTTATTAACCTTTAAATATATACACCGGTCAATGGTTGAGTTTTATCATTCTCACACACTTAATAGGAAACAAAAAGGAAATAATTAAAAATTTGTTTCTCAAAATTTTAAAATTCCAAAAATTTCCACTAAGCAAGGTGGAGCAAAACCACACAAATTATCTGGGCACAAATCTCATGTTTTCGTAAAAATGTAATAGCTTTGCAAAAATAAATTCTAAACTTCTTCTAAAAGTTTTTCTTGTGTGCCAATGTAATCAACTTGTTGTTTATACAATCCTGACCTTGTTTAGAATTTTTGATAATAAGGATGGTTTTTTTATATTAATCTCACAGAAATATATTTACAAAAGGGTAAGAAATCAATGATAAAAGAAGCAATTGAGAACATCACAATTCCATCACTTCATATCAGAGACTGAGAATTCTGAACAAACAAAAAGGATAGGCAGTAGCAAAATTAATTTACATAGTAACAAACATTGATAAGATAAAAAAATAAAAGCCTAATTAGTTCTTTGCTAGTTCATTTTTAAGACATAACGCTGAATCTTAAATGAATTTTTCACTCTTGTGAGTTTTCCACACTCAACAAGATGTTTCAAGTGACCTAGAAGAGTCTTCCTGAAATTGTTTGGATGGTAGTCATAATTGTATTTAATGGATTTGGCTATGGCCGTAGAACTTGATCCTTTTTTATTTCGCAATGATAATATTGCTTGAGTAATCACCTACATATTAAGCAAAATAAAAGTTAGATCAATTGAATACAACTTGTAATCATCATTTCAATTATACAATCTATTAATGTAATATTTAATTTACCAAATAGAAAGGAATTTCCTCTTCATAAGAAGGATGGAAGCTCCTAAAAGAACTTGGTTCAGCATTCATCATCAGAACCATGATGTTGATATGAAGATTAAAGGAATCCTCCTGCTTTTTCCCAAGATTAATTTTTTTGAAAGCTCTCTATCTCAAGTTAGTTGTTTCTTACAAGTGTTTAGATGTGTGTGTTACAATAGGTTTTTATAATGACTCACATCTACACGCTTGAAAATTCTAGGCACCTAAAATTCTAGGTGCCAGAGCCCAAAATAATTCAAGCTGTTAAAACTAAATTCAAGAATTTCCAAAAAAAGCTGGAATTTTCCCACGAGGAGCAAGAAAAAATATTTAAACTTAATTCAACCTGGTTAAATATTTTAAAAATAATGAAAATAAATACTAAACATTCATAACATGTGAAATTTATTGCCGACAATGAATTAAGATGAGTTATGAAAATATTGGATTTGTAACTGGTATATGCATCCAAAATAATAATACAAATACCTTGTGAAATAATTTTCATGTATTATAACACAAAGTGCTACAAAAAACAAAAAACTAAGAAATTAAATGTCACGGAATATTTTTTCATAAAATTATAGAAAACTGAATGTGTTCGTTGAATTTGAATCAAAGAAAAAGAATTTTTTCGAAATCACCCAAAACATAAATTTAAAATTTGACACTACTAGTCTTTCTTAAAAAAAGGAATTTATTTTTTATTTATTTCTTAAAAATTATGAAAATAAATAAAAAAAGTTTAAAAATATTAAAGTAACGTGGTACGTTAAAATAATTAGTTTAGAAAATAAGTATAAATTAACTTTCTTAAAGAACAAAAATCTTGAATTTAAAATTTGTTGATACATCCGTACAAAATTAAACTAATTTTCTAACCGCTTGGAAAATTATCATGTAGTTCGAACAATATAACACATTACACAAGAAAAAGAAAAGTTTCCAGGATAATAGTGATTTAGACAGAAGAGAAATTTACAATATTAAACATAACTAAATGTATTATTTTAAAGATAAGGTTCATACTTACAAGTTAAAATACCTAAATTGAAAAGATAATATTGTTGTAACTTTTAAATTAATGTTTTGAGAATGTTAGATATAGGAAGTGTATAAAGAACAAAATTAATATCAAAAATGTATTTGACTGTTACAACAAATTAAAATTTGATTG
The DNA here is from genome assembly GCA_036435485.1 of Saposhnikovia divaricata. NCBI lineage: Eukaryota > Viridiplantae > Streptophyta > Magnoliopsida > Apiales > Apiaceae > Saposhnikovia > Saposhnikovia divaricata. Next base: position 90,276,026 of record CM071596.1, read on the forward strand.
ACTTTAGTATCTCCTTAAAGTTTAATCTTATTTTAAATTTTTATATAATCAAAATCATAAAAACTTAATTTCGATTGGATATAGATGTTTGGAAATATGTTAGAAGGTTAGTGTCTTTGTCTTATTAAAAAAACTGAACTATTAACAACATAAATGTTTCACTAGACAAGTTTTATCCTATTGCCACCTTTTAGAATGTTGTACGAACGCTTAAAATAGAGAGGCCCTATATGAATGGTAAGCCTATATCTAGTGCTGGTCTATTTTTGTAAAGAATTAACATGTCACTCTTTTGCTATCATATACAATTAGGTAAACCTAATATTTGTTGTTTACCTTTTAGAATCAGTATTTTGATAAAAAGGATGGAGGGACTGGAATGCAAGCCTTGGAAACGGTTATGAATTTGGGACATCTAGGAGCCAAATATGCAAAAGGAATTATCATAATACTCCAAAGAGGTGTGCACAAGCTCAACAGGATGCAAATGATACTCTTGGAAGAAAACAACTACAACCACAGCTTTAGAATGTAATAACCACGAATTTTCGAAGTAGATTTTTATTTTTATTTTTAATTTTTAGCCGAATTTTTGAGTCTCGTTTTAATTAGTCAGCGGGAGAAAAACGAAATCTTTTTACTAAATATTTACATTAAATATTTTCATCATTATATTTGTCCCCCCATCTTTATTTCTTTTATTTATTAATTACCATTAAATAATAATGATTAGGCTTTATTGTCCACTAAACATTTGACAATGATTTTTTTTGTTTCCATGATTTAATCCTTTTATATTTTATTAGACAGCATTACGGATATTGAGGAGCACACCATTGCTTTACTGAATTATTCTTCCACAATTCTGCAAGCTTTCTAATATTTTATTAATCAGAAAATGACTTAATTGTTTTAAAAACAACACAATTGGTACAGAGAGGTTATATGCTTAACACTACAAAAAGAAAAGGCCGGGCCATTCATTTGGTTATACAAACAAAACTCTGTATATATCTAGTTCTCTCTTATATCACTAAACTCAACAAACTCAAACTATCTTATTTCTACTACACAAAAACTCTGAACCTTTTATACTCATAAACCGAACAACACAATACACTCTTGTCTTTTCTTTTCACCCAAAATCTTTGTCCAATTTATACACACACAAGTCCTGTCTCTAACCAACAACAAAGCCGGACTTAGTTTCGTTTTCAACAACCCATTCTTGTATTCACAGAATCGCGGTATAAACACAGGTGGTTATTTTGTTTTCTGTTAATTCTTTTATTTTTTTCAATTTTGAACCTATTGCGTTCAATACTCGTTTTCCTTGTTGTGGGTTGGTTCGACTTTGGTCGAATTAGAGAGACTACAGAGAGATGGGCGGAGTGAGAGAGTTATTGTTTTTGTGTTGGGTGTCGGTGTATCGGTCGAAGAGGAGGGAGAGAAGTGTGGCTGTGGGTTTGTTGATTGTCGATGGTAGTGTTGGGATTGATTGTGTATTGTTGTGGTCCGTTGGTGGGTGGCCTTGACGGGGAGAGAGAGTGGAGAGATAAGGAGAGGAGGCGGAGAGAGTTGTTGGTTGTGGTGGTGTACACGGAGATGGACGAAAGGGGGAAGAAGGAGAGATTGATGGTGAGGGAGATGGGACGGAGAGAAGACGTGACTGGAGAAGTGTTCGACGGGGAGGAAAGGCGACGGCGAGAGAGAGTGGTGCAGAGAGAGAGGGAGAGAGAGAGAGAGAGAGAGAGAGAGAGAGAGAGAGAGGAAGAAGGGAGAGAGATTGGTTGGGCGAGAAAATGAGAGAGAGACGCAGGGAGTTGTTTGGGGGAAAGTGGGGCCACATTTTTTTTTTCTGATAAAACGATACCATTTAATAATTTGGCGATAGTTCGTTAAAAATCAAGATTTTAAGATTTGAACCGTTATTTAAATTATCGGGTAAATAATAATTTAATTGCGTTATTAACTAAATAGAATTATTTAGAGTTTTTAAAATGTAATTTAGAATTTATTAATTAAATAAGTGTTGTTATGTGATTTTGAAAAGAAATTAGGTATTTATTAATTTGCAATAAAAAGGGTTTAACAAAATGGATTAATTATTAGTTTGTTAAAAAGAAGTTATTTTGTGATTTTTGGACGAAAATTAGAGATTTAATAATTTGTTGATAAAAAGAAGAATATTTGTGAAATAAATAGAATAAAATATGTTTTATTTTGGAAAAGCTGTTTTAATATTTTTCCGGTTTATTTTTATTAACCGGATCGAGTCAGATTTAATTTAGAGATTTAAAATTTGTTTTATTAATGAGTTTAGTAAATTAGAATTTGTGAGATTTCTTAAAAAAATTAGAATTCTTTGATAATTAGTTTAAAAATGAGAATAATAAATATGGATTTAAATTGAATAAAAACGAATGTTTGAATTTTTCATTTTGAGTAAGAATTTAGATTTCTAGAGATTAAAAATAGGATATATTCTCCAGATTTAATTCCTGTGTTCGAATAAATATTTATTTATCCCGAAATTATTTCTGTTATTTATTCCGGAGATTTTATGAGATATTATATTATTATTAATTAGATTATCGGATCGGGAGTATTTTATTCTGAAGAATCGCTCACGTATTTCTGGTTGCTATTTTTAGAGAATAATTCTCGAGACGTAGATCGACGCCAAGTTCACGGGTAGAGTATAACTTTTAGCTTCATTTATTCGTACTTCGAGATCGAGGCAAGTTCGTTCTTACCCTAACTTTTGGAAACTGTGGATTTCTGTTCGTGTTATTTAATTTCTTAATTATTTTTGAGATATTATATATTGAGATTATCTGTTGCTCTATTTGATGCAATAATTTCTTTTGAGAATTATTTCTTGTTAAATATTATTATATTGTCAAGTTAGTTTATTTGAGAATTATAATCCCTATAAGCGTAGAAACAATTTGGTTGATATCGGGTCGATCTCATTGATTCGAGACGACTATTATTTTAATTCAGTGAAACTAATCTCATTCGTCCGAGATAGTTAAATTTATTCCTTTCGATTGAATTTATTGTACAAATTCAATCGTTATTTATTGATTATCTTTTAGTTAGTTCCTCGTTCGAACTAATCGATAGGAGTTTAAAATTATAATTGTTAGAGATTTTTATTCGTCGATCAAGTGAAAAATATTCTATCTAAACGTTCATCAATGTTGAGTATTATAAATATTGAGAAGTACTATTTGTTCAGTACGACTCCCAATTACTTTAATCTTAGGACTATTCTCATAGATTCGAGATAGTCGATTTTATTGTCAAGGTTTGGCATTTTGTTCATGTCAACCGATAAATTATTATTGAGAATTTACATCAGTCTATTGTTCGGATTGGTGGTAAAATCGAGTCATACTGGCAGTCCGCCAGATTTGTAAATATTTTCTGAAAGAGTTATCTCAAGTTATCTGTACCCCAAATATTCGGGAATTCTGTATTCTACTGGTCAATTTTGGGCAAGAGGCCCATTATAGAGAAAGAGAGACTCGTGTACCGTTTTACGGACCCGAGGATATTTAGGCATTCGTTGCCTTGGTTGAATTGATAACCATTATGATGCTAGCATTCATACATATATATTATATAGTTGATATCGTATTGTAGCCGTGATCGGGCGAAGTGCGGTGTCATCGGAGGCCGGTATTCTTGGTTGGTTAGTTGATCGCCCCACCGAGATACGGAGAGGTGGAAGACCAGTTCATTCTTACATCATGAGTTATCAGAGTTATATCAAATGAGTTATCGAGTATTCTGTTTCGAGATGAGTAATGAGTCTTTTGAGTATTCTGTTTTGAGATGAGTTTGAGCCTTTCGAGTATGATATTTTCAAGTTGAATTTGAGTCAAATCATATTGTTTTATTCGATATTAAAATTTTGAGTATTAATTTCGGTAAACCTTATTATATTTATATGCCGAGCGAGAAGAGAACTTGCTGAGCACTATAGTTGCTCATTCTTGCTTTACAACATTTTGTTCAGCTGTCAAGACGGAGAAAGGCGAGACGTCCAGCCAGGGCTATAAAGGCAAGGGGAAAGCGCAAGGCTATGGCGACAATAATTAGAAGATCCAGCTGGAATCTTTATATTTCTACTGTTGTGAACTTTGTAATATATTAATTCGGGATGTATCAAGTTGTTTTGTGTTATGATGTGAAGACGATCTTGGATCTGCGGAGTGGGACATTTTATGCTCCGTTGTATTATATATTTTGCTTTGTTATTGCGTAACTTGTGCTACAGGATATTGAGACAATGTGACGACCCGGGTCCCCTGTCAGGGTGGATTTGGGGGCGTTACAGTTTTGGTATCAAAGCCATAGTTATATTTTTAGGAATCGTACGAGCCTTGGAGTATAACCCGATGCGAGCATTTAGAGATATAATATGAACCTAGAACTATAACGCGACGTGAGAATATAGAGATATGATACGATGTTGAGATTTTGGCACTAATCGCCTTACGCCTTTATATATATTTTTAGGCATATCTAGTCGATTGAAACCTGACCGAGATTTTTCGTACTTTTGTAGATGTCTACTTCCAGACCAATTGACTTTCGTTCTACTCGAGATAGACTTCCTACACCTTATTCACATGGACCCCTAGTTCCCAATTAATTTAAGATAGGATGCCTAATTTTCCATTATAAATGAGATCGGATGATACCTTACAGGGTTTCCACATTTTGTAAATGTTGTCAATACCTTTACCAGAGTCTACGAGTGTCACTTTTATTCGAGAATCGATAGTCGATCCTAAGAGCTTACTGTATGCTAGGAAATCGTTCCTTAAGTAACTTCCTTAATAATGGTTATCGGTGATTTTTATCATTCGAATTTACTAAGGCAATATCTATCCTGTTGGAAAAGACCTATATTGTTCAAAGGTTCATATACAGAGCGTCATGTACTTCTCTAAATATAAAACTCTTTCATATCCCTTCCTATATTTGTCACCCTTTGTGATACTGAGATGAACAACCCTGCTTATACAAGGGAAGACTGTCTGTCTCTGTGATAGAAGTCTGGTGGGACGCCACCATTTGTACTGTTGTTTGTTAATTAGAGTACTAAAGGCTGGCCACCTTGTGTACTATGACGGTTGTCCTAATGATACATGCAACAAAACAAATGTTCGATGATCATAATGATCTCTCAGCTAATCCTTTCATAAAAGATTCTCACCATCAAGAATTGAGTGTGCACATGTGTGTTTAACATCTATTCCTTATGAGTTATCTCTATTCAATGTTCTTATGGATCCTATAATGATTGGGGCCTAAGAATTCTAAAAGTGGTATACGAAAATTTGAAAGTGATGAAACTTCTCTTCCAGAAATGGAAATTTCAACAATTCAAGTCGGAGTGACAATTTCTAAATAGAAATAGAGCTGATGCCCAGCCTGTTGGGTAGTAACCTTTATTATCTCTACTAGACTAGTATGTTGGTTAGATACTTTTACGATGTGCTTATTATCAGCGACCAGTTTGTGTTCAGTACCATGACCTGGACTTTACCAGTATGGAACCTTATCAGTATTATATTGTGATCTGCTATAGTACCGATATCTCATTTTGTTTATTATAGATCTGTGTTATATCAGAATAGCCTGTCAGAATAATTTCCATATTACCCCTGAATTAGTTAACAATTTTCTTTTCCGATACTACGGCTTAAAAAGAATTTTCGAGAACCAGAGATTTATGATGATTGAATTTTTGAGAACCGCCATTTAAATCGAGATAAATCTTCACGAGTATCTAAAATCATTTTATATTGAGAAATAAGAGTAACTGCTTATCAAGAGACAAGAGAGGGTTGTGATTGTGAGTATTGTGAGGAACCATAAATTTTGACCGAGTAGATATTTATGAATACCAATTTCAATTGTGCCAACAATGGTGTTTGAGAATTGCATATCCGAAATATAACATACCTTATTGTTTTCACTCTTATAGAAAAAGATGCCACCAAAGAGAGGAAGACGCGCAAGAAATCCTCGTCCTCAACCCGAGGTGAATCCAGAGAATGAGGTTCCACCTCAGAACCAAGTTCCAAACCCGGAACCACAACTTGCTCGAGATCCCAACCAAGAAAATAACCCGATGAGTCTACTTATGAACTTTCTTATTCAGCATACCCAGAACCCTCAGCCTCAGCCGTATCAAAATGTAGGAGGGAATCCACCTCCTGCTCAACTGACCCAAACTACTGTGAGTTTCAAATCATTCAAATCATTGAGTCCACCTGAGTTTAAAGGTACCACTAACCCAGTGGAAGCTAGAATCTGGTTACGTGAAATAGAGAAGACCTTCGAGATAGTAGGAGTGAAAGAGGATAAGAAGACGGTATTTGCAGCTTATATGTTGAAAGGTGAAGCTAATTATTGGTGGGAAGCGAAGAAAGCCATGGAAGGTGATGCGATTATACCGTGGGCTAGATTTACAATGTTGTTTCTAGAGAGGTATTTCCCCAAATATCTGGAGAACCAGATGGAGATAAAGTTTTTAGAGCTCAAGCAAGGAACGATGACTGTTGCAGACTACGAGGCCAAGTTTACAGAACTCTCAAGGTTTGTACCCTATCATGTAGACACTGAAGAGAAGAGAGCAAAACGCTTCCAACAAGGATTGAAACCATGGATACAAAATCGTGTTGCAGTATTTGAGATCACCAATTATGCAACTTTAGTTCAGAAAGCGGCGATAGTGGAAGGTGGAAGTGAACTATACCCGAAAGATGGAAATAAAAGGAAGTTTCAGAGCAGTGGAAGTAACTTTGCGAGGAGATTTGATAATCGGAGTGATAAGAAACCGTTTGTGAAAAGGGAAGATAAGAGTGCTGATACAAGAAAGTTTGGAAACTTTGACACCAGAGGAAGCAATCAGAGGATCAGACAGCCACAGACAGTTAATGTGATGCAAGGAAGACCACCTTTGCCAGAATGCAAGACATGTGGGAAGAAACACCCCGGACCCTGTCATCTAGCGACCGTGAATTGTTATAACTGTGGACAGAAGGGTCATTATGCTTCTAGTTGCAAGGATAAATCTATCACTTGCTTCAACTGTGGAAGGAAAGGTCACGTGTCCCGAGATTGCCGACAACCTGCGAAGGAAAATCCGGTGCCTCGACTCACAGCACCTCCCAGCAACAAGCCAACCGCGAGAACCTTCAACATGACAGTAAGAGATGCCATTGATAACAGCAATGTAATCACAGGTACGCTTCTAGTAAATTCTGAGGATGCGTGTGTTCTAGTTGATTCTGGAGCTACCAAATCTTTTATTTCTGAGAACTTCATGAATAAGTTGAATCTTGAGTCTGTGTCCATAAAAGAAATTTTGAACATAGAAGTAAATAATCAGGAAGTTATACCAGTGAATCGATTGTGTCCGAATTATTCCATAGAGGTACATGGGCAACGTTTTGATGCAGACCTCATTCCTTTTAAGTTAGGGGAATTTGACGTAATCCTAGGGATGGATTGGTTATCACGTTATGATGCGCTAATAGATTGTCGCCGTAAGAAGGTCAACTTAAGTGGACCTAACGGTATAAGTATTTCATTTCGCGGACGGAAACCGACTAAGGATTTCCTGTCAATAATTCAAGCCAAAAGATTACTTCGGCAAGGATGTCAAGCCTATCTAGCTTATGTGATAGATACCGAGAAACAGACCCCTATGATCGAGGAGGTCCCTGTAGTTACCCAGTTTAGAGACGTTTTTCCTGACGAGTTACCTGGAATTCCACCAGATCGAGAGATAGAGTTTACGATTGATCTGGAACCAGGAACCGCACCAATCTCAAAGGCGCCGTACAGAATGGCACCAATAAAAATGAAGGAATTGGAAACACAGCTGCAAGAGTTACTTGTCAAAGGTGTAATTAGACCAAGTGTATCCCCGTGGGGAGCTTCAGTATTGTTCGTGAAGAAGAAGGACAAAACTATGCGATTATGTATTGATTACCGTGAACTGAACAAGATGACTATCAAGAATGGGTACCCTCTACCTCGGGTCGACGATTTGTTTGACCAACTTAAGGGAGCTATATATCTTTCGAAGATCGATTTGAGATCCGGCTATCATCAACTAAAGATCAAGCCTGAGGATATTCCTAAGACTGCCTTTAGGACCCGATATGGACATTACGAGTTCCTAGTCATGTCTTTTGGATTGACGAATGCGCCAGCTGCTTTTATGGATTTAATGAATCGTGTGTTCAAGAGGTACTTGGATAAGTTCGTAATTGTATTTATTGATGACATCTTGATATACTCGAAGTCTCTTGAGGAACATGCTGAACACCTCCGTTTGGTTTTGGAAGCATTGAGAAAGGAAAAGTTATATGCAAAGTTTTCAAAGTGCGAATTTTGGTTGAAAGAAGTTCAATTTTTGGGACACATTGTGAGCGGCGAAGGGATTTCTATAGACCCCGCAAAGATAGAAGCCGTAGCAAATTGGGAGAGACCCAAGACTCCAACAGAGGTTAGAAGTTTTCTTGGATTGGCCGGATACTATCGTAGATTTGTGAAGGATTTCTCAAAGATAGCTACGCCACTGACTCGACTTACCAGGAAGAGTGAAAAGTTTGAATAGACCCCCAAATGCGAAGACAGCTTTCAGGAATTGAAGAAGAGATTGACTACTGCCCCAGTGTTGACCTTACCTGATGAGAAAGGCGATTTCGTGATTTTCAGCGATGCCTCTCACAAAGGTTTAGGTTGTGTTCTGATGCAACACGGTAAAGTAATAGCTTACGCCTCTCGACAATTGAAGGAATATGAGTCCCGTTACCCTACTCACGATTTAGAACTTGCTGCTATTGTTTTTGCCCTCAAGATTTGGAGACATTACCTCTATGGAGAGAAATGTGAGATTTACACGGATCACAAGAGCTTAAAGTATATATTCATGCAAAAGGAATTAAACATGAGACAGAGAAGATGGTTAGAACTGATCAAAGACTATGATTGCTCGATAAATTACCACCCAGGGAAGGCCAATGTTGTAGCTGATGCTCTAAGTAGAAAGGAAAGACTCAACCTGTTGACATCCTCAGAAGAATTAGTCAAAGAATTTGAGAAAATGGAATTAGAGATTAGGGTCCCAGTCCAAAACAATGAAAGAGTTTATAACATTCAGTTTCAACCAGAGTTACTCGAGAAGATTCGCCGTTGATAGGAACAAGTAATGGAAGAAAAAAGATTAGAGTTGACTGGAGAAGAATTTCTAAGTTCAAAAGATGATAAGAGAATTAAGCAATTTGCATCGAGAATATGGATTCCTAATGCTACAGAGTTGAAGGAGGAAATTATGAGCGAAGCGCATAACTCGAGATATTCCATTCACCCAGGGAGCACAAAAATGTATCAAGACATCAAGTTGAATTATTGGTGGCCTAACATGAAGAGAGAGATTGCAGAATGGGTAAGCAAGTGCTTGACCTGTCAGAAAGTGAAAGCCGAACATCAACGACCAAGTGGATTTTTGCAACCCTTAGAGATACCCGAGTGGAAATGGAGCATATTACCATGGATTTTGTCGTAGGATTGCCCCGAACTAGAGCCAGCCATGATGCTATTTGGGTTATTGTCGACCGACTCACTAAATCTGCGCATTTCCTACCAATTAGTGATAAGTATTCCGTTCAAAGATTTGTGAAGATATACCTAAAGGAAATTGTGGTTCGTCATAGAGTGCCTATTTCAACTGTATCTGACAGAGATGCCCGTTTTTACTTCTCGATTTTGGAAGAGTTTTCAGGAATGTCTTGACACGAAGTTAAATCTGAGCACTGCATATCATCTACAGATCGACGAACAAAGTGAAAGGACAATATTTAAACCTCGGAAAAGCACGGGAGCAACCTCATTTCTTTCCTCTTCGTAATATTAAGATTTTGGGCACTTGATTTCAAAGAAAGTTGGGATGATCATTTGCCCTAATTGAGTTTTCTTACAACAATAGTTATCACTCCAGCATAGGTATGGCATCATATGAGGCATTCGAAGTGGAAGGTAAAGCGATACTGAAAATTTCACCTTGGAAGGGAAATATGAGATTTAGAAAGAAGAGCAAGTTGAGTCCCAGATATATAGGACCTTTTGAGATTCTCAAGAAGATAGGACCCCTAGCTTACCAGTTGGCCCTACCTCCAGACCTCCAGCATATTCATGAGGTGTTTCATGTTACTGCATTAAGAGAATACATTCTGACTTCAGACATGTTATAACCTACGAACCAGTGGAAATTCGTCCTGATTTGACATACGAGGAACAACCAGTACAGATCCTAGACTACAAAGTGCAGGAGCTAAGAAAGTGAATTTAGTGAAAGTACTGTGGAGAAACCACCAAGTTGAGGAAGCCACGTGGGAATTAGAAAGCGAGATGCGGAATAAATATCCTGAATTATTTAGTGCATAGTTTTGATTCCGAGGACGGAATCCTATAAGGGGGGAAGACTGTAATAACCATGAATTTTCGAAGTAGATTTTTATTTTTATTTTTAATTTTTAGCCGAATTTTTGAGTCTCGTTTTAATTAGTCAGCGGGAGAAAAACGAAATCTTTTTACTAAATATTTACATTAAATATTTTCATCATTATATTTGTCCCCCCATCTTTATTTCTTTTATTTATTAATTACCATTAAATAATAATGACTAGGCTTTATTGTCCACTAAACATTTGACAATGATTTTTTTTGTTTCCATGATTTAATCCTTTTATATTTTATTAGACAGCATTACGGATATTGAGGAGCACACCATTGCTTTACTGAATTATTCTTCCACAATTCTGCAAGCTTTCTAATATTTTATTAATCAGAAAATGACTTAATTGTTTTAAAAACAACACAATTGGTACAGAGAGGTTATATGCTTAACACTACAAAAAGAAAAGGCCGGGCCATTCATTTGGTTATACAAACAAAACTCTGTCTATATCTAGTTCTCTCTTATATCACTAAACTCAACAAACTCAAACTATCTTATTTCTACTACACAAAAACTCTGAACCTTTTATACTCATAAACCGAACAACACAATACACTCTTGTCTTTTCTTTTCACCCAAAATCTTTGTCCAATTTATACACACACAAGTCCTGTCTCTAACCAACAACAAAGCCGGACTTAGTTTCGTTTTCAACAACACATTCTTGTATTCACAGAATCGCGGTATAAACACAGGTGGTTATTTTGTTTTCTGTTAATTCTTTTATTTTTGTCAATTTTGAACCTATTGCGTTCAATACTCATTTTCCTTGTTGTGGGTTGGTTCGACTTTGGTCGAATTAGAGAGACTACAGAGAGATGGGCGGAGTGAGAGAGTTATTGTTTTTGTGTTGGGTGTCGGTGTATCGGTCGAAGAGGAGGGAGAGAAGTGTGGCTGTGGGTTTGTTGATTGTCGATGGTAGTGTTGGGATTGATTGTGTATTGTTGTGGTCCGTTGGTGGGTGGCCTTGACGGGGAGAGAGAGTGGAGAGATAAGGAGAGGAGGCGGAGAGAGTTGTTGGTTGTGGTGGTTTACACGGAGATGGACGAAAGGGGGAAGAAGGAGAGATTGATGGTGAGGGAGATGGGACGGAGAGAAGACGTGACTGGAGAAGTGTTCGACGGGGAGGAAAGGCGACGGCGAGAGAGAGTGGTGCAGAGAGAGAGAGGGAGAGAGAGAGAGAGAGAGAGAGAGAGAGAGAGAGAGAGAGAGGAAGAAGGGAGAGAGATTGGTTGGGCGAGAAAATGAGAGAGAGACGCAGGGAGTTGTTTGGGGGAAAGTGGGGCCACATTTTTTTTTCTGATAAAACGATACCATTTAATAATTTGGCGATAGTTCGTTAAAAATCAAGATTTTAAGATTTGAACCGTTATTTAAGTTATCGGGTAAATAATAATTTAATTGCGTTATTAACTAAATAGAATTATTTAGAGTTTTTAAAATGTAATTTAGAATTTATTAATTAAATAAGTGTTGTTATGTGATTTTGAAAAGAAATTAGGTATTTATTAATTTGCAATAAAAAGGGTTTAACAAAATGGATTAATTATTAGTTTGTTAAAAAGAAGTTATTTTGTGATTTTTGGACGAAAATTAGAGATTTAATAATTTGTTGATAAAAAGAAGAATATTTGTGAAATAAATAGAATAAAATATGTTTTATTTTGGAAAAGCTGTTTTAATATTTTTCCGGTTTATTTTTATTAACCGGATCGAGTCAGATTTAATTTAGAGATTTAAAATTTGTTTTATTAATGAGTTTAGTAAATTAGAATTTGTGAGATTTCTTAAAAAAATTAGAATTCTTTGATAATTAGTTTAAAAATGAGAATAATAAATATGGATTTAAATTGAATAAAAACGAATGTTTGAATTTTTCATTTTGAGTAAGAATTTAGATTTCTAGAGATTAAAAATAGGATATATTCTCCAGATTTAATTCCTGTGTTCGAATAAATATTTATTTATCCCGAAATTATTTCTGTTATTTATTCCGGAGATTTTATGAGATATTATATTATTATTAATTAGATTATCGGATCGGGAGTATTTTATTCTGAAGAATCGCTCACGTATTTCTGGTTGCTATTTTTAGAGAATAATTCTCGAGACGTAGATCGACGCCAAGTTCACGGGTAGAGTATAACTTTTAGCTTCATTTATTCGTACTTCGAGATCGAGGCAAGTTCGTTCTTACCCTAACTTTTGGAAACTGTGGATTTCTGTTCGTGTTATTTAATTTCTTAATTATTTTTGAGATATTATATATTGAGATTATCTGTTGCTCTATTTGATGCAATAATTTCTTTTGAGAATTATTTCTTGTTAAATATTATTATATTGTCAAGTTAGTTTATTTGAGAATTATAATCCCTATAAGCGTAGAAACAATTTGGTTGATATCGGGTCGATCTCATTGATTCGAGACGACTATTATTTTAATTCAGTGAAACTAATCTCATTCGTCCGAGATAGTTAAATTTATTCCTTTCGATTGAATTTATTGTACAAATTCAATCGTTATTTATTGATTATCTTTTAGTTAGTTCCTCGTTCGAACTAATCGATAGGAGTTTAAAATTAAAATTGTTAGAGATTTTTATTCGTCGATCAAGTGAAAAATATTCTATCTAAACGTTCATCAATGTTGAGTATTATAAATATTGAGAAGTACTATTTGTTCAGTACGACTCCCAATTACTTTAATCTTAGGACTATTCTCATAGATTCGAGATAGTCGATTTTATTGTCAAGGTTTGGCATTTTGTTCATGTCAACCGATAAATTATTATTGAGAATTTACATCAGTCTATTGTTCGGATTGGTGGTAAAATCGAGTCATACTGGCAGTCCGCCAGATTTGTAAATATTTTCTGAAAGAGTTATCTCAAGTTATCTGTACCCCAAATATTCGGGAATTCTGTATTCTACTGGTCAATTTTGGGCAAGAGGCCCATTATAGAGAAAGAGAGACTCGTGTACCGTTTTACGGACCCGAGGATATTTAGGCATTCGTTGCCTTGGTTGAATTGATAACCATTATGATGCTAGCATTCATACATATATATTATATAGTTGATATCGTATTGTAGCCGTGATCGGGCGAAGTGCGGTGTCATTGGAAGCCGGTATTCTTGGTTGGTTAGTTGATCGCCCCACCGAGATACGGAGAGGTGGAAGACCAGTTCATTCTTACATCATGAGTTATCAGAGTTATATCAAATGAGTTATCGAGTATTCTGTTTCGAGATGAGTAATGAGTCTTTTGAGTATTCTGTTTTGAGATGAGTTTGAGCCTTTCGAGTATGATATTTTCAAGTTGAATTTGAGTCAAATCATATTGTTTTATTCGATATTAAAATTTTGAGTATTAATTTCGGTAAACCTTATTATATTTATATGCCGAGCGAGAAGAGAACTTGCTGAGCACTATAGTTGCTCATTCTTGCTTTACAACATTTTGTTCAGCTGTCAAGACGGAGAAAGGCGAGACGTCCAGCCAGGGCTATAAAGGCAAGGGGAAAGCGCAAGGCTATGGCGACAATAATTAGAAGATCCAGCTGGAATCTTTATATTTCTACTGTTGTGAACTTTGTAATATATTAATTCGGGATGTATGAAGTTGTTTTGTGTTATGATGTGAAGACGATCTTGGATCTGCGGAGTGGGACATTTTATGCTCCGTTGTATTATATATTTTGCTTTGTTATTGCGTAACTTGTGCTACAGGATATTGAGACAATGTGACGACCCGGGTCCCCTGTCAGGGTGGATTTGGGGGCGTTACAGTTTTGGTATCAAAGCCATAGTTATATTTTTAGGAATCGTACGAGCCTTGGAGTATAACCCGATGCGAGCATTTAGAGATATAATACGAACCTAGAACTATAACGCGACGTGAGAATATAGAGATATGATACGATGTTGAGATTTTGGCACTAATCGCCTTACGCCTTTATATATTTTTATAGGCATATCTAGTCGATTGAAACCTGACCGAGATTTTTCGTACTTTTGTAGATGTCTACTTCCAGACCAATTGACTTTCGTTCTACTCGAGATAGACTTCCTACACCTTATTCACATGGACCCCTAGTTCTCAATTAATTTAAGATAGGATGCCTAATTTTCCATTATAAATGAGATCGGATGATACCTTACAGAGTTTCCACATTTTGTAAATGTTGTCAATACCTTTACCAGAGTCTACGAGTGTCACTTTTATTCGAGAATCGATAGTCGATCCTAAGAGCTTACTGTGTGCTAGGAAATCGTTCCTTAAGTAACTTCCTTAATAATGGTTATCGGTGATTTTTATCATTCGAATTTACTCAGGCAATATCTATCCTGTTTGAAAAGACCTATATTGTTCAAAGGTTCATATACAGAGCGTCATGTACTTCTCTAAATATAAAACTCTTTCATATCCCTTCCTATATTTGTCACCCTTTGTGATACTGAGATGAACAACCCTGCTTATACAGGGGAAGACTGTCTGTCTCTGTGATAGAAGTCTGGTGGGACGCCACCATTTGTACTGTTGTTTGTTAATTAGAGTACTAAAGGCTGGCCACCTTGTGTACTATGACGGTTGTCCTAATGATACATGCAACAAAACAAATGTTCGATGATCATAATGATCTCTCAGCTAATCCTTTCATAAAAGATTCTCACCATCAAGAATTGAGTGTGCACATGTGTGTTTAACATCTATTCCTTATGAGTTATCTCTATTCAATGTTCTTATGGATCCTATAATGATTGGGGCCTAAGAATTCTAAAAGTGGTATACGAAAATTTGAAAGTGATGAAACTTCTCTTCCAGAAATGGAAATTTCAACAATTCAAGTCGGAGTGACAATTTCTAAATAGAAATAGAATTGTTGGGTTACAAGAAATCCATAGTGAAAAGGATACAATGCACGTAAAGACTCCGTGTCCCACTCAATCAACTAATGCTCAGGTTCACTCAAAGGAATTGGGGTCGGAGAATACTAGGTTGTCCAAAGTTCATAACAACCGTGCTGTAGTGAGAAATGGATTGACGATGCTCCATGCTACCAAAAATTTGGTATGAGGAAGCATAGCTGAGAAAGCTTCTACTCGAGGTGGAGTGTTGTTGCTTTTGTGCCTTGTCAACTTCAACTCATAGAATTTCTTTAATGAGATTCAGAGATAAATTGAGACGTATCATTATGTCTCTAATTATAAGTACATATAAATACACACACATAGTGGCAGTGCACTTGCATTGCAGTATACTTTGTCATTAAATTCATTTCTTCAAATAATTATATTAGGCAAGACAATGTATTATTAGTACTATTAAAATCTACTCGACTTGTTTACCTTTTTTATTTAGAAGTTGCTAGCCCATTTTTGATTAGATGGGGGGCATTTTGTACATAAAGAAATTTGAATGAAGAGAATTGATATCAAATTTTGACTAGTACTTATTGTTAAATATGTCTACAACTAACAAAAGCTCTTTTTCCTATCTATAGGACAAAGCAACTTAATTATGCACTTAAAAAAATGTGTTCATTCCCCAATAATTAGACAAAAAAATATAGTGATTTGTTAAAAAAATGTTCCCAAATTAAGATTAATGTTAATAAAATAATCATATCCATAGTTTTAATTCTTGTCATGCACTAAAGAGAAAGAGACTCAAGAAGGAGTAATGGTGCACGCTTGGGGATAATATTTACCATGCTATTTAAAATACTTATTAACCTTTATATATATATACACCGGTCAATGGTTGAGTTTTATCATTCTCACACACTTAATAGGAAACAAAAAGGAAATAATTAAAAATTTGTTTCTCAAAATTTTTAAATTCCAAAAATTTCCACTAAGCAAGGTGGAGCAAAACCTCACAAATTATCTGGGCACAAATCTCATGTTTTCGTAAAAATGTAATAGCTTTGTAAAAATAAATTCTAAACTTCTCCTAAAAGTTTTTCTTGTGTGCCAACGTAATCAACTTGTTGTTTATACAATCCTGACCTTGTTTAGAATTTTTGATAATAAGGATGTTTTTTTTTAGTTTAATCTCACAGTTCAATTGAGAACATCACAATTCCATCACTTCATATCAGAGATTGAGAATTCTGAACAAACAAAAAGGATAGGCAGTAGCATAATTAATTTAGATAGTAACAACCATTGATAAGATAAAAAAATACAAGTCTAATTAGTTCTTTGCTAGTTCATTTTTAAGACCTAACGCTGAATCTTAAATGAGTTCATCACTCTTGTGAGTTTTCCACACTCAACAAGATGTTTCAAGTGACGTAGGAGAGTCTTCCTGAAATTGTTTGGATGGTAGTCATAATTGTATTCAATGAATTTGGCTATGGCTGTAGAACTTGATCCTCTTCTATTTTGCAATGATAATATTGCTTGAGTAATCATCTACAAATTAAGCAAAACAAAAGTTAGATCAATTGAATACAACTTGTAATCATCATTTCATTTGTGCAATCTATTAATGTAATATTTCATTTACCCAATAGAAAGGAATTACCTCTTCATAAGAAGGATGGAAGCCCCTAAAAGAACTTGGTTCAGCATTCATCATCAGAACCATGATGTTGAAATGAAGATTAAAGGAATCCTCCTGCTTTTTGCCAAGATTAATTTCTTTTGAAAGCTCTCTATCTCAAGTTAGTTGTTTCTTACAAGTGTTTAGATGTGTGTGTTACAATAGGTTTTTATAATGACTCGCATCTACACGCTTGAAAATTCTCGGCACCCAAAATTCTAGGTGCCAGAGCCCAAAATAATTCAAGCTGTTAAAACTAAATTCAAGAATTTCCAAAAAAAGCTGGAATTTTCCCACGAGAAAAAATATTTAAACTTAATTCAACCTGGTTAAATATTTTAAAAATAAAGAAAATAAATACTAAACATTCATAACATGTGAAATTTAATGCCGACAATGAATTAAGATGAGTTATGGAAATATTGGATTTATAACTGGTATATGCATCCAAAATAATAATACTAATGCCTTGTGAAATAATTTTCATGTATTATAACACAAAGTGCTACAAAAAACAAAAAACTAAGAAATTAAATGTCACGGAATATTTTTTCATAAAATTAAAGAAAATTGAATGTGTTCGTTGAATTTGAATCAAAGAAAAAGAATTTTTTCGAAATCACCCAAAACAGAAATTTAAAATTTGACACTACCAGTCTTACTTAAAAAAGGAATTTATTTTTTATTTATTTCATAAAAATTATGAAAATAAATATAAAAGTTTAAAAATATTAAAGTAATGTGGTACGTTAAAATAATTAGTTTAGACAATAAGTATAAATTAACTTTGTTAAACAACAAAAATCTTGAATTTAAAATTTGTTGATACATCCATACAAAATTAAACTAATTTTCTAACCGCTTGGAAAATTATCATGTAGTTCGAACAATATAACACATTATACAAGAAAAAGAAAAGTTTCCAGGATAATAGTGATTTAGACAGAAGAAAAATTTACAATATTAAACATAACTAAATGTATTATTTTAAATATAAGGTTCATACTTACAAGTTAAAATACCTAAGTTGAAAAGATAATATTGTTGTAACTTTTAAATTAATTTTTTGAGAATGTTAGATATAGGAAGTGTATAAAGAACAAAATTAATATCAAAAATGTATTTGACTGTTATAACAAATTAAAATTTGATTGACTTTAGTATCTCGTTAAAGTTTAATCTTATTTTAAATTGTTAGATAATCAAATAAAAACTTAATTTTGATTGGATATAGAGGTTTGGAAATATGTTAGATGGTTAGTGTCTTTGTCTTATTAAAAAACTGAACTATTAACAACATAAATGTTTCACTAGACAAGTTTTATCCTATTGCCACCTTTTAGAATGTTGTACGAACGCTTAAAATAGAGAGGCCCTATATGAATGGTAAGCCTATATCTAGTGCTGGTCTATTTTTGTAAAGAATTAACATGTCACTCTTTTGCTATCATATACAATTAGGTAAACCTAATATTTGTTGTTTACCTTTTAGAATCAGTATTTTGATAAAAAGGATGGAGGGACTGGAATGCAAGCCTTGGAAACCGTTATGAATTTGGGACATCTAGGAGCCAAATATGCAAAAGGAATTATCCTAATACTCCAAAGAGGTGTGCACAAGCTCAACAGGATGCAAATGATACTCTTGGAAGAAAACAACTACAACCACAGCTTTAGAAGAAATTCGCAAACACTTTCCTGAAATAATCAAGGGCATGTGGATTAGGAATGCCATGATTGTGGGACAAGAAATACCACATTGTTGTAAAAAGCACACAACTAATTCAGCAAGGTAGGATAAAGTGAACGAGGTTAAGTTACATTGTGAAGATTGGGTTTCATTGTATATAAAAAATTTAACACATGTAGATAATGTAGCATCAATACGCATTTTGTAAATTATCAGGAATCAAAGCCCGATTAGAAAACTATGATATTCTCTAATACATAAAAACCATCCACAAATAACTCTGGTAATATAAACACTATTACTACGGGAATTATGATAGATAAATAACACAAAGTTAGTTAAACTTAAAACGAGTAGAAGAGTTTAGAAAGAATTGTTTTTGTTGAATGTCCATAACCCATCCTATTTTGGTGAATTCTTTATCCGGCTATCATTCTTGGTAGTGAAATCGACACTATTGTGCCAGCTGTAATTGGACATCATCCAAGTTGCAATGATCTTGAGGTGGACTCACCATGCCGTCTTGGATTGGGACGTGGTAAGAACCTATTCTTGGTAGGTCCTAGGCCATAGGGCTGGACCAGAATTGTTGGGTTACAAGAAATCCATAGTGAAAAGGATACAATGCACGTAAAGACTCCGTGTCCCACTCAATCAACTCATGCTCAGGTTCACTCAAAGGAATTGGGGTCGGAGAATACTAGGTTATCCAAGGTTCATAACAACCGGGCTGTAGTGAGAAATGGATTGACGATGCTCCATGCTACCAAAAATTTGGTATGAGGAAGCATAGCTGAGAAAGCTTCTACTCGAGGTAGAGTGTTGTTGCTTTTCTGCCTTGTCAACTTCAACTCATAAAATTTCCTTAATGAGATTCAGAGATAAATTGAGATGTATCATTATTTCTCTAATTATAAGTACATATAAATACACACACATAGTGGCAGTGCACTTGCATTGCAGTATACTTTGTCATTAAATTCATTTCTTCAAATAATTATATTAGGCAAGACAATGTATTATTAATACTATTAAAATCTACTCGACTTGTTTACCTTTTTTATTTAGAAGTTGCTATCCCATTTTTGATTAGATGGGGGGCATTTTGTACATAAAAAAATTTGAATGAAGAGAATTGATATCAAATTTTGACTAGTACTTATTGTTAAATATGTCTACAACTAACAAAAGCTTTTTTTCCTATCTATACGACAAAGCAACTTAATTATGCACTTAAAAAAATGTGTTCATTCCCCAATAATTAGACAAAAAAATATACTGATTGGTTAAAAAAATGTTCTCAAATTAAGATTAATGTGAATAAAATAATCATATCCATAGTTTTAATTCTTGTCATGCACTAAAGAGAAAGAGACTCAAGAAGGAGTAATGGTGCATGCTTGGGGATAAAATTTACAATGCTATTTAAAATACTTATTAACCTTTATATATATATACACCGGTCAATGGTTGAGTTTTATCATTCTCACACACTTAATAGGAAACAAAAAGGAAATAATTAAAAATTTGTTTCTCAAAATTTTAAAATTCCAAAAATTTCCACTAAGCAAGGTGGAGCAAAACCTCACAATTATCTGGCACAAATCTCATGTTTTCGTAAAAATGTAATAGCTTTGTAAAAATAAATTCTAAACTTCTTCTAAAAGTTTTTCTTGTGTGCCAGCGTAATTTATACAATTCTGACCTTGTTTAGAATTTTTGATAATAAGGATGTTTTTTTTAGTATAATCTCACAGTAATATATTTACAAAAGGGTAAGAAATCAATGATAAAAGAAGCAATTGAGAACATCACAATTCCATCACTTCATATCAGAGATTGAGAATTCTGAACAAACAAAAAGGATAGGCAGTAGCATAATTAATTTACATAGTAACAACCATTGATAAGATAAAAAAATACAAGTCTAATTAGTTCTTTGCTAGTTCATTTTTAAGACCTAACGCTGAATATTAAATGAGTTCTTCACTCTTGTGAGTTTTCCACACTCCACAAGATGTTTCAAGTGACGTAGGAGAGTCTTCCTGAAATTGTTTGGATGGTAGTCATAATTGTATTCAATGAATTTGGCTTTGGCCGTAGAACTTGATCCTCTTCTATTTCGCAATGATAATATTGCTTGAGTAATCATCTACATATTAATTAAGCAAAATAAAAGTTAGATCAATTGAATACAAACTTGTAATCATCATTTTATTTGTACAATCTGTTAATGTAATATTTCATTTACCCAATAGAAAGGAATTACCTCTTCATAAGAAGGATTGTAGCGCCTAAAAGAACTTGGTTCAACATTCATCATCAGAACCATGATGTTGATATGAAGAATAAAGGAATCCTCCTGCTTTTTCCCAAGATTAATTTCTTTTGAAAGCTCTCTATCTCAAGTTAGTTGTTTCTTACAAGTGTTTAGATGTGTGTGTTACAATAGGTTTTTATAATGACTCACATCTACACGCTTGAAAATTCTAGGCACCCAAAATTCTAGGCGCCCGCGCCCAAAATAATTCAAGCTGTTAAAACTAAATTCAAGAATTTCCAAAAAAAAGCGGGAATTTTCACAAGCAAAAATATTTAAACTTAATTCAACCTGATTCAGTTAAATATTTTAAAAATAATGAAAATAAATACTAAACATTCATAACATGTGAAATTTAATGCCGACAATGAATGAAGATATGAGTTATGGAAATATTGGATTTATAACTGGTATATGCATCCAAAATAATAAGACTAATGCCTTGTGAAATCATTTTCATGTATTATAACACAAAGTGCTACAAAAAACAAAAAACTAAGAAATGAAATGTGAGGGAATATTTTTTCATAAAATTATAGAAAACTGAATGTGTTCGTTGAATTTGTATCAAAGAAAAAGAATTTTTTCGAAATCACCCAAACCATAAATTTAAAATTTGACACTACCAGTCTTACTTAAAAAAGGAATTTATTTTTTATTTATTTCTTAAAAATTATGAAAATAAATATTAAAGTTTAAAAATATTAAAGTAACATGGTACGTTAAAATAATTAGTTTAGACAATAAGTATAAATTAACTTTCTCAAAGAACAAAAATCTTGAATTTAAAATTTGTGATACATCCATACAAAATTAAACTGATTTTCTTACAGCTTGGAAAATTATCATGTAGTTCGAACAACATAACACATTATACAAGAAAGAAAAGTTTCCAGGATAATAGTGATTTAGACAGAAGAAAAATTTACAATATTAAACATAACTAAATGTATTATTTTAAATATAAGGTTCATACTTACAAGTTAAAATACCTAAGTTGAAAAGATAATATTGTTGTAACTTTTAAATTAATTTTTTGAGAATGTTAGATATAGGAAGTGTATAAAGAACAAAATTAATATAAAAAATGTATTTGACTGTTATAACAAATTAAAATTTGATTGACTTTAGTATCTCGTTAAAGTTTAATCTTATTTTAAATTTTTAGATAATCAAAATCATAAAAACTTAATTTTGATCAATGGAGTTTGGATATAGAGGTTTGGAAATATGTTAGAAGGTTAGTATCTTTGTCTTATTAAAAAAACTGAACTATTAACAACATAAATGTTTCACTAGACAAGTTCTATCCTATTGCCTCCTTTTAGAATGTTGTACGAACGATAAAAATAGATTTTGTAAAGGATTAACATGTCACTCTTTTGCTATCATATACAATTAGGTAAACCTAATATTTGTTGTTTACCTTTTAGAATCAGTATATTGATAAAAAGGATGGAGGGAGTGGAATGCAAGCCTTGGAAACGGTTATGAATTTGGGACATCTAGGAGCCAAATATGCAAAAGGAATTATCCTAATACTCCAAAGAGGTGTGCACAAGCTCAACAGGATGCAAATGATACTCTTGGAAGAAAACAACTACAACCACAGCTTTAGAAAAAATTCGCAAACACTTTCCTAAAATAATCAAGGGCATGTGGATTAGGAATGCCATGATTGTGGGACAAGAAATGCCACATTGTTGTACAAAGCACACAACTAATTCAGCAAGGTCGGATAAAATGAACCAGGTTAAGTTAAATTATGAAGATTGCTCTTGCCATCTAGAGTTCCTTCCACTTTGGAGTATTTTACCTAATCTCATCTAGGGAGCTGAGCTTTTTATTTTTGTTTCGTCATGTGTGTTTAACGGGATCAAGGGTTTCATTGTATATAAAAAATTTAACACATGTAGATAATGCAGCATCAATACGCATTTTGTAAATTATCAGGAATCAAAGCCGGATCCACAAATATCTATAGTAATGTAAACACTATTACTACGCGAATTATGATAGATAAATAACACAAAGTTAGTTAAACTTAAAACGAGTGGAAGAGTTTAGAAAGAATTGTTTTTGTTGAATGTCCATAACCGATCCTATTTTGGTGAATTCTATAGCCGGCTATCATTCTTGGTAGTGAAATCGACACTGTTGTGCCAGCTGTAATGGGACATCATCCAAGTTGCAACGATCTTGAGGTGGACTCACCATGCCGTCTTGGATTCGGACGTGGTAAGAACCTATTCTTGGTAGGTCCTAGGCCATAGGGCTGGACCAGAATTGTTGGGTTACCAGAAATCCATAGTGGAAAGGATACAATGCACGTAAAGACTCCGTGTCCCACTCAATCAACTCATGCTCAGGTACACTCAAAGGAATTGGGGCGGAGAATACTAGGTTATCCAAAGTTCATAACAACCGGGCTGTAATGAGAAATGGATTGACGATGCTCCATGCTACCAAAAATTTGGTATGAGGAAGCATAGCTGAGAAAGCTTCTACTCAGGTGGAGTGTTGTTTCTTTTCTACCTTGTCAACTTCAACTCATAAAATTTCCTTAATGAGATTCACAGATAAATTGAGACGTATCATTATGTCTCTAATTATAAGTACATATAAATACACAAACATAATGGCAGTGCACTTGCATTGCAGTATACTTTGTCATTAAATTCATTTCTTCAAATAATTATATTAGGCAAGACTGTGTATTATTAGTACTATTAAAATCTACTCGACTTGTTTACCCTTTTTATTTAGAAGTTGCTAGCCCATTTTTGATTAGATGGGGGGCATTTTGTACATAAAAAAATTTGAATGAAGAGAATTGATATCAAATTTTGACTAGTACTTATTGTTAAATATGTCTACAACTAACAAAAGCTCTTTTTCCTATCTATACGACAAAGCAACTTAATTATGCACTTAAAAAAATGTGTTCATTCCCCAATAATTAGACAAAAAAATATAGTGATTGGTTAAAAAAATGTTCTCAAATTAAGATTAATGTGAATAAAATAATCATATCCATAGTTTTAATTCTTGTCATGCACTAAAGAGAAAGAGACTCAAGAAAGAGTAATGGTGCACGCTTGGTTATAAAATTTACCATGCAATTTAAAATACTTATTAACCTTTATATATATACACACCTGTCAATGGTTGAGTTTTATCATTCTCTCACACTTAATAGGAAACAAAAAGTAAATAATTAAAAATTTGTTTCTCAAAATTTTAAAATTCCAAAAATTTCCACTAAGCAAGGTGGAGCAAAACCTCACAAATTATCTGGGCACAAATCTCATGTTTTCGTAAAAATGTAATATCTTTGTAAAAATAAATTCTAAACTTCTTCTAAAAGTTTTTCTTGTGTGCCAACGTAATCAACTTGTTGTTTATACAATCCTGACCTTGTTTAGAATTTTTGATAATAAGGATTTTTTTTAGTTTAATCTCACAGTAATATATTTACAAAAGGGTAAGAAATCAATGATAAAAGAAGCAATTGAGAACATCACAATTCCATCACTTCATATCAGAGATTGAGAATTCTGAACAAACAAAAAGGATAGGCAGTAGCATAATTAATTTACATAGTAACAACCATTGATAAGATAAAAAAATACAAGTCTAATTAGTTCTTTGCTAGTTCATTTTTAAGACCTAACACTGAATCTTAAATGAGTTCTTCAGTCTTGTGAGTTTTCCACACTCAACAAGAAGTGACGTAGGAGAGTCTTCCTGAAATTGTTTGGATGGTAGTCATAATTGTATTCAAGGAATTTGGCTATGGCGGTAGAACTTGATCCTCTTCTATTTTGCAATGATAATATTGCTTGAGTAATCATCTACATATTAAGCAAAATAAAAGTTAGATCAATTGAATACAACTTGTAATTATCATTTCATTTGTACAATCTATTAATGTAATATTTCATTTACCCAATAGAAAGGAATTTCCTCTTCATAAGAAGGATGGAAGCGCCTAAAAGAAGAACTTGGTTCAACATTCATCATCAGAACCATGATGTTGATATGAAGTTAAAGGAATCCTCCTGCTTTTTCCCAAGATTAATTTCTTTTGAAAGTTCTCTATCTCAAGTTAGTTGTTTCTTACAAGTGTTTAGATGTGTGTGTGTTACAATAGATTTTTATAATGACTCACATCTAAACGCTTGAAAATTTTAGGCACCCAAAATTCTAGGCGCCAGCGCCCAAAATAATTCAAGCTATTAACCCTACATTCAAGAATTTCCAAAAAAAGCTGGAATTTTCCCACGAGGAACAATTTCAACCAGGTTAAATTTTTTAAAAATAATGAAAATAAATACTAAACATTCGTAACATGTGAAATTTAATGCCGACAATGAATTAAGATGAGTTATGGAAATATTGGATTTATAACGGGTATATGCATCCAAAATAATAATACTAATGCCTTGTGAAATAATTTTCATGTATTATAACACAAAGTGCTACAAAAAACAAAAAACTAAGAAATTAAATGTCAGGGAATATTTTTTCATAAAATTATAGAAAAGTGAATGTGTTCGTTGAATTTGAATCAAAGAAAAAGTATTTTTTCGAAATCACCCAAAACATAAATTTAAAATTTGACACTACCAGTCTTACTTAAAAAAGGAATTTCTTTTTTATTTATTTCTTAAAAATTATGAAAATAAATATAAAAGTTTAAAAATATTAAAGTAACGTGGTACGTTAAAATAATTAGTTTAGACAATAAGTATAAATTAACTTTCTTAAAGAACAAAAATCTTGAATTTAAAATTTGTTGTTACATCCATACAAAATTAAAATAATTTTCTAACCGCTTGGAAAATTATCATGTAGTTCGAACAATATAACACATTATACAAGAAAAAGAAAAGTTTCCAGGATAATAGTGATTTAGACTGAAGAAAAATTTACAATATTAAACATAACTAAATGTATTATTTTAAATATAAGGTTCATATTTACAAGTTAAAATACCTAAGTTGAAAAGATAATATTGTTGTAACTTTTAAATTAATTTTTTGAGAATGTTAGATATAGGAAGTGTATAAAGAACAAAATTAATATCAAAAATGTATTTGACTGTTATAACAAATTAAAATTTGATTGACTTTAGTATCTCGTTAAAGTTTAATCTTATTTTAAATTTTTAGATAATCAAAATCATAAAAACTTAATTTCGATCAATGGAGTTTGGATATAGAGGTTTGGAAATATGTTAAAAGGTTAGTATCTTTGTCATATTAAAAAAACTGAACTATTAACAACATAAATGTTTCACTAGACCAGTTTTATCCTATTGCCACCTTTTAGAATGTTGTACGAACGCTTAAAATAGAGAGGCCCTATATGAATGGTAAGCCTATATCTAGTGCTGGTCTATTTTTGTAAAGAATTAACATGTCACTCTTTTGCTATCATATACAATTAGGTAAACCTAATATTTGTTGTTTACCTTTTAGAATCAGTATTTTGATAAAAAGGATGGTGGGAGTGGAATGCAAGCCTTGGAAACGGTTATGAATTTGGGACATCTAGGAGCCAAATATGCAAAAGGAATTATCCTAATACTCCAAAGAGGTGTGCACAAGCTCAACAGGATGCAAATGATACTCTTGGAAGAAAACAACTACAACCACAGCTTTAGAAGAAATTCGCAATCACTTTCTTGAAATAGTCATGGGCATGTGGATTAGCAATGCCATGATTGTGGAACAAGAAATGCCACATTGTTGTACAAAGCACACAACTAATTCATCAAGGTGGGATAAAGTGAACGAGGTTAAGTTACATTGTGAAGATTGCTTTGGCTATCTAGAGCTCCTTCCACTTTGGAGTATTTTACCTAATCTCATCTAGGGAGCTGAGCTTTTTATTTATGTTTCGTCATGTGTTTTTAACAGGATCAAGCGTTTCATTGTATATAAAAAATTTAACACATGTAGATAATGCAGCATCAATACGCATTTTGTAAATTATCAGGAATCAAAGCACGATTAGAACACTATGATATTCTCTAATACATAAAAACCATCCACAAATAACTCTGGTAATATAAACAGTATTACTACGGGAATTATGATAGATAAATAACACAAAGTTAGTTAAACTTAAAACGAGTAGAAGAGTTTAGAAAGAATTGTTTTTGTTGAATGTCCATAACCCATCCTATTTTGGTGAATTCTTTATCCGGCTATCATTCTTGGTAGTGAAATCGACACTGTTGTGCCAGCTGTAATTGGACATCATCCAAGTTGCAATGATCTTGAGGTGGACTCACCATGCCGTCTTGGATTGGGACATGGTAAGAACCTATTCTTGGTAGGTCCTAGGCCATAGGGCTGGACCAGAATTGTTGGGTTACCAGAAATCCATAGTGAAAAGGATACAATGCACGTAAAGACTCCGTGTCCCACTCAATCAACTCATGCTCAGGTTCACTCAAAGGAATTGGGGGCGGAGAATACTAGGTTATCCAAAGTTCATAACAACCGGGCTGTAGTGAGAAATTGGTTGACGATGCTCCATGCTACCAAAAATTTGGTATGAGGAAGCATAGCTGAGAAAGCTTCTACTCGAGGTGGAGTGTTGTTGCTTTTCTGCCTTGTCAACTTCAACTCATAAAATTTCCTTAATGAGATTCACAGATAAATTGAGACGTATCATTATGTCTCTAATTATAAGTGGACCTGGCAAATCGAGTAAACGGATCGGTTTCGGACCGGATCTGCTTCGGATCGGATCCATTTTCGGTTAAGGTACTATTTAGAGCCTGTTCGGTTCGGATCGGTTCTGATTCGATTCGGATCCACTTTCGGTTAAGGTACTATTTAGAGTCTGTTCGGTTCGGATCGAATTTGATTCGGTTCGGGTAAAATTTGGATTAAAATCGGATAAATTTTGGATTAAGATCGGATCAAATTGGGTTCGGTTCTCTTTCGGATTTTTACTGTTCGGATCAGATTTTGTTTGGATGTAGGAACATTCGGTTCGGATCGGATTGTCGAGATATATCTAATTTATTGACGTACCAAAATTTTCCAAAAACCAAAAAATTATTTTGGCTGGAGATCTTAGCAATGAACAACTAAATTGACTAGTACTAGTAACTAGTGCTTTGTTACGCCTTTTTGTTTCGTTTTAAAAAAAATATTTCTCGACGATCCAACTGTCGGATGTCAAAATATATCTAATTTAGTGATATTCGCAAATTTTCAAAAATAAATAAATTAATTTGGTTGGAAATCTTAGTAGTCAACTACCGAATTGACTAGTACTCGTAACTAGTGCTTTGTCACGGATTGTTGATTTTATTTTTTAAACATTATTTCTCGACGATCCAACCGTACGGATATCAAGATATATCTAATTTGGTGACATTCCCAAATTTTCAAAAAATAAAAAATTAATTTGTTTGGAGAACATAGTAGTCAACTACCGAATTGACTAGTACTCGTAACTAGTGCTTTTTCACGGATTGTTGATTCTATTTTTTAAAAATTATTTTTCGACGATCCAACCGTACGGATCTCAAGGTATATCTAATATAGAGATATTCCCAAATTTTGAAAAAATAAAGTATTAATTTGGTTGGAGATCTTAGTAGTCAACTACCGAATTGACTAATACTCGTAACTATTGTTTTGTCACGGATTATTGATTTTATTTTTTTTTAAAATTATTTCTCGACGATCCAACCGTACGGATGTCAAGATATATCTAATTTAGTGATATTTCCAAATTTTCAAAAAATAAAAAATATTTTAAAAAAAATACATGTGTCCAAATTTATTAAATAAGACCGAATATGTCAAAATTAGATACATCACTTATATAACGCTTCCCTAAACGCTATGGAAGTGAATGCACTCACTTAGACAGCGCTTCAATAAGCGCTATATAAGTTAATGCACTTTTATTTTTGCCCAGAATTTGCAGAATTTATTTATTTATTATTTTTTTTTTGCTAATTATGTGCAGAATTTATTAATTTATATTTGCAAATTGAATTAAAATATTATTGAATACAAAATATCGTAAGCAATATTCAATGACAATAATAAATATATAGCAAATCAGAAAATATAAAAATTGACAAAACTAAACAAATAAAGGTCAAGAAAATATTAATCTATATAAAATTATTTTATCGGATATTTTTTGATTCAGTTATTTTTAGTTTCGGATTTACATCGGATTCAAGTCATATTCGGTTCGGGCAAATTTTTATTCGGATTTGATCGGTTATGATTATAATCGGATACATGGTCATCATTGGATACAGTATTTCGGATAATTTTTGGTTAAATTTCCGGTTTGGTTAATTTTCGGATCGGGTCAAATCGGTTTTCAGATCGTTATCGGATTTGATTAAATTGAACCGGTTTCGGTTCGGATTCGGATTGTTTCGGTTTCGGATAAAATTTCGGATAATCTATTTCGGATTCAATTTCGGATTCGGTTCCACATATTTTGGTTCGTTTTTTCGAATCGAGACACATTTTGCCAGGTCTAATTATAAGTACATATAAATACACACACATAGTGGCAGTGCACTTCATTGCTGTATACTTTGTCATTAAATTCATTTCTTCAAATAATTATATTAGGCAAGACAATGTATTATTAGTACTATTAAAATCTACTCGACTTGTTTACCTTTTTTATTTAGAAGTTGCTAGCCCATTTTTGATTAGATGGGGGGCATTCTGTACATAAAGAAATTTGAATGAAGAGAATTGATATCAAATTTTGACTAGTAATTATTGTTAAATATGTCTACAACTAAAAAAAGCTCTTTTCCTATCTATACGACAAAGCAACTTAATTATGCACTTAAAAAAATGTGTTCATTCCCCAATAATTAGACAAAAAATATAGTGACTGGTTAAAAAAATGTTCTCAAATTAAGATTAATGTGAATAAAATAATCATATCCATAGTTTTAATTCTTGTCATGCACTAAAGAGAAAGAGACTCAAGAAGGAGTAATGGTGCACGCTTGGGGATAAAATTTACCATGCTATTTAAAATACTTATTAACCTTTATATATATATACACCTGTCAATGGTTGAGTTTTATCATTCTCATACACTTAATAGGAAACAAAAAGTAAATAATTAAAAATTTGTTTCTCAAAATTTTAAAATTCCAAAAATTTCCACTAAGCAAGGTGGAGCAAAACCTCACAAATTATCTGGGCACAAATCTCATGTTTTCGTAAAAATGTAATAGCTTTGTAAAAATAAATTCTAAACTTCTTCTAAAAGTTTTTCTTGTGTGCCAACGTAATCAACTTGTTGTTTATACAATCCTGACCTTGTTTAGAATTTTTGTTAATAAGGATGTTTTTTTTAGTTTAATCTCACAGTAATATATTTACAAAAGGGTAAGAAATCAATGATAAAAGAATCAATTGAGAACATCACAATTCCATCACTTCATATCAGAGATTGAGAATTCTGAACAAACAAAAAGGATAGGCAGTAGCATAATTAATTTACATAGTAACAACCATTGATAAGATAAAAAAATACAAGTCTAATTAGTTCTTTGCTAGTTCATTTTTAAGACCTAACGCTGAATCTTAAATGAGTTCTTCACTCTTGTGAGTTTTCCACACTCAACAAGAAGTGACGTAGGAGAGTCTTCCTGAAATTGTTTGGATGGTAGTCATAATTGTATTCAAGGAATTTGGCTATGGCGGTAGAACTTGATCCTCTTCTATTTTGCAATGATAATATTGCTTGAGTAATCATCTACATATTAAGCAAAATAAAAGTTAGATCAATTGAATACAACTTGTAATTATCATTTCATTTGTACAATCTATTAATGTAATATTTCATTTACCCAATAGAAAGGAATTACCTCTTCATAAGAAGGATGGAAGCGCCTAAAAGAACTTGGTTCAGCATTCATCATCAGAACCATGATGTTGATATGAAGTTAAAGGAATCCTCCTGCTTTTTCCCAAGATTAATTTCTTTTGAAAGCTCTCTATCTCAAGTTAGTTGTTTCTTACAAGTGTTTAGATGTGTGCGTTACAATAGGTTTTTATAATGACTCACATCTAAACGCTTGAAAATTCTAGGCACCCAAAATTCTAGGCGCCAGCGCCCAAAATAATTCAAGCTGTTAACACTAATTTCAAGAATTTCCAAAAAAAGCTGGAATTTTCCCACGAGGAACAAGCAAAAATATTTAAACTTAATTCAACCAGGTTAAATATTTTAAAAATAATGAAAATAAATACTAAACATTCATAACATGTGAAATTTAATGCCGACAATGAATTAAGATGAGTTATGGAAATATTGGATTTATAACGGGTATATGCATCCAAAATAATAATACTAATGCCTTGTGAAATAATTTTCATGTATTATAACACAAAGTGCTACAAAAAACAAAAAACTAAGAAATTAAATGTCAGGGAATATTTTTTCATAAAACTATAGAAAACTGAATGTGTTCGTTGAATTTGAATCAAAGAAAAAGAATTTTTTCGAAATCACCCAAAACATAAATTTAAAATTTGACACTACCAGTCTTACTTAAAAAAGGAATTTCTTTTTTATTTATTTCTTAAAAATTATGAAAATAAATATAAAAGTTTAAAAATATTAAAGTAACGTGGTACGTTAAAATAATTAGTTTAGACAATAAGTATAAATTAACTTTCTTAAAGAACAAAAATCTTGAATTTAAAATTTGTTGATACATCCATACAAAATTAAACTAATTTTCTAACCGCTTGGAAAATTATCATGTAGTTCGAACAATATAACACATTATACAAGAAAAAGAAAAGTTTCCAGGATAATAGTGATTTAGACTGAAGAAAAATTTACAATATTAAACATAACTAAATGTATTATTTTAAATATAAGGTTCATGTTTACAAGTTAAAATACCTAAGTTGAAAAGATAATATTGTTGTAACTTTTAAATTAATTTTTTGAGAATGTTAGATATAGGAAGTGTATAAAGAACAAAATTAATATCAAAAATGTATTTGACTGTTATAACAAATTAAAATTTGATTGACTTTAGTATCTCGTTAAAGTTTACTCTTATTTTAAATTTTTAGATAATCAAAATCATAAAAACTTAATTTCCATCAATGGAGTTTGGATATAGAGGTTTGGAAATATGTTAAAAGGTTAGTATCTTTGTCTTATTAAAAAAATTGAACTATTAACAACATAAATGTTTCACTAGACCAGGTTTATCCTATTGCCACCTTTTAGAATGTTGTACGAACGCTTAAAATAGAGAGGCCCTATATGAATGGTAAGCCTATATCTAGTGCTGGTCTACTTTTGTAAAGAATTAACATGTCACTCTTTTGCTATCATATACAATTAGGTAAACCTAATATTTGTTGTTTACCTTTTAGAATCAGTATTTTGATAAAAAGGATGGTGGGAGTGGAATGCAAGCCTTGGAAACGGTTATGAATTTGGGACATCTAGGAGCCAAATATGCAAAAGGAATTATCCTAATCCTCCAAAGAGGTGTGCACAAGCTCAACAGGATGCAAATGATACTCTTGGAAGAAAACAACTACAACCACAGCTTTAGAAGAAATTCGCAATCACTTTCTTGAAATAGTCATGGGCATGTGGATTAGCAATGCCATGATTGTGGAACAAGAAATGCCACATTGTTGTACAAAGCACACAACTAATTCATCAAGGTGGGATAAAGTGAACCAGGTTAAGTTACATTGTGAAGTTTGCTCTTGCCATCTAGAGCTCCTTCCACTTTGGAGTATTTTACCTAATCTCATATAGGGAGCTGAGCTTTTTATTTATGTTTCGTCATGTGTGTTTAACAGGATCAAGGGTTTCATTGTATATAAAAAATTTAACACATGTAGATAATGCAGCATCAATACGCATTTTGTAAATTATCAGGAATCAAAGCACGATTAGAACACTATGATATTCTCTAATACATAAAAACCATCCACAAATAACTCTGGTAATATAAACAGTATTACTACGGGAATTATGATAGATAAATAACACAAAGTTAGTTAAACTTAAAACGAGTAGAAGAGTTTAGAAAGAATTGTTTTTGTTGAATGTCCATAACCCATCCTATTTTGGTGAATTCTTTATCCGGCTATCATTCTTGGTAGTGAAATCGACACTGTTGTGCCAGCTGTAATTGGACATCATCCAAGTTGCAATGATCTTGAGGTGGACTCACCATGCCGTCTTGGATTGGGACATGGTAAGAACCTATTCTTGGTAGGTCCTAGGCCATAGGGCTGGACCAGAATTGTTGGGTTACCAGAAATCCATAGTGAAAAGGATACAATGCACGTAAAGACTTCGTGTCCCACTCAATCAACTCATGCTCAGGTTCACTCAAAGGAATTGGGGGCGGAGAATACTAGGTTATCCAAAGTTCATAACAACCGGGCTGTAGTGAGAAATTGGTTGACGATGCTCCATGCTACCAAAAATTTGGTATGAGAAAGCATAGCTGAGAAAGCTTTTACTCGAGGTGGAGTGTTGTTGCTTTTCTGCCTTGTCAACTTCAACTCATAAAATTTCCTTAATGAGATTCAGAGATAAATTGAGACGTATCATTATGTCTATAATTATAAGTGGACCCGGAAAATCGGGTAAACGGATCGGTTTCGGACCGGATCTTCTTCGGATCGGATCCATTTTCGGTTAAGGTACTATTTAGAGCCTGTTCAGTTCGGATCGGTTCTGATTCGATTCGGATCCACTTTCGGTTAAGGTAGTATTTAGAGCCTGTTCGGTTTGGATCGAATCTGATTCGGTTCGGGTAAAATTTGGATTAAAATTGGATAAATTTTGGATTAAGATCGGATCAAATTGGGTTCGGTTCTCTTTCGGATTTTTACTGTTCGGATCAGATTTTGTTTGGATGTAGGAACATTCGGTTCGGATCGGATTGTCGAGATATATCT
This sequence comes from Saposhnikovia divaricata, assembly GCA_036435485.1. Lineage (NCBI taxonomy): Eukaryota > Viridiplantae > Streptophyta > Magnoliopsida > Apiales > Apiaceae > Saposhnikovia > Saposhnikovia divaricata. Next base: position 90,310,118 of record CM071596.1, read on the forward strand.
AATTTTTTGATGTACCAAAATTTTCCAAAAACCAAAAAATTATTTTGGCTGGAGATCTTAGCAATGAACAACTAAATTGACTAGTACTAGTAACTAGTGCTTTGTTACGCCTTTTTGTTTCGTTTTAAAAAAAATATTTCTCGACGATCCAACTATCGGATGTCAAAATATATCTAATTTAGTGATATTCGCAAATTTTCAAAAATGAATAAATTAATTTGGTTGAAAATCTTAGTAGTTAACTACCAAATTGACTAGTACTCGTAACTAGTGCTTTGTCACGGATTGTTGATTTTATTTTTTAAACATTATTTCTCGACGATCCAACCGTACGGATATCAAGATATATCTAATCTAGTGACATTCCCAAATTTTCAAAAAATAAAAAATTAATTTGGTTGGAGAACATAGTAGTCAACTACCGAATTGACTAGTACTCGTAACTAGTGCTTTTTCACGGATTGTTGATTCTATTTTTTAAAAATTATTTTTCGCTGATCCAACCGTACGGATCTCAAGGTATATCTAATATAGAGATATTCCCAAATTTTGAAAAAATAAAGTATTAATTTGGTTGGAGATCTTAGTAGTCAACTACCGAATTGAATAATACTCGTAACTATTGTTTTGTCACGGTTTGTTGATTTTATTTTTTTTAAATTATTTCTCGACGATCCAACCGTACGGATGTCAAGATATATCTAATTTAGTGATATTTCCAAATTTTCAAAAAATAAAAAGTATTTTTAAAAAAATACATGTGTCAAAATTTATTAAATAAGACCGAATATGTCAAAATTAGATACATCACTTATATAACGCTTCCCTAAACGCTATGGAAGTGAATGCACTCACTTAGACAGCGCTTCAATAAGCGCTATATAAGTTAATGCACTTTTATTTCTGCCCAGAATATGCAGAATTTATTTATTTATTTTTTTGCTAATTATGTGCAGAATTTATTAATTTATATTTGCAAATTGAATTAAAATATTATTGAATACAAAATATCGTAAGCAATATTCAATGACAATAATAAATATATAGCAAATCAGAAAATATAAAAATTGACAAAACTAAACAAATAAAGGTCAAGAAAATATTAATCTATATAAAATTATTTTATCGGCTATTTTTTGATTCAGTTATTTTTAGTTTCGGATTTACATCGGATTCAAGTCATATTCGGTTCGGGCAAATTTTTATTCGGATTTGATCGGTTATGATTATAATCGGATACATGGTCATCATTGGATACAGTATTTCGGATAATTTTTGGTTAAATTTCCGCTTTGGTTAATTTTCGGATCGGGTCAAATCGGTTTTCAGATCGTTATCGGATTTGATTAAATTGAACCGGTTTCGGTTCGGATTCGGATTGTTTCGGTTTCGGATAAAATTTCGGATAATCTATTTCGGATTCAATTTCGGATTCGGTTCCACATATTTTGGTTCGGTTTTTCGAATTGAGACACATTTTGCCAGGTCTAATTATAAATACATATAAATACACACACATAGTGGCAGTGCACTTGCATTGCTGTATACTTTGTCATTAAATTCATTTCTTCAAATAATTATATTAGGCAAGACAATGTATTATTAGTACTATTAAAATCTACTCAACTTGTTTACCTTTTTTATTTAGAAGTTGCTAGCCCATTTTTGATTAGATGGGGGGCATTTTGTACATAAAGAAATTTGAATGAAGAGAATTGATATCAAATTTTGACTAGTAATTATTGTTAAATATGTCTACAACTAACAAAAGCTCTTTTTCCTATCTATACGACAAAGCAACTTAATTATGCACTTAAAAAAATGTGTTCATTCACCAATAATTAGACAAAAAAATATAGTGACTGGTTAAAAAAATGTTCTCAAATTAAGATTAATGTGAATAAAATAATCATATCCATAGTTTTAATTCTTGTCATGCACTAAAGAGAAAGAGACTCAAGAAGGAGTAATGGTGCACGCTTGGGGATAAAATTTACCATGCTATTTAAAATACTTATTAACCTTTATATATATATACACCTGTCAATGGTTGAGTTTTATCATTCTCACACACTTAATAGGAAACAAAAAGGAAATAATTAAAAATTTGTTTCTCAAAATTTTAAAATTCCAAAAATTTCCACTAAGGAAGGTGGAGCAAAACCTCACAAATTATCTTGGCACAAATCTCATGTTTTCGTAAAAATGTAATAGCTTTGTAAAAATAAATTCTAAACTTCTTCTAAAAGTTTTTCTTGTGTGCCAATGAAATCAACTTGTTGTTTATACAATTCTGACCTTGTTTAGAATTTTTGATAATAAGGATGTTTTTTTTAGTTTAATCTCACAGTAATATATTTACAAAAGGGTAAGAAATCAATGATAAAAGAAGCAATTGAGAACATCACAATTCCATCACTTCATATCAGAGATTGAGAATTCTGAACAAACAAAAAGGATAGGCAGTAGCATAATTAATTTACATAGTAACAACCATTGATAAGATAAAAAAAATACAAGTCTAATTAGTTCTTTGCTAGTTCATTTTTAAGACCTAACGCTGAATCTTAAATGAGTTCTTCACTCTTGTGAGTTTTCCACACTCCACACGATGTTTCAAGTGACGTAGGAGAGTCTTCCTGAAATTGTTTGGATGGTAGTCATAATTGTATTCAATGAATTTGGCTATATATGGCCGTAGAACTTGATCCTCCTCTATTTCACAATGATAATATTGCTTGAGTAATCATCTACATATTAATTAAGCAAAATAAAAGTTAGATCAATTGAATACAACTTGTAATCATCATTTCATTTTTACAATCTGTTAATGTAATATTTCATTTACCCAATGGAAAGGAATTACCTCAACATTCATCATCAGAACCATGATGTTGATATGAAGAGTAAAGGAATCCTCCTGCTTTTTCCCAAGATTAATTTCTTTTGAAAGCTCTCTATCTCAAGTTAGTTGTTTCTTATAAGTGTTTAGATGTGTGTGTTACAATAGGTTTTTATAATGACTCACATCTACACGCTTGAAAATTCTAGGCACCCAAAATTCTAGGCGCCCGCGCCCAAAATAATTCAAGCTGTTAAAACTAAATTCAAGAATTTCCAAAAAAAGCGGGAATTTTCCCACGAGGAACAAGCAAAAATATTTAAACTTAATTCAACCTGATTCAGTTAAATATTTTAAAAATAATGAAAATAAATACTAAACATTCATAACATGTGAAATTTAATGCTGACAATGAATTAAGATGAGTTATGGAAATATTGGATTTATAACTGGTATATGCATCCAAAATAATAAGACTAATGCCTTGTGAAATCATTTTCATGTATTATAACACAAAGTGCTACAAAAAACAAAAAACTAAGAAATTAAATGTGAGTGAATATTTTTTCATAAAATTATAGAAAACTGAATGTGTTCGTTGAATTTGAATCAAAGAAAAAGAATTTTTTCGAAATCACCCAAACCATAAATTTAAAATTTGACACCACCAGTCTTACTTAAAAAAGGAATTTATTTTTTATTTATTTCTTAAAAATTATGAAAATAAATATTAAAGTTTAAAAATATTAAAGTAACATGGTACGTTAAAATAATTAGTTTAGACAATAAGTATAAATTAACTTTCTCAAAGAACAAAAATCTTGAATTTAAAATTTGTTGATACATCCATACAAAATTAAACTGATTTTCTTACAGCTTGGAAAATTATCATGTAGTTCGAACAACATAACACATTATACAAGAAAAAGAAAAGTTTCCAGGATAATAGTGATTATAATAGTGATTTAGACAGAAGAAAAATTTACAATATTAAACATAACTAAATGTATTATTTCAAATATAAGGTTCATATTTACAAGTTAAAATACCTAAGTTGAAAAGATAATATTGTTGTAACTTTTAAATTAATTTTTTGAGAATGTTAGATATAGGAAGTGTATAAAGAACAAAATTAATATCAAAAATGTATTTGACCGTTATAACAAATGAAAATTTGATTGACTTTAGTATGTCGTTAAAGTTTAATCTTATTTTAAATTTTTAGATAATCAGAATCATAAAAACTTAATTTTGATCAATGGAGTTTGGATATAGAGGTTTGGAAATATGTTAGAAGATTAGTGTCTTTGTCTTAATAAAAAAACTGAACTATTAACAACATAAATGTTTCACTAGACAAGTTTTATCCTATTGCCTCCTTTTAGAATGTTGTACGAACGCTTAAAACAGAGAGGCCCTATACGAATGGTAAGCCTATATCTAGTGCTGGTCTATTTTTGTAAAGAATTAACATGTCACTCTTTTGCTATCATATACAATTAGGTAAACCAAATATTTGTTGTTTACCTTTTAGAATCAGTATTTTGATAAAAAGGATGGAGGGAGTGGAATGCAAGCCTTGGAAACTGTTATGAATTTGGGACATCTAGGAGCCAAATATGCAAAAGGAATTATCCTAATACTCCAAAGAGGTGTGCACAAGCTCAACAGGATGCAAATGATACTCTTGGAAGAAAACAACTACAACCACAGCTTTAGAAGAAATTCGCAAACACTTTCCTGAAATAATCAAGGGCATGTGGATTTGGAATGCCATGATTGTGGGACAAGAAATGCCACATTGTTGTACAAAGCACACAACTAATTCAGCAAGGTCGGATAAAATGAACCAGGTTAAGTTACATTATGAAGATTGCTGTTGCCATCTAGAGCTCCTTCCACTTTGGAGTATTTTACCTAATCTCATCTAGGGAGCTGAGCTTTTTATTTTTGTTTCGTCATGTGTGTTTAACAGGATCAAGGGTTTCACTGTATATAAAAAATTTAACACATGTAGATAATGCAGCATCAATACGTATTTTGTAAATTATCAAGAATCAAAGCCCGATTAGAAAACTATGATATTCTCTAATACATAAAAACCATCCACAAATATCTCTAGTAATATAAACACTATTACTACGGGAATTATGATAGATAAATAACACAAAGTTAGTTAAACTTAAAACGAGTGGAAGAGTTTAGAAAGAATTGTTTTTGTTGAATGTCCATAACCGATCCTATTTTGGTGAATTCTTTAGCCGGCTATCATTCTTGGTAGTGAAATCGACACTGTTGTGCCAGCTGTAATGGGACATCATCCAAGTTGCAATGATCTTGAGGTGGACTCACCATGCCGTCTTGGATTGGGACGTGGTAAGAACCTATTCTTGGTAGGTCCTAGGCCATAGGGCTGGACCAGAATTGTTGGGTTACCGGAAATCCATAGTGAAAAGGATACAATGCACGTAAAGACTCCGTGTCTCACTCAATCAACTCAAGCTCAGGTACACTCAAAGGAATTGGGGGCGGAGAATACTAGGTTATCCAATGTTCATAACAACCGGGCTGTAGTGAGAAATGAATTGACGATGCTCCATGCTACCAAAAATTTGGTATGAGGAAGCATAGCTGAGAAAGCTTCTACTCGAGGTGGAGTGTTGTTTCTTTTCTGCCTTGTCAACTTCAACTCATAAAATTTCCTTAATGAGATTCACAGATAAATTGAGACGTATCATGATGTCTCTAATTATAAGTACATATAAATACACACACATAGTGGCAGTGCACTTGCATTGCAGTATACTTTGTCATTAAATTCATTTCTTCAAATAATTATATTAGGCAAGACAATGTATTATTAGTACTATTAAAATCTAATCGACTTGTTTACCTTTCTTATTTAGAAGTTGCTAGCCCATTTTTGATTAGATGGGGGGCATTTTGTACATAAAAAAATTTGAATGAAGAGAATTGATATCAAATTTTGACTAGTACTTATTGTTAAATATGTCTACATCTAACAAAAGCTTTTTTTCCTATCTATACGACAATGCAACTTAATTATGCACTTAAAAAAATGTGTTCATTCCCCAATAATTAGACAAAAAAATATAGTGATTGGTTAAAAAAATGTTCTCAAATTAAGATTAATGTGAATAAAATAATCATATCCATAGTTTTAATTCTTGTCATGCAGTACTGTAACGCCCCCAAATCCACCCTGACAGGGGACCCGGGTCGTCACATTGTCTCAATATGATAACGCAATAACAATACCAAATTTTATTACAACGGAGCATAAATGTCCCACTCCGCAGGTCCAAGATCGTCTTCATAACATAGTACAAACCAACTTGATACATCTCGAAATAATATGTTACAAAAGTTCACAACAGTAGAAATATAAAGATTCCATCTGGATCTTCTAATTATTGTCGTCATAGCCTTGCGCTTTCCCCTTGCCTTTATAGCCCTGGCTGGACGTCTCACCTCTTTCCGTCTTGACAGCTGAACAAAATGTTGTAAAGCAAGAATGAGCAACTATAGTGCTCAGCAAGTTCTCTTCTCGCTTGGTATATAAATATAATAAAGTTTACCGAAATAAATACTCAAAATTTTAATATCGGATATCACAATATGATTTGGCTCAAATTTATCTTGAAAATGTCATACTCGAAAGGCTCAAAACTCATCTCAAAACAGAATACTCAAAAGACTCCTTTGATATAACTCTGATAACTCATGATGTAAGAATGAACTGGTCTTCCACCTCTCCGTATCTCGGTGGGGCGATCAACTAACCAACCAAGAATACCGGCCTCCGATGACACCGCACTTCGCCCGATCACGGCTACAATACGATATCAACTATAATATATATATGTATGAATGCTAGCATCATAATGGTTATCAATTCAACCAAGGCAACGAATGCCTAAATATTCTCGGGTCCGTAAAACGGTACACGAGTCTCTCTTTCTCTATAATGGGCCTCTTGCCCAAAATTGACCAGTAGAATACAGAATTCCCGAATATTTGGGGTACAGATAACTTGAAATAGTTCTCCCAGAAAATATATACGAATCTGGCGGACTGCCAGTATGACTCGATTTTACCACCAATCCGAACAATGGACTGATGTAAATAATAATAATTTATCGGTTGACACGGACAAAATGCCAAACCTTGACAATAAAATCGACTATCTCGAATTTATGAGAATAGTCTTAAGATTGAAGTAATTAGGAGTCGTACTGAACAAATAGTACTTCTCAATATTTATAATACTCGACATTGATGAACGTTTAGATAGAATATTTTTCACTTGATCGACGAATAAAAATCTCTAACAATTATAATTTTAAACTCCTATCGGTTAGTTCAAATGAGGAACTAACTAAAAGATAATCAATAAATAACGATTGAATTTGTACAATAAATTCAATCGAAAAGAATAAATTTAACTATCTCAGACGAATGAGATTAGTTTCACTGAATCAAAATAATAGTCGTCTCGAATTAATGAGATCGACCCGATAGCAACGAAATTATTTCTACGCTTATAGGGATTATAATTCTCAAATAAACTAACTTAACAGCATAATAATATTTAATAAGAAATAATTCTCAAAAGAAATTATTGCATCATACGAAGAAACAGATAAATCTCAACATATAATATCTCGAAAATAATTAAGGAATTAAATAACACGAACAGAAATCCACAGTTTCCAAAAGTTAGGGTAGGAATGAACTTGCCTCGATCTCGAAGTGCAAATGAATGCAGATAAAAATTATACTCTACCCGTGAACTTGGCGTCGATCTACGGCTCGAGAATTATTTACTAAAAATGGCAACCAGAAATACGTGAGCGATTCTTCAGAATAAAATACTCCTGATCCGATAATATAATTAATAATAAAATAATAAAATATCTCTCGAAGAATTAACGGAAAAAAATAATCCCCGGAAAAATAAATCTCTCTTCGATCTCAGGAATCAAACCTCGAAAATAAATCCTATTTTTAATATCTGGAAATCCAAATTCTTACTCAAAATGAAAAATTCAAACATCCATTTTTATTCAATTTAAATTCAAAATAATTATTCTCATTTTTAAACTAATTTATCAAAGAATTCTAATTTATAAGAAATCTCACAAATTCTAATTTACTAACTCATTAATAATATAAAACAAATTTTAAATCCCTAAATTAAATCTGACTCGATCCGGTTAATAAAACAATCTAAAAATATTAATTATCAGATTAAAATCATATTTAATTCTATTTTATCACAATTATACCCCTTCTATTGACAATTTAATAAATCTCTAAAATTGTGTCCAAAATCACAATTATATTAAATCTCTAAATTATTTTCAAAATTACCTAATAATACTTATTTAATTAATAAAGTAATAAACTCTAAATTACATCTAAAAATTCTATTTAATTCTATTTAATCAATTATCATATTTTAAATCAAACTATTTATTTCTCACCAATTTAAATAATTAACCAATTTTAACGAAACCAATTATTATGAAATCCCGATTAAAAAAATATCCGAACATCAATTTAATTATTGATACGTTAATATTTTAATGTTTAACCACAACTGCACAACGTGTGGGCCCCACCAACTCCTCCCCCTCCCCTGCATCTCTCTCGTCAGTTTCTCTCAAGTCTCTCTCCCACCTCAAAATCTCTCTCTCGATCTAAACCCCTCTCTCTCTCTCTCTCTCTCTCTCTCTCTCTCTCTCGGCTCATCTCCCTGTCTCTCCTTTTCGATTCAACACCGCCCACAACAATCTCTCATCTCACTCCAACAATAACCAACATAAACTTCCACCAAACCAACACCCCTCACCTTATATCTCCGATTTCCCCTTCTCCGATTTCCCCCTTTCACCGAGACAAAACACCGCCACTTCTCTCTCTGTACTTTCCTAATCTCTCTCCGTCGCTCTCTATCACCGCAACACCACCAACCATGGCAACACAACCAGAATCAAACTCTCCCAGCAACTCGACCTCACTCACAAACCATACGCCAGTACCAACAATATACAACAATCGAGCTTGACAATTATTACAACTAATATACTACCTAATATACTACCTCTCCCTCACCATCGACTCTCTTCTTCGACTCCACATCAACAACATCACCCCCTGTCTCTTCTCCCTCTTCGACCGACACCAACACAACGAAACAAAAACCAACCACAACAAAACCAATTACATGAATTAATCGAACAAAACAAGCATAACAGCAAATCGAAAGAAAAGAAAAATAGAAGTTAAACTACCTGGGTTTGATTTTGTTTTGTTCGGTGTATGTATATGTATTGAAACGAGTTTTTTGGTTAAGAAGAAAGAGAGAGACCTGTGTTGTGTCTATTTGTTTTAAAAGAGATATAACAATGTGTTTTGGTATGCCTACAACCGGGTTTTTGTTTGGTGAACAAAAGAAATTGTTTGATGTGGTTTTTGTTAATGCAGCAGCCCTTTTATAGCAAAAAAATTAGGTGCTGATTAATCATGATATTGATAATGGTTGGGATAAAAATTTAAAAGATTAAAACATGGAGACAAAATCATTGTAACATTTAGTGGTGTAATCATAATAAAATTTTTTTATTTAATAGGTGGGTAATTATTAAATTAAAAGAATAAAAAATGGGGGACAATTATAATGATGAAATTATTTAATATAATTATTTAATAAAAAGATTTCGTTTTTCTCCCGCTGATTAATTGAAACGAGACTCTAAAAATTCGGCTCAAAATATATTTCGAAAATTTACGGTTATTACAGTCTTCCCCCCTTATAGGATTCCGTCCTCGGAATCAAAACTATGCACTAAACAATTCCGGATATTTATCCCGCATTTCACTTTCTAATACCCACGTGGCTTCCTCAACTTGGTGGTTTCTCCAAAGTACTTTCACTAAATTCACTTTCTTAGTTCTTAACTCTTGCACTTTGTAATCTAGGATCTCCACTGGCTTTTCTTCGTATGTCAAATCGGGGCGAATTTCCACTGGTTCGTAGGTTATAACGTGCCTGAAATCAGAATGGTACTCTCTTAACGCAGAGACATGAAACACATCGTGGATATGCTGAAGGTCCGGAGGTAGGGCCAACTGATAAGCTAGTGGTCCTATCTTCTTAAGAATCTCGAAGGGTCCTATATATCTGGGACTTAACTTGCCTTTCTTTCCGAATCTCATTACTCCTTTCCAAGGTGAAACTTTTAACATCACTTTATCTCCTACTTCAAACGCTTTGTCTTTCCTCTTTTGATTTGCATACTTCCTCTGTCGATCTTGAGCTGCAACTAACCTTTTTCGAATAACCTCGGTTGCTTGCTTAGTTTCTTGAAGTAATTCCGGTCCTAGTATCTTTCTTTCTCCTACTTCATCCCAATATAACGGTGATCTACACTTCTTTCCGTACAAAGCTTCATAAGGTGCCATACATATGCTCGAATGGTAACTATTGTTGTAAGCAAACTCGACTAGGGGCAAATGCTCATCCCAACTTCCTTTAAAATCAAGTGCACAGGCTCTTAACATATCTTCAACTGTTTGAATCGTCCTTTCACTTTGTCCGTCGGTCTGTGGATGATATGCAGTGCTCAGATTTAACTTCGTGCCAAGACATTCTTGAAAACTTTTCAAAAATCGAGAAGTAAAACGGGCATCTCTATCAGATACAATTGAAACAGGTACTCCGTGACGAACTACAATCTCCTTTAGGTATATGTTCACCAATCTCTCAACGGAATACTTATCACTAATTGGTAGAAAATGCGCAGATTTAGTGAGTCGGTCGACTATAACCCAAATAGCATCGTGACTGGCTCTAGTTCGGGGCAATCCTACGACAAAATCCATGGTAATATGCTCCCATTTCCACTCGGGTATCTCTAAAGGTTGTAGAAGTCCACTTGGTCGTTGATGTTCCGCCTTCACTTTCTGACATGTCAAACACTTACTTACCCATTCTGCAATCTCCCTCTTCATGTTGGGCCACCAATAATTCAACTTGATGTCTTGATACATCTTTGTGCTCCCTGGGTGAATGGAATATCTCGAGTTATGCGTTTCGCTCATAATTTCCTCCTTCAACTCTGTAACATTAGGAATCCATATTCTCGATGCAAATCGCTTAATTCCCTTTTCATCTTTTGAACTTAGAATTTCTTCTCCGGTCAACTCTGATCTTCTTTCTTCCATTACTTGTTCTTGACAACGGCGAATCTTCTCGAGTAACTCCGGTTGAAACTGAATGCTGTAAACTCTTTCATTGTTTTGGACTGGGATCTTGACTTCCAATTCCATTTTCTCAAATTCTCTGACCAATTCTTCTGAGGTTGTCAACAGGTTTAGTCTCTCCTTTCTACTTAATGCATCAGCTACCACATTAGCCTTCCCTGGGTGGTAGTTTATCGAGCAATCATAGTCTTTGATCAACTCCAACCATCTTCTTTGTCTCATGTTTAATTCCTTCTGCGTGAATATATACTTTAAGCTCTTGTGATCCGTGTAAATCTCGTATTTCTCTCCGTAAAGGTAATGTCTCCAAATCTTGAGTGCGAAAACGATAGCAGCAAGTTCTAAATCGTGAGTAGGGTAACGGGACTCATACTCTTTCAGTTGCCGAGAGGCATAAGCTATTACTTTTCCGTGTTGCATCAAAACACATCCTAAACCCTTGTGAGAGGTGTCGCTGAAAATTACGAAATCGCCCTTCTCATCGGGTAAGGTCAACACCGGGGCAGTAGTCAATCTCTTCTTCAATTCTTGAAAGCTTTCTTCGCATTTGGGGGTCCATTCGAACTTTTCACTCTTTCTGGTGAGTCGGGTCAGTGGTGTCGCTATCTTTGAGAAGTCCTTCACGAATCTACGATAGTATCCAGCCAATCCAAGGAAACTTCTAACTTCGGTTGGAGTCTTGGGTCTCTCCCAATCTGCTACGGCTTCTATTTTTGCGGGGTCTACAGAAATCCCTTCGCCGCTTACAATGTGTCCCAAAAATTGAACTTCTTTTAGCCAGAACTCACACTTCGAGAATTTCGCATATAACTTTTCCTTCCTCAGCGTTTCCAGAACTAAACGGAGGTGTTCAGCATGTTCCTCAGGAGACTTCGAGTATATCAGGATGTCATCAATAAATACAATCACGAACTTGTCCAAGTACATCTTGAACACACGATTCATCAAGTCCATAAAAGCAGCTGGCGCATTCGTCAATCCAAAAGACATGACTAAGAATTCGTAATGTCCATATCGGGTCCTAAAGGCAGTCTTAGGAATATCTTCAGGCTTGATCTTTAGTTGATGATAGCCGGATCTCAAATCAATCTTTGAAAAACATCTCGCTCCCTTAAGTTGGTCAAATAGGTCGTCGATTCGGGGTAGAAGGTACTTATTCTTGATGGTCATCTTGTTCAACTCCCGATAATCAATACATAGTCGCATGGATCCGTCCTTCTTCTTCACGAACAGCACTGGAGCTCCCCAAGGGGATACACTTGGCCTGATTACGCCTTTGTCAAGTAATTCTTGCAGTTGGGTAGCCAACTCTTTCATCTGAACTGGAGCCATTCGGTATGGTGCTTTGGAAATTGGTGCAGTTCCCGGGGCAAGATCTATATTGAATTCTATTTCTCTGTCGGGCGGCAATCCCGGTAACTCTTCAGGAAAAACATCTTCGAATTGATTCACTACAGAAATTTCATCAATGGCAGGGGCTTGCTTCTCGTTGTCAACCACATAAGCTAAGTAGGCTTGACACCCACTCCTTAGTAGTTTCTTCGCTTGAATCATGGTCAGAAAATTACTAGTAGGTTTCCTTCCGCGGAATTGTATTCTTTTGCCGTTGGGTCCCTTTACACTAACCCACTTACGCCGACACTTGATTTGAGCATCATAACGTGTCAACCAATCCATTCCCAGAATTATATCAAACTCCCCTAAATTAAAAGAAAGAAGGTCTACTTCGAAACGTTGTCCTTGGATTTCGATTCCACAATCTGGACATATCTGATCTACAGGGACTTTTTCCTGATTTGCTACTTCTATAATCAATGTCTCCCCTAATGGTACGGACTGAATATCCAATTTATTCCTAAAATTCTCCGATATGAAAGATTTTGTTGCTCCCGAATCAAACAGAACACATGCATCTACAGAATTGACTAAAAGCGTACCTGCAATCACATCACTATCAGCAATAGCATCCTTCACCGTCATGTTGAAAGTACGAGCAGTTGGCTTGTTGCTGGGAGGTGCCATGAGTCTAGGTGCATTTGTCTCCTTTGGTGGTGACTTGCAATCTCGTGCAATATGTCCTTTCTTTCCGCAATTGAAACAAGTAACGGCCTTATCCTTGCAGTGAGAAGAATATTGCCCTTTTTGTCCACAGTTGTAACAAACAATGCTGGCCAGATTACATGGTCCTGGGTGCTTCCTTCCACACGTTTTGCATTCGGGTAGCGGTGGCCTTCCTTAAATTAAATTGGCTGCCTGAGTAGGTCTGGACCTTTGATTGTTTCCCCTAGTGTCTTGATTCTCAGTTCTCTTTGTATCATTGCTTCTGTCTTCCCGCTTCACAAAAGGTCTCTTTCCATTCCGATCGTCTGGCTTCCTCTCAAAATTATTCCCACGATTCTGAAACTTCCTTTTCTTCATGTCCTTGTCCTTTGAGTACAACTCAGATCCACTTTCCACAATAGATGCTTTTTGAACCACAGTAGCATAGTTGGTGATTTCTAGGACCGCAACTCGATTCTGGATCCACGGCTTCAGCCCTAGTTGAAAACGTTTAGCTCTTTTTTCGTCAGTATCCACATGGTAAGGCACAAACCTAGAGAGTTCAGAAAACTTGGCTTCATATTCAGCTACAGTCATGTTGCCTTGCTTGAGTTCCAGAAACTTGACTTCCATTTGACTCTCCAAGTATTTAGGAAAATATTTCTCCAAAAATAGCTGCGTGAACCTGGTCCAGGGTATGACTACGTTCCCTTCCATTGCTCTCTTTGATTCCCACCAATAATTCGCTTTACCTTTTAACATGTAGGCTGCAAAGATGGTTTTCTTCTCTTCTTCTACCCCTACGATCTCAAAGGTCTTTTCTATTTCACGTAACCATATTCTTGCTTCAACGGGATCGGTAGTACCCTTAAACTCAGGGGGATTCAGAGATTTGAATGATTTGAAACTAACGGTAGCCTGTGTCAGTTGAGCTGGAGGTAGATTTCCTCCCACTGGATGTTGGTTCCGTTGGGGCTGAAGGTTCTGGGTATGCTGAATAAGAAAGTTCATAAGTAGACTCATCGGGTTATTTTCTTGATTAGGATCTCGAGCGAGTTGTGGTTCCGGGTTTGGAACTTGGTTCTGAGGTGGAACCTCATTCTCTGGATTCACCACGGGTTGAGGACGAGGATTCTTTTCGGGTCTTCCTCTTTTTGGTGCCATCTTTTTCTATAAGAGCGAAAACAATACGGTATGTTATATCTCAGGTTTGTAATTATACGACACCATTACTGGCACAGTTATGATAGGCACTCATGAATAATTACTCGGTCAAATTCCTGGTTCCTCGAAATAAATCATACTCAAAATCGTAACTCTCTCTGGTCTCTTTATAAACTATTACTCTTATTCTTAGTATAACTGACAGTTCTCGGGAAACCTTATAAGTTCTAAAATTCAATCGTTATTAATCTCTGGTTCTCAAATTTTAGTTAAACTCATTTTAAATCGTAACTTTTGCAAATAAGTTGTTATCTATATCAGGGTAGCATGGGTATACAATATCACATGATACTCTACTGTAACACAATTTTCCAATAAATAAAGCAAGATAGCAGTTAACAGATCAAAATATACAATAATGAAAAGGTACGGTACTTGATATAACACTGAATATAATACATCTCAGCTACATCAAATACATATAACAAGAAACTATGTACATCCCAATACAGAAGGATCTAATGTGACGCCATCCAGAAACTGGTACACCGCTAGCTACTCTAGCCAAACGATGAGGATGCTCAAGCGTGCAAATAGGTCATCAACGTGGGAACATCTCACCGACCCTCCTATGGAACTCTGCTACGATATCTGCAATCATGGTGGCAACTCTGGCACGGTCAATCTGCCCGATACTCGATGACGGCAAGGCAGCAAAGTCAGTCTGTAGTCCCGTCAAAACGGTAAGAGCAACCTGATGCATAATTTCCATTGGGACATCTCTCACCAGTAAACTCCTTCCGTGATGCACAACAAAAGGATCAGGAACAGCCAACAATCTAAGGATACCATCCCTAGTAGCAAAGATCTCCTCATAACGAGCCCATAACCATCGATAATGCTGGAAGAGGGAATGATGAACGTGCCAAGGTACCATCTCTCCTGCCGCTCCCTCATACTCCGGGTGAACAAGTGGCATCGCAGTAGTAGTAACAGGGGCCGCAGTGGGCTGAGTCGGAGCACGAACATGTATAGTAGGTGCCGATGGAGCAGTGTCACAAGCAGGAGTATCACCGGCCTGTGGAAACATGTAGTCTGATATGGTAGGGACTGACGGAGCCGAAACATATACTGGAACCTGGGAAGTAATCCAGTCAGCAAAAGCTACCATTCTGGTGGGTGTATCAACTCTAGACTCTGGGGCAGCTGAACTAGGCACTACGTTAGTGTGGATAGGTGAATGCAGCCTCTCATCAACCTGATCAGCAATCTCTGGCTCTGGGATCTCAGCTCTAAACATCTCGGGGGTAAATAGTGAGGTAGTCTGCTCTATCTGCTCAGTCTCTATCTGAACCTCATGTGGAGGTGTATCTAAATCAATCACATGTGGAGGTGAAGGTGTAAGTATCTGGACAGAAGAATCCTCCGAGTCGCTACTGATCACTATGTACTCCTCTGATGGGTCACTATCCGTCCCTAAGCTAGGATCTAGAGGTCCTAGTGGGTATGGGGTAGGAGATCTGTCTCCAGTAGGAAAGAAACCGGTAGATCCTGAAGAAGACATCTACAAAAGCAAAAAGTCTCGGTCACAAACAGGTTCTAGTCGACTATAAACGCATACAAATACATAAGGGTGTAAGACACTTGGTGCTAAAATCTTCCCGTTGTATAATACTTCTAAATTCTCACGTCGCGTTATAATTCTAGGCTCGTACGATTCCTAAAAATATAACTATAGCTTTGATACCAAAACTGTAACGCCCCCAAATCCACCCTGACAGGGGACCCGGGTCGTCACATTGTCTCAATATGATAACGCAATAACAATACCAAATTTTATTACAACGGAGCATAAATGTCCCACTCCGCAGGTCCAAGATCGTCTTCACAACATAGTACAAACCAACTTGATACATCTCGAAATAATATGTTACAAAAGTTCACAACAGTAGAAATATAAAGATTCCATCTCGATCTTCTAATTATTGTCGTCATAGCCTTGCGCTTTCCCCTTGCCTTTATAGCCCTGGCTGGACGTCTCGCCTCTTTCCGTCTTGACAGCTGAACAAAATGTTGTAAAGCAAGAATGAGCAACTATAGTGCTCAGCAAGTTCTCTTCTCGCTTGGTATATAACTATAATAAAGTTTACCGAAATAAATACTCAAAATTTTAATATCGGATATCACAATATGATTTGGCTCAAATTTATCTTGAAAATGTCATACTCGAAAGGCTCAAAACTCATCTCAAAACAGAATACTCAAAAGACTCCTTTGATATAACTCTGATAACTCATGATGTAAGAATGAACTGGTCTTCCACCTCTCCGTATCTCGGTGGGGCGATCAACTAACCAACCAAGAATACCGGCCTCCGATGACACCGCACTTCGCCCGATCACGGCTACAATACGATATCAACTATAATATATATATATGTATGAATGCTAGCATCATAATGGTTATCAATTCAACCAAGGCAACGAATGCCTAAATATTCTCGGGTCCGTAAAACGGTACACGAGTCTCTCTTTCTCTATAATGGGCCTCTTGCCCAAAATTGACCAGTAGAATACAGAATTCTCGAATATTTGGGGTACAGATAACTTGAAATAGTTCTCCCAGAAAATATATACGAATCTGGCGGACTGCCAGTATGACTCGATTTTACCACCAATCCGAACAATGGACTGATGTAAATAATAATAATTTATCGGTTGACACGGACAAAATGCCAAACCTTGACAATAAAATCGACTATCTCGAATTTATGAGAATAGTCTTAAGATTGAAGTAATTGGGAGTCATACTGAACAAATAGTACTTCTCAATATTTATAATACTCGACATTGATGAACGTTTAGATAGAATATTTTTCACTTGATCGACGAATAAAAATCTCTAACAATTATAATTTTAAACTCCTATCGGTTAGTTCAAACGAGGAACTAACTAAAAGATAATCAATAAATAACGATTGAATTTGTACAATAAATTCAATCGAAAAGAATAAATTTAACTATCTCAGACGAATGAGATTAGTTTCACTGGATCAAAATAATAGTCGTCTCGAATTAATGAGATCGACCCGATAGCAACGAAATTATTTCTACGCTTATAGGGATTATAATTCTCAAATAAACTAACTTAACAACATAATAATATTTAACAAGAAATAATTCTCAAAAGAAATTATTGCATCATACGAAGCTACAGATAAATCTCAACATATAATATCTCGAAAATAATTAAGGAATTAAATAACACGAACAGAAATCCACAGTTTCCAAAAGTTAGGGTAGGAATGAACTTGCCTCGATCTCGAAGTGCAAATGAATGCAGATAAAAATTATACTCTACCCGTGAACTTGGCGTCGATCTACGGCTCGAGAATTATTTTCTAAAAATGGCAACCAGAAATACGTGAGCGATTCTTCAGAATAAAATACTCCTGATCCGATAATATAATTAATAATAAAATAATAAAATACTCCTCGAAAATAAATCCTATTTTTAATATCTGGAAATCCAAATTCTTACTCAAAATGAAAAATTCAAACATCCATTTTTATTCAATTTAAATTCAAAATAATTATTCTCATTTTTAAACTAATTTATCAAAGAATTCTAATTTATAAGAAATCTCACAAATTCTAATTTACTAACTCATTAATAATATAAAACAAATTTTAAATCCCTAAATTAAATCTGACTCGATCCGGTTAATAAAACAATCTAAAAATATTAATTATCAGATTAAAATCATATTTAATTCTATTTTATCACAATTATACCCCTTTTATTGACAATTTAATAAATCTCTAAAATTGTGTCCAAAATCACAATTATATTAAATCTCTAAATTATTTTCAAAATTACCTAATAATACTTATTTAATTAATAAATTAATAAACTCTAAATTACATCTAAAAATTCTATTTAATTCTATTTAATCAATTATCATATTTTAAATTAACTAGTTATTTCTCACCAATTTAAATAATTAACCAATTTTAACGAAACCAATTATTATGAAATCCCGATTAAAAAAATATCCGAACATCAATTTAATTATTGATACGTTAATATTTTAATATTTAACCACAACTGCACAACGTGTGGGCCCCACCAACTGCACAACGTGTGGGCCCCACCAACTCCTCCCCCTCCCCTGCATCTCTCTCGTCAGTTTCTCTCAAGTCTCTCTCCCACCTCAAAATCTCTCTCTCTCGATCTAAACCTCTCTCTCTCTCTCGGCTCATCTCCCTGTCTCTCCTTTTCGATTCAACACCGCCCACAACAATCTCTCATCTCACTCCAACAATAACCAACATAAACTTCCACCAAACCAACACCCCTCACCTTATATCTCCGATTTCCCCTTCTCCGATTTCCCCCTTTCACCGAGACAAAGCACCACCACTTCTCTCTCTGTACTTTCCCAATCTCTCTCTGTCGCTCTCTATCACCGCAACACCACCAACCATGGCAACACAACCACAATCAAACTCTCCCTGCAACTCGACCTCACTCACAAACCATACGCCAGTACCAACAATATACAACAATCCAGCTTAACAATTATTACAACTAATATACTACCTAATATACTACCTCTCCCTCACCATCGACTCTCTTCTTCGACTCCACATCAACAACATCACCCCCTGTCTCTTCTCCCTCTTTGACCGACACCAACACAACGAAACAAAAACCAACCACAACAAAACCAATTACATGAATTAATCGAACAAAACAAGCATAACAGCAAATCGAAAGAAAAGAAAAATAGAAGTTAAACTACCTGGGTTTGATTTTGTTTTGTTCGGTGTATGTATATGTATTGAAATGAGTTTTTTGGTTAAGAAGAAAGAGAGAGACCTGTGTTGTGTCTATTTGTTTTAAAAGAGATATAACAATGTGTTTTGGTATGCCTACAACCGGGTTTTTGTTTGGTGAACAAAAGAAATTGTTTGATGTGGTTTTTCTTAATGCAGCAGCCCTTTTATAGCAAAAAAATTAGGTGCTGATTAATCATGATATTGATAATGGTTGGGATAAAAATTTAAAAGATTAAAACATGGAGACAAAATCATTGTAACATTTAGTGGTGTAATCATAATAAAAAAATTTTATTTAATAGGTGGGTAATTATTAAATTAAAAGAATAAAAAATGGGGGACAATTATAATGATGAAATTATTTAATATAATTATTTAATAAAAAGATTTCGTTTTTCTCCCGCTGATTAATTAAAACGAGACTCTAAAAATTCGGCTCAAAATATATTTCGAAAATTTACGGTTATTACAACTAAAGAGAAAGAGACTCAAGAAGGAGTAATGGTGCACGCTTGGGGATAAAATTTACCATGCTATTTAAAATACTTATTAACCTTTATATATATATATACCGGTCAATGGTTGAGTTTTATCATTCTCTCACACATAATAGGAAACAAAAAGGAAATAATTAAAAATTTGTTTCTCAAAATTTTAAAATTCCAAAAATTTCCACTAAGCAAGGTGGAGCAAAACCTCACAAATTATCTGGGCACAAATCTCATGTTTTCGTAAAAATGTAATAGCTTTGTAAAAATAAATTCTAAACTTCTTCTAAAAGTTTTTCTTGTGTGCCAACGTAATCAACTTGTTGTTTATACAATCCCGACCTTGTTTAGAATTTTTGATAATAAGGATGTTTTTTTTAGTTTAATCTCACAGTAATATATTTACAAAAGGGTAAGAAATCAATGATAAAAGAAGCAATTGAGAACATCACAATTCCATCACTTCATATCAGAGATTGAGAATTCTTAACAAACAAAAAGGATAGGCAGTAGCATAATTAATTTACATAGTAACAACCATTGATAAGATAAAAAAATACAAGTCTAATTAGTTCTTTGCTAGTTCATTTTTAAGACCTAACGCTGAATCTTAAATGAGTTCTTCACTCTTGTGAGTTTTCCACACTCAACAAGAAGTGACGTAGGAGAGTCTTCCTGAAATTGTTTGGATGGTAGTCATAATTGTATTCAATGAATTTGGCTATGGCGGTAGAACTTGATCATCTTCTATTTTGCAATGATAATATTGCTTGAGTAATCATCTACATTTTAAGCAAAATAAAAGTTAGATCAATTGAATACAACTTGTAATTATCATTTCATTTGTACAATCTATTAATGTAATATTTCAATTACCCAATAGAAAGGAATTACCTCTTCATAAGAAGGATGGAAGCGCCTAAAAGAACTTGGTTCAGCATTCATCATCAGAACCATGATGTTGATATGAAGATTAAAGGAATCCTCCTGCTTTTTCCCAAGATTAATTTCTTTTGAAAGCTCTCTATCTCAAGTAAGTTGTTTCTTACAAGTGTTTAGATGTGTGTGTTACAATAGGTTTTTATAATGACTCACATCTACACGCTTGAAAATTCTAGGCACCCAAAATTCTAGGCGCCAGCGCCCAAAATAATTCAAGCTGTTAAAACTAAATTCAAGAATTTCCAAAAAAAGCGGGAATTTTCCCACGAGGAACAAGCAAAAATAAGTTAAATATTTTAAAAATAATGAAAATAAATACTAAACATTCATAACATGTGAAATTTAATGCCGACAATGAATTAAGATGAGTTATGGAAATATTGGATTTATAATTGGTATATGCATCCAAAATAATAAGACTAATGCCTTGTGAAATAATTCTCATGTATTATAACACAAAGTGCTCCAAAAAACAAAAAACTAAGAAATTAAATGTGAGGGAATATTTTTTCATAAAATTATAGAAAACTGAATGTGTTCGTTGAATTTGAATCAAAGTAAAAGAATTTTTTCGAAATCACCCAAACCATAAATTTAAAATTTGACACTACCAGTCTTACTTAAAAAAGGAATTTATTTTTTATTTATTTCTTAAAAATTATGAAAATAAATATAAAAGTTTAAAAATATTAAAGTAACACGGTACGTTAAAATAATTAGTTTAGACAATAAGTATAAATTAACTTTCTTAAAGAACAAAAATCTTGAATTTAAAATTTGTTGATACATCCATACAAAATTAAACTGATTTTCTTACCGCTTGGAAAATTATCATGTAGTTCCAACAACATAACACATTATACAATAAAAAGAAAAGTTTCCAGGATAATAGTGATTTAGACAGAAGAAAAATTTACAATATTAAACATAACTAAATGTATTATTTTAAATATAAGGTTCATATTTACAAGTTAAAATACATAAGTTGAAAAGATAATATTGTTGTAACTTTTAAATTAATTTTTTGAGAATGTTAGATATAGGAAGTGTATACAGAACTAAATTAATATCAAAAATGTATTTGACTATTATAACAAATTAAAATTTGATTGACTTTAGTATCTCGTTAAAGTTTAATCTTATTTTAAATTTTTAGATAATCAAAATCATAAAAACTTAATTTTGATCAATGGAGTTTGGATATAGAGGTTTGGAAATATGTTAGAAGGTTAGTATCTTTGTCTTATTAAAAAAACTGAACTATTAACAACATAAATGTTTCACTAAACAAGTTTTATCCTATTGCCTCCTTTTAGATTGTTGTACGAACGATTAAAATAGAGAGGCCCTATATGAATGGTAAGCCTACATCTAGTGCTGGTCTATTTTTGTAAAGAATTAACATGTCACTCTTTTGCTATCATATACAATTAGGTAAACCTAATATTTGTTGTTTACCTTTCAGAATCAGTATATTGATAAAAAGGATGGAGGGAGTGGAATGCAATCCTTGGAAACGGTTATGAATTTGGGACATCTAGGAGCCAAATATGCAAAAGGAATTATCCTAACACTCCAAAGAGGTGTGCACAAGCTCAACAGGATGCAAATGATACTCATGGAGGAAAACAACTACAACCACAGCTTTAGAAGAAATTCGCAAACACTTTCCTGAAATAATCAAGGGCATGTGGATTAGGAATGCCATGATTGTGGGACAAGAAATGCCACATTGTTGTACAAAGCACACAACTAATTCAGCAAGGTAGGATAAAGTGAACCAGGTTAAGTTACATTGTGAAGATTGCTCTTGCCATCTAGAGCTCCTTCCACTTTGGAGTATTTTACCTAATGTCATCTAGGGAGCTGAGCTTTTTATTTTTGTTTCGTCATGTGTGCTTAACAGGATCAAGGGTTTCATTGTATATAAAAAATTTAACATGTAGATAATGCAGCATCAATACGCATTTTGTAAATTATCAGGAATCAAAGCCCGATTAGAAAACTATGATATTCTCTAATACATAAAAACCATCCACAAATAACTCTAGTAATATAAACACTATTACTACGGGAATTATGATAGATAAATAACACAAAGTTAGTTAAACTTAAAACGAGTAGAAGAGTTTAGAAAGAATTGTTTTTGTTGAATGTCCATAACCCATCCTATTTTGGTGAATTCTTTATCCGGCTATCATTCTTGGTAGTGAAATCGACACTGTTGTGCCAGCTGTAATTGGACATCATCCAAGTTGCAATGATTTTGAGGTGGACTCACCATGCTGTCTTGGATTGGGACGTGGCAAGAACCTATTCTTGGTAGGTCCTAGGTCATAGGGCTGGACCAGAATTGTTGGGTTACCAGAAATCCATAGTGAAAAGGATACAATGCACATAAAGACTCCGTGTCCCACTCAATCAATTCATGCTCAGGTTACACTCAAAGGAATTGGGGGCGGAGAATACTAGGTTATCCAAAGTTCACAACAACCGGGCTGTAGTGAGAAATGGATTGACGATGCTCCATGCTACCAAAAATTTGGTATGAGGAAGCATAGCTGAGAAAGCTTCTACTCGAGGTGGAGTGTTGTTTCTTTTCTGCCTTGTCAACTTCAACTAATAAAATTTCCTTAATGAGATTCACAGATAAATTGAGACGTATCATTATGTCTCTAATTATAAGTACATATAAATACACACACATAGTGGCAGTGCACTTGCATTGCAGTATACTTTGTCATTAAATTCATTTCTTCAAATAAGTATATTAGGCACGACAATGTATTATTAGTACTATTAAAATCTACTCGACTTGTTTACCTTTTTTAATTAGAAGTTGCTAGCCCATTTTTGATTAGTGGGGGGCATTTTGTACATAAAAAAATTTGAATGAAGAGAATTGATATCAAATTTTGACTAGTACTTATTGTTAAATATGTCTACAACTAACAAAAGCTCTTTTTCCTATCTATACGACAAAGCAACTTAATTATGCACTTAAAAAAATGTGTTCATTCCCCAATAATTAGACAAAAAAATATAGTGATTGGTTAAAAAAATGTTCTCAAATTAAGATTAATGTGAATAAAATAATCATATCCATAGTTTTAATTCTTGTCATGCACTAAAGAGAAAGAGACTAAAGAAGGAGTAATGGTGCACCCTTGGGGATAAAATTTACCATGCTATTTAAAACACTTATTAACCTTTATATATATATATACACCGGTCAATGGTTGAGTTTTATCATTCTCACACACTTAATTGGAAACAAAAAGGAAATAATTAAAAATTTGTTTCTCAAAATTTTAAAATTCCAAAAATTTCCACTAAGCAAGGTGGAGCAAAACCTCAAAAATTATCTGGGCACAAATCTCATGTTTTCGTAAAAATGTAATAGCTTTGTAAAAATAAATTCTAAACTTCTTCTAAAAGTTTTTCTTGTGTGCCAACGTAATCAACTTGTTGTTTATACAATCCTGACCTTGTTTAGAATTTTTGATAATAAGGATGTTTTTTTTTAGTTTAATCTCACAGTAATATATTTACAAAAGGGTAAGAAATCAATGATAAAAGAAGCAATTGAGAACATCACAATTCCATCACTTCATATCAGAGATTGAGAATTCTGAACAAACAAAAAGGAGAGGCAGTAGCATAATTAATTTACATAGTAATAACCATTGATAAGATAAAAAATACAAGTCTAATTAGTTCTTTGCTAGTTCATTTTTAAGACCTAACGCTGAATCTTAAATGAGTTCTTCACTCTTGTGAGTTTTCCACACTCAACAAGATGTTTCAAGTGACGTAGGAGAGTCTTCCTGAAATTGTTTGGATGGTAGTCATTGTTATGCAAAAAATTCACACAACACCCCGAAAAAGCCTCGCCGGAATAACGGGAATTATCCTTGGTTTTCGGATAATTAACAAACCGAACAGCTGTACCAAAACAGGGCAGCTGAACCTAATAATGATATTTTGTGTTTTTTGGGCTGAATTAGCAAGTTCACCGGACAAAATGGCAAAAATCCGGCCAAGTATGTCCAGGGATGTATTACTTAGGGTACACGTGCCTTGTGTATTCAAAGAAGTAAAAAACCGAACCCCTTGCTAATTGCCTACATATCCTATTTATAGGAATCAAGCCCTAATGTAGTTCTTTTAGGTTAGGAATCCTTTCCTTGTCCATTAAGCCATGAAATTGATAAGATTTAATCCCTCCATCCATGTTAATCTCGAAGTCTTTGTGTAGAAATATGACTTTTCCTTAAATCAGCTACCCCTTAGTAGAATCTTATTCGAAATAGAACTCCTAAATCCTACTCATATGAGGACTCCATGTATGTGTGGACATATATATCACAAATATCCAATATTTACTATATTAGAAACGTGTATTTCTATAAAATAAACTGTTAATAGGACTCAGTTTACGCCTCCTAAAAACTAGGAGGTAATCCTTATCCACTCGGCCAACAGAGGTGGAACCTGTGAACCCACCTACACCTACACAGCTTCCCAAAAAAGCGAACCTCCACCTCCAGAGCTTCCCTCTGGAGGTACACCTCTTTCCTTCCAGCTACTTTGTTCCTACCTTTTCAACACCCTACCAGGCCTCCAACATCCATGGGCCCAAAACTAAACCCATTACAAATTTTGGGCACAACAACTACCCCCCAGGTTTCTTGTGGCTGTTAAATACACAAGGAACCTTGCCATTTCTCCTTAGCTTCAGCTTCACTTTTTATGTCCAGCTCCAGCATATCATCTTAACATCCCATATATTTCGCAATAACCTTGCCATAATTAAGCCAGTAAAACCTTTCCAAAGATTCCATGATTTCCTTTTAAGTTAAAACCTAAGCTACTCCCATTATTAAGGAATTTAGAAAATTAAAACAAAAATTTTTTCTTAAGCCCAGGTTCCTCTAATTTAACTCCTTCCAGGAAAAACAATTCCCTCCAAAATAACCTTTCTGATATCATGAGTTAATTCTTAAAAATTTATTTTATAAAAAGTAACCCAAAAAATCAGAATTTCACCAAAAAACGAAAAGAGAAATCCCTTTTCTCTTGTTAATAGCCGAGTTGTATTCCAATTCAGCTTCCATCGTTTCATTTCCCAAGACAATAATAACTCTTTTTTCATCACAATTCCTACACGCCACAACCTCTCTCTCTGTATTTATGTATACACTCACACATCTTCTCTCTTTTCCTTTTATCCCGAGCATAAACTCTCTTTTTCCCCCAAAACGGTTCATCTCCCTCCTGGAAGCTATTTTCAGGCGAAGCAACCCGGCGACACGCTCCGACTCCAGCCACTTTAATCCTTCCAACTATTATCCAGGTATAATCCCTTTTTACTCCTCTCAATGAACTGATTTACTGTTGTGTTCTTAATTGCATGCCTCAATCTGATTCCGATCTACACTTGTACATGCATATTTAGTCACACACTGTCACCATATTACACGAATCATCTTGTTATGCTATTTGCCTTCTAATTGACCTTTAGACCAAGCATTATCCTTCCACAACTATGATATTTTTTCTAGAAACCAAAACCCTAAAACCTTAATTGTACTGATTTTTACTCGAAAACCCATCAGTGTTATAGGTTATTGTAAAAATCCATGTGTAATTCTCCTTTCTCCAGAAACCAACGATTGTTTGTTGTTATAATGCATGTACCAATCCCTGTTTTTAATTAAATTTGCATAAGTGGTGTGTGCATTATATACAAATACCCAATTTAAGAAGAGTAGCATAGATTCCTTGATAGGCGTACCTGTGCCTAGCTAGCTGTTTAGGCGAACCTGTCCTTTCATTCGCTCCTGGCCGTTTATAGGTGCTTATCCGCACACACCTATTAAAACACCTCACTTGGGAAACTCGCTGATCACCTACTCATCTTGCTTCACTTTGTGCAGATGTCTGGTGGATCAGATGCAGCTAGCTCCCAGCATTCTACCTCTGAGGAGATAGCCCTCTCCCCAGAACTTCCTAACACAGTCCAGCTTCCCCTTGATCCAATTCCCAGAACTAACCCATCTTCCACCGTAAGTGCCAGGACTCGTTCCAAGGTCAAACTAATAGATCATTCAAAAACCCGTTTATCAAACACCAACCTTTTCACTCACAACATCAAGGACACTCGACCAGCTATCCTTGTATCCTCCTCAGATGAACAAATGTCACTAGGATCCATAACACCAAACCTTCTTCTTACTGCTGATGAAGCTTCCTCTGTGAAAGCTACCCCTTCACATACTACCTCAACAGCTCCTCCTAGAATTTATTCTGCAACAGGTGAGCTAGAAAACGATACCTTTGAAAAATCTCCTGCCACCCTATCTTGTGAAAATTTGAGTAGCTCCATGACTGTCCCTTTATTAAAGAAACTAACACAATCGCACCACATAGGCTGTTCTTTAGTCATCCCCTCTCCCGAAGAGAGATGCCACAGATTTGACATGTTTGAACCCGGCCATCTTCTACCTAAAGCTGTTTTGTCGGCCCAATTTTTTAGATTGGGATTATCTCTGCCTTTACACCCCTTTATCCAAGAGGTTCTCGAATTCTTTGACTTAGCTCCTATTCAGCTTACCATTAACTCATATCGCATGGCGATGTGCATTTATATCCTTTACCATACCAGATTCAACAGGACTCTTTCTGCCCGAGAGCTAGGTTATTTTTACCAGCTAAAACAGACTGGCAAGGACTCAGGTTTCTTTTATCTATCCGCCTCGAGTGTCCACGAAGGCTAATGCTTCAGAAGTTGCAAGAGAGGGATGAGTGGCTGGCTCAAACAGTTCCTTTACTGTTATGACTGCCCTCAATTATAAATCGATTTCAATCTGTCTGTGAAAATACCTGCTAAATCCTCTTTAAAAGGTCGAACCTTAGAGCGTGCTGTTGAGGCGCTAAGTTTATCAGCTGGGTTAGGGAATGGCCTTAGTTTGCTAACTCGTGACAACCTTATGAGTTGTAATTTCATTCCCGGGAGAGGTACCCCTATTCTGACCAGCTAAAAATTATTTTCCTTTCCCACATCATGCTCATCAATAATATAGGCATACACTTACAATAATTTTAAATATTGTTGATTGATGACTTGCCCACTAATCTCTATATTGTTTTATCTTTGCAGAAATGGCTTCAGGAATTCCATCTTTTATCAAGAAAACCACCAAATATGAAGAAATGTTTACTGATGACGAAGATGACAAGGTCACCCCCATTGCAGCTACTCCTATCTCAAAAATCAAAGTTCCGTCTCCTAATGCAGAAAAATCATCCACCTCTTCGAAGAGAAAGTTACCACCTCCTCTCCCTGAAGCACCTCGAGCTTCTGCCTCTGCTCCTCGCTCTGTAAAAAGGGCTAAGACATCTCTTTCCCTGGACCTCGGAAATCCTGGTCCCCATATGCAGTATTTCTTCGAGATGGCAGGAAACCAGATTCCTGAGGAGGCCATAGCTGCTTGGGACAAGCTGTCATTAGCCGAGGGTGCACGAGCTGCTCTTCATGCCAATGCCCAGAGTTTGTTCCATTATCTTAAGCATGGGGAGAAGATTGTAGAAACGGCTCGAGGTGACCAAAGGCTTGCTGAGGAGGTGAAACAACTCAAACAGTCTATCAAAATCAAGGATGATGAAAAGAAGAAGTATATGGATGCCAATAGGAAGCTTAAGTCTGCTGAAACCAAGTTGATAAAGGAACGTGACCAGCTGTCTAATTCAGTTGCTGCCCTTGATGCCGAGAAAGAAGAGTTGGTTTCTTCCCATGCCAAGGAGATTCATGAGCTAGGGCTAAAGATGGAGGCTATGAATGTCAAGCTAGCCGAGGAAAGGTCTGCTCAAAAGGAGAAAAGGAAGGAAGCCTATGGTATAGGCTATAATGCGGCCATCAATGACTATATTGAATCCACCTACCTCCGATTTCCCGATTTAGACTGGTCTCAGCTGGGCGAGGATGCTGTGAAAGCTGTGGAGGACATCAAGAAGAGGGAAGCTGCTGCGGCTAAGGTGGACTCTGTTGATCCAGCTGATTTGGAAAAAGAGGTGGAGGTTCCCTCGGAAGATCCAGCTGAAGCTAAAGCAGACGCCTCTAACACAGCTACCCCTGTTCCTCCTACTCCAAGGGCTGAGGTATCTCCTGACACCCCTACTCCTTAATTCCTTGAAATCAAAAACTTTTCCTACCCCTGCGTGGGTTTAAACTCTTGAATCATTTTGAATGGCTTTGGTACCCATTAACTTTGAATTTTATGAGGTCGTGGGCTCCTCGTATTGCCTCACAAGATGTAATCCATAACTTTGCTTCCCTTAATTATGCATCTTTAATTTCCATATACCCTCGTATTGTTCTGGATTTACCATGTTGAATACATATATGCTAGTAACAAAGCACCTACTTTAACCCGCATATGAATTGTCCATTCGTAGCTAGATTAATTAGATCAGCTTCATAAGCAATGCCTAGCTCATCATGAATTCTGTATCCTAACACTTCCTGTTAAGTAAATATTTTCCATCTATGATTAATGCCAATAATCAAAACATATCGAATTACCTAAAACCACATAAGATAATTCTTGTTTTTCGAATACGGATAACATCCTTCCAATACATATATCATAAAGCTTCTCTTAATATGATTTAACATGTATGATGGTCATACCAGTTTGACACCCAACCAATCCTTTTTCCATGTTAAAGATATCCCATCCAATTCATCATAAAATCCTCATGAATAATTGTCCTTAAACAATCATACATATTGATGTGTAAAATTCCAAAGTAAGGTAGAGCTTCCCATTTGCTCGCACCTTGCCTTTCCGCGTAAAGAGTGATCATATGGCCAATGCCTTGGTTCCCATATGACTTTGTTTTATTTTGTAAAAAGAATCCATAAAACCTTTTTCCAAAAATATGAACGCAATGCACCTCATATGTGAGCTTCGCCTTTTTAACCAGCTTGAAGCTTATTGTCGATTTTTATGTAAGTTATTCCATTTCATGTAGCCTGAATCCTGGCTCCTACATGATACATTTTTTTCTCTTTGGCTCTTCATGCGCCCAGATTCCCTGGGATTTGCATGGACCTGATAGTATATTTCCAGAGCAGCTTCCATACTGGAACCTCCTCATAGGTGGACCAGTTTTGCGAACCTCTTTCCATGAGGTTCCTCATGTACCAGAATCCATTCCAAAATCCATTCCAAAATCCATTCCAAAATCCATTCCAAAATCCATATACATGTATTTTTATTCCGATTTTTGTTATACTTCCAATTTTTTAGCTTCCTATATTCAGGAAATTTTTCGAAGGGGAGGTGGTATAACCTACTACCCCCCAAGTTCTTTAATCATGTTACCAACTATGATGGAGAACTTAAAACCACCTATTTACACATACGTTTTCATACCAATTCCACAAAGTATATAAGGAACACAACATAATTCATAAGCAAAACATGTTATATATAAGAGAAAGCAACAAATTTATTGGCCTCATGGAAGCAAAGATTCATGACATTTCCTATCGGTGAGGTGTACATGCACTACCCCCCGAGCATAGCAAGACAAAATCAAATCACCTACTTGTCCTAGAGATGGCAGCTATAACTAATAAACTACCTTTATTAATCCTATACCTGAAAGAGGTCTACTTAAAAGCGTTACCTGAAAAAAGCACCTACTGGTAATATTTCCTCAAATGTTCGGCATTCCATGCCCTAGGGATCAGCTTCCCATCCAAATCGGTCAAATGATAAGTACCTTCCCAAAGAACCGTCTTTATAAGGTAAGGTCCTTCCCAATTGGCACCAAATGCACCATGACCAGGTACCCTCATGTTGGGTAGCACCCTCCTTAAAACCAAATCACCCACCTTCAATGGGCGAGCTCGTACCTTCTTATCAAAATATTTTCGGGTACGCTGCTGGTATGCAGCCAGCTTCAGCTGTGAATTCATGCGCACCTCTTCAACAAGATCCAAGTACAAGCGATGATTCACCTCATTATCCTCCGGATTATAATTTTCCCTCCTGAATGAACCAGCTCCTATCTCGACAGGCACCATTGCCTCACAACCATATGCCAAGGTGAATGGTGATTCACCTGTTGTAGTTCTTGGAGTGGTATTATAAGACCACAATACCATTGGAAGCTCCTCCGGCCAGCTTCCCTTTCGTTCCTCCAGCTTGGTTTTTAGAGTGTGTTTTATTATCTTGTTCTCAGCCTCCGTTTGACCATTGCTTTGGGGGTGGCAAACAGCTGAGAACCCCTTTTGAATTCCGAGGTCCTCACACAAACCTCGCATCTCCCTGCTGTCAAACTGCTTCCCATTGTCTGAGATGAGCTTATAAGGTATTCCATACCTACAAACTATAGCTCGAAACACAAATTCCTTCAATTTTGCAGCAGTTATTGTAGCCAAAGGTTCCGCTTCAGCCCACTTTGTAAAATAATCCACTGCAATGACTGCGTATTTTACTCCACCTTTTCCCTTGGGAAGCTCCCCAATCAGATCTATACCCCAAACCGCAAAAGGCCAAGGACTGGTGAGGGGCTTAAGGGGTACAGCTGGGTTGACACCCGATTTCGCGAACCTCTGACAGCGATCACATGCACGAGCATACTTATGAGCATCTCTTTGCAAGGTTGGCCAATAATATCCTTGACGAAGTATTTTGTGTGCCAATGAGGTTCCCCCAGAGTGGTTACCACAAATCCCCTCATGGATCTCCCTCATAATATACTCACATTCGTCTCCAGAAATACACCTTAGCAAAGGCTTATTAAAACCCCTCTTATACAAAATTCCTTCATAGATCACATACCTTGCCGCTTTATATTTCAATTTCCGAGCTTCATCCTTATCTCCTGGCAAAATCCCCTTAGTGATGTACTCCACTATGGGAACCATCCAGTGATCCTCCACTGTAGTTTCCATATTCAAAATCTCGATTTTTGAAATACTCGGTTGACGCTGAACCTCAAGGGGAATAACTCCTAACAATGTAGCTTCCCTTTGAGAGCCTAGCTTAGCCAGTGCATCTGCATTCGCATTCTCTGACCTAGGAATCTGTTCCAGATTCACCTCCCTGAATCTCTTCACCAATTCCTGTGCATACCTCATGTATAAATCAGTACGAGGGCCTCGAGCTTGAAACCCTCCTTTAATGTGCCAAACCACCAACATTGAATCACTGAAAACGGTCAAATTTTCCACCTTCATTTCTAAAGCTAGCTTCAAACCAGCAATCAGAGCTTCGTACTCCGCATCATTGTTAGTTGCGTAGAATGAAAAATGAATAGCACTCTGCAACTTGTGTCCCTCAGGGCTTACTAGCACTATACCAGCTCCTGCTCCATTAGAGTTAACTGCCCCATCCACATACAAAGTCCACCACGGAGCACAATTTTCCACAGGTACCTTTGCAACAGGTAGCCCTCCAAAAGCTAGCTCACTAGAAGGTAGCTCACCAGCAGGTAGCTCACCAGTAGGTATACATTCGTTTCCACCTACCTCGAAGGATGGAGGAAATTCCAACAGAAAATCAGCCAACGCTTGCCCTTTTATTGCAGATCTCGGCTTGTATTCAACATCAAATTGTCCTAATTCAATAGCCCACTTCATCAACCTTCCAGAAGCTTCTGGTTTATGTAACACCTGCCTTAGAGGGAAAGAAGTCCGTACTTCAACCTTGTGAGACTGGAAGTAAGGTCGAAGCTTCCTCGAAGCAAGAATCAATGCATAGGCTAGCTTTTCCATGTAAGTGTATCTGGTTTCTGCATCCAGCAATCTCTTGCTTACATAATACACCGGAAACTGCACCTTCCCTTCTTCTCGTACCAGAACCGCACTGATAGAATACTCAGAAACTGCTAGGTAAAGTATCAGAACCTCACCGTCAATTGGTTTAGAAAGGAGCGGGGGGCTACCCAGCTACTCCTTTAGCTTCTCAAAAGCAGCTTCACATTCAGCTGTCCACTCAAAGTTCTTTCCTTTCTTAATTGCTGAGAAGAATTCCTTACACCTGTCTGAAGATTTTGAGACGAACCTGTTAAGAGCTGCAACCCTCCCTGTTAATGACTGAACCTCCTTCACGCTCTTGGGTGACTTCATTTCCAACAAAGCTTTAATTTTTGCAGGGTTAGCTTCAATACCCCGGTGATTAACAATGAACCCGAGAAACTTCCCAGATTCTACCCCGAATACACATTTCTGAGGGTTGAGCTTCATTCTATATTTCCTCAATATGTCAAACATTTTTGCCAAGTGCGAAACATGATCAGCTGCCTCTCTTGACTTTACTAACATATCGTCAACATATACCTCCATTGTTTTCCCAATTTGATCCTTGAACATCATGTTTACCAGACGCTGATACGTAGCTCCCGCGTTAATTAGACCAAAAGGCATCCCAATGTAGCAATACAACCCTCTATCCGTTATAAAGGAAGTATGTTCTTGGTCTGGGCCATACATAGGAATCTGATTATATCCTGAATATGCATCCATAAAGCTTAGCAGGGCATGCCCAGCAGTTGCATCTACCAGCTGGTCAATACGAGGAAGCGGGAAGCTATCCTTTGGGCACGCTTTATTCAAGTCTGTAAAATCCACACAAGTGCGCCATTTTCCATTGGGCTTTTTGACCAGCACTGGATTTGCCAACCACATGGGGTAGAAAGACCCCCTCACCAAACCAGCTGCCAATAATCTGTCCACCTCTTCTCTCAAAGCGGAAGCTCTTTCACCACCTATAGCCCTTCTCTTCTGTCTTACCGTTTTCGCTTCTGGATCAATATTAAGACGATGACACATTACCTTTGGGTCTATTCCAATCATATCCGAATGATCCCAAGCAAACACGTCCATATTCTTTCTAAGGAAGCTCACCAGAGCTTCCCTCATATTCGAATCCAGCTGTTTTCCAACTTTCAGCTCCTTACTAGAATCAGTGTCATCTACCATAAAAGATATAGTATCTCCTGCAGCACCAACTTTTTCTTTGGATTCGGGCATTCTAGGATCCAAATCAATTTCCACCAGGTTCCCTTTACCATCCACCTGGGCAGATTCAGGTACCTCTTTCTGTGATTGCTCCAAAATTTCCACCTCATCGAAGTCACTATCATTGACTTCTTCCAAGATGCCTTCAACAAAATCATCATTACCGTTTCCATTTTTCTGTTGAGGTGCCTCCAGCATAAGCACCTCCCTTCCAGTACCTTCCCCCAAAAACGAAGCTACATCCATGTAAGGGTCTTCATCTGGATGTTGCACAATCATAATTGTATTGCATGATTCTCTCTCACATACCCCTCCTTTCCTTTGAGAGGACTCTTCAGCCGAAGTATTTGGAAGTCCAAGATAGCGATAACAGTTGTCAGTTGTTCCACCATCTACCAATAGCAAGTGTTTTGAGGCTTGCTCTGCAGTACGCAAGGCCTTACCGTAACATTCTCGTGAGTCTGACTGACATCCTCGTAGGCACCCAATCCCATTAGGAGTTGGAAATTTCATTGAGAGATGGTAAATAGAAGTCACCACACGCATCTCCTTCAAAAAAGGCCTGCCCATGATAGCATTATAAGATATGTCTTCGTTCACAACCATAAACTCTGCAACCTGGGTTGCCACATAAGGTTCACTCCCCATCCTGATTGGGAGTTTCACTCGTCCCACAATCTGAACTGGACCTCCAGTAAATCCATATAAATCGTTGTAAGAAGGGAACATTTCTTTATCCAGGAGACCCATTTTTTGGTAGGTATCGTAAGCTATTATGTTACAAGAGCTTCCATTGTCCACCAAAATTCGATGCATATTCATTCCCCCAATGGAGAACATGACCACCAGAGCATCATTATGTGGGTGATGCACATGCCTTGCATCTTCTTCAGTAAAAGTAATGTCTGCAGCTTCCCCCTTAAACAGCTTTGGGGGTCTTTCAGCCAGGTGGAAGACATTAGTAAGGGGAGCTCCTTTAGCCTCCCGGGCAAAATTTTTCATAGAGTTCCTGCTTGTGCCTCCAATGTATGGACCTCCTATTATGGTACGGATACTGTTTGCCCTTGCTGTACGATCAGGTACCATTTTTTCTGCCTCCTTTCTCTCTTTCTCATCTTTATACTTTTTCGCCTCTTGCGCCACAAACTCAGTAAGGTATCCCTTCCTAATTAAATCCTCAACATGATCCTTCAAGTGATGACAGTCAGCCGTCTCGTGTCCGTTTGCATCATGAAATGCACAATATTTTCCTAGGTCCCTCCTCCCAGGTGGGCCGATACGGGTCGGCTTCCTGAACACTCCAGCTTTATCCCCAACCTCAAACACATGCTCAAGGGGTGCCGCCAATGGGGTATATTCTGAATATCTATTATGACTCTTCAAGGGTGGAGGCTTGTATTCCACAGACCTCCTTGAACCAGTTGCATTCACAGTTAGAGGTGCTGTCCTTTCCTTGCGACCAGTTTCCCTTTCTGTGGAAGCTGAAGCTCCATGATAGGAAGCACGCCTGTCCACATTTCTTCTCCTGGGACTATAGGACCTTCTCCTTTTTCTCCCATTCCAACCAGTTGGGTTGTTATCTTTCTTCAATTTAGCCATAGATTCCTCAACTACTTTATGAGCTTCAGCCCGTGCATAAAAATCAGCCAGCGTGACAGGTTCCTCCTTTTGAAGCTCCTTCCAGAAATCACTCCCAGGCCATATCCCAGCTATCAGAAAATTCTTATAGGTTTCATTGGTTGCCTTCCTCACTTTGGGTACCTCTGCGTTAAAACGCTTAAAATACTCTTTGAGAGTTTCCTTCTCCCTTTGCTTGATATTTGCCAAAGTGTTAGCAGGAGGTGCAAATGCCACAGTAGCCCGAAATTGAGTCACAAAGAGTTCACTCATTTGCCTCCAGGAGCGAATTGAATTAGATGGCAGCCTCTTGAACCACTGATGAGCATTATCCCTTAGGGTAGCTGCCAACAGCCGGCATTTTGTGCGATCCCTAACTTGGTACACCTCCATCTCAGTACTAAAACGGCTGAGATATTCCACTGGGTCTGTGGTGCCATCAAACTTCAAATCTCCTACCCCCCTGTACCTAGGTGGAATGGGTGAATCCCGGACCTTTTTAGTGAAAGGTGAAGCTACAGCTAGCCCTGATGTCGACCTCTTCTCAGCTTTAATTTTTTCCAGAGCTTTCCTCAAATCAGCCACCTTATAATTTGCATCCTCTCCGTCTGAGAGGTATTCCTCACTTTCATCTGAATCTTCATTCGAATCTCCATTCTGTTTGTGAGCTGAACTGTTTCGGGAGCTGGAGCTGCCTTCACTCCCGACAGCTGATTGGAGCTTGGTCGACCTAGACCTCCTGTCATGAGCCCGCTCTTCCTCTCTAGATTTTTCCTTCCTATAGCTCTTAGAACCCCTCGACTGAGACTTGTCAAGGTTGTCATTTCCATCCACCTTTTCTTTTGTTCCATCCAACACATGCCGTAAATCTTTACTATTGAGCTTCTTCCCAACACGATCAAATACACTCACACTCCTAGTTGGGGAGTCCACAGGAGCTTCCTTCCGATCGACATTTTCCCGATCTGTTTCCACATCAGAAAAATCATTTTTCCGAGCCTCTTGTTCAGGCTCTTCTTCACTCCCAAAGTCCAAATTTCTTGGTGTCACTTCACGGCGCCTAAAACGCCTTTCCGAGGACCTATGTTTTCTTTGCCCTTTCTTTCTCCGTGACGATTTCTTTTCCAGCTGGTCGATCCTACCATCCATAGCTTGAAGATGGTTGAGGATATCCTTAGCAGTTACTTCACCATCAGGATTGGCCTTATGCCTACCCTCCTCGCCGCTAGGCGTTCGAACGGGTTCAGAATTTTCCGACATTGATTCCAGAAAGAAACCCCCCCTCCTTCTAGCGCCAAAAATGTTATGCAAAAAATTCACACAACACCCCGAAAAAGCCTCGCCGGAATAACGGGAATTATCCTTGGTTTTCGGATAATTAACAAACCGAACAGCTGTACCAAAACAGGGCAGCTGAACCTAATAATCATATTTTGTGTTTTTTGGGCTGAATTAGCAAGTTCACCGGACAAAATGGCAAAAATCCGGCCAAGTATGTCCAGGGATGTATTACTTAGGGTACACGTGCCTTGTGTATTCAAAGAAGTAAAAAACCGAACCCCTTGCTAATTGCCTACATATCCTATTTATAGGAATCAAGCCCTAATGTAGTTCTTTTAGGTTAGGAATCCTTTCCTTGTCCATTAAGCCACAAATTGATAAGATTTAATCCCTCCATCCATGTTAATCTCGAAGTCTTTGTGTAGAAATATGACTTTTCCTTAAATCAGCTACCCCCTTAGTAGAATCCTATTCGAAATAGAACTCCTAAATCCTACTCATATGAGGACTCCATGTATGTGTGGACATATATATCACAAATATCCAATATTTACTATATTAGAAACGTGTATTTCTATAAAATAAACTGTTAATAGGACTCAGTTTACGCATCCTAAAAACTAGGAGGTAATCCTTATCCACTCGGCCAACAGAGGTGGAACCTGTGAGCCCACCTGCACCTACACAGCTTCCCAAAAAAGCGAACCTCCACCTCCAGAGCTTCCCTCTGGAGGTACACCTCTTTCCTTCCAGCTACTTTGTTCCTACCTTTTCAACACCCTACCAGGCCTCCAACATCCATGGGCCCAAAACTAAACCCATTACAAATTTTGGGCACAACAGTCATAATTGTATTCAATGAATTTGGCTATGGCGGTAGAACTTGATCCTCTTCTATTTTGCAATGATAATATTGCTTGAGTAATCATCTACATATTAAGCAAAATAAAAGTTAGATCAATTGAATACAACTTGTAAACATCATTTCATTTGTACAATCTATTAATGTAATATTTCATTTACCCAATAGAAAGGAATTACCTCTTGATAAGAAGGATGGAAGCGCCTAAAAGAACTTGGTTCAACATTCATCATCAGAACCATGATGTTGATATGAAGATTAAAGGAATCCTCCTGCTTTTTCCCAAGATTAATTTCTTTTGAAAGCTCTCTATCTCAAGTTAGTTGTTTCTTACAAGTGTTTAGATGTGTGTGTTACAATAGGTTTTTATAATGACTCACATCTACACGCTTGAAAATTCTAGGCACCCAAAATTCTAGGCGCCCGCGCCCAAAATAATTCAAGCTGTTAAAACTAAATTCAAGAATTTCCAAAAAAAGCGGGAATTTTCCCACGAGGAACAAGCAAAAATCAGTTAAATATTTTAAAAATAATGAAAATAAATACTAAACATTCATAACATGTGAAATTTATTGCCGACAATGAATTAAGATGAGTTATGGAAATATTGGATTTATAACTGGTATATGCATGCAAAATAATAAAACTAATGCCTTCTGAAATAATTTTCATGTATTATAACACAAAGTGCTACAAAAAACAAAAAACTAAGAAATTAAATGGGAGGGAATATTTTTTCATAAAATTATAGAAACTGAAAGTGTTCGTTGAATTTGAATCAAAGAAAAAGAATTTTTTCGAAATCACCCAAACCATAAATTTAAAATTTGACACTACCAGTCTTACTTAAAAAAGGAATTTATTTTTTATTTATTTCTTAAAAATTATGAAAATAAATATAAAAGTTTAAAAATATTAAAGTAACATGGTACGTTAAAATAATTAGTTTAGACAATAAGTATAAATTAACTTTCTTAAAGAACAAAAATCTTGAATTTAAAATTTGTTGATACATCCATACAAAATTAAACTGATTTTCTTACGGCTTGGAAAATTATCATGTAGTTCGAACAACATAACACATTATACAATAAAAAGAAAAGTTTCGAGGATAATAGTGATTTAGACAGAAGAAAAATTTAAAATATTAAACATAACTAAATGTGTTATTTTAAATATAAGGTTCATATTTACAAGTTAAAATACCTAAGTTGAAAAGATAATATTGTTGTAACTTTTAAATTATTTTTTTGAGAATGTTAGATATAGGAAGTGTATAAAGAACAAAATTAATATCAAAAATGTATTTGACTGTTATAACAAATTAAAATTTGATTGACTTTAGTATCTCGTTAAAGTTTAATCTTATTTTAAATTTTTAGACAATCAAAATCATAAAAACTTAATTTTGATCAAAGGAGTTTGGATATAGAGGTTTGGAAATATGTTAGAAGGTTAGTATCTTTGTCTTATTAAAAAAACTGAACTATTAACAACATAAATGTTTCACTAGACAAGTTTTATCCTATTGCCTCCTTTTAGAATGTTGTACGAACGATTAAAATAGAGAGGCCCTATATGAATGGTAAGCCTATATCTAGTGCAGGTCTATTTTTTTTAAAGAATTAACATGTCACTCTATTGCTATCATATACAATTAGGTAAACCTAATATTTGTTGTTTACCTTTTAGAATCAGTATTTTGATAAAAAGGATGGAGGGAGTGGAATGCAAGCCTTGGAAACGGTTATTAATTTGGGACATCTTGGAGACAAATATGCAGAAGGAATTATCCTAATACTCCAAAGAGGTGTGCACAAGCTCAACAGGATGCAAATGATACTCTTGGAAGAAAACAACTACAACCACAGCTTTAGAAGAAATTCGCAAACACTTTCCTGAAATAATCAAGGGCATGTGGATTAGGAATGCCATGATTGTGGGACAAGAAATGCCACATTGTTGTACAAAGCACACAACACACAACTAATTCAGCAAGGTAGGATAAAGTGAACCAGGTTAAGTTACATTGTGAAGATTGCTCTTGCCATCTAGAGCTCCTTCCACTTTGGAGTATTTTACCTAATCTCATCTAGGGAGCTGAGCTTTTTATTTTTGTTTCGTCATGTGTGTTTAACAGGATCAAGGGTTTCATTGTATATAAAAAATTTAACACATGTAGATAATGCAGCATCAATACGCATTTTGTAAATTATCAGGAATCAATGCCCAATTAGAAAACTATGATATTCTCTAATACATAAAAACCATCCACAAATAACTCTAGTAATATAAACACTATTACTACGGGAATTATGATAGATAAATAACACAAAGTTAGTTAAACTTAAAACGAGTAGAAAAGTTTAGAAAGAATTGTTTTTGTTGAATGTCCATAACCCATCCTATTTTGGTGAATTCTTTATCCGGCTATCATTCTTGGTAGTGAAATCGACACTGTTGTGCCAGATGTAATTGGACATCATCCAAGTTGCAATGATCTTGAGGTGGACTCACAATGCCGTCTTGGATTGGGACGTGGTAAGAACCTATTCTTGGTAGGTCCTAGGCCATAGGGCTGGACCAGAATTGTTGGGTTACCAGAAATCAATAGTGAAAATGATACAATGCACGTAAAGACTCCGTGTCCCACTCAATCAACTCATGCTCAGGTACACTCAAAGGAATTGGATCGGAGAATACTAGGTTATCCAAAGTTCATAACAACCGGGCTGTCGTGAGAAATGGATTGACGATGCTCCATGCTACCAAAAATTTGGTATGAGGAAGCATAGCTAAGAAAGCTTCTACTCGAGGTGGAGTGTTGTTTCTTTTTTGCCTTGTCAACTTCAACTCATAAAATTTCCTTAATGAGATTCATAGATAAATTGAGACGTATCATTATGTCTCTAATTATAAGTACATATAAATACACACACATAGTGGCAGAGCACTTGCATTGCAGTATACTTTGTCATTAAATTCATTTCTTCAAATAATTATATTAGGCAAGACAATGTATTATTAGTACTATTAAAATCTACTCGACTTGTTTACCTTTTTTATTTAGAAGTTGCTAGCCCATTTTTGATTAGATGGGGGGCATTTTGTACATAAAAATATGTCTACAACTAACAAAAGCTCTTTTTCCTATCCATACGACAAAGCAAATTAATTATGCACTTAAAAAAATGTGTTCATTCCCCAATAATTAGACAAAAAAATATAGTGATTGGTTAAAAAAATGTTCTCAAATTAAGATTAATCTGACTAAAATAAACATATCCATAGTTTTAATTCTTGTCATGCACTAAAGAGAAAGAGACTCAAGAAGGAGTAATGGTACACGCTTGGGGATAAACACTACAAGAAAAATGGCCTTTTCCTACCGTCAATTCGGTAGGAAAAGGCCCAAAATCGGTAGGAAATGCGGCATTTCGTACCGGACCCCTTCGGTAGGAAATGCTTAAGTGGGAAATGACTTTGGTAGGAAATGATAGTGACCGGGTCAAACGTGGGTCCCACACATTGACGTGGCCTTCCAAGTCAGCTTCCAAGTCAGCTGCCACGTCATACGCCACGTGTATTTTTGTGACATGCTGGCAGCCCATTTCCTACCGACCATCCTTTAACAAGTTGGTAGGAATTATTTCAGAAGTCAAATAAAAAGCCATTTCCTACCGTCCTTATGAATGCGGTAGGAAATGGCTTGAAAACAGTAGGAAATACTGGGTTTCGAATGGTAAAACGGTAGGAAATGGCTTGAAGATTGTAGGAAATACTGGGTTTTGAATGGTAAAACGGTAGGAAATGGCTTGAAGACGGTAGGAAATACTGGATTTTTTTTAAAAAAAAAAATTGGTTTTGTTGATTTTCATTTACAACAAAATGCTCAAATCGTAATAAAAACTACAAAAATGCAACCATAAAAACGCAAGCACAACAAAAACACATTCATCATATAAAGAAATTCAAACATATATCATAACCATAAACAATCATTCTCCCTTATTACAATCATAATATTCAAAAGTTATAAATTATTTAAAATAACAAGAAATCAAGAACATTTTATACAAACTTAATTAACCATTGCCTTCAACATCTTTATCCTTATATATAATGATCATTTATTTCCACCCACCATCATTGTCTTTACACCAATTTTCTTGGCCCATTTGTCTTTTCCTTCATCCATGAAGTTAGATTTATATATAATAGTCTTGCTATCCTCATCAAGTACCAACAATTTACATAAGAAGCAAAAATAAGTAAGTAGTACTAGGATATGAAATAATCAAACAACAAACTAAGTATGGGATAAATTTTACCTAATAATCAATATGTGAAAAATGAAAGAGATTATGTATGTGGTTGCTAATGATATATATTAAAGATTGAATCTAAAAATTTTCAGTGGTATAAGATGAAGAGGTGGAAAAGAGAGTTGAAATGAAGGGAAATGAAGAAAGGCATTGTTTTATAAATCTGAAATACAAATTTCCTACCGCATTTTTATATTTCCTACCATCTAGCGGTAGGAAATGACTTTGGGCGCAATTTTTGAATTTTGGTTTGGCACTCATTTCGAATTTTTGGTTTAGGCGCTCATTTTGAATTTTTCGTGAATTATAATTTCCTATCGCATGATACCATTTCCTACCGTAAACCGGTAGGAAATGGAAAAAAAATGAAAAATTAGACAGCAAGGATTCGAACCCCCATCTCCAGCAAAATTTGTACTATCTCCAACCACTATGCCAAGGTGTTTCTTGTGTTTTAATGTCACTCTAGAATTATATAATCACAATACCTTGTTTATCACTTTTTCATTAAAAAGTCCTTACAAATGAACTTTAAAAATCATAATTTTTTGCAAATGTCACTAATTCATAGTGATTTTGAAATTCCCATGGTTGGATCATTAAAAAATATAACTGGAAAAATGAATTAGTACAAATTATTGTTAAAATAGGGGTTTTTCCTTATAAAATCGCGTCAAATGAATTTTAAAAATCTCAATTTTTTTCACACATGACTAATTTGCAGTGATATTGAGATCCGTACGGTTAAATCGTTCAAAAAAAATTTAAAAAAACATAAAGTCCAATCGTAGTAACCCTAAATCTAACCCCTAAACTACAGGAAGCTAAGTTGTTTAAGATGGTGAATAATATTTTTAAAAAAAATTAATTTGTAAATGCATCATTTTGTTTTGGAACTACGTGTACTAATATACAACGAGTTCAACAAAATAAATAAAAAAAGGTTGAAATTATTTTGTAATAAATGAGGGTTAAAGTCAAATTACTAGTTGACCGTTAAATTACCTAATCAAATAAATTAATTAAATTTTAAAATTTTTGGAATAAGATTTATAAATATTGATCTTGACTCCCGTATGGTTCGATCGTCGAAATTCTATTCCAGAATAACGGAATCAAGAATCGGGAATGAAAACTAGTTTAGGGTTTAAAGTCAAATTACTAGTTAACCTTTAAATTACCTAATCAAATAAATTTATTATTTTTTTAAAATTTTGAAATGACGTTTAAAAAGATTGATCTTGACTCCCGTACGGTTTGATGGTCAAAATTTTATTTCAAAATAATCGTATCAAGAATCGGGAACGAAAACTAGTTTAGGGGTTAAAGTCAAATTACTAGTTGACCGTTAAATTAGCTAATCAAATAAATTTATTATTTTTTTAAAATTTTGGAATAACATTAAAAAATATTGATCTTGACTCCTGTATGGTTCGATCATCGAAATTCTATTTCAAAATATTCGAATCAAGAATTGGGAACGAAAACTAGTTTAGGGATTAAAGTCAAAATACTAATTGACCGTTAAATTACCTATTCAAATAAATTTATTATTTTTTTAAAATTTTGGAAAGACATTTAAAAATATTGATATTGACTCCCGTACGGTTTGATCGTCGAAATTCTATTTCAAAATAACCGAATCAAGAATCGGGAACGAAAACTAGTTTAGGGGTTAAAGTCAAATTACTAGTTGACCGTTAAATTAGCTAATCAAATAAATTTATTATTTTTTTAAAATTTTGGAATAACATTAAAAAATATTGATCTTGACTCCTGTATGGTTCGATCATCGAAATTCTATTTCAAAATATTCGAATCAAGAATTGGGAACGAAAACTAGTTTAGGGATTAAAGTCAAATTACTAGTTGACCGTTAAATTAGCTAATCAGATAAATTTATTATTTTTTAAAACTTTTGGAAT
Organism: Saposhnikovia divaricata; assembly: GCA_036435485.1. Classification (NCBI taxonomy): domain Eukaryota; kingdom Viridiplantae; phylum Streptophyta; class Magnoliopsida; order Apiales; family Apiaceae; genus Saposhnikovia; species Saposhnikovia divaricata. The sequence continues at coordinate 90,353,770 of CM071596.1, forward strand.
AATATTAAAAAAGATTGATCTTGACTCCTGTATGGTTCGATCATCGAAATTCTATTTCAAAATATTTGAATCAAGAATCGGGAACGAAAACTAGTTTAAGGATTACAGTCAAAGTACTAGTTGACCGTTAAATGACCTAATCAAATAAATTTATTATTTTTTTAAAATTTTGGAATGACATTTAAAAAGATTGATCTTGACTCCTGTACGGTTCGATGGTCAAAATTTTATTTCAAAATAATCGTATCAAGAATCGAGAACGAAAACTAGTTTAGGGGTTAAAGTCAAATTACTAGTTGACCGTTAAATTAGCTAATCAAATAAATTTATTATTTTTTTAAAATTTTGGAATAACATTAAAAAAGATAGATATTAACTCTCGTACGGTTCGATCGTCAAAATTTTGTTCCAAAATAATCGAGAATTTATTCGAATAAAATATTCGAATCAAGAATTGGGAACGAAAACTAGTTTAGGGATTAAAGTCAAAGTACTAGTTGACCGTTAAATTACCTATTCAAATAAAATTATTATTTTTTTAAAATTTTGGAATGACATTTAAAAAGATTGATATTGACTCCCGTATGGTTCGCTGGTCAAAATTTTATTTTAAAATAATCGTATCAAGAATCGGGAACGAAAACTAGTTTAGAGGTTAAAGTCAAATTACTAGTCGACCGTTAAATTAGCTAATCAAATAAATTTATTATTTTTTTAAAATTTTGGAATAACATTAAAAAATATTGATCTTGACTCCTGTATGGTTCGATCATCGAAATTCTATTCAAAATATTCGAATCAAGAATTGGGAACGAAAACTAGTTTAGGGATTACAGTCAAAGTACTAGTTGACCGTTAAATGACCTAATCAAATAAATTTATTATTTTTTTAAAATTGGGGAATAACATTTAAAAAGATAGATCTTAACTCCCGTACGGTTCGATCGTCAAAATTTTTTTCCAAAATAATCGAATCAAGAATCAGGAACGAAAACTAGTTTAGGGGTTAAAGTCAAATTACTAGTTGACCGTTAAATTAGCTAATCAAATAAATTTATTATTTTTTTAAAATTTTGGAATAACATTAAAAAATATTGATCTTGACTTCTGTACGGTTAGATCATCGAAATTCTATTTCAAAATATTCGAATCAAGAATCGGGAACGAAAACTAGTTTAAGGATTACAGTCAAAGTACTAGTTGACCGTTAAATGACCTAATCAAATAAATTTATTATTTTTTTAAAATTTTGGAATAACATTTAAAAAGATTGATCTTGACTCCCGTACGGTTCGATCGTCGAAATTCTATTCCAAAATAATCGAATCAAGAATCCGGTACGAAAACTAGTTTAGGGGTTAAAGTCAAATTACTAGTTGACCGTTAAATTAGCTAATCAAATAAATTTATTATTTTTTTTAAAATTTTGGAATAACATTAAAAAATATTGATCTTGACTCCTGTATGGTTCGATCATCGAAATTCTATTTCAAAATATTCGAATCAAGAATCGGGAACTAAAACTAGTTTAGAGATTAAAGTCAAAGTACTAGTTGACCGTTAAATGACCTAATCAAATAAATTTATTATTTTTTTAAAATTTTGGAATGACATTTAAAAAGATTGATCTTGACTCCCGTACGGTTCGATGGTCGAAATTCTATTTCAAAATAATCAATCAAGAATCTGGAACGAAAACTAGTTTAGGGGTTAAAGTCAAAAATAAAATAAAATTAGTGAATCTAGTGTGACATGCATCAAAAAAATAGTGAGTATTAATATTTGAATTTTTATGTATTTTAATTCAAATTTTATCGTTTTTCCTATTTTTATTTAAATTTTAATGTAATTCACAAATTTTTATTTTTATTTAGTAGATAAATTTTAATTTTCGGCATAGCACATTTCCTACTGCTTATCGGTAGGAAATGACTTTGGGCGCAATTTTTGAATTTTGGTTTGGGCGCTAATTTCAAATTTTTGGTTCTGGCGCTCATTTTGAATTTTCGTGAAATATCATTTCCTACCGCGTGATACCTTTTCCTACAGAAAAAAATGAAAAATGAGACAGCGAGGATTCGAACCCCCATCTCCAACGAAATTTGTACTACATCCAACCACTATGCCAATGTGTTTCTTGTGTTTTAATGTCACTCAAGAATTATATAACCATAATACCTTGTTTATCAACTTTTCTTTAAAAAGTCCTTACAAATGAACTTTAAAAATCACAATTTTTTGCTAATGTCACTATTTCATATTGATCTTGAAATTCTCACGGTTGGATCGTTAAAAAATATAAATTGGAAGATGAATTAGTACAAATTATTGTTAAAGTAGGGGTTTTTCCTTATAAAAATCACGTTAAATGAATTTTAAAAATCACAATTTTTTTCACACATGACTAATTTACAGTGATAATGAGATCCGTATGGTTAAATCGTTCAAAATTTTTTTTTTTTAAAAAAAAGTCCAACCCTAGTAACCCTAAATCTAACCCCTAAACTAGAACCATAAGTTGTGGAAGATAAGTTGTTAAAGATGGTGAATAATTTTTTTAAAAAAAATTAATTTGTAAGTGCATCATTTTGTTTTGGAACTACGCGTACTATTGTACAACGAGTTTAAAAAAATAAATTAAAACGGATGAAATTATTTTGTAATAAATAAGGGTAAAGTCAAATTACTAGTCAACCATTAAATTACCTAACTAATTTAAAAATTTTGGAATAAGATTTAAAAATATTCATCTTGACTCCCGTACGGTTTGATCGTCGAAAATCTTTTTCAAAATAATCGAATCAAGAATCCGGAACGAAAACTAGTTTAGGGGTTAAAGTCAAAAATAAAATAAAATTAGTGAATCTAGTGTGACATGTATCACAAAAATAGTGAGTATCAATACTTGCGTTTTTATGTATTTTAATTGGAATTTTATCTTTTTTCCTATTTTTATTTAAATATTTAATGTAATTAACAAATTTTTATTTAGTAGAAAAGATTTTAATTTTCGGCACAGCTCATTTCCTACCGCTTATCGGAAGGAAATGTCCACCTGACACGTCAACCAATTAGAAGCCTCCTAGGAGACATTTGCTGGTGAATAGTCGAGGCATTTCCTACTGCCTACACGCGGTAGGAAATGCTAAACACAAAATGGCACTGCCACATGGCACCTGGGGCCCACATCACTCATTTCCTACCGATGTCGGTAGGAAATAAGTCACTCATTTCCTACCGAATTGAGACGGTAGGAAATGGTGTGAATGAAACGACGTCGTTTCATTGGGGACGGACATTGACGTGGCCTTGCGGGTCCCACTCGACTCATTTCCTACTAACTTTGGTAGGAAATGAGTCATCATTTCCTACCGGCCAGGGGTCCGGTAGGAAATGGCCGTTTGACTTGAAAATCGGTAGGAATTGGTCGGTAGGAAATGATTCGGTAGGAAATAATCGGTAGGAAAAGCCCGTTTTTCTTGTAGTGAAATTTTACCATGCTATTTAAAATACTTATTAACCTTTATATATATATATACACCGGTCAATGGTTGAGTTTTATCATTCTCACACACTTAATAGGAAACAAAAAAGAAATAATTAAAAATTAGTTTCTCAGAATTTTAAAATTCAAAAAATTTCCACTAAGCAAGGTGGAGCAAAACCTCACAAATTATCTGGGCACAAATCTCATGTTTTCGTAAAAATGTAATAGCTTTGCAAAAATAAATTCTAAACTTCTTCTAAAAGTTTTTCTTGTGTGCCAATGTAATGAACTTGATGTTTATACAATCCTGACCTTGTTGAATTTTTGATAATAAGGATGTTTTTTTTTAGTTTAATCTCACAGTAATATATTTACAAAAGGGTAAGAAATCAATGATAAAAGAAGCAATTGAGAACATCACAATTCCATCACTTCATATCAGAGATTGAGAATTCTGAACAAATAAAAAGGATAGGCAGTAGCATAATTAATTTACATAGTAACAACCATTAATAAGATAAAAAATACAAGCCTAATTAGTTCTTTGCTAGTTCATTTTTAAGACCTAACGCTGAATCTTAAATGAGTTCTTCACTCTTGTGAGTTTTCCACACTCAACAAGATGTTTCAAGTGACGTAGGAGAGTCTTCCTGAAATTGTTTGGATGGTAGTCATAATTGTAATGATAATATTGGTTGAATAATCACACTACAACATAAGTGGCCTATTGTAACTCCCGCGTGATGTTACAATAGGCCCATTATCCGTTACATTAGGTCTATTGTAACACTTGGGGGCGTTACAACAGGTAGCTATTGTAACGCTTTTGCCCCTCTACTGTAACACTAATAAAGCGATACATTATGTCGCTAATGTAACACTATCAACACCTACTGTAACGGATTTGTAATGTTACATTTGAACTTACTCTGAGGGACAGAACGTGGGGCCCACTAACACGTGGCAATTGTTGGGCCCACCTGACACGTGGCATGTGGGACCCACCTGACACGTGGCATGTGGGACCAATCTGACACGTGGCGTGTAGGATCCACCTGACACATGGCATGTAGGACCCACCTGACACGTGGCATGTGGCACCCGCCTGACACGTGGCATTTCTATTGTAACAGTAAATAGGCAAGTGTAACAGAAAATGGAAATGCATATGCAACACTACAGTAGGCAAATTTAACACTAGAATACAAAAAAATTGAAATAGCTACTTTATATATGCAACATTCCCATTAATAACCATTACATATCCAAACCAAATTTAACCATTACATGTTCAAACCAACATTCAAACCAAATTTAACCATTACAATTTCTCCTTCAACCACAACCACTCCAAACTACTTAAATCACCAACATTGAAAATAAAATAGAAAACTAGGCCAAACTCGGTGTCATTAAAAACTGCACAAACATCATCTAAACTGACTTTTTCATTTTCTGAAAGCTTTACATACACATAATTCTTCTGGAACCATGGATGATTCAAAAGCTTGACTACGCTGCTGATCCATAAAAAAGAGTTGCATGTTTCCTTTGATCAATTGATGTTTCTATAAACACTACGCCATAAACGCACATACGCAACCCCCAAATAAAGTTGCAAAAGACCTGAAAAGCGTTGCGTAAAATCTTACGCAACACTAGAGGGGCGTTGCCAATACCGGCGTTGCGTAAGACCCCTAATGCAACGCTTTTTCCAAGCTATTGCAACACCACGAAAGTATTGCATAAGAGGCCTTATGCAATACCAAAAGCATGCAAACGCAACACTGCATGGGGTTGCATAAGATTTTTCAGCCATGTCAGCATGCTGACATGTAAGCAAGGTGCCACATCAGCATGCTGACATGTAAGCAAGGTGCCACGTCAGCATGCTGAAATGTCATTAGTGGGGCCCACAAGTGCCACGTCATAAATGGGGGGGGGGGCATGCCACGTCATCAGTGAGGCCCACCAAGGTGCCACGTTAGCATTGGGGCCTGCATGCCACGTCAGCAATAGGCCCACATGACACGTCAATAGTAGGAACCCACATGCCATGTCAGCAGTGGGGTCCACTGTCTAACGCAACGCTATTTGAGTCTAATGCAACACTAAATTTTTTTTAAGCAACACCATTCTCTTCAAATGCAACACCATTCTTTTTTTTACAACATTAAAACTATGCTACTGCAACATCAAATAGACATCAAATGCAATGGTTTTTTATAAAAAATTTGAAATGGCTGCTTTGTTCATACATAATACCAACTTGTCCAATCCAAAATAACTAAATGTCCAAAAACCAAGTACAATGATTCCGCCAACAAAAGTACTGGGAGATGGCTACAGTTTACCTTTATGCCAAGTACCCAACCATATTCAGTCTAACTTATACATGTTACAAACTATAATTTACAAAGACCTATGTTTGGGAGGCAAGCCATGTAGGTCACATCGAATGATCCAGAATGTGTAGGGCCATCTGCTCCAACTAACCCAGCCCTGTCCATTGCAAATCTCACTGGCAACTTCTGCAAATCCACATCATGGACTACCTGTGATATGATTGAAGAGAAGGTTGTAATACAAGTTTTAACCCTAACTTTGAATAGAAAAAGTTTTTTTTTTAGAATTTCAATGGAAAGGGTTGGAGAAGCTCTTGATTACCTGGTCATATGCCCTCTGCAAGAAAGATGAGTATATCGCACAAAAAGGTTTTATGCCTTCACAAGCCAATCCTGCTGCAAAAGTTACAGCATGTTGTTCTGCTATTCCAACATCAAAACACCTGGTGGGAAACCGGCGTTGGAAAAGGTTCATGCCTGTTCCTCCACCCATTGCAGCATGGATTGCAACTATTCCTTTATCACTCTCTGCTTCCGCAATCAAAGCATCTACAAAGTACGTTGTGTAAGACTGAGTTTTAGTGCTGGCTTTGAATTGTTGTCCAGTTACTGGATCAAACTTTACAACTCCTGCAAAAACAATCAAGATAATTAGATGATGTCTGTCTGAATTGCAAAATAGGAATTAATATTCTATATCAAGTGCATCTGTTCCTATAATACCTCGTAAAAAATCAAGCAAAGTTTGAATTTACTCTTGACATAAAAAACTTGTCAATGGCATTAATAAAAAGCTATCATGATTCTGAAAAAAATCTCGAACAAGAATTCTATACAAACTTAAATCTTTTGAACGCCAAGTATGAAACGGAACATTTCTAGCTAATAACAATGTAAGAACTACATTTCCACTAATATCGAAACTGAGCAAACATAACTCAACAGTCCAGAGCCACAATACCACAGTCCAGAGCTCCAACAACTCAGATCAGCACACAAGTCACATATTTAAGAAGACCCCACAAATTTGTTGAGTTCTTTTATGTGAACATGAAAGCATTACAAAATAACAAGCTTATGTTTAATAATTGAAGGCCTGATTGTGCTTTGTAGACAGCAGCTTATTAAAAATTCAGAGTTGCATCTTAAACAATAGAGTTGCATCTTAAACTAACACTTGTATTTCTAGTTGTGTGTTACTGTGTTTGACAAATCAAAGTTAGTGTACTGTACTTAGTATCTGTACTTTGTAGATTTTTCTAGCTAATAGTTTAATGTACTGTATTACCTAGTAATATACAAAATAGTAGGACTCGACTGAAGTACACTAATTGAGATAAATATAAATATTACCTTCTTGGTCCCAAGAATTGATGAACTTTCTATTACTTCAGTTGTACTCAAGTTCACGTCACATTCTTCTCTTAAAAGATCACCCAGGGTTGGTTTCACCTGGTTTCCAAGAAAAACTATTCATGATTAATTGCAGAGTACAAATTATAACTACATCAGATAAAATTGCAATTATTTGCACGGAACTCAAATGGAGGTTGACTGTTTGTGCATGCGAATTCCAATTCGTCAATATTGCATGAATAGGCAGTTCGTTTTACATAAAAATCTGCATTGTAGATAGTTATGTAGCTTAAGTGGACAGATATTTTTGCACTAAGGTCTTTCATTCAACAAACTGATCGAGATATATATCCTACATAAATTATAGAAAAGCCATAGAGCTTTCTTCCAGTACATCAAATTGGTCTTTTTGCAGACATGGACGTATCTAATAATAGACAAGAAAAAACTAGGTTCAGATTACTTAAGGTTCCACCAACTCACCTCCGGTTGCATTTTCTGTCCTTGTTCTTTTAAACAGCTTAACATATTGTTGCATAAGATTTTGACTGCAACCTGTAACGGAGATACTTCAAATGTAAATCTATTATATAATATATCTAATACTGGTCTACACTGACATATCAATACGATGAAAAAATTATCGGATTCCTACTACGGATGGATGCAAGAAGGTTAGCCTCAATATTTTCCTTTTTATCCACCATACATTGAGCAAGAGTTGCCACAATTAACTCTGCATAAATCAGAAAGTAGTCATAAACCGAGGAAATCATAATTACAAATCGAACATAATTAACCAATGAATCTGGGATAAAATAGTAAGTTAAAGTAACCATAATAACATGCAACACCACAAGATCATGACATGTAGGGTCCCCTCATTCATATAAAGCCCATTCCAGATTTATACTTAACAAAATCATATCTAGGTATTCATTTGGACTGCAAAACTGTGTGAAGTGCGCTCAGTGATTATGTAAATTACAAACAGATAGGCAAGAGGAACAACAAACCTTCAAGATCACTCTCAGCAGGTGTTTTTTTGTTGCAGCTTGAATTCATTGATAGTCGCCTATAAGGGTTAAAAGAACTCTCCTCTGAAACTTGTGAATTAATTTTGCCCACAGTAAGCATAACAAACGGGTATTTGGGAGGCTTATTAAATCCAGTTCCTCCATTCATCTGTTTCAAGTCATGTAAAGCTTTGAGTTCTAGAATTCAATCCAAGCCCCGAAATGCAAAGACCAAACTAAAGAAGCCCTGAAATCAAAGTGAGAGATTGATTAATTGGTGTTTGAGTGAAAAAATAAAATCAATTGAACATAATATTAAAAACCCCTGATTTGAAGAACAAACCCTCGACCGAACACCGAAACCAGAGTCTTGACTAAAGTCTCAAATTAATTGGAAAGTTGAAGAAGCAAATTACGCACGAATTTGAAGAAGTTGAGAGATTGAGAGTTAGGGAGGGTTTTACCAGAGAGAGGGAGAGAGTGAGAGAGAGGGGTTTTAGATCTAAAAGAGAGAGATATTTTGTTAAAGTGGGAGTCAAAATTGAATGGGCGGTATTATTTGCGCCACAAACATTTCATCGGGCGGTATTATTTGCCACTCAAATATTTCACCGGTATGTGTGCTAATATCTGATATTGTCAATATATTTATGTATTTTTATTTTTATTATTAAAGAATTTTTTATTTTAAATTTACTAAATAAATATTTAAATTGATTTGTATTTTATGCGAAGATCAACTTTGATCAACATTCCGGACAAGAGTAGTTAAAAAAAATTATATCTTGCCATCCGTGCGATTTAAAAAATTACCACATCACTAAAATCATTATATCTTGAAATCCGTGCGATTGGAATGTCGAAAAAATAATTTAAAAAACTAGATTCATCATTCGGGACAAGACTAGTTAAAAGGAAGGTCGACTTTGACCGGTTTGACCGTTATAAAACAAAACCAAATAAATATAGGAAATTTTTTGCAAAATTACCACATCAATAAAATCGTTATATCTTGACATCCGTGCGATTGGAACGTCGAAAAATTAATTTAAAAAAATATATTCATCATTCGGGACAAGACTAGTTAAAAGGAAGGTCCACTTTGACCGGTTTGACCGTGATAAAACCAAACCGAATAAATATAGGAAATTTTTTGAAAAATTACCACATCACTAAAACCACTATATCTTGAAATCCGTGCAATTGGAACGTCGAAAAAATAATTTAAAAAACTAGATTCATCATTCGGGACAAGACTAGTTAAAAGGAAGGTCGACTTTGACCGGTTTGACCGTTATAAAACCAAACCAAATAGAAATTTTTTTGAAAAATTACCACATCACTAAAATCGTTATATCTTGACATCCGTGCGATTGGAACGTCGAAAAAATAATTTTAAAAACTAGATTCATCATTCGGGACAAGACTAGTTAAAAGGAAGGTCCACTTTGACCGGTTTGACGGTTATAAAACCAAACCAAATAAATATAGGAAATTTTTTGAAAAATTACCACATCACTAAAATAGTTATATCTTGACATCCGTGCGATTGGAACGTTGAAAAAATAATTTAAAAAAATAGATTCATCATTCGGGACAAGACTAGTTAAAAGGAAGGTCCACTTTGACCGGTTTGACCTTTATAAAACCAGACCAAATAAATATAGGAAATGTTTTGAAAAATTAACACATCACTAAAATCGTTATATCTTGACATCCGTGTGATTGGAACGTCAAAAAAGTAATTTAAAAAAAATAGATTCATCATTCGGGACAAGACTAGTTAAAAGGGAGGTCCACTCTGACCGGTTTGACCGTTATAAAACCAAACCAAATATATATAGGAAACTTTTTGAAAAATTACCACATCACTAAAATCGTTATATCTTGACATCCGTGCAATTGGAACGTCAAAAAAATAATATAAAAAAATAGATTCATCATTCGGGACAAGACTAGTTAAAAGGAAGGTCGACTTTGACCGGTTTGACCGTTATAAAACCAAACCAAATAAATATAGCAATTTTTTTTGAAAAATTACCACAACACTAAAATCGTTATATCTTGACATCTATGTGATTGGAACGTCGAAAAAATAATTTAAAAAAATAGATTCATCATTCGGGACAAGACTAGTTAAAAGGAAGGTCCACTTAAACCGGTTTGACCGTTATAAAACCAAACCAAATATATATAGGAAATTTTTTGAAAAATTACCACATCACTAAAATCGTTATATCTTGACATCCGTTCGATTGGAACGTCAAACTAGATTCATCATTCGGGACAAGACTAGTTAAAAGGAAGGTCCACTTTGACCGGTTTGACGGTTATAAAACCAAACCAAATAAATATAGGAAATTTTTTGAAAAATTACCACATCACTAAAATCGTTATATCTTGACATCCGTGCGATTGGAACGTTGAAAAAATAATTTAAAAAAATAGATTCATCATTCGGGACAAGACTAGTTAAAAGGAAGGTCCACTTTGACCGGTTTGACCTTTATAAAACCAGACCAAATAAATATAGGAAATGTTTTGAAAAATTACCACATCACTAAAATCGTTATATCTTGACATCCGTGTGATTGGAACGTCAAAAAAATAATTTAAAAAAAATAGATTCATCATTCGGGACAAGACTAGTTAAAAGGGAGGTCCACTCTGACCGGTTTGACCGTTATAAAACCAAACCAAATATATATAGGAAACTTTTTGAAAAATTACCACATCACTAAAATCGTTATATCTTGACATCCGTGCAATTGGAACATCAAAAAAATAATAAAAAAAAATAGATTCATCATTCGGGACAAGACTAGTTAAAAGGAAGGTCGACTTTGACCGGTTTGACCGTTATAAAACCAAACCAAATAAATATAGCAATTTTTTTGAAAAATTACCACAACACTAAAATCGTTATATCTTGACATCTATGTGATTGGAACGTCGAAAAAATAATTTAAAAAAATAGATTCATCATTCGGGACAAGACTAGTTAAAAGGAAGGTCCACTTAAACCGGTTTGACCGTTATAAAACCAAACCAAATATATATAGGAAATTTTTTGAAAAATTACCACATCACTAAAATCGTTATATCTTGACATCCGTGTGATTGGAACGTCGATAAAATAATTTAAAAAAATAAATTCATCATTCGGGACAAGACCAGTTAAAAGTAAGGTCGACTTTGACCGGTTTGACCGTTATAAAACCAAACCAAATAAATATAAGAAATTTTTTGAAAAATTACCACATCACTAAAATCATTATATCTTGACATCCGTGCGATTGGAATGTCGAAAAAATAATTTAAAAAAATAGATTCATCATTCGGGACAAGACTAGTTAAAAAAATATCTAATGCAACACTTCATACAGCAAATGCAACACTACTGTTATCTAATGCAACACTTATGCCACGTCATCATATGACACGTCAGCAGAAGTGGGTACCACTCCTGCCACCTCAGCAATTGTGGGCCCCACAGTTGCCACGTCAGCATTGGTGGGCCTCTTGCCACGTCACCATTGTGGGCCCCACACTGCCACGTTAGCAGTGGTGGGTCCCGCACCTGACACGTCAAAATTTAAATAAAAAAATATATCTAATGCAACACTTCAAACAGAAAATGCAACACTACTGTTATCTAATGCAACACTTATGCCACGTCATCAAATGCCACGTCAGCACAGGTGGGGCCCACTTCTGCCAAGTCAGCAATTGTGGGCCCCACGATTGCCACTCAGCAAATGCCACGTCAGCACATGTGGGTCCCACTTCTGCCACGTCATCATTTATTAAAATAAAAAATTATCTAACGCAACACCAGCAGTTAATGTTGCATGATGTGAAACACTGTGGGTAATACGCAACACTAAATTATATCTAACGCAACACTAGTTCAGCTCAGTTGCAAAAGACCCAAAATTTCTATCTAACGAAACGCTTTTTGTGCAACGCTTTGTAAAAAGGGTTGCGTATGTGCGTTTATGGCGTAGTGAAACATTAAAAAAAGCAGCTGTAAGTAAAACAAGTCTTAATAGACCAGCGACAATAAGATATAAGGTATGCGGTATAAAATATGTTTCTGAATTTAATCTAACAAACATAACATAGTTGATTAGAAACCAAATTCCTATTTAAGATGGCTTAGGATAAATTTACATATTTAGATTAACAAATAAGATGGTTTAGGATTAATTAGCAAAAAAAAAGATGGCTTAGGATCAAACCATAAACCCTCCTGCAAAACAGAGAACATGTCACAGTTAGCAAAGACGCAATAAACTGCTAAAAGTGTACATAATAATCATAACATGGCGGTGGTGGCAGAGCAAGTGGCCACCTGTTGGAGTAAACTTCGGCCGTGGTTGTGGTTCTGGACAAAAGTAAGTGCAGGACATTAGAAAACAAATGCGGTAACACCTTATTTAGAACCATAAAATAAGTCTGGAACTAACCAAATATATCGGAGGCCGTAAACATTTACATATGTCATGTTTCATGTTTTTCAGAGGGGTGCTGTTGATCACTATAATCCAAATGTGTATGATAAACTCTCAGATGCACAAGTTAACTCTAAGAACTTCTCAGATGCACCATTTCCAGAAGACATAGCCTTGGTTAGAATGCTCCCGGAGATATGTATTGGTGAAAAATAATACAAAATGATTATTTACGATTTTGACTCAACATCGGACACATGATGTAATATACTTAAGTATCAATATATATTTTTAAAATGAAACAAAATTAACAAATGTATTACCCAAAAAACTATCCTGCAATATATAACAATTCAATCTGGAATTTGTATTTAGATAAGATCGGCTAACCTTGATACAATATTTGCAGAATGGAAGAGATCCCGATGCCTAAGTTCAGCTATGACCTGATGCAGTAATATGATATATAAAACGAACATTAGTCATAACTTACTGTTTTGTATAAGAAATTGCAAAAATAAGATTGGTGTTTGTTTATATTGAGTCACATTAGTAAAAGAAAGAAAGGGAGACAATAAAATAAAAAAATGTTAAAATACTTCTAAAAGATCATGATTTTGTCAAAAAAAGAAAGATAATGATATTTACTAGAAAGTTTTGCAACCTGTAGCAAGCAAAACTAGATAACACAGATTGAAAATCTTCTAGTGATCCTGCATTATATCCTTCACTACTTATTACGCCAGTTATTATAATCAAGTACAATTAATAAAAAACTTAGCATACAAAAGTAAAATTGCAGATTGCTAAAACTAAGCATCATAAATTTACACAGGTTTAGATATATGGATTTATGGAGTAGAAGGAAAAATGGTTAAAAGGTAACAAAAGGACTACACTGTGATGTGTAATTTATAGCTCAAACCACAGGTAAACTACTCATTCACCTTCTAATTATAATAATTTTTTTTGCTAAATATATTCACTCGCTAAACGTTATAGACATATCATCTTGTAACTTATGCTAGTAGTCACCTTTAGTAGAAAGAGTACCTAACATGAGCTAATGTAAGATATACAGTTGTACCTGACTAATTTTCCAATAAAGGCATAAAATCGAAAATACTATTTTGTAGTTGTGTTTATGCTAATCTCCGAATTATGATAGTTAGCTACATGTGGTATACTGTTTGACTAGGTTTTTGAAATCACAAAATTTGTAAATTTGTAGAAATAGATGTCCCTCACCATTGCTCTGTTCCAGGAGTTATCTCCCTTGAACTGTGCAAGGACAAGTTCACCCTTCTCTGGATTGAAGGAACCAAGTGCTGGAGCTTCCTGAAGCTTCAAAGAAGCAAGTTGCTGCTGAATTATAGAGGCCTCTTTCTGATCAGCTGCTAATTTGACGTAGAACTTTCCACCACCAACTATTTCTGTCGCCACTACCTGAAAGGACAAACGAGTAAGAAACTGTACAAACTTGTAATGCACCTAACGTAATGATTGATCAAATTGAACAAAGAAACTAATCACCTGGAATTCTCCTTTAAGCACTCTGTCAATAGCTTGACCATTAGCAACATAGTTAAAATATTAAATTATTTCGTATGACATCACATGCCTTTCCAGTGAAATTCTGGTCTGTAATTGCTCTGTTATCTGTAGGTGGAGACATATAGTTGTTCCACATTCTCAATTGGCTTTTCTTTGCTTCAAGTTCTAAAGATTTTAGACGTCGATTGACTTCAACTGGCAAAAATGTACCACAATCAACATATTTAGCTAAACCCTGAAAGAGGAAAGATGGAGGAGTAAAGTCAAATCTTGAAAATCGCTGGAGGGGTTTAGTACCAATGTTAAGAAATCTGACATTAAAGAACCAGCCTTTTCAATAAAAATTTGATCAAATTACTAAATATTCAGTGTCAAATATTAATAATATCGTCTGGCTAAACATACATTTTCAACAAGCTGCTCGGCCAAGTCTTTGCGGTGACCATCCAAGTAACATACTCTTCCAATCAGCTTGCCATGTTCGTCAACACCCTTAAGGACAATGCGTACCTATACATATTACAAAGGAAAGTAACAGCAATTAGCAATATTACAATATTGATAATAATCTTACAAAAAATCTAACAGAAAAGTTATAAGTTCTCACGTCTCTGTGCAAAACACGAATCTCGGTAAAGTGTTTTTGCTTTCCCTCCCAAATGCCTGAGGAGCACCTTGAGTTTCGGAGGTTGATGAGGCTACTACTTTCTGTGCTGATGTAAATGGTCCACGAGAACCATTAGAAGGTTTTCCATTTGCTTCAGTTTTTGCAGGTTCAACGCTCCAATCTCTCATTGACGGTGCCTGGTTTGAAAATAAATGACAAGAGATATATTATATGGGTACGCTAGAAATCCCGAGGCACGAGGATATGAAACAAAATATGTCTTGGCTTTACCTAAACTCCAGCAACAAACACTCGGACTTGATGAAAGTCTGGAAGCAAATAAACATGAAGAGTGCTTCCATCTCGAACATATTCAACAATAGCTTTCACTTCATCACCTCTATTTTCTGCAACTAGACGGGTCATCACATTATTGCTATTTGGATCACCAACTAGAGAAGGAGGGAGGTATCTAACAGCACCAGCAGTAGTCTACAACCATCAATTGAAGACCAAATGTTAGTTCATGGCATTATCCAAGCGTGTTCATAAGTAAACGCACAATGATGTTAAATGTAGTGCAAGACTGTGAGCTATGTTAATAGCTAATCGTAGTATATATGAATCACAACTGAAAACCGTATGAATCAGTATCTAAACTAACCTTGCTCCAACAACCAGCACCATTTTCCTTTGCCCTGTCTTCCCAAATTAAAATGTCAGGGAGATAGAGATACCCAGAGAGATAGAGTGAGAGGGACAAAGAGAGATAAAGATACATTGAGAGAGATAGAAAGAGATAGAGATATATACGAAGAGATATAGATAAGACCAAACAAAAACCAAATTAATCACCAATTATAACATAAACCTCAATTAGTTCGAGCTTGAGTGTTCGTCGAGCTTGAATCTTCGAGTTTAAACCCTAATATGAAGTGAACGGTTGAACCCTAACCTTAATCGAGATTTATAGTTTGAACCCTAATCTTTGAGTTCACCTCTTTCTCGTCTTTCCCTCTTCGGTGTGTGTGTTTTTGTCTTAATTTGAAAGCCCCAATCCAAGCCCTAAATAAAATCAGAACGAAAAACCCCAATTAATCGGAACCCCAATTAACCACCTGTAAGAAGAGAGTAGATAAGAGAGAGCGAGAGATAGTTGAGAGAGTAAAAAATTTTGTTGAGGGGCAGAGGAAGTCGAGAGTCGAGAGAGAGCGGCGGATTGTTTTGGTCTTCAATTGGTCGAGAGAGAGTAAAGTAGAGAAATAGATCTGGTTTACTTTAATTTAACTGTATGTATTTATTGAGGGGGAAAAGTAGAGTGAAAAATTTCATTTTAGGGGAAGAATGCCGCCTCATATTTTGACTTCGTAAGTTGTGTATTTTTCTTTTTAATTTATTTATTAAAGGTTTTTAAAGTGCAAATTAATATTTATAAATATTAAAAATAAAAAATTGTACTATAAAATAGAATATATACACTGTAATCAAAAATTTATCCTCTATGATTTTGTGTCTAAAATCAAATTTATCTTTTATGATTTTGTGTTTGAAATCTAGTAAAAATACAATTCCTTTCGAAATGACTTAGCCCGATTAACAAAATATTTTTAAAAACATATTTCTCGACGATCCAACCGTACGGATGTCAAGATATATCTAATTTAGTGATATTACTAAAATTTTAGAAAAAAAATATTTAATCGGGTAATTCAACGGTCAACTAGTACTTTGACCAGAACCCCTAAACAGGGTTTCGTAAGGGTTTAAAGATTTGATTTTTTAAAAAATATTTCTCGACCACCCAACCATATGGAAATCAAGATACATCATATTTAATGTTATTCCCAAAAGTTTAGAAAAAAAAATTTATTTGATCGGGTAATTCAACGGTAAACTAGTAGTTTGACCGAAATCCCTAAACAGGGTTTCGTCAAGGTTTAAGGATTCGATTTTTTAAAAAATATTTCTCGACCACACAACCATACGGGAATCAAGATCCATCATATTTAATGTTATTCCCAAAATTTTAGAAAAAAAAAATTATTTGATCAGGTAATTCAACGGTCAACTAGTACTTTGACCGGAACCCCTAAACAGGGTTTCGTCACGGTTTAAGGATTCAATTTTTTAAAAAATATTTCTCGACCATCCAACCATACGGGAATCAAGATCCATCATATTTAATGTTATTCCCAAAATTTTAGAAAATTTGTTTTATTTGATCGGGTAATTCAACGGTCAACTAGTACTTTGACCGGAACCCCTAAACAGGGTTTCGTCAGGGTTTAAGGATTCGATTTTTTAAAAAATATTTCTCAACCACCCAACCATATGGGAATCAAGATCCATAATATTTAATGTTATTCCCAAAATTTTAGAAAAAAAAATTTATTTGATCGGGTAATTCAACGGTCAACTAATACTTTGACTGGAACCCGTAAACAGGGTTTCGTTAGGGTTTAAGGATTCGATTTTTTAAAAAATATTTCTCGACCATCCAACCATACGGGAATCAAGACCCATCATATTTAATGTTATTACCAAAATTTTAGAAAAAAAAAATTTTATTTGATCGGGTAATTCAACGGTCAACTAGTACTTTGACCGGAACCCCTAAACAGGGTTTCGTCACGATTTAAGGATTCGATTTTTTAAAAAATATTTCTCGACCACCCAACCATACGGGAATCAAGATCCATCATATTTAATGTTATTCCCAAAATTTTAGAAAAAAAAAATTTATTTGATCGGGTAATTCAACAATCAACTAGTACTTTGACCGGAACCCCTAAACAGGGTTTCGTCAGGGTTTAAGGATTCGATTTTTAAAAAATATTTCTCGACCACCCAACCATACGGGAATCAAGATCCATCATATTTAATGTTATTCCCAAAATTTTAGAATTTTTTTTATTTGATCGGGTAATTCAACGGTCAAGTAGTACTTTGACCGGAACCCCTAAACAGGGTTTCGTCTGGGTTTAAGGATTCGATTTTTTAAGAAATATTTCTCGACCACCCAACCATACGGGAATCAAGATCCATCATATTTAATGTTATTCCCAAAATTTTAGAAAAAAAATTTTATTTGATCGGGTAATTCAACGGTCAACTAGTACTTTGACAGGAACCTAATATATAAATAATTAAAGAATCAGCATATAATATATAAAATTTATTTCAATGAATAATATAAAATTTATTTCAACCTAATACATAAATTTTTTTTGGTGAATAATATAATATAATTAACATATGTAAAGAATTAAAATTATTCTAATAATTTAGTAATAATAGTAATAATGAATAAAACCTAAGGAGTGAGGGTTATATATTAGTGATGGAGGAAATTAACCAAATGTAAGTGTAGATGGAGTGGTTGTTGTTGTGAAATAGGAGTCATGTGACCTGGATGTTAGTGGTTCGAATCCCTCCAACAACAATTTCTTTTTTAGTAAGAGCAAAAGTAGATATTTTCACTTTCACTCACCATGTGGGACCTACTGGCACATGGCAGTGTGGGCCCACTAACACGTGGCAGTGTGGGCCCACAAATGACACGTGGCAGTGTGGGCCCAATCTGACACGTGGAAGTGTGGGACCCACTAACAATAACACGCACGTGGAAGTGTGGGCCCACTTTAAAATTTGCATTAGCAAATGTAACACTTTTTTGTAACACTTCTTTGTGTGGGCCCACTTTTTTGTGGGATCCACCTATTGGTCCTGCTGGTGGGGACCACAATAGTTGAAAAATGAAAAAATAAAAAAATTAACTAATGTAACACTTTATTGTAGTGTTACATGTATGCAACACCGTGACCTTTACTGTAAAACTAGTTCTCGACTAATGTAACACTAGTTGAGTGGTGTTACAATAGGTCAAAATTTACTACCTATTTTAACACTATTTCACCTAACGCTTTCAAAAACCATTACGTTAGCTCACTTATGGCGTAGTGATCATCTACATATTAAGCAAAATAAAAGTTAGATCAATTGAATACAACTTGTATTCATCATTTCATTTGTACAATCTATTAATGTAATATTTCATTTACCCAATAGAAAGGAATTACCTCTTCATAAGAAGGATGGAAGCACCTAAAAGAACTTGGTTCAGCATTCATTCATCAGAACCATGATGTTGATATGAAGATCAAAGGAGTCCTCCTGCTTTTTCCCAAGATTAATTTCTTTTGAAAGCTCTCTATCTCAAGTTAGTTGTTTCTTACAAGTGTATAATGACTCACATCTACACGCTTGAAAATTCTAGGCACCCAAAATTCTAGGCGCCCGCGCCCAAAATAATTCAAGCTGTTAAAACTAAATTCAAGAATTTCCAAAAAAAAAGCGGGAATTTTCCCACTGAGGAACAAGCGAAAATATTTAAACTTAATTCAACCTGATTCAGTTAAATATTTTAAAAATAATGAAAATAAATACTAAACATTCATAACATGTGAAATTTAATGCCGACAATGAATTAAGCTGAGTTATGGAAATATTGGATTTATAACTGGTATATGCATCCAAAATAATAAGACTAATGCCTTGTGAAATAATTTTCATGTATTATAACACATGAAAACTGAATTTTCATGTAATAAGACTAGTGCTACAAAAAACAAAAACCTAAGAAATTAAATGTGAGGGAATATTTTTTCATAAAATTATAGAAAACTGAATGTGTTCGTTGAATTTGAATCAAAGAAAAAGAATTTTTTCGAAATCACACAAAACGTAAATTTAAAATTTGACACTACCAGTCTTACTTAAAAAAGGAATTTATTTTTTATTTATTACTTAAAAATTATGAAAATAAATATAAAAGTTTAAAAATATTAAAGTAACATGGTACGTTAAAATAATTAGTTTAGACAATAATTATAAATTAACTTTCTTAAAGAACAAAAATCTTGAATTTAAAATTTGTTAGTACATCCATACAAAATTAAACTAATTTTCTTACCGCTTGGAAAATTATCATGTAGTTCGAACAACATAACACATTATACAAGAAAAAGAAATGTTTCCAGGATAATAGTGATTTAGACGGAAGGAAAGCAATAGAGGTTTGGAAATATGTTACAAGGTTAGTATCTTTGTCTTATTAAAAAAACTAAACTATTAACGACATAAATGTTTCACTAGACAAATTTTATCATATTGCCTCCTTTTAGAATGTTGTAGGAACGTTTAAAATAGAGAGGCCCTATATGAATGGTAAGCCTATATCTAGTGCTGGTCTATTTTTGTAAAGAATTAACATGTCACTCTTTTGCTGTCATATACAATTAGGTAAACCTAATATTTGTTGTTTACCTTTTAGAATCAGTATTTTGATAAAAAGGATGAAGGGAGTGGAATGCAAGCCTTGGAAACGGTTATGAATTTGGGACATCTAGGAGCCAAATATGCAAAAAGGAATTATCCTAATACTCCAAAGAGGTGTGCACAAGCACAACTGGATGCAAATGATACTCTTGGAACAAAACAACTACAACCACAGCTTTAGAAGAAATTCGCAAACACTTTCTTGAAATAATCAAGGGCATGTGGATTAGGAATGCCATGATTGTGGGACAAGAAATACCACATTGTTGTACAAAGCACACAACTAATTCAGCAAGGTGGGATAAAGGGAACCAGGTTATGTTACATTGTGAAGATTGCTCTTGCCATCTAGAGCTCCTTCCACTTTGGAGTATTTTGCCTAATCTCATCCAGGGAGCTGCGTCATTTGTGTTTAACAGGATCAAGGGTTTCATTGTATATAAAAAATTTAACACATGTAGATAATGCAACATCAATACGCAATTTGTAAATTATCAAGAATCAAAGCCCGATTAGAAAACTATGGTATTCTCTAATACATAAAAACCATCCACAAATAACTCTAGTAATATAAACACTATTACTACGGGAATTATGATAGATAAATAACACAAAGTTAGTTCAACTTAAAACGAGTAGAAGAGTTTAGAAAGAATTGTTTTTGTTGAATGTCCAAAAACGATCCTATTTTGGTGAATTCTTTAGCCGGCTATATATCTTGGTTGTGTAATCAACACTGTTGTGCCAGCTGTAATGGGACATAATCCAAGTTGCAATGATCTTGAGGTGGACTCACCATGCCGTCTTGGATTGGAACGTGGTAAGAACCTATTCTTGGTAGGTCCTAGGCCATAGGGCTGGACCAGAATTGTTGGGTTACCAGAAATCCATAGTGAAAAGGATACAATGCACGTAAAGACTCCGTGTCCCACTCAATCAACTCATGCTCAGGTTCACTCAAAGGAATTGGGGGCGGAGGATACTAGGTTATCCAAAGTTCATAACAACCGGGCTGTAGTGAGAAATGGATTGACGATGCTCCATGCTACCAAAAATTTGGTATGAGGAAGCATAGCTGAGAAAGCTTCTACCCGAGGTGGAGTGTTGTTGCTTTTCTGCCTTGTCAACTTCAACTCATAAAATTTCCTTAATGAGATTCAGAGATAAATTGAGACGTATCATTATGTCTCTAAATATAAGTACATATAAATACACACACATAGTGGCAGTGCACTTGCATTGCAGTATACTTTGTCATTAAATTCATTTCTTCAAATAATTATATTAGGCAAGACAATGTATTATTAGTACTATTAAAATCTACTCGACCTGTTTACCTTTTTTATTTAGAAGTTGCTAGCCCATTTTTGATTAGATGGGGGGCATTTTGTGCATAAAAAAATTTGAATGAAGGGAATTGATATCAAATTTTGACTAGTACTTGTTGTTAAATATGTCTACAACTAACAAAAGCTCCTTTTCCTATCTATACGACAAAGCAACTTAATTATGCACTTAAAAAAATGTGTTCATTCCCCAATAATTAGACAAAAAAATATAGTGATTGGTTAAAAAAATGTTCTCAAATTAAGATTAATCTGACTAAAATAATCATATCCATAGTTTTAATTCTTGTCATGCACTAAAGAGAAAGAGACTCAAGAAGAAGGAGTAATGGTACACGCTTGGGGATAAAATTTACCATGCTATTTAAAATACTTATTAACCTTTATATATATACACCGGTCAATGGTTGAGTTTTATCATTCTCACACACTTAATAGGAAACAAAAAAGAAATTATTAAAAATTTGTTTCTCAGAATTTTAGAATTCCAAAAATTTCCAGTAAGCAAGGTGGAGCAAAACCTCACAAATTATCTGGGCACAAATCTCATGTTTTCGTAAAAATGTAATAGCTTTGCAAAAATAAATTCTAAACTTCTTCTAAAAGTTTTTCTTGTGTGCCAATGTAATCAACTTGTTGTTTATACAATCCTGACCTTGTTTAGAATTTTTGATAATAAGGATGTTTATTTTAGTTTAATCTCACTGTAATATATTTACAAAAGGGTAAGAAATCAAAGATAAAAGAAGCAATTGAGAACATCACAATTCCATCACTTCATATCAGAGATTGAGAATTCTGAACAAACAAAAAGGATAGGCAGTAGCATAATTAATTTACATAGTAACAACCATTGATAAGATAAAAAAATACAAGCCTAATTAGTTCTTTGCTAGTTCATTTTTAAGACCTAACCCTGAATCTTAAATGAGTTCTTCACTCTAGTGAGTTTTCCACACTCAACAAGATGTTTCAAGTGACGCAGGAGAGTCTTCCTTAAATTGTTTGGATGGTAGTCATAATTGTATTCAATGAATTTGGCTATGGTCGTAGAACTTGATCCTTTTCTATTTCGCAATGATAATATTGCTTGAGTAACCATCATTGTATTAAGCAAAGTAAAAGTTAGATCAATTGAATACAACTTGTAATCATCATTTCATTTGTACAATCTATTAATGTAATATTTCATTTACCCAATAGAAAGGAATTACCTCTTCATAAGAAGGATGGAAGCGCCTAAAAGAACTTGGTTCAGCATTCATCATCGGAACCATGATGTTGATATGAAGATCAAAGGAATCCTCCTGCTTTTTCCCAAGATTATTTTCTTTTGAAAGCTCTCTATCTCAAGTTAGTTGTTTCTTACAAGTGTTTAGATGTGTGTGTTACAATAGGTTTTTATAATGACTCACATCTACACGCTTGAAAATTCTAGGCACCCAAAATTCTAGGCGCCTGTTAAAACTAAATTCAAGAATTTCCAAAAAAAAGCGGGAATTTTCCCACGAGGAACAAGCAAAAATATTTAAACTTAATTCAACCTGATTCAGTTAAATATTTTAAAAATAATGAAAATAAATTCTAAACATTCATGACATGTGAAATTTAATGCCGACAATGAATTAAGATGAGTTATGGAAATATTGGATTTATAACTGGTATATGCATCCAAAATAATAAGACAATGCCTTGTGAAATAATTTTCATGTATTGTAACACAATGTGCTACAAAAAACAAAAAACTAAGAAATTAAATGTGAGGGAATATTTTTTCATAAAATTATAGAAAACTAAATGTGTTCGTTGAATTTGAATCAAAGAAAAAGATTTTTTTCGAAATCACACAAAACGTAAATTTAAAATTTGACACTACCAGTCTTACTTAAAAAAGGAATTTCTTTTTTATTTATTTCTTAAAAATTATGAAAATAAATATAAAAGTTTAAAAATATTAAAGTAACGTGGTACGTTAAAATAATTAGTTTAGACAATAAGTATAAATTAACTTTCTTAAAGAACAAAAATCTTGAATTTAAAATTTGTTGATACATCCATACAAAATTAAACTAATTTTCTTACCGCTTGGAAAATTATCTTGTAGTTCGAACAATATAACACATTATACAAGAAAAAGAAAAGTTTCCAGGATAATAGTGAATTAGACAGAAGAAAAATTTACAATATTAAACAAAGCTAAATTTATTATTTTAAATATAAGGTTCATATTTACAAGTTAAAATATCTAAGTTGAAAAGATAATATTGTTGTAACTTTTAAATTAATTTTTTGAGAATGTTAGATATAGGAAGTGTATAAAGAACAAAATTAATATCAAAAATTAAAATTTGATTGACTTTAGTATCTCATTAAAGTTTAATCTTATATTAAATTTTTAGATAATCAAAATCATAAAAACTTAATTTTGATCAATGGAGTTTGGATATAGAGGTTTGGAAATATGTTAGAAGGTTAGTATCTTTGTCTTATTAAAAAAACTGAACTATTAACAACATAAATGTTTCACTAGACAAGTTTTATCCTATTGCCTCCTTTTAGAATGTTGTACGAACGCTTAAAATAGAGAGGCCCTATATGAATGGTAAGCCTATATCTAGTGCTGGTCTATTTTTGTAAAGAATTAACATGTCACTCTTTTGCTATCATATACAATTAGGTAAACCTAATATTTGTTGTTTACCTTCTAGAATCAGTATTTTTATAAAAAGGATGGAGGGAGTGGAATGCAAACCTTGGAAACGGTTATGAATTTGGGACATCTAGGAGCCAAATATGCAAAAGGAATTATCCTAATACTCCAAAGAGGTGTGCACAAGCACAACTGGATGCAAATGATACTCTAGGAAGAAAACAACTACAACCACAGCTTTAGAAGAAATTCGCAAAGACTTTCTTGAAATAATCAAGGGCATGTGGATTAGGAATGCCATGATTGCAGGATAAGAAATTCCACATTGTTGTACAAAGCACACAACTAATTCAGCAAGGTGGGATAAAGTGAACCAGGTTAAGTTACATTGTGAAGATTGCTCTTGCCATCTAGAGCTCCTTCCACTTTGGAGTATTTTACCTAATCTCATCTAGGGAGCTGAGCTTTTTATTTTTGTTTCGTCATGTGTGTTTAACAGGATCAAGGGTTTCATTATATATAAAAAATTTAACACATGTAGATAATGCAGCATCAATACACATTTTGTAAATTATCAGGAATCAAAGCCCAATTAGAAAACTATGTTATTCTCTAATACATAAAAACCATCCACAAATAACTCTAGTAATATAAACACTATTACTACGGGAATTATGATAGATAAATAACACAAAGTTAGTTAAACTTAAAACGAGTAGAAGAGTTTAGGAAGAATTGTTTTTGTTGAATGTCCATAACCGATCCTATTTTGGTGAATTCTTTAGCCGGCTATCATTATTGGTAATGTAATCGACACTGTTGTGCCAGCTGTAATGGGACATCATCCAAGTTGCAATGATCTTGAGGTGGACTCACCATGCCGTCGTGGATTGGGACGTGATAAGAACCAGTTTTTGGTAGGTCCTAGGCCATAGGGCTGGACCACAATTGTTGGGTTACGAGAAATCCATAGTGAAAAGGATACAATGCACGTAAAGACTCCGTGTCCCACTCAATCAACTCATGCTCAGGTTCACTCAATGGAATTGGGGGCGGAGGATACTAGGTTATCCAAAGTTCATGACAAGCGGGCTGTAGTGAGAAATGGATTGACGATGCTCCGTGCTACCAAAAATTTGGTATGAGGAAGCATAGCTGAAAAAGCTTCTCCTCGAGGTGGAGTGTTGTTGCTTTTCTGCCTTGTGAACTTCAACTAATAAAATTTCCTTAATGAGATTCAGAGATAAATTGAGACGTATCATTATGTCTCTAAATATAAGTACATATAAATATAAGTACATAGTGGAGTATACTTTGTCATTAAATTCATTTCTTCAAATAATTATATTAGGCAAGACAATGTATTATTAGTACTATTAAAATCTACTCGACTTGTTTACCTTTTTTATTTAGAAGTTGCTAGCCCATTTTTGATTAGATGGGGGGAATTTTGTGCATAAAAAAATTTGAATAAAGAGAATTAATATCAAATTTTGACTAGTACTTATTGTTAAATATGTCTACAACTAACAAAAGCTCTTTTTCCTATCAATACGACAAAGCAACTTAATTATGCACTTAAAAAAATGTGTTCATTCCCCAATAATTAGACAAAAAAAATATAGTGATTGGTTAAAAAAATGTCCTCAAATTAAGATTAATCTGACTAAAATAATCATATCCATAGTTTTAATAATTCTTGTCATGCACTAAAGAGGAAGAGACTCAATAAGGAGTAATGGTACACGCTTGGGGATAAAATTTGCCATGCTATTTAAAATACTTATTAACCTTTATATATACTAGGTTATAGCCCGTGCAAAGCGCGGGTTATTTTTATTTTTTTTTAATTTGCTTATAGTTTAGTATATATAATATTATAAACATTACTTTTAATATGTTGGGAGAATTCAAATTTTAGACCTTTGTATATAATTAATTTTTGGTCTTTAGCAAGGTGGGATAAAGTGAACCAGGTTAAGTTACATTGTGAAGATTGCTCTTGCCATCTATAACTCCTTCCACTTTGGAGTACTTTAACTAATCTCATCTAGGGAGGTGAGCTTTTTATTTTTGTTTCGTCATGTGTGTTTGACAGGATCAAGGGTTTCATTGTATATAAACAATTTAACACACATGTAGATAATGCATCATCAAGACGCATTTTGTAAATTATCAAGAAGCAAAGCCCGATTAGAAAATTATGATATTCTCTAAGACATAAAAACCATCCACAAATAACTCTAGTAATATGAATAATATGAACACTATTACTACGAGAATTATGATAGATAAAGAACACAAAGTCAGTTAAACTTAAAACGAGTAGAAGAGTTTACAAAGAATTGTTTTTGTTGAATGTCAATAACCGATCCTATTTTGGTGAATTCTTTAGCCGGCCATCATTCTCGGTAGTGTAACCGACACTGTTGTGCCAGCTATAATGGGACATCATTCAAGTTGCATTGATCTTGAGGTGGACTCACCATGCCGTCTTGGATTGGGACGTGGTAAGAACCTATTCTTGGTAGGTCCTAGGGCATAGGGCTGGACCGGAATTGTTGGGTTACCAGAAATCCATAGTGAAAAGGATACAATGCATGTAAAGACTCCGTGTCCCACTCAATCAACTCATGCTCAGGTTCACTCAAAGGAATTGGGGGCGGAGAATACTAGGTCATCCAAAGTTCATGACAATCGGGTTCTAGTGAAAAATGGATTGACGATGCTCCATGCTACCAAAAATTTGGTATGAGGAAACATTGCTGAGAAAGCTTCTACTCCAGGTGGAGTGTTGTTGCTTTTCTGCCTTGTCAACTTCAACTCATAAAATTTCCTTAATGAGATTCAGAGATAAATTAAGACGTATCATTCTGTCTCTAAATGTAAGTACTTGTAAATACTGTTACATATATATTTCTAAGTGTTTAGATGGAACTGATAAACAAGAGCAGATTGGTACTTCGAAAAGACTTGCTTTTATTCATTGACTAATACTGAATATAAAGGAAACAAAATGCAACTAACGATCCTACAAATCAGGATCACAAAACAGCTGATCTCCTAGATAGATTCTACTTCTAACTTATTGATAAAACCTCCTATAATAACTCCACCAGACTAGCTCGAGACTGGCTTGACTCAGTCATGCAAACAACGGATAAAATAAAACAAACCACAAGTCTTTTATTTTATTACAAGTTTGAGATTAACACAAACAATTCCTCCCTTAATCTCAAACTTATTTCTCTAACTCCCTAACTCCCAGCAGGTTGCGCATCTTCTCAAACTTGATGGTTGCAAGTGCCTTAGTTAAACCATCCGCTCGCTGCTGACTACTACTAACATGTTTCACAATGACATCTCCACGCTCCACACATTTTCTGATAAAATGAAACCGTACGTCGATGTGCTTACTTCTTACATGGAACATAGGATTTTTGCCTAGATCGATTGCTGACTTATTGTCAATAAACAACACCACTGGACCAAGCTTGTCACATGTGATCTGGCTTAAGACATTCTTCAACCAAATTCCTTGGCAAGCAGCTGCTGTAGCAGCCATGAATTTTACTTCACAAGATGACAGAGCCACCACCCTTTGCTTCCTAGAAACCCACGATATTAAGCTCTCATTCAAATAGTAAGCCATACCTCATGTACTCCGTCTGTCATCTACAGCTCCACCTAAGTCACTATCGGAATAACCAGTGACTACATTGTTTCCACTATGTTGATTATAAATCAACCCAAATTGTAGCGTTCCCTTAACATAACGAAGGATCCTCTTCACTGCACTCAAGTGTAATAAAGTTGGTTGTTCCATATAACGACTCATAATCCCAACAAAAAAGGCTATATCTGGTCGAGTGTTCACCAGGTATCGCAACCCTTCTACTAAACTTTTGTACATTGTTGCATCAACTGCACTTCCCTTTTCATCCTTAGAAATCTGCTCCTTTGGGTCCACTGGGTACTTAGTAGGATTGCAGTCACCCATGCCTGCCCTTTCCAATAACTTTACTGCATACCCTGACTGTTTTAACTCAATGTTACCAATCTCCTGTTTCACCTCGATCCCCAGATAGTAACTGAGCTTTCCCAAATCAATCATGTCGAATTTCCTTCCTATTTGTTTCTTAAAATCTTCTATCTTCTGTACATATATACTTGTAATCAAAATATCGTCTACATAGACGACATTTATCAAGCAATCCTTCCCTTTTCCCTTCATGTAGACAGCATTTTCATAAGGACACCTCTTAAAACCCAAACTTTCTAAGCTATGATTCAACTTTGCGTACCAAGCACGTGGTGCTTGTTTTAAACCATACAATGCCTTCACCAATTTGTAAACCATATGTTCCTTTCCACTGACTTCAAACCCTTCTGGTTGTGCAACAAATACGTCTTCAGTTATCTCTCCATTCAAAAAGGCAGTTTTCACGTCCAGGTGATGAACTTGCCACGAGTTTTTTACTGACATAGCCAATAACATTCGTACTGTCTAAAGACGAGTAACAAGAGCAAACACTTCCTCATAATCAATTTCGTGTTCTTGAGTGTACCCTTTTGCTACCAAACGTGCCTTGTGTTTCACTACATTCCCGGCTACATCCTTTTTAAATTTGAAAATCCACTTTAAACCAATTATTTTCTGTCCTGCAGGCATCTCAGTAAGCTTCCACGCAGCATTTTTCTCAATTGAGTCGATTTCAGCCTCCATAGCCCTTCTCCAATTCTTTGAAGCCTCCTCGAAGTTTTCTGGTTCCTCTATCCCCATTAAGTATAACTCTTTATCTAGTATCACTTCCTTAGTGTCATTATATATATCAATCAGCCTTCGAACCTTCAAAGGTTCAACACTATCATCATAATTATCACTGTCGAGTCTTGATGCAACAGACCTCGAAGAGACAGACGATCTTGTAGATGGAGTTTTCTGTGATGAAGATGCAGCATATACAGTTGAAGGAGTTCCATGTACTGTTGAGGGAGTATCAGTCTCATATTCCCCGCTGCTTTTTGAAGAATAATATCTGCCTTCATTAGTCTCAAACACTCTGCTTTCATTCTCATCATCTATTTGATATAGTCATTCAGCAATAGGAAAGAACACTTGAGTGTCTCCTTCCTCCCTTTCATTCGACCACATCCAACATTTTCCCTCCTCAAACACTACATCATTGCTCACATATATCTTACCCTCTTCTGGACTGAACAATCTATAGCCCTTTGTACCAGGCTCCCTTCCCAGATTTATCACCGAGATACTTCGATCATCCAGTTTCTTCATTTCTTGGTTTGGCACCCTCATGTGACACAAGCAACCAAATACTCTAATGTGTGATATATCACCTCCCCAAAACTTAGCTGGTAACTCCTTTTCTTTCATCATGCTTCTGACCATTTCCATCACTGTCCTGTTTCTTCTTTCAACCACACCGTTCTGTTGTGGTGTGTATGGTGCAGTGTAGTATCGAGTTATTCCCATCTCTTCGTAGTATTTCTCAAATTCAGCAGACATAAATTCACCTCCCCTGTCTGTCCTCAAAACCTTGATCCTTAGATTGTCACCAATCTCAACCAGTGCCTTGAAACGTTTAAACATTCCAAATGCTTCACCTTTGCGTCCAAGAAAATAGACCCACATAGCACGACTATAATCATCAACAAACAGCAAGAAGTATTTCTTACCAGATGTTGTTGGAGTGATTGGTCCACATAGATCTGCATGCAAAAGTTCAAGAGCTTTCTTTGCACTGAAACTTGAAAAACCAGGGACTCCCTTTCTTGCTTGCTTTCCCATAAGACATCCAGTGCAAGCATCTTGTGGTTGAGTAATTTTTGGCAAACCTCGTACCATCCTATCCTCAACATTAATGACAAAGCTTGATAATTTACATGGACCATACGTGAATGCCACAACTTTGACACTTGATCCTCCTTCGACATCAAACATCTAAAATTTTCTATCTCAATAATCAACTTGTAAAGTCGATTTTGTGATCTCTTGACCTTCATAAGAAGTCTTTCATCCTTATCAAAAACCTGCATGTACTCTCCTCTAATCATAACTTTACTTCCCTCTTCTGTTAACTGTCCAATGCTGATAATATTACTTCGAAGACTAGGAATAAAATATACCTCATTGAGCACACGTTCTTGACCATCCTTGCACTTCATAGCAATCAAGCCTCTGCCTTTGATTTTAACAGTTGATCCATCCCCAAACTTTACTTGCCTAGTGATTTGTTCATCGAGAATTTTGAACTTAGATTTTTGTCCAGTCATGTGGTTACTGGCCCCATTATCTAAGTACCACAATTTTGATTCCATCTGAATACTTTCATTGTCAGTTGCAAATTTAGGTTTCACATCTCTCTCGTCGAGTTGCAACAACTCCTTTTTGGGCTTGTCAAACTTCGCCAGTAATAAGGCTGGTTTATCATCTTCTATTTTGGCCAAATTAGATTCACGCTTTTGTTCCTTCTGTCATCTAGGCATACGATACTCTGCTGCAAAATGACCAAACAAACTACAGTTATAGCATCTGACTTGACTCTTGTCTCGTGCCTTCACGCCTGGTGATCCATCACTCGATTTACGTTTTAGCCATTCTTCTCGAGTGTACAGCAGTTCGCCTTCACTGGCTTCTTTCTTTTGCCACTCCTCTTTTGTAAGCATTAGTTTACATTCACTGGTTTCAACATTTCCTTTAACTCGTTCATCGTGAGCTTTTAATGAGCCCACGGCTTCCTCTACTGTCATTGAGTCTAGACTGCCAAACTGCTCTATTGTCGAGGTTATCTGCAAGAATCTCGACGGTACAGCCCTCAACAATTTCTTTACAACATATGATTCCTACATTTCTTCCCCAAGTGCTCGAATATTTGTAACGAGCCCATTGATTTTCATGTAGAAATCATCAAGTTGATCAGAATCTTCATACACAAAGCTTCAAACTCTGCATTTAATGTCTGTACTTGAGCCTGTTTCACCTTCTTAGCTCCTTTGCACAGCATCTTTATTGCTTCCCAAGCTCCTTTTGTTGTTTTCTTTTCAGCAATGGACAGTAACACATCCTCAGGAATACCCTGATACATCATTGCCAATGCAATCTTATCTATCTTCTCATCAACTGGCGTCTTTGGGTCATTTTCTTCTATAGCACCCCACACTCCTTGCCCCTGCATGAAGACTTTCATCTTGAGAGCCCATGCAGTGTAATTGCTTCTGGCCAGCATTGGATAACGCAACCCGAAGGATCCTCCCTTCATCTTGTTCATATCCACAGTCGACATTACTGAGTCTTAACCCGTACCCTGATTGCTCTGATACCAAACGTTACATATATATTTATAAGTGTTTATATGGAACTGATAAACAAGAGCAGATTAGTACTTCCAAAAGACTTTATTCATTGACTAATACTGAATATAAAGGAAACAAAATGCAACTAACAATCCTACAAATCAGAACCACAAAATAGCTGATCTCCTAGATAGATTATACTTCTAACTTATTGATAAAACCTCCTACAATAACTCCACCAGACTAGCTCGAGACTGGCTTGACTCAGTCATGCAAACAACAGATAAAATAAAACAAACCACAAGTCTTTTATTTTATTACAAGTTTGAGATTAACACCAACAAATACACAAACATAGTGCCAGTGCACTTGCATTGCAGTATACTTTGTCATTAAATTCATTTCTTCAAATAATTATTTTAGGCAAGTACAATGTATTATTAGCACTATTCACCCACGATATTTTGCAGACATACAAGTTTCCTTATCTTACTGTGCTGGTTTCTTAATATATTTATCATTTGTTTGTTTGTTTTATACAAGATTACTCATGTATTTTGCAAACATACAAGTTTCCCTATCTTAGTGTGCTGGTTTCATAATATCTTTATCATTTGTTTGTTTGTTTTATACAAGATTACTCCATGAGTATTACTATGTCGTTGAATACCCACAACAATTATTAACACTCAAAATTGGTATTAAAGCAATAAATTGTAATACTGGATGGGTAAAATCTACTCAACTTGTTTACCTTTTTTTATTTAGAAGTTGCTAGCCTATTTTTGATTAGATGGAGGGCATTTTGTGCATAAAAAAAATTGAATGAAGAGAATTGATATCAAATTTTTACTAGTACTTATTGTTAAATATGTCTACAACTAACAAAAACTCTTTTTCCTATCTATACGACAAAGCAAATTAATTATGCACTTAAAAAAATGTGTTCATTCCCCAATAATTAGACAAAAAAATATAGTGATTGGTCAGAAAAAATGTTCTCAAATTAAGATTAATCTGACTAAAATAATCATATCCATAGTTTAAATTCTTGTCATGCATTAAAGGGAAAGAGACTCAAGAAGGAGTAATGGTACACCGCTTGGGGATAAAATGTACCATGCTATTTAAAATACTTATTATCCTTTATACATATACACGTCAATCGTCAATCGTTGAGTTGTAACATTCTCGCACACTTAATATGGTTGAGTTGTATCATTCTCACACACTTAATAGGAAACAAAAAAAAAAGTAATTAAAAATTTGTTTCTCAAAATTTTAAAAATCCAAAAATATCCACTAAGCTAGGTGGAGCAAAACATCACAAATTATCGGGGCACAAATCTCATGTTTTCGTAAAAATGTAATAGCTTTGCAAAAATTAATTCTATACATCTTCTAAAAGTTTTTCTTGTGTGCCAATGTAATCAACTTGTTGTTTATACAATCCTGACCTTTTTTAGAATTTTTGATAATAAGGATGTTTTTTTTTGAGTTTAATCTCACAATAATATATTTACAAAAGGGTGAGAAATCAATGATAAAAGAAGCAATTGAGAACATCACAATTCCGTCACTTCATATCAGATTGAGAATTCTGAAAGAACAAAAAGGATAGGCAGTAGCATAATTAATTTACATAGTAACAACCATTGATAAGATAAAAAAAATACAAACCTAATTAGTTCTTTCTAGTTCATGTTTAACACCTAACGCTGACTCTTGTGAGTTTTCCACACTCAACAAGATGTTTCAAGTGACATAGGAGAGTCTTCCTGAAATTGTTTGGATGGTAGTCATAATTGTATTCAATGAATTTGGCTATGGCCGTAGAACTTGATCCTTTTCTATTTAGCAATGATAATATTGCTTGAGTAATCATCTACATATTAAGCAAAATAAAAGTTAGATCAATTGAATACAACTTGTAATCATCATTTCATTTGTACTATCTATTAATGTAATATTTCATTTACCCAATAGATAGGAATTACCTCTTCATAAGAAGGATGGAAGGGCCTAATAGAACTTGGTTCAGCATTTATCATCAGAACCATGATGTTGATATGAAGATCAAAGGAATCCTCCTCCTTTTTCCCAAGATTAATTTCTTTGAAAGCTCTCTATCTCAAGTTAGTTGTTTCTGACAGGTTTTTATAATGACTCACATCTAACTCACATCTACACGCTTGAAAAGTTTTTACATCTGTTGTATCCAGTTTTTCTAGTAGTGTTTATAATGACAGGTTTTTATAATACTCACATCTAACTCACATCTACAGACTTGAAAATCCTAGGCGCCCAAAATAACATCTACACGCTTGAAAATTCTAGGCGCCCAAAATAATTCAAGCTGTTAAAACTAAATTCAAGAATGTCCAAAAAAAGCGGGAATTTTCCCACGAGGAACAAGCCAAAATATTTAAACTTAATTCAACTTGATTCAGTTAAATATTTTAAAAATTATGAAAATAAATACTGAACATTCATAACATGTGAAATTTAATGCCGACAATGAATTAAGATGAGGTATGGAAATATTGGATTTATAACTGGTATATGCATCCAAAATAATAAGACGTCGACGAATGCCTTGTGAAATAATTTTCATGTATTATAACACAATGTGCTACGAAAAACATGAAACTAAGAAAATAAATGTGGGAATATTTTTTCATAAAATTATAGAAAACTGAAAATAAATATAAAAGTTTAAAAATATTAAAGTAACATGGTACGTTAAAATAATTTGTTTAGACGATAAGTATAAATTAACATTCTAAAAGAACAAAAATCTTGAATTTCAAATTTATTAATACATCCAAACAAATTAAACTAATATTCTTACAATTTCTTAAAATGTTGGTTGGGAAAATTATCATGTAGTTCGAACAACATAACACATTATACAAGAAAAGAAAAGTTGCCAGGATAATAGTGATTTAGATAGAAGAAAATTTTATAATATTAAACGTAACTAAATGTATTATTTTAAATATAAGGTTCATATTTACAAGTTAAAATATCTAAGTTGAAAAGATAATATTTTTGTAACTTTTGAATTAATATTTTGAGAATGTTAGATATAGGAAGTGTATAAAGAACAAAATTAATATAAAAAATGTATTTAACTGTTATAACTAATTAAAATTTGATTAACTTTATTAATTCGTTAAATTTTAGTCATATTTTAAAATTTTAAAATATTATAACTAAATGTATTATTTTAAATATAAGGTTCATATTTACAAGTTAAAATATCTAAGTTGAAAAGATAATATTTTTGTAACTTTTGAATTAATATTTTGAGAATGTTAGATATAGGAAGTGTATAAAGAACAAAATTAATATAAAAAATGTATTTAACTGTTATAACTAATTAAAATTTGAGTAACTTTATTAATTCGTTAAATTTTCATATTTCAAAATCATAAAAAACTTGATTTTGATCAATGGAGTTTAGATGTAGAGGTTTGGAAATATGTTAGAAGGTTTCCCTAGACAAATTTTATCCTTCTGCCTTATTAAAAAAACTCAACTATTAAGAACATAAATGTTTCCCTAGACATATTTTATCCTTTTGCCTCTTTTTAGAATGTTGTACGAATGCTTAAAATAGAGAGGCCCTATATGAATGGTAAGCCTATATCGAGTGCTGGTCTATTTTTGTATTTTTGTAAAGAATTAACCTGTCACTCGACTTGTTTACCTTTTTTATTTAGAAGTTGCTAGCCCATTTTTGATTAGATGGGGGGCATTTTGTACATAAAGAAATTTGAATGAAGAGAATTGATATCAAATTTTGACTAGTACTTATTGTTAAATATATCTACAACTAACAAAAGCTCTTTTTCCTATCTATACGACAAAGCAACTTAATTATGCACTTAAAAATATGTGTTCATTCCCCAATAATTAGACAAAAAAAATATAGTGATTGGTTAAAAAAATGTTCTCAAATTAAGATTAATGTTAATAAAATAATCATATCCATAGTTTTAATTCTTGTCATGCACTAAAGAGAAAGAGACTCAAGAAGGAGTAATGGTGCACGCTTGGGGATAAAATTTACGGGTTAAATGGCTTAAACATCATTGAACTGCCCCCTAAGTTGCAGTTGGGTAACTAAACTCAAAAAGGTTGCAGTCAACTCATTAAACTGATAAAAAGTTGCATTTAGGTCACTACCGTTAAAATACATAACGGGCCGTTAAAATACATAACGGAATAAACGAAAATCAGGTTAATATGATAAAAAGTTGCAATTGGGTACCTGAACTGCTCCTTAAGTTGCAGTTGGGTAACTGAACTTAATTTTTTTTTCATAAAATCTATAATTTATAAATTTATAAAATTAATAAAATCTATAATTTGGTAAAATTTATAAATTTGGTAAAAAATAAGTCCTTATTTTGGTAAAAAAAACAACTTTTCCAAATAGCCCCTAAGAGTGAAAATGAAAATGGTGCAAAAATGCGTAATTATGTATTTTTTTCTGAAAATAAGTACATATTTTTACAAAAAAAGGATGCCAAAAAAAAAATAACAGATTTATTTAGTAAATAAAAACTAACAGATTTATTTAGCAAAAAAATAACGGATTTATTTAGTAAATAAAAAATAACGGATTTATTTAGCAAAAAATTAACGGATTTATTTAGTAAATAAAAACTAACGGATTTATTTAGCAAAAAAATAACGGATTTATTTAGTAAATAAAAACTAACGGATTTGTTTAGCAAAAAAAAAATAACGGATTTATTTAGTAAATAACAACTAACGGATTTATTTAGCAAAAAAAATAACGGATTTATTTAGTAAATAAAAACTAACGGATTTATTTAGCAAAAAAAAAAGGATTTATTTAGTAAATAAAAACTAACTGATTTATTTAGTAAAAAAAATTAAAAAAAATAACTAATTTATTTAGAAAAAACAAAAAAAATTGATTAATTGTTAATAGCAATGACATTTATGCAACTATTTTTGAGTTCAGTTATCCAATTGCAACTTCGGGGCAGTTCAGTGATGTTTTAGCAAAGATGAGTTAACGGAATACGTTAAAGTCAAACCTGAGTTAACGGGTGTGCAATTTTATTTCAGTGTAATGACCTGATTGCAACTTTTATTTAGTGTAATTAGTCGATTGCGAACTTTTTGAGTACAATGACCCAGTTGCAACTTGAGGGTGAGTTCAGTGATGTTTAAGCCATTTTACCCTAAAATTTACCATGCTATTTGAAATACTTATTAACCTTTATATATATATACACGGGTCAATGGTTGAGTTTTATCATTCTCACACACTTAATAGGAAACAAAAAGGAAATAATTAAAAATTTGATTCTCAAAATTTTAAAATTCCAAAAATTTCCACTAAGCAAGGTGGAGCAAAACCTCACAAATTATCTGGGCACAAATCTCATGTTTACGTAAAAATGTAATAGCTTTGTAAAAATAAATTCTAAACTTCTTCTAAAAGTTTTTCTTGTGTGCCAAAGTAATCAACTTGTTGTTTATATAATCCGGACCTTGTTTAGAATTTTTGATAATAAGGATGTTTTTTTTTAGTTTAATCTCACAGTTCAATTGAGAACATCACAATTCCATCACTTCATATCAGAGATTGAGAATTCTGAACAAACAAAAAGGATAGGCAGTAGCATAATTAATTTACATAGTAACAACCATTGATAAGATAAAAAAATACAAGTCTAATTAGTTCTTTGCTAGTTCATTTTTAAGACCTAACGCTGAATCTTAAATGAGTTCATCACTCTTGTGAGTTTTCCACACTCAACAAGATGTTTCAAGTGACGTAGGAGAGTCTTCCTGAAATTGTTTGGATGGTAGTCATAATTGTATTCAATGAATTTGGCTATGGCCGTAGAACTTGATCCTCTTCTATTTTGCAATGATAATATTGCTTGAGTAATCATCTACAAATTAAGCAAAACAAAAGTTAGATCAATTGAATAAAACTTGTAATCATCATTTCATTTGTGCAATCTATTAATGTAATATTTCATTTACCCAATAGAAAGGAATTACCTCTTCATAAGAAGGATGGAAGCCGCTAAAAGAACTTGGTTCAGCATTCATCATCAGAACCATGATGTTGATATGAAGATTAAAGGAATCCTCCTGCTTTTTCCCAAGATTAATTTCTTTTGAAAGCTCTCTATCTCAAGTTATTTGTTTCTTACAAGTGTTTAGATGTGTGTGTTACAATAGGTTTTTATAATGACTCACATCTACACACTTGAAAATTCTAGGCACCCAAAATTCTAGACGCCCGCGCCCAAAACAATTCAAGCTGTTAAAACTAAATTCAAGAATTTCCAAAAAAAGCGGGAATTTTCCCACGAGGAACAAGCAAAAATAAGTTAAATATTTTAAAAATAATGAAAATAAATACTAAACATTCATAACATGTGAAATTTAATGCCGACAATGAATTAAGATGAGTTATGGAAATATTGGATTTATAACTGGTATATGCATCCAAAAGAATAAGACTAATGCCTTGTGAAATAATTTTAACAAAAAACTAAGAAATTAAATGTGAGGGAATATTTTTTCATAAAATTATAGAAAACTGAATGTGTTCGTTGAATTTGAATCAAAGAAAAAGAATTTTTTCGAAATCACCCAAACCATAAATTTAAAATTTGACACTACCAGTCTTACTTAAAAAAAGAATTTATTTTTTATTTATTTCTTAAAAATTATGAAAATAAATATAAAAGTTTAAAAATATTAAAGTAACATGGTACGTTAAAATAATTAGTTTAGACAATAAGTATAAATTAACTTTCTTAAAGAACAAAAATCTTGAATTTAAAATTTGTTGATACATCCATACAAAATTAAACTGATTTTCTTACCGCTTGGAAAATTATCATGTAGTTCCAACAACATAACACATTATACAATAAAAAGAAAAGTTTCCAGGATAATAGTGATTTAGACAGAAGAAAAATTTACAATATTAAACATAACTAAATGTATTATTTTAAATATAAGGTTCATATTTACAAGTTAAAATACATAAGTTGAAAAGATAATATTGTTGTAGCTTTTAAATTAATTTTTTGAGAATGTTAGATATAGGAAGTGTATAAAGAACAAAATTAATATCAAAAATGTATTTGACTATTATAACAAATTAAAATTTAATTGACTTTAGTATCTCGTTAAAGTTTAATCTTATTTTAAATTTTTAGATAATCAAAATCATAAAAACTTAATTGTGATCAATGGAATTTGGATATAGAGGTTTGGAAATATGTTAGAAGGTTAGTATCTTTGTTTTATTAAAAAAACTGAACTATTAACAACATAAATGTTTCACTAGACAAGTTTTATCCTATTGCCTCCTTTTAGAATGTTGTACGAACGATTAAAATAGAGAGGCCCTACATGAATGGTAAGCCTATATCTAGTGCTGGTCTATTTTTGTAAAGAATTAACATGTCACTCTTTTGCTATCATATACAATTAGGTAAACCTAATATTTGTTGTTTACCTTTCAGAATCAGTATATTGATAAAAAGGATGGAGGGAGTGGAATGCAATCCTTGGAAACGTTTATGAATTTGGGACATCTAGGAGCCAAATATGCAAAAGGAATTATCCTAATATTCCAAAGAGGTGTGCACAAGCTCAACGGGATGCAAATGATACTCTTGGAAGAAAACAACTACAACCACAGCTTTAGAAGAAATTCGCAAACACTTTCCTGAAATAATCAAGGGCATGTGGATTAGGAATGCCATGATTGTGGGACAAGAAATGCCACATTGTTGTACAAAGCACACAACTAATTCAGTAAGGTAGGATAAAGTGAACCAGGTTAAGTTACATTGTGAAGATTGCTCTTGCCATCTAGAGCTCCTTCCACTTTGGAGTATTTTACCTAATGTCATCTAGGGAGCTGAGCTTTTTATTTTTGTTTCGTCATGTGTGCTTAACAGGATCAAGGGTTTCACT
The DNA here is from genome assembly GCA_036435485.1 of Saposhnikovia divaricata. Classification (NCBI taxonomy): domain Eukaryota; kingdom Viridiplantae; phylum Streptophyta; class Magnoliopsida; order Apiales; family Apiaceae; genus Saposhnikovia; species Saposhnikovia divaricata. The sequence goes on from CM071596.1 coordinate 90,393,231, forward strand.
GTATATAAAAAATTTAACACATGTAGATAATGCAGCATCAATACGCATTTTGTAAATTATCAGGAATCAAAGCCCATTTAGAAAACTATGATATTCTCTAATGCATAAAAACCATCCACAAATAACTCTAGTAATATAAACACTATTACTACGGGAATTATGATAGATAAATAACACAAAGTTAGTTAAACTTAAAACGAGTAGAAGAGTTTAGAAAGAATTGTTTTTGTTGAATGTCCATAACCCATCCTATTTTGGTGAATTCTTTATCCGGCTATCATTCTTGGTAGTGAAATCGACACTGTTGTGCCAGCTGTAATTGGACATCATCCAAGTTACAATGATATTGAGGTGGACTCACTATGCCGTCTTGGATTGGGACGTGGTAAGAACCTATTCTTGGTAGGTCCTAGGCCATAGGGCTGGACCAGAATTGTTGGGTTACCAGAAATCCATAGTGAAAAGGATACAATGCACGTAAAGACTCTGTGTCCCACTCAATCAACTCATGCTCACGTTCACTCAAAGGAATTGGGGGCGGAGAATACTAGGTTATCCAAAGTTCATAACAACCGGGCTGTAGTGAGAAATGGATTGACGATGCTCCATGCTACCAAAAATTTGGTATGAGGAAGCATAGCTGAGAAAGCTTGTACTCGAGGTGGAGTGTTGTTTGTTTTCTTGTCAACTTCAACTCATAAAATTTCCTTAATGAGATTCAGAGATAAATTGAGATGTATCATTATGTCTCTAATTATAAGTACATATAAATACACACACATAGTGGCAGTGCACTTGCATTGCAGTATACTTTGTCATTAAATTCATTTCTTCAAATAATTATATTAGGCAAGACAATGTATTATTAGTACAATTAAAATCTACTCGACTTGTTTACCTTTTTTATTTAGAAGTTGCTAGCCCATTTTTGATGAGATGGGGGGCATTTTGTACATAAAAAAATTTGAATGAAGAGAATTGATATCAAATTTTGACTAGTACTTATTGTTAAATATGTCTACAACTAACAAAAGCTTTTCTTCCTATCTATACGACAAAGCAACTTAATTATGCACTTAAAAAAATGTGTTCATTCCCCAATAATTAGACAAAAAAAATATAGTGATTGGTTAAAAAAATGTTCTCAAATTAAGATTAATGTGAATAAAATAATCATATCCATAGTTTTAATTCTTGTCATGCACTAAAGAGAAAGAGACTCAAGAAGGAGTAATGGTGCACGCTTGGGGATAAAATTTACCATGCTATTTAAAATACTTATTAACCTTTATATATATATACACCGGTCAATGGTTGAGTTTTATCATTCTCACACACTTAATAGGAAACAAAAAGGAAATAATTAAAAATTTGTTTCTCAAAATTTTAAAATTCCAAAAATTTCCACTAAGCAAGGTGGAGCAAAACCTCACAAATTATCTGGGCACAAATCTCATGTTTTCGTAAAAATGTAATAGCTTTGTAAAAATAAATTCTAAATTTCTTCTAAAAGTTTTTCTTGTGTGCCAACGTAATTAACTTGTTGTTTATACAATCCTGACCTTGTTTAGAATTTTTGATAATAAGGATGTTTTTTTAGTTTAATCTCACAGTAATATATTTACAAAAGGGTAAGAAATCAATGATAAAAGAAGCAATTGAAAACATCACAATTCCATCACTTCATATCAGAGATTGAGAATTCTGAACAAACAAAAAGGATAGGCAGTAGCATAATTAATTTACATAGTAATAACCATTGATAAGATAAAAAAATACAAGTCTAATTAGTTCTTTGCTAGTTCATTTTTAAGACCTAACGCTGAATCTTAAATGAGTTCTTCACTCTTGTGAGTTTTCCACACTCAACAAGATGTTTCAAGTGACGTAGGAGAGTCTTCCTGAAATTGTTTGGATGGTAGTCATAATTGTATTCAATGAATTTGGCTATGGCCGTAGAACTTGATCCTCTTCTATTTTGCAATGATAATATTGCTTGAGTAATCATCTACATATTAAGCAAAATAAAAGTTAGATCAATTGAATACAACTTGTAATCATCATTTCATTTGTACAATCTATTAATGTAATATTTCATTTACCCAATAGAAAGGAATTACCTCTTGATAAGAAGGATGTAAGCGCCTAAAAGAACTTGGTTCAGCATTCATCATCAGAACCATGATGTTGATATGAAGATTAAAGGAATCCTCCTGCTTTTTCCCAAGATTAATTTCTTTTGAAAGCTCTCTATCTCAAGTTAGTTGTTTCTTACAAGTGTTTAGATGTGTGTGTTACAATAGGTTTTTATAATGACTCACATCTACACGCTTGAAAATTCTAGGCACCCAAAATTCTAGGCGCCCGCGCCCAAAATAATTCAAGCTGTTAAAACTAAATTCAAGAATTTCCAAAAAAAGCGGGAATTTTCCCACGAGGAACAAGCAAAAATCAGTTAAATATTTTAAAAATAATGAAAATAAATACTAAACATTCATAACATGTGAAATTTAATGCCGACAATGAATTAAGATGAGTTATGGAAATATTAGATTTATAACTGGTATATGCATGCAAAATAATAAGACTAATGCCTTGTGAAATAATTTTCATGTATTATAACACAAAGTGCTACAAAAAACAAAAAACTAAGAAATTAAATGTGAGGGAATATTTTTTCATAAAATTATAGAAACTGAAAGTGTTCGTTGAATTTTAATCAAAGAAAAAGAATTTTTTCGAAATCACCCAAACCATAAATTTAAAATTTGACACCACCAGTCTTACTTAAAAAAGGAATTTATTTTTTATTTATTTTTTAAAAATTATGAAAATAAATATAAAAGTTTAAAAATTTAAAGTAACATGGTACGTTAAAATAATTAGTTTAGACAATAAGTATAAATTACCTTTCTTAAAGAACAAAAATCTTGAATTTAAAATTTGTTGATACATCCATACAAAATTAAACTGATTTTCTTACCGCTTGGAAAATTATCATGTAGTTCGAACAACATAACACATTATACAATAAAAAGAAAAGTTTCCAGGATAATAGTGATTTAGACAGAAGAAAAATTTACAATATTAAACATAACTAAATGTATTATTTTAAATATAAGGTTCATATTTACAAGTTAAAATACCTAAGTTGAAAAGATAATATTGTTGTAACTTTTAAATTAATCTTTTTGAGAATGTTAGATATAGGAAGTGTATAAAGAACAAAATTAATATCAAAAATGTATTTGACTGTTATAACAAATTAAAATTTGATTGACTTTAGTATCTCGTTAAAGTTTAATCTTATTTTAAATTTTTAGATAATCAAAATCATAAAAACTTAATTTTGATCAATGGAGTTTGGATATAGAGGTTTGGAAATATGTTAGAAGGTTAGTATCTTTGTCTTATTAAAAAAACTGAACTATTAACAACATAAATGTTTCACTAGACAAGTTTTATCCTATTGCCTCCGTTTAGAATGTTGTACGAACGATTAAAATAGAGAGGCCCTATATTAATGGTAAGCCTATATCTACTGCTGGTCTATTTTTGTAAAGAATTAACATGTCACTCTTTCGCTATCATATACAATAAGGTAAACCTAATATTTGTTGTTTACCTTTTAGAATCAGTATTTTGATAAAAAGGATGGAGGGAGTGGAATGCAAGCCTTGGAAACGGTTATGAATTTGGGACATCTAGGAGCCAAATATGCAAAAGGAATTATCCTAATACTCCAAAGAGGTGTGCACAAGCTCAACAGGATGCAAATGATACTCTTAGAAGAAAACAACTACAACCACAGCTTTAGAAGAAATTCGCAAACACTTTCCTGAAATAATCAAGGGCATGTGGATTAGGAATGCCATGATTGTGGGACAAGAAATGCCACATTGTTGTACAGAGCACACAACACACAACTAATTCAGCAAGGTAGATTAAAGTGAACCAGGTTAAGTTACATTGTGAAGATTGCCCTTGCCATCTAGAGCTCCTTCCACTTTGGAGTATTTTACCTAATCTCATCTAGGTAGCTGAGCTTTTTATTTTTGTTTCGTCATGTGTGTTTAACAGGATCAAGGGTTTCATTGTATATAAAAAATTTAACACATGTAGATAATGCAGCATCAATACGCATTTTGTAAATTATCAGGAATCAAAGCCCATTTAGAAAACTATGATATTCTCTAATACATAAAAACCATCCACAAATAACTCTAGTAATATAAACACTATTAGTACGGGAATTATGATAGATAAATAACACAAAGTTAGTTAAACTTAAAACAAGTAAAAGAGTCTAGAAAGAATTGTTTTTGTTGAATGTCCATAACCCATCCTATTTTGGTGAATTCTTTATCCGGCTATCATTCTTGGTAGTGAAATCGACACTGTTGTGCCAGCTGTAATTGGACATCATCCAAGTTGCAATGATCTTGAGGTGGACTCACCATGCTGTCTTGGATTGGGACGTGGCAAGAACCTATTCTTGGTAGGTCCTAGGCCATAGGGCTGGACCAGAATTGTTGGGTTACCAGAAATCCATAGTGAAAAGGATACAATGCACGTAAAGACTCCGTGTCCCACTCAATCAATTCATGCTCAGGTTACACTCAAAGGAATTGGGGGCGGAGAATATTAGGTAATCCAAAGTTCACAACAACCGGGCTGTAGTGAGAAATGGATTGACGATGCTCCATGCTACCAAAAATTTGGTATGAGGAAGCATAGCTGAGAAAGCTTCTACTCGAGGTGGAGTGTTGTTTGTTTTCTTCCTTGTCAACTTCAACTCATAAAATTTCCTTAATGAGATTCAGAGATAAATTGAGATGTATCATTATGTCTCTAATTATAAGTACATATAAATACACACACATAGTGGCAGTGCACTTGCATTGCAGTATACTTTGTCATTAAATTCATTTCTTCAAATAATTATATTAGGCAAGACAATGTATTATTAGTACAATTAAAATCTACTCGACTTTTTTACCTTTTTTATTTAGAAGTTGCTAGCCCATTTTTGATTAGATGGGGGGCATTTTGTACATAAAAAAATTTGAATGAAGAGAATTGATATCAAATTTTGACTAGTACTTATTGTTAAATATGTCTACAACTAACAAAAGCTTTTCTTCCTATCTATACGACAAAGCAACTTAATTATGCACTTAAAAAAATGTGTTCATTCCCCAATAATTAGACAAAAAAATATAGTGATTGGTTAAAAAAATGTTCTCAAATTAAGATTAATGTGAATAAAATAATCATATCCATAGTTTTAATTCTTGTCATGCACTAAAGAGAAAGAGACTCAAGAAGGAGTAATGGTGCACGCTTGGGGATAAAATTTACCATGCTATTTAAAATACTTATTAACCTTTATATATATATACACCGGTCAATGGTTGAGTTTTATCAGTCTCACACACTTAATAGGAAACAAAAAGGAAATAATTAAAAATTTGTTTCTCAAAATTTTAAAATTCCAAAAATTTCCACTAAGCAAGGTGGAGCAAAACCTCACAAATTATCTGGGCACAAATCTCATGTTTTCGTAAAAATGTAATAGCTTTGTAAAAATAAATTCTAAATTTCTTCTAAAAGTTTTTCTTGTGTGCCAACGTAATCAACTTGTTGTTTATACAATCCTGACCTTGTTTAGAATTTTTGATAATAAGGATGTTTTTTTTTGTTTGATCTCACAGTAATATATTCACAAAAGGGTAAGAAATCATTGATAAAAGAAGCAATTGAGAACATCACAATTCCATCACTTCATATCAGAGATTGAGAATTCTGAACAAACAAAAAGGATAGGCAGTAGCATAATTAATTTACATAGTAACAACCATTGATAAGATAAAAAAATACAAGTCTAATTAGTTCTTTGCTAGTTCATTTTTAAGACCTAACGCTGAATCTTAAATGAGTTCTTCACTCTTGTGAGTTTTCCACACTCAACAAGAAGTGACGTAGGAGAGTCTTCCTGAAATTGTTTGGATGGTAGTCATAATTGTATTCAATGAATTTGGCTATGGCGGTAGAACTTGATCCTCTTCTATTTTGCAATGATAATATTGCTTGAGTAATCATCTACATATTAAGCAAAATAAAAGTTAGATCAATTGAATACAACTTGAAATAATCATTTCATTTGTACAATCTATTAATGTAATAATTCATTTACCCAATAGAAAGGAATTACCTCTTCATAAGAAGGATGGAAGCGCCTAAAAGAACTTGGTTCAGCATTCATCATCAGAACCCTGATGTTGATATGAAGATTAAAGGAATCCTCCTGCTTTTTCCCAAGATTAATTTCTTTTGAAAGCTCTCTATCTCAAGTTCGTTGTTTCTTACAAGTGTTTAGATGTGTGTGTTACAATAGGTTTTTATAATGACTCACATCTACACGCTTGAAAATAATTCAAGCTGTTAAAACTAAATTCAAGAATTTCCAAAAAAAGCGGGAATTTTCCCACGAGGAACAAGCAAAAATATTTAAACTTAATTCAACCTGATTCAGTTAAATATTTTAAAAATACTGAAAATAAATACTAAACATTCATAACATGTGAAATTTAATGCCGATAATGAATTAAGATGAGTTATGGAAATATTGGATTTATAACTAGTATATGCATCCAAAATAATAAGACTAATGCCTTGTGAAATAATTTTCATGAAGTGCTACGAAAAACAAAAAACTAAGAAATTAAATGTGAGGGAATATTTTATTAAAATTATAGAAAACTGAATGTGTTCGTTGAATTTGAATCAAAGAAAAAGAATTTTTTCGAAATCACCCAAACCATAAATTTAAAATTTGACACTACCAGTCTTACTTAAAAAAAGAATTTATTTTTTATTTATTTCTTAAAAATTATGAAAATAAATATTAAAGTTTAAAAATATTGAAGTAACATGGTACGTTAAAATAAATAGTCTAGACAATAAGTATAAATTAACTTTCTTAAAGAACAAAAATCTTGAATTTAAAATTTGTTGATACATCCATACAAAATTAAACTGATTTTCTTACAGCTTGGAAAATTATCATGTAGTTCGAACAACATAACACATTATACAAGAAAAAGAAAAGTTTCCAGGATAATAGTGATTTAGACCGAAGAAAAATTTACAATATTAAACATAACTAAATGTATTATTTTAAATATAAGGTTCATATTTACAAGTTAAAATACCTAAGTTGAAAAGATAATATTGTTGTAACTTTTAAATTAATTTTTTGAGAATGTTAGATATAGGAAGTGTATAAAGAACAAAATTAATATCAAAAATGTATTTGACCGTTATAACAAATTAAAATTTGATTGACTTTAGTATCTCGTTAAAGTTTAATCTTATTTTAAATTTTTAGATAATCAAAATCATTAAAACTTAATTCTGATCAATGGAGTTTGGATATAGAGGTTTGGAAATATGTTAGAAGGTTAGTATCTTTGTCTTATTAAAAAAACTGAACTATTAACAACATAAATGTTTCACTAGACAAGTTTTATCCTATTGCCTCCTTTTAGTTAAAATAGAGAGGCCCTATATGAATGGTAAGCCTGTATCTAGTGCTGGTCTATTTTTGTAAAGAATTAACATGTCACTCTTTTGCTATCATATACAATTAGGTAAACCTAATATTTGTTGTTTACCTTTTAGAATCAGTATTTTGATAAACAGGATGGAGGGAGTGGAATGCAAGCCATGGAAACGGTTATGAATTTGGGACATCTAGGAGCCAAATATGTAAAAGGAATTATCCTAATACTCCAAAGAGGTGTGAACAAGCTCAACAGGATGCAAATGATACTCTTGGAAGAAAACAACTACAACCACAGCTTTAGAAGAAATTCGCAATCACTTTCTTGAAATAGTCATGGGCATGTGGATTAGGAATGCCATGATTGTGGGATAAGAAATGCCACATTGTTGTACAAAGCACACAACTAATTCATCAAGGTGGGATAAAGTGAACGAGGTTAAGTTACATTGTGAAGATTGCTCTAGCCATCTAGAGCTCCTTCCACTTTGGAGTATTTTACCTAATCTCTTCTAGGGAGCTGAGGTTTTTATTTATGTTTCGTCATGTGTGTTTAACAGGATCAAGGGTTTCATTGTATATAAAAAATTTAACACATGTAGATAATGCAGCATGAATATGCATTTTGTAAATTATCAAGAATAAAAGCCGGATTAGAAAACTATGATATTCTCTAATACATAAAAACCATCCACAAATATCTCTAGTAATATAAACACTATTACTACGGGAATTATGATAGATAAATAACACAAAGTTAGTTAAACTTAAAACGAGTTGAAGAGTTTAGAAAGAATTGTTTTTGTTGAATGTCCATAACCCATCCTATTTTGGTGAATTCTTTAGCCGGCTATCATTCTTGGTAGTGTAATTGACACTGTTGTGCCAGCTGTAATGGGACATCATCCAAGCTGCAATGATCTTGAGGTGGACTCACCATGCCACTAGTGCAGATTGAACCTATAGCGTCGCCACTTTTAGCGTCGGTTATTGACCTATAGCGTCGGTTATTGACTTATTGCGTCGGTTGTTTTTATTAACCGACGCTTAATGACTTCTGTCAGAAGCTTTGGCGTCGGTTGTTTGCATCAACCGACGCTATAGGTATCGCCTATAGCGTTGCCCATTGAAAGGGCGACGCTATAGGTATACCTATATCGTCGCCCTTAAAAGTGCGACGCTATAGGTATACCTATAGCAACGCTCTTTTAAGGGGCGACGCTATAAGTTATACCTATAGCGTCGCCCTTTTAAGGGGCGACACTATAGATATAACTTATAGCGTCGCCCCTTAAAAAGGCGACGCTATAGATATAGCTTATAGCGACGCTATAGGTATAGCTTAAATAAATAAATAAATATAAGAATAAAACCCAAAAAATTAAACAAAAATAGGAAAAAATGCCAATTTTTTAAACTAAATTCATACACACCAAAGTAGTCATACTCACTATTTGTGTGATGAATGTTACCTTATTTTCACTAATTTTCCATTTCTGTTTTATTTTTTTCCCATTTTTAACTAATTTCTAAAATAAATCAAAAAATTAAATAAAATTAGGAAAAATGCCATTTTTTGAAAATAAATTCATACGCACCAAACTAGTCATACTCACTATATGTGATGAATGTTACCTTATTTTCACTGATTTTCCATTTTTTTTATTTTTTCCCCATTTTTAACTAGTTTGTAAAATAAATAAAAAAATCAAACAAAAATAGGAAAAATGCCAAATTTTGAACATAAATTCATACACGCCAAATTAGTCATACTCATTATTTGTGTGATGAATCTTACAGTACTTTAAAATTTTTTCCAATTTGTTTTTTTCTCCCATTTTTAATTAATTTATAAAATAGATAAATATTGATATTAAAAAGGAATAGTACATCACAATTTACAAGATGAAAATGTTAGAAACGGGACAATTTCCCCCAAACAAAAAATTTAATTTATAGGATAAAACATGTTAAATTTTAAATAATCATATGATAATATTTTATTTGATATGATTAATGAAGACAATTTTATAAATATATAAAGTGTACCAAATAAGAGACAATTTTATTTTTATAAAATAGGAAAACATTTTTTGTAAATTTTAAATTTTAAAATTTATAATATATAATTATTGAAAAATGAAAAATAAAGCATTAAACCTTTTTTAGACACAGCAAATAAGAGCGGGTGCTTCCAAAGTTTTGGACAAATAGAAGCGGCAAAAATACAGCCGCTATCTTCACTCACCCTTCTCACAAAATACTCAACCTCTCTCTCACTCACTGCTCTCTCTGTCGTCTGGCACTCTCTCCACCTCTCCCTTCCTCACACACTCAACCCCTCTCTCTCCCAACCTTTCCACAACAACCAATTTGAATCGTATTTAGGAATTTACCATCTCTCAATCAATTTCACATATCAATTGGGGGCTTCAATGGACTTCAATCAAGTTAGGGTTTCTTATGTTTAAATTAGGTGTTTCTCCCTATTCCTTGCTTTAATGATAAACAGATTGCATCACTATATCAGAGAGCTCCGTATTCAAAGAAAGGGCATGGAAGTTGTAAAAAAGCAAAACCGTGTCCATCGGGTCTGCGCTATGGTCTTTCTCTGAAGGATCTGATTTTACAATTTGTTATTGTTATAGTTTCTCAATTGAATAAGGGGTATTCAAGTTTTTGTATGAGTTATTTGTTCAATACTCTCTGTTTGACGATTTTATATATCCCCTTCGTTTTTTTTTTTCTGATTGTTTTTTGATATGTGCTTTCTATCAATCATAAACGTTGATACCCCTTACTTAGAAGCTTTCAATTTCTGAGTGACAGTGATAAATTTTAACATGGAGGAGTAATGCAGAGTGGAATGGGTTCTGCAGAGTGGAGAGCTGTAAAGAGTAATGCTTATTATAAGAGATAATTTTGTTTATAATTTGGAGGTATCTGTTTATATTTTTATTAGTTTTTGGTAGATGATGTTAATTTATGTCCATGTGATTATGTGAGATACTCTCCTGTCTTGCGCAAGGGAAATTACTTGCTTGAGTTTCTTCTTTTATTGTTGTGTTGGGAATTGTGTTTTGTAGGTTAATATTGTGTATGTCAATGATTCTTATAGCTAAAAAAGTTTATTTGTTTTCTGCGTTGTTGGTAGGCAGGGGTGAAGCCACACTTTGGCGAGAGCGTGCCTCTTCTTACCCTGAAAAAATTATTTTAATATTATATAAACACTTTGGTGCTAGGTGGAGTAGAATTTGATGCTGTTGATAATGGGATCAATCAGTATGGTATAGATCAGCCTCCAAAAAATTTGAACAATACACATTTGTCCTTGAGGGCTGGAAAGTTTAATATGGGCCGAGTTGATCCAGATCAATCTTTCAAGAAGGAAAATGATGTCAGTTTTCCTGTATATATTCAATTATAATAATAATAAAAAAAACTACAAGTTTTATTGTATTACTATAAATATTTTTTTGTATATATATATATATATATATATATATATATATATATATATATATATATGATGTACAAGTCTTTACTCAACTTGGTGTTTACCTATTTCCTTTTTTATTGGTACATTCTTCACATTCTTCATGTCATATGTTACAATTATAGATGTATGTGCCAGATTAGATCTACTTTGTGGACATCTAGTTCTAGGGGATTTGATATCCTTCGTTAATAAATTATTGCTACTGTTTTATCGTGGTGCAACTGCCTGGTAAAGCGGTGCAACTGCATGCCCAAGTGCTTCACCGACAACAAAACTGCTCCTAGTGCTATAGAGATTTAGAGTTTGCTCTCACAGTAACAACAAAACTGCTCCTAGTGCTATAGGGATTTGGACAAGCATTGATTTACGTACATGGAGTATAACATATATAAACTAGAGTTAATCAGGTGTTCGTACTGTATGGATGTTGAAATTTGTAGTTACACATTCATCTGGGTGAAATTGATGAAGTACTCACTAAATATATGTGAATGTGGGGAGCATATCTGATCTTTTTGGTGTCAGCCGCTTGACTATAGCAAAAGAACACAGAATGAGAAAAGGAACGGATATCGGATGACCTGCGGAGAGAGCAAGTACTTTTAAAGCAGGCTAAAGTCTGGATACGTGGCTAGATGTCAGGGAGTTGGATCACGCTATGGTTAGTTGCCACACATTCTTTCGTATTCTCAGTGCTGATGTACTCCGTGTAACATATGGATCTTGTATTTGCTTGTGGGCTGAATCGCTGAAAGTTATTAATTTAACATAGAAATGTTGGCTGAGCTGTCAAGAAGAGAGAAGGATGCAAATAGTAAGCCTGATCCTGATCTTGATATTTTTATGAGGGTAATGACATAGCTATGTAATGTAAAAAAGTGCTAGAAAACAAGCTATGATTTATTTTTTTAGCTAGTTTCTTTAGGACAAATATGGTATTTACAAAAATGACAAGTGAGCACTGCAACACTAAAACCTTCGTCCTTTTTTTTTATTTGAGTTCGAATGAAGATGAGGAAATAAAATAAATTTAGCCTTGTCTCCATCATGTCATCTTCCAAGGTCTATCACTCTATATAAATTAGAAAAATTTTAACAGATTGCTAATATGTAAGAGGTGTCTGATGCATAATTACAACAATGCAAATGCATTTTAAAGTGAATCTGTGATGTTCTTGGTGTTTGAAGTTTTATTGTAACTACTTCATCATATGTAGTGATTCCCTTCTACAATTATGGATCTACATGTGCCTATAAAGAAACTCTATTCTTTCAATACTTAAATTCTGTATAAGTCTTTATTCTTCCATTAGTCCAATTTTGTTATTTTCCTTCAGGCTGTTGGAACAAAAGGCCAAGATAGCAATGTGGTGACTGAATATGTTTTGAAGGTATTATAACTAACAAAAGCATTGGCACCACCCTATAGTAAGTAACAAAGAAATGGATATATATATGCTCATCTTCCTTGCAGGTTTTAGGCCTTGATATTTGTGCAGATGGTAGGAGACCAAATGATCAGGGGTATATTTGGAGGACAAGGAAAGCGCGTTAAAACAGGTTAATAACTTGTAGTTCTGGTAATAAGTTATATATCGTTTTTCTCTTTGATTATATGTGTGATAATTACATATAATCTGATCAATTACAGGCGAGATGTTAGTTGGACCAGCTAGGGCCCTTTTTATGGATGAAATATCTACGGGCTTGCATAGTTCTACAACTTATCAAATTGTGAAATCGCTCCGGCATAGTGTCCACATTCTCCAAGGAACTGCTCTAGTATCTCTCCTCCAGCCAGCCCCTGAAGCATATGATTTGTTTGATGATATTATTCTCCTATCTGACGGATATATTTTGTATCAGGGCCAGCGTGTAAATGTCTTTGAGTTTTTTGAGACTATGGGCTTCAAATTCCCAGAGAGAAAAGGTGTGGCAGACTTCTTAAGTTACAGGAGGAGCACTGCATCTCAAAGCTGCATTTTACGTGGCCGCAGGTGTCGTGTTTATCTGGATACCCAGCTGAGTTTTATTCTTAAGTTACAAGGACTCTGCAGGCCAGGCAAGCTGCTCAATATTATGACAGACCTAGTATAGTTTTTATACCTTTGAAGACGAAACTAATATACTAGTTTGATTGGATTATATTTTGGCGAAGTGGTGTATATAATGGGTATAGACTAGTTTGATTGGTTGGATTATATTTTGGTTGTATTGAATGGTTTGTTTTGTAATATTTTGGTTGTATCGAATGGTTTGTTTTGTAATCGGATTAAAATTGTGTTTAGACTTGTTTGGTGTTCTTAAATTATAATTTGTATTGGTGAAATTGCAATTTTGAAATTATTATTTTTTTAAAAAAAAATTGACTTTAGGCGTCGGTCATTCAAATAACCGACGCTAAAAGTTATACCTATAGCGTCGGCATTTTAAGGGGCGACGCTATAAACTATATCTATAGCGTCGGCATTTTAAAAAGCGACGCTACAAGGTATACCTATAGCGTCGGCATTTTAAAGGGCGACGCTATAAGCTATACCTATAGCGTCGGCATTTTAAGGGGCGACGCTATAAGCTACACCTATAGCGTCGGTCATTTGAATGACCGACGCTTATAGTAGACTTTTAGCATCGGTCATTTAAATAACCGACGCCATAGCAGACTTTTAGCGTCAGCAATTTAAGCGACGCTATAGGCATAACCTATAGCGTCCCCTGCATATACTACGCAAAAAAACCGACGCTATAGGCCTATTTGACCGACGCTATAGGTCAGTTTTGTACTAGTGTGCCGTCTTAGATTGGGACGTGGTAATAACATATTCTTGGTAGGTCCTAGGCCATAGGGCTGGACGAGAATTGTTGGGTTACCAGAAATCCATAGTGAAAAGGATACAATGCACGTAAAGACTCCGTGTCCCACTCAATCAACTCATGCTCAGGTTCACTCAGAGGAATTGGGGGCGGAGAATACTAGGTTATCCAAAGTTCATAACAACCGGGGTGTAGTGAGAAATGGATTGACGATGCTCCATGCTACCTAAAATTTGGTATGAGGAAGCAAAGCTGGGAAAGCTTCTACTCGAGGTGGAGTGTTGTTGCTTTTCTGCCTTGTCAACTTCAACTCATAAAATTTCCTTAATGAGATTCAGAGATAAATTGAGACGTATCATTATGTCTCTAAATATAAGTACATATAAATACACACACATAGTGGCAGTGCACTTGCATTGCAGTATACTTTGTCATTAAATTCATTTCTTCAAATAATTATATTAGGCAAGACAATGTATTATTAGTACTATTAAAATCTACTCGACTTGTTTACCTTTATTATTTAGAAGTTGCTAGCCCATATTTTAATAGATGGGGGCATTTTGTACATAAAAAAATTTGAATGAAATGAATTGATATCCAATTTTGACTAGTACTTATTGTTAAATATGTCTACAACTAACAAAAGCTCTTTTTCCTATCTATACAACAAAGCAACTTAATTATGCACTTAAAAAAATGTGTTCATTCCCCAATAATTAGACAAAAAAATATAGTGATTGGTTAAAAAAATGTTCTCAAATTAAGATTAATGTTAATAAAATAATCATATCCATAGTTTTAATTCTTGTCATGCACTAAAGAGAAAGAGACTCAAGAAGGAGTAATGGTGCACGCTTGGGGATAAAATTTACCATGATATTTAAAATACTTATTAACCTTTATATATATATACACCGGTCAATGGTTGAGTTTTATCATTCTCACACACTTAATAGGAAACAAAAAGGAAATAATTAAAAATATGTTTCTCAAAATTTTAAAATTCCAAAAATTTCCACTAAGCAAGGTGGAGCAAAACCTCACAAATTATCTGGGCACAAATCTCATGTTTTCGTAAAAATGTAATAGCTTTGTAAAAATAAATTCTAAACTTCTTCTAAAAATTTTCTTGTGTGCCAACGTAATCAACTTGTTGTTTATACAATCCTGACCTTGTTTAGAATTTTTGATAATAAGGATGTTTTTTTTTAGTTTAATCTCACAGTTCAATTGAGAACATCACAATTCCATCACTTCATATCAGAGATTGAGAATTCTGAACAAACAAAAAGGATAGGCAGTAGCATAATTAATTTACATAGTAACAACCATTGATAAGATAAAAAAAGACAAGTCTAATTAGTTCTTTGCTAGTTCATTTTTAAGACCTAACGCTGAATCTTAAATGAGTTCATCACTCTTGTGAGTTTTCCACACTCAACAAGATGTTTCAAGTGACGTAGGAGAGTCTTCCTGAAATTGTTTGGATGGTAGTCATAATTGTATTCAATGAATTTGGCTATGGCCGTACTTGATCCTCTTCTATTTTGCAATGATAATATTGCTTGAGTAATCATCTACAAAGTAAGCAAAACAAAAGTTAGATCAATTGAATACAACTTGTAATCATCATTTCATTTGTGCAATCTATTAATTTAATATTTCATTTACCCAATAGAAAGGAATTACCTCTTCATAAGAAGGATGGAAGCCCCTAAAAGAACTTGGTTCAGCATTCATCATCAGAACCATGATGTTGATATGAAGATTAAAGGAATCCTCCTGCTTTTTCCCAAGATTAATTTCTTTTGAAAGCTCTCTATCTCAAGTTAGTTGTTTCTTACAAGTGTTTAGATGTGTGTGTTACAATAGGTTTTTATAATGACTCACATCTACACGCTTGAAAATGCTAGGCACCCAAAATTCTAGGCGCCCGCGCCCAAAATAATTCAAGCTGTTAAAACTAAATTCAAGAATTTCCAAAAAAAGCGGGAATTTTCCCACGAAGCAAAAATAAGTTAAATATTTTAAAAATAATGAAAATAAATACTAAACATTCATAACATGTGAAATTTAATGCCGACAATGAATTAAGATGAGTTATGGAAATATTGGATTTATAACTGGTATATGCGTCCAAAATAATAAGACTAATGCCTTGTGAAATAATTTTCATGTATTATAACACAAAGTGCTCCAAAAAACAAAAAAAAAAAGAAATTAAATGTGAGGGAATATTTTTTCATAAAATTATAGAAAATTGAATGTGTTCGTTGAATTTGAATCAAAGAAAAAGAATTTTTTCGAAATCACCCAAACCATAACTTTAAAATTTGACACTACCAGTCTTACTTAAAAAAGGTATTTATTTTTTATTTATTTCTTAAAAGTTTAAAAATATTAAAGTAACATGGTACGTTAAAATAATTAGTTTAGACAATAAGTATAAATTACCTTTCTTAAAGAACAAAAATCTTGAATTTAAAATTTGTTGATACATCCATACAAAATTAAACTGATTTTCTTACCGCTTGGAAAATTATCATGTAGTTGGAACAACATAACACATTATACAATAAAAAGAAAAGTTTCCAGGATAATAGTGATTTAGACAGAAGAAAAATTTACAATATTAAACATAACTAAATGTATTATTTTAAATATAAGGTTCATATTTACAAGTTAAAATACCTAAGTTGAAAAGATAATATTGTTGTAACTTTTAAATTAATTTTTTGAGAATGTTAGATATAGGAAGTGTATAAAGAACAAAATTAATATCAAAAATGTATTTGACTGTTATAACAAATTAAAATTTGATTGACTTTAGTATCTCGTTAAAGTTTAATCTTATTTTAAATTTTTAGATAATCAAAATGATAAAAACTTAATTTTGATCAATGGAGTTTGGATATAGAGGTTTGGAAATATGTTAGAAGGTTAGTATCTTTGTCTTATTAAAAAAACTAAACAATTAACAACATAAATGTTTCACTAGACAAGTTTTATCATATTGCCTCCTTTTAGAATGTTGCACGAACGATTAAAATAGAGAGGCCCTATATGAATGGTAAGCCTATATATGGTGCTGGTCTATTTTTGTAAAGAATTAACATGTCACTCTTTTGCTATCATATACAATTAGGTAAACCTAATATTTGTTGTTCACCTTTTAGAATCAGTATATTGATAAAAAGGATGGAGGGAGTGGAATGCAAGCCTTGGAAACGGTTATGAATTTGGGACATCTAGGAGCCAAATATGCAAAAGGAATTATCCTAATACTCCAAAGAGGTGTGCACAAGCTCAACAGGATGCAAATGATACTCTTGGAAGAAAACAACTACAACCACAGCTTTAGAAGAAATTCGCAAACACTTTCCTGAAATAATCAAGGGCATGTGGATTAGGAATGCCATGATTGTGGGACAAGAAATGCCACATTGTTGTACAAAGCACACAACTAATTCAGCAAGGTAGGATAAAGTGAACCAGGTTAAGTTACATCGTGAAGATTGCTCTTGCCATCTAGAGCTCCTTCCACTTTGGAGTATTTTACCTAATCTCATCTAAGGAGCTGAGCTTTTTATTTTTGTTTCGTCATGTGTGCTTAACAGGATCAAGGGTTTCATTGTATATAAAAAATTTAACACATGTAGATAATGCAGCATCAATACGCATTTTGTAAATTATCAGGAATCAAAGCCCGATTAGAAAACTATGATATTCTCTAATACATAAAAACCATCCACAAATAACTCTAGTAATATAAACACTATTACTACGGGAATTATGATAGATAAATAACACAAAGTTAGTTAAACTTAAAACGAGTAGAAGAGTTTAGAAAGAATTGTTTTTGTTGAATGTCCATAACCCATCCTATTTTGGTGAATTCTTTATCCGGCTATCATTCTTGGTAGTGAAATCGACACTGTTGTGCCATTTGTAATTGGACATCATCCAAGTTACAATGATCTTGAGGTGGACTCACTATGCCGTCTTGGATTGGGACGTGGTAAGAACCTATTCTTGGTAGGTCCTAGGCCATAGGGCTGGACCAGAATTGTTGGGTTACCAGAAATCCATAGTGAAAAGGATACAATGCACGTAAAGACTCCGTGTCCCACTCAATCAACTCATGCTCAGGTTCACTCAAAGGAATTGGGGGCGGAGAATACTAGGTTATCCAAAGTTCATAACAACCGGGCTGTAGTGAGAAATGGATTGACGATGCTCCATGCTACCAAAAATTTGGTATGAGGAAGCATAGCTGAGAAAGCTTCTACTCGAGGTGGAGTGTTGTTTCTTTTCTGCCTTGTCAACTTTAACTCATAAAATTTCCTTAATGAGATTCAGAGATAAATTGAGATGTATCATTATGTCTCTAATTATAAGTACATATAAATACACACACATAGTGGCAGTGCACTTGCATTGCAGTATACTTTGTCATTAAATTCATTTCCTCAAATAATTATATTAGGCAAGACAATGTATTATTAGTACTATTAAAATCTACTCGACTTGTTTACCTTTTTTATTTAGAAGTTGCTAGCCCATTTTTGATTAGATGGGGGGCATTTTGTACATAAAAAAAATTGAATGAAGAGAATTGATATCAAATTTTGACTAGTACTTATTGTTAAATATGTCTACAACTAACAAAAGCTTTTTTTCCTATCTATACGACAAAGCAACTTAATTATGCACTTAAAAAAATGTGTTCATTCCCCAATAATTAGACAAAAAAATATAGTGATTGGTTAAAAAAATGTTCTCAAATTAAGATTAATGTGAATAAAATAATCATATCCATAGTTTTAATTCTTGTCATGCACTAAAGAGAAAGAGACTCAAGAAGGAGTAATGGTGCACGCTTGGGGATAAAATTTACCATGCTATTTAAAATACTTATTAACCTTTATATATATATACACCGGTCAATGGTTGAGTTTTATCATTCTCACACACTTAATAGGAAACAAAAAGGAAATGATTAAAAATTTTTTTCTCAAAATTTTAAAATTCCAAAAATTTCCACTAAGCAAGGTGGAGCAAAACCTCACAAATTATCTGGCACAAATCTCATGTTTTCGTAAAAATGTAATAGCTTTGTAAAAATAAATTCTAAACTTCCTCTAAAAGTTTTTCTTGTGTGCCAGCGTAATTTATACAATTCTGACCTTGTTTAGAATTTTTGATAATAAGGATGTTTTTTTTAGTTTAATCTCACAGTAATATATTTACAAAAGGGTAAGAAATCAATGATAAAAGAAGCAATTGAGAACATCACAATTCCATCACTTCATATCAGAGATTGAGAATTCTGAACAAACAAAAAGGATAGGCAGTAGCATAATTAATTTACATAGTAACAACCATTGATAAGATAAAAAAATACAAGTCTAATTAGTTCTTTGCTAGTTCATTTTTAAGACCTAACGCTGAATCTTAAATGAGTTCTTCACTCTTGTGAGTTTTCCACACTCCACAAGATGTTTCAAGTGACGTAGGAGAGTCTTCGTGAAATTGTTTGGATGGTAGTCATAATTGTATTCAATGAATTTGGCTTTGGCCGTAGAACTTGATCCTCTTCTATTTCGCAATGATAATATTGCTTGAGTAATCATCTACATATTAATTAAGCAAAATAAAAGTTAGATCAATTGAATACAACTTGTAATCATCATTTCATTTGTACAATCTGTTAATGTAATATTTCATTTACCCAATAGAAAGGAATTACCTCTTCATAAGAAGGATGGAAGCGCCTAAAAGAACTTTGTTCAACATTCATCATCAGAACCATGATGTTGATATGAAGATTAAAGGAATCCTCCTGCTTTTTCCCAAGATTAATTTCTTTTGAAAGCTCTCTATCTCAAGTTAGTTGTTTCTTACAAGTGTTTAGATGTGTGTGTTACAATAGGTTTTTATAATAACTCACATCTACACGCTTGAAAATTCTAGGCACCCAAAATTCTAGGCGCCCGCGCCCAAAATAATTCAAGCTGTTAAAACTAAATTCAAGAATTTCCAAAAAAAGCGGGAATTTTCCCAGGAGGAACAAGCAAAAATATTTAAACTTAATTCAACCTGATTCAGTTAAATATTTTAAAAATAATGAAAATAAATACTAAACATTCATAACATGTGAAATTTAATGCCGACAATGAATTAAGATGAGTTATGGAAATATTGGATTTATAACTGGTATATGCATCCAAAATAATAAGACTAATGCCTTGTGAAATCATTTTCATGTATTATAACACAAAGTGCTACAAAAAACAAAAAACTAAGAAATTAAATGTGAGGGAATATTTTTTCATAAAATTATAGAAAACTGAATGTGTTCGTTGAATTTGAATCAAAGAAAAAGAATTTTTTCGAAATCACCCAAACCATAAATTTAAAATTTGACACTACCAGTCTTACTTAAAAAAGGAATTTATTTTTTATTTATTTCTTAAAAATTATGAAAATAAATATTAAAGTTTAAAAATATTAAAGTAACATGGTACGTTAAAATAATTAGTTTAGACAATAAGTATAAATTAACTTTCTCAAAGAACAAAAATCTTGAATTTAAAATTTGTTGATACATCCATACAAAATTAAACTGATTTTCTTAGAGCTTGGAAAATTATCATGTAGTTCGAACAACATAACACATTATACAAGAAAAAGAAAAGTTTCCAGGATAATAGTGATTTAGACAGAAGAAAAATTTACAATATTAAACATAACTAAATGTATTATTTTAAATATAAGGTTCATATTTACAAGTTAAAAGACCTAAGTTGAAAAGATAATATTGTTGTAACTTTTAAATTAATTTTTTGAGAATGTTAGATATAGGAAGTGTATAAAGAACAAAATTAATATCAAAAATGTATTTGACCATTATAACAAATTAAAATTTGATTGACTTTAGTATCTCGTTAAAGTTTAATCTTATTTTAAATTTTTAGATAATCAAAATCATAAAAACTTAATTTTGATCAATGGAGTTTGGATATAGAAGTTTGGAAATATGTTAGAAGGTTAGTGTCTTTGTCTTATTAAAAAAACTGAACTATTAACTACATAAATGTTTCACTAGACAAGTTTTATCCTATTGCCTCCTTTTAGAATGTTGTACAAACGCTTAAAATAGAGAGGCCCTATATGAATGGTATGCCTATATCTAGTGCTGGTCTATTTTTGTAAAGAATTAACATGTCACTCTTTTGCTATCATATACAATTAGGTAAACCTAATATTTGTTGTTTACCTTTTAGAATCAGTATTTTGATAAAAAGGATGGAGGCACTACTAGAAACAGGTCAATAGACATGGTCTAAAAACCGATGTCTGTCCATTTTCCAACCGATGTCTTTGTGGGTGTAGAGAAAGGTCCAACACTTTTCACATCGGTTTTGAACCGATGTAAAAGACAACTTAAGACATCGGCTGGTCCTTGCCTTTTACATCGGTTAGTAACTGATGTCTATGCTGGTTTTTAACATCGGTTTGCTTATGCAACTGAGGTTTAAGGTGTATAATAGACATCGTTTCTTGCTTGAAACCGATGTAAGAGATGATCTTAGACATTGATTAAAAACCGATGTAAAATAGGGGTACCTTTCTCTACACCCACAAAGACATCAGTTAAAAGTTTCCTTCACATCAGTTTCTTAGCCGATGTCTAGATCCTTTAACATCAATTGAAATTAAAAACTGATGTCTTTGTTTACTTTATTTATTATTGTATTCATATATATATATATATATATATGCACTAAAATAATACTAAAATGAATGCTGTATTGATGCAACTTATCAATCCAAAACTCAAACACTTATGAAAATAACAAAAGCTTCATTATCATTATCAAAAAAATTCAGTATATATTACATCAATGACTATCCGCAAAACCGATAAACTAGCTACATTTCAAGTCAAAATGCCTCTTCCAAACCAAAAACATAATTGACATACTACTCCATGTAAAAATAATACTATACAGCTCTAACTACCATAGTTAAAACAACCTAATTAAAACAACCTATATCTTGGCCGTTAATGGAGTGCTCGGAAGGTGAGTGCCAATGACATTGTTGTAGAACATAATCAGTTCCATCTATCTTTATTGATCCAGGATCTCCTATCCACTATACCTGCATTTTTTTCCTCACAAGTTACCAATTATACAGCATTATAGCAAGCAAAACTATGACAAGTAGAAATGCATAAACGTACATCCATATCATGGCCTCTATTCTTGATATTAACACTAAGTCGGGACTTCCATAAGCATACTTGCAAAAAATAGGTTGTCGTAGGTTGTCGTAGGTTGTCGTAGTCCTAGATCTGTTAAACAAGTATGACGTCAATAGAAATTTTCACAAAGTCCATTGCATGTATTCCTAGACATTTTGTGAAGTTGTTTTGCTTAATTTAATTACCAGAATCTAATATATTTACCTAACCTGTTTAGAAACTAAGTAGGAAAAAACTGCAAATTTATTCTCCTATCCAGCTACTCAAGGTAAAGAAATGTTGGCGCGCACCTATTGACAAACTCTATTCCAAACACACAACAGATTAACACACTAAAGTAAACATTAATGAAGAAAGAAGTAAATTGCATACCTCAAAATTCTTTGTTTGGCCTCCTCCAAGCCCTTAGTTCGACACCCTCTCATATTCCTCCTCACCACCCCCTCTCGGTCATCGTCATCTTCATACTCCGTTTCATATTCATCCAAATCTTCATATTTCTGTAAAAACACAAGTTCTAAGTACAGGCATATATAATTAAAGATCACGAAAGAAAACATATCAAATCCCACTCTATCCCGCATAGCCATCTTCAAACACTGAACAAAGATTCTTCAATAATCTGTTTTGGAAAAGAACACATACCCAATCAAACTCAAAACACATCTACAGAAAGCATGAGTCAATATAATGTATCTATACATTCAAGTAAAGAAAAAAGAAATAAAGCAAATATCAAATCTGTTTGTGCCTCTTGGCCATTCTATGTAACTGATTCATGCCTCAGAGAGAGAAAAATAACTTGCGATTTTTAACGAGTAAGTGATCTTTTAACAATTCTTTTAAAAAAAATGTTGTTCTGTTGGTAATGACAAAGTAGAGATAAAATCAAGAAACTAAAGTTTCCTTTCTCCAAAAAATTTTACATGTCCAGTCGGTAAACAGTGGAGAGCAACCTGGCGACAAAAAAATAATGGAGGGGAAAGGCAGAAAAACAATTATGGAGGGTGGAGGTATGTTGTGTCTAGAAGTATTGATATGGCTGTCATTCAACTTGATGTTTCTGTAGGACAAGGTTGGCTAAAAAAAGGGTTGAAACAAGGGATAAACCCAATCTCCGTAGAAAATAAGTACAATCGCAAACCAATCCTCGAGCTTATGCAATAATCATCAATTTAAAATATTCAAAATCTTTACAATATGATCAATGATGAGAACCGCAAGAGTTTATATAGAAACCTATTACTTGTAAGCCCAGCCTGATAGATACAAGAATTTAATAAATTTTCGTTATGATACTAATTTACTATCATAATTATATACAAAACAAAACTCCTTCTATAAATCTACTACCACGTATCTAGAATATACCTAATAATCTAATTGCTTAATAGTACAAGAACGCCTAATTAATCACAACTAACTTGATCCCTAAATAATATATGATACATACAAATTAATTTATTAAATTCCTTATTCCGCACTATGACCACTTTCACTTTGGTATTTTCAGTAAGTCATGGGAGTCTTCACATCTTGTTAAGCAAGGTGCACTTTGTTTAAAACAAATAAGGTCCTAACGACTGAATTCCAGGTTAATAAAAGTTTTTGTATTAATCAGCTTAAATCATACCTCTTGCCGCTCAATAAATCATGTGCCATCCATATCATAGAGGTTGAATGAAACTGCATTACCATACAAAATGTTTGAATGAGCAGTTTAACAATCCAAAAGGAATTGCTTCAAGATTACAAGACACACATATTCAAATTAAAGATTGTAGAAGCATGAAAAGAGCTTTACAATTGATCTTGTCTTCCTGCGAAGCATTTGGATGGAAAACATTGAGTGATCTAACAATGTCACCAAAATCAATGACCCCTTTTCGTTTGACATCAAAGAGCTCAAAGATCTGCAAGAACAGATACCAAGAAAAACAGAGATATGTAAATACTATTATCTCAATGAAATCCTATCAGCATTAGTTTAAGGAGCATAGCTCATTCTTGTATAGATCTAAAACCTATCTTGGTTCACAGGGAGCATGAGCATTAGATGTCTGAATAGCTAAGCAGAGTTCCCCCAAGTGATTTGGAAGGCCTTATTATATGTATAGGATAATTAAAAGCTGTTGTAACAGCAGAGATAAAGAGATATTGATGGCAATATCACCCATAATAAAATCTAGAAGCATAAAAAAAAATTAATTCATAGAAAAGATAGCATGTTAAATAGTAAAATCTCTACTAATACCGAAATTAACTAAATTTTACTCGAACGTTTGACGTATGATAAGAAATCGTATAAAGTAGTGCTTCTAATAAATAATAGAGCAGATTTCCTTAAAAGGTGACTGGAAATTACAATGAACAAATTCATCTCAAGTAAAAGGAAAAAAAGGTTGTTAGACTCATACCCTATTCGCGAAGAGGTTTTCTTTCTTCCTGTTCTTAAATAAAGCTAATTGTAATTCCTCCTGCATATCCAACATCTTGTTAGTTTAACATAAAATTCAGACAAAAATTGACTATAATGGAGAAATCTATCAGTTTCCATAAGAGTTTGTAATGAAAATACCAATGAGTAACGCAACAATTGCAAGCAAGAAACTAATCGTACCTTGTTTATTAGGCCATCATCAATCACAGAACTGCTGATGCTCTTGTACAATTCAAATAGCGCTTCCACTTCACTCACACTAACTGCATAAACATATATGAAACCTCAACTAAATCATTATGTAAGTGAGGGAAAGGACAAGCTAAAATATTAGAAGAACATGCCCTTCTTTTATTTTTCCGAGCATTTGATTTCTTCCATCTTAAATTAAGAGAAGCGGTTTGTGTAGCTTACAAGCTGTTTGGGAAGCCAGTAATACTGGATCTTCATGCCCCTGGTAATGCTTTCTAGATTTTGACTGAAAACAGCCCATTAACTTGAGCGAAAAAAGCGCACTGCTAGAGAAGCCCCTGTGCTTCACTACAATATAACACCAAAACCGTCTTAACCTTTGCAATTTATATACAATAAGCTAATATAAATATGGAATATAAGGAGCAAAAGGAATGAATATGTATATGGGTTTTTGCGGATAAGTAAAAGTTGGTGATATGGGGAGAGAGAGAGAGAGAGAGAGAGAGAGAGAGAGAGGTTGGTAATATGGGGAGAGGGAGAGCGAGAGAGAGAGAGAGAGAGAGAGAGAGAGAGAGAGATTGAGTTATAACTTACCGATTCAATCGTTTGAGCAGTGAACAAATGAATTCTAGCAGTGAATTGAACAAGTTTACTCAATTGGTTAAATCGAATACAAATTACGGTTACAAATTGGGGGTTTAGGTTGAGAGTGAAAGAGCGAGAGGTAGAAAGTGAAAGGGAAAGAGAGAAAGTGAATGAGTGAATTAGGGTTCTTAAGAGAGGTGAGGTCGAGAGAGCTGGTGGGAAGTCGAGAGAGAGAGAGAGCTGAGAATTTGTTTAATTAAAATGTTTTGTTTTTTTTTTTGTTTATTCTACAGGTGAGGTGAATATTGGCTCAAAAAAATGGGGGAAACTAAAAATTTGCTAAGGGGGGAATATTGTTTGAAAGGGGGGAATTTTTTGGGTATTAAGCGGGGAAAGTTGGGCGCGGACAACAATTTTTTTTAAGCCTACTTTAGACATCGGTTGTTTTTAAACTGTTGTCATAAATTGTCAAAGACATCGGTTGCGCTACTAACCGATGTCATTGATATTTCAATTATATGTCAATGACATCGGTTTGCTTTAAATGTGATTTCATAGTAAATCAAATACATCAGTTTTTTTTCGACCGTTGTCAGTGATATTTTTTACATCGGTGACATCGTGAACCGATGTGAAAGGGGCGATGTCTATTCTACTTTTTCTAGTAGTGGGAGTGGAATGCAAGCCTTGGAAACGGTTATGAATTTGGGACATCTAGGAGCCAAATATGCAAAAGGAATTATCCTAATACTCCAAAGAGGTGTGCACAAGCTCAACAGGATGCAAATGATACTCTTGGAAGAAAACAACTACAACCACAGCTTTAGAAGAAATTCGCAATCACTTTCTTGAAATAGTCATGGGCATGTGGATTAGGAATGCCATGATTGTGGGACAAGAAATGCCACATTGTTGTACAAAGCACACAACTAATTCATCAAGGTGGGATAAAGTGAACGAGGTTAAGTTACATTGTGAAGATTGCTCTTGCCATCTAGAGCTCCTTCCACTTTGGAGTATTTTACCTAATCTCATCTAGGGAGCTGAGCTTTTTATTTATGTTTCGTCATGTGTGTTTAACCGGATCAAGGGTTTCATTGTATATAAAAAATTTAACACATGTAGATAATGCAGCATCAATACGCATTTTGTAAATTATCAAGAATCAAAGCTGGATTAGAAAACTATGATATTCTCTAATACATAAAAACCATCCACAAATATCTCTAGTAATATAAACACTATTACTACGGGAATTATGATAGATAAATAACACAAAGTTAGTTAAACTTAAAACGAGTGGAAGAGTTTAGAAAGAATTGTTTTTGTTGAATGTCCATAACCAATCCTATTTTGGTGAATTCTTTAGCCGGCTATCATTCTTGGTAGTGTAATCGACACTGTTGTGCCAGCTGTAATGGGACATCATCCAAGTTGCAATGATCTTGAGGTGGACTCACCATGCCGTCTTGGATTGGGACGTGGTAAGAACATATTCTTGGTAGGTCCTAGGCCATAGGGCTGGACCAGAATTGTTGGGTTACTAGAAATCCATAGTGAAAAGGATACAATGCACGTAAAGACTCCGTGTCCCACTCAATCAACTCATGCTTACGTTCACTCAAAGGAATTGGGGGCGGAGAATACTAGGTTATCCCAAGTTCATAACAACCGGGCTGTAGTGAGAAATGGATTGACGATGCTCCATGCTACCAAAAATTTGGTATGAGGAAGCATAACGGAGAAAGCTTCTACTCGAGGTGGAGTGTTGTTGCTTTTCTGCCTTGTCAACTTCAACTCATAAAATTTCCTTAATGAGATTCAGAGATAAATTGAGACGTATCATTATGTATCTAAATATAAGTACATATAAATACACACACATAGTGGCAGTGCACTTGCATTGCAGTATACTTTGTCATTAAATTCATTTATTCAAATAATTATATTAGGCAAGACAATGTATTATTAGTACTATTAAAATCTACTCGACTTGTTTACCTTTTTTATTTAGAAGTTGCTAGCCCATATTTTAATAGATGGGGGCATTTTGTACATAAAAAAATTTGAATGAAGAGAATTGATATCCAATTTTGACTAGTACTTATTGTTAAATATGTCTACAACTAACAAAAGCTCTTTTTCCTATCTATACGACAAAGCAACTTAATTATGCACTTAAAAAAATGTGTTCATTCCCCAATAATTAGACAAAAAAATATAGTGACTGGTTAAGAAAATGTTCTCAAATTAAGATTAATGTGAATAAAATAATCATATCCATAGTTTTAATTTTTGTCCTGCACTAAAGTGAAAAAGACTCAAGAAGGAGTAATGGTGCACGCTTGGGGATAAAATTTACCATGATATTTAAAATACTTATTAACCTTTATATATATACACCGGTCAATGGTTGAGTTTTATCATTCTCACACACTTAATAGGAAACAAAAAGGAAATAATTAAAAATTTGTTTCTCAAAATTTTAAAATTCCAAAAATTTCCACTAAGCAAGGTGGAGCAAAACCTCACAAATTATCTGGGCACAAATCTCATGTTTTCGTAAAAATGTAATAGATTTGCAAAAATAAATTCTAAACTTCTTCTAAAAGTTTTTCTTGTGTGCCAGTGTAATCAACTTGTTGTTTATACAATCCTGACCTTGTTTAGAATTTTTGATAATAAGGATGGTTTTTTTAGATTAATCTCACAGAAATATATTTACAAAAGGGTAAGAAATCAATGATAAAATAAGCAATTGAGAACATCACAATTCCATCTCTTCATATCAGAGAATTCTGAACAAACAAAAAGGATAGGTAGTAGCATAATTAATTTACATAGTAACAAACATTGATAAGATAAAAAAATACAAGCCTAATTAGTTCTTTGCTAGTTCATTTTTAAGACCTAACGCTGAATCTTAAATGAGTTCTTCACTCTTGTGAGTTTTCCACACTCAACAAGATGTTTCAAGTGACGTAGGAGAGTCTTCCAGAAATTGTTTGGATGGTAGTCATAATTGTATTCAATGAATTTGGCTATGGCCGTAGAACTTGATCTTTTTCTATTTCGCAATGATAATATTGCTTGAATAATCACACTACAACATAAGTGGCCTATTGTAACTCCCGCGTGATGTTACAATAGGCCCAAAATCCGTTACATTAGGTCTATTGTAACAATTGGGGCCGTTACATTTACGGGCGTTACAACAGGTGGCTATTGTAACGCTTTTGCCCCTCTACTGTAACACTAATAAAGCGATACATTATGTTGCTAATGTAACACTATCAACACCTACTGTAACGGATTTGTAATGTTACATTTGAACTTACTCTGAGGGGCAGAACGTGGGGCCCACTAACACGTGGCAATTGTTGGGCCCACCTGACGCGTGGCATGTGGGACCCACCTGACACGTGGCATGTGGGACCAATCTGACACGTGGAATGTAGGACCCACCTGACACGTGGCATGTGGCACCCGCTTGACACGTGGCATGAGGGACCCACCTGACACGTGGCATGTGTGGGCCATACTCTCTATTGTAACACTATAACATTTCTATTGTAACAGTAAATAAGATTATAATGTAACACTACAATAGGCAAGTGTAACAGAAAATGGAAATGCATATGCAACACTACAATAGGCAAATTTAACACTACAATACAAAAAAATTGAAATAGCTACTTTATATATGCAACATTCCCATTAATAACCATTACATATCCAAACCAAATTTAACCATTACATGTTCAAACCAACATTCAAACCAAATTTAACCATTACAATTTCTCCTTCAACCACAACCACTCCAAACTACATAAATCACCAACATTGAAAATAAAATAGAAAACTAGGCCAAACTCGGTGTCATTAAAAACTGCACAAGCATCATCTAAACTGACTTTTTCATTTTCTGCAAGCTTTACATACACATAATTCTTCTGGAACCATGGATGATTCAAAAGCTTGACTACGCTGCTGATCCATAAAAAAGAGTTGCATGTTTCCCTTGATCAATTGGGGTTTCTATAAACACTACGCCATGAACGCACATACGCAACCCCCAAATAAAGTTGCAAAAGACTTGAAAAGCGTTGCGTAACATCTTACGCAACACTAGAGGGGCGTTGCCAATACCGGCGTTGCGTAAGACCCCTAATGCAACGCTTTTTCCAAGCTATTGCAACACCACGAAAGTATTGCATAAGAGGCCTTATGCAATACCAAAAGCATGCAAACGCAACACTACATGGGGTTGCATAAGATTTTTCAGCCATGTCAGCATGCTGACATGTAAGCAAGGTGCCACATCAGCATGCTGACATGTAAGCAAGGTGCCACGTCAGCATGCTGACATGTCATTAGTGGGGCCCACAAGTGCCACGTCATAAATGGGGGGGCATGCCACGTCATCAGTGGGGCCCACCAAGGTGCCACGTTAGCATTGGGGCCTGCATGCCATGTCAGCAATAGGCCCACATGCCACGTCAGCAGTAGGAACCCACATGCCATGTCAGCAGTGGGGTCCACTGTCTAACGCAACGCTATTTGAGTCTATTGCAACACTAAATTTTTTTTTAAGCAACACCATTCTTTTCAAATGCAACACCATTCTTTTTTTTTTTTTGCAACATTAAAACTATGCTACTGCAACATCAAATAGACATCAAAGGCAACGGTTTTTTATAAAAAATTTGAAATGGCTGCTTTGTTCATACATAATACCAACCTGTCCAATCCAAAATAACTAAATGTCCAAAAACCAAGTACAATGATTCCGCCAACAAAAGTACTGGGAGATGGCTACAGTTTACCTTTATGCCAAGTACCAACCATATTCAGTCTAACTTATACATGTTACAAACTATAATTTACAAAGACCTATGTTTGGGAGGCAAGCCATGTAGGTCGCATCGAATGATCCAGAATGTGTAGGGCCATCTGCTCCAACTAACCCAGCCCTGTCCATTGCAAATCTCACTGGCAACTTCTGCAAATCCACATCATGGACTACCTGTGATATGATTGAAGAGAAGGTTGTAATACAAGTTTTAACCCTAACTTTGAATAGAAAAAGTTTTTTTTTCAGAATTTCAATGGAAAGGGTTGGAGAAGCTCTTGATTACCTGGTCATAGGCCCTCTGCAAGAAAGATGAGTATATCGCACAAAAAGGTTTTATGCCTTCACAATCCAATCCTGCTGCAAAAGTTACAGCATGTTGTTCTGCTATTCCAACATCAAAACACCTGGTGGGAAACCAGCGTTGGAAAAGGTTCATGCCTGTTCCTCCACCCATTGCAGCAGGGATTGCAACTATTCCTTTATCACTCTCTGCTTCCGCAATCAAAGCATCTGCAAAGTACGTTGTGTAAGACTGAGTTTTAGTGCTGGCTTTGAATTGTTGTCCAGTTGCTGGATCAAACTTTACAACTCCTGCAAAAACAATCAAGATAATTAGATGATGTCTGTCAGAATTGCAAAATAGGAATTAATATTCTATATCAAGTGCATCTGTTCCTATAATACCTCGTAAAAAATCAAGCAAAGTTTGAATTTACTCTTGACATAAAAAACTTGTCAATGGCATTAATAAAAAGCTATCATGATTCTGAAAAAAATCTCGAACAAGAATTCTATACAAACTTAAATCTTTTGAACGCCAAGTATGAAACGGAACATTTCTAGCTAATAACAATGTAAGAACTAGATGTCCACTAATATCAAAACTGAGCAAACATAACTCAATAGTCCAGAGCCACAATACCACAGTCCAGAGCTCCAACAACTCAGATCAGCACACAAGTCTCATATTTAAGAAGACCCCACAAATTTGTTGAGTTCTTTTATGTGAAAATGAAAGCATTACAAAATAACAAACTTATGTTTAATAATTGAAGGCCTGATTGTGCTTTGTAGACAGCAGTTTATTAAAATTTCAGAGTTGCATCTAAAACAATAGAGTTGCATCTTAAACTAACACTTGTATTTCTAGTTGTGTGTTACTGTGTTTGACAAATCATAGTTAGTGTACTGTACTTAGTATCTGTACTTTGTAGATTTTTCTAGCTAATAGTTTAATGTACTGTATTACCTAGTAATATACAAAATAGTAGGACTCGACTGAAGTACAGTAATTGAGATAAATATAAATATTACCTTCTTGGTCCCAAGAATTGATGAACTTTCTATTACTTCAGTTGTACTCAAGTGCACGTCACATTCTTCTCTTAAAAGATCACCCAGGGTTGGTTTCACCTGGTTTCCAAGAAAAGCTATTCATGATTAATTGCAGAGTACAACTTATAACTACATCAGATAAAACTGCAATTATTTGCACGGAACTCAAATGGAGGTTGACTGTTTGTGCATGCAAATTCCAATTCGTCAATATTGCATGAATAGGCAGTTCGTTTTACATAAAAATCTGCATGGTAGATAGTTATGTAGCTTAAGTGGACAGATATTTTTGCACTAAGGTCTTTCCTTCAACAAACTGATCGAGATATATATCCTACATAAATTATAGAAAAGCCATAGAGCTTTCTTCCAGTACATCAAATTGGTCTTTTTGCAGACAAGGACGTATCTAATAACAGACAAGAAAAAACTAGGTTCAGATTACTTAAGGTTCCACCAACTCACCTCCGGTTGCATTTTCTGTCCTTGTTCTTTTAAACAGCTTAACATATTGTTGCATAAGATTTTGACTGCAACCTGTAACGGAGATACTTCAAATGTAAATCTATTATATAATATATCTAATACTGGTCTACACTGACATATCAATACGATGAAAAAATTACCGGATTCCTACTACGGATGGATGCAAGAAGGTTAGCCTCAATATTTTCCTTTTTATCCACCATACATTGAGCAAGAGTTTCCACAATTAACTCTGCATAAATCAGAAAGTAGTCATAAACCAAGGAAATCATAATTACAAATCGAACATAATTAACCAATGAATCTGGGATAAAATAGTAAGTTAAAGTAACCATAATAACATGCAACACCACAAGATCATGACATGTAGGGTCCCCTCATTCATATAAAGCCCATTCCAGATTTATACTTAACAAAATCATATCTAGGTATTCATTTGGACTGCAAAACTGTGTGAAGTACGCTCAGTGATTATGTAAATTACAAACAGATAGGCAAGAGGAACAACAAACCTTCAAGATCACTCTCAGCAGGTGTTTCTTTGTTGCAGCTTGAATTCATTGATAGTCGCCTATGAGGGTTAAAAGAACTCTCCTCTGAAACTTGTGAATTAATTTTGCCCACAGTAAGCATAACAAACGGGTATTTGGGAGGCTTATTAAATCCAGTTCCTCCATTCATCTGTTTCCAGTCATGTAAAGCTTTGAGCTCTAGAATGCAATCCAAGCCCCGAAATGCAAAGACCAAACTAAAGAAGCCCTGAAATCAAAGTGAGAGATTGATTAATTGGTGTTTGAGTGAAAAAATAAAATCAATTGAACATAATATTAAAAACCCCTGATTTGAAGAACAAAGCCTCGACCGAACACTGAAACCAGAGTCTTGACTAAAGTCTCAAATCAATTGGAAAGTTGAAGAAGCAAATTACGCACGAATTTGAAGAAGTTGAGAGATTGAGAGTGGTTTTACCAGAGAGAGTGAGAGAGTGAGAGAGAGGGGTTTTAGATCTAAAAGAGAGAGATATTTTGTTAAAGTGGGAGTCAAAGTTGAATGGGCGGTATTATTTGCGCCACAAACATTTCATCGGGCGGTATTATTTGCCACTCAAATATTTCACCGGTATGTGTGCTAATATATGATATTGTCAATATATTTATGTATTTTTATTTTTATTATTAAAGAATTTTTTATTTTAAATTTACTAAATAAATATTTAAATTGATTTGTATTTTATGCGAAGATCAACTTTGATCAACATTCCGGACAAGAGTAGTTAAAAAAAATTTTATATCTTGCCATCCGTGCGATTTAAAAAATTACCACATCACTAAAATCATTATATCTTGAAATCCGTGCGATTAGAACGTCGAAAAAATAATTTAAAAAACTAGATTCATCATTCGGGACAAGACTAGTTAAAAGGAAGGTCGACTTTGACCGGTTTGACCGTTATAAAACAAAACCAAATAAATATAGGAAATTTTTTGCAAAATTACCACATCAATAAAATCGTTATATCTTGACATCCGTGCGATTGGAACGCCGAAAAATTAATTTAAAAAAATATATTCATCATTCGGGACAAGACTAGTTAAAAGGAAGGTCCACTTTGACCGGTTTGACCGTGATAAAACCAAACCGAATCAATATAGGAAATTTTTTGAAAAATTACCACATAACTAAAATCACTATATCTTGAAATCCGTGCAATTGGAACGTCAAAAAAATAATTTAAAAAACTAGATTCATCATTCGGGACAAGACTAGTTAAAAGGAAGGTCGACTTTGACCGGTTTGACCGTTATAAAACCAAACCAAACAGAAATTTTTTTGAAAAATTACCACATCACTAAAATCGTTATATCTTGACATCCGTGCGATTGGAACGTCGAAAAAATAATTTTAAAAACTAGATTCATCATTCGGGACAAGACTAGTTAAAAGGAAGGTCGACTTTAACCGGTTTGACCGTTATAAAAACAAACCAAATAAATATAGGAAATTTTTTGCAAAATAACCACATCACTAAAATCGTTATATCTTGACTTCGGTGCAATTGGAACGTTGAAAAAATAATTTTAAAAAATATATTCATCATTCGGGACAAGACTATTTAAAAGGAAGGTCCACTTTGACCGGTTTTACGGTTATAAAACCAAACCAAATAAATATAGGAAATTTTTTGAAAAATTACCACATCACTAAAATCGTTATATCTTGACATCCGTGTGATTGGAATGTCGAAAAAATAATTTAAAAAAATAGATTCATCATTCGGGACAAGACTAGTTAAAAGGAAGGTCCACTTTGACCAGTTTGACCTTTATAAAACCAGACCAAATAAATATAGGAAATTTTTTGAAAAATTACCACATCACTAAAATCGTTATATCTTGACATCCGTGTGATTGGAACGTTGAAAAAATAATTTTAAAAAAATAGATTCATCATTCGGGACAAGACTAGTTAAAAGGGAGGTCCACTCTGACCGGTTTGACCGTTATAAAACCAAACCAAATATATATAGGAAATTTTTTGAAAAATTACCACATCACTAAAATCGTTATATCTTGACATCCGTGCGATTGGAACGTCGAAAAAATAATATAAAAAAATAGATTCATCATTCGGGACAAGACTAGTTAAAAGGAAGGTCGACTTTGACCGGTTTGACCGTTATAAAACCAAACCAAATAAATATAGCAAATATTTTGAAAAATTACCACAACACTAAAATCGTTATATCTTGACATCTATACGATTGGAACGTCGAAAAATTAATTTAAAAAAATAAATTCATCATTCGGGACAAGACCAGTTAAAAGTAAGGTCGACTTTGACCGGTTTGACCGTTATAAAACCAAACCAAATAAATATAAGAAATTTTTTGAAAAATAACCACATCACTAAAATAATTATATCTTGACATCCGTGCGATTGGAATGTCGAAAAAATAATTAAAAAAAATAGATTCATCATTCGGGACAAGACTAGTTAAAAAAATATCTAATGCAACACTTCATACAGCAAATGCAACACTACTGTTATCTAATGCAACATTTATGCCACGTCATCATATGACACGTCAGCAGAGGTGGGTACCACTGCTGCCACCTCAGCAATTGTGGGCCCCACAGTTACCACGTCAGCATTGGTGGGCCTCCTGCCACGTCACCATTGTGGGCCCCACACTACCACGTCAGCAGTGGTGGGTCCCGCACCTGACACGTCAAAATTTAAATAAAAAAATATATCTAATGCAACACTTCAAACAGAAAATACAACACTACTGTTATCTAATGCAACACTTATGCCACGTCATCAAATGCCACGTCAGCACAGGTGGGGCCCACTTCTGCCACGTTAGTAATTATGGGCCCCACACTTGCCACGTCAACATTGGTGGGCCTCCTGCCACGTCACCATGATGGGGCCCACACTGCCACGTCAGCAGTGGTGGGTCCCGCACCTGCCACGTCAGAATTTAAATAAAAAATATATATCTAATGCAACACTTCAAACAACAAATGCAACACTACTGTTATCTAATGCAACACTTATGCCACGTCAGCACAGGTGGGTCCTACTTCTGCCAAGTCAGCAATTGTGGGCCCCACGATTGCCACTCTGCAAATGCCACGTCAGCACATGTGGGCCCCACTTCTGCCACGTCATCATTTATTAAAATAAAAAATTATCTAACGCAACACCAGCAGTTAGTGTTGCATGATGTGAAACACTGTGGGTAATACGCAACACTAAATTATATCTAACGCAACACTAGTTCAGCTCAGTTGCAAAAGACCCAAAATTTCTATCTAACGAAACGCTTTTTGTGCAACGCTTTGTAAAAAGGGTTGCGTATGTGCGTTTATGGCGTAGTGAAACATTAAAAAATGCAGTTGTAAGTAAAACAAGTCTTAATAGACCAGCGACAATAAGATATAAGGTATGCGGTATAAAATATGTTTCTGAATTTAATCTAACAAACATAACATAGTTGATTAGAAACCAAATATACCTATTTAAAATGGCTTAGGATAAATTTACATATTTAGATTAACAAATAAGATGGTTTAGGATTAATTAGCAAAAAAAAAAGATGGCTTAGGATCAAACCATAAACCCTCCTGCAAAACAGAGAACATGTCACAGTTAGCAAAGACGCAATAAATTGCTAAAAGTGTCCATAATAATCATAACATGGCGGTGGTGGCAGAGCAAGTGGCCACCTGTTGGAGTAAACTTCGGCCGTGGTTGTGGTTCCGGACAAAAGTAAGTGCAGGACATTAGAAAACAAATGCGGTAACACCTTATTTAGAACCATAAAATAAGTCTGGAACTAACCCAATATATCGGAGGCCGTAAACATTTACATATGTCATGTTTCATGTTTTTCAGAGGGGTGCTGTTGATCACTATAATCCAAATGTGTATGATAAACTCTCAGATGCACAAGTTAACTCTAAGAACTTCTCAGATGCACCATTTCCAGAAGACATAGCCTTGGTTAGAATGCTCCCGGAGATATGTATTGGTGAAAAATAATACAAAATGATTATTTACGATTTTGACTCAACATCGGACACAATATATAACAAAATATATTTTTTAAAATATATATACTTTTGACATCTAGAGCTCTTGCCATCTAGAGCTCCTTCCACTTTGGAGTATTTTACCTAATCTCATCTAGGGAGCTGCGTCATGTGTGTTTAACAGGATCAAGGGTTTCATTGTATATAAAAAATTTAACACATGTAGATAATGCAACATCAATACGCAATTTGTAAATTATCAAGAATCAAAGCCCGATTAGAAAACTATGATATTCTCTAATACATAAAAACCATCCACAAATAACTCTAGTAATATAAACACTATTACTACGGGAATTATGATAGATAAATAACACAAAGTTAGTTAAACTTAAAACGAGTAGAAGAGTTTAGAAAGAATTGTTTTTGTTGAATGTCCAAAAACGATCCTATTTTGGTGAATTCTTTAGCCGGCTATCATTCTTGGTTGTGTAATCAACACTGTTGTGCCCGCTGTAATGGGACATCATCCAAGTTGCAATGATCTTGAGGTGGACTCACCATGCCGTCTTGGATTGGGACGTGGTAAGAACCAGTTCTTGGTAGGTCCTAGGCCATAGGGCTGGACCAGAATTGTTGGGTTACCTGAAATCCATAGTGAAAAGGATACAATGCACGTAAAGACTCCGTGTCCCACTCAATCAACTCATGCTCAGGTTCACTCAAAGGAATTGGGGGCGGAGGATACTAGGTTATCCAAAGTTCTTAACAACCGGGCTGTAGTGAGAAATGGATTGACGATGCTCCATGCTACCAAAAATTTGGTATGAGGAAGCATAGCTGAGAAAGCTTCTACCCGAGGTGGATTGTTGTTGCTTTTCTGCCTTGTCAACTTCAACTCATAAAATTTCCTTAATGAGATTCAGAGATAAATTGAGACGTATCATTATGTCTCTAAATTTAAGTACATATAAATACACAAACATAGTGGCAGTGCACTTGCATTGCAGTATACTTTGTCATTAAATTCATTTCTTCAAATAATTATATTAGGCAAGACAATGTATTATTAGTACTATTAAAATCTACTCGACCTGTTTACCTTTTTTATTTAGAAGTTGCTAGCCCATTTTTGATTAGATGGGGGGCATTTTGTGCATAAAAAAATTTGAATGAAGGGAATTGATATCAAATTTTGACTAGTACTTGTTGTTAAATATGTCTACAACTAACAAAAGCTCCTTTTCCTATCTATACGACAAAGCAACTTAATTATGCACTTAAAAAAATGTGTTCATTCCCCAATAATTAGACAAAAAAATATAGTGATTGGTAAAAAAAATGTTCTCAAATTAAGATTAATCTGACTAAAATAATCATATCCATAGTTTTAATTCTTGTCATGCACTAAAGAGAAAGAGACTCAAGAAGAAGGAGTAATGGTACACGCTTGGGGATAAAATTTACCATGCTATTTAAAATACTTATTAACCTTTATATATATACACCGGTCAATGGTTGAGTTTTATCATTCTCACACACTTAATAGGAAACAAAAAAGAAATAATTAAAAATTTGTTTCTCTGAATTTTAGAATTCCAAAAATTTCCAGTAAGCAAGGTGGAGCAAAACCTCACAAATTATCTGGGCACAAATCTCATTTTTCGTAAAAATGTAATAGCTTTGCAAAAATAAATTCTAAACTTCTTCTAAAAGTTTTTCTTGTGTGCCAATGTAATCAACTTGTTGTTTATACAATCCTGACCATGTTTAGAATTTTTGATAATAAGGATGTTTTTTTTTTAGTTTAATCTCACTGTAATATATTTACAAAAGGGTAAGAAATCAAAGATAAAAGAAGCAATTGAGAACATCACAATTCCATCACTTCATATCAGAGATTGAGAATTCTGAACAAACAAAAAGGATAGGCAGTAGCATAATTAATTTACATAGTAACAACCATTGATAAGATAAAAAAAATACAAGCCTAATTAGTTCTTTGGTAGTTCATTTTTATGACCTAACCCTGAATCTTAAATGAGTTCTTCACTCTTGTGAGTTTTCCACACTCAACAAGATGTTTCAAGTGACGTAGGAGAGTCTTCCTTAAATTGTTTGGATGGTAGTCATAATTGTATTCAATGAATTTGGCTATGGTCGTAGAACTTGATCCTTTTCTATTTCGCAATGATAATATTGCTTGAGTAACCATCTATGTATTAAGCAAAATAAAAGTTAGATCAATTGAATACAACTTGTAATCATCATTTCATTTGTACAATCTATTAATGTAATATTTCATTTACCCAATAGAAAGGAATTACCTCTTCATAAGAAGGATGGAAGCGCCTAAAAGAACTTGGTTCAGCATTCATCATCCGAACCATGATGTTGATATGAAGATCAAAGGAATCCTCCTGCTTTTTCCCAAGATTATTTTCTTTTGAAAGCTCTCTATCTCAAGTTAGTTGTTTCTTACAAGTGTTTAGATGTGTGTGTTACAATAGGTTTTTATAATGACTCACATCTACACGCTTGAAAATTCTAGGCACCCAAAATTCTAGGCGCCTGTTAAAACTAAATTCAAGAATTTCCAAAAAAAAGCGGGAATTTTCCCACGAGGAACAAGCAAAAATATTTAAACTTAATTCAACCTGATTCAGTTAAATATTTTAAAAATAATGAAAATAAATACTAAACATTCATAACATGTGAAATTTAATGCGGACAATGAATTAAGATGAGTTATGGAAATATTGGATTTATAACTGGTATATGCATCCAAAATAATAAGACTAATGCCTTGTGAAATAATTTTCATGTATTGTAACACAATGTGCTACAAAAAACAAAAAACTAAGAAATTAAATGTGAGGGAATATTTTTTCATAAAATTATAGAAAACTAAATGTGTTCGTTGAATTTGAATCAAAGAAAAAGATTTTTTTCGAAATCACCCAAAACATAAATTTAAAATTTGACACTACGAGTCTTACTTAAAAAAGGAATTTATTTTTTATTTATTTCTTAAAAATTATGAAAATAAATATAAAAGTTTAAAAATATTAAAGTAACATAGTACGTTAAAATAATTAGTTTAGACAATAAGTATAAATTAACTTTCTTAAAGAACAAAAATCTTGAATTTAAAATTTGTTAATACATCCATACAAAATTAAACTAATTATCATGTAGTTCGAACAATATAACACATTATACAAGAAAAAGAAAAGTTTCCAGGATAATAGTGAATTAGACAAGAGAAA
Source organism: Saposhnikovia divaricata (assembly GCA_036435485.1). NCBI lineage: Eukaryota > Viridiplantae > Streptophyta > Magnoliopsida > Apiales > Apiaceae > Saposhnikovia > Saposhnikovia divaricata. The sequence continues at coordinate 90,433,083 of CM071596.1, forward strand.
AATTTACAATATTAAACATAGCTAAATTTATTATTTTAAATATAAGGTTCATATTTACAAGTTAAAATATCTAAGTTGAAAAGATAATATTGTTGTAACTTTTAAATTAATTTTTTGAGAATGTTAGATATAGGAAGTGTATAAAGAACAAAATTAATATCAAAAATTAAAATTTGATTGCCTTTAGTATCTCATTAAAGTTTAATCTTATTTTAAATTTTTAGATAATCAAAATCATAAAAACTTAATTTTGATCAATGGAGTTTGGATATAGAGGTTTGGAAATATGTTAGAAGGTTAGTATCTTTGTCTTATTAAAAAAACTGAACTATTAACAACATAAATGTTTCACTAGACAAGTTTTATCCTATTGCCTCCTTTTAGAATGTTGTACGAACGCTTAAAATAGAGAGGCCCTATATGAATGGTAAGCCTATATCTAGTGCTGGTCTATTTTTGTAAAGAATTAACATGTCACTCTTTTGCTATCATATACAATTAGGTAAACCTAATATTTGTTGTTTACCTTCTAGAATCAGTATTTTGATAAAAAGGATGGGGGGAGTGGAATGCAAGCCTTGGAAACGGTTATGAATTTGGGACATCTAGGAGCCAAATATGCAAAAGGAATTATCCTAATACTCCAAAGAGGTGTGCACAAGCACAACTGGATGCAAATGATACTCTTGGAAGAAAGCAACTACAACCACAGCTTTAGAAGAAATTCGCAAAGACTTTCTTGAAATAATCAAGGGCATGTGGATTAGGAATGCCATGATTGCGGGATAAGAAATTCCACATTGTTGTACAAAGCACACAACTAATTCAGCAAGGTGGGATAAAGTGAACCAGGTTAAGTTACATTGTGAAGATTGCTCGTGCCATCTAGAGCTCCTTCCACTTTGGAGTATTTTACTTAATCTCATCTAGGGAGCTGAGCTTTTTATTTTTGTTTCGTCATGTGTGTTTAACAGGATCAAGGGTTTCATTATATATAAAAAAATTTAACACATGTAGATAATGCAGCATCAATACACATTTTGTAAATTATCAGGAATCAAAGCCCAATTAGAAAACTATGTTATTCTCTAATACATAAAAACCATCCACAAATAACTCTAGTAATATAAACACTATTACTACGGGAATTATGATAGATAAATAACACAAAGTTAGTTAAACTTAAAACGAGTAGAAGAGTTTAGAAAGAATTGTTTTTCTTGAATGTCCATAACCGATCCTATTTTGGTGAATTCTTTAGCCGGCTATCATTATTGGTAGTGCAATCGACACTGTTGTGCCAGCTGTAATGGGACATCATCCAAGTTGCAATGATCTTGGGGTGGACTCACCATGCCGTCGTGGATTGGGACGTGGTAAGAACCAGTTCTTGGTAGGTCCTAGGCCATAGGGCTGGACCACAATTGTTGGGTTACCAGAAATCCATAGTGAAAAGGATACAATGCACCTAAAGACTCCGTGTCCCACTCAATCAACTCATGCTCAGGTTCACTCAATGGAATTGGGGGCCGAGGATACTAGGTTATCCAAAGTTCATGACAAGCGGGCTGTAGTGAGAAATGGATTGACGATGCTCCGTGCTACCAAAAATTTGGTATGAGGAAGCATAGCTGAAAAAGCTTCTACTCGAGGTGGAGTGTTGTTGCTTTTCTGCCTTGTGAACTTCAACTAATAAAATTTCCTTAATGAGATTCAGAGATAAATTGAGACGTATCATTATGTCTCTAAATATAAGTACATATAAATATAAGTACATAGTGGAGTATACTTTGTCATTAAATTCATTTCTTCAAATAATTATATTAGGCAAGACAATGTATTATTAGTACTATTAAAATCTACTCGACTTGTTTACCTTTTTTATTTAGAAGTTGCTAGCCCATTTTTGATTAGATGGGGGGAATTTTGTGCATAAAAAAATTTGAATAAAGAGAATTAATATCAAATTTTTACTAGTACTTATTGTTAAATATGTCTACAACTAACAAAAGCTCTTTTTCCTATCAATACGACAAAGCAACTTAATTATGCACTTTAAAAAATGTGTTCATTCCCCAATAATTAGACAAAAAAATATAGTGATTGGTTAAAAAAATGTTCTCAAATTAAGATTAATCTGACTAAAATAATCATATCCATAGTTTTAATAATTCTTGTCATGCACTAAAGAGAAAGAGACTCAAGAAGGAGTAATGGTACACGCTTGTGGATAAAATTTGCCATGCTATTTAAAATACTTATTAACCTTTATATATACTAGGTTATAGCCCGTGCAAAGCGCGGGTTATTTTTATTTTTTTTTTAATTTGCTTATAGTTTAGTATATATAATATTATAAACATTACTTTTAATATGTTGGGAGAATTCAAATTTTAGACCTTTGTATATAATTAATTTTTGGTCTTTAGCAAGGTGGGATAAAGTGAACCAGGTTAAGTTACATTGTGAAGATTGCTCTTGCCATCTATAACTCCTTCCACTTTGGAGTACTTTAACTAATCTCATCTAGGGAGGTGAGTTTTTTATTTTTGTTTCGTCATGTGTGTTTGACAGGATCAAGGGTTTCATTGTATATAAACAATTTAACACACATGTAGATAATGCATCATCAAGACGCATTTTGTAAATTATCAAGAAGCAAAGCCCGATTAGAAAATTATGATATTCTCTAAGACATAAAAACCATCCACAAATAACTCTAGTAATATGAACACTATTACTACGGGAATTATGATAGATAAAGAACACAAAGTCAGTTAAACTTAAAACGAGTAGAAGAGTTTACAAAGAATTGTTTTTGTTGAATGTCCATAACCGATCCTATTTTGGTGAATTCTTTAGCCGGCCATCATTCTCGGTAGTGTAACCGACACTGTTGTGCCAGCTGTAATGGGACATCATTCAAGTTGCATTGATCTTGAGGTGGACTCACCATGCCGTCTTGGATTGGGACGTGGTAAGAACCTATTCTTGGTAGGTCATCATTCTCGGTAGTGTAACCGACACTGTTGTGCCAGCTGTAATGGGACATCATTCAAGTTGCATTGATCTTGAGGTGGACTCACCATGCCGTCTTGGATTGGGACGTGGTAAGAACCTATTCTTGGTAGGTCCTAGGGTATAGGGCTGGACCGGAATTGTTGGGTTACCAGAAATCCATAGTGAAAAGGATACAATGCACGTAAAGACTCCGTGTCCCACTCAATCAACTCATGCTCAGGTTCACTCAAAGGAATTGGGGCGGAGAATACTAGGTCATCCAAAGTTCATGACAATCGGGTTCTAGTGAAAAATGGATTGACGATGCTCCATGCTACCAAAAATTTGGTATGAGGAAACATTGCTGAGAAAGCTTCTACTCCAGGTGGAGTGTTGTTGCTTTTCTGCCATATCAACTTCAACTCATAAAATTTCCTTGATGAGATTCAGAGATAAATTAAGACGTATCATTCTGTCTCTAAATGTAAGTACTTGTAAATACTGTTACATATATATTTCTAAGTGTTTAGATGGAACTGATAAACAAGAGCAGATTGGTACTTCGAAAAGACTTGCTTTTATTCATTGACTAATACTGAATATAAAGGAAACAAAATGCAACTAACGATCCTACAAATCAGGATCACAAAACAGCTGATCTCCTAGATAGATTCTACTTCTAACTTATTGATAAAACCTCCTATAATAACTCCACCAGACTAGCTCGAGACTGGCTTGACTCAGTCATGCAAACAACGGATAAAATAAAACAAACCACAAGTCTTTTATTTTATTACAAGTTTGAGATTAACACAAACAATTCCTCCCTTAATCTTAAACTTATTTCTCTAACTCCCTAACTCCCAGCAGGTTGCGCATTATCTCAAACTTGATGGTTGCAAGTGCCTTAGTTAAACCATCCGCTCGCTGCTGACTACTTCTAACATGTTTCACAATGACATCTCCACGCTCCACACATTCTCTGATAAAATGAAACCGTACGTCGATGTGCTTACTTCTTACATGGAACATAGGATTTTTGCCTAGATCGATTGCTGACTTATTGTCAATAAACAACACCACTGGACCAAGCTTGTCACATGTGATCTGGCTTAAGACATTCTTCAACCAAATTCCTTGGCAAGCAGCTGCTGTAGCAGCCATGAATTTTACTTCACAAGATGACAGAGCCACCACCCTTTGCTTCCGAGAAACCCACGATATTAAGCTCTCATTCAAATAGTAAGCCATACCTCATGTACTCCGTCTGTCATCTACAGCTCCACCTAAGTCACTATCGGAATAACCAGTGACTACATTGTTTCCACTGTGTTGATTATAAATCAACCCAAATTGTAGCGTTCCCTTAACATAACGAAGGATCCTCTTCACTGCACTCAAGTGTAATAAAGTTGGTCGTTCCATATAACGACTCATAATCCCAACAAAAAAGGCTATATCTGGTCGAGTGTTCACCAGGTATCACAACCCTTCTACTAAACTTTTGTACATTGTTGCATCAACTGCACTTCCCTTTTCATCCTTAGAAATCTGCTCCTTTGGGTCCACTGGGTACTTAGTAGGATTGCAGTCACCCATGCCTGCCCTTTCCAATAACTTTGCTGCATACCCTGACTGTTTTAACTCAATGTTACCAGTCTCCTGTTTCACCTCGATCCCCAGATAGTAACTGAGCTTTCCCAAATCAATCATGTCAAATTTCCTTCCTATTTGTTACTTAAAATCTTCTATCTTCTGTACATATATACTTGTAATCAAAATATCGTCTACATAGATGACAATTATCAAGCAATCCTTCCCTTTTCCCTTTATGTAGACAGCATTTTCATAAGGACACCTCTTAAAACCCAAACTTTCCAAGCTATGATTCAACTTTGCGTACCAAGCACGTGGTGCTTGTTTTAAACCATACAATGCCTTCACCAATTTGTAAACCATATGTTCCTTTCCACTGACTTCAAACCCTTCTGGCTGTGCAACAAATACGTCTTCAGTTATCTCTCCATTCAAAAAGGTAGTTTTCATGTCCAGGTGATGAACTTGCCACGAGTTTTTTATTGATAGAGCCAATAACATTCGTACTGTCTAAAGACGAGTAACAAGAGCAAACACTTCCTCATAATCAATTTCGTGTTCTTGAGTGTACCCTTTTGCTACCAAACGTGCCTTGTGTTTCACTACATTCCCAGCTACATCCTTTTTAAGTTTGAAAATCCACTTTAAACCAATTATTTTCTGTCCTGCAGGCATCTCATTAAGCTTCCACGCAGCATTTTTCTCAATTGAGTCGATTTCAGCCTCCATAGCCCTTCTCCAATTCTTTGAAGCCTCCTTCAAGTTTTCTGGTTCCTCTATCCCCATTAAGTATAACTCTTTATCTAGTATCACTTCCTTAGTGTCATTATATATATCAATCAGCCTTCGAACCTTCAAAGGTTCAACACTATCATCATAATTATCACTGTCGAGTCTTGATGCAACAGACCTCGAAGAGACAGACGATCGTGTAGATGGAGTTTTCTGTGATGAAGATGCAGCATATACAGTTGAAGGAGTTCCATGTACTGTTGAGGGAGTATCAGTCTCATATTCCCCGCTGCTTTCTGAAGAATACTATCTGCCTTCATTAGTCTCAAATACTCTGCTTTCATTCTCATCATCTATTTGATATAGTCATTCAGCAATAGGAAAGAACACTTGAGTGTCTCCTTCCTCCCTTTCATTCGACCACATCCAACATTTTCCCTCCTCAAACACTACATCATTGCTCACATATATCTTACCCTCTTCTGGACTGAACAATCTATAGCCATTTGTACCAGGCTCCCTTCCCAGATTTATCACCGAGATACTTCGATCATCCAGTTTCTTCATTCCTTGGTTTGGCACCCTAATGTGACACAAGCAACCAAATACTCTAATGTGTGATATATCACCTCCCCAAAACTTAGCTGGTAACTCCTTTTCTTTCATCATGCTTCTGACCATTTCCATCACTGTCCTGTTTCTTCTTTCAACCACACCGTTCTGTTGTGGTGTGTATGGTGCAGTGTAGTATCGAGTTATTCCCATCTCTTCGCAGTATTTCTCAAATTCAGCAGACATAAATTCACCTCCCCTGTCTGTCCTCAAAACCTTGATCCTTAGACTGTCACCATTCTCAACCAGTGCCTTGAAACGTTTAAACATTCCAAATGCTTCACCTTTGCTTCCAAGAAAATAGACCCACATAGCACGACTATAATCATCAACAAACAGCAAGAAGTATTTCTTACCAGATGTTGTTGGAGTGATTGGTCCACATAGATCTGCATGCAAAAGTTCAAGAGCTTTCTTTGCACTGAAACTTGAAAAACCAGGGACTCCCTTTCTTGCTTGCTTTCCCATAAGACATCCAGTGCAAGCATCTTGTGGTTGAGTAATTTTTGGCAAACCTCGTACCATCCTATCCTCAACATTAATGCCTAAGCTTGATAATTTACATGGCCCATACGTGAATGCCACAACTTTGACACTTGATCCTCCTTCGACATCAAACACCTAAAATTTTCTATCTCAATAATCAACTTGTAAAGTCGATTTTGTGATCTCTTGACCTTCATAAGAAGTCTTTCATCCTTATCAAAAACCCGCATGTACTCTCCTCTAATCATAACTTTACTTCCCTCTTCTGTTAACTGTCCAATGCTGATAATATTACTTCGAAGACTAGGAATAAAATATACCTCATTGAGCACACGTTCTTGACCATCCTTGCACTTCATAGCAATCAAGCCTCTGCCTTTGATTTCAACAGTTGATCCATCCCCAAACTTTACTTGCCTAGTGATTTGTTCATCGAGAATTTTGAACTTAGATTTTTGTCCAGTAATGTGGTTACTGGCCCCATTATCTAAGTACCACAAATTTGATTCCATCTGAATACTTTCATTGTCAGTTGCCAATTTAGGTTTCATATCTCTCTCGTCGAGTTGCAACAACTCCTTTTTGGGCTTGTCAAACTTCGCTAGTAATAAGGCTGGTTTATCATCTTCTATTTTGGCCAAATTAGATTCACGCTTTTGTTCCTTCTGTCATCTAGGCATACGATACTCTGCTGCAAAATGACCAAACAAACTACAGTTATAGCATCTGACTCGACTCTTGTCTCGTGCCTTCATGCCTGGTGATCCATCACTCGATTTACGTTTCAGCCATTCTTCTCGAGTGTACAGCAGTTCGCCTTCACTGGCTTCTTTCTTTTGCCACTCCTCTTCTGTAAGCATTAGTTTACATTCACTGGTTTCAACATTTCCTTTAACTCGTTCATCGTGAGCTTTTAATGAGCCCACGGCTTCCTCTACTGTCATTGAGTCCAGACTGCCAAACTGCTCTATTGTCGAGGTTATCTGCAAGAATCTCGACGGTACAGCCCTCAATAATTTCTTTACAACATATGATTCCTACATTTCTTCCCCAAGTGCTCGAATATTTGTAACGAGCCCATTGATTTTCATGTAGAAATCATCAAGTTGATCAGAATCTTCATACACAAAGCTTCAAACTCTGCATTTAATGTCTGTACTTGAGCCTATTTGACCTTCTTAGCTCCTTTGCACAGCATCTTTATTGCTTCCCAAGCTCCTTTTGTTGTTTTCTTTTCAGCAATGGACAGTAACACATCCTCAGGAATACCCTGATACATCATTGCCAATGCAATCTTATCTATCTTCTCATCAACTGGCATCTTTGGGTCATTTTCCTCTATAGCACCCCACACTCCTTGCCCCTGCATGAAGACTTTCATCTTGAGAGCCCATGCAGTGTAATTGCTTCTGGCCAGCATTGGATAACGCAACCCGAAGGATCCTCCCTTCATCTTGTTCATATCCACAGTCGACATTACTGAGTCTTAACCCGTACCCTGATTGCTCTGATACCAAACGTTGCATATATATTTATAAGTGTTTATATGGAACTGATAAACAAGAGCAGATTAGTACTTCCAAAAGACTTTATTCATTGACTAATACTGAATATAAAGGAAACAAAATGCAACTAACAATCCTACAAATCAGAACCACAAAATAGCTGATCTCCTAGATAGATTATACTTCTAGCTTATTGATAAAATCTCCTACAATAACTCCACCAGACTAGCTCGAGACTGGCTTGACTCAGTCATGCAAACAACAGATAAAATAAAACAAACCACAAGTCTTTTATTTTATTACAAGTTTGAGATTAACACCAACAAATACACAAACATAGTGCTAGTGCACTTGCATTGCAGTATACTTTGTCATTAAATTCATTTCTTCAAATAATTATTTTAGGCAAGTACAATGTATTATTAGCACTATTCACCCACGATATTTTACAGACATACAAGTTTCCTTATCTTAGTGTGCTGGTTTCTTAATATATTTATCATTTGTTTGTTTGTTTTATACAAGATTACTCATGTATTTTGCAAACATACAAGTTTCCCTATCTTAGTGTGCTGGTTTCATAATATCTTTATCATTTGTTTGTTTGTTTTATACAAGATTACTCCATGAGTATTACTATGTCGTTGAATACCCACAACAATTATTAACACTCAAAATTGGTATTAAAGCAATAAATTGTAATACTGGATGAGTAAAATCTACTCAACTTGTTTACCTTTTTTATTTAGAAGTTGCTAGCCTATTTTTGATTAGATGGAGGGCATTTTGGGCATAAAAAAAATTGAATGAAGAGAATTGATATCAAATTTTGACTAGTACTTATTGTTAAATATGTCTACAACTAACAAAAACTCTTTTTCCTATCTATACGACAAAGCAAATTAATTATGCACTTAAAAAAATGTGTTCATTCCCCAATAATTAGACAAAAAAATATAGTGATTGGTCAGAAAAAATGTTCTCAAATTAAGATTAATCTGACTAAAATAATCATATCCATAGTTTAAATTCTTGTCATGCATTAAAGGGAAAGAGACTCAAGAAGGAGTAATGGTACACCGCTTGGGGATAAAATGTACCATGCTATTTAAAATACTTATTATCCTTTATACATACACACGTCAATCGTTGAGTTGTAACATTCTCGCACACTTAATATGGTTGAGTTGTATCATTCTCACACACTTAATAGGAAACAAAAAAAAGTAATTAAAAATTTGTTTCTCAGAATTTTAAAAATCCAAAAATATCCACTAAGCTAGGTGGAGCAAAACATCACAAATTATCGGGGCACAAATCTCATGTTTTCGTAAAAATGTAATAGCTTTTCAAAAATTAATTCTATACATCTTCTAAAAGTTTTTCTTGTGTGCCAATGTAATCAACTTGTTGTTTATACAATCCTGACCTTTTTTAGAATTTTTGATAATAAGGATGTTTTTTTTTGAGTTTAATCTCACAGTAATATATTTACAAAAAGGTGAGAAATCAATGATAAAAGAAGCAATTGAGAACATCACAATTCCATCACTTCATATCAGATTGAGAATTCTGAAAGAACAAAAAGGATAGGCAGTAGCATAATTAATTTACATAGTAACAACCATTGATAAGATAAAAAAAAATACAAACCTAATTAGTTCTTTCTAGTTCATGTTTAAGACCTAACGCGGACTCTTGTGAGTTTTCCACACTCAACAAGATGTTTCAAGTGACATAGGAGAGTCTTCCTGAAATTGTTTGGATGGTAGTCATAATTGTATTCAATGAACTTGATCCTTTTCTATTTAGCAATGATAATATTGCTTGAGTAATCATCTACATATTAAGCAAAATAAAAGTTAGATCAATTGAATACAACTTGTAATCATCATTTCATTTGTACTATCTATTAATGTAATATTTCATTTACCCAATAGATAGGAATTACCTCTTCATAAGAAGGATGGAAGGGCCTAATAGAACTTGGTTCAGCATTCATCATCAGAACCATGATGTTGATATGAAGATCAAAGGAATCCTCCTCCTTTTTCCCAAGATTAATTTCTTTGAAAGCTCTCAATCTCAAGTTAGTTGTTTCTGACACTTGAAAATTCTAGGCGCCCAAAATAATTCAAGCTGTTAAAACTAAATTCAAGAATGTCCAAAAAAAGCGGGAATTTTCCCACGAGGAAATATTTAAACTTAATTCAACTTGATTCAGTTAAATATTTTAAAAATTATGAAAATAAATACTGAACATTCATAACATGTGAAATTTAATGCCGACATTGAATTAAGATGAGGTATGGAAATATTGGATTTATAACTGGTATATGCATCCAAAATAATAAGACGTCGACGAATGCCTTGTGAAATAATTTTCATGTATTATAACACAATGTGCTACGAAAAACATGAAACTAAGAAAATAAATGTGGGAATATTTTTTCATAAAATTATAGAAAACTGAAAATAAATTTAAAAGTTTAAAAATATTAAAGTAACATGGTACGTTAAAATAATTAGTTTAGACGATAATTATAAATTAACATTCTAAAAGAACAAAAATCTTGAATTTCAAATTTATTAATACATCAAAACAAATTAAACTAATATTCTTACAATTTCTTAAAATGTTGGTTGGGAAAATTATCATGTAGTTCGAACAACATAACACATTATACAAGAAAAGAAAAGTTGCCAGGATAATTGTGATTTAGATAGAAGAAAATTTTACAATATTAAATGTAACTAAATTTATTATTTTAAATATAAGGTTCATATTTACAAGTTAAAATATCTAAGTTGAAAAGATAATATTTTTGTAACTTTTGAATTAATATTTTGAGAATGTTAGATATAGGAAGTGTATAAAGAACAAAATTAATATCAAAAATGTATTTAACTGTTATAACTAATTAAAATTTGATTAACTTTATTAATTCGTTAAATTTTAGTCATATTTTAAATTTTTAGATAATCAAAATCATAAAAACTTGATATTGATCAATGGAGTTTAGATGTAGAGGTTTGGAAATATGTTAGAAGGTTTCCCTAAACAAATTTTATCCTTTTGCCTTATTAAAAAAACTCAACTATTAAGTACATAAATGTTTCCCTAGACAAATTTTATCCTTTTGCCTCTTTTTAGAATGTTGTACGAATGCTTAAAATAGAGAGGCCCTATATGAATGGTAAGCCGATATCGAGTGCTGGTCTATTTTTGTATTTTTGTAAAGAATTAACCTGTCACTCTTTTGCTATTATATACAATTAGGTAAACCTAATATTTGTTGCTTAACTTTTAGAATCAGTATTTTGATAAGAAGGATGGAGGGAGTGGAATGCAAGCCTTGGAAATGGTTATGAATTCAGGACATCCAGGAGCCAAATATGCAAAAGGAATTATCCCAATACTCCAAAGAGGTGTGCACAAGCACAACTGGATGCAAATGATACTATGGAAAGAAAACAACTACAACCACAGCTTTAGAAGAAATTCGCAAACACTTTCTTGAAATAATCAAGGGCATGTGGATTAGGAATGCCATGATTGTGGGACAAGAAATGCCACATTGTTGTACAAAGCACACAACTAATTCCGCAAGGTGGGATAAAGTGAACGAGGTTAAGTTACATTGTGAAGATTACTCTTGCCATCTATAGCTCCTTCCACTTTGGAGTACTGTACCTAATCTCATCTAGGAAGCTGAGCTTTTTATTTTTGTTTCGTCATGTGTGTTTGACAGGATCAAGATTTTCATTGTATATAAAAAATTGAACACACATGCATCATCAAGACGCAATTTGTAAATTATCAAGAAGCAAAGCCCGATTAGAAAATTATGATATTCTCTAAGACATAAAAACTATCCACAAATAACTCTAGTAATATGAACAATATTACTACGGGAATTATGATAGATAAAGAACACAAAGTCAATTAAACTTAAAACGAGTAGAAGAGTTTACAAAGAATTGTTTTTGTTGAATGTTTATAACTGATCCTATTTTGGTGAATTCTTTAGCCGGCTATCATTCTTGGTAGTGTAATCGACACTGTTGTGCCAGCTGTAATGGGACATCATCCAAGTTGCATTGATCTTGAGGTGGACTCACCATGCCGTCTTGGATTGGGACGTGGTAAGAACCAGTTCTTGGTGGGTCCTAGGCCATGAGGCTAGACCGGAATTGTTGGGTTACCAGAAATCCATAGTGAAAAGGATACAATGCACGTAAAGACTCATGCCCAGGTTCACTCAAAGGAATTGGGGGTTGAGGATACTAGGTTATCCAAAGTTCATGACAACCGGATTGTAGTGAGAAATGGATTGACGATGCTCCATGCTACCAAAAATTTGGTATGAGGAAACATAGCTGAGAAAGCTTCTACTCGAGGTGGAGTGTTGTTGCTTTTCTGCCTTGTCAACTTCAACTCACAAAATTTCCTTAATGAGATTCAGAGATAAAGTAAGACGTATCATTCTGTCTCTAAATGTAAGTACATGTAAATACACAAACATAGTGCGAGTGCAATTGCATTGCAGTATACTTTGTCATTAAATTCATTTCTTCAAATAATTAAGGCAAGTACAATGTATTATTAGTACTATTCACCCACGATATTTTGCAAATATGCAAGTTTCCCTATCTTAGTGTGCTGGTTTCATAATATCTTTATCATTTGTTTGTTTGTTTTATACCAGATTACTCCATGTGTATTACTATGTTGTTGAATACCCATAACAATTATTAACACTCAAAATTGGTATTAGAGCAATAAATATCTTTATCATTTGTTTGATACTAGATTACTCCATGAGTATTACTATGTCGTTGAATACCCACAACAATTATTAACACTCAAAATTGGTATTAGAGCAATAAATTGTAATACTGGATGGGTAAAATCTACTCAACTTGTTTTCCTTTTTTATTTAGAAGTTGCTAGCCCATTTTTGATTAGATGGGGACATTTTGTGCATAAAAAAATTTGAATGAAGAGAATTGACAAAAACTAACAAAAACTCTTTATCCTATCTATACGACAAAGCAATTTAATTATGCACTTAAAAAAATGTGTTCATTCCCCAATAATTAGACAAAAAAATATAGTGATTGGTCAGAAAAAATGTTCTCAAATTAAGATTAATCTGACTAAAATAATCTTATCCATAGTTTAAATTCTTGTCATGCATTAAAGAGAAAGAGACTCAAGAAGGAGTAATGGTACACGCTTGGGGATAAAATGTACCATGCTATTTAAAATACTTATTATCCTTTATACATATACACCGGTCAATGGTTGAGTTGTATCATTCCCACACACTTAATATGGTTGAGTTGTGTCATTCTCACACACTTAATAGGAAACAAAAAAAAAAAGTAATTAAAAATTTGTTTCTCACAATTTTAAAATATCCTGACCTTTTTTAGAATTTTTGATAATAAGGATGTTTTTTTTTTTGAGTTTAATCTCACAGTAATATATTTACAAAAGGGTGAGAAATCAATGATAAAAGAAGCAATTGAGAACATCACAATTCCATCACTTCATATCAGATTGAGAATTCTGAACAAACAAAAAGGATAGGCAGTAGCATAATTAATTTACATATTAACAATAAGATAAAAAAAAATACAAGCCTCATTAGTTCTTTCTAGTTCATGTTTAAGACCTAACGCTGACTCTTGTGAGTTTTCCACACTCAACAAGATGTTTCAAGTGACGTAGGAGAGTCTTCCTGAAATTGTTTGGATGGTAGTCATAATTGTATTCAGTGAATTTGGCTATGGCCGTAGAACTTGATCCTTTTCTATTTAGCAATGATAATATTGCTTGAGTAATCATCTACATATTAAGCAAAATAAAAGTTAGATCAACTGAATACAACTTGTAATCATCATTTCATTTGTACAATCTACTAATGTAATATTTCATTTACCCAATATAGGAATTACCACTTCATAAGAAGGATGGAAGGGCCTAATAGAACTTGGTTCAGCATTCATCATCAGAACCATGATGTCGATATGAAGATCAAAGGAATCCTCCTCCTTTTTCCCAAGATTAATTTCTTTTGAAAGCTCTCTATCTCAAGTTAGTTGTTTCTTAAAAGTGTTTAGATGTGTGTGGTACCATTGGTTTTTCAGTACAAAAAAACTGTTAAAAGACATCACCCCTATAACATCGATTGCGTTTCTGATCGATGTTAAAGGAGTTTTTTACATCGATTTTACTAAAACTGATGTTAAAGTTGGTTTTAGACATCAGTTGCACTTTAAACCGATGTCATAACTATGTTTTAAAGAAATTAAAAAAAACACGCGGACATTTCATTTCCCTCTAATATGTAAAATTTCAGCCCGCTTTCAGACATATTCCCCCCTTCAGACATATATTTCATTTCCCTCCTACGACTGCTCCTCACTCCCCTCTCCTCACACTCAAATCTCAGTCAAATCTCACTCACAAACCCCCAAATGTGAAGAACCCTAGATTTACACACCCCCAAATTAAAACCCTGGATTTCAAAACCCCCCTTTCGAATCCCAATTATGTTGAACCCTAACTTTCGATTTCTGTTAATTGGTGCTCTTGGAGGCTATTAATTAGGTCGAATCTTAATTATTAAGTAAGTATTTTCGATTTCGATTAGTAATTATTTTTCGATTCGATTGTTGTTTGAAAATTCAAATTTTGGTTTTTAATTCAAGTTTGTTTGTTGTTTGCATTTTATTTGATTTTTGTTAGATTGCATTTTTTTGATAGTATTTTGTTGTTTTTTCTATGTTGTTTTCTGTTTATTTTATTTCATTGTTTGCTGTTTTTATTTTACATATTAGATAGGTGTTTGATAAAAGTACTCTAAGACTTGTAATTATGCTCCAATTGCTTTTGTCTTTGCATTCTAGGTGATTTGTGCATTTGGAAGACTGGGAACTATGTTTGGCTATGACAAATACAATATCAAGCCAGATCTTGTCTCTATAGCAAAGGTTAGTCCGTTACTGTTAGTAGAAGCTAGAAGGGTTATCTGACTTTAGAACTAGAAAATAATCTAATGAAAACCTCTATTGAGAACAAGTAGCATAGTAACTTTTTTTGTTAAAGCTCAATCTACATAATTAAACAAATATATAAAGGTTGAATTATTTATCCTTGAGACTTGTGTTTCTTGTAGCTTCTTTGGATCATACTAGTGGCCTTGATTGCTGCTTTGATTATCCAATCCCTAGCTGCAAACCTCGGAGTTGTAACAGGTTAGTGGCGTTCATTAAAACTTCTGTGTGTATATTCATAATTCTTAGTTATTCAAAAATCTACTATGCGTGTGCATATATATCCTGTAGGTAAACATTTAGCAGAGCACTGTAGAACCGAATACGAAAAGGTGCTGAATTTCATTTTGTGGATTCTGGATGAAATCTCCATAGCTGCGTGTGACATTCCTGAAGGTACATACATTGTTTGGTTAAGAGATGTATATAAATTTGCTGAATTCTTCACATTCAGGAGGCCGTATCTGCTTGAGAAACTATTTTCCATGTGAAATTCCTGCTCTGCTCAGGAGATTTCACGATGCAGTGCCTTTAAACATGCAACAAGTAATTTAGCAAAAATAAACATGCAACGGGTAGTACTTCACACTATGTTATGTTTTTGTATTCATGAAAATGATAAGCATGGAATTTTCAGACCTATTGTCCGCACATTTTAAATATTATTATCTTTTTCCATGCTACTTGGTCTACATAAAGTATCAAAGTATTTTGTGATAATGGATTGGATAGGTAAGAGTAGACTAATAGACTGCTATCTGCACTATGAATATCAAACATTCGGTTTCCGGTAATATTGTAGCCACATTTAGTGCATAACCCTATATGAGGTTGCTCATGGAAATCTGTAGACTACATATGTATAGTTTTGTGAACAAGGATCTCTCACTCTTTAAACATACAATAGTAGTTCTATTTTGGATATACTATGAATTGTACTTGCTTTTTTCTTATTCTTCGTCCTGATATATTTTGCTTGAGCCTATGCTTTCTTGAAGTGTTATTCTGATAAAAAGACAAAGTGCCCAATTCTGTAGAATAAATTAAGTTATTTATACAGATAAAACAAAAAAGAGTTTGGTCTCTCACGGACAAATCCTTACTGGACCTTTTGTGGATTTATAAGGTCCCAGGCTCTCTGTCTTGAAACTTGTACATATATAGAGATAACAACTTAGCATCCTGTTACCAGAGTGTCTTGAATTATCTGTTTATTGTACACATACCAGAGGCAATGTATATAGATTCTAATTGTCATACAATCAAAGATTGTACATCTTGTGTATGAAAGAAGGTATATCAAGTCTTTATCTATATAGAATAACTATGCTTGCATCAAGTCTATAAGCTAGACGTATATCATGTTGAACTCTTTGATCTCATCTTGAATATAACCAAGTATATTTATTCACTAATTCATATATTTCTTCTGGTTTTATGTTCAGTGATAGGAACGACATTTTCTTTAAACATGCTCTTCCATATACCAGTGTGGATTGGCGTTCTTCTCACAGGACTTAGTACATTGATTCTACTAACATTACAGCAGTATGGGGTATTTGGAAGTCTTCTAAAGCACATATAAATGGAATCTTGAAATCTAGTAATCTAGTTCTAGCATATCATCTTATTATAATCTGATATTGTAATCCTTGCAGGTGAGGAAACTTGAGTTCCTGATTACTTTCCTGGTATTTACTATTGCTGCATGCTTTCTAGCAGAGCTTGGATATGCAAAGCCAGTTGCTTCAGAAGTCTTATATGGACTTTTTGTTCCTCAACTGAAAGGAAGCGGTTCTATCCTCGTGTCAATTTCACTACTTGGTGCTATGGTTATGCCGTAAATGTGTCTATATATGCATGCTTGTATGTGTCAACAAACGCATACAGAAGCCCTCACATAATTCATCGTTTTTCCTATTGTTTCATTTAAGAATTATATTGCAAATGCTGCAGCCACAATCTTTTCCTCCACTCAGCTCTAGTGCTTTCTAGGTAAGTACCAAGATCTGTAAAGGGCATAAAGGTAAACTCGGATAGAAGATATCTACTTCGTATTTGTGTTTGCCTCCACTCAGCTTATTATGACCTGATTAACTTGCAGATATATGTTCTCTTCGAGCTGATGTTGAGAGGTTGGCCTTTTCTGTTATTTGGGTGAGTGTTCCTCTATTACCTTGAGTAAGATTCTAAAATAGAATATAAATAGATTGCAGGTTAAATTTAAGATTTCATATTGGAAAAAGCAAGCTGCAAACATTCCCATTGAATGGAGCCATTCCCTTGCTATTCAGGGATCATTGCGAGAGACTGCTAGAAACTAGTTTTAGTTGGTTTTTCAGATAATGTAATGAAAGCTTGTTTTTTGTATATAGGCTCATGTAGAGTAGGCCAATTTAGTTTTACTCAATGATGTAAGAATGTTGTATTTCTTTCGTTAATGAAAAAATCAGTTTTACTTACTTTCGAGTGTGATTTAGTTTTGGTAATTGTAGTGCGTTACTTACTTTCTAGTGTGATATAAATTTAGTAATTATAGTGTGCAAATTTATGGAGCTATTTGACATCGGTTAAAAACCGATGTAGTATACAGTGTATTTTGGCAATTTTTGGGAGCTATTTTCCATCGGTTAAAAACCGATGTAGTATACAGTTTACAACATCGGTTCTATCTAAAACCGATGTAGTACAAGGGTTGAGACATCGGTTCTGTTTTGAAAACTGATGTTGTTGACAACAATTTACATTGTTTCACAACTGATGTAATAAGTACATTTTAACATCCGCCTAGAACCGATGTAAAACACATGGACATTTAACAACACACATCGGTTTTGAAAAGTTTTTACATCTGTTGTATCCAGTTTTTCTAGTAGTGTTTATAATGACAGGTTTTTATAATACTCACATCTAACTCACATCTACAGACTTGAAAATCCTAGGCGCCCAAAATAACATCTACACGCTTGAAAATTCTAGGCGCCCAAAATAATTCAAGCTGTTAAAACTAAATTCAAGAATGTCGAAAAAAAGCGGGAATTTTCCCACGAGGAACAAGCCAAAATATTTAAACTTAATTCAACCTGATTCAGTTAAATATTCTAAAACTTATGAAAATAAATACTAAACATTCATAACATGTGAAATTTAATGCCGACAATGAATTAAGATGAGGTATGGAAATATTTGATTTATAACTGGTATATGCATCAAAAATAATAAGACGAATGCCTTGTGAAATAATTTTCATGTATTATAACACAATGTGCTATGAAAAACATGAAACTAAGAAAATAAATGTGGGAATATTTATTCATAAAATTATAGAAAACTGAAAATAAATATAAATGTTTAAAAATATTAAAGTAACATGGTACGTTAAAATAATTAGTTTAGACAATAAGTATAAATTAACATTCTAAAAGAACAAAAATCTTGAATTTAAAATTTATTAATACATCCAAACAAATTAAACTAATATTATTACAATTTCTTATAATTGGTTGGCAAAAATTATCATGTAGTTCGAACAACATAACACATTATACAAGAAAAGAAAAGTTGCCAGGATAATAGTGATTTAGATATAAGAAAATTTTACAATATTAAACATAACTAAATGTATTATTTTAAATATAAGGTTCATATTTACAAGTTAAAATATCTAAGTTGAAAAGATAATATTGTTGTAACTTTTGAATTAATATTTTGAGAATGTTAGATATAGGAAGTGTATAAAGAACAAAATTAATATGAAAAATGTATTTAACTATTATAACTAATTAAAATTTGATTTACTTTAGTAATTCGTTAAATTTTAGTCTTATTTTAAATTTTTAGATAATCAAAATCATAAAAACTTAATTTTGATCAATGGAGTTTAGATGTAGAGGTTTGGAAATATGTTAGAAGGTTTGTCTTATTAAAAAAACTGAACTATTAAGAACATAAATGTTTCACTAGACAAATTTTATCCTTTTGCCTCTTTTTAGAATGTTGTACGAACGCTTAAAATAGAGAGGCACTATATGAATGGTAAGCCTATATCGAGTGCTAGTCTATTTTTGTATTTTTGTAAAGAATTAACCTGTCACTCTTTTGCTATTATATACAATTAGGTAAACCTAATATTTGTTGCTTACCTTTTAGAATCAGTATTTTGATAAGAAGGATGAAGGGAGTGGAATGCAAGCCTTGGAAATGGTTATGAATTCCAGACATCTACGAGCCAAATATGCAAAAGGAATTATCCCAATACTCGAAAGAGGTGTGCACAAGCACAACTGGATGCAAATGATACTATGGAAAGAAAACAACTACAACCACAGCTTTAGAAGAAATTCGCAAACACTTTCTTGAAATAATCAAGGGCATGTGGATTAGGAATGCCCTGATTGTGGGACAAGAAATGCCACATTGTTATACAAAGCACACAATCAATTCCGCAAGGTGGGATAAAGTGAACGAGGTTAAGCTACATTATGAAGATTGCTCTTGCCATCTAGAGCTCCTTCCACTTTGGAGTACTTTACCTAATCTCATCCAGGGAGCTGAGCTTTTTATTTTTGTAAAATGCATCATCAAGACGCATTTTGTAAATTATCAAGAAGCAAAGCCGGATTAGAAAATTATGATATTCTCTAATACATAAAAACCATCCACAAATAACTCTAGTAATATGAACACTATTACTACGGGAATTATGATACATAAAGAACACAAAGTCAGTTCAACTTAAAACGAGTAGAAGAGTATACAAAGAATTGTTTTTGTTGAATGTCTATAACTGATCCTATTTTGGTGAATTCTTTACCCGCCTATCATTCTCGGTAGTGTAATCGACACTGTTGTGCCAGCTATAATGGGACAACATCCAAGTTGCAATGATCTTGAGGTGGACTCACCATGCCGTCTTGGATTGGCACGTGGTAAGAACCAGTTCTTGGTATGTCCTAGGCCATAGGGCTGGACCGGAATTGTCGGGTTACTAGAAATCCATAGTGAAAAGGATACAATGCACGTAAAGACTCCGTGTCCCACTCAATCAACTCATGCTCAGGTTCACTCAAAGGAATTGGGGGCGGAGGATACTAGGTTATCCAAAGTTCATGACAACCGGGCTGTAGTGAGAAATGGATTGACGCTGCTCCATGCTACAAAAAATTTGGTATGAGGAAGCATAGCTGAGAAAGCTTCTACTCGAGGTGGAGTGTTGTTGCTTTTCTGCCTTGTCAACTTCAACTCATAAAATTTCCTTAATGAGATTCAGAGATAAATTGAGACATATCATTATGTCTCTAAATGTAAGTACATATAAATACACACACATAGTGGCAGTGCACTTGCATTGCAGTATACTTTGTCATTAAATTCATTTCTTCAAATAATTATGTTAGGCAAGACAATGTATTATTAGTACTATTCACCCACGATAATTCGCAAACAGACAAGTTTCCCAATTATTGTGTGCTTGTTTCATAATATCTTTATCATTTGTTTGTTTATTTTATACCAGATTACTCCATGAGTATTACTTTGTCGTTGAATACCCACAACAATTACTAACACTCAAAATTGGTATTAGAGCAATAAACTGTACTACTGGATGGGTAAAATCTACTCAACTTGTTTACCTTTTTTATTTAGAAGTTGCTAGCCCATTTTTGATTAGATGAGGGGCATTTTGTGCATAAAAAAAAATTTGAATGAAGAGAATTGATATCAAATTTTGACTAGTACTTATTGTTAAATATGTCTACAACTAACAAAAGCTCTTTTTCCTATCTATACGACAAAGCAACTTAATTATGCAGTTAAAAAAATGGATATCTACAACTAACAAAAGATTTTACAATTCTTTCCAATTTTACTACCATTCAACTATCATTTCACTTCTATAAAATCATTTTTTCAAAAATATTACCTCATTATAAGTTTATGTTTTCAATATTCCAAAAATACTACCTTCCTCAGTTGCAACTTTTGCAACCTCATTTGCAACTTCGATGCTACAAATTTATGATTGCAAGTTCCGAGATTCAGATGTCATTTTCGACAACTTTTTTTGATATATATATATATATATATATATATATATATATATATATATAAGGCCCCGCTAGGGGCACTCATAATTGGTGGATTTCTGATTTGCAACTTTAAATTTTCAGTTGCAACTTTTGCAACCTCAGTTGCAACTTTTGCAACCTCAGTTCCAACTTTTACAATCTCAGTTGCAACGGTTGCAACTTTTGCAACCTCAGTTGCAACTTTTGCAACCTTAGTTGCAACTGAGGTTTGCAACCTCAGTTGTAACTTTTGTAACCTCGGTTTGCAACCTCAATTGCAACTTTTGCAACCTCAGTTGCAACGATTGCAACTTTTGCAACCTCAGTTGCCAATTATGTGGGCCCCAGACGGGGCCTTGCAACCCAAATCCACCAATTATGAGTGCCCCTGGCGGGGCCTTGGAACCTCTTTCACAACTTCGATTCTACAAATTTCTGATTGCAAGTTCCGGGTTTTAGATGTCATTTTCGACCACTTTTTTGGAATATATATATATAGAGAGTTGCACTCCATAGCAAACACCTTATATAACAAACAATAAAGAACACCTCATATCTAATATAATTTAAGAGTTCCGTCATAGCACCCAATACAAAAAGTTATTATTTTTTTACCCTCTAGCAAACCAGCAAAAAAAAAAAATTTGAAAATTTACTTTTCACCTGATGACGTCATGATGACGTCATCAGGTGAACAGTAATTTTCAATTTTTTTTTTACAGACTTGATAGAGGGTAAAAAAATAATAACTTTTTGTATTGGGTGCCCCTGGCGGGGCCAAAGGATCTAATAGATCTAAGGTGTTCTTTGTTGTTTGTTATATAAAAGTGTTGTGTATGGAGCATAAGCCTATATATATATATATATATATATATATATATATATATATATATATATATATATATATATATATATTCCAAAAAAGTGGTCGAAAATGACATCTGAAAACTGGAACTTGCAATCAGAAATTCGTATCATCTCAGTTGCAAATGAGGTTGCAAAAGTTACAACTGAGGAAGGTAGTATTTTTGGAATATTGAAAACAAGGTCGGTATTTTTAGAATTTTAGAAAAGATGGTAGTATATATTTAAAAATCAAATAGTTAACATGGGTAATTTTGAAACTATCCTTTAAAAAAATGTGTTCATTCCCCAATAATTAGACAAAAAAATATAGTGATCGGTCAAAAAATGTTCTCAAATTAAAATTAATCTGACTAAAATAATCATATCCATAGTTTAAATTTTTTTCATGCATTAAAGAGAAAGTGACTCAAGAAGGAGTAATGGTACACGCTTGGGGATAAAATTTACCATGCTATTTAAAATACTTATTATACTTTTATACATATACACCCGTCAATGGTTGAGTTGTATCATTCTCACACACTTAATCGGAAACAAAAAAATAATTAAAAATTTGTTTCTCAGAATTTTAAAATTCCAAAAATATCCACTAAGCAAGGTGGAGCAAAACCTCACAAATTATCTGGGCACAAATCTCATGTTTTCGTAAAAATGTAATAGCTTTTTAAAAATAAATTCTATACATTTTCTAAAAGTTTTCTTGTGTCTCAATCTAATCAACTTGTTGTTTATACAATCCTTACCTTGTTTAGAATTTTTGATAATAAGGATGTTTTTTTTTAGTTTAGTCTCACAGTAATATATTTACAAAATTGTAAGAAATCAATGATAAAAGAAGCAATTGAGAACATCACAATTCCATCACTTCATATCAGAGATTGTGAATTCTGAACAAACAAAAAGGATAGGCAGTAGCATATTTAATTTACATAATAACAACCATTGATAAGATAAAAAAAAATTACAAGCCTAATTAGTTCTTTCTAGTTCATGTTTATGACCTAACGCTGAATCTTAAATGAGTTCTTCACTCTTGTGAGTTTTCCACACTCAACAAGACGTTTCAAGTGACATAGGAGAGTCTTCCTGAAATTGTTTGGATGGTAGTCATTCATTTCTATACGTTTCTTTTAGAGTGTCTGACACGGTGCATAACTAATATATAGTTCCATAACTTATTTATACAATTTTCTTTTTTTTGTATAAAAATAGGATTGTTCTATTTTTATACAAAAAAAAGGAAATTGTAAAAATAAGGAGCCTTAAAATCCATGTCACGCCCCAGTCCTCCAATATATACAAATCATTGGGACGGAGGGAGTATTAACAAAAATATGTATAAACTTTGTAAATTATGGTTTTAATAAAATTTCTAATTTTTTGTGAATTTACATTTTACTTGTGATTACCATTTATATTGTGATGTGTATTTTTTATGTTATGCCATATGGACTCTCCAGAAATTCCACGTGGACCACTAATAGCACAACTAATGTATAAAAAAAAAATGTATGCCGCATAGGCCATCCTAATCATGCAGGTCAACAAATCATCTCATGATTCATTATTAATGTGGGACCCACATAAATTTTTACCCACCAATATAAAAATGTGTAGATAAATAGTCTTTCTTTACCATCTTTTACCTACCAAGTACTACTAATACCTTATTGGTAGCTAAAACTATTTAAATACCAATAAATTAGTTTTATCTACACTTAGAATTGGTAGGCAAAAACCAATTTTCTTGTAGTGAGATATTCGATAATAAATTTCTCATATAATTTATTTTCACTTTTATTAAATAAGTATATATTTACGGAATTACGCTAATTATGGTAATAACTCAACCAACATGGAAACATTAGCATAAAAAGTAGCAAGATACCGATATCCTTTATTATAATACATGAGTCTACCCAGGTATATAGTAATTAGATGCAGTTGAGCAATTAGAAAATTATGAATTATTTTACGATCAATCATAGGTCATTGCTAAATTTTAGATCAATCTTTTTATATTAAAAGTTTTCCTTATTTACCATTCTTATTTTATTATACTTACCATGGTTAGTTAACAATTCTAATTTAAATATAGTAATGACTTGAGTTTGGCTCTATGGAATACATGTTATTTGGAGTACTTGGAGTACGCTCTCATCACCATTAGATTAAAATAGATCCTGTGGTCAGCATTTAATTTTTTTAATGGCAATATCGTAATTAACTGCATAATTAAGGGCCAAGTCCTGAAAACATATCGATAATACACATTTTTTTAAAAATTGGATTTAAAGATAGAGACGCAAGGAAAGATGTTCCAAAAAAAAACGCAGCACTCTCAAATAACTCCGGCAGTTACACTTTAAAGCAAATCCAACCACCTACTTTTAAGATTAAGCAGAACAACGCAGAACACGGTGCATTACAAGTCAATTAGCAAAAAGAAAGTTGAATCTTGCATCTGGGGTTCAAGCGAACTATGAGCGACAGTATGTAACTTGGTTCTCAGAAACCCATTTTTTTGTTAATTAACATAATATATCGATTAATGCATTCAAATATTCTTGTAATGGATTTCACAATTCCTATAATCAAACAAGTAGTACTGAAACTCTACTAAAGCGCAGTATTTTTCTTCCCAACATAACTTGTTCTGTGTTTTGCATGTGAGAGGATTTGGTCTATAATAGGAGTATAGATGAGATTATAATTTTAATTAGTTGGGATGTATTAAAGTGAAATACTTTCAATTGAATAAATTGATTAATTGCTTCATGAAACTGGTATGTATTTTTTTTGTAAATTTGGTAGGAAAAAAAAGTGATGATTATAATCAAGTTTATTTTGTCTATAAGATGAGTTAAGTTTTGCAAATCCGAAAGTTTTGTATTTTTTTATTATATTTTTTTTTTTTTGCAATATTGATTGTATTGGGTATAGTACTTTACATTTTGCCACCAATGTTCTAAAACTAATATTGCCTTTAGAAACTAAGAATTGATTAATGCCTTTGAATAAAAAAAATTTACCATTGATGGAATTGCTTAAAACTGTAAAAATTGAGTAGTACTTTTGCATTAGTCGAATGACTTAGGTCAAACAATGTGGTGATCCATGAATAATTAAAAATAATGGGTGAAAAGTATGTTCTTAGACTCTTGTTTATATGTTGTTAGTTGTCTTTTTTAAAATTGTGCTGCGAATTACATGATTTTTTGACTGACACAACCAAAAGTGAATGATCCACTCTCACTTCTTATGTATAACATATGTGAAAAGGCCTCAAAAAAAGGGTAGAAGATGATTACATGTTAACTTCTGGAATAATGTGTTCTTCATTCGTAAACTTAATGCAAAGTGCATAATTAATGTGTAGCCTGGATATCTTACTAATGTAGCCTGGATACCAACCATTTGTATTGTTCGATTATGTGTAGCATGGATATCATGTATGAAATATCTGAACAGAGATTAAAATTTTCAGGAAGAAGGCGAAGCAGTAGACTTATTCAAAGTCCTTGGCTTCACAATTGGCCAAAAAAATGACCAATCTACATAAACTTGGACTCAGGATCAACAAGAGAAACCAATGATGTTGGGGAAGTCAATACAGGACTCAAAAGGACTGAAAAATCTAAGAATGCAGAACACAGTGAAGTTAGATTTAGAGGACCTGGTGCCAATGAAATGGATGATCTAGACATACAGAGCGAATGGAGGTGGAGTAAAAAAACAAAAAGCAATATAACCGATGACAACTATGAGGTAATACAGTACACTGGTAGCATTAGAAGACTATACGAAACATGAATTTTAATTGGACTTCTAAATATACAATGATATTAATTTATTTCAGGTACACCATGCAGCTTGGGATAGCTAAAAATGACATTTACCGCAATACAAAAAAAACGAGGAAAAAGATTGGAGAAATTGACTATTTCCAAAAAGTTTGGTAATAAGAATGATTCCAGCGAAGACGATGATGATTACGTGACTCCCGCTGAATATTTGGTTGAGAAAACCAACTCAACCATTGCTGGTGGAGTTCAACAGACCAAAGATCGCGTATTTCAATTAAAATTGGAGGACATACTGAAAAACAAGGAAATATAGATGAATGTGTGGGAGTTCTAATGCAAGATGTAGAATGTACTGCAGGTGTGAAGGTAAGAAGGATATAATAGTCTTTGTATTTTAATATTGTATTTTAGTTTAAGAAGGAATAGAACACTTCTAAGATAAGACACTAATATACCTTTTTCTAGGTTGCCACTCAAACTGCAGGGCGTACACGAAGTAATGATGGAAAGCAAACACGCGATGCAAGACAACAGAAAGGGGTATGTAGATTTGTATTCATGTTAAACAACTGAAAATAAATACCTAATCATGGACTGAATGCAACCAAAAAATGATGCAGGATACAAAGGTGGTTCTTGCATATAGATATAAAAATGCCTCAGGGACAGCGATAACGAAATTCGTAGTGAAGGACATGCTGGTTCTGCTAAGATAACCGGAAAAACAAAACAACCAAGAAAGATTAAGTTGCCAAAAAAAATTCCAAGGATATATAACCAATACATCCAAAATAAATTCTCACCATCAACAATGACGGACGTCATTAAAAACTTATCCACAAAACAGATGGAATGGGCAAGAACAACATGGTTTGGAGAATTGGTCAACTTTCGGATGGAGTGTTACACGCACAGACTAGGGTACAATCTGGTCAACGTATTCAGTAGTAAAAATTGTAGTTTGAATGTTAAAGCTGGTAGCATAAACATGGATGAGAGAACTGTACACCAAAATTTACGGTTTGCCAATGGGTAAGGAGACAATTCAGTTTGATGCAAAAAAGACATCATTAGGGACTTGGCCACAACAGTTCCCAGAAGTGGCAAGTTCGAAGATAACACCGATTATGGTGCGGGACAAGATACTAGAATCTCCACAAGGTGATGAAACTTTTAAGTGGAATTTTCTTATTCTGCTCTACAATTTCTTTGTAGAATCAAATCAGAACAGTTGCCTAAGGAGGGATATTTTGAGCTTCAGTGGTAATATAAATAGTTGTTGTAAATATAAATGGTGCAAAATAGTAGTTGAAAAGTTGAAGAGTACACATGAATATTGGGCGGCTGATCCAAAAAGAAATTTTGCAGGATCACTTTCACTTTTGATAGTAAGTTACTTATAAATGTATACATATACTGTTGTTACAATTTAATTTGGATGCAACACTAACAAAATTGTTAATGTTCTACAGTACTTGTACGCATGTACAGTAAGAAATAATGACACTGTCTACGTACGGCAAACTCATCTGGCATACCGCGGTTGGTCAGACATGATGCTGAAACAACGCCAAAATCATGACATAGACAACAATTGCTTTGGAGAGGAACACTTAGTGGAGTTGACGGATTAGCCAAAGGTATTTCTTGATTGAAACATATAAAACCAATGGAAATTAATTAAGCAATTATAAATTCCGATAATAAATGAACAAGGTGATCATTTATACATGTTGCAGGACCCCATTCTGACACATCATGAGGAAAATGTGGAACTAACTTTGAGTGCACTGGCAGACAAAGAGGAGGTACAAGGACTTGGAGTTCAAGAGGTAAGAAAATAGAAATATAATATAATCGGAAAAAAAATCATAAACACCTTAATTATGCACAATTTGGCGAGTCCTACTGTTTGAAAAAATGGAACAAAAATTGTCTATTTAAAAATTTATAATTCAGTTATCTAACAACACTCTAACATCATTTATTGTTCAATGAGTGGAACAATTAGGATAATGAATCAGAAGGAGAGCTTCCACTGCATATACCACAAAGCAGAGGATCGAAGTAGGAGAAGAAGATGAATTAAAAAGCAATTATTTGTCCAACCACTCTGTTGCGGCCGAAGTATATATCAAGATCAGACATAAATTCAACTGATGAAATGAATACAAAATTCCCTCTTTCAGAGCATTTAACTGGACATACGAATGAAGAGGTATCATTCTAGTCCATAGATTGCATTACCATAAAATCATTGAAAACTGAATACAATACATTTTATATTTAACAAATCTGTCTGTAATTATGTGTTCATACTAATAATTTCAACGGCATTACTCATATATACATTTTCCAAATCTATGGGATAGGGACCTGAAGAAATGGACATAGATTACTTCGACCAAGGATTTCATAGAACTACGGAAAAGGAAACATGCTTGGCTACGAATAAGGTGACAAAATCACAAATCAATATGGAAAAAAATTTGCACATACTTTTTATTTTAAAATTTTTATGTTCCGATGAGACTAAAACATTATATAATAGGAACAAGTGGATGGTGCAACCACTCTCTTACTGCCAAAGAAAAGGACTTTGATGTCAACAGAAGAATATTGGGTAATTACAGTCATTGATGAAAATACAGTTGATGCACAATTTTCATCAATATGTAGTTGTATCTTTATGTAATTGTTTATTTACATAGAATGTTGTATTAGCACTTTGACAGCTCACGGTATTTGGTAAGAGCGAGGAAGATGCACCAAATGTTGGATCACCCAGAGATATAAATACAGCGGAAAATACAGAGATCGCTAAACAAAAGGTGAAACACACGAACAATGCTGGAGAGCAGGTACATTTATCATTGACTATTTACTATCCAAGACTGATTATGAATTCAAAACATGAATATGACATTATGTAAAATATGCACATAGAAAACAAACCCTACTGAGCTAATGCAGCGTTGTACACAAACAAGGATGGACGAGGAAATCGATAAACACTTTGAGGAGGAGGTATGTTTCCATTCATAAAAATAGTCAATGACTTATAATTATTTTGCGAAAATCAATTAACTATGCACTAAAAAATTCCATGACAAACTTATGTCAAAATATTTGAAGAAAATCTAAAGGAATTTGCTGACATCTATGAAAGGTGCTTGACTGAATTTGAAGTTACTTATGCCCTATACCACCAGAATCCAAGGATTGCAGAACTGAAAAAAAAAGTATGGAAAATACAACAAGATGTTTGCAGCTGAAAGCCCAATAGCAAATAACTTACCCCTTGGTATGGCACAGGATGCAATGAGGAATAAACAATTCTAGATGAGGAAAAGGATTACATACCCAGCTACTCCCTGGGGCTATCACAAGTTACTCCGAAGAACCTTGAAACAGAAATTGAAAGTCTTGAAAAATTACAAATGACAGGGGCACAAAGTGTATCAGCTAATGCGGATAAGAGATTGATGTCAGAGAATGAGTTGGTAGACGTAACACAAGCTAACAAAACAAGCATAATAACACGACCACGTAGGGAAATACGATGAACAGAGATATGTAGGTCTCCATATGTGAGTAGAGTGCTGGACATAAGTGGGCATACTCTAACAATGGAGGAGGAGAATGTTTGAAGCTGGCTTTTTGAGAATAAATGAAACAGAAAGTAAGTTGTTTTAACTAATATATGTACTGCTTTGGATTAATTGATGCATGTAGATCGAAATGTAACTAACTTATATATATGCTCTGCTACGATTCATGGGATAAAAAAATGTGAATTATGTTCCTCATTCTTAATCGCAGGGACAATCTGTTTTAGTGGGATGGAAAAAAGTGTACAAAAGCCCACTTCTAGTCCATGTTCTACAACAAATTGGTTGAGACCACGGTAATTGACACGTGGACTTACTTGCTGAATGAAAATGGGAACCTCCATTCCGATGCATCACCGTTACGACTTTTCATGACTACTGAAACTACAGTAAGCCTTTTAACTTATTAACAACAAAATTTGAACTACAAATGAAGAAAGGGGACTCATATGAAAATTAATTTAAAAATTATCTATACAGCATGGTCCGCTTAGTGTGAATGTACCTGAGGGTGACACAAATACAGCAATGCATCGGGATGCGATATTTTGTGATAACATGGATGTTGTATTGGCAACAGTAGAAGGCCTACATAAAAGACATTATTATGTCAAAGACTATGACCTGGTAATTCCGCATGCTTTAATATTTTAATTTAATACATGAACTCTGTAGCTTGTGCGGGATCAATCATTTTGTTACATATATGGAATAATAAAAAAATTTGTTGCCTAGATAGTTTTTCTTCCCGGTGTACCAAGCAACACGTCATTTTGTCATATGTTACAATACAAAGAAGCCACGGTGGGATATCCTTGACAACAGAGTTCCCACTGCCAATGTAGAGGAGACGTATGGTGATATCCCAGCTCGGCTGGTACGGATTGTTTTTCATTCTATTACAAACCTAAAATCTTATACCATATAAAATATGAGATTTGTCAACTAAGACACTGAACTTTTTACAATTTAATTTTGCAAGCCACTGATCACGAAAAGCCTAGGTTATGTTCAAGATTCATAATTATTCAATCTTATACTTAAACAGCTAAAATGGATGCCATGAACAACATCTAATCACTTTCTTGTTTATATTTGATATGTAATATGACCCTCTTACTAGTAATTAAAATAGCGTAACATTGAACTTAATTGGAATGAATTTAGGAGATGCGATACCTTAAGGACAAAATGGAATAGAAAATTAGAGTGTGAAAACTAATTAGTTCGGTAATTAGAATCCCAATGCTAATAATATATATGCAAATCCAATGTATTCTAATTTTTTTTTGGGAATTGGAGAGTTTTGTTTGAATAATCATATATTTTTTTCCTTGTATAGAATAGATAATTACAACAATTAAGTACTTTTGCATAGTTCTTGTTAGTAACACTTCACCAGTTCACCTTTTTGGTTGATAAATTTCGCAAAACCAGAATCAAAAACAATGTTATTACATATGAGACTAATTAATTTCTACCACTGAAGTACTTTGTGGTATTTGTTATACTCCACTCGACAGTGGTGTCTTTTTTCTAAATTGTATACTATATAAAATATGATTCTTTCCAAATTGTATACTATACAAAATATGAGATTGATACCAATCATATTCAATTATATTAGATCATGACTGATATTGCGTTTTGTGGGCAGCATGCAATGTTCAGTCAGTGGATCTCAATATACAATATACCAAAATACACAGAATTGGAGGATCTGAGACCAAGAGTAGTCAGAAAAGAGAGTAATATGGTGGACTGTGGGATATTTGCAATGCGTCACTTGGAGACGTACATGGAGAGTTGGATTGCGCAGTGAGAAGGTAAGTAAGTTGAATAAGTTCTTAAATTAAAAGGTAAGACAACAAGTAAAACAAACATGTACTCTACTCTGACAGGAAAACCAAAGCTACTTGCTAAACAAGTTAACAGTCATTTACTCGCACCAGATCCTGACATGGTCCCGCAAAACCTTGTTTTAGAGTACTTAGATTAATAAATAAATTTGGTATTAGTGATGGACCTCTTAAATACTCCCTCCGTTTTGAAATATAAGTCGTTTGACTTTTTGGCACACATTTCTAAGTCTTTTGACCGCATAGTTAAAATTATTATTTTTATAATTTTCTTTTTCTAAATAAAAGTATGTGATTTATATTATAATTTACAAAAAGAAAATTTTAAAAATAATGATTTTAATTATGCAGTCTAAAGACTTGGAAATGTATGCCAAAAAGTCAAACGACCTATATTTCAAAACAGAGGGAGTATTGAAGAACACAGTATCTTTATTAGCATTTGCACCGTGACTAAGAAAGTTTGTTAAGCAGATATGCCCTAGTATGGATGTTGTTGACGTTTATTTGCAATATTTATTCAGCATACTCTTAGTTTGAGCCACTGGCCTCCTTTGAAGGAGGTCAGGGGTTCGACTCCTGCGTGTGTGTGAGTTTCTTAGTTTGTATTAGGTTTCCTTTCTGTACTTGTATTTCTATATTTGTAATGGCCGGGGGTCCTTCGGAAATAGCCTCCCTATTGTATAGGGGCATGGTCTGCGTACATCTACCCTCCTCAGACACCACTTTGAGTGGTATTATAACTGAGTAAGTTTCGTTTTACTCTTTTTTCCTCGTTGAAATTGTTAACCATTATTATATATCATTACCATACCAATTCGTATTAAAAGCATATATTACATAGTCATTTTCATGGTGATCTAGTATCAAAATGACCTAAAAACAACGTATTATCAGCTATTAAGTGAGTTAAACTACATTACGTATATTTTATGGTCTGTTCTGCAATTGAAAATAAACGAGGTTGATGGATTAGAGTCTGTGACCAAAAGAAGTAGAAAATCTCTTCAGTGATGAGTTTAAATGAGTTAAACTTAACCTTACAAGGCATATTTAGTATTTTAACTAGTTAATTTAATTTAATACAGGCCCTCAATATTGAGGATCACTACAAGAAAAACACGATTATACAACGCCTAAAACACAATGGTTAAAAAAAAAACCGTTGTCCCAAATTTTTTTACAACGGTGGATTGACTGTTCACAAAAAACTGTTGTGTGAGACGCTGAACAGACAACTATTATCCATGTTTTTGCAAACTGTTGTCTATGTGGAGTCCTCCAATTTAGTATGACAACGGTTCTTAAATTGCAATGTTGTCTTACATCTTTAACATAACACTTCAAAACCGTTGTTACTAAACTAACTAATAGTAGCCTGAGACAACGGTTTTGGTCTTTATGTTGTGTAATTCAAACAACTGTTTTACGAAACTGTTATCTGAACTACCGAAAAATTTGAATTGAATTGGGTGGGAAATAATGAAATTTTTGGTGGGAAATAATGAAATAATTTGAATTGAATTTGGTGGGAAATAATGAAATTTTTTAATTGGATTTGGTGGGAAATTTTAAAACATTCAGACAACGGTTTTCTGATAAAAAAATGTTGTCTGATAGTGAAGGACAACAATAGTTTTTTCATAAAAACCGTTGTGTAGTGTGTTACACTATTAAATCGTTAAACAACAGTTTGCGTGTTTTACTACGTTTTTGTTAAAATCTCGTACAACCCGACCTTTTATTTTTAAATTATTTTTTCCCAACACTAAAATAAGTATTTATTAACATTCGTACGGATCGATCGTTGAAGAAATCATTCAAAAAAAATTATTCAGTGAATATTGATCGTGACCAGAATTGAAGCATCACTTTTACTACATCTTTGTTAAAATCTCGTACTACCCGGTCTTTTTATTTTTTGATTATTTTTTCCTACCAATAAAATGAGTGTTTATTAACATTCGTATGGTTCGATCGTCGAAGAAATCATTCAAAAAAATTATTCAGTGAATCTGGATCGTGTCCCGTTATAGGAAACAACACTTTTACTATAGTTTTGCTTAAATCTCGTACAACCCGACCTTTTTATTTTTCGATTAGTTTTTTACAGCAATAAAATGAGTGTTTATTAACATTCTTACGGTTCAATTGTCGAAGAAATCATTCAAAATAATTATTCAGTGAATCTGGATCGTGTTTGGTTATAGGAAGCAACACTTTTACTATATTTTTGCTAAAATCTCGTACAACCCGACCTTTTAATTTTTCGATTATTTTTTTCCAGCACTAAAATAGGTGTTTATTAACATTCGTACTGTTTGATCATCGAAGAAATCTTTCAAAAAAAATATTCAATGAATCTGGATCATGTCCCATTACATGAAGCAACACTTTTACAACTTTTTTGTTAAAATCTCGTGCAAGCCGACCTTTTTATTTTTTGATTATTTTTTTCCAACACTAAAATGAGGGTTTATTAACATTCATACAGTTCGATTGTCGAAGAATTCTTTCAAAAAAAATATTCAGTGAATCTGGATCGTGTCCCGTTATAGGAAGCAACACTTTTACTATATTTTTGCTTAAATATCGTACAACCCGACCTTTTTATTTTTCGATTATTCTTTTCCAGCAATAAAATGAGTGTTTATTAACATTCTTACGGTTCGATTGTCGAAGAAATCTTTTAAAATAATTATTCAGTGAATCTGGATCGTGTCTGCTATAGGAAGCAACACTTTTACTATATTTTTGCTTAAATATCGTACAACCCGACCTTTTTATTTTTCGATTATTTTTTTCCAGCACTAAAATAGGTGTTTACTAACATTCGTATGGTTCGATCGTCGAATAAATCTTTCAAAAAAAATATTCAGTAAATCTGGATTGTGTCGCGTTACATGAAGCAACACTTTTACAACTTTTTTGTTAAAATCTCGTACAAGCAGACCTTTTTTTATTTTTTGATTATTTTTTCCCAACACTAAAATGAGGGTTTATTAATATTCATACGGTTCGATCGTCAAAGAAATCATTCAAAAAAATTATTCAGTGAATCTGTATCGTGTCCCGTTATAGGAAGTAACATTTTTACTACATTTTTCTTAAAATCTCGTACTAACAGACCTTTTTATTTTTTGATTATTTTTTACTAACACTAAAATGAGGGTTTATTAACATTCGTACGGTTCGATCGTTGAAGAAATCTTTCAAAAAAAAATATTCAGTGAATCTGGATCGTGTCCCGTTACATGAAGCAACACTTTTACAACTTTTTTGTTAAAATCTCATACAAGCCGACCTTTTTATTTTTTGATTATTTTTTACCAACACTAAAATGAGGGTTTATTAACATTCGTATGGTTCGATCGCTGAAGAAATCTTTCAAAAAAAAATATTCAGTGAATCTGGATCGTGTCCCGTTACATGAAGCAACACTTTTACAACTTTTTTGTTAAAATCTCGTACAAGCCGACCTTTTTAATTTTTGATTATTTTTTACCAACACTAAAATGAGGGTTTATTAACATTCGTATGGTTCGATCGCTGAAGAAATCTTTCAAAACAAAATATTCAGTGAATCTGGATCGTGTCCCATTACATGAAGCAACACTTTTACAACTTTTTTGTTAAAATCTCGTACAAGCCGACCTTTTTCTTTTTTGATTATTTTTTTCCAACACTAAAATGAGGGTTTATTAACATTCATACGGTTCGATCGTCAAAAAAATCATTCAAAAAAAATATTTAGTGAATCTGGATCGTATCCCGTTATAGGAAGTAACATTTTTACTACATTTTTGTTAAAATCTCGTACTAACCAACCTTTTTTATTTTTTGATTAATTTTTCCCAACACTAAAATGAGGATTTAGTAATATTCGTACGGTTCGATCGTCGAAGAAATCTTTCAAAAAAAATTATTCAGTCAATCTGGATCGTGTCCCATTTTAGAAAGCAACACTTTTACTACATTTTTGTTAAAATCTCGTATAACCTGACTTTTTTATTTTTCGATTATTTTTTTCCAACACTAAAATGAGTGTTTACTAACATTTGTACGGTTCGATCGTCGAAGAAACTTTCAAAAAAAATTATTCAGTGATTCTAGATCTTGTCCCGTTATAGAAAATATCACTTTTACTACATTTTTGTTAAAATCTCGTATAAACCAACTTTTTTATTTTTCAATTTTTTTTCCCAGCACTAAAATGAGTTTTTAATAACATTCGAAGAAATCTTTCAAAAAATTATTCAGTGAATCTGGATCATATCCCATTACAAGAAGCAGCACTTTTACTACATTTTTGTTTAAATATCGTACAACCCTACTTTTTTTATTATTTGATTACTTTTTTAAACAATAAAATGAGTGTTTATTAACATCCGTTCGATTCGATAATCATTATTAATAATAATAAATTGAAATAAATAAAAAATACAAAAATTTCAAATTTATCTTATATGAAATTTATCTATTTGAATTAATTTTTTCATGGACTAGTAAAAAAAATTAATCCATATTTAATTTCCCTCCTCTAATTCATTTCCCCCTTGTTAATATTTCCCCCCTTTGTTAACATTTCATTTCCCCCTTTCCATCTCTCTCTTTTCAATAACCTAGATCAGCCGCCCCTCTTTTCTATCCCTCTCTCATTTCACTAACGTAGCTCGTCAATTCTCTAGTTTCAACCTCTTAGCCTTTTTTCTTTTTTGATTCAATTTTGTTATATAATTTTTCTCCTTCCTTCTTGTATTAAACCCCTCAATTAATTACTTATATAATCAATGAGTATAATGTTTGTGTGTGTTATTGATAGACTATGTGTGTGTTTTATGTGAATGAGTATAATGTTTGATAAGTTTTTGTTTTGTTGTAGATTTGTGGCGGCCGAGAGGTATTTGGATGCTCTGGAACTTTATGCTATTGGACGAGGTCAAAATCCTTTTTCAATACTTCCCTCAGATCTAGAATTGTGTGTGTAGATGTGGGAAGATATAATCCTCAAAGCTGAAGAAGTAGGTCTTGATGTTATTGAAAATTATGTTTTCTGGAATGTTCATGAGCCCACTCCTGGCAATGTACACTACCTTTTAATATCCATTAAATTGTTTATGTATGCATTTAAATTTAATCTTGTCATGATTAGTATTTTCTATATACTTACAGTATAATTTTGAGGGGAGGTATGATATAGTGAGGTTTCTAAAGACAGTGCAGAAAGCAGGGCTCTGTGCTCATCTTCACATTGGGCCTTATGTTTGTGCTGAATGGAATTTCGGGTACTCTTTGTTTTAGTTTCTTTTATGTAGTTGAGTTTAATGGAGTTATAATATTAATGTGTTACCTTTCGTGAATTTTGTAGGGGATTACCAGTTTTCCTCAAGTATGTCCCAGGTATCAGCTTGAGAACATATAATGAGCCATTTAAGGTCATAAAGATTTAACCTTTTATATTTTCGTAAGAATTTTTTACCAAGCATATGATGCACAGTTGCAAAGAAGTGAACTTAATTAGTGGTTTGTGTCGTTTTTGCAGATGGCTATGAAAGGGTTCACTGAAAAAATAGTTAATTTGATGAAGAGTGAAAATATGTTTGAGTCCCAGGGTGGCCCTATTATACTCTCCTAGGTTTATGTTCCAGGGTTTTTATTACTTCAAATAGTTTGGTTATGTGATTAGTGAATTTCTTAACTTAACTAGCTAGCTTGTTAAGTAATGAAATATTCATATTTATTACATGTGGTTTTTCTTCAAAAGAATGTTACAGATAAAATGTGCTTGTACAGATTGAGAACAAGTATGATGAAGCACAAGGTGGTGGTCCTGCTGCTGCTGATGATGAACAAGCAACAAGGTTATTTTTATAACCATGTTTCTGATTATTAATATATAATAAGTATATGGACTAGTAGTTATATCTATGTAGATAGTTGAGTATTTGCAGCTTCAGTTTTAGCAAAGTGATCTTAACTTAGTAAGCTACATAGGTTTCTGCCTCCATAATCTTGGTAGTTTAAGTGGTAATATAAATATGACACTGAAGTGATGCATTTACTAGAGCTACTCTGTAGTTTCTTGTTAATCACTTGGTCTGCAAGTAGCCAGGTCTTTCATCAGGAAATATCTTGTCTTTTGTGTTAACTTTCTTAATGGGAAAGTGGAACTTATATAGTTATATAATAGTGTTATCTGTGAAGAAAATTCAAAAGAAGCCACTACTTCTCTTTTGTTTTTTTTTGGGTATATTCGATGATAATGTTGCAAAGCTGCTGCTGTTGCTGCATATATATAGATATAAATCAGTTTTAAAGATATCTTAGTTATCTATGGTGGGTTTTCTTATTACATTCACTAGATACATGATTTTGTCCTTTTTAGTTTTGATGTCTTTGTGGTACAATATTACATGTGAAACGTTTCATATTTGGTTGTTGGATGGCTTCTTGTACTGTAGTCCTGCAGATCTGAAATATGGTAGTATATGCATGTTGACATCATAGTTGATGGCTTGATGCTGCTGCTATTGATTACTAAGATTTTCTGAGATTTAAAAAGAATTGCAGATTAATGAAACAACCAATCCTCGCAAACTATGACACAAATTCTGCTGCTAGCTAGAGTAATGCTCAACAATATGCACTATAAGTTTCCGCCTTGGTCAATCAGCATCCTTTCTGATTGCAGGAACGCAATATTCAATACTGCTAATGTATGTGCATATCATAAACTATTGGAAATATTGATCATGTATAAGATTTTTATTCTCATAACAGTTTTAACAACCAATCCTCGTTCCGTACTTTATTAGTATTTACTTGTTCTCAATTTCTTATCCTTCATCTTTATAGTCTATAACCATCCAGTTTTTGGAGGCTCTTCAGTATTTACATGGTCATCTTTGCTCCTATGTTCAATCCAGATCCTACACAGCACCTGAGGTCATTTTAGGACTTCCATATGACAAAAAGATTGATGGCTATCGGGCACCAGTGGTGACAGATCATCGCAAAGTCTACCTATTTTTTGATGGTTGTGTAATGATTGTATTAAATTTACAATGTTGACATTTTTTTTAGTTAAGTAATGTATAATTTATATTAATTTTGGTGTGTTGATTGTATTGTCTAGCATAGTTTTTTTGTGTAAATAAACCATTATCTAATCTACTTTTAGCCAATGAAGGTAACTTTAATAACAATTGTTATAAATCATATAAGACAATAGTCATGATTCAGAAGAAACCATTGTAGGACTCCTTTCACATAACTCTTTCTTATATAAAACTGTTGTATTTAGAGACTCTTCACAACGGGAAACAAGGTATCAACAAATTTGATAGCATATATGTTGTAGTGTTAGAGTTCTTACAACTCTTTTTATTCAAGGAACCATTGTTTTAACCCTTGAACAATAACAGTTGTTATTTTTAAAACACTTGACTGACTTCATTTCAGACAAGGGTTTTCAAAAACATAGCGTTGTTGTTTCTAGGTGTTACAACGGCGTCCAAAAAATAGGCCGTTGTCTTGCAATCTGTTGGACAACGGTTGTGGAACGGTTGTGTTACATTCTTCTACACATCGGGTAAATAACCATTGTCTGGTTTCAATCAGACAACTGCCGGATAGACAACGAAAAAAAAGGAGGTCATACAACGGTGAAAAACAGTTGTAGGATCGAGTTATTCTTGTAGTGTGATCAGCTTCCTTACACACATTCTCCACCTCAGTTTTCTTCTCATCTTGTTTCTCTTCTTCCAACAAAACATCATCAACCAGATCCAATTTCTTTTTTGCACCTTTTAGCAACTCCGACTCCTCATTAGAAGGTCCATCCTTGCCACAACTTGCTTGCTGTGAACCCAAATTTGGACTAGAAACTGTCTCTGCATTCTTTACACAGAAAGTCTATTTCAATTTCTCTATCTCTTGAGCCCAATAAGCATCTCGCTCATTAATAATCCGAGAAGTCTCTTCTGACATAAACTGCTGAATACCCTCTTGGATCTTATCCTTGATCGTCTTGGACTTCTTCTTCCTCCTCGGAAGATCAAAGTACACGGATGGTTTAACACGAGTCCCCTGGCCGCGTACTCGTCCCGGGTGTTCAGCTTTACCGAGCACCATGGTCAAAACATCATCACTGCCTTCCTATGTTACTTCCCCAGCAGCAACTCTCTATTTCATCATCTCCTAAATTACGAACAAAAAAGGAAGTAGTTCAATAGTAACTCAGATTTTGTTGGTCAAGAATTTTAATTATATCACAAATGAATAACTTACAATATTTGCAGCAATAATTTTCAGTTCTTCTCTCACAAGTTGCCCATCTTTATCCTTTCGTGCCTCCAGCCATGTAGTTGATCGATCTATCTCCAAATCAGGTTCCTCTTCCTTCTCCGACAGTACAGATTTACTAATAAGATCAGAAATCAGCTCTTCTTCAAGGTTAGCATAGCCCTTGCGAGATATTCGGTGAGGATATTCATTTTCCAGCCTTCTCTTTTTCTGTTCGGCATGGATTTCCTTTATAAAAAAATAGCAAAAGGTTAGAAACAAAGATGTCCCACTAAACATTTTTTCTATCTGAAAATTTTGTAAACAACCAAGGTGAAAAACTCACAAGGAATTCAGGTGTTAAACGGGAAGCAACGAACATGTCCCAGTGCGCCTTCTCGATAAAGGAGTAGTCAGCTGGAGGAAACTCTAGCAAATCAAGCTGATCACGATGTGGAAGCACATATTTGGTTGTTAGTTTTGACTTAAACTCCCTCCACTTCTGATTTGCTGATTCCAACACCATTAGCGTCTTGGAATTTAAGTCATGCTGAAAAAAAAGTTGTTTGCTTATCCTTTCTTGGAATGAAGTTGCCTGATGGTTTTTGTTCTAACATTAAGAGTCTAGTATCGATGGAAACTCTTCGACTAACGGGAATGAAATCTCATGACTGCCATATGATTTTGCATCACTTACTCCCAATTGCAATTCGGTCATCACTGCATAAACAGGTCAGGAACACTGTTATTAGGTTTTGTCTCTTCTTCAAGGCAATTTGCAGTAAAGTTATCGAGGTCGATAAGTTGGAGAAATTGCAATCTCAGTTGGTGGAAACTTTATGCAACCTGGAAAAATACTTCCCACCTTCTTTGTTTGATGTAATGATTCATCTCTCGATTCATCTTGTGCGAGAAGTGGAGCTTTGTGGGCCAATTTTCCTTAGATGGATGTATCCCTTTGAGAGATACATGAAGACATTCAAGGGATATGTAAGGAACCGGGCTCGTGCAGAAGGTTGCATTGCTGAGGCCTATATTGCAGAAGAGGCCGTAGAATGTTTGGCGAATTTTGAAGAACGGACTATTGGGGTACCGAAAAATGGTAGACATACGAAAGACGCAATATGCAGGCCATTATCTGGTGCAACGATTATAACCCCGAGCAACACTGATTTGCACGTAGCTCATTTGTGTATTCTACAAAATACTACTGCTGTTAGGCCCTACTTTGAGTAAGTTACTTTACAAAATACACTGATTTGAACGGACTATTGTTTTGCATTTGTCATTATTTATGTAGTGTCTTTTAATTGCTTTCAGTGAACACATGTCAGTTTTGATGACAGAATATCCGGAACATGAAAATGATGAGGTGTGGCTAAAGAAAAAGCAAAATGAAATTTTCCCAAGATGGTTCCAAGAAAAGGTACTCTTCTTATTTTGGCGGTAGATCTTTATAAAAACCAACAGAGTAGTATAATAGAAATTTATAAGCTTATACATTTTAATTTTAATTATTCTATCAAGTTTACACATTTTTAATTGTTTCTGAGATTTTATAAGTTACCAATTTAGTATCAATCACATAATATCAAATACTAGTTTATCGAGGTAACAATTTTAAAGAGGTAAAACCAATTAAAGTTTTCCACCTAAACTTTTAGTATCCATTTTGGGATACAACTTGGGAACTTTAGCATTCTTATTTATAATGGCTAGACTTTTCGTTCAAGGAAAACCCAAGAAATTGGTATTGTCATACCCGACTTATGTTTTCCGGAAGTAATGATGCCCCTCCTGCCTTGCTGACAACAGAACTGGAAAAGGGAATAGAGACTGATTTATAAAACTATTCATATTTACTTTTTTTCAGCTGGATGGACATGAACCTAAATTTTTCTTCTTATTACAGTAAAATAACTGGCAAGAAAATTGAGTTATGCTCTTTTGACATTCACTCGACTAAGCCTAGAGGACAGCAGACAATTTCATAGGCACCCGGAAGTCAGTCACTAAACTTACCCTGCAAATTGGCACTAGACTTGCACAGTTGATTACCTGGAACTGTGATCCACTAGAAATGTGTAATCTCTAACAATCTTCTAGAATGATATAACCAGGAGTATAACTGAAAAAAGTGTAATCTCCTCTCATCAACCTAAGAAGAACGATGGCAACCTCACAAACTCACCAAAACCCGGCTATCCACTTTCACAGCCAAACAGTAAAACCTAATCAACTCTCAGTCTTGGCCCAAAATTAATAAGTTCCTCCACTATTGACAACATCTGCTGTAGTACATAGTTGTCAAGGTGTCAACTAGTCGTCGCCTAGGCGGAAAGGGGGTAAAAAATGCATAGACGTCTGAACCACCTTGATTTTAAGAGGGTATGAAAATTAGGCTGTGCCAGCTATTTTGATCTTTATGCCCCATGAAACTAGTATAAATTAATATTTAAACTTATTTGCTTGTGCAATTTTTAGAACTCCTTAGCTCAGATGAATGAGTGTGCAATTTGTTTTTTTGTATTTTGAAGATTGCTTCAGATTTGCAAAATGAAAAGGAGGTACCCCAAGAGATAAGGTGGATTGCAGATGGGCCCAACAAGGAGGTGCCTACATTCAACGACTACAGAATAAATGGGTCTACATTCAGTACCAAGGATCGGGATGATACGCGTCAAGTTCAATGCAGTGGTGTGTGTGTGGATGCTAATACAATGGTTGTGCAAGCTAAGGGTAACAACATTGAACAAACTTCACATACATTTTACGGGGTTATTTTAAGTATATGGGAGTTGGACTATAATAGCTTTAGGGTCCCTGTTTTTCGTTGTAAGTGGGTAGATATGAACAAAGGGATTAAGGTTGATGAGTTGGGATATACATTGGTTAATTTGAATAGGTTGGGGTTTTTGAATGATCCATTTGTGTTGGCGAAACATGTTAAACAAGTTTGTTACATCGACGACCCTCTTGAAAAATTATGGTCCGTGGTGTTGAAATTTCCCGAAAAAAATACTACGAAGATAGCGAAGATGAGAATGAGGGATCTGTCGAAGTAGAACTTGAGAATGAGTTCTTTGTGCCCAATTTACCGGATGTTGATTTACTTGATGACGACATGACTAGCTACATGCGAGATGATCTAGAGGAACTAATTCAACTCTCATAATGTAATTTGATTTGTGTTTCTTTGATTTTCATGAAGTTTGTAATTTGATTTGTGTTTATTTCAATTAGTGTTTTGTTGACATGGCAATTCTTTCTTCGTTGGTTTGGTATGTTGGATATATTGTCCAGGATTGGCTGCTACTGTGGTTTTTTTTTAATTTTGTACAGTGATTCAGACAACGGTTTTTATCCTAAAACAATTGTCTGATACATGATTAAATAAACACAACACTAGCATAATACCGTTGTCTGAACCAACTCTATTGCACAACACAATAAAAAAAACACTTGTCTATTCAAATCAGACAAACAACGGTAATTGATACATTGTCTGAACTTTCTTCAAACAATGGTATTTTGTAAACCGTTGTCTGAATCAACTCGTTTGCACAACACAATTATAAACCGTTGTCTGAGCCAACTCAAATCAAATAAAAAAAACAACGGTAATTATAACATTGTCTGAAGTCTCTTCAGACAACACCTTGAAAAACAAAACACTTGTCTGATTCAATTTGTTAGACAACGGAATTAAATTGTCAAAACCCCGTTGTCTGAAGGCTGGATCAGA
Source organism: Saposhnikovia divaricata (assembly GCA_036435485.1). Lineage (NCBI taxonomy): Eukaryota > Viridiplantae > Streptophyta > Magnoliopsida > Apiales > Apiaceae > Saposhnikovia > Saposhnikovia divaricata. The sequence continues at coordinate 90,476,318 of CM071596.1, forward strand.
CAATGTTTTTAAAAAAAAAAATTAAAACACTTGTCTTTTGATTTTGGGCAACGCTTTTTCCAGTTTACGTTGTCTGAAAGGTGTTGTCTGATTCAGTTTTTCTTGTAGTGTCAAGTGATAACTCCGGTATTAGCAGTTGGTGGTTGTTTGGAGTGGGAATTGGCAATTGGGTCCCGAACCAATGTTGTTGCTTATGCAACAATTGATACAGTTAGTGATGTTCTTCATGGAAAACCACTGCCGAAAGAGAATGCGCGAGTTTCAATTACTCGTGTAATCCAAGGAGCTGTTGAGATTCCTTTCCCAATCGGCAATGAAATCGTGACTGTGGAACAGGCTCTTGGAACATATATTGCATGGCCAAGAGATCTAATAGTGGAAGTGAATGCAAGCAGTGTTCAAGTGAATCCCACTCCCACTCCGAAGGTTAAATTCTGTTTATCCCTTAAATTCAGAATATATTACAATATTTTTAATAATATCTGTACAACTTAGATATTGTATTTTAGATGTAAAGAATAAAACCATGCTTTCTATTCTCCTTTACTTAATGGATCATTCTATTTTGGATGTAAAGAATAAAACTTAGATATTGTATTTTAGATCTTTCTTTGCCTTCTCATTTTTTTCTTAAATTTTTCCTTTTCAGGAGACCAAGAAAGTTCCCGGAAAGAAGAACAAGTACAAGTCGATGGCAGATTGTTTAGCTGATCGAAATGTAGAGTATGCGGTTAACATGGGTGCAAATTACCCCCTAGCTTGAAGCGTTTGTGGGTCTGGGCAAATGAAGCCTTGAAGGATGGTCTTACATACCCTTTTAAGCTAAGCGAAGAAGCTTTTGGATCATCCCAAAAACAGGTTCTGTTTTTATCAGATGTGCATGCTTTGTGCTTTGGAGGTGAAATCTCAGGCTCCACTATTTGCATTTATATTCAGTAAGTGTCCAACTTCTAAAGTTTTATAAATTTTGTTGACTTCATGCATCAATAGTTTCTTGAATGAAATTAAGAATTTGTGTTGATGACTGTTTATTTTTGTATACAGTTTATTGGAGGAATATTTGAAAAAGCACAAGATGAACCACATGGTAGCGTTCGTTAATCCAGGCACAATAGGCTCCACCGGTTGTGGTAATTCAGCACAGAGGTCTCGTGCACTTTCTATCAGATTCCAGAATGCTAAGCCAGGCCAATATTTTTTGTTGCCTTATAACCATATGTGAGTACTTTATTTCTTATTTGTTCTTCCTCTACATCATCAAAATCCTATAATTTTTATTATCTTTCTTTTGGATGTAAGTGTAACATGAAATTACCTTGGAGATATATAATCCACTAGTATTAAAGAGAAATGGATAAAATTTTCATACATATGATGTGTCTAAAATATTTTTGATCTGATTAATTTACGATTCTTTTTATATGATTATTAGTACTTATAATTTACGTGTTTATAAGTGCTAATTATAATTTACTTTTGCCATTATACCCTTGGAAACTAATTTATAGTATGTATATATCTATGACGTGTTAATGCATGATTTTGTAGGAACCATTGGGCGTTGACTATTGTGAATCCAGAAGCACAAGTTGTTTACCACATGGACCCGTTGAAGCGGCGACTTGGTGTTGAAGAATGGTTAGAAGTGGTTGACAAGTTAGTATCACCAGAACTTTATTTGATTTTGAATCGGTTAAACAATTGATAAGGAAAATTGTCTTAAAGAATTGTTTTATATTGTTTTGTTGTAGTGGCATCAAACTCTACAAGGATAAAGCGAAAAAAATTTCCAAGAAGAAAATTCCTTGGGAGAATATGGCGGTATAATAATTTTTATTAATGTATATAATAATTTTTCTGTTTTCTCTAAGTGTAGACATGTAATAATTTTTTAAAATATTTTTCAGGGTGTTCCTCTCCAGCACGGGCCCACGGACTGTGGTTTGTTTGTGATGCGCTTTATGAAAGAAATATGTGAAGATAAGGAATTAAATTTTGCGAATAAGGTCAAAATTGCAATTTTCTTATTTTTTGTCAACATCCTTTTTTTTTCTGGTTAAAAAATGCAACTTTGTTCAATTCTCTGTGCAACTTGGAAATATATATTCTGTAGTATATATTGTTGCTTGTCTTTAATATATTCCATGCTCTCTTGGTAATTCCATCAATGAAAGGTAGATATGACAGCAGTAGAGAAATGGGCCGACAAATCTTATGATAATTGATACATGCAATGTAGTCCTATCAATTGAAACTTTGTGTGCATTGCCATGGACAACATGTAACTTGGGGATAATACATTCAAGTCTTTTCATTATATTAATATATTTTATCAGTTTATAACTTTTAGTATGATGTGAACTAGACTTGTGTTCTTTAGCAAATAAGCCAACTGCTGCCAAAACCAAGAATACTACAATGCTTATTTGAAATATAAAAATGCTCATATAGTTGTTGCAAGTAAAGAGCTCCCTTTCTCATTGGTGGTCCTTAGTCAAGCCTGATTTAGGTGCTAACATTGTACTAATATTATTGAATACTTGGCTAACATTGTTTCATTTTCCAGTGGGCACGGAGGGGCAACCTGGCTTATAGCACCAGTGATATCGTTGAAATCAAGACTGATTGGGCAAAGTTCTTCATGAAGCACCACGCTTGTTAGGTGCTTGATCAGAAAAATATAACTTGGTCATTTTGGTTATTTTTGGGTGAACATTTTAAAGTACTTTTGGTAGCCTTCCTGTGGGGTAATTGCAGTAACTGATTTAACATGAACCTGGTTTAAAATGTTATCTCTTTTTGGTGGATATGTTCATCCCAAAATATGTTAGTAGGCCAATGTTTGTGGATGTTTTTATGAATATTAGTTGGTTTATTGGTGAATATTGTTTTGAACCTGGTGGTAATGGTGAAATGTTAATTGGTTGGTTAATTTTTTGCTTGTCGATTGAATTGTCCAATTGCTTATTGTTTGTTTGCGTAAATAAACCATTGTCTAAAATGTGATTAGCCAATGAGGGCATCTTCAATGTTTTACTTGTTAAAAAGCATATCAGACAATGTCCATGCTTTACAAAAGCATTTTGGCTACAAAATTAAAACTAAACCATTGTGTAATGTATTTATCAGACAATGTTTTATAAATACTAAACCGTAGTCTGATACCAACTACCACAACATTTTATCATATTATAATGTTGTTTATTATCCAAACAAACAATGCTTGTAAAACTAAACCATTGTGTAATGTATTTATTACAACGGTTTAAATTAAACAAACCATGTCTAGAGTCCCAAACAACAATGGAAATATTCCACCATAATGTTGTGTGATTTCAGTTCAGACAAGTGTTTATTCAATTAAAACCATTGTGTGATTTCAGCTCAGACAAGTGTTTATTCAATTAAAACTATTGTGTGATTTCCTTTCAGACAAGTGTTTATTCAATTAAAACTATTGTGTGATTTCCTTTCAGACAAGTGTTTATTCAATTAAAACTATTGTGTGATTTCCTTTCAGACAAGTGTTTATTCAATTAAAACCATTGTGTGATTTCCTTTCAGACAAGTGTTTATTCAATTACAACCATTGTGTGATTTGTTTTCAGACAAGTGTTACTTCAATTAAAACCATTGTGTAGCATCCCAAACAACAACGGTTTCTAAACCATTGTGTTGTTGTTTCTGGATATTAGACAACGGCGTCTAGAGATGATACCGTTGTCTCTCGCTCTAACACACAACAGTTTTCATACCGTTGTCTGAGGTGCGTATCAGACGACACCCCGATAGACAACGGGGTTTGCAGGTATCAGACAACGGATAAAATCCGTTGTTAGACTTGAAATTCCTTGTAGTGGGTATACATGGAATGACTTTAAATTAAATAAAAATTACGATTTCCTGCCACCGTTTAATTCATCTTTACAGGTTCTCGTATTATGGTATGACATCCCACAACGACCACATTTCCTTCCATTCCCTGAATCAATAGAAATCTCTCTACTGTTCCTTATGCGGCTACCACAACCCTTGTTCCTGCTTATGTTTGGGTTGTGAACTGAAATTTCAGATTCACGAATTGGGGCAATGAACTTATCTGCTCTGTGAATGATTCCCTCAATCACATTCGGCTCAGAACGTTTAGTGATCGCAGCATTGATTGACTGCAATCCATTTATAACTAAATCCAATTCACGCCATCATGACCAGCATTGTTCATACAATTATTGAACTCAAACAAAGCTCTTGACCTCTTGGACTTGCTTCCACTTGTGTTACCACGAACATCGCTTCCTGGGCACGCAACAATAATGGCATGCTGCTTCAAAATATTTTTGGTCCAGCGAGGCTTAACAAACTCTCTTGGAATTTCTTTTACACGACACTGAATCAACGCAGCAAAAGCATGTCTGCAGAGATATCCTTTGCGAAAATAAAACTTGCAGCTGCACTTGACATGGTAATCACTTAATCTAACCGAAACCTGAAAATTTTGGAAATTAAAACTTAAACAACGGGAAACTAAAATTAGAAACAACTACGAACTGAAAACTATGGTAGTTAATAGTTAAAATGAACACATATGACATTTGAGAATATAAACGACAACTGAAAACAAAAAGAAGGTACATAATAACTACAAAAATGACAAACAACTCATAAAGTTGTGGAACATGACATAGTTAGGAAACATAGTAATTACACATATTACCTACAGTTCATATGATAATGCAAATAGGAGGATAAAATTATAGAGAAAAATACTAATCACCTGGAAATAGCAAATACAAGACGAAGAGCACACACCAATAAGAAATAAATTTAAGCTGCAAAAAAAAAATTCTGAAAAATGCAGGACATGCAAAAAGAACATAATTAATCATTAAAGTTCTGACAAGAAAAAACTACCTGTCAGCTATGATGCATAACAAACTTAAATGCAGGAGACTAATTTGATGCACCTACTTAATCACATGAAAGTTACTAAGAAATTTGGGGTATTATTTACAAATCAAAACATATTAAGAGAAAAATGACTTAATTGCAGTTGACATTAACATAAAAACATTCACCTCAAAAATATCTTCATCCAACATATAGTCCTTAAATTTGAAATAATGTGACTCGTCATCCCTCGACATATGCTCCAAAGTGACATCAGAACACGCTGCTTTAATTTCCTCCCTAACAAGATAGTAAAGTTGTAAAGTATACAACTTGCATCATCCCCTCAGAATGTCGCAGACGTTGTTTGTCCATAGTACTCTCAAAGCTAGAGTAAAATTCAACTAATGTGTCACGTCTCTCATGAAAGTGTTGGAAAAAGGAATTAGAACTCTCAGAGCGTGAGGTAGTTCTCAATAACCCAGCCATTTCAATGTCTGAAAAAAATGCTGGAATCCATTGGTCCCTCATGTCATACATTTCAGTCAGCCAATGATTAGACTCGAGCTTATATTCTGAAATAACATCATTCCAACGATGTTCGAACTGTTGAGGTGACAAATGATCAGAATATATCGCAGACTTCAAATTCTGCACAAATTTCTTGTTTGATAAAAGAGCAGGACCAACCCGAAAAAATGTATAAACAATGTTAATTTATAACTACAAACAAGAATCACAAAAATATATAAAAAGAAACAAAAAGGAAACACATGCACTACACCGTAGACGGTAACTTATTCACAATATGCCACATGCACAACCTATGTTTCGATTTAGGCCACCATTTAAAAACAGCCTTTTTAATTGCAGGACATTGGTTTGATATGAACTGTTAACAGCTACCAAAAAAAAGGGGATTTATAACTAAATTTTTTGCAGCAAGAAAGCGATCTTAACAAAATTACCTGTTGGTACGGAATGTAGGATCAAACTAAACAATGTCACCAAACACATCAAAGTTTGCACGACCAACAGCATCTGCCCAAAAAAGACCTATCAAATGTCCATTTTTATCGACCTGTAGTCATAAAAAAAAGTATTATTAGATGATTCCTTCTTCAACTTGAACTTTGACAGAATCATGTCGGCATCATGATCTCCTATACGAACTTAAATGTCCATAGAAAAATTTTTAAAATCAGCTACTATTGCCCCAACATCATCATACGAACCATGCATCTCTTTAGCTAAAGCATGGGATCTGGTTGCACCAATCTTCACTCTAGAACAATCCATTATAAAGTCCTGTTGCGCAGATGTTACATTCCTATTACATTTCAAAAACTTCATTTCATCCGCAGGTGGAAGAGGATGATTATGTTCCTCAATGAAACTCATCACAACATAACCTCTACCACCAACAAGTTTCAAATAAATCTGTGCTTTGCAATTACATCTACGAGATGTAGTCCTCCTACGACCCTGCATTCCATCAACAATTGTTCCGTTCGATAACTTAGTTTTAGTACGATTGGGAGAGCCACCACGGTTGCACATGACATATTTTGCCAACAAATTACCACCAACACTAGATTTTTTTGTTGATTGACGGACATCAAAACCACAAACTTGACCATATCTGAAATAAAATCCAAACGCATCATCCAACGTCGGAAACAATGATTAGTACGAGGTTTAATGCCATCACACATAGGAGTCTAGAACTTACTACCATCGGGAGCAACAAAAACTACAGGCTCAGGGACAACATCATAATCGGATAAACCAATATCAGATTCTAAAAGGGAATCATCTGATTCAGATGATTCAATATGTGGGTTACATTGCGACCCTACAAATGAACAACACAACTGGAGAACAAAAATGTAATGCACACACACAACAAAGTAAAAATTAGAAAATTCATATATGAATCTAACGAATATCACAAAAATTCCTCTATTTTACCAATAATATAATTGGACTCTGTTTGTGGAAGATAATTTAATTTTTGTAAATTGTAAGTGGTTACTCTTAGTTTTTGTGAATCGTAGATATTTGTATTTTTCAAGTTGCAAACATTATATACTATCAGAGTTTAAAAACGTAGCCATATTAATGTTATCTTGAGAACTTTACATACCAGTAGTTCTTAACAAACAGGTTTTGGAGGCCTTGGTAAATCACTAAACTGGTTTGTCAACTTAGACGATCCACAAATTTTAAAGAAAAAAATATGAATGACATAGACCTTCTTTCCATCAACATTAAAATGGCTGCCTGGTTCCACAAGTGAAAATAACAGTATACCCCACTATATTTGCTCCATTCAATTAGTGCAGTAAAAAATATAAAAAACACAATGTCACACTACAGTACTTTTTCAGGACAAAAACTGCAGAATTTAAAAACATTACCTGAACCTCCTTCGGTAAGAGTCATATTAATGCAGAATACAAACTACTCAATAAAATATTAAACACACCCAGTCAAGAAACTGCAATGTACGATTACTATAAAACGCAGAATCAGGAATGTGCATGATCCGTTGCAAAACCAGTAACACAACACAACTGAAACCCCTCAAAAAAAGGAACCACCCGCTTTTACAAAAACTTATCTATCGACTGCATTATCTTTACCATACATAAATATACAAAATTACCCATCTGATTTTAGTTACAAATACAATAGCAACAAATCTGGTCCATTAGATCAATATTAAATGAACGGTTAAGATCCAGTACTCAAATACTCCAATTTAAACCGTAGAACTTTCTTAACATATCCATATATTACGTAATTTTTTAATGTAAAAAAATATTTATAATAAATTAATGTTTTAAATTTAAGTCAATCAGCATTATACAAATACATAATATTAAGCGATTTTCGCAATATGAATTTTCCACTCATTTGATTTACAATTAATCATAATTGCAATATTATATGTTACGAATTAATTTTCATAAATAAATATAAGAGCAAATTAGAATTTACCACTAACATTAAAATAATTATATCATTCTCATCCTAATTTACTTATCGTGGTTACTTAATAATTTTTTGGAAATACGAAATTTATTTTATTTACTACATGCATAAATTACATATTTTTAAAGTAGTAAAATATTTACTAACTTATCAATGTTTTAATTTAAAGTTAATCACAATTATACTATTATATATTACGAGCTAATTTTCATAAATATCAACTACAATCATACGATAATATATAGTCATGTATTATTGATTAATTTTCATAAATAAGTAATCAATCACAATTTTTAATTTAAAATCAATCAAAATTATATTATTATACACTAGCACATATGTTCTTTCCGTCCCTCTCTATGTATAGAGCCGTTTTCCAAAATTACGTATATATTAATTGATATTAATAGAAATATATTATTTTTATGCATGAGTCTATTTTATCTTTATTATAAAATATAATATTTTAATATCCCAAACACTTGATCTACAATCATAAGGTGCAAACAAATTTGAATAAATCTATTTTTATTAAATTAAATATTTTAAAAATTAAAAAATATTTAATACACTATTCCAAATACACAATCAAAATTTAAATTATATAAACTTTTAAATTAATTATTTATTTAAAAAAACTAAATTCAACCAATTAAAATATTTAAAAATGAATTTTAAACCAATTTTCAATAACATTTACTTATCAGTATTTTTTAGTTATGCAAGAATTAATGGGAAAAACAAATTGACTTGACAATATATTTGAATTATTCAAGAAACTGAATAGACTCTCAAATAGTATTAGATATTATTTGGTGTATAAATTATCAATTTAAAAAATGAAATTCAATACCTAGTCAATAAAAGTATTGTTAGATGATATTTTCATAGCAAATTGGTCAATTCAGCGCAAAAATTCTAATAAATCACTCTTTTTTTATATATAATTAATTTATCAGAAAAAAGGGCATACGCCATTTACACAAATAATCATTATTTTCTTTTAAATCACAATTTTTTATAGGTAAATAATACATCTGCAAAAATAACGTTTTGCGTTTAGGACATGGTACTACGATAACGTTTTAACTATACGTTATGGAAGTAACAATTGAAAAATTAGAAAAATCAAAATAAAAACGAAAAAATGCTACAATAGCGTTTTTTGTCCAAACGCTATGCAAGTGTGCACTTCTATGTCGTTTATTGAAACGCTATGGAAGGTAATGTATTTTAAGTAATTTTGAATTAATTTATTTTGTAATTGTTGATACTTGGGCAACGCTTCAAGAAACGTTATTGTAGTAAGTGTATCCCAAGTAGTTTTAATATCATTTTTTATAATTAAAACAATAATATACGTATCCAATCGATTAAAACCCGGCCCATTGCTTTTCTCTTTTGTCTGAAGAACACCCAAAAGTTTTAACGGCGATTTCTTCATCAGCGATTTTCATCAGCGATTTCTTCATCAGCGACAACTTACAATTACAAATTAGGGAGTTCATCTTAGCGATTTCTCTTCAAATTAGGGAGGTCATCAGCGATTTCTCTTCAAATTCAAGTTTTGCTCTTCGATTAGGTATTACGAATTTGCTGTTTTTGGATTTGTTATTTTTGTGTTTGAGTTTTACAACCCAGAGAACAAACATATACCCACAAGAACCCTAGCTCTCCCCCTATCTCATTCAATCGACTATCTTCACCCCTCGTTTGCTGAATTAGCTTATGAATTAGCTTCACCCCTTTCCCTAGTTTCTTTTCTTGCTTTTATTTCGACTATCTTCTCACTCGATTTGTTGTTTGGTCCACAGATTCGGAGTTTGAAGGCTCGGAGTTTGGAGTTTCGAGACTTGGAGCCGTGAGCTGCGAGTTTTAAGCTTGGGTTTGCGAGTTTTGAGCTTGGTACAACAGGTATGTAATGTTCTTATTGTAATGTTCATCTATGGGTATATGTTTGTTCTTATTGTAATGTTCATTTGTGGGTATATGTTTGGTCTTTGGGTTGTTTATTGTTTATTTATATATAAAGTCAGCTAGATATAGGTGGTTTATATAGCAGTAAATGCAGCATCTCAGTTGTCACTAACTAATTTATACATAAATAATATATATATAACTATACACATGGGTGCTGTATTGATAATGCCAGAATATACAATGCAGGAATGCTATAAAATAATTATAGATGTAATAAGTTGTAACTAAAACAATTCAATCAACAATAAAAATAAAATAATTCTAACAGAATGAAAAAAGATTTCAAAAAGAAACAACTACATTAACACTAATATCTACCTTTTACTCTTACTATTACTGTCTCCTTTCCGTTTTCAATTGCCTTTGTTTCTGCAGCTGCCCATGACCTCATTAAAGCATGACTGTAAATGCTAATATTTTGCTGCCATTAATTCTGTTTCAGAGGAAAGAGAAGTTCCCATACGAGAAAGAACTTGAAGGGATTCTTTCTAGTTGAATTGTAGAATTAGAACACTAATATTTTTTGGTGCTACAATGGATCGTAATTGGGTGAAAGCCGATCGTATGTCAGAAGAATATAAGAAAGGTGTGACGGAGTTCTGTAAATATGTAGAAAAACATGTAAAAGATACTAGGTTCATCTTGTGTCCATGTCAAAAATGTCTGAATGTTGTTGAAGTTGATGGGCTGGCCAAATTGATGGAACACTTGAGAATCCACGGTATTGATAAAACTTATACATGTTGGACATATCATGGTGAAAAGAAAGGATAACGTAGTACAAGTAATTTAAATTCAAACTATTCATTTACAGATAAAAGGGATAGTAATTTTATGGACAGCGATGGTAGTAATTTTGGTGATAAAAATGATATTCCAAACGTGCTCAATGAAGAGTTACACGGTCATCCTTATATGAGCGAGAGGTTAAAGGATGATTGTGCTTTACCATTATGGCCTGGGTGCACCAAGTTTTCTAAATTATCAGCTGTGTTGACTTTATATAACTTAAAAGTTGGGCATCAAGTTTCTGATGTGTTCTTCACAGAGATGCTCACAGCTGTTAGTGAACTCTTTCCAGAAGGCAATGTCCTCCCTCGTAGAACCTATGAGGCTAAACAAATGCTCAAATCCATTGGGTTAGTACACAATAGGATTCATGCTTGCCCTAATGATTGTATTTTATATCGAAAGGAGTATGCAGAGTTGGATAAATGTCCAAAGTGTGATTTAGAACGTTACAAGAATGGCAATTCTCCGGCCAAGGTCATGTGGTATTTTCCACTTATACCCAGACTTCGGCGATTGTATTCTGGTGTGGAAGATGCTAAAAATTTGACATGGCATCATGATGGGAGAGTTAAAGATGGGATGTTGAGACATCCTGCTGATTCACCTCAGTGGAAGACTTTTGATGATATGCATAAGGATTTTGGGAAGGAACCAAGGAATCTCCGTCTAGCACTTTCAACAGATAGGATGAATCCACACGGTCTTCAAAGTAGTTCTCATAGTATGTGGCCTGTGATTCTGATGATCTATAACTTGGCACCGTGGCTTTGCATGAAGCGCAAGTATATGATGATGTCTATCCTTATATCTGGTCCTATACAGCCTGGTAATGACATTGATGTATACTTGGAACCTTTAATCGAGGACCTGAAGCTACTTTGGGAAGAGGGCATTGAAGTACTTGATGGATATAGGAAAGATCAGTTTAGGTTGAAGGCCATGTTATTCGGAACAATAAGTGATTTTCCTGCTTACATCAATATTTCTGGATATAGTGTAAAAGGATATTATGCATGTCCTTTATGTGGTGAGCAGACCGATCATATCCGATTGAAACATTGCAAGAAATGTGTTTATATGGGGCATTGGCGGTGGTTGCCCTCAAACCATATTCCAAATCAATCAAAACCTTGAGTTGCTCTAGATCTGCATTATCTTTAATCTTTGGATCCAACAGACCTACCAAAACATCCACATTCTGATTTTTGCGACAATCCTCAGTCCACTCCGCTATTGTTGTCGAGCCTTGGAAAGATTTTAAACCAGTGACAAGTTCGAGTAAAATTACTCCAAAACTATAAACGTCACTCTTTGGGGACAGTAAGCCTGTGTTAAGATAATTTTTATCCACATAGCCTAGTGAACCTTTGATGTCATGTCCTAATTTACATAGTCCAAAATCTGCGAGTTTTGTGTGATTATTGTTGACAAGGAAAATGTTGGATGATTTGATGTCGCGGTGGATCACTGGAGGGTCAGCGACCGTATGGAGATAATCAAGAGCTCGTGCAATGTCTAGAGCAATGCTAACTCGGTTGGACCACCATTTATACCTATGTATTATAAATGCTACAGGGCCATTGCTTGTGTCATTTTTTGGATTGTATTCCAGTATGCGTGTTATCTTTTGATAATAACAAATAATTTTACCTGCTAAAATACCTTTCATAGTTGTTTTTTTACAATTTATTCTATTACTATGACAAACAATTTCGAGAACAAATAACAAAAGATGTGAATTGTATATAGCTACTTCAGACAAATGTATATTTGACCTCAAATCTTATTTTTTTGCATTTCTGATCAGGGTTATTATTAGCAGGTGTTATTATTACTTTATTAGCAGGTGTTTATTGATTAAATATTTGTATACCAATTGTGCAGGAAACTTTTCATGGGATTGGTGATGAACATCTGAAAAATATTAAAAAAATGTGCTGCTGAGCTTCACAGACAGTTTAGAGGGAGGCTGAGGAGTCTGGCTAAAGATGAGAATGGTAACTACTCTGCAGAGCCACCAGCAGAGTACGCAAGCTTTTCCTCGGTGACGCCTTACTGGAAAGAGTTTGTTGAACAGGCAAGGAAAGAAGAATTTAAGGTATTTTTTAAGTCGTTTTGTAATGATTATGTCTATTTAATTTTTTTACTTGGCATAAATCTTGTACTCGACTAACAAAGAAAAACACAATAATATTGCAGGAAAAAAGTAAAAGGAATAAAGAGCAAGCCGAACAAATGGAGACACGGTACAGGAAGGCTTGTCTTGGCTACGCGCGAATTAGAGAGTTAATAGTGAGTTTAATTAAGTTAACTGAATAGAAAGAACATATTCTGTTAATTACAAGTAATTAACAATATGATATTCAAGTTAACAAGAAGTCAGGGATAGCTAACATGTTTATTGCAACTGAACTTTGTATACAGATTCAATATAAAGTTAAACAGGGTGCAGAAGACCCTGTTGTCAGTCGACTAGACGTGTGGGAGTACGCTAGGCGTAACAAGAATGATGTAGTCGATGATCCTGCTACATTGAAACTACTTGAGGAAGTGGTAATAATTATTCTTTCAACTTTTTTTTTCAATTACTTGCATTTTACCGCTATATATTCTATATCACTATTATATTTGCAATTGATTTATTTGTTATCAGGTTGTCATGTCAGATCGCTTGACAGAAGAAGAGCTAACTAATATTGGAGCTGATGATTTGCTTAAGCGATTAATACCTACTGAGTATCCTGGACGAGTAAGAGGTGTTGGATGGGGTGTAACAAAGACATCATTGCAGGCAGTATCATCTACGAGCGAAATGTCAAAGTTGAAAAATGATATTTCTTATTTGAAAAATGAAATCATGGAATTAAAACGCAAGGGCTATTCTTCCGGGGTGCAATCTGGTGGATCAAGTCATATGGATAATTTCAACATGGATAATCTTGATAATTGGGACCATGATAATGATCATAATGTTGTTGCTGTTGAAGACCTACCTCAGGTATATTTTTTCCTGCATACTCTCTGCTCTATATTGTCATATCATGTTTAGGCTGTTAAATGCAAACAATGGGTAGTCCACTGTTAAAGAATGTTTTTTTCATGATGTGTACTAGATATCTTTACTAGTACCGTATTCTTATACTTTTTGCTAGTAGCGAAGATATTACTTCCCTTCAATGCAAAACTGAACTGTACAGTAAAATTAAATCTGTATTGCTCTCTTGTGATGATATGGTAACTGTGGCCTGATGTAAGAATTCTCTGTTTGACTAACCCGTTCTTGGCATATTTTGAAGTATCTTAATTTCTTAATAGTTCTTAATAAAGAAAAAAATTACTGCATACTTAATAAAAGTGTTTAGAAGTTATAAGCAAATAAAGATTTTAGCTTGAATTGAGAATAGCTCACATCAAGGAGTGATGAGAACAGAGGGTATTATCTTCCTTTTGCTTGTAATTTAAGTAATTTTAAAATATAATAACTCGGAATTTCAAATGTGAGTTCGAGTAGTCCTTATAATCCATATTACTCTCCCTGTTCCATAAAACAAATCCTGTAAGATTTGGCATATATTAAGGGTAACTTTGAAAGTGTCAACTAGTGCTCAACTAGGTTGACCATTCAAGCCCACAGAAACAGCAAAATAAGAAAAATTAGGGAACGGCTGAGTACAAAGGGACCTTCTTTGGACATGCTCATGCCAGAGTTGAACCTAATTTTGTTGTGGGTAATCTTTATTTGTACTAAGGACTCTCAAGAGGACAGGTACGATAACATAATATGTTTTCGTACTTAAAAAATATGTGTTGTTTGCATGCAAACAAAGGTTGCCAGGTTCACCAGGTTAGTGAAGATACAGTTCTTCAAATCCAGGGAAATTGAATTCTCGTCAAACAGTCCTAGTCCCATGAAATATGAAATTTATGTAATAATATACTTGCACTCATGTATGATATACTTAAACAAAACGACAACAGTTGACAATAATCCACAAGAAATGTTCATGTTCAGTACCCAGGAGTACAATATGCAGCATTTCACCCTCGTATTTTCCGCAGATGAATGCGGCATCAAAAATAGAACAAAAAAATATAGGTAGGCCATACCTCACTTCTAGCAATCACATTTTTGTCTGCAAACAACTTGTCTGCCATTTTGTCTGCCATGGATCTAATTATGTAAACAACTTAATTAAAAAAGGAACATGGATAAATCACATTTTGTCTGCCATTTTTTTTGGATAAATCTTAACTACTTAGATCGTACACAGAGTTTTGTTATATGGTGATAATTAAATAGTAATAATTTTTATATGGGAAAAATCCTTGCTTTTTGTATTTGGACCCTGGTCGTAGACATGTTGGCCAAGGGATATTGCATAATGACCTCAATGATAGAATTCTTCATGGTGTCCCACTAGAAGAGGGATTTGTCAGGGTGCAATTTGAGGTGGCCGTAAATTCAAAGTTCAAGACTAAGCTACCTGTACCTTGTGACGAGGCCAATCTTGTTGGTGAAGCTCCTGGGTATATCCTTGCAAGGCCACGCAAATTGGTTTCCTTGAATCTTGAGGTCAAACATATATTCCTATTTATGTTATATACTTGGTTCATAAGGCAAGTACATTTATGTGTAGGTATGTAATTATTATTAATTATTTGATCAGCTTGTGTAATTTGTTTTTGTTATGTTTTATTATTTTTGCCAGACGCCTGCAAGAACCATTAATAAGGAAAGAGCCATTAACAACGAAAATGTTAACAACGGTGTACGTAAGCACGGTATGAACCATAAGAAAAAGCCTGATGACATATAGAAGGAAAAAACTGTAGAGTCAAACATTGTTGTGTCCTCGAGACCGCTAGGTTATCCTCTCCAGGATGATGCTTGTCATGATGGAGTTATGGAGATTGTTCGTGTTGCAATAGTGTTGGAACGTGTTACTGATGTTGAGGTTCCTATGGAATGTATTTATTGGAATGCAAATCCTTGGATTGAACACATTAATAAGGAGAATGTTTTGGTGGTGTTGGATGCACAATGGTTGAGTTCATCCAACCTTTGCTTTTACATTAGGTAATATCTAGAATTGATATCAATCTTCCAAATATTAGATGTTTTACTTTTTTGTTCTCTGGTAGTTGTTTGCGCCTTGGGATAATTAGTTACAGAATGAACCAATATTTGTAGCTAGTAACACAAGATAAATGAAGTACATAGATTAATTACCAAGTTCTGATCTGTAGCTACCAAGTTCTGATCTGTCATGTTTTTATTAATTCTAGGTATTTGTATGATGTCTATTTATCAAAAAATCTGGAATTGGCATCCAAATTCTCTTTTGTATCCCCGCATATGGTGTCTCCCTTGGTAGAGAATAGTGATACAGCCCTGGCAAAGTGTTTATTGGGACATATCAACAAAGATCACCTACTTCTGTTTCCTTACATTTATATTTTTGTTAATTTTATGCAATTACCCCTGACTAAAATATTTTTTTTAGAAAACATTGGGTACTTGTTGCCATTAATACAAAAACAGAGGACATCTACTTTATGGATCCGGCTTGGATGACTAATGCCATATATTACAAGGATGTGAAAACACTTATAGAAACGTCAGTAAAAATTTAATTGTCTCTGTATTTTACAATTTAAGCTGCATATGACCGATAATGTGTTATTTAATTATATGTAATCTTTTTTATGTTTCTAGTGCTCTAAGGACTTTTCGCACTCACAATCGAAAGAGCTATACCTGGACAGCTTTTAATAGTTTCACATGGATGAATGTACAGGTACTTAATATTTTTTTCTGAGTGGCTTCTCATACTTCGTGAAATAGTTGTTAATCAGGTAGCAGACCTGATCTGTTGGTATATGAGTTTAAGCTTGTATGAATCTTGTATGATTCAGTTATCCTAATAGATGATGAGTTATCTTAATATATTGAGTTTATATTGTCACCTGTATGGGGCTGTCAAAAGTAGTCAAAACTATGGGGCTGTCACATAGTTATGGAAGCTAACTATAGTTACAATTGCTGATGGTTCTGCAATGGAAGTCTTCTGGTGTTATTCCAGTTTAATCCCTATTGCGTCAAAAATGTAGATCTTCAATTGCCCTTTTTTTTCCTTAACTATCTTTTGTATTGTTTTTCTTTTCCAGTCTAAAGTCAAAACTCGCGTTGTATGTTAAAGATAAGGAAGTTACTGATAACTTGTGGAGACTGTGTATGGTGACCTAAGTTCCCGATATCAGACTGCATTGAAATTTTGGAACATATAGCACTTGTTTTAGTGTCTACTCAGGAGTCAAAATGATATCACCAATGTGAATTGATAAATTAATTTCTGGTAAAGTCTAAACAATCTTTACAAACTCTGCTGCAGTTATAAACAAATATTGTACACACACACACAAAAAAAAAATAATTTGGGTGGTGAGAAGAGTTAGTGCTAGTAGTACTGAAGGTGCTGGGCGTCTTAGATTGGTGGTAATTTCTTGAACATACTTCTTACTCTGCTGGTGATGCTGCGTACATGATTGCGCATCAGCATGGATTTTATCAGCACTAGGGCCTTACCTAATTTCTTGAACATGCATTAATTCATTGCTAACATCCTGAGCTAGTATCCCCTGTGCTGTTCATCTCTACTCATGTTAGTTTGGAGGAGTTAATGTAGGTGTTTTGATCTGTACTTATGTCAATTACTCTGAACTACTCTGAACTTTGATGGTTGGAAATGCTCTGTTTTGCAGTGCCCGAAGCAGGCTTCGGATGATGGCATATATTGCGCCTATTATGTCGGATGCTTTATCGAGGATATAATATGCAGGAATGAAACAACAATCAATGTTAATGTACGTATTTTTAATGTTTTTGCTAGTATTTTTAATGTTTTTGCTAGTATAGTTTTGCACATGATCTAATTGTTTTTATAATTTTGTTGATGAATAGTTTACCCATTCCCCAAAGTTGAAGACCTATCCTCCTGATAAGATGACCAGCTTCCAGAAAAATTGGGCAGGCTACTTCTACAATCGGTTTCTCAGAAACAAGTTGCTGATGAAGTAGTTTTGTATGTTACAAGCAAAAATCCGTGGAAACGATCTCAACTTGAAATATTTAGACTTTTGATTATGAATAGATCTTTCCCTTATTTCAATTGTACTCAAGTAATATGATTATAAATATGTGAGATAGTCTATTTTATTTTATTTTTTGTTATGGATTTATTGTCTATGATATTTTTTTAAAATTATAGGTAAAAATTTATTCGAATTAGCATTTTTAAATTGTGCACAAAATCCACTATATATATAGAACTGAAAGAAAAAGCATTAATTATTTTAAAATTCTACGTACCCACTACAATAGCGTTTATGGAATAGCTATGCAAGAAAGTATGCATAATATTTTTCTACTTCAATAACGTTTATAGAAGTGTTATTGAGGCATTTACTTGCATCACACTTACTTCATTAGCGTTTCAATAACAGCGACCTAAGTAACATACTACAAGAACGTATAAATAAACGCTATCGAAGCTGAGTGCACTTCCATAGCGCCTACTTGCATAGCGTTTAAAAACGCTATGGAAGTTTAAAAAAAAAACGCTATGCAACACAGTTTCTGTAGTAGTGCATATTCAAACAGATCATATCAAGGTAACCACGTTTCCTTAATCTAAACTAAAATCATTGATCAGATCTTAAATTGTGGTACATCCCTTGCTTATATCATTGAAATATATAACCTTTCTGGCGAGATAATCCAACAATTTATTCTAATCATGAGGGAAATACATATGTGATTTGCAAGAACGTAGTCGAACAACTAAGCATATATAACTGCGATTCTATACTATCCAAATCAATAAACCAAAAAAAAAATCCTGTAAATCTAAGATAGTGGATGCCAAAATAAAGGAACCTACTCTCACAAGGGAAAGAACAAAACCCAATATATGGATAGACAAAATCCACTAACGAGGTACTAGACCCTCAAGAAAGAGCTATATTTATTTGAAAAACAAAGTAAAATCAAGTATAAAAAAACGGGAGTTATCATTCACAAGGAGAAAGTACAAAATCCAATATTATTGAAAAACAAACTAAAATCAAGAAAGAAAATAAGAAGGGGCTTACCATCAACCAAAGTGCAGATGTCAGCCCCTAAACTTTAGTTTAGTATTTTTGGGAGAGGATGAGAGAAAGAAATGACTATAGCAATCGTTTAAAAATCACTATTATTGATAACTAGATAGTTCGATACATATAAATTACATATAGTTTCCAATAAAATGTGCCCATTATAATTTTGTGTTCTTGAATTCAAGTAATAGTATTCAATTCTCGTATCCTAATCTAAGAGCAGACATATCGAATTTGCTTGGTTGGTTAATAATATTTATTTTTACTATCAACAAAATCTTAAATATAGATAAAAAATTTATTAAGTTGGTAGATAGATTCTAAACAAACAGAGATATATATTAACAATAAGCAAAATTAAAAAAAAAAAAAAACAGGAGGGCTTCATTTTTATGTACTCTAGTCTTTGTTTTATTTTGTAGCATCTCAATGTTGTTTTCAATTACATAATAAAATACTTAGATAACTTTGGCAAAGAGTGACATTACATGTAATTATCATATTTTTTCTTTTCGCATTTTATTTTCGTTTTGTGTACCAAAAAAATGTGTAATTTAGTAGCATTTTGTGTTCGAATATTGGGTACATAAAATAATTTCATGTCATTTTCATTGCAAGATCCCAAAGACACAGGGCATGAATGTACACAACATAAACGATTTTCTAGATCTACGTAAGCCCTTTTTTTAATATATGTCGAAAAAATATACTCACTGTTAAACGAAAATGAATTTCATGTTTCTTAACCCGATAATTAAAATACAAAGATGTATATATATATATATATATATATATATATATATATATATATATATATATATATATATATATATATATATATATTAATGTGATTACGTGTTTATATATTACACATTTGATTTAATTTCATGTACAGTTCCTATTTTAACATGTTAGTCAAGTAGAAAAAAGATAGGTGATACTCATTTTTAAATATCTTATTTTACGCATACGGATGACAAAAGGGTTGGGTTTGATCCGAATTTTGTAAAATCCAAACACATTCCAAATATTTTTGGGTTTTAAAAATAAATCTAAATCCAAAACTCAATATCCAAAACCAAATTCGTCGGATTTCGGATTATTTATTGGTATCCAAAATTAGTAATAATGTAGAGAAAATTAAAATAGTTGCTACACACAAACAATATTAATTTTATTTATACAATATTTAAAAATTAGAATGATTAAATTAAGTACTCAAATATAACATATTATACGATTTAACATACTAAGTAAAATGAATTTATGTTAAAAAATATTTTTTTGTATACCACATAAATGAAAAATCTGTGTAAAGTAAAGAAAATCACATCTTAAATATATCAATAAAATTTGAGATTTAGAAATAGAAGTTCTAATTACTAAATTAGTATTGATTATTTCAAATGAAATATTTGAATAGAAATAAACAAATTATATGTCTTACATCTAAAATTTTACATAAAATAATTTTAAATTATAACCATAAACTCTAACAGTCATATCTTACTTAAAGAATGAGATATGTTGGATTTGTTTGGTTAATTGATAATGTTTATTTTTCTATAGTAAATCACTTCACTAATAAAAGAACATAAAATTTGTAAAATGATATTGAACAAACACATAGGAAACTAGATTAGATGAAAGTTTTTCTTTATCATAACTATGTTCGTTCAATGGATTTGCACAGTAGTGATCCTTTCACATAACGCTGAGAGACAATCTAATAATTTATAACGGTCGCTAGAAATAAGTGTTATGAATTTGTAATATATATTCGAAAAAATTGATCGGGACCAATGCAAATATTTTGAATGTCTTAATATAATAAAAATTATAGAAACACACTGTACTGCACATTTAAATATACCAAATTTTCCAAACAATAAAACTTAAAATATGGGTAAAAAATTTATGAACTTGGTTGAAAGATTCTCAAAAATTAGAGAAATCATATGAAAAAAAAATTAAGAAAAAATAATAAAGAGGGGCTTACTATGTTTGAGCGGGGATATGAATGTTATGATAATTGTTTGATAATATTGATATTAATACAACTGGAATAAATTGAAAATATTTTATACTTAAATTTTAATATAATTATCTTTTTTTTCTAAATTATGATTTAAATAATATGTTTATATTAATTAAATAATTAATTTTACCATTCGGTGCGTAGCACGGGTAAAATGCTAGTATATATATAATTTGTGTTATTCCTTTTCAAAGGCTTAAAAATTAATTTTATTATAGATTTGTATAGCCATAGCCGTAGTGTGCTTTGTAAATTTATTGATTTTTCTATTATTCATTTTCATATAAGCAAGGTACGAATTCTGATTCCTTTCTTTTAAAGTAATTAACTTAAATTCATTAACTTTATTATCAAGGCAAATTCATAAATTGAAACTCTATTGGATCTTTTTTGTGAATCCTTTAACAAATTCTTTATTCTTTTCTCTCCATTTAACTCTTCGTTAAATTTGTTGTTAACTCATTTTTCAATATTGTGAGTTCTTTTACTTTGTGTGCACTTTCTAGTTCACACTATTATATTTGTTTCATATTCCCTCTTTTGGAATTATAATTGCCTTACTCATTTACATTTGTTCTATTTCGCAATTATATTGTGACATAATTTTGTTCTCTTCTATTCTGTTCCGTAAAATGAGTTTGGCAATATTTTGTAATCTTTTTGTTGAGCTCTTAGACCGATATGTGTGGGTTGATCACAGACAATGTTTACAGGGAGTTCGGAATAAAGGTGAATTAGGAACTTACTCATATCGGTGCTGTAAATATATGAGTATGAGATTGTGTTTAGATCATGAACGCTTCTGTTTTGTAGAAATGCTTCTAGCATTTCATGTATTTCTTCTCGTGGATTACCAGAGAAGAAACGTCTGGACTTTACTCATTTTGTGATCCGGACTTAGTGAGTACAGGTTATGGTTATATAAGAGATCCTTATTGTACCAACCTTACTTGTGATTCAACCTTCTGTTTGTTGAGCTTTGTTAGTTTCTTCTGTACCGTCCGCTCTGTTATTTGTGATTTCATATTCTATTATATTATTATCGTACTGGGCATTTTACTCACTGTTATTATTTTCCTTCCACAGATAATCATGGATAAACGGGATTGTGATGAGTGTTGCCCAAACTCATATGCAACGCCATGTTTACTGTTGCTTTAGGCCAAAAAAGCGTTGCATTAGAGCAAATGCAACACCAGGGGGCGTTGCATTCGAGACCGTCTCGTTAGACCCCATAATACAACGCTTTTTGGCATCTAAAGCAACAGCAATAAGCGTTGCATCTAACGTGTAATGCAACACCAAAATGGCGTTGCATTTGACATTTGACATAGTTCCAATTCCACGTCACGAAAGTGGGTCCCACTAGCATGCCACGTCAACAATGGGTCCAGCTGGCATGCCACGTCAGCATTGGTCCAGTTGGCATGCCACGTCAGCATTGGTACAGTTGGCATGCCACGTCATCAATGGGGCCCACTAGGATGCCATGTCAACAATGGGGTCCACATGCCATGTTAGCAGTAGGGCCCACGTGCCACATCAGCAATGGGTCCCACATGCCACGTCAGCAATGGGCCCATAACATGTAATGCAACACTATATTTACCAAATGCAACACTATCATGTTCTTGAAATGCAACACTAAAATATCAAATGCAACGCTGTATTTACTTATGCAACGCTACAAAGTTCTAGAAATGCAACACTGTAATAAAAATGTCTGCAATATATAGTTTCATACATAAAGAAACCAATCCAAAACATTCAACATACATTCAATCATCCTACCAGCCATCCAAATAGTTTCATATACTATCCACACCATACATCCAAGTAATCCATCATCATACTAATACCTAATAAAACCATTACTAATACATCCGAGGAATCCAACATCTACTAAACCAACAAGCACATACGATTAAGTCTAAATTAATACTGGTCGCTGGTTGCTATGGCGAATGCATTCTCCATGTGCATTGTCGGGGCAACTGTGCAATTTTGTGGTAACTGCAATTTTCGATTCTTTGCAGCAACCAATAAGACCTGCAGATTTTATAATTTTTAAAGAGTACTAAAAAACCAATGTGACTAGTTTTAAAATATACATAAAAAGCATCAGATGATTTACAAAGTCATGACCATATTCTATCCCAACTCCTGAAATGGAGCAAATTAATCCTATGCATTTATCATCTTAGGCAAGTACTATAAAATTTATATTAATCTAAAGAGAGCCTTGATTACTTACTGACAAGAAACTAGATGTTAATCTATTGTATAAGTAGGTTCAGATCAAACCCGAAATTTTCATTCTAACACATTTATGTGAAAAAGAAAAAAAAAACCAAGTACTGACCTTGAGTGTAGAGAACCATATTTTCAGGTTCCGTGTGTTAGAAAGTATATGTACAACTTGAAGCCTTGTATGAGGATTGTTTTGTAAGTCCTGCAAAATGAGATCAGCAGCAGCATTTACCAACAATAGATACGTTAACACTAAATCAAACAAAAAGAATATACAAAATAGCAAACAGCAAGTTACCAAACAAATTACCTGAACTTTGTTAAGGTATATGGCTCCGTACATTGAACAAGTAAATAATAAAAATTTACATATTAATTATAAAGGTACATGGCTCCAACTAAATTTTCAATTTTTTAAGTATTAGAACTTTGAAAGATCGAGAGAGAAAATAATCTTCTTGCATATTAAAAAAATCAAAAATTATATTGAGAGACCATGATGGAGCAAGAACCATGATGCTTTAAAAATTGCTTCCCACTGTGAGGTCACGTAAAAAATCTATGTAAAGATAAAGACATCTTTATCTAAAGATGCCATTCTCTTTGCTGGCCCTCTGCCAACAATTCTCTCCAGCTAGAAATCACAAAAAGTACACAATTAGCATTCTTTGAAAGGTAAATAAGTTGTTTATAACTTATGATTTGAACTTGAATATTTCAAGTTGCAAGTCCCACTTCATCAACATACACATAAGGATTTTATAGCAGTGTTGATCCCTTCATTTGTACTAATCTTTTATTGACCATATGATGTACTAAAAACATCATGATGTGTATGAACAGCAGTACAGCACCCTAGGAGGTCTCTATATAGGATGCAGTTTCCACAATGTTATTACATAAAAAATTTACTGATACGTGCGTTCACGAGTACACACACATGAACCATGACTCACACAGTTGTATACAGAAAAGATTTCTAACAAGTTCCAACAGATTTTTCCTAACAAAGCACTATCCTAACAAAAATCTTTGCAAGCTCAATCATAAATTGGTAGTCAAATAAGATGACTAATATTTACCATGCTCTATATACGATAGCACATAATTGTTGCATGCTCCAAGTAACAATGATTATCATTATGAACGATACCAGAATTTCACTCCAGTAACACCATGAGGGTTATTTCAGAAAGAATTAAAGACCTTACAATTTACAATTCATTAATATTGTCAGCAATCATATCTAAACTCCACCCAATATGACTGCCAACAAAACCACCAATAATAATTCCTTAAAAGCAACCTATTAATGCACCTCTCAAATATCTGTACTGAGCATACAAGCACCGCATCTTCATGTATTCAGATACTAAATTCTTAATGACTAGAGTTAAAAATGTTACCCGGAGCATATCAAAGCAAGAGAACAGCACCATAGTTGTCATGCTTTCAGACCCTTGGAGCATATTAACTATCTGAAACCAAGAAAGAAATGGTATAACACAGGGTGGCCGGAAAAATGTTCAGTTAAGTGCGTCAGCAAGACATGACATAATAAGGTTTAAACATAGCATACCTCGGGATAAAATTCCTTTCTATCTGGCAGTAGATAATCAGATTCTGGATACCACGAATCTGTTCCAATTGATATTCGACAACAAGAAAGTTATAATTACACGTACAAAACTACTAGAGATGTATTAGATTAGAATAACAAAAAAGGTATTCACCAAAATGTATCGCCTTTTATGTCAACCATGAGACAACATATTCAAATTATACTTTTCATCTCTGACTTTTCGAGATCATCCATATTCCATCTATATTGAGGTGACCAGAGCAAGGCCTAATGTAAAGTCTAGAAACCCTCTAATTTTTATCAATTAGTTAACCACATTACTTGCGCATGAGATTGCAAGAGTACATGAAGGCGAGGTGATAATCAAACACTAGACCTATGCTAAATTGAGGAGCCGGCCCTTTACTTTGTAACAAAGTTCGTGTCCACATCAACGCTTATATCTAATGCATTATTATACGATACAGCAAAGAGAGAACCTGAGAAACAAAGGCAAAACTTATGAGGTCCATGATATCAAAATAAAGAAATTTGGGGTTCAATGTGTGAAGGAAACTTCTAGGTCTAATGGGTAGAAAAACAAAACTTACAAGCTTTAAAATGTAATTTAACATTCATATTAAGATAATGGAACAAGTAGATTTACTTGATCAGGTCCCTAGTCCAGTGAGTTTCTTGAAGCTGTGTTTTCCACTTTGCTTTGTGCAGAAGATGCATTATATAAAATTATGTTGGATTAGTCTAAGATCTCAACTAAAACTACTTAAGAGGAAAAAAGAAGAGAACAGATTATCTCAGAATGTGGATTAAGCTAATAATGACACAGAAGAAAAATAAGGCCGTTATGTTTCACCAAATCCATAACTTAGATCAGCTACGAATTACCAACTGCATTACTATAGTAAATCACATTACAAATCACTAGTCTATTATAAATTACTGTAATTAGCCACTTTCGATCATTAATAAAGACTCTACGACGAGTTCATTTCCTTTTTTTTGGGTACAGATACAATCACCTAAAATTAAATACTTACAAATCAACACTTAGGTGATATGCTAGTGTTTGCTCGATGAAGACTCCACTTGCTCTCTCTTCACCTCCAATCGCCCTCTCTTCAATCTTCACCTCCGATTAGATGAATTTACTGGGTGTTAATTGAAGACCCAATCGCCCTCTCTGTAATGCCTAGAAGACCCGCTCCTATTGGATGTTAATTACCTGCAATTTCAAAAGAAAACTCAAATAAGTGAAAATACTAATTAATCGAAAAGGATAAATGTGTATTCAATTACCAATTGGAGGTGTAGAGATTATAAATTGAATTTGTGGAGAGAGTTTGAGGAGAGAATTGACAGAGAGATTTGTCGAGAGAGAGAGAGCAGTGAGGCCTCAGGGAGGGGAAAGGGGAGTGTTTTGGGGGGGAGTAATATTTGGTTGTGTCTAAATTATTTCGTTTTGGGGGGAAAGTATCCGCCTAAAATTTTCACCTCGGGATTACCTCAAGCTGTCTGATGCGTATGTGTTTGTGATGTTTCTTAAATTTTATATTTTAAATTTTAAATTTTTAATAATTTAGAAAAAATTACCAAATAGTCAAATAGATACTAGTTAAAAGGAAAATTACAACATGAATCGTCGAAAAAATAATTTCAAAAAGTGTAATCATCATTCGGGATAAGACTGGTAAGATTTATCATTCGGGACAATATTAGTTAAAAAGAAGATCTACTTTGACCAGTTTGACCATTACAAAAGCAAACCAAATAAACCTAGGATTTTTTACAAAAATTACCATATCACTAAAATCGTTAGATCTTGACATCCGTATGTTTGGAACGACGAAAAAAAATTTAAAAAAAATAGATTCATCATTCGGGACAAGACTAGTTAAAAGGAAGGTCTACTTTCACCGGTTTGACCATTACAAAAGCAAGCCAAATAAATCTATGATTTTTTTTAAATTATCACATTATTAAAATCATTAGATCTTGACATCCATACATCTAGAATTTCGAAAAAATAATTTAAAAAAATAGATTTATCATTAGGGACAATACTAGTTAAAAAGAAGGTTTACTTTGACCAGTTTGACCGTTATAAAACCAAACCAAATACCTCTAGAAAATTTTTTATAAATTTACCGCTTCAATAAAATCGTCATATCTTGCCATCCGTACGATTGGAACGTCGAAAAAATAATTTAAAAAAATAGATTCATCATTCGGGACAAGACAAGTTAAAAGGAAAGTCTACTTTGACCAGTTTGACCGTTATAAAACCAAACCAAATACCTCTAGCAAATTTATTATAAATTTACCGCTTCAATAAAATTGTCATATCTTGCCATCCGTACGATTGGAACGTCGAAAAAATAATTTAAAAAAATAGATTCATCATTCGGGACAAGACTAGTTAAAAGGAAAGTCTACTTTGATCGGTTTGACCGTTATAAAACCAAACCAAATACATCTAACAAATTTTTTAAAAATTTACCACTTCACCAAAATTGTTATATCTTGACATCTGTATGATTGGAACGTTGAAAAAATAATTTAAAAAAATAGATTCATCATTCGGGACAAGACTAGTTAAAAGGAAAGTCTACTTTGACCGGTTTGACCGTTATAAAACCAAACCAAATACATCTAACAAATTTTTTAAAAATTTACCACTTCACTAAAATCGTTATATCTTGACATCTGTATGATTGGAACGTCGAAAAAATAATTTAAAAAAATAGATTCATCATTCGGGACAAGACTAGTTAAAAGGAAAGTCTACTTTGACCGGTTTGACCGTTTTAAAACTAAGCCAAATACATCTAGGAAATTTTTTATAAATTTAATACTTCACTAAAATCGTTATATCTTGACATCCGTACGATTGGAATGTCGAATAAATAATTTAAAAAAATAGATTCATCATTCGGGATAAGACAAGTTAAAAGGAAAGTCTACTTTGACCATTATAAAACCAAACAAAATACATCTAGCAATTTTTTTTAAAAATTTATCACTTCAGTAAAATCGTTAGATCTTGACATACGTATGTTTGGAACATCGAAAAAATAAATTAAAAAAATAGATTCATCATTCGGGACAAGACTAGTTATAAGGAAAGTCTACTTTGACCGGTTTGACCGTTATAAAACCAAACAAAATACATCTAGAAATTTTTTTAAAAATTTAGCACTTCACTAAAATCGTTATATCTTGACATCTGTACGATGGGAACGTGGAATAAATAATTTAAAAAAATAAATTTATCATTCGGGACAAGACTAGTTAAAAGAAAATTCTCATTTTGATTAAAATTAGCAAGTAGGCAAAATCGAAGCTTAAAATCGAGTGTGCTTCCATTATACATATACATATAGTCTCTGTGTATATTTGTTTGCTTGAAGAAGAGAGGACATATCAGAGGGGGCAAGAATGGAGACAGAGTATCGAGTAGAGCCACAGTCACTGAAGAAGCTGAGTTTCAAATCTTTAAAGTGGACTCTTGATCTCTTTTTTCCTTCTCACTCTCAATTTCCTCCCCTGACCCCGAAAGGTACAATTTTCCCCTTTTTCCAAAACCCTAAGTTAATTGTGTTAGATCTAAATAAATAACCACGGATCATCTTATGCGATATTATCAAGGTTACATGATAAAACTGTAGTACAAAAGCGTACCTGATTCCATGACAGTAGATATGAATACGGATTATGGGACTTGATCTTCCACAGACTTGATTCGCCTCTAGCCGTATCTCTCTCTGACTGATGGGAATAGAGGAGTAGAGGTTGTGAATTAGCCTTGGGGACCAAGAC
Source organism: Saposhnikovia divaricata (assembly GCA_036435485.1). NCBI lineage: Eukaryota > Viridiplantae > Streptophyta > Magnoliopsida > Apiales > Apiaceae > Saposhnikovia > Saposhnikovia divaricata. The sequence goes on from CM071596.1 coordinate 90,504,817, forward strand.
CCTATTGTGTTCTTTATATAGTACTCTAATTAGACCCCATTAACCCTAATCAGATTACTATTGGGTATTACACATTACAAAGCCCATACCGAATAAGATGTTATTGGACTCTTTATTTAAGACCACTTAATTAGTCCAAATATAGAATAAACATTAAATATAATTGTCTTTAATTTGTAAGCCCATAATTATTATTAGATTATAAAATATAATCTAACAATCTCCCACTTGGGCTACAAATTGTTCCAAACAACAATTACATTCAATAACCATAAGTGCGCACAAAATTGTTTATTCTTTAGAAAACATCTTCCTTAGTCAATCTGGTCCATCTCATATATAAACATGGAACCAAAGCGACCTTCGTCACATTGTCGTAACTCGATCCTCAATGATCACCACATAAATATATTCAATGACATAGATCAAGTATGGATGTGTAACTGGAAATTACATGCAATGTGATCTCAATCATGCCTATTTCCAATTGGTCCTTAATACCTTATTGAGATCAATCTTTATTCTTTCAAACTTTATGTCAAAACCACAATTTGAAAGAGATAGCTCATATAGAACAATAGAGAGAATAAAATAAAAGAAAAATAACTTTATTCTGCAGAAACTCAAATATACATAATGTATCACCATAGTGTCAATATCAAAACTGAGTACCTAAGACAGGAACAAAACAAAAAAAAAAAACTCCCACTAAAACTGAATATCCTCCAATGAGACAACACCCATATGAGCAGTATGCCCAAGAAAGACCTTAGGTGTCAAAGCTTTAGTAAGTGGGTCTGCTAGCATAAAATTTGTTCCTATATGCTCAATAGACACTATCTGATTTTGCACTCTCTCTATGACAACTAGATATTTAATATCAATATGTCTAGAAGCTGCGGAGCTTCCATTATTATTTGAAAACTCAGTTGCTGAACGATTGTCACAGTAAACTTTTAATGGTCTTTCAATTCCATCTACAACCCTCAATCCTGTAACAAAATTCCGTAACCATATAGCATGATTTGTTGCCTCATAACATGCTATAAACTCTGCTTCCATGGTAGATTGAGCTATAAGTGTCTGTTTAGCACTTCTCCAAGATATAGCTCCTCCAGCTAACATGAAAACATAACCAGAAGTAGATTTTCTTGTATCTATGCAACCAGCAAGATCAGAATCGGAATACCCAATGATCTCCAAATTTTCCGACTTCCGATAAACAAGCATGTAATCTTTTGTTCTTTGCAAGTACCTCATAACCCGTTTAATTGCAATCCAATGATCCATTCCAGGGTTACTCGAATATCTGCTTAACATACCCACAATGAATGCCAAATCCGGCCGGGTACAAACTTGAGCATACATAAGACTCCCAATAGCCGAAGCATATGGAATATTCTGCATCTCCTTTCCTTCATGATCATTCTTAGGGCACTGTTTGAGACTAAACTTATCTCCCTTAGCAACAGGAGTACTTATTTGTGCACAATCTTTCATGCCAAACTTAGCAAGCACCTTATCAATATAGCTCTTTTGTGATAACCCAAGGATACCTCGAGAACGATCTCGATGTATCTTAATTCCTAATACAAAAGAGGCGTCACCAAGATCCTTCATCTCAAAACGAGAAGCAAGAAATCTTTTGGTTTCGTGCAATAAGCCTATATTGTTACAAGCCAATAGTATATCATCGACATAAAGCACAAGGAATATAAATTTACTCCCACTGAACTTGTGATATATGCATTTTTCAACAATATTGGACTCAAAACCGTATGAGACAATGGTTTGATGAAATTTGCGATTCCACATACGGGAAGCTTGTTTTGTACCATAGATGGATCGTTTAAGTTTACAAACCATAGACTTTGGATCACCAATTTCAAAGTTTTCTGGTTGTTTCATGTATATCGTTTCATCAATGTCACCATTGAGAAAAGCTGTTTTGACATCCATCTGGTGTAGCTCTAAATCAAAATGAGCCACAAGTGCCATTATTGTCCTAAAAGAATCTTTCGATGATACTGGAGAGAAAGTTTCTTTGTAATCAATGCCTTCTCTCTGAGTAAAACCCTTTGCGACTAGACGCGCTTTATATCTTTCAATATTGCCATTTGAATCCCTTTTGGTTTTAAATATCCACTTACACTCAATTGCTTTCGCACCTTCAGGCAACTTGACAAGATCCCAAACGTCATTGTCCTTCATGGATTTCATCTCATCATTCATGGCTTCAATCCACTTTTGACTATTAGCACTTCGTTTGGCTTGTTGGAAGTTGATAGGATCATCTTCCATAATCCCTATGTCAAACTCATGCTCTTGAAGAAATACAATATAATCATCCGAAATTGCACTTCTTCTGTCTCTAGTGGATCGCCTAAGTGGCACTTCATCTTGAGTTTGTTGAGTTTGCTCTTCTTGAGCATCATCTTGATTTTGAGTGGGAAACTGTGCAGGTATATCCACATTGTTGTCTTGAACTACATGAGGCAAAGAAACTGATTCTTCCTCAAAGACAACATCCCTGACTTTATCTTCCCCCTCAAACTCAACATCCTCAAGAAATCTAGCATTTCCCGTTTCGAAAAAAAACTTTGTCAAAGGATCAAAAAACTTGAAACCCTTTGTTTTTTCAGGATACCCAACAAAATAGCAACTAACAGTTCTTGAGTCCAGTTTATTTTCATGCGGCTTGTAAAGCCTTGCCTCAGCTGGACAACCCCACACATGTAAATGATTGAGACTAAGTGGTTTCTTAGTCCACAATTCATAAGGGGTTTTTGCTACTGCTTTGCTAGGTACTCTATTTAGTATGTAGGCTGCAGTCTTAAGTGCATCTCCCCAGAGTGCTTCTGGTAAAGAAGAGTGACTAATCATACTTCTTACCATGTCCTTAAGCGTTCTGTTTCGTCTCTCAGCAACACCATTCATGCGTGGTTGCCCAGGCATTGTGTATTGTGGGACGATTCCGCATTCCTCTAGGAATTTAGCAAAAGGTCCAGGACGTTGTTCACCGGATCCGTCATACCGACCATAGTACTCACCACCACGATCAGATCTGACAGCTTTAATCTTCTCACGAAGCTGATTTTCAACTTCGGCTTTGAAGACTTTAAACACGTCCAAAGCTTGTGACTTTTCATGAATTAAATATAAGTACCCATATCGAGAATAGTCGTCTATAAAAGTGATAAAATACTGTTGACCATTCCAAGAAGCTGTAGGGAATGGACCACATATATCAGTATGTATCAACTGTAAGACACCATTACTCCTATTTGCACTTAATTTCCTTATGTTTGTCTGTTTACCCTTAATACACTCAATGCATACATTAAGGTCTGAATAATCAAGAGATTCAAGTATTCCATGTGACACAAGTCTCTCTAGTCTCCCTTTAGAGATATGTCCTAAGCGCTTATGCCATAACATAGCGGAATTTTCTCTTGATAATTTTCGTTTTGTACCTCTTGATGTTGTTTGCAAGGATTCATTATGTGAAGCAATTGTATTTAGCATATATAAATTATCAATCAAAGAACCAGTCGCAACCAAAAAAGAATTAAGAAATAGACTAAATTTATTATCTCCAAATGAACAAGAGTAACCGTATTTGTCCAAAACAGAAATAGAAACCAAATTCCGTCTAAATGACGGTACTACATAAGTCTCTCTTAATTCAACAAAATGACCAGTCTCAAAAAACAATCTAAAAATGCCAATAGCTTCAACTGGAACTGCATTGCCATCACCCACATAGATGAATCTTTCAGCATCACTTGGTTTCCGGCTCCAAATGCAACCCTGCATAGAAATACTTGTGTGAGTAGTAGCACCAGAATCTACCCACCATGTATTACTAGGCACAGAAGTCAAATTGACTTCAGAACAGACAAAAGTGAAAAATCTACCTTTCTTTATACGCCATGCGACGTACTTGGGACAATCCTTCTTCACATGCCCAGATTTCTTACAAAAGAAGCAAGTAACGGCTTGATCCTGAGTCTTTTGTTTCTTAGGCTGTGATTTTCCCACTGCAGTCTCCTTATCTTTAGTCCTCTTTCGGTGATTAACCTTTGAGGTAGTTGCAACATGAGCACTTTCAGTCTTTTCACGCTTCAATCTATCTTCCTCTTGCACACAATGTGAAATGAGCTCATTCAGAGTCCACTTATCCTTCTGAGTATTATAACTCACTATAAATTGACCGTATTGTGCAGGAAGAGAGATAAGTACCAAATGCACAAGCAAGTCATCAGACAAGTCAAGATTTAGTGCCTTTAGTTTTGAAGCGATGTTAGACATCTCCATAATGTACTCACGAATATTTCCTTTAGCTTTATACTTCATCTGAACAAGATCAGCCAAAAGCTTACTTGTCTCAGCCTTCTCGTTTTTCGCAAAACGCTTTTCAAGCTCATCAAGGAAATCCTTAACAGATACCTCATCGGAGTCATTAGACATACCGCCCCTGAATGCTTCAGGAATGCTGCGCTTAATCATCATTAGACTTAAGCGATTCGAACGCTCCCACTTCTCAAAGTTCAATTTCTCAGTATCAGAACTTTTATCCGTAAGAGAAAGAGGTTGTTCTTTCCTTATAGCATAGTCTACATCCATGCAGCCGAGAACTAACAGAACGTTCTCTTTCCAGCTCTTAAAGTTTGTGCCGTTAAGCACAGGAATGGAGTTCATGTTGGCAGTTATATTAGCAGCAGATGTATTAACTAGCAATTTAGAACAAAAAAAAATATAAGCTCGAATAATGGAAAAATCATGTCATATGCATACATAATAGCACACAAAAAAAAACATGAATTTAAATACTATAGTGTGTGTGGGCCCATTCAAACAAGATACCTAGCACAACATTAATATTTAGTCTTTGGACAGAAATATTAACTTGCAAGTGGTACTCTCCACGCAGAAATCAAATATTAATAATAAATTCGGTCAAGTAATAACCTTCCTTTGGGCCGGTTTATTACTCACATGCAAAATTTATAATTATTACATATTTATCCCCGCACGTATATTTATTATTTAGCCATTAAATAATCTTCCTTTGGGCCGATTATTATAACGCATAAATAATAAACATACACATCCTAATATTTCAAAATAAATAAATCTACACATAAATATCACTTTGGCAATATTTTGCTTCAACTCACTTATTCGCGAAATAAAAGGACGAAAAATAAATAATCATTATTTTTCAAAAAAAAAATGTGCCCAAATCCGTATCGTTGTAAAATTTTAAAAAATAAATCACCAAAATATTTTAATGTTATTTACAACAATGAAAAATAACCTGCATTCTATACAGAACAGAGGTGGGAAAAAAAAACTTTCATGGCAGTAAAGAAAAATAATATCTAACTGACCAAGTTCGTATATGTAGCCACAAACGAAAAAACTGACTACAGGACTAATTCCATTATAACATCCAGTGATATATCATGTTAATAAAAGAAAAATTAACACAACCTGATTCTGAGAACGTATTACATGTGGTTCATTCAAGCATAATACATGGTTATGGTACATAATCCACAAATTGATAAAAAAACAGGAAAATCACATGTACACATGCTGGTCAGGTTATGAACCAACTATATGTTATTAAAAAAAAATAAAATTTATTCCATGTATTATGGACAAGCCAAAAACCGTTACCACCAAACTCATGTTTACTAAAACATGCACATGATTTCATGGATTATCAAGCACACTAAACGCATCATCGCATAAGTCAAGTAATCAACTTATAATAATAATAATACGTACGTATTCAAAAAAAAATCATATAAAATATGATCAACCCTAATAACTCAACATAAGATAGGCTCGGATACCAATTGTTAGATCTAAATAAATAACCACGGATCATCTTATGCGATATTATCAAGGTTACATGATAAAACTGTAGTACAAAAGCGTACCTGATTCCATGACAGTAGATATGAATACGGATTATGGGACTTGATCTTCCACAGACTTGATTCGCCTCTAGCCGTATCTCTCTCTGACTGATGGGAATAGAGGAGTAGAGGTTGTGAATTAGCCTTGGGGACCAAGACCCTATTGTGTTCTTTATATAGTACTCTAATTAGACCCCATTAACCCTAATCAGATTACTATTGGGTATTACACATTACAAAGCCCATACCGAATAAGATGTTATTGGACTCTTTATTTAAGACCACTTAATTAGTCCAAATATAGAATAAACATTAAATATAATTGTCTTTAATTTGTAAGCCCATAATTATTATTAGATTATAAAATATAATCTAACAAATTGAATATCAATTAACATTGATCTTTGTTCTTTAGGCTGCACTTGATGTGTTTACAGTGGAGCCACCACCAAAGGACTGCAGACTCGTACAGCATGGAAACGTCACTGTAATCATTGTTCATCTTGGTGCCAGTACCATGGAAGCTCAGGTTTGTTGTGATTCTAATTCTAGGTGTTTCCTATCATAAGTAGAATTTTAGTTTATTTTTTTGAACTAATCATTGTTCATAAAATGCAGGAAGGAGTGGCCATTGAAATAGCCGAAGCTGTTGTTGGAGCCCTAAAGGGTGAGCTTGCTGCAACTGCATTGAATGCACCATGGTTCCTGCTGAGGTAATTTTACAAAATCTGCAATGTTTGTTGTGAAATATTTTCTTCACGTGAATCGCCTTCCTTTGGCCTTAATTATAATATGAAGTAGTAGTGTTGTTAGTCAATAACAAACTTTTCTGGAGTTTATTATTCAGATTGATTGAAAATAAGCATGGATAATACCATTGTTACATTCTGTGAGCAAGTAGTACTACATATTTCTAGCTTAAAAGCTACAAATGGAACTTAGTAGTGCATCTTTTCCCTCCTGAATAAAATCTTATTGGCCCTAAAGCGTATGCAGAAAATAGACATTCAATGAACTAACTTGTAGTACCCAATTTTTCAAGTTTTAACGGGATGGTTACTACTGTTATTAACCTCTCATTTTTATTTTAGTGGTAAAGATAAACAAACTCTGATGCATGTATTTAATCTTTTTCAATTGCAGGTTTTGACAGTTAAAGCCATATGTTCTACTTGCTGAGAAACTAGGAAGACTGGCAGTCCAACTGGTAGCAGGTGGAAGTCGTGTAAAATCTGTAAAAGTAACCTATGCTGTCTGCTAGAGCTCCTGATGATCTTGACACAAGGCTGCTCCATGCCATGATCACAAAGGGTATCACTGAGCCTATCTCGAGTGTTTTTGTTAACTTGGTGAATTCTGTTTTCACTGCTAAACAGAGCGGAATCAGAATAAGTGAAGAACGAATTCTTTATCCTTAAAGTCCACTTGAGTTAATCCAGGTTCAGATAGCCAATGTAGAGTCGAAGTTTGCTAGTGATATTTCTGATTCCGGAGAGATCAAAGTAGAGGGACGGGTGAAAGATGGTGTTCCCCATCTGACAAAGGTTGGATCTTTTGAAGTGGATGCCAGTTTGGAAGGTAGCATTATACTCTGCAGGCACGTTGATCAGCCAGGAATGATTGGTGCAGTGTGAACGTGAGCTTTATAAGTGTAGTCAGTATTACCCCAAAGAAGCAGGCTGTAATGGCTATTGGAGTGGACGAGCAACCCAACAAAGAATCATTAAAAAGGATTGGGGAAGTTCCAGCAGTGGAAGAGTTTATTTACCTCAAGTTGTGATGTGGTTTCAACTTCAGTTTCATACATTATCCCAGTTCAGTGCCCAACATAATTTTGGCGAACTTATATTTTTGTGAGGTGTTAGGTGTCAAGTACAAAAATAACTCGGCAATGCAATTAGTAGTTTGTATCTTATTAGTCGTCTGCAGTAACATGAAATATTGCTACTGAGGTGTGCTCATTAATTTGATTCTGATGTACTCAATTACGATGTTTCATGTATGCAGCAGTATTGCTTCTGATGCACACTTCCATTCTGATGTTTCCTATATGCAAGAAGTATAAGGATGAAAATAATAGGAGAGTGCACTATTATGTTAGCCCAATAATGGGAACTTCATGATGTGTTCCTGACTTCCTGGGAATCAAACGTTATACATCGAACTTAACAAGAAACTAAAAAGAAAAAAATATCTTTGATTGCATCAGTTTTAATTTGAAGAAAAAAAGATACAATAAACTTTATTTTTATAAAATTCAGCGTTCTTAGCGTTAAAATGAAGCTTTAGTTGTCCTCAAACTGCTCACAACATCAAATTAACTAAACTATATCACATCAATCCAAATGAATGAATGAATTAAAATCGGTAAAAAAAAAAAAAAGAACTCGACTCAGTCTAATTCGAACATAAAGCCTTTAATTACACACATAAATCACTTCACTATGACCGAACAATTCACACATCAAAAAGCCCCTTTCGAATATGAACCCTAGAACACATCAAATTAGCTTCCTTAAGCGAACAAAGCTCTTACATATATGCATAAAACTCTACTTTTTAGTCACATATAAAATGTAGTGACCATAGGTTATTTCCCATTTAGCCACATCACCGAAAATGACTGTGGTCGTTTCGTAACATTTAGACACAGCAAAGAAGTGTCGCTAGTTATTGTCACACTTCTATCTCTCAAGCATGACTAAAAATTTTGGAATTGGTCAAAGTCAATAAAAAACCATGTTGTTTTATCATATTTGGTCACATATTTGGAACGTGGCTAAATATTGTCACATATTTTTTAAAGTTGTGACTGAATCTTCCAAAAAATGTGTTTTCGGTCACTCGAAAAACAATTATTTGGCTAAAACATGGGACGATGACCTTTAGCCACTCATTTTTTCCAAAGTGTCACAGCCCTTACTGTACAAAAGAGTGACGAAAGCCCAAATTTGACGTAGTGTTTTGAAGGAAAGGATGGGTCGGAGAATAGTGAATGAAGCATTGAGGAAGATTGTGAATGCTAAGAAGAGAGGCTTTGCGAATACTCATCTTCAGCCTGTCTCTAATGTCACCTCTTCTTTTCTCAATATCATGAAACAACGTGGTAAGTAAGTTCTTTTATGTGTGTATGAGTGCGTGTGTGGGGGGGAGAGATTTCATTTCTCAATTATTGCTAGTGAGAGAGAGAGAGAGAGTGGAAGATAGAGAGTTTCATTTCTCAGTTTTTCCGAGTTGTACTGTTGTAGATGCTGTAGTGCTGTATATCTTGTGTACATGCTCAATAAAAATATATACTATATACATGATGAGTATAGACACGAGACTGAAATTTACGAAACAAACAAGGAAGATAACGTATATAGAGATATTTCATTTCTCAGTTTTTCTTTCGTGAATTGTGAGGTTATTTGTCATATATATATATAGGCAAATGATCAAATACAAACTACTCTTAAAATACAAACCTACAAACCATCACTAATTTGTAAGACCAAAATCACTATTTTACATTTAAAAAATAAAAAAAAAAACTAAAATTACTCAACTAAAAAAAACCCAGCCCCCTCATCCCCCATCACCACCACCGAAGCACCACCAACCAAACCCCTCCCCCTCACCCACCAACCACCACCCATCACCTCCATCTTCCTTTTCCGGCCCCGGCACCTCCCCCGCCCCCACCCTCACTGCCACTGCACCCCACCCCCACCCCGTTGCCATCTCCACCAGCAAACCAACCACCATCGCTGCCACCCACCACACCACCACCACAGCTGCCAGCACACCACCGATCTTCTTCTTCGATGAGCTCAAATTTTCCGACGAGCTTGATTTTTAAAGATCTGGCCCCGACGAGATTCCTAATCGATCTCCTCTTCCATTCTAACTTCTGGCCCCGCAGGGGCACCATCTTTATTGTCAAATCGCGATGTACTATAAGTTTAGATTTTCTGCTAAATTGGTAATAGTCAGTTATTTCCAGCGTATAAATTATTGATTTTCGTAGTATAAACGGTTGATTTTTGTAAAATGATTTAGTGATTTATGTATTCTGGACTGGTAAATCAAAGAGATGGTAGATTACAGGGGGTTGGTACGGGGTACGGGGGTGGGTGGGGTCGGGTCTGGTGGGGGAGGGATAGTGTGGTTGGTAGAAATGCAGAATGGTAGAAAGAAAGAGAATAAACGGTGTGATGTGCGCGTGTGTAGTTGTATTTATTAAAAAATGTATTAGTTTTTAGGTTTGTATTCTAAAGGGGTTTGTATTGGTATAACCCTATGTATATATATATATATATATAGGCTTTTACTCAAATACAAACCAATCCTTAAATACAAACTACAAACTAACACTAGATTAATTATATTTCATTTATTCTAAGGTTCCCGCCAAGGGTACCTTCACAAAAAATGATTAAAATAATTGGCTCTATCCACCAAAAAAAAAAAAAAACTTGTCGTGGAAATGCGAAGCATTTAAGACAGTAAATGGATGAGTTAGGTAGTCATGAGGGCCGCAGGCCCTCGACACACCCATTAATCATCTATTGCCTTTACCATTGATTGCCATTCCTTACAACTTTAGAATGATAAAGGCGCGAAGCGCCGTACAAGAAGGTGCGAAGCACCGTTAACCAGTGAAATCCACTGCCACGTCATCACGTGAACAGTGAATTTTTTTTTTTGCTGAATGGAGCCAATTATTTTAAACACTTTTTGTATTGGGGTACCCCTAGTTTGATCATTAGATTAGCATGAAATATTGAATTAGTGTTTAATTTGTAGTTTGTAGTTAATTTTAGTTTGTAGTAGAGTAGGACCCTATATATATATATATATATATATATATATATATATATATATGCAGATGCTCAAATGAGACCCCTATTAAAATAAGAACTGAGACTGAATCTAGACCACTCAATTATTGTGACAAGTTTTAATCTGCACCACATGTTTAGATTTGTTTCTCCTTCCCTAACAACACATCTAATCCTTCTTCTCCGATCTTTTCTTACCCATAACTACTATTCTCTCCATTCTTTCCATATATCTCATTCCCCATCCTTTTATTTTCAGATCCTTTTTACTTCTCTTTTGCTCATATAATTGTAGATTTTCTTATTATTTTTCTCTTTCATTTAATTCATTTAGTTATTGCTCGAATCACATTCAATGAGAGTTAAGTTGAAAAAATAATGTCAAAAATTAAGTCAGATTTGGAGAGATTTGAAAAATCCATGAGTAACGAATAGATTTATATAGAAAGTGTTGGAGATGAAAGCATCGGAAAATGCTGTGGTGATCGGAATTCGTGACTGAATGATGATTGGTGATTTGTTTTTGGGATGATTGGTGTTCTTTCAAAATGTAGACAAGTGAATTGTTATGGTAATTTGTTTCTATAAGTTTGGTGATTGGCGCTGAAATTTAGTGATTTGCATTAAAATTTTGGTGATTCACATTGAATATTAGTGATTTTTCTAGAGATTTTCGGTGATTCTATTGGTGGTTTTGGTGTAGTGTGGCTGTAGTGATATATTTTAGTGTTTATTGGTTTAAATATAATGATTTACAAGTAGTAGTGATGGCGACAGTTTAGTGTCGACGATGCCGATGTAATGATGACGTTGTCGATCTAGTGACGGTGATGATAGCAGCAGTGCAAATGTGGTGATGGCAGTGTGGCAATTTTAGTGGTTTTTGTATATGTGTGTTTGAATTTTATAATAATTAAATAAATAAAACTTTAATTAGGGTCTCAATTCTCGTTATAAGAGGGATCTCATTGGAGCAGATATATATATATATATATATATATATATATATATAGGCTAGTGATCAAATAGAAACCCTCTTAGAATAGAAATCAGAAACCAACACTAAATATATTATATTTCATCTATTCTAAGGGCCCTGCCAGAGGCACCTTCACAAAAAATGTCATAAATTAACTCACCAATGTTCAGAAAAAAAAATTATTGTTCACAGCTGACGTCACTACCACGTCAGCAATGAACAGTAACTTTTAATTTTTTTAACTAAATAGCACTACGTCAAATTTGGGCTTTCGTCACTCTTTTGTACAGTAAGGGCTGTGACACTTTGAAACAAACGAGTGGCTAAAGGTCATCGTCCCAAGTTTTAGCCACACAATTATTTTTTGAGTGACCGAAAACACATTTTTTGGAAGATTTAGTCACAATTTAAAAAAAGTGTGACAATTGAGAGATAAAATTGCATGGTTTTTTGTTGACTTTGACCAATTTCAAAATTTATAGTCATACTTGAGAGATAGAAGTGTGACAATAACTAGCGACGCTTCTTTGCTGTGTCTAAATGTTACTTAACGGCCACAGTCATTTTCGGTGATGTGGCTAAATGGGAAATAACCTATGGTCACTACATTATATATGTGACTAAAAAGTAGGTCCTTTGTTTTCAGGAGTACCCTCTTGAAACAGAGTATCTATTTTCAAGATCCTCTTTTCCAATGTCACGTTATTACATTTCCGTGTGGCAAAATAAATCACACATATATGTTTTTTTTCTAAACCTGTGCTTTTTCATATATTTATTCAAAAAAACAAGATAGCAAAAATCTTCTCTTTTATAATAATATTTCATTACAATACATGTTCAAAATTGGGCTAATAGCTACATTAATAATATTCTAGCCCTATGTGCCTTCCTTGGCCATATCTACACAACACCAATATTTCTTCAATCACTCTGCTGCAAAAATTAATTAAAATTTAATATGTCCAGTGCCTTGTTCAGATTCACCATGAACGTGTTGTGTAGAATGAGTGGGAACATGTTGTGCAGTGCCTCTGTTATCCTCCATCCTCTGCACTCTCCCTCCCCTGTCTCCATCTCTCAGACCCCCTCTCTCAAACTCTCCTTGCAAACCATCTCTCTCCCTGCTTCTGCTTAAACTACCTATCTAATCTGGCATGAAAAATTGAAGGTCTGTGCTTCAACACTACTGAAAATATGTCAATAGACATCGGTAAAAAACCGATGTCTTTTTTGAACACAAACCGATGTCTTCGCGTGTGATGTCAAAAGTCTGGAGTATTAGACATCGGTTTTTCACCGATGTCTAATACATATTTATACATCGCTTTTAAGTGTATTTCTGATGTCTTTGCCCTGAATCTATTACTAGTTTATAAAATTTTGTAATATTGGCAACTTCAATATTGTTATATTATCAAGGTTAGAGCCACTTAAACATGTAACACACAAGTTAAAAATAGACATTGACATCGATAACTATTACAGTAACGATGTCTAAGAGGTAATTTATCATCAGTTCAAATTTAGGACCGATGTTAAAGATACTCTTAGACATCACATTCATTAGAATATCCGATGTAAGATACTATAAAGACATCGGTTTCACTAGTTAATTTTTTACGAATGATACCTTTCACATCGGTTTATTATTTATACCTGTTGTTGTATTTTGTATTAACATTAATTAAACTAATTTCCACATTGGTTTTAATTAAACTATAGCTTGATTAGACATTGTTTTTAAGTTATGTGTGATGTTAATTTGATATCTTCATGCTTTCAGCCTATGCTTTATAAGCAGCTACTACACACATTTATACGAAAAAACTCAACAAAAATGTACCACATGATAACTAATATTGATCATTACCAAATTCAATGTTCAAGATGAATTCATAAAATTGCTCATAGCTACAATTCAAGGTTACCATCCTCAATAACCAATTACCAAACATTCCAAACATAAAACATCTGACATTCCATATCGATAACTACCGAAACATAAAACAATCGATTACTTGAGGCCGCTCGCCCAACCATTTGATTATTAATAATAATCTGATTGTTAAGTCTGATTGCTTTCTCCACTTTAAAATAGAAGCTAGACCTCCAGCAGAGCATCCAGAAAGAAGTGCCTGAAACATGGTTTGGTCACAAAAATAATAAATTAGAAAACAAAATAAATTGAAACAATCAGACAACTTGGAGAAAAAGAAAAAACTGTTTCGCATGCTGTTGTAAACATCAAAATAAAAATAGCTTCAAAATTTGTAGCACTCTGAATCAGTAAGTTGTAAATATTGAATTTAGTCTATAATCACAGGAGAGCACACAATCATGTACCCATAATTATTCAAAGAACTTAACAAGAGTACTCCTTCAATAAATATCTCACCACATGATTAAGCATTTGACCTTAAGCTATTTCGTTGCACAAGCCTTTAGTCCAGGATGCGACCATTTCCATAACATCAACCCCAAACCTATAAAATGAAATATATTTTAATGTAAGAATATGTCCAACAATATGAAGTCGTCTTTTTTCTTTAACCGGCTTGCATAATGATGTACTACCTAAAAACGAGTACGTGGTCATCTATTTTTTGAAGAATCACGGACAAACTTATAAAGTAGACAAACAATAAGGTAACAAGTACATACCAAACTTCACCCGTGTGTCCATGCTCACGAAAATTTGCCAACTCATCTGCATATGCAGCATCCCAGTAACTTTGAAACCCTAGCTGGGCATTTTTAGCTGCAGTTGCCGCAGGAACTTTATTCACTGGAGCTTTGGCCTTGGGTACCTGAGTTACTGACTATTAGAACATATACTTGACACGGGGAATAGGCCTATACAAGTAACAAGAGCACTTTTCTTATACATACATCTTCCTCATCGGAGTCATCTTCAGAATCTAAATCAGAATCATCACTACTATCTGCTTTATTTTTGGCTGCAACAGAGCCATTTCTATGGTAAAACTACAAATTCTCTGGATTGCCAACTTAAAACAAACTCCAAAAATAACATTATGCTATTTCTTACACACAACAAAACATCTCAATTATGATTTCATGTGTTATTTCCAACTTACATCTTCAGATTCTGAATCAGATTCATCACTGCTCTCGTCATTCTTCTTGGCGGCAACAGAACCGTTTTTGGCTGCTGAAACCGTTTTCACTGGAACTTTGCTTTTGGGTTATTATATTAATGACTGTTAGAACAACATACATAATACTGATACCACACATCATTCCAACAGATCGGTATGGAACAGATTTATATTTACAGTCCTTACTGATAAACTATATTCTTACAATGTTTAGAGAGCAATCTTTAACTCAGCAGCAACTGAATTCCTTTACTTAATGTACGATGTTAACAAGTAATCTGTCAACTGGATATATGTCTGAATATTATTAGCAACACAGTATTACATTTTCAGCACCACAACAAACAAGATTTGATGACTTATAATGTACACAAAACAATATACCACCTCCAAGTCCATTTGTGTATCAAAGCTATAGCCAGAAGGAGGAAAAAAGAGCGATGGATTGTCGTTGTACATTCCTATATTGAAGAATGAAACTATTTAGCAAGTTCCTTTGAAAGCAACAGATCAAAAGAACGTGTGAAAAAACAACTTGTACTCACTGGAGGGATAATCTGCATGTTGTTGGCATTGACATAGTTAGAATCCTCGTCAGAGCTACTGCTGGCCACCTTAGCCTTAGGAGCAGGTTTGGCTACTTTAGCAGGACCAACAGTTTCCTGTGACAATTCAAAACATTGCAAATTCGTAACCAATAAAAAACATGTCAGCATATATATTACAAATATTGATAAAAGAAAACACACCTCATCCGAGGAACTTTCATCACTACTAGTGTCAACTTTCTTCACGGGTTTCTTAGCAGCAGGCTTAACCTGATAATCCAAACTACAAAACAACCACTCAGCTACATTATACACATCAAACAAACACACAAAAGTCAACCCCACTCAAAAATTATCAAATTCCAATTCAAGAAACAGGCAAAATCACATAAAGATTCTACCTTTACTTATTCGTTATATTTTGCAAGGATTTACAAAGCAAAAAAAAACTATTAATTTCAAGTTGAAATTAATCATAAGCATCGATCTAATTAAAGTAATTCATAAGTTAGACCAAGTTAGACAAATTCCAGACATAAATTGGAGCAGATATATAAGTAAGTACACACAGGAGAGGGAGAGGGAGAGAGAGAGAGAGAGAGAGAGAGAGAGAGAGAGAGAGAGAGAGAGAGAGAGAGTGAGAGAGAGAGAGAGAGAGAGAGAGAGAGAGAGAGGAACAGACCTTCGTGTTGAACGGACTGGCATTGAGAAGGAGTACGACTAGCGACAGTACTACCGACTAGCTGCTGTGCTTCATGATTCTGTTGAAGGAAAATTGAAAGAAAAGAAAGTTAATTGAAAGAAAACGAAGTTCAATCAGAGTTTTAATTGAAAGGAAAGCTAGGGTTACATTTAATTGAAAGGAAAGCTAGGGTTACCAGAGAGAGAGAGACGAGAGATAGGTTGTTTTGATTTGGGGATCGAGAGACGAGAGATAGGGCTTGCTTTTTTAATGATTTTTGTTTTAATGAATTTGGTTATGTTTTAAGATGGGCGGGAGGGGAAATTATGTTTTAAGGGGAAAATTTGTTTAAGGGGGGAAACTAATTGTAGAAAAAGTTCTAAAGGGGGAAAAAGATGGGGGGAAACTAATTGTAGAAAAAGTTCTAAGGGGGGAAACTAATTCAGAATTTTTTTAAAAGAGTTTTAACATCGCTTTAAATGACAACCGATGTCTAAGTCGTTAGATAAATTTTTTTAAAAAGTTTTAGACATCACTTTCAAAGTAAAACTGATGTCTGATTTATAAAAGACATCGGTTTTAAAATTACCGATGTAAGAAAGGTTTTTAACATCGGTGGCATTTTGAACCGTTGTCTTAAGTGCGATGTCTAATCCTATTTTTTTAGTAGTGCAACCAATGCACCATCTCCTTGTCCAGTGGAACATTGTGTAAAACAGCATCCAACATTGGGCTGCCAATAAGTTTTACTGAAATATTAGCTATACTGATTTATTTATATATCAACACCCAAAAAATGAAGAAATACGCAGCATAAGCCACAATTTTGCAAACCTTTATAGCAGTTCTAAGAAGGAAGATAGAAATTAAGACACCAGCCCAGCAAGTAGAAGCATTTGTGCCATACATCTCTGTAGAAAAAAAAGAGGCCGTTCACTCAAGAATTATGAAGTTAATTAGTATACTTAGCATCTATGCACACACTGGACCAGATGTTAGCTGGTGCTTCATGCTAAAAATCTTATCTTTCACCATTTAGCAGACAAAATACTACTTGCTGATAGTTGCATGACAAAGCCTTCCGCATTCCATTATCCCTGGATACATTAACAGACTCATGGTTATTTTTATTATAAGGTGCATCGAGTCACATACACACAAATTAAATTGTTTTTCATTCTAAAATAGATCACTAACATGAGGTCATAGTCATACTATTTGAATTAGGATAGAGTCATATACGATATAATTTAGGAGAATTAACAATTCATAGGCATAGACGATATAATTTAGGAGAATTAATCCACGGTCAGCAATTACCATGGCACCTATTGCAAAATTACTTCAATCACATGGAATGACCTTACAATTAATTGAAGAACACAGAACAACAACAATTGTCTTGACCGAATACTCAATCACCAATTCTCCAACTAAGTAATAATTAGCATAAATAAGGAACCGTTGTCTCAATATAGCATGCACTAAACAGAATTAATCAACTACTTCCATTCATTAAAGACATACACTTGCATCAAATCACACATCATGTTTCTTATGTCATAACACTTGCATAACATTGGAAATTAAACAAAAATTACAAAGAAACAACTGCAGGGCCCGGAGACGCTCCGCCTCCCTCCTGTCCTTGTCTAGCTCGAACTCCATCATCAGAAACATCCACTCGATTTGCTGATCATACGAGAACTCAGAGCTGATATTCTGTGGAACATCGTCCACTGGAAAGCTTGCACCTTCCACTACGATCATGAAGTTTTCGTAGTTGAACACTATATTTTCAATACATTTTGCGAGATCGTTGAAGGGCATCATTTGATAGACGGGGGTTTGATATTAAAAAGATAAAATTAAGGCATATGAAACAACGCTATTAACTGAGAATGTCATAATTGCATGCAGTTTTAGTCTCTTAGATTCCCAATAGACGCAATAAACTCTATGAGTTTCAATAGACACATTCTCAAACACATATTCCCAATGAATACACGCAAGACTAATGAAATACATCTCAATAGGTACGCATCTTTTCAAAAAATGCAAGACTTGATAGATTTAGAGAGAGAGAGGGAGAGAGAGGAGACATACAGGTACTAATTGACGGATATCATCTTCACCGGAAAGGGGGTGAAAACCTAGGGTTAACACAGGCCAATTGATCTGAACAGTGCCTCCGCTCATCTTAATTTTTAGCTTCTGGGGCTTTGTTTCAATCAAATCTAGAACCGAAAAAAAGGATTGATGTAAGAACCCAAAATTTCGGTAGAATTAAAACTTTTCCTATTATGATGAAGTGCATCAATGAATAGTGATTTGGTGGATGAATAGTGATTTTGAGGATTAAGAAAATTTTTCATGCCACCTATGTACGAGACGTAGTGTGGATATTCCGAAGTTATACTAGTAATCTACGGAGTAAATAAGTGTATGTAAATGCGATCGGAATTCAGAAATTCCAAATTCTATTTTCGTGTAATATTTGACCGATCAGTGAATTATATATCAGTAATATCAAGAAATGAGATATTTAATTTGAGGAATTGAGGAGTTAATATTTTGGAATTTTATTATAAATGATTTGAGAATTTGGAACGAAAACCACTGAGGAAGTGAAACAAACGTTCTAGAAACCGCCGAAACTTTACAATGAGATTAAGCGATTGAGCGAACGAATCATGGATTAAGGATATGGTATATTAAGAGTCCAAGGAAGGATATATTATGAGAGGGAAAAGGGATTGAGAATAAACTCCTAGAATTGAGAAAAGAGAATGCTTGAGAAATCGGGAGAACGTTTTCTGAGATAAAGAGAAATAAACAAGGGATGTTGGAATTAATATTCGTTCGAGGTATTGTGCTATATTAGAGCAATAATATGCAACGTATAAGTTGTAACGTATTTATTTTATTCAAGAAACGACAAGGAAATCAAGGCGGTGGAAAAGAAAACAAAACAAAAAGACTTAAGTGCAAGAAACAAGAGACAAGGACTTGGTTGCAATTAGCAAAGGGCTTGGTTGCAATTTAAGTGGATAAGAAATCTAGAGGAGCCAATGAGAGGTTGCCACCTAGCAAGGATGAGATGCATCCAACCAAAAATAGATATATATCAAGTGTATGGAATTATTAGAACATAAAACCAAGAACAAAACCATTCTGCCCAGCAGAACACCTCTCAGTAAAACGGGCCTAGAGCCTTCATTACTCAATGAAATTTTTTGTTCTTTATATGGTTAGAAAGCTGTTAAGACGCTCTACAACGTTCATTCAGGAGCCTCGACCAGGAAACGAGTGCAAGGGCTTCGTTTTGGCTTTGGTGAGATTGAAGATGGTGAGCATAGAGTAAGGCTTCCCCAAGGTTAACCAAGCTTGTTTGAGATTGTAAGAACATCAAGAAGGTATAAAACTCTAACTCCTCTTGGCCATGAATTATTTATGGTGTTTAATGTTAGATCCATGGATGTTAGTGTGAATCTTGGACATATAAGTTATGGATGATGTAGATCTTGAGTTAAGTGTTGTGGTTGTGATTTTTAAGCTTGTGGTTAGTGTATGTAACTCCATGTATGTTTTAAAGTATGATCTTGGTGGTTTAGATGATGGATGTGATGTGTATGTAAGATTCTTGAATGGATAAGTGATATAAGCATGCTGAGATTTTTCCAGGAACTTGAACTGTCTTGTAAGAGGGTTTTGAACCCCCAAATCTTGTCCCCTGAGGTCCTAATAAATATTGTTGGAAAGGTATTTGAATTTAGTTTCCAGAAATATAAGGTTCATGACTAGGTGATGTATAGATTTTGAGTTATGGCCTGAGAAGTGAAACGTGTTTCTGGATTCCGGACTGCACTAAATGGTCCCCTTGTGAACCTTGTTTGAACCCCTAAAAATTTATGTAGGATCATGGAAAAATTAGAGAAGCTAGTAAATGCAGTGGTGAAGGATACCCAAAAAGAATTGGACTAAAGTGTGTATTTTTCAATTTTATAAAAATCCTAGAGTAAAATTCGCGCAAGGGAAAAAGTCGTAAGTGGAGTGTAGTTTTAGGGGTAATGGATGTGATTCGGATATGGTAACCAAATTAAGTCAAATAAGTGACGAGCGTAACCGAGTGGTGACATGAACCTATAGTGGGGCTAGAGTGTCATAAGACGAAGTCATTAAGTTAATTTTGTATCCCCTAAAACCTCGCAATTAAAGAGATATTGTTAAGGTACTAACGATCGGCTATTGATTATGTATAGATCGTTCCACTCCGCACGCTCGACCACCCCAACCTCACCAAGGCAAGTTTACTTTTCAAAACTTACATATACAAGGACTTTCACTGTTGTGTTTGTAGTTTTCAATCATATCAAATGTTTATGTTTATCGAAGTATCGATGAAATTGAGATGTATAAGTACATATATGTTTGCACCCCTTGAACTTAGAATGAAATGTTTTCTTCGGACAGCGACTCTAGCAATAGAGGTCGTAGCGGTCCGTATATGCTATTGACCGGGGAGCGGTATATTATTATATCGTAATTAAATTGCGAAAACCCGAAGGGTCATTCGGGAAGTATCGTATACTCAAGTAATTATTTTTATATCTTCGTAAATACTCAAAATACCTATCTTGGATTAAAAGCTTATTTAATTAAATAATTATTTTATTAATTATTAATATTAAATCTTAAAATATCATTTATTAATTATTGTTCATTATTTTAAAGACAAAGCTAATCCAAGATACCTTTAGCACTTTCAAACTCGAACTCTTTCGAACTCAAAACATTTTCGAAAACCCCCGGTCAGGTTTGCTCCTTGTATGATTTCAAGAATCATCAGTCGACTGATGTCGGACCTCAATTACTCAGTTTTCAATCAAAATCAAGTTTTTAAAAGAAAAAGAAAAAGGGAATCTGGCAGGTGTGGGAACCGTTGACGAACGATTCCCGGGATGTGTAAGCGGCCGTGAGTCAGGCGGTCCATCAATTATTATTCCGGCCCAGGTGTTGCCGAAGGATGATTACGGATGTAGTTTTCATCGAGGGTGATTACGGATGTAGTTTTCACCCGGGGATAGTTACGGATGTAGTTTCTATCCTTCTACCGGTAGAGAAGACCCGCCGATTATTGGACTTGGATGTGGCGACTGATCATCGTCAATCCCTGTCAGGTTTTATGTTTTCTTCAAGTCCCATCCTCCACTTTGGAAAAATACTCAGACACTGCTTCTTGGGCCTAAGTGCCAAGTTGCCGATAAGTGTGGTTTTTGATAAGAAAAATATTGACATCGTGCAGTATCTAGAACTGCAAGATTTTCTATAAAGATTGGCACGTGTTAGTGCACTTTCGCAATTATTTCAAAGAATGAAATTTTTTGAATGAGAAACCTTCTAAGCTAATGGAATGGAAGAGGTTTGCAATGATGTATTCCCTGTGCAGTATGTTAACCATAGAGTGTTTTGCCGAAAATGATATACTCATATGTATATATTTTAAAACTTGAGATATATTGAAATGGGAACCTTATAAAGGGTTCATACGTTATTCTTAAAGCTCCGTAGTGAGTATAGATGTTTTATTCAAACTCGGACATATATATTGCCCAATCATGTTTTGAAATCTGAGATATATACCCATATAGTTGGGAATGTTTTCGAAATAAACCACATTATTATTTTTCAAAATGGTGAACTTGCTGAGCATTATGTAGCTCATTCTTGCTTTATAAAAACTTTTCAGAAAGAGAAGAATTTGGTCGGTTGACTCCGCACCAGCAGAAGAGGAGTAGAAGATTTACCCCGGAGATGATTTAGTTCCTGATAAATACTACAGAGTAAGTCTGATAGGTTTTCAACTGTAATAGTAAGCCTTGTCTTCAAGTGTAGTTGTATAAGTGGAAGTGCGTAAAGATTCTGGATTGTACAGATGAATTGTAAAATTTAGTGTTACTTTTGATTATCGTTTCTGAGGCTCTAACTTGTTGGTGCTTAAGATTGAGGTCTGGATGGATGTATTGTTGAGTTGTAAAGTTAATAAAGGTATGACATGGTTGGATGGTGATGTGACGACCTGAATCTTTGACCTCGGATTTGGGGGCGTCACAATTGAATTGTGTGTGTTTGAGATTCAGTCGAGAGAGAGAGAGATGTGATTTAGGGTATAATTGTTAAGGGGGGGAAAACATTTAGTGTAAAGGGGGGAACTTCTGATTAAGGGGGGGAAATATTTGGTATAATATATTTTTTATTTAATTTACTTTTTGAAAATCAACTTTAAATCATTTATTAATTCGATATTTAAATAAAAGAATATTCTAAAATCGAACTTTTGATTTTAAAATCAAGATATCAAAATTAGCTTCATCCCCATATTTTTAAAATGATTTTGGGATCAAAAATGAATTTATTATGATTTTTACAAGTTTATTTGGCCTTTTTATTTTTCGATTATTTTTTTGTTAAGATCGCGTACAACCAGGCCTTTTTATTTTTCGATTATTTTTTCCCGATGCTAAAATGAGTGTTTAATAACATCCGTACGGTTCGATCGTCGAAAAAAACCTTCAAAAAAATTATTCAGAATCTGGATCGTGCCATGTTACCTGGAAGTAGCACTTTCACCACGTTTTCGTTAAGATCGCGTACAACCAGGCCTTTTTATTTTTTGATTATTTTTTTCCGACACTAAAATGAGTGTTTAATAACATCCGTACGGTTCGATCGTCGAAAAAAACATTCAAAAAAATTATTCAGTGAATCTGGATCGTGCCCTGTTACCATGAAGTAGCACTTTCACCACGTTTTCGTTAAGATCGCGTACATCCAGGCCTTTTTATTTTTCGATTATTTTTTCCCAACACTAAAATGAGTGTTTAATAACATCCGTATAGTTCGATCGTCCAAAAAAACCTTCAAAAAAATTATTCTATGAATCTGGATCGTGCCATGTTACTTGGAAGTAGCACTTTCACCACGTTTTCGTTAAGATCTCGTACAACCAGGCCTTTTTATTTTTCGATTATTTTTTCCCGACACTAAAATGAGTGTTTAATAACATCCTTACGGTTCGATCGTCAAAAAAAATATTCAAAAAAATTATTCAGTGAATCTGGACCGTGCCCTGTTACTAGGAAGTAGCACTTTCACCACGTTTTCGTTAAGATCGCGTACAACCAGGCCTTTTTATTTTTCGATTATTTTTTCTCGACGCTAAAATGAGTGTTTAATAACATCCGTATGGTTCGATCGTCAAAAAAACATTCAAAAAAATTATTCAGTGAATCTGGATCGTGCCCTGTTACCACGAAGTAGCACTTTCACCACGTTTTCGTTAAGATCGCGTACATCCAGGCCTTTTTATTTTTCGATTATTTTTTCCCAACACTAAAATGAGTGTTTAATAACATCCGTACGGTTCGATCGTCGAAAAAAACCTTCAAAAAAATTATTCAGTGAATCTGGATCGTGGCATGTTACTTGGAAGTAGCACTTTCACCACGTTTTCGTTAAGATCTCGTACAACCAGGCCTTTTTATTTTTCGATTATTTTTTCCCGACACTAAAATGAGTGTTTAATAACATCCGTACAGTTCGATCATCGAAAAAAACATTCAAAAAAAATTATTCAGTGAATCTGGATCGTGCCCTATTACTAGGAAGTAGCACTTTCACCACGTTTTCGTTAAGATCGCGTACAACCAGAGTTTTTTATTTTTCGATTATTTTTTCCCAACACTAAAATGAGTGTTTAATAACATCCGTTAAAAATAATATTTTAACTACGGTTCGATCGTCAGTTTAAAAATAATATTTTTATGAATCGGATACGAATTAACTAGATCTATATATTAAAATTCTTTTCCCTCCCCACCCAATATTTCATTTCCCGCTTCCTCTTTCCCTCCTATGTACCCAAAAATTCACTTCCCTCCCTACCCAGTATTTCATTTCCCCATTTTCCCCCTTCTTTTTCAGCACACACATATGTTCACGGCTCAAGTTCAAATCAAACACACACATACAAATTCAAAGGAAACCTTCTTTTTATACATAGTCCCGGCCCCGATCCGTTTGTGTTGGTCAATTGATTTTGCTAGATGTAGGTGTTCGTGATTTTGTCACAAATATAAAGGTGCTTTCATTATCTTGATTATCAATTTCTGTTTGTGACAAAACCAGGGAACACATACATCGAGCAAATCTCAAGCTCTCTCAATCGCTGTTTACTGGTTCAACGTTTTGATTAAATAAAGGTAAATTCACACTCATCGCTGTTTTGAATTGGCTTTGTTGTGTGTACTTTGAATCTTGAGTGTCTGTTTTGAATCGATCTTGTATGCGAAATGATGTTGAGGGTTTTATATTGCCAAGTCAACTCCTCCCTCTAACGGGCCAATATATCTTTGTGTTTGTGTTTGTGTTGCTAGTGATGCAGTGTCTTGTTGATTTTAATGGATAACTATATTTTTTATATTGAGCTGTGATAAATATTGTAGAATTACTCCATTTGAATTACGGATGCTGGAATGTAAATGTAAATTTGGTTTTCACATTGTCGTTATATTTAGCGCCCTCTGTTTTTGGATACTGCCTTTTCATTTCTCTAATTGAAGTCCATTGATTCATTTTTTCGAGGGACTGCAAATGCATTTTCTTCGAGGGACTACAAATGGTCTCTAAATCAAGACTTGGCAGGTGAATCAAGACTTTGGCACCCCTGGCTTTATGTTAACAACTAAAATCAATTAATTTTATATTTTGGATTTCAGGAAAGAAGGAAAAAAGTTTGATAGCAGAACAAGAGAAAGTGTGCGCCAACAAAATTGCTCCATTATAGATGCTTGCTAACACATTTCAGCTTTCCATTACAGAAACCAATTATTCCTGAAGATGTGTATAGAGATGTGAAGGATTCGGAACTTATAGGAATGTCAGGTTACTCAAAAGAGGTACTCTTTTACGTGCTTGACATTTCTTTCTTTTTATCATACGTTAAATGTAAATGCATGAAAAGTGCTTTGAGGTAACTATGGTATTTGCAAGTCAAAACTTACAAGCCTAGTTCTTTGCTTGTCTTGTAAAATATTTCAAGGTCTTCTGGTTGTTTCTGTTGGGGTAGGGCTTACCACCTATGACAAAGCATCTGTAAGCATACCTTGTTTTGTTTCATCTTCTCAAGCCCAGGTGTAGCAAATAGTAGTTACCATTTGGGCAACTAGCACCTACTATAGCTTCGTTGCGCAGTGAGATAGCCTTTGTCCAAGTAAGAAAGTTTAAAATTTGAATGATTTTTGTCGTTTCAACTTTGTAGTAATTCAAGAAGCAGTTTGTTGCTATTTGTCAACTGAGTTACTACTGTTTCTCATCATTTGCATCTCCTGAAGCTGATGAAAAGGATGTTGCAAACAAATCCGAAAACGCTTCTTCAAATGCAAGTGAGCAAGGTCAAGTATCTGATCAAAGAAAATCATCTGCGTCTGACCAGGAAGAAGAGCCAGTTGTGATGATTGCCAAAGTACTTGCCTCTGTTGTACAAGAAGCAATTTATTTTTTTCCTTCAACAATTCAATAAGTTTGTATCGGACATAATTTTTATGTAGATGTGAATTGATTTATGTATGGCTAAAAGTGTTTGAATTTTAGAATATACCATTGTGTTTCAATTTTGGCATTTTGGTATTATTATTTATTATCGATCATTTATAATACAAATAAAACCCTGTATAATTTAGTTAAGTGTGTGTGGCTATTACTATACTTTAGCCACACTATATATCACAAAAATTCTAAAAAAATTAGGTTTTAGCCAGAACTATAGTTACTATAATTATTAGTGACTAAAATCAGTTATTTAATGTCTATATAACATAGAAACGATCACACAAAAATTATATAATGTGGCCATACCAAAGCTTTTTGCCACGATTTACCAATAAATAGTGTGACCAAAACTAAGCCTTTGATGAATGTTGGTATTTAGCCACGTTATTAACTCTCTTTAGCCACTACGCATCCTGTGGCTGCAAGCTGGTATTATTCACACTTTTGACCTTAAAATGGGGCTGTCAGACCCAATTGGCGGTATGCTTTAGTCACTCTGTTTTGAGTTACAGCCACACAGCTGGGGTGTGGCCGTAGGGGGCGTAAAATGACGAGACCTTAGGTCACACTTTGCTGAAAAATTAAAACGTGACGGAAAGTGCTTAGCCACACATATTTGATGTGATGGAAGCCAAAATTTGACGTAGTGTAGAGGGTAGATTATTATACGTTTTTTGCATTGGGTACCCCTAGTTTGTTTATTAGATTAGCTTGAAATGTTGGATTAGGGTTTGGTTTCTAGTTTCTATTCTAATTTTGCTTCTAGTAGAACAAGACCCTATATGTATGTATATGTATATATATATATATATATATATATATATATATATATATAAATTATGTTAATTGTGGTAGTGTGGTTGTAATGATTTGAATCAAGTTGCTTTTTTAATATTTTTTTAAAATGCTGCTGTTGGTGCATAATCGGGTGTTGGCCCTCTCTTTCACAAAATTCACATAAAATACCCCAAATATCACAAATTAAAATTTTGGTCCCAAATATCACACTAAGACACAACTTGGTGTAGCGTTTTCATGGTTAACAAACGACACAACCCTAACGCCAGATCGCATAGCGTTCTCTCTCTCTTTTACCAGCTTAAAACGCTAGTTTATCTTTGGTTACCTACTGAAAACGCTATTTTACCTTTTTGTTCCCCTGTTTTCTGCAGAACCTTGCTGCATAAACGCTACTTAGATTGGGGTTTTATAGGGCCAAAATGCTTCTTAAAGATTTGTTCATGTCTGCTTAAAACGATATATATAAAATTTTGTTAAACACTTAAACGCTATTTTAAGTGCGATAATCACCCACGAAACCCAAGTTTAAGTGTTGTTTGTAGTCTTGAGGAAAACTTAATCAGGAAACAAAACACTAGATTAAGTTATGTTAGAAGCAAAAACGCTACACAAACTAATTTACATTGTTAAGAACGAAAACACTATTTATGTTTTGTTACAAGCTGAAAACGCCATTTTATCTTTGGTTCCCCTGTTTCTGCATAACAGCTTACTTTCCCTTGCAAAACGCAATTTTAACACACTGTTTTAGCTGCATAAACGCTACTTAGTTTGGGGTTTTCTGAAAATGCAATACGTTGTTGTTTATGAAAACACAGCTTTAAACATTGTTCTGGGGCAAAACGCTAACTAAAGATGTAGGTTTAAGTTTCCAAAACGCTAGTTTAAGTTTTGTTAAACCAGCCAAACCGAAAGTTTAATTAGTGTTAAGACCCAAAACGCTAGTTTATCTTTTGTTACAAGCTGAAAACGATATTTTATCTTCTGTCCCATGTTTTCTACAGCTTTTTCCCAGCATGTAAAAAACAAAATTAGAGCACAATCCTGCTCTGATCTACAGATTATCCACCCCTCATCTGCAACTTATTCTCCAGAGACCAACTGAAGCATTCAGCAGTCTCATCTCTTCTTCTCTGTAGTTCTCTGTATGAACCCCAATTACAAGTTCTCTTTATCTCTCTCTCTCCCTCTCTCGCCCTCTCTACAGTCGAACTGTTCTTTTGTTTGAATTCTCCAGCCTAGCTCTCTTTTGTTTGAAGTAGATGTTAAGAATGTAAATTTATTTTAGGTATATAACGCTAGCCTATGTAACGTTTTATATAATTAGTATAAGCTAGACGAACTTCTGTTATAGAGTGATATTTAGGACCAAATTTTCTAATTGTGACATTTTGGACCATTTAGTTTGAAATTGTGACATTTGGGTCCTTTTCATCTTGCGACATTAATATGCAAGGGAAGGGAATGGTTTAATATTTTGAGTGAGTCGGTCGTTGCGCGACTCACACTTTAAATGCTAGTTGTACATTTGTTAAACTTTGAACCTAGTTGCTTGCTCTATTGATTGTTTCCTCGTTTGAATTTAGCCATTGACTTTTCTTTCTGTCCCGTAGTTGATTTTGACACTTGGCAAGTCATATTGCTTAGTTGATTTTTATGTTCAAAGAGTGTTGTTATTCCTCTCCGAGTTTAGATATTTATGTGGAGCAGTATATGAATATCACTTGTTTGACAATCATTACACTTGTTTGACAATTATCGTGCTGGAATATTTGAGTCACAATCAATAGAACTGATTGCCTATGTGACCTTTTTTGGTCATAAGAATGTTTTCCCTTAGGGTAGAACATGATAAGGAGGGTTTACGTACATTAACAAGTTTAAATCACCACTTTATCACATAAAATTTTAATAACACCTGTATATGAAAGCTATTGTGGTTCCTTTGTCATTTTATTTCATCATGTATTCAACTTATGCAATTACTCACCACAATGAACAAGTACTCGTAAAAAACAAATTGCTCATTCTTGACATGTTATCCAGGGTACATTAAAGATTTTCAAGTACATGATCCCCAGAGAGTGAAAAACATTACTGTTGATCTGCAAAGGCAGAGTTAATGATGCAGGATCTTTATATTCAGCGCTTATTTTTTTATAAATTTAGAGAATATATGGAGTATTAGTGACAGAAATAAAGACTAGGCCTCGCATCTAGTTTCCAGGCCTCACACCTAGAGTATAAAGGGAGTAAAAGCTAGGCCTCACACCTAGATTGCTTAGGTCTCATACCCAAGAAAGTAATATAACTTAATTCATTCTAATCCACCTCAAACAAATCTGATTACAAATATTTATAGGACCTTCAGGAAGATTCTAGCTAGATAGTATTAATTCTAGAGACCTTTAAACTCCAAAGAGACCTCAGGACTCCATACAATTAATTAACTTGAATATGAAATGAATCTGGACATTCACTGAACTTGATAATGTTTTGGAACCTTCTTCTTCTTCGAATTTGCATCATTTCTCTCCGGCTTGGAAAAACTTGGCTCCGATGAGTTAAAAGAGTGATATTTGTTAAAACGATCAGGACCTGAACTTTGAAACTTTTCACTAGAAATACATGAATAGTCAGACCATGGTTTATCCCTCCATTTGACAAAATATTTTCGATATGCGCCATTTCGAGTAGAAACAAAAGTTCTATCTATTATATTTTCAATCACAGAAATCCAATTGACAAAAGTAGTTGCAATAAATCTTTCATCAAAGTCTGGCACATCAATTTTCACCTTCTTTGTAATATCTCCAGCTGTGTCGCAAGGCGCATATAGGCTTTGTTCATGAAGTTTTCACGCATATTAAACATGTGTGGCTGTTGCATCCATGGGACTCCATTATTCAGTGGTTCTCGCCTCGGATTTTCTTCTTCGTTTAGTTGTTCGTTGCCATCACTGTTTGCACCAGAGGACTCTCCATCAGGATTTTCAACAGTTGGATTTTCCCTTGTTTCAATTTGCTTAACTCTGCCATAAATATTTTCAATCCGTTGATTTAAAATATTAAGGCTTTCCATTATTTGAATAAGCACCTGATCTCGTTCAGCTTCTATAAGCAGGCCTTGAAATGAACGTCTCGTGCGTGTCGTCATAGCGCTGCCTTGCTTTGATACCAAATCTGATGTAGGATCTTTATATTCAGCGTTTATTTTTTTATAAATTTAGAGAATATATGGAGTATTAGTGACAGAAATAAAGACTAGGCCTCGCACCTAGTTTTCAGGCCTATAAAGGGAGTAAAAGCTAGGCCTCACACCTAGATTGCTTAGGTCTCACACCCAAGAAAGTAATATAACTTAATTCATTCCAATCCACCTCAAACAAATCTGATTACAAATATTTATAGGACCTTCAGGAAGATTCGAGCTAGATAGTATTAATTCTAGAGACCTTTAAACTCCAAAGAGACTTCAGGACTACACAAATTTTATTAACTTGATTAAATTTGTTTGGATCATACAGTGTTGAAGCACTTGTAGTCATTCAGTGTTATTCATGATACTTGGCAAGGGGAAACTATTTTGGTGCACCTGCCAAAATTTTTGATTCAAGGAGATATTCTTTGTGCTGCCCATGGTTCATGGCCATTTGGGATGAATTCAGATTTCCGAGTGATTTTCTTTATCGGCTTTAGGTTCTATATAAAAGTTGGAAGTTATAAATACCGACATAAAGTTGAAAATTCAGTCTACTGAAGTGACTAGTTTCGGTATTGGCAAACTTCTTAGATAGATTGTATCAAAATTTATGTAAATGAATTAAAAGTGCATACAATTATTCCCCTAGTGCTGATTATATGCAGCATTTGCACCCCAGTTCCGAACTTTTTCCACTATAAATGATCCCATTTTTAGTAGACTATATTATTCAACTAAACACTTCTGCACAGCTGTAATCTTTGACAAAAGAGTATCTTGAAACTTAACAATTGTTGACCTGTGAAGTACATTTTCTTGAAAGAGTTCTTTCAACATCTCCGATGATTCTGGCTAACCTGATCTCAAATTTTCACTGGATTTCTTTAAAGTTGTTTATTATTCTCATCAGTTTGGCCTGAATGTCCAGTTCATTGCCAATGCAACTCTTTCTCGTCTCCGTTTGTAGTACTATCAGCTTCTCTCCAGTTTCGGATGCACGCTGCTGAAGCCGATATGCTTCCACCAAGAACTCTGTATGCCTTTGTGTCTTAAACTCTAAACGACTGATTTCCCGTTCATATTGATCACTTGTTTGCTGCAGTAAACACATCTACTCTCAGTAAAATAGCTAATACTTATATTAGCGTACATTACCGAAGGCACCTGTTGGAAGCCCATCTTCCCATTGGGCCGAACATAAGGCCCAATATCAAAACATCCATACGTTCGGTCAGCCCATGGTCGATCGGCCCACATTCGGCCCATCCCATCTTTCTTCAACGATCACATGGACCTCTCACCTTTAACAGATCACACAATCACTTTACTTGAGTACGTGGGACAATGAAGAAAATGATGTCTCCTCATCATACCGATCCAGATCGGATCCAAGAAAAAAAAAGTGAAACCAAGTCTATAAAAAGAGAAGTACAATTAAACTTCAAACAATTTGAACACACACAAACACTCTACATTTTACCTTATTCTCTCTAAAAAACCGATTTACTGATTCTTACACCGGAGGTGAATCGGGGGTCCAATCCCTCACATTCTTCTCGTTTTGCAGGTGAAGCCGAACCAAGGCTTGGCAGAAATTCGGTTATAACATTTGGCGCCGTCTGTGGGACCGTAGAGATACATTTGTGTTAAAATCAAAAGCTACCAACAGCAATGATCAACGAAGAGACTCCAATAAGAACCCAGGCAGGAGGCAGCCGTCCACCTCCTGTTACACCAAGGACATTAAACTTCGACGAGGAAGGAGAAATGCCAACCCCCGAAGAACAACAACAAATGCTCCAAAAGTGGAGAGAAGAGCAAAAAACCAAAGGAAAACTAAAAGAAAAAAGCGATCAGGATACAGAACGAATGGCCAAACAAAAAATGGCCGACCAGCTGAAATTACAAGCCTTAAAACTCTAAAGAGAAGAGATAGAGCTCCAAGAAAAACTACTACGAAAGGCCCTAGCGATCGAGGATCCTTCCGAAAGCCGAAGGGAAAAAAGGACCAGAGATGACGAAGACGACTCAGAAAATTCCGAACCATGCTCCAGACGATCCCGATCGAAGGTGGTTTATACCTCAGATTCAGATGAGGATGACTCGCATGTAGGGGACAGAATAAAAAGGATTGAGAAGGTAATGTTCGGAGATAGGAAGGACAGTCACGAACCTGTGGTGACCGAAGACATCTAACAATACCGACCACCACCCGGAAGACAGTTCCCGAAGATGCACGAGTTCAACGGAAAGGGAGATCCCGAAGACCATTGTGAGAAATACTAGTCTCTCATGACTGGTATGAGGCAATGTGATGTCATGCTATGCAAGATGTTCAAAACTTACTTAAAAGGAGCGGCGTCTATGCGGTACCGTTCGCTAAGACCAAGGTCGATCGGCTCACGGACAAATCAAAAGAAAATTTTTGAGGCACTACTCTCACCTGTGCCGAAGAGAAAAGGATACCGAAGCCCTGATCCACTGTAGACAAAAACCAAACGAAGAGCTTGGCGATTGTCTGGCCAGGTTTAAAGAAGAAGCAGGAATGGTGACAAACTTAGATAAAGTTAAAGCCGCAGGATTTCTCTCCGCAAGCCTCGACCCCTTGAAAGGAAAAAAGCTTCGGTCTTCATTATATGACGTACCACCGAAATCATTAAATGATATATACCTTCGGGGGGAAGCCATTAGAAGAAAAATGGAGTCAATAGGAGGGTACAAAGAAGAAAAAAGGAGCGGTTCTAACAAAGACGAAAGAAAGGACGGTCGACGAGAAGACCGAAGAAGCCGAGGGGATATTAAAAGTCTGTTGAAAGACCTTAGGCCAGACAAAGGAGCCGAACGAAGACGAGATAGAGATAGCTTGGTGTTTACACCCTTAAATACACTTATCTCGAAGATTCTCCACGAGATTAAAGGTAAGCCCGGATTCGTTCGGCCGGCCAGGCTGAGAACCCCAGAACACCGAAGGAACGAGAACAAGTATTGTGAATACCATCAAGACAAAGGTAACAACACTGACGAATGCTTCCATCTGAAGAAATTGATAGAAAAAATGATCAAGGATGGAGACTTAACACAATTCATCGGAGATCTGAGGGAGAAGCTAGATAACAAGGAAAAGAAGAAGGATACCGAAGGATTGGAAAAATTCCGAGGCGAAGTGAGAACCATTTCTGGTGGGACGATATTAGATCGGGACAGTAAAACAGCCCGAAAGAAATATGCCAGACAAATCTACAACTTATATCAGTCAAGCGCAGCGAAGCAACCATTGCATATCTCCTTCACAGAGGATGACTATGAGGATGTAATTTGGCCACACGAAGGCCCACTCGTTATCAACCCTGTCATCGGGGAAAACAAGATTTGGAAAGTGCTGGTCGATGAAGGGAGTTCGGTAAACATTCTATACCACCGAACATACCGCAAAATGAACTTAGGAGGCGAACAACTGGAGCCATGCCACGAGGCACCGCTATACGGCTTCGGGAATCAACCCGTGCCGATCGAAGGAACTATTACACTCTCTGTCCTAATGGGAAAAGCACTCTATACAGCGACGAAGGAAGCTAAGTTC
This sequence comes from Saposhnikovia divaricata, assembly GCA_036435485.1. Lineage (NCBI taxonomy): Eukaryota > Viridiplantae > Streptophyta > Magnoliopsida > Apiales > Apiaceae > Saposhnikovia > Saposhnikovia divaricata. Next base: position 90,538,092 of record CM071596.1, read on the forward strand.
TACGTTGTTCGGGTAGACATCCCATACAATGGAATACTCGGGAGGCCAGCTTTATCACTGTTCCAGGCTGTATCATCGATCCCCCATTTAAAGTTGAAATTCCCGACCGAAAATGGGATCGGAGAAATGAGAGGCGACCAGAAGGCCGCACGGATAATTATGCTGGAGGACCTTGAAAAAGACAAAGACGTGGAAATGACCGAAGCTAGAAAAAGAAAAAGGGGCAAAAGCGAGGCTGGAAGTAGTCACCAACTATTAAACATTGAGTTGGAGAAGTTCGGAGCCGACCTATCCAACCCGATCACCGAACCAGCAGCCGAAACCGAAGAGGTCGAGTTGTTTGTGGGTCAATCAGGAAAAATGATCCAAATAGGCAAAGACATGGAGCCTGAATTAAAGGAGAAGGTCATTAAAATCATTAGGCAGTACCATGACGTGTTTGCCTGGGGGCTCGAAGATATGCCTGGATTAGATCCGTCAATAGCCAAACACTGTCTCAACGTCAAGACCGATGCTCAGCCAGTAAAACAAAAGAAAAGAAACTTCGCCATGGAAAGGCAGCAAGTCATTCAGGCCAAAGTAGAAAAATTGCTGGAAGCAAAATTCATAGAAGAAATTGACTACCCCGATTGGCTGGCAAACGTGGTGGTAGTCAAAAAATCGAACGGCAAATGGAGAATGTGCGTGGATTACACTGATTTGAACAAAAACTGTTCGAAAGACCATTATCCCTTGCCGAACATCGATCAACTGATAGATGCCACTTCGGGGCATCAAATACTCAATTTCTTACACGCTTTCTCAGGACACCACCAAATAGCGATGAATGTCGAGGATATACCGAAGACAGCATTCATCACACCAAACGGCACATACGCCTACATAAAAATGCCCTTCGGTTTAAAGAACGCAGGGGCAACCTTCCAAAAAATGATCAACAAGGTCTTCAAACATCAGATCGGCCGAAACATGGAGTGCTACGTAGACGATATGATCGTCAAATCATTGAACAAAGATCATGCCGAAGACCTTAAAGAATGTTTTGAAACACTAAGAAAAAACAATATGAAGATCAATCCGAACAAGTGTACGTTCGGAATGGGCAGTGGCAAGTTTCTAGGCTATATGGTCAGTGCACGAGGAATCGAGGCAAATCCTGAAAAAATAAAAGCTATAATCGACATGAAAGCGCCGAAGACAATCAGGGACATCCAAAAGCTGACCGGACGAATAGCAGCCCTAAGGAGATTTATCTCTAGATCAGCCGAAAAAGCTCTACCATTCTTTGAAGTACTTCGGGGGACAAAGACCTTTGAATGGGGTCCAAATTGTCAAAAAGCATTTGAAGAACTCAAAGAATATCTGCTAAAACCCCCCTCTTGATGAGACCAAGCCCGAACGAAACCCTACAGCTATATTTAGCAGTGAACGACCGAACACTTGGGGCAGTTCTGATCAAACAACATGAAGGGGATCAATATCCAGTGTTCTACATCTCTCACATACTAAAAGATGCAGAAACAAGATATCCCAATGCTGAAAATTTCGCTTATGGGGTGGTCATGGCCTCAAGAAAGTTACGACATTACTTCCAAGGCCGAACGGTGCAAGTGGTGATCGATCAACCATTGAAGAAAATCATGCAACGACCCGAGGCTTTGGGCAGAGTGGTCACCTGGTCGGTCGAATTAGGAGAATTTGACCTAGAATTCGTCCCAAGAACAGCAATTAAAGCACAAGCCCTAGCCGACTTTATAGTGGAATGCTCTTTCTCTGGTTCAAAGGATTTGGGCCTCGAAGAAAAATTGATTCAGTCACCAGGAAAGTGGAAACTCTTTGTTGATGGTTCGGTAGTCGGATTGAAGTATGGAGTAGAACTCATCTTAACTAGTCCCGAAGGCTTTGAGATATGCCAAGCAATCAGATTCACCTTCCCATTGACCAACAACGAAGCGGAATATGAAGCATTGATAGCAGGATTGGATTTGGCAAAAAGCTTGGAAATAAAACACCTAAGAGCCTTTAGTGACTCTATGCTAGTCGTCAAGCAGTTCTCGGGGGAGTATGGACAAAAAGATCCACGAACGAAGGCCTATGCTACGAAGGTACGCGAAAGTTCGGAGCTATTTGAATCATTTGAATTAAGCCAAGTGGCTAGGGAGAATAACAGCCGAGCCGATGCCCTATCAAGGTTAGCTTCAGCAGAAACGTAGAACCTCACAGGTTCAATTTATCTGACCGAAGTAAAGACATCTTCGATAGACAAAAAGCGATGCCTGGAAATACACCAAGGAATTAATTGGATGACACCAATCAGAGCCTTCTTGGAGAAAGGTACCCTTCCACTTGACAAAAAAGATGCCCAAAGAATCAAATATCGTTCGGCCAGTTACTCCATTATTGAGGGAAGGCTGTTCAGAAGGTCAGTCACTCAACCATTGCTTCGGTGCCTAGATCCCGAAGGATAGAGAATGGCTCTAGAAAGTGTCCATGAAGGCATTTGCGGAGAGCATCTCGCCGGACGATCACTTGCCTTCAAAATCCTCAGACAAGGATTCTTTTGGCCAACAATAAGGGAAGATACATCGGAATATGCAAAAAAATGCAAACAGTGTCAGTTGTTCAGCAGTGTGCCGAAGCAACCCCCAGAGGAAATGACATCGGTGATAAACCCCATTCCCTTCGCAATGTGGGCTGTAGACATTGTTGGTATCCTCCTGACCAGCACTAAACAAGTAAAATACAGTATTGTCGCCATTGATTACATGACCAAATGGGTGGAAGCCAGACCCCTCTCAGCTATCACCGAAGAAGCGGCAAAAAAGTTCGTACTATGAAAATGTTTTACTTTTACTAATATTCCCCAAAAGTATCTACTTTTATTTGACACAAAGGTCAACAAATTAACTGTATTCAAAAGATTAGGTTAATACCGTATAAACTTCCACTAATTTTAAAATTTTGTCCGTGTTCATTTTTAAATTCAATGGGTTTTGAATAGAGAAATATTGAAGTTTTCGAAAGTGTTACCAAAATTGTTTTTGAATGTTAAACTATCATCATATAATTGGTCATTACTGACATGGATTCCCGTGTGTTAATATGTCCCACGAATAAAAACGATACCACATGATATTTGGAAACATTTTGGGATCTTTTTCGGTATATATAACATTACTTTTTCATATACTATAAATCATTCTAATAAATTAAATTGAGATTCAACATTAAGAAAAACAAATACTCCCTCTGTCCTTTTGATTGTTAATATTTGAAATAGGGGTGTTCGGCATGCATTTTAAGGTGTATTTTAAGTATAGTTCCATAACTTATTTTTAAAATTTTCTTTTTCTATAATAAAATTTAATTTTAAATTTTAATACAAAAATAGAAACATTTTAAAAATAAGTTATGGAACTATTACACCTTAAAATGCATGTCGAACATTCCTATTTCAAATATTAACAATCAAAAAAGACAGAGGAATAAGATTTTTTCTAAAAGACAATTTTTTTTTCCTACAAAAAGTATAATCTCTTGAAATTACATACAACTAAAACAACAACAATCTTAGAAAAAAACGTTTAAAAGGTTATATAAGTTACTTTTGATACAAATTGTATTAAAAAATTGTGTTTGATTACTTATGATTGCCAACGACTTTTCCAAAAATATTTTCAAAATATAATAAAATTGCAAATTAAAAAAAAATTGATAATCTATCAAAAAAAAAAAGAGACAATTTAACACATATAGATAATAGAATGTCCTAGTAGGCGGGACCGACCTATTTGAATTGAGACCAGAAGTAACGTTCATATTCCTAACCTCAGGCTCGTATCCGAACCAAACACACACACATATAAACAGCAAGCACAGTTGATTTTCTCTCTCTCCCTCTCTCTCTACAGTTACAAACTCAAACAAAAAGGGCCTCCGTTTATTCTATCAAATCAAGAATCAACCCACTTGAGTAAGTAATTTAATCCCCTTATCTTTTTTCCCCAAATTGAAAACTAGGGTTTAAATCAAGAATTTGTTTAATTACTTATCTCTTTTGTTCTTATGAATTTTAGAGTTTGATTGATAAAGATGGAGACTTGTGTGAGAAAGACTCTTCATGAATTGAATCTTGCTGGAAGGAAACAAGAAGAAGCAGGTTTGTTTGTTTTTTCAAGATTTTTTATTTTTTTTGTGTATTTTCTTGATTTTTTGTTTAATTTCTGTTTGAAGAATTGTGTGTTTCTTTATAATGATATTGGTGATAAGTTAATTTAAGAATGCCCATGTATATGGAATGTGATTTTTTTACCCAATTTGTTATTTGTTAGTTATGTAATTATTTAGTTATGATTTGTGAATGTGAAGCTTTGAGGCGGTACGAAGCTACGGAATGGCTTGAGAGCCTAGTTGGGCCTCTCGGAATATCGAGCCAGCCCTCTGAGAGGGAATTTATTTCTTGTTTAAGGAGTGGTTTGGTTCTTTGTAATGCAATTAACAAGATTCAACCGGGATCAGTTCAAAAGGTAAAAAAAAAATAATGTGTTTCTATTCAATATGTGTTTAGAGTTTATGATTACTAGTACATAAAAACTATTGAATTTTTATGGTTTCTGTTTTTACTGATGATGGTCGTCTTTTGCAATTTAACTTAAGGTTGTCGAGAATCACTTGCCATCAGAATCACAAACATGGGATTCCCAGCCATTGCCAGCTTATCAATACTTTGAAAATGTTAGGAACTTTTTGGTAGCTGCAGAAAAGTTAAAGCTAACAACTTTTGAAGCACCTGTTCTCGAAAGGGTGTGCGACAAACTAACTTCACTTTTGATAGAATTTTTTACTATTCCACTATTCGTGTATATTACTTGTGCAGATGACTGACTTATGTATCTTATTAGGACAATTTGGAGGCTGGTTCATCAGCTAAGGTAGTTGATTGCATTTTAGAGCTTAAAGTTTGTCATGAAAGAAAGCAGAGGGGTGGAGAAAATGTATCATTTAAGCCTCAGAGATCCCCATTTTCTGGGCATTCCGTGGGAAAAATTCACTCGAATGTTTTAAAGGAAACTCCTTCTGACCCTCATAAGCGACTGGATATGACTGCAAGCTGCAATCAGAAAACACTTGCTGAGCGTGACACCCAGGAACTTGAAGGTTAATTCCCCCCGTTTATCTAATTGATCATTTACTGGTTTACATGCTAGCTGGATGCTTGTTACATACTTTAGGAGTACATATTCTACTAAGATATGATTCATATGAGCTATAGATCTAATTGGCTATTTCTAAATGCGGTTTGAGTTTGTGGTAGTTGCATGTATACTATTATTACCTTACCTTTTTATTCACCAGTTACACTCAATTACTTTCAAACATCCTTTGTATATATCTTATGAAACTGAATTATTTATGTGAGGTGTATGGAAAATATCCCGAAACCCTGGCAAGCTGGCAAAGTCTTGATTGAGGGAAAAAGAGAACTTAATGAAATACAAATAATTTGTGTTTACTGTTCTGGATCTATTTTGTAGTATGAAGTCCTTTAATCTTGAAATAGTAAGGTTTTGAATAAAGCATGGGTTTCTCCATGTTAAACGATAACCTATAAATAGTTGTCTTCTGCTTTAGAAACTTAAGTTATTTTAACTTTAAATGCACTTTATTGTGGGTACCCCCAGATAGACTAGTTTATTATATATCAGCTTGGAAATCCGTGGGGAAACCTAGGAGAGTCTTATTATTTAACAAATCCAGATCACTTTGTATTTTGAATTTCTCCGTTTCTTATGGATATTGCAGATTTAATAGTTGCGACTCTTGCTGAATGTTTGGTAGATAAAAAGGAAAACATAGATGCAAACCTTCTTGCTTCCTTTCGCAATGGGAATCTGGTATTTTTTTGTATATTGATATTTTGCGTAGTTCAGTTTAGATATAGAGGAATAGATTTTTAATATGAAGTGGCCCCATTGCAGGATGCAATCAATCTATTACGCCAGACTATGTCAAGTTGTTTGGAAGGACAAGTTCAGAACATGCTAGCAGAGGAGGTAATTTGATGAATTATTGCTGTAGTCGCACCTTAATTATTTCTTGCATAATTGTGAGACCCTTGCCTGGAAATTGAAACAATTTTTTACACTGGAATATAGCTCGACCAAACATGCTGTTTATGTATCACATAAGTACATAAATTAAGTTTCATATGATTTACAGTATATATTAATATTTGACCATGCGTACACGTATTTCTCAATTACTTTGTTGAAGGGAGGACACTAGTGCATGATAACTACTTGCTATTTTAGTGTCAGTAAGTTAAGAGTGTAACTCGCTTTTCTGTTCTCATATTTATGGATGTTGATATGATTTTTGAACCTTATACCTTATAATATGTCTCTTAATACAAACGGGTTATGCCAGAGAAACATTACCTTTAGTTGAAGGTAAGTTTAGAAGCTTCCATAAATTGTAGAATATCTTATTGTGGCCTAAGTGAGTATCTACTTCGAAAATTAAGAAATATGGTAGTGCCGAGGCCCTGTTGATACAAAACTTTGTAAGACTAATGGAAGCATGCAGAAAGTGGAGAATGTTGAGGTGCATGCCAATGCCTAGTTTTGCAGTGCTAACCATGCAAGTCTTGCCAAATAGTTGATAATAAGTGATCTAAATTCCCTTTGCCTAGAGTTTACAATTCAGCTGACTAACCTAAAAAACTGGCTGCAAGTTTCAGTCCCCTTGCCAGCTTTTTGTGTACAAAGAAATGACAAGTTGTGTAATATAGGTTGATGGACTGTCATGTTGAGCAATGGACCTCCATTTGAGTACCTTTTTACAATCTAACTGCATTTTTATGTGATCGATAATTTTCTTGACAACTAGGTGAAACCAGCCTTCGTTGGTCGTACAGGAGAAGAATGCAACTCCATTGCACACTCAAAAAGAACTACATTGATAGAAAAATCATCAGTATATGAGAACAGGAAGGTAATTGTAAAACGTATCTTAATTTTGTTTCCTACTATTTTTTATTCCTGCTAGTTAATATAGTAGATTTAATCTATGAGCCATAGGCTGCATATACTTGGTATCCTAATATTCACCGCATACCCAGGGGCAGTGCCGGATGCAGGATTTTAAGGATGGTGTGTCACAAATTATTAATTAATTATATTATATTACATATAAAAAAGTATTCTGCCTGTTGCTAATTACTTGTCCATTTATATCTTTTAGTAGTCAAATTGACCAATTTTTAACGAAACAATTGAAACAATTATTTTATGATTCTAAAAAATAAAATTTATATCTTAAAATAGATTAGATGTATTTTTCAATCCTATAACTTTTTATTTTTCTTAAATATATAATATCTATACATTTAAAAGACAAAGTAAACAAGTATTTAGAAGTAAGTTTATTAAACAGACATTATTGGCATGCTTGAGTAGTTTATTAGACGCAGAACCTTAGAATCAAACTGGAGGGTGATTTGCAAAAACAGAAAGGAAAAAAAATTGTGATTAATGGTGTGTCACGTGACACACCATCCACACACGTACATCCGCCACTGCCCAGGGGTGCTTAGGTGCGACGATACTGTGCACTGCTGAAAGCACTGTTAATAATATATGCATTGTGAAGAATGATATTCTAGTCTGCTGCAACCAATAGCATGTACTCTTGATTAAGTTAATGTGCAAGCATGCGTTGTTTGTAAAATTGTGATTAATGGTGTGTCACGTGACACACCATCCACACACGTACATCCGCCACTGCCCAGGGGTGCTTAGGTGCGACGATACTGTGCACTGCTGAAAGCACTGTTAATAATATATGCATTGTGAAGAATGATATTCTAGTCTGCTGCAACCAATAGCATGTACTCTTGATTAAGTTAATTTGCAAGCATGCGTTGTTTGTAAAATGATCACTTTTTACTTTCTTTGTCTTTAATGGTCAGTTATCTTGTGAATTCCCATTTTTTCAACCCTTGACAAATGCATCTCTGCACCCAGATGCACCCACTCTTCACAAGGACAAAGTAGTATTAATTGTAAATTAATGAGAGTTCACATTCACTTGTCACACTTGTCTTTCATGTGAACAAGCATGGTGTTCGTAAAATGATTATTTTTTGTTTTCTTTGTTTTAAATGGTCAGTTTCTCTGAATTCCTATATTTTCTACACTTGACAAATGCATCCCTGCACCCACTCTTCACAAGGACAAAGTAGTATAAATTGTAAATTAATGAGATTGTTCACATTCACTTGTTACACTTATCTACAAGTGCTTCTTCATCATTTGGTCCTCTTTTTTGCCTTTGTAACCATAGATGAGAATTTTTTGTAATTGCAGTGTTGCAGAGCTTGCTCAAACAAAGGTTACTGCAACCATCACATGCTTTTCAGGATGCAAGAAAATGAACTATCAGTAAGCTATTCATTGATAAATATGTCTGTGATTTAAATTGACATAGTTTTTTTACGTTTTTGTTCATTTGTTTATATATCGTAGATATAACATTGGTGTTTTGAAATGAAAACATATTTATGAGATTGGATTATTCTGTTTTATGCAAAGCATATTAAACATTAGTTAATTTCATTGTGTTAATGAGATTGTTCTTTGTTTTAAGTTTAATTTAGGAAAATCATTGTCCTGCAGAAAATTAAGTCGTTGCTGTCAAGAACAAAAGAGGAGTTTGAAGACTTGCAGTCCCAGTTGCAAACCGACATGAAACAACTGGGTATGCCATATACACTTGTTGATGAATTTCATCATTAATTGTTAGGACGTGCAAGTAAGATGCTAATGATTATATGCAAGTATGATTTGGGGAATATTGTGCTATGTACTCGTCTATGTACTGAAGATTAGACAAGTAGATGTCTTGCAACCAATTAGATATGTTAAATGAGAAAATATGTGCATATTGCTACTTGGTTGTGACATTCGCAAGATAGTTCTCTCCAAAGTAATAACGTTTCCTTTTTACATTGGCCAGAGAATCTTGTGCAAGATATGTCTACGGCAGCTCTTGGATATTACAAGGTTGTGAAAGAGAACACAAACCTGCATAAGAAGGTTCAGGATCTGAAAGGTTAGATATATATGAACTTATTGATTCATCAATTGATAATGAATATCCATTTATATATTTTTAAAGTCATTGGTGAGCGACTTGATAATTGTACAAGTTTAAAGTTATTTTCCTGGAAAGAAAATATACATATATAATTCCCTACCTATACACTGACACAAACTATCTTAACAGGACTTGAAAAAACGTCAGAGATTGCTGATGTTAGTGCGGAGGAAGTGGAACTTCGAAAAGAGGTACCCCACTCTAAATTTCTAAGACGTCTTATACCTGTGTGGGGATCATTGCATTAGATACAGGCTTGTTTAATCTTATTAAAGAATCTAAACTGCGTTAAAGCCATAAGAAATGGTAATAAAAAAATCTTCTTGGCATTAGGTTGTAGATTTTAAGATTGCTTTCTTATTTCCCATATTGTAATATGCTGGCGCAGATTAAAAAAAAAAAAAAATTAAGACAACATTTGGATTTTCCAATGTTACACCATCACTACTTAATGTGTATTCACAACCATATATGCTTTTAGTCAGTAAAAAATCAGCACATATAATATTTCTTAATGTCTTGTGCGTATGCCTGATGAGGCGATTACAGTCTAAATTTAGATATGCAATGGAAAGGAACTGGCATCTATATTGATGCTTGCATTAAATATGAATGAGAGAGTCCTTCTTTGGTCACGTTGTTTTCACTGGTGAATATATGTTTCCTATATTCTTCAATATTCTCTTATTACGAATAAGTAGAATATTTTTTACTGATTAATTTGTGAGGTTTCTTTGAGTTAATAGTCAGATTGAGACATTATGTACTTGACCAAGCTTTCCAGTGTTTATACTGATGGCATTATTACGACTATTTTTTCCTGAAATTTTGCAGCTTGAGAGCCTCAGAAAGGAATTTTCTAACAGGAAACTGCAGAGCCCAGAAGTTAACGTTCCAAAGGAAAACAGATCACCTTCAGATAAGCCTAAATTAGTGACCAACCAAACCCCATTACGTCCTCGAAGGTTAAGTATTGAAACTTCCAGCGCAATTAGAAGAGAGAAGGCTCATGCAAATAAACCCAAAGAAACGAAATCCTTGTTACCTGGTGCTTCTGCTGAGATGACTCCTCCGTCTCGAGGATTGAACATTGAGAATCGCTACACCCCAACAACGAAGAAATCACCACGTGTCCGAAGATTAAGCATAGGAACTTCCAGTGTGGTTAAATTGGAGAAAGCAAAGGAAACTGGACCGAAGGAAACAAACAATGTATTGGAGAAGGCTCAGGCAAATGCTGAGAGAACTCCTCCTCATCCTCGAAGGCTTAGCATCGAAAATTACAGCACCACGAAAAAAGTGAAGACAGCATATGTAGAAGACAAAAAGGTACTTAAAACTCCTTCCATACAACCTCGAACGAGAAGACTAAGTCTGGAAGGTCCACGATATGTGAAAAAAGACTCCACCGCCAATTCAGAGAGGGCTGGTCTACCTCAGGCAGCTTTCAAGCCAATAGTGTTACCTAGTCATGTTGATTCTACACTTGACGTATCTCATCAAATGGCTCCCAGGAGTACCATAAATGCTGTTCATTATAATCAAGTGGCAAGAATAGAAGGGGAAACAAAAATTCCTTCAATTCAACCACCCAAAACACCTGAGCCAACTGTCTTTGCCAAAGGTGACCTGGTGGAACCTTTAGAGTCACAGACAACTAGCACGAGAGCTACTGCAAATGGAAAAGCATCTCATATAAAGAAATCACTTCGGGCCATTGGGAAATTGATCAATGGCTCCGAGAAAAGGTATGCCACCCCACAATTTCAGTCATATTTTCTTGATAGTGTTCCTGTGCTTTCAAGTTTCAGTTATGAGATTGTTTAATTTGTTAACAAAAAGAACTTATGACCCCTTGCGAATGTACAGGAACCAACATAAACAAAAGGAAAAATCTGTAATTGCCACAGATGGGATGCTTTATATGAAGTCGCCAGTTTCACGCAATGCAAGGCCCCTGAGAAGACAGTCACTAAGCGGGACTCAGTCCCCAGTCATGTCAAGTACAACCTCAGTTGGAGTGATTTCAAATGGCTTTCGTAAGTGCCAGATGAACTCATGTTTTAAGCCTCAATTACATTTACAATACCTACTGTGATGTCTTTACTAGTTGATATATTTATTCTCCACGTGCATATGTATCTTGACTACTCATATTTTAAGTTTTATCTCATACAGATTCATCGCGTGCCATTACACCTCCTCCAGTCCGTGCTTCTGCCAAGTCGCCGAAACGCTGGCTTTAGATATCAAGTGGCCTGTACAATTTTTGAAATGACTGCAGAAAGTGCTTTAGCTCGAAGCATACTACTGACAAGCTGATACTTGAGAAAGGGAGAAATTGTCAACTCTCACATTGCTATAGCTACTTGCCTTGTAGAGCTATAATTGCCAAAGTAGCAATAGTCAGGACGAAGCTAATGAGAATAGTTTTACAACTCCGTGAAGAAATTCCGCGGAGAAAGGGTTCCCTCCACGGAATTGTGCCCCTTTTGGTTATTTTGGCTGGCTGTTTGATGATATAAACATTTTGGGCATCCTTGCTTGCTTGGTTAGTTACTTTTGATGGCTGTTGGTAATATTAAATTTTTTGGCAAAGGTCTGAGATATGGTAGTAAGAAGTACACTTGCTAAATTGTTGATAAGAATCTAACCAAGGCAGTTAGGCCCAACAGAACCACAACATTATGGATTTTGGGTGTAGAGAGGAAATGGGAAGTCTAGAACAGAAGTTAGATCTTTAACTAACATGGCTTACTTCAATTTCTGGCATCTTTCACTTTTCTTGGACGTGTCCTCGAGATTTCTCATTCTGTAAGTTAGATCTTTTATTCTAAGATGCTATCTATTTCAAGGTCTGTAATTACGTATACAAGCAACGGATTGTTTTACGCTATGTGTTAAAACACAAGAGGGCAGACCGGTTAACATAAATTGACTAAAAAGAAAAAATTACTAAGTGATATACAACTGCATCTGCAGGGGTATTACTGAAACAATAATAGTATGGTCAATTAATAAATGAATGAAAGAATACTTGGCACACCAACGTGATATACCAAGAAAAGAACAGAACATTGTTTTTCACTACAAATGTACAAGAATGGGCAAGATCACTAATTTCTACAGACGTCTGCCCAGTATATTGTGTTTAAACATCTAACAGGAGTCGAAGAAGATACTAAGATTGATGTTGAACAGCCAAGTTCCTCTTAATAATTGAGTAATTGTAGGAACGAACCAACCTCTTGCGAAATCTTTCAAGATTTAATTTCACCTTTTGTCTATCAAGATAAATCTTCTTGGTGAATTCCCAACCTTTTATGTTCACGCTTTCTGGATCTCTTAAAACGGGATCACTTCTATCATACTCATCATATAGTGAGCTCTCCTTCGGAAGGATTTCATAACCAATATACCTTAAACCAAGCTTCTTTGAAGGTTCACCATAATAGGTCTCTGCAGCCCAATTGGTTCCAAGGGGAACCACCTGGATAAACACGGAGCCAGGCCTCATGAAAAGAAAATGTGTCATGGCTGCGCCATGTACTCCAATCATAACATCGCTAGAGTTGAGTGATCGATAAATCTTTGCCAGTTCTGTATCCGGCTTAGGCCTTAAAACTTCCACAAAAAAACCAATTTCTTCTGCCATTTTCACTAGAGAATCTTCGTTAGTAATAGCCCTAGACCCATTTCTTGACACAATGACAAGTTTTGGTTTCTTCAAACCATTATCATCTTTCTCATTTCCAACTTCCAGTGAATTAATAGACAATGGTGCTATAGCTGCATTCTCTTTCAACAACTGAGCTTCGCGTTCCTCCTCAATGATATATGCAATTCGAGGCCTATAAGCTCGATCCAATATGTCTCTAAAATCCCTAACTGAGACATTTGCATCCATCAATGAAGAATCTACCGTTAGCTCATCATGTATTTTAAGGCCCACAATGGCTTCAGGGAAACAATGGGTTCTGTCATCTCCGGTGAAGTCAATAGGTGGATAATCGGATAGATGATCCAGGATAGAAGCATACTTGGAAATCCACCAATCATGATACTCAAGAATTACGAATACAACTTTCTTGTTCAAATGCTGACTAGTAATGAAAAGAGGCAGAAGTCCATCATTAAATTCATGGTAAACATTACCAGTATAGCCTCCGGTTGAGAAGAAAACTGCAGGAACATCGTGCTTAACATCACAATGATGATGAGTACCCGACTCTTGTTTCTTGGAAATGAGGTCTAGCTGATCAATTGTGTTCATTACACTTTCTTCCCATTTCCTTGTATAAGGTTTGATCTTTTCATGTTGAAGTTCCTCTTTCTGATTTACCGGATGATCAGATGCAAAACTGATATCGTCATTTGTGTTTTTGGATGTATAAAGTAAAACAGAAGAGGATTTAGATTGTGTTCTGACATCCCCTTTCATGATACAAATATCTGTTCGGATACTACTTCTATCACAACATATAGTCCCTGCACATATGTAACAATTTTGGTGTCAAATATAATTTCAAACTTCAAGATAACCATTTTGCAAATAATTTGATGCGGTTACATAAAAAGAACAGAACATGACAAGTTGACCAAAAAGTATGCGGCAAATCCGACCAATCAATCAATCCAGAGAGATAAAGAATAATTCATAGCCAGAGCAGAGGAAAGGGAGAAAGAACAGAGAAACTAGATACTACATATTTCACAAGTCAAGTATTTAAAATTTGTTCTTCTAAATAAAAATTTCTTAAAATAACTGTATATGGCATCCAACAGATTACTTAAAATTGTGTTTCAGAACATGTAATTCATTTCAAATGACATGAATTTGTTGTCATTTCAGATTCTCATATTTACACTAATACTTGATTGTCTTGAATTTCATCTGAAATCCAAATCCAATTTTTTTTAGTTATCGAAAATGTCATTTGACCAAATCCATAAACGAGTAATTTGAAAGTGAGCTACACGATGAAAGAAATCAAAGCTACTGAATCATCAATAACTACAAGAGTGTATAGGAGTAGTTAGTTACCAGTTGGGACAGAAGAACAAAGGGAAGCATTTAAATGAGCAGCAGTACCAACAAGAACTGTGTCCAACTCTCCAACTGAATCTGCAAAACCCAGAAAAAAAAACTATAAGTAATCATTGCAGACATACATAAAATAACTAAAAACAAATAATAAACAAGCCCAGATGAAGAAATCAAGAGAGAGAGAGAGAGAGAGAGAGAGAGAGAGAGAGAGAGAGAGAGAGAGAGATGGTTACTTACAGGAAAGGGAAAGAGCAGAAGGAAAGAAAAAGAAGAAGCTAGTTGCAAGAATGAGAGTGCAAGCCAAAAGTGAAAGCAACACAAATGACACCATTCTGGGCCTTATTGTAATTTTCTTGTTGATAAGGCCATGATGAACTAATTCTTCTTGTTCATCCTCAATGTTTTGTAAGTCAAGCACAACAGAACCAGCTTCTCCTTTCTGAACATGAACGTGTCTTTTCTCAAAGTGCACCATTTCAAAAAATTCTTGTTTTTTTTTTGTTCCAGCGATTAATCTAGGATACAAAATAAGTATGTTGGTTTAATATAAGAGAAAAGGTGGCGGCTGAGTTGTTGCTTCTGGGTTGGTGTTGCTGGTTTCTTGATGGCATGGAGACTAATAATGTGATTAGGGGATTATTAATAAAAGTTGGTCGAGCTAAGTAATTATGAAAGCTGGAATGGGAAAGGAGGTAGAAGCGGGGGAGTTTGGTTTGGGTTGATGTAAGCTTCAGGCTTCAATCTTGATTTTGTTGAGTCAAAGCATTGGTTACAAGCGTGTTTTGTTCTGTCAATATCAAAAAAATATATAAAGGCGTGTTCAGTTGTGTTACTTTGATATATGCACTTGGTGAGCTAAGCCAAACAGCCAGCTCATATACCACTGTTCTACATTACTTGTTTTGTGGTTGCCCACTTGCCCTGTCACAGCCATGCACCCTCGTTATGCTTATTCTAACTATATTATATTAGAGCATATCCGAGAGATTCTTAAAAAGACTCTTAACTTGAGATTTGAGGAGAGAGATGAAATTTTTTTCACTCCAAGAGACTCCTAGTCACTCTTAAATTCACTAAAATTCTATTCTCTCTCCTCAATTTTAAGAGCTACTAGCAACTCTTAACTAATATTATATTATAAATTTATAAGACAACATTCTTTCCATATCCACTTGCTTTTATACTTTTATGAATGTAGCTTACTTTTAATAATATAAAATGAAATGAGGAGTCAATATAAGAAGCATTGTTGGAGATGAATGCACATTAAATCACTAAGAGTTATTATTTTATAATATATTTAAGAGTGATTTAAGAGACTCTTGGAGATGCTCTTAGGACTTTTAAATTTTAATTTTCGTGCCCAATTCAAAAATTAAGTTAGTAGCAATATTTATTCGTTTCTTGTACGGGATGTTGAAGATTGAAAATTTATCCGCACAAAATTGAGTGTATTAATTTGTTTATTTGCAAAGAAAAAAATACGAAGCATAAAAATTAAAGGAGGTCAATTAAGAACAAATATTTGTTGTAGCAAATGATGAAAATATATATTGTAGAACAGTTTTATAAAATTTTTGATATGAAAATAAAGGATTCCATCTCTTTATATTCACAAAAACTTTCATGATTCATTGAAAAAAACATTTGTTGTTGATGGTCAGCATGGTTGTAAAAATCGGTAATCGGTATAAATCGGTTGAGCTACCGATTTAAGATTAATCGGGTAATTGGAGATTAATCGGAAGGATTAATTTGAGTATTAATCGGATATTATAATAATATTTAATATATTGGTCTAATTTACAATTAAACATATCATTTTAAATAAATTAATAGGATTAATCGAATTTTAAAAATCAAATCAATTGATTACATTACAAAGAATTAATCGGGGATTAATCAATTAAATTCGGAACTTTTAGAACCTGCATGGCAAGCCAAAATTAAAAGTGAGGTAAAGTTAGCGGATGAGATGGACAGTAGCCTATACAAAATTGTATTGGTAGGAGTATTACCGATTGCAGTCAGTAACCACGTGCTCGTCACAAACTGCGCGCTTTCCTTGTTTCATCCCATTATCCCAATAACTTTATTCTTCATAGTACACATTTTCTTTGTGCAGTAATTTTCTTATACTTTCCGTCGACTCTTTGTACACTTTTCTATTTATATTTTCAAGATTTCGAACATTAAAAAAAATCTTAGATCACAGGGCCAACAGGATGGCATGTTGGCTGCTAGTCTTTTAATTCAAGACTACATCGTGCCCGTTTGGCTTACCTCAAAATAAGTAATTTATAGTTTAAAGTGATAAGTGTCATATAAGTGATAAGTAAATTAGAACTTATAAGTCAATAGAGTGTTTGGTAAATCAGAAATTATAAGTCAGTAGAGTGTTTGGTAAATCAGAACTTATAAGTTAACTTTTTTTATATTTTCAAAATATTTGTTTTTTAATATATATAAGTGGATATCAATGGATAGACCTCGATGAGTAGAGAAATTTGATATATACATATCAATTTTTTAATGAACGGCTCAAAATATATATGATTTTGAAGATTTAAAGGATAAGAAAATATTGCGTGTATCGAAAAATAAGAATAAGTTGAAAGTTGAATGTTATGATTTCTTAACATTCAACTTATCCCATATAAGTTGTTAATAAGCTTGTTCACTTATTTTGCCAAACACTACAAAATAAGTTGAAACGGACTTTGGCCATATAAGTTAACTTATATTATTAGCCAAACAGGGCCATTGTACATACTGACAGGGGGGGACTAGGGGGACAAGGGGCCCCGGTCCTCGCCAACTGCTCCATAACATCGAAATATGTAAAAAAAATTACTTTTTTTATAAATATATGTTCGGTCCCTCCAATATATTTTTTCGATCCCCCAAGTATTACAAAATTTTATTTAGAATCAAAATTGGTTTCGTTGTTATAAAAACAAATTTATTATTTAGCAAAAATAATAATAATTGGTTAGATTGAGTTCATAATTAAATTAGAATTAAATTGATTAAGTTTAAGTTTTCAAAAGAAAAAAATAATTAAGTTTAATAATAAAACATAAATATAAAGAAATTAAAAAACAAAAACCATTTTTATTGAATCTTGTACACGGTCACAGTCTCACAAACTAACATCACATGTACTGGTGCCAGACTCCCTAATCCCTAAACCCCCAATTACGTATCCAAACCCAATTAGCCATTTTCATTTACAATCCCTAATCCTAACTTTACTTTTCCCTCATCTCTTATTTGAAGCATGAATAACACTAAAAGAAAACAGATTACTTCATATTTTCAACCCCAAAAGAAGCAAGATATACAAGCACAAGTTACAGCCTCAACGAGATGATGCTTTGAATGTCATAAAAATGATAATGTCGTATGAATTTGTGTTTATTTTACATGTGGTAAAGGAGATTATGGCTATTACTGATCTACTTTGTCGAGCATTGCAACAAAAAAATCAAGATATTATAAATGCTATGCACTTGGTTTCTACTACAAAGCTGATGATTCAAAAATTAAGAAGTGATGGTTGGGAAAGTCTTTTACAGAATGTGAGATTATTTTGTGAGAGATATACTATCTTGATTCCTGACATGGCTGCTCCTTATTTTGATGTACTAAAATCTCTTCGGCAACAAGGAAAACAAAGACAAATAGTGAAATCCTATCCTGATGATTTTTTGGAAGAAGACAAAATTAGTTTGAAGTGTGAATTACAGCATTATGGTCTAGATATTCCCACTCATCCAGATTTCAAGGATATTTCTACTCTTAGTGAATTATGTCAAGGAATGGTAACAACAGGGAAATCCGAAGTGTATTCACTAGTAGATAGACTTTTACGTACACTTCCTGCATCTACTG
This sequence comes from Saposhnikovia divaricata, assembly GCA_036435485.1. Taxonomy (NCBI): domain Eukaryota; kingdom Viridiplantae; phylum Streptophyta; class Magnoliopsida; order Apiales; family Apiaceae; genus Saposhnikovia; species Saposhnikovia divaricata. The sequence continues at coordinate 90,556,189 of CM071596.1, forward strand.
CAACATCCGAGAGAGCTTTTTCGGCTATGAAAATAGTGAAAACATGTCTTCGTAGTCGAATGGAAGATGAATTTTTAAGAGATTACTTGTTAGTGTATATAGAAAAAGAGATTGCAGAGTCATCAAACTCCGATGAGATCATTGATACATTTTATATGATCAAAGAAAGACGAGCGCATCTCAAATAAATTGGTACGTTTTCTGAATTTTATTATTTTAAGCGAGTTTCCTTTTTTGTTGTGGCTTTTAGTTATGTACTCACTTCCTGGTTGAAGAAGTTAAGTCATCAATATAATTTGTGTGTTCAAAAAAAATTTTGGTCCCTCCTATACCATAATCCTGGTTCCGCCCCTGCATACTGACATGCATGAAATTTTAGAATCAATCGATTAAAAAAAGGCTCGATCGCCTGATTATATTTAAAGTTCAGTCACTACAAGAATTGGCAGATTTGCCAACGGAAAAATCTGTTGCTAAATATCAAAAACCGTTGCCAATTCCAAGTCGTGACCGAATTACCAACGAAAAAAACAGTCACAAAAAACGTTGTTGGTAATGTGTTCCCAACGGTTTGTTGGTAATTCTACAACGGAATCACCATCGGAAATTAACCATTTGACGTTTTTAAGAAACACTATTTGCCAACAGAATTGCCGTCGGTAATCTGCCAACGGAATACCTACAGTATGTAATACATTGTTTGCCAACGGATTTCCGTCGTTAATCTGCCAACAGAATACCTACAGTATGTTGTATTTAATAGTCCCGTTGGAAATTTTATGGATAATTTTTGAAATTAATTTTTTAATGAATTTAATTCCGTTGGTAAATTGTTAGTAATATTAGTAAATAAAAGATTCTGGCTAGGTTCACTTTCATATCTTATACAGATTATTATATGTTACATTATATATTTAATAAACAATTAAAAACATAAAATAAATGAAACACAATGGAAATAAGAGAAAGTTGGTACGTTAATAATCTAACAGGTAGAAATTTAGTCATAAAGGCTTGGTACATAATAAAGCATACAGACTTATGAAAGGCATATGATGTAGCCTATTTGTATTTCGAGGATTCAACTCAACTTAAACAAGAATGTAATAGTAAATAGTATATGTACTGTCACAGGGATCTCAATTGTATTATCTGTCAGAAAAGAAAGAAGACAAAGTCAATCTACCGTTTTGAGTTATACTACACTTGAAGAAGTTCATTCAGTTGATCAAGCATCAGTGGAGTAATCAAGACAGTGGGTTCTATTTGTAGTGACAAGAGGTTCCTACAGTGACAGAATACAGATTATAAAGGTTTGAAAAAGAGTGAAGAAAAGGAAAACATGAACCAAATCATAGAGTCAAAAATAAAAAAAAGCCGTTGGAATTAGTCGCTCATGAACCAGACCGTGCATCGAGTGTCAACAAAAATTCGGTGGTAATTCTTTATTACTTTCAGTGGTTCAAGCTATCAAGACTGGTATATGAAGAAATCATTGTGCAAGCAACAGAGGTGCTAAATTAATTAACCACAATGGTTTTGCAATCAAGACTTGCTAAGGAATAATCTTTGTGGAGGATCAAATTTATCAAGATATAGAAGACCACAAGGGTTATGCTATCAAGGAGGTATATTAATTTTATCTTAATTAATTAAGTCATTTGAATTATTTATTTGATAAATTAATTCTATCGTAATTAATTTATTCAGTAAATTATTTAAAAGATTAAATAAGTTAGAATTAATATAATTATCAAACAAGGAGGTATATTAATTTTCTCTTAATTAATTAAGTCATTTGATTTATTTATGTGATAAATTAATTCTATTCGAATTAATTTATTCTATAGATTAATTAAAAGATTAAATAAGTTGGAATTAATATAATTATCAAAAGACTTCATATTAATTCTCTTTTAATTAAATTAAATTAGTTGGCTAATTTATTTTATAAATTAATTCAATCAGAATTAATTTATTCTTTAAATTAATCAATTAATTAATTAACTCAGAATTAATATAAGTGTTTAAAGACTTAAAACAATTCTGCTCAGTGAATATGACTTACTGGAGGTCGGTATGACTTATCCTTAAGTCATACCGAAGCTACTCAGACTGATTAAGTCATACCGAGCAGATTAAGTCTTACCGACTTGAAGATATTTCTGAAAAGCAAATTAAGTCATACCGACAAAGTGCTTTATGTCATACCCAAAGGCTGCTCAGGATTAAGTCATACTGAAAGGCATATGAATCAGCCTATTTGTAGTTCGAGGATCCTAATCAACTTAAACCAAATTGTAATAAGTAAATATCCGTATGATCTGTCACAGGAATCTCAGGAAGCAATATCTGTCAAAAGAAAGAAGGAAGTCAATCTATAGTTTTGATGTTTCACACTGGAAGACGTATCAGGTATCTGATCAAGCCTCAGTATAACATTGAAGTGAATGGATTCATTTACAGTGACAGAGATTTTTCGAGTGATAGATTGAAAATTAATCAAAGTACAAGAAAATTGAGAGAAGAAATAAACCACGGCTTAAAGTCAGAAGTGAAGAAGCATCATTGAAGTTAGTCGTTCATGAACCAGACAGTACATCGAACGTCAACATAAGTCAGTGGTAATTCTTTATTATTTTCCGTGGTTTGGAAGAATTAAATTAATTAGTTATTGATTTAATTTAATTCATTTTTAATTGATATAAATCATTTAATTGATTTAATTAATGAATTAATTCTAATAGAATTAATTTATTTATTAAATTAATTATTGTATCAATTAATCATGAATTAGTTAATCATTAATTAATTAAAAGGATCAATATGACTTAATTAAATGCTGAATAGATTATGTCTTGACTAAGTTTGGTTAGGTATGACTTAAATTAAGTCATACCGACATGACTTAAGTCTAAGTCTAAGTCATACCGAGCAGAAGAATTAGGTCATACCGACTGCTGCAAGGAATTAAGTCTTACCGACCTCAAAGCTGCTAGGTCATACCGAGGGAATTAAGTCATACCGAAGTAAGATATTTCTGGAAAGGTGTTAGGTCATACCGACAAAAGTGTTTAGGTCATACCGACCACACTGTTGAAGATTAAGTCATACCGACACATTTTCTAAGTCATACCGACAGAAAATAAGTCATATCTAAGGTTTAATTATGTCTTGGAGCAAGATTAAGTCATGCTGACAGCTGATTTAATAGGTCTTGAAGCAGTTTAAGTCATATCTAATGAGTACAGACCTATATAACACAGCAGAAGCAGTAGAATGAAAAAAAGAAAAGAACACAGCAGAAATCCAGGAAATACACAGCAGCTTTCTCTCTCAAATATCAAGAACACCAAGAACAAATTAATTCACATAAATTCAAGTTCATCATCTTTGTAATATTCTATCCGATAGAACTTGTCTACTTGTGATTCTTGTATTACTAGCGAATTAAGTTTCCTAGTACTTATCTTGAGATTTATTAACTAAATTAGAAAAGTTCATGTCGAATTTTCTAATTAGTTATTAAACACTTGATAATAGTTTGGATTGATTTTATAACACCACATCAAGTTAATATACAGTTATATTCAACTTGAAATCCGAGTCAATTTATTCCGCACAAAATATTCGTTTAAGTGAAAATTATTTAACGAATAAATTTTGAGAATTTGATATAGATTGTATTCAACCCCCCCTTCTACAATCATAGTGGACCTAACACATACCGACAGATTTATTAAGTCATACCGACCAAGATTTAAGTCATACCGAAGGAAAATTATGTCTTGGAGCAAGTTTAAGTCATGTTGACACAAATCAAGATCCTAATTTTATTCCATCAAAAATCTATCTCGAATTTTTAACTCACTTAAAAATTCATCATGTCTTCAAAAAGCATTGTTAAGATTCCCATGTTTAACAAGGACAATTATTCAATGTGGAAAAATAAAATGGAGTTGTTTCTTGATGTCGCAAATTCTAAATATTTGGGTGTTCTACAGAACGGACCTATAATTCCAAAAGAATATGTATCTGAATCTATTGTTGGAGGAATTGTTGTAACACCTGCATCATCTTTTCCAAAGCCTGCTGCTTCTTTTACTCCTGATGAAAAAGAGGACGCAGGACTAGATAAGAATTTGAGACTTATTCTAATAGATTCCCTGGATGCTGTGATGTACAGTCATGTGATAAATTGTAAAACTGCAAAACACATGTGGGAAACTATTGAGACTATCAATGAAGGAACTGATGAAGTCAGGGAAAACAGACTTCAGATTTTAACCTCTGAGTATGAACACTTTAGAGCTGGCCTTAATGAAGGTATTCAGGAAGTGTTTGAAAGGTATAACAAAATAATCAACAACTTGCAAGTTCATGGCAAGCAATATACACAGAAGGAGATTAATATGAAGTTTTTGTTGACTATGCCCACTCATCTTGAACATAGGATTACAGCCATCAGAGAATCAAGAGATTTGAATAAGGTTTCTCTTGAAAGGTTGTTTGGTGTTCTGAAAACCTATGAACTGGAACAAGTACAGCAGAGGGAGGTCTCTGGTAAAGGAAGAGTGCCAAGTTCATCTACAGCTCTTGTAGTTGAGGCACCTAAGGAAGTGGAAGCTAAGGTTGTTCTACCTTACAGCTCAGACAAGCAAACTCAAAGAAGAGATTTTGTTGCTGAGAAGAAAAAAACTTAGCTTACTCAGTTATAATACCACTCAAAGTGGTGTCTGAGGAGGGTAGCTGTACGCAGACCATGCCCCTATACAATAGGGAGGCTGTTTCCGAAGGACCCCCGGCTGAGAAGAAGAAACCTGGAAAAGCCTATGTTGCTGCTGGTAAGAGTTGGGATGACACGGACAGCGAAGATGAAGAATATGGAAATTTTGCGTTGGTGGCAAATGATGAAGCATCTGATCATCACAACAAACCGGTAATTGTTACTAACACTAATTTGATTCGTAGTCTATACAATTCCTTAGATAATGCACAAACTGGATATAATAGACTAGATCTGCTAAGCACTAAACTTGGAAATGAAGTGTCAGAATTGAAAAAGGTACATATTAATCAAGATCAACAAAAAGATGAAATAACAATGCTTTATAAAAAGGAGAAAGCTATTCTAGAAGTTGTAGGCAAACAAATGGCTAGAATTACTGAACTTGAAACACATGTCAGGGCTTGTTATAATTCTGTTAAAGTTTCCAAAGAGTTTTTTAACAATCAAGTTGTAGAACGAACAACAGGTATAGGGTATGGTTACAATGAAGCTGTTGGATCGTTGGGCATAAATTCCCCTAACCCTGTTAGTGCTAAAGAAAGGGGAATACCACATGTGCTCAAAAATGTTAAAGAACCTCTATTTAAAAAATCTGATGCTGGACCACCAGATATTCTTTCTATGGTTATCCAAGAAGAAATGAGAAATGAGGATAGTGCAAATGGCACAGTCTTTGTTAAGGATAAATGTGTTAAGGAGAAATCTGTTAAGAAAGCTAATCCAAAGAATGTTTCATTAAAAAAAGATGTCACGGTCTTTGTTAAGGCTAAATCAGTTGAGGACACTAATACAACGAATGTTTCATCCAAGAAAGATGTACCTAAAGTGCCAGTCAAAGTTGTTGAATCAGCTAGTTCTTCTAAGACTGGATTAGGTAGTAATAAGTTGAAACAGAAAAATACCATGCCTATCATTGTTTCTAATCATAAAGCATGTGGTGTTATCAATTGTATGTCTTGTGCTTTTAACAGTATGCGTGCTTATTTTAATGGTAGTTATGCATGTGTTAAACAGACTGCTCCTCGACAGCACATGAACAGGAACAATAATGTTCGATCAAAGACTGCTTTTCCTCCTCAAGTTAGGAGAGAGACATTTGTACCTAAGTCTAAACAAAAGGTTACCAAGAATGTTTACCAGGTCAAATGTCCAGTCAATGACACAAGTGTTATTGCTGCTACAGAAACATGGATACCCAAGATAAAACGAAAGATTTTCAAATCTGTTTATAAGGTTAAATGTTTATTGACTAAAGAGGTTAAAATTAAAAATGTTGTTTTGCCTGATAAAGGTCAATACTTTAAATCCGCAGGACCCAATCAAATTTGGGTCCCGAAGAAGGTTTAATCCATTTGTCATTGCAGGGTATTGAACAGGTTGAACGAGTAACCTGGATCTTGGACAGTGGATGTTCAAGGCATATGACTGGAGACAGAACCCTGCTGACAAATGTGGTGGAGAAGGCTGGCCCAGTAGTTACCTTTGGAGATAACAGCAAAGGTAGAACTGCTGGATATGGCAGACTTGAAGCTGGAAATGTTATCATTAAAGAAGTGTCCTTTGTAAAAGGACTTGAGCATAATTTGCTCAGTATCAGTCAATTCTGTGACAAGGGATTTGAAGTCTACTTTAACAAAAAGAATTTTCTGATTACACACAAAAGAAATGAACAACCATCTCTAACGGGAGTCAGAAAAGGAAACTTGTATGTAGCCAACATGAACACTAGAAGCACTGAAGAAATCAATTGCTTCTATTCTAAAGCATCCATAAATGAAAGTTGGCTATGGCACAAGAAACTTTCTCACCTAAATTTCAAGACGATGAACTCTCTGGTTAAGAGAGAATTGGTGAGAGGTTTACCTTCTATGGAATTTACACAGGAAGGACTATGTGATGCCTGTCAAAAAGGCAAACTAAAAAGGGCAACTCACAGAAGCACTGATATGTCTTCAATAACTGAACCTTTACAGTTACTTCACATGGATCTATTTGGTCCAGTGAATGTGATGTCTATGTCAAAGAAAAGATATGCTCTTGTGATTGTTGATGATTTTTCAAAGTTCACATAGGTCTTGTTCCTGAATTCTAAAGATGAGACTCCACAACTGGTGATTGATCACATCAAGTTAATTGAGTTGGATTCCAAGTATCCAGTAAGGGCTATAAGGTCAGACAATGGAACTGAATTTAAGAATGCAGTTCTGAATGACTTTTGTACTGAAAAAGGTATAACCAGACAATACTCAGCTCCAAGAACTCCTCAGCAAAATGGGGTAGTTGAAAGAAAGAATAGAACCTTGATTGAAGCTGCACGTACTATGTTAAGTGAATCAAGGCTTCCATTGTATTTTTGGGCTGAAGCTGTCGACACTGCTTGCTATACTCAGAATCGAACTCTTATCAACAAAGACTTAATGAAAACACCCTATGGAGCTATGAATGAAAAGAAACCAACACTCAAATACTTTCACGTATTTGGAGCAAAATGCTTTGTACTTAAAGAAGGAGATGATCAAGGTGGAAAATTTGAAGCCAAAGCACATGAAGCAATTTTTGTTGGTTATGAAAGAAGAGCTTATAAGGTGTATTTGATTGAACATCAGAAGATGATGGAAAGTGTCAATGTTACATTTGATGACACTAAACTCCCTAGTATCCAAACTGAAGATTCATCTGAAAAGCTATCTTTTGAAGATATGACAGATCTAGATCCAGATGATGATAGTCCACCTGATGTTTTTGCTGATGCAAATGACAACAATGACAATGATGAGTCTAATCAGAATAATGGTGGTGAAAATAATGATAATATTGAAAACACCACTCATACTTCTGAACACTCATCTAATCATCCTGACAACAACTCAGGGGGAGCTAATGAAGGATCTACTAGTCATACTCAACATCACAATGAAGAACAAGGTGAATCATCAAGACTAAATCTTCCCAGACAGACTGTTTGGAATAGAGCTCATCCTGTTGAGCTAATCGTTGGTGATCCAGATGTTGGTGTAAAGACTAGAAGAGCTTTTCAAAATCAATGTAATTATTCAGGGTTTCTATCTGAAATGGAACCTAAGAAAATTGAAGAAGCTCTTTCAGATCCTGATTGGGTGATTGCTATGCAAGATGAACTCAATCAATTTAAACAACAAGAAGTATGGAAGCTAGTACCCAGACCTACAGATAGAACAGTGGTTGGTACTAGGTGGGTATTCAGAAACAAACTTGATGAAGATGGTACAGTAACAAGAAATAAAGCAAGACTGGTAGCAAAAGGTTACTCACAATCTGAAGGCATTGACTATGATGAGACCTATGCTCCAGTGGCTAGACTTGAGGCCATTAGGATATTCTTGGCATTTGCGGCATTTTCTAACTTTAATGTTTATCAAATGGATGTCAAGAGTGCCTTTCTGAATGGAAAGCTGGATGAAGAGGTATATGTAGAACAGCCACCTGGTTTTGAAGATCCAGATCTATTGGGTTATGTTTACTTTCTCTTCAAAGCCATTTATGGTCTTAAACAAGCACCAAGGAAATAGTATGACACTCTCTCTGAATTTTTACTTGAAAATGAATTTACTAGAGGTGTCATAGACAAAACTCTCTTCACAAAGAAACATAAGAATGATACAATATTAGTTCAAATTTATGTGGACGATATAATATTCGGGTCTACTAATGATCTTCTTTGCAAGAAATTTTCAAAGTTAATGCAAGGTAAATTCGGAATGAGCATGATGGGAGAGCTGAAGTTCTTTCTTGGGTTACAAATAAATCAAAGGCAAGATGGTATATTTATTTGTCAATCCAAGTACATCAAAGAGCTTCTCAAGAAATATCAAATGGAGGACTCTTCTTCAGCAAAGACACCATCATCCACAGCTGTCAAATTTGGAGCATGTGAAAATTCTGCTAAGGTAGATATTACAAGCTACAGAGGTATGATAGGCTCATTACTTTACCTTACTGCAAGTAGACCTGATATTATGCATGCTACGTGTTTGTGTGCAAGGTTCAAATCGGATCCTAGAGATGTTCATCTCATTGCTGTTAAACGAATTCTGAGATATCTTAAGGGTACGCCTAATTTAGGTATCTGGTACCCTAAAGATTCTGGTTTTAATCTTGTTGGATATACAGATTCTGATTATGCAGGAAGTGTTGTAGATAGAAAAAACACCTCTGGGAGTTGTCAATTCCTAGGTGGTAGATTGGTTTCATGGTACAGCAAGAAACAACAAACAGTTTCCAACTCTACAGCCGAAGCTGAATATATAGCTGCTGGAAGCTGTTGTGCTCAAATCTTGTGGATTAGGAATCAACTGATGGACTATGGCTTTGTATTACAAAATATTCCTATTTTGTGTGATAATACAAGTGCCATAGCAATCTCCAACAATCCTGTGTAGCATTCAAGGACAAAGCATATAGATATCAAGTATCATTTTATTAGAGAGCATGTCATGAATGGTACAGTGGAATTACTGTTTGTACCCACTAAAGAACAAACAGCAGATATTTTTACTAAGTCGCTCGACGAATCCACATTCACCAAAATTGTTGGTGAATTGGGTATGTTGAACAGTCCTAGTAATTAATCTAGTTAATATCTGAGGTTTGATCTTTAATAATTAACAAGTGATTAGTTTGTGAATATTTAAAAAAATAAAAAAAAAAATAAAAAAAAAATCACTTGTTTAATTATTTTATCAACTTGTTTTTCTTGTTGGTTATTGTATTTATCACTTTGTTTAATTAAATATTTGTTATTCCATATTTCTATAATTATAGAATAATTGTATGTATTTATTTTATTTGTTTAGAATATTTTATTTAATGTTTTGTAATGTTTGTCCTGTTAATATTGTTTTATTTCCGTTATGAGATTAATCTATATTAGTTATTTCTATTTTTATTATTTGTTTGATTTATAATATTATTTTTAATATATTTTTCTGTATTATTAGTTGTAAATATTTGTGTGTTTAATTAAATTATTTGTATTTTCTTTAATTTATTTTAAGTAGATATGACTTAAAATTAAATCTAAACTGCAATATGACTTGTTTTTAATTGTTTTTCTGGTCGGTATGACTTATTTGTTATATTGATCAAATTAAGTCTTATTAGTTTAAGTCATAACGAATTATGTCTTTGCAGTTAAGTCATATTCGCTGGTAGTTGTACTTAAGTCTTATTCGAATAATAGTTAAATAGAATTAAGTCTTGTCTATTCTAAGTTAAGTCTGTACAGTTTTTAAGTCATAACGAGTCTAGTTTTATTTATTTAAGTCATAATCAGTTAAGTCTTGTATATAGTTTAAGTCATATTCGTTTATTTCGTTTATAGCATTAAGTCATAATCGAGTATAATATGTATATATTAGTTATAATAGATTAAGTCATATTCAGTCTTAGTCTTATTTAAGTCATAATCATACGTTAGTATATATATATATAACAGAGTAGAAATGTTATGTCATATTTCATTTTATGTCATTCTCTCATGTTAAGTCATAGAGAACATTTAACCGATACATACATATACATACACATCTAGTAACGAATTGCTGCCCGTTTTTTCACTCAAATCACACTGTAATCAAGCTTTAAGAACGTTTAAACGATTCCTTGTGTTCTCCTCTTCAATTCGACTGATCAATCGACGTTTTTGGTCGAATATTCGAGATTTTCATTTCCGAAAATCGTGATTTTCGATCTAAAATTCTGAACTTTTGGTTTTGATTTTACAAAATGTAAAAATACTGGTGTGTTCGTGTGTGTATCAAGATCATTGTGTGAATTTTTCAGAATTTTTGAACAACTTTGATTATTTTCGAATTTTTAATTAATTATTAATTCGAAATAAATCAATTTAATTAATTATTTTGTAAAATCTGAAATTTTCAAAGTGTTAAAATTTGATAAAAATGGCTGGTAATAACAATGATCGTTTTCAAATAGTTAAGCATAATTTGATCGGATATTTTGATCCCGAAAAATGTTCACTCGAACGTTTTCGACCGTGGATTCGATTTTTGAATGATCATTCACTAGTTCGCACGGCTTTGAGTTTAGATACTCCTTTAAAAATTGAACCCCTGCGAATTATGTGTACTACTGCTATCGTTTCTAACGATAACAGATCGTTTGTTTTCACTCTTGGAGACAATCAGTACACAGTGGATGAATCTGTCATTAATACGGTCTTAAACTTTCCAAATGACAATTTTGAGGATTATCCGTCAGATGAGGAATTAACTAATTTCTTTGCTGGTATTCATTATCAAGACAGAGCAGATCTTCCTGTCTTGAATAAAAAGTTTCTAGTTCAGGAATGGGATTATGTGTTCGACACACTAGCCAAGGTCTTTGCCAATTCCACAAAAAGAAACTTCGGAATATTACCTTCCTTTATGCAGCATATTGGATTTGCAGTTGCTTATAATCGAAGAATCAACATTGGCAGCCTTCTGTGTGGACCTATGGTTAGAAGAGTAATCAATGCTAAAAGGAATTTTGACAGGGGCGATAAAGTTCAATGCTTTTACCCAAGATTCCTTTCCTTGATTTTTAATCATTTGGTAGAATTACAATATCATGCTCCATTTCTGAATAGTGAAGCAATGGTGTCGGGTAAACCTTCGACAAGATTATTCACTGAGTACGGTGTCAAACCTAAATTGTCAAATGTGCCAGTAGTTGTCACTCAATACATGTCAAACTTTATACAACTACCCATCATTGCACCTGTACCTTTACCCGAGGAAAATGAACCACTACCTGAGCAAGCAGAACCAATAGTGGAACCTGAAGCTGAACAAGAGGTACCTATTCAGCAAATTGAACCTGTTCAAGAACAACTGCTTCAAACTACTCAAGCTGCAATCTCTTCGGCACCTGCTGACCAGGTATTGACTTCTAATCTCTCTATAACTTCTATTGCTGAACAATCTACTTCCGGAACCCAAGTGGTTGATAGGGCTAACCAAGGGATTGTAAGACCGCAATCTCGAACCCCGGTCATAGAGCCAAACACTGAATCTACATCACTTAAAACTTTCCACTCCAGAAAGAAAATTCCCTTTCAAAGAGCAAAGAAAAGAAGTAATATAATGAGTGAACCCACAGCTCTGCCTCTACAAAAGAAAAGTAGAACTGATTCAGAGGCAACTGTAAGCCCATCCGTATCTTCCCAACAAGATATGGACATTGATATGGCCATGCAACAGTTACTAGGATCATCCTCTCAACAGGATGATACTATTGAAATTCGCCATAGGGCCATGGCATCCTGTAATGTGTCAAGCACAACCCCTTTGTTATTACTAACAATGGGAGAACATATAGATTATGATGAAAATAGGGATACATTGACAGGAGAGCACATTGAGTCTGAAACAGTGCCTACCATAGTTACGGTAGAAGAGTCTTCACAAACTTCTGAGGGAAATCTTGGTTCCTTGCCAACTTTAATGGAACCATCATCTCCCCTCCTAGGAGAAACATTCCTAGATCCCTCAAGGGAGTTTCCACTCGAAGTTTCGATTGAAGAAAGTGGAAGGCAACTTGATCAATCTACTACTGAAGCAATTCAGATTACAAATCCAAATGTACAAGTAGTTATGATTGAGGACAGGGATTTGTGAACTCCCATTGCACCACCACTGACCTTCCCAGAGGAGGCTAGGGTGATTTTAACTGCAGGTACCGCTTATGGAAAATCTAAGGAAATTGAGAGGAGTGATGTGAGGATCACCACAAAATTGAGTGATACACATGCACATCAGGTGAGTGAAATTCAGAGTGAAACTCAGGTGAGTGCACACACAGATACATACACTCTCTCATTGTTACAAAAGATACAAAATCTGGAAAGGGAACTGGAAGCAAGTAAAGCTGAAGCTAGATTACTTCGAGCACAAGTGGATAAACAGTCTTCTCCATCCACCTCTATTGATAATCAGCTTACTTCGATAAAAGGTGACATCAACAAATTGAAGACATTCTTCACTAATAAAATCAACACTCTCGAACTTTCTTATGAAAAAGCTCTTGATGATTCTGGTGAGGTCACTGTGGCACAAGATAAAATTATTGCTGAAATCTCCAACAAGGTTGACAATCTACAGGAAGAAGTACATGAAAATCAGCGTTCTACTGATTTTCGACTAGATCAAATTGAGAAGCAAAATGCACATCAAGCTAAAGGATTAAGGCATTTATTTAATCTGATAAGTCAAAATCGCACACCAACAACTGAAGAAAGAGAATTCTTTGCAAGAACAGGTGGTGATGATGATGAGCGAGATCCTGGAGCTGATGCAACTGGTAAATCTGTAGAGGATTCCTCAACTAAGGGGGAGAAATCACAACAGGCACAGAAATCACAAGGGGAGAAATCACAAGGGGAGAAAGGAGATAAATCTGATACAGACAGTGAAGACAGGAGGAATAAGGGGAAGAAGAAAGTTGTTGTAGATGATCAAGTCAAAGACATAGAATATTTCTACATGGGTGAACCGGATAATCTTGACGTTTTTGATTTTTCTGATGAAGGTGAGAAATTACCTGAACCAGATTTAAGTCACTGGGAAGGAGAAGAACCAGTGACATCTGAATATGAAGCTCAACAAGCAGAGAAAGAATCTGAAGAGTTATTTGCTCAGAGAGAAGCTAATTTGCTGATGAGAGAAGAAAAGCTTCAAAAGTCATTAGAGCAAATTGCACGAAATGAAGAACTTCAGAAAGCTGAACAGCAAGCACTACAACGATTACATGCTATAAATGTTGAGAAGAGAAAGACATATATCAGACTCAAGAGCGGTGACAAATGGGAACGTGCTCAAAAAGCAATTGATTCACCTCAGAGTTCTAATTATGAAGATCGTCGTCTTGGAGAAATTCTTGAGGAATTCAAACTGGCAAATCCAATTCATGATATGTATATAAGGGCCTTAAGGTAGAAGTCATCAGGATAACTACTGCATTTGACCCCAAATCTGATGAGCTGGTAATATTTATGGATTGTCATAATGTTGGAACTTTCAGAGTATCTATTCATTTCTTTTATGACAGATCGCTGACAGAGATTTGGGTACTTAGGCCTAAGGTGAGAACATCGTCTGAGCTAGGTGTTTTGCTACATGAAAAGTTCAAAGAATTTGCTGAAAGAGTTGGACTAGAAGTGATTAAGGATCCTCCACAAGTAAAATTTCTTAAGGGAGAGGTACTTCATTCAATCAATCTTCAGACAGATGAGTTATATGAACATCATGCAAAACACTTGGTATATGCTGAATATGCTCTCAGAAATCATGGATTCTTGACTGAAGAAAAGGTAATAGCTGCAGATCACATTCGATCCTATGCACAAACGAATATATAAAAGATTACAAGAAATTTCAAGGTGAACTGAGAAAGAAGCTTGGAATTCCTTTAATCTTACCTCAAGGATTGTCATCAAGAAGAGAGCGTCTAGTTGATTCTGATTTACACAGGAAACTTCAAGTCACAGATGAGCCAGAAGAAGGAGAATTTAGGCGAGAAGACAGTAATTGAAGAACAGCTCTACATGTATTATCTTTAGAGCTAGATAGGTCAAGATAGGAATATGTTAAATATGATCAGGCTAAAGGATCATCTATCTTGTATTTATCATTTTGTTTGAATCTGGAAATGTTTAATATAAACCAGAACTGTTTGATATTTGCTTTACGTTTAATATTTTTCTTTCATTTGGTTAAGTTGAATTAGTTGAGGTATCCTCTAGGTATTTGGTTGTTATTGTCTAACAAACAAATAGGGGGAGATTGAAAGGCATATGAATCAGCCTATTTGTAGTTCGAGGATCCTAATCAACTTAAACCAAATTGTAATAAGTAAATATCCGTATGATCTGTCACAGGAATCTCAGAAAGCAATATCTGTCAGAAGAAAGAAGGAAGTCAATCTATAGTTTTGATGTTTCACACTGGAAGACGTATCAGGTATCTGATCAAGCTTCAGTATAACATTGAAGTGAATGGATTCATTTACAGTGACAGAGATTTTTCGAGTGATAGATTGAAAATCAATCAAAGTACAAGAAAATTGAGAGAAGAAATAAACCACAGCTTAAAGTCAGAAGTGAAGAAGCATCATTGAAGTTAGTCGTTCATGAACCAGACAGTACATCGAACGTTAATGTGACGCCCCCAGATCTGGGGTCGGAGATCTAGGCGCTCACGGTCCATTTTCCATCAATAACATACCTGTTCTTCCACATAATATATGTAACAGCCATCGACCCCGCAATAAAACTCACACCGCACACACACACACACACAGGTTAGAGTCTCAGAAACGTCATACACTTGATTGAGCAAAAGTAAAAGTTTCAGATTATTACAGACCGAATTAAATAGCATTTATGCTACCAACAACACTTCGATATGAAGCGGTGTTAGTGGCTTGAATGTTTGTTACGGTACACTGCCTTGCACAGGTCATACTTATAAATAAAACTTACTAACAAAAGTTGCCAACCAATCCGGCTAATGGGGCCTACCGGTGGAATCTCAACTGCTGCCTCGGGCCTAGTCACCTGCTTTCGGGCAGTCTGTCTGGGTCTTGCCATTTCTCTTAACTGTTGTGTTTGTAAATTTGAAAACATGCAAGAGTGAGCAACTATAGCTCAGCAAGAAATATAAGTATAAGGTAAGCAATATAACATTACATGTGTTTAGCAGTTATTAAACTCGTTTATATCAATCAGTTATAAATCATTTGTCATCGTTGATAAATTTCAAAGGTGCACCAATGCGTGCCCTTGTTTTCAAAGTAAACTTGCAGTTCTTGATACTGTATGAAGTCAACATCTTTCTCATCAAAAATATAACACTATCGGCAACTTGGCACATAGGCCTAAGAAGCAGTGTCAGAGCATTTTTCCAAAGTGGAGGAATGGGACTTAAAGAAAACATAAAACCTGACAGGGATTGACGATGATCAGTCGCCACATCCAAGTCCAATAATCCGCGGGTCTTCTCTACCGGTAGAAGGATAGAAACTACATCCGTAACTATCCCCGGGTGAAAACTACATCCATAATCACCCTCGATGAAAACTACATCCGTAATCATCCTTCGGCAACACCTGGGCCGGAATAATAATTGATGGACCGCCTGGCTCACGGCCGCTTACACATCCCGGAAATCGTTCGTCAACGATTCCCACACCTGCCAGAGTCCCTTTTCTTTTTCTTTTAAAAACTTTATTTTGATTGAAAACTGAGTAGTTGAGGTCCGACATCAGTCGACCGATGATTCTTGAAATCATACAAGAAGCAAACCTGACCGGGGGTTTTCGAAAATGTTTTGAGTTCGAAAGAGTTCGAGTTTGAAAGTGCTAAAGGTATCTTGGATTAGCTTTGTCTTTAAAATAATGAACAATAATTAATAAATGGTATTTTAAGATTTAATATTAATAATTAATAAAATAATTATTTAAATTAAATAAGCTTTTAATCCAAGATAGGGATTTTTGAGTATCTATGATGATATAAAGATAGTTACTTAAGTATACGATACTTCCCGAATGACCCTTCGGGTTTTTCGCAATTTAATTAGGATATAATAATATACCGCTCCCCGGTCAATAGTACATATGGACCGCTACGACCTCTATTGCTAGAGTCGTTGTCCGAAGAAAACATTTCATTCTAAGTTCAAGGGGTGCAAACATATATGTGCTTATACATCTCAATTTCATCATTACTTCAATAAGCATAAACATTTGATACGATTGAAAACTACAAACACAACAGTGAAAGTCCTTATATATGTAAGTTTTAAAAAGTAAACTTGCCTTGGTGAGGTTGGGGTGGTCGAGCTTGCGGAGTGGAATGATCTATACATAATCAATAGCCGTTCGTTAGTACCTTAACAATATCTCTTTTAATTGCGAGGTTTTAGGGGGTACAAAATTAACTTAATGACTTCGTCTTATGACTCTCTAGCCCCACTATAGGTTCATTTCATCACTCGATTACGCTCGTCACTTATCCGACTTAATTTGGTTACTATATCCGAATCATATTCAATCCCCCTAAAATCACACTCCACTTACGACTTTTTCACTTGCGCGAATTTTACTCTAACATTTTTATAAAATTGAAAAATACATATTTTAATCCAATTCATTTTGGGTAGCCTTCACCACTGCATTTACTAGCTCCTCTAATTTTTCCATGATCCTATATAAATTTTTAGGGGTTTAAACAAGGTTCACAAGGGGACCATTTAGTGCAGTCCGGATTCCAGAAACACATTTCACTTCTCAGGCCATAACTCAAAATCTATACATCACCTAGTTATGAACCTTATATTTCTGGAAACTACATTCAAATACCTTTCCAACAATATATATTAAGACTTCAGGGGACAAGATTTAGGGGTTCAAAACCCTCCTACAAGACAGTACAAGTTCCTGGAAAATTACTCAGCATGCTTTTACCACTTAACCATTCAAGAATCTTATATAAACATCACAACCATCATCTAAACCACCAAGATCATACTCTATAGCATACATGGAGTTACATACACTAACCACAAGCTTAAAAATCACAACCACAACATTTAAACTCAAGATCTACATCATCCATCACTTATATGTCCAAGATTCACACTAACATCCATGGATCTAACATTAAACACCACAAATAATTCATGGCCAAGAGGGGTTAGGGTTTTATACCTTCTTGAGTATCTAGGAGCCTTGGGTATGCCTTACAAGTCTGAAGAACACCTTGGATGAGCTCCTACAATCGTCACAACTCAAGATCTAAATGAAAACTAAACATTGATACTATTCATCAAAACTTCAACAATTTATAACTTGAAAACTAATGGATGAAAGGGGTTGGAATTCATAGCATACCTTTCTTATATGGTGTAGAGTACCTAGGATTTTTGTCTTGAATTAAGAGTGATGAGAAGTGGAAGAAAAGAATTTTTCTTCCCCTTTCTTTGTGCTTGGCCGAGAGCTTCAAGAGCTTGGGGGGGAGAGAGAGTTTTTGTTTTGTTTTTTGGTGTTGGTTGAATAAAGTAAGGTGTGTTGGGTGATATGTATTAGGTGTATGTATAATGCATCACATGTTGCAAGTCTAGTGCCTAGGCCATACCTCCTTGTCTCCTTGGACAATGCACCAAACTAGTCACTATTCCTCTTGTTATCTTTGTATTACTAGTTTGCTTTTCTAACTACCTAGTTGCATGGGACTTGCATGCAATATCTTTCCTTGTATCATTATTCTTCCACCAATGCTTGTCACTTAATCTTTAATTCGTATCGTATCTTAATTAATTTCTCGTAATAATACTTTGTCGCGTAGAGAGTTCCCTTGTAATTCCTTAGGTGCTTAATTGTGTAAATTCCTCGAATATCCATAACTCCTCGTCATAATTCTTAATAAATCTTTTAATACTCTAATCACTCTCAAATCCCAAGTTTTATAAATCTTACTAACAATAAGACTCTTGCCTTCAACAACCTCCCCTTTATCTTACATGGTGAATGTAACAACATAATTTCTCAGACAATCAATTCCATTAAACAACATGGATGACTCAAAAGGTTCCAAATTCACAATGTCATATGATATTATATAAAAGAAAATATTACAAAAATTAGGGTTCTTACAGTCAACATAAGTCAGTGGTAATTCTTTATTATTTTCCATGGTTTGGAAGAATTAAATTAATTAGTTATTGATTTAATTTAATTCGTTTTTAATTGATATAAATCTTTTAATTGATTTAATTAATGAATTAATTCTAATAGAATTAATTTATTTATTAAATTAATTATTGTATCAATTAATCATGAATTAGTTAATCATTAATTAATTAAAAGGATCAATATGACTTAATTAAATGCTGAATAGATTATGTCTTTACTAAGTTTGGTTAGGTATGACTTAAATTAAGTCATACCGACATGACTTAAGTCTAAGTCATACCGAGCAGAAGAATTAGGTCATACCGACTGCTGCAAGGAATTAAGTCTTACCGACCTCAAAGCTGCTAGGTCATACCGAGGGAATTAAGTCATACCGAAGCAAGATATTTCTGGAAAGGTGTTAGGTCATATTGACAAAAGTGTTTAGGTCATAGCGACCACACTGTTGAAGATTAAGTCATACCGACACATTTTCTAAGTCATACCGACAGAAAATAAGTCATATCTAAGGTTTAATTATGTCTTGGAGCAAGATTAAGTCATGCTGACAGCTGATTTAATAGGTCTTGAAGCAGTTTAAGTCATATCTAATGAGTACAAACCTATATAACACAGCAGAAGCAGTAGAATGAAAAAAAGAAAAAAACACAGCAGAAATCCAGGAAATACACAGCAGCTTTCTCTCTCAAATATCAAGAACACCAAGAACAAATTAATTCACATAAATTCAAGTTCATCATCTTTGTAATATTCTATCCGATAGAACTTGTCTACTTGTGATTCTTGTATTACTAGCGAATTAAGTTTCCTAGTACTTATCTTGAGATTTATTAAATAAATTAGAAAAGTTCATGTCGAATTTTCTAATTAGTTATTAAACACTTGATAATAGTTTGGATTGATTTTATAACACCACATCAAGTTAATATACAGTTATATTCAACTTGAAATCCGAGTCAATTTATTCCGCACAAAATATTCGTTTAAGTGAAAATTATTTAACGAATAAATTTTGAGAAATTGATATAGATTGTATTCAACCCCCCCTTCTACAATCATAGTGGACCTAACACATACCGACAGATTTATTAAGTCATACCGACCAAGATTTAAGTCATACCGAAGGAAAATTATGTCTTGGAGCAAGTTTAAGTCATGTTGACAGCTGATTTATTATGTCTTGAAGCAGTTTAAGTCATACCAGATCAATAAAATATCCTACAGAAAGCCAGCAAGACTTAAATGACTATATAAATACAGACAGAAGTAGCAGACACAGCAGAACAGCTCAGAACCTTCACCTCTCCAGAAAAATCACAGCAGAGAGAGACCAAGAGAGAAAATGGTTCCTTGAACATCAAATAAATTCTTGTAAATTATTTCTAGCTTGTATTGTTAAATCTAAACCACTAGAAATTGTTCACTTGTACTTGTGGAACTATCTAGCGGATTAAGTTCCCTAGAACCTCTCGATATTTTTATTACAAATATAGAAAAGTTCATGTCGAATTTTCTATAGAATTTGTAATAATTAATTTCAATCTTTTTACTTACAAATATAGAAAAATTCATGTCGAATTTTTCTATAGAATTTGTAATAATTAGTTTGGTCATCAAACCTTGTAATTTGTACCCATGCATTAAGGCACACCCCATCAAGTTTAATATAATTTTATATTCAACTTGAAATATTGGTATTCGTTTATTCCG
Source organism: Saposhnikovia divaricata (assembly GCA_036435485.1). Classification (NCBI taxonomy): domain Eukaryota; kingdom Viridiplantae; phylum Streptophyta; class Magnoliopsida; order Apiales; family Apiaceae; genus Saposhnikovia; species Saposhnikovia divaricata. Next base: position 90,576,419 of record CM071596.1, read on the forward strand.
CATCAATTTGTTCTTGATTTAATATATTAAGAAAAGAGCAAATTCGATACAACGGTATAGTTTGTATTCAATCCCCCTTCTACAAACTATTTTGGACCTAACAATTGGTATCAGAGCCTTTTGATTGACGCACAAATCACGATTCGTATTTTTGTGGTCCTCCAATTGGATTTCGAGTTTGTTGACCCATACAGAAATTAAATCCGGTATTACACCAAAAAGTCAACTCCTCTATTTTCGATTTTTTAACCTTCAAAAAATTCAATACTTGAGATTTTTGAACTTTAAATAATTTGAACTTATTTTTGGATTCTTTAACTTTCAAAATTTTCAATTTTGAGATTTTTGAATTTTAAATAATCTAAATTTATTTTCGGATTCTTTAACCTTTAAAAATTCTCAATTTATGATATTTTTGATTTTTAAACAATATGAGTTTATTTTCAATTGTTAATTAAATTGAATTTATTCTCAAATTGTTTGATCTTCAAAAATTTTCATTTTATGATATTTTTGATTGTTAAGTAATCTTAACTTATATTCGAATTTTTTAATTCTTGAAATAATTAATTCTTGAAAATTTTGATTTTTAAACAACTTGAGTTTATTTTCAAATTGTTTAATTTTCAAAATTTTTAATTCTTGATAATTTCGAATTTTAATTAACTTGAATTTATTTTCGGATTTTTTAACTCTAAAAAATTTCATTTGTTGAGATTTTTTTTGATTCTTAATTAATTTGACTCTAATTTCGAATTTTAATTAATTTGAACTTACTTACAGATTTTTTATTTCTCAAAAAATTTTTGAGTCCTTGAAGTTTTTGAATTTTAAATATTTTGAATTTATTCTAAGCCAATAGTTCTAAGAAGGTTGTTAGTTGAAGATTCCTATGAATTGTCAAAGATGATTTGAATCTTTTGAAGAAAATGCATTTTTCAATGAAATTAATTTCTACCTACTGAAGAAAAATTTGTGGAAGCTCCTCAAAATTATATCCATAGAATTCACTGGTTTTTCAGAAGCAGGAATGGAAGAGGTTTTAGTGGATAGAATTTTTCTCGAAGATTTGAATTAAATCTATTGATTCTGTGATATATAAACACTAAGTGGATTGCTCCAATGTAACACCTACTACACTTAGTGGATTGTACCAAGAAATATCTTTCAAGGAATCAATAGAGATTTTAGAAAAGTGGAATCAAGGAGGTTTGAGAATGAACTAGACAGTTAGACATCTCAGTCATGAATTAATGATGGAACCTCAGAACATACATGAAGAGTTACTAATTTAGAAAGAGTACAAATGTTTAATCCAGGAATTAGGCCTATCTATTCCGAAGCAGAAACTCTTCAGGATACAGTTCAAGAGGTGGCTACAAGACTGAGTTGGTGGAAAGAAACAAGACCTGATAGTTGCAGTTATGAAAAGCTATATGTGACAAGTAACTATCAAGGTGTGCAACATGGTACAGAATTCTGACAAACAAGGATGAATAGGGATTCATTAAATGAGATGAAACAGAAGCATCAGTGCAGAACTTATCTTGCTGAAGAAAAGAGTTGGGATGGATCAGATGATGATGAGAAGAGCATAATTAATATCTTGCCTTCATAGCAATCTCTGAAGATGATTCACCTCACATGTCTCAGGTATCAATTCTTCGAACTAGTGTAATATGTAATTCTCAGAAATTCAAAGCATGTTAAGATCTTAGTTTTTAATTATTATATCTTTGGTTAGAAGATCTTATTATGTGTATGAATATTTGTTGAATTTAATTAATTGCAATAGTGAGTTAGAAGTGTTCTTTAAACAATATCTCTCAATTATTAAATGATATATGTCAAGCATATATGACCTCTGCTTAAGTTAGTTTCAGGATCCCCAGTAGAACAAGATTTGCTTATTCATTCTGAATTGTTTGTTAAGGTTTAAAAAGTTTAAAAGATGGAATAATTACCTAGGGTGTCAGTAGAGCATCAAGTCATTTGTAAAACTGACTTAGGTAATAGAGATTATATAATATAATATAACAATAGGAATGGATTGGATAGAATTAGTGATTAATTGTTAATTCTTCTATTCCATGTATGTTTAGAAAATTATTGAATATCTGTAAATCTGCTTGCTACCTGTTACACAAGTGTACACAGGTTAAAGTAGATAGTACTGAATTTTCTAAAATGCATAACATGCCTAATTTGCATAATTCTTATCTGCAATGTTTTAATGCTGAATGTATGCAATGTATTCTTATTATCATGCCTGCTCATTTCAAATGTCATAAATGCATTTCCTAGTATTTGCATTGATTATAGAAAAAGCATGTTTAAGAATAACAATAAGGTACAGACTGCTAGTCCTCCTTATGTTAGGAAGGAACCATTATTCTCCTTGCTCAGTGAATATTTTGTCAATGACATAAAAAAAGGAGAAATGGTCAGTCAAAGATAAGAATGAGCATGTTAAGGTTAAAACTATTGTTAACTCTGATAAAAGAGAAATCTCTAATCCATCTAGACCCAATTAAACAATTTGGGTACCAAGAACTTTTTATCCATTTGTGAATGTAGGGCTTAACAGGTTAATCGATTATGCATTATTATTGATTTATTCAAAGCATATCATCGAAGAAAGAACCCTGCTATCAAATGTGAATGTGAAGACAGGCCAAGTGGTTTATCCCTTGGAGACAACAGCAAGGGTATGACCTAGGGTCAAGGCTATTCAATAGCTAAGGAATGTTGTCAGTAATAAAGCATATTTTACAAGATGAAGAGCCTACTGTTCGAGGATTAAGGAAAGAAAACTTATCTGTAGCTGACATGGAATCTCAGTCAAAGGTGAAGTCAACAAGGTCAAATCTAAATCTTCATCAGACAAGAGTTCAGCTATGACATAAGGAGCTCTCTCACCTGAATGTCATATCAAGAGATTCTTTCCTGGAAATCGAATCAGTAAAGGAGACTACCTCATCTGGAATTGAAGTAAAATAAAATTATGAGGCATGTCATAAAGAGAAGTCAAAGAAGCATCACACAGAAGTTCTGCATCAATGAAAAATATACCTTGGTGATGATGATTGATGACTTCTCTCAAGAAACAAGTTGTTGTTCAGACAATCTGAAGACAAGACACCACTGATGGTGATTGATCACATCTAGAAGAGTTTCAGGAAGCAAAACTGACTATGACAACTTGGAGACCAGATTACAGGACCTATCAATTAGTGTTCTGGATGATTTCTGCACCTTCAAGAGTATTAATGCTGAAGCAGTCAAAAGTTTGCTACTGACATGATTAAACCCTGATCATTAAGGAATATAGGAAGACCCCACAAGTATGAAGGAAATTTTTTTGCAATGTTAAATGAAAGTGAGCATCCTAGCAATCAGCTAATGCTCAAGAGGATAATTTCCTTGGTTACTCAGTGGAGTCAACAGCCTACAAGGTGATTGTTATTAATCAACAGAAGGTGATTGAAAGTCTTAGTGATGTTCAATAACCTCTAGCTCCCAGCTGTCAATGGTGATGGTGATTCAGATCCAAGCAATGTCAAACATGGAGAATCTTCATGTAAACCCAGCAGCAGCTTAGGGGGATCAACAGAAGGATCAACTAGTCAACTCAACACCACACTAAAAGTCAAAGGATACTATGAGAACATGTCTGCCAAGACAAAGAATGTTGACTCAATTAATTCCTTGTCCTAGTTCTTAGTGTTTCTAATGGTGGAAGTAAAAGACTAGCAGAGCTTCAAGTACTAATGATTATTTCTTTAGTTTTCTTTTAGAAGAAACTAAGAAAGCTACAAAAGCTCTGAAAGATTCAGATTGAGTGATTGCAATGCAAGATGATCTCAATCAGTACAAAAGGCAGATTGAAGGGAAGCTGGTATCTAGACCAAACAACAAGGCTGTATTTGGTATAAGGATAACCAGAAGTTTAACTGGATGTCAAGGCATTGTTATGAGGGACAAGGCCAAACTGGGTGCAAGGTTACAAGCTAATATGACAGTATATTTGACAAGAAGCACCAGTGACAAGACTTGAGGATATCAGCACCTGCTGCACATTCAAGATTATAATCCACATCTGGACCTACAGAATCTAGATGATAGAGGAATGTGAACAAGTGCACTCCTGGTTAGTAAGATAGTGGAAGATCTCTACAGGTTAGTATGAACTGGTATCATTACTCAAGCAAGTATGGAAGACATGGTATGACACCCTATCTATAATTTAATATTTGGTATCAATCTTTAACAGTTGGTATCTTTTAACAATTGGTGTCACATTTATAGAACTCTCTACATCTTTAGGCACAAACATAAATGATATATATGTGCAATGATATCTTGAGTATATTATATGTTGGTCTACTAACTATAAATTGAGATCAAGATATTTGCTGTTTTGATGTTGGTAAAGTTGCAATTCTTTTGAATTACTTCATGCAAGCCAATAGAAGAATCCTTTTAGGAGCTCAGGCAAGCCAAAAGAATAATTCTATTTGGAGCACAAGTAAGCCAAAAGAATGATGACAATAAAAGTAAGTCAAGGATCTTTTGTTTCTATTCAGAAGATTCTAGACCTGTCAAGACTACATGCCAACACACCACTATAGCTGGCTTTTGACCTATTAGTTTGGACCTAACAAGCTGGTAATCAAAAATCTTAAGATGGACCCGGATCTGAGGAAATGGTACCCTAGAGATATTTGACCCAATAAGTTCAGGATCTACTAATTAGGACCTAATCGGGCTATAGAGTAATCATCAGCTTATTATCTTATTCAATTGCTATTAGATCACTTACACACATATTTTATTATCAATATGCAAATTTGCAAGGCCCCAAGTGGATCCTAGAGAATCTATTCTTGTAGTTATTACACTTGATTTTCAGATGTCTTAAGTTGGACCCATCTCCGGAGATGGTACCCTAGAAACATCAGTTCTGACATGTTTTGCTGCATAGAGACAGATCAAATGAGTTGTAAGAAAGCAGGAGAACACAAGGAATCAAATTCATCTCCAACAACTCTGTGGAACACTCAAGGACTAAGCAACTTGCATAAGGTATCAATTATTTCGAGAGCATGTTTTTGATTAAGATTAACTTGCAGACATGTTTACTAAATCACTTGATGAAATTAATTTTTCAAGATTGGTTTTTAAACTTGGGAATTTATTAATGCCATATGTTTGTAAATCCCATATATTAAGTAATTCTTAAGTAAGCTCACAAGTATTCAATTGTCTATATTGAAAGGACATGTGAACTTATTTACATCCAGACCTCACGCTGAGAATTATCTATTGAATGATTGCCATGTGTATAATTGCAATATATTTTAGTGGTGATTATTTCAGGATAATAAAATACTTAAATGCTAAAATCTAACTCATAGAGATTTAGTATTTATTTATTTAATTATTTACTTTGATTAATATGAGTTATAGAATCTAAAGCAATTCAATTTAGTATTTGCTCTGTACCTCATATTTATTAAAATAAAAACAACATAACTAATTTGGACCTAATCTGTATTGGTCTTCAATCAGTTATGAGATGTTAATTCTAGTGAACTTTAATATCCCATTTTCAGAAATTCACTATAATTAATATCATGGTTCTAACAATTAGTTGTTTTGAAGTTTTAACTTATATCAGTTAATGATATTTAGTTAGAATTCTATTTACTAACTAATTGTGAGATGTATTGGTATGTGTGAAATTACTTAGAACTCCTCTAAGTAATCATTGTTATATCTTTTACAATTCACTCATATTATTATACATGGTATGAAAATTATCTAAGTAGAACTATGGATATTATAATATCTAAAGTGACCATTATTCAGTTACTTGGAACAATTTTTGTGCTTATTTGCAAGCTTCTAATCACTTTGATAATAAATGTTATATACTATGGATCAAGGTGTATAGGACTTAGAATAGCATTTCTAAGATTGCAGACAAGACAGCTTAGGTAATCGAGGCTTATTTATAGAACCAAGGTTGTCTACCAGTAAACAGTTGTTAGGAGTTAACAATTGTTATTATCGAGGAGTTGCCTTGAAGTCATAAGTTTGAAATGTTATATCTTAAGAGCTTGTGTATTTCTTGTCAACTAGTTCCTCGTACTTATGAATATCAGTGAATGATGTTCTTAAGTAGTTAGATACTAATATTCATTCTGTCAATTGGTACTCAATGTAACAATTCAATCTTCACTAAATTGAATTTATCTTACACTAGATTGAATTTATCAAACAATTGGTATCATTGAATATTTAGTATTTAGCAGTGATTATTTATATCCTAGTTAAATTATGACGTGAAGCAATTCAATGGTTTATTTGCTCATAATTTAATTTTGGTAAAGTAATCATAAACACAATTACTTGCATTTTAAAGTATTTGATAAATACTAGCAGTTGGTATCAAATAGTAAAATATTTGTTTACTGACAATTGCTAGTTGTTCTGATACTTTATTGCAAACTAATTGTGATGTATATATTATCTCTGATGATATTACTTAGGATTTATTCTGAGTAAATGTGTCTTATCTATAAATCATTAGTGTTAGTATAAATTAAGGTGTTCAACTTTCTAAGTAAGTGAGACTTAAAATTACATTCGGTCTCCTATCATATTTTGAAGTGGTGAAAATTTTCAAAATTGAATTCTCTAATTCTGGTTATACACCACTTTATATACATGATAGTTCTTAGAATATTTTTACATCCATCAGTCAATTACTTAGTTTATGTTGTGCTAAGTAATGAAGTGCCAAAGGAGAGACATTGGTTATCTGTACTTATGTACTTGGTAATCTTTGTTACCTAAACTACATTCAGTGCTTGTATGAGTCTTTTCATCTATACATAATAAGCACTTAAAGAACATCTTTCTTTCTAAATTACTACGAAGTCAAGAGTTTGTGTCTTTTAAAAATAAAACGACCTAGTTTTCATTAAAAGAATTTATAATACATTGTTTTATGCATAAATACAAACTCTTGCACATTAACAGTTTTTAATAGAAAAACTCAATTTTTTTCTACAATTGTGATTGCTTATATTGTAAAACTTTTTGAAGTCACAATTGTACATCATTTCTCACATGATTTAATGCATATGTTTTCACACAATGTTATGGTATGATGTAAATGCATTCTATATCTATATTGCTCTATTGCTATGTGATGCAGGTTCAACTCCTAGTGGAAGTTTTCTCACATTGTAAGTCATGAGGTTGTAAACCCAACAACTTCTATCCCTGACTATAAATCCAAATCTAAACACATCCTAACTTACCCCTGAAGTGGAAGTAACTTATTTGACTAGAGGTCATTAAGGGAGTAACTGCACTTGATGCAGCAAATAAGGATGTGAGGGATAGTAAACTCACAGCTCTACCTCTCAAGGAGAATAGATGTATATAACTTGAGCTATCTGTAAGCTCGCCTGCATTCTCCCAAAAGGATGCAGAGCTGAAAATGGCACTAAAACAGTCTCTGGATTCATTATCTTAAAATGATGAGTTTATTGAAATTCGCCTGTCGGCCAGGGCATCTGTTGGTAAGTCACTACCTCATACACAATACTAAAATACTTCCTATGCACAAAGTGAGATTGCACACACTAAGGATGAATTGACGGAAACAACTAATACTTCGACCATGTTACGGTTAGGATGATAAGTTGAAGGTTCCTCAAAGAACCAAGAGTCTTCACAGACCTCGAGAGAAGGTATTGATCTCAATGCAAAATTCAACAAGATCATTATCTAACTCCCTAGAGGGAACATCTCTGGATCCTGCGGGTATCGGATCCGACATAGGTGCGGATCGGCAACTTGTTAACTATGATTCAGATTTACCTGATGAGTTTAACAAGGTGATGTCTTCATAGACATTAGATGGAAACATGATTTTAATTCTAAGTTTCGATTTCATTGTTTACCTTCTCAGAATTCAAATCTGAAACCCATAAAAAGGGAAAATTTTTATCAACTTGTAGATTATGACTCAGATTCGTCAGACGAGTCTAACGAGGATCGGAGATTTGCGAAACCCCATTGCACCACCAGTGACCTCTCTAGAAGGGGCTATGGTGATTTTCCTTGCAGGTACACATGGATGTTGGAGCTATGAGAGATAAGAGTGATACACTAGTGAGCATGAGTGTAAACACTTGAGAGTTGAGAGATGAGATCACTCATTTTAAGTGATATGAGTGGAGAGATGAGCTAAACACTTGTGAGGTACACGAAACAGAATCACACACTCACAGTGAGGAAGAAAGATAAACACCAAATCTCATTCCCTATTCCCAAACAAAGTTTACTTACAAGATTTGGGAAATACAAGGAAATTGTCGGAAGATTTGGTTGTCAGGATGATCAATAGTGAGGCCATTCTATAATATCTAAAGGGCAAAGTTGATCAGTCTACATACTTCTATTCTGGAAGTCTTCATGAAAATCCTTCAACACAAGAAAAGCTTCTTTTCTTTATTGCAACAGACAATGTTATATGTATGAAGAATATGTTGTACTAAAGGTAAGAAGTGAGTTATAATTGAAAATATAGTATCATCTAATTTAATTGGATGTTTGCTATAATTGAATGTTTGGAGGATTACTCAACTAAGGGGGAGAGATATTGAAGAAGATATATACGATCACCTTAGTAAAAGATACTCAACTAAGGGGGAGAGTATAAGCTTACCTTAGTGAGGGGGAGATTTTATATCTAAGGGGGAGAGATATGGAAGAAAAAGGATATACTTTAGAAAGGGGGAATATTTACCTTGTCATGGGGAGATAGAAATATTCGCCTTGTCAGGGGAGATAAGGAGTATTCACCGTTATAAGAAAGAGTCATATCACCTTAGGTAGGGAGACATAAGGAAGGAGAGAAGTATGAAACGACAAAGCAGAATTCTTCAGTATGTGGTTGTCAAGTCATATTTTTACCACTGAAGGAATTCTAGTATCTGCTGATAATGTTCAATTTAAGATATAAAGGGTTATCAGGCAGATATGTCATGAAATGAAGATGAGTTACTTAATGAAGATTTGTTCAGTACTAGAGGAGCAATCATCTATCAGTTCATCGATCAAGGATTCTGGAATTGTAATATCTAAACCAGAATTTTTTTTTATGTATTATTTACTATAGCTCTTTAAAGCTTTATCTTCTTCTTGTTTGTAGTTGAGTTATCCTCCAGGTATTTGCTTGTTATTGTCTAACAAACAAATAGGGGGAGATTGAAAGGCATATGATGTAGCCTATTTGTATTTCGAGGATTCAACTCAACTTAAACAAGAATGTAATAGTAAATAGTATATGTACTGTCACAGGGATCTCAATTGTATTATCTGTCAGAAAAGAAAGAAGACAAAGTCAATCTACCGTTTTGAGTTATACTACACTTGAAGAAGTTCATTCAGTTGATCAAGCATCAGTGGAGTAATCAAGACAGTGGGTTCTATTTATAGTGACAATAGGTTCCTACAGTGACAGAATACAGATTATAAAGGTTTGAAAAAGAGTGAAGAAAAGGAAGACATGAACCAAATCATAGAGTCAAAAATAAAGAAAAGCCGTTGGATTTAGTCGCTCATGAACCAGACCGTGCATCGAGCGTCAACAAAAATTCGGTGGTAATTCTTTATTACTTTCAGTGGTTCAAGCTATCAAGACTGGTATATGAAGAAATCATTGTGCAAGCAACAGAGGTGCTAAATTAATTAACCACAATGGTTTTGCAATCAAGACTTGCTAAGGAATAATCTTTGTGGAGGATCAAATTTATCAAGACATAGAAGACCACAAGGGTTATGCTATCAAGGAGGTATATTAATTTTATCTTAATTAATTAAGTCATTTGAATTATTTATTTGATAAATTAATTCTAAAAGATTAATTAAGTTAGAATTAATATAATTATCAAACAAGGAGGTATATTAATTTTCTCTTAATTAATTAAGTCATTTGATTTATTTATGTGATAAATTAATTCTATTCGAATTAATTTATTCTGTAGATTAATTAAAAGATTAATTAAGTTGGAATTAATATAATTATCAAAAGACTTCATATTAATTCTCTTTTAATTAAATTAAATTAGTTGGCTAATTTATTTTATAAATTAATTCAATCAGAATTAATTTATTCTTTAAATTAATCAATTAATTAATTAAATCAGAATTAATATAAGTGTTTAAAGACTTAAAACAATTCTGCTCAGCGAATATGACTTACTGGAGGTCGGTATGACTTATCCTTAAGTCATACCGAAGCTACTCAGACTGATTAAGTCATACCGAGCAGATTAAGTCTTACCGACTTGAAGATATTTCTGAAAAGCAAATTAAGTCATACCGACAAAGTGCTTTATGTCATACCCAAAGGCTGCTCAGGATTAAGTCATACCGACAGATTTATTAAGTCATAGCGACCAAGATTTAAGTCATACCGAAGGAAAATTATGTCTTGGAGCAAGTTTAAGTCATGTTGACAGCTGATTTATTACGTCTTGAAGCAGTTTAAGTCATACCAGATCAATAAAATATCCTACAGAAAGCCAGCAAAACTTAAATGACTATATAAATACAGACAGAAGCAGCAGACACAGCAGAACAGCTCAGAACCTTCACCTCTCCAGAAAAATCACAACAGAGAGAGACCAAGAGAGAAAATGGTTCCTTGAACATCAAATAAATTCTTGTAAATTATTTCTAGCTTGTATTGTTAAATCTAAACCGCTAGAAATTGTTTACTTGTACTTGTGGAACTATCTAGCGGATTAAGTTCCCTAGAACCTCTCGATATTTTTATTACAAATATAGAAAAGTTCATGTCGAATTTTCTATAGAATTTGTAATAATTAATTTCGATCTTTTTACTTACAAATATAGAAAAATTCATGTCGAATTTTTCTATAGAATTTGTAATAATTAGTTTGGTCATCAAAACTTGTAATTTGTACCCGTGCATTAAGGCACACCCCATCAAGTGTAATATAATTTTATATTCAACTTGAAATATTGGTATTCGCTTATTCCGCATCAATTCGTGCCAATTCTATTATCTTGTTCGCCATTTTCCCATTTTTCCCGAGCATCACTACAGAAATTTGAGTAACGCCTACTTGCTTTGTTTACCCATGCCCTATAGATTTGTTTGTCTTCTTGTCTCCAAACAAATGATTTCTGTAAAAATATACAATTCCAACATTACACAAACTATCAACACTCAAGAATATGCAGCTAGCATGTCGTCATTTGCTCTAGAGATTACCTAGAACTCAGATTTTGTGGCACTGGCATATGGCTGCATCTGACTAAAGCTAGTGATAATTGTGTATATTTTCCTAAACCTTAAAGGACACGTAAAGCATTTAGTAAAACATTCATGTAAATTTAGTCAGCAAGGAAATCTTAAGCTGTCCCTTCTCGAATGTGGATGTTGTACAGAAATAGTTCTTTTATGGAACTATTTTAAGTTGGAAATTTAGCAGCTGAAAGATTTTTTTTTATATATATTTTTTTGGTTTACATGTTTTGAGGTTTACCACAATAATCTACATTCCAGTAAGTTGATAAATAGAGTAAATTCCATATTTATTTGCAGTGGAAGTTAATTTTTGAACTTGTTTTTATAACTTAAATTCTTACCTACTATCATGAATCATCTTTTTTTGTCAATTTTTTTTGGATGACTTAAATTCTTACCTACTTATTCTCGTTAAATCCTCTACCATCTTTCCTCTGATACATCCAAGATCGATTATCATTCATTTTATTAAAACCACCTACAAAAAATATACATAAACAATACATCAACAATATATAGATACATTATTTAACATATAATAATAAACACTTCAACAAACTAATATGATTTAAAATTCTTAAAAATAGAAGAACTAATGTTGAAACTAGCACCATCCTTATTCATGCTTTTCACAAAAAATCACACATAAACATAGCATGGTTAAAGTCAAATAATTACTTCAAATTATCACTCCTAACATAAATGATTAATATTAATGAATTAAAAGATGAATCAATGAATAACTAGCAAAAAAAGATAAAACAATGAATATAAAAGTAACTAACCTTATTTGCAATTATATTTTGATAAGCCTTATTGCAACTGTATGTATGTGAGAATTGCAATTTTCGGAACAAACTTTGAAAGTTAAGAGAAATTAAATAAGAACAGCTTGAACAACCCTGTGACGGATTTACCTACGGATTATGGACGAATTACCAACGGATTAATGACGGAAAATAAATACAATTATATTGATAAGCCTCATTGCAACTGTATGTATGTGAGGATTGCAATTTTCGGAACAAAGTTTGAAAGTTAAGAGAAATTAAATAAGAACATCTTGAACAACCCTGTGACGGATTTACCTACGGATTATGGACGAATTACCAACGGATTAATGACGGAAAATAAATGCACTTCAACAACCCTGTGACGGATTTACCTACGGAATTATGGACGAATTACCAACGGCTTACTGACGGAAAATAAATGCACTTCAACAACCCTATAATGGATTTACCTACGGAATACTAACGGAAAATAAATACAACGTATCTACCCATTTCCAACAAGTCTGTGACGGATTTACGAGAGAAGTACCAACGGAATTTTACCAACAGAATTAACAACGGAATTCTATTTGTGTAGTTGTCGCAATTCCGTTGGTGAGTACCATGTTGGTAATCCATAGGCAATTTCGTCGTGAAGGTTGGGTGGGACATTTAGGCGCCAGATTTTACCAACGGAACATTTGGTTGGTACATATTTATAGGTAAACCGTTGGTAATCTATTACTAAAGGTTTGACCATGTTAGTAATTCAAAACAGTCAGGATTCCATTGGTAAACTCCAACGAAATATAATCCGTTGGTAAGTTTTGATGGTGAATTAGCCAATTCTTGTAGTGAGTGCTCTCTTCCTCCTTGGTAGTGAGTTTACAGACAGTGAAATGTGGCAATGTAGGTTCGTCGTCCTGAGGCCAAAAAATGCAATACAAAAGAAGAAGTGAATTTCTGAAGCATCCAAATGAAATACAAAAGAAGAAGTGAATTTTTGAAGCATCCACCAGTACTCAACTGGTCAACCAACATGTACGAGCATTGTTTGCGCAGCTCACCCTTCATGTGGGATCTTAGATCACCTATGCGGAACCTTCTACTTGACGATCATAATAATATGGAAAACTTTATGGAGTTTCCAGAAATTGTATACCGAATTCGAAAAAAAATGGACTAGGGTGAAGTTTGTATTCCTGACCGAAGAACGAATGACATAAGGAATAGCGTTTAAATTGTCGTATGATCAGAAAAAATTCTGCAATAGACTATCCAGATTATTAGGATGAAATTTTTTCGCAAATAAATAGCAAGGCTGCGTCGTTCCATTTCACATGCAAGGTCTTGTTAATTATACACACACATGCAAGGTCTTGTAAATAACAAGGCCGTTTCACAGATCAATCACAATATGAAGATAGGAAAATGTGATGGAGATGAGAAAGGTTACCACGATGTAGATTGCAGCAACAGATTTGAATCTTTGATAATTGATAACAGATTTGAAAAATATTTAACTTGTGAGAGCAACTAAGTAATAGTAACTAACATTACACTATTCAATCAAATCTTATACTCTCTCTCTAAATTCTGTGGAATCATTTATCATCTATATACACGGGTCTCAATCGTGAAATTCGTCGTATACAAAAAAAAATGTACCCAGTTTTTACAAACTCATTAAAGTTTGTTATGCAGCAATTTATTGGGGTCGTCTTCAGTTCTAGTCACCACTCAACTGCTGCACCTGACCAGAGATAGCACAAAGTCATAGGAAAAAACCAGTTGCTAGCTATTCTCGTCGAGTCGGCAAATCTGGAAACTAATTTGTATGGTCAACAAATGTAGCAGATACTTCAGTTCTGTTTATTACTGTCGAACATATTGGGTATTAGTTATCTAGAAGAGAAGAAAATCCACCAAATTGTAGCGTTTGTCTAAGAAGTCACGAGTAAGAGGAGTTTGGAGAACATGTAATTGTATTAGATGGAAGGAAGTTGGTTAAAATTGAGTTTATAGCTAAGGGGTTAAAAAGTTCAGGAAAATGATTGTGGATAAATCAATCACAACAATGAAGGGTTATGGACTGTTCTTCTTCTGAGGTCATATCTGGGTCTACAACTCTTGTATCTTCTGTGCTTGATTTGGTGGTGAAATTGGTGTATCGTGGTCTATTCTCATACAGTTAGATAAGATAAAGCCGCCTTTTTGGAAACACAATAAACAAAGGGCAAAGGGCAGTAAACACTAGCACTCAAATTTTACTTGTGAAGCAAGAACTTAGTAGAGAAAATTTCGAGTCAGTAGATTTCAATGGCGAAAGACTCTCAAGTATGTGTGGTGATGGTGCCTTTTCTAGCACAAGGGCATCTAGTTCAACTCATGCATCTCTCCCGCCTCATTTCCTCTTACAACATACCAGTCCACTACGTTAGCACCACCACTCACATCCGCCAAACCAGAAGCCGTCATGAGGGCTGGGAACTCCATTCTTCCGACAACATTCACATCCACGAATTGCCAATCCAGCCTTTTCACTCTCCACCTCCCGACCCCAAAGCGTCAAGTAAATTTCCCTTCCATCTTCAACCAGTGTTTGATGCCTCCCTTGACCTCCGTGAACCTGTTTGCAAACTCCTTACTTCTCTCTCTGCAACGGCTCGAAGACTAATTATCGTTCACGACAACCTAATGTCGTATGTTGTACAAGATTTTGTTTCCTTGCCCAACGCTGAGACCTATTGTTTTCAGAATAGTTCAACTTTTTTTTACTTTTCCTACTATTGGGAACTAACTGGGAGGCAAATTGCAGCTGACGATCAAATTCTTCAACAACTACCTGTGTGGAAGGTTGTATCAGCTCAGAGTTGTTTGCTTTTGCAGAAAAACAAGAAGTGCATGCCAGGAACAGCTCTGGTCACCTTTATAATACTTCTAGAGCAATTGAAGGCCATTACTTTGATTTGCTTAAGGAATTGCAGGTTTGCAAGAAACAGTGGGCTATTGGCCCCTTCAATCCTGTTGAAATTTGCAAAAAACCAGACGAGCAACGACACAAATGCTTAGAGTGGTTAGACAATCAAGCTTCTGTTGTTTACGTATAGATATATATATGTAGTAACTGTTTGGTTATAGAACTGTATAAGAACAAAGCATCACCAGCTAAGGTCTTTTCTTATTATAATGCAGAAAGGAAAAGAATACATATATAGCAGCTGCTCCACGTACTGATCCTACAATCAAGGAACTGAAAAACAGAAAACTCCTAACTCTACTCTATCACTTAAGTGATTTATTCCATATCCCTACAAACACGAAATCTACTCAAACAAACTGTAAGACCAAGTCCAGCTGCATGAAAACGGAAACAAAGCAAATTTAAATAACTTTTGAGATTATTTATTCAACAATCCCCCCTTTAATCTCAAACCATATCAGTCCAAACTTTGAACTCCCAGGAGCCTTCTCATGTCTTCGAACTTGCTCCTGATCAATGCCTTGGTCATTATGTCTGCTCGCTGCTCGTCTGTCTTCACATGCTTCAGGATAATCTCACCACGTTCAACACATTCCCTAATAAAGTGAAACCGTACGTCTATATGTTTGCTTCTCCCATGGAACACCGGATTTTTGGCCAAATCTATGGCTGATCTGTTATCAACACACAGTACTACTGGACCAAGGGTTTCTGATGTGACCTGGCTAAGCACGTTTCGAAGCCATATAGCTTGACAGGCCGCCGCAGCTGCAGCCATGAATTCTGCTTCACACGAAGACAATGCCACACAACGTTGTTTTTGTGATACCCAGGTTATAATACTATCATTTAAGTAGAAAACCATTCCGCTTGTACTCCATCTGTCGTCCAACTGACCTGCCAAATCGCTGTCTGAAAAACCGTTCAGAACGTTGTTCTTGCTGTCTCTAGAATAGACCAAACCAAACTGCATCGTCCCCTTTACATATCTCATAATGCGTTTGACAGCCTCCAGGTGCAGCTTCGTCGGCTTCTCCATATAGCGACTTACAATCCCCACACTGAAAGCAATATCCGGTCTTGTATGTACCAGATAGCGGAGTCCTCCCACCATGCCTTTGAATGCAGTTGCATCTACTGCCTCACCCCCTTCATCACTAGTAATCTGCATCTTCGGGTCCATGGGATAGGTTGTAGCGTTGCACTCTAACATACCAGCTTTCTCAAGGATCTTTCGGGCATAACCAGACTGCTTTAGTACGATACAACCATTCTTTTGTTCTACTTCAATACCCAGATAATAACTCAACTTTCCCAGGCTACTCATCTGAAACATATCACTCATTTCTGTTTTGAATTTTTCAGTCACCATCTTGCTTGAACCAGTGACCAGCAGGTCATCTACGTACACAGCTACAATCAACGTTTCACCATTTTCTTTTCTTGTGTATACTGCAGGCTCATAAGGACACCGAATAAGACCAATTTTTTCAAGATACGAGTTCAACTTTGCGTACCAGGCGCGAGGTGCTTGACGCAGACCGTAGAGAGCTTTCCTCAATCTGTATACAAACTGCTCTTTTCCAAATTTCTCGAAACCCTCGGGCTGAGTTACGTATACCTCTTTCTTAATGTCTCCGTTTAGGAATGCCGTCTTCACGTCGAGGTGATGAACCTCCCAGTTTTCTTTGGCTGATAAGGCCAGCAACAACCTGACCGTTTCCAGTCGTGTGACCGGGGCATATACTTCGTCGTAGTCTACGCCCTGTTCTTGAATGTATCCCTTCGCGACAAGTCTAGCCTTGTGTTTGATGATCTTACCGTTAGCATCCTTCTTTAATTTGTAGACCCATTTTAGGCCAATCAACTTTTTATTTGGTGGTAGTTTTGTCAGCTCCCACGTCTCATTCTCTTCTATAGACTCTATTTCCTGCTCCATTGCCCGTTGCCAATTTTCATCCTTGACAGCTTGCTTGTAGTTTCCCGGTTCATCCACTCCCATCAAATATAGTTCTTCCATTGCTTCTGTTTCTTTATATATATCCCTGATCAATCTGGTTTTTCTGGGCTCGGTACTATCATCATAGTCGTCGTGATTAAGTCGGGTGACTGGTGTATTCACTTGTGGACTGTTCTGAGTGTTCACTTGAGGACTGTTTTCTTCAGTAGATTGACAGTTCCCCCCCGAAGAGCCAGTGTCTGCATCTTCCTCATCAGAATGGTCCTGTGTGCTATTCTTCTCTTCTTCATCAATCTGTACAGTAAATTGCTCCATCTCATTGTCTGTCTTGTTCCAAGGCCATGATTCAAGTTCATTGAAGGTCACATCTCGACTTATGTAAATACGATCAGTGAGTGGATCAAACAGGCGGTATCCTCTCGTACCAGGTTCTTTGCCAAGATTGACAACCCTTTTACTGCGATCCTCCAATTTCATTACTTGGTTACCAGGGACTTTCATATAAGCTAAGCAACCAAAAACACGAACATAGCTCATATTTGGTTTGCGTTCATACCTTGCTTCATATGGTGTTACCTTTGTCAATGCTCTCGTAGGGACTCTATTGAGGATGTAAACCGAATGTGGGACTGCTTCTCCCCACATTTTCATTGGCAAGCTCATTTCCTTAAGGCAGCTTCGAGTCATCTCTACCACTGTTCGATTACGTCGCTCTACCACCCCGTTTTGTTGAGGCGTGTAGGGAGTTGTGTAATTTCGTTATATTTCAGCTCCTTCACAGTACTCTTTGAATGCGTTTGATGTGAACTCACCCCCTCTATCCGATCTGAACACCTTGATCCGCTTCTCGGTTCCCCTTTCGACTTGAGTACGAAAAGTTTTGAAGGTCTTCAATGCTTCATCTTTAGTTCTAAGGAAGTATACCCACATGAATCGACTGAAATCGTCGACCAACAAGAAGAAATACCTGAAACCTGAAGCTGTCTCCGGGGTAATTGGGCCGCACAGATCGCCGTGAACTAATTCAAGAACCTTACCAGCTTCATAATTAGCTCTTGTCGGAAATTTCTTTCTTGCCTGTTTTGACATTAAACAACCGTCACAAACATTCCCCATCTGGTTTATTCTGGGCATCCCGTTAACCATTTGCTCCTTTGACATCATATGCATTGCCTGATAATTGATGTGTCCAAGACGTACGTGCCAGAGCTTGGACATCTCTTCAGCTTTGCTCAACAGACATATCTTCTTACCAGTTTCAATGACTATTTTGTACAGACGGTTCGCTGAACGTTTGACCTTCATCAACAAACATTTCTTATCATCATAAATCCACAGAAACTCGCCGCTTAGCACCACCCTGCTTCCATTTTCAGACAATTGACCAAGACTTATGATATTGTTACATAAGCTAGGGATATAATATACATCATACAAGGGCCTTTCTTCTCCGTTTTTGCATATCATCGTCACGGTTCCTTTCCCCTCGATCTTGACAGTTGAACCATCTCCAAAATGAACCGTGCCCGTAATCGTTTCGTCCAGTTCAGTGAACTTTTCTCGAGAGCCAGTCATGTGGTTGCTCGCTCCGTTGTCGAGATACCATAAATTCGTACCTCCAGTCTTCAAAGTCTTTGAGTGTATGGCTTTGTTTTCGTCTGTGAGCATCACCACTCCCTTTTCCTCCACACATTTCGCCATTAGCAAGGCTGGTTCATCGTCATCTATTTGAGCCATATATGCCTCCTGTCTGGCTTCTCTGTTTCTCCTGGGTTTTCGACATTCTCTGGCATAGTGGCCCATAATGTTGCAGTTAAAGCATTTTATATTACTCTTGACAACAGACCCTGCCTTGGTTCTGAAGTTTGACGACCCTTCCTTGTTAGTTTTCTTCAGCCATTCCTCGCGAGTCAACAACAATTTTCCTTCAGTTCTCTCTCTCTTCGCCCACTCCTCCTCCGTTAACAGCAGCCTGCTCTCCTTTGTCTCCGTTCTTCCTTTTATACGTTCCTCGTGAGCCTTTAATGATCCCACGGCTTCTTCTATTGACATGGTATCGAGATTTCCGAATTGCTCTATGGTAGAAGTGATCTACAAGAATTTGGATGGGACAGCTCTCAAGAGTTTCTTTACCGTGTAGGATTCATCCATGTCTTCCCCGAGTGCTCTAATGTTAGTCACTATTCCATTCATTTTCATATGGAAATCGTCGATTGTCTCGTCATCCTTCATGGTCATGGCTTCGAATTCTGATTTCAATGTCTGTATCCTTGCCGTTTTCACTTTCTCGGCTCCCTGGCAAAGAGTTTTGATGGCCTCCCAGGCATCCTTTGCCGTTTCTTTGTCTGCGAGTGACAACAGTATTTGTTCAGGGATGCCCTGATAAATCATGGCTAGTGCTATTTTGTCTGTCTTTTCGTCGACAACTTCTTTTGGATCTTTCGGTTCTATGGCATTCCATGCCCCTTGTGCCTTGATGTACACTTTCATCTTGAGAGACCATGCGGTATAGTTGCTTCTATCCAGCATCGGGTAACTCAAGCCAATCGATCCAACCTTCGATCTGTTAGCCTCCATTCTCGTTTGCCTCCTGCGTTCACCAGGTTCTTCTATGCTCTGATACCAAGTGTTGTTTACGTATAGATATATATATGTAGTAACTGTTTGGTTATAGAACTGTATAAGAACAAAGCATCACCAGCTAAGGTCTTTTCTTATTATAATGCAGAAAGGAAAAGAATACATATATAGCAGCTGCTCCACGTACTGATCCTACAATCAAGGAACTGAAAAACAGAAAACTCCTAACTCTACTCTATCACTTAAGTGATTTATTCCATATCCCTACAAACACGAAATCTACTCAAACAAACTGTAAGACCAAGTCCAGCTGCATGAAAACGGAAACAAAGCAAATTTAAATAACTTTTGAGATTATTTATTCAACAGCTTCGAATTCAGTGATATTTGTGTCTTTCGGCACAACCACTTCCCTAACTGATGAACAAATTCACGCCCTTGCAGCTGGCCTAGAGAACAGCTGCCAGAAGTTCATATGGGTATTGAGAGACGCAGATAGGGGAGATATATTCACAGGAGAAGTTAGGAAACTTCAATTGCCAGACGGGTATGAAGACCGTATACTCAAGGCTAATCAGGGGATGATAGTAAGAGACTGGGCGCCCCAGTTGGAACTCTTGGCCCACACGTCCACTGGAGGATTTATGAGCCACTGCGGTTGGAATTCATGCTTAGAAAGTATTACAATGGGAGTGCCCATAGCTACGTGGCCAATGCATTCTGACCAGCCAAGAAATGCTGCACTAATAACCAAGGTACTTCAGATTGGTACCGTTGTCAAGGACTGGGATAAAGGAAATGATTTAGTGGAATCTTTCATAATCGAAAATTCTGTAAAAAAGTTGATGGCATCTACAGAAGGAGATGAAATGAGGAAGAGAGCAGCGGAATGCAGTGACGCCATCAAGAAATCTGTGGCTGCAGGTGGAGTTCGTCGCATTGAGTTGGATTCGTTTGTTGCACACAATCACACATTACTAGATGATCATGGCCAAAGTATGTAATCATCTGTTCTTAATGCAATGCCACAGATTCGACATAATAAATTGCGATGATTTATAATTATAAATTATTATGTAATTAATAATACAGACGTAACAAAAAAATTTTGTGGACACCGATAATGTCAGGAAATGTGATAACAAATTGTTAAAGACAGATAAGTGGACTATCTATTAACAAGATTGCTGTGCCTCACGTAACTACAATACATAGTGGTTTAATTTTTGTCTCTGGTCTGTTTGGTGTCACATGGAACTTTTACAAACGCTGCTGCAACGAATCAAAAGATTCAGCACCATCTTTTTTGCATCTCCACAACTACTTTACTGCCCACTTTTAACTGAGACTGAGTAGTCCAGTCCCCAATTCTTTCAATATTGCTACAACACTGTATCAACAACCAGCTTAAAACTATCCTTAAAATTCAAGAAAATAGTAGCATCTTCATTGTTAGAGACACTACTAATAATATTCTCGTCCCATTCTTCATCAAAAAATTTGCCAAATTTTGAAGTTGTTAGGTCTTCTGTCCATGGCACGTTCCACGGAATTAGTTTTCAGCTCTTTAATTAGCAGAATATAATTCATTAATGTTCCTCTCCGCTTTGTAACTGAGCAACTGATGAGTCGGAGAAAGATAAGGTCTTGATGCAATCTGCTACGCATGTAGAAATGGATAGACATGCAAATCCTTTTTTTATAAGGTCCCTTTCTTGAATGCGTAGTCCATCATCAGTACAATCCCAGGGCACAATCGTATAGCTGTGCCTGTTAACCAGGCAATGACAAAAGTAATTATTTTCCTGTGAAGCACAACTAATTGTTATTAACTTACTGGGCATACACGTTAAGTTTAGATTATTGGCTTATTAACTTGCCGGTTTCTGTCAATCTACTTCTAATAGTTTTAATAGAAAGAAATTGAGTGCATAATTTATTCATTACGCCATCAGTGACGGTTATAGTTATGGCCGCCCATAATGTTTCAATCTTTACTGAGTTGTTCTTTTCGCATGTTGGTTTCATGGGCCAGTACACTCCGTCTGGGTTTTCAATGCTTATTCACAAGTTTTGTTTCTTTACATAAGCAGAGTGTAAATTACAAAATCGTTGACACAATGACAATGACAAGCAGTATAAATTTAATGTCAGTGAAAATGACAAATTGGCATGCTGAGTCTGATCTCTAGACGAATATTTTTCGGATCCAAATCCAATCTATCAGGATTTTATGTTATCGCGGTGGATTCTGTATGGATTCTGTAACATTCAATTTACACAAAACTATGTCCAGTACATGTTGACTCTTTTCCTAACAATTATCTCCACATTTCTGATCATTGGCAGTATGTGAAGGTGACAGATACATAAACACACACTCAGTACATAAACTGACAGATAAACAATCCTACTATTCTACTATAATAAGTGGAGATTACTACCTGTGTATTAGAGGAAGGCACTAGCTCAGGTCATCAGAATGGCTAGTCATGATGAAGCAACAAAAAGTCATGAAGTAATAGTAGTGATGGTGCCGTTTCCAGCACAAGGTCATCTAAATCAGCTACTCCACCTCTCCCGCCATATCGCCTCCCATAAAATCCCGGTTCACTACGTCAGTACCATTAGCCACACCCGTCAGGCAAAGACCGGAGTCCACGGGTGGGATCCTCTCTCCATTTCAAACAACATAATGGTCTGTTTGGATGTTAGCATTTCATTTGAAATGCTGGATTTGAGCCAAATTTGTTGTTTGGATAGATAAAAAAGAATTTGGATTTGGACCAAATCCTAACTATTTAGCAATCATGTAAAATAAAGCCCATCCATGAGAATTTGAAATGACAAATTAACAGGTGTCATTTGAAATTACAATCGACCTAAAACCTTCTCTCCTCTCCCGTCTCTCTCGATCTACTCTATCTGTACTCCACCCCCCACCCCACTCTTTCATTTTCTACTCCTCAATAACGATGAACTATGCTAAATGTGATGAACTCTGTCACTGGATATGAGGCTATTAGTTACCAAACAATGTTTAGATTTGAAATTCAGTAATTGAAATTCTATTGATTTCCAAACGATAAATTGGAATTTGAAAGCCTAAAATTCAATTCTAGGAATTGAATTCTCATATTTGAAATGAATTCTGTCTATCCAAACACAATCTAATACAATTTCATGAATTTGCAACCCCTTCTTTCGAGTCTCCCCTTCCCAACCCACATGCGGCTATGAAATTCCCTTCACACCTTCAACCGTCATTTGAAGCTGCCTTGTTTCTCCGAGAGCCGGTGGCTAGACTCCTCTCTGCTCTCTCACCCACTGCCAAAAGAGTGGTTGTAATTCATGACTACCTAATGGGCTCGGTCATTCAAGACGTGGCCTCATTGCCAAATGGAGAGGCCTACTCTTTTCGGCCAGTCTCAACTTTCCTAATCTCTGCGCATGTCTGGGCAATCGTTGGTACTGAGAGATGCAGATAAAGGAGATATATTCACGGGAGATGTAAGAGTATGTGAATTGCCTAAAGGATACGAAGATAGAATAGAATCGAGTGGGCAAGGAAAGATGTTGAGAGGTTGGGCGCCCCAGGTAGAGATTCTGGCCCATGCATCAACCGGGGGATTTATGAGTCATTGTGGATGGAATTCATGCATGGAGAGAGAGTATAACAATGGGAGTGCCCCTAGCAACATGGCCTATGCATTCTGATCAGCCCTTTAATGCCTTGCTAGTGACTCAAGTTCTTAAAATTGGAGTTGTGGTAATGGATTGGGCATGTCGGGATGAACTGGTGGAATCTTTGACTATTGAGAAATCTGTTCGAATGTTAATGGCTTCGACAGAAGGAAAAGAGATAAGGAAAAGAGCCGCGGATTTGGGTAGTGCTGTCAAGAGATCAGTGGCGGAAGGAGGCGATACTCGGAGAGAATTTGATGATTTCATTGCTCACATTCGTAGATAGAAGCTTCTCTGCAACTGCTTGTCGAACAAATATCAAGGCGGCCTTATTCGCCTACTAAAAACAGAGTGACTTATGGTCCAGTTCTCATAGTATCCTGCGTTTAAGAATCAAGACATGTATACATGAGTGTGACATTATATTTACTAATAATTAGTGTATATTGCAAAACGTACATTCTGCCAACATTACTAAGCTATTGTTTGAACGATTTTTGCCTTCACAACTTGTACAACTAGCAGATTACTGACCCTTGGAATGCTGGGCTGATAAACAAATATATATGATATTCGGATTTCATCAACTTCAGCTCAACATTAAAATTTATTAAATAAAATTCCAGTTAAATGCAAAATACGAGATTAAAATCATCTAAAATTTTCGATTTTGTATACTCCACTGGCCGTGATATAGCTAGTCAGTATTCAGCAAAATTGGTATTTTGATCATGATTTCTTCGAAATTAAGTATATGAGTTTTCACCCAAATTATAGTCTAGTTTGCAATAATACAGCCACACACTAACGTTCCTTGTAACAATAAACCATTTGATGGGAGAAATCTATGTGAATACTTTAGTAAAGGCATTCGGAGGAAATGGGCATCCATATGAATACAAATTCATGACTTGGTTTCCACTAAGAAGCACATGCATGTCAGCAAACAAATATATAAATTTCACAGGTTCTCCTACTGCATTTTAAGTAACTTATTACACAAA
Organism: Saposhnikovia divaricata; assembly: GCA_036435485.1. NCBI lineage: Eukaryota > Viridiplantae > Streptophyta > Magnoliopsida > Apiales > Apiaceae > Saposhnikovia > Saposhnikovia divaricata. The sequence continues at coordinate 90,600,762 of CM071596.1, forward strand.
CGTTAGAAGTCCACTAAACTGATGGTTTAAAAGGCCAGTACAGTTTACTATAAACTGATTGATGTACCAGATTTGGATCAGACTGAATTTTCAGAATGAGCAACGACAAGGATGTTGAAAACGAGAAGCAAGGAAAAGAGAGTGAAGTAATAGTAGTAATAGTTCCTTTTCCTGCACAAGGCCATCTGAACCAGCTCCTCCACCTTTCTCGTCTCATTTTGTCCTACAATATTCCAGTTCACTATGTCAGCACCACGATGCACAGCCGCCAGGCCAAGCTCCGAGTCCAGGGATGGAATCCTCTCTCAACACGGAACAAGATGATCAAATTTCATGATTTTCCAACCCCACCTTTCGTCTCTCCTCCTCCCAACCCACACTCTGCATCCAAATTTCCTTTACACCTTCTACCCTCTTTCTACGCTGCCTTGCACCTCCGAGCACCTGTGGGAGAACTACTATTCGCTCTTGCTCCCACCACCAGAAGGCTTGTTGTAATTTACGACTTTCTGATTTCTTCAGTCATTCAAGATGTGGCTTTAATACCAAATGGAGAAGCCTACTCTTTTCAGTGTGTCTCAGCTTTCCGTGTATCCTCCACCGTCTGGGAAATCACAGGGGAATCTCCTCAGATCAATGATCAAATTGTAAAACAGCTTCCTTCTAGATCAGCTACCGTCACTTCACAAGTGATGGATTTCATAAAAATGCAGGAGCATCATAATTACAGCTCAGGTGTACTGTTTAATACATGTAGACCAATTGAAGGTCCTTTTCTTGATGTACTAGCTAAAGTTAACGCCAAACAGTGGGCAATCGGCCCATTTAACCCTGTGAAGATATGCGATAATTCAACCAACGGACGCCATAGATGCTTGGAATGGCTAGATAGACAACTTCCAAATTCTGTAATATTTGTTTCTTTCGGGACAACGACTAGTTTAACAGATGAGCAAATTGAGTGCCTTGCACTTGGGTTGGAGGCCAGTGGACAAAAATTCATTTGGGTACTGAGAGACGCGGATAAAGGAGACATATTCACGGGAGATGTGAGAGTCTGTGAATTGCCAAGAGGATACCAAGATAGAATCAAAGTAAGAGGGCAGGGGATGATCATAAGAGATTGGGCTCCCCAATTGGAGATTCTGGCACACGCGTCAACGGGAGGATTTATGAGTCACTGTGGATGGAATTCATGCTTGGAAAGTATTACCATGGGAGTCCCAATGGCAACATGGCCTATGCACTCTGACCAACCCCATAATGCCTTGTTAGTGACTAAGATTCTTAAAATCGGAGTTGTGGTTAGGGACTGGGCGCTTGGGGAAGAGTTGGTTCAGTCGCTGACAATTGAGAATGCTGTTAGAGAGTTGATGGCATCGAGAGAAGGAGAAGAGATGAGGAAGAGAACGGCTGAGTTGGGCATGGCTGTCAAGAGATCAGTAGCCGATGGAGGTGAGATGAAGGATTTCATTGCTCACATACGAAGATAAACGGGCAATTTGATTTACTACAAGCCTGCAGGCTGCAACTATAGTTGCTAGTATCTACAGCACTGCTTTGGGGTTCCAATGTCTACTTTATTTGTTCCTATAATTAGAAGTTTCAGAGATTTGGATTCATCTGTCATCGTGTTCCATCTGTTAGACGTTTAGAACCTCAGTGGAGGTATGGGTGTGTGGAAATTTAAAATTCGGTGATTAATCTTTACTCTTAAAAGTTTTAAAATAACTAAATTGATGTTGTTCAATGCCTGCAGCAGATTATAAGGAAGATACACAATACAGAACTGAAATGCTATATATAGAAGAGTTAAATACAGCTAGATAAAATTTTCTATACTTAATAGGTGACAACAAAACTTATCCATCTCACAAAAGAATGATAACAAGAAACTCTCGACTGAGAGTGCACAACAATCTATTTCTATGGGACTGAACTACTTCCCTTTAATTTCTTTTTAATAAAATAGAACTACTTGTACATTTGAAATGAACTGCGTATTGGAAGATCATTTGTATCGCCGTTTAGTTTCTCCGTAAGCAACCACTCCCATTACGGTCATTGAATATCCAGCAATACCTATAAAGGTAACAGGATTTCGGAACAGAAGTATGGAAATAACAACTGCTACAGCACCTTTTGCATTGCCTAATACCTGAAATCCAAATGGCAAGATGCGTTCAGAGTTCAAGCATACATCTTTGTCCTCACCTGCTTATACAGGTTCAATGTCTAATCTAAGATATAAGAGAAAATTCATCCATTCTTCTGCAAATTGTGAAATATATCCTTCCTAGCATTAATTCCTCTATTAGATAACTGTTTGTATAGAAGATATTATTTCCCCGACCAAGCAAACATGTTACATGTCCTTGCTCCATCCACTGAAATGGTATTTTTTAGAATCACAAAAAGGAGAGTTTAGAAAAAGATATGATTTAGGTACATTATTTTAAAAGAATTATCAAGTTGCAATTAATTTTAGTGAAGCAGCTACAAAGTCCTGAATAAGCTTAAGTGGAGATTCAGCCAAAACGAGCAATGGGAATTGCTCCCAGAGTCCTCATGCCTGAGATAATGAAATTCTCTTTGAACAAATAAACGGAGGATCTGTTGTGATTCCAGTGACCAAAATTATACTTGCTTTAGATTACTAAAAGTTTAGGAGTCAAATCTCCACTTCTTAGTACAAAATGAGAGTGGCATGCAGGAGGAACTTAAAACAAGGCGCAAAAATATCTGCATTGCTAACTGAAACAGGTTTAAGTGAATCTCAAAGTAATACTCTATGGTTCGACTTTACATGGTTAACTCACAAGGTTAAGATATTTTCTCAGGTGGATTAAATTATATGGAAAGCAGAAACTAGAATTTAGCAACCTAGTTTTTAAAACTATACCTTTTTTTATTCTAAAGAATATAACGGATACATTACATAGATGTGGAAAACTTTGGTGACATACAATCACGTATACAAACATGCACATAGATCATACCTGCAGTGTTAGTGCGCTTGTATGCTTTGTCACCAAGAAGTTCGTTAAGTTCGCTGCATAAGCCATTACTGAATTAGCGAGAAGAAGTAGCCACATAAACTTGTGTTTTACACCAAGTGAAAGAGTGACATCCAATACATCGGGCTCCATTATAAGGGTTGCAGGCAACAAAACTAGAACAGCAATTGGGGACATATAAAGCAGCAGGTTCATGGAGTTCAACTTCTCCCTGAAATGATGATTAGAAGAATTTCAAAGGTTGATCATAACTGTATTATTTTTACAATAGACACAATGGCAGACATTAAATGGAATCTACAAATGGGACAACGAATGAAACTTGAAAAAGAACATAAAATATTCCAAAGAAGAAGAAGAAAGGAGGACACAAAATATTAGAATCCAACACCACAGAACAATTGGTTTTATATTTATCATCAGATTCTTTACTAAACTTCAAATATTTTGTTTATTTACTTATTGTTTATTTGCTACTAGAAATATTATCTGATATTTTACAACAACATTTGTCTCCGTGCGGAGCACAAACGAAATCTGCATATAATTAGAAAGCATAAAGGTGAAAAATATTTGAAGGCCATATAGAATTTAACATTAACATTTTATCCAAATGTCTACTAACGGTACTAAAGAACTGTAATCTGCAACAATTTTCGTTACTTGCGAACCTTGGCCCGCTATGCCTAAATGTGTGTTGTTTAGGTCACTTTTTCACTTAAATCACATAATCATATCTGATAATAATTGAACTGAATGACGAACAAATAAACAGGAAAAAAATTCAACAGTTGCATATTCAGATTCATTAACTATTGCAGTTCAAATTCATAAATGCTTTTTCTATAAGTTCAACAAATCAATCCTATAACTGGAAGAGCAAAAGAATGTACCCTTCTGAAGAAAGCAGGATTCCCTGAAGAACAGACTTGAATGCCCTTGCCGCAGTTGCACTAATGCACATAATAAATCCATATAAGTGAAAGCTCGGCTCCCCCTGCCACCAATAATAACATCCCACTTACACAGAAATCTAAAACTTCACAATGTTTTTCAGATGGAACATGATAGATCGTAAAGAATGGTATAATGGAAAGATCTTATCGCCTCAAGGGAAAGCAACAATTCATCAAACATGCAAGCTATCCATACTTGCAGATTATCACATAAACTCTAAATCTTCACTGCACTGATCATTGTATAGCAACGATTAAACCCCCTATATCTACTAATGATCTATCATAGATACATTTGCGTGTTTGGATCACTATCTAATATAGTTACCATCCTGAGCTAGCACATGTTCATATGCACAAATCTAAGTCTACCTTAACCCAGCTTTCAAAAACGACAACAATTGTGTATACATACCAAGATGAGTGTTTAACATCAGGGTACACATGGTAGAACACCTTAATCCATCCAACCCGATTCAATCAACAAACTACTAGATCTAGTTCAGAGATAGTCACTTCAAAAAACATTCTCGACAACACAATAATTCCATAGTCCATACACAAAATTGACCTAAATAAACCAACTAAGAACTTAAATATAATTAAATCCCAACAAAATTTACATTGCATTGCATTCAAAATTACACAATTTAAACAGATCCAACAATTCTATAAATGCTAACAATGTAATGAAGAAACAACATTAACATACCCCACTAGCAATAACAACACCAGCAACAACAGGCACAAGAGCAACATAAGTAACCCAAGCTTCTCTTTTCATGGTCATAAAATACGAAAACAATGCCGTAAAAAACGGCGTCGTAGCACCAACAGCTTGATTAAACGAAACAGGCAAGAACCTAAGAGAAATATTCCCACCGACAACAGAAGCACAAAACACAACACTTAAACTAGAGATCCTTAAAAGCTGACTCCTAGATTTAATTCCCTGAAAAGGGACAAGTTTAAGGAACATAATAGATACGTAACTTAGAACGGCGCAAGCAGTCATGTGACACATTGTGAGGAATATTGGGAATCTGAAACCGTAGTTTGAGAGTAAGAATTTGTTGAGGAGAAGAACACCTATGTTTGATGAGTACCAGAGGATTATTAAGGTTGTAATGAAAAGGGGTTGTGATTTTGCTGCCATTGTTGAAGGGGGTGGTGGTGCTCTGAGTCAGACCGAGTCGGAGTGAGTCAGAGCGAGCTCTAATGCTGGACTAGCAAGAGAAGTGTGTGTTGGTTTTGATTTTGTTGTTTTTTTTGTGTTTGATGTTTTATTTGAGTAATGATATTTGATTTTTCTTTAAAAAAATATAATCGATTTTTTATTTTTTATTTTATAATGAATCGATATTTTATTTAGTTTTTATTTGACACCTATGCGAGTGTCATGTGGAGTATAAATTGTAAAAAGATTTGCAATTTGTGTCCGACACTTGTTCTATCTCCTATTTAATGTGATTATTTTTTATTTTATTTTTGCCAGCATTTAATGTGATTATTAGTAAATGTGAAGGTCTACGCAAATTATGTTCGATTTGATCAAATTTTAGTTGTAAAGTAATTTTTTTTCACGAACAAGATTTTATTAACATTTAAATGTCATAATATAGCTAAAATAAATTTTTGAATTATCAACTATAACCTAATTGTAAAACAAAAAACAAGCTAAAAATTTAGCCATTTTATTTTCAGATCGCTTAACACATTAAATATTCAAATTTTTTTAATTTAGAAAATATTATAATGACACTTCAAGCGATCCAACTGTGAAATTAGTAGCATCGCAATCAACCTACATCAATTGTGAAATTAGTGCATCGCAATTAACCTTCACATAAATATCATCTGTAACCCAATATTAAAGGCGAGCTCTTGCGGTATCCACCACCGTTCCAGATTCGATGGGAATCATATGGATCTACCAAGATAGGATATAAATCCTTCTCAGAAAAACTACCGAAACCTGAAACCTGAAACAAGACACACAAAAACATCAAAATATAACACACTAACATCCCAAAAAAATAGACACGACTAACAACTTTGATAACAACGTACTCAACAAAATCTCATCCAAAAGGATTAGATCTCAATTTTATTGAAAAACTGGTAAATAGAAGAGATGATGGGAGAACGAATGAGCTTAATCGATGAATGAGGGATAAAGGTTTGGAAGATGGAGAAATGACGGGTAAAACCCTAGCTATGGGATGAAGGTACGTAAAGTTTTTTTTTTCTTTTAGTTTCAATCATTAAACATAATTTTCGAAGTAAGTTAGAAATAATTTTTTACAATTTTTATAATTACAAAATGTCTGTAATTTTTGTATCAAAATTTGATCAATTTAATTAGCGATGACCTAATCTAATTTTGGAATAAACAAAATAGGAAACATGAATATATGTTTAAAGTAAAATAGTGATTTGTTAATAAGTAAAATGTATCTACAGTTAACTGTATATTATTTTCCTAAAGTTAACTATGAAAGTAAAGATTTTTTTTAAAATATTTCCATTTATGATGTTAGAAATAAAGGTTACCAAATTTGTGAATGAACAAATATATTTGTGCTATCAATTACTCATCCAATGATATTATTTTGAAAATTAAATATTGAAAAATGCATAATAATTAATTTTTTAATAAAATAATCTTGTAATCATAAACTACTTGATTTTAATAGTTAACTTAGGGGTGATCATAAATCGCAAAAACCATCAGCACCGTACCAAATCGTACCACACCGCATGATTTTTATTTTTTGTGGTGCAGTTGCAGTTTCAAATTTTGACAAACCGCGCGGGGGCGATGCAGATTGCGGTTTTAGGTTTTTGAAATGCGGTTCAAACTGCACCTCACCGCACCGCAATATTTAATATATTATATAATTATATATTTATTAATTATATATATATATATATATATATATATATATATATATATATATTTTGTTAGTATTTTGTTAAGAATTTCATTGTACGGTTACGAACCAAACTACATGCGCGGGCGGGTTGATCGACGGTTTTAGGAAAAATCGCACCGCAATCACCCCTAAGTTGACTTTAGGAGATTAATCTAAAGTTAATTGTAGATACATTTTTTTTGACTTAAATATATAGGGAATGGAGTTTCTAAAGCACACAATAGAGAAGTTCTCTATTACTACACCTTAAATCTTGTATTTTATTATTATTTTGATAATCCAACCGTACGGATGAAAAGTTTATGTCGAAATAACATTGTATACAAATTTTTATTATATTTGAAATAGTGGAACATCAATTTTATAATAATACTATTTTGTATATATATTCAACGACACAGATTTATCATAATCTTATTGCTATAAATTTATAGTTCCAAATAATTAAATTACACGAAAATTTGTACATTCACGTATTTTTGTATGAATTTAACATCCGTACGATTGGATTGTTCAAATAGTAATTAATTAATCATATTTTAAGCCGCACGAATAGAAAACTTCTCTATTGGGTGCTTTAGATACTCTTTTCCCAAATATATATTAGATATGTTAACTGCCCATAGTTAGTAAAATAAAATGATTATTATATCTACGATTTTTTTTCTAATAAAATAAGATTGATTTAAAGTTTAGTAATGATATCTAATCCCTCCCAAAAAATAAATCAAAATTTTCGGGAATTATAATAAAAGATCCGCAAAGCTTGGCTAGAGCTAAACAAATCGGCCTTTTCTTTTAGCAATGTGGAAAATACTGAACTACAAGAAAAATCAGAAAGTTAGAATCCTAATTCTTCAATTCGTAACTCCAAAGTCAAGGAGTATTATGCTAGTCAGGTCAACTTTTGCAAGCCTAGCATTTTCTTGGAAAAATGAACAGCCTCAGAAGTCTACCAGAGTCCACATCTACACTGTAGCTCGAGTGAGGTAATTTTGAACATATTGGAAAGATATACGCCCATCTAGATCAACTCTTGTTAATCTAAATATTCACCACCAACTATTATCCTTCCAACCGTAGTTTAACAATTTCAGTTCAGGTGAAAACATAAAAAGACATTAAGATGATTTTCGAGAACAAGAATCATAATCAATATATAATATCTTATATAAATGTATTGTTATAATTTTTTTACTAACTTCCACTGTAAGTCATTGCATCGACTGCTCCAAGTAATCCAATAGTCCCATCACATTGAACGCTCCAAGTGATTAATGTAAAAAATGACATCAGCAAATCAATATAATGTGCAAATTTTCATATTTCCAAATGCCTCTGTATCAATATCAGGTAATGCTTCAAACCTGTGGTTACTCTAAAATTTCACGACCTTGAAAACGTAATGAAAAGCATAATCACGACCTGAGAAACCAAATGAAAAGCAGTCACAGATAGTCCAGCTATCAAGCCGAATAAATAAACATGTGTAACATATCTAAACGATATGTAGTACATTTTCATACCTCAGTTAGATGTTGTCTTAGAGTCCGCTTCCTCCAATGCGCGAACAAGATGTATTATACGATATTGGAGCTTAGCATTTTCTGAAGCAAGTTGCTGCACCTCTTTCAAAACCTGAAGGTAAAGAAAAGATGGTGAAAAAGCATACCTCTAAGGTACTTACAATGGACTAAGAAAATGATGCACCACACCTTTTCTCTTTCAGAATCTTGCAAAGTTCTGGCATCTTCTAATGTCAACTGAAGTTCATTGAACTTTTTTAACAAGTCCTGATATCCTGAATCTAAGCAGCAGCACCATTCCCCCACACCCCAAAACATAGATATACAAAATTAATATAAGATGAAATGAAACAATGCTTGAAAAGAAGCAAAGTTGCTGAAGTGACTACCTTGTTTACTAGCAAGAGTAGCTTCAAGTCTTGCCAAGCGATCCTTTAAAAAATATTCAATAATGTTAAAGGATTGGGCGGGATAATGAAGATAAAATTATAAACACACTATATTATTTTGAGTAAAGTGCACTTTGTGTACCTACACTTTTTCGAAGACACCACTTGAAATATTATAGTTTAAGAATCATCATTTGTAATACTGAACCAATACTTTACTTAAAATTCGTGTACTACCATCAACTTCTCCTAACTCCGTCTCTTTTAGCAGGGGTATTCTTGGCAGTTCACAATATATACTCCACAAATATAAAGGAACACATGAACCGTAAATAACCAAGAAATCAAAGCCTACAACCAAATCAGACAGCTAAAAATCTTCATCTCAAACGCACAGCACTGTTGACCAAGAAAAACCCACATTCCCAATTGGCTTTAGTAGCTGATATATTAAGAGAAGAAATTGTAATTATGAGTTTGAAAAAAGTGAAGAAAGTGACTTTTTTTCGAACATTTTCGAGTCGAATTCCCGTGTATGGTGTTATAATTGCAAGCAAGTTCATGGGTATTTTGTGAAATTAGGTTGGGTTAGATGGAGTAGCTTGATTGGGAGTAAGATTGCGGTTTTGTATTTGAGGAGTGGTGGGTGTTTGGATGATGCACGAAAGGTGTTTGATGAAATGACTGAGAGAAGTGTGGAAGTTTATAGTATTTCAAGTGGTGTCCTGAGCAAAGTACAAGTACACAGAGTGCACTTTACTCTATTATTTTGAATAAGGTCAATTACAAGGAATTTCAATACGCACACACACATGCCTCCACTAAGGCTTAAACCCTCGACCTGTTGTTACGAAGAGAAGGGGGTCCACTGTCCACCACTATTACGCAGTGCACATATGTAGAAAACCAAACTTATGACCATGACTCGTATTCCTGTTGGTCTAACTATCTAAGAATTCAATAAAGATAAAGAACCCATAAGGAGTTCACACTTAAGGGACGGCCTAATCAAACTGATAATTCAAGCAGCTGGTAAATAAATTTAAATTGTCCTGTTCTTATCCATTGCACAGTTAATGCAATAATATACAACATAAAATTTTTAAAATCATTCCTAGTGCATTAGTTGCAAAGCAAAAATATATAGGATGTGACTAGACACCGGTAAGACAATCATGGGTTAACTTCAACGCATTATTCTGGTAAAACAAACACAAGACTCTCATTTGCATCTATACGCTTGGGCTATGTTAGTTTAATGAAATTTAAAATCACTTGACTACATTCAATCTGAACTGATTGCATCTGTGCTAATCTCTTAAAACAGTCTAATGGGTACTTTATAGCTCAATTACCGAGACCATTAATCCCATAAAAACAATTAAACTTTAAAATGCTTCGAAACAAGTCATCAAAATTCACGATTGAATCGTTTTTTTCGCAGAACAATAATCCCTATATTTAGATATAAACAAAAAACAACAGGATTCACATTCATAATTGAAATGCAAATTCAAAAGGGTTAACAGGAAATGCATTAAAAATGCTTTAATGGGTCTCAAAAGAATAATCTAGATCAGGGTATAACAAAAAAACAAGCATTTAAAAGATAATTATGTATACATTTAAAGAGGAAGCAAAAAAAAGAAAGGAGTTGAAATAGAAGAGTATGAAATTAGTACCTCAGCTTCAGAAGCTCTTTTGTAAAGGGGTGTCAGAACCTGCTGCAGATCATTTGAAGAAGAAGAAGAAGACGCCATTGTTATTGTATTCTATTCTGTTTTTCAGTACCCTAATTCTACTCTTCATAAACAGCACTCCTCCAAAACCCCCTTTTTTCTAATTTCTATTACGATATTTATCAACCTTTTTTAACAATAATATAAAAATAATTTATTTTATTTTTTTCAAATCAACATAATTTAACTATAACTAAATTATATAATTTAAAAATTTTGAACCTAAAAAATTCATATATTAAATTATCAATAAAAATTAATAAAAAATTATATGTTATAAAAAAATCTTATGCATTACACGGGTTTTAAATTAATACAATAAAAAATAATATACCATATTTATTGTATAGGATAATTTTATAAAATAGAACAGAAAGAATTCAACAAAATTTGTAATGAATCTTTATCAAATATTTTTTTCCAAAAATTTAAATATTACGCAATTTCATAATTTCAAAATTACGCAAAAAATTTAATAATCTAGCTTTGATATCAGCGGGTCTCCAAATTCAAATTAAAGACAAAAATAAGTTCAAATATTAGAACTTTCAAAGTACATAAGCGAAATCTTGACAAAAATAAAATTCATATGCAAAATTTATTTTATTTAATAGGAATTGATACATGTATTACATGTTATACACATGAATTTTTTAAATATTCAAATTCACATGCAAGTCATAAAGAAGTTCAAATGTAGAACTTTCAAAATCATGAGTGTGAAATTTATATAACTTAATTAAAATAAGTACGTTTTAACTTGCGCACGCATTTGCATTCCGTGTTCTATACTTTAAATTTCAATTCTGTAACATTCAAAAATTCACGTGTTGAACTTAATATAGAATAAATATTGTGTGAATAAATATTGTGTTTGATAGGTCCCAAATATGGGCAAGATAAACTAGAGGGGGGTTGAATAGCTTATCACCTTTTTTAAAAGTTGAGCTAGGCGTTTTTGAATTTCTTTCTCGTTTTAAAAATACTTACATATAAATAAGTAAAGTAAAATGCGGAAAGTAAAAGCGAGAAAGATAAAGAGTACGACACGCAAGATTTTATCCTGGTTCGCGATGCTCGTAATCCCACTACAGATTCGAACACCCCTACTCCAGTCCCCGAGCTCCTCCCGGGACTCGAGATTTCTTCCACTATAAAGAAACACTCCTTATAGTAGGCGGAGAAACCTTTACAACTCCTAAAACTGCTAAGTATTTATCTTGGGACTTAACTCCCCGTTAATCCCTCAAAATACAAAGCTAACCACTACTTGACTCGTCTTGAAACGTAACTCCCCGTTACCTCCTCAAAGTCTCGTAGCAACCCTTAAGTAGCCTTGATGCTACCCTTACCGGTCACGGGTCTTAGATCTTAGGTCTTGGGTCTTTTTTCTTCCTCACGGTGCAAGAACACCTAATTTCCCGTTAGCGTGTCCAAGACTTGGGTCTCGGAATGAAGATCACCTCACTTCACTTCACCTCATTGCAAGGATACAACAAGAAGCCACAAACAACCACAATATATATATAAGATATATTAAGGGGCCGTGCAAAACTAGTATGTTACGGTACTAGCCACTGGGACGCTATTACGCGTTAAATTATTCAACTCACACGTGCGTAAAAGTAACTCGCTTATCTATAGGATAAAACGAGGATCGCTGTTATGTGTTAGATTAGTCACACACAACAAGAATGTAAAAGACAAGTAAATATATACAAAAATAATTCGGCCGAAAAGATTTTACAAGTTAAGGCCGAATGGTTCGAATTGTTTCGTTAAAAACAAATTTGAAAAGTGTCTTGTTAAGTCCTTGCAAAGATTTGAACACAATTAAGATTCAATGGACTTAAAAACCAAGACTAAGAGAATCTCTCTTTTGATTAAATGCTAGAACAAGTTTAAAACCACTTAAGGTATAAACAAGTTTTACGCGATTTAAGCACGAATCGAAAGATAGCTTCTTTGCCTTTTTAACCACTTCACCACCAAGAGGTTATTAAGGACTGATGTGCCGAAAACATGACAATTAAATATCGCAAGCGCACGATCTCGTTTTAATAATTAAGATTCGATCCACAGGGAATAATTTTATTTCGCGTTCCTTAATTTTTAACTTAGGCGAATTAGGACAAGTTTGGATTTTGGAAAATTCGGATTTTTCTATTTAATTCCTAAAAGAAATTTAAATTATTTTAAAAGAAAATTACACTTTATTCTAATTTTAAACTAATTAATTAAAATAACAAAAACTAAATTATGAATTAAAACCCGATTTTATTAAAAGAAATTTCAATGAACATTCGGCATAACAAAAACTAAATTATTTAAAAATTACAAATTTGAATTAAAATCGAATTTATTTACAGAAAATTATAACGAAATTTTGACCTGAGTGTTTCGTAATTTTAGCTAACCAAAATGGCATCTCAATAACTCAGACAAGAATAACAACATGAAAACCAGTATAATACAAAAAGAAAACTAACACGCCGCCACTCCGTTATCAAATATGACTGTAAAGCAACATTAAAATTACACCATAAAACCGACACAACCATAACTACAAGTCATCTCGCAGGAAGTAGGCCAACTCGAACTTAACATTAACTTGATGACTCGAAAAATAATAAGTTGATAGCAAATTTTACAACTTGGACACCAGAACATAGAAACTTAGCTCGCAGCAGACTCAAAGAAACGGAAATTCAGAAAACCCAAAAAAGCAAACATAGCCGTGGAAACGAATGCAGACAATCGAAAAAACCAGAAAAACGCAGAACTAGACTCATCGATTGTCAACCCAGTCGGGAATACAACTCAGAAACGAAACTCGGAAACATTACAACTTAATTACAATGACACTAACTCGAAGAAATCGGCGAACACGCAACAAGAATTCGACAAAAACAATTCAGTGATTCTGTTTACCGAATCAAAGTCACAGTAAAACCTCAACATAAATTATCAATAAAACCTTAGTATTAAAGAAACCCAGAAAACCAAACAGATATTAAAACTTCTTGATTCAGTAAAACTCGAAAATGCAGACACACAATAACGAAACAGGATAGCAACGATGAACACATAATCATCAAAACAAGACCCAGTACTCAGCATCAAAACAGTCGAAACACAGCAGCGACGAAGAACAACCCGGAACAACTACAATCGAACTAAAAAAAACGATGAGAGTAGGGGGATGGGAGACAGGTACGAGCAAGAAGAAATAAACGGGGGGTTTGTTTTGTGTGAGATTCGTAGAAGAAATACGAGAGGAGGCGAATTCGCAATTAAAGAAGAAGAAAAATGTTGGGTTTATTCGAAAGATGAAGAAGAAGGCTGTTTGGGCGAATTAAAGAGAGGAACACAGGGGAAGAACAAGTTCGAGGCTGGACTGTTTGTTCGAAGGAGGAGATCAACAAAAAAAACAAAGATGAAAGAAAAATGGGTTTGATGAAGGAGATGTGTGCTCGGAGGGGGGAAGATGGTTTTTTGTGAACTTGCAGTGAGGAAAAGAGAGAGTAGGGAAGAAAAAAAATAAGGAAGTGAATCTGGGTTTGTTTGAATAAAACCAAAAACAGGGGAAACAAGATTAAGCTTCGAATTATATCTAAAATGGCAGTAAATAAAATGCGATAAAACTATATATATATATATATATATATTATAATTATACTAACACATAAGGTATAAATATTAAATCTACAAATTAAAATTTAGAAAACCACAATAAAATTGAAATTTAAAGGGGCGTAATTAATATTAAAACGAGAATTAAAATTACGAAAACAAATTCTTCAAATCGATATTTTCAATCCCGTGTGGTTAGCGTTGCTACTTTATCCACCCGAGAATTTACGAAAATAACAAAATGAAGAACAAGGAGAGAAATGAAAGAGAAGTGCAAGAAATTAAATGAACTTGAACTTGCATAAAAATAAAGAGTGTTTACAAGAAAAATAGAAAATTACAACTACAATTTTTGGAGATGAACTACTACAACATAATTCTAGTATATAAGGTAATTGTGTTTAACAAGTGAAGATGAGGCCTATTTATAGGAAATAATTAGGGTTTTTGGTTGGTGTGAGTAAATCCTAGCCATTGATTTGGTTTAGTGTTGGCTAAATCTTGGCCATCCATTTTCTTTGATAATAAAATGCACCACCACCCCTTGCTTTTCCTTTTCTTCTTGTTTTGGTCCTTCTTTTTCTTCTTTTGTCATTTATTTCTTTATTTTTCCATTTCTTCAGTTTTCTCGAATTTTTCCTGAAATGCAACAAAATAATTTATTAAAATACGAATTCAAACAATAAATAGGCAATAAAAATATGCAAAAATATGCACTTATCAAGGACTTAAAGAGAAGCCAAGAAATACTTCAAGATACTTCTCTAAGGGTCTTACAATTTGTCAATATACACTACACGAAATATTCAAGAACAAGTGTATATTTGGTGACAAAATGCAAGAAAGCTTAAGCACAAGTATATAGATGATAGATCCAAAAATAATAACAACAAATATATACTTTGCAAGCAAAATAACTAGCTTATCACTCTTGATCTTACAAAGGCTAAAGCTCCTCTTTAATTAATTAAGAGAAAGCTACAAGAGATACGAGCTAGGATCGAAGCCGAAATCACTACCAAAAAGGCCGAGATGAGCACCAAATAAAAGGTATACAAGGGAGGTTCAAAGGTGGCTCAAATACTTAAGAAAGAACACTTACTAGGCTGCAAGAAAATGTGCAAGGGGCTGCCTAGAAGGTGGTGGCCGAATGGTGCGAAATGAGCAAGAAATGATGGTGAAAACAAGCTTAAAACATGAAAAAAGATGAAGAACAAAGCTTGTTTGCTAAATACTTTTTGTGACTTTTGAAATCTGAGATATGTGGTATATCTAGGGAGTATTTAGCAGCATTTCTTTGGCTCAAATAGCTTGGGGAAAATGGGTGGAAATGGGTTAGCAAAAAGCAACCAATAAGGAGGTGCCCCCTAGCAATGCTTTAATAAAATACTAAAAGGCATAAAGCATATGTCAAGCATATTCCAAGATGCTCACCAGCCAATTAAAATGTGGGAAAATCAATAATAAAATATTCAAGAAGCTTCTATTGGTACGGAATAGCCGAAAAATACTTAACTACGCGACAAACCCATTTCGTTAGATTTTCTTCAAAAATCATTTAAAAAATATGAGAAATTGGGAATCCTCTTGAAATATACCCAGAGGATTATGGTCAAAATTTCACCTTGAAATGAGTTGACCATCTATGATCTTTAAGTGACCGATAAATCAATTACGTATCGATTTAAGGGGTCCAGGAAAGAAGTCATGCAAAAATCATGAAAATAATTCTAAAATTATTTTTAAATATTCTAGTGACATTCCCAAATTTTCAAGTCAAAATAACATGTGGAGGTATTTTATTTAAAAAAATTTCGATAAAATGTCCTTACGCGACGGAATAAAATACATTAGCCGTTTATCGTAACTTGTCGATATTTTGGCTAAAGTTTTGACTTGAAAACTATTCAAAAATAATATTCCTCAATTTAATAATGACTATGAAGTCTTCGGAATATTTATTTTGAATATTTTTAGAATTTTATCCATTTAGGTGAAAACAGAAAGGGGTTCCGGGATAAAAATCTATTTTTATGCTTTCGGCAAGTCTTTTAAAAAAGCCCTTTGAAAATATATCTTTGAAAAGCATATCGAATGTATTTGAGGATAAAACATTTTGAAAAGAACACTATTTTGAATAAATTACTCATTTTTGGTTCGAAAAATAGTGTTCGGGGAATATCGATATTCGTGCCATTTTGACTTTGCCTTTCAATGTATCATAACAATCTAGACTAGAATATATCATTGAGTTGATATACCTTATCCAAATTAATGATTGGTATGAGAAAACATTTTGCCAAATTGACTCATCACTTGAATATGTCACATCGAACTAAGGGAGGAATTACTATGTTGTCTATTAACTTCATAAATCTAATTTAATTTTCGCTTTCGTAGTTGACAAATAGCCAAAACCTAAAAGAGAAAGGCTGACTCACAATCTTCAAAAAAGGCTGCCTCACAATCTTCCCCTTTTTGGTATTTGTCAAAACTACTTACGAAAAATTAAATATGCGTGTGCCTATCTAAAAAGTGTATGCATGGAAAACTTTTTATTCATTTAAATGCCTATTCAAACACCTTCCCCTAAGATGATGAAAACTCTTGTTCATTTTAAACAAGCATACATATAGGCATACATGCATATCACGTAAGCACATAAACATATAAGTTATCATACACAAGACAAGACAAAAAAGATCAAGTTAGATAACTTATCAAAAATTTAGAGCACTTCCCTCTTTTATATCAAACGAATGATATAAGGATAATTTGCACCAATTTTTCATTTCGAAAAATTCTTCCCCTTTTTGTATAATTCGAAAAATTATACTACCTTCCCCTTAATGATCCACCTGCAAACCTGTGTAGGTCCTCTTCCTTGAATGCAAAAAGAAACATTAATCAACACACACATATGTGATTCCTCTTCCCCTTTTTGATAAAAACCAAAAAGTGAGAAAAAGAAAAATAAGGGAATGGGGAAAGGGATTTAACAGTTCTAACAATCAAACCAAGCAAACCATAAGGGGGGAGGGGGATTTAACTAAGCTATTACAAACCAAAAATCCATCAATCCACCTTATCTCTCCAAAATCAGTCTACTTCCCAAATCTTCACAAAGATTGACTGATTGATTATACAAACCAAGTGACAGGCCTAGTCTAAAAATTACAAAGTTTAATCTCCCATCAATACAAAGAAGTAGTATATTACAGAGAAATAAATTGAGTAGACTAGTTCTTCAAGGATCTTAAGTAATAATAAGACTTGTACATCCAAATTAGCAAACCTGCATGGGATAGTTGTAACGCCCCGACTTCCCAATATTGAAAATATACTTTTTAAAATAAAATAGACTTTGATACAGGGGAATTTTAGAAAATTTCGACATGAAGTATTCGTAAATCGGACTTTCCACCTGTATTTCAACCCAAACCAAATCCCAATTAACAATACAAATATAACTTAATACACCAACGATTCCTCACCGAGGATCGATTCCAGGTTATGGTATGAAACAAGAATCTATACTATACAAATTATTACAACTTCTATCTCAAATTCCAATTACAAACCTTTGTATCGTATAAACCGCGCAAGCCTATTTAGTATATGCCCGTGCTGGCTCTGTATCTAACTTTTAAAGAATACACCATCCCTCTCACTTGAATTATAAAGTGTAGGTATCCAACTCCTTAACCCTAGCTGGAAAGGGAGGGTAAAACAAAGCAAGAGTGAGCCAACAACGCTCAGCAAGTTAATAATATAGTGAAACAATAATATTTCAGTGATTCATTGATGAACAATATCAATGACCAATTTATCTCAAGGGAAATAATTCGATTTCTATCATAGAATTAAAACTTTCATTTCTTCAAATCATATCTTTTCATCAAACATTCCTTTCTTTAAAACAGTTCTATCATTTAAAAGTTACTTTCCACAAAACCTTTTAAAAACATTTAAATTGATTGGAGTTTTTCCACGACTTCGGACAATACGGGTGATCAGCCACGTAAAGTCCCCATACCGGACACGAAGTCCCTCTGGACATAAAATTGGGTTCCCAATTAGGCAACACATTGGCCTTTAATAAAAGTGCTGGACTAGGACCACCCTAGCCTCTTACGCTAAAAAATGCTGGACCGGCATCACCCGGCCTCTTACGCCTCCAATCTGGAGGAATCCGTAGAAAACATTTTGACGGAAACCCCCACATCAAATCTTTAAAGCCTTTAAAACATTTCATTTTTAAATCCTTTATACTCACTGATAACATATCAGCCCAGTATAAGGAATTTCAAAAACACCTTTAATTAATTAAACCATTTTAGGGAGCAGCATTAAAAGATTATGGGACAGAGAAGCAGTTGATATAAAGAATCATAACAATAAAACAATAAGATTAAACTAAACAAGGTAGGGTTCAGCAAGATAGAATCATATATCAACAAGGAAACATAAATCTATTAAATAACGGAGCAATTATTAAGATACTAGAATTTGAACAATAATTATAAAGAAAGCAGGGAATAAAGAAAATTCGAAGTTCAACAGAAGATTTAAGTTACTGCTGGCTAACCACTTATTTCAAGGATTATCAATTTATGAAATTACGCTGTAAAGTTTGAACAAACAGAATAGATTTGAATAAATTAAAATGAAGATTTAAGAAATTCTTAATTACCCAAGGTCTCACTCCTGTCGGCTAAGCACTCAAAGCTTTAGCTTCCAGAACCGGCATGACAATAATGAGTTTGAATAATTAAGAAGATCTCAATTCATTCTCGGTTTTAACCGTCACTGAGCAACACATGCAACAACAACAGTATAAACCTCGAATTAGTTTACAATAATTTGAAGAAAATTTGCTCTTTGAAAAATATTAATAAAGACGAGGAATATTGAAATAAATTAATTTTAAAAGAATTCAACACTTGAACAATAGGTGAGGAAAATAAACAATGACAGAATAATTTGAGAATGAGTTAAATTAATAGAAGAAAAATATCATTGGAAATAAAAATGAAAGGTTTAGACACTAGAAAAAAGTTCTAAAAGGAACATCGTATAATTAACAGAACAGGTTCACAATTATTCAGAATAATTATGAAGAACACAATTGCTTGCAAGAAGGAATTTCAAAAGAAACAATAAATAATACAAAAAGTTTCACATCACTTGAACAATAAGTGAGTGATAGTAAACTTGCCTCAATACACGCAGTTTCCAATACCAACATCTCAATCCTTTACTCATTTTACATCAGTCTCTACTTCTCATTCGCTGGCCTTTACTTGGTCGTACATTCGTCTCTCCTTCATCGCTTGTCAGTCCCGATAATTAACTCCTTCCTCTACATTCCATCTACACGTGCACTAGCTCTTGGCTGGCCTCCTATTCATACCTATATACAGGTAAAGTACTACTTTAGTACGCATATATCTGTAACCTATCTAACTCGTTCTACCCAAACGTGTCCTATAACGCTTAACAACTTAACATATACAACACATATTAATCACCTATAACTCATACAGATTATATTCTCGAAATAGTAACATATAATCACAAAATCATATAAGCACTTAGCAGATAATATTAACTTATACTTACCCTCTTTAACACGTATATCACATTGATTTACAAATAACCCATATCAAATTACTAGAAGAATTACAAAATTATTCTAACAGAATTTGGACAACACCTCCTCTAAAAATCACCTGACCTGTTGCAATACCACCGACTCAAATAATAATTTCTTTCATCCCCTGTCAACACAAATCAAACTCATAACTTACAATCATTTTTTGGATACAAGTTAATAACACAACTCTAGCTATCCAAATCTCCACATATGATCTTTACTATATATAAATAAATAAATATATATATATATATATATATATTTTTTTTTGGCTCCTCATATATATATAATCAGCATAACACACCACTTAATACTTATACCCTTTACACTAATCAAATACAACTCAGACATATCGGAAAATCTCGTATTTAAACTCTAACACATAATATGTAACCTTATACGATTTACAATTCAACCACAACATGTAGCTGTACATTATTATTATTTATTAACTCTGAATTAAATTAACAATTGAAACTTAAATCGCAAATCCATGTAAACATTTAAAGTCGAACAATTCACATAATCCGAACATTAGGGGTGTACACGGGTTGGGCAAACCGACCAAACCGATCCAACCCACCCCTATTTTCGGCCAACCCAACCCGAATATTTTTAAACCGGGGTTTAATGGGGTTCGAAATATTACAACCCGATTTTAATGGGTTGGGTATGGGTTTAGGTTTTTTTCACCCAACCCAACCCAACCCGTTTATACACTAACTACTAGATTTCATGGCTTTAATCATAGAACACTTACTTTGTTTAAAGAACTTGAAATGTGGATTTTGAATACTTGTGCACAGAATATGTAATTTAGTCTACTGCTAAGGTACAATACGTACATAATATGCACATTTAGTTGGTATCCACCATTTTTGCTTTTATATATATACATCAGGCTCCAAATAAGATTTTTAGTTCAACCATTATGTTAATAAGAACCACCAGAATCAAGCAGTAGATCAGAGGATAATTATGTTATCTTAATAATGTTATTTTATCCCAATAATTATAATATAATCATGTGATTTGAATTTATAATAACGTTATTTTATCCCAATAATGGTAATTGACTCTGCATCGCAGCTTCTGCAGATTATTTTCCAACTTATTCGCCAACCTATAATCAAATTTGGTTAGCTGAACAACGCATCTAACCCGACCCAACCCGACTTATAATAAATGGGGTTGGGTTATTAATTTAATTTTCATGGGTTGGGTTGAAAATTTTCAAACTGGTTTTAAATGGGTTGGGTCAAATAAACCCTCAAACCGGACCAACCCGACCCGTGTACACCCCTACCGAACATTATCCTACTAATAGCATATAGGCTATACTTGAGAAAATGTAAAATAATAAATAATATTTTTAGAAAATTTTGACAGCATCCCATTTCTACGGATAGCCTACCCGTCGGAACAAAGCCGATTCACCAACAACAGTCTTTACATTACAATTACAAATTACAACCAAATCAAGCATTATTCTAATCCGAATAATCCATTATACATTCAATAAAACATACTAACCGAATATACGACTCGAAACTTACAGTCACGAAATTAAAAATTATTCCGTAATTATTAAAATTAAATTTGGCTCACGTAATCATCATCGCCAATTCCATCGACTCAAATAAAATCATTGTCGATGGGGCAAAGTCCCGGTGGTACCCAAGTTGGGGTTTCCGACTCAAGACTCTACACAATTTTATACGGACAATTAACAGCTAACAACTCAGAA
Source organism: Saposhnikovia divaricata (assembly GCA_036435485.1). Lineage (NCBI taxonomy): Eukaryota > Viridiplantae > Streptophyta > Magnoliopsida > Apiales > Apiaceae > Saposhnikovia > Saposhnikovia divaricata. Next base: position 90,622,361 of record CM071596.1, read on the forward strand.
TTAATTATACAGAACTTCGATTGTAACATTACAGAACCACAACAAAACCATACCAATCAGAAAAGCCCCAATTTCTGGACAACACAATCGAACCAACAACCAGCTGTACCCACTAATTCGGTCACAACACACACGAACTACTCACCCACTTCACACATCGCACCTGCGATATACACACACCACACTCGCATATACTTACACGCTGCACACACAAGAACGCCAGGAATCGGCCAGAAAAGCTCAAGAACTCAATTAGAGTTCGAAATTGAAACAATACCAGATAACCCAGTAATTTCTGTGTTGAAAAAGATAGGAGAGAAGCATATTCGAAAGAAAAGAGGAGAACTCGAGAGAGTTCCAGATTGTTGAGGAATTCAGCCCGAGAAATGAGATTGGGGAAGAACTGAGTTATTTTGTTATAAACATTAAGGGCATTTCTGTAATTCTACACCACTAAAAAAAATCAACTTAAAAAAACCTATTTAATCCGTTTCTTTAATTCATTTTTAAATAGAAAATTTATAGAAAAATATAACTTTATATTTTTAAAATAAAGAGTACCAATTTACAAATGCCCACATATTTTAAAAATATTTTTAGAATCAGAAATGAATTAAATATGAATTTTACAAGTTTGGATCCTTAAAATGCAATAATAATCTTAAAATCATTTTTAAAATACCAAAACACCCAAATTAATACACCCAATAATTTTAAAAACTAATTAAATATACAGAGATGATATTACAAAAGATTTCGTGATTTTTAATAACTCCGATGATTTTATAAAAATTTTCGAAGAGCAATCATGCATGATTTAAATAAATTTTTAATCATAAAAATTCAAATAAAAATTACACGGACTAGACGTCACACATACATCACCATATAAACATGTAAACATGATGTGACATATATTTTATCTAAAAAAAAAAATTTCACACCCTATAATCCACATTTAATATTAGATAATTAAATAATAATAATTGCAAATACGATATTTTTCTAGGGCGTTATATTAGTACTCCACAAAACAATGTCAATAAGTGTTTAAATCAAGCAATGTAGCTTAAATTGACAAAGTTAGAGATAGAAATACAATACAGTGCTTTTACTTGGGTAAATTTTGCAAGGTAAAAATACCAAAGCTTCCATTTGTACCTGTTAAACAATGTATAATCCTTGTACATGCAACTACATGAACTACAAGTGGCCAGTCCCCCTGGGAACAGATTAAGGAAATCTCACAAGATTTCCAGGCAGTCCATAAGTTCGGTGGCTTGTGTGTGCTTGGAATCCTAAGAAATGATGCAATTCTAATATATAACTAATAAGAGTAATTAGAAACTGCATAATTCCATCCAATAAACCAGCACAATACAATAAGCACTTCTAAATCCAACTCACAAGAGAAAATTATTTAGAGATAGAACTAAACAGCCAACAACCATACAAGGACTAGCAGTGCAGAGTACACCAAAAAGCTTGACAGACAAGCACTAACAAGTACATAGAAAGCATATAAATAAGCTAGGCTTAACAGGACACTAGCACACAACATCACAAGGCAAAATGTGATCCAACAGCAAGCAAACCAAACCATAACAAATCACAAACCAACTCACAAATGAGCTCACAACTAGCTCACAATCCTCACAAACAGTCCACAACTCATTCAACCTGATTAAAATGATCATTATTGATCACTGCATCCCTCTCAACAGCTTCCATCACCTCAGGTTCAACCTTAACAACTGTCAACTTACCCTCTCCATCCTCAACACCAGTCATAGCCTCAGTTCCCACAGCTTCATCAACATCTATTACCTCATTAGGACCAGTTTCTATAGGGAAACCTAGGACAGTGTTAGGGGTACTTCTAGGACCACTCATATTGATTTGAAGTTGAATCAATTGAGACAGAGTGTTCTCTAGCATTGTAACCCTAGACATGGTATAATTGAGAAAGCCTTGTACCATTTCAACCTTAGCCACAATCCTTTCATACTTGCCACTCAAGTCTTTAAAAGTGTCCTTGAGAAACTCAAATTCAACAAATAATGCCTCAAACTTGGTGGTAAGTTTCTCAAACTCCCTTAAAGAAACAAAGGCAACAGAAGAAGCCAAGATAGGGTTACTAGGGGCTTGAGCAGGAATCTCAACATTAGGTGGCCTAAAGATATTTAAAGGCAACACAGTCTTGATGTTGTCCTCAGAAATGGTGTTGGTGACATGAAAGAAAGGTGGAATGCTAATGTTGAACTTAAGATATTCAAAGAGTTTGGTCAACAACAATCCATAGGGGTTATATCCTAACTTAGAGGCAGAATACATCTTGGTTAAGATCATGTGAGGGATATTAAAAGCAATCCTGTTTGTAACAATCTTGTACATTAACTTTATTTCAAGAAAAAAAACAAGCTTGTCACTGGTTGGAAAAATATTAGCCCTAACAATGGCTGCTAAGTCTTGATAAACATGAGTGAAATGAGCAATTTTGAAACCCTTGTCATTAGAGAAAATATTTGGTGGTACCTTAATCCCACAGAAACAAGAAATGAACAATCTATATTCATTCAAGTCAAAGATAAAGCTTTTTGAAAGATCTACATTGATAATAGAAGCATATTTGGGATTGAGACCTAAGGTTTTGACAAGGACCTCTTGATCAACTAAGGCTGCTAAGTCTTGATAAACATGAGTGAAATGAGCAATTTTGAAACCCTTGTCATTAGAGAAAATATTTGGTGGTACCTTAATCCTACAGAAACAAGAAATGAACAATCTATATTCATTCAAGTCAAAGATAAATCTTTTTGAAAGATCTACATTGATAATAGAAGCATATTTGGGATTGAGACCTAAGGCTTTGACAAGGACCTCTTGATCAACTAAGACAGGTGAACCACCCACAACAGTGGTTAGAAAAAACTCACCATTGACCCCTGGATTAAGAGATAGGTTGGCATAGAACTCAGCTACAAGGTTTGGAAGCACCCTCTTACTTGGATAACTAAGGAAAGTAAGTAAGTCAGCCTTAGAAAACATCTTATGAATCTCAGTGTGAGGGCTAAACTTACAAAGAGAACCAGTCTGTAGCTTGCTCTTAACCGGCCTGTTTTGGGCATTCATTGACACAAACTGAGGAGGGTTAGGTTTGATCTTTTTCTGTTTGTTTCTATTCTGGAGATTGTGATTAGGGTTATGTTGGTGGTGTTTGTTTTGTCTATGTTGGAAGAGGAGAGTTGCAAAGGCATAGGGCTATCGGGAAATAAAGACAAAGTAGTAGTGACTGACGCATTAGACCCCATATTGATTAACACCATTAAAGAGGCACAAATGTGTTTATGTGTATAAAACAAGAAGTGTAAATGTACATAATGAAAATAAATACACAACATACACTCTTAAATACAAAAAAATGCATAGATCTTGGTGAAAAACAATAATACAGAACAGTGCCAGCACAGTACAAACAGTGCAGGAACAGTACGGTAGGGACAGTCAAGTACACTTAAACAAATATGCAGGTCTGAAAAGGAATGCCACATATCACAAAGGTTCAATCACATTAACTAATCCATGCACAGAACTATAGATATACATGAGTATATACTCAACTACTAGCTCTAGCATTAAATGCAAAGTGATGGTTTGGGCAATACTTTTTACCAAAAGAAATATTTAACAAATAGCATGCCTGCCAGCACATATCAATAGTACTAGATAGATGCATAGGAGATATATATACTCACTCACACATATAAACCATATGCATGTAATTATAAATATAACAGATCCAAGTACAAGGATATGGCACAGATTACATAGAATTAGAAGTCACATAATCTAGTTAGGAAACAAATCAACTAGACAAGTACAATTCTTATATAATCGCCTCTCATTCCAACAGAACTGAACCAACAATCTAACTAGATAGCACAATCCAGTTAGATACCAACTAGATATTATCTCAGGATATTCATTCAAAAGCACAGATATTTACAAGGAGATAAGATCAAGCAAGGCACAGTGAATCTGGACACAAATAACCAGCACAAAGATCTAAGTGACTAGGTTCACTCTAAGGAGAATCCTAGGCAAAAGATCAACACAGAAGCACACAGAAAATATCATTAAGGACTGAAACAAATTCAATTTAAATCCCCTTAGAATTCTATATGATCAGGTAATTCTCATTTTTAATCACTTAATAATTCTAAGTGATCAGTTAGGCACATAAGATCAATTAATCTTCATTTTAGTACCACTTACCCTCTAAGTGATCAAATAAGAATCAAGAAATTCACATAATTTTTTTTAAAATTAATAATTATATAAACCTTAATCTATGTGATCTAAGTCAGAGCCTAAGGAGCATGCAACAAATTGCAAATAAATGACTCCACAAAAACAAATAAGGTACTGCAAGTTGACTCCCTCAAAGACATTACAAAGCTAAAGGACTGAGACCAACTAATACCTCAAGCAAAGATCACACACTTTGATACTTTGGCAAATTAAAACCAAGTGCCAAGGAAATTCTCAATTCATTAGCATAGGGTTCATTTGCAACACAACTTCACATAGCACATAGCATATTAGTCATACACTATACCTATTGCAATGTGACATAACTGAGAAATGAAACTCAAATTCATTCCCAATAGTATCCATTGTAGGACACTAAGACAATGCAAAGACAGAGCATACAGAGCAATGACACTAAGACTGTAAAACCATAATCAAAACAGATAAGCAATAAACAATCTACTAGCAACAATAATCAGAGCAAAGCCTAGTTTACAACTCACAACACCAATTCAAAAGCTAACTGCACTAACTCAACGCAACAATGCAAGTTACAGATAGCAAATGACTCACATAATTCATGCAAACTCAGACAATAACCTCACTGCAAAGGTCTAACTCAAAATCCATATAAGCATCTTATAACAACAATTAAACCAACTCATAGAAGCATCGTAGATTACAATTACCATATAATTCACATGAATCAAGCAAACTCAAGTAATATCTCCACTGCAAAGTCATGACAGATCATATATAGTACTAATACTGAGAAACAGAGCACTCTAGCCAGAGGTAAAGACAATGCTAGCATAATGACAATGATAACTCAAGAATTAAGTCAATTAAAGATCACAAATATCAGCACCAAGGCTGTACATACATTTCAAGTACTACAGTGCACATAATTTAGAGATAAAGCAATGTAACAATACGAATTACTCTAAACACATCTCAATTAGTACTAAAATCACAAAATCCCCAGTTATTCACACATAAATCAATGAAACAGTAGAACTAGAGTTTTGAATTTGTGCACCTTAATCATGGCGTTTATACACATGATTATCCAATTAAAATACACAACGAAACATACATACAGAGGAAGGCAGTGCAGAGATCACCGAGTCCAAGCCGAGTTGCACCGAGTCACACCAAGTCGCACCGAGTTGCTCCGAGTTAGTACAAAAACACACAAAACAAACATCAAAATAGGTTAGAATTAGTAAGATAAATCAACATCTATGCAATAGGAGGGCTGCCTGTTGGTAAGACAAGAGCTCCACATAAATCAATCGAATTAAATCAAGATTAATAAAATTCTGTCTAACCAAACAGGAGCTTTATTGCAATTACATTGGAACATCAACAACAACAATAGATTATGATCAATATCGATGTAATAAGAGAGCTGCCTCCTATTCGATCGAATACTCAATCAAACGCTCGAATACAACAAAAATCCTGTCTAACTAAGAAGATTTTATTACAATAACATTGGATCAAGTACAAATCGACACAATGATTCGTTGAAGGCTCTTTGTTAATCATCTATATCGATTTTCAATCGAAATGAAATCCGGGAAATGAAAAGTGAAAATCGTGAATAGATTATATGTAATCGAGTGTGTAGAGCATGAAAGTGAAATCAAAATCTCTGAGATCTCAAAGATATGGCCGGAATTTTGATTTCGGTGGCTAGGGTTTCGGCGAAATGAAAGAGAGGGGAGAGTTGTGGTTGCGTGTATACATGTGTGTAATATACAATATGTAAAAATTATTTGTATTGAACGAAGCCAACGGTTGAGATCTTCCCATCTTTTGAATAAAGGGCTGAGATTAAATCCCTATTTTCCACTTCATCATCCCAGTCAACTGATTTCACCAATAAAATCGTGCCATGTGGACTAAATTAGACACACATCAGCTGCACTCTTGTATTTTATATGAATAAAATGCAATTTACATATAAATGTAAATAAATCATATAAAACTGCAAATAAATTGCAAAAATTCTTCAAAACTTTCTATTGCCACTAGAAAATTTGAATATTTATTTAGGAGAATAGAAGGCACCAAATTCCAAATTTTCGAAAATAAAAGAGTTTTTTAAATTAATAAAAATACTTTGGAATTTATACAAATTAATTTGCAAAAAAATTAAATAAACCACATACTACTTTTGGCTTTAATTATTGCAGCTCACAACATTATCGAAGAAATCTGAACGTTCAAGTCCCTCTTGAAAATCCGCTTAAACAATGCTCTAAGTTGCAAAATAATTAAAAATAAAGTAATATATACTTTGAATAAAATTCAACAAATTAATTTTGGGCACACCATCATTCCTAAATCAAAACGTAATTTAGAGAATCTTTCGGTGCTCAAAGGTTTCATGAAAATATTCGTGATATTAACTTCGGTATCGATATGAATCAATTTAATATCACCTTTATTAACATGATCACGAAGAAAATGATGTCGAATATCTATGTGTTTTGAGCGAGAATGCAATACCGGATTTTTACTCAAATCAATTGCACTCGTATTATCACAAAAAATAGATACTACATCAAATTTAACAACATAGTCGGCTAATGTTTGCTTCATCCACAGAATTTGAGCACAACATTTTGTAGCCGTTATATACTCAGCTTCGGTAGTGGATATAGAAACAGAATTTTGTTTCTTAGAAAACCAAGAAACTAAACATCCACCAAGAAACTGACAGGCCATACCTACACATGATTAGTTAAACCTATTGGTACCCTGATTCATTAAGGGTCCGTAGGTTAGTACATCACAAGGTAAATAAGTATTGGCATGAATAAATCTAGGCATAGGATAATCATTATTAACATGAAAATTTCTTGATGCTTGATTCCTATTGGAAATGTGATATGGATCCCTTCTAGGCACATATCCATCATCTCTATGATAAGCATAATCATCATTTACATGATGATCATCGACATGATAAGCATTCATGTTATGTCTAGCATAAACATGATCATTTAAATCATAATCATGATGATTTGATCTTGCATGAAAATGACTTACATTCCTAGGCATAGGATTAACATGAAAATTTCGGTTTTGACCATTTTCATGACCATTAAAATTCCTTTTAGGAACACTCGGATGTCTAGTAGGATTGGTACTAGAACTTGCACCATTTTTCTTATTCCTTTGTAGAAATTTAATCGGTTCTTGACGATAATGATGCTTTGGTTGATTTTGAGCAATCTTAACCGTTTAATCTTTCTTTGGAACAATTTCCTTTTCTTCCCTTTTCTTAGGGTTGGCTCCTTTGGGAATCCACACATGCTTCCCCTTACTTACACCTTCTCTTGCTTTGCAATATAGACTATCATGATCATCTTTATTGCAATATGAACATAGCTTTGATGGTGCTTTAGGTAAAGTCTCTTATGTGGGAGTAGGAATACTTGTTCTCCTTTCGGAGGATTTCTAGAATCATATCCCAAACCTTCTTTATTGAAAGGCATCTTAGAGTTATATACCATATTTTCCAATATAGTACTACTCTTAGTGAATTGCTTAACTATAGCATCAAGATTACATTTTTCTTGTAACAAGATATCAATCTTGTTGTTCAAAACATTCTCTTGATCCATAACTTGAGCCATGAGTTTAGCATTCTCACTTTTGAGCCTTTGACTTTCCAACATACTTGATTTCACTTCCGAAACCAAATATTCCTTTTCAACAACCTCAACATCGAATTGCTCTTTTAATATATCTAATTCGTGCTCCTTTTCGATCAACGAGATCTGAAAGTCAAGTTCTTTTTCTTTAAACTCTTCTCAAATATTCTCTTCAACATCACCCGTAAAAGATTGTTCGAGATCAATTATCTTAGTCTTTAGTGAATTAATCTCATGCGATAGAGATTCATTTTGAATTTTTAAATTCAAAATTTCAACATGAAGTTCACTATTGCTTTGAGATAATTGAATTCGCTCATTTTCATTTTCTTCCGCTTGAATAGTTAAAGAGACATTCTCAACCTCTAAGGTTCAAATATTGTCATTATTTTCATTTAGCTCACTTTTCAAGCGTCCATTTTGTGAAGAAATGAGATTCAAGTATTCCATATAATCGTCATACACAATTTTCAAGCGAGTGATCTCTTTTTGTAGCTTGAGACTTTTGTCATACAAAGTATTCCTTTCGGAATTAATCTTGATGTATTTCTGATTCAAATCTTCGTAACTACTTTTTAGTAGATTAATAAACTCAATAGATTCGGAGCTATTAAAGCTTGCATGATCTACTTGCAATAATTTCAGATTAAAATTATTACTAGTAGAAGCCGAGTATGAGTTTACATTTTCCACTACATTTGAGATTTCTGTTGGCATAAATTCATCGGAGAGGGCCATTAAGCAAAGATTTACAATTTCTTCGGAAGACTCCGGTGTTTCTTCATCTTCACTTAAATCCCATCCGTTCTCCGCAACAAGAATTCTACCTTTAAATAACTTTGGACACTCATGTTTAAAGTGACCGGGTTGTTTGCATTCGAAGCACACATCTTGTGTTTCTTCGATGATTGGCTCTTTCGGTTTAGGTGAAATTTTTCGTATAGTTCGGAATATTGTATGAATTATTATTTTGTTGAACACCTTGACCTTTAGTATAACTCGTGGTCGGAAAATTATTGCTTTTGTAATTAGGCCTTCCTTTCGAATTAAATACTCGATTTTGATTGTTCGATTTTAGGAAGCTTTTCCATACCGTTGAGCTTTACTTTGTAACACACGACGAAGTTGTCTTGATAACAATGCAATTTCGTGTTCATCAAGATTTTCCAACTCTTCGTTTAAATCATCATCATTTTCATCTTCATCGATTAGTATAGCTTTTAAGGCCATACTTTTTCGTTGTCATCCATTTTAGGGACAACTTTATCCAAAGTATTATCTTCTTCGTAAGGACGAAGATTCCCGAATAAACTATCGATGGAGTAGTCATTAAGACTATGCATTTCTTTGATCGTGGTAACTTTAACTTTCCAACTCGGAGGCAAGGCTTTTAAAATCCTTCGATTTTTCTCATTAGTCGTATAGACCTTACCAAGTTGAGAAAGCTCATCGATTACACGAGTAAACCTCGTTTCCATATCGATGATAGTTTCACCTTCAAGTAGTTTGAAATTCTCGTACTCATGAATTAAGGTATCCATTCGAGATTCCTTAATGTCTTTTGTACCCTTGTAAGTGATAACTAATTTGTTCCACATTTCTTGTGCCGACTTGCAATTATTAACACGTTTATATTCTTTTTCCACATGCACACTAGTAAGGACTATTTCCGCTTTCGCGGTTATATTCATCCTTATTTCTTCCTCGGGAGTATATTTGCTCACCTTTTTATCGATAGATATTTCACCTTCGGTTTTGGTGGGAATTACTACACCGTCTTCGATTGCCATCCAAACTTTGACACCTTGGGATCTAGCATAAATTCTAAATCTTGTTTTCCAAGTTGCAAAATTTGTACCATCGAATAGTGGAAGCCACGAAATTAAAGGACCTTCACCACAACCGATCGTATTTAAATATGCCATATTTAAGATCTACTTTCGGTTACGTTTTTGACCTTCACAACCGTTCAAATAAAGAGATTAAAAGTAACTGCTCTGATACCAATTGATACATCCCGAATATGGGAAAGATAAGCTAGAAGGGGGGTTGAATAGCTTATCACCTTTTTTAAAAGTTGAGCTAGGCATTTTTGAATTTCTTTCTCATTTTAAAAATACTTACTTATAAATAATTAAAGTAAAATGCGGAAAGTAAAAGCGAGAAAGATAAAGAGTACGACACGCAAGATTTTATCCTGGTTCGCGACGCTCTTAATCCTACTACAGATTCGAACACCCCTAATCCAGTCACCGAGCTCCTCCCCGGATTCGAGATTTCTTTCACTATAAAGAAACACTCCTTATAGTAGGCGGAGAAGCCTTTACAACTCCTAAAACCACTAAGTATTTATCTTGGGACTTAACTCCCCGTTAATCCCTCAAAATACAAAGCTAACCGCTACTTGACTCATCTTGGAGCGTAACTCCCCGTTACCTCCTCAAAGTCTCGTAGCAACCCTTAAGTATCCTTGATGCTACCCTTACCGGTCTCGGGTCTTAGATCTTAGGTCTTGGGTCTTTCTTGTTCCTCACGGTGCAAGAACACCTAACTCCCCGTTAGCGTGTCCAAGACTTGGGTCTCGGAACGAAGATCACCTCACTTCACCTCACCGCAAGGATACAACAACAAGCCACAAACAACCACAATATATAAAAGATATATTAAGGGGCCGTGCAAAACTAGTATTTTACGGTACTAGCCATGGGGACGCTATTACGCGTTAAATTATTCAACTCACACGTGCGTAAAAGTAACTCGCTTATCTATAGGATAAAATGAGGGCCGCTATTATGCGTTAAATTAGTCACACACAACAAGAATATAAAAGACAAGTAAATATATACACAAATAATTCAACCTAAAAGATTTTACAAGTTAAGGCCGAATGGTTCGAATTGTTTCTTTAAAAACAAATTCGATTAGTGTCTTGTTAAGTCCTTGCAAAGATTTGAACACAATTAAGATTCAATGGACTTAAAAACCAAGACTAAGAGAATCTCTCTTTTGATTAAATGCTAGAACAAGTTTAAAACCACTTAAGGTATAAATAAGTTTTACGCGATTTAAGCACGAATCAAAAGATAGCTTCTTTGCCTTTTTAACCACTTCACCACCAAGAGGTTATTAAGGACTTAAAGAGAAGCCAATAAATACTTCAAGATACTTCTCTAAGGGTCTTACAATTTGTCAATATACACTACACGAAAATATTCAAGAACAAGTGTATATTTGGTGACAAAATGCAAGAAAGCTTAAGCACAAGTATATAGATGATAGATCCAACAATAATAACAACAAATATATACTTTGCAAGCAAAATAACTAGCTTATCACTCTTGACCTTACAAAGGCTCAAGCTCCTCTTTAATTAAGAGAAAGCTACAAGAGATACGAGCTAGGATCGAAGCCGAAATCACTACCAAAAAGGCCGAGGTGAGCACCAAATGAAAGGTATACAAGGGAGGTTCAAAGGTGGCTCGAATACTCAATAAAGAAAACTTACTAGGCTGTAAGAAAACGTGCAAGGGGCTGCCTAGAAGGTGGTGGCCGAATGGTGTGAAAATGAGCAAGAAATGATGGTGAAAACAACTTAAAACATGAAAAAAGATGAAGAACAAAGCTTGTTTGCTAAATACTTTTTGTGGCTTTTGAAATATGAGATATGTGGCATATCTAAGGAGTATTTAGTATCATTTCTTTGGCTCAAATGGCCTGGGGAAAATGGGTGGAAATGGGTTAGTATTTATAGGGAAAACTAGGCAAAAAGCAACCAATAAGGAGGTGCCACCAAGCAATGCTTTAATAAAATACTAAAAGGCATAAAGTGTTAGTGTAGGTGCCCTAGAGGCAATACATTGTTTCTTTGAATAAGCCTTTATGTCATTTGATCATTCAATAAATGTATTTATTATGACTTTAATTACTGCGATATATTTGTTAGCATAATAAATGTCCTTAGAATCATGATACACATTATATAGTTTAATTAAATGACTTGAACTTGAGATTATATAATATATCATATTCTTAAAAGGTCCCTGGTCGAGTATTAATTATTATAGGACAATAATAATACATAAATAGACTAGTATCCTTTCTTTAAAACCCTTTTCATCTTTGATACATACTTTTCATAAAACCTTTTTCTCAAAAACGTTTCTTTCCATCAAAACATACATTTCATAAATTTTTTTTAAAACATTTAAGTTGATTGTATTATTATCCTGATTACGGACAATACGGGTGATCAGCCACGTAAAGTCCCACTTCCTTTGAAATTGGGTTCCCAATTAGGCAACACATTGGCCTTTAATGCTGGACTAGGACCACCCTAGCCTCTTACGCTAAATAAAAGTGTTGGACTAGGACCACCCTAGCCTCTTACGCTTTTCCAATTTATAAAAAAAAATTATTATTATTAATTTAAAACATTTCACTTTTAAGTCCTTAAACTCACTGATAACAGATCAGCCCAGTATAAGGAATTTTAAAAATAACATTTTTAATAATTAATCCCTTTTAAGGAGCATCATTAAAAGATTAAGGGACAGAGAAGCATTCGATATACGGAATTATGAACAACAAAGCAATAAGAATAAATTAAACATGGTATGGTTCAACAAATAGAATTATATATCAACAAGGAAACATTAATCAATTAAGAAACAAAGCAACTGTTAAGATTCTAGAAATCTGAAGTACAAGGAGAATTCAGGTTACTACATTGGTCATAAACGAATGAAGAGTCACTAGTTAATATAGAATAAAACAAGGGTTAGGGTTCTAGAATTTAATTCAAGGTTAATGAAGTTTGGTTAGGCCGGTATGGTTTATAAAAATAAACATAAGGAAAAGACTAAGTTAAAACAAGGTATAAATTACAGGTCAGGAATTATGGTTCAACAGGAAACAGGGTAATTAATAGGGTACATAAGGATAAGCAAGGTACAGGTGTTTCAATAATAATTTATAAAAAAATAAATAATAAGGTATAAAGGGTTCAAGGATAATTAAAAAGGAAGAAATAGGGTAATAAAGTTTCAATACAAAGTTTGAGCCACTTAAACAAAAGAAAGAGGTGCAGACCCTAGCAACATGACTTAGAAGAACAAATTTAAATTAATAGAAGTAGGTTCACATCATTCAAGATAAGTATGAAGGGAGTAAACGCTTACAAGAAAGAATTCGAAAGAACATATAACTAATACAGGAGAATTTCACTTCACTTGAACAATAAGTGAGGGATAGTATACTTGCCTCATTACATGTAGTTTCCATTTTCATCACACTAACTCGTCATTCACTTTATAACCACTCTACTTCTATATACTTTGGCCTCTACTCGATCGTACATCCGTCTTCTTCTATAACTTGTCAGCCGCTCCACGAGTACACTCATCAATTTCCATAATTAATTCATTCCTCAAGATTCCATCTACACGTGCACTGGCTCTCAGCCGGCCTCCTATTCGTACCTATATACAGGTAAAGTACTACTTAAGTATGCGTATTATCATACACGTCTAACTCTAACTACCCAAACGCGTCCTACAACGCTTTACAATTTTAACAGAAATCAAATTCTTGAAATAGTGATACATATATAACCACATAAACCACATAAATATTTAGCACGTACTATCAAATTACACTTATACCCTTTAACACGTATATTATATTAATTTACAAATAATCTTTATCAAATTACTAGAAAAACTACAAAATAATTCTAACAAAATTTGGATAGCACTCCCTTTAAAATATCACATAACCTATAAACATCTATTCATATATCTATATACCTATAACAACAAATATATACCATGGAAGCAGATAGCACATGACAGTTACATATATAAGACCACTGACAGACATTCCAATTATTAACATTTTCAAATTAATTAGCCATGAATCAATTTAGTAATCAAATTAACTGGTATTACAACCGATTACATTACAAGAAGTTACCATCGAAACTCTAAATTTTTAAAACCCATCAAAGTGGTGACATGAAATTAAATATCCTATCAAACTACACACTCTTGTCTACCTACAACTTCTAACATTTACATTTTCATGGACAACATAAACTACTCTTGCTTCTCCTTGCCCGACACCCATACACGCATCTCAGGCTGCCTCGACTTCACACCCCCTCGTGACCCTCACTCAATAAAATCCCCTGCTACCCTCCCTGCACCAACGTTTACACTACCCTCACACAATAATTAACACAATCATCACCATTCCTCTCAGATCACCACAAGTTCTGCTATTAAAATTAAATCAAAGACTCACCCAGATAAATAGTAATCCGGCAAACTCATCCAGTTCCAACTGAACTCATCCATCACACCAAAATTCGTATAAACATAAGCTTTGAATTCGTATTAACACAGGTACGGTATTACTAACTTCAAGACTACTGATCGAACATAAAGAAATTTGAGTTCAATTTAATACACAACTCGACCCAACCGAAGTTCTACACAAGAACTCAATTAGCAGCTAATTTATAGTATGAAGTCACATATACTCGAATAATCAAAGACAACTAACAACAGGTCCTCACCAGCCATGACCTCCTTATACCGCAAAACACAACCACGCAACTCGTACATAGATACAATTCATACGCACACACACAGCCACCTACACCTTGATTTTTCACACAATCACTGATACCCACACAATTACACATACACGCGCGCTGATATATGTATACATAGGTGAGTAGAGTAGTGAGGGGGAAGATTTTCACAGCAAAAACATACATACACACTGCCCTTCAACTGTAAGAATAAGGGAGAGGGGAAAGAAAAGAGGGGGAGGGAGTTCAGGGGAGAGGTAGCGAGAGAGATGAAATGAGAGAGATATTACACGGAGGAGAGAGACAAGAACTCGTGTGATTGATGGAAGGATCGAGAGAGAGAGAGAGAGAGAGAGAGAGAGAGAGAGAGAGAGAGAGAGAGTTTGAGAGATGAAAAATAGAGCAGGGTCGCGATTGTTCTGGAATGGAAAACAGGGGAATGGTTTCTAACTAAAACAAAATTTTGTTTTGTTTTTTTTTGTTTTGTTTTTTTTTTCAAAACAAAGGCTTAAACAATCGAAATCTCTATTGTTATTTAAATTTGAAAGATACTGAAAAATATTTTTATTGTATTTTGAAAATAAAGATTATAAAATTACCTTCTCCCCCATATTTTTAAAATATTTTTGGGATAAAAAATGAATTAAATATAAATTTTACAAGTTTGACACTATAAATGCAATACAACTCTTAAAATCATTTTGAAATAACAAAATACCCAAATTAATTCGCCCAATAATTTTAAAAACTAAATAATTATACAAAGATAATATTACAAAAGATTTCATGATTTTTAATAACTCCGGATTTTATAAAAATTTTCAAAGATCAATAATGCACAATTTAAATAAATTTTAATCATAAAAAATTCAAATAAAAATTTCACGGACTAGCACGTCACACATACATCACCATATAAACATGTAAACATGACGTCGCATATATTTTATCAAAAATATAAAATTTTCACACCCTATAATCCACATTTAATATTAAATAATTAAATAATAATAATAATAACAAATACGATATTTTCTAAGGCGTTATATCCTTCCCCCCTTAATAGGATTCTGTCCCCAGAATCAGTCTTAAGAAAACATAATGATGGTATTACTCAACCATTTCTCCTTCAATTTTCATATCATTTCTTCCACACTAGCATTCCTTTATATCAGTGTACATATCGATAGGCTCCTCCTGTATGCCTTCAAATTTCCAAAATGAACTTAACCCTTTGGTTTATATATCTCGTTAATTCTAAATACTTACTACCCGTACGTGACGATCCTGGTCTACCGAAAATCGGACATGACCTATTCGTATAATGGACTATGTCCTGTACACAATGCCTCAAGTAATAACCCAATCATCCATAAACAGTTCATTCATATACAATAATAAAACAAAACCTGCCTTAACCTGCAGCAAACATATAATCGAAGAATCTGCCTTGACTTGAAGTGAACGGGTAAATAATTAAATCTTTAAAACAAATCCCACGCGACTAAAACAATTGATACCACTTCCACGCTCCTACTCATAATCAGGTTGCCCCAGATAAAACTTTGAGAAAAAGAATATCAAGAAATCCCCTAATCATTCTTACTCCCCTCTCAACGTACAATGTTACTCAAGGAGGGAATAAATAGGAAACTTCTATCTATCCTTAATCTCATTGTTTTACTGAGGCACCATTTACTTTAAAACATATATATCTTATTTGGAACACAAATTATCCCGAGGTCACAACCCTCCAATACCATTCACAAATTAAACTTTCAAACCAATTAAACTCTAACAATTCCAGCATCTGATAAAATAAACATTTAACTTAACATAAGTAAGCCCAGGTATAATTCATCAATAATTAACTTAAAACCTTCAAAACTTATTTAAACTATGCACATTTTAATTCTAACATTTATCAACAACTGAATAACTGAAATATGATATTCCTAGCCGGTCCTTCAAAGTTTTAAATCTCTGTAGACGTCTTAGGCCTTTCCCGATTCATTACTGCTTCGTCTTCATGGCATTCACTTCGGTCTTTTCATCATATCCTGAAAATAATATTTCTTCCAATTCCAAAACTCGTACTTAAAAATATCATCCAAAGCTCGTACTTAGAAATCTCATTCATGTTCTTCTTATATCCTCAAATATCTTGCTATGTCTTCCGATCTTGAATCCTCGAAACTGATTACATTCCTAGTTCTCCACGGTTCTCGACATAAGATGGTTCTCTCTAGGGCTGTCAAATGGATAATTTGAATATTAATCTAACTATATCTGTATCCTTAGTTGTCGAATTCAGATACGAATAATATCCGCTTTATTTCGGATATGGATAATATCCACTTTTTCTCGGATACGAATGCAGATATTCAGACGGATATCGAATTTTTTAGATTTTTTTGACGCGTATTCACGATTATTTCAAAACTTTTTTTTTTCATTTAGAAAAAATAAAACTGCGAATGCCATACTAATTTTATTTATCTTTTCAATCTAATTTCCTTATCTTTAAATATTAAACTCAAATGATATTTTTTATATATGTTTATAATATTTTTAAAATTATATAAAATTTGTATACATATATTATTTAATTAATATACACACAAACAATTACTATAAGCTAATAGAAAAAATTTTAATATATATATATATATATATATAATTTAAATATTATATATATTTAATTTTGGATTCGGATGTTCTGGATTTAGTTACGGATAATATTTACTTTATTTTGGATACGGATAATATCCGCTTTTTTTCGAATACGAATGTAGATATTTCGGACGGATATCAAATTTTTCGAATTTTTTTGACAACCCTAGTTCTCTCTGGAGTACTACTCATGTATGTAACATATTATCACGATTATTAAAAGTACGAGAATTTTAAAATTTAAATAAATAATTAGGTTATGGACTTTTATTTTAATGTTTGAAATAACGAAATAGTATAATGTATACGAAACCTAAAATAAAATATAAGGACACCACTCATAAATCAAAAGGAATAAATGATATCATTTGAAAAAATCAAAATAAAAGGATTATCACTTGAGAATATCCCTTTTAAAATTTATCAATATACTTAGCAAATAAAATTGTATATTTTTTTATATTGTATATGAGATTGAAGAAGGTAGTTGACTAGTTGATGAATTAGAGTGAGGATTTAATAAATATATTTTTCTTTTTATTAAAGCAACTTGATTTTTATTAACTCTTTGTAAAACAAACAATTTATATAATTATACGAAATACACACGAATAATAAGTCGCATCGTCAATTCTCGTTAAATAATAAATCTTTCTTTTTGAAATACATAGTTTTTTAAATTTGTTGCTTGTAAAACTTTGTGCATATTTTGCTCCCATCATTGAAAAGTTATCGTTTGTATTTAAATGTGAACGATTTTTAATTAGAACTCGGCGGAGTTATAATTTTTTTAAAAAAATTCAATATATATTTATGTTATATTATATTATCAATATTAAATTTTAATAGTTACATAATCTTCTCTAATGAACCGATTTCTTGCTAAACACGATTCTTTCGATTGAGCCACTCTTCCGTTAAAACCGAAATCCCAACTTTAACATATATTATAAAGATTTTATAATAATTTTTATTCATAAAAATTGAACCCTAAAAATAAAAAAAATTATGACATCAGTGTCAAATTCTAATAGCTAATATAATATTTTCTAGTGAGTTGTTTTCCCGTTAAACATGTTTTGAGCCGCTCTTATTTTGAATTGAAATTTTAACTTCATTACATATCATTGATAACACTTATATTATAAAATATCATTTTTTCCTTAAAAATTAAAACCTTAAAAGAGAGTAAATTCTAATTTTTACATTTTTTAAACTTTCTAATATACATGGAGTTGTAAAAGATGAAAACACATGTATATTATAGATAATCATGTATTTATTTACAACTTCCGCATGGGAATTTCTCTCTATTATGTTAACACATCAATTTTTTATAAATACGAAAACTTTTCGTTAGGTGAATAATATTGAATTTATGGATATATTTTTCTAATGCAAGTATAATTAACTTATATAAAAAAAGTTAAAATAAGGGATTTCTATAAAAAAAAGATATATAATTGTAAAAAATCGTATAAGACGTCCCCACCATCCTCATATTCTATTTCCAATAAAACATTTATTACATGTATTCTTTATATGTTCAAATATCTTTTCTATCTCCAATAATTTTTTTAATTATATGTATTTTCTATAAATTCAAACTCTCATTCTCTGTAAATTAGAACTCATATTTTACTTATAATAAAACTCTTAATTATATGTCTTACAAACACCTATTTTACCTCTAATAGAACTTTTAATTATATGGTTTCTCTATAAATTCAAACTCTTATTCTTTATAAATTTGAACACCTATTATGCTTTTAATATGTTAAATGATAGTGTAACATCCCGTATTTTTTTATAAATATTTTTAATTATATTATTTTATATTGAGGAATAGAAAATATTGGTTATATAGTATTTATATTAGTTTATGAGTAAATAAATGTTTTTAGTAATTAGGATATTAGTAGTTAAAAAAAAGAAGTAAAAGAAAAGAAAAAAAAATAAGAGTAAGGGTTTTAAGAAAAAGAAGGAAAGAAGAAAACATACGTTACTTTTTAGATGAGAGAGGAAGAAGAAGAGGAAAGGAGAGGAAGGAGAAGAGAGAAAGATGAGATTACTAATCCTTGTGAGCAAACTAGGGTTCTTCGGATTAAGGTAAGAGATTAGAATTTCGTTATGTATATACATGTATGTGAGATCATAGTTAGGGTTTATAAAATCCATGAACTTGTTATATAGGATGTTTTGGGTTGGAGGGGCTGAGTTTCTTGAGGATTTCTTGAGCATCATCTATAATCGCTAAGGTTTAAGGTACGGATTTTTATGTTATTCTCTTTGTTCATACCGGACTCCAAATTCATATGTATTGCAAATCTGATTTCTTGTTAAATTCGTATCCGATTCATTGTTTCTCGGAATGTTATGATTTTTGACTCGTTGGAAAGATATTTCGATTATCTTCCTTTTTTGTTCTTTGTGTTTTTTGAAATTCAGCTTGTAAACATGTGAAAATCTACTGTTTGTAAATCTGTTGTGTTAATTTCTGTTTGTACATTCTAACTTCGGAAATTCATAGTAAATCGGAAATTTGTTCAAAAACTATGAGCAATACCATTATGGAAAGCTCGTTTCGACCTCTATGTTTTGTATTCATGTTCCGCTAACCAATTCCATGATTTCGATGTCTTAAATATCGAATTACTAAACGGATCAGGGGTTGATTCTGTTCTTCCAGTCCGCATTTTCATTGTTTCTGAATTCGTTACTTCTCCATTTTTAACGAGCCTTACCATTCTGGAAATATCTCGGAATCCTCTACGACTTTCGTGTTTTATACTTTTTCATTTAAGTTCATCTTTATAGAGTAAATTGCTATTCTTTGAGACTGGTCAGGTTCCAAAAATTTATATTCAATCGTCTACTTTGTACAATATTTGGGTGTGTGATATTTGAGTATGTGTTATCTGTTATTTGTGATGTACGTATACTTTCAGAGATATTGGGAGATCATTTCTTTTTCGAGTAAGTTATTTATGATTTTATTATGATTTGGGAGATATTGTAAGACTCCGTCATGAGTGCAGAGAATCTCATGCTTGGTACCTTCTATCCGGTGTATTTAAATAGTATGGGCGTGTCGTCGATGTTATGGGACACGTATAGTCATGACTATTGTGTATGTTTGGCCATTTGGGTAGCATTGTGCTTTTTACCGTGCAAGCCCCTGTAAGATTTTGGGTAGCATTTGCTTTGTGCTATGCAAGCCCCTGTAAGTTTTGATGACTACATATTCTGGATGACCGAAAATGTAGGACATCTTGTAAGATTATCTCCCATGTCAGTAAGTAAAGTTTTGTTGTTGATAATAATTTTCCTGATTATTATGTGTAAGTGGTAAGATTAATTGTTTTGAATATTATTTGTAAGTGTATGTGTATGTGTAAGAGTCAGATTATATTCTCGCTTTTTACTTTGGTTATGTTAATGTGTTAATTATGCGTAAGTGATATGATTATTTGTTAGAGTAAGTTTATTTTGATTTGAGAGCGTTTATTTTTATATTGTGAGTTGAGTATCTACTTTCTGTTGTCTCTTTCGCTATTTATTCAGATATTCATTTTTATTCTTAACTTGTTCAGCTATTTAATTTGTTCAGCTTGTGCTTCGTTTTATATTCCTATATGAGTCTTTCGCTCACTGTCGGTCCTTTTGTTTCTTATTTCTCCCGGCAGGTGATCTTATTTAGGTGGGCTACTTTGGGAAGAGTGCGGGTAGCAATATCTTGAGGAGTTTATTTATTATTCTAAGGTACCCCATTTGTTAGGGATGTTAAAGTTGGTATCAGAGCTAGAGTTTATAAATTCTGTAGACTTGCCTTTAAGCTCGATTTATGAGGTTTGGGTAGTTGTAAGATGTAGTTTGAGCATTAGACTTGCCTTTAGGCTTGACCTGTGAGTGTGGATAGACCGTGTGATGGATTGTTAGTTAAGAATATTATTCGTTTCGTGTTCCTTTGATTTCCGTCTTTTCGTGCAATCTTTAGTCGTGTTCTATAGTTACGAGAGCTACTAAATGGAGGTGTGTTGTAGATGCTCTATCGCAAATGTCAGATCGTTCGTGAATATTTAAACCATGGAGGACAACAAGAAGAACGCTATATGTTTCGACATATTTTTATTCTAAGTGCGAAAGTAGAAAGCGAAGTTTTTGGAATGTTAGTAATGTAAGAGGATACTTGGGAGACCAGCAAAAATTGTTCGTGTTCTTTATCGACATCTGTTCGAGTAAGGTGCGAAAGATAAGTTTCGAGGACGAAATTTCTATTAGGAGGGAAGAATGTCACATCCCGTATTTTTTTACAAATATTTTTAGTTATATTATTTTATATTGAGGATTAGAAAATATTGGTTAGATAGTATTTATAATAGTTTATGAGTAAATAAATGTTTTTAGTAACTAGGATATTAGTAGTTAAGAAAAAGAGAAGAAAAAGAAAAGAAAAAAAAAAAGAGTATGGGTTTTAAGAAAAAGAAGGAAAGAAGAAAACATACGTTATTTTTTAGATGAGAGAGGAAGAAGAAGAGGAAAGGAGAGGAAGGAGAAGAGAGAAAGATGAGATTACTAATCCTTGTGAGCAAACTAGGGTTTTTCGGATTAAGGTAAAAGATTAGAATTTCGTTATGTATATACATGTATGTGAGATCATAGTTAGGGTTTATAAAATCCATGAACTTGTTATATAGGATGTTTTGGGTTGGAGGGGCTGAGTTTCTTGAGGATTTCTTTAGCATCTTCTGTAATCGCTAAGGTTTAAGGTACGGATTTTTATGTTATTCTCTTTGTTCTTCATACCGGACTCCAAATTCATATGTATTGCAAATCTGATTTCCTGTTAAATTCGTATCCGATTCATTGTTTCTCGGAATATTATGATTTTTGACTCGTTGGAAAGATATTTCGATTATCTTCCTTTTTTGTTCTTTGTGTTTTTTGAAATTCAGCTTGTAAACATGTGAAAATCTGCTGTTTGTAAATCTGTTGTGTTAATTCCTGTTTGTACATTCTAACTTCGGAAATTCATAGTAAATCGTAAATTTGTTCAAAAACTATGAGCAATATCTTGAGGAGTTTATTTATCATTCTGAGGTACCCCATTTGTTAGGGATGTTAAAGATAGTTTTTTAGTTATTAATATTTAAAATCCCAAAATTCTAAAAAAATTCAAAATATATTCTTATCGAGCCGCTCTCTCGTTAAGATCAAGACCCTAACTTTTACTTATATTACTTGTATAACAATGTTTTCCATAAAAATTGAATCCTAAAAATAAAATAAAATTTATACCATCAACATAAAATTCTAATAGCTAATATAATCTTTTATAATGAGCCGTCTTCCCGTTAAACACGTTTCGAGCCGCTCTCGTTTGGGATCGAAATTCCAACTTCTTCATACATTGTTGATGATACTTATCTTATAGGAACAACTTTTTTCCTTAAAATCAAAACCTAAAAATAGATTGAATTTCAATTTTTACTTTCTCCAAACTTTCTAAAATTTATGGAGTTTTAAAAAATGAAAAATACATATTATTTTCCTGTATTTATTTAGGATTCTCGCATGAGAATGTTCTTATATTGTGTTAACAAATCAATTCTTTTCTTTTTAAATACGAAGACTTTTTTTTTAGAATATCTTAAAATGATGTCATCACCGTCCTTGTATTCTACTTCTAATAAATTTTTTAATTATATATCTCCTCTATATATTCAAACACCTATTTCACTTCCAATAAAACTTTTAATTATATGTTTTTTCTATATATTCGAACTCTTATTCTCTATATATTTGAACTCCTATTATACATCCAATAGAACTTTTAATCATATGTCTTATAAATACCTATTCTACTTCCAATATAACTTCTAATTACAGTATGTCTTCCCTATAAATTCGAACTCTTCTTATCAATAAATTCGAACTCTTCTTATCAATAAATTCGAACATCTATTCTACTTCTAATATGTTAAAAAGATATTTTTATATTTATTAGTGTTTATTGGAACTCCTATTCTACTTCCAATAGAACTTTAAATCATGTGCCTTATAATTAAATACCTATTCTACTTCCAATAGAATTTCTAATTATATGTCTTCCCTATAAATTCGAACTCTTCTCATCTATAAATTCGAATACCTATTCTACTTCTAATATGTTAAAAGATATTTTTATATTTATTCGAACTCCTATTCTACTTCCAATAGAACTTTCAATCATGTGTCTTATAATTAAATACTTATTCTACTTCCAATAGAGCTTCTAATTATATGTTTTCCCTATAAATTCAAACTCTCGTCATCTATAAATTCGAAAACCTATTATACTTCTAATATGTTAAAAGATATTTTTATATTTATTAGTGTTTAAAATACTAAAATTTAAAAAATTTAGAAAAATAGATTGAGACGATCCTAGAGCACCACCTAAGCTCCCGCGTATCCTCCTTTATATATTTATCTTTTCTAACGTACTCGTATTCTACTTCTAGTTAAACTTTTAATTATAAGTTTTCTTATTATTTCGAACTCTTATTTTCTATAAATTCAAACACTTATACTACTTTTAATATAATTTATAATTTTATGATTTCTTTATAAATTTGAACACTTATTTTACTTCTAGTAAAACTTTTAATTATATTCTTATTTATGTATTTGAACTATTTTTCTTTATTAATTTTAACATCTATAATTAAATTGTTCCCCTTACTCAATAAATTATTGAGTTATAAAATTTTATATATTTTGAATCTTAATTGTCACAGCATCTCTTGTCATAAAATCACCAAAGAGACCTCTTATTCATTCCGATGAAATCCCAAAACATAGAAAATTTAGTCGGCAAAAGTTGATTAGACAAACCAATAAATTAAAATACTATGAAATTCTCACTCTATTCTTGAAAATTAACTACAACAATATCATATATTATGATCATTATTAATAAAATAATACCGTGGTAAACACGATGGGAGAAATTGAATAATAAATTAGCAAGTTAGCAACTACATCTGCAACATGATTGACAACAATTTTCAAGTTTTATGGACTACGAATATAATATGCGATAATGTAAATAGAGATTATACCAATACTTTTTATTTGCATGAACGAAGGTGACTCTCTCACGAACGATGTTACCGCTTTCTTATTGCCCTGCATGTACAATAACGGAAGAACAAAATCACAAAGTTAAATTATCTTTGTAATCAAAATAAAGACCAAAGGAAAAACTCTACCAAAACAATATTGATTTTATAATACATAAGATGATCGACTGGGGAGGATTAAAACATCAATATATATATGTAATACCCTGTATTTTTTTTAGCAAACAATTTCTTTTAAAAATATGTTTCATACTTATCAGATTTTTTAAAATTATCTTTTCGTATTTATACGGATATTAATATATTTTTTTTGTGAATATTTTTTTTAAGAGTTCTAAATATTGATAGAAGTTATTTAAGATAAAACTACGATTATAGAGGATAGATATTATGTAAACGGATTAACACAAATTTGGTCACGTAACTCAAGTTAGTTAATCTATTTCTGCCTATATATTTATTGGTTAGCTCGGTTGAAAAGAAAAAAAAAAACTCAGAAAAGGGTAGTATTAATAAGAGTTATAGGCAGGATGTATAGGTGAAACGAGAGAGAGAAAGTACAAGTCTCCGATACTTTGAGGTACAGTACTTCCTAACTTAGTAACTTTCATATTATTATAATATTCATTGGATTCACGACTTGTGTAATACTGTAATTGTTGAATGTGTTAATTGTTTATCATATATAAGTTAGTGCATGTACTGCATTTGCAATTTAGATCTATGTACATATCCATGGATTATGTAGGTAGCATATATTATTATTTTGTTTTGTGGAAAATCTGTATATGTGTATTTAAAATTTACTATCTTCATCATTATTTTTACAAATGGATTTTAATAATATTTTTATATAATAAAATGTACATAATTATGATTTCGATCATATTATATTTTTGTGGTATTAGACATGTCTTTCCGTTACATTGATTTAACAATTTATTATTATTCTTCTTAGGTAAATATGTTTGTAAGTGTTAATGTTATGGCTCTTTGTCTAGTTTTCGTAAAACAAAGAAAGCAATTTTTTTTTATTTCTATTTCTATTTGTATTATTGTATTTATACATGTATGTAGTAATTTCATAAAATGTAATTTTAATGTTAAAGTGATCAGGTAATTTATTAAATTAATTATTGATCTACTTGTCTGGTTTAGTCGCATTGTTCTGTTGAATTGATTTATATGTATATAATGACACATAAGTGTAAGTTTATATGATTCAATAAAGTTAGTGGTTAAACGTACATGCATGCATAATATTAATATTATTTTGATAATTATCTATGTCAGGGGTTAGTTAAACTCATGAGTTTAGTTTTATTTTTAGTCCTGTACGTACATGTATGTCCATGTTTACGGTACAATTATTTAATTACTTATATTTAAATATTAAAGTATAGTCGAATAATTAATATGGTGTCCGTTGCTTTTATACTGGTTTAGGTTTATTCCTGTGCTGTGTGTTTGGAGTATTGCAAGTAAGGTAAGTTAACTTTTCGTGTTCTCCGGTATATTTTTAAACTGTTTTAATATTTGGAATGCTTTTAAATGTTTTATATTTATAATATTTTTTTTACGAAAATTTGGATCGAGTATGATTTTTAGATATAAGAATTCCCAGTTAGCTATGATTTATGAACACGTCAGTAATTGCGTATAGTTCCGGAACTAGCCTATGATACCTTACTAGGGCGTGCTTTTTATGATGCCTTCGGGAGTGCACACTTTATGATACCTTAGTAAGGGGCGCATTATTGACACCTATGAACCTATGATACTGTGTCACCAGGTATTTGTGACCTTAGCGAACTGTGAAATTTATTATACATCTTTGAATTTTGATTCTGAAACTATGATTTACGAACTATGAAATGTGAATTTTGATTTATGGAAATTTGTAAAATATTTTATAAAACTTACTTGATCCACTGGTTAGTTCGATTAGTTTTCTTGCTGGGCTGTGTAGCTCATTATTTGTGACTTTTCAGGTACTTAGCGAATGAGCTTGCTTGGGGATTGGACTAGAGTTGAACTATGTCACTTAATAAATGTTCTAGTTTCTAGTTACTTTATTTGAGGAGCTGCGTCTCTATGGATTTTGGTTTTACATTGGATTATTTCATTTAGTATCATTTCCAGGTTTTAGAATATTTTTACGATATTTGGGATTTTATTTATGAGTTTACGGAATTTGAATTTTGCTATGATTATTTGATCGAATGTTAATAGTCCGAAAAGTTGGGCTGTTACAGTTGGTATCAGAGCAGACTTCTCTTCGGAATGTATTAGGTATGGGACTAGTACATTTCCTAGGGAGCGTTTTGCGGTCCTGTAGACTTCCGCTTAGGATTGACCCGTTAGGGTAGTGAATTAAATTTTGGGTTATGTACTCGCTTATGTGAATTTTGACATGTGTGACTTTTTGTGTTATTCGATTTTGTGTGCTATGTGATCGTTATTTGTGCATCTAAAAGTCTTATTTTATTTGTGAAGGGAAGTAAGGAAACATGAGCACTCGAGGTCGAGGCCGAGGTAGAGGCAACGGAAACAACTACAACCACAACAACTACAATGATGGGGGTAATATGTTTAACCAGCTAGCGCAAACCATAGCTACACTCGTTGGGAACCAGCAACCGGCTCAACGGAGCATTGTATCGGAGTTCAAGCGGTTAAATCCTCCTACTTTTGATGGTGCAACGGATCCAGCTGTTGTCGAAAAATGGACACAAGAAATGGAAAAGGCGTTTGAGCTGATGGGAAGTAATGATGCACAGAAAGTAACTTTAGCTGTGTATCAGTTGCAGGGCAGTGCTTATGATTGGTGGATGATGGAGCAGAGAAGAAACGAGGCTAATCCTGACCCTATTACCTGGGAAAGATTTAAGGCGGCATTGACTGACAAGTATTTCCCGAGAACTGTACGTGTCCAAAAGGAGAGAGATTTTATTAGACTTGAGCAAGGAGACAGAACAGTGATAGAGTATGAAGCAGAATTCTCGAAGCTCTCTAAGTACGCTCCTACTCTGGTTGCAGACGAAGTTAGTCGTGCTAGAAGACTAGAAGAAGGACTTAGGGCTGACATTAGGCATGCGGTTGCTAATTTTGAGCTAGGTACGTACGAGCAAGTGCTTAATAAGGCTCTTGTGGTTGAAAGGGGTTTGGTAGATGCAAGGAAGAAGAAAGACGAAGATGGTAAGAAGAGGAACGAGCCTGCAAGTGGATTCATTGATAATGGGCCAGCAAAGAAGTTCGGCAATCGAGGATCCAGTGGAAATGCGAATAAAGGAATTCAAGGGAAACAACTACAGTGTTCTAGGTGTGGTCGTAATCATTTAGATAAAGACTGTCGATGGAACACTGGTGCTTGCTTTAGCTGCGGGGAGATGGGACATAGGGTCGCGGAATGTCCAAAACGTGATCCAACCAAAGACAAGAATGATGTAAGTAAGGGCACTTTGGCAACTCTTCTTGGACCTACTTATGGACGAGTGTATCAACACCAACCGAAACAGGATTAAGGTACGAAATTATTTGTTACGTAATTTCATTTTTAAATAAAGTGTTATTTGTGAACTTGTTGCATTTACTTATATTTTTTTGTTTCGTGTAAAATTTGAGGACAAATTTTTTTTTTTAAGGTGGGTAGAATGTAATACCCTGTATTTTTTTTAGCAAACAATTTCTTTTAAAAATATGTTTCATACTTATCAGATTTTTTAAAATTATCTTTTCGTATTTATACGGATATTAATATATTTTTTTTGTGAATATTTTTTTTAAGAGTTCTAAATATTGATAGAAGTTATTTAAGATAAAACTACGATTATAGAGGATAGATATTATGTAAACGGATTAACACAAATTTGGTCACGTAACTCAAGTTAGTTAATCTATTTCTGCCTATTTATTTATTGGTTAGCTCGGTTGAAAAGAAAAAAAAAAACTCAGAAAAGGGTAGTATTAATAAGAGTTATAGGCAGGATGTATAGGTGAAACGAGAGAGAGAAAGTACAAGTCTCCGATACTTTGAGGTACAGTACTTCCTAACTTAGTAACTTTCATATTATTATAATATTCATTGGATTCACGACTTGTGTAATACTGTAATTGTTGAATGTGTTAATTGTTTATCATATATAAGTTAGTGCATGTACTGCATTTGCAATTTAGATCTATGTACATATCCATGGATTATGTAGGTAGCATATATTATTATTTTGTTTTGTGGAAAATCTGTATATGTGTATTTAAAATTTACTATCTTCATCATTATTTTTACAAATGGATTTTAATAATATTTTTATATAATAAAATGTACATAATTATGATTTCGATCATATTATATTTTTGTGGTATTAGACATGTCTTTCCGTTACATTGATTTAACAATTTATTATTATTCTTCTTAGGTAAATATGTTTGTAAGTGTTAATGTTATGGCTCTTTGTCTAGTTTTCGTAAAACAAAGAAAGCAATTTTTTTTTTATTTCTATTTGTATTATTGTATTTATACATCTATGTAGTAATTTCATAAAATGTAATTTTAATGTTAAAGTGATCAGGTAATTTATTAAATTAATTATTGATCTACTTGTCTGGTTTAGTCGCATTGTTCTGTTGAATTGATTTATATGTATATAATGACACATAAGTGTAAGTTTATATGATTCAATAAAGTTAGTGGTTAAACGTACATGCATGCATAATATTAATATTATTTTGATAATTATCTATGTCAGGGGTTAGTTAAACTCATGAGTTTAGTTTTATTTTTAGTCCTGTACGTACATGTATGTCCATGTTTACGGTACAATTATTTAATTACTTATATTTAAATATTAAAGTATAGTCGAATAATTAATATGGTGTCCGTTGCTTTTATACTGGTTTAGGTTTATTCCTGTGCTGTGTGTTTGGAGTATTGCAAGTAAGGTAAGTTAACTTTTCGTGTTCTCCGGTATATTTTTAAACTGTTTTAATATTTGGAATGCTTTTAAATGTTTTATATTTATAATATTTTTTTTACGAAAATTTGGATCGAGTATGATTTTTAGATATAAGAATTCCCAGTTAGCTATGATTTATGAACACGTCAGTAATTGCGTATAGTTCCGGAACTAGCCTATGATACCTTACTAGGGCGTGCTTTTTATGATGCCTTCGGGAGTGCACACTTTATGATACCTTAGTAAGGGGCGCATTATTGACACCTATGAACCTATGATACTGTGTCACCAGGTATTTGTGACCTTAGCGAACTGTGAAATTTATTATACATCTTTGAATTTTGATTCTGAAACTATGATTTACGAACTATGAAATGTGAATTTTGATTTATGGAAATTTGTAAAATATTTTATAAAACTTACTTGATCCACTGGTTAGTTCGATTAGTTTTCTTGCTGGGCTGTGTAGCTCATTATTTGTGACTTTTCAGGTACTTAGCGAATGAGCTTGCTTGGGGATTGGACTAGAGTTGAACTATGTCACTTAATAAATGTTCTAGTTTCTAGTTACTTTATTTGAGGAGCTGCGTCTCTATGGATTTTGGTTTTACATTGGATTATTTCATTTAGTATCATTTCCAGGTTTTAGAATATTTTTACGATATTTGGGATTTTATTTATGAGTTTACGGAATTTGAATTTTGCTATGATTATTTGATCGAATGTTAATAGTCCGAAAAGTTGGGCTGTTACAATATATATATATATATAAAGGATATAAATTAAGGTTTTTTTTTTCTATAAATTTGAACTCTTATTCTCTATAAATTCGATCTTCTATTATAATTCCAATAGAACTTTTAATCATATGCCTTATAAATACCTATTCTACTTTCAATATCCCTATAAATTCGAACTCTTCTCCTCTATAAATTCGAACACCTATTCTACTTTTAATATGTTAAAATATGTTATAAGATATTTTTATATTTATTAGTGTTTAAAATCCTAAAATTCTAAAAAAATTAGATAAATAGACTGAGACGATCTTAGAGCGCCACCTAAGGTCCCGCGTATCCTCCTTTATATATATATATTGACAAGATCACATCCGCGTAAACGTGGTTTTACATGTCAATACATTAATTTAAGAAGCCAACAATATATTACTTGCAATATCATCTATATATATTATAATAGCCGGAGATCGGAAAGACTTTCACTCAGAATATTCAAAATATTTTTCTTGATTTTTCACATTTTTTATTTTTTTATCAAAGTAAGTTCCTTGCATTTAATAATATTTTAATTAGTCATTAAGTAGTCATTAATGGTACATATTAAATATATATTAAATGCCTTTTATTTGATATTTAATATAAAATTTTAGCAATCTTTATAAGAACATTATATTTATATTATTAATATAAAATATTAATATCTATATAAAAGTACAATTATTTCAAGATAAAATGATAAAATAAAATTATTTATGTCATCCATTTCTAATCCTTATTCAAAAGTATTGCAATTTTTCGGCAATAATAAAAAACGATTTCAAATTTTCTGTAAAATTGTAACCGTGAGAATCATAATAAAATACGAAAATATATAAAATTTTCAATTAACATCCTTAAAATTTAAATACAAGTAAAATTGTAGAATTTACTTTTACTAATGAACAAATTAAACACGGGGTGTGACTATAACGACCTAGAAAATTTCGTATTTAAAAAGTTCTTATTTATTATTAAATGTGAAATATATTATGTGAATATTGTTGAGAAGGTCAAATATATGTGGCATCGTGTTTATATATTTATGTGATGATTTATGTGTGCTGTGTAATTTTATTTGTATTTTTGATGATTAAAATCTATTTAAATCATGCATTATTGATCTTACAATATTTTTTATAAAATCATTGGAGTTGATAAAAATCACGAAATCTTTTGTGAAATTATCCTTGTATAATTATTTAGTTTTTAGAAATATTTGGAGAAATATTTTGGGTGTTAAAGTATTTTAAAATGATTTTAAGAGTTATAATGCATTTAAAGGATCAAGATTTGAAAAATTCATATTTAATTCATTTTTGATCCTAAAAATATTTTAAAAATACGTGGGTGATCATAATTTTATACTCTTCATTTTAAAATTTTAAAATTTATTGTTTCACCCATTTTTTTTATTTATTTAATTTCGATTTTTAAGAATGATTTTATTTATTTTTCAACAAAGTATGATTACTAATTCTTTTTCCCCAATCCTTTAAATCCCGAATTTAATATTTCATTTTTTCTTCCCAAAAACCCAAACATCAGTCTCTCGAACTCTCTGGTTCTTTCTCTCGATAATCTCTCTCTCTCACGCAAAGTTTCTCTCTCTCTCTCTCTCTCTCTCTCTCTCTCTCTCTCTCTCTCTCTCTCTCGCGTAGTGTGTATGTATGCAGAGTTGTATGTATGTGCTGAGTGTGGAATTGATGAGTGTATTGTGGTGTGTATAAGCCCAATTTTGTGATGTTAATGTCAATTTTAGAGGCCAATTAATCTTTATTCCTCTCCTTTACACCCCTCTCCTGTAACCATACTACTACGGTGTGTATGTATCTAACAGCTAGTGAGCGGGTGGGTTTAGCTGAGTGTGGTGCAGAGCAGCAGGTGTGTGTGGCTTAAATTGTGGTCAAGTTTGGGGGTTTGTTGGGCTGTTTCACGCGAGATGGTGGTGGGATTCAGTTGGGTTGTGACTTGTGAGTGTCCAGGTGTACGATGAAGACGTGAGGGATTCTTCAATTTCTGTGTAAACCGGGTTAATTAAGCTGTTGTGGTGATATTTTCTACAACGTGTTTGTGCATATTAGGTAGTCGTGTATTTGTGGTTGAACTGGTAAGGAGCTGAATTGATAATGGTGTTGTTGCAGGGAGGAATACATGTGTGTGTAAGTTGTGTATAATGTTTATGCTCGGTTATAAGTGGGACTAGAGGAAAGTAAAGGCTTTAAAGTACGTTGCAGGGGATGGAAGGAGACAGGGGTGAATAAGGCTGTGCAGAGGTGTAGTTGCGGTTCGAGTTCATTGTTAGGTGATTTCAGGATTTTGTTTTATTTGGTGCAGCTGGGTGTTCGACTATAGTTTGTATATGGGTGGTTATGGAACATGTGGTGTTGTATGTTGGAGGCCAAGGAAAGAGAGGTTTGTAGTGAGGCTGTAATTGTGGGTATTGAGAGGGAAAGAGCTTAAGCCTTAAGGTAAGTTGGAGGAGAGGCTGTGCAGGGGAATTGATTCATATGTCTTGTTTTAAATGTTGGATTTGTCGAGTGAGGGAGTTTTCAAATTGTTACATACTGAAGTGGTGAGCAGTGTAGGATTATATGTGTGTTGAGTTGGGGATCTTAGAGGAAGCATTTCTCTTGTTAAACGACTTGAGATGTAGAAGACTTGTTCCTACTATCGTAACTTATAACACTATTATGCACGGTCTCTGCAAAATAGGCAATTTAGAGGATGCTAGGAAACTCAAAGATGAGATGATCTATCACAGGATTGCTCCCGACGTTTTTACTTATACTACTCTGGTGAATGCTTCTTGGAAGACCGGAGATTTTCCAATGGCTAAAGAATATTTTGGTGAGATATTGCGTAAAGGGGTGCAGCCTGATCAGTTTGCGTATACAACTCGAAGAGTGGGCGGACTGAAGCTTGATGGTAAATTTAGTATATTTAATCTGCAAGAAGAAATGCTAGAAAAGGGGTTGCCGCTAGATTTGATCATTTATAATGTTTATACATATAGTGCAAGAGTGTAGGATTATATGTGCAGGGGAAATGTTTATTTTGAACTTCGAATTATTAATTTAGTAAAGTTTAAGTAAATTCGAACTATATAAATTGTTAAATGCTAATTGATATGTTCAAATAATTGTTAGATTATCGTTGTTGAGATATTGGTTTGGGTATGGACTTATGTGGATTGGATTACTGCAATATTTTAAGAATGTAATCACCATGTGCTATAAGTGTCCACGATATAGGGTACGTTGGGGTCGAACGAGTTAGACAGTTAAGTTTATAAGCGTACTAAAGTAGTACTTTACCTTTGTATAGGTACGAATAGGAGGCCGGTTAAGAGCTAGTACAAGTATTAAGGGGTAATTTGGAGAAGAAAGATAAGCTCGGAGTTGATCGGTATGTTCGTGTAAAAGCAGATCGTGATAAAAGAAAAACGGATGTACGATCGAGTAGAGGCGAACGTGTAAAGAAGTAGAGACTGATGGAAAGTGAGAAAAAAATTTAAATATTGGAATTGGAAACTTCATATATCGTGGCAAGTGTTCTTGTTATTCACTTATTGTTCAAGTGATGCAATTTAGTTTATTTGTAGTATATGATGATTTTGCCAAGTATAGATGGTAGATGACATATTTACTTTTTCAAATAAGTGTGATGCTGTTTATCTCCCCTACCCGTAATTCAAATATCCGATTTGCAAAGAATTTTACAAATAACCTTTCTCGCTCATTATTCTATCCCTGGAGTCCCATTTCTTCTATTTTCGTCAAGATGGTTTAAGAATTCCCTAAATAAAGGAAATTCAATATTTTAAACTCTTATGAAAACCTGCTAGCGAAACTCTTGATTCTAGCATATTTTTACCAAAGGACCCCTCATTTAGAAAAATGTTTTCTTTCAAATTGATCTGAACTGTTCCTTAGTTGAGTCATTTTTCAAACAAATGTGTAAGCCATTTTAAATGCTTATGGAAAATCAAACTTTTCAGTGAGCCTAGTATTCGATCATACTTTCGCTTTAACTTAAAGTTTTGATGGTTTAGAATCTTATCGCAATGTATATCTTTTATGCGCTCAAGTGAAATTTCTCTTTAGATAAGTTGCTGACGTTATAGATTCCAATTATTCATATTCGTCTTGTTGATATTCGTTCGAATTGTCATCCTTTATGTTCGTCACCCTAGGTAGTATCGAACTTGTCGATATCTGTTAAAAATCTTGATTTCTCCTTTGCTCCCTGTAGTGTATCAAACTTGTCGATACTATATGATGCTGTTGTTTCTTATTAACTCTTAATCTTGAGTTGTTATTCTGGACGTGAGCTTCCTGTAGTTTGGATATCAAGGGTTGTCGATTATTCCGACACCTAGTGTGGATGATATAGAATTGGAAATGTTTTTGAAAGTGGCCCTTGGGGCGTAAAACCCTTCGGGGTGGGACCATATTATGGTCAGAAGTTAAGGCCAATGTGTGCCATGGATCCAATTAAGGACATTGCTGTGTGCGTTTGTCCGGGGTTAGTGCGTGACTGATCAGCAGCCTAACCTTACTATTTTTTTTATATAAAAATTCCAATTCTAATTTATATGTTGAGACTGGGTTGTTTTGATACCCAATTCTCTTGAGGTTTATTTCAATTAGATCTTGCTATCAGAACTTTGATCAGTTCTAATTGTTGATACACCCCATTCCAGTGACACAATGTTGGTCCCTCGTGGTAATAAAAACATTTGACTTAGTTGATACTTTTCGAAACATATGGTAATTCTTCTTGACTTATCAGAACTTTTTACTGTTGTTGATATTGTATCACTATTTGTACTTGCTGAGCGTTTTTGGCTCACTCTTGCTTTGTTTTCCCTCCCCTTTCAGTTAGGGATAAGGAGTGGATACCTGTGCATTACAATTCAACTGAGAGCAATGGTGAATCCTTTAAAGGTTAGATACAAAGCCAGGAAGAGTATATTCTAATTGGCTTGCACTATTGATCAGACAACATAGAGGTTTGTATTTGGATTAGAGATAGAAATTATAAAAATTTGTATAGCTTAGATTCTTGTTTTATACCATAACCTGGAATTGATCCTCGGTGAGGAGCCGTTGGTGTATTAAGTTTTATTTGTGATTGTGAATTGGAATTTGGTTTGGATTGAAATACCGGTGGAAGTCCGATTTACGAGTACTTCATGCTGAAATTTTCTAAAAATTCCCCTGTATTAAAGTCTATTTTATTATAAAAAGTATATTTTCAGTATTGGGAATTCGGGGTGTTACAGTGACCAACTCGATTAAATTGAACCAACCTTCTTCACTACTTAAATCAATAAAAAAGTTATACATTCGTTGTTCCATTATATTGTGTTGGAATAAATTAATATTCTAACTAAACACATTCTTTTACTATTATTAATCAATTAATAATGCATGTTATGAAACGGGCATCGACGTTTAAAACGTTAATTAGTTATATTTAATATGTATTTATAAATTTTTATTATAAAAATTATGTTGACATTGTAATTTGATATAAAAAAAGTTAGAGACCTTAAAGGAGTGGATGAAGTTGATAATATATTAGAGGATCTTCATTTTATTTTTATAATTATAAACGACTTAGTGTTTATTCAGATTTCAATGATTATTAATTTCATTTTATTTATTGTTAAATTGGAGATAGAAAATAATTACATGTACATGTTTATTATTAGATTTAATATAAGTGTATTGCAATATATGAGTATCATATTACACACGTATCCATGAATTTAATTTAATATTACATACAAAATGTTTGTCCAATAATGTTACTTTTACTTATCCAATGCCAAACTTTACAAATGTTTATCAATATCGAATTTTAAAATCATTTTTTATGTGACGAAATAGGTGTTGTCAATATCTTCAAAAATATTTTCTTTCGAAAATTTTATTATTAATACTTAAAAATTTAATTGAAACATGTTTTCTTTCTGTTAAATTTTTTTTTATATAATTCTTAAACATTAAAATTTAATTACATTTCAAACAAGTTTCAATTCATCATATCAACTTTCAAATAATAAAATTCAACGAACAATTATTTTATGTATATGATTTTTAAAAATGTTTTTGTGCCGCGCATAGGGCGGCTTTGTTTCCTAGTTTAATATAAAATAGTATCATATACTTGTTTGAATTATCTTATTTTCAGAGATATATACTTATTTGTGAAATTATACATAATTTTCATTTAATTTACATATTTTTTTTGGAAAATAAGGTACTTATTTTTTGAAAAATTGAAATGCAAGATACCTTTATATTATGTGAAAATTTTATATTGATAATAAATATTTTTTTATATATTATTTCTTATAATTATTGAGATCTTATTCAATAAAAATCAAAACTCAAGAGAGAATCGAAAATCCACTAATAATTGTTGTAAGTCAAATTATTAACTTAGAATTTATAATATAATCCACAAAAAATATAAAGAATAAGGAAATAATTAAAGATATTTAAATTAATCTAGAATAAATCAAATATTAATGAGTGACAATTTTCATATACACAATATCTATATGTATGTTATAATTTTCAATTTTTAGAGTAATAATAATAACAATTTTAATAATATAATAATAACAATAATAATAATAATAATAATAATAATAATAATAATAATAATAATAATAATAATAATAATAATAATAATAATAATAATAAACAATTTGATAAAACTAGGAATTCTTAGTTTTTTATTCTAGTTTGGTACTATTAATTTTTAGAGGTTTATTATTCTAATTAAATAGTAATTCTTCATTCTTATTAATTAATAATTTTTTCTTATTATTTTTATTACTCTAAAATTTGCGAGATATTATCAGAATTTCCTTCTACGTGTTTCCTTAAACACTATGAGGCAGTCTTTTTTGAAGATTGTGAGTCAGCCTTTCTCTTTTAGGTTTTGGCTATTTGTCAACTACGAAAGCGAAAATTAAATTAGATTTAGAAAGTTACTAGACAACATAGTAATTCCTCCTTTAGGATTTATTCGATGTGACATATTCAAGTGACGAGTCAATTTGATAAAATGTTTTCTCATACCAATCATTAATTTGGATAAAGTATATCAACTCAATGATATATTCTAGTCTAGATTGTTATGATACATTGAAAGGCAAAGTCAAAACGACACGAATATCGATATTCCCCGAACACTATTTTTTGAACCAAAAATGAGTAATTTATTCAAACAAGTGTTCTTTTCAAAATGTTTTATCCTCAAATACATTCGATATGCTTTTGAAAGTGCTTTTTTAA
Source organism: Saposhnikovia divaricata (assembly GCA_036435485.1). Taxonomy (NCBI): domain Eukaryota; kingdom Viridiplantae; phylum Streptophyta; class Magnoliopsida; order Apiales; family Apiaceae; genus Saposhnikovia; species Saposhnikovia divaricata. The sequence goes on from CM071596.1 coordinate 90,659,773, forward strand.
AAGACTTGCCGAAAACATAAAAATAGATTTTTATCCCGGAACCCCTTTCCATTTTCACCTAAATGGATAAAATTCTAAAAATATTCAAAATAAATATTCCGAGTACTTCATAGTCATTATTAAATTGAGGAATATTATTTTTGAATAGTTTTCAAGTCAAAACTTTAGCCAAAATATCGACAAGTTACGATAAACGGCTAATGTATTTTATTCCGTCGCGTAAAGACATTTTATCGAAAGATTTTTAAATAAAATACCTTCACATGTTATTTTGACTTGAAAATTTGGGAATGTCACTAGAATATTTAAGAATAATTTTAGAATTATTTTCATGATTTTTGCATGACTTTTTTCCTGGACCCCTTAAATCGATAGGTAATTGATTTATCGGTTGCTTAAAAGTCATAGATGGTCAACTCATTTCAAGGTGAAATTTTTACCAAAATCCTCTGGGTATATTTCAAGAGGATTCCCAATTTCTCATATTTTTTAAATGATTTTTGAAGAAAATCACGAAATGGGTTTGTCGCGTAGTTACGTGTTTTTCGGCTATTCCGTACCAATAGAAGTTTCTTGAATATTTTAAATGATTTCGATGTCTTAAATATCGAATAACTAAACTGATCAGGGGTTGATTCTGTTCTACCAATCTGCATTTTCATTGTTTCTGAATTCGTTACTTCTCCGTTTTTAACGAGCCTTACCATTCTGGAAAGGTCTCGGAATCCTCTACGACTTTCGTGTTTTATACTTTTTCATTTGAGTTCATCTTTATAGAGTAAATTTATATTCTTTGAGACTGAGCAGGTTCTAAAAATTTATATTCAATCGTCTACTTTGTACAATATTTGGGTGTGTGATATTTGAGTATGTGTTATCTGTTATTTGTGATGTACGTATACTTTCGGAGATATTGGGAGATCATTTCTTTTTCGAGTAAGTTATTTATGATTTTATTATGATTTGGGAGATATTGTAAGACTCCGTCATGAGTGGAGAGAATCTCGTGCTTGGCACCTCCTATGCGGTGTATTTAATTAGTATGGGCATGTCGCCGATGTTATGGGACACGTATAGTCATGACTATTGTGTATGTTTGGCCATTTGGGTAGCATTGTGCTTTTTGCCGTGCAAGCCCCTGTAAGATTTTGGGTAGCATTTGCTTTGTGCTATGCAAGCCCCTGTAAGTTTTGATGACTACATATTCTGGGTGACCGAAAATGTAGGACATCCTGTAAGATTATCTCATATGTCAGTAAGTAAAGTTTTGTTTTTGATAATAATTTTGCTCATTATAATGTGTAAGTGGTAAGATTAATTATTTTGAATATTATTTGTAAGTGTATGTGTATGTGTAAGAGTCAGATTATATTCTCGCTTTTGTCTTTGGTTATGTTAATGTGTTAATTATGCGTAAGTGATATGATTATTTGTTAGAGTAAGTTTATTTTGATTTGAGAGCGTTTATTTTTATATTGTGAGTTGAGTATCTACTTTCTGTTGTCTCATTCGCTATTTATTCAGATATTCATTTTTATTCTTAACTTGTTCAGCTATTTAATTTGTTCAGCTTGTGCTTCATTTTATATCCGTATATGAGCCTTTCGCTCACTGCCGGTCCTTTTGTTTCTTATTTCTCCCGGCAGGTGATCTTATTTAGGTGGGCTACTTTGGGAAGAGTGCGGGTAGCAATATCTTGAGGAGTTTATTTATCATTCTGAGGTACCCCATTTGTTAGGGATGTTAATGTAGTCAAAGGTAACTTTTAATGTAGTCAAAGTATATTAATCCTCGTATAGAAATATAATGATCTCAAGTCAAAGGATCGTTACACCATTATCACTGTGAGTCTTTCTTATGACTTTATTAAACATGAAGAATCTCACTGTGGGTCTGTCCAGTTTAGGTTTAAGGATGATCTACTACGTTTATCCCTGCAAATGAGAGCGATGAGGCATTCTATACAGGATAGATTTCGGAACTAGAGCGGGTAAGCTCGGATTGGGATTGAGCTACAGATTAGATGGTATAGTAAATTGTATTCAGAGCGGTGATAGAAGTTGGAAATAATTTGTATTAGTAAGATTCTTGTTTCATACCATAACCTGGAATCGATCCTCGGTAAGGAATCGTTGGTGTATTAAGTTCTAATTGTATTTATTAAATTGGAATTTGGTTTGGGTTGAATTTACAGGTGGATAGTCCGATTTACGAATACTTCATGCTGAAATTTTATAAAATTCCTCTGTATCAAATTCTATTTTATTATAAAAGTATATTATCAATATTGGGATGTCGGGGCGTTACAGGTTGGTATCAGAGCAACAGGTTATGGTCACTGAAACAAGTTAGGATGATTAGGTGCACGTATTTAAGTGGGACGTTATATAGAACGATTTAGGATAAGATTCGCCGTCTTAGGTTATTAGGACAACGGTTGTGACGTTATTTAGTATTTCGACATACCGCACGAGCTAGAAATTCGATTCATTCGAAGGTACGACTTTGGACGATGCAGTTGATTCGGTGCCGCCTACGTTAAATAGACGACCGGAGTTACCAGCTTGAAGGATGCTACATGTAGACCCTCGTGTATGTTCTAGAATTTTCTTTGCGACTTTAGTTACCCCATGAACGATATAGAATGTGCGAAAGGACGATAAACAAGATGCGAAATGTGATTTCTGGCATGTGATGGAGTAAGGACATGGTTCTTCATTACTAGTAGTTGATTTCATTTAATTTATTGATTAAGGAGATTTAACCTTTATTTTTTTTTCTTCTTATCTTGAAAATACCCCATCACCTTTGATAATCAACTATATTTCAATTGAAGACGAATTTTTCAAATTCATTTAAACACATTTCTATTTTTCAAAGATACCTCTATTTTTCAGGGGATCACTTGATTCAACATGATGCATATAAATTATTGAGACCCTTGAATTCTTTCTAATTTCCCCGAATAATTTCTATTCCTTATTCAACATTGTATATCTATAAACTTTTTGAAACTTTTGAATTCTTTTTGTTTCTCTTTGAATACTTAACCTTATTTATTCTGACTGGGATGAACAACCCTATGTATATAGGGGATTCAGGGACATCTTATCTATGTGATAGAAGTCTGGTGGGACGCCACTGATTGTGTTTGTCATGAAAGTACAGAAGGTTGGCCCCCTTCTTTTGCTATGGTTGTTGACCTAAGTGACAAATGCAACCTGAAATTAGTTCAATGTTCATATTGATCTCTCAGTTAAACTCTTTTATAAAGTTTTTATCAAACAAAACTCATCTTGTACTCATACATGTTAATACCTGTCTCTTCTATTGATCCCTTTTGTTATAAACCCTTGTGATTTTTAAAAGTTATCAATGATTGTGAGCAGGAAGGATGGAGACGATGAAGTTTTGAGTGGTGTAAGCTACATTTACGTCGAATGAAAAATTAAATGAGCAGGTTTGAGAATTGAGGTTAAGGCAAGTATGGACAAGGAGCAGATATCAAGGACACGAGCTTATTAATTTTGTTAAGGTCGAAAATCGAATAATAATGGATATAGTTGGTATGTGATAGTTATGTTGAGCAAAGACTTTTGATGAAACCTTGTTTATTACATATTTCATTGTGGATGTAGTAGATGGAATAGTACGAGATTTTAGATGTTTCGACACTAATTGTCGGATACAAAAGTTTTAGAATCGGAACGAGATAACTTGAGCAAGACAAGGAAGAGTGGGACGGTTCATTTTTTTTAGGAATTTTAGCAAGAATTGAAGCTTTGAATAAGGAAGTAAAGTGGTTGTGTGGAATTAATAACTTACGTGAATATAGTCAGAGAATCCATAAAATTTAGAATAAGAGTGAGTTTATGCAGATGGAACGAGATGGTAAGAAAAGGAAGACAGAGAACCAGGAAATTTTCAAGAATGGTGTTAAAAGGAGATGTGAGATTTAACTAGAAAGGAATTTGGGATCTAGAAAATTTTGAAAACCAGGATAACGAGGCATGATAGCCACCCAAGGAATATGAATTACTGAGACTAACAGGACCGCCACTGTTAGAAGACGGGATTTCCAAAGGAACTATATTGTAATTGTACTAGGATAAAAATGGAAAGCTATGAGGGTAGGTGGAAAGAATAGTATTGTTGGTAGTGACAGAACTAGAAGCGACAAGTTTAATATAATGATGAATGATGATATTAAGTATATGGATGTGATGGCAGTTAAAGGAATTATGTATGAGTTTGGACTGGATCGGTTAGTTAACCACTAAGTACAGACCAAGTGTGAAGATAAGAAGGTGAAATTATGAACTGTAAGAGATATGTAAGTTGTGTTCCGAGTCAGGAGGTGGATAAAGGAGTTTTAACGGTTATGCAGACTAAGAGGTTATTATAATAAAATTTTAAGGTTATTGTATACACGTGGGAGATATCAGTAAGGAGATAATTAAAGTGAAACAGATTTCAGTGGTCAAGACTTCTCGGATATGCGGCTTGATGGATTACAAGGATTATTACCAAATAGAGAGATAAAGTTGATTAATTTATTTTACAACCAGGAATGTAATCAGTTTTGAGGATTCAAGATCGGAAGTAATAGCAAGATATTTGAGGATATAAGAAGAACATGCATGCGATTTCTAAGTACGAGTTTTGGATGATATTTCTAAGTACGAGTTTTGGAATTGGAAGAAATATAATTTTCAGGATATGATGAAAAGACCGAAGTAAATGCCATGGAGACGAAGCAGTAATGAATCGGGAAAGGCCTAAGACGTCTACAGAGATTTAAAACTTTGAAGGACCAGCTAGGAATATTATATTTTGGTTATTCAGTTGTTGATAAATGTTAGAATTAAAATGTGCATAGTTTAAATAAGTTTTGAAGGTTTTAAGTTAATTATTGATGAAGTATACTTGGGTTTACTTATGTCAAGTTAAATGTTGATTTTATCAGATGCTGGAATTGTTAGAGTTTAATTGGATTGAAAGCTTAAATTGTGAATGGTATTGGATGGTTGTGACCTCAGGATAATTTGTGTTCCAAATAAGATATATATGTTTTAAAGCAAATGGTGCCTCAGTAAAACAATGGGATTAAGGATAGATAGAAGTTTCCTAATTATTCCCTCCTCGAGTAACATTGTACGTTGAAAGGGGAGTAAGAATGATTAGGGGATTTCTTGATATTCTTTTTCTCAAAGTTTTATCTGGGGCAACCTCATTATGAGTAGGAGCGTGGAAGTGGTATCAATTGTTTTAGTCGCGTGGGATTCGATTTAAAGATTTAATTATTTACCCGTTCACTTCAAGTCAAGGCAGATTCTTCGCTTATATGTTTGCTGCAGGTTAAGGCGGGTTTTGTTTTATTATTGTATATGAATGAATTGTTTATGGATGATTGGGTTATTACTTGAGGCGTTGTGTACAGGACATAGTCCATTATACGAATAGGTCATGTCCGATTTTCGGTAGACCAGGATCGTTGATAGAGTATATATTTATATGTATTTTATATGATTTTATTCTCATATTTATTGTATTTTATAAATAATTGTATATTATTAATTAGAGTTTAATGTTTTATGACAGGAAATAAAGAATTCCCAAACTTGGAAGGAATTAGATTTATTTGGACTTAAATTACAAGGAAATTCGGATTTATTGGACTGCATGTGCATACATCACTGTTTGGGCCATAACTTGAGTTTCGGACATCAGAATTGGGCGATCTCACAGTCCATGCGAAGCTAACGAAATTATCTAAAACTCAAAACTGGTCTAACATCAATATTCCAACTGGAGCAGCCCAGAAACAGGCCTGGAAGTCAGACTACGAATTTTACATTCAGAATTCAATTTGTTTTGGGAAATTACTTATATTTTCTTGAAAAGCATTAAAAACTCTTTTATATTAGGTTTATATATTGTAGAGAGATATCATAACATCATATCATAACATATCATAGAATAGAATAGAATAGAATAGAATAGACATAGCCGCACTTTGGAGAGAAAAGGGAGAGAAGCACCTTGAGAGGGAGATTGGAAGAATGAGTGAAGGAATTCATCCTGATTTCGATAAGCCTTGTTGTGGAACAAAAACTAGGTTACGATTATTGCGGCTAGGGTTTGTGTATTTAATGCTAGGGTTCGTGAGCTTCGTGCTTCAATGGCTGCTTCTGTGTTTGAGACTAAACGGTCCTCACAGAATGCCTACGTATCTCTGTAATTAGAGAATCAAGCCGATAAAACGTAGTTCTGAGGTGAGGGGTCAGGCCCTTTATATAGGCTGCTGGAGCCTTAGAATTATGGTAGGAATAGGAGACTTGGTAGACAAGTCTTTGAGGAAGGTTCTAGATCTATTCCTTGTAGGAATCAGTTTCCATATCGAATTGGATGCCTTGGTGGCTAAGTCTGATGGAGATAATATCCTTATCCAACTCTTATTGCTGAGCTGTTTTATTTCCCCCAATATTAATTACGAAATTAATATTAAAATAGGGATTCTGACCTCATTAACGGGCCCCACGTTTGGACCATGCTGGGTCTAATTAATGCCATATTAAATGTGTCTTTAGGGCTTATTTTTAGCCCATATCAAGCCTTTAATGTTGTATTCTTCGTACTTCAATTCTTTAAACTCATGGTTTGCATTTTTAATTCATATTTTCTTTATCTTATCATGAGTGGCTAATCCCTTTATCCAAGAGTTGGGTAGTATTCGTTGGCTTATTGAGTTTGTCTGATTGTATTGTGATTTTCTTATTATTGTTAATCTGTCATTGAGCACTTTATACAATTGGAAGAGTCGCAAACTTTTAATTGAATCTCTAGGAATTATAACGAATTGGGAAAGGAGTTGTAATTCTAGTACATGATATGATAGACACAATTTAAGTATTAGATCGGGAGATTGATATGCGAATTGTGAAACTGATAATTCTTGGTTCTTAATATGTCTATAGTCATAATTTGATTGACCATGGGAGTGGCGATTAAGGGATGATTTTAGGCACTATAATTTACCTTGGGAGAGGATTTTATAAAAATTAGAAGGATTGTTTTTAACAAAACAAGAGGCACAAATTAGACATTCATGATAACCAATTGAAGAACCCTAATTCTTGGATTGTTTTCTCTCATACTTATTATATATTTTTATTTGTTTATTAGATTAATTAGTAGATAATCAGACACCCACAAATTCTTCCACACTTCTGAATTGTAAGAGACAAAAGACTTCGAATTGGTATTGATATCAGTCCTTCCCTGCAAACGAAACTCTAAAAATACACATCAACAATCGTCACGTACGGGTAGTAAGTATTTAGAATTAATGAAATATATAAACCAAAGGGTTAAGTTCATTTTGGAAATTTGAAGGCATACAGGAGGAGCCTAACGATATGTAAATTGATATAAAGGAATGCTAGTGTGGAAGAAATGACATGGAAATTGAAGGAGAAATGGTTGAGTAATACCATCATTATATTTTCTTAAGATTGATTCTGGGGACAGAATCCTATTAAGGGGGGAAGGATATAACGCCTTGGAAAATATCGTATTTGTTATTATTATTATTATTTAATTATTTAATATTAAATGTGAATTATATGGTGTGAAAATTTTCTTTTTTTGATAAAATATATGTGACGTCATGTTTACATGTTTATATGGTGATGTATGTGTGACGTGCTAGTCCATGAAATTTTTATTTGAATTTTTTATGATTAAAATTTATTTAAATTGTGCATTATTGATCTTTGAAAATTTTTATAAAATCGTCGGAGTTATTAAAAATCATGAAATCTTTTGTAATATTATCTTTTTATAATTATTTAGTTTTTAAAATTATTGGGAGAATTAATTTGGGTATTTTGTTATTTCAAAATGATTTTAAGAGTTGTATTGCATTTATAGTGTCAAAACTTGTAAAATTTATATTTAATTCATTTTTGATCCCAGAAATATTTTAAAAATATGGGGGAGAAGGTAATTTTATAATCTTTATTTTAAAAATACAAAAAAAAATTATTTTTCAGTATCTTTCAAATTTAAATAGCTATAGAGATTTCGATTGTTTAAGCATTTGTTTTGAAAAAAAAAACAAAACAAAACAAAATTTTGTTTTAATTAGAAACCATTCCCCTGTTTTCCATTCCAGAACAATCGCGACCCTGCTCTTTTTTTCATCTCTCAAACTCTCTCTCTCGATCCTTCCATCAATCACACGAGTTCTTGTCTCTCTTTTCCGTGTAATATCTCGCTCATTTCATCTCTCTCGCTGTCTCTCCCCTGAACTCCCTCCCCTTCTTTTCTTTCCCCTCTCCCCTGTTCTTACAGTTGAAGGGTAGTGTGTATGTATGTTTTTGCTATGAAAATCTTCCCCCTCACTACTCTACTCACAATGTATACATATATCTGCGCGCGTGTATGTGTAATTGTGTGGGTATCAGTGATTGTGTGAAAAATCAAGGTGTAGGTGGCTGTGTGTGTGCGTATGAATTGTATCTATGTACGAGTTGCGTGGTTGTGTTCTACGGTATAAGGAGGTCACGGCTGGCGAGGACCTGTTGTTAGTTGTCTTTGATTAATCGAGTATATGTGACTTCATACTATAAATTAGCTGCTAATTGAGTTCTTGTGTAGAACTTCGGTTGGGTCGAGTTGTGTATTAAATTGAACTCGGATTTCTTTATGTTCGATCAGTAGTCTTGAAGTTAGTAATACCGTACCTGTGTTAATACGAATTCAAAGCTTATGTTTATACGAATTTTGGTGTGATGGATGAGTTCAGTTGGAACTGGATGAGTTTGCCGGATTAATATTTATCCGGGTGAGTCTTTGATTTAATTTTAATAGCAGAACTTGTGGTGATCTAAGAGGAATGGTGATGATTGTGTTAATTAGTGTGTGAGGGTAGTGTAAACGTTGGTGCAGGGAGGGTAGCAGGGGATTTTGTTGAGTGAGGGTCGCGAGGGGGTGTGAAGTCGAGGCAGCCTGAGATGCATGTATGGGTGTCGGGCAAGGAGAAGCAAGAGTAGTTTGTGTTGTCCGTAAAAATGTAAATGTTAGTAGATGTAGGTGGACAAGAGTGTGTAGTTTGATAGGATATTTAATTTCATGTCACCACTTTGATGGGTTTTAAAAATTTAGAGTTTCGATGGTAACTTCTTGTAATGTAATTGGTTGTAATACCCGTTGATTTGATTACTAAATTGATTCATGGCTAATTAATTTGAAAATGTTAATAATTAGAATGTTTGTAAGTGGTCTTATATATGTAACTATCATGTGCTATCTGCTTCCATGGTATATATTTGCTGTTATAGGTATATAGATATATGAATAGATGTTTATATGTTATGTGATATTTTAAAGGGAGTGCTATCCAAATTTTGTTAGAATTATTTTGTAGTTTTTATAGTAATTTGATAAAGATTATTTGCAAATTAATATAATATACGTGTTAAAGGGTATAAGTGTAATTTGATAGTACGTGCTAAATGTTTATGTGGTTTATGTGGTTATATATGTATCACTATTTCAAGAATTTGATTTCTGTTAAAATTGTAAAGCGTTGTAGGACGCGTTCGGGTAGAATGAGTTAGACGGTTATGATAATACGCATACTGAAGTAGTACTTTACCTGTATATAGGTACGAATAGGAGGCAGGCTGAGAGCCAGTGCACGTGTAGATGGAATCTTGAGGAATGAAATAATTATGGAAATTGACGAGTGTACTCGTGGAGCGGCTGACAAGTTATAGAAGAAGACGGATGTACGATAGAGTAGAGGCCAAAGTATATAGAAGTAGAGTGGTTGTAAAGTGAATGACGAGTTAGTGTGATGAAAATGGAAACTACATGTAATGAGGCAAGTATACTATCCCTCACTTATTGTTCTAGTGAAGTGAAATTCTCCTGTATTAGTTATATGTTCTTTCGAATTTTTTCTTGCAAGTGTTTACTCCCTTCATAGTTATCTTGAATTATGTGAACCTACTTCTATTAATTTAAAGTTGTTCTTCTAAGTCATGTTGCTAAGGTCTGCACCTCTTTCTTTTGTTTAAGTGGCTCGAACTTTGTATTGAAACTTTATTACCCTATTTCTTCATTTTTAATTACCCTTGAACCCTTTATACCTTATTATTTATTTTTTTTATAAATTATTATTGAAACACCTGTACCTTGCTTATCCTTATGTACCCTATTAATCACCCTGTTTCTTGTTGAACCATAATTCCTGACCTATAATTTATACCTTGTTTTAACTTAGTCTTTTCCTTATGTTTATTCTTATAAACCATACCGGCCTAACCAAACTTCATTAACCTTGAATTAAATTCTAGAACCCTAACCCTTGTTTTATTCTATATTAACAAGTGACTCTTCATTCGTTTATGACCAATGTAGTAACATGAATTCTCCTTGTCCTTCAGATTTCTAGAATCTTAACAGTTGCTTCGTTTCTTAATTGATTAATGTTACCTTGTTGATATATAATTATGTTTGTTGAACCATACCATGTTTAATTTATTCTTATTGCTTTGCTATTCATAATTCCGTATATCGAATGCTTCTCTGTCCCTTAATCTTTTAATGATGCTCCCTAAAAGGGATTAATTAATTAAAGATGTTTTTTTTAAAATTCCTTATACTGGGCTGATCTGTTATCAGTGAGTTTAAGGACTGAAAAGTGAAATGTTTTAAATTATTAATAATAATTTTCTTTTATAAATTGGAAAAGCGTAAGAGGCTAGGGTGGTCCTAGTTCAACACTTTTATTTAGCGTAAGAGGCTAGGGTGGTCCTAGTCTAGCATTAAAGGCCAATGTGTTGCCTAATTGGGAACCCAATTTCAAAGGAACGGGGACTTTACGTGGCTGATCACCCGTATTGTCCGTAATCAGGATAATAATACAATCAACTTAAATGTTTTTAAAAAAATTATGAAATGTATGTTTTGATGGAAAGAAACGTTTTTGAGAAAAAAGGTTTTATGAAAAGTATGTATCAAAGATGAAAAGGGTTTTAAAGAAAGGAATATTTTGATAGAATATATATATATATATATATATATATATATATATATATATATATATATATTTCAAGGTAAATGGTTTCTAGTTTCGAAATTGTGGATATCAGCGTTAGTTGTTTTCTACTTGATAAAATTTGGAACTCGGTAAAATAATTGGATTAAGGATGGATAGAAGTTTCCCAATTATTCCCTTCGCGAGTATCATTGTACGTTGAAAGTGGAGTAAGAATGATTGGGGAATTTCTTAATATTCTTTTTCTCAATGTTTTATCTGAGGCAGTATAGTTGAAGAAATATGGAAAAGTTTTACTCTATGATTGAAATTGAATGATCTCTTGAGATAAAGTATTCATTGATATTGTTCATCAATGAATTATTGTAATACCGTTATTTCACTATATTATTAACTTACTGAGCGTTCTTTGGCTCACTCTTGTTTTGTTTTACCTAACCCTTTGCAGTTAGGTTTAAGGATGATCTACTACATTTATCCCTGCAAATGAGAGCGATGAGGCATTCTATACAGGATAGATTTCGGAGCTAGAGCGGGTAAGCTCAGATTGGGATTGAGCTACAGATTAGATGGTATAGTAAATTGTATTCAGAGCGGTGATAGAAGTTGGAAATAATTTTTATTAGTAAGATTCTTGTTTCATACCATAACCTGGAATCGATCCTCGGTGAGGAATCGTGGGTGTATTAAGTTCTAATTGTATTTATTAAATTGGAATTTGGTTTGGGTTGAATTTACAGGTGGATAGTCCGATTTACGAATACTTCATGCTGAAATTTTCTAAAATTCCCTTGTATCAAATTCTGTTTTATTATAAAAGTATATTATCAATATTGGGATGTCGGGGCGTTACAGGTTGGTATCAGAGCAACAGGTTATGGTCACTGAAACAAGTTAGGATGATTAGGTGCACGTATTTAAGTGGGATGTTACATAGAACGCTTTAGGATAAGATTCGCCGCCTTAGGTTATTAGGACAACCGTTACGACATTAGTTAGTATTTCAACATACAGCGCGAGCCAGAAATTCGATTCATTCGAAGGTACGACTTTGGACGATGCAGTTGATTCGGCGCCGCCTACGTTAAATAGACGACCGGAGTTACCAGCTTGGAGGATGCTACGTGTAGACCCTCGTGTATGTTCTAGAATTTTCTTTGCGACTTTAGTTACCCCGTGAACGATATAGAATGTGCGAAAGGACGGTAAACAAGATGCGAAATGTGATTTCTGGCATGTAATGGAGTAAGGACATGGTTATTCATTACTAGTAGTTGATTTCATTTAATTTTTTATTAAGGAGATTTAACCTTTCTTTTTGTTTCTTCTTATCTTGAAAATACCCCATCACCTTTGATAATCAACTATATTTCAATTGATGACGAATTTTTCAAATTCATTTAAACACATTTCTATTTTTGAAAGATACCTCTATTTTTCAGGGGATCACTTGATTCAACATGATGCATATAAATTATTGAGACCCTTGAATTCTTTCTAATTTCCCCGAATAATTGCTATTCCTTATTCAACATTGTATATCTACAAACTTTTTGAAACTTTTGAATTCTTTTTGTTTCTCTTTGAATACTTAACCTTATTTATTCTGACTGGGATGAACAACCCTATGTATATAGGGGATTCAGGGACATCTTATCTATGTGATAGAAGTCTGGTGGGATGCCACTGATTGTGTTTGTCATGAAAGTACAGAAGGTTGGCCCCCGTCTTGTGCTATGGTTGTTGACCTAAGTGACAAATGCAACCTGAAATTAGTTCAATGTTCATATTGATCTCTAAGTTAAACTCTTTTATAAAGTTTTTATCAAACAAAACTCATCTTGTACTCATACATGTTAATACCTGTCTCTTCTATTGATCCCTTTTGTTATAAACCCTTGTGAATTCTAAAAGTTATCAATGATTGTGAGCAGGAAGGATGGAGACGATGAAGTTTTGAGTGGTGTAAGCTACATTTACGTCGAATGAAAAATTGGATGAGCAGGTTTGAGAATTGAGGTTAAGGCAAATATGGACAAGGAGCAGATATCAAGGACACGAGCTTATTAATTTTGTTAAGGTCGAAAATCGAATAATAATGGATATAGTTGGTATGTGATAGTTATGTTGAGCAAAGACTTTTGATGAAACCTTGTTTATTACATATTTCATTGTGGATGTAGTAGATGGAATAGTACGAGATTTTAGATGTTTCGACACTAATTGTCGAATACAAAAGTTTTAGAACCGGAACGAGATAACTTGAGCAAGACAAGGAAGAGTGGGACAGTTCATTTTTTTAGGAATTTTTGCAAGAATTGAAGCTTTGAATAATGAAGTAAAGTGGTTGTGTGGAATTAATAACTTATGTGAATATAGTCAGAGAATCCATAAAATTTAGAATAAGAGTGAGTTTATGCAGATGGAACGAGATGGTAAGAAAAGGAAGACAGAGAACCAGGAAATTTTCAAGAATGGTGTTAATAGGAGATGTGAGATTTAACTAGAAAGGAATTTGGGATCTAGAAAATTTTGAAAACCAGGATAACGAGGCATGATAGCCACCCAAGGAATATGAATTACTGAGACTAACAGGACCGCCACTGTTAGAAGACGGGATTTCCAAAGGAACTATATTGTAATTGTACTAGGATAAAAATGGAAAGCTATGAGGGTAGGTGGAGAGAATAGTATTGTTGGTAGTGACAGAATTAGAAGCGACAAGTTTAATATAATGATGAATGATGATATTAAGTATATGGATGTGATGGCAGTTAAAGGAATTATGTATGAGTTTGGACTGGATCGGTTAGTTAACCACTAAGTACAGACCAAGTGTGAAGATAAGAAGGTGAAATTATGAACTGTAAGAGATATGTAAGTTGTGTTCCGAGTCAGGAGGTGGATAAAGGAGTTTTAACGGTTATGCAGACTAAGAGGTTATTATAATAAAATTTTAAGGTTATTGTATACACGTTGGAGATATCAGTAAGGAGATAATTAAAGTGAAACAGATTTCAGTGGTCAAGACTTCTCGGATATGCGGCTTGATGGATTACAAGGATTATTACCAAATAGAGAGATAAAGTTGATTAATTTATTTTACAACCAGGAATGTAATCAGTTTCGAGGATTCAAGATCGGAAGTAATAGCAAGATATTTGAGGATATAAGAAGAACATGCATGAGATTTCTAAGTACGAGTTTTGGATGATATTTCTAAGTATGAGTTTTGGAATTGGAAGAAATATAATTTTCAGGATATGATGAAAAGACCGAAGTAAATGCCATGGAGACGAAGCAGTAATGAATCGGGAAAGGCCTAAGACGTCTACAGAGATTTAAAACTTTGAAGGACCAGCTAGGAATATTATATTTTGGTTATTCAGTTGTTGATAAATGTTAGAATTAAAATGTGCATAGTTTAAATAAGTTTTGAAGGTTTTAAGTTAATTATTGATGAAGTATACTTGGGTTTACTTATGTCAAGTTAAATGTTGATTTTATCAGATGCTGGAATTGTTAGAGTTTAATTGGATTGAAAGCTTAAATTGTGAATGGTATTGGAGGGTTGTGACCTCGGGATAATTTGTGTTCCAAATAAGATATATATGTTTTAAAGTAAATGGTGCCTCAGTAAAACAATGGGATTAAGGATAGATAGAAGTTTCCTAATTATTCCCTCCTCGAGTAACATTGTACGTTGAAAGGGGAGTAAGAATGATTAGGGGATTTCTTGATATTCTTTTTCTCAAAGTTTTATCTGGGGCAACCTAATTATGAGTAGGAGCGTGGAAGTGGTATCAATTGTTTTAGTCGCGTGGGATTCGTTTTAAAGATTTAATTATTTACCCGTTCACTTCAAGTCAAGGCAGATTCTTCGTTTATATGTTTGCTGCAGGTTAAGGCGGGTTTTGTTTTATTATTGTATATGAATGAATTGTTTATG
The DNA here is from genome assembly GCA_036435485.1 of Saposhnikovia divaricata. Lineage (NCBI taxonomy): Eukaryota > Viridiplantae > Streptophyta > Magnoliopsida > Apiales > Apiaceae > Saposhnikovia > Saposhnikovia divaricata. Next base: position 90,674,790 of record CM071596.1, read on the forward strand.
GATGATTGGGTTATTACTTGAGGCGTTGTGTACAGGACATAGTACATTATACGAATAGGTCATGTCCGATTTTCGGTAGACCAGGATCGTTGATAGAGTATATATTTATATGTATTTTATATGATTTTATTCTCATATTTATTGTATTTTATAAATAATTGTATATTATTAATTAGAATTTAATGTTTTATGACAGGAAATAAAGAATTCCCAAACTTGGAAGGAATTAGATTTATTTGGACTTAAATTACAAGGAAATTCGAATTTATTGGACTGCATGTGCATACATCACTGTTTGGGCCATAACTTGAGTTTCGGACATCAGAATTGAGCGATCTTACAGTCCATGCGAAGCTAACGAAATTATCTACAACTCAAAACTGGTCCAACATCAATATTCCAACTGGAGCAGCCCAGAAACAGGCCTGGAAGTCAGACTACAAATTTTACATTCAGAATTCAATTTGTTTTGGGAAATTACTTATATTTTCTTGGAAAGCATTAAAAACTCTTTTATATTAGGTTTATATATTGTAGAGAGATATCATAATGGGTGAAATACAATTTTTACCTATTTTTTATATAAAACTTACAAAAATAACCTGTTTTTATTTTTTGGCCAATTATAACCGGCGGGATACGCATTTCACAATAGAGTAATGCTAAATACGCATATTACATTGACTTATTATATATAGTATACGCATTTAACAGTGACATATCCAATATTTTTTATTTTTTAAAAACAGAATACGCATTTCATGTGAGAGTAATCAAAATAAAAAGGCAATGATATGCATTCGATGAATGCGTATTACATGTCCTGTTGCTCTGTATTGTTAGAATATATACCGGCCCACAACTGAAAAGATAAGGGTTTTTAAATCACTTTCAAGACCTGCACCACCAACTTTTTCCTTTGTAGCTCTCTCCAGCTAGGAATTCAACGATAATAGTGAATACGCATGCCATAGTCATGTATCAAAAAGGTTACAAATAGCCAGTTAATCGGAAGAAGTTATTCCCATTAAAAAATTATAAAAAAGAGTTATTCTTGTCATTATTTCTATCATAACATCATATCATAACATATCATAGAATAGAATGGAATAGAGATAGCCGCACTTTGGAGAGAAAAGGGAGAGAAGCACCTTGAGAGGGAGATTGGAAGATTGGGAGAGGATTTTATAAAAATTAGAAGGATTGTTTTTAACAAAACAAGTGGCACAAATTAGACATTCATGATAGCCAGTTGAAGAACCCTAATTCTTGGATTGTTTTCTCTCATACTTATTATATACTTATTATATAGTTTTTATTTATTTATTAGATTAATTAGTAGATAATCAGACACCCACAAATTCTTCCACACTTCTGAACTGTAAAAGACAAAAGACTTGGAATTGGTATTGATATCAGTCCTTCCCTGCGAACGAAACTCTAAAAATACACATCAACAAATTGGCGCCGCTACCGGGGAAGGCAGCAATATTGATTTTGAGTTAATTGTTTCTTGTAGTTTGGATTTTATCTTTGTACATATTTTTTTCCTTCTTTTGTTTTTTCTGGTGTGTCTACAAGTTTCTTTAAGGTAGACAACAAAAAGGCTGTTGAGGCAGAGAGACGACATGGATAACAACTATGGTTGTAATAACGCTCAGATTCTCTATAGCAATCAGGAACGATATCAAGACTTCAATCCTTTCCAACAATTCAATGTTTATGAGGATTTTAATCCATATCAGGTGAATTCGTTTCATTCTGAGAACTCATACTATGCTCCATACCCACCTAGTACAGATTTTTCTTGTGTATTTGAAAATCAGTATTATGATCATTATCCATACATGTGCAATGATGTTGATGAGAGCTTAATTCATTTTAATCCTTCTTTACTTTATTTGGGACTTTTTAACCATTTTGATGACCCAACTTTTGAGATTGCTAGTACGCATGATAGTCCATGTGAACCAGAATCAATAGGTTGGTACGAGGAGAATGCTAAAAGGAACAGTTTTATTATGGAAGTACAACTTGTGATGCATAACGGTTGTCTTGAAATTCCTCCTTGTGTCAATTTTCCAATGATCCGTGATTCTTGTTTAGCAATTGATGATAATTTTGAGTTTGATGAGTCTACTTGTGTAGTTGATGATTGTCCAATTCGTGATAATGATAATTTGGATGCAACTGAAATTCTACCAAATTTAGAAAATATTGTTGAGCTTAATTGGTAGACGAGATAAAAATTGATGAGTGTCCAATTATAATTGAGGAGGAATTTAAGATTGATGAAATTGAAAATCTTGCTTTGGAATATAGGGATCCAATTTGGGAAGAGTTTATTAGTCGTAGCTGTGATGATTATTCTGACAACTTTTCTAGCTACTTTAATGTTTCCAAGTCTTTTGAGCATGTGAGATTCATGAAAGTTTTCATAAATTTTAATGAATCAAAGGTATATTTGCACATTATTCTTGTATTACAAATTCATAGATATGTGCATCTATTTGCTTTTTCTCCTCATTGAAGACTTCATGTGCAAATAAATCGAGCTAATGACAATAAACAAGCACTGCTTGGGAGGCAACCCAAGACTATAGTATTAGTTAGATTTGGTTTTTTTTTTTACTCCCATAAGTTACCTCGATGTGTTTGTTTTAAGTGGTGGTTACAGGTGCATAACTGAATAAATTCGTAGGAAATTTTCTGGTTGAGTCAGCAGTCTTGTTTTTGCGTTTTCCAAATTTCCAACGGTCGGATCGTCCTGAATTTTGGACAGCATCTTCCTTACTCCGATATCTAAATTCTGAACGGTGGAGATCGGATTTAAAGGTCCAGAAGGTCAGTTTATTATGATCAGAACAGAGAACAGCTGCACCATGGTGAGGATTAAGCTCCCAGTGGTGTGACGTGTGCATAGCGAACATCGACCTAGTCAAGGATCGCAACACTTCATGCTTATGCATAGGGGAGTATTTCTTTCATTCTTTTAGATTGTAGAATTAACTTTTTTTAATGTGTCAATGAGGACATTGACCCATTCAAGTGTGAGGATGTGTTTTCATTTGTTATATTATATATATTCATAAAAAACATAAAAAATTAAAATTTTAAAAATATCAAAAATAATTCTAGCCTTGTGAAGATTACTTGTTGTAATTTGCCTTAATGCACCCATGCATGCTATAGAAATTTTGTGTTATTGACGCTTTTGATTGAGAAGTCATATGCTTTGTTCTTGTGCACACACATACACTGATACACTATCAAGTTGAAGCTGGTAGACTTATTGAATGTTGTAAGTGATTAAAAGGACATGAATATGTGCAAGATGATTTGGTTTGCATGCTTTGAGTACAAGTAGTTGCATTAAAGAGACTTTTTGCTTGGGATTGATTATGTTTTGCCACCAAGTGAGCTTTTGAGCCTATATGCATATCTTTTGCATTTTATATTTGTTTGCTTGAGTGTCCACATATTGTTTGCATTGCTAGCACTTGTTTGAGACCTTTCTTGAAACGCATGACTTTTTTTGATGATAACATTATAAAGGCATTTAGGGATCGATAACCTCATATTTCCTATATTACCACACCATTTATACATGATCAATTAGTTAACCCATTGAGTTTAATCATATTTTTTCAGTGACAAACCAAAATACTTGCCTAGACCTTTTTCTTGTATTGGCCTTACTTTAACTTGAACCCAAATTGTCAAAGGCTAGTAAAGTGTTTGAGGGAGTAAAAAAGTGTGCAAGGGGGGTTTATTGATGGTCATTACTTTAGGAGAATATGGGGTATGGTTGTTTACTTTTTAGTCGAATTTTGTATTAATATCATGGGATCATTGTACTTTTATATTTAGCTCTCGAAAAAAAAGGTAAAACAAAACAAAAAAAAGAAAAAAAAGAAAAAAAAATGTATTTATATGAGAGCATACCTATGTTTTTGTGATCCTTCTTCATTCGACTAATCAAGTTATTTATTGAAAAAGAATAAAGAATTCAAGTGTAGGGATGATAGATAGGGAGTTGAATAATTTATGTTGTTGGGTACTAGCTTTTGACACTTCACCTTTTTTGGCTTTAATTGACATACCTTGTCCCTAGCCCCATTACAACCAGAGTAAAGACCTTTTGATTATCATCAGTGGTGTATGTTGTGTTAAAGTCAGATTGATACCAAATGTCAAGCATGCTTATGATTTTGTTGGAATTGAGTGATACACTTACCCTTGTTCTTGAGTGAATATTCTTTTGTGTGAAAGGTGAGTAATTACTTGTTTAAGGTGAGTTTAAGGACTGAAATGTGAAATGTTTTAAATTATTTATAATAATTTTTTTTTAAAAATTGGAAAAGCGTAAGAGGCTAGGGTGGTCCTAGTCCAACACTTTTATTTAGCGTAAGAGGCTAGGGTGGTCCTAGTCCAACATTAAAGGCCAATGTGTTGCCTAATTGGGAACCCAATTTCAAAGGAAGGGGGACTTTACGTGGCTAATCACCCGTATTGTCCGTAATCAGGATAATAATACAATCAACTTAAATGTTTTAAAAACAAATTATGAAATGTATGTTTTGATGGAAAGAAACGTTTTTGAGAAAAAGGTTTTATGAAAGGTATGTATCAAAGATGAAAAGGGTTTTAAAGAAAGGAATATTTTGATAGAATATATATATATATATATATATATATATATATATATATATATATATATATATATATATTTCAAAGTAAATGGTTTCTAGTTTCGAAATTAGGGATATCAGAGTTAGTTGTTTTCCACTTGATAAAATTTGGAACTCGGTAAAATAATGGGATTAAGGATGGATAGAAGTTTCCCAATTATTCCCTTCGCGAGTAACATTGTACGTTGAAAGTGGAGTAAGAATGATTGGGGAATTTCTTGATATTCTTTTTCTCAAAGTTTTATCTGAGGCAGTATAGTTGAAGAAAATGGAAAAGTTTTACTCTATGATTGAAATTGAATGATCTCTTGAGATAAAGTATTCATTGATATTGTTCATCAATGAATTATCGTAATACCGTTGTTTCACTATATTATTAACTTGCTGAGCGTTCTTTGGCTCACTCTTGTTTTGTTTTACCTAACCCTTTGCATTTAGGTTTAAGGATGATCTACTACGTTTGTCCCTGCAAATGAGAACGATGAGGCATTCTATACAGGATAGATTTCGGAGCTAGAGCGGGTAAGCTCAGATTGGGATTGAGCTACAGATTAGATGGTATAGTAAATTGTATTCAGAACGGTGATAGAAGTTGGAAATAATTTGTATTAGTAAGATTCTTATTTCATACCATAACCTGGAATCGATCCTCGGTGAGGAATCGTTGGTGTATTAAGTTCTAATTGTATTTATTAAATTGGAATTTGGTTTGGGTTGAATTTACAGGCGGATAGTCCGATTTACGAATACTTCATGATGAAATTTTCTAAAATTCCCCTGTATCAAATTCTATTTTAGTATAAAAGTATATTATCGATGTCGGGGCGTTACATACATCATCTGCCACGTCATTACTAATGGCGTGGCAGTGCTACGTGCCAATGCGACGTCATCATTGATAACGTGGCACTGCCGTGTGACACTGCCACGTCGGCAATGATGACGTGACAGTGACATATCAGCAACGGTACCACATCAACATTTGGTTATAAGATAGAATCATAAAATTGGTCTTTTTTTATAGAACAAAAAAAATTGGTCTTTTTTTTATAGAACCAAAATATTAGAACTTTGATTCTACTATTATATCAAAAATTAATGGTTGTCTACAGTTCTACATATAAAATGGTTCTCTATAAAACAATGGTCTACATATATAAACATCATCTATCAAAGAATTTGAACAAAAACAAGACCAAACTTCAGAAAATTAGTTTACGGATATTCTCCAACGATACCATTGTATTATTTACTTTTGTAACTAATATCATTAAGTTTTTGATTTCTAGATATGATACCCTTATATTTTGAGAAAATTACCAACATAATCATTTTTGAGACTTAATGGCCCAAAATACTGAAAAGCGGAATTATGGCCCTATTTACCGACCTAACACGTTGAATCGTGTAACGTGTCCAAGGGATATCACGTTGAATCGTGTAACGTGTCCATGGGATATCACGTTGAATCATGTTACGTATTATATATACATCCTGTTCATATCTCTCCTCCGTATCTCTCTCTCTCTCTGCTCCTCTCCTCTATCTCTTCCCCTTTTCATATGTTTTTCCTGGCCTCGCAGGGGCCATCGCCTCTCTATCTCAAGGGTTGTGCAATTCCCGTGAAACTAGCTAGGAGAGGACGTTGAGAGTTCTTGTAACACCCCCAGATCCGGGGTCAGGGATCTGGTGGTTACGGTCTTACATCCATTCATAATACTTGACTTGAGTCCACAATAAATAAATCACATGCTGTGACCCCACAATAATTACCACTCACACACACAACAGTTATAGTCCCAGAGATGAAATTGAAATAAGTCTTACATTAAAGGGGTTACGAATAAAAGTTATTACAATCCCAAAAGGATAACATCATAGGTTTAAAAGTTTTGCCGTTAATTACATTAATTATACATATAGTTAAACAGGAAACAAAAGCTGTCTAACTATGCTACCTCAGCAATGGCGGCTAGCATCTCAGCGGGTAGTCCGGTGGGTCGGGTAACCTGCTTGCGCCGAGTGCGCCTGACGCGAGCCATCTGTCCTAGCTGTTGTTGTGACATAATATAAACAAAGCAAGGGTGAGCGAAAGCCCACCAACAAATATATAACTGAACGATAATTTAAAACAGTTCAAAGCTATCTTTCAAACCATATGCCATGCATTTACGGAAATGATGCCAGTATAATATGAACGATGAAGTTACCAGGTAACTGAAAGTATTTGTTTGAAGAAATATCTGCTACATCAAAGTAAGCGAGATATTCTTATTGTTATTAAGAAGAGGAACTTGCAAGAAAAGGTTGCAATTCCAGTTATGACACTTTTCCAACTCTGCCAACAGTAATCATGTTGCAGGAAATAAATAAATTTGGATGATGAACCAATGATGGAGTATTCACCGCGCCCGCTGTTCCAATCTTGATGATCAGTCGAGATCGTACAGCTCAATTTAGATTTACTACCGGTAGAAGGAAGAACTGACGGTTTTACTTGTATACCGCCTTACTAGCTCTCCCCGGCCAACGGTTGGGCCAAAGGGGATGGACCGGCGCTACTCGGCCTCTTACACGACTCCTAGTTCAAATAGAATTCATGATTCTGAATGTAACGTTCGTCCCCCTTTCCCCAAGTATAATACTTGTTGATAAGACTCCACAAAGTAGTCGTATCTAGTTGGAAAGGAAAATTTACCAATAACTCCCAAGCTATTACTTGGTAACGGATATCAACTTGTTCCAGTAATCTTACCCCTCGAAAGATGAGAATGTAAGCAACGACTTAATAAGTCAACAGCACCCGAGTTGCGGGTGAAGGGAATACTTTATGACCGGGAAGTCGACAAGATAAATAACATTTTCCAAGTAAGGTTCCTTTATTATTAAGGGGATAGACTCAAAGAAGAATGATGTCTGAGAACCTTTCTTGATATAAGATTAATAATAATATGACTCTGAGATATTTTCTGTAATAATCGAAGAAGATAAACCTTATCGAGGTTATTCTAAGTATGGAATAAATATCCAGAGAATATTTATTGAATTAAAATATTTTACAGATTATTTAGGAATATGAAAGAATATCTTTAATCAGAGTATTTCCCAAATAATTCTTGAAGAAATATCGAGAGAATATTTATTGCATAATTAAATAATCAAATGAATATTCAAAATAATATTCATTACTTAATAAGTCCTGAAAGAAATATTTAAATTATTTAAAATAATATTCGATGATTAAATAGAACCCTGGATGAATATTCAAAATAATATTCATAATTAATTAGGAATTTAAATGAATATTGATAAAGTAATATTCATTTAATGAATAATATTCTAAATGAATATCAAGTAATATTCATTTAGTAATCCAAGCTTTAAAGGAATATTCGATATAATATTCGATAAATAAATCAAGCTTCAGATGAATATTGAAGATAATATTCATCAAGTACTTCATATCTTAAATGAATTTTCAAAAGTAATATTTATTTAATAAAATAATATTCTAAATGAATGTCCAAATAATATTCATTTAGTAGTCTCATCTTTATAAGAGTATTCGAAATAATAATCGATAATCAATTCGACTCTGAATGAATATTGAGAAATATTATTCGTTGAATAGTTACGTTCAAATAATTATTTGAAGTAAGGATCGTTAAAATAATTAGTCTCGAACGAATATTCAAATAATATTCGTCGCCCAAATAATAGAAAATATTTACTTAAATATTTTCCTCCGAGGTAATCTCGATATATCAAGGAATATGGACTCCCGGTCTATATTTGATTAATAAGATGTATACGCCCTTCTATGAGGGTCTTACAATAACCGGCTTATAACTGATATATAACTATCTAGCTTATAAGCCAACAATAACATTCAGGGAACAAGTATATCAATTCAACTTGAAAGTAGGCATGCATGCAATGGCATATGTATATCAGCAATCATATATATATATATATATATATATTTATTCAATCACAACAACAGCCTAAAAGAAGGGAATTGAAACTTGCCTGGTAGTCGAGTACGGTAAGGGGTAGTGGTAGTGGGTCCCGGTTCAGCTTGGTGATCTATAAATAGCCAAGGCATTCGGGATTAATCACTTAACATATTAAAAGTTAAGTTATACTTAAATCGAAACACGTTCTCGAGTTATCTCGTTATACCCCTTTTAGTGGATTACTTATTATCACTGATCAGACCCGACATTCGTTCGTTAATACGACATGTCACTGCACTTATACTTGGGACATACTTAAGTCATATGAGTTCTAAGGTTGATCGTTACGAACCAATATTATACTCCGAGTTTTATCGCCCGTTTTCTAAGTGTTTTACCGAAGTTATAAAAGAGTCGTCTTTTAGGGGTTCGTTCGCGTTTAACCTTGACTCGAACATTTTTAATAAATCAAAAAATGCTCTTTTTGACATACGGTTTTCTTTCACACCTTCCTTATTACCCCTAGTATTTATTTACCAAGATTCGCCATGACGTTACATAGCTTACGAGGGTTCAATTTCAGTTACGAACTTTCGTTTACGGATTCGAACTACTTTTAGTAATTTGGTCATAAATCCTAAACCGTAAGTCCGTTTCACGTGATATTTATATCAAAACGAAGCTTAGAACATTAAATATCCTATCATGGCAGATAAGGTCTCTGTACAGTAGGGGTTCGACATGGAAAATGGCATACAAAACATGGTATTGTAAAATCGGGCATTATAACGGCTGTAAATCGAATATCTACCAATTTCGAATCTTCCCATAAACATAGCATCCAACCCAAACAACATATACATGACTTATATACATGAACTGAGGCCAAGCAATGCCTTTCCGTTCATCTAGCTATTTACATCATTAATCCAAAATCCATACATAATCATGCTTATAATCTTAACATAACCATAACTAAGTTATAACTATCATAAACATGCTTAAATCTCAAACAAGGGTTAGGGTTTCAAGAGCTTTATACCTTCCTTAGATAGTGATATAGCCTTACTAAGCCTTGTATGGTCCTTAGGAGTGATTATGCTTGCTAGATTAACCATGGAAAATCAAGAAAACAAAGTTAGTACATGATGAACACTATTCACCCTCCTCTTGTTTGATTTTTTTGAAAATGGAAAAGGATGAGTTTGAAGCTAATATTTTGAGGAGATAAGTTTTATGAAATGTAAGACTCACCTTAATTATTTCAAGAACAAACAATGGTGGGAAGGTGGAGTTTGGATTTTGAATTAATGGTGAGGCCGAATGGTTTCTTGAAATGGGGGGGGGGGGAGTTGCTTGGTTCTTTTGATTTTTTTGTGTTTTAATCTCATTCACTCTCATCCACTTACAACATAATATCTTGTAAAAGTCACTTTATTAAAGTGATGAGGTGTTGGATGAGCAAATGGCAAGACATGTGTTGGTTTTATTGTGGTTAAAGCTTAACTAGGTAGTTACTTGCTAAGTACTTAGTTCTTCCTCTAAGGTGCTAGTTCCTTGCTTCTAGTTTAGTTACTAGATATTTATACTAGTAGCTTGCACAAGACTCTTGCTTCCTCTGCTTGTTTCTGTGTCCGGTTATTACCCGTTTCGATTGATCGTTCGTGAGAATATTTCACGGATTTCTAATTAGGGTTTACCGGGAATCCTCTTTAATATTAATACTTTCATTCTCCATCTTTCATTCTAACTTTCCATTTTATATTCCTTAAATCCATTCGTTAAATACTTAAGGCTATCAGTGTCCAGGGAACTCTCGGAGAAAATAAAAGTGCGGTTTTTCTGAATCCGACAGCTTTTACATACACTTATTTTCCCCCTGGATCACTAATACGAACTCGGAAATCCGTTCCGAATACTTCTATATAGTGTCGTCTCATATTATTATATACTCCCACCAAAACACTATTCATTCTGTATTCTTTACTTGTTCTCTTAGGGTTGTATAATTGTCCGTATTCTTTTTCGATCGTTCCTTAACCTTTTTATGGAACTACTGGATTAATCGTTATCGATCTGGATGACATGAGAGTATTCTCTTGCTTGAAGTTGCCATATCTTATTCCCTTAGAAGATAGATTATTCTTACCTATGTTGTCGCCCTTTAGCATTCTTCAAGACATAAACATAATAAAGTCGAATTCCATTCATTCTTTCCCAAATATCAATTATTACATTGTAGCCATATCCACTATTCATTCTTACATCATTAAATACATAACAGTTTTAATTCCACCCAAAATCTTGGTTCTTACAGTTCTATTCTGAATTTTGTTTCCCATATGAAGCCACGGGATTGGATTGTGAAGGTCACGGATAATCAAATTCCTCATCAGTTTTTTCTCTAACCTCCAACTTTCTTTCTCCTTAATCTTTCTTGAGTCCAGCTTAAAATCAACATCCCTATGAACATCATTTACATCCCTGGCTTTTTCGCTTTCCCTTCCTTTTTAAGTATGGCTCTTGGCCTCTTGCATCAGGAGTCAGGACCTTGGAGTAACCTAAACAAGATCTCCAAAAAATCTTTAAAGTAACCAAAGGAGGCGAAAACATGGACATCACATGCTAAAGTTTTAGGGTGATGTTTTGTTTAAAGTGTAAAGTTTTGTTTATTCTGATGCCTCTGATGCCTTTTGTTTCAAAACAGAATAATCATTTTCCCACCAAGTGGGCTATCGGTGTTTCACTTGTAAAGGCTACGTGTATATCACGTTGGACGGTGTTCAGTATCTACGTCTATCACGTGTCACGGAGTACCGTATCCCTGCAATACGGAGCACAAAACAACGTGTCCCGTCAGTATTTAGGGCCAAATATTTGAAGACCAGTATTTTGGGCAAGCAGTATTTATTTTTGATTATTTAGGGTCTTCACCCTTATATTTTAATGTTTAATTAATATTTGGGTAACGAAATAATATAATATACACGAAATTTAAAGATATCATTCGTAAATCAAAAAGAAGAAATGGTGCCGTGTAAAAAAGTCAATACCTGAACAGTTATGTTGAGAATATCCCATTTTGAAATAGCAATTTACACTTTAGCACAAAAAAGGCCAAGCCGATGCCTCTGTCGACTAGTAATTCTTCGGCCCAAATGGGCTTTTGTGAGAATTCAAATAAACAAGGGCAGGACCCATTTGATCCAATAATTAGTTTAGCATAACAGGATCAAACACCATCACCAACACCCAGTCTGCACCAGTCTTCACTCACTCATTCTCTCCTCTTTGGTAAAAGCTTTTAGTGAAGAACTAAGAGAGAGATTGTTGTTTGAGAGAGAAATGGAGGAGACAAGACCCAAAGAAATAAGTAGCACAAAGATGTTTGATGGATACAACAAGAGATACAAACATTACAGTCCCACTCTTGGTTGTTCCATGACTTTTTACATTTACTTTCCTCCCACTCCTAAATCAGCTTCCCACAAATTCCCTGTAAGTATCTGTGTCTCATCCTTTTCTTGATTATATAAAAATCTTTTTATTTTTATGTCAAGCCCATTTTGACTTGTATGTTTTTTAGATGATTAAAAATGAGTTTTTTCTATGTTGGGTAAGGTTGTTTTTCTTGTATACATACAGAGTCCCATGTTGATTTGGTTATATGTATTCGAATATGGATCTTTGTGGTTTTTATTGTTTTAAATTACAGTGAGTATATTGAACTGTGCTAATCTGGCTGCAAAGTGCAACTCTTTATGATGGTTAATGTTGAAATGCTTCTTGAGTGAAAATCCAATGTCAATGCTTAATTAGCTTTAGCTGTTGATACATATATTGAGTATTGACATAAAAAGGTTTTTGTTTTTCTTTTTTTGTTGCTAAAATTGAACAAAACAATCTAGTTCTAATCAACTTTTCGATCAACTCAAGGAGATGTAGAAAATTAGAATGTATTTGTATTTTATAAACAAAAATATGTTGAAGTGGAATCGGTTATATGGAGCGTGATTTATGTTGTTCATGACTTCCACACTGCTGATTTGCTGGTGGTCATATCTTGAGACTTGGAACTGTGCAAAACTAAGTAGGGATGTAGTGTTTATACCTGTGTGAAATGGCTAATAGTTTTTGTACAGTTGTTTTAGTTCAGGTCGTATGGCGTCCTGCACAAACAAACTATAGACTGGAAGTGTCTGAAACAGCAGTCTATTGTTGAGCTTCTTTAGTCAAATCTGGTCCAGTAGTGTCATTACTATAATAATTAAAGTTGAAGGGATCTACATTTTTTCTGAAAACAGTTTCTCCTAGACTCCTAGTTTCTATTCACATATGAAAGTAGCAGGCTCTTTTTTGAATTCGACAGCCCTTACACTTGAATACAATCATTTTTACATTTTTGCTTCTTCTTCTTTTCTTTTTTTTTTCCCCATGTTTGGCTATGTCATTTGGATTCAATACTTCTAAATTTAGTTTCATATTTCAGCGTTAGCACCAATTTCTGGCTATGCATTGGATGTGCTCTTAGTTGTTTGCACTACGCACGTTGTTATTTTAAGCGGTCAAACCTGACCTTGCTTTATTGGCTAGATTATATCTGTATGTAACATTACCATAATTTTAGAAGCTGGACCAGTTTATTTTCAAGCTCAAACCAATTGTGTTACAAGGTCTATCAGATTTTTTATATTCCTTATTTATTTTGTTTCTGTAATCACCAGGTACTTTACTGGCTCTCTGGTCTTACATGTACTGATGAGAACTTCATAATCAAGGCTGGTGCTCAGCGTACTGCAGCAAGTGAGGGTATTGCTTTGATTGCACCTGATACATCTCCAAGTGAGCCAACTATTCTTCATACTAGATAAAATTGGTTGCAAATTTCCAATTCATTATCTTGTATAGGTTGTGTATATAACACGGAAGCTGTATTTTAGATATTGAACTTCACAGTGAGTTTGCAGACTGTACCTGTGTACCACAGTATGTATATTTCTTATAAAAGAGTACAATGCTTAAGACTGATAACTTATATCAAACACCTTTAATTTGATTATCATAGCCCATTTTACCCGGAAAAATAGTACAATGCTTAAGACTGATAACTTATATCAAACACCTTCAATTGATTTAAGATTATCATAGCCCATTTTACCCGGACAAGTCCAACATGGATATCTATATAAGTGTCGGTCGGGCTCGGGAATATATATTTATTTATTATTTTATTTTGTTGCATCTTATTTTCAGACTGTTAAGTGCTCTCAACATGAGCACTCAAAGTGGGATAAAGTGTCTGGGTAATTTATATCACCGCTATGTTATTTTGTGCTTTATATAACGTATCTAGCATACACTAAGAGGCTGTTTGTTTAACCTTAAAGTATGGGGCGTAAAGTGAGTTTTGACTTTAAGCAAAAAATGTGTGTTTGTGTATTAAGTTAAAAAGTGACTTAAAAGTTAACACAACAGCTTAAAGTCAAAAGTCGGTAGGATGTAATTTTCTGAGCAACTTTATTTTTGTAATTTGATTTGATAAAAGGTAATAGCATTATTTACATGTACAACTTATAACTTTTCTTTTTTAATTTTTTAAGAACTCACAGGTTACACATCAGAATAGAATTATCCAAACAGATAATGACCTGAAACTAAAATTTCCACTTTTCACTTTGAGTAACTTAATGTCACAAGTAATTTTCTTAAGTTTACCACGCGAGCTCTAAGTATCAATACTCTGCAAGGTGATTTGGTAGCTTATCATGTTAAAGTGATCTTTCTATGACTCCTTAACCTAGATAAAAGCTTAAGAGTGGAAAGGTTAGTGCATGCCATCCTGTATTATCTGCCAATATTTAATTCACAACAGGTGTTCTATTTTCTAACCTCACAGTCTTCTGGTAGTAAACTTATGTCTGCTGCACTGACAATCTGTCTATTTCTACTTATAGGAGGCTTAAATGTGGATGGAGAGGCAGACAGCTGGGATTTTGGTGTAGGTATGTAAGACAAGGCTAATTGTATATCACTTCTTAGCTAATTCAGTATTGATATTAGTTTATATAAGTATCTGATGCTATTGCATCTAAAACCTTTACATCTGGGTAATATACATTTACGGAGTTTATAACCCACAAATTGTTTAGTCATTTTGTATCCTTTGTACGTATTATGGGAATCCTGATTTAAATACCCTAGCACCAAAAGTTTGTTTTGGTTACTTTATGGCATCGAAAGCATTGACCAGAAAGGTAAGAATGACATAATCTTGTCCCGTGTTGGAGAGATCCCCTTTTTTAGGTGTAAATTAGTTTACAACCGAAAGAAAAAAATGAGAAGTTGTTCTAAAACCTTGATTGGCTTGAGACATGCACATGTTTTTAAGCTGTCTAGCATTGTTGCAGATGCTAGAAGATTGGTTTTCTAAATACTTGCTTTCATGATATGATAGTTTTCTTGAGTTTCATGATATTCTTTTTAGCTTTGATCTTCGTAATATCTATAGGTTCAATGTTAGCATGGCTCTCTCTCTCTCTCTCTCTCTCTCTCTCTCTCTCTCTCTCTCTCTCTCTCTCTCTCTCTCTCTCTCTCTCTCTCTCTCTCTCTCTCTCTCTCTCTCTCTCTCTCTCTCTCCCTCTCTCCCTCTCTCTCTCTCTCTCTCTCATGATATTCTTTTTAGCTTTGATCTTCATAATATCCATCTCTCTCTCTCTCTCTCATGATATTCTTTTTAGCTTTGATCTTCATAATATCTATAGGTTCAATGTCTCAGCCTACCGCTGAGAGAATCCAACTTAATTCTTAAACATCATGCCATCATGTAGTGATGGGGAAATCGAAATCGAGATGATTTCAGATGTTTTTAAAAAATGTTACTTATCTGACTGGTAATATCTTGAAGTGATGATCACATTGCTAATTTGCAGTGTTCGTATATCTTGTGCTTATTATTTAATATTAAGTTGATGTTGTGTTTTCGTGGACCTTGTTATTCTAGATAGATCAGAAACATCATGCCATCATGTAGTGATGGGGAAATCGAAATCGAGATGATTTCAGATGGTTTTAAAAAATGTTACTTATCTGACTGGTAATATCTTGAAGTGATGATCACATTGCTAATTTGCAATGTTCGTATATCTTGTGCTTATTATTTAATATTAAGTTGATGTTGTGTTTTCGTGGACCTTGTTATTCTAGATAGATCAGATTTACTTGTTAAATGTGTTGTACCAATCAAAGTATCGTAGTTATGTAATAAAATTAGTTGTCAATTTGGATACATATTACATTGATCATTACATCTCAACGATAGTAAAATTTATTATAGTAAGATGCATGTGGTAAATTGAAACTGAAAAACATGATCAGCAATAAGACCGGAATCATGGAGTGAAGGCAAAGAATTTGAGCTTTGGAAGGAACACCGAATACTTTTGCTGACACATACCTGGACAATTTATATGTAGTCAAACTTTGTTTGATGATATGTTCGGATATGTTGCCATGAACTAAATTTGATGATATGTTCGGATATGTTGCCATGAACTAAATTTGCAGTCGGTAGAACTGTAACCCAGACATGTTAACCAGGTGCTGGGTTTTATTTGAATGCTAAACAAGAAAAGTGGAAGAACTGGAGAATGTATGACTATGTCACCAAGGAATTGCCGAGCCTTCTGAGTGAAAACTTTCTACAGCTTGATACAGCACGAGCATCTATCTTTGGTCACTCTATGGGTGGGCATGGAGCTCTTACAGTGTACCTGAAAAACCTGGACAAGTACAAGGTACCTATATATACAAGTGCTAGGTAATAAAGCATTATATTTGGAGTGTTTGAACACTTCAAGCATGGTATTATATAATTTGTTATCCTATATGCAATAAAATAAATTTCTGTTTTATGTTCCACTATTTGTTCATCCTCTATAAGCCAACTTTCCTACTAGGCTCTTTTTTGCCAGGGTTTGAACTTATTTTTTTGTTTTGTTTCATGAATTCAGTCAGTGTCAGCATTTGCACCTATAGTCAATCCTATCAACTGCCCGTGGGGCCAGAAAGCTTTCACAAACTATCTGGGTGAAAATAAAACTGATTGGGAGGTTCTCTCTCTCTCTCTCTCTCTCTCTCTCTCTCTCTCTCTCTCTCTCTCTCTCACACACACACACACACACACACACACACACACACTCACTCTGCTGCCAAGTTGGGTGCTTATGCAGTTATGCGTAATGAACAATTTTCTTTCAGGAATATGATGCTACTTGCTTGATCTCAAAGTTCAAAGATGTCTCTGCGACCATTCTAATTGATCAGGTTTGTCTCTAGATTTTTCTTATATATGATTTAGAAGGTTAGTTGAATCTTGGGATGGTTCGCAAAAGCACCTTGGTTTATTATGATGATGTTACTTCTTAAAATGTGAAAGCATTGAGTAACAGAAAGAAATCAAGTTTAAATTAAATGCTTTTTCACCGAATACAAGTTTGATTTGCATGCTATTATTCATTGCAGGGACAAGATGACAGTTTTCTGCACAATCAGTTGCTCCCACACAAGTTTGAGGAGGCATGCAGATTGGCTAATGTTCCTCTCCTGTTGAGGATGCATGCTGGTTACGATCACTCTTTCTTTTTCATTGCTAGTTTCATTGATGACCACATCCGTCATCATGCTCAGGCTTTGAAGCTGTAACTTTGAGACTTGTACCTCCTGGGCCTCTTGTTTGTGGTGAATTACAGTAGAAACTCTGTTTTGCTTGATGTGGACAGATTAAGTATGTGTGAACTCTGTAATATGTGCTGCTTAAGCATCAATAACAACTTTAAATAAAGGCTGTTGGTGCTGCCATTATAATTTTTTCGCAAGTCCAGTTTCTCCCACCTCCCTAGTAGCCCCCTCATGTAAAATGGTGGATGAACTCTTATAAATTTCTATGATGAACTTAACCAAACAGATAAACATCTTTAATTTGAGATGAGTGATAAATACTTCCTCCGTCTCATTATAATAGGGTTTTTTGAGAGATTTTTTCTTCCCGCAATACATGTACATTTTCAATTTAATGTAAAATGTGGGCATTTTTTCCCAATTATCTATGTTGAAAATTGTATAAATAATAAATGAGGAGTAAGAGTAGAGCCGGCCGTTCAGCCCGACACGCCCGTGGATTATTCGTCAAAAAGCACGTTCAGCATGGCACGCGAATAAAAAAACACGCAGCTCGTTCGGCCCGCTCTAATTAACGTGCCGTGTGCGAGTCCAAGATCTGTGAACCGTAATCGGCACGGCACGTGGGGAACCGTTTTAAAATAAAAAGCACGGCACGGCCCGTTCGTTCGGCACGTCAAACTTAGCATTTGTACAACACTTAATTCAGATATACAGAGACATGATGTAAAATGTAAAATGTAATTTGATTGGAATTACAAAACTAATAATATTAAAATTACATATAATCTTTTAGGATATAACTTTATTTAGTGAAATTATAAAAAACCATTCATGTTTTCGACAAAAAATTTAAAAATACGATAAAAATTAAAAAAAATTACATTTTAATTGTAACAAAATCGACATTTAAATCTTTTAAATAGTGTGTACTATGTAGAAATAATAAAATAAAACAAAACAAAAATGTAAAAACAAAACAATTGCTTACAGAAATGAAAAAAAAAGTGGCACGCGGAACCGGCCCGCCAAAGGCATGCCGCACGCGCTGCACGCGCCAATGGTTACATTGATACAATTTCCGGTTTAGCAAAAATTGCAAAAGATATTTTAGTAGTCCCCGCTTCTACAATTGCATCCGAATCCGCTTTTAGTGCGGGTAGAAGAGTGTTAGACGAGAAGAGATCAAGTCTTGCACCCGATTCAATAAAAATATGTGTTTGCAAAAAAGATTAGGATCAAGCCGAAAAAAGACAACAAGGAAAAAAAGCGGATGATTCGGACGGAGAAGACGATCCGTGGATGATAATGGATACTTCATCGAATCGGGGGCCGAACAAGAAGACTAGTGTGTAGAATTTGTATTATCTTGTATTTTTAGATTTATTTTAGAATTTATTTGTTTGTAATTTTGTAAACATGTTAAATGCGGTTTGTTCCGTTTTTTTAGAGAGGAGTCCTCTGTTATTCCCAGATTACACACTTGTATAATTGTAGAAGGGGGGGGTTGAATACAATTCTTGATATTTATAAATTTATGATAAGAACTCCAGAAATTTATGCAGAGATAATAGCAATGTAAGATTTAAACACAAACACATATAAAATCAGGTGGTTAATATGCACCACCTGAAGCTTTTATTTGAAGAAAACTCTGTGATACAAAATGTACACAGCTGCCGTTTTACAACTCTTTGCTTCTAAGGATATTCAAGAAACCCTAAGCAAATATGTCTGTTTTCTTAACCTACAAAGAGTTGCTACACTTGGTTATATATCCCAAGTTTTACAAGTACTACTGGAATAAGATAATACTAATCTAATTCTAGTTGACTTGCTACTACACTCCAAATACACATGTAGCCGAAAGGTTGTCCTTGTGTTCAGACATGTCTCCTGCACCTTTCTTGTATTCATAGTGTATATAGAATGCTTCTTTCTTCTGTGTTTCCAAAGTATGGCTGCCATACTGCTTTTTGTATCTACTATCAACCCATGTGATCTGTCAGTCAAACATGTCCTTATCAACTGCTAATCCCCAGCTAATCATAGAAGACAGTGTCAATGATTATCCGTTGATGTTGTACACTGACATCCGTTGATGATGTATTGAGCGGTATCCGTTGATCTTGAGACTTGAGCTGTATCCGTTGATAGAGTTGTTGAGTATTGAATACAGTAAAAGAATACAGAGGGGGGGGGGGTGAATGGATTCTTGAACTTTTCTTCGTTCTTGAATCTTTGCAGCAAGATAAGTGATGAGTGTGTGAGATATGAAGATGCGGATAATTAAAGACAAACACAACACAATATCACTTTAATCTAATATCTTATTAGATAAAGATTTTGCTACAATCTGTGAATACAAATGATAGTATTCTCAGCTTCGTTTTTCTCAGAGAGATATTTTCTGGGTATTTGAGAAACTTCAACACCTTTTTTTTTGCTAAGGAAGTGAGGCTGTATCCTTATAGACATGGATACACCCACTTACTACAAATGAGGTAGGTAAAACAAAAACACTTTCCAGTCTGTCTATCTCATTTTAGTAAGAGTCCAAACGGCTACAGATTTGACTTTGAAAAGCCTGTTTAGATCCACTTCTTCAGCTCCTTGTCCCTTGTCTTATCTCTCCAAGCTTCTTTGTAGGCTTTCCAGCATGCTTTATAGGACAGAGTCAAATAAAGTATCCTGGCTTGTTGCAGGTTTCTGACTTGTACAATTCTTCAGTATTTTGTCCTCAAGAATGTATTCGAGAAGTGACTAAGTGAGTGATTCGAGAACTGGAGTTGACTTGATCGATAACTCTGAGTTCTCGAATAGTGTTATCTTGACATATCGAATCACTTCTCGAATAGCTCTTTTCTCTGGGACTCCTTGAGATATCGAATAGAGCATTTTGACATATCGAATCCCTGAGATATCGAATAGCATATTGAGTCTTTGAGATATCGAATGTAGCATTGACTTGTTGACCCTTTGAGAACTCGAACTGTTGACTCCTTGAGTTCTCGAACCGTGTAATAGACATATCGAATCCCTGAGATATCGAATGAGATATCGAGAGATATCGAATAGTGTCTTCTGAGATATCGAACTCCAGACTTCTCGAATGCTAGACTTCTCGAATAAACAAATGTACTTCTCGAATTAGTACTTAGGCAATTTCTTCATTTCTTCAATTCTTCAAATCCCAACTGTGATTATTTGACAGTCTTCATTTCCTTGCTTGAGGCATGAACCTTAGAACTTCTTTCAAGCTTTATTCTTGACTTAGTAGGTACAGTTACACAGATAGAATTTGATGCCTATTACATAGTACAAACAAGTAGAAACTCTACAACTAGAGGTTCCCTCAGTTAAGAGGTCATGTAGGTAATGCATAGCATTACGAACCACTTGGGCTTGTTATTAGATGTATTCAGGCATGCCTCTGTGACTAACAATCTCCCCCAAATTGTGAGTAAGACCCTTAGTCACAATTTCATGTCTGATAACAAGCCTAACATACATAAAGATAAAACTTGACAGTACAGGTATGAATTTCCATTAGCAATTTGGATAGAACTACAGAGTGAGTAATCTTACAGCCTATGATGAAGAACTAGCCATTGTCTTTTGATTCCCTTTCCATAGCTTTGGCTTGAAATTCATCATATTCTTTCTCTCTTCTTTCTTTCTCCTTCCTTGTATTCTCATCCATAGCTTTTATTATTTCTGCCATAGCATCCAATTCTTCAAGCAAAATTGAGTCTTTGAAATCTTCAAGTACTGGTTCCAGAATATTTGCAGGATAGTGGTTGAGTAGATTCATTCTGATGTTGACTTGATTTCCATTTCTCCTCCTATACTTTACCATGTAGGGGTTGAACTGAACTCTACACAAACCCTTTTTCCTCAACTTTTCTGCTTCACTTTCCAGTCTCTCAATTTCTCTCTCTCTTGCCAGCCATTTCTCAAAACACCCTTTTCTGACTTTTTCTTCATGATCTCTCTTCATTTTCACAAAATCAATTAGCTCCAGCTTCCATACTCTCTCCACTTTATCTTCTGAGCTCAACAGTGCAATGATTCTCTCTATGTCATATAGCTTGCCCCAGTGTTGACATCCTCCTTGTTTGAATTTCTCCTCCCTTCCATCAGAATATTTAATCTCAAGGCAATTATCAACAATGGCAACATGATAGATTCTTTGAGCTTGCAAAAATTGCAGTTGGTCTACATCATAATCTTCATCTAGTGGTTGGAGTTTTAGGCCTGGATAGATTGTCAGGGTTTTTGATATGGTTGGCTTTGATTTCCTTGCAGCTTGCTTGAACTTGATTCTTTTTACATGATTACTTGGCAGCAGTATGTGACCTTTGTTTGTAGACCATTGTAGTATTCCATTAGCAGTTTGCTTTTTGAAACATACAGATGGTTTCTTGACTTGAATCTTCTTCTCTTCTTGAGGTGGCAAGACAGTTGCAGAAGCCATAGATGCAAATTTTGAAAGGTCACTACTGGCAGCATTCACCCTAGACTTAGAGTCTTGCGTTGTGGTGAGGTTACTGTCAGCAATGCCTGAGGCTTGCTGTCTTCCACTTTTCCTCTCAGAGCCTTTACCTTGATCATCACCATTCTTCCTCTTCTCATCATCCTTCTTCTTCTTCTTGTCTTCATCACCCTTATTACTCCTGTGATGACTTCTCCTTCCGTCACTTTTATCTTCATCCTTGTCTTGATCTTTGCTTGGGTTGAACTTAGCAGTCTCAGATACAATGCCAGTTACAATATATGACCTGAGATAAGATATAGCTTCTAATTCTTCTGCTGTTCTTGATCCCTTCTTCTTGATCAGTTTCTCAATGATGGCTATGATGAGATTTTTATTTTGAGGAGTTAGATGCTTAGGAATGACCAACTGCTTGATATCTTCAATTCTTGTTCCAGCCTGGTAGATAATAGTTCTAGGATCTGTGAAAACTTCAGGTAGCCTTGAAGGTTGACCATTCCTCAAGTCATCATGAAGACTCTTGTTGTTCGCATTTCCCTTCTCAATTAGTCCAAGGAGCACATTCACTTCTGAGTGCTTTAGACTCTGTAGAGTATTGATGGTTAAGTGCCATATCTTGTTCTTTCCTACCATCAATATCTCCTTGAGCCATAGATCATTAAGCCTCCTTGGTACTACAGTGAGACAGTCAATCTGACTCTTCAAACTCTCATGATATAGCAGAGCATCACCAGCCTGTTCTCTAGAGACTTTCAGAAACTCCAAGAATGCATCATCATGATAGACATTTGAGTTTGCAATTTCTTGTAGCTTGGCCTCAGTGACCACCTTCACTTCTACTGGCTTGGCACTCTTAGATATTGAGATTTGAGGCTTGTCAGATGGCATACTCCCTGCAACCACTGTGGTTGTGATAGACTGCCTTTGACCATCAGGAGTAGTGATGTGCACAGTTGGTAGAGTGACAACTGGCAGAGAAGTGGGAGGCTTGGGAGGCTCATCAACTTTGTCCTTTCCTTTTCCAGGCACATGAGTAGTAGATTTCAAAGTTCTCTGATGGCCACCCTCAGTGATCTTGATGCCCTTTTCTAGTGGTCTCTCCCCCTTTGGATTTGAGTTCTTTGATATCCTCTTCTCCCCCTTAGGCTTGTTGACAGACACAGGGGCTGTAGGAGGCACCTTTGGAGTTGAAGATTCATCAGGTAGAGGGAGACCCATGTGCTTCATCATTGCAGACAACATTGATTGTTGATGCAGAAGAACATCAGCTGTGGTGGTGGCTTGAGTGTTCAACTGCTCAGTCAGAGTTGTCACAGTGTCTGTAAGATGAGCATTGGACTTGTGGAGAGAGACTACCTCCTTTTCAAGAGTATCCACTTTAATGAAGAGTTCATTGGCCTTAAAACCAGATAGGGATTGATCCTTCAGTCTCTGCACTTCGAACCTTGACATCTCATGCACAGGAACCTCAGTGACCAGCTTGTCTCCATATTGATTTGCAAAGAGGGTCCTGAGCATGGCATTGGCATCAGTTGTCTGATCTGATAAGGATTGAAATTTGTGCCCCAGACCTGTGACAGCATCCTTGAGAATAGCCAAACCATTGTCCATCCTGGTGCAAGTAGCATTGCAGGTTCGAATGTCCTTGAGAACAGTCTCCAATTGAGGGAATTTAGCATCAAAAGTCCTCTTGATCTCATGCACCTCCTTGGTTGTAGCTGAACACACTTCATTAATTTCTGTCTTTAGGCCTTTACCAAGATAGTGTGCAGCCTTGAGAATGCCTTTATAGCTATCATTCACTGCTTCAAACACATCAGTAGGGTTGAGAGATTTGGCATTGGACCCTAGTGAAGTGATGTACTCTTCTCTGAGGTACTGGAGACCTTCTGAGAGAGGGATTGAATTGGTTCCTTGCAGCCAAGCATCGATATTCCCATCTCTCTCAGTTTCATCTATGATCTTCTCCTTCTGTAGCTCTACATCCTCTTTGTGACATAGGAGAATAGCTTCATAGTCTGGATTGGGCATGTTTGCAGTGAGAAGGTGCTGAGCAATTTTTGTGAACTCAGGGATCTGATCCACAACTAAGCTTTGAAGTGCTTCAACCGTCAATTGTGGTGGAACAGACCCTGATCCTGAAGCACTGTCATGTTGCACAGGCTTCAGCCATTGAGACATAAAGTTAGAGCTAGAGCTAGGCTTGCTAGGCTCCTCAGTTACAGATGCAACTTCTGCAACCGGATGAACAGACTCTACTACTGCTGTCTCCACAGAAGTGGGATGAGTTACAACAGTAGTTGACACAGGCACAGAGTCTCTAGTAAGAACTAGTGAATCCTCTGTGTTTGTGATGGTGTCATTAGGATATGCCCCAGCATGCATTCCCTGACCATCCAAATGTGGTACCTGGGTGGTGAGCAAGGTGTCATGCACCAAGTCACTTGAATTCATTGGCTCATCAAAGGAAAAGAATTCTTGATGATCAATGCCTTGCTCCTCAATTGCTTGAGTTGCAGGCTTCAAAGAGATATGAGTGGTAGATTCTGAAAGAGAAGTGTGTTGTAGACAAGATTTTGGCAACTCCCCCTGAGAAATAGAGGGAGTTTCAGTTATGATGTGCTCTCCACTCAGTGTTGTGCCAGCCTTATCACTCCCTTGTGCTGACTCTTTACAGATAGTTGCATTGGGGAGGATGCTTGATTCTATAGATGCATCATGTTGAGAGGATACATCTAGTGAGCTGTGTGCCCCTGATTTTACAACTTCAGCCATTTGAGTGACTGAAGAGGTGGTTTTAGACTTCTTCTTCTTCTTTAGGCTTATGATAGGTGACTCAGGTGTCTCACTTTCTAACCCTAGTTCTACAGCCAAGGCTGCTTCAGTTAAGATTTCTAAAGGTTCAGAAGCAGCCTGTTTTCTCTTCTTTTTACTAACATCACCCTTTTGAGAGGATGATGCAGTTGGCTCTTTGCTGGATAGAGTGTTTGGCTGAGGGGGTTGGTTAGCAGGCCTTGGGTTAGCACTTTGTTCTCCTTGCTTAGGCTGTGCTAACTGTGATTTTGAATCAAATATTGGCATGTTGTGGGGGTAAGACCTAAACAAACCCTCCATGTGGGGAGTTATGCTAAGTCTTACATCCACATCATTCCTAGTCTCCAAATTACCAAAAATGAGTTTGGTCATGGACTTAGGATAGCCTATTTTACTCTTATCTACTCCAGGCAATTCAATCAATGAAGCATTTTTAAAGTTAAGCACTGATTGAATAAAGCGAGGAAAGAAAATTTCATTACCTCTCTTGGCTGTGGTCTGACCAAGTCTCCCATAGAGTTCCTGTAGGATGAGAAGTCCAACATCTATCTTTCTCCCATGAGCCAAGGCATAGGCAAGCTGCTGCACGGGTGTACTAATCTGATCAAAGCTTGATTTCCGTGCAGTGAATACTTGAAGGAGTGTAGCAAATACAAAGCTCCATTCTTTCCTCAAGAACTTCCTATTCAACTTTCCCAGCTTGATAGTATCAGAGTAGTTGATGAAGTCAAAGAATTCTTCCAACTCATCATTGGAGGCCAGAGCATCATACGTCTCTTGCTGCATATCCAAGGCTTGATTCATGTCTGCAGTGGTGATAGTGATATCCTCTCCTTGAATCTTGCAGTGAACAATATAAGAGGTGATAGCATTCTCAAGAGCGATGACCTCCACAGTAGCAGTCCTCCAAAATTGTTCCAATAGATCTATGTACAGAGTTGGGTTGGCTGAGAGCGCACTCTTGATGTATGATTCAGACAACCACCGAACAAAGCACTTGAAATTGGCATTCGGTGCTTCCACATCACTGGAGATTGCGATGAAATTAGTTTGGGATGGTATGGTGAGTTGAGTGTTTGCCATTTGGGTAGAGAAGAAAAGAGAATTAGGATTGAAGAAGAAATTCGCAGTTAGGGTTTTTCAGAGGTTTCAGGAGTTGAGATGCTTGAGAAATCGAACGAAATGAGTTGAATAGTTGTGAAGTTGTATATATATATATATGAATGTCTTGAGTTGTCGATAGATAAGTGTTCTGTAGCGACAAGTCATTCGAGAAGTATGAAACAACTATTCGAGAAGTCAAGAAAGGCTTATTCGATATCTCAGGCAGTTTTTAACCCACAGCTGGCAGTGATTTAACTCAGAAAATAATTCAAAGTTAAGTAAAATATATTTTTATGAGTGAAATGAAGGTTTGAATATAAATCCAAAAAGCGATTAAGTGTCAGCGAAAAATCAGCCTTTTCAAATGATTCGATAACTCAAATGCAGCATTCGAGAACTCTATCATTAGAGAACTAAAATACTCTATTCGAGAACTCAAAGTGTGCTATTCGATTTCTCTAAAAGACACTATTCGAGAACTCAAGAGGGTTCTAGATAGGCCTATTCGAGAACTCGAGCCAAGACATAACAATGAACCATTCGAGAAGTCTGACTTATCGAACTGTATTTTTCACTCATAAAATTCAATTTCCACTATCCTTTAAAATTTACTAGAAATATTCATTGACGAATATTCTACCAAATTAAATAGTGGTTTACTCAAAATTTTTACAGAAATTTCAAGCTACATATGTATGATTTTCAACATGTGCAGCATTGGAATATTTATACATCATACTCCAGCCAATACTTACTTCAGAAATATTAGGCATTTGATAAAGTAAGTATTTACTGCTGCAACAATCTAGTTGATATATTCACTTAGCCAGAATTCGAAGAATTCAGCATTCCAATCTCACTGACCAGCCTAGTGAAGGTGGCTTCATCTAATGGCTTAGTGAATATGTCAGCTAGTTGTTTATCTGTAGAGACATAATGCAACTCAATGGTTCCATTAGTTGCATGTTCTCTAATGAAATGATATCTGATGTCAATGTGCTTTGTCCTAGAATGATTGACAGGATTGGCAACTATAGAGATTGCACTTGTGTTGTCACACATGATAGGAATTCTTTCCAACACAAGTCCATAATCTCTAAGTTGGTTTCTAATCCAAAGCACTTGAGCACAACAACTTCCAGCAGCTATGTATTCAGCTTCAGCTGTGGAAGTTGACACAGATTGTTGTTTCTTGCTGTACCAAGAGACTAACCTTTGTCCAAGAAACTGGCAGCTACCTGATGTGCTTTTCCTATCCACTCTGCATCCAGCATAATCAGCATCAGAATAACCAACCAGATTGAACCCTGTGTCCTTAGGATACCATAACCCCAAGTTTGGTGTGCCTTTCAGATATTTGAAGATCCTTTTTATTGCTATCATGTGTGATTCCTTTGGGTTTGATTGAAACCTTGCACATAAGCATGTAGCAAACATGATATCTGGCCTACTAGCAGTGAGGAAGAGTAGAGAACCAACCATGCCTCTGTAGATTGAGATATTTACCTTTTTGCCCTTAGCGTCATCATCTAACTTGGTGGCAGTGGCCATGGGTGTCTTCGCAGGTGAACATTCTTCCAAATCAAATTTCTTCAGTAAATCTTTAATGTATTTGGTTTGACTTATAAAAATGCCATCCTTCCTTTGACTAACTTGCAGTCCAAGAAAGAATGTTAATTCTCCCATCATACTCATCTCATATCTGCTTTGCATGAGCTTAGAGAATTTTTCACACAGTTTCTCATTTGTAGAGCCAAATATGATATCATCCACATAGATTTGAACTAGGATAATATCATCACCATGTTTCTTGTAGAACAGTGTCTTGTCCAGTGTGCCTCTAGTGAATTGATTCTCCAGTAGAAATTGTGATAGTGTGTCATACCATGCCCTAGGAGCTTGCTTGAGTCCATACAATGCTTTAAGTAATCTGTAGACAAAGTGGGGAAACTGTGGATCCTCAAAGCCAGGTGGTTGTTGCACATATACTTCTTCTTCCAACTCCCCATTCAGGAATGCACTCTTGACATCCATTTGATAGACCTTGAAATTAGAATGTGCAGCAAATGCCAAGAAAATTCTGATGGCTTCTAGTCTAGCAACAGGGGCAAAGGTCTCATCATAGTCAATACCTTCCTGTTGAGAGTATCCTTTTGCAACCAACCTTGCTTTGTTTCTTATGACTACACCATTTTCATCCATCTTATTCCTTAGAACCCATTTAGTTCCAACAACGGTTCTATCCTTTGGTGCAGGCACTAGTTCCCATACTTTGCTCCTTTCAAATTGATTTAGCTCCTCTTGCATAGCAATTATCCAGTCAGGATCCAACAATGCATCATCAAGTTTCTTAGGCTCAACTTGGGATAGAAAGCAGCCATAGAGACATTCATTTATAGTTGCTCTCCTTGTCCTTACTCCTGCATTTGGATTTCCAATTATCTGATCTGCAGTGTGTGATCTATCCCATTTCCTTGTATGTTCAGATTGATTTCTCATCCTTGATGTTGCTTCATCATTTAGATCATGATCATCTACATTTCCTCCCCCTGTGAAGTTGTCACTCCTCACAGGTGTATCTTGGATGCTTGTTTCTTCATTGTTGGTTGACACAGGTTCTTCATTCACTTGAGTTTGTTGGATTATGAGTTCAGATTCACTTTCAATCTCCTCATCAGAATCATCTAGATTGTCAAACTTCAAGGGATCTTTATCTTCATCATTGGCTTCTTCTAATCCAGGTAGTTTGCTGTCATCAAATGTTACATCTGTGCTCTCCATTACTTTCTTTTGACAAATGACATAAACTTTGTATACAATTCTTTCCATAGAATAGCCAAGAAAGATTCCTTCAAATGCCTTTGCATCAAACTTTCCAACATATTCTGAATTATCTTTTAGCACAAAGCACTTGCTTCCAAAAGTATGAACATACTTTAGAGTAGGCTTCTTTCCAGTCATCAAGTTGTAAGGTGTCTTTCCAGTGTTTTTGTTGATGAGGGTTCTGTTTTGGATGTAGCATGCAGTGCTCACAGCCTCAGCCCAAAAACATGTAGGCATCTTTGCATCAAGTAGCATTGTTCTAGCAGCCTCTATCAGAGTCCTATTCTTTCTCTCAACAACTCCATTTTGTTGTGGGGTCCTTGGAGCTGAGAATTGTTGAGAAATACCATTTTCTTTGCAGAATGCTCCAAGCATGGCATTTCTGAATTCTGTCCCATTATCACTTCTTAATGCAATCACACTTGCATTTATGGCCTTTGCTTCTTTGTCAACTTTCTTTATGTGCTCAATGATTACTTGTGGAGCCTCATCCTTTGATGCCAGAAATTCTACCCATGTATACCTTGTAAAATCATCAACCATCACTAGAGCATACTTCTTCCTTCCTAGTGACATAATATTGACAGGCCCAAACAAATCCATATGAATCAGTTGCAGGGGCTTGGTTATAGATGTCACTGTTTTTGACTTGTGGCTTGATCTTTTCATTTTTCCCTTTTGACACGCCTCACACACTCCTTCTTGACAGAATTCAAGTGTGGGCATGCCTCTCACTAACTCCCTTTTGACTAGGGAATTAATGGCTTTGAAGTTCAGGTGTGATAGCTTCTTGTGCCACAGCCAACTGTCTTCATTTGATGCTTTTGAGTAGAAGCAACAAATTGTGTCCTTGCTTGCAGAGTCCATATTGGCTACAAACAGGCTTCCCTTCCTTACTCCAGACAGAGCAAAATCACCAGTCTTCTTGTGGGTGATCAAACATTCATCTTTGTCAAAGTTCACTTTGAAGCCTCTGTCAGTGAATTGACCAACACTCAGTAGATTATGCTTGAGCCCCTTGACCAGTGCTACATTCTCAATGATGACATTTCCAATTTCCAACTTGCCATATCCCAGTGTGTTGCCAATGCTGTCATCTCCAAAAGCAACCATTGGGCCAGCCTTTTCCTCATACTGTGATAGCAGGGCCATATCACCAGTCATATGATTTGAGCATCCACTGTCCAAAATCCACATGACCTTCTTTTTACTTTCTTTGCCCTGCAAACACAAAAGTATTACTTCTCCTTTGGTACCCAAACGAGTTTGGGTCCATGTGACTTAGTGACAGTTTTATCAAAATCAGCATGCTTATCAGTTTTCTTGATGTTGGTCTTCTTGTCACTGTTGGGAGTCTTAGAATCAGGGTTCTTAGACTTAGGTGACAGAGGTACCTTCCTAACTTTAGGAGGACTTGAAGACTTTGTCCTTGTGTAGTGTGTGTGAACATTATGATTGATACAGCCCTCCATGAATTGTCTTCTAAAATTAAAACAACTAGTCATCACATTCATGTTACATGGCATACAATCAAGTTTATCACAGAAAGGAGAGTCTCTATGTCTTAAAGGCACAGAGCAATCATAGAATGGTTTAGCAACACTACCAGATGGTTTCTTGCAAGCATGAGTCAAATGATTAGAGCTAAAACAGTTTTGACAAACTTTCCTAGGGGCATTTGGCACATAAGCATAGTTGTTATCTTTGTTAATCCCTAATTTGCCATTCCTGTTTGGTCTCTTATTAGTCACTTTCTTCTTAGTCTCATAATTTCCAGCTGAAACAAAATTTACAGATTTCTCAAGTCTAGGTCTACCTCCTACTGGCTCCTTGGCTTTGGTTTTGACATTCTTACTCTCAGAGGATGCTTGTTGTTCATTTGATTGTGCCTCATCTTCATCCTCCAACATTTGCTTGATGAGTAAGGCATCCTCATCAATCTCAAGTGTTGGTGTTTTAAATATTGGATTCTCAGTCTTTTTCAAAACCTGAGGCACCTCCTCTTGAACAACAATGTCATCTTCAATGACTGCATAGCCTTTCCTCTGTTTAAGAGTGTCATAATCAAGTCCAATGGCAGCCTTAGGTCTAGCTAGATTTTTCTCATGATAAGACTGCAATAGACTAGAGGAATTCTTAAATGTCTTCAACTTAAATTCATTTTCAGCTAATTCATCCCTAAGAGCTTTCTCAACTTGACTAGCACATAGAACTTTGTTCTTTAGATACTCAATCTCTTGTTTAAGATTTTCTATTTGCACAGTAGTTAGCTCTAGTTCCTCATTTCTCTTATTTAACAGTTCATTCCTAGTAGACAGTTTAGCAATCTCTTCATTAGCAGCAGTCATACTAGTATGAATGTTAAACATCTCAACGGATAGTTGTTCAACCAAAGATTTATATTCAGAAACAGACATGTCTATGGTAGTGAGAGATGGTACCTGTGAGTCTGATGCAGATGGTTCTTCCTTGGAATTGGCCATCAAGGCATAGTTGCAGAATTCTTGTTCTTCCCCATCACTGTCAGACTCATCCCAACACTTCCCTTCAGCTATGTAAGCCTTACCTGGTGTCTGCTTCTTTAGAAGGGCCTCATACTTAGCTTCAAGCTCAAGAAACTCCTTATCCTTCTTTTTAGGCTTCTTGCATTCACTGGCAAAATGCCCTAGGTCATTGCATCTGTAACATCTTACAGATGACCTATCCACATAGCTGGTTTTGAATCTGTTCTTGTTTGTTTTCATAGGTGCCTTGCTCTTGTTGAATGAATGATTTTGAGGTCTAGGCTTGAAGGGCTGATTCCTCTTGAATCTGATGTTTGGGAATTTTCTAGCCATAAAAGCATATGATGTATTTTCCATGCCATCCAGCTCTTCAAGAGTGTAGAACTCATCTTCTTCCTTGTCATCAGCAGGTTCAGTCACTACTTCCTCAGTTTCTTCATCATCTACTATCTCTTCTATTCTCAGCTGACTTGCAGATGCTTCCAGGTCTTGAATAGATTTGTTGACAATCAAGGCACAGGATGTGTTTATCATTCTGCCTTGGTTAGCTTGGATAGCCCTCTTTTGAAGCAACTCAAGCTCGTGTGTCTTTAAAACCCCATAGAGCACATCATACGTGACTTTGTTCAAATCTCTTTCTCTTAGGGATATGACCCTTTGCTCTAGATGGTTTGGTGACGATAGTAGAAACTTCATATTTAATTCCTTAGTGCTGTAAACCTTCCCATTCATTTGGAGCTCAGTCACCAGCTTGTGAAATCTTTCAAACATATCAGTGATACTTTCCTTGGACTGTGCCATGAACGCCTCATACTGTGTGACCAGTATCTGTTTCTTATTTTCTCTTACCTCCTCTGTCCCTTCACATAACACCTCGATGTGATTCCACATGTCCTTGGCTGATTTGCATGATGCTATGTTGGCAAACATCGACATATCCATGGAGTCTATGATTAACAACATGAGGTGGCTGTCTAGGGCAATCTTTTCCTTCTCTGAGTCCGTCCATTTGGATGGCTCTTTTGGAACGTATGATCTAGGAATGACTACTGCGCCCACTGTGGATTCAGCAACTTCTTGTTGTGGTATGAATGGACCATTCTTGAGAATGTCAGGGTAGAGAGGATTGGCAGCTTTGATGAACAACAGCATTTTTATTTTCCAGAGGTTGTAATTCTCTTTGTCGAACTTAGGGACCTTTACCGTACCTGTAGTCTTTGGTGTATTCGAACTCATGATCGTTTTCTGTTTAGATTAAACAGCCTGCTCTGATACCACTTGTTGAGTATTGAATACAGTAAAAGAATACAGAGGGGGGGGGGTGAATGGATTCTTGAACTTTTCTTCGTTCTTGAATCTTTGCAGCAAGATAAGTGATGAGTGTGTGAGATATGAAGATGCGGATAATTAAAGACAAACACAACACAATATCACTTTAATCTAATATCTTATTAGATAAAGATTTTGCTACAATCTGTGAATACAAATGATAGTATTCTCAGCTTCGTTTTTCTCAGAGAGATATTTTCTGGGTATTTGAGAAACTTCAACACCTTTTTTTTTGCTAAGGAAGTGAGGCTGTATCCTTATAGACATGGATACACCCACTTACTACAAATGAGGTAGGTAAAACAAAAACACTTTCCAGTCTGTCTATCTCATTTTAGTAAGAGTCCAAACGGCTACAGATTTGACTTTGAAAAGCCTGTTTAGATCCACTTCTTCAGCTCCTTGTCCCTTGTCTTATCTCTCCAAGCTTCTTTGTAGGCTTTCCAGCATGCTTTATAGGACAGAGTCAAATAAAGTATCCTGGCTTGTTGCAGGTTTCTGACTTGTACAATTCTTCAGTATTTTGTCCTCAAGAATGTATTCGAGAAGTGACTAAGTGAGTGATTCGAGAACTGGAGTTGACTTGATCGATAACTCTGAGTTCTCGAATAGTGTTATCTTGACATATCGAATCACTTCTCGAATAGCTCTTTTCTCTGGGACTCCTTGAGATATCGAATAGAGCATTTTGACATATCGAATCCCTGAGATATCGAATAGCATATTGAGTCTTTGAGATATCGAATGTAGCATTGACTTGTTGACCCTTTGAGAACTCGAACTGTTGACTCCTTGAGTTATCGAACCGTGTAATAGACATATCGAATCCCTGAGATATCGAATGAGATATCGAGAGATATCGAATAGTGTCTTCTGAGATATCGAACTCCAGACTTCTCGAATGCTAGACTTCTCGAATAAACAAATGTACTTCTCGAATTAGTACTTAGGCAATTTCTTCATTTCTTCAATTCTTCAAATCCCAACTGTGATTATTTGACAGTCTTCATTTCCTTGCTTGAGGCATGAACCTTAGAACTTCTTTCAAGCTTTATTCTTGACTTAGTAGGTACAGTTACACAGATAGAATTTGATGCCTATTACATAGTACAAACAAGTAGAAACTCTACAACTAGAGGTTCCCTCAGTTAAGAGGTCATGTAGGTAATGCATAGCATTACGAACCACTTGGGCTTGTTATTAGATGTATTCAGGCATCCCTCTGTGACTAACAAGAGTAGATTTGAGTTGTATCCGTTGATAGAGTTTTGTCTTCATCTGTTGATACACTTTCACTTAGACAGAATTACATAGCATAGCTTATTTACAATTGGCTACCCTATTCTGCCTATCCGTTGATAGTCAACATGACTGTGGATAAAAACACTATCAACTGATAACATAATGATACTTGCAGTATGCTACAAAACCTCATCCGTTGATGAGCTACCTGTCAACGGATAGAGTTATAAATCCTCATCCGTTGACAGCTACAAAACCTTATACAATTTGATTGATTGTGAAGTTATCATCAAGTACAACATATTCCTAACAATCTCCCCCAATTT
Source organism: Saposhnikovia divaricata (assembly GCA_036435485.1). Taxonomy (NCBI): domain Eukaryota; kingdom Viridiplantae; phylum Streptophyta; class Magnoliopsida; order Apiales; family Apiaceae; genus Saposhnikovia; species Saposhnikovia divaricata. Next base: position 90,708,750 of record CM071596.1, read on the forward strand.
ATACTTGATGGCAATAAAGCATAAATTCAGGACCTTGATGATAACAAAACATTCCTAAAGATATATAAAGAACAATGCATAAATTGTATTAAGCTACAAAAATTAAAAACTGAAAGTTTGAGAAATTTACAGAGAAGTGCTCCTCTAGACTGAGCAGATTAAGACTGTTTCTTTCCTCTTGTTGGCATCACCCTTGATTTTCCTTCTTTGGCAGAGTTGGACTCAATCTGTATTTGGAGTTGCCTATAGAAGGCATCTTCTTCATCTACCTTTGGATTTAGCTTTTGTTGTAACCATCTCAGGTATTGAGAACTAGCCTTTGGTAGTTGGTCTTCTAACCTGAAGAATCTCCTGTTACCATCTTCATCCCTGAACTCCATCATCCAGAAGGGTTGAAGGTGGATTTTCTGTCCATTGTATGGGATCTTCATTTTCCTTGGTAGACTTGATGGTGAGTTCCATTCCCTCCTTATTTGTTCTATTCTGTCCAGTATTTCCCCTTTTGCTATCTTGGAGAACCCTGTGTATCTCTTGATTGCAGAGAACACTTTGGTTAAGGTATGATAATTTTCTCCAAGAACCCTTTGTAGTGGCCATGTCCTTTCCATTCCTCCCTTGTATACAAAGACCAATCTTTCAGGCAAATGTCTATATTTGTCAATTCCTCTTACTTCTGACAATTCATCCAGATAAAGATTCATGCCAGAGTATTCTTCAATATCTGCCTGATAGATAAAATCATCCTTGTTTTCCAAGATTGGCTGCCTGACAATAGCAGGTACCCTAGCAACTTGAATTGGTTCATTTGAAGGTTGCTTCCTTGGTTTCCTTTTCTTCTGTATAGGCTTCTGTTGAGGCTTCAGCAAGAATGAAGGAACCTCAATGGAGTCAAGATTCATTGGTTCCTCTTTAGGTACAATAGGCTCACCATGGAAATTCATAGCTGGGTTGAATACTTTTACATCAATAGGTTGTGATGAACCAACTGTCTCCTTGTCCTCAATTTCTGGAGAGACAGGCCTCCTTGCCTTTGATTTTATTCTCTTAGATTTGGATTTGGGGACTGATTTCCCTTTCTTTTTGAATTTGGGGACTTCCTCAGGTTCCCTCAATTCATCCTCTACCTCATCCAATAACTCTTGAGCCAGCCTTGCTTGCTTCTCATCTGAGTTTTCATATTGATATTCAGTGTTTGGTTGAGATTCTCTTAGCAGCCTTGAAGTCTCTTCTCTCTTGGCTTCAACAAATCTAGGATGGCTGTTGGATATGTTTAGAACTTTTCCCTTCCTTATGATTACAGCCATCCATTCTCTTACACAACTGTTAGTCTTCTCCTTGAATTCCTTGATTTGCTTACCCATCAGCTTCCCTTCATCATCCTTGGGAAATGGAAAGTCCAGTTGTAACTTGTTCTTCCCATTTGCTTTTGGTGGTGAGTAGGGTCTTGTTTTGATGTAGGGTTCAAATTCTTTAACATGAGAAGGCTCAGCATCATAAAATGTAGGAGCCACAATTGCTGGAGTGAGCACCTTCAGAATTGTTGTAGATATTGTTGGAGCTGAGGTTTGGCTAGAGAACAGAGTTGATGCAATAGATTGATTGATCAATCTTTTTGTCCTCATTATCCTTTCATAGTTTTCCTCTTTCATCTTTTGTAGAGCTTCAATTTTGGCTAGCTTTTCCTCTTCTGTCAAGTTTGAGAAATCAAACTCTTCAGATAGAGCTACTTGTACAGGTTTGGATTTGCTGGGGGAAGCTGTGACAATGAATTCCTGTGGATTGACCACTATGGTAGGCTGCTGCTCCCCCTCACTTGCTGCTTCCCTGCTTTCAGAAATTAAGATTTGACTTGTAGTTGCCACAGCCTCTTCCACTTTCTCCCCCTTTTTGTTAGCATCAAGGGTTTGACTAGAAGTTGGGGCTGCAACTAACTTTTCTAGCAGTTGGGTTTGCAGTTTCTGATGTTGAAGAAATTGCTCCATCTGGGATTCCATCTTTTCCACTCTTGAGGTGAGTAGTTGCACAGACTTAGCCAGGTTGTCTTCTTTGAGGAACCTTTGTTGCAACACCCTCTGAGTGGCTGTAGGAGCTAGTTGCTCTAACTTGGAATCCACAGAGATCTTCACATCCTTGATTTCTTGTTTGACCTCCTCTAAGTTAGATCTCTGAATCACCATTTGCATCTTTTGTAACTTTAGGGAGTCAATTGCCTGTAGAAGAACAACCTTTCTCTGTGGATCTGCTTCTGGGTGCTCAGCCAGGGCAGATTTATATTGCCTTATGATTTCCATATCAAGTTGATGATAGGTGTAGCTGTGAGCAAATGTAAAATCATGAATACTGCTACCACCTTCATCTTCAGGGCTCTGGCTGTCTTCATCTTCAGAATCTTCAAATTCTTCACTCTCAGCAGTGGTTGGCAGAGCTGCTATAGATTCCTTAGCTCTAAGTAGAGACTGTGAGGTGTGCACTAGGTGCATTACCTCCTCTGCTTCCATATTGCCCTGTTGTGCCAGAATTTGATAGGCAGGAACAGGGTGAGTAAAGGTTTCAGCATCCAAAGAAATGGAGTCAATCATGGACTGATATTCTCTTTGATATTCCATTTCCTTGGCTGCATCCTCAACCTCCATTGACTCACTAGCAATGGCTGCTTCTTCCATCCTTATTTCTCCTATAGTCCCTTCTCTCCCCTCATCTCTCTTTTCTTGCATCAAGGGCTCCCCTTGGCTCACACCTCTCACACCCTCACCTTCACCTACTAAGGTGGAACCCTCAAACTCTCCTTTTGCCTGACCGGAAGAAATGGCCAGTCTCTCATTATTTACCTCTCCTTTTGCCTGCTCACAAGGCAGCCTCTCACTCCCTTCCCTCAATCCTAAAAGTGTTTCAACTACTGAGAACTCCTCCACACTTGACACAGGAATGTCAGATATAGCAGTGGTAGAGTGAGTTATCAACGGATAAGGAATATCCATTGATGGAGTAGTTATAGCTGTCAACGGATGGCTAGATAGAGGCGCATCCGTTGATGGAGAAACACTTGTCAACGGATGAAGGATATCCGTTGAGGAAGGAATAATTTTATCCGTTGAAGAGAAAACCAACACTGAATCTGTGGAGATTGATTTTAAGTTTGAGGCCACAGTCTGTGTTGAGAATTCTGGAAGGGAAGATTGATGGTCCAACAAATCATCTAAAAGATGATGACCACCAATTACAGAGTGGGGCTTCTCCAAGAATCTTAAAGATGGAGAATCAGGAATTGATGTAGATATCATATCCACATCCAGAGATGGAGTTGGTGATGGTGGATTGTAATGTGTGTCGATTTGAAGATTAAGATCAAGGGGCTGTGACTCCACATTTATTGAAGCCACATCAAACTGAGTTTGAGAAGGTACAGTTTCCTGTACAGTGTGTGCACCCTGTGATTCCCCTGTGGTTTTAGATTTCACTCTTCTTCCATAGGTTTTTGAGATTGGGCTATATGTGTCTCTAACCCTCTTGTGCAGTGTTCCTTGTGGGGAACTTGATTCAGTAGTCACACTCTGTTGAGAGAGTGTAACTGGAATTTGGCTTGAGGTTACATTAGCAGTCTTTTGAGAGACTGAAATGGTGGTTGCACTCATCTCTCCTTCCTTATCCTTAGGGCTTCTTTGATGTTCACCCTGTCCCTCACCACTCACTACCACCTTCACACTCCCCTCAAGAGTTTTGGTAGGTTTTACAACAGGTGTCTTTTGAGAGACACTTGAGGTTTGCTTTTTAGACTTTGATTTTGGAACTCTGGATTTGGTCACTTTGGTAGGAGCCTGTTTGGTCACAACTACAGACTCCATTGTGACACTAGAAGGCAAAGAAATTTGGGGGTTGGAGATAGGGGTTTCAGAGTTAGAGATAGTTACCTGAACAATTGGTAGATATACCAATTGTACTCCTGCATTGAGGTTCATTCGAATTAGGTCACTTAAGACTCTCTTCTCCTGAACAAAACATTGGAACTTGCTATCCGGGTTAGCAATAGATAGCTTATTCTCAGATACATGCAGTGCTAAGAGCATTAAAAATCTAGCAAAGTAGATATTCTTGCTCCTAGTTTCCTTTTTACCCAACTTTGCAGCTATCTCATACATAACTAATGTGCCAAAATTATAGAATTTATCATTTAAGAGCATACACAACATAGTTAGCATGGACTGGGTAACAGCATCAAAATTACTAATTTTTCCTGAAAAAGTTTTAATGAAGGCATCACAGAAATAGCTCCATTCTTTAACCATTCCTTTCCTAACAATTTTCCCTAAGTTTTCAGTACTAAGGGCATAATTAATAGAATTAAGCATGGCAACAATTTCAGCATCAGTGGGTACTTTCAGACAGTTATTCTCAGGCAATTTTAAACAAGCAGTTATTACATCAGAATTAACCACATAGTTTTTACCCTTTAAAGAAAAAGCAATTGTACAGTCTGTGCCATTGTACTCAGCAGATGTCCACATTTCTTCAATTACCTCGTGGATTAAGGGAGTGGTGGCAGTCATAGCATATGACAGTTTGCATTTCTTCACGAAACTCATCAAAGTGTGGTAAGCTTCTGGAGCATTCACTGTGTCAACAAAGGCCGCGAAATTGTTCTTCTCATAGGTAAACCCAGTGGAGGACATCATCTTAACAATAGGCGCCATTGAAGTGATTGAACTTTGGTTACAGAGAGTTTTAGAGAAGAAGATGCAGTTAACTTTTGATATGCTTGAAAATGAATAAAAGTGAGATGTGAGAGTACAAGTCCGCCTTTTATATTTTTCAAGAATTAAAAATGAAATAATTAAAAGTAATTACTCCATTGGTCAAAAGTAACTGTCAGATAATAAATAAAAAGACAATAAGTACAGCCATGATTAGATATACACGGTTACCAACGGTTATAAAAAAATGTATATCAACGGATATAGAATGAACGGTTGAGATACAGTTTATCCGTTGATGACGTGGATAGCCTGTTACCCGTTGACATGCAAAAATCTAGTAATGTGTTTATACTATCAACGGATAAAAGGATATCCGTTGATAAGCTAATTTTGCCTTAGACAAAATTTCTGCAGCAAATTTTTCTGAAAGTTTTAACTTTCAAGTAAATCAAAACACATTTCTAGCTTCAATTTTTGAAATCAAATATCACTAGGAATTATGACAAGTTAAGCATACCTAGCTCACCTACCAATCTTGTGAATGTGGATTCATCAAGAGGCTTGGTGAAGATATCTGCAAGCTGCATTTCACTTGGCACAAAGTGCATTTCTACTGTACCATTCATCACATGTTCTCTAATGAAGTGGTACTTGATGTCAATGTGCTTGGTTCTCGAATGTTGCACTGGATTCCCTGTGATGGCAATAGCACTTGTGTTGTCACAGAAAATTGGAATCTTCTCAACTTTTAGACCATAGTCAATGAGTTGGTTTCTCATCCATAGAATCTGTGCACAACAGCTTCCAGCAGCAATGTACTCAGCTTCAGCTGTAGAAGTGGAGACTGAGTTTTGTTTCTTACTGAACCATGAAACAAGCCTGTTTCCTAGAAATTGACAGGAACCTGTAGTACTTTTCCTATCAACTCTGCAACCTGCATAATCAGGCTCTTGGTGCTTGCTTCAAACCATAAAGTGCTTTCATGAGAAGATATACATATTCTTGAAATTCTGGATCCTCAAAACCAGGAGGTTGATGGACATAGACCTCTTCTTCCAGTTCCCCATTTAGAAAGGCACTTTTGACATCCATCTGATAGACTTTGAAATTGGCATGTGCTGCATAGGCTAGAAAGATTCTTATTGCCTCAAGTCTTGCCACTGGAGCAAAAGTTTCATCAAAATCTATTCCTTCTTCTTGAGAATAGCCCTTTGCCACTAATCTAGCTTTATTCCTCACAATTATGCCATTTTCATCTGTCTTATTCTTGAGAACCCATTTAGTACCTATGACACTTCTATCATCAGGTTTGGGCACAAGTTTCCATACTTTATTTCTTTCAAATTGGTTTAGCTCTTCTTGCATTGCTAACACCCAATCTGGATCTGGAAAGGCATCTTCCACTTTCTTAGGTTCCTCTTGAGACAGGAACTACTGTATAGACATTCTGTAAGAACCCCAAATTTTGGATATAATTAAAACTTTTTATTAAGTAATGATAAAATGAGGAACAATGATTGTAATGAATGGATATTACTTTGGACAATGATCTTGATGCATTGGTATATTGTCAGAATAGAGTAATTCGATGGTTGAGGACCTAGATAAGAATAATCTACCATCCAGGAAGGAGCTAATGGATCCTTGAAGGGAAATGAGTACGTGCATAGTATTTCCCGTACGTGCATAGTATTTCCCGTACGTGCATAGTGTTTCCCGTACGTGCATAGTGTTTCCTGTACGTGCATAGTAATTTGGTGGATGATTAGTGATTTTGTAAGTTGGAAAACTTTTCACGCCACCCTATGTACGGGACGTGATATGGATGTTTCGAAGTCATATTATTAATACGCGGAGGAAATAAGTGAATGCAGAGACGATCGGAATTCAGAAATTCCAAATTCTTTTTCGGAATAATATTTGACCGGACAGTGGATTAAATATTATTATAATCCAAGAATTGAGATATTAACTTTGAGGATTTGATATTTTGGGATGTTATTATATTTGATTTAAGAATGAAGGTAGGAAACCACTGAGGAGTGGTTATGGCTGCAATGTAATAATTGATATTTGGAAAGAATGAATGGAATTCGACTTTATTATTTCTATGTCTTGAAGAACGCTAAAGGGTGACAACATAGGTAAGAATAATCTATCTTCTAAGGGAATAAGATATGGCAATTTCAAGCAGGAAAATATTCTCATGTCATCCAGACCGGTAACGATTAATCCAGTAGTTCCGTAAAAAGGATAAGGAACGATCGAAAGAGAATACGGACAATTGTACCACCCTAAGAGAACAAGTAAAGAATACAGAATGAATAGTGTTTTGGTGGGAGTATATAATAATATGAGACGACACTATATAGAAGTATTCGGAACGGATTTCCGAGTTCGTATTAGTGATCCAGGGGGAAAATAAGTGTATGTAAAAGCTGTCGGATTCTGAAAAACCGCACTTTTATTTTCTCCGAGAGTTCCCTGGACACTGATAGCCTTAAGTATTTAACGAATGGATTTAAGGAATATAAATTGGAAAGTTAGAATGAAAGATGGAGAATGAAAGTATTAATATTAAAAAGGATTCCCGGTAAACCCTAATTAGAAATCCGTGAAATATTCCTACGAACGATCAATCGAAACGGGTAATAACCGGACACAGAAACAAGCAGAGGAAGCAAGAGTCATGCATAAGCCACTAGAAAAGATCTAGCAACCAAGTGGACTAAAGTAACTAGGATACTTAGCAAGGAAACTAGTCCTTAGAAAACAAACTACTTGGTTAGCCTTAAACCATCCAATCTCCAACACTTGTCCTCACAAATACATCACTCCATGCATCATCACTTTAATAAAGTAAGGCAAGATGAGATATTATCCAAGCCAAGCTACTTTATGCATTATTACCAAGAAATCAACCAAGCAAAAACCATGTCTTCTCCATTCTACACCATTCGGCCTTTTGGCTTAATTCAAGAAACAAAATCATCCTTCCCACCATTGTTTGATCTCCAAAAATTTATCATAGATCCTATATTTCATAAAAATGATACCCTAGAAATCTTAGCCTCAAACACCACTTTTTCCATTTTCAAAGAAATCATCAAAGACTAGGGTGAATAGTGATTTTCAAGAACAACTCTTGATTTTCTTGATTTCTAGGATGATCTAAGCTTGGTTATGGCTATACAAGGACTATGCAAAGCTTAGCAAGGTCTTTACACACTCCAAGGAAGGTATAAATCTCTTGAAATCCTAGGCCTTACTTTGATATCATGCTTGTTCTTGATGATTTTAGAGTAATATGTTCTTAATAATGTTATAAGCATGATTAGTTAAGTGGTTTAGTGAATCAAGAAGCATGATGATTTTCAATACCAAGATCAGTAGCTTCTGGACTCTTAGAGATGCTTATTAAGTGTATAAATTGTTTAGATGCCCGGTGTGGCTTGGTTGATGCGATATGATTTTTAGAATGCCCGATTTTCATTAACATTAAGAAATCGATTTGGTCAGTGGTCATAACTCTCTGTTCTTGACAAAGCAATGAATCCTACTGATAGGATTTTAAACATAGATCACTTTGGCGAAAGAATCGAAGCATTTAGATTTACGGTTTAGGAATTATGACCAAATTACTAAAAGTAGTTCGAATCCGTAAACGAAAGTTCGTAACTGTAATTGAACCCTCGTAAACTATGTAACGTCATGGCGAATATTGGTAAATAAATACTAGAGGTAAAAAGGAAGGTGTGAAAGAAAACCGTATGTCAAAAGGATCATTTTTCGATTTATTAAAAATGTTCGAGTCGAGGTTAAACGCGAACGAACCCCTAAAAGACGACTCTTTTATAACTTCGGTAAAACACTTAGAAAACGGGCGATAAAACTCGGAGTATAGTATTGGTTCGTAACGATCGACCTTAGAACTCATATGACTTAAGTATGTCCCAAGTATAAGTACAATGACATGTCGTATTAACGAACGAATGTCGGGTCGGATCAGTGATAAAAGTAATCCACTAAAAGGGGTATAACGAGATAACTCGAGAACGTGTTTCGAATTAAGTATAACTTAACTTTTAATATGTTAAGTGATTAATCCCGAATGCCTTGGCTATTTATAGATCACCAAGCTGAACCGGGACCCGCTACCACTACCCCTTACCGTACTCGACTACCAGGCAAGTTTCAATTCCCTTCTTTTAGGCTGTTGTTGTGATTGAATAAATATATATATATGATTGCTGATATACATATGCCATTGCATGCATGCCTACTTTCAAGTTGAATTGATATACTTGTTCCCTGAATGTTATTGTTGGCTTATAAGCTAGATAGTTATATATCAGTTATAAGCCGGTTATTGTAAGACCCTCATAGAAGGGCGTATACATCTTATTAATCAAATATAGACCGGGAGTCAATATTCCTTGATATATCGAGATTACTTCGGAGGAAAATATTTAAGTAAATATTTTCTATTATTCGGGCGACGAATATTATTGAATATTCGTTCGAGATTATTTATTTTAATGATCCTTACTTCAAATAATTATTTGAACGTAATCATTCGACGAATAATATTTGTCAATATTCATTCAGAGTCGAGTTGATTATCGATTATTATTTCGAATACTCTCCTAAGATGAGACTACTAAATGAATATTATGTGGACATTCATTTAGAATATTATTTTATTAAATAAATATTACTTTTGAAAATTCATTTAAGGTATTAAGTACTTGATGAATATTATCTTCAATATTCATCTGAAGCTTGACTTACTTATCGAATATTATATCGAATATTCCTTTAAGGCTTGGATTACTAAATGAATATTACTTGATATTCATTTAGAATATTATTCATGAAATGAATATTACTTTATCAATATTCATTTAAATTCCTTATTAATTATGAATATTATTTTGAATATTCATCCAGGGTTCTACTTAATCATCGAATATTATTTTAAATATTTTAAATATTCCTTTCAGGTCTTATTAATTAATGAATATTATTTTGAATATTCATTTGAATATTTAATTATGCAATAAATATTCTCTCGATATTTCTTCAAGAATTATTTGAGAGATACTCTGATTAAAGATATTCTTTCATATTCCTAAATATTCTGTAAAATATTTTAATTCAATAAATATTCTCTGAATATTTATTCCATACTTAGAATAACTTTGATAAGGTTTATCTTCTTCGATTATTACGAAAAATATTTCGGAGTCATATTATTATTAATCTTATATCAAGAAAGGTTCTCAGACATCATTCTTCTTTGAGTCTACCTCTCTAATAATAAGGGAACCTTACTTGGAAATTGTTATTTATCTTGTCGACTTCCCGGTCATAAAGTATTCCCTTCACCCGCAACTCGGGTGCTGTTGACTTATTAAGTCGTTGCATACCTTCTCATCTTTCGAGGGGTAAGATTACTGGAACAAGTTGATATCCGTTACCAAGTAATAGCTTGGGAGTTTTTGGTAAATTTTCCTTTCCAACTAGATACGACTACTTTGTGGAGTCTTATCAGCAAGTATTATACTTGGGGAAAGGGGGACGAACGTTACATTCAGAATCATGAATTCTATTTGAACTAGGAGTCGTGTAAGAGGCCGAGTAGCGCCGGTCCATCCCCTTTGGCCCAACCGTTGGCCGGGGAGAGCTAGTAAGGCGGTATACAAGTAAAGCCGTCAGTTCTTCCTTCTACCGGTAGTAAATCTAAATTGAGCTGTACGATCTCGACTGATCATCAAGATTGGAACAGCGGGCGCGGTGAATACTCCATCATTGGTTCATCATCCAAACTTATTTATTTCCTGCAACATGATTACTGTTGGCAGAGTTGGAATAGTGTCATAACTGGAATTGCAACCCTTTTCTTGCAAGTTCCTCTTCTTAATAACAATAAGAATATCTCGCTTACTTTGATGTAGCAGATATTTCTTCAAACAAATACTTTAAGTTACCTTGTAACTTCATCGTTCATATTATACTGGCATCATTTCCGTAAATGCATGGCATATGGTTTGAAAGATACTTTTGAACTGTTATACATTATTGTTCAGTTATATATTATTGTTGGTGGGCTATTGCTCACCCTTGCTTTATTATTATATCACAACAACAGCTAGACCAGATGACTCGCACAAGGCGCACTCGACGCGGGCGAGGACGATGAGACTACCAGAGCTGAAGAAGAAGCTATTGGTAGGGTATATTTATTCTTTCAGTACCAAGAATATGGTCTAGTATGACTTATGTAAATGGATGGCAAAGAGTATGTATTATATTGAAATTCTTTTGGATTGTAAGAACTCATAATGTGATTAATAAAAATTTGATTGTTACTCTGATTTCATCTCTGGGACTATAACGGGTGTGTTTTATATTGTTGTGTTGGGTTATAGAGACGTAATTTATTTTATGATTAAGGAAAGTTCAATTGTTGTGGACAGAATTGGAAACCGTAACCACCGGATCCCGGACCCCGGATCTGGGGGTGTTACAGAAGTGGTATCAGAGCGTACGTTATAAACCCCAGAGATGAGGTGACGTTAAAACAATAAATTCAATAAGATAATAAGAACTCTTGCCAAGTTCATAGTCGGACTACTTAATGTAGTGATGACATATAAAACCCTTATGGGAACTCGTAAGTATAATGATAGTAACTTAGCTCGATATCGTATCGACGAGTAAGGTGACTGACCTTGAGGCATACGAGCAACAGCGCGATGATGCTTTATATGCTGAAGATCAGCGGGTAATTCGATGGAGTACCCTACTGGAGACCCGGAAGAGGTTCCAGCAGATAAGGAAAATCCTGTTAGGATGAGGAGCTTACCCATGGGTAATGAGGGTCGCAGCCAGAATGACTGTGATGATTAAGATATGGTGCTCAGAAAAGTGAGTATAAAGAACCGAGATATTATTAAGAGATCTGAAGATGCATGTTGAATTCATAGCCGGACTACCAGATGTAGTACCAGCAAGAATGAAGGATTGGAAGAATTACTTGAGATCTTATACGGAAATAGGTGAGAATCCTTAGAGATTTTCATCTTAACAAAGAAAGAGCTAGAGGGATGTATGATTATTAAAGACATCAATTTAGGGCGAGGAGCAGAGTCCCTAGGAATAGTTGAGAAGGAGGCAGTAAGTGCCATATCATTTGACAAATGAATTAGTATGAATATGGTCAGTAATAATTCGCCATGAGAAGGCAGGTATCGTAGGTTGTAAATTATGGAACCAAATTGAGGTTAATAAGGTGGTTTTATTAAGGAAAATGTTCATTTTATGAATGAATCATTTAGAAAGTAAAGACATTGGGAAGTGATAGCATGATTGGGTAAAGTTATATAAGGAAGTAGTAAGCAAGACAATGATCTCAGAACCTACCGGAAGATAAGACCAGTGAGTCAAGATGAACTCGTAATGAGACTACTGCCAGAGACTGAGTATAGAGTTAATTCAACTCAGTTAAATGATGAACCAGAAACGTTAGATGCATGTGATTCAGAGGAATATTAAATTCCTTCTTCTCTTTGAATGGATTATAGTAGTTACCTTAAGTTTACTCCGACACGGAATTATAATAGATCAAGTAATACGATCAGCAGTTAAAGAGAAAAATGTGAGAAAATCTTCCTGGAGCTAAAAGGTGAAATTGGTAATGACCAAGAGCTGGCATTGCTTAATGGAAAAAGGAGACTTTGTGCTTCCAATGACGCTTCGCATAAAGGGTTAGGTAGACCGACATTTGGTAGTATTAAATATCAGGACGTTGTGACAGGTTTCAGTTTGAGACTATTGATTCCCTTCTAAGGGATGGATATGATTGATTCCTCTCCAGTGGGTAAACTTCCAATCCGATGATGATTATTTCGTTAACTATGACTGCTTATGATTCCACCTTCTTGGAGGTTCATAGAACTATTCTTCAGGTTTCGAAACTGGTCTCCTTAATGTTGCCAGTAGGTGGGTAGATTGATCAAAATTTCCCTGAGTCTGGAAAGGAATTCGGTGAATTTTGGCAAACCTTGTCTTTCTGATTATCAGAGAATGTCATGGAAGAGAGTAAAAATTGGAGCAAACCCTGTGATTTGGGTAAGGATGCTGTAAAATGGGTTAGTAAACGGACCCTGAGCATTACAATCGACGGTAGTGATAAAATGATGAAGTGAGATTGGACGAAAATAGGAAATGTAAGTAAGAAACCAGCCGGACTGAGAAATTCCAGGATTGACTTAAGTGAAAAGGCTGTTATGCCAGGAATGGTAAGCTAGCGTGGCACGCGGGATTGATAAGAATAGTTGAAAAGATAAAAGTGGAGGAAAGGTGACCGGAGACGGTGCCGAGTAGTCGATTAAGACTTACATGGAGTAAAGTTTTGGAAAGATAGAAAGGTATCAAAGAAGAAGGCACTATGCCGGCAATTGCTAGAAAAATAATGCTATTAGCCAACCCCTAAAATCATATTTTTTTTTAGTGTGGCCAGTTGAGGCCAAGTCACAAAGGATTATCGAGTGACTAGACCAGCAATGAAAGGACAAAGCAGGGTTGCTTCTAAGAAAGCACCGACTGCAAGGGCTTCTGATATAAAGAAAACATTAATGAGATCGTTTGAATCTTCTGCCAAACAACCCATGTTTTGATTGGGAATTCACTAGACCTTTTTGGGATGGGGTCACCCGTACTAAAGTGACTCATGTGTATATGGTTGTCCAAGATTTCGAGTAAAATGGAAGTATAGTGACTTGAGATGTATGATGTTAGGGTATCATGAATACCATGAATATATTATGACGGAGGAAAGTAAACAATGAAGGTATATGGAGAGGGTATAGAAAAGGTCAGAAATTGAACAGTATGCTGTAGGAATTTTGTCTGAGGCAAGTACCTTTGCGAAGAACGATAAGCACTAAGAGATTCACGTTGAACTCGACCAATATCTTCCAGAACATCCTTGCTACCATTAACAAGTTCGGTAAGAGAAGAGATTGACATACGTTGCCTTTTTGGAAGGCCAAATAGGCTGACAACTATCTGAAAGAAGAGGGTGGCATTAAACCACCGATTGATTATCAAATGAGAATGATTGAAAAGAGACCTTTATTAAGGATACATGATCTGATTGCCAATTATAAGATACAAGAATTCCTTGGCAGTTGAATTAAGGATAGGATATCCATAAATTAAGACAAACCCTAGGGAGTGCACAAGGGGTGGCATTAACCCTAATAACGACATTATGACTTCAGATGATATGAGCTGGACTTGCTAAGGCAACAATGACCGGTAAGGATTATCAAAAAGGGTTCTGGAAAGAACATGGATAGAATTATTAGAGTATTGATCAATGACATTTTGATATACCCGGTACCTAGAAAATACCGGAGGAATGATAAGGATGGCCTACGAAACCTTACAAGGAAAAAAAAAAAAGTTAATATTCCGAACTTCAAAAATGGAAGTTTGGTAAGGAATGTATGACATCGTAACAATTATGCCAGTTGAGGCATGTATGAAACCCTGAGGAAGTATGGGTTGAACCTATAAAGATTGAGATTATCCTAAGATAAAGAAAGAACTAAGAAAAGAAGTATCCTAAGTAGGATTGGGGATAAACGTGATAAAGTTCCCACGGGTAGGTGGAAGCAATGACTTATGGAAATGACTGATAGTTATATTTTCTCCTTCAGCAGAGCTTAAGGGAGAATGCTTTAACCCAACAGTGATGGGAATGAGGTAGAAAAACTTGAGTTGGAATGTACCCAGAGAACATGGGTTACAAGAAATCATTATCATCAAGAAAGGCAAATGAGGTGGCCGACAATCTAAGTATAAAGGAATAATTACAAATGTTCATACCGAAGAAACATGATGATATTTGGAAGGACCTTGAAGGTCATATCGGAATGGAGGAATTTACATTCCTTCTGATGACTGTGCAAGAATTGACAGGAATAATAGTTTAAGTAAAGATTCGATTCGTGATGGAGTCTTAAGCATATTACGTACCTTAGAAGGTCCCGTTTTGAGGCAAACCAGGACCATGGTACAAAATTGATGAAGTAAACCGTTAAGTTTCCAGCCTTTTATGGAAGATGCATAAGTGATAGTTTCATCAACTGGACCTAGCTGCGATGCTTGAAACTCTTCTGCAATTCTATCTGCTTCATGTTATATCTACATCAAGTTCAGGAAGTGTACCTTATGGATAAGGAATAATGATTACTTTGTCTCCCTAAGGGATTTGAAACCCGTAGGGTTAGCTATTAACGCACTACGTAAACAACAAGCGATGGTGATTCTTCTAAGAAGGAGATGACAACGTAAAGATAAAGAAAGTGCTGCTATTGATAAGCTAAATGGCATGTTGATGAATGACAAGCAAATTTGTGTTAGTGTACTTCTGCACAAACAAGATAGAAAATATGAGGTTGATAATTCGTGATGCTAAACATATTCCCGTAGAAAGAATTAATGAGGCTTAGAGAGAAGGGCAGTTGAGCCCGAGACTTATTAGGCCACCTGCGAGTTTAAAAGTGTTCGGAAGGTGGCATTCGAGCCAGTTTTACCCCCAAAGCTTATAGCGTGGTAGTAACGTGTTTCATGTGGCAAAGCTACACCAGTAAAATGCAGATGTTCAACAGATGATAGGAGTACGAGCATGTAGATATACGACCTGGTCTGATTTACGAAAGACAACCTGTGGAAAACCACGGATAGAAAAGAACCAGTGATGAGAAACAAGGTTGGCAGAAGTAGATTATATGAATCTAAGTTAAAGGAATCGGGCCAGATTCATTTCGGAAAGTTTAAATTGAAATAACGTGATGATTATAGAATAAATGAGACGGAATGCCGATAAGGAGGTACCAAGTGCAAAAAGGTGTCTCAATAAAGAGGTGAAGGTGAAAGTAAATAATAGAAATGAGTAAGAATCAGCTAATAAGAAGGATGTGATTGATAAAGAAAAGGCTGGGGAAGCAACTATGGAATGAGAAGCAAGGAATGTTATGAATGGGTTTTCTAATGAATTCTCAGGATGACAACCTGATAGTGTCAATATTATAGTTATGAAAAAGCTAGTAACATGATATGGGATGTCAGTAATAATGATGTCAAGTGAGAAATCTAAGATTTAACCCGAAAGGTTGAAGGATTTCCCGAATGTGAGTATCGCTAAGATTGAACAAGAGTATTTGTCCATAGAATAATGGACAAAGCAGCAAGATATGTTGACACGTGAGATTGCGATCAAATAGTATTGGATATAATTATGATTAATTTCTTCTTTGATAAACCTCTATAGTTCAGAGGTAAATTCTGAGTAAGATATTCTACAATCATGAAAGCTTTCTATAATCCTTTAGAACTCTTTTCTCTTCTTCTCTCTTATTCATCTTCTTTATGAATTGAGAAGAACAACCCTTTTAGGAGGGGGGTACTGCTACGTGACTATCTGTCTATGTGATAGACGTCTAAGTGGAATGCCATGACTTGTTTAATTGCTTGTCAAGTACTAAAGGCTGGCCCCCTTCTGTACTAACTATGCAATATAACAAATGTTCAATTGATCATAGTGATCTCTCAATAAATCTTTCCACTTATCTATATTGATCGAGATTGCGAAGATTAAAGCAATCAGGAAATGCACAGTACGAGCGAGGTTACCTCCGAATTCGTAGGGTGATAGTGATACCAATGTTACTGCAGGTATCAATAAGGATAAGACTGATTAAGAGTATAACCCGGATAGTGAGTTGTACGAAAAGTAGCAACATTGATGGAAAAAGGATACAGTATGGATTGTAGCACTAGAAGATGTGCTGAGGAAGGGTAGAACGACTAAGAATTGACCGGGAAGCTAAAAAGTGAACGACAGGCAAACGACTCTTTGCTTCCTACCTGATTCCGGGACGGAATCCTTTTAAGGAGGGGAGACTGTAAGAACCCCAAATTTTGGATATAATTAAAACTTTTTATTAAGTAATGATAAAATGAGGAACAATGATTGTAATGAATGGATATTACTTTGGACAATGATCTTGATGCATTGGTATATTGTCAGAATAGAGTAATTCGATGGTTGAGGACCTAGATAAGAATAATCTACCATCCAGGAAGGAGCTAATGGATCCTTGAAGGGAAATGAGTACGTGCATAGTATTTCCCGTACGTGCATAGTATTTCCCGTACGTGCATAGTGTTTCCCGTACGTGCATAGTGTTTCCTGTACGTGCATAGTAATTTGGTGGATGATTAGTGATTTTGTAAGTTGGAAAACTTTTCACGCCACCCTATGTACGGGACGTGATATGGATGTTTCGAAGTCATATTATTAATACGCGGAGGAAATAAGTGAATGCAGAGACGATCGGAATTCAGAAATTCCAAATTCTTTTTCGGAATAATATTTGACCGGACAGTGGATTAAATATTATTATAATCCAAGAATTGAGATATTAACTTTGAGGATTTGATATTTTGGGATGTTATTATATTTGATTTAAGAATGAAGGTAGGAAACCACTGAGGAGTGGTTATGGCTGCAATGTAATAATTGATATTTGGAAAGAATGAATGGAATTCGACTTTATTATTTCTATGTCTTGAAGAACGCTAAAGGGTGACAACATAGGTAAGAATAATCTATCTTCTAAGGGAATAAGATATGGCAATTTCAAGCAGGAAAATATTCTCATGTCATCCAGACCGGTAACGATTAATCCAGTAGTTCCGTAAAAAGGATAAGGAACGATCGAAAGAGAATACGGACAATTGTACCACCCTAAGAGAACAAGTAAAGAATACAGAATGAATAGTGTTTTGGTGGGAGTATATAATAATATGAGACGACACTATATAGAAGTATTCGGAACGGATTTCCGAGTTCGTATTAGTGATCCAGGGGGAAAATAAGTGTATGTAAAAGCTGTCGGATTCTGAAAAACCGCACTTTTATTTTCTCCGAGAGTTCCCTGGACACTGATAGCCTTAAGTATTTAACGAATGGATTTAAGGAATATAAATTGGAAAGTTAGAATGAAAGATGGAGAATGAAAGTATTAATATTAAAAAGGATTCCCGGTAAACCCTAATTAGAAATCCGTGAAATATTCCTACGAACGATCAATCGAAACGGGTAATAACCGGACACAGAAACAAGCAGAGGAAGCAAGAGTCATGCATAAGCCACTAGAAAAGATCTAGCAACCAAGTGGACTAAAGTAACTAGGATACTTAGCAAGGAAACTAGTCCTTAGAAAACAAACTACTTGGTTAGCCTTAAACCATCCAATCTCCAACACTTGTCCTCACAAATACATCACTCCATGCATCATCACTTTAATAAAGTAAGGCAAGATGAGATATTATCCAAGCCAAGCTACTTTATGCATTATTACCAAGAAATCAACCAAGCAAAAACCATGTCTTCTCCATTCTACACCATTCGGCCTTTTGGCTTAATTCAAGAAACAAAATCATCCTTCCCACCATTGTTTGATCTCCAAAAATTTATCATAGATCCTATATTTCATAAAAATGATACCCTAGAAATCTTAGCCTCAAACACCACTTTTTCCATTTTCAAAGAAATCATCAAAGACTAGGGTGAATAGTGATTTTCAAGAACAACTCTTGATTTTCTTGATTTCTAGGATGATCTAAGCTTGGTTATGGCTATACAAGGACTATGCAAAGCTTAGCAAGGTCTTTACACACTCCAAGGAAGGTATAAATCTCTTGAAATCCTAGGCCTTACTTTGATATCATGCTTGTTCTTGATGATTTTAGAGTAATATGTTCTTAATAATGTTATAAGCATGATTAGTTAAGTGGTTTAGTGAATCAAGAAGCATGATGATTTTCAATACCAAGATCAGTAGCTTCTGGACTCTTAGAGATGCTTATTAAGTGTATAAATTGTTTAGATGCCCGGTGTGGCTTGGTTGATGCGATATGATTTTTAGAATGCCCGATTTTCATTAACATTAAGAAATCGATTTGGTCAGTGGTCATAACTCTCTGTTCTTGACAAAGCAATGAATCCTACTGATAGGATTTTAAACATAGATCACTTTGGCGAAAGAATCGAAGCATTTAGATTTACGGTTTAGGAATTATGACCAAATTACTAAAAGTAGTTCGAATCCGTAAACGAAAGTTCGTAACTGTAATTGAACCCTCGTAAACTATGTAACGTCATGGCGAATATTGGTAAATAAATACTAGAGGTAAAAAGGAAGGTGTGAAAGAAAACCGTATGTCAAAAGGATCATTTTTCGATTTATTAAAAATGTTCGAGTCGAGGTTAAACGCGAACGAACCCCTAAAAGACGACTCTTTTATAACTTCGGTAAAACACTTAGAAAACGGGCGATAAAACTCGGAGTATAGTATTGGTTCGTAACGATCGACCTTAGAACTCATATGACTTAAGTATGTCCCAAGTATAAGTACAATGACATGTCGTATTAACGAACGAATGTCGGGTCGGATCAGTGATAAAAGTATTCCACTAAAAGGGGTATAACGAGATAACTCGAGAACGTGTTTCGAATTAAGTATAACTTAACTTTTAATATGTTAAGTGATTAATCCCGAATGCCTTGGCTATTTATAGATCACCAAGCTGAACCGGGACCCGCTACCACTACCCCTTACCGTACTCGACTACCAGGCAAGTTTCAATTCCCTTCTTTTAGGCTGTTGTTGTGATTGAATAAATATATATATATGATTGCTGATATACATATGCCATTGCATGCATGCCTACTTTCAAGTTGAATTGATATACTTGTTCCCTGAATGTTATTGTTGGCTTATAAGCTAGATAGTTATATATCAGTTATAAGCCGGTTATTGTAAGACCCTCATAGAAGGGCGTATACATCTTATTAATCAAATATAGACCGGGAGTCAATATTCCTTGATATATCGAGATTACTTCGGAGGAAAATATTTAAGTAAATATTTTCTATTATTCGGGCGACGAATATTATTGAATATTCGTTCGAGATTATTTATTTTAATGATCCTTACTTCAAATAATTATTTGAACGTAATCATTCGACGAATAATATTTGTCAATATTCATTCAGAGTCGAGTTGATTATCGATTATTATTTCGAATACTCTCCTAAGATGAGACTACTAAATGAATATTATGTGGACATTCATTTAGAATATTATTTTATTAAATAAATATTACTTTTGAAAATTCATTTAAGGTATTAAGTACTTGATGAATATTATCTTCAATATTCATCTGAAGCTTGACTTACTTATCGAATATTATATCGAATATTCCTTTAAGGCTTGGATTACTAAATGAATATTACTTGATATTCATTTAGAATATTATTCATGAAATGAATATTACTTTATCAATATTCATTTAAATTCCTTATTAATTATGAATATTATTTTGAATATTCATCCAGGGTTCTACTTAATCATCGAATATTATTTTAAATATTTTAAATATTCCTTTCAGGTCTTATTAATTAATGAATATTATTTTGAATATTCATTTGAATATTTAATTATGCAATAAATATTCTCTCGATATTTCTTCAAGAATTATTTGAGAGATACTCTGATTAAAGATATTCTTTCATATTCCTAAATATTCTGTAAAATATTTTAATTCAATAAATATTCTCTGAATATTTATTCCATACTTAGAATAACTTTGATAAGGTTTATCTTCTTCGATTATTACGAAAAATATTTCGGAGTCATATTATTATTAATCTTATATCAAGAAAGGTTCTCAGACATCATTCTTCTTTGAGTCTACCTCTCTAATAATAAGGGAACCTTACTTGGAAATTGTTATTTATCTTGTCGACTTCCCGGTCATAAAGTATTCCCTTCACCCGCAACTCGGGTGCTGTTGACTTATTAAGTCGTTGCATACCTTCTCATCTTTCGAGGGGTAAGATTACTGGAACAAGTTGATATCCGTTACCAAGTAATAGCTTGGGAGTTTTTGGTAAATTTTCCTTTCCAACTAGATACGACTACTTTGTGGAGTCTTATCAGCAAGTATTATACTTGGGGAAAGGGGGACGAACGTTACATTCAGAATCATGAATTCTATTTGAACTAGGAGTCGTGTAAGAGGCCGAGTAGCGCCAGTCCATCCCCTTTGGCCCAACCGTTGGCCGGGGAGAGCTAGTAAGGCGGTATACAAGTAAAGCCGTCAGTTCTTCCTTCTACCGGTAGTAAATCTAAATTGAGCTGTACGATCTCGACTGATCATCAAGATTGGAACAGCGGGCGCGGTGAATACTCCATCATTGGTTCATCATCCAAACTTATTTATTTCCTGCAACATGATTACTGTTGGCAGAGTTGGAATAGTGTCATAACTGGAATTGCAACCCTTTTCTTGCAAGTTCCTCTTCTTAATAACAATAAGAATATCTCGCTTACTTTGATGTAGCAGATATTTCTTCAAACAAATACTTTAAGTTACCTTGTAACTTCATCGTTCATATTATACTGGCATCATTTCCGTAAATGCATGGCATATGGTTTGAAAGATACTTTTGAACTGTTATACATTATTGTTCAGTTATATATTATTGTTGGTGGGCTATTGCTCACCCTTGCTTTATTATTATATCACAACAACAGCTAGACCAGATGACTCGCACAAGGCGCACTCGACGCGGGCGAGGACGATGAGACTACCAGAGCTGAAGAAGAAGCTATTGGTAGGGTATATTTATTCTTTCAGTACCAAGAATATGGTCTAGTATGACTTATGTAAATGGATGGCAAAGAGTATGTATTATATTGAAATTCTTTTGGATTGTAAGAACTCATAATGTGATTAATAAAAATTTGATTGTTACTCTGATTTCATCTCTGGGACTATAACGGGTGTGTTTTATATTGTTGTGTTGGGTTATAGAGACGTAATTTATTTTATGATTAAGGAAAGTTCAATTGTTGTGGACAGAATTGGAAACCGTAACCACCGGATCCCGGACCCCGGATCTGGGGGTGTTACACATTCTGCTTGAGTGGCCCTTCTAGTTTGGACTCTTGAATTTGATTCACCAATGATTAACTCAAATGGATGATTTCTAGTCCATTTTCTTGCAGGTGGAAGGTTTGATCTTGATGAGGTTGCTTCATTTCCATGATCATGTTGATTTAGCATTGAATTTTGACCTTGAGAAACTCCCCATGAGTTTGTTGTCCTTGCTGAATTATGAAGTTGACTGTCAATGGATGCATCATTTTGCCTGTCGACGGATGCTTGAGAATATCTGTCAACGGATGCATCTCTAATAGTGTCAACGGATGTTGCAGAATGACTGTCAACGGATGTTGCAGAATGACTGTCAACGGATGCTTCATTTTCAGTGTAAGCATCACTTCTAGTTGGTATAACAGCTCTAGGTGGGTCTCTGTGGTCATGATCTTCATTTTCCTCATCATCATCATAGTACATTCTTCCTTCACCTTCATTCTCAAATTCCAACTTTTCATGGTAACCTTCATCATTTAGGCCTAGAATCTTTTGATCATCAAACACAACATGTACAGATTCCATAACAATGTTGGTTCTTAGATTGTAGACCTTGTAGGCTTTCCCTGCTGCATATCCAACGAATATAGCTTCATCTGCCTTTGCTTCAAATTTGCCCAAGTTATCTCCATGATTCCTTAGCACAAAACACTTACACCCAAAGACATGTTGGAAGTGTGTTGATCTTTAAACTTCAAATATGTTAGAAGTTTGCTTTGATACCAATTGTTATTCCCAGATTACGCACTTGTATAATTGTAGAAGGGGGGGTTGAATACAATTCTTGATATTTATAAATTTCTGATAAGAACTCCAGAAATTTATGCAGAGATAATAGCAATGTAAGATTTAAACACAAACACATATAAAATCAGGTGGTTAATATGCACCACCTGAAGCTTTTATTTGAAGAAAACTCTGTGATACAAAATGTACACAGCTGCCGTTTTACAACTCTTTGCTTCTAAGGATATTCAAGAAACCCTAAGCAAATATGTCTATTTTCTTAACCTACAAAGAGTTGCTACACTTGGTTATATATCCCAAGTTTTACAAGTACTACTGGAATAAGATAATACTAATCTAATTCTAGTTGACTTGCTACTACACTCCAAATACACATGTAGCCGAAAGGTTGTCCTTGTGTTCAGACATGTCTCCTGCACCTTTCTTGTATTCATAGTGTAAATAGAATGCTTCTTTCTTCTGTGTTTCCAAAGTATGGCTGCCATACTGCTTTTTGTATCTACTATCAACCCATGTGATCTGTCAGTCAAACATGTCCTTATCAACTGCTAATCCCCAGCTAATCATAGAAGACAGTGTCAATGATTATCCGTTGATGTTGTACACTGACATCCGTTGATGATGTATTGAGCGGTATCCGTTGATCTTGAGACTTGAGCTGTATCCGTTGATAGAGTAGATTTGAGTTGTATCCGTTGATAGAGTTTTGTCTTCATCTGTTGATACACTTTCACTTAGACAGAATTACATAGCATAGCTTATTTACAATTGGCTACCCTATTCTGCCTATCCGTTGATAGTCAACATGACTGTGGATAAAAACACTATCAACTGATAACATAGAGATACTTGTAGTATGCTACAAAACCTCATCCGTTGATGAGCTACCTGTCAACGGATAGAGTTATAAATCCTCATCCGTTGACAGCTACAAAACCTTATACAATTTGATTGATTGTGAAGTTATCATCAAGTACAACATATTCCTAACATCCTCTCACACCATTTGTAAACTATTTTTTAATTAATAAAATTTAGTAGAGGTACCGTCCTCTTTCCCTCTTTTTATTTCAATATAATCGTATGATTCGTATTTTCTTAAAAATTCGAAAGATTTTAATATGAAATAAAATTAGATGAAAAAAGTTACAAATTCGAAACATTTTAATTCGAAACGTTTCATATTTTGGGAATATTAAAAGTAAATATTAAATTAACAAAAAAAAATTTCAAATTTTTTGTACAATTTTTCAGTAACCTTCGAATTTTCCTAAAAAAAAAAAAAAGCCCGCCAACCCTGATAACGTGTATTTTATACACGTTTTGTCTTTTATTCTTCTACATTTTTGTTAGTTTCAAATGTTGTTTTATTAATATTTGTTATATTTTTCATCTTTCAGTGTCTCGTGCTTAATTGTTGAAAAGATGGCTTAATTTGGGCATGAAAACGAAGATTATTCAAGAGGGAAGTTAGAAGATGAAAGCTCGCGATGTCGGGAGGTGTTTAATGTATTATCTTGAAGATTTTATCTCGTACGGGCTGATGTACGGCCGTTCGACAGGCCGTTCAAAGGAGCAGTTTTTCTGTACGGGTTGCTGTACGGCCGTTCGACAAGCCGTACAGAGCCTACTGTGTATTAAAAGAGCATTAAAACATCTTATCTTTATAACTTAACCTAACATCTTATTTTTCATCTCCAACCTAGCCTCTTCAAGGATAAAATTAGGGTTAGTCAAGTAGATAGAAAAACATCAGTTACTCATAATCTAGCATTGATTATGAGTAACTAACTCCATATATTTGGCTCAAGGAGGAATTCTTGTACTAAACTCACTTCAATTTAATTAAGATCTATTTCATTCTATCTTGAATTCTTGAGTTGTATTGTTTATGATTTTGTTTATGATTAGCTTGAAGAACCAGCACAGCACGGCACGTCCCAAACATGCGTGCGTGCCCGTGCCCGCATTACTCAGCACGACACGTGGTCAGCCCGGCACGTAGGGAACCTAAGATATGTTTTAGGTAAGTTTACTAAGATAGTATAGATCTAATATGCAAAAATAGAGTGGACAATTTTGTAAAATCAGAATTCGTTTAAAATTTTGCAATATTACTTAATTAGCCCTGCGAGCCCAATGCATTTTAAAGCTTATTTTTTTAAGTATTTTAAAAAAAATTCCTGAAAATGCATTTTAAAGCTTATTTTTTAAGTATTTTAGGAAATTTTCTTGAGATAAATCTCTGGTCCTTTTTCTCATTAGTTTATATTTTTATGTTTCTTTTTCCTTTTTATGCTAGAAACAAAAAAATGCTAGAAATCTATACTATATTATAATAAGCGAAATAGGGTATAATTTGTAGTTGGTTACCCCCTTATTTTTTGTTATCCCCTTATTTTTTGGTTATCCTCATTCACAACCGTTAGATCTTCAATTCAAATATATCATGACCGTTAGATACAACAATACTAAAAGTTGAAGGTCTAAGGTTCGAATCCCGCCAACAACATTTTAATATAAAATTAATACTAGATTATGTTATATAGAAAGGTTGAAGGTTCGATTGTTCGATTTCCACCAACAACATATTAATTTAAATTTAATACTAAACTAAAAATAATGTTTAAAATATTATATATACTAAACTATATAAAAAAAAAAAATAATAACCAGTACCTTGTACGGGCTATAAGCTTGTTACTATAATTTTACAGAGGAGGAAATCGAAACCGTAAAGAATCATAAAACATTACAGTTTCACTCCTGCAATCAAATACCTTTTCTAAGTAGTAATTACGTTTCTCATCTCCGAGTAAAAGTTATTAAAGTTGCTGGAAAGTCAATCAGGTAATAAGTCCGTTTACGATAAACAAAGGGTTTCAATACGACTTTAGAATTATTTCAAAAACAAAAGTGCTACTAGTCTCTCTCCTCCAATCCACTTGCAGGAAAATAATCAAAAATAGCATTTTCTCCCAATTCAAATAATTTACAAAGTCAATTTTATAAATTAATTCACTAAAAATCAAAACACAATTCGATAAAATACAATATTCGCCGCATAAATAGGCAAAAGGAAGCATCAATCCACATGTCTATACGTGTCACATTTACGCGTTCCTTCCCCTATATATACACACAACATGCTTACAAAATAAAAATATCTCACGCTCCAATAATTTACTGTACGATTTAGTCACAAATCTCGGATAAACGAACAAAAATGTCAGGCTACCCACAGAACAACCCCTCGGGTTACAACTACGGAGCTCCACCACCAGCCCAACCATACGGAGCTCCACCGCCAGCCCAACCCTACGGCGCACCCACCCAGCCCAACCAACCCTCACCCTACGGCTCACAACCATCCCCGTACGGCCAGCCTCCACACGATCCTAACAAACCCCCGAAAAATCAGCATCCCTCAGCTCCGTACGGTGGGCCCGGACCAGCACCAGCGCAAGGCGTGCCTTATGCACAGCCACAACCAGGCTATCCTGCGCCGGGTGGGTCCTATGGGAGTCCGTTTGCGTCGCTGGTGCCGTCGAATTTTCCGCCAGGCACGGATCCCAATGTGATATCAACGTTCCAGCTGGCTGATAGGGATGGGAGTGGGTTTATTGATGATTTGGAGTTGCAGAAGGCGTTAACTACTTATAGAGAGAGCTTTAGCTTGAGGACTGTGCATCTTCTCATGTATCTCTTCACCAATTCCAACACTCGCAAAATCGGTACAGTTTTCGTAATTATGTTTTCCAGTTTTCGTAGATTTTCGGTTCTATATGTTTTAGTTGTCGTAGTTCTCCGGTTCTTGTTGTCGTAGTTCTCCGGTTTTCGTAATTTTTTAGTTGTCGTAGTTCTCCGGTTATCATTTACTTATATACTTCGTGATGTTTTAGTTCTCGTAGTTCTCCGGTTCTCATTTACGTATATATCATAATTTTTTCTCATTTACGTCTATTTATATCGAATTTATTAGTTCTTGTAGTTCTCCGGTTGTCATTTAGGTATATATATATTGTGATAATAAAATTAACTTAAGTCACAGTAGCGTTGTAAGGACAGGTCATGTGTTATTTCTGTAATTTTATTATCCTCAATTTTTAGTTCTTGTAGTTCTCCGGTTCTCAATTCAACTTGACATGTAGATTTCTATTTATTTGTGCCTTCTATTCTGCTAAATTAGGTGATGATATATGTATTGTAATAAATTTAGACAGTTGAATATATGAATTGAGATATTTGTTTTTTTTTAATTTTATTTGAGTTGGGTGCTGAGATTACGTAATTGATGAAAACAGGGCCAAAGGAGTTCGCATCTGTGTATTACAGTCTTCAGAGCTGGAGGGTGAGTTCGTTGTTGCCTGTTTCGATAATTTTATTAGAATTGTTGGATTTAGGTATAATTGGTATGTGATTTGGTGAATGTAATGGATGTGACTCGTTTTGTGTGTTTAGGCGATTTTTGAGCAGAATGACAGGGATCACAGTGGTAAAATTGATGCTTCTGAGTTGAGAGAGGCACTGAGGAGCCTTGGATTTGAGGTGTCACCTGTGGTTTTGGACTTGCTGGTGTCTAAGTTTGACAAGACTGGTGGAAGGAACAAGGCTATTGAATATGATAACTTCATCGAGTATGAATTGATATCACTAGTTTTAGCTCTACGTTTCTAGAATTTAGAGTTTGTTCTTACTAAATTCAACTTTCTAATGTTTTGTTTTGTTTTCTATTTTGTTTTTTGGCTGTTGTGATTACAGGTGCTGCCTCACTGTGAAGGTATAGCTTCTTTTTAAATTTTGTTCATGAATTTGATTTTTTGGCACTGTGTATATTGTCGTTAGTTACCCATAGACATTAATTGTGAGTTCGTATGGAATTCTTGAATTTCCTGTATACTCCAGATATGTGATATGTGATAAATCTATTCTTGGTATAAGATCGACACTGTATTGTCTGTAGAGATAGAAGTTAAATAAATTTGGATTCTGAAAGTGGCATGTGTCTGATGAATCAGTATCTCTTGCAGGGACTCACTGAGAAATTCAAGGAGAAGGACACTGCATACATGGGGTCGGCTACGTTCACTTATGAAGCTTTCATGCTCACTGTTTTACCTTTCCTCATTGCTTAGGAAGTTATGTAACACGTTTTCTTGTTGGTCTGGTATGATTTAATATGTTTTTAATGGCTGGAGATTAGTACTACGTTTTGTAATAATCTTTGGATGAAATGCTTACTATGGAAATGCTTTAGCAGCTGCAATTTGTTATTCTCCCAGTGTATCTATCCCCTAATATGATGCTTGCATTATTGCATTATGCTATTGATATGCATGGGTTGTCTATTTGTGATTCTTCTGATCCTGGTACTAATTCCGATTGAATTGAACTACGTCTCCTCCGCTTTACTCTGACAATAGTTATACTAGACTATTTTGCTTTGTGGATTCCAATGGTTATAGTTTAATTTCAAGTTGTTTCAGTTTTGCCTGCAATTCGATCCATCCCACCGGAAACTGAGATTTAGTTGGTTCATGGTTGTGGATCGACTATTTTGGGTTATTGCCTTATTGGACAGGCTTAGGCTAGAGGATTGACCTTTCTCTTGTTTCTTTATGGCCTGTGGGAATACAAAAACGTTAGAAAATCATCTAGTTGGAATCCTAGATCCTGAATTCCAAGTCAAGTGTCTGAGTTGTGCACGTTAGGTCAACTACGCAAGTCTATCATCATCTTCCGAAGTCGATCCCTCTTACATAAGCTCAAGTTATTCAACTCTAGTGATTTTACTAGTTATTGCTGTAGATTAATGTATTTCTTTTGCGGAGGTGTTTGTCCAAGTTTGAGGCTTTGAATGACGCTGATAATTTTTTGGGTGGCTCCACCAGTTATTTTTTGCCTTGTTGAATCCAGAGCTGTTGAACCACTAAATTACTGTCTCGATCACCTGTTTGAAGTTGTTTCATGAATCAGTAGTTGATGACGTGTCTCGGAGCAGCAACCAGCTTTATGCTAAACACCTTTTATGATAAATAAATAATACTCCCTCCGTCACAAAATGTTTTTCTCGTTTTGACTTTTGGTACTGTTCATTCTAAGCAATTGACTATTAATTTACGTCTAATCTATAAGATCAAATATAGTCATGAGTGATCTTGTTGGATTCGTATTTATGAGTACTTTAATATAGTGAAGTTTTTATATTTAAAACTAATACGAAATTAAAGATATTAACGATTAAAAGTGTGCGTTGGCAAACGTGATAATGATGAATGGGAAAAGTTTTTTGGGACAGAGGGAGTAGATATTAGTTTAAAAGAGAATGAAGTGACGAAGGAATCAAAAAATAATCATTCGCAAACTTTATAAAGCTGAGAAGGGGAAGGAAAGAAAGAGTAGTTAGGATTGTAATTTTAATTGGAGTTGAGTCTTTGATAATTGAATTCGAGTTAAAAAATTGTGTAGGACTGGATATTATGTTCGAACTTGACTCAAAAATCGAGTCGACTTCAAAAATTGTCTAACTTAGATAGTATGTTTGAAATTGTTAACATATTATTGTATAAGAAGTTATAGTAATTATCATTATTAATGAATATGGATAATTTACTTATTATATTAGTTATTTTTATTATCAATTAGGTATGGGGTAAATAAGCTATTTGGTCACTGTATTATTCAAAAAATTTCAGTTGGGTCACCAACTCAAAAATATTTTCAATTGCATAATAAAATATTGAAAACATTTTAATTGGATTTCTGTCGTTACTTCCGTTAAAAAAATGGACGAAATACTTTCAATTAGGTCACTGGAATGAAGTTAACTACTAATCTATCAATTTTATATCAATTTTCAATTAGGTCATAGGTTTTTTTTTTTTTTGAATTTTTGAAAGAATTTTTAAATTTTCAATGAAGTTTAAATTTTTTTAAAATTTTCAATTATGAACATATCCATTGCATAAATTGATACATGCGAACAAATATTTTATGATATCACGCTTTTCAATCCAAAGTGAATCTTTTTTAATTTTTAAATTTTTTTGAATGATTAGAATTTAATTAAATTTAAAAAATGATGATTTTTAAATTTTTTTCGAATGATTAGAATTTACTAAATTTAAAAATAAATATACCTTTGGATATACTCTAAAAATAAGTGTATGGATATCCAGTTAATTTTCTGACATTCTCAATTTATTAATTTATGACTGGTAGGAGTTGTTATAAATTTACAAATATTAAATGTAAATATTTAGATATTTTTTGAATATCAAAACAATTATACCTTTGAAGATGACAACAAGGGTATATATCTAAGGGATACGGCTGTTTAATTTTTTAAGATATTTCAAGATATGCGTATAAATTTTTTCGAATTAATGCGTATAAATTTTTTCGTATTAAAAAATTTCAAAATTTTCAATTTTTTTAAGATATGAGTATATTTTAATTTTCTTTAATTTCTAAACAATTTTTTTTAATTTTTTTCAATTTTTCGTTCAGTGACCTAATTGAAAGTTGATAAATAGTTTAACGTCTCTCCGTCAAAGTCACGTTATTTTTAACGGAAATGAATTTTTTTTTATAGTATAGTGTTACTGTTGTGCCCAAAATCATCATGGACTGAATTTAGACCCATTAGGCCCTAGGGTTCAATCCATACGAGCTAGAGGATAGATCTAGTGTGAGTTATGAAGATCAGATAGAAGAAATGACTAAGGAAGTACGAATATAAGGAGGTTCCCAATGGTCAGGAAGCTGAGCTGAACATTAGAAGACCAGGTTCTTCCCAGCGGAAGAGTTCGAGTTAGCATAGCAATAACCATAGAGATGACGAGAGCATGTGAAGAGCTATCCAGTCTAACCAGTTTGTTATTTGTGCAGGTACTGATGCCTAAAGGGAGGTCCCTAAGTGATATGTCCCGAAATAAGGAGGTTCCTGAGAAACAGGCTCCTGAGATATAGGTTCCTGAGCACCAGGTTCCTACGAGTAGCCAACAGAAGGTTCTAGAAGCCATCTAGAACAGATAAACGAATTGGTATTTGAGTATAATTCTAGGGCGCAGATGATCCTAGAATGTCTCTGACCAATGAGAGAATCATAGTAGGGTACGAACTCGAGTTCTACTCTACTTAGCCAACTAGTTCGTGGAAGGCTCTAAAGGAACCTGAGTCCTACACGAACTAGGTAATTGAATACAGCCATTCCAGCAAGATACAGAGTCCCATTAGAACTACATGAGCTTGATCCCTATATAAACAATGGTACGTAGGCACCTCAGGGGTAAGACGTATTCAGTTCTCTAATTCTCTCTAAAGGCACTTGAGATTATTGGAGACACCCTCGAGCACAGCTCAACCCCCACAATCACAACCCAAACCTCTCACAGAACAGTTGATCGTTAGCCTATACAACTACCCGTAAACCTCTCAAAAGTTGTTACAAAATCCACTCATCAACATTGGCGCTGGAAGGAGGGCACAGTTAACATCTTAAGAGTGGAAAAGATGGCAGGCGACTCTGATAGCGAAGCAACCCGTTCTGAGGAACAAATTCACGATGAAAACGAATCTCCTCGAAAAGCAAAGAAGGTTACCAAAGAAGATATGATGGAAATCTTAAAGACCGTTGGAGAATGATTGTCGACTTTGGAGCATGCTTCAAGCAAAAAGAAGAAAAAGAAGGCAAAGAAAGGCAAGAATTCGAAGGTGACTCCAAAACAACTGAATTTCGAGGAAGAAGAACCCGAAGATGAAGAGGAAGTTCCAGAAGATGATGAAGAACCAAGACAGGATAATGGTGATGAAGAACCAGAGAATCCTGGGAAGGATAAAACTCCTAGCAAAAAGGGACCTTCCCAATCCCGCACAGAGTCCAAGGGAAAGAAGAAGGTTAACACTGGAGGTTCCTCACAGAAAAAGAAGAAAGACAAAGACCCATCTGTTGAGATAAGTGAAGAAGAGGAAACAGACTCAGATGAGGTTACTGAAGAATCCAGCACAGCAGAGTCAAAAGAGGAGGAAGGAACGAGCAAAAAGACAAAGGCAGAAGCTACTGGAGAGGTGACAGCAGAAGATATCAAGAAAATTTTGGCTCAACTCAAGGATGAAAAGAATCTTGCTGTGAATCCTATAACTGCTTCTCCTTTCACCAAAAGGGTTCGAAAGTCGGCTCTGCCTAGATCTTACAGGCCCTCGAATGAGTTGAAATTCGATGGAACCACTGATCCAATCGAGTACCTAAGTCGTTTCGACACAGAGATGGATGTCTATCAAGTGAAGGAGGCCACTAGATGTAGGTTACTGGCTGCAACTCTACAGGGTGGAGCTCATCAATGGTTCAAGAGGTTACCTGCTGATTCGATCGGTTCCTGGGAGAATATGGGAAAGCTCTTTGTTACCCAATTCAGAGCATCTGTCGCGTTTGCACCACCTACCAACACCCTGGCCAACATCAAGCAGAGACCTAGTGAGACATTGACAGAATACTTCAAGAGGTTCAATGCAGAGGTTCCGAAGGTTAGGAAAGAATCTGAGGAAACCATAAAGAATTTCTTAATTGCCGGAGTCAAAGGAGGCTCAGATTTTTGGAAAGCACTTCAGGGAAAAGAACCAGAGACGTTGGCAGATTTTTTTGCCCAAGCAGAACCTTTTCGTCTCGTGGAGGAATCTCTGGCTGATTTGAAGAAGGATCCAGATTTCGTAAGGCAAAGTGGGTGGTCAGGAAGCAAAAGGTCAAGGCCCAGAAGCCCCAATGGTCGTGACAGTAAAAAAGTGGTTAGTCGTACATCCCGCGTGAAGCTTGAAGCTGAAGCTGTGAATCCTACCAGACCTGTCATGAGTCAGGTCCCACCACCAGCTTCCGACAACAACAACAAATGTGAGAGACCTGTCTATGAAACTTTCACCCCTTTGGTAGCTCCAATCGATCACATATACGCAGTGAATGAAAAGTCCTCATGGTTTAAGAAACCTTTCATAACTGGCCCTCCAGGGAATAAGAATGAGCGTCCATA
Source organism: Saposhnikovia divaricata (assembly GCA_036435485.1). Lineage (NCBI taxonomy): Eukaryota > Viridiplantae > Streptophyta > Magnoliopsida > Apiales > Apiaceae > Saposhnikovia > Saposhnikovia divaricata. The sequence continues at coordinate 90,741,293 of CM071596.1, forward strand.
CTGTGATTTTCATGATAACAATGAGCATAATACTGCAGACTGCCGTCACCTCAGGGACTTAATTGAAAGTCTAATCAGGCAAGGGCAGTTAAGTGAATGGGTGGCTCAGGAAGGCAAAAAGTATATAGATGAGAAGACTCAGAAGGTACAGACACAGGAACCTGTTGTGATGGAAGGACCACCTAAGGCTGGGTGCATACACACAATTATAGGAGGTCCCCACATTGGAGGAAGTAGCAGGAGCGCCATGGAGAGGTACACTCGTGAAGCTAAAGAACGTCCTTTGACCAGTATTTACAATCTGTCACAGAGGTCTCCCAAGCTGTTTGAAGGAGAGGATGCAGATATTACCTTCACTGAAGGAGATGCTTCTTGGGTACACCATCCCCACACGGAAGCCTTAGTGGTCGAAGCAGGTATCGGGTCTTATGAGGTTCATCGAGTGCTAGTGGATAATGGAAGCTCTGTAAACCTGTTGTCTTACTCAGCTTTCAAAAAGATGCATTTTCTGGATAAAGACCTAACCCCAACGAAGGATACCTTGTATGGCTTCACTAACAACCAGGTTCCTATCAAGGGTAAGATTCGTTTACCAGTAACTCTAGGTGACAATCCATGTTGCATTACACAGCTAGCAGAATTCATTGTTATAGAGGACAATATGAACTATAATGCTATTCTGGGAAGACCCATCCTGAAGGAAATGAGGGTGATAACCTCCATTTACCACCTGACTATGAAGTTCCCAACACCAAATGGAATTGGTAAAGTTCGAGGATGCCAGTATGAGTCTAGAGAGTGCTACACCAAAGCTTTGCAACATGCTGCTAAGGCTGCTAAGTTACCTGAGCCAATGGACGAGGTTCCTGATGATTTTCCAGGAAAGAACCCAGATAAAATAACACTCGATCTGCGTAGTCCGCCCTTGGAAGGTTTTGTACCAGCATCCTGTAGAGCTATAAGAATTGAAGAGATTATAGAAGAGGAACCTCATGCTGAGATTCCAGTTTTTCGGGGACCAGATACCCCTTACTTGCTGTTAGAAAGTGCACCCCCCATGGACAAGGATGGTGATGTGTGTATGGCAGAAGAGTTGGATGAAGAAAAATCTAGAAAACTGAAACATAATGTAAGCAGTGAAGACAGTCAGCCAGCATCAAAGAGAAGGAATGTCATGCACGGAGTTCAAGAACCATCTGCAGTTCAAGAACCATCTGCAATCCAGGAACCTCAAAAGGATTCACCCACAGAAATGGATGTAGACTTAGATCCTCGAATGCCAGAAACCACGGTCAAGGCTGGACCAGCTGGTGAGACTTTAGATGTGAAGATAAATGACAAGGATGGTACGAAAATGTTGAAGATTGGAGCTCGACTCGACCCAGCCTTAAAGGAATCTCTTATTACCTTTTTGGGTAAGAACCTGGATGTGTTTGCATGGTGTCACGCAGATATGGAAGGGATAGATCCAAGAGTCATGTGTCACAAGTTGAATATCGATCCAGAAAAGAAAGGAGTGAGACAGAAGCGAAGACCAGTTAGTGGAGAGAGAGCTCGAGCATTGAAAGAAGAGGTTGACAGGTTATTGGATGCAGGGTTGGTTAAAGAATCTTTCTACCCAATATGGTTGGCAAACCCTGTCTTGGTGAAGAAACCTAATGGGAAGTGGAGAACCTGTGTGGACTTCACAGATCTCAACAAAGCATGCCCAAAGGACAGCTTCCCGCTGCCACGAATTGATCAGTTAGTGGATGCAACTGCTGGACATGCCCTCCTCAGCTTCATGGATGCATATTCAGGTTACAATCAAATCCCTATGTATGAACCTGACCAAGAGCATACTTCATTTATTACGGATAGAGGTCTTTATTGCTATGTATGCATGCCATTCGGATTGATTAACGCTGGAGCCACATAGCAACGACTGGTGAACATGATGTTTAAAGACCAAATCGGTCATACTATGGAGGTATATGTGGATGACATGCTAGTCAAATCCAAGGAAGCTGTTGACCATGTAAAACACTTAGAAGAAATGTTTGGAATCTTGCGAAAGTACAGAATGAAGCTAAATTCCCAGAAATGTGTGTTTGGGGTAGAATCAGGAAAGTTTCTGGTTTTATGGTAAATCACAGAGGTATAGAAGCCAACCTAGCCAAGATTAAAGCATTGATTGATATGAGGTCACCAAGGACTGTGAGAGAGGTTCAGTCCCTTACAGGGAGAGTCGCAGCCTTGAACAGATTCATCTCGAAGTCCACTGATAAGTGTCAGGAGTTCCTTAAAGCCATAAAGAAAGGAAGCAAGTTCGAGTGGACAGAGGAATGTGAGATAGCATTTGGAAAGTTAAAGGAGCATTTGGGGAGCCCCCCACTTTTAGCCAAACCTGTGGATGGAGAAACATTGATACTTTATTTGGCTGTATCAGAGTATTCCATTAGTGCAGTTTTAGTTCGAGAAGAGAATGGACAGCAGAGCCCAGTCTACTATGTCAGTAAAAGGTTACTTGATGCAGAAACGAGGTATACAGGAATGGAGAAGCTGGTTTACGCATTGATTCTAGCTTCCAGGAAGCTGCGACCTTACTTCCAAGCTCACAAGATCGAGGTGAGAACCTCATATCCACTTAGGCAACTGATGCATAGGCCATAAACTTCAGGAAGAATGTTAAAGTGGGCTGTGGAGTTGGGACAGTTCGACATAGAATACAAGCCAAAGACAGCAATCAAGGCTCAAGCTCTAGCAGATTTCCTAATTGAGTTTCCACCCCATGTGGAGGTTACTGGTCAAGAGGAACCAAAAGAGATGGTGGAAGAACAGACAGAGAATGATAATTGTGCACCCTGGTGGACATTGTATGTAGATGGAGCTGCTAACAGTAGTGGAGCAGGTGCAGGCATAGAGCTAGTTAGTCCGGAAGGACACAAACTCCATAGCTCGATTCATTTTGCTTTCAGAGCCACAAACAATGATGCAGAGTATGAGGCATTGATTGCAGGCCTAAAGCTAGCTTTGGAGATGAAAGTTGAGAATATCAAAGTGTTCAGTGATTCGATGTTAGTAGTTTGGCAGATTCGTGGTGGCTTTCAGGCAAGAGGTCCACGAACAGACTTGTATTTGAGGTACTCCCAGGAATTGATCGCAAAGTTCAAAGAGGTGAAGTTAGATCAGATACCACGAGGAAAGAATACCAATGCAGATGCATTAGCCAAGCTAGGATCTTAGAGAGAGTCCACATTATTGGGAGTAATTCCACTTCAGATTCAGGAGCAACCTAGCGTTTTCAAAGAAGAAGTGATGGACATCGAATTTCCAGTTGAAGATTCCTGGATGACCCCAATATATCGTTACCTGGATAAAAGGGAGCTACCTCCCAGTCAAGATGAAGCCAGGAAACTGAGGTATCATGCAGCCAAGTATGTAATCTATGATGGAGTTCTGTATAGACGAGGATTCAATCAACCTTTGCTTAAGTGTGTAGCTGGAGAGCAATGCAAGTATATCCTCGAGGAGATTCATGAAGGAGTATGTGGAAATCACTCGGGGGGTAATTCTTTAGCCATGAAGGTCCTTCGACAAGGATATTATTGGCTAGACCTGGCAATATGGATCCAAAACCATATATCCAGTCCAAACCAAACCATTTTTTAAAATTTGGTCCAATAAAAAATTACACATTTTAAATGGATTTGGATTGGTTTAAAATCACATATTTTAGCTTAAATATGGATATAATTTGGATCAAATAAGTGATATCCATATTTTCATATCCATATTACAATTGATACTGAGATTCTCATTGTGAAGCGTCTTTTTGATGTGTCTACACCGAGTTGAAATATTTCCGAATAAATATTTCGGGAAAAAAATATTTCAGAATAAATATTTCGGAAAAAATATTTTCGAATAAATATTTCAGAAAAAAATATTTTCGAATAAATATTTCGGGAAAAAATATTTTCGAATAAATAATTCGGGAAAAAATATTTCGGAATAAATATTTCGGAAGAAAATATTTCCGAATAAAGATTTCGGGAAAAAATATTTCCGAATAAATATTTCAGAAAAAAATATTTCCGAACAAATATTTCGGGAAAAAATATTTTCGAATAAATAATTTGGAAAAAAATATTTCCGAATAAATATTTCAAGAAAAAATATTTCCGAATAAATATTTCGGAAAAAAATATTTCCGAATAAATATTTCGGGAAAAAATATTTTCGAATAAATTATTCGAAAAAATTATTTCCGAATAAATATTTCGGAAAAAAATATTTCCGAATAAAGATTTCGGGAAAAAAAATTTCCGAATAAATATTTCGGAAAAAAATATTTCCGAATAAATATTTCGGAAAAAAATATTTCCGAATAAATATTTCGGAAAAAATATTGGCCAACCATCAAGGTAGATGCTTCTAAGTTCGCACAGGCATGTGGCAATTGCCAGAGGTTTGCAAATTTTGATAGCCGTCCTGTAGCACCTATCAAACAGATTGTCAGCCCTTGGCCATTTGCCGTTTGGGGGATAGACCTCATTGGAGAGCTCCCGAAGGGAAAAGGAGGAGTGAAATATGTAGTGGTTGCAGTTGATTACTTCACAAAGTGGGCAGAAGCAGAACCACTTGCTAAAATTACAGCAGCAAAATTGACTGAGTTCGTGTTTCGAGCCATTGTATGCAGGTTTGGTATTCCGCAGAAGCTGATTTCTGACAACGGGAAGCAGTTTGACAGCAGAGAGCTTAGAGGATTGTGTGAGCAGTTTGGAATTCAGAAAGCATTCTCAGCAGTGTATTATCCACAGAGTAATGGACAGACTGAAGCTGTGAACAAGATTATCAAGCATACTTTGAAGGCAAGGCTTAAAGATAAGAAAGGAAGCTGGCCAGAGGAGCTCCCTGGAGTCCTGTGGTCGTATAACACCACTCCTAGAACTACAACTGGTGAGTCTCCTTTTACTCTCGCTTATGGTTGTGAAGCTATGGTACCTGTGGAAGTTGGAACAGGTTCCCTGAGGAGAAAGCATTTTGATCCCGAGAACAATGAGGTCAATCATAAATTGTATTTGGACATGGTCGAAGAGTTGAGAACAGATTCGCAAGTGAAGTTAGCAGCATATCAACAGAGAGTTCGAAGGTATTACAACAAAAAGGTGAAAGCAAGACCTTTTAAAGTTGGAGACCTGGTTTTGAGGAAAGTCATGCCAAACACCAAGGTTCTGGCACATGGAGCTTTTGGAGCAAATTGGGAGGGGCCTTACCAGGTAAAGTCAGCCATTTGGGAAGGAACCTACCACCTGATGGATATGGATGGGAATCTCATTCCGAGAGCTTGGAATGCAGAACATCTCAAGAAGTATTATCAGTAACTCTTTTACTGTGTTTTTCTTAGGAAAAGTAAGGCTCTTTCAATCCAAGAATAAAGGCAGCTTATTAGTTATAGCTGACCAGCATTTTGATTTCAGTATTTGATTATGCATGTACTCGGGGGTACTTGATGTGAACCTCCCTACTTGCAAGACAGTTTTTTTTAAGTATTGAGCGATTGATAGCTCTACGATTGAATATTTTGAATGCATTTTTAGCAGTTATAGCTCCTTAATAGTTCTTTTACGTAACAATAATTACCCAAAAGAACTGGGGGGCAGTATTCCTACTTAGACAGTATTGTGCATGATATGATTTGATATTTCATATGCCAATTTGAAAAAATTTAAGTGCTTGCTTTAGTACTTGTATTGTATGTGCAGGTTACCTTGACTAACAGGTTCCTGTAGCATTGATAGTATTTGCAGGTTACCTTGACTAACAGGTTCCTGTGGCATTGATAGTATGTGCAAAGTATGAATGTGATTTGACAGAGTATGCAGGTTGAGAATGATTGACATAAACCAAAGCCTTGGGTAGCTTCCCGAGCACGCATTGAGAAAAGCCTCAGGTAGCTTCCTCAGCATGAATTAAGCCTTGGGTAGCTTCCCGAGCATGCATTGAGAAAAGCCTCAGGTAGCTTCCTGAGTATGACTTGAAAGTCTCAAGTTCCTTGAGCACATGACCTGAAGTCCTGACAAAAGGCACCTGAAGTCCTGACAAAAGGAACCTAAAGTCCTGACACAAGGCACCTAAAGGAACCTGTATGGATCCGAGACTGGCATACAGGAACCTGAGACTGAACGTTTCAACCCTCCTTGGAGCCGCCACTGGCACGAGAGGAAGTGGGAACCTGTGTGGAGCCTAGACCGGCACACTTGTTCTTAAAGAGAAGCCTAATAAGCTCTCCCTCATGTGGAACCGCCTTTGGCACATGGGAAGAAGGGATAAAACCCTTAGCATTTACCTTCATGAAATGTCTAGCCTGACACTTGAAGAAGAGGAAACTGTGTGGACTCCCAGAATGGCACACAGGTTCCTAGAATCGCCTCGAGGCAAAGAAATAAAAAGAACCAACATACCTCGAGGTATGTTGGGACCTAGAGTTTAGGACTGGGACCCAAGCAGGGAACCTTTCCACCAGTTGACCCGAATGGAATGAGGGAAGTTTTGTTAACCTTAACTAGTTTCTGTTTTATGTTTGTTTTGCAGGATTAATGATCGAGGAACCTGGTCAAACTATTTAGCAATAAAGGATTAAAGATTATCAGAAAGGGTTTCAGTTCAGAATGCCACTTTGAAAATGTTAAGTGAAGCTTAAAGAAAAGACATTTTTAAGCTTACAAGTAAGTTGTTGTGATATTGTTAAGATTCGATTGCCTTTTATTTCAGAAAATTATAAAGTGAAAGTACGAGTGTATTCTGTTTCTTACAAAGGGCTAGCCCACGTAAGCTTGAATGCACAAGTACAGACACTAAGTAATTGCTAAGGGAATAAAGGTAAGACATCACTATGGAAGCATACAGGTATAAACATGTGAGTTGTGAACAGAGATATAGCAAAGGTAGACTGTTATCATTGGAAACATAAAACGTTATGGGTGCAACGACCCAAAAGGAACCAAATTCAAAGTTATTGGCACGAAGGCCATGAAAACCAAATTTAGAATTACAACTTGCGAAGCACTACGGGGGGCTCGCGACCTCATCAAAGTTATCAAAAGTTATTGAATAAATCAAACGGATGAAAAGTTTCAAGAAGGAGGAACTTCATCAGGAACCTTGGTGATGTTTGGTGCTGAGAGAACATGTGGAGTAGCTTCAGGAGTAGGAACCTCTGCAGTCTCAGGGTTAGAACCTAGAGACCTCTCAACCGTTTCCACGGGAGGTACAGAGTCTTGTGCTGCAGCTTTCTTCTCAAAGTCTTTGATTATACCCACCACATCTTCGCCCAGGAGGGACCAGTCTAGATTAGGCATCTTCTCCCATGTGGAGCGTATATAATCATTAATGCCTTCATCATAGCCCTCGTCGTATCTGGCCTTCTCCTTGACGAGCATTGACGACTTGACAACTTCAGCAATAGCATTCAAGGCGTCCACCTGAGCTTCCAGTTCATTGGTCTTTTCCAGCATTGACAATTTCTCATCTTTCAGGGCTTTGACTTGACCTTGAAGTTCAACTTTCTCATTCTTTAAAGAGGTCTCCACAGTCTTTGCCCTCCTAACAGCCGTAGTGGCAATGTTTGCCCTCTCCTCACTGACAGCTAGCTCCGTTTTGAGTTTACTAATTTCTCCTTGTAGTTGGAGGTCGTATTGGGTCTTCAGAGCAAACTCGTCGCAGTATCTAAGGGCAAAGAAAGTAGATTGAGCAGTAGCGAACCTCATGGTGTGCATGGCTTCAGTAGAACTCATTTTACTCCATGCAGCAATTGTCTCTGAAGGAACATGGGTGTCAATCATGTCCTTGAACAGGTTTGAGGATTGATCAGGATCGGTTTTCACTGCTTTGCTTTTCTTTGACGAGCGAGTTTGGGGAGCCACTGAGAGGTCGAGAGTTGACTGGGAAAATTTCCTCTTTGAAGAACCAGAGTGAGTAGTTTGGGAAGCAGGGGTGCCAGGAACCTGATTAATAGGAGTTGCATTCAGCGGAACCTCCTTTGTTTCAGTTTTGAAGATCTCGTCCATGTTCTTGGACCTTTTGATAAATGATGGGACTTTGGGAGCCATATCTGCAAAAGAAAAATACAAGATAAGATTAGAGATTCACATACGAAGTAAGCAGGTGTAAGTATATAATTAAAAAAGAAGAATGTAGCACAAGGGAAGCTCATACCAGGGGTTGAAGGAATAAAACCTAAAGTGGACAGGTTATCAGGGGTCATCAAGATTAGGCAATCTCTGGTAGAGGCTGATAACTTCAGAATCTCTTGTGCCCGTTCTAAACAGACTCCAGAGAGGAGGGTTTGCTTGGGGATGTTGGGTTGACGATTAAACTCATATCTCACATAAGGACAATCATAACAGTATAGAAATTGTTCTGGCCATTGTTCAAAGTTTTGTTTGACATTTTTTATGCACTGACCCTGATGACAAGGCCATGCCGATAAATAGAAACAACCTGAGTTCTTCCCGGTATCTTTTAGCCTGAAGAAATAGCCTAACTCATGGGTTGTCAAGGGAGTTGTAAATTTACTGGAGTATAGTATGAATGTGCTATTAGCTAATCGGTAAGAGTTAGGGGTAAGTTGCATTGGTGCCAGCCCATAGAAATCCAGGACCTCTCGCAGAAAATGATGGAGTGGTATAGAGACGCATACTTTCAAGAAAGCAGCAGAAACGACAGCATGAGGGATACCCTGGTTTGGGACTTTATCAAACCTGTGAGCTCTCGCACCAGGTTATGGGATTACAACATTACAAATGGGGTGATGGCACTCCTCAAACAACTTTTCAAGTTTCCCAGAGGTCATAATAGAGTCAGTATTCTCACAGAAGGGGGTAATCTTTTGTTTATACATTTCTCTTTCGACAGTCACTTCGTTTTCAAAGTCAGGATCAGGAAGCAGGTCATGGTCGGGTTTTGACACCTCTTCTTCGTCAGAGGGCCAGTCATCCCCCAAATCCACAAATGAAGGAATTGGAGGGTTCGCAGATGGGGGAATCAGAGGTTTAATAAGAATATTTTCGGGTTTATTTACGTTTGGAATAACAACCCTAGACCTAGTTCTTTCCCCTATTGGTATAATAGAAGGTCGAATTGAGGATAAATGGTCAGAGTGTGTAGAATCAGAGGACATCTGCAAAAGATAGACGGAGAAAAGTCAGGTTTTGAGTTTTGTAAAAAAAGAAAATTTTGGTCCTAAAGCGTTTGGATAGTCGTGGCTATGAGACATATGAATGTGAACAGACAATAGCGAGTCCCGGAGAAGCCAGGGTCACGAAACCATGGAATGATGATCAAACAGACAAAGTGTAAGTGAACAATTGTGTGTGAAGCATGGAATGTGAAGAATAGATATAGGCGCATACATACTGGGATCAGAAGTAAAGAAAACGACGACATGCAAAGCCTAAAGAAATAGATAATTGAAAAATCGAGGCAAGAACATGAGAAAACAGGAAGAAATGAGTCGGAATCATACCTTGATTTGAGTTGAGCGACGACGGAGAAGACGGATTGAGCAGGCAACTGTCGGACTCCTCTTGTTCTCTCTCCAAGGGTTTTGCAGGAATTTGGTAAAGGTAAAAAATGAAGCCGGGTTAATTTATGTTATTAAATAGTTGAAGTGAATGGGGAGCAGCTATAAACACGTGGCAGAGAATTATTGGAACGGTAGAATGAAGAGGTACACGCGTGAGAGACGTGTAAACCTTGGGAACTCACACATTAACTGCAGCTTGGAGACGTAATGATAAGAAACAAGTCAGATTCCCTGGGAAGCTAAACGCGAACATAGAGTTGATTTCGAGAGATGCAGTCTGAAGAAGAAAATAGCAAGATAACAGGTTCCTTGGAATGAAGGAAGCTTACTCAAGATTATATTAAGCTGAAAATATTTTATGTCCTGTTTCCTACGCCGAGTTAGCTCATGTAGGCTTGGATATAAAATGTTAAAGCGAGGTATTGTTATGGAAATGATTTAGTGTAAAACCCATGATCAGAAAGTAAAATAGGTTCCTTTCACATTACATGATTTCAAGGAATCGGGGGGGGTACTTGTTGTGCCCAAAATCATCATGGGCTGAATTTAGGCCCATTAGGCCCTAGGGTTCAATCCATAAGAGCTAGAGGATAGATCCAGTGTGAGTTATGAAGATCAGATAGAAGAAATGACTAAGGAAGTACGAGTATAAGGAGGTTCCCAATGGTTAGGAAGCTGAGCTGAACATTAGAAGACCAGGTTCTTCCCAGCGGAAGAGTTCGAGTTAGCATAGCAACAGCCATAGAGATGACGAGAGCAAGTGAAGAGCTATCCAGTCTAACCAGTTTGTTATTTGTGCAGGTACTGATGCCTAAAGGGAGGTCCCTAAGTGATATGTCCCGAAATAAGGAGGTTCCTGAGAAACAGGCTCCTGAGATATAGGTTCCTGAGCACCAGGTTCCTACGAGTAGCCAATAGAAGGTTCTAGAAGCCATCTAGAACAGATAAACGAATTGGTATTTGAGTATAATTCTAGGGCGCAGATGATCCTAGAATGTCTCTAACCAATGAGAGAATCATAGTAGGGTACGAACTCGATTTCTACTCTACTTAGCCAACTAGTTCGTGGAAGGCTCTAAAGGAACCTGAGTCCTACACGAACTAGGTAATTGAATACAGCCATTCCAGCAAGATACAGAGTCCCATTAGAACTACGTGAGCTTGATCCCTATATAAACAAGGGTACGTAGGCACCTCGGGGGTAAGTCACATTCAGTTCTCTAATTCTCTCTAAAGGCACTTGAGATTATTGGAGACACCCTCGAGCACAGCTCAACCCCCACAATCACAACCCAAACCTCTCACAGAACAGTTGATCGTTAGCCTATACAACTACCCGTAAACCTCTCAAAAGTTGTTACAAAATCCACTCATCAACAGTTACGATTGAAAGTAATTAAGTATTTTATTATGTGATTGAATTTTTTTTTTATTAGTGACCCAATTAAAAGTTTTTAAATAGTATGATGACCAAATATCTCGTTTACCCATTAGGTATGTATTGTAAACGAATTAAGGTTTTATATCTTCATCATTAAATAAACAAGCATTTGTGAATATTTTATCATGCTATCAAGACTCAAGAGTCTAGATTATTAACAAAGATAATGATGAAGCGAAACCACAACAATGATAATGAGTTTGAGGGAGAGACTTTCTCAATCAAATGACAGATCAGACAGTCATTTTTCAATTAAATACGATGATGATTTACTACAACGACTGTTTCTCTATGGAAACAACAACGACGATCCGATGAACGTTTCTCGATGAAAACTACAACAAACGCCGACGATCGACGACCATTTTCTTAATTGAAAACAACAATTTCAATATTATTTTTTTAAATTTTCGTTTCTTGATGAAAACGACAACAAACGACGACGATCAATGACCCTTTTTTTAATTGAAAACAACAATTTCAAACTTATAACCTACTTAATGCTAGGACAAATTACTTGAAAAACTTTTTTATTTTGAAAGAACATTAACTACTCTGGAATGAACTTCTAGCATTTAAGGGGCTGATTGCATAACAAGTCACTGAGACATTGCTCTATAATGCTTACGGCAGGACACGCATGACTCTCTAATTTACTTTAGTTTTCAATGACTAAAAGAATGTGTAAATTTCATCTTTTACATGAGCATGATTGTTGTGCTAAAATAAATGACAATTAGAATCGCAAGCGCACGACTCAATTGTTGAATTATTTTAGGTATCGATCCTCGAAGACTAATATTTTCGCATTCCTTTATTTTTAACTTAATCGAATTAGAACAATTTTGGATTTTGTTAAATTTGGGTTTTTACTATTTAATTTTTAAAAGACAATTAATCTATTTTTAAAGAAAAATTAAATTGAAAAGAGCAAAAAAACAATTTTGTTTTTATTTAAACTAAATTAAAATAAATAAATATAAAGAACCAAAAATTAAATTTATTTTTAATTTTAAACTAATTAAAAGTGAAAAGAACAAAAACTAAATTATTCTATATTTGAATTAAAACTAGATTTTACTTAAATTAAATTTTTGTAAGGAAAATCAATTTACAGGAATTTTTTAGAAAAATTTGACATATAGCATTTGTAACTAGAACGAGCCAAATATCGCAACCAACACAAAAATTTCCAGTAGGGAAAAAAGAAAAAACAAAACCAAAACACAATTTACCAAAACAACTCATACTAACACTAACATTGAAACAGTCTAGAACAACACAAAATAGACTCAGATCACACTCGAAAGAACTCATACAATACTCGGCACATCACAACTCGGCAAGGAAAGAAAAAACTCAGCAAAAAAACAGCGAACGAATACGTCAACAGTGATTCAAAACACAGAACAAAAATAAACACATGCCAAATACAGACTTTCTCAACTCATCTAAACTCAAAACTCGATTATGTGATTAAACTCGATTAATGTGATTACGTAATGTGAGTGATTCAAAACTCGTCGTATATTACAACACCCAACTAGTCGACCCAGTCAACTCAGCCAATAGAAACATACAACTCGACTATTCCTAACAGTAAATAAAATCACAAAACACAAAAGCTACACACACAGAAATCGGGGAACACAAAGCAGCCATCAAATCAGCAAACTCGAGATAACACAGCAACAGAAAAGAAACCAAACTTAATAACTCGACTCAAGCAAATTCAAGCCACAGACCGTACAACTCAGCGACTCAGACTCTCTAAAACGAAAAGAAAGAAACTGATTCACAACTCTAAAACTCGGTAGATACAATGAAATTACACGGGATTTGGGGATGGGTTTTGCAGCGAACATAAAAGAAGGGGAATGGGGGAGAAAGTCGGGGAATAAAACGAGAAGGACAAAGAGAAAAACGAAGAAGAGAATTAAAAAGAAACACGTTGATGAAGTATGTTATGTTTGCAAAGAAACAAAAAAGAAGGGGAATAAGGAAATGGTTCACGAGCTGGGTTTGAAAAAGGAAGAAAACAGGGGAGACTAATTTTAATCTTCGAATAAAACGATAAAATAGAGAATTAAAAATAGAAAATTCGTAATTTAATTTTTTATAAAACTATTTTTTTTGTTATTACACTAAAAACAACTAAATAAGATAATGAAGAAATTAACTACGAAATTAAAATTACACTAAAACGATGATTTGGAATTAAATGGCCCACAATAAAATGGAGATTTAAAGGGGCTCAAATTAAAAATTAGAACTAAAATTAAAACTACGAGCAAGAAAATAAAAATCGTTACTTTCAACCCATACTGGTTAGCATTTTGCTACTTTGTCCACTAAACGGATTTACGAAAATAACGAAAGCTATGCAACAAAAACGAAAGAACAAGACGAGAAATTAAAGGAAACGGAATTTTTGCATTAAAATAAAAAGTGTTTACAAGATTTGAAACTAAAAAAAAATAAGAAATTAAAGCTATCCTAAAATCTATGTTGATAATTACAAGGGGGGTGAGAGGGTATTTATAGGACAAGAATTAGGGTTAAGGGGGTGTTGGGTAAATCCCCACCATACATTTGTGGTGTGTGGTGGTGAAATCCTAGCCATCTATTTGTTTCCTTCCCCCTTAAGCTTTGATGAGTTAATCTTGGTCATACACTTATTTAGTGTGTTGGGATGATCTCCACCTTCCACATGTCTTCAAAGATTCCTTTTCCACCAAGCTCCTAATTCTTTTTCCTTTTTTCATTGAAGTCCTTTTTTTTTTCCTCTTTTTCCCTTCCTTGCTCTTTATTTCTTTATTTTTGCCATTTCTTTATTTATTCACGAATTTCCTGAAATGCAATAAAATAAATTATTAAAATACGAGTTCAAGCAATAAATAGGTAATAAAAATATGCAAAAATATGCACTTATCAAATGCCCCCATACCTATCTTTTGCTCGTCCTCGAGTAAAACAAAAACAAAAAGAAAATCTAGATAAAAAGTCCTATACTCCTTTTCGTAGGTGTGACGGTTGCATTTGACATATGCAACAAGCCCTTTAAACCCCTAGGCAGCCCTAGTGGACGAGTGAGGTCTCGTGAGGGCCTATGGTAAATGTACCCACAAAATCCATCTAGTTCGTATAAAAGATTACATGGAAATGCAACACCACACATACATGTCCTCTCATGATACATCAACTTAAGAATCAAAATGATGTTGCAAAGTCTTGGTGTGGAAAGTGCAAGGGTTCACATAGTCTACTTAAAGAAGCATGCACGAGTGATTACAAGTTCATGTCAAGTGCAAAAATTATTGGAAACCATGCTAAGTCTACAAGAGCACACCTTAGAGTCAAAACTTGAGATCTCATATGCAAAAGAAACAAGCAATACCTCACATTTCACTCACAAAAGAACATTCACTCAAGAACAAGGGTAAGTGTATCACTCAATTCCAACAAAATCAAAAGCATGCTTGACATTTGGTATCATTCTAACTTAAACACAACATACATCAATGATGACAATCAAAAGGTCTTTATTTGGGTTGTAATGGGGCTAGGGACAGGGTATGTCAAGTAAAGCCAAAACAAGGTGAAGTGTCAAAAGCTAGTAGTCACCATGGAAATCATGCACAACACCAAACTTCCTCCCTACACAATTATTTTTCTATATTCAACAAAAAGACTTGACTAGTCGAATGAAGGAGAATTACAAAAACATAAGTATGCTCTCATATATATATAAATATTTTTTTTTTATTCTTTATTCTTTTTTTTATGAGAGCTATAAGAAACCATAATCCTCCTTTAGATTTAACTTGAAAATCGACTAACAAGGTAACCAACAAAACATATATTTCCTCAAAAGTTATGAAAAAAAGTAAACCCATTTCACACACCTTTTTACTCCCTTAAGTTCCTACTAGCCTTTGACAAATTGGGATCAAGTATACGTAAGGCTGTACAAGAAAAAGGACTTAGGCGAGTAATGTGGTGTGTCACCGAAAGAATTTGATTAAGCTCAAAGGGGTAACTAATTGATCACATAAGAATGGTGTGGATATTTTGGAAATATGGGTTATTCCTAAATGCCTTTATCATATTATCATCAATCAATGTCATGTGTTTCAAGAAAGAACTCAAACAAGTGCTAGCAATGCAAATGACAAGTGGACACTCAAGCAAAAGAATATAAATGCAAAAGATGTGCATATAGGCTCAAAACTCACTTGGTGTGGTAGAACATAATCAATCTCAAGTAAAGGTATCCTCAATGCACCTACTTGTACTCAAAGCATGAAAACCAAATCATCTTACACCTAATCATGACCTTCTAATTTCTTGCACAAATCAAATAAGTCTACTAGTTTCACCTTGCTAGTGTAAGTGTGTGGATAAGAACTTAGCAAATCACTTCTCAATCAAAAGGTAAAGGAACACAAGATTAACATAGCATGTAAGGGTGCATCAAGCAACTAGCAATCAATTAACAAGACTAGAATAAGATTAGAACTCTACTATTTACAATTCTACAACTCTTTTTGTGATTTTTTCATTTTTTTTAATTTTTTTGGATTTTCTGATTTTCATATTTACACTAAAAACCCTCCCCCATACCTAAATCATGCATTGTCCTCAATGTATGCAAATGCAAGAGAAATAAGAAAGGAGAAAAGTGAGGAAATACTTGACAAGGGATGACGGAGACTGAAAACTTCTAAAAAATTACGAAAGAAAACAACTCACACACGCACACAATTCCTCCCCCATACCTAACTTTCACGAGGGGAGGCAAAGGAATAAAACCGAATTAGCCGATGCCGGTGGGCAAATTGGGGTGCAACTTTGAGAAAATATTAAGAAATTTTTTAAAATTTTCATTAGCAAAGATTTTCTCAAGCAAAATAGAATCATTCAACTTTCTTGAACAAGTGTCACTAATTTTCTCCCTAAACCAACTTAAGGCTTCTTTATTTTGTTTAAGCAAATTAGAGACAATGAAAGGTTGGTCATGGGTTGAATCACTAGGAATGACATAAGTTAAAGGTTCATCTTTTCCCAAGGGCTGTTGATCAAACTCGGGAAGATACAAAGTTGAGTCAAATGTAGGAGGTTTTCCCACGGGACTCTTAACAATGGTACTAGGTTTGGCATGGTCATTATCAGATTTAGCTTCCCATTTAGAACAAGTGTGATTCAAGTCTCCTAACAACTCATCAAATGTAGGTGGTTCACCAACAGGAGTTTTAACAACGGCCTCAACACGAACATCCTCGGGTGGTGTCTCCCACTTAGAACAAATGTTATCCAACTCTCTCAACATCTCTTCCGAGGTCATATCCCTTAACGACTTAATATACTCTTGATTAGACGCAGAGTTGACTTTAAAATCCTCTTTGAGAAGAGACTCAATCTCACTATCCTCAAGGTTTGACCAATTAACAATGTCATCAACAAGATTAACCCCTATTGTTTGTTCATAAAGCTCATTGGGTTCTTTTCCGACATTAAAGATGTTAAGGTTAATTGTCATATTACCAAAACTGAGTTTCATCGAACCATCCCTAAAATTAATCAAGGCATTGGACGTAGCAAGAAAAGGTCGTCCTAGAATGACTGGGATTTGGTTCTTAGGATTCGTGATGGGTTGAGTCTCGAGGACAACAAAATCAACCGAAAAGATGAATTCACCAACCTTAATCAGCACATCTTCAATTATTCCCTTAGGCATTTTGACAGAACGATCGGCTAATTGAATTGTCATGTTCGTCTTTTGAAGTTCGCCTAAACCTAGGGCTTGATAGACCAAAAAAGGAAGGAGATTCACACTAGCACCTAAGTCAAGTAACGCCTTGTCCACAAAAGTATTGAATATGACACATGAAATTGTAGGACAAGATTCGAAAGAATTGAACTAACATGAGAAGTCAAAAAGGCTTTCTTAGGGACATGAGTAGAACGTTTATGAGTACACAAATCTTTTAGACACTTAGCATAAGAGGGAATTTGTTGAATGGCATCTAAAAGAGGAATGTTGATCTCGACTTGTTTGAAAACTTCCAAAATCTTTTCTACTTGAGGCGATTGTTTGTTTGAAAGGAATCTTTGAGGATAAGGAGATTTAGGCTTAAAGACTCGTTCGCTAAACACATCGGGAATGGAATTGGAAAGTGGAACAACAATCAAAGATTCGTTAGATGAAGGTGTGGGACTAGATGACTCGAAAGGCTAGGGATTTGGAAGATGGTTTGAAGGATCGAGTTTAGGGTTTGGTTCAACATTTGACTTGTCTTCTTCATCGGGGGACTCAACTCCAACTTGATTATCAACTTTGTTTCCCGACCTTAGAGAAATGATAGCATTAACATTTTCAGGAGGTCTTTGGTTGAGAGGAAAATTAGGGTTGACCTCGGGTTGACTCGGGAACTTGTTCTTCTCTCACTCACTTGAACCTCTAACTTAGATATGGCTTGAGTACTAGCATTCAAAAGTTGCCTATCTTGAGTCATGGTTTGCATGAAGGTTTGTTGAGATTGAGCCAAATTAGTTGTTGATTTCAAAAGCGCATCAAGAGTCTTTTCCAAGGAATTAATTCTCTTATCCGACTCATGAAAGCCGGGAGGGTGGGCGGGTGCTTGAGTCGGGGCTTGAATCGAGTTTGGATAAGGAACTTGATTTAGAGTTGAGTAAGAGTTTTGATTGGGCTTTTGAAAACAAGGAGGTTGAAATGAAGGTGGCGGAGATTGGTAATTTTGGCTTTGGTTCCACGAGAAATTTGGGTGATTCTTCCAACCGGGAATGTATGTAGGAGCAAAAGGATCATTTCTAGGGGTTGGTTGAAACACCGCATTGACTTGATCACAACCGGGAAAGTTTGGAAAACCTTGATTATAATTAGAGCACATAGACACTTGTGAGGGGGCGTTACTAGTTTCTAGGGCTTCGAGTCTTCTAGTTAAAGTAGCTAATTTGGCATCGGTTGCAATCGAATTTCGAATTGAGTGCAAACCCCTAGATGTACTAGACGACTCGTTCGACTTATTAGGCTCCCTAGTAGACTCCCACAACATGATCTTCTCGGCTAATTCTTCGAAAAATGCCCACCCTTCGTCCTCATCTTTCTCCATGAATTTACATTGGCACATAGATTCTAACAACGCGGTTGTTGGACTATCTAAGGCCTCGTAAACGATCTTACAAAGTCTCCATTTTTCTATTCCGTGGTGGGGGCATTGTGACAAAAGATTTTGAAAACGGTCAAAATATTTCCAAAAAGACTCGTTTTCATTTTGATGAAATTGATTTATCTCGTTTGTAATCCTCGAAGAATTAGAATCGTTTGTGCTAAAATAAATGACAATTAGAATCGCAAGCGTACAACTCAATCGTAGAATTATTTCAGGTATCGATCCTCGAAGACTAATATTTTCGCATTCCTTTATTTTTAACTTAATCGAATTAGAACAATTTTGGATTTTGTTAAATTTGGGTTTTTACTATTTAATTTGTAAAAGACAATTAATCTATTTTTAAAGAAAAATTAAATTGAAAAGAGCAAGAAAACAATTTTGTTTTTATTTAAACTAAATTAAAAAAAATATAAAGAACCAAAAATTAAATTTATTTTAATTTTAAACTAATTAAAAGTGAAAAGAACAAAAACTAAATTATTCTATATTTGAATTAAAACTAGATTTTACTTAAACTAAATTTTTGTAAGGAAAATCTATTTACAGGAATTTTTTAGAAAAATTTGACATATAGCATTTGTAACTAGAACGAGCCAAATATCGCAACCAACACAAAAATTTCCAGTAGGGAAAAAAAAACGAAACCAAAACACAATTTACCAAAACAACTCATACTAACACTAACATTGAAACAGTCTAGAACAACACAAAATAGACTCAGATCACACTCGAAAGAACTCATACAATACTCGGCACATCACAACTCGGCAAGGAAAGAAAAAACTCAGCAAAAAAAATAGCGAACAAATACGTCAACATAGATTCAAAACACAGAACAAAAACAAACACATGCCAAATACAGACTTTCTCAACTCATCTAAACTCAAAACTCAATTATGTGATTAAACTCGATTAATGTGATTACGTGATGTAAGTGATTCAAAACTCGACTTTCTGTGTATATTACAACACCCAACTAGTCGACCCAGTCAACTCAGCCAACAGAAACATACAACTCGACTATTCCTAACAGTAAATGAAATCACAAAACACAAAAGCTACACACACAGAAATCGAGGAACACAAAGCAGCCATCAAATTAGCAAACTCAAGACAACACAGCAACAGAAAAGAAACCAAACTTAATAACTCGACTCAAGCAAATTCAAGCCACAGACCGTACAATTCAGCGACTCAGACTCTCTAAAACGAAAAGAAAGAAACCGATTCACAACTCTAAAACTCGGTAGATACAATGAAATTACACGGGATATGGGGATGGGTTTTGCAGCGAACATAAAAGAAGGGGAATGGGGGAGAAAGTCGGGGAATAAAACGAGAAGGACAAAGAGAATAACGAAGAAGAGAATTAAAAAGAAACACGTAGACGAAGTATGTTATGTTTGCAAGGAAACAAAAACGAAGGGGAATAAGGACATGGTTCACGAGCTGGGTTTGAAAAAGGAAGAAAACAAGGGAGACTGATTTTAAGCTTCGAATAAAATAATAAAACAGAGAATTAAAAACAGAAAATTCGTAATGTAATTTTTTATAAAACTAATTTTTTTTGTTATTACACTAAAAACAACTAAATACGATAATGAAGAAATTAACTACGAAATTAAAATTACACTAAAACGATGATTTGGAATTAAATGGCCCATAATAAAATGGAGATTTAAAGGGGCTCAAATTGAAAATTAGAACTAAAATTAAAACTACGAGCAAGAAACTAAAAATCGTTACTTTCAACCCATACTGGTTAGCATTTCGCTACTTTGTCCACTAAACGGATTTACGAAAATAACGAAAGCTATGCAACAAAAACGAAAGAACAAGACGAGAAATTAAAGGAAACGGAATTTTTGCATTAAAATAAAAAGTGTTTACAAGATTTGAAACTAAAAAAAAAACAAGAAATTAAAGCTACCCTAAAATCTATGTTGATAATTACAAGGGGGGTGGGGGTATTTATAGGACAAGAATTAGGGTTAAGGGGGGTGTTGGGTAAATCCTCACCATACATTTGTGGTGTGTGGTGGTGAAATCTTAGCCATCTATTTGTTTCCTTCCCCCTTAAGCTTTGATGAGTTAATCTTGGCCATACACTTATTTAGTGTGTTGGGATGATCTCCACCTTCCACATGTCTTCAAAGATTCCTTTTCCACCAAGCTCCTAATTCTTTTTCCTTTTTTCATTTAAGTCATCTTTCTTCCTCTTTTTCCCTTCCTTGCTCTTTATTTCTTTATTTTTGCCATTTCTTTATTTATTCACGAATTTCCTGAAATGCAATAAAATAAATTATTAAAATACGAGTTCAAGCAATAAATAGGTAATAAAAATATGCAAAAATATGCACTTATCAATGATGTCCTAAAATGTGAAGAATTTCAAGGAAAAAACTAAATATTCATGACGTGAACAGGCCCAATGTATTAACGAATTAAAACTTTATGCTTTCATAATTGAATAAACGAGTTGTTGGTCTCGGAGTATTGCAGAAGGGGGGGTTGAATGCAATACTGATAAATTCAAATCTTTACTTCAATAACAATAATAAAGATTCTAATCTATCAGTATACAAAATGCAAACACAAGTGATAGCTCAAAATATTATCACAAAATAAATGTTTTATTTATTTTGCGAAGTGTTGCTACAACCTTGAGAAAAATTGTTTTCTCAAGTTTCGATTTCTTGAGTGATTACAATGAAAATGAATTCACGAATACTTAGAAAGAATGAGAGACGATTCTCTATGTAGACTAATTTGCTCTAACGTCTCTATCACATGGGTTGTGGAGCTGCTATCATTTTCAAGTGGCAGCTCCTTACAACTTGCACACCCATGTGACTTTCCTAAATTGCTATACAAACAGAGTTATCATAATATGTAAAACAACCTAGATTCTTTCTAATTCAAGCTAATACAATTCTAGTAGATGTAGATTTGTCATACTCTTGATATGACGAGCTTTATCTTGTGATCTCTCAAGCTTCTATCGTAGTCTTGCAGGTCTGCTACAATCTTTGACAAGTTGCAGCAAATCTGTTTCTTGAACATCTAAACTATCACAGGTTTGACTGAGATAAATCCCCAATTCAAATAATTCAGTGAGACAGTAACTTTAACCGCCAAGTCTACTGTCAAGAGAATGGTCCTTTGGTTGACAGTATGAATCCCCGCCAATGTTGCTGTCAGGAATTCCAGACTTGCTGTCAAACTGTGAGAAGGTTGTTGTCTCATGCTTCCTCCAATGTTGCTGTCAGATGGAGTCTGTTATCGTGACTTGCAAGATGCTGTCTTCTTGTAACCTTACTGTCAATGCTGTGACAGTAACATTTATTCTTGCTATCGAATTGATGTAATCTTGAGGCTTGAACAATTGAATGAACTTCTTCTAAGATACATACTTATTAAATTACAACAACTATTTTGGTCACAAGAATACACTCTGACTGTGACAGTATGTTCTACTTAGCAAAAACTAAGTATGATAAAATCTAGTTAAGTTGTCTCTAAGCTATCACCCATAAATCCCAACAATCTCCCCCAATTTGTTTTTATGGACAGTAACAACAAATTTCCAATTAAAGCATGTTGACAACTTAACTAACATAGATCAGAATAGTTAAAACTTTAATTCTGATGAATGTAAAATGGATTCTAGAACATTTCCAAGTATTTAGCATTTCATAGGACAATGATCTAGTTTCAAAAACAAGTTGCTTCTTTGGATTAAGCAGGTATAGAAGTTTACTGAACTTGTTGTTGAGCTTTTCCTTTTCATTATGACTTCTTTCTCCCTTTCGGGAGCTTCTTGCAAAGCCTTCTTGAGGTTTGCTACTAAGGCTTTTTCTTCAGGAGATCTAGCATCAACTTCAATTTCATCAATGTACCTCTGAATGTTTGGGGAGACTGTCTTAGATGCATCCTGAAATTCTAACCAAAGGATCTTATCTTTGACATAGGTTTTGAATTTTAGAATGCCTTCTTCAACTTTGAATCTTCTACTAGGAAATGCATTCAGAGTTACTCTCCTTTTTCCATCTAGTTTTGGATCTTCATCTCTTCTTTGATCAAAGATCACCTCTAGTTCCCAAGCACAAAGTATTTCTAGCTTGGGGAGTGATCCAACAACTTTCCAGTACAGACTCTTCAAGATACCGGTCCTCAGTTAGTGAAAGCTATCAATATAGATTTCTTCTTTCCCATCTATGATTCTGAGTGGATTATCCAGTACACAGGGCTGATAGTTTGGTTCTTCACTGTTTATCTTGTTCACTTTCTTGCAGTTTTCTTTCAATTTAGCTTCCAACTCTTCAGCAGTTTGTTTGGCAGACTTGGGTGGTTTGTCAGCAGTTTTGATTTCTTCTTCAGTAGTCCTGAATGCTTCTGCTGCTTCATACACTTCTGCAGGTGTATAAGATGACGTTCTTTCTGCCCAGTCATACTTACACGCAACCTCTAATTCATCTGAACTCATAGTCAAGTTGGTATCATCAAGATCCATCCAGTCACCATGCTTCTCATAGAAGTCAGCATATCTTTCAGCATAGTATTTCTGGATATGTTCCACGGCTGGTTTAGGGACATTACCATGACTTACCATAAGATCCACCATTCTTGCCAACACAAAGAATCCGATTCTGCGTGTCACTACTTCAGATGTCATTTTGAGGCTGTACCTGTCTATCACTGTTGACCCCATTATCATATTGAAATTCTTGTCAACATCCATCATTCTACTTCCATCTATATGCCAGATGGTGTATTTGGTTGAATGTTGCTTACTGTCATCCAAATCCAAAGAGACAGATTTCATGTCTCTTTCAACAATTGCTTTCTGACATTCGAAGCTGTTCATTTCTCTTTTCTGAATAATAGTCTTATCAACCACTACTCCATGCTTCTTTGTCTTAGCTGCAACCTTTGTCTTCCCCTTTGTAGGAATTGTGCGCCAGGCTCGTGCTTTTCTTTTTTTCCTTTTAGATTTGAATGCCTTGGCATCCTTGTCCTTGACAGCATCTTCATTCAAGCTCTTGACAGTGTCTTTTTCAACTGTGTCCTCCATGATAGTATCTTCATTTAAGCTCTTGACAGTTTCTTTGTTGACAGCATCCTTTTCAGTATTAAGGCAGTAACAGCAAACCTTAAAATATTTGTTTCCAAGGCTTCAAGAATATCTGATTCTCCTTCTTCAGTAACAGCATCTTTCTTTTCAGTACTAGGAGCTTCTTATTTTGCTTTCTCCTGGGTTTGATTTTCAACATTCTCAGCAGTTATTTTGTTTCTACTCTCACCTTCAGTTGCACCAGACCTCCATTTCCATCAAGCTCATCATCATCAAGAGTGTCATCAAATGTGCAGCTTCCACCTCTTTCACCTCTTCTAGCATTAGATTCAGAAATTAAATTCTTTATTTGAGAGCTAAATTCCCTGATAGCCTTGACTCTTTCCTTGGTATCTTGGACTTGAGGATCTGTCTCAGCACTATCATCACTGAGTCAGTTTTTACCTTTAACTCTTTATCCAAGGTTAGAAAACCAATCTTCTTTGCTCATGCACTTGTGGTCATCCTGTAGCAAACACCATATGGATTATCAATCTGATATGGGTATTGGGTTGAAGGGGAGGATTGTTGGGTATCAACCCAATAGGATGTTATGGGCTTGGGTGATCCAAGATATATATGGGTAAGATAATAATTGTATGTGTAGACAATTATTATATATGGTATGTCTTGATCACTAAGTTGGAAATTAGGTGCCAAGAATTGGAAGTCTTGTATAACAAGTATGGTAAGACTTGTAGAACAAGTATGGTAAGTCTTGGTGGCTAAGTTTTGGAGGACTATTTATACATATTCATATTGTATTTGTTTGGTAAGAGGAGAATACTTAAGAGATGTAGTCTTAGGTATTGTTTGGGAGATGCTTGAGCATTATTGGCTCAAGTATCGGGTTGGGACACCATTAAGGTGTTATTGTTTTGTTGTATTATTGATAGTTGTTTAGATTAATAATATGAGTTGGGACGTGGGGGTTTCCACGTCAAATATTGTGTGCATTTTTGTTTTGATTTTACTTATTGATTTGATAGAAGTAGAAGTGATACTTGAATAACGTGTGATCGCGCTTTGGTGGATCTTGTCAACTAATCGATTGGTTGTGTGTGTGCTCTGTATTGGTGGTTTGTGAATCTCGGATTGTGTAAGTCCCCTATCCTAACACGCTTGTATAGCTAATACCTAATCGATAAAGGTAACTATTATAATAAGAAAACTATCCCCTTTTCCCTAATAATATTGAAGGTAGTGTTTTTCGTAAGTTCGTTCACAGGGAAGGACTATCAATATTGATTTCAAGTAGATTATCTCTTATAATTTAGAAGTATGAACAAGGGGGGTTTTGATTTGGTTGTGGTGTTTTATCAAACACCTTGAACACAATAAATAAATTGCTATAGAAATACAACTAAGTTAATGGTAATCATCCAATTTACCAACAAAATGAGTAAATTAGCAAGATAAGAGATATTTAACCCAAGGATTATGGATATTCAAGCACTTCTCCCAAACACATATGAGCAAGATATAATCAACTCTACCTAACCAAGATAATTGGTGAAGCACACAATCACTTATTTCTCTTCTAAAAACACTAATTTAGTGAAGCACATAAATTAGCTCTCTTGACAATAGCAACCAATAATGAAGCACTATCAATTTAACCAAGTCAAGGAATTTAAACAAAGAGAGGCTAGGACAAACCCAAGGATGAGAAGCTCAACCTAGGTATTTGTACTTGAATCTTGAAGTTTAGGCACACCAAACCTTGTGCTACTACAATGAATGTACTAACAATTACAGATTAGCATAAACAATTAGCAATTGAAATTACAAGAAGAGCAAGATGAAGCAACTTACAAATCTCCAAGCAAAATCATAAACAATACATCACAAGTATTCAAGATAGAGTGAAAAATCTTACTTAAATTGAAATGGGTTTAGTACAAGAATTCCTCCTTGAGCCAAATAAATGGAGTTAGTTACTCATAATCAATGCTAGATTACAAGTAATTAATGTCTCCTCTCTACTTCCTACTAACCCTAATTGTGTTCTTGAATAGGTGAAGAAGATGAAGATGTTAGATGTGAAGATAAGATATTTATTTTGTTGGGTTTTACTTCTTTTAGTACACAGCAAGTGTTGCACAGCCTGTTGCACGGCCGTGCAGCAGCCCGTGAGAAAGACTGCCCAATCTGCACTACTTGTAACACTCTGCACAGCCTGTTGCACGGCCGTGCAATAGCCCGTGCGAGACAAAATCTTCAAGATTATACAATAAAGACCTCCCGGAAACGCGAGCTTGCATCTTCTAACTTCCCTCTTGAATAATCTTTACTTTCATGCCCGAAATAAGCCATCTTTTCAACAATTAAGCATGAGGCACTGAAAGATGAAAAACATAATTAATATCGATAAAACTACATTCGAAACTAACAAAAATGTAAGAGAATAAAAGACCAAACGTGTATAAAATACACGTTATCAAATATTAACTAGGGAAAAGATGCACAAAATCTCTTCAATGTCATATGACTTTAGTTTCCAACTTTTTATTATTTTTCTAGCATGTCATGAGCATCTAGGTCCGAACCTAATAGTGTGTTCATTTTTTTATTTTGTAAAGGTAGATAGACATTTAAGTACACTGCACTCCGCCCCCCACTGGGTTCAAAGCTACAACCTCTTATTACCAAGAGAGGGGTATCCGCTAAGCTAAGCCTTACAATTCTTATAGAGCATTCTGATTTTTCAAAAGTTTTGGAAGTTTCAAGAAAATATTTTCCATTTCATAATACGATTTTTCTAGCGTCCCATGGACACATACTAAGAACAAGAGTTTTGTTAGTTCCAATGATAATTAATGACTCGTTTTAGTTTACTTTTAATGTTATATAGAGTAATTTAAAATACAAACAATTATTCTTAACATGTGCCCATGGACCACACACTAGAAAAACCATTTATAATAATAAAATATTTTCCAAAGCAGGTGAATTCTGCAAAATGTTAGTATTCCAAGAAAAATGACTTTCCTTTTAAAATGAGGAAATCATTTTTCAAAATGAACACTTTATGTCCATGACCTTATGGATTTAAGTTGGTTTTTTAGAGGCTATGTTCATTGCCCCCCCCCCCCCCGGCGTTGATAAAATGTTTAGAATAAAAATCCCCAATTTTTCAATGTTTTGTCAATGATACTATACGTAGTACTCTTAAAAGACAAGGAGTGAAAGAAGTTTACTACTTAACCATAAGGTAGGGTGAGCATTCGGTCCGGTTAACCGAAAACCGAATCGAATAACCGAAATATTTCGGTTCGGTTACCCGTATTTAACATTTCGGTTTGGTTTTCCTTTTCAGAAATTTCGATTTTTCAGTTTTTCGGTTTTTAACCGCGGGTAACCGAATAACCGGAATAAATAACCGAATTTTTTTATATAATAATAAAATATATAAACCTGGTGTGTCTTCTATAGTCTCTAAGGTTTTTCAGAGCCTTGAATGTCTTGCAAATATTGAGTAATCCTGTTGCTTGCTGAGATTACATGATAATTCTTGAGACCACTACTTTTACGACTATGTTTCAGAATCATTTCCCCCTCAAAAACTTACACACTACTGGTGAGTTCATTAAAGGGAGCATCCTGTGTGCAAAATGGACGACTCTCCCTTGCATAATTTTTTGTCTGTGCAGAAAATGGTAATCCTATTACAATCACATTCCTTCATTATGTGAATTGATTGTTAAATTGTGATCTTAGTACTGTGTATCTAACTCTCTCAGTTATGCTAGTAGAAATTTGGCAGTTCAGATTGCTATTTATCTTTTTGTAATGTTAACATCTTGGTGTATGGTAGTTATATATGAAAGCAGAATGCGTACTAGCTAAGTAGAGGAATATAATTTTATTCGAGTATAATTGGAATGCTCCTCATATATCCAATGGTTTTAATCCTAATATATTTTGCACTGAATTTAAATTTCAGTTTTTTTATATCGGTTTTCGGTAATAACCGAAATTAATATTTCGGTTCGGTTAAAAACCGAATTTAAATCGGTTCGTTTTCGGTTGTGATTTTTTAAGAATTTCGGTTAACCGAATTAAAATTCGGTTCGGTGTAACGAAATACTCACCCCTACCACAAGGTTTAATGGTCAGTCTGCACTTGTTCAGCACATGGAATATTATTCCTCAAATTCTGTGGAAAGAATACGCTATACTCTGTTTGATCGGGAAAAATTGAATGAAAAAATCATATACAAAGATTAAAGGCTCAAAATATGTCCCATGATAGAATTATTGATCTTTCTTGTTTATCTCAATTTTTTAAAGGAGCTTCATTCTTTAAGGTGTGACACTTTGCACCTACCTTGCCTTCCAAATTTGTCTTTCTTAACATTTAGTATAAAAATTAAGTAGTTGCCATGATAACATCATACCCAAAAAGTAGCTAGCTGGCAAATCAATATTTCAAATTTTAATCTTTGTAGGTGGTAAATTAACATTTTGAGAACATAAATTTTTCATATGAAATCAAACAGTAACCAACTAGTAAGACTTTCATCTCTGTGTACTTGTGAACATATATAAGACAAACCATATTCTATACTGTTGCATTTCAACTGCATAAGTGGCATATACTGCCCCTAGTCACTCAATTCTTGAGTAAGTGACATCATAGAGTCACTAAGCATAATCAATATCCCAATTTCTCATAGAATTTATGCAACGATGAAATTTTTTCATTATTTTAGCATCTTCCAAGTAAACTTTTATTTTCTATTAAATAGAAGAGAGAGTAGGAACAAGTGGATTGAAAATATTAAAGATTGCAACTTTTTTATGATAATATTTGTGAAGAAAATGACTAGTACGGTGAACAGACTATTTATTTTTGAATTGTGGGTTTAAGAGGCAGTTTAAATTGGTAGGAATATAGGAAATAACAGATTTAAACAATTCTCCACAAATTTGTATAAATTTCTATTCCATTTCATTTCATTTATCACAATCAAACGAAGTATTTTAATTTATTTCTATAATATATTAAGATTTACGAAAATAAAGAGACAGCTGGACAAGCACTAAAGTTCAATCTTCTGTTGCAAGTTCAGACCACCACGCTCACATCTATTACAGAGGTTTGTGGCCAATACAATTCCTTTTAAAATGTGCCTTAATTAAATGGATGACTGGATCAACACAAGAAGAGAATAGGGAAGTCTAAATTATTGATACAAAATGGAAGGAAGGAGGTGAACAAACAGACTAAGACCATTCTTGATAGCAATTGATCTGTTAAAGTGACCACGAGTTGAAGAATATATCATTTAATCACAAGACTGCATAGTCTTAAGATCTTGACTATATCGTGACATATAATATCCAAGTAGCTGGCACTATTAGCTGAGGTAGAGTGTTTATTAAATGCGATAGGGTGCAGTAAAGTGAAGGTACAACATACAATGTTTCTTTAGGAAAGAAATAATAAAATAATAAAATTTTTGTAATAGTTTATAAAGTAATACTAAAATATTATAGTTAATTTTTCAGAAGCAATATTGGGTCTACCACCTGTAAATGTTTCAAACTTATAATATCTATGCCAACCATTATTTTATCCGTCAATTCCAAAGCCAGCTTCAGCTATGGTATTATTCTTCCCCCTTCAGTGAGATGTCTGTATTACATTATAACATACTTAATGCTGAGACATATTACTTTTTTATTTTGAAAGATCATTAACTAGTCAGGAATGAACTTCTAGCATTCAAGGGACTGATTGCATACCAAGTCACTGAGATATTGCTCTATAATGCTTACGGCAAGACACGCATTACTCTGTAATTTACTAGTCTTCAATGATTAAAAGAATGTGTAAGCTTCAACTTCTACATGCGCATGATATCCTAGAATGTGAAGAACTTCAAGAAAAAAACTAAATATTCATGACACAAACAGGCCCATTGTATTGTAAACGAATTAAGAATTTATGCTTTCACCATTGAATGAACGAGTATTTGCGAATATTTTATCAATACAATGAGCGCTTGTATAATAAATACCAAAACAATAATAAAGGTAACTATTATAATAAGGTAACTATCCTCTTTTCCCTAATAATAATAATTAGCGTAACTTCTCGTACATCAACAGTAATATGCTAACATCCCCCTGAAACGCACGATACTCAAAACAATAAGTATCGAGAGTTTGAAAAATAATAAGAAAAGAAAAAAATGATATTGAAAGTAGTCTTTGTTTCCAATCAAGAAAATGGTCGTCATTCATCATCGTCGATCGTGTTATCATTTTCGGTTCAGAAACAATAGTCAATTCGTCATCGGGAAACAATCATCGGATCATCGTCATCAGTTTTTGTTGTAAATCATCATCGTTTTCAATAGAAAAACAATTATATGATCTTGTTGTAAATCGTCGCATCATCGTTTTCAATAGAAAATTTCTTCCACAAACCTATCATCATTGTTGATGTAATTTCGCCTCATCATCATCTTTATCAATTGTTTAGACTCTTGATACTATGATGATGTTGTTGCAATGATTTAATCTAAATCAACTCAACTTTAAGTTTATTTTAAAAAAAAATTAAATCTAAATTGATCTTTATGAGGTCTAAGGAATATATGGTCAAACTCAATCTATAATATTATGAATAAAATATATTATCGAACTTGTTATGAATTAAGTTCAATCCAAGTTTGAGCAAACGAGTTAAGTTCGTGTCAAACTCATTAAAACTTGGATCAACTCAAAAAAACTTTTTTTGTCAAGAATAATGTTTTCATTCATAAATTGTATCGAAATATAATATCAAAAAATAATAAAATTCCACATCCAATAAAGTTTATCATCTAACCGAAAGGTACACAAGTTACCTCTGAACATTTAAACAATAAAACCTTAATATCTGAAAGAAAACATTCATATTATATGATTTTATTACAAATAAATATGAATATAGAACATCCGATAAGTCATGATCTATCTGCATATGTCTTCTTGTGCATTTCAAATAATTGATAGGCATGGTCATCCTTCGACGTTCATTTATCAATCTTTTCAAGAGAACTACTATTTGTTTGGATATTTGAGAGTGTAACCTGAAATCACCCAAGCAAAAATAAGAATAGAAAATTAGTTTTAAAATATTCTATATATTTTTATATCCTATCATATTGATAGGATATAGAAATATATAGAATATATATTATTAATTATATATATTATAGCTACTTTCCTTCTGATTTGACCATAGTATTAATTATTATGGCTGAACCAAGTTCATCTAAAAAGAGGAAAAGAAACCAAATTGACATTGAAGAGGAATCAAGTAGCACTAGCAGTTCCGGAACACAAAAGAGTAAGGTTATTAATTTTGATTCCAAACTGTGATTACATTGCATTGTGATTACAAACTGTTTGATAGAATGACTAAGTTGAAGTTTCATAGTTTCATAGTTGTAATACGTATATAATGAAATTGAAGTCCACAACATTAAAATGAAATTGAAGTCCACAACATAAAAGACATGGTTTTAGTGGCATCAATCTTGCAATGTTTCCTTTATTAGTGGCATCAACCATGACTTCTTCACTGATCTTAAACAACTGCAAGGTAATGGTAGAAATTAATGATCTACACTTGCACATCGATCCTGCACTTTCCTCCCTTCTCTATGATTAGAATGAAGTAATATAAAGCATAATAGTACTTATATTTGGTTGTTTTATGTAGATGACCTACGTATGGATAGACGAAAGGTTGCAAGTCCTAGTAACCTCTTTCTATGAACATGTGCATAGTGAAAACACGTGTCATTCGCATCATCAGTTATTGCACAATCTGAAAGTGTCGCTTCTCGAACTTGCTGATGAAGAAGCTAAAGATATTCAGCTTGAAGATGACATTTTAGAAACACTCATTGAGGTTGCTAAATGTTATGAAAATAAAGGTTTCAGTTATTATAACTTGAAAGAAAGACTTGGTATAGATACATGCAAGCTGTTTAGGCCGCTGGTTAGACATCAAAGGTTTAAAGAATATCTTCCACCTGATGCTATGTCCAGGCGTGTCACCGATTCAAAAGCTGTAGAGGTTAGTAACCTAATGATTTTGATTTATTTGTTTGTCTTACCCTCTAATTTTTAGTGTGCTCTAACATATTTGTTGGTTTTTTTCTAGTTAAGCATGTCTCGTAGTGATAACTTTTGTTGGACAGATAGACGGCTGCAATCCCTAGTGAATAGTTATTACATGTATCTACTGGATTTAGATAGTGAAAAAGGTACTACTGAAAAGTAATTCTGTTTACAACTTACATTCATGTGAAATATTAAGAAAGACTAACTTATATTTATTCCTACTTTTATGGATATAATCACTAATGTATGAACAATAATATGAAAAATACATGTATATTTAAGATTTAAATGTATATTTAAGAATTAAACTCTAGTTACTAATTGAATACAAACTAATTCTGAAACTATTCAAAATAACTAAATTTTAACGTATTAATAAATAACCGTACACAATTAACTAGGCTTAATAGAAAAATAAATATATGAATATGTAACTTATGTTAATAAATAAGCATTAAAAGTATAATGGAGTTTTTATGAATGAATTAAAACGTGACTAAAATTTGAATAGTACAATTGAAACTGATGTCATCATTAACTCATTGATTAAATAACGAAATTCAAAATCCAAAAAAATCAAACTCCTAACCAACATATATGGTATTATAAATCTTTGAAAAATACAAAGTAAACCATCTTTATGATCCCTAATACCCATCAAATGCACAAAAAAAAAAAATCGATCAATCTTATCCGCAATACCTCTAGAACACCAACAGGGCAAAAAAAGCCATCATTTATGGTTTCCAATGAATCATGTTCATGGTACACAATAATTATAATTACATCAATTTATCTAATGAAAATTAAATAAATAAAAATCGTCATAAAAATATGATAAGTAGTACATTGATGACAATCTCATAATTTATGTAAATCTTCAGGGTGTCACAACAAATTAACCTACTATTACTATGGAAAAAATTCCACTGATTATATATAACAAGCAAAACAAATCAAATTATATATGAATTTCATACCGATAAATGAGAACTAATTAACTGGATACATCAATCATAGCACGAATTTTTTGAAACAACTTAGTTAACAAAGAATTAAGACTATACATAATCCTCTTACATCAAAAAACAACTAAACCGAAGAAACACAAAACTTCAAAACCAAAACTAAAATTAAATTGAAATCGGAACAACACAACACGACACAATTGAATCGAAAACAAACACCGCAATATGTAATCCAAACAAATTACCAAAACAACATCAAATCTAAAACTAACTCACGAATCTAAATACTTACGATAAAAACCTAAAATAACACAACATAATCACAAAAATAAATCAAAAAATACAAAAAATTGAAAACATCAGATCCATCATTTTAACGAGATCTTCAAGACAAGAAATTATTCTTAACATTGATGTGATGAAACCGAATCCTACCATTTCGATGTAAAATTATCCGGTTCAAGCAAATGTTTAATCGTAATGTAGCATCTCCGACAGGGTTTTCTCGCACAAATTAGATTCGATGAATCCTCCGGACCAATAACCCCATTGCTACAGTAAAATATATTGAAATTTTCATTTTAAGTATCTTTAATCAAGTTTAAATTTGATGATTCAAATGATTTCTTGGTCTTTTCTGGACTATATAGTGTGACTATAATTGATAGTAGATATTTTGTATAGTCTCAAACAATTTGGACCCAACACATAAACTAATCCCATACAAAAGTCCAAACAGGAAAATATTTGGTCGACCTCATAAATTTAATTGATAAAAAGGTTTCTAAAATTAATTTTAGAAGAATTTCCTAAAATTAACCTTAAAAATTATGTGATTTTAATTATTTACCATTTTTTATTTATAAGAGCCCCGCAGGGCATTAATAATTGTGATGATGTGTCTCCATTTTAATGGTTAACTTTATGAATTTCTCCTAAAATTAATTTTAGACTCCATTCACCCAATTTAAATTGGGATTTTTTTTCATAAATATTCAAATTCAGAAATTTGTTTGCAAAATATTTTTTTAAGGAAAATTATTTTACAAAAATAACATCTTATTTACAAAAATATAGTATAACCAAATCAACCAAATGCAACTGTTTGCAATCCCAGATGCAATCTACTGCGCAATCATTGATTTGATTATAGATAGTATTTTTTGTAAATAAGATGATATTTTTATAAAATGTATTTTTACAAATATTTGAGAAAATAATAAAATTGAAAAAAAAAATTGAATATTTTTGATAAATATTCATTAAAATTTAGTAAAAAAAAATTCAATCAAATTGGTGGGAAAAATATACTATTTCCAAGACCAATTTCAAGTCTAGCTCGAGAGAAACCAAGCTGGTTTTGAGAGTGGCGATAACAGGCTTTCAGTTTCGATACTCAAGCTGGTAATAGTTCTCCCAGAAACAATCCCTACTTTCATGTGTCTATATGTATGTATAACTATATTTATTTTGTGAAAATTTTAATTGCTTTAATCTTATGTGTTTACCACTAATTTGATTTCTTAAGTGTATACCACTAATTTAATTACTTTCATGTGTGCTATACTGATTACACCTCGTTTATCTCATAATTCGAGATTGTTTTCTAGGGTTTTTCCGAAGGAGAAAGGGGAAAGTTTTGGAAAAGCATTTCCAAGGGGTTTCTCTTGATTGTTGGAACTTTAATCTGATATGGAGTCTAAATCACCTGATCATCTAAATGGTACAATTCTACATATTTCTTTATTATTGTTTTACAACCGAAAAGGTTATCGCCACCAGTTTTAATTTGAGTATCGGTCCTTTCTATCACATTTCCAACACAAATGGCCCCAAATATCATAACTCAAAAACTTGGCCCCAAATATCACTCCAAGACACAGTATAATATAGCGTTTTAATTTTTTTAGCATAAACGCTACTTCGTGTAGCGTTATCCCAAAACACAACTTAATCTTTGGTCTTCCCCCCCAAAACACAACTTAAACTAGCGTTTTTCCCAAAACACAGTTTAATCTAGCGTCTTCCCCCCACCAAAACACAACTTAATGTAGCATTTTTTTAAAAAAAAATTAAAAAAAAATATAAAACGCTACACGAAGTAGCGTTTTTTGTTGAAAAATTAAACGCTACACGATACTGTGTCTTGGAGTGATATTTGGGGTCAAGTTTTTGAGTTGTGATATTTGGGACCTATTGTGTTGGAAATGTGATATCGAGGGCCTTTTCTCTTTTAATTTTAAGTTGGTTCTAAGATAATATGCCCCTCTAATTACAAATGATTTTGTATGTTAGGCATTATGTATGTTACGCTTTACAATTACCTCTGTGAGTTATTATTATTGCCTGTACAATTGCCTCCAATATTAGAAATCTTAAGTATACAACAATTTCTGAAATTTTAAAAATTAGAAACTGAATATTGCTTCACTTGCATACTCGATCGAGTCCCATCTCAGTTATTTGGAAATCTCTCTCTCTCTCTCTCTCTCTCTCTCTCTCTCTCTCTCTCTCTCTCTCTCTCTCTCTCTCTCTCTCTCTCTCTCTCTCTCTTCGTATTGAAAGTAAATCTTTAAAAAATTAGCAGAGTAAAGGCTTACCTGGAAATTTCTTGTGTGCACATGACTAGTATAAAGTGTGGACAATGGAGGGCTGTGTAACATCATATTTGCTAACCGGACTTGTACGGAGAGCTAGGTAAGTCGTGAGAAACATATGATCCATTAACATTAGCAGTGCATATTTTAGAAACTTAACTAAAGACATCTTAAATCAATTCAAGCATCTAAAAGGTTGTACCTCTTCTGTATCTGACAGTGTCCTTACTTGAAACAGCAAACACAATGTTCCCAGCAGTTTTTGAACATAGCGACAAGCTTGTACGTCCTTAAATTATAGATTTTGTAGCTAGAAGCCTAGAAAGAAGCCTAGAAATATTATTATTAGTATCTTTTACCTACTCTTTAAGTGTATCAAAAAGCATAATAATGTAAGGAGGAAAATGTAAAACATAAAAAATCACGAAGAAGAAACTAAGTAAAACATTATTTATCTGTATATCAATATATTATGTAAAGATACATATGTCCTTTGTCTTACATTATCAGTATATAGATTTTTTATTGGCTATAAATTAATGAGTTTTCTGCTTCAGATAAGAAAGCAGTCAGCTTGACAAATGAGATGGTGGTGAATTCTCAACCTGAATTGGATGCACATCATGAAGACACTACTGAACTCAACGTAATTGATTTTAGAGGGGGAGGCAATGTGGTATCAGGTCCTAGTTTTGTGGATGTGAATGCCCCTAGTGAGGCAAGTACAAAAGTTGCTATTTTCTTAGATGATGCTATACGAGCTGGTGGATTTGGGGCTAGAGATGATATTGGTTCTTTTCTTCCTGTTGCAAGCGATTTTACCGACTTTGAAGCTTCTCTTCCTGATGCCCATGATTACGAAGGTCCTAAAGAAGAAACTGGAAGACCAGGTCTTGGCTGGGCAGAAGTTAAAGAGAAAAAGTAACTATCTACTGCGATCTGGATCTACTTATAAACCTTCTTGGTTATTCCGGTATCTCTTGCTTTTAGAGACTGCAAATTGTTTTTCCTGTATCCTGAATGAATGGATTTTAATAAATAATGGAATCTCGTTTTGCTTGTATCTATTGTTGCTTTCTTGAATCAAACAGTAAGCTGCTGATATTTTAAATTGTGCAGTTCTTCCATATTACACTCAGGAGCAAGAGGATACTTTGAGTATTCTTTGTTGTATCCTTGTGTTTGTATGTTCTACTTGACTGTGACCTTTTTTTTTTTTTTTTTTTATCTTCTTGAAATTGTATCATTATATTATAAATTGAAAATTCTACATGTTTAACAGTTGCATGTCTATATTAAATCAAATTTGATGAGAGCTTGGCACTACATTGTGTGTGTCTTCTCTTTTGAGAAAGACACATTACAAATATGCTTTTTCTTTCTGGAAGATCTTTTGACCAGGAGATAGAATTGCCAGGGGATCATATTTATATTTCCTCTTCCTAAAGACCTCCCATTGAGTGCCAAAATGAGCTCTCCATTCTTTCTGAGTGTTGTAGTGGGGCAAATATTGCTTCACCCCGAGACTGGCCGTCTCACAAAAATCCAGAATTCTTTTATTTTGTGCCAAAATATGTTCTAATCCATCTGATTTGGTGGAAAAAGGCACTGCTGATGATAGGAAGGCCACAAGGTAGACAAGATCCTCTTGTGGGGTTACCATGGAAGTTTTGTTGTCCCATCTAATATAAAAACATCAGTAGAGGTAATAATATCATGACTAAAAGTTGGAAGCAATTGACATTTTAATTCGACACAGGTATGATAGTATAACTACTTAACTAGTACCTGGATTTGTTTACTGGATAAATGAGTACAGGACCATTGCTGGTATCTGTAAGGATGTTCCCAAATACTTCTTGGGCGAAATCATGAATTTTGCTCTTAGGAATGAGAAGATTAAGCCATGGGTGAGGGACCTCCCACAAGCCCATTTCTCTGAGTTTGATTTCAGATACATGCACTCTATCAAGAAATTCCACGTATGACACATCCGATAAGAAAAGAGTGCACCGTATATATTTCAATTCCTCTAATAAAACCTCGATCCGCTGCATAGTATATAAGAGTCAGATTCAAGCTACAGAGCTTCTAGAGTATCAGAGGCATTATCACGTGTTGCTAGCTCACCTGGTTTAGTTTATCTGTCTCTTCTGGATTGTAGTATTTGGCAATTTCCAGGCAGTAGAGAGTTTTTCCCTCAGAGTGGAATTTGCTTGCTTGAAGCGGGTCTTTAGGACTGAAAGTAGATCTCCAGTTATTTAGTAGACCGGTTCTGTTTATAATGACGAATCCCTCAACATACTCAAAATAATTATCTGATGATATTAAATGCTCTTGGTCTTGGCAAAATATGTTGAAGTCCGAATACAGCATTCTAATCCATTTAACCTGTCAAGTGAAAATATCCTACTATAAATATGTTACTTCATGTATACACGAATAAGAATATAAACATTATCTCACCCGCTTGGGTGCTTTTTCAATAGAGATTCTAGCCCTTGTGATAATGCCAAACTGTCCTAGTCCTCCAAGAACACCATAGAAGAGGTCAGCATTGTGTTTCTTGGTACAGGTCACTATCTCTCCTGTT
Organism: Saposhnikovia divaricata; assembly: GCA_036435485.1. Taxonomy (NCBI): domain Eukaryota; kingdom Viridiplantae; phylum Streptophyta; class Magnoliopsida; order Apiales; family Apiaceae; genus Saposhnikovia; species Saposhnikovia divaricata. Next base: position 90,778,896 of record CM071596.1, read on the forward strand.
CCTGCACTTAATCAAAAAAATGAATTAGGTTTTTGGTATATCTAGGAGGCCTTTCGAATTTCAATTATTCAATTCTTGATCCTTTTGTTTTTTTCTTTTGTACATGGAACTGGAAAAGGGGAACCATTACTTGCGAGGCTTTTGAAGGCTATAGTGTCCACCTAGATTGGATTTGGAAATTGGTATTAGGTTACAGGTGTTAGTTTTTGTTACATGCGTAATTGGTTATTATCAAAGCCATCACATAAATTCTCAATATGCATACATGTGATGTGGAATGTAGTTGAACAGTATGGTGTATACAGGAGTTAAATAAGAAATGATAGAAGGAATGTACCTGTGACTACCTCCAGCTCGTAAACATTATTAATCTGTGGTCCATGGCGAAAAGCTTGGCCACTGATTCCAGCATTCGATAGTGTTCCCCCAACAGTTAGGTGAAGATAATCTGTCCAGGATTTTGGTGCAAGGCCATGTTTGAGACCCTCATGCAGAATATTTATCCACAGCTCACCACCAGACACATCGACGTAAGGCAAATCTCCAGTGTGAAAGCACATTTTCTGCTCCTGAAGAGTTTCCATGTTTATAACCACTCCTTGATGAGCTTGTGCTTGGCCTTGAACGGAGTGGCCACGGCCTCTTGCAGCAACGGTGAGTATAGAAGTAGTGCCCATTTCATAAACATGCCTCACAACTGAAGAAATATCATGAACTGATTTTGGGTGCAGAACTGCGGCTGGCAGAAAATGATATCTATTGCCAAAGTCATTGGCTGCATGGTGATTGTGCTCAAAGCAAAGATGCCCATCAAGACTTAGTGATTTAAGCGATGGTGGTAGGATTGAGAACTCTGACTGAGAAGAAACTGTTGGGGTCTCAGAAGGAAGTTTAGAACAAAAATCATTTCTATAAAGATTGCTACTCAGTAACATGGTCATAAGAAACCTGCCGATTAGGTCATTATTCTTGAACAAACCATTTGTGAGTGATTTCATTTTGATTTATAGTTTTTAAAGAGACTCTTGGTTGAAGCCTGGGTGTGCGTGCGTGCGTGCGTGTGTGTGTGTGTGTGAGAGAGAGAGAGAGAGAGAGAGAGAGAGAGAGAGAGAGAGAGAGAGAGGTATAAGTGCTCATGATATGAAGTTTAGTAAATAATATATAAGGGAAGCTGTGGGTTGCCATGTCAACATGGATCTACTATGAAATTGTGTACTAGTGCTGTGAAACTGTACAAGGATTTAAGTTCTTATTGTTTCTTGTAGGTGGATATGTTTATTGCTTTCCAAATTACAATAAGCAATAAAAGGTTGTACATATACTACTTCTGTGCCCCTTGTATTCTCATTTTACTTTCTAAACCTGAATACTTCGTTTCTTGCATTTTTGACTGAAGAGGTAATGGGATAATAACCTCTTTAATAGTTAATACATCTATGTTAAGAGTCAGATGACTACTTTCAACTAACAGTCTTTCACTTCATTGTTTCCACTATTTACATAAGCGATTCTCTTATCTGTCAGTTGTCTTTGGATAACAATTGGCAGATTTCTGTGCACTGGTTCCCTAGTTTTGGAAGTGAGGAGAACCTGCCAAATGCTCTCCTGCTAGAGGCTAATTAATTGTGCCTGTAGGGGTCCTGCTAGAGCATAATCTTTTATCAGATTTTGCTCAAAATTGGACTACTCAGAGTTTGATATGTCTATAGTCAAACATGGACCGACATAGAGAGAAAATTGCTCCAGGATGTCTATATGGCTCAAAAGTAATTTAGCATTCAATTTCTTTTGTTCAATCATATACTGAAATGAGAGGCTAACAATGAACAAGGACAAGTAGTAAGCACCCAAGTCGGACAAGATCATTCCACTAATTATATCCGACTAATTAATGATTTGGCAGAGAACTATCTTATATGTATATTTCCGATTAATCATTTGCATTGTTAGTCATGGATATTTATTCATTAGGTAAACCAGATTCCGTACATTGCTTGTTCTTCTAAGTTTGTACTCATATAAATTATGGTGTTATCATATAAGCCCTTATGTTGTATAGTAATTTTCTGCTTGTGTAATTTCCCTGGACGCATTATGTTAGTAAACTGCTAACTTCCTAATAATTCATGTTTGCTGTTTATGTAACAACTGGGAATTAATTTTACAGAAAATTAAAGTTACAAGCTAAATAAGCAAAACGATAAAATGCAGAAGAATAAAAGATAAGAAAAAAACATTCTCATTTCATTTGATGAACAGGAAGGATACAGACATCGATTATATATACTAGGCTAATGTGGGAATAAACACTACGCTCTTGGGCTCTAGATGTTGGGTTTGTGATGGTTGGGCTTTGTGTTTGGGTTAGCAGTTATGACACAGGTCACAGGCCCAATGCTGTTATCATGCTTCTGCTAGATCATGACAAATACCCCCTCTTGAAATCATCCTTGTCCTCAAGGATGCATCCAATTTGTAAACACTTCCTATAAACCAAAGTTCCTGGATCAAAGACTAGTATTGTGACACACCAATACCATGAAAGAGCTATACTTTTAGCAACAAACCGACTTCTAGAGAGCTCAGACATGCCTAGCAATTGACCTTTTTATTCTTGTTCTTTCACATTTATAAATATGCACCACAATTAGAGGTTGAGCATCACAATCGGTTGGAAGAGCCTGCTTCTTTTTGGTTGGGAGAGTTGTATTTATCAGTATGAAGATAATCGCCACGCTTCTCGTCCATATACCAGGTGACAATGGGGTCACATCCAGCATAATCAACTCTTGCACCTTATTTGCTTCATCACTTGAAATTGTAATTTGAAAAACATCATGGTAAGCAATAACTCTGTCAAAACTAATGCTCTTGCACAACTCTTTTCTATTAAGAAAATCCCTGTCCATTTCAGCGCTACCTTGTCTCGACAGTCTGTACTTGGCTTTCAAGATTTGAACCACTTTAACACTCTGAACAAGAACTATAACATAGCCCAGTGTCCAATCAGGACTGTCAAGCTCAGCACTAAGGTAGAAACTATTACTTACAATCTCCCATCTCGTACGCCCAACAATTTGAAGGCCGTATACATCAATTCTTTTAACTTCAGCCTTTCTTTCAGCATCAGATACAAAACACTTCATGGAATAGAGAAGTGCTATTTCTCTGAAGTTAAATTGCAAATTATGAGAGTGACTTACCGCCGTAATGTTATAGATGTGTGTACCAGATTTTTGCATTTTGTCAAATGCATGCCCAGGCTTTTGACTTAAAGTTGAAACATTTTGCATTCTTTCAAACGCAGGTTGCTCACATTCTTGAATCTCCACCAGGAACACATGCTTCAAAGTGTAAAGTTTCGTGTATTGTTGTGAAGCATGTGTATTCAATTTAGTATTTGGAATGCCTTGACCTTTTCTTTTATTCTTTATCAGCTGAAACTTAAATTCAGACTTCCTCTTAACGCTATCTGGTTCACCTTTTTGCTGCACTTTGCTTTTGAAACATTTTTTTGTGAAAAATTCAACCTCAATCTTCACTATCAACATTGAAGGGTGAGTAGCTGATTTTCCAGTATTATTTCTGGTTACTATAGGAGGTTCAGTCTGGGAAGTCTCAGTACTAGTACTCAGCAATCCCATTAGCATATTCTTCATAAATACTGTCTCCCATTGATTCTTCAAATTGTCAGTTAACTTATCCAATTCATACTGAGCAATAACAGATTTCCCAACATCGACATGAACAAGAAGTGTTACTTCAAATCCACTGTTCGAAGTCATACTAGCATCCAGTTTACCATTTATTCCAGCTGCACACGAACAAATCATCTCTAGCTTCACCACTCTACCAACCTGATCCAAAGCAGCCTCAACAACATACATAAAATTCTTAGAATTTCTTTGCTTAGACATACCCTTAAAATTCTTGTCATGCGATTTCACCTGAGACCGGTTACACCAAGAAAAAGAAGCATAATTTGCAATCTGCATTCCACTACCATGTGTAGCACTGCCACCTTCAATACATTTTTTACTCTCAAACCTTTCCCTCCAATTCCTAACCTCTGGGCCCATATCTTCTCTATCATCGGGAACACTACAAGCTGAGATTACTTTTGTAACGCCATCTAGTACCACTTTTGTACTCCTGTTCATTACCTTTAACATATTAACGATACATGCCACATTTCTCTTATAACCGCCAGGATCAAAGATGATTAAAATTTTGTCACTTACAATGGTAGATAGATCATCCAAACCATAAGCATTTGTAACAGTTTTATGGCTGTTATTGTTGAAACTTAATTTCGGAAAGAAGGTACTTAATTTCGGAAAGAAGGTGCATAATAGAATACCTGTACCCTTATTTTTCATGCCGGTTTCACAAATCTTAGCATAAATATCATGAGTGCTAGAAACCTCAACCAACATAAGATCTACCCAACTGTACAAAGTACCAGTAGCTACCTCTTGTGGAGCATATCTTGTAGAATGGAACAGATTACGTTCACCAGCACTCTCATATTCAGTTTCTATTAGAGTTTCCGTGTGCTTACATGATTGACCCTTCGAGATGTCTTCATTATTCGCATTGGGTGCCCTCTTTACCTTAATAGAGTTTGAAACAAAGGGAGAGTCAAATGTCAGCGTTTTATTTTCTTTGGTATCCTTTAGCATCTTTACATTTGGGGGGAACTTAATTGCTTCCCGGACATCACTGATCTCAAACATATGGTGCTTATGATCCAACTCACTGTTTGGCAGCACCGATTTCTTTGATCCTGCAAAACTTTGATCCCCAACCCTTTCACTTTCTTCACAAGCAATTTCCTCTCCACTCTTTTTCATAAGACCATCTTCTACCTCCTCTTCTAAAGAACAGATTCCTGAAACCTTCCCTCCCGTGCCTCCACCTTCATCAAGTGCTCTCTCCACATCAAAAGAGCTTAATTCTAAGGAAAGTTCAGATTTCAATGCTCTCCATTCTTCAATATCTTTTAGCATGATATCATAGTTCACAATCTTGTTTGACCCATCTTTACGACCAACATTCATATCATCCTCAATTTCTTCAGCACCCTTTTCCTCTTTAATTTTGAAACCAACGCCAACAATATCTGCCATAACAACACTATTCACAGCTAGCATTTTGCCATTACTTCCATTTCTTCCTGTAGTATCTACATTTTCCATACTGAAATCAACTATTTGCCTTAGGCCTTCATTTTCATCATAACTACCTTCGAAAATACTATCACTACTTTCCTTCTCAAGACTTTCATCAAACATGTGAAGAACAGATATATCAACTTGCGACAATTGTAAGTCATTTGAATCCTCACTCTCAACATCCAATGTTTCATTAACTAAACCACTCGTATCCAGGTTATCGATATTTGAAACAAGATTTAACATATGAGAAGGCTGACTTACTGGATTTGAGGAAATCCCCTTTAGTATTTTTGATGATTCTGCCAGGCGCTTCCCCATCTTCTCAAGAATTTGGATCATTTTAGCGTATTTATCCTCCATCTTGTGACAATTATTATCAACAGCATTGAAAATCGACATTCTTGAGTCAGGGCTTTCATCAAACACATGAGGTGCGAGTAATTCAGACTGATGCCCAAAGATAAATCCTGGTGGAATTTTTGTTGTAGTGACAGGTTGACTCATAAAACAACTCAAGGGTGGGGAATATGGGGCTGGCTGTGTTTGAATTTCATGTTGGTAAGAAGAATACCAAGGTATTCCGTTGTTGTTGTCTGGAAGATAAGGGTTTGTGTAAGGTGTAGGAGGTGTATAATATGGTGGTGGTTGGGGAGAGTGGAAAACATGAGGTGGTGTTGGAGGGGGAGTATAGTCAGGAGGACGATAAAAATTAGGGGTATGCAATGGGTATGGCAAAGGAGAAGTGACAGGGTAATACCATGGGTTAACCGTACCAAAATCTGCGTTCATCATGTCCGAGAAACGTCGGCTCTGATACCAATTTGTAACAACTGGGAATTAATTTTACAGAAAATTAAAGTTACAAGCTAAATAAGCAAAACGATAAAATGCAGAAGAATAAAAGATAAGAAAAAAACATTCTCATTTCATTTGATGAACAGGAAGGATACAGACATCGATTATATATACTAGGCTAATGTGGGAATAAACACTACGCTCTTGGGCTCTAGATGTTGGGTTTGTGATGGTTGGGCTTTGTGTTTGGGTTAACAGTTATGACACAGGTCACAGGCCCAATGCTGTTATCATGCTTCTGCTAGATCATGACAGTTTAATTAAGGATTATGCTGTTTTGATGTATGAGGCATATCTGGTCTCGTTCATGCAGAAGGCCTGGAGAAGTTGGTCCCTTGGTAGGACACGGATGCCGTGTAGGAGGAACTAGGAAGTGGACATCCACTCATCTAGTAAGTTTAAATGACTTTGCAGAACTCGAGAAATCTTATATTGATTTCCTTTTTCAGTAATAGTGTTAATGACTGCTTTGTGTGCCAAAGTTGCATATTATTATGCTATTTACGATAATTCTTGGTCAAAACGTGTATTTCAGGACAAGCAAGCCTGCTTGGAGTTCTACCAGGACCGGCCGACCAGCCCCATGGTCAACACCGGCATGTAAATCATGCTAATCGTGCGGTAAGACCCAGTGGCTGGGCTTCCCTGCGATACGCAATATACACCACACCCTGTCTTGGTCAAAGTTTCCACTGTCTCTCCAACACGGCTACATGCAGGGGGCGGGTGAGGTTCGAACCCGTGACCCTTTGGATCAACGCTAGGCCTCGTTTCCACTAAGGCAGCTCTCACGCTCTATTTACGATAATTCTAAAAGATCGTTCCGCACCCAATCAAATTTAGTAAAACTTGATCTGTCCTAATGTAGGTCTCTACTCAATTATTTATACAGTATATTCTGTTGATTACAACTGGCATGTGTTTAATCAGTTTCATCTAATGATCATTATGTGCATTCTATATTTCTCGTTGTATCATTATTTTCAATAGTTCTAACAGAAACAGACTTGGTTGTAAAGGTAGCGATAGTGTCCGAGATTTTAGTCAAAAGGCACCAGAGCTTGAATCCTCACAACCTCTTTCCTACGGGGTAAATCCCTTGTTCCTATACATTGCAAATTTATTCTACTTTGTTGGCAATATATTATTTTGCAGACTGGAGTTTGCAAACACCTTATTAAACGACACATCAGGGTCAAAAACCACATCTGTATTGCGTGTTAGCAATTAGTGTTTTCGACTCATATATATACACAATAAAACGTATGTACTCGGTACTTGCATACGGACACACATGTACTGATGTATCTACTATTAATGTTTTTAAAAGTTTACTTCTAGTTTGTCATTTTTTTAATTAATCCGAACATCCTGCTCAGGTAACAGAAAGTGAAGATCATTTTTTTTTTTTTGGGAAAAAGGCCGATAGTGCTTCTACTAGGTCTGGAGCCCTAGATACCCAGCACTATCTAGTAGAAGTTTATAAAATGATTATTTCTTATTAGAAATATTAATCGTCCAGTGCCTTTTGAACAAATTTGCTGCTTTAGTAGAAATAGTTTGTCAAGTTGTTTCTTTTATTGGGTACATGTTGAGGATCATAAGCCTTTTCCAAGATCTATTAACTTTTCTCTTTCTAGCATCATTTCTACTTGGCCCCTTTTTTAGTTTTCTTTCTGTGAAATATATTTTTCTCAGTGTACTGTGTTTGTGCTTATCGCTGACATGCACTTAGAAAATGCAGAGTTTATTCGCCAAAAAAAATAAAAAATGCAGAGTTTGCTTATCTAAAACTCTTGGGAAGGAAACTGCTGTATAGGTTCGACATGTCTTTGTGCAGATGAACATATATTGCAGAGCAAGTTAATGTCTGTTATGATTAGTGTCTCATCAGAAATAGTGAAGCAAAACTGAGGGATCTATACACATATACACGAACATATGGTAATGGTAGTGCTGGGAATATAGGAGGGATTTGTATGCTCAAATATTGTTGGTCCTCATTGAAGTAAATCCCTGTCATTGGTGTCAGTTGTCATGAGCTGCAGAATTTTTCAGTAGCTTCATCATTTGTAGTGTGAAAGAAAGATGTGCAACTTGTTGGATGTCATGTTCTTTCAGTTCATTCATCCAAAGCTTAGTCTATATTTTATTTTCTGTAGTTCTGTGACTGTGATAGTAGGAGTTATGACAATTTGTTAATTAAATTGTGGTGATTATCTTGGAAGGTTGCTGTCTGACCATAGTATAATGATACAGAGATTAGATCATTAGACAATATATATAATTGCATGACTTTGTCCCCTCTATACTTTCTTGTGGTTATGATCCTTCCTTTCCACTAATTGTTTCTCATTTACATTTAGTATGTACTAGAAAAAGCTTTCTTGTATTATGGTTGCTTTATAAGAGTGTAGTTTGGCTTTATGTTTTGGCTGTCTAATTTGCTTTGTAATTATTAAATGTTTCATATATGTACGGGGTTGTGAATTTAAGCTTAATGATTGGTTTTGAATTGAAAGTGGGCACTGATCTTGATTGTAGGGGGGGTGCACATTTGCTTGTGCGTCTAGCTTGAAAAGGCGCATAACTTCTTCGTTCTCATTTTGCCCATTTTCTTTTTCTTTAGGCTATAATATCTCTAGAAGGTGAACACTCACTAATTTCAGATATAACATGTGCACACAATTAGACAAATTCTGAGATACTTTCGAGTATTTGAGGGAGAACTCCCCTCTTCACTGGCCAATTCTGTGTAAGAATCTCTTAAATTTTCTCATGTTAAGTTTGCTGAGTACCTAACTTCTCACTTATCTCTTTATTTTTATGGTTTTAGTAGGCTGATAAGCTCATATTATAGAGTATCTATTCTAGTGAATTCTGGGATGAGCGAAAATCAAATCTAGAAATTGGAACGGTGATAAGTTCTTGTCAAGCTCAACTTTTCACTTTCTTAACGCATAGTTTAGTAGGCCTTAACTTTTTTTTAGGAACGGTGATAAATTCTTTTATGACTTATTCTCCATAAAACGTAATATCATATATCATTAGTGTAATCTTTACATCATGCAAATTTTGGCCATTAAGCACTAAGACCATGGTTTTGTGCGGCGAAGGAACAAATTATATGACAATAGGTACCTAGGCATCTCCACTAAACATATACTAATAATAATTTGAGAAAATGTGTTATGATGATATGCTACTTTATTGATTCATGTTTGTAAGATTAGAACAATTCAAATTTTTGTATGGTGCAATGTTCCCTTGGTCGTCAACATCCTGCTCTAATCTTGTCAATTTGTCGCTCCTTAACTATCCCATTCCAGGTTTTTTTTTTTCTTTTTAATATTTATACACACTCACACGCCCATCTTGTTTTGACAAGGTTCGAACTCTCGACATTCTATAAAAGAATCGAGGGAACTATCGCTACATCGAAAGGTGAGAGATTATCCCATCCCAGGTTGCCTAAACAAGCAATTAGTGTCGTTTGATTATGGTATTCGAACGATTAATAAACATTACTATATTGTATTTGGATGTGTAAAAGTTTAATTAGTTTGAATGAAAATATTTACTTATAAATGTTTATTTTAGTCTTTGTTTACAACATTAAAATTGGTTTTATTCGTATTTCATCTAAATTCTCACTTCTCTTTGTTTAGGTTTCATTTTTGTTTTAAACACTATCCGCTTAAAAATTCGTCCTAAACAAAATTAACCCTAGCTAAAAACTCTCTCCCTCGTCTATTGCTAATAGCCGCCGGGGCTTCCACCGAATCTCTATTGGTGGAAAGCCCCAAAATCTTCCATTTTCTTTTTTTTTTCCTTCTTTCAATTATTTTTTGTATTTTCGGATCTAAGGATTCAAAACCTTTTCCGATTTGGCCTTCAATTTATTAGATCTCAAGTCCACGGAGCTCCGAATTTCTCGTTTTTTCAGGTGATCTTGTTCTTTGTTCGAGTTATCTTATTTTGATGAGTTTGATCCCAGATCTTAGAATTGCTAAGGTTCTAGTTTGGTTTTAGTTTGTAATTTTATTTTGTGTCACCGTTTGTGTGAGTTTTGTTATTGTCTCACCGTTTGTATGTGTGAGTTTGTTTGTCTCACCGATTGTGTGAGTATGGTAATCTTGGAGGATTGTACGGATATGGATAAACATTTTGATGAAGTGTTAGTGTATTACACATATAGGTATGTGAATATTGTAGTTCATAGCTTAGCGAGAGCGACATATTTTATGTCAGGTCTTACGGAATGAAATGTTTCTGTTCCGGATGTTCCGAATTTTATCATTTATATGCTTAATTCTGAAAAATATTAATGCAAGTACTTTTTTATCAAAAAAAAAAAACACTATCCGCTTTCTTAGAACAATTCTGTCAGTTTAAACTACCAAAATCTTTAATCTAGTGGTATCTTTCCCTCGCTCCTTTACCGGATGTTGAGTATTCAAATTTTGTAATGGTTGTCTGTTTAGTTAGAGAAAAAAGGTGGCCAGTAGGGGGCACATTTTCTCACATCCTAAACAAATGAGTAAACTAAACACATGGAAATACTTATTGGACACTTACCAGACATAACGAGTCGTTTGATTGTGTAAACAGGCAATCTTACTGGCTGTAGCAATGGCCTGTAACAAATTATAGAAAATTTATTATACAACTAACTAGCTAATTCATATAATATGATCAAATAGGTATCCAAAAACTTAAAAAAAAGGGTATCCAAAAACTTTTTTGAAAAGCGAAAATAGAAAAGAAAAAAAACATGAACTCATATATCATTTGTTTGAAAATTTTAAATTTAAATTTTAGAATTTTATAAGGAACTTAGAGCATCTCCAAGGGAGATAGCTATAACTGTTAGTTAAAATCAGAAAAATAGATGATTATGTTAAATTTGCTGAACCTGTAAGCCTGTGCGCTCCAGTGGTATTAGCTATAACGGTTAGTTATATTTAAAAAATATGTTATTTTACTATTTTTCAAATTCTAACGATTATATTTTTAGATATTATTTATTTATTGTGGATAAAACTCATAACTAAACTTTTTCTAAATTCAATAAAATAAATTTTTTGTATAAATATGTGTATTAAATAATTAATTTAAATAACTTTATTATTTAAAAATATTTTATTTTACTATTTTTAAATTCAATAAAATAAAATTTTTATACAAGGATATATGTTATTTGATTAAATAAAATAGTTTTAATAATTAAAATAATTTAGGATGAAGTTCATTGAAATAAATGTATAGATGTACTAGCAGGAAGGAAAGACAGTGATTGATGATATTGATGATGACGTGGAAAATTATAGATGACCATGAATGAATCGATAAATATAGAAGACATGTAGCCTGTTATCTAAAATTATTCCTAATAGCTGGGTGCATTGGAGAAGTCCATTTTTTACATATTAGGTATAAATGTCAGCCACATGAAATTTTTTGCTAACACGTGATAAGGATTGGAGATGCTCTTAATAAGGTTATATTCATTTTTTAGATAAAAAATCCAATCATACTTGGTTTTAGAAGAATGAGTACGCAAGTATATACGTGCATAGTGCATGCAGACGTGGCAATCACATATTAGAAGAAATTATTACATATATATGCACGTATATATATTCAAAAATATATATACACGTATAATATATATACACGTATAATATATATGTACGTATAATATATATATGCACGTATAGTATATATGCACGTATAATATGTATGACTTATCATTAATAAATTAATTTTTATTAAAAAAAAGTTGATAATGAAAATAGGATATATATTCACGAATTTTTGTAACAACTCCAATTTTTCGAGTTACGAACAAAATTTGTATACTTCGAAACTCATATTATTAGTTATATAAAATTAGGGCTGATTATTTGATTATATTCAAATCGAATTACCGAAAACCGAAATAACCGAAATATCGAATAAGCTCAAAACCATAACCGATTAGTAAACCGAAATAATTTCGGATATTTTACCGAACCAAAAATTTTATTTCGATTAAAACCGAATATCGAATTAAATAACCGAATTAGAAAAAAAATAATCATTTTTCTAAAAATTGATAATAAAAAAACCTATATTAAGAAAATATAGGTAGTGCCTACATTGCTCACAGTCATTGTTTCCTATCCAGATTATTGTTTTGTACAATGACCTTACTCTGGTTCTTGTGAAAAATTTATAACTCTGCCAATAACTAGAAGTCTGACCATAATAGAAAAAATATCATATGAACTCGTCTGAGGTATTGATAAATTAGAAAGATTAAATGAATGAAAGTGAAAGATTGAAAGCGGCGTTTTGAACTTAATTATAAAAGAATTGATGATTGAATAAAAGATACTAGGGTTACTGCCTTATTGGGTTAATAAATTAAAAATCATATATATATATATATATATATATATATATAAAATATTATATTTATATATTTCGATAATTTCAGTAAAAAAATCGAAATAACCGAAATACCAAATAACACAAAAAGCTATATCCGAATTATTTCGGTTCGATTAATCGAATAAAATTATTACGGTTATTTCAGTTTGGTAATCGGTTAACCGAACCGAATACTCAATCTATATAAAACAACAGAATAAAAAGAAAGTTTGAATATTTAAATACACAATCAAATACATGCAAATATACATGGATACTAAAATCATTGTAGTGTATATGTATAATATTTTGATAGGAATGTCTTGGGTATTCTTCTTGGTAGCATTATCACAACGACGGATCCTGAGAATATTATGTTCAAAATCTCAATAGTGAGTAGCAATGCAAAATTTTAGTACATATATAAAATAAAAAAGAGTAAGGGTAGGGGTGATGGTTTTTGTAAACTTTTTGTACACAATTCGTATTACTAACATTTTCCAAAATATAAATATACTATTACTACTAAATGATTGATATATAACCATAATAAATAATTTTAGTAATTATGATCATAAACAAAAGAAATCTTTCGATATCTTGTCGGGGATACTGCGGTTTCTTTACAAAATGATTAACTTTACAACTTTCATTTAGGTATAAGATCAATACTGCGAGTCTGCGACAATGACAAGTACAACAAATTAAAGTTGGGTTTAATTAGTATGTAGGCCAGGGTTTAGGCGTTTCGCAAGCTAATCACACAACTTCTTAACATGGCTTCTTGCCGCAGCTGGGTGGCCAGAAATTATAATATAAATGTACTAATAACAAATTATACATGTAATTACGATTAACAAGTGTACTTAAGCATAATTTTAAAAAAAAAAGTGTACTTAAGCATATTCTATATATAGAGTAGAGTATGTGAATAAAAAATAGAACACTCACGTATATGTGAGAGTACAATTGTGCATAGTTAAAGAATTCAATCCAAACATCACTAAAGGGGACCGGTAGTTGCGATTGAATAAATACATATATACTCATCCCGATATTTATGAAATACATACTCATGTAATGCATATAAGTCTATTTGTTAAAAACACATGCGGCTCCGTATGATATGATATATTGTTACGTACCTCTCAGTTATAAATTTCTTCGAGAACCTATCAGTCGCCAAATAGTCGAAGTTTACAGATGGTAACTAATTAACATTCGTGCATGACATATCATATCATATATATAGACACACGGACGGGGGAGTCTTGCAATATATGTTATTATTATATTGTATGTAAGTAAAGAATTTTCATATGGTTACAATATATCAATTTACATTTGGCCTATTTGGCATAGCTTAATTATATCGATTTATGACTTATTTTCGGGTAAAAATTTTATGTTTTGATAATTTTTTTTATACAAATGTTTAATGTATCTTTGAGATTCAATAAGTTGCAAAAATAAGTTGGAAAATAAGTTGGAATGTTAGGAATCTCTAACTTTGTCTTAAAATAAGTTGACTTATTCTGGAAAAAAGTTCCCCCAAACACCCCCATTATATGTAGCTGATTGGGAAAAAAGGGATAATGGCATTTAGGAATTTCATATTGAGTATTGTTATATACCAAAAATGATCTTTTCATTAATGAAATGACTCTCTCATATGTTAACATAAATCTCATGATAAAATGATGTCAGTGTGGTATTTGGGATCTTTTTTGAAATATGTAACATTACTTTAAAAAAATAATCAATTTTATTGTAACAACTCAATATTTAAAAATAATTTTAATAAGTATATCAATTTTCTTTATGTGACGGATAAAGATTGGCATTTTTGAATTTCATATTGAATATTGAGAGTAGGGAGCCTGAGATATATATCTCAGGTAAGTTCCCTTAAATACCTAATTTTTATATATAAAAATGGGGTGGACATTTTAGTAAATTCAAAGATTTTTAATTAAACCTGCGGGCCCAGCAAAATTTAAAGGTTATTTTGTATGTATCTTAGAAAAAGTTCACTGCAAATATATCAGGATCCTTTTTCTCTTGAATATTACTGTATTATCCGAAATGCATCCAAACACGATCATTTATGAAAAATTGCTAATAATATTGTAACAAACAATTTTGGAAACTTTAACCTCCGTTCGAGGTCGACATTGTATTCAGGATATGCAAGTAAAATAATAAGAGGTGTGAATTTTATACTAAAAAGGATATATTGAAGTCCAGGCTATCTCAAAAGTAGGTCTAGTAATCATTTCGTTTCGTGTATTTTTATGTCGTGTATTTTCGTGTAATCATAATTAAAAATTGAAACCAACCTCAAATCATTACGTGTACTCATAGCTATAATTGACACGAAATATTTCGTTTCGTGTCAATCCGAAAATACATGAAATTGTCGTGTATTTTTTGTTTACACGAAACGAACCAAAATAACACAAAACGATTATATCCGAATACACGAAATACTACTAAATATGTAAAATGAGTGATTAAAAATAATACGAAATACGTATATAATATTTCGTATACTTTCGCGTTTCGTGTATCAAAAATCAAAATCAAAAACCGTATTTTATGTATCGTTTCGTATTTACGTGTCACATGTCAAATTGTCATGCCTACTCAAAAGTACACTTCTGATACATGGGTGTTTTTACTCCTTAACCAAAGTAAAATGTATTAATTATACATTTAACGGTAGATACATTTTAGTCAAATATGATATATTTTATATATCTTAGTGAAAGACCTAAGAAAATGAAATTTTAGTCACTTTCATTTATTACTTCTTTAACTAATATTTGTAACCTTTTGATGTGATTTTTTTTAATATATATCTTTTTTTTTTGAAAACTTTAATATATATCTTTTAATTACCTAAAATTTTGATTAATTCTTATTTTTACTCTCCTTAAAATATTTTAGATATTGTTTAATTATATGTATAGATACATTATTATATTTTTTAATTGTATTAATCTATAATACAAAATAATTTATCCTTTTATCATGGGTAGAAGGCATGAGCTCTTTCTGAACATATGGGCAATGAGAATTCTTTTCTTATTCTCTCTTTGAATTTGTGCTTACATTTCTATTTAGCATTTCACATTGAATAAGTTATCATATTTTAATCTTATTTTCCCAAAGAATATTAACTCTTAACATAGCAAAAATATAAATTAAGCTGCAATTTCATGCTAAATTAATTCAACCACGATTTGGTTTAGGAAGCCAGAAGCTATGAATAATTCATAAAATTTCTCACTTCAAGGTGCAAGGTGGTTAGACTACAAAATTGACTTATCAGTTAGGCTTGTACAAGACTAAAACAAATGAGACACAATTTTTAGAAATAAACGTGTAAAAAACCGTAGCTGTGCAGCACTTTGTAGCCTCTTCCAACCCACCATTCGTACAAGAAGACTAAACAACAGTTAGTACAGTTTTGTAAATTGAAAGAAATTTGCCCCAAAAGTGCACGTTTCAGTCTCCATCTCAATTCTTTTGAAACACACAACTGTCTGTATATGCAGCTCTTTCTCTCACTCATACTCCCACTATACAAGTTTATATGTGTGTGAATAGGTTTTCGATTATGATAAGTCACAATCTTGGCTTATCACTTCCATAAATGAGATCTCTGCATGTGAGATATGCCCCATTTGAGTGTGTTAGGTTCTTAGGTTCATAGTACCATATATTGCTGCTTTCCTTGTGGGATGTTATAGTCTTGCAGTAGGACTACATCTGTCCAATTCATTTCTATACGTTTTTTTAGAGTGTTTGACACGCATTTTAAGGTGCATAACTAATATAGTTCCATAACTTTTTTTTACAATTTTCTTTTTCTATATAAAAATAGGATTTTTACAATTTTATTTTTTTGTATAAAAATAAGATTGTTCTATTTTTATACAAAAAAAAGAAAATTGTAAAAATAAGTTATCCAACTATAGTAGTTAGGAGCGCGTGTCACGCCCCCATCCCCGGTGTATACAATTCATTGGGAGTGAGTAGTAATTTATTATGTTTGTTTCACACCAGAATCCTAACTGGATTTCCATTAATTTTCATTAGCTTGATCATTTTTATGTACAGAGTTTGACATGTTGTGAAATTAATATACATACTTATACATATATATATATACATACATATGAATTCAACATATATACACACACATATACTTATATACATACATACACTTACATACATCAATATATATTTAATACATATTATTAAATGCTACAAAATTAATATGCATATTTATACATATATACATATATACACACATCGATACATACATGCATACATACATATACATATACATACATACATACATACATACATACATACATACATACATACATGTGTATATACGATAATATTTCACTAAACGATTTTAATTTTTTGGTTGAATATCTCGTACAGACATACGTACATACATACATACACATATGCAAAGATTTATATAAATGTGTGATAATATATGATCATATACACTAACATATACCACATGTCATTATACTATTATTTAGATTTACTGTAAATTTTTATGAATTAAATATAGTAAAAAAATATTATTTGAGTAAAATTTATATATTAAGCATGTACGTACATTGTAGTTATTTATACCTCTAATAAATCGAACTATACATAATCTTTGACATATTTTAAGTATTACTCCCTCTGTCCCTCTCATTTATTTACATTTTTTTCCACTGCTTGGCACGCATTTTAAGGCTTCTAAAAAGTATAGTTCCATAACTTATTTTAAAATATTCTTTTTTTGTAAAAAAATAGAACAATTCTATTTTTATACAAAAAAGAAATTTTTTAAAAATAATTTATGAAACTATCCGCAAAATGCATCTTAAAATCCGTGCCAAAATTACGTCCCCCAAGGTAAAGAACCAAGGGGGACAGAGGGAGTATATTTGTATGTCACAAATACGTTCAAATGAATAAAAGATAATAAATAAATAAATAAAAAAGAATTTTAATGTATATAAATGTAATTCAAATTTGTACTAACTTTACTTATCGCATAACTCATAAATTGTTATTCAAATATACAAATGTATAAAATTCCAGTACAAATTAATAGTTGAATTATATCTAGAAACTAAATAAATTGAAAAAATGATCAATATTAAAATACAAATTTTACTAACACTTACTATCGTATAACTCAACCATTCATCATACATATAATTAATTCGAAAAATATTACAATTTATTGAAAAAAGGCCCCCAATATCACAATTTTAGAGTAATTGGTCCAAAATGTCACAACT
The DNA here is from genome assembly GCA_036435485.1 of Saposhnikovia divaricata. NCBI lineage: Eukaryota > Viridiplantae > Streptophyta > Magnoliopsida > Apiales > Apiaceae > Saposhnikovia > Saposhnikovia divaricata. The sequence goes on from CM071596.1 coordinate 90,796,666, forward strand.
CAAAATATTGGCCCCAAATATCACTCCATAACCAAACATCGTGTAGCGTTTTTGAAAAAAAAAAAATAGAAACGCTAGATCGCTTAGCGTTTTAGAATTGTTTTTTTAATTAAAACGCTAGACAGGTTAGCGTTCTTTGTCTAAAACCATGGTTCATATAGCGTTACAGTAACTTCAAGTTAGGGGAGGGGAGAAACGCCACATTATGTGGTGTTGGTTTTTTTTTTTCTTGTTTTTTTTTGCTGAGCCTTTTTTTTTGTTTTCTTTTAAACATGTATTGTAAATAATATTAAAATGGTAAATTAAAATTGAACTTTTTTAATTTAAAAGATATAATTTTAATTAACTTTTGGGGTTCAATGTTTTCATTTGGGTTTTATAAATATTCGGAACAACGAATAAACCGTATACCAATTTATGGTTTAGGGTTTGGGATTTAGGGTTGTTTACAACCCTAAATCCTAGACCCTAAACCCTAACTTATCCTGATTTTTAAACGCGTTAGCGTTTAAAAATCAGGTCGCCGGATTCAATTTTTTTAATTAAAATTTTCAAATTTTATCTGTATACCCTCGGGATTTCAACGGTTAATCTTTGGGGTTCAACAGTTCCATTTTGGGTTTTAGAAATATTCCAAACGACGAATAAACCGTATACGACCCTAAACCCTAGACCCTAAACCCTAACTCATAACGCGTTTAAAAATCAGGCCGCCGGATTCAATTTTTTAATTAAAAATTTTAAATTTAAAAAATACAATTTTAATTAAATTTAGGGGTTCAACAATTAATTTTTGGGGTTCAACGTTTCCATTTTGGGTTTTAGAAATATTCAGAATGACGAATAAACTGTATACGAACTTTAAAAAATATAAATTTATATTTTAATTGACAATTTATAAATAAGTTTTTTAATATTTTTATAAATATATACTTAGAAGAAAACAAAAAAAGAAAAAAAAAGAAAAAAAGAAAAAACAAAAAAAAAAGACAAAATAAAGTAAAACGCCCAAACGCCACATAAAGTGGCGTTGGGTCTCTGAAAACCAAACTTCATTCAGCGTTTCATCCAAGACACAATATGATCTCACGTTTCAAGGCAAAAAAAACAAAAACAAAAAAAACAAACACGCTAGACGCATTAGCGTTACCAAAAAGAAAAAAAAAATCAAAACACATTTTAATACTATGTTTTGGAGTGATATTTGGGGCTAAGTTTTTGAAATATGATATTTGAAACCATTTTCTTTCAGATTGTGATATATAAGGCCAACACCCCAATTTATTACAACGTGCCCGTGCATTTCAGTGGCTTAAAAGCTAGTTCGTTCAAGACGACTAAACAACAGTTAGTACAGTTTTGTAAATTGAAAGAAATTTGCCCCAAAAGTGCACGTTTCAGTCTCCATCTCAATTCTTTTGAAACACACAACTGTCTGTATATGCAGCTCTTTCTCTCACTCATGTAGGGGTGTCAAAATTTGACACGACCCGAAACCCGACACGGAAAAGTACGAATTTGGGTCGAGTGTTTTGAGTTTCGGGTCGGGTTCGGGTTGGGTAAAAATTTACCCGAAAAAATCGGGTCAGTTTCGGGTAACCTAAAATACCCGAACCCGACCCGAAAATTTAATTTATGTAATATATTATACATAATATTAAAATTTACTTTATAATTATATACATGTGTGATATATTTATAAATTATTTAAATAATTTTAATTTACATCTCATCTATTTAAATTGATATTATATTTTTTAATATAATAAAAAATATTTTATAAAATAAAAATAATTATTTTTTATCATTTTCGGGTCAAAACGGGTCATTTTCGGGTTGATTGGGTACATAACAGGTCGGGTTCGGGTTGAAATTTTCAACCCATTTCGGGTTCGGGTCGGGTTCGGATTGACCCAAAAACAGGACCGGGTACAGCAAACCCGACACGAACCCGACCCATTACCCGAAATTGACACTCTACACTCATGCTCCCACTATACAAGTTTATATGTGTGTGAATAGGTTTTCGATTATGATAAGTCACAATCTTGGCTTATCACTTCCATAAATGAGATCTCTGCATGTGAGATATGCCCCATTTGAGTGTGTTAGGTTCTTAGGTTCATAGTACCATATATTGCTGCTTTCCTTGTGGGATGTTATAGTCTTGCAGTAGTAGTAATTTATTTTAATGTTTGTTTCACACCAGAATCGTAACTAGATTTGTCCTCAAGATCGGAGCATGCAGCCGTATTAATTTGCATTAGTTTCATCATTTTTATGTACAGAGTTTGACATGTTGTGAACTTTAAACCAGTAGTTCTGCAAATTTAAAATAATTCTTTAGTTTTCGTTGCATCAAACATTTCGTTCTCACAGTTTCGAAGTTTCATACTTTGTTACACAGAAAAACAATAAGAAAGGCACTGCAATTAACTTTAAGTCTGTAATCATAATCATATGAAGTTCCACTAAATTAGTACTCCGTACTAGTGTAATTTCCATAGGAAAAGCATGGAGATAAGCATTGGAACTCTTTAGTTTAAAGTCAAGACTATTTCACTGGACATGAATACTTGCATGTGACTGACAGAAATCAACTTATCAAAGCTTTTAAAACAGTCTGCACAAGCTTCCAAATGTAGGCTTCCCCCACCTAGCTAGATTGCAAAGAATAACATGTGCAAATAGTGTTAAAATCAACATATTGCTAGGGGCCAGGGGGTAAAAAAATTCCTCAAAGTGGAACAACTAGGTAGGGGTGTCCTGTTCTGGGGCTCAAACGGTATCTTATACAATTGTTTCCGTTGCTGCTACTATTTCCAACAGGGATTTGGTATTGAGATAAAGGACTTGAACAAGTAAAAATTTAGTTGAAGCTAGTTTGGGATATTTATACAGTTGATTATACTACTACATTTAGAGGGCATTTGTCTCTCCATGCCCACACCTATGTTTATGTGGCCTATAACCATTGCTTGACACGTCCTAGCTATACTATTCTGGCCCGAAATTAAAGCTGGGCTAGTGTCTATATTTGTCAATCTCATCAAGCAGTAGTACTACTTATAGCCCACTTGGTATAGCATTTTGAATGAGATACCTCCAAGGTCATTTCAAGAGTAGTTTTGTTTCCCCAAAAAGGTTTGCATATTACTTTACTTTGTTTGGTAATGGTAATGTGCAAGAACTTTAATTTCATATGAGCCCCTACCAAACTCTTTCAAGGATTCAACTATTCAAGTATATATTTCTTGAAGCTTATTATTTATATTTTACTAAATATTTTCAACTTTAAAAGGGAAAGCTATGTTATGAGTTTATAATTGCAGAACAAGAATATCCCATGATTCCTTCTTGCAAATGGCAAGACCAACTCAATTTAATCTGAAAGGCCAGCTGAATTTGAACAGTCTCATATTAGTATCATCCATTAGTCAGAATCTAAACTTACTAAGGGGTTCTAAAAGATAAAGTAGTGTTTCAAGATAGTAAAAAAAAATTTGAGCTGCAACTGACTTTCAAAAATTAAGCTATCAAACAACGGTAGACAAAATCATATAATCAATGTTCCGAGTCCAAAACTCTCTCTTATGAGAACTTTTTTTTTTTTTTTTTTTCTAGAAGAGCATCAAGAATTCGAATTACCAATAATAATAATAATAATAAAAGTGATAACAAATTTCAAATTACTATGCCAACTGTCATCTGAATTGGACTCATAACAAATATATCATAATCTAATTCATCAAAAAAAAAAAAAAAAAAATTGAACACACACATTACATTTAAAATGTACACGTGTCTTTTTCTATTAATACTCTAATGAAAAAGTAGCGTCAGCACTTCATATAAGTTACACGTTGCCAGTTTATTGTGTCTAAATTATTGACGAACACACTGCTTAACCCTACTAACAACTTTCACCTCATCTTTCATTCAGATATTCAAAATCCTATCAGAATATATCATATCACTTCAAAGCTAGCCTGCAGCAAGAATTTAAATAAGTGAGAGCCTCTTAACAGTATTTATTGTAGTAATACTCTAGTGAGAAAGGTAGTAAGAAAAGAAAAACTTGTACCTCAAATGGCAATATGGCCAGTGGTCCCAATTATGAAGGGGCAACTTCAGACGACTTTAGCTTCTTTGGTGGAGGGTTTCCACCAGATATTACCACATAAGTATAGAAACACAGCATCGCAGCACTATAAAAAAAAAAAACGAAATTACATGCATGTTTATAGACTGCTCAAGTAAAAACCTTAAAAAATTTTGCAATTAGATGTGTACCTAACAGCAGCATAGACGAATATCGGAAATACTTTCTTTGTCTGCATAAACAATTATCACTTTCAAGTTAATGTCAAGGACAAAGCAGGTAACAAGTGGAAATATTTTGTGATGTAATTACTACCATTGTGTAAGATTGGATGTTCTTCCAGAGCAAGACAGCCGAGAGTACTGTAAAGTCGTAAGCACCCAAAAGATAAACAAAGAATGGTCAATGTTATTGGTCAAAGAAAAACAAATTAGAGAATCACTTCAAACATGTCTTTATCAATCAGAATTCTAAAGTGGCATTCAAAAGTTGACTAACAAAGTAACAGACTCCGGAAGCAGAAATTCTCTTGGTTATTGTCTTCTTGATGAAGATCTTAGAGAGAAGACGGGTATAGTATCTAATTTACAAGGTCATAAAACAAAATACATAAGAAACTGACAGAGTTGTCTATAGCTGAACCATACATGTCACATAAATTATCTAAGAACAACCAAAAAACACTAACCTGCGAAAAGGGTCTTCCTAGAGGTACTGCCTTCACCCCCTTAAGGGGGATTAAGGGTTCAAGTCTTGTCAAATGGTGCGAGGGTGTTCAATTATCAAAATGATACTAATAAAAAAATATACAATCTGAACCCTTAACATCATTGATTAAAATTTGTATACATTCTGCAATGTTACTACTACGATACCAAAAGTTAAGCAGATCTATCATGACTAACAGTATTGATGGTAGATTAACAGTATTGATTAGTATTGATGTTATTGTGGTTCTTAAAGCAGGTGGAACTATTTTAACTTCTCATAGTAAAATTGTATTGTCCATGTCATACTAACATTCAAGATGGTAATCAGTTGGGTTCAATCACAGTAAAAAGATGCACAAAACCTCTTCAATGTCATATGACTTTAGTTTCCAACTTTATAATATTTTTCTAGCATGTCATGAGCATCTAGGTCCGAACCTAATAGCGTGTTCCTTTTCTTTCTTTTTTTGTAAAGGTAGATAGACATTTAAATACACTGCACTCCGCCCCCCACTGGGTTCAAAGCCAAAACCTCTTAATACCAAGAGAGGGGTATCCGCTAAGCTAGGCTTTGCAAATCTTATAGAGCATTCTGATTTTCCAGAAGTTTTGAAAGTTTCAAGAATATATTTTCCATTTCATAATACGAGTTTTCTAGTGTGTCCCATGGGCACATACTAAGAACAAGAACACGAGTTTTGTTAGTTCCAATGATAATTAATGACTTATTTTAGTTTTACTTTTAATGTTATACAGAGTAATTTAAAACACAAACACTTATTCTTAACATGTGCCCACAGGTCACACACTAGAAAAATCGTTCACAATAAAAAAAATATTTTCCAAAGTACGTGAATTTTGAAAAATGTTACTCCATCTGTCCCCCTTGGTTCTTTACCTTGGGGTTCTGGCACGGATTTTAAGGTGCATTTTGCGGATAATTTCATAATTTATTTTTAAAATTTTCTTTTTTTGTATAAAAATAGAATTGTTCTATTTTTATATAAAAAAAATATTTTAAAAATAAGTTATGGAACTATACTTTTTAGAAGCCTTAAAATGCGTGTCAAGCCGTGAAAAAAAATGTAAAGAAATGAGAGGGACAGAGGGAGTAATATTGAAAGAAAAACGACTTTCCTTTTAAAACAAGGAAATCAAATTGAATACTTTATGACCATGCCCTTATGGATTTAAGTTGTTGGTTTTTGAGAGGCTATGTTCATTGTCCCCACCCACCCCCGGGAAAATGTTTAAAATAAAAATCCCCAATTTTTCAATGTTTTGTCAAAGATATTATACGTAGTACTCCAAAGAGACAAGGAGTGAAAGAAGTGTGCTACTGAACCACAAGGTTTAATGGTCAATCTGCACTTGTTCAACACATGGAATATTATTCCTCAAATTCTGTGGAAGGAACACATTATGCTCTGCTTGGTCGGGTGAAATGGAATGGAAAAATCATATACAAAGATTAAAGGTGGAAGAGAGGGAAGGAACAAGTGGAGTGAAAATATTAGAAGATTGCAACTTTTTTATGATGAGACTTGTGAAGAAAATGACTAGTATTGCAAGCAATGCATATGACTGGAGTGCCAAGGTCTTGGTATAAGTCCTACATGGTGGGAAGGGATGGAGTGACTTTGTAGCAATTTACGCAGGCTTTTCTGGCCAGATTTGGTGAAATAGAGACAGAGTAAGTCTTTGACAAGTTCAAGAAATTACAGCAAGTGACAACTGTAGAAGCATATTTTGATGAATTTGAGAAATGCAGAGGCCAGCTGTTGACAAATATACCAGGCTTAACAGAGGAATACTTCCTCGAGAATTTCGTTGGAGGCTTAAACACTGAAGTAAGAAGCATGATCAGACTCTTAGAGCCATCCACACTAGAGCAGGTTTTGAAGTTAGCCAGGTTCTACGAGCAATCACTTCCAGTTCAACAAAAGAAATCATGGAATGCAGGGCGTGCTAACAAGAGTGGAAGTTAGTTAAGTGGGGGAGGAAAATTCGGTGCAGAGTCTGGACAGTCAACCAACAACAACAAGACTAACTATCTTACTGCTGCATCAAGTACCAAACAGGGAGAAAATGTAGCTGCTAAACCCAGACCCCTTACAGCCAGAGAGAGGAAAGGAGGCAGAAGGGGTTGTGTGATGCAGGACAGCCCGTTAAGAAGCCCAAAGAAACTATTTGGGAACAATATTTTAGGCTTTGGAAGCCCATTAGTTAGAGTATTCTAGAATCCCTTAATTATATTAATTATTACCTTATTTAAATTAGGAAATATTGTTTAGAATTCCTATAAATATTGGATTGATTATTGTAAGCAAATCAGATTATTATTATTGATATTGGATATTATTTGTGTTATCTGTTCTCTGCGTGAGAATTGTCTCCCCCAAACCCTAATCCAGCCCCATCCCCCATCATTGTGTTACTACTATGATGAGAAGTTCATCAAGGGGGGCATGAATGCAAGAAGGCTCAGATTTTTCTAATGGTGGCAGAAGCAAATGAAGTGGAAGAGGGGAATGACCAACCTGTATTTGATAAAGAACCAGGAGAAGATAAGGATGATTGGAAGGACTAACCACTATTGTTAACTGCCATGGGAGTAGAACCAGAGATCCTTAAAGGACCTAAGCAAGGACCTTTGCAGTTTCAGGCCTGAAAAGAGCATGAAAATGCTTGTTGATGGAGGTAGTACTCTAAATTTGATATCATCTGCTGTTTGCAGGGATTTGAACCTACCACAGCAAGACATTACTTAGGTCAAAATCTCTACCCAGTTTTGTTCTCTTGAAACTTGCATCAAACACTTCGCATACATAAACAATACATAAGCGCTCTTGCATATTCCATTCAACACAAGTTCAAACACCATCTATTTTCTCTTTCAGCCTATTAATTGGTATTCCAGGCCACTATCTTCCCAGAATTCACAAAATAGTCTCTCAGTTTCAGAAATTCTGCAACACAACAATAGCCCCAACCCCTAAGCTTCTGATTTTGACAGTCCTGCCTAAAAAAAATAATGGTGAATGCTAATGAGGTTAATGCAATACTTGAAGGACACATCCAAGAGCAAGAGAAGAAGAATGCAGAGTATAAATTTTCAATTGATGAGTTGAAACAACAGATGGCTGCTATGATTAGGCAACAAACAACCATGCAAAATAGTATTAATCAATTGATTGGTCATGATAAACTAATTAAAGAGCCGCCTACAAATCAAAGAAATGTAGTTAACGAGCCTCACGATCAAGTTAGAGGAGTGAAGCTAGAGGTTCCTGAATTTAATGGCGATACTCGTGGAGATGTGTTTCTTGATTGGATACATAGTTTGGAGAGTTTCTTCAGGTGGCATAATATGAGTGATGCAAGAAAAATCTATTTTGCTGAAGCTAAACTACGAGGTACAGCTCGTATGTGGTGGGATAAAGAAAAGGAGAGCAATCGTCATGTTGGTAGAGGAGAAATCTTGTTATGGGAAGAAATGAAAGCTTTAATGAAACGACATTTTCTGCCGGCCAACTACAAGCAACAAAATCATATCAGGTTCATCCAACTGAGGCAAGATAATCTTCCTGTGGTTGATTATACTAGTAAGTTTTATCATTTGTCCACTCGTTCAGATTTTAATCTTGATGAAAGTAGCTTGGTTAGCATGTATCGATCTGGTTTAAAGCTTTCTATTTGATAGGGATCATCTATCATCATTCCTTTATCTTTAATTATTGTATTGTGCAGTTGATAGGGATCATCTATCATTATTCCTTTATCTTTAATTATTGTATTGTGCTTTAATAATTGTGCTTTAATAATTGTATTGTGTTTTAATAATTGTTGTTGGGGTGGTTGTTAGCCCTTTAATTCACTATTTATAGTGATTGATATCAAACATTGTAAGGAGCTTTGATTTATACATTTTTCCTTGGGAATAATTTTGATAATTATTCTTGAGCTATTGTAAAATACATTGCTAAATATTCTGATCTTCTATAATCTGTTATTTCACTTGATTCTACATATTGTCCAACATCAAATTGGTATCAAAGCCAAAATTCTTGGTTTTGCTGTTAAGAATCATATTCACTGTCCTTCATCACCAGAACCAACCCAACACCGCTGCCAGAACTGCTACGGCTGCTCACCGTTGTGACTGTCACCACCACTGTTCACTGTTTACTGTTCAACCACCAGTTACTGCCCACTGTTTACTATTCATCCACCGGTTTCTGTTACCGTTCACTGCCGTTGCCTACCTCACCGCTGCCACCACTGTTTAACAACCAGAAACAAGCTCACCGGAGTCTTGTAGGAGTTTCCGCTGCTTGCTGTCCTCTCGATCATCATCCACCATTGGAGAATCTGTGCCATTTCTCTTCTCGAAGCATCAAGAGTCTGTGCCTTATTGTGTTTGAATCAAAAGGGGTACCTCTGAACTCGGCCTATACATATACACCCACACTCCATATATACTTATACACTCCTATATCTATATACACACACCACTGTCACATATTTCTCTCTGATTTTGAAACACACCTGCCTTTGACTTTTAAAATCAAACCGCACCCCTGTTCCTTTTGCTTATTCAGTATCTATATCTTGTTTCCAGTAATCAGATTGTCTTTTATTACATAATTGAAAGGGAGTAAAAAAACAAAAAAACAAAAAAAAAAGGTTTTCATATTAAATTTTAGGTCCATTATTCATAATATTAGTAGTTAATTCTCCTAGCGTATTTGTGTGGATTCATTTTCTTAGTTGCATAATTATTCCATATTAGTTGCATATTTCCTGTCACGTTTATTAAATTCCTTTTAGATTAGTGATAATATCTGTCGTCGAGTTATAGTTTAATTGTTTAATTAATTACTGTCATATCTCAGCTTCTGCATTTAGGTACATCATGGTAGGTACACGTAGTGGTAGTAGCACAGGCCCCCCCTGAGCCAACTATGGCTCAAATTTTTCAGGGTATACAGACACTCACCACTAGACTGGAAGCCATGGATGCTAAGCTGGAAACTAAGCTTAATGAGGTACATGCTAGGATAGACACATTAGAACCAGTCGTCGTTGAGAATCGAGAGAGAAATCGCGACGAAGAGGTGTTCAATCCACCTCCACGTCGGGATCGTGAGGATCATCACGTTTACAGGGATCATGAAAGGGTTGAAGGTTACCGTAATTATAGGGACCATGACCCGGGACGAAACGATGTGTCAAAGATTAAAGTAGACGCCCCAGAGTTTGACGGGAGATTTGACCCTAATGCGTTCTCTGACTGGTTAGCCAGCATGGAGAAGTTTTTTGATTGGCATGATATGGATGATGGGCGTAGGGTTAGATTCGCGAAGATGAAACTTGCGAAGCAAGCTAACATCTTCTGGAGTAGTGTTGAGAGAGATCTAGAGCGCGTGGGAGAAACTCCTATTAGACATTGGGCAGAGATGAAGATACGCCTGTCTCGATACTACCTACCGAGGGGGCATAAGAATAGATTGATGGAGCAGTTTGATGATCTCTATCAGGGTACCATGCCTGTTGCTGAGTACATCAGCAAATTCAGGGAGTTTGTCCACAGATGCGATCTTAAGGAGGAGGCTCGTATGACCCTCGTTAAATTTCACAAGCAGCTGCGTCCAGAAATCAAGCAACACGTGCTCATTAATCAGATGAACACCTTAGAGGACATTTGTCAGGTTGCACTAGAGCATGAGTATCGGTTGAAGGACAACTCCCAACGAAGGAGTTCCTCATATCGGAGTCAGCCATTGAGTCGAGCTATACCCCAGAGTCGGACAATTTCTGCCTCTCAAGGGACTTCTAGGACTAGTAACACTGTGAGTACCTCCACTAGACAGTCTGTAGGTACTTCCACCATGAAGTGTTTTTACTGTCATGAACCAGGGCATAGGTCATTTGAGTGTCCGAAGAAAAAGAGTATGAACTTTGTTGGTGAAGTTGTAGATAGAGCGGTCGAAGACATCCCTATAGACGATGAGCTGTATAGTCCACATGACCCGTTGGATGAGGAGGCTGAGCAGAGTCTGCAGTGCGTAGAACGTCGGTTGGGTGTCATGCGATGCATGTACACCCAAGTGAGGGAGGACGATTGGAGGACCTCTATATTCCATATCTTTAGTAGGGTTGGGGGAGTGTCTTCTAAGGTCATTATTGATGGGGGTAATTGTCTGAATGTGGTTGCCGAGATCGCAGTTACGCGATTGAAGCTAAAGGCTGAACCACATCCACAACCTTATAGTGTCGCTTGGGTCAACAAGACGTCTATTCATGTGACTCATAGATGTCTTGTACCGATCCACCTGGAGGGTTACGAGGAGAGTGTATGGTGTGATGTACTGATGTCCTCCCCATGGATGTTGCTCATATACTCTTAGGGCGACCTTGGTTATATGATCGCAGTGTGACTCACTAATGGAGGCAAAACACTTATGTGTTTATGCATAATGGGCAAAAGGTCACCTTGCGACCAAGTAGACCTCGTGAGATTCCCAGTAGTAAGGCGAAGGTCAACAGCATACCTACACAACCAACTAAATCTCTCCATGTCTTGAAGAAGAATGAGTTTGAGAGATGTGCCTTAGAGTCTAAGGTTGTGTATATGCTAGTTGCTAGAGAGGTGAGAGACACACCCGTAGAGAGGGGTATTGAGCTTCCTAGGGATGTTCAGCAAATTCTTGACGAGTTTGCAGATATCATACCCGATGAGCTACCCCAGGGATTGCCACCTCTTAGAGACATCCAGCACGCTATAGACTTAGTCCCTGGATCTTCATTACCTAACCTGCCGCATTATAGGATGAATCCTACTGAGTAGATAGAGATGCGGCGACAGGTTGAGGAGTTGTTGAGTAAGGGATTTGTGAGAGAGAGTCTTAGCCCTTGTGCTGTACCAGCCTTGTTCACATCAAAGGCTGATGGCAGTTTGAAGATGTGTTGTGATAGTCGAGCTATCAACAAGATCACCGTCAAGTATAGGTTCCCTATACCTAGACTTGATGACATGCTAGATATGATTGTTGGAGCTCAGTTTTTCACAAAGATTGACTTACGGAGTGGATACCATCAGATTCGTATCCGGGAGGGAGATGAGTGGAAGACTGCCTTTAAGACAGCGGATGGGCTTTATGAGTGGTTAGTCCTACCGTTTGGACTATCCAACGCCCCGAGCACGTTCATGAGGGTCATGAATCAGGTGCTTCGTCCCTTTATTGGTAGGTTTGTTGTCGTACATTTCGATGACATACTCATCTATAGCCCCGCGCGTGGGGAACACTTATCTCACTTGCGACAGGTTCTGGCAGCTCTTTTACGTGAGAAGATGTATGTGAACCTGAAGAAGTGCTCTTTTGTGCGTGACTCCGTGATATTCCTTGGATTTATCGTTTCCAAAGGGTTTCTGCAGACCCTGAGAAGGTAAAAGCCATTGTAGAGTGGCCAGAACCTTCTAATATCCATGAGGTGCGTAGTTTCCATGGATTAGCTACCTTCTATAGGAGGTTTATCAGAGGCTTTAGTACCATTATGGCTCCCATTATTGATAGCATGGAGAAAGGGGAGTTTGTTTGGTCTAAATCAGCTGCGAGGGCCTTTACTGAGGTGAAGGATAAGCTGACACGTGCTCCAGTCCTCGCTTTGCCAAATTTTGGTAAGGTTTTTGAGGTAGCATGTGATGCCTCTGGCGTAGGTATAGGTGGAGTATTGAGTCAGGAGGGCCATCCCATAGCTTTCTTCAATGAAAAGCTTAACGAGGCCAAAAAGAGAGATACCACCTATGAGAGGGAGTTTTATGCTGTAGTGCAGGCACTTAGGTATTGGCGACATTATTTGTTGCCTAAAGAGTTTGTGCTCTATTCCGATCACCAAGCGTTACAGTATATTAACGCCCAGAAGAAGCTTAATCATCGACATGCTAAGTGGTTTGAGTTTGTCCAGGAGTATACCTTTGTGCTTAGGCATTGCAAAGGTAGCGAGAACAAAGTCGCTGATGCACTGAGTAGGGTATCCATTCTCCTTAACACTTTGAGTGTAGAGGTAGTCGGATTTACACATATGATCCAGGATTATCCGTTATGTCGAGATTTTGGAGAGATCTATGCTAGCTTTCAAGGTCTTAGCTCTCCACCTTCGAGAGAGTATTATGTTCATGATGGATACTTGTTTCGAGGGGTTCGCTTATGCATCCCTAGTACGTCTTTGAGGGATCATCTTGTGAGAGAGTTGCATGCGGGAGGGTTAGCTGGTCATTTTGGTCGAGATAAGACCATTGCCATTGTTGAGGATAGGTTTTATTAGCCTAGCTTGAAGAGGGATGTCGCTCGTATAATTGCAGGGTGCCGTACTTGTCAGACGGCCAAGGGTAGGAAACAGAATACGGGTTTATACACTCCTCTTCCGGTTCCTCATGCTCCTTGGGAGGAGCTTAGTATGGATTTTGTATTAGGGTTGCCTAGGACGCGTAGTGGGCATGATTCAGTCTTCGTTTTTGTGGATCGTTTTACTAGGATGGTTCACTTCATTCCTTGTAGCAAGACTGATGATGCTTCCCGTATTGCCTCCATCTTCTTTCGTGAGGTAGTTAGGATACATGGGGTCCCCTTGACCATAGTTTCCGATAGAGATGTAAAGTTTGTGAGCTACTTCTGGAGGACCCTCTGGAAGTTACTTGGGACTAGTCTCAAGTTTTCTACCGCCTATCATCCACAGACTGACGGACAGACTGAGGTCGTTAATAGGAGTCTAGGTGATTTGATTAGGTGTCTTGTAGGGGAACATGTGTCTAGCTGGGATAGGATTTTGCCTACAGCTGAGTTTGCCTATAACAGTTCTGTTAATAGGTCTACAGGGGTCAGTCCTTTTGAGGCCTATATCGGCCGTCAGCCTAGGAAACCCGTTGATTTGGTTCCACTTCCACCTACATATAGGTCTAGCGAGTCTCCAGAGTCTTTTGCGCGTCACATTCATGAGTTGCATGCTGAGATACGACAGAAAATTAATTTAAGCAATGAAAATTATAAGTCTGCTGCAGATGTTCATCGCAGGTTTCAGGAATATAATGAAGGTGATCAAGTTATGTTGCGACACCGCACTGAGAGGTTACCTCCTGGTGCTTGGAAGAAAGTGCATGCTATGAGGATGGGACCATTTCGAATTCGAAAGAAAGTTGGTACTAATGCTTATGAGTTAGATCTTCCTAGTGGTATGTCTATTGACCCTGTGTTTAATGTAGAAGATCTTACTCCTTTTCATGAACCAACTGATATTTATACATCTTCAACACTTTCTTCACCTGATATCCCTTCATCTTTACCACCTGTTACTACATCAGTTCCTTCTGACCCCATTGAGCCCATATCTACCCCACCGGTACTGGTGCCTCCTATCCCCCCTTATGTTTCTTCACCGCAGACAGTTGATGTGCCTATTGACGTTCTGGATGAGAGGATTGTGCCAACTCGACGTGGTGGTGGTTATCGACAGTACTTGGTTCATTGGAGTGGTAGATCAGAGGATAAGCGTACTTGGATCAGCACCTCAGAGTTTCGCCGACTTGGCCCTGATCTTTTTACGAGCTATACGGAGTTCAGTTCGACAGAGCCGAACTTTTCTTAGTAGGAGAGAGTTGATAGGGATCATCTATAATCATTCCTTTATCTTTAATTATTGTATTGTGCAGTTGATAGGGATCATCTATCATCATTCCTTTATCTTTAATTATTGTATTGTGCTTTAATAATTGTGCTTTAATAAGTGCGCTTTAATAATTGTGCTTTAATAATTGTATTGTGTTTTAATAATTGTTGGGGTGGTTGTTAGCCCTTTAATTCACTATTTATAGTGATTGATATCAAACATTGTAAGGAGCTTTGATTTATACATTTTTCCTTGAGAATAATTTTGATAATTATTCTTCAGCTATTGTAAAATACATTGCTTAATATTCTGATCTTCTATAATCTGTTATTTCACTTGATTCTACACATTGTCCTACATCACTATTGCTAAAAGAATGTCCGGTAATCTTTATTACTCTCTAACTGATATAATGCAAGCTGCTCAACAAATTGAGGAACAGTTGTTTGGTAATTTCGGGGAAACCCTTGCCTCGAGTTATAAGTCACCGGGCTCATTGTCTAGTGTTAATCCGGGACGAGTTTCACCCCACGACAGAATTCGTACAATAAAATCAGCAAAATTCAGTCTGATAAGGATCTCAAGTGTTTTAACTGCAACGGGACAGGTCATAAATATTTTGAGTGTCCTCCTCCAAAAACACCAAACCCGGGTAAAAGAGTAACATTCATTGAAAAGGGTGAAGAATGCCCTCCAGATGGTTATAATGAGACGACTGATGAGGAACAAAAGGTGTGTGATGAGTTAGAAAATTGTCTTGGAGCTATGCAGTCATCACACTTGGGCGAGAATACTAAAGTTGTTCAAGCACATAATCGTCAACAGATATTTCAGACTAGAGCTACATGTTTTGATAAAATCTGCTCCGTGATTATTGACACCGGTAGTTGTACGAATGTGATATCTAGTGATACAGTTCGACAATTAGGTTTGAAGGTGGAGCCTCATCCCGAGCTTTATGACATAGCATGGATTGATAATGCAAAGCTGCGAGTGCGGGAACGCTGTCTGGTGACATTTTCAATTGGGAAGTTCAAAGACAAAGTTATGTGTGATGTTTTGCCTGTCAAGCTCTGCAACATTATTTTGGGACGTCCATGGCTTTCTGATCGTGATGCACATCATGTTGCTCGTCCTAACACTTATTCTGTTGTCAAATGAGGCACAACTTATATTCTTACTTGTGCTTGCCCTCATGTGCCGCTCTTGCGTAAATCTTTGGTGCTTCATCGTGTTCCTTATGTTTTATTCTAGAAGCCCAAAGAAACAATTTGGGAACAATATTTTAGGCTTTGGAAGCCCATTAGTTAGAGTATTCTAGAATCCCTTAATTATATTAATTATTACCTTATTTAAATTAGGAAATATTGTTTAGGATTCCTATAAATATTGGATTGATTATTGTAAGCAAATCAGATTATTATTATTGATATTGGATATTATTTGTGTTATCTGTTCTCTGCGTGAGAATTGTCTCCCCCAAACCCTAATCCAGCCCCATCCCCCATCATTGTGTTACTACTATGATGAGAAGTTCATCAAGGGGCATGAATGCAAGAAGGCTCAGATTTTTCTAATGGTGGCAGAAGCAAATGAAGTGGAAGAGGGGAATGACCAACCTGTGTTTGATGAAGAACCAGGAGAAGATAAGGATGATTGGAAGGACTAACCACTATTGTTAACTGCCATGGGAGTAGAACCAGAGATCCTTAAAGGACCTAAGCAAGGACCTTTGCAGTTTCAGGCCTGAAAAGAGCATGAAAATGCTTGTTGATGGAGGTAGTACTCTAAATTTGATATCATCTGCTGTTTGCAGGGATTCGAACCTACCACAGCAAGACATTACTTAGGTCAAAATTAACTTGCCTAATGGAGATCAATTGGTCAGTAAAACCATCTGCAAGGATTTTACTTGGAAATGGGATGACAATGAGTTCCATGTTAGTGCTCATGTGGTGGACATGCAAGGCTGGGCTATTATCTTGGGAGTTGAATGGCTTTCCCAACTAGGAAATGTCAACTGTAATTACCAGACTCTTACACTACAGTATAATTGGATGGTAAAGATGTTATCATCTCATCTGCTTCAGTAACTGAGATAGTGGGGCAATGTTCACAACTTACAGAAGTAATTCCTCACTGGAAAGAGCAAATCATTGAAAGCTACCTTGGGGATTTAGAGATGCAACAACTGATAGCTAAGGCTGCAGTTGACCTTTCTGGGTCAAGGGAATATTACTTGAAGGATGGACTACTGAGGTACAGGGGCAAGTGGGTGGTTGGTAACAAATTAACAATGGTGGATTGAGAAGGCAAATCTTTGAACAGATCTACAAATTACATGGCTTACCAGAAACAATAGTGAGTGATAGGGACAGTTTGTTCCTTAGTGAATTCTGGCAAACTCTTTTCAAGCTTGCTGGTACCAGAATTAACTTAAGTACTGCCTACCATCCACAATCCGATGGAAGCACAGAAAGGATCAACCAGTGCCTTGAGCAATACCTGAGAAGTATGACTAGTGATGTGCCAAGAAATTGGTCTTCTTGGCTAGCAGCTGCAGAATGGTGGTATAATACCACCTTCTACACAGCCTTGAACACTACACCTTTCCAAGTGGTGTATGAAATTAAACCCAGACACTTAGCTTGTCTGGACAGAGCCCATACTAACCTGGATAGTTTGGAAAGTTGGTTAAATGAGAAGCAGCAGCAGTGGTCTAGACTTAAAAGAGTTGCTAGAGGTGGCACAGGCAAAAATGAAGGCTTATGCTGATGCTAAGAGAACTGAGAGGGTTTTCCAGCCAGGGGAGTGGGTCTATCTAAAGCTGCTTATCTAAAACTCTTAGCTAAGTACTTTGGTCCTTATGAGATACTTGAGAAGATTGGACCAGTTGCCTACAAGTTAGCCCTACCAGAGACCTCTAGAGTACACCAAGTCTTCCATGTGTCTCAGTTGAAGAAAGCAGTTGGGCAAAACAAGGATCAGAAACAATTGCCTCAAGTTAATGAGCAGGGCACTTTTGTTCTCAAACCTCTGAGAGAATTGGGTTCTAGAAGTATTCACCATAAGGTGGTTTATCAAAAGCTGATTCAATGTTTTGGCTGTAGTGTGGATGAGGCCACTTGGGAGGATGAGGAGCAAATAAAGTGTGCTTTTCTAGAATTCCTGAAACCATGAGGACATGGTTGGTTTGAAGAGGGGTGGGATGTCAGACACTGTGTTAGTACTATGCTAGTAATAGAAGTATATACCAAGTAGCAGTAGTAGTTGTTATGAGCTGTAGTTTTCGGTCATTGCAAAGTTAGTTACTTTGTATGCCTATAAATACCAATGTTCTGTGTACATTTCCCTATTATGAATGATATATGAAATGAAATATTTTCCACCACTTCTCTCTCTCTCTCTAGAGTTTCTCTTTCTTTCTCTGCAAGTCTGTCTTCTCTCTCTATTTCTCTGATCTGATCTCTCTGTCTCTCTTATCTCTCTGTTTCTCTTCTCTTTCAAGCTGTTCTATCTCTTACATAACAGAAAAGTAGAAAAATAGCAACAAAACAGTTCAGGAACTCACAAGTCCTGGAACTCACAAGTCCTGAGAAACTTAAAGGAAAAAACTAAATATTCATGACACAAACAGGCCCATTGACTATGAAATGATCAACCACTGCTTTATTTTATTATATATGCTTAGTTTTTTTTTGACACACACAAAACATGGAACTTCGATAGAAAGACATCCTTAACTTAAAGGAATTTAATGATTTAAACGCAAGCACTTATTGAACAGCCCAGAATGGCAGAATTCGACACAATACCTGCTTGTCCCAGTACAAAAGGAATACTCGACTTTCCTTGTCTCCAGACCTTTAAGCTATAAATGCTAAGGGCCAACAGAGCACCTCCAAAAAACAATCCATTGCTTAAAGTAGAAAGGTTCCTCGAGAAAATAGAACCTATCAGCCCCCAGCTTAGGACAAATCCACCTAGCACGAGATACAAAAATGTTATGCATGAGTAGAAAATTTTTCCACCCTAGTAAACATTTTTACCCTTCAGTTATCAGGTAATATAAAACAATATAATAGTTAACTAACTTATCATAAAGGAATTCGAAAATACCTGAACAAGATTTCTGAGATATCTAATAAATTGTAAGTCCTTTAAGCAACATAATTACTATGGATGTTAGACGTGTGATCTGATGTTTAGATTTAATTAATACAATGGATAGATCAGTCTAAATACAGCAACTCCATTGTCAAAGCAAAATAATCTAATCACGTTTATAAACTCATCTTTTGTAAAGGATGACAGAAAAACATAAGCACAAAATATCTGCTCCTTATGGTTGGAAACTGAACCATCATCATGTATGATGCAACTGATAATTCCATGCTACCCTTTCAGCAACAGTGCATACAGGGTAAAATAGTTACTACTATGCTTCGGGGAAGAGAAAATACACTTAAAATTATTAGTTCCCACCAAATACTTGGTAAAGTACAACAATCAATAGTTACTTCTTATGGTGGGAAATACAACTACTGTATCTCTCTTCCACATGATAAATCTGTGCTACCCGTCCAGCAGTGCATACAGAACACAATAACTAATTAGCTACTGCTATGCTTTGGTAATTTAACAGCACGGCAGCAATGAAAATATTAATAGTTTTGACACCGACGTGTTCCTGTTTCTTTAATTTGCTGTGCTTTCTTTAGATCTACAGGCTCGTTTGATTTTCCTCAGCTTGCGCCTACTCGTGATTTTTTGTGTTTGGGTTGATGGGATCATTTCCACGCTCATGATATGTACATTTGATTCCAAGACCAAAAAGAGATAGGAAACTTTAATTATAACTATATGCGGCTTGGATTCCAGATATTAAGACCTTAAAAGAATATT
Organism: Saposhnikovia divaricata; assembly: GCA_036435485.1. Lineage (NCBI taxonomy): Eukaryota > Viridiplantae > Streptophyta > Magnoliopsida > Apiales > Apiaceae > Saposhnikovia > Saposhnikovia divaricata. Next base: position 90,816,049 of record CM071596.1, read on the forward strand.
TGCTCAATGGAAAGTCAACACTTCATAGACATTCCAGATATACACTAATTCAATAAAAATATTTGAAAGCTCGCCTTGTTTTCATGTCAATGGCAGAATTATATGCCAAATTGATATACATGTATATATATTTCTTTAGGTAGGTAATCAGTGTTCATTTCCACGGAAACTACGAGTGCACCATCTACGCGGTTATTGTGAAGCAATGATTATAAACTTCATAAAAAGTGGATCATTAGAGTTTGTTGGCCAATATCTTAGATAATCGTAACCACAATTTTAACACATTGTTCAGTAAAGGTTTCATGTGAATTCCTTACAGTGTGATCTAGCACTAAAAAAGTAACAATTTTTTTTTTGAAAAAAAAAGTAACAATTTACTTAAACAGAACTAACCATATGGAATTCCAAAACAAAAATCATGGATCTTGGCTCCTTTTTTTTCTTCAGCGACAACATCATCTAAAGGGTCACTCGTCAAATTTTCGTTGACATGCTCTTCTTCATCAGAATAAATGTTCTCAGATATACCATTGTTTGATACCACTGGATCTTCTGTATAGCTTACAGTGGCCTTACGCTCAGAACAAGATACTGCAATGTCACGTGCACCTTGACTTTTAACAGTAAGTACCTAAAAAAATCGGTTATTAAATCACCAAAATAATGTACCAAATGACCGTTAGTACCAGCTTGACCCTATAGTAATTTAGGCCTTTTTCATCATGGGACTTCAACCCGATTGATGGGAATGAGAATCTAATACATATTTGTATCATTCCCATTCACATTCCCATTCCCATCAACCAAGTACAAATCCCATGATTCAAACGGCACCTAAGTTCACACACACACACCGACATCGGTTTTACCCACAAATTGGTGATATTTGTAGCTAACAACAACATCAAACTTCCCCATTAACCAGGTAGAAATCCTATGATCCAAACGGCACCTAAGTTCACACGTGTTTCACCACGAATGCTTAACATTTCTTGCTAACAACAACATCGAAATTTCATAATCATCAAGTAATTCCATCATAAACCTAAACTTAATTACCGAAAAACTACACGACAACCAATTCAAACAGCTGCACAGTACATGAACATAATTCTCCGATTAAACATCGAAAACTAGAGTCAAAATTCAGTAACAATCACATCAGGACTTGCACAAAATAAACAATTAAAACAAAAACAGTTAATTATGTGATTAAAACAACAGAGAAACTAGGGTTTTGAAAAAGACGATAATAACCTTAGGGCGCAAGTAGAATCGGGCGTGAAAACAGTGTCGCCGATGGATAAAAGTGAAACAAGACAGCTGAGAGATTGCCAACGACATCGCAAAAATCTATGTATATTTGCTGAGCTGATTTGAAATTTAAAATCTCGAAATAATATGATGCGTGTGGCTGTTTAATTCTAATTTGTTAGAGTCTTGACTTGATTACTCGGCAACGAACAGATCGTAGTACTGCAATTTTCTAATTTGGCTGCGACTGCTCCTTCCATTATTATATTTTTTATTATTGATTTTCTATTTGGGTGATCGCCCAAAATATTAATGAGGGGAAATTGGTCGGTCCTTTTTACTGATCGGACACGGTACATCGTGTACCGTGATATGAGAGGTGTTGCAGAACGCGATCTTCCGTAACAGGGCATGATACGGAACTGAGTCTTCCGTGTTATGCATGATACGGATCTTCCGTGTTATGCATGATACGGAAGACCATGCTCCGTGACTGTGCTGCGCACTCACCTAATACGGAACACCGTCTACCGCATCATGCATAACACGGAAGACGCAGCTCCGTATCTACATAATACGGAGGACGATTCTCCGCATCATGATAACATGGAGGACGATTCTCCGTATCCCGTCGGTATTTCGGGCTATTTTTTTCAAAATCAGTATTTTGAGCAAAAACTTGTGAAAAATAGGCATTTTGGTAATTCTCTCTTTCTACTTCCATTTCGGCAAGAATATAAAAATAATAATTTTTCAATCAAAATTAACAAAAATAATAATAGTCTGATGTGTCGGTTACTTTTAACGATTGTGATACGAATTTGTGAATTGGATATCTCATTTTTATAAGATACCCATTTCACAAATGCATAACTTCCAAATATTCTTTTTTATGATATTGCCATTTTTTTATAAATAATAAATTTATTTTTTTGCGATACCCATTTATGCATTTATAAGTTGGGTATCATATATGTAATACCCAAATAAAATACGTATTATATATGAATACCCAACTTCCAAATACATATCATATATAAATATATATATAGAAAAAATATTAAAACATCTTAATACCCCAACCTGAATACCCAATTATGATTTGAGTATTCTAATGGGTAAATTTAACGGCACTTCTCAAAATGGATATTTTAGTTTAGTCCAATTAAAAAATGGGTATTATTCACTTTCATCTACAAAAAATATTTGTAAAATTTTAGTTAGAACTTTATATATTTAGCAAAAAGATAAATTTTCTATATTTGTACAAAAAGAATCTACAATAATTTAATAATTTTTTTTTATAAATTTAAAAGGGCATGTTGGCTGTTGGCATACATGTTTAAAGCATATGCGTCAATACTAAAATAAATTGGTTTGTTAGACAGTTAACGAATTTGCGGAATTTGGTATTGCAATGCTTTTTGATCTATAAATCTATTACTTATTCTATCAAAAATTGAAACGGTAGATGTATTGATTAAAATTCATATTTTTATTGATTAGTTGGTCGATTCAGAACACTTGATTTTTCATATTTTTTTGGTACTCTGTGTTTTTCATTTTCATGTCAAACATATGCTTAGTAGAAAACTTCTTTTTGCTATGAGATGGTATAATATTAATCGAGACAACGGTGGCAACTGGCAACTTCTCAATACTCATACATGTTCTGAATTTTCGGGGTGGTGATTTTAAATAGCTAGACACTTCTCCAGGAGAAATAAATTTAAGAAAATCAGTTCAACCTGCTCTTTAGTGGCTATACACATCCCGAAACTAAATCTGTCAACTGAAGAAGAAAGAAATAGGAATGATGAAGAGGTGAAGATGTGTTTTAGTTACGCAAGAACTGAGAAGTAATATTAATGTGAGGTGGTGGCAGGGAAAAGACAGCTTGTTTTCAAGTCTAAGGAGTTTATGCTCCGTTATGGGAGTGGTGGAGGTCCATCTATCAAGTCCATATATAATGATGAAGGCCCATCATTGTAGAAGCCCAAGATCAGTGGAAATAACGGTCCAATCATCTGACCATGTCTCTCCAGTAGTGGGATAGTAATGATACACATTCCTCACTTTTGTGCAACGGTCAGAAATGTGGGACACTTCATTCCACCTTTTCCACCTACCAATGATTCACAACCACACTATAAATAAGAGAGGAAGCTATTTAAGGAAAAGGGATTACAACTCAAGTATTCTCTAAACACAAACACTCTACGTTTACCTATATCTCTCTAAAAGAACCGGAATACTCATTCTTACGCCGGAGGTGAATCGGGGGTTAACACCCTCGCATTCTTCTTCTTTTGCAGGTCCAAATAAAGGATCCACCTGACAGAAATCTGGTTCCAACATTTGGCGCCGTCTGTGGGAACGTAGAGATACTTTTGTGTTGAAAATCAAAGCCTGCCAACAGCTTGGCTGATGAAGAAACTTCGGGATGAACAGCGGTGGCCGAAGGAAGAAGGTTGTGGCCGAAGGAAGAAGGCCGGGGTCGAAGGAAGAAGGCTATGGCCGAAGGAAGAAGGCCGGGGCCGAAGGAAGAAGGCTATGGCCGAAGGAAGAAGGCCGGGGCCGAAGGAAGAAGGCTGTGGCCGAAGGAAGAAGACTGAGGCCGAAGGAAGAACGTTGAGGCCGAAGGAAGAAGGCTGTGGCCGAAGGAAGAAGGCTGAGGCCGAAGGAAGAAGGCCGTGGCTGAAGGAAGAAGGCTATGGCCGAAGGAATAAGGCATGTTAGGTTGTTCACGGGATGAACGACCGAAAATGCAGTCATGCAAGGCTGAGGCCGAAGGAAGAAGGCTGTGGCCAAAGGAAGAAGGCTGTGGCCGAAGGTGGATTAAGCTGAGGCTGATCGAAGGGATTTGGCCTAAACAAAGGAGTTAGGTTGACCGAAGGGATTTGGCCGAAGCAAAGGAGTTTGGCCGACCAAAGAGGATTTGGCCGAAGCAAAGGAGTTTGGCCGAAGCAAGCTCAATCATAGAAGATTAAAGTTGAGAGCGACCGAACGGATTGGCCGGCTAAAGGAGTTAGGTCGACCGAAGGGATTTGGCCGAAGAAAAGATAAAGCCGAATGAAAGAACAAAGCCGAAGGTGGGAGTCCGCAAAAAAAAAAATTGCACAAGGATGAAGACGAGTCCAGAGGCTCCGAATCACACCCCCGAAAAGCTAGGACGAGAACTACTGCCACGTCCGACTCCAAAGATAAGGAGTATGAAGCACCCAAAGGGGAGAAAAGAAAGAGTCTCCTCGCGAATCAAGCTAGCTGGGGACGTACAAGCTTCGGCGACCCTACCGGTAAGCGTACTGAACGCCCCCGATTTCATATTTAAATGTGTTTTCAGTTCGCCCAAAGTACAATTAAATGTTCAAAATCTAGTACGAGGCTTAAACAGACCCATATTAGGAGCCGACCGAACAAAATATGTGTCCTTTTTAAGCATTTAGCATTCAAGGCACTCATAATTTAAAATAGGTGAACCACTTAGATTAACTCATCCTTAAATACTGGGGGAAATATTGTAACATCCCAAATTTTTGGGATATTAATTCTAAATACCAAACTTAAATAAACGAAATTCTTTATTCAAATACTCCAAAATTAACGAAAGTCAAAGCAGCGGTCAAACTCAAATAATTCAAGAACATAAAATCGGAGACGCAGCTCCACAATCCAATATTCAATATCTAATAAAGTACTGAAAATTTATTCAATAATTCGATAAGTCTTTTCCAATGATATCATCTAAATCAAGTAGCACGTAATCCATACAGTCCACATCCTTAATCTTAATAAGCTTCCAAAAGTTTGGACCTGAAATATATTGAAACAATGAGCTGCGAAGCCCAGAAAGTAACTATCGCCCAACGGCTCAAAAATAATATTTTTTTAAAAGAGAATAAAATTTCTGAAATTTTAAATCGATACAAAATTCAAAACAATAAAATCATATTTTATTCCCACAGTTCTAAATTACGGTCACACTAAACCAGTGACACGGTTCTATGTTCGATGGGGGCCAGTTTACGTATCTATGTGTTCCGGAACGCGCGTAAACTAGTTCTATGATTCTATATGCCACACTATCCAGTGACCGGATTCTATGATTCGATACGCAACTAAAACTGGGGAATTCTAAAATAATTCTTTTCTAAATCAATTTTCGATATCACAATTTCAATAACCAAATCAAACAGATATTTTGAAACAGAATAAAACAGATTTTATAATAATAATGAGCAACGAAAAGTCACTTACCTCGAATGCGATACAAACCCTGAAAATTAATACACGAACTGTTCCTATAATTTAATTAATAAGCAGGAGACAATTAATAAATATCCTGATGCATAGCAATCACTCATTTTAATTATTACCAATGTACACTATAACTCATAATTATACATAAAAGGAGACAAATAAGCCTTAAAACCCAACACTAAACATGCCTTAATCAAAAGCTACGCATGTTAACATATTCATATTAACATATAAACCTATTTTAAACAAAATCAACTAATACTATACTAAGTGGATTTTTTTTTAATAATAATCATTGTGAAATTAAAAATCAAAATCAAACTAATTAAATTATACATAGTATTATCTTATTTTTAAATTACATTAACAAAAATCATAATAATTCATGTATGCATCAAATCTCATGCGTATACCTAAAATTTGGTAAATCAAAATATGGCAGATAACAATTCACAAACACAATTATATATATATATAACAGGAGGTTCATCATATGCTATTCATCTACATAATTACATAATTAAATAAGGGTGTGCATGACGTATAAGACATGTATATCAATGAGCATGCAGATGATGGAGATGGTAATTCTTGTAACATATAAAAGCATTCGAGACACAAATATTAAAAACGAAGGGAGAAGTACAAGGCGTACCTCTCGAAAATTGAAGGGCTGTACGAGTTTATTCTTTATCTCTAGGGGTCCTTATATAGGCACATACAAAAACCTAATTTAATTTAGGTAATTGTAAAACTTCTTCCTAAAATTTTTAATAACCTCTTCAAGTAAATATCTAAATTATAATAAAAGATTCTAGCACACATAATTACCATAATTAAAAAGATGTCGATTCACAAAATTATTTTCACGCTTCTTTCTATTAATAACGAATCTTATCTTTTTATTAAATAACTTGTTCAAAAAGAATTCTAGAATGTTCTAATTAATAAAATAATCTAAATAAAATTACATTAATGTATAATAATAAATGAATAAAAATCGGGGTTTTACATTCTTCCCTCCTTAAAAGAATTTGGTCCCCAAATTCACAAAATAACATCAAATAAGTTACAAGTAAAAATAAATCATACCTTAATTACGATTGTTCGCGCGACTTTCCGTGAGCATAAATACACGTCCAGTGGTCTTGTTATCTGCTTCTTTCCTTGGTGGTGGATTATGTGGGCATTGAGCAATCCTGTGTCCGACTTCACCGCAATGAAAGCACGCACCTCTGTTCCAACGACACTCTGTATCAACATGGTTCCCGCCACACCTAGTGCACTTATCTTGATTTCTTTGTCCTCCCAATCGGTCATACACGTAAGGTTTCTTGAGTGGTCCCCCTTGAGAAGATTGTCCACCAGTTGGAGTGAACCGTTTCTTGTTCCAGTTGCTTGTCGCCTTTTCAGATTCAGCTAGGCCTCTCTCGATTACCAAAGCCTTGTTAAGAACAGCCTCGTACGTCTGGAGTTCAAAAGACGCCACCGAATTTCTAATGTCGGTTCGAAGTCCCTCTTCCAATCTCCTTGCTCGGCTGCTTTCATCTGCCACTAAGGTCGGTGCATACTTCGAGAGCTTTGCAAATTTCGCTTCATATTCAGTAACAGACTTTCCACCTTGCTCAAGCCGAATGAAGTCCCTTTCCTTTTGCAGACGAATGGTTCTAGGAAAGTACTTGTCTTCTAGAGCCTTCTTGAACTTTGCCCAGGTGTATGTTCCGGTTCCCCCTTCAGCGGTTGCGGTCTCGTTCTTCCTTTTCTCCATGAGCCACCAGTCATAAGCACTGCCTTGTAATTGATACACAGCTAAGGTGACCTTCTGTTTATCATTGCTTCCTAGCAGTCCGAAAGCCTTCTCCATTTCTTGTATCCACATCTCGATTATGGACGGATCAGTTGCCCCATCAAAAGTTGGTGGGTTCAAACGCTTGAACTGAGAGACGATATTCTGCTGTCTGGGTTGCTGATTCACGAGTGTAGCTAGAGTCTCGGCTAGCTGGTCGAATACATTTCCACCATCACCATTGTTGTTGCCATTCTGATTGTTATTGTTGTTGCCTTGATTGTTATTGTTGTTGCCCTGATTGCCATTGTTGTTGCCTTCTCCGTCCATCTTTTCTAAAAACAACAAACTTTCAAACTTATAATCAATGATCAAAAACCACAAAAGTCAAATAGGTCAAATAATCACACAAACAAGTGCCCTAAATTCAAAATAATTTACAAACTTAAAGGTCAAAACCTATACAATAATTTGTAGGATCGCATCCTAGGGAATGTACTAGTCCCATACCTAATACACTCCGAAGGAAAACCTAGGCTCTGATGCCAACTGTAACATCCCAAATTTTTGGGATATTAATTCTAAATACCAAACTTAAATAAACGAAATTCTTTATTCAAATACTCCAAAATTAACGAAAGTCAAAGCAGCGGTCAAACTCAAATAATTCAAGAACATAAAATCGGAGACGCAGCTCCACAATCCAATATTCAATATCTAATAAAGTACTGAAATTTATTCAATAATTCGATAAGTCTTTTCCAATGATATCATCTAAATCAAGTAGCACGTAATCCATACAGTCCACATCCTTAATCTTAATAAGCTTCCAAAAGTTTGGACCTGAAATATATTGAAACAATGAGCTGCGAAGCCCAGCAAGTAACTATCGCCCAACGGCTCAAAAATAATATTTTTTTAAAAGAGAATAAAATTTCTGAAATTTTAAATCGATACAAAATTCAAAACAATAAAATCATATTTTATTCCCACAGTTCTAAATTACGGTCACACTAAACCAGTGACACGGTTCTATGTTCGATGGGGGCCAGTTTACGTATCTATGTGTTCCGGAACGCGCGTAAACTAGTTCTATGATTCTATATGCCACACTATCCAGTGACCGGATTCTATGATTCGATACGCAACTAAAACTGGGGAATTCTAAAATAATTCTTTTCTAAATCAATTTTCGATATCACAATTTCAATAACCAAATCAAACAGATATTTTGAAACAGAATAAAACAGATTTTATAATAATAGTGAGCAACGAAAAGTCACTTACCTCGAATGCGATACAAACCCTGAAAATTAATACACGAACTGTTCCTATAATTTAATTAATAAGCAGGAGACAATTAATAAATATCCTGATGCATAGCAATCACTCATTTTAATTATTACCAATGTACACTATAACTCATAATTATACATAAAAGGAGACAAATAAGCCTTAAAACCCAACACTAAACATGCCTTAATCAAAAGCTACGCATGTTAACATATTCATATTAACATATAAACCTATTTTAAACAAAATCAACTAATACTATACTAAGTGGATTTTTTTTTAATAATAATCATTGTGAAATTAAAAATCAAAATCAAACTAATTAAATTATACATAGTATTATCTTATTTTTAAATTACATTAACAAAAATCATAATAATTCATGTATGCATCAAATCTCATGCGTATACCTAAAATTTGGTAAATCAAAATATGGCAGATAACAATTCACAAACACAATTATATATATATATAACAGGAGGTTCATCATATGCTATTCATCTACATAATTACATAATTAAATAAGGGTGTGCATGACGTATAAGACATGTATATCAATGAGCATGCAGATGATGGAGATGGTAATTCTTGTAACATATAAAAGCATTCGAGACACAAATATTAAAAACGAAGGGAGAAGTACAAGGCGTACCTCTCGAAAATTGAAGGGCTGTACGAGTTTATTCTTTATCTCTAGGGGTCCTTATATAGGCACATACAAAAACCTAATTTAATTTAGGTAATTGTAAAACTTCTTCCTAAAATTTTTAATAACCTCTTCAAGTAAATATCTAAATTATAATAAAAGATTCTAGCACACATAATTACCATAATTAAAAAGATGTCGATTCACAAAATTATTTTCACGCTTCTTTCTATTAATAACGAATCTTATCTTTTTATTAAATAACTTGTTCAAAAAGAATTCTAGAATGTTCTAATTAATAAAATAATCTAAATAAAATTACATTAATGTATAATAATAAATGAATAAAAATCGGGGTTTTACAAATATGCTAGGTATCAAATACCAAAGACGCATAGTCATGCTAGGCTACGGCCAAAGACGCATAGTCATGCTAGGCTACGGTCGAAGACGCATAATCATGCTAGGCGACGGCCGAAGACGCATAGTCATGCTAGGCTACGGCCGAAGATGCATAAAATTAAAATTAACATGCTAGGCTACGGCCAAAGACGCATAGTCATGCTAGGCTACGGCTGAACACGCATAGTCATGCTAGGCTACGGCTGAAGACGCATAATCATGCTAGGCTACGGCCAAAGACGCATAGTCATGCTAGGCTACGGTCGAAGATGCATAAAATTAAAATTAACATGCTAGGCTACGGCCAAAGACGCATAGTCATGTTAGGCTACGGCCAAAGACGCATAGTCATGCTAGGCTACGGCCGAAGACGCACAGTCATACTAGGTTGTTCACAAAGAAGAACGACCGAACACGCTAGGCTACGGCCGAAGATGCATAAAATTAAGAAGAACGATGCATAGGCAAGCCGAAGCCGAAGATGCATTACTATACAGAAATTATGCTAATGGAGCCTCCCGAAGATGGACCAAAAAAGGTGGCCTTCATTCTAGCAAAGCCCGATTGAAGCCCGGGGACATGTTGGAGGTCCATCTATCAAGTCCATATATAAGGATGAAGGCCCATCCTTGTAGAAGCCCAAGATCAGTGGAAATAACGGTCCAATCATCTTCAACGGTCATCTGACCATGTCTCTCCAGTAGTGGGATAGTAATGATACACATTCCCCACTTTTGTGCAACGGTCAGAAATGTGGGACACTTCATTCCCCATTTTCCACCTCCCAATGATTCACAACCACACTATAAATAAGAGAGGAAGCTATTCAAGGAAAAGGGATTACAACTCAAGTATTCTCTAAACACAAACACTGACAAGGCCGTCGCGTGCCTATCAAATAATAATTTCTAACAAATCCTTCTAACTATGTAGTAGGGTAAGTCAGAGTCGATCCCACAGAGACAAACGTATCAATCACCAGTTATTTCTGATTTAATTCGTCTAAGCAAGTAACACAATAAATTTTGAGAAATTATTAAACTAATTTATACTAAAGAGAATTGTGTTTATATTAATCAAGTATTAAAAACATCCAGAATTAAGTATCCCCACTAGCATGAATTAATGCAATCGTGAATTTCCTCCCCAATTAATCGTGCACTACTCAACAAGAAAGATGCGCCCTATAAATACCAATAAACCCTCTCGAGTATTAATGGCTTCTCTAAAAATACAATCAAACCTATTCTCATGGTATTATGCAATTCAGAGACATTAATCACAGCATCCTAATTTCCTAACAATCCATTCTACCTATTCTCATGGAGAATTTCATGTTCTTATTGGATAAATCACAACCATCTAGATCCAACTCTCGCTGATAATTAGATATTGGTTCAAACAATACACATAATCACGTCTGATTTGTAATTGTTAATTTAAACAACTCAATAAGCAAGAGCAATTAAACAATCAAATTGGGGGAATTGGAAAATTCACACATCAATCATAACTAGGGTTCTACTTAACCCTAGATTAATAATCTACTCACTCATAATTGAATTAACAAAACAAGAATTATAAGATGAACACATAATTATAAGAATAGAGAAAAACCTTCAATCTTCAATCTTTGCACAAAATAAAAGTCTCGTCCTGTCTCTGTCTCTCTATACGTATCTATATATCTCCCCCTAATAATAATAATCTCTGATGTTTTTATATGTCTCTAATAAAAATATTTTTTACAAGTACGTTTCCAAAATTTAATAGATTTTCAAGAAAAATTCGTAGTTGACTTCTCTCCAGTAATTCTGGGCCGCTCCAGTTGTAATATGACATCTGGACCATCTTAGAATGATAGAAAATTTAATTATCTTCGTGTGGGCTGTTGAATCGCCCAATTCTGACTTGTAGAACTCAAGATATGGTCCAAACAGTGAAGTACGCGCGTGCAGCCCAACAAATCCGAATTTCCTTCTAATAAATCTCCAATTAAGCTCTTTATTCTCCAATCCTTCCAAGTTTAGAATTTCCTTGCTTCCTACAATAAAACATTAAAATCTAATTAATAAAAATCCAATTAAATGCAAAATATAATAAATATGAGGAATATAATCATGTAAAATATATATAAATATACATTCTATCAAATATCCCCACACTTAGCATTTGCACGTCCTCGGGCAAATAAAGAAATAAAATTATCTTAACTAACTAATATCTCTTTCGTAGATGACACGATTGCATTGAGCATATGCAACAAGCCGTTAAACCCCTAGGCAGCCCTAGTAGGACGAGTTTTGTCTCGTGAGGGTTTATAGAAGATATACCCACAAAATCAAATATTTTCAATCACCAAGTCTTAAACATGCAACAATTCATAGTACTCCACATATGCAAACCTCAATCACACAACAATCTGAGAAGATCTGAAAGTACACCACTTGCACAAAACAATCCAAGTATGCACACGTTGTCTTGACAGACAAAAATATCATGAAATAAACATCAAAGTCTCCTTCAATAAGTAAGCATGCTGTGGATAGAAAATCTCACATTGCTCTCAATTCACACAAGTGTATAGGTGTTTGCGTTTCACTCAAGTTCAATCAAAATAGACATGTGCTACCATATGCTTGGTTGTCCACCAAATTTCCACTACTTCGTATATGTGCATGCACAAATCAAAAGGTCTTCCTTAAAGGTTGTAATGGGGCTTAGGTATGGGGTGGGATATCAAAAAATAGGCTAACAAGTGGCTAAACTTGATAAACCAATAGAGCATAGTGTTCACTTTTAATTAAAGCACCCAACATGAATAGTAGATCATGTAAAGATAATTAAACTTTCACAAGCATTAAACCCATAAGTACATCATTATGTACTTTCCCACTTTCACATTGTACAAACCAATGAACACAAACTCTACTTCGATCTTCTTCAAATTTTTCTCTTTTTTTTTATCCTTTTTTTTTCTTTCTTTTTTTTCTTTTTGTAATAAGATCAAGCAACCACATTATATAATTCCCACCAAAATATCAAACCTTAACAAAGAAATCCCCACACTTGAACATTCACCCACCCTTAAGTCGAATCACAATGCTCTACTAGTAAATCAAGATAAGAATAAATAAGTAGGCTCAATTATAGAGTGGTGATAATTGAAAGAAACGGATATAAGCTCAAGGGGGCTTACTAAGGATATAACTCATAAGGATAATGTTTAGGTGAATGATGTTAATCCTAGTGCCTTTATCACTTTCATGCAAACACACACACAACATGTAGTCTCAACAAGGTATCAAAACAAGTTCTAGAGCAATGCTAATTGACGAACAACACACAACAAAGAAATTCGATTGATATAAAATGTATCAATCATTAATTAGGCTCAAAATCTCACAAGGTGAAAGCATGCTCGACTCACTAAATTTGACTAAGAAGCATCTCAAGTTTTTAAATTTTCGAAAGCACACACAAGCAATTATCAAGCAACAAATGATTTTTATTCTATGATACAACACTCAGAATTAATCATGCAAAATTAGTCTACATAATGTGCACTTATCCTCGCTAACATGCTTTTGACATGACAATTATATACAAAAAGTTTTTTATTTTCTAATTTTCTAATTTTTTTAATTTTTTAATTAAATTTTTTTTATCATATATAATTTTTTTTTGAATTTTTTTATCATTAAGAACATATCCCCACACTTAAATGGTTCATTGTCCTCAATGAATAATTTAGTAAAAGAAAAAAAAATCTAACAATTCTAAGAATAAAATACAAAAAGAATAATAAAAAAAATTTATACAACTAAAGGTTAGAAATACTCCCCTAGTAGCCATGAAGTGTCCTTGAAAATTGTAGAAAATGTCCTTGCTCCTTGCAAAATTTCTGGTCCAGCCTTATGTTTATTAATTAGCAAATCAGAATTTAACCCATTGAGAGAGTTGGTGGAGTGGCTGGCCACCTATTTTACACACAAGAGGTCAGGGGTTCAAAACCTCATGCCATCATATTTTTTAACTTAAAGTGCAGCATCATTTGTAAAGAGCAGTAGTATGGTTGATGTGCTAACGAACTGGGCCTGCAGTTGGGCTTTGACTGTACAAGAAGATGGGCTGGACTTGACAACAACAAATGGGCCAGAATTAATGGCAGATGGGCCACCACTCCACAAATATGGACGGGAATTGAAGTGAGCAGCATGGATTGAAATGCTATCAGGCTGGCGCGCGTGAGATTTAAGAGACAGAGAAGTTGGCATGGGCATCAAGAATTCACACGGTCAGCAAAAAAAACCGCATGGCCATTCAAAATTTTCTGTTTCTCAATATATATTTTTTTCAAATTAGCACGGCTGCTACATGACTCGCACCTTCAACATGTTGCTTTTGTTCGTTTTTTTTTCTTTTCCAAAAATAATTTTTTTCCAAAATTTAAATAAAACACCAAGTGTTTAGAAATAAATTATTCTTGCACCTACCTGAAACACTTCACACAAACTCATCAAGGCACCTTGTGGGAGTAAATAATAATAATAATAATAATAATAATAATAATAATAATAATAATAATAATAATAATAATAATAATAATAATAATAATAATAATAATAATTTAAAGTCCTAAAAAAAATACAAAAATATTATTGAATAATATATTATACTTACATACAAATACCTTGGGTTGCCTCTCAAGAAGCGCTTTTTTTTTTAAAGGTCATTAGCTCGACCTCATTATCAATCATTCTGAAGAAGGGGAAGACAACTGAATATCCACCTCCTCGTTAATTGGTTCACCAGCTCTATAATGTTTCACTCTTTGCCCATTCACCTTAAATGATTCTCCATGGGTATTCAACAATTCAACTGCACCATATGGAAATACCTTGCGTACCTTGAACGGACCCGACCACCTAGAACGAAGTTTTCCGGGAAAAAGTCTAAACCTTGAATTAAACAGAAGAACTAGCTCCCCTTCCTTGAATTCTCTTCGTAATAACCCTTTGTCATGCCACTTCTTTGTTTTCTCCTTGTAAAGCTTAGAACTTTCATAGGCCTCCAAACGAAGCTCATCTAGCTCATTAAGTTGTAGAAGTCTCTTCTCACCTATTGCTAATATATCAAAATTCAGACCCTTGATAGCCCAAAATGCACGGTGCTCCAACTCAACGGGAAGATGACATGCTTTTCCATAAACCAATCTGTATGGAGTTGTCCCAATAGGTGTCTTAAATGCAGTTCTATATGCCCAAAGTGCATCATCAAGCTTCGTAGACCAATCTTTCCTTGATTTTGCGACTGTCTTCTCCAAGATAGTCTTTATTTCACGGTTAGAGATCTCCACCTGACCACTGGTTTGGGGATGATAAGAAAGTCCCGCCTTATGATAAACTCCATATTTCTTCAACATAGCCTCAAAACGATTTTCGAGAAAAGCTTTCCTCCATCGCTAATTAAAATCCTTGGCACTCCAAATCTAGGAAAAATCGTCTTCTTAAAGAACTTGCTCACAACACGAGCATCATTAGTGGGTGATGTTATGGCTTCAACCCATTTTGAGACGTAATCCACAGCTACCAAGATGTATTTGTTCTTAAAAGATGGAGGGAATGGTCCCATAAAATCTACTCCCCAAACATCGAAAAGCTCCACTTCAAGAATGCTATTGAGAGGCATCTCATTGCGTCTTGAAATATTTCCAGTTCGTTGACAACGATCACAATAATGAACATATTGGTGGACATCTTTAAAAAGAGTTGGCCAATAAAAACCGCACTGAAGAATCTTTGTAGCAGTTTTCGTAGTACTTGCGTGACCACCACTTGGTAAATCGTGACAGTGCGAGATTATAGAAGCAATCTCATTTTCTGGAACACATCTTCTAATGACTCCATCTGCACAAGATTTATAAAGAAAAGGATCATCCCAAAAGTGCTTTCTCACATCATAGAAAAACTTCTTCTTTTGTTGCGATGAATAACCATGAGGAACAGTACCACTAGCTAAGAAATTAGCTATATCAGCATACCAAGGAACCTCTATCCTTGCAAGAGAAAGTAGATGATCGTCAGAAAAAGAATCATTAATCGGAATATTTTTACCATCATCCTCATCAAAAGTAAGGCGTGAGAGATGATCAGCAACCACGTTTTCGGCCCCTTTCTTGTCTTTAATCTCTAAGTCAAATTCTTGAAGAAGTAGAATCCAACGAATCAAACGAGGTTTAGCATCCTTCCTACTCATCAAATATCTCAAAGCTGCATGATCCGTGTGAACAATTACCTTCGAACCAACGAGATAGGATCGAAACTTTTCCATAGAATACACCACTGCTAGCAATTCTTTCTCCGTTGTTGCATAATTAATCTGAGCTCTATCCAAGGTCTTGCTTGTATAGTAAATAGCATGAAGCTTTCCATCTTTCCTCTGACCTAAGACTGCACCAATAGCTTGATCACTAGCATCACACATGATCTCAAATGGTAATTTCCAATCCGGTGGTTGTATGATTGGAGTAGAGACAAGAGCTTTCTTTAACATTTCAAAAGCCTCAACACAAGCATCATTAAACACAAAAGGTACCTCCTTACCTAAAAGCTCAGTTAGAGGTCGAGCAATCTTCGAAAAATCTTTAATGAAACGGCGATAGAATCCCGCATGACCAAGAAAACTTCTTATCCCCTTGACTGAAGTAGGGGGTGGTAAGCGCTCAACAACCTCGACCTTGGCTTTATCAACTTCAATGCCTCTTTTTGAAACAACATGACCCAAAACAACTCCCTCTTGTACCATAAAGTGACATTTTTCCCAATTGAGAATTAGATTAACTTCTCGACATCTATGAAGCACCTTCTCCAAGTTATGTAAGCACGCATCAAAAGAAATTCCACCAACTGAGAAATCATCCATAAAAACTTCCATAATGTCTTCAATGAAATCTGAGAAAATTGCCATCATACATCGCTGAAAGGTGGGAGGAGCACAACATAGACCAAACGGCATTCTGCGGTATGCAAATGTACCATAGGGACATGTAAAAGTTGTCTTTTCTTGATCATTCGGATGGATAGGAATCTGGAAAAAACCTGAATATCCATCTAAGAAGCAGAAGTAAGAATGTTTCGCCAACCGTTCAAGCATTTGATCAATAAAAGGGAGAGGAAAATGATCTTTCCTTGTGGCTTTATTTAATTTTCGATAATAAATGCACATTCGCCACCCTGTAACAGTTCTAGTAGAGATCGACTCACCCTTATCATTCTTCACCACGGTCATTCCTCCTTTCTTTGGCACTACATGTACCGGACTAACCCACTTGCTGTCAGAGATAGGGTAGATTATACCTGCATCAAGAAGTTTTAAAACCTCCTTTTTGACCACCTCCATCATATTAGGATTGAGTCTCCGTTGAGGCTCAATAGAAGAAGCTTGCTCATCTTCCAGAATAATTTTATGCATGCAGAATGATGGATTAATGCCCTTAATATCATCAATGGAATACCCAATAACATTTTTATATTTTCTCAAGACAGTGAGCAATTGCACAATTTGAATGTCATCAAGCTCAGAACTAACGATGATAGGATATGTTTCATTAGGGCCCATAAACACGTATTTCAAAGATGCAGGTAGGGGTTTCAGTTCTACCTTAGGAGGCGTGGAACTCTCCTTGACTTCCTCATGATGTAGCACATTAGAATGTTCAAGTTTAATTGTAGGTGTTGCATCCAAGAGCTTCTGGTAACCCTTACATTCTTCATTTTCTTCATCCATGTTACCATCAAGAACAGCTTGAAGTGGATCCTCATATGATAAAATTTTGGCTTTTATGTCGATCACTTCTTCTAGTGCATCCACCCTGTTTACAGTCTCATCCGTAGAAGGATGTCCCATTGTACTTTGCAGCTTGAATTCCATCTTCTCTTCGCCTACTTCGAAAGAAATTCTTCCATTTTTCATATCAATGATAGCTCCAGCTGTTGCTAAGAAAGGCCTTCCAAGAATGATAGGAATATTTGCATCTTCTTCCATTTCCATGACAACAAAATCACATGGAATATAAAACTTTCCTACCTTAAGGGGCATATCTTCAAGAATTCCAAGTGGAAATTTCACACTTCTGTCTGCCAGTTGTAGGGAGATACGTGTGGGTTTCAGTTCACCCATCTGAAGCTTTTCACAAATTGATAAAGGCATCAAACTGACACTTGCTCCAAGATCACACAAAGCTCTTTTGATTTCGACATCCCCTAGCTTGACAGGAATAGAGTAGCTACCTGGATCCGCTAACTTTTTTGGAAGATCATTTTGCAAGATGGCACAGCACTCTGCCGTTAATGAGATGGTAGAGCTTTCTTCAATTTTTCTCTTCCTTGACAAAATATCTTTAAGGAATTTCGCATAAGAGGGCATCTCAGTAATAGCATCCATGAATGGAATATTGATATGTAGCTTCTGCAAAATTTCAAGAAATTTACCATACTTCTTCTTTAGCTTGGCTTGTGCCAACCTTTGTGGAAAAGGAACAGGTGGCACGTATCACGTATGGTTTAAGAGGAACAACTTCTGATTCCTTCTTTTCTTTTTCCAAGATCTCTGGTTCTACCGGTTTCTCAGTTGCAATCTCCTCTTCACTTTCCTTAGCCTTCACAACATTTTTGCTCACATTCAATTCCGGCTCTTTCACACTACAAGAAATCTGTTATTTACCTACCAATAATTTATCTAACAATGTATATTGGTAGGTAAAACTCATATTTTACCTAACAATGTTTTATATTAACAATTATGAGTAGGTAAAAAGAAATAATTAAAATTTAAAATTATTTAATACCAACAATATGCTGACATGTCAGTCAATCCCACGCATCACGTACGAGTCATTTACAAGGGACGTTGTTTATTTTCATTTTTACGTGATTAAATAATATTTTAAACATTTGCTTCTTGCTTTAGTGGGGCAAAGTGTGTAACACTTGCTTTAGTGGGGCAAAGTGGAACAACTATTGAGCTTGCTAGTTATTAGATTCTACCGAGTAATAATTAAGTATCCCTTTTAAAGAAGTTTTTTTTTTGGTTGTTAGGCATTGTCATCGTGGCGCTAGTATGTTGAGATAGTTCACCCTCTACTCTGGGGTCTTGTCCTCAGTTCTTTCTTTTATGGTTTGTTTCTTTTAATATATTCTTTTTCATAATTTTGAATTACTTACAAACAAATGATTGTTCAAAATTAACTTTTTGGAAGCACCATTAAAATAAAAAAATATTTATAATTTTCAAATTAATTTTTGAAAATGGTGGTTCTTTCTTGAATCTAAGATACTATATGTAATTACATTGTGCTTCATAAACTTTTTAATAAGAACAAAGAAGAGAGAAGAATGGAAACGAATAAAAATGAAGAAAATTTTAGCATGATCACATTTTTTTTGTCAAAATAGGAGAGAAAATTGAGAAAATTTTGGTATTTGATTATGTAATTGCAAAAAAACCAACCCGAGTTTAGTGATTAAAAAATTTGGCATTTTGATACAATTACGTGACATTTAAACATAATTTTTCATATAAATAAAGAGTATAGATGTAAATTTGATTATATCGTAGAATAGCTTTAGATTATTTCGTTAATTTTTAATGAATTTAAAAAAAGAAAAGTTGTGTAACGTCATTTTTAATTTCTTAATTAAGATTTTTAATTATTTTTCATATAAAAAAAGGATAAATATAGGTATTTTGTGGTGGTTACCTCCTGTACTCTATATAGGGCATGTTTGACCCCCTTAAATCCAACTTATAATTAATTTATTTCGAAAAAAAAAGTACGTATTTATATATTTTTTGTAAAAAAAAAATTTATTGGGAGTTTAACATTTATTAACTTGCAAAAATAAGTTAATTATTTCAGAAAAAAGTACATCTCTAAGTAACTTATTTCTGAAAAATAAGATAAGCCGAACGGGAATAATGTGATTTTTTCTAGAGTGCCACCCTACATATAAATATATAAAAATATATTTATGTATATGAGCTATTTTAAAATCATAAACTTGAAATAATAATAAAATATGATTTATTTTAAATTATGTTAATTGTGAAATTATTCATTATTATTAGAAAATATATAAATCGGTGTTTTGCACATTTTGCCTTTTAGTAAAATAATTTAGCGGTGCAAATTATTTTGGTTTTTGGCGCTCAAGTTTGCCACCAAAATTTTTATTCTTTTCAAGTTTTGTCATGATAACTAATTATGTGGTCAAACTTACTGGGACCTTTATCACTTTTACCCACAAACATAACTCACGTTCCTTTCCTAGTACTTTTAATAGTTATTTACGGTAATTTATTAATCGGCTATTACATCTCACGTACAAAAAACTTTTGTATATAGGTCGGTACATGGCCACGGTTCGTGAACCGCCGGTTCCGGTTCGTGAACCGCCGGTTCCGGTTTGTAAAAATCTTGAACCGGAACCTAAACCTTAATAGGATATAAACCGCCGATTCCGGTTCAGACGGTTCAGGTTCAGGGTTTGACCCGGTTTTGACCCGGTTCAAGACCCGGTTCCGGTTCCGGTTTGAACCTTATATATACATTGTACTTGATACGTTTTTTTTTTCGAAATACGATAAGTTTTTCTGAATTTGGATGGAATGAATTATAATTTAGAATTATTGTAATGCTAAGTAATTTTTTAAAATTTGTAAGATGCAAACCGTTTTAAAAGTTCAAGGATATAATAGTTTCACTTTTATTAAGTGGTACTTTCACGTACAACAAACAATAAAATTTATTACAATAATTTTTTTATTAAAACATTAGTAAATATATTAGAATAAATTTTAAATGTTTTACAAGAATACAACAAACAATAAAATTTATTACAATAATTTTTATAATCTATACTACATTAATACATAGCCAGTCATTACTAACGGTTAACCACCGGTTCGAACCGCCGGTTCGAACCGCCGGTTCACCGGTTTCAATACACACAAACCTGAACCTGAACCTTTAAAATAAATAAACCGGCGGTTTAGGGCCGGTTCCGGTTCGGCCCGGTTTTGACCGGTTTTGACCCGGTCCGGTCCGGTCCGATTTTCCGGTTCCGGTTCCGGTTTGGCCATGTATTCCGTCGGTCAAAAAGAAAATATGCATTTTATCTTATTTTTGCTTGTTCCTCTAATTACGTGATCCCTCTTATATATTTGAGACAGAGCATCTTCTTCTCTGTTTTACTGCAATTCCACCTCTTAAGCAACTGCTTACGCTATATACCCACCTTTTGCCAAAGTCACACAGCCACACGAGTCCGGCTTCTTTCTCTAATTGGTAATTCATCTCTCAATATCTTTACTTTTTTGTGTTTATATGCAAGTCCAATTTTAGATATATGTACGGAATTAACTTCAATAACAGGACAAATTGAAACATGGCGTTTAAATCATTCTGATGAAAATGGATGGACTGGGCCATACCTTCAAAATTTATATGTGAGTAATATATTTATCTCTTTATTTTCTACTCACACATGTACATAGATACTTTGCTTCAAGGTACTAATTATAATTATTATGTAACTAGGATAAAATGATGGATATAAGACAAATTTATACTCCAGAGGAAATGCCAGATAAGGAAATTATGGAAGCGGTACTTGGTCGTAATTCAGTGTACTTGCGAGGATGGGGAAGATCTAGTGGCGCACATCCAACAAGAAAGCTCACAGTACTAATATCAAGTCTGACCAACCGAGTTATGAGGATTTAGTTCTTCGACTTAATGAAGCCAATAAACGTCTTGATGAAGTTGTTAACGTGCTGTGCCAAAACAATCTTATGCCACAACCAAACACATCTCCAACAAATGAAGATTTAGATGAAAATTTAGATGATTTATTTTAGTCTATTTCTTTTTAAATGTTGTTGGAACTTTAAATTCTGTGTAATTCATTTGACACTTTCATTTTTTAGGTTATTTTATGTTAAATACAATTATGTAATTTTTGAGTTGTTTATTTAATTTAAAAAATTTATTTACAAAAAATCATATTTGTATCATTATATAATAAATTGCTACCAATGGGAAATTGTCACATGTCAATTATGTGGGGCTACACGTGGTGCCTTTTCGAGGTGCCATGTGTCACATTCTTGAAGCACCACATGTCATGATATGAGATACGCCACATGGCACGACAATGAGTCACCACGTGGCATGATGAAGAGGTACCACATGGCTCCACGTGGCATGCCCATAAGGTGCCACATATGCATGCCATTAGATGACACGTCGGTATGCCACGTAAGCAACACATGTACTGTCACATAAGCTAGTGACATGTCATCTGCTGACTTATTATTGTGGGGTCCACAAATTATATAGCTACCAATATTTAAATGTGTAGGTAATGAGTCTTTCTCCACCAACTTTTACCTACCAATCTCGACCAATACTGTATTGGTAGGTAATTCTCTTTACTTACCAATATCATACTTTTACCTACATTTACAATTGGTAGGTAAAAGCCATTTTTCTTGTTGTGTCAATTCCTTACCACTTCTTAAAGTTACAGCATTGATATGACCCCTTGGTGGTTGCTCAGTTTGACCAGGAAGTTGGCCTGAAGGCTTATTAAGTTGGCTCAACTGTTGAGAAATTTGAGTGATCGTGTTTTCCATCAATTTGTTGTGAGCCTTTATCTCATTGATACTTGAATCAAAGTGCTCATTCTTCTTCGATTGCGTAGAGATAAATCCTTCCATAAGACTTTCCAAGTGGGATTTCTGCGGCTGAGCTTGTTGAAAACCAGGAGGCTGAGAAAAATTATTCTGTGAAGATTGAGCTTGACCCTGATTGTTCCTGTAGGATAAATTTGGATGATCTCTCCAACCTGTATTGTACGTGTTGGAGTAAGGAATATACTGCGGCCTCTGATTCTGATTGTAAAGAGCATTTGCCTGTTCAACTGCCATTCCAGAAGGATTGTATTGACAATCATGTTTGGTGTGTCCAACAACACCACATATCTCACATGAAGCAACAGTAGATGGAGCGCTTCTGGCATCCAATTGCTCAATCCTCTTAACCATTGCATGCATAGTAGTATTCAACATGGTTAGAGCATCAACATCATACTTACCACCTTTCTTAGGATGATTTCGATCACTGTATGGATAATTATCATTAGATGCCATCTCGTCTAACAAAGCTTTAGCACCCTCAGTACTCTTCTTCATAATAGAACCACCACAAGAAGCATCTACAAAGTTTCGAAACTCTTGTGTCAACCCATTGTAGAATGTTTGGATCAACAACCAGTCAGGAATTCCATGGTGAGGGCATTGTCTTTGAAGTCGCTTAAATTTTCTCCAAGCATCATGAAGTGACTCGTCATCATCTTGACGGAAATTAGATATCTCATTCCTGAGCTTAGAAGTCTTCTTCTGACTGAAGAATTTTAATAGAAAAGCCTTCGCAAGACTATCCCAAGTAGTGAATGTATTTGGTCCTTCATCCTTCAACCAATCTTTTGCTGCATTCGGAGAGAGAATGGAAATAAGCGCAGCTTTATAGCATCATCACTAACATTGGTCAGTTTTATTGTATCACACTTTTCAAGAAAACTCTCAAGATGATCAACAGGATTTTCAGTGGACAATCCTGCGAAAGAATCATTGGTGATGAATTGGATGAACTGAGGCTTGAGTTCAAAGTGTGTAGCTGTGATTGTTGGTCTGACAATACTGGAGAGTACGCCTGTAGCATCCGGCATACCATGCTCCCTGAGAGCTTTAGCTGGTGCATCACCCATAACTTCCTTGTTCTTGTTTTTTCTTCGCTTGCCTGCTTGCCTTTTTGCTGTAGCTTCAATTTCAGGATCAATAGCAATTAAATTTTTAGTACCTGAACTTCGGGTGTGCATGCAACAAGAGAACTTGAAATAATGATCAAATAACAAGGGAATAATAGCCGAAGCAACACAACTAAACGACTTAGCCAAATTTACTCAAAAAGTAACTAATCTAACACTGCTTTGTCCCCGGCAGCGGCGCCAAAAATTTGACAAGGCCGTCGCGTGCCTATCAAATAATAATTTCTAACAAATCCTTCTAACTATGTAGTAGGGTAAGTCAGAGTCGATCCCACAGAGACAAACGTATCAATCACCAGTTATTTCTGATTTAATTCGTCTAAGCAAGTAACACAATAAATTTTGAGAAATTATTAAACTAATTTATACTAAAGAGAGTTGTGTTTATATAAATCAAGTATTAAAAACATCCAGAATTAAGTATCCCCACTAGCTTGAATTAATGCAATCGTGAATTTCCTCCCCAATTAATCGTACACTACTCAACAGGAAAGATGCGCCCTATAAATACCAATAACCCCTCTCGAGTATTAATGGCTTCTCTAAAAATACAATCAAATCTATTCTCATGGTATCATGCAATTTAGAGACATTAATCACAACATCCTAATTTCCTAACAATCCATTCTACCTATTCTCATGGAGAATTTCATGTTCTTATTGGATAAATCACAACCATCTAGATCCAACTATCGCTGATAATTAGATATTGGTTCAAACAATACACATAATCACGTCTGATTTGTAATTGTTAATTTAAACAACTCAATAAGCAAGAGCAATTAAACAATCAAATTGGGGGAATTGGGAAATTCACACATCAATCATAACTAGGGTTCTACTTAACCCTAGATTAATAATCTACTCACTCATAATTGAATTAACAAAACAAGAATTATAAGATGAACACATAATTATAAGAATAGAGAAAAACCTTCAATCTTCAATCTTTGCACAAAATAAAAGTCTCGCCCTCTCTCTGTCTCTCTATACGTATCTATATATCTCCCCCTAATAATAATAATCTTTGATGTTTTTATATGTCTCTAATAAAAATATTTTTTACAACTACGTTTCCAAAATTGAATAGATTTTCAAGGAAAATTCGTAGTTGACTTCTCTCCAGTAATCCTGGGCCGCTCCAGTTGTAATATGACATCTGGACCATCTTAGAATGATAGAAAATTTAATTATCTTCGTGTGGGCTGTTGAATCGCCCAATTCTGACTTGTAGAACTCAAGATATGGTCCAAACAGTGAAGTACGCGCGTGCAGCCCAACAAATCCGAATTTCCTTCTAATAAATCTCCAATTAAGCTCTTTATTCTCCAATCCTTCCAAGTTTAGAATTTCCTTGCTTCCTACAATAAAACATTAAAATCTAATTAATAAAAATCCAATTAAATGCAAAATATAATAAATATGAGGAATATAATCATGTAAAATATGTAGGCTAACAGACGAGCAAGATAAGAAGAACAATGCAAGTACTATATCTGGAGGAAATCACAGTTGCATTGATATGTCTCCAAGGCATTTTACAAGCAAATATATAGAAAGGTTAATGCAGAAAATGAACTAAACTAACACAAGTTGTAGACAACTCGTGCATGATTCCTACTATAACACTACTTACTAGAACTTTAAAAACATGCAAGCATCTTGCTACTTAACTAATACAACTTGCTAAACTGAATAGAAAACATGCAAGTTGCTAGAACAAGTTTGGATTAAACTATTCCAACAAACTCTCCCTTTATCTAAACTTGTTCATCCAGTTTCTTCACCCCGAGCAGCATCCTCATCTCTTCAAACTTGCTAGCTGTCAATGGTTTGGTTAGTATATCAGCTCGTTGCTCTTGTGTTTTCACATACCTCACCACAATGTCTCCACGTTCCACACAATCTCTTATGAAGTGAAACCGCATGTCGATGTGTTTGCTTCTTCCGTTGATGATGGGATTCTTTGTTAGATTGATTGCAGACTTATTGTCCACATAGATTACCACAGGTCCTGGGATTACATCGACCACCTGTTTTAACAGATTTTGCAACCATATTCCTTGCGTAGCAGCTGTTGTGACAGCCATGAATTCAGCCTCACACGAGGACAGTGCCACGCACCTTTGCTTCTGTGAAACCCATGTTATCAGGTTCTCGTTCAAGTAGAAAGCCATGCCAGTTGTGCTCTTCCTGTCGTCCAAGCTTCCTGCATGATCGCTATCAGAATAGCCACTTAACAGGTAGTTTCATGTCCCTTGTAGGTACACCAACCCGAAGTCTAATGTGCCCTTGATGTATCGTAAAATCCTCTTCACAGAAGTATAATGCAGCATTGTAGGCTTGTCCATATACCTACTCAAGACTCCCACAGAGTAGGCGATATCCGGACGGGTGTGTACCAAATATCTGAGCTCACCAATGATGCTCCTGAACATCGTAGAGTCTACCAGTTCTCCACCTTCATCCCTGTCGACTTTAATTTTTGACTCCATTGGGTATTTAACAGGTCTGCAGTTCAGCATGTTTGCCTTTTCCAAAATTTTTCTCCCATATGCAGTTTGCTTGACCTCAGTGTATCCCAGTTTCTGATCGACTTCCAATCCCAGGTAATACGCCAATTTTCCAACGTCACTCATGTCGAACTCCTGTGCCATCTGTTGCTTGAACTTCAAAATATTTCCAGTGCTCGATCCTGTTACTAGTAAATCATCTACGTACACTGCCACTATTAAGCATTCATGACCTTCTCGTTTCGTGTACAAGGCATGATCGTATGGACATTTTGCAAATCCCAGGCTTCTCAAGTATTTGTTCAACCGCGAATACCACGCTCTAGGCGCCTGTCGAAGACCGTACAGCACTTTTAGTAGGCGATATACCTTATGTTCTTCACCCTTTTTTTCAAATCCAACGGGCTGAGTTACATAAACTTCCTCCAGAAGTTCACCGTTTAGAAATGCCGATTTTACATCTAAATGGTGCACCTGCCAACTTTGTTTTGCAGCTAATGCCAACAGCAACTTCACAGTCTCTAAGCGTGTTACAGGTGCGAATACTTCGTCAAAGTCGACTCCTTTTTTCTGGACAAACCCCCTAGCAACCAACCTGGCTTTGTACTTTACTATGTTACCTTCTGTGTTCTTCTTGACTTTGTATACCCACTTCAATGTAATGGGTCTACGCCCTGGTGGTAATTCTATTAACTTCCAGGTCCTGTTCTTCTCAATAGCCTCGATCTCGGTTTTCATAGCTTCGTTCCATTCTTTGTTGACTCTAGCTTCCTCAAACGTCTTTGGCTCTTCAACCCCCAGCAAAAGTAGCTCATCCATGACTTCAACTTCCTCAGTCTCATCATAAATCTCATTTAGCAGACGGAATTTTCTGGGCTCGCTTGAAGTTCGAGACTCACTCGAATTTCCTGATTCATTTGAACTTTCAGATTCACTTGAATTTCTAGATGCTTGGAAATCATATCCCATGTCCTCATTTTCTCGAATCGAATTTGCAGAACTTGGTGTGTGTGGGAACTCCATTTTAGACTCACTATCACCACCAGAGTTTGCGTCTAGATTTACAAGAATAAATCTGTCAGCCTCTTTTTCTCCTTGCTCATTTTGATGATTCCAGTTCCATCCTTTCTCTTCTTCGAACACAGCATCACGGCTCACGTGTAACCTCCCAGTTATTGGATTGTAGAATCTGTGAGCCTTTGTTCCAGGCTCCTTTCCAATATAGACCATAGACTCGCTCCTGTCATCGAGTTTTCCCAATCCCATTTTTTGAACCTTTACATGTGCCAAACAACCGAATACACGAATGTGACTCAATTTTGGTTTTGATCCTGACCAGGCCTCATAAGGAGTCTCTCCAACCACTGCTTTTGTTGGAAGCTTGTTCAAGACGTACACTGAATGTCTCGCGGCCTCTCCCCACATCATTGCTGGCATATCTCTTTCTTTTAACAAGCTTCTGATCATGGCTACTACTGTCCTATTTCGCCTCTCCACAACCCCATTCTGTTGTGGAGTGTAAGGTGCAGTTAGATGCCTTTTTATACCAGCCTTAGCACAGAACTCATTGAACTCTTTTGAGGTGAATTCTCCCCCTCTATCTGTCCTCAAGGTTTTGATAGTATTCTTCGCCTCCTTCTCCACTACTGCCTTGAATTGCTTAAACATCTCGAAGGCCTGGTCTTTACTTCTCAGTACATAAACCCACATGGCTCGACTAAAATCATCGACTAACAAAAACATATACCTGTTACCAGCTGGAGTTGGTGGAGAGAATGGACCACACAAGTCAGCATGAACTAGCTCCAGCTTCTCTTTTGTTACGAACTCAGTTTTGGATGGGAACGGTTTTCGTGCTTGTTTGGACAATAAACATCCCTTACAAACGCCCTTAGGCTGCATCAATCTGGGCAAATCTTGAGCCATCCCCTTACATGACATTGTGTGCAATGCTTGGAAGTTTACGTGCCCCAATCTTGAGTGCCAAAGCCAAGTTAATTCCTCCGTCTTTGACAACATACACTCCGAATTGCATTCTTCCATCACTATTTTATATAGCCTGTTCGATGATCTTTGCACTTTCATTAGTAGCCTGTCAAGACTGTCATGTACCCACAACTTATCTCCGTTTAGGACAACCTTATTGCCGTTCTCAGATAGTTGCCCAAGAGATATAATATTATTGCACAACGTCGGAATGAAATAAACATCTTTCAATTCGAATTCATCTCCATTTTTACACTTAAATATGATCGTACCTTTCCCTTCGATTTTAACGGTGGAGCCATCACCAAAGCGGACATTTCCTGTTACGTTTTCATCCAACTCACTGAACTTCTCACGACGTCCAGTCATATGATTGCTGGCGCCGTTGTCCAGGTACCACAAGTTGTTACCTGCTTTTACATTTTTGTCTTGACTGAAATCAGGCAACATTTTCCCTTCATTCAATAATAACGTTCCTCCTTCGTTTTGATCACTTTCTGACAGCAGGAGAGTGGGTTCGTCATCTTCAAATTTTGTAAGATTGGACTCAGAGATTTGTTCCTTGCTTTTCTCTTTCTCTCTTCGTGGTTTCCTGCATTCGGCCGCATAATGACCG
The DNA here is from genome assembly GCA_036435485.1 of Saposhnikovia divaricata. Classification (NCBI taxonomy): domain Eukaryota; kingdom Viridiplantae; phylum Streptophyta; class Magnoliopsida; order Apiales; family Apiaceae; genus Saposhnikovia; species Saposhnikovia divaricata. Next base: position 90,844,697 of record CM071596.1, read on the forward strand.
TACACATTACAATTAAAACACTTCACTGTGCTTCTATCACGTGGTGCGTGGTTACTTTTGTTTGGTCCCTCATTCCTGCTGGATTGTTCTTGACGGCCTCTGCCACCTGCATTACTTCGATAATTTCCTCTTCCTCTCCCACGGAAACTGCATCCACCTCTGGTCCTCTGGCTTTGACTGTTTGAACCACCATATTTGTTCGATCTCTTTGCCCAGTCTTCCTGTGTGAGCAGGAGTTGTCCTCCAACATTTTCGGGCTTCCCTTTTATCCTTTCTTCATGGGCTTTGAGTCTCCCTACTACCTCCTCAACTGTCATCACTTTCATGTCCCCAAATTGTTCAATATTTGAAGCAATTTGTAGAAACTTCTCAGGGACTGCACGTAAGATTTTTCTTACCACGCTCGATTCTTCAACTGTTTCCCCAAGTACTCGGATGTTGGTTACTATCCCACTTAACTTCATGCAGAAATCATCTATTTGGTCTGTCTCTTTCATGACCAGAGATTCAAAATCTCCTTTCAACGTTTGCACTTTTGCCTCTCTTACTCGATCTGCGCCCATACACATTGTCCTAATCATTTCCCACGCCTCCTTTGCAGTCTCTTTCTCAGCTATGGTCAGCAACATTTCTTCAGGGACACCTTGATAGATTGCAGCAAGGGCAACTTGCACCGTTCTGTCATCGACGACTTCTTTGGGATCTTTCGGTTCGATTGCATCCCAAACTCCTTGCGCTTTCATAAATACTTTCATCTTAATAGACCATGCTGTGTAGTTATTTCTTGTTAGCATAGGGTAGCTTAAGCTAACAGATCCGCTTTCCTTTGCCTTGGCAGGTTGTGTTTGGGTTGTAGGTGTTTCCATGGTTTGTGTTGTGTGTTTGGGCTGATATTTTGGCATACAAAGAAGCCTAGCTCTGATACCAGAATGTAGGCTAACAGACGAGCAAGATAAGAAGAACAATGCAAGTACTATATCTGGAGGAAATCACAGTTGCATTGATATGTCTCCAAGGCATTTTACAAGCAAATATATAGAAAGGTTAATGCAGAAAATGAACTAAACTAACACAAGTTGTAGACAACTCGTGCATGATTCCTACTATAACACTACTTACTAGAACTTTAAAAACATGCAAGCATCTTGCTACTTAACTAATACAACTTGCTAAACTGAATAGAAAACATGCAAGTTGCTAGAACAAGTTTGGATTAAACTATTCCAACAAAATATATATAAATATACATTCTATCAAACACTCTACGTTTACCTATATCTCTCTAAAAGAACCGGTATACTCATTCTTACGCCGGAGGTGAATCGGGGGTTAACACCCTCGCACTCTTCTTCTTTTGCAGGTCCAAATATAGGATCCACCTGGCAGAAATCTGGTTCCAACAGGGAGTTGGAGAAGAAGAGTAAAACAGTACATTTAAGCATTTCGGTTTCATCCCAAATCACATGCTTGTCTAGTTTTAATATGAGCTAGCGCTAATAAGAGGTTCAATATTCCCATCTAAAATAGAATTCAGATTAGGCAGCTGGATACCTGTTTTTACATCTTGTACAAGCTTGTTCGGGTAAAATATATACCTACAAGTTTCTTGATGCCACATATTGATGATGGAACTTCTATCTATGCTTGTTATACTGGAAATTCCCTGGTCATGTAGAATCACCAGGAGTGTGGCCTTTAAACGGTTAAGGGCTTTCATCTTATTTGCAAACCCGCTCCTTTCACCTGCACATGAAAGCTTAGAGTTTCAGCTTTTACTAATTGTGTTTTATTTTAAAAGATGCAACTCCATTATTATGGTCATGTGTATCCAAAATTTAGTTCTTTATTGTGATTGCTGTTTCTCCACAGTGCAAGCACAATAGTTAAGGTATCGCCAGATACTTGTCATAAATTACGAGATCCTTCTCATGGTCTCCAAAGACTGAAAGCGAACCGGTTTATGATTCAAGATATAATAAGACAATTTTGTAATACAGTTTTGATCGTCACAGATAACTACACTACAGCCGCTAATATTTTTTGCATGTTTAACTTGTATTTGTATGTGCAATTCTTGTATATTTGTTCTACAAAGAGAAAGGGTGGGGGTGTAAACATAAAAACAAAGGAGAAAGAATATGACAACAAGAATTAAGGATGAATTCATTATGCTAATCAGGTATATCTCATATTGGTTATATTCTTTCTTAAATATCTATCATCTTTCTGGCTAAGCCTACAACATGTAAACTTTAACATAGTAAGTTGAGAGGCAAGTTTATACAATTATCTCCACATTTAAGAAACTAGTTGATACTAAACCAAACACAAAACTAACTTTTAACTTGTATTTATAAATCAAATCAACTTCCAAATAATACTATATCGTCATTTGATTCAGAATGTCATAATGGGATTTATAAGCTCATATAAGGTTAAAACAGGAGCATTACATCAATGGATAGATGTAATAATAAATGACTAAAGAGGGTAATGGATGTGATTAGAAGAGAAAAATGTTATGACAGAGTTCCAATTTTTTTGAGCAAGCTTTTGATAATAGATCAAACTTTTTAAAATAGAAAAGTTAAGTAGTACTGTCAAAACTCCATTAGTTAATATTTAATAATAATGTAAGAGAAACTGAGTGACCTTCACTAACCCGATGATTGCACTTTCAAGCCGGTTGGTGTATGCAGTATGCAGACTGACTCAATCACGCACTGCTTATGTTTAGAGGATACTTTAAATGAGATATTTAAATCCATATCATCAATGATCAAGTCAGGAGCTGTGTTGAGGAATAGAGGGATAACATTCACAGTAGCCAAGCTGACCTGTATGAGATCAAGGTAAAAAAATAAACTCATTGTGGATCGAATTTAAGAGCAAAAAAGTGATATTATTTATAACTGAAAAAGGAATAAGAGATTTTGAGGGTAAAAAACATGAAATTTGAATCCTTAAAAATAAACGTAAACTTAAGTCTTGAAGATAGAAAAATGTACTAATCTTCTTTACATATTTACCAAAAAAAATTAAAAGCAAATGTAAACATAAGTAGGTTTGTGCTTTGCAGGATCGCATAGAGTATTCTATATATCATGAATATAAAAAAAAATATACGTTTTTGTAAAATCCACGTGATTATATTATATTACTTACTTTGTAAATGCATATATATAGTGATACGTAACTAGTTACACACAAATCTTACTAGACACTCTCCTCTCTGTCTCTCTCTCTCTTTACAAACACTCTCCTCTCTGCTTCCCTCTCTCTCAATTGAACAGCAACAGCAAGAAAGCTCTCTATCTCCTTCCCTCTCTCTCAGTTGAACAACTGTATGTTACTAATTTGTCAACATTATAATTTATATATTTAATTTGTTGGGATTCAATCTGAAATATAAATTATTTCGAGTTATTATAGATGATTAATTTAAACCGGCAGCAGCGAGAGGTATTAGAAAATCGTTTATAAAAGGATTTAAGCGCATGTTTAATGAAGAGGAAATAGATTAGTTGTCCCCTAGTTTGTGGAATTAGGTCCGTCGGTGGTACAACAGAAAAGCCCGAGCTAGAGAGTGGCAAGTCCTTCGTTGGTCAGATGTGATTGAAATTGCTAGACAGTTTAATTTTTGTCACTGTTCGGAGGTAAAAAAAAAGTTACTAATATGTAGTATAGTTTAGTTTTAGTTTTATTTTTTATTTTATATCTAACCAATTACTATCATTTACAAGGTCGCCGATAGGTGTTTTTGTATTAAACCTAAGTTTCCAAACATTTATGACATAAGTTCCCAAATATCTTTGGGAATACATAGTGTTTCTGGTGCACAAGGGGAAGTGAGAGACTACAGGGGAAGAATCATGGATGAGTTACTACGGATGAGGGATATGGGTGTTCTTAATAATTGGACTTTTGATGATTTGTTGAGATCCGCCAACGCATGGGCCTCTGAGGTTGGTGATGGGAATTTTGGGGACTGCTGACTTGTTTTTAAGATCAAATGATAATGCATTCAAGGTGCAATTAACTGACAATGTTGTAATGAGAAGAAATCCTTAGTACCGTAAATCATCTATTCTCTTATTTTGTGGTTATGTAATCATCTATTCTCTTATTTTTATGGTTTGCCTTTATGTCGCCTGTTTCATTTTATGATTTTTCAAAACAAAAAAACTTTCTTTTTTATACATTGACGTATTTTGCAAAAAAGACTAAGTATGTGGCCATGTGGGCACAGACTAAGTATATGGGTAGTCTCAGACGAAAACAGGAAGGGCGGAAGGGGATGAAAATAAGAAAAATGATTAAAATGGTTTTCATTAAATCAATTAAAACTCAAAAACAAAAACAAATAAACAAGCTAAAAACAAACAAACAAGTTAAAAAAATAATTAACAATTAAAAAATAAATAAATGAGTTAAAAACAAATAAACAAACCAAACAAATAACCTTAACACTAATGATTACAAAAGTTTTTCCAGTTTTTCCAAATATTTAAGACTTGTTCGTTAGTACAATTTCGTGAACAAGCTCATGAATAAGGTTAATTAGTTGTTCGAATTAAAAGTTCGTGAACAAGCTCAAGAGACATGTTCATGAGTTGCTCGTGAACCGTTCGTGAACAACATTTTTTCTTAATGAACTGAGCTTAAACACATTTTTTTGGCTCGATTCAAGTTCGAGCTCGAGTTCGATAATTTTTTAACAAACGATACATGAACATTCCAAAGTTCGGCTCGACTCGACTCATTTACACCCCTAATTGCTGGAAAACTGAAAAAACTTTTGTAATCATTAGTGTTAAGGTTATTTGTTTGGTTTGTTTATTTGTTTTTAACTCGTTTATTTATTTTTTTAATTGTTAATTATTTGTTCAACTTGTTTATTTGTTTTTAGCTTGTTTATTTGTTTTTTTATTTGTTTTTGTTTCTGAGTTTTAATTGATTTAATGAAAACCATTTTAATCATTTTTCTTATTTTCATCCCCTTTCTCCCTTCCTGTTTTCGTCTTTTCGTCTGAGACTACCCATATACTTAAAATGTGCCCACATGGCCACATACTTGGTCTTTTTTGCAAATATGTAAATGTATTTTTTTTTGTTTTGAAAAATCATTAAAAATGAAAAAAGAAAGTTTTTTTGTTTTGAAAAATCATAAAGATGAAACAGGCGACATAAAGACAAACCATAAAAATAAGAGAATAGATGATTACATAACCATAAAAATAAGGAATAGATGATTTACGGTACTAAGAATTTCTTCTATTTCTTCTCATTACAACATTGTCAGTTAATTGCACCTAGAACGCATTATCATTTGATCTTAAAAACAAGTCAGCGGTCCCCAAATTCCCATCACTTACCTCAGAGGCCCATGCGCTGGCGGCTCTGAACAAATCATCAAAAGTCCAATTATTAAGAACACCCATATTCCTCATCCGCGGTAACTAATCCATGATTCTTCCCCTGTAGTCTCTCACTTCCCCTTGTGCACCGGAAACACTATGTGATCCCAAATATATTTGGGAACTTGTGTCATAAATGTTTGGAAACTTAGGTTTGATACAAAAACACCTATCGGCGGCCTTGTAAATGATAGTAATTGGTTAGATATAAAATAAAAAATAAAACTAAAACAAAACCATACATATTAGTAACTTTTTTTTACCTCCGAACAGTGACAAAAATTAAATGTCTAGCAATTTCAATCACATCTGACCAACTAAGGACTTGCCACTCTCTAGCTCGGGCTTTTCTGTTGTATCGCCAGCGAACCCATTTCCACAAACTAGGGGACAACCAATCTATTTCCTCTTCATTAAACACGCACTTAAATCCCTTTATATACGATTTTCTGAATACCTGCCGCTGCTGCCGGTTTAAATGAATCATCTATAATAACTCGAAATAATTTATATTTCAGATTAAATCATAACAAATTAAATATATAAATTATAATGTTGACAAACTAGTAACATACAACTAGGGATGGCAATCGTGTCGTTTCATATACTTTCGTTTCGTGTACTTTCGTGTTTTCGTGTACTCAGAGCTAAAACCGAAACCGACCCAAAATCATTTCGTGTACTTGACTACCCAACCCGAACCCGAAACAAAATGTTTCGTGTAAACCCGAAACGAAACGAAAGTACACAAAATAAAAATATAAAAAATTATTATATAATATTTCGTGTACTTTTCGTGTACTTTCGTGTACTTTTGTGTACCCAAAACGAAAGTACACGAAATAAATATATAAAAAATTATAATATATATTATGATATATAAAAAATAAAAATTATATATATAATATTTCGTGTACTTTCGTGAACCCAAAATGAAAATCCATATCCGACACTAAATATTTCGTGTACTTTCGTGTTTCATGTACCAAAAATAAAAACCCAAAACCGTATTTTTCGTGTCGTTTCGTGTCTTGTTCACGTGTCACGTGTCAAATTGTCGGGCCTACATACAGCTGTTCAACTGAGAGAGAGGGAAGGGGAGAGAGAGAGAGAGAGAGAGAGAGAGAGAGAGAGAGAGAGAGAGAGCTTTCTTTCTATTGTTGTTCAATTGAGACAGAGGGAAGGAGAAGGGGAGAGAGAGAGAGAGAGAGAGTGTGTGTGTGTGTGTTTGTAGAGAGAGAGAGAGAGAGAGAGAGAGAGAGAGAGAGAGGAGGGTGTTTAGTAAGATTTGTGTGTAACTAGTTACGTATCATTATATATATATGTGTTAACGGAGGAATTTGGTGGTAACAAATTCGGGGAGGGTTGCTGGAATTGTGGTGGTGGTTGACGATGGTGAGCGGCGTAGGACGTTAAGGTTTAGGGTTCGTGATTTGGGGATGGCTGAGATTGTAAGTGTGATGCAATCGTAATTAAGATCGAATAATTCTCTCTTTTTCGCATGGTTTGCATCATGCCATACAATGTGCCTACGTACCCTATTTATAGGGATCAAGCCATGCGTAGTTCTTGGGAATCAAGTAACCGAAGTGGGATAGGTTTCCTTGTTTAGAAGGCCCATTGGACCGGGGCCACAACCTTAGTGAAATCGTCACGGGCCTTAGAGCCCAGCTATTTTCTCGGAGCGTGGCGATTAAGTCATTGACCCGAGATTGTCGGGGTCAATGCCCACCTTGAACCACAGAGATGGAATAGCTAGTCATAGGGCTAGCCCTAAGATTGCCAAGGGGCGACACCCTTCGACCTCCCTAGCAGGGCGAGATGTGCTAGCCTGGATGAGGCCTAGTCCTCTTCCAAAGTTGAGATAGTGGATGAGTTGGGTCATAGTCCATAGTTTTCAGTGTCCTTCATACAATGGCTTTGGGGAGATTCCTCATTCCAGAGTTCCAGAAGGTAAGGTACTTCAATAGGGCGAGATCCTCGCTTTGAAGGACGATGCTTCCTGAAAATGTATAACTTCATGTGAATTTGGGCCAAGCCTAATGGGCGTATCCTTTCTTCTTGTTATGACCTATGAGTCGGGTCCTTCTCCTTTGGCCCATTGGAGGGCGACAATTCCGCAAAGGGCGAGGCTACATTTGTGTCATAACAATATGCATTTACAAAGCAAACACTATAATATAATCACGTGGATTTTACAAAATCGTATATTTTTTTTATATTCATGATATATAGAATACTCTATGCGATCCTGCAAAGCACAAACCTACTCATCTACTCATATAATCACGTGGATTTTACAAAAAAGTATATTTTTTATATATATTTTTTTATATTCTCAAAAATGTATTTTTATATTGAGAAAATTACCAAAATAATCATTTTTGAGACTTAGTGGCCCAAAATGCTGAAAAGTGGAATTATGGCCCTATTTACTGACCTAACACGTTGGATCGTGTTCCGTGTCTAAGGGATATCACGTCAGTTAGTGTAACGTATCATATATACATACGTTGAATCATGTTCCGTGTCTATGACTCTATATCACATATCTTTATTTCTCTCCTTCATCTCTTTATTTCTCTCTCGTACCCTCTCATCTCTCACATCTAATCTCATCTCCCTCACATCTAGTACCCTCTCATATCTCTCACATCTAATAATTATCGCATATGTTTCGGAGGCCCCGCAGGGGCACCATCGAAGTGGGGGTGTATGAATGTAAGGAGGCAGGGGAGATTTCGAAGTGAGGGGAGGGTGTATGAATGTAAATTATAGTTGGGTTTGTGTGTATGCAAAGCTAAGAGATGAGTTTATGTGTATTATTGGGTTGTGTGTGTTGTTTTATGGGTATTGATTGTTTTATAGTATAGGAAATTGCTTTAGGACTTGAACTAACAGGCAAGCCGTTCCTTTGCGTCCAGGTATGTACAAGAAAGAAAATGAAGAATTAGCCTATTGTAAAGAAGTGACATGAATTATAAATCAAGGGCTATGGACATGAGAGAGAAGCTTCTGAAAAGTGTCAATGAAGGTAGCTCGCACAAGAACTGGAGCAATATCATTGAATGGATTAAAAATGATGGGTTTATGTGTATTATTGCGTTCCTTTTCAAGCTTCAGACGAATCAATGTACCGTCAGTTAACAAGTTTATATCACGACTGAAAGGGTTCTCGATCTGGTGGCAATAAGAGTAATTGAAATTGGGAGTTAATTTATTTATCAAGAAATCAAATGTGTTTTGTAGGAACGGTTTAGTGTGGTTCTGTGAGAGGGAAATTCCGGCACCAAGAGCTCCAACTCCGGCTGCTACGGCGACGGAGCAGACGGTGACGGAACGGAGGCGAGAGGAGACAGTAGATTTAGGTAGGCGTGACTGAGAAAACGAGAATGGGAAGCGCAAAGAAACCATTTTGTTTTCCTTGATTTTGTATCAAAAGTTTACAGTATAAAGACATGGTTGAAACACGTTACACGGTGTTCCGTGTCTGTTTATATAACGTTGGACAGTGTTCCGTATCTGGCCCTATCACGGTGGACGATGTTCCGTATTAGCTTAATACGGTGGACGGTACTCCGTATTAGGTTAATACGGAGGACGGTGCTCCGTATTAAGTTAATACGGTACACGAAACACCGTATCTGATCGGTATTTAAGGCCAAATATTTGCAGATCAGTATTTTGGGCAAACCGTATTTATTTTTGATTATTTGGGGCCTTCACCCTTTTATATTTTTATATTAACATAACAGTGCAAAAAACAAATAGTATGATGGATATGACATGTATAATAAAGTAAGCACTATAATATAATCACGTGGATTTTACAAAAACGTATATTTTTTATATTTTTTTATATTCTCAAAAATGTATTTTTATATTTTTATATTAACATAACACTGCACACAACAAATAGTATGATGGATGTGACATGTATAATAAATTGAAAAAGGGTATTCCTAGTTTTGTTTTGCTAAATGAGTACTCCTTGATATATAGCTTGATTTTTTACACATCTACAGTCTACAGAGCACATTTAAATCTGATTTAAAAAAAAAAACTACGATAAGCATGAATTCGAAGTGCCGTGATTGCAGGGAACTAAAATTCATACCTCATCGCACTGGGATTGACTTTGAGTATTTCTAGTTACGCAATGAACACCTCTTTCCCCTGAAAGAAAACCCATAAGCATACTTGGATTCAAACTCAATTATTGCTGACTAGATACCACCACTCTTTGAAGCACACTTTTCTATTACTCTTCCACTGTAACCTTGCTTTCGAGCCCATTTTGTGTACATTTTTAAAATTTGATCTGCCCATATCTGGTTCTGCAAGCTTAAAATATAGTAACAAATTTATAAGAAAATAGGATTATGAGTATTTTAAAACCACAACTTTACTTAATTAAGAAAGCTTTTTAGCTGACTGCAAGAAATTGTAACAAGTAGTGCCCTTCGCTTAACAAATATGAGTGGTATGGTATTACTCCAATTTCAGTAGGACATGCTTTTACAACTTCAGAGTAGATTGAAAATTAACAGATAATTTAATAAATTATTGATTTGGAACCAAAGATATAAGGTGTACAGTTTACACTTTAAATCATTCGTAACACTAATAACAACATAGCATGCTAATGAGATCAAGAAGAGAGGTTGCGAAAGATTCTCAAATGTGGCTAAACTAAACTATCCCTGCCGAGCCTTCATATAGATCACAGGTTCTTAATTATTTCATGGACTGTACTATTTGATGATGATGTAATCACAGCCATTGGAAGTATAAAAAGCTACTACAACTTTTCAAATAATGTGTAATACAGATAGGTGTTTGTTACAAAACCATATGTTGGCAATACCTGGAATTTATATAGGGTGATATATACTACCATTTTAAGCATCCAAGGCTCTTAAAAGGGGTTCTTTCTTTAGCCAAACACAAAGCAAAGATTGTATACTATGGCATTCATTTTGAATTTGCAAGGAATAGTTGTTTTTATCTGTTTCCATATCAGCAAGAAGCCAAGAACATGTAGAGTACTTGCAATAAATTACAGACAACAGACCGCGGAACATTCGCCTTCTGATCCCGCTTCAATGACAACACATGCTCCCTCAGCATCATTTGGACCCTTGAGAAGTTTGGAAATCTTATATTTATTCAAAGAGGCTTTTACATCCACAGAAGCAGTGTATGCTGGCCTAAAAAGCCTATAATTTATAACATCCATGCCTGCCAATTCTGTTATCAGCTTAGCTTCTTCGGCCTACAATTAAAGTTGACATACAATTCAACATAATAAAAGGATGACTCGCCAATGTTTCATCATATGAACAGCAGTTACCACATTAAATAACCTTATATTGTAGGTCTTTAAGTGCATCAACCACCTTGGAACTATCAGCTAACTTAAGAAGGATATCGTTTGTCCTATTTAAGACATCCCAAAAATCGTAACCATTCATTATTTTTTCCTGATTGTTGCACATTGCTTCTTCAGCTTCCAGTGCAATGATAACAGAAACCTCTATTTTCTTTCTCAATGCGAACAAACCTACAGTAATGCACAAACTCAATAATATTGTCAACAATTAGAGTACTAGACAAGCCATGATGCAACCCTTACCCGCACCAATTATTAAAAAAATGACAGGGGAAATTTGGGGGAAAAAAAAACAAATCGGAAATTGAGGATGCATTATCGTATGATTAATAGAAATAATTTATTTGGCAAAAAAAAAAAAAAGAAATAATTTCAGAACTAACACTCAATCGGTACTAAGATTCAAATATAAACTGCAGCTTAAATATATCCTTCATTACCGAATCATTTTGCATCACAAAGGTAAAAATATAAATCTTGCTATTTATAACCAACATATTTCATAGTGAATTTACAAGCTCGATGGTGGTGGAAAATTGAAGACCTCTCTTCAAAACTCTTTCGAAAGACATATCTAGTACAGGCAAGTAGAGGACTACACCATATAAGATAACATCAATATACACATAGCAAATTTGAACTTCACCATACATTACAAGAAAGACTTTTATTTAGTAATCTTATATATAAGCTTATGTATCCATTTTAATTATTATCGAGTAGTGAGAATCGAACCAAGACACGCTCCAAAAAACAAGAAAGACCAAGTGAGCATTCAAGAATCAAGAGTGAAACTTTGACTTCATTTTGAGATTAATTCATACAATTAAATGTATTAAGGTTTAAAGAGAGTGATAAAAATAGATACACATGCATATGTATAGGAACTAGGAAAAGTGTTAAGAGGAGATGTTCTTTGTAGAAGTTGGTCTTGTAATTGGAGGGCTGACAAGCTGGAACTAAACAAGTTAAGCGACGATGATTACGATAACTACTACTCCATTTTGAGCTATTATGAGGATGTAGCGTCCGTGCAGAGACTGCTACTGCTTCAGCCGCTATTCGAAATGCTTGCCTCCCCTTTTGTTTTTCAAGCTTTGAAAAAGAAATAGGAACTTATTGCAAAATGGAATGCTTAATGAGGAAGGAAACATGTGGATGACTAGGATTTCTCCACCACACTCCACATGTGTATGGTGGAGATTCACCCAACACACCCTTTAACCCTAATTCTTATCCTATAAATACCCCCTTACCCCCTTGTAAAAAAACCTAGATTTTAGTGTAGTTTTAGGTTAGTATAATTTTTTTCTTTTCTTTATTTGTAGTTCTAAATTTTGTAAACACTCCTTTTAAATTTAATGCAATTTCAAGTTTCCTTTATTTTCTCGTCTTGCTCTCTCGTTTATGTTACCTCGTTTTTGTTATTTTCGTAAGTCCGATTAGTGGACAAAGTAGCGAAATGCTAACCACTTGGGGTTGAAAGTAACGATTTTTATTTTCTTGTTCTTAGTTAAAAATCGTATTTGAGCCCCTTTAAATTTCCATTTTATTGTGGGTTTCATAATTTTAGTTGTATATCTAATTTTTATGTTTGAAGTGTTAGTGTAATATAAAAAAATTCGCAAAAATATTACTTTTAATGAATTTTAGAAAGTATTTTTATCTCCTTTCATATGTTAATTCGAAGCCATTAGTGTCTTGTGCTCTGTTTTATTTACGTTTCAAAAAAAAAATCAAAACAAGATCTCCCCTGTTTCTTTACTTTCGTTCTTATTTTTAAAAAACAAACCCAGTTTCCTTTTATTCCTCTTCTTCTTAATTCACAGCCTTCCCCTGCTTCTTCTTATTCGAACCAAACCCCTCCTCCTTCTCTCCTTCTTTTCCCCACAAAACGCCACACCCTGAAAGTGTTTGTCCTAAATCCAATCATGTATGATGAGTTAGGAAGAACTTTCATGTATTCTTGTTTGATTTCATTAATAATAATAAAAGACTTGTTTTGATTTTATTACGGGCATTATCTGTTTAAAGTGTTTTAAATAAGATGTTCCATAGTTTAGAGTAAAGCTTCTATAATTATAATGAGATTATAATAGTGAGATCTAGAAGATGATAACTCTAGACTTAAACAGTTCCTGATCATAGGATAACTAATCGGAAGTTAGTGAATCCGCAAAGATCGGTACATATTATGCTTGCTCCCGTCAGGAGGATGTCTGTTCTCATAGGCATTTGTGTGGTGACACTATAGCTAGTATGTAGGTGCTTATTAGGGAATAAGTTCACTGAACATGACTCGATAAGTTGGACAACTAATGGAGTTTACTCACGTGTCAATAGTTATTCACTGAGTGATAGTTGTACAAGTGTCCTTAGACTTGAGATCGTTAAAGTTATCTTATATATAATGAACTGTGCTTTGGTTTAGTCCTTAGTCTCAAGGACATACATTAGGTCTATTCTGGGTACAGGGATTTATGTATGGAGATAGTTAACGATCAATAAAGAATCTACCCCTTCCAGTAAGGAAGTGAATATCCTATGTTATTCTTAGTATGCGAGTTCTGGAATCTCTGGCCAGAGTGTATGAAATTAGAAAGGAGTTTCTAATTTGCATTAATATGAACTTTGCGTTATGAATAAGAAATCATATGATTAAATTTGATAGGCCTGACACGAGATCCATGCCTTGTATTTAATCGGGATATTGTAGGGTAGAAGGAATTTATTGTACGGTAACTAGTCACTGACAGGTTCTTGGTATTCTAAGCAGTGAATTCATATTATCCGGATAGTCGCGATATGTTGAGAAGCATCACTCACGATGTAGAATAAATATAATTAATCAGTTAATTATATTTAATGAATTTTAGAATTCATATAAATAATAAATAAAAGGTTTATTATTATTTATTTCTACTACCGGCTTAATATTGAACCTACAGGGTCACACCATAAAAAGATTAATTTATTGATGAAGGTATTTTGAGAGAGCAAGTTGTTTTAATAATGATTAAAATTGTTTTAATTATTATTTAACATTTTATAAGGTAAAGTGTAGGATTTATATATTAATATATAATGATATATTAATTATGTTAAAAACCTACTTGTGCCCTATAAATAGAATGAGATGAGAAGAGTATGAGACACTTGGTTTTTGTGAAAAACTTAAAGCCTCCATCTTCTTCATCTCTCTCTCTCTCTCAAACCTCCATTTTTATAAAACCTTGTTTTTATAAAAAGCTTTATCGAAGAAATTTATCTTGGTGGATACCGGTAGAGTGCTTCACACTCTGAGAAGCAACTGCGAGAAACCATTTTATAAAGCTTCGATTTTTCAAGGTATGATCACGATTCCTCGTTTATTCATTTTTACATGATTTTCTATATGTGCGATACACGGTTTTTACGGAAATAATTGTTATTTGCGCTTCCGCTCATTCGTAAATTCCTTCACACCCTTCTCTTGTTTTTTTGTTTTTTCTGTTTACCTGTTCCGTGTTTTACTGTTCGTAAATCTGCTTTGTTGTTCGGTGTTTGTCGTTGTAATTGATTTGTTCTAAGTTCCAGTTCATTTTTGTTGCTGAGTCAACTGGGTTTTGAATCCGTTTTACCGAGTTCTATTGCGAGTTGTTTTACTGTCGAGTTGAGTTCGTCGCTGAGTTTTGGTTTTGTTTTCGTGAGTCTTGTCAGCCGAGTTCTGGGTCGAATGTCAGTTTTTCTTCGTAGTCGAATTTGGTTTGTTGAATGTTAGTTTTGATTTCGAATTCTTGTTGCTGAGTTTTTGTAAGTTAACTGAGTTTCTGAGTTTGCCTTGCTGTTGTTGGTCGAGACCGAGTCGACTCGGTTATATTATGCGAGTTCTGAGTTTTATTCTGGTTTTTGAGTCCTGGTAGCTGCTTGATTGTTTTCTTGTGTTGAGTCTGCTTGCGGAAATCTTTGCTGCGTTTTTGTTTAGTTTGGTTGTTAATATCATTGAGTCTTTGTATAGTCGAATTTATTTGTTTTCGTCAAGTTTGTTTAAGTTGCATTGCTGCAATGTGATTTTGGTGTAGTTCTGCTGCAAGTTCTGAGTTACTGTACTGAGTTAAGTCGAATCGCTGCTGTAGTGTTTGCTGAATCCTTGTTTAGTCGTTGTTGAGTATTTGTTTTGGCTGCCGAGTTTCTGGGTCATGCTTTTTTTTCTTTTTGCTGGTCCTATTTTGCTGCAATTTTTGGGATCGTTGTCATGTTTTTGCTGAGTTTTGGGTTTGTTCTGTGAAGTGTTGGTTTTGTTTGTTTTAGCTGCTTTAGTTGTGCTCTTCTTAGTTTCGAATTATGGTTGCTGTGGCTAGTTGATTTTTCAATTACCTCATGTCGAATTTTCCTCAAAAATCTCTATAAATAAATTCGAATTTAGAATCTTAAAGTAATTTAGTTTTGTTCTTTTCACTTTTAATTAGTTAGTTTAAATTAAATTTTCTTCTAAAAATAATTTAAATTCTCTTTTAGGAATTAATTAGAAAAATCCAAATTTTCAAAAACCCAAAATCGTTCTAGTTCGCCTAAATTAATTATTAAGGATCGCGAAAAATTACATAGTCTTTGTGGAACGAATCTTAAAATACTAAAATGATCGTGTGCTTGCGATTTTAAATCTTTATTTTTTTAGCACATCAAGTTTTTGGCGTCGATGCCGGGGACTAATAATTTTTCGCGTCATGATTTTTAATTTTTCGGATTAGTTTTACTTGTCTTATTTTTGTCTCGTTTTTTTTAGGAAAGTTGGAAATTTCGGGAATCACTTCTCGAAGCTTGGAAAAAAATGGGAATTTTGGAAGCATGCTTCGGTAACCCGTAGATGGATTGTATTGACAAGCATGTTTGGTGTGTCCAACAACACCACATATCTCACATGAAGCAACAGTAGATGGAGCGCTTCTGGCATCCAATTGCTCAATCCTCTTAACCATTGCATGCATAGTAGTATTCAACATGGTTAGAGCATCAACATCATACTTACCACCTTTCTTAGGATGATTTCGATCACTGTATGGATAATTATCATTAGATGCCATCTCGTCTAACAAAGCTTTAGCATCCTCAGTACTCTTCTTCATAATAGAACCACCAGAAGAAGCATCTACAAAGTTTCGAAACTCTTGTGTCAACCCATTGTAGAATGTTTGGATCAACAACCAGTCAGGAATTCCATGGTGAGGGCATTGTCTTTGAAGTCGCTTAAATTTTCTCCAAGCATCATGAAGTGACTCGTCATCATCTTGACGGAAATTAGATATCTCATTCCTGAGCTTAGAAGTCTTCTTCTGACTGAAGAATTTTAATAGAAAAGCCTTCGCAAGACTATCCCAAGTAGTGAATGTATTTGGTCCTTCATCTTTCAACCAATCTTTTGCTGCATTCAGAGAGAGAATGGAAATAAGCGCAGCTTTATAGCATCATCACTAACATTGGTCAGTTTTATTGTATCACACTTTTCAAGAAAACTCTCAAGATGATCAACAGGATTTTCAGTGGACAATCCTGCGAAAGAATCATTGGAGATGAATTGGATGAACTGAGGCTTGAGTTCAAAGTGTGTAGCTGTGATTGTTGGTCTGACAATACTGGAGAGTACGCCTGTAGCATCCGGCATACCATGCTCCCTGAGAGCTTTAGCTGGTGCATCACCCATAACTTCCTTGTTCTTGTTTTTCCTTCGCTTGCCTGCTTGCCTTCTTGCTGTAGCTTCAATTTCAGGATCAATAGCAATTAAATTTTTAGTACCTGAACTTCGGGTGTGCATGCAACAAGAGAACTTGAAACAATGATCAAATAACAAGGGAATAATAGCCGAAGCAACACAACTAAACGACTTAGCCAAATTTACTCAAAAAAGTAACTAATCTAACACTGCTTTGTCCCCGGCAGCGGCGCCAAAAATTTGACAAGGCCGTCGCGTGCCTATCAAATAATAATTTCTAACAAATCCTTCTAACTATGTAGTAGGGTAAGTCAGAGTCGATCCCACAGAGACAAACGTATCAATCACCAGTTATTTCTGATTTAATTCGTCTAAGCAAGTAACACAATAAATTTTGAGAAATTATTAAACTAATTTATACTAAAGAGAGTTGTGTTTATATAAATCAAGTATTAAAAACATCCAGAATTAAGTATCCCCACTAGCTTGAATTAATGCAATCGTGAATTTCCTCCCCAATTAATCGTGCACTACTCAACAGGAAAGATGCGCCCTATAAATACCAATAACCCCTCTCGAGTATTAATGGCTTCTCTAAAAATACAATCAAACCTATTCTCATGGTATCATGCAATTTAGAGACATTAATCACAGCATCCTAATTTCCTAACAATCCATTCTACCTATTCTCATGGAGAATTTCATGTTCTTATTGGATAAATCACAACCATCTAGATCCAACTCTCGCTGATAATTAGATATTGGTTCAAACAATACACATAATCACGTCTGATTTGTAATTGTTAATTTAAACAACTCAATAAGCAAGAGCAATTAAACAATCAAATTGGGAGAATTGGGAAATTCACACATCAATCATAACTAGGGTTCTACTTAACCCTAGATTAATAATCTACTCACTCATAATTGAATTAACAAAACAAGAATTATAAGATGAACACATAATTATAAGAATAGAGAAAAACCTTCAATCTTCAATCTTTGAACAAAATAAAAGTCTCGCCCTCTCTCTGTCTCTCTATACGTATCTATATATCTCCCCCTAATAATAATAATCTCTGATGTTTTTATATGTCTCTAATAAAAATATTTTTTACAAGTACGTTTCCAAAATTGAATAGATTTTCAAGGAAAATTCGTAGTTGACTTCTCTCCAGTAATTCTGGGCCGCTCCAGTTGTAATATGACATCTGGACCATCTTAGAATGATAGAAAATTTAATTATCTTCGTGTGGGCTGTTGAATCACCCAATTCTGACTTGTAGAACTCAAGATATGGTCCAAACATTGAAGTACGCGCGTGCAGCCCAACAAATCCGAATTTCCTTCTAATAAATCTCCAATTAAGCTCTTTATTCTCCAATCCTTCCAAGTTTAGAATTTCCTTGCTTCCTACAATAAAACATTAAAATCTAATTAATAAAAATCCAATTAAATGCAAAATATAATAAATATGAGGAATATAATCATGTAAAATATATATAAATATACATTCTATCAAACACTCTACGTTTACCTATATCTCTCTAAAAGAACCGGAATACTCATTCTTACGCCGGAGGTGAATCGGGGGTTAACACCCTCGCACTCTTCTTCTTTTGCAGGTCCAAATAAAGGATCCACCTGGCAGAAATCTGGTTCCAACAGGGAGTTGGAGAAGAAGAGTAAAACATTACATTTAAGCATTTCGGTTTCATCCCAAATCACATGCTTGTCTAGTTTTAATATGAGCTAGCGCTAATAAGAGGTTCAATATTCCCATCTAAAATAGAATTCAGATTAGGCAGCTGGATACCTGTTTTTACATCTTGTACAAGCTTGTTCGGGTAAAATATATACCTACGAGTTTCTTGATGCCACATATTGATGATGGAACTTCTATCTATGCTTGTTATACTGGAAATTCCCTGGTCATGTAGAATAACCAGGAGTGTGGCCTTTACCTGCACATGAAAGCTTAGAGTTTCAGCTTTTACTAATTGTGTTTTATTTTAAAAGATGCAACTCCATTATTATGGTCATGTGTATCCAAAATTTAGTTCTTTATTGTGATTGCTGTTTCTCCACAGTGCAAGCACAATAGTTAAGGTATCGCCAGATACTTGTCATAAATTACGAGATCCTTCTCATGGTCTCCAAAGACTGAAAGCGAACCGGTTTATGATTCAAGATATAATAAGACAATTTTGTAATACAGTTTTGATCGTCACAGTTAACTACACTACAGCCGCTAATATTTTTTGCATGTTTAACTTGTATTTGTATGTGCAATTCTTGTATATTTGTTCTACAAAGAGAAAGGGTGGGGGTGTAAACATAAAAACAAAGGAGAAAGAATAAGACAACAAGAATTAAGGATGAATTCATTATGCTAATCAGGTATATCTCATATTGGTTATATTCTTTCTTAAATATCTATCATCTTTTTGGCTAAGCCTACAACATGTAAACTTTAACATAGTAAGTTGAGAGGCAAGTTTATACAATTATCTCCACATTTAAGAAACTAGTTGATACTAAACCAAACACAAAACTAACTTTCAACTTGTATTTATAAATCAAATCAACTTCCAAATAATACTATATCGTCATTTGATTCAGAATGTCATAATGGGATTTATAAGCTCATATAAGGTTAAAACAGGAGCATTACATCAATGGATAGATGTAATAATAAATGACTAAAGAGGGTAATGGATGTGATTAGAAGAGAAAAATGTTATGACGGAGTTCCAATTTTTTTGAGCAAGCTTTTGATAATAGATCAAACTTTTTAAAATAGAAAAGTTAAGTACTACTGTCAAAACTCCATTAGTTAATATTTAATAATAATGTAAGAGAAACTGAGTGACCTTCACTAACCTGATGATTGCACTTTCAAGCCGGTTGGTGTATGCAGTATGCAGACTGACTCAATCACGCACTGCTTATGTTTAGAGGATACTTTAAATGAGATATTTAAATCCATATCATCAATGATCAAGTCAGGAGCTGTGTTGAGGAATAGAGGGATAACATTCACAGTAGCCAAGCTGACCTGTATGAGATCAAGGTAAAAAAATAAACTCATTGTGGATCGAATTTAAGAGCAAAAAAGTGATATTATTTATAACTGAAAAAGGAATAAGAGATTTTGAGGGTAAAAAACATGAAATTTGAATCCTTAAAAATAAACGTAAACTTAAGTCTTGAAGATAGAAAAATGTACTAATCTTCTTTACATATTTACCAAAAAAAATTAAAAGCAAATGCAAACATAAGTAGGTTTGTGCTTTGCAGGATCGCATAGAGTATTCTATATATCATGAATATAAAAAAAAATATACGTTTTTGTAAAATCCACGTGATTATATTATATTACTTACTTTGTAAATGCATATATATAGTGATACGTAACTAGTTACACACAAATCTTACTAGACACTCTCCTCTCTGTCTCTCTCTCTCTTTACAAACACTCTCCTCTCTACTTCCCTCTCTCTCAATTGAACAGCAACAACAAGAAAGCTCTCTATCTCCTTCCCTCTCTCTCTCAGTTGAACAACTGTATGTTACTAATTTGTCAACATTATAATTTATATATTTAATTTGTTGGGATTCAATCTGAAATATAAATTATTTCGAGTTATTATAGATGATTCATTTAAACCGGCAGCAGCGAGAGGTATTAGAAAATCGTTTATAAAAGGATTTAAACGCATGTTTAATGAAGAGGAAATAGATTGGTTGTCCCCTAGTTTGTGGAATTAGGTCCGTCGGTGGTACAACAGAAAAGCCCGAGCTAGAGAGTGGCAAGTCCTTCGTTGGTCAGATGTGATTGAAATTGCTAGACAGTTTAATTTTTGTCACTGTTCGGAGGTAAAAAAAAAGTTACTAATATGTAGTATAGTTTAGTTTTAGTTTTATTTTTTATTTTATATCTAACCAATTACTATCATTTACAAGGTCGCCGATAGGTGTTTTTGTATTAAACCTAAGTTTCCAAACATTTATGACATAAGTTCCCAAATATCTTTGGGAATACATAGTGTTTCTGGTGCACAAGGGGAAGTGAGAGACTACAGGGGAAGAATCATGGATGAGTTACTACGGATGAGGGATATGGGTGTTCTTAATAATTGGACTTTTGATGATTTGTTGAGATCCGCCAACGCATGGGCCTCTGAGGTTGGTGATGGGAATTTTGGGGACTGCTGACTTGTTTTTAAGATCAAATGATAATGCATTCAAGGTGCAATTAACTGACAATGTTGTAATGAGAAGAAATCCTTAGTACCGTAAATCATCTATTCTCTTATTTTGTGGTTATGTAATCATCTATTCTCTTATTTTTATGGTTTGCCTTTATGTCGCCTGTTTCATTTTATGATTTTTCAAAACAAAAAAAACTTTCTTTTTTATATATTGACGTATTTTGCAAAAAAGACTAAGTATGTGGCCATGTGGGCACAGACTAAGTATATGGGTAGTCTCAGACGAAAACAGGAAGGGCGGAAGGGGATGAAAATAAGAAAAATGATTAAAATGGTTTTCATTAAATCAATTAAAACTCAAAAACAAAAACAAATAAACAAGCTAAAAACAAACAAACAAGTTAAAAAAATAATTAACAATTAAAAAATAAATAAATGAGTTAAAAACAAATAAACAAACCAAACAAATAACCTTAACACTAATGATTACAAAAGTTTTTCCAATTTTTCCAAATATTTAAGACTTGTTCGTTAGTACAATTTCGTGAACAAGCTCATGAATAAGGTTAATTTGTTGTTCGAATTAAAAGTTCGTGAACAAGCTCAAGAGACATGTTCATGAGTTGCTCGTGAACCGTTCGTGAACAACATTTTTTCTTAATGAACTGAGCTTAAACACATTTTTTTGGCTCGATTCAAGTTCGAGCTCGAGTTCGATAATTTTTTAACAAACGATACATGAACATTCTAAAGTTCGGCTCGACTCGACTCATTTACACCCCTAATTGCTGGAAAACTGAAAAAACTTTTGTAATCATTAGTGTTAAGGTTATTTGTTTGGTTTGTTTATTTGTTTTTAACTCGTTTATTTATTTTTTTAATTGTTAATTATTTGTTCAACTTGTTTATTTGTTTTTAGCTTGTTTATTTGTTTTTATTATTTGTTTTTGTTTCTTAGTTTTAATTGATTTAATGAAAACCATTTTAATCATTTTTCTTATTTTCATCCCCTTCCTCCCTTCCTGTTTTCGTCTTTTCGTCTGAGACTACCCATATACTTAAAATGTGCCCACATGGCCACATACTTGGTCTTTTTTGCAAATATGTAAATGTATTTTTTTTTGTTTTGAAAAATCATTAAAAATGAAAAAAGAAAGTTTTTTTGTTTTGAAAAATCATAAAGATGAAACAGGCGACATAAAGACAAACCATAAAAATAAGAGAATAGATGATTACATAACCATAAAAATAAGAGAATAGATGATTTACGGTACTAAGAATTTCTTCTATTTCTTCTCATTACAACATTGTCAGTTAATTGCACCTTGAACGCATTATCATTTGATCTTAAAAACAAGTCAGCGGTCCCCAAATTCCCATCACTTACCTCAGAGGCCCATGCGCTGGCGGCTCTGAACAAATCATCAAAAGTCCAATTATTAAGAACACCCATATTTCTCATCCGCGGTAACTCATCCATGATTCTTCCCCTGTAGTCTCTCACTTCCCCTTGTGCACCGGAAACACTATGTGATCCCAAATATATTTGGGAACTTGTGTCATAAATGTTTGGAAACTTAGGTTTAATACAAAAACACCTATCGGCGGCCTTGTAAATGATAGTAATTGGTTAGATATAAAATAAAAAATAAAACTAAAACAAAACCATACATATTAGTAACTTTTTTTACCTCCGAACAGTGACAAAAATTAAATGTCTAGCAATTTCAATCACATCTGACCAACTAAGGACTTGCCACTCTCTAGCTCGGGCTTTTCTGTTGTATCGCCAGCGAACCCATTTCCACAAACTAGGGGACAACCAATCTATTTCCTCTTCATTAAACACGCACTTAAATCCCTTTATATACGATTTTCTGAATACCTGCCGCTGCTGCCGGTTTAAATGAATCATCTATAATAACTCGAAATAATTTATATTTCAGATTAAATCATAACAAATTAAATATATAAATTATAATGTTGACAAACTAGTAACATACAACTAGGGATGGCAATCGTGTCGTTTCATATACTTTCGTTTCGTGTACTTTCGTGTTTTCGTGTACTCAGAGCTAAAACCGAAACCGACCCAAAATCATTTCGTGTACTTGACTACCCAACCCGAACCCGAAACAAAATGTTTCGTGTAAACCCGAAACGAAACGAAAGTACACGAAATAAAAATATAAAAAATTATTATATAATATTTCGTGTACTTTTCGTGTACTTTTCGTGTACTTTCGTGTACTTTTGTGTACCCAAAACGAAAGTACACGAAATAAATATATAAAAAATTATAATATATATTATGATATATAAAAAATAAAAATTATATATATAATATTTCGTGTACTTTCGTGTAATTTCGTGTACCCAAAATGAAAATCCATATCCGACACTAAATATTTCGTGTACTTTCGTGTTTCATGTACCAAAAATAAAAACCCAAAACCGTATTTTTCGTGTCGTTTCGTGTCTTGTTCACGTGTCACGTGTCAAATTGTCGGCCCTACATACAGCTGTTCAACTGAGAGAGAGGGAAGGAGGGAGAGAGAGAGAGAGAGAGAGAGAGAGAGAGAGAGAGAGAGAGAGAGAGCTTTCTTTCTATTGTTGTTCAATTGAGACAGAGGGAAGGAGAAGGGGAGAGAGAGAGAGAGAGAGAGAGAGAGAGAGAGAGAGTGTGTGTGTGTGTTTGTAGAGAGAGAGAGAGAGAGAGAGAGAGAGGAGGGTGTTTAGTAAGATTTGTGTGTAACTAGTTACGTATCATTATATATATATGTGTTAACGGAGGAATTTGGTGGTAACAAATTCGGGGAGGGTTGCTGGAATTGTGGTGGTGGTTGACGATGGTGAGCGGCGTAGGACGTTAAGGTTTAGGGTTCGTGATTTGGGGATGGCTGAGATTGTAAGTGTGATGCAATCGTATTTAAGATCGAATAATTCTCTCTTTTTCGCAAGGTTTGCATCGTGCCATACAATGTGCCTACGTACCCTATTTATAGGGATCAAGCCATGCGTAGTTCTTGGGAATCAAGTAACCGAAGTGGGATAGGTTTCCTTGTTTAGAAGGCCCATTGGACCGGGGCCACAACCTTAGTGAAATCGTCACGGGCCTTAGAGCCCAGCTATTTTCTCGGAGCGTGGCGATTAAGTCATTGACCCGAGATTGTCGGGGTCAATGCCCACCTTGAACCACAGAGATGGAATAGCTAGTCATAGGGCTAGCCCTAAGATTGCCAAGGGGCGACACCCTTCGACCTCCCTAGCAGGGCGAGACGTGCTAGCCTGGATGAGGCCTAGTCCTCTTCCAAAGTTGAGATAGTGGATGAGTTGGGTCATAGTCCATAGTTTTCAGTGTCCTTCATACAATGGCTTTTGGGAGATTCCTCATTCCAGAGTTCCAAAAGGTAAGGTACTTCAATAGGGCGAGATCCTCGCTTTGAAGGACGATGCTTCCTGAAAATGTATAACTTCATGTGAATTTGGGCCAAGCCTAATGGGCGTATCCTTTCTTCTTGTTATGACCTATGAGTCGGGTCCTTCTCCTTTGGCCCATTGGAGGGCGACAATTCCGCAAAGGGCGAGGCTACATTTGTGTCATAACAATATGCATTTACAAAGCAAACACTATAATATAATCACGTGGATTTTACAAAATCGTATATTTTTTTTATATTCATGATATATAGAATACTCTATGCGATCCTGCAAAGCACAAACCTACTCATCTACTCATATAATCACGTGGATTTTACAAAAAAGTATATTTTTTATATATATTTTTTTATATTCTCAAAAATGTATTTTTATATTGAGAAAATTACCAAAATAATCATTTTTGAGACTTAGTGGCCCAAAATGCTGAAAAGTGGAATTATGGCCCTATTTACTGACCTAACACGTTGGATCGTGTTCCGTGTCTAAGGGATATCACGTCAGTTAGTGTAACGTATCATATATACATACGTTGAATCATGTTCCGTGTCTATGACTCTATATCACATATCTTTATTTCTCTCCTTCATCTCTTTATTTCTCTCTCGTACCCTCTCATCTCTCACATCTAATCTCATCTCCCTCACATCTAGTACCCTCTCATATCTCTCACATCTAATAATTATCGCATATGTTTCGGAGGCCCCGCAGGGGCACCATCGAAGTGGGGGTGTATGAATGTAAGGAGGCAGGGGAGATTTCGAAGTGAGGGGAGGGTGTATGAATGTAAATTATAGTTGGGTTTGTGTGTATGCAAAGCTAAGAGATGAGTTTATGTGTATTATTGGGTTGTGTGTGTTGTTTTATGGGTATTGATTGTTTTATAGTATAGGAAATTGCTTTAGGACTTGAACTAACAGGCAAGCCGTTCCTTTGCGTCCAGGTATGTACAAGAAAGAAAATGAAGAATTAGCCTATTGTAAAGAAGTGACATGAATTATAAATCAAGGGCTATGGACATGAGAGAGAAGCTTCTGAAAAGTGTCAATGAAGGTAGCTCGCACAAGAACTGGAGCAATATCATTGAATGGATTAAAAATGATGGGTTTATGTGTATTATTGCGTTCCTTTTCAAGCTTCAGACGAATCAATGTACCGTCAGTTAACAAGTTTATATCACGACTGAAAGGGTTCTCGATCTGGTGGCAATAAGAGTAATTGAAATTGGGAGTTAATTTATTTATCAAGAAATCAAATGTGTTTTGTAGGAACGGTTTAGTGTGGTTCTGTGAGAGGGAAATTCCGGCACCAAGAGCTCCAACTCCGGCTGCTACGGCGACGGAGCAGACGGTGACGGAACGGAGGCGAGAGGAGACAGTAGATTTAGGTAGGCGTGACTGAGAAAACGAGAATGGGAAGCGCAAAGAAACCATTTTGTTTTCCTTGATTTTGTATCAAAAGTTTACAGTATAAAGACATGGTTGAAACACGTTACACGGTGTTCCGTGTCTGTTTATATAACGTTGGACAGTGTTCCGTATCTGGCCCTATCACGGTGGACGATGTTCCGTATTAGCTTAATACGGTGGACGGTACTCCGTATTAGGTTAATACGGAGGACGGTGCTCCGTATTAAGTTAATACGGTACACGAAACACCGTATCTGATCGGTATTTAAGGCCAAATATTTGCAGATCAGTATTTTGGGCAAACCGTATTTATTTTTGATTATTTGGGGCCTTCACCCTTTTATATTTTTATATTAACATAACAGTGCAAAAAACAAATAGTATGATGGATATGACATGTATAATAAAGTAAGCACTATAATATAATCACGTGGATTTTACAAAAACGTATATTTTTTATATTTTTTTATATTCTCAAAAATGTATTTTTATATTTTTATATTAACATAACACTGCACACAACAAATAGTATGATGGATGTGACATGTATAATAAATTGAAAAAGGGTATTCCTAGTTTTGTTTTGCTAAATGAGTACTCCTTGATATATAGCTTGATTTTTTACACATCTACAGTCTACAGAGCACATTTAAATCTGATTTAAAAAAAAAAACTACGATAAGCATGAATTCGAAGTGCCGTGATTGCAGGGAACTAAAATTCATACCTCATCGCACTGGGATTGACTTTGAGTATTTCTAGTTACGCAATGAACACCTCTTTCCCCTGAAAGAAAACCCATAAGCATACTTGGATTCAAACTCAATTATTGCTGACTAGATACCACCACTCTTTGAAGCACACTTTTCTATTACTCTTCCACTGTAACCTTGCTTTCGAGCCCATTTTGTGTACATTTTTAAAATTTGATCTGCCCATATCTGGTTCTGCAAGCTTAAAATATAGTAACAAATTTATAAGAAAATAGGATTATGAGTATTTTAAAACCACAACTTTACTTAATTAAGAAAGCTTTTTAGCTGACTGCAAGAAATTGTAACAAGTAGTGCCCTTCGCTTAACAAATATGAGTGGTATGGTATTACTCCAATTTCAGTAGGACATGCTTTTACAACTTCAGAGTAGATTGAAAATTAACAGATAATTTAATAAATTATTGATTTGGAACCAAAGATATAAGGTGTACAGTTTACACTTTAAATCATTCGTAACACTAATAACAACATAGCATGCTAATGAGATCAAGAAGAGAGGTTGCGAAAGATTCTCAAATGTGGCTAAACTAAACTATCCCTGCCGAGCCTTCATATAGATCACAGGTTCTTAATTATTTCATGGACTGTACTATTTGATGATGATGTAATCACAGCCATTGGAAGTATAAAAAGCTACTACAACTTTTCAAATAATGTGTAATACAGATAGGTGTTTGTTACAAAACCATATGTTGGCAATACCTGGAATTTATATAGGGTGATATATACTACCATTTTAAGCATCCAAGGCTCTTAAAAGGGGTTCTTTCTTTAGCCAAACACAAAGCAAAGATTGTATACTATGGCATTCATTTTGAATTTGCAAGGAATAGTTGTTTTTATCTGTTTCCATATCAGCAAGAAGCCAAGAACATGTAGAGTACTTGCAATAAATTACAGACAACAGACCGCGGAACATTCGCCTTCTGATCCCGCTTCAATGACAACACATGCTCCCTCAGCATCATTTGGACCCTTGAGAAGTTTGGAAATCTTATATTTATTCAAAGAGGCTTTTACATCCACAGAAGCAGTGTATGCTGGCCTAAAAAGCCTATAATTTATAACATCCATGCCTGCCAATTCTGTTATCAGCTTAGCTTCTTCGGCCTACAATTAAAGTTGACATACAATTCAACATAATAAAAGGATGACTCGCCAATGTTTCATCATATGAACAGCAGTTACCACATTAAATAACCTTATATTGTAGGTCTTTAAGTGCATCAACCACCTTGGAACTATCAGCTAACTTAAGAAGGATATCGTTTGTCCTATTTAAGACATCCCAAAAATCGTAACCATTCATTATTTTTTCCTGATTGTTGCACATTGCTTCTTCAGCTTCCAGTGCAATGATAACAGAAACCTCTATTTTCTTTCTCAATGCGAACAAACCTACAGTAATGCACAAACTCAATAATATTGTCAACAATTAGAGTACTAGACAAGCCATGATGCAACCCTTACCCGCACCAATTATTAAAAAAATGACAGGGGAAATTTGGGGGAAAAAAAAACAAATCGGAAATTGAGGATGCATTATCGTATGATTAATAGAAATAATTTATTTGGCAAAAAAAAAAAAAAGAAATAATTTCAGAACTAACACTCAATCGGTACTAAGATTCAAATATAAACTGCAGCTTAAATATATCCTTCATTACCGAATCATTTTGCATCACAAAGGTAAAAATATAAATCTTGCTATTTATAACCAACATATTTCATAGTGAATTTACAAGCTCGATGGTGGTGGAAAATTGAAGACCTCTCTTCAAAACTCTTTCGAAAGACATATCTAGTACAGGCAAGTAGAGGACTACACCATATAAGATAACATCAATATACACATAGCAAATTTGAACTTCACCATACATTACAAGAAAGACTTTTATTTAGTAATCTTATATATAAGCTTATGTATCCATTTTAATTATTATCGAGTAGTGAGAATCGAACCAAGACACGCTCCAAAAAACAAGAAAGACCAAGTGAGCATTCAAGAATCAAGAGTGAAACTTTGACTTCATTTTGAGATTAATTCATACAATTAAATGTATTAAGGTTTAAAGAGAGTGATAAAAATAGATACACATGCATATGTATAGGAACTAGGAAAAGTGTTAAGAGGAGATGTTCTTTGTAGAAGTTGGTCTTGTAACTGGAGGGCTGACAAGCTGGACCTAAACAAGTTAAGCGACGATGATTACGATAACTACTACTCCATTTTGAGCTATTATGAGGATGTAGCGTCCGTGCAGAGACTGCTACTGCTTCAGCCGCTATTCGAAATGCTTGCCTCCCCTTTTGTTTTTTAAGCTTTGAAAAGGAGCTCAAACGAGGTCCCTCTATTGATTGTTCTTTATTTTCATGGATAATAAAAATATGAGAGAAATTAATAAAAGCAATGCTTTTCTAAACTACTTTTTTTTAGTAAACTTCCTTTTTTTTTTCTAGTAAAATCATGAGGATATTTGATAAGTGCATATTTTTGCATATTTATATTACCTATTTATTGCTTGAACTCGTATTTTAATAAATTATTTTGTTGCATTTCAAGAAAATCAAGAGAAAATGAAGAAATGTCAAAATAAAGAAATAAAAAGAAAGGAAGGGCAAAAGAGGAAGAAAAAGGACAAAAATGAAATAAGGGAAAAAGAAATAGGAGCTTGGTGCAAAATGGAATGCTTAATGAGGAAGGAAACATGTGGATGACTAGGATTTCTCCACCACACTCCACATGTGTATGGTGGAGATTCACCCAACACACCCTTTAACCCTAATTCTTATCCTATAAATACCCCCTTATCCCCTTGTAAAAAAACCTAGATTTTAGTGTAGTTTTAGGGTAGTATAAATTTTTTTCTTTTCTTGTTTTGTAGTTCTAAATTTTGTAAACACTTCTTTTAAATTTAATGCAATTTCAAGTTTCCTTTATTTTCTCGTCTTGCTCTCTCGTTTATGTTACCTCGTTTTTATTATTTTCGTAAATCCGATTAGTGGACAAAGTAGCGAAATGCTAACCACTTGGGGTTGAAAGTAACGATTTTTATTTTCTTGTTCTTAGTTAAAAATCGCATTTGAGCCCCTTTAAATTTCCATTTTATTGTGGGTTTCATAATTTTAATTGTATATCTAATTTTTATGTTTGAAGTGTTAGTGTAATATAAAAAAATTTGCAAAAACATTACTTTTAATGAATTTTAGAAAGTAGTTTTATCTCCTTTCATATGTTAATTCGAAGCCATTAGTGTCTTGTGCTCTGTTTTATTTACGTTTCAAAAAAAAAAATCAAAACAAGATCTCCCCTGTTTCTTTACTTTCGTTCTTATTTTTAAAAAACAAACCCAGTTTCCTTTTATTCCTCTTCTTCTTAATTCACAGCCTTCCCCTGCTTCTTCTTATTCGAACCAAACCCCTCCTCCTTCTCTCCTTCTTTTCCTCACAAAACGCCACACCCTTCTCTTGTTTTTTTGTTTTTTCTGTTTACCTGTTCCGTGTTTTACTGTTCGTAAATCTGCTTTGTTGTTCGGTGTTTGTCGTTGTAATTGATTTGTTCTAAGTTCCAGTTCATTTTTGTTGCTGAGTCAACTGGGTTTTGAATCCGTTTTACCGAGTTCTATTGCGAGTTGTTTTATTTTCGAGTTGAGTTCGTCGCTGAGTTTTGGTTTTGTTTTCGTGAGTCTTGTCAACCGAGTTCTGGGTTGAATGTCAGTTTTTCTTCGTAGTCGAATTTGGTTTGTTGAATGTTAGTTTTGATTTCGAATTCTTGTTGCTGAGTTTTTGTAAGTTAACTGAGTTTCTGAGTTTGCCTTGCTGTTGTTGGTCGAGACCGAGTCGACTCGGTTATATTATGCGAGTTCTGTGTTTTATTCTGGTTTTTGAGTCCTGGTAGCTGCTTGATTGTTTTCTTGTGTTGAGTCTGCTTGCGAAAATCTTTGCTGCGTTTTTGTTTAGTTTGGTTGTTAATATCATTGAGTCTTTGTATAGTCGAATTTATTTGTTTTCGTCAAGTTTGTTTAAGTTGCATTGCTGCAATTTGATTTTGGTGTAGTTCTGCTGCAAGTTCTGAGTTACTGTACTGAGTTAAGTCGAATCGCTGTTGTAGTGTTTGCTGTATCCTTGCATCATTTGTAAATAAATTTAAGGGCAAAACCCACTTACAAGATAAGGGAAGAGATTTCATCACTCTTTCCTTGGCCCATAACAATTAATCCTTCATTTTGCATACCCTAGCCTTTAATAAAATTAAATTAGACATGGCCCCTAAGATTTTCGCGCTCAATTAGGAAGGTACCTAAAAGAGGACGTAATCTTTAATTATTCCGACTTTTTGGTGTCTAGGCAAGCGAAAGCTTACCTGACCAATTAGGATTTGGTGTCTAGGCCGGTGTTTAGCCTCTTGGCAATGCTTGCACCCACCTGGCCAAATCGGTTCGAATAATTTTTGATTTATTGAATTTTTGGTGGTCCTTAAAGTTAGGAACAAAGTCTAGTTTATTTTCTTAAAGAACCCTAGGTCTAGAATTTTTCTTTTAATTTTACACCCTTTCTTTTATTTGTTTAATTCATTGCACTTATTTGCTATTTGTTTACTTTCGTGGTTTATGCGAACTATTTGGCTTAGGGATAACTCTGATAGGCTAGTGAGATCATTTGAGATTTCTCCCTCTTCTGATTCCGAGTCTTTAGAGAATTCAGAACTAGTAGTAATCATGGCCATGTCTCTTAAAGATCGTTGTTACCCCACCCGTTCTGCTCAACCCTCGTGTATCACTCTTCCTCCCGTTAATGGTAATAACTTCGAGATTAAAGCCCATCACATTAGCATGTTACCTAAATTTATCGGGAGTGATGGTGAGGACCCCTATCTTTTTCTTCATGAATTCGAGGAAGTTTGTGCCTTACAAAAACTCCGACAATTAACCGATGACTCAATTAGGCTTAGGTTCATTAATTTCGCGCTTAAGCAAAATGCTAAAAAATGGTTGTATAGCCTACCGGTTAATTCTATTTCAACTTGGGAGGGATTCGTGATCATTTTTCTTAAAAAATACTTTCCAAACCATAAGACTACGAGAATCACAAAAGAGATAAACCTATTTCATCAAAAGGTAAATGAGTCTTTTTGGAAATATTTTGACCGTTTTAAAAATCTTTTGTCCCAATGTCCCCACCACGGAATAGAAAAGTGGAGACTTTGTAAGATTGTCTACGAGGCCTTAGATAGTCCAACAACCGCTTTGTTAGAGTCTATGTGCCAAGGTAAATATTTGGAGAAAGATGAGGACCAAGGGTGGGCATTTTTCGAGGAATTAGCCGAAAAGACCATGTTGTGGGAGTCTACTAGGGAGCCTAATAAATCGAACGAGTCATCTAGTACATCTAGGGGTTTGCATTCGATTGGAAATCCGATTGCAACCGATGCCAAATTAGTTACTCTAACTAGAAGACTCGAAGCCCTAGAAACTAGTAAGGCCCCCTCACAAGTGTCTATGTGCTCGAATTATAATCAAAGTTTTCCGAACTTTCCCGAATTTGAGCAAGCTAACGCGGTGTTTCAACCAACCCCTAGGAATGACCCGTTTGCACCGACATACAATCCCGGTTGGAGGAATCACCAGAATTTATCATGGAACCAAGGCCAAAACTACCAATCTCCGCCACCTTCTTTTCGAAAGCCGAACTCTTACCCAACTCCCAACCAAGGTCTTTATCCAAACGTGACTCAAAATCACATTCCTTATCCAACTCAAGCTCCCGCCCACCCTCCCGGCTTTAATGAGTCGGATAAGAGAATTAGTTCCTTGGAAAAGACTCTTGATGCGCTTTTGAAATCGACAACTAATCTGGCTCAATCTCAACAAACCTTCATGCAAACCATGACTCAAGATAGGCAAATTTTGAATGCTAGTACTCAAGCCATATCTAAGTTAGAGGTTTAAATGAGTCAATTAGCAAATGCCATGTGTGAGCGAGAGAAGAACAAACTCCCGAGTCAACCCGAGGTCAACCCTAAATTTCCTATCAACCAAAGACCTCACGAAAATGTTAACGCCATCATTTCTTTAAGGTCGGGAAACAAAGTTGATAATCAATTAAGAGTCGAGTCCCTCGAAGAAAAAGATGAGTCCGATGTTGAACCGAACCCTAGCCTTGATCATTCCTCACAAACTCCAAATCCCGAACCTCTCGAGTCATCTAGTACACCACCTTTACCTCTTGAACCTTCATCTTCACAATCCATTCCCGAAGAACCTAGTGAACGTGTCTTTAAGCCTAAGGCTCCTTATCCTCAAAGACTCATCTCGCCTAAACAATCGACTCAAATGGATAAGATTTTGGAAGTCTTTAAACAAGTCGAGATCAACATTTCTCTTTTAGATGCCATTCAACAAATTCCTCTTATGCTAAGTGTCTAAAAGATTTGTGTACTCATAAGCGCTCCACCCACGTCCCTAAGAAAGCCTTTTTGACCTCTCATGTTAGTTCAATTCTCTCAAATCAAATTCCCGTGAAATATAAGGATCCCGATTGTCCTACAATTTCATGTGTCATAGGCAATACTTTTGTGGACAAGGCATTACTTGACTTAGGTGCTAGTGTGAATCTTCTTCCATTTTCGGTCTATCAAGCCCTAGGTTTAGGCAAACTTAAAAAGATGAACATGACACTTCAATTAGCCGATCGTTCTGTCACAATGCCTAAGGGAATAATTAAAGATGTGCTAATTAAGGTTGATGATTTCATCTTTCCGATTTACTTCGTTGTCCTCGAGACTCAACTGGTCACAAATACTAAGAACCAAATCCCGATCATTCTAGGAAGACCTTTTCTTGCTACGTCCAACGCCTTGATTAATTATAGGGATGGTTCGATGAAACTCACTTTTGGTAATATTACAATTAACCTTAACATCTTTAATGTCGTAAAATAACCCAATGAGCTTTATGAACAAACATTAAGGGTTAATCTTATTGATGACATTGTTAATTGGTCAAACCTTGAGGATAGTGAGATTGAGTCTCTTCTTGTTGAGGATTTTCAAATAAATCATGAAACCAATCGAGAGCTTCATGAGACGTTTAAGGATATGACCTCGGAAGAGATGTTGATAGAGTTGCATAACATTTTTTCTAAGTGGGAAATAAAACCTGAGGAGGTCTCTTGTGAACCAAATCTTATTGTTAAAACTCCCATTGGTGAACACCTACATTTGATGAATTGTTAGGAGATTTGAATGAAATTTGTTCTAAGTGGGAGACCTCACCCGAGGTTGTTAGTGTTGGGCATGTTGTTAAGAGTGCCGTGGGAACACCTCCTACATTTGACTCAACTTTGTATCATCCCGAATTTGATCAATAGCCCTTGGGAGAAGATGGCCCCTTATCTTATGTCCTTCCTAGTGATTCAACCCATGTCCACACTTTCATTGTCTCTAGTTTACTTAGACAAAATGAAGAAGCCATAAGTTGGTTTAGGGAGAACATTAGTGACACTTGTTCTATAACGTTGAATGATTCCATGTTACTTGAGAAAATCTTTTCTAATCAAAATTTTCAAAAATGTCTTGATATTTCTCAAAGCTTCACTATAATTTTCCCATCGGCATCGGCTGATTCGGTTCTATTCCTTTGCCTCCCCTCATGAAAGATAGGTATGGGGGAGGAATTGTGTGCGTCGGTCGTGTTACTTATTTTTTTTTCATTTTTCGTTCGTCTCCGTCATCCCTTGTTAGGTAATATCTCCTCATTCTCCTTTACTCATTTCTCTTGCATTTGCATACATTGAGGACAATGCATGATTTAGGTATGGGGGAGGTTTTAGTATAAATACATAAAATTTGAAAAATCCAAAAAAATTAAAAAAATCCAAAAAATAGAGATATTTTAGCTTAGTTGTCCTTCATGCTCTTTAAATTTAGAACTAGTTGGTGTTAACTGTTTTCCAAAAATTATATGTATAATGCCTTTAGATAATTTGAATGTAGTCAAGTAAGGTTTTACTCATGAAACTTGTATCGAACAAATTTTTTCTTAGAAGTCCAAGACGACACATTTGCACAAGACCTTTGATGGAAAAATTGTATAGGAATGTTATTCGATACCTGAGAGAGAAACCACATGTTAAAACAATGTCGAATCAAACCTTTGCGAATAAATTGTTCCTATAGTGTCTTAGAAAAAAAAAAGAAAAAAAAAGTCAATATATGTTCATAGTTGTAGAGTGCTAGTGGAAGAAGTGACTAGATTGGGCTCAGTAGTACCCGAGCAATTAAGTCTGAGGGAACTTTGTGCCTAGTAACCTAAAGCCCGTTGTGGTTTGGGATTGCTGACCCAACGCTCGTTACATGGGTATTAGTGCATAAGTCTTTTAGGACCTCAATCATTCCACGGTCATTTTAACCATTAGTACTAATAAAGTCTTAAGTACTACTAAATTCTTAGTAGGGAAATCGACTAGGTTGGGCTCATTGATAACCCGAGTAAGTAAGTCCGAGGGGACTTTGTGCCTAGCAACCTAAGGTCCTTTGTGGTCTGGGATTGTTGACCTAAAGCTCGCTAAATGGGTATCAATGCAAAAGTCTTTTGGGACCTCAACCATTGCACGGTCGGTCTAACTACTAAGAACGTGAAGTTTGGCTAGATACTTGTTTTGATAGAGATTGGGTCAGTTTAATATTGGTTGAAAAAGAGAAAATGTTCGTATGCACTTTATCCATCAAAGGCCTTAAATTCAATACACACCTTGGGATTTTTTGTAAACTTTTTGAGTGTACTCATGTGGATTGTGGGAACCTATAACTTGGCTATTATTAGAATAATCTTTAAGGCATATATTTTCCTACAAAATTATTTGTTGACACTAATGAAAGCTAGATTGAAAGAGAAAAGTGGGATACTTGCTGATTTATCTCAAAGATTTTATAGGTATATCTTCTGTAAACCCTTAGGAGACAACACTCCTCTTGTAGAGATCGTCTATGAGTTTAACGGGTTGTAAACCTAAAATTACCCGTGATTCCTACGTCAGTGAGCATAGGTTTTTCATTCTGCATTTTTTTCGTTTTGTTTTACTTGAGGACGAGCAAAAGATGGGTATGGGGGCATTTGATAAGTGCATATTTTTGCATATTTATATTGCTTATTTATTGCTTGAACTCGTATTTTAATAAATTATTTTGTTGCATTTCGGGAAAATCAAGAAAAAAAAAAAGAAATGGCAAAATAAAGAAATAAAGAGCAAAGAAGTGCAAAAGAGGAAGAAAAAGGACAAAAATGAAAGAAGGGAAAAAGAAATAGGAGCTTGGTGCAAAATGGAATGCTTAATGAGGAAGGAAATATGTGGATGGCTAAGATTTCTCCACCATACTCCACATGTGTATGGTGGAGATTCACCCAACCCACCCCTTAACCCTAATTCTTATCCTATAAATACCCCCTTACCCCCCTTGTAAAAAAAGCCTAGATTTTAGTGTAGTTTTAGGATAGTATCAATTTCTTTCTTTTCTTCTTTTGTAGTTCTAAATTTTGTAAACAGTCCTTTTAAGTTTAATGCAATTTCAAGTTTCCTTTATTTTCTCGTCTTGCTCTCTCGTTTATGTTGCCTCGCTTTCATTATTTTCGTAAATTCGATTAGTGGACAAAGTAGCGAAATGAATTTCCATTTTATTGTGGGTTTCATAATTTTAATTGTAGATCTAATTTTTATGTTTGAAGTGTTAGTGTAATATAAAAAAATTCGCAAAACTATTAGTTTTAATGAATTTTAGAAAGTAGTTTTTATCTCCTTTCATATGTTAATTCGAAGCCATTAGTGTCTTGTGCTCTGTTTTATTTACTTTTAAAAAAAATCAAAACAAGATCTCCCCGGTTTTTTACTTTTGTTCTTATTTTTAAAAAACAAACCCAGTTTCCTTTTATTCCTCTTCTTCTTAATTCACAGCCTTCCCCTGCTTCTTCTTGTTCGAACCAAACCCCTCCTCCTTCTCTCCTTCTTTTCCCCACAAAATGCCACACCCTTCTCTTGTTTTTTTGTTTTTTCTGTTTTCCTATTTCGTGTTTTATTGTTCGTAAATCTGCTTTGCTGTTCGGTGTTTATCATTGTAATTGATTTTTTCTGAGTTCCAGTTCGTTTTGTTGCTGAGTCAACTGGGTTTTGAATCCGTTTTACCGAGTTCTATTGCGAGTTGTTTTACTGTCGAGTTGAGTTCGTCGCTGAGTTTTGGTTTTGTTTTCGTGAGTCTTGTTAGCCGAGTTCTGGGTCGAATTTCAGGTTTTCTTCGTAGTGGAATTTGGTTTGTTGAATGTTAGTTTTGATTTTGAATTCTTGTTGCTGAGTTTTTGTAAGTTAAATGAGTTTTTGAGTTTGCCTTGCTGCTGTTGGTCGAGACCGAGTCGACTCGGTTATATTATGCGAGTTCTGAGTTTTATTCTAGTTTTTGAGTCCCGGTCGCTGCTTGTTTGTTTTTTTGTGTTGAGTCTACTTGTGGAAATCTTTGTTGCGTTTTTGTTTAGTTTTGGTTGTTAATATCATTGAGTCTTTGTATAGTCGAGTTTATTTGTTTTCGTCAAGTTTGTTTAAGTTGCATTGCTGCAATGTGATTTTGGTGTAGTTCTGCTGCAAGTTCTGAGTTACAGCACTTAGTTAAGTCCAATTGCTGCTGTAGTGTTTTTCGAATCCTTGTTTAGTTGTTATTAAGTATTTGTTTTGGCTGCCGAGTTTCTGGGTCGTGTTTTTTTTTCTTTTTGCCGGTCCTATTTTGCTGCAATTTTTGGGATATCTTGTTTTTGTTGAGTTTTGGGTTTGTTCTGTGAAGTGTTGGTTTTGTTTGTTTTAGCTGTTTTAGTTGTGCTCTTCTTAGTTTCGAATTATGGTTGCTGTGGCTAGTTGATTTTTCAATTACCTCATGTCGAATTTTTCTCAAAAATCTCTGTAAATAAATTCGAATTTAGAATCTTAAAATAATTTAATTTTGTTCTTTTCAATTTTAATTAGTTAGTTTAAAATTAGAATAAATTAAATTTTCTTCTATATATAGTTTAAATTCTCTTTTAGGAATTAATTAGAAAAATCCAAATTTTCAAAAACCCAAAATCATTCTAGTTCGCCTAAATCTTCTATATAATAGTTTCTCTTGCCTGTTTTGTACAGTGCTTCTACAGTAATCCTTTCAAATTAAGTCTTTGTCCCACTTCTTCCATTTATTTTCAAAAATGCCATACTATCCTATCTAATGTCTACTCTTTCCTGTTTTACACGTGTGCTTCTTTTTGAGCTTCTCTTGCAAACTTAATCTCTGTTGTATTTGACTTTATTTGTCAAATTAATTTAAAAATAAATACATGAATAATGTTTTTATTAAATGTAATGAATATAATAATTACATGAGTTATGTAAATTATATTTGGAGTTACATATTTGTACATTAATTATATTGATGGAAATTTATTAAGGCAGTTACTATATGGGGTGGAAGTAGTGAGAGAATAGCCTATACATAGTGGATATATTCTATATGAAAGAGGTACTCAATGAGAGAGAGATTTGAAGCCTGTTCCATTGTCTACCGGAACCCCAATTCACCCTATCAATTTTTTATTTACAGAAATCTATAATATCATATCATAGTTTATTTAGAGATCCTTTTTACTACATTGGTATCAAAACGAAGGGTTTTTTATTTCCGGTGGACCATCGGTTTGTTTACCGGTTTTCCCATGATTTAGTTTGGGATTGTTTTGATTCTGCAATTTTTTTTCCACGCTTGTTGTGATCTCGGTGTTTGTGCCCCTATGTTTTGCCTATTCAATATATATCCTTTTCGTCTTCTTGTTTTTTTATGTACCTGGTTTAGTTTAGTGGTACTGTAAAGTTGTTATCATAAGAAATAATTTTGTTCACTTATATTTGATTGCTTCTAATATTGTTTATTCATTGTACAAATTCCTTCCCTGATTCGATAATTTTCCTGGATGTATGGGTTTATCTTTTCTTTTTCTCCATCATGTTCGTTTTTGGTGGATGCGTTAGGAATTTTTTTTGTCTTTTGTGACCAACCTTCTTGCCACCCATCTGTGGATTTTCGGTGTCCAGTTTCTTTGTTATTTGACTTGCAGTCTGTGTTTTGTTGTGTACTCTGTGTTTTACTTTTTTGATCTCCAGATTGTAGGCTTGTGTTCAATCCTTGCTGTATTATCCAATTTTTTTTCTAGTGTCTTCTCTCTGTTGTGATAGTTTGTGCTTGGATTGTGTGAATATAATTTATTTATTTTTGCGCTTATTTTGATCGATATGGATTATTTGTTCTTGCCTGCCTGCATGCCTTGGTTTTGTTATTCTATTTTATTAAATGGATAGTTATTGGATTGTGCGAGAACGGGAAATTGCCGTTGTAACAGACGGTATTGTATTAAAAGAAAATTTTAATATTGCTCAGAATAAAGAGCAAGTGAAACATCAATTTATTGGTGTAGTCGAATAATGAGAAAAAATTATTTTAAATAATTTGAATGTTATTATTAAAAAATAAATAAATTATATTGTACTAGAGAAAATTCTAGTAATACTCGGAATTAGAGTATGTAAAAACAAATAAAGTTTCGATCGCTATTAATTGCGTGTCAAAAATGGGAATTAAATTATTTTTGAGAAATTGAATGACTCCAATTATATTGAGTGGAGCAAGAAAATAAGAAATAAATTGTTTAAGTACAATTTGAAATTTATCGTTGAAATAAACGATATTGCGTTTGAGAATATTTTTTGGCTCTCAGAATAAAGAACGAAAAAGATAAGAAAATTGGGACAAGTGTTCGGAATCAAATAAATAAGAATATGTTGTTTTCTATAAGAACGAGAAATGGTATTAATATAATTTTGAAATTATCATCAGAAAATATATTGAATTTTTTATTTGAACAGAAATGCTCAGAATATAGAGAAAATAGTTGTTTTTGTCGCTCGTAATGGAGAGCACGAAAATTAACTATTTTTTTGAAACGAGTGCTTTATGATTTGTTTAACAAAATCGATCAAGAATAATGAGTCGGATCTGAATATTGGTAATGAATTAATTTATTGAATATGAAATGTTTAAAAATCCAATTGAGTGGATGAAAACTATTATGAATGTAATAGTAAATTATATTATTTTTTGGTATATATGGATGTGAAGGGATCCTAATGATCCAACTACTTGTATAGAAGCGATCAGATCGCAAGAATCTGAATTATTAGAGGGAAATCATGAAAGACGATTCCGAGTTAATATGGAAGAATCAATGTGGAAGTTGTGTTTTTTTTTTGCCAAGAATGTGGAAGTTGTGTGATCAACCCTAATATAAAAAATTCATAGGTTGTAAATGAATTTTTGAAAGGGAAAGATAAGACTGATGGATTTATTTTTAAATTCAAGGTATTTTCAACTGCGAAAGATTTTACGCAGAAATTGGGAATATTTTATCGAGAATAAATTAGACAATTGTGTCTGTATTTTGAAAAGTGGGAGTTTGTTTACACTATTATCAGTTTATGTAATATATTGTTATCGAAAATTAATAAAAGATTGCTCAACAAAATTAAGTTGGAACTTAGTGGGAAGGTTTAGAATATAAGTGAAATCTGATAAGTTCGGGGAATTAAATATTTTGAATATTTAGCGTTAACCAGAGGTATCCGAGTGAAATTGTAGTCCGGCGCCAACCCATTGATAATGGGGAAACGGTTATGCGGAAAAGGCACTTGTTGTATCATGTGCTCAAGTAGTCGGAAGTTCGATGTTGTATAATCGATTGACTTGACTTGGTGTATTTAATTGGCCTAATGAATGGATACGAAAGAAATCCTAATCAAGTCTAGTGAGAGGTTGTGAATAGGATAATAAAGTAATTGAAGTGTACATTGCACCACTAATTGGTTATGAGGCAAACGTGTCTGAAGTTATTGGTTGATACGGTGCAGTTTTTGAAGATGATAAGATAATGAGAATTAACTTCGGAAGACCTATTGATTTGGTGGATCCGAAGTTGGGAAAGTAAGAAACATGAATGTATTGCAAGAAGTGAAAGTGACAACGCTTAATTATAGATTATGAATTTTTTTAACAGAAGGTATTTCTGTGAAAGTATTTATCAAGTATGTTGGTTTGATGGACTTAAATATAGTATGTTATTCTGACGAAGGTTTAGAACACATATAGACTACAGAAAATGTGGGAGTCACGAATAATATTTGACAAATAGTCAAGTGGGAGATGTTGTATTTGACTTTATTTGTCAAATTAATTTAAAAATAAATACATGAATAATGTTTTTATTAAATGTAATGAATATAATAATTACATGAGTTATGTAAATTCTATTTGGAGTTACATATTTGTACATGGGTTTGTCTAGTGTGTGCCCAAGGGCACATGCTAAGAATCCGTGTTCGATGAGTTGTCAAATTTTGATTGGTGGATATTTATGTGAATGCAGGGGGGTCCATCATTATTAATGAAATCCCCACTAATTAAAATTTGACAAATAAGCTAGCACGGATTCTTAGCATGTGCCCTTGGGCACACACTAGAAAATTCGTTTGTACATTAATTATATTGATGGAAATTTATTAAGGCAGTTACTATATGGGGTGGAGGTAGTGAGAGAATAGCCTATACATAGTGGATATATTCCATATGAAAGAGGTACTCAATGAGAGAGAGATTTGAAGCCTGTTCCATTCTCTACCGGAACCCCAATTCACCCTATCAATTTTCTATTTACAGAAATCTATAAAATCATATCATAGTTTATTTAGAGATCCTTTTTACTTCAATCTCATACATGTATCTGTTAGGAATATGTTGTACTTGATGATAACCTCACAATTAATCAAATTGTATAAGGTTTTGTAGCTGTCAACGGATGAGGATTTATAACTCTATCCATTGACAGGTAGCTCATCAACGGATGAGGTTTTGTAGCATACTGCAAGTATCTCTATGTTATCAGTTGATAGTGTCTTTATCCACAGTCATGTTGACTATTAACGGATAGGCAGAATAGGGTAGCCAATTGTAAATAAGCTATGCTATGTAATTCTGTCTAAGTGAAAGTGTATCAACGGATGAAGACAAAACTCTATCAATGGATACAACTCAAATCCACTCTATCAACGGATACAGCTCAAGTCTCAATATCAACGGATACCGCTCAATACATCATCAACGGATGTCAGTGTACAATATCAACGGATAATCATTGACACTGTCTTCTATGATTAGCTGGGGATTAGCAGTTGATAAGGACATGTTTGACTGACAGATCACATGGGTTGATAGTAGATACAAAAAGCAGTATGGCAGCCATACTTTGGAAACACAGAAGAAAGAAGCATTCTATTTACACTATGAATACAAGAAAGGTGCAGGAGACATGTCTGAACACAAGGACAACCTTTCGGCTACATGTGTATTTGGAGTGTAGTAGCAAGTCAACTAGAATTAGATTAGTATTATCTTATTCCAGTAGTACTTGTAAAACTTGGGATATATAACCAAGGGTAGCAACTCTTTGTAGGTTAAGAAAACAGACATATTTGCTTAGGGTTTCTTGAATATCCTTAGAAGCAAAGAGTTGTAAAACGACAGCTGTGTACATTTTGTATCACAGAGTTTTCTTCAAATAAAAGCTTCAGGTGGTGCATATTAACCACCTGAATTTATATGTGTTTGTGTTTAAATCTTACATTGCAATTATCTCTGCATAAGTTTCTGGAGTTCTTATCAGAAATTTATAAATATCAAGAATTGTATTCAACCCCCCCTTCTACAATTATACAAGTGTGTAATCTGGGAATAACAATTGGTATCAGATCAAGCTTCTAACATATTTGAAGTTTAAAGATCAACACACTTCCAACATGTCTAAGAAGGATTATGGAGTGAAGATTCCAGTTCTTGATAGAGAAAATTACTTTTACTGGAAAGTAAAAATGCGCCTACATCTCTCGTCTATTGATGAGGGCTTTATGGATTGCATTGACAAGGGTCCTCACGTTCCAATGAAGACAGCAACAAGAGTTGGCCTGGCTGATGATGTGCCTGACACTCTCATTCCCAAACCTGTTTCTGAGTGGAGTCTTGAAGATATTGCAGAAGTCCACAAAGACAAAAAGGCCATGAATATTCTGTTCAATGGTCTAGAAACAGACATGGTTGACAATGTTATTAACTGTACTACCGCCAAGGAAGTATGAGACATTGTTCAAACTTTGTGTGAAGGAACAGAACAGGTAAGGGAAAACAAGATGCAACTACTAATCCAACAGTATGAACATTTTCACTTTAAGAGTGGAGAAACATTGAATGATACATTTAGTAGATTTCAAAAGCTACTAAATGGTTTGAAACTGTATGGAAGAATCTATCAAGTTAAAGATTCTAATCTCAAATTTCTGAGATCACTGCCCAAGGAATGGAAGCCAATGACTGTTTCTCTAAGAAACACTCAAGAGTACAAGACATTTACTCTTGAAAGGCTCTATGGAACTTTAAAGACCTATGAGCTGGAAATGGAGCAGGATGAAGAGATTGAGAAGTCTCAAAAGAAAAGTGGGTCAGTTGCACTTGTTGCCAACTTGGAGCAAAAGGAGGAAAGGACAGAAACTGCTAGTTCTACACCAAACAGGGAGGTTTGTAAAGGTAGAGCAGAATCAAGCAGGAGCAAGGAAAAGGTATCTGAGGAATTGAATGCTCTTCAGCAGGATGAATTGGATGAGATAGATGAGCACTTAGCTTTTCTATCTAGGAGATTCTCTAAGCTGAAATTCAAGAGAAACTCTGGGGTGGCCAAGCCATTTAACAAGGATTTTTCCACAAGCAACTATGTGGATAAATCCAAAATTAAATGCTACAATTGTGGAATTGCTGGTCACATGATAAGTGAATGCAGGAAACCTAGATCTGAGAACAAGGGGAAGCCAACTGAGGCTGTTGACTATAAGAAGAAATATTTTGATCTTCTCAAGCAGAAAGGAAAGGCATTCTTGACCCAAGAGTATGACTGGGCTGTTGATAACAATCATTCTGATGATGATGTTGAGTTAGTCAACCTTGCTTTAATGGCTGATTCTGGAGAGCAGGAAGCAAGTTCAGCTAGCAATCAGGTATTTTCTACTAATCTCTCTGAGCTCACCAAAGAGGAATGCAATAGTGTTATAGATGAAATGTCTACTGAACTATATCACTTAAGTGTTACTCTTAAATCACTTACTAAAGAGAACAATAGCATTAAAGAGTCTAATCTGTTTTTAAGTGATAGAAATGCTGCTCTAGAAACTCAATTTCTAGAATTTGAGAAAATGAGAGTTGATTGCAATAATGCTAAAAGTGAACTTGAAGCTGTGTTAAAAAGAGAACTGATTTTAAAAGACCAGCTTGAAAAAGAACAAGGGATAATTGCTAAATTTCAAAGTTGTAGGAATATTTCTCAAAACATAATAGAAGTTCAGGGAATAGAATCATTTGTGAAGGATACCTGGACTCAAAAGAAAAAGGAGCTAGAACCTGGCCTTGAGGATCTAGAGACTATTTGTGAATCAACGGATAGTGATCATCTGTTGACAATTGAACCGTCAACGGATGAGAGGTATCCGTCGACTAACAAAAAGTCTGTTAGTAAGAAGGAACTTAGGAAACTGGATATCAAGTATGGTCCAGTAAACAAGAATTTTGTTAGTGGTGAGTGCAGCAAAACCAAATCCAGTGGGAAGGCTAAGACAGGTGATTTACACAACAAAAAGGCTGTTGGTAAATCAGACAATGAAAAGGTAGAAATTGAGGGCAAAAAGAAAAAGAACAGAAATGGTAAGATAGGCATTAACAAGAAAAACAATTACTCTCCTGACAAGTTTGCTCCTAGGAAAACTTGTAGTAATTGTAATAGTGTTAATCATCTATCTTCTAATTGCAAGTTTGTCAACAAGGCTCCTGTTCATGTATCTCAACCAATGCCATGTATGCCTGGTTTGTATCAAAATGCTAGTTTCTCAAATCCATATGTGAACATGCCATATGTG
Source organism: Saposhnikovia divaricata (assembly GCA_036435485.1). Classification (NCBI taxonomy): domain Eukaryota; kingdom Viridiplantae; phylum Streptophyta; class Magnoliopsida; order Apiales; family Apiaceae; genus Saposhnikovia; species Saposhnikovia divaricata. The sequence goes on from CM071596.1 coordinate 90,889,094, forward strand.
TCTAATCCATACTTTCAATCTATGAATGTGCCACAAATGTCATGGAACCTATCTAACATGACTAATATGTATGCCAATTTTCCACACATGCATGCATCCAATATTCATGCAAATGAGCATTTGTCAAACCCCATTACTCAAGCATCTACACCTAAGTTGAAGAATGCTAAGAGTGCAAAGTCAAAGGCTAACAAGAAAGGACCCAAGGAAGCTTGGGTACCAAAATCAACTTGATTTGTTTTTGAAATGTGTGCAGGGAAACAGAAGGAATCTATGGTACCTAGACAGTGGATGCTCTAGGCACATGACATGAGATTCAACCCTGCTCACAGAGTTCAAGGAAGGAGCTGGACTTGAATTACCTTTGGAGATGACAGCAAAGGATATACTAAGGGATATGGCCTGATTTCAAAAGACAATGTCATCATTGAAGAAGTGGCTTTAGTTGAAGGTTTAAAGCACAATTTGCTGAGTATCAGTCAGATTTGTGACAAAGACCATGAAGTAAAGTTCCCAAAAGAAGCTTGTGTTGTTTCTGCCAAGGAAGACAACAATGTGGTATTGACAGGCTTTAGAAAAGGAAATGTTTACATAGCTGACTTCAATTCAGCATGCTCAGAATCCATTACTTGTCTCTTCAGCAAAGCAAGTAAGGATGAGAGTTGGCTATGGCATAAGAAGCTGTCACATTTGAATTTTAAAGTTATGAATGATTTGGTAAGAAAGGATCTTGCTTGAGGAATCCCTCAATTGGAGTTTGTCAAAGATGGGCTGTGTGATGCCTGCCAATTAGGGAAGCAAAAGAAATCATCCTTCAAAAGCAAGACAGAGTCATCCATTGTTAAGCCTATTAAATTGCTGCATATGGATTTATTTGGTCCAGTAAATGTCATGTCTATTTCAAAGAAGAAATACTGTCTGGTGATTGTAGATGATTTTTCTAAGTTCACATGGACCTTCTTACTGCACTCCAAGGATTGTGCAAGTGAAATCATCATCAATCATCTCAGAATGCTAAACAATGGTTCTGAAGACAGAGTACAACGAATCAGGAGTGACAATGGTACTGAATTCAAGAATTCCACAATGAAGATTTTCTGTGAAGAGAATGGAATTGTCCATGAGTTTTCTGCTGCCAGAACACCTCAACAAAATAGAGTTGTTGAAAGGAAAAACAGAACTCTCATTGAAGCAGCTAGAACAATGTTAAGTGAATCAAGGTTACCAACATATTTCTGGGCTGAAGCTGTCAACACTGCATGCTTTACTCAGAATATTTCCTTGGTCAATCAAGCTAGAGGAATGACTCCTTATCAGTTATTAACCAACAAGAAACCAACTTTAGCTTTCCTACATGTCTTTGGGTGTAAGTGTTTTTTGCTAAGGAATCATGGAGATAGCTTGGGCAAATTTGAAGCAAAGGCAGATGAAGCTATTTTCGTTGGATATGCAGCAGGGAAAGCCTACAAGGTCTACAATGTAAGAACCAACATTGTTATGGAATCTGTACATGTTGTGTTTGATGATCAAAAGATTCTAGGCCTAAATGATGAAGGTTACCATGAAAAGTTGGAATTTGAAAATGAAGGTGAAGGAAGAATGTACTATGATGATGATGAGGAAAATGAAGATCATGACCACAGAGATCCACCTAGAGCTGTTATACCAACTAGAAGTGATGCTTACACTGAAAATGAAGCATCCGTTGACAGTCATTCTGCAACATCCGTTGACACTATTAGAGATGAATCCGTTGACAGATATTCTCAAGCATCCGTCGACAGGCAAAATGATGCATCCATTGACAGTCAACTTCATAATTCAGCAAGGACAACAAACTCAGGGGGAGTTTCTCAAGGTCAAAGTTCAATGCTAAATCAACATGATCATGGAAATGAAGCAACCTCATCAAGATCAAACCTTCCACCTGCAAGAAAATGGACTAGAAATCATCCATTTGAGTTAATCATTGGTGAATCAAATTCAAGAGTCCAAACTAGAAGGGCCACTCAAGCAGAATGTCTATACAGTAGCTTCCTATCTCAAGAGGAACCTAAGAAAGTGGAAGATGCCCTTCTAGATCCAGATTGGGTGTTAGCAATGCAAGAAGAGCTAAACCAATTTGAAAGAAATAAAGTATGGAAACTTGTGCCCAAACCTGATGATAGAAGTGTCATAGGTACTAAATGGGTTCTCAAGAATAAGACAGATGAAAATGGCATAATTGTGAGGAATAAAGCTAGATTAGTGGCAAAGGGCTATTCTCAAGAAGAAGGAATAGATTTTGATGAAACTTTTGCTCCAGTGGCAAGACTTGAGGCAATAAGAATCTTTCTAGCCTATGCAGCACATGCCAATTTCAAAGTCTATCAGATGGATGTCAAAAGTGCCTTTCTTAATGGGGAACTGGAAGAAGAGGTCTATGTCCATCAACCTCCTGGTTTTGAGGATCCAGAATTTCCAGAATATGTATATCTTCTCATGAAAGCACTTTATGGTTTGAAGCAAGCACCAAGAGCCTGGTATGACACTTTATCTCAATTTCTTTTGGAGAACCACTTTACTAGAGGTACAGTAGATAAAACCTTATTTCATAGGGATATTAATGGCTCTTCAATACTTGTTCAAATCTATGTAGATGATATTATTTTTGGGTCTACAGATGAGAAGCTTTGCAAAAAGTTTGCCAAACTTATGCAAAGTAGGTATGAAATGAGCATGATGGGTGAATTAACTTACTTTCTTGGCCTACAAGTAAAGCAAGTTAATGAGGGCATTTTCATAAGTCAAACAAAATATATTTATGATCTCTTAAAGAAATTTGACTTAATGGATTGTACATCTGCTAAAACACCTATGGCCACTGCAACTAAGCTTGAGTTGAATACTAAGGAAAAGTCTGTGGACATCTCAAGCTATAGAGGCATGGTAGGTTCACTTTTATACCTAACAGCTAGTAGACCTGATATAATGTTTTCTACTTGTCTTTGTGCTAGATTTCAAGCTGACCCTAGAGAGTCTCACTTAATAGCTATTAAAAGAATTTTCAGGTATCTCAAGGGAACACCAAACCTTGGCATTTGGTACCCAAGAGAATCTGGTTTTGATCTAACTGGCTATTCAGATGCAGATTATGCAGGTTGCAGAGTTGATAGGAAAAGTACTACAGGTTCCTGTCAATTTCTAGGAAACAGGCTTGTTTCATGGTTCAGTAAGAAACAAAACTCAGTCTCCACTTCTACAGCTGAAGCTGAGTACATTGCGGCTGGAAGCTGTTGTGCACAGATTCTATGGATGAGAAACCAACTCATTGACTATGGTCTAAAAGTTGAGAAGATTCCAATTTTCTGTGACAACACAAGTGCTATTGCCATCACAGGGAATCCAGTGCAACATTCGAGAACCAAGCACATTGACATCAAATACCACTTCATTAGAGAACATGTGATGAATGGTACAGTAGAAATGCACTTTGTGCCAAGTGAAATGCAGCTTGCAGATATCTTCACCAAGCCTCTTGATGAATCCACATTCACAAGATTGGTAGGTGAGCTAGGTATGCTTAACTTGTCATAATTCCTAGTGATATTTGATTTCAATGAATTGAAGCTAGAAATGTGTTTTGATTTACTTGAAAGTTAAAACTTTCAGAAAAATTTTCTGCAGAAATTTTGCCTAAGGCAAAATTAGCTTATCAACGGATATCCTTTTATCCGTTGATAGTATAAACACATTACTAGATTTTTGCATGTCAACGGGTAACAGGCTATCCACGTCATCAACGGATAAACTGTATCTCAACCGTTCATTCTATATCCGTTGATATACATTTTTTTATAACCGTTGGTAACCGTGGATATCTAATCATGGTTGTACTTATTCTCTTTTTATTTATTATCTGACAGTTACTTTTGACTAATGGAGTAATTACTTTTAATTATTTCATTTTTAATTCTTGAAAAATATAAAAGGCGGACTTGTACTCTCACATCTCACTTTTATTCATTTTCAAGCATATCAAAAGTTAACTGCATCTTCTTCCCTAAAACTCTCTGTAACCAAAGTTCAATCACTTCAATGGCGCCTATTGTTAAGATGATGTCCTCCACTGGGTTTACCTATGAGAAGAACAATTTCGCGGCCTTTGTTGACACAGTGAATGCTCCAGAAGCTTACCACACTTTGATGAGTTTCGTGAAGAAATGCAAACTGTCATATGCTATGACGGCCACCACTCCCTTAATCCACGAGGTAATTGAAGAAATGTGGACATCTGCTGAGTACAATGGCACAGACGGTACAATTGCTTTTTCTTTAAAGGGTAAAAACTATGTGGTTAATTCTGATGTAATAACTGCTTGTTTAAAATTGCCTGAGAATAACTGTCTGAAAGTACCTACTGATGCTGAAATTGTTGCCATGCTTAATTCTATTAATTATGCCCTTAGTACTGAAAACTTAGGGAAAATTGTTAAGAAAGGAATGGTTAAAGAATGGAGCTATTTCTGTGATGCCTTCATTAAAACTTTTTCAGGAAAAATTAGTAATTTTGATGCTGTTACCCAGTCCATGCTAACAATGATGTGTATGCTTTTAAATGATAAATTCTATAATTTTGGCACATTAGTTATGTATGAGATAGCTGCAAAGTTGGGTGAAAAGGAAACTAGGAGCAAGAATATCTACTTTGCTAGATTTTTAATGCTCTTAGCACTGCATGTATCTGAGAATAAGCTATCCATTGCTAACCCGGATAGCAAGTTCCAATGTTTTGTTCAGGAGAAGAGAGTCTTAAGTGACCTGATTCGAATCAACCTCAATGCAGGAGTACAATTGGTATATCTACCAATTGTTCAGGTAACTATCTCTAACTCTGAAACCCCTATCTCCAACCCCCAAATTTCTTTGCCTTCTAGTGTCACAATGGAGTCTGTAGTTGTGACCAAACAGGCTCCTACCAAAGTGACCAAATCCAGAGTTCCAAAATCACAGTCTAAAAAGCAAACCTCAAGTGTCTCTCAAAAGACACCTGTTGTAAAACCTACCAAAACTCTTGAGGGGAGTGTGAAGGTGGTAGTGAGTGGTGAGGGACAGGGTGAACATCAAAGAAGCCCTAAGGATAAGGAAGGAGAGATGAGTGCAACCACCATTTCAGTCTCTCAAAAGACTGCTAATGTAACTTCAAGCCAAATTCCAGTTACACTCTCTCAACAGAGTGTGACCACTGAATCAAGTTCCCCACAAGGAACACTGCATAAGAGGGTTAGAGACACATATAGCCCAATCTCAAAAACCTATGGAAGAAGAGTGAAATTTAAAACCACAGGGGAATCACAGGGTGCACACACTGTACAGGAAACTGTACCTTCTCAAACTCAGTTTGATGTGGCTTCAATAAATGTGGAGTCACAGCCCCTTGATCTTAATCTTCAAATCGACACACATTACAATCCACCATCACCAACTCCATCTCTGGATGTGGATATGATATCTACATCAATTCCTGATTCTCCATCTTTAAGATTCTTGGAGAAGCCCCACTCTGTAATTGGTGGTCATCATCTTTTAGATGATTTGTTGGACCATCAATCTTCCCTTCCAGAATTCTCAACACAGACTGTGGCCTCAAACTTAAAATCAATTTCCACAGATTCAGTGTTGGTTTTCTCTTCAACGGATAAAATTATTCCTTCCTCAACGGATATCCTTCATCCGTTGACAAGTATTTCTCCATCAACGGATGCGCCTCTATCTAGCCATCCGTTGACAGCTATAACTACACCATCAACGGATATTCCGTATCCGTTGATAACTCACTCTACCACTGCAATATCTGACATTCCTGTGTCAAGTGTGGATGAATTCTCAGTAGTTGAAACACTTTTAGGATTGAGGGAAGGGAGTGAGAGGCTGCCTTGTGAGCAGGCAAAAGGAGAGGTAAATAATTAGAGGCTGCCTTGTGAGCAGGCAAAAGGAGAGGTAAATAATGAGAGGCTGGCCATTTCTTCCGGTCAGGCAAAAGGAAAGTTTGAGAGTTCCACCTTAGTAGGTGAAGGTGAGGGTGTGAGAGGTGTGAGCCAAGGGGAGCCCTTGATGCAAGAAAAGAGAGATGAGGGGAGAGAATGGACTACAGGAGAAATAAGGATGGAAGAAGCAGCCATTGCTAGTGAGTCAATGGAGGTTGAGGATGCATCCAAGGAAATGGAATATCAAAGAGAATATCAGTCCATGATTGACTCCATTTCTTTGGATGCTGAAACCTTTACTCACCCTGTTCCTGCCTATCAAATTCTGGCACAACAGGGCAATGTGGAAGCAGAGGAGGCAATGCACCTAGTGCACACCTCACAGTCTCTACTTAGAGCTAAGGAATCTATAGCAGCTCTGCCAACCACTGCTGAGAGTGCAGAATTTGACAATTCTAAAGATGAAAACAGCCAGAGCTCTGAAGATGAAGGTGGTAGTAGTATTCATGATTTTGCATTTGCTCACAACTACACCTATCATCAACTTGATATGGAAATCATAAGGCAATATAAATCTGCCCTGGCTGAGCACCCAGAAGCAGATCCACAGAGAAAGGTTGTTCTTCAACAGGCAATTGACTCCCTAAAGTTACAAAAGATGCAAATGGTGATTCAGAGATCCAACTTAGAGGAGGTCAAACAAGAAATCAAGGATGTGAAGATCTCTGTGGATTCCAAGCTAGAGCAACTAGCTCCTACAGCCACTCAGAGGGTGTTGCAACAAAGGTTCCTCAAAGAAGACAACCTGGCTAAGTCTGTGCAACTTCTCAATTCAAGAGTGGAAAAGATGGAATCCCAGATGGAGCAATTTCTTCAACATCAGAAACTGCAAACCCAATTGCTAGAGAAGTTAGTTGCAGCCCCAACTTCTAGTCAAACCCTTGATGCTAACAAAAAGGGGGAGAAAGTGGAAGAGGCTGTGGCAACTACAAGTCAAATCAGTCAAATCTTAATTTCTGAAAGCAGGGAAGCAGCAAGTAAGGGGGAGCAGCAGCCTACCATAGTGGTCAATCCACAGGAATTCATTGTCTCAGCCTCCCCCAGCAATTCCAAACCTGAACAAGTAGCTCTATCTGAAGAGTTTGATTTCTCAAACTTGACAGAAGAGGAAAAGCTAGCCAAAATTGAAGCTCTACAAAAGATGAAAGAGGAAAACTATGAAAGGATAATGAGGACAGAAAGATTGATCAATCAATCTATTGCATCAACTCTGTTCTCTAGCCAAACCTCAGCTCCAACAATATCTACCACAATTCTGAAGGTGCTCACTCCAGCAATTATGGCTCCTACATTCTATGATGCTGAGCCTTCTCATGTTAAGGAATTTGAACCCTACATCAAAACAAGACCCTTCTCACCACCAAAAGCAAATGGGAAGAACAAGTTACAACTGGACTTTCCATTTCCCAAGGATGATGAAGAGAAGCTGATGGGTAAGGCAATCAAGGAATTCAAGGAGAAGACTAACAGTTGTGTAAGAGAATGGATGGCTGTAATCATAAGGAATGGAAAAGTTCTAAACATATCCAACAGCCATCCTAGATTTGTTGAAGCCAAGAGAGAAGAGACTTCAAGGCTGCTAAGAGAATCTCAACCAAGCACTGAATATCAATATGAAAACTCAGATGAGAAGCAAGCAAGGCTGGCTCAAGAGTTATTGGATGAGGTAGAGGATGAATTGAGGGAACCTGAGGAAGTCCCCAAATTCAAAAAGAAAGGGAAATCAGTCCCCAAATCCAAGAGAATAAAATCAAAGGCAAGGAGGCCTGTCTCTCCAGAAATTGAAAATAAGGAGACAGTTGGTTCATCACAACCTATTTATGTAAAAGTATTCAACCCAGATGTGAATTTCCATGGTGAGCCTATAGTACCTAAAGAGGAACCAATGAATCTTGACTCCATTGAGGTTCCTTCATTCTTGCTGAAGCCTCAACAGAAGCCTATACAGAAGAAAAAGAAACCAAGGAAGCAACCTTCAAAGGAATCAATTCAAGTTGCTAGGGTACCTGCTATTGTCAGGCAGCCAATCTTGGAAAACAAGGATGATTTTATCTATCAGGCAGATATTGAAGAATACTCTGGCATGAATCTTTATCTGGATGAATTGTCAGAAGTAAGAGGAATTGACAAATATAGACATTTGCCTGAAAGATTGGTCTTTGTATACAAGGGAGGAATGGAAAGGACATGGCCACTACAAAGGGTTCTTGGAGAAAATTATCATACCTTAACCAAAGTGTTCTCTGCAATCAAGAGATACACAGGGTTCTCCAAGATAGCAAAAGGGGAGATACTGGACAGAATAGAACAAATAAGGAGGGAATGGAACTCACCATCAAGTCTACCAAGGAAAATGAAGATCCCATACAATGGACAGAAAATCCACCTCCAACCTTTCTGGATGATGGAGTTCAGGGATGAAGATGGTAACAGGAGATTCTTCAGGTTAGAAGACCAACTACCAAAGGCTAGTTCTCAATACCTGAGATGGTTACAACAAAAGCTAAATCCAAAGGTAGATGAAGAAGATGCCTTCTATAGGCAACTCCAAATACAGATTGAGTCCACCTCTGCCAAGGAATGAAAATCAAGGGTGATGCCAACAAGAGGAAAAAAACAGTCTTAATCTGCTCAGTCTAGAGGAGCACTTCTCTGTAAATTTCTCAAACTTTCAGTTTTTAATTTTTGTAGCTTAATACAATTTATGCATTGTTCTTTATATATCTTTAGGAATGTTTTGTTATCATCAAGGTCCTGAATTTATGCTTTATTGCCATCAAGTATAAATTGGGGGAGATTGTTAGGAATATGTTGTACTTGATGATAACCTCACAATTAATCAAATTGTATAAGGTTTTGTAGCTGTCAACGGATGAGGATTTATAACTCTATCCATTGACAGGTAGCTCATCAACGGATGAGGTTTTGTAGCATACTGCAAGTATCTCTATGTTATCAGTTGATAGTGTTTTTATCCACAGTCATGTTGACTATCAATGGATAGGTAGAATAGGGTAGCCAATTGTAAATAAGCTATGCTATGTAATTCTGTCTAAGTGAAAGTGTATCAACGGATGAAGACAAAACTCTATCAACGGATACAACTCAAATCCACTCTATCAACGGATACAGCTCAAGTCTCAATATCAACGGATACCGCTCAATACATCATCAACGGATGTCAGTGTACAATATCAACGGATAATCATTGACACTGTCTTCTATGATTAGCTGGGGATTAGCAGTTGATAAGGACATGTTTGACTGACAGATCACATGGGTTGATAGTAGATACAAAAAGCAGTATGGCAGCCATACTTTGGAAACACAAAAGAAAGAAGCATTCTATTTACACTATGAATACAAGAAAGGTGCAGGAGACATGTCTGAACACAAGGACAACCTTTCGGCTACATGTGTATTTGGAGTGTAGTAGCAAGTCAACTAGAATTAGATTAGTATTATCTTATTCCAGTAGTACTTGTAAAACTTGGGATATATAACCAAGGGTAGCAACTCTTTGTAGGTTAAGAAAACAGACATATTTGCTTAGGGTTTCTTGAATATCCTTAGAATCAAAGAGTTGTAAAACGGCAGCTGTGTACATTTTGTATCACAGAGTTTTCTTCAAATAAAAGCTTCAGGTAGTGCATATTAACCACCTGATTTTATATGTGTTTGTGTTTAAATCTTACATTGCAATTATCTCTGCATAAGTTTCTGGAGTTCTTATCAGAAATTTATAAATATCAAGAATTGTATTCAACCCCCCCTTCTACAATTATACAAGTGTGTAATCTGGGAATAACAGTATCTCCACGAAGCTTCTGTTGAAAGCTCTACTCTTTTGAAAATGAAATTCATATATACGATTCGTACGAATTCCAAGAATTCAAATTGAGCTTTATATACAAAGTCTACCTCTCTCTCCATCTCTTTCTCCTGTGCTCTTATCTTTCATTTATAATTTAGCTTTCAATCATCTTCATAATTCTCTCTTTACATTAATTCATGTTATGTACTATCTTACTAATAATTGTTTCTTATTTGTTGTAGTATGTACTTTGTTCAGGAGCTGTTTGATGATTTGCTTAAAAGAAAAAATTGGTAAAATTTCATATTTTATAGGTATTGTTCTTATTAAAATTATTTTTAAAACCTAATTCCATTACTAAATGCTTTTCTTTTATATCTTACTGATGTTTGTGTTTGCTATGCAGAGTACTCTGTTTCATTGCCATGGTTGACAAGGTTGAAGATTGCAGTTGATGCCGCAAAAGGCCTTGCCTTTTTCTTTATGATTTCAAAGCTTCCAACATTCTATTAGACTCTGTATATTCTTCTTCTGTCTCTTAAATATATTCTTTACTTTATTTTTCAATTATCTTAATTAGACTTCTGTTCTGCCAAGTTAAATGCCTGTGTTTCATACCATAGACAATCTGATATGGACATTTTATATATCTTTGTTTTAATGGGATCCGTTAAGTGGTAAATTGGTAATGACATTTCATATATCATCTTTTTAGTTTGCTGCTGGTCCTGTCATTATTTGAATGACCTACTTCATTGTATGTCAAATCCAAATACATTGTAGCTGATAATTGATACTGATGGAATTGCTTTAATAGGGTCAATTAGCTATGTGTTTATTATGACAATTGAATATTACAGGTCAAATTGAACTCTACTCTCATGTCCCCGTGTTTAAGAACTTTGTGAAACATTTGAAGCGCAAGAATATCAATGTATTTGTAGTTTACTTGCTTGATTCACAGGTTGGTTGACGTTTCCCGGTCTGGTCAATTGTTCATCTTTCATTTCCTCTTCAACTGAAATAGTTTATTTTGGATTTCAGTTCATGACAGATGTTGCTAAGTTTATAAGTGGATGCATGGCTTCATTATCTGCAATGGTTCAGCTTGAACTGCCTCATGTTAACATCCTCTCCAAGATGGACCTTGTGAGAAATAAAAAGGATATTGAAGAGTATGTCTTCGTACAGTTTCTGTAGTATGTTTTTGCAATTATGCTGTTTCGTTTTGCAATATATTAATGTCCTGTTTTTATGGGTCTTAGCTACTTGAATCCGAAGCCTCAAACTTTGCTGGAAGAGTTGAATCAACGGATGGCTTCGCAGTTTGGGAAGCTGAATAAATCTTTGATTGAATTGGTAAATCACTACGAACTAAGAATTCTGAAAGCTTAATTAGCTTCTTAGTAGCCATATTCACTATGCTTTAAGTTTGAAATGTTCACGAGTTTTTGAACCATCGATTAGATTTCTCAGAACTAGGTTAGGCACAAGAGGCTATTGAAAACTCATATAATTAAATCTGATTCCGGATTTGAATGTGATAATGAAGAGAGAATTCAGCCACAGGATAGTTGCATTGCTTCGTTTCTCTCTGCACACTCTTAGCTCTTAGTTCTCTGTAGTTGTTTGGCTTTCTTTCCTAATGCGTGTGCAATTATAATACAGGGTAAGATCTGAATCATGCAGTGACTCAAGTAGCAAAGCTTGCAGGGAAAAAATGCGGATGGATAAGCTTAATGACAAGTGTGTTTTTCTTTCCTTCTCCATATACACTTATAAACTTGAAATTGAACTCAAACCTGAACTTGATAAGTTTGGTATGGTGTAAGAGATTCATGGAATTGGGTGCAATTCTCGATCCAGGGAGGCCTCCCAAGACAGACAAGGCAGCTATACTGATTGATGCTGCTCGCATGGTAACTGAGTTACGTACTGAATCCCAGAAGTTGAAGGACACAAATTCAGGTCTCCAGGACAAGATCAAAGAACTGAAAATGGGAATCTGCCGTCTATTGTTACTAACTATTATTACATGTTCTACCTATTCAATCAAAGAGACTGCAGTGAACAATGTCATTTCAACATTCATGATATTGCTCCTGTTGTATTTTACCTAAAATGACTCATTTTGTACTTGCAATTCATTAAAATTCCTTTTATATTTTATTCAATATATCTTTAATCGTATATAGTAATTCTTTCATGTCAAATATGGCCGGGGTCATTGGATTTGGTTTTAATAATATCTATTAAAACAATCAACTTGGTTAAATCAACAAGCCCAAGTGGAAGTTGGCCGTGACAATCTTTTAGCTATTAGCCATCATCTTTTTCTTTCTTCGTTAAATCAACGTGGTTTTCATCATGAAAATCCTTTCCTCTGCTTCCTTAGTTGCATGAATTATTTACATCTGATATTTTTCTATTATAACCGTCTAGAACATCTGATATAGTATTTCTTATTAAAAATTTAATATATGTATTTCACATGAAAATAAACAAATATTATAATTTCTAAATAATTTAGTAGTTTGCACCGAAGACATGTATAATCAATTGCAAAGATTCATATTATTAAAAAAAACCATTATAATATATATTAGCTTTAATAATATGTAAGGATCGAGGTGTCGCCGAAAGGCGGTGCCGAGTAGTTTTTAAGTACAATAATATTAAACCAAAAGGATGCAAAAAAAAAAAATTAGTCTTAAGTAATATTAAATATTTCATTAAAAAATATTTTTCGTTTATAATTTTTAAATTCATTTCCTCATTTTTATGTATTACACTTTAATTAATAATTATAATTCAAATTTTTAATTAAGATTTCAAGTTGTTAAGTAATTTGGATCATCATTTTAATAAATTATATATAATCAATCTCAATCACAGATATAAAAAAAATAGTAAGTTTTGTTTATTATTTATTATAATTTAATTGTTGAAATATATTAAATTGTGCGATAAATTAAAAATATAACATTTTTATAACGACTCAGATTCAAATTATCAAAAAAAATAAAATTATATTGATTACTTTGAATTTATAAGTAAAATAAATTATTTTATTAGTGATTTTTAGTCATTTTTTTACGAATAAATCGAGGTGCCGCCGGAGGCGGTGCCGAGAAGTGTTCTTTATCATTTAATTTGATTTAGCTATAAAAAGTATTATTTTTTTACCATTTAAATTTTACATTTTTTTACTAATTTTCATATTTTATAATATTATAAGGACATGAAATTTTTAAAAGTCACTATAGAAGATTTATTTAGAAGATTTTTTATTAATACCCGTCAAAAATATATTATATGGTATTTTGGTTAAATATCTAATTTTATAGAAAGTAGTACCACTATAGTGTCAATAATCTAAGATCGACAGAGGGGAAGAATAATCGGAAATAATTTTACATAAAATTTGTCACACCCCATTATTTTGATGTAATATTAACATCGCATGATCGAATCGTTAAAAAATATTGTAAATAATATTGAAAATTGCACTAAACATTTATTTATCGTTTCTGATTGTTAAATTTTATTTTCCCATTGTTATCTATTATATTTTAATTATTAGTTATAAAATTAAAATGCCCAGCATGGCGGGCATAAATACTAGTTAATTATTAAGGATTGCAAAAAATTACATAATCTCTATGGAACGAATCTTAAAACACTAAAACGAGATCGTGCGCTTGCGATTTTAAATCTTTATTTTTTTTAGCACATTAATATTATTGATTATTATATTTAAGTTACATATATAGAAGGTAAACAGCTAACAAATTGCATAACATGTTCATTTGAATTGGCGTTCATATAACATTTTTCCATTTTTTGGGAAATTTCAAATTGTACTATTATGATTATGATTTTTTTTTTGTTGGTAACCATTTTTCCAGGCTTCTTCAAATGATACCAGTGATGAATCATATAATTATATAAACTATTACGTACTAATTCGTGATTTAAATATATGATTATTTAATTTGAAATAACTAAATAAATATTAAAGACGTGAGATAAAAATTGATATATTTAATTTTTGTTTCTCGTCTAACTTGCTCAATCTAATTTTAATATGTTTAATATCCATATTAGTCTTATTATTTAAGGGTGTGACAGACTAATCTATATACTCTTAAAGTGTAATGAGGAATTTACCCAATGGGTAAAAAAATTTACCCATGACCCATATTTTGTACTAAAATCATGCTATTTTGGTAAGTATCCACGGATAATCCATTTACCCACCCAATATTTTACCCATTTGTTATTATATCTTTCCATAATCTATTTGAATTTCAAAAAAATCAGTTACTGAGATTATATCTCAATCAAAATTTCCATTATTTTCTCAATCGGTATAATTTCATCCTTGATTTTCAGCAGTCGTTACTGAAACCTTAACGAGTTTCTCATCTCCAGAGCCAAATGGATTAAGCGTTTTATAGCGTTTCATCACAATCTTCTGCAAAATCCAAATATATAATTGTTCGATGGATTCTCTAACAAGTTCTTCATCAGGTGCTTCATCCATTCTTTCATTCTTTGCGTTTAAGTTATTATTATATAATAATGATTGTTATATGTTGTTGTTTATCTTTGTAATCATCCAGGTAAAAAACGTCATGTGCGTGGTCTAAATTTCGAAACAATCTTCGGAACCATTAATAATGATGAAAATCAAGTTATTTCTGATTTTGAAAGGCATGACTGAAATCTTCAGTAATTGTCTGACGTCCATGTGTTCCTTTGAATATAGGTACACCACGTCGTGTTCGTGGAAAGAATGTGGATAAACTATTGTCAAGTAAGGTTACCGATCATACATTAAAACCTATTTCTGAACCAGTAGTTTATGCCACAAACACTTCCCATGGTATATCTTTGTCATTTGTTTTTTTCTTATTTGCCAAAGTTTCATATTTTCCCATGATATGTATTGATGTTAACAATCTTTGATTTGCTGTTTTCAATTATTAGTCGACTGTGGACGTGGCTTACAGCAACAAATTCATTCTACTTCTTTAAATAATAAAGAGAATTGTAGTCCTAATTTACCAGAAAATAGGACGAGATCAAGACAACTGCCACAAAGTATACTTCAAATTCCTGTTTCTTCACCATCAGACAGACAAAGTCTTGAAATTACTCAGAAAAATGGTATTTGTTTCTTTTATCTTATGATTTAATATTAAGCTTTTCCTATATGATGTTTTCATACTATTATTTGAATGTAGTCAGCAAAGTTCATGCTTCTTCACCCTTGGACAGTCAAAGCATTAAAGCGACTCCAAAAAATGGTATTTATGCATATTTTATGATGATTGAATATTAAGGTTATCCTATCTAATTCTTCATACTATTATGTGAATGCAGTGAGCAAAAGTCGACTACGTGGCAAAAATGTTGATAAGATGATGTCTGCTGTACTATTACGAAATGCTGCCAAGTCTAGACCTCCTTTGGCAACAATTGATCATAATTCGTTGTTGAGATTTACATCATCAGACAAATCTCCAAGCCATTGCTCGCCAGGCCAGAGCTCTATTCTTGGTGTCACAAGTAATACTGATCAGCAACATTATAATGGAGATATCAGATCAACCATTACCAAAAATACCACATCTTCCGGTAATGATTTTTACCAGAAACTCTGTTTTTGCGTCATGGTTGCGCCTATAATTTTGTAAATTATTACAAAAATTGATTATATAATCTTTCTCAATGTTTTAGCAGGTTCAAATCTCTCAAATTCTTCTACTATGACACCTATGACTCCATTCCAAAGTAGTCTTTTTGAAATTAATCACTCAGGTACTTTTGACAAGTTTTGAAGACATACGTATCAAGTAGTACATTTTTAAATAGCGTTATATAACATTTTATACTTTTTTTATTTGTCATTTTTTATCAGGTAATACACCAAAGAACCAGAATAACAATATCCCTACATTTGGAGATCAATCTGGTAAAAGTACCGTCACTTTCTGCAGGACTATCCCAAGTGTTTCACCAGTAAAAAAACGTCGTCAACTAAATAAGAAACCGAATTCAGAGGATACAACAGAAGCGCATGTTGTTAAAAAAAGTTGTGCAATACAAACTCCAGTTCTAATTAATTCAAAGATGGAGGGTGTAAAAAGTAGTTTTGAAGTTGGTGAGAGTTCTGGAATTAAGAATTTGATCAATGATTTCAACATTGTTGAGGATAATTTTAGTAGTGAAAGTGATACATCTGAACAAGGTATTCATTTTTGTAAGATAGTTTATATCTTTATTTCAATAATTTTAGTTTTGTTCAATTCATACTTAAGCAATTGTCATTCAAACAGGTGATCTTAAAGATCTTGATTATGAAAGTTTTTACAGCCAACAAGATTTTTGGAATGGTTACATGGATATTGGTGGTCCAAAACAAAAAATGTTCAAAATGTGAGGCTGTGATGTGGAATGAAGAGAGGAACAATAAAGCTACAACTAATAAAGCTCCAACATTCTCACTGTATTGTAAAAATGGACAGGTTCATCTTGAAAAGGAAAAGCACCCTCCTGAGCCTTTAGCTACACTCCTCTCTGGTGGTATGAAAACTAAACATTTCAAGCAAAATATTAGAATGTACAACTGTATGTTTGCAATGACTTCTACTGGTGGCAAGATTGATCATAAGATCAACAGAGGTGGTGCTCCTTACTGTTTCAAACTTCGTGGCCAAAATTATCACTTAATAGGAAGCTTTCTACCACCTAATGGAGAGGTTCTGAAATTCTGTCAGCTATACATTTATGACACAGAAGACGAAATCAACAATAGAATTAATGCGTTTAATGGTACCAGTGACGTTATTGATCAGGAAATTGTTGAGTCTTTGTTGCAAATGTTGGATGAACATAACAAGTTGGTAAAAGGTTTTCGTATGGCCCGGGATAGATTGCAACATAATGCAGTAGATGAATTCAAATTGGTGCTTATATCCTCAAGCTCAGAAAGTGGACGGCCAAACCACATTGGCCCATCAAATGAGGTTGCAGGACTGATTGTGACAGATGATTATACTAAGGGATATAGAGATACAGTAATTGATTCAAAGGTGGACGGATTGGGGAGGATTTTTGAAACAGATGCACGCTTTATGTCACTACAATATCCAATCCTCTTTCCACATGGAGATGTAGGATTTCACCTTGAAATCCCTTTAAATAAGCCTGATAAGCAACCTCGCAAAGATCCAGAAATTGAGCAAACATTTGAATCAGATGAAAGAGGACCTCGAGAAAACGTAACCATGAAAGAGTACTACAATTATAAACTAATGATACGTCCAACAGAAGGTGTTTCCATTAGTTCTAAATTTCATTTTTTGTAATTCTGCTTCCTAATATGTAAATAGCATTCTGATTAAATTTGACCTCACATGTTACAGGATTGACTCCACATTTGGGTGGACGTTTGTGGCAACAATACGTTGTAGACGCATTTACCGCAATTGAGCAATACAGATTGGATTGGATTAGTGGACATCAAACTACTATACGTTCTGATCTATATCATAATATTCGGGATGCAGTACAAAAGGGTGACCACAATCCATCTACTGTTGGTAGACCAATTATTCTTCCTGCCTCTTTCACAGGTGGTAGACACTATATGAATCGGTATTTTAAGGATTCTTTGGCTATTTGTCGAACCTTAGGCCATCCTTCATTATTCTTGACCATGACATGTAACACCAAATGGCCAGAAATTCAACGAATGCTCAAATACTTACCTGGTGTTGATGTTGCTGATGCCCCTGACGTCGTTTCAAGAGTTTTTAAATTAAAAGTTGACCAGCTTATCGATCTGGTAAAAAAGAAAAATTATTTCGGTCGTTGCATAGGAGGTATGAAATCTTGAAGTTTTATTGAAAACTAATACAATTTAAAAACCACTATTTTGTTTTTTAAATACATTCTAACCAGATATTATAATTTTGTGTTGACTTCGTGTAGTAATGCATGTGATTGAGTTTCAAAAACGTGGTCTGCCTCATGCATATATGCTTATATGGTTACACCCAAATGATTGGCCGAAAACTTTTGAACAAATCGATGCTTTAGTCTCTGCAGAAATTCCAAATCCAGACACGGATCCAGTAGGATATCATGCTGTTAACAATTACATGATTCATGGACCATGCAGGACTGATTGTGTCAGTTCTCCATGTATGGTTAAAGGGAAATGTATTAAACATTTTCCTAAAAGGTTAGTTTTTAAATAATTTCCCTTTTATATGTATTATACTGCATTTTTGTCTTTATTTTTAATACATGCCCAAAATTTTTTGTTAATTTTTAAAAGGTATAATTCCCATACATTCTTCGATGATTGTGGCTTTCCTATATACAAGAGAAGGAGGACTGGTGTGTATGTTAAAAAAAGGGAGTTGACCTGGATAATCATTTTGTTGTCCAATACAACCGCGATCTTTTAGTTCGTTTTCAATGCCATACAAATGTGGAGATATGCAATAGTTCAAGATCACTAAAATACATGTTCAAATATTGTTTAAAAGGACACGATACTGCTACAATGTGTCTCAAAAAGAAAATAAATGGTCCAGGTATTTTTGCTACAGTTTCAAAGAATGCTGAAAAACGTCCTATAAATGAGGTCAAACATTAGTTAGATGGTAGATATGTTTGTGCATCTGAAGCGGCTTGGAGGATATTTGGTTTTGACATTCATTCACGGTGGCCTTCAGTTGATCGTTTGCCTATACATTTACCTGGTGATAAACACGTTTCCTTTAAAAGTGGAGATAAATTGCATGAAGTTGTGGAGAAAGCAAATTCTAAAAAAAGCAAGTTAGAAGCTTGGTTTGATGCAAATAAAAGTTTGCCTGATGCAAAGAATTGGACTTACTCTGATTTTCCAAGCAAATTCACTTGGCATGCAAGACCTGGTATATGGAAACAAAGGAAAAAAGGTGATGTTATTGGTCGACTTTCAGAAGTTCATTCAACGAGTGGTGAATTGTTATATTTACGCATGCTTCTGTGTAGGAAAAAAGGTGCTACATCATTTGAGGATCTGAGAACTGTTAATGGTCATGTACATCAAACTTTTAAGGATACATGTTCCGCACTTGGTCTCCTCCAAAATGATAACCAATGGCATGAGGCGATTGCTGAAAATTCACATACATCCATGCCTCCTCAGATCCGTTCAATGTTTGTCAACATATTGGCTTACAGTCCAATTTCAGATCCCTTGAGACTTTGGGAAGCTAACTGGCGATGCATGTCTGATGACATTATTCTTTTGAGACGACATTTGCTTAATGATCCTTATTTTTGTCTTTCAGAGCACGATGTACGGAATTATGCTCTGGCAGGTTAGCTTCATTACACACAATTGTTGTATCATTGCCTAATTATCTACTATACCAATATAGTTATTTACTAATTTAACTTAATCTATGTAATTTTGTTTTTGTTTCAGAGATAGAAAAATTGTTAAATGATATTGGAAAGAGTTTAAGAGACTATTCTACTATGCCATTTCCTGGCGAAGCTTATTTCAGAAACAATGTTAACCATCTCATCATTGAAGAAACTGGATATGATAGAGAAGAGCAGAAAACTTAACATGAGAAAAACCATCGACTCCTCAATGTTGAATAAAAAATTGTGTATGATCGTATTATACATAATATAAATGAGGAGAAAGGCGGTGCATTTTTTGTTTACGGTACTGGAGGCTGTGGGAAGACTTTTTTGTGGCAAACATTATGTTGTCGTCTACGATCAGAGGGTAAAATTGTACTTCCTGTTGCCTCATGTGGTATAGCAGCTGTTTTGTTGCCTGGTGGAAGAACTGCTCATTCGCGCTTTCATATTCCTCTGAAACTTGACCAATATTGTACGGCAGGGATTAGACATGGAACTGATATTGCAGGACTAATTCAACAAACTAATCTTATTATCTGGGATGAAGCTCCTATGCAACACCGTCATGATTTTGAATGTGTAGATCGATATTTGAGGGATATAATGTCTGCTGTTGACAAAAAAAGATCAAAGAAGCCATTTGGTGGTATAACAGTTGTTTTTGGTGGAGATTTTAGACAAATTTTGCCTGTCATTCCAAAGGCAACAAGGGCTGAAATCGTATCTGCTGCTCTGAATAGATCTAAGCTATGGGACTTTTGTCAAGTATTTTTACTGAAACAGAATATGCGGCTACATTCAGGTAATACAGAAGCACAGAATAAGATCATTGCTGATTTTAGTAAATGGTAGCTTTCTGTTGGAGATGGCAAGGTGGAGTACATTCGTACTTCTTCAGACATTGGTGACATGTTGATAAAGATACCAAACCAGTATGTTGTACATTCCTCTGAAGATCCTATCAGGACTCTTTTTGAGATCACTTATCCAGATTTTCTTTCCCACATGTCTTCACATTCTTACCTGAGATCAAGAGCTATACTGACACCAACAAATATTGTGGTCGATGACATTAACAACCAAATACTTGACAAGATCCCTGGAACTCTACACACATTTCTTAGTCAGGATTCCATTGATGAAGATAATGATTTCAGTACTGCATTTCCAGTAGAATACCTCAACTAAATAAATATGCCGTGCATTCCCAAGCATGAGTTAAAGGTCAAAGTTGGAGTCGTCGTTATGCTTATGAGGAACTTGAACCAAATAATGGGATTATGCAATGGGACGAGGATGATTGTTACTGCATGTAAGAAAAACAGTATTGAATGTGAAATTCTTTGCGGGTCACATGTCAGAACTAAACATCTAATTCCAAGAATCGAGATGGTGCCAACTGATACTATCTGGCCATTTGAATTAAAAAGAATTCAATTTCCAATCCAAATTTGTTATGCAATGACGATTAACAAGAGCCAAGGACAGAGTCTTGATACTGTAGGTTTATATCTTCCTAGAGCTGCATTTTCTCATGGTCACATATATGTTGCCATCTCGCGAGTTACAAGGCCCGAAGGTCTTCACATTCTGATTGACAGTGATTCTGGTATTACCACAAATATTACGTCAAATGTTGTATTTGAGGAAGTTTTTTACAATCTTCCAAGTGTAGATGGTTGATGCATTGTTTAGTTTTATGACTCAAAGATCAATTATCTTTATTGTATGACTGAAAGATCAATTATCTTTATTGTATGACTCAAGGAACAATTATCTTTATTGCATATGATTGTTTTTTTACTTACTAAAATAATTGACAAATATATGATTGTTTTTTTACTTACTGAAATAATTGATACTTCTCAAATTTGATAACCATGATTACATAGATAACTAACAATAACTATATATGGTTATGATTTACAGAATCATAGAAAATAAGTCCATCATTATCAAAACTCTTAAGCAATCACCATGGGAATAAGTCCATCATTATCAAAACTCTCATAGAATCAATCACAAATCAATTAGTAGTTACAATCAATATCAAAATCAAACCAACATTATCATAATTATTTTATGTCGGTGTATAAATGTGGCGGTCTAAACAGTTTTAAAAACAATTTTTCACATTTGTTTACAATACAAAGTCCACTTCATTTCACTATCTTCAACATTACATTTGGAGTAAGAAAGCCTCAACTTCTCATTCCATGAATTTATCATGTTCATATACCATTTTTTGTCATAATATAAATGTTTTAACGATAGTGTTGGTGTTCTTGCATCGTTTTTATAGGCTTATTTTCAATGGAGTTTGCTGTGTTTGATCTTCTTGAGAACCTAGACCAGTCTACTACAAACTGGAAAATCAAAGTTAGAGTTACCAGGACGTGGGCGAGCGTTACTGCAGAAACTGGATCATTGAAAGGATTCAATCTTATTCTCTTGGATGATGATGTAAGCTTATGATAATCCCTCTCTTTTTTTAAATTTAAAACTTTAATTTTCCTGTATTTCATAGATTTTATAACATTTCGTAATAATCTTTTTGTAGAATAATCATGTTCATGCATTTTCCTATCACAACATTTTGAATGCATTGACAACTACCATAGTGGAAGGAGGTGTATACGTTATTGAACAGTTTTCAGTGAAAGATGTTGTTGGGACTTTAAAGTCGGTTCAAACAAAGGTCTGCATTAGGCTTACTAAAGATACTATTGTGAAAGAGGTTACAGATGATGGCATGATTCCTCTCTATAAATTTGAATTCTTGGATTTGGGAGATCTACAAGCCGAGGCCAATAAATATCGGCCACGTGAAAATCCAGAATTTGCTATTGGTACATTACTTCTCCAACTTAATATATTGTACACGTTTTTAAGCCAGTACGTTTAATTATCATTCAAACAAACAATGTTATGTTTTTAATGTAAAAACCAGATGTCATTGGAGTTCTTGAGGATTATGAACCTTCCAAAAAGATTGACACAAAATTTGGGGAAAAAGACATTGTGAGATTTAGAATCTGTGATTCAAGGTTTGTAATATGCTACAAAATACTATATTTTGTAGCACCTAGATCATGTACTACAACATATATTCCTGTAAACAACACTCATGTTTTTAAAACTGATTGTAGTTTTTTTTAAAAAAATGATTTTAGTAATCAGCACAAAGTTACTGTCTGGGGAGATCTTGCCGTATATGTAGAGGAAATGTATGGGAGACAACTTGAGAAACCAAGTATAGCAATTTGTACAAGCACCAAATTGCAAACATTCATGAGTAAGTACATTTCCTTTCTACCAGACTAATACGATAAGACGTTTTTGTCATTGTTTATTTTTAACATTTCCTATATACAGATTCTGTGCAGATTGGTACATTGCCTTCCTCAAAAGTATATTTAAATCTGGATGATGAAACTGTTACAGACATGAGGATGAGGTAGTATAGTGTAATAAAAATGTGCAGTTATTTTATCTCTTGGTTCATGTATTCTTAGTCAGTTATAATCTATCTAAAGGCTTAAAGAAGAGAAGTATGTATTAAAGGCTGAGAAATCCATTTAATCCTCAAATTATGAGCTGTCCTCAACCTTCTTTGAGAGATTTTCACTGAAGGAGTTGAATGAGAAATTGACATATGATCATCTCAAGGTTTGATTTTTAAAATTTTCTCTTTATATTGGGATTGTGCTATTAATTTCAGTTGTTAATTTTGTTTAGTATCATTGTGATGTAGAAAAAGATATACTGCACTTTTACTATTCTTAAAGTGGATGAAGAAACTAGCTGGTGATTTTTCAGTTGTAACAAATGTCGTTCTGAAGTTGAAGGTATTGACACAAGATTTAAATGTTCTAACTGTCCTTGAATCATTCCAGTTGCTCCTAAAAGGTACCGTTTTTACCTATTTTTTTAAGATCAAATCACGTTTCACTTTTGGCAATTTTGCATGCTTGACAACAATTGTATTGTGAATCAGATTCCGTATCGTGGTCCTTGCTGAGGATTCTACATATGCATGTAATGTTGTTCTTATGGATCGTGCTGCTAGAAGACTTCTTGGTACAAGCGCTGCAAAAATGGTTGACGATTTGAAGAATGTATGTATAGACTTTTTCATTTTTTCTTCAAGTTAGTACAAGTAAGTTACATGATGATTATCATGATTTGACAGGTTCCGGAGGACGGTCTTCCTAACCTTATTAAAGCTCTGGTTGGGAAAGAAATTTCAGTTCAGGTCAGTTTGAACAAAGAAAATGTTACTGAGGATAGCACTCTGTTTGAGGTTGATGATCTTTATGATTTTGCAATGACTAAGCCAGCTTTGACTGACTCTGCAAGTATTTCCGACATTCCCACTATTAATTTAACCACTGATGTAAGTTTATTAGTTTGTTACATATGAATTACCTAGTTTATCAGGATCATGTATCAGTTGCTTAACTTAGCATCATTGTTGCAGAATTTTGAAGGTGATGAGTTTCTAAAGTCTCCAGGCTCCGCCAAATCAGTCACCAAAAAAATTAAGATGGTACAGCTACATGAAACATGCTTATTTCATTTGAGACTAACACATTACATAATTAGATGAAAAATGTAACAAAGATTAATTTATCATTCTCTTTTCAGGAACCTTGATTACGGACACATGGCTGCGAAGATTGGACGTAAAGGATTCTTCCAGTTTTGCCTTTTTAAAGTTTGCTATTATATTACTTTTCAGGAATAAGTGATCGTGAACTGTTTTCTTGCTTATATTTTTGGATATGTTATGGATTTGAGACTTTTTTTGTTCTCCAAATTATGATTTTAATATATGTCATGGTTTTGCGAATATGTGCCACAATTTTCGTATTTGCTTCGTAAAGCATTTATCACAAAAATAAATATAGTTTATAATCTAGCATCAAATTTCCTTAAGTTAATTTCATATTGTAGTTAAAGACCTCTAATTTAAAAAGGCACCCAAAATTCATTAATGTGATAATAATTGAACCAAGGATAATGATCTAATTATTGAGAACGTCATGAATGAAATTTTTGTCAAAGGCTTGGTATATCACGTGAGTCATGATATTGTCGAATTTTTTTGAATGTGCTTTCAAGAAATTGTAAATTAAAATTATATTTCCAACATAGCAGTATGAGTTGAGATATTTTAAAATCTGTAAACTTTAAATTTCTTATCACGACAAAATATATGTAACTGCAAATTGAAAAACAAGTTTATACATTTTTTTGATATACAAATAATTTACAAAATCATTCAAGACGTCAACATGTTATAACACCATAATTCAATACGTTATTATAATAAATCAGAGAAAATTACTTCTGATAATTATTCAAGATACGTCAAAATTTGTTTTAGTGAACGCTTGAATATCTTTTAGTATATCATGATCATTGATATTATGTCCGATATAATTTTTTTTTAACGATATTTAAGATAAATATCTCCATATATTTTTATTTTTGATAAGTGTATCACAATTATAATTATATTAGACTTGATACATTATATTAAATTAATTAGAATTATCTCAATTTACTAACCCTGTTTACATGATCATATCATTCACATTAATGATAAAATCATAATCATGATTAGATATATATTTTTTCCTAGAAATTTGCATTATATCAAGTTGTTTGTTATCCTATTTTTATGTTGCTGATCAATGTGATATCTATATATGATGAACAATATATTTCTCTACATTAACACACAAAGCATATTCATGCTAGACATTATCATTGAAACATATCAGGTCATCAGTTGCTTGGCCTTTTTCTGTAAAGTGTTAACCTTTATACAATCAAATTCCTCCAATATGTTTTTTAATTGTTTTTAGTTGGTTTCACAGGAATGGATTTGTACGACAGAATTTCTTTGCTTGATCGAACAAAGACAACATGGACAATTAGAGTTCGTGTGAGCAGGCAGTGGTTTTCATGGGCAAATAACGGGGACATTTTTCAAGGATCCAACCTTATTCTTTTAGATGAACATGTAAGCCTAATTTTATATCATGATTTATTATTTATCATCCCCAGTTAGCTTATGATTGTCCATTTACAGAATCATCAAATTCATGCTTTCGTTAAAGGCGATATATGGAACATTATTGGAAATCAAATCTTTGAAGGAAATGTAAATGTTGTGTCAAACTTTATTGTCAAAGTTGCTACCGTAAGTTTAAGGCAAGTTCATTCAGACATGTCTATCATGTTTACTAATTGTACCATTGTACAACCTGTCATCACGGACAACTTTATAATTCCTATGTACAAATTTAATTTTTCTGAATTGGGAGATTTGCCTGCTATTTTTAGCACGTTTGAAGAAAACCGAAGTCCGTTGTACTCTATAGGTATATATTTCTAATTAGATGCATTCATTAAATTGTGGGAAATTTTATTAATACACATTATATATCTTTATAATTTACTATTTCATGTAGATGTTATTGGAGTGGTACAAGATCTTCAACATCCAGATATGGTCCAAACTATATATGGTGGCAAGTTATTAGTAGGTTTTACAATTACGGATGGAAGGTGATAAAATTGTCAATCATTTATGTCATAAGCTGGCTTTAACAAATTTAAGCAGAAAAAAATATTAATCTCTACTGTTTACAGGTCTTCGGCAAAAGTTAATATTTGGGATGAACATATCGCATCTATTGATAAATTGTTTCAACATGGCCTGCAGTCTCCTATTATTGTAATTCTTGCCAGTACTAGACTTTGTAAGTTTGAAGGTAAGCTGATATTTTAATACCGAGAGAGTAATAATTTTTTTTCCTTTTTGCACGCGATTGAATATTATAGCATGATATATATATTTTATGATAATTAAGGTACAATTGAGGTCTCTACTATTCCTTCTACAAAGATCTACATTAATGAGCATACTGAGCATTTTCTTTTCTTTAGGAAGAGGTAACACTTATATTATTAATATCTTCCTTTATCCTGGGGAATTTCTAATCTATGTATTCTTTTATGTTGAAGTATAGAACAACAACAATTATTTGTATTATTTTCTAGGATTCAACGCGAAGGATTTCAACCTCAAGGACATCTTGATTGAGATGATGTGCGGACAGCAACAGACGCAAATTGTGTCTTTCTTTTTGCACCCATTTACTATTTCTGAAATAAAGCATTTGTAGCATTAGTGTCATTCCGACTATATTTCCAAGTTTTGTAAGAAATTTTGCGATTATGAGAATGTATCCAAGAATTCTCAAACGGTTAATCATGGTACTTATTTGTACATTTCCAAATAATGGATGACACAAATCAAAAATCATAACTTATAAATCTGCAAACAGATTTAACGGATATATAACCACAAATGTTTAAGATATTTTAACTATTTCTTGCAAAATGTACTCAGAAACTAAACAAGATAACACAAAACAGAAAACTTCCTCAAGACAACCTTTTCCAGAAATTATAAAAGTTTGTAAGTCCAAAATAATACTACATTGTTCTGTGTCCAGAATGATAGAAGATCATACAAGTAAATGATCATAAGAAAATGTCAGCAGATCATAAAATAATTTACACCTGGTCCAAAATGAGTCATTACTAACGTTCCTAACTACAATATTTAACCTTCATTTCTAAAAAGGACCATGGCAATTAAAGTTAAGATTACAAGTTCCCCAATTTCAGAAATACTCAATCTGTCGGATTTACTTCAACATCAAATATAGCAGTGCCTGCTTCTTCGTGCAAAGTGAAACGCAGGTTATAATTCAACTTCAATTTTTTATCTCGGACAAATCTGCTCCAACCTCCAAAAAATCTGGCATTCCCATTATTTAAAACAATGGTGATATTCCAACTTCTTTCAAAAGA
Organism: Saposhnikovia divaricata; assembly: GCA_036435485.1. Classification (NCBI taxonomy): domain Eukaryota; kingdom Viridiplantae; phylum Streptophyta; class Magnoliopsida; order Apiales; family Apiaceae; genus Saposhnikovia; species Saposhnikovia divaricata. The sequence continues at coordinate 90,916,268 of CM071596.1, forward strand.
CCTGAAGATGACAGCATCTCCTTTTTTCCAATCTCGATTATCAATCTTAATGTTTAGAGGTATATGCTGCACAACATATACAGATAATTGAGAAATCCGACAAAATGTGAAAAGACGTAATATGTATATTATACTATTGCAACTTGATATAATTGAGGCCTCCATAGTGAACATAGACTTAATAATACATGTTGGATAAAATTTAAATTTGAACAATAGGCAACATACCTTTCCATGACATCTCCCATTCATGTTGCAAGCAATCAACCGCTTGGAGAACTGGTTTTCAACAGCATCTTCCGCATTCTCTATGAAATCAACATCCACAATCTCCATTGCATCAGGTATTGCATGGTCGATATCATCAGTTTCCACAAAATTGATCAAAGTATGGCGACTAACATTGTCTGTTGGAAATTCTTCATGAGTAACTACATCCATAAGTTTTGTATAATCTACAAGTCATATACAAAGAATGATGATGTTATTTTGCAAGAATTTTTAGATAGAAAGAAAACCAAAAAAGTATATTACAGCACATACCCAAATCCAAATTTGGATCTCTATGACCTTCCTCAAAAAGAAAACAGTTTTCAAACTTCTCAAGTCCACAATTCTTTCCTGGTTTAGAATAAATGATTTCATTCGACATCTCAGAGACTAAAGAAACTATTCGAGATCTCAAGGATTCGACAAGTCAGAAGCCTATTCGACAACTCAAAGGAATCCTGGAGATAAGGCTATTCGAGAAATGATTCGATATGTCAAGTTTATACTATTCGAGAACTCAGAGCTATCTAATGGTAGTTCTCGAATGAAGCATGATTTCTTTTTTTTTCTAATTTTGCATCTTTAAAGGGCATGAGTATATTGACGAAGAAGGTGGCAGTATTTCTTCTTTAAATTTATTTACAAACATCTTTAATACACTTATATTGTTAAGTAAATCAATTTAAGGCTTCTCAGTGTTTAATTTATTTGTAGGAATCAATGCCAGTAAGAGATATTTCTTTAAAATTGTGACAAAGAGGTGTTAGAAGGAGGAATGATGGTACTTTTTTCTGACTTTTAGTTGTATCTCTATCTCTCAAGTTTGTTTTCTGTTTCTTCTTTCTTACTATTCAAAAATTGTTACTGAAACATATAATGAATGGTGACAGTTGGTTCCAAAAATTGTGAAAGATAAGTACACTGAGGATCTTGAAAGTTTGGATAAACTTGAAGTTGCAGGAGAAACATGCTTTATTGTTTATGACTCAAATGATGGACGAATGACTAATATTCGAGAGATGATGGATTTATTCAAAATGAAAGAGAATGATATTATTATTTTCAAATTTTGTGAGAGGAATGTGATATCTGCAAAAATTTTTGAGCATGATGGAATGGAGTTTGATTACTACAGTCGAACATTGAAGTTTCCAAAATATTCTAGCACTGATTGCTTTTGGAATTTAGAGAACTACTTCGAATCAGGTATTGAAATTTAGATATTTTAGTTGTCTAATGAGATAATCAATTAGCTGAATAGAATCAATTATGACTTTTGCTATATTTTTGTAATTCAGATAAGCATCTTGGAAAGAACAAAGGCGAGAATGGAAAAGAGGAAGACGTAATTAATAAATACAATTTCTTGCTAAGATTTTTAATAAATTTGCAAAATATATAATTTACTAATTACATTTCTGATTGCTATATTTAGATGGCTGTTGATAACTCAAATTACCTGCGTTTTATCATTGTCCTTACTACTGAACAATGTGCGAGTGATGTTCTGGTAAATATCTTACTCTCGGCAATGTAAATTTGATTGACTATTATATTTGTTTATTTTGAATTTAATTTATTCAATATTTGTACAGGTTTTACCAGAGAAATTTGTTTCTGACTTAGTAGAGGAAATACCTTTTCAAGTTCGGTTAAAGCTACCAAGTGGTCGCAGGATTTATGTCCAATACCAAAAGGATATTCAAGCTTTGGCCAATTTTGCTGATTTAATCAATGAGTGTAAAAGAGGGCCTGGGTCAATCGTGGTGTTTTCTTATAAGGGTGCTGGAATGTTCTTGGTATACATATTAGATGAATTCGGATCAGAAATAGAGTACATGTTACCAAATAATTATGATTGCCATACATTTTGCCATCAAGGTATATCATTTCTACCCATTAATATCTTACTAATTATTAAGCTTTTCTAAAATATCACATTTATTAAATCTAATATATCTTGAGTAATTTGTTATTAACAGATACAATTAATGGGATTGGGTGGAAGTTTATCACATTTGCTGATGAGTGTACAGTTCTTGATGGAGAAATTGTGAGTTACACTAAGTTTTCTTTCTGTGAATAGTTGCTTTATTATTTTCCTATGCCTATGTTAGTACACATGCTAGATAATTCTACAGCTATAGTTAGACGACTATTTAATATTAATAATGTCTGTCTATTCAGGATATTCCAGACCCATTTTTCAAACGTTTTGGTAAAATGATTCCTCCAGCTGTTGTTTGTGCTCTGCCATATGGAAAACTATTCGAATGCCGATATTCGAAAAGTTCGAGTTTGTTATATGGTCTTACAGATCTGGTCAGATACACTAAACTTGACATAGATGATGTCATAATGTGTACATATTGGGGAAATGGACAATTTGATATTGTCTTGTTTGATAAGTCAAGGGTTGAAATGTCAATTCAGCAACTTCGAGATAATGCTGGTAAAACCTCTGCATTTTGGATTTTTACATGCATTCAGTTCAGATGCCAACTTTACACTTTTATGTTGTTTATATTTTATAAATGGATATTAATAATAATGTTAATATAGACGGCAACAGTGAAGACATAAATGAAACCGAAGCCAATAATGCAGATGATGGTAATGATGTTGAAGAACCGGAACAAAACATTGATATTGTTCCTCAAGAGTTTACAGCAGTGATGAATAAATCCAATGTCAACAGTACCTCCCATGGAGTGGTAAAATTTCAACACATCCTCTTTACATTATTACATTACTGTAATCTAATTTATTAGCGTAACTGTTAAACTATATTACAATCTGTTTACTTTCAGTACATTCTGAAGACTATAACTCCTCATGACCGTCAATGGATAGCAAACGAACATGTAATGCTTATAACATAAAATGGAGAATGGGCCGTTGGATTAGTGCTTTCAAAAGGATTGCCGAGATTTTCTGCGGGGTGGAATAAATTTGCGAAGGACAATCATCTAAAGCCTAACCAAGTTTTGACATTTAATTTGTTTGAAGATGAACATGATGGAGCTGTTTTCAAAATTGATTTGCATTAGTCCTTCCTGCCTATCCATTAAAAATTATGCCTGCAACTTTATTATTAATCTAATTATGCAATGAAATGGTGGATATTTGGTGAAGAACAAATTTGTCAAAGATCAGGAACTGAACCGCAATAACAATTTGCGTTTCACTTTGCGCGAGGAAGGCGACAATGCTGTCTTTGATATTGAAGTTAATCCTAGGAATTAAGTATTTATGTAAATGCACTATTGGTCAGTTAAACTAAAAGTAACACTATCTTATTAGTAATGGTGGTGAAATATTGGATTATGATTTTGTCAATTACTTATGAATGACATTGTAACCTTGGGTACTATTATTACATGATTATGACTATTGGGAGTTGTTTGCTAAATTAGGCTTCATCTTTTATCGTCCACTCTTGTTGATATATGCCTAAGTAAACTTCATGTTTGCTGTATTATATCTGCTTTTCTCAAATTCAGGTTCTCTTTCAGGTTAGCCAAAAGCATAGTTTTTCCATGTTTACATATAGCAAGAACTAATTCAGGTTCTCTCTCAGGTTAGGCAAATGCATAAGTCGATTAATCCTTCAAAAAAAATGATGGATCATAAAGTAATTTATTCTGAAAATGCTTACACTGCTAATGCTAATTACACTTAAAATGTTGGTTTGTGCGCAAAGATCAAAACATGAAAATTAGTTTATTTGTTTAATAAATTGCTAATGTAAGTATCTCCAAAATTATATTTGGCCGCGTTTTGTTTCAACCAGATGGATACTTCATTTTAACAAATCATTTTGTTAAAATATATTGTAATTAAATAATTACAAAATTAAATTAAATAATTTTGTAAAAATTGTGAATACAGTTATATTTATTTTATAGCAAAATGATTTAAACAAAGACAAATAATGATTTTAACTGTGAACCTCATTTACTAACTATACAAAGTAAAAATATGAATTATTTATGAAATATTAATTAAAATTTCAATATCGAAATATCAATTTAAGTATCAATTTAAGCTGTACTTTCATTATAAGACAAAACATATATTTCAAATTTCACAGTAATATTTTTTACTTTAGTTTACAGTTCGCTTGTTAAATTTTTAAAAAATTATTCTATAAATTACAACAAAAATTTCAAAAAATTCCTATAAATTTCGCAAATAATATAAAGTAAGATGTAAAGGTGCAAAAAGTGTAGAAGAACACTCACAAAAATAACAAAGATACCTAATTAAAAAAAAATGATAAGCAGTTAAATTTAAACGTGGAACTAATAAAACCAACCAATATCTCTGTTGGTTAAAAAACTGACCATAAAACATATATATGCAAAGATCAAAGAAATTCATAATGGATTAGTGTAGAACATGTCAAAGAACGTGGAAGTTAAAAAACCAACCAATATCTTTGCCAGTTAATCAAATGTCTATAAATTCAATTATTCAAAGGGGAACAATCATCATTGTTCTATAAGGTTTTCTTATCATTGTTGTATAAGGTTATCTTATTACTTAGTATCAAAAGCAATGAGTTCATCAAGATCAGCCAAAAGGAGAAGGTACTCAAACATCAAGTCATTGTTGGTGAATGACTTGAATAACATCAATATGACTTCTGCGGATTTAAACGAAGATATTCGTTTAGCAAATGTAGATTTCGACTTGTTTTTCAAGAGCATGGAGGATAGGCAGACAGAACTATTTGCTCGAACGATTGGAATCGAGGAAAAATACATGTACATAGCTATGAACAAACATTATCCTGATGTTTTGGTTTTCTGCTTTATAACAATGTGCATATGGTTTTAAAATGTAGGAACATAACAGAGGTGCTGACAGGAAATCAACATGTATCGACTGGCCAATCTGCACAGGAAGGAGTTCAAGTTGACAATTCTTATCTAGGAAGAGAACGCAGATTTGTAGAAGATACCCAGGTATCTCTTGTTGGGCATGTGAAACAGTTTTGAATGCTCGTGGAAGAAATGTTAACAGGTTTCAAGAAATCTGAATCACATTGGACACAAAAGCTAAATGACTGGTTGACTAAGGCTGATGAAGTGGAGGAACAGCGTGCAAAAATGAGCGCAGGACTTGTGGATTTCACACGTAATATATAGTTCTATTATGAGTCTTAATCTAACAATATGCATTGGCACTATTTACAAATTCTATATTGTATGAACCTTAATTTTAGTTATTCTCATAAGTCAAGGAAGAGGCTGCTGTAATATATCCAAATTTGTGTACTATTGTCGAAGTACACACTTTATCTGTTTTATCCTAAGTTCCTATGACTTATTCCTGTTCTCTATAGTTGAATGTTGTATTCTATAGCTTAATTAGTTAGTAACTAAACAACACTCTGAAACCTTAATTGGAAATGCAGCAGGAGAATTAATCAAAAGATAAAACAAAGATAGCAGAAGCAGGAGCAGCTGACATTGTGGCGTGAAATTTGATAAATGGAGATCAATCTCTCTATATGCATTTGGCCATTTGCAGTCTCATATAAAGTCTCAAATTGCATCACATTCATCATTAAAACAGGAATAAGTCTACAACTTCAAATGTCCAGGACAAAAAATACACCACCTGGAACTATCATTTAAAAGTCTGATCCATCTTAAGTTTTAGGATGTAGTCTGTGTAATATTCTAACTTTGTTGAAGTTTGTCATCTATTGTTGAATGTTGTATTCTATAGATTAATTTGGAAAATACTAAGCTACAATTTGAAAGCTTATTTCAAAATGCACCAGGAGCATTAGTCAATATATTAAACAGATATACCAGATGCAGAAGCAGGACACAATGTGGAAGTGAATGTGATAAATTAAGACAATCTCTCTATACGGATTTGGCCATTTACACTCTCATATATACTCTCAGATTACATGACACTGAACATAAAAACATAAAGAAATCTACAACTTCAATTGTACAGTCCAACAAATAGACAACCTGGAAATATCATTTCAAAATTCTGAACCATCTATGTATTAAGTTGTCTTCTTCCTTTCTTAATGATAGCTGTCTATCCATGGTTGCTTTGGGCTATATGATAAATGCATGTTATAATTAATGTATTATGCATATATCACTCAACATTATATACATTAAAACAACATGCAACAGAATTTAACATAAACAAAACATATATTGACGGACTTAAGGCAAACATGCATCAGTGTCTACAATCAGAGATGTTGAGTAAATATATTAGAGTAAATAGAACATACATCCATAAAACAAACTGTTAATAAACTCATAAAAATAACAATTAGTTATCATACGGATTTACATTAAAATGTTTAATCAACAACAGCAGAAAGGAGAATTTTGAACAACAGGATTTGCATTTTGCAATAAGCACAATTGGTATTCCACATATGTGCCATTGCCAAACATCTTCCATATTCTTGACTTTTATGGCAAATACTACTTTCAACTGTTTCATTGCATAGTGAGTTCCACAACTCATCTCCAAGAGGATGACCTTCGAGTTGATACATTGGTCGTTTGTTTCTTGCATTTCGGCAAAACTTGTAAATCGGCAAAAGATAATCCTTCTCAAACAAAAAACAATACATTTCTTCGAGAAACTTAATAAGTCCAATTATCGTAGATCTCAAATGTGTCTGATTAAGAAGTTCATGCAGCTCTTGGACAGTCTCATCTCTATGAAAGGTTCTGTTTATTGCTTTAAAAAAAATGAAGCAAAAATGAGAAAGAAAATGGTTACCTGATAGAGAGGATAGAACATCAAGATGATGTGTAACATTCTGATTCAAGAATAAGCACCGAATGGAATTGTAATACAAAGCTTGTTCCACGTTATGTCTAACAGCCAAAGTGATAAAACCATGAAACTGGTCCCGTGTAACCTCTATAGGATAGTTATGGAACTGATACAAAGAATCCCAGTTAAGCCTTTCAAGAACATCTCTGATTCTAGGAGTAGTTTGCTTAATGACCCATGCCATAAGACACTCAACAAAACTGTTGAAATCTCCTACATCTATTACGATGAATGAAAAGAGCAACGCCACAATATCTGAATGAAGATTCTGAAGCATTTTGATTAGAGATTTAGAATAATGATAGCCTAAAATTTGTGATAGAAAGATGCAAAATGAAAGAGCAAAGCAGTGTATAGTCTGTCTTGGAGAATGCGAGTAGATGGAGCAGCAGATGGGTAAATGTGCTTGTCTGTACAGCTTGCATGCAAAGAGACTGTTGATCTCCCAAAAGATTTTTTATACCTTTAAATTCATGTAATAATGTAGCCTATGTTATTAGATAACGTATGTAGATCTTTAACTTGCAAATCTAAAATTAATCATGACTTGGATTCTCTAAAATTTAAATCAATAAGATTGAGTTTGTTGTCTGAAATGAAATGCCTTGTAATGTTAAATAATATTGTGCATTCTCTTTAGATAAATTAATTTGTAATGAATCTATAAATTATAAAATAATTGTATTTGAAACTTTATAAATATAAAACTTTGTTTTATCACTTGAAATTTAAAATAATAAAATTGTGAAAAATAATTATATGTAGAATGTGATTGGAAATAAATTATATGTAGAATGTGATTGTAATGAAAATTGTAATGAAAATTGTAAATTATATGTAGAATATGAGTCTTAATTTTGGAATAATATTTTTTTAAATTTTTTTTCGTTGATCCAACGGTACGGATGTTAATATCTAATGATTTGAGTGATGTGCACAAAAAATTAGAAAAAAAGAAATCATGCTTCATTCGAGAACTACCATTAGATAGCTCTGAGTTCTCGAATAGTATAAAATTGACATATCGAATCATTTCTCGAATAGCCTTATCTCCAGGATTCCTTTGAGTTGTCGAATAGGCTTTTGACTTGTCGAATCCTTGAGATCTCGAATAGCTTCTTTAGTCTCTGAGATGTCGAATGAAACATTGACTCATTTCTCGAATAGCCTTATCTCCAGGATTCCTTTGAGTTGTCGAATAGGCTTTTGAGTTGTCGAATCCTTGAGATCTCGAATAGCTTCTTTAGACTCTGAGTTGTCGAATGAAAATTGTAAATTATGTGTAGAATATGAGTATTAATTTTGGAATAATATTTTTTTAAATTTTTTTTCGACGATCCAACGGTACGGATGTTAATATCTAATAATTTGAGTGATGTGCACAAAAAATTAGAAAAAAAGAAATCATGCTTCATTCGAGAACTACCATTAGATAGCTCTGAGTTCTCAAATAGTATAAACTTGACATATCGAATCATTTCTCAAATAGCCTTATCTCCAGGATTCCTTTGAGTTGTCGAATAGGCTTTTGACTTGTCGAATCCTTGAGATCTTGAATAGCTTCTTTAGTCTCTGAGATGTCGAATGAAACATTGACTCATTTCTCGAATAGCCTTATCTCAAGGATTCCTTTGAGTTGTCGAAAAGGCTTTTGACTTGTCGAATCCTTGAGATCTCGAATAGCTTCTTTAGTCTCTGAGTTGTCGAATGAAAATTGTAAATTATATGTAGAATATGAGTCTTAATTTTGGAATAATATTTTTTTAATTTTTTTTTCGACGATCCAACAGTACGGATGTTAATATCTAATGATTTGAGTGATGTGCACAAAAAATTAGAAAAAAAGAACTCATGCTTCATTCGAGAACTACCATTAGATAGCTCTGAGTTCTCGAATAGTATAAACTTGACATATCGAATCATTTCTCGAATAGCCTTATCTCCAGGATTCCTTTGAGTTGTCGAATAGGCTTTTGACTTGTCGAATCCTTGAGATCTCGAATAGCTTCTTTAGTCTCTGAGATGTCGAATGAAACATTGACTCATTTCTCGAATAGCCTTATCTCCAGGATTCCTTTGAGTTGTCGAAAAGGCTTTTGACTTGTCGAATCCTTGAGATCTCGAATAGCTTCTTTAGTTTCTGAGTTGTCGAATGAAAATTGTAAATTATATGTAGAATATGAGTCTTAATTTTGGAATAATATTTTTTTTAAATTTTTTTTCGACGATCCAACGGTACGGATGTTAATATCTAATGATTTAAGTGATGTGCACCAATACATTCAGAATTCTATTATCTGTTTCTGCAGATTCATAGAGAACTAACTTATCACCCACTTCTAGCTCTGTTGCATTGAAAAAATCTGTCCATCCTTTCCCAAAAGCACATTTTCCTCTCAACCATTCAATCTCAATTTCCCAAAATTTCTTACAAAGTGTTAGGATAACTTTTGAACCTGTTTCCCAATTTTCATATAGTTTTCGCAAGTCCTTATTCATTATCTATATTACAAATTTCCAATTAGAATGAGCAAAAAAATATTAATCTAATGTAGTTAAATATATTTGCACTCCTAATAAAAACAATTGCTTACCAGTTTATGCGAGCAATCATCATCAAAAGAATTGCTAATAATATCAATCTCATAGTAGTCAGAAACATTCTTTAAAGCATTAAAACAAAACAGAGCAGCATTTTTTTCACATTCCATGGAACCGACTTCAGGTATCAATTTCCCCTTTCTCCATTTTCTTGCTTCTTCACTTTCCAAATACTTGACAGGATGAATAATAGGGTACTTACATTCAATTCCAGATTCTTTGAATATTGTGACGTTGAAGATATCATTGCCATAATATTCAAATTGTACAAGATTGAACAATTCGACCCTATAATAAATCATAAAATTAGGTAATCCACTGATTTCCAGTGAATCTGCATTGTACTTTGCTTGCCAAACACATTTTTTGCATTTTATATATATAGCAGAATTAAGATTATGTCCAATTTCTTTGTGGAATTTTGTTGGGACAGGCTGCAAAGAAACAAGTACATAAACAAGAATCAAGTCCAACATTCGCTATAGTTTAAAAAGGTAAACAAGGTATACATATAAAGTACACTTACAAAACTTCCCAAAGATCCCAAATGATTATTTGACAACATAAAGCTTGACAGAATTGTTTTTTTTCCTGATACATAGTAAATGATTTAGAAACCGTCCAAGTATAATTAAATGAAGATTCATACAGTTATAGCGTAGTAAACATACAAACCATTACTGGAAACAGACTTCCACTTTTTTTCCCAGGTAAATTTGTCAAATACCTGCATGAAAAAATGATGTTAGCAGCTAGGTAACAAGGAATAAACTCCAAATTAAGTATAAACATTACTATACATATTATGTAGGTTATCAATTGTCTAAATCGAGTAAAATTAACCCAAATTCTCCAATATGAAAGATATACTAATTTTAAATCGGAATTTATAACTTGAACATAAACTACATGCAAACCCCAATTGCATACATCTATAAAACATTATCAACATTATTTGAACCAAATCATCTATATACTCTTAGATTATAGATTACCAATATGCTGATTACATACCTCCAACAAACTCAAACTTCATCAATACTATTGCCGAAGAAAGTTAAAAAACGTGAGCAACATGTATGAAATTGATAGATCAGTAAGTAGAAAATTACATACCTCCATCGTTACAATCTTGAATTATGCAACTGGTCCCGTGCCTTCGTCTTCTGATTCCTAATGTGAGAAGATTTTTATCATATATTCCTGCTCTGCATGTACTGTTATAATTGGGTTTATTGTGTTTTATGCTTTTAACTTAGTATATACTATTTTGGGTTACTACAACACTTTTGCCTTTATCCCCACAAATAATCTAGGTGGATGTTATAGAGTGCTTTAATTGGTTTTAGTAAAAAAAAAAATCAACTTAACCAATTTAGTGGAATACTATTAAAAATTGTACTGTAAATTGTATTTCATTAAAATAAATGTAAAATAAATTTTTAATATCCAAAAAATATGTATTAATTATTTTAAATTAAATAAAAAACAAAAATTATTGATTATTATAAATCATGAATATATATGTGACAATGTAAATTTAATAAAATAATATCAAGAAAATACAAGTTAAATGTTAAATTAGTTTGTTCATTGAATTAATTTAATATAGTACTCGATTTTATTAAAATATACTCCATTCATTTCTTTACATGTTTTCAGCATTATTTTACACACATTTTAAGGTATATATAAATTATAGTTCTATAACTTAATTTTGAATTTTTTTTAATAAAAATTTAAACATTACATTTTTATTTAGAAGAAAAAAAAATATGGAAATATACTTTTTAGGAGTTTTAAAATACGTGTCACACCACTTTTCCTCAATGTAAACAATTCGGGGTACAGTGACAGTAATTTTATAAATATCGACGAATTTATTATAAAAAAAATCTAATTACATAATTTTATTAAGACATTTATGTTTACAACTAAAACAATATTTATAAAGATATGTATCGACGAATAGATTGACAAACGAAAAATGAAATATGTATAAAATTATAATTTTATAAAAATAAGTCATACAATTTTTTTCAATAAAAACATTTTAAAAAAATTAAAAATTATAATTTTTTATGGAGCGCGCGTAGCGCGGGCAAAATTCCCTAGTTGATGGAAAACATGGTTAGGGATGCAAGCTAACAGATATTGTGAAAGTAGGGTTGTAAACGATTATAGTTAAACATTGTAGGCAAAAATGTAATTGGAGATATGCTGAGGATGTATAGTAAAATTTACTCTTCTAATTATACTTGTACGAATGTACTGATAACTTTTAATATCAATTAAAACAAATTTTGATAAATAAAATATCAAGATTACTATAAAAAAGAGAAAATATATATTTACCTATATATATTATATATATATATATAGGCAAGTGCTCAAATACAAACCACTTTTAAAATACAAACCTACAAACCAACACTAAATTAATTATATTTCATTTATTCTAAGGTTCCCGCCAAGGATACCTTCACAAAAAATGCTTAAAATAATTGGCTCTATCCATTAAAAAAAAAACTTGCCGTGGAAATGCGAAGCATTTAAGACAGTAAACGGATGAGTTAGGTAGTCATGAGGGCCGCAGGCCCTCGACACACCCGTCAATCGTCTATTGCCTTTACCATTGATTGCCATTCCTTACAACTTTAGAATGATAAAGGCGCGAAGCGCCGTACAAGAAGGTGCGAAGCACCGTTAACCAGTGAAATCAACTGCCACGTCATCACGTGAACAGTGAATTTTTTTTAATTTTTTATTATTTTTTTATTTTTTTTGTTGGATAGAGCCAATTATTTTAAGCATTTTTTGTATTGGGGTACCCCTAGTTTGGTCATTAGATTAGCTTCAAATATTAGATTATGCTTGGTTTGTATTTTAAGGAGGTTTGTATTGGAGTAGCCCCTATATATATATATATATTTTAATAATTTGAAAATATTGGCGCCTAGCTTCGGAGATGCTCTAACACACCCGCAATAAAGCCTACTCAACCGATTTTAAAAATAACTCGTTAAAACCCACATTTTCTCACGGTCACAAACTGACCAATCTGTACAAAATGAAGTGAAAGGCTCACATACACAAACATAACAACCCTACCGTTCCAAAGAAAACCATTTTATATAGAGTTCCGAAGAGAACAAACAAAATTATATCAAAACAAAGAACATTAAAAAAAGAAGCCAAAACATAAAGATCAATTGATTGCTTTCCCTTGTCATTGCCCTGCCTGAATAGTGAATACTCACACATGTTTAAGCAGCAGCATCAGGCGTAGGCAGAAGAAAATGCTGGAGATATCTAAGTGTATCATCCACACTAGCATACCTCCAAGTACTCACCACATTCATCACTCCTATCCTCACCTTCTCCACAACCTTCTTCTTCCTTTCCTTCATCTCGTTCCCCGAACCCGTAACGATTGTTATCGTATCCCCGAAAACCAACGTGATCTCCGCTAATAACCCACTGGCACCGTTACAGAAACAACAACCAGCTGACGGTAATTCCTCCGTGAACCACCACTCTCTCCGGCTAGTCTTCCCTTTCCTATCCAAAACCCTAAACACACTCTCAAACCCTTTCGTGACTATACTACAGCTTATCTTCATGTCATCATCCTCCTCTTCATCTACCACCAATTTCTCCGAAACGATTTCGGAAATATTCACATCGAATCGAAACCTTCCTTCGGGATAATTCTCCAGCTCGTCAAATGGTTTCAGAATAGTGATAGGAGTGTCACGTGATTTTCCAGGTGGGATAGTGACTGCGAAGAGGAGGTTGTCTACTGAGAGACGGGGTTGCGGTGGTGGTTGACGACGACGTTTTGTCGAGGCGTGGCCGAGAGCGTAAATACGACGGTAGGAGATGGAAGGGTGGAGGTTTGAGAGAGATGGGAAGTGAGCAGTGCAGAGAGATCTCCAGAGATGGTCTGATGACATGGAGGATGACCATAGTTTAGACACGCAACAGGCTGTTGCCAGTGTTTTTGGATCACATTTTAGGGCTATTAGGTTCAGAACTTCCCATGAAAATGCAAATGAAAATTTGCTGTTGGTAAAACGTTTGGAAGGTGAGGTAGACATTGGTAATTTGTTGTGTTGATTTTAGGACAGGAGGTATTTAAAAGTGGAGGATTGAGGTAAATAAATTTGAGTGCTTGTGTTGGCGTGAGAGGACGCGTGTTGAATTTACTGCTTTTGGGGTTGTGGTGTGATGACACGTGTGGAGATGTGAACTTAAGTGACACGTGGGTGTACACCTAGAGGTCACTACTGAGGTTTCATCAATGTCGACTTACGGCCATGGTCGGTCAAGTTAAGCGTTACGGTGCCTAGGTTATCCACAAGCCAGCACACAGGATCTCGAAAATAAACATGATTTATGGTTTCAAAAAAAAAAAAAAAAAAAAACATGATTTACAAATTTGTAGTAAGTTATATTTTGGCAAATAACAATACTAATCTCTCTATCCATGTTCCATATGAGTTTTGAAAATTTACTAAAAACCTGTTGGCCTATAAGTGTATAACAAAAACACCACTACCATGTAACGGAGGATAATTTAGCTGCTTTGTATAAACCAGGACTTAAGAGTTTAACAACGTTAGCATCAAGGAGATCGGGAAGGTAGATAATCAAATGAGGATGAAGTAGCAAGATGCATGATTCTAAAAATCTTCTATTAGTCAATTAATCCCCAATTAATTTTTTAAAGTAATCCATCGATTCGATTTTTGAAATTCAATTAATCCTACAAATTCTGTAAATTTAACTAAAATAATATATGTAATTATAAATTAAATTAATATATTAAATACTATTATAATATCCAATTAATACTCTGATTAATTCTTTCAATTAATCCTCGATTACTCAATTAATCTTAAATCGATACTCAACCGATTTATACCGATTACCATTTTTACAACCATGGCATGACAAGATGACTTAATTTTTCCATTTAAATTCTAAAGTTTTTTTCTTTTTACATGAGCTCGAAATTTTTAAGCAGTTAACTAAGGTAGACGATGTCTGAATAACAGGCTAGTCTAGATACAAGAGGACCTTGGCCCTGTACAGAAATTACAGTAAACGAAAGACTACTTGGTTGAGGGACGTCCAACTGAGCTCAAGTCCTGAAATGCTTACTTTCAGATTTCAGCGGGGCTGCTGGATGCGGCGGCCACTGTTTTTTGGGCTTACCAACTTGGCTGGCTTCTCCCAGTACCTGGCAGTCTCCACTGGGGACTTGGTTGATCTTTCCTGGTAGGAATTTACCATGTTCAGGCTCCTCATCATTCCTGCATGATCAGTACCTGATCTCAACCAAGCATAATAACAAAATCAGCACGGGGTACAATTTTTGAGTTTTGACACTACCACTTATCAGGAAGGATCATTTTTGGCATTAGAAAGCACCGACTGTATGTCAAACTAAATACAACAGTAAAATATGCATCTCTTTTGCCAAGGTATATGATTCAAGTTGTCATACCAATTGCAGGAATTCCATTTTGAGCATACAGGGATGACTTGTTTCCTGCTTCAGATGATTGAAGAAATTGCTCATATTGTGCTTCCATGGTCATCAATTCTTCGTCAGCACCAAGATCAATGGTATCCGGAAGTAGGTCAACAATATCAGCCACATCATCTTCATTATTTCCATAAAAATCATCATCACCCTGTTGCTGACTTACCCAGTAGTCATGAAACCATGTTGAGGTTGTCACCAACTGCCACCACTCTGGTGAGAAGTCCTCTACTTGGCGAACTGCAGCTGGAACAAAGAGTGGTGCATTTGGGTTTAAAGAAGACCGACCTCCAGAGACTAAAGCCATCTCAATGTGTTCTCAATTTTGTTTACCAGCGATATACCCTGCAAAGCACAGAATTACAGGTTATGAAAATCTTTACACACAAAAAACTTCATTCAATAAAGCACTGTCCCAATTTTAGTATAACTCCGTTTAAAAATGTGAACAAGTACAGAATCATACAAAGTTTTAGTTAATTATGGTCGACGGATTAAGTTCAACTTCATAGTACTGAAAGACCTTCAAAATAGCCAGACCTATATACAAAATCGATAAAAAGAATCATAAACATACTTCCACCCTCAGAACTAAAATACGAAGATCATGATCACTACTGTCAAGGCACATTTTTGACCAATTTGATCAATTAACATACCATGTAAAACCTCTATCCTCCAAAAAGCAATCAAACCCCAAAGTCGAAAACAGCAAGTACAATCTTAGAAATCAGAACATTTATCAAAAAAATTCCTGGCTGTAAACAAATAAGATTTCCGAAAAATTTGTCTGAAGGTCTTTTTCTATGGCTTTCAGATCACTACTGACCAATCTAACAAAGTTTCAACATGCGATCAATACATAACAATCTTACTATCAGATGATCAAACATTCAAAGCAACCACAAACAGTTATTCAGTCATTCAGTCAAAACACAAAATTTAACACATCAACTAATCAGATCATCTGTCTCAGTAACAGATCTGATCATCTAATTACAGATAACCAGTAAAATCATAACATTAAGCATTATATAACTTACAATAAATACTAAATCTCGGAATGAGTAAAAATCGAACCCAGAACAAAATTAACCATATAAATAAGTTACAAAGAAAAACAAAATGCAGCAAATTCACCATCACATATAGAATTACATTAAAATCATGAAAAACATCATTAGTTCATTAACAGGCCATTAAATAAACTTAATTTCAACATAAAACATACTTCATCACACCAAAATGAAGTCAAATATATAGTCAAACACTCATACTATCACCAGATTATTTCTACATCAATAAAATTAATAAAAATTAAGGAAAATGAATTTATTTAACAATAAATGAAATTTGAAGTACCTTTTTAGCGAAGAAGATGATGAAGAGAAAAATATCTAAACAATTCGTCGAAAAAGCTTTTGTTACGGACCGTTCACAAAGCCAAGCGTTATCATCGTATTTATACTGTCTGAAAAGCTATCCGAGCCTATAGGTTCGGAGTAACCGAACCAATGACCCAATTGATTGAAGTGGTAAACAGTTTTTGACCGGGTATAGCAGGTCAGTTGCCGGTTTTGAATTAATACCGTGTACAGGTGTAGTATAGCGAGTTGTGACTTCGATGCTTTGGTGGGACCTATTTAACATAAAGTCGTTTTGATAGGACTGAAGTCATGGACGGCTGAGATGGTTTTGGGGAATTAATGGACGGTGAGGGATTGGGGTCTTTGTTAGTGTTGTTATGGATGGTGGGACCGGGTAGGTCTGATCGTCCGGTGATCACATGGTTTGTCATACTGGTGTGCTTTTTCTACTTTTATTTTATGGTTGTATTATTCTTTTCTCTTTTTCGGATGATTATCCGTTTTGAAGACGTGTAACTTTTACGATTCTTGTACTGGAAAAAATATATTTGGTTGTGCATAAATCATGCACAGCATAACTTAACTATGCTTATAAAAAATGGTAATCCGTTCCCGGTAGAATAATTTTGCTCCACTTAAATGAAGAATGTGACAGTGATAGAAATTAAAAATATCTCACATTTATTTTAGAAAACTTATAAAGCGACGAAATTCTAAATGAGAATCGATCTCCTCTATCTCATCTCTCTTCTCACTTGCAGCCTCCTTTTCTCGTTTAATCTAAATTATTACAGTCATCGTAGGAGACCTATTTTCTCCTTCTCTTGTTTTCTTTTTTGTTTTTTCCTACAATAATCTTCGTTTTTTGGTGAGATTTTTGATTCTTGCATCCATTTTTTTAGGTATTTTATGTCTTTCCTTTTGCAATGGTTTGTGTCTCTTCTTCTGGAATGTTTTTGTTACGTTTTGGTTTGTTTTCGTGTTGTTTTAAAAATGATTTTATGGTTTATTGGGAGATCTGGGAAGCCCGTTTCGAATCTGGAACGGTGGTGATTATCGCGAGAATGGGGGCATCTGTACCCCCAACCTCAGTTGGTGTAACTGATGGGTATGAACATTGGACTATCACCGGTTTTTTATGTGCGCAGGTCAATTGTGATGCTACTATTTTCAGGGATGTTGGTGTCAACTAGATTGCTCGGGGAAACCTTTGCAATCATTTTTATTTTCAAGAATATTTATATTAAGCGATCTGAAAACAAAACGACTATTTGTTTAGCTCATTTTTTGTTTCACAATCAGGTCGTAGTTGATAGTTCGAGGGTTTGTCCCGGCTGGGTTCCAATGTTTTAGTATTAATAAAATCTTCTTGTTCGTCAAAAAAAAATATCTCACATTTAAATACGAACTCGATAAATGACATCTAATCCTAATCACATAATTTTTATATCTAAATTAAATTCAAGTCACACAATTAATATTTAAAATTTTATTTTTTATTTTTTATTCCTCATTTAATCCACCATCATCTTCTTCCCGACTTCGGTCACCAACTCCGGTCACTCTTTCCGGCGATCATTTTGACCAACCCAGAAAATCATCATCGTTTAACAGAAAATCACCACACTGCCGCCACCTCTGGCCACCACGCCGCCGCCGCCGCCACCACCAACAAAAATCATTGACTGTAAACAAAAATCACCACACTCCGCCACCTCCGATCACCACACTACCACCGCCACCAAAAAATCACCGCCTGTATACAAAAATCACCACGACAAAAAATGCCACAAACCACCACATCACCGCCACCACATCCGACCACCACCAAAAAATCACCAACGGAGCCCGAAAATCACCACAAATTCTATCCTTTTACATTATTTATCTTCCCCCTATATCTCATCTGTCTCTAACGGCAACGTCAATCTACCGTTACCAATAAATGCAAACAGCAAAATCTCGCTGGAAAGTCGCTCTTGCGACGATAGAGAACGGAGACTCCAGCTACAAGCTCAACCAGATCCTCCTCTCTCCGCCACCGTCGCTAACGGCGAAGACTTAGGTCGCAAAGCTTTCGCTTTCGGTCATTTCTTCTTTCAGAACAATTCTCCGCAAAAAATGATTGAAATTGAAATCCATGGAGGTAGTTAGAGATAGATAAACACAAGAGGTGTATGGACACGTGTGTGGGAGCTTGCCGGAAATTGAAGCTGCGGTCAGAGGTTGGTGGTGGGGTTGGGGTTGGGGTTGGGGTTGGGGTTGGGGTTTGGGGTGGGGGGGCGGGGGCGGTGGTGGGTGGTGATGGTAGCGGGGATGGTGGGTAGAGGTTGGTAGTCAATTGGTGATGGCAGCGTGTGTGACTATGTGCAGTGCGTCTGTTTATGTGTTTTGTGTGTGTGTGGTGTGTGTATATGTGGTGGGTGTTTAATTTTTGTGGCTGAGATTTAAAATTGATTTAAAAATTGTGGGGATGAGATTTAATCTTTGTTTTCACCATCAAATAGGGTTCTCGCCTGAGCAGGACCCGTATTATATAATTTTTTCTGGAAAAACCCATCTTGAATTTAGTATCAAATAAATTTTTTATATTTATTATTAAATATATTTTATTTCATATTCCCTCCGTTCAATTTCAGTTGTTCTGTTCGATTTTTTAATGATCAAATTGACCTAATTTTGATTAAACATTAAAAATTAGAGTTCATTTACAATTTTAGAAAACATAGAAATACCTTTCAAAATAGATTCAAGTATCTACTCAAAAATTTATTTTTGTAATTTGCATCAATTATTTAATAGAAGCTTATAACCAGTGTAATACATGGGAGTTTTTATTATTTTATATCTAGCTTTATAGCCCGTGATAAATTGTTGAATTCAATTATTTGTGGTATCTTTTGATAGGAATATGTTGTACTTGATGATAACTTCACAATCAATCAAATTGTTTAAGGTTTTGTAGCTGTCAACGGATGAGGATTTATAACTCTATCCGTTGACAGGTAGCTCATCAACGGATGAGGTTTTGTAGCATACTGCAAGTATCTCTATGTTATCAGTTGATAGTGTTTTTATCCACAGTCATGTTGACTATCAACGGATAGGCAGAATAGGGTAGCCAATTGTAAATAAGCTATGCTATGTAATTCTGTCTAAGTGAAAGTGTATCAACAGATGAAGACAAAACTCTATCAACGGATACAACTCAAATCCACTCTATCAACGGATACAGCTCAAGTCTCAAGATCAACGGATACCGCTCAATACATCATCAACGGATGTCAGTGTACAACATCAACGGATAATCATTGACACTGTCTTCTATGATTAGCTGGGGATTAGCAGTTGATAAGGACATGTTTGACTGACAGATCACATGGGTTGATAGTAGATACAAAAAGCAGTATGGCAGCCATACTTTGGAAACACAGAAGAAAGAAGCATTCTATTTACACTATGAATACAAGAAAGGTGCAGGAGACATGTCTGAACACAAGGACAACCTTTTGGCTACATGTGTATTTGGAGTGTAGTAGCAAGTCAACTAGAATTAGATTAGTATTATCTTATTCCAGTAGTACTTGTAAAACTTGGGATTTATAACCAAGAGTAGCAACTCTTTGTAAGTTAAGAAAACAGACATATTTGCTTAGGGTTTCTTGAATATCCTTAGAAGCAAAGAGTTGTAAAACGGCAGCTGTGTACATTTTGTATCACAGAGTTTTCTTCAAATAAAAGCTTCAGGTGGTGCATATTAACCACCTGATTTTATATGTGTTTGTGTTTAAATCTTACATTGCTATTATCTCTGCATAAATTTCTGGAGTTCTTATCAGAAATTTATAAATATCAAGAATTGTATTCAACCCCCCCCTTCTACAATTATACAAGTGTGTAATCTGGGAATAACATCTTTTTTAAAGATCATGTCTTGCACCAGCATGCACTTTAAATCATATTTGATTGTGTTTGTGTTGATATAATAATCATTATAACACTCTAAAGTGCCAAAGTAGAGGCTCTCTAAGAAAAAGTATCCAAGAAGAAAGAAAAAAATTTGTAACTTAAAGACTAAACATTTATATTACGCACTTGTATATGCTCATGCAGTGCACATATATGAAGTCTTAAAGAGTGTGAGTACTCTGTCTCTTTTCTAATTTTGCAGAAAATGCTCACAATGAGGCAATAACAATTATAACTACAATTCTGAGGAGCCCCTTCACAACATCCCAATTATCTTTCCAGCAAATTTTATTGCATAAAGATTTTCTTATTACCAGACATGCAAAAGAAAATTGCTAGTAGAGGGGAGACAAGAAAGCTGAATGAACAAGGACAACCATTGCAAATATAGATTGGCTTGTCCCGATTCTGTAAACTATTTTATTATACATTATTGTTTAACTATTAACTTGAATTATAATTAAGCTAATATTATGTATCAGACTTGAATATTTGAGAACTGTAAATTTATTACAGTTTTTGTAATCGCCATCGTGCATTGGTGGATATATGAATTTCAATTCTGATATATGTATGCACGTGTTTTCAATTATAAGTTTTATTGTGCTCATATTTTGCTTTTGGATGATTTTCCTAATGTGCTATAGGCTTAGTTCAGTGCTTCAGTAATTTGAATTAATATTTTAATCATTTCTATAATTTGTTCGTTTATAATTTTAAGTTTCCTTGATATAGTGATGTCGCTGCATTATAAATGTGTTTAATTGCATTATATATTTTTTGTGTTTTATAATTGTATTTTATAATGTGTAAGGAAAATAAGATGGATAAGTATATCATCGTACTTTTGATCGACTTGTGACAACTTAGGTCAAATTTTTAGTATTTTTCGAAAATTAGGTCAAGTCTAAGACTGGATGACCAACCAGAAATCAATTTTAAAAAATTAGCAAATTTAGTATATATTAGTTATTAACTTAGTTTTGAAGGTCTCAAAACACAATAATTCTATTATCGTCCCAAGATTCTCGCTCACCCCAAGATTTATTGAGAATAAATACTCACTGTAAGGCAGAAAAGCCTACATATTCAAAAAATAACTTAGTTTTAAGGTCTCAAACACAACATGCTACAAGCATTTTATTTTATTCAAACAACTTATTTGTGAAATCCATAAACAAACCTATTAAACTCGTTAACGACAATGCACCTCTAGTCGGGTAGGTTATATTACCACATGCGATAATTTTTTAGTAAAAAGTAGTAAATAACACACTTTAAATTTTGTGAGGTATTATGTGTGATCGTATATTTGAATTTTTTTCATTTTTAAATCAAATTTATGCATGAAATTTTGAAGTAGATTTACCTCTTTTAGTTTTTGTTTGTTTTGATCACTACGCCACAAATGGGCTTCAACAACGCTTTTTCAGTGTTACGAGCAAAAGTGTTAGCATAAATGCCTTAAAATTGGTCTACGGTAACACTATTTTTTGATGTTACAATTGATAGTAACCGGTGTTACCATAGCCATAAATCGGTATCTATGGTAACACCAAAATAGGTGTTACCATTGATCTTTAAAAAAAGTGTTAACAAAAGTGAAAAAAAATAGGCGAACTTGTATTTGGGCGGCATCTTAATTTTTTGTCCAAAAAATTGAACGGTTAATTCCAAATAATTCACTAACCCGCCTCTGAAATAACCTACCACTCTCAAAGTAACCCGATTCTCTCACTCAATTAATTAGGTTAGGCGAGTCATACATGATATGTTACCTTAGATCATTAATAAACTCAATTTTTATTTTTTAACAATTTTTTTAATTATTTAAAAATCATATTTACCTTCAAAATATTTCATTTTTATAAAAAGTATGAGTTTATCAATCGAATGAGTTTTTATTTTTAAATATCAAGGTATTTAACTGTTACTATTTTTTAAGTTCTATATATTTATTAAATGTAAAATGGATATTTGAAAAAACAAAATCGGAACATCTTTTTCATGGATGTTGCTAGATTATATTTAAGAATATTTATTTATTATTTTTTCAAGTTCTATTTATTTATTAAATTTAAAATGAAAAATTCTAAAAAAATCAAAAATTAATAAATGTATTTATAATAATATTGAATGCACGCTTTTGTCAAAAAAATTAAAAAAAATTGAATGCATGTAGTTTGGTGAAATTTGTAAGCGGCAAAAACCAGCCGCCTTAACTAAAAATAAAATTTCAGTCTTAACATTCTTACTCCATTACTAGAAAAACTAGATTAGACATCACACCTTTTATATCGGTTTAAAAAACCAATGATGTTAAAAACGTTTTTAACATCAGTTATTTTAAAAGCGATGTTAAACAGCGTTCTGGACATCGCTTGCTAAAATAACCGATGTCTTAATGATTATTTAAAAAATAAAAAAACACGCAGATCATTTTTCCCCCCATTTCTCATAAAACATTTCCCCCCTAATAAAAATTTCATTCCCCCCCTATACTAACATTTCCCCCTTAGAAAAATTTCATTCCCCCACCTATACTAACATTTCCCCTAATTTGTTTTCCCCCAAATTACTCTCATCTCTCTCTGGCCTTATCTCCCTCGACCCTCATCTCTCTCTCTCACTCATCTCTCTCTCTCTCATATCTCTTTCTCTCTCTCACTCATCTCTCTCGCTCACTCTCATCACTACTCGACCCTCTCTCTCTGTCTCTCTCAATCTCTCAATAAGCCATGTGACTTCACGAGTGATGGGTACATTCGGGTATGTTCATTTCATATGCTAATAATACAATGATGTAGTGAAAAATTTGTTCCTGCATCCTGCTTACCGCTGCCTATGATGTTTGTCACACTGTATTAATTGCCACATTGCAGATGAACTTGTTCGATTGGTTTAAAGGGATGGTTGCAAGTCATCGTGTAGAAGAGTTAGTACATAGTCTTATTGAAGTGCATCCACCTCCTAGAGCACTGAAGTGCGCATTGCTTGTGTGCCTTCGCTGTATAGACTTGGATCCCTTGAAACGGCCAAGGATGTGGCAGGTTGTACTCGATTTTTTTCTTTAATTTTATTTTTCTATTCCATTGCATTGTGATCAGAGTGCATTGGTTACTGGAATTTGTATAGTTCAGCTTAGAAAGCTGGAATTACTTTGTTATGTATTGCATTCAACACTTGATTCAGTTTCGCCTTTCGCGGTTATTCCTGATATGTTGTTGCATATTGTTTATTTCCTCGACTTTTATGACTAATGCACAGATTTAATAAGAGACAAGATGATTTTCCTTCGTTGAGAGACTATAATGATTACTTGGAGGAGGTAGAGGACATGAGTAAGTTTTTTCCAATGTTCAACTTCACTTTTGTAATTTTATGTTGGTCTATTGGAATAATTAATATAGAGTTATCGACCATTGACATAACTCTTTTAGACTGCTACTTCACTTGCAATTGATAAGTGAAGTCTTTGTAAGGAAAACTTCAATTAGTCTCATTCAACCAAATGTGATGCTTTCGCATGTCTAACATTTCATTTGCAGTTGTAAATATGGTTGAAGGAATAGATGTTCCTGCCATTGAAGCAAGGCTTGCTCAGTACCAAAAAGAAAATTCTGAGCAGATAATGAATGCCCAAGCTCGGAAGGTTTCTTCCATATTAATGTGTCTCTAGACTCTAGTTTTCTGTGTGAAATTGTGAACCGTTCTTACTAAAATTTTTGATCTACTTCGGACGTGCTCATGAGTCATGACTGGAATTTTTGTTCCTGTGTCAAGTAGGTAGAAGAATATGCAGCAGCATTTGCAGCAAGCAAGAGGCAGCCTGTTCATACTGACTTCGATGTGGTGAGTCATGTGATTCTAGTTGGCTATGTTTTTGGCTATCATTTGATTTAAGCTGTTAAGCATGTTTTAGTATTTGTATTTGTGGGTTTACTTACTAATCTAGATCCTAGGTTTCTAATACTACATTATCTATGCGAATGATATTGCATTTATGATGGTTTGTAGGTTCACATGTAGATTTAGTCTGATATCCAGTCTTATATAATAAAGGGCCAGGAAACACTTTAGGATTTGTATTTCATAATAATCTGGCAAGTAAATACATGGCAAATGTTGTAGATAGCAGCCTATATTGTGCTTATGATCTTCTGATAAGTAAATGCAACTTGGTTATATTTCCTAACATGGTCTATATGTACATAATCAGGTTAAACCTCCGTGCTCTTTTACAACATAAGAGCGTGAATACCTTACAAAACGTATACAAGATGGCGGAACTGAAGTTGTTGAGGTAACTCCACTTGGACTTGGACTCATAAAGTAGTTTTTAGTATCATTGTACATAACTACATGTTCCTCATCCATGACATGTAATTCGATAATAACTTGAAATGGTGTAAAACATGTCAGACATAATCAGTTTTTATGTTAACTCATATTTAATTGGTATGTAATTATTCACTACATGTACAATTATTTTCCTACATGTAGAACTGTTCTTTCATTTATATCAGTTTCTTGCTTGTAGAATTGTTTCAATTAAATGCAATTAAAACATAATATGGACCTTAGATTGATTTGTATATGACCATTTTCGATTATGCAGAAATATTATACTTACTACTTGTTTGATCCTGGATAAGAAATCCAATTCTAAGTTAGAGCTAATCCTTTTTATATATATAATTTAAAGAGCATTGGAACTAATCTTAATTATTCGCATTATGTGCAAGCAAAAGTTGGAGCTGGCTCTGCAACCCTTTCAATGGTTGGTCACATTTATTTCTTTAAATATGATCTTCAACTTGTTTAGTTAGAGGTTAGAAATGAGATTCAGCGAAGATTCACATGTAGATCCTTGAGTTTAATTACCATCTCATGAACTTAGCTATCTATTTTTGAATTAGCATATATAATGCTAGTATTAAAACTTCCTTAACAGGTCTACATTATCCTTATATGTATTCAGTACACAATTCTAGTTAACATTCAAAATCCATTTTTTTTAATCCCCTGCTTAAAAGATAAAATCATAATATTGTCTGCCAATGTTAAATTTAGTCATATTATCAAACAATTATATTTTGATGTATGTTATATAATTTTCTGTAAGAACCAATAAATCTTTGTCCATTATGTTATTATATTGGCATCTTGTTGTTCATGGATATAATGAATTCATTATTTTTGAGTGATATTTATCATCTGCACTTGTTATGTTTCTGCTGAAATTGGAAGCCACTATACAGTGGAAAGGGGAATTTACGTGGCATCATTTGCTGCTGCAATCTTTGTTGCGTCACTTGCAATAGTTGGGGTTACAAGACTGTCAAAGTAAGAGTGCTGGGATTGTTGAATTATGGAAATATAGTGATGATTAATATCAATGTAAGATGTCTGCTCTGCATGCAGAGCTCAACAGCTTGGATTGGATTTTATGTATTGTAATGCCTTTTGGATAGCCTTTATGTATTGGAATATTTGATAATATTTTGAATGAGAATCTTTATTTTTCAATTTAATATGTTTCCTTTCTTTATTTAAAATGTTGGTATAGAACCTGCAAAAATGTAGCCATTGGCTCTAAAGTATTAATCATTATATGTTGGCAACAGAATATCAAAATGTTGGCAAAAAGTATAAAGAGGTGTTGGCATAGGTTTACACAAACACTTTTAATAGTGTTGCTACAAAGATAATGGTGTAGCCATAGATCTATAGTAACATGTTATAAGATGTAGCCACAGATCAAAAAGGTGTTGGCATAAAGGGTCTAAGCCTACACTTTTCTCCGGTGTTACCAAAAATCGAAAAAGTGTTAGCATAGGGGTCTATGGTAGCGGCCGATTTTGTAACACTGCCATTTTTGGTCAAAGTGTAGCCATAGCTGGTTTTAGGCTCTTTTAGCAACACTTTTTGCCCTATAAGCACACTTTTTTGGGCGTAGCTGTAGGCCATTTGTGGCGTAGTGGATAGTGGTATATTTTAAATATTATCTGATTTAATTTTTTTTACTTAATTTTAGAAAAAACTCAATTAGCTGAGATGGCCCACATATCCATACATCTTTTATTATTATAGTATTTTGTTGACATAATTGTATATTTAATTTTATTTATTTCGTATGTTATTTTAAACAATCAAATTACGTATGTTCTAGTTTTCAGATAAAAAAAAGCTATAATATTTTTTCGTTCAAATCATACACAAGCATTCACATATTAAGTATATGATTTACAACACACTAGCTTTGTAGCCCGTGCAAGGCACGGGCATGCTCTAGATTTTCCTTTCAAAACTTCATATTTTTCTTATTTCGCTAATTAATTTGCTATATTTTGTATAGTACTTATCATACCGTCTTATAAATAAACGATATATTATATATAATTATTCTTGTCTATTGACATGAGTTTACGTCGTTTGTATTGTTAAGTCGATTGTCTTTATATTATCAATCTGATTGTTCTTTGATAACTATGGATCAACATTCAAAATACATGAAAGAAATCGAGGACAGATATGCTTCTATAAACATTGCTGGAGAAGAGGAAAACGGTGTCAAATATGAGGAGGATTTGGAGGAAACAGGTGGTATAGATACCAGATGGAGCTTAATGGGTCGCTTTCTGGTGGACATTTCGGTTGATTTTAACGCAATGCAAAACACGATGGCGGGGCTTTGGAAACCGGGCAAAGGATTGTACGTGAAGGAGTTGGGTTCAAATCTCTATTTATTCCAATTTAATCATGAGTTGGATATTGAAAGAGTGCTAGAGGGAAGCTCATGGACGTTTAACAGAGCTTTACTAGTGTTTGAAAGGATTCAAGCGGGGATCAATCCAACAGAGATTCAACTAAACCATATTGATATTTGGGTCCAAGTTCATGATTTACAGGCGGGATTCAGATCAGAGAGAGTGATAAAGGACATTGGAGATTATATTGGAAGGTTTGTCATGAATGATGGAAATAATTTTTCAACTGGATGGAGAGATTTTTACAAGGTTCGTGTAAGGATAAATATCAATGAACCGTTAAAGAGGAGGGTGAAACTGAAGAAAAAAGGTGGAGAATGGGTTTGGGTGAATTTCAAATATGAACATGCTCCTACATTCTGTTTCATTTGTGGAATCATAGGCCATTCAGAGCGTTTCTGCCCTAAATTATTCGAGCAGAATGGTGATAATGCTGAGAGACCGTACGGGACATGGCTGAGAGTAGCACCTAAACGGGTAAATCTAAATTTTGGTTCGAAATGGTTGCGACAAGAACCAGTGATGTTGAAGAACTTGGAAAAGGAGGCGGATTCCGATATGCAGGTGGCTGAGGACGGAGGCGTTAGTCCGCAACATTTGGGGGCAAAGATTGGGGGAGATGGCAAAAAAAGTGGAGAAAATTCAGGGATAAGGGGTGCGAGGGAAAAATTTGAAAATTCAAATATAACATCCTCCATGCAGCTGGATGGTAATACAGGTAAGGAAAATGATAAGGTTGTTTGTCAATTGGAGGAAAATCGGGAATTAAATGAGGAGTTATTGATAAATGACCCAAAAAGAAGGAGGATTGATTTAGGAGATACGAATGATAAAAATGAGATTGGGCCGGACTGTAAAATTGATGGGTTTTCAAAAAACGAATATGTGGCGGGTCCTGGAGTCCAGGCCCGCCAAGAGCCATGAGTACTTTGAGTTGGAATTGCTGTGGGCTTGGGTGTTAGTGTATACTGAAAATATTTATTTAAAGTATATACATTTATTTTTAGCCCAGTTTTATTGAGAATCATTTAAATGTTTACGTGCTGTCTAATATTATATATTGTGGACAATCTAGTATCAAATGGGATACAGAATATTAGATTGTTAAATACGGTTTATATAATATAATAAGGTTCACAGCACAGGTGGTATTGGACAATCCACTAGTATTGCTGTAGTATTATTTAGAATAGTTTATATTGACTATTAAATAATGGCTTAATGACCTTTTAGCCCTCGAAGTTTTATACGAAATACCTATGAGCCCTCAATATTTCAAAACGTTCCTTTTAGCCCCTGAAGTATCCGTAAAGGTCCAATTAACCCTTGTACCGGTACGAAAAATTGTAACGGTACGTATCGGATGGGTAAAATGGACATTACATGTGTTCGTTAAAGTTTTTTTTTTTAATTTGTACCGGTATAAGGGTTAATAGGAACTTTCCGGATACTTCAGGGGCTAAAAGGTATAACGTATTAAACTTGAGGGTTTGATTGGTACAAAAGGTCATTACTATATCTAGCTTTCTGGTTTCGAGTTTTGATCAGAGGGTGTTTGTCTCTGTTGCGTACGTTTAAATTGTAATTAGAAAATGCTTCTTTTATGGAATAAGTTAAACCGACATCCGAAAATTATCATGTAGCTTGTAGTTTGATACTTTAATTTAATGTCCTGTTTTTTTTTCAATGAAAAACAAAACTATAACCTACCTGACATATAGCGTAAGAAACTTAATTAATTTTATTATATATAAACTATCTTATAACCCGTGCACTCTTTTTAAATATTTATAATTATATGAAGTTTTTATGTCAATATTCAAATTATATATCTAAAAATTATAAAAAATGAAATATTTTTTCTAAAAGAATATTTAGAAAGATATGAGTACTTTTCTTTTAAAAAAATCCACTTATTAATATTTTTAAGGATACTTAAGATTCCGTTAAGTGATTCGATAAAAATATAATTATTCTTTAAAAATTTGATCAATAAATATTTATCAAAAACTTAAGGGATCTCACATTGCCAATGTGTATTAAAAATATTTTAATGAATTTCACTATAAGTCTAAAAACTACAAAAAATGAAATCTATTTTCCAAAAAAAAAAATTCAAAAGATATGAATACTTTTCAAAAAACGACAAATATTAATGATTATACGAGATTCTCTTAAGTGTTATATTAATTTTTTATAACCTTTTACTAACTTTTTTTCCAAAGTGTTTTTAAAAGTATATATGACTATATTTTAAAATAATCATATAATATTTAAAATATTAAAATTTCATAAAAATTCTATTAAGTGTTTTTAAATTTATTGCAACTTGATTTTCTTACGTATTAATTTCATATCAATTTGATCTGCTAATAGTCTAATAACGGAGCAAAGTACACAAGCGCCACGTAAACTGAATCCCAAATATTGAATTGAAATATCAATTAAGCTAATCTAATTAAACCAGATTCAAGACCATGTCTATTATCCTATATATTGTCTGTGATACGATGAATATAATCAAACGATGATGATGACTGAGTCATTTGGCTGCTGATGTTTAGATGATTTTAACAAAATAAATTGACTGGTCAAATATTACGAGATTCTATAAAGTGTTCTAAGTATTTTATGGAGTACCATGTCTTTCATTAATTTTTGAATTTATTATTACACACTTCCGAATAAATAGTGGGTAATGAAAAATATTAAAAAGAATAGTTATGAAAAATTTAAATTAAGATTGTGTAGTTAAAATATTAATTGTGGGTGATAAAAAATATGGAAAGAAATACTCAAGAGATTAGATATGTAATCTTTTATATAAAGAATTGAAAAACGAGTGCATGAATTATGGGATTACATAATTTAGAAATCAATTATAAAAATTAGATTAATAATTGATATATGGAAAGACTATATTTAAAAGTAACAGTATCTCATTAAATCATTGCAAAAATGACCTTTTGTACCCATCAAACCTTCAAGTTTAATACGTTGTACCTTTTAGCCCCTGAAGTATCCGGAAAGGTCTTATTAACCCTTATACCGGTACAAATTAAAAAAAAATTGTAACGGACACATGTAATGTCTATTTTGCCCATCCGATACGTACCGTTACAATTTTTTGTACCGGTACAAGGGTTATTTGGACCTTTACGAATACTTCAGGGGCTAAAAGGAATGTTTTGAAACATTGAGGACTGATAGGTATTTCGTATAAAACTTCGAGGGCTAAAAGGTCATTAAGCCTTAAATAATACTAGTATACTTTGTGTATATTGAACAGGATCAAATTTAGAATTGTTCCCTTATACTGATTAAGAAGGTGAACTAAGATTCTATGTTATTATTAATGCTTAGGTTCTTAATCCAGATATAGTAATTGACACGTGTATATTATTTACATGCTTTGATTTATATATGAAATAATTCTTTTGATTTATTTCATTATATTTTGGGTGATGAAATAATATATATGGTGAATATTATTTATTGAAGGAATCCATGTCCTGATAATATTCGGGTTAATGATGTCCCCTTGAAAGCTCAAAAAGATTTAATTATGTGAAACCCTGCAGGTGGATTTATTCCGGCATAATTAAATAAAGGTTGAGTGGATGATCAAGGATAAAAGATATTAATTAAATGAATTATCAGTAATTTATTTAATTAATGGACATGCGATATTTTAAACATGGGGAATTTAATAAGCAAATAATATTGGAACCGAATTAATTAATTAAATTACGGTATTGGGAAAGGTAGTGCAAATATTAATTCTTTAGTGGATTGAATTAATATTTAATTCCATTGGGCTATGCCCAAGATGTAATTAGAAGGCCCAACCTAATTGTCCATGATCCCTATTGTAGCCCTATATATATTCTTATTCTCTTCTTGCTAGGGGGGGTCGAAAAAATTTTGTAGCCACCCAGGAGCAAGAAGAGAGGTTAACTTTAGAAGACGAAGGCCACACTTCGCTCAAGAGAATTTGGGAATACAATAGAAGAGCGTGGAATCAACCGTTAACAAGGTGATTTTTCTATTCGTACTCGTTAATTTATTGTATCAAAAATCGCAGTGCCAAGATCTGATTGTCCCAACATTGGGAACCCACATACCATTCAATTCCTTAAAGATACAGTGTATCAAAAGAGACCCGACATTGTATTTTTGAGTGAAATTCGTTTGA
Source organism: Saposhnikovia divaricata (assembly GCA_036435485.1). Lineage (NCBI taxonomy): Eukaryota > Viridiplantae > Streptophyta > Magnoliopsida > Apiales > Apiaceae > Saposhnikovia > Saposhnikovia divaricata. Next base: position 90,947,825 of record CM071596.1, read on the forward strand.
ATAAAAGTACAATGGAAAAGATAGCTCTACAGATGGATTATGAAGGATGTTTTTGTGTCGAGGCTAGAGGGCAAAGTGGGGGTACGGTTCTTATGTGGAAAGAGAAGAACTTTGCGCAAGTTATAGGTTTTTCGACTAATCATGTTGATGTGGTCGTTAAAATCTATAATAGGCCGGAATGGCGTCTTACTGGTATATATGGGGAGCCGAATCGCAGCCTTCGTCACAATACCTGGGAACTTCTGAGAATTTTGAAAGAAATATCGGTGCTACCTTGGTGTGTTATAGGGGATTTCAACAATATATTGCATAATGGGGAGAAGAGGGGAGGCAGACCCTATCCGAACTATCTGCTGGAAGGCTTTAATAAGGCGGTTAATGATTGTGATCTCACGGATTTGGATCTAATGGGTCATCAATTCACTTGGGAGAAAAGCAGAGGCTCTCCTAGTTGGACCGAGATTCGTCTTGATAGAGCTATGGTTAATACGGAGTGGTGGAATATGTTTAATACAGCTCAGGTTGTAAACTTAGAAGTTACACTCTCGAATCATAACCCCATCTTTATGCAACCTGTTGAAGTACAGAAATACAACGGAGCTAGACGTTTTCGCTTTGAGAATGCTTGGCTAACAGATCCAAAATGTATAGACCTGGTCAGGGATAATTGGAGTAGAAGGAGGTCTAGTTCAGTCCAGGAAAAGTTGGAGAATTGTAAAGTTGTTTTGGAAGACTGGGGAAGATCATTAACGGGGAACTTTCATAGTAGAATCAAGGCCTGCAGAGATATTATTAAGATGTTGAGAAATAGGAATGATACTGTTTCTATAAAGCGATATAAGGAAGCTAGAAGTCGTCTTAATGAGACATACCATCAGAAAGAGATTTACTGGAGGCAGCGATCAAAACAACTTTGGCTTCAGTGTGGAGACAGGAATACGAGGTATTTTCATAATGCTGCATCAAGACGGAGGAAGAATAATTTGGTGCATCAGTTGAAGGACGAGACTGGTAACTGGAGAGATAGAGAGAATGGATTGCATGAAGTGATGGAAAGCTATTTTCAGAATATATTCTCGTCGATGGGTGCAAGCTATGAGAAAGTGATTGAAGAAATTCAACCGGGTATCTCAGAAGACCACAATGGGATGTTGTTGGAAAAGGTAAATGAGGGGGAAGTTATAGCTGCGCTGTTTAGTATGGATCCTGATAAGGCACCTGGGAGGGACGGATATACCCCAGGTTTTTACCAAAAATGTTGGTCAGTTGTGGGGGGGACATTACGAAATTGGTAAATGATTTTTTCAGAATTGGCAAGCTCCCGGATAGGTTAAATGACACGGTGTTAGTACTCATTCCGAAGAAGAAAAGTCCAGAAGGGATGGGTGATTTACGTCCTATTGCGTTATGCAATGTCTTATACAAAATTATTGGAAAGGTTCTGGCAAATCGTCTTAAAACTTTGATTCCCTTGGTTATCTCGGAAAATCAAAGTGCTTTTATGCAAGGAAGGCTGATATCTGATAACGTGATGATTTCGTTTGAGGTCCTTCATTATCTTAAACGAAAGCAACAGGGGAAAACAGGTTATATGGCGTTGAAGTTGGACTTAAGCAAGGCGTATGACAGAATCGAATGGGTTTTCCTAGAAGCTGTTATGAAAAAGATGGGGTTTAGTGATAAATGGGTTGCGTTAGTAATGGAATGTGTTACTTCAGTAAGATATTCTATCACATATGGAGGGGAGGTGTTTGGGGATGTGGTTCCTACTCGAGGTATTAGGCAAGGGGATCCTATTTCCCCTTATCTATTCATCTTGTGTGCCGAAGGTCTTTCTTCGCTGATTTAGAAATATGAAAGGGAGAAATGGCTGCATGGATGTAAGATTGCGCAAGGTGCTCCGATTATTTCTCATATGCTTTTTGCGGATGACAGCTATATTTACTGTAGAGCAACAGAGGAGGAGGCTGGTAGGGTACTGGAATTGTTGAAAATTTTTGAGGAAGCAGCGGGTCAGAAAGTGAACTTTGAGAAGTCTTCGGTGTTTTTCAGCAAGAACACACAGCCTGTGACTAAAGATATAGTGCTATCAACATTGGCGATGCGAATGGCTGATGACAATAGTTTATATTTGGGCCTCCCCAGCACGATGGGGCGTAATAAAGCTGTGGTGTTTGGGAGTCTGAAAGATAAGATGCGAAGTCGTATCCAAGGATGGGATGGAAAATGGTTTTCAGGGGCGGGAAAAGAAGTGCTCATAAAGATGGTGTTACAGTCCATTCCTACTTACACGATGAGTGTATTTCTGTTGCCTAATAAAGTGTGCCAGGATATTGAGGGGTTGATTAGTACATACTGGTGGAAGTCTTCGAAGCAGGGGAAAGACATATACTGGCGTAGCTGGGATAGATTGAGTAGACATAAGCATAATGGAGGTATGGGGTTTAAAAACATAAGAGATTTCAACTTGGCTATGCTAGGCAGACAAGGGTGGAGACTGATTCAGTTTGAAAACTCTCTTATTGGGCGAGTCTTTAAGGCGAAATATTATCCCCAAGGAAATTTTTTATCTGCTCAATTAGGGCGCAATCCTAGTTATGTTTGGAGGAGCATTTTGGAAGCTCAAACTCTACTGAAACGAGGAGCTAGATGGCGAATAGGAGATGGGTGTAACATTTCTGTGTTAGAACAACCTTGGCTTGGTGATCCTCAAAATCCGTTTATTACTACGCAGAATATGGCATTAGAGGGGGTGAAAGTTAATGGTTTGTTTAAAGCAGACGCAAGGGAATGGGATGAGGATATTCTCAGTGACTTGTTTAATGATCGAGACAGAAAGGCAATACAGGAGATAACGTTAAACCGTAATCAATACAAGGACACTCGTTATTGGTGTTACGAGCAAAATGGTCAGTATACGGTTAGGAGTGCGTACAAAATGTTGCAAAAAATTCAGGGTAGATGGTCTGAAGACGGAGAGAATAAGCTATGGAAAGAGCTTTGGAAACTACAAATTCCTAACAAGGTAAAGGTGTTTTTATGGAGAGCTCTAAATGGCTGCTTACCTACGAAGTGTAATCTGCGAACTCGTTTGATTGAGACTGATGAAGTATGCCTGTTTTGTAGAGATGATAAGGAGACTACAGCACATTGTCTTATTCATTGCACTTTTGCGAGGAGTTGTTGGGACATAGTGTGCCCTGTTAACAATTTTGAAAGCCTGGCATCGTTCATAGATTGGTTCGTATTTGTGCTGGATCAAATGATGGAAAAGTTGGCTAAAATAAATCTGGTTTGTTGGGAGATCTGGAGAGCTCGGAACGACATTGTTTGGAATAATAGAAATGCGAGGAAAGAAGATGTGGTGACAAATGCAATTGCGTATCTTACACAGTGGAGAGATGCTCAGAAAATGGAGAAAACTAATACTCCAAGACCTGTTCTTCTAACTGTAAGTGCTAAGTGATGGACTAAACCGGATGATGGTTGTGTTAAGATCAATTGTGACGCCACGATATTCACAAATTCTAAGCATTTTGGGGTGGGATGGATAGCTAGAGATGCTATGGGGAACCTAATCCGTGCGGATAGTTTATACTTGAATGGGTGTCCAGATTCATCATGCTGAAGCAATTGGAATATGGGAAGCGCTCAGTTGGATCAAATCGCAGATGGGCAGCTCCGAGGAGAACAATGATCGTGCTGTACCACGGAGGTTTGTGGTTGAATCTGACTGTCTTATAGCAGTGAATGCAGTGCTTAAAAAGGAGAAAATTTACTCACCCTTCGGTAGTGTAGTAGATGATTGTACGAGCATTCTTAGCTGTCATAACAATATTGATATTGTCTTAGTTAAACGATCTGGGAACAGGGTTGCGGACTTCTTAGCACGTATGTCAAGTTCTTCACCAGGTTGTATTGTTGGAGGGGAGTATGTTCCCCCTGACCTTAAATGTATTCTGGAGGATGATTTGAAGTAATGGAAGCAAACTCTATTTCAAAAAAAAAAAAAAACCAATAATCGATATGTATATGTATATTTTTTTTATAAATTTTCTTAATATTCATATTTTTAGTATGCATATAGTTTAATTGATTCTGATTTGACCAACCAATTTTAATTTAATACATTTTTTTTATTAAATTTCACAACAAAATTAACCACGAGCACTTCATATGTGATATTGTTAACAAAATAGTTGATATCAAAGAATAATTATTTTATCTATGCATTTCATATATGAGATTATGAATAAAACAATTTATCTCAAAATAATAATTATTTTCTCCATTTAAAAAATATTAGAAAATTTTCTACAAAATTTATTTAGCTGGGTAGGTCTATATATAATTATAAAAAAATAACGCGCACAAGTTATAATATAATTAATTTTATCTTAAATGAATAGTTTAATATATATTAAACATAATATAACCCAAAAAGTATTTATGTATGTAGTTAATGAATTCCATTATAAGTATAAATATCTATCTAGCCAAATTGGTTGGTGAGTTTAGTTTCATTATGATGGGTCATGGGTTCAACTCCTTGGAACAATAATATTTTTTAAATATTGTAATTAAGTTAGGCTCGGAGTTAGGTTCGGGAGCTAATGTATTTGCTCAGGATGCAGGTTTGACAAGTACATGTTCTCTTATTATATATAGAAAGATATATATATATATATATATATATATATATAACATTATTTTAATAAAATAATTTATGATCATATGTCTATAGTTTAATATATTAGTTTAACATGTTATTAACGGGATTCGAACTAAATCTTCGTTATTTATGTCAAAATTTTATACATTAAAATATTGAATTTATTTAATATTATCTGTAAAGATTTTACATTTGTTTAATTTAAAAAGATCTAATAGTTATTTTTTATTGATTAACCGAATTACAAATTACAAAATATCTCAAATTTACTTATTATATATTTGTTTAAATACGTAATTTTTAGTCAAAATTTATTCTACTTTATCACAAAAAGTTAAATTGGACAACTAATATGAAATGGAGGAGTATAACATTATATGTACATAATAAATAATAACTTATAAGTTATTTATTACAATTTTATATGTAGTGTACTTTAAATAATGTACAACTTTTTTAAAATTATTTATGCATTTGTTTCAATGTTATATAATATGTAATAATTTTTACTATATTATTTTTAAAAAAAATTAAAATAATAGACGTGATAGGATAAAATAAAACAGGGCGGGAATTTATCTTATCCTGTGAAATAGAGATAGGGATAGGTGATAAATACCCGAAAAATTTGAAACGAATGTTGGTTAATTTAATTTGGATTCGATAACATTAAGAGCCTGTTTGGCAACGGGCTTTAAACGGAGCTTAAAGCCATTTGTTACTTTAAGTCAAAAGATGTCTGTCTGTTTGTGTCAGAAATTGATTTACATTTAAAAAAACAATTTAAGTCAAAAATGGGTAGGAGGTACTTTTTCGAATGACTTATTTTATTTTGAAGATTTTTATTTGATTAAAATTAATATCATCATTCAAATAGATAATTTATCAAATTTATTTTTATGTTTACATTTTTAATAATTCATAAGTTATTCATAATATAAAATTAACCAAATAGCTATTAACTTAAAATTTTTACTATTCACTTATCACTTTAATTAACTTTAAATCACAAGTAATAATTTTAATCTTACCCAAACGACCTCCAAGAGCCTTGAGTCTGTTTGAAGTAGTTCAAGTAGTTTAAAACTATCTCAATCCATTTTGAGTTGTTTGTTGCTGTGTTTATGTATATTTAAATTTTTCAACTTAAATTTAGTTTTAGTTCAAAAAATTTAAGTACGTTTCGAGTTATTTTTTTTCAACTTATTTTGTTCTCATCTCAATTTTTGTATATTTGAATCACCTTTTAACTCGTATTATATTTTTTGCATATATTTGTATTTTATACTTTTATATTATGTTTAATCAATTGTTTTTAAATAAAGTTACTTTAAATAAAATTAGCTATACATACATATATATATATATATATATATATATATATATATATATATAACTTAAAATTAAAATTATCACTTTTCACTTAATTATAAATAATATTTTTTAAATTAACTCAAACGGGCTCTAAGAACCATACATATTCACCTAGCTCTTTTCTAATGTATCGAGAATTTAATTTTTTTTTCGTTCGACATTCTAAGTTCGATTTTAGTTCATTTTAGTTTTTATTTATTTCATATTTATTAAAATACATGCTAATTTATAAAATATATAAATTTAATTTTTCTTTTAAAAAAAGCATTGTGAAAATCTCACTATCGATATTTTTCGTTCAAATTATCTCCGAGATATATGACTATAATTATCTCATCTGTTGTCATTATAGCATTTTAAAAAAAAAAAACTATTGTCATTATAGCATTAATAACCAGCGCAATCTGCAGTAGAGATGGTAAAAAAGTCTGAAGTCCGAAATCCGGTCCAATCTAATCCGTAAAAAATCTTGAAAAGCCCGGTCTAAAAAAAGCCTTGCCCGGTTCGGCTCGGTCTTAGGGCCTAAGATGGGCCTCCTATTTTTCATCAAGTCAGGCCCGACCCGAAACCCGAAAAGCCCGGACTTTTGAAAAACCCGGATAAAGCCCGGACTTTTAAGAAGCCCGGTTCGACCCGGATAAAATCCCGGGCTTTTTAAGAAATCCGCTTAAAAATCCAATTTTTTATAGATAAAATCTAAAAAATATTTAATATTTTTAATAAATTTCAAGAATATTAAACTTAGTAATAGAGGGGATGTGAAGGATCTTGAGGCTCGGAAGAATCAACAATATGCAGGACAAACCCTTCTTTCAAAAAGACTGGTTGGGTGTTGAGGATGATTCTCGAAATGGTCGTATACGAGGAGATTTATATGGCTTACGGCCGGCTTAAGTCGTAATGTAGATTAGAGTAAAAAGTTATTGAGTTGCATTGATGTTTTATGATAAAACAAGTATTATACTAGTGGGTTTTTAAGTACTAGCTTATAACCTGTGCGATGCACGAGTTACTTTGATATGTTTTATATTTTATTTATGTTATAAATATGTTTTTATATAATCATTATTTTTGAAAATTATTTTAATATTAGTTAATATAAGTTTAATTAATGATATGCATGATTTAAATTTTGTATTATAAAATTTTAAGTTAAATATGTCGTTAACGAAATTTGAACTATGAATCTTCAGTAAAGTAATTTAATCATAAAATATACCTTATAATAACATCTAACGTTCTTATTAATTACTGAAAATCTAACTATAATATTTTTGGATATACATTAATGACTGTAAAATTATATCTTAAATTAAAAGGTAATGTACTTAATTAGAAAAGAAACATTGATGATTGGAAGATATAGTATAATTGATATTTTTAGGTGTTTATAAAAGGTAATATCAACTAAAAGTAAACATGAAAAAGGTAATTGAATAATTACCATTAATTATATTATTTAATTATTTATTTCATTAATCAGGATAACTAAACCGACAAACTTTCAATTTTTGGGTTTAATATGTATACTATTTATTCTTTGTAATTTTAATGGTGGTTAATCGGAAAAGATATTTAATTAGAAAAGAAACATTGATGATTGAAAGATATGGTATAATTGATGTTTTTAGGTGTTTATAAAAGATAATATCAACTAAAAGTAAACTTAAAAAAGGTAATCGAGTACTTACCATTAGTTATATTATTCTATTATTTATTTTATTAATTAGGATAACCAAACCGACAAACTTTCAATCGTTCGGCTTTAATATAATAGTATAGAAGATTAGGTTTTGTGGTGTGTCTTATTATGTATTACTAGCATATAGCCCGTGCAAAGCACGGGTTATTTTTAATTTTCTAAAATTTGTTTATATTGTAATATAATATTATAAATATTAATTTTCATATATTATTGGAAGAATTCAAAACTTACATCTTTGTATATAATAATTTTTAGTATTAAATATAAAATAATATGTTGTTGGTGGGAATCGAACCTTGAACCTCTTATATAACAACTTTTAGTATTATTATGTCTAACGGTCATGATCTATTTGAGTTGATGATCTAACGGTTGTGGATGATGGATAACCAAAAATGAGGGATAACCAAAAAATGGGTTAACCAACTACAAATTATACCCCATTTTGCTTATTATAGTATAGTATAGATACATTCTAAAAGTTCACGGGTGTAGATCTTTAGAAGTTTTTCTTTTGTAAGATTTTTTTTTGTATATTAATATATTAGTTTTGCAGAAAAAGACAAAAATTACGTATATAAAAATTTTCAAAAAAAACCCGGTCCGGTCCGGCCCGAGAGCCTTAAACAGATCTCATATTTTGAAAAAAGCCCAACCCAACCTGATCCGTTTATTAAAAAGCCCAAACTTTTAAAATCCGGATAAAGCCCGGCACAAAGAACTTTTTGTGCTTCCCTCATCCGCAGATAAGCACTAGTATAGGACACATTCTTAACATTCATTACTACAAGACAATGCTAAGCATCTCTCTTTTTCTTTCCATTCCTAATTTAGAATAGTATTGTAATTTCTTAATTTTGGTAGGTAAGATAAAGATAGTGAGTGTTTGATGATCAGTCCACTCTGCTTTGTTTTCGACACCTACAGAACTTATACTTTGATGATCAGTCCACTCTGCTTTGTTTTCGACACCTACAGAACTTATACTTCTTACTCCCACATCATGTATTAAGCATTTTATCGTTTTTATTTTATTTCGAAAACTCTAATATTATTAATCCCGAAGGTACTCGGAATCATCCAAGTGTTTAGAAATACACCAATTAGCATTCATTTTGCCACAGCTAATAGTGTAACCATTTTAATAAAAATGAATTAAATTTCATGTTATCAATTTGCAATTAAAGCGTTTTCTTATTTGTATGTATTTAGTTTATCCATCCATCCATTCTATTATATGTCAACATGGCCTTTCCACCTATTTTGTAATTTATTAAAGTATTCCTAAAATCATGTTAATGTTAAAAAAATAACGACTTTCAAGTACTTGAACCCATGACCTCCATATACTAAAGTTTTTATGTTTAAATGTACTACCACTACACTAGAACATTTGATGATACACCTTTTCAAATCAATGATTGCATACATAAACAATCCATTTGCTAAATTTTTTTAATATGACCTTCATGTACCAAAATTTTTATGCTCACATGTATTAGTATTATACTAGAACATTTAATGATACATTTATTATAATCAATATAATTGCATACATAGACAATTCACTTGATGATTTTTTTAATATTTATTTCAAATTTATTCATAATAAAATTAATTAAAATCATAAGAACATGTAAACTATTTTTAATTGAATGAATAACTGATTGAATGTACGTGTATTTAATATAAAATTTTAAATATATAATTCACATGGTACACTAAATAACATAAATTTTAATTTTAATTTATGATACATGTATATTAATATTTTTATGCAAACACCAATTATAATATCTAATTATGTTTGTTACGTGGTACACGTATGAATGAGCATTTCACCATATCTACCCGAACTGATTCCTTTCCCATTTGGATTGTGGATTCGGGAAATTTTTCGGGTCAACATGAAATATTATAGAATAAAAATTCGTGCGAAGGGAATGGGCTCGGGGATTAAGGTATCCCGGCACGATCCCCATTTCCGTTCCTCGAGTGATTATCATATTTAGAAGAAAAAAAAAATTAAATGTATATTTATAGATTATTAAAGAGACTGAAATCATGTGTATTTATTATAAAATTTTAAATATATAAGCCTCGAATTCACATGATACACGAAATAACATAAATTCAAATTTTGATTTATGGTACGTGTATATTAGTTTTATTTTGTAAAATTATAAATTATATTAGTTATCTATGTTTGTTATTCTCATAATAAAATGAAACTAATTCACGTGAGACACGTAAGGATGAGCATTTCATCATGTGACCTCGATCTGATTCGTTTTCCATTTTTTTTAGGTATTTGACAAATTTTTCGGGACAACATGAAATATTATAGAAAAAAAATTGGAAGAAAGGAATGACCTCATGGATTAAGGTATCCCAGTTCGATCCCTGATTTCGTTCCCCAAATGATTATCATATTTATGAAGAATAATTTTTTTAAATATATGTTTACTACATTATTAAAAATAATATAATTCAAAAATTCAAATTTTTTATAAACCTAGAATTTCTGATATAAAATTTAACAAACTAAAATAGAATTTTACTATATTTCATCTTTTTTATTAAAAAATTAATTCAAATCGCTATTTATATTATAATAATAATTTTATCATGATTTATCAAATTAATTTTATTATCCGATATATTAGAAAATACATACATTTTAAATAAAAAAATTAAGTATCTCCCATTTTTTTGCGGGGATCCTCGTTCCCCGTTCGTGGTAAGAATCATGAAGCAAAATAATCCTCATTCGGTGATCGATACGGGTTCAACGATTATGTTCAAAATTTGAACTAAAAAAATTAAAATCCACGATTTCTCGCTGAAATCCTTATTTCCCTTTCGGGACAGAAATCTAGGAACATAATGATCCTCTTTCGGAAATCGGGACGGATTCAATGATTATGTTCGAATTCGGGGAGTGTGACGGGTATAACACTACCCGATCCTGAATTGACCGACCTGATGCCCATCCCCAAGTATATATACAATATGAATTCGTTTATTGTTAAATTTGGACATCTAGATACGAAATACACTCAACTAAATACCAACAAAAGAATAGGTACATCAATTTTTTTTATCTAACTTAAAAAAACAATAATACAACTAAATAAGGTACAATAAAATGTTAATCCAATTTGTTGACAAATATTAAAAGAGTTTAATTGAAATTCAAAAAAAAAATAATGTTACCAAAGTAACATTCGAAAAACGTATACATGTTTAATGTGCGAGAGATATAACAATTAACTATTTTATTATAATAACACCTATCCAGCTCGTAAAGACAACAATAGTAATTTTGTATAAACATGGAAACGAAGGTCGATGAGAGATTGTCAAAGATGGAGGTGATTGGAGAGAGAAAAGATGAACAAACTTAAGGTTGTTACAAGACAAAAGAAAGGTGGTGGGGCAAGATAAATGTGCATATATGATGTCGTTGGAGGAAAGAGAGGATCTTAGAGGTATAATGAGGTGGCTGGATAGTGATTGGAAAAAGGCCGAAGTGAGAGTGCGCATGATCATTAATAAATTGGAGTAGATATGAGTAGAAGAGAAAATAGATATTCAAAAAATGTTGTGGCTAAGATTGAAAGTAGTTAAAAGAAGGCTAATGACCTTTTGGTCCTTCAAGTTTGCATAGTTATACCCGTAAAGCCCTACAATTTTAAAGCATTCCTTTTCGTCCTTACAACTTCAGAAATGTACCTTTTAGCCACAAAACCGTTGTCTTTTTGACACAAAACTGTTGTCTTTTAGAACGAATAGACAATGATTTGTGGCAAAAAGGTACATTCTAAAGTTGGAGGGACGAAAATGAGCGCTTTAAAACTATAGGGCTTTATGGGTATAAATGTGGAAACTTGAAGGGGCCAAAAGGTCATTAAGCCTTAAATGAACTACTATCATGGTAATTCTTTTAGGATTTTACTGAAAGGCAAACTAAAGGACACTATTATAGTGGTAATACTTGATAGCTAACGATTAACTCTTCTTGTATACCACTTTTGTCGGTTATCCTTCTCACATTCAATAAGCATCACTATAATATGATCCTCGAAATTTACAGTGCGCTAATAATTTGAATTTAGAATGATTATTAACAATTGAATCTTAGTAAACCGTTGCACGTGAAAGGTAAAACACACTGATATAACGAACTCCATCGCAAATTTGAAAAATATTATATGAATTAAAAGGTGGCTCGTGCCTTGCACGCGCTATCATGCTAGTTATATTTATTATAGCTTAACATGCCTTTTCATGCCATTTAGTAATTTACTAAAACACCCCAATATTATTATAAAAATATGCTAAAAAGATTTTGTTGTCTTGGATTGAACCCATGACATTTTGATGCTAATATACATTATGGTCACATTACAACCATTAGGCTAGAAGCTCAATTAATACAAATTTGAAACTCATCTACTACAGTCTATATGCCAAAGAAATCTTATTCTTTTTTTTTGAAAATAGAACTCTTATTCTATATTTCATTTAAAATTTATATTAAAAAAATTTAAACAAAATAATTAAAATAATTATATATTTTAAAAAATATGAATATATGTATGTGTGTTTGTGTGTGTGTGATTATAATTAGGAATAACTTACATATAATTTAGACATATGCTTCGTTGTTGGACAAAATCATATAATCCATAGTTGGTTTTGGATATAATATTATAAATCAAATTAATAATATAATAGAAAAAAGAAAAAAATATCATATAAAATTTGGATTTTATACTGATCATTGATTAAATAAGAGGTAAAATATATGATTTGGTAGGCCTTGGAGTATCTAAAATTCATTATAGAAATTTTTTCTATTAACACGGAGCTTTAAACTATAATTTGGACATTTTTCCCTATTTTTAAGATTAAATAATAAAATGTATCATTGACTTCGAATACAATATTGTAAATGAGATTATCCACGTTATACCTAAAGTTAAAAATAGTATCATATAATATTTAGACTCCATACTGGTTATCGATTAAATAATTAGATAAGGAGGATTGAACTCATGTCCTTCGGATTATGAATGAATTATGTTCATATCTCTGACCATTGAACCAAAGAAGATACTTACAATGACTATTTAAAAATCATTTAATACATGCACAAATAATTCACATGCTCTATTTTATTTAAAATTCATTTTGAGATTTAATCAAATTGAAATTATCAAAATGAATTGTATTGTCTGTCTATTATGTTTAGTATAGGCCAAAATGATTTTTTGACGAGAACTCTTATACTAATTTAAAACATGGTTGTTGTGCAACAAAAAGTAAGGTTATCGAATTACGGCTAGGGTTCGCGAGCTTCGTGCTTTAATGGCTGCGCTTGTGTTACCGTGACCTAATTCGAGTCTTCACAAGATGACTACGTATCTCAAAGTTGAGAATCAAGCCAAAAACGTAGTTCTGAGATGAGGGGTCTGACCCTTTATATAGGCTGTAGGAGCCTCAGAATCGTAGTAGGGTTTGGAGACTTAGTTGACAAGTCACCGTTATTGAGGAAGGTTCTGACTCCTTCCTTATAGGAATTAATTTCCATGTTGAATTAGGTGCCTTGGAGGCTACACAATATCCCTGGGATATTCCAGAACGTTCCTGGTTTCTAGAACGTTCCTGTTTTGTGGATCAGGCCCGTGTTATAAACAAGCTTATAACGGGCGTCCCCGGTTTGGGCTGTTCTTTTGGGCTTAACCACTAACCACGAATTTAATGCCCAGCTAGGGTTTCGGGCCTCATTTATGAGCCAATAAATACTATATTAATTATGTCTTTAGGGATTATTTTTCACCCATATCATTTGCCCTCCAACTTCTAGGAAAACTTGATTTCGTAGAAGTTTATAGTCAGTTCGGCCCTACCAGGGTATCGTCTTACAATGAAGTGTGGAGCGACCTACACATTCACAACGACTAAGATTCTCTCATAAGTTAATACTTAAGAAAGTTAAACGTTCCTTAACCTCTCGATCCTTTTTCTTAAGATTTCTGGGCCCTTCGGGAATAGGATTAGTGTCGTTTCGAGCTCATAGACACTAATCCAAGTGCAATTCGTGCATAGGATCCTTTATCATAGATTCATTAATGATGTATTTCCCTCAACTTTTCTAAGTTAGGGTTAATATCAGACGGTCATTGCTCATAAGCCTTAGTAAGGGCTAATTTTTCAGCAAAAGACACTAATTCAGCCCTAATCGAGGCTAAACAACCCTAAACGGGGCTACAAAGGCCTTAACCGAGGCTAACTAACTCATATTTAATGTGATTACTACTAGGATATCCACCCTTAACCTTGAGATAGGTTAATTTTAGAGTTAGAGTCCTTAAACGTCGATAATCGAGGTTAATCACCCCCTAATTGCGATTAGCGAAACCCTAATCCCAAATTTTGGAGTCAAGCCAATCTAATAGAGATTCTTATAACCTCGTGGTTGTAGAAAGAATCACGTAAAATTCTCATTTTTGAGTTGTCTAGGCAAGAAATACGGCCTTCTGGGCAAGGTGTTTCAAACACCTTCCTGATTTCAAACACCCTCCTGGTTTCATACACCCCTGGCATTTCTAAACTAAAATTTTGAAGTTGAGCTTATATGATAGGGATTCTTATAATCTCCTGGTATGAGCAAGAATCACATGAAAATATGCATTTTTGAACGTTTTAGAGGCGAAATACCTCATTCTGAGCTGGTTTTCAAACCAGAGTTTGTTTCAAACACCTTCCTTTTTTCAACTTCTTGAAACCACTGAGGGACCTACCTAGGCTTGTAGAGAACCTTGCAAGGTTTCCAAATCCCAAATTTGAGGACAAACGGAGCATTTTTTAGCATTCCTGAGGGTCATGAAACCACCTAGGGGGTCCAGGTGTTCAAAACACCTGACCAAGGTAGTCTGGTCGACCTACCCTGGTCGGCCATTCGGCCAAGGGGACCTGGTCGGCCACCCCTGGTCGGCTGGGCCCCATGATTTTTTTTTTTGAATTTTGGCCAAATTTTGATCGTTGACTTTGACTTTTAACCTTGACTTTGACCAAAGCCAAAACTTGTTTTAAACTCCCCTCCTTGTTTCTAGAGTGAGTTTACAACACCTTGGTTGATTTTGTGATCCTTAATCATAAACAACCTTCTTCTTAGTTTTCAGGACCTTCTGGGTTTTAACTTGTTCTTGAACTCTTAGTTTCAAATAACCTTGGGCTATACTATGGCCCTTGGCTTGCTGACACCCTTTCATACTTACAATAGGGTGTTTTAAACAACCTTGGACTTGCCCCCCCTTTGCCATGGAGGTCTTTGTTTCTTTATTTGTTTGTATAGGGATTTCTCTCGTTTTCAACACCTGACTTCAAGTCTAGGGTACTATGGTCGGTTTTTATCCTCGATTTCATTCTCAAGGACTTTAAAACTCCTACCTTGTTTGTAAGGCCGTGACTTGGCTTGATTCTATTCAATGGTTCCTGAATTTTAGGCCTTGAATTCAATCAACCGGCTTAATTCAGGACATACAACCCCGTTGGCCATCTGGGCTTATATTTTAGGCAGGATTTCAAAACTCCCACCATTTTACTTAGAATCTATCTTCCATATTTCTATAAAGTATTAGATTTTTGGCTAATCTTTATATTTAGTGCCTTAATCATGGATTTTTGGCTTAATCCTCTGTTTAGGCTTATTAAGCATAAGTTAGTTCAACCTCTTAGGTTGTTAACTATGTTGCTGCTCCAGCCTGCATTTCCATTCATTTCTTTCGTTTATTTTCACGAATTAGATCGTTTATTTGACCCAATTTCGAGTTCATAACGCCTTTTTCCTGCTGTTTTTGACTATTTAACCTGTAAACGCGGGTCGTCGGAAAGATGACCTGCTATGAGGGGTCGCCCATTTCTTTATAAAAGAGTAGGAGTGGAAGTCATTCTTCACATTTCCTTCTTCTCTCAAAGAAAATTTCTCTCTGAAGAGCTCTCAAGATTCAAGCACCTATTTCAATTTCAGACAAACTTGATGGCAAGTGAAGGTGGTCAGAGCACCGTAGTTCCTTCTAAGAGCCTTCTCCAAGCAATCAACAGGAGGACCAAAGACAAGAATAGGAAAGGTAAGGTGTTTCCTCCTCGTTATCAATTAACTTTACCCCAACTCTTAGATGAGCCCGGGGACGTGTTTCCAAACAATGCGAAATTTGATTCTTTCATATTCCCTAGCACCTTAAGCGTAGGAGATATTAACGACCTACTCAAATATGAATTTCCTTCTGGTTTGAGACTCAGAATCCCTTCACCGGGAGATAGGACTTGTAATTGGCACCCTGAAAATTTATATGTGTACAAAGGGGCTATCACAGCTGGCCTTAGGTTTCCGGTTCACCCTTGGCTTGTTAGGTTGCTAGCTGAAGTTAAAATCAACCCGTGCTAACTATATCCTAACTCCTGGAAATTTATCTTCATTTTTATGGTTGAATGCATCAAGGGAGGCGTCTAGCATTCCTTTATTTAGACATTTGTTTGCTTTCAAAAATAGCCCTGTTACTAGGAAAGGATGGGTAAGCATCCAACATCGTACAAAGTCCCGAATGATTATCAACGCTGCCTCGGTGCCTGATTCATGCCACAATTGGAGGCACGAATTTTTTATCCTTAGATGGAAAGGAGGAGACTGGGGTGAATTTTTCAGGTCTAAATTCAAGCACGTGAATGATGAGGGTGTTAGTGAGCTGCAGCTCTCTAGTAAAGAAGTAGCCAATCGGGATTGGCTTATTTCAACCTTTCAAAATGCTCACTACCGCGAAGTTGTGACTGAGCATAACTTGATAGAGACCGGGCTTAGTAGTATCCCTCCCGAGGGTAATTCTTACTTTAACTCCTTTATTCTCATCATACTTGTTCTTATTCCAACATTGTTTTCTTTGTCTTTTCTTGCAGTTGCTGAGGAGATTGACAGCCTGCCGGGTCATGCTCCTCAGATTACTAAAAGGATGATTAAAAAGGCTGAGAAAGAAGCCAACCTTGATGACGTTCCAGTTCCTGAATTCCTTCAGCATTACTCAAAAGCTGGGAAAAGGATCAGGAGTTCGGACGGGAGTATTAAGACTGCATTTATGCATGAGTGGGGGATATGCGAGCAGGACGCTATCCGAGATAACCATCTTCTTGCTCAGGAATGGTCTCGGAATGCCATAGCCCCGGTTGACAAGGTTCATTTTGCAACAGCAACGGACCTTGGGGAAAATGAAAGCTTGGGGGCATTTCACGCCTATAACGTAAGCTTATCTCCCCTTATTTTTTGTTACTCTTACTAAATATTGACCATCATGGTTTAACATAACTTTTTTATGGTGTTTTATTCTTGTAGCTGAATGCTCATTTCCAGAACGCTATCCAGCTTGGGAAATCATATAAGGATAAGGAAAGAACTGCCCTCAAGGCTGCGGAGAAGCATTAGAAAGAATCTCAAGAATGGGAGGCTAAGTACTTCACCTCCGAAGACCAACTCTCATCCCTTAGGGGAAAATACGCAGCCTTGGAGAATAGGACCCAGAACAACGAGGATTCCATCATCCAGAACTACTTGGGCTCGGATACATTCCTTGCCTTCATTGATGAACATGACAGGGAGGTCCAACTGGACAGCATGACTATAGGTTGGGAAAAAGCTGTGAATAAGATTAGCCATGACCACAAAGGGGTCGTTTTTCCTTCCTTTTATCCAAGTCCTTAGAAGGTGACTGATGCTGATGACCTTGTTGAGGGTGCTGGAACTTCCTCTCATGCAAACAGGCGTGCTTCAGGCTCTGGGGCTAAGTGTGACAGCCCTAGATCCGGGGTCAGGGATCCAGGTCATCACGGTCCAATTTCCATTTAAACAAATTATATTCTTGGTACTTAAATAATTTAATGATGTTATATACGCATGCTGTTGACCCCACACTTATATCCACACACACACGCCAGTCATATGCTCAGAGAACAATATCCAACATGATAACAGTTAAAGTAAAGTTATTATTATTACAGACCCAAAATATATAAGTAGTGTTGCTGAATAATACTTCTACAGGAAGCATATTCACAACCACAATATATTACAATCTTTCCTTAGTTATCTTACACACGTTACACATACCCTGAATATTAATAAAAAAGGGCTACCTCGGGTATAGGCGACAGATCTCTATCGTACATCCCGACCCTTACCCGCTTCCGGGGCGTGGTGCGACGTATCGGCGGCATCGGCTATAGCTGTGGTGTAAACATAGGCAAGAGTGAGCTATACAGCTCAGCAAGAGATAATTTTTTTTAAAACTTGGTTTGGGTTAAACAATATATATATATATATATATATATATATATATATATATATATATATATATATATATATATATATATATATATATATATATATAAAAGAAAGACTTGAAAATACTTGATATGCATCTAATGAATATTTTAAATAAAATGTAAAAGGGTGCATTTGTAAAACAAAATGAAGAAAACATTTTCTAAGAACATTTATAATAAGGTTTGCATTAATAAAACATTTTTCTGAAAACATTTAAGTCATGCTTGAACAATAATAAACATGTCCAAATGTGCGTATAGAAATCTTGCTTGTGCAACCACACACCAACATAAACTTACTTATAATTAAATTCGACATCACTTTTCTTTCGATGCAAATATAATATCAGCTTCTCTTCAAATTCCTTAAAGCATTTACTTTTCATATTGTTCCTTCTTTTTTTTTTTACACATAAGATTTTACTGCCAAAAACATTTTCACAATCCCTTTTTAAGAGTTTAGGGGAATTTTCACCGTAACCAAATACGTCAGGACGATGATCAGTCGCCCTCCGTATCTGTCCCTTTTTACTACTAGTAGAAGGAGGAAGGTTCTCCACTGCATCCCCCTGGAGGAAAGTTCTCCACAATCCCCCCTCGGCAACACATGGGCCGGAAATATAATATTGCAAGTTGGACCGCATTGAACTCAGTCCCAAAGATTGAATTCCCCTTTTTATCGAAAACATTTATTCAGAAAATTCCTTTCATCATTCCATAACTCATTTACCTCTTTTATACATAAAGTACCTTGTATTAATCATGTTCATAAATCTTTTTCAGAAATTAGGAAACACGTTCCTTGCCCAGTGGCAATATGAAATCATATATGCGTAGACACATTTTCGGTGAAACCATTTTTCCAAGCATTTATAATTTATTAAAGCAAAGTTTAAAGAACTCTTGCCTGGAAGGGTCGTAGGTATAACGTGTCCCTGGTCCGTCCGGCGATCTATAAACAATCCAAAATTATTCTTGTCAATCACTTGACATTTTTGATAAGCCAAGTATCTACTTTACTTAGCTAAAATACGTTTCTATGTTAACCCTTATTATTGCCATTATGAGCTGACACTTATTCGCTATCAAGGTACGTCATTACACTATACATGATAGATACTTAAGCTATATAAGTCTTAGGGTTTATTGTTTACTCGCGAAGATCATACCTCAACATTTAGTATCCATTTTCTAAGTGGTTTACAAAGTTATCACCAAGTGTCCTTTTTGTAGGTTTCTTCGCACTTAACCTCGATTCAAACATTTTTATAAAATTGAAAAATGCTTATTTTGACATGAGGTTTTCTCCCACACCTTCCTTATGATATATAATATTTAATTACCTAGATTATCCACTGAATTTATCAAGTTATAGGGGTTCAATTGTTTTTACAAACTCGCACTTACATTTCTGAAAGACTTTTAGTAAATCAGCTATATCTCCTAAACCGTACGTCAAAATGCTTCGATTCTTGCGCTAAAACGATCTATGGGTCGAAATCTATAAGGGTGGGTTAACTATTCATCAAGGTCAGGAGCTATTTCTCTCGGGTATTCTCTGTTTTAAGTGTTAAATGCAATTTCGGCATTATAACGGCTATAAATCGGCTAATTCCAAAATTTCCACCTTTCCAAATCCATTGCTCAACTCATATTTCAATCCCTACACCATGTGGTCATCTTACCATCCATGGTTACAAGCACAACATTCATTCATATTCAACCAAACACTTATATATACTTAGATAATCATGCTCTCTAACTTTAACATAAACTAATCTCATAAGCCATGCATAATCTCATATTCAAGCTAGGGTTTCAAGAATATCATACCTTCCTTGGTGTATAAGTGAGCTTATCAAGCCTTGTTTGAACCTTATCTAGCCTTGGCTTCTTCAAGAGAAGCCATGAAACAAAGAGTTAGTTTATGTAATTACTATTCATCATCACTTTCTCTTAAATTTTTGGATCATAATTAACTTAGTAAATGATGATGAGTTTACAACCATACCTTCTACTCTTCTCCCTCTTTAATATAGGCTATTAATTGTAATAATTGCTTGGTGAAATCTCCTTCCTCCCCTCCTTTCTACACCTTGGCCGAGAGCACCAAAACAAGGGTGTTTGTTTTTTTTTTTTTTTTTAGCTAATACTCATCTAGTCCTTGTATTATTGATATTAATACTTGGATGCATCTCTTTTATGTGTTGTCAAACATCCAAGGGTGCCACTTGTAGGCTCCAAAACATGCATACCCCTTTTGGTATTAATACTAAAAGACCTTCTTATTTATGGCTGACTTGCATTTAAGTCCCTTGAATTTCTCCTTTTTCCCACCAATTATATTCCCTTGCACTTTTTAATAATATAATTATAATATTATTATTATTATTATTATTATTATTATTATTATTCATATATTATAACTGTTTATTTATTTATTTCTCTAATGTGGCACAATTTCCTTAAATCAATATTAACTCCAATATTCCTTGTTTATTTCCTCTTTATTTCTTGCTCTAAAAAAAATGTCCTCGCGCTTTCTCGAATATCCTCAATCTCTTTTACAAAATCACTTAACTTGTACCACATATCGATTTTGATAACATGAGATTAACTCCCTTTTTCCTTAAATACCATAGCTCCCTTTTTAGACGATAGATTATTCTTATCTAAATCTTCAACCAATTTCATCATTTATTGCACATAAACCTTCGAATCCAAATTCGTTAAAATATTCATTCATTAAAAGTACATCATAGCCATGATCACTATTCACTTACATACTCATTTACAACAAAAGTTTTAATTCTTCCAAAAATCTAGGTTCTTACAGTCTCCCCCCCTTAAAAGGATTCCGTCCCGGAATCATGTTGAAAATAGATGTGGGTACTTTTCTCTCATAGCGCTTTCTAATTCCCATGTGGCTTCTTCTATCCTTCGATTCTTCCAGAGCACCTTAACTATTGGAATAGTCTTGTTCCTTAGGACTTGCTCCTTACGATCAACAATCTCTACTGGCTTTTCCACATAAGTTAGATTTGGTTGTATATCCTCAACTTCATATTCTAAGACATGACTTGCATTAGGTCTATATTCTCTTAATAGAGATACGTGAAACACATTATGAACATGCTGCAAACTTGGGGGTAGTGCTGACTCATATGCAAGTTTTCCCACTCTCTTAAGAACCTCAAAAGGGCCAATATATCTGGGACTTAACTTTCCCTTCTTGCCAAATCGCATCAATCCTTTCCATGCGACACTTTTAACATGACATAATCTCCCACTTCGTACTCCCTATCCTTTCGTTTAAGATCTGCATATTTCCTTTATCTATCCTGAGCTGCTGCTAAGCGTCCTTTGATAAATCTAACTGTATCCCGTGTCTTTTGAACCAATTCTGGACCCAAAATCTTTCGTTCACCTACTTCTTCCCAACATAAAGGGGATCGACATCTTCGGCCATACAAAGCTTCATATGGTGGCATTCCTATGCTTGAATGATAACTATTGTTATAGGAAAACTCAATCAATGGCAGATGATCATCCCAACTTCCTTTAAAATCCAAAGAACAAACTCTCAACATATCCTCTAATGTTTGGATTGTCCTCTCACTCTGTCCATCCGTTTGTGGGTGATACGCGGTGCTCATATTCAATTTAGTTCCAACACACTCCTGGAAACTCCTCCAAAATCTAGAGTTGAATCGTGGATCTCTATCTGATACGATAGTTACAGGAACACCATGCCTGACTATGATCTCCTTCAAGTATATGTCTACAAGCTTATCGATTGAATATCTCTCGTTAATTGGAAGGAAGTGAGCTGATTTGGTTAGCCGATCTACAATTACCCATATAGCATCGTGGTTAGTTTTAGTCATTGGTAATCCTACTACAAAATCCATTGCAATATGTTCCCATTTCCATTCAGGAATCTCTAATGGCTGCAATAATCCACTCGGTCTTTGATGTTCTGCTTTCACTTTTTGACATGTTAAGCACCTAAGTACCCATTCCGAAACATCCTTTTTCATATTTGGCCACCAGTAAAGTTCCCTCAAATCCTGATACATTTTGGTGCTACCTGGGTGAATTGAATACTGGGAATTATGGGCTTCTCGTAAAATCTCATCTTTTAATTCCTGAACATTAGGAATCCATATCCTTGATGCGTACCTCATGATTCCCTTTCCATCTCTCTCACATTTGATCTCCTCCCCTGTCATTATCTCCTCAGAGGACTTCTCTTCTTCTTCCATCTTCTTTTCTTGACACATCCGAATCTTTTCTAACAACGGTGGTTGGATCCTAATTTCCATTAAACTCTCTTGACCTTCTTCTGGTGTTTTCACTTCGATTTCTAATCTTTCAAGATCTTTGATCAACTCCTCGGATACAGTTACCATCTTAAGCTTCTCTTTTCGACTAAGAGCATCGGCCACCACATTGGCCATCCCGGGGTGATAGTGAATCTCACAGTCATAATCCTTGATCAATTCTAACCATCTTCTTTGCCTCATGTTTAGTTCTTTCTGAGTAAATATGTATTTCAAACTCTTATGATCAGAGTAGATCTCACACCTTTCCCCGTACAAATAATGCCTCCAAATTTTCAAAGCAAATACTATGGCAGCTAACTCTAGGTCATGGGTAGGGTACCTCAACTCATATTCCTTCAATTGTCTTGATGCATAGGCAATCACCCTACCATGCTGCATAAGTACACAGCCTAAGCCCTTAAGGGATGCGTCACTAAAAAATACGAAGTTCCCTTTCTCATATGGTAAAGTTAGTACTGGAGCTGTTACTAACCTTTTCTTCAGCTCCTGAAAACTTTCTTCACACTTATCAGTCCACACAAACTTCTCAGTTTTACGAGTGAGTCGGGTTAACGGTGCTGCTATCTTAGCAAAATCCTGCACAAATCTCCTATAATATCCAGCCAATCCTACAAAACTTCTTACCTCCGTTGGGGTCTTTGGCCTTTCCCAATTTGAAATCGCTTCTACTTTTGCAGGATCAACTAGCACTCCTTCCTTACTTATCACATGTCCTAAGAATTGAACATCCTGCAACCAAAATTCACACTTTGAAAACTTGGCGTACAACCGCTCTTGCCTCAAGGTTTCTAAAACTATCCTTAAATGTTCCTCATGTTCCTCCTTAGTCTTTGAATAAACCAATATATCATCAATGAAGACTATAACAAACTTATCCAGATATTTCTTGAAAATCCTATTCATTAAGTCCATGAAAGCTGCTGGGGCATTAGTTAAACCAAATGACATAACCAAAAACTCATAATGTCCATAACGTGTACGAAACACTGTCTTAGGAATATCCTCAGGTTTAATCTTTAGCTGATGATATCCGGATCTTAAGTCTATTTTTGAGAAATACTCAGCTCCCTTCAATTGGTCAAACAAATCATCTATCCTTGGTAAAGGATATTTATTCTTGATCGTCAACTTGTTTAACTCTCTGTAATCTATGCACAGCCTCATGCTTCCATCCTTCTTCTTAACAAACAAGACAGGTGCTCCCCACGGAGATACGCTAGGTCGAATAAAACCCTTATCAAGTAATTCCTGCAGTTGGGAAGCTAATTCCTTTAATTCGACTGGGGCTAGCCTATACGGGGCTTTTGAAACTGGGGCTGCTCCAGGCACTAGGTCGATAGCGAATTCTATTTCCCTATCAGGTGGCAATCCAGGAAGATCTTCTGGAAATACATCCGTAAATTCATTGACTATAGGAATCCTACTAAGGTTAGGTGCCTTCTTAGTAGCATCTATCACATAAGCTAAGTACGACTCACATCCTTGGCGTATCAATCTTTTAGCTTGTATGCTAGTCAGAAATTGTTTACCTTGCCTTTGCCCTTTAAACACCAATTCTCTACCTTCTGGTAGTTTTATCCTTACTTTCTTTCCCTTGCAGTCTATATTAGCTTCATTCTTTGATAACCAATCCATACCTAGAATAACATCAAATTCTCCTAATTTTAGAGGAATTAAATCTACGTGAAGCCGACATCCCTCGATTTCTAGGTCACAATCTGGGTATACTTGTTTAACTGGAATGACTTCCTGATTAGCTATCTCTACCCGTAGAGGTTCTTGTAATGATTCTCCTTTAAGTTTCAATTTATTAGAAAAGTCTTGGGATATAAAAGATTTGGTCGCTCCCGAATCAAATAAAACATTTGCGCTTAAAGAGTTGAGTCGGAGCGTACCTGCTATCACATCCGGATGCCTCACTGCGTCCCTCAATGTCATATTAAATGTTCTGGCAGTAGGAGGTCTATTTGAAGCAATACCACTTTGCCTTGTCGCAGATGAACCACCAGAACGGCAGTCTCTAGCCATGTGCCCCACTTTTCCACATTGAAAACAGTTGAGGTCTCCCTTGGTATTAGTGTTTGTCGATTGACATTTGTCGGAATAGTGCCTTTTCTGTCCACACTTGTAACAAGTTATTCCTGGCAGTCTACAGACACCCGTGTGCTTCCTACCGCAAGTTGTACAATCCGGTAGAGGTGGTCTTGATTGGTTAGGTTGGGATGCTCCTGAGGGTTTACTCCCCTGATTAACCGTCTCGTTTTGGCTTCTACTAAACCCTGGACTCCTCGTATTCTGAGACCCCTATCCTTTCCTGAATTTGTTAGGGAAGTTTCTCCCAGTTGAACTTCCTCTCTGGCTTTCAGCTTTCCTTTTCTTATTCTCTCGTTCTCTCTATACCTGTTCACTCCCCGCTTCTATAATTGATGCCTTCTGAACTATCGCAGCATAATCCGTCAATTCAAAGGCC
Organism: Saposhnikovia divaricata; assembly: GCA_036435485.1. Classification (NCBI taxonomy): domain Eukaryota; kingdom Viridiplantae; phylum Streptophyta; class Magnoliopsida; order Apiales; family Apiaceae; genus Saposhnikovia; species Saposhnikovia divaricata. The sequence goes on from CM071596.1 coordinate 90,972,769, forward strand.
GCCACCCGGTTCTGTATCCACGGTTTCAATCCCAATTAAAACCTCCTTGCTCGCTTCTCTTCGGAGTTCACAAACTCCGGCACAAATCTAGACAGTTCTGTAAACTTGGATTCGTATTCAGCCACTGAGAGGTTATTCTGCTTCAACTCCAAGAATTTCGTCTCCATTTGGTTTTCCAGATATTTGGGAGAATACTTTTCTAGAAACATCGTGGTAAATCTCTCCCACGTTATCACTCTCGCTCCTTCCAAGTTCCTTTTTGACTCCCACCAGTAATTTGCTTCTCCCTTCAGGAGATATGTAGCAAAGATCGTTTTCTGACCCGCATCCACGTTCAATATCTCGAAGGCTTTTTCCATCTCTTTTAGCCATGCTCTGGCTAACACTGGGTCCACAGTCCCCTCAAATTCTGGGGGTTTTAGTGACTTAAATGCACGTAACGAATTGGCCACTGTGTTGGGTGGAACTGGTGGTGGTTGAGGGTTCTGGTTCACAGCTAAATTCTGTCTCAATAGGTCCATAAATTGATTCAAGGGGTCTCCCCTTTGGTCCCCTTCCTGTTCAGTAGTTTCATAATCTTCCTCTTCATAATCCGACTCATCGATAGCCCTTTCATTCTGTCTAATATTCTCTACAGTATTGCTGCCTTGGTCTGCAACATTTGGATTTGCTCTTGTATTCCTTCGAGGTGGCATGATTCTGAAAGTAGATAAATAAAATTTTTCCATTAATTTCCCAAATTTAGAGCATAATGTCCATCATTTCCATATGCAGTAATTATACCATCAACTTACACATTTTATACACCATTATAATCAATATCCAGATATAAAACAACTCAACCGAATATAAGTAAACTACGATGGTCAAGATAAATACGCTACAACCTGCGAATATATTTTTCATTAAAATAGATGCTTCATAATGTACATAGTTTAAACCTCAAAAGATACTAATACATGCTACTGATACAACAAAAGTGCTACCACTAGTCCTCTAATCAAACTAGGATTAATACAGTAAATACTAGACTAATCCTCAAAATGACACCACTAAGGTGACTATAGTCTGATTAAGGACTAAGAACTCCCACTGCAACTCACGGTAGCCCTGCTCTGATGATATCCCTCAGCTGGGCCATAGCAGACAAGATAACCTGATCTACCTCATCCCTCCACTCTGGCGCCCCTCTCCCTGCTGTCAACTCCCTGATACGAGTAAGTGACCTCATCTCAATACTGATCAGTCCTGCGGATATCCCCTCTGGAATCTGGGCTGTCCTGCCCGAAGGCCCAGTCAACCTCTGCAACAACATATCCACCATATGACGGGACTCTGCCAATCGTCCCTCCAAAAGCTGATAGTCTGGAGATATAGTAATATGAATAGCATCTCCTGCTGGTGGATGAGCCTGCGGTGGGGGTGCCTCTATAGGTGAAGGTGGGACTACAGGTGGGGGTGGATCATCAAATGGAGCTGTATCTGGCTCTGACTCCTCTGAAGGGTCCGAGTCCTCAAAAGGGTCTCTCTCCTCCTCAGGGTCATCCAATGGGTCTGGACTCGGTGACGGTGATAGTACAGATGCTGGCACTGGGGCAGGTGGTAGGGAAATCATCTGGATGTCTCTAAATACTGGCTGCTCCTCTGTCTCAGTCTCAATCCTAGGACGCCTAGATGGTGGAACGTCCTCCTCCGCAACCTCTGGCCTCACTCTAACGTGACCTACCTGATCCGTCCCGACTGCTGGTCTCGGTCCTCCTACGTATGGTACTAGTGCCATCGAATAATCTGCCTCACCCAATCTAGCTGGTGGTCTCTGTCTCTGAACACGGGGTGCTGATGACATAGCATCTAAGTACTGATGCCTAGCTCTAGCTCTAGCTCTCCTTCTCAAACCTGCTATGACATGTGAAGGGATCTCAACACCGCGCTCCTCTAATTGTATAGCCTCCTCCTCAGAAATCCCTCGTCATCCATCATGACTCGCCTCACCAGTCCGCTCCTCCTCCTATAATGAGACATAACTTACATCAGTAAAAATATATATAATCTTAATCCATACTTAGGGTCAGTACTATATCCGATAGCCCGACCTTGAACTTGATAGGAGTTCCCACGTTTTATTATATTTATATTCGTACCATGCCATTTAACTCTCTCGTTCCTGAGCAATATGACTCTGGGCTCTGATACCATTTCTGTGACAGCCCTAGATCCGGGGTCAGGGATCCAGGTCATCACGGTCCAATTTCCATTTAAACAAATTATATTCTTGGTACTTAAATAATTTAATGATGTTATATACGCATGCTGTTGACCCCACACTTATATCCACACACACACGCCAGTCATATGCTCAGAGAACAATATCCAACATGATAACAGTTAAAGTAAAGTTATTATTATTATAGACCCAAAATATATAAGTAGTGTTGCTGAATAATACTTCTACAGGAAGCATATTCACAACCACAATATATTACAATCTTTCCTTAGTTATCTTACACACGTTACACATACCCTGAATATTAATAAATAAGGGCTACCTCGGGTATAGGCGACAGATCTCTATCGTACATCCCGACCCTTACCCGCTTCCGGGGCGTGGTGCGACGTATCGGCGGCATCGGCTATAGCTGTGGTGTAAACATAGGCAAGAGTGAGCTATACAGCTCAGCAAGAGATAATTTTTTTTAAAACTTGGTTTGGGTTAAACAATATATATATATATATATATATATATATATATATATATATATATATATATAAAAGAAAGACTTGAAAATACTTGATATGCATCTAATGAATATTTTAAATAAAATGTAAAAGGGTGCATTTGTAAAACAAAATGAAGAAAACATTTTCTAAGAACATTTATAATAAGGTTTGCATTAATAAAACATTTTTCTGAAAACATTTAAGTCATGCTTGAACAATAATAAACATGTCCAAATGTGCGTATAGAAATCTTGCTTGTGCAACCACACACCAACATAAACTTACTTATAATTAAATTCGACATCACTTTTCTTTCGATGCAAATATAATATCAGCTTCTCTTCAAATTCCTTAAAGCATTTACTTTTCATATTGTTCCTTCTTTTTTTTTTTACACATAAGATTTTACTGCCAAAAACATTTTCACAATCCCTTTTTAAGAGTTTAGGGGAATTTTCACCGTAACCAAATACGTCAGGACGATGATCAGTCGCCCTCCGTATCTGTCCCTTTTTACTACTAGTAGAAGGAGGAAGGTTCTCCACTGCATCCCCCTGGAGGAAAGTTCTCCACAATCCCCCCTCGGCAACACATGGGCCGGAAATATAATATTGCAAGTTGGACCGCATTGAACTCAGTCCCAAAGATTGAATTCCCCTTTTTATCGAAAACATTTATTCAGAAAATTCCTTTCATCATTCCATAACTCATTTACCTCTTTTATACATAAAGTACCTTGTATTAATCATGTTCATAAATCTTTTTCAGAAATTAGGAAACACGTTCCTTGCCCAGTGGCAATATGAAATCATATATGCGTAGACACATTTTCGGTGAAACCATTTTTCCAAGCATTTATAATTTATTAAAGCAAAGTTTAAAGAACTCTTGCCTGGAAGGGTCGTAGGTATAACGTGTCCCTGGTCCGTCCGGCGATCTATAAACAATCCAAAATTATTCTTGTCAATCACTTGACATTTTTGATAAGCCAAGTATCTACTTTACTTAGCTAAAATACGTTTCTATGTTAACCCTTATTATTGCCATTATGAGCTGACACTTATTCGCTATCAAGGTACGTCATTACACTATACATGATAGATACTTAAGCTATATAAGTCTTAGGGTTTATTGTTTACTCGCGAAGATCATACCTCAACATTTAGTATCCATTTTCTAAGTGGTTTTCAAAGTTATCTCCAAGTGTCCTTTTTGTAGGTTTCTTCGCACTTAACCTCGATTCAAACATTTTTATAAAATTGAAAAATGCTTATTTTGACATGAGGTTTTCTCCCACACCTTCCTTATGATATATAATATTTAATTACCTAGATTATCCACTGAATTTATCAAGTTATAGGGGTTCAATTGTTTTTACGAACTCGCACTTACATTTCTGAACGACTTTTAGTAAATCAGCTATATCTCCTAAACCGTACGTCAAAATGCTTCGATTCTATGGGTCGAAATCTATAAGGGTGGGTTAACTATTCATCAAGGTCAGGAGCTATTTCTCTCGGGTATTCTCTGTTTTAAGTGTTAAATGCAATTTCGGCATTATAACGGCTATAAATCGGCTAATTCCAAAATTTCCACCTTTCCAAATCCATTGCTCAACTCATATTTCAATCCCTACACCATGTGGTCATTTTACCATCGATGGCTACAAGCACAACATTCATTCATATTCAACCAAACACTTATATATACTTAGATAATCATGCTCTCTAACTTTAACATAAACTAATCTCATAAGCCATGCATAATCTCATATTCAAGCTAGGGTTTCAAGAATATCATACCTTCCTTGGTGTATAAGTGAGCTTATCAAGCCTTGTTTGAACCTTATCTAGCCTTGGTATAGCTTATATGATCAAGAGAAGCCATGAAACAAAGAGTTAGTTTATGTAATTACTATTCATCATCACTTTCTCTTAAATTTTTGGATCATAATTAACTTAGTAAATGATGATGGGTTTACAACCATACCTTCTACTCTTCTCCCTCTTTAATATAGGCTATTAATTGTAATAATTGCTTGGTGAAATCTCCTTCCTCCCCTCCTTTCTACACCTTGGCCGAGAGCACCAAAACAAGGGTGTTTGTTTCTTCTTCTTTTTTTTTTTAACTAATACTCATCTAATCCTTGTATTATTGGTATTAATACTTGGATGCATCTCTTTTATGTGTTGTCAAACATCCAAGGGTGCCACTTGTAGGCTCCAAAACATGCATACCCCTTTTGGTATTAATACTAAAAGACCATCTTATTTATGGTTGACTTGCATTTAAGTCCCTTGAATTTCTCCTTTTTCCCACCAATTATATTCCCTTGCACTTTTTAATAATATAATTATAATATTATTATTATTATTCATATATTATAACTGTTTATTTATTTATTTCTCTAATGTGGCACAATTTCCTTAAATCAATATTAAATCCAATATTCCTTGTTTATTTCCTCTTTATTTCTTGCTCTAAAAAATATGTCCTCGCGCTTTCTCGAATATCCTCAATCTCTTTTACAAAATCACTTAACTTGTACCACATATCGATTTTGATAACATGAGATTAACTCCCTTTTTCCTTAAATACCATAGCTCCCTTTTTAGACGATAGATTATTCTTATCTAAATCTTCAACCAATTTCATCATTTATTGCACATAAACCTTCGAATCCAAATTCGTTAAAATATTCATTCATTAAAAGTACATCATAGCCATGATCACTATTCACTTACATACTCATTTACAACAAAAGTTTTAATTCTTCCAAAAATCTAGGTTCTTACACTAAGGCCACTCCCCAACATTCAGGATCTAGTTCTGGGAGGCACCCTTCAAAATCCCGTGGGAAGGATCAAAGTGGCAGTTCAGAACGCCCTCTAGCCGGCCGAATTCGCGAGCCCAGATCGGTGAGTGTTACCAGTTCCTCGACTTTGACTTCCAAGAGCAGGGAAGAAGGTGAGATTGGGTCATCCAGTGAAGAAGAAGTCCCTGTTCAGGTTGCTCCTCCCAAAGCCAAGAAACGATTGGTGAAGACTGCTTCTGTCAAGAAGTGATTATCTTTTGAGCCTTGCATGGCTTATGTTTGCCTCATGTGGCTCTTATTCAGTTCTCGTTTTATCCTGACTTTGCTCATGGTCCTTCATGGACTTATATTTTATTCGTTGTTGTTTGTAACTTATAACTCTGTCCCCTAGGGGTATATTATCTTCATGCTTGTTTCCTTTAATTCATACGTTCCTTTTTTTTTACGGTACTTGGTCATCCTAGACTTACACACATCAGGTGTTTGGTACATCATTAAAATCACAGAAACGTAGAATGGAAATCAAACTTGTATTAATAACGTGAAATGGGCAAAAAGCTAAGTCCTTACTAGGAGAGCTTAAACATAATAAATCTTGAGATTCGAGGCGTGCCAAGTACGAGGCACCTCGCTTCCATCCAAGGTTTCCAACTTGTAAGAACCTCTTCCCAACGTTTTGCTGACTCTATACAGCCCTTCCCAATTAGGGGCTAACTTGCCTGTCTGTCCAGCTCCAGATGCTTCTATCTTCCTTAAAACCAAGTCACCTTGTTTAAAGAACCTTTCTTTAACCCTATGGTTGTAATAAAAAGATGCCCTCTTCTGGTGCTCTACATTGCGGGCATTTGCTTCGTCCCTGACTTCATCAATTAAATCAAGGGCAAACCTCATGCCTTCCTCATTGCTTTCTTGCTCATATGCTTCCACCCTTGGAGACGCATGAGAGATCTCCACGGGCACTACTGCCTCTGCTCCATAGGCTAGCAAAAATGGGGTAGCTCCTGTTGTTACTTTACAGGTGGTACGATATGGCCATAGAATAGGCAGCAGCTCATCCACCCACGTGTTTCTTGAACGTTCGACCCTTTTCTTAAGTCCATTAAGGAAAATCCGATTCGCTACCTCAGCTTGCCCATTAGCCTGAGGGTGAGCTACTAAAGTGAAGCGAAGTTCGATGGCGTTCTCCTCACAATACTTCTTAAACTCCTCATTGTTGAATTGGTTCCCATTATCCGTCACAAGGATTCGTGGGATACCGTATCTGCAAATTACGTTCTCCCAGAAGAATTGGGCAACTTGTTGGGTGGTTTTCTTAGCTAATGGCTTAGCTTCAATCCACTTGGTAAAATAGTCGATGGCCACTATCAAGAACTTCCTTTGTGCTGAAGCTACAGGGAAAGGACCTAGAATGTCCATCCCCCACATGGCAAACAGAACAGGAGAGTTAATCGACGTTAACATCTTTGACGGCTGCCTAACAATCGGAGCGTGTTTCTGACACCTGTCACACTTCTTGACATAACTTTGCGCATCTGCCAACATCTGTGGCCAATAAAACCCCAGACGGGTGATCTTATGGGCTAGGGCTCTGCCCCCAAGTGTTGCCCACAGATCCCTTCATGAACTTCCTTTAATGCTTCTTCTGCCTCTTGGGGCCTCAAACACTTCAAGTACGGGATAACAAAAGACCTCTTGTAAAGGATGCCTTCAATCAAGACATATCTCAATGCTCTCACTGATAGTTTCCGCGCCTCCGAGGCGTCTTTGGGAAGCCATCCCGTTTCCAAATGTGCCTTGATAGGATCTATCCAACAACTTCCTATATCGATGGGTGCCACCAATTTCGAATTGATGGAAGGGGCCTTCAAGACCTGGTAGTAAACACTCCCTGCATAATTCTCTATCTCAGAAGAGGCGAACTTTGATAGGGCATCGGCCTTGACGTTCTCCTCCCTCGGAATGTGCTCCATATAGCATTTATCAAACTGAGTCATAACGGCTTTCACAACCCTTAGGTATTTTGCCATAGTTTCATCCTTGGCTTCGAACTCACCATTCACCTACGATACTACGAGCCTCGAATCTCCACAAACTTTAAGGTTCTTGACTCTCAATATTCTGGCCAAGCCTAATCCGGCTATCAAGGCTTCATATTCAGCTTCGTTGTTGGTTGTTGGAAAGTCCATCTTCAAAGCATATTCTACTAAAAACCCATCGGGGCTTTGCAAGACCAGGCCTGCACCACTAGATTTTGTTTTTGATGCCCCATCAAAATAGAGCACCCAATATTCCTTCTGATCAGGTACAAGCTCCTCAACTTTACCTTCACCTTCTTGGCTTGACACTATCTCCTGCCCCCCGACTTCTTGGTTGTCGATGGTACATTCAACCACGAAGTTAGCTAATGCCTGAGCCTTGATGGCTGTCCGAGGCTTATATGTGATATCAAACTCCCCGAGTTCGATCGCCCATTTAATCAACCTTCCACTGGCCTTGGGGCTATGCAATATACTTCTCAACTGCTGATCCGTTAGGACTTCAATCTTGTGTGCCTGGAAGTAAGGTCGTAGCTTCCTTGAAGCTGTTACTAGCGCCAAAGCAAACTTCTCAATGGGTGAGTAATTCAACTCAGCTCCGTGCAATACCTTGCTCACGTAGTAGATAGGCTTCTGAATTTTGTTTTCCTCTCGAATGAGAACGGCACTCAATGCTTGTTCGGATATCGCTAGGTATAAATATAGGGTCTCTCCAGGACTAGGTTTGGCCAACAACGGGGCCTCAGCCATGTACTTTTTTAGGTGTTCAAAAGCCTCTTGGCTTTCTGAAGTCGATTCAAAATTCTTTACTTTCTTCAAAGCCTGAAAGAAGGGCAAACATTTGTCGCCAGACCTTGAGATGAATCTTCCCAATGCAGCTATTCTACCAGTCAACTTCTGCACGTCCCTCACAGAACGGGGTGGTTCCATATCGAGGATCGCCTTAATCTTATCCGGGTTGGCTTCAATGCCACGTTTTGAAACCATCAAGCCCAAAAACTTCCCTGATCCAACGCCAAAAGCACACTTGGCCGGATTTAACATCATCTTATTGTGCCTCAAAACTTCAAAAGCCTCTCTGAGGTGTTCAACATGGTCTGCTGTAAACAAACTTTTGACCAACATATCATCAACGTAGACCTCCATGGTTTTCCCAATCAGATGGGAAAATATCTTATTTACCAGTCGTTGATAAGTAGCTCTTGCATTCTTTAGTCCAAAAGCCATGACAAGGTAACAAAAAACACCAAAGTCAGTTATGCAAGATACCTTCGGGATGTCATCTTTGTGCATCCTAATCTGGTTGTAGCCGCTGAAACCATCCATGAAACTCAGCATTTCGTGCCCTGCCGTGGCATCTATTAGTGTGTCAATCCTTGGTAAAGGGAAGCAATCCTTAGGGCATGCGTCATTCAAATCGGTGAAGTCTATACACATCCTCCACTTTCCGTTGGCTTTCTTGACCATCACAGGGTTAGCCAACCATTCAGGGAACTGAATCTCCTCAATAAAACCAGCTTCCAAGAGCTTGTCCACCTCTTGCTTAATGGCCTCTTGCCTTTCCGGAGCAAAGTTCCTCTTCTTCTGTTTTATTTCCTTCCGCTTGGGGTCGACATTCAACCTGTGAGCTATGAGTTGGGGGTCTATCCCTGGCATATCAGCTGCCGTCCAAGCGAACACATCTCTGTTTTCTTGTAGGAATTCTACCAACTTGCCCTTCAAGGGTTCTTTTGAAGACTCTCCAACATACGTAACTTTTTCAGGGTCTCGGGAATCCAGAGGTATAGGAACCAAATCTTCTGCCAGTTTCCCGCGGTGTTCATCATCCCCTCGGACATCCATGTCTTCTATCGGGAGGACCTGCCCCCTACTCCATCAGCTCTTAATGCGGCCACATAACAACTTCTGGCCATCTTCTGATCACCCTTCTGTTCTCCAACGCCATTCCTAGTTGGAAACTTGACTTTCATGTGGTAGCTTGAGGCAACAGCCTTAAACGCGTGAAGTCCAGTCCTTCCGAGGATCGCATTATACGTGGAAGCTACTTTATGAACCAGGAAACTTAACATCTGAGTGGCTTCCTTGGGCTCCTGTCCAATAGTAATTGGTAGCTGGATGGTTCCTTCAACATTGGATTCGACTCCATTAAATCCATATATAGGCATATTGTTAGGAGTCAACTGCGAGTCGTTATATCCCATCTTCACAAATGCATCATGAAACAAAATATCGACAGAAGCACCATTGTCTATCAAGACTCGCTTCACCTCTGAATTTCCAATTACTGGAGTTATGACCAACGGGTCGTCATGGGGGAACTTCACCCCTTCCAAGTCTGAATCGTCAAAACCAATCACTACTTCAGTCTTTGCACGTTTTGGGGCCTCTCCCACGATGTGCATCACTTCCCTGGCATATGCCTTTCGAGAGTTCCTTGTTGTGCCAGCCGCAGTCGGGCCTCCCCAAATCATGTTAATAACTGGCCCTCGTGGCTGGGGGTTACGATCACGATCGTTATCCCTTCTATCATAGTCTCTCCTTTGATTTCCACGATCTTCGCCTTTCGTGAACCTGCTCAAATTTCCTTTTCGGATCAAGAATTCGATCTCGTCATTGAGTTGCCTGCAATCATCGGTGTCATGTCCTATATCCTTGTGGAACCTACAGTATTGATCCTTGTTTCTCTTGGCGGGATCACCCCTGAGTGGCTTCGGCCATCGGAAATCCTTGTCTTTCTCAATATCCATCAGGATTTGACTCCTAGGGGCATTCAACCTCGCGTATTCAGAGAACCTTGGCCCCAAATTTTTCTTAGGGGCAGAGTCGGAGTCCTTGCTAGTCCGGGGATATTTGTCCCTAGCATCGTACTCCTGCTCTTGGTTCCGCTTCCGGGTATTTCCGTTTCCTCCATTCGTTGTAGGGGCTTCTGCCTTCCTCATGCTCTCTTCCGCTTTTATGTATTTACTCGCCCTTCTTTGGAGCTCAATCATGCTCTCAGGGGGATGTTTTGCCAACGACATCTGAAAGTAGGTGTTCATTGTTCCATTCTCCAGGGCTATCATAGCTACCTTGTTCTCCAGGTCTGAGACGTTCAATGTCTCCTTGGTGAAACGCTTGAGATAATCCCTCAGGTTCTCATTCTTCCCTTGTTTCACTTGCATGAGAGATGCAGAGCTTTTTTCATGGACTTTTCCACTAACAAACTGATTGATGAAAGCAGTGCTCAACTCCTTGAAGGAGCCAATTGAGTTTGCAGGCAACCGGCTATACCATCTTTGAGCCATGCCTGCCAGGGTTTGAGGGAACGCCCTACACTTAAAAGCGTCGCTGGCGGGTTGTAACAACAGCGCATTTGAGAATGTCCTGACATGATTCGAGGGATCACCCGTTCCATCGTATGGTTTTATCGTGGGCATCTTAAATTTTCGGGAAACATGAGCGTTCATCACCTCCTCAGTGAACGGGGGTGTGGGATCGTCAGGGTCTCCGAGTGACATCAGGTCTTTGGGATCACCCCTGGGGGTTTCTACCCTTGTAGCTCCTCCAGTTGGGGCATCAGCCCTTCTTTGTCTCCTTGAAGATCTTTCCAAATCAATAAAGGGAATCTCCCTCGAAGTTGGAGGGGGCCTATTCTGATTCTGTCTTTCTTGCTCCCTGGCTATGTCGTCCTTCAGCCTTTGGATCTCGGCCTCATGGGCCTTGATCCTCTCAGCAGCTGTTTGAGGAGGTCCATCATGGATTCTTCGAGTCCTTCCCATAGGCTCCTTGCTTGCACGTCGCCTCCTCGGGGCTTCATCACGATCATCGTCCTCAGACGAGGAATCATCAGTGTAAGGTCCGGAGTAATCATAATACCCTTGCTCAGGAGGGGCTAAACCCCTAATATAGGGAGGCTGGTACGACTCAGGTATCTGTAGAGCGTGACCACTTGGTCCCGGATCCCTACGATTTGGAGGGTATTTAGGCAATCCGTATAACGGATCAGTATTTACGGGGAGTGCAGCGGTGGAGATCTGAACTCCTGAGTTTGGGGGACGGCTATTTAATGGTGAGATCACCATCTGAAGCTGATTGGTCTCCCGTCCCGGATGGACGTCCACTGGTAAGGTTCTCTCAACATGGAGATTCGTCCCAATGGGTTGAGAAACTTGAGGCTGAGTGGTTGTCTCTGTTAATGGGGGTACATACCCTTGCTCCGTAACAACGGGTGGAGCGGTGGAGATGGCTGGTGGATCAGAAGTAACAGGAACGTTCTCGGTTGTCGTTCTTCGTGTGTTAACCATGGTTGATGTTGTCTTCCCACAGACGATGCCAAATGTTGTGGAACAAAAAGTAAGGTTATCGAATTACGGCTAGGGTTCGTGAGCTTCGTGCTTTAATGGCTGCGCTTGTGTTACCGTGACTTAATTCGGGTCTTCATAAGATGCTTACGTATCTCAAAGTTGAGAATCAAGCCAAAAACGTAGTTCTGAGATGAGGGGTCTGACCCTTTATATAGGCTGTAGGAGCCTCAGAATCGTAGTAGGGTTTGGAGACTTGGTGGAAAAGTCACCGTTATTGAGGAAGGTTCTGACTCCTTCCTTATAGGAATTAATTTCTATGTTGAATTAGGTGCCTTGGAGGCTACACAATATCCCTCGGATATTCCAGAATGTTCCTGGTTTCTAGAACGTTCCTGTTTTGTGGATCAGGCCCGTGTTATAAACAAGCTTATACCGGGCGTCCCCGGTTTGGGCTGTTCTTTTGGGCTTAACCACTAACCACGAATTTAATGCCCAGCTAGGGTTTTGGGCCTCATTTATGAGCAAATAAATACTATATTAATTATGTCTTTAGGGATTATTTTTCACCCATATCAATGGTTTTGTGATCAATTAAATAATTTACATGTGAGATATAAACATTGTATTGATTTTTAATTTAATAAAAGAAGCGTTGTTTGATTAGGACATGATATTATAAATTAGATCATAGATTCAATACAAATAATTATGAGATTAATATTTATACCTATATTAATGAAAGATAGATATTTAAAAAGAGAATAATAAATTGTATACAATACACAAATTATAATTATCGATTAGTTGAATTTCAGGACTGTAAAAATGATTGAATTTAAAAAGATAAATTTAAAAATTAACTAATTAGATTGTATTTAACAGAAATTTAAAATAATAGGTTAATAAAAGTGAATTTTTAAAATACGACTACATGTAATGTACATATACATAATTATATAATTGTTAGTGGTTACTTATGGAGCTTCAAGGAAGAATTAAATATAAAATTATACATAATACATAAAAAAATCATAGATCATGTATTTCATGTTAACAATCAATTTGTAAAAAATACTATATATAAGTCATGTGTTTCTCGATGGATACATCACTATCAGTAGCATCACTAACAACACATCGCTAACACCATTACCACCATCACTGCCATACCATCACCATATCGTCACTATCACACACCACCATTAGAATCACGAGCAAATCACTAAAACTTTTAATGCAATCACATCAACACCACCCTTTGCACCACCAAAAAATCAAAATGAAAGCAGAAATACTATACATTCAACTTGATCATCACCAAAAACTGAACCCAAATCACTAAAATTTTAAATGCAAATTACCAAAATTTCCAAAATCTGAAATCCTGATAGTGTTTGGAGGTTCTGGTGTTGACGGTAGTAGAGTGGGTGTAAACGACATCGATGGGGATTTATAAACTCGGACCTTATGTGAGAGGACGAAAAACAAGATGAATGAGCTAGCGGAGTAAGGTGATTAGAATTCGGTTGTAAACGTGTTCGCAAATTATTTTTAGAGTGTTGGTCGATTTGATGACACGAAGGAAATGTTAAGTGAGAAAGGTGTATAAATGTATACACACAATGTATAAGTGGAGAAGAGGTGGTGATGACATTAGTGTATTGTCGAAAATGGTGTAAAAAAATCTTCAAAAATAGTAGAGGTAGAAGGGTAAAGTTGGAGATGTAGGTTACATTTGAATGTGCACCACCACTTATACCACCAAAATTAAAGCAGAATCAAAGAACATTCAACTTGAATCACCAAAATTATAATAAAAGTTTGGAATACAAATTACAAAAAATTTCAGATATGAAATTTTGATAGTATTCGAAGGTGTTGATGATGACATTGATGGTGGTAGAGTGGGTGAGAACGACATCGGTGAGGATTTATAAACTCATTTATATTGTGAGAGGATGAAAAATGGAATGAATAAACTATCGAATGTGGGGTCGGGAATGTGGTTGGAACTCAGTAACAAAAATGTTAGTAAATTATTGCTAGAGTGATGATCGATTTGGTGACACGAATGAATGATTGAGTGAGAATGGTGTATATATGCACACATTATACATTTGAGCATGAGATTATTTCTCAGTCCTCATCATAATATGAGTTATCATTTAAGCACTTTCATATATATGTCTACACGTAAATCTACTAAGACAAGGACAAATTTTTCAAAATACTTATTGTTTTGTCTTTCTAAACTAAATTTTTAAAATTATTTATAAAAATGCATACGAATTCTTAAGTGTAAATAAAATGTTACGATCATATTTGAAATTCAGGTAAGAAATTCGACTACTATCAGTCTTTATAAAAGATATATTTGATAAAATATATCACACTAATAACGTATAATATTATAAAAATTACGAGTTATCTACTTCAAAAAAAAATTGAATTACACGAGTTTAAATGGTGCCCGTGCTTTGCACGGGTTTTCATGCTAGTTATATTTAAAATTGATTTATGATATTTTAACTATTTTGATGTGTTGTTCTTTGTCCATCAATCCTTTTTTGCATAATCCTAAAGTGTTGTTGATCTTAATTTTTATTATTTTTGTAATATTAAAAAAGTAATTATATCTTACTTTTAATTAATTTAATAAATGTTTGAATATAATATAAATGTTTATGAATTGTTAAATATTAAATTTAAAATATAATAATTTTATATAATATTTATATAAAATAATATATTGATAATAATTTAGATCTTGGATCATATTTCTGAAATTGGCGAGTAACTTAGATTAAAAAGGATGAAGGCCCAGAATACCACAATTAAATATCCATGACCAAAATACCTACCGCCAATTTGGGGAGCCCTAAATACCCACGGGACACGCTACTGCCAATGGAGCGACAGGGAGAAACGCCAGTGGTGCAGGAGTGTCTTGAAGACATGCGCTAATAGTAACAGAGCAACACACAGATACGCATACATCAGTGGCATGTCAAGCTGATGATACGCTAGTGTGACCAGCATATCTCACAATACGCATCTCTGAGTGGCGTGTTGACGTCACCACACGTCATCGTCACTTTTCACGGGTCCTCTCGCTCGAATCGCTCCAAGGCGATATTTTGGGCGATTTCCAGCAAGTCCAGCAACGCCGTTCACCATCATACAGTCATTTTCCAGTCGAGTAATGTATACCATTTGACTCGTAATTGCATCCTCTAGAACCCTATATTTTTTTTATGGATTTCTAATGTTTGATTTTAAAAACCTAAACGGAACCTTAACCCCAAACTAGCGATTCTTAGTTTTCCGACGAGGTTCGTACAAGCAAAGAGCAAGAGATCCGGATAAATCGTTTGGGCAAAACAAAGAGCAAGATGTGGTCTTCGTTTTGATGTGTTCAGAATGGGTGAAGGTGGCCGGACGAGAAGACAAGAGACGGAGAGAGTCGAGAGAGGTGGGGAGAGACACGAGAGATGAGAGAGTTCGGGGAGAAGAGAGAGGTGAGAGATAGGCTACACGTAGTAGCGTATTCCGTGGGTAGTCAGGACCAACCATTCCGAAAATCAGTATTTTGGGTCATGAGTACCTCATTTTAAGGTATTTTGGTCATTTCTCAATTAAAAATTGGATAATTTGATGATTCAAATTTGGATCAATTGTTAGAAGGGACGGTACTGCAAAAAAAATTTATTTGCGGCAAACAATTGTTTGCTGATTGCGGGTTAGAAATGACCTTAGTTCATGCAGCGGGGGTGGAAATTATTTTTGTCAGTACCCCACAGTGAAAAATATAGCAGTAGCAGCAAGCAAATAACTACAGTAAAACCTCTACAAATTAATAATCGATAAATTAATAACCCATTATAAATTAATATTTTCAAAATAATTTTTTGGTCCCAACATAATAGCGAAAGTGTAAATTTAACCTCGATTAATTAACAATCTCGTTAAATTAATAAAATTTGCCGGTCCCGACATTATTAATTTATAGAGGTTTTACTGTACATACAAAAACATTGAAACTGAGCACCTAAATGCATGAAAAGGAGATTAAAGTTCACGAGAAGGAAGCAAGAGTTGGATTTATGCATTCTTACACTGAATTCTAAATAAATTGCGAGTTTCCATAATCGTGGATTGTTCCCCACTTACCAATTTTCTTTTGTTCGTATCCTTCGTTGGCATAACTAGAATGCTCTCTCTGTTGCAAATTACAAATCTTTCTTATGCCCCCCCTGTTTTCCTATAATCCACTAAAACACTCACTATCTAATAGTGGCATACTCCTCTATGCACCCAACAAATCATATAGTGCTGCTGCACTAACTATAAGCAAAACTCTTTAATTTGCACAAATTCTCTAATCTACCAACCAATGGCAACGACACTGAGCAATGTCATAATATCTATTGGACTGGTTCTGTTTTTGCTTGGCAATATCAACCATGTAAGCAACAATTTTCATGGTGTGTGCATATGTGTGTGTGTGTGTGCGTGCGTGTGTGGTGTAAATCTGTGTAGCTCGATTGAAATTATCGTAACGACTAACGAGCATCCACTCTAATGCACTTGATGCTTTCAGGCTATCGTTACTGAGTCTCCTACTCCGCAGCCACAGCCCTTTAAAAATTTCCCTATGGTAAGATTTGTTTTGTATCAAATGAGGCCTTATTTCAATCTAACAGTACTTTCCCAGATTGTAACTAAATAAGTTGTTTAATGGTTCAGAATGGTACTACACCGGGTAGTCTCCATCCTCAAGGTAAAGCTAATGTGTACCTCTAGCTCTTGATTATATATTAGATAACAAGTTTCTGAACTTCAGATTTTACTCTGAATTGCACAACTTATTTTTCTAAAGCAAATTTTACTATTAGTGCTAGTTTCCACTATTAAAGCATGCCGTTTTATGGCATTATGAGCAATACGATGAATGATGTGTTGTAAATGTTCGAGTACTGCATGTATTCCACTATCTATACACCTAAGTATATGAATGTTGATGCAGAATGTTGCCCGCGGTGCACAGCAAGATACTCAAAGACACAATACAAAAAGCCATGCATGTTCTTCTGCCAAAAGTGTTGTGCAAAGTGCTTGTGCGTGCCTCCAGGAACATATGGAAACAAGAAATTCTGCCCTTGCTATGATAACTGGAAGACAAAGAGGGGAGGACCTAAATGCCCTTAGTTATATGTATGTTATGCCATATTTTTGGCATGTCTAATAATTTCCCAAATTTCTAATATCTATTAATTATTAATTCAGATTAATAATTATTACTTAACTGCTAAGTTTTATCCTCTCCCTGAAACGAGGAAAGAATCAATCTCAATCAATCAATAACGGAAAATATTCTCCAAATGATATTCTTCAAATCAGGAAGATATCACAATGATAAGATTAAATCAGATAAAATCAGTAATTACCAAGATTAACGAAGTTTATCCCTAAAGTCTCTAAGGGATAGACACAAATCAATTTCACAGAACTACGTGGGCTTGATCCTATATAAACATATAGGTACGTAGGCATCTTGGCATTATGGAATCCGATACACGAGACAAATCGAGACACCTGCCAAGTCCAGCCCCCTCTTTTTTCATAACCCTAAATCCCTAAACAGTCACATACTCATAATTTCGCTATACTATTCCAGCATCCCTCCGATTTCGTGCTGTTACGAAATTCCTCCAATAACATTTGGCGCTAGAAGGAGGGCAAATTTTATTATTCGTGGAGGACGAATAATTTTAATTCATTTTAGAGATTTGTGGGTTTTTACATAAAAAAATTGGGATTGGCTACATAGAATGCACGGCGGCAACTATACATGGACGACAACATAAATGAAAGGGCTATGGTGGTGGTACACTGATGTCAAAAAAAAAAAAACTAGCCACGTTAGTCAACACATCAGGCAAGTGAGGCAAAAAGAAGACAAGAGTGAAGGCACAAAGGCGAGGCCCACTAATGAAAGGAGAAAAAAAAAAAAAGCAGCACAACAGGAACGAAGCAAGGCAGCAGCAGTGCCAGTAATTCAAAAAAAAGTGAAAACCAAAGCAAGAGAATAGAAATCAATCGGAATCGGCCTGTATTAAAAATCAAAGATAAGTCCTCTAATTCTTTTTTATTTTTTCTACAATTAGCATTATTATTATGCCATGCATGCATGCAAGTCGTCTTTAAATATTTTTACAAGAAAATATTTATTATTCAGAAAATTCGTGCGAGCAATATATTTTAATGCTTGTAAAATTATTGCGATTTAGAAAATATCGTACGAGATATTTATGCTGATGACTTGCCGATTTTATGTTGATTAATTGCGGATATTTTACAATCCCGTACGAGCTGCATTATTTTCAAGAAAAAAATACATATACGAGATGCATTATTTTGCAAAAGATTTTCTACAAACAACGGAGCATTATTTTCGAAGAAAATAAATATCGCGACACTCTTAAAAGAGCATATTTATTATTGCATTTGGATTTGTAAAATTATTTTTCATATATCGTCGCGCATATATGTCAAAAATATTTTCAAACTTGCGAACTAAATTGTCAAGTAGGGTAGCCTGGACAAGCTATAAATTTCGCAATGCTACATGCTTAGTAAAGTGCAGTGCAGCACCATCTGGATTATTGAAGGCCCATGGCCAGATCTCTCAAGATCGCATGGGTGGAGGCATCCCTATGCACAATTACATTGAAGGCCCATGGCTAGATCTCTCAAGATCACATGGGTGGAGGCATCCCTATGCACAACTACATGTACATCTTATCTACATCGAAGACTCCGCAAGACACATCATTATGTGATTGCATCAAACACATCCTTATGTGGTTGCATCAGACACTTGAAAAGCGTGTATGCCAGTTCGGGATATATACAAGCGCCAAGGTCCTAACTAGACAACAATGATCGCAATGGATTTCAAACGAATTATTTATACTCGCACATTTGAAAACCTTGGCAAATATTTATCCTATAATGGTCATCGCATGCTATCACACTTGCATCCGCATACGCCTAACGAGCACAGTGGTGCTCTAAGTGTTTTTCTAATCATCTATTTTCAGTTTTTTCAGCAACTCCCGAAATTTGGAAGCTTGAAGAATGTTTAGTTCTCCACTGCAGCAAGCTACACTGAAGAATTGGGGGCTAGTTGTTATGCCATATTTTTGGCATGTCTAATAATTTCCCAAATTTCTAATATCTATTAATTATTAATTCAGATTAATAATTATTACTTAACCGCTAAGTTTTATCCTCTCCCTGAAACGAGGAAAGAATCAATCTCAATCAATCAATAACGGAAAATATTCTCCAAACGATATTCTTCAAATCAGGAAGATATCACAATGATAAGATTAAATCAGATAAAATCAGTAATTACCAAGATTAACGAAGTTTATCCCTAAAGTCTCTAAGGGATAGACACAAATCAATTTCACAGAACTACGTGGGCTTGATCCTATATAAACATATAGGTACGTAGGCATCTTGGCATTATGGAATCCGATACACGAGACAAATCGAGACACCTGCCAAGTCCAGCCCAAAAGTTCATGAAGTTCATGAAGGAATATGTGGCAATCACTCGGGGGGTAGTTCTCTAGCCCAAAAGATTCTTCGTCAAGGGTACTACTGGCCTACTTTGAAGAGAGATGCTTTTGAGTTCGCAAGGAAGTGTGATAATTGCCAAAGGATCGCTAACTACAGCAACGCTCCTGTCTCCCACCTCACCTCGCTAACGAGCCCATGACCCATCGCTATGTGGGGCATTGACTTAATTGGGGAGCTACCTAAAGTTAAAAGAGGTGTCAAGTACGCAGTTGTGGCTGTTGATTACTTCACCAAGTGGGTCGAGGCTGAGCCACTTGCCACTATTACTGCAAAGAAACTCAAGGACTTCGTGTACATAGCAATTGTGTGTCGCTATGGGATCCCTTATCAGCTCATATCAGATAACGGAAAGCAATTTGATAGCAAGGACATGAAAGAATTTTGTGAGAATTTGGGGATCAAGAAGAGTTTTTCAGCTGTGAGTCACCCCCAGACAAATGGTCAAACTGAGGCCATCAATAAAATCATCAAACATACTTTGAAGGCCAAGTTAGAGGAGAGCAAAGGCAATTGGCCTGAAGAATTACCAAGGGTCTTGTGGGCATACAACACGACCCCGAGGACCACAACTGGAGAGACTCCATTTTCCCTAACATATGGCTGCGAGGCCATGGTCCCTGTTGAGGTGGGCTCCGGGTCGTTTAGAAGGGAACACTACGATCCCGATGCAAACGAGGTGAATCATAGATTGTACCTAGACATGATAGAAGAAACAAGAAGCGAGGCTCATCTTCACCTCGCGGCTTACCAACAGAGGACAGCGAGGTACTATAATGGAAAGGTCAAAGCAAGTTCTTTAAAGACAGGTGACCTCGTGCTTCGGAGAGTCATGCCTAACACTAAGGTTCCGGGCCATGGTGTCTTTGGTGCTAATTGGGAAGGGCCTTACAAAATCTATGCTACTCTCTCAGAGGGAACTTATTACCTCACAGACATGAAGGATAAGGTCATTCCGCGAGCTTGGAATGCGGAACATTTGCGCAAATACTATCAGTGAAGGCGTCGCTCCTGGTAGTTTCTATCTATTTCGCATGAATAAATCCATACAAAATACTGGGGGGTAGTGGTCGTATAGACACCTTCCCTTTATGATGTAATGGCATTGGGCCTCGCCCCACTTACCACTTTTTTGGGCCTCGCCCCATTTATCAATTATTGGGCCTCGCCCCATTTATCATTTATTGGGCCTCGCCCCGCTTATCAACTTGTTTGGGCTTCGCCCCGTTTATCAATATAAAAGTTCAATTTCTTTACGAATTACTTTTTATTGTGCACTTAAAATGTACTTGTTTGTTTGTTAACATTAACATAATAAGGTCCAAGCCATCTCAACGATGCAAGGATCGCATTTGAAGTTACTGCTACAACAATCTAAGGAATCTAAGCAAAGTCATGCAAATTTAGTACTATTCAAGACAATTCAACATGCAAAGATGAAAAGTAAAGATATAATTTCGAGGCCAAGGTACTAAGCAAGCGAAGCTAAATTATTGGATGGAAAAGTTAAAATGCAAAAATTCATAAACAAAGGGTCTCCATGCGATCCCAGTTCAGTTGATGATCAAAGTTAAGGGGTTATCAAAGTTAAACAAAACAATATTACATGATTGCGAGACATTCAAGGGGTGTCCGCATCCCCAGTTCGATATTCAGAAACAAAGAAATAATTTAAGGGTTGGCGGCTTCAGCTGCTTGTGTGGCTTCACTAGCGAGCCTGGCTGCCTCCTTCGTATCCTCTTCTTCGATTTCCTTGCGAAGAGACTCTGCGAACTCAGCATTTCCAGGCGAGCTTCTCCCAGTCGAAGTCAGGAACTCTTCGGATAAAGGTCTTCATAAATTCGACCTGGGCGGCCTCCACTACAGCATCATGGTCAAGCTTGGCAGCCTCGAGCTCCTTCTTCAGCTTGCCAATCTCTTCCCCATGCTCTTTCCTAAGAGTCTTTTCGAGCTCCTCTGCCTCCTTCAAGGATTTGCTGAACATATTCCTCTCATCAGTGATTTTCTTGAGCTCGGATCGCAGAGACGCGGTTTCTGTCTCGAGGGCGAGTCTATGAGTCTTCATCAGCGATCTCTTATCCTCTTCCTTCTGAAACTTAAGAACTGAGACCTCCTTCTCAAGCTTGGCTTTGGCGGATGCAAGGGTCTTCAATTCCTTGAGATGAGAAGTTTGGCGGATAAACGCTTCAGACAGACACTTGGAGAGAGATTCAGCATTATCAATCAGCTCGGCCCCTACCCAACTCGTACACTCCTCTTCGGTAGCATGGTTATACCCATGCTTCGCGAAGAGGTGATGGACAGGGGTAGCAGTGGCTGGATGCTTAGGAGCAGGAAGCACAGATTCATCTTTCCTGGCCTTCTTGGAGATGTGATCCTCAGGGGTACCCTGGGTTCGCTGAACGATCTCGGTGTTCTGCGACAAAGGTGGAGGAGGTGGCAGTTCAGCAGTTTTTGGTTTTGAAGGGATTGGAGCAGTCTTCGCGACGGGGATGGCCCCGCTTTTTTGGAGAAAAGGGGGTCTGCGGCCGCTTTTACCCGACATGCCTGAAAAATGGAAGTAAAATAACATTAGAAGCATAATAATATAAGTTATACAAATGCGAGAACAGTAAGGATGAATGCAGTGTTAAAGTTAGCGAGGACGGAGTAATGATCATGTTATGACGAGGAGAATACCCTCGCTTGTGGTAACAACAACTCGAGAGGACGAGGCCTCCTCGCGAGCCTTTCTTTTTAAGGAGGTCTTCTTCGCTCCTGAGGGCCTCGTTTTCGAAGGAAGACCGACCCCTTCTTTCAAAAAACCGCACTCGATTAGGTTCTCGAGGGAAAGAAGAGTTCTAATGTTGCGGGCCTCCCGTGGGGTCTTCAGCACGTCATCAGCACGTTGCTTTTCTTCGCCCTTCAGGACGGTTCGCACTTGACCAACTGCGATCTCAGGAAGGATGAGTTAGCGCAAGGATCGAATGAAAGGAGGATGAAATTAAGAGGTTAAGTTCCATACCTGGAAGATAGTTAAAAGAAGTCTTGACTCTAGGCACGTCGTGGACATAGAAATAAGGACCTTTCCACGAGCCGGCATTACTTGGGGCACTGTGATATAGTTCTTTTTTGTTGAACTCTGGCCACATGGAGAAATAAACGTAGCCAAAGTCTGATGCCCCGCATCGCTTCAATTGCAAAAAATAGCCCATGGTCCTCGCATCCAACTCAGGATAGCCGAGCTTGTGGTAAAGGATGTAAAGGGCAATCATGGCTCTGTAGCCATTGGGATTTATTTGGATTGGGGCAAGATGGTACGTTTCACAAACATCCCTAATAAAAGGGTGAAGGGGAGAAGATACGCCTATCTTCATCATTGCAGAGGTCAGAACCATACGAGGCACTCTGCCACCATTCTCTTGATAATCGAAGCGGTAGCATCGCATCGCAGACTTAGGGAGAATAATTTTGCCTTCTGGCCTGAAAATGTCGACCGCCTTAGATAAAGATTCTGTATCTAGGGTCGTTGACAGATCCCTGCAGCCTAGGACGCGAGGTTGGCCAGGTTTCACTTTCGAGCCTGGCTCAATGTCTTCAGGACGAGGACCGCCAACATATATGGTCCCCTCTAGCTCAGGCTGGGGAGTTGGTTCGTAAGGCTCAGGAGAAGCTTCTGGAATGTAATTGTAGTCAGTAAAATTGACGACCTTGGCTACTTCATCGAGGCCGACATCATCAGATGAAGGCTCTTCGTAGTCAGAGCCATCAGAGTTGGCTTCGTTATCAGCACCTCCCTCGATGTCGTAATAGGCATCGCCTAATGAATCTGTTGGAGAATCACTTATGTGAATGGGCGACACGGTTTGTGATGGAGGCATGGTTCATGGTGGAGGCGCTTTGGAGAGAATTTCCGCTGCCCTAGCGCTGAATTCATCTCCTTTCTTTGTCAAAGTTGCGATGTCATGTTCGATGTCAGTCATGGTGTGAGGCTCGTTCTCAACTGGGAGTACATCCAGAGATTGATCCCGCGAGCTTGAAGGGTGCTTTGTTCTCCATGAAATCAAATCAGAGGCACTTCACGGGTATATTCTTCGTTAGACCATAAAGGATCGAAGTATAGTTTGAACGAGCTTTCGCTGGTGCTCGTAGCTTTTGCGATGTTGGCTGCGGCAGCATCGCTGATTTGTATATGAGGCATGGGAGAAGGTGTCCTTGAACTATCGTCTTGAGACATCTGAAAAGGGTGAAATGATTAAGTGTGTGCTCTTACAGAAAACAAATGAAGGAGGAAAGAAACAAGCGAACAGAAAGGCTCTATGTGTTCTCGCATCGTTCACAGAGAATATGAGGGGTCGCAATCCTAAAGGGAAGGCTAACGTTCTTAACTTATGTTTCTATCTAAGTAATTACGGATCGCACTCCTACAATAGCGAGGACGGGTCGCATCATAAAATTGACATTTTGGGATCGCAGTTATTTGGGTTCGCATCGCATGCAATTTAAGTTATCTAATCATGCAATTACAATGAAGAACAGTAATTTAAATGCAAGAAGAGAAAAAAGACTTACTTTTTCTTGAAGAAGGTTGAAGAAATCGAAAGAAACTCGGGATCGTTGGTGAAAGAGCCTGAAAATTCTTTGCGTTTGATCTGGGAGCAAACTGACAGCACTTCAACAATGTGTTTGTGAGAATAAAAAAAGGAAATGATAGTGACAGGGGTATATATAGTCATCAGGAGAGAGAAAGACATGGGACACATGTTGAAATCTCGTCCGTTGGACACACATCTTGAGACACAACAGCTGTCAAAACCTTTCAAATTCTTGGGGTCGCGACTACTCCAACGGTTGTATCTGTTCTTGGGCTCGCTTCGCGGTGACAACTCGTATTCTTTGAGTCCACATCGCATCACCAATGGCAATATGGACTCGGGGGTAGTTGTTATGCTCAAATCTGGCATAATGGCTAAATTGATTTGATTAGCTAAATTGATGGTTCATAATCTATGATGGGCCTAGAAGATGAAGATTGGGTCGCTAAAGCCCATTATTGGAATCAGCCCAGCATGCCTTGGCAGTAATATTTCTATCACAGGAGCACCTCGCTTGCTTCATAATTGCGCCTCGCGTCTTTTCGCCTCGCTATGCGATGCCTCGCTTCTGCATCACATCTGTCATCGATAGCGAGGTCATCATTTCTTCTCTGGAAGGCTCATAGCCAGACTCAAGGTCGCATGAGTAGTTAAGCACAGGGATCGCTTCGCGTGGCCAGACCTCTCAAGGTCGCATGCAAGGGCTCTGATGGATCTTTCATTCCAAACCTATCCGTTCGAGGCCGTGGGCTTCTACAGCTGGATCATGGATAGGATTGATGACTCATTGCCACGTCAGCCCTAGCTACATGGGCTTGGACTTTGGCTTATCTCTTAAAACCCTAGCCCGCCTAGGTAACTTGTGGCCCAAGAACTACGTCAGGCTTGATCCCTATAAATAGGGTACGTAGGCACCTTGATACGAATGAGAAACAGTTTACCTGAAAACACCTATCAACCTCAGCTACATTCATACACACAAACCCTAATTCCTTTGTTCTTCTTTTGTTAGCAAAATATCCGTATTTTGCTCTGATAATCCAGCAAACCTCCAAAATATTGTTATACAATATTCTCCCTATAACAATGTACTTGTTCCTCATTTACATTTCTCCATTTCCATGTCATAATAGTCACATTTAGGCTTCTTTGCTACTACATGACCAGAAAGTCCTTGCTTGATTAGCACAAGGAGCACTTCCTGTTCCTGGCCAAATCTTGAAAACCAGAATACATGATCGATGTACTGCAGGTTTTGTACTTTCAAAGCTTCATGTGACACTGTCATTCATAATTCACCCAAATTTTAGTGTTCACATGCAATCCGACAGTAGTCTTTTTAAAATAGGATTTGTCTAGTGTGTGCCCAAATGCTAAGAATCCGTGTTTGATGAGTTGGAAAATTTTGATTAGTGGAGATTTTTGTGTATGCAAGGAAATCCATCATTATTAATAAAATTTCTACCAATCAAAATTTAACAACTAGATGAGCACGGATTCTTAACATGTGTCTTGGTCACATTAGAAAAACCGTTAAAAATATAATACAAAACTTCATGCATTTCTGGAGTCACCCGTGATTTTCTTTAAAATTTTAATTACGTTCTTTTCTTGTATTCCAATGTGTCATATCCTGTCCCTGTACCATTTAACAGTTTCAGCTGTATGCATGCAACAATTGATGGGTGAAATATTTGGGAAGCTGATGAATTGTTGATATTATAATATTGAAATTAGAAAATAAAAAGGTCATTAGTTCGAATTTTCATCCCCTTCGAGGCATTAATCCTTTCTCATATGGTCGAAAAGATCATTTGTTCGAATTCTCACAGACGGCTAGTCAGCCACCCCCTTACATGGTTCAAAATCTAAGGTTGGAAAATACATAATATAGCAGCAATAAAATGGAAAAGTGAACCAATACGTAAAACTGTATATTCGATACAATTTTTTTGAAGTACTGATTCACCTGATCATCAAAACTAAACTAAAAGCTTTTGTTGAATAATAATATAAAATATATTACTCACCGCTTCCCCTCAATTATACGATTACAAACATTTAGTAGAATGACCAAACCGAAAAACAAACATTTGATTTAAATAAAGGGGATGGATGGCCTCAAAACCTAACACAATAGATCAGCTGAATTTACTGGGGTAATTCATGATCTTGATTATTCTTTTTAATCATCGGAACTAAAGCTAGCGAAGAAGCTGGTAGAGCCTTCAATAAAATCTTGGAATTCTTGATTTGGCGATGAACCAAAGCAGCTTTAGATGACTTCTCTATGCGTACTTCTTTGGTCTTGATCACTGGAAAAACTTGTGGACTACTAGAAATGATCTCCGACGACTGTTTGGGCACTGGGAAGTAAAAATCAGTTGGAAAGAACTTGTATTGCAGTCCAGCCATGTTTATGATATAACAAGATTGTACCTCGTGACTCTATATTTATAGAGACCTCGTGACTCTATATTTATAGAGATTTTTTGGTTTTTTGGAACCATGGAATATACTTTTCATCTTGTTATTTTCGAAAGATTACGTGGTTGACTAATAAACTACCGCCGCCTGCATTTTGATTATTTATAATCATAATAATTTATTTAAACTGTTTTATTGATACTGTAAGTAAATCGGTTCAGTGATTCACGCTGGCCATTGAGAAAATAAAAGAAAAATGCTAAGGAACCAAATTTTTTTTACCAAAAACTTTCCCAAATGTCACATGTTTGATTTTAATTGGTTGTGAAAATAATAATGAGATGACCCCCTGTATTCACATAAATCACCCAATTAAAACATTCAATGTGTTGTTCCACATCATTTTAAAGAAAAATTTAGGAAATTTTTTTTGTCCCCTAACATTACTCAAAATAATATAAAATGGACAGTGGATTTATTTTCGTTGTGTGGCATGCATTACGACTCACAAGTCACAACGCCATTTGCCATGCGCGCACATTTCTAATACATATTGTTAATACATATTTTAAAAAATTAATAAAACATATTTTTATAAAAAAAATTCAAATTTTTTTTTTCTGAATAAAAAATTAGTATCTAAACTTTTATTGAAAAAAGAAAATTTTAAAAATATATTATGAAATTATGTTTTATTTGCATTTTAAAATGCGTGCAAAAATAAATTGGACAATTAAATCGGGACAAAAAGAGTATTTATTTTAGTTATTATTTCTTCCATCCACCTTTTACACTTTTTTTATGTTCTTCTCAATTCTTTATATTTTTACTTTTTTAAAATTAGTAAAATTTTATAATATAAAAATGGGTTTTTTTGAAAAATACCTAATGATTTTAATTTTTTTGCAAAAATACTATTACTTTAAAGTTTTTTTTGCAAAAATACGGACTATTTGAAAAAATTTTAAAAATACAGTAGGCAACTACAATCAACCTGAAGCAATTTTTTTGACAATTTAACAAATCTGATAGCAGCCCAAATCAACTAATTGCAACTTAATTATTTCAACCCAAATCCATCGAAATCAACCAAACGCAACACCCAAATTCACCGAAATCAACCAAACACAATTTCATTCAACATCAACCAAAATTTAAAACAAAAATCCCATATCCAAATATATTTGCAAACACAAATCAATCAATCATACTTCATCTTTTACATTATCAGAAGAAAATAGATCGGACCTCGCCGGAATTCCTTCGAAACTTGTCGGAATTCCTTTGAAGCTCTCTTTCCCTGGCCTGCGGTCCTGATCTCTAATAGATCGGAGAAAACAACTGAGAAGACAATAGATCGGAGAATTCGAAGCTCACCAGAATCATCAATTGATTCAAATACGAATTGGTATGTCAGAATCGGAATCGGAGGTGGTGGTGGGTGTGAGCGTGGTGGTGATGATATGGAGTTGTCGGAGTCGGAGAAGAAGGTGGTGGTAGTGTAGGTGTTGAAATAATAGACCGTATAAATATGTGAACAAGGAGTGTAGTGTTTTTGAAAATATAAATGAAAGAAACAAAAAGAAACCGTAAATATGCAATTAAGTTTGAAAGAACGTATATTTGCAAAAAGATATGTAAAATTCAGTTTAAATGGTAAATTCTCACTACAAGAAAAAATGGATCAGACAACGGTTTTTCTCCGTCGTGTGAAGCCCTTGAAAACCGTTGACTAACTCAATGTCGTCTGATACGCATCAGACAACAACAGCATAACCGTTGCCTGTGTTGCAGAAAGATAACAGACGTGATTTCAAAACTGTTGTATAAAAGCTGGTATAGACAATAATTTCTAGACAACACTTTTTAAAACTGTTGTAAAGTTCATGATCAGACAATATAAGTTTGAGCACGAATAATAAATCGTTGTGTGAAAATTTCAGCCAACACATTTTCGTCGAAGCGTTGTCTGATGTGTGTCGTCTAATTCAGTTTTTCTTGTAGTGTCTTTATAAAAATTAACTACATCCAATCATCCACTACTTTACTCCGCTATACTCATTTTATATCATGATTGGTCCCGATATTATATTCAATTTTCATATTTCTCTCCACTATTTTATACATTTTATTAATTTTTGTGCACAATTTATTTGTAAAAAAATGAGAGAGATGGAGTAAGTAGTATTTTTGCTGCAACATTTAGAATCGTGTTAGTTTGAATTTTATATACATAAGTTAGAAAAGTTTTGCTTAAAATTTGGTATTTGAACTAAAATTTAACAATTTAAAATATTTGTATCATATAAAATAGGTAGAAAGTCGGAATTTGAAACAGACAAATTATTTAAAAATGCAATAAGCTTTTTTTATTAGAGCTCCGTTCGGCTTACATTATTTTTTAGAGATAAGTTATTTATACTAGAAAAAAGTATGTAAATATGTATTTTTTTTCTGAAATAAATAACTTATTTTTGCAAGATAATGGAAGTTAAACTCCCCATAAATATTTATTTTTACAAAAAATATATAAATACATTTTTTTATTCAAAATAAATAATTTATAAGTTGGATTTAAAGGGCCAAACATGCCCTAGGTCAGAGTGTCCCAAATGAGGAAGAAGAGAAGCGGTCGAAATGGCTAGTGATTCTGGGACCAGTAACTATATTGTAGCCTATAAAATAAAGCTGAATCTAGACCACTATGCCTAAAGCTGATTGATTCTCCGCTTATACATTTCAGAATAAACAATTTTTTTTGCTAATTATTTAGATTATGTTATTATGCATTATTTCATGTGACGCAAGTTTGATGTTTGTACTTTAACATAAGGAGTAGAAGGTTTGATGTTTGTATTGATTAGATAATCGAAGCATCTGCCGTCCAAATTAAAATATGTACAGAACAAATTTACCTTCTATTACTATATATTAAACTTCAACACAAGGGCAAAAATTGCCACTTTAATGGGTGTGAAGTTACGGTTTTACCCTTATTTGTTAAAAAATCACAAAAATACCATCCTTTGATAATTATTTGAAAAATAGGGAAATTGTGTTTGTATAAGAGCATCTCCAAGGGCAATCCCTTTTCTTAACCCCTAAAATAGGGATTATTAAAAATATAGGTAATGAAAATTATGTTTCACTCCAATCATATACCCTATATTCATACCCTATATTTTAAATTTAAATTTTTTGAAATTTAAATTTTGAACATTTATAAATTAACCAATGGGCCTCCATAAATAAGCAATTTTAGCCCATCCTGATTATTCCCCAAAATACAACGTACATATGTTTGTTCCCACCCACCTATCAAGCACATCTACCTCCGAGCAAATTAGAAATTATTCTACAATGTCAAACAACATACAAATTATTAATGAGTTGATGAATGCAGAAGAGGAAGATACTCAAGCTCTATTAACGATGGTTGATGCTGCTTATCAATATCATCAACACCATAATGAAAATATGGTATCACATCATGGTGGATCAGTAATGAATCACCGTGTGTTTAATCGGAATAGAGAAGAAGGTCATGCTAGACTTTTCCAAGATTATTTTTCTGATAATCCCACATATCCGGAGGCATCATTCCGTAGAAGATTTCGGATGCGTCGATCATTATTCTTACGTATTCAAGAAGCAATTATAGTTCATGATAGTTATTTTACTCAAAGAATTGATGCTGTTGGAGTTCGTGGATTATCATCTTTACAAAAAATGACAGCTGCACTAAGGATGCTTGCATATGGAACGCCTGCTGATGCTATTGATGATTATGTAAGGATTGGTGAAAGCACAGCAATAGAGAGTTTAAAAAGATTTGTTAAAGCAATTGTCGAAATTTTTGGTGAAGAATATTTAAGGCGACCTACGAATGAAGATGTGGCTAAATTATTGGCTGAAAACAAACGTCGTGGCTTTCCTGGAATGTTAGGTAGTATTGATTGCATGCATTGGAAATGGAAAAATTGCCCGTCTGCTTGGCAAGGGATGTTTACAGGTCATGTTCATGAACCCACTATTATTTTAGAAGCAATAGCTTCAAAAGATCTTTGGATTTGGCATGCATTTTTTGGATTACCTGGATCGTTAAATGACATTAATGTGTTAGATCGATCCAATTTATTTGAACAACTAGCAGAAGGTCGTGGACCAAAAGTGAGATATACTATCAATGGGCATGAATATAATATGGGATATTATCTTGCTGATGGTATATATCCTTCTTGGCCTACTTTTGTTAAAACCATTCCATCCCCTCAAGGAAACAAAAAAAAGTATTTTGCAGCTGCACAAGAAGCTGCTAGAAAAGATGTTGAAAGAGCCTTTGGAGTGTTGCAAGCTCGATTTGCAATGATACGTGGACCATCACGTTTTTGGGATGTCGACACAATGAAATATATCATGACGACCTGTATAATTTTGCACAATATGATCGTTGAAGATGAAAGGGAATTGCATTTGTCAGATGAAATTTATGATTTAAATGAATCTGTACCTCTCGTTTCCACTAGCCGCACTCCTACCAAGGATTTTAATGAATTTATACAGGTGCATAAACAAATTCGGGATAAGCTGACTCATTTTCAGTTGCAAAATGATCTTGTTGAACATCTTTGGGAGATTCACGGTAAAGAAATGGAATAGTCCGATTTACTATCCGGCTAATATAGTTACATCATTTGTTCTGTTTATTTAATTTGTGTTACTTATATCTCTTGTTCAGATTAAAGCAGCAAGTATGTTTATGAAATTTTTATTTGAGCATTATGTTGCTATGTTGCTATGAACAGGAAGTACAAAAGTGTAGTTTATTAGTAATAGCCTGATAATAAATAAAGCAAGAACTGTCATTCAACCATAAAAAAAAAGATCCAGAAAATAAAACCTGATTATTTCAATCATAGTCTCATCAATACAACTAATAAGTAGTGTTCATGAAACTTTAACGAACATAACAAAACTAAATCCTCTTTTTCAAAATGTCAGCTTTAAGAGATTTATAATACTCCGCGAGGGGTGCCTCCATGGTACTAGTATCAATGCCCAAAATGGACATTTCGTACATACGATTTTCTCGTTCCTCCTTTGCTCTCTCTCGTTCCTCCCTTGCTTTCTCTCGTTCTTCCGCTGCCTTAAACCTTTCTTTCTCAAGCTCAATTAGCTGCTGAATTTTTTCATGTCTCGCTTCGGACAACTTACTCACTGTATCTTTCACTTGGGTTAAAACCGTAATGAATTCAACCTCTTTTGCATCATGTTCAGCCGTTTTTAAACGTTTAGCAGCCTTCTTACCCATTGGTCGTTCCATTCTTTCTTCACTTTCTGGGATGGGAGTGCTAGTAGACTGACTTTGGGCGCTTGCAGAAGATGCTGGGCTTTCAAGCGGAAATTTCTTGGTTTTTTTTTCCAAAGTCGAACTAAATTTTGGGCAGTTCCGCAATTCTGTCCAACAATGTATTAACTGGAAGGTTTTCTTTTGCAAGGTTGAGTACATTGTCATTGCGTTACGTACCTACACAATGGTGCAAAACAAACAAGTATAAAGCTCCAATATTTAAGTGATAACATAGTTATCCCCGAAATTAAAATTGTAATTGTAACGAAATACATGAATAAAACTACATTTACAGCGAGAGAGATGAAATATTAACGAGTGTAAGTGTATAATACTGACTATTTTGGAGGAAGACTAAAAGGTGGAGAAGCTTGGCACTTGTATTAAGACTTATACCTTCATGATTATATACAACAAGTAATGCTGTATGTTTCTACTTTCTGAAACGTTTCCATTCAACAAAGATGTAAAATATGACATTAGTCACCTGTATGTAAATTCAGAATAAATTGAGTTATGATTATAAAAAAGATAAAAACTCATGTGCACATGCAAAACTCATTCTACAAATATCTCGAATCTACTCAGGCATTGAACAATACTATTGGAGTATCATGGAAGCCCTCTGTAGAACATGAGGTGCAATGTTCTGTAGCAGCAGCATATGCAAGCCTTGACGATAATTAGTAGTTAGAAATCTCTATTAGCTGGGAATCTAATTGCCCTAAAGGCAAGGTCTAAATTACTAGAGCTGATAACAGAAGCCCTGGATATATCAATAGATTATACCTGTCTGGTAAATGGTTGCTTCAACATACCTGATCTTTCTAAGAACTTCGTCCACGTTTTAACAAAGAAAAATCCTAATAGCCTTGCGGAAACATTAAGCGAAGGAATGACCCCTGTGGTTAAATTCAACTTCATGACTATAACACTAAGCAAAATTCCCAACAGAAAGCTGACAACAAAAGCCCTGATAGTTAATTGATTTCTCCATGTAGGAACTTCCTTGTCCTTAAAGATCATTTCGATGGACATTACTTCTTTCTTTTCATTATCACAATCTTCTAGTCCATTTTTCTCTTGCACCATCACCTCATTATGGTTTAAAATTTGTCCTTCTGGCTCACGAGCCTGCCTTTCTCGGTCAGGGTAGCCATTCCTAGTGGCCTCATCGTTGCGAATGCTAGCCATTTCAGTTAAAAAATGGTTAGAAAATTATGGAGAATAGAGGTTTCTGAGTATCACTCTTTATAGAGACTTGGACAGTGATGTGCACCTTGAATGAAAGATACTCTGTTTGCACAATTTACAACTGAAACGTAACGCTAATAGCAAACAGCTTAGCCAATACGAGAGTCTTGACATTTCTATATTATTCAATGTACACATTAATTTCATTCCCACAAGTCAAAACAATCACATAATATGATTGTCTATTAATTCCTTCATAAACACTAATAATATGTTAAACTAATCTTAACATATTCCTTCATATGCTCACTGTAGTTAGACTATTGAGATAATCTTAACATCTACTATTATATTTCATGCAGGTTGTGTACCTTCCTCTAATGACACTGGTAAAGACATTTAAAGTAACTGCATTCCATTATTTACAGATTAGTATGCCTTTATACATTCACAAGAAACCAGCACATCAAATAACAAACTAAGAGAAACACTCACAAAGGAATGCGATCTTGCTGCTTTGCCTAAGATGGAATGGACACCTAATTTAAGCACAAACATTTTAATGTCTTGGAATCAAAATGGCTAAATGCAGAGAAAGAGTCGAACCAGAAATCTTCTTTTTCCACCTAATTTACCTCAAAATTCCAAGACACAATTTTAATGTTTAATTATTTCGACCCCAAATAAACAAGAGTGTCTGTCCCAATCAGATTATATGGTTACTTGATGAACAAAAATTAGTCAACTGCTAAAACAACTATTCTGTAAATATTTGGTATTTATATTTACAAGCGAGGCTGCGAGGCTATCAATTCGACCTCATGTAAAGGGAGTGATATGCATATTTCATCAATCTTAATTACTGTAAAACTCGAATTCAAATATAGATACATATCTGAGTATCTTTGAATTGTTGTTTAAAGGGGTTCTGAAAATTGGGTCTTCCACAGACAACAAACAGTACATATAATAGAGAAAGAATTGTACCTTAAGCGGAGAGAAATTTGTCCTGAATTGATGCAGGCCAGGAGATTGAAGAAGATGAAGAGCTATTGCGATAGTGGAAAATAAGAAATATCGAGATAGGCGGGAGAGGGAAAACAGCGGGGAAAACTGGGCGGCAGATGATGTGGAGGATATAGGGGGTCTATTTTTGATCCCTCAAATAAGGGATTATATTTTCTCTCCCCTAAAAAATAAAGGCGATGAGGGGTAGGGTTGGAGCTTTGTTTTTAAAATAAAATCCTTATATTTGTCCACCTAAGCACATTATAGGTAAGGAACTTCTAAGGTTGGAGTTGCTCTAAGGATTCGAACCTCTAAACTATAACTCTCAAACTCATGCCTTAACCAATTGTGCTATGGTTGATTTCGTGTTTTGCATAAAAATCCTATATGATAAACCACCTCTCTTCTCTTTTTGTCTCATCCTCTCATTTTTTTTAGTAAATGAAATGTTGGTTCATATTATTTCTAGAATATTGTACAGAAAAAATTATAAAAAAAATATTTTAATCGATTGAGTATACTCTGCAATTCACTTTTGCCACTTTAAATAATTGATATAGGAAAAAAAATTAGATTATTCATAATGCAACCGAGTCAAAAAAAAAATTTATTTACATGCGTCTCCACATAGTTGTTAAATTATTTAAATAAAAATAAGAGTAGATTTTACAAAATATGTAAATTTTAGTTATCAAATCATAGCATAATTAATAATTGCATTACATAATTTTTAGGTATTTAAAATTTAAATATTTGAGTCATATTAGAGGATTTTGGTCGACCAATTATTTAAAGTTTCAACGATTTAAATATGTGATTAATATAAATATTTAAATATAAAAAATTGAAATTATGGTAGAAAGATGAAAATTTTAAAAATATGCTCTATGTGATATATAAAAAAATACTATAACTCACATGCAAACTAAATCAAAAAAGATATAGTAAATATTAAAAAATTATAATTATTATTTAAAATGATCAATTATATTATAATTCGATTATAAAGTATGGTACATACGGATTTTTATACAATATTTAATATTTAATGGTTGAGTTAAAACATATACTTACATAAATATATCATAAAATTAAAAAACTTTGATTTTAGAATTCATGTACATGCAAGGATCATTAAGGTTGTCATATTTACATAAATTGAAATATTTAAAAAAAATTATAATTGAGTTAAAATAATTCAAAATTATAATATAAAAATATTTTAATTTCCACAATTTTTTATTGAAGTTCTTTATTGTGTAATAAACATTAGACTAAAACTAAATATTTAAGTTTAAAAATGTATATGTTTGGAAAAAATGATTGAGAAAAGTATGGTAACTTTTACTCAATATTAAGAGATTTTGTGATGTCTCAAAAGTCTTACATATACGAGTTTAAAAATGTATAAATGTATATGTTTAGAAAAAATGATTGAAACAACCATAAATATGACTTTTACTCAATATTAAGAGATTTTGTAATGTCTCAAAATATATTCTTGCATATACTATCAACTTTTTTTAACAAAATCAATGAGTTTACTTATACATCTATTACACACGGACAATTTTACTCAGATAATTATTTATATTATACTCAATTGTTCAATTTGATAAATTCATTTCATGCAATTGAAAATTAATTAATAATTTAATAATTATAAGTATTCATGTGATTATTATTGTATAAATATTTATCCAAATTTAATGAAATCTAAAAAAAATTATAAAATATTTGGTTAAAAAAAATTGGCATGCAATATTAAAAAAATAACTATAAAAACATCCGATAAATCAAAATCTTATCGTTATCATATTTTTAATTACAAAATTATATATATATATATATATATATATATATATATAATAATACCAGGAGATTGGGGAATCTTTCACTCAGAAACTTCAAAATATTTTTCTTAATTTTCCCAATTTTTGATTTTTTTTTATTAAAATTACATTCTTGAAATTAATAACATTTAAAATAGTTATTAATTGTACCTATTAAACTTATATTAAATACACTTTATTTTATACTTAATATAAAATTTAATAATCTTTATTAGAACATTATATTAATTATATTAATATAAAATATTAATTATCTATCTAAAAGTACAATTATTTCAAGATAAAACGATAAAATAAAATAATTAATATTTTCAAATTATAATCTTTATTCAAATTTGATGCAAACTTTTCGGAAATAATAAATAGACGATTTTAACATTTTTATTAATTCGTAATCTGTGGTCGTGAGAACCTGGATAAGGTACGAAAGTATTTAAATTTTCCAATTAACATGCGCAATTTAAATACAAGAAAATTTGTATAATTTACTTTTACACATGAAAAATTTACATAGGGGGTATGACCAATTCGTTTATATTAAACTAATACAACCTCTTTTAATAGTGATTAAATCCATGGACATTGTTTTATTATATTGTGTTGGATTAAATTAATATTCTAACTACAAAAATTCTTATATTATTACTAATCAATTAATCATGCATGTATGTTATGAGACGAGCATCGGTGTTTAAGAAGTTAATTAGTTATATTTAATATTTTATAAATTTTTATTATAAAAATTATGTTGACATTGTAATTTAGTATGAAAAAAGTAAGAGACCTTTATGGAGTTGATGAAGTTGATAATATGTTAGATGATATTCATTTTGTTTTTATATTTAATTTTAAACGACTCAGTGTTTGTTGAGATGCCAAGGATTTTTAAATTCATTTTTATTGGAGATAGAAAATAATTACATGCACATATTTTATTATAAGATTTAATATAAAATTATTATAATATGTGAGTACCATTTTGAACATGTGTCCATGAATTTAAATTTTATATTGCATTCAAAAAAGTTCTTATAAATGCTCAAAAAAATTAATCAAATGAATAAATACATGTCTCAGATCACTCCAAGAAATATGAAGCATGACTTACAAAATATATTTGAATTCTGTTTTATTTGTTATGCAACCAAATTTATCGACAAGTTAAGTCAATCACACCACTTATCACATTTACATTTTGCTTATTTTTTCATCATACAAAATTTATTAACAAACTAAGCAATTACGTCTCTCATAATGCCATTGAAAACAAAAATGTTACTTTCACTTATCCATTGTTGAACTTTACAAATGTTTATCAATATTTGATTTCAAAAGTGTTTTTTTATGCAACAAAATAAGTGTCGTCAATATCTTCGAAAATACTATTATAAATACTTAAGAGTTTAACGAAAACATGTTTCCTTTTTGCTAATTCTTTTCTATATAATTCTTTAACATTCAAATTTAGTAACATTTTACATAAGTTTCAATTCATCGTATCAACTTTGAAATAATAAAATTCAACGAACAATGATATTACATATACGATTTTAAAAAATGTTTTCGTGCCGCACGTAACGCGGTTTTGTTACCTAATATATATAATTTCGAATCACAAATTAGTTCAGTGCCCGTGCTTCGCACGGGCATTTACGCTAGTTTCATTTAGTAGTTCATGCAAGGTAGCGCTAATCTATACTATTCTATAATAAGCGAGAGGAGTATAATTTATAATTTGGTTAATTTACTACTTTTTATTATTCTCTCATTTTTTGTTATTCCTTATTCAAAATCGTTAGATTTTCAACTCAAATAGATCATGATCGTTAAAATAGTTAATTTTAAAATTATGTTATTTTTCGGTTCAATCAAAAACTTGTAACTGATAAAAATATGGAGAGAAGAGAGAAAAGTATATGTTATTATTATAAAATTTGTTCTCAGTTATAATAGAAAAGAGGTTTATATAGTCAACATTCAACGATAATAAAGGAAATAATTATAACAAAAAAACTAACATTAATAATAGAATTATCCAATAATATGCTAAAATTATATATTTTAACATCCCCTCAAACTCACGATGAAGAATCGAAAGTTTGCCAAACAAGAAACGGAGCCACGAATCCGAACGAAATCAAAGTTGCAATTGCAAAACAAAAGAATCCAAACGAAACAAAGAAACGGAATCACGAATCCAAACGAGCCCAACATTTCCAAACGAATCCAAGAATCCATGTTATCCAATAATCAACCGTGACAACTTCAAATTCAAACAAATCAACAACCAAAGAACAAGAAAGAAAAATCCAAAAAGAACTACAACCATCGAAAACAATACAAATATCGAAACAGAATCCAAATTCACAAACTGTATCCAAATACACATCAAACCCAGTAATCAATCCAAACCAACTCCAACTCCAAATCTAATCCAAAACAAGAATCAAATCCAAATCTAACCAACAAACTTTATCCAATCTAACCAACAAAATTTTGTGCAAATCTGATATCCAACTAAAACCAAAATCGAATCCAAATCCATATCCAAATTATAATTGAGAAACCAATTTATAATCCTAAACCAGAAGAGAGAAAAAGAGATAAGAATGGGTAAAGAAACGATCCTATGACCTAAACCAATATATAGAGAAAGAGAGAGAGAGAGAGAGAGAGAGAGAGAGAGAGAGAGAGAGGGAGAAGTTGTGGGGCTGTGAGAGATCGTGAGAAAAAAAATCTGCGAGAGTTCTTGGGCATGGAAGAAAGAAAAGTTATGAGAACGAAAATAACGATAAAGCGAAAATACACGACGATGATGATGGGTGTGGGGAATTTGCGGAAAAGATTGTCTAATACCAATAACGACAAAAAAGGGAGTTTAGAGAGAATCATGACAAAAAAAAAACAATGGTGATGACATCAATATCAAAGACGAAGATGAAGACCAAGATGGATAAGATGATCATAATGAAGAATTTGGATGAAACGGGTGATTCTGTTGATTGAAGCGGACGATTATATTTTTTTTTAGAAAGAAGGTATACAGATATGCCTAGGACTACACCCATCATAAACACGAGAAAGAAATAAGAGCAAGGGAAGAGAGAGAAAGGAAAAAAACAATTATACCAACGAACCAATACCATCAAATAGAAATAAAGAGCATATGTGTGAGTCCCAACCAAAACAAATCGAAACCATCATGTTTACTGAAAATTAATTTTTACCCAAGAAAAATCCAATGAATATGAAGATGAAAAAGATGGAGGAAAAAAATCGAAACGGTGACTAAATCCATAATCAAAA
This sequence comes from Saposhnikovia divaricata, assembly GCA_036435485.1. Lineage (NCBI taxonomy): Eukaryota > Viridiplantae > Streptophyta > Magnoliopsida > Apiales > Apiaceae > Saposhnikovia > Saposhnikovia divaricata. Next base: position 91,011,980 of record CM071596.1, read on the forward strand.
CAACCAAAGAGCTTATCTTAAGTGATTCGGAAAAAAAATAGCAATCGTGATCAAAAATAAAAATCATCCAAAGAAAAAAAACATAATCAATTTGAAGAAGAAGACGAGAAGAAAATAATAATCAAATCACATGTTTTAATCCAACATGCGAAAGAGATCATGATCAACCCTCAATCAACCGATCCCGGATCGAATTAACCTAACTTTAATACCGTGATAAAGTATGGAGAGAAGAGAGAAAAGTAGATCTTATTATAATAAAACTTGTATAGCCAACATCCAACGATAATAAATGAAATAATTCTAACAAGGAAACCAACATTAATAATAGAACTATCCAATAATACGTTAAGATTATATATGTTAACAATAATGACCTGATTTTGTCTTAATTTCTTTTTTTAGTAGGCTTTAGAATACTCATTAGGATATGTTCAATCAAAATATTGATATAAGTAAAAATTCAACACAAAACCTTAGTGACGATAAATAGATAGCTCTACCTTAGGTACAAAAAATTGTTCCCAAATGACATGGCGTGATTGACGTAACAGTATGAAATTTTTTAATTGATGTTGTTGGTGTGAATACACGAGACCCATTTATTATTACAATAAATCAGAATCTGACACGTATATTTTGGAAAAAAATTGGAAACCAATTTGATATCGGTGCATTACCCATCAATTGTTTTTCTAAAGCAATGAAGACCGAAAAGTCAAGCTTCTAGAAACGACACAGTTTGACGTTATATTGTTCACAGACGCAGAGGCGGCGAAACACAATTACTAGAACGTATATTGAATGTGTTTCGCGAAAGAGCTTCTAGACAAAATAAAAAGCTCCCAGTCTCCATTTATATGTTCATTGTTCTTGCTTTGCCGTCTAGGTTCATAACCATATGTTTTCATTGTTCTTGACTTCTTGGGGCGCCTTGTTGCTACAACCAAAAAAAGTTGAAAAATCAATATATATATATAAAGGAGGATACGTGGGAGCTTAGGTGGCACTCTAAGATCGTCTCAATCTATTTTTCTAATTTTTTAGAATATTAGAATTTTAAATACTAATAAATATAAAAATATCATTTATCCTATTAAAAGTAGAATAGGTATTCGAATTTATAAAGGAGAAGAGTTCGAATTAATGGGGAAGACATATGATGTAGAATTATATCAGAATTAGCATAAGTATTTATAAGACATATGATTAAAAGTTCTATTGGAAGTAGAGTAGGAGTTCAAATTTATAGAGAATAAAAGTTCGAATCAATAGAAAAAACATATATATAAAAGTTCTATTAGAAGTAGAAAAGGTGTTTGAATATATAGAGCAGACATATAATTAAATATTTTACAGAAAGTACGATCTTTTTAAAATATATATTTGTTATATAAGTTAATTATACTTCCATTAGGACTCGAATTTATAGAGAATACGAGTTCGAATCAATAGAAAAAATAAATTATATCCTATTATATAATAAGAGTAAAAGGGATAATAAACTGAGTACTACCATAGGTCAAGGTTCGACTCCTAACAACAACAATATTTTATAACTAAAATTTAAAGTCATTAATAAAGGTTAATTAGCAAATTGGGTATATTATTTAATATTAAATTAATAATAAAAAAAAGGAAGAAAACATGATGATTAGCCTATAGTAGAATAATTTAAAATTTAAGAAAAAAGGGAGCTGAACCTATAGGCTATTAGGCTTGCTTTATTTATCTTGACACATCAAACACAAGCATAGATAATAGTAGATAGATAGGTATGTGTTAATGTTTGTTCCTTTCGCATTGATCGATCCCCCGCAGCCGCTTCCTTTTATGAATAAATATACGTGTACAATAAAATTTAATGATTTTAAGGAAAAAAGTTGTCGTGTAAGATAAGTATCATCAATAATATGTAATGAAGTTGGAATTTCGAACCCAAACGAGAGCGGCTCGAAACGTGTTTAACGAGAAGACGACTCACTATAAAAAATTGTATTAACTATTGAAATATCATATTAATGTTATAAATTTTATATTATTTTATTTTTATGATTTGATTTTTATGGATAGACATTATCATACAAGTGATATATGTAAAAGTTAGGTTTTTGGTCTTAACGAGAGAGCGGATCAATAGTATTAATCGTGTTTAACGAGAAATCGGTATATATATAAAGGAGGATAGCGGGAGTTTAGGTGGCGCTCTAATATCGTCTCAATCGATTTTTCTAATTTTCTAGAATTTGAAACACTAATAAATATAAAAATATCAATTAGCATATTAGAAGTAGAAACAGAATAGGTGTTCAAATTTATAAAGGATAAGAGTTCGAATTTATAGGGAAGACATATGATTAGAAGTTCTATTGGAAGTATAATAAGTATTTATAAGGCATACGATTAAAAGTTCTATTGAAAGTAGAATAGGAGTTCGAATTTATAGAGAATAAGAGTTCGAATTTATAGAAAAAATATATAAATAAAAGTTCTACTAGAACTAGAATAGGTGTTTGAATATATAGAGTAGACATATAATTAAATATTTTATAGAAAGTACGATCTTCTTAAATTATATATTTTTTATATAAGTTAATTATACTTATATTAGGAAAATTTATTCATAAATCCAATACTATTGTCATGAAAAAAGTCACCGTATTTAAAAAGAAAAGAATTGATATGTTAACATAATAAAAGAACAATGAGTAAAAGAACAATCTCATGCAGGAATCCTAAATAAATACAGGAGTATCTATAATATAAAGAGAAAATAAGATGTGTTTTCATTTTCTAAAACTCCAAAAATTTTAGAAAATCTAGAAAGTATAAATTGGAATTCACTATATTTTTTAGGCTTTGATTTCAAGGAAAAAAATTGTTGTGTAAGATAAGTATCATCAATAATATGTAATGAAGTTAGAATTTCGATCCCAAACGAGAGCGGCTCAAAATGTGTATAACGGGAAGACGGTTCACTATAAAAGATTGTACTAGCTATTAAAATATCATATGATGTTATAAATTTTATTTTATTTTTAGGATTTGATTTTTATGGATAAACATTATCATACAAGTAATATATGTAAAAGTTAGGTTTTTGGTCTTAACGAGAGAGCTAATCAATAGTAATAATTGTGTTTAACAAGAAAGCGGTTCATTAGATAAGACCGTATAAAAGATGTTTAAATATATAATTAATACATAAAATAAAATATTTTATTGGAAGTAGAATACGAGGACGGTGGAGACGTCTTATATGATTTTTTAAAACTATACATTTTTTTCCTAGAAATCCTTTATTTTAACTTTTTTATACAAGTTAATTATACTTGCATTACAAAAATATATCCATAAATGTAATATTATTCCCGTAACGAAAAGTCTTCGTATTTTAATTTTTTTTTAATATGTTAACATAACAGAATGACATTCCCAGGCGGAAACTGTAAATAAATACAAGAATATCTATAATATACAGAAAATATAAGATGTATTTTCATCTTTTAAGACTCCATAAATATTAGAAAGTTTAAAGAATATAAAAATTGGAATTCACTCTCTTTATATAATGAAGTTAGAATTTCGGTTTCAAATAAGAGCGACTAGAAACGTATTTAACGGGAAGACGACTCGCTAGAAAATATTGTATTAGCTATTAGAATTTGATACTGAAGCCATAATTTTTTTTTTATTTTTACGGTTCGATTTTATAGATAAAAAATATTATATAAGTCTTTATAATATATATTAAAAATTTTGAATTTCGGTTTTAACGAGAGAGCGGCTCAATCGAAAGAATCGTATTTAACAAGAAATTGATTCATTAGAGAAGATTATTTAATTATTAAAATTTAATATTAATATTATAATATAACATAAATGTATTGAATTTTTTTAAAAATATTGTAACGCCGCCGCGAAGCGCGGCTTTATCAACTAGTATCCAAAATAAATCATAGAACCTTCCTCCTGCACTGATAACTTGCAACTAATTTAGTCTTTAATGAAAATTATTTCAGGTTATTAAATCTCCTCAAAATTTTATTATTCACTTAACTCATGCAGCACACAAAATTTTCCTGGTTCCGCCTCTGGCCACGACGCACAACAGATATACAAACGCTCCTGATCAATATCAGAAGGATGATTAATTAATGAAAGCCATCTCTAGCTGACATACAGACATGAAAGGAGAAACATATATACACACACATATATAGCTCATGATTTAAACGAAAAAGGACAAGATTTTATAACAAATCTCACCTGACATAAACACATAAACAAACAAACAAACATAACATGTTACATATTCAATAAACAGAGTCAGTACTCAGTACGCACTTATATACTTAATGAGCGTCTACATAAATCCTTAATATCAATCGTTAAAACGTTACATGATATCAGGATTGATACATCAATCTTTCTTCAAAATCGGAGAATATTTGGCTGCGATTTTGTTAATGTCCTGCACATCACCGCATACAATCTTGAGATCACTTGAGTTATTGTGATCTTTACTTGTTTCTATACAAGTGTTATCAGCCATAGATACGCTTTGAACTTGCTGCTTGTTGACATCCGACGGAGCCTGTTGGCGAGGATAATAGAAATCTGTCGGAAAGAAGTTGTATTGAAGGCCAGCCATGTAAAAGTCTTTGCAGTTTTTTTTTCTTGCAGTGGAAAAATAATGTGGAAAAATAATAAGAGGTTATAAATAGATGTCGAGGATATTCAAGCAAAACTTTTTTGTTTGGTTGGTTGTTTGTGTGTTTTATATATGCTAAAGTTTATAGGACACGACGGAAGTTTCGATGAGATTAGTATATCTGGCTGGTCTATTCATTCATAGCTTGGGCTCTACGTTTATCGGTCTTGTTTTTCTTTCTTTGCGCGCCGCGTTGTTTGTACATTTATAGGGCGAAATTCTATAGCAAATTCTTAGAAATTAAATTAAAATCTCTTGTTGATTTACAAGGTATAATTATCATTTTAGAGATTAGGGATCATTGTAAGTATCATTTTAGACATTAGGGAGCCTAAGATATGTCTTAGGTAATTTCCCTAAGTTACATAGATTTTATATGCAAACATAGGAATGGGCAATTTTGTAAAATCAGAATTCGTTTAAAATTTTGCAATATTACTTAATAAGTCCCGCGGGTCCAATGAATTTTAAAACTTATTTTTTAAGTATCTTAGAAAATTTTCGTGAGATGAATCTCAGAATCCTTTCTCTCATCATTTTTTCTGAAAAATTAAGTACCAAAATGAAATAAAATCGAAAATCGATGTTTTATCTTAATTTAAAGTTACCGGCTTTTACCGAAGAGTAGTACTAGAGTCACAAAATTAGGTACAAAAAGTTGTTCCCAAATGACATGACACTACTGATGTGGCAATATGAATTTTTTTGATTGATGTTGTTGGTATGAATACAGGAAGCCCACGTATTATTATAACAAATCATGATGTATAATTGAGAAAAATTTTGAAAATCAATTTAATACCCTTAGCACTATGCTTTATCGAAAGAACGAGTACTAGAGTAAAATGAAGTTGAAAATCAATGTTATTCCTCAACTTTTTTCAAAGGTTTAAGTCTAGTCCGACCTACGATTGTTTTTATCTGTTTGTTTTAGCTAAATGTTGCTGGCAATCGTACGCTAAGAGTGTGATAAGTAACATATCACTTTTCAATCTTTGGATTGTAATGATATGTGTTTTAATTGTTCTAACACATTAGGTGTACTTATTTGTCTAGTATGTTAAACACAGTGCACAACACTCTAAATTGCTAGTTGAAATGCAATACTAAGTTGTAGATGAAAACAATGCAACTTTTAAAATGACTTGCATTGCCTGTGGGGGAGGAAGAGGACGTGAATACTTATATATTTATGCTTCTAATCAAACAACAGGGGTGGATTAGGATCTAATTAAAGAGTTAAAACCCCACTTAATGACAATCTATATACATAGTAGTCTATTGGATAATACATAACTCAGAAGAGCAATTATTTATAAAACAGAGCAGTTCAGTTAAGTGGAGATGCAGTCATGTTTCAAAGATTCAGAGTTCCATTCACGAGCTTTATTTCTTTATTACATTGCCTATGGTTATCTATGCAGTTATACACAAAACACAACATAAAAGTTAAAAGTTCAACTACGTCCCAAGCTTTCGCTAACAATAGAACTGATTTATATGTTAAACGTCTTAATTGTTGCATAACATCCACCACAATTTTAAAATAAAATGTAACAATTACATACACATCATGATCTATATAGCGATAACCAACATGGACAGAAATGTGGATGAGTAATGTCAGGGAGCAAATGATTTTGTGAAGTGCGCGTAAGCTGGTTCGTACACCCCGTATAAGTACGATTGTATCTCAGTAAAATTACAAGCTTTAAACCTTCAAGAGCACATGACTTTAGATAAGAGTTCTTGGAGGAGTCGGATTATGATAGATGATTAGTTAATATCAGTGATTATAGTGTTTATAAACCTTTTAATCTTAGGTGTAGCAGATGAATTACTTGCAATTTCTTTTGTTTATTTGTTCAAATTTCATTGTATTTAGTGTATTTCTTGTATCCCGATATAACTGTATGTAGTATCTGGCAAATAATTTGTTTTTGGATAGGAAATTATTTAATTTGCAGGCAGTTGGTGGAACACTACACAGATGCCCTCTCATGGCTTTACAAATGGTGGTTGAGATATGGAGGTGTGATGGTATGGCGAAATATAAGTGACTTGCATTCTTTTATAATATAGGTTATAAATGTACACACAAATCGATAGTTTCTCTGGAAACAACCTCTTCATTCTTTCGAGTGAGGATAAGGCTGCGTACATCATACCCTCCCAGACCCTGCATTACGCGAGATATACTGGATACGTTTGGTTTGGTTTAATTTGTCGAGAATAAATATATTTCTACATTTCGTTCTCGAGTCAACTGGCGTATAAGATGGGCTGGTAGGGACTTCTTGTAGACTTTCTAGAGATAACGGAAGGGCAATGGAATATGGATATTGTTCTGGAAACCCATTAATCCCTGGGCCTTTTGCTTCAAATTGACCAATATAATGAGATTTCTTCTAGATATTTTTTAGTCATCTTCTGACCCGTAAATTTGAAGTTATACGATCGAAATCCCTGCGCACAGGTCAGCACAAAACCCCTGTCTTCTAATTTCTATCACACACTCGTATAACTTTGCCTCCTACGTTTGCTTCAGCAACTGAGGCAAGAGCTCATATTATTTCACATTTTATACCATGTGTTTGCCGCTTATTTTCTACATTTATGCTGGATTAAAATTATGTTGTAGTAGCTTAGTTTTAAGTCAATTATGTAGCACTGATATTTGCCTTGTGTGTTGATTTATGTTTCCAGTATCAAATAATTGTAAACAAAACTGTTGATGTAACATGAACCTGGTAAGCCCGCTTTCTAACACCTTAACGTTTTAGGTGAGCTTTGACTTCCATGGTCATATTATATCAACAACAAAAACCATACAAACAGAGATTGAATATCTAATCTATAAGGTAACATTCGGTTTAAAAAAAAAAAAATCAATAATTATGTCTACACGCATACAACTTGCACACCATATAAATATGTAACAAGGGTACAACTGTTGTCCTTGAAGTAGCTATACAAATACAAAGGGATTTATAAATATTCCTTCAACTTATCTCTATCATGAATCCTTATCAATGAAATTTTAGCAATAAAAAATATGTTGAAACTTTTATAAACAGAAATGTAACCCAAAAATCTTTGATATGATAACTTGATGCACTTAAGTGTGCTAATGAAGCAATCATCATTGTGGAAATCCTCTCCGGACATTGACTTGTACAAATAGCCGTGACCTGCATATTCGTTATTCAGGAAAGAATAAGTACTCGTAATTGTATATTCCTGCATGCGAAATAGTTGTATCGTGCTAGCATCTTTTCGTCCTTGGCATAATACTGAATTAAGGTTCTCTTTCTGTAATTGTAATTATAATCTAATATATAGGTCTTACTGTTTTGTGTGAACCAGAATGGTAAAATGTAAGTTAGAAAAGGTAAGGAAGAAGTACTTACCATGCTGAATTGTATAAGTCACTTTGATAGGTCTTGTGACATGTCCTTTTGGATCAAACTTCTGGAAGTGGAACAACTGCTTCAAAAGCTTCGACAAGCATTGCCACTCTCCTTTTCCGAGCCGGAGTTAGTTTGGTGACAATATGTTGAACTGCATAATCCAGCATCCATTGTTCAGCTTTTTTTCTCTCATCCATCATTTGCTGCTTCAAATTAACTTTTTCTTCTTCTGGGTCGCTTGCCAAGGGTATCTGTTGGGATGGTTTTGGGTTAAGCTTACGAACATCTTCTAATGCCTTGATGGATCTTTTAAGGAGGATTAACTTTTTGAGCTTGCTCCAGTTCTTGGACTTCTGCTGCAACAAGTTAGTTTTTATTAAAGATGCTGCTCTCTCATTACCCTGAGTGTTAATATCGCCAACAGGAGATGCTTTATTTTCTCGATCCAAGGAGACAGCACTTTCCTTTGTATTTTTGAAACTATCTCTGAAGCTGTCCTCTGCAGATTCTTTGGAATTTATGATGCTTGGGACTTCATCATCACCTTGAAGTTTATTTATGAGTTCCTGGTCCGGAAGTGTGTCACTGGCAATTGATTTTGAATCTGATGAATCATCTTGGATATCAGGGAGAAGTATCTCATCAACTGCTTCTTGTACAAGTTTAACAGCATCACTTCGGCTAAATTCAATATTTTGATGGTTTGTATCAAGATTTTCCTTGCTGTCATGATGATCTGTTTCCACAGAACTAGAAGAATTACCTTGTAACTTGTTGCCATCATCTATTTCTTCTTCATCTTCTCCATCAACATCAAGCAGTTGGGTTCCAACTTTCTCAGCAATACCTGATACAACATGCCGATATATCATGTGCCACATTTTGACGTTTTGCTTGTACAACTGAGTTTTTTGTTCTTGGTTGCCTATGCTGACTGGACTAGAATCTGTCAGAAGTGGAATGTCCGTTTTTTGTTCTTGGTTGCCTATGCTGACTGGACTAGAAGCTGTGAAAAGTGGAATGTCCGGAAGGGCATCGTCTTCTAGCCTAGATTGTCCTATTGTATCTTCTGTGTATGCAGTGAGTTCCTTCAGGGGTGCAGTATCTAAGGCTTGAAGAACAATTTCAGCTTGATTTTCTTCATTTTTCCTTTCTGTGGCAGAGCTGTGCACCGGAAAAGATGTTTTTCTAGCTACACTTCTAGGGATATCCAGTTCTCTACCACTAAATTCAGAACCCTCACTTTTTAGATCTGAATTCAAAGACAAATTACTTTGATTTTCCTTGTCTTTAAGGTCTGTGGGTATTCTTAGTTTTGGAGTTGTTACTTGAATGTTTTGATCTTCATGCGGAGGAACCACTGTTTCAAAGGCTTTAACAAGCAGTGCCACTTTTCTTTTCTGAGTAGGTGCTAGTTCACTAACTACTTGTCGAAGTGCATAATCAAGCATCCACTCCTCTGTATTTTTCTTTTCACCCATCAGTTGGCGTCTCAGAGATATTTTTTCTGCTTCTGATGCAGGCTCTGAAGCAAGATGACGTGGTTGCACAGGATTGAATTTTTTTACTTTCTCCAGCTGTGTGACAAACCGCTTTAGAAGTACTATTTTCCTCAGATTACTCCAGCCCTTGAGTGCTTTCTTCTCAGACTTTTTGCTTGTTTTATCTTCTACAGGAACCGAGACGGAAACCTCTATGTGATTTGACTTTTTTGCATCAAATGATTTATCATCCCCCAGTTCACTGTTTTCCGCCTCTCGGAGATGGTGTTCAGTGACTTCGTTGGTTGTCGTAATAATAGGATCATCACATCTATCATGATTCCTTTCCGGATGCTCTTCATCAGAAACAACTTCACTTGTAATGGATATCATATCAGATGTATGGTCTTCAACTTCTGGAAGTAGAATTTTCTCAATTGCTTCTCGAACCAGTTTGATTGCAAAAATCTTTCGTAGTTCAAGTGCTTTACTTTCTTGAGTTTGATTTTCAGCATCCATTTCTGACTTGGAAATTTCTGCACTTGAGTGAGAATCATATGTTTCATGTAATGTCGTGGCATCATTGTCTTTCAGTTCCTCAAAAGTTGGATAAAGTTGCTGGTTTTCAGCATTTTCGGCTAGACCTAACAACATTTGTTGATGTATCATATGCCACATGCTGACATGGCTGTTTTTCTTGATCTGGATGTTGCTTGCTTCATCAATGGCTGAGCCTGAGTTATCTTTTTCAGTAGGTTCACTATCTTTGCGTAGGATGGAATTGCTCATGAGTTCAACCCCTGGATAAGAGGTACCAATCAGCTCTTTCCTTGAGGCACCAAGTTCCTCAGAAGTGTAAGAACTTATCGAAGAAGCCCCAATGCAATTTTTTGTTGCTTCAGCAGAACCTTCTGAGGTTGATAATTCATCTTTAATGATTCCTGAGCACAAAAATTTAGTCAGTTTAGGTGTTCCCTTTGAATTTTGGTCGTAAATCAGTAAAATATGAAAATTTACCTGTCATGGTGGTGGTTGTACTTTCAATACCAGCAATTGGGGCATGTTCCTCTCTACCATTTAATTGTGTATGTTTTGTTTCGGAAGTCGACTTGTCCTGCTTTGTTTCAGTAGAAAAGCAATCTAAAGTAACATTTTCTTTCTTCTGGGATGCTCCTGTGTTAGATTCAGTTCTTGGTTTGGTAATGGTCCTCACTGTGGAATCCAAATTCTTGTGATGTTTGACATGAGGGCTTCCCGTGCTGTTACTGGATTTTGCTGAAGCTGGTTCTATGCTGGAGAATGTTTTACGTGTTTGAATTGCTTTCTTTTTACCTCCAAAAGACGTTACTGCATCTGGGGATAAGCCTTTTGGTTCCATGCTCTTTGGGGTCCTCTCAGAGCGCCTCCTGAATAAGAAGCGCTTTGGTGGAGGCTCAGGGGCATGTGAATGGCCATGGAGGGAACAATGATGATAGGGACATACCTTCTTGGCTGATACTATTTCAGCTTCACTTTGACCAGGTTTGAACTCGACCTGCTTAGGGAACTTTGAATCCTTGAGAGTAGAGGAACAAGTAGCCCTGTTAAGACCCAAATCTTGCACATTCTTTGGGGGTTTTCCCCCTGAAGAGCTTTTGATTTTAAAGCTTGTCTTTTTTCTCAAATTTCCCACAGTTCTTGTACTGGAAGATTTCGTCAAAGTTTGCAAAGATTTCTTACTTGAAGCAACTGATTCTGATTTAGAAAAATGTAAACCAGTCATGCTAGGTTCACTGGATTCGGTGCTAAAGATGCTAGAGTCTGAAGTATAGGAAGGCGACTGAACTTGCTTCTTCGGGCCTTTGTTAGGCTTGCCATAATCTGGGAATGCATCTGATCCTTCCTCCAAAGACTGATGCAAAGAGTTCACCAGTACTGGTTTTGTGTCCTTATCAAAAGGCCTAAAGCAGCTGGGGCATGTGTGCTTCTTAGACTTGGACCCTCTTTTTCGCTCTTTTCTAGAATTTGCACCTCCATCATGATTCACAGATAAAGTCGTACTTGCTGTTACTCCACTGGATGATGAACTGTGTGACTCTTCTTCAGATTCACTTTCTACCTGGTAAGCATGTCCATCACATTAAAGAAAGTCCAATCTACACAGATACGAAACTAAGTAACATGTACGACACTCCTCCGTTAGGCATATAATTTAGTAAATTAGACAAAAAATTTTGTGTTAGAACCGTTATTTTCTGCTGGTAGGCAATGTTAATCACCTAGCATATTGCCATGATGCCATCTATCATCGAAAAAAAATACTATAATGAATCCTAACATTAGGAATAGTTCTCTCGAGTCAGATGGTAGAATGAGTCAAATTTCCATTTAAAATTCAAGACAACACACTAATTCAATTTATGTGTTTCTTGTTTTTGTTTAATTTTCTTTCAATGTAGTTATGCTTTCTGTTGGATATCAAATCTCTTGCGTATCTTAAGATAGGTAGACACTAGACAGTATCATCCTTTTATCTATCTTTTTTCTTTTTAAATTGATGTTGTACTAGAGATCTAGATTTCAATCTGAAAAAAATAATAAATTGTACATGTAAAATGCAAGGGACTTGCCTCAAAATTCTTCTTTCCATGTAAAGAACTCATTGTGTTCTCTGGAGTTGATTGGCTCGAGCTCGAATCATTGCTGGATGAATCAGTAGACATCCTATCCAACTGCGATGTTCCGCGTCTCTGTAAGCTGTAAAGCTTATAAAGCTTGATTGATCTTATCTTTTTCAACATTATCTTAGGCTCTGATGATGCTCTGTTGCTGCTGCTCATTCGACGAGGAACCGGAGACTTATAAGCCATCCTCTTAACCTTAACTTCTTCTGAAACATCTTGAGATTCAAGATTTTGGCTGATCCTGTTTTTGGGTTTCCTTTCTTGCAATGACATGATCTGGTATCAGATCAAGAACACAAAAAAGATTTTTTTTAGTGAATTGACTGTTATGTGACTAGTACTAGTACTGGCTTGCTATGAAGACAGATGGCTATTCTAGCATTATATTCTTGCAATGTTTGTTTATGTTTTTGTTTTAATGAGTGCAAAGGTGAGATTTGTAGCAGTATTTGTTAATGTTTTTGTTTTGATGAGTTCAAAGGTCTGAAGTGATTGGCGTTTTCCTTACTAACTTGATTTTTAATTCCAGCAGTAACTGTCAAAATGACATTCAACATCACATTTGGAAGATGCCTGAAATTTGACTTTGTATAAATTGGTTCTTTGACTTGGCTATACATACAGCCCATTACGGCATCGTTTGTTAGGAAACAATAATTTTTAACGTACAAATAAAAGTTGTAAAAAGAGTGTAATAAGCACATATATATAAAAAATAATAATAACACATGTAAACTATTTTTTCTATAATAATATAGTTATTGCATATAAAAAATATATATTTTTAAATATAAAAATCGGGGATCGAGAATCGACAAGTATATTGTAATCTCCAATCCCGTCCCCATCTTCATATTTTTTTATAATATTCTTCGTTTTCTATTCTAAATTTGAAAATTTAAAATTATTAATTTGAACAGGATAGAAATTGAATCGAGATTGAGGGACGATGAAATATCTATTCCTAATGATAAAATAATAAATGAATTAAATTCAAATACTTGAGCGAGTAATATAACTGATGTGGTTCCTAGTTTTGATTTTGACACGACTTTGGTGACTCAAGTGGTGACAAAATATACGTGTTATAAAATATTTGTAGTTGGAATTTTCATTAATTTTCTTTAGTAAAAGTAAAATGTTAAAATTCAAAGTATTTGAAGATAATTATTTTAATACACACGTTACCATCAGATAAAAGAAAACATTTGTGTGGATGATCTAGAACGTCAAAATTAGGTGGTTGGTGGTGCATTGACTGAAACTGAAAGCATCTACTTTGAGTCTTTGACGAGTAACCGGTCTCCGGTCATCCACTTCTGAGAAGTACTGTAGAAAATCACAAAACCGCGTTCGACACCAAAAAGGGGACATAATAATAAAAATTAATAAATAACAATACGTGTACGTTTGTATGAACCCGTTTGGCTTACCTTAAAATAAGTTACTTATTGCTTTTAAGTGACAAGTAAATTATAAGTGATAAGTAAATTAAAACTTATAAGTAAATAGAGTGTTTGATAAATCAGAATTTATAAATCAATCGAGTGTTTGGTAAATCAGAACTTATAAGAGCATACGCACTTGCCCCTTATCTATATTTAGCCTAGTTGGACAAAATTTAAGAATTAGTACTGTAAAATAGTCCTCCAATGCTACTTCCCACCTCTCATATATTTTAGGTATGAGAAAACTCAGCCCCATATTTTGGTAACCAAAATTGAACTCCTATATATGGCCATGTCATCTCCCGCCGATTGATTCCCTCTTTTTCTCCACTGTTCCGCTTTTTTACCCTGTTTTTCTTTACTGCTGCGTGTGTGTCGGTGTGTATATAAGCTGGGTATGTTTTTGTTTTTGTTTTGTTTTCTCATACTTGATTTTTACTTTTATTTTAATAAGTTAATTATTTAAAATTTAATATTTAATAAATGAAAGATATATAAATAGTTGGAAAAATTACATAAATTGTTGTAAAATTCTATTATTTTATAAAATTATACTTAGGATTTTTTGAATAAATAAGTGTAAAAATGAAAACATTAAATTATATTAATTTAAAATATAGTCATTGGTATTTCAAATTTCAAAATACTAATTAAATACTACTTTTGAAAATATAGGGAATCAATATAGGGGTTACCATTGGAGTAAAATAACTTTTTGGCTCCCTATATTTTAGGTAACAAATATTTTACTATATTTTAGGGATCCAAAATAGGGAAGCCCATTGGAGATGCTCTAAGTTAACTTTTTTTTATTATTATTTTCAAAATATTTATTTTTTAATATATATCAATGGATAGATCTCGATGAGTAGAGAAATTTGATATGTACATATCAATTTTGTAATGAACGAATCAAAAGATATATAATTTTGAAAATTTGAAGGATATTATATATTGCATGTATCGAGAAATAAGAATAAGCTGAAAGTTAAACTTATCAACATATAAGTCATAGGTTGAGCTAATAAATTGGGTAGACAAACACCCCTCATGAACTCTTATGCACTTATAAGCCAAAAGTTGCCTACAATAAGCTAAGCCTATGTCAATGTTGAATGCTAGTAAATATTACATCTGTCCCAAAATACATGTCACGTGATTAGTTAAATTTATCAAAGTTTGATTGAAACTTATATGTATCATACAATTGAAAAAAATAAAAAGAATTAAGTATATCATTAAAAAGTGCATATAATCTACGTTACAATGTAACTTTTAGTTTCCAAAAATAATAATTGAATAATTTTTAATATTTAACCGAAAAATAATTGATTTAATTATTAAAAAATTAAAAGTAACATGTAAAATAGGACGAAGGCGTAATCTAAAGACTCCTAACTCCAGAATATAGAGTAATCAAGCTGTATCATGATTTTCTATTGTGATTGTTGTGATGCAAACATTTTTCTAGGTAATGTCATTAAACTAAAATTGTTATGATTGATTGTAATTTTAGTCAAGATGTAATAGTAGGGCTAGTTATAGAGGAAGAGATAGTCATCTTTGCTTCTTCTCCCTTACTTGCCTATATATAGAGGGAGAGATAGTCATCTTTGCTTCTTCTCCCTTACTTGCCTATATATAGTTTGCATCCGGGAATGAAAAACACACACCCAAAAAGCAGTAAAACATCTCTTACTTGCTTTCTCTTGCTTTTGCTCTCAGCCCTCTTTACTATCTATTAGTGTTTATCATATTGCTATTATAGCTAGTTTATTATAACACGTTATCAGCACGAAGCCCTGCCGGAAATGAGAATGTATAATTTTATTTTAATATATATTATATTAGACGTAACTAATATATATATATATATATATATATATATATATATATATATATATATATATATATATATATATATATATATATATATATATATATATATCGGAGCACCGCCTACTAATAACTAATATATAAATGGCCGGAGCACCGCCTACTAATAACTAATATATATATATATATATATATATATATATATATATATATATATATATATATATATATATATATATATATATATATATATGGACGGAGCACCGCCTACTAAAAACGGTACCATTTAATTTTGGATAATATCGAAATAATGTGGGAACCTTTTAATTATATTGTCATTAATATATCAATTGTTGTTATATATTAACTGATATTTATCTACACTGTTATTACAATGGAACCATTCATCGAAAGATATTATGAGAACATTGTTTATGATTATTATTTATCGTAAAATAATCTTTGTGCACGAACTAACTTATGCAGGATTTTCTACCTAAATATATTTATCAGTTGGAAATAACCTGTATACGCAGACGTCCGTATGGCGGGTGAAAATCCATTTGTTGTTCTATACATATATCTGTTTATAATATCGGTGATAATAATGATATATACATTTATTATTGCGTATCTGTTAACGCACCCGATTAACTAAGATTTATGTAATATTTATATTGATGATTTAATTTTAATAATTTGTGTGTTAAATTCAGATTTAGTATGACAAACCTTACAAGCTTATCGTTCGTTGCGTTGGATATTTCTGGAGATAATTATTTGTCATGGGTACAAGATGTAAAATTGCATATTGGTTCAAAGAAATTAAGCGATACAATAAAGACAGGAAATAAATCCACGACTGAATAAAACTTTACATCCATTGTTTTTCTCCGACATCACATGCATGAAGATTTAAAATCTGAATACCTAGAAGTCGAGGATCTTCATATTTTATGGGAAAATCTAAAAGATAGGTTTGACCACCAGAAACTAGTTTAGCTGCCTGCAACTGAAAATGATTGGGCTAATCTACGACTTCAGGATTTTAAGAGTGTTCGGGCATATAGTTCTGCTTTATTCAAGAAAAGTTCTAGACTCATTATGTGCGGTGAGAAAGTTACTGAAAAAATAAAAATCGATAAAACATTATCAACTTTTCACCCCAATAATATCAACTTAGCTGAGATGTATAGGGAGCGCAAATTCACCAAGTTCGGGGATCTACTATCAACTCTCCTTGTTGCTGAACAAAATCATGAATTGGTGATTAAAAATCATCAATCTCGTCCAACGGGGATCTGCCCCTTTACATGAAGTAAATAACATGTCATTCCAGCAGAATGTACGTAGAAAAGGGCATAGAGGTGGACGAGGCCAAGGTCGATACCGTGGACGAGGTCGAGGTCACGGGCACTTTCGTCCTTATAACAACTCTGGTCACCGGAAGTGGCAATCTGAACAGAGCAAAAGAAAGGCACCACAGGGAGGGAAAATGGATAATACATGCCATAAGTGTGGGATGGAAGGACATTGGGCACGTAATTGTCATATCCCAAAATATCTTGTTGATCTATACCAATCATCTCAGAAGTCAAAAGGAAAAATGGTGGAAACAAATTTCGCCAACAATAACCTAGATGATTCCCCAATAGTTACAACTGGAGGAATAAGCATTAATGGTCCGAATGAAGCTAACGAAACTCCCATATGGGAGGCTGAAGATTAATTTCATACAATTACTATAATAGTGTGTATTATCTTGCTTAAACTATGTAGTATGATATGTTTTCTATCGAATAAAAGTGTGTTTCTTAATTATACATAGAATGGTTTCTGAGGATATATGCATTGCTGATTGTGGCACAACTCATACGATCCTACAGAGCCGGAAATATTTTACCCTTCTATCCAAAACCGAAGCACAAGTTGGAACCATATCTGGTGTATCTAATATAATTGAGGGTTTTGGAGAAGCTAGTTTTATCTTACCTAATGGTACACACTTACGTATTCCAAATGCATTATTTTCTAGTAAGTCCACTAGAAATCTTCTTAGTTTTAAAGATATCCGACTCAACGATTTTCACATCCGAACCACTTCCGAGGATGGTAAAGAATATCTTCTTATCACTTCAGCTAATTCTAGCAACAAGAAAATCTTAGAAAGGTTTAGCTCACTTTCTTCAGGATTATATATGATGAAAATTAGAGCCATTGAATCACACAATGTCATTGCTTCGAAACTAGTAGACCCAAAATCATTTACACTTTGGCATGAAAGATTAGGTCACCCTGGTGTATCTATGATGCGTCGCATTATAAAAAATTCTACTGGTCATCCTCTAAGAGATCTTAAAGTTCTTTCATGCAATGACCTTCATTGTTCAGCACGTTCTTTAGGAAAATTGATTACTCGGCCATCTCCTACTAAAGTTCAGCTTGAGAGCCCAAATTTTCTTGAAAGGATCCAAGGGGACATATGTGGGCCTACCCACCCATCTTCTGGCCCATTTAGGTACTTCATGGTATTAATTGATGCCTCAACTAAATGGTCTCATGTTTGTCTTCTCTCAACTCGTAATGATGCTTTTGCCAAATTACTTTCACAGATAATCAAATTACGAGCTCAATTCCCAGATCATTGCATCAAGTCGATTCGTTTAGATAATGCCGGTGAGTTCACTTATGCAACTTTTGTTGACTATTGCATGTCTGTAGGGATCTCAGTTGAACACCCAGTTCCTCATGTACATACACAAAATGGATTAGCCGAGTCCTTTATCAAAAGACTTCAACTTATTGCAAGACCACTATTGTTGAAAGCAAAATTACCTACATCTGTTTGGGATCATGCAATACTTCACGCTGCCAATATTATTAGGATTAGACCAACTACCTATAACAAACATTCTCCTCTACAACTGGTACTTGGCCAAATTTCTAATATTTCTCACTTCAAAATTTTTGGAAGTGCCGTATATGTTCCGATTACTCTACCACAAAGATCGAAGATGGGAGCTCAAAGAAGAATAGATATCTACATTGGTTTTGATTCGACATCTATAATTAGATATCTTGAACCACTAACTGGAGATTTATTTATCACAAGATATGCAGATTGTCATTTTGATCAGTCAGCGTTCCTCCTTTAGGAGGAGATAAATATTCGAATAAAGCTAATCCTGACATTACATGGAATGCATCGGGATTACATTTTCTAGATCCATGTACCGATCAAGGTGAAATTGAAGTTAAAAGAATTATTCATATGCAAAATATCGCAAAACAAATGCCTGACGCATTTAACGATTCTAGAAAAATTATAATATCTCATTTTCCTGTAGTAAACAATTGAAGAAGAAAATACAAAAGAATTGGAAACACGTCTTATGGATGTCGTTACTGCATACCTATATGGTTCACTTGATAGTGAAATTTTTATGAAAATCCCAGAAGGGTTGAAAATGGATGAGTTCAAGAAACCTCGTCATATATACTCCATTAAACTTCAACGATCATTGTATGGACTGAAACAAACTGGTCGTATGTGGTATAACAGACTTAGCCGTTATTTACAAAAGAATGGGTATATTAGTAATCAGATTTGTCCATGCGTTTTTATCAAGAAATCACAATCTGGTTTTGTGATCATTGCTGTATATGTGGATGATTTAAATCTTTTAGGAACAGCTACAGAGGTTGATGATGCTGTCATATATCTAAAGACAAAATTTGAAATGAAAGATCTTGGAAAGACAAAATATTGTCTTGGTATACAAGTCGAGCACTTGTCATCAGGAATTTTTCTCCACCAATCCACGTATACAGAAAAGGTTTTGAGCATATTTACATGGATAAATCTCATCCTTTGACCACTCCAATGGTGGTTAGATCTTTAGAACCTGATAAAGATCCATTTCGACCACGAGAAGATGATGAAGATGTTCTTCGTCCTAAAATTCCATATCTTGGTGCAATTGGTGCACTTATGTATCTTGCGAATAATACAAGGCCAGATATTGCATTTGTTGTGAATTTATTGGTCAGGTTTAGCTCTGCTCCGATGGATAGACATTGGAATGGGATCAAACATATATTTCGTTATCTTCGTGGAACAGTTGATTTTGGGTTATTCTTCCCGAAAAACTCCACATCTCAGTTGATTGGATATGCGGACGTTGGATATTTGTCAGATCCTCATTTTGGCAAATCACAAACTGGATATGTATTTACATATTACGGTACAGCCATTTCCTGGAAATCCATAAAGCAAACTACAGTGGCAACCTCATCAAATCACTCAGAACTAATTGCAATTCATGAAGCCAGTAGAGAATGTGTTTAGTTGCGGTCTATCATCAAGAATATTCAACAATCATGTGGATTACCGGACATCATAAGAAATCCCACTGTTATGTTTGAAGATAACACTGCATGTATTGATCAACTCAGGAAGGATATATCAAGGGAGACAGAACGAAGCATATTTCACCAAAATTCTTCTACACTCATGAGCTTCAAAAAAATGGTGAAATTGATGTACAACAAATTCGATCATGTGACAACCTTGCAGACTTATCCACAAAATCATTACCGAATTCAACATTCAGAAAACTACGACATAACATTGGAATGCGTCGACTTAAGGACCTGTTACAACAAAACTTCAGTGAATAATTGGTTTTCTTCCAAGGGGAGACTGTACTTTTTTTCCTTCGTCAAAGTTTTTATCCCACTGGGTTTTTCTTTGAAAAGGTTTTAAAGAGGCAGTTTATGATCCATACTATAATGACAATCAAAGGGGAGTGTTATGATTGATTGTAATTTTAGTCACGATGTAATAGTAGGGCTATTATGTAATAGTAGGGCTAGATATAGAGGAAGAGATAGTCATCTTTGCTTCTTCTCCCTTACTTGCCTATATATAGTTTGCATCCGGGAATGAAAAACACACACCCAAAAAGTAGCAAAACATCTCTTACTTGCTTTGTCTTGCTTTTGCTCTCGGCTCTCTTTACTATCTATTAGTGTTTATCATATTGCTATTATAGCTAGTTTATTGTAATAAAAATATATTTTTTTTGTACAAATATTTTTCTCACCAAAATATATTGAGTTGATAAAATGAGAAATTTTAATAAACATGTTCATTATATGTATGCCCAATCAATTGTAATGAAACATCCCGAATTTTCGAGATATTCTAAATACGAAACTTAAATAAATGTATTTTTTTTTTCAAAAACCAAATATTCCACAAAAGTCAAATGCAGCGGTCAAATTCAATATTCTAAAATCATCAAATCGGAGACGCAGCTCCATAAATCCAATATTCAACAAAGTACTGCAAATTTATTCAAATAACACGATAAGACTCGTCCATTAAATGCTTCTAAATCAGCAGGCACAAAATCCACAAGGTTCATATCTTTATTCTTATTAAGCTTCCAAATCGAAACCTGAAATATATTAAAACAATGAGCTGCAAAGCCCAGCAAGTAACTATCGCCCAACGGCTCAAAAATAATATTTTCAAAAGTGAACAAAATTTCTGAAACTTTAAATCGATAAAAGAATCTAACCAATAAAATCATATTTTATTCCCACAGTTCTAAATTACGGTCACACTAACCAGTGACACGGTTCTATGTTCGATGGGGGCCAGTTTACGTCCCTCGTTAAGTCTTACTCAACAAGGTATCTATATGTTCCGGAACGTGCGTAAACTAGTTCTATGATTCTATATGCCACACTATCCAGTGACCGGATTCTATGATTCGATACGCAACTAAAACTGGGGAATTCTAAAATAATTCTTTTCTAAATCAATTTTCGATATCACAATTTCGATAACCAAATCAAACAGATATTTTGAAACAAAATAAAACAGATTTTATAATAATAGTGAGCAACGAAAAGTCACTTACCTCGAAGCGACACTAAACACCAAAAGTTAATATGAACTGGTCCTATAAAATAATTAATAAATACGAAACCATTAATCATATATTCGACACATAACTTTTACACTTGCATAATAACGATGCACTTATACTCATTTTAAATCACAGGCACATGAAAAATAAAATCATGATCACTATATTAAACAAAACAATTCGGCCTTAAACCCAAAATTGCACACAAATATATGGTCCAAGTGTCCAACTAAATTGTACAGTTGCATAATCCTATATGTCCACTCTTTTTAATTTTTAACATGCAGATTTTTGTTTTCTTTTTAAATCACAAAATTCAAATACATGGTATGCTATACATGCGTCAAAACAAGTAAACAACAAGGCATGCAAATCAGATGTATCAACTTGAATTAATATCTAATTGAACACTAAGCCTAGTCTTAACACCGAATCAAAATATGAACTAATAAAATATTGATTTGCCAGCTTCTATAAAACTAGTAATTTAAAATTAAGAACAAACATAGCAAACTAATCATAATATGAATTTTTGTTTTAAATTATACTAAACACATAAACCATAACTAATCATGCTTTAAAAACGTAGTTTTAATATTATCAATTATTATATTCTATTTTTAACAATAACATCACATAACCAATAATATAAATTAATATATGTACATAGACGATATGCATGGTCTTGACAATTTATCAATAAATTATACTACAAGTTATATACATGTGTACTAAACTAAAGAAGCAGATACAAATCATGTATAAAGCATGCTGCATATATACAAGTAAAAAGATCGACCTAACAAGTTCTGAAAATTGGAGATGAAAAAAAAAAAAAAACATACCTGCGAGTTCGTTAAAGTTGCACGGCTTTTTATGTTATTCTATTGGTTCTTTATATAGGCAGTTTAACCCTAAATTTAATTTAGGTAATTCTAAAACTTACTCCTAATATTTACAACTCCTACAAGTAATTTCCTAAAATTAAAATATTCTATTCACATACAATTAACATAATTAAAAAGATATCGATTTACTAAATTATTTTCACGCTCCTTCCCAAATATAACGTAACTTATCCTTTAGAATTCAGAATTTTCTAAATGAAATAAATATCTAACTAGAAAATATTTTAAAATCTAATATCTAATTTTAAAAATGAAAATAAAAATTACGGATTTTACATGTAAGAAGATAAGTGAAATTTGAGAAAGTTTTTGGAAACATTTTTTTGCTCCCTAACAGTTTCTCATTTTTATTTCTTACACAAATATGCTACATTTTCCCAACTAAAATTTGTGATGGTGTGTGCATGTATTTTCTGATTACATATTTTTGTTTGTAAGATTGTGTCTACCGTTTCCACAATAACAAAGGTACCGTGTCAAACATTTACGATTCAAAACCATATTTTAATAAATTAAAAACTTTTGTACCATCACATTTTTGTACTCTTAACCTATAACTATAATTTACAAATAAACTTTTGTATTTTAAACCTATTACAACTATAAAATACTTAACTATTTTAGTTTTTTTTAAAAAAACTATTTTAGTTTAAAATATTTCCAAATTAGACCTTTTTTATTTTTAGAAAAATTGTTTGAGTTAGAGTCCGTTTGGCAACCCGGCTTTAAGTGATTTTTGACTTTAAGTTTAAAAATGTTTGTTTGTGTAATAAGTATTTAAAACTGAAAAAACAGCTTAAAGTCAAAAGTTGGTGGGGTTACTTTTTTGAACTACTAATTTTACTTTTGAAATTTTATTTGATAAAAATCAATATCATCATTCACATGTTCAACTTAATAATTATATTTTTTTAATATTTTTAATAACTCAAAATTTATACATAATATTAAAATACCCAAACATAGTATTAATTTAAAATTTTCATTTTTCATTTATAAATTTAAGCAACTTTAAATCTAATAATTTTAAACTAATCCAAACCACCTCTTACATATAATAAACAAATTGTTCAGGCTGACCGAACTTGTCCAGTATACTAGTATAGCAATGCATGTCATTTGGAAGTTGGAAATAGTCTTGGGCCTGTCCCATTAGTCCTTAAGTGGATAAAAAAAATTAAAGTAAAAGGCTGAAGATTATACTATACAAAAGGAGAAGCCCATATCTGACAAAAAAAAAAGAGAAAGAGAAGCCCATAAAACCAACTGCGAATACAGTGACAGACAAGCCCACCTCCCCAAACACAATCCGTTCCAGGTACACGTTTCTTTTGATTAAAAAATTTATCCCATGTATCTTTTTTATTTTCATACAAATTTAATGTTAACTTTCCAAAACAATTCCCATATTTATTGCTTTTAAATTTATAATCAATGAATGGGCGTTATAAAATTAGGATCGTTAGATTGTTTACTCATTGATTAAGTGAAAAACTTTCAATTATAACGATCATTAATTATGTGTATTATAAATACTCGAGTGGTACTATTTTTTATTTTCTACTGAGGATAAGAAATACTAGTCATATCTATCTATACTACTCCCTCCGTCCCTTATTTCTTTTCCTACTTTCCTTTTAAGGATATTCAAATTACTTTTCCTGTTTCTATTTTTGGCCATAAATATTAATATTCAATATCCACTACTTCATCCACTACTTCTTAAAAATAATATTCAATACCAACTACTCCACCCACTAATCATTACAAACAATATTCATTACCCACTATTCCACCCACTACTCCTTAAAAATAATATTCAATACCCACTACTCCACCCACTACTTTTTAAAAATAATATTCAATACCCACTACTCCACCCACTACTCAAAAAAACAATATTTAATATCCACTATTCTTTAAAAACAATATTCAACACCCACTACAATATAAAAAACATTATTCATTCCCCACTATCTTAAAACCCGTGAAATTCAGCAAACAAGAAAAGAATTTAGGGACGGAGGGAGTATATTATAATAAGCGAAAGGAGGTATAATTTGTAGTTTGGTTATCCACATTTTTGGTTATCCCTCATTTATAACCGTTAGATTATCAACTCAAATAGATCATGACCGTTAAATATAACAATATTAAAAGTTGTTATATACCGAGTTCCATGGTTCGATTCCCGCCAACAACATATTAATTTATATTTAATACTAAAAATTATTATATATAAAGATGTAAAATTCGAATTCTTCTATTAACATATTAAAATTAAAATTTATAATATTATATTATATTATAAATAAATTATAAAAAATTAAAAGTAACCGATGCTGTAAGCCAGTATTTCTAAGAAAAGCCAGTAAGAATTCTATTTTCAATCAACAACAGACCCAGTAGGCCAACGCAGCCAGTGGATTCATAGTCCAAGATGGGGGGACACGTCACATACAGTCATACTTTTAAGTTTTAACAACTCATCTTCCTTCTTATCCTCCAATGCATGTGTCAATTCACAACCATAATCCATACTTACAAGCTTACATACAATATTATTATTATTATTATTATTATTATTATTATTATTATTATTATTATTATTATTATTATTATTATTATTATTATTATTATTATTATTATTATTATTAAAGGGTTCAAGAAGCTGTTGCCTTATCACACGCAACTTAACCATATCATTATCCACAGCTTTTCATTTCAGGTAAATTCTTGATCCCCCTTTGCTCATAACTCTGCTCTGTTTTTCAGTTAATCAGTTCTATATGATTGAATTGTAGTGTTGCCTGCTTAGAGTTAACGATTGTGTATGCATCTTATAAGTAATAGTTTTTTTTTTTTGGGTTTTTTTTTCTCTTTATAATTTTTATATAAGCATTGAAGTTTTGGCTCAGTAAACTCAAATTGATTTTAATGTTTCCCTGAGTATAGTGCTGTAGATAAGTAGAGTAGTTGATGAGCACTGAGCGGTTTCGTATTCGGTTCGATTAAGTTTCGTTTTTCGACTCTGAAAATTGGAAATCTCAGCTAGTTGAGGTCGAAAAAAAGCTGGATTTTGAGATCATTAGTCATTACCTAGCTCCTTTAATAGGTTTTTCGATGCCTAGATTTCTTATGTTCAATATAAATTTGTTGATAAATTGATACATAAACTTAGTAATAGTGATTGATGTATTTTATAACTACATATATTCTTTAAAGGCTATGTGTAAAAGTTATTGTACCAAATTTATAAGATAATTATCGAATTTGCTAAATGTGTAATGTGAATTAGTTAGGTAACACAAATTATAGGAGCCACTAGTAGAGTGCCGGAAGCTAAATTCGTTAAATTAGTTTATATAGTTTCGGTTTAGTTGGTATTACCTTCTGCGAGATGGATCAGATTTTGAAACTAATCATTTTGTAATTTTTTGTTAGATATGGATATTAGTAATGAGGCCAACGTTGATTCATTCAAGATTGGGCCTTCCACCATCCTAGGACGGACAATTGCTTTCAGAGTGTTATTTTGCAAGTCAATGTCACAGTTGAGGCACCGAATCTTGCATATGGTGTTGTATTTTATGCATAGGATTAAGTTTAATGTGATGAAATATGTGATGCCCATGATATCTTGGCTTCATCCGCGTAATCCACAAGGAATTTTAGTATTTGTGACACTAATAGCTTTCATGCTGAGAAGATACACTAATGTCAAGACTAAGGCTGAAATGGCTTACCGTAGAAAATTTTGGAGAAATATGATGAGAGCAGCCTTAACTTATGAGGAATGGGCTCATGCTGCTAAGATGCTTGATAAGGAGACACCGAAAATGAATGAGTCGAACTTATATGATGAAGAACTTGTGAGGAATAAACTTCAAGAGCTGCGCCACCGTCGTCAAGAGTGTTCCCTGCGAGATATTATATTTTGCATGCGTGCTGACCTGGTTAGAAATCTTGGAAATATGTGCAACCCAGAGCTTCACAAGGGAAGGCTTCAAGTTCCCAGGCTCATTAAGGAATACATTGATGAAGTGACAACACAGTTGAGAATTGTATGCGACTCAGATTCAGAGGACCTTCTGTTGGAGGAGAAGCTAGCGTTTATGCATGAGACAAGACATGCTTTTGGGAGGACAGCTTTGCTTCTAAGTGGGGGTGCTTCACTTGGAGCTTTTCACGTGGGTGTCATTAAAACATTAGTAGAGCATAAGCTCTTGCCTCGCATAATTTCCGGGTCGAGTGTGGGATCTATCATGTGTGCGGTTATTGCTACTAGGTCTTGGCCTGAGATTCAAAGCTTTTTTGAGGATTCTTGGAGCTCCCTGGAGTTTTTTGACCAGATGGGTGGGGTTTTTGCAGTTTTCAGGAGAGTTACGACACAAGGTGCTGTTCATGACATCAGACAACTGCAAATGATGTTAAGACATCTCACAAATAATCTTACGTTCCAAGAAGCTTACGACATGACTGGCCGTGTTCTAGGGATCACAGTATGCTCCCCAAGAAAGCACGAACCTCCTAGATGCCTTAATTACTTGACTTCACCTCATGTTGTTATATGGAGCGCAGTGACTGCCTCTTGTGCCTTTCCCGGCCTTTTTGAAGCTCAGGAACTAATGGCGAAGGATAGAAGTGGGGAGATTGTCCCTTATCATCCTCCGTTTCATTTGGGACCAGAAGAGGGTTCAGCTGCATCTGGACGCAGATGGAGGGATGGTAGCTTGGAAATAGATTTGCCCATGATGCAACTAAAAGAGCTATTCAATGTCAATCATTTTATTGTCAGTCAGGCAAATCCTCATATTGCCCCTTTGTTAAGGCTGAAAGAGTTCGTAAGAGCTTATGGAGGCAACTTTGCTGCTAAGGTATGTTTGTTGTCAAGATCTGTTTTCTCAGGCTGGTGCGTCTATCGTCACACATCTATCTTAATTTTATGTAAATGCATCTCCTCTATATTTCTTGATTTCCTGTTCCTTTCATCCCATTCTACACCTAAACCCAGAGGCACAGTAACACGAGCAGAAAACTTATCTACCAAATAAAAGAAGATAGTAAAGTGTGCAAGATAAGTGATGACATCTTTTGCATCATGTTTAATCTGTACAATAATTAAGATACCTCTAGAAGGTTTGTTGGTGTAGCTCAAGCATGGGTGCCACGAATGGACAAAGGCACAACATGTGTTGATTATTAGAAACCTCTAATTACATTCAATCTGCTCTTGGATATTCTTTAGCGAGTGGTGTAAAGAGGCAAAATAGTTCCTTAAGGTCACAAAAATTTTAAATATGTAAAGGCTGATCTTCAGATGATGAGTCTGGCTTGAATTCGAATTTCAGACAGTTCTTTTTAAATAATTAATTAAGATATATTATTGAATTTGGATTTTGGTGAGCTGTAAGCAAAAGAAAATAATTTCTGTGGGTAATTCTTTTGTATCGTACAGCATTTTAATATATTGAAATTTTATTAGTCAGTCTGTGGTATATACACACAAAGGCACAATTAAGATGTATTTTGCAAACTTATTTTCATTTGTAGCTGAGTTGCGTACATATTTACACATATACACACATAAATACCTTGCATGCATGTGTGTGTAGGAGGCGAAAGGCACACTCGTTAAAACTGGTATTTAAATTTATTTATGTTTTGTTGATGCAGCTTGCTCATCTGGTCGAGATGGAAGTTAAGCATAGATGCAACCAGATACTTGAACTGGGGTTTCCCTTGGGAGGACTTGCCAGGCTTTTTGCTCAAGAGTGGGAGGGTGATGTCACTGTTGTAATGCCTGCTACACTGGCTCAGGTACGATGTTTATCATATTATTTTTTCAGATAAGAAAAATTACGAAAGGATGAGTCTCCTTTGATAAGCAAGAGCATGACATATCAAGCAACTTATGTGTTTCATCACAAACTTTTTAGTGGCACTTACCGATTTCTTTATCAGGGTCATTTTACTGTTGATAACTGACTGGTGCATTTTCTTCTTTTCTTGGTGCCAATATCAGATTGCAAAAATAATTCAGAATCCTACACTTGCGGAGCTTCACAAGGCAGCCAACCAAGGTAGGAGGTGCACTTGGGAGAAGCTCTCAGCGATAAAAGCCAATTGCGGAATCGAGCTAGCTCTTGATGAATGTGTTGCAGTACTTAATCACATGCGTCGTTTAAAGAGGAGTGCAGAAAGGGCGACTGCTGCTTCACAAGGTTTAGCCAGCACAGTTAAATTCAGTGCTTCCAAAAGAATTCCTTCATGGAACTGCATGGCACGAGAGAACTCAACAGGGTCCCTTGAAGACTTCTTGCAAGATGCTGCTTCCTCACTCCATCAAGGAGTAGCTGGATCTCCAGGACCCTCTGGCCGGAACTGGCGGAGCCCTCGTAACATGTTTGATGGTAGTGACAATGAATCAGAGACTGCAGATCTTAATACTTGGACAAGATCTGGAGGTCCCTTGATGAGGACGGCTTCGGCTGATAAGTTTGTAGATTATGTCCAGAACTTGGAAAGAAATTCTAAAATTAACCAGGGAGTAGTAGTTCCCAACACCATTAGTCAAGCAGCAAGCAGGGATCCATATTATCAAAACTTAAGGGTGACAACACCAGAAAGAAGCTCGGATGTTGACTCTGATCACAGAGTTCCTGGGAGTAATTCAAGCATTTTGGTGGCGGAGGGCGACCTTTTGCAGCCCGAAAGGTTGCTCAATGGAATAATGTTTAACATTGTAAAGAAAGAAGATTTGACCTCACCAAACAGGAGTCATGATTTAGACTCGGTTGCTGAATGTGTACAAATTGATTGTCCGGACAAGGAAACAGATGCAAGCTCTACATCTGAATGTGGTGACGATGCCAATGCAAACCAACTGGATTCTTAAGACACAATATTATGAAGGTTATTTTAGATCATTGTGGATCTTTTTCTCAATCTATGTTGCTGTGCTTCGATGTTGCATGGTGGAATTATCAAACGTCCATTAAACATACGGCAGTGTTTGATGGCCCGACCATAGTAGCAATTGCAGATGCTGTGATGTGCATACAAATGCAGTGTTTTTTGTTAAAGAAATGACAGAAACTAGTAGGATTGAGATTAAAAAAGCTGATTAAACTTGTTAAGATGCATTATTATCCTAACTTCCTAAGATGTCAGGGAAGCGGGAACAGAATTTTTTCAAGTTGAGCGACTTAATGTATATTGTATAAAACGAAATAAGATAATCCATGCCTAATTACAATTGAACTTCTCTAAATTACAATTTAACCTCAATTACATATTACACAAGAAAAACACGAGGATAACTGGATACATAATTAAACTTGTTTTTAGAATTACAATTACAGCAATTCAGACAGGCAATTTACATACAAGTATTTTTTTAAAATTAGATTTTTTCTAAAAAAAGTTTATGATCGATCACAAAATATTCATTGAAAGTGAATGATACTTGCACACTTTTTTTAAAAAAAATACTTTCTTTTTAACATGTTGAAATATTTCTTAGTTATATACTAAAATTTTGATGTTCGAATCGTGGTATTTAGATCAAAACTTTCGAAACTGTAGTATTTGATTATTACACAACTAAAATTAGAAAAAAACTATCAAAATTGTAGTATATGATTATTACACAGCTAAAATTAGAAAATGTATAATAATTAAAGAAAAAAAATGTAATCCAAGTAGGGTGAAAAACCAAAATACCCACCATTTAAATCAACTTCCCCAAAATACCGTTATGCGCTGAGCTCTGCCTTTTTTGACCACGGGGTACGCATGCTGGGCATGCGTTGCCTGGGATACGCATTCCTCTAATGCGTATCACAGGTAGAGCTGGCCATTAGGGCGGTTCAGCCCGGCCCGCACTGAACCGGCCCGGTTTTTTATTCGTGTATATTCGGCCCGTCCTGAACCGGCCCGAACCGGCACTAAACCGCTGAAAAACCCGGTCCGAATACGGGTTCAGTATTAAAAAACCGGGACCGGACCGGCCCGGCCCGCGACAGTACGAACCGGCACGGCCCGGCACGGCCCGGCCCGGACCGGCACGCGAGTCGACCGCACGCGCCACGGCTCTCTTCCCAGGCGACCGTTGCAGGCTTGTGACCGTTGCAGTTGCAGAGCTTCTTACCGTTTGATTTGTTGCCGTTGGGAGACAACGGCTCTATCTTCCCCCCCTATAAATACCATCCTCTCTATCTCTAATTTTTCCCACACCATTTCTCTATCTAATTCTCTCTCTATCTCTAAATTATCTCCGGCTCTATTTTTAATACTCGTAAGTCGTAAGTCAGTCGAAAGCTTCTAATTTGTAATTGTTATCTCTCTCAAATCTCGAGCAAAAAAATGGAACAAGGAAGGGGTAGTGGCACTATTTCATCTCAAGATTCAACTCCGGTGACTGGGATGCTACCACCTCGATCTCCGGCATCTCCGGCCACACAGACACACGAAGAAGGTATAATTAATTTTTTAAATTTTGTTCAGTTTTTATATTTTATATACATTTATATATGCTACGAATTATTTATTTTTTTAAAATGTATATATGCTTCGAATTTCTACTTTATTCACATATGGTTCAAGTTCGAATTTTGTATTTAATTTATATATGGTTCGAATTTTGTATTTAATTTACATATGGTTCAAATTTTGTATTTCATTTTTAATTTATTCGTTTTGTAATTTTTTGTAGGTTCAAGTTCGAGACAATCATCACATGTTTGGACATACTATGATAGAGTTCAAATATCCGATGATCCACCAAAATTTAAAGTTCATTGTTTGATTTGTATACAAAATGGTCGACAACAAGCACCGTTTACGTGGACTAGGGGACAAGGTACGGGTGCACTTAGTCGACACTTGGAAAATATTCACCAACTTACGAAGGCGAATCATGAAAGTGGAGAAGCACGTCGAGGTCCACAACAAACACAACTTAGTGGTTTTATGACATCGTCGGCCGGTGGAGGTATGCCTTTTGCTTATAGTAGAGATAGAATGATTGATGATTTTTCTAGATATGTTACCTTAGATGAATTACCTTTCTCCCACGGTGAGAGTCCAAATTTAGAGCATATGATAAAGAATTCAATAAATCCGGCCTTTAAAAGAATTCCTAGAAACACACTTAAACGTCACATACAAAAACAATATTATAGTCAACGAATCGAACTAATTGAATATTTAGGTAATTTTGATGGTATGGTTTCTTTAACTAGTGATTGTTGGAGTTCGAGTCAAGGTGAACCTTATATTTGTATTACGGCTCATTGGATTGATAGTGACTATATCTTACAAAAACGAATTATTGCATTTGATGTGATGGATGAGTCACACTCGGGTTATAACATAAAACAAAGAATTTTAGAAACAATAAATGAATTTAATTTGTATAATAAGGTATTCACAATATCTTTAGATAATGCTGCTGCTAATAACAAATGTATGGATTATATTAAAACTGATATTCCTTTAGTTTTAAATGGACAATTTTTACATATTAGATGTTGTGCTCATATCATTAACTTGTCGGCCCAAAAAGGAATTGCACAATTAACTCATTTATTAGATCCTATTAGGAAAGTAGTTAAGTATCTACGTTTAGCGGGTACATATAGATCCAGGTACAAGAGGTTGTGTAAGGATAATGGATTAAGGCCGAAGAAGTGGGGTATCGATTGTCCTACGAGATGGAGTTCGACTTATAAATTATTAAATGAAGCAATTAAATATAGAGCCATTATCACCGTGTTATATAATGATGACCCGAGTCACCAATACGAAGGTGGATTACTTACCGATCATGATTGGCAGTTGGCATCTACCGTACGTGACTTACTTGATTGTTTTGCACATGCTACTACGGTTTTTTCTTATGTTTATGAACCAAATGTACATCATGCTATTATTGAATGTGTTAATATTGTTACTAGTTTATTTAATTATGAAAAAAATGATGCTTTTTTTGCGGTTATTTTTGATATGAAAACTAAGTGGATCGAATACTTAACAGAATTTCCTTATATTTATGGTATTGCATGTCTTCTTGATCCCGGTGTTAGAAAAGAAGGTTTAGAAAATATGTTAGAGCATTATTATGAAGTTTTAGGAGTTAAATATGATCACTTGCTATATGTAAATAACTGTTTAGTCTTGTTATATAAACTAATAGATTTGTATGTTCCTAAAACTCAAAATGTTATGCCATCTAAGAGTAAGAGTAGTGGTGTTAGTAGGTTTAATAGTACTATTGCATCTATACTAACTAAAAAACAAAAATGTAGAATTTCCACTTCATCTACTCCTGTACCTGCTTCTGCTTTTAGTATGATTAACGAATTTTTTTCTTATAGTTATGAGTTAAATGATGATTTTGAAATACTAACATGGTGGAAGAATCATGAGTTACAATTTCCGGTTTTAGCAAAAATTGCAAGGGATATTTTAGTCGTTCCCGCTTCTACAATTGCGTCCGAGTCCGCTTTTAGTGCAGGTAGAAGAGTGCTAGATGAGAAGAGATCAAGTCTTGCACCAGACGCGGTCAAGATTTGTGTTTGCAAAAAAGATTGGGATCAAGCCGTAAAAAGACAACAAGGAAAGAAAGATGAAGACGAAGATGGTGAAGACGATCCATGGATGATAATGGATACTTCATCAGAATCGGGCGCCTCAACAAGTGAACAACAATTATAGTGGATAGTTTATTTAATTTATATAAATAGTGGATAGTTTTTTTTTATTTGTATTGTATTATTGTATGTTAATGCGGTTTGTTCCGTTTTTTTAGAGAGGAGTCCTCTCAAATCATTTGTAAAATATTTTTAATTAATAAAATTTATATGAGGTACCGTCCTCTTTTAACTACATCATCTAGAAGTTAATTTTCAAAATCTATTAGTAAAGCGGATCTATAAAGAAATAAATTAATTTTCAAAAAAACGAATAACCGGCACGGCCCGCACTAACCCACGCACGGGTTTACATTTTCTGATTCGGAACCGGCCCGGCACGGCCCGGATAACTCTTAGTGCCGGTTCAGTGTTGTGTTTTTTTGGCACGGCCCGGTGCAAGCCCGGCCCGGCCCGGACCGCACTAATGGCCAGGTCTAATCACAGGTCACGCATGTTCAACATGCGTAATGACGTCATATGACGTCATTATCTCACAACCAGCTCCGGTAATGAGGCGATCCAAAAATCGTCTTGAAATCGCCCAGCTTCGTTCTTCACATTTCCGGCCACATCCACCACTTCTGAGAACATAAAAATGATGATCAGACTTGTATCATCATTTTTATCCATTGTTTTGTTGATTTCTGGCCGTGTAGGGGTTTGAACGAACACATCGGAAAAGTAAATCGGAAAACAAACTTGAAATGGGGCTTTTAAATCCGGTGTAACAAACCAAAAAGAAGGGTACAGGCTTGTAGAGGTGAGGAGACGATCAGTTTGGTATATAGAATGGTAGTGAAAGATTGCCTGAAAGTGGTGAACAAATGGCTCAAAGTTTTGGTCGAGAAGTTGGTCCGGCAGCTGGGAGAAGACGATGAACAGTAGCTTCGGACACGCATGTTGGTATCTCTGTCCACGCATTCTCAACATGCGTGTCGTAGCAACTGTTCATTGAATGCTAAAACTCACATTACACACTCTACGCATTATTGGAATGCGTGGTTCGAAAACTACGCAATATTAAGATGCGTACACTGTGTACGCATGTGAAATATGCGTACACAGTGGGTAAAAAGGGCGGACCTCAGCGTTTGTGGATATTTTGGGCAGCTTCTATAGGAAACTAGTGTAGTTTGGTCATTTTCTCATCCAAGTATCTTTATTTTCTTCATTGTCATCTCCTAACTTTGACCTCAAAACCTTATAGCTGAGGAGTATATATCCCCATCTAGCTGAAGAACTCGTAGGTTTTGTAAACTTAGATAGACACGTTTAAGACTATTTCTAAAACTAAATGACCATTATATGCTTACCAACATATGTAAATCTGACAGCCACGGGAAGAGGTGTAGGTCTAAATTTCTTTTGCTTCAGCAGATAGGTCTCTGTCATGTCAAATACAGGCATTGCACATATCTTCGAGCATGTTATAGAGTGAATAAATTGAGCAATAAATTATAATAAAGTAGGTGGGAGACAAGATTCAGAGACAATGTATATACATGATAGCCTCCAATTACATGAAAAACAACCAACAAATTGGCAAGCGCAATAAGCCAATTTGGTTTTTCTAGTGTAATCAAGATGTTGTCTTCTATGCTGTTGCTGAAAACGAAGTATCCAGCAAGGGCAAGAGGGAAGTAGCAAATCCGACTTCAACACCTTTCCACATTGGTTTCATGGAAGGTTGTTCAGGAGTTGAAGGAATTGTGGTGATCAGCAAAGGCAAAAGCTACATCACCCACTGCACTAAAGAAGTTCAAGGCACTCTCACTAGTAGTTTTGTCCCTGTAGCTGTAGTTCACATTCTCCTGATAAATGCCCTTCTTAAGCGAAGCTTTCCAAGCAACCGTCGAGTGACTACATACAGAATCAAAATAAATCTGTTTACTAGTAGAAACCTAAGACCCTCTTGACTGATGTCATGTGAAAGAGTTTTGGTAAATATGTACTACATGATTATAATGAACTTGAAAATTTTCTAGTTGGTCATCCAGTTTCGGTTAACCCAATTATTTTTAGTATTAATTTAATATTATAATGTATATATATATATATATATATATATATATATATTATATTCTAAATATTATACTGTAATCCTACTTATATTCTAGTCTTATATAACATTATCCAATCAAATATCATCTACTCACTTATCTCTGTACACTCATAAGATCTCTTGTAGTCGTTTATACATTTTTGGTCAACCCAACTTTTTTTTTTACCTAATTTCTTTGATTGACCCAATTGTTCTTAAAATTATATCAAATCGACGTTATACTCTAAATATTATATAGTAATCTTACAAACATTCAAATACTATATAACATACTTAAATTAAATACCATGTAGTTACAAATATGAGTTTCTTCACTGCTGAAGCTCCTATTCTTTACATTTATTACAGAATACATTCAAAACTGCAACTCATTATTCACATTAAATCTCATTAATAATATAATAATATTACTCTTTTATAATTAATTTTTATCAAAACTTTAAATATTATCTAATTTCATAATACTATACGTGCTCCGCTCATGCTCTGCATGTCCAAATTAGAGTTACTATAAGCTAGTACAAATAAGATGTAATACTACTTTGTAATATCTGGCTTCTATTTCCCGAGTAGTCCGTTGGTCAAGCCAACGATTCTCTTCTCACAAAGTAATAGATAGTTGTGCTCATAAGTCATGACTATTTCTGGAGTTAGCAATTAAATACAGTCCAATAATTTTACATACCATATGTTGAACCGAGCATATATATTATTAAGAGAAAATGATTACCTCAAGGACATGAAAGCAGCAGCTAAGGAAACCCCAGCGCTGGAATTCAGGTTCAGAAGCGAACTTGAGAATGAAATGGCAAGAGCCAAATATTGGAATAAAGTGTGTAGTTCTGATAGATTCTGAATTTGGAAAAGCGGATTCTTGGAATTTTTTCAATGATTTGCCTCGGTGACTGTATAAACAATACATGTACTGACTTCCAGAGTAAGTTGTTGGGGAACAACAATCCAAAGGCCAAGCTTTTCGCCAAAAGCCACTTGGCCTAGCTCATGCCTCATGGTATCTATCTAATCGTTTTCCCGGAATGATTTCGTGCATCTCCACCATATGCCATAGAGTGTACAAGGTTATTATCCATGACAGAACAAATATCGCGATACCAGGTCCCCTAAAACAAACATGCCAGAAATATGGTATATCAAATTATCTGCTATAACTTAATTGCGTAAAAGGGAAACCTATCACACATCTCTTTGCAAAAAAGATCCTGGTTTACTATAATACTGAAAACGAAACATATAGAAATAACATTAGAATGTAAATGCAATAAAATGATGATTCCGAAAGAATTATTAGTATATAGTATACAAAAAGACATCAAACAAAGCACCAATGGTCGTTCCAAACTTTTATCATTTTTTATGCATATTTGTAGAGTGCATGGACTTATTATGGCTTCCAAACTCTTCCATGGGATATATATATTGACTGAGATCTGATATGAATAGAAAACGTAGATATGGTTAAAAAAAAATTGTGGACACTGGACTACATATTGAAATTAGGGCATACAGATAAATGATTAAGAAGTCACCATCCAAGTTCAGAAAAAGCATAGGGGAGGCTAAGAAAGGCGGTAACATTGTGAAAAGCTGAATGGTACCACGTTGCACTCCTTGCTGGAGTTATTGGAAGCCAGTCATCAATAGTCTTCTCTTCTAATGTTTTTTCATCATTCTTAATATTGTGATCGTCCTTTTTTTCCTTTTTGATCTTTCTTTCCAAGATTGATATCTGAAACATTAGTAGGTAAATCAAAAGATTCAGAAGATAGAATAACTGAAACAAGGACTCCACTAAACTAGAAGTACAGCTAAGCTGATCGTTCTTTCGTTAAATAGAATGGTGAAACCTCCTGTAATAATCAAATGCTGACATCCTTTGTCAACAACACACGTAAAAAGGCAACCAGACAATTGGTTTGGTTTTTCATGTAATAATTAACTTTTTGAATGACATAGCGCTAAGAGCTAGCAATTAAAAAGCTGC
Source organism: Saposhnikovia divaricata (assembly GCA_036435485.1). Classification (NCBI taxonomy): domain Eukaryota; kingdom Viridiplantae; phylum Streptophyta; class Magnoliopsida; order Apiales; family Apiaceae; genus Saposhnikovia; species Saposhnikovia divaricata. Next base: position 91,049,140 of record CM071596.1, read on the forward strand.
CAAACTTACCCAGATGGCCTTGTTTCTTCCATTTGTGGAGAGACCGGGTTGCTTAGTTTGGCTTGATGGGTTGTCTCAATAATTTTTTGGCTAAATGGATAAATTTAACTTCTCAAGGTTTAAAACAATAATCCTAGTATGTTTATCGTTACTGGTCCTTTACCAAGGCCTTATGCAGACTAGTTTATAATGAATATAAAATTGCCTAAAACAATAAGCCAAAATCATATTTTTGACTCACAACATGTGCCATACACTTGAATTTTCTGCTGTATGAAGTCTTCTCAAGATTTTAGTTGTTTTAGTTACACCAAGAAAATGCTTTTAAAAAACCAAATACACAGGAGAAAATGTTTCTAACAGGAAAATTAGGTGCATACAAGTTGTGCAAATAATAGTGTAACTCATAAGTATATATGTAAGTCCAATTCTTCTTGACACAAACAAGCTGACTTGAAAGAACAGTTCCAGCCAAGTCAAGCTCCAGGGCATAGCAAACATGTCAGTTTCTTTTTTCATTTTTGACTTCAATATTCTGTGGGGACTGGGAACCATACAAGTAGACAGTTTATAAAGTTCATAAGTGGTGCCCAAATTCGTGTCTCTGTGTGTGTGAAATTCCACATAGAGAGCTTCACAAGTTGCTAGTAACTAAGAAATCCACCCTGTAAACTTTGCTATTATAATCTTCAACTTACCAACTTGGTGCTGCTTCATCCACTTCCTTGAGAACGATTATTGTTCAGCTGCTATTCTTGTGAGAGCCTCCGGAAAAATATGCAGGACATCTATATTCACTTCGAAATGGAGACTGCTGTCTACCCAAGAAAATTATGAGAGGACTTTCAGGACCAACAGCAAAAATAAACAGCAGGCCAACAATTAGCAAAAATGAACAGCAGGCCAACAATTAGCAAAAATGAACAGCAGGCCAACAATTAGCAAAAACGACTGAGCCTGTTACAGCAGCTGTGGTACACAACAGAAACAAAACCACCAAAAAAAAGTAGTCATGGGACTTATGGGCTATTGGGCCATGAGTAATCTGGCTATCTATCGAAAGCAAGAGAACAATTAAAAAAAATTGAATATTGGAGCATGAAGTACTATAGTAAATACAATTACCTACTACTTTGTGACATGCCAAGGTAATGGTGTCGCTACAAATGACAATCATGTACAAGATGCTATTGATTTAGATTTCATATTCCTCATGTACTCTTCCACCTTTTCAACAGCATCATACATATTCTTTTGTTGTATCTCATCTAACAGCAAACGGCAAGTCACATATCTTGGTGTAATTTCATTTCCTATCATCTCTTTAAAAAGGAGGTAAGCCCATTCACATTTGCTTGTTCGACAAAGTCCATGTATCAAAAGTGTGTAAGTTGATAGATCAAGGCTTAGATGATGTGTATTTATCATGTCATCTAATAACTTCTTTAAGTTTTCAGTCTTTCCGGTCTTGAAGCAGAGCTTAAGCAAAGGATAATATGTTTGAACATCAGGCTTAGTACAAAGGGAACTCTCCAAATCCTGCAGGACGTTCAATGCATCTTGTTCTTGAGCATGATGACACAGCATCGCAATCACGGAGTTGTAGGTAGATGTGTTCGGGGAAACACCAATGTTAGGCATTTCAGCTCTGAAAATGTGAATGGCCTCTCTCACCAGGCCAGCCCTTCCTAATGTATGAATAAAGGCATTGTAAAAAAGTGTATCGGGTTTGCATCCAGCAGATTTCATTCTATCAGCCATTTTTAAGGCTTCATCAAATTTCTCAGCATTTGTAAGTGAACACATTATAGTGGTGTAGGTGACAACATTTGGTGGGCAACCTTGAGCTTGCATTTCATCAAGAATCTCATTGACCTTGTGGAAGATGTGCTGATCGCAGTACGACTGAATTATTGTTGTGTAGCTAATGGCACAAGGGCAACAACCATGCCCCTTCATCTCCTGAACTGTCCAGTGAGCTTCATCGACCCTCTTAACTTTGCACCAACCATGAATGAAGATGTTAAAGGTGTGAGCATTAGGGAGGATATGTAATTTAAGCTTCAAGAAGATCTCACGAGCCTGCTCAACCTTGTTTGCTTTGCAAAGTGTATCGAGTAGTAGGTTCATCGACTCGGTATCCTTCTGCAAACCAAAACTTTCTAACTCATCAAATGTCCGTACAGCTTCTTTCCACTGACCTGCACCAGCAAATCTTCTCATGACCTTAGCTATTGTACTAAGAGTGACCATTTGACTTAAACACATTTCCTTGACCAAGGCTTTCATCTTCTCCATTTGCTTCATTTTTCCTAGTATGTCAACCATCATATCATAAGCTTGCGCCAGTGGCTTATATTCTGGATTTGATTCAACCCATCTAAGAACTGCCAACGCAGACTTCCAGTCATCCTTAAATCGATGAAGCAGTTGAGCAACAAGGTTATCCGAGACCACTATAGAACTACATTCTTCGTCCCGCAAAAGAGACTGTAATCTTTCATCGACACTGTTTCCAGCTCTAACATTTGCTATAACAATGTCAACATCACGCTCACTGTTTCGTTCTTCTTTACCAACAATCCTAGAGTCTGCCAAGCGAGAATATCCTAACGACAACAGCCTATAAAAGTTAACATTACAACGAGACGATTTGGCATTTGCAAGAAAGTGAATCTTTGCTCTCGAGATTTTATTATAGAACATAATGTAAGGTTTCCAAGTAAGAGTATGATTTCGGAAAGTTCAGTCCTGCAATCATAGATATCAAACTTTCAATTTAACAGATACATTAGTTTTTAAATAAGCTGACATGACAAAGCAAACTAGATTAACAACTTCACCCTACATATAACATTAATTTCACAAAGTAAAAATTGATGTTCACAACTGTCTGAGTCATTTCATCGAACACCTTATGTGCAAGAATATACAAAACTATTTTTTACTTCAGAATACTGTACACCTTATGCAGCACAGTATAGTACAAATCAAATGTTTTTAGACGTGGAACCTTAAAATCCTTGGCACGTCCCCGTCCACCTGTTCTGAATGGCCGTCTTCACTCTTCAGTTTCTTGTTGGTGTTGCTCTCTATCAGCAACAAATCAAATTGTTTTTTTGTTTCTTTTGCAATTATGACTACAAAATTTCGTGTAAAGATTCAAAACTTTTGATGTTATCTTTCTTCTAGGTGAAAAAATATTTTCAGTAAAAATATATTTAATAATTTGAATATATTGATACTTATTGAAATGAATAAATATTGGGTTACGTCCTTGTTGACTACAAGTCACAAGTCACGACAGTTATTTCTCATTTCTATTATCTTTCTCTTATTTTTATTTTCAATATAAATCATTATATACTTTTTTTTTGAATTATAATCATTATACACTTAAACTTCATCAATATATATATTTATGTCATATCTTTTTGTGATTCCTAAATCAAATAAAAACTTCCTGATTTTAGTCTTAATTTTTTTTTATTTCATGTACTTTATTACTTGATTACTAAAGTACAAATAAAATTTTTTGATTAAAAAAAATAAATAACTACTTTTTTAAAACCAAATAACCTTGTCAAATAATTTGTAACTTAATAAATATTATTAACACTTATGAAATAAGAATAGAATTGTTTTCATATTTTTATGTAATGTTTTGATTTTTATAAAATTAATTTTTGGAAAGAGAACAACATGAGTTATTGTTGTAGATGTATAAATATTTTCAAAAATTTATATTTATATAATAATTAAATATCATTAGGTTCATATTAGTTATTTGAATTATTTTAAAATTTGCTGACATATATTATGTATACATATTTTTGTTAATATTTAAAATTTGAGTTTTCAATTTAATAATTGTTTTTATATTAAAAGTAAACTTTTACTCTATTAAAATAAATCTAAATTTTTGATTTATTATGATAAAATTAGTTGAGGATGTATAAGAAAAAGTAGGTTAAGTTAAAGATAAATGAGAAATAGGTTAAGTTAAAGATAAATGAGATAACTGTTCCTAAAATGGTGGTAGTGACTTTTTGTAGTGAATAAGGACGTACGCCATGGTTTATTATATTGAAATTTGATTGCTTATTTCTTTTTTGCTTTATATGTTTTAAATGATATTATTAATTTAATAATTTAAGTTTAAAGAAATAGTTGAAATATAAATATATTTTCATAATCAAAATTTTATATTTAATAATTTAATAATTTTATATTTATATTCTAGTCTGGAACACAACTAGAATAGAAAAACTATAAATCGTATTATATGATCTATCTATATAATAGTTGCTGCTGCGTGTTTGCTACAGTACTTGTGTCTGATGACTTTTTGCCCTTACTTTTCTTATTAATTACAGAAAAACCTCTGCTGCAATTCTCCAACTCGATCGCTTCTATAATAGGATCAAATCTGCAACCCTTTTACACTATTATCAAGAATTCAAATTTGAAAACATAACAGTACACACAACTACCAATAATACAAATTTGTAAGCAATTACTTTATTTTTAGCTCTTCTTCTCTCATCTTTATCAAAATTTTATCAAATAATTTTACTAATCGAGGCTGTTTAATAATTTTATTACAGGTGCACACGAACCGTTTGATGAAACGGAGTTGAGATAAGATTAAAAGTTCTATTCTTTCTGTTCAAAAAAAGTATTATTCTTGATCCAATTTCTCTTCTTCTCTCCCTAATTTTTTTTGCTATTATTTCGCTCATTTTTTGTTTTGATTTATTGCAGATCGAACTTGTTAGATATTGATTCAAGTGATGGTCAGGATCTGCACTACTGATCAGATACTGATGCTGACGTCATCAGTAATACGATGTCAGTATTAGGTTGCTATCAGGATTAGAAGTTGATCAGGATTACATAAAGATATACATCAGTCCAGAGATCAAGGGAGATTGACATGTCGATTCCTGATTTATAGGAATTTAGCTATCATTCAAGATATGTATTAAGAGTCGTATGTAATTGATTTAGTATATCTTGTAAGTGATAGGGTAGCTGTGTGATGTATATAAACACAATTTAGGTTTTACATTTAAGTAATCGCTTACACGAGTTATCTTGTAACCTAGCAGCTCTCAAGAACACAAGAATTTCTTGAGAGAGTTTGTAACAGTTTTATATCAAATTTAATAAAGTTGTTATTTATTCATACTTGTGTTATCATTTCTGTTTAAGTCGAAAATCTTATACAATTGTATTCAACCCCCTTCTACAATTGTTCTTTACTGGGTAACAATTGGTATTAGAGCAAACTGATTAATTACAATCAGAAACGATGTTAAGATGTCGACAAGCAAGTATGAGAGTATTAAATCCCCGTCCTCAAAAAGGCCGAATACCCCACATGGAGGGTAAAGATGTTGATGTATCTGGAGGCAACTTATCCTAACTATCTCGATCGAATATATGATGGTCCATATATCCCTAAGAGACTGGTTTCTAGAACAGATACTGTACCTGAGCACTATGTTTAGAAGACAAAGGCTGAATGGACTCCTGAGGAAAAGGCTGAAGTACTCAGAGATGCAAAGGTGAAGAATATCCTTCATAATAGCCTTGATGCTGTCATGTCAAACAGAGTGATAGCATGTAAAACTGCTAAGGAGATCTGGGAAACTTTGGAAACTCAATGCCAGGGCATTGAATCTATCAAAAGGAACAGAAGGGCTCTGTTGATTCAAGAGTATGAACAGTTTGATGCAAAATCTGATGAGAGCCTCACTGATCTGTATGATAGATTTCTGACATTATTGAATAATCTATCTCTGGTGGGTAAAGAGTATGAACCAGAGGACTTGAACACCAAGTTTCTTAGAGATTTGCCTGAGGAGTGGGATACTCAAACTTCTATCATTAGGCATCAGTATGATCTTAATGCTGTGTCTCTTGATGAAGTCTATGGGATGCTAAGAACCCATGATCTTGAGGTTCAACAAAGGAAGAATAAGAAAACCAACAAAGCAAAGGCTGTTGCTTTAAATGTTGAATCAAAATCAAAAGGAAATCCAAGGAGGAGAAGTAGAGTAGCTGAGTCCAATACTGATGACTCATCATCAGATCCTGATGCCAATCCTTACTGATTCTGACATGATGGAAATGGTTGCTATGATAGTCAAAGGCTTCAAGAAGATGAAGTTCAGAAAGGCTAGAAGACAAGGCAACTTTCAGAAGAAACCTTTCAACACTGACAAGAACGGGTACAAGAAGAATGAAAGCAAAGGCAGCAAGTTTGACAAGTCAAAAGTCAAATGCTACAACTATGATGGAATGGGTCACTTTGCAACTGAATGCAAAAAGGCTAAGACCAAAGCTCTTATCTCATCAAGCAAAGATTGGATGGACTCTTCCTCAGAATCTGAAGAGGAAAAGGTGAACTATGCATTAATGGCAAATGTGGATGAGATTGATGCTCTTGAAAATAAGGTACCTGAAACTGTTTTTAATTTTGATACTGATAATGTTTCTGAGTTAAGATCTTTCTTAAAGTCTCTGAATATTAGCTTTAGAAGTCAATCTCTTGAAAATGCTAGAATAATATCTGAGATGTCAGAATTGTCTAAAAGAAATGATCATCTAGAAGCTGAGTTACTCTTTATGCAAGAAGTACAAAATGAATGTGATAAGGCTAAGCACATGAAGCTAGAAATGGAGTTTAAATGTACTGCACTTAAAAAGGAACTTAATGATACTAATGAGAAACTCAGAACCTGGACATAAATGATATTATCACTGATAAGAACTGGAAAGAGTGTCTAGGTTAGAGGACAAGAAAAAGAATAAAGCTAAAGTTGTTACAGATGAAACAACAGAACCAGGAAGAGTTGTTATAGGTGAGTCAACAAATCCAAAAACTTACAGACATGTTATAGACAGAACAAAAACTGCACTAAAACCTGTGAATTATGTGTATTCAGAAAATCCCAAATCAACTTTTGAAGAGGGGTCTACTTCTGCACAAAATTCTAAGTCTAGAACTGTTAAAATTATGAGTTCTAAGAATGTAGGTCTCTTGTCTAAGAAACAACTTAGAAACAGAATCCGTGAAGTGACAGATAGAGAGAAAACAACTACTGCTAAGAGAAACAGGAATGGTAAAATTGGAATAAACAAAGAGAATAATTACAAGTATATTCCAAATGCACCAAGAAAAGTGTGTTTCAACTGTGGTAACTCTAATCATCTTGCTATTGATTGCAGGAGAAGTTAAATGAAGGCTACTGTAGTTCCTAAGTCTGACATTAGGAATAGATCAGTATTTTATAAACCACAGAATCCTTGTTTTCACTGTGGCAATAAATGGCATTCTATTTATACATGTGAAGAATACCATAGTTTGTACTACAACCATTATGATCCATTGCCAAAGTTTAATAAAAGTGCAAATTCTGGTAAAACAAAGAGTGTGAATACTAAGCATGCATTTGTTAATTCTGATAATGACAAAGCAAATTCTGATGGATTCAAATCTGATAGAACTGATTTTGTTAAAAAGACTTCTGCTGCTAAAAATGTTAAATTGCATGCAAAAAGAACCCAACAAGTGTGGGTTCTTAAAAATTATAACTGAGTTCTTTGTGTTTCTGATTGCAGGGTAAAAAGACAAATGTGTTAGTCATGGATAGTGGATGCTCTGTGCACATGACTGGAAACAAAACCTTGCTATCAGAATTTGAGGAGAAAGCTGGCCCAACAGTGTCTTATGGAGATGGCAACATTGGACAAACTTTGTGGCAATATAATCATTGGAAATGTCATCATTGAAAAAGTAGCTCGGGTGAAAGGACTCAAACACAATCTGCTTAGTGTTAGTCAAATCACAGACAGAGGTTATCATGTCAACTTCAATGATACTCACTTCGAAGTGGCTAGTAAAACATCAGGAAAGATTGTCTTGACTGGTCAAAGACGTGGTAACATTTATGAAGCCAACGTCTACACCAATACTGATGGTCCCTCAACATGTCTCATCAGTAAAGCAACAGTATATGAAAGTTGGAATTGGCACAAGAAGCTTTCTCATCTCAACTTCAACAACATCAATGAGTTGGTTAAGAAAGACTTGGTGAGAGGATTACCTAAAGCATTGTATACTCCTGATGGACTCTGTGATGCTTGTCAGAAGGCCAAACAGAGAAGGACATCATTTAAGAGTAAAACTGAATCCTCAATTGATGAACCATATCACATGCTTCATCTTGACTTATTTGGACCAGTAAACATCATGTCCTTAAGTAAGAAAAGATACACTCTAGCTATTGTTGATGAATTTACTAGATTCACTTGGGTGTATTTTCTTCATAGAAAAGATGAAACTACTGAGATACTTTTGGACCATGTAAGACTCATTGAAACTGGCACAAAGTACAAAGTCAAGATTCTGAGAAGTGATAATGGAACTGAATTCAAGAATTCAATAATGGAAGAGTTCTGCAAATACAAAGGAAAAGCACAACAATTCTCTGCTCCTGGCACACCCCAGCAAAATGGAGTAGTTGAAAGAAAGAATAGAACTCTTATTGAAGCCAGCAGAACTATGTTGGAGGAAGCTAAACTACGTACATACTTCTGGGCAGAAGAAGTCAACACAGCTTGTTACACTCAGAACATTTCATTAATCAACAGACATGGTGTGACTCCTTATCAAATGATAAAGGAAAAGAAGCCAAGTCTGAAACATCTACATGTGTTTGGCTGCAAGTGCTTTGTTCTTAGACCTCATCCTGAACAGCTAGGGAAATTTGAAACTAAAGATGATAAGGGCATCTTTATTGGTTATCCAACTTCAAGAGCCTTTAAAGTCTACAATCTAAGAACAAAGAAAGTCATGGAGTCTATCAATGTATCTTTTGATGATAAAAAGATAACAGGAATTCTTGAAGACTCTCATGACAGTTTGATTTTTGCAAATGAAGCTACCAAGAATCCTGATAACTCTGTATCAGATATTGATATCTCATCAGATCCTGATGATTCACACATTCCTGATGAAGTACCAATTACTGATGGTGAAACTATCAATACAAATGCTGAGGGGGAGCAACATCAAGACACCATTAATACTGATTCAAATCAAACATCAGGAGAGGGTTCATCAGAAACGATTTCAAGTGATAATTCTGACAGTACTTCAGGAGAAGATAGCACTATCTCAGGGGGAGCTTCTAATAATTCTAGTTCTTTTGAAGATAAAACCAATCCAGGGGGAGCATTCAATTCAAGAAATGATTTACCATCAGCAAGGAAATGGACCAAAAGCCATACTCCTGATTTAATTATTGGGAATCCTGAAGCAGGTGTTAAAACCAGAAGTGCAACACAAAATGAATGATTTTACAATAACTTTCTGTCAAAGGAGGAGCCTAAGAAAATTGAGGATGCACTCAAGGATGCTGATTGGGTTACAACAATGCAAGAAAAATTGAATGAATTTGAGAGAAATGAAGTCTGGAAACTAGTACCAAGGCCAAAGGATAGGTCTATTGTAGGTACAAAGTGGGTGTTCAGAAATAAAACTGATTCAGATGGTACAATTGTAAGAAACAAAGCAAGGCTAGTTACAAAGAGGTATTCCCAACAAGAGGGAATAGACTATGATGAGACTTTTGATCCTGTTGCAAGGCTTGAAGTTATCAGGATTTTTCTGGCATATGCAGCCCACAAGAAATTCAAAGTGTTCTAGATGGATGTTAAAAGTGCTTTTCTGAATGGAGAATTGGAAGAAGAGGTATATGTTGAACAACCTCCTGGCTTCATTGATCCTAGATATCCAGACCATGTCTATAGACTGGATAAAGCACTTTATGGAATAAAGCAAGCTCCAAAAGCCTGGTATGAAACTCTAGCTCAATTCTTACTGGAAAGTGGTTTCAAAAGAGGTACAATTGATAAAACCTTGTTTTACTTGAATCATGGTAAGGACTTGCTGTTAGTTCAGATTTATGTTGATGATATCATTTTTGGGTCAACTAACTCCAAATTGTGTGAGAAGTTTTCAAAGCTAATGCAATCTATATATCAAATGAGCATGATGGGTGAAATGAGCTATTTCTTAGGTCTGCAAGTTAAACAGACTGATGATGGGATCTTTATCAATCAGTCAAAGTATACAAAGAATTTACTAAAGAAGTTTAACATGCAAGACAGTTCTACTGCTTCAACTCCTATAGCCACAGCTACAAAGCTTGATCCTGATCAAGGTACTAAAGTAGATATAACTAACTACAGTATGATTGGCTCACTCTTGTATCTAACTGCAAGTAGACCAAATATCATGTATGCAACCTGTCTATGTGCAAGATTTCAAGCAAACCCCAAAGAACCACATCTTATAGCTGTGAAAAGGATTTTCAGATACTTGAAAGGCACTCCATCACTAGGCCTATGGTATGCAAGAGAATCTGATTTTAATTTATGTGGTTACTCAGATGCTGATTTTGCAGGGTGCAAAATAGATAGAAAAAGTAGCTCAGGCAGTTGTTAGTTTCTTGGTTCAGTAAAAAGCAAAAGTCTATCTCCACATCAACTGCAGAAGCTGAGTACATTGCTGCTGGAAGCTGTTGTGCTCAGATCATGTGGATGAGAAATCAGCTAATGGACTATGGTTTGTCATTTTCAAAATAACTATTTATTGTGATAACCAAAGTGCTATTGCTATGACAGGAAATCCAGTCCAGCATTCTCTTACTAAGCATATCAGTATCAGATATAATTTCATAAGAGAACAAGTACTGGAAGGGACAATCGAACTCCACTTTGTTCCTACTGATCGACAACTAGCTGATATATTCACCAAGCCACTTTCTGAGGCTACTTTTACAAAGTTGGTGAATGAACTAGGAATAGTGAACTATGAGCATTTCTGAGAAAAAGATGATATCAGATCCCGATGAATCTCAAATCATTTGAACAGTGACAGAGATTTTTCGAATGATAGTTTGAATGTCAGTTACAGTACAAGAGAATTGAGAGAAGAAATAAACCACAACCTAAAGTCAAAAGTGAAGAAGCATCATTGAAGTTAGTCGTTCATGAACCAGACAGTACATCGAACGTCAACACAAGTCAGTGGTAATTCTTTACTACCTTCAGTGGATTGTAATAATTTAATTAATTATTTATTGATTTAATTAAATTCATTTATAATTGATATAAATCATTTAGTTGATTTAATTAAATGAATTAATTCTAGAAGAATTAATTTATTTATTAAATTAATTATTGTATCAATTAAATGTGAATTGGATAATCATTAATTAATTAAATGGATCAATATGACTTAAAAGGAAAAGGATTGGATTATGTCTTGGTGAAGACAAAATCGGTATGACCTAAATTATGTCATACCGAGAAGCTTCAACATTATGTCTTACCGAGAAGCTTCAACATTATGTCTTATCGAGCTAAGCTTCTGGATTATGTCATAACCGACTGAAGATTGCAGTTTAGGTCATACCGAGCAATTTCAGATTATGTCATACCGAGCCAAAATATCCTGATTAAGTCATACCGACCACCTGCCAGCTGTTTTAGGTCATACCGAACTTTTATTAAGTCATACCGACCAGGTTTATGTCTTAATGGAGGTTTGTGTAAGTCTTAATGAAGAAAAATTAAGTCTTGGAAGCAGATTAAGTCATGATGGAGCAGTTAAATATCCTACAAAAAGCTAGCAAGACTTGTTGCTGATATAAAAGAACCAAAGACAGCAGATTATGTCATAACTGAGAAACACAGCAGAATATAATTCTATCCAGCAGATTTTCTCTCAAGAAACTCAAGAACACCAAAGCCTAAAAAATTACTAGAAATTCAAGTTCTTCATCTTTGTAATATTCTATCCGATAGAACTTGATTACTTGTGATTCTTGTACTACTAGCGAATTAAGTTTCCTAGTTCTTATCTTGATCATTATTAACTAAATTAGAAAAGTTCATGTCGAATTTTCTAATTAGTTATTAACATCTTGATAAGTTGTTATACTGATTTTGTAACACCGCATCAAGTTAATATACAGTTATATTCAACTTGAAAATTGTGTTAAGTAATTCCGCACAAATTTGTCTTTGCTAAAATATTATCTAACGGACAAATTTCGATAAAAAGGTAAAGATTGTATTCAACCCCCCCTTCTACAATCTTATCGGACCTAACAATTGGTATCAGAGCCGATTGATTGATACACAAATCAAGGATCCCATTTTACTCGATTAAAAATCATCCCCGAATTTTTTAACTCTCTTAAAAAATTCATCATGTCTTCTAAAGTTGGAACTGTGAAAATTCCCATGTATGACAAAAACAGTTATGATATGTGGAAGAACAAAATGTTAATGTTCCTCGAGGTTGCAAATCCTAAATACATGAAAGTCTTATCAGAAGGACCAATAATACCTTTTGGATTAATTCCTGAAGTTGTTACTGATGGAAAAGTTGTTGCCCCTGCAAGGTTTGTACACAAAGATTCTTCTGAATACACTCTTGTTGAAAGAGAGGAAGCTGGACTTGACATTAATTTAAGACTGATCTTAATAGATTCTCTAGAATCTGTAATGTACAGTCATGTGATTAACTGCAAGACTACAAAGCACATGTGGGAAACCATTGAAACTGTGAATGAAGGAACAGAGGAAGTTAGGGAGAATCGACTAGAAATTCTGACATCTGAATATGAACACTTTCGATCAGCATCCAATGAAAGTATTCAAGATATGTTTGAAAGATATAACAAACTTGTCAACAATTTACAGATGCATGGCAAGTACTACACTCAGAAAGAGATCAACAGAAAATTTCTACTGTCAATGCCTGTTCATCTAAAACATAGTATTACAGCTATCAGAGAGTCGAGGAATCTAAGTGAAATTACTGTAGAAAGACTCTTTGGCGTTTTAAAAACCTATGAACTGGAACAATCTCAACAAAAGGAGATTTATGGAAAAGGAAGAGTTGCTAATACTTCTACAGCTCTTATTGTTGAGAACAAACAGGAAGTGGAAGATAAGGTTATTCAATCTTATAGTGTTGACAGTGGCAAGCTTGAAGTTGAAGTTGGTCAAACGAATGCTAGTCCAGATGAAGGAGACTTCTATTCGTTAGAAGAGCTAGATCAGTTGGAAGATGAGTCCATGGCTTTGTTGGTAAGGAAATTCAGTAACTTCAGATTCAGGAAGAATCCCAGAGAGGAGGTTCTTCATCCTCAAGTAACAAAGGAGGTTACAAAACTGGAATAGTTGAAAGAAGTAAAATTAGATGCTACAACTGTAATGAACTTGGACATTTCGCTACTGAATGTCAGAAGCCAAAACAAAACCAAAGAAAAGACTTTGGATCTGAGAAGAAGAAGACAGGTAAAGCCTATGTGGCTGCTGGAAAGAGTTGGGATGATACAGACTCTGAAGAAGAAGAGTATGGCAATCTTGCCCTGATGGCAAAATCTGATAACTCCAGTGGTACTTCATCTGAGGTATCATGTTCTGAAAGTCAATATATTTATCAACTTAGTGATTCACTAGGTTATGCTAATAGAGAGATTGAAAGGATCAATTTGTTAAATACAGATCTTAGAAATCAATTATCAGAATTACACGATGTACAAAATTGCCATGATAAACAAAAATCAGAAATAAGAATTCTAAAAGAACTTGAGAGGTCTCTAGCGTTGATAGTGGTTCAACAACGTGAGACAATAGCTGAACTAGAAATAAAGGTTAGTGCTACTTCTAATTCATGTAAAGTGGCTAAAGAGTTTTTTAACCAACAAGCTATTAATCAAACCGTAGGAATTGGGTTTGATTATAATGAAGCTATTGGACGAACAAGCATTATTACCCCTAATCGTGTCAGTGCTGTAGAAAGGGGTATACCAATAGTGCTTAAGGGTGTTAGTAACCCACTCTTTAAGACATCCATAACAGAACCTTTGGATACAACATCTTTAATCATTAAAGAAGAGATGCGCATTGAGGTTATAGCTAATGGCGTAGTCTTAGAAAGTAATCAAGTTGTTAAAAATGACGAAGATAGAAAGTCTGTGTTTAAGAAAACAGAAAGAGTTGGTGAGTCTACTAGTTCTTTGAAAACTAGTAGAAGTAACAACATGAATAAATGCAACAACATATCTACCATGCATGCTATTCCTGTTATTGATACTGCTCATAAGAAATGCAATGCTGTTAATTGCATGTCTTGTGCTTTTAATATAATGTCTGCTTACTTTAACGGTAATCATGCATGTGTTGATAAGAATGTTCCTAGACAGCATATGAGCAGAAATAATTATGTTAGATCCAGGACTGTAACACCACCTAATCCTAAGACTAGGACTCCAAGTCCTCCTAAGGATATGGTGAAGACATGGTTACCCAAGCTGAAACCAAAACAAGTTAAAGCTGTTTACAGGGTTAAATGTCCAGTACCTGAAGAAAATGTTGTTAAAATAAAAAGTGTTGCTTTGCCTGATAAAGGCCAATTTTTTAAGTACTCTGGACCCAATCAAATTTGGGTTCGGAAGAAAGTCTAACCAATTTGTCATTGCAGGGTTTAAAACAGGTTGAACGAGTCATGTGGATTCTGGACAGTGGATGTTCAAGGCATAGGACCGGAGATAGAGCCCTGCTGACAAATGTGGTGGAGAAGGCCGGCCCAGTCGTTACCTTTGGAGATAACAGCAAAGGTAAAACTGATGGATATGGCAGATTAGAAGCTGGAAATGTTATCGTTGAAGATGTCTCTTTTGTGAACGGTCTTGAGCATAATTTGCTCAGTATTATTCAATTCTGTGACAAAGGTTATGAAGTTCATTTCAACAAGAAGAATTGTCTAATATCACACAAGAGAAATTAAAGGCCGCAGTTGACTGGAGTAAGAAAAGGAAACTTGTACATAGCCAATATGAACTCTGGAAGCACAGAAGAAATTAGATGTTTTTATTCAAAGGCATCCACTGATGAAAGTTGGTTATGGCACAAGAAACTTTCTCACCTAAACTTCAAAACAATGAATTCTCTAGTTAAAAGAGAATTGGTGAGAGGTTTACCTTCGATTGAATTTACTCAGGAAGGCCTATGTGATGCATGTCAAAAAGGAAAGTTAAAAAGGGCAACTCACAGGAGCATTAACACATCATCAATAACTGAACCATTACAACTTCTCCATATGGATTTGTTTGGTCCAGTTAGTGTGATGTCCATGTCAAGAAAAAGATATGCTCTAGTGATTGTTGATGATTTCTCAAAATTCACATGGGTACTATTTCTGAACTCAAAAGATGAAACTCCACAACTGGTAGTTGATCACATTAATTTAATTGAGCTGGACTCTAATCGTCCAGTAAGAGCTATAAGGTCAGACAATGGAACTGAATTCAAGAATGCAGTTCTGAATGACTTTTGCACTGAAAAGGGTATAACTAGACAGTACTCGGCTCCCAGAACTCCTCAGCAAAATGGGGTAGTTGAAAGAAAGAATAGAACCTTGATTGAAGCTGCACGTACTATGCTAAGTTAATCAAGGCTTCCATTGAGCTTTTGGGCTGAAGCTGTCAACACTGCATGCTATACCCAGAATCGAACACTTATCAATAAAGACTTAATGAAGACACCATATGAAGCTCTACATGACAAGAAACCAACTCTCAAGTACTTCCATGTATTTGGGACAAAATGCTTTATGCTGAAAGAAGGAGATGATCAAGGTGGTAAATTTGAAGAAAAAGCACATGAAGCAATATTTATTGGTTATACTAGAAGAGCCTACAAGGTGTATCTTATTGATCAATAGAAAACTATGGAAAGTGTCAATGTTACATTTGATGACACAAAACTTCCAAGTATCCAAAATGAAGATCCATCTGAAAAGCTTAAGTTTGATGACATGTCAGATTCAGATTCAGATGATGACAATCAACCTGACGTTGTTGCTGATAATAATAATCCAAATGTTGGTGGTAATGATCAAGGTGATGCTGGTGAAAACAATGATAATTTTCAAGACACCACTAATACTCTTGAACCATCAACAAGTCAAACTGGCAACAATTCAGGGGGAGATAATGAAGGGTCAACAAGTCATACTCAACATCATACTGAAGATCAAGGTGAATCATCAAGATCAATTCTTCCCAGACAAACTGTTTGGAATAGAGCTCATCCTTTTGAGCTGATCCTTGGTGATCCAGATGTTGGTGTGAAAACAAGAAGAGCTTATCAGAATCAATGTAATTATTCTGGGTTCCTGTCTGTCATGGAACCTAAGAAGATAGAAGAAGCTCTATCTGATCCTGATTGGGTGATTGCTATGCAAGATGAACTCAATCAAGTTAAGAAACTAGAAGTATGGAAGCTGGTACCCAGACCTAAAGATAGAAAAGTGGTGGACACAAGATGGGTATTCAGAAACAAACTAGATAAAGATGACACTGTGTTAAGAAATAAAGCAAGACTGGTAGCTAAAAGTTATTCTCAAGCTGAAGGCATTGATTATGACGAGACCTATGCTCCAGTGGCAAGACTTGAGGCCATCAGAATATTCTTGGCATTTGCATCCTATTCAAGATTCAAAGTTTATCAAATGGATGTCAAGAGTGCCTTTCTGAATGGTAAGCTAGATGAAGAAGTGTATGTAGAACAGCCCCCTGGTTTTGAAGATCAAGATCATCTGGACTATGTCTACTTTCTTTACAAAGCTATCTATGGTCTTAAGCAAGCCCCAAGAAAATGGTATGACACTCTCTCTGAATTTCTATTAGAAAATGGTTTTATAAGAGGTGTCATAGACAAAACGCTCTTCACTAAAAGACATAAGAATGATATAATACTAGTCCAAGTCTATGTGAACGATATTATATTTGGGTCTACTAATGAGCTTCTATGCAAGAACTTTTCTAAGTTAATGCAGGGTAGGTTTGAAATGAGCATGATGGGAGAACTGAAATTCTTTCTTGGATTACAAATAAGTTAGAGACAAGATGGAATATTTATTTGTCAATCCAAGTACATCAAGGAGCTCCTCAAGAAATATCACATGGAGGAGTGCTCATCAGCAAAGACACCATCAACTATAGCTGTCAAAATTGGTTTATGTGAAAGTTCTGCCAAGGTAGATATCACAGGCTATAGAGGTATGATTGGCTCATTGCTTTACCTAACTGCTAGTAGACCAGATATAATGTTTGCCACATGCTTGTGTGCAAGGTTCCAAGCGAACCCTAGAGAAATACATCTCACTGCTGTCAAAAGAATCTTAAGATATCTAAAGGGTACGCCTAATTTAGGCATCTGGTACCCTAATGAATCTGGTTTTACTTTAATTGGATATACAGATTCTGACTATGCAGGAAGTGTTGTAGACAGGAAAAGTACATCTGGGAGTTGTCAATACCTAGGTGGAAGATTGGTTTCCTGGTTCAGTAAGAAACAGCAAACAGTTTCCAACTCTACAGCCGAAGCTGAATATATAGCTGCTGGAAGCTGTTGTGCTCAGATCTTATGGATTGGGAATCAATTAATGGACTATGGCATTGAATTGGAAAATATTCCTATTTTGTGTGATAATTCAAGTGCCATAGCAATCGCCAGCAATCCTGTGCAGCACTCAAGGACAAAGCACATTGACATAAGGTATCATTTTATAAGAGAGCATGTAATGAATGGTACAGTGCAACTACTATTTGTAGGCTCTGGAGATCAAACTGCAGATATTTTTACTAAGTCGCTTAATGAATCCTCATTCACTAATATTGTTAGTGAATTGGTTATGTTAAACAGTCCTAGTAATTAATACTGTTAATATCTGAAATTTGATCTTTAATAATTTTTCAAGTGATTATTCTGTGAATATTTGTTGTTTGAAATCACTTGTATAATTATTTTATCAACTAATTTTCTTGCTTGTTAATTTATTCATCATTCTTTTTTATTCATATTATTTAATACTCCATATTTCTGTATTTTTAGAATAATTGTATATATTTATTTCTATTTAAATATCTATGTAATTTAATGTTTTGTAGTGTTTGTCTTGTTAATAATGTTTTAATTCCATTAAAAGCATATTCTAGGATCTTATTATTATTTTTGTAAATTATTTTATTTTATTAAAGTAATTTTAGTGTGTTTTTAATGTTTGTTTAAAGTAAATATGACTTAAAATTAGGTAAAACTCTCAATATGACTTATAAGAAAATTGGTATGACTTAAACAGGTTAAGTCTTACCGAGTTTCTGTCAGATTAAGTCATATTCTCGAGTCTGTTAACATTAGGTCTTACCGAGGTTTTTAAATTTAAGTCTTATTCGTTTTCTAATTTAAGTCTTAATCGTTTATTGAGTTCTTTTAGTTAAGTCATAATCGTAACAGTTTTTAAGTCTTGTTAACATTAAGTCATAATCGAGTATAATATGTATATATATAACAGATAGAATGTGTTAAGTCTTATTATCAATTTAAGTCTTTCTCGTGTTAAGTCACAGAAAACACTCTCAGCGATACATACATATATACACGAACTACAGTCGAATTACTGCCCGATTTTCGACTCTTAAACTCAATCAAAATCACGATTCAAGAACCCAGAACGATTCTCTGTCTAATTATCTACAAATCGATAGTTTAATCGACTGATTTGGATCGATTTTTAGTGTTCTTATTTTCGAAAAATCGACTTTTCGATCTGAATTTCAGGGAGTTTGGTTTTGATTTTGAAAAAACTAAAAATATACATGTGTTCGTGTTGTAATCAAGATCATTGTGTGAAATTTTCAGAATTTTTGAACAACTTTGATTATTTTCGAATTTTTAATTAATTATTAATTCGAAATAAATCAAATTAATTAATTATTTTATAAAATCTGAAATTTTCAACGAAATTAAATCTTGATTAAAATGGCTGATCGATTTGAAATTATTAAACATAATTTAATCGGTTATTTTGATCCAGAAAAATGTTCACTTGAACGTTTTCGACCGTGGATTCGATTTTTAAACGATAATTCATTAGTTCGCAATGCTTTGAGCTTAGATGCTCCCTTAAAAATTGAACCTTTGCGAATCATGTGTACTACTGCTGTCATTTCCAATGACAACAGATCGTTTGTCTTCTCTGTCGGAGACAATCAGTACACAGTGGATAAAAATGTTATAAATACGGTCTTAAACTTTCCTAGTGACAATTTCGAAGAATTACCATCAGAACAAGAATTGATAAATTTTTTTGAATGGTATATTCTACCAAGACAGACCTGATCAAACTGTTTGGAATAAAAAGCACCTCGTTCAGGAATGGGACTATCTGTTTGACACCTTAGCTAAAGTCTTTGCCCATTCTACTAAAGGGAACTTCGGGGTATTACCATCCTTCATGCAGCATATTGGATATGCAGTTGCACACAACCGAAGAATTAATATTGGTAGACTACTGTGTGTTCCGATGGTTAGAAGAATCATTAATGCAAAGAGGAATTTTGATCATGGAGAAAAAGTATCATGCTATTATCCAAGATTTCTGTCATTGATTTTTAATCATCTAGTGGAACTAGAAAACCAAGCCCAATTCCTGAATGGGGAATCACTGGTGTCAGGTAAACCTTCTACCAGATTGTTCACTGAGTACATCAACAAGCCTAAATTCACAAACATACCTGTAGTTGTCACCCAATACATGTCAAACTATATACAACTACCTGTCATTGAACCTGTACCAGAACCTAAACAACCTGAACAAAACCCTAAACCACCAGTGGAAAACATACTTGTTGAACATGAAGATCAAGGCAATCAACAAGTTGAACCTGCTCAGCAAATTGTTCCTCAGTCACCTGCACTTGCTGTTGAACATCCAGTGGAAGAAACCGCATCTATCCCTGAACCTGAATTAAATCAACCAATCTTATCAGAGACTATCGCAGAATCAGCTGACCAGGTATTGTCTTTTGTTCCTCAAACTATTTCTACTTCTCAATCTATTTCTGGAACCCAAGTGGTTGATAGGGTTGACCAAGGGATTGTAAGACCGCAATCTCTAACCCCGGTCATAGAGCCAAACACTGAATCTACATCACTTAAAACCTTTCACTCCAGAAAGAAAATTCCCTTTCAAAGAACAAAGAAAAGAAGAAATATAATGAGTGAACCCACAGCTCTGCCTCTACAAAAGAAAAGTAGAACTGATTCAGAGGTAACTGTAAGCCCATCCGTATCTTCCCAACAAGATATGGACGTTGATATGGCCATGCAACAGTTACTAGGATAATCCTCTCAACAGGATGATACTATTGAAATTCGCCATAGGGCCATGGCATCCTGTAATGTGTTAGGCACAACCCCTTTGTTATTACTAACAATGGGAGAACAGATAGATTATGATGAAAATAGGGACACATTGACAGGAGAGCACATTGAGTCTAAAACAGTGCCTACCATAGTTACGGTAGAAGAGTCTTCACAGACTTCTGAGGGAAATCTTGGTTCCTTGCCAACTTTAATGGAACCATCATCTCCCCTCCTAGGAGAAACATTCCTAGATCCCTCAAGGGAGTTTCCACTCGCAGTTTCGACTGAAGTAAGTGGAAGGCAACTTGATCAATCTACTACTAAAGCAATTCAGATTACAAATCCAAATGTACAAGTAGAATTGATTGAGGACAGGGATTTGCGAACTCCCATTGCACCACCACTGACCTTCCCAGAGGAGGCTAGGGTGATTTTAACTGCAGGTACCATTTCTGGAAAAGCTAAGGAAATTGAGAGGAGTAATGTGAGGATTACCACAAAATTGAGTGATACACATGCACATCTGGTGAGTGAAATTCAGAGTGAAACTCAGGTGAGTGCACACACAGACACATACACTCTCTCATTGTTACAAAAAATACAAAATCTAGAAAGGGAACTGGAAGCAAGTAAAGCTGAAGCTAGATTACTTCGAGCACAAGTGGATAAACAGTCTTCTCCATCCACCTCTGTTGATAATCAGCTTACTTCGATAAAGGGTGACATCAACAACTTGAAGACATTCTTCACTAATAAAATCAAAACTCTCGAACTTTCTCATGAAAAAGCTCTTGATGATTCTGGTGAGATCACTGTGGCACAAGACAAAATTATTGTTGAAATCTCCAATAATGTTGACAATCTACAGGAAAAAGTGCATGAAAATCAGCGTTCTACTGATTTTTGACTAGATCAAATTGAGAAGCAAAATGAACATCAAGCTAAAGGATTAAGGCATTTATTTCATCTGATCAGTCAAAATCGTACACCAACTACTGAAGAAAGAGAATTCTTTGCAAGAACAGGTGGTGATGATGATGAACGAGATCCTGAAGCTGGTGCAACTGATAAATCTGTAGAGGATTCCTCAACTAAGGTGGAGAAATCACAACATGCACAGAAATCATAAGGAGGTGAGAAAGGACAAGGAGAAAAAGGAGGTAAATCTGATAAATCTGATACAGACAGTGAAGACAGGAGGAATAAGGGGAAGAAGAAAGTTGTTGCAGATGATCAAGTCATGGATGAACCAGATAATCTTGATGTTTTTGATGACTTTGATTTTTCTGATGAAGGTGAGAAATTACCTGAACCAGATTTAAGTCACTGGGAAGAAGAAGAACCAGTGATGTCTGAATATGAAGCTCAACAAGCAGAGAAAGAATCTGAAGAATTATTTGCTCAGAGGGAAGCTAATTTGATGATGAGAGAAGAAAAGCTTCAAAAGTCATTAGAGCAAATTGCACGAAATGAAGAACTTCAGAAAGCTGAACAGCAAGCATTACAACGATTACATGCTATAAATGTTGAGAAGAGAAAGACATATATCAGACTAAAGAGCGGTGACAAATAGGAACGTGCTCAAAAAGCAATTGATTCACCTCAGAGTTCTGATTATGAAGATCGTCGTCTTGGAGAAATTCTCGAGGAATTCAAACTGGCAAATCCAATTCATGATATGTATATAAAGGCCTTAAAGGTAGAAGTCATCAGGATAACTACTGCATTTGAACCCAAATCTGATGAGCTGGTAATATTTGTGGATTGTCATAATGTTGGAACTTTCAGAGTATCTATTTAGTTCTTTTATGACAGATCGCTGACAGAGATTTGGGTACTTAGGCCTAAGGTGAGAACATCTTCTAAGCTAGGTGTGTTGTTACATGAGAAGTTCAAAGAATTTGCTGAAAGAGCTGGACCAGAAGTGATTAAGGATCCTCCTCAAGTAAAATTTCTTAAGGGAGAGGTACTTCATTCAATCAATCTTCAGACAGATGAGTTATATGAACATCATGCAAAACACTTGGTATATGCTGAATATGCTCTCAGAAATCATGGATTCTTGACTGAAGAAAAGGTAATAGCTGCAGATTACATTCGATCCTATGCACAAACGAATATAAAAGATTACAAGAAATTTCAAGGTGAACTGAGAAAGAAGCTTGGAATTCCTTTAGTCTTACCTCAAGGATTGTCATCAAGAAGAGAGCGTCTTGTTGATTCTGATTTACACATGAAACTTCAAGTCACAGATGAGCCAGAAGGAGAATTTAGACGAGAAGATAGTAATTGAAGATCAGCTCTACGTGTATTATCTTTAGAGCTAGATAGGTCAAGATAGGAATATGTTAAATATGATCAGGCTAAAGGATCATCTATCTTGTATTTATCATTTTGTTTGAATCTGGAAATGTTTAAAATTAAACCAGAACTATTTGATATTTGCTTTACGTTTAATATTTTATCTTTCATTTGGTTAAGTTGAATTAGTTGAGGTATCCTCTAGGAATTTGCTTGTTATTGTCTAACAAACAAATAGGGGGAGATTGAAAGGCATATGACTCAGCTTATTTGTAGTTAGAGGATCCAAATCAACTTAAACCAAATTGTAATAAGTAAATATACATATGAATTGTCACAGGAATCTCAAGAAGTATTATCTGTCAGAAGAAAGAAGAAAAGCCAATCTATAGTTTTGATGTCGTACTCTGGAAGACGATTCAGTTATCTGATCAAGCCCCAGTATAGCATTGAAGCGAATGGATTCATTTGAACAGTGACAGAGATTTTTCGAATGATAGTTTGAATGTCAGTTACAGTACAAGAGAATTGAGAGAAGTCAGTGGTAATTCTTTACTACCTTCAGTGGTTTGTAAGAATTAAATTAATTATTTATTGATTTAATTAAATTCATTTATAATTGATATAAATCATTTAGTTGATTTAATTAAATGAATTAATTCTAGAAGAATTAATTTATTTATTAAATTAATTATTGTATCAATTAAATGTGAATTGGATAATCATTAATTAATTAAATGGATCAATATGACTTAAAAGGAAAAGGATTGGATTATGTCTTGGTGAAGACAAAATCGGTATGACCTAAATTATGTCATACCGAGAAGCTTCAACATTATGTCTTACCGAGAAGCTTCAACATTATGTCTTATCGAGCTAAGCTTCTGGATTATGTCATAACCGACTGAAGATTGCAGTTTAGGTCATACCGAGCAATTTCAGATTATGTCATACCGAGCCAAAATATCCTGATTAAGTCATACCGACCACCTGCCAGCTATTTTAGGTCATACCGAACTTTTATTAAGTCATACCGACCAGGTTTATGTCTTAATGGAGGTTTGTGTAAGTCTTAATGAAGAAAAATTAAGTCTTGGAAGCATATTAAGTCATGCTGGAGCAGTTAAATATCCTACAAAAAGCTAGCAAGACTTGTTGCTGATATAAAAGAACCAAAGACAGCAGATTATGTCATAACTGAGAAACACAGCAGAATATAATTCTATCCAGCAGATTTTCTCTCAAGAAACTCAAGAACACCAAAGCCTAAACAATTACTAGAAATTCAAGTTCTTCATCTTTGTAATATTCTATCCGATAGAACTTGATTACTTGTGATTCTTGTACTACTAGCGAATTAAGTTTCCTAGTTCTTATCTTGATCATTATTAACTAAATTAGAAAAGTTCATGTTGAATTTTCTAATTAGTTATTAACATCTTGATAAGTTGTTATACTGATTTTGTAACACCGCATCAAGTTAATATACAGTTATATTCAACTTGAAAATTGTGTTAAGTAATTCCGCACAAATTTGTCTTTGCTAAAATATTATCTAACAGACAAATTTCGATAAAAAGGTAAAGATTGTATTCAACCCCCCCTTCTACAATCTTATCGGACCTAACATTGAACTTCTGAGAATATGATTACTTTAATTAGTTTCTCATATCTATTTGCTAGTTTATATTCTACTCAGATCAGTTCACAATTCAAAAGTGCAAAAAATCATAAAACAAAGATTAGAGAAAAAGATATTTTCATTTAAAAAGAGATTACATGTATACATCAAATATGTTGTTTTCTTTATCTTCTAATCTATCAAACAGCAAAAGAACAAAAAGAGTCCAAACCCCCCCATAGTCAGCAGCTATCCCAGATGCCATCTTTGCCACTTTGTTTGGGTGGAAGTTGAAAGGGATAAGGTTATTTTTGCTGACATATTCATTAACAATGGTTGGAGGTTTTGGATGAGGATGCTTTAGAGGAAAGCCATTCGAATGTTGCTTGGAGAGCAGCATCGATTGCGATCACTTTTGCAGGTTTTTCCTTCTCGATCTCCTCGAGACAAGCATCTACCTGCAGCCACAAAGTTTCAAGCTGTCTTTCCTGATCAAAGGCTTCGAACTCTTCATGAGAATAACTAAAGATATCTCGTTTCTCTACGAGATGGAGGTTTTTCTCTTTAATGGTAAGGTTGTTGGTGTATACTGAAAATATTTATTTGAAGTATATACATTTATTTCTGGCCTATTTTATTGAGAATCATTTAAATGTTTACAAGCTGTCTAATATTATATATTGTGGACAATCTAGTATCAAATGGGATACAGAATATTAGATTGTTAAATACAATTTATATAATATAATAAGGTTCACAGCACAGGTGGAGTTGGACAATCCACTGGAATGGCTGTAGTATTATTTAGATTAGTTTATATTGACTAATAAATAATACTAGTAGACTTTGTGTATATTGAACAGGATCAAATTTAGAATTGTTCCCTTATACTGATTAAGAAGGTGAACTAAGATTCTATGTTATTATTAGTGCTTAGGTTCTTAATCCAGATATAGTAATTGACACGTGTATATTTTTTACATGCTTTGATTTATATATGAAATAATTCTTTTCATTTATTTCATTATATTTTGGGTGATGGAATAATATATATGGTGAATATTATTTATTGAAGGAATCCATGTTCTGATAATATTCTGGTTAATGATGTCCCCTTGAAAGCTCAAAAAGATTTAATTATGTGAAACCCTACAGGTGGATTTATTCTGGCATAATTAAATAAATGTTGAGTGGATAATCAAGGATAAAAGATATTAATTAAATGAATTATCAGTAATTTATTTAATTAATGGACATGCGATATTTTAAACATGGGGAATTTAATAAGCAAATAATATTGGAACCGAATTAATTAATTAAATTACGGTATTAGGAAAGGTAGTGCAAATATTAATTCTTTAGTGGATTGAATTAATATTTAATTACATTGGGCCATGCCCAAGATGTAATTAGAAGGCCCAACCTAATTGTCCATGATCCCTATTGTAGCCTATATATATTCTTATTCTCTTCTTGCGAGGGTTGGTCGAAAAAATTTTGTAGCCACCCAGGAGCAAGAAGAGAGGTTAACTTGAGAAGACGAAGGCCACACTTCGCTCAAGGGAATTTGGGAATACAATAGAAGAGCGTGGAATCAACCGTTAACAAGGTGATTTTTCTATTCGTACTCGTTAATGTATTGTATCAAAAATCGCAGTGCCAAGATCTGATTGTCCCAACAATTGGTATCAAAGATAGGTTCAATGGTTCTGCGATTTTTGATACGATGTCCATGTCGTAATTATATATGCATGTATGTATGGTGGTGTGCTTGGATAATAATCTTTTTGCAGGTTGTTTAGTATCCACTATTATGGCCATGTATATTTTAATTATGTGTTTGGATCCCACGTGGTTTAATCGTGGTTATTTTGTTTGGTTTCCACGTGGTTTATCGTGGTTGTAAAACACGAGGGTTGATCGTGTTAGAATAGATTTACAAAATTAGTTTTGTATTAGATCTATTTTTTTGTAATTGTTTGTTGGATTTTATCAAGATCCCGGTAATTTGTAACAATTATGTGCGATCGGAAATCAATTCAGAGTTGTTTTTGTTCCGCTGCGAAATTTGGATGGGGCTGCTACCGTGTTCATCAAGTCTCGAAGGTACTGTAGCAACCGGTACTGTAGCAGATACTGTAGCAAACCGGTTCCTGTAGCAAACTTGTACTGTACCAAACCGGTACTGTAGCAGTCACTGTAGCAAACCGGTACTGTAGCAACCCGGGTACTGTAGCAAATCGGGTACTGTAGCAGTTTGGCGGCTGGCGGCTGGCGGCTGTTGCAGTTTGCAGATTTGCAGAAAATTTCCTAGGCCTGCTGAAATTGTTTAATGGGCCATAATAGTGGATTTAATTATTGTTTTAATTTTTAATTCCGCTATTTAATTTTAATTATTGCATTAAATAATTATTATGTTTGTTGTTAATTATGTGTGTAATTTTTTTATTACATATTTAATATAATTAGGACGACATGGACATTAATTTTATTTATTGCTTTAATTTTATGATGCATGCTGCTATATTATGTGTTCTTTGTATTATTATTTTTATAACATGTAGACCTCGAAAAAATAACATAGGGCGATGCATCTAGATAAAATTCCTCAATTTTAAATAAAAATTCTAAGTGGGTGAGGGAATTAATTAGGAATTAAATCCCATGGTCTCCATTATTGTTTGTATGTAATTTAACACCGAGACGAATATAAATTATATACATGCCACCCATCGTGGCTTATGATTTATGGTGTCAGGTAGTGTTATGGATATTACTAGAACAAACTTCCTAAATTAATTACGAATATTGAAAGGTATACATGCCACCCATCGTGGCGTACCAAGTTTCATAGAATTCGATTAATTAGAAGGATGTGAATCATTTAATATAGATTTTCGATATAGAGAGAAAGGATGATTCTGTCTAGAAAGGGGTCTTAAGTGATGCCTCTTGACAATGCTCCCCCCGATCTGGGAATTATCCTATTATATTATTGATTTGAAATATTTAATGGTGGCATCCGGTCTTATTGCTATTAATTTAGGATTTGATAATGGTATACACTTAGCTATGAAAAATAATATATAGTCCACCCTAACGTGGCGTATTATTTAGTAATAGGACCGAAGTAATATTAAAACGAATTAAGTGGTATATATGTCACCCATCGTGGCGTACCAGATACTTATGGTGTTTAAATATTAGTGCATTAATTTTAATTAATTGTTAGAGGAAACCAATAGGATTTAAGATTTATGCAACTATCTGATTATGTCTTACATGTATGATTCTCAGGATTAGATCATTGTGGGCTTTAATCCACTATTCACCATACTTAAGGATAACAAACTTACTAGACCGAACTATATTGAATGGAAACGTAATTTGGACATAGTGTTGACTGCTGAGGAGTACAAATTTTGTACTTATGAACCCAAGCCAGATCAGCCTGCTGAAGATGCTCCTAAAAGTGAGAAGGAGTATTATAAACGGTGGGTTAAGGCTGATGAGATGTCACGATGTTACATTCTGGCAGCAATGTCGTTTTGCAGCATCAGCATCAGGCTATGCCCACTGCTTCAGATATGCTCTTTAATCTCAAGGAACTTTTTGGAGAACAGAATAGGGCTGCTAGGCAAGTAGCAATGAAGGCTTTAATGAACACTCAGATGGTTGAAGGAACACCTGTAAGGGATCATGTTCTCAGAATGATGTCTCCTCTGAATGAGACGGAGATCCTTGGTGCTGATATTGATGGGGAAACCCAGATCGATATCATCCTTATGAGCTTGCCCAAAAGTTTTGAGCAGTTCCGCTTGAATTACACCATGAACAAAAGGATGTATAGTCTCGCGGAACTTCTGACAGAACTTCAGGCAGCTGAAGGACTCTTTAAGCAGAATGTTCAAGTGAATGTGGTCGAGAAAGCTTCTTCATCTAAGCCGAAAGGTAAGAAGAAGAAAAAGACTCAGACACAGAAAGTTGGAAAGATTGCTAATGCAGTGGGAGTTCAAGGTGGTATGAAAAAGCCTAAAGGCAAGTGCTTCAGGTGCAAGCAGTCAGGTCACTGGAAACAGGATTGTCCTCTTCCTAAGAAGACAACAATACTGGTATGTCTCTTTCTCTAGTTACGGAAACATACATAGCGGCTATATCTACGAGCACTTGGTGTGTAGATACAGGAGCCACTGACCATGTTTGTAACTCATTGCAGGGGTTCCAACAATCCAGAATGCTTAGAGATGGCGAGATATATGTGTTCATGGGAGATGCTACGAAAGTAGCAGTAGTTGCAGTTGGAATAATTACTTTATCTTTTGGAGATGATAGGAGTTTGGTTTTGAACAATTGTCTTTATGTACCTTCGTTTAGAAGAAATTTGATTTCGGTTTCTAAACTTGCTATGGATGGTTATAATGTTTGTTTGGATCGTAATGTTTCTATTATGATGAATAAACGAGTTATATGTTCTGGTACATTGCAAGACAATTTATATATTATTAATCCTGTCCAACCAATGCTGCAACAAAAGGAATCTAATAACATTCTTTCTAGCTCAAATAAAAGAAAGAATCCTTCTGAATTGAACCAAACATATCTTTGGCACTTAAGATTAGGTCATATTAACTTGAGGAGGATTCAAAGATTGGTAGTAGATGGGCCATTAGGCTCGTTGGCAGTGGAGCCATTTCCAGTTTGCGAATCCTGCTTGGAAGGTAAGATGACTAATAGGCCTTTTAAAGCAAAGGGGAATAGAGCCAAAGAAGTGTTAGAATTGGTTCATACTGATTTATGTGGACCTATGAGTATCCAAGCAAGAGGAGGTTATGAGTATTTTGTCACTTTTATTGACGATTATTCTAGATATGGGTACATTTATTTGTTGCGCCGTAAGTCTGAGTGCTTTGAAAAATTCAAAGAGTACAAAGCAAGTGCGGAGAAGCGACATCTTGGAAAATGTATCAAGTCACTACGATCAGATCGTGGTGGCGAATACTTGCTTGGAGAATTTAGGGAATATTTATCAGAAAATGGGATTGCATCCCAGCTGTCTGCACCTGGCACACCTCAGCAGAATGGTGTAGCAGAGAGAAGGAATCGGACTCTTTTAGAAAGTGTTAGATCGATGATGAGTTATTCAGATTTACCCAAGTCGTTCTGGGGATATGCTATAGAAACAGCGGCTTACCTTCTAAACTTGGTACCTTCTAAGTCGGTTCCCAAGACTCCAATAGAATTGTGGACTGGTAGCAAACCAAGTCTAAGACATATTCGGATTTGGGGTTGTCCAGCACATGTGCTGAACAAGAACGCGACCAAGTTAGAATCTCGTACGGAAGTAAGGCTGTTTGTAGGCTATCCCATGGGAACGAAAGGTTATTCATTTTATAGTCCTAGGGATCGAGATATCATTGTTAGCACCAATGCTAGATTCTTAGAAGAAGACTATATAATGAACCATAAACCCATGAGTAGTATCGTTTTAGAGGAACTAGTGGGAGGGACAGATAATCCCCAAGTGCCAATAATACAAGTAGATCAACCACAAGAAAATGCACAACCTGTCACTAATACCACACCGGTGCTTCGTCGTAGTGGGAGGGTTGTTCAACAACCTGATAGATTCATGTTTTTGGGAAAGTCCTCTGACTTGGACTCTGGTGAACATGATGAGAATCCCAGGACATACGAAGAAGCAATTCTAGATAAAGATGCAGATCTTTGGCAAAAGGCAATGGAATCTATGTATTCTAATCAAGTTTGGGAGCTCGTGGAACCACCCAAAGGTGTAAAACCCATTGGATGTATGTGGATCTACAAGAACAAAAGAGGATCTGACAAAAGGGTGAAAGCCTGGAAAGCACGACTTGTTGCGAAAGGGTATACTCAGAAAGAAGGGATCGATTATGAGGAAACCTTTTCGCCGGTTGTTATGCTTAAGTCGATCCAGATTCTTTTATCTATAGCAGCTCATCTCGATTATGAGATTTGGCAAATGGATGTCAAGACAGCTTTCCTTAATGGAAGTCTTGAGGAAACCATCTATATGCTACAACCAAAAGGGTTTATTAAGCAAGGCCAAGAGCATCTTGTTTGTAAGCTTAAGAGGTCTATTTATGGACTAAAACAAGCTTCTAGGGACTGGAATATTCGTTTTGATCAGGCAGTCCAGTCATATGGATTTGATCAAAGTCCAAGCGAATCATGTGTGTATAAGAGAAGTGAGGGTAATGCAGTGGTTTTTCTAGTACTGTATGTGGATGACATTTTACTCATTGGAAACAATGTTAAGATGTTGTCATCAGTAAAGGCATGGTTGTTCAAACAATTTGAAATGAAGGACTTAGGTGAAGCGGCATACATCCTTGGGATCAAAGTAATAAGGGATCGCAAGAAAAGGATGTTGGCTTTATCTCAAGAGCCCTACATTGATGAAGTATTAGCTCGTTTTAACATGCAGAACTCTAAGAAAGGTTTTCTACCTTTTAAGCATGGAGTGGCTCTATCCAAGGAGCAGTGTCCTTCGACACCTAAGGATATAGAGAGCATGAAAGCAGTTCCTTATGCTTCGGCAAGTGGAAGCTTAATGTATGCTATGTTATGTACGAGGTCTGACATCTGCTTTGCTGTAGGCATGGTTAGTAGATATCAGTCGAACCCAGGTCAGGAACATTGGAGTGCAGTAAAAACTATACTCAAGTACCTGAGAAGGACTAAGGAGTATATGTTAATTTACAAGGCCTCAGATCTATTTCCTTTGGGATATACTGATTCAGATTTCCAATCAGATAGGGATAAGAGGAAATCGACCTCGGGATATGTTTTTACTTTGGGAGGTGGAGCCGTTATATGGAGGAGTGTAAAGCAGAAATGCATTGCAGACTCTACCATGGAAGCCGAGTACGTGGCGGCCTCTGAGGCTGGAAAGGAGGCTGTATGGTTCAGGAACTTCCTTTTTGACTTGGATGTGGTACCTAATTTGCCTAGGAGCTTGACAGTGTATTGTGATAACACTGGTGCTGTGGCAAATTCGAAGGAACCGCGAGATCACAAAGCAGCTAAACATATTGAACGTAAGTATCATCTCATACGAGGAATCGTAAAGCGAGGAGATATAGTTGTGGCTCACATATCATCAGAAGACAACCGGGCAGATCCTTTCACAAAGAGCCTGCCAGCCAAAGTTTTTGACAGGCATGTGGAAGCGATAGGAGTCAGATGGATGGACACATAGTTTTTTTGTGTAATAGTGGATTAAATAAACACAGATATACTCATAGAATATTTTGAGTATAAGTGGGAGATTGTTGGTGTATACTGAAAATATTTATTTGAAGTATATACATTTATTTCTGGCCTATTTTATTGATAATCATTTAAATGTTTACAAGCTGTCTAATATTATATATTGTGGACAATCTAGTATCAAATGGGATACAGAATATTAGATTGTTAAATACGGTTTATATAATATAATAAGGTTCACAGCACAGGTGGAGTTGGACAATCCACTGGAATGGCTGTAGTATTATTTAGATTAGTTTATATTGACTAATAAATAATACTAGTATACTTTGTGTATATTGAACAGGATCAAATTTAGAATTGTTCCCTTATACTAATTAAGAAGGTGAACTAAGATTCTATGTTATTATTAATGCTTAGGTTCTTAATCCAGATATAGTAATTGACACGTGTATATTATTTACATGCTTTGATTTATATATGAAATAATTCTTTTGATTTATTTCATTATATTTTGGGTGATGGAATAATATATATGGTGAATATTATTTATTGAAGGAATCCATGTCCTGATAATATTCGGGTCAATGATGTCCCCTTGAAAGCTCAAAAAGATTTAATTATATGAAACCCTGCAGGTGGATTTATTCTGGCATAATTAAATAAAGGTTGAGTGGATAATCAAGGATAAAAGATATTAATTAAATGAATTATGAGTAATTTAATTAATTAATGGACATGCGATATTTTAAACATTGGGATTTTAATAAGCAAATAATATTGGAACCGAATTAATTAATTAAATTACGGTATTAGGAAAGGTAGTGCAATATTAATTCTTTAGTGGATTGAATTAATATTTAATTACATTGGGCCATGCCCAAGATGTAATTAGAAGGCCCAACCTAATTGTCCATGCTCCCTATTGTAGCCTATATATATTCTTATTCTCTTCTTGCGAGGGTTGGTCGAAAAAATTTTGTAGCCACCCAGGAGCAAGAAGAGGGTTAACTTGAGAAGACGAAGGCCACACTTCGCTCAAGGGAATTTGGGAATAAAATAGAAGAGCGTGGAATCAACCGTTAACAGGGTGATTTTTCTATTCGTACTCGTTAATGTATTGTATCAAAAATCGCAGTGCCAAGATCTGATTGTCCCAACAAAGGTTTGACATTGTTTTGCTGTATTTGATGTAGGGTTTTGGAGAGGCTTTTATCAAGAGAATACGAGAGGTTTTGCAAGAATGATGAGAATGACTGTGTTCTATTGTGTTAAATAGAAGTGAAAACATGAACGGTTCGTATTCTTCTTCTAAGGGAACAGGTATTTTAACAAATGATTGTGACGCCCCTGGATCCAGGGTCATGGATCCGGGCCGTCAAGGTCCAATTTCCATTCATTAACAACATTTCTTGGATCCTTTTTTTATATATAATTAATACAAATTAATACTTTCATAAATGACCCCACACTAATATCATCACACACCAGTCATATGCTCAGGGAACAACATCCACAATATTAAAAGTTTATAGTTAAACAGTTATTACAACCCAGAATCATACTTAAGTACATTGTTGAATAATACTTCGACATGAAGCATTTCAACAATCAAAAGTTTATTATACCAGCTTACACATTTAATATACATAATCTACTAGGACCCGCTTGTCTATGCTACCTCTGGAATAGGTGCCAGCGTTCTCTCAGAAAGTTACCTTTCCTTTACCCTCTTGCGGGGTGTAGTGCGGAGTATCGACATGCCTAGCTGTTGTATAAAATAAATAGCAAGAATGAGCTAAAATAGCTCAACAAGATAAATTATATCGACTACCATCAAAGGAAATAGACCATTACACACATATATATAGGTGGAAATTCATCATACTTATTAAGAAAGAAAAATCTTTATTTATTAAATACACCATCTATTCATCTTGATAGGAAAAGAAATTTAGGATAATATAATATGAGTTTCTCTTCTAAAATATTATAATAATCCATACTTCATTTCCGTATAATATTTCAAAATAATATATACTATTTGAATCAGATCTCTTAATAAAATCTTTCCATTTCCTTGTATATGACACTTATATAAAAATAATATAAAATCAGTTTCTCTTCATTCCATATAAATAATTCCATCACCTTATCTCATTTTCTTGGTTTCACCATATAAATCTGAAAACCATTATCAACTCTTTCTTTTCAAAAACATTGGGGATATCTGCTGTCGAGTGATACGTTAGGACGATGATCAGTCGCCTAATCGTACCTGCTCTCTTTTTACTACCGGTAGAATGAATGAAGATCATCCCTGGAGGAAGGCCACCTGCTAACATCCTCCCTTGGCATCTTCGTGCCGTAATAAAATAATAAATGCTGGACTGTGTCGCACACAGCCCTGACACAACCACTTACGCAAATCTGTTGCAATCCCCCTTTTTGTCAAATCATTTATCTACTCACATTTATCATTTCCATTTCCATTCACATTTCCATTCACATTTATCATCACCTTTAAATCATATGTCATAATACTTTAATTATGACTCATACATCTTTTCTATAATTATTAAAGTCAAATATGCCTTTAGAAAATAAAGTATATTCGCTCTATCCATATTCGTATCTATCTTTCTTTAATTCTCAAAATCAAGAAATAAATCCTTAGCAATATAGTATCGTAGAAAAACATATATATTCCAAGAAATCATTTTACTTAAAAAAATAAAATAGTTTTCTAAAGTAAGAGTAGAAGAAATCTTGCTCTCTTATATACACACATATATATATATGTTGTACCATCTACTTTTAAAAATAGTAGATAATAATCAAATAATACTTATTAAATCACAATATTTAAAAAGAATATCTTTAGCAAAATATTATAAACCATATAACCCTAGATAACACCTGATACCATTCTTTTATTTACTTTAGATAACAACTGATACCATTCTCTCATATTCTCTTAATCATAAGGCATGTTCACTTCATGCATAATCATCTCTATACATATCCATCTCATACACATATCCATATTCATATCCATCTCATACACATAACCATATTCATATCCATATACATCTTCATATACTTTTCTTTTTAATATCAATACTCAAGGAAGACAATTTCTTCACAATATAGTAATAATAGCATCACATGTATATATATATTCCAAGAAATCAAGTTTCTTTGAAGATAATAATTTTTCCAAGTAGGGATAGAAAAGATCTTGCCTGGATCTCTAAAGCGAGTAGGTGGAATCCTGAGTTCGTCTCCCGCTTCTATAGGAACGAAAAGGATCACCGTTAGTATATACCCCACTTAATCACTTAATCTCTACACCATAACACCCTTAACTCATATTATATGTTTACCGTGGTTTTTATGCACCAAAAGTTTACATGCACTTCACCATTTTTAAACTCGATCTAAGTTTTAGTGTATTCCACAATTTCCCTTAATAACAACACCCGACTGTAAAAATTCTCAGAAAATATAGATTTCGAATTTTACTACAAGGTCAACTGTAAATGGTCCTCCGACCACCCTACTACACTATCCCAAAATTTCATAATTTCTAAAAATGTCTTAGTATGGTAATTATAACCTCAAAGTTGGCACAATTGCAATTTTCCGGTTTCCGAACGACTTTAACTAAAATCCACTTTTCTCCTAAACCGTTCATCAGATTTTGACGTACTTTATATCAAAACGATCTATGAACTAAGCTCTATCATTTAATGGTCCATTGGTACACTGGACAGTAAGGTACCGTACTGATACAGGGGTCCAAAATAGAGCAGTTCCTATCTTAACAAAAATCGGGCATTATAACTGTTGTACTTTCATACTTTCCATATTTTAATTGCTCCAAAACCATCATTCCACACTCAATCCAAGCCCTACACCATGTGGTCTACATCCCAACCATGGTTACAAGTTCACATCACAATTTCCATATCAAACTTAAAACACATATCCACAACCATATCATCAAGATTTCATGCTTTATACAACTTAACTTCTAAACTAAGCATAATCAACCATGAATTCATAATTCAAGTTAGGGTCTCAAGTAATATACCTTCCTTGTAGCTTGTATAACACTTAATAATCCTTGGGATATCCTTAAGCAACCATATAACACCTTAAACTAACAAGAAACACCAAGAACATACTTAGAATTTTCGGAGCTATTTTACTGCAGCTGAAAGAACATGAAAAACGACCCCCTTACCTTGCTTTTCTGGGAAACTCTTGTGAAATACGACTTGTAGCTTATCTCATGGGCTTTCTAAAAAGCTAAAGAACGAAAAATTTGGCTGAGAAACGAAGAAGTTATGGCCGTTCTAAGCCGGCTGTTACTGTTTGGCCGAATTGAAAGAATGGAAGGGAAAGATTTTCTCTTAATTTTTTTTTGATCTTATCTTCTTTAATTCTTGTTAATCTAGCTTGTCTTGGAAGCTTTGGAAGATATTTGTGATTAAAGGCTTGCTAATGTACTAATTTACCCTTAAAAGTATTAGTGGAATGTGATGTCATGTTCATGATCTCATAATTCTTTTTCCTTGTTTTTCCTCAATATTATACTAATACCTTTGGTAATTAACAATGTAGTATGTATCCTTGTTATATTACTAATCTTGGTTGTTTGGTTTCCATACTCGTCTAATTGTAATTCGTTCCGAATATACCTCATTATCTCAGTGGTTCGGAAATCATTTTACAATCCAAATTCCTTTGGCAATTCCTTAACTTAATAATTCTTTAGTTTATACTAATCCACCAATTCCTCAATATATATTTCTTTTAATATCTCCATGCTCCTTAATATCCAATAGAAGCTCATTCGAAACCAAAATCCTCAAAAATCCATATTTAGGAATTTCTGAAATCTATCGTCATTTCGATTATCTTATTTTCATTGTACAACACTAATATGGTTTCTGTTTACTCATTTTCTCTTTCAAGTATAGAGTACCTACATACCATTTCTTTAAATCCTCAAAATTTACTATTCATGGGGTCACTGTAGCTTTGCTAAAATTAGGGTTATTACAGTCTCCCCCCCTTAAAAGGATTCCATCCCGGAATCATGTTGGAAATGTCCATAGGTACCTTTTTCATCCACACCTTCTAATTCCACACTTCTTCCTTTATCCTTTTTCCCTTCATAATATCTCTATCTTGTTTGCGCAAAAATACACCGACATAAACTTGCTTGTCATTCATCAACATGCCATTTAGCTTATCATTAGTAGTACTCTCACCATCCTTCCTTGAAAATCTCCTCCTATATACAGTCATTCTATTTTATCTCACCTCTCCTTCCTCTTTTGCCTAAGGGTATCGGCCACCACATTGGCCTTCCCTGGATGGTAGTGTATCTCACTATGGTTTGGCGATATTATGATCTCTATCATGACATAAAATATCAATACTCCAACATTTTTATATATCATCTCTGTAAAATTTTCCAGAAAATAAGCTATAATAATATTTCTTGAAACTATTGTAAGAAAATATCAATTATAATATCTATTTCCTGTTCGTACTTATACGAGTAGATACTTTCCCTTCATTCTAAGGATTTTCCTTGCACTTTCCTCATTATTCCCAAATCTCCTTTTTATAGAGTTCTCCGACTCTTAACAGATATTGATTTGGATGACATGAGAATAACTCACTTTCTTATATCAGCATAGTTTACTTTCTCATAGATAGATTATTCTTATCTATATTATCAGTCCATTTACACCATTCATTGACTTAGTCGATCCCTAACCAAACATTTCACTTAAAAGGTTAAATCAGAGCGTACCTACAATTTCCTCCGGATACCTTATCCCATATGTCTATTGTTCACTATACGCTCTTTACATCTTGCTGATCCACCTTAGTTCCTTTATGATATACTATCTATTCCACCTCTGTAATTTCCCTTTATTATTCTCATCAAAATCTTTACCTCAAGTTTTACTCACTCACACCTTTTGGATTAATCCTTTGAATGATTAACATCTCTAATCTCTCTTTGCAACTTGTGGTATTAGTCACAATATTGGCCTTCCCCCACTAAAATTTATTGCATCTCGAATCCTTCATTAATTATCCCTACTTTTTTTTTTATCCTTATTCCGACTCTATCCTCAAAATACACCTTACTCTTAATAGTAAATCTCAATTATACCTTAAAATTCCTCATGTTCTTTTCTCTTACTAATCGTCAAATATACCCATTATTTTTTTCTCACGAAATTCCTTCATCTCTTATATTGAAACTCTTCTAGCTCTAATTATCACTTATTGAAATTCCCCTTGAAATCTCTAGTTTCCTCTTATAGTCAGGTATACCCTAAACCTTGCTTCCATTACTCCATCCACTAAGGAAATCTTCTATATTCGAAACAATTGATAGAATTCAAGAAACTTTGAATTGAAATGAACCCAGAAACAAGCAAGGGTCCCACAACAATTTATAAAATTTAAAATTTTTAAGTAACTTTTATTCAAAACAAAAGAATATTTGAGAAGTCAATATGATGGAAGAACCCGTATGTCACACAAGTGAGGGCGTCCCCTCCGAATTTCAATCACACAGACAGATCGTCCTTGTGTATACATATAAGATTGTTCCTCTTAGTTGGAATAAGAAGTATAAAGAAATTTTTTAATCACGATGATAAATACCATCTTCCAAAAGTAATCTTAGAGGAATATTTTGAATAAGATAGATAAAATAAAATTTTGAAACACATTCCAAAGGTACAAGAAAGTTTTGAAAAAAATACCAGCCCTTAATGAATAATTACCCACCAGTGGAGGAAAATTTGAAACTCAATAATATAATTTGGCAGGGCTTTAAGAAATTTTGAAAATAGGTACCGTTAATAGCCTCTGCCCAATTGCAAAACCCAATAATGGAAGGTTTTCCTCAAATACCATTTATTTCTCTTATCAATCCTGTATGCTACATAAGCTTAACAATTTTGGCATAATAACCTTTCATTTAAGTCAATCTCGGAATGTCTCAGTCTATCTTGATCCTTAAGGTATATCTTGGCTTTACCGACCAATCCTCAGTTTCATCCTTTCATCTCCACAAACAATCAGTGTCTATTCACCAATCTACTTACTCAATTACCTCAAACTCCCTTAAACACAAGAAGCCTTTAAATACCCTTAACTTTGGCTCACCAATCTCTTCTCCCTATACTAAAACATAACCTTTTATTAGTAATAATCTATAAAATTATAATCACTACTTAGAATAAATGCTTTGTTCGATAAACCCCCCTTGAACTCGATGTGAGTTCATATTTATATTAGTACTGATACATTTATTATTATCACTTTTGTTCCTGAGCAATATGACTCTAAGCTCTGATACCATCTGTGACGCCCCTGGATCCGGGGTCATGGATCCGGGCCGTCAAGGTCCAATTTCCATTCATTAACAACATTTCTTGGATCCTTTTTTTTTATATATAATTAACACAAATTAATACTTTCATAAATGACCCCACACTAATATCATCACACACCAGTCATATGCTCAGGGAACAACATCCACAATATTAAAAGTTTATAGTTAAACAGTTATTACAACCCAGAATCATACTTAAGTACATTGTTGAATAATACTTCGACATGAAGCATTTCAACAATCAAAAGTTTATTATACCAGCTTACACATTTAATATACATAATCTACTAGGACCCGCTTGTCTATGCTACCTCTGGAATAGGTGCCAGCGTTCTCTCAGAAAGTTACCTTTCCTTTACCCTCTTGCGGGGTGTAGTGCGGAGTATCGACATGCCTAGCTGTTGTATAAAATAAATAGCAAGAATGAGCTAAAATAGCTCAGCAAGATAAATTATATCGACTACCATCAAAGGAAATAGACCATTACACACATATATATAGGTGGAAATTCATCATACTTATTAAGAAAGAAAAATCTTTATTTATTAAATACACCATCTATTCATCTTGATAGGAAAAGAAATTTAGGATAATATAATATGAGTTTCTCTTCTAAAATATTATAATAATCCATACTTCATTTCCGTATAATATTTCAAAATAATATATACTATTTGAATCAGATCTCTTAATAAAATCTTTCCATTTCCTTGTATATGACACTTATATAAAAATAATATAAAATCAGTTTCTCTTCATTCCATATAAATAATTCCATCACCTTATCTCATTTTCTTGGTTTCACCATATAAATCTGAAAACCATTATCAACTCTTTCTTTTCAAAAACATTGGGGATATCTGCTGTCGAGTGATACGTTAGGACGATGATCAGTCGCCTAATCGTACCTGCTCTCTTTTTACTACCGGTAGAATGAATGAAGATCATCCCTGGAGGAAGGCCACCTGCTAACATCCTCCCTTGGCATCTTCGTGCCGTAATAAAATAATAAATGCTGGACTGTGTCGCACACAGCCCTGACACAACCACTTACGCAAATCTGTTGCAATCCCCCTTTTTGTCAAATCATTTATCTACTCACATTTATCATTTCCATTTCCATTCACATTTCCATTCACATTTATCATCACCTTTAAATCATATGTCATAATACTTTAATTATGACTCATACATCTTTTCTATAATTATTAAAGTCAAATATGCCTTTAGAAAATAAAGTATATTCGCTCTATCCATATTCGTATCTATCTTTCTTTAATTCTCAAAATCAAGAAATAAATCCTTAGCAATATAGTATCGTAGAAAAACATATATATTCCAAGAAATCATTTTACTTAAAAAAATAAAATAGTTTTCTAAAGTAAGAGTAGAAGAAATCTTGCTCTCTTATATACACACATATATATATATATGTTGTACCATCTACTTTTAAAAATAGTAGATAATAATCAAATAATACTTATTAAATCACAATATTTAAAAAGAATATCTTTAGCAAAATATTATAAACCATATAACCCTAGATAACACCTGATACCATTCTTTTATTTACTTTAGATAACAACTGATACCATTCTCTCATATTCTCTTAATCATAAGGCATGTTCACTTCATGCATAATCATCTCTATACATATCCATCTCATACTCATATCCATATTCATATCCATCTCATACTCATAACCATATTCATATCCATATACATCTTCATATACCTTTCTTTTTAATATCAATACTCAAGGAAGACAATTTCTTCACAATATAGTAATAATAGCATCAAATGTATATATATATTCCAAGAAATCAAGTTTTTTTGAAGATAATAAATTTTCCAAGTAGGGATAGAAAAGATCTTGCCTGGATCTCTAAAGCGAGTAGGTGGAATCCTGAGTTCGTCTCCCGGTTCTATAGGAACGAAAAGGATCACTGTTAGTATATACCCCACTTAATCACTTAATCTCTACACCATAACACCCTTAACTCATATTATACGTTTACCATGGTTTTTATGCTCCAAAAGTTTACATGCACTTCCACAATTTCCCTTAATAACAACACCCGACTGTAAAAATTCTCAGAAAATATAGATTTCGAATTTTACTACAAGGTCAACTGTAAATGGTCCTCTGACCACCCTACTACTCTATCCCAAAATTTCATAATTTCTAAAAATGTCTAATTATTGTAATTATAACCTCAAAGTTGGCACAATTGCAATTTCCCGGTTTCCGAACGACTTTAACTAAAATCCACTTTTCTCCTAAACCGTTCATCAGATTTTGACGTACTTTATATCAAAACGATCTATGAACTAAGCTCTATCATTTAATGGTCCATTGGTACACTGGACAGTAAGGTACCGTACTGATACAGGGGTCCAAAACAGAGCAGTTCCTATCTTAACAAAAATCGGGCATTATAACTGTTGTACTTTCATACTTTCCATATTTTAATTGCTCCAAAACCATCATTCCACACTCAATCCAAGCCCTACACCATGTGGTCTACATCCCAACCATGGTTACAAGTTCACATCACAATTTCCATATCAAACTTAAAACATATATCCACAACCATATCATCAAGATTTCATGCTTTATACAACTTAACTTTTAAACTAAGCATAATCAACCATGAATTCATAATTCAAGTTAGGGTCTCAAGTAATATACCTTCCTTGTAGCTTGTATAACACTTAATAATCCTTGGGATATCCTTAAGCAACCATATAACACCTTAAACTAACAAGAAACACCAAGAACATACTTAGAATTTTCGGAGCTATTTTACTGCAGCTGAAAGAACATGAAAAACGACCCCCTTACCTTGCTTTTCTGGGAAAATCATGTGAAATACGACTTGTAGCTTATCTCATGGGCTTTCGAAAAAGCTAAAGAACGAAAAATTTGGCTGAGAAACGAAGAAGTTATGGCCGCTCTAAGCCGGCTGTTACTGTTTGGCCGAATTGAAAGAATGGAAGGGAGAGATTTTCTCTTGAATTTTTTTTGATCTTATCTTCTTTAATTCTTGTTAATCTAGCTTGTCTTGGAAGCTTTGGAAGATATTTGTGATTAAAGGCTTGCTAATGTACTAATTTACCCTTCAAAGTATTAGTGGAATGTGATGTCATGTTCATGATCTAATAATTCTTTTTCCTTGTTTTTCCTCAATATTATACTAATACCTTTGGTAATTAACAATGTAGTATGTATCCTTGTTATATTACTAATCTTGGTTGTTTGGTTTCCATACTCGTTTAATTGTAATTCGTTCCGAATATACCTCATTATCTCAGTTGTTCTGAAATCATTTAACAATCCAAATTCCTTTGGCAATTCCTTAACTTAATAATTCTTTAGTTTATACTAATCCACCAATTCCTCAATATATATTTCTTTTAATATCTCCATGCTCCTTAATATCCAATAGAAGCTCATTCGAAACCAAAATCCTCAAAAATCCATATTCAGGAATTTCTGAAATCTATCGTCATTTCGATTCTCTTATTTTCATTGTACAACACTAATATGGTTTCTGTCTACTAATTTTCTCTTTCAAGTATAGAGTACCTACATACCATTTCTTTAAATCCTCAAAATTTACTATTCATGGGGTCACTGTAGCTTTGCTAAAATTAGGGTTATTACATGATATTGTGATAATTGATTTATTTAATTTTTTTAATTAAATAATTTACTGTTTATCTTTTTAATCAATATCACAAATAAATGTTAAATACCTGCCATCTATTCATGTGCGTGTATCTCACTTGTCAATATATCAATATAGAGACGCATAGAACGGCGTACAATTATCATCACTAACCCACGATTATTGTCCATCAATTATCTGCACAAATCAGTTGCTGACACCTGTAATTAAGGAAATTTTGTTTGTTTAAGACAAAATACAAATGATTCAGCTAATCATTGTTCTAATTACACCAGTAATTCATCATCCTCCCATCTCTGTGTGCTCTCAAACCCTAATTTCTAAAATCTCCCAAATCTCTCATTCACAATGTCAACAGATGATTCATCATTCATAAACAGCAAGGTTGTTATCAATGGAATCACTTTTGATCCTAATAACTATATTGTTGTTCTTAATCATCAGGAAATGCCAAATGATTTTCATATCATTCAGGACTTTTTGGCTTCTAGTCCAATCAATTATGCTTTAACACAACCTGTCAAAGTATCTTTCAAGTGTGTTATGCAGGTTTGGGATACTGTGGTCTTTAGTGAAGGAGCATCAGGAACGCCATTTATGACATTCATGTATAATGATGTCAAACACAATGTGACTCCTAGCATTGTGGTTGAAGCTCTTAAATTACCATCTCTAAATGGCAAAACTCCATCAAAGACTGCTGAGACTACTCTTCTTGAATTTGCTAAGAGTCTTGGATGCAAAGGAGACCCACAGAAGTTTGGAGACTTGTACAGAACCAAGCTTAAGAAAGAATGGAATTTCTTCTTTGACACCATAAGTAGATGCTTCCTAAACAAAGTCTCAAACTTTGATGCAATACCCTCTGCTTCGGTTCAAATTGGGTACTCTCTAATCCATAAAACTCTATTTGGTTATGAAGTGTTTATCTTGAAAG
The DNA here is from genome assembly GCA_036435485.1 of Saposhnikovia divaricata. Classification (NCBI taxonomy): domain Eukaryota; kingdom Viridiplantae; phylum Streptophyta; class Magnoliopsida; order Apiales; family Apiaceae; genus Saposhnikovia; species Saposhnikovia divaricata. Next base: position 91,092,681 of record CM071596.1, read on the forward strand.
CATTAAGTGCTAGAAAAATAGATAAATGTGGTTATGTCTGTTTTATTAGATTTTTTCAATTAATATTTTCTCACTTATGTCCAAATGCAAAATTTGAAGATGATACAGTTTTGCTTATCTTTAAGATTTCTGAAAACAATATCAAATCCTTGGTTAAATCTGATAAGGCAAATGGTTTTGAGGGAAATCCTTATATTCCTGATGAGGTCTGGCTTCTCTTGAAAAAGAGATTGCCTGTTCTTTATGGGCCTAGCAACAAGTGCTATGGGACAGGATCAAACACATCCTGTTCCTGACACAAGCACATACCACATACAGTTATCTAAACAGTCAACCACCTCTGGTGTCTCCCAAAAGACATCAGTTGTAAAAGAAAAGAAGTCAGCTAGATCTAATGTGTCTGGAAGACAATCAGGATCAAAGCATTTCTCCACTACAACCCTCACTCAAAAGAAGTCACAAGGAGGTGAACAAGGGGTTCTGATTGATGAATCGTTGATTAAGTCTTTTTGCAACAGGATTCTGATTCTGTTAGTGATGATGATCAGTTCATCTCAATAATTATGAAGAAAAAGGAAGTTACTGCTCCTGCTACTAATGAATTGGCTAAGCCAATAAAGCCAAAGAAAAGAAGAATGATAGTCAACAAGAGCAAGTATTACATTCCTGAAGAGATACAGAATCTTAATGATGATATCAATCTTGATGAATCATCAGTTCCTGACACATCTGCCATTCCTGATATCTCTACTCCTGATACGTCACCTATGAAGATTGTTGAAATTTCCGATTCTCCAACTTCTGAGTCTCCAAAGAGGAGAATTGTTGAAATATCCATGGAGAAAGTAAATGATATTGCTGCTCAACTTGGTCTTGCACCATCACCACTTCTTATGAAGAGACAGGCTGAAGCAAAGGTTTTTCAAAGACAGAAGAAACAGAGGATTGATTCCCCTCTGAAAGGATCCAGCCCACAAGAACCTGAACTTCAAAGGAGTTCAGCAGCTATTGCAGATCCAGTCCCACAAGAACCACTCACTCAAAGTGTGGGTGTAGACTTTGTTGAAGGAATGGTCCCACAAGAACCACCTTTTCAAAGGGAAGGTGCAGACAAGAACATTCCTGCCCCACAAAAACCACCTTCTCAAAGTGAAGATGCAGGCATTATAACGCATTAGAAATTTTTAGTAATAATAATTATTTATTTATTTATTAAATGTGAATAATGTGGCGTATAAAATTGTTGAGGAGGTGAAGTATGTGTGGTATAATATTTGTGGGCTTACATGATGATTTATATGTGATGTGTAAGCCCGAGTATTTTTAATTATATTTCTGGGGATTAATTTCTATTTAATTGTGTTATATTCACCTTCTGTGAAGTTTGTAAAATTATCGGGATCTTCAGAAATCCTGAAATCTTTTGCATTATCAAATTTATGAATTTACTTGACTTTTAAAAATATTTGATGAATTATTTTCTATTTTTAAGGATTTTAAAATGATTTTACGGATTATTTTGTATCTTAGGGACTCATTCTTGCAAAATTCATATTTAATTCATTTTTGACTCGTTTAATATTTTAAAAATATGTGGGTGATCATAATTTTGTGTTCTTCATTTTAGAATTTTTAGATTTAAAATTTCACCCATTTTCCTATTAATTCGAATTTCGGGAAATAAATTGTTGTTTATTCAGTAAATAATAATTATTTTCCTTAAATCTTCTTTCCCCTTTTTAAGAGTCTAAATCCCTAGATTGAGTGTTTAATCCCCAGGACATAACACTTTCTCTCGGTTCCTTGATTTCTCTAGAAAAATCTCTCTGGTAATCTCTCTCTCTCGCTCAAATCTCTCTCCAGTCCCTTCCCTTCCAATCCCCCCCGCTCTCTCTCTCTCTCTATATATATATATATATATATATATATACTATACTCTCTAATTCCCCCTCCCCTCTGTTACGTTTCTCGCTGTTATTCACCCCTATTTTTCCCCTTTTCGACCCGACTGTGTGTGCGTGTGTTCTTCGTGTGTATGCGTGAGTGCTGGGAGTGCGATTGTGTGTGAAGAAACGTGTGTGTAGCTGTGCTGTGTTCGCGTTTTTCCCCCTCCCCTGTTCTTGGACGGATTAACGTGGTGGTGTTGTGCTGTGTGGCATGAGTTAGTCCGTGTGTGTATGTGTGTAATTTGTCCGGGTGATGGTGTGGCCAAATTGTGGTCGGAAACTTTGAGGTGTGCTGTGATTAAGTTGTGATTCAGTGGTTATCCATGGTTCTTGTTACGAATTAATTCACTCCCTCCCCTTTTGTTAACTTGCTAACTGTACTTGCTAGTTATGTATGTCCTTCGAGTTCGGTGATGATTACAGTGACTTAACTGTGTTCTTTTGCGATGCTGAATGCCTAGAGATGAATCCTTATTTGATTTATTTACTGAAATTATAAATTTATTAGTAAAATTGTTGTGTAGAGTTTCGTGATTGGAAACCCGAAAACGGGTACCTCCGGGACTTTGCCCCATCGATAATGATATTAATAATAAATTGAGTCGATGGTATTTGGCAATGATGATTATTCTGAGCCAAAAATTTAAATTTTAACAATTATGTTATAATTTAATTTCTTGTTTTAAATTCTGAGCTTATATAATTGTTTAGTAATATTATCAAGATGGATTATTGGATTGTGATTTTGTTGCGAATGATGATTGTGTTGGTTGTGTCGGTTGTATCCCGACTGGCAGTCACCCGTATAAAGGGGATGCCGTCAAAATTTTCTAAAAATTTTAAATAATTTCTTTGTATATATATGTGCATAATTACACAATTTGATCAAGGTGTTGGATTATTTACCTTATTATTTATTTAGTTGATCTTGTGAGAAACGTTTGTTGGCTATAATTAAATATCTATATTTGAAGCTTATTAATTACTGATGTTTGATTAAATAAATGAAAATTAGGAGATTACTCGCGGGGGTAGATTAAGAGTTATTATTGATGTTGATTAGCGAATATTGAGTAGAATTCTAAAATAGTGTTATATTGTGTGTAGATCCCAAGGATAAAGGGAAAGCTAAAGTCGAGGACGTAGGAACTCTCCAAATTCTGTGATTTCCTGGTTAAGGCAAGTAAACCACTTCACTTATATTTCCAGTGAATTATGATTATCATAACTTGATTCTTACGTTCATTTTATTTATCCTTGATATAACTGTTCTGTTAATTTCCATTAATTTTGAATATTCAATGTTATACCCCAAATCGATTATATTGTTTTCGTTGATCCTTTTAGTGGCTTGACTTAAATCAATACCCTTTTTTTTTCTATATCGAACTGGTCGATATCTAATTCAGAAATTACCCGACCTTATTTTACTTTGTGAGATTTGAGATGTTGACCTGGAACGAAAGTGTCCAGGGTGTTTGGCAGTTGAGGTGGTCGATTGTTCCGACACCTGATGTCTAGTTAGGATTGGACTGTTAGTTTTTTTTAAATGTGGACCGTAAGGGTCGGACCAGATTCGTGGTCAGATATTATTAAAGCCAATGTGTGCCGTGGATCCATTAAGGACATTGCTGTGTGCGTTTGTCCGGGGTTAGTGCGTGACTGATCAGCAGCCTAACCTTATGATTGTTTTTAATTATAAAATGCATAATAGTCCAATCCACTCCTATTTTATTATTCAGATAAAAGACATATCTATCAGTTGAGCTTTTATATTGTTGATTACTAGTTCCTAACAGACCTGTAGTTTCAGTTCATTTATGCTTATAACTATATATACTTGCTGAGCATTCTTAGCTCACTTGCTTGCTAATCCTGTTTCTTCAGCTAAGCACGAAGATGTCTAGGAGGAGCGGACAGTCTCATAGAGGCAGCCAGCGAGTTGAGGTCCTAGGACGGGTAGCCTGTTGTCAGCTCTATTTTATCTTGTATTGTTGTATTATCAGTTTAGACAGTTCACTTGGCTTTTGGGTTGTAAATTATTATTAAGTAGTTTGGTTTTGGTTTGTAATAGCTAGTGGATGTTGTTTCATACTGTGACCTGTGAGCGGTCTTGGTTTGTAGAGTTTATATTCCTTTATGGTTTTGATTTTATTATGTTTGTGGACAAGGTGATTAGAATTAGTGATGGGTTGGTTGGTTTACAGGTGGTTAGTTCGATTTACGAACACATCATGCCGAATTTTCTAAAATTTCTTCTATATTAATGTTTAATTAATTATAAAAGTATATAATTCTAATATTGATAAGTGAGGGTGTTACAAGCATAGATTCTACTACACAGGGGTTTTCTGCCATTGCTCACGAGATTCCTGATATTCAATTTGACTTAGCTCAAAGTGTTTCAGATAAAGCTAAACATGCTCTTCATACTGCTGAACTGGATGCTGTACATAAAGAAACTGCATTTGAGGGAAGCACACAAGAACCTTCAGCTCAAAGTGTTGAAGAAGCTTCTGAACCTCTAGCTCCACAAGAACCATTAGTAGTAAATACTGATGCAAGCCCTCTTCCTGATGAAAGCATAGTTCCTGATGAGACTGTTGATGCCATTCCTGACGATACTCAACCAATTCTGGTACAACCACTCTCATCAAGACCAATGGAATCTTTTACTACTTCATCAGGTAATACTTCTCTCTAGTTCTTTTACTACTGATAGCATGATTACAGATAGACCTGATACAAGGAATACCTCTATTTATATGACTACAGTCCACTCTTCTCAGCCACCTCTTATTTCTTTGCCTTTGTTGAGCCAGAACCTTTCTTGTGAGATTGAGAGTGAACAATCAGAGAAAATGAAGAGTGATGAGAGGCAGTCTCCTGAACTTGCAAAAGGCAAGGTAGAAAAGAGTGAGAAGTTAATTACTTTTAGTCAGGTAGCAGTTACTATTGACAGTAACTTAGGTGAAACATTGAGAAGTGATGAAATCACTTTAAAAGAAAAGAGAGATTTAGGAATTGTTTCTATTCTCAATGCAGGTTCTCAAGGTACACCAGCTCCATCTTCCAGTAATTTAAAGCTGAAAGGTGTACTGAAACTGTTAAATATAATTGATATGGTTAATATCAGTGTTTAAGTTTTGCAGGGAAAAACAGAGTTTAAATAGGAAGCAGTCAGAGTTTAGTTAAACTCTGACGGTTAGAAGCTGAACAGAGTTTGTTATACGCTGATAGTTGGAAGCTCGACAGAGTTTTTAAACTCTGTCTGGAGGAAGCGTCTACTTGTCAACAGTGTTTGAAGAATTATTGAAGATAATTATGGAAGCAATATCTTTGAAGATTGGATAGCTGTTAAAGAGATTGAGTTGACTAAGGAGACGAGTAGCAATCGTAATTGATATCAATTGTATAGCTAATTTATAGGAGTATCAATTATCGATTGTATAGCAGCTATATATTTTATAAATACAGTTAGGTTAACCCTAGAAGGGTATCGATCGTGTAATACAATATCTTTCATTGTAACCTAAGCAGCTCTCTGTGATAATTTACATCACTGAGAGAGAAGTTAATTCAAACAGTTTTTAAAGTTTTTAAAGAACTTATTGTTATTCTCTCATACTTAGTTGATTATAAGTGTGTGTTCGGCCTAACAATTGGTATAAGAGCTTGATCTGTTAATTTAATACAGTTTAATATCCACACACACACACACAACTATAATCAATGGCAGAAATTCCTCCTCCTACATCAGGCTCTAGTACTGAGAAGGCTCAACCTGCAACTGTGAGTCGATATGAAACAATCAGGGTTCCTATTCTTAAGCCAGCAGAATACTCAACCTGGAAGGTGAAAATAGCTATGTTTCTGGAAGCTACAGATCCAGAATATCTTGACAGAATTTATGAAGGCCCTCATAAGCCTACAAAATTATCTGTTGTTGCTGCTGGACAGGAAGCTAAATCTTTTCCAAAGGAGAAGAAAGATTTGATTCCTGAGGATATTTCATCCATTGGAAAGGATGCAAAGGTTAGACATCTCCTTCATAGTTCTTTGGATAATGTTATGTCTAACAAAGTGATCAATTGTAAAACTGAAAAAGAGATTTGGGATGCTCTAGAGGTTAGATGTCAGGGAACTGCTGCAATTAAGAAGAATAGAAGGAACATACTCACACAGGAGTATGAACACTTTGAGGCTAAATCTGAAGAATCAATGACAGAAACCTTTGACAGATTCTGTAAGCTACTTAATGATCTGTCACTGGTTAATAAAGAATATGATCTAGAAGATTCAAATCTCAAGTTTCTTCTTTCTCTACCTGAAAAGTGGGATGTTAAGACAACCACTATTAGAGACAACTATGATCTGGCTGATACTGATATTGATGAGATCTATGGGCTGCTCAAAACCCATGAACTAGAAATGGAACAGAGAAGCAGAAGATCAGGTAGAAAGTTAAAATCTGTTGCTCAAAGAGTTGAAGAAAGACCCTCAAAGAAGGAAGCATCAAGGAAGAAGGCAAAAGGAAAAGCCTTGGTCATTCATTCTGAAAGTGAGTCATCAAACTCTGATGTTGACTCAAATGTAGATGAATCATCTGATTTTGAAGATGATGAGGAAATGATGGAAATGGCTGCTTTGATGGTAAAGACTTTCAAGAAGATGGGTTTCAAGAACTTCAAGAAAGGAAAGAGATTCTCCAAGAATGATTCAAAGTTTGACAGGAAGAATTTCAGAAAATCTGAGAGAAAGGATACCAAATCTGGGAAAAGAGACAAGTCTGAGATTCAATGCTACAAGTGTAAGGAGATGGGTCATTATGCTCCTGAGTGCAAGAAGGGTAAAACTGAGAAGGCACTCTTCACTAAAGGCAGAGATTGGGCAGACACCTCTGACTCAGATGAGGATGTAAACTATGCTCTCATGGCTACTACTGTTGATGAAGCTGTAGATTCTGAAAACAAGGTACCTCTAACTACCTATGCTTATAACATTGATGATATAACTGAATTAAAAATAAATCTTAAGTCTTTGCATATCAGTTATAGGGATCAGACTTTAGAGAATGAGAGAATCAAAACTAAGAATTCTGAACTCAAAGAGAGAAATAAGGTTGTAGAAGAGAAACTTGTTAAGATGCATCAAGTTCAAAAGGAGAGAGATGATGCTGTCTATCTTGAACAAGAGTTGTTAAGTCAGTATAAACAACTAGAATCTGAGTTGGAAAAGGCAAATCACATTATTAAAACTTGGACTCACTCAGGAAAAGACACTCAAGAAGTTTTTCAATCTGACACTGTAGGTCTAGGTTATTCTGAGAAAGATGAACTTAGATTTCAGAATACAGTCAAGATTAGACCACCTCTTCCACCTAAGAAATTTGGAACATTTGTTAATGGAATAAATGAACCTAGATTTGAAGGTGGAAAAGAAGCTGTTAAGAAAGAACCAGTAAAAACTAGTGTTAAACAGGTTAATATTGGTTTAATGACAGATAAACAACTTAAGCATAAGCTTAAGGAGTAAAAATCTGTTAAGAAACAGAAAGTGTCTAGAAAGAACAGAAATGGTAAAGTAGGCATTACTCAAGGCAATTATCCAATGCTTGCTACTTTAGCTCCAAGAAAGACATGTCATAACTGTGGTAGTACTAACCATCTTGCTAGTTTTTGCAGGAAGAACAAAGACATTAATTCTTTACCTTCCAAGTCTGAAGTAAAGAAAGATAATGTTAGAACTAAGCCACAGACTTTATGCAAACACTGTGGAAGCACTTGGTATTCTATTTATACTTGCAGAAATTATCATGCTATTTATCATAATTACTATGAACTGAAACCTAATCTAAAATGGGTTAGAGTTAATTCTGCAAGTGTAAACTCTGATAAAGTTAGCTTAAACTCTGATAATGAAAATTCCGCTGCTAAAGCTAACAGAATTAAGAAAGCCAAAGGATCCAAGCAAGTCTGGATCCTTAAATCTAATCCTCAGTAATTGTTTGTGATTGCAGGGCATCAGGGAAATCATCCTAGTAGTGGACAGTGGATGTTCAGGACACATGACTGGAAATAAAGCCCTGCTATCAGAGTATGTGGAGAAGGCTGACCCAAAAGTTTCCTATGGAGATGGCAACATAGGACATACTATGGGATATGGAAATATTAATCTTGGAAGTGTCATCATCACAAATGTAGCTCTGGTTCCAGGACTCAAGCATGATCTATTATCTGTGAGTCAAATCTGTGACAGAGGTTTTCATGTAGATTTTCAACCTGAATACTGTGAAGTTATCAGCAAAACTACAGGGAAAGTTGTTTTAGTTGGACAAAGGCACAACAATATCTATGAAGCAATCTTGTTGACAAACTCTGATGGAAAAACAATGTGCCTGTCAACAAGAATGTCCAATGAAGAGAGTTGGAAGTGGCATAAGAAACTATCTCATTTGAATCTGAACAACATCAATGAGCTGATAAGAAAGGATCTTGTTAGAGGACTTCCAAAGTCCTTGTTAAATGTTAATGGTCTGTGTGATTCATGTCAGAAGGCCAAACAGAGGAAGACCTCTTTCAAGAGCAAGTCTGAATCTTCAATTGTTGATCCATATCATCTGTTACATGTTGATCTTTTTGGACCAGTAAATGTCTTGTCAATTGGAAGAAAGAAATATGCTCTAGTTATTGTTGATGAATATACCAGATACACTTGGGTGTATTTTCTAGCAAAGAAGGATGAAACTGCATTAACTCTGATGGAGCATGTAAAGCTACTGGACAAAGGATCAAAACACAAAGTCAAAATAATCAGAAGTGATAATGGAACTGAATTCAGAAATACAACATGGAAGAATTCTGCAAGAATAGAGGTGTGAAGCAAGAATTTTCTGCACCTGGTACACCACAGCAAAATGGTGTAGTTGAGAGGAAAAACAGAACCTTGATAGAAGCTGCCAGAACTATGCTTGATGAAGCAAAATTGCCAACCTATTTCTGGGCAGAAGCAGTTCAAACTGCTTGTTTTACTCAAAATGCAACACTGATCAACAAGCATGGAAAAACACCATATGAGATGGTGAGGGAAAAGAAGCCAAACCTGAAATATTTTCATATTTTTGGGTGCAAATGCTTTGTGTTGAAAACTCATCCTGAACAGTTGACAAAATTTGAGTTGAAAGCAGATGAAGGAATTTTTGTTGGCTATCCAGTGTCAACCAAGGCATTCAGAGTTTATAATCTGAGAACAAGGGTGATTAGGGAATCTATTCATGTGTCATTTGATGACAGGAAAATCACTGGACTTGAAGATGTTGATGAACATGATCAGTTGCATTTCGAAAATGAAGATCTGATCTCTGATGAAATAAACTCTGATGACACTAGTCCAACAAACTCTGTTGATGCAAACTCTGAACCTCTACTGGTACACACAGAAGAAATAGTACAGTCTGAACAAAGAGGAGAATCAGTTGAGGGGGAGCATGATCATAGTGATGACTCAAATTCTGATAGTGAGTCAACTGAAAATTCTGGATCAAATTCAAACTCTGATAACTAAAACTCTGAAAGTCCAAATTCTGACAGTTCAAACTCTGAGAGATCAAATTCAGGGGGAGCCTCAGAGAATGTAGAAAGGCATCAAGATAATCAGGAGAACATTGATCAAGGGGGAGGATCAACTATTGACAGAAGTCATTTACCTACAGCTAGGAAATGGACAAAATCACATACACCTGATTTAATCATTGGAGATCCAGATGCAAAAGTTAGGACAAGAAGTGCTACAACAAATGAATGTCTGTTCCATGCATTTCTATCCAAATTTGAACCAAAGAAAGTGGAAGAAGCTCTTCAAGATGCTGACTGGATAACAACAATGCAGGAGGAGTTAAATAAATTTGAGAGAAATGAAGTATGGACCCTTGTACCTAGACCAAAGAATAGATCTGTTGTTGGTACTAGATGGGTTTTCAGAAACAAAACTGACAGTGATGGGGTTGTTACAAGAAACAAGGCCAGACTTGTGGCCAAAGGCTATTCACATCAAGAAGGCATAGACTATGATGAAACTTTTGCTCCAGTTGCAAGGTTGGAGGCAATAAGAATCTTCCTAGCATATGCTTCTCACAAGAAATTCAAGGTTTTTCAGATGGATGTGAAAAGTGCTTTTCTGAATGGAAAACTTGAAGAAGAAGTGTTTGTTGAACAACCACCAGGATTTGTAGATCACAAGTATCCAGATTATGTCTACAGGCTTGACAAGGCACTCTATGGACTTAAACAGGCACCAAGAGCATGGTATGAAACTCTGGCTCAATTTCTTTTATAAAGTGGGTTCCACAGAGGTACAATTGATAAAACCTTGTTCTATTTCAATCTTGGTAGTGATCTGTTATTAGTTCAAATATATGTAGATGACATAATCTTTGGATCTACTAATGATAAACTCTGTAAGAAGTTTGCCAAGCTCATGCAGTCTAGGTATCAAATGAGCATGATGGGAGAGCTCAGTTATTTTCTAGGGCTACAGGTAAAGCAAACAGATGATGGAATTTTTATCAATCAAGCAAAATATACCAGAAATCTTCTAAAGAAATTTGGCATGCTTGACTGCTCATCTGCAACAACTCCTATGGCAACAGCAACAAAGTTGGATAGAGACACAGGTTCACCAGTGGATATGACAAACTATAGAGGAATGATTGGGTCACTTCTTTATCTAACAGCTAGTAGACCTGACATCATGTATGCAACATGTCTTTGTGCAAGATTTCAGGCAGATCCAAGAGAACCACATCTAACAGCTGTGAAGAGAATCTTCAAATATCTTAAGGGAACCATAACTTTAGGTTTGTGGTATCCAAGAGAATCAGACTTCAAGCTTCTTGGTTACTTTGATGCAGACTTTGCAGGCTGTAAGATAGACAGAAAAAGTACTAGTGGAAGTTGTCAATTTCTTGGTGATAGAATTGTTTCTTGATACAGCAAGAAACAGAAATCAATCTCTACATCTACAGCTGAAGCAGAGTATATTGCTGCTTGTAGCTGTTGTGCACAAATTCTGTGGATGAAGAATCAATTACTGGATTATGGATTGAGGTACAGTAAAATACCTATTTACTGTGATAATCAAAGTGCTATTGCTATGACAGGTAATCCGGTACAGCATTCATTGACCAAGCACATCAGCATAAGGTACCATTTTATCAGAGAACATGTAGAAGAAGGGAATATTGAGCTTCATTTTGTGTCTACAGAACAACAGCTTGCAGATATCTTCACCAAGCCATTGAGTGAAGCTGTATTTACAAGGCTGGTAAATGAACTAGGAATGGTCTCTAGTTTTGACTAGAGATATTGGTTAGACTCAAAACTCCACTTATGTACTGTGTTGCTCATATTTTTGTGGTATGTTAAACTCTGATATGCAAACTCTGCTCAATAACTGTTAAACTCTGTTAGCATGCTTTTTAAGTCATACTCTGTTAACTGTTGAATAAACTTTGAGAAACTCTGATAATGTTTCTTTCTGAACATAAACACCGATGAAGATACATGTATGAAACATTATTCTCAGTAATTAGTCATGAATCTTTCTAAGTTATCTGTGATCTAATCTTAAACTGTGCAGAAAGTTAACACAGCATGACACTGTTCTATATTTATAGCATCTCTTACTTTATTTATCCTAAACTCTGAGTTTGTAAATACTGTGTGCATTGCCTCTAATAAATAATTTCTAATGTTGATGAGCTCTAAACTCTGTTAGTTATACACTGTTAAATTAGATTCTGTTATTAGAATAACCCCAAAGCTAAAATATATAGATTTTTAGAACTCCTTTGAGATCATGTTTGTAACTAGGACGATCCAGGAACTTACTGGTATATATAGTAAGGGCTAAAATTCTCTAATTTTTGGTGACTAGTCGAAAGCTAGGAAGATCCAAGAACTTATCAATTTGATAAGGGCTAAAATTATAGGATTTTTGGTGACTAGTTTCAACCTCTGATTACTGGAGAAAACCAAAAAAAAAAATAAAAAATAAAAAAAATTGGGGGTTATAGATTAATTATTACTGTATATAAACTGTTTACTACAGAGTTTAGCATTCATCATATATTCAGTGTTTACTATGAGAGTTTGTGCATTCAGTTCTTACTGATTTATTTTATGGATTTTATGAAATACTAGATGCTCTAAATACTGATCTAGTAAACTCTTATCTACACACACGTATATTCACAACTGTGCAGTATTTGAAAGGATAACAGTAATTAAGTTGGACAATTGATAAACACTGTTGGATTTTGTTGAGTACTCTAAGGTAATATTTTATTTCAGACAAAACATATACTTGGAGTACACAAAGAGTTTTTGACATTTGCATGTAATATGTGCCAGTTGTTTAATTGTGTCAGACAGTTAAATCTTATTGGAAATAGGAGAGAACAACAGTAATAATAGGCATTATTACTGCGCGTGTAAATAACTGTTCCACTGTTTATGTCACACGTGTCCCACTCACACACTTAACAAGAAATTGGTTGCGTGTTTAATGTCTAAAACGATTGGGTTTTGATTTTCAATTACAGATCTAATCAAAATCATTTAATTATTCACTTTTTCATCTTTACAACCACGAACACACAACATCACACACAATTTCTCTGTTACTTTCACTTAAGCATTTTCACAAACACTTTTCCATACACTCTCTTCTCTATTATACTGTTCTAATGGCACCAAGAACTTTGTGGCTCAGGGATTAACTTTTGTTACAAACAACTATGCTGTAATCCTAGACACTGCTAAAGCCCCAAAATCATTTCATCTGATTCAAAACTTCTTAATAGACTCTGAAATTGGTAAGGCTCTTGTCCAACAAGAGAAACTCTCGGCCACACAAATCTCAACCTTCTAGAGAAACTCGGTTTATGATGATGGTGGAGAGAATGGGACTCCATCAATTGTGTTTACCTATGAAGATCAAGAGTTTGTCATAACTCCTGCAACTGTTCGTGAGGTTTTGGACTTTGACACTCACACTTCATACTCTGTGGCTGTTGAGGGTCAATTAAAAGAAATGTTACAGCAAATAAGGTTTTCTGCTCCTTTGGATAAGATTGGGAATGTCAAAAGACCAGGGCTCAGGAAGGAGTGGAGCTTCTTCTTTGACTGCATTACTCGAGCCTTTGGCAAGAAGGTCACCAACTGGGATGCAATTCCTGGTGAAAGTCTTCAAATCGGGTATTCTCTTCTTAATGGGAGTAACTTTGATTTTGGTCGTCTTGTACTTATGAATTTAGGTGAAAAACTTGCAGAGTCTAATACAATTGTTTATTTCTCTCGTTTCTGTCAATTTTATTCTCTGCTTGTTTACCTAATTTGACAATTGTTGATGAGGATGTTATACAACCTTTCCAATGTCATAAGAGAATGTTTTCTGATTTGACAAATAAGGATGCTAACAAAGAGCAAGTACCAGAGTTTATCTATCCTCTTGCCCTCAGAAACTTTCTCAACCAACCACAAGAACAACAAGAACCACAACACGAACCAATCATTGAACCTCCCCAGTCACCACCTCAACCCACAAACACTGAACCACCTCAACCCACAAACACTGAACCTTCTCAACCCACAAACACTGACCCACCTCAAACCATAAACACTGAACCAATCACTAAAACTACATCTCCACCCACAATTACTACTACTTCACAACCACAATCTTCATCACACCCTCAACCTCAACCAAAATCAAAACCAAAGAAGCCAAAGAAAAGCAAGGCTATAAGGCCATCAAGAAAACAGAGGATGGCTGAAGCTTCTAAGCCAAAGAAGGTTAGAAAGGAAAGGGCTAAGAAACCTAAGTCTCCTTCTATACTTGATGATTCTGTCTCAGAAGAAGAGAGAGCAGAAGTGAATCCTCCAGCTAAGAGAAGGAGATTAATTATTGAAGAATCTGATGAAGATGTGAATGTTGAAGCTCCAGAGGATATTTCTAAGGAAATACCTGCTTTTGAGATAGAAAGAGATGGAAATGCTGATGCTCAAATGGATGAAATTCTTGAACCATTGTTCCCATTCTCTGAGAGCATGGACATTCCAATCTCTTCACCTGCTGTATTCTTTGAGGCCACTGATGCAGTAAATCAAACCACCTTGGTACATGAAGAAACAGTGGCTTCTCATACTGACTTAATTTCTGATGCTCATCAATCTGTTGAACAGGGTGAGGAAATTGATCAATCACCTAAGGAGATAAACTCTGAGCCTATTGTGCAACCTGCAGAGGATATTGTAAAGCCTGTTGCAGAGAACGTTGAACCTACTGCTGAAACTGTTGCAGAGGATGTTGTTGAGACTGTTGAAACTGTTGATGCATCTATTCCAATTCCTGACTCCACTCATCATGTTAAAGCTGAGATTGAAGGTGAAACTGAAGGGAATACTGAGTCAAGCTCTTCTCAGAGTTTACCAGTTCAGACTGATGCTAAGGTTAAGGATTTTGCTGGTCCTTCAAATCAAGCAGATGCTGAAGAAGAACACTATGAACAATTTTCAAATGACTGGTACAAGGACACTTGTATCTTTCCTGTTGCAAGAGCAGCTGAATTTGTCAAGAGAACCTCCAGAACAATTACAAATCCAGAGATTCTATCTTGTCTCAAGGCTACAGTTGTACAAGTGAAGACTCTCAATTCTAGGTTTGATCTGTGTCAAAAGGCAATCTCTGATGTTCGAGGTGATGTTGTTAGAGGAGATGATATGATTAAACTTGACAACAAGAACAAATTTCACTATCTTTATCAGAATCAAGAAACCTTATCTCACAGGCTGAGCAAAGCTGAAGAAAATTAAAATGCTATGTCCTTAAAGATTGATTCTATTGCTACCTCCCTGGAGCTAATCACATCTATTCTTATGCCCGATGATGTCAAAAAGGGGGAGAGAGTTGCTAAAGACAAATGCAAGCAATCTCAAACTCTGATCAGAAAGGATAATGCTGGAGATGGAGGAGCAAGTAATAAAGGCAGGGGCAAAACTGAAGAACTTCAAACTCCGAAAACTAGCAAGTCTTCTAAATCACAGTTTGCTGGGATAAACACTGATACTCAAGGTACTTCAAAGACCAAGAGTTTGGTATTATCTTCTAATCCACAGACTGATGAGGAGTTGGCTGCTAAGTTGTTCATTGAAGAAAATGAGGAAGGAGCTACAATTGAAGATATTAAAGCTGAAGAAAAGGGTTTACAAGAAGAACATCTCAAAGCTTTAAAGTCTGGAAAGTTAAAGAAAGGAAAAGCTCCTAGGCCTGTTCTTATAGGCATTGTGATCAAGGAAAATGTTGATGCTGGTCAAAGATAACAGTTATCAAAGAAATCAACAGTAGCAGAAGCTAAACTCAAGCTGAAAGGCATTGAAGGAGAAATTTCACAGAAGAAAGTTACAACCTCTGTTTCTATACAAGTTGTACAGAAGAAAGAAAACACAACCTCTGTTGCTACACAAGTTGTGTCTAGACCTTTATCTTCTCAGTTGCAATCAGTTTTTGGTAAAGGAACACTTCATGATCCAAATCTATTATCTGGAGTTTCTATGGATTTTTCTGATGGAAGAGCTTTGTCTGGTAAGGTTGGAAACAATAAGGGTGGTCTAGGCTCACACAAAGACAAAAGGCAATATACTGGTCCCAGAGATCCTTCTTCACTGGCTGTTCCAGGTCGTGGTGTCACTCAAGAGAGTTTGGATAGACTGGAATCAGTACAGTTAGTTTATCAGAAGAGTTTAAAGAAGGATTTTCTCTTGTACTTTATGGCTGATGGGACAGTATTTAGAATTGGTGAGAATGATATTGGCTTGAAATATTGGGAATAATTAGAATATGTTCTATATCTTTTCAAGGTGAATAGTCAAAGGACTCAATCAGTTGCAAATGTGCTTAGACAGAAAATGCTCCAGAATTTGGTAATCAGAGGGATGAAGTGCAATAGCAGATATGTTCCCAAGTACAGAGACTGGAATGGAAATCTTATTGAAATGAAGAAGGGTACTGCAAAATTAAAGACTGATTTGGGAATCACAGTACTTGACTTCAATTCACAGTCAGAAGAAGTCAAATTTATTAGGCTGGGAAATGAGATGAGGACAAACAAAATCTATGATCTTAGATCTGCTATCTATCAGACGGATGAGAGTGATCCTCAGCTAAGAGAGATTAAAGAAGCTATGAAGATTGAGCATGAAAATGCAGAGAGAAGATTGCTTATAGATTATCTCAGAACAACACCAGATCTTGAGGAGATTAGAGATTAAAGTCTATAAGAATTTTCTTGTTATCTGTAGATTTTTGTTAAGTCAAGTTTAAACTCTGCTTATTTTAATAAACACTGTGTTTGTATGAAATTGTTTTGACATCATCAATTATTGTTAACTTGTGCATTTTTACTAATGAACAAGTTGGGGGAGATTGTTAAATATATTTGAAATGGTTAATATCAGTGTTTAAGTTTTGCAGGGAAAAACAGAGTTTAAATAGGAAGCAGTAAGAGTTTAGTTAAACTCTGACGGTTAGAAGTTGAACAGAGTTTGTTATACGCTGACAGTTGGAAGCTCGACAGAGTTTGTTAAACTTTGTCTGGAGGAAGCGTCTACTTGTCAACAGTGTTTGAAGAATTATTGAAGATAATTATGGAAGCAATATCTTTGAAGATTGGATAGCTGTCAAAGAGATTGAATTGACTAAGGAGACGATTAGCAATCGTAATTGATATCAATTGTATAGCTAATTTATAGGAGTATCAATTATCGATTGTATAGCAGCTGTATATTTTATAAATACAGTTAGGTTAACCCTAGAAGGGTATCGATCGTGTAATACAATATCTTTCATTGTAACCTAAGTAGCTCTCTATGATAATTTACATGACTAAGAGTGAAGTTAATTCAAACAATTTTTAAAGTTTTTAAAGAACTTATAGTTATTCTCTCATACTTAGTTGATTATAAGTGTGTATTCGGCCTAACAGAAACCTGATGACAACTTGGGTGATAACATTCCTGATGCTATTGATAGCTCAGATGATGAAGATGATAATGCTGATGACAATTCTGAAAATGCTCAGCTTCGAGCAGTCCTAAAAGTAAGTCAAGGCTCTGCTGATGGATCATCAAGCAAGTTTATGGAATCTGTTAGCAAAACTACAGAAGGTACGGTTGCACATAAACGCAGCTTAGTTCATTCTGAGACCAGGGGTGAATACAGCCATACTATTCCTGAACACATTCAATCTCTGAGAAGATACAAATGGGATACTGAATGGAATAAGCCAATTGTAGTCATAAATTTCAACAATGCTTCATTCTCAACATATAGCTTCTAAGCTCTCTAGTCCTGATTTCAAAGATCATTTGAAGACGAATACTATTCTGGAAAAAGGTTTGAAGGATGAGATTGACTCTCTCAAAACTGATAATGCTACAATTCGAGCTGATGTTCATTCTAATTTATGCAAGACTGCTACAAGTGCTCATGCTAGGAATATTAGCAAGCACATAGAGACACTTGAGAAGAAGATGGATTCTAGAATGGATGCTTTTGAAGCTAGGATGACAAATATTGAAGCCTATCTCCACCTGATTTTATCTTTGTTGACTGATCCTGATGTCAAAAAGGGGGAGAAGGTAGTCAAAACAAAATGTACACCTGATCCAGTTGTAAGAAAGGATGATGATACTTCTGGAAATAATGGTGGTGATGTTCAGATACATGGAACAGAAACCTCTGATGCTGCGCTGGTGACAAGGAAAAGTCAATTTGAAACACAAACCAGGCAGTCAACTCATGTTTCTAAATCTGGAAGAAGGACAGTGAAGACAATGGTACAATCTCGAGTCTTGACAGAAGAACAATTTCTAGCACCTGGTCAAAATCAAACACTTCTAACAATTCCTGAAGGAGATGAAGATTTGTTTATTGAAGATATAAAAGATGCTCCACATCTCTTCAAGAAAATTACTTCTAAGGAAGGTGTGAGTGAGATCTTGTATCACAATGATATTAAAGTTCAACAATATCATGCTAGGAAGGCACTTGCTTTGACCTCTGAAGAAAATCCTGTCATGACTGATGAAGAGATCATAGAGGAACATAAGAGAATGTTTGAGGAAATTTCTAAACAGAAAGATACTCCTACTGCAGGTAGAGAAAGAGGCAGGGGAGGTAGAGGCAGAGGAAGAGGAAGAAAGTCTGTTCAAACAAGTTCAAGACAAACAAGGTCTAGTGGAATTACGATAGAGGAGATAACTGAAGATCCTCAGAAAGTGAAGAAGAAGAAAACTCCACTACTTCTCACAATGATTCCAGATAACAAATTCAATGTACCTGAAGAAGTTGCTGATGAAAGACCACAGTTAGCTAAAAGAGGTAAAGTTGCTATAAAAGTACAAAATGTTGTTGTTGAACCCACTCAAGCTGCAATTCTTGATTCTGATGAAGCTGAAATCTTGAAAGAACTTGAGGTCATGATTCTTACTATTGTGGTTGAATTTCATAATCTAGAAGTTGAAGATATGAACTTGAAGATTGATCAAGAAAGATTTAGAAGATTTGAAAAAGAAAGAGAAATCAAGGTAAAAGCAAGAGATATTGAAAGGAATGCAACCAGAGACTACATGAAAAGAGTTTATGAATTTGATAAGTTGATATGGTATGACAGAAATAGACCTGTTCCAGAACATCAACAGAATTATACACCAGTCATAGAAAAGAAAAGCAAGAAATGGAAGAACAGAAATTGCAACTATAATGAACCAGTTGTTTTCAAATCTATTGGACTAATAACTGGACCTTCACTAATTGAGTCTGATAAACCTTCACTGATTGCTGAAGTTGAATCTATTAAGTCTACTAAATCTCCACCACTATGGACAAGTATGCAATCTGGTTTGAAGGGTTTGGAACCTAGAACAAGAGGAGGTATTGGATTTCAAGATGTAGAGGTTGTTTTCATAACGCAAGCTGATCAACATATTCTAGTTGACAAAATTGGTGATAAGTTAACTGTTGCTCATATTTGGAAACTTGAAGCTGTTGCTATTATTGCTGACTGTCATGCTGGTGCTAAGAAGATGGAGAAATTGTTGTACTTCATGAAAGACAAGACTGTCGAGAAGATTGCTATTCATGAGCTACTGTGCAAATCTGCAAAAGAACTGAAATATGTTCTTTATCTGCTCAAGAGTAAAAGCGTCAATGCTAAAGAAAGAGAAGTCTACAACAATTGGTCTTCTATGATTTACAAAACTATAAGGCAGGGATATCTGGATGGAGGAAGAAGGTATGATGGTAAATATACTCCCATGTATTTAAATACAAGAGGTAAAGAAGTTGAAATGGTGAAAGGTACGTACTGCTGTTAAAGAAGAGTATCTAGGGTTGGAACAATTATCTCTTAATCCAGATGGGGAGGAGTTTGCTTATATACTGCTAGGTGACTTAGATCTTCCTAGAAGCTCAATTCAAAATCTCAGGACAGCTATTTATCAGATTAATGAGGAAGATGAAGAACTCAACAATCTGAAGAAGAAATTGATTCTAATTCTTTAAAGCAAGGAAGAAGAGTTATTGTCTAACTTCTTGAAGACGAATCTTTTCTATCAAAGAATTTCTGAAACTGTTCCTGACGATTTCTAGGAGGTATTTTGTTTTGAGTTTTTGACATCACTGAATCAAGGAATTTGTGCTTTATTTCACAAAGTACAAATTGGGGGAGATTGTTAGATATTGATTCAAGTGATGGTCAGGATCTGGACTACTGATCAGATACTGATGCTGACGTCATCAGTAATACGATGTCAGTATTAGGTTGCTATCAGGATTAGAAGTTGATCAGGATTACATAAAGATATACATCAGTCCAGAGATCAAGGGAGATTGACATGTCAGTTCCTGATTTATTGGAACGCAGCTATTATTCAAGATATGTATTAAGAGTCGTATGTAATTGATTTAGTATATCTTTTAATTGATAGGGTAGCTGTGTGATGTATATAAACACAGTTTAGGTTTTAAATTTAAGTAATCGCTTACACAAGTTATCTTGTAACCTAGCAGCTCTCAAGAACACAAGAATTTCTTGAGAGAGTTTGTAACAGTTTTATACCAGATTTAATAAAGTTGTTATTTATTCATACTTGTGTTATCATTTCTGTTTAAGTCGAAAATCTTATACAATTGTATTAACCCCCCTTCTACAATTATTCTTTACTGGGTAACAGAACTCTGCTAACGTACTGTTCGATGAATTTAGCATGTGAACAAGATTGATAGATGTTTCAAATCAGTTAGCAGGATCCGTTTTTTAGGTTCAAAATTCTCAGTTAATTCTACATATTCTGTTTGTTTTGTATGTGTGTATATCTTTTTGCTTGAAATGGGTGTGCTATCATTTTCAACTATTATCCACGATGGTATTTAATGTAATAACCCAAATTTTTGTACTTGAGAAAAATTTAATTTGTGAATGAATAGTACTTTGCATGAATGAATAGTGAATTACACGGATGAATATTGAATTGCATGGATGAATTGTGATTTTGGGAATTAAGAAAATTTTCACATTACTATATGTACGGAACAGGAAATGGATATTGTAAAGTTATACGAGAAATCTATGAGGCGAATAAGTGTATGTAAACGCGATCGGAATTCAGAAAATTCGAATTATATATTTATGGAAAATTTGACCGAGCAGAAAAGAGCATATCAATGCGATCAAGACAAGTGAACTATTATATCAAGGAGTCAAGGATTATATTTTTTTAAATATGATTTGAGGCTTTGAAACGAAAACATTCGAGTTAGAATAACAAGCGTTCTAGAAATCGCTAGAACTTTATAACGAGATTAAGCGATAAAGCGAACGTGAAACAAATTAGAGATTAAACATAATGAGATTGAAAACCATGCATGATCATCTAGGATTTTATATCAAGTGAATTTGGTGGAAAAGAAATCAAGAAAAAGAATTGATGAGGTGTGTCAACAAGAGTTTGCCAACAAGGCTACATGTCACCATAATTCCAAAACACCACAAATGATCGACAAGTGTTTTGAGAGGGACTAAGTGCTGATTATACCTCACAAATATCCCACAAAATTTATTTACCAACTAGTCAAACAAAGAGAAAAAGAGAGAGAGAGTCAAACAAAGAGAAAAAGAGAGAGAGAAGAAAAGAAACATCACTACCATCACCATAATACCATTCAGCCTCCCCTATTAATTTAAATTCAAAACCCTAGCTAGGGAGCTTTGTTTCTTATGATCTATGGCTTAAAAGAAAGATACTAAGGAGACTAAGGTATGGTTAAAGTTTGAGCTTAAACCTTGCATCCTAGCTATGTCAAATATGCATACATAGATGAGAATGAATAGTGATGAATAGTAACTCACCATGGTTTTCTTGTTTTGTTCGTAAGATATAAGCTTTATAAAGGCTATCAAAAGCTTGTTAAGTGATTATAAACAATTGATATTGTTGCTAGAGCTTCCAAAAGGTAAAACCCTAAACCACCTTTGAGTTTTATATGAGTTTTGAAGTGGTTTTGATGTTCATGTAAAGATATGTTTATGTTAAGTGGATTTATGATTGTTTGGTTTTATAAAATGTGTAAAATGATGGGTGTTGGATTTGAGCCTCACCACTGACCTTAGAGATGTATGTTGGATGTTTGTTGATGTTGAGGATGTATGGGTTGCCTTGGTGGTTTGTTTGGTGTGTACGTAAAATGGAAACGTTCGATTTATAGCTGTCGCAATGGCAAAATTTCGTTAGCCCTTAAAAACATATAAATTTCATTTGTTGAATATTGAGATAATAAAGAGTTATTTATTTTTCAGTAAAGGAAATGGTTTCAGAAATGAGATAGTTTGACAATAATTGTCTAGTATAAGTTCACAATGAGACTTTAATTTATAGGCAGGTTATGCCATACTTTATTTATCTTGCTGAGCTTTCGCTCACTCTTGCTATTTTTTTATATATTATATAGCAGCTAAGAGGGATGCCTGTTGGTCCCTTTGGATCATAGTGATTTGTGTTTAACCCGTTTAATGATTACAAATGGG
This sequence comes from Saposhnikovia divaricata, assembly GCA_036435485.1. Taxonomy (NCBI): domain Eukaryota; kingdom Viridiplantae; phylum Streptophyta; class Magnoliopsida; order Apiales; family Apiaceae; genus Saposhnikovia; species Saposhnikovia divaricata. Next base: position 91,114,767 of record CM071596.1, read on the forward strand.
GTTAGAAGATTTACCTTAATCGCTACGGCACAAGCGATTCAAATCCACGATCTTCTATTGTATTCCCTTACTCCTTGAACGAAGTGTGGCATTTGATCCTCCAAGGTTTAGCCTCCAAGATCTAGAATTCAGAACCCGTATTCTTGGAGACATAATGAGTATTTATAGGCTACAATAGGGATCAATGAGTAAATTAGGTCGGGCCTTCTAATGATAACTTGGACCAAGCCCTTTATCATTAATATTAATTAATTCCACTAAATAATTAATATTACACCACCCACCTAATTCCGGTAATTTATTTAATTAATTAAATCGGCTTCTTTATTATTTGCTTATTAATTTCCTCATGTTTAAAATATCGCATGTCCATTAATTAAATAAATTACTGATAATTCATTTAATTAATATCTCTTATCCTTGATCATCCACTCAACCTTTATTTAATTATGCCGGAATAAATCCACCCGCAGGGTTTCACATAATTAAATCTTTTTGAGCTTTCAAGGGGACATCATTAACCCGAATATTATCAGGACATGGATTCCTTCAATAAATAATATCCCACCATATATATTATTTCATCACCCAAAATATAATGATATAATTCACAAGAATTATTTCATATATAAATCAAGGCATGTAAATAATATATACGTGTCAATTATTATTTCCGGATTAAGAACCTAAGCATTAATAATAACATAGAATCTTAGTTCACCTTTTTAATCAGTATAAGGGAACAATTCTAAATTTGATCCTGTTCAATATACACAAAGTATACTAGTATTATTTATTAGTCAATATAAACTAATCTAAATAATACTACAGCCATTCCAGTGGATTGTCTAACTCCACCTGTGCTGTGAACCTTATTATATTATATAAACCGTATTTAATAATCTAATATTCTGTATCCCATTTGATACTAGATTATTCACAATATATAATATTTAGACAACATGTAAACATTTAAATGATTCTCAATTAAACCAGCCAGAAATAAATGTAAATACTTCAAATAAATATTTTCAGTATACACCAACAATCTCCCACTTATACTCAAAATATTCTATGAGTATATCAGTGTTTATTTAATCCACTATTACACAAAAAACTATGTTTCCATCCATCTGACTCCTATCGCTTCCACATGCCTGTCAAAAACTTTGGCTGGCAGGCTCTTTGTGAAAGGATGTAACACCCCCAGATCCGGGGTCAGGGATCTGGTGGTTACGGTCTTAAATCCATTCATAATACTTGACTTGAGTCCACAATAAATAAATCACATGCTGTGACCCCACAATAATATCCACTCACACGCACAACAGTTATAGTCCCAGAGATGAAATTGAAATAAGTCTTACATTAAAGGGTTACGAACAAACGTTAATACAATCCCAAAAGGATAACAACATAAGTTTAACAGTTTTGCCGTTGATTACATTAATTATACATCTAGTTAAACAGGAAACAAAAGCTGTCTAACTAAGCTACCTCAGCAATGGCGGCTAGCATCTCAGCGGGGAGTCCGGTGGGTCGGGTAACCCACTTGCGCCGAGTGCGCCTGATGCGAGCCATCTGTCCTAGCTGTTGTTGTGACATAATATGAACAAAGCAAGGGTGAGCGAAAGCCCACCAACAATAATATAACTGAACAGTGATACATATATACAGCAGTTTAAAATATCCTTTGAAACCATATGCCATGCATTAATGAGGTTATTGCCAGTATAATATAAAGGATGAAGTTACCAGGTAAATCAAAGTATTTGTTTGTAGAAATATCTGCTACATCAAAAGTAAGCGAGATATTCTCATTGTCATTAAAAAGAGGAACTTGCATGAAAAGATTGCAATTCCAGTTATGAACACTTTTCCAGCTCTGCCAACAATAATCATGTTGCAGGAAATAAATAAGTTTGGATGATGAACCAATGATGGAGTATTCACCGCGCCCGCTGTTCCAATCTTGATGATCAGTCGAGATCGTACAGCTCAAATTAGATTTACTACCGGTAAAAGGAAGAACTGACGGCTTTACTTGTCTACCGCCTTGCTAGCTCTCCCTGGCCAACGGTTGGGCCAAAGGGGATGGACCGGCGCTACTCGGCCTCTTACACGACTCCTAGTTCAAATAGAATTCATGATTCTGAATGTAACGTTCGCCCCCCTTTCCCCAAGTATAATACTTGTTGATAAGACTCCAGAAAGTAGTCGTATCTAGTTGGAAAGGAAAATTCACCAATAACTTCCAAGCTACTGCTTGGTAACGAATCTCAACTTGTTCCAACAATCTTACCCCTCGAAAGATGAGAAGGTAAACAACGATTTAATAAGTCAATAGCACCCGAGTTGAGAGTGAAGAGAATACTTTATGACCGGGAAGTCGACAAGATAATTAACATTTTCCAAGTAAGGTTCCCTTATTATTAGGGAGATAGACTCAAAGAAGAATGATGTCTGAGAACCTTTCTTGATATATGATTAATAATAATATGACTCCGAAATATTTTCTGTAATAATCGAAGAAGATAAACCTTATCGAGGTTATTCTAAGTATGGAATAAATATTCAGAGAATATTTATTGAATTAAAATATTTTATAGAATATTTAGGAATATGAAAGAATATCTTTAATCAGAGTATTTCTCAAATAATCCTTGAAGAAATATCGAGAGAATATTTATTGCATAATTAAATATTCAAATGAATATTCAAAATAATATTCATTAATTAATAAGACCTGAAAGGAATATTTAAAATATTTAAAATAATATTCGATGATTAAATAGAACCCTGGATGAATATTCAAAATAATATTCATAATTAATTAGGAATTTAAATGTTTATTGACAAAGTAATATTCATTTAATGAATAATATTCTAAATGAATATCAAGTAATATTCATTTAGTAATCCAAGCTTTAAAGGAATATTCGAGATAAGACTCGATAAATAAATCAAGCTTGAGATGAACATTAAAATAATATTCATCAGGTAATTACTATCTTAAATGAATATTCAAAAGTAATATTCATTTAATGAATAATATTCTAAATGAATATCCAAATAATATTCATTTAGTAGTCCAACCTTTAGAAGAATATTCGAAATAATAATCGATAAATAATTCGACTCTGAATGAATATTAAAAAAAATATTATTCGTCGAATAGTTACGTTCAAATAATTATTTGAAGTAGGGATCGTTAAATAAATAATCTCGAACGAATATTCAAATAATATTCGTCGCCCGAATAATGGAAAATATTTACTTAGATATTTTCTTTCGAGGTAATCTCGATATGTCAAGAAATATTGACTCCCGGTCTATATTTGATGAATAAGATGGATACGCCCTTCTATGAGGGTCTTACAATAACCGGCTTATAATTGATACGTTAGCTATCTAATTTATAAACCAATAAACAATCAGGGAACAAGCATAACGATATAACTTGAAAGTAGGCATGCATGCTATGGCATATGTATAACAGAAAACATATATATATATATTCAATCACAACAACAGCCTAAAAGAAGGGAATTGAAACTTGCCTGGTAGTCGAGTACGGTAAGGGGTAGTGGTAGCGGGTCCCGGGTCAGCTTGGTGATCTATAAATAGCCAAGTCATTCGGGATTAATCACTTAACATTTTTAAAAGTTAAGTTATACTTAAATCAAAACACGTTCTCGAGTTATCTCGTTATACCCCTTTTTGTGGATTCCCTTTATCATTGATCCGACCCGACATTCGTTCGATAATACGACATGTCACTGTACTTACACTTGGGACATACTTAAGTCATACAAGTTCTAAGGTCGATCGTTACGAACCAATATTATACTCCGAGTTTTATCGCCCGTTTTCTAAGTGTTTTACCAAAGTTATAATAGAGTCGTATTTTAGGGGTTCGTTCGCGTTTAACCTCGACTCGAATATTTTTAATAAATCGAAAAACGATCCTTTTGGCATACGGTTTTCTTTCACACCTTCCTTTTTACCTCTAGTATTTATTTACCAAGATTCGTCATGACTTTACATATTTTACTAGGGTCCAATTTCAGTTACGAACTTTCGTTTACGGATTCGAACTACTTTTAGTAAATCGGTCATAAATCCTAAACCGTAAGTCTGTTTGATTTTATTCTTTTTCCAAAATGATCTACGACTCAAGCTCTACAAGGGTATGTTATATAATTAACCATATCAGTGAATTATAGCTACTTCTATTCACGAGTTTCAAGGTGTAACGAAATTCCGGCATTATAACAGCTATAAATCGAGCGTTCCAAAAATTATAACATCAAAACCAAGCCACACCGGGCATAATACACATCTTATATACATGATTCTCATCCAAATCTGTCCAAGATCATATCACTTCATCCTTATAATCATCATATGCTTCAACCACTACAAGATCATGCTAATCAAGCTTATAACCATGCTAATATCATAACTATACTAAAACTCATCAAGATCATGCATATACTTAAAGTAAAACCTAGGGTTTCAAGAGAGTTATACCTTCCTTGGTGTGTCTAGGAGTCTAACAAGCCTTGATCTAGTCCTTGGATCACCTTAATATAGCTTAGAGCAACAAAGAAAACAAAGAAAACAAAGTTAGTTTCTAAGGGTTACCATTCATCATCACTTTTGTAAAAATCATAGAAAATAGAAAAATAAGAGTTTGTCTCTCAAATTTTTACAACATCTTGGCCTCTTCATAAGCTTTGTTTTGAGTCCTAGATCATCAGATTTGAAGCTTCCTAGCTAGGGTTTTGAGCCCCCTTTCTCCTCTGGACAGAAACTGTCAAGCACAGATCAGTTTGGCTTCTTCAACTTTGAGCATGGATTTGACTAGGCTATACTACTTTGTTGGACATGCAATTTTGAGCGAATATTACCCATGGAGTGGAGAGGCTATGGTTAAAATTTGGTGATTTTATCATGGATAGAAATGGAGATATGAATTTGTCTTTGGAGAGTGTTTCTGCTGGACAGTTTGAGAGAATGAGAGGAATGGAGTTTGTTTTGCTTGCTTTGATCTCATCCTTGTCCAAAATACATTATTGATGATAATATCTAGTATAAAGCTACTTTATTAAAGTGCTTTGCTCATATATGATGCAATCCAAGGGACAAGTGTTGTGATTTTGTGGTGGAAAGGTGTCATGCAAGCTAACTTAGTGATTTGGTTTCTAAAGATGCTAGATACTTTGTAACTACTTAGTTACTTGATCTTATCTATTTGCACATGCATGTATCTTGGCTCTCTGCTTGTCTCTTTGTCCGGTTATTACTTAATTTGATTGATCGTTCGGAGGAATAACTCATTCGTTTCTAGTTAGGGTTTTACCGGAAACCGTCTTAATATTTATACTATCATCCTCCATTCTCTTTAATAATTCTTGAACCTATTTTCCTTAAATCCCTTCAATAATTCCTTAAGTCTTTCAGTGTCCAGGGAAATCTCGGGGAAAATAAAAGTGCTATTTTTCAGAATCCGACAGCATTTACATACACTCTTTTCCCCCTGGATCACTAATACGAACTCAGAATTTCGTTCCGGGTACTTCTATATAGCGTCGTCTAATAATATTCCTACGTCCACCAAAATCACTATTCATCACTTATTCTTTACTTATTCTTTTAGGGTTATATAAATGTCCCGGTTCTCTTTCAATCGTTCCTTAACCCTTTTACGGAACCACTGGACTGATAACAGATCTCGATTTGGATGACATAAGAATAACCTTCCCCCTTGGAATGATCAAATCTTAATTTCCTAGGAGATAGATAATTCTTATCTAGATTGTCAACTAATAGCATTCTTCATGACATATAAGCATTTGAATCCAAATCTACTCCTTTCATTCATTATCTCAATCGTTACATCGTAATCGTAATTACTATTCACCATTACCTCAGTACATAATAAAAACTTTTTAATTATATCCAAAATTTGGGGTTCTTACAGTCTCCCCTCCTTAAAAGGATTCCGTCCCGGAATCAGGTAGGAAGCAAAGAGTCGTTTGTCTGTCGTTTACTTTTTAGCTTCCCGGTCAATTCTTAGTCGTTCTACCCTTTCTCAGCACATCTTCTAGTGCTACAATCCATACTTTATCCTTTTCCATCAACTTTGCTACTTTTCGTACAACACATTATCCGGGTTATGATCTTACTCAGTCTTATCCTTATTGATACCTGCAGTGACATTGGTATCACTATCCCACTGCGAATTTGGAGGTAACCTCGCTCGCACTGTGCATTTCCTGATCGCTTTAATCTTCGCAATCTCGATCAATATAGAGAAGTGGAAAGATTTATTGAGAGATCACTATGATCAATTGAACATTTGTTATATTGCATAGCTAGTACAGAAGGGGGCCAGCCTTTAGTACTTGACAAGCAATTAAACAAGTTATGGTATTCCACTTACACTTCTATCACATAGACAGATAGTCACGTAGCAGTACCTCCCCTCCTTAAAGGGTTGTTCTTCTCAATTCATAAAGAAGATGAATAAGAGAGAAGAAAAGAAAAGAATTCTAAAGGATTATAGAAAGTTTTCATGATTGTAAAATATCATACTCAGAATTTACCTCTGAACTATAGAGGTTCATTAAGGAAGAAATTAATCATAATTATATCCAATACTATTTGATCGTAACCTCACGTGTCAACATATCTTGCTGCTTTGTCCACTATTCTCTGGACCTGTACCCTGGTTCAACCTTAGCAACACTTACTTTTGGAAAATCTTTGAACCTCTCAGGTTAAATCTTAGTTTCTCGCTTGACACCATTGTTACTGACATTCTATGTCACGCTACTAGCTTTTTCATATCCATAATATTAACACTATCAGGTTGTCATCCCGAGAATTCATCGGAAAACCCATTTATTAATCCATTCCTAACATTCCTTGCTTCATATTTCGTAGTTGCTTTCCCCGTCTTTTCTTTATCAATCACATCCTTCTCATTATCTGATTCTTATTTACTTCTGTTATTTGCTTTCACCTTCATCTCTTTATTGAGGCATCTTTTGCACTTGGCACCTCCTTATTGGTATCCCGTCACATTTACTCTATAATCATCACATTATTTCAAATTTAAAACCTCCGAAATGAATCTGGCCGATTTCTTTAGCTTAGATCCAATATAATCTACTTCTGTCAACTTGTTTCTCATCACTTATTCTTTTCTACCCGCGGTTTTTCACAGGTTGTCGTTCGTAAGTCAGACCAGGTCGTACACCTACCTGCTCGCACTCTTATCATCTGTTGAGCATCTGCATTTTACTGGTGTAGCTTTGCCACATGAAACACGTTACTACTCTGCTATAAGCTTTGGGGGTAAAACTGGCTCGAATGCCACCTTCCGAACACTTTTAAACTCTCAGGTGGCCTAATAAGTCTCGGGCTCAACTGCCCTTCTCTCTAAGTCTCATTAATTTTTTCCACGGGAATACATTTAGCATCATGAATCATCAACCTCATATTCTCTATCTTGTTTGCGCAGAAGTACACTAACACAAACTTGCTTGTCATTCATCAACATGCCATTTAGCTTATCAATACCAGCACTTTCTTTATCTTTACGTTGTCATCTACTTTCTTAGAAGAATCACCATCGCTTATTGCTTGCGTAGTGCCTTAATAGCTAACCGTACGGGTTTCAATCCTTTAGGGAGACAAAGTAATCACTATTCCTTATCCATAAACAACACTTCCTGAACTTGATGTAGATATTACATGAAGTAGATAAAATTGCAGAAGAGTTTCATGCATCGCAGCTAAGTCAGGTTGATGAAACTATCACTCATGCATCTTCCATAAAAGACTGGAAACTTAATGGTTTACTTAGTCCATTTTTGTATCATGGTCCTGGTTTGCCTCAAAACGGGACCTTCTAAGGTATGTAATATGCTTAAGACCCATCAGGAATCGAATCTTTACTTACTATTACCGTCGATTCTTGCACAATCATCAGAAGCAATGTAAATTCCTCCATTCCGATATGACCTTCAAGGTCCTTCCAAATATCATTCTGTTTCTTCGGTATGAACATTTGTAATTATTCCTTTATACTTAGACTGTCGGCCACCTCATTGGCCTTTCCTAATAATAATAATTTCTGGTAATCCTTGTTCTCTGGATACATTTCAATTCAATTTTTTTTTTACCTCATTCTCATCACTGTTGGGTGAAAGCATTCTCCCTTAAGCTCTGCTGAAGGAGAAAAATATATCTATCAGTCTTTTTCCATAAGTCATTGCTTCCACTTACCCGTGGGAACTTTATCACATTTATTCCCAATCCTACTTAGGATACTTCTTTTCTTAGTTCTTTCCTTATCTTAGGATAATCTCAACCTTTATAGGTTCAATCCATACTCCCTCAGGGTTTCATACATGCATCATCTGGTATATTGTTATTGTGTCTTACATTCTCTTCCAAACTTCCAGTTGGAAACTCAGAATATTAGCTTTTCCTTGTAAGGTTTCTTAGGTCATCCTCATCATTCCTCCTGTATTTTCTAGGTACAGGGTATATCAAAACGTCTTTGATCAATACTCTAATAATTCTATCTCTGTTCTTTCCAGAACTCTTTTTAATAATCTGTACAGGTCATTGTTGCCTTAGCAAATCCAACTCATATCATCTGAATTCACAATGTCTTTATTAGGGTTAGTGCCATCCCTTGTCCATTCCCCAGGGTTTGCCTTACTTTATGGATATCTTATCCTTAATTCAATTGCCAAGGAATTCCTGCATCCTATAATTGGCAATCAAATCATGTATCCTTAATAAGGGTCTCTTTTCAATCATTCTTATTTGATAATAGATCGGTAGCTTACTGCTAATTTCTTCTTTCAGATAGTGGTCAACCTATTTGACCTTCCAAAAGACAACGTATGTCTAACTGCTATCTTACAGAACTTGTTAATGGTAGCAAGGATGTTCTGAAAGATATTGGTCGAGTTCAACGTGAATTTCCTAGTGCTTATCGTTCTTCGCAAAGGTACTTGCCTTAGAGAAAATTCCTACAGCATATTGTTCAATTTCTGACCATTTCTATACTCTCTTCATATACCTTCATTGTTTACTTTCCTCCGTCATAATATATTCATGGTATTCACGATATCCTAACATCATACATCTCAAGTCACTATACTTCCATTTTACTCGTAATCTTGGACAACCATATACACATGAGTCACTTTAGTACGGGTGACCCCATCCCAAAAAGGTCTAGTGAATTCCCAATCAAAACATGGGCTGTTCAGCAGAAGATTCCTACGATCTCATTAATGTTTCCTTTATATCAGAAGGCCTTGTAGTCGGTGCTTTCTTAGAAGCAACCCTGCTTTGTCCTTTCATTGCTGGTCTAGTAACTTGATAATCCTTTGTGACTTGGCCTCAACTGGCCACAAAAAAAATATATATATATATATGATTTTAGGGGTTGGCTAATAGCATTACTTTTCTAGCAATTGCCGGCATAGTGCCTTCTTTGATACCTTTCTACCTTTCTAAAACTTTACTTCATATAAGTCTTAATCGACTATTCGGCACCGTCTCTGGTCACCTTTCCTCTATTTTTATCTTTTCAACTATTCTTATCACTACCACGTGCCACGCAAGCTTACCATTCCTGGCATAACAGCCTTTTCACTTAAGTCAATCTCGGAGTTTCTCAGTCCGGCTGGTTTCTTACTTACATTTCCTGTTTTCGTCCAATCTCACTTCATCATTGTATTTCTACAATCAATCGCGATAACCGGGGTCTGTCCACCAACCCATGTAGCGGCTACCTTACCCAATTCACGGGGTTTTCCCCAGTTTCTACTCTCTTCCATGATGTTCTCTGATAATCAGAAAGACAAGGTTTGCCAAAATTCGTTGAAGTTCTTCCCAGAATTAGGGAAATTTTGGTCAATCTATCCATCGACTGGTAACACTAAGGAGACCAGTTTCGAAACCTGAAGAATAGTTCTATGAACCTCCTAGTAGGTAGAACCGTAAGCAGTCATAATTAACGAAATAATCGTCATCGGGTTGGAAATTTAACCCCTGGAGAGGAACCAATTATATACATCCCTTAGAAGGGAATTAACAGTTTTAAACTGAAACTTGTCACAACGTCCTGATACCTATACGTCCTGATATTCAATATCACCAAATGTCAGTCTACCTGACTACCAGTCTCAGAAGGAACATTACCGTCGGAGTTGGTTGTTCCACAAAAATTGGCACTACTAAGGCCATCCGAACCTGGTGAACCATGCTGTCCGAATGCATCCGCAAATACTGTGTCGTGCTGCGCAAGCACACATCCTAATCTTTTATGCGAAGCGTCGTTGGAAGCAAAAAGTCTCCCTTTTTCCATTAAACAATACCAACTCTTGGTCATTACCAATTTCATCTTTTAGCTCCAGGAAGATTTTCTCACATTTTTCTCTTTAACTGCTGATCGTATTACTTGATCCGTTATACTTCCGCGTCGCAGTAAACTTAAGGTAACTACTATAATCCATTCAAAGAAAAGAAAGAATTTAATATTCCTCTGAGTCACATGCATCTAACGTTTCTGGTTCATCATTTCACTGAGTTAAATTAACCCTATACTTAGTCTCTGACAATAGTCTCATTACGAGTTCATCTTGACTCACTGGTCTTATCTTCCGGTAGGTTCTGAGATCATTGTCTTGCTTACTACTTCCTTATATAACTTTATCCAATCATGCTGTCACTTCCCAATGTTTTCACTTTCTAACTGATTCATTCATAAAATGGACATTTTCCTGAATAAAACAACTTCATCAACCTCAATTTGGTTCCATAAATTACAACCTATGACATCTGCCTTCTCATGGCGAATTATTACTGACAATATTCATACTTATTCATTTATCAAATGATATGGCACTTACTGCCTCTTCTCAACTATTCCTAGGGACTCTGCTCCTCGCCTTATATCGATGCCTTTGATAATCATACATCCTTCTAGCACTCTTTTCGTTAATATGAAAGTCTCTAAAGATTCTCATCTATTCCCGTATAAGATCTCAAGTAATTCTTCCAATCCGTCTTACTTGCTGGTACTACCTCCAGTAGTCCAGCCACGAATCCAACATGAATCTTCAGTTCTCTTGCTAATAGCTTAGTTCTTTATGCCCACTTTTCTGAGCTCTATACCTTAATCATCTCAGTCTTTCTGGCTACAGCCCTCATTCCTCGAGGGTAAGCCCCTTATCCTAACAAGATTTTCATTATCTGCTGGAACCTCTTCCGGGTCTCCAGTAAGGTACTCTATTGAATTTACCCGCTGATCTTCAGCATATAATGAAGCATCATCGCGCTGCTGCTCGTATGCCCCAAGGTCTGTTGCCTTACTTGTCGATGCGATATCGAGCTAAGTTACTATCATGATACTCAATAGTTCCCATAAGAGTTTTATAGGTCATCACTACATTAAGTAGTCCGACTATGAACTTGGCAAGAGTTCTTATTATCTTAGTGAATTTATTGTTTTAACGTCGCCTCATCTCTGGGGTTTATAACGTACGCTCTGATACCACTTCTGTAACACCCCCAGATCCGGGGTCAGGGATCTGGTGGTTACGGTCTTACATCCATTCATAATACTTGACTTGAGTCCACAATAAATAAATCACATGCTGTGACCCCACAATAATATCCACTCACACGCACAACAGTTATAGTCCCAGAGATGAAATTGAAATAAGTCTTACATTAAAGGGTTACGAATAAACGTTAATACAATCCCAAAAGGATAACATCATAAGTTTAAAAGTTTTGCCGTTGATTACATTAATTATACATCTAGTTAAACAGGAAACAAAAGCTGTCTAACTAAGCTACCTCAGCAATGGCGGATAGCATCTCAGCGGGGAGTCCGGTGGGTCGGGTAACCCACTTGCGCCGAGTGCGCCTGATGCGAGCCATCTGTCCTAGCTGTTGTTGTGACATAATATGAACAAAGCAAGGGTGAGCGAAAGCCCACCAACAATAATATAACTGAACAGTGATACATATATACAGCAGTTCAAAATATCCTTTGAAACCATATGCCATGCATTAATGAGGTTATTGCCAGTATAATATAAAGGATGAAGTTACCAGGTAAATCAAAGTATTTGTTTGTAGAAATATCTGCTACATCAAAAGTAAGCGAGATATTCTCATTGTCATTAAAAAGAGGAACTTGCATGAAAAGATTGCAATTCCAGTTATGAACACTTTTCCAGCTCTGCCAATAATAATCATGTTGCAGGAAATAAATAAGTTTGGATGATGAACCAATGATGGAGTATTCACCGCGCCCGCTGTTCCAATCTTGATGATCAGTCGAGATCGTACAACTCAAATTAGATTTACTACCGGTAAAAGGAAGAACTGACGGCTTTACTTGTCTACCGCCTTGCTAGCTCTCCCTGGCCAACGGTTGGGCCAAAGGGGATGGACCGGCGCTACTCGGCCTCTTACACGACTCCTAGTTCAAATAGAATTCATGATTCTGAATGTAACGTTCGCCCCCCTTTCCCCAAGTATAATACTTGTTGATAAGACTCCAGAAAGTAGTCGTATCTAGTTGGAAAGGAAAATTCACCAATAACTTCCAAGCTACTGCTTGGTAACGAATCTCAACTTGTTCCAACAATCTTACCCCTCGAAAGATGAGAAGGTAAACAACGATTTAATAAGTCAATAGCACCCGAGTTGAGAGTGAAGAGAATACTTTATGACCGGGAAGTCGACAAGATAATTAACATTTTCCAAGTAAGGTTCCCTTATTATTAGGGAGATAGACTCAAAGAAGAATGATGTCTGAGAACCTTTCTTGATATATGATTAATAATAATATGACTCCGAAATATTTTCTGTAATAATCGAAGAAGATAAACCTTATCGAGGTTATTCTAAGTATGGAATAAATATTCAGAGAATATTTATTGAATTAAAATATTTTACAGAATATTTAGGAATATGAAAGAATATCTTTAATCAGAGTATTTCTCAAATAATCCTTGAAGAAATATCGAGAGAATATTTATTGCATAATTAAATATTCAAATGAATATTCAAAATAATATTCATTAATTAATAAGACCTGAAAGGAATATTTAAAATATTTAAAATAATATTCGATGATTAAATAGAACCCTGGATGAATATTCAAAATAATATTCATAATTAATTAGGAATTTAAATGTTTATTGAAAAAGTAATATTCATTTAATGAATAATATTCTAAATGAATATCAAGTAATATTCATTTAGTAATCCAAGCTTTAAAGGAATATTCGAGATAAGACTCGATAAATAAATCAAGCTTGAGATGAACATTAAAATAATATTCATCAGGTAATTACTATCTTAAATGAATATTCAAAAGTAATATTCATTTAATGAATAATATTCTAAATGAATATCCAAATAATATTCATTTAGTAGTCCAACCTTTAGAAGAATATTCGAAATAATAATCGATAAATAATTCGACTCTGAATGAATATTAAAAAAAAATATTATTCGTCGAATAGTTACGTTCAAATAATTATTTGAAGTAGGGATCGTTAAATAAATAATCTCGAACGAATATTCAAATAATATTCGTCGCCCGAATAATGGAAAATATTTACTTAGATATTTTCTTTCGAGGTAATCTCGATATGTCAAGAAATATTGACTCCCGGTCTATATTTGATGAATAAGATGGATACGCCCTTCTATGAGGGTCTTACAATAACCGGCTTATAATTGATACGTTAGCTATCTAATTTATAAACCAATAAACAATCAGGGAACAAGCATAACGATATAACTTGAAAGTAGGCATGCATGCTATGGCATATGTATAACAGAAAACACACACACACACACATATATATATATATATATATATATATATATATATATATATATATATATATATATATATATATATATATATATATATATATATATATATTCAATCACAACAACAGCCTAAAAGAAGGGAATTGAAACTTGCCTGGTAGTCGAGTACGGTAAGGGGTAGTGGTAGCGGGTCCCGGGTCAGCTTGGTGATCTATAAATAGCCAAGTCATTCGGGATTAATCACTTAACATTTTAAAAGTTAAGTTATACTTAAATCAAAACACGTTCTCGAGTTATCTCGTTATACCCCTTTTTGTGGATTCCCTTTATCATTGATCCGACCCGACATTCGTTCGATAATACGACATGTCACTGTACTTACACCAGTAGTTGAGATTCCACCGGTAGGCCCCATTAGCCGGATTGGTTGGCAGCTTTTGTTAGTTCGTTTTATTTATCAGTATGACATGTGCAAGGCAGTGTATCGTAACAAACTTTCAAGCCGCCAACTTCGCTTCATATCAAAGTGTTGCTGGTAGCATAAATACTATTTAATTCGATCTGTAATAACTCTGATAATTTTATTTCTGCTTAATCAATGTTGTGACGTTTCTGAGGCTCTAACCTATGTGTGTGTGCGGTGTGAGTTTATTGTGGGGTCGATGGCTGTGTTATATATATTATGTGCAAGAACAAGTATGTTATTAATGGAAAATGGACCGTGAGCGCCTAGATCTCCGACCCCGGATCTGGGGGCGTCACACTTTGGCTGATTTCATCTTAGAATTTGATTGAGAAAATGAAGAAAGGTCACTTGTGTTAATGGAACCTAGCATTCTTACCCTATCTGGAAGGATTCCAACCCTTTTGGGAACCGCCACACCATATTTAAATTTTTTAAACTTACAGATAGAACCAACTCTATCTGGAAGGATTCCAACCCTTTTTAGGTTCTCCTCGGTAATTAGAGTTTGAAGGTTGAATCTTTCTGCTACAACCTTAAGAATGGCCTTTGCCTGAGACAAGGCCGCGCCCTACAGAGTTTTCTGTATCCTTCTATCTGTTTTAACTTAATAAAGTTAGTAAAAGAAAAAAAGAAGCCTAGAAAAAGGAAGTGTAGGAGCGCCCTCACTTACGTGGAGAGGTATTGAATTGCAGCCTAACACGGGGAACATCCCAAACGAAGAAGAAGGGTTCCTTCCATCTTTTGACGTGGCTAATTAAAGTGCTTTGCTCATATATGATGCAATCCAAGGGACAAGTGTTGTGATTTTGTGGTGGAAAGGTGTCATGCAAGCTAACTTAGTGATTTGGTTTCTAAAGATGCTAGATACTTTGTAACTACTTAGTTACTTGATCTTATCTATTTGCACATGCATGTATCTTGGCTCTCTGCTTGTCTCTTTGTCCGGTTATTACTTAATTTGATTGATCGTTCGGAGGAATAACTCATTCGTTTCTAGTTAGGGTTTTACCGGAAACCGTCTTAATATTTATACTATCATCCTCCATTCTCTTTAATAATTCTTGAACCTATTTTCCTTAAATCCCTTCAATAATTCCTTAAGTCTTTCAGTGTCCAGGGAAATCTCGGGGAAAATAAAAGTGCTATTTTTCAGAATCCGACAGCATTTACATACACTCTTTTTCCCCCTGGATCACTAATACGAACTCAGAATTTCGTTCCGGGTACTTCTATATAGCGTCGTCTAATAATATTCCTACGTCCACCAAAATCACTATTCATCACTTATTCTTTACTTATTCTTTTATGGTTATATAAATGTCCCGGTTCTCTTTCAATCGTTCCTTAACCCTTTTACGGAACCACTGGACTGATAACAGATCTCGATTTGGATGACATAAGAATAACCTTCCCCCTTGGAATGATCAAATCTTAATTTCCTAGGAGATAGATAATTCTTATCTAGATTGTCAACTAATAGCATTCTTCATGACATATAAGCATTTGAATCCAAATCTACTCCTTTCATTCATTATCTCAATCGTTACATCGTAATCACTATTCACCATTACCTCAGTACATAATAAAAACTTTTTAATTATATCCAAAATTTGGGGTTCTTACAAAGGATCTGCCCGGTTGTCTTCTGATGATATGTGAGCCACAACTATATCTCCTCGCTTTACGATTCCTCGTATGAGATGATACTTACGTTCAATATGTTTAGCTGCTTTGTGATCTCGCGGTTCCTTCGAATTTGCCACAGCACCAGTGTTATCACAATACACTGTCAAGCTCCTAGGCAAATTAGGTACCACATCCAAGTCCAAAAGGAAATTCCTGAACCATACAGCCTCCTTTGCAGCCTCAGAGGCCGCCACGTACTCGGCTTCCATGGTAGAGTCTGCAATGCATTTCTGCTTTACACGCCTCTATATAACGGCTCCACCTCCCAAAGTAAAAACATATCCCGAGGTCGATTTCCTCTTATCCCTATCTGATTGGAAATCTGAATCAGTATATCCCAAAGGAAATAGATCTGAGGCCTTGTAAATTAACATATACTCCTTAGTCCTTCTCAGGTACTTGAGTATAGTTTTTACTGCACTCCAATGTTCCTGACCTGGGTTCGACTGATATCTACTAACCATGCCTACAGCAAAGCAGATGTCAGGCCTCGTACATAACATAGCATATATTAAGCTTCCACATGCCGAAGCATAAGGAACTGCTTTCATGCTCTCTATATCCTTAGGTGTCGAAGGACACTGCTCCTTGGATAGAGCCACTCCATGCTTAAAAGGTAGAAAACCTTTCTTAGAGTTCTGCATGTTAAAACGAGCTAATACTTCATCAATGTAGGGCTCTTGAGATAAAGCCAACATCCTTTTCTTGCGATCCCTTATTACTTTGATCCCAAGGATGTATGCCGCTTCACCTAAGTCCTTCATTTCAAATTGTTTGAACAACCATGCCTTTATTGATGACAACATCTTAACATTGTTTCCAATGAGTAAAATGTCATCCACATACAGTACTAGAAAAACCACTGCATTACCCTCACTTCTCTTATACACACATGATTCGCTTGGACTTTGATCAAATCCATATGACTGGACTGCCTGATCAAAACGAATATTCCAGTCCCTAGAAGCTTGTTTTAGCCCATAAATAGACCTCTTAAGCTTATAAACAAGATGCTCTTGGCCTTCCTTAATGAATCCTTTTGGTTGTTGCATATAGATGGTTTCCTCAAGACTTCCATTAAGGAAAGCTGTCTTGACATCCATTATTACACAGAAAATTATTATATAACCAAACATCTGACTCCTATCTATCTGGAAATCTGAATCGGTATACCCCACAAGAAACAAATCTGAGTCCTTGTAAATTAACATATACTCCTTAGTCCTTCTCAGGTACTTGAGTATTGTTTTTACTGCACTTCAATATTCCTGACCTGGGTTCGACTGATATCTACTCACTATGCCCACGACAAAGCAGACATCAGGCCTCGTACATAACATTGCATACATTAAGCTTCCACATGCCGAGGCATAAGGAACTGCTTTCATGCTCTCTATATCCTTAGTGTCGAAGGACACTGCTTCTTAGATAGAGCAACTCCATGCTTAAAAGGTAGAAAACCTTTCTTAGAGTTTTGCATGTTAAAACGAGCTAATACTTCATCGATGTAGGACTCTTGAGATAAAGCCAACATCCTTTTCTTGCGATCCCTTATTACTTTGATCCCAAGGATGTATGCCGCTTCACCTAATTCCTTCATTTAAAATTGTTTGAACAACCATGCCTTTACTGATGACAACATCTTAACATTGTTTCCAATGAGTAAAATGTCATCTACATACAGTACTAGAAAAACCACTGCATCACCCTCACTTCTCTTATACACACATGATTCGGTTGGACTTTGATCAAATCCATATGACTGGACTGCCTGATCAAAACGAATATTCCAGTCCCTAGAAGCTTGTTTAGGTCCATAAATAGACCTCTTAAGCTTACAAACAAGATGCTCTTGGCCTTCCTTAATGAATCCTTTTGGTTGTTGCATATAGATGGTTCCTCAAGACTTCCATTAAGGAAAGCTGTCTTGACATCAATTTGCCAAATCTCATAATCGAGATGAGCTGATATAGATAAAAGAATCCGGATCGACTTAAGCATAACAACCGGCGAAAAGGTTTCCTCATAATCGATCCCTTCTTTCTGAGTATACCCTTTCGCAACAAGTCATGCTTTCCAGGCTTTCACCTTTTTGTAAGATCCTCTTTTCTTCTTGTAGATCCACATACATCCAATGGGTTTTACACCATTGGGTGGTTCAACGAGCTCCCAAACTTGATTTGAATACATAGATTCCATCTCAGATTCCATTGCCTTTTGCCATAGATCTGCATCTTTATCTAGAATTGCCTCTTCGCATGTCCTGGGATCCTCATCATGTTCACCAGAGACCAAGTCCGAGGACTCTCCCGAAAACATGAATCTATCTGGTTATTGAACAACCCTCCCACTATGACGAGGCACTGGTGCAGTATTAGTGTTAAGTTGTGCATTTTCTTGTGGCTGTTCTACTTGTACTATTGGCACTTGGGGATTATCTATCCGTCCCACTAGTTCCTCTAAAACGATACTACTCATGGGTTTATGGTTCGTTATATAGTCTTCTTCTAAGAATCTAGCATTGGTGCTAACAATGATATCTCGATCTCTAGGAATATAAAATGAATAACCTTTCGTTCCCATAGGATAGCCTATAAAACAGCCTTACTTCTGTACGAGATTCTAGCTTGGTCGCGTTCTTGTTCAACACATTTGCTAGACAACCCCAAATCCGAATATGTCTTAGACTTGGTTTGCTACCAGTCCACAATTCTATTGGAGTCTTGGGAATCGACTTAGAAGGTACCAAGTTCAGAAGGTAAGCCACTGTTTCTATAGCATATCCCCAGAACGACTTGGGTAAATCCGAATAACTCATCATCGATCTAACACTCTCTAAAAGAGTCCGATTCCTTCTCTCTGCCACACCATTCTGCTGAGGTGTGCCAGGTGCAGACAACTGGGATGTAATCCCATTCTCTGATAAGTATTCCCTAAATTCTCCAAGTAAGTATTCTCCACCACGATCTGATCGTAGTGACTTGATACATTTTCCAAGATGTTGTTTCTCCGCATTTGATTTGTACTCTTTGAATTTTTCAAAGCACTCAGACTTGCGGCGCAACAAATAAATGTACCCATATCTAGAATAATCGTCAATGAAAGTGACAAAATACTCATAACCCCCTATTGCTTGGATACTCATAGGTCCACATAAATCAGTATGAACCAATTCTAATACTTCTTTGGCTCTATTCCCCTTTGCTTTAAAAGGCCTATTAGTCATCTTACCTTCCAAGCAGGATTCGCAAACTGGAAATGGCTCCACTGCTAACGAGCCTAATGGCCCATCTACTTACCAGTCTTTGAATCCTCCTCAAGTTAATATGATCTAATCTTAAGTGCCAAAGATATGTTTGGTTCAATTCAGAAGGTTTCTTTCTTTTGTTTGATCTAGAAAGAATGTTATTAGATTCCTTTTGTTGCAGTATAAATTGGATAGGATTAATAATATATAAATTGTCTTGCAATGTACCAGAACATATAACTCGTTTATTCATCATAATAGAAACATTACGATCCAAACAAACATTATAACCATCAATGGCAAGTTTAGAAACCGAAATCAAATTCCTTCTAAACGAAGGTACATAAAGAAAATTGTTTAAAACCAAAATCCTATCATCGCTAAAGCAATTATTCCAACTACAACTACTGCTTCTTTCGTAGCATATCCCATGAACACATATATCTCGCCATCTCTAAGCATTCTGGTTTGCTGGAACCCCTGCATAGAGTTACAAACATGGTCAGTGGCTCCTGTATCTACACACCAAGTGCTCGTAGATATAGCCGCTATATATGTTTCTGTAACTAGAGAAAGAGACATACCAGTATTGTTTGTCTTCTTAGGAAGAGGACAATCCTGTTTCCAGTGACCTGACTACTTGCACTTGAAGCACTTGCCCTTAGGCTTTTTCATACCACCTTGAACTCCCACTGCATTAGCAACCTTTCCAGCTTTCGGTGTCTGAGTCTTTTTCTTCATCTTACCTTTCGGCTTAGATGAAGAAGCTTTCTCAGCCACATTCACTTGAACATTCTGTTTAAAGAGTCCTTCAGCTGCCTGAAGTTCTATCAGAAGTTCCGCGAGACTAAACATCCTTTTGTTCATGGTGTAATTCAAGCGGAACTACTCAAAACTTTTGGGCAAGCTCATAAGGATGATATCGATCTGGGTTTCCCCATCAATATCAGCACCAAGGATCTCCATCTCATTCAGATGAGACATCATTCTGAGAACATGATCCCTTACAGGTGTTCCTTTAACCATCTGAGTGTTCATTAAAGCCTTCATTGCTACTTGCCTAGCAGCCCTATTCTGTTCCCCAAAAAGTTCCTTGAGATTAAAGAGCATATCTGAAGCAGTGGCCATAGCCTGATGCTGATGCTGCAAAACACCCGACATTGCTGCCCGAATGTAACATCGCGGCATCTCATCAGCCTTAACCCACCGCTTATTATACTCCTTCTCACTAAAAGGAGCATCTTCAGCAGGCTGATCTGGCTTGGGTTCATAAGTACAAAATTTGTACTCCTCAGCAGTCAACACTATGTCCAAATTACGTTTCCATTCAATATAGTTTGGTCCAGTAAATTTGTTATCCTTAAGTACGGTGAATAGTGGATTAAAGCCCATAATGATCTAATCTTGAGAATCATACATGTAACACATAATCAAAGGGTTGCACAAATCTTAAAACCTATTGATTTCCTCTAACAATTAATTAAAATTAATGCACTAATATTTAAACACCATAAGTATCTGGTACGCCATGATGGGTGACATATATACCACTTAAATTCGTTTAAATATTACTTCGGTCCTATTACTAAATAATACGCCACGTTAGGGTGGACTATATATTATTTTTAATTGCTAAGTGTATACCATTATTAAATCTTAAATTACTTAAACCGAATACATCCGTTTGATATATTAATGGATAATTCCCAGGTCTCGGAGGAGTCATAACGACCTCGCTTAATACCCGATTCCTAGACAGAATTTTCCATAGTCAACATCAAAAGAGTATTCAATTTTCGTTAAGAATTCTATGAAACTTGGTACGTCACGTTAGGGTGATCTATATACCTTTCAATATTCGTAATTTACTTTAAGAATTTTGTTCTAGTAATTTCTACAACATTTTAAAATACCGTAAATAGTACGCCACGTTAGGTGATCATATATACAATCTACATTATTTAAAAGGTTATATTACATAAAAAAATAATGGAGTATTTAATTCCTAATTAATTCCCTCACCCACTTAGAATTTTTATTAAAAAAATGAGGAATTTTAAAATTAAATGGGGCCTATGTCGTTAAAATTATGTCTAACATGCATTCAAAATACACACATAATTCAACAACATATAACATTTAATTAAAGCAATAAATAAAAAATTATGTCCATGTCGTCCTAATTATGTTAAACATGCAATTAAAAAATTACACACATAATTAACTACACACATAATTAATTAAAGCAATAATTAAAAAATAATTGCGAAATTAAAAATTAAAGCAATAATTAAATCCACTATTATGGCCCCTAAATTAATTTTCTACATCCTCCAAACAAGCCACATTGTGCGCGTGCATCTACTGAAAAAATAAAACAAAATTCTGCCTTCCACGCCAGTAACGCATTACCAGCATGCGTTATAGGCATTGCTGAACCTGTTGCGCCTTAGTTTCATGCGTTACGGCCTGTCTGCACTGGTAACGCAGGACAGAGCTGCGTTACAGCCTTGGACCAGTTTTTTTTTTTTTCACGCGCCGCTGCTTCTTTGCGTCTTCTTCTTTGCTTCTGGTACTGTTCGTCAAGTCACCCACAGCCGGCTTAATCAATAACAACAACCCTCAACAGCTTACGCAGCGGAATAATTTTGGTCTCAGTTTTGATTTCCGATCACACGTAATTGTTATAAAATACCCGGATCTTAATCAAAATCCATCAAACAATTACAGAAAAATAGATCTAATACAAAACTAATTTTGTAAATCTATTCTAACACGATCAACCCTCATGATTTACAACCACGATAAACCACGTGGAAACCAATTGCATAAAAATTAACCACGATTAAACCACGTGGGATCAAACACATAATTAAAATATTTATGGCCATAATAGCGGATACTTAACAACATGCAAAAAGATTATTAACCAAGCACACCACCATACATACATAACCAATTTCAATTACGACATGGACGTCATCAAACACAAACAAAAGTCCACTAAACCTCAGGCTCTTGATACCAATTGTTGGTCCCTTTGGATCATATTGATTTGTGTTTAACCCGTTTAATGATTACAAAGGGGTTAGAAGATTTACCTTAATCTTTACGGCGCAAGCGATTCAAATCCACGATCTTCTATTGTATTCCCTTACTCCCTTGAACGAAGTGTGGCATTCGATCCTCCAAGGTTTAGCCTCCAAGATCTAGAATTCAGAACCCGTATTCTTGGAGACATAATGAGTATTTATAGGCTACAATAGGGATCAAGGAGTAAATTAGGTCGGGCCTTCTAATGATAACTTGGACCAAGCCCTTTATCATTAATATTAATTAATTGCACTAAATAATTAATATTGCACCACCCACCTAATTCCGGTAATTTATTTAATTAATTAAATCGGCTCCTTTATTATTTGCTTATTAAATTCCCCATGTTTAAAATATCGCATGTCCATTAATTAAATAAATTACTGATAATTCATTTAATTAATATCTTTTATCCTTGATCATCCACTCAACCTTTATTTAATTATGCCGGAATAAATCCACCTGTAGGGTTTCACATAATTAAATCTTTTTGAGCTTTCAAGGGGATATCATTAACCCGAATATTATCAGGAAATGGATTCCTTCAATAAAGAATATCCACCATATATATTATTCCATCACCCAAAATATAATGATTTAATTCGTAAGAATTATTTCATATATAAATCAAAGCATGTAAATAATATATATGTGTCAATTACTATATCTTGATTAAGAACCTAAGCATTAATAATAACATAGAATCTTAGTTCACCTTCTTAATCAGTATAAGGGAACAATTCTAAATTTAATCCCGTTCAATATACACAAAGTATACTAGTATTATTTAATAGTCAATAGAAACTAATCTAAATAATACTACAACCATACCAGTGGATTGTCCAATACCACTTGTGCTGTGAACCTTATTAATATTATATAAACCGTATTTAACAATCTAATATTCTGTATCGCATTTGATACTAGATTGTCCATAATATATAATATTTAGACAACACGTAAATATTTAAATGATTCTCAATTAAACTGGCCAGAAATAAATGTATATACTTTAAATAAATATTTTCAGTATACACCAACAATGCCAAGGATCAGGCACACAGCCCGCAAGCGAGTGGGAAACGCAAGGCATTTCCGTGAGCAGTTCATGGCAACGATCCCAGAGGTAGTAAGGACCAGTTGGATTAGTCTATAGCTTTTGTTAGTTCGCTTTATTTATAAGTATGACTTGTGTAAGTATATAACCAGAACTAGATAGTTGAGCCGCTGATGTGCCTTCACTTAGAGGTTACGTCAGCAGCAGTATTCAGTAAACATTTGGGTTTGTAATAACTTATATTTTGAGGATTTGTATTGTAAGTGTGTCATTTCTGAGACTCTAACCCGTGTGAGTGTGTTTATAATGTGGGGTCATGAGCAGGTGGATTATATATTGTGAGAAATACAGGTACAACAAGGAGTAAATGGATAATGACTACCCTAGATCCCTGACCCTGGGTCTGGGGGTGTCACAGAGATGGTATCAGAGCTAGGGTTACAGTCCTCAGAAACGAGTTCGTTGTCGGGTTGTTGGATATAGCCCTGACTGTTTAAGAGTAAGCCCGCGAGGGAACTATTTCTTGGAAACCCTTCTCTTTTGTTAGAACTGATGGTTAGTAGCACATTTTTATTTGGTTTATAGATGGTTGAGATACCAGATATACCAGACCCTGAGGCCTTTGAGCAGGCACATGATAATGAGCTCCATGAGATGGAGGCAGACCCGATAAAGGAGGATCCAGAGGAGGATCCCATTGAGGAGGACCGGATTACCCCTGAGGAGGGATAGACTGATATATAGATGTATCCATTACCCACTGTGAGGGCCCCTACACCGCCTATGCCCCCTTTGAGTCCACTACCCTCGGACAGTGATGATTACGAGGACTCTACCCCTGAGGCCGAGGCGGCTGGTGAGGCCTCTGCAGGTGATCCAGATACACCACCCCCACCCCCACAGCCAGTGGTCTCGGTTGTTGTCCACAACTGGATCGTGGACCATCTGACCGTTGATCTTGCCACGGCAGAGGCTAGAGTATGTGAGCTAAGGATGCAGCTATCAGCAGAGTGGGATGTTAGGTATGTGACCCAGCACAGGACTAGCCGTATGACTCCTCAGGCTGTTAGGAGGGCGATGACCAGTATCGAGATGCACAGTAGGTGCACAGTTAGGAGGTTGCCAGTGGAAGGCAACGGGTTAGTTTCCAGGTCAGAGGCAGAGCAGATATTTGCAGATGCTATGCGGAGGGTCCGGGAGTTGACTCGTTCCGCAGACAGTCCGTGATGGTTGATGACAGCATGGTCCGCTAGGTTCAGATGGCCTTAGTAGTGCTAATTTTGTGGAGCGACTAACTTGGACAGTAGTGTTCCTTTTGAGACTAGTGGATAGATAGATTGACTTTTGGCAGTATTGACTATTCGGATGTATATGTATCAGGATGACGTGGCATGTTCCAGTTTAAACTTTTGTTTCCCCCTTCTGTGGGACATATATATTTGTTTCCTTTCCAGTTGTTAAAAATTCCAGTTTTGCTTCCATTATCCTGTTATTTCAATAGTTAAGATTCTATCTGCTTCGATATACATAGAACTATGAACCCTCCATTTTTGCGAAAAAATTTGATAAAAAAAATTTGCCCGACCACTCTCATTTTTTTAGAAAAAAAATTGTGAAGGGCTTCGAATTTCATAAATACTTCCTCAGGTTTCGAAATTGATTTCCAAGTGTTACCAGTGGGTAACCAGACTGATCAAATTTCCCTGATTCTAAAAATCTAACCCATCCTGATAAACCTTGTCTTTCTGATTATCAGAAAATGCCACCAAGAAGGATGGGAACGAGAGCTAACCCCGCCGAATCAGAAGGGCAGGGTAGTCACCACGAGGAAGGTGGCCAACAGAACTTTAGTAGTGATGAGAGTGATCAGGATTACAATGAGGACAAAGACTTAGGTTCTGAGGAAGAGACAGACTTAGAATTTAACGAGGCAGAGTTTAAGGAAGATGAGGTTCAAAACAATGACCAGAGAGGGGAAAACCCAGAGAGGAACCCAATGAATCAGTTTATGCATATGCTAATACAGAATCTGAAGCAACACCCTAATCCTCATCGACATGATAATACGAGTGCTAATGCTTTTAGAGCCTTTAACAATAAAACCCCCAGAGTTTCATGGGACTGCTGACCCAGTGGAAGCCAGAGCTTATCTTAAGGAGATGGAGAAATCTTTTGAAATATTGAATATTGCGGAAAACCAGAAAATAGTGTTCGCTACTTATCTCTTGAAGGGAGAGGCGAATTACTGGTGAGAGTCTAAGAAAAATCAAGAGGGATATGACGTTATGACTTGGGAGAGATTCATGCAGTTATTTTTGGAAAAATATTTTCCAAGATTTATGGAGACTCAGATGGAGTTGAAGTTTATAGAGCTTAAGCAAGGGAACATGATAATGGCAAATTATGAGACTAAGTTTTCAGAGTTATCAAGGTTTATCCCGGAGTTTGTGGACACAGAGCTTAAGAGAGCCCGTAGGTTTCAATAAGGGCTAAGACAATGGATACAGAACCGTGTGGTGGTATTTAAGGTAACTGATTATGCAGCGCTAGTACAGAAAGCGACGATTGTAAAAGCTGGTAGCAACCAGAGCCATAAGGAGAAAGAGGGAAGAAAGAGGAAACAAGATAGTCAGAGAGGAACTTCCGCAAGTGGGAGTGTCCCAAATAAGTTTAAGCGAGGGGAAGTATCTGAGCCCAACCGGAGTACTGGAGTTAAGAAAGCTGAAAGTTGGAGCGTGGGCCAAGGCTGCCGGCAGGCTGGGGCATCTTATTCCAACCAATCTAGACCCCACTGCTAGAGTGTAGGAAATATGGAAAGAAGCATCTGGGTGCGTGTAAGTCATTGGCGGTAAAGTGTTTTAAGTGTGGCCGAGAGGGGCACTATGCCACAAGTTGCCCCACGAACAATTTTAAGTGCTTCCAGTGTGGGAAGGAAGGACACGTGAAGAAAGATTGCCTAACTATAGGCCCAACTGCGTCGAGAGCTAGTGGAACTGCTTCCAATTGACCACCCACTAATAGGACCTTCAACATGACTGTACAAGATGCCGTGAGAGACACGGATGTGATAGCAGGTACCCTCCTACTCAACTGAGTTAGTGCTAATGTTTTATTTGATTCTGGAGCTACTAAGTCATTTATATCTCAAGATTTTGCTTGTTGATTAGATCTCAAGGCTCAACCATTAGAAAAACAATTGCAAGCAGAAATAGCCAATCGGGAGGTTTTTCCCGTAAGGTTGATACATCCAGGTTGTGATCTAGAGATAGGAGGTCGACATTTTTCGATTGACCTGATTCCTTTTAAGTTGAGAGAATTTGATGTTATAATAGGAATGGATTGGTTAACGTCTAATGGAGCCCATATTGATTGTAAAGGAAAGAAGGTAACATTAGAGGTACTAGGAGAAAATAAAATAATATTTAAAGGGCAGAGACAGATTCAGAAATTCTTGAATATAGTACAGACTATGAGACTATTACGCCAGAAATGCGAGGTGTTGATGAGTGGATTTCGTAAAAACTTTTGAGAGGTTTACGATGAGTTGTAAAGTCTAACGATCAACTGTTCTATGAAAGATTTAGGTTGTGTTTGTGGGGGTGACCTGAGCTTGAGAGTGCCTCCAATAATCTTAGGTTCATTTAGAGAGAATTAGAGAGCTAAAATCCGTCCCCTCTCAAGGTGCCTACGTATATTTTATATAGGAATCAAGCTCACGTAGTTCTAATGCTAAGATGATTCTGCTTGACCAGCTGTATAGGGTGACCTAGTTCATGTTGGACTCAAGTTCCTTTAGAGTTTACCACGAACTGGTTGGCTAAGTAGAACAGAACTCTAGTTCGTATCCTACTATAAATCTGACGTCTATTGGAGGCAATCTTGGATCAACTGCATCCTAGAAGTACACTCCAATAATAAATCTATATCTGTCTAGATAGCTTCTAGATCTTTCTGTTGCCTAATATTAGGAACCTGATGCTCAGGAACCTATATCTCAGGAGCTTGTTTCTCAGGAACCTCCTTATTTCGGGACCTATTGCTCAGGAACCTCTCTTTAGGCATATGTACCTGCACAAGTAACAAACTTATTAGGCTGGAAAGCTTCTTTGATGTCTTCACATGTTTCTATCTATCTCTGTGGCAATTGTTAGGCTAACTTGAACTCTTCTACAGGGAGGAATGTTGGTGTATACTGAAAATATTTATTTGAAGTATTTACATTTATTTCTGGCCGGTTTAATTGAGAATCATTTAAATGTTTACATGTTGTCTAAATATTATATATTGTGAATAATCTAGTATCAAATGGGATACAGAATATTATATTATTAAATACGGTTTATATAATATAATAAGGTTCACAGCACAGGTGGAGTTAGACAATCCACTGGAATGGCTGTAGTATTATTTAGATTAGTTTATATTGACTAATAAATAATACTAGTATACTTTGTGTATATTGAACAGGATCAAATTTAGAATTGTTCCCTTATACTGATTAAAAAGGTGAACTAAGATTCTATGTTATTATTAATGCTTAGGTTCTTAATCCGGAAATAATAATTGACACGTATATATTATTTACATGCCTTGATTTATATATGAAATAATTCTTGTGAATTATATCATTATATTTTGGGTGATGAAATAATATATATGGTGGGATATTATTTATTGAAGGAATCCATGTCCTGATAATATTCGGGTTAATGATGTCCCCTTGAAAGCTCAAAAAGATTTAATTATGTGAAACCCTGCAGGTGGATTTATTCCGGCATAATTAAATAAAGGTTGAGTGGATGATCAAGGATAAGAGATATTAATTAAATGAATTATCAGTAATTTATTTAATTAATGGACATGCGATATTTTAAACATGGGGAATTTAATAAGCAAATAATATTGGAACCGAATTAATTAATTAAATTACGGTATTAGGAAAGGTAGTGCAAATATTAATTCTTTAGTGGATTGAATTAATATTTAATTACATTGGGCTAGGCTCAAGATGTAATTAGAAGGCCCAACCTAATTGTCCATGATCCCTATTGTAGCCTATATATATTCTTATTCTCTTCTTGCTGGGGGGTTGGTCGAAAAAATTTTATTAGCCACCAGGAGCAAGAAGAGAGGTTAACTTGAGAAGACGAAGGCCACACTTCGCTGAAGGGAATTTGGGAATACAATAGAAGAACGTGGAATCAACCGTTAACAAGGTGATTTTTCTATTCGTACTCGCTAATTTATTGTATCAAAAATCGCAGTGCCAAGATCTGATTGTCATAACAATTGGTATCAAGAGCCTGGTTCAATGGTTCTGCGATTTTTGATACGATGTCCATGTCGTAATTATATATGCATGTGTATAGTGGTGTGCTTGGATAATAATCTTTTGCAGGTTGTTTAGTATCCACTATTATGGCCATGTAATTTTAATTATGTGTTTGGATCCCACGTGGTTTTATCGTGGTTAATTTTTTGTTTGGTTTCCACGTGGTTTAATCGTGGCTGTAAATCATGAGGGTTGATCATGATGTTTTTTTTTTGGGTTTTGATTTAGCTTGTAATTAAATACAGTAGGTTTTACATGATTGTAATGGGGCCTATTTAATTTGTAATAATTTTATATATGTATATATGTATACGTATACTGTAATTGTTAATCGAAACCGAGAAAAAAAAAATCCGCTGCTACTGGTGTCCACGTTGTTGCTGGTTTTAATTTTTTTACCTGCTACTGTATTCTGCTTTGTTTCGTTTTTCTTGCATACATGCTGGAAACGAAAAAAAAAAAAAATTGGAAGCAACAGCCGTGCCTGCAGGTAGACCGCGCGTGGTCCCACGCGCTGGAAGGTTTGTTTACCTTATTCTTTGTCCCACGCGCTGGAAGGTCTCCGGGAATTGAAATGGCTTACTAAAGAATTGAAAAAGGAATGTGGGTCCCGATTACTTGGTTATGGCTTCCGTTTTTTTTTAGTAGGACATGTGTGAGAAAGAAATAAGAAGGGACCTGCTGGTCGAAGAAAACAAGGAGCTCAATTTATATTTGGGGCTATAATAGTGGATTTAAATTATGTTTTTTAATTTTAATTCCGCTATTTAATTTTTTAATTATTGCTTTAAATAATTATTATGTGTGTTGTTAATTATGTGTGTAATTTTAATTGCATGTTTAACATAATTAGGACGACATGGACATTAATTTTATTTATTGCTTTAATTTTATGATGCATGCTGCTATGTTATGTGTTCTTTGTATTGTTATTTTTATAACATGTAGACCTCGAAAAAATAACATAGGGCGATGCATCTAGATAAAATTCCTCATTTTTAAATAAAAATTCTAGGTGGGTGAGGGAATTAATTAGGAATTAAATCCCACGGTCTCCATTATTGTTTGTATCTAATTTAACACCGAGACGAATATAAATTATATACATGCCACCCATCATGGCGTATGATTTATGGTGTCAGGTAGTGTTATGGATATTACTAGAACAAACTTCCTAAATTAATTACGAATATTGAAAGGTATATATGCCACCCAACGTGGCGTACCAAGTTTCATAGAATTCGATTAATTAGAAGGGTGCCAATGATTGAATATAGATTTTCAATATAGTGAGAAAGGATGATTCTGTCTAGAAAGGGGTCTTAAGTGATGCCTCTTGACAATGCTCCCCCCGATCTGGGAATTATCCTATTATCGATTATTGATTTGAATTATTTAATGGTGGTATCCGGTCTTTTTAGTAATTTAAGATTAAATAATGGTATACACTTAGCTATGAAAAATAATATATAGTCCACCCTAACGTGGCGTATTATTTAGTAATAGGACCGAAGTAATATTTAAACGAATTTAAGTGGTATATATGTCACCCATCGTGGCGTACCAGATACTTATGGTATTTAAATATTAGTGCATTAATTTTAATTAATTGTTAGAGGAAACCAATAGGTTTTAAGATTTATGCAACTATCTGATTATGTGTTACATGTATGATTATCAGGATTAGATCATTATGGGCTTTAATCCACTATTCACCATACTTAAGGATAACAAACTTACTGGACCGAACTATATTGAATGGAAACGTAATTTGGACATAGTGTTGACTGCTGAGGAGTACAAATTTTGTACTTATGAACCCAAGCCAGATCAGCCTGCCGAAGATGCTCCTGAAAGTGAGAAGGAGTATTATAAGCGGTGGGTTAAGGCTGATGAGATGTCGCGATGTTACATTCTGGCAGCAATGTCGGGTGTTTTGCAGCATCAGCATCAGGCTATGCCCACTGCTTCAGATATGCTCTTTAATCTCAAGGAAATTTTTGGAGAACAGAATAGGGCTGCTAGGCAAGTAGCAATGAAGGCTTTAATGAACACTCAGATAGTTGAAGGAACACCTGTAAGGGATCATGTTCTCAGAATGATGTCTCATCTGAATGAGATGGAGATCCTTGGTGCTGATATTGATGGGGAAACCCAGATCGATATCATCCTTATGAGCTTGCCCAAAAGTTTTGAGCAGTTCCGCTTGAATTACACCATGAACAAAAGGATGTATAGTCTCGCGGAACTTCTGACAGAACTTCAGGCAGCTGAAGGACTCTTTAAGCAGAATGTTCAAGTGAATGTGGTCGAGAAAGCTTCTTCATCTAAGCCGAAAGGTAAGAAGAAGAAAAAGACTCAGACACAGAAAGCTGGAAAGATTGCTAATGCAGTGGGAGTTCAAGGTGGTGTGAAAAAGCCTAAGGGCAAGTGCTTCAGGTGCAAGCAGTCAGGTCACTGGAAACAGGATTGTCCTCTTCCTAAGAAGACAAACAATACTGGTATGTCTCTTTCTCTAGTTACAGAAACATATATAGCGGCTATATCTACGAGCACTTGGTGTGTAGATACAGGAGCCACTGACCATGTTTGTAACTCTATGCAGGGGTTCCAGCAATCCAGAATGCTTAGAGATGGCGAGATATATGTGTTCATGGGAGATGCTACGAAAGTAGCAGTAGTTGCAGTTGGAATAATTACATTATCTTTTGGCGATGATAGGATTTTGGTTTTGAACAATTGTCTTTATGTACCTTCGTTTAGAAGGAATTTAATTTCGGTTTCTAAACTTGCCATGGATGGTTATAATGTTTGTTTGGATCCTAATGTTTCTATTATGATGAATAAACGAGTTATATGTTCTGGTACATTGCAAGACAATTTATATATTATTAATCCTATCCAACCAATGCTGCAACATAAGGAAACTAATAACATTCTTTCTAGCTCAAATAAAAGAAAGAAACCTTCTGAATTGAACCAAACATATCTTTGGCACTTAAGATTAGGTCATATTAACTTGAGGAGGATTCAAAGACTGGTAGTAGATGGGCCATTAGGCTCGTTGGCAGTGGAGCCATTTCCAGTTTGCGAATCCTGCTTGGAAGGTAAGATGACTAATAGGCCTTTTAAAGCAAAGGGGAATAGAGCTAAAGAAGTGTTAGAATTGGTTCATACTGATTTATGTGGACCTATGAGTATCCAAGCAAGAGGAGGTTATGAGTATTTTGTCACTTTCATTGACGATTATTCTAGATATGGGTACATTTATTTGTTGCGCCGTAAGTCTGAGTGCTTTGAAAAATTCAAAGAGTACAAAGCAAGTGCGGAGAAGCGACATCTTGGAAAATGTATCAAGTCAATACGATCAGATCGTGGTGGTGAATACTTGCTTGGAGAATTTAGGGAATATTTATTAGAAAATGGGATTGCATCCCAGTTGTCTGCACCTGGCACACGTCAGCAGAATGGTGTAGCAGAGAGAAGGAATCGGACTCTTTTAGAGAGTGTTAGATCGATGATGAGTTATTCAGATTTACCCAAGTCATTCTGGGGATATGCTATAGAAACAGCGGCTTACCTTCTTAACTTGGTACCTTCTAAGTCGGTTCCCAAGACTCCAATAGAATTGTGGACTGGTAGCAAACCAAGTCTAAGACATATTCGGATTTGGGGTTGTCCAGCACATGTGCTGAACAAGAACGCGACTAAGTTAGAATCTCGTATAGAAGTAAGGCTGTTTGTAGGCTATCCCATGGGAACGAAAGGTTATTCATTTTATAGTCCTAGGGATCGAGATATCATTGTTAGCACCAATGCTAGATTCTTAGAAGAAGACTATATAATGAAACACAAACCCATGAGTAGTATCGTTTTAGAGGAACTAGTGGGAGGGACAGATAATCCCCAAGTGCCAATAGTACAAGTAGATCAACCACAAGAAAATGCACAACCTGTCACTAATACCACACCGGTACTTCGTCGTAGTGGGAGGGTTGTTCAACAACCTGATAGATTCATGTTTTTGGGAGAGTCCTCGGACTTGGTCTCTGGTGAACATGATGAGGATCCCAGGACATACGAAGAAGCAATTCTAGATAAAGATGTAGATCTTTGGCAAAAGGCAATGGAATCTGAGATGGATTCTATGTATTCTAATCAAGTTTGGGAGCTCGTGGAACCACCCAAAGGTGTAAAACCCATTGGATGTATGTGGATCTACAAGAAGAAAAGAGGATCTGACAAAAAGGTGAAAGCCTGGAAAGCAAGACTTGTTGCGAAAGGGTATACTCAGAAAGAAGGGATCGATTATGAGAAAACCTTTTCGCCGGTTGTTATGCTTAAGTCGATCCGGATTCTTTTATCTATAGTAGCTCATCTCGATTATGAGATTTGGCAAATGGATGTCAAGACAGCTTTCCTTAATGGAAGTCTTGAGGAAACCATCTATATGCAACAACCAAAAGGATTCATTAAGGAAGGCCAAGAGCATCTTGTTTATAAGCTTAAGAGGTCTATTTATGGGCTAAAACAAGCTTCTAGGGACTGGAATATTCGTTTTGATCAGGCAGTCCAGTCATATGGATTTGATCAAAGTCCAAGCGAATCATGTGTGTATAAGAGAAGTGAGGGTAATGCAGTGGTTTTTCTAGTACTGTATGTGGATGACATTTTACTCATTGGAAACAATGTTAAGATGTTGTCATCAATAAAGGCATGGTTGTTCAAACAATTTGAAATGAAGGACTTAGGTGAAGCGGCATACATCCTTGGGATCAAAGTAATAAGGGATCGCAAGAAAAGGATGTTGGCTTTATCTCAAGAGCCCTACATTGATGAAGTATTAGCTCGTTTTAACATGCAGAACTCTAAGAAAGGTTTTCTACCTTTTAAGCATGGAGTGGCTCTATCCAAGGAGCAGTGTCCTTCGACACCTAAGGATATAGAGAGCATGAAAGCAGTTCCTTATGCTTCGGCATGTGGAAACTTAATATATGCTATGTTATGTACGAGGCCTGACATCTGCTTTGCTGTAGGCATGGTTAGTAGATATCAGTCGAACCCAGGTCAGGAACATTGGAGTGCAGTAAAAACTATACTCAAGTACCTGAGAAGGACTAAGGAGTATATGTTAATTTACAAGGCCTCAGATCTATTTTCTTTGGGATATACTGATTCAGATTTCCAATCAGATAGGGATAAGAGGAAATCGACCTCGGGATATGTTTTTACTTTGGGAGGTGGAGCCGTTATATAGAGGAGTGTAAAGCAGAAATGCATTGCAGACTCTACCATGGAAGCCGAGTACGTGGCGGCCTCTGAGGCTGCAAAGGAGGCTGTATGGTTCAGGAATTTCCTTTTGGACTTGGATGTGGTACCTAATTTGCCTAGGAGCTTGACAGTGTATTGTGATAACACTGGTGCTGTGGCAAATTCGAAGAAACCGCGAGATCACAAAGCAGCTAAACATATTGAACGTAAGTATCATCTCATACGAGGAATCGTAAAGCGAGGAGATATAGTTGTGGCTCACATATCATCAGAAGACAACCAGGCAGATCCTTTCACAAAGAACCTGCCAGCCAAAGTTTTTGACAGGCATGTGGAAGCGATAGGAGTCAGATGGATGGAAACATAGTTTTTTGTGTAATAGTGGATTAAATAAACACTGATATACTCATAGAATATTTTGAGTATAAGTGGGAGATTGTTGGTGTATACTGAAAATATTTATTTGAAGTATTTACATTTATTTCTGGCTGGTTTAATTGAGAATCATTTAAATGTTTACATGTTTAAATATTATATATTGTGAATAATCTAGTATCAAATGGGATACAGAATATTAGATTATTAAATTGGTTTATATAATATAATAAGGTTCACAGCACAGGTGGAGTTAGACAATCCACTGGAATGGCTGTAGTATTATTTAGATTAGTTTATATTGACTAATAAATAATACTAGTATACTTTGTGTATATTGAACAGGATCAAATTTAGAATTGTTCCCTTATACTGATTAAAAAGGTGAACTAAGATTCTATGTTATTATTAATGCTTAGGTTCTTAATCCGGAAATAATAATTGACACGTATATATTATTTACATGCCTTGATTTATATATGAAATAATTCTTGTGAATTATATCATTATATTTTGGGTGATGAAATAATATATATGGTGGGATATTATTTATTGAAGGAATCCACGTCCTGATAATATTCGGGTTAATGATGTCCCCTTGAAAGCTCAAAAAGATTTAATTATGTGAAACCCTGCAGGTGGATTTATTCCGGCATAATTAAATAAAGGTTGAGTGGATGATCAAGGATAAGAGATATTAATTAAATGAATTATCAGTAATTTATTTAATTAATGGACATGCGATATTTTAAACATGGGGAATTTAATAAGCAAATAATATTGGAACCGAATTAATTAATTAAATTACGGTATTAGGAAAGGTAGTGCAAATATTAATTCTTTAGTGGATTGAATTAATATTTAATTACATTGGGCTAGGCTCAAGATGTAATTAGAAGGCCCAACCTAATTGTCCATGATCCCTATTGTAGCCTATATATATTCTTATTCTCTTCTTGCTGGGGGGTTGGTCGAAAAAATTTTATTAGCCACCAGGAGCAAGAAGAGAGGTTAACTTGAGAAGACGAAGGCCACACTTCGCTCAAGGGAATTTGGGAATACAATAGAAGAGCGTGGAATCAACCGTTAACAAGGTGATTTTTCTATTCGTACTCGCTAATTTATTGTATCAAAAATCGCAGTGCCAAGATCTGATTGTCATAACAAGGAACCAGGTCCATTTTTAATCTGCTCAGCTTCCATTTCTTCAGGAACCTCCTGACACTAGTGGTTTCTTGATCATTTCTCTGTCTGATGCTCATTTCTTCACATCTAATCTTTATAGGTTGTACTGGATCTTGACTTCTATTTTGTATGGATTGGACCCTATAGCTTAATGGGCCTAAATTCAACACATGGTAATTTTGGGCACAACACGAGGCTTATTTAGCTTATGTGGTTGATACCCAGAAGGAGACACCTAGCATACAAGAAATCCCAGTGGTTAATGAATTTGAGGATGTATTCCCAGAAGAGTTACCCTAGTTACCACCGGACCGAGAGATAGAAATTGCTATTGAATTAGCCCCAGGTACAACCTCAGTTTCGATGGCACCCTATAGATTAGCCCTAGTAGAAATGAAGGAGTTGGCAACTCAGTTGCAAGAATTGCTAGATAAGGGTATGATAAGACCCAGTGTGTCACCGTGGGGAGCCCCGGTGTTGTTTGTGAGAAAGAAAGATGGTAGTATGAGATTGTGTATCGACTACCGAGAGTTGAACAAGCTTACTATTAAGAATAGGTATCCATTACCTAGGATAGATGATTTGTTTGATCAGCTAAAAGATGTTGTGTATTTTTCAAAGATTGATTTGAGAACTGGATATCACAAGTTAAAGATAAAACCCGAGGATATACCTAAGACAGCGTTTCACACTAGGTATGGACATTATGAGTTTTTAGTGCTGTCGTTTGGATTGACAAATGCTCCCGCAGCTTTTGTGGATTTAATGAATCGAGTATTTAAGCAGTACTTAGACAAATTCGTTATTGTATTTATTGATGACATCTTGGTCTATTTAAAGATGGAAGAAGAGCATGATGAGCATCTAAGGATTGTTTTGGAAACATTATGGAAGGAGAGGTTGTATGCCAAATTCTCAAAGTGTGAATTCTGGCTTAAGGAAGTTCAGTTCCTAGGACATGTGGTTAGTAGCCAGGGAGTTTTAGTGGATCCCGCTAAAATAGAGGATGTTTCAAATTGGGAGAGA
This sequence comes from Saposhnikovia divaricata, assembly GCA_036435485.1. NCBI lineage: Eukaryota > Viridiplantae > Streptophyta > Magnoliopsida > Apiales > Apiaceae > Saposhnikovia > Saposhnikovia divaricata. Next base: position 91,151,401 of record CM071596.1, read on the forward strand.
CCAACTACACCAATAGAGGTGAGAAGTTTTATAGGCTTAGCCGGTTATTATAGAAGATTCATACAGGACTTTGCTAAGATAGAAACACCTCTGACACGACTCACGAGAATGACTGAGAAATTTGAATGGACTCCTAAGTGCGAGGAATGTTTTCAAGAATTGAAAAAAAGGTTAGGGTCAGCCCCATTGCTGGCTTACCAGATGATAAAGGAGACTTTGTGATTTATAGTGACGCTTCTCATAAAGGATTAGGTCGTGTACTTATTCAGCACGGTAGGGTAATAGCGTATGCATCCAGACAATTGAAAGATTACGAGGCGAGATACCTCACCCATGATCTAGAATTAGCTGCGATAGTTTTCATTTTAAAGATTTGGAGGCATTATTTATACGGAGAGAAGTGAAAAATCTATACGGATCATAAGAGCCTGAAGTACATATTCACTCAAAAAGAGTTAAACATGAGACAAAGGAGATGGCTAGAGTTAATAAAAGATTATGATTGTGAGATACATTACCACCCAGGGAAGGCTAATGTGGTGGCCGACACCCTTAGTCGTAAAGAGAGACTTAAGATGATAACCACGTCAGATGAGCTAATCAAGGATTTTGAGTAGATGGAGATTGAGGTGAAGATGTCTGGAAAAGGCCAGGAAGGCCTAATGGAATTTGTGTCCAGCCACCGTTGTTGGAAAAGATTAAGTTATGTCAAGAGAAGAAAATGGAAGAGGGAAAGAATTCCTCTGAGGAGATAATGACAGGACAGGAGATAAAATGTGAACGAGATGAAAACGGAATTATAAGCTACGCATAAAGACTATGGATTCCAGATGTTCAGGAGTTAAAGGATGAGATTTTACGCGAGGCCCATAGTTCGAGATATTCTATTCACCCAGGCGGCACCAAAATATATAGAGACATGAAAGAATACTATTGGTGGCCTAACATGAAAAAGGATGTCGCTGAGTGGGTAAGTAAATGTCTAACGTGCCAAAGAGTTAAAGTAGAGCACTAGAGACCTAGTGGATTATTACAACCCTTAGAAATTCCCGAGTGGAAGTGGGAACATATCGCGATATATTTTATGGTAGGATTACCAAAGGCAAGAGGGAACCATGATGCAATATGGGTAATCATTGACCGATTGACTAATTCAGCACACTTTCTCCTGATCAACGAGAGGTACATTGTCGATAGATTAACATATATTTACATCAAGGAGATTATGGTGCGACATGGAGTCCCCATGACTATTGTGTCTGATAGAGACCCGAGATTTAACTCCAAATTTTGGAGGAGCTTTCAGGATTGTGTAGGAACCAAGTTGAGCATGAGTACGACTTATCATCCAAGCGAGAGAACCATTCATACCTTAGAGGACATGTTAAGAGTCTATGCAATAGACTTTAAAGGAAGTTGGGATGACCACTTACCATTGGTTGAGTTTGCTTATAAAAATAGTTACCATGCAAGTATAGGATTCCCCCTTACGAGGCCCTGTATGGAAGAAGATGCCACTCTTCCCTGTGCTGGGAAGAAATTGGCGAAAGAAAGATATTGGGGCCAGAACTAGTCCAACAGACCAGAGACACAATAGAGATCATTCGGAAATGGCTAGAGGCAGCCCATGACAGGCAGAGAAAGTATACGGATCAAACCCGCAAGGATAAAGAATATGAAGTTGGAGACTTCATGATGTTGAAAGTATCCCCGTGGAAGGGACTGATGAGATTTAGAAAGAAAGGGAAATTGAGTCCAAGGTTTATTGGACCATTTGAAATCCTAAACCGTGTTGGGAAGGTAACCTACGAGCTGTCCTTACCCCCAAACCTACAGCATGTCCATAATGTATTTCGTGTGTCAATTTTACTTTAATATAATGCAGATGCCCGACACGTGATAGAATACGAGCAAGTAGACCTACAACCAGACCTGACTTACGAAGAACAACCTGTGGAAATTCTGGATAGAAAAGAACAAGTGCTGAGGAACAAGAGTGTTCAACTTGTTAGAGTGTTATGGAGAAACCAGAATGTCGAAGAGTTGACCTGGGAACTAGAGAGCGCAATGCGCGAGAGGTACCCTCATTTGTTCACCGACTGATTCCGGGATGGAATCCTTTTAAGAAGGGGAGACTGTAATAACCCAAATTTTTGTACTTGAGAAAAATTTTATTTTGTGAATGAATAGTACTTTGCATGGATGAATAGTGAATTGCATGGATGAATGGTGAATTGCATGGATGAATAGTGATTTTGAGAATTAAGAAATATTTCATGTTACCATGTGTACGGGACAGGTAATGGATATTGTAAAGTTATACGAGTAATCTATGAAGCGAATAAGTGTATGTAAACGTGATCGGAATTCGGAAAATCTGAACTTTATTTATGGAAAATTTGACCCAGCAGAAAAGAGCATATCAATGCGATCAAGACGAACTATTATATCAAGGAGTCAAGGATTATATTTTTATTAAATATGATTTGAGGATTTAGAACGAAAACCTTCGAGTTAGAATAACAAGCGTTCTAGAAATCGAAAGAACTTTATAAGGAGATTAAACGATAAATCGAACGCGAAACAAATTAGGGATTAAACACGTAATGTGATTGAAAACCATGCATGATCATCTAGGATTTTATATTAAGTGAATTTGGTGGAAAAGAAATCAAGAAAAAGAATTGATGAGTTGTGTGAACAAGAGCTTGCCAACAAGGCTACATGTCACCATAATTCCAAAACACCACAAATGATGGACAAGTGTTTTAAGAGGGACTAAGTGCTAATTTTACCTCACAAATATCCCTCAAAATTTATTTACCAACTAGTCAAACAAAGAAAAAAAGAGAGAAAAGAAAAGAAACATCACTACCATCACCATAATACCATTCGGCCTCCCCCATTAATTCAAATTCAAAACCCTAGATAAGGAGCTTTGTTTCTTATGATCTATGGCTTAAACTAAAGCTACTAAGGAGACTAAGGTATGGTTAAAGTTTGAGCTTAAACATTGCATCCTAGCTATGTCAAATATGCATCCAAAGATAAGAATGAATAGTGATGAATAGTACTCACCATGGTTTTCTTGTTTTGTTCTTAAGGTATAAGCTTTATAAAGGCTATCTAAAGCTTTTTAAGTGATTATAAACACTTGATAGTGTTGCTAGAGCTTCCAAGAAGGTAAAACCCAAATCCACCTTTGAGTTTTATATGAGTTTTGAAGTGGTTTTGATGTTCATGTAAAGATAAGTTTATGTTAAGTGGATTTATGATTGTTTGGTTTTATAAAATATGTAAAATTATGGGTGTTGGATTTGAGCCTCACCACTGACCTTAGAGATGTATGTTTGATGTTTGTGGATGTTAAGGATGTATGGGTTGCCTTGGTGGTTTGTTTGGAGTGTACGTAAAATGAAAACGTTCGATTTATAACCGTCGTAATGGCGAAATTTCGTTAGCCCTTTGTTAGATATTGATTCAAGTGATGGTCAGGTTCTGGACTACCGATCAGATACTGATGCTGACGTCATCAGTAATACAATGTCAGTATTAGGTTGCTATCAGGATTAGAAGCTGATAAGGATTACATAAAGATATACATCAGTCCAGAGATCAAGGGAGATTGACATGTCGGTTCCTGATTTATAGGAACGCAGCTATCATTCAAGATATGTATTAAGAGTCGTATGTAATTGATTTAGTATATCTTGTAATTGATAGGGTAGCTGTGTGATATATATAAACACAGTTTAGGTTTTACGTTTACGTAATCGCTTACACGAGTTATCTTGTAACCTAGCAACTCTTAAGAACACAAGAATTTCTTGAGAGAGTTTTTAACAGTTTTATATCAGATTTAATAAAGCTGTTATTTATTCATACTTGTGTTATCATTTCTGTTTTGAGTCGAAAATCTTATACAATTATATTCAACCCCCATTCTACAATTGTTCTTTACTGGGTAACAATTGGTATCAGAGCAAAATAATTAATTACAATCAGAAATGATCTTAAGATGTGACAAGCAAGTACGAAAGTATTAAAATCCCTGTTCTCAAAAAGGCTGAATACCCCACATGGAGGGTAAAGATGTTGATGTATCTGGAGGCAACTGATCCTAACTATCTCGATCGAATATATGATGGTCCATATATCCCTAAGAGACTGGTTGTTAGAAAAGATACTGTACCTGAGCACTATGTTCAAAAGACAAAGGCTGAATGGACTCTTGAGGAAAAGGCTGAAGTACTCAGAGATGAAAAGGTGAAGAATATTCTTCATAATAGCCTTGATGCTGTCATGTCAAACAGAGTGATAGCATGTAAAACTACTAAGGAGATCTGGGAAACCTTGGAAACTCAATGCCAGGGTACTGAATTTATCAAAAGGAACAGAAGGGCTCTATTGATTCAAGAGTATGAACAGTTTGATGCAAAATCTGATGAGAACCTCACTGATATGTATAATAGATTTCTGACATTATTGAATAATCTATCTCTGGTGGGTAAAGAGTATGAACCAGAGGACTCGAACACCAAGTTTCTTAGAGCTTTGCCTGAGGAGTGGGATACTCAAACCTCTATCATTAAGCATCAGTATGATCTTAATGCTGTGTCTCTTGATGAAGTCTATGGGATGCTAAGAACCCATGATCTTGAGGTTCAACAAAGGAAGAATAAGAAAACCAACAAAGCAAAGGCTGTTGCTTTAAATTTTGAATCAAAATCAAAAGGAAAAGCTGTGGAGGTTTCAAGGAGAAGGAGTAGAGTAGCTGAGTCCAATACTGATGACTCATCATCAGATCCTGATGCCAATCCTGATACTGATGATGACTCTACTGATTCTGACATGATGGAAATGGTTGCTATGATAGTCAAAGGCTTCAAGAAGATGAAGTTCAGAAAGGCTAGAAGACAAGGCAATTTTCAGAAGAAACCGTTCAATACTGACAAGAACAGGTACAAGAAGAATGAAAGCAAAGGCAGCATGTAAGAACCCCAAATTTTGGATATAATTAAAACTTTTTATTAAGTAATGATTAAATGAGGAACAATGATTTCGACAACAAGGTCACCAGCTCTAATGAATGGTGGTTTCAAAGAACAATGATTGTAATGAATGGATATTGCTTTGGACAATGATCCTGATGCATTGGTATATTGTCAGAATAGAGTAATTCGATGGTGGAGGACCTAGATAAGAATAATCTACCATCCAGGAAGGAGCTAATGGATCCTTGAAGGGAAATGAGTACGTGCATAGTGTTTCCCATACGTGCATAGTATTTCCCGTACGTGCATAGTGTTTCCTGTACGTGCATAGTAATTTGGTGGATGAATAGTGATTTTGTAAGTTGGTAAACTTTTCACTTCACCCTATGTACGGGACGTGATATGGATGTTTCGAAGTCATATTAGTAATACGCGGAGGAAATAAGTGAATGGAGAGACGATCGGAATTCAGAAATTCCAAATTCTTTTCGGTATAATATTTGACCGGACAGTGGATTAAATATTATTATAATCCAAGAATTGAGATATTAACTTTGAGGATTTGATATTTTGGGATGTTATTATATTTGATTTAAGAATGAAGGTAGGAAACCACTGAGGAGTGGTTATGGCTACAATGTAATAATTGATATTTGGAAAGAATGAATGGAATTCGACTTTATTATTTCTATGTCTTGAAGAATGCTAAAGGGTGACAACATAGGTAAGAATAATCTATCTTCTAAGGGTATAAGATATGGCAACTTCAAGCAAGAGAATACTCTCATGTCATCCAGATCGATAACGATTAATCCAATAGTTCCGTAAAAAGGTTAAGGAACGATCGAAAGAGAATACGGACAATTATACAACCCTAAGAGAACAAGTAAAGAATACAGAATGAATAGTGTTTTGGTGGGAGTATATAATAATATGAGACGACACTATATAGAAGCATTCGGAACGGATTTCCGAGTTCGTATTAGTGATCCAGGGGGAAAATAAGTGTATGTAAAAGTTGTCGGATTCTGAAAAACCGCACTTTTATTTTCTCCGAGAGTTCCCTGGACACTGATAGCCTTAAGTATTTAACAAATGGATTTAAGGAATATAAATTGGAAAGTTAGAATGAAAGATGGAGAATGAAAGTATTAATATGAAAGAGGATTCCCGGTAAACCCTAATTAGAAATCCGTGAAATATTCTCACGAACGATCAATCGAAACGGGCAATAACCGGACACAGAAACAAGCAGTGAGCCAAGATACATGCATGTGCAAGTGGATAGGATCAAGTAACCAAGCTAGTTACAATGCTAACTAGCAAGATTGTAAACAAACCAAATGGTACAAGATTATACCACTTAAACAACCACTTGCCCACTTGATTCTTGCATCATGGATGACCTATACACTTTATTAAAGCTACTTTATGACCAAGATATTATTCAAGCATATCAATAATACACTTTAGACAAGGATGAGAGCAAAAGCAAGCAAACCAACTCCTTTCCTCTCTTGCAAACACCATTCGGCTTCTTCCTTAATTCAAGAGAGGAAATCAATCTTCCAACCATCATTTGGTCTCCAAATTTTTATGGTAAGTCCTATAATTCATAAAAGTAATCTCCTAGAAATCTTAGCCCCAAACTCCTCTTTTACCATTTTCAAATAAATCCTCAAAGGGGAGGATGAATAGTGTTTTAATGAAAACTAATCTTTGATTTTCTTGTTTTCATGATTGATTTAGCAAGCTTAAGGCAATCCAAGGACCATACCAAGCTTAGTGAGGCTAGAATATACTTCGAGGAAGGTATAAACATCCTAAACTATAGCCTTTACTTTGAGTTTATATGAGTAATAAGAAGGATTGGTTGATTAGTGGTTGATATGTTAGTTATATGTTTAGATCCATGGATTTGTGGTTGATTATGGTTGATGATCCATGAGATGGTTATAAGGAGATGTTATTGATCTTGTCATGATGTTTATCATGTGTTTAATTGGTTGATTTGATCATGGGGTGATCGTGATAAAGTGTAAAAACTTTGGAAAACGCGTAAACGTAGCCGTTATAATGCCCGATTTTACAATACCATGTTTTGTATGCCATTTTCCATGTCGAACCCCTACTGTCCAGAGACCTTATCTGCCATGATAGGATAGGTAATGTTCTAAGCTTCGTTTTGATATAAAGATCACGTGAAACGGACTTACGGTTTAGGATTTATGACCAAATTACTAAAAGTAGTTCGAATCCGTAAACGAAAGTTCGTAACTGTAATTGAACCCTCGTAGACTATGTAACGTCATGGAGAATCTTGGTAACTAAATACTAGAGGTAAAAAGGAAGGCGTGAAAGAAAACCGTATGTCAAAAGGATCATTTTTCGATTTATTAAAAATGTTCGAGTCGAGGTTAAACGCGAACGAACCCCTAAAAGACGACTCTTTTATAACTTCGGTAAAACACTTAGAAAACGGGCGATAAAACTCGGAGTATAATATTGGTTCGTAACGATCAACCTTAGAACTCATATGACTTAAGTATGTCCCAAGTATAAGTACAATGACATGTCGTATTAACGAACGAATGTCGGGTCGGAACAGTGATAAAAGTAATCCACTAAAAGGGGTATAACGAGATAACTCGAGAACGTGTTTCGAATTAAGTATAACTTAACTTTTAATATGTTAAGTGATTAATCCCGAATGCCTTGGCTATTTATAGATCACCAAGCTGAATCGGGACCCGCTACCACTACCCCTTACCGTACTCGACTACCAGGCAAGTTTCAATTCCCTTCCTTTAGGCTGTTGTTGTGATTGAATAAATATATATATATATATATGATTGCTGATATACATATGCCATTGCATGCATGCCTACTTTCAAGTTGAATTGATATACTTGTTCCCTGAATGTTATTGTTGGCTTATAAGCTAGATAGTTATATATCAGTTATAAGCCGGTTATTGTAAGACCCTCATAGAAGGGCGTATACATCCTATTAATCAAATATAGACCGAGAGTCAATATTCCTTGATATATCGAGATTACCTCGGAGGAAAATATTTAAGTAAATATTTTCTATTATTTGGGCGACGAATATTATTTGAATATTCGTTCGAGACTAATTATTTTAATGATCCTTACTTCAAATAATTATTTGAACGTAATCATTCGACGAATAATATTTGTCAATATTCCCTCAGAGTCGAATTGATTATCGACTATTATTTCGAATACTCTTCTAAAGATGAGACTACTAAATGAATATTATTTGGATATTCATTTAGAATATTATTTTATTAAATAAATATTACTTTTGAATATTCATTTAAGATATTAAATACTTGATGAATATTATTTTAATATTCATCTGAAGCTTGATTTAATTATCGAATACTATTTCGAATATTCCTTAAAGCTTGGATTACTAAATGAATATTACTTGATATTCATTTAGAATATTATTCATGAAATGAATATTACTTTATCAATATTCATTTAAATTCCTAATTAATTATGAATATTATTTTGAATATTCATCAGGGTTCTATTTAATCACCGAATATTATTTTAAATATTCCTTTCAGGACTTATTAATTAATGAATATTATTCTGAATATTCATTTGAATATTTAATTATGCAATAAATATTCTCTAGATATTTCTTCAAGGATTATTTGAGAAATACTCTTATTAAAGATATTCTTTCATATTCCTAAATATTCTGTAAAATATTTTACTTCAATAAATATTCTCTGAATATTTATTCCATACTTAGAATAACCTCGATAAGGTTTATCTTCTTCGATTATTACAGAAAATATTTCGGAGTCATATTATTATTAATCTTATATCAAGAAAGGTTCTCAGACATCATTCTTCTTTGAGTCTATCTCCTTACTAATAAGGGAACCTTACTTGGAAAATGTTATTTATCTTGTCGACTTCCCGGTCATAAAGTATTCCCTTCACCCGCAACTCGGGTGCTGTTGACTTATTAAGTCGTTGCATACCTTCTCATCTTTCGAGGGGTAAGATTACTGGAACAAGTTGATATCCGTTACCAAGTAATAACTTGGGAGTTATTGGTAAATTTTCCTTTCCAACTAGATACGACTACTTTGTGGAGTCTTATCAACAAGTATTATACTTGGGGAAAGGGGGACGAATGTTACATTCAGAATCATGAATTCTATTTGAACTAGGAGTCGTGTAAGAGGCCGAGTAGCGCCGGTCCATCCCCTTTGGCCCAACCGTTGGCCGGGGAGAGCTAGTAAGGCGGTATACAAGTAAAGCCGTCAGTTCTTCCTTCTACCGGTAGTAAATCTAAATTGAGCTGTACGATCTCGACTGATCATCAAGATTGGAACAGCGGGCGCGGTGAATACTCCATCATTGGTTCATCATCCAAATTTATTTATTTCCTGCAACATGATTACTGTTGGCAGAGTTGGAAAAGGGTCATAACTGGAATTGCAACCTTTTCTTGCAAACTCCTCTTCTTACTAACAATAAGAATATCTCGCTTACTTTGATGTAGCAGATATTTCTACAAACAAATACTTTAAGTTACCTTGTAACTTCATCGTTCATATTATACTGGCATCATTTCCGTAAATGCATGGCATATGGTTTGAAAGATACTTTTGAACTGTTACATTATCGTTCAGTTATATATTATTGTTGGTGGGCTATTGCTCACCCTTGCTTTATTATTATATCACAACAACAGCTAGACCAGATGACTCGCACAAGGCGCACTCGACGCGGGCGAGGACGATGAGACTACCAGAGCTGAAGAAGAAGCTATTGGTAGGGTATATTTATTTTTTTCAGTACCAAGAATATGGTCTAGTATGACTTATGTAAATGGATGGCAAAGAGTATGTATTTATATTGAAATCCTTTTGGATTGTAAGAACTCATAATGTGATTAATAAAAATTTGATTGTTACTCTGATTTCATCTCTGGGACTATAACGGGTGTGTTTTATATTGTTGTGTTGGGTTATAGAGACGTAATTTACTTTATGTTAAGGAAAGTTCAATTGTTGTGGACAGAATTGGAAACCGTAACCACCGGATCCCGGACCCCGGATCTGGGGGTGTTACAGAAGTGGTATCAGAGCGTACGTTATAAACCCCAGAGATGAGGTGACGTTAAAACAATAAATTCAATAAGATAATAAGAGCTCTTGCCAAGTTCATAGTCGGACTACTTAATGTAGTGATGACATATAAAACCCTTATGGGAACTCGTAAGTATAATGATAGTAACTTAGCTCGATATCGTATCGACGAGTAAGGCGACTGACCTTGAGGCATACGAGCAACAGCGTGATGATGCCTTATATGCTGAAGATCAGCGGGTAATTCGATGGAGTACCCTACTGGAGACCCGGAAGAGGTTCCAGCAGATAAGGAAAATCCTGTTAGGATAAGGAGCTTACCCATGGGTAATGAGGGTCGCAGCCAGAATGACTGTGATGATTAAGATATGGTGCTCAGAAAAGTGAGTATAAAGAACCGAGATATTATTAAGAGGTCTGAAGATGCATGTTGAAGTCATAGTCGGACTACCAGATGTAGTACCAGCAAGAAAGAAGGATTGGAGGAATTACTTGAGATCTTATACGGAAATAGATGAGAATCCTTAGAGATTTTCATCTTAACAAAGAAAGAGCTAGAGGGATGTATGATTATCAAAGACATCGATTTAGGGCGAAGAGCAGAGTCCCTAGGAATAGTTGAGAAGGAGGCAGTAAGTGCCATATAATTTGATAAATGAATTAGTATGAATATGGTCAGTAATAATTCGCCATGAGAAGGCAGGTGTCGTAGGTTGTATATTATGGAACCCAATTGAGGTTAATAAGGTGGTTTTATTAAGGAAAATGTTCATTTTATGAATGAATCATTTAGAAGGTAAAGACATTGGGAAGTGATAGCATGATTGGGTAAAGTTATATAAGGAACTAGTAAGCAAGACAATGATCTCAGAACCTACCGGAAGATAAGACCAGTGAGTCAAGATGAACTCGTAATGAGACTACTGCCAGAGACTGAGTATAGAGTTAATTCAACTCAGTTAAATGATGAACCAGAAACGTTAGATGCATGTGATTTAGAGGAATATTAAATTCCTTCTTCTCTTTGAAGGGATTATAGTAGTACCTTAAGTTTATTCCGATGCGGAATTATAATAGATCAAGTAATACGATTAGTAGTTAAAGAGAAAAATGTGAGAAAATCTTCCTGGAGCTAAAAGGTGAAATTGGTAATGACCAAGAGCTGGCATTGCTTAATGGAAAAAGGAGACTTTGTGCTTCCAACGACGCTTCGCATAAAGGGTTAGGTAGACCGACATTTGGTAGTATTGAATATCAGGACGTATAGGTATCAGGATATTGTGACAGGTTTCAGTTTGAAACTATTGATTCCCTTCTAAGGGATGGATATAATTGATTCCTCTCCAGTGGGTAAACTTCCAATCTGATGATGATTATTTCGTTAACTATGACTGCTTATGATTCCACCTGCTTGGAGGTTCATAGAACTATTCTTCAGATTTCGAAACTGGTCTCCTTAATGTTACCAGTAGGTGGGTAGATTGATCAAAATTTCCCTGAGTCTGGAAAGGAATTCGGTGAATTTTGGCAAACCTTGTCTTTCTGATTATCAGAGAATGTCATGGAAGAGAGTAAAAAAATTGGAGCAAACCCTGTGATTTGGGTAAGGATGCCGTAAAATGGGTTAGTAAACGGACCCTGAGCATTACAATCGACGGTAGTGATAAAATGATGAAGTGAGATTGGACGAAAATAGGAAATGTAAGTAAGAAACCAGTCGGACTGAGAAATTCCAGGATTGACTTAAATGAAAAGGCTGTTATGCCAGGAATGGTAAGCTTGTGTGGCACGCAGGATTGATAAGAATAGTTGAAAAGATAAAAGTGGAGGAAAGGTGACCGGAGACGGTGCCGAGTAGTCGATTAAGACTTATATGGAGTAAAGTTTTGGAAAGGTAGAAAGGTATCAAAGAAGAAGGCACTATGCCGGCAATTGCTAGAAAAGTAATGCTATTAGCCAACCCCTAAAATCATATATTTTTATGTGTGGCCAGTTGAGGCCAAGTCACAACGGACTATAAAGTGACTAGACCAACAATGAAAAGATAAAGCAGGGTTGCTTCTAAGAAAGCACCGACTGCAAGGGCTTCTGATATAAAGGAAATATTAATGAGATCGTAGGAGTCTTCTACTAAACCCTTTGCAACCCATGTTTTGATGGGGAATTTACTAGACCTTTTTGGGATGGGGTAACCCGTACTAAAGTGACTCATGTGTATATGGTTGTCCAAGATTACGAGTAAAATGGAAGTATAGTGACTTGAGATGTATGATGTTAGGGTATCATGAATACCATGAATATATTATGACGGAGGAAAGTAAACAATGAAGGTATATGAAGAGGGTATAGAAAAGGTCAGAAATTGAACAGTATGCTGTAGGAATTTTGTCTGAGGCAAGTACCTTTGCGAAGAACGATAAGCACTGAGAGATTCACGTTGAACTCGACCAATATCTTCCAGAACATCCTTGCTACCATTAACAAGTTCGGTAAGAGAAGAGATTGGCATACGTTGCCTTTTTGGAAGGCCAAATAGGCTGACAACTATCTGAAAGAAGAGGGTGGCATTAAACCACCGATCGATTATCAAATGAGAATGATTGAAACGAGACCCTTATTAAGGATAGGATATCCATAAATTAAGACAAACCCTGGGGAATGCACAAGGGGTGGCATTAACCCTAATAACGACATTATGACTTCAGATGATATGAGCTGGACTTGCTAAGGCAACAATGACCGGTAAGGATTATTAAAAAGAGTGCTGGAAAGAACATAGATAGACTTATTATAGTATTGATCAATGACATTTTGATATACCCGGTACCCAGAAAATACCGGAGGAATGATAAGGATGGCCTACGAAACCTTACAAGGAAAAAAAAAGGTAATATTCCGAACTTCAAAATGGAAGTTTGGTAAGGAATGTATGACATAGTAACAATAGTGCCAGATGAGGTATGTATGAAACCCTGAGGAAGTATGGATTGAACCTATAAAGGTTGAGATTATCCTAAGATACGGAAGGAACTAAGAAAAGTAGTATCCTCAGTAGGATTGGGAATAAAACGTGATAAAGTTCCCACGGGTAGGTGGAAGCAATGACTTATGGAAATGACTGATAGTTATATTTTTCTCCATCAGCAGAGCTTAAGGGAGAATGCTTTCACCCAAAAATGATGGGAATGAGGTAGAAATGTTTGAATTGGAATATATCCAAGGAACAAGGATTACCAGAAATTATTATTATCAGGAAAGGCCAATGAGGTGGCCGATAGTCTAAGTATAAAGGAATAATTATAAATGTTCATACCGAAGAAACAAAATGATATTTGGAAAGACCTTGAAGGTCATATTGGAGTGGAGGAAGTTACATTCCTTTTGATGATTGTGCAAGAATCGAAGGTAATAATAGTTTAAGTAAAGATTCGATTCCTGATGGAGTCTTAAGCATATTACGCACCTTAGAAGGTCCCGTTTTGAGGCAAACCAGGACCATGGTACAAAATTGATGAAGTAAACCGTTAAGTTTCCAGTCTTTTATGGAAGATGCATAAGTGATAGTTTCATCAACCGGACCTAGCTGCGATGCCTGAAACTCTTCTGCAATTCTATCTACTTCATGTTATATCTACATCAAGTTCAGGAAGTGTTCCTTATGGATAAGGAATAGTGATTACTTTGTCTCCCTAAGGGATTTGAAACCCGTAGGGTTAGCTATTAATGCACTACGTAAACAACAAGTGATGGTGATTCTTCTAAGAAAGTAGATGACAATGTAAAGATAAAGAAAGTGCTGCCATTGATTAACTAAATGGCATGTTGATGAATGACAAACAAGTTTATGTTAGTGTACTTCTGCGCAAACAAGATAGAGAATATGAGGTTGATGATTCATGATGTTAAAGATAGTCCCATGGAAAGAATTAATGAGATTTGGAGGGAAGGGCGGTTCAGCCCGAGACTTATTGGGCCACCTGAGAGTTTAAAGTGTTCGGACGGCGGTATTCGAGCCAGCCTTACCCCCAAAACTTATAGCACGGTCATAACGGGTTTTCATGTGGCCAGGCTACGCCAGTAAAATGCAAATGTTCAACAGATGATAGGAGTACGAGCATGTAGATATACGACCTGGTCTGACTTACGAAAGACAACCTGTGGAAAACCACGGATAGAAAAGAACCAGTGATGAGAAACAAGGTTGGCAGAAGTAGATTATATGAATCTAAGTTAAAGGAATCGGGCCAGATTCATTTCGGAAAGTTTAAATTGAAATAACGTGATGACTATAGAATAAATGAGACGGAATACCGATAAGGAGGTACCAAGTGCAAAAAGGTGTCTCAATAAAGAGGTGAAGGTGAAAGTAAATAATAGAAATGAGTAAGAATCAGCTAATAAGTAGGATGTGATTGATAAAGAAAAGGCTGGGGGAAGCAACTATGGAATGAGAAGCAAGGAATGTTATGAATGGGTTTTCTAATGAATTCTCAGGATGACAACCTGATAGTGTCAATATTATAGTTATGAAAAAGCTAGTAACATGATATGGGATGTCAGTAATAATGATGTCAAGTGAGAAATCTAAGATTTAACCTGAAAGGTTGAAGGATTTCCCGAATGTGAGTATCGCTAAGATTGAACAAGAGTATTTATCCATAGAATAATGGACAAAGCAGCAAGATATGTTGACACGTGAGATTGCGATCAAATAGTACTGGATATAATTATGATTAATTTCTTCTTTGATGAACCTCTATAGTTCAGAGGTAAAATTCTGAGTATGATATTCTACAATCATGAAAGCTTTCTATAATCCTTTGGAACTCTTTTCTCTTCTTCTCTCTTATTCATCTTCTTTATGAATTGAGAAGAACAACCCCTTTAGGAGGGGAGGTACTGCTACGTGACTATCTGTCTATGTGATAGAAGTCTAAGTGGAATGCCATGACTTGTTTAATTGCTTGTCAAGTACTAAAGGCTGGCCCCCTTCTGTACTAACTATGCAATATAACAAATGTTCAATTGATCATAGTGATCTCTCAATAAATCTTTCCACTTCTCTATATTGATCGAGATTGCAAAGATTAAAGCGATCAGGAAATGCACAGTACGAGCGAGGTTACCTCCGAAGCGTAGGGTGATAGTGATACCAATGTTACTGCAGGTATCAATAAGGATAAGACTGAGTAAGAGTATAACCCGGATAGTGAGTTGTACGAAAAGTAGCATCGTTGATGGAAAAAGGATACAGTATGAATTGTAGCACTAGAAGATGTGCTGAGGAACGGTAGAACGACTAAGAATTGACCGGGAAGCTAAAGAGTGAACGACAGGCAAACGACTCTTTGCTTCCTACCTGATTCCGGGACGGAATCCTTTTAAGGAGGGGAGACTGTAAGAACCCCAAATTTTGGATATAATTAAAACTTTTTATTAAGTAATGATTAAATGAGGAACAATAATTCCGACAACAAGGTCACCAGCTCTAATGAATGGTGGTTTCAAAGAACAATGATTGTAATGAATGGATATTGCTTTGGACAATGATCCTGATGCATTGGTATATTGTCAGAATAGAGTAATTCGATGGTGGAGGACCTAGATAAGAATAATCTACCATCCAGGAAGGAGCTAATGGATCCTTGAAGGGAAATGAGTACGTGCATAGTGTTTCCCATACGTGCATAGTATTTCCCGTACGTGCATAGTGTTTCCTGTACGTGCATAGTAATTTGGTGGATGAATAGTGATTTTGTAAGTTGGTAAACTTTTCACTTCACCCTATGTACGGGACGTGATATGGATGTTTCGAAGTCATATTAGTAATACGCGGAGGAAATAAGTGAATGGAGAGACGATCGGAATTCAGAAATTCCAAATTCTTTTCGGTATAATATTTGACCGGACAGTGGATTAAATATTATTATAATCCAAGAATTGAGATATTAACTTTGAGGATTTGATATTTTGGGATGTTATTATATTTGATTTAAGAATGAAGGTAGGAAACCACTGAGGAGTGGTTATGGCTACAATGTAATAATTGATATTTGGAAAGAATGAATGGAATTCGACTTTATTATTTCTATGCCTTGAAGAATGCTAAAGGGTGACAACATAGGTAAGAATAATCTATCTTCTAAGGGTATAAGATATGGCAACTTCAAGCAAGAGAATACTCTCATGTCATCCAGATCGATAACGATTAATCCAATAGTTCCGTAAAAAGGTTAAGGAACGATCGAAAGAGAATACGGACAATTATACAACCCTAAGAGAACAAGTAAAGAATACAGAATGAATAGTGTTTTGGTGGGAGTATATAATAATATGAGACGACACTATATAGAAGCATTCGGAACGGATTTCCGAGTTCGTATTAGTGATCCAGGGGGAAAATAAGTGTATGTAAAAGCTGTCGGATTCTGAAAAACCGCACTTTTATTTTCTCCGAGAGTTCCCTGGACACTGATAGCCTTAAGTATTTAACAAATGGATTTAAGGAATATAAATTGGAAAGTTAGAATGAAAGATGGAGAATGAAAGTATTAATATGAAAGAGGATTCCCGGTAAACCCTAATTAGAAATCCGTGAAATATTCTCACGAACGATCAATCGAAACGGGCAATAACCGGACACGGAAACAAGCAGTGATCCAAGATACATGCATGTGCAAGTGGATAGGATTAAGTAACCAAGCTAGTTACAATGCTAACTAGCAAGATTGTAAACAAACCAAATGGTACAAGATTATACCACTTAAACAACCACTTGCCCACTTGATTCTTGCATCATGGATGACCTATACACTTTATTAAAGCTACTTTATGACCAAGATATTATTCAAGCATATCAATAATACACTTTAGACAAGGATGAGAGCAAAAGCAAGCAAACCAACTCCTTTCCTCTCTTGCAAACACCATTCGGCTTCTTCCTTAATTCAAGAGGGGAAATCAACCTTCCAACCATCATTTGGTCTCCAAATTTTTATGGTAAGTCCTATAATTCATAAAAGTAATCTCCTAGAAATCTTAGCCCCAAACTCCTCTTTTACCATTTTCAAATAAATCCTCAAAGGGGAGGATGAATAGTGTTTTAATGAAAATTAATCTTTGATTTTCTTGTTTTCATGATTGATTTAGCAAGCTTAAGGCAATCCAAGGACCATACCAAGCTTAGTGAGGCTAGAATATACTTCGAGGAAGGTATAAACATCCTAAACTATAGCCTTTACTTTGAGTTTATATGAGTAATAAGAAGGATTGGTTGATTAGTGGTTGATATGTTAGTTATATGTTTAGATCCATGGATTTGTGGTTGATTATGGTTGATGATCCATGAGATGGTTATAAGGAGATGTTATTGATCTTGTCATGATGTTTATCATGTGTTTAATTGGTTGATTTGATCATGGGGTGATCGTGATAAAGTGTAAAAACTTTGGAAAACGCGTAAACGTAGCCGTTATAATGCCCGATTTTACAATACCATGTTTTGTATGCCATTTTCCATGTCTAACCCCTACTGTCCAGAGACCTTATCTGCCATGATAGGATAGGTAATGTTCTAAGCTTCGTTTTGATATAAAGATCACATGAAACGGACTTACGGTTTAGGATTTATGACCAAATTACTAAAAGTAGTTCGAATCCGTAAACGAAAGTTCGTAACTGTAATTGAACCCTCGTAGACTATGTAACGTCATGGAGAATCTTGGTAAATAAATACTAGAGGTAAAAAGGAAGGCGTGAAAGAAAACCGTATGTCAAAAGGATCATTTTTCGATTTATTAAAAATGTTCGAGTCGAGGTTAAACGCGAACGAACCCCTAAAAGACGACTCTTTTATAACTTCGGTAAAACACTTAGAAAACGGGCGATAAAACTCGGAGTATAATATTGGTTCGTAACGATCAACCTTAGAACTCATATGACTTAAGTATGTCCCAAGTATAAGTACAATGACATGTCGTATTAACGAACGAATGTCGGGTCGGAACAGTGATAAAAGTAATCCACTAAAAGGGGTATAACGAGATAACTCGAGAACGTGTTTCGAATTAAGTATAACTTAACTTTTAATATGTTAAGTGATTAATCCCGAATGCCTTGGCTATTTATAGATCACCAAGCTGAACCGGGACCCGCTACCACTACCCGTTACCGTACTCGACTACCAGGCAAGTTTCAATTCCCTTCCTTTAGGCTGTTGTTGTGATTGAATAAATATATATATATATATGATTGCTGATATACATATGCCATTGCATGCATGCCTACTTTCAAGTTGAATTGATATACTTGTTCCCTGAATGTTATTGTTGGCTTATAAGCTAGATAGTTATATATCAGTTATAAGCCGGTTATTGTAAGACCCTCATAGAAGGGCGTATACATCCTATTAATCAAATATAGACCGGGAGTCAATATTCCTTGATATATCGAGATTACCTCGGAGGAAAATATTTAAGTAAATATTTTCTATTATTTGGGCGACGAATATTATTTGAATATTCGTTCGAGACTAATTATTTTAACGATCCTTACTTCAAATAATTATTTGAACGTAATCATTCGACGAATAATATTTGTCAATATTCCCTCAGAGTCGAATTGATTATCGACTATTATTTCGAATACTCTTCTAAAGATGAGACTACTAAATGAATATTATTTGGATATTCATTTAGAATATTATTTTATTAAATAAATATTACTTTTGAATATTCATTTAAGATATTAAATACTTGATGAATATTATTTTAATATTCATCTGAAGCTTGATTTAATTATCGAATACTATTTCGAATATTCCTTAAAGCTTGGATTACTAAATGAATATTACTTGATATTCATTTAGAATATTATTCATTAAATGAATATTACTTTATCAATATTCATTTAAATTCCTAATTAATTATGAATATTATTTTGAATATTCATCAGGGTTCTATTTAATCACCGAATATTATTTTAAATATTCCTTTCAGGACTTATTAATTAATGAATATTATTCTGAATATTCATTTGAATATTTAATTATGCAATAAATATTCTCTAGATATTTCTTCAAGGATTATTTGAGAAATACTCTTATTAAAGATATTCTTTCATATTCCTAAATATTCTGTAAAATATTTTACTTCAATAAATATTCTCTGAATATTTATTCCATACTTAGAATAACCTCGATAAGGTTTATCTTCTTCGATTATTACAGAAAATATTTCGGAGTCATATTATTATTAATCTTATATCAAGAAAGGTTCTCAGACATCATTCTTCTTTGAGTCTATCTCCTTACTAATAAGGGAACCTTACTTGGAAAATGTTATTTATCTTGTCGACTTCCCGGTCATAAAGTATTCCCTTCACCCGCAACTCGGGTGCTGTTGACTTATTAAGTCGTTGCATACCTTCTCATCTTTCGAGGGGTAAGATTACTGGAACAAGTTGATATCCGTTACCAAGTAATAACTTGGGAGTTATTGGTAAATTTTCCTTTCCAACTAGATACGACTACTTTGTGGAGTCTTATCAACAGGTATTATACTTGGGGAAAGGGGGACGAACGTTACATTCAGAATCATGAATTCTATTTGAACTAGGAGTCGTGTAAGAGGCCGAGTAGCGCCGGTCCATCCCCTTTGGCCCAACCGTTGGCCGGGGAGAGCTAGTAAGGCGGTATACAAGTAAAGCCGTCAGTTCTTCCTTCTACCGGTAGTAAATCTAAATTGAGCTGTACGATCTCGACTGATCATCAAGATTGGAACAGCGGGCGCGGTGAATACTCCATCATTGGTTCATCATCCAAATTTATTTATTTCCTGCAACATGATTACTGTTGGCAGAGTTGGAAAAGGGTCATAACTGGAATTGCAACCTTTTCTTGCAAACTCCTCTTCTTAATAACAATAAGAATATCTCGCTTACTTTGATGTAGCAGATATTTCTACAAACAAATACTTTAAGTTACCTTGTAACTTCATCGTTCATATTATACTGGCATCATTTCCGTAAATGCATGGCATATGGTTTGAAAGATACTTTTGAACTGTTACATTATCGTTCAGTTATATATTATTGTTGGTGGGCTATTGCTCACCCTTGCTTTATTATTATATCACAACAACAGCTAGACCAGATGACTCGCACAAGGCGCACTCGACGCGGGCGAGGACGATGAGACTACCAGAGCTGAAGAAGAAGCTATTGGTAGGGTATATTTATTTTTTTCAGTACCAAGAATATGGTCTAGTATGACTTATGTAAATGGATGGCAAAGAGTATGTATTTATATTGAAATCCTTTTGGATTGTAAGAACTCATAATGTGATTAATAAAAATTTGATTGTTACTCTGATTTCATCTCTGGGACTATAACGGGTGTGTTTTATATTGTTGTGTTGGGTTATAGAGACGTAATTTACTTTATGTTAAGGAAAGTTCAATTGTTGTGGACAGAATTGGAAACCGTAACCACCGGATCCCGGACCCCGGATCTGGGGGTGTTACACAGCAAGTTTGACAAGTCAAAAGTCAAATGCTACAACTGTGATGGAATGGGTCACTTTGCAACTGAATGCAAAAAGGCTAAGACCAAAGCTCTTATCTCATCAAGCAAGGATTGGATGGACTCTTCCTCAGAATCTGAAGAGGAAAAGGTGAACTATGCATTAATGGCAAATATGGATGAGATTGCTGCTCCTGAAAATAAGGTACCTGAAATTGTTTTTGATTTTGGTACTGATAACGTTTCTGAGTTAAGATCTTTCTTAAAGTCTCTGCATATTAGCTTTAAAAGTCAATCTCTTGAAAATGCTAGAATAATATCTGAGATGTCAGAATTCTCTAAAAGAAATGATCATTTAGAAGCTGAGTTACTCTTTATGCAAGAAGTACAAAATGAATGTGATAAGGCTAAGCACATGAAGCTAGAAATGGAGTTTAAATGTACTACACTTGAAAAGGAAATTAATGATGCTAATGAGAAACTCAGAACCTGGACACACTCTGGAAAGAGAACACGCGATATTATCACAGATAAGAACTGGAAAGAGTGTCTAGGTTATAAACCAGAGGACAAGAATAAGAATAAAGGTAAAGTTGTTACTGCTGAAACAACAGAACCAGGAAGAGTGGTTGTGAATGAGTCAACAAATCCAAAAACCTATAGATATGTTACAGACAGAACAAAAACTAAATTAAAACCTGTTAATTATGTGTATCGAGAAAATCTCAAATCTACTTTAGAAAAGGGATCTACTTCTACACAAAATTCTGAGTCTAAAACTGTCAAAAACAAAAATATAGGTCTTTTGTCTAAGAAACAACTGAGAGACAGAATCTGTGAAGTGACAGATAGAGAGAAAACAACTACTGCTAAGAGGAACATGAATGGTAAAATTGGAATAAACAAAGAGAATAATTATAAGTATATTCCAAATGCACCAAGGAAAGTGTGTTTCAACTGTGGTAACTCTAATCATCTTGCTATTGATTGCAGGAGGAGTAAAAAGAAGGCTACTGTAGTTCCTAAGTCTGACATTAGGAATAGATCAGTATTTTATAAACCACAGAATCGTTGTTTTCACTGTGGCAGTAAATGACATTCTATTTATACATGTGAAGAATACCATAGTTTGTACTACAACCATTATGTCCGTTGCCAAAGTTTAATAAAAGTGCAAATTCTGGTAAAACAAAGAGTCTGAATACTATGCATGCATCTGTTAATACTGATAATGACAAAGCAAATTCTGATGGATTTAAATCTGATAGAAAAGCTTTTGTTAAAAAGACTTCTGCTGCTAAAAATGTTAAATTGCATGCAAAAAGAACCCAACAAGTGTGGGTTCTTAAAAATTCTAACTGAGCTATTTGTGTTTCTGATTGCAGGGTAAAAAGACAAATGTGTTAGTCATGGATAGTGGATACTCTGTGCACATGACTGGAAACAAAACCTTGCTATCAGAATTTGAGGAAAAAGCTAGCCCAACAATGTCTTATTGAGATGGCAACATTGGACAAACTTTGGGATATGGAAATATAATCATTGGAAATGTCATCATTGAAAAAGTAGCTCTGGTGAGAGGACTCAAACACAATCTGCTTAGTGTTAGTCAGATCACAGACAGAGGTTATCATGTTAACTTCAATGATACTCACTTCGAAGTGGTCAGTAAAACATCTAGAAGGATTGTCTTGACTGGTCAAAGACGTGGTAACATTTATGAAGCCAACGTCTACACCAATACTGATGGTCCCTCAACATGTCTTATCAGTAAAGCAATAGTATAATGAAAGTTGGAGTTGGCACAAGAAGCTTTCTCATCTCAAATTCAACAACATCAATGAGTTGGTTAAGAAAGACTTGGTGAGAGGATTACCTAAAGCATTGTATACTCCTGATGGACTCTGTGATTCTTGTCAGAAGGCCAAACAGAGAAGGACATCATTTAAGAGTAAAACTGAATCCTCAATTGATGAACCATATCACATGCTTCATCTTGACTTATTTGGACCAGTAAACATCATGTCCATAAGTAAGAAAAGATACACTCTAGTTATTGTTGATGAATTTACTAGATTCACTTGGGTGTATTTTCTTCATAGAAAAGATGAAACTGCTGAGATACTTTTGGACCATGTAAGACTCATTGAAACTGGCACAAAGTACAAAGTCAAGATTATGAGAAGTGATAATGGAACCGAATTCAAGAATTCAGTAATGGAAGAGTTCTGCAAATACAAAGGAATAGCACAACAATCCTCTGCTCCTGGAACACCCCAGCAAAATGGAGTAGTTGAAAGAAAGAATAGAACTTTTGTTGAAGCCAGCAGAACAATGTTGGAGGAAGCAAAACTACCCACATACTTCTGGGCAGAAGCAGTCAACACAGCTTGTTACACTCAGAACATTTAATTAATCAACAGACATGGTGTGACTCCTTATCAAATGATAAAAGAAAAGAAGGTAAGTCTGAAACATCTACATGTGTTTGGCTGCAAGTGCTTTGTTCTTAGACCTCATCCTGAACAGCTTGGGAAATTTGAAACTAAAGCTGATGAGGGCATCTTTATTGGTTATCCAACTTCAAGAGCCTTTAAAGTCTACAATCTAATAACAAAGACAGTCATGGAGTCTGTCAATGTATCTTTTTATGATAAAAAGATAACAGGAATTCCTGAAGACTCTTATGACAGTTTGACTTTTGCAAATGAAGATACCAAGAATCCTGATAACTCTGTGTCAGAATTGATATCTCATCAAATCCTGATGATTTTCACATTCCTGATGAAGTACCAATTACTGATGGTGAAACTAACAATGTAAATGCTGAGGGGGAGCAACATCAAGACACCGTCAATACTGATTCAACTCAAACATCAGGAGAGGGTTCATCAGAAACGATTTCAAGTGATAATTCTAACAGTACTTCAGGAGGAGATAGCACTATCTCAGGGGGAGCTTCTAATAATTCTAGTTCTTTTGAAGATAACACCAATCTAAGGGGAGCATCCAACTCAAGAAATGATTTACCATCAGCAAGGAAATGGACCAAAAGCCAAACTCCTGATTTAATTATTGGGAATCTTGATGCAGGTGTTAAAACCAGAAGTGCAACACAAAATGAATGCCTCTACAATAACTTTCTGTCAAAGGAGGAGCCTAAGAAAATTGAAGATGCACTCAAGGATGCTGATTGGATTACAGCAATGCAAGAAGAACTAAATGAATTTGAGAGAAATGAAGTCTGAAAACTAGTACCAAGGCCAAAGGATAGGTCTATTGTAGGTACAAAGTGGGTGTTCAAAAATAAAACTGATTCAAATGGCACAATTGTAAGACAAAGCAAGGCTAGTTGCAAAAGGGTATTCTCAACAAGAGAGAATAGACTATGATGAAACTTTTGCTCCTGTTGCAAGGCTTGAAGCTATCAGAATTTTTCTGGCATATGCAGCCCACAAGAAATTCAAAGTGTTCTAGATGGATGTTAAAAGTGCTTTTCTGAATGGAGAATTGGAAGAGAAGGTATATGTTGAACAACCTCCTGGCTTTATTGATCCTAGATATCCAGATCATATCTATAGACTGGATAAAGCACTTTATGGACTAAAGCAAGCTCTGAGAGCCTGGTATGAAACTCTGGCTCAATTCTTACTGGAAAGTGGTTTCAAAAGAGGTACAATTGACAAAACCTTGTTTTACTTGAATCATGGTAAGGACTTGCTATTAGTTCAGATTTATGTTGATGATATCATTTTTGGGTCAACTAACTCCAAATTATGTGAGAAGTTTTCAAAGCTAATGCAGTCTAGATATCAAATGAGCATGATGGGGGAAATGAGCTATTTCTTAGGTCTGCAAGTTAAACAGACTGAAGATGGGATTTTTATCAATCAGTCAAAGTACACAAAGAATCTATTGAAAAAGTTTAAATGCAAGATAGTTCTACTGCTTCAACTCTTATAGCCACAGCTACAAAACTGGATCCTGATCAAGGAACTGAAGTAGATATAAATAACTACAGAGGTATGATTGGCTCACTCTTGTATCTAACTGCAAGTAGACCAGATATCATGTATGCAACCTGTCTATGTGCAAGATTTCAAGCAAACCCCAGAGAACCACATCTTATAGCTGTGAAAAGGATTTTCAGATACTTGAAAGCACTCCATCACTAGGCCTATGGTATGCAAGAGAATCTGATTTTAATTTATGTGGTTACTCAGATGCTGATTTTGCAGGGTGCAAAATAGACAGAAAAAGTACCTCAGGCAGTTGTCAGTTTCTTGGAGAAATATTAGTTTCCTGGTTCAGTAAAAAGCAAAAGTATATCTCCACATCGACTGCAGAAGCTGAGTACATTGCTGCTGGAAGCTATTGTGCTCAGATCATGTGGATGAGAATTCAGCTAATGGACTATGGTTTGTCATTTTCAAAAATACCTATTTATTGTGATAACCAAAGTGCTATTGCTATGACAGGAAATCCAGTCCAGCATTCTCTTACTAAGCATATCAGTATTAGATATCATTTCATAAGAGAACAAGTACTGGAAGGGACAATTGAACTCCACTTTGTTCCTACTCATCTACAGCTAGCTGATATATTCACCAAGCCACTTTCTGAGGCTACTTTTACAAAGTTGGTGAATGAACTAGGAATGGTGAACTATGAGAATTTCTGAGAAAAAGGAGATCTCAGAATATGATTACTTTAATTAGTTTCTCATACCATTTGCTAGTTTATATGCTACCCAGATCAGTTCACAATTCAAAAGTGTAGAAAAGAATGAAACAGAGATTAGAGAAATAAATCTTTTCATTGATAATAAAAGAGATTACATGCATACATCAAATATGTTGTTTTCTCTATCTTCTTCTAATCTATCAAACAGGAAAAGAATAAAAAAAGTCCAAATCCCTCCATAGTCAGCAGCTATCCCAGATCCTATCTTTGCCACTTTGGTTGGGTGGAAGTTGAAAGGGATAAGGTTATTTTTGCTGACATATTCATTAACAATGGTTGGAGGTTTTGGATGAGGATGCTTTAAAGGAAAGCCATTCGAATGTTGCTTGGAGAGCAGCATCGATGTCGATCACTTTTGCTGGTTTTTCCTTCTCGATCTCTTCGAGACAAGCATCCATCTGCAACCACAAAGTTTCAAGATGTCTTTCCTGATCAAAGGCTTCGAACTCTTCACAAGAATAACTAAAGATATCTCGTTTCTCTACGAGATGGAGGTTTTTCTCTTTAATGGTAAAGTTCGACATTGTTTTGTTGTGTTTGATGTAGGGTTTTGGAGAGGCTTTTTTCAAGAGAATACGTGAGGTTTTGTAAGAATGATGAGAATGACTGTGTTCTATTGGGAATAAATAGAAGTGAAAACATGAACGGTTCATATTCTTCTTCTAAGGGAACATGTATTTTAAGAAATGATATTGTGATAATTGATTTAATTAGTTTTTCAATTAAATAATTTACTGTTTATCTTTTTAATCAATATCACAAATAAATGTTAAATACTTGTCAACTGTTCATGCGCGTGTATCTCACTTGTCAATATATCAATATAGAGACACATAGAACGACGAACAGTTATCATCACGAACCCACGATTATTGCCCATCAATTATCTGCATAAATCAGTTGCTAACACATGTAATTAAGGAAATTTTGTTTGTTTAAAACAAAATACAAACGATTCAGCTAATCATTGTTCTAATTACAACAGTAATTCATCAACCTCCTATCTCTGTGTGCTTTCAAACCCTAATTTCTAAAATCTCCCAAATCTCTCATTCATAATGTCAACAGATAATTCTTCGTTCAAAAACAGCAAGGTTGTTATCAATGGAATCACTTTTGCTCCTAATAACCATATTGTTGTTCTTAATCATCAAGAATTGCCAAATGATTTTCATATCATTCAGGACTTTTTGGCTTCTGGTCCAATCAATTATGCTTTAACACAACCTGTCAAAGTATCTTTCAAGTGTGTTATGCAAGTATGGGATACTGTGGTCTTTAGTGAAGGAGCATCAGGAACGCCATTTATGACATTCATGTTTAATGATGTCAAATACAATGTGACTCCTAGCATTATGGTTGAAGCTCTTAAATTACCTTCTCTAAATGGCAAAACTCCATCAAAGACTACTGATACTACTCTTCTTGAATTTGCTAAGAGTCTTGGATGCAAAGGAGACCCACAAAAGTTTGGAGACTTGTACAGAACCAAGCTGAAGAAAGAATGGAATTTCTTCTTTGACAGTATAAGTAGATGCTTCCTAAACAAAGTCTCAAACTTTGATGCACTACCCTCTGCTTCGGTTCAAATTGGGTACTCTCTAATCTATGAAACTCTATTTGATTATGGAGTGTTTATCTTGAAAGCATTAAGTGCTAGAAAAATAGATAAATGTGGTTATGTTTGTTTTATTATATTTTTTCAATTGATATTTTCTCACTTATGTCCAAATGCTAATTTTGAAGATGATACAGTTTTGCCTATCTTAAAATTTCTGAAAATAACATCAAATCCTTGGTTAAATCTGATACGACAAATGGTTTTGAGGGAAATCCTTATATTCCTGATGAGGTCTGGCTTCTCTTGAAAAAGAGATTGCCTGTTCTTTATGGCCCAGCAACAAGTGCTATGGGACAGGACCAAACACATCCTGTTCCTGACACAAGCACATACCACATATAGTTATCTAAATAGTCAACCACCTCTGGTGTCTCCCAAAAGACAGCGGTTTTAAAAGAAAAGAAGTCAGCTAGATCTGATGTGTCTGGAAGACAATCAGGATCAAAGCATTTATCCACTACAACCCTCACTCAAAAGAAGTCACAAGGAGGTGAACAAGGGGTTCTGATTTCAGAGAAACATATTGATGAGTCTTTGATTAAGTTTGGAGTATATAAAGAAACAGGTGAGAAGAGAAAGTTTTTGTAACAGGATTCTGATTCTGATAGTGATGATGATAAGACCATCTCAATAATTATGAAGAAAAAGGAAGTTGCTGCTCCTGCTACTGATGAATTGGCTAAGCCAGTAAAGCCAAAGAAAAGAAGAAAGATAGTCAACAAGAGCAAGTATTACATTCCTGAAGAAATACAGAATCTTAATGATGATATCAATCTTGATGAATCATCAGTTCCTGACACATCTATCATTCCTGATATCTCTACTCCTAATACATTACCTATGAAAATTGTTGAAATTTCTGATTCTCCAGCTTTTGAGTCTCAAAGAGGAGAATTGTTGAAATGTCCATGGAGAAAGTTAATGATATTGCTACTCAGCTTGGTCTTGCACCGTCACCACTTCTTGTGAACAGATAGGCTGTAGCAAAGGTTTTTCAAAGACAGAAGAAACAGAGGACTGATTCCCCTCTGAAAGGATCCAGCACACAAGAACCTGAACTTTAAAGGAGTTCAGCAGCTATTGCAGATCCTGCCCCACAAGAACCATCTTCTCAAAGTGAAAATGCAGGCATAGACTCTACAGCACAAGGGCTTTCTAGCATTGCTTCAGAGATTCCTAATATTCAGTTTGATTTAGCTCAAAGTGTTTCAGATAAAGCTAAACATGCTCTTCATATTGATGAACTGGATGCTGTACACATAGAAACTGCTTTTGAGGGAAGCACACAAGAACCTTCAGCTCAAATTGTTGAAGAAGCTTCTGAACCTCTGGCTCCACAAGAACCATTAGTAGCAAATACTGATGCAAGCCCTCTTCTTAATGAAAGCATAGTTCATGATGAGACTGTTGATATCATTCCTGACGATACTCAACCTATTCTGGTACAACCACTCTCATCAAGACCAATGGAATCTTTTACTACTTCATCAGGTAACACTTCTATCTCTATTTGTATGACTTCAGTCCACTCTTCTCAGCCACCTCTTATTTCTTTGCCTTTGTTGAGCCAGAACCTTTCTTGTGAGATTGAGAGTGAACAATCAGAGAAAATAAAGAGTGATGAGAGGCAGTCTCCTGAACTGGAAAAAGGAGAGGTAGATAAGAGTGAGAAGTTAATTACTTCTAGTCAGGTAGCAGTTACTATTGACAGTAACTTAGGTGAAATAGTGAGAAGTGATGAGATCACTTTAAAAGAAAAGAGAGATTTAGGAATTGTTTCTATTCTCAATGCAGGTTCTCAAGGTACACCAACTCTATCTGCCAGTAATTTAAAGCTGAAAGGTGTACTAAAACCTGATGACAACTTGGATGATCACATTCCTGATGCTATTGATAGCTTAGATAACGAAGATGATGATGCTGATGACACTTCTGAAAATGCTCAGGTTCGAGCAGTCCTAAAAGCGAGTCAAGGCTCTGCTGGTGGATCATCAAGAAAGTTCATGGAATCTGTTAGTAAAATTACAGAAGGTACGGTTGCACATAAACATAGCTTAGTTCATTCTGAGACTAAGGGTGAATACAGTCATACTATTCCTGAACACATTCAAGCTTTGAGAAGATACGAATGGGATACTGAATGGAATAAGCCAACTGCAGTCATAAATTTTAACAATGCTCGCTTTCATTCTCAATATATAGCTTCTAAGCTCTCTAGTTCTGATTTCAAAGATCATTTGAAGATGACTACTATTCTGGCTAAAAGTTTCAAGGATGAGATTGACCCTCTCAAAACTGATAATGCTACAATTCGAGCTGATGTTCATTCTAATTTATGCAAGACTGCTACTAGTGCTCAAGTTAGGAATATTAGCAAGGACATTCAGACACTTGAGAAGAAGATGGATTCTCGAATGGATGCTTTTGAAGCTAGGATGACAAATATTAAAGCCTCTCTCCACCTGATTTTATCTTTGTTGACTGATCCTGATGTCAAAAAGGGGGAGAAGGTAGTCAAAACAAAATGTACACCTGATCCAGTTGTAAGAAAGGATGATGATACTTCTGGAAATGATGGTGGTGATGCTCAGATACATGGAACAGAAACCTCTGATGCTGCGCTGGTGAAAAGGAAAAGTCAATCTAAAACGCAAACCAGGAAGTCAACTCATGTTTCTAAATTTGGAAGAAGGATAGTGAGGACAATAGTACAATCTCAAGTCTTGACAGAAGAATAATTTCTAGCACCTGGTCAAAATCAAACACTTCTAACAATTCCTAAAGAAGATGAGGATTTGTTTATTACTGAGATAGAAGATGCTCCACATCTCTTTAAGAAGATTACTTCCAAGTCAGGTGGGAGTGAAATTGTATATCACAATGATATTAAAGTTCAACATCATAATGCTAGGGAGGCACTGGCTTTGATCTCTGCAGAGATCTTAAAAGAACAAAAGAAGATTCTTGAGGGAATTGATAAACAGAAAGAAGCTCCTGCTGCAAGTAGAGGGAGAGGCAAAAGAGGTAGAAGCAGAGGCAGAGGAAGAAAACTTGTTCAGACAAATGCAAGACAGACAAGGTTTAGTAGAATCACAATTGAGGAGATAATTGAAGATCCTCAGAAAATTAAAAGGAAGAAAACTCCACTACTTCTTGAAATGATTCCAGATAACAAATTCAATGTACCTGAAGAAGTTGCTGATGAAAGACCACAGTTAGCTAGAAGAGGTAAAGTTGCTGTGAAAGTATAGAATGTTGCTGTTGAACCCACTCAAGTTGCAATTTTTTGATTCTGATGAAGCTAAAATCTTGAAAGAACTTGAGGTCATGATTCTTACTGTTGTGATTGAATTTCATAATCTAGAAGTTGATGATATGAACTTGAAGATTGATCAAGAAAGATTCGGAAGATTTGAAAAAGAAAGAGAAATCAGGGTAAAAGCAAGAGATACTGAAAGGAAGGCAACCAGAGATTACATGAAAAGAGTTTGTGAATCTGATAAGTTGATATGGTATGACAGAAATAGACCTGCTCCAGAACATCAACAGAATTATACACTAGTCATAGAAAAGAAAAGCAAGAAATGGAAGAACAGAGTTTGCAACTATAATGAACTAGTTGTTTTCAAATCTATTGGACTGATTACTGGACTTTCAATAATTGAGTCTGATAAACCTTCACTGATTGCTGAAGCTGAATCTGTTAAGTTTGCTAAATCTCCACTATTGTGGACAAGTATGCAATCTAGTTTGAAGGGTTTGGAACCTGGAACAAGAGGAGATATTGGATTTCATGATGCAGAAGTTGTTTTTACAACGAAAACTGATCAACATATTCTAGTTGACAAAATTGGTGATGAGTTAACTGTTGCTCATCTTTGGAAACTTGAAGCTGTTGCTATCATTATTGACTGTCATGGTGGTGCTAAGAAGATAGAGAAATTGTTGTACTTCATGAAAGACAAGACTGTCAAGAAGATTTCTATTCATGAGCTACTGTGCAAATCTGAAAAAGAACTGAAATATGTTCTTTATCTGCTCAAGAGTAAAAGTGTCAATGCTAAAGAAAGAGAAGTCTACAACAATTGGTCTTCTATGATTTACACAACTATAAGGCAGAGATATCTAGATGGAGGAACAAGGTATGATGGCAAATATACTCCCATGTATTTAAATACAAGAGGTAAAGAAGTTGACATGGTGAAAGGTACTGCTATTAAAGAAGAGTATCTAGGTTTGGAACAATTATCTCTTAATCCAGATGGGGAGGAGTTTGCTTATATATTGCTAGGTGACTTAGATCTTCCTAGAAGCTCAATTCAAAATCTCAGGACAGCTATTTATCAGATTATTGAGGAAGATGAAGAACTCAACAATCTGAAGAAGAAATTGATTCTAATTCTTGAAATCAAGGAAAAAGAGTTATTGTCTAACTTCTTGAAGACGAATCTTTTCTATCAAAGACTTTCTGAAACAGTTCCTGACGATTTCTAGGAGGTATTTTGTTTTTAGTTTTTGACATCACCGAATCAAGGAATTTGTGCTTTATTTCACAAAGTACAAATTGGGGGAGATTGTTAGATATTGATTCAAGTGATGGTTAGGATCTGGACTACTGATCAAATATTGATGCTAACATCATCAGTAATACGATGTCAGTATTAGGTTGCTATCAGGATTAGAAGCTGGTCAGGATTACATAAAGATTTACATCAGTCTAGAGATCAAGGGAGATTGACATGTCGGTTCCTGATTTATAGGAACGCAACTATCATTCAAGATATGTATTAAGAGTCGTATGTAATTGATTTAGTATATCTTGTAATTGATAGGGTAGTTGTGTGATATATATAAACACAGTTTAGGTTTTACGTTTACGTAGTCGCTTACACGAGTTATCTTGTAACCTAGCAGCTCTCAAGAACACAAGAATTTCTTGAGAGAGTATGTAACAGTTTTATATCAGAGTTAATAAAGTTGTTATTTATTCATACTTGTGTTATCATTTCTGTTTTAAGTCGAAAATCTTATACAATTGTATTCAACCCCCCTTCTACAATTGTTCTTTACTGGGTAACACCCTTAAAAATAGTGAACCCCGAAACCATAAAAATTTTTCTGGACTTACCACTGCATGTGGTTTTGTAGGTATGGTTGCCTAGTTTATTTTGCCGCAAGAATCATGTCAAAAGGATTTACGGTTTAAGAGTTATGCTAGTTTTAGTGAAAGTTGTTCAGGAGGTTTCATCGCAGAAATGTAACCACTTTGATGCTATGTTCGAGACCCTTAAACAAGGTTAAGAAATATGAAACTTGGTGATAAAATGTTAAGGACAGTTAATAAGGTTTGTGCGAAGGTTTCGTATTAAAATTATTATTTTTCGAACCAAACTTATGACTTAAGTATTTGACGATTAATATGTACTTAAGTATTTGACTTATGTTGTATAATACTGCTTTTTCCATACATCGTATTATACAATTTTGCGATAATTTTTATATCGTGTTGAAATGAGTTTGACTTTTGGTTTATATACTAGCTTTCGAGATAAGTAGTTATAAACCGGTATACCTTGTAGCTCTAGAGATAAGAGCATAGTTGTTGTTTTGACTCTACATCGGGAGTCGATATTTTGAGAATTGTCAGGGAAACCCGAGGGATTTCAGGGACAAGATTATTATTTATTTCGAGAAATATTCTGAGTAAACATTATTTATATTTCCGGAAAGTATTAAATACTTGGAAATGATTTGAGAAATATTATTTGAATATTTCTTTAATTTTCAGTTGATTATTTTAAATCATTATTTTATTTTTGAGAATTATTTAATAAATATTATTTAAATACTTATTAAATATCTTTAAATGATTTGAAAATCATTTTATTTATTTAAAAATCATTTGAGGTCTTTAGAAATTATTTTAAATATCCTCTAACCTTCAAAAATATTTTCAAAATTTTAAAGATTCCCAATTATTTATTTCTGATGATTATTAGCTCACTTGAGCCATCTAAACACTTTCAAATCTATCGAGAACTGGGAATCCAGAGTTTCGAAAGTCATTATTACTTTCCTCAAGGAGACATGTTAGGCCAATTGATGTGTTAAATTATGTCTAACCGCAAGCGCACGGTATCAATTGTAGTAGATACTAGCAAATACGGGTCGATTCCTCAAGGAGACATGTTAGGCCGAATACACAATTAATAATCAAATTCGTATGAGAGTTTAACAAGTAAGACGTTTATGTACTTAAAAACTTCTGGTATTAAGAACCCTCTTCGTGATGTAAACTATCACAAAGAGCTGCTAGGTTACAATAAAGATAATTCGTTACACGATACCCTTCTAGGGTTAAGCTAACTGTATTTATAAAACATACAGCTTCGATACAATCTCTAATTGATATTCCTAACAATCAGCTATACAATGATATCAATTACAGATTGTCATACGTCTCCTAAGTCAACTCGATCTCTTTGATATCTATCCAATCTTCAAAGATATCGCTTCCATAATAAATCTTCAATCACTGTTGACTAGTAGACGCTGCCTCCAGAGAGAGTTTGACAAACTCTGTCGAGCTTCCATCTGTCAGAGTTTACACTAAACTCTGACCGCTTCCAGCTAAACTCTGATAATTCACTGTAACATTAAAACACTGATTAAAACACATCAATTATATTTAACAATCTCCCCCAACTTGTTCATTAGCAAAAATGCACAAGTTAATAACAGTAATTGATGATGTCAAAACAAATAGACAAATAGAGTGTTTATACAAATTCAGAGTTTAAGCTTCTACTTAACAAAATCTACAGAGAATAAGAAAATCCTTACAGACTTTAATCTCTAATCTCTTCAAGATCTGGTGTAGCTCTGAGATAATCTATGAGCAATCTTCTTTCTGCATTTCAAGCTCAATCTCCATAGCTTCTTTAATCTCTCTGAGCTGAGGATCACTCTCATCTGTCTGATAGATAGCAGCTCTAAGATCATACATTTTGTTTCTTCTCATCTCATTTCCCAGTCTGATAAATTTGACTTCTTCTGACTGTGAATTGAAGTCAAGTACTGTGATTCCCAAATCAGTCTTTAATTTTGCAGTACCTTTCTTCATTTCAATAAGATTTCCATTGTAATCCCTGTACTTAGGAACATATCTGCTATTATACTTCGTTCCTCTGATTGCCAAATTTTGAAGCATCCTCTGTCTGAGCACATTAGCAACTGATTGAGTCCTTTGACTATTCACCTTGAAAAGATATAGAACATATTATAGTTCTTCCTAATATTTCAAGCCAATATCATTCTCACCAACTCTAAATACTGTCCCATCAGCCATGAAGTATAAGAGAAAATCCTTCTTTAAACTCTTCTGATGAACTAACTGTACTGATTCCAGTCTGTCCAAACTCTCTTGAGTGACACCACGCCCTGGAACAGCCAGTGAAGAAGGATCTCTAGGACCAGTATATTGTCTTTTGTCCTTGTGTGAACCTAGTCCACCCTTATTGTTTCCAACCTTGCCAGTCAAGGCTCTTGCATCGGAAAAATTCATAGAAACTCCAGATAATAGATTTGGATCATGAAGTGTTCCTTTCCCAAAAACTGATTGCAATTGAGAAGATAAAGGTTTAGACACAACTTGTGTAGCAACAGAGGTTGTGTTTTCTTTCTTCTGTACAACTTGTGTAGAAACAGAGGTTGTAACTTTCTTCTGTGAACTTTCTCCTTCAATGCCTTTCAGCTTGAGTTGAGCTTCTGCTGCCATTGTTTCCTTTGATAACGGAGATTTTTGACTAACACCAGCACTTTCCTTGATCACAATGCCTTTACGAACAGGCCTAGGAGCTTTTTCTTTCTTTAACTTACCAGACTTTAACGCCTTGAGATGTTCTTCTTGTAAACTCTTTTCTTCAGCTTCAATGTCCTCAATTGTAACTCCTTCCTCATTCTCTTCAATAAACAACTTAGCAGCCAATTCTTCATCAGTCTGTGGATTAGAAAATAATAGCAAACTCTTGGTCTTTGAAGTACCTTGAGTATCAGTGTTTATCCCAACAAACTGTGATTTAGAAGACTTGCTAGTTTTCAGAGTTTGAAATTCTTCAGTTTTGCTCTTTCCTTTACTACTCGCTCCTCCATCTCCAGCTTTATCCTTTCTGATCAGAGTTTGAGATTGCTTGCATTTGTCTTTAGCAACTCTCTCCCCCTTTTTGACATCATCAGGCATAAGAATAGATGCGATTAACTCCAAGGAAGTAGCAATAGAATCAATCTTTAAGGACATATCATTCTGATTTTGTTCAACTTTGCTCAGCCTGTGAGACAAAGTGTCTTGATTCTGAGTAAGATATTGAAATTTATTCTTGTTGTCAAGTTTAATCATTTCAGCTCCTCTAACAACATCACCTCGAACATCAGAGATTGCCTTTTGACACAGATCAAACCTCGAGTTGAGAGTCTTCACTTGTACAACTGTAGCCTTAAGACAAGATAGAATCTCTGGATTTGTAATTGTTCTGGAGGTTCTCTTGACAAATTCAGCTGCTCTTGCAGGAGGAAAGATACAAGTGTCCTTGTACCAGTCATTTGAAAATTGTTCAAGGTGTTCTTCTTCAGCATCTGCTTGATTTGAAGGACCAGCAAAATCCTTAACCTTAGCATCAGTCTGGACTGGTAAACTCTGAGAAGGGCTTGACTCAGTATTCTCTTTAGTTTCTTCTCCAACCTCAACTTCAACATGATGAGAGGATGGAGGAATAGGAATAGATGCATCAACAGTGCCAATAACATCCTCTGCAACAGGTTTAGTAGTAGAGTCAATAATAGGCTGTACAACATCCTCTGCAGATTGCACAATAGTCTCTGAGTTTATCTCCTTAGGTTGTTGATCAATCTCATCTCCTCCTTCAACAGTTTGGTGAGCATCTGAGAGTAATTCTGTATGTTATGCTACAGCTTCAGAAAGGACAACCGTAGGTTGATCAGCTGCACCAGTTGCTTCAGATTGAGCAAAAATTAATGAGATAGGATCAGAGGATGGCATGAATGAATCAAGAATGTAATTCATAGGAGAAAAGCCATCTCTTGTATCCTCTTCTGCAGGCATTTAAACCTCTGCAGGCATTGTATCTTTTTCAACCTCAATAGTAGGTGTTTGCTGTGAAACTACCTCTGGAGCTTCAACATTTTCATCAACAGAATCAGAGATTACCAGTTTTCTTCTCTTAGATAGAGGCACTTCATCTGAATCCTCTTTACTAGATTCTGCTACCACTGAGGGTGACTTAGGTTTGTTTGCCGTTTGTTTCATTCTTTTCATTCTTCTAGTATAAACAGCTCCAGGAGATGTCTGTTTTGCTTTCATTTGTGTCTCTATTGTCTTCTTAACTCTTCCATGTCGTTCAGTGATTGCTGCTGACTTTACTCTACCTCTTTTTGCTTTAGGCTGTGGTTGTGGTGGAGATTGTGATGGTTCAGAGTTTGGTTGTGGAGTGTGTGAAGGTTGTTTTGTAGGTGCTGAGTGGATAGGTGATGTAGGTGGTTCAGTGTTTAGTGTTTGAGTACGATCAATGTTTAATGGTTCAGGTTGTGGTTCTGGTTGTGGTTGATCCTGAGGTTGGTTGAGAAAATTCTGCAAAGCAAGTGGCAGAACAAAGGCAGGTAGGTTTTCTTTACCAACATCCTTATTAGTCATATCAGAGAATATTCTCTTGTTGACTCTAAAAGGCTGAATTTCATCAGTATCAGCAATCTCTAGACCAGGTACACAAGCATTGAACAACATTTGACAAAATCGAGCAAAATAAACTGTAGTAGACTCTGACAGTTTATCACCTAAATTCATCAGAACATATCTACCAAAATCAAAATTACTACCATAAAGTAGAGAATACCCGATTTGTAGACTGTCTATTGGAATAGCATCCCAGTTAGTGACCTTCTTCTGGAATGTCCTTGTAATGCAATCGAAGAAAAAGTTCCATTCCTTCCTGAGATTAGGCCTCTTTACACTGCCAAGCTTGTCAAGAGATTCCATGTAACCTATCTCCTGTAGCATCTGTCTCAATTGAGGTTCAGCAACATAAGTATAAGATGTATGTGTATCAAACCCCATTGTATCTCTGACAGTTTGTGGAGTAATCACAAACTCTTGTTCTTCATAAGTGAAGATGATGTTAGGAGTCCCATTCTCTCCTCCATCCACATAGACTGAGTTTTGCCAAAAAGTGGCAATTTGAGATGCAGAGAGAGTACCAGGTTCAACCAGAGCTTGTCCAATCTCTGAGTCTCTCAAGAAATTCTGCATTAGATGAAACGCTTCTGGAACACGTTCATGATAGAGTGGAGCTTCATAGTTGTTAGGGACAAAACGTTGACCAAGAACAGTGAATGGTTTACAAGCCATTGAATAAAAAAATTTGCAAGAAATCCCAAAGAGAAGTGTATGTAGGAAAGGTGTTTGCGGAAATGCCCAAGTGAAAAGTGAGAGAACTGTGAGATGTAAAAAATAAAACACAATTGTTTGGACACAAAAGTAATTAGAGTAATTAAAAACTCAATCTTTTATGTAATCAAACACTCAACAGTTCCTAGATTAATGTGTGAGTGGGACACAATAATGGGTGAGTGGGACACAGTAATGGGTGAGTGGGTCACGTGCTCATATTTTTAAGAAGTGTATTTTGCAAATATAACAATAAAATATTTGATTTAAAAAAAATCAAATAACACTCTCTTAAAATACCTGGACCCATTTAAAACCAGAATATGAAGCGTTTACCTGTAACCATTAATAACCAGAATACGAAGCGTTTTAGTACTTCGTTGCTTACCCATCTCTATTTAAGGCCTAGAGACTTGTTCAGACTTGTTCACTATCCCTTTAACCTTTCATTCTCTCCTGAAAATCAAAAACCCTTCAAACAACACACCATTAAACAATGTCAAACCTTACCATCAAAGAAAAGAATCTCCATCTCATAGAGAATAGAGATATCTTCAGTTATACTCATGAAGAGTTTGATGCGTTTGACTGGGAAAGGCAGCTTGAAACTCTGTGGCTGCAGATGGATGCCGGTCTCGAAGAAATCGAGAGAGAAAAACCTGCAAGAGTGATTGATATCAATGCTGCTCTCCAAGCAACATTAGCATGGGTTTCCTCGAAGGCATCCTCATCCAACACCACCAACCATTGTTAATGAATATGTTAGCAAAAATAACCTTATCCCTTCAACTTCCACCCAAATAAAGTGGCAAAGATGTGATCTGGGATGTTTGCTAACAATGGAGTGGTTTGGACTTGACCTTTTATTTTCCTGTTGAATAGATTAGCAGATAGAGAGAATAAAAAGATGTAATACTTGCTTGTAATCTCTTTCTTATTACCAATGAAAAATCCTGTTTCTCTAATCTTATTCATTGTGTTCTGCAAATTGTATGTTTATGAATTGTTCTTCAAAGAATTAAATCAAAGAAAATGAAAACTAATTAAAGTAATCATATAAGAAACAAATTCATCAACAATAACCACAATTAAATCAGAAACAGAACAAAGTACCAATTCGAGAAGTGTTTTGTTCTATTCGAGAAGTCTAGAACTCAGAGTACGAACCACAAATCAACAATACACTTATTAACAGTTGTCAAAAGCCCTATTTAGTCCAAAATTTTCAAATTATCCAAATGAAAATTTACCTTAGAGTACGAATCACGAATCAACAGCGTTTGTCAATTCTCCAACTTTATCACCGAAACCATTTCATAAATTGCACAGTTGTGAAAATA
This sequence comes from Saposhnikovia divaricata, assembly GCA_036435485.1. Lineage (NCBI taxonomy): Eukaryota > Viridiplantae > Streptophyta > Magnoliopsida > Apiales > Apiaceae > Saposhnikovia > Saposhnikovia divaricata. The sequence continues at coordinate 91,190,214 of CM071596.1, forward strand.
TGTGTGTGTGAAGCAGAGTTTACTGAATCAATTTTTAGAGCATCTAATTTTTCATAAAATACATAAAGTAAATCAATAAACACTGGATGCACAAACTGTCATAGTAAACACCGACTGTATGATGAAAGATAAACTCTGTAGTAATCAATCTATATACAGTAACATTTAATTTATTTTATACCCCCTCTATATATACATATATAATAATTTTTTTTAATTCTATTCATTCCAGTAATTAGAGGTTGGAACCAGTCACCAAAAATTCAAAAATTTTAGCCCTTATCATTTTGATAAGTTCCTGGGTCATCCTAGTATTTGACTAGTCACCAAAAAATCAGAGAATTTTAGCACATATTATATACCAATAAGTTCCTGGGTCATCCTAGTATCCAACATAATCTCAAAGGAGTATAACAACCTATATACATTTTCTTTGGGGTATTGCAGTAAGCATTTTAATCTACCAGAGTATAACTAACAGAGTTTAGAGTTCATCAACATCAGTAGTTATTCATGAAAGGCAATGCACACAGTATTTATAGACTCAGAGTTTAGGACAAAATAAACTAAGAGATGCTATAAATATAAACCAGTATCATGCTGTGTTAATTTTCTGTACAATCTAAGATTAGATCACAATAACTCAGAAAGATTCATGATTAATTGCTGAGAATCATGCTTCATACATATTTCTTCATTGGTGTTTTCATTCAGACAAAAATCAACTCAGAGTTCACAGAGTTTATCAACTTATTACCAGTGTATGACATACAGGCATGCTGACAGAGTTTAACAGAGTTTGACAGAAAAACATGTTAACAGAGTATGCAGAACAGAGTTTAATCAACAGAGTTCACTTAGCACTTAACCAATCAGGAAATATGAGTAATACATTACATAAGTAAAATTTGAATCTAACCAACATTCCTAGTCAGAACCAGAGACCATTCCTAGTTCATTGACCAGTCTTGTAAATGTAGCTTCACTCAATGGTTTAGTGAAGATATCTGCAAGCTGTTGTTCTGTAGACACAAAATGTAGTTCAATATTCCCTTCTTCCACATGTTCTCTGATGAAGTGGTACCTTATGCTGATGTGCTTGGTCATTGAATGCTGTACTAGATTACCTGTCATAGAAATAGCACTTTGATTATCACAGTAAATAGGAATTTTACTGTACCTCAATCGATAATCCAGCAATTGATTCTTCATCCACAAGATCTATGCACAACAGCTACCAGCTGCAATATACTCTGCTTCAGCTGTAGATGTGGAAATTGATTTCTGTTTCTTGCTGTACCAAGAGACAAGTCTGTCACCAAGAAATTGACAACTTCCACTAGTGCTCTTTCTGTCTATCTTGCAGCCTGCAAAGTCTGCATCAGAATACCCAAGTAGCTTGAAATCTGATTCTCTGGGGTACCACAGACCTAATGATATGGTGCCCTTGAGATACTTGAAGATTCTTTTCACAACTGTCAGATATGGCTCTCTAGGATCTGCCTGAAACCTTGCACAAAGATAGGTTGCATACATGATGTCAGGCCTACTAGCTGTCAAGTAAAGAAGAGATCCTATCATGCCCCTGTAGTTTGTCATATCCACTGAAACTCCTGTGTCTTTGTCCAATTTAGTTGCTGTTGCCATGGGAGTTGATGCAGATGAACAGTCAAGCATACCAAATTTCTTGAGAAGATTTCTGGTATATTTTGCTTGATTAATGAAGATACCATCATCTGTTTGTTTCACCTGTAGGCCTAGAAAATAACTAAGCTCTCCCATCATGCTCATTTGATATCTGGACTGCATGAGCTTGGCAAATTTCTTACAGAGTTTATCATTAGTAAACCCAAAGATAATGTCATCAACATATATCTGAACTAAAAGGAGGTCACTTCCTTGATTGAAATAAAATAGAGTTTTGTCAATTGTACCTCTGTTGAATCCACTTTCTAGAAGAAATTGAGCAAGTGTCTCATACCATGCTCTTGGTGCCTGCTTAAGTCCATATAGTGCCTTATCTAGCCTGTAGACATAATCTGGATATTTGGGGTCCACATATCCTGGTGGTTGTTCAACAAACACTTCGTCTTCAAGCTTTCCATTCAGAAAAGCACTTTTCACATCCATCTGGAACACTTTGAATTTCTTGTGAGAGGCATATGCTAGAAAAATTCTGATTGCCTCCAGTCTTGCAACTGGAGCAAATGTTTCATCATAGTCTATTCCTTCCTGCTGTGAATAACCTTTTGCTACCAGTCTAGCCTTGTTCCTTGTGATAACACCTTCGCTGTCAGTCTTGTTTCTGAAAACCCATTTAGTACCAACAATAGATCTGTTCTTTGGCCTTGGTACAAGGGTCCAAACTTCATTCCTTTCAAATTCATTCAACTCTTCCTGCATTGCTGTTATCCAGTCAGCATCTTGAAGAGCTTCTTCCACTTTCTTTGGTTCATTTTTAGATAAGAATGCATGAAACAGACATTCACTTGCAGTAGCACTTCTTGTTTTCACTTTTGCATCTGGATCACCAATTATCAAATCAGGTGTATGTGATTTAGTCCATTTCCTAGCAGAAGGCAAATGACTTCTGTCAGCATGTGATCCTCCCCCTTGATCCATGCTCTCCTGATTTTGTTGTGATCTTTCTTCATTTTCTGAGACTCCCCCTGAACTTGACTGCACAGAGTCAGAATTTGAATTTTCAGAGTTTGAATCATCAGAGTTTGATCCAGATTTTTCAGTTGACTCAGTATTAGTGTTTGAGTCTTCATCTTGATCATGCTCCCCTTCAACTGGTTCTTCCCTTTGTTGTGGTTGAGAAGTTTCTCCAGTGTTTACCAGTAGAGGTTCAGAGTTTGTTTCAACAGAGTCTATCAGAATTGTTTGATCAGAGTTTACTTCAACAGAGTTTAAATCTTCATTATCAAAGTTCAGTTGATCATATTCATCTTTGTCTTCAAGTCCAGTTATCTTCTTGTCATCAAAAGACACATGTATAGATTCCATGATCACTTTAGTTCACAGATTGTAAACTCTGAATGCTTTTGTTGACAGTGGATAGCCAACAAAAATTCCTTCATCTGCCTTTAGCTCAAACTTGGTCAACTGTTCAGGATGAGTCTTCAAAACAAAGCATTTGCACCCGAAAATATGAAAGTATTTCAGGTTAGCTTCTTTTTCTTTACCATCTCATACGGTGTCTTTCCATGCTTATTGATCAGTGTAGCATTTTGAGTAAAACAAGCAGTTTGAACAGCTTCTGCCCAGAAATAAGTTGGCAATTTTGCTTCATCAAGCATAGTTCTGGCAGCTTCAATCAAGGTTCTATTTTTCCTTTCAACTACACCATTTTGTTGTGGTGTACCAGGTGCTGAAAATTCTTGCTTCACTCCATTTTCCTTGCAGAATTCTTCCATTGTTGCATTTCTGAACTCAGTTCCATTATCACTTCTGATGATCCTGACTTTGTTACTTGATCCTTTGTCCAGAAGCTTCACATGCTCCATCAGAGTTAATGTAGTTTCATCCTTCTTTGCTAGAAAATACACCCAAGTGAATCTAGTGTATTCATCAACAATGACTAAAGAATATTTCTTCCTTGCTATAGACATAACATTTACTGGACCAAAGAGATCAACATGCAGAAGATGATAAGGATCAGTGATTGAAAATTCTGTCTTGCTCTTGAAAGATGACTTCCTTTGCTTGGCCTTTTGACAAGAATCACATAGGCCATCAATATTTAACAGAGCCTTTGGGAGTCCTCTTACAAGATCCTTTCTGATCAATTCATTGATGTTGTTCAAGTTCAAATGTGAGAGTTTCTTGTGTCACTTCCAACTCTCTTCACTAGACATTCTTGTAGACAGGCAAACAGCTTTTCCAACAGAGTCTATTAAGAGCTTGATTTCATAAATGTTGTTTTGCCTATGACCAACTAGAACAACCTTTCCTGTAGTTTTGCTGATAACTTCACAATATTCAGGTTGAAAATCTACATGATATCCCTTGTCACAGATTTGACTCACAGATAACAAGTCATGCTTGAGTCCTGGGACATGAGCTACATTGTTAATGATGACATTTCCAAGATTAATATTGCCATATCCCAATGTTCTTCCTACATTGCCATCACCATAGGAAACTTTTGGGCCATCCTTCTCCTCATAGTCTGATAGCAGGGCTTTATTTCCAGTCATGTGTCCTGAACATCCACTGTCCACGACTAGGGTTGCCTCCCTGTTGCCCTGCAATCACAAGCAATTACTGAGAATTAGATTTAAGGATCCAGACTTGCTTGGATCCTTTGACATTCTTAACTTTGTTAGCTTTTGCAGCGGAATTAACATTATCAGAGTTTGAGCTAACAGCATCAGTGTTTACACTTGCAGTATCAACTTTAACCCATTTCAGATTGGGTTTTAGTTCATAGTAATTATGAAAGATAGCATGATATTCTCTGCAAGTATAAATGGAATGTCAAGTGCTTCCACAGTGTGTGCATAAAGTCTGTGGCTTAGTTCTAGCAAAATCCTTCTTTTCCTTAGACTTGGAAGGTAAAGAATTTATATTTTTGTTTTTCTTGCAGAAATTTGCAAGATGCTTAGTACTGCCACAGTTATGACATGTCTTTCTTGGAGCATAACTAGCAAGCATTGGTTTATTTCCTGAAGTGATGCCTACTTTTCCATTTCTGTTCTTATTTGACACTCTCTGTTTCTTAACAGATTTTAACTCCTTCAGTTTATGTTTGAGTTGTTTATCTGTCATTGAACCAATATTAACCTGTTTAACACTAGTTTTTACTGGTTTACTTTTAACAGCTTCTTTTTCATTTTCAGACAAAAATTTACTGGTTCCATGTACAAAATGAGGCCTGATTTTAACTTGATTTTGAAATCTAAGTTCATCTTCCTCATTATAACCTAGACCAACAGTGTCTGTTTGAAAAATCTATTGAGTGTCCTTTCCAGAATTAGTCCAAGTCCTAATTTTCTTATTTTCTTCCTCCAACTCAGATTCCAGTTGTTTAAATTTCTGAAGCAAATCCTGTTCTATAGAAACAGCATCATCTCTCTCTTTCTGAACTTGTTGCATGTTTTCAAGTTTTTCTTCAACAAGTTTATTTCTAACCTTAAGTTCAGAATTTTCAGATTTTATCCTCTCATTCTCTAAAGTCTGATCCCTATAACTTATATGCAATGACTTAAGATAAATTCTTAATTGAGCAATGTCATCAATATTATAAGCATAGGTAGTTAGAGGTACCTGATTTTCAGAAGTTTCTGATTCAGTAGTAGCCATGAGAGCATAGTTCACTTCTTCATCAGAATCTAAAGTGTCTGCCCAATCTCTGCCTTTAGTGTAGAGTACCTTTCCAGTTTTACCCTTCTTACACTCAGGAGCATAGTGACCCATCTCCTTACACTTGTAGCATTGAATTTCAGACTTATCCTTCTTCCCCCTAGAATCTCTCTTATCAAACTTCCTGAAGCTTTTCCTGTCTTCATTTGAATCTCTAGAAAACCTTTTCCCTTTCTTGAAATTCTTGAAGGTCTTCACCATCAACACAGCCATTTTCCTCATTTCTTCTTCATCATCCTCAGAGTCAGATGATTCAGAAGAGTTTGAATCACAATCAGAGTTTGATGATTCACTTTCTGAGTGTATGACCAAAGCTTTTCCCTTCATTTTCCTTCTTGATGCCTCTATCTTCTGAGGCTTCTCTTCAACCTTAAGAGCAACAGACTTTGCCTTCCTTCTTGATCTCCTGTTTCTCTGCTCCATTTCCAATTCATGAGTTTTGAGCAGCCCATAGATTTCATCAATCTCTGTTTCAGCAAGATCATAGTTGTCTCTAATAGTGGTTGTTTTCACATCCCACTTTTCAGGTAGAGAAAGAAGAAACTTGAGATTAGAGTCTTCGAGATCATACTCTTTGTTGACCAATGACAGATCATTAAACAATTTACAGAATCTATCAAATGTATCTGTCATGGTCTCTTCAGGTTTAGCCTCAAAATGCTCATACTCTTGTGTGAGTATGTTTCTCCTATTCTTCTTAACAGCAGCAGTTCCTTGACATCTGACTTCAAGAGCATCCCATATCTCTTTTGCAGTGGTGCAGTTAATCACTTTGTTAGACATAACATTGTCTAAAGCACTATGTAGTAAATGCCTAACCTTTGCATCCTTAGCAATTGATAATAGATCTTCAGGAGTCATGTCCTTCTTTTCCTTTGGAACTATTTTAGCTTCTTCACCAGCAGCTGCAACAGATAGCTTTGTAGGATTGTGAGGGCCTTCATAAATCCTGTCAAGATATTCTGGATCTGTAGCCTCCAGAAACATAGTCATCTTGACCTTCCACATGGCATACTCTAATGGCCTCAGAATAGGAACCCTGATTGGTTCATAACGACTCACAGTAGTATGAGCCTTTTCAGAAACAGTAGGTGTTGGTGGAGGAATTGCTGACATGATTATTGTTGTGTTTGGATCTTAACCTGTAATAAAGTAACAGACTGGCTCTGATACCACTTGTTAGGCCGAATACACAATTAATAATCAAATTCGTATGAGAGTTTAACAAGTAAGACGTTTATATATGCACTTAAAAACTTCTGGTATTAAGAACCCTCTTCGTGATGTAAATTATCACAAAGAGCTGCTAGGTTACAATAAAGATAATTCATTACACGATACCCTTCTAGGGTTAACCTAACTGTATTTATAAAACATACAGCTTCGATACAATCTCTAATTGATATTCCTAACAATCAGCTATACAATGATATCAATTACAGATTGTCACACGTCTCCTAAGTCAACTCGATCTCTTTGATAGCTATCCAATCTTCAAATATATCGCTTCCATAATAAATCTTCAATCACTGTTGACTAGTAGACGCTGCCTCCAGACAGAGTTTGACAAACTCTGTCGAGCTTCCATCTGTCAGAGTTTACACTAAACCCTGACCGCTTCCAGCTAAACTCTGATAATTCACTGTAACACTAAAACACTGATTAAAACACATCAATTATATTTAACAAGACAGTTTCAATTTCAATTCAATTATTTTCAACTGTTTCTAGTCACAAACGATTATTTGAGAATTTTATTAACTACTAAAACAAATTTAACAAAGTTTTTAAATCAATTAATGATGGGATCTAGGGCAATTCAGGTTTACCATGCTTACACCAAACAAATCACAAAGGTATAGCTTTTTAATGGGATAAAGTAATTAAAGTAATGGTTAATCTTTTTCAAGCATTAACACTCTCAGAAATCTGATGATGTTTCCACACTCACCTTCAATTCCGCTAATTGTATGTAAGCCTCTAGTAGTAAAAATCTTTCGATCTATTACTCCTATTGCAATAAGTTAATCCATGATATTTCGCAATTACACACATTAAGAATTAAAACATATCAATCAGAATTACTCTCTACCCATCAATTTACTAATCAAATTAAGCCTAAATCATGGTGCAAACATGGCTTCCCTTAATACCCTAGAATTAAACTACTCACTCATGGTAGAATAAAAACTAACAATAATAATAATAAAGAAGAAAGCCATATTAAACATGTAATAATGATAGAGAAGATTAGAAATACCTTAAACTTGATAATAATGGAGAACAAAAGATCTAAGATTTAATTATAGCTTACAAAGATCAAGAAGAGAAATAAAACCTAGCTTGAAATAACGTACGTCCAGATATGATATGATATGTGTTACAATGCTATGATATGTATATCTATGTGATGATATGATTTTACAATGATATAATGTGTTTTTATAGGCCCTAAAAGTTTTATCCAACAAGGAAATACCTAATTTACATAACAAATTTGAAACAGGAAAGAATTGTAGAGTTTTTAGGAGAAAATTTAGAATGGACAGAATGCCCTCGAGGCCGCATCCTGGGATTTGAGGCCGCGGCCTCAAGCCAAATCTGCCCGCGGTTTTTCAGCATGCTATTTCCTTCGTTTTTCCTTCGTTTTGCCTCCGTTTCCTTTCGTTCTTTTTCTCAAAGTTTCCATACTTCAATTCCTTGCCTTGGAACCTTCATGGTGGCTCACAACAAGACTCCATTGTTCGTTCTTAACCTTGAATTAATCTCCAGAATTGACGAAAATTGCAACCTTATTCCAAAATGCTTAGAAACGATCCACAAATTCACATTTCCTCTCGTAACTTCATAAAATCATTCCTTCGAGTTAAAAAAAAACACCATAAAATCATTGAATAATGCTCGATTCTTCCAACATGGCAATTATTTATTTCCTGTCATAAAACACATCAAACACTTGTAAGAACCCTAATTTTTGGTAATATTTCCTTTTATTTAATATCTTGTGACATTGTCATTATGGAACCTTTCTAGTCATCCCTGTTGATTAATAGAATTTATTGTCTGATAAACTACGTTGTTGCATTTATTGTGTAAGATATACAGAGGGATTGTGAAGGAAAGAGTCTTATTGTTAGTAATATTTATAAAACTTGGGATTTGAGAATGGTTAGAGTATTAAAGGATTTATTAAGAATTATGACGAGGAATTATGAACATTCGAGGAATTTACACAATAAGTACTTAAGGAATTATAGGGGAAATCTCTACGCGACGAAATATTATTACGAGAGAATAATTAAGATACGATACGAAGTAAGGATTAAATGACAAGCATTGGTGGGAGAATAATATTACAAGGAAAGAAATTACATGCAAGTGCCATGTAACTAGCTAGTTAGGAAAAGAAACTAGAAAGCATAAAGTAGAAGTGAATAGTGACATGTGTGATGGGTGATGTACCTAGGGGACAATAGGGCATGGGGAGACAACCTAGACTCTAGCTTGGCAACATGTGAACTACACCTAATACCCACAATAATACATATCCTACTTATCATTTCATTACCTTTCAAAAAAAAACAAAGAGAAAACACCCCCCCCCCCCTTTTTAGAGCTCTCGGCCGAACTACAAGGAGAGAGAGAGAGATTTTATCTCCAACATTTCTTCATCTACAACCTCAAGCAAAAATCCTAGGGCTTCCTTGCATTATAATAGAGGTATGGTATCAATTTCATAGCATTCCATCCATTGATTCTTGAGATAAAAATTGTTGAAAGTTTAGAGGGGTGTTAACATAAGTTGTTATCTTTTAGATCTTGAAGGATTAAGGTTTGTGAGGGCTCATCCAAGTGTTCTTAGTTGTTGTAAAGCTCATCCAAGGTCTTTAGCTACTCAAGAAGGTATACAAATCTCAAACCCCCTTGGTTATGTAATGTTTATATAGTATGGTAGTAGATCCAAGTGTTTTAGGACTAATCTTGGATGTATATGTATTGGATAGCATTGATCTTGAGTTTTGATGTTGAGATTGTGATTTTTATGACTATGGTTAATATAAATATCTCCATGAGTGTTATGAGTCATGATCTAAGTGTATTAAGTGGTGATTATGTTATGGAAGTATGAAAAATGGTTGATCTAAGTAGTTTGAGCTTGCTGAGTTTGTCCAGGAACTTTGATCTGTGTTGTAGCACGATTTTGAACCCCCAAATGATGTCCCCTGATGTCCTACCTTATATTGTTCGAAAGATAATTGAATGTAGTTTCTGGAAATGTAAGGTTCATAGCTAGGTGATGTGTGGATTTTTAGTTATGGCCGGAGGAGTGAATTTTGTTTCTGGACTATGGACTGCATTAAGTGACCCCCTTGTGAACCCTGTTTAAACACCTTAATATATATGTGGGATCATGGAAAAGTTTGAGAATGTAGGTAATGCAGTGGTGAAGACCACCCAAAAGGAATTGGATTAAAATATGAATTTTTGGATTTTATAAAAATGTTAGAGTAAAATTCGCGCAATGGAAAAAGTCGATTAGTGGAACATGATTCTAGGGTTAGTGGTTATGATTCGAACGTGGTAATTAATTTAAGTCGAGTAAGTGACGAGCGTAATCGAGTGATGACATGGACCTATAGTGGAGTAAGGGAGTCATAAGACGAAGTCGTTAAGTTAATTTCGTACCCCCTTAAAACCCCGTAATTAAAGAGAAATTGTTAAGGTACTAACGAACGATTATTGTTTATGTATAGATTGTTCGAATCCGCACGCTCAACCACCCCAACCAAACCAAGGCAAGTTTACTTTTCAAAACTTATCCCTATACAAGGATTTTCACTGTTGTGTTTGTAGTTTTCAAATTATATCGAATGCTATGTTTATCGAAGTATTGATGCAATTGAGATTGAACAAGTACATGTATGCTTTTACCCCTTGAACTTAGATTGAAATGTTTTCTTCGGACAACGACTCTAGCAATAGAGGTCGTAGCGGTCCGTATATACTATTGACCGGGGAGCGGTATATTATTATATCGTATCTAGATTGCGAAAACCCGAAGGGTCATTCGGGTGGTATCGTATACTCAAATAACTATTGTTATATCTTCGTAAATACTCGAAACCCTATCTTGGATTAAAAGTTTATTTTATCGAATAATTATTTTATTAATTATTAATATTAAATCTTAAAATATTATTTATTAATTACTGTTCATTATTTAAAGACAAGTTAATCCAAGATACTTTTTAATTCTTTCAAACTCGAACTCTTTCGAACTCAAAACATTTTCGAAAACCCCCGGTCAGATTCTGCTTCTTGTATGATTTCAAGAATCATCGGTCGACTGATGTCGAACCTCAATTACTCTGTTTTCAATCAAAATCAAGTTTTAAAAGAAAAGAAAAAGGGACTCTGGCAGGTGTGGGAACCGTTGACGAACGATTCCCGGGATGTGTAAGCGGCCGTGAGCCAGGCGGTCCATCACTTATTATTCCGGCCCAGGTGTTGCCGAAGGATGATTACGGATGTAGTTTTCATCGAGGGTGATTACGGATGTAGTTTTCACCCGAGGGATAGTTACGGATGTAGTTTCTATCCTTCTACCGGTAGAGAAGACCCGCGGATGATTGGACTTGGATGTGGCGACTGATCATCGCCAATCCTTGTCAGGTTTTGTGTTTTCTTTAAGTCACATTCCTCCATTTTGGAAAAATGCTTTGACACTGCTTCTTAGGCTTTTGTGCCAAGTTGCTGATAGTGTTCCATTTTGATGAGAAAGATGTTGATTCAATGCAGTATCTAGAACTGCAAGGTTATTTTGAAAACGAGGGCACATATTGTTGCACCTTCGAGATTTATCAATTATGACAAGTGATTTTATAACTGATTGATACAAACAAATATATCAACTGCCAATCATATGAGATGTTATATTGCCTATCTTATATATATATTTCTTGCTGAGCTATAGTTGCTCACTCTTGCTTGTTTTCAAATTTTACAAACACAACAGCTAAGCGAAATGGCAAGACCCAGGCAGACTGTTCGAAAGCAGGTGACTAGACCCGAGCCACCACTTGAGATTCCACCGGTAGGCCCCATTAGCCGGATTGGTTGGCAGCTTTTGTTAGTTCGTTTTATTTATCAGTATGACCTGTACAAGGCAGTGTATCGTAACAAACTTTCAAGCCGCCAACTTCGCTTCATATCGAAGTGTTGCTGGTAGCATAAATACTATTTAATTCGGTCTGTAATAACTCTGATAACTTTATTACTGTTTAATCAATGTGTGACGTTTCTGAGGCTCTAACCTGTGTGTGTGAGTGTGGTGTGAGTTTATTGTGGGGTTGATGGCTGTGTTATATATATTATGTGCAAGAACAGGTATGTTATTAATGGAAAATGGACCGTGAGCGCCTAGATCTCCGACCCCGGATCTGGGGGCGTCACAGAAATGGTATCAGAGCGAGGTTACAGTTCTCAGAAATGATAGTAATTTAAGAAAGCAACCCTAATAATAATAACAATAACGATAACCTTAATAACAACCTTAATAATACTTAGAACTCTCATCGAGTTTGTAGTCGGGTTATCGGATATAGCCCTGACTTTAAGGCCCGTGAGGGAACTACTCCTAAACCCTTCTTTTATGGTTAGTGACCCACCTTATTTCCCTTGTGTAGATGGAGGAGATACCAGACCCTGAGGCTTTCGAGAGAGAGCATGATGAGGCCCTGATGCGAGAGACCGAGGATCCTGAGGAGGATATGAGTGCTGACTCCGAGCTTGGCCCCTGGATTATAGTGATAGAGAGTACTGATGATGAGGATCCCGTTGAGGAGCCCTTTGAGCCTGATCCCGAGCCAGAGCCTGTTACCCCATCTCCTGTAGCTACTGATGAGGAGAGTGTGAGATCCGGCGAGGGTCGTGTTGTGTCACCCCCACCTTCTCCACAGACATCTAGCCCTGTTTCATCGAACGGTGACTCCGAGGATGACACTTCTGGCGAGGAGGAGCTTGATCCTACCCCTGCTCCTGCTGCTGCTGCTGCACCTACTCCTGTTCCTGTCATACCACCTCCACCGGCGGACCTACCCCCAGTGTCGGGTACTGAGCATGCTTACGTGGTCCAGTTCCTGACCCAAGACTTACTATCTGCAGAGGCCCGACTTAACGAGGCGAGGCGGGCACTAGTGGAGGAGCGCGAGGCGCGCTTGAGGATCCAGGCTGAGATGAGGACCACTGTTGCTAGGAGGACTAGGGCTCGACTCCACAGGATTGAGATGAGGAGTCGCGATAGGATTCTTGGTTTAGGGATCCGCGGGGGCGGAGTGATCCAGGCTAGGGATGCTAGGCGTGTTGTGCGTCGTGCATTTACCCGAGTGAGGACCTTGCTCCGTCGCGGCGCGGCCCCGTGATGTGTTACTGATAGCTCAGTCCCCTAGGTTCAGATGACATTAGTGTGTCGATTTTGCGGGATAGTTGACTTGTGCAGTGGTATCCTTTCTGACCAGTGGATGAGTAGACTGACCTACAGATATGTAGATGTGACTTCGGGTAGTATGTATGGATGTAGCCTACCTTTGTGTAGACTGACTATTCGGATGATGTATTTGTATTTGTTCCACTTTTGCTAGAATTTGACATTGGAACTATGTATTTGGCTCTAACATCCAAACTTTGTGATAACCCTTGTACCGTACTCATTTAGTTTCAGTTTCCTTAATATTGCCTCAACTACTTTACCTTCCGATGCCATGCTTTACTGTTTTGATATCCAACTGTGATTATACAATTGCTACAAGCCGCAAATACAACCATACTGTTTCAAATTTACGATATGCGATTTCAAATTATTTTCTACAATTTCCAAAAATGTTCCTACAATCTTTAAAAATAAATTTTTCAAAAAAAAAATGTGTTTTGAAATTTTGGAAATTATTTTTGAGGTTTCAAAATTTTGAAAACTCTTGTAAATGTTTTCGCATCCCAAAGGGATCTTTCCCCCAAAAATGTTTGACATTTTATCTCCAACATCGGATTATTAAAACTTTTGCACTTCCACCCTTATGAGGAGGAACGATACGCTCCTGACCCGTGCAAACGCTGTCAGGTAATTGGAAAACCCTAACCCCTTTCTTGTTTTATTATCAGAATCATGCCACCTAGAAGAATGAACACTCGAGCCCACCCGATCAGTTCTGAGGGCCAGGGTAGCCACCATGGAGCCGGAGGCCACCAGAACCATGAAGGGGAGAATGTCAACCTGAGTGAGAATGAGGGCAACGATCATAACCTGTTTGATGACTCTGAGTATGAAGAAGAAGAAGCTGGTGATGATATCCGAGAGGTAGAACATCCTAGGGGAGGCCCTATGGAACAGTTCATGGAGTTACTTAGGAAGAACTTGGACCGTCCCCCAGTTCAGCAACCACCCCCGAATGCTAATGCTAATGCTTTCCGGAACTTCAAATCCCTGAAACCCCCAGAATTTAAAGGAACTGCTGACCCTGTCGAGGCAAGGGCCTGGCTGAAGGAAATGGAAAAATCTTTCGAGATACTAGGTGTCGCTGAGGAGCAGAAGACTGTTTTCGCCACTTACCTTCTGAAGGGTGAGGCGAACTATTGGTGGGAAGCTAAGAAGAATTTGGAAGGAAGAGGTGTGGTGACCTGGGAGAGATTTAGCGAGTTGTTCTTGGAGAAGTACTTTCCTAGGTTCATGGAGACACAAATGGAGCTAAAGTTTTTGGAGCTGAAGCAAGGAAACATGACGGTGGCCGAGTATGAGACCAAATTTTCTGAGTTGTCAAGGTTTGTGCCGGAATATGTGAACTCTGAGGCAAAGAGGGCCCGAAGGTTTCAATTAGGGCTAAAACAATGGATTCAGAATCGTGTGGCGGTTCTTGAGCTGACAGACTATGCCACCCTGGTACAGAAAGCGTCAATTGTTGAAGCTGGGAGTGAACAGATGCAGAAGGAGAGAGAAGGAAAGAAGAGGAAGTTGGATAGCCGAAAGGGAAACTCTGCTGGTGGGAGCTTTCCGAGCAAATTTAAGCGAGGAACGATGTCCCAACCAAGTGGGAACTTTGGAACCAAGAGAGCTGAAAGTTGGAGTGTGGGCCAAGGCGGCCGACCGCAGGGATCGTCTTACTCTACCCCATCCCGAGCCCAACCTCCAGAATGCAACAAATGTGGAAGGAAACATGCGGGCGTGTGTAACCTGCAAGATGTGAAGTGCTTCAAGTGTGGGCTGACAGGGCATTATGCTAACGCCTGTCGCGGAACTAGTAACAACCCGAGTGTCGGAGGTAATTGCTTCAAGTGTGGGAAACCAGGGCACCGAATGAGGGAATGTATGTCCTCTGGGCCAGTTGCATCAAGAGTGAGTGGAACTGCTTCTAACAAGGCCCCTACTGCAAGAACTTTTAACATGACGGTGCAGGATGCCGTGAGGAACACGGATGTGATTGCAGGTACCCTACTACTCAACTCAGTTAAAGTAAATGTTTTATTTGATTCGGGAGCTACCAAGTCTTTCATATCTCTAGATTTTGTATGTTAAATATAATTGATGTGTTTTGATCATTGTTTAAGTGTTACAGGGAGTTATCAGAGTTTAGCTGGAAGCAGTCAGAGTTTGTGTAAACTCTGACAGATGGAAGCTCGACAGAGTTTGTTAAACTCTGTCTGGAGGAAGCGCGTCTACTGTTCAACAGTGTTTAAAGATTAATTATGGAAGCGATATCTTTGAAGATTGGATAGCTATGAAAGAGATCGAGTTGACATAGGAGACGTGTGACAATCTGTAATTGATATCATTGTATAGCTGATTATTAGGAATATCAATTAGAGATTGTATCGTAGCTGTATGTTATATAAATACAGATAGGTTAACCCTAGAAGGGTATTGATAACGAATTATCATTATTGTAACCTAGCAGCTCTTTGTGATATTTTACATCACGAAGAGGGTTTGAAATACAAGAAGTTTTTTAAGTGCATAAACGCTTTTACTTGTTAATTTCTCATACAAAGTTGATTATTATTTGTGTATTCGGCCTAACAAGTGGTATCAGAGCCAATCTGTTACTTTATTACAGGTTAAGATCCAAACACAACAATAATCATGTCAGAAATTCCTCCACCAACACCTACTGTTTCTGAAAAGGCTCCTACTACTGTGAGTCGTTATGAACCAATCAGGGTTCCTATTCTGAGGCCATTAGAGTATGCTATGTGGAAGGTCAAGATGACTATGTTTCTGGAGGCTACAGATCCAGAATATCTTGACAGGATTTATGAAGGCCCTCACAATCCTACAAAGCTATCTGTTGCAGTTGCTGGTGAAGCAGCAAAAATGGTTCCAAAGGAAAAGAAGGACATGACTCCTGAAGATCTATCATCAATTGCTAAGGATGCAAAAGTTAGGCATTTACTGCATAGTGCCTTAGACAATGTTATGTCTAACAAAGTCATTAACTGCACCACTGCAAAAGAGATATGGGATGCACTTGAAGTCAGGTGTCAAGGAACTGCAGCTATTAAGAAGAATAGGAGAAACATACTCACACAAGAGTATGAGCATTTTGAGGCTAAGCCTGAAGAGACCATGACAGAAACATTTGATAGATTCTGTAAACTGATTAATGATCTGTCATTGGTCAACAAAGAGTATGATCTAGAAGACTCGAATCTCAAGTTTCTTCTTTCTCTACCTGAAAAGTGGGATGTGAAAACAACCACGATTAGAGACAACTATGATCTTGCTGAAACAGAGATTGATGAAATTTATGGACTGCTCAAAACTTATGAATTGGAAATGGAGCAGAGAAACAGGAGATCAAGCAGAAAAGGAAAGTCTGTTGCTCTTAATGTTGAAGAGAAGCCTCAGAAGAAAGAGGCAACAAGAAGGAAAATGAAAGGAAAAGCTTTGGTCATACACTCAGAAAGTGATTCACCAAACTCTGATTATGATTCAAACTCTTCTGAATCATCTGACTCTGAGGATGATGAAGAAGAAATGAAAAAAATGGCTGTGCTGATGGTGAAGACTTTCAAGAAAATGGGCTTCAAGAATTTTAAGAAAGGAAAAAGGTTTTCTAGGGATTCAAATGAAGACAGGAAAAGCTACAGGAAGTCTGATAAGAGAGATTCTAAAGGGAAGAAGGATAAGTCTGAAATTCAATGCTACAAGTGTAAGGAGATGGGTCACTATGCTCCTGAGTGCAAGAAGGGTAAAACTGGAAAGGTACTCTACACTAAAGGCAGAGATTGGGCAGATACTTCAGATTCTGATGAAGAAGTGAACTATGCTCTCATGGCTACTACTGAATCAGAATCCTCTGAAAATCAGGTACCTCCAACTACCTATGCTTATAATATTGATGACATTGCTCAATTAAGAATTTTTCTTAAGTCATTGCATATAAGTTATAGGGATCAGACTTTAGAAAATGAGAGGATAAAAGCTGAAAATTCTGAACTTAAAGAGAGAAATAAACTTGTTGAAGAGAAACTTGAAAACATGCAACAAGTTCAGAAAGAGAGAGATGATGCTGTTTGCAAAGAACAGATTTTGCTTCAGAAATATAAACAACTAGAATCTGAGTTGGAGGAAGCAAATAAGAAAATTAGGACTTGGACTAATTCTGGAAAGGACACTCAACAGATTTTTCAAACAGACACTGTTGGTCTAGGTTATAATGAGGAAGATGAACTTAGATTTCAAAATCAAGTTAAAGTCAGAACTAAATTTGTTCATGGAACCAGTAAATTTTTGTCTGAGAATGAAAAAGAAGCTGTCAAAAGAAAACCAGTAAAAA
This sequence comes from Saposhnikovia divaricata, assembly GCA_036435485.1. Classification (NCBI taxonomy): domain Eukaryota; kingdom Viridiplantae; phylum Streptophyta; class Magnoliopsida; order Apiales; family Apiaceae; genus Saposhnikovia; species Saposhnikovia divaricata. Next base: position 91,207,406 of record CM071596.1, read on the forward strand.
CTAGTGTTAATCAGGTTAATATTGGTTCAATGACAGATAAACAACTCAAACATAAACTGAAGGAGTTAAAATCTGTTGAGAAAAAGAAAGTGTCAAACAAGAACAGAAATGGAAAAGTAGGCATCACTTCAGGAAATAAACCAATGCTTGCTAGTTATGCTCCAAGAAAGACATGTCATAACTGTGGTAGTACTAAGCATCTTGCAAATTTCTGCAAGAAAAATAAAAATATAAATTCTTTGCCTACAAAGTCTGAGGTAAAGAAGGATTTTGCTAGAACTAAGCCACAGACTCTATGCACACACTGTGGAAGCACTTGGCATTCCATCTATACTTGCAGAAAATATCATGCTATCTATCATAATTACTATGAACTGAAACCCAATCTAAAATGGGTTAAAGTTGATACTGCAAGTGTAAACACTGATACTGTTAGCTCAAACTCTGATAATGTTAATTCCGCTGCAAAAGCTAACAAAGTTAAGAATGCCAAAGGATCCAAGCAAGTCTGGATCCTTAAAACTAATCCTCAGTAATTGTTTGTGATTGCAGGGTAACAGGGAGGCAACCCTAGTCGTGGACAGTGGATGTTCAGGACACATGACTGGAAATAAAGCCCTGCTATCAGAATATGAGGAGAAGGCTGGCCCAAAAGTTTCCTATGGTGATGGCAATATAGGAAGAACATTGGGATATGGCAATATCAATCTTGGAAATGTCATCATCAACAATGTAGCTCATGTCCCAGGACTCAAGCATGACTTGCTATCTGTGAGTCAAATCTGTGACAAGGGATATCATGTAGATTTCCAACCTGAATATTGTGAAATTATCAGCAAATCTACAGGAAAGGTTGTTCTAGTTGGTCACAGGCAAAACAACATTTATGAAATCAAGCTTTTGATAGACTCTGTTGGAAAAGCTGTTTGCCTGTCTACAAGAATGTCTAGTGAAGAGAGTTGGAAGTGGCACAAGAAACTCTCACATTTGAACTTGAACAACATCAATGAATTGATCAGAAAGGATCTTGTAAGAGGACTCCCAAAGACCGTGTTAAATGTTGATGGCCTATGTGACTCATGTCAGAAGGCTAAACAAAGGAAGTCATCTTTCAAGAGCAAAACAGAATCTTCTATCACTGATCCTCATCATCTTCTTAATGTTGATCTATTTGGTCCAGTAAATGTTATGTCTATTGCAAGGAAGAAATATGCTTTAGTCATTGTTGATGAATACACTAGATTCACCTGGGTGTATTTTCTAGCAAAGAAGGATGAAACTGCATTGACTCTGATGGAGCATGTGAAGCTTCTGGACAAAGGATCAAGCAACAAAGTTAGAATCATTAGAAGTGATAATGGAACAGAGTTCAGAAATGCAACAATGGAAGAATTCTGCAAGGACAATGGAGTGAAGCAAGAATTTTCAGCACCTGGTACACCACAACAAAATGGTGTAGTTGAAAGGAAAAATAGAACCTTGGTTGAAGCTGCCAGAACTATGCTTGATGAAGCAAAATTGCCAACTTATTTCTGGGCAGAAGCTGTTCAAACTGCTTGTTTTACTCAAAATGCAACACTGATCAATAAGCATGGAAAGACACCATATGAGATGGTGAAGAAAAAGAAGCCTAACCTGAAATACTTTCATATTTTCGGGTGCAAATGTTTCCTTTTGAAGACTCATCCAGAACAGTTGACCAAGTTTGAGTTAAAGGCAGATGAAGGAATTTTTGTTGGCTATCCACTGTCAACAAAGGCATTCAGAGTTTACAATCTGAGAACTAAAGTGATCATGGAATCTATACATGTTTCTTTTGATGATAAGAAGATAACTGGACTTGAAGACAGAGACGAATGTGATCAACTGAACTTTGAAAATGAAGTTTTAAACTCTGATGAAGGAAACTCTGATGAAACAATTCTGACAGACTCTGTTGAAACAAACTCTGAACCTCTATTGGTAAATTCTGGAGGAACTTCTCAGTCACAACAAAAAGGAGAACCAGTTGAGGGGGAGCATGATCAAGATGAAGACTCAAACACTGATACTGAGTCAACTGAAAAATCTGGATCAAACTCTGATGCTTCAAACTCTGAAAATTCAAATTCTGACTCTGGACAGTCAAGTTCAGGGGGAGTCTCAGAAAACGAAAATAGATCACAACAGAATCAGGAGAGCATGGATCAAGGGGGAGGATCACATGCTGATAGAAGTCATTTGCCTTCTGCTAGGAAATGGACTAAATCACATACACCTGATTTGATAATTGGTGATCCAGATGCAAAAGTAAAGACAAGAAGTGCTACTGCAAGTGAATGTCTATTTCATGCATTCTTGTCTAAAAATGAACCAAAGAAAGTGGAAGAAGCTCTTCAAGATGCAGACTGGATAACAGCAATGCAGGAAGAGTTAAATGAATTTGAAAGGAATGAAGTTTGGACCCTTGTACCAAGACCAAAGAACAGATCTATTGTAGGTACTAAATGGGTTTTCAGAAACAAGACTGACAGTGAAGGTGTTATCACAAGGAACAAGGCTAGACTGGTAGCAAAAGGCTATTCACAGCAGGAAGGAATAGACTATGATGAAACATTTGCTCCAGTTGCAAGATTGGAGGCAATCAGAATTTTTCTAGCATATGCCTCTCACAAGAAATTCAAAGTGTTCCAGATGGATGTGAAAAGTGCTTTTCTGAATGGAAAGCTTGAAGAAGAAGTGTTTGTTGAACAACCACCAGGATTTGTGGACCCCAAATATCCAGATTATGTCTACAGGCTAGATAAGGCACTATATGGACTTAAGCAGGCACCAAGAGCATGGTATGAGACACTTGCTCAGTTTCTTCTAGAAAGTGGATTCAACAGAGGAACAATTGACAAAACTCTGTTTTATTTCAACCAAGGAAGTGACCTCCTTTTAGTTCAAATTTATGTTGATGACATCATCTTTGGGTCTACTAATGATAAACTCTGTAAGAAGTTTGCCAAGCTCATGCAGTCCAGATATCAAATGAGCATGATGGGAGAGCTTAGTTACTTTCTAGGCCTACAGGTGAAACAAACAGAAGATGGAATTTTCATTAATCAAGAAAAATACACCAGAAATCTTCTCAAGAAATTTGGTATGCTTGACTGTTCATCTGCATCAACTCCCATGGCAACAGCAACTAAACTGGACAAAGACACAGGAGTTTCAGTGGATATGACAAACTTCAGGGGCATGATAGGATCTCTTCTATACTTGACAGCTAGTAGGCCTGACATCATGTATGCAACCTGTCTTTGTGCAAGGTTTCAGGCAGATCCTAGAGAGCCACATCTGACAGCTGTGAAAAGAATCTTCAAGTATCTCAAGGGCACCATATCATTAGGTCTGTGGTACCCCAGAGAATCAGATTTTAAGCTACTTGGATATTCTGATGCAGACTTTGCAGGCTGTAAGGTAGACAGAAAGAGCACTAGTGGAAGTTGTCAATTTCTTGGTGACAGACTTGTTTCCTGGTACAGCAAGAAACAGAAATCAATCTCCACATCTACAGCTGAAGCAGAGTATATTGCAGCTGGTAGCTGTTGTGCACAGATCTTATGGATGAAGAATCAATTGCTGGATTATGGATTGAGGTACAGTAATATACCTATTTACTGTGATAACCAAAGTGCTATTGCTATGACAGGTAATCCAGTACAGCATTCAATGACCAAGCACATCAGCATAAGGTACCACTTCATCAGAGAACATGTGGAAGAAAGAAATATTGAACTACATTTTGTCTCTACAGAACAACAGCTTGCAGATATCTTCACTAAACCATTGAGTGAAGTTACATTTACAAGGCTGGTTAATGAACTAGGAATGATCTCTGGTTCTGACTAGAAATGTTGGTTAGACTCAAACTTTACTTATGTGATGTATTAATCATATTTCCTGATTGGTTAAATGCTAAGTGTACTCTGTTGATTAAACTCTGTTATGCATACTCTGTTAAACTCTGTCAGCATGTCTGTATGTCATACACTGTTAATAAGTTTGATAAACTCTGTGAACTTTGAGTTGATTTTTGTCTGAATGAAAACACCAATGAAGAAATATGTATGAAGCATGATTCTCAGCAATTAATCATGAATCTTTCTGAGTTATTGAGATCTAATCTTAGATTGTGCAGAAAGTTAACACAGCATGATACTGGCTCATATTTATAGCATCTCTTAGTTTATTTTGTCCTAAACTCTGAGTCTATAAATACTGTGTGAATTACCTTTCATGAAGAACTACTGATGTTGATGAACTCTAAACTCTGTTAGTTATACTCTGATAAAATAAAATGTTTACTGCAATACCCCAAAGAAAGTGTATATAGGTTGTTATACTCCTTTGAGATTATGTTGGATACTAGGATGACCCAGGAACCTATTGGTATATAATATGTGCTAAAATTCTCTGATTTTTGGTGACTAGTTAAATACTAGGATGACCCAGGAACTTATCAAAATGATAAGGGCTAAAATTTTTGAATTTTTGGTGACTGGTTCCAACCTCTGATTACTGGAATGAAAAATAAAAAAAAAAAATAAAAAAAAAATGAATGAAAAAAAATGAAAAAAAAGGAATGAAAAAAATGTGTATATAAAGAGGGTATAAAATAAAAATTACTGTATAAAGTTCGATTACTTCAGAGTTTAGCTTTCATCATACAATCAGTGTTTACTATGACAGTTTGTGCATCCAGTGTTTATTGATTTACTTTATGGATTTTATGAAAAATTAGATGCTCCAAAAATTGACTTAGTAAACTCTGCTTTACACACACAAATACTCACAACTGTGCAATTTATGAAAGGGTTTCGGTGATAAAGTTGGAAAATTGACAAACGCTGTTGATTCGTGATTTGTACTCTAAGGTAAATTTTCACTTGGACAATTTGAAAGTCTTGGAGTAAGTAGGGTTTTTGACAACTGTTAATCAGTGGATAGTTGATGAATGTGTTCTTTATATGACTACTTTAATTAGTTTTCATATTCTTTTCTTGATGCATTTTCTTGAAGAACAGTTCATATAACACAAATAACAGTTGCAGAACACAATGAATATGATTAGAAAAACAAAATTTTCATTGATAATAAGAAAGAGATTACAAGCAAATATTACATCTTTTTGTTCTCTCTATCTGCTAATCTATTCAACTGAAAAGTAAAAGGTCCGTCCACACCACTCCATTGTTAGCAAAAATTCCCAGATCCCATCTTTGCCACTTTGTTTGGGTGGAAGTTGAAGGGATAAGGTTATTTTTGCTGACATATTCATTAACAATGGTTGGTGGTGGTGGATGAGGATGCCTTCGAGGAGAGCCATGCCAATGTTGCTTGGAGGGCAGCATCGATGTCGATCACCCTTGCAGGTTTCTCTCTCTCGAGCTCTTCCAGACCAGCATCCATTTGCAGCCACAGCGTCTCAAGCTGCCTTTCCCACTCAAATGCTTCAAACTCTTCATGCGTATAGCTGAAGATGTCTCTATTTTCGACAAGATGAAGGTTTTTCTCTTTGATGGTAAGGTTAGCCATTGTTTTTCAAGAGTATTTGGTTTGAAGGGTTTGTGATTTTACAGGGGAGACTGAAAGGTTAAAGGTTTAATGAAATAATCTGATCAAGTCTCTAGGCCTTAAATAGAGATGGGTAAGAACGAAGTCCTTAATCGCTTCGTATTCTGGTTATTAAAGGCAACAGGTAAACGATTCAAATTCTGATTTTACTTGGGTCCAGATATTTTTTTAAGAGTATTATTTGATTTTTGTTAAAATAAAATATTTTAATGTTTTAATTTTAATATACTCTTTTTAAAAATAGGCGCACATGACCCACTCGCCCTTAATGTGTCCCACTTACCTATTATCGTGTCCCACTACACATTAATCAAGGAACTGATTGAGTGTTTGTTACATAAGAGATTGAGTTTTTATTAATTTAATCACTTTTGTGTCCAAACGAGTTTGCTTTATTGTTACTCTCACAGTTTTCTTATTTTTCTCTTGGGCACTCACGCAAACACCTTTTCTACATACACATCTTTTGGAAATTCTTGGAAATTCTTAAGTCAATGGCATCTAAAGCATTCACTGCTCTTGGCTTACGGTTTGTTCCTAATAACTATGAAGCTCCACTCTATCATGAACGCGTTCCAGAATCGTTTCATCTCATGCAGAACTTTTTGAGGGATTCAGAGATTGGACAAGCTCTGACTGGACCTGCTACTCTTTCTGCGTCTCAAATTGCTTCATTCTGGCAGAATTCAGTTTATGTGGATGGAGGAGAAAGTGGAACTCCTACCATTATCTTCACTTACGAAGACCAAGATCATGTGATTACTCCACAGACCGTACGAGATACAATGGGGTTTGATACACATACTTCTTATACTCTCGTTAATGAAACTTATCTGAGAGAGATGCTACAAGAGATAGGTTACATGGAATCTCTTGACAAGCTCGGCAGTATAAAGAGACCAAATCTCAGAAAAGAATGGAATTTCTTCTTTGATTGCATAACGAGGACGTTCCAGAAGAAAGTCACAAACTGGGATGCCATTCCAATGGATAGTCTCCAAATCGGGTATTCTCTGCTCTATGGTATTAATTTTGATTTTGGTCGACATGTTTTGATGAGCTTAGGTGATAAATTGTCAGAGTCTACCACTGTCTACTATGCTCGTTTCTGTCAAATGTTGTTCAATGCATGTGTACCTGGTCTTGTAATTGATGAAACTGATAAAGTTGATCCTTTTAGAGTCAATAAGCGTATATTCTCTGATATGACTAACAAGGATGTTGGCAAAGAAAATCTCCCAGCTTTTGTCATGCCTCTTGCTCTGCGGAATTTTCTTAATCAACCACAAGAACCAAATCAACCAGAACCACAACAAGATGAACCTGAACATCAACCTGAACAACAACCTGACCCACACAATGAACTTCAACCATCACCAAACACTGAATCACCTGCAAAGCAATCTTCACCCACTTCAAACACAAACTCTGATTCTCCATTAAAATCAAAGTCTAAATCTCAAGGCGTTAAGAAAGCACTTGCTGAACGACATGCCAGTCTAAGGCAGGCGGAAGAGACAAAGAGGAAATCAAAAAGAAAATCTCCTGAAGCTGTTTACACTAGAAAAGGGAAAAGACTGAAAGCTCGAGCAAACATGCCTAAGTCACCACCTTGTGAAGAGGATTCAGATAATGTACCTCTAGCAAAACGAAGAAAAGTGATATTCTCTGATTCTGTGGATGAAGATATTGAAGCTCCAGAGGTTGTTTCACAGCAAACACCTCCTGTTGAGGTTGAGAAAGATGCAATACCTGCAGAGGATAAAATGCCTGCAGAAGAGGATGCAAGAGATGATGTTTCTCCAATAAATGCTGTTCCTGATTCATTTATGCCATTATCTGATCCTATCTCTAATATTGGTGTAGCTGATCAACCAACGTCTGTTCCTTCTGAAGCTGTGGCATCTCATACTGAGATAATATCTGATGCTCACCACACTGTTGAAGAAGGTGAAGAAATTGATCAGGCAATCAAAGTAACTTCTCAGTCAATGTTTGTTGCTGAACCTGAGCAACATGAAGAAAATCCTGAAAAGTCTACAGAAGATATTGCTAAACCTATGGCTGAAGATGAACCAGTTAAAGCTACAAGTGTTGAAGCTGAAGGTGACAGTAGTGCAAACTCTGATACTTCTCTGAGTGCACCAGTACAAACTGATGATAAACATACACCTTTTTCTCAGCCTTGTACTTCTCATGAAGCTGAGAGAGCACAATTTGCCAAGAATGCTGCTGAATGGTACAAAGAAGATTGTATTTTTTCATCTGGAAGAGCAGCTAAGTTTGTTAAGCAAAGTGCTGATACTATCTCTAATCCAGAGATTCTTTCTTGCTTGAAAGCAACTATAGTTCAAGTTAAAACTCTGGATAGACGATTTGATGATACTAATTTGGCAATCACTTCTTTGCGAAATGAGGTTGTAGCTAGAGAGATGAAAATGGAAACACATTCAAAACTAGTGACTACAAAATTCTCTAAAGCTCAAGACAATATCCTTGCCAGACTGAGTAAAGTTGAAGAGAACCAGTCTGATTTATCTGCTAAAATTGATTCTATTACTACCTCCCTGGAGTTAATTACTTCTATCCTTATGCCTGATGATGTCAAAAAGGGGGAGAGAGTTGTCAGAAGGGATAGTGCTGGAGATGGAGGGGCAAGTAACAAAGGAAAGAAAAAGGCTGAGGAGGTTCAAACTCTGAGAACTAGTAAGTTATCCAAATCACAGTCTGTTGGGAGAAATACTCAAGGAACTTCAAGGACCAAGAGTTTACTGTTATCTTCAAATCCACAAACTGATGAAGAGTTGGCTGCTAAGTTGTTCATTGAAGAGAATGAGGAAGGAGTAACGATTGAGGACATTGAAGCTGAGGAAAAGAGTTTACAAGAAGAACATCTTAAAGCTTTAAAGTCTGATAAGGTACAAAAAGAAAAAGCTCCTAGGCCTGTTCTTAAAGGCATTGTGATCAAGGAAAATGTTGATGCTGATCAAAGATCATATTTATCTAAGAAATCAACGGAAGCTGAAGCTAAACTCAAGCTGAAAGGCATTGCTATGGAAGGAGAAGATTCAAAGAAGAAAGATACAACCTCTGTTTCTACACAAGTTGTACAGAAGAAAGAAAACACAACCTCTGTTGCTATACAAGTTGTGTCTAGACCTCTATCTTCTCAGTTGAAATCTGTTTTTGGTAAAGGAACAATTTCTGATCCAAATGTGTTATCTGGAGTCTCAATGAATATTTCTGATGGAAAAGCTTTATCTGGCAAGATTGGAAATAATAAGGCTGGACTAGGCTCACATAGAGACAGAAGGCAATATACTGGTCCTAGAGATCCTTCTTCACTGGCTGTTCCAGGTCGTGGTGTACCTCAAGAGAGTCTGGATAGACTGGAATCAGTGCAGTTGGTTCATCAGAAGAGTTTAGACAAAGATTTTCTTCTATACTTCATGGCTGATGGGACAGTATTCAAAGTTGGTGAGGATGATATCGGCTTGAAATATTGGGAAGAACTAGAGTATGTTCTATATCTTCTCAAGGTGAATAGTCGAAGGACTCAATCTGTTGCCAATGTACTCAGACAGAAGATGACTCAGAATCTGGCTATTAGAGGACAGAAATACAACAGCAGATATATTCCTAAGTACAGGGATTATCAAGGCAATCTCATTGAAATGAAGAAAGGTACTGCAAAGTTAAAAAATGATTTGGGAATCACAGTACTTGACTTCAATACTCAGGCAGAAAAAGACAGATTTATCAGACTGGGTAATGAAATGAGAAGAAACAAGATTTATGATCTTAGGGCTGCTATTTACCAAACAGATGAAAGTGATCTTCAACTCAGAGAAATCAAAGAAGCAATGAAGATTGAACTTGAAAATGCAGAAAGAAGATTGCTGATTGATTATCTCAGAACCATGCCAGATCTTGAAATGATTAGAGATTGAAGTTCTGTAAGAATTTTCTTATTCTCTATAGTTTTTAAGCTTAAACTCTGAATCTGTATAAACACTGTATTTATCTATTTGTTTTGACATCATCAATTACTGTCATTAACTTGTACATTTTTGATAATGAACAAGTTGGGGGAGATTGTTAAATATAATTGATGTGTTTTGATCAGTGTTTAAGTGTTACAGGGAGTTATCAGAGTTTAGCTGGAAGCAGTCAGAGTTTGTGTAAACTCTGACAGATGGAAGCTCGACAGAGTTTGTTAAACTCTGTCTGGAGGAAGCGCGTCTACTGTTCAACAGTGTTTAAAGATTAATTATGGAAGCGATATCTTTGAAGATTGGATAGCTATCAAAGAGATCGAGTTGACATAGGAGACGTGTGACAATCTGTAATTGATATCATTGTATAGCTGATTATTAGGAATATCAATTAGAGATTGTATCGTAGCTGTATGTTATATAAATACAGATAGGTTAACCCTAGAAGGGTATCGATAACGAATTATCATTATTGTAACCTAGCAGCTCTTTGTGATATTTTACATCACGAAGAGGGTTTGAAATACAAGAAGTTTTTTAAGTGCATAAACGCTTTTACTTGTTAATTTCTCATACAAAGTTGATTATTATTTGTGTATTCGGCCTAACATTGTATGTCAGTTAGGCCTTAAGACTGAACCATTGAAAGACAGATTGCAAATAGAGATAGCTAATCATGAAATTATTCCCGTTTGCCAAGTATGTCCAGGTTGTGACTTAGAAATAGAAGGGCGACACTTTCGGGTAGACTTAATACCTTTTAAACTAGGGGAGTTTGACGTAATAGTAGGTATGGATTGGTTAACAACCCACGGAGCCCAGATTGATTGTGTCAAGAAGAAAGTAAGTTTGAGACTGCCAGGGGACGAAGAGGTAGTGTTTAGTGGGAAACGGCAAAACCAAAAGTTCCTGACTATGATTCAAGCTAAGAAGTTGTTACGTAAAGGATGCGAAGCCTATTTAGCCTACGTGAAGGATACCAAGAAGGAGGCACCAAACCTGCAGGAAATCCCTGTTGTTAACGAGTTCGCGGATGTATTTCCGGACAATCTTCCCGGACTACCACCCGATAGGGACATCGAGTTTGCTATAGACTTAGTTCCGGGTACGGCCCCAATTTCGAAAGCCCCATATCGGCTAGCCCCAGTGGAGATGAAAGAGCTGGCCACTCAGTTACAAGAGTTGCTGGATAAAGGGATGATAAGACCTAGTGTGTCACCGTGGGGAGCCCCGGTGTTATTCGTGAAGAAGAAGGACGGCAGCATGAGATTATGTATAGATTACCGGGAGTTGAACAAGGTGACTATAAAGAATAAGTATCCCTTGCCCAGGATAGATGACCTGTTTGACCAATTGAAAGATGCAGTTTATTTCTCTAAGATTGATTTGCGGATCGGGTACCACCAGTTAAAGATTAAACCATAAGATATACCAAAGACGGCCTTTCGCACCCGGTATGGACACTATGAGTTCCTAGTGATGTCGTTTGGGTTAACGAATGCCCCTGCAGCTTTCATGGACTTAATGAATCGAGTCTTCAAGAAATACTTGGACAAGTGCGTTATAGTCTTCATCGATGATATTTTGATTTATTCCAAGACGAAGGAGGAACATGCAGAGCACTTGAGGATTGTATTGAGAGCATTGAGAGAAGAAAAGTTGTACGCTAAGTTCTCGAAGTGCGAATTTTGGTTGAAGGAAGTTCAGTTTTTAGGGCATGTGATTAGCGAACAAGGCATTCTAGTGGACCCAGCCAAAATAGAGGCTGTATCAAATTGGGAGAGACCAACCACTCCGACAGAGGTGAGAAGTTTTATAGGGTTGGCTGGCTACTATAGGAGATTTGTCCAAGACTTTGCCAAGATAGCAGCCCCTTTGACCCGACTAACTCGCAATACCGAGAAGTTTGTGTGGACTGAAAAATGCGAAGAGAGCTTCCAAGAGTTGAAGAAGAGGTTGGTGACAGCACCAGTACTAGCCCTACCTGATGATAAGGGAGATTTTGTGATTTATAGTGACGCATCCCATAAAGGTTTAGGGTGTGTGCTTATGCAGCACGGTAAGGTGATTGCGTATGCGTCCAGACAACTTAAGGAATATGAGATAAGATACCCCACCCATGATTTGGAGATAGCGGCGATAGTTTTCGCTTTGAAGATCTGGAGACATTATCTTTACGGAGAAAAGTGTGAAATCTACACAGATCACAAGAGCTTAAAGTACATATTCACTCAGAAAGAGTTAAACATGAGGCAGAGAAGATGGTTAGAGCTAATCAAAGATTATGATTGTGAGATTCATTATCACCCAGGGAAGGCCAACGTAGTGGCCGATGCACTTAGCCGAAAGGAGAAACTTAAGATGATAACGTCAGTGGACGAGTTGATCAAGGACCTTGAGAAACTAGAGATTGAAGTGAGGTTACCAGGAATTGGACAAGAGAGTCTAATGGAAATAAGAGTCCAACCACCGCTATTGGAAAAGATTAAGTTATGCTAGGAAAAGAAGATAGAAGAAGAAAAGAATTCGATGGAGAAAATTTTGACCGGCGAAGAAATTAAGTGTGAGAAGGACGGGAATGGAATTATGAGGTACGCATCTAGGATATGGATCCCGAACGTTCAAGAATTAAAAGACGAGATTTTGCAAGAGGCTCATAGTTCGAGGTACTCAATTCACCCTGGAGGCACTAAGATGTATAGAGATCTGAGAGAACACTATTGGTGGCCTAATATGAAGAAGGACGTGGCAGAGTGGGTAAGTAAATGCTTGACATGTCGAAGAGTGAAGGCCGAACACCAGAGGCCCAGTGGATTGTTGCAACCCTTAGAGATACCCGAGTGGAAATGGGAGCAGATTGCGATGGACTTTGTGGTCGGATTACCAAGGACCAGGACTAATCATCATGCCATTTGGGTAATTATCGATAGGTTGACCAAGTCAGCACATTTTCTTCCAATCAACGAGAGATATACTGTCGACAAGCTGGCAGATATTTACTTAAAGGAGATTGTGGTTAGACATGGGGTCCCTGTGAGCATTGTATCAGATAGAGACCCAAGATTCAACTCCAGGTTCTGGAGAAGTTTTCAGGATTGTGTGGGGACCAAGTTAAACATGAGTACTGCATACCATCCCCAAACAGACGGACAGAGTGAGAGAACCACCCAGACCATCGAGGACATGTTGAGGGTATGTGCCATTGATTTTAAGGGAAGTTGGGATGACCACTTGCCGTTGATCAAATTTTCCTACAACAACAGTTACCATGCGAGTATAGGCATGCCCCCATATGAAGCTTTATACGGACGAAGATGTCGGTCTCCCTTGTGTTGGGAAGAAGTTGGAGAGCGGAAGATTTTAGGGCCTGAACTAGTCCAACAGACAAGAGAAACTATTGAGCTCATAAGAGGACGGCTGGTAGCGGCCCAAGACAGACAGAAGAAGTATGCGGACCAGACCCACAAGGACAAAGAATATGAGGTAGGAGTGTTTGTGATGTTAAAGGTATCGCCGTGGAAAGGATTGATGAGATTTGGTAAGAAGGGAAAACTAAGCCCGAGATTTATTGGACCTTTTGAGATCTTGAAACGAGTTGGGAAGTTGGCCTACGAATTGGCTTTACCCCCGAGCTTACAGCAAGTACATAATGTGTTCCATGTGTCCATGCTACGACCATACCATACCGACTTCCGACATGTGATAGAACATGACCAAGTGGATTTGCAACCAGACTTAACATATGTCGAGCAACACGTAGAAATCATGGATAGAAAAGAACAGGTGCTGAGGAACAAGGTTGTCAAGTTAGTGAGAGTTTTGTGGAGGAATCAGAATGTCGAAGAATCAACATGGGAACTAGAGAGCGCGATGCGTGAAAAGCACCCCCAGCTGATTTCAACCTGATTCCGGGACGGAATCCTTTTAAGGAGGGGAGGCTGTAAGAACCCTAATTTTTGGTAATATTTCCTTTTATTTAATATCTTGTGACATTGTCATTATGGAACCTTTCTAGTCATCCCTGTTGATTAATAGAATTGATTGTCTGAGAAACTGCGTTGTTGCATTTATTGTGTAAGATATACAGAGAGATTGTGAAGGCAAGAGTCTTATTGTTAGTAATATTTATAAAACTTGGGATTTGAGAATGGTTAGAGTATTAAAGGATTTATTAAGAATTATGACGAGGAATTATGAACATTCGAGGAATTTACACAATAAGTACTTAAGGAATTATAGGGGAAATCTCTTCGCGACGAAATATTATTACGAGAGAATAATTAAGATACGATACGAAGTAAGGATTAAATGACAAGCATTGGTGGGAGAATAATATTACAAGGAAAGAAATTACATGCAAGTGCCATGTAACTAGCTAGTTAGGAAAAGAAACTAGAAAGCATAAAGTAGAAGTGAATAGTGACATGTGTGATGGGTGATGTACCTAGGGGACAATAGGGCATGGGGAGACAACCTAGACTCTAGCTTGGCAACATGTGAACTACACCTAATACCCACAATAATACATATCCTACTTATCATTTCATTACCTTTCAAAAACAAAACAAAGAGAAAACACTCCTCCCCCCCCTTTTTAGAGCTCTCGGCCGAACTACAAGGAGAGAGAGAGAGAGAGAGATTTTCTCTCCAACATTTCTTCATCTACAACCTCAAGCAAAAATCCTAGGGCTTCCTTGCATTATAATAGAGGTATGGTATCAATTTCATAGCATTCAATCCATTGATTCTTGAGATAAAAATTGTTGAAAGTTTAGAGGGGTGTTAACATAAGTTGTTATCTTTTAGATCTTGAAGGATTAAGGTTTGTGAGGGCTCATCCAAGTGTTCTTAGTTGTTGTAAAGCTCATCCAAGGTCTTTAGCTACTCAAGAAGGTATACAAATCTCAAACCCCCTTGGTTATGTAATGTTTATATAGTATGGTAGTAGATCCATGTGTTTTAGGACTAATCTTGGATGTATATGTATTGGATAGCATGGATCTTGAGTTTTGATGTTGAGATTGTGATTTTTATGACTATGGTTAATATATATATCTCCATGAGTGTTATGAGTCATGATCTAAGTGTATTAAGTGGTGATTATGTTATGGAAGTATGAAAAATGGTTGATCTAAGTAGTTTGATCTTGCTGAGTTTGTCCAGCAACTTTGATCTGTGTTGTAGCACGATTTTGAACCCCCAAATGATGTCCCCTGATGTCCTACCTTATATTGTTGGAAAGATAATTGAATGTAGTTTCTGGAAATGTAAGGTTCATAGCTAGGTGATGTGTGGATTTTTAGTTATGGCCGGAGGAATGAATTTTGTTTCTGGACTATGGACTGCATTAAGTGACCCCCTTGTGAACCTTGTTTAAACACCTTAAAATATATGTGGGATCATGGAAAAATTTGATAATGTAGGTAATGCAGTGGTGAAGACCACCCAAAAGGAATTGGATTAAAATATGAATTTTTGGATTTTATAAAAATGTTAGAGTAAAATTCGCGCAATGGAAAAAGTCGATTAGTGGAACATGATTCTAGGGTTAGTGGTTATGATTCGAACGTGGTAATTAAATTAAGTCGAGTAAGTGACGAGCGTAATCGAGTGATGACATGGACCTATAGTGGAGTAAGGGAGTCATAAGATGAAGTCGTTAAGTTAATTTCGTACCCCCTTAAAACCCCGTAATTAAAGAGAAATTGTTAAGGTACTAACGAACGATTATTGTTTATGTATAGATCGTTCGAATCCGCACGCTCGACCACCCCAACCAAACCAAGGCAAGTTTACTTTTCAAAACTTATCCCTATACAAGGATTTTCACTGTTGTGTTTGTAGTTTTCAAATTATATCGAATGCTATGTTTATCGAAGTATTGATGCAATTGAGATTGAACAAGTACATGTATGCTTTTACCCCTTGAACTTAGATTGAAATGTTTTCTTCGGACAACGACTCTAGCAATAGAGGTCGTAGCGGTCCGTATATACTATTGACCGGGGAGCGGTATATTATTATATCGTATCTAGATTGCGAAAACCCGAAGGGTCATTCGGGTGGTATCGTATACTCAAATAACTATTGTTATATCTTCGTAAATACTCGAAACCCTATCTTGGATTAAAAGTTTATTTTATCGAATAATTATTTTATTAATTATTAATATTAAATCTTAAAATATTATTTATTAATTACTGTTCATTATTTAAAGACAAGTTAATCCAAGATACTTTTTAATTCTTTCAAACTCGAACTCTTTCGAACTCAAAACATTTTCGAAAACCCCCGGTCAGATTCTGCTTCTTGTATGATTTCAAGAATCATCGGTCGACTGATGTCGAACCTCAATTACTCTGTTTTCAATCAAAATCAAGTTTTAAAAGAAAAGAAAAAGGGACTCTGGCAGGTGTGGGAACCGTTGACGAACGATTCCCGGGATGTGTAAGCGGCCGTGAGCCAGGCGGTCCATCACTTATTATTCCGGCCCAGGTGTTGCCGAAGGATGATTACGGATGTAGTTTTCATCGAGGGTGATTACGGATGTAGTTTTCACCCGAGGGATAGTTACGGATGTAGTTTCTATCCTTCTACCGGTAAAGAAGACCCGCGGATGATTGGACTTGGATGTGGCGACTGATCATCGTCAATCCTTGTCAGGTTTTGTGTTTTCTTTAAGTCACATTCCTCCATTTTGGAAAAATGCTTTGACACTGCTTCTTAGGCTTTTGTGCCAAGTTGCTGATAGTGTTCCATTTTAATGAGAAAGATGTTGATTCAATGCAGTATCTAGAACTGCAAGGTTATTTTGAAAACGAGGGCACATATTGTTGCACCTTCGAGATTTATCAATTATGACAAGTGATTTTATAACTGATTGATACAAACAAATATATCAACTGCCAATCATATGAGATGTTATATTGCCTATCTTATATATATATTTCTTGCTGAGCTATAGTTGCTCACTCTTGCTTGTTTTCAAATTTTACAAACACAACAGCTAAGCGAAATGGCAAGACCCAGGCAGACTGTTCGAAAGCAGGTGACTAGACCCGAGCCACCACTTGAGATTCCACCGGTAGGCCCCATTAGCCGGATTGGTTGGCAGCTTTTGTTAGTTCGTTTTATTTATCAGTATGACCTGTGCAAGGCAGTGTATCGTAACAAACTTTCAAGCCGCCAACTTCGCTTCATATCGAAGTGTTGCTGGTAGCATAAATACTATTTAATTCGGTCTGTAATAACTCTGATAACTTTATTACTGTTTAATCAATGTGTGACGTTTCTAAGGCTCTAACCTGTGTGTGTGAGTGTGGTGTGAGTTTATTGTGGGGTCGATGGCTGTGTTATATATATTATGTGCAAGAACAGGTATGTTATTAATGGAAAATGGACCGTGAGCGCCTAGATCTCCGACCCCGGATCTGGGGGCGTCACAACACTAATTAAATCCATACGATTATTCGCAAAAGCACCGAAAATGTGGGAACAAAATCCTAAAAAATATATATATAATACACTCTATCAAATATCCCATCACTTAGCACTTTGCGCGTCTTCGTGCAAACTAACATAATAATTATACTAAATAATTAGTACCACTTCTGTAGGTGATCACGATTGCATTTGGCATATGCAACAAGCCCTTTAAACCCCTAGGCGGCCCTAGTGGACGAGTAAGGTCTCGTGAGGGTTTATAGTAAATATACCCACAAAATTCATGTAGCTCATGCAAAAGACCACACATCAACACAACACCACACACACCCGTCCTCTCATGCCACTTCAGCTTAAGAATCAAAATGAAAATGCAATGCCTTGGTGTCTAAAGTATAAATATCCACATAGTCTACTTGTAAGAACCCCAAATTTTGGATATAATTAAAAACTTTTTATTATGTACTGAGGTAATGGTGAATAGTGATTACGATTACGATGTAACGATTGAGATAATGAATGAAATGAGTAGATTTGGATTCAAATGCTTATATTTCATGAAGAATGCTATTGGTTGACAATCTAGATAAGAATTATCTATCTCCTAGGAAATTAAGATTTGATCATTCCAAGGGGGAAGGTTATTCTTATGTCATCCAAATCGAGATCTGTTATCAGTCCAGTGGTTCCGTAAAAGGGTTAAGGAACGATTGAAAGAGAACCGGGACTTTATATAACCCTAAAAGAATAAGTAAAGAATAAGTGATGAATAGTGATTTTGGTGGACGTAGGAATATTATTAGACGACGCTATATAGAAGTACCCGGAACGAAATTCTGAGTTCGTATTAGTGATCCAGGGGGAAAAAGAGTGTATGTAAAAGCTGTCGGATTCTGAAAAATAGCACTTTTACTTTCCCCGAGATTTCCCTGGACACTGAAAGACTTAAGGAATTATTGAAGGGATTTAAGGAAAATAGGTTCAAGAATTATTAAAGAGAATGGAGGATGATAGTATAAATATTAAGACGGTTTCCGGTAAAACCCTAACTAGAAACGAATGAGTTATTCCTCCGAACGATCAATCAAATTAAGTAATAACCGGACAAAGAGACAAGCAGAGAGCCAAGATACATGCATGTGCAAATAGATAAGATCAAGTAACTAAGTAGTTACAAAGTAACTAGCATCTTTAGAAACCAAATCACTTAGTTAGCTTGCATGACACCTTTCCACCACAAAATCACAACACTTGTCCCTTGGATTGCATCATATATGAGCAAAGCACTTTAATAAAGTAGCTTTATGCTAGATATTATCATCAATAATGTATTTTGGACAAGGATGAGATCAAAGCAAGCAAAACAAACTCCATTCCTCTCATTCTCTCAAACTGTCCAGCAGAAACACTCTCCAAAGACAAATTCATATCTCCATTTCTATCCATGATAAAATCACCAAATTTTAACCATAGCCTCTCCACTCCATGGGTAATATTCGCTCAAAATTTCATATCCAACAAAGTAGTATAGCCTAGTCAAATCCATGCTCAAAGTTGAAGAAGCCAAACTGATCTGTGCTTGACAGTTTCTGTCCAGAGGAGAAAGGGGGCTCAAAACCCTAGCTAGGAAGCTTCAAATCTGATAATCTAGGACTCAAAACAAAGCTTATGAAGAGGCCAAGATGTGGTAAAAATTTGAGAGACAAACTCTTATTTTTCTATTTTCTATGATTTTTACAAAAGTGATGATGAATAGTAACCCTTAGAAACTAACTTTGTTTTCTTGGTTTTCTTTGTTGCTCTAAGCTATATTAAGGTGATCCAAGGACTAGATCAAGGCTTGTTAGATTCCTAGACACACCAAGGAAGGTATAACTCTCTTGAAACCCTAGGTTTTACTTTAAGTATATGCATGATTTTGATGAGTTTTAGTATAGTTATGATATTAGCATGGTTATAAGCTTGATTAGCATGATCTTGTAGTGGTTGAAACATATGATGATTATAAGGATGAAGTGATATGATCTTGGACAGATTTGGATGAGAATCATGTATATAAGATGTGTATTATGCCCGGTGTGGCTTGGTTTTGATGTTATAATTTTTGGAACGCTCGATTTATAGCCGTTATAATGCCGGAATTTCGGTACACCTTGAAACTCGTGCATAGCAGTAGCTATAATTCACTGATCTGGTTAATTATATAACATACCCTTGTAGATCTTGAGTCGTAGATCATTTTGGAAAAAGAATCGAATCAAACAGACTTACGGTTTAGGATTTATGACCGATTTACTAAAAGTAGTTCGAATCCGTAAACGAAAGTTCGTAACTGAAATTGGACCCTCGTAAAATATGTAAAGTCATGACGAATCTTGGTAAATAAATACTAGAGGTAAAAAGGAAGGTGTGAAAGAAAACCGTATGTCAAAAGGATTGTTTTTCGATTTATTAAAAATATTCGAGTCGAGGTTAAACGCGAACGAACCCCTAAAAGACGACTCTATTATAACTTTGGTAAAACACTTAGAAAATGGGCGATAAAACTCGGAGTATAATATTGGTTCATAACGATCGAACTTAGAACTTGTATGACTTAAGTATGTCCCAAGCGTAAGTACAGTGACATGTCGTATTAACGAACAAATGTCGGGTCGGATCAATGATAAAGGGAATCCACAAAAAGGGGTATAACGAGATAACTCGAGAACATGTTTCGATTTAAGTATAACTTAACTTTTAAAATGTTAAGTGATTAATCCCGAGTGACTTGGCTATTTATAGATCACCAAGCTGACCCGGGACCCGCTACCACTACCCCTTACCGTACTCGACTACCAAGCAAGTTTCAATTCCCTTCTTTTATGCTGTTGTTGTGATTGAATATATATATATATATATGTTTTCTGTTATACATATGCCATAGCATGCATGCCTACTTTCAAGTTATATCGTTATGCTTGTTCCCTGATTGTTTATTGGCTTATAAATTAGATAGCTAACGTATCAATTATAAGCCGATTATTGTAAGACCCTCATAGAAGGGCGTATCCATCTTATTCATCAAATATAGACCGGGAGTCAATATTTCTTGACATATCGAGATTACCTCGAAAGAAAATATCTAAGTAAATATTTTCCATTATTCGGGCGACGAATATTATTTGAATATTCGTTCGAGATTATTTATTTAACGATCCCTACTTCAAATAATTATTTGAACGTAACTATTCGACGAATAATATTTTTTAATATTCATTCAGAGTCGAATTATTTATCGATTATTATTTCGAATATTCTTCTAAAGGTTGGACTACTAAATGAATATTATTTGGATATTCATTTAGAATATTATTCATTAAATGAATATTACTTTTGAATATTCATTTAAGATAGTAATTACCTGATGAATATTATTTTAATGTTCATCTGAAGCTTGATTTATTTATCGAGTCTTATCTCGAATATTCCTTCAAAGCTTGGATTACTAAATGAATATTACTTGATATTCATTTAGAATATTATTCATTAAATGAATATTACTTTTTCAATAAACATTTAAATTCCTAATTAATTATGAATATTATTTTGAATATTCATCCAGGGTTCTAGTTAATCATCGAATATTATTTTAAATATTTTAAATATTCCTTTCAGGTCTTATTAATTAATGAATATTATTTTGAATATTCATTTGAATATTTAATTATGCAATAAATATTCTCTCGATATTTCTTCAAGGATTATTTGAGAAATACTCTGATTAAAGATATTCTTTCATATTCCTAAATATTCTGTAAAATATTTTAATTCAATAAATATTCTCTGAATATTTATTCCATACTTAGAATAACCTCGATAAGGTTTATCTTCTTCGATTATTACAGAAAATATTTCGGAGTCATATTATTATTAATCATATATCAAGAAAGGTTCTCAGACATCATTCTTCTTTGAGTCTATCTCCCTAATAATAAGGGAACCTTACTTGGAAAATGTTAATTATCTTGTCGACTTCCCGGTCATAAAGTATTCTCTTCATTCTCAACTCGGGTGCTATTGACTTATTAAGTCGTTGTTTACCTTCTCATCTTTCGAGGGGTAAGATTGTGGGAACAAGTTGAGATTCGTTACCAAGCAGTAGCTTGGAAGTTATTGGTGAATTTTCCTTTCCAACTAGATACGACTACTTTGTGGAGTCTTATCAACAAGTATTATACTTGGGGAAAGGGGGACGAACGTTACATTCAGAATCATGAATTCTATTTGAACTAGGAGTCGTGTAAGAGGCCGAGTAGCGCCGGTCCATCCCCTTTGGCCCAACCGTTGGCCGGGGAGAGCTAGCAAGGCGGTAGACAAGTAAAGCCGTCAGTTCTTCCTTCTACCGGTAGTAAATCTAATTTGAGCTGTAAGATCTCGACTGATCATCAAGATTGGAACAGCGGGCGCGGTGAATACTCCATCATTGGTTCATCATCCAAACTTATTTATTTCCTGCAACATGATTATTGTTGGCAGAGCTGGAAAAGTTTTCATAACTGGAATTGCAATCTTTTCATGCAAGTTCCTCTTTTTAATGACAATGAGAATATCTCGCTTACTTTTGATGTAGCAGATATTTCTACAAACAAATACTTTGAGTTACCTGGTAACTTCATCCTTTATATTATACTGGCAATAACCTCATTAATGCATGGCATATGGTTTCAAAGGATATTTTGAACTGCTGTATATATGTATCACTGTTCAGTTATATTATTGTTGGTGGGCTTTCGCTCACCCTTGCTTTGTTCATATTATGTCACAACAACAGCTAGGACAGATGGCTCGCATCAGGCGCACTCGGCGCAAGCGGGTTACCCGACCCACCGGACTCCCCGCTGAGATGCTAGCCGCCATTGCTGAGGTAGCTTAGTTAGACAGCTTTTGTTTCCTGTTTAACTATATGTATAATTAATGTAATCAACGGCAAAACTGTTAAAATTATGATGTTATCCTTTTGGGATTGTAATAACGTTTATTCGTAACCCTTTAATGTAAGACTTATTTCAATTTCATCTCTGGGACTATAACTGTTGTGCGTGTGAGTGGATATTATTGTGGGGTCACAGCATGTGATTTATTTATTGTGGACTCAAGTCAAGTATTATGAATGGATGTAAGACCGTAACCACCAGATCCCTGACCCCGGATCTGGGGGTGTTACAGAAGTGGTATCAGAGCGTACGTTATAAACCCCAGAGATGAGGCGACGTTAAAACAATAAATTCACTAAGATAATAAGAACTCTTGCCAAGTTCATAGTTGGACTACTTAATGTAGTGATGACCTATAAAACTCTTATGGGAACTATTAAGTATCATGATAGTAACTTAGCTCGATATCGCATCGACAAGTAAGGCAACAGACCTTGAGGCATACGAGCAGCAGCGCGATGATGCTTTATTATATGCTGAAGATCAGTTGGTAAATTCAATAGAGTACCTTACTGGAGACCCGGAAGAGGTTCCAGCAGATAAGGAAAATCTTGTTAGGATAAGGGGCTTACCCTCGAGGAATGAGGGCTGTAGCCAGAAAGACTGAGATGATTAAGGTATAGAGCTCAGAAAAGTGGGCATAAAGAACTAAGCTATTAGCAAGAGAACTGAAGATTCATGTTGGATTCGTGGCTGGACTACTGGAGGTAGTACCAGCAAGTAAGACGGATTGGAAGAATTACTTGAGATCTTATACGGGAATAGATGAGAATCTTTAGAGACTTTCATAGAAGGACGTATGATTATCAAAGGCATCGATATAAGGCGAGGAGCAGAGTCCCTAGGAATAGTTGAGAAGAGGCAGTAAGTGCCATATCATTTGATAAATGAATAAGTATGAATATTGTTAGTAATAATTCGCCATGAGAAGGCAGATGTCATAGGTTGTAATTTATGGAACCAAATTGAGGTTGATGAAGTTGTTTTATTCAGGAAAATGTCCATTTTATGAATGAATCTGTTAGAAAGTGAAAACATTGGGAAGTGATAGCATGATTGGATAAAGTTATATAAGGAAGTAGTAAGCAAGACAATGATCTCACAACCTACCGGAAGATAAGACCAGTGAGTCAAGATGAACTCGTAATGAGACTATTGTCAGAGACTAAGTATAGGGTTAATTTAACTCAGTGAAATGATGAACCAGAAACGTTACATGCATGTGACTCAGAGGAATATTAAATTCTTTCTTTTCTTTGAATGGATTATAGTAGTTACCTTAAGTTTACTCCGATGCGGAAGTATAACGGATCAAGTAATACGATCAGCAGTTAAAGAGAAAAATGTGAGAAAATCTTCCTGGAGCTAAAAGATGAAATTGGTAATGACCAAGAGTCGGCATTGTTTAATGGAAAAAGGGAGACTTTTTGCTTCCAACGACGCTTCGCATAAAAGATTAGGATGTGTGCTTGCGCAGCACGACAAAGTACTTGCGGATGCATTCGGACAGCATGGTTCACCAGGTTCGGATGGCCTTAGTAGTGCCAATTTTTGTGGAACAACCAACTCCGACGGTAATGTTCCTTCTGAGACTAGTAGTCAGGTAGACTGACATTTGGTGATATTGAATATCAGGACGTATAGGTATCAGGACGTTGTGACAAGTTTCAGTTTAAAACTGTTAATTCCCTTCTAAGGGATGTATATAATTGGTTCCTCTCCAGGGGTTAAATTTCCAACCTGATGACGATTATTTCGTTAATTATGACTGCTTACGGTTCTACCTACTAGGAGGTTCATATAACTATTCTTCAGGTTTCGAAACTGGTCTCCTTAGTGTTACCAGTCGATGGATAGATTGACCAAAATTTCCCTAATTCTGGGAAGAACTTCATCGAATTTTGGCAAACCTTGTCTTTCTGATTATCAGAGAACATCATGGAAGAGAGTAGAAACTGGGGCAAACCCCGTGAATTGGGTAAGGTAGCCGCTACATGGGTTGGTGGACAGACCCCGGTTATCGCGATTGATTGTAGAAATACAATGATGAAGTGAGATTGGACGAAAACAGGAAATGTAAGTAAGAAACCAGCCGGACTGAGAAACTCCGAGATTGACTTAAGTGAAAAGGCTGTTATGCCAGGAATGGTAAGCTTGCGTGGCACGTGGTAGTGATAAGAATAGTTGAAAAGATAAAAATAGAGGAAAGGTGACCAGAGACGGTGCCGAATAGTCGATTAAGACTTATATGAAGTAAAGTTTTAGAAAGGTAGAAAGGTATCAAAGAAGGCACTATGCCGGCAATTGCTAGAAAAGTAATGCTATTAGCCAACCCCTAAAATCATATATATATATTTTTTGTGGCCAGTTGAGGCCAAGTCACAAAGGATTATCAAGTGACTAGACCAGCAATGAAAGGACAAAGCAGGGTTGCTTCTAAGAAAGCACCGACTGCAAGGCCTTCTGATATAAAGGAAACATTAATGAGATCGTAGGAATCTTCTGCTGAACAGCCCATGTTTTGATTGGGAATTCACTAGACCTTTTTGGGATGGGGTCACCCGTACTAAAGTGACTCATGTGTATATGGTTGTCCATGATTACGAGTAAAATGGAAGTATAGTGACTTGAGATGTATGATGTTAGGGTATCGTGAATACCATGAATATATTATGACGGAGGAAAGTAAACAATGAAGGTATATGAAGAGAGTATAGAAATGGTCAGAAATTGAACAGTATGCTATAGGAATTTTCTCTGAGGCAAGTACCTTTGCGAAGAACGATAAGCACTAGGAAATTCACGTTGAACTTGACCAATATCTTTCAGAACATCCTTGCTACCATTAACAAGTTCTGTAAGAGAGCAGTTAGACATACGTTGTCTTTTGGAAGGTCAAATAGGTTGACCACTATCTGAAAGAAGAAATTAGCAGTAAGCTACCGATCGATTATCAAATAAGAATGATTGAAAAGAGACCCGTATTAAGGATACATGATTTGATTGCCAATTATAGGATGCAGGAATTCCTTGGCAGTTGAATTAAGGATAAGATATCCATAAAGTAAGGCAAACCCTGGGGAATGGACAAGGGATGGCACTAACCTTAATAAAGACATTGTGAATTCAGATGATATGAGTTGGATTTGCTAAGGCAACAATGACCTGTACAGATTATTAAAAAGAGTTCTGGAAAGAACAGAGATAGAATTATTAGAGTATTGATCAAAGATGTTTTGATATACCCTGTACCTAGAAAATACAGGAGGAATGATGAGGACGACCTAAGAAACCTTACAAGGAAAAGCTAATATTCTGAGTTTCCAACTGGATGTTTGGAAGAGAATGTAAGACACAATAACAATATACCAGATGATGCATGTATGAAACCCTGAGGGAGTATGGATTGAACCTATAAAGGTTGAGATTATCCTAAGATAAGGAAAGAACTAAGAAAAGAAGTATCCTAAGTAGGATTGGGAATAAATGTGATAAAGTTCCCACGGGTAGGTGGAAGCAATGACTTATGGAAAAAGACTGATAGATATATTTTTCTCCTTCAGCAGAGCTTAAGGGAGAATGCTTTCACCCAACAGTGATGAGAATGAGGTAAAAAAAAAAAATTGAATTGAAATGTATCCAGAGAACAAGGATTACCAGAAATTATTATTATTAGGAAAGGCCAATGAGGTGGCCGACAGTCTAAGTATAAAGGAATAATTACAAATGTTCATACCGAAGAAACAGAATGATATTTGGAAGGACCTTGAAGGTCATATCGGAATGGAGGAATTTACATTCCTTCTGATGATTGTGCAAGAATCGACGGTAATAGTAGTTTAAGTAAAGATTCGATTCCTGATGGGTCTTAAGCATATTACATACCTTAGAAGGTCCCGTTTTGAGGCAAACCAGGACCATGATACAAAAATTGACGAATTAAACCATTAAGTTTCCAGTCTTTTATGGAAGATGCATGAGTGATAGTTTCATCAACCTGACTTAGCTGCGATGCTTGAAACTCTTCTGCAATTTTATCTACTTCATGTAATATCTACATCAAGTTCAGGAAGTGTTGTTTATGGATAAGGAATAGTGATTACTTTGTCTCCCTAAAGGATTGAAACCCGTACGGTTAGCTATTAAGGCACTACGTAAGCAATAAGCGATGGTGATTCTTCTAAGAAAGTAGATGACAACGTAAAGATAAAGAAAGTGCTGCTATTGATAAGCTAAATGGCATGTTGATGAATGACAAGCAAGTTTGTGTTAGTGTACTTCTGCGCAAACAAGATAGAGAATATGAGGTTGATGATTCATGATGCTAAATGTATTCCCGTGGAAAAAAATTAATGAGACTTAGAGAGAAGGGCAGTTGAGCCCGAAACTTATTAGGCCACCTGAGAGTTTAAAAGTGTTCGGAAGGTGGCATTCGAGCCAGTTTTACCCCCAAAGCTTATAGCAGGGTAGTAACGTGTTTCATGTGGCAAAGCTACACCAGTAAAATGCAGATGCTCAACAGATGATAAGAGTGCGAGCAGGTAGGTGTACGACCTGGTCTGACTTACGAACGACAACCTGTGAAAAACCGCGGGTAGAAAAGAATAATTGATGAGAAACAAGTTGACAGAAGTAGATTATATTGGATCTAAGCTAAAGAAATCGGCCAGATTCATTTCGGAGGTTTTAAATTTGAAATAATGTGATGATTATAGAGTAAATGTGACGGGATACCAATAAGGAGGTGCCAAGTGCAAAAGATGCCTCAATAAAGAGATGAAGGTGAAAGTAAATAACAGAAGTAAATAAGAATCAGATAATGAGAAGGAGGTGATTGATAAAGAAAAGACGGGGAAAGCAACTACGAAATATGAAGCAAGGAATGTTAGGAGTGGATTAATAAATGGGTTTTCCGATGAATTCTCGAGATGACAACCTGATAGTGTTAATATTATGGATATGAAAAAGCTAGTAGCGTGACATGGAATGTCAGTAACAATGGTGTCAAGCGAGAAACTAAGATTTAACCTGAGATGTTCAAAGATTTTCCAAAAGTAAGTGTTGCTAAGGTTGAACCAGGGTACAGGTCCAGAGAATAGTGGACAAAGCAGCAAGATATGTTGACACGTGAGGTTACGATCAAATAGTATTGGGTATAATTATGATTAATTTCTTCCTTAATGAACCTCTATAGTTTAGAGGTAAATTCTGAGTATGATATTTTACAATCATGAAAACTTTCTATAATCCTTTAGAATTCTTTTCTTTTCTTCTCTCTTATTCATCTTCTTTATGAATTGAGAAGAACAACCCTTTAAGGAGGGGAGGTACTGCTACGTGACTATCTGTCTATGTGATAGAAGTCTAAGTGGAATACCATAACTTGTTTAATTGCTTGTCAAGTACTAAAAGCTGGCCCCCTTTTGTACTAGCTATGCAATATAACAAATGTTCAATTGATCATAGTGATCTCTCAATAAATCTTTCCACTTCTCTATATTGATCGAGATTGCGAAGATTAAAGCGATCAGGAAATGCACAGTGCGAGCGAGGCCTCCAAATTCGCAGTGGGATAGTGATACCAATGTCACTGGAGGTATCAATAAGGATAAGACTGAGTAAGATCATAACCCGGATAGTGTGTTGTACCAAAAGTAGCAAAGTTGATGGAAAAAGGATAAAGTATGGATTGTAGCACTAGAAGATGTGCTGAGAAAGGGTAGAACGACTAAGAATTGACCGGGAAGCTAAAAAGTAAACGATAGACAAACGACTCTTTGCTTCCTACCTGATTCCGGGACGGAATCCTTTTAAGGAGGGGAGACTGTAAGAACCCCAAATTTTGGATATAATTAAAAACTTTTTATTATGTACTGAGGTAATGGTGAATAGTGATTACGATTACGATGTAACGATTGGGATAATGAATGAAAGGAGTAGATTTGGATTCAAATGCTTATATGTCATGAAGAATGCTATTGGTTGACAATCTAGATAAGAATTATCTATCTCCTAGGAAATTAAGATTTGATCATTCCAAGGGGGAAGGTTATTCTTATGTCATCCAAATCGAGATCTGTTATCAGTCCAGTGGTTCCGTAAAAGGGTTAAGGAACGATTGAAAGAGAACCGGGACATTTATATAACCCTAAAAGAATAAGTAAAGAATAAGTGATGAATAGTGATTTTGGTGGACGTAGGAATATTATTAGACGACGCTATATAGAAGTACCCGGAACGAAATTCTGAGTTCGTATTAGTGATCCAGGGGGAAAAAGAGTGTATGTAAAAGCTGTCGGATTCTGAAAAATAGCACTTTTACTTTCCCCGAGATTTCCCTGGACACTGAAAGACTTAAGGAATTATTGAAGGGATTTAAGGAAAATAGGTTAAAAGAATTATTAAAGAGAATGGAGGATGATAGTATAAATATTAAGACGGTTTCCGGTAAAACCCTAACTAGAAACGAATGAGTTATTCCTCCGAACGATCAATCAAATTAAGTAATAACCGGACAAAGAGACAAGCAGAGAGCCAAGATACATGCATGTGCAAATAGATAAGATCAAGTAACTAAGTAGTTACAAAGTAACTAGCATCTTTAGAAACCAAATCACTTAGTTAGCTTGCATGACACCTTTCCACCACAAAATCACAACACTTGTCCCTTGGATTGCATCATATATGAGCAAAGCACTTTAATAAAGTAGCTTTATGCTAGATATTATCATCAATAATGTATTTTGGACAAGGATGAGATCAAAGCAAGCAAAACAAACTCCATTCCTCTCATTCTCTCAAACTGTCCAGCAGAAACACTCTCCAAAGACAAATTCATATCTCCATTTCTATCCATGATAAAATCACCAAATTTTAACCATAGCCTCTCCACTCCATGGGTAATATTCTCTCAAAATTTCATATCCAACAAAGTAGTATAGCCTAGTCAAATCCATGCTCAAAGTTGAAGAAGCCAAACTGATCTGTGCTTGACAGTTTCTGTCCAGAGGAGAAAGGGGGCTCAAAACCCTAGCTAGGAAGCTTCAAATCTGATGATCTAGGATTCAAAACAAAGCTTATGAAGAGGCCAAGATGTGGTAAAAATTTGAGAGACAAACTCTTATTTTTCTATTTTCTATGATTTTTACAAAAGTGATGATGAATAGTAACCCTTAGAAACTAACTTTGTTTTCTTGGTTTTCTTTGTTGCTCTAAGCTATATTAAGGTGATCCAAGGACTAGATCAAGGCTTGTTAGACTCCTAGACACACCAAGGAAGGTATAACTCTCTTGAAACCCTAGGTTTTACTTTAAGTATATGCATGATCTTGATGAGTTTTAGTATAGTTATGATATTAGCATGGTTATAAGCTTGATTAGCATGATCTTGTAGTGGTTGAAACATATGATGATTATAAGGATGAAGTGATATGATCTTGGACAGATTTGGATGAGAATCATGTATATAAGATGTGTATTATGCCCGGTGTGGCTTGGTTTTGATGTTATAATTTTTGGAACGCTCGATTTATAGCCGTTATAATGCCGGAATTTCGGTACACCTTGAAACTCGTGCATAGCAGTAGCTATAATTCACTGATCTGGTTAATTATATAACATACCCTTGTAGATCTTGAGTCGTAGATCATTTTGGAAAAAGAATCGAATCAAACAGACTTACGGTTTAGGATTTATGACCGATTTACTAAAAGTAGTTCGAATCCGTAAACGAAAGTTCGTAACTGAAATTGGACCCTCGTAAAATATGTAAAGTCATGACGAATCTTGGTAAATAAATACTAGAGGTAAAAAGGAAGGTGTGAAAGAAAACCGTATGTCAAAAGGATCGTTTTTCGATTTATTAAAAATATTCGAGTCGAGGTTAAACGCGAACGAACCTCTAAAAGACGACTCTATTATAACTTTGGTAAAACACTTAGAAAATGGGCGATAAAACTCGGAGTATAATATTGGTTCGTAACGATCGACCTTATAACTTGTATGACTTAAGTATGTCCCAAGTGTAAGTACAGTGACATGTCGTATTAACGAACGAATGTCGGGTCGGATCAATGATAAAGGGAATCCACAAAAAGGGGTATAACGAGATAACTCGAGAACATGTTTCGATTTAAGTATAACTTAACTTTTAAAATGTTAAGTGATTAATCCCGAATGACTTGGCTATTTATAGATCACCAAGCTGACCCGGGACCCGCTACCACTACCCCTTACCGTACTCGACTACCAGGCAAGTTTCAATTCCCTTCTTTTAGGCTGTTGTTGTGATTGAATATTTATATATATATATATGTTTTCTGTTATACATATGCCATAGCATGCATGCCTACTTTCAAGTTATATCGTTATGCTTGTTCCCTGATTGTTTATTGGCTTATAAATTAGATAGCTAACGTATCAATTATAAGCCGATTATTGTAAGACCCTCATAGAAGGGCGTATCCATCTTATTCATCAAATATAGACCGGGAGTCAATATTTCTTGACATATCGAGATTACCTCGAAGGAAAATATCTAATTAAATATTTTCCATTATTCGGGCGACGAATATTATTTGAATATTCGTTCGAGATTATTTATTTAACGATCCCTACTTCAAATAATTATTTGAACGTAACTATTCGACGAATAATATTTTTTAATATTCATTCAGAGTCGAATTATTTATCGATTATTATTTCGAATATTCTTCTAAAGGTTGGACTACTAAATGAATATTATTTGGATATTCATTTAGAATATTATTCATTAAATGAATATTACTTTTGAATATTCATTTAAGATAGTAATTACCTGATGAATATTATTTTAATGTTCATCTGAAGCTTGATTTATTTATCGAGTCTTATCTCGAATATTCCTTTAAAGCTTGGATTACTAAATGAATATTACTTGATATTCATTTAGAATATTATTCATTAAATGAATATTACTTTTTCAATAAACATTTAAATTCCTAATTAATTATGAATATTATTTTGAATATTCATCCAGGGTTCTATTTAATCATCGAATATTATTTTAAATATTTTAAATATTCCTTTCAGGTCTTATTAATTAATGAATATTATTTTGAATATTCATTTGAATATTTAATTATGCAATAAATATTCTCTCGATATTTCTTCAAGGATTATTTGAGAAATACTCTGATTAAAGATATTCTTTCATATTCCTAAATATTCTGTAAAATATTTTAATTCAATAAATATTCTCTGAATATTTATTCCATACTTAGAATAACCTCGATAAGGTTTATCTTCTTCGATTATTACAGAAAATATTTCGGAGTCATATTATTATTAATCATATATCAAGAAAGGTTCTCAGACATCATTCTTCTTTGAGTCTATCTCCCTAATAATAAGGGAACCTTACTTGGAAAATGTTAATTATCTTGTCGACTTCCCGGTCATAAAGTATTCTCTTCACTCTCAACTCGGGTGCTATTGACTTATTAAGTCGTTGTTTACCTTCTCATCTTTCGAGGGGTAAGATTGTGGGAACAAGTTGAGATTCATTACCAAGCAGTAGCTTGGAAGTTATTGGTGAATTTTCCTTTCCAACTAGATACGACTACTTTGTGGAGTCTTATCAACAAGTATTATACTTGGGGAAAGGGGGACGAACGTTACATTCAGAATCATGAATTCTATTTGAACTAGGAGTCGTGTAAGAGGCCGAGTAGCGCCAGTCCATCCCCTTTGGCCCAACCGTTGGCCGGGGAGAGCTAGCAAGGCGGTAGACAAGTAAAGCCATCAGTTCTTCCTTCTACCGGTAGTAAATCTAATTTGAGCTGTAAGATCTCGACTGATCATCAAGATTGGAACAGCGGGCGCGGTGAATACTCCATCATTGGTTCATCATCCAAACTTATTTATTTCCTGCAACATGATTATTGTTGGCAGAGCTGGAAAAGTGTTCATAACTGGAATTGCAATCTTTTCATGCAAGTTCCTCTTTTTAATGACAATGAGAATATCTCGCTTACTTTTGATGTAGCAGATATTTCTACAAACAAATACTTTGAGTTACCTGGTAACTTCATCCTTTATATTATACTGGCAATAACCTCATTAATGCATGGCATATGGTTTCAAAGGATATTTTGAACTGCTGTATATATGTATCACTGTTCAGTTATATTATTGTTGGTGGGCTTTCGCTCACCCTTGCTTTGTTCATATTATGTCACAACAACAGCTAGGACAGATGGCTCGCATCAGGCGCACTCGGCGCAAGCGGGTTACCCGACCCACCGGACTCCCCGCTGAGATGCTAGCCGCCATTGCTGAGGTAGCTTAGTTAGACAGCATTTGTTTCCTGTTTAACTATATTTATAATTAATGTAATCAACGGCAAAACTGTTAAAATTATGATGTTATCCTTTTGGGATTGTAATAACGTTTATTCGTAACCCTTTAATGTAAGACTTATTTCAATTTCATCTCTGGGACTATAACTGTTGTGCGTGTGAGTGGATATTATTGTGGGGTCACAGCATGTGATTTATTTATTGTGGACTCAAGTCAAGTATTATGAATGGATGTAAGACCGTAACCACCAGATCCCTGACCCCGGATCTGGGGGTGTTACACTACTCAAAGAAGATGCATAAGATTATAGAAATTCATGTCAAATGTAAAAATAGGTTGGTAAACATGCTAAGCACACAAGAGCACATCTTTGAGACACAACCTGGGATATCCTATGCAAAAGCAACAACTCACCGTTCACTCACAAAAATATTCACTCAAAATAATTGGTAAGTGTTTCACTCAACTCCAACAATATCATGAACATGCTTCGTCCTTGTTATCAATCTAACCTTTAACGCAACATACATCATCGATGACAATCAAAAGGTCTTTGTTAAGGTTGTAACGGGGCTAGGGACAAGGTATGTCAAGAAAGCCAAAAAAGGTTAAGTCAAAAGCTAGTACCTGACAATGAAATTCAAACAACTCCCATACTTTCATCCCCACACTTGAACTTTTATTTTTAAACAACTTGACTAGTCGAATCTAAGTAGGATCACAAAAGATAAGCATGCTCTCGTATTTATTTTTTCTGTGTTTTCTTTTTCTTTTTCTTTCTTTTTTTTTTCTTTTTTTAAGAGAGCTAAATAATAGCAAGAACAATGATCCCATAAATATGATTTCAAACTTCGACTAACAAGCTATCAACCAAACCCCAAGTATTCCCCAAAATTATGATCATCAATAAAAACTCCCCTTTATGCACACCTTATCACTACCTTACGAACAATACTAGCCTTTGACAATTGGGTTCAAATTTAATGTAAGGCCAATAGAATAAAAAGGATAATGGCAAGTAATGTGGTGTGTCACCGAAAGAATAGGATTAGGCTCAAAGGGATAACTAATGGATCATGTATAAACAACTTGGATATATAGGAAATATGAGGTTATACATAAATGCCTTTATCATGTTATCATCAATTAATGTCATGCATCTTAAGAAAGACCTCAAGCAAGTGCTAGCAATGCAAACAACATGTGGACACTCAAGCAAACGAAAAATCATGCAAGAGATATGCATATAGGCTCAAAACTCACTTGATGTGATAAAACATAATCAATCCCAAATAACAGTCTCTCTAACGCACCTACTTGTACTCAAAGCATATAGACCAAATTACCTTGCACATATTCATCGCATTCTAATCATTTAGCACATTCAATAAGTCTACTAGTTTCTACTTGCTAGTGTACATGTGTGCACAAGAACATCACATATCACTTCTCAATAAAAAGAATCTATAAACACAAGATTCCTAAGCATGCATGGGTGCATTTACACAAGTAATCTTCACATGGCTAGAATTATTTTTGGTATTTTTCAAATTTTTTATTTTTTATTTTTTTGGATTTTTTTTAATTTTTATATACACTACGTTGAGAACACCGAGAACACCTCCCCACACTTAAGCGAGTCAATGTCCTCAATGACTCATTAACTAAACAAAGAAATCTACAATATATAAAATAGAAGGAAAGAAGAACTCCCCTTTGCAGAAGTATGATCCATGGGTTGCCTCCCAAGAAGCGCTTTTGTTTAACGTCGTTGGCTCGACTCAGCTGGTTCAGATCTCTGTGGAGGGGTTATCAAGATAAATCATTTCCATCTTCCCTACGAATGCACCATCCACGTATAATTTAAGGCATTGACCGTTGACCTTAAACTTTGTTCCATCTCGTCCCATAATTTCAATAGCACCATAAAACTTGACTTCGGTGACAGTAAAAGGTCCGGACCATCTTGATTTGAGTTTCCCCGGAAAAAGTCGAAGTCTGGAATTGAACAGCAATACCTTATCACCAACCTGAAAATCCCTTCTCTGGATCATCTTGTCATGCATCTTCTTCGTTCTCTCCTTGTAAAGCCGAGAATTGTCATAAGCATCAAATCGAAGCTCATCTAACTCATTAAGTTGAAGAAGTCTCGCTTGCCCCGCAGCCTTCAAATCCATGTTGAGTTCTTTTATAGCCCAAAAGGCGCGATGTTCCAATTCCACTGGCAAGTGACATGCTTTACCATAGACCAACCGATAGGGAATGAATCCTATAGGTGTTTTATATGTCGTCCGATAGGCCCACAAAGCATCATCTAGCTTCAAGTACCAATCTTTCCTTGACTTTGCATCCATTTTCTCCAAGATGCTTTTGATTTGTCGATTGGAAACCTCCACTTGGCCACTTGTTTGAGGGTGATATGCAAGAGCGACCTTGTGAGTAACGCCATATTTCTTCAACAAAGTTTCAAACTGTCGATGGCGAAAATGAGAACCACCATCACTTATTACTGTCCTTGGAACTCCAAAACGTGGGAAGATGATATTCTTGAAAAGCTTTATTACTACCTTGGAATCATTTGTTACTGATCCAACTGCTTCAACCCACTTGGACACATAATCGACAGCAACTAAGATGTATCTCATCCCACAAGAAGTTGGGAAAGGTCCCATAAAATCAACACCCCATACGTCAAATATCTCGACCTCAAGAATACCGGTTTGAGGCATCTCATGGCGTTTAGAAATATTACCCGTCCTTTGACATGCATCACACGCCAAACAGAAAGCACGAGCATCTTTAAATAGAGACGGCAAAAAGAAACCGGATTGAAGTACCTTAGCAGTAGTTTTGGAAGGACCATGGTGGCCTCCACAAACGAGAGAATGACAATGCTTGAGAATGTCATGTACTTCGAACTCGGGGACACATCTACGAAAGATTCCATCAGCACACTTGCGGTACAAGAAAGGGTCATCCCAAAAATATTGTTTAGCATCATGATAAAACCTCTTTCTTTGCTGATAAGTCAATTCTGGAGGGTGAGTTCCACTAACACAGAAATTTGCAAAATCTGCATACCATGGAGTTTGAGTAGCAACCGAAAACAGGTGATCATCTGGAAAAGAATCGTCAATAGGAGTACTTGACGCAATATCAGATTTGAAACGCAACCGTGAGAGATGATCCGCAACTACATTCTCAGCACCCTTCTTGTCTTTGATTTCCAAGTCAAATTCTTGGAGTAATAGAATCCAACGAATAAGCCTTGGCTTTGCATCTTTCTTCGGCAACAGATAATTAAGTGCCGAATGATCAGTGTGAACAATGACTTTGGAGCCAATGAGATAGGCTCGGAATTTGTCAAGAGCGTAGACCATAGCTAGAAGTTCCTTCTCAGTAGTAGCATAATTGACTTGAGCTTCATCCAAGGTTTTACTTGCATAGTAGATGGCGTGCAATACCTTGTCTTTCCTCTGACCGAGAACTGCTCCAACAGCATAATCACTTGCATCCCACATGATTTCAAATGGAAGATTCCAATCTGGAGATTGAATGATTGGTGCACTTATCAAAGCTTCCTTAATCCTGTTAAAGACTCCAAACAAGCGTCAGTAAACACAAAGGTGGCATCCTTAAGCAACAATTGAGTGAGGGGTTTTGCAATTTTTGAAAAATCTTTTATAAAACGACGATAAAAACCCGCATGACCAAGGAAACTCCTCACTCCCTTGACATTAACAGGAGGAGGAAGCTTCTCAATCACCTCAATTTTTGCTTTGTCAACCTGGATGCCACGTTCAAAAATCAAGTGACCAAGTACCACTCCTTCATTTACCATGAAGTGGCACTTTTCCCAATTCAAAACCAAATTCACCTCTTCACAACGTTTAAGCACTTTAGAAAGATTATGCAGACATACATCAAAATCTGACCCATAAACACTGAAATCATCCATAAATACTTCCATGATAGACTCTATGAAATCAGAAAATATGGCAGTCAAGCAACGCTGAAAAGTAGCAGGGGCATTGCACAATCCAAAAGGCACTCTACCATATGCAAAAGTACCATATGGGCAAGTAAATGTAGTCTTTTCTTAGTCATCAGGATGTATAAGGATCTGAAAGAACCCTGAATATCCATCTAAATAGCAAAAGTACTTATGCTTAGCAAGTCTTTCTAACATCTGATCAATGAAAGGGAGAGGGTAATGGTCTTTTCTAGTGGCAGTGTTTAACTTACGTTAATCAATGCACATTCGCCAACCGGTGACAATTCGAGTGGGAATTAATTCATCTTTATCATTCTTAATTACCGTTGTTCCTCCTTTCTTAGGGACTACTTGAACTGGGCTTACCCATTTAGAATCGGAAATCGGGTAAATGATGCCCGCATCTAAAAAATCCAAAACTTCTTTTTTAACAACCTCTTGCATGTTAGGGTTCAAGCGACGTTGTCCCTATATGCAAGGCTTATGGTCATCATCTAAGTGAATTCTATGCATGCAAAAGTCTGGGCTAATCCCTGTAAGATCATCAATACTATACCCAATAGCTTTTCTATGTGCACGCAGAACAGTAAGAAGCTTAAAAACTTGGCTATCATCAATACTAGAGCTAACAATCACAGGACAAGTCTTTTCATCATCAAGAAACACATATTTCATATTAGATGGCAAAGGCTTTAGCTCTAACTTATTTACCTGAGGTTCACCACAAGAAGTGACAGTGTTGGTTACCTCACAATTCAGATCAGCTGCACCATCCAACTCAAGAATCAATGAATCGACTTCAGCATGTCATTCTCCTTCGTATGCTTCAAGCATGAGCACTGCCTCCAATACATCATTCAATAGAATCTGAGGCGTCTCATCTTGGACAATTTCATCTACAACATCAATGCTGCAGCAAGTATTCTCAAGCAAAGGGGATTTAAGAGCAGAGGTTAGAGTAAAAGTAATTTTATCATCA
Organism: Saposhnikovia divaricata; assembly: GCA_036435485.1. Lineage (NCBI taxonomy): Eukaryota > Viridiplantae > Streptophyta > Magnoliopsida > Apiales > Apiaceae > Saposhnikovia > Saposhnikovia divaricata. The sequence goes on from CM071596.1 coordinate 91,244,732, forward strand.
CCAACGCTCAATGTGAGAGTTCCACTTTTAACATCAATAACAGCACCTGCAGTACAGAGAAATGGTCTACCTAAAATAAAAGGTATTTTGATGTCCTCTTCCATATCTAGAACTACAAAGTCTACATGAATATAGAATTTTCCAACCCTAACAGGCACATCCTCTAAAATTCCAAGTGGATATTTTATCGAACGGTCTGCCATTTGTAAAGTCATCTGTGTACATTTTAATTCTCCCATATTTAGTTTTTGAAAAACTGAGAGAGGCATGACTGAGACGCTAGCGCCTAAATCGCATAAAGCTTTATCAATAAACAATGCACCTAAATGACACGGGATCGAAAAACTACCAGGATCTTTAAGTTTAGGTGGAGACTTATTGTAAGAACCCAGATTTTTGATAGAATTAAAACTTTTTAGTATGTAATAATATGGGAATGAATAGTGGTTATGACTGCGATGTAACGAATGTCTATTAAATGAATGGAATGGATTTGAATTCAATTATTTACATGTCATGCAGAATACTTTTGGTTGACGGCATAGGTAAGAATGATCTATCTCCTAAGGATATAAGTATATTACTTCAAGTAAGATTATTCTTGTGTCATCCAAATCAATATCTATTATAAGTCCAGCGGTTCCGTAAAAAGGTTAAGAAGCACTCGAGAGTGAACCAGGTTCATTTTCCTAATTATAGGAATTAAATAAAAATAAGTGATGAATAGTGATTTTGGTGGAATTTGGAATATTATTATAATAATGATATACCCGGTATTCGGAACGGATTTCTGAGTTCGTATTAGTGATCCAGGAAGAAAATAAGTGTATGTAAAAGCCGTCGGATTCAGAAAAAGAGCACTTTTATTTTCTCCGAGATTTCCCTGGACACTACAAGACTTAAGGAGTTATAAAAGGGAATTAAGGAATTTAAATTCGAGAAGTATTAAGTAAGATGAAGAATAGTATTAGAAATATTAAGAAGGTTTTCGGTAAAACCCTAACTAGAAACGAATGAGTTATTCCCTCGAACGATCAACGAACAAGCAAGGAAATTGAGTAATACCCGGACAAAGGAACGAATAAATAACCAAGAGACAAACAAGTGCAATTGGTGGGAAAAGGAGAAACCCAAGTAACATCCTTATAAGTCAACTACAAGATGAGTGGTGTAATTGCATTCTTGCAAAAATGGAGTTGTTTGTTGTAGTGCCAACACTTGGCCCAATGAGGAAGCAACAAGTGGCACCATTGGATTGCCAACAACACATTAAAAGAGATGCATCCATTATATATGCAAGGGTTATACATGTATTAGCCATAAATCACCAAAACAAAACAAACCACCACCATTTTTCTCCATTTCTTCATAAAAATCTGCCCATTCTTAGCTAATTGGAAGTCCAACTTCCAACCATCACTTGTTCTTCAAATTTTTATGGTAAGTACTACATATCATGGTAATGATCTCCTAGAAATTTCAGCTTCAAATTCATCTTTTATCATTTTCAAATAAATCATCAAAGATGATGATGAATAGTGTTCTTCATAAACTAACTTTTATTTCTTGATTTCTTTTGATTATTCAAGCTATACTAAGGCTAGATAAGGGCTAAACAAGGCTTGATAAGTTCATACATACACCAAGGAAGGTATACCACTCTTGAAAACCAAGCTCTTAGTTTAAGTTTTGGTATTTTAGATGAGTTATATGGATTTAATGCATGTTTAGGACCTTAAGATTATGATTGGGATTTATTAAATGTGAAATTAGTTTAGATGAACGGAAAGACATTTCTTGGTCTTAGTTCATGGTTGAATAACATGTAAATGTTGTTTGGAGTGGAAACTATGATTATTGGATGGTTTGAAATTTGGAAATCATGTAAACATAGCCGTCGTAATGCCCGATTGTCGTTAGCCTTAAGAAACCGTGATTAACAGTAGCATGAACACACTGTCCAGTCTCGGATTTTTCCCTGAAAGGCTAGATTATGTTATAAGCTTCGTTTTGATATAAAGATCACGTGAAACGGACTTACGGTTTAGGATTTATGACTAAATTACTAAAAGTAGTTCGAATCCGTAAATAAAAGTTCGTAACTGAAATTGAACCCTCGTAAGCAATGTAACGTCATGGCGAATCTTGGTAAATAAATACTAGGGGTAAGAAGGAAGGTGTGAAAGAAAACCGTATGTCAAAAAGAGCATTTTTCGATTTATTAAAAATGTTCGAGTCAAGGTTAAACGAGAACGAACCCCTAAAAGACGACTCTTTTATAACTTTGGTAAAACGCTTAGAAAACGGGCGATAAAACTCGGAGTAAAATATTGGTTCGTAACGATCAACCTTAGAACTCATATGACTTAAGTATGTCCCAAGTATAAGTGCAGTGACATGTCGTATTAACGAACGAATGTCGGGTCGGATCAGTGATAATAAGTAATCCACTAAAAGGGGTATAACGAGATGACTCGAGAACGTGTTTCGATTTAAGTATAACTTAACGTTTAATATGTTAAGTGATTAATTCCGAATGCCTTGGCTATTTATAGATCACCAGGCTGAACCGGGACCCGCTACCACTACCCCTTACCGTACTCGACTACCAGGCAAGTTTCAATTCCCTTCTTTTAGGCTGTTGTTGTGATTGAATAAATATATATATATGATTGCTGATATACATATGCCATTGCATGCATGCCTACTTTCAAGTTGAATTGATATACTTGTTCCCTGAATGTTATTGTTGGCTTATAAGCTAGATAGTTATATATCAGTTATAAGCCGGTTATTATAAGACCCTCATAGAAGGGCGTATACATCTTTATTCATCAAATATAGACCGGGAGTCAATATTTCTTGATATATCGAGATTACCTCGGGAGAAAATATTTAAGTAAATATTTTCTATTATTTGGGCGACGAATATTATTTGAATATTCGTTCGGGACTAATTATTTTAACGATCCTTACTTCAAATAATTATTTGAATTTAACTATTCAACGAATAATACTTCTCAATATTCATTCAGAGTCGAATTGATTATCGACTATTATTTCGAATATTCTTCTAAAGATGAGACTGTTAGATGAATATTATTTGGATATTCTTTTAGATTATTATTTTATTAAATAAATATTACTTTCGAATATTCATTTAAGATATTAAATACTTGATGAATGTTATTTTAATATTCGTCTGAAGCTTGATTTAATTATCGAATATTATCTCGAATATTCCTTAAGGCTTGGATTACTAAATGAATATTACTTGATATTCATTTAGGATATTATTCATTAAATGAATATTACTTTTGAATATTCATTTAAATTTCCTAATTAATTATGATTATTACCTTAAATATTCTTTTCAGCTCTTATTAATTAATGAATATTGTTTTGAATATTCATTTAAATATTTATTTATTCAATAAATATTCTCCTGATATTTCTTCAGGGATTATTTTGAGAAATACTCTGATTAAAAATATTCTTTCATATTCCCAAATAGTCTTTCAATATTTTAACTCAATAAATATTCTCTGAATATTTATTCCATACTTAGAATAATCTCGATAAGGTTAATCTTCTTCGATTATTACAGAAGATATTTCGAAGTCATATTATTATTAATCTTATATCAAGAAAGGTTCCCAGACATCATTCATCTTTGAGTCTATCTTCTTAATAATAAGGGAACCTTACTTGGAAAAATGTTATTTATCTTGTCGACTTCCCGGTCATAAAGTATTCCCTTCACCCGCAACTCGGGTGCTGTTGACTTATTAAAGTCGTTGTTTACCTTCTCATCTTTCGAGGGGTAAGATTACTGGAACAAGTTGATATCCATTACCAAGTAATAGCTTGGGAGATATTGGTAAATTTTCCTTTCCAACTAGATACGACTACTTTGTGGAGTCTTATCAACAAGTCTTATACTTGGGGAAAGGGGGACGAACGTTACATTCAGAATCATGAATTCTATTTGAACTAGGAGTCGTATAAGAGGCCGAGTAGCGCCGGTCCATCCCCTTGGCCCAACCGTTGGCCGGGGAGAGCTAGCAAGGCGGTATACAAGTAAAGCCGTCAGTTCTTCCTTCTACCGGTAGTAAATCTAAATTGAGCTGTACGATCTCGACTGATCATCAAGATTGGAACAGCGGGCGCGGTGAATACTCCATCATTGGTTCATCATCCAAATTCATTTATTTCCTGCAACATGATTAGTGTTGGCAGAGTTGGAAAAGAGTCATAACTGGAATTGCAACCCTTTCTTGCAAGTTCCTCTTCTTAATAACGATAATAATATCTCGCTTACTTTGATGTAGCAGATATTTCTTCAAACAAATACTTTAAGTTACCTTGTAACTTCATCGTTCATATTATACTGGCATCATTTCCGTAAATGCATGGCATATGGTTTAAAAGATAGCTTTGAACTGTTTTAAATTATCGTTCAGTTATATATTTGTTGGTGGGCTTTCGCTCACCCTTGCATTGTTTATATTATGTCACAACAACAGCTAGGACAGATGGCTCGCGTCAGGCGCACTCGGCGTAAGCAGGTTACCCGACCCACCGGACTACCCGCTGAGATGCTAGCCGCCATTGCTGAGGTAGCATAGTTAGACAGCTTTTGTTTCCTGTTTAACTATATGTATAATTAATGTAATCAACGGCAAAACTTTTAAACCTATGATGTTATCCTTTTGGGATTGTAATAACTTTTATTCGTAACCCTTTAATGTAAGACTTATTTCAATTTCATCTCTGGGACTATAACTGTTGTGTGTGTGAGTGGTAATTATTGTGGGGTCACAGCATGTGATTTATTTATTGTGGACTCAAGTCAAGTATTATGAATGGATGTAAGACCGTAACCACCAGATCCCTGACCCCGGATCTGGGGGTGTTACAGAGATGGTATCAGAGCGAGAGTTATATATCCCAAGAGATGATACGACGTTATATAATAATAAATTCAATAATATAATAAGAACCCTTGCCAGGTTCACCTAAAACCCTTACGGGAACTTTTTAAGTATCATGATAGTAACATAGTTCGTCTTGTGTAGGCGAGCGACTTGTCGGCCCAGGAGGCAGCTGCGAGACAGCATGATGAGGACATGTTCCGGACTAGGGACCCATACTATGAGCACTTGCCTGAGGATGATACTGAGCCTGAGGAGGAGGACGCTGAGGAGGTCCAGGTTGAGGCTGATACTGATGCGATCGAGTTTGAGGAGGAGGACCCTGAGGAGGTCCAGGATGATGCTGACACAGATGTTGTTGAGACTGAGGGGGAGGAGGACCCGGAGGGGGTCCAGACAGGACAGGACGCTGAGTTAGTGGTTGAGGATGATGATTATTGGGTTATGACAGAGTTCAGGACTATGGGAGATGACACTGACATGACCACGGATCAGGTGGTGCCGGTGGATGAGGGTGTTGAGGGAGATATAGATGAGCCAGTAGTTGGTGCTGTAGGGAGTTCTGGACTTTTTGTGCCACTCCTCCCTGTTGAGAGAGCCCCTACCCCACCACCACTACCTGTGAGCCCCTACCCCGACGAGTTTGAGGAGCTTACCCCAGAGCCCCAGCAGACAGAGACTGCCGCTCTAGCTGAGCCATCCACCCCACCTCATGCCCCGATAGGAGGAGTCCCAGTATGTGTTCACAACTTGATTGTGAACGGGCTTTATAGAGAGTTGTCTGTGGCAGATGCCAGGTTGGCAGAGTCTAGGAGTGAGTTAGCAGCAGAGAGAGCCGCCCGGATGAGGGTGCAGGGCAGGAGGACTATCAGTGACAGAGTTGGGTATAGGGCTGTGACCCGCATCGAGCTGAGGGCTCGGGTGAGGGTGCGACAGTTGCCTACTGATGGGCATGGTAGGGTAGACAGAGCAGCGGCTGAGGAGGTTTTCCGCATCGCCATGGGGAGGGTTCGGAGGATGTTTCGTCGTGACGGCTGATTTCAGATGTAGTGATGCAGTGGTCTAGTTGTCTAGTCATGTACGGACATAGTAGTGCCGGCTTTTGTAGGGATGGTTTTCTTGTACTTGTTTTCCCTTTTTGCAGACTAGACAGATAGACAGCATATTTCACTTTTGACTTGTTGTTGTTGTTAGGATGGTTGTACTTTAAACTATCGTTGTAACTCGGATGTTGTACCTTTTCGGTACCTGGTATATATTTGTTTCCATTTCAGTCATTACAATTTTGTTGGGATGTGATCACGAGTTTATTAGTATATGTATTACTTTTCGATTAAGTTGCCATGAGATATAAAACTGTGGGATTTTAAACCCAATCATGTAAAGAAATGTGCACGGAAAAATCCTCTAAAACAGATCAGTGAACCTAATGTATAACTTTCCAAATTTTCAGTAAAATGCCTCCAAGACGAATGGGCACTAGGGCTAACCCCCGCGAATCTACTGACCAAGAGAGTCACAACCAACACGAGGAAAACCGTGGAAGTAGTGAGGAACAAGATCAGGACTATAATGAGCAAGAAGATTCCCAGTATGGAGCAGAGGATGAACCCCTGTACTCTGAAGAATTTGAAAGGGAAATAGAGGGTGGAGAAACTGAAGTAGAACAGGAAGGGGAGAACCAGGGCGGAAACCCCATGGGCCAGTTTATGGATCTACTTAGGCAGAATTTGAACCAATACCCCCAACCACCACCAAGCAACAACACTTCAGTGGCAAATTCCTTTAGGGCCTTTAAGTCCCTTAAGCCCCCAGAGTTCCACGGATCGGCTGATCCCGTTGAGGCGAGGGCCTGGATCAAAGAAATGGAAAAGTCTTTTGAGATTCTGAGTATCAATGAGGCTCAGAAGACTGTTTTTGCTACTTACCTACTAAAGGGAGAGGCCAATTATTGGTGGGAAGCCAAGAAAAACATGGAGACTGATGCTGTCATAGCCTGGGAAAGGTTCAAACAATTATTCCTGGAGAAGTACTTCCCGAAGTTCATGAAAACCCAGATGGAACTTAAGTTCTTGGAACTGAAACAGAACAATATGTCAGTGGCTGACTATGAGGCTAAATTTACTGAGCTATCAAGATTTGTGCCAGAGTTTGTAGACACAGAAGAGAAGAAAGCTAACAGGTTTCAACAAGGGCTGAAACAGTGGATCCAGAATAGGGTGACTGTTTTAGAGATTACAGATTATGCCACCTTGGTGCAGAAGGCAACCATTGTGGAGGCTGGTAGTGATCAGATGCAGAGAGAGAGAGAAAGGGGGGATAAAGAGAAAGCATGTTAGTATGGGCGGAAGATCCGCTGGAGGAAAACCCCCAACCAAGTTTAATCGAGGAGCGGTTTCCCTACCAGGGAGGAGTGTAGGGTTTAAACCATCTGCGAGTGTGAGTGTGAGCCAGGGCGGCCACCAATCAGGAATGTCCCGTTCCAACCCTTCTCGACCTCCATTGCCATTGTGTGCTACTTGTGGGAAGAGGCACTCCGGGGTGTGCAACCTGAAGCAGATAAACTGTTATAAGTGTGGGCGAGCTGGGCATTATGCTACCGCTTGCACCACGGTCATCCCTAACAGCACAACCTGTTTCCAGTGTGGACAGCGAGGGCACATGAGGAAGGATTGCCCAAAGAGCAAACCAGCAGCATCAGGAGCAAGCAAGGTTGCCTCAAATAGGCCACCAACTGCTAGGACTTTCAATATGTCAGTACAAGATGCCGTGAGGGACACAGATGTGATAGCAGGTACTTTTTCTCTTAATTCAGTCAGTGCAAATGTCTTATTTGATTCAGGAGCAACTAAGTCTTTTATATCTAGAGATTTTGCGCATAACTTGAAACTTAAAACCCAGCAACTAAGAGATTCCTTACAAGTAGAAATATCTAATCAGGAAATCGTACCGGTTAATCAAATTCACCCCGATTGTAAGCTAGAAATAGGAGGACGATCCTTCTATGTCGATTTAATTCCTTTTAAGCTAGGGGAATTCGATGTCATTTTGGGTATGGATTGGTTGTCTCGCAATGATGCGCAGATAGATTGTAAAGGGAAAAAGGTTAAGTTGAAAACCCCAGGGAAGAAAGAAATAGTGTTTAAAGGGATGCGACAGACCCAGAAAATTCTGACCATGGCGCAAACCAAGAGATTGTTACGAAAAGGGAACGAGGCTTATTTAGCCTACGTTATAGATACTCAGAAGGAAGTGCCAAGATTGCAGGACATTCTGGTAGTTAATGAGTTCGAGGACGTGTTCCCACAAGATCTTCCTGGACTACCACCTGATAGGGTAATTGAGTTTGCCATCGAATTAGCCCCGGGGACGGCGCCAGTTTCGAAGGCCCCGTACCGACTAGCCCCAGTAGAAATGAAGGAGCTAGCTAAACAATTACAGGAATTGTTGGATAAGGGCATGATAAGGCCCAGTGTGTCGCCTTGGTGCGCACCAGTGTTGTTTGTTAAGAAAAAGGATGGAAGTATGAGGTTATGCATCGACTACAGAGAATTGAACAAGCTAACCATAAAGAATAAGTATCCATTGCCCAGGATAGATGATTTGTTTGACCAGCTAAGAGGAGCTGAATACTTCTCTAAGATTGATTTGAGAACGGGATATCACCAACTGAAGATCAAACCTGAAGATATCCCGAAGACTGCATTCCGCACCAGATATGGACATTATGAGTTCTTAGTTATGTCGTTTGGATTGACCAACGCCCCAGCAGCCTTCATGGACCTAATGAATAGGGTGTTCAAGGAATATTTAGACAAATTCGTGATAGTTTTCATTGATGATATTCTCATCTACTCAAAGACAGAGGCAGAACACGCTGAACATTTAAGGATAACCTTAGAAATACTCAGGAAGGAGCAGTTATATGCCAAGTTCTCCAAGTGTGAGTTTTGGAAAAATGAGGTACAATTCTTAGGGCACGTGATCAATAGAGAAGGAGTGTTGGTTGACCCCTCCAAGATAGAAGCAGTTTCAAACTGGGAACGGCCAACTACTCCAACCGCGGTGAGGAGTTTCATTGGACTGGCCGGATATTACAGGAGATTTGTCCAAGACTTTGCGAAACTCGCAGCTCCATTAACTCGACTTACCCGTAAAATCGAGAAATTTGAATGGACTGAGAAATGCGAGAAGAGTTTCCAGGAGTTAAAGAAGAGGCTGGTGACAGCCCCAGTGCTGGCATTACCTGATGGAAAAGGAGATTTCGTGATTTACAGTGACGCTTCGCATAAAGGACTGGGATGCGTGCTTATGCAGCACGGCAAGGTAATAGCGTATGCGTCTAGGCAATTGAAGGATTATGAAGTCAGATATCCCACGCATGATCTAGAACTAGCAGCCATAGTCTTCGCTTTAAAGATTTGGAGACACTACCTGTATGGGGAAAAATGCGAGATTTACACAGACCATAAGAGCCTCAAATACATTTTCACTCAGAAAGAGCTTAACATGCGCCAGAGGAGGTGGTTAGAGTTAATCAAGGATTACGACTGTGAAATTCGATATCACCCGGGTAAAGCCAATGTGGTGGCTGACGCCCTTAGTCGGAAAGAGAAGCTCAAGATGATAACTTCAGAGAAAGAGCTAGTGAAGGATTTTGAGAAGTTGGAAATCGAGGTTAAGTTACCTGAAGAGGGCCAAGAAAAGTTGATGGAAATTAGAATCCAACCTCCATTGCTAGAAAAGATTAGACTGTGCCAGGAACGGATGATGGAGGAAGAAAAGAACTCCACAGAAGAGCTAATGACCGGGGAGGAAATTAAGTGCGAAAGAGACAAGGAAGGGATCATGAGGTACACGTACAGGATATGGATCCCAAATGTTCAGGAGCTCAAGGATGAGATTTTAAATGAGGCACACAACTCAAGATACTCAGTGCACCCCGGTAGCACTAAAATGTATAGGGATTTGAAGGAGTATTACTGGTGGCCCAATATGAAAAAGGACGTAGCAGAGTGGGTAAGCAGATGCTTGACCTGCCAACGAGTGAAGGCAGAGCACCAGAGACCCAGTGGACTTCTACATCCCTTAGAGATTCCAGAATGGAAATGGGAACATATAGCCATGGATTTCGTAGTAGGTTTACCCAGGACCAAGGCTAATCATGACACCATATGGGTAATTGTAGATCGACTGACGAAATCGGCTCACTTTCTCCCGATCAACGAAAGGTACACGGTCGATAGACTAGTGGACATCTACTTAAAAGAGATAGTGGCGCGACATGGAGTCCCAGTCGCAATAGTATCCGATCGAGATCCTAGATTTAACTCCAGGTTTTGGAGAAGTTTTCAAGAATGTGTAGGGACCCGGCTGAACATGAGCACGGCCTACCACCCCCAGACAGATGGGCAAAGTGAAAGGACCATCCAAACACTAGAGGATATGTTGAGAGTCTGCGCGATAGACTTCAAGGGGAGTTGGGATGATCACTTGCCATTGGTTGAGTTCTCCTATAATAACAGTTATCATTCAAGCATTGGGATGCCACCTTATGAGGCCCTTTATGGAAGAAAATGTCGATCTCCCTTGTATTGGGATGAAGTTGGAGAGCGAAAGATGCTCGGGCCCGAAGTGGTCCAACGAACTAAAGATGCAGTAGATCTAATCAGAGGACGGTTGGTAGCAGCCCAGGATCGACAAAAGAAATATGCCGACTTAGCTCGGAAAGGCAAGGAATACGAGGTAGGGGACCTAGTGTTCTTGAAAGTGTCACCGTGGAAAGGTTTAATGAGATTTGGGAAGAAAGGAAAGCTGAGTCCCAGATACATTGGACCATTTGAGATCTTGAGACGGATTGGGGAACTAGCTTATGAACTCGCATTGCCCCCGAATCTACAGCAGGTGCACAATGTGTTTCATGTTTCGATGCTGAGGAAGTATAATCCGGATGCAAAGCATATTGTAGAGTATGAGCAAGTGGATATGCAACCAGACCTGACCTATGTGGAGCAACCTGTGGAAATCATAGACCGGAAAGAGCAAGTGCTCCGAAACAAGGTCATTCAGCTAGTCAGAGTTTTGTGGCAGAACCACAATGTAGAAGAATCCACCTGGGAACTTGAAGGCGCAATGCAAGAAAAGTACCCCCACTTGTTTTCAAACTGATTCCGGGACGGAATCCTTTTAAGGAGGGGAGACTGTAAGAACCCAGATTTTTGATAGAATTAAAACTTTTTAGTATGTAATAATATGGGAATGAATAGTGGTTATGACTGCGATGTAACGAATGTCTATTAAATGAATGGAATGGATTTGAATTCAATTATTTACATGTCATGCAGAATACTTTTGGTTGACGGCATAGGTAAGAATGATCTATCTCCTAAGGATATAAGTATATTACTTCAAGTAAGATTATTCTTGTGTCATCCAAATCAATATCTATTATAAGTCCAGCGGTTCCGTAAAAAGGTTAAGAAGCACTCGAGAGTGAACCAGGTTCATTTTCCTAATTATAGGAATTAAATAAAAATAAGTGATGAATAGTGATTTTGGTGGAATTTGGAATATTATTATAATAATGATATACCCGGTATTCGGAACGGATTTCTGAGTTCGTATTAGTGATCCAGGAAGAAAATAAGTGTATGTAAAAGCCGTCGGATTCATAAAAAGAGCACTTTTATTTTCTCCGAGATTTCCCTGGACACTACAAGACTTAAGGAGTTATAAAAGGGAATTAAGGAATTTAAATTCGAGAAGTATTAAGTAAGATGAAGAATAGTATTAGAAATATTAAGAAGGTTTTCGGTAAAACCCTAACTAGAAACGAATGAGTTATTCCCTCGAACGATCAACGAACAAGCAAGGAAATTGAGTAATACCCGGACAAAGGAACGAATAAATAACCAAGAGACAAACAAGTGCAATTGGTGGGAAAAGGAGAAACCCAAGTAACATCCTTATAAGTCAACTACAAGATGAGTGGTGTAATTGCATTCTTGCAAAAATGGAGTTGTTTGTTGTAGTGCCAACACTTGGCCCAATGAGGAAGCAACAAGTGGCACCATTGGATTGCCAACAACACATTAAAAGAGATGCATCCATTATATATGCAAGGGTTATACATGTATTAGCCATAAATCACCAAAACAAAACAAACCACCACCATTTTTCTCCATTTCTTCATAAAAATCTGCCCATTCTTAGCTAATTGGAAGTCCAACTTCCAACCATCACTTGTTCTTCAAATTTTTATGGTAAGTACTACATATCATGGTAATGATCTCCTAGAAATTTCAGCTTCAAATTCATCTTTTATCATTTTCAAATAAATCATCAAAGATGATGATGAATAGTGTTCTTCATAAACTAACTTTTATTTCTTGATTTCTTTTGATTATTCAAGCTATACTAAGGCTAGATAAGGGCTAAACAAGGCTTGATAAGTTCATACATACACCAAGGAAGGTATACCACTCTTGAAAACCAAGCTCTTAGTTTAAGTTTTGGTATTTTAGATGAGTTATATGGATTTAATGCATGTTTAGGACCTTAAGATTATGATTGGGATTTATTAAATGTGAAATTAGTTTAGATGAACGGAAAGACATTGCTTGGTCTTAGTTCATGGTTGAATAACATGTAAATGTTGTTTGGAGTGGAAACTATGATTATTGGATGGTTTGAAATTTGGAAATCATGTAAACATAGCCGTCGTAATGCCCGATTGTCGTTAGCCTTAAGAAACCGTGATTAGCAGTAGCATGAACACACTGTCCAGTCTCGGATTTTGTCCTGAAAGGCTAGATTATGTTATAAGCTTCGTTTTGATATAAAGATCACGTGAAACGGACTTACGGTTTAGGATTTATGACTAAATTACTAAAAGTAGTTCGAATCCGTAAACAAAAGTTCGTAACTGAAATTGAACCCTCGTAAGCAATGTAACGTCATGGCGAATCTTGGTAAATAAATACTAGGGGTAAGAAGGAAGGTGTGAAAGAAAACCGTATGTCAAAAAGAGCATTTTTCGATTTATTAAAAATGTTCGAGTCAAGGTTAAACGAGAACGAACCCCTAAAAGACGACTCTTTTATAACTTTGGTAAAACGCTTAGAAAACGGGCGATAAAACTCGGAGTAAAATATTGGTTCGTAACGATCAACCTTAGAACTCATATGACTTAAGTATGTCCCAAGTATAAGTGCAGTGACATGTCGTATTAACGAACGAATGTCGGGTCGGATCAGTGATAATAAGTAATCCACTAAAAGGGGTATAACGAGATGACTCGAGAACGTGTTTCGATTTAAGTATAACTTAACGTTTAATATGTTAAGTGATTAATTCCGAATGCCTTGGCTATTTATAGATCACCAGGCTGAACCGGGACCCGCTACCACTACCCCTTATCGTACTCGACTACCAGGCAAGTTTCAATTCCCTTCTTTTAGGCTGTTGTTGTGATTGAATAAATATATATATATATGATTGCTGATATACATATGCCATTGCATGCATGCCTACTTTCAAGTTGAATTGATATACTTGTTCCCTGAATGTTATTGTTGGCTTATAAGCTAGATAGTTATATATCAGTTATAAGCCGGTTATTATAAGACCCTCATAGAAGGGCGTATACATCTTTATTCATCAAATATAGACCGGGAGTCAATATTTCTTGATATATCGAGATTACCTCGGGAGAAAATATTTAAGTAAATATTTTCTATTATTTGGGCGACGAATATTATTTGAATATTCGTTCGGGACTAATTATTTTAACGATCCTTACTTCAAATAATTATTTGAATTTAACTATTCAACGAATAATACTTCTCAATATTCATTCAGAGTCGAATTGATTATCGACTATTATTTCGAATATTCTTCTAAAGATGAGACTGTTAGATGAATATTATTTGGATATTCTTTTAGATTATTATTTTATTAAATAAATATTACTTTCGAATATTCATTTAAGATATTAAATACTTGATGAATGTTATTTTAATATTCGTCTGAAGCTTGATTTAATTATCGAATATTATCTCGAATATTCCTTAAGGCTTGGATTACTAAATGAATATTACTTGATATTCATTTAGGATATTATTCATTAAATGAATATTACTTTTGAATATTCATTTAAATTTCCTAATTAATTATGATTATTACCTTAAATATTCTTTTCAGGTCTTATTAATTAATGAATATTGTTTTGAATATTCATTTAAATATTTATTTATTCAATAAATATTCTCCTGATATTTCTTCACGGATTATTTTGAGAAATACTCTGATTAAAAATATTCTTTCATATTCCCAAATAGTCTTTCAATATTTTAACTCAATAAATATTCTCTGAATATTTATTCCATACTTAGAATAATCTCGATAAGGTTAATCTTCTTCGATTATTACAGAAGATATTTCGAAGTCATATTATTATTAATCTTATATCAAGAAAGGTTCCCAGACATCATTCATCTTTGAGTCTATCTTCTTAATAATAAGGGAACCTTACTTGGAAAAATGTTATTTATCTTGTCGACTTCCCGGTCATAAAGTATTCCCTTCACCCGCAACTCGGGTGCTGTTGACTTATTAAAGTCGTTGTTTACCTTCTCATCTTTCGAGGGGTAAGATTACTGGAACAAGTTGATATCCATTACCAAGTAATAGCTTGGGAGATATTGGTAAATTTTCCTTTCCAACTAGATACGACTACTTTGTGGAGTCTTATCAACAAGTCTTATACTTGGGGAAAGGGGGACGAACGTTACATTCAGAATCATGAATTCTATTTGAACTAGGAGTCGTGTAAGAGGCCGAGTAGCGCCGGTCCATCCCCTTGGCCCAACCGTTGGCCGGGGAGAGCTAGCAAGGCGGTATACAAGTAAAGCCGTCAGTTCTTCCTTCTACCGGTAGTAAATCTAAATTGAGCTGTACGATCTCGACTGATCATCAAGATTGGAACAGCGGGCGCGGTGAATACTCCATCATTGGTTCATCATCCAAATTCATTTATTTCCTGCAACATGATTACTGTTGGCAGAGTTGGAAAAGAGTCATAACTGGAATTGCAACCCTTTCTTGCAAGTTCCTCTTCTTAATAACGATAATAATATCTCGCTTACTTTGATGTAGCAGATATTTCTTCAAACAAATACTTTAAGTTACCTTGTAACTTCATCGTTCATATTATACTGGCATCATTTCCGTAAATGCATGGCATATGGTTTAAAAGATAGCTTTGAACTGTTTTAAATTATCGTTCAGTTATATATTTGTTGGTGGGCTTTCGCTCACCCTTGCTTTGTTTATATTATGTCACAACAACAGCTAGGACAGATGGCTCGCGTCAGGCGCACTTGGCGCAAGCAGGTTACCCGACCCACCGGACTACCCGCTGAGATGCTAGCCGCCATTGCTGAGGTAGCATAGTTAGACAGCTTTTGTTTCCTGTTTAACTATATGTATAATTAATGTAATCAACGGCAAAACTTTTAAACCTATGATGTTATCCTTTTGGGATTGTAATAACTTTTATTCGTAACCCTTTAATGTAAGACTTATTTCAATTTCATCTCTGGGACTATAACTGTTGTGTGTGTGAGTGGTAATTATTGTGGGGTCACAGCATGTGATTTATTTATTGTGGACTCAAGTCAAGTATTATGAATGGATGTAAGACCGTAACCACCAGATCCCTGACCCCGGATCTGGGGGTGTTACACTTATTTTGTAAAACAGCACTACATTCCTCAGTAAAAGCTACTGTCTCCACCTCACCAAAGGACCTTTTATTAGTGAGAATATCCTTAAGAAACTTTGCATATGATGGAACTTGAGAAATTAAATCAGTGAAAGGAACTGTTACCCCATGGTTCTTGACAAGTGTCATGAACTTACCAAACTGCTAGTCCACCTTAGTTTTGTTCATCCTGCTAGGGAATGGGAGCTTTGGCACAAATGGTGGAGGAGTAACTGCAGTCTTCTCTTTGTCCTTTTTCTTGCTTTCCTCAGTTTCATCTTCGTTTGCATCTTCAACAACTTTCTCTACCTTGTCTTCCTCAGAATCCTTTTTTTCTTTCTCAGTAGGAACATCATCAGTAGGCATTGGAGGAGCATCATATGTACGACCACTCCTAAGAGCAATGGCATTCACATTTTCCTTTGGCTGAGTTGGTTCTGGTGGTAGAGAGCCTTGTTGCCTTGTAGACGAAGAACTAGCCATTTGAGCAATCTGAGTTTCCAGCATCTTGTTATGAATCTCCATCTGGTTCATCTTCTTATTGGTATCCTCCATATTCTTTTGCATTTGTAACAATATCTTCATCATGTCACCTTGATTATCAGCCTGTGCAACTTGATTTGCTTGAGGAGCATAATTCTGAGGAGGCTTCTGGAATCCAGGGGGATTCATAGGTCCTTGTGGACGCCTATACTGCTGCTGTGGAGGAGGCTGATACGATTGCTGATATTGCTGCTGCTGATTGGAGACATTTGAATTCTGAGCGTTATTGTTCCTATGTGAGAAGTTCGGATGATCTTTCTGAAGGGTTTCGAGCATCAAACGCAGCGGAATTAAACGCGAAAAACAATAAAAATCGAAACCCTACCGCAGGATCCATGCAAAAACATGATATTTAATTCGGAGATTGATGATTTACCTTAAAGAAGCTTTAATAACGGATGAACATCAGAGATCCTAGCTACTTGAATCACCACGCATCCCGCTCTCACGATCTACGCTCTACCGGTATCCACACGAATGCTTGATCTTCGAAGGAGCGATGTACTAGCATCCGGAAACTAATTTCTCTCCATCTCCATCTTCTCTCTCAAATGGCTAGGGTTTTCTCTAAAAGGTCTAACCCTAATTTGAGACTTTAAGATGTTTATATAGAGAGATAAATTAGTATTCCATGGCCCAATCATTTTGGCCTTTTACTCAAATTCGAATTCTTAATTAAATAATTAATTAAGTCACACTTAATTAATATTCTAATATAATTCGAATTCTAATAATTAGTAAATTCGAATATCTATTTAATTAATTAATTAATTAAGTCTAACTTAATTAATATCATAAATAAATTCAAATTAATATTTAATTTAAATTCATAATTTAAATCAATTCTCCTTCAAGCATTCTTAGTGTGTGACCCTGTAGGTTATCATTACGTTGGCAATAATTTTATTATTCAATATAAAATTATAAACAATGAGCGGCATCTAGTAATACATCATTGCTACCCAAGTAATAATAATAAATCGGTGATTCGATTAAACCTTTCGTGACTAATGTTCCTATGTAATATAATCCCTTTAACCAAATATTATAGATTAAACTAGAGGCATGTTGTTAGTCATCCTCTTCAACATTTAATCCGGGTTTCCTTGATCAATGAGTAGACTATCAAAAACAAATCAATATTTGAGCATGGCCATGCATTTCATAGTCTCACTCAATCAAGAGGCCAATAATATCTCTCCTAATTATAGGAGGGTTAAATCCTTTATCTATCATTCATATTTCTCATACGATTCACAATATACCCGATGTCCACTTTTATCATTACCCGGTCAAAGGTAACTTTTAATGTAGTCAAAGTATATTATCCTCGTATAGAAATATAATGATCTCAAGTCAAAGGATCATTACACCATTATCACTGTGAGTCTTTCTTATGACTTAATTAACATGAAGAATCTCACGGTGGGTCTGTCCAGTACCATGTACCCTACATGTACCTATGTATTGACTTTAGTATCTCCATACTTATAACCAATGAGATGTGGTTATCAGTCAAAAACATACTAGTCTATTTATGTATTATTATTGTCCTGTATAATAATACTCGACTAGGGACCTTTAAGAATATGATATTATATAATCTCAAATTCAAGTTGTAAACTTAAACTATATAATGTGTATCATTATTCTAAGGACATTTATTATGCTAACAAATATCGCAGTAATTCGAGTCATAATAAATACATTTATTTAATAATCAAATGACATAAGGTTTATTTAAGAAACAATGTATTGCCTCTAGGGCACCTACACTAACACTTTCCAACCAGGATTGTAAGTGTTGGAGTACGGATTGTACTGCTGCCTCTGTTGGAAAACATTTGCTTGCTCCATCTGAAAATTTTGTGAATTTTGAGCATTGTATTGGCAATCATTACCATAGTGGACTTGGATGCCACAGACTTCACAAACAGGATTATTCATAGGAGCCATGGATGACAATGCATTATACTCATAGGTGGAGTAGAGGGCTGAGATGTCTTCAATGAGTGGATCTCCTGAGTCAATGCAGCGGTTGAGATGATAATAAAGAATAAGCATCCATTTCAAGTTTACCCCCTTTCTTGGATGCTCTTGGGTTACTGAAGTGATTGGCAGCAAAATTTGAAAGAAAAGCGTGTGCATCATCAACTCCTTTGTCTAGAAATACACCACCTGCAACATTATCAACCGTACCTTTTGTTTCAGGATCAAGACCATTGTAGAAGCGTTTAAGCAGAAACCACTTCTCAAGACCATGGTGAGGGCATGCACGTTGATAATCCTTGAATCTGTCCCAAGCATCCCGTAGAGATTCGCCATAATCTTGCTTAAAACCCATCATCTTGTCGATCAAATCGTCGGTTCTGTTAGGAGGGAAGAACTCAGTTAAGAAGGCTTGAGCAATTTCATCCCACTCGGTCAAGTCAATATCATTCAACCATTTTTGAGCTTTATCACGAAGAGAGAAACCGAACAACATGACTTTCAACTGGTTTGGAGTGACTCCCTGATGTTTAATTGTAGAACACAGCTGTTGAAACCTTTGCAGATGGAGTGTAGGGTCTTAAGAGGTAAGCCCAGCAAATTGATTCTGTTGGATCATAGTGAGCAAAGCAGGCTTGATCTCAAAATTTGCTGCTTGAATCACTGGCATAGCAAGGCCAGTAGGGACCCCACTCGGAGAGGGCTATGAGTAGTTCTTCAAAGATTTGGGAGGAAGGTCTGCCATTTTAATCTTTGGTTCAGGTTTCTCTTGCTGCTTCTCTTTCCTTTGTAGATCTATGTATTGTTGACAAGAAAGTTCAGAATCTGGACTAAGAAGAGTTATATCTTCCTTCGCTTGATCTTCTTTCGCTTTAGACCTGGTCCTGGGCATCAACAACTTAACAAGAAAAAGCAGTAAGATCGGTCTCAGTTGGAACAAGAGTTCCAAAGAGACAAGAGAAACAATCTAAAACAATCAAACTAAAATTATAGAAACTAGGCATCTCCCCGGCAGCGGCGCCAAAAACTTGATGTGTTAAATTATGTCTAACCGCAAGCGCACGGTTTTTTTTGTAGTAGATACTAGCAAATACGGGTCGATTCCTCAAGGAGACAGTTTCAGTTTCAATTCAATTATTTTCAACTGTTTCTAGTCACAAACGATTATTTGAGAATTTTATTAACTACTAAATCAAATTTAATAAAGTTTTTAAATCAATTAATGATGGGATCTAGGGCAATTCAGGTTTACCATGCTTACACCAAAAAAATCACAAAGGTATAGCTTTTTAATGGGATAAAGTAATTAAAGTAATGGTTAATCTTTTTCAAGCATTAACACTCTCAGAAATATGATGATGTTTCCACACTCACCTTTAATTCCGCTAATTGTATGTAAGCCTCTAGTAGTAAAAATCTTCCGATCTATTACTCCTATTGCAATCAGTTAATCTATGATATTGCGCAATTAAACACATTAAGAATTAAAACATATCAATCAGAATTACTCTCTACCCATCAATTTACTAATCAAATTAAGCCCAAATCATGGTGCAAACATGGCCCCCCTTAATATCCTAGAATTAAACTACTCACTCATGGTAGAATAAATTGCAACCTTATTCCAAAATGCTTAGAAACGATCCACAAATTCACATTTCCTCTCGTAACTTCATAAAATCATTCCTTCGAGTTAAAAAAACACCATAAAATCATTGAATAATGCTCGATTCTTCCAACATGGCAATTATTTATTTCCTGTCATAAAACACATCAAATACTAATTAAATCCACACGATTATTCGCAAAAGCACCGAAAATGTGGGAACAAAATCCTATAAAGTATATATAAAATACACTCTATCACCAATGAGAAATTATTGGTTAGCTTCCAATTGATTCTGGGAGTAACCAATGGATCCGAGCAAGATCTGCAAATGGGTAGAGACCCGGGGGACTTGAATTTGTTTCAGTTCCAAGGCCAGCAGATTCATTCAGAGACAAGAACTGGAAAAATGGAGTCAAAGACGAAGGTAGTGCGTCGTCCATCCACGACCCAGATGAGGTCGGGGTAGACTGGGAAACCAGGATTGTCCTCTACACGTAGAAATTTTGATCGCAAGAGCCCCATGCATATCGATTGATCATTGAGCAGGGGTGTGCCTGAGAAATTCCCGCCACAAGTTCAAGTCAATTCTCTTACCTATGAAGCATTGTTCATTCTATCCGGCAGTATCTAAAACTTCTGATTTTGTTTTCCAGGGGAGAGTCTTTGCATCTAAATTCTATCCAGTCCCTATAAGGGTGAATATCCGAGTTTTCAATTAAGGATGCATGTTTTATAAATTGCTTCGATGGAGATGAGTTTCGTATATCTTTCATATATAATAGTATTTGATAATTGAAGTACTGAAATAGTACTGTTTTTGAATATTTTCTAAAAAGAGATAAATTTCATTTGTTGAGTATTAAGATAATTATTTATTTTCTATTAAAGGAAATGGTTTCAGAAATGAGATATTTTGATAATAATTGTCTAGTATAAGTTCATACTGAGAATTTCATTTATAGGCAGGTTATGCCATATTTATTTATCTTGCTGAGCTTTCGCTTACTCTTGCTATTGTTTTATATATTATATAACAGCTAAGAGGGATGCCAAGGATCAGGCACACAGCCCGCAAGCGAGTGGGAAACGCAAGGCATTTCCGTGAGCAGTTCATCATAGCGATCCTAGAGGTAGTAAGGACCAGTTGGATCAATCTGCGGCTTGTGTTAGTTCGCATTATTTATAAGTATGACTTGTGTAAGTATATAACCAGAATCGGACAGTTGAGTCGCTGATGTGCCTTCACTTAGAGGTTACGTCAGCAGTAGTATTCAGTAAACAATTGGGTTTGTAATAACTTATATTTTTAGGATTTGTATTGTAAGTATGTCATTTCTGAGACTCTAACCCGTGTGAGTGTGTTTATAATGTAGGATCATGAGCAGGTGGATTATATATTGTGAGAAATACAGGTACAGCAAGGAGTAAATGGATCGTGACTACCCTAGATCCCTGACCCCGGGTCTGGGGTTGTCACATTTAATGACCTTGCTTTATCAGTAAGTGCATAATAACTTCTAAATTGCAGTACAATCAGGGTTCAATATTTAGTTCATTGAACTTAACTTAGAGTTTCTATGATTCATATCCTTGATGCAATGGACATATTTGAAAGATCTTGGATGAAATGCAATAATGACTCAAACTTGACAGCTTCAATCCTTTAATTGAAACAATTTATTTTTGTTAAAGTCTGGAACACAACTCGAATTGAAAAACTATAAATCGTATTATATGATCTATCTATATAATAGCTGCTGCGGCGTGTTTGCTACAGTACTTGGGTTTAATTACTTTTTGCTCTTACTTTTCTTATTAATTACAAAAAAACCTCCATTACAATTCTCCAACTCGACCGCTTCTATAATCGGATCAAATCTGCTGCAAATCTGCAACCCTTTTACACTGTTATCAAGAATTCAAATTTCAATACATAACAGTACGCACAACTATCAATAATACAAATTTTTAAGCAATTTACACAATTAAGGGGTATTTTCTTAAGTATATTAGGTTATTAAGACAGTTATTCTTATGACTTGCAGTTAGTGATGTTTGTGGCTAAAAAAAGAAAAAGAGAAAGCTGTGCATTGTTAATATTGCACAACTAATGAAGTTATTTTTTCTGTTATTTTTATACCACTATTATTTTCCTAAATACGAGTGCCTCGTGGGTTTTATGATTTCATGTTTGGAGCTAGCAATACTTCATATATTTAAAGATTCAAGCACTACAGGTATGCTCTGTTTTTCCGTGTAGAAGGTGATGAATTCCTCCATACTTATTCTATTATTTTGGACAATTTGGAGGTTGGGATTATGTTTTTTAGGACTTTCTAACAGTTAAAAAATCTCAACTTTTCTTTTAACCTTTTTTTAACTAAAGAAAGTTTACATGAATACGTTAAGGTTTCAAAATTATGGTTTAAATTCTTATTTTGTTTTTATATAAAATTTTGAGGGGTCACTGTCCGTCTAATTTTCTTAATAAACTTATAAAGGTCTAAGAGTCTGTTCCTAAGTTTGATACTAAGTATCCGTTTCTAAGTTTTAGATTAATAAAATTATATAATTAAAAGTTAATTTTTTTTTGAAAAGTTGCCTCAACTTATCATACGAAGATCAAGTTCCCAACCAGGAATGGTGTTAGAAGAACATAAAGGTGATCAGAAGATAGCACGAAGCTGTTATGTAGCCTTGTTAAGGCCTGATGGAGTCGGGGGGCAGGTCCTCCTGATTGAAGACACGAAGGTCTATGGTGACGAAGACATGGATGCCCCAAAGTTTATTATGTTTTAAACTATCCTAGTAGCACGTAGCTTCATATTTATTAGGAGAAGTAGAAATAAGCTTCGATGAAACCATTCCAGGGCTTATTGGCCCGAGTAGGACAATATTACTCTATGTAATGGTTGAACCCATTTCAAGTTATTAATTCAAGTTTGTTTTCCATTCACTGATTATGTGATTTTATTTATGTGCCAAGCACCTGATGTGTGTAAGTCAAAGATGACTAAGTACCGAAAATAAAAGAATACACAAATGGAAACAAATAAATGAATAAATAAAAACCTCGAAGGGTCGAGGGTTAGGTTACAACATAACCAAATAAGTGTTTAAGTCCTTGAAGGATCCGGGATAAAAGACAAGTTAATAAAGCCATATGTGGCAATCAAAGTCATGCAAGGCCGCAGAGGCTAAGGACTAGCTACTCTTCAATATTTTTTAAGTACTTGGATTGAGAATCCAAGGATGAAGACCAACAGAGAACCTTGAATTCTAGTCCTAAGATCAAGGGACGAAATAAAAATATATATAATTTTATATCCACGTGGACAATTAGCTAGGCGTGCCACACCAAGGAAATCTGTCCTCTAGACATGTTAGGCACAAGGCTTCCTAGGCGGTTCGCATCCACGCCTACGAAGAATGGACAAAAATCACAAGGTCAAAAGAACCACGCCCAGGAGCATAGGCCGCTAGGCGTGCATGCTAGATAGCCTCCTAAGCGGGCATGACCCATGCCTAGAAGGAAATAGCAAGTGAGCCTTTCTTTATTTCTTAAAAAGAAAAAGAAAAAAGAAAATAATTTATAAAATTATTTTTTGAGACATGGGACCCAGTAATTTATTTTTGGTAAAGATTATCAAAAATAAAATGTATGAAACCTTAAGGTTCAAAAAAAAAAGAGAAGATTTTTCACAACGCCAAGGAAGTTAATTCCCGTAGGCGTGTTAACATGAGGTTCCCTAGGCGGCTTGTAAGAACCCAGATTTTTGGTAGGAATTAAAACTTTTATTATGTATTGGTGTAGAGATGAATAGTCGTTACGACTACAATGTATCAATGGTTTTACTGAACGGTTATATTTAATGGATTTGGATTCAAGTAATTATACGCTATGAATGCTGCAATTGGTTGAAAATTTAGATAAGAATAATCTATCGTCGAGAAAGTAAGCTAAGGTATACCAACAGAGGAAGTATTTTCATGTCATCCAAATCGATATCTGGTAGCTCATGTCATCCAAATCAATATCCAGTATAAGTCCAGTGACTCCGTAAATGAGATTGAGAACGCTCGAGAAAGCGCGAGAGCATTTTTCTAAGTACAAGAAATAAAGAGAGAATAAGCAATGAATAGTGTTTTTGGTGGATTTTGGAATATTATCAGATGACACTATATAGAAGTATTCAGAGTGGATTTCTGAGTTCGTATTGATGATCTATGGACAAGATAAGTACATGTAAATGATATCAGATTCTGAAAAACAACACTTTTATTTTTCCAGAGATTTCCCTAGATACTGAAGGATTTAAGGATTTAATTAAAAGATTTAAGGGATTTTAATTCAAGGAATATAAAGGAGGATTGAAGATGGTAGTAAAAATACCAAGAAGGTTTCCGGTAAAACCCTAACAATAAATACTGAGATATTCCTCCGAACGAGCAATGAATTGGGCAATAACCGGATAAAGAAACAAGCAGAGAACCAAGACTTAAGCATGTGCAAGTGGATGGATTAAGGAACCAAGTTAGTTACAAAGGTAACTAGCAACATTAGAAACCAAACCAACTAGTTAGCCAAGATTACATCATCTCACCATAAGAACATAACACATGGCCACTTGATGATGCATTGGATGAACAAATCACTTTAATAAAGCTACTTTATGCTAGATATTATCACAATAATTCATTTAGACTAGATGAGATCAAAGACAAGCCAAGCAAACACCATTCTCTCCCATTTTTCTTCATCTTCGGCCAAACAGACATCAACCCAGAAAAATGGGTATATCTCCTTCGTTTCTCAATGAAATTTTTCGTTCTATAGCTTGTTGGAAAGGTATTGAGATACTATACAACTCTTCTTTAGGACCCTCATCCAGAAAAGCATGGTAAGGACCTCGTTTTTGCAGTTCTTTGAACAGATGAATAGTAACTTTCAAGAACTAATTTTAGTTTTATTGTTTCTTTGGATGATCTAAGCTTGGTTAAGGTGTTCTAAGGGCTATACAAGGTTTATTAAAGCTTATACACTCTCCAAGGAAGGTATATCTCACCTTAACCATAGATCTTACTTTGAGTTTTATGGATGTTCTTGATGGTTTTAGATTAGTTATGATTATGATGTTAATACAAGCATGAAAGCATGATTATGTAGTTAGCTTTATTGATCTAAGAGAGATGATGAATATGATGATGAAGTAAGTGTTCTTGGACTTATAAGATGAATTTCATGTGTATAAGATGCATGGTATGCCCGGTGTGGCTTGGTTTTGTTGAAACGAATTTGGAAACGTTCAATTTATTGCCGTCATAATGCCGAAATTTCGTTAGCCTTAAAATTCGTGCATAATCAGTAGCATTAGTTTCCTGAACTTGATAAGTATATGACATACCCATGTAGATCTCAAGTCATAGATCGTTTTGGCGTGAGAATCGAAGCAAACGGACTTACGGTTTAGGAGTTATGGTCAAAATCGTAAAAGTTGTTCGAAACCGTAAGTGTGAGTTCGTAATTGATATTGAACCCCTGTAAAATAAGTAATTCAGTGGCTAATCATGATAATTAAATATTATAGATCAGAAGGAGGGTGTGGGAGAAAAACTCATGTCAAACGGATCATTTTTCGATTTTATAAAAATATTCGAATCAGGGTTAAGTACGAATGAACCCCTAAAAAGAACAAGTGGTTATAACTTTGGAAAATTACTTAGAAAACGATCAATAAATCTCGAGGCATTATCTTGGTTAGTGAACGACCGACCTTAGCACTTTTATGGCATAAGTACCTACCAAGTGTAAGTGTAATGACATGCCTTAATAACGAACCAATGTCGGGTCATAACGGTGTTAATAAGAGTTACAGTAGAGAGTGTATAACGAGATAACTTGAAAACGTGTTTCGACCTAAGTTAAGTATATACTTACCCTTTTTAAAAGCGTTAAGTAATTAATCTCGAATGCTTTAATTGTTTATAGATCACCGAGCAGACCCAGGACACGCTACACCTACACGACTACTAGGCAAGTTTCCAATACCTTGGAACTGTTGTTGTGATAATATATATGATTTGATTTTGTTATACATATGCCATAGCATGCATGCCTACTTGAAAATTATACTATGATACTTGTTCCATGATTTGTTATTGGCTCGTAAGATAGATACGAGATATATCAGTTATGAGCCGGGTATTGCTAAGACCTTTAATGAAGGGCATATGAACCTCATTCTTCAAATATAGACCGGGAGTCGGTATTTTGAAATATATAGATAGTCGTGGAAACCCGGAGGGATTCCAACGACAGATTATTATTATTTCGAGGATTGTTATTCGATTATAAATCTTTTTGAGGAATGTTATTTGAGTATTACCTCAGTCGAGGAATATTAAATAAATATTATTCCGAATATTCAGTAGACCATTATTTATTTAATGAATATTATTTCGAATATTCATTTGACTTTTATTTATTTAATAAATATTATTATTTTGCATATTCATTATTTAATGGATATTTTTTTGAATATTTATTCGAAGGTTATTTGGAGCAATATTTTATATCTAAAATATTCTTTGAATATCCATTTAATTCTTTCAACGATTTTTAAAAATGATTTATTTCATTCAGATATTATCTTCGATCTTCAAATATTATGTAAATTATTTCCGAGTCTTATTATTATTACTCCCTCCGTCCCTCGTGGTTGTTTGCGTTGGGTTTTTTCACGGAGACCACGGATTATGATTAAAATAAGTGTAGTAGTGGGTGTAATAGTGATTTTATTGTTAAAATAAGTGAAGTAGTGGGTGTAGTAGTGATTTTGTTGTTAAAATAAGTGAAGTAGTAGGTGTAATAGTGATTTTGTTGTTAAAATAAGTGAAGTAGTGGGTGTAATAGTGTAAAGTGTTGAAAAAGTGGAGTGAAGTAGTGGATGTAATAATGTATTTTATTGTTAAAAGTTGCTATTATAGTATGTAAAGAAATGAGAGGGACATCCCAAAATAGAAACTGTAAAGAAATGAGAGGGACGGAGGGAGTATTATTTTATCAAGGAAGGTTCTCAAAACTTTTATTCTTCATTCAAATCTATCTTTCAAATTATACGGGAACCGTACTTGAGAAATGTTATTTATTTTGTTTGACTTCCCGGTCATAAATTCTTTAAAACTATTCTTTGCACTCGCAACTTGGTTGCTATTTATCCACTTGAATCTG
Organism: Saposhnikovia divaricata; assembly: GCA_036435485.1. Classification (NCBI taxonomy): domain Eukaryota; kingdom Viridiplantae; phylum Streptophyta; class Magnoliopsida; order Apiales; family Apiaceae; genus Saposhnikovia; species Saposhnikovia divaricata. The sequence goes on from CM071596.1 coordinate 91,271,800, forward strand.
TTATTACTTCCTCATCATTCGAGGGGTAAGGGGGTTGGAACAAGTTGATATCCATTAACAAGCAATAGCTTGGGAAATATTGGTGAATTTTCCTTTCCAACTAGATACGACTACTTTGTGGAGTCTTATCAACAAGTATTATACTTGGGGAAAGGAGAACGAACTTTACATTTCAGAGTCATGGATTCTATTCGAACTAGGAGTTGTGTAAGAGGCCGAGTAGCGCCGGTCCATCCCATTGGCCCAACCGTTGGCCGGGGAGATCTAACACTACAAGAAATATGGGCTATTGCAAGCCCAATATATATTTGTGTTACATAAAGTGTTACAATAGACACAAAACTTGGTAGTCTATTGCAATACTTTAGAAAACGTTGCATTAAATATGAAAAGTGTTGCAAGCAAAAGGATAATTTGAACAATTGCAATACATTAGCAAAGCGTTACAATAGAGGATAAACTTTTTAGTCAACTTGCCAAAATTTGTAGGCGGGAACTCGGTTTCTTTGCTGGGCGGGATAAAAACGCGTACCAAAATATTTCTAACATACAATTATAACAAAAATACACTACATCTCTTACAAAAATATTCCCCCAAAATTAAACACTCATCTCTCTCACTGTCTCTCTCATCTCTCTCCACCGTACTGTCTCTCTCGGCTCTCTACCGCTCATCTCTCTCCACCTTACCACTCTCTGCCTCTCTCCTCTCTCTCACTCTCTCTCTCTATCTCTCTCTCACAAATATAGCGGATTCAACAAAAGCCCAAAACCCCAAGCCTAATTGAGCAAAGATTTGAGCAAAGATCCGAGTAAAGCTTCAATTAGAGGTATAATACCCATCTTTTACCGATTATTATGAATTATACATCTCTATATATGTATGCATGTTAATATTTTTGATTGTATTCTTCAGATCTGTTGGATATTTGTGTTAATTAGTTGGGTATATGTGTTAGTATTGTTTTAATTTTGTAAACAATTAATTATATGCTCATAGTTTGGAGGTTTTTCTCAAGCTGTGATTTTTTTGTTAATTAATTACATGCGTTAACTTTGTTGTTTTTTGAAGCTGTGTTAATTACATGGGTATATGGTTTTTCTCATCTTGTTGTTAAGGTTTAAAGGTTGAGTTGTGCATCTTTTAGTAGTGTATTAATATTTCATTTAGCTCAAATTTTATCTTTGTCTCTGAAATATATATGAAATATGTGCCCTGTTTTTCTTATAAAACATGTGCTCTGTCTCTAAATTCTAATGTACTGGTGAAATTTGAGTACCACAAGGTCGTTCATTTTTTTAAGTACAACAACAAGTTAATGTTGTAATGAGGTGTTGTGTTCCTTATTGATGTGCTGTGTTCTTTTTTCAAATAATGTATGTAGAAAATGGATGTTGAAGGAGAGAAATGGATAAAGCTTCCTAAGTACAGTGATAAATATAGGAAGGGGGTGGAAGATTTTGTTACGAAAGCATTTTCTAAATATGTCGTAGGAACAGAAATCACGTGCCCCTGTAAAACATGTAGAAATCGTTTCTGGAGTGATGCCAATGGTATAAATGAGCATCTCGTAGCAAAGGGTATAAATCGTTTCATAGTTAGGCTTTACCAACTAAAGTGCATTCATGGATTTAGCGAGTCGGCATTTAGCGATTTACTTGGGTTAATAAAGGAGGTTTTTCCCAATGTAAATCTGCCATCAACTTTTAATGTAGCAAAGGGTATGATTAAAGACTTGGGTCTTGATTACCAAAAAATACATGCATGTCCAAATGACTGCATGCTAGTTTGGGCTGAAAATGAGAGCTTGGAAATTTGCAAAAAGTGTGGAGCATCAAGGTGGAAAGAAGTTGAAGATAAGAATAAGTCTAATGTGAACTTAAATTTGTCGAATGTACCTAAAATCGCAGCAAAAGTGATGAGATATTTTCCTTTAAAGCCAAGGCTGCAAAGGATGTTCTTGACCGCTGATTTTTCTAACTCAATGACATGGCATGCTTTAGCACGAAAGAAGGATGGCAAGTTGAGGCATCCTGCTGATGGCCAGGGTTGGAAGGCGATGGATACCAAATATCCGGAATTCGGGGCAGAAATGCGAAATGTTAGGTTAGTTTTGGCTGCCGACGGATTTAATCCTTATCGCACAATGAACATTTCTCACAGCACCTGGCCAGTTGTGCTAGTAAATTACAACCTTCCCCCTTGGTTAATCATGAAACAAGAAAATCTAATTCTTTCAACCTTAATCCCTGGCCCTGTTTATCCTGGTAACGAAATCGACGTATATATGCAACCGTTAATTGGGGAATTAAAAGAATTATGGGATGTTGGGATAGAAACTTATGATGTAAGGGTAGACAACACATTTCAGCTACACGCAAGTCTCTTATGGACGATAAGTGACTTTCCGGGATATGCACTTTTATCGGGTTGGAGCACGAAAGGTAAACTAGCCTGTCCGTCATGCCACTACGAGACCTCATCGACATATCTGAAACATAGTAAGAAGGTGGTCTATTTAAACCATAGAAAATTTCTTCCACCTGACCACAAGTGGAGGTCTGATAGGCGGAGATTTAATGGCGATGTGGAAATGCTAGGAGCTCCTGAAATGTTAACCGGAGAGGAGGTTAAGGAACTGTTGCGTGGCTATGAGAACGACTTCGGGAAGCAACAGACGAAGCAGAGGTGTTCTTCATCAGATTGCCCTTGGAAGATGAAGTCCATCTTTTTCGAACTACCATATTGGAGTAGTAATATGGTTAGGCATAACCTTGATGTTATGCATATTGAGAAGAACATTTGCGATAAAATTTTGGGGACTTTGTTAAATATCGGGGGCAAGACAAAAGATCATCTCAGTGCTCGTAAAGATTTGGAAGAAATGGGGATTAGAAAAGTTCTTCATCCTGTCAAATGTGATGATAATAAACATGTTGAAATTAGAGCAGCTAGTTTTGATATGACCAAAAAAGAGAAAGAAATCTTTTGTTCAGTTCTGATGAATGCTAAGTTACCACATGGATCTGCCTCTAATATCAGCCGGTGTGTTCATATGAAGGAACGGAAGATATCGGGTTACAAGAGTCATGACACACATTTTATTCTTCAATTTCTGTTACAATATGCCGTGGTTAAAACTCTAAAACCGGAGGTAGCAATACCTTTGATGAGGTTGGCTGCATTTTTCAGGGGTATATGTGGAAAAGTCATTGAATTAGAAGATGTTGAGAAGTTGCAAAATGAAATAATCGAGGTACTTTGTGAACTTGAAATGATCTTTCCACCTGCGTTTTTCGACATAATGGTTCACTTACCAATTCACTTGTGTAAGGAACTTGAATTCGGTGGACCGGTGCACTTAAGGTGGATGTTTGGAGTTGAAAGATATTTGTGCAAACTGAAATCTTATGTTCGAAATAGGAGTAAACCAGAAGGGTGCATAGCAGAAGGCTACCTGGTAGAAGAATGTTTGACATTCTGTTCTCGATTTTTTGATGAGCAGTGTAAAGATATAACTGATCCAAAGGACTGTAACAAAGATGCTGGATATCCTATTGGATCTAGTAAAAATAAAGGGAAGTCTATACATCTGGAAGAAAACATATGGACCATGACTCATCGTTACATATTATGAAATTGCGAAAACGTGGAAATTGAGAAGGTTAAAGAGTAAGTTCTTCTGTACACAAAAATTTTGATACAAATTTTATAGAACTGTAAACCATCATAATTTTGTGCAATTATGATTGCAGTGAACACCGTATGTTGGTTGAAAAAGATGCAAAGGTAAAGAGATATAAACGAGAAAGAACGCATACAACTGAATTTCACAAGTGGTTAAAAGAGGTGGTTCGAAACAAAAATGACATTTCAGTGGAATTGTCCTCCTTGGCAAGAGGGCCTCAACGTGCAGCTAAGCAGTTTACGGGTTATGTTGTGAATGCATATAGATTTCATACCAAGCGTAAAGATAGTAGGTGTACTACACAAAATAGTGGTGTCTTCCTCACTGCCTTAACCACGAGTTTCGCGAGTGCAAAAGACCAAAATCCAGTAGTTGGGGATGTAGGTTACTATGGTGCAATTGAGGAAATCATTGAGTTTGACTACTGGGGTGCATTGGCTGTGGTATTATTCAGGTGTTGTTGGTACCAAAAAGAAAAGGATGTTCATGGGTTAACAAGAGTGAACTTTAATAGATTATGTCAAAGAGATGATCCGTTCGTTTTAGCTACACAAGTACAGCAAGTCTTCTATATAGAAGATCCTACTGAAAAACATGTGCATTTTGTTGTCAAGAAATTTCCGAAGGACCGGTATTCTGAAGTAGAAGACATGAATGCAGTAGAAGATGTCAGTGCTACAGGTTTTGTGTCGCGAGAACAAATACCTGCTCATGATATCAACAGTTGGTGCAGAGATGACATTCCGATAAAACAAATCCCCGTTACACCTGATGAAGAGCTGGATAATAATGAAATCTGACAAGCCACGAATTTATTTGCTTTTCATAGTTGTGCTAGTTTCCAGTTTTTATTTATGTAATTTGTACTTGAAAAAGATATTTTTATTGTATTTCTCTTAGTCGTATTTGTTTTTATGCAATTTAGTTCATTTAGTTCATTGTGTTGTAACTGCATATTTGGTTTATTTTTAATGCTTTTTTTTAATTTAGTTCATTTTTAGTGCTTTATTTATTTTATGCTGACTTGAATGCATATTTTTCTTTATTACTGTGCATATTTCCATTGCTAACTTTTTTTTTCTTATTTGCTTTTTTTCAGGATGGCAGAAAAAGATTACATTATCAAATTTTTTCACAAGGGACAGTTCACAAAAACAAAATATGTGGGTGGGACATGTACTGAGATTCCGGAATATGTTGATTCTGACAAATTCTCGTACACGGTGGTGATGGAGTACGTGAAGGATGATCTGAAATACAAAGAAACAGGTGGCCTTTATGTGAAGAATGTGCCAAGTGGTTGGAAACTTATTGATAGTGATCAGTCTTTACAAGAGTCTGTAAAGACAATTGAAGGAGAGAAATTGAATTTTTATGTTGATGATGTAGTTGACAACTGTATAGAGCCAAAGGCACCGATGCATCCACATGTGATCATACGACCAAGAACTCAATTTTTTGAAGGTAATACATCAACAGTTGAGTTGCATTCATTATTTTTGTTTATTACTTGACATGTAGATAGTGGTGTTAAACTGATTTTACATCCAATGATTGCATCAACAGGTTTACAAGCAAAGCGTAAGTTTGTGACAATAGACGGGCTGCAAAAGCGAAGAACAAATCGTCGATTAGTTCTTGAAAAGTCAGCTACTGATCATCCTGAAGCTGAGGCTAAACAGGCAAACTCAAAACCAGTGCTTCCAAAGGTAAATAATTCAAGTCTTTTGTGTTACACCTTTCTAATATGCCTTGGGTATCATTTAAGATTTTTGTCCATCTTTTTCATATCAGATAACAGAGTATGAGAAGCAAAAGTTAATGCGGGTATTAGAAAATAAACAAAAGGTGAAAGAGTTGGGAATAAAAACTCTTGCTGATGGTCTTAATATGGGCATTGTCAAGGAAAAAGTTAATGAGGGTGATGAACTGGAATTTGATGGGGAGTACGTTCCTGGACAAGATAGCTGCGAAGAAGAAGACGAAGAGATCGATGCGAAGAAAGAAACTAGAAAGAAACAAGTGCTCAAGCTGAAAGAAAAAAAGGTGAAGAGGGTGACCAATCCCGTTCGCAGACCGATTACACGTTCAAGGGCCGTAGGTCCTTCATCTTCGCAGGTATAGGTATATTAATTTTGTTTGAGTTAATAACTGTTTAACAACTCTGTTTGTACTAATTTTATTTGTGTTAATAATTGTAAGCAGTCTGAATACTCACCCCATCCTGAAACTCGGAAATCAACCCCTCTCGTAACTGAACCATCATCCCCTATTTTACCACCTCCCCTCCCTTGCCTAAAGTTATAACACCAACCTTTCCTGAGAGAGTGGCACCAGGTTCCTTTCCTGAGATAGTGGCACCATCCAAAAAGTTGACCAATCAAGGAATTGGTTCAATGGAGGCTTATTTGATAATGAAAGATCGTAAGAAAACAGTACAAAAGGAAAAAAGCCAAGTGGATGATGGTGGTCAGACAGTTCATTCACAAACTCATGAGGAAACACAAATTCCAACTGGTAATTGTAGTTTTTACTGATATTGTCTTAAAGAGGAAATTGGGTTTGTGTAGTACTTGAATTTTTTTTACTAATTTTAGGTACAGAAAAAAAAAGGAAGCATAGAGGACCTACATTAATGAATGCTATGTACACAAGGAGGGCTGATGAAAAGAAGATTATTAAGCTGAACATCGAGGTGCAGGCCGTGGCTGATGATGACAAGGTCTTGTCTGAATTCAAGGACTTTTTGGGGACATTGGGTAGGCAGTCTGTCCCACTTGATTGCATAAACTGGCATAGATTTCCTCAACAACAAAAGGAGGAGCTATGGAGTTTTGTGAAGGTAAAACCAAAATCATATAGTCAATGACTTTAATTATAGACTGCAAGTTATATGTGTAGAATACTTATAGACTGCAAGTTTATAGTATATGTCTAATTAAAAGAAATTTGGTATGTCCATGAGATGTAAATTGCACCTAATAATTTTAACTAATTTAATTAGACTAAATATGAGATTCCCGAGGAAGGAAGAATGTACACATTGCGGACCATTGGTGCTGCGTGGAGGCAGCATAAAAGCCGGGTTAAGAACGATCATTATAAACCATATAATAATGATGAGGACAGGTTAAAAAATAAGCCCAATGTCATTCCAGTCGAAGAATTCAAGGTGCTGCTTAAATACTGGGGGGATGCAGAAGTTCAGGTATATACATTTTTATTAAGATCAGTTAGCTAAAACTTCACCTTATTGCAATTTTTTTTTTGAAAATTTGTTGGAAGTGATTTTATGTTCTTTGCACTTTATTGAATGGTCAGGAGCGAGCTAAGAAAAATGCAGAAAATCGTCAGTTGATTGTAGAGACACACACAGCGGGTCGTAAAAGTTTTGCACAAATTGGCGAGAAAATAGTATGTCCACACTTACATATTTTCTTTTGCTATGTGTTTATAAATCCACACTTACATATTTTCTTGCATTATATTGGTTTAACATTATCCCATTTCTTGCATTTTCTTCACAGAAAGCCGAAAAGAAAATCGATCCTGAAGAACTAGCTCCCAAAGATAATATTTATGCGAAAACCCGTAAACGGAAGCCAGGCCGACAATACAAGGTAATGATGAAATAAATTAAGTATTTCAGTCCTTTTCATTTTTAAAAGGTTATGTATTTCAGTTGGCAAAAAAAAAGATTATGTATTTCTGTCCTTTTCAGTATTAATGTGTTTTTATTTTTGTTAAATCATGTTTATTGGTAGACTCCAAATGTTCAAGATGGCAGTGGTGAGCAAGTTAAAAAACCAAAACATGGTCCCAATTGGCTTTTGGGTAGATCAGGCAAATGTAGAAAAACAAAGCAAGATCAGCAACAGAAACTTCTTAGCTCCAGTACTCCTACTGATATGAATGATTTGAAAAAGACGCTAAGGGAAGAAATCATGTCTGAGATGCAGGAGGTGGTCGACAGAAAGGTGTCTGAAAAAATGACAAAGGTAATAGTCAAACTGGGAGAAATCAATCCAGATTTCAAAGACCTAGATGTTGAAGAATTATGTGCTAGCAGTGGTGATGAAAGTGAGGACATCAATGATCAAGAGGATGATGATAGTGAGGATGGCAATCACGAGGATGATCTGAACGAAAATCATGATGATTGATGATCAGTACTTTTATTTTATATGCATGTGTGCGTACTTTTGGTAGCTTGGTACTTTAACAGTAAATTAGACCAAGTTTTATTTGGATATTTTGGTGTGTAAGTCGACTATGTGTTTCGACTTTGGATTTATGTACTTTCGACATATATTCTGTTGGATTTCCTATCTTATGGTATAAGCCGACTATGTTTGGGCTTTATGGTATATTTTGTTGAATGGGAAATGTGATTCTGGTGTGATATATTTTGTATTGGTTTATTGATAGTTCAAACAGGATATATATTTCAAATTGGACTAACAAAAAGTGTTGCAAGTAAATGTTGAAATAACTATAAACATGGATTACAATAATGTTGCTAAAAAAACAAAAAGCATTACAATAGGGGATAAAATGTTACATAAAAATGTTGCAATAAATTGACTGTGCAACACTTTTAACGAAAATATGTTACACAATTTTGTTGCAATAGTCTATTGCAACATCATAAAAGTGTCACTAAACATGACAAAAGTGTTGCACTAAAGGGGATATTGTAATACTTTAAAAATGTTGCAATAAGTAGGTAAAACATTGCTATAGGGGTCTATTGCAACGGCAGCAGATGCAACGCTCAATTTTGGTAAAAACGTTGCAGAAATCTCTATTGTAACACATTTGGGGTCTAATATGACACTTTTTTGGCGTTGCAATAGCCCATATTTCTTGTAGTGTAACAGGGTGGTAGACAAGTAAATTCGTCAGTTCTTCCTTCTACCGGTAGTAAAACTAATTTGAGCTGTACAATCTGCGACTGATCATCATAAGGATTGGAACAGCGAGCGCGGTGAATACTCCAGCATTAGTTCATCATCCAAATTTATTTATTGTCTGCAACATGAAGTATCACTCTTGTTGGCAGGGTTTGAGAATTGTTCAAAACTGAAAGTACCTTTGCTTACCTTGCAACTTCGTCGTTTCCCTTATACTTGTACTATGTTCGTTAATGCATGGCATATGGTATCACAGATATTTGAATTGTTATATATATACTGTGTTTATATATATATATATATATATATATATATATATATATATATATATATATATATATATATTACTTTTGGTCTGCTATTCCTCACCCTTGCTTTATTTATTATATCACAACAACAGCTCGGATCGATGGCCCGCGTAAGGCGCATTCGGCGTAAGCAGGTGGCTCCAGCAAGAGGACTACCCGCTGAGTTTATCGCTTGCCATTGCTGAGGTAGCCTAGACTGACAACTTTCGTTTTCAGCCTCAATTATATGTATAATTAATGTTAATCAACGGCAAGAACTTTGAAACTTTTGTTGTAATCATTTTGGGTTGTAATAACTTACATTTGTGGATTCGATAATTAAAGACTTATTTCAATTTCATCTCTGGGACTATAACTGGTTGTGTGTGTGTGATGTGATATTATTGCGGGGTCATAGCATGCTGTTTATTTATTATGTTGCAAGTCAAGTATCATTGATGGAATTAAGACCGTAGAAACCAGATCCCCGACCCCAGATCAGGGGGTGTTACACGGCTCAATGCCACACCCAGGGTGAAGTTATGAAGAAGCATTTTGTTTCTTTTATTTTTTCAAAAAGAAAAAAATCTCGCGCGCCAAGCACCTCTCTCTAGACGTTGATGACAAGGGTTCCCCTGGGCGGTCATCACCCCCGCCTAGGGTGAAATGAAACAACAAGCTGACCACCTCCTTTTGTCAAATAAAGGTAAAAATCTTTTACTTTGGAATTATTTTATTAATTTCTGAAAAACGGAAAAAATAGGTAAAAAAAACCTATAAAAATTCGAGAAAATTTGGAAATAATTTTAAAATTATTTCCAAGACTCGGAGCCCAAATATTTTATTTTTGGTAATTCATCAAAAATAAATAAAATACCTGTTGGTACATAAAAATTCTGAAAAATGGAAATAATTATTAAATTATTTTCCAAAATAGGGAAAAACTTGGAATTAAACTCCAAAAATTTTAGAAAAGTAGAAAAATAATTTTTAAATTATTTTATGCTTGAAGCACAATTTAATGTTTTTGATTGATAAGTCAAAAATAAAGAAAAAATACCCGTGGGTACTAGAAAAATCCGAAAAAAATTAGGATAAATATGGAAAAATACGAGAAATTTTATAACTAATTCCATGAAATAAATGAGCAAAATTCAATAACAAAAGTTATTGAAAAATAATTCCTTAGCCTCGAAGAGGCACATCGTCGTAAATGTGTAGGTCGCTCAATACTTTACATCAAGGCGATATTCGTGAAATACTAGTGTATTGAATCCCCGGTAACGGAATGAAAATGAACCCCGAGTCTCGATAAATACAATTTATAACTTCTACGAAAACTTAAACCTTTTCCCAGAAGTTTGGGGGATAAGTGATATGGGCTAAAAATAAGCCCTAAAGACAAAATTAATGATGTATTAATTGAACCTAGTTTGGTCCGAATACGAAGCCCAGTAATGAGTCCCGAAACCCTAATTAAATATTAATTTCGTAATTAATATTGAGTGCTAGTTAACAGCTGGGAAATATGAGTCAAATATGGATACTACATCTATAAGGAGTAGCCTCCAAAGCACCCAATCATACAAGGAAACAGACTCCTACAAGGAAAAGTCTAGAACCTTCTCAAGGGAGGTGCCTTGCCCATCAAGTGTCCTAACCCTACACTAAATCTTAGGCTCCCAATGCCTCTATAAGGCCTGACCCCTCATTCTCAGAACTATATTTTTGGCTTGATTCTCAACTTCGAGATACGTAGGCATTTTGTGAGGACCGATCAATCTCGAACGCAGAAACAACCCACCAACCTTAGCATTAAATACGTGCAAATTCTTATTTTTATTACAACACTATATATTAGATAAATTACTCCTCAAAAAATATGGTTAGCTTAATCCGTATAACTAGAGTACGTAGATATATAATTATATGACATATAATCGATCTTTATGGAAAGAAAGAATTTATCATTCACTACCATGGTTGTAAAAATCGGTAATCGGTATAAATCGATTGAGGTACCGATTTAAGATTAATCGGAATGATTAATCGGAGTATTAATCGGATATTATAATAATATTTAATATATTATTCTAATTTACAATTAAACATATCATTTTAAATAAATTCAAAGGATTAATGGGATTTCAAAAATTGAATTGAATGGTTATCTTACAGAGGATTAATCGAGAATTAATCGGCTAAATCGGGAATTTTTAAAACAATGTTCACCTAATTATTAGAGTAACCAATATTTTATACAATCCCAGCCACTCCCATATAACTAAACCCTACTCTAACATCTTACACAACCACTCTCAAATGACTTAATCCCAATCCTAACATTTTACGTCGTTGATAAACTACCACCATAATTCAAGCAATTTTTGGAATTTGTTATCATCATATTTATCCGTTTAACAAACATTTTTCTTGAAGCAAAGATAGCAAAAAAGAAAAAGAGTATCCTACCATAAGTACACCAAATCATGTTAATTTATACACAGTAAATAAAGAAATCACTGAGCGGCAATTTATAATTTGTACATATATGGCTGTCGTTGCACCTCCACATCCAAACTCATAAGATATGTTCTTGCGATGATGAACCTGGTAGTTTAAGGCACTACAACCACGTTTGGTGTAACATAATAAATTACTATATGTTAACAAGTGTTATGTCCAAATCTTGGCATAAGCTCTAAGCATGCCTAATGGGCTAGAATAGCGGTCCACAACTCATAATGGGTCTAAAGATGAAGATTGGGTCACCAAAGCCCACCACCAGGAGCTAGTCCAATATACTATCAACACAATATGGAAGACAGCGACCCCTAGCTAAGAGTTGAGTTCGCAGCAGTCCCTAGTATATGATAGCATCTACCACATCCTCTGCAAGGTCCAGCGAGGCCTAGAGGTCCAGCGAGGTATAAAGGTCCAGTGTGGCCTAGCATATTCTTATTATGAAGGTTCATAGCTAAGCCCAGCGAGGTTGCATACCTGCACCCACATGAGGTCGCATGCCTGTACCGACGAGGTCGCATGTCTGTACCGACGAGATCGCATGCCTGTACCGACGAGGTCGCATGCCTGCACCATAGGAGGTCGCATGCCTGCACGCAAGAGGTCGCATGCCTGCACCCACAGGAGGTCGCATGCTTGTACCGACGAGGTCGCATGCCTGCACCAATAGGAGGTCGCATGCCTGTACCTAAAAGGTCGCATGCCTGCACCCAGGTGGTCACATGCCTGCACCCATAGGAGGTCACATGCCTGTACCCACGAGGTCGCATGCCTGCACCCACAGGGTCGAATGCGAGGTCCTCGTAAGCTCTCCATTAGCCTCGCAAATAAGGCCTCGTGATTCTAGCATCATGTTAGCCATAGGTAACCTTTACTTGGCCATGGGTCATGAGCAGAGTTAATGGACTATTAACATCAAGCTAAAAGTGAGTGAACTTGGGCCAAGATCAATACTACAAATATAGGCAAAGGAACCGCTAATAAGAGACCACCTTATTCAAATAATTGATCACTTAAGAAAAGAAACCACACTTTTTCAAAAAATGGTCTCTTATAATATAAGTAAAGAGACCTCTTATTTAAATAAGTGGTTATTTAATAAAAGAAACCTCACTTTTTAAAAAAGAGATCTCTTATAATACATGAAAAGAGACATCTTTAATTAAAAAGGTGATTTCTTATTATTTTTTAATATTATTTATTTTCTGTGGGTTTCGTTAATATTAGACATCTCATCTTTTCCATCCGGCCTTTTTTCTCTCTTCTCTTATACAACTTAAGTACTTATATATCCTAATCCTCCCCAATATTAATCTCTCTCTCTCTCTCTCTCTCTCTCTCTCTCTCTCTCTCTCTCTCTCGCCACACATCTCACTAAATGGAGACTCCATCTTCCATAGTATTATTCGAGAATGGAGACTCCATCTTTCATGAGAAGGATTACAAGATCACGGGCTCTCACTGCTTCCGCTAACAACAGCACCAACATACCCACGTCAAGTAAGACCTTTTAATCTTAACCAATTCTTGAAATTTCTTTTTTCGATATTGAGGATTTTAATTTTTTGTTGTAGTACTAATTTTTTTGATTTTCTTGTGGATTACTGGACAAGATCGATCTGCTTTATTTGTATAACGAACGATTCACCGATTGTTGGGCTTGCTATAGGGAGTTTGGAGACCCCATCATCATATGTTTCGAAAGGAAGAATTGTGATTCAATTTCCATGAATATGTGTGTTTGTGTGGTGTGTATGAGTTCTACTGCTGGGTGTTGCGATTGTGTTTATATTGGTTCGATTTGGGGGCTCGGTTCTGGTTTGTTCAAACTGATCTCGAGTTCTTTCAGTTTTTTGTTACGGGTTTGATCTCTAGTTTCTGCTCTTGTTAGTTCGATTAAATTGGAAACCGAAAGTCATAATATTAGAATCATGTTTATGATATTTATATATAGCTAATAAGCATCATCACATGAATTTTCATGTCTATATTATGCTGGTCGACTGTATTGATTGTTTGATTGATGTTACGAACTGTTGTGTTGTTTTGGGGACTCGAATGGACTGTCAGATTGCTGCCGAAGATTTTTAGAACTCGCCGGATTCTGGAAAAATATAAAAAATTATTATTTTTATAATTTCATACTAATATTCTGTAAATATTATTTTTATAATATTCTGTAAATATTATTTCATAATATTCTGTAAATATAAGAATATTATTATAATAATTAATAATAATAATTTCATTGGCAATTAATAATATAAAAATAATTATTAATTTGAGAAATTTAAACATATTCAGAGCAAAGAGACCACCTTTTAGAGACAACTGATTTTTTTAGAGAAATCAAATAGACCACTTATTGGCCTATGTGGTTTCTTTACTAGAACCAGAGAGACCATCTAATCTAAATAAGTGGTTTCTTTTCCTTCCATCTAAGAGACCACTTTTCTTAAATAGCTGATCTGGTATTTCTATTTAAGAAACCCCCCTCAAAGAAGAGGTCTCTTATCCTAAGAGACCACTGACCTAGTCTAAGATGGTTTTCAGGCGATCTCTTTAGGTTTTTTTGTAGTAGTGGATGGATCTACAAAAGCCCTAGCCCGTTTGGGTAACTTCTTCTCTAAGAACTACGTATGGCTTGATCCCTATAAATAGGGTACGTAGTCACCTTGTTATGGATGATTGACAGTTGGCAGCAACGGAGAAAAAACAGTTTTCTCTGACATTCAACGAATCAACAAACAAGATCAGCCACAAAAAATCACCAATCTCCTTCCGTGTTCTTCGTGTTCTTAGCGAAATATCCGTATTTTGCTTCGTAATTCTAGCAAACCTCCAAAAGATTATTATACAATATTCTCCCTATAACAACAAGTTATGGAACTTAAAAATTCAAATACAATGTCTAATCGACGAATATTAGAGTAGGTAACCTGCTCGATCGATCATTTTATTTGCATTTTTGACCCAAAATTACAAGGGTTTATCTAGTGATTAGCTAGTAATTAATATGTGTGTCCGTCCTTTAATTGATAGCTACGCCATCATGCTTGTTAATTACTAGTTGAATTGAATATGTATTAGTAATTAGTAACCAGTAAGATTCCGAGTTCCAACATATATAGTACCCCTATATATATAGTAGTGAGAATGCGACTGAATATTGTTAGTAGAGAAATGCCAACTACTATACCAGTCTTCACTACTAGCGCAGTTTAAAGTTTGCTAAATTAATGTCAACTAGCATGAAAGCCCGTGCAAGGCACGGGCCACATTCTAATTCATATAACATTTGTTTAATTTTGCGATAAAATCCATTGTATCCTCTTGTTAGTCTATTTTACCTTTCACTGTAATAGTCTACCGATTTAGTAGTTATAATCATTCTAAATTCAAATTATTAGCACACTCTAAATTTCGAGATTCATATTTATAGTGGTACTTGTTTAATGCGAGAAGAATAACCGACAAAAGTGGTATATTAGAGTTAATTGTCAGCTATCAAATATTTCCACGATAACAGTGTTTTTCAGTAGAAATCCTAAAAGGATCACCACGACAACAATTTTTTAACTACTTTCAATCTTAGCCACAACATATTTTAAATATCTATTTCTCTTCTACCCATATGTCTACCTTATATCTCCTTAATTTATTACTGTTCAAGTAACCTATCTCACATCTCCTCTAATTTATTACTGATCAGGTACTTCTCTGATCCGTTCCTTCCTTCAACCACATCATATATGCACATACTTTTTGCCACATCACCTATCTTTCGTCTTTAACAATCTCAAGTTTGTTTATACTTCCTCTCTCTTCGATCATCTCTCATTCTTCTTTACAACCTCTCAGCGACCTCCATTTTCATATTTATATAAAATTATTGTTGTGGTTACGAGCTAAATATGTATTATGATAATAAAATAGTTAATTGTCATACCTCTCACACATTAAACATGTATACGTTTTTCAAATGTTATTGTGATCACACTATATCCTTTGAATTTCAATCAAACTCATCTAACATTTGTCAACAAATTGGATTAACATATTATTATCAAATATTTAGTTGTATTACCGTTTGTTCTTAAGTTACTAAAAAAATTAATGTACCTATTCTTTTGTTGGTATTTAGTTGTATCTAAATGTCCAAATCTGACACTAAATGAATTCATGTTGGTTGGAAATGGGCATCGGGTCAATTCAAGGTCAGGGAGTGCTATATCCATCTCGATCTCCGAATTCGATCGAACAAAATCGATGAACCTATTTCGGTTCTTGAACGAGAATTATTTCGCTCCCGATTCCTGCCCCGAAAGGAAAATACGTATCCCCGCGAGAAATCATGAATTTTAATATTTTTAATTAAAATTTCGAACTTATTTTTAATTAAAATTTTGAACCTAATCGTTGAACCCGTATCGATCCCAAAATGGGGATTATTTTCCTCCATGATTCCTACCTCGAACGGGGAACGAGGATCCCTATGAAAATTTGGAGATTCTTATTTTTTTTAATTAAAATTTATATATTCTCTAATAAATTGGATAATCAAATTATTTTGATAAATCATGATAGATTTATTATTATATTATAAATAGCAATTTTAATAAAAGATGAAAAATATTATTAAAATTAAATTATATTTATGAAATGTTAAATTCGATGCAACAAATGGTGTTACTTGCCTGCGCAAACAAGCTTTTAATCCAATTGATGAATGGGTTCTGTCCGACAATTGTGACATTTGCCAACTTTTGGCATGTCGAACTGGTTGTAAGTTATTTCCATACCATTTCTAAAGTTATGAAATATTAAATTTATAAAAAAAATTGAATCTTTGAATTACATTTATTTTTAATAATCTACAATATATATATTTAAAAAATTATTTTTTCTTAAATATGATAATTGATTGGGGAACGGGAATTGGGGATTTAGGGTTCATTTGTTAATGGCTGAATTAAAGAAGATGAACGGAACCATTCATGTTATTGTCGTTTAAATTGTTTGTTAATTATTTAGAAATCTGGATGGTGCTGGACGACTCCCACATTCCTGTGGACGACACCACCCTTAAAATTCCAACTGAACCATTCAAATCTCTTTGTTGTATGCATCAATAATTATTGAATATTAGGTATGTATATCTCTATTCTATTCAATATGATTAACTGATTTTAAAATTATATAATTTATGCCAAGCTAACTTTTTGGCAATCGTATTTCGTACACACGTTTTTTCTAACATAAGGATATTAAAATAACTCAAAAATATATAATAAAAAAATAATGAATATTTACCAAAAATACCATTTTTTCTAATTTTTTTTATACTTTTACCATATTCTTAAAATATTTACAAAAATACATTTTTCAGGAAAACATTTTGCAAAAATATAATCTTATCAGGTTGCATATGCAGCTGCGCAAAGTTTTCATAGAGTTGCATATGTGGTTGCAAACAATTGTATTTAGTTGATTTGGTTGCAGACTGTATTTTTACACATAACGTATTTTTGTAAATAAGTTGGTATTTTCGCAATATATTTTTTTTAAAAAAATACCTTTGCAAAAAAAATTCTGAACTTGGGTATTTATCGAAAAAGCTTGAAAAAATAATTCATCTTACTTTTAAAATTTATTATTGGCTAAATATTTTAATTATTCGGAAAATATGTTTAATAAAAAACTCAAAATATTTAGTCATTCAGAATCTTTTTTATTTTATCAAACAACAACTTTCGTTCAGAATTCAGATTATTCAACCGTTCAGATAATCAATGGTTCAGAAAGTGATATTCAGATTTAACAAATGACCCCTTAGCCGAGATGCTTTAATCCCTCAGCTCGTTCCCATCCCCAAGTTTTTATTTATAACTGTTGTGGAATAAAAAGTAGGGTTATTGAATGGCGGTTAGGGTTCGTGAGCTTCTTGCTTTAATGGCTGCGCTTGTGTTATCGTGACCTGATTCGGGTCCTCACAAGATGCCTACGTATCTCTGTATTAGAGAATCAAGCCAAAAACGTAGTTCTAGGATGAGGGGTCTGGCCCTTTATATAGGCTGTGAAAGCCTTAGAATTATAGTAGGTTTTGGAGACTTGGTGGATAAGTCACCGTAATTGAGGAAGGTTCTGACTCCTTCCTTTTAGGAATTAGTTTCCATGTCGAATTTGGTGCCTTGGAGGCTACACAATATCCTGGGGATATTCTATGACGTTTTTGGTTTCTAGAACGTTCCTGGTTTGTAGATCAGACCCATGTTAGAGATAGGCTTTTACCGGGCGTCCCCAGTTTGGGCCGTTCTTTTGGGCCTGACCATTAATTACGAATTTAGTGCCCAACTAGGGTTTCGGGTCATATTTACGGGCCAATAAATGTCACATTAATTATGTCTTTAAGGGTTATTTTTTACCCATATCATTTGCCCCCCAACTTCTAGGAAAACTTGATTTCGTAGAAGTTTAAGGTCATATCAGCCCTACAAGGGTATCGTCTTATAGTAAAGTGTGGAGCGACCTACACACCATGACTAAAATCCTTTCCCAAGTTAATACTTAAGAAAGTTAAACGTTCCTTGGCCTCTCGAATCTTTCTCTCAAGATTTCCGAGCCTTTCGGGAATAGGATTAGTGCCGTTTTGAGCTCATAGACACTAATCCGAGTGCAATTCGTGCATAGGATCCTTTATCATCAATTCATTAATGATTCATTCCCCTCAACGTATCTAAGTTGGGGTTAATGCCGGGTGGTCGCTGCTCATAAGCCTTGATAAGGGCTAATTTTTGAGCAGAAGACGCTATTTTGGCCCTAATCGGGGCTAAACAACCCTAAACGGGGTTATAAAGGTCTTGATTTAGGCCAACAAGTTCACACTTGATGTAGTTACTATTAGGATATCCACCTTTAACCTTTGGATAGGTTAATTCTTGAATGGAAGTCCTTAAACGTTGATAATTGAGGCTAATCACCCCCTAATTGCGATTAGCGAAGTCCTAACCCCAAATTTTGGAGTCAAGTTAGTCAAGTAGAGCTTCTTATATCCTCCTGGTTGCAAAAAGAATCACGTGAAAATTCTCATTTTTGAGTTGTCTAGGGAAGAAATACTATCCCCTAGAAGGTGTTTCAGGGTCTTTCAATATCCTTGGTTTTCTGAACACCCCTGGCATCTCCAAACCCAAACTTTGAAGTTGAGCTTATATGATGGGGATTCTTATAATCTCCTGGTATGAAGAAGAATCACATGAAAACATGCATTTTTGAACGTTCTGGAGGCGAAATACCCCATTTTCAGCTGATTTTTAGACCAGGTCTCGCACATGATCATAACACCTTTCCAATTTCATGGAAACACTTGGCCACCTGCATAGGCTTGTAGAGGACCTCACAAGGTTCTTGAATCTCAAATTTGAGCTCAAACGGAGCGTTTTTTAGCGTTCTGGAGGGTCATGAAAACACCCTAAAAAATAGGTCCTCCGGAAGCCCTCCAAACACCCTACCAAGGTGGCCTGGTCGGCTCACCCTGGTCGGCCATTCGGCCTAGGGTGCCTGGTCGGCTAGGGCTGGTCGGCTGGGTCCCCCAAAATTTTTTTTTTTTTGAATTTTGGCCATTTTTTGGCTAGTTGACTTTGACCTTTGACTTTGACTTTTGACTTTGACCAAAATCAAAACTTGTCTTAAACTCCCTTCCTTGTTCCTAGAAAGGATTTAGTGATACCTTGGTTGGTTTGATGACCCTTGGCCTCAAACAACCTACTTCTTAGTTTTCAGGACCTTCTGGGTCTAAACATTTCTTGAACTCTTGATATCAAATAACCTTTGGTTAAACTATTTCCCTTGGCTTCCAGGCATTCTCATGTGCCTATAATAGAGTGTTTTAAACAACCTTAACCTTGCCCCCCTTGTGTTGAGGGTCTTTACTTCTTTATTTGAAGATGTGGGGACTTCCCTTGTTTTCAACACCTGACTTCGAGTCTAGGATATCGTAGTTAGTTTCTCATCCTAGGTTTTAAGCTTAAGGTCTTCACATCTCCTTCCTTGTTTGTAGGATCTTGTCCTCTCTTAAGCTAATCATCCTTAGGCTAGTCTCAGGCCTTAGGCTTAAGCAATCAGCTTGATTCAGGACAATCAACCTCGTTGGCCATCTAGGCTTATATTTTGTGCTGGGATTCAAAACCCACACTCCATATTCTAGAGTAGGTCTTCTCATATCCTTAAAGATGTTAGCCTTTTAGCTAATCATCCTGCTTAGTGGCTTTAATCGTGGCTTTTAGATTAATTCCCTGTTTAGGCTTGATAAGCATATATTAATCAACCTTGGAGGTTGTTAATTATATTGTTACTCTTGCCTGTATTTCCATTCGTTTCTTTCACATATTTTTACGAATTAGATCGTTTATTTGACCCAATTCCGAGTTCACAGAGCCCTTTTTCTGCTATCTTCGGCCATTTAACCTGTAAACGCGGGTCGTTGGAAAGACGACCTGCTATTGAGGGTCATCATTTTTTTTATAAAAGAGTGGATTGAAGTCATTCTTCACATTTCCTTCTTCTTTCAAAGAAAATTTCTCTCTGAGGAGCTCCCAAGTTTCAAGCACTTCTTTCAGTTTCAGACAAGGCTGTAATGGCAAGTGAGGGTGGTCAGAACGCCTTAGTCCCTTCCAAGGGCCTTCTTCAGGCGATTAACAGGAGAACCAAAGACAAGAACAGAAAAGGTAAGGTCTTTCCTCCTCGTTATCAATTATCCTTATCTGAGCTCTTAGATGAGCCCGGGGATGTGTTTCCGAACAACGCGGAATTCGACTCTTTTATGTTCCCTAGTACTTTGGATGCGGGAGATATCAGAAACTTACTCAAATATGAATTCCCTGCTGAGATGAAGCTTAGAATTCCCACACCAGGGGACAGAACTTGTAACTGGCATCCTGAGAACTTGTTTGTGTACAAAGGTGCCATTGATGCTGGCCTTAGGTTTCCAGTTCACCCTTGGGTTGTTAGGTTATTAGCTGAGGTTAAAATCAACCCTTGTCAACTATATCCCAACTCCTGGAAATTCATCTTCATTTTCATGGTTGAATGCATCAGAGGAGGCATCCGCCTTAGCATCCCGTTGTTTAGGCATCTATTTGCTTTTAAGAATAGCCCTATCACTAGGAAAGGATGGGTGAGCATCCAACACCGTATAAAATCTAGGATGATTATTGATGCTTCTTCTGTGCCTGATTCTTGCCACAACTGGAGGCACGAATTTTTCATCCTTAGATGGAAAGGAGGAGACTGGGGTAACTTTTTCAGGTCTAAATTCAATCACGTGACTGATGAGGGTGTTAGTGAGCTTCAACTCACAACTGAAGAAGTGTCCCAACGGGATTGGCTTATTTCAGTCTTTCAGAAAACCCAATATCGTGAAGTTGTGACTGAACGTGCCTTGTTGGAGGCCAGGCTTAGTTATATCCCTCTCGAGGGTAATTCTTACTTTAACTTCTTTTCTTTTATCGTACTTGTTCTTATTCCAACATTGTTTCCTTTGCTTTGTTTGCAGTTGCTGAGGAAATTGACAACCATCCGAGCCGACTTCCCCATATCACCAAAAGGATGATTAAGAAAGCTGAGAAAGAAGCTAATCCTGAAGATGTACCGGCCCCTGAGTTCCTTCAGCATTGTTCGAAGGCGGGGAAGAGAATTAGGAGTTCGGATGGGAGCATGAAAACAGCATTCATGCCTGATTGGGGGATATGTGAGCAGGATGCTATCAAAGACAGCCACCTCCTTGCTCGAGAGTGGTCTCAGAGTGCCATAGCCCCGGCCGACAAGGTCCATTTTGCAACAGCAACAGATTTAGAGGAAAATGAAAGCATGGGGGCATATCATGCCTATAACGTAAGTCGATCTCCTCTTCCTTTTCATTGTTATGGTTGTATATTGGCCGTCGTGGCTTAACACATTTTCTTATGGCGTTTTTGTTTTGGTAGCTAAATGCTCACTTCCAGAATGCTATCCAACTCGGGAGGTCCTACAAGGACAAGGAGAGAACTGCCCTCAAGGCTGTAGAGAAGCTTCAGAAGGAGTCTGAAGAATGGGAGGCTAAGTATTTTACCTCGGAGGACCAACTCTCATCCCTTAGGGGAAAGTATACGGCTCTGGAAAACAGGACCCAGAATAATGAGAATTCCATCATTCAGAACTACTTAGGTTCAGACACTTTTCTTGCCTTCATTGATGAGCATGACACGGAGGTCCAGCCGGACAGCATGACCATAGGTTGGGAGAAGGCTGTGAACAGGATTAGCCAAGATCATAAGGGAGTTGTCTTTCCTTCCTTTTATCCGAGTCCCTGGAAGGTGACAGAAGACGATGACCTTGTTGAAGGTGTTGGGACTTCCCCTGTGAGCAAACGTGCTTCTGGTTCTGGGACAAAGGGCATTCCTCAACAATCAGGGTCTAGTTCTGGGAAACGTCCCTCAAGATCCCATCAGAGCGGGAGTTCCGAATGCCCCTTGGCTGGACGAATCCGTGAACCCAAGTCGGTTAGTATCAGTAGCTCCTCAACCTCAACTTCCAGGAGCAAAGAAGAAGGAGGGAAGAACTCGTCAGGTGAAGAAGAAGTCCCTGCTCAGACTGCTCCTCCAAAAACCAAGAAGCGGTTGGTGAAGACTGCTTCTATCAAGAAGTGATTGTGCCTTGCATGGCCTGTGTTAGCCTCGTGTGGCTTTAGTTCTTTTAATATCCCGTCTTTGATTATGGTTTTTCATGGACTTGTACTTTTATTCGTATGTGTGTAACTTAAACCTTGATTGTGCCCTCCTGGGTATTTTATCTACGTGCTTGTTTTCTATGTTTCATATGTTCTTTTATTTTCGGTACTTGGTCATCTTAGACTTACACACATCTGGTGCTCGGTACATCACAAGGATTACAGAATCATAGAACAGAAAACAAGCTTGTATTGATAACGCAAAATGGGCTCAGCCCATACATAGAATATTATGTCCTACTAGGAGCAACATGCTCTGCAATGGTTTCATATGAACCTTATTTCTACTTCTATTAGATAGGCTAAAAGCTAAGTCCTTAATAGGAGAGCTTTAAACATAATAAATCTTGAGATTCGAGGCGTGCCAGGAGCGGGGTACCTCGTTTCCATCCATGGTTTCCAGCTTATAAGAGCCTCTTCCCAACGTCTTTCTCACTCTATATTGTCCTTCCCAATTATGGGCCAACTTTCCTGTCTGTCCAACTCCAGAGGCTTCAATTTTTTTCAAAACCAAGTCGCCTTGTTTGAAGAACCTTCCTTTAACCCTATGGTTGTATTGAAAGGCTGCTCTTTTTTGGTGCTCAATATTACGGGCATTTGCTTCATCTCTGACCTCATCGATTAAATCAAGAGCAAGTCTCATGCCTTCCTCATTGGTTTCTTGCTCATATGCCTCCACCCTTGGAGATACGTGCGAAATTTCCAAAGGGACAACTGCTTCTGCCCCATAGGCTAGCAAAAATGGAGTAGCTTCTGTCGTTACCTTGCAGGTAGTACGATACGCCCACAGTATAGGCAGTAATTCATCAACCCACGTGTTTCGAGATCGTTCGACCCTCTTCTTAAGTCCATCAAGGATAATTCGATTTGCTACCTCAGCTTGGCCATTAGCCTGGGGGTGAGCTACTGAGGTAAAACGAAGTTCAATGGCGTTCTCCTCACAGTATTTCTTAAACTCCTCATTGTTGAATTGGCGTCCGTTGTCCGTCACTAGGATTCGTGGGATCCCATATCTACAAATTATGTTCTCCCAGAAGAACTGGGCAACTTGTTGGGTGGTTATTTTTGCTAGCGGCTTGGCTTCAATCCACTTGGTAAAATAATCAATAGCCACTATTAGGAACTTCCTTTGTGCTGAGGCCACGGGAAAAGGACCAAGTATGTCCATCCCCCACATGGCAAATGGAATGGGAGAGTTAATTGACGTTAACATCTCTGGTGGCTGCCTAAAAATTGGAGCGTGTTTCTGGCATCTGTCACACTTTTTAACATAGCTTTTGGCGTCAGCCAACATTCCTGGCCAATAAAATCCCAGGCGGGTGATCTTATGAGCTAGGGCCCTGCCCCCAGGTGCTGCCCACAGATCCCTTCATGAACTTCCCTTAATGCCTCTTCTGCCTCTTGAGGCCTCAAGCATTTCAAGTATGGGATAACAAAAGACCTCTTATAAAGGATGCCTTCAATCAAAGCATATCTCAATGCCCTCACCGATAGTTTTCGTGCCTCCGAGGCATCTTCGGGGAGCCAACCAGTTTCCAGATGAGCCTTGATAGGGTCAATCCAACAGCTTCCTACTTCAATAGGTGCCACCAATTTTGAGTTGATGGTAGGGGCCTTCAGGACCTGGTAATAGACGTTCCCTGCATAATTCTCTATTTCAGAAGAGGCAAACTTTGATAAAGCATCGGCCTTGACGTTCTCCTCCCTTGGGATATGCTCTATACAGCATTCATCAAACTGAGTCATAACAGCTTTCACAACCCTTAGGTATTTTGCCATAGTTTCATCCTTGGCTTCAAATTCACCATTCACTTGTGATACTACGAGTCTCGAATCCCCCCAGACTTTAAGGTTCTTGACTCTCAGTATTCTGGCCAAGCCTAATCCGGCTATCAAGGCTTCATATTCAGCTTCATTGTTGGTCGTCGGAAAGTCCAACTTTAGAGCATATTCTACTAAGAACCCATCAGGGCTTTGCAAGACTAAGCCTGCACCACTAGACTTTGTTTTTGATGCTCCATCAAAATAGAGCACCCAATATTCCTTCTGATCAGGTTCAAGCTCCTTAGCTTTATCTTCATCTTCCTTGTTTAATACTACCTCTTGCCCCCCGACTTCTTGGTTGATGGTACATTCAACCACGAAGTCAGCTAAAACCTGAGCCTTAATGGCTGTCCTAGGCTTATACGTGATATCAAACTCCCCGAGTTCGATCGCCCACTTGATTAGCCTTCCACTGGCCTTCGGGCTATGCAATATACTTCGTAACTGTTGGTCCGTCAGGACTTCAATCTTGTGTGCCTGGAAATAAGGTCGTAGTTTCCATGAGGCTGTCACTAGTGCGAGAGCAAATTTTTCAATGGTCGAGTAATTCAACTCAGCTCCATGCGGCACCTTGCTCACGTAGTAGATGGGTTTCTGAACCTTGTTCTCCTCTCGAATGAGGACGGCACTCAGTGCTTGTTCAGATACCGCCAGATACAGGTATAGGGTCTCTCCAGAACTAGGTTTGGCCAACAACGGGGCCTTGGTCATGTATTTCTTCAATTGTTCAAAGGCCTCTTGGCTTTCTGATGTCCACTCAAAATTTTTTACTTTCTTCAAGGCCTGAAAGAAAGGTAAACATTTATCGCCAGACTTTGAGATGAATCTTCCCAAGGCAGCTATTCTACCAGTTAATTTCTGCACGTCTTTCACGGAACGTGGTGGTTCCATGTCGAGAATTGCTTTGATTTTATCTGGGTTGGCTTCAATGCCTCGTTTTGAGACCATCAGGCCCAAGAACTTCCCTGACCCAACGCCAAAAGCACATTTGGCTGGGTTCAGCATCATCTTATGGTGCCTCAGCACTTCAAACGCCTCTCTTAGGTGTTCAATATGGTCAGCTGTAAGCAAGCTCTTGACCAACATATCATCAACATATACCTCCATGGTTTTCCCAACCAGGTGGGCAAATATCTTATTTACCAGTCGTTGATAAGTAGCTCCTGCATTCTTTAGTCCAAAAGCCATGACAAGGTAACAAAAAACACCAAAGTCAGTTATGAAAGATACCTTTGGGATGTCATCCTTGTGCATCTTAATCTGGTTGTAGCCACTGAAACCATCCATGAAGCTTAGCATCTCATGTCCTGCCGTAGCGTCTATTAGCATGTCGATCCTTGGTAGAGGGAAGCAGTCCTTAGGGCACGCATCATTTAAATCAGTGAAGTCTATGCACATCCTCCACTTACCGTTGGCTTTCTTGACCATCACAGGGTTAGCCAACCATTCAGGAAACTGAATCTCCTCAACAAAACCAGCCTCCAAGAGTTTGTCCACCTCTTGTTTAATGGCCTCTTGCCTTTCTGGAGCAAAATTCCTCTTCTTCTGCTTAATGGTCTTCCACTTAGGGTCGACATTCAACCTGTGAGTTATGAGTTGGGGATCAATCCCTGGCATATCAGCTGTTGTCCAAGCGAACACATCCTTATTTTCTTGTAGGAATTCAATTAACCTGCCCTTCATGGGTTCTTTCAGCGACGCTCCTATGTACGTGACCTTTTCAGGGTCCCTACTTTCCAGGGGTACAGGAACCAAATCCTCTGCTGGTTTCCCCCGGTATTCATCATCCCGAATATCCATGTCCTCAATCGGGAGGACCTGCCCCCCGACTCCATCAGCTCTTAACGCGGCCACATAACAACTTCGGGCCATCCTTTGATCACCCTTCTGTTCTCCAGCACCATTCCTGGTTGGAAACTTGACTTTCATGTGATAACTAGAGGCAACAGCCTTAAACGCGTGGAGTCCGGTCCTTCCAAGGATCGCGTTATATGTGGAGGCCGCCTTAATTACCAAGAAGTTCAACATCTGTGTGGCCACCTTAGGCTCCTTTCCAATAGTAACCGGCAATTGGATAGTTCCTTCAACGCTAGATTCGACTCCATTGAACCCATATATGGGCATGTTATTTGGGGTCAGCTGGGAATCATTGTATCCCATCCTTACAAACGCATCATGAAACAGGATGTCAACAGAAGCACCATTGTCTATCAAGACTCGCTTCACCTCCGAATTTCCAATTACAGGAGTTATGACCAACGGGTCGTCATGGGGGAACTTTACCCCCTCTAAGTCCGAGTCATCAAATCCGATCACTACTTCAGTCTTTGCCCTCTTCGGGGCTTCTCCCACGATATGCATCACCTCTCTGGCATATGCCTTTCGAGAGTTCCTTGTTGTTCCGGCCGCAGTAGGACCTCCCCAAATCATGTTGACGACAGGCCCTCGTGGCTGGGGGTTGCGATCACGATCGTTATCCCTTCTATCATTATCTCTTTTATCATAATCTCTTCTTTGGTTTCCACGGCCTTCACCCTTTGTGAATTTGCTCAGCTTTCCTTTTCGGATCAAGAATTCAATCTCGTCCTTGAGCTGTCTACAGTCATCAGTGTCATGTCCAACGTCCTTATGGAACCTGCAGTATTGATCTTTGTTTCTCCTTGCGGGATCGCCCCTAAGTGGCTTCGGCCATCGGAAATCCGCATCTTTTTCAATATCCATCAGGATTTGACTTCTAGGAGCATTCAACCTTGCATATTCAAAGAACCTTGGCCCCAAATTCTTCTTGGAAGCAGAATCGGAGTCCTTGTTTGTCCGGGGGTATTTGTCCCTTGTGTCATACTCCTGCTCTTGCCTTCGCTTCCGGGAGTTTCCGTTTCCTCCATTAGTGGTGGGAGCTTCCGTCTTCTTCATGCTTTCTTCTGCTTTTATGTATTTACTTGCCCTCCTTTGGAGCTCAGTCATGCTCTCAGGGGGATGTTTTGCCAACGACATCTGAAAGTAGGGGTTCGTCGTTCCATTCTCCAAGGCTATCATAGCTACTTTGTTCTCCAGATCCGGGACATTCAACGTCTCCTTAGTGAAACGCTTGAGGTAATCCCTCAGGTTCTCATTCTTTCCTTGTTTTACTTGCATGAGAGAAGCAGAGCTTTTTTCGTGGACCTTTCCACTAACAAATTGATTGATAAAGGCAGTACTCAACTCCTTAAAAGAACCAATCGAGTTTGCGGGCAATCGGCTGTACCATCTTTGAGCCATGCCTGCCAAGGTTTGAGGAAACGCCCTACACTTAAGAGCGTCACTAGCGAGTTGTAACAGCAGAGCGTTCGAGAATGTCCTGACGTGATTCGAAGGATCGCCCGTCCCATCATATGCTTTTATCGTGGGCATCTTGAATTTTCGGGAAACATGAGCGTTCATCACTTCGTCCGTGAATGGAGGTGTGGGGTCGTCAGGGTCCCCAAGCGGCATCAGGTCTTTGGGATCACTCCTAGGGGTTTCTACCCTCGTAATTCCTCCAGTTGGGGCATTAGCCCTTCTCGGTCTTCTTGAGGACCCTTCCAAATCAATGAAGGGGATCTCCCTTGGGATTGGAGGAGGCCTATTCAGATTTTGCCTTGCTTGTTCCCTGGTTATATCATCCTTCAGCTTTTGGATCTCAGCCTCAAAAGCCTTGATTCTCTCAGCAGCTGTTTGAACGGGTCTATCATTGATCCTTTGAGTCCTCCTCATGGGTTCTTTGCTTGTACGCCGCCTCCTCGGGGCTATATCACGTTCATCATCCTCGGATGATGAATCATCGGAGTAAGGTCCAGAGTAATCGTAATATCCTTGCTCAGGGGGGGCTAGACCCCTAATATAGGGTGGCTGATACGACTCGGGTATCTGTAAAGCGTGTCCACTTGGTCCAGGATCCCTTCGATTTGGGGGATAGTTTGGCAACCCGTATAACGGATCGGTACTCACGGGGAGTGTAGTGGTGGAGATCTGAACTCCTGAGAGCGGGGGACGGCTAGTCAATGGAGCAACCACCATCTGAAGTTGATTAGTCTCTTGTCCCGGGTGATCAATCACCGGTAAAGTTCTCTCAGCATGGGGATTCGTCCCTGTGGTCTGAGAAACTTGAGGTTGTGTAATAATCTCAGTTGATGGGGGCACAAGCCCTTGCTCCGTAACAACGGGCGGTGTAGAGGAGACGATTGGTGGGTCAGATGTAACAGGAACGTTCTCGGTTGATGTTCTTCGTGTGTTAACCATGGTTGATATCCAAGTCCCACAGACGGCGCCAAATGTTGTGGAATAAAAAGTAGGGTTATTGAATGGCGGCTAGGGTTCGTGAGCTTCTTGCTTTAATGGTTGCGCTTGTGTTATCGTGACCTGATTCGGGTGCTCACAAGATGCCTACGTATCTCTGTATTAGAGAATCAAGCCAAAAACGTAGTTCTAGGATGAGGGGTCTGGCCCTTTATATAGGCTGTGAAAGCCTTAGAATTATAGTAGGTTTTGGAGACTTGGTGGATAAGTCACCGTAATTGAGGAAGGTTCTGACTCCTTCCTTTTAGGAATTAGTTTCCATGTCGAATTTGGTGCCTTGGAGGCTACACAATATCCTGGGGATATTCTAGGACGTTTTTGGTTTATAGAACGTTCCTGGTTTGTGGATCAGACCCATGTTAGAGATAGGCTTTTACCGGGCGTCCCCAGTTTGGGCCGTTCTTTTGGGTCTGACCATTAATTACGAATTTAGTGTCCAACTAGGGTTTCGGGCCATATTTACGAGCCAATAAATGTCACATTAATTATGTCTTTAAGGGTTATTTTTTACCCATATCAATAACATTTCATGTTTCCCGTTCCAAACCCGAAAAATTTTCCGAATCTCCAAACGGGAAGGGTATTAAATCGGGGTCGGGCAGATCGGGAGAAATGCTCATCTATATTAAATACACGTACAT
Organism: Saposhnikovia divaricata; assembly: GCA_036435485.1. NCBI lineage: Eukaryota > Viridiplantae > Streptophyta > Magnoliopsida > Apiales > Apiaceae > Saposhnikovia > Saposhnikovia divaricata. Next base: position 91,300,753 of record CM071596.1, read on the forward strand.
TCAGTCGGTTATTCATTCAGTCAAAAATATCTTACATGTTCTTATCATTTTAATAACTTTTATCCCGAATAAATTTGAAAATAGATATTAAAGCGAATGTAGCAAGTGGATTGCTTGCGTATGCAATTATTGATTTTAAAAAGTGTATCATTAAGTATTCTAGCGTAGAAGTATTAATATATGCAAACATAAGAATATTGTTATATTATTAAAGGAAATGTAGCAAGTGGATTGTTTGTGCATGCAATTAATGATTTTAAAAAATGTATACTAAAGTGTTCTAGTGTAGTGGTAATAATGTGGACAAAAGAAAATTGGTACATGGAGGTCATGGGTTCAAATCCACTGAAATCCATTTTTTTTAACATTAACATGATGCAGGGATAGTTTAGTAAATTACTAAATGGGTGAAAAGGCCATGTTGGCCTATAATGTATATAAAAGATTACATATATATGAAAACTGAAAAGGGAGTATTTAAAGCAACTCGATGGATGTAAAAACTTTCGTTTAATATATTGACATAGAATAAATTTATGACAATAATATCGTAATATATCTATATCATTGAATATATATATGAAATTAATTAATTAATGAAAATAATAATGCACTAGCTACTTCAAATTTAATGAAAATTTGTTTATCATGCATGTTATTTCGGCTAAATTCTTGGTCCAGATATATATATATATATATATATGGTTAAATTATAAAAAACCTAATGAAATGAATAATGTAAGGTACGTATATGAGCTTTTAATTTATTTTTATTCAAATGAGTCACACCATCAAATTACAAAAAAAAAAAAAAAGGAGAAATCGAATTTTATAACATATCATCAACTGGATCTTAGGACCTCATCGATTGTAATGAACTCTTATTGATAGAGAACTTCTCTATTTTACGTAGATTAGAAACTGTTATCTCCAGGTAAATTTACTATCGGCTCTTTCAATGCATGATATCGCATCCTTTTAGATTAATATTCGACTTCGGCACATATATATAGTATTGTACTAAACTTGTACCGGCTAGACCTTGACAATAATAGAACAACTCTATCGTAACAATATAAAAGCCAACACGAAAACTAGAATTAATACATTATTTAAATGGCGTGTACGAGTTCATTTAGTGGCGACCCGAAAATTCAATTATATACATAGAGCAGGTAACCAAACCATATATGTCACTGTGCATGATTCGTTGACACTGATATAATGCATGTAATTTTTTTAATCTTCTTTTAGGTAACCATCTAATTTTATATAAATAAATATATATTACCTCCTTTCCAAATTCTATATAAATAAATATATAATATCATTGTAAACAATGCGCTCGGTTGAATTATTTATAAATAATTTTTTTTTGATTTTTTTGTTTTATATTTTTATATAAAACAAAAAAATTAAAAACATATTATATCTACAAATAATTCAATTGAATGCATTAAATTGCGTGTAAAAAAATGAATCATTTATTTTGGAATGGAAGGAATATATCTACCATGTTAAACTCTACGGGATCATATAGCAAGACATATTATATTGCATGTAATGTCATTGACTTGACTCTTTATCGGTAGGAACTGTAGAAATTAGGTTGCAAGTAGAATTGTAGAGGAATATAATGCGATAACTTCTTATTGGAAACTGAGAGTAGCAACATTTATTTAGATGCACGCAACACACAGAATAGCGAAGAACGATGTAGCTAGACATGCACGTAGTAGGTACGTAGCTAGCTAGTAAATATTATTAAGAGATTCAACTCAAACAAGCAAAGCAGGAAGTGATGAGCTGCTCGATCACATGTCTTGGATGAGTGAAAATGGAGGGACTGTCTGCTCATGCCTGAAGAAATTGAGTGGATCAACCAGCGTTTTTATTGCTATCAACCTGTTGAAGTTCTCATTGAAGTAAGACCTTCCCCATCGACGGGCAGCTATATTGCTGATGATGCCAGTGGCGGGGTTTGCACCTAAATCAAGATCATCGTAGTTGTAATAAGCTCTTCGCGGGTTGCTTGACACAAATGGAGTCAAGTAATCATGTAAGCTTCGAATCCATTCCAACTTCTGGGTAGTGTTTCCAACCCAGAGTATTCTCGCGTATATCATGAACAACGTTCCAGCTCTGTTCGGGAAGGGAATTGTTGATTCAGGGTAATTATCTAGAACTCCTCCGTATGGCGTGAAGATGACAGTTGTCTCCCCCGCTCCAACTTCAAGAAGCTTGTCCCATAAGCCATTTATCGCTGGAACGGACAGTGGTGACCTTACGAAGTCGGACTTTGCTTTGGTAGGAATATCAGCCAAAAATGTCCTGTCAAGGAAATCCTCGGGAGTGTAGTTGGAAGAGAAAAATGGGAAAAATGAGGACTGCATTAGGGCCTCGATCCAAGGAACTTCTATAAGGTCTGATCTCAGGAAACCAATTTCGGGAAGCCTTGTACTAAATATGGTAAATAGGTCATCAGCTGAACCAAGGTATGCACCTGTAAAGCCCAGTTGGACTGCTAAACCATCTGGTCGTGTACTTGTATTAAAATTGACTACCGTACTTATACGGCACCTGATGTCTATTTCGTCTGGAAGTACTGGAGCAATAGTTTGGAACGGATACATGATTTCAGTCTGGCGATCCTCTCGAAGCACTGTAAAGATGGTAACCTTTTCGGGGATGTCAACTAGATTTAGCTTCCAGGATAAAATGACACCGAAGCTAGAACAGCTTCCACCTCGAATCGCCCAGAAAAGATCTTCACCCATAGCTTTTCTATCAAGAATATTTCCGTTGACATCAACTATGCGGGCATCAAGTACGTTATCAGCAGCAAAACCATACTTTCTTCTCAATGGACCATAACCTCCACCGCAAATGAGTCCAGTAGCTCCAACCGTTGACCAAACCCCAGCAGGAAAACCAAGCGTTCCACTTGCTCGATAGATCCAGTAATAGACCTCACCGAGAGTTGCACCTGCTTGTACTATAGCGGTTTTCGCCACCGGATCAGCAATGACAGATTTGAGGTTGATCATATCAAGCAAGACAAATGGACGAGTGTAAGTGCTACTATAAGAAAGGCCCTCGAAATCATGACCTCCGCTTCTCGTTCGAATCTGCATGTCATTTTTTCTGGCACAGATCACGACAGCTTGAACTTCGGATTCAGCTCGTGGAGTGACAATGACAGCAGGAGTAAGACGGTTTGAATCTGGCAAGAGGAAACGAGGGTTTCTAGCAGAAAAGGCGTAAATTTCAGTGAATGAAGAATTTACAGGGGTGTAAACTGATTTGGAATTGGACTTGAGGCATGTTACAAATCCAGAAGGATTAGGAAGATTAAGATATGGAATGGAGGAAGATGAGCAAAAGGGTATAACAAAAAGTATGAAGAAAGGTAAGAGGGCTGGAGAAGTTGGAGGACTCTTCATTGTGTTTCTTACTTTTGTTGCTAGGCTGTGGTTTCTTAATGCTCACGAGATGCCTATTTATAGAATTTTCATTTAGGAAAGAAGACCTAATGCGAATACTCTAGGTATTTCAATTGTTGCGCGTGTTAAATTTGGTTTTTGCTAAAGAGCAAGTCACCAAGATATATATACCTAGCTATTATAGATGCATGACATAAAACTGGATAGGAAAATGCTAGAATTACATAAAATTTCACAAAATAATAAGTGTTTCAATTTGATTGGTTATAATTCAATGGGTCCCCTGTATTCACATTAATATCAACCAATAAAAATCCACATTAGTGAAATCCAACTCATTTTATACATAAATTCTATAATCGATTATGTGCACCTAGCATTACTCGACTGGATATATAGGGACTTGAAATTACGCATACTACATCTGTAGTTTGATTAAATAAAGATTAGTGCTAGGTGCACAGAAAATATGCATAGAAAAATTTACATAATGAGTTGGATTCCATTAATGGATGTTTTTACTGGTTGATATTGATGTGAATGCAGTGGTCCAGTGAATTATAACCAATCACATTGAGACACCTACCATTTTATAGAAGTTTTTTTGAAACTTTATGTAACTCTAGCATTTTCCTTAAATAAAAGTCAGTTCGGCGTTTTTTCTTCTTCACAGTAGTTCATTAATTTATTACTAAAAAAGATCATGCAGTATGTACAAAAATCATAAATATAGAACATACACGTGATGAAATGGACTAAATCATAATTTTTTCAAACCAACTTACATAATTGAGTAGTTCATTTATTGTCATACATTTATTACAAGAAATTCTGTTCAATTCAATTTAAAATGTGGTGAAATTTAATTATTTTCCACCAACTTAGCTCGAATTTATCTAATTTTGATCAAAATATTTTTAATCATATATATAAGGTCGAAAATATAAAATGTCCAAATTCGATTGTTCACATTAAACTAGCTAAATTTGACCGAACACAATCACACTATTCATCCCAAAATTTACATTTAAGAATTCAAAATTTTGTTCAAAATTTGAATATTCGCCCAACACAAAATTCATCAAAAAAGATCGAATTTATCATTCGATGGAATACGATCGAATTTTATTTTTCGATCAAATGATGAACAAATTTAATCCGATTAAAAGTAATTAAATATTATTTTCGATCGATTATGGTAAATATACTTTTTTGAAAATTTCGACTACTTTTTGTTATAATATATTTTTCACCATCTCTTTTGATCGAATTAAACATACAAACATTTTTAATTGTTCATTATATTTGACTACTTGCATATTCGATATTCAGTCCAGGCCTAGAGGTGAGAAATTGCCCAAAATACCTATTTTTCAGCTCTCATAGCCCGAAATACTGATTTGCAAAAGTGTCTCACCCTCAACTCCCACGGGATACGCATGTGGGAGATGCGTATCCCACACTGTTCATCATCCCCCATAGTTTTCTCTCTCGCTCATCTCTTACGAAGCTCAAAATCGTCATGGTTATCGCCTCACCCTCTCTGTCTGAGCTCGTCCGGCCAACTCCACAATCTATGAGCACATCAAAACCATCACCATACCTTGATCTTCATTTTTCCCTATTGATTTATTAGAATCTGACCCCGCAGGGACTATGTCGAGCAAATCGGAAAATCGAGGTCCGATTTAGGGTTCGATTTGGGAGTTTAAAATCTGGTATAAAAAATGGTTTGAAATGGGTATAGGGTTGTGGATCGTCGAAAGACGATTCGAATGGTATGTATACATAAACGGAACATTACGAAAAAGAGGTGAACGGAGCTGGCCAGAGTTTTGGTCGAAAATCGTCATTGAGAAAGAGAGTGTCGTTTTTTCTGGGAGAAGAAGACGATTGAGCATACGAATGTGGCAGATGCGTATCTTGAGACTTCTCCCTCCTGTGACTTTGAGACTCCCTCGACTGGGACTTCCCATCTTGAGTCCTCCTTGGCTGCCGATCCTTTTTTTTATCCAGTTTGTGACGTTGGTCCTTGCTGTTTAACCTATTGCCCAGCCTATCAAAGACACTCAGGCTGCGTGTAGGTGAACCCTGTGATTTCTGGACCTCTTCCTTATCATCCTCCCAATCCGGATTTGTTTGGTCAGTCTCCACATCAGAGAAGTCTTTTTTTGAGACCTCCTTCTCGGACTCCTCAACATCACTATCAAAATCCAAATGAATTGGGGTAACCACTTTCTTTTTCGCTTTCCGGTCCGTGGAACTATGCTTTTGTTTCCATTTCTTCAGCTTCTCAGACTTCCTTTCCAAAGAGTTTATTTTCTTTCCCATCTTCTTAATCTTTTCCTGGAGTTCTTGATTCGTGAATCCATCACCATGTTCCGTTTTATAGTCATTCCGTTCATCCTCCGGTGTATGTATGTCACCAGAATTTCGAGACATCTCTTCCCTCTAGAGATTAAGCCATAATCCCCTCCTTCTAGCACCAAAAACGTTATGAGGGAAATTTGGTACAACAGTTCTTGCAGGTAGTTGCGGGAAGAATGGAGAATCGCGTAGAAATCGGCGTTGGAAACAGGTTCGCACGCCGACTGCCAGGGTTCAACTGCCTTGAACCGAGGGGGAATTGTGGCTGTGTTTGGACTGGGGGAATTGTGGTTGTGTTTGGACTGAATTTCCAAGGTCTCCAGGCGATTATGACTGAGTAAATCCTACTCAATCGGAGAAGATGCCCAGAACTGTGTTAGAGGTGTGTATAGTTGTGTCTAACCCCTGAAAATGGCCTACATACCCTTATATTTATAAGGGATCAAGTCCGATGTAGTTCTTGATGATTGGGCCACGATTTGATAAGCTTTATCCTCCATAACTGAACTGATTCCATGAATTATCCCAGCTGATATGATTATCCAGTGGTTATCCTCCATAAATCCATGATTATCTTCATAAATATATGATTTTCCATCATATATCTCCATGTATATACATAATCCATGTATATATAATGATTATCTGCGTTAACAGATGTTGTTGACCTGCTCCTGATGTTTAGGACTTATCCATAAGTCAGTTAGGGCGTCCTCTATCCGTTCTCCTATAATTTAGGAAGCTATAGAGCTGTTGAGCCACCTTCTGGAACTCGTCAGGGTACGTGCACGTACCCCCACCTGGAGGCCTAACACCTAGATGAACCCCTATCCAGCCTTCACATAGTAGTACCCCTACCTGAGGTTCAAGCACTTGAACCTCTCCATGGACAAACCCCAATCCAGATGTCGCAATCCTTATTTCTTCTAAGGTATATTGGACCACCACATCCTTATCCAGCCCATCACATCCTCTCATATCCATACAATTCGAACCCGCAACCTTAATAGCCTTAAATCAAGCCCGAGGCGGATTTTGGGCACAACACCAACCATCGTCTCGATCGTCATCGTGTTCATTCAACTTTCTTATTATCTCTTTTGTTTTATTTAAATGCTTTTGCTTTCATATTGATATATATTGCACGCATTATTATTTAATATTCAACTTTCTTATATTTATATATTTATATATATATATATACATATACATATATATTATATTCATTTAAATATTAATTTCCACGCATTATCATTTAATAAAAACATTGAGGGTGTCTTAAAAATTTTCAATCTTATATTGAATTTGTTGATATTTGCACGAATCTTAATTTATATCATTAATTTTGATTTTGATAAAGAAAATAGTTTAAAATTACTTTTTCCATTTGTCCCAGACTCTCACATGTTATGAAACAGTCCCGTCGATCTTCAAAATTTGAAAGAATCCAACATATTTATCTGTCCTTAATTCCTTATTACATTCTTTTCTTTATCTTAAAAGATTATGAGTATTATATTAAATTATATCGCGCGTATATAATGACTTAATATCTCAAATACCCGTGCAAGTTGTTATTTGTTTATTAATCCAATATAATCATTTATAATTTCAGTTATATCTTACACTATTAAATTTTATTCACATATACATGTATGGGTAAGTTTCAGTAAAAACATTTCAAATACGAACTCACAATTTTTTTTGTTCTACACATACTTAATTTGGGTTCAACATGATTTATTAAATAATAATTAAAATTTTATTGAAAAAATATAATATATAACAAAAACATATTTATAATTTATTAATAACACATTTATCATATTTTTTTACGAAATTTATAACGGATGTTCAACAAGTATATAAACTGAATTCAACTTATTTGTTGAACAATAATTATATTTATGTTGAATTCAAATATATTAATTTCACATTGGTATAACTAAGAAAATATAGAAAATTAAGAATAATTCACATTTTTACACCTAAAAGGATTGTTGAGAATTATATAATATATATTTAATAAAATCTTAACTATGGTTCAATACATAAGAGAAAAGTTCTATGGAGTACTCATTTTATTGGAGTACTTGGAGTACATATACGTTTTGCATTCAAAATATTTTAAAATTTATTATTTTGCAAACCTTGTTATATGAATATCATAATTTCAATGATAATCTTGAAAATCATGTATGTTTTGCAATATGTTCATCTTGAAAATCCTTTATGTTTTGCAATCAGAACATATATGTTTTGCAACCCAAATGTGTTTCGCAGCACAATTCGTTTTGCAATATTTTGTTAGCAAAACATATAAAATTTTCAAGATTTTCAATGAAATAGTGATATTCATGTAATAAGTTTTGCAAAATAATAAAATTTGCAAAATTTTGAATGCAAAATGTATATGTACTCCAAGTACTACAATTAAATGAGTACTCCATAGAACTTTACTCATACCTATATTAAATAAATGAAATTCATATTTTGATATCCTAATTTGTATTGGTAAATTACCTATATAAAACAAACAAAATTCATATTTTTATAATGTAATTTGGTATTGGTAAATTCCAAAGTTGTTGAAGTATTTAATTATATGTATTCAACAAAATGATATTGAATGTAAGTTATATATATGTTAAATATAAAAGGTTTATAAGTTTTGTATAAAAAAATTATATTTTATCGTGTTCCTATATGTATCATGTTATGTCCCAAACAAGGGACAACCCTTGACGCAGCGGAATAATACCCCAAAGAGAAGACTTTTATGTAGAACTAACACCAAGTTATACCACCACAAGTTATAAGTTATAACACAAGACAGTAATCAAAGTAATAGTAAATCGAAAACACGAAGAAAAAAGATTTTGTTGACCAAGTGAAAGAGCTTTTTTCTTGTATATATTGATACGTTTTAAGTTTTCTGTATACAATATCACAATCATTAAAACGTAGCTAATTCACTATAGTTTTCATATTATACTAACGATGGCTCTAGTTTAAGAATTAACCCAAAAACAATTTTGGGCCAAAAATACCCACTCCAAGTCGCCTCACCACGGGGAGCACTACGCCATAAGTGAGCATACGCAACCCCCAAATAAAGTTTCAAAAGGCCTAAAAAGCGTTGTGTAAGGCCTTACGCAACACCAGAGGGGCGTTGCCAATATTGACGTTGCGTAAGACCCCTAATGCAACGCTTTTCCAAGCTATTGCAACGCCACGAAAGTATTGCATAAGTGGCCTTATGCAACACCATTGAGTTACTGCATCAACATCATAAATTCCAGCAATTTTTTTCTCAGCTTAAGCCTTATTAGTTATCCACTAATGATTATTTGTTGCAATTGTCTCAACAATCTCATATGCCTGATTATAAGATTTGGAAAACAGAGCTCCATTTGTAGATGCATCCACCACCAACTTTGTCTGAGTATTGACCATTATAGAATGTCTCCATCTGAATGTAATGAAGATGACCATGATGTGGGCATTTTCTCAGTAATGCCTTGAATCACTCCCATGCCTCATATAAAGATTCTTCGTCTAGTTGCTGAAAAGAATTAATCTCATTACGAAGCTTTGGATTCTTGGTGGGAGGAAGATACTTCAGCAGAAATTTTTCTACCAAATCATTCCAATTAGCCATAGAACCTGGTGGCAATGAATTCAACCAATCTCTAGCCATGTCTCTCATAGAATATGGAAACAACTTCAATCTTAAAGCATCATTTGTGACTCCAGAAAGTTTGAAAGAATCACAGACCTCAACAAACAACCGAAGGTGAAGATGAGGATCCTCATTAGACATCAAACTGAATTGACCTACAGTCTACAACATCTGGAACATAACTGGATTCAGCTCAAATTGTGTTGCTTGAATATCAGGATTGACAATCCATGAGTTTAACTCACCAACACGAGGTTTCTCGTATTGCCGAATGGCACTATCTCTATCATCTAACACCATCGTACCATTTTGAGCATTAGGTGCCACACTCCGGTTATTAACAGTCTCATCACCTATAACTAGGTTCGCTTCTTTAAATCCGCGTTGCACTCTTCTTCTTGCTTTGAAAGTTCGCTCAATTTCAGGATCAAAGGCAAATAATCCTGAAGGTTCTTCGTTCATACACAAAGACACCTGATAAGAAACAAATATTACCCCCATTAGCACAGAAGTAACAAAAACCAAACTGTAAGAAAATTAACAACTAAGACAGTCCCCGGCAGCGGCGCCAAAAATTTGTTGATTAAAATCTAGATGTGCAAGTGTACACAATCGCAAGCAAGTAATATAGTAATAAATATTAAAAATCATTCCTCAAGGGCTGTATATTTGTATCAATCGTAAATAATATCTAACAACATTGTTATCGAGCACAAAAATTGTTTGATGATTTTTATAACTAAACAAATTATAAGAACTAAATTAACCAACTAAATTATACTGGAGAAGAGAATGTAATATGTTTCAATATTAGAAGATAAGTCAGGATAATTACTTCCCCCTAACACGTGAAAATTGGTAATAAAGTTGCGTAGCACAGTAGCAAATTCACAATTTACTAGCTAGAATTCAATGGTCATAGGTTTCTCTCGAAATCACTATGGTATAATTCCTATCAAATAAATTAACATATGTCTATGCCAATTTACTCTTCAGAATGTAATTATGCACCAATTCACAAAGCTATGCATGGTCACAATATATGTCTATACTGTAACAATATTATAATCAAAAGATTTATAAGCATGCACCACTCAAGTTTTATGTCAATTAAGTATTACCCTCTCGGTATTATAATTAACTCGATAACCTACTAGAGTTGATCAGACAATAGCAAGTATTAGCAAGAAAATCACTTGAATGAATAAACTGCAGAATCGCATACAATACTCTTTAACAAAACACCAATAATCCCATGCTAGGGTTCCATAAAAATTCCAACTCAATAAATTTAGTTCATAATGAAAATCTCAAAATCATATAAGAATTGATAACACATATTCATAATTAAAAGAGTTAAGGAGAGAATTCTGAACAAAAAATTGAAGAAAAACAATTCAATTGAATTTCTTCAATGGCTGAATCTCCTTCCTCAAGCTTCTTTTTTCTCTCTTTCCTGTGCCTCTCTCTTGTACGATGTGTGTATATTAAATTAGGTCTGATCTATATCTAATAATATCTCTAATAAAACTATTTTTAATTATTTAAAATAATTACAAGGAGATTTCCCAATCAGAATTGAATTCCAATAAAGGAAATTCGTAACTTCCTTTTTGACTCAGATGCTTGGCTGATTCGGTTGGATTTTAAATACAAGACTACTTCAGAAATAAAGCCCTTATCATAAGCTTTCCGTGGGCTTTTAAATCGCCTAAAACGGACTTCTAGAACTCAGTTATGACCCAAACAGTGTAGACAGCGCAGCAACCCCTAAAATCCGAATTTTAATAAAATTAATTTCCAACTCTTGTTGTTTAAACTCCAAGCCTTCCTTTATTATACCTCCTTGATTCTTGCAATAAACTATTAGAATTTATTAAATAAAAAACAAAATCAATGCAAAATAACTTAAATATAGGGACAATATTATGATTAAATGCACGCTTATCAGAATGTAAAATAAATAGCTAAAGAACAATATACAGCAGGATCGTTCTCAAACTGCGATGCCAAATGCAGTAAACATATCTACAAGCTACTCAAAATTAAAATTCAATTACGATGACGCATAATAAACCACTTTGTTTGCCAGTAATGGGCATCCTGTTCAGCAAGTAAACTACTCATTAAATGATTCAAGCATATATTAATCTGACAGTGTGCAATGATGAATATATTTCAGGGAGACTCCTAAGCAATTAAAAAAGAAATTTGATATGTAACTTTGCATCAAAATATTATTTGAGGCTTTACGAAAGCCCATAAGAAGTTTTCCTTCTGGATCTATACAACTGAACGTAACTGCAAAGTTACATATCAAACTCAGAAAGACGAACTAATAAGGAAAGCTCTAAAGTTCAACTATATAATAATGATAAAGTTATGCAGCCACTTTATCAAGAACACTTGTAGAGCATAAAAATGTAATATGTAATAGAGGACATATATAACTCAACTAGGATAAAAGATAAATTATAAACTCTATACAGGGATCGTGAAATTTGAAGAACAGACACCAACAAGGATCAAGTCGCTGAAAGAAGTTCATTAAAATGATCAAGCCTCAGTGACAAAATAAGATGTACAGATGATTCAGTTGAAGGGCCAAAAGATTCCAGTGATAAAGTTTTTATGGTTGCACAATTCTTGGCAGTATTCTTAAAGACATGATACGAAGACCACGAGTGAATGTTAGTCGTCTGTGAACCAGACAAGTTGCACTAGGCGTCAACATTTTCACAAAGGAATCGAAGTATCTAACTTAGAAAAACTGTTAAAGAGGTATGATTGAGAGCAGTGTTGATATCCTCCATTTCAGAAGCTGAATATTTAAGGATGTCAAAAATAAGAGGAAAATGAATAGTAACTTTGAAAAAACATCTTATCACCGAAACCTGTCGGCCGAAAAAACATCTTATCATCGAAACCTATCAGTCTATACACATATACACATATTTATTACTTCTAATTATCATGGATTTAAAAATAATCACGCTGTAAATCAAGAATTAATCCACAATAATCAGATAAACTCACAATTAAATAGATATAAAATTAACAAAATATCATTAATTGATATATGTCAATAAAATATTTATTTAATTATGCTACATTGATATCTCCAGAATAATCATGCAGATAATCAAATAAAACAAACAAAATCCAGAGAATGAAATTCACTGGCTGCAATTAATTGAACAGACATTTTAAAAAATCATGTGAAATTTAACATACCAAGCTCACTTGCCAACCTTGAAAAGGTTGCTTCATCCAAAGCTTTAGTAAAAATGTCTGCCAACTGTTTTTCACTAGGAACAAAATGCAGTTCCACAGTGCCTTCCATCACATGCTCCCTGATGAAATGGTATCTGATGTCTATGTGCTTGGTTCTAGAATGCTTCACTGGATTCTGTGATATTGCAATTGCACTAGTGTTGTCACAGAAAATTGGGATCCTTTTAACTTTAACTCCATAGTCAAGTAGTTGATTTCTCATCCATAGAATCTGTGCACAACAACTCCCAGCTGCTATGTATTCAGCCTCTACAGTTGAGGTAGATACTGGTTCTGCTTTTTACTGAACCATGAGACCAGCTTGTTTCCCAAGAATTGACAGGTTCCTGTGGTACTTTTTCTATCCATTTTGCAACCTGCATAATCTGCATCTGAGTAACCAATTAGATCAAAACCAGAATCTCTAGGGTACCAAATGCCGAGTTTTGGTGTTCCCTTGAGATATCTGAAAATCCTTTTAATAGCTACTAAGTGAGATTCCCTCGGATCAGCTTGAAATCTAGCACATAAACATGTAGCAAACATAATATCAGGTCTACTAGCTGTTAAGTATAAAAGAGATCCAACCATGCCCATATAGCTTGTCATGTCCACCTTCTTTTCCTTAGTATTCAGTTCAAGCTTAGTGGCAGTGGCCATGGGTGTTTTTGCAGAAGAACAATCTGCTAAATCAAACCTTTTTAAAAGATCATAAATGTATTTTGTTTGACTTATAAAAATTCCCTCATTCACTTGTTTAACTTGTAAACCAAGAAAATAAGTTAATTCACCCATCATACTCATTTCATATTTACTTTGCATGAGTTTGGCAAACCTGTTGCAAAGTTTCTCATCTGTAGGCCCAAATATTATATCATCTACATAAATTTGGACAAGTATCATAGAGCCATTGACATTTCTATAAAAGAGAGTTTTATCAATAGTACCTCGAATGAAGTGATTCTCTATAAGAAACTGTGAGAGTGTGTCATACCAGGCTCTAGGTGCTTGCTTCAGGCCATAGAGTGCTTTGAGTAGAAAGAACACATATTCTGGAAAGTCTGGATCTTCAAAACCAGGCGGTTGACTAACATACACCTCCTCCTCCAGAATACCATTCAAAAATGCACTCTTGACATCCATTTGATAGACTTTGAAATTGGCATGCGCTGCATAGGCCAGGAAGATCCTTATTGCTTCTAACCTTGCTACTGGTGCAAAGGTTTCTTCAAAATCAATTCCTTCCTCTTGACAGTAGCCTTTAGCAACTAATCTAGCTTTATTCCTTGTGACTATGCCATTCTCATCCATCCTGTTCTTGAATACCCACTTAGTGCCAATCACTGATTTGTCTTTAGGTTTGGGTACAAGTTTCTATACTTCATTTCTCTCAAACTGGTTTAACTCTTCTTGCATTGCTAAAACCCAGTCTGGATCCAGAAGAACTTGTTCAACTCTCTTAGGTTCTTCTTTGGATAGAAAACTACTGTATAAGCATTCTTCTTGACTTGCTCTTCTGGTTTGGACCTTTGCATTAGGATCTCCAACGATAAGCTCAAATGGATGATCCCTGGTCCATTTTCTCTGTGGTGGTAAGTTTGACCTTGATGAAGGGGCTTCATTTTCTCTGTGTTGATCATTGTGACTTATTGTTGAGTTTTGACTGTGAGAAACTCCCCCTGAGTGTATGGCCATCGAGATTGATGGATTTCTTGCAGATTCATCAATAGATGCTTCTCTTTGATTTTCTACAGATGCTTCAATTTGATTTCCAACTGATGGTGTAATTTGCTCTTCAACAGGTGGTTCATTCTGCACTTCAACTGATAATCCTTGTCTGTTTCTCACACCATTTGTTCTCCATTCTTCATCATCATCTTCACTTTCTTCACCACTTCTCTCATTCTCGAATGAGAGAGACTCATGAAAACTTTCATCTACTAGACCAGATATTTTCTTGTCATCAAAGACAACATGTATGGACTCCATTACAATGTTTAGTCTTAGGTTGTAGACTCTGTAGGATTTTCCAGCTGAGTATCCAACAAAGATAGTTTCATCTGCTTTTGAATCAAATTTTCCAAGATGCTCACCATGATTTTTCAGTACAAAGCATTTGCATCCAAAGACATGCAGAAAGTTGATTGTTGGTTTCTTGCCTTTGAAAAGTTGATAAGGTGTCATGCCTTTTGCTTGATTGACCAAAGAAATATTCTGAGTGTAGCATGCAGTGTTTATAGCTTCTGCCCAGAAGTATGTTGGTAGCTTAGATTCTTCAAGCATTGTCCTTGCAGCTTCAATTAGAGTTCTGTTCTTTCTTTCCACTACACCATTCTGTTGAGGAGTTCTTGGTGCAGAGAATTCTTGGATAATTCCTTCTTCTTCACAAAACTCTCTTATTACAGAATTCTTGAACTCAGTTCCATTGTCACTTCTGATTCTCCTTACTTTGAGTAAAGGATTGTTGTTGACTATCCTGATGTGATTTAAAATGACTTCACCTGCTTCATCCTTAGAGTGCAGAAAGAATGTCCAAGAGAATTTTGAGAAATCATCAATAATCACAAGACAGTATTTCTTATTTGAAATTGACAACACATTGACTGGTCCAAAGAGATCCATGTGGAGTAGTTGCAAGGGTTGATCAACTGATGACATTGACTTTGATTTGAAAGAGGCCTTCTTCTGCTTCCCTTTCTGGCATGCATCACACAATCCATCCTTGGAGTAATCCAATTTTGGAATACCTCTAACCAAATCCTTCTTTACCAACTCATTCATTGCTTTAAAACTCAAGTGTGACAGTCTTTTGTGCCAAAGCCAACCTTCATCTACACTTGCCTTGCTGAGAAGACATGTAGTCATGTTTGCATTTGTTGAATTGAAGTCAGCAATGTACACATTTCCTCTTCTATCTCCTGTCAACACTACCTTGTTGTCACTTTTCTTGAAAATGACACAAGCTTCAGATGTGAACCAGACGTTCTGGCCTTTATCACACAATTGACTGACACTTAGCAAGTTATGCTTAAGTCCATCAACCAGTGCTACTTCTTCAATGACAACATTCCCTTGTGAAATCAAGCCATATCCTCTAGTATATCCTTTGCTGTTGTCTCCAAAGGTAATGCTAGGGCCAGCTCTCTCCTCAAACTTAGTGAGCAGGGTAGAATCTCCAGTCATATGCCTAGAGCAGCCACTGTCCAGATACCAAAGATTCTTTCTGTTTCCCTGCACACATCAACACAAAATCAAGTTGATTTTGGTACCCAAGCTTTCTTGGGTCCTATCTTGTTAGCCAATTTCTTATCCTTCAAATCCATTTTAACCGAAGGTTTAGATTGAGTTAAATCAATTTTGACTTTTGGTTTGGGCCTTTGAGAGACAGAATTTAATACTTGCTCATATGTGTTATAGTTAATAGCATTATTAGGCATAGTCTGTGCAAACATGTTATTCATCATCCATGGCATCTGTGGCATATTGTAGTATGGATTATACATGAATGGCATGTTAGCATATTGACTAGATGCATGAGCAGAGGGAGCATACATATTTGGCATAACATTCACAGCAGGCATAGGCATATAAGGCACAAAAGCATTCTTAACAGATTTACAGTTGGTATATAAATGATTAACACTTCCACACTTTACACATTTTTTCCTAGGAGCATTTTTATCAGGTGTGTAATTGTTGTGTTTGTTAATCCCTACCTTACCATTTCTATTCTTTTTCTTGTCCTTAACACCTGACTTAACATTTTCTAGCTTGTCCTTCAATTGCTTGTGGGACAAGTTGCCTATGTTTATTTGTTCAACAGATTTGCTTTTGCTGCACTCTCCAACTACAAAGTTTTTGTTGACAGGTCCATATTGGTTATTTAATTTAGTTAAAGTTGCTTTGCTAACAGGCTTAGGTCTCAAAGAACATTCTTTTTCGACTAAATCACTATCTGAAGCAACTTCCCTATCAACATCTAACTTAGCTTCTGCTAATTTGTGAAAAGAATCAACTCCTTGTATACTGTACATTTCTTCAATTTTAGCCTTTGATCCCTTCCACTTAGCAATTAAGTCTTGTTCCTCTTTTAACTTTTTTATTAAGCACTCTTCTCTTTTCAGAGCCTCAAGTAACTCATTCTTAGCATCCTGGCAATCTCTTTTCATTGTTTCAAAATCAATTAGTTGAGTTTCTAACAGAGTATTCCTATCACCTATCTTAGCATTAAGATCTTTAATCTTTTTGTTCTCCTTGTTAAGTGATTTTAATGTGACATGCATGTTGTACAATTCATTAGACATTTCATCAACAATATTGGCACATTCATCTTTGGAAAGCTCAGTTAGATTTGTAGAGTATACCTGGTTGCTTGCTGAACTAGCCTTTTCATCAGTTTCGTTTGCCATGAGTGCAAGATTGACAAATTCTTCTTCTGCATCTGAGTCACCTCCAGCTGCCCAATCATCATCTCTTGATACGAATGCTCTCTCCTTTTTCTTGAGAAGGTCAAAGTATTTCTTTTTGTAATCGACAGTCTCAAACTGTTTCTTTTCATTCTCAAATTTGGATTTTCTGCATTCATTGGCAAAGTGGCCAGCAATTCCACAGTTATAGCATTTGAACTTTGATCTTTCAACCACATCCTTGTTTGGTTGATAGTTTTTCTTGAATTGCCCGGCTCCTACTGAATTCTTCTTGAATCTTAGCTTCGAAAATCTTTTTGATAGAAATGCCAAATATTCATCTAGATCTTCAGCTTCATCCTCACTTAATGCATCAGGTTCTTCAATCATCTTGTTTTTACCTTGGCTAGTTGCAGCTCCACCTTCCCAAGTTCTTTGACTTGGTGTGGCTTCTTTATTCTTCATCTTCTCTCCATCTTGGTTTGTTGGAATATTGGCTACCAAAGCTATATTTCCACCTTTCTTCTGGCTTTTCTCAATTTCTTCATCTTGTTGCAACTCGAGCTCATAGGTCTTCAAAATTCCATACAGTCTCTCAAGTGTAAAATCTTTGTAGTCTTGAGAGTTTCTCAACGAGACTGTAACTGGCTTCCATTCCTTAGGAAGAGATCTCAAAAATTTTAAGTTGGAGTCTTTGACTTCATATGTTCTCCCGTACAACTTCAGGCCATTCAGTAGTTTCTGAAATCTACTGAATATATCTGTTAAATTTTCTCCAGAATTATGATGGAAGTGTTCATACTGTTGTATGAGGAGTTGCATCTTGTTCTCTCTGACTTGTTCAGTTCCTTCACAGAGTGTTCGAATAGTGTCCCACACTTGCTTGGCAGTGGTGCAGTTGATGACATTGTCGAACATGTCTTGATCAATACCATTGAACAGTATATTCATGGTCTTTTTATCCTTCTGGACTTCCTCTTTGTCTCCATCTGTGAATTCTGCGGATAATTTGGGAATAGGCCTTCCAGCAACTCCAGTTCCTGCTGCTTCTCCAACTGCAGTGTTGGCCTTCATAGGAATATGAGGCCCTTTCTCTAAACAGTTTACATAACCTTCATCAATAGATAAGAGATGTAAATGCATCTTTACTTTCCAGTGAAAGTAATTATCTTTGTCAAGAACTGGTATTCTCACGCCTGAATCCTTCATTCCCATGGTGGTGATCTTTAGACTTCTTGTATGCTAGAAGCTTGCTCGGATACCAATTGTTAGGTCCCAAAGTATCGTAGAAGGGGGGGTTGAATACGATACTTTAGGACCTAACAACACTTGATATCCAGACATAGATAATTAGGCCAATCTAAGAGAGTTTGGCTGTTAAACAGTTGTTGCTGAATATTTTATAACATATGTCAAGAAATTAATAAGAAAAAAAATATTAGATGTCAGATACCCTGTACATGCAAGCATATTTAAAAATTTTATAACGGGAGTGAGCATGCTGGAGTAGAAAATACCTTTCTTATTGACTAATCTGTATAAATGGATACAAGGTCAATTAATAATATACAAAAATTCCAAATTCACTTGAATGCAGTCCAACTTAATAGCTTTACTATGCTTTCTTGCACATTGTAGATCTCTTGCTCCTTTCCAACTCCTAACTCAATCTTAAAGATAATTATTCTAGACAGTAATTACATACATGTAAAAATATTAGGTCTTCTTGTTGTCAATATACAAGCCTCCATCTTCAATAACACTCAGAAAAGGAGAAAGGAGATCAGAAGTTGCTACAGATTTCTCTATCCTCTCTAGAAAAATAGTTATATCACTCAGCGGCATGCATGCATACACAACAAGAAAAGTGAAAATTATATTTACCATTAAAATGGTAATAATGAACAAAATGCTAAAAATTTAACTATTTAATCAAGTAAAGTATGCCTTAAAGGGTACCAGTATCTCCTGCTTGTAATTGCATGGACTGTTTGCAAGAAGTTACACCCTCCAGAACATACATTTTGGAGACGTTATATGTTAAGAGACGTTACTTCTGCGCATGCTTTTGGGAGTACCAAACGACCAATACGACCAACATCACTGGCGCTCAGAATTCTTTCAAATAATGGGACGATGGTGGAATTTGAGCTAGAAACATATTAATCAAGGAACCATAGTATTAACTCTTACATTAATTAACCTTAGTTTATTAAATAAATAATTTTCATTGGCAAAAATTTCACGGAATTACATTGCATATTGTCATCTTTGGCATTATCAATTTCACGGAATTCTGAAGTATTATGTAAAATTATAGAACAGAAAGTAGATAACAAGGAGAAAAAAAGTACAAGATCTTATATAGTGAACTTCAGATGAAATCTTGAATAATTGAAAATGTCATCGAACTTGAACACATTAGAAACCAATTTCTTGAACACGATTGATGATAAATTCAGGAATCAGGAGAGAGCATTATGTAGATATTCATGTAGCAATTAAGCATTTCTTATTCTCAAATGTCTAACAATTACAAATGAATACCCAAGAGGCATATGAAAGAATCCTTAAATAAAGAGATTTGCTAGGACCAGCATTTGCCAACATAGATAACAAACCATGTTCTTTTGTTTAAGGGAAAGATTTTCCCCTAGATTTTCCTTAATACAAATTGCTGGCTTGCATAAAAGAAAAGCATAGAATTAGAGGTAAAAGGAAAGAAATAGTAAATTATCTTCAATACTTGCCATTTAGATTAGAGGTGATTTCCCTAAAGGCGAGTGGCATCATATTTTCCTCTAAAGGATGTAGATCCGATGGTGTTGGGCTGCAGTATTCTTCTGCTGGCCTCCAAGATTTCTCAAAGCCACTACTGCAAATTGAAGCAGGGCTTGGTGGAACCTCGGTGAAGTTCTCTTTCATTTACAAGGGAATTCATCATAAAAAACCAACCCTATATACAGTTTAATATATTTCATGTTGCAAAGAAAGGACAAAAATAAAGCTTAATTGAAACCAAACACAAAACAAAATTGAATCTTAATTTTAATACTACCATAACCAAAACCCAAGAATGAAAGCCCCAAATTAATCACCCGTAAAATCAATTAAAATTGAGTCGAAAGTAGATAATCAAACGCATGAAAATGAGTATATAATTACCAATCAGATCTTGCAATCCTGGTCGAGAGTATTTGATTCGATGAGGGAGTAGAGAGAGAGAGAGAGAGAAATAGAGGCGAGTAGAGGAAAGGTGGCCAGAATGTGTTCTTGTGGAAAAATAAGTGTGTTTTGGGGGGAAATTAAGTGTCAATTTTTTCGTAAAGAGGGAAAATGAGCCAGTCAAAATTTTCAATTGCCGTTGTGCTGTGTGCTAAGTTCTGTGTTATTGTGCTATTCTTTTCTTTTTAATTGTAATCTTAATTTCTGAATCTTAAATTAAATTTGTAAGAAAAATTAAAAATATATTATATATCATTTTTAAAAACAATAGTTACAATTCATAATATATTTTATATAAAATTTTATATTCTATACCAAATATTTTAAACTTTAAAGTAAAAAATAGATGAAAATTAAATATCAAATAAATTTGGGATTTTTTTAAAAAATTATCACATCACTAAAATTGTTAGATCCAAACATCTTTACGTTTGGAACGTCGAAAAAATAATATAAAAAATAAAAATATCACTCGGGACAAGACTAGTTAAAAGGAATGTCTACTTTGACCGCTTTGACCGTTATAAAATTAAACCAAATACACCTATGATTTGTTTAAAAAAAATTACCACATCACTAAAATCGTTATATCTTGACATCCGTACAATTGGAACGTCAAAAAAATAATTTAAAAAAATAGATTCATCATTCGGGACAAGTCTAGTTAAAAGGAAAGTCCACTTTGACCGGTTTTACCGTTATAAAACCAAACCAAATACATCTAGGAATATTTTTTAAAATTTCCACATCACTAAAATCGTTATATCTTGACATCCGTATGATTGGAACATCAAAAAAGTAATTTAAAAAAATAGATTCATCATTCGTGATAAGACTAGTTAAAAGTAAAGTCCACTTTGACCTGTTTGACCGTTATAAAACCAAACAAAATACATCTTGAATTTTTTTTTTAAATTTCCACATCACTAAAATCGTTATATCTTGACTTCCGTACCATTAGAATGTCGAAAAAATAATTTAAAAAATAGATTCATCATTCGGGACAGGAATAGTTAAAAGGAAAGTCCACTTTGACCGGTTTGACCGTTATAAAACCAAATCAAATACATCTAGGAAATTTTTAAAAAAATTACCACATCACTAAAATCATTATATCTTGATATCCGTACGATTGGAATGTCAAAAAAATAATTTAAAAAAATAGATTCATCATTCGGGATAAGACTAGTTAAAAGTAAATCCACTTTGACCGGTTTGACCGTTATAAAACCAAACCAAATACATCTAGGAAGTTTTTTTAAAAATTACCACATCGCTAAAATCGTTATATCTTGACATCCGTACGATTGGAATGTCGAAAAAATAATTTAAAAAAATAGATTCATCATTCGGGAGAAGATTTGTTAAAAGGAAATTAAGTCCACTTTGACCGGTTTGACCGTTATAAAACCAAACCAAATACATCTAGGAAGTTTTTTTAAAAATTACCACATCACTAAAATCGTTATATATTGACATCCGTACGATTGGAATGTCGAAAAAATAATTTAAAAAAATAGATTCATCATTCGGGACAAGATTACTTAAAAGGAAATTAAGTCCACTTTGACCGGTTTGACCGTTATAAAACCAAACCAAATACATCTACGAAATTTTTTTAAAATTTCCACATCACTAAAATCGTTATATCTTGACATCCTTACCATTAGAATGTCGGAAATTTTTTTTAAAAAAATAGATTCATTATTCGGGACAAGACTAGTTAAAAGGAAAGTCCACTTTGACCGATTTGATCGTTATAAAACCAAACCAAATACATCTAGAAAATGTTTTAAAAAATTAACACATCACTAAAATCATTATATCTTGACAATTGTATGATTGGAACATCGAAAAAATAATTTAAAAAAATAGATTCTTCATTCGGGACAAGACTAGTTAAAAGGAAAGTCCACTTTGACCGGTTTGACCGTTATAAAACCAAACCAAATACATCTAGGAAATTTTTTAAAAAATTACCACATCACTAAAATCGTTATATCTTGACATCGGCACGATTGGAATGTCGAAAAAGTAATTTAAAAAATAGATTCATCATTCGGGACAAGACTAGTTAAAAGTAAAGTCCACTTTGACCTGTTTGACCGTTATAAAACCAAACCAAATACATCTAGGAATTTTTTTAAAAAATTACCACATCACTAAAATCGTTATATCTTGAAATTGGTACGATTGAAACGTCGAAAAAATAATTTAAAAAAATAGATTCATCATTCGGGACAAGACTAGTTATAAGTAAAGTCCACTTTGACCGGTTTGACCGTTATAAAACCAAACGAAATACATCTAGGAAATTTTTTAAAAAATTACCAAATCATTAAAATCGTTATATCTTGACATCCGTACGATTGGAACGTTGAAAAAATAATTTAAAAAATAGAGTCGTCATTCGGGACAAGACTAATTAAAAGGAAAGTCCACTTTTACCAGTTTGACCGTTATAAAACCAAATCAAATACATCTAGGACAATTTTTAAAAAAATTACCACATCACTAAAATCGTTATATCTTGACATCCGTATGATTGGAACGTTGAAAAAATAATTTAAAAAAATAGATTCATCATTCGCGACAAGACTAGTTAAAAGGAACGTCTACTTTGACCGGTTTGACCGTTATAAAACCAAACCAAATACATCTAGGAAATTTTTTAAAAAATTACCACATCACTAAAACCGATATATCTTGACATCCGTATTATTGGAATGTCGAAAAAATAATTTTAAAAAATAGATTCATCATTCAGGACAAGACTATTTAAAAGGAACGTCCACTTTGACCGGTTTGACCGTTATTAAACCAAACCAAATACATCTAGGAAATTTTTAAAAAAATTACCATATCACTAAAATCGTTATATCTTGACATCCGTACGATTGGAACGTCGAAAAAATAATTTAAAAAAATAGATTCATCATTCGTGACAAGACTAGTTAAAAGGAATGTCTACTTTGACTGCTTTGACCGTTATAAAATTAAACCAAATACACCTAGGATTTGTTTAAAAAAATTACCACATCACTAAAATCGTTATATCTTGACATCCGTACAATTGGAACGTCAAAAAAATAATTTAAAAAAATAGATTCATCATTCGGGACAAGTCTAGTTAAAAGGAAAGTCCAATTTGACCGGTTTTACCGTTATAAAACCAAACCAAATACATCTAGGAATATTTTTTAAAATTTCCACATCACTAAAATCTTTATATCTTGACATCCGTATGATTGGAACATCAAAAAAGTAATTTTAAAAAATAGATTCATCATTCGGGATAAGACTAGTTAAAAGTAAAGTCCACTTTGACCTGTTTGACCGTTATAAAACCAAACCAAATACATCTAGAATTTTTTTTTAAAATTTCCACATCACTAAAATCGTTATATCTTGACTTCCGTACCATTAGAATGTCGAAAAAATAATTTAAAAAATAGATTCATCATTCGGGACAAGAATAGTTAAAAGGAAAGTCCACTTTGACCGGTTTGACCGTTATAAAATCAAATCAAATACATCTAGGAAATTTTTAGAAAAATTACCACATCACTAAAATCATTATATCTTGATATCCGTACGATTGGAATGTCAAAAAAATAATTTAAAAAAATAGATTCATCATTCGGGATAAGACTAGTTAAAAGTAAATCCACTTTGACCGGTTTGACCGTTATAAAACCAAACCAAATACATCTAGGAAGTTTTTTTAAAAATTACCACATCGCTAAAATTGTTATATCTTGACATCCGTACGATTGGAATGTCGAAAAAATAATTTAAAAAAATAGATTCATCATTCGGGACAAGATTAGTTAAAAGGAAATTAAGTCCACTTTGACCGGTTTGACCGTTATAAAACCAAACCAAATACATCTAGGAAGTTTTTTTAAAAATTACCACATCACTAAAATCGTTATATATTGACATCTGTACGATTGGAATGTCGAAAAAATAATTTAAAAAAATAGATTCATCATTCGGGACAAGATTAGTTAAAAGGAAATTAAGTCCACTTTGACCGGTTTGACCGTTATAAAACCAAACCAAATACATCTAGGAAATTTTTTTAAAATTTCCACAACACTAAAATCGTTATATCTTGACATCCGTACCATTAGAATGTCGGAAATTTTTTTTAAAAAAATAGATTCATTATTCGGGACAAGACTAGTTAAAAGGAAAGTCCACTTTGACCGATTTGATCGTTATAAAACCAAACCAAATACATCTAGAAAATGTTTTAAAAAATTAACACATCACTAAAATCATTATATCTTGACAATTGTATGATTGGAACATGAAAAAATAATTTAAAAAAATAGATTCTTCATTCGGGACAAGACTAGTTAAAAGGAAAGTCCACTTTAACCGGTTTGACCGTTATAAAACCAAACCAAATACATCTAGGAAATTTTTTAAAAAATTACCACATCACTAAAATCGTTATATCTTGACATCGGCACGATTGGAATGTCGAAAAAGTAATTTAAAAAAAATAGATTCATCATTCGGGACAAGACTAGTTAAAAGTAAAGTCCACTTTGACCAGTTTGACCGTTATAAAACCAAACCAAATACATCTAGGAAATTTTTGAAAAAATTACCACATCACTAAAATCGTTATATCTTGAAATTGGTACGATTGAAACGTCGAAAAAATAATTTAAAAAAATAGATTCATCATTCGGGACAAGACTAGTTACAAGTAAAGTCCACTTTGACCGGTTTGACCGTTATAAAACCAAACGAAATACATCTAGGAAATTTTTTAAAAAATTATCACATCATTAAAATTGTTATATCTTGACATCCGTACGATTGGAACGTTGAAAAAATAATTTAAAAAAATAGATTCGTCATTCGGGACAAGACTAATTAAAAGGAAAGTCCACTTTTACCAGTTTGACCGTTATAAAACCAAATCAAATACATCTAGGACAATTTTTAAAAAAATTACCACATCACTAAAATCGTTATATCTTGACATCCGTATGATTGGAACGTTGAAAAAATAATTTAAAAAAATAGATTCATCATTCGCGACAAGACTAGTTAAAAGGAACGTCTACTTTGACCGGTTTGACCGTTATAAAACCAAACCAAATACATCTAGGAAATTTTTTAAAAAATTACCACATCACTAAAACCGATATATCTTGACATCCGTATTATTGGAATGTCGAAAAAATAATTTTAAAAAATAGATTCATCATTCAGGACAAGACTATTTAAAAGGAACGTCCACTTTGACCGGTTTGACCGTTATAAAACCAAACCAAATACATCTAGGAAATTTTTTAAAAAATTACCATATCACTAAAATCGTTATATGTTGACGTCCGTACGATTGGAACGTCAAAAGAATAATTTAAAAAATAGATTCATCATTCGTGACAAGACTAGTTAAAAGGAAAGTCCACTTTGACCGGTAGGGTTGGCAACGGGTTGGATCGGGTTGGATATATGTGATATCCAAATCCAAACCCGAATCTTTAATCCAAATCCAATTGGATTTATAAATTCAAAATCCAAACCCGAGCCATTTGGTTTGGATCGGGTTCGGGTTTATCCAAATCCGAATTTTTGAATTCTTGTAAATAAGTAGTAATATTTTTTTAAGCTAAATTTCGTAAAAATTAAAATTAAAATTACAAATAAATTATAATATATATAAGGAATAAATTATAATATATATATAAGGAATAAATTATAATATATATATATATATATATATATATATATATATATATATATATATATATATATATATCGGGTTTTTTTCGGGTTTCGGGTTTGGATCGGGTTGGATTTGGCTAATATCCAAATCTAAATCCAAACTCTTTCGGGTTTAAAAATCAAATCAAAATCCAAACCAAATCCAAAAAATCGGGTTCGGTAAGATCCAATCGGGTCGAATTGGATCGGCTATCCGTCGGATCGGTTTTTTTTGCCATCCCTATTGACCGGTTTGACCGTTATAAAACCAAACCAAATACATATAGGATTTTTTTTAAAAAATTACCACATCACTAAAATCGTTATATCTTGACATCCGTACGATTGGAACGTTGAAAAAATAATTAAAAAAAATAGATTCGTCAGTCGGGACAAGGCTAGTTAAAAGTAAAGTCCACTTTGACTGATTTGACCGTTATAAAACCAAACAAAATACTGTTAGATATTGATTCAAGTGATGTCAGGATCTGGACTACTACTGATCTGGTACTGATGCTGATGTCATCTGTAATGCGATGTCAGTATTAGGTTGCTATCAGGATTGGAAGCTGATCAGGATTACGTAAAGATTTATCAGTCTAGAGATCAAGGAAGAATGATATATCGGTTCCTAAATTATAGGAAGGCAGCTATCGTGCAATATATGTATTAATAGTCATATGTAATTGATTTAGTATATCTTGTAATTGATAGTGCAGCTGTGTATGTTATATAAACACAGTTTAGGTTTTACTTATTGTAATCGCTTACACGAGTTATTCTGTAACCTAGCAGCTCTCAAGAACACCAGAATTTCTTGAGAGAGTTTGTAACAGTTTTATATTAGAGTTAATAAAGTTGTTATTTATTCATACTTGTGTTATCATTTCTGTTTAAGTCGAAAATCTTATACAATTGTATTCAACCCCCTTCTACAATTGTTAATCACTGGGTAACAATTGGTATCAGAGCCAACTGATTAATTACAATCAGAAATGATCTTAAGATGTCGACGAGCAAGTATCGGGAGGCAACTGATCCTAAATATCTTGATCGGATATATGATGGTCCATATATCCCTAAGAGACTAGTCGCTAGAACAGATACTGTACCTGAGCACTATGTTCAGAAGACAAAGGCTGAATGGACTCCTGAGGAAAAGGCTAAAGTACTCAGAGATGCAAATGTGACAAATATCCTTCATAATAGCCTTGATGCAGTCGTGTCAAACAGAGTACTACTGCTAAGGAGATCTGGGAAACTTTGGAAACTTAATGCCAAGGCACTGAATCTATCAAAAGGAACAAAAGGGCTCTGTTGATTCAAGAGTATGAACAGTTTGATGCAAAATCTGATGAAATCCTCACTGGTCTGTATGATAGATTTCTAACACTATTGAATAATCTATCCCTGGTAGGTAAAGAGTATGAACCAGAGGACTCAAACACCATGTTTCTTAAAGCTTTGTCTGAGGAGTGGGATACTCAAACCTCTATCATTAGGCATCAGTATGATCTTAATGCTGTGTCTCTTGATGAAGTTTATGGGATGCTAAGAACCCATGATCTTGAGGTTCAACAAAGGAAGAATAAGAAAAGTAACAAAGCAAAGGCTGTTGCTTTAAATGTTGAATCAAAATCAAAAGGAAAAGCTGTGGAGGTTTCAAGGACAAGAAGTAGAGTAGTTGAGTCAAATACTAATGACTCATCATCAGATCCTGATGCTAATCCTGATACTGATACTGATGATGACTCTACTGATTCTGACATGATGGAAATGGTTGCTATGATAGTCAAAGGCTTCGAAAAGATGAAGTTTAGAAAGGCTAGAAGACAAGGAAATTTTCAGAAGAAACCTTTCAATGCTGACAAAAACAGGTACAAGAAGAATGAAGGCAAAGGCAGCAAGTTTGACAAGTCAAAGGTCAAATGCTACAACTATGATGGAATGGATCATTTTGCAACTGAATGGAAAAAGGCTAAGACCAAAGCTCTTATCACATCAAGCAAGGATTGGATGGACTTTTCCTCAGAATCTGAAGAGGAAAAGGTGAACTATGCATTGATGGCAAATATTGATGAGATTGCTGCTCCTGATAATAAGGTACCTGAAGCTGTTTTTGATTTTGATACTGATAATGTTTCCGAGTTAAGATCGTTCTTAAAGTCTTTGCATATTAGCTTTAGAAGTCAATCTCTTGAAAATTCTAGAATTATATCTGAGATGTCAGAATTGTTTAAAAGAAATGATCATCTAGAAGCTGAGTTACTCTTTATGCAAGAAGTACAAAATGAATGTGATAAGGCTAGGCACATGAAATTAGAAATGGAATTTAAAGGTGCTGCTCTTGAAAAAGAACTTGAAGATTCTAATGAGAAACTCAGAACCTGGACACACTCTGGAACAAAGACAAATGAAATAATCACTGACAAAAATTGGAAAGAGTGTCTAGGTTATAAACCAGAAACAGTTCAGAAAAAGAAAAAAGGAAAAGTTATTTTTAGTGAGTCAACAAAACCAAAGATCTACAGACATGTAATAGACAACACCAAATCTGATATTAAACCAGTCAATTTTATGTATAGTAAAGATTCCAATTCAGTTACTGAAAAGGGATCAACTTCTACTAAACAAAATACGGAGAGTGTATCTAAAATTGTTAAGTTGACGAATTCAAAGAATATAGGTCTTTTGTCTAAGAAACAACTGAGAGACAGAATCTGTGAAGTTACAGATAAAAACAAAATAACTACTGCTAAGAGAAATAGAAATGGTAAAGTTGGAATAAATAAAGAGAATAATTATAAGTATATTCCAAATGCACCAAGGAAATCATGCTTTAACTATGGTAACTCTAATCATCTTGCTATTGATTGTAGGAGGAGTAAAAAGAAGGCTACTGTAGTTCCTAAGTCTGACATTAGGAATAGATCAGTATTTTATAAACCATAGAATCCATGTTTTCATTGCGGTAGTAAATGGCATTCTATTTATACATGTGAAGAATACCACAATTTGTACTAAAATTATTATGAGCCTTTGCCTAAATTCAATAAAAGTACAATTTCTGGTAAAGTTAAGAATGTCAATGAGAAGCATGCATCTACTAACTCTGATATTGACAAGGCAACTTCTAATGGAATCATTCCTGACAAGACTGCTTTTGTCAAAAAGACTTCTGCTGATAAAAATGTTAAAGTACATGCAAACAGAACCCAACAAGTGTGGGTTCTTAAAAATTTTAACAGAGTTTTCTGTGTTTCTGATTAAAGGGTAAAAAGAAAAATGTGTTGGTCATGGATGGTGGATGTTCTATTCACATGATTGGAAACAAAACCCTGCTATCAGAATTTGAGGAGAAAGCTGGCCCAACAGTGTCTTATGGAGATGGCAACAATGGACAAACTTTGGGATATGGCAAAATAATCATTGGAAATGTCATCATTGATCAAGTAGCTCTGGTGAAAGGACTCAAACACCATCTGCTTAGTGTTAGTCAAATCACAGACAGAGGTTATCATGTTAACTTTAATGACACTCATTTTGAAGTAGTCAGTAAAGCATTTGGAAGGATTGTCTTAACTGGTAAAAGACATGGTAACATTTTTGAAGCCAACATCTACACCAATACTGATGCTCCATCCACATGTCTCATCAGCAAAGCCTCAGTAGATGAAAGTTGGAATTGGCACAAGAAGCTTTCTCATCTCAACTTCAACAACATCAATGAGTTGGTTAAGAAAGATTTGGTGAGAGGATTACCAAAGGTATTGTATACTCCCGATGGACTCTGTGATGCTTGTCAGAAGGAAAAATAGAGAAGGACATCATTCAAGAGTAAAACATAATCCTCGATTGATGAACCATATCATATGATTCACCTTGACTTGTTTGGACCAGTCCACATAATATCCTTTAGTAAGAAAAGGTATACTCTATTCATTGTTGACGAATATACTAGATTTACCTGGGTGTAGATGAAACTGCTGAGATTCTTTTGGACCATGTGAGACTCATTGAAACTGGTACAAAGCATAAAGTCAAGATTCTAAGAAGTGATAATGGAACTGAATTCAAGAATTCAGTAATGGAAGAGTTCTGCAAATACAAAGGAATAGTTCAACAATTCTCTGCTCCTGGCACACCCCAGCAAAATGGAGTAGTTCAAAGATAGAACGGAACTCTTATTGAAGCTGGCAGAACTATGTTGGAGGAAGCTAAACAACCTACATATTTCTGGGCAGAAGAAGTCAACACAATATGCTATACTCAGAACATTACTTTAATCAGCAGACATGGTGTAACTCCTTATCACATGATTAAAGAAAAGAAGCCTAGTCTAAAGCATCTACATGTGTTTGGCTGCAAGTGCTTTATTCTAAGACCTCATCCTGAACAATTAGGAAAATTTGAGACTAAGGCTGATGAGGGCATCTTTATTGTCTATTCAACTACAAGAGCCTTTAAAGTTTACAATCTAAGAACAAAGACAGTCATGGAGTCTATCAATGTATCTTTTGATGATGGAAGATAACAGGAATTGCTGAAGACTCACATGACAGTTTGATTTTTGCAAATGAAACTACCAAGAATCCTGATAAAACCATGTCACATACTGATACTCCATCAGATCTTGACGATCCTCTCATTCCTGATGAAACACAAATTATTGATGATAATGCAAATGTTGAGGGGGAGCAACAGCAAGAAACCATCAATACAGAAACAACTCAAACATCAGAAGGAGAATCATCAGAAATAGATTCAAGTGATAATTCTGACAGTAGATCAGAAGGAGATAGAACTTTCTCAGGGGGAGCTTCTAACAATTCTAGTTCTTTTGAAGACAACACCAATCCAGGGGGAGCATCAAATTCAAGAAATGATTTACCATCATCAAGGAAATGGACTAAAAGTCATACTCCTGATTTAATTATTGGGAATCCTGATGCATGTGTTAAAACCATAAGTGCAACTCAAAATGAATGTCTTTATCATAACTTTCTATCAAAGGAGGAGCCTAAAAAAGTTGAAGATGCACTCAAGGATGCTGATTGGGTTACGGCTATGCAAGAAGAACTAAATGAGTTTGAAAGAAATGAAGTCTGGAAACTTGTACCAAGGCCAAAGGGTAGGTCAATTGTGGGCACAAACTGGGTGTTCAGAAACAAGATAGATTCAGATGGCACAATTGTAAGGAATAAAGCAAGACTAGTTGCAAAGGGGTATTCTCAACAGGAAGGAATAGTTTATGATGAGACTTTTGCTCCTGTTGTAAGGCTAGAAGCTATCAGAATTTTTCTGGCATATGCAGCTCACAAGAAATTCAAGGTTTTCCAGATGGATGTTAGGAGTGCTTTTCTGAATGGAGAATTGGAAGAGGCGGTATATGTTGAACAACCTCCTAGCTTCATTGATCCTAAATATACAGATTATGTTATAGACTAGATAAAGCACTTTATGGACTAAAGCAAGCTCCAAGAGCCTGGTATGAAACATTGGTTCAATTCTTACTGGAAAGTGGATTCAAAAGAGGTACAATTGATAAAACCTTGTTTTATTTGAATCATGGTAAGGATTTGCTATTAGTTCAAATTTATGTTGATGATATCATTTTTTGGTCAACTAACTCCAGATTGTGTGAGAAGTTTTAAAAGCTAATGCAGTCTAGATATCAAATGAGCATGATGGGAGAAATGATCTATTTCTTAGGTCTGCAAGTTAAACAGACTGATGATGGAATTTTGTCAATCAATCAAAGTACACAAAGAATTTATTAAAGAAGTTTAACATGCAAGACAGTTCTATTGCTTCAACTCCCATAGCTATTGCTACTAAGCTTGATCCTGATAAAGATATTGAGCTAGATGTAACTAACTACAGAGGTATGATTGGCTCACTTTTGTATCTAACTGCTAGTAGACCAGATATCATGTATGCAACTTGTCTATGTGCAAGATTTCAGGCAAATCCTAGGGAACCATATCTTATTGCAGTTAAAAGGATTTTCAGATACTTGGAAGGCACTCTATCTCTTGGCCTTTGGTATGCCAGAGAATCTGATTTTGGTTTATGTGGATACTCAGATGCTGATTTTGCAGGATGCAAAATAGACAGGAAAAGTACTTCAAGCAGTTGTTAGTTTCTGGGAGGAAGACTAGTTTCTTGGTTTAGTAAAAAGCAAAAGTCTATCTCCACATCAACTGCTGAAGCTGAGTACATTGCTGCTGGAAGCTGTTGTGCTCAGATAATGTGGATGAGAAATCAGCTAATTGACTATGGTTTGTCATATTCAAAAATACCTATTTATTTTAATAACCAAAGTGCTATTGCTATGACAGGAAATCCAGTTCAGCATTCTATTACTAGGCACATCAGTATCAGATATCATTTCATAAGAGAGCAAGTACTGGAAGGGACAATTGAACTACACTTTGTTCCTACTGATCAACAGCTAGTTGATATATTCACCAAGCCACTTCCTGAAGCTACTTTTACAAAATTTGTGAATGAATTAGGAATGGTGAATAATGAGAGTTTCTGAGAACAAAGGGAGATTAAATACTAACGATCATAAGATCCTGATGCATATCGAATCCTGACGAAAAGTCAATCCTGACTTTAGTTAAACATCGAATCCTGATGCAATGGCTCGTTCTTCAGTATAATGATCAGGATCTAAGTGCTTCCTTTTTTGTTCTGTTTTCTTGATTTATTTGTGGCTATTGTTAATGAACTTATGAATTATGTGATTACTTTAATTAGTTTTTCATGATTGCTACTCTGATTTCTTACTTCACAGATCAGTTCAATAACATAAAAAGTGCAGAAAATAATGAATAAGATTGGAGAAACAAGGTTTTTCATTGATAATAAGAAAGAGATTACATGCATACATCAAATCTTTTTGTTTTCTCTATCTACTAATCTATTCAACAGCAAAAGAAAAAGGGAAGTCCAAACCACTCCATTGCTAGCAACTATACCACATCCCATATTTGCCACTTTGTTTAGGTTGAAGTTAATAGGGATAAGGTTATTTTTGCTGCCATATTCATTAACAATGGTTGGAGGTTTTGGATGAGGATGCCTTAGAGGAAAGCCATTCGAATGTTGCCTGGAGAGCAGCATCGATGTCGATCACTTTTGCATGTTTTTCCTTCTCGATCTCTTCAAGACTGCCATCCATCTACAGCCACAAAGTCTCAAGTTGCCTTTCCCAGTCAAAGGCTTCAAACTCTTCACGAGTATAACTAAAGATATCTCTTTTCTTTACGAGATGGAGATTCTTTTCTTTGATAAACAGGTTTGACATCTTTTCACTAAGGTGTTTTCTTTGAAAGGGTTTTTTAGATTTTTTTTTCTCAAGAGAGTATGAAGGGTTCAAGGTTAAAGAGATAGTGGACAAGTCTCATCGTGTTAAATAGAGGTGGAAGACTAACGAGGATATGAAACGATTCGTATTCTGGTTTTTACCGGTACCAGTTTTTGTTATTGTGATATTTGATTTCTTAAATTAAATATTTTATTGCCATTATCACAATTGTATTTCTTGAATAAAGATACAAGCGCGTGTGTTTCACACAAAGATATATATAGATACACATTGTAAATCGTGTCGCGTGCGGTTATCATCACTCTCTCACGTAAATCTATCCACTACTTATGTTTGCACAAATCAGAGACTGACATCTGTTTTTGAGAAATAATTTGTTTTGTCTAAAATCAATTTAGTTTTCTAAATTGATTCATTATTCTCAAATGATCAGTATTACATCTTCTTTTTCTCTCTATGCGAACATAAACCCTAATTTTCAAAATCTCAAATTCCCACGCATTCTCACATATAATGGATTCTTCATTATTCATAAAAAGTAAGGTTGTTATTAATGGCGTCACTTTTGCTCCTAACAACTATGTTGCTGTTCTTGAGCATCAGGAACTGTCGAATGATTTTCATATCATTCAGGATTTCTTGGCCACAAGTCCAATCAATTATGCTTTAACACAACCTTCCAAAGTTTATTTCAAGTGTGTTATGCAGGTTTGGACAACTGCTGTCTTTGGTCAATGTGCACTTTTAGGAAAGCCTAATCTGACCTTTGAATACAATGGTGTTACATATCATCTAACTCCAGAAGTTGTCGTTAAAGCTCTACAATTACCATCTCTCAATGGTAAATCCGCAGCAAGTATTTCTGATGCTATTCTTCTGGAATTTGCTACAAGTCTGGGATACAATGGACAACCAAAGAAGTTTGGAGATTTGTACAGAACAAAGCTAAGGAAAGAATGGAACTTCTTCTTTGATTCAATCAGTAGATGCTTCCTGAACAAAGTTTCAAACTTTGATGCACTACCTTCTGCTTCTGTTCACATTGGGTATTCTCTAATCCATGAAACTTTATTTGATTATGGATCTTTCATTCTGAAAGCATTAAGTGCTAGAAAAGTAGATAAATGTGGTTATGTCTGTTTTATTAGATTCTTTCAATTAATATTCTCTTACTTATGTCCCAATGTTAAATTTAAAGATGACACAGTTTTGCCTATTTTTAAAATTTCTGAAAATATTGTCAAAGCCCTGAATAAATGTGATAAGGTAAATGGCTTTGAAGGCAATGCTTTAATTCCTAATGAGGTCAGGCTTCTTTTGACAAAGAGAATGCCTACTCATTATGGATCAATTACTGATGGTCTTGGACCTATTTCTGGTGCTATGAGACAGGATTCCACACATCTTGTTTCTGACCAAAGCACACAACCCAAACACTCATCCAAACAATTAACCACCTCTGGTGTCTCACAAAAGGCATCAGTTGAAAAATCAAAGAAACCAGCTAGATCTGATGTGTCTAGAAGGCAATCAGGATCAAAGGATTTATCCACTCCAACCCTCACTCAAATGAAGTCACAAGGGGGTGAACAAGGGGTCCTGGTTTTGGAGAAACCTGTTGTTAAGGTTGCTGAGTCTTTAATTGAATCTGAAGTGTATAAAGAAATAGGGGAGAAGAGAAAATTTTGTCAACAAGTGAGTTCTAATTCTGATTCTGGTGATGATCAAGTACCATTATCAGTTATGTTGAAGAAAAAGGAAGTTGCTACTGTTGTTACTGAAGAAATGGCTATTTCTAAAAAGCCAAAGAAAAGAAGAAAGATAATCAACAATAGCAAATTTTTCATTCCTATGAAGATACAGAATCTTACTGATGATATAGAGAGTATTCCTGATGTCTCTACCAATCCTGATGGATCATCAGTTCATGTTACAACTATCACTCCTAACAATTCTACTCCTGATACTTCACCTGTGAAGACTATTGAGATTTCTGATTCCCCAGTGCTTCCTTTTCCAAACGAAGAATAGTTGAGATGTCAGTGGAGCAAGTGAATGCTATTGCTGCTCAGCTTGGTTTAGAACCAAAACCACTTCAAAAGAAACATGCTAAAGCAAGGGTTTTTCATAGACAGAAGAAATAGAGGATCACTTCACCTCTGAAAGGATCCAGCCACAAGAACCTAAACTTCAAAGGAGTTCAACAGCTACTGGCAGATCCAGTCACACAAGAACCACCCAGTCAGAGTGTGGGTGCAGACATTTCTGAAGGAATAGTCCCACAAGAACCACTTTCTCAAAGGGAAGGTGAAGAAAAGAACATTCCTGCCCCACAAGAACCATCTTCTCAAAGTGAAGATGCAGGCAAGCTCACATTAGCATAGGAGTTTCCTGACACTGCTCAAGGGATTCCTGAAATTGAATTTGACTTAGCTCAAAGTCTGGCAGATAAAGCTGCTCTTGATTTGCACATTGCTAAATGTGATGAGGTACTTAAAGACACTGCATTTGAGGGAAGCACACAAGAACCTTTGACTCAAAGTGTTGAAGCAGCTTCACAACCTCAGACTACACAGAACCATTGGTAGCACATACTGATGCAAGTCATTCTCTAGTTGCAGATGTCAATCCTGATGAAAGTATTTCTGATCCAAATATTCCACTGCTCATTGAACCAATTTCTTCAAGACCAATGGAATCTATTTCAACTTCATCAGGTAACACTTCTATCTCTACTTCTTTTACTACTGATGGTATGATTACAGATAGACCTGTTACAAGGGATACCTCTATTTTTATGACTTCAGTCCACTCCTCTCAGCCCTCTCTTATTTCTTTGAATTTGTTGAGCCAGAACTTTTCTTGTGAGAATGAGAGTGAACAATTAGAGAAAAAGAAGAGTGAAGAGAGGCAGTCTCCTGAACTGGCAAAAGGAGAGGTAGAACAGAGTGAGAAGTTTCAAACTTCTAGTGAGGTAGCAGTTACTATTGAAAGTAACTTAGGCAAAATAGTGAGAAGTGATGAGTTCACTTTAAAAGAACAGAGAGATTTAGGAACTATTTCTATTCTAAATGCAGGTTCTCAGAATATTTCAACTTCTTCTTCTGCTGATTTGAAATTAAAGGGTATTCTGAATCCTGATGATAATCAAAATGATGATGTTCCTGATGCTAATGATAGAGATAGCTCAGATGATGATGATGACGAGGATGATCCTGAGACAGCACAGCTCAAAAGTCTTGGTGCCACTCATGGATCTTCCAGAAAATTTATGGAATCTACTAGTAAAATTACAGTGGGTTCAGTTACACATAAAAGAGGTTTGATACATCCTGAGGTCATTTATGATACTGGAACTGGAGAAAATGCTGAATGTGTTAGCAGTAATGAATGGGACAGCAGCTGGGCTAGTCCTAGAGAAACTATCTCTTTTGAAGATGCACAAGGTCATGTTTACTCTGTTGCTAGAACTTTGATTGATAATTCCCCTCTACGAAATGTTGTGAAGAAGTCAACTATTCTTTCTAAAGGTCTTCAAACTGAAATTGCCTCTGTTAAGGATTTTCATGCGCATACTCGAGCTGAGTTACTGGCAAAACTTGAATTATCTACTACTGGTTCTCAGGTTCGGATTCTGACCAAAGAGGTTGAGAAACTAATAAGAGACTTGATTCTCTTGAAAGTAAAGTTGACAACATTGAAGCCTCTCTCCAACTTATTCTATCTTTATTGATTGATCCTGATGTCAAAAAGGGGGAGAAAGTAGTCAAAACAAAATGCACACCTAATCCGGTTGTAAGAAAGGATGATGATACTTCTGGAAATGATGGTGGTGCTCAGACACATGGAGCAGGAGCAGGAACGTCTGATGCTGCATTGGTAACAAGGAGAAGTCAGTCTAAACTCAAACCAAGCAGTTAACTCATATTTCTAGAACTAGACAGAGAACAGTAAGGATAATGGTGCAATCTCAAGTCTGGACAGAAGAACAATTTCTACCTAGTCAAAATCAAACACTTCCAATAATTCCTGAAGAAGATGAAGATTTGTTTATTACTGAGATACAAGATGCTCCACATCTCTTCAAGAAAATTACTTCTAAGGCGGGTGAGAGTGAGATTGTGTATCACAATGATATTAAAGTTCAACAATATCATGCTAGGAAGGCACTTGCCTTGACTTCTGAAGAGAATCCTGACATGAGCATTGAAGAGATCTTAGAAGAACAAAAGAGGATTCTTGAGGAAATTGCCAAACAGAAAGAAACTCATGCTGCAAGTAGAGGAAGAGACAGAGGAGGTAGAGGCAGAGGCAGAGGAAGAAAACCTGTTCAGACAAGTTCAAGATAGACAAGGTTTGGTGGAATAAAAATAGAGGAGATAACTGAAGGTCCTCAGAAAGCTAAAAAGAAGAAAACTCCACTATTTCTTGAAATGACCCCAGATAACATATTCAATGTACCTGAAGAAATTGGAAATGTACCTAAATAAATTGAAGAGGAAAATCAATTGACAACATGGAAGAGTAAAGTTGCTGTGAAGGTACAGAATGTTGCTGTTGAAATAGGTCAAACTGCTATTCCTGACAAAGTTCAATTTGCTGTTTCTGATCCTGATGAAGCTGAAATCTTGAAAGAACTTAAAGTCATCATTCTTACTGTTGAGGTTAAATTTCATAATCTAGAAGTTGATTAAGAGACTTTCAGGATTGATCAAGAAAGATTCAGAAGATTTGAAAAAGAAAAAGAGATCAAAGAAAAAGCAAGTGATACTGAAATTATAGCAACTGAGAACTATGAAGAGGTTATAAAAGGGTCTAGCAGGATGCTGTGGTATGATCGAAATAGACCTGTTCCAGAACATCAACAGAATTATAAATTAGACAAGAAGAAGAAAGGTAAGAAATGGAAGAAGATCAATGATTGGAGTTACAAAGGACCAGCTATTTTTAAACCTGGTTGACTAACAACTGAAACTCCATTGATTACTGAAGCTAAAACTTTTAAGTCTGATAAATCTCCACCTCTGTGGACAAGAATGCAATCTGCTTTGAAGGGACTGGAACCTAACACAAGAGGAGGTATTGGGTCTCATGAAGTAGAGGTTATTTTTACAACACAAACTGATCAACATCCTCTAGTTGACAAGATTGGTGATGAGTTAACTGTTGATGATCTGTGGAAGCTAGAAGCTGTTGTAATTATTGCTAATTGTCATGATAGTGCCAAGAAAGTGGAAAGATTGTTGTACTTCATGAAAGATAAAAGTATCAAAAAGCTAGATATCCATGAGGTGTTATGCAAATCTACAAAGGAACTGAAATATGTCCTTTATCTGCTCAAAAGTAAAAGAATCAAAGTCAAACAGATTGAAGTCTACAAGAACTGGTCTAGTATGATTCTCAGAACCATCAAACAGAGGTATTTAGATGGAGAATCAAGGTATGATGGCAACTACACTCCCATGTACTTAAATACAAAGGGGCAAGAAATTGAAATGCAAAGGGGAACTGCTTTTAAAGAAGTAATCCTTGGTGTGGAATAATTGTCTCTTAATCCTGATGGGGAGGAATTTGCATACATACAGTTAGGTGATTTAGAATTACCTAGAAACTCAATTCAGAACATCAGGGCTGCTATTTATCATATCAATGAGGAAGTTGAAGAGCTCAAGGGTCTGAAAAAGAAACTTGTTAGATATTGATTCAAGTGATGTCAGGATCTGGACTACTGATCAGATACTGATGTTAACGTCATCAGTAATGCAACGTCAGTATTAGGGTGTTATCAGGATTATGAGCTGATCAGGATTACATGAAGATTTTCATTAGTGAGGAGATCAAGGAAGATTGATATGTCGGTTCCTAAATTATAGGAAGGCAGCTATCATGCAAGATATGCATTCAGAGTTGTATGTAATTGATTTAGAATATCTTATAATTGATAGTGCAGCTTTGTACGTTATATAAACACAGTTTAGGTTTTGCATGATTGTAATTGCTTACACGAGTTATCTTGTAACCTAGCAGCTCTCAAGAACATAAGGATTTCTTGAGAGAGTTTGTAACAGTTTTATATCAGAGTTAATAAAGTTGTTATTTATTCATACTTGTGTTATCATTTCTGTTTAAGTCCAAAATCTTAAACAATTGTATTCAACACCCCTTCTACAATTGTTAAATACTGGGCAACAATTGGTATCGGAGCAAACTATTTAATTATAATCAGAAACAATATTAAGATGTCGACAAGCAAGTATGAAAGCATTAAGATTCCTATTCTAAGGAAAACTGAGTATCCAACATGGAAAGTGAAAATGTTGATGTATCTTGAAGCAACTGATCCAGATTATCTCGATAGGATTAATGATGGACCATTTCTTCCAACGAGATTGGTTGGAAGAACATAGACTGTTCCTGAACACTATGTCATCAAGGCAAAAAGTGAATGGACTCCAGAGGAAAAGGCTCAAGTACTCAAAGATGCAAAGGTAAAGAATATTTTGCATAACAATCTTGATTTTGCATGCAAAACTGCTAAAGAAATCTGGGATACCTTAGAAACTCAATGCCAAGGCACTGAATCTATCAAAAGAAATAGAAGGGCTCTGTTGATTCAGGAGTATGAACAGTTTGATGCTAAATCTGATGAAAGCCTTACTGATATGTATGATAGATTTCTGACAGTGCTAAAGAATCTATCTCTTGTTGGCAAAGAGTATGATCCAGAGGATTCAAATACCAAGTTTCTAAGAGCCCTGCCTGAGGAGTGGGATACTAAAGCCTCAATCATTAGGCATCAGTATGATTTGAAAATGTTGTCTCTTGATGAAGTCTATGGAATGCTGAGAACCTATGATCTTGAGGTTCAACAAAGAAAGAACAAGAAGAATTTCAAAGCAAAGTCTGTTGCTTTGAATGTGGAATCAAAGTCAAAGGGAAAAGTTGAGGAGGTTTCTAGTAGGAAGAGTAGAGTTGTAGAGTCCATTCCTGATGACTCATCATCAAATACTGATGTTAGGTCTGATTTTAATACTGATTACGACTCTACTGATTTTGACATGATGGAGATGGCTGCTATGATAGTCAAGTGCTTCAAGAAGATGAAGTTCAGAAAGGCTAGGAAGCAAGGAAATTTTCATAAGAAAACCTTCAATGCTGACAAGGACAGGTACAAGAAGAAAGAAGACAAAAGCAGCAAATTTGACAAGTCAAAAGTCAGATGCTACAATTGTGATGGAATGGGTCACTTTGCAACTGAATGCAAGAAGGCCAAAGCTAGAGCTCTCATTTCATCAAGCAAGGATTGGATGGACTCTTCCTCTGAATCTGAAGAAGAGAAGGTGAATTATGTATTGATGGCTAATACTGATGAAACTGCTGCTGCTGATAATAAGGTATCTGAAACTTTGTTTGATTTTGATACTACTAATGTCTCTGAGTTAAAATCATTTCTAAAATCTCTACATATTAGCTTTAGAAGTCAATCTCTTGAAAATGCTAGAATAAAATCTGAAATGGCAGAGGTGGCTAAGAGAAATGATCATCTAGAAGCTGAGTTACTTTTCTTGCAAGAGGTACAAACATAGTGTGATAATGCTAAGCACATGAAACTAGAAATAGAGTTTAAATGTACTGAACTTGAAAAGGAGCTTGAGGATGCTAAAGAGAAACTCAGAACCTGGACACACTCTGGAAAGAAAACTCATGGAATTATCACTGACAAAAATTGGAAAGAGTGTCTAGGTTATAAGCCATAAAATGAGAAAAAGAATAAAGGTAAAGTTGTTACTGCTGAAAAAACAGAACCAGGAAGAGTTGTTGTGAATGAGTCAACAAATCCAAAAACCTACAGATATGTTACAGACAGAACAAAAACTGAATTAAAACCTGTTAATTATGTGTATCCAGAAAATCCCAAATCTACTTCAGAAAAGGGATCTACTTCTACACAAAATTCTGAGTCTAAAACTGTCAAAAACAAAAATGTAGGTCTTTTGTCTAAGAAACAACTCAGAGACAGAATCTGTGAAGCAATAGATAAAAAGAAAGTTTTTACTGCTAAAAGGAACAGGAATGGTAAAGTTAAAATAAACAAAGAGAATAATTATAAGTATATTCCAAATGCACCAAGAAAAGTATGTTTTAACTATGGTAACTCTAATCATCTTGCTATTGATTGCAGGAAGAGTAAAAAGAAGGCTACTGTCATTCCTAAGTCTGACATTAGGAATAGATCAGTATTTTATAAACCACAGAATCCCTTTTTCATTGTGGTAGTAAATGGCATTCTATTTATACATGTGAAGAATACCATAGTTTGTACTACAATCTTTATGATCCATTGCCAAAGTTTAATAAAAGTGCAAATTCTGGTAAAACAAAGAATGTGAATTTTAAGCATGCGGCTATTAAATCTGATAATTACAAGGCAAATTCTGATGGAGTTAATCCTAAAGAAAATGCTTTTGTTAAGAAATCTTCTGCTGCTAAAAATGTTAAATTGCATGCAAAAAGAACCCAACAAGTGTGGGTTCTTAAAAATTCTAACTGTGTTCTTTATGATTCTGATTGTAGGGTAAAAAGAAAAATGTGTTAGTCATGGATAGTGGATGCTCTGTACACATGACAGGAAACAAAACCTTGCTGTTAGGATTTGAAGAGAAGGTTGGCCCAACTGTGTCTTATGGAGATGGCAACATTGGACAAACTTTGGGATATGGCAATATAATCATGGGAAATGTCATCACTGAAAAAGTAGCTCTGGTGAAGGGACTCAAACACAATCTGCTAAGTGTTAGTAAAATCACAGACAGAGGTTATCATATCAACTTCTATGATACTCATTTTGAAGTGATCAGCAAGGCATCAGGGAAGGTTGCATTAACTGGTCAAAGGCATGGTAACATATATGAAGCTAACATCAACACCAATACTGATGGTTCATCTACATGTCTCATCAGTAAAGCTTCTGTTGATGATAGGTGGAATTGGCACAAGAAGCTTTCTCATCTTAACTTCAACAACATCAATGAGTTGGTTAAGAAAGATTTGGTGAGAGGATTACCAAAGGCATTGTATACTCCTGATGGACTCTGTGATGCTTGTCAGAAGGCTAAACAGAGAAGGACATCATTCAAGAGTAAAACAGAATCCTCAATTGATGAACCATATCACATGCTTCATCTTGACTTGTTTGGACCAATCAACCTAATGTCCATCAGTAAGAAAAGTTATACTCTAGTCATTGTTGATGAATATACTAGATTTACCTGGGTGTATTTTTTGCATAGAAAAGACGAAACAGCTGATGAAAGGCAGAGTGTATAAACTTGTAACACTATAACTAATGTAACTCAAACTAAAGGAAAAGATACTTAACCAGAAGACAATCAAGAACAGGAAGTCACAAGAAATCAACACTAAATGAAGACAAGGTAATTGATACAATTAAACATGCTAACTATGATCAAGCCAAGAAGAAATCATTGAGAGAAGTTCAAGTCAAAGTTGTTCATGCCTCGGTGATTTGATTAATCAAGAATCAAGATCATAACTATCAGTATCAACAAGACCAATTGATTTCAAGTGAAGAAGAAGGAAAGCAAATATTGGAAAGCCAAGTTATTCAGTGAATATGGTAATTTATTCAAGAAGCAGAAACACTATCAAGACTAGTCACTTATGAACCAGACCAGTGCATCAAGTGTCAGGACA
The DNA here is from genome assembly GCA_036435485.1 of Saposhnikovia divaricata. Lineage (NCBI taxonomy): Eukaryota > Viridiplantae > Streptophyta > Magnoliopsida > Apiales > Apiaceae > Saposhnikovia > Saposhnikovia divaricata. Next base: position 91,343,932 of record CM071596.1, read on the forward strand.
TTGATAGCAAGTTTATGTCAGTAATAAAGAACCATGTTCAAGAGCTTGTTGAAGAATAAAGAAGACATGAAGATATCACAAGTTCAAGATGTGCATTGAAGTTTCAAGTTGAAGACCAGAATATTTTCTAAGTACTAAATGTTCTGGATGGCTAAGTAGAAATTCTCAAGTAGAAGTTCTACTTAGGAATTTCGAGATAGCCAAGTAGAAGTTCCACTTAGGAATTTCGAGATAGCCAAGTAGAAATTCTCAAGTAGAAGTTCTACTTAGGTGCAGCTTCAACATGACACATGGCATCTTCTGATTGGCAGATTTCCAAGCTTTCAAGATAAGGCAAGAATTATGTGGACATCATTGGGCCACGTACATCTTAGTCTTTGAAGACTACAGGACATAGATTACATGTAGTATAAATAGAAGTACTTGTGTAATGTTTTAGTTAGAGAGCAATTCTAGAGAAAAACACAAGAGAAAAAGAGAGAGTGCATACACAGAGCTTAGTATTATTCACTTCTCTCTCAACTTCTGTTATACTTTGTAATGAATGTTGTAGCAACCCTTTCAAGTTATATATAAAGAAATATATTCCTTGAATCTGTGTGTTCATTTATTGCATCGTTTTTATTGCCTCTCATATTCGAAAAGTTGTATTCACCCCCCCTCTACAACACATTTGGACCTAACAATTGGTATCAGAGCTTTATGTTTAACATACAAAACATAGATCCTTGTGTTGAGTAGAAGAATCGTGAGTTTTCATTTTTCAGATCTACTTTTCATTTTCTCGAAAAGTGTGTTTTAATTCGTTGGTAGTGAAAACTCATCTGAAAAATTATTTAAATACTCCAGGTGTGATTATTTAGCTTGGGTGTATTTTAATTAATTTTTGTGAATTTATCTGGGTTAGTTCATATTTGGTGTTCTTGAGTGTTCATCATCTGTTCTTATCAAAGAATACAACCCAACAACTTTTTGATCTCCTTTTCAATAGTAAAAGAATAAAAAGGTGGTTTTTGGACTTTTTGATTTACTTTATTCGGCCGAAAGTAAAAGACATACTCAGTACCTAGCAAGTGGGTTAGGTGGGTTTGGTGAGTAAAGCATTCAAAGTCAAAAAGTGTTAAAGTGATAATATTGTTTATTCAATATTTAAAGAAATCTGCAGAAAAATTATTCTAAGGCAAAAAATTTCTACATAGAAGTTCTACTTGAGAATTTCTACATAGAATTTCGACTTGGACAATTTCTACTTGGTGATTTCGACTTGAGCAAAATTTCTACTTAGAGAAATTTCGACTTAGGCAAAAGTTCTACATAAATATTCTACATAGCCTAGTCTTGGGTACTTAGAAATTTTTAGTGACCAGAATTGAGATGGCTCCTAAAAATGCATTCAAGATCCCAATGTTCAACAAAGATCACTATGAAGAATGGGTTTTCAGAATGAGACTATATCTAGAGACTATTAACCCTGAATATCTGGAAGTCCTTGACAAGGGTAAATTTGTCCCAATGGCAGTTATTCCTTCACATACGGAAGGAGGAGTGGTTATACCACCCCGGTCTGAGCCCAAAAAGGCAGCGGACTTTTCGGATGCTGATAAAGAGCAAATAGCTTTGGATACTGCCGTACGACAAACCTTGATGGAATCTCTTGATCATGAAATGTTCAACATAGTCAAAGGTTTGACTACAGCGAAGAAGATTTGGGACAAGATAGAAGTTGTCATGGAAGGATCTGCAGAGGTCAGAAGCAACAAAACACTCATACTCAAGATGGAGTATGACACCTTTAGAATAAGGAAAGGAGAAGGCATAACAGATGTCTACCTACGATTCAGTCAGTTGGTATTGGATTTGAATCTGAGAGGTGTGACTCTCCCCATGGTTGAAACAAATACGAGATATCTGAGGAACCAGCCAAAAAGCATTGAGCATAGGGTCTACGCAATCAGAGAAACCAGAGATTTGCATACAACTTCTCTGGAAGAGTATTATGGAATATTAAAGACCTATGAGCTGGAAACGCTTCAAGATCAAGCATGGGACAATGATTCAAAGTCAAAAGAAAGTGCATCAGGATTAGTTGCTGATGAGGAAGAGTCTAAGAAGGCAATGGTTGCAGCAAAGCCTAAATCATCACTTGCACCACATCAAGTTGATAATGATGACGAGTGCGCATCTGACAGTGATGATGACTACTACACCCAAGAAGAGCTGGACAACATGGACGATAGTGTCGTGGCATACATGGCAAGGAAGTTCAGCAACATGAGATTTAGAAAGAGCAACCGACCACAGAGAAAATCTTCATCTTATTATCGGGCTGCTAAGGGTGGTGGTAGTTCGTCAGGCTACAAAGGAAAAGGCAAGAATACCAGCTACAAATCTCCTTTGGATTTCAAAATGAAGTTCAAATGCTATAATTGTGGTGAAGCTGGACACTTTGCCTCGGACTGCAAAAAGCCTAAACAGACTTATCCAAAAGAAACATTTGAAGCTCTCAAAAGCAACTATGAAGCACTGTTGAAGGAAAGACATGGAAAACGAGCTTTATTGGTGACAGAAGGAAGAGCTTGGGATGATTCAGATGAGGAAGATGTTACTCAAGTAGCAAACTTTGCGCTCATGGCTGAGACATCAGAGGAACCAGAGGTACCAGTTCTGACTCTTAAAGTAGAAATGTCTATTGATGATTATAAAGAACAGAACGGGGCTCTTAGTGAAGAGATCTACATGTTGTGCAAAAGCCTAGATTCTTCTCAAAAGGAACAGAAAACACTTGTTGCCAAATGCAGAATGCTTGAGGCAAAAGTGGAAGAGCTAGAGGCTGCTTGCACTGTAGATACTTCTCTAAGAGACTTTATTAAATCTCTGGAACACAAGCTTGTCCTTAAGGAAGAAGTAGAAGCATGTCTTAGGAACAATCTAGCTGAGTTAGAAACAAAATGCGAAGCTTACAAACTAGCTGCTAGTAAAGTGTATGTAGATAATGACACATTTAAGAAGATAACTGGAGTAGGTATAGGGCTTGATTATTCTGACCTTCCTAAGAAAGAAGGAAAGAGACCTATTGACCCTAGTTCCAGTGACCTTAAACAGGAAACACCTAGAATTCTTAAATCGGCTGTCAAACCTATCTACAAACATCTTGTTCCTAGAATAGAAGAAGAAGAGACTGAATTGATAGCTAGATATGAGATTGAGATGGAAGATCGCCAGAAAGAACAACCTGTAACTCCTATTAAACAAGTTAAAATCAATTTCCCTAGAGATGAATCTAGACTGGGATTAGGAGCTAAGGCTGTTAAGCAACAAGGAAAGAGAGAGAAAGGCATAAAAGAGGTTAAGGCTGAACGAATAAAGAAAGCATGTTATCATTGTAAATCTACTGAACATCTTTCTTATGCATGCAAAGCTAACATGAATGTTCCTGTTGCACATGCCATGCCTACCACACATACAATGAATAATCTGCATCAGAATCATGCACAGTGTGGTCAACCTAACTGTATGCCATGCACTTTTAATATCATGCAAACTTTTGTGCATTTAATGAATGCATCTAGCCAGTCATGCTCAAATACTGTTGCTAGTTCAAATATCAAGAAAAAGTATGGTAGAGCCAAGACTGTCAGTCCTCCTAAAGTTAGGAGTGACAAACCTTCTCCTAAGACTGACAAATCTGTCAAGTCTGAGAAAGGAAAGGAGATAGTCGAAAGCTTTAGTAATGTGAAGAAAAGTGCATCTCCTGTTGTTAAATCTGTTGATTCTCGATCTTATCGAAAAGCCGGGCCCAATCAAAGTTGGGTTCCGAAGAATGTCTAACCAATCTGTCATTGCAGGGCATTAAGCAGAATAGAAATAAAGTTATATGGGTGCTAGACAGTGGAGCATCGAGGCATATGACTGGAAACAAGTCCCTGCTTACAGAGTTGGTTATGAAGGCTGGCCCTTATGTTACCTTTGGAGATGACAGCATAGGTGTGACTAAGGGATATGGCAAACTGAAAACTGGTAATGTCATCATTGAAGATATTTCCTATGTTGAGGGACTAAAGCACAATCTGTTGAGTATAAGTCAATTCTGTGACAAAGGTTACGAAATTGTCTTCAACAAGAAAGGTGTCTCAATCACTCACATCAAGGAAGGCTCACTAGCTTTAAGAGGAGTTCGAAAGGCAGATCTTTTTGTTGCAGATATGGATTCAGCAAATCAGGATGAGGTCACCTGTTTCTACAGCAAAGCCTCGGATGATGAAAGCTGGTTATGGCACAAAAAGCTATCTCACTTAAACTTCAAAACGATGAATGCTCTCGCAAGGCGAGAATTGGTGAGAGATCTACCTCAAATGGAGTTCGCTCCGAAAGGACTCTGTGAAGCTTGTGAAATGGGAAAGTCGAAGCGAGCATCGCATAAAAGCAAAGAAATTTCTAGTATTACTGAGCCTCTACAACTTCTTCATATGGATTTGTTTGGCCCAGTGAATGTCCTATCTTTGTCTAGGAAAAGATATGCTTTGGTAATCGTGGATGACTTCTCCAAGTATACATGGGTATTGTTCGCAATGACGAAAGACGAAGTACCTTTCTTAATCATTGATCACATCACTCAAATTGAGAATGTTTCAACACTTACTGTGAAGACGATTAGATCAGACAATGGCACTGAATTCAAAAACGCAGTGCTAAATGACTTCTGTGTATCTAAGGGAATACGTCGTCAGTATTCAGCCCCGAGAACTCCACAGCAAAATGGAGTAGTTGAAAGGAAGAATAGAACTTTGGTTGAAGCAGCAAGAACTTTGTTGTATGATTCAAAACTTCCTTTGTATTTCTGGGCCGAAGCAGTGAGTACCGCTTGTTACACTCAAAATAGAACCTTGATCATAAAAGATAAAGAAAAGACACCATGTGAGCTAATGAACAACAGAAGACCAACAATCAAATACTTTCATGTCTTCGGAGCAAAATGCTATGTGCTTATAGATGATGAAAATCTAGGCAAGTTTGCAGCAAAAGCTCGTGAAGGAATCTTTGTTGGTTACTCTACAGACGTGGTGGCAGCTTATAGAGTGTTCTTGGTGAATGATCGAAAAGTGACGGAAAGCTACAACGTCAGATTCGACGATACCAAACTCTCATCAATTTCAAGAGATTCTAGTGAACCTGAGTCCCTAAAATTTCAGAATCTGGACTTAGAAGATCTTGAAGATGAACCTGAGTTGGTTGTTCCATTAAATGTTCCAAGCGTACGTGAAGAACCTGAGTCTAGTGAACAAGCTAATTCTACAAGATCAGGAGAGACTTCTTCAGTACCAACCGGCAACAACTCAGGGGGAGTAAATAGCAGCTCAAGGACTACTGTTCAAGGCTCGAGTCGAGTTGACTCTAGTTCTGTAGGAGCTGGCACTAACTCAGGGGGAGTTAGTGAAAATATTCAAAGTAGTCAGCACCCCAACTCAGAAAGTCAAGCTGAATCATCTAGACAATTTCCAGGTGAACGGGTATGGAATAGAGACCATCCGTTTGAGTTAATTATTGGTGATCCAGATGCTGGTGTGACTACTAGAAGAACTGCAAGAGCTGACATGGCTAATATCTCTTTATATTCTGGGTTCTTATCCAAGCTTGAACCTAAAGAAATAGAAGAAGCTCTTGGCGATGCTGATTGGGTGATTGCAATGCAAGAGGAACTCAATCAGTTTGAAAGGCAGAAAGTTTGGAAACTGGTACCCCGACCAAAGAACAAATCCGTAATTGGAGCTAGGTGGGTATTCAGAAATAAACTGGATGAAAACGGACTTGTAACACGAAACAAGGCTCGTTTGGTTGCAAAAGGTTATTCTCAGCGAGAAGGAATTGATTATGATGAAACCTATGCACCAGTTGCAAGACTTGAGGCAGTCAGGATGTTCTTGGCATTTGCAGCACATAAGAACTTCAAGGTATTCCAGATGGACGTGAAAAGTGCCTTCCTGAACGGAGAGTTAGAAGAAGAAGTGTATCTGGAACAGCCGCCCGGCTTCGTTGATCCAGAACATGCAGATTTTGTGTATCTACTCTTCAAATCTGTCTATGGCCTCAGGCAATCCCCAAGGCGATGGTATGAAACCCTATCTCTATTCTTAATTGAAAATGGTTTTGTTAGGGGAGTAATTGATAAAACATTGTTCTATAAAGTTGTGAGAAATGACTTAATACTTGTTCAAGTATATGTGGACGATATTATTTTTGGGTCATCAAATGAGCGCTTGTGCGAGAAATTTGCCAAGCTAATGCAGGAAAAATATGAGATGAGCATGATGGGAGAGCTGTCCTTCTTCCTTGGATTACAGATCAGTCAGAGAAAAGATGGTATCTTTATCTGTCAATCCAAGTACGTCAGAGATTTACTCAAGAAGTATAATCTAGAAGATGCATCAGCAGCTAAGACTCCCATGGCAACAGCCACGAAGCTTGATGAAGACAAATCAGGTAAATCAGTTGACATCACAAGCTATCGAGGTATGATTGGCTCACTCCTCTATTTAACTGCAAGTAGACCAGATATAATGTTCGCAACTTGTTTATGTGCAAGGTTCCAAGCGGATCCTAGAGAATCACATCTCGTAGCCGTCAAAAGAATTTTTAGGTATCTCAAAGGCACACCAAATCTAGGGATTTGGTACCCAAGAGATACAGGTTTTAATCTTATTGGCTATTCGGATTCAGACTATGCAGGTTGCAGGATTGATAGGAAAAGCACATCTGGTGCTTGCCAATTTCTTGGCAGAAGATTGGTGTCCTGGCAAAGTAAAAAACAACATACAGTATCTACTTCTACTGCTGAAGCTGAGTACATTGCTGCTGGAAGCTGTGTAGCTCAAATACTGTGGATGAGGAACCAATTGAAGGATTATGGCATGGAGCACAAGAAAATTCCAATCATGTGTGACAACACAAGTGCCATTGCCATAACCAACAATCCTGTAGATCACTCAAGAACCAAGCATATTGACATCAGGTATCATTTCATAAGAGAACATGTCGAGGAGGGGACTGTGGAGCTACATTTTGTGCCCACAATGCAACAAATTGCGGATATATTCACCAAACCTCTTGATGAAGTAACATTCAATAGGTTGGTTGGTGAATTGGGAATGCTTAACACAAGTTAGTAAAGCCTTCTATCTGTAAAATCAATGTTTATGTTTGTATGTGCAAGCTAATCAATCGTTATGTGCTTAGACTTTAATATGCCTAATTAATGATTGTTATAGGTTGCATATAGTGTGATTTTGCATGAATTCATTGTGTTTTAAGTGTCTTCTATAGCACAAATCTGTGAATTTATGCTTGTTAGATTGCATGATCATAGGGGGAGTTAAATTCATAATAGTCTAAATATTGCATGATTTTTAGATGAATTTACCTGTGTTTTTCATGTAATTAGAGGCCTTAGAATTATCAAGGAATGTTTTAATTATGTCATATATTAAAATCCTTGAATTGATATTTATATTAATTTGACAAAATTAATTGTTGAGTTTTTCAAAGAAAAATTGTCAAATTATTCTAAGTATCTTCAAAATTTCGAGTTAGTCTCTATCTCGAAACTCATGTAGAAATTCGACTTGAATTTCGACTTGAGCTTCCAGGGTGAAGTTTTGAAAATTCTAAGTCTGGGAAGAATTTCGAGTTAGTACCTATCTCGAAATTCATCTCGAAATTCGACTTAAAGTTCGAGTTCGAGTTACCAGTGTGCCTAATTCTATCTTCAAAATATTCGAGATAAAGTCTATCTCGAATTTTATCTCTAAGGTTGAGATGAGGTTTCCATCTAAGGGAATATTTTGAAAAGAACTGAGAATTAACTTCGAGTTAGTCTATCTCGAACTTTATCTCGAAGTTCGACTTGATGTTCGAGATAGAGTTCTTAGTCTATCTCGAAACTCAACTCGAATTTCGACTTGGTGTTCGAGATAGAGTTCTCAGTTAAGCTAAAGGGAATTTTTCGAGTTACACTCCTAACTCGAAACATATCTTGAATTACCCTGGACTTTTTGATTCAAGGAAGTATTTTGGAAAGAATTTGAGATTAACTTCGAGTTAACTTCTATCTCGAACTTTATCTCGAAGTTCGACTTGATGTTCGAGATAGAGTACTTAGTCTATCTCGAAACTCAACTCGAATTTCGACTTGATGTTCGAGATAGACTCTAACTCGAAAAGTATCTTGAATTTTCTGTTTTTCCAAGTTTACTACAAATCAATAATGTTCAAGATAGTATTTCCCTATAGTTTCTGCTGTAATTTTGGTTAAAGTGCTTCTTTGTGCATAATTGTTCGAGTTAACTTCTATCTCGAACTTTATCTCGAAGTTCGACTTGATGTTCGAGATAGAAAAGTTCGAGATAGAAAAGTTCGAGATAGAGTTCGACTTAGATGTCCCCTGTATGGACTTAGTACTTTTCACATTTTTTTACAGGGACATTTTTGTCATTTCTCATTCACCTATATATACATCTCTAACTCGATGCCTAAATTCACTTTACCTAATTCTAATTTTCAGCAGCCGTTTCACAAGAACAGTGCGATTTTACTAATTACATACCTTTGATCCTTGTTTTTGTGATTAAACTCGTACTAATCACGAATTACTGCCGATTTGTTGACTGCTATTATCTGTGTTAACCTTAATCTTTGTGATTACTGTGTTTTGTGAACATCCATACACGCGCATATACATACACACGAACACATATTGTTTGTGTACTGTTCATAAACGCGATTCCATTTTGTCCATCTATAAACACACACGATTCAACTGGTATACACACGAAATAGTAATTGGTTGTTGAATTGAATCCCGTAGTTTGATTTCTCAGATTCCATTTGGTGTTCTTGAAAAATTAAAAGGGTTACAATTCTCTTTTGTAATTCGGAAAATTAATTGTTTTTCTAAATTAAAATAAAATTCACATCTTCTTAAAGAAAAACATTTAATCAAAATGGCTCACCAATTTTCCCTTGCTAAAAACAATTTTTACAATATTTCTACGGAAATTGGTGATCAACTCCCGCGGTTTAAGTTTTGGATACGATTTCTCAATTTGTATTCCAAAGCTAGCCAAGCTTTTACTGCTAAACCTACACTAGTACATGATGCTTTACAGCAATTATGGACTAGTGCGGTTACTTTTGGGAGTAAATCAACCCCCTACGGTTTCAGGTTTACCTTAGCGGGTCAGGAATATGAGGTGACAGAACAAATTGTCAACAGAGTTCTAGGATTTCCAATTAAAGATGCCTATGATCCAGAACCTACTGCTGCAGAACGCCTCAGATTCTTTGAAGAAATTGGATGTTATCCTACAAAAGGCCCAATCACGGGAAATATCCAAAAGCAATTCTTCCATGCGGAATGGAATTACTTTTTCGAGGCCATCACAAGATGTTTTCGGGCACGCGAAAAAGACTTTCATCAAATTCCAATTCCCATGCAAACCTTTGCAGTTGCCCTAGCAAGAGAACTGGATATAAACTATGGACGCATAGTTCTCTCTGAGATAGTGGCCTCAATGGGATCCCTTGCAAGCAGAGACCTCTCTACCACTGATGTCGTCTGTTGGTTTCCTCGGTTTCTTCAAATGCTAATCAATGACTTAATACCGAAGGATGCTTTTGTTATTCGACAGGGATTTGCCAGAAGCCCCACATCTGAATCACTAGGGATGGGCACTAAGTCACTTGCAACCATTGCAAATCAGGATAAACATCAAGGTAAGCCAATGTCTACTCCTGAAAATATTCAAATGTGGCTTAGATATGATGCAGGAGTTACCAATTTGGAGGCATCATCACAAGTCTCATCACATGCTCAAAATCCATCTGTTCATGCTGAGGCATTTGATGAGATTCCGGATGAGGAAAGCGATGATGCACAAGGTAAGCAATCAGGTAATCTCTCTCTGCATACTATTCATTCCTCCTCCTACGTTTCTGATTCCGCGACCCATGAGCCTGCTAACCCGCAGGATCTATCCCAGGGTAAGAGCCATATTTCTGACTCTGAGTCTGATACACATTCATATTCTTTATCACCCCTGTTAACGGAAGTCAGAAAACCAGCACGTATATTTATACAAGATGATGAGGAGAATGAACCCGAAGAGCAGCAACTTATTCGCAAGAAAGCCAAACTTTTCCACGCTGCTACTTCACAACCACAGTTAAACCCTAGCGTGTCACACGCAACCACTCCACCTCACGCGAGTGGTTCACCCCTTGAACATTCTGCACATAGGGATTTTGATTTTGGTCAGGATGATGTGCCTCTTGATGATACTGTTGCTTCAAGAGGACATGAAGTATTAAGAACTTCAACCGTACCTTCACCGGTACGTACTGATGCTGCAAAGAGGATCGGTTCTGATGTCGTACAAGGACACTTTGCAGCCTCTCAGACTGAGATTCCAACTCAGGAACAAACAGAATTTGATCCCATAACTGTCAACAACATTTCTTATCAAGTTTCTGCAGGTACTGCTTCACTTTTTGGATCAGTCATTGAAGACATACACGAGCGTGAGACAGGGAGTGTGTGTGAGAGGTTAGGGAGAGAGGGACCTTCATTTTTAAGGCCCGAAACCGAGCGCCAAATACCAACAGAACGCGTATTAGAGCGAGGTCACCTAAACCAAACACCGTCCCTTAATACTGAAAATTTTGATACTCGTATGACTTCAATGGAGAATAAAATGGAGCAGTTCGGGCAGTCGATGGGGCAGTTGGGGATCAATATTGGAAACAACCAAAGGGCTCTAGACGACTACGCAGCAAGAATGGCAAGTCAAGCTACAGCTTTTGATGATTTGACAAATAAGGTCAATGACTTGGGCCATGCTGGTGGTGTCTTGGGAAGCACTCTCAATGAGAGGATGGGGGCATTGGAGTCTACAATGCATACAATGATTGTGGAGATCAGTAGAATGATGTTCGCAGTCAGGAGTTTTGTGCCCCCGGAGTGCTTCGAGTCGGAACAACCTCCCCCCGATGCTGGAGCAGGTGGTGCAGGTGGTGCTAGTGGAGCGGGAGCCTCTGGTTCTGGTTTTGGAGGTTCCTATGCAGCTGGTGGATCTGAAGACCAAGGTGGAGCTCAGGATAACTCACCAAAGGGGGAGAGTGGACAGGAGACGAGACAGCAGGCAGTTCACATCGAAGAAATTGAAGAACCCGCTGATCTTGTCAAGGAACCAGAAATTGAGCCTGCTGATGCTGAAGAGGCTCTGAGGAGGAGAAAGGGTAAGGCAATAATGGTTGAAGAAGATGAACCAGTTATTGACCTGAGTCATCAGGACACAGTACAGGAGGTACTAGACTCAGATTCTGATATGGAAGACGTACCTTTCGCACATGCTGTAAAGCGATCTTTGAAGGAACAAGGTGGAGGTGCTGGTATGTCTTTCGGAATGCCTGAAGAAGATCCTGTTGATGAAGAAACCCTGCAGTCTCAACAGTTAGCCTTGGAACAAGCTCAGTTCCATAAAATGAAGATGATGCAAGAACATGCTGCGTTCCTAGAACAGAAGGTGGAGCTACAAGGGAAGCAGTATGAGTATGAGCTTGCAAGGCTAGCCAATCCTCAAGTTGATCTGGACAAAAGAAGGATAGGGCAGAAATGGGATGAAGCAAGGAAGATAATGATGGGACCATGTGCAAAAGGAGTTCATAACAAGGATGCAGATGATCTGTTCTACAACTTGAATTTGCAGAATCCAATGACTGGGGACTATATAAATGCTTTGAAGAGATTAATTTCTAAAGTCAGGGTTGGATACAATGCAAATCTTAAGGAGTGGCAGGTTATCTTGTCTTTGGTAGAAGGAGTCCCAACATCTTTCCTATTTGTGGATGACCAATTTATAATGAGAAGATCTGCGTCAGAGTTGTTCTTGCTAGCAACTAAAATTCAGTACTCTCAATCTGAGGAGCTAAGCATTCTGTACAGAGATCAGTTAATGCAGCTAGCAGAGGACAAGGGTCCAGAATTCTCAGCTTATCCAAATTTTGTCCGGATGGTGGTTCAAGGAAAGATGAAGAGGGTGAGCATGGAGGAAAAGGACTTAATGGAACTTTCAGTGGAATCCCTTAAAGCTGTATGTAGACAAATGATGGGTAAGGGATTCGCCTCTGAGCTTAAAGATAAATCCGTGAGGATCATTGAAAGAGTCATATTCTTGAAGAGCAATGAGGTGTGGAAGTGTGATGTCATTGCTCCAAACCCTCTCGACAACGTGAAGATTGAGCCGGAGCTGATAGAAAAGAAATGGAATATTCTTCAAGCAATGAAGAATGTAGATGAAGCTTTGACTCTTCCTTCTGGAGAACTGGAACAAGGAGAAATAAGGGAGGCAGTTGGCGTTCCAGGGAAAGATAGTGTATACTGGATACACTATTATGCTGATGATACAGCATACATAGATGCAGACCAGAAACAAACACTCTTGCATATGAGTAGACAATGGCTGCTACAGACTCAAGATGCTGCATTTCTAGAGAAAGTGTTATATGTGTTCAAATGGGGCGAAGTGGAAGACAAGTTTGTTGAAGAAAAGCAGAGACTCGTGAGTTACCTGTCTGAAGTAGTGGTGGAAAAGAAGCAAATGGAGCGAGATGCGGCTAGTGTCCACAATACTAACCGTGTCAAGGGCTACCCCAAGATGATCTATTGTCAGTTTAAAGCTGATAAAACTCATTGGAAATCTCAGCTCATCATGAAGAACTTTGAGGATATTCCAAAGATCAGGACTACTCAGGAGGTGGACAAACTCAGAAGGCTTTTCAAACATCCTTATCCAGAGCCCAAGAACCCTCTAGAAATGGAAGCTGTAAGTCTGTTGAATGCTAGGTGGAAGCAGCTTAAAGATCCAGTATACAAGAAAGAAAAGCAGCAGAAGGAGAAGCTCAAAAGGCAGAAAGAAGAGAGAGACCAAGCTGCTGAAGCTAGAAAGAGGAAACGGAATTAGGGTTAAAGGTCAGAGTGGTGTGAACTTGAAGTTGGAAAAACTTCATGTCTTTCGGTTGCTTTAACTCACTTGAGGAAAATTCACCTTAGAGTGAATCCAATAAGGTGATACAAGTTTGACCAAAAGGTATGAAATAATCCAGGTGATAGGAATCACTCAAATGATCTTTAATTCGAGGTTCGAATTCTGTTTCTAGTTTTTATGTTCATTGTATTGTTTTCAAGTTCTTTTCAATTGTATATTATTCAAGAATGTAATGTTAATTATCTTTTCTCGTCTCATTGTTTAGTTGAGTTATCCTTCATTAATTTGAATGTCATTGTTAGACAATCAAATTGGGGGAGATTGAAAGGCAGAGTGTATAAACTTGTAACACTATAACTAATGTAACTCAAACTAAAGGAAAAGATACTTAACCAGAAGACAATCAAGAACAGGAAGTCACAAGAAATCAACACTAAATGAAGACAAGGTAATTGATACAATTAAACATGCTAACTATGATCAAGCCAAGAAGAAATCATTGAGAGAAGTTCAAGTCAAAGTTGTTCATGCCTCGGTGATTTGATTAATCAAGAATCAAGATCATAACTATCAGTATCAACAAGACCAATTGATTTCAAGTGAAGAAGAAGGAAAGCAAATATTGGAAAGCCAAGTTATTCAGTGAATATGGTAATTTATTCAAGAAGCAGAAACACTATCAAGACTAGTCACTTATGAACCAGACCAGTGCATCAAGTGTCAGGACATTGATAGCAAGTTTATGTCAGTAATAAAGAACCATGTTCAAGAGCTTGTTGAAGAATAAAGAAGACATGAAGATATCACAAGTTCAAGATGTGCATTGAAGTTTCAAGTTGAAGACCAGAATATTTTCTAAGTACTAAATGTTCTGGATGGCTAAGTAGAAATTCTCAAGTAGAAGTTCTACTTAGGAATTTCGAGATAGCCAAGTAGAAGTTCCACTTAGGAATTTCGAGATAGCCAAGTAGAAATTCTCAAGTAGAAGTTCTACTTAGGTGCAGCTTCAACATGACACATGGCATCTTCTGATTGGCAGATTTCCAAGCTTTCAAGATAAGGCAAGAATTATGTGGACATCATTGGGCCACGTACATCTTAGTCTTTGAAGACTACAGGACATAGATTACATGTAGTATAAATAGAAGTACTTGTGTAATGTTTTAGTTAGAGAGCAATTCTAGAGAAAAACACAAGAGAAAAAGAGAGAGTGCATACACAGAGCTTAGTATTATTCACTTCTCTCTCAACTTCTGTTATACTTTGTAATGAATGTTGTAGCAACCCTTTCAAGTTATATATAAAGAAATATATTCCTTGAATCTGTGTGTTCATTTATTGCATCGTTTTTATTGCCTCTCATATTCGAAAAGTTGTATTCACCCCCCCTCTACAACACATTTGGACCTAACAGCTGAGATACTTTTGGATCATGTAAGACTCATTGAAACTAGCACAAAGTACAAAGTCAAGATTCTAAGAAGTGATAATGGGACTGAATTCAAGAATTCAGCAATGGAAGAGTTCTACAAGTACAAAGGAATAGTTCAACAATTCTCTGCTCCTGGAACACCCCAGCAAAATGGAGTGGTTGAAAGAAAGAACAGAACTCTTATTGAAGTTGGCAGAACTATGTTGGAGGAAGTTAAACTACCTACATATTTCTAGGTAAAAGCAGTCAACACAGCGTGTTACACTCAGAACATTACACTGATCAACAGACACGGTGTAACCCCTTATCAAATGATTTAGGAAAAGAAGCCAAGTCTGAAGCATTTACATGTATTTGGCTGCAAGTGCTTTGTTCTAAGACGTCATCCTGAACAGCTAGGAAAGTTTGAGACTAAAGCTGATGAAGGCATCTTTATCGGCTATCCAACAACAAAAATCCTTTAAAGTCTACAATCTAAGAACAAAGACAATCATGGAGTCTATCAATGTATCTTTTGATGATAAGAAGATAACAGGAATAGCTGAAGACTCACATGATAGTTTGGTTTTTGCAAATGAAGCTACCAAGAATTCTGATGGAATTATGTCAGACACTGAAACACCAACAGATCCTGACAATTCTCTCATTCCTGATGAAACACAAATTATTGATGGTGATGCAAATGTTGAGGGGGAGCAACAGCAAGAGACCATCAACTCAGAAACATCTCAAAAATCAGGAGGAGATTCATCAAAAACAGATTCAAGTGATAATTTTGACAGCAGATCAGAAAGAAATAGCACTATCTCAGGGGGAGCTTCTAGCAATTCTAGTTCTTTTGAAGATAACACCAATCCAGGGGTAGAATCCAACTCAAGAAATGACTTGCCACTAGCAAGGAAATGGACTAAAAGCCATACTCCTGATTTAATTATTGGGAATCCAGATGCAGCTGTTAAAACCAGAAGTGCCACTCAGAATGAGTGTCTTTATCACAACTTTCTATCAAAGGAGGAGTCTAAGAAAGTTGAAGATGCACTTAAGGATGCTAATTGGGTTACAGCTATACAAGAAGAACTAAATGAATTTGAAAGAAATGAAGTCTGGAAACTAGTACCAAGGCCAAAGGGTAGGTCAATTGTGGGCACAAGATGGGTGTTTAGAAACAAGACAGATTCCGATGGCACAATTGTAAGGAATAAAACAAGACTAGTTGCAAAGGGGTATTCTCAACAGGAAGGAATAGACTATGATGAGACTTTTGCTCCAGTTGCAAGGCTAGAAGCCATCAGAATTTTTCTAGCATATGCAGCCCACAAGAAATTCAAGGTTTTCCAGATGGATGTGAAAAGTGCTTTTCTAAATGGAGAATTGGAAGAGGAGGTATATGTTGAACAACCTCCTGGCTTCATTGATCCTAAATATCCAGATTATGTCTATATACTGGATAAAGGACTTTATGGACTAAAGCAAGCTCCAAGAGCCTGGTATGAAACATTGGCTCAATTCTTACTAGAAAGTGGATTCAAAAGAGGTACAATTGATAAAACCTTGTTTTACTTAAATCATGGTAAGGATTTGCTGTTAGTTCAAATTTATGTTGATGATATCATTTTTGGGTCAACTAACTCCAAATTGTGTGAGAAGTTTTCAAAGCTAATGCAGTCTAGATATCAAATGAGCATGATGGGGGGAAATGAGCTATTTCTTAGGTCTACAAGTTAAACAGACTGATGATGGGATTTTTATCAATCAGTCAAAGTATACAAAGAGTCGAGAGCCTCAGAGTTGCCTTGTCTCGGTTAGCGATTTTTTAGAAGTTCGGCTTTATCGTTCTCACTTTTCGTTTTTAGTGTTTTCTGTTCTCTGGTTTTGCAGCTGCAGGGAGCTTGGCTCGGTGGTACCCCTGTGCGGGACTTTCCGTGTGGTTGGAGCGTATCAAGCTAGGAGTATCATCAATCCTCACAGGTAGGTATAACCCATGTGGAGAACGCCATGGGCCTCAGGTATGTCATTATCCATTTCTGTATCATTTCCGTTGTATTTTCCACACTCTGTGTATGTCGTGCACTCAGCCGAGGGTCTTCACGGAAACAGCCTCCCCGCTTCTAAAAGTGGGGGTATGGTCTGCGTACAACCTACCATCCCCAGACCCTGCTCTGAGCGGGATATACTGGGTATGTTTGGTTTGGTTTGGTTTTAGTCAAAGTATACAAAGAATCTATTGAAAAAGTTTAACATGCAAGACAGTGCTACTGCTACAACTCCCATAGCTACAGCTACTAAGCTTGATCCTGATCAAGGTATTGAGGTAGATGTAAATAACTACAGAGGTATGATTGGCTCACTTTTGTATCTAACTGCTAGTAGACCAGATATCATGTATGCAACCTGTCTATGTGCAAGATTTCAGGCAAATCCTAGGGAACCACATCTCATTGCAGTCAAAAGGATTTTCAGATACTTGAAAGGCACTCCGTCTCTTGGCCTTTGGTATGCTAGAGAGTCTGATTTTAGTTTATGTGGATACTCAGATGCTGATTTTACAGGCTGCAAAATAGACAGGAAAAGTACTTTAGGCAGTTGTCAGTTTATTGGAGGAGGACTAGTTTCTTGGTTCAATAAAAAGCAAAAGTCAATCTCTACATCAACTGTAGAAGCTGTTGTGCTCAGATAATGTGGATGAGAAATCAGCTAATGGACTATGGTTTGTCATATTCAAAAATACCTATCTATTGTGATAACCAAAGTGCTATTGCTATGCTAGGAAATCCAGTACAACATTCTCTTACTAAGCATACCAGTATCAGATATCATTTTATAAGAGAGCAAGTAATGGAAGGGACAATTAAGTTACACTTTGTTCCTACTGATTAACAGCTAGCTGATATATTCACCAAGCCATTTCCTGAAGCTACTTTTACAAAGTTGGTGAATGAATTAGGAATGGTGAACTATGAGAGTTTCTGAGAACAAAGGGAGACCAAATACTGATGAACATCGAATCCTGATGCAAAGCGAATCCTGACTTTAGTCAAACATCGAATCCTGATGCGATGGTTCTATTATCAGTACAACCTTCAGATTCTAAGTTTTCTTTATTGTTCTTTTTCCTGATTTATTTGTGGTTATTTGTTAATGAACTTGTTGATAATGTGATTACTTTTATTAGTTCTCATGTTCACTTCTTTGTTTTAATTCTTGGAAGAACAGTTCAACAACATAAAAGATGCAGAACAAATTGAATGAGATTAGAGAAACAAAGCTTTTCATTAATAATAAGAAAGAGATTACATGGAAACATTACATATTTTGCTTTCTTTATCTACTAATCTATTCAACAGCACAACAAAAAGTGAATCTAAACCACACCATTGAAAGCAGCTATCCCAGATCCCATCTTTGCCACTTTGTTTGGGTGAAAGTCAAAAGGGATAAGGTTATTTTTGCTGACATATTCATTAACAATGGTTGGTGGAGTTGGATGAGGATTCCTTAGTGGAATGCCATGCAAATGTTGCTTGAAGAGCAGCATCGATGTCGATCACTTTTGCAGGTTTCTCCATCTCGATTTCTTCAAGACTGGCATCCATCTGCAGCCACAAAGTTTCAAGTTGCCTTTCCCGGTCAAAGGCATCAAACTCTTCACGAGTATAACTGAAGATATTTCTCTTTTCTACAAGATGGAGATTCTTTTCTTTGATAGTAAGGTTAGACATCTTTTTATTAAGGTGTTTTCTGTGAAGGTTTTTTGATTTTCAGGAGAGAATGAAGGGTTAAAGAGTTAGTGGACATGTCTCGTTATGTTAAATAGAGGTGAGAGACGAACGAGGACATGAAACGATTCATATTCTGGTTTTTATTGGTACCAGGTATTTTTAGATTGTGATATTTGATTTCTTTAATTAAAATCATTGCCATATTTCTCATCATTATCACAGTTGTATTTCTTAATTAAAAACACGGGCGCGTGTTTTTCACTCACAGAAACATATAGATACACATTGTAAAACGTGTCGCGTGCGGTTATCACCACTCTCTCATGTAAATTAGTCCACTACTCATGTTTGCACAAATCATACACTGACACCTGTATTTGAGAAATCCTTGTCTAAAATCAATTTAGTTTTCTAAATTGTACGTTATTCTCAAAACTATCAGTATTGCCTTTTCCCTCCATCTCTGTGCGAACATAAACCCTACTGTTCAAAAATCTCAATTTCTCTCACAGTCTCAACTATAATGGACACTTCTTCATTCGTTAACAATAAGGTTGTTATCAATGGTATCACTTTTGCTCCTAACAATTATGTTGCTGTTCTTGATCATCAGGAACTGTCGAACGATTTTCATATCATTCAAGATTTCTTGGCAACAAGTCCAATTAATTATGCTTTAACCTAACCTGCAAAAGTCTCTTTCAAGTGTGTTATGCAGGTTTGGAATACTGCTATCTTTGGCAACTGTTAACCTTCAGGAAAACCAAACTTGACCTTTACATACAATGGTGTTATACATCATGTAACTCCAGAAGTTGTAGTTAAAGCACTCAAATTACCATCTCTAAATGGTAAGTCTCCAGCAAAAATTTCTGATACTGCTCTTCTGGAATATGCTACAAGTTTGGTCTACAATGGACAACCAAAGAAGTTTGGAGATCTGTTCAGAACCAAGCTAAAGAAGGAATGGAATTTCTTCTTTGACACCATCAGTAGATGCTTCTTGAATAAAGTTTCTAACTTTGATGCACTACCTTCTGCTTCAGTTCACATTGGGTATTCTCGAATCCATGCAACTTTATTTGATTATGGGTCATTCATTCTAAAAGTACTAAGTGCTAGAAGAACAGATAAATGTGGTTATGTCTATTTTATTAGATTCTTTCAATTGATATTCTCTCACTTATGCCCCAATGTTGAGTTTGAAAATGATACAGTGTTGCCTATATTCAAAATTTCTGAGAATAACATCAAAAATTTGGAAAAATGTGATAAGGTAAACAATCTTGAAGGCAATGCTATTATTCCTAATGAGGTCATGCTTCTTTTGAAAAAGAAAAAGCCTACTCATTATGGATCAATTACTGATGGTCTTGGACCTATTTCTGGTGCTATGAGACAGGACAACACACATTCTGTTTCTGACCAAAGCACACAACCCAAACAGTCAACCACCTCTGGTGTCTCACAAAAGGCATCAGTTGTAAAATCTAAGAAATCAGCTAGATCTGATGTGTCTGGAAGGCAATCAGGATCAAAGGATTTCTCTACTCCAACCCTCACTCAAAAGAAGTCACAAGGGGGTGAACAAGGAGTCCTGGTTTTGAAGAAACCTGTTTCTAAGGTTGATGAATCTTTAATTGAAATAGGAGTGTATAAAGAAACAGGAGAGAAGTGGAAATTTTATCATAAGGGGGATTCTGATTCTGATTCTATTGATGCTACAGTACCATTATCAGTTATGTTGAAGAAAAAGGAAATTGCTGCAGTTGTTCCTGAAGAATTGGCTGTCTCTGAAAAGCCAAAAAAAGAAGGAGGATAATTAACAAGAGCATGTTTTTCATTCCTATGAAAAAACAGAATCTTGATGATGATATAGAGACCATTCCTGAAGTCTCTACTAATCCTGACAGTTCATCAGTTCCTGACACAACTGTTAATCTTGACACCTCTACTCCAGATAATTCACCTGTGAAGACTGTTGATATTTCTGATTCTCCAGCACCTGCTTCTCCAAAAAGAAGAATCATAGAGATGTCTGTGGAAGAAGCAAATGCTATTGCTGCTCATCTTGGTCTTGCACCATCACCACTTCTAGTGAAGAGACAGGCTGAAGCAAGGGTCTTTCAAAGACAAAAGAAACATAGACTTACTTCATCTCTGAAAGGATCTAGCCCACAAGAACCTGAACTTCAAAGCAGTTCAGTAGCTACTGAAGATCCAGTCATACAAGAACCACTCACTCAAAGTGTGGGAGCAGACATTTCTGATGGAATAGTCCCACAAGAACCACTTTCTCAAAGGGAAGGTGAAGACAAAAACATTCCTGCCCCACAAGAACTATCTTCTCAAAGTGAAGATGCAGGTAAAATCACATTAGCACAGAAGTTACCTGACAATGCTTAAGGGATTTCTGAAATTGAATTTGACTTAGCTCAAAGTCTGGCAGATAAAGTTGCTCATGATTTACACATTGCTGAATGTGATGAACTTCTCAAGGACACTGTATTTGAGGGAAACACACAAGAACCTTTGACTCAAAGTGTTGAAGCAGCTTCACAACCTCAGACTCCACAAGAACCATTGGTAGAAAATACTGATGCAAGTCATTCTACAGTTGCAGGTGTCAATCGTGATGTAAATATTTCTGATCCAAATATTCCACTGCTAATTGAACCACTTTCTTCAAGACCAATGGAATATTTTACTACTTCATCAGGTAACACTTCTATCTCTACTTCTTTTACTACTGATAGCATGATTACAGATAGACCTGAGACAAGGGATACCTCTATTTGTATGACTTCAGTCCACTCCTCTCAGCCACCTCTTATTTCTTTGAATTTGTTGAGCCAGAACCTTTCTTGTGAGAAAGAGAGTGAACAATTAAAGAAAAAGAAGAGTGAAGAGAGGCAGTCTCCTGAACTGGCAAAAGGAGAGGTAGAACAGAGTGAGAAGTTTCAAACTTCTAGTGAGGTAGTAGTTACTATTGAAAGTAACTTAGGTGATGTTATGAGAAGTGATAAGATCACTTTAGAAAAATAGAGAGATATAGGAATTGTTTCTAATCTGAATGCAGGATTTCAGGATACAACAGTACCATCTGCTGTTGATTTAAAATTGAAAGGAGTTATGAATCCTGAAGACAATGTGGATGATAGAATTCCCGAGGCTAATGATAGCTCAGATGATGATGATGATTATGATGATGATAATGATCCTGAAGCAGCTCAGCTGAATGCTATTATGAAAGCAAGTCTAGGATCTACTTATGGATCATCCTGCAAGTTTATGGAGTCTGTTGGTAAATCTACAGCTGCTCAAGTTGAGATCAGAGGAGATTATAGCCATCTTATTCCTGAACATATTCAAGCTCTCAAGAGATCTGATTGGTATACTGAGTGGAATCAGCCTACTGCTGATATAAATTTCAATAATGCTCTTTTTCACTCTAGTCATATAGCTACTAAGCTTTCTGATCCTAATCTCAAAGCTCATCTGAAGACTACTACTATTCTGGCAAAAGGTTTGAAAGATGAAATTAACTCTGTCAAGATTGATAATGAAAAGTTTCATGCTCGGTTTGTTAAGGATTCTTCTGAGATTGCTACTGCTAAACAGCTTCAACATTTAAGCACTGCCTTCACCACAAGGATGTATACCTTGGAAGATAAGGTTGTTACTCTATCCACAAGGATGACTAATATTGAAGATTCTCTCCAATTGATCTTATCCTTGTTAACTGATCCTACTGATAATGCTTCTGATGTCAAAAAGGGGGAGAAGGTAGTCAAAACAAAATTCACACCTAATCCAGTTGTAAGAAAGGATGATGACACTTCTGGAAATGATGGTGGTGCTCAGCCACATGCACCAGGAACCTCTAATGTTGCTTTGGTAACAAGGAGAAGTTTGTCTCAAACTCAAACCAAGCAGTCAACTAATGTTTCTAAATCTGGGACGAGAACAGTAAGGAAATGGTGCAATCTCAAATTCTGACAGAAGAACAATCTCAACTACCTGGTCAGAATCAATCATTTTCAACAATTCTTGAAGAAGATGAGGATCTGTTTATTACTGAAATAGAAGATGCTCCACATCTCTTTAAGAAGATTACTTCCAAGTCATGTGAGAGTGAAATTGTATATCACAATGATATTAAAGTTCAACAGCATCATGCTAGGGAGGCACTGGCTTTGATCTCTGCAGAGAATTCTGACATGAGTACTCAAGAGATCTTAAAAGAACAAAAGAAGATTCTTGAGGAAATTACTAAATAGAAAGAAGATCCTGCTGCAAGTAGAGGGAGAGGCAAAGGAGGTAGAAGCAGAGGCAGAGGAAGAAAACTTGTTCAGATAAGTACAAGACAGACAAGGTCTAGTGGAATCACAATTAAGGAGATAACTGAAGATCCTCAGAAAATTAAAAGGAAGAAAACTCCACTACTTCTTGAAATGGCTCCAGACAACATATTTAATGAAACTGAAGATATTGTCAATGTATCTGAAGAAGTTGAAGAAGAAAATCTACTGAGAGCTAGGAAGAGTAAAGCTACTGTGAGAGCACAGAATGTTGCTGCTGGAACTACTCAATCTGCAATTCCTGATTCTGTTGAAGCTGAAATCTTGAAAGATCTTGAAGTGATGATTCTTGTTGTTGTAATTGAATCTCATAATCTGGAAGTTGATGAGATGAACTTGAAGATTGATCAACAAAGATTCAGAAAACTTGAAGAAGCAAAGGTTATCAGGGAAAAAGGAAGAACTGTTGCTGACAGGGAAAGTGAAAGGTATTTGAGAAATGTTTTCAGTTCTGACAAAAAGTTGTGGTATGATGTCACAAAGCAAGTCAAGGAGGAAGAAACTAATGAATCTCATTCCAAAACGAAAGGAAACATGTGGAAGAAGATTGATGACATAAATTACACTGGACCAACTTTTTTCAATCTGGTGGTGTGATAACTGAACCTCCACAAGTTGCTAAAGAAAAACTTCTTATTCCTCCACTGAGTGTTGCAGATAAAGTTTCTAGATCTGACAAATTTTAACCAAGATGGACTAAATGCAATCTGATTTGAAAGGACTAGAACCTAACACAAGAGGAGGTATTGGTTCTAGAGAATCAGAATTTGTGTTTACAGCTCAAACAGATCAGCATATTCTAGTGAAAAGAATTGGTGATGAACTAACAGTTGATGATCTTTGGGAACTTGAAGCTGTTGCAATTGTTGCTTGCAATGTTGATTCCAAGAAGGTAAAAAAGTTATTGTATTTCATGGAAGACAAGAGTGTCAAGAAGCTGACTATTCAGGAAGTGTTGTGCAAATCAACAAAAGAGCTGAAATACGTTCTTTATCTGCTCAAGAATAAAATAATTCATGATAAGGAAGCTAATATTTACAATAATTGGTGTACCATGATTCTCAGAACTATCAGATGCAGACATTTAGATGGAGGATCAAGGTATGATGGTAATTATACTCCCATGTACTTGAATACAGTAGGACAAGAAGTTAAAATACAAAGGGGTTCAGCTGTTAAAGAAGTGATATTTTATCAAGAACAATTATCTCTGAATCCTGGTGGGAAAGAACTTGCATATCTACTGTTCGGAGATTTAGATTTACCAAGAAGCTCAATTCAAAATCTCAGGGCAGGTATTTATCAGATTAATGAGGAAGATGAAAAACTCGGGAATCTGAAGAAAAGACTGATTCAAATTCTCGAAAGTAAAGAAGAAGAATTACTATCAAATTTCTTACAGATGAGTAATTTCTTTGTGAGAATTTCTGAGACTAAGCCTGAGGATTTCTTATAATATTTTGTTTTGAGTTTTTGACATCATTGAATCAAAGAATTTGTGCTTTATTTCACAAAGTACAAATTGGGGGAGATTGTTAGATATTGATTCAAGTGATGTCAGGGTCTGGACTACTGATCAGATACTGATGCTGACGTCATCAGTAATGCAACGTAGTATTAGGGTGTTATCAGGATTATGAGCTGATCAGGATTACATGAAGATTTTCATTAGTCCAGAGATCAAGGAAGATTGATATGTCGGTTCCTAAATTATAGGAAGGCAGCTATCATGCATGATATGCATTCAGAGTTGTATGTAATTGATTTAGAATATCTTGTAATTGATAGTGCAAATGTGTACGTTATATAAACACAATTTAGGTTTTACATGATTGTAATTACTTACACGAGTTATCTTGTAACCTAGCAGCTCTCAAGAACATAAGGATTTCTTGAGAGAGTTTTTAACAGTTTTATATCAGAGTTAATAAAGCTGTTATTTATTCATACTTTTGTTATCATTTCTATTTAAGTCGAAAATCTTAAATAATTGTATTCGACCCCCCTTCTACAATTGTTAATTACTGGGCAACAAAACTGATTCAAATTCTTGAAAGCAAAGAAGAAGAGTTACTATCGAACTTCTTGAAGATGAATCTTTTCTATCAAAGAATTTCTGAAACTAAACCTGATGATTTTTAGAACATTTTGTTTTGAGTTTTTGACATCACTGAATCGAGGAATTTGTGCTTTATTTCACAAAGTACAAATTGGGGGAGATTGTTAGATATTGATTCAAGTGATGTCAGGATCTGGACTACTACTGATCAGGTACTGATGCTGACATCATCAGTAAAGCGATGTCAGTATTAGGTTGCTATCTGGATTGGAAGTTGATCTGGATTACGTAAAGATTTACATCAGTCCAGAGATCAAGGAAGATTGATATATCGGTTCCTAAATTATAGGAAGGTAGCTATCATGCAAGATATGTATTAAGAGTCGTATGTAATTGATTTAGTATATCTTGTAATTGATAGTGCAGCCGTGTATGTTATATAAACACAGTTTAGGTTTTACTTATTGTAATCGCTTACACGAGTTATTCTGTAACCTAGCAGCTCTCAAGAACACCAAAATTTCTTGAGAGAGTTTGTAACAGTTTTATATGAGAGTTAATAAAGCTGTTATTTATTCATACTTGTGTTATCATTTCTGTTTAAGTCGAAAATCTTATACAATTGTATTCAACCCCCCTTCTACAATTGTTAATCACTAGGTAACAAATACATCTAGGAAATTTTTTAAAAAATTACCACATCACTAAAATCATTATATCTTGACATCCGTACGATTGGAATGCCGAAAAAATGATTTAAAAAAATAGATTCATAATTCGGGACAAGAATAGTTAAAAGGAAAGTCCACTTTGACCGGTTTGACTGTTATAAAATAAAACCAAATACATCTAGGAATTTTTTTAAAAAATTACCACATCACTAAAATCGTTATATCTTGACATCCGTACGTTTGGAACGTCGAAAAATAACTTAAAAAAATAGATTCATCATTCCGGTAAGAGAAGTTGTTAAAGCAACACTTTAAACAGCAAATGCAACACTATTATTACCTAATGCAACACTTCTGACACGTCAGCAAATGCCACGTCAGCAATGGTGGGTCCCACTTCTGCCACATCAGCAATTGTGGGCTCCACAATTACCACGTCAGCATTGGTGGGCCTCCTGCCACGTCACCCTTGTGGGTCCTACATTGCCACGTTAGTAGTGGTGGGTCCCACACCTGCCACGTCAACATTCGTCAAAAAAAAAAACTAATGCAACACTTTAAACAGCGAATGCAACACTATTGTTACCTAATGCAACACTTCTGATACGTCAGCAAATGCCACGTCAACACAAGTGGGTCCCACTTCTGCCGCTTCAGCAATTATGGGCCCCACAATTTCCACGTCAACATTAGTGGGCCTCCTGCCATGTCACCCTTGTGGGTCCCACAATGCCACATCAGCAATGGTGGTCCCACACCTGCCACGTCAGCATTTATTCAAAATTAAAAAAAATAGCTATTGCAACACTTTAAACAGCAAATGCAACACTATTGTTACCTAATGCAATACTTCTGCCACGTCAGCACATGTGGGTCCCACCTCTACCACGTCATCAATTGTGGGCCCCACAATTGCCACATCAGCAAATGCCACTTCAGTACATGTGGGTCCCACTTCTGCCACGTCATCATTTATTAAAATTAAAAATATCTAACGCAACACCAGCAGTTAGTGTTGCATGATGTGAAACATCGTGGGTAATACGCAACACTAAATTATTTCTAATGCAACACCAGTTCAGCCCTGTTTCAAAAGAGCCAAAATTCCATAGCTAACGAAATGTTTTCAGTGCAACACTTTGTAAAAGCATTGCGTATGCTCACTTATGGCGTAGTGTTAATCTATATTGTGGTGCAATAATCCTTGCCCCTACATAAATAAACAAGCCATTTGCACCTCCAAATCCGATCTCCACTGTTTAGAATTTAGGTACATGAGTAAGGAAGATGATGTCCAAAATTTAGGGCGATCCGACCATTGGAACTCCGTTAAACGCAAAAACAAAATAGCCACCGCAACCAGAAAAATTTCTGCGAATTTTTCACATTAACACCAAAAACTAGCCTAACCTTTCAATCTCACCATTCTCCACCTCGTACATCATTTGATAAACCTCAAATCACTTTTTGGACCGCTATCGAGCCTTAACTACACAATAGTATGATATTGTCCGCTTTGGGTTACGCCCGCACGGATTTGTTTTTGGATAACTCCCAAAAGGCTTCATACTAATGGAGCTAACTGGCTGCTCTATATACAAAAGAATTATCTCTTATCTCCTCGATATGGTACTTGGGTTGACACCACCCTACTATCCTCCCCTCAAACCAAAAACCACAAAACCCGTGATCTTACACCTGCGATGAATTTGCCTACATCTTGTACCACTGCCACGGCTGCAGAACAGCCGCCTAAACACTTTTCAGGAAGACTTTCGACACAAGGAACCCAAAAGATCTCCAATCACCACTAAAGGGAACCTCCCATATCGCAATAACGCAGCCTGTTACCCCCAAGATCCAATTACCGAACCATGGGCTCTGATACCACTTGTTGGTTCCCAAACAAGGGACAATCCTTGACGCAGCGAAATAACGCCCCAAAGATAAGATTTTTATGTAAAACTAACACCAAGTTCTACCACCACAAGTTATAAGCTATAACACAAGACAGTAATAAAAATAAATAATAAATCGAAAAAACAAAGAAGAAGGATTTTGTTGGCCAATTGAAAGAGTCTTTTTCTTGTGTATATTGATACGTTTCAAGTTTTCTGTATACAATATCACAATCATTAAAACGTAGCTAATTCACTAACATTTTCATATAATATTAACTATTGGTCCAGTATAAGAATTAACCCAAAAATAATTTTGGGCCAAAAATACCCGCTCCAAGTCGCCTCACCACGGAGAGCTTAATCCACACCGTGGTGCACCGTGGTGCAACAATCCCTGCCCCTACATCAATAAACAAGCCTTCTATACCTCCAAACTAATCTCCACCGTTCAAAAATTAGATACATGAGTAAGGAAGCCGTTGTCCAAAATTCAGGGCGATCCGACCGTTGGAACACCAGTAAATGCAAAAACAAAACAGCTAACGCAACCAGAAATATTTTTACGAATTTTTCACATTAGCACCAAAAACTAGCCCAACCTTACAATCTCACATATCAAATCATATATATGCCAAATTCTGGATGAAATAATAAAACGTACTCCTTGTTTCAAAATAAAAAACGTATTCCTAAAATTTAAAAAGATGATTTATCCACAGCTACAAACTGGAAAGTTGTTGCATTGCACTGAAATGTGTGAACCTTTGTTCAGGTTCCATCCACGGAACTTGGAACCTGTCAGGAGAGTCTTTGTAAACTTTTGCCTAACCAAATTACGAGAAACCCCTTCCTTCAAGTGCAGTTACCTCTTACACAATAATATTTTTAGGCTCTTCTATTACATATATAATAGGCCAACACAAAAAAAAATAGTGAGATTTTTTAATGTACATGAAAAGACCAATTTACCTCGTGAATCCCAATTTGCCCCGTACGTGTCTAAACCCTGCCAATCTACAATGTGTCTATCATTAAACTGTGTTTTTTGGTTGTCAATTTGTCATTCTTTTGGTACGTGGGACCACCAATCTACTTCGTACCTGTGTGGCCGTGTTTTATTTGATTTATTTTTGAAACCCTAAATTAACATACACTCATTTAACACCCTCGTTCCCTCCTTCAGGCACCCTCCCTCCCTGAATTCAGTCTCCGCCATTGAACCTTTCGATGGCCTCAGGCAGTCAACAGCGGCAGCTCCATCTCCCTCGCGATCAATCTTCTGGTATTCTATATCTTATTTTCCTGCGTTAAAATTACATATCAAATATCAATTTGAATTTTTAGATTGGTCTCTCTTTACGCATGTGATTTAGTCTTGGTCTCCCAGGGAGACTCTCCCATTATATATCCTCCTGAAAGTGTTTGGATATGGATTAAACTTAGGGGTAATTAAAATTCAAAAAAACATGAAAGTATGTGAAATGCACCCACAGCTTATTATTGCAATCCCATCAACTTTAGCACTCAGGTGCCCGTGTGCTTGACAAAGAACCTTTTCTGGAGCATCCATATTTAATGGTGACCTCATACATTGCTCTTTCAAATAGAATGCTTCATTGTCTACTAAAGGAACGGTGAGTATAATCAGTGTAAAACAGTAAAAGCTGAAATTAGCAATAAAGTCTTAGGCCTGTGTTCGCAGTTGAATTACAACATAAGAGGTTTTTATAGAATATAATCTGGGTTAGCAGAATAAACATATTATCAACTAAGGATGCTGATTCCATAGCCAAAGTTAAGACTTTTTTGTCCAATCATCTAGTACCAAAGATACGTTGGTTAGACCTTTTCATATTTTTTTACTTCATGAGGTTTTTTATACATAAACAAGCATCGTCAAAAAAACTGCCAAAAAGATATAAATTAGGCCTGGCAAAACAGTTTTGGTTGCATTATATAGGTTATCCTTTCAGCAGGAATCAACCATAATCTTACTTTTTCGTATAGGATAGCCATATAGGCTACAATGGTATCAGATTGGAATGAAAACATGTACATGCATAGCTAAAAAAGAAACTATAGGTCGAAAAATAATTCAACTTCAGATGCTTTTCCCCACGAAGTGTAGGGTCATGGTTAGCACAAAATGTAAAAAACTCGACACCGCAAAGATTTGAAAGTTAAAAAAACACAAATATTGATAAGTGGATTTTATATCCACTTGGATCGCTTAATTTCGGCTTAAATTGATTGTCTTGGGCTCAAGTTGTTGTTGTTTTGATGTGTTTTGTTTAGTTGTGCAGGATTACGAGAATGTTGATTATGGTGGATGCTTCTATAAATTTTGGGGAATTAATTGATTAAAATTCAGATTTTCGAGAAGGGTTGCACAGTTTACACTGTTTTGGCCATATCTTGAGTTCTAGATGTCCGTTTTAGGCCCGTAAGCAGTCCACGCGAAGATAACGAGATTTCCTATCATTCTAAGATAGTCCAGAGGTCCAATTACGTGGGGAACGTTCCAGAAAATCTAAAGAAAAGTCAGCCACGAATTTTCCTTAAAAACATAATCAAATTAGGAAACGTATCTTGCAGAAATTCTATTATAATTCTGTTTTTGTATTTTCTTGCTGGGCAAGACTTGTAGTGCCTATATAAACACATCATATCTTGTAATTTGTATCAGATTATTATTATTGTAACGTAGAACTGCAAGAGAGAAAAGTGGAGAAGGATTCAAGCTCGGTGACAAGCAAAGATCTAGATCTACTTCATCTTCTGTATACTTTGGATTATAGATTTGTTTTCTCAACTCTTGTTTTTATTAATATTATTGTTCTTTCTTTCATATCTTGTTAATTATTATGTTTTCATCAAATCCCATGACGATGAATAGTTCAATTATGGGCTAAACGTTGTCATGGGATTCTAACGGAGTTATTTATGGAACTTAGTATCTTGATGCTGTAAAGATCTGTGTGTGATGTGAAATTGATATCCTCGTATGGTTAATCTTAATGCTTTTAGATGCGTAGCTAACATCTAAATTGAATTGTTAATCTCTTGTGAAGTGAAAGTGGATCTTGAGATTTAGAACTTGCCATGCTAGCATAGGTTCATAATTGATTGTCAATATGATTCGTGGTGTGAGATGAAAATACTTATACTACCCTATGTGATCTTAATGGATAACCTGTTCTTCAACCGTTATGTTTTCAAATTCTATAGACATATAGGGTCTAAGCATAATTTGTGTCTATTCATCTTCTATCTCTTTTGTGGATGTATGTTTAGTTTGGTATGCGTATGCTGACAGGTAGCGTATACTGGTTTCGTGTTATCCGATCAGATATCAAAATCATTGCATATAGAGATTAAAGGCGTCAGATCTAAGGGAAGTATTTAATGAAGTTGGGATCCCATGTTTATTCTCATATTAGTAATTCGAATTCAATCTCATTAGTTAATTTAATTCTTAGTTTAAAAATTGCATCCTAGTTTAATTTAGTTAATCAATACCAAAATTGTTATTTTGTCTTAGCAGTGGATTAAAACCAAACATTGTTGCATAGGCATATTTACTGAGTAAACTTAACCAGATCTCTGTGGAACGAACTTTAATTATATTACTTGTGACTACGTGCGCTTGCGTAATTTTATGCTAACAAGTTTTTGGCGCCGCTGCCGGGGATCATCGGTGTTTTGTTTAGTTTATGTGCTTGTCATCAGTGGTCGTTAGCGTTCACTGACTCGGATTTCTTACTTAGTTGTTTGTTTCGTTGTGTTTTCAGGTACTTGAACGTGTATGCGAACACGTTTGCAGGCTCGTAAGGAAAAACTGGCAGAAGACGGTCTTGTAGTAGATAATCAGAAAGAGGAACTTGAAACTACTGTAGAGATGGCAGATTTACCAGCAGCAGTTAAGGCTTTGAAGGACTATTCGCAGCCGAAGATTACTGACATACAATCTAGTATTGTCAGGCCAGCTATTGCAGCGAATAACTTTGAGATCAAGCCGAGCACAATTCAGATGGTGCAGAATTCGGTTCAGTTTGGGGGTGCTTCGACAGAGGATCCTAATATGCACATCAGGGACTTTATTGAGATCTGCGACACTTTCAAATTTAATGGTGTGTCGGATGATGCTATCAAGTTGAGGCTTTTCCCATTCTCCTTAAGGGATAAGGCTAAGGGCTGGTTACACTCTCTACCAGCTGGTTCCATTACTACATGGGATGATCTTGCTCAGAAGTTTCTTACTAAATTCTTCCCTATGGCGAAAACTGCAGCAATAAGGAACCAGTTAACTCAATTTCAATAGCAATCTGGCGAATCTTTGTGTGAGGCTTGGGAACGTTATAAGGAGATGCTACGAAGGTGCCCTCATGGAATGCCTGATTGGATGGTTATTAATGGTTTCTACAATGGGTTGGGAGCACAGTCTAGGCCTTTGCTAGATGCAGCATCTGGTGGAGCTCTATGGGCGAAGAGCTATGAGGAAGCATATGATCTTATTGAGATGATGGCTGCTAACGAATATCAAAATCCAACACAGAGGCTTTCTCAAGGTAAGGTAGCAGGTGTTCTTGAAGTTGACACAGCTTCAGCTATTGCAGCTCAGTTGAAGGCTCTTTCGATGAAGGTGGATTCTCTTGCTAATTATGGAGTTCAGCAGGTTGCTAGTATTTGTGAGCTATGTGCGGGCGCACATGAGATGAATCAGTGTGCTATCTCTTCTGAATCAGCACAGTTCGTAAGTAATTTTCAGAGACCTGCTGCACCAGTACCAGCCACCTATCATCCAAGCAACAGGAATCATCCTAACTTCAGCTGGAGCAACAACCAAGGTGCTCAACAACCTCAGCAACCCTATCAGCAGTTTCAGGGGCAGCAAGCAAGGCCATTCAATCAAGGTTATCAGCAGCAGTATGCTTCAAAGCAATCATATCAACCTCCGGGATTTCAGCAACAACAACCCCAGGCTCATCAGGGGCAATCGTCTAATGAAAAACCAGATGATGTGTGGATAGCGTTAAAGAACCTACAAGCTGGTCAGAAGCTCTTGGAAACTCAGATAGGACAGATTGCAAGTGCCTTACTTAGTAGGCCTCAAGGAACTCTTCCTAGTGATACGGAAGCAAATCCAGGTAGGAGAGATAGCAAGGAACAGGTAAAGGCTGTGACTTTGAGATCGGGAAAAATTATAGCAGGCCCTAAATCAGCAGTAGAAGAAGATGAAGATATTCAGAATCAGCAGGGTGAAAAATTTGCAGTGCCCGAAATTGCTCAATCTGATTTGATGGCTGATCAGCAAGGTGATGAAGTAGAGAAAAGGAAGGAACCTGTTGAAAATTCTGTGGAGAAGTCGATGAACAACACTCAGATTTATCCTCCTCCTCCTTATCCTAGAAGACTCCAGAAGCAGCAGTTGGATAAGAAATTTGCAAAGTTCTTAGTGGTGTTCAAGAAGTTGCAGATTAACATTCCCTTTGCCGAAACTCTTGAACAGATGCCGAGCTATGCCAAGTTCATGAAGGGGATTCTTTCTCGTAAGTTGAAGCTTGAGGAATTAGAGACCGTTGCTCTAACGGAAGAATGCAGTGCTGTGCTGCAACAGAAATTGCCTCCAAAACTAAAGGATCCTGGTAGCTTTACTATTCCATGCACTATTGGTAATTTGTCTTTTGCGAAGTGCTTGTGTGACTTGGGAGCTAGCATCAATCTCATGCCCTTGTCAGTCTATATGCAACTTGGTCTACCGGAACCAAAGCCTACCAACATCTCTTTGCAGTTGGCTGATCGTTCAGTTACATATCCTAGAGGCATAGTGGAGGATGTGTTGGTGAAAGTTGACAAACTCATATTTCCTGCTGATTTTGTTATCTTGGATTTCGAGGAAGATAAGAAGATTCCCATAATCTTGGGAAGACCATTCTTGGCTACGGGAAAGACTTTGATTGATGTGCAGAAAGGGGAGCTCACCATGAGGGTGCAAGAACAGAATGTCACTTTCAATGTTTTTAATGCAATGAAACTTCCCTCAGATGAAGAAGAATGTTTGAAGGTGGATTGGGTTGATTCTGCAGTTACTATGGAAATGGAGAAGTTGCTTAAGTCAGACTCTTTGGAAAAAGTTTTAGTTGGTGACTCTGATTTTGAAGATGAGGAATTAGCCGAGCAACTTCAGCAGCTAAATTCAGCCCCTTGGAAAAGGAGATTTGATTTGCCTTTTGAATCTCTTGGGTTAGGAGAACGTAAAAATTCAGAGGGGCGCCTGAAACCATCTATTGAGGAAGCTCCCACACTTGAACTCAAACCACTTCCGGAACACTTGCGGTATGTTTTTCTTGGTGATGCATCTACATTACCTATTATTATTGCCTCTAACTTGTCAGCTAGTGCGGAAGAAAAGCTTTTGCGAATTTTGAGGGAATTCAAGTCAGCAATTGGTTGGACTATAGCAGATATCAAGGGAATCAGCCCTTCTTATTGCATGCATAAAATTCTGCTAGAGGAGGGAGCTAAGCCTACTGTTGAGCATCAGCGGAGACTTAATCCAATTATGAAAGAGGTGGTGAAGAAGGAAATTCTAAAGTGGCTTGATGCGGGTATTATATATCCTATCTCAGACAGTTCTTGGGTGAGCCCGGTTCAATGTGTGCCAAAGAAAGGAGGCATGACAGTTGTTGCTAATGAAAAGAATGAGCTCATCCCTACTCGAACAGTCACGGGGTGGAGAGTTTGTATGGACTATAGGAAGCTCAACAAAGCCACGAGAAAAGATCACTTTCCTCTACCATTCATTGATCAGATGCTAGACAGGTTGGCGGGACATGAGTATTATTGCCTCCTTGATGGTTATTCAGGCTACAATCAGATTTGCATTGCTCCGGAAGATCAAGAGAAGACCACATTCACATGTCCTTTTGGTACCTTTGCTTTCCGACGGGTTTCTTTCGGACTTTGTGGTGCTCCCGCCACTTTTCAAAGGTGCATGATGGCTATTTTCTCAGACATGATTGGCTCGAATGTGGAGGTTTTTATGGATGACTTCTCAGTTTTTGGTACTTCATATGACGAGTGCTTGCATAATCTTGGCTTGGTTTTGAAACGTTGTGTGGAGACTAACTTGGTGCTTAATTGGGAGAAGTGTCACTTCATGGTGCGAGAGGGAATTATTCTTGGGCACAAGGTATCTGGTAGAGGACTTGAGGTGGATAGGGCTAAGGTGGAAACAATCGAAAATCTTCCTCCACCTATCTCTGTAAAAGGAATTCGCAGTTTTCTTGGTCATGCGGGTTTCTATCGGCGATTCATCAGAGACTTCTCAAAAATTTCTAAACCCTTGTGCAATCTCCTGGAGAAGGATGTTCCTTTCAAGTTTGATGATGAGTGTCTTGCAGCTTTTGAGCTCTTGAAGAAGAAGTTGACTACTACACCAGTCATTACCGCACCTAATTGGGAGGAGCCATTTGAACTTATGTGTAATGCTAGTGACTATGCTGTTGGAGCTGTGCTTGGTCAAAGGAAGGATAGAATTTTTCATGTGGTTTACTATGTTAGTAAAACCCTCAATGATGCACAGCTGAACTACACTACTACGGAGAAGGAATTGCTAGCAGTTGTCTATGGTTTCGAGAAATTCAGGTCTTATCTGCTTGGTACGAAGGTGATTGTGTATACTGATAATTCTGCAATTTGATATCTTATGTCGAAGAAGGATTCCAAGCCTAGATTGATTCGTTGGGTGCTTCTCTTACAAGAATTTGATGTGGAAATCAAGGATAGGAAAGGCACGGAAAATCAAGTAGCGGATCATCTCTCACACTTAGAGGACCACGGTAAGGAATTGCATAACAAATCTCTTATTAATGAATCTTTTCCAGATGAGCAGCTGTTTGCAGTGCAAGATGAAGAGCCATGGTTTGCAGATTATGTAAACTATTTGGTTAGCAATGTTATTCCTCCAGATCTTTCGAGTGCTCAAAGGAAGAAGTTTCTACCTGATGTGAAGTGTTACCATTGGGATGAACCATTTTTATTTAGACAAGGAGCAAATCAGATGATCAGAGGATGCATTCCGTATAGTGAGACGGAGGGTGTGTTGCGAGATTGCCACTCAACTGTTTATGGTGGTCATTATGGTGGAGAAAAGACAGCGGCTCGTGTGCTTCAAGCAGGTTTCTATTGGCCTTCCTTGTTTAAGGATGCTCATCAGTTCGTGTTGAGATGTAATCGTTGTCAAAGGGTTGGCAATATTTCTAGAAGGAACTCAAACCACTTCCGGAACACTTGCGGTATGTTTTTCTTGGTGATGCATCTACATTACCTGTTATTATTGCCTCTAACTTGTCAGCTAGTGCGGAAGAAAAGCTTTTGCGAATTTTTAGGGAATTCAAGTCAGCAATTGGTTGGACTATAGCAGATATCAAGGGAATCAGCCCTTCTTATTGCATGCATAAAATTCTGCTAGAGGAGGGAGCTAAGCCTACTGTTGAGCATCAGCGGAGACTTAATCCAATTATGAAAGAGGTGGTGAAGAAGGAAATTCTAAAGTGGCTTGATGCGGGTATTATATATCCTATCTCAGACAGTTCTTGGGTGAGCCCGGTTCAATGTGTGCCAAAGAAAGGAGGCATGACAGTTGTTGCTAATGAAAAGAATGAGCTCATCCCTACTCGAACAGTCACGGGGTGGAGAGTTTGTATGGACTATAGGAAGCTCAACAAAGCCACGAGAAAAGATCACTTTCCTCTACCATTCATTGATCAGATGCTAGACAGGTTGGCGGGACATGAGTATTATTGCCTCCTTGATGGTTATTCAGGCTACAATCAGATTTGCATTGCTCCGGAAGATCAAGAGAAGACCACATTCACATGCCTTTTGGTACCTTTGCTTTCCGACGGGTTTCTTTCGGACTTTGTGGTGCTCCCGCCACTTTTCAAAGGTGCATGATGGCTATTTTCTCAGACATGATTGGCTCGAATGTGGAGGTTTTTATGGATGACTTCTCAGTTTTTGGTACTTCATATGACGAGTGCTTGCATAATCTTGGCTTGGTTTTGAAACGTTGTGTGGAGACTAACTTGGTGCTTAATTGGGAGAAGTGTCACTTCATGGTGCGAGAGGGAATTATTCTTGGGCACAAGGTATCTGGTAGAGGACTTGAGGTGGATAGGGCTAAGGTGGAAACAATCGAAAATCTTCCTCCACCTATCTCTGTAAAAGGAATTCGCAGTTTACTTGGTCATGCGGGTTTCTATCGGCGATTCATCAAAGACTTCTCAAAAATTTCTAAACCCTTGTGCAATCTCCTGGAGAAGGATGTTCCTTTCAAGTTTGATGATGAGTGTCTTGCAGCTTTTGAGCTCTTGAAGAAGAAGTTGACTACTACACCAGTCATTACCGCACCTAATTGGGAGGAGCCATTTGAACTTATGTGTGATGCTAGTGACTATGCTTTTGGAGCTGTGCTTGGTCAAAGGAAGGATAGAATTTTTCATGTGGTTTACTATGCTAGTAAAACCCTCAATGATGCACAGCTGAACTACACTACTACGGAGAAGGAATTGCTAGCAGTTGTCTATGGTTTCGAGAAATTCAGGTCTTATCTGCTTGGTACGAAGGTGATTGTGTATACTGATCATGCTGCAATTCGATATCTTATGTCGAAGAAGGATTCCAAGCCTAGATTGATTCGTTGGGTGCTTCTCTTGCAAGAATTTGATGTGGAAATCAAGGATAGGAAAGGCACGGAAAATCAAGTAGCGGATCATCTCTCACACTTAGAGGACCACGGTAAGGAATTGCATAACAAATCTCTTATTAATTAATCTTTTCCAGATGAGCAGCTGTTTGCAGTGCAAGATGAAGAGCCATGGTTTGCAGATTATGTAAACTATTTGGTTAGCAATGTTATTCCTCCAGATCTTTCGAGTGCTCAAAGGAAGAAGTTTCTACCTGATGTGAAGTGGTACCATTGGGATGAACCGTTTTTATTTAGACAAGGAGCAGATCAGATGATCAGACGATGCATTCCGTATAGTGAGACGGAGGGTGTGTTGCGAGATTGCCACTCAACTGTTTATGGTGGTCATTATGGTGGAGAAAAGACAGCGGCTCGTGTGCTTCAAGCAGGTTTCTATTGGCCTTCCTTGTTTAAGGATGCTCATCAGTTCGTGTTGAGATGTGATCGTTGTCAAAGGGTTGGCAATATTTCTAGAAGGAACTCAAACCACTTCCGGAACACTTGCGGTATGTTTTTCTTGGTGATGCATCTACATTACCTGTTATTATTGCCTCTAACTTGTCAGCTAGTGCGGAAGAAAAGCTTTTGCGAATTTTGAGGGAATTCAAGTCAGCAATTGGTTGGACTATAGCAGATATCAAGGGAATCAGCCCTTCTTATTGCATGCATAAAATTTTGCTAGAGGAGGGAGCTAAGCCTACTGTTGAGCATCAGCGGAGACTTAATCCAATTATGAAAGAGGTGGTGAAGAAGGAAATTCTAAAGTGGCTTAATGCGGGTATTATATATCCTATCTCAGACAGTTCTTGGGTGAGCCCGGTTCAATGTGTGCCAAAGAAAGGAGGCATGACAGTTGTTGCTAATGAAAAGAATGAGCTCATCCCTACTCGAACAGTCACGGGGTGGAGAGTTTGTATGGACTATAGGAAGCTCAACAAAGCCACGAGAAAAGATCACTTTCCTCTACCATTCATTGATCATATGCTAGACAGGTTGGCGGGACATGAGTATTATTGCCTCCTTGATGGTTATTCAGGCTACAATCAGATTTGCATTGCTCCGGAAGATCAAGAGAAGACCACATTCACATGTCCTTTTGGTACCTTTGCTTTCCGACGGGTTTCTTTCGGACTTTGTGGTGCTCCCGCCACTTTTCAAAGGTGCATGATGGCTATTTTCTCAGACATGATTGGCTCGAATGTGGAGGTTTTTATGGATGACTTCTCAGTTTTTGGTACTTCATATGACGAGTGCTTGCATAATCTTGGCTTGGTTTTGAAACGTTGTGTGGAGACTAACTTGGTGCTTAATTGGGAGAAGTGTCACTTCATGGTGCGAGAGGGAATTATTCTTGGGCACAAGGTATCTGGTAGAGGACTTGAGGTGGATAGGGCTAAGGTGGAAACAATCGAAAATCTTCCTCCACCTATCTCTGTAAAAGGAATTCGCAGTTTACTTGGTCATGCGGGTTTCTATCGGCGATTCATCAAAGACTTCTCAAAAATTTCTAAACCCTTGTGCAATCTCCTGGAGAAGGATGTTCCTTTCAAGTTTGATGATGAGTGTCTTGCAGCTTTTGAGCTCTTGAAGAAGAAGTTGACTACTACACCAGTCATTACCGCACCTAATTGGGAGGAGCCATTTGAACTTATGTGTGATGCTAGTGACTATGCTTTTGGAGCTGTGCTTGGTCAAAGGAAGGATAGAATTTTTCATGTGGTTTACTATGCTAGTAAAACCCTCAATGATGCACAGCTGAACTACACTACTACGGAGAAGGAATTGCTAGCAGTTGTCTATGGTTTCGAGAAATTCAGGTCTTATCTGCTTGGTACGAAGGTGATTGTGTATACTGATCATGCTGCAATTCGATATCTTATGTCGAAGAAGGATTCCAAGCCTAGATTGATTCGTTGGGTGCTTCTCTTGCAAGAATTTGATGTGGAAATCAAGGATAGGAAAGGCACGGAAAATCAAGTAGCGGATCATCTCTCACACTTAGAGGACCACGGTAAGGAATTGCATAACAAATCTCTTATTAATTAATCTTTTCCAGATGAGCAGCTGTTTGCAGTGCAAGATGAAGAGCCATGGTTTACAGATTATGTAAACTATTTGGTTAGCAATGTTATTCCTCCAGATCTTTCGAGTGCTCAAAGGAAGAAGTTTCTACCTGATGTGAAGTGGTACCATTGGGATGAACCGTTTTTATTTAGACAAGGAGCAGATCAGATGATCAGACGATGCATTCCGTATAGTGAGACGGAGGGTGTGTTGCGAGATTGCCACTCAACTGTTTATGGTGGTCATTATGGTGGAGAAAAGACAGCGGCTCGTGTGCTTCAAGCAGGTTTCTATTGGCCTTCCTTGTTTAAGGATGCTCATCAGTTCGTGTTGAGATGTGATCGTTGTCAAAGGGTTGGCAATATTTCTAGAAGGAACTCAAACCACTTCCGGAACACTTGCGGTATGTTTTTCTTGGTGATGCATCTACATTACCTGTTATTATTGCCTCTAACTTGTCAGCTAGTGCGGAAGAAAAGCTTTTGCGAATTTTGAGGGAATTCAAGTCAGCAATTGGTTGGACTATAGCAGATATCAAGGGAATCAGCCCTTCTTATTGCATGCATAAAATTCTTCTAGAGGAGGGAGCTAAGCCTACTGTTGAGCATCAGCGGAGACTTAATCCAATTATGAAAGAGGTGGTGAAGAAGGAAATTCTAAAGTGGCTTAATGCGGGTATTATATATCCTATCTCAGACAGTTCTTGGGTGAGCCCGGTTCAATGTGTGCCAAAGAAAGGAGGCATGACAGTTGTTGCTAATGAAAAGAATGAGCTCATCCCTACTCGAACAGTCACGGGGTGGAGAGTTTGTATGGACTATAGGAAGCTCAACAAAGCCACGAGAAAAGATCACTTTCCTCTACCATTCATTGATCATATGCTAGACAGGTTGGCGGGACATGAGTATTATTGCCTCCTTGATGGTTATTCAGGCTACAATCAGATTTGCATTGCTCCGGAAGATCAAGAGAAGACCACATTCACATGTCCTTTTGGTACCTTTGCTTTTCGACGGGTTTCTTTCGGACTTTGTGGTGCTCCCGCCACTTTTCAAAGGTGCATGATGGCTATTTTCTCAGACATGATTGGCTCGAATGTGGAGGTTTTTATGGATGACTTCTCAGTTTTTGGTACTTCATATGACGAGTGCTTGCATAATCTTGGCTTGGTTTTGAAACGTTGTGTGGAGACTAACTTGGTGCTTAATTGGGAGAAGTGTCACTTCATGGTGCGAGAGGGAATTATTCTTGGGCACAAGGTATCTGGTAGAGGACTTGAGGTGGATAGGGCTAAGGTGGAAACAATCGAAAATCTTCCTCCACCTATCTCTGTAAAAGGTATTCGCAGTTTTCTTGGTCATGCGGGTTTCTATCGGCTATTCATCAAAGACTTCTCAAAAATTTCTAAACCCTTGTGCAATCTCCTGGAGAAGGATGTTCCTTTCAAGTTTGATGATGAGTGTCTTGCAGCTTTTGAGCTCTTGAAGAAGAAGTTGACTACTACACCAATCATTACCGCACCTAATTGGGAGTAGCCATTTGAACTTATGTGTGATGCTAGTGACTATGCTGTTGGAGCTGTGCTTGGTCAAAGGAAGGATAGAATTTTTCATGTGGTTTACTATGCTAGTAAAACCCTCAATGATGCACAGCTGAACTACACTACTACGGAGAAGGAATTGCTAGCAGTTGTCTATGGTTTCGAGAAATTCAGGTCTTATCTGCTTGGTACGAAGGTGATTGTGTATACTGATCATGCTGCAATTCGATATCTTATGTCGAAGAAGGATTCCAAGCCTAGATTGATTCGTTGGGTGCTTCTCTTGCAAGAATTTGATGTGGAAATCAAGGATAGGAAAGGCACGGAAAATCAAGTAGCGGATCATCTCTCACACTTAGAGGACCACGGTAAGGAATTGCATAACAAATCTCTTATTAATGAATCTTTTCCAGATGAGCAGCTGTTTGCAGTGCAAGATGAAGAGCCATGGTTTGCAGATTATGTAAACTATTTGGTTAGCAATGTTATTCCTCCAGATCTTTCGAGTGCTCAAAGGAAGAAGTTTCTACCTGATGTGAAGTGGTACCATTGGGATGAACCGTTTTTATTTAGACAAGGAGCAGATTAGATTATCAGACGATGCATTCCGTATAGTGAGACGGAGGGTGTGTTACGAGATTGCCACTCAACTGTTTATGGTGGTCATTATGGTGGAGAAAAGACAGCGGCTCGTGTGCTTCAAGCAGGTTTCTATTGGCCTTCCTTGTTTAAGGATGCTCATCAGTTCGTGTTGAGATGTGATCGTTGTCAAAGGGTTGGCAATATTTCTAGAAGGAACGAGATGCCTCTTAACATGCTTCTTGAGGTAGAGATCTTTGATGTCTGGGGGATTGACTTCATGAGACCTTTTGTTTCTTCATGTAATAATCAGTACATCTTGCTAGCTATGGATTACGTGTCTAAATGGGTCGAGGTTAAGGCGTTGCCGACCAATGATGCAAAGGTGGTATTGAATTTCTTGCATAAGCAAATTTTTACGCGTTTCGGAACTCCGCGTGCTATAATAAGTGATGAGGGAACTCACTTTTGCAATCGCCAGTTTACTACATTGATGGCGAAATATAATGTGACGCATCGTGTTGCCACTGCTTATCACCCTCAAACGAATGGCCAAGCTGAATTTTCTAACAGGGAGATCAAGAGAATTCTAGAGAAAGTGGTGAATCCGTCTCGTAAGGATTGGTCATTGAAGTTGGATGAAGCTGTATGGGCATACAGAACTGCCTACAAAACTCCTCTAGGTATGTCTCCGTTTCAGTTAGTTTATGGGAAAGCATGTCATTTGCCTGCAGAGTTGGAACATAAGGCATATTGGGCGTTGAAGAAATTGAATTTAGATATCACGGCTGCGGGTGCAAAGCGGTTGCTTCAGTTGAATGAACTTGAGGAATTTTGTGAGCAAGCTTACGAAAATAACAAGATGTATAAGGAGAAGGTTAAGAGGTGGCATGATAAAAGGTTGGTACCAAAAGCATTTTTGCCAGGTCAACAGGTGTTGCTATTTAATTCTCGCCTCAAGCTTTTTCCGGGAAAACTCAAGTCAAGATGGTCGGGTCCATTTATTGTTAAGACGGTGTATCCACATGGAGCCATTGAAATTTATGAAACAACACCGGTTCATGCTTTTAAAGTGAATGGACAACGGTTGAAGCATTACTATGGCGGGTCGTTTCAACGCGATAAGGTTTCTGCCGTTTTGGCGTCTACTTGATTCGGGAGAAGAACGTCAAGCTAATGACGTAAAAGGAGCGCTTCTTGGGAGGCAACCCAAGTATTGTGTATGTTGTTGTATACCTTTCTTTCAAAAAAAAAAAAGTGTTGTGAGTGTTGAGAAAAAAAGAAGAAAAAAAAAATACAAAATAGTCGAATGAAGTAGCTAACTGCGCATGAGGCACCAGAATTGGCGCCGGAGCGCCACAGAGACGCAGGAGAAGCCCGCGCATCATGCGCCAGAAACGGCGCAGGAGGACTTGTAACGCAGTAGCGACCTGCGCATCAGGCGCCAAGGCCGCGCAGGAGCCTTAACGCGCGCTTCCAACCCGCGCAACAGCGCCATTTCCGCGCCTGAAGCGCCCAGCCCTACTGCCTGCTCGTTTTTTTGAGTGTAAAAACTCATAAATTCCATATTTATCTCAATTTCTTCATAACCTTACCCAATTCCACCTCAAATTAAGAACCCTAACCCCTAAATTCTATCCCACATCTTATTCAATCATCAAAATCCTTTTGCATCTCTAAATTACATACACCATTATTCATTATGTACACCCACCACACCTATATATACATAAACCCATCTCTATAAACCCCAAAATTCTTAACTTTCATCCATTCAAAGTACAAGGGGGAATTAAATTCGAATTTTTTGGGGATTCATCTAGCAAGTTCACCTCTTTGATTCAATTGGGTAATATTCTATCTCATCTTTTATTTGAATTTAAGAATTTTGCAAGGTAGGGTTCTTGGTGTGTAATTTGGGGGTTGTTTATTTGGTGGATTGTTTGGAGATTGTTGTGCTTTACTTGATATTAGCTGTCATGGCTCCTAAGAGACCACGATTAGTGGGTAGTGGTAGTAGTGCTCCTCCATCTTTGGATGAGAATGATGTTGTGGGTAATGGGGTGGAAAGATTTGTGAATGAGGATGCTAAGGCGGAGTATGGTAGGTTAGTTTCGAAGGGGGTTATTCAGGAACGGAGGCTTGTGCCAAGTACTTATACGGAGATGGTGGCTATGATTGGTGAGAGAGGTTGGACGTTATTTTGTGAGTTTGCTAATGATGCGGCGTTGGATGTGGTTAGAGAGTTCTATGCTAATGCGTCGATAGCTAGGAATAACTCCACAGTTGTGAGAGGTCGGAAGGTGGATTATTCGCCTCGTGCTATTCATAATTTGATTAGGCAACCGCCTAAACCTAGAGAAGCTACGGATTGGGGACAAAAGACTAAGGATGATGTTGATCTTGATGCACTCGTTGGTGAGTTATGCGTTCCGGGAACGAAGTGGAAATGTAAGTCAGGTACGGAGACTAAGCGTACTTTCCCGGCTTCATCATTGTCTGGTTTTGCAAAGGCATGGTTCTTTTTTATCAGTTCTAATATCATACCGTCAAACCATGTTTCCGATGTTACTGTTGATAGATCTATCTTGCTATGGGGTATTCTCAAAGGTGAGTATGTTGATC
Source organism: Saposhnikovia divaricata (assembly GCA_036435485.1). NCBI lineage: Eukaryota > Viridiplantae > Streptophyta > Magnoliopsida > Apiales > Apiaceae > Saposhnikovia > Saposhnikovia divaricata. The sequence goes on from CM071596.1 coordinate 91,387,668, forward strand.
TTGGGTACCTTATTAATCAAAATATTCTTCGGTTCTTGGGAAGCAATTCGTCGTCTAGTATTCCTTATGCTTCTATCATCTCGTACTTGTGTGATGCATCGAAAGTCAAATGGTATAAAGGTGAGCCGGTGCATAAACCTATGACTTCTATTAAGGATGCTACTATTGATCGGTTGAGGTTGAAGGAGTGGCCGGGCGGCACTCCTCATCCTAGGGGATTAGGCTTTGTTGTTGATAGTGCTAGTGGTCAGAGATCAGGCGCTCCGCCACATGTTCAAAAGGCACCGGAAGTGGCTAGGGCAGGTTCTTCGCAGAGTATAGTGGATATGTCCGTTTTTGAATCTTATTTTCGTCGAATGACTAGGCGGTTGGATGTTATGCATACGAGTAGTCGCCAGTATTCTGAGGACATGGGCATAGCTTTGGAGGCAAAGTTTCAGTCACCTAGTACTCCTGTTCAGTGGCCTATATTTGGAGCTCGGACTCAGTACCCTCCACCGGATTCTTCTGATGAGGATGCTGAGGATGATGAGGGTGACGACAGCGAGGATGAGTAGGTATGTTTTCTACTTTCCCTTTTATTTACTTCCATTCAATGCGGACATTGAATATTTTAAGTTTGGGGGTGGTTTGAGGGATTAGTAGTTGTTGTATATATGTGTTCATGTAGGATATCATGTTTTGCATGCTTAGTAGTAATTCATGCATATATGTTCGTATTAATTATGTTTGTTTCATGTAGGGCATTCTGTTTTTATTTTTTCGTATACCATGTGAGTTCATATTAGTTGCATTTGCATATCATGCATATTTCATGATCCCTTAAGACGAGCTAATGCTGATTGGTAGGTAGGTGTCTAATTGAGTGTGGTAATGATGAGTAGAGGGTTGATTTATAGTTTCTATGAAATTGACTTGCATGCTTCAGAAATAAAATCTTTTCACAGTCTCATTGGGTGCTTTTGGGCTAGGTTGAGATCATGCTTGTTTGGATGTTTTGAGATTTAATCACTTGATTATATTTAGAATTTTCATTATTCCCTTGATGGCCTAGAACACTTAAGTCTAAGTTTGGGGGAAAACAGGGATTTCATGCTTAAATTGTAAATAATTGTCAATAATGGCTAGGCGTCAAATGGCTAGTAGCCGGCTCATATTTATATGAGTAGTCTAGGGTTGGAATTGAGAATTCTCATTCCAGATTGCATAGAAAAAAAAGAGAAAAAAAAAAGCAGAAAAAAAAAAAGAAAAAAAAAAAAGAAAAGATCAAAAGTGTCAATTGTTTATATGCAAAAATTAACCAGGTTGAGCTCTTTAATACTCGAGCAATTAAGTTCGCGGGGACTTTGTGCCTAGTGACCTAAGGCTTTTATAGTCTGGGATCCACTAACCCAACGCTCGCTACATGGGTATTATTGTATAAGCCTTTCGGGGTCTCATCCATTGCACGGTTAAATAAGCATGCTTGTATATTATGTGTCGTAGTTGTTTAGTAATAAAAGCATGAATTTCTGTCTACCTTGGATAAGAATGAAGGTGTTCCTAGGTTATGAAGTGTCTACGGTCTATTCTATTTATAAACCTGTGATTGTCTTGACGAAGAGCATGTATGATTTTTGACCTAGTTTTGGGAGTATTTCTGATGAGCATTGCACACACGCACGTTTCTGTTCATGTATTGTTAGTATACGGGAACTTGGTCGAGCTCTATTTGGATTTAGTTGCATTCTCTAAGATATTTGCTTGCTAGTTGGTTTTGGTTAGTGTGAAGGGGATCGTTGCATTTTTCATTCTAGTTGCATTCATGCATTGCATTGCATTAGGTTAAATGGATTTTGTGGGTACATTCGCTATAGGCCCTCACGAGACCTTACTCGTCCACTAGGGCTGCCTAGGGGTTTAAAGGGCTTGTTGCATATGCCAAATGCAACCGTGATCACCTACGGAAGTGGTACTAGCTAGTTAGTTAGTTGTAATTGTTTATGCTTGAGGACAAGCATCGGTTTAAGTTTGGGGGTGTGATAAGTGGATTTTATATCCACTTGGATCGCTTAATTTCGGCTTAAATTGATTGTCTTGGGCTCAAGTTGTTGTTGTTTTGATGTGTTTTGTTTAGTTGTGCAGGATTACGAGAATGTTGATTATGGTGGATGCTTCTATAAATTTTGGGGAATTAATTGATTAAAATTCGGATTTTCGAGAAGGGTTGCACAGTTTACACTGTTTTGGCCATATCTTGAGTTCTAGAAGTCCGTTTTAGGCCCGTAAGCTGTCCACGCGAAGATAACGAGATTTCCTATCATTCTAAGATAGTCCAGAGGTCCAATTACGTGGGGAACGTTCCAGAAAATCTAAAGAAAAGTCGGCCACGAATTTTCCTTAAAAACATAATCAAATTAGGAAACGTATCTTGCAGAAATTCTATTATAATTCTGTTTTTGTATTTTCTTGCTGGGCAAGACTTGTAGTGCCTATATAAACACATCATACCTTGTAATTTGTATCAGATTATTATTATTGTAACGTAGAACTGCAAGAGAGAAAAGTGGAGAAGGATTCAAGCTCGGTGACAAGCAAAGATCTAGATCTACTTCATCTTCTGTATACTTTGGATTATAGATTTGTTTTCTCAACTCTTGTTTTTATTAATATTATTGTTCTTTCTTTCATATCTTGTTAATTATTATGTTTTCATCAAATCCCATGACGATGAATAGTTCAATTATGGGCTAAACGTTGTCATGGGATTCTAACGGAGTTATTTATGGAACTTAGTATCTTGATGCTGTAAAGATCTGTGTGTGATGTGAAATTGATATCCTCGTATGGTTAATCTTAATGCTTTTAGATGCGTAGCTAACATCTAAATTGAATTGTTAATCTCTTGTGAAGTGAAAGTGGATCTTGAGATTTAGAACTTGCCATGCTAGCATAGGTTCATAATTGATTGTCAATATGATTCGTGGTGTGAGATGAAAATACTTATACTACCCTATGTGATCTTAATGGATAACCTGTTCTTCAACCGTTATGTTTTCAAATTCTATAGACATATAGGGTCTAAGCATAATTGGTGTCTATTCATATTCTATCTCTTTTGTGGATGTATGTTTAGTTTGGTATGCGTATGCTGACAGGTAGCGTATACTGGTTTCGTGTTATCCGATCAGATATCAAAATCATTGCATATAGAGATTAAAGGCGTCAGATCTAAGGGAAGTATTTAATGAAGTTGGGATCCCATGTTTATTCTCATTTTAGTAATTCGAATTCAATCTCATTAGTTAATTTAATTCTTAGTTTAAAAATTGCATCCTAGTTTAATTTAGTTAATCAATACCAAAATTGCTATTTTGTCTTAGCAGTGGATTAAAACCAAACATTGTTGCATAGGCATATTTACTGAGTAAACTTAACCAGATCTCTGTGGAACGAACTTTAATTATATTACTTGTGACTACGTGCGCTTGCGTAATTTTATGCTAACAAATATACCTGATGCAACAGAATTTTGAGTTACTCTTTTGTTGTGAATAAATTTTCCCAGGGCATGAAAAAGAGAGAAGGTTTCATCTCTGCCGAAAGGTAATGAATTTCCATCATCTAATTTCGATCTTTCTTCAGGGTAGGATGCAGTACTATCAGATAGAGATAGAGAAAGCATCGGATTTGGTTTCAGACAGAGGTACTGTAGAGATAAAATTGTGTGCCTGATGTCACCTCCATTGGCTTTAGCTATTAAATCATTTTTTTCTCCACTGGTTTCATTTTATGCTCCTCTCTACAACTTCTGGAAAGTGTTTTCTAGATCGAGTTAACAGTAATTGGATTAAGAGCCACCTACAACATACTTTTAGTTATAATTTAAAATGGGATAGAAAAGAGGTTAGTCAACCATAAATCATGTTTGTCAAAAAAGTTACCTTGCAAGCCCCAGCACTCTGAATAAACAACTGAAGCTCTTCCCATCAGCGCATGGAGTAATCTGCAGAGTCGAATTGACCACAATCGGTCACTATTATGGCTGTTGGAATACGAATTGATTGCACGAGAAGATGCAAACAACAACGAAGTATTTCATATGAAACATTTCCGCTTATCACTGGAAGGTCGTCAATTAGAAGAAAATGTCTCTTTTGAGGTCCCTTTTTATCAGAAGAGGAAATTAATCCATATTTCCTAATCTTTTCGGCAAAGTTCTCAAATTCATCCAATTTTGACGTGTACTGGATTCCTGCCAGAATTAAGGAAAATGTAAAAGGCTTTTTCTGCACTTTCCCAAGAAAGCAACAGTCTTCTCCTTTACTACATAACCAAACTCTAGACTAGCAACTGTTTAAAAAAAATAAAATTCAACATACTAAATGTTCAAACATGTAATCTACTAATGAGCAACAATAAGTTAAAAGTCTAGTGTTTCGTGTCTTAATACCATAGTGCACTTATAATGCAAGTGAAATAAGCATGGTTTATTTAATGGGTCATATATGTTTTTTTATTATGCTTTAGAAGAAGAAAAGGTCGAGGTAAATTGTGGTTAGTCTCTCCCCGGGTTTCCATGTGCTTGTAATATGATGTATATAATCTATTTTTGATTTTACATTAAAAACCAATATGAGAAGGTATGAGCAATTTTGAATACATATTAGATATGTATGAGCTGAAATAGATGTCAAAGCTAATAATGTTGTAAAGTGGATTTATTGTAGCAAACCTGAAAAAGTAGCTAACATGCATTCTGGCTGATATTATAATTGCAATTCCCTTAACTTTGTGTTGTTTTAACATATTTGCTCAGTGTATCTTATTTTCAGGATATTCCTGTTGAAATAGTTAATCTTGGAGAATGGTTTGCCGTTGGAAGATGGGCGTATTAAGCTCCATGATCTTTCATGGCATCGTCAACCTTGACCTTTTGTACATTCTTTTCTTGTCCGAAATATTTATTTTATATTATTTACTGATTTTTTTTTTGATATCTTCACTTACGGTAGACTTCATTATTACTTTGAAGATTGTGATTTTAAGCTAAAATGTTTACCTGTAGGACAGAAAGTCCAGATCAAGCCCATAAAGTCTGGCAGGTACTTGTATGCTGAACCATTTGGCAAGTCGGCTTCAATTACCAATCAAATTTTAGCTATCCAGTGGAACACTTTCAGTTGATGATAAACAGCTGAGACCTTTGCAATTGGAAAGAGTATTGATCTGCAAAAGCTCCTAAAGAACACTCTGGACATCTAATGGTTGTTATCAACAGGTATTAAATGGCTTACTTTTTTTTAAATCTGTTACATGTTTGATAAGCTCAAGATGATTTAAGTTGATTTGATACATGTAATGCATGTGTATAATGATCCATTGGTATTCAGACTTCAGATCCTTAGAAAGTTTGGTGGTGAAAATTAACTCACAAATGGCCCTGGCACTGTCAATGCTTGGCAGATAATGAAATTCGGGGATGTTTATATTACCTAAAACAAGACACATATACTCAATTAGCAAAAAAAAAAAACACATATATTTAACCTTACTTTACCAATAAGGATATCCACTAGGCTATCTATACTAATTGTTATTCATAAATAATTGTACTTGGATAGCTTGTATAATGAGTATGAAATTTTAAAAACCTAAGCACAGAAATGCAATTTTAAAAACCTAATCACAGAACCACTGGAATAGTTACACAACACGAGATAATGCACTGATATATCTATAGCCTCCACTGCATTTTGTTAGGGGTTCGTTGTTAGTTCTAGAGAAACCTTTTGCTTGGGCTCAGTAATATATCTATATCCAAACTCATAATTTAACTTTTGTCAGTTTGTATATATTATTAAGAGTATGTCGTTGAATAATCGTGAGACCTTTTATTATATGTTAAATGACCTTTTTATCCCCAGTAATTCGTGAAACTTAATATTTTTTGTTGAAAGACATTTTTACCCCCAGTCATCTCCTGCTGTATGTACACACGGTTCAAACACTCCCTACCCAAGCATTTTTTCGAAGCTGCAGCAGGTAGAAGACCGATGGTCAATTTTCCTGGAATAGCTTGATTCCATAAATGTGGTTTGAGAATCACATTTTTTAATCGAGAGTTCTGGGTGGTATCCCGTTGTCGTGTAATTATGGATGAACAAATGAATTATGCACTTCCTCAGGTTATGGCATGATCTCAGCTTCTTCTTCTTGTCCTATTTAGTTTTGCCATGTAATAGCGGCACTTAAGGTGTGGCTGGTATTTTTGGATTAAAGTAACTATTGCCATTTTGGGCTTAATGAATTTTCTTGAACTTGATTAGATTGGAATCTATTGGCTTTATGAAATGACCAGTAATTATGAATGTTTTGTTATCCTTGGATTTTTTATTTACCAACAGTCTAGAGGAGCTGTATTATTGTAGAAGATAGATATTGCCAGACAAAGAATAACTGATTAGCATCATTGAAACATAGGAGGTTGGGGTAAGGACTGTTGTTTATAGTGAATCCGGACATGTTATAAGAGGCTTCTCGTCAAATCTAAGATTTACCTACTGTATCTTATTTGGTGTCTACTATATTATTATAGTCGGTCTTCGTAATCCAGTACGTACATAGGACACATACTCAATAAATGCTTATTTAATTTTTTTTTAGTTGTATTTGGCCCCAAACTCATTTTATGTTTATTTAGTTGGTCATTTTTTTGGATAACTGAACATTCATCTTTTACCAGGTCTAAACCATTAATATTATTAGAGAAGGTGGATATGGTGGACCGCCTCATTTCCAATAAGGTTTAAACCACTCCTTTTACAGGTTAAAGGAGATTCGTAGAACCAACGTAGAGGGAAGGTACATCGGACCAATAGGTCATTAATTTTTTTTAGCTGGTTCTCATTTGATTTTTAATATAAGAAGGTATACCTAAAGCTTAGTAAAAATAAAGGGTATGCTTGAAGCACACTAATATCCGTATATTTATATTGAAAATGCTATACCGAAAATATAATCTCTTAATGGCTTGTCTAAGAATTTAATGTTTTAACATTTAAGGAGAAACGAGGTAGGGAGCGGTGGCAAAAGTTGAAGCTCAGGCAACATGGAGAAGTGGGAATGCGTATGTATATATGTGTATATCTGACTCTCATTAATAACGAATCAAAAGGCGGCTGATCAAGTGCATGGTCAGGCATTCAACAATGTTGGTAAGATGCGAGATGCGGAGGTTACAGTTATGGAGTGCAAAGAGACACGCCATGGTAAGATGTTGTAAGCCTTTAGGTTTAACTACACATTTTCTTTAGAAATACTTATATAAAAAGACAAAGGACTATTGAATGAATTTTTCTAAAGCAATTCCAACTCCCAGACTTGCTCTTCCTATCCCAACTCGAGAATATATGAAAATTTTGATACTGGACTTACTTTTATTTTGTTGAATTAATTTTGAATGCACATCTTGGTATATAATTTAACAATTATAACTCAGCTAGTAGTTTGTAATTACACAAATTTCTATATTTAAAAAGTTAGTATTATATCCATTAATTGTGTAATGGGGTACTAGGTAAATTAGCATTATCTTTAGCTGTGTCTATCAGTTTTGAGGTTCATATTTGCATGTCTTCATAATTATTCCTTGCGTCAACTAATATGTGAGATTGTAGCAACTAGCAAGAGGCTTACACTAGCATTATATATAATTAATGTTTGAGAACTGTGTATCAGAATTTAGTAATTTTAGTTGATGGTGTTTATTTGGACATGTTGTCAACTTTTAGTCAAATATTGGCGTCACCTATTCCAGTCAATTTAGTTGGTTGTTTGTCCACAATAGATTTTAGCTTTCAAGCTTGTCTTATGATTGACATGGTTTGAATAATATATTTGGACATACAAATTGGTTTCAAATTAAGAGGTTTCTAAGTTTTTGAAAATAAGTATATGGGGAGAGGGAGGAGGGATACCATTAGGTAAGACCAAGTTTACTAGATCTACAAACTAGAGAATTAAGGTTTGAAGTGGGAGGTGAAATACTTTTATTATCGACAATTTGACTTGTAGTCCTAGAATCCCCTTTTCCAAGTTTCACATTCCAACTTCGCTCTCCAAACTGTGTTCATTTATATAAAGAACAAACTAAACATGTAAAACAATTAAATAAATACATAATACTTCATTCACAATTAATTGATCACTCTGGCGGACCTTACAATAGTAATTGAATCTCTAGCAGCAACAGAAGAATTAATGAATTGATCATTTTTTTTCATCTACTTGCTGAAGATGAAAAATAATAGATGAGTGATAAGTGGATTTATATCCACTTGGATCGCTTCAATTCGGCTTAAATTGATTGTCTTGGACTCAAGTTTATTGTAGTTTTTATGTGTTTTGCTATGTTATGCAGAGTTGCAAGAATGTCGATTATGGGTGATGCTTCTATCGTGATTGGAGGATTAATTGATTAAAATTCAGATTTTCCGGGAAGGTTGCGCAGTCTACACTGTTTTGGCCATATCTGGAGTTCTAGAAGTCCGTTTTCAGCGATCTTACAGCTCACGCGAAGCTTGAGAGATTTTCTACAACCTGAGATATATAGCAGGTGCAGGGGACGTGCTGAATAAAATCACGCGCGTGTTCTATGAGAAGCCATGCAGAAAAATTCCAGTTTTGCCCTTTTTCTAATTCTAATTGTATTTTGGGCAGGTTTTAGTACCTTAATCGAATTCTAATTGTAATAAAAGGTAATTGCTTATTGGGCAAGACTTCTAGAGTCTATTTAAACACATCCTACCATGTAATTTGTATCAGCTTTTTATTATTGTAACATAGCTTAGATCTGTAAGGGAGAAAAGGAGAGAAGGATTCAACGCTCGTGACAAGCAACGGATCTAGATCTACTTCATCTTTTGTGTTATTCTGGATTCTAGATTTGTTTTCTTAACTCTTTGTTTATTAATATAATTACTTCTTTTATTCATATCTTGCTTTATATCATGTTTTCATTAAATCCCATGACGATGAACGATTCAATTATGAGCTAATCGTTGTCATGGGATTCTAATGGATTTATCTATGTAGCTCAGTAGTTTGTATGCTTTAAAGATTTATGTGTGGTGAATTCTTGATATCCTCGTATGGTTGTGTTTCATGTATTTAGATGCGTCGCGAACATCTAATTTGTTAATCTCTTGCTAAACGAGAGTGGATCTTGAGATTTAGAACTTGCCATGCTAGCATAGGATAGGTTGATGTTTTAACATCATGATTTGTGGCGTAAATAGAGATATTATGCTGCCCTTTGTGATCTAAGTGGGTAACTTGTGCTTAAACCTTTATGTTTTCAAATTCTATAGAGATATAGGGTCTAAACATATTTGGTGTCTACCCATCTTCTATCTCTTTTATGGATGCATGCGTAGTTTGGTATTAGTATACCGAGAGGTAGCTTTTACTTGTTTCGTGTTATCTGATCAGATATCAAAACCATCACATGTATTGATTAAAGGCAACGACTCTAAGTGAAGTAGATAATGAAGTTAGGATCCCATGTTTTTATTCTTAAAAGTAATCCAGATTTAATTCTCAATAGTTAATTAGTTTTTACTTTGCATCTTAGCTTAATTTAGTTAATTAAAATCTCAATTTATTTATTGTCTTAGCAGTGAATTAAAAGCATACATTGTTGAATAGGTGCATTTATTGAAAAGAACCATAACCTGATCCCTGTGGGAACGAATTTGGACTTAACCTTATATATTACTTGTGACCACGTACGCTTGCGTGATTTAGTGCAAACAATGAGACAAAAGTAAAATAAAATAAATACTGAAGATGAACTTCAAGAAACTACATGCAATTTAATACTCTATTTTCATGGGTCAGGGATCGTTTAGTGTTCTATGTTGTTCGCCATTGGGATGGTGTGCTTTCATGTTGAAAAAATATTAGCCTCTGATTTAAATCTTTTATTAGGTTTATACGACCTCCATGTTTCAAAATTAATACAAATTGCTTGCTAGAGCAGGAAACAGAGTATAAGAGGCATGTAGTTTAATGGCTTTGAGTCCCTGGAGTGGTTAACATGTAACTTTTTTAGTTTTCAATTTAAACTTTTAAACCATCTAATAAGCATTACTATTTTAATTATTTGGATACATTAAAAGTTTTAGTTTGGCTGTTGTTGTCTTCTGGGTACTGACTATACCCTTCACGTGGGAGTTTTTTGGTAGAAAAAAAGTTGTACTTGTGGCATGCTTAGTTCTTCAAACAATTTTATTAGAACATGGAACAAAGTGTGTATCAGGTTAAGTTTCACGAAACCAACTAGAATTACAGATTGATGCTGTTAACCCATGTAATGTGGAAAATATAAATTGCTATTGGTTATAAAACTGGCTTTCTCATAAACCTTTAAAAAGGAAAAGTTGAATTGCTATTGGTTCTTAAACTGGCTCCCTCAGAAACCTTAAAAAAGTTTACATGTTTGCCATTACTTTTATTTTGATGTGGTGGTATTAATAACTTTTAAGAGTGCAGTTCAATGTGAATTATATACATCTACCAATCTTTTTCTTTTTTGGTCATATCACTATTATATAAAAATGTAGTTAACATTTTTACTTCTTATGGTTTAATCTTCTCTCCCGGTTTCGGCATTTATAATATTTGGTTCAACATGCCTTCATATGATGAATGTTGACCTGGATGAAATAGCTTATATGATTTCTCACAGTCGTCGAACAATTATCAGGTGTGCATTTTTAAGGCCTCCTAAATTTTGTTGTCGGCCAGTTAAATCCTTAATTTAAGCCTTACTATGATTTGGGCATTTGACTTACAAAAGGCATTGTCTACAAGTGTATGTATGTTTTACAAGCTTTCCAATACTATTTATAAGTATTTGTCATTAACCTTTAATAGAGGCATGTACATGTATTCATAATTTAGACTTTATCAAATTTAAATTGTGGAATTTTTAGTTCATAAAAATAATATTATAATTTGGACACACCGTATTTACATTACATTTATATGTATTTTACTTTTAGTGTCTAAATATTACTCTCCACGGACATAACTTTAGATCTTAAACAAGTCGAGTCAAGTGGCATATATATGTCTGAAGGTAAATCTTATGTGAGAAGCATGGCTCATGTTAATTTCCATTCCAAACTGCTGCTACTGGAAATAAAATATAAAATAGAATCTCAAATACTTATGGGTTGTTATTTAAATAGCTAAGGAGTTGTCCATTTGTGTACTTTTCTGATGTTACTGAGTAATGTAGACATAACATTATAAATATTTGACATCGGGTAGGACATGGACTCCTATCATGGAGACTATGATACAACAACCTTTGTCCAAAGATGTGCTTCATGATCCTATGAAAGAGATTGGTGAAAGATATCCCAAATGGTTGGAAGATCATAAAGTTACGTTAAGCAAGGAAGAGTATGATCGATACTTCCATCAACATGAACTCATAAAAGAACTAAATGGAGTTTACGAAACCGAGCCAGGAAACTTCAACGAGATTTTTGCGCTCATGCAGAAAATGCGGGAGTGCGGCCAACCTCCTGATGATATTGGTGATATTGTGCAAGAGCTTGCTTCTGATTTTGATATATCTACTCTTGGCCAATTGTAAGTGCTTAATTATCATGTTTCTTTTAGTTATTTTAAGTTAAATCATAATTTTTAAACACTGGCTTGGTGTATGATAGAGGTTTATACGATTACAGCATGAATATTGAACAGGCAAACCTCTCGCCCATGTTATAGGTGTTGAGTGATTACAACGAGATAATATTGGGAAAACAGTGCTAGGTTTTATAGTCTTTGGCACCATTTTTGCTGATTATTATGGGCTACAGTACCCATTTTGTAATGTGATTGAAGATATTAAGTTGAGTTATGGAGTCTAGGAAATAGGAAAGACCGCCAGAGTCTACGTTTTATGGAAAATAAATTTTTCCAGTGACTAGGTTCATGGCAAAGAAATTCTTGGTATTTCTTCTTATAATTAGTATTACATACTGTTAAATATAATTGATGTGTTTTAATCAGTGTTTAAGTGTTACAGGGAGTTATCAGAGTTTAGCTGGAAGCAGTCAGAGTTTAGTTAAACTCTGACAGTTGGAAGCTCGACAGAGTTTGTTAAACTCTGTCTGGAGGAAGCGCGTCTACTGTTCAACAATGATTGAAGATTAATTATGGAAGCGATATCTTTGAAGATTGGATAGCTATCAAAGAGATCGAGTTGACATAGGAGACGTGTGACAATCTGTAATTGATATTATTTTATAGCTGATTATTAGGAATATCAATTAGAGATTGTATCGTAGCTGTATGGTATATAAATACAGATAGGTTAACCCTAGAAGGGTATCGATAACGAATTATCTTTATTGTAACCTAGCAGCTCTTTGTGATATTTTACATCACGAAGAGGGTTCGAAATACAAGAAGTTTTTTTAAGTGCATAAACGCTTTTACTTGTTATTCTCTCATACAAAATTGATTATTAATTGTGTATTCGGCCTAAAAAGTGGTATCAGAGCCAATCTGTTACTTTATTACAGGTTAAGATCCAAACACAACAATAATCATGTCAGCAATTCCTCCACCAACACCTACTGTTTCTGAAAAGGCTCCTACTACTGTGAGTCGTTATGAACCAATCAGGGTTCCTATTCTGAGGCCATTAGAGTATGCTATGTGGAAGGTCAAGATGACTATGTTTCTGGAGGCTACAGATCCAGAATATCTTGACAGGATTTATGAAGGCCCTCACAATCCTACAAAGCTATCTGTTGCAGTTGCTGGTGAAACAGCAAAAATGGTTCCAAAGGAAAAGAAGGACATGACTCCTGAAGATCTATCATCAATTGCTAAGGATGCAAAAGTTAGGCATTTACTGCATAGTGCTTTAGACAATGTTATGTCTAATAAAGTCATTAACTGCACCACTGCAAAAGAGATATGGGATGCTCTTGAAGTCAGGTGTCAAGGAACTGCAGCTATTAAGAAGAATAGGAGAAACATACTCACACAAGAGTATGAGCATTTTGAGGCTAAACCTGAAGAGACCATGACAGAAACATTTGATAGATTCTGTAAACTGATTAATGATCTGTCATTGGTCAACAAAGAGTATGATCTAGAAGACTCGAATCTCAAGTTTCTTCTTTCTCTACCTGAAAAGTGGGATGTGAAAACAACCACTATTAGAGACAACTATGATCTTGCTGAAACAGAGATTGATGAAATCTATGGACTGCTCAAAACTCATGAATTGGAAATGGAACAGAGAAACAGGAGATCAAGCAGGAAAGGAAAGTCTGTTCCTCTTAATGTTGAAGAGAAGCCTCAGAAGAAAGAGGCAACAAGAAGGAAAATGAAGGGAAAAGCTTTGGTCATACATTCAGAAAGTGAATCACCAAACTCTGATTATGATTCAAATTCTTCTGAATCATCTGACTCTGAGGATGATGAAGAAGAAATGAGGAAAATGGCTGTGTTAATGGTGAAGACTTTCAAGAAAATGGGCTTCAAGAATTTCAAGAAAGGAAAAAGGTTTTCTAGGGATTCAAATGAAGACAGGAAAAGCTACCAGAAGTCTGATAAGAGAGATTCTAAAGGGAAGAAGGATAAGTCTGAAATTAAATGCTACAAGTGTAAGGAGATGGGTCACTATGCTCCTGAGTGCAAGAAGGGTAAAACTGGAAAGGTACTCTACACTAAAGGCAGAGATTGGGCAGATACTTCAGATTCTGATGAAGAAGTGAACTATGCTCTCATGGCTACTACTGAATCAGAATCCTCTGAAAATCAGGTACCTCTAACTACCTATGCTTATAATATTGATGACATTGCTCAATTAAGAATTTATCTTAAGTCATTGCATATAAGTTATAGGGATCAGACTTTAGAAAATGAGAGGATAAAAGCTGAAAATTCTGAACTTAAAGAAAGAAATAAACTTGTTGAAGAGAAACTTGAAAACATGCAACAAGTTCAGAAAGAGAGAGATGATGCTGTTTGCAAAGAACAGAATTTGCTTCAGAAGTATAAACAACTAGAGTCAGAGTTGGAGGAAGCAAATAATAAAATTAGGACTTGGACTAATTCTGGAAAGGACACTCAACAGATTTTTCAAACAGACACTGTTGGTCTAGGTTATAATGAGGGAGATGAACTTAGATTTCAAAATCAAGTTAAAGTCAGAACTAAATTTGTTCATGGAACCAGTAAATTTTTGTCTGAAAATGAAAAGGAAGCTGTCAAAAATAAACCAGTAAAAACTAGTGTTAAACAGGTTAATATCGGTTCAATGACAGATAAACAACTCAAACATAAACTGAAGGAGTTAAAATCTGTTGAGAAAAAGAAAGTGTCAAACAAGAACAGAAATGGAAAAGTAGGCATCACTTCAGGAAACAAACCAATGCTTGCTAGTTATGCTCCAAGAAAGACATGTCATAATTGTGGTAGTACTAAGCATCTTGCAAATTTCTGCAAGAAAAATAAAAATATAAATTCTTTACCTGAAAAGTCTGAGGTAAAGAAGGATTTTGCTAGAACTAAGCCACAGACTTTATGCACACACTGTGGAAGCACCTGGCATTCCATTTATACTTGCAGAGAATACCATGCTATCTATCATAATTACTATGAACTGAAACCCAATCTGAAATGGGTTAAAGTTGATACTGCAAGTGTAAACACTGATACTGTTAGCTCAAACTCTGATAATGTTAATTCCACTGCAAAAGCTAACAAAGTTAAGAATGCCAAAGGATCCAAGCAAGTCTGGATCCTTAAAACTAATCCTCAGTAATTGTTTGTGATTGCAGGGTAACAGGGAGGCAACCCTAGTCGTGGACAGTGGATGTTCAGGACACATGACTGGAAATAAAGCCCTGCTATCAGAATATGAGGAGAAGGCTGGCCCAAAAGTTTCCTATGGTGATGGCAATATAGGAAGAACATTGGGATATGGCAATATTAATCTTGGAAATGTCATCATCAACAATGTAGCTCATGTCCCAGGACTCAAGCATGACTTGCTATCTGTGAGTCAAATATGTGACAAGGGATATCATGTAGATTTTCAACCTGAATATTGTGAAGTTATCAGCAAATCTACAGGAAAGGTTGTTCTAGTTGGTCACAGGCAAAACAACATTTATGAAATCAAGCTTTTGATAGACTCTGTTGGAAAAGCTGTTTGCCTGTCTACAAGAATGTCTAGTGACGAGAGTTGGAAGTGGCATAAGAAACTCTCACATTTGAACTTGAACAACATCAATGAATTGATCAGAAAGGATCTTGTAAGAGGACTCCCAAAGACCCTGTTAAATGTTGATGGCCTATGTGACTCATGTCAGAAGGCTAAACAAAGGAAGTCATCTTTCAAGAGCAAGACAGAATTTTCTATCACTAATCCCTATCATCTTCTGCATGTTGATCTCTTTGGTCCAGTAAATGTTATGTCTATTGCAAGGAAGAAATATGCTTTAGTCATTGTTGATGAATACACTAGATTCACTTGGGTGTATTTTCTAGCAAAGAAGGATGAAACTGCATCGACTCTGATGGAGCATGTGAAGCTTCTGGACAAAGGATCAAGCAACAAAGTCAGAATCATCAGAAGTGATAATGGAACTGAGTTCAGAAATGCAACAATGGAAGAATTCTGCAAGGACAATGGAGTGAAACAAGAATTTTCAGCACCTGGTACACCACAACAAAATGGTGTAGTTGAAAGGAAAAATAGAACCTTAATTGAAGCTGCCAGAACTATGCTTGATGAAGCAAAATTGCCAACTTATTTCTGGGCAGAAGCTGTTCAAACTGCTTGTTTTACTCAAAATGCAACACTGATCAATAAGCATGGAAAGACACCATATGAGATGGTGAAGAAAAAGAAGCCTAACCTGAAATACTTTCATATTTTCGGGTGCAAATGTTTTGTTTTGAAGACTCATCCAGAACAGTTGACCAAGTTTGAGCTAAAGGCAGATGAAGGAATTTTTGTTGGCTATCCACTGTCAACAAAGGCATTCAGAGTTTACAATCTGAGAACTAAAGTGATCATGGAATCTATACATGTTTCTTTTGATGATAAGAAGATAACTGGACTTGAAGACAAAGATGAATATGATCAACTGAACTTTGAAAATGAAGTTTTAAACTTTGATGAAGGAAACTCTGATGAAACAATTCTGACAGACTCTGTTGAAACAAACTCTGAACCTCTACTGGTAAATTCTGGAGAAACTTCTCAGTCACAACAAAGGGAAGAACCAGTTGAGGGGGAGCATGATCAAGATGAAGACTCAAACACTGATACTGAGTCAACTGAAAAATCTGGATCAAACTCTGAAGCTTCAAACTCTGAAAATTCAAATTCTGACTCTGGGCAGTCAAGTTCAGGGGGAGTCTCAGAAAACGAAGATAGATCACAACAAAATCAGGAGAGCATGGATCAAGGGGGAGGATCACATGCTGATAGAAGTCATTTGCCTTCTGCTAGGAAATGGACTAAATCACATACACCTGATTTGATAATTGGTGATCCAGATGCAAAAGTAAAGACAAGAAGTGCTACTGCAAGTGAATGTCTGTTTCATGCATTCTTGTCTAAAAATGAACCAAAGAAAGTGGAAGAAGCTCTTCAAGATGCAGACTGGATAACAGCAATGCAGGAAGAGTTAAATGAATTTGAAAGGAATGAAGTTTGGACACTTGTACCAAGGCCAAAGAACAGATCTATTGTTGGTACTAAATGGGTTTTCAGAAACAAGACTGACAGTGAAGGTGTTATCACAAGGAACAAGGCTAGACTGGTAGCAAAAGGCTATTCACAGCAGGAAGGAATAGACTATGATGAAACATTTGCTCCAGTAGCAAGATTGGAGGCAATCAGAATTTTTCTAGCATATGCCTCTCACAAGAAATTCAAAGTGTTCCAGATGGATGTGAAAAGTGCTTTTCTGAATGGAAAGCTTGAAGAAGAAGTGTTTGTTGAACAACCACCAGGATTTGTGGACCCCAAATATCCAGATTATGTCTACAGGCTAGATAAGGCACTATATGGACTTAAGCAGGCACCAAGAGCATGGTATGAGACACTTGCTCAGTTTCTTCTAGAAAGTGGATTCAATAGAGGAACAATTGACAAAACTCTGTTTTATTTCAATCAAGGAAGTGACCTCCTTTTAGTTCAAATTTATGTTGATGACATCATCTTTGGGTCTACTAATGATAAACTCTATAAGAAGTTTGCCAAGCTCATGCAGTCCAGATATCAAATGAGCATGATGGGAGAGCTTAGTTACTTTCTAGGCCTACAGGTGAAACAAACAGAAGATGGAATTTTCATAAATCAAGAAAAATACACCAGAAATCTTCTCAAGAAATTTGGTATGCTTGACTGTTCATCTGCATTAACTCCCATGGCAACAGCAACTAAATTGGACAAAGACACAGGAGTTTCAGTGGATATGACAAACTACAGGGGCATGATAGGTTCTCTTCTATACTTGACAGCTAGTAGGCCTGACATCATGTATGCAACCTGTCTTTGTGCAAGGTTTCAGGCAGATCCTAGAGAGCCACATCTGACAGCTGTGAAAAGAATCTTCAAGTATCTCAAAGGCACCATATCATTAGGTCT
The DNA here is from genome assembly GCA_036435485.1 of Saposhnikovia divaricata. Taxonomy (NCBI): domain Eukaryota; kingdom Viridiplantae; phylum Streptophyta; class Magnoliopsida; order Apiales; family Apiaceae; genus Saposhnikovia; species Saposhnikovia divaricata. Next base: position 91,405,348 of record CM071596.1, read on the forward strand.
GTGGTACCCCAGAGAATCAGATTTCAAGCTACTTGGGTATTCTGATGCAGACTTTGCAGGCCGCAAGGTAGACAGAAAGAGCACTAGTGGAAGTTGTCAATTTCTTGGTGACAGACTTGTTTCCTGGTACAGTAAGAAACAGAAATCAATCTCCACATCTACAGCTGAAGCAGAGTATATTGCAGCTGGTAGCTGTTGTGCACAGATCTTATGGATGAAGAATCAATTGCTGGATTATGGATTGAGGTACAGTAATATCCCTATTTACTGTGATAATCAAAGTGCTATTGCTATGACAGGTAATCCAGTACAGCATTCAATGACCAAGCACATCAGCATAAGGTACCACTTCATCAGAGAACATGTGGAAGAAGGAAATATTGAACTACATTTTGTATCTACAGAACAACAGCTTGCAGATATCTTCACTAAACCATTGAGTGAAGCTACATTTACAAGGCTGGTCAATGAACTAGGAATGGTCTCTGGTTCTGACTAGAAATGTTGGTTAGATTCAAACTTTACTTATGTGATGTATTAATCATATTTCCTGATTGGTTAAATGCTAAGTGAACTCTGTTGATTAAACTCTGTTATGCATACTTGAAAGGCAGAGTGTGTAAACTTGTAACTCAAACTAAAGGAAAAGATACTTAACCAGAAGACAATCAAGAACAAGAAGTCACAAGAAATCAACACTAAATGAAGACAAGGTAATTGATACAATTCAACATGTTAACCATGATCAATCCAAGAAGAAATCATTGAGAGAAGTTCAAGTCAAAGTTGTTCATGCCTCAGTGATTTGAAAAGCCAAGAATCAAGATCATAACTATCAGTATCAATAAGACCAATTGATTTCAAGTGAACAAGAAGGAAAGCAAATATTGGAAAGCCACATTACTAATTGGATATGGTAACTTATTCAAGAAGCAAAAACCCTATCAAGACTAGTCACTTATGAACCAGACCGTTGCATCAAGTGTCAGGACATTGATAGCAAGTTTATGTCAGTAATAAAGATCCATATTCAAGAGCTTAGTGAAGAACAAAGAAGACATGAAGATATCACAAGTTCAAGATGTGCATTGAAGTTTCAAGTTGAAGACCAGAATATTTTCTAAGTACTAAATATTTTAGATGACCAAGTAGAAGTTTCTAAGTAGAAGTTCTACTTAGAAATTCGAGATGGCTAAGTAGAAATTCTCAAGTAGAAGTTCTACTTAGAGTGCAGCTTCAACATGACACATGGCATCTTCTGATTGGCAGATTTCCAAGCTTTCAAGATAAGGCAAGATTTATGTGGACATCATTGGGCCACGTATATCTTAGTCTTTGAAGACTACAGGACATAGATTACATGTAGTATAAATAGAAGTACTTGTGTAATGTTTTAAAGAGTGAGCAATTCTTGAGAAAAACACAAGAGAAAAAGAGAGGGTGCATTCACAGAGCTTAGTATCATTCACTTCTCTCTGAACTTCTGTTATACTTTGTAATGAATGTTGTAGCAACCCTTTCAAGTTATATATAAGACATATATTCCTTGAATCTGTGTGTTCATTTATTGCATCGTATTTATTGCTTCTCATATTCGAAAAGTTGTATTCACCCCCTCCTCTACAACACATTTGGACCTAACAATTGGTATCAGAGCTTTATGTTTAACATACAAAACATAGATCCTTGTGTTTGGTAGAAGAATCGTGAGTTTTCATTTTCTAGATCTACTTTTCATTTTCTCGAAAAGTGAGCTTTAATTCGTTTGTAGTGAAAACTCATCCGAAAAAATTATTTAAATACTCCAGGTGTGATTATTTAGCTTGGATGTATTTTAATTAATTTTTGTAAATTAATCTGGGTACTTTCATATTTGGTGTTCTTGAGTGTTCATCATCTGTTCTTATCAAAGAAGACAACCCAACAACATTTTGATCTCCTTCTCAAACAGAAAAATAGTAAAAGAATAAAAAGGTGTTTTTGGACTTTGTGATTTGCATTATTCACGGCCGAAAGTGAACAAGACATATTCATTACCTAGCACGTGGGTTAGGTGGGTTAGGTGAGTAAAGCATTCAAAGTCAAAAGGTGTTAAAGAGATAATATTGTTTATTCAATATTAAAGTAATCTGCAGAAAAATTATTCTAAGGACAAAAGTTCTACATAGAATTTCTACTTGAGAATTTCTACATAGAATTTCGACTTGGACAATTTCTACTTGGTGAATTTCGACTTGAGCAAAATTTCTACTTAGAGAAATTTCGACTTAGGCAAAAGTTCTACATAAATATTCTACATAGCCTAGTCTTGGGTACTTAGAAACTTTTAGTGACCAGAATTGAAATGGCTCCTAAAAATGCATTCAAGATCCCAATGTTCAACCGAGATCACTATGAAGAATGGGTTTTCAGAATGAGACTATATCTAGAGACTGTTAACCCTGAATATCTGGAAGTCATTGACAAGGGTAAATTTGTTCCTATGGTGGTTATTCCTGCACATACGGAAGGAGGGGTGGTTATAGCACCTCGGTCTGAGCCCAAAAAGGCAGCGGACTTTTCGGATGCTGACAAGGAACAAATAGCTTGTGATACTGCCGTTCGACAAACCTTGATGGAATCTCTTGATCATGAAATGTTCAACATAGTCAAAGGTCTGACTACAGCGAAGAAGATTTGGGACAAGATAGAAGTTGTCATGGAAGGATCTGCAGAGGTCAGAAGCAACAAGACACTAATACTCAAGATTGAGTATGACACCTTTAGAATAAGGAAAGGAGAAGGCATAACAGATGTCTACCTACGATTCAGTCAGTTGGTATTGGATTTGAATCTGAGAGGTGTAACTCTCCCCATGGTTGAGACTAATACGAGATATCTGAGGAACCAGCCAAAAAGCATTGAACATAGGGTCTACGCAATAAGAGAAACCAGAGATTTGCATACAACTTCTCTGGAAGAATATTATGGAATATTAAAGACCTATGAGCTGGAAACACTTCAAGATCAAGCATGGGACAATGATTCAAAGGGAAAAGAAAGTGCATCAGGATTAGTTGCTGATGAGGAAGAGTCTAAGAAGGCAATGGTTGTAGCAAAGCCTAAATCATCAATTGCACCACATCAAGTTGATAATGATGACGAGTGCGCATCTGACAGTGATGATGACTACTACACCCAAGAAGAGCTGGACAACATGGACGATAGTGTCGTGGCATACATGGCAAGGAAGTTCAGCAACATGAGATTTAGAAAGAGCAACCGACCACAGAGAAATTCTTCATCTTATTATCGGGCTGCTAGGGGTGGTGGTAGTTCGTCAGGCTACAAAGGAAAAGGCAAGAATACCAGCTACAAATCTCCCTTGGATTTCAAAATGAAGTTCAAATGCTATAATTGTGGTGAAGCTGGACACTTTGCCTCGGACTGCAAAAAGCCTAAACAGACTTATCCAAAAGAGACATATGAAGCCCTCAAAAGCATGTATGAAGCACTGGTGAAGGAAAGACATGGAAAACGAGCTTTATTGCTGACAGAAGGAAGAGCTTGGGATGATTCAGATGAGGAAGATGTTACTCATGTAGCAAACTTTGCCCTCATGGCTGAGACATCAGAGGAACCAGAGGTACCAGTTCTGACTCTTAAAGTAGAAATGTCTATTGATGATTATAAGGAACAGAACGGGGCTCTTAGTGAAGAAATCTATATGTTGTGCAAAAGCCTAGACTCTTCTCAAAAGGAACAGAAAACACTTGTTGCCAAATGCAGAATGCTTGAGGCAAAAGTGGAAGAGCTAGAGGCTGCTTGCACTGTAGATACTTCCCTAAGAGACTTTATTAAATCTCTGGAACACAAGCTCGTCCTTAAGGAAGAAGTAGAAGCATGTCTTAGGAACAATCTAGCTGAGTTAGAAACAAAATGCGAAGCTTACAAACTAGCTGCTAGTAAAGTGTATGTAGATAATGACACATTTAAGAAGATAACTGGAGTAGGTATAGGACTTGATTATTCTGACCTTCCTAAAAAAGAAGGAAAGAGACCTATTGATCCTAGTTCCAGTGACCTTAAAAAGGAAACACCTAGAATTCTTAAATCGGCTGTCAAACCTATCTACAAACATCTTGTTCCTAGAATAGAAGAAGAAGAGACTGAATTGATAGCTAGATATGAGATTGAGATGGAAGATCGCCAGAGAGAACAACCTATAACTCCTATTAAACAAGTGAAAATCAATTTCCCTAGAGATGAATCTAGACTGGGATTAGGAGCTAAGGCTGTTAAACAACAAGGAAAGAGAGAGAAAGGCATAAAAGAGGTTAAGGCTGAACGAATAAAGAAAGCATGTTATCATTGTAAATCTACTGAACATCTTTCTTATGCATGCAAAGCAAACATGAATGTTCCTGCTGCACATGCCATGCCCACCACACATACAATGAATAATCTGCATCAGAATCATGCACAGTGTGGTCAACCTAATTGTATGCCATGCACTTTTAATATCATGCAAACTTTTGTGCATTTAATGAATGCATCTAGCCAGTCATGCTCAAATACTGTTGCTAGTTCAAACATCAAGAAAAAGTATGGGAGAGCCAAGACTGTCAGTCCTCCTAAAGTTAGGAGTGACAAACCTTCTCCTAATACTGACAAATCTGTCAAGTCTGAGAAAGGAAAGGAGATAGTCGAAAGCTCTATTAATGTGAAGAAAAGTGCATCTCCTGTTGTTAAATCTGTTGATTCTCGATCTTATCGAAAAGCCGGGCCCAATCAAAGTTGGGTTCCGAAGAATGTCTAATCAATCTGTCATTGCAGGGCATTAAGCAGAATAGAAATAAAGTTATATGGGTGCTAGACAGTGGAGCATCGAGGCATATGACTGGAAACAAGTCCCTGCTTACAGAGTTGGTTATGAAGGCTGGCCCTTATGTTACCTTTGGAGATGACAGCATAGGTGTGACAAAGGGATATGGCAAACTGAAAACTGGCAATGTCATCATTGAAGATATTTCCTATGTTGAGGGACTGAAGCACAATCTGTTGAGTATCAGTCAATTCTGTGACAAAGGTTACGAAATTGTATTCAACAAGAAAGGTGTATCAATCACTCACATCAAGGAAGGCTCACTAGCTTTGAGAGGAGTTCGAAAGGCAGATCTTTTTGTTGCAGATATGGATTCAGCAAATCAGAATGAGGTCACCTGTTTCTACAGCAAAGCCTCGGATGATGAAAGCTGGTTATGGCACAAAAGGTTATCTCACTTAAACTTCAAAACGATGAATGCTCTCGCGAGGCGAGAATTGGTGAGAGATCTACCCCAAATGGAGTTCGCTCCGAAAGGACTCTGTGAAGCTTGTGAAATGGGAAAGTCGAAGCGAGCATCGCATAAAAGCAAAGAAATTTCTAGTATTACTGAGCCTCTACAACTTCTTCATATGGATTTGTTTGGCCCAGTGAATGTCCTATCTTTGTCTAGGAAAAGATATGCATTGGTAATCGTGGATGACTTCTCCAAATATACATGGGTATTGTTCGCAATGACGAAAGACGAAGTACCTTTCTTAATCATTGATCACATCACTCAAATTGAGAATGTTTCAACACTTACTGTGAAGACGATTAGATCAGACAATGGCACTGAATTCAAAAACGCAGTGCTGAATGACTTCTGTGTATCTAAAGGAATACGTCGTCAGTATTCAGCCCCGAGAACTCCACAGCAAAATGGAGTAGTTGAAAGGAAGAATAGAACTTTGGTTGAAGCAGCAAGAACTTTGTTGTATGATTCAAAACTTCCTTTGTATTTCTGGGCCGAAGCAGTGAGTACCGTTTGTTACACTCAAAATAGAACCTTGATCATAAAAGATAAAGAAAAGACACCATGTGAATTAATGAACAACAGAAGACCAACAATCAAATACTTTCATGTCTTCGGAGCAAAATGCTATGTGCTTATAGATGATGAAAATCTAGGCAAGTTTGCAGCAAAAGCTCGTGAAGGAATCTTTGTTGGTTACTCTACAGATGTGGTGGCAGCTTATAGAGTGTTCTTAGTGAATGATCGAAAAGTGACTGAAAGCTACAACGTCAGATTCGACGATACCAAACTCTCATCAATTTCAAGAGATTCTAGTGAACCTGAGTCCCTAAAATTTCAGAATCTGGACTTAGAAGATCTTGAAGATGAACCTGAGTTGGTTGTTCCATTAAATGTTCCAAGTGTACATGAAGAACCTGAGTCTAGTGAACAGGCTAATTCTACAAGATCAGGAGAGACTTCTTCAGTACGAACCGGCAACAACTCAGGGGGAGTAAATAGCAGCTCAAGGACTACTGTTCAAGGCTCGAGTCGAGTTGACTCTAGTTCTGTAGGAGCTGGCACTAACTCAGGGGGAGTTAGTGAAAATAATCAAAGTAGTCAGCACCACAACTCAGAAAGTTAAGCTGAATCATCAAGACAATTTCCAGGAGAACGGGTATGGAATAGAGACCATCCGTTTGAGTTAATTATTGGTGATCCAGATGCTGGTGTGACTACTAGAAGAACTGCAAGAGCTGACCTGGCTAATATTTCCTTATATTCTGGGTTCTTATCCAAGCTTGAACCTAAAGAAATAGAAGAAGCTCTTGGTGATGCTGATTGGGTGATTGCAATGCAAGAGGAACTCAATCAGTTTGAAAGGCAGAAAGTTTGGAAACTGGTACCCCGACCAAAGAACATATCAGTAATTGGAGCTAGGTGGGTATTCAGAAATAAACTGGATGAAACGGACTTGTAACACGAAACAAGGCTCGTTTGGTTGCAAAAGGTTATTCTCAGTGAGAAGGAATTGATTATGATGAAACCTATGCACCGGTTGCAAGACTTGAGGCAGTCAGGATGTTCTTGGCATTTGCAGCACATAAGAACTTCAAGGTTTTCCAGATGGATGTGAAAAGTGCCTTCCTGAACGGAGAGTTAGAAGAAGAGGTGTATCTGGAACAGCCGCCTGGCTTCATTGATCCAGAACATGTAGATTTTGTGTATCTTCTCTTCAAATCTGTCTATGGCCTCAAGCAATCCCCAAGACGATGGTATGAAACCCTATCTTTATTCTTAATTGAAAATGGTTTTACTAGGGGAGTAATTGATAAAAAATTGTTCTATAAAGTTGTGAGAAATGACTTAATACTTGTTCAAGTATATGTGGACGATATTATTTTTGGGTCATCAAATGAGCGCTTGTGCGAGAAATTTGCCAAGCTAATGCAGGAAAAATATGAGATGAGCATGATGGGAGAGCTGTCCTTCTTCCTTGGATTACAGATCAGTCAGAGAAAAGATGGTATCTTTATCTATCAATCCAAGTACGTCAGAGATTTACTCAAGAAGTATAATCTAGAAGATGCATCAACAGCTAAGACTCCCATGGCAACAGCCACGAAGCTTGATGAAGACAAATCAGGTAAATCAGTTGACATCACAAGCTATCGAGGTATGATTGGCTCACTCCTCTATTTAACTGCAAGTAGACCCGATATAATGTTCGCAACTTGTTTATGTGCAAGGTTCCAAGCGGATCCTAGAGAATCACATCTCGTAGCCGTCAAAAGAATTTTTAGGTATCTCAAGGGCACACCAAATCTAGGGATTTGGTACCCAAGAGATACAGGTTTTAATTTAATTGGCTATTCGGATTCAGACTATGCAGGTTGCAGGATTGATAGGAAAAGCACATCTGGTGCTTGCCAATTTCTTGGCAGAAGATTGGTGTCCTGGCAAAGTAAAAAGCAACATACAGTATCTACTTCTACTGCTGAAGCTGAGTACATTGCTGCTGGAAGCTGTGTAGCTCAAATACTGTGGATGAGGAACCAATTGAAGGATTATGGCATGGAGCACAAGTAAATTCCAATTATGTGTGACAACACAAGTGCCATTGCCATAACCAACAATCCTGTAGATCACTCAAGAACCAAGCACATCGACATAAGGTATCATTTCATAAGAGAACATGTCGAGGAGGGGACTGTGGAGCTACATTTTGTGCCCACAATGCAACAAATTGCAGATATTTTCACCAAACCTCTTGATGAAGTAACATTCAATAGATTGGTTGGTGAATTGGGAATGCTTAACACAAGTTAGTAAAGCCTTCTATCTGTAAAATCCATGTTTATGTTTGTATGTACAAGCTACTCAATCATTATGTGCTTAGACTTTAAAATGCCTAATTAATGATTGTTATAGGTTGCATATAGTGTGTTTTTGCATAAATTCCTTGTGTTTTAAGTGTCTTTTATAGCACAAATCTGTGAATTTATGCTTGTTAAATTGCATGATCATAGGGGGAGTTAAATTCATAATATTCTAAATATTGCATGATTGTTAGATGAATTTACCTGTGAGTTTCATGTAATTAGAGGCCTTAGAATTAAAAAACTTCAAAATTTTGAGTTAGGTTCTATCTCGAAACTCATCTAGAAATTCGACTTGAATTTCGACTTAAGCTGTCAGAGTGAAGTTTTTGAAAAATTCTAAGTCTGGGAAGAATTTCGAGTTGGCTATCTCGAAATTCATCTCGAAATTCGACTTAGAATTCGAGTTCGAGTTACCAGTGTGCCTAGTTCTATCTTCAAAATATTCGAGATAAAGTCTATCTCGAATTTTATCTCAAAAGTTGAGATGAGGTTTCCATTAAGGGAATATTTTGAAAAGAACTGAGAATTAACTTCGAGTTAGTCTATCTCGAAACTCAACTCGAATTTCGACTTGATGTTCGAGATAGAGTGCTCAGTTAAGCTAAAGGGAATTTTTCGAGTTACACTCCTAACTCGAAACATATCTTGAATTACCCTGTACTTTTTGCTTCAAGGGGGTATTTTGGAAAGAATGAGATTAACTTCGAGTTAGTCTATCTCCAAACTCAACTCGAATTTCGACTTGATGTTCGAGATAGAGTTCTTAGTCTATCTCGAAACTCAACTCGAATTTCGACTTGATGTTCGAGATAGACTTCTAACTCGAAAAGTATCTTGAATTTTCCCTGTTTTTCTTAAGAGGGGAATTTTCCAAGTTTACTACAAGTTAATAATGTTCGAGATAGGATTTCCCTATAGTTTTTGCTGTAAAATTGGTTAAAGTGCCTTCTTGTGTTTATTTGTTCGAGTTAACCTCTATCTCGAACTTCATCTCGAAGTTCGACTTGATGTTCGAGATAGAGATGTTCGAGATAGAAATGTTCGAGATAGAGTTCGACTTAGGTGTTCCCTGTATGGACTTGGTAATTTTTACTCTTTTTAACAGGGACATTTTTGTCATTTCACATTCATCTATATATACATCTCTAACTCGATGCCTAATTCACTTTACCTAATTTCATTTTCACAGCAGCCGTTTCACAAAAACAGTGCGATTTCACAGACTTCATACTATTAACCCGTGTTTTTGTGATTAATCTCATACTAATCACGAATTACTGCCAAACTTTTGACTGATATTCACTGTGTTATCATTAATCATTGTGATACTGTGTTTTGTAACCGCATATACACACGCATATACATACACACGAACATATATTGTTTGTGTAACTGTTCAAAACACGATTTCGTATTCTCCATACACACACACGATTTCACTGATAAACACAAAAATATTCATCCTCTTTGAATATTCAGATTTAGTAATTGGCAACTGTTCATATCCCGTAGTTTAAATTTTCAGATTGTCTTTTGATATTCTCGAAAAATTAAAAGGGATAAAACTGATTAATTCGTACATTATTTGTTTTTCTCAATTAAAAAAAATTCACATCCTTTAAAGAAAAACATTTAATCAAAATGGCTCACCAATTTTCACTTGCTAAAAACAATTTTTATAATATTTCTACGGAAATTGGTGATCAACTCCCGCGGTTTAAGTTTTGGATACGATTTCTCAATTTGTACTCCAAAGCTAGCCATGCTTTTACTGCTAAACCTACACTAGTACATGATGCTTTACAGCAATTATGGACTAGTGCGGTTACTTTTGGGAGCAAATCAACCCCCTTCGGTTTCAGGTTTACCTTAGCGGGTCAGGAATATGAGGTGACTGAAGAGATTGTCAACAGAGTTCTGGGATTCCCAATTAAAGATGCTTATGATCCAGAACCTACAGCTACAGAACGCCTCAGATTCTTTGAAGAAATTGGATGTTATCCTCCGAAAGGCCCAATCACAGGAAATATCCAAAAACAATTCTTCCATGTGGAATGGAATTACTTTTTCGAGGCCATCACAAGATGCTTTCGGGCACGCGAAAAAGATTTTCATCAAATTCCAATTCCAATGCAAACCTTTGCAGTTGCCCTAGCAAGAGAACTGGATATAAATTATGGACGCATCGTTCTCTCTGAGATAGTGGCCTCAATGGGATCTCTTGCAAGCAGAGACCTCACTACAGCTGATGTTGTCTGCTGGTTTCCTCGGTTCCTACAAATGCTCATTAATGACTTAATACCGAAGGATGCTCTTGCTGTTAGACAGAGATTTTCCGGAAGCCCAACATCTGCATCGCTAGGGATGGGCACTAAGTCACTTTCAACCATTGCTAATCAGGATAAACATCAAGGTAAACCGATGTCAATTCCTGAAAATATACAAATGTGGCTTAGATATGATGCAGGAGTTACCAATTTGGAGGCATCATCACAAGTTTCTTCACATGCTCAAAATCCATCTGTTCATGCTGAGGCATTTGATGAGATTCCTGATGAGGAAAGCGATGATGCACAAGGTAATCAATCAGGTAATCTCTCCCTGCATACTATTCATTCCTCCTCCTATGTATCTGATTCCGTGACCCAAGAGACTGCTAACCCGCAGGATCTATCCCAGGGTGAGAGCTACATTTCTGAGTCCAATACACATTCTTATTCTCTTTCACCCTTGTTAACGGAAGTCAGAAAGCCAGCACGTGTATATGTAGAAGATGATGAGGAGAATGAACCCGAAGAGCAGCAACTTATTCGAAAGAAAGCCAAACTTTTCCACGCTGCTACTTCACAACCACAGTCAAACCCTAGTGTGTCACACGCAACCACTCCACCTCACGAGAGTGGTTCTCCCTTTAAACAGTCTACACATAGGGATTTTGATGACAATTATGTACCTTTTGATGATCCTGTTGCTTCAAAAGGACATGGAGTTTTAACAACTTCAGCCGTACCTTCACCGGTACGTACTGATGCTGCAAAGAGGATCGGTTCTAATGTCGTACAAGAACACTTTGCAGCCGCTCAGCCTGAGATTCCAACTCAGGATATAACAGACATAGATCCCATAACTGCCAATTATTTTGCTTATCAAATTTCTGTAGGTACTGCTTCATATTTCGGATCAATAATTGAAGACATACACGAGCGTGAGACAAGGAGTGTGTGTGAGAGGTTAGGGAGAGAGGGACCTTCATTTTCAAGGCCCGAAACCGAGCGCCAAATACCAACAGAACGAGTATTAGAGCGAGGTCACCTAAACCAAACACCGTCCCTTAACATTGAAAATCTTGATACGCGTATGACTTCTATGGAAAATCAGATGAGGCAGTTCGGACAGACGATGGGGCAGTTCGGGATGAATATTGGAAACAATCAAAGGGCTCTAGACGACTACGCAGCAAGAATGGCAAGTCAAGCTACAGCTTTTGATGATTTGACAAATAAGGTCAATGACTTGGGCCATGCTGGTGGTGTCTTGGGAAGCACTCTCAATGAGAGGATGGGGGCATTGGAGTCTACAATGCATACAATGGCTGTGGAAATCAGTAGAATGATGTTCGCAGTCAGGAGTTTTGTGCCCCCGGAGTGCTTCGAGTCACAACAACCTCCCCCCGATGCTGGTGCAGGTGGTGCTAGTGGAGCGGGAGCCTCTGGTTCTGGTTTTGGAGGTTCCTATGCAGCTGGTGGATCTGAAGACCAAGGTGGAGCTCAGGATAACTCACCTAAGGGGGAGAGTGGAAAGGAGACGAGACAGCAGGCAGTTCACATCGAAGAAATTGAAGAACCCGCTGCTCTTGTCAAGGAACCAGAATTTGAGCCGTCTGTTGATGAAGAGGCTCTGAGGATGAGAAAGGGTAAGGCAGTAATGGTTGATGAACCATTTGTTGACCTGAGTCATCAGGAAACAGTACAGGAGGTACTTGACTCAGATTCTGACATGGAAGACGTACCGTTGGCACACGCTATAAAAAGATCTTTGAAGGAACAAGGTGGAGGTGCTGGGATGTCTTCCGGAATGCCTGAAGAATTTCCTGTTGATGAGGAAACCCTTAAAGCTCAACAGTTAGCCTTGGAACAAGCTCAGTTCCATAAAATGAAGATGATGCAAGAACATGCTGCGTTCCTAGAAAAGAAGGTGGAGCTACAAGGGAAGCAGTATGATCATGAGCTTGCAAGGCTAGTTGATCCTCAAGTTGATCTGGACAAACGAAGGATAGGGCAGAAATGGGATGAAGCAAGGAAGATAATGATGGGACCATGTGCGAAAGGAGTTCATAACAAGGATGCAGATGATCTGTTCTACAACTTGAATTTGCAGAATCCAATGACTGGGGACTATATAAATGCTTTGAAGAGATTAATTTCTAAAGTCAGGGTTGGATACAATGCAAATCTTAAGGAGTGGCAGGTTATCTTGTCTTTGGTAGAAGGAGTCCCAACATCTTTCCTATATGTGGATGACCAATTCATAATGAGAAGATCTGCGTCAGAGTTGTTCTTGCTAGCGACTAAAATTCAATACTCTCAATCTGAGGAGCTAAGCATTCTGTACAGGGATCAGTTAATGCAGCTAGCAGAGGACAAGGGTCCAGAATTCTCAGCATATCCAATTTTTGTCCGGATGGTAGTTGACGGAAAGATGAAGAGGGTTAGCATGGAGGAAAATGATCTAATGGAGCTTTTAGTAGAATCTCTCAAAGCTGTCTGTAGACAAATGATGAGTAAGGGATTCGCTTCTGAGCTTAAAGATAAATCCGTGAAGATCATTGAAAGAGTTATATTCAAGAAGAGCAATGAGGTGTGGAAGTGTGATGTCATTGCTCCAAACCCTCTTGATGACGTGAAGATTGAGCCGAAGCTGATAGAGAAGAAATGGAATATTCTTCAAGCCATGAAGAATGTAGATGAAGCTCTGACTCTTCCTTCTGGAGCACTAGAACAAGGAGAAATAAGGGAGGCTATTGGTGTTCCAGGAAGTGATAGTGTATACTGGATACACGCTTATGTTGAAGATACAGCTGATGCCTTAGTGTTCATAGATGCAGACCAGAATCAAACAATCTTGCATATGAGTAGACAATGGCTGCTACGGACTCAAGATGCTGCATTTCTGGAGAGAGTATTATATGTATTCAAATGGGGCGAAGTGGAAGATAAGTTTGTTGAAGAAAAGCAGAGACTCATGAGTTACCTGTCTGAGATAGTGGTGGAAAAGAAGCGAATGGAGCGAGATGCGGCTAGTGTCCACAATACTAACCGTGTCAAAAGCTACCCCAAGATGATCTATTGTCAGTTTAAAGCTAATAAAACACATTGGAAATCTCAGCTCATAATGAAGAACTTTGAGGATATTCCAAAGATCAGGACAACTCAGGAGGTGGACAAACTCAGAAGGCTTTTCAAACATCCTTATCCAGAGCCCAAGAATCCTCTAGAAATGGAAGCTGTAAGTCTGTTGAATGCTAGGTGGAAGCAGCTTAAAGATCCAGTGTACAAGAAAGAACAGCAGCAGAAGGAGAAGCGCAAAAGGCAGAAAGAAGAGAGAGACCAAGCTGCTGAAGCTAGAAAGAGGAAACGGAATTAGGGTTAAAGGTCAGAGTGGTGTGAACTTGAAGTTGGAAAAACTTCATGTCTTTCGGTTGCTTTAACTCACTTGAGGAAAATTCACCTTAGAGTGAATCCAATAAGGTGATACAAGTTTGACTAAAAGGTATAAAATAATCCAGGTGATAGGAATCACTCAAATGATCTTTAATTCGAAGTTCGAATTCTGTTTCTAGTTTAAGTTCTTTGTATTGTTTTCATGTAAATTTCAATTGTAAATTATTCAAGACTGTAATGTTAATTATCTTTTCTCGTCTCATTGTTTAGTTGAGTTATCCTTCATTAATTTGAATGTCATTGTTAGACAATCAAATTGGGGGAGATTGAAAGGCAGAGTGTGTAAACTTGTAACACTATAACTAATGTAACTCAAACTAAAGGAAAAGATACTTAACCAGAAGACAATCAAGAACAAGAAGTCACAAGAAATCAACACTAAATGAAGACAAGGTAATTGATACAATTCAACATGTTAACTATGATCAATCCAAGAAGAAATCATTGAGAGAAGTTCAAGTCAAAGTTGTTCATGCCTCAGTGATTTGAAAAGCCAAGAATCAAGATCATAACTATCAGTATCAATAAGACCAATTGATTTCAAGTGAACAAGAAGGAAAGCAAATATTGGAAAGCCACATTACTAATTGGATATGGTAACTTATTCAAGAAGCAAAAACCCTATCAAGACTAGTCACTTATGAACCAGACCGTTGCATCAAGTGTCAGGACATTGATAGCAAGTTTATGTCAGTAATAAAGATCCATATTCAAGAGCTTAGTGAAGAACAAAGAAGACATGAAGATATCACAAGTTCAAGATGTGCATTGAAGTTTCAAGTTGAAGACCAGAATATTTTCTAAGTACTAAATATTCTAGATGACCAAGTAGAAGTTTCTAAGTAGAAGTTCTACTTAGAAATTCGAGATGGCTAAGTAGAAATTCTCAAGTAGAAGTTCTACTTAGAGTGCAGCTTCAACATGACACATGGCATCTTCTGATTGGCAGATTTCCAAGCTTTCAAGATAAGGCAAGATTTATGTGGACATCATTGGGCCACGTATATCTTAGTCTTTGAAGACTACAGGACATAGATTACATGTAGTATAAATAGAAGTACTTGTGTAATGTTTTAAAGAGTGAGCAATTCTTGAGAAAAACACAAGAGAAAAAGAGAGAGTGCATTCACAGAGCTTAGTATCATTCACTTCTCTCTGAACTTCTGTTATACTTTGTAATGAATGTTGTAGCAACCCTTTCAAGTTATATATAAGACATATATTCCTTGAATCTGTGTGTTCATTTATTGCATCGTATTTATTGCTTCTCATATTCGAAAAGTTGTATTCACCCCCCCCTCTACAACACATTTGGACCTAACAATACTCTGTTAAACTCTGTCAGCATGTCTGTATGTCATACACTGTTAATAAGTTTGATAAACTCTGTGAACTTTGAATTGATTTTTGTCTGAGTGAAAAACACCAATGAAGAAATATGTATGAAGCATGATTCTTAGCAATTAATCATGAATCTTTCTGAGTTATTGTGATCTAATCTTAGATTGTGCAGAAAGTTAACACAGCATGATACTGGCTCATATTTATAGCATCTCTTAGTTTATTTTGTCCTAAACTCTGAGTCTATAAATACTATGTGCATTACCTTTCATGAAAAACTACTAATGTTGATGAACTCTAAACTCTGTTAGTTATACTCTGATAGAATAAAATGTTTACTGCAATACCCCAAAGAAAATGTATATAAGTTGTTATACTCCTTTGAGATTTTGTTGGATACTAGGATGACCCAGGAACTTATCAAAATGATAAGGGCTAAAATTTTTGAATTTTTGGTGACTGGTTCCAACCTCTGATTACTGGAATGAAAAATTAAAAAAAAATGAAAATGAAAAAAAAAATGTATATAAAGGGGGTATAAAATAAAAGTTACTGTATATAGTTTGATTACTTCAGAGTTTAGCTTTCATCATACAGTCAGTGTTTACTATGACAGTTTGTGCATCCAGTGTTTATTGATTTACTTTATGGATTTTATGAAAAATTAGATGCTCTAAAAATTGACTTAGTAAACTCTACTTCACACACACAAATATTCACAACTGTGCAATTTATGAAAGGGTTTCGGTGATAAAGTTGGAGAATTGACAAACGCTGTTGATTCGTGATTTGTACTCTAAGGTAAATTTTCACTTGGACAATTTGAAAGTCTTGGAGTAAGTAGGGTTTTTGACAACTGTTAATCAGTGGATAGTTGATGAATGTGTTCTTTATATGATTACTTTAATTAGTTTTCATATTCTCTTCTTGATTCATTTTCTTGAAGAACAGTTCATATAACATAAATAACAGTTGCAGAACACAATGAATATGATTAGAGAAACAAAATTTTCATTGATAATAAGAAAGAGATTACAAGCAAATATTACATCTTTTTGTTCTCTCTATCTGCTAATCTATTCAACAGGAAAGTAAAAGGTCCGTCCACACCACTCCATTGTTAGCAAAAATTCCCAGATCCCATCTTTGCCACTTTATTTGGGTGGAAGTTAAAGGGATAAGGTTATTTTTGCTGACATATTCATTAACAATGGTTGGTGGTGTTGGATGAGGATGCCTTCGAGGAGAGCCATGCCAATGTTGCTTGGAGGGCAGCATCGATGTCGATCACCCTTGCAGGTTTCTCTCTCTCGAGCTCTTCCAGACCAGCATCCATTTGCAGCCACAGCGTCTCAAGCTGCCTTTCCCACTCAAACGCTTCAAATTCTTCACGCGTATAGTTGAAGATGTCCCTATTCTCGACAAGATGAAGGTTCTTTTCTTTGATGGTAAGGTTGGTCATTGTTTTTCAAGAGTATTTGGTTTGAAGGGTATGTGATTTTACAGGGGAGACTGAAAGGTTAAAGGTTTAATGAAATAATCTGAGCAAGTCTCTAGGCCTTAAATAAAGATGGGTAAGAACGAAGTTCTTAGTCGCTTCGTATTCTGGTTATTAAAGGCACCAGGTAAACGCTTCAAATTCTGGTTTTACTTGGGTCCAGATATTTTTAAAAGAGTATTATTTGATTTTTGTTTAAATCAAATATTTTAATGTTTTAATTTTTAATATACTCTTCTTAAAAATAAGCGCACGTGACCCACTCGCCCTTTAATGTGTCCCACTTACCTATTATCGTGTCCCACTACACATTAATCAAGGAACTAATTGAGTGTTTGTTACATAAGAGATTGAGTTTTTCATTACTTTAATCACTTTTGTGTCCAAACGATTTTGCTTTATTCTTACATCTCACAGTTTTCTTATTTTTCTCTTGGGCACTCACGCAAACACCTTTTCTACATACATATCTCTTGGAAATTCTTGCAAATTTCTTAACTCAATGGCATCTAAAGCATTCACTGCTCTTGGTTTACGGTTTGTTCCTAACAACTATGAAGCTCCACTCTATCATCAACGCGTTCCAGAACCGTTTCATCTCATGCAGAACTTCTTGAGGGATTCAGAGATTGGACAGGCTCTGGTTGGGCCTGCTACTCTTTCTGCGTCTCAAATTGTTACATTCTGGCAGAATTCAGTTTATGAGGATGGAGGAGAGAGTGGAACCCCTACCATTATCTTCACTTACGAAGAGCAAGATTATGTGATTACTCCACAGACTGTACGAGATACAATGGGGTTTGACACACATACTTCTTATACTCTGGTTAATGAAACTTATCTGAGAGAGATGCTACAAGAGATAGGTTACATGGAATCTCTTGACAAGCTTGGCGGTATAAAGAGACCAAATCTCAGAAAGGAATGGAACTTCTTCTTTGATTGCATTACAAGGACGTTCCAGAAGAAAGTCACAAACTGGGATGCCATCCCAATAGACAGTCTCCAAATCGGGTATTCTCTGCTCTATGGTACTAATTTTGATTTTGGTCGACATGTTTTGATGAGCTTAGGTGATAAACTGTCAGAATCTACTAATGTTTATTATGCTCGATTTTGTCAAATGCTGTTCAATGCATGTGTACCTGGTCTCGAAATCGATGAAACTGATGAAATTGATCCTTTTAGAGTCAATAAGAGAATATTCTCTGATATGACTAACAAGGATGTTGGTAAAGCAAATCTCCCTGCTTTTGTCATGCCTCTTGCTCTGCGAAATTTTCTCAATCAACCACAAGAACCACAACAACCTGACCCACAACAAGATGAACCTGAACAACAACAACAACAACCTGAACCACACCCTGAACCTCAACCAGAACCAAACACTGAACAACCAAACACTGCATCACCTGCTCACTCAGCACCTACAAAACAACCTTCACCCACTTCACACACAAACTCTGATTCGTCACAATCTCCACCAGCATCACAGTCTAAAGTACAAAGAGTTAAGAAGGCAATTACTAAATGACATGCAAGTCTAAAGCAGGCGGAAGAGACACAAAGAAAATCAAAACGGAAATCTCCTGAAGCTGTTTACCCTAGAAGGGTGAAAAGAATGAAAGCTCGGACAAAAATGCCTAAGTCACCATCTAGTGCAGAGGATTCAGATAATGTACCTCTAGCAAGACGAAGAAAACTGATATTCTCTGATTCTGTGGATGAAGATATTGAACCTCCAGAGGTCGTTTCACAGCAAACACCTCCTGTTGAGGTTGAGAAAGATGAAATACCTGCAGAGGATGTAATGCCTGCAGAGGACAAAATGCCTGCAGAGGACAAAATGCCTGCAGAAGAGGATGCAAGAGATGGTGTATCTCCGATAAATGATATTCCTGATTCATTTATGCCATTCTCTGATCCTATCTCTGATATTGGTATAGCTGCTCAACCTACGGCTGTTCTTTCTGAAGCTGTGGCATCTCATACTGAGTTAATATCTGATGCTCACCAAACTGTTGAAGAAGGTGAAGAAATTGATCAGGAAACCAAAGTCACTTCTCAATCAATGCCTGTTGCTGAGTCTGAGCAACATGGAGACAATCTTGACAAGCCTACAGAAGAAATTGTTAAACCTATGGCTGAAGATGAACCAGTTAAAGCTACAAGTGTTGAAGCTGAAGGTGACAGTAGTGCAAACTCTGATGCTTCTCTGAGTGCACCAGTACAAACAGATAATAAACATACACCTTTCCCTCAACCTTGTACTTCTCATGAAGTTGAGAGAGCACAATTTGCCAAGAATGCTGCTGAATGGTACAAAGAAGATTGTATTTTTCCACAAGGAAGAGCAGCTAAGTTTGTTAAGCAAAGTGCTGATACTATCTCCAATCCAGAGATTCTTTCGTGCTTGAAAGCAACTATAGTTCAAGTTAAAACTCTGGATAGACGATTTGATGATACTAATTTGGCAATCACTGCTTTGCGAAATGAGGTTGTAGCTAGAGAGATGAAAATGGAAAGAGATTCGAAACTAGTGACTACAAAATTCTCTAAAGCTCAAGACAATCTCTTTGCCAGGCTGACTAAAGTTGAAGAGAACCAGTCAGATTTATCTGCTAAAATTGATTCTATTGCTACTTCCCTGGAGTTAATTACTTCTATCCTTATGCCTGATGATGTCAAAAAGGGGGAGAGAGTTGTCAGAAGGGATAGTGCTGGAGATGGAGGGGCAAGTAACAAAGGAAAGAAAAATGCTGAAGACGTTCAAACTCTGAGAACTAGCAAGTCATAAAAATCACAGTCTGTTGGGAGAAATACTGATACTCAAGGTACTTCAAGGACCAAGAGTTTACTGTTACCTTCTAATCCACAAACTGATGAAGAATTGGCTGCTAAGCTGTTCATTGAAGAGAATGAGGAAGGAGTTACGATTGAGGACATTGAAGCTGAGGAAAAGAGTTTACAAGAAGAACATCTTAAAGCTTTAAAGTCTGGTAAGGTACAAAGAGGAAAAGCTCCTAGACCTGTTGTTAAAGGTGTTGTGATCAGAGAAAGGACTGATGTTAGTCAAAGTTCTCGGTTCTCAAAGGAAGCAATTGCAGCAGAGGCTAAACTCAAGCTAAAAGGCATTGAAGGTGAAAGTTCACAGAAGAGAGTTACAACTTCTGTTGCATCACAAGCAATGATTACACCCTTACACTCTTCACAGTTGAAATCAGTCTTTGGAAAAGGAACAATTCATGATCCAAATGTGTTATCTGGAGTCTCAATGAATGTTTCTGATGGAAAAGCTTTATCTGGCAAGGTTGGTAATAATAAGGGTGGACTAGGTTCACATAGAGACAAAAGGCAATATACTGGTCCTAGAGATCCTTCTTCACTGGCTGTTCCAGGTCGTGGTGTTCCTCAAGAGAGTTTGGACAGACTGGAATCGGTGCAGTTAGTTCATCAGAAGAGTTTAGACAAGGATTTTCTTTTATACTTCATGGCTGATGGGACAGTATTTAAAGCTGGTGAGGATGATATTGGCTTGAAATGTTGGGAAGAACTAGAGTATGTCCTATATCTTCTCAAGGTGAATAGTCGAAGGACTCAGTCAGTTGCTAATGTGCTCAGACAGAAAATGACTCAGAATCTGGCAATCAGAGGACAGAAATATAATAGCAGATATATTCCTAAGTACAGGGATTACAAAGGCAATCTCATTGAAATGAAGAAAGGTACTGCAAAGTTAAAAACTGATTTGGGAATCACAGTACTTGATTTCAATACACAGGCAGAAAAAGTCAGATTTATCAGACTGGGTAATGAAATGAGAAGGAACAAGATTTATGATCTTAGGGCTGCTATCTACCAGACAGATGAAAGTGATCCTCAGCTCAGAGAAATCAAAGAAGCAATGAAGATTGAACTTGAAAATGCAGAAAGAAGATTGTTGATTGATTATCTCAGAACCATGCCAGATCTTGAAATGATAAGAGATTAAGTTCTGTAAGAATTTTCTTATTCTCTATAGTTTTTATTAAGTAGAAGCTTAAACTCTGAATTTGTATAAACACTGTATTTGTCTATTTGTTTTGACATCATCAATTACTGTCATTAACTTGTACATTTTTGCTAATGAACAAGTTGGGGGAGATTGTTAAATATAATTGATGTGTTTTAATCAGTGTTTAAGTGTTACAGGGAGTTATCAGAGTTTAGCTGGAAGCAGTCAGAGTTTAGTTAAACTCTGACAGTTGGAAGCTCGACAGAGTTTGTTAAACTCTGTCTAGAGGAAGCGCGTCTACTGTTCAACAATGATTGAAGATTAATTATGGAAGCGATATCTTTGAAGATTGGATAGCTATCAAAGAGATCGAGTTGACATAGGAGACGTGTGACAATCTGTAATTGATATTATTGTATAGCTGATTATTAGGAATATCAATTAGAGATTGTATCGTAGCTGTATGGTATATAAATACAGATAGGTTAACCCTAGAAGGGTATCGATAACGAATTATCTTTATTGTAACCTAGCAGCTCTTTGTGATATTTTACATCACGAAGAGGGTTCGAAATACAAGAAGTTTTTTTTAAGTGCATAAACGCTTTTACTTGTTAATCTCTCATACAAAATTGATTATTAATTGTGTATTCGGCCTAAAACATACAAATATATATATATATATATATATATATATATATATATATATATATATATATATTATTTAACTTCTGGTGCTTATTATGTATAGTATGCACCCTTCCATTTTCGTATGTATCAAGCAGTTTCGCCTTCGTAATAATCTGCGTTGTTTGTTTTATGTACGTGCAGATCTCCGAAGATGCTCGACTCTCAACAGATATGTTGTTTAATGTGACAAAAATATATTTATTGCTTCTTGCTTGTCCCCCTTGCAGTTTCCATTGTATTTTATAAAAGTTGTAAGCAACAAGTAAGAGTAAATGTTATTCATTTGGAATTTTATGATGATAGATGCTATACATTGATCTTATAATTTTTTTTCCCCTGTTGGTTCAAACTGTATTTCTTTCAATGGAGAAGTACTCATTTCCGGTGATGGGTATACCATCATGACTTTCTTCTCAAATTTCAAGCCTGAACATTATTCACCGGTTTATTGCAAGTCGTCTATACTTCATAAGAATTACATTGGTAAGCGAGTGATATGTACTTTTCAGGAACATATTTTTAGCTAATGGTGAGCATGTGTATTCTGTGTATGACGGAAGAATTGATGCCCTCCAGTGGCACATCTGCACCCTTTCCATGAGTACTTGCAACCTCATTTTTTACCCTTTTTTAAATTTTACAAATTGCAAATATTGTTTAGAGTTTGAAGATGCAGGAGATATTCATCAAAATCCAGGTACAAGTGTTCACACATACATAGGACTAGATGACTTTGCAACTCCTCGAAAATTTTAAACATATACTAGAAGTGACCCGTGCCTTGCACGGGTTTTCATGCTAGTTAAAGAAAATAGAAGAAACCATGTAGGACGTTAAAAATTACAGTCCCATGTTTATTTGTAAAAATTTACTTGGAATTAGGTTGAAGATTATAGTCCTTTAAAATAGTAATTCATGTTTGTTTGATTGGAACAAGGGATAAAGGATATGATTATAATCCTCTCTAATACTTGGTTGGAGGAGGTATTATTTAATTCCCTCCTACACGTCATTTTTTTAAACGTTCTACCCGTGCTACGCACCGAACGGTAAAATTTATTAATTAGTATAAATATATTATTTTAATCACGATCTATAAAAGAGGATAATTTAAATAGAATGTAATTAATTTAAGTACAAAATTACCTATTCATCAATTTATACCAATTACATTAATATTAATAGTATCGAACAATTATCATTACATTCACATCCCCCAGTGAAACGTTCTAAGCCCCTCTTTATTACTTTTTCTTAATTTTGTTTTTCATTTGATTTTTCTCATTTTTGAGAATCTTTCTATGAAGTTCATAAGTTTTTTTACCCGTATTTTAAGTTTTATTCTTTTGGAAATTCAGTATATTTAAATGTGTAGTATTGCAGATTTCTATAATTTTTATTATATTAATTCATACAAAATATTGTAGGAGTCGCGATTAATTTTTCGAATACATATTAAAAATTCATAAACATTTATTTTTTATGACCGTTATAAATCATTATATTATCTCTCAAAAAAAGATTGCATGTTCATTATCTCTTAAAAGTTTCAGCGATATGAGAAAAGATCTTTACTGTGCAAGATCCATTAAATAAACTTTGATATGATAAAAAAACTTTCATCTAATCTAGTTTTCTATGTGTTCGTTCAATATCATTTTTACAAATTGTATGTTCTTTTATTATTGAATTGATTTACTATATATAGAAAAATAAACATTATCAGTCAACCAAACATATCCAGTATATCTTATTCTTAGAGTAAGATATGATTGTTAGAGTTTATGTTGCTTGCGCTCTGCCTATTTTTAATGACAACTTAAAAAGTGTATATTCATTTTGGGAGTTTGTATTTTAAATTTTTTATTCTTTTCTATTAGAATATGGTATATTAAATATTAATTTTATTTTACACATAAATAGGAATGACAAATTAATACAATCTAATGGTACCCAATCTGAAACCCAAAATTTTGGATATATCGAACCCGAAATTTTGGATTATTTAAATTTTAAACCCGTAATAGTTTCGATTTATATTTGGATTTCAGTTGTACTGAACCGATATCCAATCCAAAACCCGATCCCATATTGAAACCCGACACATAAATAATACAAAAATCATAATTTGAAATTATTAGATGTAATATTTTAGATATAACACATATAATTTATTTATTTTTATTTAAATATTTCATAGAGATAGTCAATGCTAATATAGTAAATAGAACTTCTATATCTCTATCTCAAGTTTTATTGAAATATTTGAGATTTAATTTTTTTAATTACATAAAATTTTCATTTGTGTTGCTTACGAAGAATTATTTTTGGCAAATTTCAAATTTCACTTAGTATGTTAGTTCACGTACAATATGTTACATTTAACTGCTTACTCAAATTAAACATTTTAATTTTTAAGTATTTTATACATATAATAAATATTGTTTGTGTGTAGCAATTTGTTAAATTTGACTACATTATTACTAGTTTTGGATACACGAAAAAATCAGATCTAATATGAAACCTGACGAATTTGGTTTTGGATATTGAGTTTTGGATTTTGATTTGAATTAATTTTAAAACCCGAAAATATTTGGATATGAATTTGGATTTTACAAAACTCGAACTGAACCTACCCCGTTGTCATCCCTACGAGTAAAATAAGATATTTGAAAATGAGTATCTTATATATTTTTCTAATTGACTATCATGTTAACATAGAAAACTGTACATGAAATAAATCAAATGTGTTATATATAAAACATAATTATATTATTTTATATGTGTCCTTGTAATTTAATTGTCTGGTTAGAAAACATGAAATTCAATTTTTTTAACAATTAGTGTTTAAGTTAGAAGAAAGCCTTACGTGTAGACCTAACAAATTGTTTGTATTGTGTACATTAATTCATGATTAGTGTCTTTGGGATCTTGTATGAAAATGACATGAAATTTTCTTTTGTATCCAAAATTTGAACTCAAAACGCTACTAAAGTACACAAATTTTGCATTGTACATGAAACGAAAATAGTACGTGAAAGAAAAAATATGACAATCACATATAAAGTTACTTCAAGCCCAATTTATTTGTGTATGTTACTATATAACTAAAAACAACATTGATATGCTACAAAAAAAACTAAGAGTAGAGTACATAAAATGAAGGCTTTTTTTTAATTATGTTTGTTGTTAATAATATCTATGTTTGTTTAGAATCTATCTGCCAAGTTATTAAATTTTTTTTTACCTATATTTAAGGTTTTATTGATATTAAAAAATAAATATTATCAATCAACAAAACAAATTTGATACGTCTGCTCTTAGATTAGGATATGTGAATTGATTACTATTACTTTTATTCATGAATTCAAAATTAAAAAAGGGCATATTTTATTCGAAACAATATATAATTTTATATGTATCGACCTAGTTATCAATAATAGTGATTTTTATAACGAAGGTCATAGTGGTTTCTCTCTCTCCTCCTCTCCAATAAATAATAAACTAAAGTTTAAGGGCTGATATCAACGTTTTGGTGATGGTAAACCTTCTTTTTATTGTTTTCCTTTATTTTGATTTGTTTTACTATAAATATATATATTTTTATTGAGAGTTTATTACCCCGTTGGTGGATTTTATCTACTGATATATTGGATTTTGAACTTTCTCCTTGTGACTGATAACTCCGGTTTCTCAACCTTGATTTTACTTTGCTTTTCAATAAAAATATCTCTTTATTGAAAATTTTGTACCCCGTTAGTGAATTTTGTCTACCCGTATTGGGTTACATTCTTTCTATTTGTGAGAGTAGGTTCTTTTATTCTAGCATCCGGGATCTTAGATCTACAGGATTTTATTATATTGGTTCATTGATTTGGATAATATAGAATCACAGTTATGGTTGATTGTTCGAATACGTTCTCACAAATTAGATATATAGTTTTCTCACGATTACAATAAATTTTGGATTATCTCACGAAAATGACTATATATTTTAGTGATATAAGCGAGGAATGTACCACAACTTAAAATCTTATTAACGATCATAGTTTGGACGAAGAAAAACCTAAAAATGATCTATTTTAATATGTGTTTGTCCGATCTAGATTATTTTTGTAGATGTTGTATGACCTTTTATTGATGAAATAATTACCTATAAAAAATTATGATTTATAAGAAAATTTAAAATTTTAATTATTATTGTAAGTGTCACATGTCCTTTTATTGATTAATTAATTAATTATCAAAAAATACTGAATTATACAACTTTTTTTGCTCAATTGACCAATTTGCTATGAAAATATTCACTAACAATATTTTCATTAACTCTGTAATGAATTTTATTTTTTGATTGATAACTTATACACCAAATAATACTAATCGAGAGTATATTAGTATTTTGAATAATTCAAACAAATTTTCAGGTCAATTTGTTTGTCTCGTTTATTATAGATTTGCCAGTAAATAATAATAAATTGTGATTGATTTAAATTAAAAATTATGATTAATTAGTTAAAAAGTATTTATGAAAATTAATTTGTAATATATAACTATATATAATAGTATGATTGTAGTTGATATCTATGAAAATTAGCTCGTAATATACAATAGAAAAATTTTGATTGACTTTAAATTAAAAGATTAATAAGTTAGTAAACATTTTATCACTTCAAAAAATTGGTAATTTATGCATGTACTAAATAAATTTTTTTTTTCATAAAAAATTGTTAAATAACCACGATAAGTAAATTAGGATGAGAATGATATGATTAATTTAATTTGAGTGGTAAATTCTGATTGACTCTTATATATATATATATATATATATATATATATATATATATATTACGAAAATCGCTTAATAAATATTTGTATAATCCTGATTGATTTTAATTTAAAACATTTTTTACTATAATTTTTTTAATATATGGATATGTTAAATCAAGTAACTATTATATTTAAATTAGAATTGTTAACTAATAATAGTTAGTATAATAGAATGAGAATGGTAAATAAGGAAAACTTTTAATATAATATGATTGGTCTAAAATTTAGGAATGATCTCTGATTGTTCCTAAAATAATTCATAATTTTTTGATTGGTTAACTACATCTAACTGTACTATCCTTTATTATAATAAAGGACGTTCCTTCACTATAATCAATTCTAAAACAAACATAGGATTAAAAAATTTATTAGATAATATTTCAATCTATAGGTTATCCTTCAAAACAAACATGAGATAGAATAATTTAAAGGATTAAATTTTTTTTAAAGGATTATAGTCCATTCTAAATTTAATACTTCAAAACAAGCATGAAATGAGATAATTTAAAGAATTATAATCCTAAGAATTATAATTGATAGAATTATTATATTAGAATTATTATCCTGGATCATAATGTTTGGAAATAAACATGACCTAAGAGGTTGCTATGCACAACACAGAACTCTGAACTTCTTATAATTAACTGAACCTCAACCGGTGACAGGCTCACCTGATCTATTCAATTCTCTCCAATAAATTCCCACGAAGTAATTAACATTAGCGTAATTGGACCTCCAAAATGATTTTCACCCTTTCGGATTGATCGAGCCTGGAATATTTACAGGTCTAAATTTTATCTATCAAAATTAATTCTGGGCACAACAGTAAATGTGGTTAAATTTTAATTTATCATGTCTAAGAAATATATTGGATTAAGTTTTGAAAAAAAAAAATCATTTGAACTCATTTGTGAAAAAATAAATTATTTATTTAAACCCAACAAAGTGCTCTCCTTTTGACCGAAACAATCTCTCTCCTCATTTGCTCTCCTTTCTATTGTAAAGCAGTCCAGCCGTCTTCCTCCCTCCGGCGGTGGATTCCTCCACCGACCGAAGGTCTTATAATCGTTCCTTTTTTCAGTTTTCCAAATAAATCGAGCTTGATTTCTGAAACCTTTGAAGAATCCTTTCGGATTTTTCAGTTTGGTTCTTAGATCTTCGCCGATCTGTTTTTTTAGTTGTTGTTTTGTTTTCAGTTTGAATGTCTTGCTTTTTGTCATGTGTCTTGCCTTTTGGCATGTGTCTTGTTTTGTTCGGCTACCAGTACGGCATTTTGGTTCGATGAAGGCTCATTTTGTAGAGGCTTGCGGGTGGATTAATTGGGATTCCATTTCAGAGGGGTTATTATGTCTATAAAGCTTATCTTGGATCTATGGATATCTGCTCAAAAAGAGCGCGAGATCAATTTAACGGAAGTCAGGATCCAGATCAATGTAGATACGGTAATTTCTGAAGTTTATGGGCTCTTTTTGTTCATATGCCTCGATATTATGGATATTCCCTTTGTCATTCTTGGTGTTATACTGTTTTTTTTTTAATTTTTTAAACGGTCTGTGAGCCACTTAACTCACTTTGTAACGAGTTATTGTAGTTTTATAACTGATCGTATCTGGACGATGAGTAATGCTCATCAAGAGTTCATTAATGTATTAATGAATATTTTGAAATAATGAAATTTATTTCCTTCTCGACAAAAAAAAAAATTTTAAACCCAACAAAGTTGAAATTTTAAGCGGACAAGTCTAAAATTTATATCGTCATTCATTGTCCTTTGAAATTAATTAGGTGGGTCATCCGATTGTGGCCTATTGCTGAATTTATTAAGGAGGCACGCGGTGTGTTTAAAAAAGTGCAGACCGTACATGGAGTTGGTAGTTGTTACAACTACCCAATAAAGAAGCTCCCAAATAATTATTCGGACGCAAATTACAATAAGTGCAGTAAATAAATCGACATGTCCATCAACAGTTCGGCACGAAAAAATGTCGATTCAAATCTACTGTCTATCTATAGGTTATATACTCTACTAAAGTGAAATCCTTGCATACATTTTCCCTCCCAACTTTCTCTCCTCTCTCTCCTCATTTCAAATTTCTAGAAATTCCCTTAATTTTTAGAATTTTCCATCTCTCTCCCCTCATTTCAAATTTCTCACTTGAAATTCCTTCCTCTCTCTCGTCTCACATCTATTTTTTATCATTATATATCTATATCTATAATTCTATATCTATATCTTCCCAAATTTTCCTCTTCTCCCTCTTTCTATCCCAAATTTCCCTCCCAAAATTCCCTCTTCTCCCTCCTCCTACTTTCTCACATATTTATTTTTCTATTCTTCTCTACCCTTCCACTTTACACACAAATATTACTTTATTCTCCATTTTCTTTCCTCCCTCATTCTCTTTTTTCTCTCCATTCATTTATTATTTTATCATTTTTTCTTTCAATTCTTTTTTTCCCACCTAAGTATCTCATTCATCTTTTTTTTTTCCTTATCATCCATCATTTAAATTAGTACTAGCTTATAACTCCTGCAACGCACGGCTCATTTAAATTATATTAATTTTTCTAAATTTTATATATTACTAATTTACATATCAAATTGTTATTAAAAAATTAATATATATATAAGATTTTACACGTTCGATTTAATAATTGTACTCTATCTTGAATTCTTAAAATTTGATTTGAACGATTACAGCCCATGTGAAATTAACAAAATAATCTTTAATTTAGTGATGTTTTAATAAATTTTTCAAATTAAATCTACGCAGAAACAAAAAAGAGAAGAAATTTACGATTTTTTACATTGAAAATTCTATCTGATTTATGAATTCTACTTATAATTCGTAATTATATTTTCTCTTGAGATTCTGCGTGTTTCCATTTGAATAATAATATTAAATCATCACTAAATTAAAAATGATATTTTGAGGTTCGTGTGGATTATAAAATCATCCAAATCTGATTTCTAGATCGCAAGATAGAGCCCAAAGAGTAAATATGATTTTTTATTAATACAAATAAAAAAAAATTCAATTTTAATATAACCTTTTCTAATTATATATTTTTCAGATTATAAATTTTTTTAAAATTCAATTATAATACAATTTTTTTAATATATCATTTTTAGATTATAATTTTCTTTTTAAAATTCACTTCTAATCGAACCTTTTCTAATTATATCCTTTTTAGATTATAATTTTCTTTTTAATGTGATCTAACCTTGATCGTCTATTTTCAATCTAACGAATCATATAATTTTGGTAAGACTAGACCAAAAATTTGGATAAGATCCCTCGTATGCTTATTATATATAAGGATATAATTAAGTAAGGATAATTAAGTAAAAATAACATGTATCATTAAGTAAGGGTAAATAACATATCCAAAAAATCGGATTTTGGATCGGGTATTCGTCGGATCGGATTAATTTATCATCCCTAAATTGAGATGATATTTATTAGAGGAAGATTCATTACTTGAGGGAGGTAGAGAGGGCGTTGTTAGTATTGTAAATTTATTAAGATGATGATCTTATATTTACGATTGAGATTTTGATTTTGCAAATATTTTAACTTGAAATGTGTAATATAATTTCGTAAAAAACATATATTGATTATAAGTGATGTTAATACTACTATCAATGATGTTGCATCTAGAAATATTTGCAATAAAAACTTTGATGATCGTCGTTAATTAATTACTACTTATTTCGATATAAAAGTTTACACGAATAATTAAAATGCTATACTCTAAAAGTATTATTTTAGTATAAGTTGAAATGTTTTGATTATATAAAAATATTATTTTATTTATTATTTCCCACTTATTCTATATTTATAATATAAATCAAAGTGAACTTAATATTTCATTCTAAAAATATAAAATGTAACTAAATATAATCTAAAAAAGAAGTTATGATATACTTCCTCCGTCCCAGTTTTATTGTCCACATTGTTTTTTGCACGCATTTTAAGGTGCAAATTAAACATAACTCCTTTAATTTTTTTTTCAAATTTTCTTTTTCTGAATAAAAATTCAGTATCTAAACTTTTATTCAGAAAAAAGAAATTTTTTAAAAAAATATATGGAACTATGTTTAATTTGCACCTTAAAATGAGTGCAAAAAGTAAAGTGGACAATAAAACTGGGACGGAGGGAGTATGAGAATAAATTTATTTGCCTAACCCAAAAATTAACACCTAATCAATTGAATTAATTTTTATTAGAATGTCAAAAATATAACTAATGTAAATGAAAATTAATTATTATGAATAAAATTTTTAGCCATTTAAATTATATTTTCTTCAAAATTAAGGTCCCGTTTGGTATTACTGTTGGAATCAGCTTATTTTTTAAAAGCAAGTAAAAAAGTATTTGGTAAATTTCAAAAGCTGCTTTTCTGAAAAGTGATTTTGGCTGAAAACTGTTTTTAGAGAAAACATGTCCCCCGTACTTTTGAAAAAAACTTTTCGCTTTTGCGTGAAGCAGTTACTAATTTCAATATCAAACCTCACGAAAAACAATATTTTTAATAAATTATAACCAAAATATGTATTTATCAAAAATATTACGAAACATGTATCTGATTTTCGCAACAACACTTATTTTAACAACACATTTTTCAACAGCACAATAGCAATCCCAAACAGAACCTAACAAATACAAATTTCAATGAATATATTTGACAAAAGAAAAACAATTCAATTAATATAAAAATTAATTATAATAAATATAATAATAATTGTTCATTAATTATCTGAATAGTATTAAAAAATATATTACTTACAAAATTATATTTAATTTGTCCCATTTCTTCACACTTTAATTTCTTTTTGAATATTTCTCCAAATATTACTTCCTCCATGAACATCACTTAACTCATTTTTTTTTAACTCTTTCCATTATCTTTAGAATCGTGCATATGCACGGGTATTATCTAGTTTGGTTTGATTTGAAAATAAGTCGAATATGAACACAATTTTGAGGTTTGTTAAATAAACGAGTTGAAGTTGAACACGACAAAAATTCTGCTCAAAAGTTTGTGAACAAGTTCGATTATATAGTCCGTGAACAAATTAAATTCGTTAAAAAATTCGTGAACAAGTTCGATTATATAGTGTGAAGAAATTCGTTAATATAATTCGTGAACAAGCTGATCATGGTTCATGAATGAATTTGTATACAAATTCGATATATGCTTGTAAACAAATTTATTAACATTTCACAAGTTTTCTTGAATTCATAATAACTACTAAATAATTGTATATGTAAATGTTTACAAAATAATATGAAAGTTTATTTTGTCTATTTATTTATTTTTTTGTGGAACTTATATATTATATTTATTTAAATAATTAAATTATAACATATGTTACATTATAAATTATAACATTAATTGGTTATCTATTAACTAAATTTGATCCAAATTCGATTGGTTGATAAGTCTACATTAGAAGCATGTTTCTAATTTTTCCAAGTATTTATCCCTGTATTTTCATTTTGTGTTGCTGCATAAAAAAATTTCTAGAAAAAAAATTGAAATGTTCGTGAACTAATATTCATGAAACGTTCGTGGTAAGTAGTGGCTCGTTAAACATGTTTGTGAACTATTCGCAATTATGTTCATGAATTATATTTTCCTTAACAATTCAATACACAAATAAATATATTGATTCAATAAAATTCGAATTTAAATTCGTATTAAATATATTTTAAACAAGCAGATACATGAACAATTAAGAATTTTACTCCATTAGCTAGGCTTATTTGCAGTTTGTTTTTACATGCAATGCAAAAAAAAAATTAAAAAAATAGAAGGATAAAATGGTTACTCTTTTTGTGGAATACGAGGAGAAGCTACTAATGTTTTTCTATATTCTGAACGATCGAGCTAATATTTTATTTAATTTTCCTAACTTTATAGAATTCAATTTTACATGAACATGACAGGTATGCTATTATATTAAAGCCGAAACATTAAAAATTTTAAAAATTTTGGTTTTTGGTTTTCGGTTATGTTATCCTATTTATTAAATAAATAATAACATAATATAATTAATGGTAATAAGCTGATTGGTTTTTCCACATTAACTTTTAATTTAAAATATTACCCTTATATACAACTAAAAACATAAATTATACCATATCTTTTAACCATTTATTTCTATCTAATTAAAACATGTTACCTTCTATCTAACTAAAACACGTTACCTTTTACTTTAAAACTAATCTTGCAATCATTAAAATATACAACTAAATTCATAAATCATACCATATCTTTTATTCATTAATATTTTTATCTAATTAAAACATGTTACCTTCTATCTAATTAAAACATGTTACTTTTTTTACAATCATTAATATATATATCCAAAAATATTGCATCATATCTTTCAACCATTAATAAACACCTAAAAATATGGATCATACATATCTTTCAATCATTGATATTTTTTTCTAATTAAAACACGTTACCTTTTAATTTAAAACTAATCTTACAACCATTAATATATATCAAAAATATCACACAATATCTTTCAATTATTAATAATATATATATATAATCAGTATACATTGTTTATAATATGAAAATATAAGTATAATCCTTAAACAGGAATAAATCAAATTATATTAAATTAAAATTAAAAAAATTATGAAAATATTTTTAATATAAAAATCTAACTATATTTTAATAAGCGAAATGGGGTATAATTTGTAATTTCGTTATCCTCTCATTCACAACCGTTATATCTTCAACTCAAATAGATCATGACCGTTAGATATAACAATACTAAACGTTGTTATGTATATAGATATTCCTGCCAACTACATACTAATTTATATTTAATACTAAAAATTATTATATACAAAGATCTAAGGCTCGAATTTTTTCAATAACATATTAAAATTAATATTTATAATATTATACTATACAATAAACAAATTTTAAAAATTAAAAGTAACCCCAAATATGTAAGGTTCAAATTTTTTCAATAACATATTAAAATTAATATTTATAATATTATACTATACTATAAACAAATTTTAAAAATTATAAGTAACCTGTGCACAGACTATAATCATACTTTCATTAATTTCAAGAAAACTTGAAACTCTTTCCTATCTACTCCCTCCATGCATCCATCCCATTTTATATGACTTTATCACTTTATGTACGAATTTCTAGGAGTATAAATGAGGTACTTTCATATAATATTTTTTTATAAATTTTATTTTGTATAAAAACTTGAACTTTAAACTTTTATACAAAACAAAAATTATGAAAAAATATCATATACAAATACTTTTTTTAAACACATTGAAGTACGCATAAACAGTAAATAGTATTTTGGGACGGTGGTAATACAATTTTTGACATATTTCACGTTTCTTTGTACCAATCGATTGAACATCATCGGTCATTCATTACTTACCTACTACTCCCTTCTCCATCTGTCTCATTTTTTTAAAGATTTTTTTTATTAGTTGGCACATATGAATGATTTACGCAATAATAGTTTATATAAATTTTAAAATACGTGTCAAATTCTCAATTTTAAATATAAATCTAGTGGGACATGAAAATGTGATAGGGGAAGTAGGAATTATGCATGTGTAAAGCAATCACCACAATAGGTTGTCAATATTTTATGGTAGTGATAATGAGATTGAGGAGCCTGAGATATATTTTAGAGAAGTTACTTGAGATATATTAAATATTATATGCAACTATATGATGGACATTTTTGTAAAATCATAACTTTTTAATTAACCCTGTAAGTCTAGTTAAATTTATAGTATATTTTTAAGTATCTCAGTAAAAATTTCCTGAAATCAATCTGAAGATCCTTTTTCTCTCATTGATAATTTGACACAATTTTTTTTTGTTAACCTCTGATATTGACTCATTGCATGACTTGTTTAATTATTTTTTTATTACGACATTTTAATTATTGTAAAATGTGAAACTGTGTCAAGGAGGACTCTCATGAACTTTGTCAAAGGAAATAAAAGAGAAGTGTTTGTTAGAGTATATTTATAAATATCGAAAATTAGAGAAAAACATGTCATGATAAAACTTCAAGTAGCTTTAACTTAAGAATGGGCACCTGCGAAAGAATAGTACAGACAAAGCCTAAATGAGAGTCGATCCCAGCTTTCTCCTTACCTGCTGCCTCCTTTCCCCCTTTATTACAGAAATCTATTTTTTCCTTTCTCTTATTTTTTTTATTTTTTCTTTTAATAATTTTCAATAATCTTCATCTTTGGATGAGATTTTTGATTCTTGCATCCATTTCTTTGTGTGTTTTATGTCTTTCCTTTTGGAGTGATTTGTGTCTTTCTTTTGGAATATTTTGGTTGCGTTTTGGCATATTGTCGTGTTGTTTTAAGAATGATTTCTACGGTGTATTGGGAGATCTAGGAAGCCCGCTTCGAATTTGGAACGGTGATAATTATCGTGAGAGCTCACCTTGCACAATGAAAGATTGTTTAATATATGGGGGCATCTGTATCCCCAACCTAAGTTGGTTTAACTGATGGGCATGAACACTGGACTATTTTTTATTTGTGTAGGTCAATTGTGATGCTACTATTTTCAGAGTTGGTATCGACTAGATTGTTCGGGAAACCTTTGTAATCATTTTTATTGTCAAGAATATTTATATTCTATGTGTTAAGCAATCTGAAAACAAAATGATTATTTGTTTAGCTCATTTTTTGTTTTACAATCAGGTTGTAGTTGACAATTCGAAAATTTATCCCGGCTGGGTTCCAATATTTTAATAACAAAATTTACTTATTCGTAAGAAAAAAGAATGGGCACTTCCGCACTTGCAAAGGTTGTAAGAACCCCAAATTTTGGATATAATTAAAACTTTTTATTAAGTAATGATAAAATGAGGAACAATGATTCCGACAACATGGTCACCAGCTCTAATGAATGGTGGTTTCAAAGAACAATGATTGTAATGAATGGATATTGCTTTGGACAATGATCCTGATGCATTGGTATATTGTCAGAATAGAGTAATTCGATGGTTGAGGACCTAGATAAGAATAATCTACCATCCAGGAAGGAGCAAATGGATCCTTGAAGGGAAATGAGTACGTGCATAGTGTTTCCCGTACGTGCATAGTATTTCCCGTACGTGCATAGTGTTTCCCGTACGTGCATAGTGTTTCCTGTACGTGCATAGTAATTTGGTGGATGAATAGTGATTTGGTAAGTTGGAAAACTTTTCACGCCACCCTATGTACGGGACGTGATATGGATGTTTCGAAGTCATATTAGTAATACGCGGAGGAAATAAGTGAATGTAGAGACGATCGGAATTCAGAAATTCCAAATTCTTTTTTGGTATAATATTTGACCGGACAGTGGATTAAATATTATTATAATCCAAGAATTGAGATATTAACTTTGA
The DNA here is from genome assembly GCA_036435485.1 of Saposhnikovia divaricata. NCBI lineage: Eukaryota > Viridiplantae > Streptophyta > Magnoliopsida > Apiales > Apiaceae > Saposhnikovia > Saposhnikovia divaricata. Next base: position 91,441,031 of record CM071596.1, read on the forward strand.
GGATTTGATATTTTGGGATGTTATTATATTTGATTTAAGAATGAAGGTAGGAAACCACTGAGGCAGTGAAACAAGCGTTCTAGAAACCGCTAAAACGTTATAACGAGATTAATCAATAAAACGAACGAATCCTAGATTACGGATTAAGTTCGTATCAAGATTAAATATCCTACATGGTCATCACGAGGATTATATTAAGGATTGGGGAAGATATTATGAATATCGAGAAATTTCCCGGTAAACCCTAGAGGTGAAACTACTTAGTTATTCGTCCGAACGATCAATCGAAACGGGCAATAACCGGACACAGAAACAAGCAGAGAAAGCAAGATGCATGCATGTGCAAGTGATAATATCTAGCAACCAAGTGGCTCCAAGTAACTAGCACACTTAGGAAAGGAAGTAGTACTTAGAAATCTAACCATTACTTAGCTCTCCACCATTTAAAACAAGACATATGCTTTGCCAAATACCTCATCCATTACATCACACTCCACTAACACTACCAAGATGAGATATTATCTACCAAAAGTCACTTTATGCATAATTGAGCAAAACAAATCAAGAAAACAAGCAAACTCTCTCCATTCATTTCTTTTTCATCCATTCGGCTTTTTGGTTAATTCCAAGACCAAAGATCAACTTCCAACCATCATTTGATCTTGTAATTTTTAAGGTGAGTCCTATATTTCACAAAACTAATCTCCTAAAAATTTCAAGCTCAAATTCCTTTGTTTCCATTTTCAAAAAAATCCAACAAGAGGAGGGTGAATAGTGTTCATATGAACTAACCTTTGATTTTTATGATTCTTTTGATTGATCTAGCTAGCTTAAGGTCACATAAGGATGGATCAAGGCTTGATAAGGCCATATCACTCTCTAAGGAAGGTAACAAGCTCAAAAACCCTTGGTATCATTTTGAGATGTTATGAGTTTTATGGATGATTTAGTGTTAGTATGCCATGTAATGCTTAGATCTACAAGATTAGTTGATTATGGTTGCTATTTGGATTGTGATCCATGACATGGTTGAGATAAGATGATGTTAGAATAGTCATGATGTTGTCATGTGTTAGAATGGATGTGGTGTAGTGCTTGAATGATTCACGGTGAGGTGAAAACTTTGGAAAACGCGTAAACATAGCCGTTATAATGCCCGATTTTACAATATCATGTTTTGTGTGCCATTTTTCATATCAAGACCATACTGTCCAGAAGCCTTTTCTGCCATTATAGGATATTTTATGTTATAAGCTTCGTTTTAATATAAAGATCATGTGAAACGGACTTACGGTTTAGGATTTATGACCGATTTACTAAAAGTAGTTCGAATCCGTAAACGAAAGTTCGTAACTGAAATTGAACCCTCGTAAACTATGTAACGTCATGGCGAATCTTGGTAAATAAATACTAGAGGTAAAAAGGAAGGTGTGAAAGAAAACCGTATGTCAAAAGGATCATTTTTCGATTTATTAAAAAATGTTCGAGTCGAGGTTAAACGCGAACGAACCCCTAAAAGACGACTCTTTTATAACTTCGGTAAAACACTTAGAAAACGGGCGATAAAACTCGGAGTATAGTATTGGTTCGTAACGATCGACCTTAGAACTCATATGACTTAAGTATGTCCCAAGTATAAGTACGATGACATGTCGTATTAACGAACGAATGTCGGGTCGGATCAGTGATAAAAGTAATCCACTAAAAGGGGTATAACGAGATAACTCGAGAACGTGTTTCGAATTAAGTATAACTTAACTTTTAATATGTTAAGTGATTAATCCCGAATGCCTTGGCTATTTATAGATCACCAAGCTGAACCGGGACCCGCTACCACTACCCCTTACCGTACTCGACTACCAGGCAAGTTTCAACTCCCTTCTTTTAGGCTGTTGTTGTGATTGAATAAATATATATATATGATTGCTGATATACATATGCCATTGCATGCATGCCTACTTTCAAGTTGAATTGATATACTTGTTCCCTGAATGTTATTGTTGGCTTATAAGCTAGATAGTTATACATCAGTTATAAGCCGGTTATTGTAAGACCCTCATAGAAGGGCCTATACATCTTATTCATCAAATATAGACTGGGAGTCAATATTTCTTGATATATCGAGATTACCTCGGAGGAAAATATTTAAGTAAATATTTTTCATTATTCGGGCGACGAATATTATTTGAATATTCGTTTGAGATTATTTATTTTAACGATCTTTACTTCAAATAATTATTTGAACGTAACTATTCGACGAATAATATTTTTAATATTCATTCAGAGTCGAATTATTTATCGATTATTATTGCGAATATTCTTCTAAAGGTTGGACTACTAAATGAATATTAATTGGATATTCATTTAGAATATTATTCATTAAATGAATATTACTTTTGAGTATTCATTTAAGACAGTAATTACCTATTGAATATTATTTTAATGTTCATCTGAAACTTGATTTATTTATCGAGTCTTATCTCGAATATTCCTTTAAAGCTTGGATTACTAAATGAACATTACTTGATATTCATTTAGAATATTATCCATTAAATGAATATTACTTTATCAATATTCATTTAAATTCCTAATTAATTATGAATATTATTTTGAATATTCATCCAGGGTTCTATTTAATCATCGAATATTATTTTAAATATTTTAAATATTCCTTTCAGGTCTTATTAATTAATGAATATTATTTGGAATATTCATTTGAATATTTAGTTATGCAATAAATATTCTCTCGATATTTCTTCAAGAATTATTTGAGAGATACTCTGATTAAAGATATTCTTTCATATTCCTAAATATTCCGTAAAATATTTTAATTCAATAAATATTCTCTGAATATTTATTCCATACTTAAAATAACCTCGATAAGGTTTATCTTCTTCGATTATTACAGAAAATATTTCGGAGTCATATTATTATTAATCTTATATCAAGAAAGGTTCTCAGACATCATTCTTCTTTGAGTCTATCTCCTTAATAATAGGGAACCTTACTTGGAAAATGTTATTTATCTTGTCGACTTCCCGGTCATAAAGTATTCTCTTCACTCGCAACTCGGGTGCTGTTGACTTATTAAGTCGTTGTTTACCTTCTCATCTTTCGAGGGGTAAGATTGTTGGAACAAGTTGATATTCGATACCAAGCCACAGCTTGGAAGTTATTGGTGAATTTTCCTTTCCAACTAGATACGACTACCTTGTAGAGTCTTATCAACAAGTATTACACTTGGGGAAAGGGGGACGAACGTTACATTCAGAATCATGAATTCTATTTGAACTAGGAGTCGTGTAAGAGGCCGAGTAGCGCCGGTCCATCCCCTTTGGCCCAACCGTTGGCCGGGGAGAGCTAGTAAGGCGGTAGACAAGTAAAGCCGTCAGTTCTTCCTTCTACCGGTAGTAAATCTAAATTGAGCTGTACGATCTCGACTGATCATCAAGATTGGAACAGCGGGCGCGGTGAATACTCCATCATTGGTTCATCATCCAAATTTATTTATTTCCTGCAACATGATTACTGTTGGCAGAGTTGGAAAAGGGTCATAACTGGAATTGCAACCTTTTCTTGCAAACTCCTCTTCTTAATAACAATAAGAATATCTCGCTTACTTTGATGTAGCAGATATTTCTACAAACAAATACTTTAAGTTACCTTGTAACTTCATCGTTCATATTATACTGGCATCATTTCCGTAAATGCATGGCATATGGTTTGAAAGATACTTTTGAACTGTTATACATTATCGTTCAGTTATATATTATTGTTGGTGGGCTATTGCTCACCCTTGCTTTATTATTATATCACAACAACAGCTAGATCAGATGACTCGCACAAGGCGCACTCGACGCGGGCGAGGACGATGAGACTACCAGAGCTGAAGAGGAAGCTATTGGTAGGGTATATTTATTCTTTCAGTACCAAGAATATGGTATAGTATGACTTATGTAAATGGATGGCAAAGAGTATGTATTTATATTGAAATCCTTTTGGATTGTAAGAACTCATAATGTGATTAATAAAAATTTGATTGTTACTCTGATTTCATCTCTGGGACTATAACGGGTGTGTTTTATATTGTTGTGTTGGGTTATAGAGACGTAATTTATTTTATGTTAAGGAAAGTTCAATTGTTGTGGACAGAATTGGAAACCGTAACCACCGGATCCCAGACCCCGGATCTGGGGGTGTTACAGAAGTGGTATCAGAGCGTACGTTATAAACCCCAGAGATGAGGTGACGTTAAAACAATAAATTCAATAAGATAATAAGAACTCTTGCCAAGTTCATAGTCGGACTACTTAATGTAGTGATGACATATAAAACCCTTATGGGAACTCGTAAGTATAATGATAGTAACTTAGCTCGATATCGTATCGACGAGTAAGGCGACAGACCTTGAGGCATACGAGCAACAGCGCGATGATGCTTTATATGCTGAAGATCAGCGGGTAATTCGATGGAGTACCCTACTGGAGACCTGGAAGAGGTTCCAGCAGATAAGGAAAATCCTGTTAGGATAAGGAGCTTACCCATGGGTAATGAGGGTCGCAGCCAGAATGACTGTGATGATTAAGATATGGTGCTCAGAAAAGTGAGTATAAAGAACCGAGATATTATTAAGAGATCTGAAGATGCATGTTGAATTCATAGCTGGACTACCAGATGTAGTACCAGCAAGAAAGAAGGATTGGAAGAATTACTTGAGATCTTATACGGAAATAGATGAGAATCCTTAGAGATTTTCATCTTAACAAAGAAAGAGCTAGAGGGATGTATGATTATCAAAGACAGCGATATAAGACGAGGAGCAGAGTCCCTAGGAATAGTTGAGAATGAGGCAGTAAGTGCCATATCATTTGATAAATGAATCAGTATGAATATTGTCAGTATTAATTTGCCACGAGAAGGCAGATGTCATAGGTTATAATTTACGAAACCAAAGTGAGGTTAATGAGGTGGTTTTATTCAGGGAAATGTTCATGAATGAATCAGTAGAAAGTAAAGACATTGGGAAGTGACAGCATGATTGGGTAAAATTATATAAGGAAGTAGTAAGCAAGACAATGATCTCAGAACCTACCGGAAGATAAGACCAGTGAGTCAAGATGAACTCGTAATGAGACTACTGCCAGAGACTGAGTATAGAGTTAATTCAACTCAGTTAAATGATGAACCAGAAACGTTAGATGCATGTGATTCAGAGGAATATTAAATTCCTTCTTCTCTTTGAATGGATTATAGTAGTACCTTAAGTTTATTCCGATGCGGAATTATAATAGATCAAGTAATACGATCAGTAGTTAAAGAGAAAAATGTGAGAAAATCTTCCTGGAGCTAAAAGGTGAAATTGGTAATGACCAAGAGCTGGCATTGCTTAATGGAAAAAAGGAGACTTTGTGCTTCCAACGACGCTTCGCATAAAGGGTTAGGTAGACCGACATTTGGTAGTATTGAATATCAGGACGTATAGGTATCAGGACGTTGTGACGGGTTTCAGTTTGAAACTATTGTTTCCCTTCTAAGGGATGGATATAATTGATTCCTTTCCAGTGGGTAAACTTCCAATCTGATGATGATTATTTCGTTAACTATGACTGCTTATGATTCCACCTGCTTGGAGGTTCAAAGAACTATTCTTCAGGTTTCGAAACTGGTCTCCTTAATGTTACCAGTAGGTGGGTAGATTGATCAAAATTTCCCTGAGTCTGGAAAGGAATTCGGTGAATTTTGGCAAACCTTGTCTTTCTGATTATCAGAGAATGTCATGGAAGAGAGTAAAAATTGGAGCAAACCCTGTGATTTGGGTAAGGATGCTGTAAAATGGGTTAGTAAACGGACCCTGAGCATTACAATCGACGGTAGTGATAAAATGATGAAGTGAGATTGGACGAAAACAGGAAATGTAAGTAAGAAACTAGCCGGACGGAGAAACTCCGGGATTGACTTAAGTGAAAAGGTTGTTATGCCAGGAATGGTAAGCTTGCGTGGCACGCGGGATTGATAAGAATAGTTGAAAAGATAAAAGTGGAGGAAAGGTGACCGGAGACGGTGCCGAGTAGTCGATTAAGACTAATATGGAGTAAAGTTTTGGAAAGGTAGAAAGGTATCAAAGAAGAAGGCACTATGCCGGCAATTGCTAGAAAAGTAATGCTATTAGCCAACCCCTAAAATCATATATTTTTATTTTAGTGTGGCCAGTTGAGGCCAAGTCAAAAAAGATTATCGAGTGACTAGACCAGCAATGAAAGGACAAAGCAGGGTTGCTTCTAAGAAAGCACCGACTGCAAGGGCTTCTGATATAAAAGAAACATTAATGAGATCGTAGGAATCTTCTGCTGAACAACCCATGTTTTGATTGGGAATTCACTAGACCTTTTTGGGATGGGGTCACCCGTACTGAAGTGACTCATGTGTATATGGTTGTCCAAGATTTCGAATAAAATGGAAGTATAGTGACTTGAGATGTATGATGTTAGGGTATCATGAATACCATGAATATATTATGACGGAGGAAAGTAAACAATGAAGGTATATGAAGAGGGTATAGAAAAGGTCAGAAAATGAACAGTATGTTGTAGGAATTTTGTCTGAGGCAAGTACCCTTGCGAAGAACGATAAGCACTAAGAGATTCACGTTGAACTCGACCAATATCTTCCAGAACATCCTTGCTACCATTAACAAGTTCGGTAAGAGAGGAGATAGGCATACGTTGCCTTTTTGGAAGGCCAAATAGGCTGACAACTATCTGAAAGAAGAGGGTGGCATTAAACCACCGATCGATTATCAAATGAGAATGATTGAAAAGAGACCTTTATTAAGGATACATGATTTGATTGCCAATTATAAGATGCAAGAATTCCTTGGCAGTTGAATTAAGGATAGGATATCCATAAAATAAGACAAACCCTGGGGAATGCACAAGGGGTGGCATTAACCCTAATAACGACATTATGACTTCAGATGATATGAGCTGGACTTGCTAAGGCAATAATGACCGGTAAGGATTATTAAAAAGAGTTCTGGAAAGAACATAGATAGAATTATTAGAGTATTGATCAATGACATTTTGATATACCCGGTACCCAGAAAATACCGGAGGAATGATAAGGATGGCCTATGAAACCTTACAAGGAAAAAGGTAATATTCCGAACTTCAAAATGGAAGTTTGGTAAGGAATGTATGACATCGTAACAATAATGCCAGATGAGGCATGTATGAAACCCTGAGGAAGTATGGGTTGAACCTATAAAGGTTGAGATTATCCTAAGATAAAGAAAGAACTAAGAAAAGAAGTATCCTAAGTAGGATTGGGAATAAACGTGATAAAGTTCCCACGGGTAGGTGGAAGCAATGACTTATGGAAATGACTGATAGTTATATTTTCTCCTTCAGCAGAGCTTAAGGGAGAATGCTTTAACCCAACAGTGATGGGAATGAGGTAGAAAAACTTGAGTTGGAATGTACCCAGAGAACATGGGTTACAAGAAATCATTATCATCAAGAAAGACCAATGAGGTGGCCGACAATCTAAGTATAAAGGAATAATTACAAATGTTCATACCGAAGAAACAGGATGATATTTGGAAGGACCTTGAAGGTCATATCGGAATGGAGGAATTTACATTCCTTCTGATGACTGTGCAAGAATTGACAGTAATAATAGTTTAAGTAAAGATTCGATTCCTGATGGAGTCTTAAGCATATTACGTACCTTTGAAGGTCCTGTTTTGAGGCAAACCAGGACCATGGTACAAAATTGATGAAGTAAACCGTTAAGTTTCCAGTCTTTTATGGAAGATGCATAAGTGATAGTTTCATCAACCGGACCTAGCTGCGATGCTTGAAACTCTTCTGCAATTCTATCTGCTCCATGTTATATCTACATCAAGTTCAGGAAGTGTTCCTTATGGATAAGGAATAATGATTACTTTGTCTCCCTAGGGGATTTGAAACCCGTAGGGTTAGCTATTAACGTACTACGTAAACAACAAGCGATGGTGATTCTTCTAAGAAAGTAGATGACAACGTAAAGATAAAGAAAGTGCTGCTATTGATAAGCTAAATGGCATGTTGATGAATGACAAGCAAGTTTGTGTTAGTGTACTTCTGCACAAACAAGATAGAGAATATGAGGTTGATGATTCATGATGTTAAAGATATTCCCATGGAAAGAATTAATGAGACTTGGAGGGAAGGGCGGTTGAGCCCGAGACTTATTGGGCCACCTGAGAGTTTAAAGTGTTCGGACGGCGGTATTCGAGCCAGCCTTACCCCCAAAACTTATAGCACGGTCATAACGGGTTTTCATGTGGCCAGGCTACGTCAGTAAAATGCAGATGTTCAACAGATGATAGGAGTACGAGCATGTAGATATACGACCTGGTCTGACTTACGAAAGACAACCCGTGGAAAACCACGGTTAGAAAAGAACAAGTGATGAGAAACACGGTTGGCAGAAGTAGATTATATGAATCTAAGTTAAAGGAATCGGGCCAGATTCATTTCGGAAAGTTTAAATTGAAATAACGTGATGATTATAGAATAAATGAGACGGAATACCGATAAGGAGGTACCAAGTGCAAAAGGGTGTCTCAATAAAGAGGTGAAGGTGAAAGTAAATAATAGAAATGAGTAAGAATCAGCTAATAAGAAGGATGTGATTGATAAAGAAAAGGGTGGGGAAGCAACTATGGAATGAGAAGCAAGGAATGCTATGAATGGGTTTTCTAATGAATTCTCAGGATGACAACCTGATAGTGTCAATATTATAGTTATGCAAAAGCTAGTAACATGATATGGGATGTCAGTAATAATGATGTCAAGTGAGAAATCTAAGATTTAACCTGAAAGGTTGAAGGATTTCCCGAATGTGAGTATCGCTAAGATTGAACAAGAGTATTTGTCCATAGAATAATGGACAAAGCAGCAAGATATGTTGACACGTGAGATTGCGATCAAATAGTATTGGATATAATTATGATTAATTTCTTCTTTGATAAACCTCTATAGTTCAGAGGTAAATTCTGAGTATGATATTCTACAATCATGAAAGCTTTCTATAATCCTTTAGAACTCTTTTCTCTTCTTCTCTCTTATTCATCTTCTTTATGAATTGAGAAGAACAACCCTTTTAGGAGGGGAGGTACTGCTACGTGACTATCTGTCTATGTGATAGAAGTCTAAGTGGAATACCATGACTTGTTTAATTGCTTGTCAAGTACTAAAGGCTGGCCCCCTTCTGTACTAACTATGCAATATAACAAATGTTCAATTGATCATAGTGATCTCTCAATAAATCTTTCCACTTCTCTATATTGATCGAGATTGCGAAGATTAAAGCAATAAGGAAATGCACAGTACGAGCGAGGTTACCTCCGAATTCGTAGGGTGATAGTGATACCAATGTTACTGTAGGTATCAATAAGGATAAGACTGAGTAAGAGTATAACCCGGATAGTGAGTTGTACGAAAAGTAGCAACGTTGATGGAAAAAGGATGCAGTATGGATTGTAGCACTAGAAGATGTGCTGAGGAAGGGTAGAACGACTAAGAATTGACCGGGAAGCTAAAAAGGGAACGACAGGCAAACGACTCTTTGGTTCCTACCTGATTCCGGGACGGAATCCTTTTAAGGAGGGGAGACTGTAAGAACCCCAAATTTTGGATATAATTAAAACTTTTTATTAAGTAATGATAAAATGAGGAACAATGATTCCGACAACAAGGTCACCAGCTCTAATGAATGGTGGTTTCAAAGAACAATGATTGTAATGAATGGATATTGCTTTGGACAATGATCCTGATGCATTGGTATATTGTCAGAATAGAGTAATTCGATGGTTGAGGACCTAGATAAGAATAATCTACCATCCAGGAAGGAGCTAATGGATCCTTGAAGGGAAATGAGTACGTGCATAGTGTTTCCCGTACGTGCATAGTATTTCCCGTACGTGCATAGTGTTTCCTGTACGTGCATAGTAATTTGGTGGATGAATAGTGATTTGGTAAGTTGGAAAACTTTTCACGCCACCCTATGTACGGGACGTGATATGGATGTTTCGAAGTCATATTAGTAATACGCGGAGGAAATAAGTGAATGCAGAGACGATCGGAATTCAGAAATTCCAAATTCTTTTTTGGTATAATATTTGACCGGACAGTGGATTAAATATTATTATAATCCAAGAATTGAGATATTAACTTTGAGGATTTGATATTTTGGGATGTTATTATATTTGATTTAAGAATGAAGGTAGGAAACCACTGAGGCAGTGAAACAAGCGTTCTAGAAACCGCTAAAACGTTATAACGAGATTAATCAATAAAACGAACGAATCCTAGATTACGGATTAAGTTCGTATCAAGATTAAATATCCTACATGGTCATCACGAGGATTATATTAAGGATTGGGGAAGATATTATGAATATCGAGAAATTTCCCGGTAAACCCTAGAGGTGAAACTACTTAGTTATTCGTCCGAACGATCAATCGAAACGGGCAATAACCGGACACAGAAACAAGCAGAGAAAGCAAGATGCATGCATGTGCAAGTGATAATATCTAGCAACCAAGTGGCTCCAAGTAACTAGCACACTTAGGAAAGGAAGTAGTACTTAGAAATCTAACCATTACTTAGCTCTCCACCATTTAAAACAAGACATATGCTTTGCCAAATACCTCATCCATTACATCACACTCCACTAACACTACCAAGATGAGATATTATCTACCAAAAGTCACTTTATGCATAATTGAGCAAAACAAATCAAGAAAACAAGCAAACTCTCTCCATTCATTTCTTTTTCATCCATTCGGCTTTTTGGTTAATTCCAAGACCAAAGATCAACTTCCAACCATCATTTGATCTTGTAATTTTTAAGGTGAGTCCTATATTTCAATAAACTAATCTCCTAAAAATTTCAAGCTCAAATTCCTTTGTTTCCATTTTCAAAAAAATCCAACAAGAGGAGGGTGAATAGTGTTCATATGAACTAACCTTTGATTTTTATGATTCTTTTGATTGATCTAGCTAGCTTAAGGTCACATAAGGATGGATCAAGGCTTGATAAGGCCATATCACTCTCTAAGGAAGGTAACAAGCTCAAAAACCCTTGGTATCATTTTGAGATGTTATGAGTTTTATGGATGATTTAGTGTTAGTATGCCATGTAATGCTTAGATCTACAAGATTAGTTGATTATGGTTGCTATTTGGATTGTGATCCATGACATGGTTGAGATAAGATGATGTTAGAATAGTCATGATGTTGTCATGTGTTAGAATGGATGTGGTGTAGTGCTTGAATGATTCACGGTGAGGTGAAAACTTTGGAAAACGCGTAAACATAGCCGTTATAATGCCCGATTTTACAATATCATGTTTTGTGTGCCATTTTTCATATCAAGACCATACTGTCCAGAAGCCTTTTCTGCCATTATAAGATATTTTATGTTATAAGCTTCGTTTTGATATAAAGATCATGTGAAACGGACTTACGGTTTAGGATTTATGACCGATTTACTAAAAGTAGTTCGAATCCGTAAACGAAAGTTCGTAACTGAAATTGAACCCTCGTAAACTATGTAACGTCATGGCGAATCTTGGTAAATAAATACTAGAGGTAAAAAGGAAGGTGTGAAAGAAAACCGTATGTCAAAAGGATCATTTTTCGATTTATTAAAAAATGTTCGAGTCGAGGTTAAACGCGAACGAACCCCTAAAAGACGACTCTTTTATAACTTCGGTAAAACACTTAGAAAACGGGCGATAAAACTCGGAGTATAGTATTGGTTCGTAACGATCGACCTTAGAACTCATATGACTTAAGTATGTCCCAAGTATAAGTACGATGACATGTCGTATTAACGAACGAATGTCGGGTCGGATCAGTGATAAAAGTAATCCACTAAAAGGGGTATAACGAGATAACTCGAGAACGTGTTTCGAATTAAGTATAACTTAACTTTTAATATGTTAAGTGATTAATCCCGAATGCCTTGGCTATTTATAGATCACCAAGCTGAACCGGGACCCGCTATAAGTTTCAACTCCCTTCTTTTAGGCTGTTGTTGTGATTGAATAAATATATATATATGATTGCTGATATACATATGCCATTGCATGCATGCCTACTTTCAAGTTGAATTGATATACTTGTTCCCTGAATGTTATTGTTGGCTTATAAGCTAGATAGTTATACATCAGTTATAAGCCGGTTATTGTAAGACCCTCATAGAAGGGCGTATACATCTTATTCATCAAATATAGACCGGGAGTCAATATTTCTTGATATATCGAGATTACCTCGGAGGAAAATATTTAAGTAAATATTTTCCATTATTCGGGCGACGAATATTATTTGAATATTCGTTTGAGATTATTTATTTTAACGATCTTTACTTCAAATAATTATTTGAACGTAACTATTCGACGAATAATATTTTTAATATTCATTCAGAGTCGAATTATTTATCGATTATTATTGCGAATATTCTTCTAAAGGTTGGACTACTAAATGAATATTAATTGGATATTCATTTAGAATATTATTCATTAAATGAATATTACTTTTGAGTATTCATTTAAGACAGTAATTACCTATTGAATATTATTTTAATGTTCATCTGAAACTTGATTTATTTATCGAGTCTTATCTCGAATATTCCTTTAAAGCTTGGATTACTAAATGAACATTACTTGATATTCATTTAGAATATTATCCATTAAATGAATATTACTTTATCAATATTCATTTAAATTCCTAATTAATTATGAATATTATTTTGAATATTCATCCAGGGTTCTATTTAATCATCGAATATTATTTTAAATATTTTAAATATTCCTTTCAGGTCTTATTAATTAATGAATATTATTTGGAATATTCATTTGAATATTTAGTTATGCAATAAATATTCTCTCGATATTTCTTCAAGAATTATTTGAGAGATACTCTGATTAAAGATATTCTTTCATATTCCTAAATATTCCGTAAAATATTTTAATTCAATAAATATTTTCTGAATATTTATTCCATACTTAAAATAACCTCGATAAGGTTTATCTTCTTCGATTATTACAGAAAATATTTCGGAGTCATATTATTATTAATCTTATATCAAGAAAGGTTCTCAGACATCATTCTTCTTTGAGTCTATCTCCTTAATAATAGGGAACCTTACTTGGAAAATGTTATTTATCTTGTCGACTTCCCGGTCATAAAGTATTCTCTTCACTCGCAACTCGGGTGCTGTTGACTTATTAAGTCGTTGTTTACCTTCTCATCTTTCGAGGGGTAAGATTGTTGGAACAAGTTGATATTCGATACCAAGCCACAGCTTGGAAGTTATTGGTGAATTTTCCTTTCCAACTAGATACGACTACCTTGTAGAGTCTTATCAACAAGTATTACACTTGGGGAAAGGGGGACGAACGTTACATTCAGAATCATGAATTCTATTTGAAAGTCGTGTAAGAGGCCGAGTAGCGCCGGTCCATCCCCTTTGGCCCAACCGTTGGTCGGGGAGAGCTAGTAAGGCGGTAGACAAGTAAAGCCGTCAGTTCTTCCTTCTACCGGTAGTAAATCTAAATTGAGCTGTACGATCTCGACTGATCATCAAGATTGGAACAGCGGGCGCGGTGAATACTCCATCATTGGTTCATCATCCAAATTTATTTATTTCCTGCAACATGATTACTGTTGGCAGAGTTGGAAAAGGGTCATAACTGGAATTGCAACCTTTTCTTGCAAACTCCTCTTCTTAATAACAATAAGAATATCTCGCTTACTTTGATGTAGCAGATATTTCTACAAACAAATACTTTAAGTTACCTTGTAACTTCATCGTTCATATTATACTGGCATCATTTCCGTAAATGCATGGCATATGGTTTGAAAGATACTTTTGAACTGTTATACATTATCGTTCAGTTATATATTATTGTTGGTGGGCTATTGCTCACCCTTGCTTTATTATTATATCACAACAACAGCTAGATCAGATGACTCGCACAAGGCGCACTCGACGCGGGCGAGGACGATGAGACTACCAGAGCTGAAGAGGAAGCTATTGGTAGGGTATATTTATTCTTTCAGTACCAAGAATATGGTATAGTATGACTTATGTAAATGGATGGCAAAGAGTATGTATTTATATTGAAATCCTTTTGGATTGTAAGAACTCATAATGTGATTAATAAAAATTTGATTGTTACTCTGATTTCATCTCTGGGACTATAACGGGTGTGTTTTATATTGTTATGTTGGGTTATAGAGACGTAATTTATTTTATGTTAAGGAAAGTTCAATTGTTGTGGACAGAATTGGAAACCGTAACCACCGGATCCCGGACCCCGGATCTGGGGGTGTTACAAAGGTCGTTGGACTAAAATCTTTTTACTTCATTTTTCATATGGTACATTTTGCTCCGATCGAGAGCTGATATAGTCGTGTGAATTTGTTATTGAATAATTTTCAAAAATCTCATGATAATGTAGTAAAATGTTAATTATATCAAATATTATGATTTTTTTAATCTCTTCTGCGTGTAACTTGGATCGAACATTTTACGAAGTTCTCTTCCGTTTATAAATCACCATTTTCTTTCTTTCTTTCTTTTTTTCTTAAAGGTGAATTTCTCATTCATGAATTATATCAAAATACAATAAACATACAAGGGGACTTTCTCATCTAACAAAATTTATCATCTAACCGAAAAGCACGCATGTTGCACCCGAACGTTTAGACAATAAAACCTTCAAGTCTGATAGGAAGAACCCCACAAATAAAAGGCCTCGTTAAAAAACCCCCAAGAGCAAAACCCAACGGGAAAAAAACTCAAAGTTGAAAAAGAGCGCCCTCAAGATATTAAAATACATGGTTTTACAAATTCACCAAAAATAATCAAAACTACTAATTCCTTTTGTGAGTCTTCATTTCCATCGATTATACTTGCATTATTTTCCTCCACCTCTTAGCTGCTCCATCACTGTAGGTCGTCCACTCTGCTTTTGTAACATACTTTAATCAACCAAAAAGTCCAATCTCCCCTGCGAATAGTGAATAAAAGTGAATCTCACCATTTTCTTTATTCGTAAATCATCATTATATATATGCTTACTAGTAGAGTAGAGCACGGTTTAGGGCGGTTTTGCCCCGAAACCGAACCCGAAACCGTATGTTTTCGATTTTAAAAATTGAAAACCGCAACCGCAACCGAAGCATTGGTTTTGGTTTCGATTTTAATAAGCTCGATTCGGTTTTATACAAAGTGACTCAACTGTTGAATGAGTACACTCTGTGTATATATTAGTGCTAATGTTAGATGTGTAGATTAATGGCATTGCATTTTAAAATTTATATATAGGTGGTCTGACAATTATCTAAATTTTCTTGTAGGGGTATATAAGATAGTCAGCTTTTGTGAACGTTATTCAAGGTTTGAGGAAATTGCATAGCAAATCTACTCGATTTTCTTAAAACCACACATTATTAATATTATTTCTTGTTTACGAAGAAAATGAGAAGTCTACAGTCTCTACTTTTTATGATGAAATCAACACTCCCTTTGGATTTGTGTGCTACTAAATCTTATACGTTTGTAATCTACTCGGATATTTATTTAATATGAGCTATAAACTTTTATTATATTTACGCTCTTATGAAGTTCTTCTGCTTCTGCTTTTTTTTCGAAAAAAAAACTAATGTTTTGGTTGCTAAAACTCGGATACTTAACCTCTTCTGCTATCAAGAATTTGTATTTCAATACATAATTAAGAATTTAAGATAAAGAATTTTATTTCATATATCCAGCTTCGACATTTTCCCTTTCCTCATCCGACATCGTTTTGAAACTTGTTAACGTATATTATTATTATTGTTAAAAGATATTTATATATTATATATTCTGGGATGTTGCTTTTATTTATTTTATTGAGAATAAGGAATTTCCTTACGAGTGGTTGAAGTTACTTTGTATGTCTTGTACTCCAAATCAGTCTTTATGTATTTAAGTTTGGTTTGGTGAATGAATAAAACATAATCTTGGGAGCATATATTATCATGGTATCAAGAGCCTAGGTTATCCCCGTAAGAGTTTGCGGGTGCGAGGAAAATTAAACCTGCTAGAGTTGGTAGGTGTGAGAATAATTAGCACTACGAGAGTTTGTGGTGTGTGAAGAATCCTGCAAGAGTTTGTGGGTCAGAAAAATAACACTACGAGAGTTCGTGGTGTGAGGTAAAAACTTGCGAGAGTTCATGGGTGAAAAAAATCAAAGAATATGATAGAAAACACAACGGCGATGATGATACGTTTTTGTAAGAGACTGTTCCAAATCAACAACGACAAAACGAGGAATTCTGAGGAAAATCGTGAAGCGATGAAATAGACGCGTTGGAAACAAAGATATGACGAGGACGAGGATAAAGAGAATGATGACGATGAGGAAGATGATTCAAGTGGATCTACTGATTGGAGCAAATTCAATTTTTTTTTATTTTGGCAAACTCATTTCTAAGTATCATGAGTTTGAGTGGGATGTTAACGTATGTTATTATTATTGTTAAAAGATATTTATATATTATATATTCTGGATGCTGCTTTTATTTATTTTATTGAGAATAAGGAATTTCCTTATGAGTGGTTGGAGTTACTTGGTATGTCTTGTGCTCTAAGTCATTCTTTATATATTTAAGTATTGATTTGGTAAATAAATAAAACATAACCTTAGGAGCATATTTTATCAAAACTTAATTATAATTCAAGATATAATATATTTATTAATTTTAAGATTAATATATATAAATTATATATTTATTTATTTATGTTTAACATTGTAAAGAAAGAAGATCTGACCTCACCAAACTGGAGTCATGATTTAGACTCGGTTGCTGAATGTGTACAAATTGATTGTCCGGACAAGGAAATAGATGCAAGCTCTACATCTGAATATGGTGATGATTCCAATGCAAACCAACTGGATTCTCAAGACACAATATTATGATGGTTATTTTAGATCATTGTGGATCTTTTTCTCAATCTATGTAGCTGTGCTTCGATGTTGCATGGTGGAATTATCGAAAGTTCTTCCATTAAACATACGGCAGTGTTTGATGGCCCGACCATAGTAGCAATTGCAGATACTGTGATGTGCATACAAATGCAGTGTTTTTGTTAAAGAAATGACAGAAACTAGTAGGATTGAGATTAAAAAAGCCGATTAAACTTGTTAAGATGTATTATTATCCTAACTTCCTAAGATGTCAGGGAAGCGGGAATAGAATTTTTTTAAGTTGAGCGACTCAATGTATAAAACGGTCCCATTTGTTAACTACTGAACCATGCTGAAATCTCTGAATAGGAACGTGAAAGGCATATAACACAGCCTATTTGTAGTTCGAGGACTCAACTCAACTAAAGCTTAGATTGTAATAAGTAAATAACTTTAACTGTCACAGGATTCTCAGAAGATACTATCTGTCAGAAGAAAAACCGTAAAGTCAATCTATAGTTTTGATGTTTTACACTGGAAGAAGCTCAGATTGCTGATCAAGCCTCAGTATAGCATCAAAGAAGTGGATTTATTTCTAAGACAGAGATTTCTAGAGTGACAGGTTCAGACAGAATACAGTGGAGTACAAGAAGGAGAAAGAGATGAGAAGAAAAATGAATCACATTTTTAATGTGAAAATTAAAGGACAGTCATTGAAGTTAGTCGTTCATGAACCAGACCGTGCATGGAACGTCAACAGAATATTCAGTGGTATTCCTTTATTACTTTCAGTGATTCAGAAAAGAATTAAGACAATCCAAGGATATATAGTTATTCTTTCTTAATTAATTTAAATCAAGTAGTCAATTTAATTAATAAATTAATTCATCTGGAATTAATTCATTAATTAAATTAATTATTAAATTAATTAAATATGAATAATTATTATTTAAGTAAGTTTAAATTGAAATGATTATTTATTAATCAGTTTAATATAAAACTAAAAAAATGAAGTAGCAAGATAATCTGTGATTGTCTTGCCGATTGTCTTGAAGAAGGAGTTCATAAAAACAAGACAATCACTGATTGTCTTGAAGAAGGAAATCAGTAAAGCAAGACAATCTCTGATTGTCTTGCCGATTGTCTTGGTGATTATTATACTCGACAGCTTTAAAAAAAGAGAATAAAAATCTGATTTGATTATCTTGACGATTGTCTTGACAGTTTAAATCAAATTGTCTTGATAATGATCAAAAAGAAAAAGCTTCCGACAGATTGATAATTATTGATAAAGCAAGACAAATATCTCAGAAATTGATTGTCTTGCCAATTGTCTTGGAAGAACCTGATTGTCTTGCCGATTGTATTGCCTATTGTCTTGGCAGTACAAAATTGATTGTCTTGGAAGAACAGTTTGTCTTGCCGATTGTATTGACAGTTCTAATTAAAGAAAAAGAGGCAGTAGACAATATATGAAGACACAGGCGACACATATCACAGACAAGAATATTACATTCAAACAAAGGCAATTTTCTCTCTTCTCTCTCATCAAGAACACAACCTGCAGGAGCTGGAAAAATTCATAGAAAATCAAGTTCATCTTATTTTTAATATCTGATCCGATATAACTTGTTTACTTGAGTCTCTTGTACTATTATCGAGTTTTTACTCCTAATCTATATCTCGATTTTTATTAACAAATCTAGAAAAATTCATGTCGAATTTTCTAAATTGTTTTTATTAACTAGATATAAATTCTGTACTGTATTTGTAACAAACCCCTCAAGTTAATATAATTTTATATTCAACTTGAATATTGTTTCATTTAATTCCGCTCAAATTTGTCAAAATATAAATTAAATTTATCCGGACAAATTTCGATTAAACAGTACCGTTTGTATTCAACCCCCCCTTCTACAAACATATTGGACCTAACCGAACGATTCAATTGTTCAGATTGTTTGTTTAAAAGTATTAGTTAATGGACGATATCGCTGATACCTCCTTAAGTTTTGATGATCATAAGTAGATATAAAACAGCATGCTAGTTGTGTATGTACTAACTTGGTTTTGCAGGGTACTATAGCTTACTGATTGTATAATCAGTTTGTCACAAATAGCAAGCCAAAGTTGAAATACAGTGACAGTTTGGCAAGCCAGTTGCACACAGTCAATACGCAAACAGCAAGCCATTTCCAACTATCCAAAATTCCTGTAGATGAAGATCAACTAGACATATTCATACTCCCAGGTGACTTTGTTGATGATATGGAAAGGCAAAGGTTTAAAGTCATTTATATGCTTGATAATGTGTATTTTATACACGTTTTGTCTTTTATTCTCTTGCATTTTTGTTAGTTTCGAATGTTGTTTTATTAATATTTGTTATGTTTTTCATCTTTCAGTGCCTCGTGCTTAATTGTTGAAAAGATGGCTTAATTTGGGCATGAAAGCGAAGATTATTCAAGAGGGAAGTTAGAAGATGCAAGCTCGTGATGCCGGGAGGTGTTTAATGCATTATATTGAAGAGTTTATCTCGTACGGGCAGCTGTACGGCCGTTCAACTGGCCGTACAGAGCTGCTGTGTATTAAAATAAGGCTCATAACATCTTATCTTTATAACTTCTAACCTACAACTTCTTTATCTTCTTCTTTGCCTCTTCAAGAGCATAATTAGGGTTAGTAGGAATTAGAGAGGAGACATTAATTACTTGTAATCTAGCATTGATTATGAGTAACTAACTTCATATATTTGGCTCAAGGAGGAATTCTTGTACTAAACCCACTTCAATTTAAGTAAGATCTATTTCACTCTATCTTGAATTCTTGAGTTGTATTGTTTATGATTTTGCTTGGAGAATTGTAAGTTGCTTCAATTTGCTCTTCTTGTAATATCAATTGCTAATTGTTTGTGCTAATCCGTAATTGTTAGTACATTCATTATAGTAGCACAAGTTTAGTGTACCTAAATTCTCAAGCTTTAAGTGCAAATACCTAGGTTGAGCTTCTCATCCTTGGGTTTGTCCTAACCTCTCTTTGATTGATTCCTTGATTTGGTTAAATTGGTAGTGCTTCACTATTGGTTGCTAGTATCAAGAGAACTAATTTATGTGCTTCACTAAATTAGTGTTTATAATAGAAGAGAAATAAGTGATTGTGTGCTTCACCAATTATCTTGGTTAGGTAGAGTTGGTTATATTTTGCTTGTTGGGTTGAAGTGCTTGATTTTCCATTATCCTTGGGTCAAGTATCTCTTATATTGCTTATTCATTCATTGTGCTTGTTGTGTTTGTAAATTTGGATAGTTGCCCTTAACTTAGTTGTATTTTTGTAGCAATTTATTTATTGTATGCAAGGTGTTTGATAAAACACCACAACCAAATCAAAACCCCCCATTTTACATAATTGTAAATTGTAAGAGACAATCTACTTGAAATCAATATTGAGAGTCCTTCCCTGTGAACGAACTACGAAAAACACTACCTTCAATGCTCAGCCTATCAGAACCAAAACAGCATGGTGATATGAACTAGCCAGAGGAAACAACAAGCTGATTCTGTCTGACAAAAATAAATAAACTTGCTATTTTCAAGGAGCAATTGGTGGAGACATCTTTAAAAATATTGTAATGAATCCTCTGAATTATTCTATCATGCCAGAGCATAACTCAATTATATTGGGGGACAATATATTCTTTGCTTTAAATAAGGAAAGTAGCATGATACTTTTGACTTATTTAATTTCCTTCCACATGCTCTCGTCTCCTTCATCATAATCAATATTCTCTTCTCTATACACGCTCCATTCTTTCTCACAGTTGAAATAATCAAGCTCCTTCATTTTCTTTAACTCAAAAGTCATCTCGAACGGCTTCAAGACTTATCAATCCGTTGGAGCCTTTCAAGTTTGATTTCAACATTGTTCTTGTTTACCTATTTAAGAGCTGCTCATTCTCAGTTCTTATTATCCATAAAAGTGCAGAAACAAGATTAAACACACAACTTCAAAGCTTACATTGCAAAATCCTTCCAAACCTCTAAAACTCTTATATATATATATATATATATATATATATATATATATATATATATATATATATATATTCAGAGGGTTCATAGGTTGAGTTGTATTTATTCAAATCATTGTATTGTTCAAGTTGTATTAAATTGTTGTTGTACAATGTTGGCTTAAGGTTTTGGGTGGGTCGAACTAGGGTAGAGAAGGATACTTGGGAAGTATTGCTTAGAGAGTTAGTTCAGCAAAGAAAACAGCAAGACATTTGTAAGCAGCAGGGTGTAAGGGAGATATATTGTTGGATCTTGTAATCGGTTTTATAGTTGATTAATAATATATTCTCTTACCAAGTTTGGTAAGGGACTAGGACGTAGACCATAGGGGATTAATGGTCGAACGTGGCTAAAAGATCTTGTGTCACATTTAATTTTCTGCATATTACTTACTGCACTGCATTATAGTTATAATCAGCTTGCCATTCGTAAACTGCTTAATCACAAACAGCAAGCTGTTTCTGGTAAAATTCAAAACAGGTCATAAATAAGCATTGTTAGCCATAAACACCTATTCACCCCCCTCTAGGTGTTGTTTTTCATTTGGTATCAGAGCTAGGAATACTAACATTTCTGTAACAGGAAAGTATCGATCTAAATGGCTGAACATTATCTCGAAGCTAAATCCGATTGTAGGGCTCCTCTCCTCACTAGCTCGGAGAATTACAATGGGTGGAAATGTAGAATGGAAACATATCTGTCCAAAAAGCCACTGGTATTAAGAGTTGTGCAGAAAGGAGACTTCAAATTTCTGGACAAAGAAAACAAGCCAAAAGATGTTGATGATCTCACTCCCGAGGAGGTTATCAAATTTTGTTATAATGGAGAAGCTAGAAACTCTCTAATGAATGCATTGGATCAAGCTGAGTATGACAAAGTTTCTTCTCTAAAGACAGCAAAGGAAATGTGGGATGCTTTGGAAACCTATCATGAAGGTTCGACAACTTTGAGAAAGGTGAAGCTTAGCAAGCTAATGAATGATTTCGGGAACTTCAAGCTCAAAGATGGTGAAACTATCAAAGAAAGTCAAGCAAGGTTCCAGGTCACTATAAATTCATTAAAGTGACTTGGAAAGGATATTCCACAAGATGAAATTAACATGAAAGTGTTAAGTGTTGTGCCATTTATTTATGAAGCTAAAGTCAGGGCTTTAGAATCATCTTTAAATATTGACACCATGGATCACCTAGCTGTATTTGCTGAGCTAGAACAGTTTGAAAACAAGATAAATAACAGTCAGGTTGAAGGTGTTTGGACTCCTCTTGCCAAAATGAAGAATTTGGCTCTTCATTCTACAAACAGCAAGCCAACCAAATCTGCAAACAGCAAGCTAACAGATCTGATGAAGAATCTGATGAAGAACTTGCACTCATCTCAAAGAAGATCAAGAGGCTGATTGAAAGGAAAAACAGAATGAAAAGGGATCGAGGAATGTTCTCCAACAACAAGAAAGCCAAGGAGCAAACTTGTTTCGAATGTGGCAAGCCTGGTCATTTTAAAAAGGATTGCTACAAGTTAAAGTCAAAACAACCTGCTGTTTTCAAAGACAAGAGAAAATCAAAGGCTTTACTGACTTGGAGTGATGATGATTCAGACTCCAATGATGACTCAAGTGAGGACATAGTGAATTTGGCTCTTTTAGGTCTAAATGATGAAGAGAGTTCACAAGGATCCATAAAAGAAGATTTTATGGATAGTGATTACTCGGATTCAGAAGATGATGCAAGTGAGGTAAACTCAATTAATTCTGATTTACCTTCTTCTCGTACTATGCTAGAAGAACTAACCATGCAGGTACCAAGTAATGTATCTATCATTGAGTTCATGGTATTGAAAAATAAGAATAACGAGCTTGAAAAGAAGAATACTCATTTGAAGAAAATCATTTCTGATCTAATGGTTGAGAAGGCTCCTGAAATCAATCATGATGATCTTATTATTGATTTAAAAGAGAAACTAGTTCAATTCGAAGGAGTTAACAAAGTAATTCTACGAAGGAATGAGGTGCTCATAAAAGAACTCAAGGATTTAAGGTCACAAATTGAAGCTAGAGATAAATGTATTAAATCATACAAACTCAAAGAGTCTAGTCAAGCTGAGTCTTCGAAATCTGCTGAGAAACGCTTTCAGCAAGCTGAACTCATCAAACAGCAAGCTGAACTGATCTCTCTTCTGGAAAAAGAGGTCAAAGATCTCAAGAAAGGAATGGAAACTTTTGTTCAAGGAGAATACAGCTTAAAGACAATAATGAAAAGGGCAAATGTCCATTAATCAGAGAAGGAGTTGGCATAAACTTTAACAAGAAGCATGGTGCGCTCAAATATGAAGGAAGAAATGGCATACCTTACAACTATGCTATGCCTTGGAAAACATGCAACAAATGTGGTGGAAAAGGCCATCTGGAAAGACATTGTGTGGTTCAAGTCAATCATAAAGTGAAAACAGCTTACCAGAATAAACCAGTCAGGAGACAAATAGCGTACCAGAGTGTTTCAGACAATAGACAAACAGCTTACCAACAGACCAACAGAAAGCAAAATCAGTCACCAAAAGTGGTCCAAATGTGGATCAAGAAAGCTGATTTAAATGTTTTATATACTATTGCAGCTAACCAATCTGGACCCAAACCTATATGGGTACCAAAACATTGAGTTGATGTTTGTTTGTTTTGTAGATATGTCTTGCGGTTAAAGGAAAGTCAAATCAATGGATATTGGACAATGGATGCACTAGACATATGTGTGGAGACAAGTCTCAGTTTATAAGTCTCAAAATGAAGAAGGGTGGAAGAGTTACAATTGGAAATAGTAAGACTCTTCGAATCCTTGGTATTGGTTCTATTGGTAATAGTAATATTTCGATTGATAAAGTTAAATATGTCAAAGGTCTTTCTTACAATTTGCTTAGTGTCACTCAATTATTTGATGATGGACATATTGTTCAGTTTGGCATTGATAAAACTATTATTACTATTGGTACTAACAAAGTCCCCCTAGTTGCTAGTAGGGAAGGAAATATATATGTATTGGACTTTGAAATGCAGGAAACAGCGTGCTGTTTGGCTGTAATGGACAATGATCCCTATATTTGGCATAGAAGGTTGGGACATGCACACATGGACTTGCTTAACAAATTATCAAGCAAGAAACTGGTCAGAGGGCTACCCAAACTGAAGTATGCTAAAATTGAGGTCTGTTCAGCGTGCCAATTGGGCAAACAGATTAGAAGTACACACAAAGCAAAGAAAATGGTATCTACTTCTAAACCTTTAGAGCTTCTGCACTTGGATCGCTTTGGTCCAGAATCTTATAAGAGTACTGGAGGTAAACAATATGGTTTTGTAATCGTAGATGATTATTCTAGATTTACTTGGGTATTGTTTTTTCGTACTAAAGATTGTGCTTTTAATGAGTTTGAGAAGCTAATCAAATTACTTAAGAACAATTTGAATACAAGACTTGTAGGTATAAGAAGTGATAGAGGAGGAGAATTTATCAATAAGGACTTTATTGCATATTGTGAAGAAAAAGAAATCTCCCATGAATTTTCTACTGCAAGGACTCCACAACAAAATGGAGTGGTAGAAAGGAAGAATAGGTCACTTCAAGAAACAACAAGGACTCTATTGCAAGAAAGCAAGCTGCCTAGAAGTTTTTGGGCCGAAGCTGTTAATAAAGCATGCTATGTGCTGAATCGAATTATAATCAGGCCTATTTTAGACAAAACTCCATATCAATTGTTGAGAAACAAGAAACCAAATATCAGTTACTTCAAGATTTTTGGTTCTAATTGTTTTGTGCTTAAAACAATTGGTAATGATGGTAAATTCGATGCTAAATCCTATGAAGCTATATTTCTTGGTTATTCTTTAACAAGTAGGGCTTATAGAGTTTATAATGTTAATAAACATATTGTTGAAGAATCTATTGATGTTACTTTTCAAGAACCTAACAATGATCTACCAAGAGATGAGGAAGAATTTGCAGGTGAAAGTGAAAGCATGCAACCTCAAGATACTGGAAATCAACAAGCTGGAAGTTCAAATCAGCAAGCTAAAGTTGAAGCTGAACCTTAAATCCAGCAAACTAAGAAGGATGCAGACACTGACAATCAGCAAGCTGGAAGTTCAAATCAGCAAGCTGAAGTGGAAGATGCAATTTCCAAAATGACAAAAATGACTTTGGAAGGTCCTAGAGGTTCAAGGGCTACTGAGAAACTACCTCTCTATGATGGAGAAGATCAGTTACCACCAACAAAGATAAGAAAGATTAATCATGAAGAAATAACTCAACATTTTTTACCGAGGTCAATAAGAGCAGTCAAGAATCATCCCCCAGAGTTGGTCATTGGTGATATTACTGCTGGAATCACTACAAGGAAAGGGAAAGCCAATTATTATGCTCATGCTGCCTTCCTAACTCAAGAAGAACCCAAAAATATCAATGAAGCATTAGAAGATGAGAATTGGATCATGGCCATGCAAGAAGAATTAAATCAATTTGAAAGATGTGATGTTTGGGAACTTGTCAAGCCACCAGAGGATGCTTCAATTATAGGAACAAAATGGGTGTTCAAGAACAAAGTTGATGAATTTGGCACCATTACTCGAAATAAAGCAAGGCTTGTAGCTCAAGGCTATAACCAACAAGAAGGCATTGACTTTGATTAAACCTATGCTCCTGTTGCTCGTTTGGAATCAATAAGAATGCTTCTAGCCTATGCATGTTTCAAGAAAATCAAGATATATCAAATGGACGTGAAGAATGCGTTCCTAAATGGCATGCTGGAAGAGGAAGTTTATGTCAAACAGCCTCCTGGATTCGAACATGATCAATATCCAAACTATGAATTTAAGCTAAAGAAGGCTCTTTATGGTTTAAAGTAGGCCCCTAGAGCTTGGTACAAAAGGCTTAGTAAGTATCTAATCCAAAATGGATTCATTCGAGGTAAAATCGATCCCACATTATTTATTCTCTTCTCTTCTCTATACACGCTCCATTCTTTCTCACAGCTGAAATAATAAAGCTCCTTCATTTAATTTAACTCAAAAGTCATCTCTAACGGCTTCAAGACTTATCAATCCGTTGGAGCCTTTCAAGCTTGATTTCAAAATTGTTCTTGTTTACCTATTTAAGAGCTCCTCATTCTCTGTTCTTATTATCCATAAAAGTGCAGAAACAAGATTATACACACAACTTCAGAGCTTACATTGCAAAATCCTTCCAAACCTCTCAAACTCTTATATACACGCATATATATATATATATATATATATATATATATTTAGAGGGTTCATAGGTTGAGTTGTATTTATTCAAATCATTGTATTGTTCAAGTTGTATTAAATTGTTGCTGTACAATGTTGGCTTAAGGTTTTGGGTGGGTCGAACTAGGCTAGAGAAGGATACTTGGGAAGTATTGCTTAGAGAGTTAGTTCAGCACAGAAAACAACAAGCCATTTGTAAGCAGCAGGGTGTAAGGGAGATATATTGTTGGATCTTGTAATCGGTTTTATAGTTGATCAATAATATATTCTCTTACCAAGTTTGGTAAGGGACCAGAACGTAAACCATAGGGGATTAGGGGTCGAACCTGGCTAAAAGATCTTGTGTCACATTTAATTTTCTGCATATTACTTACTGCACTGCATTATAGTTACAATCAGCTTGCCATTTGTAAACTGCTTAATCACAAACAGCAAGCTATTTCTGGTAAAATTCAAAACAGGTCATAAATAAGCATTGTTAGCCATGAACACCTGTTCACCCCCTGTGTTGTTTTTCAAGCGCGTCACTGGTTAAGTTCATTTGTTAAACTTTAATATACACCGGACAATACTAGAAATTTCTGGATCATACTGTCTCAAAAATCAAGGTGAATGATTCTTGTATTTTATTCACATAAATTGAAAGTATAACCATAGTATTAAAAAATGATTATCCAATTTAACTAATAATTATATTTGCCCTTTATCTATTGTTATCCGTTAAAATAGATTTATAAAATAAGTAGGCACTAAATTTTTATTGTTTCAACTTTAGTAATATATGTATTTTATATGTAAATTAATTTTTTGTTAAGTTAAAAAGCATAAAAATTTATTTAAAATTTATTAATTTCTTTTTTTGCTAAATGCAATTTATTAATTTCATCTACAAAGATACAAAAAATTAATCTTCCAGATTTAATAATCATTCGGATCAGATCATCCAGATAATAATCAATCGGATCATCCAGATTTATTAACCGTTCGAACAATCCAGATTATTGATCATCCAGAGGTATCAATGGTACAGATAAATTTGTCAGATTTAACAAATGACCCCGAAATAAGATAATTCAGGCCTAAATTATAATTGAAATTCTCTAAATTCTCTAAATTCTCTCTCCCCTTTATAATTTATACCATCCTTATGGCTTATTGAATAATTTAACTTATTTTTAGAATTACAATTATATAGATGGCAAATTACATACAAATATTTTTTTCAAATTAGATTTTTTTTTTTAAAATTGTACTTATGATCGATCACAAAATATTCATTGAAAGTGAATGATACTCGCACACTGTTTGTTTTTAAATATATTCTTTTTAACATGTTCCAATATTTTTTTGTTATATATCAAAATTTTGATGTTTGAATCGTGGTATTTAAATCAAAACTTGCAAAATAGTAGTATTTGATTATTACACAGCTAAAATTTGAAAATGTATAATAATTAAAGAGAAAAATGTAATCTAAGTATCTTTATTTTTCTTCATTGTCATCTCCTCCTAACTTTGACCTCAAACCTTATAGATGAATTGAGGAGTATATATCACCATCTAGCTGAAGAACTTGTAGGTTTTGTCCGAAGCCCACCAGTAGCTACTGCTAATGCCATCAACATTCCCAGTACTGTGAAATTCTGAATATATAAGAATTTGAAATGGTCAGCTAAAGACACTTACACTCTGAAACAGAACAGAACAAAATCCAAGCAGGCCAACAAACATTGTAATCACTACAAAACAGAACAGAACGATACACTTTGAAACTCCAAACATAGATAGACACTTTTAAGACTATTTCTAAAACTAAATGACCACTATATGCATACCACTATATGTAAATCTCACAGCCACAGGAAGAGGTGTAGAAGGTCTAAATTTCTTTTGCTTCACCAGATAGGTCTCTGTCATGTCAAATACAGGCATTGCATATTGGCAAGCGCAATAAGCCAATTTGGTTTTTCTAGTGTAATCAAGATGTTGTCTTCTATGCTGTTGCTGAAAACGAAGTATCCAGCAAGGGCAAGAGGGAAGTAGCAAATCCGACTTCAACACCTTTCCACATTGGTTTCTTGGAAGGTTGTTCAGTTGAAGGAATTGTGGTGATCAGCAAAGGCAAAAGCTACATCACCCACTGCACTAAAGAAGTTCAAGGAACTCTCACTAGTAGTTTTGTCCCTGTAGCTGTAGTCCACATTCTCCTGATAAATGCCCTTCTTAACCGAGCGAATTGAAATGCGTGAAAAAGTCAGAGGGTCATTCAAATTGGGACGGAGGTAGTAATACTACTTTGTAATATCTGGCTTCTATTTCCCAAGTAGTCCGTTGGTCAAATTAAATACACAAATAATATTTCACAAAGTAATAGATAGTTGTGCTCGTGACTACTTCTGAAGTTAGCAATTAAATACAGTCTAATCGTTTTACATACAATATGTTGAACCGAGCATATATATTATTAAGAGCAAATGATTACCTCAAGGACATGAAAGCAGCAGCTAAAGAAACCCCAGCGATGTAATTCAGGTTCAGAAGCGAACTTAGAATGAAATGGCAAGAGCCAAATATTGGAATAAAGTATGTATTTCTTACAGATTCTGAATTTGGAAAAGCTTGGAATTTTTTCAATGATTTGCCTCGGTGACTTTATAAACATTACATGTACCAACTTCCAGAGTAAGTTGTCGGGGAGCAACAGTCCAAAGGCCAAGCTTTTCGCCAAAAGCCACTTGGCCTAGCTCATGGTATCTATCTCATCGTTTTCCCGGAATGATTTCGTGCATATCACCATATGCCATAGAGTGTACAAGGTTATTATCCATGACAGAACAAATATGGCTATACTAGGTTCCCTAAAACAAACATGCCAGAAATATGGTATATCATTATAAGTCTATAACTTAATTGCGTAAAAGGGAAACCTATCACACATCTCTTTGCAACAAAGATCCTGGTTTACTATAATACTGAAAATGAAACATATTGAAGTAACATTAGAATGCAAATGCAATAAAATGATGATTCCGAAAGAATTATTACTACATAGTATACAAAAAGACATCAAACAAAGCACCAACGGTTGTTCCAAAGTTTTATCACTTTTTATGCATATTTGTAGTGTGCATGGACTTATTATAGCTTCCAACACTACAAGAAATCCCGGTTTTGGCGACGGAAAATTCCGTCGCCAATGGCTGGTTTCCGTAGCTAAATCGATTAACGACGAAAATTGACGACGGAAATGTCTGTCGCAATAAATGCCGTAGGGAAGGTCTCAACGACGGAATTTATATACCGTTGCCAATATATCAACGGCTTTGTAACAACATGATAATGGAATCTTGTTGGTATTGACCTCACTCATGTAACCCCTTAGCGACGGAATTCCTATTTAAATTCCGTTGCTAATTTAGCAACAGAGGTGTAACAAATTGATAATGGAATCATGTTGGATTGACCACACACACGTAACTTACTACCAACGGATTTCCGTTGTTAAGTGTCAACGGCATTGTAACTGATTTTTATTTACAGATTTACTTCGTCTTAATTCCGTTGGTAACTAGCAACAATTCCACACATTCCACATTTAAAAAAAAACTGTTTACCGACGGAATTCCGTTGCCAATTAGCAACAATTCAGCAATAATTGCACATTTTCTATATATTTTTGTTCTCAAATTTAATCTAAAGTAATCACAAAATAGAAGTACACCAAAAGTAAAACCAAGTAATTTTAACTTCAACACTTGCCAAAAATATGGCTTAAGGTTACACATTAGAAAATAGCAAAAGGGGTATAAACCAAGTTCTTGATACATACAGCAAGTAATTTTAACTTCAACACTTGCCCAAAATATGGCTTAAGGTTACACATTAGAAAATAGCTAATTCTTACAAGCTAATTTTGAGTATCAAGCACTCGTGCTAAAAGGTTCTCCATCTCCCTCATTCGCTGCTTCATTTCATCCATCTCTTTAAGTTGTTCTTTCATATCTTTGAGCTCGGTCTCTAGCCTTTGATAATCTTGATTGAGCGCGCTACTGAATTTAGTGATGTTGCTGCTACTTGGTCCGTAAAATATATTTTGTGTTGAGCCAATGCCATATATCTTATTCCTGTTATTGCGCCCACCAACTGCATCATAATATAATTTATTTTCATCAACCGGTTGAGGTAGTGCTGATCCATCAACAGGCTGAGAGCGCTCAGCGCGGAGATTCTTAATTGTTTCCTATGTAGAATAAATTAAGTAAAACATAAGAGGTAGTATCAAGCATGCATGTGCAAGGTCCACCTAAATACCAATTGAGTAACCATATAAGTTCAGCAAAGCAGATACATCAGCTAAGAAAGTTAACAAGAAATTACGGATTCATTTTGTAGGAAAATATCTTTTCAGGTAACACACTTTCAGAATAACCCTAAAGCTACTGCAATATATTGTAAACACTACCACATATATGAATCATTAATCAACACATATCCAACATCCTTCTAATAATTGTCATGTAGTAGGAACTACAACACGAATCATACGAAAAACAGATCAGATAGCTTTCTCAGACTTTGCATATATTTGATAAATTCAGACACATATAATATACTCATACGCAAAATCAGAGGGTGCTATAGCCTAGATTAAAGCCCGCATGAGCTTTAAAAATCGGTGATATACTGTTACATATTTAAGGCATAGTATTGCATGCATTTGGTCAAGAAGAATAAACTTTTGGTATATTACTATGATCTTCATACAAGAAGAATGTCTGCAAGGACTTTTTCGATATGCCAGGGGAATACAAGGCAAGTTTTTACTCAAATGATCCGACTAAAAACTGCAGGCTCTACACAAGTACTTTAAACTATGACAAAGAAGAGTTTCATTACTGGAGGGATAATCTCACTCACCGCTGTCATCCTCTACATGAAGATCACATCCTGTCTTGGCCTAATAAGCCTACTACTTATCGGTATCGTCAACTCCAAAGCTAAATTATATTTTACAAATACAGATTATGTGTATAGTGTTTGTGTACATAACTGTTATTGATTGCTTTTCAGAGAAACTGTTCGCGCATATTCTGTACAAATACGGGAGTTCTTGTTGAATATATTGGACAGTTAGCTCCGACTTTTTACATGGCTATCAAGATGTGGGATTTGTTTCTGCAGGATCTGCCCTTATTATGAAGTTGAGCTTCAGCAAGGTGTGATTAATTTTTTATTTTGCGTGAACCTCATAGGAATATACTGGACTAATTAGAGACTTTGAATCACTTCAATAGTTTCAAAGCAAAATAGATAGCATATGTTTTTCATATGATTCCCAGTATTAGTCAGTCTCAAAGATAGGACTTCTTGTTCTAACATATGTTTTTCATCTGTTGTCTTTTCGAGAACTTCCTCCTAATTAATCTGAAACACTTTAGCGCAAATGGCATTGTAGTTCTTTGATAGCGATTACTATGATTGGCGAGAAAAACAACAGCTCTGTTTTAGTAAAGGATGACAGAAGCCACCCTTCTCAACGCCTTGACCATTTAGAAGTGACAAGAACTGATTACCTAAAACATGGCCCAAGAAGTGGCTAGTATTTCAATCAACCACTTTATTTTAGAAGATCTTGATTCGCTTACTTGTATAAGATTTTGATGAAACAGACTTCTAAATTTTTTTTAAGACAGAGGTTTTTTATTTTATTTAGATTGTTCAATATTAGGAAAATATAAATGTCTTGAACGTGTCCAAGGAAATCTAGACATCAAAGGAAAAAAAAGGCCTAGACTTTTTTTTTGTGGCTGCATATTCTAAAATTGTCATTAAGGAAGTCTAAAGTTTTGTTTTGTTCTTTACTGTGATTATGCCTGTGATCTGTACACTTGTGATTTGGACTTCTTGAAGGACTGAACAAGACCTTACATATTTTCTAGTCTTTATACACTTTTTTTGTACGAAAAATCATTATCGTAACTGCAATTTATTCTCATTCGCATACCATATCAAAGTAATCTTTCAATCATCTAAACAATAGCACCAGACCACATGCATGAACATATTATATTAAGCAAAGACACTAGTCTTAATTGCCATTTAACAAGTTCCTAATGACGTGCCTAACAATATAAATGACAAATCATAATTAAATTTAAATGACAAAAGTGTTGTATACTTACAGCTATTTTTGCATCTTTCGGATTAATATATGTTACTCTATCGTGCTTCCTTGTGTGCAAATACTCAAACATCTCAACTGCGTCAGGATCTCTTTGCCATTCTCCTGCCTGCATAAAATATCACAACAAATTAATATGTGAATTACAATTATTTAACCATTAATATTATAATCTGTAGAATAATGCATGTACTAGTTACCAAACGAGCTGCAACTGTTCGGCCAGAAGCTGAACCACCAGTGTGTCGGAGGGTAGCTCTCTTGGCCAGCTCCACCCTTACGATTCTCCCTTTTTCTTTTAGATTTTGCTTGACAATCTGGGGGTTTCCAATCCTCAATCCAACTCAGCCATACATTCTTTCCAATCCTATTGTCCAACTCAGAAGTTTTTTCCCAATGCGCACGAGCTCTACTACGCAAATCTTTAAATCGGATTGCAGCATTTTTCATAAATCCTTCATATATTATGTTATTCGGTTGTTTCCATACAAGCCATTTCTGCAAATATAGATTGGGGTACAGATTTAGACAGCTGTATACATCCTTTCTACAAATACATATATTACTGTAAAAAGTTAGCTATTATTGTAAACAAGTACCTTAAACTCCTCATAATAGAACTCCTTGGTCTCTTTGGACACTTCTTTCCAAGTGAACCCCTTAGGTTCAAGTCTTTCATGAATTATATTGGTGATCCTGCGAGAGCATTTGCACGAAGGCTCCAACCTGAAAATTTAAAAAGTTATAGGTTAGTTTTAATGTCATAGGTAATTAAAAACATGCTTGGAAAATTTTACTCACATTTCTTCGATAACTTCAATGCGTAGACGCCCATCAGTGTGCATTGTTCCAACTTTCCAAACATCATTGTTGGCAATTAAAGAGGATTCATCAGGCGTGTTTGGCTCAGGCTCAGGTGTATTGTGTGGTGTATTCACTGGCTTGTTATGTTGTGTTAGCTCTGGAGTTCTCTGTTGTGACAGCTCTGGTGAACGCTGTTGCGCTGTTTGCTCAGGTGAGCGCTGTTGCGCTGTTTGCTCAGGTGAGTGCTGCGTTGCTTGCTTGTCGAACCTAAGCCTTCTAACCATTTTAATCTGAATAAAACAAAAGCATAAAAAACATTTAAAATTGAACAGATGGTACAACATTTTAATCTGAACAGCTGGTACAAAACAATCAAGCAAAGTACAAAGAAATTAGCAAAAGGACAGTAACGGAAATCTGCAATCATTAGGTTCCTAACTAGTTATACGTAGGGATGAATGAAAATGGAAAGAACTCCATAGCTGCTACCAAAATAAAATGCAGGAATAAAAAAAATATAAGTGCTGGTTTCTCAATATAAGACTCCAAATGGTGAATTTTGTCCTGCATTTTTGCATTTAGTTGAAGGGAAAGAGGCAGTGACATACATCCAGTAACATTTCAATAACTAAGACTCAGCACAGAACAACTTCATCTAGTTACACCTATAAAGTTCTAGCTTTTACTTTTTGGTAATACTTTTGATGGTCTCTGTTTTAAACCAAAGTAAGATTGATATAAATATAAACTTAATGTAAACTGCGCCTCATTTTATTTGACTAAAAGCTGCAGTAATCGCAGATCCTCCCAAACTGTTTCTATATAGCTAACGTTTACGGTTTAATTTGGTTCGTTTTCTATTAAAAAAAAACTGAAACATATCCAAAACTGTTTTCGTAATAAAATAATTAAATGAACTGAAATTTTAACAAATTGAATCACCCCAAAAGCATTTCGAGTTGATTCAATATAACAATTTAAGCTGAAGAGTGAATACCCCTGACTGAAATTGCAGCTGCTGTAACCAAAACAACCCTCAATACTACTCTGATCAGCAACATTGTCATTTTTAACATACAAAGCATCACAACCAACTGTCAATATGAGCACTAGGGAATCAATTATAACTTTTACGTGCAACATAAACAGTTAGTTCCCTCTTTGAGTATCTCGAATCTCGTAAACATCAACAAGATGATTAACTTCATCCAAACCTCTAGGGAATTGGATACAAAATAGCAATTCTGGTGCATTTTAGTATATTTTCAGTAAACAGCTCACCTACACAGATCGTCAATTCTCTGCACTTGCTATTAGCATCTTAATGTTTGTCCATATTTATTGAGGTAAAGGATCGATTATCACTTTTAACTTTTTTAAGCTATCAGTAATAACAATGCAAGGACGAAAGATCATTCAAATTCAGATGACTAATTCTAGTACTTTTGTAGACCATGGGATTTCAGAAAAACGGGATCAAGCTTATAGATTTAAAACTTGTCAAAGAAAAACGGGTGTGTGAGTGTGTTTAATTATACATATAAATCTTGTTGCTTGATCAAGCTGATAGATTTATGTTATTGTGAACTGTGTATGGGTTGGGTTCATCACTTTTGGGAAATCTAAGTTGTTATTACTGTTACTGGAATATTTCTACATAAGACTAGTTCATCTTGGACAGTGAAGGAAGCTACTATATCAATTTATTGCCTAGTGATACTAGGTACTAAATCATATGAGCTGATTCAGCGAACACTCTTGGATTAGTAGCAAACTCTACCAAAGTTGAAACATGCGTGGCTATTACGAGCGAACTTTTTGAATGCCTGGAGAATTAGTTCAGAGTGGACTAATTAGTTCAGAATGTGGCTAATGTGTTTTATACTTGGTATCTAAAATTATAATTCCAAATTTTCTTCCAGGTATACTTGTCCGATAAATCTTGCCGTTAAATTGAATTGGTTGAATCATTAGATGAAGAACAGAACGACAAGACAGGGGACAACACTCCTAGGTGTTAGAAAATAAAATTCCTTCTCAGACAAATTCAGAACTAGTACTTTTAAACTAATGTATCACCTGAGGAAACAGAGCAAAATATGCGATGTGCTTACCCAAACGTTGATCAATTCAAGATAATACCCTGTCTAACTGAATGCGATGAATTAATTTTTACACAATCAGCACTATGCTTTCTGTAACAAATTAAAGTACCTTAACAATTTCACAGATTTTATCAAATCAACAAACAGAACATCAACAAATATCACAGATTTTAACGAATAGTCGATCATGACAACATTCAAACACACAAAAACAGGGAAAGGAAGGAAATAGAATAATTGGAAAAACATCAAAACAACAAAAGTTTTAATCCTCACAGAATTCCACTCCACACCATAGTCATCATACCCATAAATTGAACGGATTGAAACAAGAACAAATATAATACATACATATACCCACAAATTGAACGGATTGAAACAAGAACAAATATAATACATACATATATACCCACAAATTGAACGGATTTAAACACAATACACATATAATTACAACTTGAATGGATGAAAAATTAAGAATATATGAGAGTTAATACCCAAGATTTGTGCCAGACAGAGAGAGTGAGTGAGAGAGAAATGAACTTTCGGCGAGAGAGCTAATAGAAAAAGGTAAAACCCTAACTTGCTCCTTCTATTCAGTCTTAATTTTTCACAAATTGCCGCTCCCATTTTCATTAGAAATTTAGAATACCGCTGCTTTTTTTTAGATTGGCCGCCCATAATTTTTAATTTTTGGGTTTCTTTTTTGTCTAAATAATTATTAAGGTTTTGCAAACAAAGGCTTTCCATAATGAATATTATTTGAAAAAGACGAGCACAAATAAATAAATATTTTTTTGAAATAATTAAATAAATATTTGATAATTATCAT
Source organism: Saposhnikovia divaricata (assembly GCA_036435485.1). Lineage (NCBI taxonomy): Eukaryota > Viridiplantae > Streptophyta > Magnoliopsida > Apiales > Apiaceae > Saposhnikovia > Saposhnikovia divaricata. Next base: position 91,477,288 of record CM071596.1, read on the forward strand.
AAAAATAATATTTATGTAAAAATAATATTTGATAATAATTAAATAAATAAATTTTTTTCACAAATATTTGATAATTAAACAATACTTACCGTCATCATAATTCTCACTATCGTTTGAAAATTCTTTTTCTTCGGAATCAATTTGTATCTCTTCTTCTGGGGATTCTTCATCATTATCCAAATCTATTGATGTTCCCTCGTCATCATTTAAACGTGTAAGAATATCATCTGTATCAATAATATTTAAGTGTTCGGGAACATCATCTTGAAAGGCTTCTTGACGTGATTCGGGAACTTGAGGCATGTCAACAAGTGGACGAGCTTTAACTTTACATACCACCAACCAATCTACCTTATCTCGCTTTAGACTTGGATAATTACAAAAGTAAACTTGTGCAGCTTGCATTGCTAAAATAAATGGCTCGTAGACACTTAATCTTTTTCTTCGATTCACCTCAACTATGTTGTATCGTTGATGAACTCTTGTTCCGCTATTAAGTGTAGGATCAAACCACTCACACTTTAACAATGCTGTTCTTTTAATCGGGCGACGAGGATACTCAATAATCAAAATCTCATCTAATATCCCAAAATAATAATTAGATGTCTCGCTGTAATTTGATCCTTTAATACATACTCCACTGTTAAATGTTGACTTGTTGGCCCCATATGCTCGTGTATGAAACTTGTACTCATTTACATAGTAAACTGGTACCGATCTAACTGAACGAAGAGGTCCAGATGCGAGATCTTGCACATATTCATTCGGAACCAATGATGCATCTTGGGCCTGAAAAATGGTCATGATTACATAAATAAATTGTATTTTTGTCATTGTTTAACTTAAATGAGTTAAAAATAAACTTACATAATGTTTAAACCATATAGCAAAGTCACTCTCTAAGCACCTATCTATCTCGACACCACTCATGTATGGATTGTGTTCTCGAAGTCCGCTTGTAAAGATCCTGTTACAAATAAATGATAAGCATTTTTTTATAACACTTTAAAATAGATACATTTCTTTGATTTTGAGTTGAAAGTAATACTTACTCAATATATGGTGCAACCTCTGGACAATTAAACAAGACATAATTGTTAGCTGCTATGTACTCGCGATCATCAAGATAACGAGTTCTAACACAACCATGTGCACGTCCTGGATGAGAAAATATAGAAAATGTTCCCTCAAAACTCTCTCCACCTGCACTAGAATCATTTCGAGGAACTTTTCTATGTTTTGTTTGAACATGTTGTTCGAAGTAGTGTGAACAAAAAGTTGAAGCTTCTTCAACCAAAAAAGCATTGCATATGGATCCTTCCACCCGAGCTTTATTTTTCACATTATTTTTCAAGTGGCGTAAAAACCGCTCAAAGGGGTACATCCATCGATACTGTACAGGACCTGCGATTCGTGCCTTGTAGGGGAGATGTACCAAAAGATGTTCCATTGAATCAAATAATGCAGGTGGAAATATACGCTCTAACTTGCAAAGTATGACTGGAATCTGTTCTTCAAGTCTACGCATTTCACTGACCTTCAAAGTAGCAGAAGTGAGGTCTTTGAAAAAAAGGCTCAATTCGGTCAAACATTCCCAAACACTAGTAGGCAGCAATTCTCGAAAAGCAATCGGTATAAGTCTTTGCATGAACACATGACAATCATGACTTTTCATTCCAAATAACTTGTATTTTTTCATGTCGATGCAACGAGCCATGTTTGACACATATCCATCTGGAAATTTCAGATCCTTCAACCAATGACATACCATTTCTTTGCCTTTCTTGTCTAAACTATAGCATGCTTTTGGATACTTTCGTGTTGATTCATCAAATGCTAACTCTGGTCTTCGACAAATGGATGCAATATCAGCTCTTGCTTTCGCATTATCTTTGGTTTTACCTTCGATGGCCATGATGGTGTTGAAAATATTTTCAAACACATTCTTTTCAATATGCATAACATCAAGATTATGTCTAATAGATAACGTCCTCCAATATGGCAAATCCCAGAAGATACTTCATTTTTTCCATCCACATTTATAAGTCTTGATGATTTTAGCATTGTATTCCTCACTTCCCACTTCAGTAATTTTCATCAACCCAAGTGACTCAATCTCATGCAATACATCTTCACCTGTTCGTATAGGTGGGGCTGTTTCTGACACTGTCTTTCCCTTGGTAAACCAATTTTTATTCTTTCGAAAGGGATGATTAGAAGGTAGAAACTTTTGGTGATTATCAAACCATGTTGGCTTTCCACCATGCGAAAGATTATAAGCATCATGATCGTGAGCACAATGTGGACAAGCTAAATGACCAGCAGTTGTCCATCCAGATAACATTGACATAGCAGGGAAGTCACTAACAGTCCACATCAATGCAGCTCTCATTTGAAAATTTTGTTTCAAAGAAATATCCCATGTCTCAACTCCAAGTTCCCACAACATTTTTAACTCAGCAATTAACGGTTGGAGATAAACATCTATCTTCTGCTTTGGATTTTTTGGACCAGGCACAAGTACAGACAAAAACATGTATGGTTCTTTTAGACACATCCATGGTGGCAAATTATACGGGGTCACTATGATTGGCCAAGAAGAATATTGACTACCCGATTGACCAAATGGTTGAAATCCATCAGCAGAAAGCCCGAGCCTAACATTTCTTGTCTCTGCAGAAAATGAAGGGTGTGCTCTATTAAATTGTCGCCACTCCTCTGAATCTGAACAATGTCGCATCACATCTTCTTCTTGATAATGTTCGGCATGCCATCTCATATGGCTCGCGGTGGCTGGTGATGCATATAATCTCTGTAATCTTGGGGCTATTGGAAAGTATATCATCCTTTTAACAGCCACTTTCTTTTTCTGTCGGGTGGATCTGTTGACTCTAGTTTTGTACCTGGGTTGCTCACAAAATTTACATAACTCCATATGCTCATCTTCACCCCAATATATCATGCATCCATTAATACAACAATCAATTTTCACCGAAGGAAGACCCAATCCTTCCATATGTTTCTTTGTATCATAGAAACTACCAAAAAAAGTATTGTCTTCAGGCAAGATACTTTTGATGAATTGTGATGTTTGATCATAAGCTGCTTCTGACCAATGATGATCAGATTTTAAACTCAACATTCGAGCCATGGCAGATAACTGAGAAGTGTCACAATGATCATACAACTCTCGCTCCGAAGAATGTAATAGATCATACAACTTTTGTGCTTTTTGATTCAGCATCTCTTCTGAATGTGGATTAAAATTTGGACCGGCAGCATCCATCACCATATTATACATTTGGTTATTCTCATGTCTTGCCCGAAAAGTATTAGAATAACTACTTGAGGATTGCCCGACACTTTCTCTTGAAATATATGGCTCACCATGTCGATTCCACACATAATAATCATTAACAAATCCTTTTTTCAACAAATGCAATTTTACCATTTTCGCATCCCAAAATCTTCCATGTTTGCATTTACTACAAGGACATTGTATGTTTGTCCCATTCATGGAAGATTCTTGAGATATAGCTTGTTTTATAAATTCGTCTAATCCAACAACAAAAGCATGATTAAGAGACCCTCAACTATCCAATCTTTGATACATCCAAGATCTATTATTATCCATATTTATGTTATCAACAATCTACAAAAGATATAATATTATCAAAACAAATTAGAATTATCACAAATAACATACAAACAATCTTTATAAATAAGCTAACTTCACTAATACTACAAATATGTGAGATTACTTATGCCTACATAATGAAAAATTCATACAAATAAATTAACAAGGTAATCTTTATTAAACATGATCATTAGCACTTCAAAAATGAAATTATAAAACAATAAAAGTGAACTAACCTTAAAATGTGGAAGAAGGTTGTGTTATTTGGTGGAATAATAGGAATGATGTAGATAGAAAAGGAATTTGATTTTAGAGAGAAAAGAAGAAATGAAGAAGATATAGGATATGTGTGAAAGAAAAAATGGGAGAAGAGCTACTGACTTAAATTACATGTTTGCAAATACCGACGACTTAGCGACGGAAATCGGAAACGATCGATCTACATTAGCTTCGGACTAGCAACGGAAATTAAAAAGTTTGACTTTTTAACAACAGAATATCGTTGTAAAACCGTCACTAAAGGCGACCGTTGCTAAACCGTCACTTTCTCCGTTGCCATGTCGTTGTTATTATTGAAACGACCGATCTACATTATCTTCGGATTAGCAACGGAAATTAAAAAGTTTAACTTTTTAACAACAGAATATCGTTGTAAAACCGTCAATAATCCGTTGTTAAACCGTTTTTAGAGTCTTTACAGAATATAACAAACATTACAGAAAACTCGGTTAAATTTAATATGTTTAGAAAATAAAGTATTTAATTCATATAAATGGTTAGTAATTTAGATTTGTGACATACAAAAACAAAATGCACTGTATGAGATGTTTGTTTGTTTGAGGGAGAATGAGGAGAGTTGATGAATTTATTGCTAAAAAAATAGAGTCATCTTTATAAATTGTTGGGGAATCTTTAAAATTCGACATGTATTTAAGAAAACATTGTAAGCTGCTTTTGGACCATGAAAATGGCAAAACAGCTTTGTTTACAACTACCAATGACTTATCGACGGAAATAATAAACGACCGATCTAGAATGACTTACCGTTGCTAATTTCGTTGTAATACCATCACTAAAGAGGACCGTTGAAAAACCGTTACTATACTTCTCCGTTAATTCTATTTTTGCAGCTACCAACGACTTAGCGACGGATTACTGTGAACCGTTCCCATTCCGTTACTATTGTTAACCGTTGCAATCCCGTTATCAGTAGTCTCCGTTGAAAGGCCGTCGATAAGAATGGCCGTTGCAAATCCGTTGAAAAATTTCCGTCATTATTCCGCTCCAAAATTTATTCCATTGCAAATCCGTCGAAGTTATAATGTACCCTTAACTACGGAAGTATTCCGTCGCTAGAATCCGTTGTTAAACCGTTGTTAGAGTCTTTACAGAATATAATAAACATTACAGAAAACTCGGTTAAATTTAATATGTTTAGAAAATAAAGTATTTAATTCATATAAATGGTTAGTAATTTAGATTTGTGACATACAAAAACCAAATGCACTGTATGAGATGTTTGTTTGTTTGAGGGAGAAAGAGCAGAGTTGATGAATTTATTGCTAAAAAAATAGAGTCATCTTTATAAATTGTTGAGGAATCTTTAAAATTCGACATGTATTTAAGAAAACATTGTAAGCTGCTTTTGGATCATGAAAATGGCAAAACAGCTTTGTTACTTATCGACGGAAATAATAAACGACCGATCTAGAATGACTTACCGTTGCTAATTTCGTTGTAATACCATCACTAAAGAGGACCGTTGTAAAACCGTTACTATACTTCTCCGTTAATTCTATTTTTGCAACTACCAACGACTTAGCGACGGATTACTGTGAACCGTTCCCAGTCCGTTACTATTGTTAACCGTTGTAATCCCGTTACCAGTAGTCTCCGTTGCAATGCCGTCGATAATAATGGCCGTTGCAATTCCGTTGAACAATTTCCGTCATTATTCTGCTCCAATATTTATTCCATTGCAAATCCGTCGAAGTTATAATGTAGCATTTCCCTTAACTACGGAAGTATTCCGTCGCTAGAATCCGTCAAGAAATCCGTTGTTAAACCGTTAACATATTCTTAACAGAATGATTTCCGTCACAATTTTGTTACAATAACAGGGCGGGATTTTTTCGCGCCTTCGTTTGCGACGGAAATAAGCCGTTGCTAAATATTTGTCGATAATCCGTTGCCTTGTAGTAGTAATCTGTGCTGGCTTGTTTATTGTTGCTAATCCGTCGGCAAATTGCAACGGAAACCTTTTCGTTGCTAAAAGTCGTTGCTAAATCCGGGATTTCTTGTAGTGCAAACTCTTCCATGTGATAAATATATTGATTGAGATCTTATATGAATAAAAATCGTAGATAGTTAAAAAAATTGTGGTCACTGGGCTACATATTGAAATTAGGGTATAGAGATAAATGATTAAGAAGTCACCATCCAAGTTTTAGAAAAAGCATAAGGGAGGCTAAGAACAGCAGCTCCGACCATGGCGGTAACATTGTGAAAAGCTGAATGGTACCACGTTGCTCTCCTTGCTGGAGTTATTGGAAGCCAGTCATCAATACCCCTTCTATTCCGCTGTTTTTTCATCATTCTTAATATTGTGATTGTCCTTTTTGATCTTTCTTACCAAGACTGATATATAAAAACATTAGTATGTAAATCAAAAGATTCAGAAAATAGAATAACTGAAACAAGGACTACACTAAACTAAAAGTACTGCTAAGCTGATCGTTCTTTCGTCATATAGAATGATGAAACCTCCTTTAATAATCAAATGCTGACATCCTTTGTCAATACAACACACATAAAAAAGGCAACCAGACAATTGGTTTGGTTTTTCATGTAATAATTAAGTTTTTAAATGATATAGCGCTAAGAGCAACTCCAACAGTCTCCTTGTGTTTTCCTTATAAATATTATAAAATATTAGATTTTTAGTGATTTAGGATATTATAAGGTACTAGCCTATAACCCGTGGGATGCACGGTTTTTATAAATTTAAATAAAATTTTATTTATATATATTAATAAATATATATCTCATATATATTACTTAATATAATATTAGCAAATATATATATTATTAAATAATAATCATTTAATTATATGTTAAATTGTTCGAATTATGATTATATTTTATCATAATAATATAAATATAAATGGAAGTATCGGATATACTTACATTCAAATTTTTGTTGATATTATCATATTCAAATTATGATTCCATAATAATCACTAATGTAATATTTATCTAAAATAGAATTTAATATTAATTTGTAATTGTTTGAAATTTTTCTTGTTTATTATATAGTTTTAGTTTGTTTTCTCTTTGTTGATTTATAATTTGTTGTAAATTTGTTAATAAATATGTGATATTAAAATTATTAAAATTGATTTTGAAAATATTTGATTTCCAAGTAATTGAATAATTGAAGAGTCTAAAAAAGTAGGGTGTAGGTGATGAATTTTAATTCAAATATAACTAAAAGAGTATGTAATTGAATATTAATTAGAGTATAATTAAAAGAATTTGTTATTAAGTTAAATAAAATTTTATATGCATTTTAATTTATTTTTCATTTTTGGAAGGTGTTAACAAACTTTTTTAGGAAGGTGTTAACCAACCGACTAACCAACCAATTATACTCTATTTCGCTTATAATAGTATAGTAGCATAGTTTTTTTAAATTTAAATAATATTTTATTTATATATTAATAATTATATATCTCATATATATTACTTAATATAATATTGGCAAATATAATCGTTTAATTATATGTTAAATTGTTCGAATTATGATTATATTTTGTCATAATAATATATTTGGAAGTATCGTATATACTTACATTCAAATTTTTACTCGTGTGATGCACGATTTTTTTAAATTTAATAATATTTTATTTATATATTAATAATTATATATCTCATATATATTTTTTAATATAATATTGGCAAATATATATATTATTAAATAATAATCATTTAATTATATGTTAAATTGTTCGAATTATGATTATATTCTGTCATAATAATATAAATATAAATAGAAGTATCGTATATACTTACATTCAAATTTTTGTTGATATTATCATATTCAAATTATGATTCCATAATAATCACTAATGTAATATTTGTCTAAAATAAAATTTAATATTAATTTGTAATTTGTGTAATTTTTATTGTTTATTATATAGTTTTAGTTTGTTTTCACTTTGATTTATAATTTGTTGTAAATTTGTTAATAAATATGTGATATTAAAATTATTTAAACTGATTTTGAAAATATTTGATTTCCAAGTAATTGAATAATTGAAGAGATAAAAAAAAGTATGGTGTAGGTGATGAATTTTAATTCAAATATAACCAAAAGAGTATGTAATTGAATATTAATTGGAGTATAATTAAAAGAATTTGTTATTAAGTTAAATAAAATTTTATAAGCATTTTAATTTATTTTTCATTTTTGGAAGGTGTTAACAAACTTTTTAGGAATGTGTTAACCAACCGAATAACCAACCAATTATACCCTATTTCGCTTATAATAGTATAGTATAGATGATAACTCCAACAAGTTTCCTTATAATTGATCCTTATATTATTAAATGATAAATTAAAGGAAGGAAGCAAGAACAAAAAAAGAGGGAAACAATTGGAAAGAGGATGAAAAATAATATTTTATTGATAAAAGTGAAATAAGGGAGCCCTTAAAGATAAGGGATGACATGATGCTCTTAACTTTTTAAGGAAAAGTTAAGAGCCTGTTGGAGCACAATTTTAAACATAATCCCTTATAATTTGAGTTAGGAGGTCATATAAGGGATCTCTTGGAGTTGCTCTAAGAGTAGCAATTAAAAAGGGGTGCCGTTCTATGGCACCGGGTTGCCAAACTATTGTTTGGCAATATACGGTTCTATAACTATTAGATAGTTGATCCAACGGTCTTGATTTAAAAAAAATTAACATTGTACCGCAGAAACTTTCTGTGATACGGAGAAATTACCAAAATGTCTCTGCCTATGGTGTGTAAACAGGGGACATTTTGGTAATTTTTCCGTATCGCAGAAAGTTTCTGCGGTACGGTTAACAGTAGATTTTTGGTGTGAAAACAGGGAGGCATTTTGGTAATTTCACCGTATCGCAGAAACTTTACGTGGTACGGTACAATTTTTTTTTAAATCAGGACCGTTGGATCAACCATCCAACGGTTATAAAACCGTATGTTGCCAAACAGTATTTTGGCAACCCGGTACCAAAGATAGGCTACCATTAAAAAGCTGCCAAATTTACCTAAATGGCCTTGTTTCTTCCATTTGTGGAGAGACATTGGGGTTGCTTAGGTTGGCTTGATGGTGCTGTCTCAATAATTTTTGGCTAAATGGATAAATTTAACTTTTCAAGGTTTAGAACAAAAATCCTAGTATGTTTATCGTTACTGATCCTTTACCAAGGCCTTATGAAGACTAGTTTATAATGAATATAGAAATTGCCTAAAACACTAAGCCAAAATCATGTTTTTGACTCACAACATGTGCCATACACTTGAATTTTATGTTGTAGGAATGTCTTCTCAAGATTTTAGTAGTTTTTTTTTTTTGAAGAAAAGAAGATTTTAGTTGTCTTCTCAAGATTTTAGTTGTTTTAGTTGCAACAAAAAAATGTTTCCAAAAACCAAATGCACCAGCAAATCTTCTCATGACCTTAGCTATTGTACTAAGAGTGACCATCTGACTTAAACACATTTCCTTGACCAAGGCTTTCATCTTCTCCATTTGCTTCATTTTTCCTAGTATGTCAACCATCATATCATAAGCTTGCACCAGTGGCTTATATTCTGGATTTGATTCTACCCATCTAAACACCGCCAACGCAGACTTCTAATCATCCTTAAATCGATGAAGCAGCTGAGCAACAAGGTTATCCAAGACCACTATAGAACTACATTCTTCGTCCCGCAAAAGAGACTGTAATCTTTCATCCACACCGTTTCCAGCTCTAACACTAGCTATAACAATGTCAACATCACGCTCACTATTTCGTTCTTCTTTACCAACAATCCTAGAGTCTGCCAAGCGAGAATATACTAACGACAACAGCCTACAAAAGTTAACATTACAACGAGACGATTTGGCATTCGCAAGAAAGTGAATCTTTACTCTCGAGATTTTATTATAGAACATAATTTTCCAAGTAAGAGTATGATTTCGGAAAGTTCAGTCCTGCAATCATAGATATCAAACGTTCAATTTAACAGATACATTAGTTTATAAATGAGCTGACATGAAAAAAGTTAACTAAATCAACAACTTCAAGCTACATATAACATTAAATGCACAAAGTAAAAATTGATGTTCACAACTGTCTGATTCATTTTATCGAACATCTTATGTGCAAGAAAATACAAAAACTTCAAAAAAAGGAAAAAGAATATACAGTCTTTTTTACCAGGTACACGAGCAGGTGAGTGAGCTGACGGTGACAAAATTCTCGATAAAATAATCGCCAGGCAATTACTTAAAGAGAACGTAATTTCCCGAATGAAACAAAAAAATCCATTTTATTGTGGCTTTGAAATGAAGCCAAAAGTTTTATGTGGATTTAATTGTTACTTTAAAGAATTTAATTGTAAATCCAACCTTTATCTAGTGCTATAAATGAATCGATACATTCGCAATATAAATGAACTGATATACTCGCGAATGGCTTGGCGCTTGGTTCGAAAAAAACTTGGTTCGGGTTCGGTTTGATTCACAAACGAGTCGATCTTGAACATAATTTTAAGGATCGATTTATAAATGAGCTGAACCTGATCACGGTAAAGTTCGACTCGATAGCTCGCGAACAAGATCGATTAACGTGTTCGTGAACAGGCTCGTAGACATAGCTCATAAACATGTTCGTGGATAAGTTCGATAATTGAGCTCGCTAACATTCTCGGTATTCGAGTTCATTAGCAATCCATAAACAAATTCGATAGATAATCTCCTATAAAATATATGTTTGATTATTAGAATACACTCTCGAAAATCTTATTAATTGTATACCATTAATTATAATATCTTATATGTTATGCTAGATATTATAATTCTTTATTTTATAATAATAATAACAATAATAATAATAATAATAATAATAATAATAATAATAATAATAATAATAATAATAATAATAATAATAACTAACTCAATCTTACAATTAGTATTTGTAGTTATGTATCAAATTAACTATTACATCATTTAAAGTGCTAAATTTTTGTATTAAATATTATTGATGTATAAATTTATTTATATTACTTAAATATATAAAAATATGTTTATGATTGTGTAAAATTTGAATTATAATAACTTCATATACTTGCAAATATGAAATATAAATACCAAAATAAGTTAATTAAACATTATAAATACAAAAATATTTTTTTAATACTTTATATTTATAAATGTAATGCCAAAATTTACAGATAAGATTGTAAATTTATGTAAGGAGATCGATACTTTTGTATGATCGATATTTTATAGATTTTTATAAGAAAATTAGTATTTTGTATGATTAATGATATTTTATGTATATAAGGAGATGTGAGAATTTTATTGGTTGATGATTTATTCTTATTATTTTTAGTGCTGAGACACAAATTTAATTATTTAATTTTGGACTTTTTATTTTTTTTTTAATGTTAGATTTTTGTATACAAAAATAAGAAAACAAGTTTATGAGTTTTTCGTAAGTGAGCTCGTGAGCATAAGTTCGCGAGCAATATTTAAGATTTATTCGTGACCATAATTTCATGAACAAGCTCGTGAACAAGCTTAATGAGTTGTTCGAAAACAAAAATTCGTGTGTAAGCTCATGAGACATGTTCGTGAACGGTTTGCGAACATTTTATCTTAACGAACCAAGCTCAACCATATTTTTTTTTGCTCGATTTAAGTTCGAGCTCGAGTTCGATAAATTCTTAACAAACGATACATGAACATTTTAAAGTTCGGATCGGCTCATTTACATCCCTACGACTTTAGCAGTGATAATATGTTAAAATACCTGAAATCAAACAAAAAAAATGTTAAAAAAAAAAAATTTGAGTTCAAACGCCGAATTTAAGCCGAATGATAGTGAAAAAGTGGTACAAATTAAATACCACTTATCACGTATAACATCCCTGTTCTAACATACATATTTAATTCTAATAAATAGAATTGTTTATTACTAATACAACTCAAAACTTAAGATTTGTTAATATATATTATTAACGTACGAGAAAAATGAATGTATGGGAATTCGGTTAGTTTTCGAAGGTTCTCGTTTTAAAATTTCTCGAGAAAGTGAATTGTAAATTCTCGAGATGAATAATAATTTTAATAAAACCATATTTTTTGAAAATATTATAGATTATATTATGTACGTAACTTTATCCTTCTTCAACGTTAGTTAATTCGACTCTGAAATATTTTATAATTAAGGAATTTAGAACGTTTTTATATTTAATGTATCTATACATCCAAAAATCGTAGAAAGAGATCCGTAAGTCAGAATTAGGCGTATGGATACTCTATGCGAAGGTAATAAAGTGAATAATATATTAAAAATATGAGAAACCAAATTTCGTTCCAAAAATCATTAGGGTCGAATTTTATTTGATAAAGAAATGAGAAGTATTAAGCAGAGGGGCATTTTGGTAAATTTAGTGGATAAATTCTTGATATATATGGATAAGGAGAAGCTTGACACACCAAAATCACTATTCACCTTCATCCTTTCCTGTAAAAACTGATTGGAAGCATGGGAGAAGAGAATGAGAGAAAAGAAAAGCTTGGCGATTACTTGATCATCTTGGATAATTAGCCTAGTGTTTAGCAAACATCAAACACATAACAAACACGCCATAAAACTCTTCTTAAGCTAGGATATGAGGGGCTAATTTCAAAGGAAATTTAGGGGAAACCCTTAATTCTTGATGGGTGAGGCTTGATTGGAGTTTTAAAGCTACTAGGAAGGTATAACCTTGTTTATCTTTGTTTAATCATTTACTTTCATGATGATTAGTGCTATATTTTGAAATATTGTTAAGTATTAACATAAAGGAGGATAGGCTTGTTGATTATGAGGAGAAATTGAGTTGATTAGAGGGTGTATAAGGTGGATATGAGGGTTATGATTTTGGTTAAATTTTACGGACGCCGAAAGGCTATTTAAATCGCTGACTGTGAACAGTAATTCGGGGGATTGGGTTCTTGGTTTTTGTTAATGTTTTTACATGGTAATTAATGTTCTACTCGGAGTCTAGTTTGCGTGGCAGTAAACGGTGTGCAAATCGGATTAACGAGCTAGGAGTTATCGCCGTTTTAGTATAAGTAGTCCCAGACCTACGGGATTGTTAGAAAAACGAGTTTAGGAAAAATGTTTCACCTAGTTAAACTCCATAATTCGAATTGAAAAAAATATTTAAGGTGTATAGGTGATTAAGGAAGAGGTATGTAAATTTTCGAGATTTATAAAACAATTGTGGATTTATTAAAAATGTTAGAGTAAAGGGTGCGCAGTAGAGGGAGTTTTCTAATTTTTCTGTCGCTGCCCTATTTTTGAGGAATTATTGGAACTACTTAGGATCATGTATGGGTAGTGGGTTTGCTGGGACTATAATCTACTTGAGTCTAGTTTGCAACCTCGAAAGAATCAAGTGGTTTTGTTTAGCGAGTAAGGAGTTATGGCCATTTTAATGAAATGAGTACATAAGATGCGAATTGTTTAAACATTGAACTTTGAAGAATTGTTTCACCTAGCTAACTACATTATTTTGAATTGAAACTTGGAGGAATGGTATAACAATGAGTATAGAAGATCTCGAAGGTGGTTTCATGTTAGAATAATAATCCTACGATTTATAGTGAATTTTAGAGTGTAATAAAGATTGTGTCTTATGTGTTTATATAGAGTACCCGAGACATGGAAGGAGCTTGGATAGAATATCACCAAGAATCATTAAAAGAAGTGTAGAGGCCAAGGTGAGCATTTATCGAAGCTTTGATTTATATATGTATACTCTATAATAACTTGTGATATTTGTGGGATTAAAAGATATAACTAAGAAATGCTCAAGACTTGAATATATATATATATATATATATATATATATATATATATTACTAGAAAGAATTACATGATTTATCAGAATATGTGGGTTTATATGATTACGTTATGAAAGTACATACACCATGACTATATTATAGTGAAATGAAGTATCACGTGGTTATAAATGATTGTTATTTGAATAAATTCTCTCAAGTATGATCTTACGTGATAACTGTTATCTGCTAAATGTGATAAGTGTTATTTGAATCAGTTATCTGAAATTTTTCATATACTTGAAATATGAGAAAGGTGAATACATGATCACTGTGATGTATGAGCAATGTGAATACATGATGACAGTGTCATTGACTTGAAAAGGGTTATTATGTGATCGATGTGGATTACATGAAAGGAAAATGTTAACGTGAATAAGTACATGGAAGGAAGAAATGAAACGGGTTATATGATGTGCATATTATTTCATTTGAGTCACACTAAATAAAGGCATTGTGACTGCCAATACTTTTGTATCAGCAATGTGAATAAATGGCCTAGCTAGCCATCAACGTGAATAGAAAAGTCCTCTGGACTATAAAGCAACGTGAATAGGAAAGTCCTCTGGACTATAAAGCAACGTGAATAGAAAAAAGAGCCCTTAAGGCCAAGAAATCCGGGGAGATACTAAAGTCAAGTTGGTCAATCACAACAAAGTAAAGAAACAAGGTGAAAGAAAAGAGAGTCTCATGCATATGTTGCATACATTCATAGTAATTGATTACTTGGATTTATTGAATGATGACTTGGAAATTATTTGCGCGACTACGTGTTGACAAGGTGCACAAATATGTTAAGTGAAAATATATGGCGATATTATAAATTTCTCCTATACGTGCTGGTCGTTTATGATTTCTGAATAGTAGTGAAATGTTTATCTGAAATTAATTTATGTGAGGATAAGTTGACTAGATGTTCACAGATATGATTGGATGATATATATATATATATATATATATATATATATATATATATATATATATATATGATTAGCCTACAGGGTTCAATGTGAATGGCTTAACTAATTATCACAAATATACAGATGACCGTTGAGTCCATAGATGACTTCCAGGTTATATACGAAAAATATTCAGATCTTATATATAAAATTGTTTGTAATAATTAATGTGTAGATTAGAGTCATTGAACTGATAACAGGGATAAGACTACGAAAAGATACAAGGAGAGTTGGGTAAATAAAGAGAGAATGAATTACAGGTACATGTAATGACATTACGAGTTTTTACAAGTTAATAGGTATATACAGGTATCTTTATAAAACGCGAAATACTGGATTGTCGATTTAGAAATATGTAAATTTTACCGGGGTATATTATATGATGATATATGTTCACTGAGTTGCGACTCATTAAAATCGCTCATGTTTTTCAGGTTAAGTTGCATGGTCGGCCATCTGGATCTCCAGAGTCCCTCCTCCTCAGTATTTGCATATATAAATATGTTAAGTTTTTATTTCCGCTATTAAGATTTAATGTTGATTTATCGTGTTGTGTTGTATTGTATAGTTGTTCACCTGATCAGTCAGGACAGGTTGAACTTGTGGTTGTTTTTCTTAAAAGTTGGAATTGTTGTTTGGTTGTTAAATGGAATTTGGTTTGGTTTGAATTACAGGTGGATAGTCCGATTTACGAATACTTCATGCCAAAATTTTCCAAAATTCCCTTGTATGAAAGTCTATTTTATCTAATTAATTCCAATATTTGAGAGCATGCGTTAACTGCTAAGTGTTATGTGTATAGTGAGTCACATTTTCTAAAGTTTTCAGCTTCCGCATTGCAAAAGTATTTTAGAGGATTAATGTATATTCTTTTTAAAGGTAATATTGTTATTCAGGGTTTTATTTATTCCCTAAAATGATTTTGAGAAAATGACACATGATAATAGGGATATTCGAGTATTTTATTATAAAACGTATATTTTCAGTATCGGGAAGTCAGGGTATGACAACTTGGTATCAGAGCTAACACCCGGTCAGAAGTGCACTAGCACTGCTCGGGTATGGTTAGTTTGTTATGTTTTCATAGGGCACATTTGCATACATGTAAATGTAATACATACATTTAAATGGTGTTCGTCATACATGTGTATGTACGAGAATATGAACATATAGATATGCATAAGCATGAGCATATTTCATAAAGGAGCGAGATGACAGCTGGCCAAAGTCAAGTTTATAGTGTGGAAACGAAATGAAAGAAGAATAGACCAAAAAGGTAATCCTTTATTTATAATTAAAGGAAAGTTTTAGAATGTAATAAGTACAAATGATTGCTTTGTGAAAATGTTTATGAGATACAACGAATTGGATGTTTATATGATGTATGCCTATGTCTATAAATGATATGTGAGAAATGATCACGGGTAAAATTCTTTCGATAAATGTATAAGCTTATGCATTGTTGATTATATTTTTAAGTTAGTATATAGAGATTAAGGAAGGACAAGAAAAGAAATGAGTCTACTTAAGGTTATAAGACGACTAGAAGCTTGTCTCAACGGAGATTTCAAGAACCGTTATTGTTGAACGATAGGAACGTTGAGAATTCATTTCTATTGAGAAGTATATTCTATACGTTATTAAAAAGTCCTTCTAATTTCTTATAAAGGACAAAGAGTTGTTGATTCTTATCATTGATTGATAAAATATTTCTTCTAATTGAATCAAGAAGAAAGTTAATCATTTGATGTTGAAATTCTAGAAAGGAGTATAATTATGATATAGTAGATTTGAGAAATTTCCTGTCATGTGACATAGTGAACTGCAGAGTAAAACAAAATCATATTCCTCTATTCCTTCTATAAATTATTTGTTATCTGATTGGGATAAACAATACATATGGTAGTTGGTGGGACGCCACCTAGCTAAATATGTGTTGCAAACCAAAAGAGTACGAAAGATTGGCCATCTTAAGTACGATTGTGGTTGATCTCAGTCACATCCAACTTATTCTTCTCTCTCATGTATATTGTTGATGAGTTCATTGATTCAAAATCACTCAGGTTTCTTGTTACGACTAGTCGTGAAATTTTTCAATGTTTCTTATCTTGCGTGAATGTTCAGAAAGTTTTCAATCAGAATCATAGACAAAGTTTAACTTTAAATCTCATGGGAAACTTACAGAAGAGTCTCATATGGTATGATAGTCGAAATTTTTGTATCTAAGATAAAGTGACGTGCTGTAGAGAAGAAATCTCACTAATGATAGTTAAGATTTGTAAATGCATAAGGGAATAAAGTTCTACATGGAGTTGATACTCGCGGGAGCCATCTTTTGAATTTAATTCATATGAGAACATGGTGTGTGGAGATAAAGTATCTACATATTTGAGATATTGTAATAAAAGAGATGGTTAATTCAAGGTTAGTATATCGATGATAAGATGAATATTGCTCGAATATGAATGAGAATATTATGCTGATAATAATTGAGTGGATGACTGATGGCTATATAGTATAAACTGAACCAATAAGGGTCATAAGAGATTTGTGATTGGGAAAACAAATACACTAAGGAAAGCAAGTGTGAAAGGGTGAAAGTGAAATTAGAAATTGATGACTAGTTGACTGGTAATAGTGGTTAAGGAGTCATAAATCATGAAAGCTAGAAATAAATAGTTGAGATCATGAGATGTTATGTAGTATAAATGGAATCAAGTGATATGAAAGACGAAGAAGTGAGTATGTGATAAGATTTAAATTTGGATTCACTTAGTATAAATTGGCTGGTTTGGCTTTTAAATAAGAAATGATAAGTGATGGAATGGCTGAGTGACCATCGTTATCGAAGTATTATGAGTGTGTGGTAAAGACTGTAAAGGTTAACAACGAAAGCTGTAGGATTATAAAAGTTGAAAAATGAAGTTTTTTTTAAGAGATTGAAAGGAGATTCTTGGAGGTTAAGTTATCAAATATGATAGATAATCAAACTGTTGATCCGAGACTGAGTTGTCACGAGAGTAAGAACGAACAAGACAGATAAGATGATTGTAATAACCCTAACTTTAGAAAGGCTACAGTGATTAAATGAATAGTGATCTCGAGGAATTTAGGAAAATGGTGTGTAGGTGCTCTATACTTGAAATGGAAAACGAGTAAACAGAAACCATATTAGTATTGTACTAGGAAAATAAGTGATTCGAAATGACGATAGATTTCAGAAATTCCTGAATACGGATTTTTGAGGATTTTGAGTTCGAGCGAGCTTCTATTTAATTGGATATTAAGGAGCATAGAAATATTAAAGGATTTATATTTTGAGGAATTAGTGAAATTTGGTTAAACCAAGGCGAGAGCAAGTCAAGGAAATGTCAAGGGAATTTGGATTGTTAAACGATTTCAAAACCACTGGGATAACAAAGTATATTCGAAACGAATCGCGATTAGACGAGTATGGAAACAAAACAACCAAGATTAGTAATATAACAAGGATACATACCACATTATCATTTACCAAAATTAGTAGCATTTTACTTAGAAAATACAAGAAAAGGATTAAAGGATCATCCAAGTGACATAAGCAATGACATCACATTCCACTAATACTTTTAAGGGTAAATTAGTACATTAGCAAGCCTTTAATCACAAATATCTTCCAAAGCTTCCAAGACAAGCTAGAATAACAAGAATTAAAGAAGATAAGATCAAAAAAATCAAGAGAAAATCTCTCCCTTCCATTCTTTCAATTCGGCCAAACAGTAACAGCCGGCTCAGAACGGCCAAAATTTCTTCGTTTCTCAGCCAAATTTTTCGTTCTTTAGCTTTTTAGAAAGCCCATGAGATAAGCTACAAGTCGTATTTCACAAGATTTTCCCATAAAAGCAAGGTAAGGGGGTTGTTTTTCATGTTCTTTCAGCTGCAGTAAAATAGCTCCGAAAATTCTAAGTATGTTCTTGGTGTTTCTTGTTAGTTTAAGGTGTTATATGGTTGCTTAAGGATATCCCAAAGATTATTAAGTGTTATACAAGCTACAAGGAAGGTATATTACTTGAGACCCTAACTTGAATTATGAGTTTATGGTTGATTACGCTTAGTTTAGAAGTTAAGTTGAATAAAGCATGAAATCTTGATGATATGGTTGTTGATATGTGTTTTAAGTTTGATATGGAAATTGTGATGTGAACTTGTAACCATGGTTGGGATGTAGACCACATGGTGTAGGGCTTGGATTGAGTGTGGAAAGATGGTTTTGGAGCAATTAAAATATGGAAAGTATGAAATATAGCCGTTATAATGTCCGATTTTCGTTAGAATCAGAAACTGCCCTGTTTTTGGACCCTATACCCGTACGGTACCTTTCTGTCCAGACCTCCAAATGACCATAAAATGATAGAGCTTAGTCCATAGATCGTTTTTATATAAAGTACGTTAAAATCTGACGTACGGTTTAGGAGAAAAGTCAGTTTTACTGAAAGGCGTTCGAAAACAGAGAAAACGTAAATGTATAAACTTTAAGGCTAAAGTTACGATACTTAGACATTTTTAAAGGTCACGAAATTTTGGGATAATGTAGTAGGGTGGTCAGAGGACCCTTGACAGTTAGCCTTGCATTAAAATTCAGAATCTATATTTCCTGAGAAGTTTTACAGTCGAGTATGGTTATTAAGGGGAATGGTGGATTACACTAAAACTTAGATTGAGTTAAGAATGGTTAAGTGCATGTAAACTTTTGGTGCATAAAAACCATGTTAAACTTACAATATGAGTTAAGGGTGTTATGGTGTAGAGATTAAGTGATTAAGTGGGATATATATACTAATAGTGATCCTTTCGTTCCTATAGAGGTAGGAGACGAACTCAGGATTCCACCTACTCGCTCTAGAGATCCAGGCAAGATCTTTTCTATCCCTACTTGGAAAATTATTATTATCTTCAAGAGACTTGATTTCATGGAATATATATATATATATATATATATATATATATATATATATATGATGCTATTAATATTATATTGTGAAGAATTTGTCTTCCTTGAGTATTGATATTAAAAAGAAAGGTATACGAAGATGTGTATGAATACGAAGATGGATATGCATATGTATAGAGAAGATTATGCATGGAGTGAACATGCCTTATGATAAGAGAATGGTATCAGTTCTTATCTAGGGTTATATGATTTATAATATTTTGCTAAAAATATTATTTTTAAATATTGTGATTTAATAAGTATTTTTTTTTGATGATTATCTACTATTTGTGAAAGTAGATGGAACAATATATATATATACATATAAAGGAGTCGTCTGAGTCATGATCAGGGAAGTATGACATATGTTTAGAAGGTGATGGTATATGTGAAAGAAATGTGAATGGTAGTGGAAATGAGGTCTATG
Organism: Saposhnikovia divaricata; assembly: GCA_036435485.1. Lineage (NCBI taxonomy): Eukaryota > Viridiplantae > Streptophyta > Magnoliopsida > Apiales > Apiaceae > Saposhnikovia > Saposhnikovia divaricata. The sequence continues at coordinate 91,497,404 of CM071596.1, forward strand.
AATAGATAAATGATTTGACAAAAAAGGGGGATTGCAACAGACTTGCGTAAGTGGCTGTGTCAGGGCTGTGTGCGACACAGTCCAACATTTATTATTTTTATTACGGCACGAAGATGCCAAGGGAGGATGTTAGCAGGTGGCCTTCCTCCAGGGATGATCTTCATTCCTTCTACCGGTAGTAAAAAGAGAGCAGGTACGATTAGGCGACTGATCATCGTCCTAACGTATCAGGCGACAGCAGATATCCCCAATGTTTTTGAAAAGAAAGTGTTGACAATGGTTTTCAGAGTTATATGCTGAAACCAAGAAAATGAGATAAGGTGATGGAATTATTTATATGGAATGAAGAGAAACTGATTTTATATTATTTGTATATGGTTGTCGTATACAAGAAACAGAAGGATATTATTGCGAGATCTTATTCAAATGGAATATTATTTTTTGGAAAATTATACGGAAACGAAGTATGGATTACTATATTATTTTAGAAGAGAAACTCATATTATATGCTTTAAGAAGAGAAACTGATATTATAATACTATATATTACTTTTCGTATAAAGAGGAATAGATGGTGCATTTGATAGATAAGAATTATTTCTTTTCTTAATGACTATGATGAATTTTCCCATTTATATATATATATATGTAAAGGTTTATTTTCCCTTTTATGGTAGTAGATAGAAGTTATCTTGCTGAGCTATTTTAGCTCATTCTTGCTATTTATTTATACTACAGCTAGGTCCCATGTCAATACTCCGCACTACACCCCACAAGAGGGTAAGGGAAAGGCAACCTTATGAGCGAGTGCTGGCGACCATCCCCGAGCTAGTGACAAGCGAAAGGGGCTTAGTAGACTTATGTAAATTAAGTGTGTAAGTTTGTAATAAACTTTTGGTTGTTGAAATGCTTCCTGTAGAAGTATTATTCAACAATGTACTTAGTAAGGTTCTGGGTTTGTAATAACTGTTTAACTCTAAACTTTTAATATTATGGATGTTGTTCTATGAGCATATGACTGGTGTGTGTGTGTGTGTGTGTATTAGTGAGGGGTCAATTGGATTAGTATTAAATTTAAAAAAAAAAAAGACTCAAGAGATATGGATATTGATAACGGAAATTGGAGTATGATGGCCCGGATTCCTGACCCCGGATCTAGGGGTGTCACAGATGGTATCAGAGCTAAGAGTCATAATGCTCAGGAACAAAAGTGATAATAATAAATATATCAGTAATAATATAAGTGGTGAACTCCCATCGAGTTCAAGGGTGGTTTATCGAACTAAGCGTTTATTCTAAGTAGTGATTATAATTTTATAGATTATTACTAATAAAAGGTTATGTTTTAGTATAGGGAGAAGAGATTGGTGAGCCAAAGTTAAGGGTATTTAAAGTCTTCTTGTGTTTAAGGGAGTTTGAGGTAATTGAGTAAGTAGATTGGTGAATAGACACTGATTGTTTGTGGAGATGAAAGGGTGAAACTGAGGATTGGTCGGTACAGCCAAGATATACCATAAGGATCAAGACACACTGATGCAGAGGTTAGAGAGAGAGGGAGAGGAGGTATTATTCCTGATGGTATGTCCTTGGGATTAGTGAGTGTTGAGCTGCGGGCCCTGGGTGACATTAGGAGACTGTTAGCTGATAGGGGAGACCCAGCATGGAGGGCTGCGATATTAGATACAGTCACATCTATGGTAGTCCAGATCCGAGACATTATTAGGGCAGGACTTTGAGTCGGGGTAGTAGTACTTTTGTTGTAGCAGATTAGTATGTACGGTTATGTTTGTAGATTTCGAACCATGTACTCTATGATGTAAAACATTAGTAGTAAAAGACGTTGTACCCAAGTTGTAAAATATTTATGTAAATTAATGAAGTTTGTGCATTCTGTCTAAATTTTTACTGCATTTTAATAATAAATGTTGAGATTCAAAAATATTGATGTATAAAAGGTGATTGACTTAATGAAAAGGTTATCGTGTTAAGGGCGATACACTTACTTACTAAAGTTATAATATAACTAGGTGCAAACCATGTGGAGATAAGAATATTGTGATGTACAAATGAGTTAATTAACGATATAATTGTGTATATAGAAATGATGTATATTGTACCCTAAATTCGGGTAATTAATAAAGACTATTGTTATGTACAGAACTATGCCGCCTAGACGTGATAATAGAGCGAATGCAAGGGGAAATGAGGGAGACGAAAGAAGTCAAAATATAGGAGGTAATAGACTGAATGAAAATGCTCATAATGAAGAAAATCATGAAGAAGAAGAAGAAGAGGAATCAACTGGCCAACAAGGAAATCCGGGAGGCAATCCCTTTAACCAATTCATGGAACTATTAAGGCAGAATTTAGCTAATCCACAGAATCCCCAACAACCACCTGTTCTCCCCAATCAGGCAGCTAATTCCTTTCGTGCCTTTAAGTCATTAAAACCCCCAGAATTTGAGGGAACTGCTAACCCCGTAGTAGCCAGAGCTTGGTTAAAAGAGATGGAAAAAGCTTTTGAGATATTGAGGATAGAGGAGGATCAGAAAACAATCTTTACAGCCTATCTCTTAAAGGGAGAGGCAAATTATTGGTGGGAAGCTAAGAAGAATCTTGAAGGAGCGGGAGTGATAACCTGGGAGCGTTTCACTAGGGTGTTCCTAGAAAAGTATTCCCCTAGGTATTTGGAAAACCAAATGGAAATGAAATTTCTGGAGCTAAAGCAGGAAAACCAAATGGAAATGAAATTTCTGGAGCTAAAGCAGGAAAACCTATCAGTGGCTGAGTATGAAACTAGATTTACTGAACTGTCTAGGTTCGTTCCAGAATTTGTGCGTACTGAAGAGCAACGAGCGAAAAGGTTCCAACAGGGATTAAAACCATGGTTATGAACGAGAGTGGCACCATTTGAGTTGACTGATTATGCTGCAGTGGTTCAAAAGGCATCTATTATAGAGGCCGAGAGTGAACAGGCTCAAATAGGTCGAGAAAGTATGAAAAGGAGATTTGAGGGTCAGAGAGGAGGTTCAAGTGAAGGAAGTTATTTTGGCAAAGGACGAAAATCTCAGTTCGTAGGAAAGTCAGGAGTTAATAGGACTGTTAGTGAAACTGTGAATCAGGGTGATAAATCCACAAGAACGTTTCAGTCCAATCAATCACGACTACCATTACCAGATTGTGACACGTGTGGTAAGAAGCATATAGGAGTCTGTAGGGTGCTGGGAGTAACTTGTTTTAAGTGTGGACAAAAAGGACACTACCTTAACCAGTGCCCATCAACTAATACAAACCCTAAAAGAGATGTTAAGTGTTACCAGTGTGGGAAATTAGGACACATTGCTAGAGATTGCCGTTCCGGTGGGTCATACGCGCCAGGACAGAGTGTGACTGCTTCAAATAGGCCTAATGCTAGAGTGTACAACATGACCTTAGGGGAAGCGTTGACGAAACCAGATGCAGATACATGTACTTGTTTTTTTTTCGATTTAAATTTTGTGTGTAAGTCTTTGGTTAAGGATCGACTTAATCAATTAATGGAGTAAATAAGTTAATAATATAGATAAGGAAAATCAGTATCTGTTAAGGGCTAGGAAACGCTATGAAAAGGGAAGTAGGAGTGTTTTGGGAAAACACAAACTCGTTGAGACGAACAGGAAATATATATTATAGGTAGTATTTTCTTACAATTGTTTTAAAGAATATTATTAGAGCTTATTTTCTGGAAAATTTTACAGAGATGAGATATAGGAATATTGAGGTGTTAATATTTATGTCATGATAGAGATCAAAATATAGACAAACCATAGTGAGATACACTACCATTCAGAAAAGGCCAATGTGGTGGCGGATACCCTTAGTCAAAAGTGGAAGAAGAGACGAGATAATATGGAATGACTGAAAACAGGAGGGAATTTGCAAGAAAAAGATAGTGAAAGTACTACTATTGATAAACTAAATGGCATGTTGATGAATGACAAGAAAGTTTATGTTGGTGTATTTTGCGCAAACAAGGTAGAGATATTATGAAGGAACAAAAGGATAGAGGGTATAGTGTAGAAGTTAGAGAACATCGGATGAGAAAGGTATTCATTAATATTTTCAACATGATTCCGGGACGGAATCATTTTAATGGGGGAAGAATTTAATAACCCTAACTTTAGAAAGGCTACAGTGATTAAATGAATAGTGATCTCGAGGAATTTAGGAAAATGGTGTGTAGGTGCTCTATACTTGAAATGGAAAACGAGTAAACAGAAACCATATTAGTATTTTACTAGGAAAATAAGTGACTCGAAATGACGATAGATTTCAGAAATTTCTGAATACGGATTTTTGAGGATTTTGAGTTCGAGCGAGCTTCTATTTAATTGGATATTAAGGAGCATAGAAATATTAAAGGATTTATATTTTGAGGAATTAGTGAAATTAGGTTAAACCAAGGCGAGAGCAAGTCAAGGAAATGTCAAGGGAATTTGGATTGTTAAACGATTTCAAAACCACTGGGATAACAAAGTATATTCGAAACGAATCGCGATTAGACGAGTATGGAAACAAAACAGCCAAGATTAGTAATATAACAAGGATACATACCACATTATCATTTACCAAAATTAGTAGCATTTTACTTAGAAAATACAAGAAAAAAGATTAAAGGATCATCCAAGTGACATAAGCAATGACATCACATTCCACTAATACTTTTAAGGGTAAATTAGTACATTAGCAAGCCTTTAATCACAAATATCTTCCAAAGCTTCCAAGACAAGCTAGATTAACAAGAATTAAAGAAGATAAGATCAAAAAAATCAAGAGAAAATCTCTCCCTTCCATTCTTTCAATTCGGCCAAACAGTAACAGCCGGCTTTGAACGGCCATAACTTCTTCGTATCTTTTTCGTTCTTTAGCTTTTTAGAAAGCCCATGAGATAAGCTACAAGTCGTATTTCACAAGATTTTCCCAGAAAAGCAGGGTAAGGGTGTCGTTTTTCATGTTCTTTCAGCTGCAGTAAAATAGCTCCGAAAATTCTAAGTATGTTCTTGGTGTTTCTTGTTAATTTAAGGTGTTATATGGTTGCTTAAGGATATCCCAAGGATTATTAAGTGTTATACAAGCTACAAGGAAGGTATATTACTTGAGACCCTAACTTGAATTATGAGTTTATGGTTGATTACGCTTAGTTTAGAAGTTAAGTTGTATAAAGCATGAAATCTTGATGATATGGTTGTTGATATGTGTTTTAAGTTTGATATGGAAATCGTGATGTGAACTTGTAACCATGGTTGGGATGTAGACCACATGGTGTAGGGCTTGGATTGAGTGTGGAATGATGGTTTTGGAGCAATTAAAATATGGACAGTATGAAATATAGCCGTTATAATTTTCGATTTTCGTTAGAATCAGAAACTGCCCTGTTTTTGGACCCTATACCCGTACGGTACCTTACTGTCCAGACCTCCAAGTGACCATAAAATGATAGAGCTTAGTCCATAGATCGTTTTGATATAAAGTACGTTAAAATCTGACGTACGGTTTAGGAGAAAAGTCAGTTTTAGTGAAAGGCGTTCGAAAACAGAGAAAACGTAAATGTATCAACTTTAAGGCTAAAGTTACGATACTTAGACATTTTTAAAGGTCACGACATTTTGGGATAATGTAGTAGGGTGGTCAGAGGACCCTTGACAGTTAGCCTTGCATTAAAATTCGGAATCTATATTTCCTGAGAAGTTTTACAGTCGAGTATGGTTATTAAGGGGAATGGTGGATTACACTAAAACTTAGATTGAGTTAAGAATGGTTAAGTGCATGTAAACTTTTGGTGCATAAAAACCATGTTAAACTTAAAATATGAGTTAAGGGTGTTATGGTGTAGAGATTAAGTGATTAAGTGGGATATATATACTAACGGTGATCCTTTCGTTCCTATAGAGGCAGGAGACGAACTGAGGATTCCACCTACTCGCTCTAGAGATCCAGGCAAGATCTTTACTATCCCTACTTGGAAAATTATTATTATCTTCAAGAGACTTGATTTCATGGAATATATATATATATATATATATATATATATATATATATATATATATATATATATATATGATGCTATCAATATTATATTGTGAAGAATTTGTCTTCCTTGAGTATGGATATTAAAAAGAAAGGTATACGAAGATGTGTATGAATATGAAGATGGATATGCATATGTATAGAGAAGATTATGCATGGAATGAACATGCCTTATGATATCAGTTGTTATCTAGGGTTATATGATTTATAATATTTTGCTAAAAATATTATTTTTAAATATTGTGATTTAATAAGTATTTTTTTATGATTATCTACTATTTATAAAAGTAGATGGAACAATATATATATACATATAAAGGAGTTGTCTGAGTCATGATCAGGGCAGTATGACATATGTTTCAAAGGTGATGGTATATGTGAAAGAAATGTGAATGGAAGTGGAAATGAGGTCTATGAATAGATAAATGATTTGACAAAAAAGGGGGATTGCAACAGACTTGCGTAAGTGGCTGTGTCAGGGCTGTGTGCGACACAGTCCAGCATTTATTATTTTTATTACGGCACGAAGATGCCAAGGGAGGATGTTAGCAGGTGGCCTTCCTCCAGGGATGATCTTCATTCCTTCTACCGGTAGTAAAAAGAGAGCAGGTACGATTAGGCGACTGATCATCGTCCTAACGTATCAGGCGACAGCAGATATCCCCAATATTTTTGAAAAGAAAGTGTTGACAATGGTTTTCAGAGTTATATGCTGAAACCAAGAAAATGAGATAAGGTGATGGAATTATTTATATGGAATGAAGAGAAACTGATTTTATATTATTTGTATATGGTTGTCGTATACAAGAAACAGAAGGATATTATTGCGAGATCTTATTCAAATGGAATATTATTTTTTGGAAAATTATACGGAAACGAAGTATGGATTACTATATTATTTTAGAAGAGAAACTCATATTATATGCTTTAAGAAGAGAAACTGATATTATAATACTATATATTACTTTTCGTATAAAGAGGAATAGATGGTGCATTTGATAGATAAGAATTATTTCTTTTCTTAATGACTATGATGAATTTTCCCATTTATATATATATATATATATATATATATATATATATATATATGTAAAGGTTTATTTTCCCTTTTATGGTAGTAGATAGAAGTTATCTTGCTGAGCTATTTTAGCTCATTCTTGCTATTTATTTATACTACAGCTAGGTCCCATGTCAATACTCCGCACTACACCCCACAAGAGGGTAAGGGAAAGGCGACCTTATGAGCGAGTGCTGGCGACCATCCCCGAGGTAGTGACAAGCGAAATGGGCTTAGTAGACTTATGTAAATTAAGTGTGTAAGTTTGTAATAAACTTTTGGTTGTTGAAATGCTTCCTGTAGAAGTATTATTCAACAATGTACTTAGTAAGGTTTTGGGTTTGTAATAACTGTAAACTTTTAATATTATGGATGTTGTTCTATGAGCATATGACTGGTGTGTGTGTGTATTAGTGTGGGGTCAATTGCATAAGTATTAAATTTAAAAAAAAAAAGACTCAAGAGATATGGATATTGATCGGAAATTGGACCGTGATGACCTGGATCCTTGACCCCGGATCTAGGGGTGTCAAATGATAAATGATTAATTGGAATGATTGATGTATGTCAGTACTGAGTTTGAGATTGAACTATATGGATATATAGAGTTTTACGTGAATGGTTGATGGGTAAATACATGGATAAAAGAATATGTATATATATTTGTTACTCACAGAGGCATGCCTGTATACATCTAATAACAAGCCTAATTGTCTGTAATGCTTTACATTACCTACATGACCTCTTAACTGAGGGAACCTCTAGTTGTAGAGTTTCTACTTGTTGTAGTACCTATAACAGGCATCAAATTCTACCCGTGTAACTGTAATTAAAGTCAGAGAATAATGCTTGAAAGAAGTTCCAAGGATCATGCCTCAAGCTTGAAGACCAAGACTGTCAAAATAAACACAGTTGGAATTTGGAGAATGAAGATTTGCCTAAGTACCAATTCGAGAAGTATGTTTGTTATATTCGAGAAGTCAGTAATTCGATATCTCAAAAGACACTGTTCGATATCTCTGGAGGTCAACTAGTCAAAGCCTCATTCGAGAACTCAGAGATTCGACATGTCTAATACTCTATTCAAGAACTCAAGAAGTCAACAAGTCAAAGCATCATTCGAGTTCTCTAAGAGTCAACAAGTCAAAGCTACATTCGATATCTCAAGGACTAAATAAGCTATTCGATATCTCAGGGATTCGATAAGTAAAATACTCTATTCGATATCTCAAGGATTCCTGGAGAAAAGACTTATTCAAGAAGTGATTCGATATGTCAGCTCAACAGTATTCGAGAACTCAGAGTTATCGATTAAGCCAATTCTAGTTCTCGAATCACCAACAGAGTTATTTCTCGAATACAATCTTGAAGACAAAATATTGAAGAATTGTACAAGTCAGAAACCTGCAACAAGCCAAGATGCTTTATGGACCACATACTGTAAAGCACGTTGGAAATCCTACAAAGAAGCTTGGAGAGATAGTACAAGAGACAAAGAGCTAAAGAAGTGGATCTGAATAGAGTTCTAAGAAGTCAAATCTGTAGCAGTTTGGATGTTTACTCAAATAGGATATACATAGTAGAAAGCAAATTTGTTTGCTACTTTATTTGTTGTAAGCAAGTTGTTCACGTGATATAAGGGAACAACCCTACTTCTTTAGAAAGCATCAAACAGAGTGATCTATAGTTTTTACAAGTAATATCTCTCTGAGAAAGAAGCTGAGAATACTAAAATTTGTATTCACATATTGTAGCAAATCTTTATCTAATACAATATTAGATTAAAGTGATATCGTGTTCTTGTGTTTATATTCCGCACTTACATAATCTGTTAAACACAAACACACACTCTGTTACACAACCAGATTCAAACCCTTAAAACAACCTTCACCTAAAATAGTTATTAGAAGAAAAGATTGAGAATCCATTCACCCCCTCTGTATTCTCTTGTGTGTTCAATACTCAACAAGTGGTATCAGAGCAGGCTGTTTATTTAAAAATAGAAAAAGATCATGAATACACCAAAGACTACCAGAACAGTGAAGGTCCCTAAGTTCGATAAAGAGAATTACAACCTCTGGAAGATTAAAATGCTATTGTTCATCAAAGCTGCTAACCCTCTATATCCTGAGATACTCAAGAATGGTCCCTTTGTTCCACAACAGGAGATTCCTGAAAAGACTGTTAGAACTGTAACTATTCCAAGATCTTATTTGGCTAAAGAACCATCCAAATGGACAGAGACAAAAAAGGAGATGGTTGCTCTCGACAGTCATCTCATGTTATTAATCATAGATTCTATGGAACTGTCAATGTTTGCTAACATAGCCTCTTGCAAAACAGCAAAGGAGATGTGGGACCATCTAGAGCAAAGGGTCATTTCTCTAAGAGAAAGAGATTTGAACAAAGTCACATATGATGTGCTCTATGGGGTTTTAAAGACTCATGAGCTTGAGTTGCTTCAGAAGAGGGCTATCCAAGCCAACCAAGGTAGAATGGTAAACACATCATGTGCCTTGATTGTCAACAAATCTGCTCAAGACCTAGAAGCATCTATAAGTCAGCTGAGGATAGAAGAGATAGTAGATGACGAAGAAAATGAAGGTGAAGTGACTGAACCTGTTGAGGAGAAGGAAGAAGAAGAGTTCTATACTCTTGAAGAGCTAGATGGCATGGAAAACACTTAATATGCTTTCATGGCCAGAAAATTTCCAAACATCAGATTCAAGAGGAACCAACCCTTCAAACCTAGACCCCAAAACCATTCATTCAACAAGAGCAAGGCACCTGTGAAAGCAAACAAGAATAAATTCAAAACAAGCCATGTGGATAGGTCATCTGTAAGGTGTTATAGATGCAATGACCTAGGGCATTTTGCCAATGAATGCAAGAAGCCTAAAAAGAAGGATAAGGAGTTTCTAGAGCTTAAAGCCAAGTATGAGGCCCTTCTAAAAAAGCAAACACAAGGCAAGGCCTACATAGCTGAAGGGAAGTGTTGGGATGACTCTGATAGTGATGGAGAGGAGCAAGAATTCTGCAACTATGCCTTGATGACTGATTCTGAACAATCTCTATCTGACTATCAGGTACCATCTCTCACTACCATAGATATGTCTGTTTCTGAGTATGAATGCATGGTTAAACAACTATCTATTGAAATATTTAATATTCATACTAGTATGACTGCTGCTAATGAAGAGATTGCCAAACTGTCTGCTAAGAATGAATTGTTAAACAAGAAGAATGAGGAACTTGAGCTAACTGCTATGCAAGTAGATAACCTTAAGAAAGAAGTTGAATATTTTCAGAATAAGGTTCTATGTGCTAGTCAGGTTGAGAAGGCTCTTAGGGATGAACTAGCTGAGAATAAATTCAAACTAAAAACCTTTAAGAACTCCTCTAGTCTACTGCAGTCCTACCATGAGAAAAACCAAGCTAAACCCAAGGCTGCCATTGGACTTGACTATGGCACTCTTAAACAGAGGAAAAGCTATGCTATCATTGAAGATGACATAGTTGTTCAGGATGAAGTGCCTCACATTTTGAAAAAGACTGAGTCTCCAATTTTTAAAGAACCAACATTTGAAATTGATGAGGATGCCTTACTCATTAAGCAAATGTTGAATGATGAGGATGAGGCACAGTCTAGTGAACAACCAGCATCCTCTAAGAGTGAGAGTGTCAAGGCAAAAGCCAAGAAGCCAGTAGGAGGTAGACCTAGACCTGAGAAGTTTGTGAAGTTTGTTTCAGCTGGGAAAAATGAATTTTGAGAAGAAAGTGGCTAAAAAGAAACAAAACAGAAATGGCAAGCTAGGGATAAACAAGAATAATAATTATTCTTATATGCCAAATGCCCCTAGGAAAGTTTGTCAAAACTGTTTTAGTACTAATCACTTATGCATGCAAGAAACCAACTGGTAGTGTAGCTAAGCCTTTCTATGATTGTTATATGCCTTTAAGACATAGAGATTCACCTTTCTGTGATAAACTTGATTGTATGCCATGCAACATGAATGTTATGACTAGCTATTTTAATCTGAGAAGACAATTCATGGATGGTTGCATCAGTCACAACATTCACACACACTACACAAGGCTAGAGTCTTCAAGTCCTCCTAGAGTTAGGAAGGTACCTCTGTCACCTAAGTCTAAGAATTTATATTCTAAGACTTCTAACAGTGACAAGAAGACCAGTCCTAAGAAATTTGATAAGCATGCTGTTTTTGATAAATCTGTTTCTAAGCCAAGTGGACCCAAACTTGTTTGGGTACCAAAGAAGAATAATACCTTTATGATTGCAGGGCAAAGAAAGTGAAAAGAAGGTCATGTGGATTTTGGACAGTGGATGCTTAAATCACATGACTGGTGATATGGCCCTGCTATCATAATATAAGGAGAAGGCTGGCCCAATGGTTGCTTTTGGAGATGACAGCATGGGTAACACATTGGGATATGGTAAGTTAAAAGTAGGTAATGTCATCATTGAAGATGTAGCACTAGTCAAGGGTCTCAAGCATAATCTGCTAAATGTTGGTCAGTTTACTGATAGAGGATTCAAGGTAAATTTTGACAAAGATGAATGTTTGATCATCCACAAGAAGACTGGTAATTTTGCTCTATCTGGAGTAAGAAAAGGAAGCCTGTTTGTAGCCAATATGGACTCTGCAAACAAGGACAAAGTTTGTTGCTTCTACTCAAAAGCATCAAATGAAGATTGTTGGCTATGGCACAAGAAGTTATCACACCTGAACTTCAAGGCCATTAATTCTCTAGTCAAAAGGGAGTTAGTGAGAGGCACGCCCACACTTGAATTCTGTCAAGAAGGAGTGTGTGAGGCTTGCCAAAAAGGAAAGATGAAAAGGTCAAACCACAAGTCAAAGACAATGACATCAATCACTAAGCCCCTGCAATTAAGTCATATGGATTTGTTTGGGCCTGTCAATATTATGTCACTCTCAAGAAAGAAGTATGCCCTAGTGATGGTTGATGACTACACAAGGTATACATGGGTGGAATTTCTAGCATCAAAGGATGATGCTCCACAAGTAATCATTCAGCACATAAAGAAAGTTGATAAGGAAGCAAAAGCCAACAATGCAAGTGTGATTGCATTGAGAAGTGATAATGGAACAGAGTTCAGAAATGCCTTACTTGAAGCATTTTGCAAAGAGAATGGCATTTCTCAACAATTCTCAGCTCCAAGGACTCCACAACAAAATGGAGTAGTTGAGAGAAAGAACAGAACTCTAATTGAGGCTGCTAGAACAATGTTGCTTGATGGAAAGATGCCTACATGTTTTTGGGCTGAGGCTGTGAGCACTGCATGCTACATCCAGAACAGAACCCTCATCAATAAAAACACTAGAAAGACACCTTACAATTTGATGACTAGAAAGAAGCCTACTCTAAACTATGTTCATACTTTTGGAAGCAAATGCTTTGTGTTGAAAGACAATTCAGAATATGTTGGGAAGTTTGATGCAAAGGCATTTGAAGGAATTTTTCTTGGCTATTCTATGGAGAGAATTGCATACAAAATTTATGTCATCAGTCAAAAGAAAGTTATGGAAAGCACAGATGTGACATTTGATGACATCAAACTACCTGGATTAGAAGAAGCCCAATGATGAAGATAGAGATCCATTAAAGTTTGAAAATTTAGATGATTCTGATGAAGAGATTGAAACTGAAGTTGAAACTCTAGTTCAACAAACTCAAGTGAATGATGAAGCAAGAGAAGAATCTGATCCACCAATATTGAAGAGACTAGCATCCAAGACACACCTATAAATAGTAGCAACTTCACAGGGGGAGAAAATGAAAATAATCATGTCTTGGATGATGAAGCAACATCAAGGTTGAGAAATCAAACTTAGCACAAAGAAATGGGATAGGTCACACACTGCAGAGCAAATTATTGGAGATCCAAATGCAGGAGTGAGAACTAGGAGAGCAACTCAAAATGAATGCCTCTATGGTTGTTTTCTATCTCAGATTGAGCCTAAGAAACTTGATGATGCACTGTTGGATCCAGATTGGACTATTGCTATGCAAGAGGAGCTGAGTCAATTTGAAAGAAACAAAGTATGGGAACTTGTGCCTGCACCAAAGAACAGAACCATTGTTGGAACAAAATGGGTTCTGAAGAATAAGATGGATGAAGATGGTGTAATAGTAAGAAACAAAGCAAGGTTGGTTGTAAAAGGATACTCTTAACAGGAAGACATTGACTATGATGAGACATTTGCTCCTGTTGCTAGATTGGAAGCCATCAGAATCTTCTGGGCATTTACTGCTCATTCAAACTTTAAAGTCTATCAAATGGATGTCAAGAGTGCATTTCTGAATGGGGAGTTGGAAGAAAAAGTTTATGTACAACAACCACCTGGCTTTGAGGATCCACATTTCCTAGAATTTGTCTATAGATTTCTTAAGGCATTGTATGGACTTAAGCAGGCTCTAAGGGCATGGTATGACACTTTATCATAGTTCCTTCTTGAAAATCAATTCACTAGAGGCACATTAGACAAGACACTGTTTTACAAGAAGCATGGTAATGATATTATCCTAGTTCAGATCTATGTGGATGATATCATATTTTGCTCTACAAATGAGAAGCTGTGTGAGAAATTCTCTAAGCTCATGTAAAGCAGATATGAGATGAGTATGATGGGAGAGTTAACATTCTTTCTTGGATTTCAAGTTAGTCAGAGGAAGGATGGTATCTTCATCAGTCAAACCAAGTACATCAAGGATTTATTAAAGAAGTTTGACTTAGAAGACTGCTCACCTGCAAAGACACCCATGGCCACTACCACCAAATTGGATGAAGATGTCAAAGGCAAGAGAGCAGATATCTCAGTCTACAGAGGCATGGTTGGTTCTCTACTCTATCTCACTGCAAGTAAGCCAGACATCATGTTTGCTACATGTCTATGTGCAAGGTTTCAATCAAATTCAAAAGAGTCACATTTGATTGCTATAAAAATAATCTTTAGATATTTGAAGGGCACTCTAAACTTGGGTTTATGGTATCCTAAGGACACAGGGTTCAATCTGGTTGGTCACTCTGATGCTGATTATGCTGGATGCAGAGTGGATAGGAAGAGCACCTCAGATAGCTGCCAGTTTCTTGGACAAAGGCTATTCTCTTGGTACAGCAAGAAATAACAATCTGTGTCAACTTCCAGAGCTGAGGCTGAATACATAGCTGCTGGAAGTTGCTGTGCTCAAGTTCTTTGGATTAGAAATCAGCTTAGAGATTATGGACTTGTGTTGGAAAGAATTCCAATCATGTATGACAACACAAGTGCAATCTCTATAGTTGCCAATCCTGTAAATCATTCTAGGACAAAGCACATTGACACTAGATATCATTTCATTAGGGAGCATGCAACTAATGGAACCATTGAGTTGCATTATGTCCCTACAGATAAACAATTAGCTGATATATTCTCTAAGCCATTGGATGAAGCCACCTTCACAAGGTTGGTTAGTGAGATTGGAATGCTGAATTCTTCAGAATCTGGCTAAGTGAAAATATCAACTAGATTGTTGCAGCAGTAAACACTTACTTTATCTAAATTCTCAATATTTTTGAAGTAAGTGTTGGCTGAAATATGATTTATAAATATTTCAAATCTGTTGCATATGTTCAAAATCATATTCGAATTAGCTTGAAATTTGTATGAAATTTTAAGATTATCACTATTTGAATAGTTTTGGTGAATTTTGAAAAGGTAGTGAAAATTAACTTTTATGAGTGGAAAGTGTAGCTCGATAAGTCAGACTTCTCTAATGACTTTCATGTCTATGGTCGACTTCTCTAACAAGTCTATTTGGAACACTCTTGAGTTTTCGAATAGTGCATTTTGGAGAAATCAAACAGAGACTTGCTTGACTTCTCGAATAGAACATTTGAGTTCTCTAATGACTGAGTTCTCGAATAGAACATTTGAGTTGTCGAATCATTTGAAAAGGCTGAATTTTCGCTGAATCTTAACCGTTTTTGGATTTTTATTCAGAATTTTAAATCACTCATAAAAACATATTTTATTTAATTTGGAATTATTTATAAGTTAGATAATAGCCAGCTGTGAGTTACAAACTGCTTGAGATATCGATTAAGCCTTTTTTGACTTATCGAATAATTGATTTCTACTTCTCGAATGACTGATTTGTCGATACAAAACATATATCTAATCGAATTTTCAAGTACTTCATACTTATACAGTTTTACATCTATTCGTTTCATTTCATTCGATTTCTGAAGCATCAAAAGTTCCAAAACCTCTAAAAATCCTAACTTCAAAAGCTAAATTTCTTCTTCAACCTTCATTCTCTTTTTCTCGCCTCTCTGTGTAACAATGACAAATACCCAACTCCCAATTCCTAATCACACCAACTTCATTGCTATTACTAATGATGTGGAAGCACCCAATGCTAACTTCAAGTGCTTCGTTCGCTGGATGTCTGAGTCATACATCAAGGATGCACTCTCAGCCAACCCAACTCTGTACCTAGATCTCCTAGAACAGTTTTGGAGGATAGCCACTGTGGAAGTTATTGCTCTCGAGAATGCAGTAACCTCTTATATCATCTACTGCAAAATACAAAAGAAAGAGGTTACTATCACTACAGAGGATATGAATCAAGCACTAGGACTTCATTAGGAACTGTATCACCCTCTAGTATCGGATGATGATTTGATTACATTCTTCTACTTTATCAGATATGCTGATACAATCAAGATTGGAAAAATGAACCAGAAGTGACTCAGAAAGGAATGGAGTTTTTTGTTCGCCACACTGCTATAGGTGTTCACTGCTAGAAGGTCGAGTTTTGATCAAATCAGTGCACCTGCACAGCAAATTGCATACTGTTATTCCCAGATTACACACTTGTATAATTGTAGAAGGGGGGTTGAATACAATTCTTGATAAATTCCTGATAAGAACTCCAGAAATCTATAAGAAGATACTTGCTGTATAAAGATTAATGCACAAACACATATAAAATCAGGTGGTTGAATGCACCACCTGAAGCTTTTAGTTGAAGAAAACTCTGTGATACAAATGTACATAGCTGCTGTTTTACAATTCTTTGCTTTCTAAGGATATTCAAGAAAACCTTAAGCAAATGTATCTGTTTTCTTTGCTTCTAAAGAGTTGCTACACTTGGTTATAAATCCCAAGTTTACAAGTACTACCAGAATAAGATAATACTAATCTAATTCAAGTTGACTTGCTACTTCACTCCAAACACACATGTAGCCGAAAGGTTGTCCTTGTGAACAGACATGTCCCCTGCACCTTTCTTGTATTCATAGTGTAAACGGAATGCTTCTTTCTTCTGCATTTCCAAAGTATGGCTGCCATACTGCTTTTTGTGTCTACTATCAACCCATGTGATCTGTCAGTCAAACCTGTCTTTATCAACTGCTAATCCCCAGCTAGCATAGAAGAAAGTGTTAATGATTATCCGTTGACATTGTACACTGTCATCCGTTGATAATAGATTGAGCTGTATCCGTTGATATTGTAGATTTGAGCTGTATCCGTTGATAGAGTTCTGTCTTCATCCGTTGATACACTTTCACTTAAACAGAATTACATAGCATAGCTTATTTACAATTGGCTACCCTATTATGCCTATCCATTGATGGACAATATGACTGTGGATAAAAACACTATCAATTGATAACATAGAGATACTGTAGTATGCTACAAAACCTCATCCGTTGATGAGCTACCTGTCAATGGATAAAGTTATAAATCCTCATCCGTTGACAGCTACAATACTTATACAATTTGATTGATTGTGAAGTTATCATCAAGTACAACATATTTCTAACAATCTCCCCCAATTTATACTTGATGGCAATAAAGCATAAATTCAGGACCTTGATGATAACAAACATTCCTAAAGATATATATATATATATATAGAACAATGCAAAAATTGTATTAAGCTACAAAAATTAAAAACAAAAAGTTCTAAGAAACTTAACAGAGAAGTGCTCCTCTAGACTGAGCAGATCAGTGATATTTTCTTTCTCTGGTTGGCAACACTCTTGATTTTCCTTCTTTGGCAGAGTTGGACTCAATCTGCATTTGGAGTTGCCTATAGAAGGCATCTTCTTCAACAACTTTTGGATTTAGATTTTGTTGTAACCATCTCAGGTATTGAGAACTATCCTTTAATAGTTGGTCTTCTAACCTGAAGAATCTCCTGTTTCCATCTTCATCCCTGAACTCCATCGTCCAGAAGGGTTGAATATGGTTTTCTGTTCATTGTATGGGATTTTTATCTTCTTTGGTAGTCTTGATGGTGAGTTCCATTCTCTCCTTATCTGTTCTATTCTGTCCAGTATCTCCCCTTTTGCTATCTTGGAGAACCCTGTGTATCTCTTAATTGCAGAGAACACCTTGGTTAAGGTTAGATAATTTTCTCCAAGAACCCTCTGTAGTGGCCATGTCCTTTCCTTTCCTCCCTTGTATACAAAGACCAATCTATCAGGAAAATGCTTGTATTTGTCAATTCCTCTTACTTCTGACAATTCATCCAGATACAGATTCATGCCAGAGTATTCTTCAATATCTGCCTGATAGATAAAATCATCCTTGTTTTCCAAGATTGGCTGCTTGACAATAGCAGGCACCCTAGCAACTTGAATTGGTTCCTTTGAAGGTTGCTTCCTTGGTATCCTTTTCTTCTGTTTAGGCTTCTGTTGAGGCTTCAGCAAGAATAAAGGAAATTCAATGGAGTCAAGATTCATTGGTTCCTCTTTAGGTTTATACGGTCACCATGGAAATTCACAGCTGGGTTGATTACTTGTGCAGAAATAGATATTGATGAGCCAGTAGTTTCCTTACTTACATTTTCTGGAGAGACAAGCCTCTTTGCCTTTGTTTTCACTCTCCTTTTGGGTTTGAATTTGGGGACTTCCTCAGGTTCCCTCATTTCATCCTCTACCTCATCCATTAACTCCTGAGGCAGCCTGGCTTGCTTCTCATCTGAGTTTTCATATCTCTCTTTTTCACTTGGATGAGCTTCCCTGAGAAGTCTGGAGGTCTCCTCTCTTTTTTCTTCAACAAATCTAGGATGGCTGTTGGATATATTTAAGACTTTTCCATTCCTTATGATTACAGCCATCCATTCTCTTACACTCCTATTAGCATTTTCCTTGAACTCCTTAATTTGCTTTCCCATTCGCTTCCCTTCATCATCCTTGGGAAATGGAAAGTCCAATTGTAACTTATTCTTCCCATTTGATTTAGGTGGAGAGTAAGCTCTGGTTTTTATGCAGGGTTCAAATTCTTTGACAAAGGAAGGTTCAACATCATAAATGTAGGAGTCACAATTGCTGGAGTGAGCACCTTCAGAATTGTGGTTGAGATTGTTGGAGTAGAAGCTTGAGTAGAGAACAAAGCTGATTCAATTTATTCATTGATCATCCTCTCTGTCCTCATTATTCTTTCATTTGCCTCCTTGTTGATCTTCTCTAATTCTTCAATTCTGGCTTGCCTCTCACCATCTAAGATTTCTGATAAGTCAGGAATCACAGGCAAAGCCTTTTGTTTCTTCACAGGGGAAGCCTCTATAGAAAATTCTATTGGATTGACCACTATAATTGGCTGTTGCTCCCCCTCAGTCTGTGCTATCTTGCTACTGGCAGCTTGAAATTGACTAGTAGTAGCTGCAGCCTCTTCTATTCTTGTTTCCTTTTTCTCCCCCTTTTTGTTAACATCAAGGGCTGGAGGTGAGTCTGCAAGTAGCCTTTCCAGTAGCTCAGTCTGTTTTCCTTGGTTGGCAATGATTTTCTGCATTTGAGATTCCATACTATCCACTCTGGAAGAAAGATGTTGAGCAGACTTGGCCAGGCTATCTTCTTTTAATAGTTTGCTAGTCAGCACCTTCTGAGTGGTAGTAGGGGCTAGTGCCTCAATCCTGGCATCTAGTTCTACTTTCATTTCTCTGATTGCAGTTTGGACCTCCTCTTGTTGTGTTCTTTGAATAACCATTTGCATCTTGTGAAGTTTCAGGGAGGCCATTATTTGCTGAAGGACAGCCTTCCTCTATGGATCTGCATTCTGGTGCTCAGCCATAGCAGTTTGATATTGTTTCATAATTTCCACATTGAAGTCACCAACCACAGTGGCAGTAGAAAATAGCCATTCTGGAGTATCCCCCACATTGACTTCTTCATCATTTTCTGTGCTAGCACTGTCATCATTTCCAAACTCTTAACTTTCAGCATATGAAGGCAGAGCTGTCAAAGCTTCCTTTGCTCTTTGTAGAGATTGTGAGGTGTGCACTAGGTGCATTGCCTCCTCTGCCTCCACATTGCCCTGTTGTGCCATGACTTGATAGGCAGAAACTTGATGAGTAAAGGTTTTAGGATACAAAGAGATGGAGTCAATGATTGACTGATATTCTTGTTGAAATTCCATCTCTTTAGAAGCTTCATCAACCTCCATTAACTCACTTGCAATGGTTGGATCTTCCTGCCTTATATCTCCTGTAGTCCCTTCTCTCCTCTCATCTCTCTTTTCTTGCATCAGGGGCTCCCCCTGGCTCACACCTCTGACACCCTCACCTTCACCTACTAAGGTGGAACTCTCTTGCTCTCCTTTTGCCTGACCGGAAGAAATGGTCAGCCTCTCATTATTTACCTCTCTTTTTGCCTGCTCACAAGGCAGCCTCTCAATCCCTTCCCTCATTCTTAAAAGTGTTTCAACTACTGAGAACTCCTCCACACTTGACACAGGAATGTCAGATATAGGAGTGGTAGAGTGAGTTATCAACGGATAAGGGATATCCGTTGATGGAGTAGTTATAGCTGTCAACGGATGGCTAGACATAGATGCATCCGTTGATGGAGAAACACTTGTCAACGGATGCAGGATATCCATTGATGAAGGAAAGATAGTATCCATTGAAGTGAAAACCAACACTGAATCTGTGGAGATTGATTTTAAAGATGAGGCCACAGATTTTGTTGTGAATTCAGGAATGGTAGATTAATGGCCCAACAAATCATCTAAAAGACGATGACCACCAATTGCAGAGTGGGGCTTCTCCAAGAATCTTAAAGATGGAGAATCAGTAATTGATGTAGATATCATATCCACATCCAGAGATGGAGTTGGTGATGGCGGATTATAATGTGTATCGATTTGAAGGTTATGAATAGGGGGCTGTGACTCCACATTTGCTGGAGCCACATCAAACTGACTTTGAGAAGGTACAGTTGCCTGTATAGTATGTGCACCCTGTGTAACCCCAGTGGTTTTAGATTGTACTCTTCCACCATAGGTTTTTGAGATAGGGCTATTGTCCCTTACCCTTTGGTGCAGAGTTCCTGTGGAACTTAAGTCAGTAGTCACACCCTACTGAGAGGATGTAACTAAGGCTTGGCTATTTGGTGCACTCTCCTCACCTACCTTATTCTTAGGGCTTGCACCCTGTCCCTCACCACTCACTACCTCCTTCACACTCCCCTCAAGAGCTGTGGTAGTTTTTGCAACAGGTGCTTTTTGAGAAGCACCTGAGGTTTGTCTTTTAGATTGTGGTTTGGAAACTTTTGTTTTAGTCACTTGGGTAGGAGCCTGTTTGGTCACTACTACAGACTCCATTGTGACAGTGGAAGGCAAAGAAATTTGGGGGGGGGGTAGAGATGGGAGTATTAAGGTTAGAAGCTACCTGAACAATTGGAAGATAAACCAATTGTACCCCTGCATTCAGATTCATTCGAATCAAGTCACTAAGGACTCTCTTTTCCTGTACAAAACAATCGAACTTGCTATCCGGGTTAGAAATGGATAGCTCATTCTCAAAAATATGCAGGGCTAAGAGCATCAAAAATCTAGAAAAGTAGATATTCTTGCCCCTAGTTTCTTTATTACCTAATTTAGTTGCTATTTCATACATCACTAGTGTGCTAAAATTATAATATCTATCATTTAAGAGCATACATAGCATCACAAGCATGGATTTAGTAACAGCATCAAAATTGCTAATTTTACTAGAAAAAGTTTTAATGAAGGCATCACAAAGATAACTCCATTATTTAACCATGCCCTTCCTAACAATTTTGCCTAAATTATCAGTACTAAAAGCATAATTAATTGAATTAAGCATGGTAACAATTTCAGCATCAGTTGGTGCAGATGAACAATTATTCTCAGGTAATTTCAAACATGCAGTTAGAACATCAGAATTAACCACATAGTTGTTACCCTTAAGAGAAAAAGATAGAATTTCATCAGTACCATTGAATTCAGCCGATGTCCACATTTCCTCAATTACTTCATGGATGAGGGGTGTGGTGGTAGTCATAGCATATGACAGCCTACAGTTCTTCACGAAATTCATCATTGTGTGATAAACTTCTGGAGTATTCACAGTATCAACATAGGCTGCGAAGTTGTTCTTCTCATAGGTGAACCCAGTGGAAGACATCATCTTAACAATAGGTGCCATTGAAGTGTTTGAACTTTTGTTGCAGAGAGTTTTAGTGAAGAAGATGCAGTTTACTTATGAGAATCTTGAAAGTGGATAAAAGTGAGATGTGAGAGCACAAGACAGCCTTTTATATTTTTCAAGAGTTGAAAATGATATAATTAAAAGTAATTACCCATTGGTCAAAAGTAACTATCAGTTAGTAAAAGAAAATAAATACAGCCATGCCTATATATACACGTTTACCAATGGCTATATTTAAAAGAAAATATGTATATCAACGGATATAAGATGAACGGTTGAGAAACAGTTTATCCGTCGATGTTGTGGACAACCTGTTATCCGTTGATATACGAAAATCTAGTAATGTGTTTAAACTACCAACGGGTAAAAGGATATCCGTTGATAAGCTAATTTTGCCTTAGACAAATTTTCTGCAGAAAATTTTTCTGAGAGTTTTTAATTCTCAAGTAAATCAAAACACATTTCTAGCTGCAAAGTAGTAAGATCAAATATCACTAGGAATTAAGCATACCTAGTTCACCTACCAATCTTGTGAATGTGGATTCATCAAGAGGCTTGGTGAAGATATCTGCAAGCTGCATTTCACTTGGCACAAAGTGCATTTCTACTGTACCATTCATCACATGTTCTCTAATGAAGTGGTATTTGATGTCAATATGCTTGGTTCTCGAATGTTGCACTGGATTCCCTGTGATGGCAATAACACTTGTGTTGTCACAGAAAATTGGAATCTTCTCAACATTTAGACCATAGTCAATAAGTTGATTTTTCATCCATAGAATCTGTGCACAACAACTTCCAGCAGCAATGTACTCAACTTCAGCTATAGAAGTGGAGACTGAGTTCTGTTTCTTACTGAACCATGAAACAAGCCTGTTTCCTAGAAATTGACAGGAACATGTAGTACTTTTCCTATCAATTCTGCAACCTGCATAATCTGCAACTGAGTAGCCAGTTAGATCAAAACCAGATTCTCTTGGGTACCAAATGCCAAGGTTTGGTGTTCCCTTGAGATACCTGAAAATTCTCTTAATAGCTATCAAGTGAGACTCTCTAGGGTCAGCTTGAAATCTTGCACAAAGACAAGTAGAAAACATTATATCAGTCTACTAGCTGTTAGGCATAGAAGTTAACCTACCATGCCTCTATAGCTTGAGATGTCCACAGACTTTTCCTTAGTATTCAACTCAAGCTTAGTTGCAGTGGCCATAGGTGTTTTTGCAGAGGTACAATCCATTAAGTCAAATTTCTTTAAAAGATCATAAATATATTTTGTTTGACTTATGAAAATGCCATCATTAACTTGCTTTACTTGTAAGCCAAGAAAGTAAGTTAATTCACCCATCATGCTCATTTCATACCTACTTTGAATAAGTTTGGCAAACCTTTTACAAAGCTTCTCATCTGTAGACCCAAAAATAATATCATCTACATAGATTTGAACAAGTATTGAAGAGCCATTGATATTCCTATGAAATAAGGTTTTATCTACTGTACCTCTAGTGAAGTGATTCTCCAAAAGAAATTGAGATAAAGTATCATACCAGGCTCTTGGTGCTTGCTTCAAACCATAAAGTGCTTTCATGAGAAGATATACATATTCTGGAAATTCTGGATCTTCAAAGCCAGGAGGTTGACGGACATAGACCTCTTCTTCTAGTTCCCCATTTAGAAAGGCACTTTTAACATCCATCTGATAGACCTTGAAATTGGATGTGCTGCATAGGCTAGGAAGATTCTAATTGCCTCAAGTCTTGCCACTGGAGCAAAAGTTTCATCAAAATCTATCTCTTCTTCTTGAGAATAACCTTTTGCCACTAATCTAGCTTTATTCCTCACAATTATGCCATTTTCATCTGTCTTATTCTTGAGAACCCATTTAGTACCTATGACACTTCTATCATCAGGTTTGGGCACAAGCTTCCAAACTTTATTTCTTTCAAATTGGTTTAGCTCTTCTTGAGACAGGAAGCTATTGTATGGGCATTCTGCTTGAGTGGCCCTCCTAGTTTGGACTCTTGAATTTGATTCACCAATGATTAACTCAAATGGATGATCTCTAGTCCATTTTCTTGCGGGTGGAAGGTTTGATCTTGATGAGGTTGCTTCATTTTCATGAGCATGATAATGTTGATTTAGCATTGAATTTTGACCCTGAGAAACCCCCCCTGAGTTGTTGTCCTTGCAGAATTATGAAGTTGACTGTCAACGGATGCATCTTCTTGTCTATCAACGGATGCTCCAATTTGCCTGTCGACGAATGCATGAGAATGCATGTCAACGGATGTATCGGATGCTTCAATATGACTGTCAACGAATGCTTCATTTCCAGTGTGAGCATCACTTCTAGTTGGGCCAACAACTCTTGGTGAATTTTCATGGTCATGATCTTCATTTTCCTCATCATCATCATTGTACATTCTTCCTCCTACCTCATTCTCAAATTTCAACTTTTCATGGGAGCCTCCATCATTTAGACCTAAAATCTTTTGATCATCAAACACAACATGTACAGATTCCATAACAATGTTGGTTTTTAGATTGTAGACTTTATAGGCTTTCCCTGCTGCATATCCAATAAAAATAGCTTCATCTGCCTTTGCTTCAAATTTGCCCAAGTTATCTCCATGATTCCTTAGTACAAAACACTTACATCCAAAGACATGAAGGAAAGCTAAAGTTGGTTTCTTGTTGGTTAACAACTGATAAGGAGTCATTCCTCTAGCTTGATTGAACAAGGAAATATTCTGAGTGAAACAGGCAGTGTTGACAGCTTCATCCCAGAAATATGTTGGCAATCTTGATTCACTTAGCATTGTTCTAGCTGCTTGAATGAGAGTTCTGTTTTTCCTTTCAACAACCCCATTTTGTTGAGGTGTTCTGGCAGCAGAAAACTCATGGACAATTCCATTTTCTTCACAGAAAATCTTCATTGTGGAATTCTTGAATTCAGTACCATTGTCACTCCTGATTCTTTGTACTTTGACTTCAGAACCATTGTTTACTATTCTGAGATGATTGATGATGATTTCACTTGCACAATCCTTGGCGTGCAGGAAGAAGGTCCATGTAAACTTAGAAAAATCATCTACAATCACCAGAAAGTATTTCTTCTTTGAAATAGACATGACATTTACTGGACCAAATAAGTCCATATGCAGCAATTGAAGTGGCTTAACAATGGATGACTCTGTCTTGCTCTTGAAGGATGATTTCTTTTGTTTCCCTAATTGGCAGGCATCACACAGTCCATCTTTGATAAATTCCAATTGAGGGATTCCTCTAGCAAGATCCTTTCTTACCAAGTCATTCATAACTTTAAAATATAAATGTGACAGCTTCTTATGCCATAGCCAACTCTCATCCTTACTTGCTTTTCTGAAGAGACAAGTAATGGATTCTGAGCATGCTGAATTGAAGTCAGCTATGTAAACATTTCCTTTTCTAAAGCATGTCAATACCACATTGTTGTCTTCCTTGGCAGAAACAACACAGGCTTCTTTTGTGAACCTTACTTCATAGTCTTTGTCACAAATCTGACTGGTACTCAGCAAATTGTGCTTCAAACCTTCAACTAAGGCCACTTCTTCAATAATGACATTATCTTTTGAAATCAAGCCATATCCCTTAGTATATCCTTTGCTGTCATCTCCAAAGGTAATTCTAGGGCCAGCTCCTTCCTTGAACTCTGTGAGCAGGGTTGAATCTCTAGTTATGTGCCTAGAGCATCCACTGTCTAGGTACCATAGATTCCTTCTGTTTCCCTGCACACATTCCAAAAACAAATCAAGTTGATTTTGGTACCCAAGCTTCCTTGGGTCCTTTCTTGTTAGCCTTTGACTTTGCACTCTTAGCATTCCTCAACTTAGGTGTAGATGCTTGAGTGATATGGTTAGATAGATGCTCATTTGCATAAATACTTGGTGCATGCATTTGTGAAAGAATAACATACATGTTATTCATGCTTGGGTTGTTCCATGTCATTTGTGGCATATTCATAGATTGGAAATAAGGATTAAACACACATGGCATGTTCACATATGGATTTTTAAAATGAGCATTCTGATACAAACCAGGCATAACAGGCATTGCAGGCATACATGGTATATTTTGAGGTACATGAGCAGGAACCTTGTTAACAATCTTGCAATTAGAAGATAGGTGATTGACACTATTACAATTACTACAAGTTTTCCTAGAGGCAAACTTGTCAGGTGAATAATTGTTTTTCTTGTTGATGCCTATCTTACCATTTCTGTTCTTTTTCTTTTTATCCTTAATTTCTACCTTTTCATTATCTGATTTACCAACAGCCTTTTTGTTGTGTAAATCACCTGCCTTAGCCTTCCCACTAGATTTGGTTTGGCTACACTCACCAGTAATAAAGTTCTTGGTGACTGGACCATACTTAATATCCAGTTTCTTGAGTTCCCTCTTACTAACAAACTTTTTGTTAGTCGACGGATACCTCTCATCCGTTGATGGTTCATCTGTCAACGGATGATCATTATCCATTGGTTCACAAATAGCCTCTAGATCCTCAAGGCAAGGTTCTAGCTCTTTTTTCTTTTGAGTCCAGGCCTCCTTCATAAACGATTCTATTCCCTAGACTTCTATTATGTTTTGTGAAATATTCATACAGCTTTGAAATTTAGCAATTATCCCTTGTTCCTTTTCAAGCTGGTCTCTTAAAATCAGTTCTTTTTTTAACACAGCTTCAAGTTCACTTTTAGCATTATTGCAATCAACTCTCATTTTCTCAAATTCTAGAAATTGAACTTCTAGAGCAGCATTTCTATCACTTAAAAACAGATTAGTCTCTTTAATCCTATTATTTTCTTTAGTAAGTTATTTAAGAGTAACACTCAAGTGATATAGTTCAGTAGACATTTCATATATAACACTATTGCATTCCTCTTTGGTGAGCTCAGAGAGACTAGTAGAAAATACCTGATTGCTAGCTGAACTTGCTTCCTGCTCTCCAGAATCAGCCATCAATGCAAGGTTGACATACTCAACATCATCATCAGAATGATTTCCATCAGCAGCCTAGTCATACTCTTGGGTCATGAATGCCTTTCCTTTCTGCCTGAGAAGTCAAAATATTTCTTCATGTAGTCAACAGCTTCAGTTGGCTTTCCCTTGTTCTCAGATCTGGGCTTCCTGTAGTCACTTATCATGTGACCAGCAATTCCACAATTGTAGCATTTAATTTTGGATTTATCCACAAAGTTGCTTGTGGAATATTCCTTGTTAAATGGCTTGGCCACCCCAGAGTTTCTCTTGAATTTCAGCTTAGAGAATCTCCTAGACAGAAAGGCCAAGTGCTCATCTATCTCATCCAATTCATCCTGCTGAAGGACATTCAATTCTTTAGACACCTTTTCCTTGCTCATGCTTGATTCTGCTCTACCTTTACAAACCTCCCTGTTTGGTGTAGAATAGGCAGCTTCTGTCCTTTTCTCCTCCTTTTGCTCCAAGTTGGCAACAAGTGCAACTGACCCACTTTTCTTTTTGGACTTCTCAATCTCTTCATCCTGCTCCATTTCCAGCTCATATGTCTTTAAAGTTCCATAGAGCCTTTCAAGAATAAATGTCTTGTACTCTTGAGTGTTTCTTAGAGAAACAGTCATTGGCTTCCACACTTTGGGCAATGATCTCAGAAATTTGAGATTAGAATCTTTAACTTGATAGATTCTTCCATAAAGTTCAAGCCATTTAGTAGCTTTTGAAATCTACTAAATGTATCATTCAATGTTTCTTCACTCTTGAAATGGAAGTGTTCATACTGTTGGATTAGTAGTTGCATCTTGTTTTCCCTCACCTATTCTGTTCCTTCACAAAGGGTTTGAACAGTGTCCCATACTTCATTGGAGGTAGACAGCTGATAACATTGTCAACCATGTCTGTTTCTAGACCATTGAACAGTATATTCATGGTCTTTTTGTCTTGGTGGACTTCTGCCATATCTTCAAGACTCCATTCAGAAACAGGTTTGGGAATGAGAGTGTCAGGCGCATCTTTAGCAAGGCCAACCCTTGCTGTAGTCTTTATCGGAACATGAGGACCCTTGTCAATGCAATCCACAAAACCCTTATCAATGGACAAGAGATGTAGACGCATTTTTACTTTCCAGTGAAAGTAATTCTCTCTATCAAGAACTGGTATCTTTACTCCATAATCCTTCTTAGACATGTTGGTAGTGTGTTGATCTTTAAACTTCAAATATGTTAGAAGCATGCTTTGATACCAGTTATTATTCCCAGATTACACACTTGAATAATTGTAGAAGGGGGGGTTGAATACAATTCTTGATATTTATAAATTCTTGATAAGAACTCCAGAAATCTATAATCTGTATAAAGATTAATGCACAAACACATATGAAATTAGGTGGTTGAATGCACCACCTGAAGCTTTTATTTGAAGAAAACTCTATGATACAAATGTACACAGCTGCTGTTTTACAACTCTTTGCTTTCTAAGGATATTCAAGAAAACCTTAAGCAAATGTATCCGTTTTCTTTGCTTCTAAAGAGTTGCTACACTTGGTTATAAATCCCAAGTTTACAAGTACTACCAGAATAAGATAATACTAATCTAATTCAAGTTGACTTGCTACTTCACTCCAAATACACATGTAGCCGAAAGGTTGTCCTTGTGAACAGACATGTCCCCTGCACCTTTGTTGTATTCATAGTGTAAACGGAATGCTTCTTTCTTCTACGTTTCCAAAGTATGGCTGCCATACTGCTTTTTGTATCTACTATCAACCCATGTGATTTGTCAGTCAAACCTGTCTTTATCAACTGCTAATCCCCAGCTAGCATAGAAGAAAGTGTTAATGATTATCCGTTGACATTGTACACTGTCATCCGTTGATAATAGATTGAGCTGTATCCGTTGATATTGTAGGTTTGAGCTGTATCCATTGATAGAGTTCTGTCTTCATCCGTTGATACACTTTCACTTAAACAGAATTACATAGCATAGCTTATTTACAATTGGCTACCCTATTATGCCTATCCATTGATGGTCAACATGACTGTGGATAAAAACACTATCAATTGATAACATAGTATGCTACAAAACCTCATCCGTTGATGAGCTACCTGTCAACGGATAGAGTTATAAATCCACATCCGTTGACAGCTACAATACTTATACAATTTGATTGATTGTGAAGTTATCATCAAGTACAACATATTCTTAACACATACTCCCTGGCATATGATAGGAAAATCAATGTGGGTAATCTAATTATGCAGGAGCTATATGGGAGACTTGGTAAGAACTCAACCAAGAGAGGTAATAAAATTTTCTTCCCTCGTTTTATTCAATCTGCTCTTAATTTTGTAGATAATAAACTGATTGAATTGCGTGGGATGAATAGAAATAGAATAAGCTATCCGAAATCTATGACCAAACTCATTTTTGGTAACTTGGAGACTAGGAATGATGTGGATGTTAGGCTTGTAATAACCCCTCATATGCAGAGGTTATTTGAGTCTTACCCCCACAACATGCCAACATTTGCCTCTAAGTTTACGTTAGCACAGCCCACGCAAGTAGAACAAAATGCTAACCTAGGGCCAGCTACCCAACCTCCTCAACCAAACACTGAACCAAACACAGAGCCACCTGCATCATCCTCTCAACAGGGTGGTGTCAGTAAAAAGAAGAGAAAGGAGATAGCCTTTGAACCTTTGGAAATGCTAACAGAAGCAGCATTGAATGCTGAATTAGGCTTAGAAAGTGAGGCACCTGTGTCACCCTTGCAAAAGCTAGAGAAGAAGAAAGCTAAGAAAACCACCTCTTCAATCACATAAATGGCTGAAGTTGTAAAATCAGGGGCACACAGTTTGCTAGATGTATCCTCTCAACAGGGTGCATCTATAGAATCAAGCATCCTCCCCAATGCACTATCTTGTAAAGAGTCAGCACATTGGAGTGATAAGGCTGGCACAACACAGAGTGGAGAGCACATCATACTTGAAACTCCCTCTATTTCTCAGGGGGAGTTGCCAAAATCTACTCTAAAAGACACTACTCTTCCAGAATTTAACACTCAAATTTCTTTGGAGCCTACAACTCAAGCAATTGAGGAGCAAGGCATTAATCACCAAGAATTTTCTTCTCTTGGTGAGCCAATGGACTCAAGTGACTTAGTGCATGAAACTTTGCTCACCACCCAGGAACCACATTTAGATGGTGAGGGAATGCTAGCTGGGGCATATCCTGATGACACCATCACAAACACAGAGGATTCACTAGTTTTCACTAGAGACTCTGTGCCTGTGTCAACTACTGTTGTAACTCATCCCACTTCTGTGGAGACAACAGTAGTAGAGTCAATCCATCCGATTACAGAAGCATCTGTAACTGAGGAGTCTAGCTTGCCTAGCTCTAGCTCTGACTTTCTATCACAATGGCTGAAGCCTGTGCAACATGACAGTGCTTCAGGATCAGGGTCTGCTCCACCACAATTGACGGTTGAAGCACTTCAAAGCTTAGTCGTGAATCAGATTCCTGAGTTTGTAAAGATAGCCCAAAATCTTGTCACATCTAATATGTCAAACCCAGACTATGAAGCCATTCTGCTGTGTCACAAGGATGATGTTGAGATGCAAAAAGAGAAAATAGCAGATGAGGCTGAGAGAGATGGGAATGTAGATGCCTGGCTACAAGGGAAATATGATATTACTCTAAATGAAGTCCTTCAATATCTAAGAGAGGAATACCTCACTTCATTGGGTTCAAATGCTAAATCTCTGACTCCTGGTGAAGTGTATGAGGCCATGAATGATTCTTACAAGGGCTTCCTCAAGGCTGCACACTATCTTGGCAAAGGTGTTAAGACAGAAGTCAACAAGGTGTGTGATGAAATAGCCAAGACAGTGGGAGAGATCAAGAGAGAATTTGATGCCAAGTTTCCAACTTTAGATTCTGTCCTCAAAACCATACAAGACTGCAAATCTACCTGCATCAAGATGGACAATGGCATGGCTTTGCTTCATGGAACTTTTAGCAATATAGAAACTCAAGTTCAGAATCTCTCTGATTAGACAACAGATGCCAATGCCATGCTGAGGACCATGTTTGCAAATCAATATGGAGATAAACTGGTGACTAAGGTCCCTGTGCATAATATGACTAAGTTTGAGGTAGTGAGGCTCAAGGAACAATCATTGTCTGGCTTTAAAGCTAATGAGTTATTCAACAAGGTGGATACTTTGGAGAAAGAAGTGAGCTCACTCAAGCAGTCAAATGCTCATCTTACAGACATAGTAACAACTCTCACTGAGAAGTTGGACACTCAAGCTACCACCATAGCTAATGTTCTTCTTCATCAATAACTAATGCTGTCTGCTATGATGAAGCATATGGGGCTCCCTCTACCTGATGAATCTGTTAATCCCACCGCTTCCAACCCAAGGGTCTCTACCAAAGCCTCTGTGCCTAACAATAAGCCTAAGGGGGAGAAGAGGAACTTAAGGACATCAAAGCCTAAGGGGGAGCAGCAGTCTAAGGGAAAGAAGCCAAAGGAGAAAGGCATAATCATAACTGAGGGTGGTCAACCAAAAATCTCAAAACCTACAACCTCTCATGTTCAAAGCAAGGGCAAAGCCAAAGTCAATGCACTTCTACCTTCTCTACCAACTGTCACTCTACCTCCTGTACACATCACTACCCCAAGTGGCCAAAAACAAACCATCACCTTTACAGTGGTCGCAGGATCTATGCCAACTGAGCAAGCTAAAACCTTCAGAAATGAAGAAGATTAACCAGTTGAAGTGGATGTAGTTACTGAGGCCAATCTGATAGAAGTAGCAAATTCAGAAACTTATCATGATGCTGCCTTCTTGAAGTTTCTGTAAGTCTCTCGAGCAAAGGTTGGAGGGGATACATTGGAGTACAGAAGGAGTCTGAAAGAACAAATCGAATTTCTGACAGTGATTCCAAGGAAGCTAAATAAAATCTATCTCAAGGAGATTATGATGGTTACCAGTGGTAAAATATGGCACCTATCTTATGACACCTTGAAGGCTCTAAAATTCACAGAGATTGATGCTATCCTGGGGTTGATAGAGAAGAAGGGAGAGAACAACTAGAGTCTATATGCTGATCTGAGAAATGGTCAACAAGTTAGGTTGCCTGAAGTTTGCATTTATTCAAGAACAATTATCTATCAGTCTGGCACAAATATAGAGGATATCAAACAACTGGTCATTCCCAAGGATCTCACTCTCCAGAATCACAGAATTATCATTGACATTATTGATAAATTACAAAAGAAGAATGAGATAAGAACTGGTGAAGAAGTAGAGGCATTGCACATTCTCAGAACCTTCATTGCCACAAGTGAGATTCTAGAAATAGCCAAAGGAAGGAGAAATAAGGATGACGAAGATGAAGATGAAAGTAATGGGAGAAGAAGACATCACAGGAGTGATAAGGGTGATGAAGACAAGAAGAAGAAGAAGGACAGCAATGACAAGAAGGATGATCATGACCAAGGCAAAGTCTATGAGAGGAAAAGTGGAAAACAGCAAGCCTTAGGCATTGCTAACTGTAACCTCACCATAACACAAGACTCTAAGTCTAGGGTGAATACAGTTAGTAGTGACCTATCAAAATCTATATCTATGGCTTCTACAACTGTTTTGCCACCTCAAGAAGAAAAGGATATTCAACTCAAGAAACCATCTGTATATTTCTAAAAGCAAACTGCTAATGGTGTACTACAATGGTCTACCCGCAAAGGTCACAAGTTTCTGCCAAGAAACCAAGTGAAAAAGATCAAATTCAAACATGCTGCAAGAAGAGTGAAGCCATCTAAATCAAGAGCCCTAACTATCATTCCGGGATTAAAACTCCAACCACTAGATGAAGACTTTGATGAAGACCAACTACAATTCCTATGGGCTCAAAGAATCTATCATGTTGCCATTGTTGATAACTGCCTTGAAGTTAAATATACTGATGGAAGACAGAAGAAATTCAAGCAAGGGACATGTCAGCATTGGGGCAAGCTAGATGATATAGAAAAGATTATTGCTATGTTGGATTCTAAAGATATAGTGGAAAGAGTATGGAAGCTGGAGTTGTTTGTTTTGTCAAGATGAAGAGAGATCACCAAGAAAAACGGAAAAAGAAAAGTGAGGAGCTATTAAAGAAAAGAGAGGAGGAGTTTGCTGCTATGGAAGCTAAGGCTAATGAGTTAAGAGCCATGGGTCTGTGCAGAGTCAAGTATAATCCTTACATTATTGAATACAAGAAATATGGAAGAACTGTGAATATTAGAATGGACTACATCAGTTCCTACTCTATGAAACAGCTGAATGAAGTTTTTAAAGTTCTATCAGGCTCTCCTCTAATTGAGGAACTCACTGCTATAGAAGACATTGTTCTTGCTATGGAATAAAATGCAAAGAAGAAAGATAAAGAAGCTGAAGAAAAGAAGAAAAATGAGAATCTGCAAGCCAAAGCTCAAGAGATGAATCCAAAAGGATATGGCTAGTAATTCTTCATAACTTGTAAGGATGCCTCTTTATATTTTCATATACCTGTACTTTTCAAGTTTTATCTTTATGTATGATAGGCTTGTTATCAGACATGAAATTGTGACTAAGGGTCTTACTCACAATTTGGGGGAGATTGTTAGTCAGAGAGGCATGCCTGTATACATCTAATAACAAGCCTAATTGTTTGTAATGCTTTGCATTACCTACATGACCTCTTAATTGAGGGAACCTGTAGTTGTAGAGTTTCTACTTGTTGTAGTACTTATAACAGGCATCAAATTCTACCATTGTAACTGTAATTAAAGTCAGAGAATAATGCTTAAAAGAAGTTCCAAGGATCATGCCTCAAGCTTGAAGACCAAGACTGTCAAATAAACACAGTTGGAATTTGGATAATGAAGATTTGCCTAAGTACCAATTCGAGAAGTATGTTTGTTATATTCGAGAAGTCTAGCATTCGAGAAGTCAGGAATTTGATATCTCAAAAGACACTGTTCGATATCTCTGGAGGTCAACTAGTCAAAGCCTCATTCGAGAACTCAGAGATTCGACATGTCTAATACTCTATTCGAGAACTCAAGAAGTCAACAAGTCAAAGCATCATTCGAGTTCTCTAAGAGTCAACAAGTCAAAGCTACATTCGATATCTCAAGGACTAAAGAAGCTATTCGATATCTCAGGGATTCGATAAGTAAAATGCTCTATTTAATATCTCAAGGATTCTTGGAGAAAAGACTTATTCGAGAAGTGATTCGATATGTTAGCTCAACAGTATTCGAGAACTCAGAGTTATCGATTAAACCAATTCTAGTTCTCAAATCACCAACAGAGTTACTTCTCGAATACAATCTTGGAGACAAAATACTGAAGAATTGTACAAGTCAGAAACCTGCAACAAGCCAAGACGCTTTATGGACCACATACTGTAAAGCACGTTGGAAAGCCTACAAAGAATCTTGGAGAGATAGTACAAGAGACAAAGAGCTAAAGAAGTGAATCTGAACAGAGTTCTAAGAAGTCAAATCTGTAGCAGTTTGGATGTTTACTCAAATAGGATAGACACATTAGAAAGCAAATTTGTTTGCTACCTTATTTGTTGTAAGCAAGTTATTCACGTGATATAAGTGAACAACCCTACTTCTTTAGCAAGCATCAAACAGAGTGATCTATAGTTTTTACAAGTAATATCTCTCTGAGAAAGAAGCTGAGAATACTAATATTTGTATTCATAGATTGTAGCAAATCTTTATCTAATACAATATTAGATTAAAGTGATATCGTGTGGCTCAGGAACAAGAGAGAAAACTCTCTAAATAACTCACTTTTATTATTCCAATTCAAGGTGCCTTACAATGCTTCTAAACATGCCTATTTATACTAATCCTAGAGGTCCTTACATGCAAATATTGAGGTCCTTAAATGCAAATAAATGATGGTAGGTGGAGTAGGTAGTTAGGTGGAGTAGTTGGAATCTTGACTTCACAAATTGGCATATGGGCTGCTGGAATGGTTGGCTTCTGGAATGGCTACTGGAATCATACTCCCCGGGTTGGAGAGAACTCGACCTCGAGTTTTAGTATTCTTCATCGTCCAAATAAGGCGAAAGATCAGCAACATTAAAAGTTGCAGAAACACCATACGTTCCAGGCAGTTCTACTTTGTAAGCATTGTCATTGATTTTCTGCACAACTTTGAATGGTCCATCAGCTCTAGGTGACAACTTGGCATTTGGTTGATTAGGAAATCTCTCTTTTCGTAGATGAATCCAGGCCAAATCTCCAACTTTAAAAATCTGTTGCTTCCGATGTTTGTCTCGTTGGTTTTTGTATCTGGAATTTTGTTTCCGTATCTGCTCTCGAACTTGTTCATGCAGTTTCTTGATTTCCTTCGCTCGACTATCTGCATCAGAACTGAATTGTTGTTTGTTGGTCGACGAAGTCAAATCAAGTGGGCTAAGTGGACGGGTGCCATATACAACTTCAAAAGGGCACTTTCCCGTGGACTGATTAGTTGAATTATT
The DNA here is from genome assembly GCA_036435485.1 of Saposhnikovia divaricata. NCBI lineage: Eukaryota > Viridiplantae > Streptophyta > Magnoliopsida > Apiales > Apiaceae > Saposhnikovia > Saposhnikovia divaricata. The sequence goes on from CM071596.1 coordinate 91,532,558, forward strand.
GTAAGCAAATTCAACTTGAGCCAGAATAAGATCCCACTGCTTCAAGTTTTTACCAACAAAACTTCGAAGTAGATTTCCCAACAGTCGGTTGACAGCTTCGGTTTGTCCATCAGTCTGAGGATGGCTCGCACTACTGAACTGTAGCTTAGTTCCCATCTTCTTCCATAAAGTTCTCCAAAAATGGCTTAAAAACTTCACATCTCGATCAGAAGTGATCGTTTTTGGGATTCCATGAAGACGAACTATTTCTTTGAAATACAAATTAGCAACTTGAACAGCATCATTGGTCTTTTGACAAGGAATGAAGTGGGCCATCTTTGAAAATCTATCCACTACGACCATAATTGAATCTTTCTGACGTTGACTTCGTGGAAGTCCCAAAATGAAATCCATAGTAACATCTTCCCATGGTGATTCCGGTACGGGAAGTGGCATATATAAACCAGTGTTTTGATGTTTGGATTTAGCCAAATGACAGATTCTGCATCTTTGGATATGCCGATTTATATCTCTTTCCATTCGTGGCCAATAAAAATTTTCCTTTACCAAGGCCATAGTTTTATCTCGACCAAAGTGGCCTGCTAATCCTCCATCATGGGCTTCCCAGATAATGGCTTCTCGTAGTGAACATCGAGGAATACACAAAGTCTTCTCTTTGAATAAAAATCCTTCATGCCTGTAGTAATCTTTGGAGGATTGCAGTTCAGTAGTATTCCAAATTTTCTGGAAGTCGGGATCATCTGGGTACAACTCCTTTATCATTTCAAAACCAACTACTTTTGTTTGGAGTGTAGACAGTAGAGTATGGCGCTTACTGAGAGCATCTGCAACAACATTTTGAATTCCAGCCTTGTGCTTGATTAAAAATGGATAAGATTGTAAAAACTCACTCCAAGAGGCATGTCGACGGCTAATCTTCTGTTGAGAGTTCAAATATTTTAAAGCTTCATGATCAGAATAAAGAATGAATTCTTTATTTAACAGGTAATGACTCCAATGATGCAAGGCTCGAACAATTGCATAAAACTCCTTGTCGTATGTTGAATACCGAAGTTTAGCATTGTTAATCTTTTCACTGAAGAATGCTATAGGATGACCTTCTTGACTTAGAATAGCACCAATTCCAGTGTGGGAAGCATCACAGCTAACTTCAAATACTTGATCAAAATTGGGAAGGGCTAAAACTGGTGCTTCAGTTAAACATTTCTTCAGCTTGTCAAAACTTTTCTGTGCAGCCTTGGTCCATTGAAACTTGTCTCCTTTGATACAATCTGTGAGGGGAGCGGCAACTGTGCTGAAGTTTTTGATGAATCTTCTGTAAAAGGAGGCTAATCCATGAAAACTTCTGACCTCATGGATTGATTGCGGAACTGGCGATTGCTTCTATCTTTTCCGAATCAACTCGTATGCCTTCGGATGTGATGATATATCCAAGAAAAGTAACTTCATTTGTCAGGAAAGCACATTTCTTCAAATTGGCATAGAGTTTTTGTTCACGAAGAGTCTGTAACACTTGTCGGACATGTTCCAAGTGTTCCTCCTTGTCCTTACTAAAGATCAGAATGTCATCAAAATAGACGATGACAGATTTACCAATAAAGGGTCGAAGGACTTGATTCATAAGTCGCATGAATGTACTTGGCGCATTGGACAACCCAAAGGGCATAACTGTCCATTCATAAAGACCATCTCTTGTATTATTTTACTCGTATTATACTTTTGTATTTAAAATATTCAAGTTTAAGAATTCTTAATTTTCTTCGATAAAATATTAAAATTTATCCGATAAAATCATATTTAACACAAATAAATATTATTCCCTCCATTCCTTTTTGATTCTTAATATTTGGGATGAACACATAGTATAAAGAGAGTAAAGAAAAGGGAAGTAAATAGATGTAAAGTAGTTGGATCTAAAAAAATTAGTAAATAAAAATTTACTATTTTGAAGAATGTTAAAAAATCAAGGAGGCGTTTCAAAAAGAATAGTGTTAATAAATGAATGGGGTGGAGAAGTAATAAATATATTTTTAAAAAATCCAAAATAATTATAAATATTATGAAAGAATGCACGATTTATAAGCTAGTAATTATAAATCGATTATAACATATATGGACAAATATGTTGTTTTTCATAAAGGTAATGTACAAGACTACAAATGATAACTTTTAAAATGTTAAGTGGTTTCCAATGTCTATATATTTAAAGTTTCATTTATCAATCTAAATTATATGACATAATGCATCATTATAAAGTATTGTATAAAATATGTATTATCATAATTTATAGTCAAGTAACAATGCGACAGATTATTACTAATAATAAGTGTAATTTTATAATATTTATGATCTAAAAAATCATATGTTATTTTCATCTAACATTACATATTAATCATGTTTTTTTTTTTATAAACAAGATCTTATTTTTAAAGTTCTTCTTTTTAAACATAAATTCAAAAGTTTTTCTATATTTTTAAATTTTTATCTTTCTTATATCAATTATACATTAAATCATTCAAAGTCTAAATGGTTGGTCGACCAAAAAATCTCTAATTTACCTCACATTTTTAATTTTTTGTAAACCTAAAATTATATGATCTACTTATAATTATGTTTGATTTTATAAATAGAATATAAATATTTATTTTATAGATTTGTGTTCGATTTTCATCGAGAATGTGATTCTTGTTTGCGTTTTTTTATTAGGTTTAATAAAAGATATAATTTTATCTAAAAATATAAAATATAACAATTGCAACATAATTGATATCCATTTAATTGAAAAAAAACTACAAAATAATAAACCAACACTTTTTATAGTTCTATATAAAATTATGGAAATTGAAAGAAAAAACGGAGTTACATAAATAATGTAAACAAATATTTTATTTACTCAAAAGTTATAACAAAAACATCAAATAGGATTAGAGAAGACGATGTGATTAATCTAATGATATTTTTAAAGTAATCTCAAGAATCGATGTAGCACACTAACATGAGATTCCTGAGCTTAGGTTATTGATATGAGTTGAAATAAGCCGTACAAATACAAATAATGGTGCATTAATTAAACCTAATTTGAGTTAAAGTACAAATCTCATGAAGTTCGAAATTCTAATTAAATTTTATTTTATAATTAACATTAGGGCTAATTAACAGTTTATTAATAAAAGTCTAATAAGGAGATAATTTCTGTGAGAAGTAACTTCTAAGAAACCAGATCATGCAAGAAAACTGAGAACTACAAAAAAGGATCAAGAATCTAATTCAAGAAGGTGATTTGTTCATCAAGAATCTAAAGTTTTTAAGGTTTATATAAAATGTTTATATAAAGAACCTGACCTCTCTTGATTTTTGATATTCATCAAAGTATATAATATTGTAGGCATTTAGTGAAAGCGAATTAAATCACGAAACACGAAAGCAATCATCAATTAAAATTTAAAATTATTAAATCCTAACAATAAATATACATTAAACACACCCTAATTTTTCTTTCATAACAATACATATATACATATACTCGCCACCGATGAAGGTATACATTTGAAGCAGTACAACCACGCTTTGGTGTAACCTAACACGAATACGGTAATATATAGTATATGACTTGTTGCATACATATTAAAACAACCTACGGGAGAAATAAACTACTATATATAAGTTGACAAGTTAGAGAGGTTAAAAATTCAAATACAATGACGACTGTGGCACTAATCAACGAATATTAGAGTTAGGTACCTGCTCGATCGATCTTTTTATTTCCATTGACACCAAATTTCAAGGGTTTATCTGTGTACTAGGTACTACTAAACACATATTTATCTTTGTCCGTCCTTAATTCTATATATAGCTGCACCATCATGCATGCTTGATATTTAAGAAAAATATTCCAACCACTATACTAAAAATATAATTATTGGATGCGACTAAAAATCATATGTAGAGAAATGCCACCTACCAGCCTTCACTCTAAAAATATATACTATATATTTAATTAATTATTTTGAACAACTCTATCGTTGCAATATAAAAGGCAACACGAAAACTAGAATGAATACATAATCTGAATGCCGTGTAGGGGTTAGTTCAGTAGCGACCCGAAAATCCATTTCTAAACATGGGGCAGGTAACCAAATTATGTCACTGGGATTCGTTGACACTGATATAATGCATACAATAAAATTATTGCAATAATTTCATTGAAAGTTACAGGCCCCGATCACACTATTTGCGGGATACAACACACAGACAGAATAGAGACGAACGGTCTAACTAGACATGCATGCAGTAGCAAGCTAGCTAGTAATTATTATTACGAGAACGATTTAACTCAAACAAGCAAATCAGGAAGTGATATGAGCTGCTCGATCACATGTCTTGGATGAGTGAAAATGGAGGGACTGTCTGCTCATGTCTGAAGAAGTTGAGTGGATCAACCAGTGTTTTGATTGCGATCAACCTATTGAAGTTCTCGTTGAAGTAAGAACTCCCCCATCGACGCGCAGCTATATTGCTGATGATGCCAGTGGCGGGGTTTGCACCTAAATCAAGATCATCGTAGTTGTAATAAGCTCTTCGCGGGTTGCTTGACACAAATGGAGTCAAGTAATCATGTAAACTTCGAATCCATTCCAACTTCTGGGTAGTGTTTCCAACCCAGAGTATTCTGGCGTATATCATGAACAATGTTCCAGCTCTGTTCGGGAAGGGAATTGTTGATTCAGGGTAATTGTCTAGAACTCCTCCGTATGGCGTGAAGATGACAGTTGTCTCCCCCGCTCCAACTTCAAGAAGCTTGTCCCATAAGCCATTTATCGCTGGAACGGACAGTGGTGACCTTACGAAGTCGGACTTTGCTTTGGTAGGAATATCAGCCAAAAATGTCCTGTCAAGGAAATCCTCGGGAGTGTAGTTGGAAGAGAAAAATGGGAAAAATGAGGACTGCATTAGGGCCTCGATCCAAGGAACTTCTATAAGGTCTGATCTCAGGAAACCAATTTCGGGAAGCCTTGTACTAAATATGGTAAATAGGTCATCAGCTGAACCAAGGTATGCACCTGTAAAGCCCAGTTGGACTGCTAAACCATCTGGTCGTGTACTTGTATTAAAATTGACTACCGTACTTATACGGCACCTGATGTCTACTTCGTCAGGAAGTACTGGAGCAATAGTTTGGAACGGATACATGATTTCAGTCTGGCGATCCTCTCGAAGCACTGTAAAGATGGTAACCTTTTCGGGGATGTCAACTAGATTTAGCTTCCAGGATAAAATGACACCGAAGCTAGAACAGCTTCCACCTCGAATCGCCCAGAAAAGATCTTCACCCATAGCTTTTCTATCAAGAATATTTCCGTTGACATCAACTATGCGGGCATCAAGTACGTTATCAGCAGCAAAACCATACTTTCTTCTCAATGGACCATAACCTCCACCGCAAATGAGTCCAGTAGCTCCAACCGTTGACCAAACCCCAGCAGGAAAACCAAGCGTTCCACTTGCTCGATAGATCCAGTAATAGACCTCACCGAGAGTTGCACCTGCTTGTACTATAGCGGTTTTCGCCACCGGATCAGCAATGACAGATTTGAGGTTGATCATGTCAAGCAAGACAAATGGACGAGTGTAAGTGCTACTATAAGAAAGGCCCTCGAAATCATGACCTCCGCTTCTCGTTCGAATCTGCATGTCATTTTTTCTAGCACAGATCACGACAGCTTGAACTTCGGATTCAGCTCGCGGAGTGACAATGACAGCAGGAGTAAGACGGTCAGAATCTGGCAAGAGGAAACGAGGGTTTCTTGCAGAGAAGGCGTAAATTTCACTGAATGAAGAATTTGCAGGGGTGTAAACTGATTCGGAGATGGATTTGAGGCATGCTACAAATCCAGAAGGATTAGGAAGGTTAAGATATGGAATGGAGGAAGATGAGCAAAAGGGTATAACAAAAAGTATGAAGAAAAGTGAGAGGGCTCGAGAAGTTGGAGGACTCTTCATTATGTTTCTTACTTTTGTTGCTAGGCTGGGGTTTCTGAATGCTCAGGAAGATGCCTATTTATAGGATTTTCATTTAGGAAAGAAGACCTAATGCGAATAATCTTGGTATTTCAATTATTGCGCGTGTTCAATTTGGTTTTTGCTAAAGAGCAAGTCACCAAGATATACCTAGCTATTATACATGCATGAGATGAAATTGATAGCAAAATGCTAGAGTTACATAAAATTTTACAAAAAAAATTCATAAAATAATAAGTACCTCAATTTGATTGGTTATAATTAAATGGTCCCTGCATTCATATTAATATCAACCAATAAAAACCCATATTAGTGAAATCATCTCATTTTATGCATAAATTCTGTAGTCAATTATGTGCACCTAACATTACTATATATAGGGACTTGAAATTAAGTATACTACATCTGTAGTTTGATTAAATAAAAGTCAGTTGGCGTAATGTAATGATCATAATACTAAATGTAATGATTTTCATTAATTTGGTTTGAAATTTTAAAGGATTATGATTGAAGGAGACAACTAAAAATGAGATGTTAATAAAATTACACATTATCCCTCATTAACTTATTATACTGTGTATATATAGATTGTATAATTTGATACTTATATTTCATTACCTAATTTTCTCACTCAACCCCAAAATAAAATATAAGCCCACTTTTACAATCGAGTTATTTTAACATTTTCAAAACCTTTTTTGAGGAATTTATTATTTAAATTTATAGTGCCAAACCTAACTATTTTAGAATTTTTCTCAATTAAAGCATAACATATCTCCGGGACCTAGTTATTTGAAATATATTATAACATATTTAGTTACTTTATAATTATATTATAATTAGAATACTTAACTTAAATTAAATTAAATTATATATATATATATATATATATATATATATATATATATATATAGGCCTTTGCTCCATACAAAACACTCTTATATAACAAACAATAAAGAACACTATAAAATCAATTATTCCAATAGATCCATTGGCCACGACAGGGGCACCCAATACAAAAAGTTCTTATTTTTTTATCTTCTATCCATCCAGCAAAAAAAATTTAAAAAAAAAAAATTTTGAAAAAAATCACTATACGTCACCATGAACAGTGATTTTTCCAAAGAAAATATTTTAAATTTTTTTTTTTGCTAAATGGATAAAAGATAAAAAAATAAGAACTTTTTGTATTGGGTGTCTTGACGGAACTCTTATATTGAATTAAATATGAGGTGTTATTTATTGTTTTTTAAATAAGGTGTTCTTCATGTAGTGCAACTCTCTCTCTCTCTCTATATATATATATATAGGGTCTTGTTCTAATAGAAACTAACTTAGAATAGAAACTAGAAACTAAACCTAAATTAAATATTTCAAGCTAATCTAATGACCAAATTAGGGGTACTCCAATACAAAAAACGTTTAAAATTATTGTCTCTATTCAACAAAAATATAAAAAAATAAAAAAATTTAAAAAAAAGTTACTGTTCACGTGATGACGTGGCACGTGAACAGTACCTTTTTTTTAAATTTTTTTTAAATTTTTTTATATTTTTGTTGAATAGAGCCAAGAATTTTAAACATTTTTTGTGAAGGTGCCCCTAGCGGGGCCATTAAAATAAATGAAATATAATTTATTTAGTGTAGGTTTCTAGTTTCTATTCTAAGGTTGGTTTCTATTTGAACGCTAGCCTATACATATATATATATATATATATATATATATATATATATATATATATATATATATATATATATATATATAGGGTCTTGTTTAGGTGAGAATCACCCCTCATGGTGAGATATGAGATCTAATCCTATCCACCCATTTAAATACATTATATTCATCTCTTAGCATTCATTTAATATTTTAATATTTTGAGATTTTACCATCTCCCTTCTAATTCAACCACCCACCACCACCGGCGACCACCAGAAAATCACCACCGGAAACATAAAATCACCACCGCCAAACCAGAAATCACCACCAAAAACACAAAAATCACCACCGACAAACACAAAATAACCACCGCCAAACCAGAAATCACCACCAGAAACACAACAATCTCCACTCCGACCAACTGTAGACGAAAAATCACCACCGGAAAACAAAAAATCACCATCACAAACCACCACATCGCTTCCGCCGTCACCTCCGACCACCACCAATAAATCACCGATAACAGCCCAGAAATCACCATAAACACCACCATTAACACAAAATCACCAGAAAGTACTCGAAAATAAAACATTACAGAGTATTCGAAAACTAAAATATGACAAAGTAATCATAAACTAACAAAATCATGAAAATTAAAAACCCTAGAATTCCAAAATAAACATTACAAAGTAATCAAAAACTTATAATTCACTTCGAAAATGAAAGAAAAGGTACGACGAACAGAGGATTCAAGGGCGGAGATGCGGCGGAGCAGAGGAGAGATGATAGTGTGGTTAATTTCTGGACTCCCACTCAAATAATCAGAACCATCACAGCCTTCCACTGCTTCACCGACGAGTCGAGCTAAACACGTATTCGCCAAAAATCGATTTGCAGTATGGATAGGTTGTATGTATGTCATTCTTGTATGTATATGAATTAATGAAAAATTGAGTGATTAAAAAAGCTCTAATTTGAGATGGAAAGAGAGATTGAAGCTCGCCGGAAACTGAAGCTCGTCGATCGGCGGCTTGGGCGGTTAGACGGGGGTGGGTGGGTAGATGGGGGCAGCAGGGGGTTAGTGTAGTGTTTGTGTGTGTAGTGCGTGTGTTTTGTGTGGGTGTGTGTGTTTAATTTGTATGGATATCATTTAAAGTTGATTAAAAATTGTGAGGCTGAGATTAGATCTCACTTCTCAAAATAATAGGGGGTTCTCACCTGAGCAAAACCCTATATATATATATATATATATATATATATATATATATATATATATATATATGGGTCATTGCTCCATAAAAAACACCCTTGTATAAAGAACAATAAAGAACACTAGGGAATCAATCTAAACCATTGAATCAATTAGATCTAACGGCCTCGCTAGGGGTGTAATAACCCTAACTTTAGAAAGGTTACAGTGCCCAAATAAATAGTGATCTTAAGGAATCCAGGGAAATGGTGTGTAGGTACTCTATATTAGAGATGGAAAATGAACAAACAGAAACCATATTAGTGATATACTATGAAAATAAGTGACTCGAAATGACGATGGATTTCAGAAATTCCTGAATTATGATTTTGAGGATTTTGAGCTCGAACGAACTTCTATATTTTGGATAATAAGGAGTATAGAAATATTAAAGGAATTATATATTGAGGGATTAGTGAATTTAGATTAAACCAAGGGATTATTAAGTTAAGAGAATACCAAAGGAAATTGGATTCGTAAATGATTTCGAAAACCACTGAGATAATGAGGTATACTCGAAACGAACCACGATTAGACGAGTATGGAAACCAAGCAACCAAGATTTGTAATCTAACAAGGATGCATACCACATTATGATTATCCAAGATTAGTAGCATAATACTTAGAAAAACAAGAAATGAGAATATTAGGTCATCTTAATGACACCATTAGTGATGTCACACTCCACTAACTCAAATTAAGGTAAATTAGTCAAATTGCCTAGGAAAATATCAACCAAAGCTTCCAAGACAATCTAGAATACAAGATTAAGCAAGATAATTATCAAGAAACACAAAAATCTCTCTCCCCCATCCATACTACTACATTCGGCCAAGAGGAAAAAAAAAGGAGAAAAAGAAAGAAAAAATTTCAAAACCCTAGCTCTCTTCAATATTAAATCAAGGGATAAATCATGGGTGTTCTTGGAGGTTAGGAAGGATCATACAAAGTTTCATAGCAAACCAACATCATTTACCAAGGTAATAAAATCATTCAAGTTACTAGAAAAGATGATGAATAGTGTTTTCAAGTGTTAACCTTGTTTTAATGGTTCCTTTAGTTGATTCAAGCTAATTCAAGGTGGTTTAAGGATTACCCAAGGCTTGTTAAGTGTTGTTAGAGCTTCAAGAAGGTATAACTACTCTTGCCCTCTTTGTATTTATGGTGGAAATTAAGTTGGTTAGTAGTTAAGTGGTGTTAATGTTTAGTTTATAATGAGTATGTGTTATAAATGGTTTGTTTTGATGTGGAAATTGTGTTGTGGACTTGTAACCATGGCTGGTAAAGAAGACCACATGGTGTAGGTGATGATTATTGTGTTTGATAATTGATTTGGAGGAGTTGGATTTATGGAAAGTATGAAAATATAGCCGTTATAATGCCCGATTTTCGTTATGAAGAAATCTGCCCTGTTTTGTGACCCCTTCATCCGTACGATTACCTACTTCCTAGGTTACCAATTGACCATGTAATGATAGAGCTTAGTTCATAGATCGTTTTGATATAAGGTACGTTAAAATCTGATGAACGGTTTAGGAGAAAAGTCAGTTTTAGTGAAAACGGTTCAGAAACCGAGAAAACGTAGTTGTGTCAACTTTGAAGCAATGACTACCATACTTAAACATTTTTAAAAATTATGAAACTTTGGGATAGTGTAGTAAGGTAGTCAAAGAGTTGTTACCAGTTGACCTTGTGGTAAAATTCGAAATCCATATTTTCTGAGAATTTTTACAGTTAAGTGTGATCGTTAGGGGAAATGGTGAAAACCCCTGAAACTTCGATTAAGGTTTTAAATGGCTAAGTTCTTGAACCTTTGGGGTAATAGGAATACGTTAAACATATATTAAAGTTTCAAAGGTAATGTTATACAAGAGTGTAGTGAGTAAGAGAAGTGGTATTCTAACGACAGTCCTTTTGTGTTTATAGAAACTCCGGAAGAGGGACGAGCCATACCGTCAGGATACCGAAACCGAGGCAAGATTTCTTCTATCCCTACTTGTAAAACTACTTATCTTCACAAAGAAACTTGATTTCATGGAATATATATGTGATGCTATTATTACTATATTGTGAAGAAATTGTCTTCCTTGAGTATTGATATTGGAAAGAAAGATATACGAATATGGATATGAGTATGAGATGGATATGTATAGAGATGATTATGCATGATGTGAACATGCCTTATGATTAAGAGAATGGTATCAGTTGTTATCTAGAGTTATATGGTTTATAATGCTATATTTAAAATGTTCTTTTTGAATATCGGTGGTTTAATAAATATTATTTGATTATCATCCATTACTCTTAAAATAGACAGAATATTTTATGAATATAAAAGTATATTTGATTCCTGAATATGAAAGAGATGTCTGGATCATAATCAAAGCATTATGTTATATATATATATTTTATAGAAGTAATGTGCGAGAATGGGAATGATATGAGTGAATGATATGTGAAAATGAAAGCGAGAAAATGGAAATGTGGAATGATATTTTAAAAAGGGAATAATGATGTGATAAAAAAAGGGGATTGCAACAGACTTGCGTAAGTGGCTGTGTCAGGGCTGTGTGCGACACAGTCCAGTATTTATTATTTTTATTTCAGCACGAAGATGCCAAGGGAGGATGTTAGCAGGTGGCCTTCCTCCAGGGATGATCTTCATTCCTTCTACCGGTAGTAAAAAGAGAGCAGGTACGATTAGGCGACTGATCATCGTCCTAACGTATCAGGCGACAGCAGATATCCCCAATGTTTTTGAAAAGAAAGTGTAGACAATGGTTACAGATGAAGAAAAACTGATATTATATTATTTCAGATTTCTATACTGAAAACAGAATAATGATATGAGATGATGGATTTATTGTTACAGATGAAGAAAAACTGATATTATATTAATTTAGATTTCTTTCTTATAATAGTGAGTGGATGATGTATTATTAAATAAGAGCTTTATTCTTCTTTAAGGATTTTAATTGTTTTCTGCTATTATATACTCATATACCTATATGTATACCTGTTCACATTTTTAATTCTAGTTTACAGTATTATCTTGCTGAGCTATTATAGCTCACTCTTGCTACTTATGTATATAGCAGCTAGGTCCCATGCTGATACTACGTACCACACCCCGCAAGAGGGTAAGGGAAAGGCGACCTTTTGAGCGAGTGCTGGCGACCATCCCCGAGGTAGTAACAAGCGAAGGGATTAGTAGATTTATGTAAATTAAGTGTGTAAGTTTGTAATAAACTTTAGTTGTTGAAGTGCTTCTTGTAGAAGCTTTGTTCAACAATGTACTTAGTAAATTCTGGGCTTGTAATAACTGTTAACTTTAAACTTTTAAATATTGTGGATGTTGTTCTATGAGCATATGACTGGGGTGTGTGTGTGTGTATTAGTGTGGGGTCAATTGCATAAGTATTAAGTAAAAAAAAAAGACTAAAGAGATATTGATATTGATCGGAAATTGGACCGTGATGACCTGGATCCTTGACCCCGGATCTAGGGGCGTCACAGATGGTATCAGAGCTAAGAGTCATAATGCTCAAGAACAAAAGTAATAATAATAAATGTATAAGTTATAATATAAATTGTGAACTTCCATCAAGTTCAGGGGTGGTATATCGCAGGTAGTATTTACTTTAAGCATATATTATAATTTTATAGACTGTTACTAATAGAATTTTATGTTTTATTATAGGGAGCGGAGATGGGTGAGCCGAGTCAGGACCCCATTGGCTAGGGATGTCAGAGCAGGAGCTATTAGATCTTCAGCTGGCCGGGGTAGAAGTCCCCGAGTATGCAGTTGAGGACCTCAGGGAGAGACGCCGGGCGGTGGCTAGAGAGAGATTAGAGAGAGAGGGGGTAGAGAAGCAGAGACGGAGAGATGCTGTGGCCATAGTGCCATATATGGGTAGACCTTCTACAGGATCTGATGAGGCAAGTCCTTCCTGAGTGAGATGGGAGATTCTGGAGGAGGAGAGGCCGTTACGTAAGAGGCCTAGATTGTCAGTTATAGCTGAGGAGGTCGAGGAGGAGATTGAGTGGACTGATATCCATATGATACCTACCCCTGTCCTACCTGTCCCTGTGCCATCACCAGTTCCATCTCCTCTACCGAGCCCCGATCCTTTAGAGGACCCAGCAGAGCCGTTCACTCCACCGGGACACTTTATCTTTGCAGAGGATGAGTTGGAGGAGGACCCATCTGAGGATGCGGATACAGAGTCCATTCCTCCCTCCCCACCAGCATTTGCACCTCCACCACCTCCACCTGTTCAGGCACCTGCCCCAGCTGCTGTGCCCCCTCAAGAGGCCCCCTTACCAACAGGTGACTCACTACCAGCTATTCTGTTGACGGAGTACTTTGCCCTACAGGGTCAGTTGGAGGAGTCCCGTAGGATGATAGATACTCTTTTACAGGGATCGGATAGAGGGAGGGGAGGTACTATTCCCGATGGTTTGTCTTTGGGCTTAGTTAGTATTGAGTTGCGAGCACTCGGTGATATTAGGAGGTTGTTGGCAGATAGAGGGGACCCAGCATGGAGAGCTCAGATAGTAGACACAGTCACCTCTATGGTAGTGCAGATCAGGGATGTTGTCAGAGCGGCGTTACCGTGATTCGGGGTAGTAGTTTTGGTCACTAATCAGACTAGTCATCTCGTTGATGTCATTTTGGGGATTAGTTTAGGTGTTCACTGTCTTAATCCCAGTCTGATTAGAGGACGGCTAGTAGTACTTTTGTTATAGCATATTAGTATGTACAGTTATGTTTTGGGGTTTTGAACCTTGTACTCTATGGTGTATAATATTAGTAGTAAGAGACGATGTACCCAAGTTGTAAAATATTTATGTAAATTAATGAAGTTTGTGCATTTCTATCTAAATTTTTGCTGCATTTTTATAATAAATGTTGAGACTCAAAAATATATTGATGTATAAAAGGTGATTGACTTAATGAAAAGGCTATCGTGTTAAGGGCGATACACTTACCTACTAAAGTTATGATATAACTAGATTCAAATCGCGTGATAAAGATATTGTGATGTGCAAATGAGTTAATTAATGATATAATTGTGTATATAGAAATGATGTATATTGTAACCCAAATTCGGGTAATTAATAAGGACTATTGTTATGTACAGAACTATGCCGCCTAGACGTGATAGTAGAGCGAATGCAAGGGAAAATGAGAGAGACGAAAGAAGTCGAAATATAGAAGGTACTAGACTGAACGAAAATGCTCATAATGAAGAAAATCATGAAGAAGGAGAAGAGGAATCAACTGGCCAACAAAGGAATCCGGGAGGTGATCCCTTTGCCCAATTCATGGATTATTAAGGCAGAATTTGGCTAATCCACAGAATCCCCAACAACCACCTGTTCTCCCCAATCAGGCAGCTAATTCCTTTCGTGCCTTTAAGTCATTAAAGCCCCCAGAATTTGAGGGAACCACTAACCCAGTAGTAGCTAGGGCATGGCTAAAAGAAATGGAGAAAGCTTTTTTATACTGAGGATAGAGGAAGATCAGAAAACAGTTTTTGCAGCCTATCTCTTAAAGGGAGAGGCAAATTACTGGTGGGAAGCTAAGAAGAACCTAGAAGAAGCGGGAGTGATAACCTGGGAGCGTTTCACTAGGGTGTTCCTAGAAAAGTATTCTCCTAGGTATTTAGAAAACCAAATGGAATTAAAGTTTCTGGAGTTAAAATAGGATAACCTAACAGTAACAGAGTATGAAACTAAATTTACAGAACTGTCGAGGTTTGTTCCCGAGTTTGTGCGTACTGAAGAACAACGAGCAAAAGGGTTTCAACAAGGATTGAAACCCTGGTTACGAACGAGAGTGGCTCCATTTGAGCTGACTGATTATGCTGCAGTGGTTCAAAAGGCATCATTTATAGAGGCCGAGAGTGAACAGGCTCAAATAGGTCGAGAGAATAAGAAAAGAAGATTTGAGGGCCCAAAAGGAGGTTCAAGTGAGGGAAGCTACTTTAACAAAGGAGGTAGAGGACAAAAATCTCAATTTGTGGGAAAGTCGGTGGGTAACAAGACTACTAGTGAGACGGTGAATCAAGGTGGTAAATCTTCAGGGACATTTCAGTCCAATCAATCACGACCATCATTACCAGATTGTGACACGTGTGGTAAGAAGCATATAGGAGTCTGTAGAGTGCTGGGAGTAACTTGTTTTAAGTGTGGACAAAAAGGACACTACCTTAACCAGTGCCCATCAACTGATACAAACCCTAAAAGAGATGTTAAGTGTTACCAGTGTGGGAAATTAGGACACATTGCTAGAGATTGCCGTTCAGGTGGGTCATACGCGCCAGGACAGAGTGGGGCTGCTTCAAATAGGCCTACTGCTAGAGTGTACAACATGACCTTAGGGGAATCGTTGACGAAACCAGATGCGGATACAGGTACTTGTTTTTCGATTTAAATTTTGTGTGTAAGTCTTTGGTTAAGGATCGACTTAATCAATTAATGTAATAAATAAGTTAATAATATAGATAAGGAAAATCAGTATCTGTTAAGGGCTAGAAAACGTTATGAAAAGAAAAGTAGGAGTGTTTTGGGAAAATGCAAGCTCGTGGAGACGAACAGGAAATATATATTATAGGTAGTATTTTCTTACAATTGTTTTAAGGAATATTATTAGAGCTTATTTTCTGGAAAATTTTACAGAGAGGAGCTATAGGAATATTGAGGAGTTAATATTTATGTCATGATAGAGATCAGAAGATGGTCAAACCATAAGTGAGATACACTACCATTCAGGAAAGGTCAATGTGGTGGCGGATATCTTCGTCGAAAGTGGAAGGAGAGACGAGATAACATGGAATGACTGGAAATAGGAGGAGATTTGTGAGGAAAAGACAGTAAAAAATACTGCTATTGATAAACTAAATGGCATGTTGATGAATGACAAGGAAGTTATGTTGGTGTATTTCTGCGCAAACAAGAGAGAAATATTACGAAAGGAAAAGGATAGAAGAAATAGGGTGGAAGTTAGAAGGTGTGAATGAGAAAGATACTCATGGACATTTTCAACATGATTCTGGGACGGAATCCTTTTAAGGGGGGAAGACTGTAATAACCCTAACTTTAGAAAGGCTACAGTGCCAAAATGAATAGTGATCTTGAGGAATCCAGGGAAATGGTGTGTAGGTACTCTATATTAGAGATGGAAAATGAACAAACAGAAACCATATTAGTGATATACTATGAAAATAAGTGACTCGAAATGACGATGGATTTCAGAAATTCCTGAATTATGATTTTGAGGATTTTGAGCTCGAACGAACTTCTATATTTTGGATAATAAGGAGTATAGAAATATTAAAGGAATTATATATTGAGGGATTAGTGAATTTAGATTAAACCAAGGGATTATTAAGTTAAGAGAATACCAAAGGAAATTGGATTCGTAAATGATTTCGAAAACCACTGAGATAATGAGGTATACTCGAAACGAACCACGATTAGACGAGTATGGAAACCAAGCAACCAAGATTTGTAATCTAACAAGGATGCATACCACATTATGATTATCCAAGATTAGTAGCATAATACTTAGAAAAACAAGAAATGAGAATATTAGGTCATCTTAATGACACCATTAGTGATGTCACACTCCACTAACTCAAATTAAGGGTAAATTAGTCAAATTGCCTAGGAAAATATCAACCAAAGCTTCCAAGACAATCTAGAATACAAGATTAAGCAAGATAATTATCAAGAAACACAAAAATATCTCTCCCCCATCCATACTACTACATTCGGCCAAGAGGAAAAAAAAAGGAGAAAAAGAAAGAAAAAATTTCAAAACCCTAGCTCTCTTCAATATTAAATCAAGGGATAAATCATGGGTGTTCTTGGAGGTTAGGAAGGATTATATACAAAGTTTCATAGCAAACCAACATCATTTACCAAGGTAATAAAATCATTCAAGTTACTAGAAAAGATGAATAGTGTTTTCAAGTGTTAACCTTGTTTTAATGGTTCCTTTAGTTGATTCAAGCTAATTCAAGGTGGTTTAAGGATTACCCAAGGCTTGTTAAGTGTTGTTAGAGCTTCAAGAAGGTATAACTACTCTTGCCCTCTTTGTATTTATGGTGGAAATTAAGTTGGTTAGTAGTTAAGTGGTGTTAATGTTTAGTTTATAATGAGTATGTGTTATAAATGGTTTGTTTTGATGTGGAAATTGTGTTGTGGACTTGTAACCATGGCTGGTAAAGAAGACCACATGGTGTAGGTGATGATTATTGTGTTTGATAATTGATTTGGAGGAGTTGGATTTATGGAAAGTATGAAAATATAGCCGTTATAATGCCCGATTTTCGTTAGGAAGAAATCTGCCCTGTTTTATGACCCCTTCATCCGTACGATTACCTACTGCCTAGGTTACCAATTGACCATGTAATGATAGAGCTTAGTTCATAGATCGTTTTGATATAAGGTACGTTAAAATCTGATGAACGGTTTAGGAGAAAAGTTAGTTTTAGTGAAAGCGGTTCAGAAAATGAGAAAACGTAGTTGTGTCAACTTTGAAGCAATGACTACCATACTTAAACATTTTTAAAAATTATGAAACTTTGGGATAGTGTAGTAAGGTAGTCAAAGAGTTGTTACCAGTTGACCTTGTGGTAAAATTCGAAATCCATATTTTCTGAGAATTTTTACAGTTAAGTGTGATCGTTAGGGGAAATGGTGAAAACCCCTGAAACTTCGATTAAGGTTTTAAATGGCTAAGTTCTTGAACCTTTGGGGTAATAGGAATACGTTAAACATATATTAAAGTTTCAAAGGTAATGTTATACAAGAGTGTAGTGAGTAAGAGAAGTGGTATTCTAACGACAGTCCTTTTGTGTTTATAGAAACTCCGGAAGAGGGACGAGCCATACCGTCAGGATACCGAAACCGAGGCAAGATTTCTTCTATCCCTACTTGTAAAACTACTTATCTTCACAAAGAAATTTGATTTCATGGAATATATATGTGATGCTATTATTACTATATTGTGAAGAAATTGTCTTCCTTGAGTATTGATATTGGAAAGAAAGATATACGAATATGGATATGAGTATGAGATGGATATGTATAGAGATGATTATGCATGATGTGAACATGCCTTATGATTAAGAGAATGGTATCAGTTGTTATCTAGAGTTATATGGTTTATAATGCTATATTTAAAATGTTCTTTTTGAATATCGGTGGTTTAATAAATATTATTTGATTATCATCCATTACTCTTAAAACAGACAGAATATTTTATGAATATAAAAGTATATTTGATTCCTGAATATGAAAGAGATGTCTGGATCATAATCAAAGCATTACGTTATATATATATATATATATATATATATATATATTTTATAAAAGTAATGTGCGAGAATGGGAATGATATGAGTGAATGATATGTGGAAATGAAAGCGAGAAAATGGAAATGTGGAATGATATTTTAAAAAGGGAATAATGATGTGATAAAAAAAAGGGGGATTGCAACAGACTTGCGTAAGTGGCTGTGTCTGGGCTGTGTACGACACAGTCCAGCATTTATTATTTTTATTTCGGCACGAAGATGCCAAGGGAGGATGTTAGCAGGTGGCCTTCCTCCAGGGATGATCTTCATTCCTTCTACCGGTAGTAAAAAGAGAGCAGGTACGATTAGGCGACTGATCATCGTCCTAACGTATCAGGCGACAGCAGATATCCCCAATGTTTTTGAAAAGAAAGTGTAGATAATGGTTATAGATGAAGAAAAACTGATTTTATATTATTTCAGATTTCTATACTGAAAACAGAATAATGATATGAGGTGATGGATTTATGGTTACGGATGAAGAAAAACTGATATTATATTAATTTAGATTTCTTTCTTATAATAGTGAGTGGATGATGTATTATTAAATAAGAGCTTTATTCTTCCTTAAGGATTTTAATTGTTTTCTGCTATTATATACTCATATACCTATATGTATACCTGTTCACATTTTTAATTCTAGTTTACAGTATTATCTTGCTGAGCTATTATAGCTCACTCTTGCTACTTATGTATATAGCAGCTAGGTCCCATGCCGATACTACGTACCACACCCCGCAAGAGGGTAAGGGAAAGGCGACCTTTTGAGCGAGTGCTGGCGACCATCCCCGAGGTAGTAACAAGCGAAGGGATTAGTAGATTTATGTAAATTAAGTGTGTAAGTTTGTAATAAACTTTAGTTGTTGAAGTGCTTCCTGTAGAAGCTTTGTTCAACAATGTACTTAGTAAATTCTGGGCTTGTAATAACTGTTAACTTTAAACTTTTAAATATTGTGGATGTTGTTCTATGAGCATATGACTGGTGTGTGTGTGTGTGTGTGTGTATTAGTGTGGGGTCAATTGCATAAGTATTAAGTAAAAAAAAAAAGACTAAAGAGATATTGATATTGATCGGAAATTGGACCGTGATGACCTGGATCCTTGACCCCGGATCTAGGGGCGTCACAAGGGGCACCCACCTAATTAAAATGCAACCTCACACACTAGATCAAAAAAATAAAAAAATCAGGTGAACAGTAACCGGTGACGTGGCAGCCACGTCAGCAGATGCCACGTGGCACTGCCACGTCAGCAGGTGGACCCCCACTTCATGACGTGGCAGTGCCACGTGGGAAATGATGACGTGGCAGTGACACGTGGCAGCGACACGTGGCAGTGCCACGTGGCACCTGCTGACGTGGCCTGCCACGTCACCAAACACTGTTCACCCGAAAAAAAACCTTTTTTGTAGGGTTCTTTATATAAGGTGTTATTCATGGAGTACAACTCATACATACATACATATATATATATATATATAGGCTAGTGATAAATAGAAATCAAAATAAAAATAGAAACTAGAAAAAAAATCTTTGCCCCTAAATCTATCTAATCTAATGGTCCCGCTAGGGACAGCACACACAAATCCAATGCACCCTCACCCACACAATCCCAACTAATCTCCTCCGTTTTTAATTTAATTTTTCCCGTCAATTTGTATTTTTTTTTTAAATATGACTTTACTGTATTTTTCTCCATCACTTAACGATTAGTTAGCATACCATATGTGCTATATTTCTATACGGTTTAGAAAATTTTTTATTTAATTTTTAGTTTCTAGTAGGGCTGCACATGAGTTCCAAAAACCGATCAAACCGACCCTCTTTTTAACCATTCAAACCGAACCATCCAAAACCATGGGTTAAACGGGTTAAGTTTTAAAAAACTCAAACTAATTGGGTTGGGTAAGGGTTTAACATATTTTAACCCTTACCCAACCCAACCCAACCCGTTTACATAAAATAGAGAATTTTTTGCATATTTTTTGCATATTCTGTATATTTTCTATAAATTTATGCACTCTATAAATTTTCTACATTACATAAATTTTCTGCAACTCTTTCTACAACATTCTGCAACACTTTATGCAATATTCTGTGATACTTTTTGCAACATTTTGCAACACTTTCTACAACATTTTGGAACATTTCCTGGCTTCTGCAACATTTTCTGCGAAATGTAGAATTTTCTGCATTGTACGGGATTTTCTGCAAAGTTCTTCCAATTAGCAAATTTAACCCGACCCAACCCGAACCAAACTGAACTAATTGGATTGGGTCAAGGTTGGGTTACAATTTTTTTTTTCAATTAATGGGTTTTCTTATAAAATCGAATTAATTAGGTTAGGTCGGGGGTTAACAAAAACCCGACCCAACCCATGACAAAACATTAAAAGTTTTGGTACGGTATGTACTTACCTTATTTAATTTTTTTACTACCATTAATTATTTTACTTATTACAAAACAAAATACAATATTTTCTCAAAATATCACACCACACTTCCCATAAATAATAACTAACCAACCACCTTTTTCAGCTATTACCTTTTCTAACTAAAATCTATTCTTTCCAAAAACATGATCGTTGTAATTAATGAAATAACTTATATATTATAATTACTTATAACTAACTCATTATCTTTTCCAGCTAAAAGGTAATATCTTTTCTATATTTTGTAACTAAAATATCTCATTTTCTTCTAAATAATAACTAACCAATTATCTTTTCACAGTTCTTACCTTATTTAATTGTTTTACTTTATTACTATTAATTATTTTACTTATTAAAAAATAAAAAACAGTTTTTTCTCAAAATATCACACGTAACTCTCCCAACACTTCCCCTAAATAATAACTAACCAACTACCTTTTTCAACAATTACCTTTTCTAACTTTCTAACTAAAATCTATTTTTACAAAGACATGATCGTTCTATTATTGAAATAACTAAAATATTATAATTTCTAATAACTAACTGATTAACTTTTTCAGCGAAAAGATATTATCTTTTCTGTATTTTTTAACTAAAATATCTCATTTTCTTCTAAATAATAACTAACCAATTACCTTTTTCAGCTATTAACTTTTCTAACTGAAATATCTCATTTTCAAACTTAATTTTTTTACTTAATTATCCTTACTTAAATCTATACTATATTTATACTATTATATAAAAGCCGAAACATTAAATGTTTGATCGGTCGGTACCTGTTGATTTTACTTATTTACCCTTACTCAATTACATATAATTTTTTCCTTTTACAGGTCAAACATATTATCTTTTCCATTCTTCAATAACTAAATAATTTCTTTTTTCAAGTAATATACAATGTCTTTTATATTTTATCTAAATAAAATTTCTCCTTTAAATTTTATCTAACTAAATTTTATCCTTTATTAATCGATTTTTATTTTCAGGTTAAACATATTACCTTTTCTATTTTGAATAACTAAATAATTTCTTTTTTCAGGTAAAATACAATATCTTTTACATTTTATCTAACTAAAATTTTTCCTTTTTTAAAAACACTACGAGCAATTTTGTTTAATTAAATAACATAATTATATTATAATTACTATTAAATAATCATTACCTTTTTCAGCCAAAACACGTTACCTTTTCTTTCTAACTAAAATCTATCTTTTTCCAATTATATCATGACGGTTACCTTTCTCAGCCAAAACATGTTACCTTTTTTCTTTTCTCTTACTAAACCCTCTATTTTTCCAATTATATCACGGACGTTTCTATTTAATAAAAATAAAATAATAATATTATGATAGTAATAATTAACTGATTACCTTTTCAGTTAAAACATATTATCTTTTCTATTTTTTCAATTTAAATTCCATTTTTCTAGAAATATCAAAGGCAACATTAATTTCTCATTTTCTATAAACACTATGAGCAATTTTATTTAGTAAAATAACATAATTAAATTATAATTACTATGAACTAATCAATTACCTTTTTCACATAAATCATGTCACATTTTTAATTTTCACGTTACCTTTCTATTTTCTCTAACTAAAATCTCTCTTTTTCCAATTATATCATGGACGGTTCTATTTAATACAATAAACTAATAATATTATAATATTAATAATGCAGCCATTACCTTTTTCAACTAAAACGTGTCATCTTTCTATATTTCAAATTAAATCCCTTTTTTAAATAGAAATATCAAGGACAATATTAATTTCTCTTTTTCTAAAAACATTAGTAAAATAACGTAATTAAATTATAATTACCATAAACTAATCAATTACCTTTTTCACCTAGAACATGTTACCTTTTTAATTTTCTTTAACTAAATCATCTCTTTTTCCAATTATATCACCGGCATTCTATAATCACACCTAAAAAAATATATAAATAATAGAAAGTAGTTAATTGCCTTTTTGATTAATGCATATTACCTTTTAATTAAAACATAGCACCTCCTAGAATCACACCTGAAAATACAAGTTATACTGAAAAATACAAGTTATACTATCTTCCCCATTATGAGTTTAAATTAATGCATAATACTTTTTACCTTCTATAACCACACCTAAAAATACAAGTTATATTACATATTCGAATCACCTAACACATAATATTATCACCTAACACATAATATTCAGTTTTATCTAACTAAAACCTATTTTTTTACAAATAATCGACAATATTAATTTCTCTTTTTCTAAAAACATTATGACCAATTGTATTTAGTGAAATAACATAATAAAATTATAATTACTATAAACTAATCAATTTAACTTTTTCACCTAAAACATGTTATCTTTTTAATTTTCTATAACTAAATCATCTCCAATCATATCATGGACATTCTATTTAATAAAATAAATAATAATTTTATAATTATTAACAATTAACCGATTACATTTTTCAACTAAAACCTATCATCTTTTCTATATTTTCTAACTAAAATTCCTCCTTTTCTAGAAATATCACGGATAACATTTATATAATTATTATAAAATCATCTCATATAAAAATTTAAGCCTCCAGAATTATTGTTTTTTAAAAATATATATATAAATTAATGAAAAAAATTCATATAATGTTAAAAAAAATATGTGCATCGCACGGGTTTTAAAGTATTATTAAATATAATTTATAACATAATTAAAGTAACCTGTGCATCGCACGGGCATTGAAAGTTTGTCGGTTCGATTTTTGGCATGGTCATCCTAATTATTAAAATAAGTAATAAAATAATATGATTAATGATAATTAGCCGATTGCCTTTTTAATTAAAAAACGTTTAATTTTAATTGATGATATTACTTTTTATAAATACCTAAAATATCATATCTTTCAATCAAGAAAATTGTTTTCTAATTAAAACACGTTAACTTTTAATTTAAAATAGAATCTTGCAAATAACTAATATACATCAAAAAATATCACACCATATCTTCTAATACTAACAAAATATAATAGAAATCCGTATACTACGAATAATGACCATTAGATTTTTAGAAAAAAATAGAATCGTTAGATCTAATGATTAGATATATTATATGATTAAATTAATTTACTAAAATTTCAAGGTTCGAATTCCATCAATGACATACTTATTTTAAAATTTTATACTACAAGTTTTAAACCATGCATATCATTAATTAAATTTATATTAAATTATTTAAGTTAAAATTTAAATTAAATATTGTAAATAATGATTATCTAAAAATATAATTGTAATATAAAATAAAATTTAATACATATCAAAATAAATCTGTGCATCGCACCGGTTATAAACTAATTTTATATAAAGACGCATTTAGGTTATTTTTGTGATAATGTGATA
This sequence comes from Saposhnikovia divaricata, assembly GCA_036435485.1. Lineage (NCBI taxonomy): Eukaryota > Viridiplantae > Streptophyta > Magnoliopsida > Apiales > Apiaceae > Saposhnikovia > Saposhnikovia divaricata. The sequence goes on from CM071596.1 coordinate 91,556,668, forward strand.
ATGAAATTTATGAAGGAAAAAAAATATAGAAGAGGTTGGTGAATGAATAGATGGGAGTAAAATATTTTTATGACGAAAACTGTGAGAAAAATGATGGAAAAGGAGAATGGAACAAAATTTTTTCCAAAATATATGGATTACAAGTTTAATTTAAATTGTTAGGAAATTGTTGATTCTAACATAGTAATGGCAATATAAATTTAATTTTGATTAATTAATAATTTTAATAAATTAACAAAACTTATCGATTCCAATAATATTAATTTATGAATATTTTACCATCCATATTGCTATGATTAGATAGCATTGTACGACACGCCATGTTTCAATCCAAATTGTATATAATTGTTTATAAAATAATTACACAATTGATGAAAACATATATTGATGGGAAAGTTAAAATATGGGTCATGGAACTAATAAATTTTGTATATACTTGTTGGAATATGATATAATTTTAAATATTTTAATGTAAAAATTATATTTGATATGTCGTATATGATAATCGAACTTTTGATTTTCAGTAATATTTACAAAATATTTCCTTTATTCATATCATATATAGAATATAATTATTATTAAATACATATCTGGTAATACTGTTATATAACCGTTTTACTCCTATTATCTAAGAGAATATATTATAATTTGTATTGTGTCGTATTATGGATTATCTTGTTAATCATATTTTTACATGATAAATTATGCTTAAAAAACTTCTCTTGAGATTTATATAAATATTATTAAAAATTTAAGAGTTATGTTATTGAATTATTCATTATATTCTTAAGAGTTCCTTTAGTTATAGAGTATTGTTATAAAAAATTGTATTTATAAACTTATTTCTTTTATATTTATTACTTTATATATTTTTTAAATTGTTTATTCAAAATTGAAGTTTAAAGTCCATGCAATGCAAGGATATTTTTTTAGTATTTTATAATCATATTAGTTCATGGTATTTAATATTATGATATTAAATACTCATGCTTTAACCAATTGTGCTATATATAGTTGATTCTAAGTTATGTTTAAAAATCCTATGAGATATTTCCCTCATGTTTCTCTTTTTGTCCCATTTTAAATAATTAATACGGAAAAAAATAGATTTTACATAATGCAACCTAGTCCAAAAAGAAAAAAAAATTCATTTACATACGTTTTCATGTAGATGTTAAATTATTTAAATAAAAAATAAGATTTGATTTTAAGAAATACGTCGGTTCTTTTTAGGCCATATACGACGGTTCTTTTTATACTTTATACGTCGGTCTTTATAACATTATACGTCGGTCAATTTTGTACATTATACGTCGGTTCTTTTTGCACATTATACGTCGGCCCTTTTTAGACATTATACGTCGGTTCTTTTTAGGCCATATACGACGGTTCTTTTTAGACTTTATACGTCGGTCTTTATAACATTATACGTCGGTCAATTTTGTACATTATACGTCGGTTCTTTTTGGACATTATACGTCGGTCCTTTTTCCACATTATATGTCGGCATTTTTTGACATTATACGTCGGTCTTTCAGACAGTATACGACGAGACTTTTTCAGCATTATATGTCAGTTTTATTTGGATTATACATCGGTTTTTTTCGCTTTTATACGTCGGCTTTTTATGCCATTATACGTCGGCTTTTTGGCGACGTATATAATGACTTTATACGTCGGCTTTTTAACCGACGTAAAAAACTGGTGACTTTATACGTCGCCCCTCCATACGTCGCCAATTAACCGATGTAAAAGACCAATTTGACTGACGTTAAAGACCAGATTTCTACTAGTGCATGACTACTTTTAATTACTAAAGTATTAATTTAATTTTCAATGGCGTTGAATGAACTTTATCAAATTGAAAATTTGACTATAATATAAATAATTACTTTAGTAAAATTGCCCGTCTATAACATAGGCGTATTTAAAATAATGTGATTTTCGATTAGTTACATACGTATTACAAAATATCTTAATATTAGTTGAAAGTCATCATTGTGATTGTCTCACTCATTTTTTCCATATACATGCATATTTATACACTTTTAAACTCAAATAATTAGTTTTAGTCTAATGTTTATTACAAAATGTTATAGGGAGAAATTGGTATAACAATAATTATGGAGGTTGCTGGAATTACGAAGCAAAATATGGATATTCTGCTAAGAACACGGAGGAGATTTGTGTATGTTTGTGGCTGATCTTGTTTGTTGATATTTCAAGGGTGAACTGTTTCTCAATCTTAACAAGGTGCCTACGTACCCTATTTATAGGCACTAGTAGAAAACAGGCCTTTTACGTCGGTTAAATCGACCTTATACGTCGGCTAAATGGCAACGTATGGAGGGGCGACGTATAAAGTCATGATCTTTTACGTCGGTTAAAAAAGCGACGTATAAAGTCCTCTTTTACGTCGGTAAAACAGGCGACATATAAAGTCCAAATATACGTCGCTAAAAAGCCCAATGTATAATGTCCAAAAGACCGACGTATATTGTCAAAAACGACCCGACGTATAATGTCAAAAAGACCGACGTATATTGTCTAGAAACAACCGACGTATAATACTAAAAAGACTGACGTATATTATCAAAAAAAAACAAAAAAAAATTCTTATTATTTCCGTGCACCCAAATAACGGTTGATTAATCAAAAACCAAAATTTGTACAAACCAAAATCTTGTCATAATAGAAATTTCTTAACTTTCAAATTCAATCACAATACAATATACTAATATCAATTTTTAAAAAACGAAATTCATTTTACAAATGTTTGGGATACAACATAAATAGCAGATTACAAAATTGAGACAACTATTACACTTCTACTGGAAATTCATTTCTTTTCTTTTCTCTTTCTTTTCTACTATAGAGGCAGGGGCATCAGCAACACTTTTAGCATCTTCCATGTTAACATCATTTTCAGTGGTGCTTGAAGGAGCAGCTGCAGATGGAGCTTCATCTGCATCCATCTTTGTTGACTCTTTCACAACTGGAATCTCAAATTCATCTACTTCAAGTAGCTGAAAATTTTAAAGCACATACAAAATGCAAAACTCAAAATCCTCATGTTTAAAACATATCAGCAAAAGAATGCAAAAAGTAAGCAACACGCTTCATTGCATTTCTCATCTAAGTAAAATATAAAAGATACCATCAGCTCACTGGATACTGAATCTGAATAGAGAACCAGAGTTCATAGCATCAGAGTGATTCAAGTCTACATCAGAGCTACATAAAATAGAACAATGAAATAAGTTTTTACCACATAATAATGATGAGTGGTGTCTAGCTCAGCCATGTATGAGGCCTTGAGCTTGAACCTTATCATGTATATAACCCACAATGTAAACGCAAGTGTTAGCGAATCAAGCTGTCCCCTTCCATATAGACACTACAGCCCAGTCTTACAGCTGTGAACAGAGCTGTAAGCTCCTGCGTCTTCAGAGAGAGTCCTACAAAAGTAAAAAAACATTCAACTAAAGTTACTACTAAATCATAGCAAACTAGAAAATACTATAAATTCGTTAGTTAAAATCATTAAACATGTTACATGTGTGAACCAGGACAATTAAAAGCCTGTCATTATGCCAACTCAAAGATAGATTTATTTTTTTAATTGTCCCTTTTCTTTATAAATCATTCATTAAAAACCGAAAGACAAGCTTAATTAGAATTCACATATATGTAACTCCCTGCCCCAAACTCATAACCCCCTTAAAACCACTTGGAATAGAAAGAAATTGAATTGGATCTCTTAAATTCGAATCAAAAAACTTTATCGAAAAATATCAGAAGCCGAAGGTATAAATAATTAATTTACCGGAGCAATTTCGTTTAGTGATGAGCTTATAAACCAAGACAAGAATGCCAGCAGCATGAATAGCTTCGGAAGCAATGAAGAAGTGATTATGATCCTTGACAAACATCTTGAGTCCAACCAAAGCCGAAACCACAACCATGAATCCCATCAACACCTTCACCATCATCGATTGCCATCTCATCCATCCCCACAATTTGTTTGACGCAGATGATCCCCTCCTTTGCCCCATCTTTTTACGGATATATAGTTTAAATTCAAGATTGGATTTGAAGGTTACCACGATATGGAGAAAGAGATGAGGGGATTGTTATTCACGATTATGCTTCAGATGTGAGGGAGAAGAGGCTGAGAACAGAGAGGGAGAGATAAAGGGTTGAGAGAGATGGAGATGGGGTTTGAGGGAGAGAGAGGCAAGCGGCGAGAGAGAGAGAATGGGGTGGGAGAGAGTCGAGGGCGGAGAAAGATAGGGAGACGGAGAGAGATTTGAGAAGGATCAGATAATTGAGTTAAAATAACGTTCGAGATTAATTGTATACAACTGCTCTAAGTAACAATCCATGTGTGCAAGTATTACCCAATAATAATGTGACATGTGGTCCATTTTTAATTTCTTTAAAGGTTTTATACGTCGGTTATATTAAGAGCGACATATATAATAGCATTATATGCGTCGCCTTTTCCTCAACCGAAGTATAATGTCATCATATATACGTCGCCTTTTCCTCAACCGACGTATAATATCATCATATATGTCGCATTCCCCTCAACCGACGTATATAATAGCATTATATACATCGCCCTTTCTTAACCGACGTATAAAGTAGCATTATATACGTCGCCTTTTTTCAACCGACGTATAAAGTAGCATTATATACGTCGCCTTTTACTCAACCGACGTATAAAGTAGCATTATATACGTCGCCTTTTCCTTAACCGATGTATAATGTGACCTTATACGTCGGCTTTTTCTTGAACCGACGTATATAACTGCTTTCTACGTCGCCTTTAGGCGGAACCGACGTATATAACTACTTTATACGTCGTCTTTGGCCAGAACCGACGTATAAGAGTCGACGTAAAAGATCAATTTTGTACTAGTGAGGGATCAAGCCATACGTAGTTCTTTGAGAAGAAGTTACCCTGACGGGCTAGGGTTTCTATGGGTCCCTCTTGGCCCAAACCCACTAGTCATCTATGGGCTGATATAATTTATCCATTAATCCTGCTCATGACCCATGCACCAATAAAGGCTACCTATGGCTAACATGATGCTAGAATCACATGGCCTCATTGGTGAGACTAATGGGAAAGCTACATGGGCCTCACATACGACCTTACTGGGCTTAGTCATGCAAGGTGATCCCATGCTGTGGTGATAATCCTACTCATGCGACCTCGCTGGGCTTAATCATGAGCCTTCATAATAAGAGTATCCTAGGCCTCGTTGGACCTTGCAAAGAGATGTGACGAGCCTATACTAGGGTCTTGCTAGCGAACTCGACCCGCAGCTCGTGATTGCTGGTTCCCATATTGTACTTGATAGCATATTGGACTGACTCCTGGTGGTGGGCTTTAATGACCCAATCTTCATATCTAGGCCTATTGTGAGTTGTGGACCGCTATTCCAGCCCATTAGGCTTGTTTAGGGCTTATGCCAAGATTTAGGCATAACACAGAATATCGGAGTTCTGTTTTAAAAATTAGGTAAATTGAAACATTTTTTATATTATAATTTCTAATTATTTTTTAACTCAACTTTAAATTTCCCTAATATTTCAATCGACGTAAAATATGATTAGACGACCTTAATGACTTTGGCATGTATATGATATTTATGATCAATTTTTTTTGTTTGATCGTATTACGTATATTGATATAAGTTTATGTTATAATTCAACCATTATAGATTATATTGATCAATTTACTATGTTATATAAATATTTACATTATTATACTTTATAGTCGAGTTATAATCTAACTGGTCATTTTTAATAATTATTATAGTTTCGTAATATTTATGATTTAAAAAATTATATCTTTTTTCACTTAATATTGAATATTAATTACGTTAATTTTTATATATAACATAGATCATATTTTTAGTGTAAGAACCCAGATTTTGGGTGGAATTAAAACTTTTATGTATTTAATGATGTAAGAATGAATAGTGGTTACGGCTACAATGTAATAGTTGATATTTGGAAAGAATGAATGGATTTCGACTTTATTATTTCTATGTCTTGAAGAATGCTAAAGGGTGGCAACATAGGTAAGAATAATCTATCTCCTATGGGAATAAGATATGGCAATTCCAAGCATGAGAATATTCTCATGTCATCCAGATCGATAACGATTAATCCAGTAGTTCCGTAAAAAGGTTAAGGAACGATCGAAAGAGAATACGGACAATTGTACAACCCTAAGAGAATAAGTAAAGAATAAAGAATGAATAGTGTTTTGGTGGGAGTATAGAATAATATGAGACGACACTATATAGAAGTATTCGGAACGGATTTCCGAGTTCATATTAGTGATCCAGGGGGAAAATAAGTGTATGTAAAAGCCGTCGGATTCTGAAAAACCGCACTTTTATTTTCTCCGAGAGTTCCCTGGACACTGATAGCCTTAAGTATTTAACGATTGGATTTAAGGAATATAAATTGGAAAGTTAGAAAGAAAGATGGAGAATGATAGTATTAATATTAGAAAGATTCCCGGTAAACCCTAATTAGAAATCCGTGAAATATTCCTACGAACGATCAATCGAAACGAGCAATAACCGGACACAGAATCAAGCAGAGAAAGCAAGATACATGTATGTGCAAGTGGATGGAGTAATAGAAACCAAAGTATGTCACATGAAAGTCAACTACAACTAGGATGATTCTTTAGCATTTAACCAAAAATGGAGTTGTTTAATGTGGTGCCAACACATGGTCCACTAAGAAGCCAACACTTGGACCTATAGATGAGTGACAACACAAAAGGAGGAGATGCATCCAAGTTATATACATAATAATACATGTATTAATCCATAATAAAGCAAAACAAGAAAAAGAAACAACCAAGAACTCCATAAAGGAAGCTCTCGGCCAAGAAGCTAGAGGAAGGGTTCCCACCATTCAAAAACCTCAAGATTAATTAGGTGAGTCCTACATATCATAACAAAGATACCCTATAAATTTTAGCTTCAAATTCCATTCCATTCTTGAGATATAAAATCAAGAAGGTGATGATGAATAGTGTTTTCTTAGAACAAATCTTATTTTCATGATTTCTTTGGATGATCTAAGGGTTGATTAAGCTAGACAAGGACCATACCAAGCTTATTAAGGTTATATCATACTCCAAGGAAGGTAGATCTCTTGAAACCCTAGCATTTGATTTGAGATTTATGAATGTTTTTGATGAATTTAGCTTGGTATGATTATAGTGATAATTATAAGCATGATTATGTAATTAGTTATATCATTTAAGATGCATGATGATTTTGATGCTAAGATTAGTAGCCTCTTGACTTGTGAGATGCTTATTATGTGTATAAGTTGTTTAGATGGCCGGTGTGGCTTGGGTTGTTATTGTGATTTTTGGAACGTTCGTATTATAGCCGTTATAATGCCGAAATTTCATTAATCATTGAAAACCGTGCATCACAGTAGGTCTAATGGCCGAAACTGGACAAGTATCTAACATGCCCTTGTAGATCTTGAGTCGTAGATCATTTTTGAAAAAGAATCGAATCAAACAGACTTACGGTTTAGGATTTATGACCGATTTACTAAAAGTAGTTCGAATCCATAAACGAAAGTTCATAACTAAAATTGAACCCTCGTAAAATATGTAAAGTCATGAAAAATCTTTGTAAATAAATACTAGAGGTAAAAAGGAAGGTGTGAAAGAAAACCGTATGTCAAAAGGATCATTTTTTGATTTATTAAAAATATTCGAGTCGAGGTTAAACGCGAACGAACCCCTAAAAGACGACTCTATTATAACTTCGGTAAAACACTTAGAAAACGGGCGATAAAACTCGGAGTATAATATTGGTTCATAAAGATCGACCTTAGAACTTGTATGATTTAAGTATGTCCCAAGTGTAAGTACAGTGACATGTCGTATTAACGAACGAATGTCGGTTCGGATCAATGATAAAAGGAATCCACTAAAAGGGGTATAACGAGATAACTCGAGAACGTGTTTCGATTTAAGTATAACTTAACTTTTAAGATGTTAAGTGATTAATCCCGAATGCCTTGGCTATTTATAGATCACCAAGCTGACCCGGGACCCGCTACCACTACCCCTTACCGTACTCGACTACCAAGCAAGTTTCAATTTCCTTCTTTTAGGCTGTTGTTGTGATTGAATATATATATATATATATATATATATATATATATATATATATATATATATATATATATATATATATATATATATATATATATATGTTTTCTGTTATACATATGCCATAGCATGCATGCCTACTTTCAAGTTATATCGTTATGCTTGTTCCCTGATTGTTTATTGGCTTATAAATTAGATAGCTAACGTATCAATTATAAGCCGGTTATTGTAAGACCCTCATAGAAGGGCGTATACATCTTATTCATCAAATATAGACCGGGAGTCAATATTTCTTGATATATCGAGATTACTTCGGAGGAAAATATTTAAGTAAATATTTTCCATTATTTGGGCGACGAATATTATTTGAATATTCGTTCGAGATTATTTATTTAACGATCCTTACTTCAAATAATTATTTGAACGTAACCATTCGACGAATAATATTTTTCAATATTCATTCAGAGTCGAGTTGATTATCGATTATTATTTCGAATATTCATCTAAAGATGAGACTACTAAATGAATATTATTTGGATATTCATTTAGAATATTATTTTATTAAATAAATATTACTTTTGAATATTCATTTAAGATATTAATTACTTGATGAATATTATTTTAATATTCATCTGAAGCTTGATTTATTTATCGAATATTATCTCGCATATTCCTTTAAGGCTTGGATTACTAAATTAATATTAATTGATATTCATTTAGAATATTATTCATTAAATGAATATTACTTTTTGAATATTCATTTAAATTCCAAATTAATTATGAATATTATCTTAAATATTCCTTTCCTTTAATCGAAAGAATCACTGCTAGGGTTTCATGTTGGACGTCTTTGCTTCTTTCATTGGCAGGTCGTGTTCAATTGATTAGGGCAGTTCTGTTTGCCATTCAAGGGTTCTGGACCGATCACTTTATCCTTCCAGTTTCAGTTCATAGGATGCTTCGATCTTTGTTCACTCGGTTTCTTTGGAAGGGCAATTTAAACTCAAAAGGCGGAGCTAAAGTTAGCTGGAAAAAATTGTGTCGCCCTGTTCATGAAGGGGGTCTCGGCCTTAAAAACACGGATGACTGGAATAGGTCTCAAATGATGGCCCATCTATGTAAGATTGTCTCTAAAAGCACTGCTCTTTGGGCTACCTGGGTTAACACTACTGCTCTTAAACGACAACACTTCTGGACAATGCAAATGCCTACGGATTGCTTTTGGATCATGAGAAATGTGCTTAAGCTTAGACCCTTGGCTAGACAATTTCTTTCCTACAATCTAGGAAGTGGTCATGCTACGTCTTTATGGTTTGACCCCTGGTGGAACTCTAACTGCTTGGCTAGGTTCAATACAGATACTATCATCGCACAGTCGGGCTTGCCACATGATGCCTTTGTTAACTGTCTAATACAAACAGGTGCTTGGGTCTCTACCGCTTAAGAAGTTAAAAATCTGGGATATATGGGACTCTATTCGAAGCCCTTCTTCACAGGTTTTTTGGTCTGATCTAGTTTGGCATCGTCTCAGAATTCAAGGATTTGCTCATCATGAATGGCTGTTGTGTTTGGGTCGGCTTCCCACTGCTCAAATATTACTCTATTTTGGATTGGATGTTCAACCTCACTGCTTGCTCTGCGTGGGAGGCCTAGAAAATGATTCTCACTTGTTTGTCTCCTGTGCATATGCCAACTATATTCTTACCAAGATAGCCGGTGTCTTGCATGTCCATATCATAGGGGATAACTGGTTAGACCTTTTATCAGCTTGGGGTTCCAATCCTGACAAAGTTCATAAGGTTGTTCTATTGCTAGCGGCTCAGATTTTTGCTTATCATTTATGGAGGGAGCGCAATGCTCGTTGGCACAATAGGGGAGGTCGTCGTCCTGGCCAGTTAATTGCTATCATCATGATAGACTTGAAGACTAAGCTGAGAAACTTACCTTGGTTCTTAAAGAATGCTAATTTAGTTCTTTATAGGTGGATTTTCATTTGATTCACTTTTGTTCGTTTTTCCTATTCTTAGGGACCGGCCCTTTCTGTTCTTTCTTTGTTCAATCTAGCTGTTAGGGTAGATTGTATTTAGATAGCTCTCTCTCTCCGCCTAGGTGGAGGAGCAAGGGTTAATCCCATTTTCTTCTTTTCTAATATAAATACATTTAGTAAAAAAAAAATTTACGAATAGTATTTTGAATATTCATTTAAATATTTATTTATTCAATAAATATTCTCCTGATATTTCTTCAGGGATTATTTTGAAAAATACTCTGATTAAAGATATTCTTTCATATTCCTAAATATTCTTTAAATATTTTTAATTCAATAAATATTCTCTGAATATTTATTCCATACTTAGAATAACCTCAATAAGGTTTATCTTCTTCGATTATTACGGAAAATATTTCGGAGTCATATTATTATTAATCTTATATCAAGAAAGGTTCTCAGACATCATTCTTCTTTGATTCTATCTGCCCTAATAATAAGGGAACCTTACTTGGAAATGATATTTATCTTGTCGACTTCCCGGTCATAAAGTATTCTCTTCACTCGCAACTCGGGTGCTATTGACTTATTAAGTCGTTGTTTACCTTCTCATCTTTCGAGTGGTAAGATGGTTGGAACAAGTTGATATTCGTTACCAAGCAATAGCTTGGAAGTTATTGGTGAATTTTCCTTTCCAACTAGATACAACTATCTTGTGGAGTCTTATCAACAAATATTATACTTGGGGAAAGGGGGACGAACGTTACATTCAGAATCATGAATTCTATTTGAACTAGGACTCGTGTAAGAGGCCGAGTAGCGCTGGTCCATCCCCCTTTGGCCCAACCGTTGGTCGGGGAGAGCTAGTAAGGAGGTAGACAAGTAAAGCCGTCACTTCTTCCTTCTACCGGTAGTAAATCTAATTTGAGCTGTACGATCTCGACTGATCATCAAGATTTGAACAGCGGGCGCGGTGAATACTCCATTGATAACTTGTATTTTATACACATTTTGTCTTTTATTCTTCTGCATTTTTGTTAGTTTCGAATGTTGTTTTATTAATATTTGTTATGTTTTTCATCTTTCAGTGCCTCGTGCTTAATTGTTGAAAATATGGCTTAATTTGGGCATGAAAGCGAAGATTATTCAAGAGGGAAGTTAGAAGATGAACCCTCGCGATGTCGGGAGGTGTTTAATGTATTATTTTGAAGATTTTATCTCGTACGGGCTGATGTACGGCCATTCGACAGGCCGTTCAAAGGAGCAGATTTTCTGTACGGGCAGCTGTACGGCCGTTCAACAGGCCGTACAGAGCTGCTGTGTATAAAAAAGAACAAAACATCTTCATATCTCATATCTTAACCTACATCTTATTTTTCCTCACCTCTTTGCCTCTTCAAGAACAGAATTAGGGTTAGTAGAATTGAGAGAGAAACATCAATTACTCATAATCTAGCATTGATTATGAGTAACTAATTCCATATATTTGGCTCAAGGAAGCATTTCTTGTACTAAACCCACTCCATTTTAAGTAAGATCTATTTCACTCTATCTTGAATATTTGTGTTGTATTGCCTATGATTTTGCTTGGAGATTTGTAAGTTGCTTCACCTTGCTCTTCTTGTATCTTCAATTGCTAATTGTTTGTGCTAATCCGTAATCGTTAGTTCATTCATTATAGTAGCACAAGATTTAGTGTACCTAAATCCACAAAATTCAAGTGCAAATACCTAGGTTGAGCTTCTCATCCTTGGGTTTGTCCTAGCCTCTCTTTGTTTAATTCCTTGACTTGGTTAAATTGATAGTGCTTCATTATTGGTTGCTATTGTCAAGAGAGCTAATTTATGTGCTTCACTAAATTAGTGTTTTTAGAAGAGAAATAAGTGATTGTGTGCTTCACCAATTATCTTGGTTAGGTAGAGTTGGATATATTTTGCTTGTTTGTTGGGTTGAAGTGCTTGATTTGCATTAATCCTTGGGTCAAATATCTCTTAATCTTGCTAATTCACTTGTTGTGCCTAGTTGTGTTGGTAAAATTGGTTTGCTTGTTTGTTGGGTTGAAGTGCTTGAGTTGCCAATATCCTTGGGTCAAATACCTCTATCTTGTTAATTTGATCATTGTGTTGTGTTGGTAAATTTGGATATTTGTCATTAACTTAGATGTGTTTTGTAGAAATTTATTTATCGCATGCAAGGTGTTCGATAAAACATCTCAACCAAATCCAAAACCCCCCATTTACACACTTCTAGATTGTAAGAGATAATCTACTCGAAATCGATATTGAGAGTCCTTCCCTGTGAACGAACTTACGAAAAAAACTACCTTCAAATTGGCGTCGCTGCCGGGGAAGGCAACAATATTAATTTTGAGTTAATTGTTTCTTATATTTTAGATTTTATCTTTGTATATAAATTCTTCTTTGTTTTTTTTATTGGTGTGTCTTCATGTTTATTGTATATAGACATTAACTAACTCTTTCAGGAGACGATGGATAACTATTTTGGTTGGAATAACGCTCAAGATTTCACCTATGATCAAGAACGATATCAAGATTTTAATTCTTTTCAGAATTTTAATGCGTATCAGGTGAATTCTTTATATTCTACAAACTCATGCTATGCTCCTTACCCTCCTAGCATCGATTATTCATATGCTTGTGAAAATCAATGTTATGATCCGCAATATAATTCCGAAGACCATCAAGGGTCTTCTTCATCTTCCTTATCATCATTAGAGGAGATGATAAACCAAATGGCGGCAAACAACCTCCAACTTGCTTTTGAAAATCGATGCTATGATCCACAATATAATTCCCAAGACCATCAAGGGTCTTCTTCATCTACATTGTCATCACTTGAAGAAATGATGAAGCAAATGGCGGCAAACAACCTCCAATTTCAAAACACCACTTTTCAAAGTATATCCAACTTGGAAAAGATAACTTCTCAAATGGAAAATAACACTTCTCAAAACATATCCAACTTAGAAAAGCAAATGAGCCAACTAGCCGAAACCGTGAGTCGATTAGAGGAGGTCAATTCTCCTACTAATCACGATTCTTGTTTTGTAATTAATGAAAATGTTGTGCATGATGAATTTGCTTGTTTAGTTGACGATTGCCCTAAGCTTGACAATGATAAATTGGATGTAGTTGAGGATCTACCAAACATAGAAAATACTTTTGTGCTTAATGAATTGGTAGATGAGATAAAAATTGATGAATTTCCAATTAAAATTGAGAAGGAATTTGAGCTTAAGATTGATGAGGTTGAAATTTTAGCTTGGGTATATAAGGATCCAATTTGGGAACAATTTTTGAGTCGTAGTTATAATGATTATTCTGACGATTTTTCTAACTACTTTTCTTTTTCAAAGTCTCTTGAAGATGTGAAGGTCCTAAAAATATTTTTATATTTTTATGGATCAAAGGTATATTTGCACACCTTATTCTTACTATTGATTCGTAGGTATGTGCATTTATTTGCTTTTTCACCTCATTAGTTATAATACTTGTATAAATAAGTCGAGCCAACGACAATAAACAAAGTGCTTTTTGGGAGGCAAACCAAGGTACGTATGTATTTATATATTTTTTATGCGTGTGTTAGATTTCTTGCATTTATGTAGGGTGTTATTCATATTGTGGATTTGAGGATTGATCTAAATATTAGTGAGTGGGGATTCCATTTTTCATATATTTTTATTCTAAGACAATAACCAAAAAAAAATTTATGTATTTTTGTGGTGTGATTAATGAATTTTATAATAGATTTTCAAAAAAAAAATATTTGTAATAATAATGTCCCGTTCAATAATATTTAGTATCATCAATTATAGTTTTTATAAATTTTTTAGATTTGTTCCACTCGTGCCTTGATGTATTTGTTTCATGTTTTCAGGAATTAGTATTTTATTCAAGCATTCAAGGATTTGTGGGAATTTTCTGTACAAAGAAAAAGAAAAAAAAAAATAGTTTTTGTAAAATTTCAGGACCGTACGGGCTGTTGTACGGGATGCAGACCGTGCAACAAGCCGTACAGGAGGCCGTGCAGTTTTTATCTCCTTATGCCAGTGTGTTAGTTCAAAATGAGTGAAATTTTTATCCCCTCACCCACTTCTTGCACGGGCGTTCAGCTCTTTCAAAATCAAAATACAAAACAGAACAATCCTTCGCATGGCCTTCCTCCTCTTTCATTCAAACACCACTTTCACCACTCCAGTCACCGCCATCCGCTGCATCCTCACCCCCTCAACTACAATCACAGCCCCCTCCTCACACCCCCTTCATTCGAAGCCTCCACCTCCGTTTTCCCATCACCTAACACCAGCCCTCCCCTATATTCAATCACCTCCACTCCGCATCATCCAACAGTTTTCGACCCCCCATTTCGCAGCACTTCAACCCACCAAATTCATCGCCTGCAATTCCCCTTCCCGTCCTCCACCATTCTCCTCCATTACCACACTATTCTTCCAACCTCCCATCTCCATTCCTCCTCTCAAACAAAACACCTCCACTGCCATCGCACCTCCCCCTCTTCCCATTTTCTTTTTCTACCATTTCCTCAATCTCACCAATTCACCTCCCTTTCACCCCTCATTCTCCTCCTCCCACCATTCAATTCCACTTCCTACTCCCCTCCAACACAGCACCCCTCCCCTGTCCCCCCAAGCAATCCCCCTTGCATCACACACTCCCCTCATTTCCATTTCTCCCTTTTTCTTTCACCGCCTTTCCCATTCAATAGCCTCCTCACGATTGCATACACTACCAGCCCACCAAACCATCTCCTTCACTTCTCCTTACTCCGACTAGCCCTTCCCCTTTCATTCCAACATCCCAACGCCTCCACTCCACTCCATTCAACAACAACCATTCCCCACCGCCATCACAGCCACCCCACCGTCTTCTTCCTGCAGCCCATACCCTCCTTTCCCTTTTTTTCCCCACTCCGCCACTCTTTCACCCCTCCCCCCTCAATTTCCAAAACAAACAACCCCCTGTGTCTAATATAGTTAACGTAACCCCCCCCCCCCTTTTTGCTTTTTTTTTTGTTGTTTTTTGTTTTATTTTTTTTCTTTGTTTAGTTTTTGTTTTCTTTTTTGTGTTTTGTTTTATTTATATTTTGTTTACTTTTATTCATTTTTTAAATTTTGATTTTAGTTTTTATTTTAATTTTATATAAATTTAAGAATCAATTTATATTTACTTTAAATTTTATTTTTGATTTTATTATTAATTGGTTAGTTCATTTTGATTTATTTTATTTTATTTTGTTTTATTTACTTTTATTCACTATTTCTTTCATTTTAATTTTGATTTTAATTTTTTTAATTTTTTAAATAATTTTTTTTTATAAATTCAGCAATGGATTTAAATTTAATTTAATTTATTTTGATTTTTGATTTTATTTTTAATTGGTTAGTGATTTATTTTATTTTATTTTATTTTACCTTTTTTTTAAAAAAAATTACAAAAATCAAAAAAACCAAAATTTAATTCTTTTTAATTTAATTTTAGTTTTTAATTTTCTAAAAGTAAGTAATTATTTTATTTAATTTTAGTTTTAAATTTGATTTTTGATTTTATTATTATTTTAGTTTAAAATTTGATTTTTTTTTATTAATTACTTAGTTATTTTATTTTAGTTTTAAATTTGATTTTTGCTTTTATTATTATTTCAGTTTTAAATTTGATTTGATTTTTATTTTTATTTTTTTTATTAATTGGTTAGTTATTTTATTTTATTTTATTTTAAAAAAAAACAAAACAAATATTTTTTTTATTTGTATTTCCTTAATTAGTGTATTGCAGGTCTTTGTAGGGTGTTGGATTTTGGCTTGTCCGTTATTTTTGTTGAGTTGATTGTGGTGTGTGGCGATAGTTCAATTCTTGGCGTGCAGCTTCGGAGTTAGATTTTCGCAAATATGAGTGGTGCTCCCGGTCCTTGTTATTTATTTTTAGGGGAGTTCTCTTTCACTCATATCTCTACTTCGTTTTTATTGTCATGCATGAGGACATGCCATGTTTTAAGTGGGGGAAGGATTGTTTATTTTCGATTATTTATTTTGATGTCCGTTTCGTTTACATTTGTTTGTAAAATTTAAGACATTGTGAGCTTGCAGCCTTGTTTTCTCCAATTTCGTGCCTAGCATTACCAATTTGATGTGAATCTATAAGTTGATGCACCTCTTTTGCACACACACACACACACTTGAAATGGCATGAAAAGTTTAGATGTTTGTAATTAAATTGTGAGCATGACGATTATCTCTTAGCATGCATGGAATCAAATCGAGAAGATGTTATTAAAACGTAAACCTTGTGAGGCCTTGAACGATGATTCTTTTGCTTGTGTGTTGCTCCCTCTTTATGTGTGTTTGTTGCTCTAGGGCTTGCATTAAACCTTCATTCATGGATGCACCATAATAAGGAAATTCTATTTAGGATAACCTTTTTGGCCTTATTAGCTTATGAACCATGAAATAATCCCTAGTTACCCCCTTTGAAGCTTATATCCATATTTTTCTTCGTCACTCTCCCCTTTTATACATGAGCCATAGCCAAATACTTCACTCTCGACCTAGTTGAGCTAGTTGAGTCTTGGAAAGAATTGATTGATGAGTATGTGAATTTGGAGAAATTGTGAAGAGGAAGAATTCTATTTATTGTAAGTGGGAACTAATTTGATATGCATGTTAGATGTGGTTCAAGCTTCTTTGTAATAATTATATATGTAATGCATCCCCTTTGCTAAAAAAAAATTTAAAGGGGTATGTAAAAAAAAAGAAGAAAATATAAAGAAAAAAAGAAGAGAAAAAGAAAAATAAAAAAAAGCAATAAATCTTTGTACTTTATTTTGTTTCAATTTTCTTGGCAAATGTGGTTGTGTTTTGTAATTGTAAATGAGTGAAGGCATTCTTTAGTTTGAGAATTTGGTGGATAAAGCGATCAAGCGTCATTTTGACTCAACTAGAGAGACTTTTACACCTTCCTTGAACTTAAATTTTCACACCTTCACCCTAGCCTCATTACAACCCATTTTATGAATTCCTTGTTTTTGGTGCAATCCGGAATTTAGGTGAACATGCAAGGTCAAGTAGAGCGCATGCATTTAGACTAGGAGTTGAGTGAAATCACTAGCCCATACTTGTGTGATACATAATTGAGAGATGTGAGATTTTTCACCGTAAAATTTCATCCTCTTAATGCGAAGCCATGTATGCTTTGTGATAATCTTGTCTAGTGTTCACGATTGAGGTGCATTCATTCTAGCTTTAATGTCATGGTTACATTTTGCACAAGGTGTGTTATCTTGATTCTTGAATTGGTTGTTAGCTCGTTTTAGTGGATGACAAGGTGAATAGATCTATATGTTTGATTTTAGTTACAAGTAGACGACTCGGATATGTGAGTGTAATAGTTAGTTTAATTAGTAGGTATTGTTGGTGTCTTGTTTATTAGTGGTTTTTGTGATTTTGTGGGTACATCATCTATAAACCCTCACGAGACCTCACTCGTCCACTAGGGCTACCTAGGGGTTCCAAGGGCTTGTTGCATATGCCAAATGCAACCGTGATCACCTACGGAAGTGGTACTAGTAGGAGTATAGGGTAATGTTAATTTTAGTTTGCTCGGGACTAGCAAAGTTTAATTGGGGGAAGATTTGATAACGTGTATTTTATACACATTTTGTCTTTTATTCTTCTGCATTTTTGTTAGTTTCGAATGTTGTTTTATTAATATTTGTTATGTTTTTCATCTTTCAGTGCCTCGTGCTTAATTGTTGAAAATATGGCTTAATTTGGGCATGAAAGCGAAGATTATTCAAGAGGGAAGTTAGAAGATGAACGCTCGCGATGTCGGGAGGTGTTTAATGTATTATCTTGAAGATTTTATCTCGTACGGGCAGATGTACGGCCGTTCAACAGGCCGTTCAAAGGAGCAGATTTTCTGTACGGGCAGCTGTACGGCCGTTCAACAGGCCGTACAGAGCTGCTGTGTATTAAAAAGAACAAAACATCTTCATATCTCATAACTTAACCTACATCTAACTTCTTCTTCTTCATTTTAGCCTCTTCAAGGATAAAATTAGGGTTAGCCAAGTAGATAGAAAAACATCAATTACTCATAATCTAGCATTGATTATGAGTAACTAACTCAATATATTTGGCTCAAGGAGGAATTCTTGTACTAAAACCACTTCAATTTAAGTAAGATCTATTTCACTCTATCTTGAATTCTTGAGTTGTATTGTTTATGATTTTGCTTGGAGAATTGTAAGTTGCTTCAATTTGCTCTTCTTGTAATATCAATTGCTAATTGTTTGTGCTAATCCGTAATTGTTAGTACATTCATTGTAGTAGCACAAGGTTTGGCGTGCCTAAACTTCAAGATTCAAGTACAAATACCTAGGTTGAGCTTCTCATCCTTGGGTTTGTCCTAGCCTCTCTTTGTTTAATTCCTTGATTTGGTTATACTAGTAGTGCTTCATTATTGGTAGCTAGTATCAAGAGAGCTAATTTATGTGCTTCACTAAATTAGTGTTTATAATAGAAGAGAAATAAGTGATTGTGTGCTTCACCAATTATCTTGGTTAGGTAGAGTTGGATATAATATTTTGCTTGTTTGTTGGGTTGAAGTGCTTGAGTTGCCAATATCCTTGGGTCAAATACCTCTATCTTGTTAATTTGATCATTGTGTTGTGTTGTTAAATTTGGATATTTGTCATTAACTTAGATGTGTTTTTGTAGAAATTTATTTATCGCATGCAAGGTGTTCGATAAAACATCTCAACCAAATCCAAAACCCCCCATTTACATACTTCTAGATTGTAAGAGATAATCTACTCGAAATCGATATTGAGAGTCCTTCCCTGTGAACGAACTTACGAAAAAAACTACCTTCATCCATCATTGGTTCATCATCCAAACTTATTTATTTCCTGCAACATGATTACTGTTGGCAGAGCTGGAAAAGTGTTCATAACTGGAATTGCAATCTTTTCATGCAAGTTCCTCTTTTAATGATAATGAGAATATCTCGCTTACTTTTGATGTAGCAGATATTTCTACAAACAAATACTTTGAGTTACCTGGTAACTTCATCCTTTATATTATACTGGCAATAACTTCATAAATGAATGGCATATGATTTCAAAGGATATTTTTAACTGATGTATATATGTATCACTGTTCAATTATATTATTGTTGGTGGGCTTTCGCTCACCCTTGCTTTGTTCATATTATGTCACAACAACAGCTAGGACAGATGGCTCGCGTCAGGCGCACTCGGCGCAAGCGGGTTACCCGACCCACCGGACTCCCCGCTGAGATGCTAGCCACCATTGCTGAGGTAGCACAGTTAGACAGCTTTTGTTTCCTGTTTAACTATATGTATAATTAATGTAATTAACGGAAAAACTTTTAAACTTATGATGTTATCCTTTTGGGATTGTAATAACTTTTATTCGTAACCCTTTAATGTAAGACTTATTTCAACTTCATCTCTGGGACTATAACTGTGTGTGTGTGAGTGGTTATTATTGTGGGGTCATAGCATGCTACTTATTGATTTTGGACTCAAGTCAAGTATTATGTATAAGTTATGAGACCGTAACGACCCAATCCCTGACCCCGGATCTGGGGGTGTTACATTTACAGTTCTCATATTTTTAATATAAATTCAATTATTTTTCTTATGTTTTTAAATATTTATGTTTTTAGGTCAATCATACATTTAAATAGCTGAAAATCTAATTAGATTTTTTTATTTTGATATTATAATTAAGAATTATTTTTAACTCAAATTTAAATTTAATTCAAAAAATTTAATCTTGGGATTAGACGATATTAATGACTTGTGCATTTATACAATTTATAAAATCATATTTTTTAATTCAACTTACATTTATCTAAATATATGTATAACTCAGTCATTACATATTATTGAAATGTTAAATTATGAAAACTCATTTTTGACTAAAGTTCAATTATTTTATATGATCTTTTGAAAATTAATGTATTTTACTTAATATAATTTAATAATTTTACAATACAGACTAATTATATCCTTATATATAATAAGCGTAAGAGGGATCTTATCCATAATTTTGGTTTGGTCACTGTACTACCAAAATAATCTCAAACGTCGAATCTAATATTTTTTAAAATAGACGATCAAGATTATATCATATTAAAAAGAAAATTATAATCTAAAAAGAATATCACTTTACTACCAAAAATAATCTCAACCGTCGAATTTAATATTTTTAAAAATAGACGATTAAGATTATATCATATTAAAAAGAAAATTATAATCTAAAAAAGATATCATTTTACTACCAAATTAATCTCAACCGTCGAATCTAATATTTTTAAAAATCGACGATTAAGATTATATCATACTAAAAAGGAAATTATAATCTAAAAAGGATACTCCCTCGGTCCAATCCAATTCTTAACACTTTTTTTGTCACTTTCTGGCACGCATTTTATGGTGAATTTTAAGGATAGTTCCATAACTTATTTTTAAAATTTTCTTTTTTTTTGTATAAAAATAGGATTGTTCTATTTTTATACAAAAAAAAAAAGAAAATTTCAAAAATAAGTTATGGAACTATCTTTAAAATCTACCTTAAATTGCGTATTAGACACCCAATTTTGAAATGTAAACAAATGGGCGGGACTGAACATCATATTAAAAGATTGTATAAATTATATACTATTATTATAATAAGAGTAGGAGGAATAATAATCGAGTACTAGGTACTCGACTCTTACAAACAACATAATAAAATAATTTTAAAAGGATCGATTCTCACTAATCATAAACATTATTTAAAGTTTTTTCATCATTACATAATGTTGGAATTGCATGTAGTATTTTTGTTTTTACTTTGTGATGGAATCCTGCGCTACTATTTATAGGGTTGTTTCACCAAACAGATCAAATCGACCCAACTCGATTCTTTTTTCGGCCGTTCAAACCGATAAAAAAAACACAATACTTGATTGGGTTAGAAAATTTTCAAACCGATTTAAATGGATTGGGTATGGGTTTCATATTTTTCGGCCAACCCAACCCAACCCGATCTAATATGTAATTTTTATTTGATAATTTAATACAAATCTATATATTATATGCAGATATACATTACACAATATATCATAATTTTATTTATAGATGTATGATTATATACGGCGTGTATGCATATGATTTACGATGTAATTTACATTATTAAAATTATAACATTAATTAAATTAAATATTAACAATAAAATCTTAAGTTACACATAATTTAATTTTACTTAAGTTCTCAAAATGAGCTTTACTTTGCGTACTTTAATTTTTTTTTTATAAAATTACTTAACCCATTCAAACCGAACCAGCCCAACCCAAACCGATATATAATGGGTAGGGTTGGGTTATAACATTATTTTTTACGGATTGAATTAAAAATTTGCAAAAATGTCATCGACCCGGCCAACCCGCGAACACCCTTAACTATTTACACCAGATCATGCATTTGAATTCAAATCCCAACACATAATCCGACAAGGTTAAATTCAATTAAACATATAAAAAGCTGTGTTGTACTTTCCTTTCTCCAATTTTTGGATTGTATTTATAAAATTAGCTTAATTTTTGTACTACTAATATATAAATCATTTTTTTCTTCAACTTTCTTATTTTTTTAGTGATCTGCATTACACGGGCTATAATCTATTATATTTTTATTTTATACTTATATATAATAAAAATAAAAAGAATTTTATCTAAAATTTCAGTGCTTGACGACTAAATTAATAAACACAGTTAGATCTCAAAATACAGGTAAAAAAATAAGTACATTTATTGAATTGAATAAATTTTTTAACGTAGGTCAAGGATTTGATTCCCACAAACAACGTATAAAATTAAAAATTTATATAAGAACATTTAAAACTATACAAAAATACTAATAAATATAATAAAAAATTTACAATTTATATCTCATCAACCGCCGTATATTAAATTTAACATTTGTACATATAAAAAAATCTTTCATAAAGTTGCATTCAAGAATTATGAGTACATAATCATCCTTCATTTTTCTAATGAAAAATAATATTGACTAACTTTCGATTGCATTCCCTTTTGAAAATAAATTGGACCTCAGCTATTAAACACTTCAATTCAATACATCGCCAAAACATGTCTCTTAGTATATGCTTCACATGTGCACATGATTTATGTCAATTTATATAAAAATATCATGTAATATATTAGGCAACAAAAAAAATCAAAAAGTCAATAAATTATTATTTTTACAGATAAATGTATAACATTTATAAAATAAAGTGTAATATATAAATACATGTTAGCAAATTTATATTATTTTACTCGTATTATACTTTTGTATTTAATAAGTGCAAAAAATTCTTATCCAAGTTTTTGGTAATATGGTAGTATGGTTCGTAAGATCTGGATGACCAAAATAGTACGGAATGTTAAATAGTAAAATATATAAATGAAAAACATTAGATCTAATATTAAAAAATTATTTAATTTATAGTAGAATTATATTCAAATCCTAAAACCAAATTTTAATAATCTAAATCAAATATAAAAAGATTTTCAAAATTAAGTAAAAATCTTAATATAAAAATTCATAACTTTGTTTTCTCTTCAATTTATGGTGGTTTCAGTTAGATAATATTTGTTAAACCATCACTACTAAATTAGAGATGATTCTTGAGTTTTACGTGTGCTAAAGATATGTCTAAATTTGATTTTTAGAATTTAAGTAGAGCAAATATATTATTAATCGTGTGAAGTCTAATAAATAATATTTATTTATTTATTTACACTCAAATTTGATTATTTTTTCTCTAAAATATTCAAGTTTAAGAATTCTTTATTTTCTTCGATAATTTAATCTGATAAAATCAAATTTAACACAAACAAATATTATTCCATCCATTCCTTTTTGATTCTTAATATTTGGGATGAACACATAGTATAAAGAGAGTAAAGAAAAGGGAAGTAAATAGATGTAAAGTAGTTGGATCTAAAAAAATTAGTAAATAAAAATTTACTATTTTGAAAAATGTTAAAAAATCAAGGAGGCGTTTCAAAAAGAATATTGTTAATAAATGAATGGGGTGGAGAAGTAATAAATATATTTTTAAAAAATCCACAAATAATTATAAATATTATAAATGAATGCACGGTTTATAAGCTAGTAATTATAAATCGATTATAACATATATGGACAAATATGTTGTTTTTCATAAAGGTAATGTACAAGACTACAAATGATAACTTTTAAAATGTTAAATGGTTTCCAATGTCTATATATTTAAAGTTTCATTTATCAATCTAAATTATATGACATAATTCATCATTATAAAGTATTGTATAAAATATGTATTATCATAATTTATGGTCAAGTAACAATGCGACAGATTATTACTAATAATAAGTGTAATTTTATAATATTTATGATCTAAAAAATCATATGTTATTTTCATCTAACATTACATATTAATCACGTTTTTTTTATAAACAGATCTTATTTTTAAAGTTCTTTTATTTAAACATAGATTCAAAAGTTTTTCTATATTTTTAAATTTTTATCTTTCTTATATCAATTATATATTAAATCATTCAAAGTCTAAACGGTTGGTCGACCAAAAATCTCTAATTTACCTCACATTTTTAAATTTTTGTAAAACTAAAATTATATGATCTACTTATAATTATGTTTGATTTTATAAATAGAATATAAATATTTATTGAAACACAATCCTACTGATAGATAGCTAGAAGTAATAGATTATAGATTTATTGCATCTTTAACTTCTGCGAGTTAGATATATTCAGTTGACCTAATTATTATAGATTTGTATTCGATTTTCATCGAGAATGTGATTCTTGTTTGCGTTTTTTTTATTAGGTTTAATAAAAGATATAATTTTATCTAAAAATATAACAATTGCAACATAATTGATATCCATTTAATTGAAAAAAAACTACAAAATAATAAAAAATTATAATAATGATAGAATGTATAGTTATATAATATACACAAACTAAAAAAAACGGAGTTATATAAAAATATAAACCAACACTTTATATAGTTCTATATAAAATTACGGAAATTGAAAGAAAAAACGGAGTTACATAAATAATGTAAACAAATATTTTATTTACTCAAATATGGGGTCTCGGCCTTAAAAACACGGATGACTGGAATAGGTCTCAAATGATGGCCCATCTATGTAAGATTGTCTCTTAACACTACTGCTCTTAAACGACAACACTTCTGGACAATGCAAATGCCTAGGGACTGCTTTTGGATCATGAGAAATTTGCTTAAGCTTAGACCCTTGGCTAGACAATTTCTTTCCTACAATCTAGGAAGTGGTCATGCTACGTCTTTATGGTTTGACCCCTGGTGGAACTCTAACTGCTTGGCTAGGTTCAATACAGATACTATCATCGCACAGTCGGGCTTGCCACATGATGCCTCTGTTAACTGTCTAATACAAACAGGTGCCTGGGTCTTGCCAAGGCCATCGATTAGAATTCATCATATAGACCCTGGCCTAACTTCTTGGCACGACAATTTTTCATATCCTAGCTTTAACATCGGTACTAACGACGTGCTCTGCTGGGGCACTCTACCGCTTAAGAAGTTAAAAATCTGGGATATATGGGACTCTATTCGAAGCCCTTCTTCACAGGTTTTTTGGTCTGATCTAGTTTGGCATCGTCTTCGAATTCAAAGATTTGCTCATCATGAATGGCTGTTGTGTTTGGGTCGGCTTCCCACTGCTCAAATATTACTCTATTTTGGATTGGATGTTCAACCTCACTACTTGCTCTGCGTGGGAGGCCTAAAAAATGATTCTCACTTGTTTGTCTCCTGTGCATATGCCAACTATATTCTTACCAAGATAACCGGTGTCTTGCATGTCCATATCATAGGGGATAACTGGTTAGACCTTTTATCAGCTAGGAGTTCCAATCCTGACAAAGTTCATAAGGTTGTTCTATTGCTAGCGGCTCAGATTTTTGCTTATCATTTATGGAGGGAGCGCAATGCTCGTTGGCACAATAGGGGAGGTCGTCGTCCTGGCCAGTTAATTGCTATCATCATGATAGACTTGAAGACTAAGCTGAGAAACTTACCTTGGTTCTTAAAGAAAGCTAATTTAATTCTTTATAGGTGGATTTTCATTTGATTCAGTTTTGTTCGTTTTTCCTATTCTTAGGGACCGGCCCTTTCTGTTCTTTCTTTGTTCAATCTAGCTGTTAGGGTAGATTGTATTTAGATAGCTCTCTCTCTCTCCGCCTAGGTGGAGGAGTAAGGGTTAATCCCATTTTCTTCTTTTCTAATATAAATACATTTAGTAAAAAAAAAATTAATGAATAGTATTTTGAATATTCATTTAAATATTTATTTATTCAATAAATATTCTCCTGATATTTCTTCAGGGATTATTTTGAAAAATACTCTGATTAAAGATATTCTTTCATATTCCTAAATATTCTTTAAATATTTTTAATTCAATAAATATTCTCTGAATATTTATTCCATACTTAGAATAACCTCAATAAGGTTTATCTTCTTCGATTATTACGGAAAATATTTCGGAGTCATATTATTATTAATCTTATATCAAGAAAGGTTCTCAGACATCATTCTTCTTTTTTGATTCTTTGATTTTATCTTCTCCCTAATATTTGGGATGAACACATAGTAGAAAGAGATTAAAGAAAAGGGAAGTAAATAGATGTAAAGTAGTTGGATCTAAAAAAATTAGTAAATAAAAATTTACTATTTTGAAAAATGTTAAAAAATCAAGGAGGCGTTTCAAAAAGAATAGTGTTAATAAATGAATGGGGTGGAGAAGTAATAAATATATTTTTAAAAAATCCACAAATAATTATAAATATTATAAAAGAATGCACGGTTTATAAGCTAGTAATTATAAATGGATTATAACATATATGGACAAATATATTGTTTTTCATAAAGGTAATGTACAGGACTACAAATGATAACATTTAAAATGTTAAATGGTTTCCAATGTCTATATATTTAAAGTTTCATTTATCAATCTAAATTATATGACATAATTCATCATTATAAAGTATTGTATAAAATATGTATTATCATAATTTATAGTCAATTAATAATGCGACAGATTATTACTAATAATAAGTGTAATTTTATAATATTTATGATCTAAAAAATCATATGATATTTTCATCTAACATTACATATTAATCACGTTTTTTTTATAAACAGATCTTATTTTTAAAGTTCTTCTATTTAAACATAAATTCAAAAGTTTTTCTATATTTTTAAAGTTTTATCTTTCTTATATCAATTATATATTAAATCATTCAAAGTCTAAATGGTTGGTCGACCAAAAATCTCTAATTTACCTCACATTTTTAAATTTTTGTAAAACTAAAATTATATGATCTACTTATAATTATGTTTGATTTTATAAATAGAATATAAATATTTATTGAAACACAAATAGATAGATAGAAGTAATAGATTATAGATTTATTGCATCTTTAACTTCAGCGAGTTAGATATATTCAGTTGACCTAATTATTATAGATTTGTATTCGATTTTCATCGAGAATGTGATTCTTGTTTGCGTTTTTTTATTAGGTTTAATAAAAGATATAATTTTATCTAAAAATATAACAATTGCAACATAATTGATATCCATTTAATTGAAAAAAAAACTACAAAATAATAAAAATTATAATAATGATAGAATGTATAGTTATATAATATACGCAAACTAAAAAAAACGGAGTTATATAAAAATATAAACAAACACTTTATATAGTTCTATATAAAATTACGGAAATTGAAAGAAAAAACGGAGTTACATAAATAATGTAAACAAATATTTTATTTACTCAAATATGGGGGTCTCGGCCTTAAAAACACGGATGACTGGAATAGATCTCAAATGATGGCCCATCTATGTAAGATTGTCTCTAAAAGCACTACTCTTTGGGCTACCTGGGTTAACACTACTGCTCTTAAACGACAACACTTCTGGACAATGCAAATGCCTAGGGACTGCTTTTGGATCATGAGAAATTTGCTTAAGCTTAGACCCTTGGCTAGACAATTTCTTTCCTACAATCTAGGAAGTGGTCATGCTACGTCTTTATGGTTTGACCCCTGGTGGAACTCTAACTGCTTGGCTAGGTTCAATACAGATACTATCATGGCACAGTCGGGCTTGCCATATAATGCCTTTGTTAACTGTCTAATACAAACAGGTGCTTGGGTCTTGCCAAGGCCATCGCTTAGAATTCATCATATAGACCCTGGTCTAACTTCTTGGCACGACAATTTTTCATATCCTAGCTTTAACATCGGTACTAACGACGTGCTCTGCTGGGGCACTCTACCGCTTAAGAAGTTAAAAATCTGGGATATATGGGACTCTATTCGAAGCCCTTCTTCACAGGTTTTTTGGTCTGATCTAGTTTGGCATCGTCTCAGAATTCAAAGATTTGCTCATCATGAATGGCTGTTGTGTTTGGGTCGGCTTCCCACTGCTCAAATATTACTCTATTTTGGATTGGATGTTCAACCTCACTACTTGCTCTGCGTGGGAGGCCTAAAAAATGATTCTCACTTGTTTGTCTCCTGTGCATATGCCAACTATATTCTTACCAAGATAGCCGGTGTCTTGCATGTCCATATCATAGGGGATAACTGGTTAGACCTTTTATCAGCTAGGAGTTCCACCAAGTTCATAAGGTTGTTCTATTGCTAGCGGCTCAGATTTTTGCTTATCATTTATGGAGGGAGCGCAATGCTCGTTGGCACAATAGGGGAGGTCGTCGTCCTGGCCAGTTAATTGCTATCATCATGATAGACTTGAAGACTAAGCTGAGAAACTTACCTTGGTTTTTAAATAATGCTAATTTAATTCTTTATAGGTGGATTTTCATTTGATTCAGTTTTGTTCGTTTTTCCTATTCTTAGGGACCGGCCCTTTCTGTTCTTTCTATGTTCAATCTAGCTGTTAGGGTAGATTGTATTTAGATAGCTCTCTCTCCCTCCGCCTAGGTGGAGGAGTAAGGGTTAATCCCATTTTCTTCTTTTCTAATATAAATACATTTAGTAAAAAAAAAATTAATGAATAGTATTTTGAATATTCATTTAAATATTTATTTATTCAATAAATATTCTCCTGATATTTCTTCAGGGATTATTTTGAAAAATACTCTGATTAAAGATATTCTTTCATATTCCTAAATATTCTTTAAATATTTTTAATTCAATAAATATTCTCTGAATATTTATTCCATACTTAGAATAACCTCAATAAGGTTTATCTTCTTCGATTATTACGGAAAATATTTCGGAGTCATATTATTATTAATCTTATATCAAGAAAGGTTCTCAGACATCATTCTTCTTTTTTGATTCTTTGATTTTATCTTCTCCCTAATATTTGGGATGAACACATAGTAGAAAGAGATTAAAGAAAAGGGAAGTAAATAGATGTAAAGTAGTTGGATCTAAAAAAATTAGTAAATAAAAATTTACTATTTTGAAAAATGTTAAAAAATCAAGGAGGCGTTTCAAAAAGAATAGTGTTAATAAATGAATGGGGTGGAGAAGTAATAAATATATTTTTAAAAAATCCACAAATAATTATAAATATTATAAAAGAATGCACGGTTTATAAGCTAGTAATTATAAATGGATTATAACATATATGGACAAATATATTGTTTTTCATAAAGGTAATGTACAGGACTACAAATGATAACATTTAAAATGTTAAATGGTTTCCAATGTCTATATATTTAAAGTTTCATTTATCAATCTAAATTATATGACATAATTCATCATTATAAAGTATTGTATAAAATATGTATTATCATAATTTATAGTCAATTAATAATGCGACAGATTATTACTAATAATAAGTGTAATTTTATAATATTTATGATCTAAAAAATCATATGATATTTTCATCTAACATTACATATTAATCACGTTTTTTTTATAAACAGATCTTATTTTTAAAGTTCTTCTATTTAAACATAAATTCAAAAGTTTTTCTATATTTTTAAAGTTTTATCTTTCTTATATCAATTATATATTAAATCATTCAAAGTCTAAATGGTTGGTCGACCAAAAATCTCTAATTTACCTCACATTTTTAAATTTTTGTAAAACTAAAATTATATGATCTACTTATAATTATGTTTGATTTTATAAATAGAATATAAATATTTATTGAAACACAAATAGATAGATAGAAGTAATAGATTATAGATTTATTGCATCTTTAACTTCAGCGAGTTAGATATATTCAGTTGACCTAATTATTATAGATTTGTATTCGATTTTCATCGAGAATGTGATTCTTGTTTGCGTTTTTTTATTAGGTTTAATAAAAGATATAATTTTATCTAAAAATATAACAATTGCAACATAATTGATATCCATTTAATTGAAAAAAAAACTACAAAATAATAAAAAATTATAATAATGATAGAATGTATAGTTATATAATATACGCAAACTAAAAAAAACGGAGTTATATAAAAATATAAACCAACACTTTATATAGTTCTATATAAAATTACGGAAATTGAAAGAAAAAACGGAGTTACATAAATAATGTAAACAAATATTTTATTTACTCAAATATGGGGGTCTCGGCCTTAAAAACACGGATGACTGGAATAGATCTCAAATGATGGCCCATCTATGTAAGATTGTCTCTAAAAGCACTACTCTTTGGGCTACCTGGGTTAACACTACTGCTCTTAAACGACAACACTTCTGGACAATGCAAATGCCTAGGGACTGCTTTTGGATCATGAGAAATTTGCTTAAGCTTAGACCCTTGGCTAGACAATTTCTTTCCTACAATCAAGGAAGTGGTCATGCTACGTCTTTATGGTTTGACCCCTGGTGGAACTCTAACTGCTTGGCTAGGTTCAATACAGATACTATCATGGCACAGTCGGGCTTGCCACATGATGCCTTTGTTAACTGTCTAATACAAACAGGTGCTTGGGTCTTGCCAAGGCCATCGCTTAGAATTCATCATATAGACCCTGGTCTAACTTCTTGGCACGACAATTTTTCATATCCTAGCTTTAACATCGGTACTAACGACGTGCTCTGCTGGGGCACTCTACCGCTTAAGAAGTTAAAAATCTGGGATATATGGGACTCTATTCGAAGCCCTTCTTCACAGGTTTTTTGGTCTGATCTAGTTTGGCATCGTCTCAGAATTCAAAGATTTGCTCATCATGAATGGCTGTTGTGTTTGGGTCGGCTTCCCACTGCTCAAATATTACTCTATTTTGGATTGGATGTTCAACCTCACTACTTGCTCTGCGTGGGAGGCCTAAAAAATGATTCTCACTTGTTTGTCTCCTGTGCATATGCCAACTATATTCTTACCAAGATAGCCGGTGTCTTGCATGTCCATATCATAGGGGATAACTGGTTAGACCTTTTATCAGCTAGGAGTTCCACCAAGTTCATAAGGTTGTTCTATTGCAAGCGGCTCAGATTTTTGCTTATCATTTATGGAGGGAGCGCAATGCTCGTTGGCACAATAGGGGAGGTCGTCGTCCTGGCCAGTTAATTGCTATCATCATGATAGACTTGAAGACTAAGCTGAGAAACTTACCTTGGTTCTTAAATAATGCTAATTTAATTCTTTATAGGTGGATTTTCATTTGATTCAGTTTTGTTCGTTTTTCCTATTCTTAGGGACCGGCCCTTTCTGTTCTTTCTTTGTTCAATCTAGCTGTTAGGGTAGATTGTATTTAGATAGCTCTCTCTCTCCGCCTAGGTGGAGGAGTAAGGGTTAATCCCATTTTCTTCTTTTCTAATATAAATACATTTAGTAAAAAAAAAAATTAATGAATAGTATTTTGAATATTCATTTAAATATTTATTTATTCAATAAATATTCTCCTGATATTTCTTCAGGGATTATTTTGAAAAATACTCTGATTAAAGATATTCTTTCATATTCCTAAATATTCTTTAAATATTTTTAATTCAATAAATATTCTCTGAATATTTATTCCATACTTAGAATAACCTAAATAAGGTTTATCTTCTTCGATTATTACGGAAAATATTTCGGAGTCATATTATTATTAATCTTATATCAAGAAAGGTTCTCAGACATCATTCTTCTTTTTTGATTCTTTGATTTTATCTTCTCCCTAATATTTGGGATGAACACATAGTAGAAAGAGAGTAAAGAAAAGGGAAGTAAATAGATGTAAAGTAGTTGGATCTAAAAAAAATAGTAAATAAAAATTTACTATTTTGAAAAATGTTAAAAAATCAAGGAGGCGTTTCAAAAAGAATAGTGTTAATAAATGAATGGGGTGGAGAAGTAATAAATATATTTTTAAAAAATCCACAAATAATTATAAATATTATAAAAGAATGCACGGTTTATAAGCTAGTAATTATAAATCGATTATAACATATATGGACAAATATATTGTTTTTCATAAAGGTAATGTACAAGACTACAAATGATAACTTTTAAAATGTTAAATGGTTTCCAATGTCTATATATTTAAAGTTTCATTTATCAATCTAAATTATATGACATAATTCATCATTATAAAGTATTGTATAAAATATGTATTATCATAATTTATAGTCAAGTAATAATGCGACAGATTATTACTAATAATAAGTGTAATTTTATAATATTTATGATCTAAAAAATCATATGTTATTTTCATCTAACATTACATATTAATCACGTTTTTTTTATAAACAGATCTTATTTTTAAAGTTCTTCTATTTAAACATAAATTCAAAAGTTTTTCTATATTTTTAAAGTTTTATCTTTCTTATATCAATTATATATTAAATCATTCAAAGTCTAAATGGTTGGTCGACCAAAAATCTCTAATTTACCTCACATTTTTAAATTTTTGTAAAACTAAAATTATATGATCTACTTATAATTATGTTTGATTTTATAAATAGAATATAAATATTTATTGAAACACAAATAGATAGATAGAAGTAATAGATTATAGATTTATTGCATCTTTAACTTCAGCGAGTTAGATATATTCAGTTGACCTAATTATTATAGATTTGTATTCGATTTTCATCGAGAATGTGATTCTTGTTTGCGTTTTTTTATTAGGTTTAATAAAAGATATAATTTTATCTAAAAATATAACAATTGCAACATAATTGATATCCATTTAATTGAAAAAAAAACTACAAAATAATAAAAAATTATAATAATGATAGAATGTATAGTTATATAATATACGCAAACTAAAAAAAACGGAGTTATATAAAAATATAAACCAACACTTTATATAGTTCTATATAAAATTACGGAAATTGAAAGAAAAAACGGAGTTACATAAATAATGTAAACAAATATTTTATTTACTCAAATATGGGGGTCTCGGCCTTAAAAACACGGATGACTGGAATAGATCTCAAATGATGGCCCATCTATGTAAGATTGTCTCTAAAAGCACTACTCTTTGGGCTACCTGGGTTAACACTACTGCTCTTAAACGACAACACTTCTGGACAATGCAAATGCCTAGGGACTGCTTTTGGATCATGAGAAATTTGCTTAAGCTTAGACCCTTGGCTAGACAATTTCTTTCCTACAATCTAGGAAGTGGTCATGCTACGTCTTTATGGTTTGACCCCTGGTGGAACTCTAACTGCTTGGCTAGGTTCAATACAGATACTATCATGGCACAGTCGGGCTTGCCACATGATGCCTTTGTTAACTGTCTAATACAAACAGGTGCTTGGGTCTTGCCAAGGCCATCGCTTAGAATTCATCATATAGACCCTGGTCTAACTTCTTGGCACGACAATTTTTCATATCCTAGCTTTAACATCGGTACTAACGACGTGCTCTGCTGGGGCACTCTACCGCTTAAGAAGTTAAAAATCTGGGATATATGGGACTCTATTCGAAGCCCTTCTTCACAGGTTTTTTGGTCTGATCTAGTTTGGCATCGTCTCAGAATTCAAAGATTTGCTCATCATGAATGGCTGTTGTGTTTGGGTCGGCTTCCCACTGCTCAAATATTACTCTATTTTGGATTGGATGTTCAACCTCACTACTTGCTCTGCGTGGGTGGCCTAAAAAATGATTCTCACTTGTTTGTCTCCTGTGCATATGCCAACTATATTCTTACCAAGATAGCCGGTGTCTTGCATGTCCATATCATAGGGGATAACTGGTTAGACCTTTTATCAGCTAGGAGTTCCACCAAGTTCATAAGGTTGTTCTATTGCTAGCGGCTCAGATTTTTGCTTATCATTTATGGAGGGAGCGCAATGCTCGTTGGCACAATAGGGGAGGTCGTCGTCCTGGCCAGTTAATTGCTATCATCATGATAGACTTGAAGACTAAGCTGAGAAACTTACCTTGGTTTTTAAATAATGCTAATTTAATTCTTTATAGGTGGATTTTCATTTGATTCAGTTTTGTTCGTTTTTCCTATTCTTAGGGACCGGCCCTTTCTGTTCTTTCTATGTTCAATCTAGCTGTTAGGGTAGATTGTATTTAGATAGCTCTCTCTCCCTCCGCCTAGGTGGAGGAGTAAGGGTTAATCCCATTTTCTTCTTTTCTAATATAAATACATTTAGTAAAAAAAAAATTAATGAATAGTATTTTGAATATTCATTTAAATATTTATTTATTCAATAAATATTCTCCTGATATTTCTTCAGGGATTATTTTGAAAAATACTCTGATTAAAGATATTCTTTCATATTCCTAAATATTCTTTAAATATTTTTAATTCAATAAATATTCTCTGAATATTTATTCCATACTTAGAATAACCTCAATAAGGTTTATCTTCTTCGATTATTACGGAAAATATTTCGGAGTCATATTATTATTAATCTTATATCAAGAAAGGTTCTCAGACATCATTCTTCTTTTTTCATTCTTTGATTTTATCTTCTCCCTAATATTTGGGATGAACACATAGTAGAAAGAGAGTAAAGAAAAGGGAAGTAAATAGATGTAAAGTAGTTGGATCTAAAAAAAATAGTAAATAAAAATTTACTATTTTGAAAAATGTTAAAAAATCAAGGAGGCGTTTCAAAAAGAATAGTGTTAATAAATGAATGGGGTGGAGAAGTAATAAATATATTTTTAAAAAATCCACAAATAATTATAAATATTATAAAAGAATGCACGGTTTATAAGCTAGTAATTATAAATCGATTATAACATATATGGACAAATATATTGTTTTTCATAAAGGTAATGTACAAGACTACAAATGATAACTTTTAAAATGTTAAATGGTTTCCAATGTCTATATATTTAAAGTTTCATTTATCAATCTAAATTATATGACATAATTCATCATTATAAAGTATTGTATAAAATATGTATTATCATAATTTATAGTCAAGTAATAATGCGACAGATTATTACTAATAATAAGTGTAATTTTATAATATTTATGATCTAAAAAATCATATGTTATTTTCATCTAACATTACATATTAATCACGTTTTTTTATAAACAGATCTTATTTTTAAAGTTCTTCTATTTAAACATAAATTCAAAAGTTTTTCTATATTTTTAAAGTTTTATCTTTCTTATATCAATTATATATTAAATCATTCAAAGTCTAAATGGTTGGTCGACCAAAAATCTCTAATTTACCTCACATTTTTAAATTTTTGTAAAACTAAAATTATATGATCTACTTATAATTATGTTTGATTTTATAAATAGAATATAAATATTTATTGAAACACAAATAGATAGATAGAAGTAATAGATTATAGATTTATTGCATCTTTAACTTCAGCGAGTTAGATATATTCAGTTGACCTAATTATTATAGATTTGTGTTCGATTTTCATCGAGAATGTGATTCTTGTTTGCGTTTTTTTATTAGGTTTAATAAAAGATATAATTTTATCTAAAAATATAACAATTGCAACATAATTGATATCCATTTATTTGAAAAAAAAACTACAAAATAATAAAAAATTATAATAATGATAGAATGTATAGTTATATTATATACACAAACTAAAAAAAACGGAGTTATATAAAAATATAAACCAACACTTTATATAGTTCTATATAAAATTACGGAAATTGAAAGAAAAAACGGAGTTACATAAATAATGTAAACAAATATTTTATTTACTCAAAAGTTATAACAAAAACATCAAATATGATAAGAGAAGACGATGACGATGTGATTAATCAAATGATATTTTTAAAGTAATCTCAAGAATCGATGTAGCACACTTGGTTATGACATGAGATTCATGAGCTTAGGTTAAGGGTTCGATTCTCATTAAATATAGAAAGTAATATATTTTTAGTATAAATTATAAAATGGTGGTACTTTTGTAATTTTTTAACATAAAAAGGTAAAATGGATATTTCACAATCATTTTATTGGCATTTTTTATCCTTGTGTTCTCCTTTAATATATAGTAATAGATTAATAATGTATTGATATCAGTTGAAATAAGCCGTACAAATACAAATAATGGTGCATTAATTAAACCTAATTTGAGTTAAAGTACAAATCTCATGAAGTCCGAAATTCTAATTAAATTTTATTTTATAATTAGCATTAGGGCTAATTAACAGTTTATTAATAAAAGTCTAATAAGGAGATAATTTCTGTGAGAAGTAACTTCTAAGAAACCAGATCATGCAAGAAAACTGATAACTACAAAAAAGGATCAAGAATCTAATTCAAGAAGGTGATTTGTTCATCAAGAATCTAAAGTTTTTAAGGTTTATATAAAGAGTTTATATAAAGGACCTGACCTCTCTTGATTTTTGATATTCATCAAAGTATATAATATTGTAGGCATTTAGTGAAAGCGAATTAAATCACGAAACACGAAAGCAATCATCAATTAAAATTTAAAATTATTAAATCCTAACAATAAATATACATTAAACACACCCTAATTTTTCTTTCATAACAATACATATATACATATACTCGCCACCGATGAAGGTATACATTTGAAGCAGTACAACCACGCTTTGGTGTAACCTAACACGAATACGGTAATATATAGTATATGACTTGTTGCATACATATTAAAACAACCTACGGGAGAAATAAACTACTATATATAAGTTGACAAGTTAGAGAGGTTAAAAATTCAAATACAATGACGACTGTGGCACTAATCAACGAATATTAGAGTTAGGTACCTGCTCGATCGATCTTTTTATTTCCATTGACACCAAATTTCAAGGGTTTATCTGTGTACTAGGTACTACTAAACACATATTTATCTTTGTCCGTCCTTAATTCTATATATAGCTGCACCATCATGCATGCTTGATATTTAAGAAAAATATTCCAACCACTATACTAAAAATATAATTATTGGATGCGACTAAAAATCATATGTAGAGAAATGCCACCTACCAGCCTTCACTCTAAAAATATATACTATATATTTAATTAATTATTTTGAACAACTCTATCGTTGCAATATAAAAGGCAACACGAAAACTAGAATGAATACATAATCTGAATGCCGTGTAGGGGTTAGTTCAGTAGCGACCCGAAAATCCATTTCTAAACATGGGGCAGGTAACCAAATTATGTCACTGGGATTCGTTGACACTGATATAATGCATACAATAAAATTATTGCAATAATTTCATTGAAAGTTACAGGCCCCGATCACACTATTTGCGGGATACAACACACAGACAGAATAGAGACGAACGGTCTAACTAGACATGCATGCAGTAGCAAGCTAGCTAGTAATTATTATTACGAGAACGATTTAACTCAAACAAGCAAATCAGGAAGTGATATGAGCTGCTCGATCACATGTCTTGGATGAGTGAAAATGGAGGGACTGTCTGCTCATGTCTGAAGAAGTTGAGTGGATCAACCAGTGTTTTGATTGCGATCAACCTATTGAAGTTCTCGTTGAAGTAAGAACTCCCCCATCGACGCGCAGCTATATTGCTGATGATGCCAGTGGCGGGGTTTGCACCTAAATCAAGATCATCGTAGTTGTAATAAGCTCTTCGCGGGTTGCTTGACACAAATGGAGTCAAGTAATCATGTAAACTTCGAATCCATTCCAACTTCTGGGTAGTGTTTCCAACCCAGAGTATTCTGGCGTATATCATGAACAATGTTCCAGCTCTGTTCGGGAAGGGAATTGTTGATTCAGGGTAATTGTCTAGAACTCCTCCGTATGGCGTGAAGATGACAGTTGTCTCCCCCGCTCCAACTTCAAGAAGCTTGTCCCATAAGCCATTTATCGCTGGAACGGACAGTGGTGACCTTACGAAGTCGGACTTTGCTTTGGTAGGAATATCAGCCAAAAATGTCCTGTCAAGGAAATCCTCGGGAGTGTAGTTGGAAGAGAAAAATGGGAAAAATGAGGACTGCATTAGGGCCTCGATCCAAGGAACTTCTATAAGGTCTGATCTCAGGAAACCAATTTCGGGAAGCCTTGTACTAAATATGGTAAATAGGTCATCAGCTGAACCAAGGTATGCACCTGTAAAGCCCAGTTGGACTGCTAAACCATCTGGTCGTGTACTTGTATTAAAATTGACTACCGTACTTATACGGCACCTGATGTCTACTTCGTCAGGAAGTACTGGAGCAATAGTTTGGAACGGATACATGATTTCAGTCTGGCGATCCTCTCGAAGCACTGTAAAGATGGTAACCTTTTCGGGGATGTCAACTAGATTTAGCTTCCAGGATAAAATGACACCGAAGCTAGAACAGCTTCCACCTCGAATCGCCCAGAAAAGATCTTCACCCATAGCTTTTCTATCAAGAATATTTCCGTTGACATCAACTATGCGGGCATCAAGTACGTTATCAGCAGCAAAACCATACTTTCTTCTCAATGGACCATAACCTCCACCGCAAATGAGTCCAGTAGCTCCAACCGTTGACCAAACCCCAGCAGGAAAACCAAGCGTTCCACTTGCTCGATAGATCCAGTAATAGACCTCACCGAGAGTTGCACCTGCTTGTACTATAGCGGTTTTCGCCACCGGATCAGCAATGACAGATTTGAGGTTGATCATGTCAAGCAAGACAAACGGACGAGTGTAAGTGCTACTATAAGAAAGGCCCTCGAAATCATGACCTCCGCTTCTCGTTCGAATCTGCATGTCATTTTTTCTGGCACAGATCACGACAGCTTGAACTTCGGATTCAGCTCGCGGAGTGACAATGACAGCAGGAGTAAGACGGTCTGAATCTGGCAAGAGGAAACGAGGGTTTCTTGCAGAGAAGGCGTAAATTTCACTGAATGAAGAATTTGCAGGGGTGTAAACTGATTTGGAGATGGATTTGAGGCATGTTACAAATCCAGAAGGATTAGGAAGGTTAAGATATGGAATGGAGGAAGATGAGCAAAAGGGTATAACAAAAAGTATGAAGAAAAGTGAGAGGGCTCGAGAAGTTGGAGGACTCTTCATTATATGTTTCTTACTTTTGTTGCTAGACTGTGGTTTCTTAATGCTCAGGAAGATGCCTATTTATAGGATTTTCATTTAGGAAAGAAGACCTAATGTGAAATACTCTAGGTAGGGTGACTAGATCGACCCGTGCCGGATCCATACTTTTTTTGGGACCTAATCTATTATTATATATTAAAATTTTATTAAAATTTTAATAGTACAAATATTGCCATTTTAATATCTATTTTTTAAAATATTAGCTTATAATCCATTTAATGCAGAATTATTTTTTAATATTTTTTTACTTTTTACTTTTTTGCTCTTTAAATTTTGTACTTAATTTCAAAATACCTACTTGTTAGCATTGTGTGATCACAAATCATCTTAAATCACATAGGTTTATATATATATATATATATATATATATATATATATATATATATATATATATATATATATATATATATATATATATATATATATATATATATATATATATATGAAAAATGTATTGTATAGATTGAATATAATAATAAGTGGTTCATGAGATTTTCTCTTTCTTTATATATTTATAATTAATATTATAATTGTTAATTTTATATGTTATTAGCTAGATTCGAACTTCAGACCTCTCTAATAGCTTTTAATATTAAATGTAATGATTTTCATTAATTTGGTTTGAAATTTTAAAGGATAATGATTGAAGGAGATAACAAAAAATGAGATGTTAATAAAATTATACATTATCCCTCGTTAGCTTATTATACTTTGTATATATAGATTGTATAATTTGATGCTTATTTTTGATTACTAATTTTCTCACTCAACCCCAAAATAAAATATAAGCCCACTTTTACAATCGAGTTATTTTAACATTTTCAAAACCTTTTTTGAGGAATTTATTATTTAAATTTATAGTGTCAAACCTAACTATTTTAGAATTTTTCTCAATTAAAGCATAACATATCTCCGGGACCTAGTTATTTGAAATATATTATAACATATTTAGTTACTTTATAATTATATTATAATTAGAATACTTAAAAAAAATTAAATAATATATATATATATATATATATATATAGGTCATTGCTCCATAAAGAACACCCTTATATAAAGAACAATAAAGAACACTAGAGAATCAATCTAAACCTGTTGTGGATAAAAAAAGGGTGTAATTAATTTGTGTATTGATTGCTAGGGATTGAGAGCTTCGAGCTTAATGGTGGCTGCTCTTGTTGTCGGGGACTAACACGGTCCTAACAAGATGCCTACGTACCTTGATGAATATCAAGAATCAAGCCAAAACATAGTTCTTGGTGATGCGCCCCTCGCGGCGTATTGACGTAGTGGCTTGTATGTCCTTAAGAGGATTAAGCCTAAAACGTGATGAGTGACGTATGGAGTTGTGCCCCAAAAACGTTGTTCTTGGTTATGAGGGGTCAGACCTTTATATAGGCGTTGAGTACCTTGGAATTAGGGTAGGGTTTGGTGTGTTGGTGGACAAGATACCCGTTTTAGATAGACTTCTGGATCCTTCCATGAGTAAGGCTGATTCCCACTGGACTCATATGCCTTGGGGACTACTCTTTGAAGAATTTTGGTCCTCACCGGACTCAATAGCGGAGTCCTACATTGGCTGATTTATTTAATTATGAATTTATAATTATAATTATGGTTTTGGGCCTCAGAATTGGGCTTTGACATTGGACCAACCTAGGTTTAATTAATATCGCATTAAATGTGTCTTTAGGGTTTATTTTCAGCCCATATCATTTGCCCCCAACTTCTAGGAAAACTGATCAGGTTTTCGTTGAAGTTATAATTTGTCCTTATCAAGACTTGGGGGTCTATCTCTTAACTGAGATTCATTATTACCTACCCTAGCTACGGGATTTTTGTTACACTAGTGTTTCACCTATATCGTTTTGAACGTAAAGTGTGGAGCGACCTACACATTTACGACGATTTGCCTTATTCGAGGCTAAACAAATGGTTTTGTGTCTTACGAAAAATTACTTGTAATTTTCTTGCACTTTTGAATTTTCCTTGTACTCACAGGTATTTTTCTTATTTATTCCTAATATTTTAGGAATTTTCTTGTACCCACAGGTATTTTTCTTATTTATTCCTAATATTTTAGAAATTTTCTTGTACCCACGGGTATTTAAATATGTCATTCATGAATTATCTGGTCTTATACGAGACTTAAAATAATTTATGAGACCCCAGCCCAACCCTAAGAAATTTAAAATTTTCGTAATTTTTTGTGTCGTCGGACAATTTTCTGAAAATATTTTTGAATATTTTAATCAAAAATATTAAATTTGTACAAACATGCATTTTATGGGATCATTTTGTAATTTTACCCACCAAGGCTCATTTTATAATTATGCAGGGACTGATTTGTCAATACTTGAATCTTAGGAGTTGATTTGTAATTTTACAAACAACAGGGGCATTTTTGTAGATTTGTAAACTGTAGGGACCTTTCTGTCAGGTTATAAAGTATAGGGGCCATTCTACATGGTCTTCAGAACGTGGATGGCCTAATTGCATTTTTGCCATAAAATATTAACCTGGTCGAAATCGACCAGGTTTGTGGTCGACTTAAACGTCTTTTGAGCAGTCTGGTCGACAGGTTTTAGACCAGAATTCCTGCTCATTTTCGAGCAGGATTGTGGTCGATGTATTTTTTATTCTCCACTTCTTCTCTTCTTTTCTCTTTTTTTTTTAATATTATTATTGAATAATAATATTTGTTTTATCCGAATTTTGGATAATTTCGATCCCCAAATCGGAGGTGTCCCACTCGGATAAAATTTCACTCGAATCGGATTTTATATTATTATTTTTTGAAAATAATAATAATTTTTTCATAATTTTGGAGGGGCCATCAGCCCTAATATTTTCGTAAATTTAGATTGTTTTTTTGGCCTTGTGGCTCCCAAATCTTACAAAATTCGTCCTAAATTGAGGTCATTCATGACTCCAAGCTCATATAAATTTTCATTAAATATATATCCTATTTTTTGTGCAACATGCGTAGAAATAATTTTATAAATTATTCTCATTTTTTTATCGGATGTCCCCGAAGGGAAAATTATTCTCATTTTTCAAAATATATTTATTTCAAAAATGCTTCCTGACCTTTTAGACCAAGAATCCTGATCCCGTAGACCAGGATTCTGGATTCTGATCGAATTATGGGTGTTTTGCGCATCCTAATCAATGGATTTTCGATCGGGGATCCTTACCCCTTAGACCAGGAATCCTGATCTCTCAGATCAGGATTCTGGTATTGGCTTCAAATGCGGTCTGGTCGATGGCTTTTCGACCTTGATCCTGGCCGAATTTCGATCAGGATTCTGGTCGAATTAATGGCCATTTTTACATTCTGATCGTAGCAATTTCGATCAAGAATCCTAACCTCTTAGGTCGGGAATCCTGACCCTTAAACCTGGAATTCTGACCTTTAGACTAGGAATCCTGACCTCTCAGATCAGGATTCTGGTCGAATTATGGGCTTCAAATGCGGTCTGGTCGATGGCTTTTTGAAAGGCATATGTTTAACCTCTTTGTATTTCGAGGATTCAACTCAACTTAAACAAGATTGTAGTAGTAAATAGTATATAGACTGTCGCAAGGAATCTCAGATCGTATTATTTGTCAGAGTAAAAAGATCATTAAGGTCAATCTACGGACTTGAGGAATTACTACATTGAAAGAAGCTCAGACATCTGTTCAAGCCTCAGTGGAGTATTCGTTAAGAAGTGGATTCATTTAAAGTGACAGAGATTTCAAAAGTTACAGAGACAGTACAGAAGATTGAAGAGAGAGAAGAGAAAAGAAAAGGAACCACATCATAGAGTCAAAAATAAAGAAAAGCCGTTGGAGTTAGTCGCTCATGAACCAGACCGTGCATAGAGCGTCAGCAGAAAAATCAGTGGTAATTCTTTATTATTTTCAGTGGTTCAAAGAGTTGAATTAATTATCTAAGTGATTTAAATTAATTCTCCTTTAATTGATGTAAATCATTTTAGTTGATTTAATTAATAAATTAATTCTGAAAGAATTAATTTATTTATTAAATTAATTATTGTATTAATTAAATCTGAATTAGTTAGTTAATCATTAAATAATTAAACTATTAAAGTGGGCTCAAGTTGTTTAATCAAAAGAATAGAAGTGGGCTGCATGAATTGTCTTTGTGGGCTGTGTTACTTAATTTGACAAGCAAAGCTGGTAGGCTGAGTGTTTTGATTTGGTGGGCTTGGTTATTTGATGGGCCGAATGGATTTAACAAAGCCGAAGATGGAAAACAATTTGGTTGTGTTAATTGATAAACTGTTATGTAATAATTGGATGACTTTTGGCTTTTAAATTTCCTCTATTAATATTGAGACTCTTGACCATTCATTGTACTTATAACTTACCATTCATTGTACTTGTAACTTAAGACTCTTGGCTCTACAAATTCATGTAACCTACAAGCCTATAAATAGGCATCATTCTTAAGCTTGTAGATACACAATTTTCTTTCAATAAAATCTATTGTTTCTCTCCTCTAAATACTCTTTATATTATAATTCTTATCACGTTATCAGCACGAGTAATAAATCGAAGAAAGTGCAGCAAGGTCACGATACAACAACTTGTCTTGATATACAAGGGTATTAAAAATTTATATAAGGTGGCAGAAGCACACCATTTCTACTCTCGTAAGTTTAACATATTTGATTGTCTATCTAAGTTTATCCATTGTTGTCAAATACACATGTTTGTATTATGAATTAAGATGTTATAGAAAGACTGTACTAGACAATCATTTCTTGGTGCAGTGTTTATTACGTTATAATTTGTATTGGTACATGAAGATGGTAGTATAAAGTTACATGTGAAATAGTAGAAATTAATATTGAATAAAATGATTGTGGATAAATACCTAGACTACATGTGGAGGTGTGTGCATGCATGTGTGTTTGTAGTAAGTATAGATATTCGATTATGGGTAGCATCCTTTGTGTCCAAAAGTGCTACATTAAAGGTATGCATTTTGTACATGTTTAATTATTTGCTTGAAGCTTACTTGCTTAATAAAGATGCACATGATACTGCTATTTAGGCATAATTCAAATTCTATGTTACTAATAAAATTTATAGCACTTATTAGGTGTACAATGTTATAGCATGTTTTTCTCTAAACCCGCGACTTAAAATGATTTAAATTGGTTAGCAGTAAGATATGTTGATATCATGTAAGTAGTACATGTGTGGTAGATGGTTTGATGTAACTAGTTATTCTAAATCGTTGCATGCCTAATGAGGATAAAATATTGATTTCTTATTTTGATATAACTTGCTTAATTTATACTTGATTTTCTAAACACCACATGTTATTATCAAATTTACTTTTATATTATTTCCGTTGTATCATATTTCATA
This sequence comes from Saposhnikovia divaricata, assembly GCA_036435485.1. Lineage (NCBI taxonomy): Eukaryota > Viridiplantae > Streptophyta > Magnoliopsida > Apiales > Apiaceae > Saposhnikovia > Saposhnikovia divaricata. The sequence continues at coordinate 91,600,775 of CM071596.1, forward strand.
TATGCATCATAATATTTTTTTTTCTTTTTTTTCATGTGCTTGTATATTGATTTTAATTAGAATTGTGTTTTAGTGATAATGTCGAATCTTACGAAACTTGAATTCAATGCACTTGATGTCACCGGCAAAAATTATTTGACATGGATCCTGGATGCCGAAATTCATTTGAGTGCTATGGGTCTTGGTGACACCATAAAAGAGGGAAATAAAACCTCCGAACAAGATAAGGCAAAAGCTATGATATTTCTTCGCCATCACCTTGATGAAGGTCTAAAAACTGAATATTTAACTATTAAAGATCCATCAATTCTTTGGAAGGATCTCAAAGAAAGATATGACCATCAAAAAACGGTGATACTCCCAAAAGCTCGCTATGATTGGCTACACTTGCGATTGCAAGATTATAAAAGTGTGAGCGAGTATAACTCTGCCATGTTTAAAATTACATCTCAATTGAAATTATGTGGCGAGAATATCACCGATAAAGATATGTTGGAAAAAACATATTCCACTTTCCATGCCAATAATATGCTCCTACAACAGCAATATCGTGAACGTGGATTCACAAAATATTCTGAGCTGATTTCTGTATTGCTTCTTGCTGAGGAAAACAATGAACTTTTGTTAAAAAGTCATCAAGCACGTCCAACTGGCTCAACACCATTCCCTGAAGTGAATGCGGTGAATAACAATGAATATGGAGATAATAAGCCATTTGGACGTGGGCGTGGTCGTGGATATGGACGTGGACGTGGACGTGCCCGCGGTCGTAATTTTGGGCATGGTCGAGGACATAATCATCAAAATTTCACCAACTTTAAAAGGAAGCCTCACCACCAGAAGTGGACAAAAAAGGAAGAGAAACCCGAGGGAAGTACAATGGTGAAAAGGGTTGAAAGTGTTTGTAGTCGTTGTGGAATGAAAGGTCATTGGAGACGTACATGTCGTACCTCCAAGCACTTTGCTGACCTTTATCAAGCCTCTTTGAAAAATGTTGAAACTAATTTTGCTGAACAAAATGATCCCTTGGGAATTGCTCATCTTGAAGCACACCTTAGTGGTGCAGATCCAGTTAATCCTTCGGGACTCACTCACATGGAAGTTGGTGATTTCTTTGAAGATGGGAATGATGAGATGGCCAAATCTGGTGGTGGCAATAATTAGACCATATAGGAAAACTTTGCTTTTGCTTATTGAATATTTCATATTCCTGTTCGAACTCTATAATGATTAATGACTTTGCTTTATGCATTCTATATAATTATCTTTTAGCATGAATGAGTTGTTTTGGATATTATTCTAATCTTCATTCATATATTTGTTTTGTGAAGAATTATGGCTAGTAATATCTCATTATGTGCTAGGAAAGATGAAGAATCGTTTTGTTTGGCGGATAGTGCAACAACACATACAATTTTGAGAAAGAAAGAATATTTTCGCATCTCATATTAGCTAAAGCTAATGTACATACAATGGCTATCATATTGAAACAACAAACGAAAATGATGATGAATATTTATGTATCACGTCTATAGTCTCTGGGAGGAAACAAATAATAGAAAAACTTCCCTCTTATAAATCTGGATTATATTATACCTTTATTAATCCAGTAGAGACACACATGATAATGAGTCAAAAATTTGCAAACCCGGAAAATTTTCTTATGTGGCATGATCGTTTAGGTCATCCGGGTTCAACAATGATGCGAAGAATTATTGAAAATTCAAATGGACATCCTCTAAAGAATAAGATTGTTCCATTGTCCAAAGATTTTTCTTGTGTTGCTTGCTTTCAAGGAAAACTAATAACAAAGCCATCGCATGTGAAAGTTGCGATTGAGTGTCCATCATTTTTGGAACGAATTCAAGGAGATATATGTGGACCTATTACACCATCAAGTGGACCATTTCAGTACTTTATGGTACTTATAGATGCATCAACACGTTGGTCGCATGTTAGTTTATTGTCCACTCGTAATGTTGCATTTGCAAGACTCCTTGCTCAAATAATTCGATTAAGGACACAATTCCCAGATCATGCAATTAAGAAAATTCGATTGGATAATGCAGGAGAATTTACTTCTCAGTCTTTTAATGATTATTGCATGTCAATTGGGATTGATGTGGAACATCCGGTTCCGCACACGCATACCCAAAATGGTTTAGCAGAATCTTTTATTAAGAGACTACAATTGATTGCTAGACCTTTGCTTATGAAAACAAAATTAGCAAATACTGCTTGGGGACATGCAATATTACATGCTGCATCACTTGTTCGTTTAAGACCGACTGCTTATCATAAATATTCCCCAATGCAGCTTGTAAATGGTCAAGAACCAAATATTTCTCACTTGAGAGTTTTTGGGTGTGTAGTTTATGTTCCGATATCTCCTCCCCAACGAACAAAAATAGGACCCCAAAGAAGATTAGGGGTATACGTTGGGTTTGACTCTCCCTCAATTATAAAATATTTGGAGCCCATGACTGGTGATTTATTTAAGGCAAGATTTGCCGACTGTCAGTTTGATGAGACAGTTTTTCCTGCATTAGGGGGAGATAAGTCAAAATTTGAAAAAGAAAGACAAGAAATTTTGTGGAATGCAGCATCTCTGTCTCATTATGATCCTCGCACAAATCAGTGTGAACTTGAAGTTCAAAAGATTATCCACCTACAAGAGGTTGCAAATAAATTGCCTGATTCATTTACCGATGTCAAGACAGTAACGAAGTCACATATACTGGCTGTCAATGTTCCTTGTAAAATAAAACTTCCTGATGAAGAAAATAAAGTCTTGCTAGCAAATGAGTCTAAAGCACGCCAGAAGCATGGTAGACCTATTGGATCCAAAGATAAAAATCCTAGAAAATCAAGGAAATTTGATAAACAAGCTGGTACATCAAATGACATCATTCCAAATGAAATAGAATTGATCACTGAAGAGACGTCTTCAAAGGATGATCAAACACCTGAAATTGAGGACAATGAAGAGATCTCGATAAATTATATCATTTCAGGAAAAAGGTGGAATAGAAAAGAAATTGTCATGGATGACATATTTGCATATGCAGCTGCACTTGACATTTATGAAGAAATCGAGGATCATGAACCTAGATCGATCTATGAATGTAAAAGAAGAAATGATTGGCCAAAATGGAAAGATGCTATTGAGGCAGAATTGAAATCACTTGAAAAACGTCAAGTATTTGGACCTATTGTCCAAACACCTGCAGGTGTGAAACCCGTTGGATATAGATGGGTATTTGTGCGCAAAAGAAATGAGAAAAATGAAGTTGTGAGATATAAGGCACGCCTTGTTGCACAAGGCTTCTCACAAAGACCGGGAATTGATTATGAAGCGACTTATTCCCCGGTAATGGATGCAACAACATTCAGATTCTTACTAAGTCTATCAATTTTAGAAGGGCTCCGAATGAATTTGATGGATGTTGTGACTGCTTACTTATATGGGTCACTTGATAATAACATTTACATGAAAATCCCCCATGGATTAAAAATACCTGAAGCATGTAGTTCAAGACCCCGAGAAATTTATTCAATTAAATTACAAAGATCATTGTATGGGTTAAAACAATCAGGTCGAATGTGGTATAATCGCCTCAGTGAGTACCTTTTGAAAAATGGATATGTTAATAATGTAATTTGTCCATGTGTTTTTATTAAAAGGACAAAAATGGGGTTTACTATAATTGCGGTTTATGTTGATGATCTAAACATCATTGGGACCCAAGACGAGCTTAATGAAACAATTGAATATTTGAAAAGAGAATTTGAAATGAAAGACTTGGGTAAAACAAAACTATGCCTTGGTTTTCAAGTCGAACATCTATCCAAAGGAATTTTTGTCCACCAGTCATCATATATTGAAAAGATCCTTAAGAGATTTATTATGGATAAAGCATATCCTGTAAGTACACCTATGGTTGTTCGCTCACTTGAAAAGAAAAAGGATCCATTCCGCCCAAGAGAAGAAGGAGAAGAACTTCTTGGTCCCGAAGTACCATATCTTAGTGCCATTGGTGCACTAATGTACCTTGCCAATTGTACACGACCTGATATTGCTTTTTCTGTTAATTTATTGGCAAGGCATAGTTCTGCTCCAACTCGAAGACATTGGACTGGTGTGAAACAAATTTTTAGATATCTTCGAGGTACAATGGATATGGGTTTGTTTTATTCTAAAGACTCAAAAGTAGAATTAGTTGGTTATGCAGATGCAGGTTATCGATCTGATCCCCATAAAGGTAGATCACAAATAGGTTATGTATTCACGTATGGTGATACCGCAATATCTTGGCGGTCTACAAAGCAAACACTTGCAGCAACTTCTTCGAATCATGCTGAATTATTAGCACTACATGAAGCTATTCGAGAATGCGTGTGGCTAAGGTCTTTGGTCCATCATATTCGAGAATCAGGTGGTCTTTCAGTCAATAAAGGAAGTCCTACTGTTTTATTCGAAGATAATGAAGCATGTATTACCCAAACTAGAGAAGGCTACATCAAAGGAGACAGGACAAAGCACATTGATCCAAAATTCTTCTTCACCCATGAACTTCAGCAAAGGGGAGAAATTGATGTCTGTCAGATCCGCTCATGTGATAATCCGACTGATTTATTCACAAAGGCACTTCCTACATCTCCCTTCGAGAAGTTGGTACACAAAATTGGAATGCGTAAACTTCGAGATTTATGATGATTTATATAGTCATGCTAAAATGAGGGGGAGACACTTCACTTTAATATATGTATAACACATGTACTCTTTTTCCTTCACTAGGGTTTTTCCCACAGGGTTTTTCCTAGTAAGGTTTTAACGAGGCATGGTGTTCGTACAAGTCATCCAGGGGGAGTGTTATGTAATAATTGGATGACTTTTGGCTTTTAACTTTCCTCCATTAATATTGAGACTCTTGACCATTCATTGTACTTGTAACTTACCATTCATTGTACTTGTAACTTAAGACTCTTGGCTCTACAAATTCATGTAACCTACAAGCCTATAAATAGGCATCATTCTTAAGCTTGTAGATACACAATTTTCTTTCAATAAAATCTATTGTTTCTCTCCTCTAAATACTCTTTATATTATAATTCTTATCATAAACAAATTAAACAAATCAATTGAATTTGTTAGAGTTGCTTGTCGGCAGAAGCACATGTACTAAAATAAACAATCAAATTGAGAAAAAGAAATGGTTGATTAAATTGAAAGTAAAAGGCTGAAGAAATGAAAAAATCAAAAGTTTAGGCAGATCAAGTGGTGTTCAAAAAGGCTTTCGGCTCACTCTCCGCAACGCGCGTGTTGCGCACGCGCCCGGGCCAAAAAGGAGAAATAGCCCGCGAGTGTCCTTCCTCCTCCGTCCTGAGAGTAGTCTTCGTCCAACAACTACAAGTCAGTTTGTTCACAAATCAATAATTCATCAATTGTCTTAACGACAATCTTAATGAAAGTCTTAATAGACTTAGTTGATTGTCTTAATAGTTTAAAAGAGGTCATAATGGAAAGTATTAATCAGCAAATGTCTTATTCACCTACAAAAGATCAACACTGGAGGCCAGAAGCATACAACAACATTTCATCAAAAACAAACAGATGTCAGCTCTCTTTCTCTCTCGTTTTATTCAAGAACAACAAGAGTTTATTTATTTTCTTTAAAATCAAGTTCGTTGCCTTTGTAATATTTGATCCGATAGAACTTGATCATTTGCTACTCTTGTGCTATTAGCGAGTTTTTACTCCAAATCTATATCTCGATTTTTATTAACAAATCTAGAAAAGTTCATGTCGAATTTTCTAATTTGTTTTTTTTATTGAGATATTGCTCTGTACTGTATTTGTAACAACCTCTCAAGTTTATTATAATTTTAACTTGAATTTTGTTTCATTTAAATTTCCGCATCAAATTTGTTATTGGATTAAATATAAAATCTATCCGAACAAATTTCGATAAAATAGTATTGTTTGTAGAAGTACTGTTTGTATTCAACGCCCCTTCTATAAACAGATTGGACCTAACACTTTTCGACCATGATCCTGGTCGAATTTCGATCAGGATCCTGGTCGAACTAAGGGCCGTTTTTACACTCCGGTCTTATGAATTTCAACCAGGATTCTTGGTTGATTTCGATCAGGATCCTGGTCGAATTATGAGTGATTTTAACCTTCTGGTCTTGTGAATTTCGACCAAGATTCTTGATCCATTAGACTAGAAATTCTGACTTGGGATCCTGACCCCTTAGATCAGGATTTCTGACCCCTTAGATCAGGGATCCTAACCCCTTAGTTCAGGATTTTGGACTTGGGATCCTGATCCCGTAAATCAGGAATCATGACCTCTTAGACCAGGAATCCTAACCCCGTAGATCAGGATTCTGGTCGAATTATGGGTATTTTCTTCACTCTGGTCGAAGGCTTTTCGATCAGGAATCCTGACCCCCTAGACCAGGATTTCTGACCCCGTAGATCAGGAATACTGACCCCTTAAATCAGGATTTTTGACTCCTTAGATTAGGAATCCGAAAATATTCATAACTTTTTACTCGTTACTCCGATTTGATTTTGTAATATATCGAATCGAATCTCATTCCGAGGTCTATCTTTTTGCGATAGTTTGCTGCTTATTGCTCGCATTTTTTGAGCCTTCAATTAAATGGAACGTGGATTATTCGAACCTTCAATTAGATGGAACATGGCCTATTTGAGCCTTCAATAAAATGGAACGTGGCCTATTCGAGCCTTCAATTGGATGGAACGGGGCCTCCACGAGCCTCATTTTTGAATTGTCATCCATTTCTGGCTACCAGGATTGGTGGAAGTCCATATCTTTGTATCACACTTTCCTACAGGAATTGTGTCATTTACTTGGTGGTTATCTTGGTTTGGAGTTTGGCCTTAGTCTATTTTATGAAGAATCAATTGCAACTATCAGGAACTTACTCTAGGCATTTGCCACTGGGAATGAACCAAGGACACTTATCCCCACATTGCCACTGGGAATGGGGGAACTTATGGTTTTCAACATTTCAGAGGATTGATCAACAATTACGTATTTTTGAAATCGATCATACATGTAACACCCCCAGATCCGGGATCCGGGATCCGGTTGTTACGGTCTCCAATTCTGTCCACAATACTTGGACTTACTTCAACATACAATAAATTACATCTCTATGACCCAACACAACAATATAAAACACACCCGTTATAGTCCCAGAGATGAAATCAGAGTAAAAACAAATTTTATTAAATGCATTATGAGTTTTTACAATCCAAAAGAATTTCAATATGAATACATACTCTTTGCCATCCATTTGCATAAGTCATACTAGACCATATACTTGGTACTGAAAGAATAAATCTATCCTACCAATAGCTTTCTCTTCGGCTCTGGTAGTATTATCGTCCTCGCCAGTGTCGAATGCGCCTTGTGTGAGTCATCTGGTCTAGCTGTTGTTGTGATATAATAATAAATCAAGGGTGAGCAATAGCCCACCAACAATAATATATAACTGAATGATAATATATAATAGTTCAAAAGTATCTTTCAAACTATATGCCATGCATTTATGGAAATGATGTCAGTATAATATGAACGATGAAGTTACAAGGTAACTCAAAATACATATATATAGGTGGGAATATCTGCTATGTCAAAGATAAGCCAGATATTATAATTTATCATAGAAGAGGAACTTGCAGGAAAATATTGCAATTCCAATTATGAATACTTTCCAATACTTCCAACAATGATAATGTTGCATAAAATACATGAATTTGAATGATGAACTTATGCTGGAGTATTCACCGCTCCCACTGCCAATCTTACGATGATCAGTCGCAGATTGTACAGCTCAATTTAGATTTACTACCGGTAGAAGGAAGAACTGACGGCTTTACTTGTCTACCGCCCTACTAGCTCTCCCCGGCCAATGGTTGGGCCAAAGGGGATGGACCGGCGCTACTCGGCCTCTTACACGACTCCAAGTTCGAAAAGAAATTCATGACTCTGAACGCAAAGTTCGTCTCCGTTTCCCCAAGTATAATACTTGTTGATAAGACTCCACAAAGTAGTAATATCTAGTTGGAAAGGAAAATTCAACATCATATCTCTCAAGCTGTTGCTTGTTAGAGGATACCATCTTGTTCCAATAATCTTACTCCTCGAATGATGAGAAGGTTACTCAAAGATTCAATTGATAAACAACAACTAAGTTGCGAGTGAAACGAATAGTTTTACAAGATTTATGACCGGGAAGTCACAAGATAAATAACATTGCTCAAGTAGGTTCCCCTATAATATGGAAGTTTGAGCGAGCATTTAAATCCTTTTAAGATAGATTTAAATGAAAAATAAAGAGTTGGGAACCTTTCCTTGATAAAATAGTCATAAAAAGACTCCGAAATATTTTACATAATATCTGGAGGTGAAAGATAACCTCCGAATAATATAAATCACTTTAAAATGAATTTAAAAGAATTAAAAAAAATATTCCAAGAATATTTATTAACTCAATAATAATTACGGAATATTATTAAATCATAATATTGCTCGTAAGTAATCCTCGAATGAATATATAAAATTATTTACTAAATAAATCACTCCTTAAATGAATATTCAAAATAATATTTATTAAATAATTAAACTCCAATAAATATTTAGAATAATATTCAATAAATAAGTCAAACCTTAAATGAATATTTGAAAATAATATTCATTAAATAAATAATCTTCTAAATGAATATCCAAATAATATTCATTTAGTAATCAAAACTTTAAAGGAATAATCGAAATAATATTCCTTACGTAAATAGAACTTCCAATGAATATTTTAAAATAATATTCATCAAGTACATAAAACCTTAAATGAATATTCGAAAGTAAGATTCATTTAATAAATAACATTTTAATGAATATCAAAATAATATTCATTAAGTAATCAACTCTAAATGAATATTCGAAACTAACATTCATTTAATATCTCTCGACTAAGATAATACTCGAATAACATTCCTCGAAATATTTCCATGTAATTGATACTTTATGGAAATATAAATAACGTTAAATAATAACAATCCTTAAAATAAATAATAATCTGCCGTTGGAATCCCTCCGGGTTTCCACGACTATCTATATCTCAAAATACCGACTCCCGGTCTATACTTAAGAATGAATATCATATGCCCTTCGCTAAGCGTCTTATCAAAACAATCCGGCTTATAACTGATAATTCGTATCTAGTCTATAAGCCAATATCAATTCAGGAAACAGGTATCATAATATAATTTGACAATAGGCATGCATGCTATGACATATGTAAAACGGCAATCACATGTATATATTATCACAACAACAGGTTCAAAGTTTTGAACACTTGCCTGGTAATCGGGTGTGGGTGGAGATAGCGTGTCCTGGGTCTGCTCGATGATCTATAAACAATCAGAACACTCGAGATTAACCACTTAACACGTTTTAAAAGTCTAAGTATAAACTTCACTTAAGTCGAAACACGTTTTCGAATTATCTCGTTATACACCTTTTAGTGTAACTCTTTTTATCACCGATATGATCCGACATTCATTCGTTATTAAGACATGTCATCATACCCACAGTTGGTATATACTCAAGTCGTATAAGTTTTAAAGTCGATTGATTACGAACCGAGATTATACCTCGAGTTTTATCATTCGTTTTCTAAGTGTTTTACAAAAGTTATAACCAAGCGGGTTTTTAGGGGTTCGTTCGCGTTTAACTTCGATTTAAACATTTTTATAAAATCGGAAAACGATCCGTTTGATATGTGGTTTCCTTTCATACCTTCCTTATGACCCCTAGTATTTATTTACAAATATTTGCCACTGACTTACGTATTTTACGAGGGTTCAATTTCAGTTACGAATTCTCGTTTACGGTTTCGAACTACTTTTAGTATATCGGCCATAACTCCTAAACCGTAAGTCCGTTTCACACGTTCTTTATATTAAAATGAAGCTTGGAACATTATCTATCTTATCATGGAAAAATAAAACCCCGGACAGTGAGTTCAAACTACTGTGATGCACAGTTTTTAAAGATTATCGAAAATCGGGCATTACGACGGCTATGTTTACATGATTTCGAAAGTTTTCACATCACCGTGAATCAATCAAGCACTACACCCCATCCATTCTAACACATGATAACATCATGACTAGTCTAAAAACATCTCATCTCAACCATCTCATGGATCACAATCCAAACAACAACCATAATCAACTAATAACATAGATCTAAGCATAACATAGCATACTAACACTAAATCATCCATAAAACACATAAAATCTCAAAATGATACCAAGGGTTTTTGAGCTTGTTACCTTCCTTAGAGAGTGATATAGCCTTATCAAACCTTGATCTATCCTTGTGTGACCTTAATCTAGCTAGATCAATCAAAAGAAACATAAAAATCAAAGGTTAGTTCATAAGAACACTATTCACCCTCCACTTTGTTGATTTTTTTTGAAAATGGAAACAAAGGAATTTGGGCTTGAAATTTCTAGAAGATTAGTTTCTTGAATTATAAGACTCATTTTAAAAGTTACAAGATCAAATGATGGTTGGAAGGTTGATTTCTCCTCTTGAATTAAGGAAGAAGCCGAATGGGGTAATAAGTGGGAGAATGGTGTTCTTGGCTTGCTTCTCTTGCTTTGTTGGTGATAAAATGAATTATTAATGATATGTGTAGATAATATCTATCATAAAGCTACTTTAATAAAGGTGGTTATGTCATGGATGAGGTATGTCAAGAGACAAGTGTTGGTTTTAGTGGATTGATGATGAAATGAGCTAAGTACTTGGTTTTGATTCTAAGTGTGCTAGTTGCTTAAGTAACTACTTGGTTGCTAGATATTTATCACTTGCACATGCATGTATCTTGCTTCCTCTTCTTGTTTCTTTGTCCGTTTATTGCTCAATTCATTGATCGTTCGGAGGAATAACTCATTCGTTTCTAGTTAGGGTTTTACCGAAATCCGTCTTAATATTTACACCATCATTTTCAATTCTCTTTAATAAATCTCGACTCCATATTCCTTAAATCCTTTCAATAATTCTTTAAGCCTTTCAGTGTCCAGGGAAATCTCGGGGAAAATAAAAGTGCTGTTTTTCAGAATCCGACAGCTTTTACATACACTTATTTTCCCCCTGGATCACTAATACGAACTCGGAAATCCGTTCCGAATACTTTTATATAGTGTCGTCTCATAATATTCTCATTTCCACCAAAACACTATTCATTCTTTATTCTTCCTTTATTCCCTATATTTATGACAATGTCCTTGTTCTTTCTCGGGCGTTCCTTAACCCTTTCACGGAACCACTGGACTAATCGTTATCGATCTGGATGACATGAGAATATTCTCCTGCTTGGAATTTCCATATCTTATTCCCATAGGAGATAGATTATTCTTAACTAAGTTGTCAACCATTAGCATTCTTCATGACATATAAGTATTTGAATCCATATCCATTCCATTCATTCATTAGAGCTGGTGACCTTGTTGTCGGAATCATTGTTCCTCATTTTATCAGTACTTAATAAAAAGTTTTAATTCTACCGAAAATTTAGGTTCTTACAGTCTCCCCTCCTTAAAAGGATTCCATCCCGGAATCAGGTAGAAGACAAGAGTCGTTTATCTGTCGTTTCACCTTTCAGCTTCCCGGTCGATTCTTAATCCCTTTCTCACCACCTCTACTGGTGCTACTATACGTACTTTATCCTTTTTCCATCAACTTGCTACTTTCGTACAAAACATTATCCGGGTTATGCGCTTACTCATTTTATCCTTATTGATACCTGCAGTAACATTGGTATCACTATCACACTACGAATTCGGAGGTAACCTCGCTCGCACTGTGCATTTCTTGATCGCTTTAATCTTCGCAATCTCGATCAATATAGAGATGTGGAAAGATTTTTTGAGAGATCGCTATGATCAATTGAACATTTGTTATATTGCATAGCTAGTACAGAAGGGGGCCAGCCTTTAGTACTTGACAAGCAGTTAAACAAGTTATGGTATTCAACTTAGACTTCTATCACATAGACAGATAGTCTTGTAGCAGTACCTCCCCTCCTTAAAGGGTTGTTCTTCTCAATTCATAGAGAAGATGAATAAGAGAGAAGATAAGAAAAGAATTCTAAAGGATTATAGAAAGTTTTCATGATTGTAAAATATCATACTCAGAATTTACCTCCGAATTATAGAGGTTCATCGAAGAAGAAAATAGTCATAATTATATCCAATACTATTTAATCGCAATCTCACGTGTCAACACATCTTGCTACTTTGTCCATTATTCTATGGACCTATACTCTGGTTCACCCTTAGCAACGCTCACTCCAGAAAATTCCTTCAACCTTTTAGGTTAAATCTTTGGTTTCCTGCTTGACACCATTGTTACTGACATTCCATGTCACGCTACTAGCTTTTTCATAACTATAATATTAACACTATCAGGTTGTCATCCTGAGAATTCATTAAAAACCCATTCATTAATCCATTCATAACATTCCTTGCTTCTTATTCCATAGTTGCTTTCCCAGCCTTTTCTTTATCAATCACATCCTTCTTATTATCTGATTCTTACTCACTTCTATTATTTACCTCCACCGTCATCTCTTTATTGAGATATCTTTTGCATTTGGTACCTCCTTATTGGTATCCCGTTACATTTACTCTATAATCATCACATTATTCTAATTTAAAACTTGCAAAATGAATCTAGCCGATTTCTTTAACTTAGACCCAATATAATCTTCTTCTGCCAAACTTGTTTCTCATCACTTATTCTTTTCTACCCGTGATTTTCCACAGGTTGTCTTTCGTAAGTCGGACTAGGTCGTATATCTACCTGCTCGTGCTCTTATCATCTATCGAGCATCTGCATTTTACTGGCATAGCCTTACCACAAGAAACACGTTACCACCATGCTATAAGCTTTGGGGGGTAAAACTGGCTCGAATGCCACCTTCCGAACACTTTTAAACTCTCAGGTGGCCTAATAAGTCTCGGATCAACTGCCCTTCTCTCCAAGTCTCATTAATTCTTTCTACGGGAATACATTTAGCATCATGAATCATCAACCTCATATTCTCTATCTTGTTTGCGCAGAAGTACACTAACACAAACTTGCTTGTCATTCATCAACATGCCATTTAGTTTATCAATAGCAGTACTTTCTTTATCTTTACGTTGTCATCTACTTTCTTAGAAGAATCACCATCGCTTGTTGTTTACGCAGTGCATTAATAGCTAATCCTACGGGTTTCAAATCCCTTAGGAGGACAAAGTAATCACTATTCCTTATCCATAAGGAACATTTCCTGAACTTGATGCAGATATTACATGAAGTAGATAAAATTGCAGAAGAGTTTCAAGCATCGCAGCTATATCAGGTTGATGAAACTATCACTCATGCAGCTTCCATAAAGACTGGAAACTTAATGGTTTACTTCGTCAATTTTGTATCATGGTCCTGGTTTGCCTCAAAACGAGACCTTCTAAGGTACGTAATATGCTTAAGACTCCATCAGGAATCGAATCTTTACTTAAACTATAATTACCTTCGATTCCTGCACAATCATCAAAAGGGATGTAAATTCCTCCACTCCGATATGACCTTCAAGGTCTTTCCAAATATCATTTTGTTTCTTCGATATGAACATTTGTAATTATTCCTTTATACTTAGACTGTCGGCCACCTCATTGGCCTTTTCTGATAAAAATAATTTCTTGTAATTCATGTTCTCTGGATACATTCCAACTCAAACTTTTCTACCTCATTCCCATCACTGTTGGGTGAAAGCATTCTCCCTTAAGCTCTGCTGAAGGAGAAAAAAATATTTATCGGTCTTTTTCCGTAAGTCATTGCTTCCACCTACCCGTGGGAACTTTATCACGTTTATTCCCAATCCTACTTAGGATACTTCTTTTCTTAGTTCTTTCCTTATCTTAGGATAATCTCAACCTTTATAGGTTCAGTCCATACTTCCTCAGGGTGTCATACATGCCTCATCTGGCATTATTGTTACTATGTCATACATTCCTTACCAAACTTCCATTTTGAAGTTCGGAATATTACCTTTTTCCTTGTAAGGTTTCTTAGGTCATCCTCGTCATTCCTCCTGTATTTTCTGGGTACAGGGTATATCAAAATGTCATTGATCAATACTCTAATAATTATATCTATGTCCTTTCCAGAACTCTTTTTAATAATCTTTACTGGTCATTGTTGCCTTAGCAAGTTCAACTCATATCATCTGAATTCATAATGTCGTTATTAGGGTTAATGCCATCCCTTGTGCATTCCCCAGGGTTTGTCTTAATTTATGGATATCCTATCCTTAATTCAACTGCCAAGGAATTCTTGCATCCTATACTTGGTAATCAAATCATGTATCCTTAATAAGGGTCTCTTTTCAATCATTCTCATTTGATAATCGATCGGTGGCTTAATGCTAACCTCTTCTTTCAGATAGCTAGTTGTCAGCCTATTTGACCTTCCTAAAGACAACTTATGTCTATCTGCTTTCTTACAGAACTTGGAAATGGTAGCAAGGATGTTTTGGAAGATATTGGTCGAGTTTAACGTGAATCTCTTAGTACTTATTGTTCTTCGCGAAGGTACTTGCCTCAGACAAAATTTCTACAGCATACTGTTCAATTTCTGACCATTTCTATACTCTCTTCATATACCTTCATTGTTTACTTTCCTCCGTCATAATATATTCATGGTATCATTATATCCTAACATCATACATCTCAAGTCATTATACTTCCATTTTTACTCGTAATCTTGGACAACCATATACACATGAGTCACTTTAGTACGGGTGACTCCATCCCAAAAAGGTCTAGTAAATTCCCCATCAAGACATGGGTTGCAAAGGGTTTAGTAGAAGATTCCTACGATCTCATTAATGTTTCTTTTATATCAGAAGCCCTTGCAGTCGGTGCTTACTTAGAAGCAACCCTGCTTTGTCCTTTCATTGCTGGTCTAGTCAATTGATAATCCTTTGTGACTTGGCCTCAACTGGCCACACTAAAATAAAATATATGATTTTAGGGGTTGGCTAATTAGCATTACTTTTCTAACAATTGTCGGCATAGTGCCTTTTTCTTTGATACCTTTCTACCTTTCCAAAACTTTACTAAGTCTTAATCGACTACTCGGCACCGTCTCCGGTCACCTTTCCTCTACTTTTATCTTTTCAACTATTCTTATCAATCCCGTGTGCCACACAAGCTTACCATTCCTGGAATAACAGCATTTTCATTTAAGTCAATCCCGGAATTCCTCAGTCCGGTTGGTTTCTTACTTACACTTCTTGTTTCCGTCCAATCTCAACTTCATCAATATATTTCTACAATCAATCATGATAATCGGGGTCTGTCCACTAACCCATATAGCGGCTACCTTACCCAATTCACGGGGTTCGCCCCAGTTTCTACTCTCTTCCATAGCGCTCTCTAATAATCCAAAAGACAAGGTTTGCCAAAATTCGTTGAAGTTCTTTCCAGAATCGGGGAAATTTTGATCAATCTATCCACCTACTGGTAACATTAAGGAGACCAGTTTCGAAACCTGAAGAATAGTTCTATGAACCTCCAAGCAGGTAGAACCATAAGCAGTCATAATTAATGAAATAATCGTCATCAGATTGGAAGTTTAACCACTGGAGAGGAACCAATTATATACATCCCTTAGAAGGGAATCAACAGTTTCAAACTGAAACCTGCCACAACGTCCTGATACCTATACGTCCTGATATTCAATATTACCAAATGTCAGTCTACCTCACTACTAGTCTCAGAACGAACATTACCGTCGGAGTTGGTTGTTCCACAAAATTGGCACTACTAAGGCCATCCGATCTGGTGGACCGTGCTGTCCGAATGCATCCGCAAGTACTTTGTCGTGATGCGCAAGCACACATCCTAATCCTTTATGCGAAGCATCATTGGAAGCACAAAGTCTCCCTTTTTCCATTAAACAATGTCAACTCTTGGTCATTACCAATTTCATCTTTTAGCTCCAGGAAGATTTTCTCACATTTCTCTATTTAACTGCTGATCGTATTACTTGATCCATTATAACTCCGCATCGGAGTAAACTTAAGGTAACTACTATAATCCATTCAAAGAAAAGAAAGAATTTAATATTCCTCTGAATCACATGCATCTAACGTTTCTGGTTCATCATTTCACTGAGTTGAAATAACCCTATACTCAGTCTCTGACAGTATCCTCATTACGAGTTCATCTTGACTCACTGGTCTTATCTTCCGGTAGGTTCTGAGATCATTGTCTTGCTTACTACTTCCTTATATAACTTTATCCAATCATGCTATCACTTCCCAATGACTTTACTTTCCAACTGATTCATTCATAAAATGAACATTTCCCTTAATAAAACCACATCATTAACCTCAATTTGGTTCCATAAATTATAACCTATGACATCTGCCTTCTCATGGCGAATTATTACTGACAATATTCATACTAATTCATTTATCAAATGATATGGCACTTACTGCCTCTTCTAAACTATTCCTAGGGACTCTGCTCCTCGTCTTATATCGATGCCTTTGATAATCATACATCATTCTAGCTCTTTCTTCGTTAATATGAAAGTCTCTGAGGATTCTCGTCTATTCCCGTATAAGATCTCAAGTAATTCTTCCAATCCGTCTTACTCGCTGGTACTACATCCAGTAGTCCGGCTACGAATCCAACACGAATCTTTAGTTCTCCTACTAGTAGCTTAGTTCTTTATGCTCACTTTTTTTAGCACCATATCTTAATCATCACAGTCTTTCTGGCTGCAGTCCTCATTCCTCGAGGGTAAGCTCCTTATCCTAACAGGATTTTCCTTATCTGCTGGAACCTCTTCTGGGTCTCCAGTAGGGTACTCTATTGAATTTACCCGCTGATCTTCAGCATATAATAAAGCATCATCGTACTGCTGCTCGTATGCCTCTAGATCTGTTGCCTTACTCGTCGATACGATATCGAGCTAAGTTACTATCATGATACTTAAGAGTTCCCATAAGGGTTTTATATGTCATCACTACATTAAGTAGTCCGACTATGAACTTGGCAAGCGTTCTTATTATATTAATGAATTTATTGTTTTAACGTCGCCTCATCTCTGGGGTTTATAATGTACGCTCTGATACCACTTCTGTAACACCCCCAGATCCGGGGTTCGGGATCTGGTTGTTACGGTCTCCAATTCTGTCCACAATACTTGGACTTACTTCAACATACAATAAATTACATCTTTATGACCCAACACAACAATATAAAACACACCCGTTATAGTCCCAGAGATGAAATCAGAGTAACAACCAAATTTTATTAAACGCATTATGAGTTCTTACAATCCAAAAGAATTTCAATATGAATACATACTCTTTGCCATCCATTTGCATAAGTCATAGTAGACCATATACTTGGTACTGAAAGAATAAATCTATCCTACCAATAGCTTTCTCTTCGGCTCTGGTAGTCTCATCGTCCTCGCCAGCGTCGAATGCGCCTTGTGCGAGTCATCTGGTCTAGCTGTTGTTGTGATATAATAATAAAGCAAGGGTGACCAATAGCCCACCAACAATAATATATAACTGAATGATAATATATAACAGTTCAAAAGTATCTTTCAAACCATATGCCATGCATTTATGGAAATGATGCCAGTATAATATGAACGATGAAGATACAAGGTAACTCAAAATGCATATATATTGGTGGGAATATCTGCTATGTAAAGATAAGCCAGATATTATCATTTATCATAGAAGAGGAACTTGCAGGAAAATATTGCAATTCCAATTATGAATACTTTCCAATACTGCCAATAATGATAATGTTGCAGAAAATAAATGAATTTGAATGATGAACTTATGCTGGAGTATTCACCGCGCCCACTGCCAATCTTACGATGATCAGTCGCAGATTGTACAGCTCAATTTAGATTTACTACCGGTAGAAGGAAGAACTAACGGTTTTACTTGTCTACCGCCCTACTAGCTCTCCCCGGCCAACGATTGGGCCAAAGGGGATGGATCGGCGCTACTCGGCCTCTTACACGACTCCAAGTTCGAAAAGAAATTCATGACTCCGAACGCAAAGTTCGTCCACCTTTCCCCAAGTATAATACTTGTTGATAAGACTCCACAAAATAGTCGTATCTAGTTGCAAAGGAAAATTCAACATCATATCTCTCAAGCTGCTGCTTGTTAGAGGATACCATCTTGTTCCAATAATCTTACCCCTCGAATGATGAGAAGGTTACTCAAAGATTCAATTGATAAACAGCAACTAAGTTGCGAGTGAAACGAATAGTTTTACAAGATTTACGACCGAGAAGTTACAAGATAAATAACATTTCTCAAGTAGGTTCCCCTATAATATGGAAGTTTGAGCGAGCATTTAAATCCTTTTAAGATAGATTAAAATGAAAAAATAAAGAGTTGGGAACCTTTCCTTGATAAATTAGTCATAAAAAGACTCCGAAATATTTTACATAATATTTGGAGGTGAAAGATAACCTCTGAATAATATAAATCATTTTAAAAAGAATTTAAAAGAATTAAATAAATATTCCAAGAATATTTATTAACTCAATAATAATTACGGAATATTATTAAATCATAATATTGCTCGTAAGTAATCCTCGAATGAATATATAAAATTATTTACTAAATAAATCCCTCCTTAAAATATTATTTAGAATAATATTCAATAAATAAGTCAAACCTTAAATGAATATTTGGAAATAATATTCATTAAATAAATAATCTTCTAAATGAATATCCAAATAATATTCATTTAGTAATCAAAACTTTAAAGGAATAATCGAAATAATATTCCTTAAGTAAATAGAACTTCCAATGAATATTTTAAAATAATATTCATCAAGTACATAAAACCTTAAATGAATATTCGAAAGTAATATTCATTTAATAAATAACATTCTAATGAATATCAAAATAATATTCATTAAATAATCAACTCTAAATGAATATTCGAAACTAACATTCATTTAATATCTCATGACTGGGATAATACTCGAATAACATTCCTCGAAATATTTCCAAGTAATTGATACTTTATGGAAATATAAATAACGTTAAATAATAACATTCCTTAAAATAAATAATAATCTGCCGTTGGAATCCCTCCGGGTTTCCACGACTATCTATATCTCAAAATACCGACTCCTTGTCTATACTTAAGAATGAATATCATATGCCCTTCGCTAAGGGTCTTATCAAAACAATCCGACTTATAACTGATAATTCGTATCTAGTCTATAAGCCAATATTAATTCAGGGAACAGGTATCATAATATAATTTGACAATAGGCATGCATGCTATGGCATATGTAAAACGGCAATCACATATATATATTATCACAACAACAGGTTCAAAGTTTTGAACACTTGCCTGGTAATCGGGTGTGGGTGGAGATAGCGTGTCCTGGGTCTGCTCGATGATCTATAAACAATCTGAACACTCGAGGTTAACCACTTAACACGTTTTAAAAGTCTAAGTATAAACTTCACTTAAGTCGAAACACGTTTTCGAATTATCTCGTTATACACCTTTTAGTGTAACTCTTTTTATCACCGATATGATCCGACATTCATTCGTTATTAAGACATGTCATCATACCCACACTTGGTATATACTCAAGTCGTATAAGTTTTAAAGTCGATTGATTACGAACCGAGATTATACCTCAAGTTTTATTGTTCGTTTTTAAGTGTTTTACCAAAGTTATAACCAAGCGGGTTTTTAGGGGTTCGTTCGCGTTTAACTTCGATTCAAACATTTTTATAAAATCGGAAAACGATCCGTTTGATATGTGGTTTCCTTTCACACCTTCCTTATGACCCCTAGTATTTATTTACCAAGATTCTCCACTGACTTACATAATTTACGAGGGTTCAATTTCAGTTACGAATTCTCGTTTACGGTTTCGAACTACTTTTATTATATCGGCCATAACTCCTAAACCGTAAGTCTGTTTCACACGTTCTTTATATCAAAACGAAGCTTGGAACATCTATCTTATCATGGCAAAATAAAACCCTGGACAGTGAGTTCAAACTACGGTGATGCACGGTTTTTAAAGATTACCGAAAATCGGGCATTACGACGGCTATGTTTACATGATTTCCAAAGTTTTCACATCACCGTGAATCAATAAAGCACTACACCCCATCCATTCTAACACATGATAACATCATGACTAGTCTAACAACATCTCATCTCAACCATCTCATGGATCACAATCCAAACAACAACCATAATCAACTAATAACATAGATCTAAGCATAACATAGCATACTAACACTAAATCATCCATAAAACTCATAAAATCTCAAAATGATACCAAGGGTTTTTGAGCTTTTTACCTTCCTTAGAGAGTGATATAGCCTTATCAAGCCTTGATCTATCCTTGTGTGACCTTAAGCTAGCTAGATCAATCAAAAGAAACATAAAAATCAAAGGTTAGTTCATAAGAACACTATTCACCCTCCACTTTGTTGATTTTTTTTGAAAATGGAAACAAAGGAATTTGGGCTTGAAATTTCTAGGAGATTAGTTTCTTGAATTATAGGACTCACCTTAAAAATTACAAGATCAAATGATGGTTGGAAGGTTGATTTCTCCTCTTGAATTAAGGAAGAAGCCGAATGGGGTAATAAGTGGGAGAATGGTGTTCTTGGCTTGCTTCTCTTGCTTTGTTGGTGATAAAATGAATTATTAATGATGTGTGTAGATAATATCTATCATAAAGCTACTTTAATAAAGGTGGTTATGTCATGGATGAGGTATTTCAAGAGACAAGTGTTGGTATTGATGATGAAATGAGCTAAGTACTTGGTTTTGATTCTAAGTGTGCTAGTTGCTTAAGTAACTACTTGGTTTCTAGATATTTATCACTTGCACATGCATGTATCTTGCTTCCTCTGCTTGTTTCTTTGTCCATTTATTGCTCAATTCATTGATCGTTCGGAGGAATAACTCATTCGTTTCTAGTTAGGGTTTTACCAGAATCCGTCTTAATATTTACACCATCATTTTCAATTCTCTTTAATAAATCTCGACTCCATATTCCTTAAATCATTTAAATAATTCTCTAAGCCTTTCAGTGTCCACGGAAATCTTGGGGAAAATAAAAGTGCTATTTTTCAGAATCCGACAGCTTTTACATACACTTATTTTTCCCCTGGCTCACTAATACGAACTCGGAAATCCGTTCCGAATACTTCTATATAGTGTCGTCTCATAATATTCTCATTTCCACCAAAACACTATTCATTCTTTATTCTTCCTTTATTCCCTATATTTAAGACAATGTCCTTGTTCTTTCTCGGGCGTTCCTTAACCCTTTCACGGAACCACTGGACTAATCGTTATCGATCTGGATGACATGAGAATATTCTCCTGCTTGGAATTTCCATATCTTATTCCCCTAGGAGATAGATTATTCTTACCTAAGTTGTCAACCATTAGCATTCTTCATGACATATAAGTATTTGAATCCATATCCATTCCATTCATTCATTAGAGCTGGTGACCTTGTTGTCGAAATCATTGTTCCTTATTTTATCAGTACTTAATAAAAAGTTTTAATTCTACCGAAAATTTGGGTTCTTACAATACATAACTCTTGGCATCAGCCATCAGGTCTGGCTATTAGAATCTCAATCGGGTCATCTTATGGGTAAGGGTCCTGCCCCCCGAGTGCTTCTTACAAATTTCCTCATGGATTTCTTTCGGGGCTAACTTCACGTTTTGAGGCCCTAGTGTACTAACTGACAACTTCCGTGCCTCAAAGGCATTGTCGGGTAACTAACCGGTTTCCTGGTGAGCTTTTGTAGGATCTATCCAATAGCTTTCCACACCTGCAGGTGTTATCAGCTTTTCTATCATTGCTTCGGGTCTTTAAGACTTGGAAGTGAAAACTTCTATAAAATTCTCTAACTCTGAGGAGGCAAACTTGGGTAGGACATCAGCCTTTACGTTTTCCACACCTGCAGGTGTTATCAGCTTTTCTATCATTGCTTCGGGTCTTCAATACTTGGAAGTGAAAACTTCTATAAAATTCTCTAACTCTGAGGAGGCAAACTTGGGTAGGACATCAGCCTTTACGTTTTCCTCCCTCTGGATGAACTTCATGTAACACTCATTGAATTGAGTCAAGTTTTCAAGTATTTTGTCACGGTTCCGGCCCTGGCCTCGAACTCATACCATTCACTTTTGGTACTACCAATCTTGAGTCTCCACAAACTTTAAGGTTTTGACCCTCGGGGCTCTGGCCAAACCAAGTATGGCTATCACGGCTTTGCATTCAACCTCATTGTTTGTTGTTCGGAAATAATAAACCCATCGGGGTATGTTCTCACTTAATTTTGTTTTGGATTCTTCATCAAAATTGATCCATACCCCTTGAGTACCGCTTCTGGATTCTCCTTCTCTAATCCTTTGCCCTTCTGGGGTGATCCATACCCCTTGAGTACCGCTTCTAGATTCTCCTTCTCTAATCCTTTGCCCTCCTGGGGTACTACCTCCTGCCCCCCTGACTTCTTGGTTGTCAATGGTGTATTCAACCACGAAGCCAGCGAGTGCTTGGGTATTTATTGTGGTTACTCTATCTCATAGAAGACCTTTCTTACGTAACAGATGGGTTTTCGAACCTTGTCTTCCTCTTTCACGAGGATGACACTCAAAGTCGTATCAAATATAGCCAAGTGTAGATATAGTAACTTTCCATAATTCAGATATGTTAACACGTGGAGGTTCCGTTTCAAGGATTGCTCTGCCCTTATCGCGGTTGGCCTCAATTTCCATGCTTGGAGACCGTCAAACCCAAAAATTTTCCTGATCCTATGCTGAAGGTGCATTAAGTCAGATTCAATATCATCTTTTGATGCCTTAACACCTCAAATGCCTAATGAAAATGCTCAATGTATTGTGCCTTATCGAGGCTCTTGATTAACATGTCATTTACATGGACTTCCATAGTCTTCCCAATAGGATGCTCAAAGATTTTATTCATCAATTTTCCATACGTCGCCCCTTTGGGATGTCAATTTTATGCACTTTGATTTGGTTGTAACCACTGAATCCTAACATTTCATGACCAGCTGTTGCGTTGGTCAATATATCGTTCCTTGGTAGGGGGAAGTAGTCACTGAGAAATGCATCATTCATATCATTGAAGTCTACACACATCCTTTATTCTCCATTGGCTTTCCTGCCTCTGGGAAGCAAAGTTTCTTTTCTTTTGTTTCATCATCTCCCTATTCGGGTGGACGTCTAGTTTACGTAATCAATTGGGGATCGACCCTTGGCATATCAGCTACTGTCCAGGAAAACACAGCACCGTCCTCATGTAGGAACACACACAATTTGCCCTTCAAGGGCTCATTCAGCAATGCCGTACGTGGGTAACTTTTCAGGTTCTTCAAAAACTAGGGGAGTGGATATCTTCTTGGACATCCATGTCTATAATTGGGAGGACCTGCCCCCCGACTTCATCAGGCCTCAAGGTGGCCGGATAGCAATGCTCTCTCTTTTCTTCATCAACTATATTCCTTGTAGGAAATTTGATCATCAGGTCTTAGCTTGAGGCAACAACATTAGGCCTATCCTCCTAAGAATAACATTGTAAGCGGTATATGCTTTAACCATCAAAAGGTTCAATATCTGAGTGGCCTACCTAGGCTCCCATACTATTATCGTGGATAGCCGAATAGTTCCTCCAACTCTCGACTCAACTCTATTGAACCCACAGATGGGCATGGTGGAGGGGATCAATTGAGAATCATTGTATCACATCTTCGAGAATGCATCATAAAATGAGATATCCACTGAAGTCCCATTGTCTACCGAGACTTCTTTCACTTGCGAGTTGCCTATCACAGGTGTTGGGTTCCGAGGCATAAAACGCAGCGGATAAACGTAAATAAAACAATAAATTTTCGAAACCCAAACCAGGATCCATGTATAATTATGGACAGATTATGGAGATTACGAATCATACCTTTTAAAAGATCTTTACTTTCACGAACTCAAAGGAGATCCTAGCTCTCACGACTTGTGTCTACCTCTCGGAAAACACCTCTATGGTATCCACACGAACACCTTCAAGAATGACTCACGAACTTGACTGCGGAATGGATGTACTAGCCTCCTTATTGATGATTCGATTTCTGCCTTTTCTTGCTGCCTTCTCTAGGGTTTTTCACAAAAACATGAACCACTCTTAACCTATCATTATCTATTTATAATGACTGGTTAATAGGCCCTCAACAGCAAAAGCCCAACCCTTTTAGGTATAGGATTAAATAATAAAACGAAATTCTATTATTTAATTAATAACTAAGTCACACTTAATTATTATGGGCAGAAATACTCCTCTAATTCGAATTTATATATTATCTCAATTACTTAAGTCTCACTTAATTAACATAATAAAATTCAAATAATCACCAATTAATTTAAATCCATAATTTAAATTAATTATTCCTTTATGTGTTCAATGTGTGTGACCCTATAGGTTATTATTTAATTGGCAATAATTTTATTCTCCAATAAAACCATAAACAATGAGCGGTATCTACTAATACATCATTGCTACCCAATTAAACAATAATTAAATCGTGATTCGATAAAACCTTTCGTGATTAATGTTTTCGTGTAATATAATCCCTTTAACCAAATATTATAGATTAAACTCGAGGCATGTGTTTAGTCATCCTCTTCAACATTTAATCCTGGTTTACTTGATCCATGAGTAGACTATTAAAAACAAATCATTATTTGAGCACGGCCATGCATTTTATAGTCTCACTCAATCAAGATGCCAATAATATCTCTCCTAATTCTAGAAGGGTTAAATCCTTTATCTATCATTCATATTTCTCATGCGACTCATGATATATCCGATGTCCATTTTTATCATCACCCGGTCAAAGGTAACTTTTAATGTAGTCAAAGAATATTAATCCTCGTATAGAAATATAATGATCTCAAGTCAAAGGATCATTACACCATTATCACTGTGAGTCTTTCTTATGACTTTATTAAACATGAAGAATCTCACTGTGGATCTGTCCAGTACCATGTACTCCTACATGTACCTATGTATTGACTTTAGTATCTCCATACTTATAACCAATGAGATGTGGTTATCTGTCAAACAACATACTAGTCTATTTATGTATTATTATTGTCCTATAATAATAATACTCGACTAGGGACCTTTTAAGAATATGATATATTATATAATCTCACGTTCAAGTCATGTACTTAAACTATATAATGTGTATCATGATTCTAAGGATATTTATTATGCTAACAAATATATCGCAGTAATTAAAGTCATAATAAATACGTTTATTGAATGATCAAATGACATAAAGGTTTATTCAAAGAAATAATGTATTGCCTCTAGGGCACCTACACTAACAATCTCCCACTTGCACTAGAGCCAATCACCCATGGAACTAGTATGACCATCGTGCTTCTGCTGCGACAAGCCTTTGGTCAGTGGGTCTGCAATGTTATCATTTGTGTGCACTTTACATATGTGTATGTCACCCCTTTCATTAATCTCTCGAATAAGGTGAAATCTCCTTAGTATATGTTTGGATCGGGAGTGTGATCTAGGTTCTTTAGCCTGTGCAATGGCTCCATTATTATCGCAGTATAGATCAATGGGATCTACGATCGATGGAACCACTCCCAAATCAGTAATGAATTTTTGAATCCAAACAGCCTCCTTAGCTGCTTCACAAGCTACAATGTACTCAGCTTCCATTGTAGAATCAGCTACCGTTTCTTGCTTTGAACTCTTCCAGCTTACAGCACCTCCGTTTAGACAAAACCAGAATATGATACAGTATCATCCCTGTCTGTTTGGAAACTTGCATCGGTGTAACCTTTTACAACCAGTTTCTCCTCTCCTCCATACACCATGAATGAATCTTTAGTCCTTTTCAGGTACTTTAGAATATTCTTGACTTCCGTCCAGTGACCTTCACCTGGATTAGACTGGTATCTGCTCATCATGCTCAAAGCATACGAAACATCTGGGTGAGTACATACCATTGCATACATGATAGATCCAATTACTGATGCATATGGAACCTTACTCATGTGATCCTTCTCATCCAATGTTTTCGGACACTGGTCTTTAGAGATCGTTATCCCTTGAGACACGGGGACATATCCCCTTTTTGCATTTTGCATACTAAAATGATGCAAAACCTTATCAATGTATGTGCTCTGACTTAGACCGATCATCCTTCTAGATCTATCTCTATAGATCCTCATTCCTAGAATGTAGGTTGCCTCTCCTAAGTCTTTCATAGAGAATTTGCTCCCTAACCAAGTCTTAACAGCCTTTAGAGAAGGTATGTCATTCCCCATTAGTAGTATATCATCAACATATAGTACTATGAATGCCACATGGCTCCCACTAACCTTCCTGTAAACATAAGGTTCATCTTTGTTTTGAACAAAGCCATACTCTTTGACTGTTTCATCAAAACGAATATTCCATCTCTTAGATGCTTGCTTCAATCCATGAATGGATCGACGTAATTCACATACCTTGCCAACATTCCTTGGATCGACAAAACCTTCAGGTTGTGTCATGTACACATCCTCTTCAAGGCTTCCATTAAGGAAGGCTCTTTTGACATCCATTTGCCAGATTTCATAATCATGGAATGCTGCAATGGCAAGCAAAATCCTTATGGACTTGACCATAGCCACTGGTGAGAAAGTTTCATCATAGTCAATACCATGAATTTGTTTCAAACCTTTTGCTACCAGCCTTGCTTTATAGGTCTGAACATTTCCATCCATGTCAGTTTTCTTCTTGAAAACCCATTTGCACCCTACAGGTTTTACCCCTTCAGGTGGATCAACCAAAGTCCATACTTGGTTTTCGTACATGGAATCCATCTCGGATTTCATGGCTTTAAGCCATCTCTTAGAGTCTAGACTGTTCAGAGCATCTTGGTATGTAATAGGCTCATCTTCATCTATGAGCATCCTTTTCAAGGCTTCCATTAAGGAAGGCTATTTTGACATCTATTTGCCAGATTTCATAATCATGGAATACTGCAATGGCAAGCAAAATCCTTATGGACTTGACCATAGCCACTGTGAGAAAGTTTAATCATAGTCAATACCATGAATTTGTTTGAAACCTTTTGCTACCAGCCTTGCTTTATAGGTCTGAACATTTCTATCCATGTCAGTTTTCTTCTTGAAAACCCATTTTCACTCTACGGGTTTTACCCCTTCAGGTGGATCAACCAAAGTCCATACTAGGTTTTTGTACATGGAATCCATCTCGGATTTCATGGCTTCAAGCTATCTCTTAGAGTCTGGACTGTTCATAGCATCTTGGTATGTAAGAGGCTCATCTTCATCTATGAGCATCCTCTTCAAGGCTTCCATTAAGGAAGGCTATTTTGACATCTATTTGCCAGATTTCATAATCATGGAATACTGCAATGGCAAGCAAAATCCTTATGGACTTGACCATAGCCACTGTGAGAAAGTTTAATCATAGTCAATACCATGAATTTGTTTGAAACCTTTTGCTACCAGCCTTGCTTTATAGGTCTGAACATTTCTATCCATGTCAGTTTTCTTCTTGAAAACCCATTTTCACCTTACGGGTTTTACCCCTTCAGGTGGATCAACCAAAGTCAATACTTGGTTTTCGTACATGGAATCCATCTCGGATTTCATGGCTTCAAGCTATCTCTTAGAGTCTAGACTGTTCATAGCATCTTGGTATGTAAGAGGCTCATCTTCATCTATGAGCATCAAATCACCACATTGAGTCAAGAGAAATCCATATCTCTCTTGCTCATGGCGAATTTTACCAGATCTACGAACAACCTGTGTTTGTTGAGCATTATCATCATCCTGCTCTTGTTCCACTTCAGGTTCAATGTTGTTTTGTGATTCTCGGTCTTCATCGAGATCTATAGTTCTCCCACTATTTCTTTTAGAAACAAAATCTCTTTCCATGAAGACAGCATCTCGAGCAATAAACACTTTCTGCTCAGAAGGACTATAAAAGTAATACGCCTTTGTTTCTTTAGGGTATTCCACAAAATTGCACTCTTCGGATTTAGGTCCAAGCTTGTCAGATACTTGACGTTTCACAAACGCCTTGCATCCCCAAACTTTCATAAAGCTCATGCCTGACCTTTCTCCTCCCATATCTCATATGGAGTCTTTTGAACCTTCTTAGTAGGAACATGGTTAAGTGTGAAAGCCGCTGTTTCTAGAGCATAACCCCAGAAACTTATTGGAAGATCTGCATGACTCATCATCGATCGCACCATCACTACATCGTATATGGCCTGTTGCAACACCGACATGTATAAGTGTTACACAAAGTGTTACAATAGACACAAAACTTGGTAGTCTATTGCAATATTTTTTATAGTGTTGCAAGAAATACCAAAAGTGTTGCAAGAAAAATGATAATTTTGAAATTTTATAACAATTGCAACACTTTTCGCACTTTACAAAAAGTGTTACAATACACCACCGAAAAATTCTAATTTTTTGTTAGCGGGCTTGCCACAATAAGCGGGACATTCTAATTTTGGGTTCCCGGGCTTGCCAAATTTATTTCGTGCCAAAGACTAATATTACACATAATTAATGTTTTATTACATAAAACAAACAGATCTCATCTCTCTCATCTCTCTCTCACTCCTCTCTCCTTCACTCTCTCGACCTCACACGATCTCGACCACCAGCCTCTTTCTCCCTCTCTCATCTCTCTCACTCATCTCTCTCACTTATCTCTTACACCTATCTCAAGCTCCTAATTCAAACCGCAAAACCCCAAATCGATTACATTAGTGGACTGTGGAGATTCAATTAGAACTTTAATTCAAGGTAAATTCCCATATTTTTTCGATTATGTTAGATTATACATGGATATATGTGTATGCATGTGAAAATCTTTGGATTATATGTTTAATTTTATATGTTCATAATTTTTGTGCGATTAAAACTAGTATTATATGTTGATTATTTGTTCAATTTGTGTATGTGAGCTAGTAGTCTTCTTTATATGTTAATTAACACCATTCAGTTTTTATATGTTAATTTTTTGGTAATTGTTTGTTAATTTTGACATGATTTTATGTCAATTTTTGCATGTTGCATCCTTTGTCAGTTTTATATGCTTATAATTTCTGATTTGATTGTTTGATTTTTATCTTCTTTGTGGTATTTTGTTACCAGAAGAATAATTCATACTAGATAATGCTTATTGAATACAGAGTATGCTTATAATCTTTGGTTTTTATGAGATTGGTTTAATGGCAGAACTAATTTTAAACATATAATGATAGACTTATTTTTTAAGGGGTCAAAATACATGTGGAATTGGTAAAAATTAGTGCTTTGTTCAGTAGAGAGTGTGATTTTACTGAGATTTCGTAGGTATGTTATTTTTCGTAGGTATTTTCAGAAACTCATGTAGAAATAGTTGAAACCTCAACAGGTAATTGTAGGTTTTCTCGATATATTCTTGAATCAGATTTTGTGTTGAATTAGTACTTAAGTGTTTTGTACCACTTTTAGGAGGCAACAAGCGTAGAGGACCAAACCGAATGAATAATGTTTACACAAGGAGGCCTGATGAGAAGAAGGTTATTAAGTTGAATTGCGAGTTCCAGGCTGTGGCTGACACTGACAAAGACTTGTCTGAATATAAAAACTTTTTGGGGACATTGGCTAGGCAGTCTGTCCCACTTGATCTCGTCAATTGGCACAAATTTCCAAAACAACAGAAGGAGGAACTATGGAATTTTGTTAAGGTAACCTCAAAATATTGTAGACCTTTTTTGTGATCTCTATTCTTTTTATTGTCTTTAGGATTAAGTAAGAGTAATTAATAGGTCAGTAGTATGTCAGTCACATGTAAATGCCACTAATAATTTTAACTAATTTTATTAGACAAAATATGATATTCCCGAGGAAGAAAGAACCTATACTTTACGCACTATTGGTGCTTTGTGGAGGTTGCACAAGAGACGGATTAAGAAAGACCATTATCTCAAATATGATAATCATGAAGACAGGCTAAAAAATAGGCCCCCTGTCATTTCGAACGAAGAATTCAAGGCTCTACTCAAGTATTGGGCGGATGAAGACGTTAAGGTATATTGACTAATATATCAATCCGTTAGCTAGTACTTTTTCACAATTTTTTTTTTCAAAATTGTTGTAAGTTATTTTATATTATGTGCACTTTATTTAATGGTCAGGATCTAGCTAAGAGAAATGCAGAGAATCGTCAGTTGGTAGAAGCGCACACTGCTGGTCGTAAAAGTTTTACGCAGATTGGAGGGGGCATAGTATGTCCAGCTTTTATTTAAAAGATGCTTTCATTTTCTAATGTGTTTATTACCACTTCTATACTTGCTTTAATTTTCTAATTATGTCACTCTGCATAATTTTGGCAGAAAGCAGAAAAGAAGATAGATCCTAAAATGCTAGCTCCGAAAGACGATATTTATGACAAAACTCGTAAACGGAAGCCAGGACGCGTATATAAGGTAAGATGCAAGCATTTCATTTTTTTAGTCCTTTTTATCTATTCAATTTTTTCCTTTAAAGGTAGACTTTCTTTTCAGTTTTAATGTCTTGTATTTTTTTTAATCATGCTTTTTCATAGACTGCAACTGTTGAAGCTGGCAGTGGGGGCGAACAAGTCAAAAAACCAAAACATGGACCAAATTGGCTTTTAGGAAGATCTGGAAAATGCAGAAAAATGATGACAGCTCAGCAGCCAAAACTTTGTACTTCCAGTAGTACTCCTGATATTGATGATCTGAAAAAGTCTTTAAGGGAGGAAATCATGGCTGAAATGCAGGAGATGGTAGATAAAAGGGTGTGTGAGAAAATGTCAAAGGTAGTAGCAAAATTGGGAGAAATCAATCCAGATTTTAAGTACCTTGATGTCGAAGAGTTATGTATTGCATCTGGTGACGAAAGTGAGGAAGGCAGTGATCATGAGCAGCAGGATGATCGCGCTGATGACAATGCTCAAGAGGCCGATGACGAAAATGATGATTGACGATCAGTGCATAAGTATTGCTTTCTATATGCGTGCTTTTGGTGTAGTAACATTAACTATTTAGACTACGCAGAGTGACGTACTTTTGGTACGTGTAAGTCGACTCGTGTGTGTTTCAACTTTAGACTATGCGTTTAATGTTTGGCCTTCTTTATTGACGTGTTTGTTGGACATTAATGAAATGTCATTTCTGGTTTGGTTGGACATTAATGAAATGTCATTTCTGGTTTGGTATATGCTTTCATGCATGGATATTGAAATTTCAAACAGGACATTGCAATGTGAACTAATAAAAATGTTGCAAAAAAGTGTTGCTAATAAAATTTTAAAAGTATTACAATAGTAATTAAAATGTTGCAGAGAAATGTTGCAAAAATATCAAAAAGTATTGCAAAAGGTTCCAAAATGTTGCATATAAATGTTGCAAAAAAACTAAAAGTATTGCAAAATGCATAATAATGTTGCAAAAATATGTTGCAATAAACTCACTTTGTAACATTTTTAAGTCAATTAATGTTGCAAAAAAGTGTTGCATTCGTCTGTTGTAACATATTTAAAATGTTGCTAAAACATGCAAAAGTGTTACAACAAACTACACCAAACTCTTTTTGTAATACTTTGAAAAGCGTTGCAATAAACACAAAAAGCGTTGCTACAGAAGGCTGTTACCATGCCGGCAAATGCAACACTGACTTTTAGCAAAAGTGTTGCATAAACAGGTATTGTAACACTTTTGGAGCCTAATGATACACTTTTTCAGTGTTGCAACAGGCCATATTCCTTGTACATGTCCAACAAGGTGCGATTTCTCCTCTCTGAAACTCCATTCCATTGAGGTGTGCCTGGCGGAGTGAGTTGTGATACAATACCACACTCCTTTAAATACTCTTTAAATTCGGTGCTTAAGTATTCACCCCCACGATCGGATCGTAAGATCTTAATACTTGCATCACCGCCAATTTGCTTCTCTACTTCAGCCTTGTATTCTTTGAACTTTTCAAAAGAATCGGATTTGTTCTTCATAAGATATACATATCCATATCTACTGAAATCATCAGTAAATGTTATGAAGTAGTAGTATCCTCCTCTAGCCATCACACGCATTGGGCCACATACATCACTATGTATTAGCTCCAGGCGTTGAGTGGTCCTTTGACCTTTACCAGTGAAAGGGGCTTTAGTCATCTTACCAAGCAAACAAGATTCGCATTCTTGGTATGATTCAAAATCAAACTTATCCAAATATCCATCCTTATGTAATTTGGATATGCGTTTTTCATTTATATGGCCTAGACGACAATGCCAGAGGTATGTTTGATTTGAGTCATTAACTTTAAGTCGTTTGTTTTCTATATTACAGACAGGAGTATCTAAATCAAGAACATATAAACCATTAAACAAACGCGCAACACCATAGGTTAAATCATTCAAAGCAAAAGAGCAACTGTTGTTCTTTATTGTAAACGAAAAACCTTTCTTGTCCAAACAAGAAACAAAAATAATGTTTCTGCGAATCGCTCAAGTTCTAAAACTAGCCCAGATGGCAAAGATAAATAATAAGTTCCTACAACTAAAGCAGCAACTCTTGCTCCATTGCCTACTCGTAGGTCCACTTCTCCCTTAGCCAAAGTCCTACTTCTCTGCAGTTCCTGCACATTTATAAAAATGTGAGAAGCGCATCCAGTATCCAATACCCAAGATGTAGAAGTAGACAGATTGACTTCTATATCATAAATACCAGATCCAAAAATCTGAACAGCCTTCATTTTCTTTAGATCCTCCAAGTAAACAGGACAGTTTCTCTTACAGTGACCAGTTTTCTTACAGTAGTGACATTCACCCTTAGCAACCCCACCTTTAGGCTTTAAAGCCTGTTTGGGACCTGACTTTGGCTTGGGTGTAGAACCAGATCCAGTCTTCTTCTCACCCTTCCACTTGCCTTTCCCTTTGGCCTTACCTTTATTGCCCACCATCAGTATGGGAGCGGGTTCAGCTATCTTCATGTTGGTCTCATATGTTCTCAACATATTCAACAATTCAGTAGGTGTTTTGTCAAAATTCATTCATATTGTAGTTCACAACAAACTGAGTGAATTTGTTATTCAAAGAATTCATGATTAGGTCAATACCAGTTTCCGCAGCAATCGGGAAACCCAAAGTAGCAAGGTACTCAATGTAACCAATCATCTTCAGAACATGTGGGCCAACTGGTTCACTTGCCCCTTGTTTGCAATTAAAGAGTGACTTACTCGTGTTGAACCTTTCTTGATGAGTTTGGCTTGCAAACATGCTTTGCAAGTGCTCATTGATAGTATATGCATCCATATGCACATGCTGTCTTTGAAGCTCAGCACTCATAGTTGCCAACATAAGACATGCAATATCATTTGCATCATTCTCATCCCTTGCGTGGGCCGCTATTTCCTCAGCAGTAGCGCCCTCGGGAAGGGGACCTGGCGGAGGGATATCAATGCAATGAAGCTTACGCTCCTGCCTGAGGACAATCCTCAAATTCCTCTGCCATTCTAGGAAGTTGTTTCCTCCTGTCAGCTTGTCCTTCTCAAGGACTGATCGTACAAATATTGTGTGTGTTGTTTGCCATTTCTACAATGATAAAAGCACAAAATAAACATTAGATTGTCTGAATTTATAAATTATTATGTTCAAATGATTATGATATATATTCATAATATATCTCCCACTATTTTTATCAAATCAATAGCCCTTACTATTAATTCGGAAAGTATATCCCATAAATCTTTCTAGTGAGCCAAGATCCATATTTCGTCATGTCCTAAGTCAACCACTGGTAGTCCTTAAAACATGATTATTTAGGTAGACAACAGTTGTCAATTATATCATATATAATTTTTGGATAGTTCGGTGATCAATGATTGATCTTATCTATCAAATAGATTTTCAACCAAACTCTATGCTTCTAAGTTCATAATAGTTGAATATAACCGTTTATTTCCACCATATTATGATGACTCAGTTAAGTTAGACCCAATGATACAACGGCTGAATATAACCGTTTATATTCGTCGCATCTCACCACGATAGACAGGAGTCCCCTGCCATTGACAGCCCTTCCCCGTATCGATCTAGGATTCGATGAGTGTTCATCATTGGAAAGCATCTGATTAAAACTTAATATTTTGTTAAGGGGTTTAGAATTAAAAAAACAACCATGATCCCATCATAAAGAGATTCCCAATTTTTTCCTTGAATTAAATACTTCAAATCAATATTCACCAATAGTTTGATTTCCAGGTTGTTGGAGGAGTCACAAGTGGCCTCGCTTAATACCCAACTTCCTTACAGGTAAAACCCGTTTTTGACAAAATCTCCCCATATTGAAATAATTGAAAATTCGTATTTAATTCTGTGTTTCATAAACACAGAAATCTCATGATCGTTATGTTTAATTTTAAAATCTCGAATCGTTACATATTTTAACTTGTTTAAGCAGGCATGGCATGGGTGATGTATCTAATACATACATGATTAATCTAATCAAACATGCATCTTTATCTCTACACATACATTATATATCGCATACATTCATATATCTGTAAAGTGCAGTAAGTAAACGTGCTTGGTTATGGCCTTTATCCTAAATGATCCTTTTCAAGCTAATGAAAGGATCAAGGTCAATCTATGGTGGATAAATATAAATACAATTACAAGTCCTCATTCTTTTCTTTCTTCTTGGTTGCTTCTCCTCATTGATCGTCCTTCAATCTTCAAGTACATTACATTGAATAATTGAATACAACCTATACTAATGTACTTACATAATAAAACTTGAGTTACATTCGAGGTTAAAACAAGTACAAGAATGAAGAAAATGACATGCAAGTCGTATTTATAAAACCACAAACCATTAAACTAAGGGTCTTAAGGCCATAACCAGCACCATGCTCAAATAAACAATTAAGAACATATAAACAAGCACTGCGGGGTCCGGGGCGGCAGCCCCGAGCGGGGTCCGGGGGCGGCACCCCCTGGCGGTGGTCGAGCTCATATCTTAACAAAAAATCATATCTTTTAGCCTCTTCCGCCACTGCATCAAATACAGTTCTGGAAGCATGTATCATATACATTCAAATCGTATCCCAGTTTACAGATCGTGTCCATACACAATCTGTCCAACAGTTTATATCACTGTATAAACTAGAGAACATGCATAACATACAAAAATTGTATACTTATCAGTCATGACAGATTGTAAACATGTTTGTATCATTATATCATAATATTCAACATAACAGAATCATATATGAACGACATAACATATTATAATCGACATATCTCATAACTATTTCATGGTAGATTCATATAACATGCATACATGCATCGAATACAGTAAACACGTAACCAAATCAGTCCCTTATACACGTAGCTCTGATGCCATTGTTGGGTTCCGAGGCATAAAACACAGCGGATAAACGTAAATAAAACAATAAATTTTCGAAACCCAAACCAGGATCCATGTATAATTATGGACAGATTATGGAGATTACGAATCATACCTTTTAAAAGAGCTTTACTTTCACGAACTCAACGGAGATCCTAGCTTTCACGACTTGTGTCTACCTCTCAGAAAACACCTCTATGGTATCCACACGAACACCTTCAAGAACGACTCACGAACTTTACTGCGGAATGGATGTACTAGCCTCCTTATTGATGATTCGATTTATGCCTTTTCTTGCTGCCTTCTCTAGAGTTTTTCACAAAAACGTGAACCACTCTTGACCTATCATTATCTATTTATAATGACTGGTTAATAGGCCCTCAACAGCAAAAGCCCAACCCTTTTAGGTATAGGATTAAATAATAAAACGAAATTCTATTATTTAATTAATAACTAAGTCACACTTAATTATTATGGGCAGAAATACTCCTCTAATTCGAATTTATATATTATCTCAATTAATTAAGTCTCACTTAATTAGCATAATAAAATTCAAATAATCACCAATTAATTTAAATCCATAATTTAAATTAATTATTCCTTTAAGTGCTCAATGTGTGTGACCCTATAGGCTATTATTTAATTGGAAATAATTTTATTCTCCAATAAAACTATAAACAATGAGCGGTATCTAGTAATACATCATTGCTACCCAATTAAACAATAATTAAATCGTGATTCGATAAAACCTTTCGTGATTAATGTTTCCGTGTAATATAATCCCTTTAAGCAAATATTATAAATTAAACTCGAGGCATGTGTTTAGTCATCCTCTTCAACATTTAATCCGGGTTTACTTGATCCATGAGTAGACTATTAAAAACAAATCATTATTTGAGCACGACCATGCATTTTATAGTCTCACTCAATCAAGATGCCAATAATATCTCTCCTAATTCTAGGAGGGTTAAATCCTTTATCTATCATTCATATTTCTCATGCGACTTATGATATACCCGATGTCCAGTTTTATCATCACCCGGTCAAAGGTAACTTTTAATGTAGTCAAAGTATATTAATCCTCGTATAGAAATATAATGATCTCAAGTCAAAGGATCATTACACCATTATCACTGTGAGTCTTTCTTATGACTTTATTAAACATGAAGAATCTCACTGTGGGTCTATCCAGTACCATGTACTCTTACATGTACCTATGTATTGACTTTAGTATCTCCATACTTATAACCAATGAGATGTGGTTATCTGTCAAACAACATACTAGTCTATTTATGTATTATTATTGTCC
Source organism: Saposhnikovia divaricata (assembly GCA_036435485.1). NCBI lineage: Eukaryota > Viridiplantae > Streptophyta > Magnoliopsida > Apiales > Apiaceae > Saposhnikovia > Saposhnikovia divaricata. Next base: position 91,637,715 of record CM071596.1, read on the forward strand.
AATAATAATAATACTCGACCAGGGACCTTTTAAGAATATGATATATTATATAATCTCAAGTTCAAGTCATGTACTTAAACTATATAATGTGTATCATGATTCTAAGGACATTTATTATGCTAACAAATATATCGCAGTAATTAAAGTCATAATAAATACGTTTATTGAATGATCAAATGACATAAAGGTTTATTGAAAGAAACAATGTATTGCCTCTAGGGCACCTACACTAACAACAGGTGTTATGACCAGTGGGTCATCATGTAGGCACTTCACCCCTTCCAAGTGAGAATCATCAAAGGCAATTGCCATTTTGGTATTTACTTGCTATGGAGCTTCTCCTATGATTTGCATAACTCATCGAGCGTAATCTTTATGAGAACTCCTTATATTCCTGACCGTTGTCGGGCCTTCAAAAATCATGTTTATCACCGGCCCCCGTGGCTATGGATTGCTATCTCGATCGCCATCATTCCTTCCTTCCATAATCTCTTTTTCATAATCCTGCTTTTGGTTAACCTATCGGCCATCCTTGGTGAACTTATTCAACTTTTCTCCTTGGATCGGAAACTTGATATTGTGTTTCAGCTGTCTATAATCGTGAGAGTTATTCTCCAATGGCTTATGGAATCGACAATATTGGTTCTTTTTTTCTTCTCGGGATTAGCCCTTAGTGGCTTCAGCCATCAGAGATCCTTGTGTTTCTCAATGTCCATCAGGATTTGGGTCTTGGGAGTATACAAACATGCATAGCTAGTGAACCTCGGTCCTTGATTGCTCTTCTTCTAGGTAGAGTCAGAGTCTTTGCTTATTCGAGGATACCTATCCTTAACCTCCTAATTGTGACCACCTTCGCTTTTTGTTATTACCTCCATTTCCTCCAACAGGGGTTGAGGCTTCCATTACACTTTCCTATACCTTGATAGCTACTCTATCATCCAAGTTCGGGACCTTCAAGGCTTTCTTGGTGATTCGGTTCATGTAATCCCCCAAGGATTCATTCTTTCCTTGTTCCACATTCATGGGGATGTAAAACGTTTCTTATAAAGTCTTTATCAATGAACGGGATGAAAAATGCCCTTTTTAGTCCTTTAAAGGAGCCAATTGCGTTCGGGAACAACCGACTATACCATCGTTATGTCATGCCCCCTAGGGTTTGAGGGAACGCCCTTTACTTGATTACGTCAATTACAGGTTAAAATTAATATTGCATTGGAGGATGTCCTCACATGATTAGTGGAATCTCCTTCCCCATTACACACCTTGATGGTGGTCGTCTTGAATTTCCTTGAGATATGAGCATCCATTATCTTACTGGTGAAGGATGTGAATGGATCATCATGATCTCCTAGAGGCATCGAGTCATCAAAATCAGCCCTTTGTGTATCAACCCTTCTCATCTTTGGGGTATCACTTGATTTAATAACATAGGGGATCCTAGCCCTTGGGGGCTGCCTAGCCTGTTGTATTTCCAAATCTTACTTCATTTTTCGGATATGCGCTTCCTTTGGATCCAATCCTAAAGTCTTGGGAGCTAATCCTTTGGATCAACGGGGCTAAGAAGGCCCTGACCCTCCTTCGAGCTCCTTGCCTGGTTCTCCTTCTGAGATAGTTATCTTCATTAGTGGATGATGAATCGCCAACAGTAAAGGGTCCGGAAATCATGTTTATCACCGGCCCCCGTGGCTATGGATTGCTATCTCGATCGCCATCATTCCTTCCTTCCAAAATCTCTTTTTCATAATCCTGCTTTTGGTTACCCTATCGGCCATCCTTGGTGAACTTATTCAACTTTTCTCCTTGGATCGGAAACTTGATATTGTGTTTCAGCTGTCTATAATCGTGAGAGTTATTCTCCAATGGCTTATGGAATCGACAATATTGGTTCTTTTTTTCTTCTCGGGATTAGCCCTTAGTGGCTTCAGCCATCAGAGATCCTTGTGTTTCTCAATGTCCATCAGGATTTGGGTCTTGGGAGTATACAAACATGCATAGCTGGTGAACCTCGGTCCTTGATTGCTCTTCTTCTAGGTAGAGTCAGAGTCTTTGCTTATTCGAGGATACCTATCCTTAACCTCCTAATTGTGACCACCTTCGCTTCTTGTTATTACCTCCATTTCCTCCAACAGGGGTTGAGGCTTCCATTACACTTTCCTCTACCTTGATAGCTACTCTATCATCCAAGTTCGGGACCTTCAAGGCTTTCTTGGTGATTCGGTTCATGTAATCCCCCAAGGATTCATTCTTTCCTTGTTCCACATTCATGGGGATGTAAAACGTTTATTATAAAGTCTTTATCAATGAACGGGATGAAAAATGCCCTTTTTAGTCCTTTAAAGGAGCCAATTGCGTTCGGGAACAACCGACTATACCATCGTTATGTCATGCCCCCTAGGGTTTGAGGGAACGCCCTTTACTTGATTACGTCAATTACAGGTTAAAATTAATAGTGCATTGGAGGATGTCCTCACATGATTAGTGGAATCTCCTTCCCCATTACACACCTTGATGGTGGTCATCTTGAATTTCCTTGAGATATGAGCATCCATTATCTTACTGGTGAAGGATGTGAATGGATCATCATGATCTCCTACAGGCATCGAGTCATCAAGATCAGCCCTTTGTGTATCAACCCTTCTCATCTTTGGGGTATCACTTGATTTAATAACATAGGGGATCCTAGCCCTTGGGGGCTGCCTAGCCTGTTGTATTTCCAAATCTTACTTCATTTTTCGGATATGCGCTTCCTTTGGATCCAATCCTAAAGTCTTGGGAGCTAATCCTTTGGATCAACGGGGCTAAGAAGGTCCTGACCCTCCTTCGAGCTCCTTGCCTGGTTCTCCTTCTGAGATAGTTATCTTCATTAGTGGATGATGAATCGCCAACAGTAAAGGGTCCGGAAATCATGTTTATCACCGGCCCCCGTGGCTATGGATTGCTATCTCGATCGCCATCATTCCTTCCTTCCATAATCTCTTTTTCATAATCCTACTTTTGGTTACCCTATCGGCCATCCTTGGTGAACTTATTCAACTTTTCTCCTTGGATCGGAAACTTGATATTGTGTTTCAGCTGTCTATAATTGTGAGAGTTATTCTCCAATGGCTTATGGAATCGACAATATTGGTTCTTTTTTTCTTCTCGGGATTAGCCCTTAGTGGCTTCAGCCATCAGAGATCCTTGTGTTTCTCAATGTCCATCAGGATTTGGGTCTTGGGAGTATACAAACATGCATAGCTGGTGAACCTCGGTCCTTGATTGCTCTTCTTCTAGGTAGAGTCAGAGTCTTTGCTCATTCGAGGATACCTATCCTTAACCTCCTAATTGTGACCACCTTCGCTTTTTGTTATTACCTCCATTTCCTCCAACAGGGGTTGAGGCTTCCATTACACTTTCCTCTACCTTGATAGCTACTCTATCATCCAAGTTCGGGACCTTCAAGGCTTTCTTGGTGATTCGGTTCATGTAATCCCCCAAGGATTCATTCTTTCCTTGTTCCACATTCATGGGGATGTAAAACGTTTCTTATAAAGTCTTTATCAATGAACGGGATGAAAAATGCCCCTTTTAGTCCATTAAAGGAGCCAATTGCGTTCGGGAACAACCGACTATACCATCGTTATGTCACGCCCCCTAGGGTTTGAGGGAACGCCCTTTACTTGATTACGTCAATTACAGGTTAAAATTAATAGTGCATTGGAGGATGTCCTCACATGATTAGTGGAATCTCCTTCCCCATTACACACCTTGATGGTGGTCGTCTTGAATTTCCTTGAGATATGAGCATCCATTATCTTACTGGTGAAGGATGTGAATGGATCATCATGATCTCCTAGAGGCATCGAGTCATCAAGATCAGCCCTTTGTGTATCAACCCTTCTCATCTTTGGGGTATCACTTGATTTAATAACATAGGGGATCCTAGCCCTTGGGGGCTGCCTAGCCTGTTGTATTTCCAAATCTTACTTCATTTTTCGGATATGCGCTTCCTTTGGATCCAATCCTAAAGTCTTGGGAGCTAATCCTTTGGATCAACGGGGCTAAGAAGGCCCTGACCCTCCTTCGAGCTCCTTGCCTGGTTCTCCTTCTGAGATAGTTATCTTCATTAGTGGATGATGAATCGCCAACAGTAAAGGGTCCGGAAATCATGTTTATCACCGGCCCCCGTGGCTATGGATTGCTATCTCGATCGCCATCATTCCTTCCTTCCATAATCTCTTTTTCATAATCCTACTTTTGGTTACCCTATCGGCCATCCTTGGTGAACTTATTCAACTTTTCTCCTTTGATCGGAAACTTGATATTGTGTTTCAGCTGTCTATAATCGTGAGAGTTATTCTCCAATGGCTTATGGAATCGACAATATTGGTTCTTTTTTTCTTCTCGGGATTAGCCCTTAGTGGCTTCAGCCATCAGAGATCCTTGTGTTTCTCAATGTCCATCAGGATTTGGGTCTTGGGAGTATACAAACATGCATAGCTGGTGAACCTCGGTCCTTGATTGCTCTTCTTCTAGGTAGAGTCAGAGTCTTTGCTTATTCGAGGATACCTATCCTTAACCTCCTAATTGTGACCACCTTCGCTTTTTGTTATTACCTCCATTTCCTCCAACAGGGGTTGAGGCTTCCATTACACTTTCCTCTACCTTGATAGCTACTCTATCATCCAAGTTCGGGACCTTCAAGGCTTTCTTGGTGATTCGGTTCATGTAATCCCCCAAGGATTCATTCTTTCCTTGTTCCACATTCATGGGGATGTAAAACGTTTCTTATAAAGTCTTTATCAATGAACGGGATGAAAAATGCCCTTTTTAGTCCTTTAAAGGAGCCAATTGCGTTCGGGAACAACCGACCATACCATCGTTATGTCATGCCCCCTAGGGTTTGAGGGAACGCCCTTTACTTGATTACGTCAATTACAGGTTAAAATTAATAGTGCATTGGAGGATGTCCTCACATGATTAGTGGAATCTCCTTCCCCATTACACACCTTGATGGTGGTCGTCTTGAATTTCCTTGAGATGTGAGCATCCATTATCTTACTGGTGAAGGATGTGAATGGATCATCATGATCTCCTAGAGGCATCGAGTCATCAAGATCAGCCCTTTGTGTATCAACCCTTCTCATCTTTGGGGTATCACTTGATTTAATAACATAGGGGATCCTAGCCCTTGGGGGCTGCCTAGCCTGTTGTATTTCCAAATCTTACTTCATTTTTCAGATATGCGCTTCCTTTGGATCCAATCCTAAAGTCTTGGGAGCTAATCCTTTGGATCAACGGGGCTAAGAAGGCCCTGACCCTCCTTCGAGCTCCTTGCCTGGTTCTCCTTCTGAGATAGTTATCTTCATTAGTGGATGATGAATCGCCAACAGTAAAGGGTCCGGAAATCATGTTTATCACCGGCCCCCGTGGCTATGGATTGCTATCTTGATCGCCATCATTCCTTCCTTCCATAATCTCTTTTTCATAATCCTGCTTTTGGTTACCCTATCGGCCATCCTTGGTGAACTTATTCAACTTTTCTCCTTGGATCGGAAACTTGATATTGTGTTTCAGCTGTCTATAATCGTGAGAGTTATTCTCCAATGGCTTATGGAATCGACAATATTGGTTCTTTTTTTCTTCTCGGGATTAGCCCTTAGTGGCTTCAGCCATCAGAGATCCTTGTGTTTCTCAATGTCCATCAGGATTTGGGTCTTGGGAGTATACAAACATGCATAGCTGGTGAACCTCGGTCCTTGATTGCTCTTCTTCTAGGTAGAGTCAGAGTCTTTGCTTATTCGAGGATACCTATCCTTAACCTCCTAATTGTGACCACCTTCGCTTCTTGTTATTACCTCCATTTCCTCCAACAGGGGTTGAGGCTTCCATTACACTTTCCTCTACCTTGATAGCTACTCTATCATCCAAGTTCGGGACCTTCAAGGCTTTCTTGGTGATTCGGTTCATGTAATCCCCCAAGGATTCATTCTTTCCTTGTTCCACATTCATGGGGATGTAAAACGTTTCTTATAAAGTCTTTATCAATGAACGGGATGAAAAATACCCTTTTTAGTCCTTTAAAGGAGCCAATTGCGTTCGGGAACAACCGACTATACCATCGTTATGTCATGCCCCCTAGGGTTTGAGGGAACGCCCTTTGCTTGATTACGTCAATTACAGGTTAAAATTAATAGTGCATTGGAGGATCTCCTCACATGATTAGTGGAATCTCCTTCCCCATTACACACCTTGATGGTGGTCGTCTTGAATTTCCTTGAGATATGAGCATCCATTATCTTACTGGTGAAGGATGTGAATGGATCATCATGATCTCCTAGAGGCATCGAGTCATCAAGATCAGCCCTTTGTGTATCAACCCTTCTCATCTTTGGGGTATCACTTGATTTAATAACATAGGGGATCCTAGCCCTTGGGGGCTACCTAGCCTGTTTTATTTCCAAATCTTACTTCATTTTTCGGATATGCGCTTCCTTTGGATCCAATCCTAAAGTCTTGGGAGCTAATCCTTTGGATCAACGGGGCTAAGAAGGCCCTGACCCTCCTTCGAGCTCCTTGCCTGGTTCTCCTTCTGAGATAGTTATCTTCATTAGTGGATGATGAATCGCCAACAGTAAAGGGTCCGGAAAAATCACTACCCATTCATTGGCCTTCTTGGCCTTGAATGCATTGAGGCACGTATGCCTCGTGTTGCTGACCACTTCCACCATCGATGAGCGACATCCCATTGGTGGCAACCTAGGTTCATTGTGTAAAGCCAGAGATGGACATCACCATCAGGAGGGGATTCGTCCCTAAGTTCGTTGAACCCACGCTGGCTGCTACGGATTAGTAATTTATGCCCTCAAATCCTTTCTTCTTTGGCCTAAAGAGCCGTTCCTTGAGTCCCTCGGGGTTGTGAACATCCTGCTCCTCCGGTGGGCTCCTTGCCTTGATGTCTCTTACTAGAATGGACATCCTCTTCCTCACCTCCTTCAGACGAGGAGTCGTCTTTGGCGTATGATTTGGAGAAACTTTGGTTTCCTCCAACTAGGGGACCAAGCCTTCAATGTATTAAGGCACACCCTTCTCATGAGTAGATCAATGAGTGTAAATGGTTCCATCAGCAATTGGGAACGGTGACAACCCATAAATGGGGTTTTGAGTTATCGGGATTAGCATGACGGTGGTGGCGATCTATGCTCCATTGACCATATGTAAGACCTCCATCTATAACTGGGGATTCGCTCCTTGAATTAGTGGATTTTGGGTCACCCCTTGAGGATCACCCTTTGGAGACGCGTCTTTGGGGGAGTCGTTCCCTGAATAAAAGTCAAGAGGAGTGGATTACCAGTTCGATTGCTCTTTCATCGTCTTTAGTGTACGATCGAGACTTCTTCCTCCTGCTATATGCGGAGGTTTCAAGCCTAAAAAAACGGGGCGAATCATTCTCTCGTTGGGGTGGAAGCCCATAACTTGGGTTCTAATCTGTTAGTAGTGGAAGCACCATGGTAAAGTTTGTAATCATGCTTGTCTATTATGGGCATAGCCATGCCTAAGATTGGGGATCCGCCCCTGGAAAGTTAAAACTCGTTCACTAAGGCAGTGAAGTAGACATCCTCCGAGGGGAGAGACAACCATCTGAAGGGGATTTGTCCCTTGGTTGAAGGGGTTCGTCACTAGGGGTAACGACCTCTGAGTTTAAGTTTCAGACCTCGGGGGATCTGGCCTTTGAGGCTGAGCAATCTGAGTTTGGGATCCCGCTCCTGGTGGTACTTGTTCCGTCAATGAGGGTGTAGAAGTGTCGATGGGCATTTCAGTAGTTTCTGTGATTGATGTTCTTCGTGTGGTAACCATGGTTGCTTTGTCCCACAGACGGCGCCAAATGTTGTGGAATAAAAAGTAGGGTGTAATTAATTTGTGTATTGATTTCTAGGGATTGAGAGATTCGAGCTTAATGGTGGCTGCTCTTGTTGTCGGGGACTAACACGGTCCTAACAAGATGCCTACGTACCTTGATGATTATCAAGAATCAAGCCATAACGTAGTTCTTGGTGATGCGCCCTCGCGGCGTATTGACGTAGTGGCTTGTATGTCCTTATTCGAGGATTAAGCCTAAAACATGATGAGTAACGTATGGAGCTGTGCCCCAAAAACGTTGTTCTTGGTTATGAGGGGTCAGACCCTTATATAGGCATTGAGTACCTTGGAATTAGGGTAGGGTTTGGTGTCTTGGTGGACAAGATACCCATTTTAGATAGACTTCTGGATCCTTCCATGTGGAATGCTGATTCCCATTGGACTCATATGCCTTGGGGACTACTCTTTGAAGAATTTTGGTCCTCGCTGGACTCAATAGCGGAGTCCTACATTGGCTGATTTATTTAATTACGAATTTATAATTATAATTAGGATTTTGGGCCTCATAATTGGGCTTTGACCTTGGACCAACCTAGGTTTAATTAATATCACATTAAATGTGTCTTTAGGGTTAATTTTCAGCCCAAATCAAAACCATTGAATCAATTAGATCTAACGGCCCCACCAGGGGCACCCACTTAATTAAAATGCACCCTCACATGCTAGATCAAAAAAGTAGGGTGAACAGTAATTGGTGACGTGGCAACCACGTCAGCAGGTGCCACGTGGCACTACCACGTCAGCAAGTGGACATATATATATATATATATGTATATATATATATATATATATATATATATAGGCTAGTGTAGGCTAGTGATCAAATAGAAATGAAAATAAAAATAGAAACTAGAAAAAAATCTTAGCCCTTAAATTTATTTAATCTAATGGTCCCGCTAGGGACACCACACACAAATCCCAACTAATCTCCTCCATTTTTAATTTAATTTTTCCCGTTAATCGATAAATTTTTTTTAAAAATCCGACTTCACTGTATTTTCTCCATCACCTAACGATCAGTTTGCATACCATATGTGCTATATTTCTATGTGATTTAGAAAATTTTTATTTAATTTTTAGTTTCTTGTAGGGCTGCACATGAGTTCCAAAAATCGATCAAACCGACCCTATTTTTAATCATTCAAACCGAACCATCCAAAACCATGGGTTAAACAGATTAATTTTTAAAAAACTCGAACTAATTGGGTTGGGTAAGGATTTAACATATTTTAACCCTTACCGAACCCAACCCAACCCGTTTACATAAAATGGAGAATTTTTTGCATATTCTATATATTTTCTATAAATTTATGCACTCTATAAATTTTCTACATTACATAAATTTTCTGCAACACTTTCTACAACATTCTGCAACACTTTCTGTAATATTCTGTGACATTTTTTGCAACACTTTCTACAACATTGTGCAACACTTTCTGGCTTCTGCAACATTTTCTGCGAAATGCAACATTTTCTGCATTGTACGGGATTTTCTGCAAAGTTCTTCTGATTAGCAAATTTAACCCGACCCAACCCGAACCAAACCAAACTAATTGGGTTGGGTCAAGGTTGGGTTACAATTTTTTTTCAATTAATGGATTTTCTTATAAAACCGAAATAATTAGGTTAGGTCGGGGGTTAACAAACACCCGACCCAACTCTACCCATGTGCAACCCTAATTTCTAGTGTTAGAATGGTTAAGACCCTATATATTAGCTATATATTAGTTATGTAGGAACCCCAAATTTTGGATATAATCAAAACTTTTTATTATGTACTGAGGTAATGGTGAATAGTGATTACGACTATGATGTAACGATTGAGATAATGAATGAAAAGAATAGATTTGGATTCAAATGTTTAGGTGCCATGAAGAATACTATTGGTTGACACTTTAGATAAGAATTATCTATCTCCTAGGGAATTCAGATTTGATAATTCTAAAGGAAAAGATTATTCTTATGTCATCCAAATCGATATCTGTTATTGGTCTAATAGGTCCGTAAAAAGGTTAAGGAACGATCGAAAGAGACCAGGGACAATTATACAACCCTAAGAGGATGAGTAAAGAAAAATGGATGAATAGTGATTTTGGGTAGACATAGGAATATTATTAGATGACGCGATATATAAGTATCCAGAACGAAATTCTGAGTTCGTATTAGTGATCCAGGGGGAAAAGAGTGTATGTAAAAGTTGTCGGATTCTGAAAAATAGCACTTTTATTTTCCCCGAGATTTCCCTGGACACTGAAAGACTTAAAGAATTATTGAAGGGATTTAAGGAATATAGGTTCAAGAATTATTAAAGTGAATTGAAAATGATGGTGTAATTATTATTACGGTTTTCGGTAAAACCCTAACTAGAAACGATTAAGTTATTCGTCCGAACGATCAATGAATTGAGCAATAAACGGACAAAGAAACGAGCAGAGAACCAAGATGCAAGTATGTGCAAGTGGATAAAGGCAAGTAACCAAGCTAGTTACAAGTTAACTAGCATCATTACAAAACTAACCAAACACTTAGCTTACAACACACACCTTACCACAAGAATGCAACACTTGTCCACTTGATTAGCACATCCATGACCAAAGCACTTTAATAAAGTGTCTTTAGGATAGATATTATCCATACAAACAAAATAATGCAAGATTAGATGCAAGCAAGACCAAGCAACTCCATTTCTCTCCATTTTGAACAAACTGCCCAGCAGAACCTCCTCCAAGAAGAAATTCATATCTCCATTTCTAGCCATGTTAAAATCACCAAATTTTAACCATATCTTCTCCACTCCAGGGGCAACATTCTTTCAAAATTTCATGGCAATCTAATGAGTGTAGCCTAGTCAAATACCTTTCCCAAATTGAAGAAACCAAACTGCCTGTTCTTGACAGTTTTCTGTAACGATTTTCAAACAGCCATATCTCCTTCATTACTCAATGGAATTTGGTGTTCTTTAGCTTGTTGGAAATCTGGTTAGATGCTCTACAACTCTCCTTGAGAATCCTTGTCCAGAAAAGCATGGTAAGGGCCTCGTTTTTGCAGATATTTGAACTGATGAATAATAACCTTCATGAACTAACTTTGATTTCTTGTTTTGTTTGGATGATCTAAGCAATCCTAAGGCTATACAAGGACAAACCAAGGCTTAGTCATGTATTAGGATACTCCAGGGAAGGTATAACTCTTAAGAAACCCTAGAACTTATTTTGAGTTTTTGTGATTATTGGATTAGTTTTGATGATGATGTGGTTTTAAGCATGTAAGCATGATTATGTAGTTGATTTAGTTCATTTAGCCATATAATGATTAAGAGGATGAGTTGAGATGTTCCTGGACTTATGAGGTGTATATCATGAATGTAAGATGTTTGGTTTGTGTAACACCCCCAGATCCGGGGTCCGGGATCCGGTGGTTACGGTTTCCAATTCTGTCCACAACAATTGAACTTTCCTTAACATAAAATAAATTACGTCTCTATGACCCAACACAACAATATAAAACACACCCGTTATAGTCCCAGAGATGAAATCAGAGTAACAATCAAATTTTTATTAATCACATTATGAGTTCTTACAATCCAAAAGAATTTCAATATAAATACATACTCTTTGCCATCCATTTACATAAGTCATACTAGACCATAATCTTGGTAATGAAAGAATAAATATATCCTACCAATAGCTTCTTCTTCAGCTCTGGTAGTCTCATCGTCCTCGCCCGCGTCGAGTGCGCCTTGTGCGAGTCATCTGGTCTAGCTGTTGTTGTGATATAATAATAAAGCAAGGGTGAGCAATAGCCCACCAACAATAATATATAACTGAACGATAATGTATAACAGTTCAAAAGTATCTTTCAAACCATATGCCATGCATTTACGGAAATGATGCCAGTATAATATGAACGATGAAGTTACAAGGTAACTTAAAGTATTTGTTTATAGAAATATCTGCTACATCAAAAGTAAGCGAGATATTCTCATTGTTATTAAGAAGAGGAACTTGCATGAAAAGGTTACAATTCCAGTTATGAACACTTTTCCAGCTCTGCCAACAGTAATCATGTTGCAGGAAATAAATAAGTTTGGATGATGAACCGATGATGGAGTATTCACCGCGCCCGCTGTTCCAATCTTGATGATCAGTCGAGATCGTACAGCTCAATTTAGATTTACTACCGGTAGAAGGAAGAACTGACGGCTTTACTTGTATACCGCCTTACTAGCTCTCCCCGGCCAACGGTTGGGCCAAAGGGGATGGACCGGCGCTACTCGGCCTCTTACACGACTCCTAGTTCAAATAGAATTCATGATTCTGAATGTAACGTTTGTCCCCCTTTCCCCAAGTATAATACTTGTTGATAAGACTCTACAAAGTAGTCGTATCTAGTTGGAAAGGAAAATTCACCAATAACTTCCAAGCTATTGCTTGGTAACGAATATCAACTTGTTTCAACAATCTTACCCCTCGAAAGATGAGAAGGTAAACAACGACTTAATAAGTCCATAGCACCCGAATTGCGAGTGAAGAGAATACTTTATGACCGGGAAGTCGACAAGATAAATAACATTTTCCAAGTAAGGTTCCCTTATTATTAGAGAGGTAGACTCAAAGAAGAATGATGTCTGAGAACCTTTCTTGATATAAGATTAATAATAATATGACTCCGATATATTTTCTGTAATAATCGAAGAAGATAAACCTTATCGAGGTTATTCTAAGTATGGAATAAATATTCAGAGAATATTTATTGAATCAAAATATTTTACAGAATATTTAGGAATATGAAAGAATATCTTTAATCAGAGTATCTCTCAAACAATTCTTGAAGAAATATCGAGAGAATATTTATTGCATAATTAAATAATCAAATGAATATTCAAAATAATATTCATTACTTAATAAGACCTGAAAGGATTATTTAAAATATTTAAAATAATATTCGATGATTAAATAGAACCCTGGATGAATATTCAAAATAATATTCATAATTAATTAGGAATTTAAATGAATATTGATAAAGTAATATTCATTTAATGAATAATATTCTAAATGAATATCAAGTAATATTCATTTAGTAATTCAAGCTTTAAGGGAATATTCGAGATAAGACTCGATAAATAAATCAAGTTTCAGATGAACATTAAAATAATATTCGACAGGTAATTACTATCTTAAATGAATACTCAAATGTAATCTTCATTTAATGAATAATATTCTAAATGAATATCCAAATAATATTCATTTAGTAGTCCAACCTTTAGAAGAATATTCGAAATAATAATCGATAAATAATTCGACTCTGAATGAATATTAAAAATATTATTCGGCGAATAGTTACGTTCAAATAATTATTTGAAGTAAGGATCGTTAAAATAAATAATCTCGAACGAATATTCAAATAATATTCGTCGCCCGAATAATGGAAAATATGTACTTAAATATTTTCCTCCGAGGTAATCTCGATATATCAAGAAATATTGACTCCCGGTCTATATTTGATGAATAAGATGTATACGCCCTTCTATGAGGGTCTTACAATAACCGGCTTATAGTTGATACGATAGCTATCTAATTTATAAGCCAATAACAATCAGGGAACAAGCATAATGATATAACTTGAAAGTAGGCATGCATGCTATGGCATATGTATAACAGAAACATATATATAAATTTATTCAATCACAACAACAGCCTAAAAGAAGGGAATTGAAACTTGCCTGGTAGTCGAGTACGGTAAGGGGTAGTGATAGCGGGTCCCAGGTCAGCTTGGTGATCTAAGAATAGCCAAGGCATTCGGGATTAATCACTTAACATCTTAAAAGTTAATTTATACTTAAATCGAAACACGTTCTCGAGTTATCTCGTTATACCCCTTTTAGTGGATTCCTTTTATCCTCGATCCGACCCGACATTCGTTCGTTAATACGACATGTCATTGTAATTACACTTGGGACATACTTAAGTCATACAAGTTCTAAAGTCGATCGTTACGAATCAATATTATGCTCCGAGTTTTATCGCCCGTTGTCTAAGTGTTTTACCGAAGTTATAATCAAGCGGGTTTTTAGGGGTTCGTTCGCGATTAACTTTGATTCGAACATTTTTATAAAATCGGAAAACGATCCTTTTCACATGAGGTTTTCTCTCACACCTTCCTTTTTACCTCTAGTATTTAATTACCAAGATTCGCCACTGACTTACGTATTTTATCGGGGTTCAATTTCAGTTACGAACTTTCGTTTACGGATTCGAACTACTTTTAGTAAACCGACCGTAACTCCTAAACCGTAAGTCCGTTTCACGCGTTCTTTATATCAAAACGAAGCTTATAACATAACCTATCTTATCATGGGAAAATACAACACTGGACAGTGAGTTCATGCTACTGTGATGCACGGTTTTTAAAGATTATCGAAAATTCGGCATTACGACGGCTATGTTTACATGCTTTTCCAAATTTTTATCATCATCAAATCATCCTCCAACAACAACCAATTCAAGACCTAAAGTTTCTCATCTATTCTAAGTCATGATATCTCAAGAACAACTCAAATCCAACAAGTATGAAACATCAATAACAACCAATTATGCATACATGGATCTAAACATACTAACACCTCTCCATCATATATCCATCCAAAAAAAATCCATAAACTCAAAGTAGTACTAAGGGTTCTTGAGCTTTATACCTTCCTTGGAGAGTGAATAACACTTGTTAAGCCTTGAATGATCCTTAAGTAGCCTTAGTATACTTGAATCATTCAAAAGAAAACAAGAACACAAAGTTAATACTTAAAAGTTACTATTCATCATCATCTTCTTGATTTTATATCTCAAGATTGGTATGGAATTTGAAGATGAAATTCATAGGGTATCTTAGTTATGAAATATAGGACTCACCTTAATTTTCTTGAGATTTAACCATGGATGGAAGTTGGATTTCTCCTCTTAAAAAAGAGGGCAGGTCCAAATGGAGGTAAATGGAGGGGGAAAGAGTTTGTTTGCATCTTTTACTTGGTTGCTTGTGCTAAATGAATTATTGGGATGAGGTTTTGATAATATCTTGGCCAAAAGTCACTTTAATAAAGTGATTATGTCATGGATGATGTTTAAACAAGTGGACAAGTGGTGTGTCATGTACTAATATCTTGTATCCTTGGTTTGATTCTTAGTGTGCTAGTTACTCTTGCAAATAGCTTAGTTACTTGATCTCATCCACTTGCACATACTTGCATCTTGGTTCTCTGCTCGTTTCTTTGTCCGTTTATTGCTCAATTCATTGATCGTTCGGACGGATAACTAAGTAGTTTCACCTCTAGGGTTTACCTGGAAATTTCTCGATATTCATAATACCTTCCCCAATCCTTAATATAATCCTCGTGATGACCATGCAGGATATTTAATCTCGATACGAACTTAATCCGTAATCTAGGATTCGTTCGCTTTATTGATTAATCTCGTTATAACATTTTAGCGGTTTCTAGAACGCTTGTTTCACTGCCTCAGTGGTTTCCTACCTTCATTCTTAAATCAAATATAATAACATCCCAAAATATCAAATCCTCAAAGTTAATATCTCAATTCTTAGATTATAATAATATTTAATCCACTGTCCGGTCAAATATTATACCGAGAAAGAATTTGGAATTTCTGAATTCCGATCGTCTCTGCATTCACTTATTTCCTCCGCGTATTACTAATATGACTTCGAAACATCCATATCACGTCCCGTACATAGGGTGGCGTGAAAAGTTTTCCAACTTACAAAATCACTATTCATCCACCAAATTACTATGCACGTACAGGAAATACTATGCACGTACGGGAAACACTATGCACATACTCATTTCCCTTCAAGGATCCATTAGCTCCTTCCTGGATGGTAGATTATTCTTATCTAGGTCCTCAACCATCGAATTACTCTCTTCTGACAATATACCAATGCATCAGGATCATTGTCCAAAGCAATATCCATTCATTACAATCATTGTCCTTTGAAACCACAATTCATTAGAGCTGGTGACCTTGTTGTCGGAATCATTGTTCCTCATTTTATCATTACTTAATAAAAAGTTTTAATTATATCCAAAATTTGGGGTTCTTACAGTCTCCCCTCCTTAAAAGGATTCCGTCCCGGAATCAGGTAGGAAGCAAAGAGTCGTTTGCCTGTCGTTCACTTTTTAGCTTCCCGGTCAATTCTTAGTCGTTCTACCCTTCCTCAGCACATCTTCTAGTGCTATAATCCATCCTGTATCCTTTTTCCATCAATGTTGCTACTTTTCGTACAACTCACTATCCGGGTTATACTCTTACTCAGTCTTATCCTTATTGATACCTGCAGTAACATTGGTATCACTATCACCCTACGAATTCGGAGGTAACCTCGCTCGTACTGTGCATTTCCTGATCGCTTTCAGCTTCGCAATCTCGATCAATATAGAGAAGTGGAAAGATTTATTGAGAGATCACTATGATCAATTGAACATTTGTTATATTGCATAGTTAGTACAGAAGGGGGCCAGCCTTTAGTACTTGACAAGCAATTAAACAAGTTATGGTATTCCACTTAGACTTCTATCACATAGACAGATAGTCACGTAGCCGTACCTCCCCTCCTTAAAGGGTTGTTCTTCTCAATTCATAAAGAAGATGAGTAAGAGAGAAGAAAAGAAAAGAATTCTAAAGGATTATAGAAAGTTTTCATGATTGTAAAATATCATACTCAGAATTTACCTCTAAACTATAGAGGTTCATCAAAGAAGAAAATAATCATGATTATATCCAATACCATTTGATCGCAATCTCATGAGTCAACATATCTTGCTGCTTTGTCCATTATTCTATGGACTTATACTCTGGTTCAACCTTAGCAACATTTACTTTTGGAGAATCTTTGAACCTCTCAGGTTAAATCTTAGTTTCTCGCTTGACACCATTGTTACTGACATTCCATGTCACGCTACTAGCTTTTTCATATCTAAATATTAACACTATCAGGTTGTCATCCCGAGAATTTATCAAAAAAACCCTTTTATTAATCCATTCATAACATTCCTTGCTTCATATTCCATAGTCGCTTTCCCAGTCTTTTCTTTATCAATCACATCCTTCTTATTATCTGATTCTTATTTACTTTCACCTTCATCTTTTTATTGAGATATCTTTTGCACTTGGTACCTCCTTATTGGTATCCCGTTACATTTACTCTATAATCATCACATTATTCCAATTTAAATTCTCCGAAATGAATCTGGCCGATCCCTTTAACTTAGATTCAATATAATCTACTTCTGCCAACCTTGTTTCTCATCACTTGCTATTTTCTATCCGTGATTTTCCACAGGTTGTTCTTCGTAAGTCAGACCAGGTCGTATATCTACCTGCTCGTACTCTTATCATCTATCGAGCATCTGCATTTTACTGGCATAGCCTTGCCACATGAAACACGTTACGATCATGCTATAAGTTTTGGGGGTAGAGCTGGCTCGAATGCCATCTTCCGAACACTTGTCAGATGGCCCAACAAATCTCGGGCTCAACTGCCCTTATTTCTTTTTACGGGAATACATTTAGCATCATGAATCGTCCGCCTCATATTCTCTATCTTGTTTGCGCAGAAGTACACTAACACAACTTGCTTGTCATTCATCAACATGCCATTTAGCTTATCAATAGCATCACTTTCTTTATTTTTACGTTGTCATCTACTTTCTTAGAAGAATCGCCATCGCTTGTTGTTTAAATAGTGTGTTAATAGCTAACCATACGGGTTTCAAATCCTTTAGGGAGACAGAGTAATCACTATTCCTTATCCATAAGGAGCACTTCCTGAACTTGATGTAGATATCACATGAAGTAGATAAAATTGCAGAAGAGCTTCAAGCATCGCAGCTATGTCCGGTTGATGAAACTATCGCTCATGCATCTTCCATAAAAGACTGGAAACTTAACGGTTTACTTCGTCAATTTTGTATCATGGTCCTGGTCCGCCTCAAAACGGGACCTTCTAAGGTACGTAATATGCTTAAGACTCCATCAGGAATCGAATCTTTACTTAAACTATTATTACCTTTGATTCTTGCACAATCATCAAAAGGAATGTAACTTCCTCCACTCCAATATGACCTTCAAGGTCTTTCCAAATATCATTTTGTTTCTTCGGTATGAACATTTATAATTATTCCTTTATACTTAGACTGTCGGCCACCTCATTGGCCTTTCCTGATAATAATAATTTCTGGTAATCCTTGTTCTCTGGATATATTCCAATTCAAACATTTCTACCTCATTCCCATCTTTGTTGGGTGAAAGCATTCTCCCTTAAGCTCTGCTGATGGAGAAAAATATATTTATCAGTCTTTCTCCATAAGTCATTGCTTCCACCTACCCGTGGGAACTTTATCACGTTTATTCCCAATCCTACTTAGGATACTTCTTTTCTTAGTTCTTTTCTTGTCTTAGGATAATCTCAACCTTTATAGGTTCAATCCATACTTCCTCAGGGTTTCATACATGCCTCATCTGGCATTATTGTTACTATGTCATACATTCCTTACCAAACTTCCATTTTGAAGTTCGGAATATTACCTTTTTCCTTGTAAGGTTTCATAGGTCATCCTCATCCTTCCTCCTGTATTTTCTGGGTACAGGGTATATCAAAATGTCATTGATCAATACTCTAATAATTCTATCTATGTTCTTTCCAGAACTCTTTTTAATAATCCTTACTGGTCATTGTTGCCTTAGCAAGTCCAGCTCATATCATCTGAAGTCATAATGTTGTTATTAGGGTTAATGCCACCACTTGTGCATTCCCCAGGGTTTGTCTTAATTTATGGATATCCTATCCTTAATTCAACTGCCAAGGAATTCATGCATCTTATAATTGGCAATCAGATCATGTATCCTTAATAAAGGTCTCTTTTCAATCATTCTCATTTGATAATCGATCGGTGGCTTAATGCCACCCTCTTCTTTCAGATAGTTGTCAGCCTATTTGGCCTTCCAAAAGGCAACGTATGCCTATCTGCTCTCTTACAGAACTTGGTAATGGTAGCAAGGATGTTTTGGAAGATATTGGTCGAGTTCAACGTGAATCTCTTAGTACTTATCGTTCTTCTCAAATGTACTTGTCTTAGATAAAATTTCTACAGCATACTGATCCATCTCTGACCATTTCCATACTCTCTTCATAAACCTTCATTGTTTACTTCCCTTAGTCATAATATGTTTATGGTATTCATGATACCCTAACATCATACCTCTCAAGTCACTATACTTCCATTTTACTCGTAATCTTGGACAACCATATACACATGAGTCACTTTAGTACGGGTTACCCCATCCCAAAAAGGTCTAGTAAATTCCCCATCAAAACATGGGTTGCAAAGGGTTTAGTAGAAGATTCCTACGATCTCATTAATAATTCCTTTATGTCAGAAGCCCTTGCAGTCGGTGCTTACTTAGAAGCAACCCTGCTTTGTCTTTTCGTTGCTGGTCTAGTCACTTTATAGTCCGTTGTGACTTGGCCTCAACTGGCCACACTAAAATAAAAATATATGATTTTAAGGGTTGGCTAATTAGCATTACTTTTCTAGCAATTGCCGGCATAGTGTCTTCTTCTTTGATACCTTTCTACCTTCCAAAACTTTACTTCATATAAGTCTTAATCGGCTACTCAGCGCCGTCTCCGGTCGCCTTTCCTCTATTTTTATCTTTTCAACTATTCTTATCAATCTCGCGTGCCACGCAAGCTTACCATTCCTGGCATAACAGCCTTTTCACTTAAGTCAATCCCGGAGTTTCTCCGCCCGGCTAATTTCTTACTTACATTTCCTGTTTTCGTCCAATCTCACTTCATCATTTTATCACTACCGTCGATTGTAATGCTCAGGGTTCGTTTACTAACCCATTTTACAGCATCCTTACCCAAATCACAGGATTTGCTCCAGTTTCTACTCTCTTCCATGACATTCTCTGATAATCAGAAAGACAAGGTTTGCCAAAATTCACCGAATTCCTTTCCAGACTCAGGGAAATTTTGATCAATCTACCCACCTACTGGTAACATTAAGGAGACCAGTTTCGAAACCTGAAGAATAGTTCTATGAACCTCCAAGCAGGTGGAATCATAAGCAGTCATAGTTAACGAAATAATCATCATCAGATTGGAAGTTTACCCACAGGAGAGGAATCAATTATATCCATCCCTTAGAAGGGAATCAATAGTTTCAAACTGAAACCTGTCACAACGTCCTGATACCTATACGTCCTGATATTCAATACTACCAAATGTCGGTCTACCTAACCCTTTATACGAAGCGTCGTTGGAAGCACAAAGTCTCTTTTTTCCATTAAGCAATGCCAGCTCTTGGTCATTACCAATTTCACCTTTTAGCTCCAGGAAGATTTTCTCACATTTTTCTCTTTAACTGCTGATCGTATTACTTGATCTATTATAATTCTGCATCGGAATAAACTTAAGGTAACTACTATAATTCATTGAAAGAAAGAATTTAATATTCCTCTGAATTACATGCATCTAACATTTCTGGTTCATCATTTTACTGAGTTGA
The DNA here is from genome assembly GCA_036435485.1 of Saposhnikovia divaricata. Taxonomy (NCBI): domain Eukaryota; kingdom Viridiplantae; phylum Streptophyta; class Magnoliopsida; order Apiales; family Apiaceae; genus Saposhnikovia; species Saposhnikovia divaricata. Next base: position 91,658,194 of record CM071596.1, read on the forward strand.
AATTAACCCTATACTTAGTCTCTGGCAGTAGTCTCATTACGAGTTCATCTTGACTCACTGGTCTTATCTTCCGGTAGGTTCTGAGATCATTGTCTTGCTTACTACTTCCTTATATAACTTTATCCAATCATGCTATCACTTCCCAATGTCTTTACTTTCTGACTGATTCATTCATAAAATGAACATTTCCCTTAATAAAACCACCTTATTAACCTCAATTTGGTTCCATAATTTACAACCTACGACACCTGCCTTCTCATGGCGAATTATTACTGACCATATTCATACTAATTCATTTATCAAATGATATGGCACTTACTGCCTCCTTCTCAACTATTCCTAGGGACTCTACTCCTCGCCCTAAATCGATGTCTTTGATAATCATACATCCCTCTAGCTCTTTCTTCGTTAATATGGAAGTCTCTAGGGATTCTCGTCTATTCCCGTATAAGATCTCAAGTGATCCTTTCAATCCGTCTTACTTGCTGGTACTACCTCCAGTAGACCGGCTACGAATCCAACATGAATCTTCAGTTCTCTTGCTAATAACTCAGTTCTTTATGCTCCCTTTTCTGAGCACTATACTTTAATCATCACAGTTTTTCTGGCTGCAACCCTCATTCCTCAAGGGTACGCTCCTTATCCTAACAGGATTTTTTCCTTATCTGCCGGAACCTCTTCCGGGTCTCCAGTAGGGTACTCCATCGAATTACCCGCTGATCTTCAGCATATAAAGCATCATCGCGCTGCTGCTCGTATGCCTCAAGGTCTGTCGCCTTACTCGTCGTTACGATATCGAGCTAAGTTACTATCATGATACTTAAGAGTTCCCATAAGGGTTTTATATGTCATCACTACATTAAGTAGTCCGACTATGAACTTGGCAAGAGTTCTTATTATCTTAGTGAATTTATTGTTTTAACGTCGCCTCATCTCTGGGGTTTATAACGTACGCTCTGATACCACTTCTGTAACACCCCCAGATCCGGGGTCCGGGATCCGGTGGTTACGGTTTCCAATTCTGTCCACAACAATTGAACTTTCCTTAACATAAAATAAATTACGTCTCTATGACCCAACACAACAATATAAAACACACCCGTTATAGTCCCAGAGATGAAATCAGAGTAACAATCAAATTTTTATTAATCACATTATGAGTTCTTACAATCCAAAAGAATTTCAATATAAATACATACTCTTTGCCATCCATTTACATAAGTCATACTAGACCATAATCTTGGTAATGAAAGAATAAATATATCCTACCAATAGCTTCTTCTTCAGCTCTGGTAGTCTCATCGTCCTCGCCCGCGTCGAGTGCGCCTTGTGCGAGTCATCTGGTCTAGCTGTTGTTGTGATATAATAATAAAGCAAGGGTGAGCAATAGCCCACCAACAATAATATATAACTGAACGATAATGTATAACAGTTCAAAAGTATCTTTCAAACCATATGCCATGCATTTACGGAAATGATGCCAGTATAATATGAACGATGAAGTTACAAGGTAACTTAAAGTATTTGTTTATAGAAATATCTGCTACATCAAAAGTAAGCGAGATATTCTCATTGTTATTAAGAAGAGGAACTTGCATGAAAAGGTTATAATTCCAGTTATGAACACTTTTCCAGCTCTGCCAACAGTAATCATGTTGCAGGAAATAAATAAGTTTGGATGATGAACCGATGATGGAGTATTCACCGCGCCCGCTGTTCCAATCTTGATGATCAGTCGAGATCGTACAGCTCAATTTAGATTTACTACCGGTAGAAGGAAGAACTGACGGCTTTACTTGTATACCGCCTTACTAGCTCTCCCCGGCCAACGGTTGGGCCAAAGGGGATGGACCGGCGCTACTCGGCCTCTTACACGACTCCTAGTTCAAATAGAATTCATGATTCTGAATGTAACGTTTGTCCCCCTTTCCCCAAGTATAATACTTGTTGATAAGACTCTACAAAGTAGTCGTATCTAGTTGGAAAGGAAAATTCACCAATAACTTCCAAGCTATTGCTTGGTAACGAATATCAACTTGTTCCAACAATCTTACCCCTCGAAAGATGAGAAGGTAAACAACGACTTAATAAGTCCATAGCACCCGAGTTGCGAGTGAAGAGAATACTTTATGACCGGGAAGTCGACAAGATAAATAACATTTTCCAAGTAAGGTTCCCTTATTATTAGAGAGGTAGACTCAAAGAAGAATGATGTCTGAGAACCTTTCTTGATATAAGATTAATAATAATATGACTCCGAGATATTTTCTGTAATAATCGAAGAAGATAAACCTTATCGAGGTTATTCTAAGTATGGAATAAATATTCAGAGAATATTTATTGAATCAAAATATTTTACAGAATATTTAGGAATATGAAAGAATATCTTTAATCAGAGTATCTCTCAAACAATTCTTGAAGAAATATCGAGAGAATATTTATTGCATAATTAAATAATCAAATGAATATTCAAAATAATATTCATTACTTAATAAGACCTGAAAGGATTATTTAAAATATTTAAAATAATATTCGATGATTAAATAGAACCCTGGATGAATATTCAAAATAATATTCATAATTAATTAGGAATTTAAATGAATATTGATAAAGTAATATTCATTTAATGAATAATATTCTAAATGAATATCAAGTAATATTCATTTAGTAATTCAAGCTTTAAGGGAATATTCGAGATAAGACTCGATAAATAAATCAAGTTTCAGATGAACATTAAAATAATATTCGACAGGTAATTACTATCTTAAATGAATACTCAAATGTAATCTTCATTTAATGAATAATATTCTAAATGAATATCCAAATAATATTCATTTAGTAGTCCAACCTTTAGAAGAATATTCGAAATAATAATCGATAAATAATTCGACTCTGAATGAATATTAAAAATATTATTCGGCGAATAGTTACGTTCAAATAATTATTTGAAGTAAGGATCGTTAAAATAAATAATCTCGAACGAATATTCAAATAATATTCGTCGCCCGAATAATGGAAAATATTTACTTAAATATTTTCCTCCGAGGTAATCTCGATATATCAAGAAATACTGACTCCCGGTCTATATTTGATGAATAAGATGTATACGCCCTTCTATGAGGGTCTTACAATAACCGGCTTATAGTTGATACGATAGCTATCTAATTTATAAGCCAATAACAATCAGGGAACAAGCATAATGATATAACTTGAAAGTAGGCATGCATGCTATGGCATATGTATAACAGAAACATATATATAAATTTATTCAATCACAACAACAGCCTAAAAGAAGGGAATTGAAACTTGCCTGGTAGTCGAGTACGGTAAGGGGTAGTGATAGCGGGTCCCAGGTCAGCTTGGTGATCTAAGAATAGCCAAGGCATTCGGGATTAATCACTTAACATCTTAAAAGTTAATTTATACTTAAATCGAAACACGTTCTCGAGTTATCTCGTTATACCCCTTTTAGTGGATTCCTTTTATCCTCGATCCGACCCGACATTCGTTCGTTAATACGACATGTCATTGTAATTACACTTGGGACATACTTAAGTCATACAAGTTCTAAAGTCGATCGTTACGAATCAATATTATGCTCCGAGTTTTATCGCCCGTTGTCTAAGTGTTTTACCGAAGTTATAATCAAGCGGGTTTTTAGGGGTTCGTTCGCGATTAACTTTGATTCGAACATTTTTATAAAATCGGAAAACGATCCTTTTCACATGAGGTTTTCTCTCACACCTTCCTTTTTACCTCTAGTATTTAATTACCAAGATTCGCCACTGACTTACGTATTTTATCGGGGTTCAATTTCAGTTACGAACTTTCGTTTACGGATTCGAACTACTTTTAGTAAACCGACCGTAACTCCTAAACCGTAAGTCCGTTTCACGCGTTCTTTATATCAAAACGAAGCTTATAACATAACCTATCTTATCATGGGAAAATACAACACTGGACAGTGAGTTCATGCTACTGTGATGCACGGTTTTTAAAGATTATCGAAAATTCGGCATTACGACGGCTATGTTTACATGCTTTTCCAAATTTTTATCATCATCAAATCATCCTCCAACAACAACCAATTCAAGACCTAAAGTTTCTCATCTATTCTAAGTCATGATATCTCAAGAACAACTCAAATCCAACAAGTATGAAACATCAATAACAACCAATTATGCATACATGGATCTAAACATACTAACACCTCTCCATCATATATCCATCCAAAAAAAATCCATAAACTCAAAGTAGTACTAAGGGTTCTTGAGCTTTATACCTTCCTTGGAGAGTGAATAACACTTGTTAAGCCTTGAATGATCCTTAAGTAGCCTTAGTATACTTGAATCATTCAAAAGAAAACAAGAACACAAAGTTAATACTTAAAAGTTACTATTCATCATCATCTTCTTGATTTTATATCTCAAGATTGGTATGGAATTTGAAGATGAAATTCATAGGGTATCTTAGTTATGAAATATAGGACTCACCTTAATTTTCTTGAGATTTAACCATGGATGGAAGTTGGATTTCTCCTCTTGAAAAAGAGGGCAGGTCCAAATGGAGGTAAATGGAGGGGGAAAGAGTTTGTTTGCATCTTTTACTTGGTTGCTTGTGCTAAATGAATTATTGGGATGAGGTTTTGATAATATCTTGGCCAAAAGTCACTTTAATAAAGTGATTATGTCATGGATGATGTTTAAACAAGTGGACAAGTGGTGTGTCATGTACTAATATCTTGTATCCTTGGTTTGATTCTTAGTGTGCTAGTTACTCTTGCAAATAGCTTAGTTACTTGATCTCATCCACTTGCACATACTTGCATCTTGGTTCTCTGCTCGTTTCTTTGTCCGTTTATTGTTCAATTCATTGATCGTTCGGACGGATAACTAAGTAGTTTCACCTCTAGGGTTTACCTGGAAATTTCTCGATATTCATAATACCTTCCCCAATCCTTAATATAATCCTCGTGATGACCATGCAGGATATTTAATCTCGATACGAACTTAATCCGTAATCTAGGATTCGTTCGCTTTATTGATTAATCTCGTTATAACATTTTAGCGGCTTCTAGAACGCTTGTTTCACTGCCTCAGTGGTTTCCTACCTTCATTCTTAAATCAAATATAATAACATCCCAAAATATCAAATCCTCAAAGTTAATATCTCAATTCTTAGATTATAATAATATTTAATCCACTGTCCGGTCAAATATTATACCGAGAAAGAATTTGGAATTTCTGAATTCCGATCGTCTCTGCATTCACTTATTTCCTCCGCGTATTACTATTATGACTTCGAAACATCCATATCACGTCCCGTACATAGGGTGGCGTGAAAAGTTTTCCGACTTACAAAATCACTATTCATCCACCAAATTACTATGCACGTACAGGAAATACTATGCACGTACGGGAAACACTATGCACATACTCATTTCCCTTCAAGGATCCATTAGCTCCTTCCTGGATGGTAGATTATTCTTATCTAGGTCCTCAACCATCGAATTACTCTCTTCTGACAATATACCAATGCATCAGGATCATTGTCCAAAGCAATATCCATTCATTACAATCATTGTCCTTTGAAACCACCATTCATTAGAGCTGGTGACCTTGTTGTCGGAATCATTGTTCCTCATTTTATCATTACTTAATAAAAAGTTTTAATTATATCCAAAATTTGGGGTTCTTACAGTTTGCCTGGTGTGGCTTGGTTGAATTGTTATGATTTTTAGAACGTTCGATATATAGCCGTCGTAATGCCGAATTTTTGTTAACACTTAGAAATCGAGCATGACAGTAAATATAATTTCCTGAACTTGATAATATTATGACTGGTCCTTCTAAATCTCGAGCCATAGATTGTTTTGGCGCAAGAATCGAAACATTCTGACTTACGGTTTAGGAGTTATGGTCAAATTACTAAATTTTGTTCGGAACCGTAAATAAAAGTTCGTAACTTCAATTGAACCCTTTTAAAGCATGTTACTCAGTGGCGAATCTTGGTAAATAAATACTAGAGGTCGTAAGGAAGGTATGAAAGAAAACCACATGTCAAACGGATCGTTTTCCGATTTTATAAAAATGTTGGAATCGAAGTGAAACGTGAACGAACCCCTAAAAACTCGCTTGGTTATAACTTTGGTAAAACACTTAGAAAACGAACAATAAAAGTCGAGGTATAATCTCGGTTCGTAATCGATCGACTTTAGAACTTATACGACTTAAGTATATACCGAGTGTGGGTATGATGACATGTCGTAATAACGAACAAATCTCGGATCATATAAGTAATAAAAAGAGTTACACTAAATGTGTATAACGAGATAATTCGAAAATGTGTTTCGATTTAAGTGAAGTTTATACCTAGACTTTTAAAACGTGTTAAGTGCTTAATCTCGAATGTTTTGATTGTTTATATATCATCGAGCAGACCCAGGACACGCTATCTCCACCCACACCCGATTACCAAACAAGTGTTCAAAACTTTGAACCTGTTGTTGTGATAATATATATATGTGATTGCCATTTTACATATGCCATAGCATGCATGCCTATTGTCAAATTAGTTTATGATACTTGTTCCCTGAATTACTATTGGCTTATAGACTAGATACGAATTATCAGTTATAAGCCGGATTGTTTTGGTAAGACCCTTAGCGAAGGGCATATGATATTCATTCTTAAATCTAGACCGGGAGTCGGTATTTTGAGATATAGATAGTCGTGGAAACCTGGAGGGATTCCAATGGCAGATTATTATTTATCTGAGGAATGTTATTATTAAACGTTATTTATATTTCCATATAGTATAAATTACTTGGAAATTTTCGAGGAATGTTATTCGAGTATTATCTCAGTCGAGAGATATTAAATGAATGTTAGTTTCGAATATTTATTTAGAGTTGATTATTTAATGAATATTATTTTGATATTCAGTAGAATGTTATTTATTAAATGAATATTACTTTCGAATATTCATTTAAGGTTTATGTACTTAAGGAATATTATTTTAAAATATTTATTGGAAGTTCTGATTACTTAAGGGATATTATTTCGAATATTCCTTTAAAGTTTTGATTACTAAATGAACATTATTTGGATATTCATTTAGAAGATTACTTGTTAAATGAATATTATTTTCAAATATTCATTTAAAGTTTGACTCATTTATTGAACATTATTTTAAATACTTATTGGAGTCTAATTATTAATGAATATTATTTTGAATATTCATTTAAGGAGTGATTTATTTAGTAAATAATTCTATATATTCATTCGAGGATTACTTACGAGCAATATTCTGATTTAATAATATTCTGTAATTATTATTGAGTTAATAAATATTCTTGGAATATTTATTTAATTCTTTTAAATTCTTTTTAAAATGATTTATATTATTTGGAAATTATCTTTCACCTCCAAATATTATGTAAAATATTTCGGAGTCCTACGATTAATATTATATTAAGAAAGGTCCTCAAGATTCCATTCTTCACTCGAATCTATCTCTTAAATTATAATGGAAACTTACTTGAGAAAGGTTATTTATCTTGTTGACTTCCTGGTCATAATTTATCCTTTTCACTCGCAACTTGGTTGCAATGGACACATTAAGTCTGTGTGTACCTTCTCATCATTCGAGGGGTAAGATTGTTGGAACTAGTTGATATCCATTAACAAGCAAAAGCTTGGGAAATGTTGGTGAATTTTCCTTTCCAACTAGATACGACTACTTTGTGGAGTCTTATCAACAAGTATTTCACTTGGGGAAGGGAGGACAAACTCTACGTTTCAATGCTGTGGATTTATTCGAACTAGGGGTCGTGTGTAAGAGGCCGAGTCGCGCGGTCCATCACAAGGCCTAACCATTTGCCAGGGAGTTACTATTAAAGGCAATCTACAAGTGGAGCCATCAGTTCTTCCTTCTACCGATAGTAAACTATATTGGGTTGTACCATCCCCGACTGATCATCAAGGAGTGGGACAGCTGGCGCGTGATAACTCCAGTATTGGTTCATCTCCCAAATTGGGAATTCCCTGCAACATGTATCGAAGAGACTTCTTTCAGGTTGAGTGTGTCTTCCGCAACACGTATCGAAGAGACTTCTTTCAGGTTGTAGGACTTCGAAAAATGTTAATAACTAGAATTGCAATATTTTCCTTTCAAGTTCCTCTTTATATGATAAATGATAATATCTTGCTTATTTTCGACAAAGCAGATATTCCCACATATATTTACATTTTGAGTTACCTTGTAACTTCATCGTTCATATTAGACTGGCATCATTTCCGTAAATGCATGGCATATGGTTTGAAAGATACTTTTGAACTGTTATATATTATCGTTCAGTTAAATATTATTGTTGGTGGGCTATTGCTCACCCTTGCTTTGTTATTATATCACAACAACAGCTAGACCAGATGACTCGCACAAGGCGCACTCGATGCTGGCGAGGACGATGAGACTACCAGAGCCGAAGAGAAAGCTATTGGTAGGAAAGATTTATTCTTTCAGTACCAACTATATGGTCTAGTATGACTTATACAAATGGATGGCAAAGAGTATGTATTCATATTGAAATTCTTTTGGATTGTAAGAACTCATATTGTGCTTAATAAAATTTGGTAGTTACTCTGATTTCATCTCTGGGACTATAACGGGTTTGTTTTATATTGTTGTGTTGGGTCATAAAGATGTAATTTATTTTGAGTTGAAGTAAGTTCAAGTATTGTGAACAGTAATGGAGACCGTAACGACCAGATCCCGGACCCCGGATCTGGGGGTGTTACAGAAGTGGTATCAGAGCGTACGTTATAAACCCCAGAGATGAGGCGACGTTAAAACAATAAATTCACTAAGATAATAAGAACTCTTGCCAAGTTCATAGTCGGACTACTTAATGTAGTGATGACATATAAAACCCTTAAGGGAACTCTTAAGTATCATGATAGTAACTTAGTTCGATATCGTATCGACGAGTAAGGCATCAGATCTTGAGGCATACGAGCAACAGCGCCATAATGCTTTATATGCTGAAGATCAGCGGGTAAATTCGATGGAGTACCCTACTGGAGACCCGGAAGAGGTTCCAGCAGATAAGGAAAATCCTGTTAGGATAAGGAGCTTACCCTCGAGGAATGAGGGCTGTAGCCAGAAAGATTGAGATGATTAAGGTATAATACTCAGAAAAGTGAGCATAAAGAACTAAGCTATTAGTAAGAGAATTGAAGATTCATGTTGGATTCGTGGCCGGACTACTGGAGGTAGTACCAGCAAGTAAGACGGATTGGAAGAATTACGTGTGATCTTATACGGGAAAAGATGAGAATCATTAGAGACTTTCATATTAACGAAAAGAGTGCTAGAGGGATGTATGATTCTCAAAGGCATCGATATAAGACGAGGAGCAGAGTCCCTAGGAATAGTGAGAAGAGGCAGTAAGTGCCATATCATTTGATAAATGAATAAGTATGAATATTGTCAGTAATAATTCGCCATGAGAAGGCAGATGTCATAGGTTGTAACTTATGGAACCAAATTGAGGTTAATGAGGTGGTTTTATTCAGGGAAATGTTTATGTTATGAATGAATCAGTTAGAAAGTAAAGACATTGGGAAGTGACAGCATGATTCGATAAAGTTATATAAGGAAGTAGTAAGCAAGACAATGTTCTCAGAACCTACCGGAAGATAAGACCAGTGAGTCAAGATGAACTCGTAATGAGACTATTGTCAAAGACTGAGTATAGGGTTATTTCAACTCAGTGAAATGATGAACCAGAAATGTTAGATGCATGTGATTCAGAGGAATATTAAATTCCTTCTTTTCTTTGAATGGATTATAGTAGTTACCTTAAGTTTACTCCGGCGCGGAATTATAATGGATCAATAATTCGATCAGCAGTTAAAGAGAAAAATGTGAGAAAATCTTCCTGGAACTAAAAGATGAAATTGGTAATGACCAAGAGTTGGCTTTGTTTAATGGAAAAAGAAGACTTTATGCTTCCAACGATGCTTCGCATAAAGGATTAGGATGTGTGCTTGCGCAGCACGACAAAGTACTTGTGGATGCATTCGGATAGCACGGTTCACCAGGTACGGATGGCCTTAGTAGTGCCGATTTTGTGAAACAATCAACTCCGACGGTAATATTCCTTCTGAGACTAGTTGTTAGGTACACTGACATTTGGTAATATTGAATGTCAGGACGTATAGGTATCAGGATATTGTGACAGGTTTCAGTTTGAAACTGTTGATTCCCTTCTACGGGATGTATATAATTGATTCCTCTCCAGTGGTTAAACTTCCAATCTGATGACTATTATTTCGTAAATTAGGACTACTTATGGTTCTACCTGCTTGGAGGTTCATAGAACTATTATTCAGGTTTCGAAACTGGTCGCCTTAATGTTACGAGTAGGTGGATAGATTGACCAAAATTTCCCTAATTCTGGAAAGGAATTCGGCAAATTCTGGCAAACCTTGTCTTTCTGATTATCAGAGAACATAATTGAAGAGAATGGGAACTGGGGCGAACCCCGTGAATTGGGTAAGGTAGCCGATATTTGGGATGGTGGACAGACCCCGATTATCACGATTGATTGTAGAAATACAATGATGAAGTGAGATTGGACGAAAACAGGAAATGTAAGTAAAAAACTAGCCGGACTAAGAAACTACGGGATTGACTTAAGTGAAAAGGCTGTTATGCCAGGAATGGTAAGCTTGCGTGGCATGTGGGATTGATAAGAATAGTTGAAAAGATAAAAGTAGAGGAAAGGTGACCAGAGGCGGTGCCGAGAAGTCGACTAAGACTTATATGGAGTAAAGTTTTGGAAAGGTAGAAAGGTATCAAAGAAGAAGGCACTACGCTGGCAATTGCTAGAAAAGTAATGCTAATTAGCCAACCCCTAAAATCATATATTTTTATTTTAGTGTGGCCAGTTGAGGCCAAGTCACAACGGATTATCAAGTGACTAGACCAGCAATGAAAGGACAAAGCAGGGTTGCTTCTAAGTAAGCACCGATTGCAAGGGCTTCTGATATAAAGGAAATATTAATGAGATCGTAGGAATCTTCTACTGAACCCTTTGCAACCCATGTTTGGATTGGGAATTTACTAGACTTTTTGGAATGGGGTCACCCGTACTAAAGTGATTCATATGTATATGATTGCCCAAGATTATGAGTAAAAATAGAAGTATAGTGACTTGAGATGTATGATGTTAGGGTATTACAAATACCATGAATATATTATGACTAATGGAAGTAAACAACGATGGTTTATGAAGAGAGTATAGAAATGGTCAGAGATTGATCAGTATGCTGTAGAAATTTTGTATGAGGCAAGTACCTTTGCGAAGAATGATAAGTACTAAGAGATTCACGTTGAACTCGACCAATATCTTCCAGAACATCCTTGCTACCATTACCAAGTTCTGTAAGAGAGCATATAGACATACGTTGCCTTTTGGAAGGTTAAATAGGCTGACAACTATCTGAAAGAAGAGGTTAGCATTAAGCCACCAATCGATTATCAAATGAGAATGATTGAAAAGAGACCATTATTAAGGATACATGATTTGATTGCCAAGTATAAGATGCAAGAATTCCTTGGTAGTTGAATTAAGGATAGGATATCCATAAATTAAGACAAACCCTGGGGAATGCACAAGGGATGACATTAACCCTAATAACGACATTATGAATTCAGATGATATGAGTTGGACTTGCTAAGGCAACAATGACCGTATACCCTATACCCAGAAAATACAGGAGGAATGATGAGGATGACCTAAGAAACCTTACAAGGAAAAAGGTAATATTCCGAACTTCAAAATGGAAGTTTGGTAAGGAATGTATGACATAGTAAAAATAATGCCAGATGAGGCATGTATGAAACCCTGAGGAAGTATGGATTGAACTTATAAAGGTTGAGATTATCCTAAGATAAGGAAAGAACTAAGAAAAGAAGTATCCTAAGTAGGATTGGGAATAAACGTGATAAAGTTCCCACGGGTAGGTGGAAGCAATGACTTATGGAAAAATACTGATAGATATATTTTTCTCCTTCAGCAGAGCTTAAGGGAGAATGCTTTCACCCAACAGTGATGGGAATGAGGTAGAAAAGTTTGAGTTGGAATGTATCCATAGAACATGGATTACAAGAAATTGTTAGTATTAGGAAAGGCCAATGAGGTGGCCAAAATGCTAAATATAAAGGAATAATTACAAATGTTCATACCGAAGAAACAGAATGATATTTGGAAGGACCTTGAAGGTCATACTGGAATAGAGGAATTTACATTCCTTCTGATGACTGTGCAAGAATTGACGGTAATAATAGTTTAAGTAAAGATTCGATTCCTGATGGAGTCTTAAGCATATTACGTACCTTAGAAGGTCCCGTTTTGAGGCAAACCGGGACCATGATACGAAATTGACATAGTAAACCGTTAAGTTTCCAGTCTTTTGTGGAAGCTGCATGAGTGATAGTTTCATCAACCTGACATAGCTGCGATGCTTGAAACTCTTCTGTAATTTTATCTACTTCATGTAATATCTACATCAAGTTCAGGAAGTGTTCCTTATGGATAAGGAATAGTGATTACTTTGTCTCCCTAAAGGATTAAAACCCATATGGTTAGCTATTAACACACTACATAAACAACAAGCGATGGCGATTCTTCTAAGAAAGTAGATGACAACGTAAAGATAAAGAAAGTACTGCTATTGATAAGCTAAATAGCATGTTGATGAATGACAAGCAAGTTTGTGTTAGTGTACTTCTGCGCAAACAAGATAGAAAATATGAGGTTGACGATTCATGATGCTAAATGTATTCCCGTAGAAAGAATTAAGGGCAGTTGAGCCCGAGATTTGTTGGCCCATCTGAGAGTTTAAAAGTGTTCGGAAGGGGGTATTCGAGCCAGCTCTACCCCCAAAACTTATAGCACGGTCATAACGGGTTTTCATATGGCAAGGCTACGCCAGTAAAATGCAGATACTCGATAGATGATAAGAGTATGAGCAAGTAGATATACGACCTGGTCTGACTTACGAAGAACAACCTGTGGAAAATCACGGGTAGAAAAGAACAAGTGATGAGAAAAAAGTTTGGGAGAAGAAGATTATATTGGATCTAAGTTAAAGAAATCGGCCAGATTCATTTCGGAGGTCTTAAATTGGAATAATGTGATGATTATAGAGAAAATGTGACGGGATACCAATAAGGAGGTGCCACGTGCAAAAGATGTCTCAATAAAGAGATGAAGGTGGAAGTAAAAACAGAAGTAAATAAGAATCACATAACAATAAGGATGTGATTGATAAAGAAAAGACTGGGAAAGCAACTATGGAATGTGAAGCAAGGAATGTTATGAATGGATTAATAAATGGGGTTTCCGATGAATTCTCGGGATGACAACCTGATAGTGTTAATATTATAGATATGAAAAAGCTAGTAGCGTGACATGGAATGTCAGTAATAATGATGTCAAGCGAGAAACCTAAGATTTAACCTGAGAGGTTGAAAGATTTTCCAAAAGTGTTGCTAAGGTTGAACCAGAGTATAAGTCCATAGAATAATGGACAGAGCAGCAAGATATGTTGACACGTGAAATTGCGATCAAATGGTATTGGATATAATCATGATTATTTTCTTCTTTGATGAACCTCTATAGTTCAGAGGTAAATTCTGAGTATGATATTTCACAATCATGAAAACTTTCTATAATCCTTTAGAATTATTTTCTTTTCTTCTCTCTTACTCATCTTCTTTATGAATTGAGAAGAACAACCCTTTAAGGAGGAGAGGTACTGCTACGTGACTATTTGTCTATGTGATAGAAGTCTAAGTGGAATACCATAACTTGTTTAATTGCTTGTCAGGTACTAAAGGCTGGCCCCCTTCTGTACAAACTATGCAATATAACAAATGTTCAATTGATCATAGTGATCTCTCAATAAATCTTTCCACTTCTCTATATTGATCGAGATTGCGAAGATTAAAGCGATTATGAAATACACAGTACGAGCGAGGTTATCTCTGAATTCGCAGCACGATAGTGATACCAAAGCCACTGCGGGTATCAATAAGAACAATAAGGATAATACTGAGTAAGAGCATAACCCGAATAATGTGTTTTACAAAAAGTAGCAAAGTTGATGGAAAAAGGATAAAGTACGTATTGTAGCACCAGAAGATGTGCTGAGAAAGGGCAGAACGACTAAGAGTTGATCCGGAAGCTGAAAGGTGAAACGACTCTTTGCTTCCTACCTGATTCCGGGACGAAATCCTTTTAAGGAGGGGGAGACTGTAAGAACCCCAAATTTTGGATATAATTAAAACTTTTTATTATGTACTGAGGTAATGGTGAATAGTGATTACGACTATGATGTAACGATTGAGATAATGAATGAAAGGAATAGATTTGGATTCAAATGTTTAGGTGCCATGAAGAATACTATTGGTTGACACTTTAGATAAGAATTATCTATCTCCTAGGGAATTCAGATTTGATAATTCTAAAGGAAAAGATTATTCTTATATCATCCAAATCGATATCTGTTATTGGTCCAATAGGTCCGTAAAAAGGTTAAGGAACGATCGAAAGAGACCAGAGACAATTGTACAACCCTAAGAGGATGAGTAAAGAAAAATGGATGAATAGTGATTTTGGGTAGACATAGGAATATTATTAGATGACGCGATATATAAGTATCCGGAACGAAATTCTGAGTTCGTATTAGTGATCCAGAGGGAAAAAGAGTGTATGTAAAGCTGTCGGATTCTGAAAAATAGCACTTTTATTTTCCCCGAGATTTCCCTGGACACTGAAAGACTTAAAGAATTATTGAAGGGATTTTAGGAATATAGGTTCAAGAATTATTAAAGTGAATTGAAAATGATGGTGTAATTATTATTACGGTTTTCGGTAAAACCCTAACTAGAAACGATTGAGTTATTCGTCCGAACGATCAATGAATTGAGCAATAAACGGACAAAGAAACGAGAAGAGAACCAAGATGCAAGTATGTGCAAGTGGATAAAGGCAAGTAACCAAGCTAGTTACAAGTTAACTAGCATCATTAAAAAACTAACCAAACACTTAGCTTACAACACACACCTTACCACAAGAATGCAACACTTGTCCACTTGATTAGCTCATCCATGACCAAAGCACTTTAATAAAGTGTCTTTAGGCTAGATATTATCCAGACAAACAAAATAATGCAAGATTAGATGCAAGCAAGACCAAGAAACTCCATTTCTCTCCATTTTGAACAAACTGCCCAGCAGAACCTCCTCCAAGAAGAAAATTCATATCTCCATTTCTAGCCATGTTAAAATCACCAAATTTTAACCATAGCTTCTCCACTTCATGGGCAACATTCTTCAAAATTTCATGGCAATCTAATGAGTGTATCCTAGTCAAATACCTTTCCCAAATTGAAGAAACCAAACTGCCTGTTCTTGACAGTTTTCGGTAACGATTTTCAAACAGCCATATCTCTTTCATTACTCAATGGAATTTGGTGTTCTTTAGCTTGTTGGAAAGCTGGTTAGATGCTCTACAACTCCCCTTTAGAAGCCTTGTCCAGAAAAGAATGGTAAGGGCCTCGTTTTTGGAGATCTTTGAACTGATGAATAATAAC
This sequence comes from Saposhnikovia divaricata, assembly GCA_036435485.1. Classification (NCBI taxonomy): domain Eukaryota; kingdom Viridiplantae; phylum Streptophyta; class Magnoliopsida; order Apiales; family Apiaceae; genus Saposhnikovia; species Saposhnikovia divaricata. Next base: position 91,673,859 of record CM071596.1, read on the forward strand.
CTTCATGAACTAACTTTGATTTCTTGTTTTGTTTGGATGATCTAAGCAATCCTAAGGCTATACAAGGACAAACCAAGGCTTAGTCATCTATTAGGATACTCCAGGGAAGGTAAAACTCTTAAGAAACCCTAGAACTTATTTTGAGTTTTTGTGATTATTGGATTAGTTTTGATGATGATGTGGTTTTAAGCATGTAAGCATGATTATGTAGATGATTTAGTTCATTTAGCCATATAATGATTAAGAGGATGAGTTGAGATGTTCCTGGACTTATGAGGTGTATATCATGAATGTAAGATGTTTGGTGTGCCCGGTGTGGCTTGGTTGAATTGTTATGATTTTTAGAACGTTCATATAGCCGTCGTAATACCGAATTTTTGTTAACACTTAGAAACCGAGCATGACAGTAAATATAAATTCCTGACCTTGATAATATTATGACTGGTCCTTGTAAATATTGAGCCATAGATCGTTTTCGCGCAAGAATCGAAACATTCCGACTTACGGTTTAGGAGTTATGGTCAAATTACTTAAATTGGTTCGGAACCGTAAATAAAAGTTCGTAATCTCGGTTCGTAATCGAACGACTTTAGAACTTATACGACTTAAGTATATACCGAGTGTGGGTATGATGACATGTCATAATAACGAACAAATGTCGGATCATATAAGTAATAAAAAGAGTTACACTAAAACGTGTATAACGAGATAATTCGAAAACGTGTTTCGATTTAAGTGAAGTTTATACCTAGACTTTTAAAACGTGTTAAGTGGTTAATCTCGAATGTTCTGATTGTTTATAGATCATCGAGCAGACCCAGGACACGCTATCTCCACCCACACCCGATTACCAGGCAAGTGTTCAAAACTTTGAACCTGTTGTTGTGATAATATACATATGTGATTGCCATTTTACATATGCCATAGCATGCATGCCTATTGTCAAATTAGTTTATGATACCTGTTCCCTGAATTACTATTGGCTTATAGACTAGATAGGAATTATCAGTTATAAGTCGGATTGTTTTGGTAAGACCCTTAGCGTAGGGCATATGATGATATTCATTCTTAAATATAGACCGGGAGTCGGTATTTTGAGATATAGATAGTCGTGAAAACCCGGAGGGATTCCAAAGGCAGATTACTATTTATCTGAGGAATGTTATTATTAAACGTTATTTATATTTCCATAAAGTATCAATTACTTAGAAATCTTTCGAGGAATGTTATTCGAGTATTATTTCAGTCTAGAGATATTAAATGAATGTTAGTTTCGAATATTCATTTAGAGTTGATTATTTAATGAATATTATTTTGATATTCATTAGAATTTTATTTATTAAATGAATATTACTTTCGAATATTCATTTAAGGTTTATGTACTTAAGGAATATTATTTTAAAATATTTATTGGAAGTTCTGATTATTTAAGGGATATTATTTCGAATATTCCTTTAAAGTTTTGATAACTAAATGAATATTATTTGGATATTCATTTAGAAGATTATTTATTAAATGAATATTATTTTAAAATATTCATTTAAAGTTTGTCTCATTTATTGAATATTATTTTAAATACTTATTGGAGTCTAATTATTAATGAATATTATTTTGAATATTCATTTAAGGAGTGATTTATTTAGTAAATAATTCTATATATTCATTCGAGGATTACTTACGAGCAATATTATGATTTAATAATATTCCGTAATTATTATTGAGTTAATAAATATTCTTGGAATATTTATTTAATTCTTTTAAATTCTTTTTAAAATGATTTATATTATTTGGAAATTATCTTTCACCTCCAAATATTATGTAAAATATTTCGGAGTCCTACGATTAATATTATATTAAGAAAGGTCCGCAAGATTCCATTCTTCACTCGAATCTATCTCTTAAATTATAAGGGAACCTTACTTGAGAAAGGTTATTTATCTTGTTGACTTCCCGGTCATAATTTATCCTTTTCACTCGCAACTTGGTTGCTATGGACTCATTAAGTCTGTGTGTACCTTCTCATTATTCGAGGGGTAAGATTGTTGGAACAAGTTGATATACATTAACAAGCAAAAGCTTGGGAAATGTTGGTGAATTTTCCTTTCCAACTAGATACGACTACTTTGTGGAGTCTTATCAACAAGTATTTCACTTGGGGAAGGGAGGACAAACTCTACGTTTCAATGTTGTGGATTTATTCGAACTAGGAGTCATGTGTAAGAGGCCGAGTCGCGCGGTCCATCACAAGGCCTAACCATTGGCCAGGGAGTTACTATTAAAGGCAATCTACAAGTGGAGCCGTCAGTTCTTCCTTCTACCGGTAGTAAACTATATTGGGCTGTACCATCCCCGACTGATCATCAGGGAGTGGGACAGCTGGCGCGTGATAACTCCAGTATTGGTTCATCTCCCTAATTGGAAATTCTCTGCAACACGTATCGAAGAGACTTCTTTCAGGTTGACGGTGTCTTCCGCAACACGTATCGAAGAGACTTCTTTCAGGTTGTAGGACTTCAAAAAATGTTAATAACTGGAATTGCAATATTTTCCTTGCAAGTTCCTCTTTATATGATAAATGATAATATCTTGCTTATTTTCGACATAACAGATATTCCCACATATATTTACATTTTGAGTTACCTTGTAACTTCATCGTTCACATTAGACTGGCATCATTTCCGTAAATGCATGGCATATGGTTTGAAAGATACTTTTGAACTGTTATATATTATCGTTCAGTTAAATATTATTGTTGGTGGGCTATTGCTCACCCTTGCTTTATTATTATATCACAACAACAGCTAGACCAGATGACTCGCACAAGGCGCACTCGATGCTGGCGAGGACGATGAGACTACCAGAGCCGAAGAGAAAGCTATTGGTAGGATAGATTTATTCTTTCAGTACCAAGTATATGGTCTAGTATGACTTATGCAAATGGATGGCAAAGAGTATGTATTCATATTGAAATTCTTTTGGATTGTAAGAACTCATATTGTGCTTAATAAAATTTGGTAGTTACTCTGATTTCATCTTTGGGACTATAACGGGTGTGTTTTATATTGTTGTGTTGGGTCATAAAGATGTAATTGATTTTGAGTTGAAGTAAGTTCAAGTATTGTGAACAGAAATGGAGACCGTAACGACCGGATCCCGGACCCCGGATCTGGGGGTGTTAAAAGTTAGGCATATAAGTCTACTTATTATTCAAGAAAAAGTTAGTATAAATTAAATGAGGAAGTTATTATATATTATTGTATGACTCTTAGCTTTACAACTACCATTATAACTCCAACCCTTAGCTTTTCATTATCCTTTTAACTCCTCCAACTCTTGACCTTTCAATGACATTGTAACTTATGATTTGATAGGCTATATATAGCCTCACATGTACATTGTTTAGATATGAGAAATAATAGAGTTGCGTCCTCCTTTCTATCTAGCTCTCTCATTTCTATCTAGCTCTCTTTAGTTCTCTTGATATATATTACTTATTATATAACACGTTATCAGCACGATTGCGAAAAAAAATAAAAAAAATCTGGGAAGTGAAAGAAAACTTGGAGCTATCCAGAAGGTATGCATAATCTTATTTATTAGCATTAATCTATAATATGATTATTGCAAATGATTTGATGTTATCTTACATTTACACGGTAGATTGAATCCAATCTACTGTGTCTTTATAATCAATCTCCATTTACATGGTAAATTGAATTCAACCTTAGAGATCTTCATTCTATAATATTATGTACTCACTTTTTGTTATTATGTCTCTTAGTTTATATAGTAAATAAACTGCATTCAACATGTTTATATTTGTTTATCTTGAAGCTCCTTGAGATCATAGTGTTTGTCTATCTAATTAAAAGTAGACAACATATTAAAGCTTAGCTTATAGCAAAATGGATTAATTACATATGCGTGCAAAGTGAAAATTACAAATATTAATATGCCTAATTGTTTAATCATGCATGATTTTCTAGATGGAGTATTGTTATCAAATTATACGTGTCCATGTCAATATAATGTTTTTGGTAACACATGTTGTATTTATGCTTATTTTATAAATTGACACTGTTTGGAATTATATTTTAGTGATAATGTCGAATCTTACAAAACTCGAGTTCAATGCACTTGATGTCACCGGCAAAAATTATTTGATATGGATTCTTGATGCTGAAATCCATCTTAGTGCTATGGGTCTTGGTGACACCATAAAAAAGAGAAATAAAACCTCTGAACAAGAAAAGGCAAAGGCTCTTGATGAAGGCCTAAAAACTGAATATTTAACTATAAAAGATCCATCAACTCTTTGGAAGGATCTCAAAGAAAGATATGACCACCAAAAAACGGTGATACTCCAAAAAGCTCGTTATGATTGGTTACACTTACGATTGCAAGATTATAAAAGTGTGAGCGAGTATAATGCAACCATGTTTAAAATTACATCTCAATTGAAATTATGTGGCGAGAATATCACAGATAAAGATTTGTTGGAAAAAACATATTCCACTTTCCATGCCAATAATATGCTCTTACAGCAACAATATCGTGAACGTGGATTCATAAAATATTCTGAGCTGATTTCTGTCTTGCTTCTTGCTAAACAAAATAATGAAATTTTGTTAAAAAATCATCAAGCACGTCCAAGTGGCTCAACACCATTCCCTGAAGTGAATGCGGTGACTAATAATGAATATGGAGATAATAAGCCATTTGGGCGTGGACGTGCCCGTGGTCGTGGTTTTGGGCATGGTTGAGGTTATAATCAACAAAACCTCTCCAACTTTAAAAAAAGCCCCACCACCATAAATGGAGAAAAAATGAGGAGAAGCCCGAGGGGAGTACGATGATTAAAAGGGGTGAAAGTATTTGTAGTCATTCTGGGATGAAAGGTCATTGGAGACGTACATGTCGTACCTCCAGACACTTTTCTGACCTCAATCAAGCTTCCTTGAAAAATGTTGAAACTAATTTCATCGAACAAAATGATCCCTTGGGAATGCTCATTTTGAAGCACACCTTGGTGGTGCAGATCCTATTGATCCTTCGAGTTTCACTCACATGGAAGTCAACGATTTCTTTGAAGATGGGAATGAAGGGATGGCCAAATCTGGTGATGGCAATAATTAAGCCTTATATTAAAACTTTGCTTTATTTAATGAATATTTAAATGTTTATGTTTGAACTTTGAATTGGGTGACTTTTATTATAATGAGTAGAGACACACATGATAATGAGTCAAAAATTAACAAACCCGAAAAATTTTCTTATGTGGCATGATCGCTTAGGTCATCCGGGTTCAACAATTATGCGAAGAATTATTGATAATTCAAATGGACATCCTCTAAAGAATAAGATTGTTCCATTGTCCAAAGATTTTTCTTGTGTTGCTTGATTTCAAGGAAAACTAATGACAAAGCCATCGCATGTGAAAGTTGTGATTTAGTGTCCATTTTTTTTGGAGCGAATTGAAGGAAATATATTTGGACCTATTACACCATCAAGTGGACCATTTCAGTACTTATGGTACTTATAGATGCATCGTCACGTTGGTCGCATGTTAGTTTATTGTCCACTCATAACGTTGCATTCGCAAGACTCCTTGCCCAAATAATTCGATTAAGGACACAATTTCTAGATCATTTATTGCATGTCAATTGGGATTGATGTGGAACATCCGATTCCGCATACCCAAAATGGTTTAGCAGAATATTTTATTAAGAGGCTACAATTGATTGCTAGACCCTTACTTATGAAAACAAAATTACCAAATACTTCTTGGGGACATGCAATATTACATGCTGCATTACTTGTTCGTTTAAGACCGATTGCTTATCATAAATATTCCCCAATGCAACTTGTAAATGGTCAAGAACCAAATATTTCTCACTTAAGAGTTTTTGGGTGTGCAGTTTCTGTTCCGATATCTCCTCCCCAACGAACAAAAATGGGACCCCAAAGAAGATTAGGGGTATACGTGGGGTTTGACTCTCCCTCAATTATAAAATATTTGGAGCCCATGACAGGTGATTTATTTAAGGCAAGATTTGCCGACTGTCAGTTTGATGAGACAGTTTTTCCTGCATTAAGGGGAGATAAGTCAAAATTTAAAAAAGAAAGACAAGAAATTTTGTGGAATGCAGCATCTCTATCTCATTATGATCCTCGCACAAATCAATGCGAACTTGAAGTTCAAAAGATTATCCACCTACAAGAGGTTGCAAATAAATTGTCTGATTCATTTACTGATGTCAAGACAGTGACGAAGTCACATATATCGACTGTCAATGTTCCTTGTAAAATAACACTTCCTAATGAAGAAAATAAAAGCATGCTAGCAAATAAGTCTAAAGCATGCCAGAAGCGTGGTAGACCTATTGGATCCAAAGATAAAAATCCTAGAAAGTCAAGGAAACATGATAAACAAGCTGGTACATCAAATGAAATCATTCCATATAAAATAGAATTGATCACTGAAAAGACGTCTTCGAATTATGATCAAATACCTGAAATTGAGGACAATGAAGAGATCTCGATAAATTATATCATTTCAGGGAAAAGGTGGAATAGAAAAGAAATTGTCGTGGATGAAATATTTGCATATGCAGCTGCACTTGACATTTCTGAAGAAATCGAGGATCATGAACCTAGATCGATCTATGAATGTAAAAGAAGAAATGATTTGCCAAAATGGAAAGATGCTATTGAGGAAGAATTGAAATCACTTGAAACATGTCAAGTTTTTGGACCTATTGTCCAAACACCTGCAGGTGTGAAACCCGTTGGATATAGATGGGTATTTATGCGCAAAAGAAATGAGAAAAATGAAGTTGTGAGATATAAGGCATGCCTTGTTGCACAAGGCTTCTCACAAAGATCGAGAATTTATTATGAAGAGACTTATTCCCCGGTAATGGATGCAACAACATTCAAATTTTTACTAAGTTTATCAATTTTAGAAGGGCTCCGGATGAATTTAATGGATTTTGTGACTACCTACTTGTATGGGTCACTACATAATGACATTTACATGAAAATCCCCGATGGATTAAAAATGCCTGAAGCATATAGTTCAAGACCCCGAGAGATTTATTCAATTAAATTACGAAGATCATTATACGGGTTGAAATAATCTGGTCGAATGTGGTATAATCGCCTCAGCGAGTACCTTTTGAAAAATGGTTATGTTAATAATATAATTTGTTTATGTGTTTTTATTAAAAGGACAAAAATGGGGTTTACTATAATTGCGGTTTATGTTGATGAACTTCATGAAACGATTGAATATTTAAAAAGAGAATTTGAGATGAAAGACTTGGGCAAAACAAAACTATGCCTTGGTTTTCAAGTTGAACATCTATCCAAAGGAATTTTTGTCCACCAGTCATCATATATTGAAAAGATCCTTAAGCGATTTAGTATGGATAAAGCAAATCCCATGAGTACACCTATGGTTGTTCACTCATTTTAAAAGAAAAAGGATCCATTCCGACCAAGAGATGAGGGAGAAGAACTTCTTGGTCCTGAAGTACCATATCTTAGTGCCGTTGGTGCACTAATGTACCTTGCCAATTGTACACGTCCTGATATTGCTTTTTCTAGTTAATTTATTGGCAAGACATAGTTCTGCTCCTACTCGAAGACATTGGACTGGTGTGGATATGGGTTTGTTTTATTCTAAAGACTCAAAAGTGGAATTAGTTGGTTATGCAGATGCAGGATATCGGTCTGATCCCCACAAAGGTAGATCATAGACAGGTTACATATTCACATATGGTGATATATACCGGAATATCTTGGCGATCTACAAAGCAAACTCTTGTAGCAACTTCTTCGAATCATGCTGAATTATTGGCACTACATGAAGCTAGTCGAGAATGCGTGTGGCTAATGTCCTTGGTTCATCATATTCGAGAATCATGTGGTCTTTTAGTCAATAAAGGAAGTCCTACTGTTCTATTCGAAGATAATGAAGCATGTATCACTCAGACTCGAGAAGGGTACATTAAAGGTGATATAACGAAGCACTTTGATCCAAAGTTTTTCTTCACCCATGAGCTTCAGCAAAGAGGAGAAATTGATGTCTGTCATATTCGCTCATGTAAAAATCCAGCAAATTTATTCGCAAAGTCACTTCCTGCATCATCTTTCAAGAAATTGAGACACAAGATTGGAATGCGTAAACTTCGAGATATATGTCATATTTAAATGAGGGGGAGAGGTATTATTAGTATAACACATGTACTCTTTTTCCTTCACTAGGATTTTTCCCACAGGGTTTTTCCTAGTAAGGTTTTAATGAGGCATAATGTTTATGCGAGTCATCCAAGGGGGAGTGTTATATATTATTGTATGACTCTTAGCTTTACAACTACCATTATAACTCCTACCCTTAGCTTTTCATTATCCTTGTAACTCCTCCAACTCTTGACCTTTCAATGACATTGTAACTTATGATTTGATGGGCTATATATAGCCTCACATGTACATTGTTTAGATATGAGAAATAATAGAGTTGTGTCCTCCTTTCTATCTAGCTCTCTCCTTTCTATCTAGCTCTCTTTAGTTCTCTTGATATAGTTCTCTTGATATATATTACTTATTATATTACAGAAGTAAGATATGCTGGGAGAGCTATAGATTTTTAAAATTTTCGAAAAAGCCTAATCTATCTATCTATCTATTATATATCTAATACACCAACAGGGGGTTTCCCTGAGCAAATTAATTCATAGGCTCGGTCCCTTCGAACCTCACTCCAAACCTAACTTTAAATATTTGTAAAAAATTGTTGTTCAAAGGGTTTGAACCCATGACCTTGCAGAACTAAATTCAATAACATAACCAGTTGAGCTATTTGAGCATTTGAGTTTATTTTAAAAATCATTAACTACATACATAAATATTTTTTTGTTTATATATATTAATACTATATAACATACATACGTATATTTATGTTGTATAATCTATTAATATTTCATTATTTGTAATCTTCATTATTTGTATACATACATACATACATACATACATACACATAAAAACATACGCATACATACATACATACATACATACATACATTTATGTTGTATAATCTATTAATATTTCATTATTTGTGATCTATTAATTGTTTTATAATTAATATGCATATTTATACATACATACACATGTACAAACATAAATACATATATATATATTACTGTGGATATATAATAATGTACTATAATATTCACTAACATATACCATATCTCATTAATCATTTTAGATCTACTGTAAATATTTACGAATTAAATACTATAAAAAATATCACAATACAAAAAAAAAAACCTTCATGCGTATATAAGTATAATACAAACTTGTATTAACATTAACTATCGTAAAACTTATCAATCACATCTTTAATACCCGTAAACGCAAACAAAATATAGCATATATATATATATATATATATATATATATAAAATAGAGCAAATGGGGGGTTCCATTAACAAATTTAATCATATGAAAAGTCATATTTACACCTAATAATTATATCTATGTTATATTTCCGGGGGCTATTTAGGTATTGCATCACTAACATATTTATTACATAATAATAACTGATATGAACTAATATGCATTTATTATTATGTAGTTAATACTTGTATGTATCTCTGTATCCATCCATGTTAACTCTATATATTTAAATTTTGAAGTACGATTTTGATCTTAACATTGACCTATTTATTACATATCGTTCAAATTTGGTTTAACAAAACAAAGTATAGTGCAAAATATAAAACAGATTTAATTTAACCAGAATTATGATTTGCATGTCACGATCGGGTATTGCATAAATTCTATTTTTTCACAACAATTGTTGTGAAGATATGAACAATCGAAGATATCAACAATCCAATCCTACGTTGTAATAACCCTGATTTTTGTACTACTGTAGAAAAGACCCGGATGAATAGTAACTTCGGTGTGTAAGAAAAACAAATCCCACCCATAATTATGTAATGGAAATTTGAGGATGATTAATTCATATTAAGATTATATAAGCAAAATGAGTGTATGTAAAAGCCGTCAAAAATTAGTAAATCACACTTCGTAAGAAATTACGATTTTTGAGAAAGCGATAAATACGAAAGCCGTGACACGGCCAAGGACTTTATAAACATGAGAATATTATGGAATAAGAATTAAGAAGATATTGGAGAAATGAGAACCACTTGAAGAGATTTTATTAAGAACATTTTTAAGGAGTGGTATAACATTGCATGGAAAATTAAGTAATAAACTTGGAAAATAACCAAGGACAATACTCATGCAAAATCCATGCAAATTACATGCAAGGTGGTTGATTTAGCTAGTAACCAAGCCAAGGAACTAGGTAACTAGTAGTTGGTAGCATGGTTAGAAAACCAAGTACTAGTTAGAAACAAACCAACTAGTTAGGAAACATAGTTAGCATAAAAGATGGATCACCAAGCAAATTGTGTAGGCTTTTTAGACTTGGAAAATCTTGACCAACTAGCCATAGCCTTTATATATATAAGATATTATCACATTATTGTAGTTAACAAAGCAAAGCAAGTAGCAAACACCACTTCTCTCTTCTTTTTTCTGCATTCGGCTGAGCAACAGAACAAGGAGGAGAAAATAATTTTTTTCCTTGCCTTCCACTATCTCAAATATTCCCAAATTAAATGCCAAGGTTCTTCAGAGTACTAGTGAGGTACATTTTAATTTTCATAATATTATATGAATCCTAGCATACCTAGAAAAATTGTCAAAGTTGCTTGGTGAATAGTGATCTTATGAAATCTTGTTTTTAGATCTTAAAGATTAAGCCATATATTGATCAACCAAGGAGTTTGAGAAGGATTTAAAGCCTTGTTGAGATACTTTGAACTTCAAGGAAGGTATAATTTCTTAACCCTAGTAGCCATTGCAAGATTTTAAGCTTGGTTTGATGAGATCTAAAAGTTCTAGTGATAAAAATGTTGGATTAAGTTTGATTATTGGAAAATCTTGGATATTGATGAAAATTGTTGTGATGAAAAATTTTGTTATGTTATATGAAGTCATGAGAGTAGATAAAATTTGATTTTGGTATATTTGTGATGATATTGAAGTGGGTGGAAATTTTGGAAGTTGTATGTCTTGTAATAAGTGGTTTTTGACAAATCTGCAAATACCCCTGTTTCAAGCTGTGATTCGGAACCCTAAATCTACTCCCCTGGAAACCTACCTTATATGCTTGGAAAGGTCTTGATCTGTAGTTTTTAGAAATGTAAAGTTTAATTCCAGGAGATCTGTAGATTTTGAGTTATGGGCGATTTAGTGAGATGTGTTCTGAGTAGGGAGTTGCAGAGAATTGTCCCCTTGTAAATAATTTTGGACCCTTAAACTCGGTGTTGAACCTATGGTAAAAATTGAGTAGCAAGTTCTTACAGTGGAGTAGATGACATAAAAAGAATTAGGTGAAAATGTGAATTTTCCAATTTTATAAAAATCGTAGAGTACAAACTGCGCAGTAGGAAATCCCTGCAGGAAAGAGTATGGTTTAAGGGCTTGGTTAAGGACCTTGGAAAAATCCTTGGGATGTGTGAAAATTATATTTACACCACATTGCAGTGAAGAAAGTATAAGAAAAAGAATTTTGTAAAAAGGATTATTTTTCGATTTTATAAAAATGTTCGAACGGAAGTTGCGCGAGTGAATAACACTGTTAGGGGAGCGAAAGATTATAATCGAACGAACTCGAAACCCGGCCCGAATAAAATTGGTAATTTTAATTAGGTCAAGAAACACTATCGTGAGCACGTAGGGGTAACATGGACAATAAGAATCCCCTAAGAGAATTAAATTAGTTTCGCTAGATAAACCTCAGTTAAACGGTTCGAATACGAAACTAACCCTACGATTCTTTTTGATTGATTATAGATTGTTCCCCTAGCACACGTGTACTTTCCCCCACCGACTTTGTCAGGCAAGTTTTCTATCACTAAACCTTTAGTATGTTTAAAAACTGTTGTTGTTGTGATATAAATGCATGCACTGTTTTATATATGTCTTGTGAGAAAGTCTATTTATGCATGCATGATTTTCTGAAAGTACTTGTAAAGTTTTGTACTTATATATATACCCAATGACTTATGCGTATATATATGATGATGATTAAAGCTCGGATAGAGTGTAAGTACTTTTGATATGAATCGGGAGTCGGAGTATTTTGTGTAAACCCGGTAACCCCGGAGTCGTATACTTTCAATAATCGATTAAAGTCCGATAATTTAAATATCGGAATTATTATGTTTGAATTTCTTTAATAAATATTATTTTTAATATTTATTGAAATAAATGAATATTCATTTAAATATTCATTTAAAGTTTATTATTTAATTATTTAATTATTGATTAATTCGTTTTTTATTGATTAATTATTGATTAATTATTTATTTAATTAATGATTAATTAATTATTTATTGATTAATTAATTATTAATTATTTATTTATTATTTAAAAATAATTTAAATATTCAAAAAATTATTTTAAAATTATTTAAAATCTATCCGGCCTATTTAAAAAAAATTATTTATGGCCTTTAAAACTTATTTTGAATATTTTCTAGCCTTCAAAAAAATATTTAAAAATAGCAGGGGTTCTCAAATATTTTTATAACTACCTATGCTTCGTAAGAAACCATCCCAACGGCCAGCAAACTTATCAAAACTTGAGAACCCAAAGTTTTGGGAGTACTTAAAAATGTTTTCTCCCTTCGCTACGAACCGAAGCGTATCCAACGCAATGGCCCTACCTCAACCCGGAGGGTCAGGTTTTAAAATTGCTAAAAGAAAACTCCGAATAACTCCCAAGTTGATTGAAAGAAACGCCCTGAGTAAAGAAAATCAGTTGACGGAGGTCAACTTGTGAAATGAACATACTTCCATGTTTTCTTTCGGAGGTGATGATTTAAAAAGGTATCAAAGTTGATTTAAACGCTCTGGGACTGGATGTTGTTAGGGTGGGAGGGACTTGGTACTTGCGAGGTACAAGCCCACCCGGTTTTGCATATATCGACGAAGGTGGCAGCAACCATCCGATATTTGCCCTGGCAGGTAGCCAGTTTAAGACCCGTATGTGGTCGGGCCACGGCCTCTTTAGTAGGTACGTCACCGTCTACTAGTAGCGAAGTGTTGTTAAATTTGCAGTATAAGGCTGATCACCTTATACAGCGGTTATCCAGTATAGTCCCATCTTTCCAATTGGATTGTGCTGCTATATCGTACTGGAAGCCCAGGTGCACCAGTACCGAGGGTATAATCAGTGTTGATCTCATCATGAAAAAGTCTCGAAATTCTGAGCCATCCATTTTTAAAAATAACTCAGGGTAAGGAAATTGCTTTTGAAAGTTGATTTATATTATGTCATTCAGTTTCCAAACAAATAGAAACTTCCTATATTTGAAAGATATAGTTAAAAGTACGATTCTTACTTTCAAACAAAAAAAAACATTTTCTCAGTATGACTATTACTATTTTGCTGAGCTTTATGCTCACACTTGTTTTCTCCGTGTATCACAAACAACAACAGGAAGTCATGGCAAGAACCCGTCAGACCGCTCGGAAGCACGTGGGAAACGCGCAGATGTTCCGTAGGTTGTTCGGACCAGCAGTTCCCCTACCTCAGGTGAGAAGGCTTAGTAGGATAGGTTACCAACTCAGACTGGTTAGGTTTTTGTATAAGTATGATCTGTGTAAACTGGTGACACCCAGGAAACTATCCCGCCTTTACTATCACCTCAGGTAATAACTTTTGTAAGGAGATTACCAAACCTTTTCTGAGATGATACTTTTGGGTCTGTAATAACTTTAAATTTCGGTTTGAACCTAGTACTTTAAGTATTGTTTTGCTTTCGCTCTGAGCTTATAACCTGTGACGGATTTTATTGATTTAGGGGTCATTGCCAACGTAGTTTAGTATTTAATAAAATGGTTAATAATCAGCGACGGTAATTGGTAAAATTGGAACTTAGCATGGCGTAACAACCTGGATCGTTGACCCCAGATCTAGGGGTGTTACAGAAATGGTATCAGAGCTCGAGGTTATAGTCTCAGAAGCGAAAGGTAGGTTAAGGGTACAAACCTTTACCAGTTGTATGGACGGGCTAAAGGACATAGCCCTACCACGCCTAAGTCATTTAAGATAATTATCTATTGATACTTTGAGATAGTAACATTTTTCCCTTTCTTGTGTAGATCCCCGAGGAGCCCGCTATGGACCCAGTAGCTGATCCAGTGGCAGAGCCAGTAGCAGACCCCATTGAGGACCTAGCTGAGGATGACCCAGTCGAGGCTGACCCAGTAGACCCCATGCCTATGGATGGACAGGAGAGTGATCCTGAGGAGGACCCTGAGGAGGACCCTATGGACAGTGCTCCGGCTGACCCCACTGCAGGAGAGGACCCAGGGGATGATTTACTGACCTGGACAGACATCCCCATGTACTCCCCTAGGCTTCCCCGCAGGGAACCATCACCGCCTGTCTCCCCACCACTGAGCCCACTCCCCGCGGAGGAGTCGGAGGAGCTGACCGGTTATGATGCTGATGTTGATACTGAGATAGCACCGCAGAGTGAGCCGCAGTCCCCACCCCCACCCCCGGTTCCTGTTGTTTTAGCTGCGGAGTATGATTGGGCGGTAGCCCGACTCACCGCTAGGTTGGTAGCCTCTGAGGCTCGGGCGGAGGAGCTGAGGTTTCAGTTGGGAGAGGAGAGGAGGCACCTCCACCACACTCATCGGGAGAGGACAGATTCTGTGGCTAGAGGGTTGCGATGGTTGGCACTCAGGATGGAGTGGAGGGCCCTCTCTAGGCTCAGGGCATCATCCCGCTCAGATGGGAGTATTAGGAGGAGCGAGGCAGAGCGGATCCTGTCATCAGCTATGAGGAGGATCAGGGACGAGACTCGCTCCCACCGTTATTGATGTTATGTATTATGACTGTTAGCTTTCCAGTGAGGACTATAGATGGTAGTTGTACTTTTGGTATAGTGGTAGCAGATAGTAGCTAGTCCGACTGGAAAAGCCGATGTAGTATCTTTTGGTAGGCCTTATGTATTCAGATGATGTATCCTATGACTCGTGACTTTTCAGGGTAACCCGTTGATGGTACCCATTTATATATATATATATATATATATATATATATATATATATATATATATATATATATATATATATATATATATATATATGTGTGGCTGTTTGCCCTTTTGGTACTAAGTTCTGTCTAAGATCAATCCGCATACTGCTTTACTTATTGACTGTTCTTAATAAGCGAGCACATATATATCTGGAATGAATTTCCCCTTTTGGTAACACTTACTGACGCAATCTAACCCAAACAATTATATATATATATATGAATGTATGTAATTTCAGAAAGATGCCACCTAGACGAAGAATCACCAGAGCCCACAATGCTGAGTCAGTCAATCAAGGGCGTGACCAGCATAGAGAGAGAGAGCTCCAAAGCCCACCCCATGAGGAAGAAGTGCAAGGCGACAACGAGTATGATGACCCCAATTATGAAGAGGAAGAAGAGGTAGCCACTGAAGTTGAGGGTGGCAGGAACGAACACCCTATGGATCAGTTCACGGACTTACTCAGACAAAACCTACAGCAACCACCCCCACCACCTAGAAACCCTAACACCGCCAATGCTGGCACCTTTCGAGCATTCAAATCCTTAAAACCCCCAGAGTTTTAGGGCACTGCTGACCCTGTGGCAGCCAGAGCTTGGCTGAAGGAAATGGAAAAGGCCTTCGAGATTTTGGGCACAGAACAGACCCAGAAGACTGTCTTTGCCGCCTATCTACTAAAAGGAGAAGCAACTTATTGGTGGGAGGCCAAGCGCAACTTAGAGCCGGTTGGTGTAGTAACTTGGGATAGGTTTTATAGGCTATTCTTGGACAAGTACTTTCCCAAGTACATGGAAACTCAGATGGAGTTGAAGTTCTTGGAATTGAAACAGGATAACATGACAGTGGCCGAGTATGAGGCCAAGTTCGCAGAACTATCGAGATTTGTGCCTAGCTTTGTGGATACGGAGGAGAAAAGGGTGAAGAGATTTCAGCTAGGGCTGAAACCGTGGATTCAAAATCGTGTTGCTATGCTAGAGATAACCGATTACGCTACTTTGGTGCAGAAAGCCTCGATAGTGGAGGCTGGGAGTGAGATGAGTCTAAGGATGAAGGAGGATAAAAAGAGGAAGGCAGTGAGTTTGGGAGGGGGATCTGGCAGTGGACGCCGCTTTAACAAGTTCAATCGAGCAACCGTGTCCCAGCCAACCGTTGGCCCAGCCGCAAGAAGAACTGGAAATGAGAGCATTAATCAAAAATGAGGACATTCTAGAGCAACCACCTTCACCCAGCCCCGCGCTCCCCTACCAGACTGTAAGTCTTGCGGGAAGAAGCATGTGGGGACGTGCCGATCCACAGTGACGTACTATAAGTATGGGCGCACGGGGCACTACGCCACTGAGTGCCCTCCGCAAACCCAAGCCCTACGGTGTTATCAGTGTGGAAACCCAGGACATGTGAAGAAGGATTGCCCTAGGTCGAACCAGTCCGCATCAAGATTGAGTGGAGCAGCTTCCAACCGACCCCCTACTGCCAGGACCTTTAACATGACCGTGCAAGACGCTGTCAGGAACTCGGATGTTATCGCAGGTATCCTAAACCTTAACTCGGTAAACGCAAATGTCTTATTTGATTCTGGGGCTACCCGATCTTTTATATCGCAAGAATTCGAATGCAAATTAAATCTTAAAGCTGAGGCCCTAGAAGAGCAATTAATGGTAGAAATAGCTAACTGCGAAGTAATTCCCGTGAGTCAATACTACCCTAACTGTGACCTAGAGATAGAAGGATGTCGCTTCCGAGCAAACCTAATACCTTTTGTGTTAGGAGGGTTCGACGTCATCCTAGGAATGGACTGGATGTCCAACAACAATGCCCAGATTGACTGCAAGGGCAAGAAAGTCAAAATAAGGGTGTCTGGAAAGAAGGGAGTAGTGTTTAAGGGGCAGCGACAAACTCGAAAATTCCTCACCGTCGCACAAGCCAGGAAGCTGGTGCGCAAGGTGTTGTGGGAGGATTTTAGCACAACTACGTGGAGGCCGTTGCTGGAATAGCGCCGTAAAATATGGAATCACCCAACTGCCCAGAAAGGCTCACAATCGGAGATTTATGGCTAGCCGCCCGGGAAGGCACACGGCTAGGGGTTACCGAAGAACACGGGAAGGTGGTTTGGTGATGATTGGGGCTGAATCTACGGGATGAGAGCTCAAGGACCAAATGTTGGCCAACCAAGAACACTAATTTGACTATGTCACACAAGAGTGCACGTGCTCTAGCTACTCAAGGAGTGTAAAGTGTCGAAGAAGATCCCGTAAACTTCCTACATACCACTATTTATAGTGGATCAAGCCCCGATGTAGTTCTTGATTGATAAGTTTGATTGTTTTTGATGATTTATCCTCTCTCCAGTGGGATAATGACTGTTGTTGCTGATAAAAATCGTGTATCAACTGATTGTGATGTAGTTATCAGGTTTCCAAGCCTTATCAGGACTGTTGGAAGCCTATCCACTGATGTTTATCTCATGAATGTATGATTTATCATGTAATAATGATGTATATCTCTGAATAATCGTGTAATTATCTGATATGAAGTGTATATGGGTTATAGAGACGTGCTCCTAAAAGATAGGAGGCTATCCTTATCTGAATATGCGCTTCTGCTAGGCTTCCGGGGAAGCTGGGATACCGCCGGTAGCTAGGCACCGGTAGCCCTGCTGGCTGGCTGTGGAAACTATACTGGAAGCCCTATTTTATGGCTATCCTAGCTACCTTGCTATAGTAATTGTAGGCTACAGGTTATCCTTACGGGGTCGCCCCTGGGATCCTAGGCCTTACGTTCTCTTAATACACTCTTCATGGTAGCCCCTCTGGTAGGCTGACTATGGAAGCCTGATATCTGGGAGCCTTATAATAATAGCTGGAAGCTAGGGATTTAATCAAGGGAAGCTAGTTCCTGGGACCCTAGGCTTTCTATCTATCAATGATCCTTCTTAGAATAGTGTAAGAACCCCAAATTTTGGATATAATTAAAACTTTTTATTAAGTAATGATAAAATGAGGAACAATGATTCCGATAACAAGGTCACCAGCTCTAATGAATGGTGGTTTCAAAGAACAATGATTGTAATGAATGGATATTGCTTTGGACAATGATCCTGATGCATTGGTATATTGTCAGAATAGAGTAATTCGATGGTTGAGGACCTAGATAAGAATAATCTACCATCCAGGAAGGAGCTAATGGATCCTTGAAGGGAAATGAGTACGTGCATAGTGTTTCCCGTACGTGCATAGTGTTTCCCGTACGTGCATAGTGTTTCCCGTACATGCATAGTGTTTCCTGTACGTGCATAGTAATTTGGTGGATGAATAGTGATTTTGTAAGTTGGAAAACTTTTCACTCCACCCTATGTACGGGACGTGATATGGATGTTTCGAAGTCATATTAGTAATACGCGGAGGAAATAAGTGAATGCAGAGACGATCGGAATTCAGAAATTCCAAATTCTTTTCGGTATAATATTTGACCGGACAGTGGATTAAATATTATTATAATCCAAGAATTGAGATATTAACTTTGAGGATTTGATATTTTGGGATGTTATTATATTTGATTTAAGAATGAAGGTAGGAAACCACTGAGGAGTGGTTATGGCTACAATGTAATTATTGATATTTGGAAAGAATGAATGGAATTCGACCTTATTATGTTTATGTCTTGAAGAATGCTAAAGGGTGACAACATAGGTAAGAATAATCTATCTTCTAAGGGAATAAGATATGGCAACTTCAAGCAAGAGAATACCCTCATGTCATCCAGATCGATAACGATTAATCCAGTAGTTCCGTAAAAAGGTTAAGGAACGATCGAAAGAGAATACGGACAATTGTACCACCCTAAGAGAACAAGTAAAGAATACAGAATGAATAGTGTTTGGTGGGAGTATATAATAATATGAGACGACACTATACAGAAGCATTCGGAACGGATTTCCGAGTTCGTATTAGTGATCCAGGGGGAAAATAAGTGTATGTAAAAGCTGTCGGATTCTGAAAAACCGCACTTTTATTTTCTCCGAGAGTTCCCTGGACACTGATAGCCTTAAGTATTTAACGAATGGATTTAAGGAATATAAATTGGAAAGTTAGAATGAAAGATGGAGAATGAAAGTATTAATATTAAAGAGGATTCCCGGTAAACCCTAATTAGAAATCCGTGAAATATTCTCACGAACGATCAATCGAAACGGGTAATAACCGGACACAGAAACAAGCAGAGGAAGCAAGAGTCTTGTGTAAGCTACTAGAATAAATATCTAGCAACCAAGTGGCTTAAAGCAACTAGCATACTTGGAGATGGAAGTAGTACTTAGAAAAACCAACCAATACTTAGCCTTCCACCATCCAAAACATAACACTTGTCTCTCCAAATTGCCTCATCCATGACATCAGACTCCACTAACACAACTAGGATGAGATATTATCTATCCAAATTCACTTTATGCAAAATTGACCAAGGAAAAGCAAGAAACCAAGCAAACACTCTCCATTCCTTTCTTTTCTTCAAAGTTTCGGTCAAGGAGCTAGAAAAGTAGGTTCCCACCATTGTTTGTTCTTCTAATTTTTAGGGTAAGTACTACATATCATAGCTTAGATCCCCTAGAAATTTCAGCCTCAAATTCACTTCCTTTCATTTTCAAATAAATCATCAAAGGTGATGATGAATAGTGTTTCTAAGAACTAATCTTTGTTTTTCTTGTTTTCATGGTTGATCCTAGCTAAGTTAAGGCCATCCAAGGGCAATACCAAGCTTTGTGAGGCTATTACACACTACAAGGAAGGTATAAGACTTGAAAACCCTTGCTCTACTTTGAGTTTTAAGCATGTTCTTGATGGATCTAGCTTAGTTATGATTATGTTCATGTTATAAGCATGTTTAGTTAGTGATTTAGTGATTTGATTAACATGATGAGTTTGATACTAAGATCAGTGGCTTCTGGTCTTGTTGGGGTGCTTATTATGTGTATAAGTTGATTAGATGCCCGGTGTGGCTTGGTTGTTGCGTAATGAATTTTAGAACGCTCGATTCGTAGCCGTCGTAATGCCCGATTTTCATTAACACTAAGAAACCGAACTGGTCAGTAGCCATAACTCTCTGTTCTTGGCAAGTTAATGAACCCTACTGATAGATTTTTGAACATAGATCACTTTGGCGAAAGAATCGAAGCATTTTGATTTACGGTTTAGGAATTATGACCAAATTACTAAAAGTAGTTCGAATCCGTAAACGAAAGTTCGTAACTGAAATTGAACCCTCGTAAACTATGTAACGTCATGGCGAATCTTGGTAAATAAATACTAGGGGTAAGAAGGAAGGTGTGAAAGAAAACCGTATGTCAAAAAGAGCATTTTTTGATTTATTAAAAATGTTCGAGTCAAGGTTAAACGCGAACGAACCCCTAAAAGACGACTCTTTTATAACTTCGGTAAAACACTTAGAAAACGGGCGATAAAACTCGGAGTATAATATTGGTTCGTAACGATCAACCTTAGAACTCATATGACTTAAGTATGTCCCAAGTATAAGTGCAGTGACATGTCGTATTAACGAACGAATGTCGGGTCGGATCAGTGATAATAAGTAATCCACTAAAAAGGGGTATAACGAGATAACTCGAGAACGTGTTTCGAATTAAGTATAACTTAACTTTTAATATGTTAAGTGATTAATCCCGAATGCCTTGGCTATTTATAGATCACCAAGCTGAACCGGGACCCGCTACCACTACCCCTTACCGTACTCGACTACCAGGCAAGTTTCAATTCCCTTCTTTTAGGCTGTTGTTGTGATTGAATAAATATATATATGATTGCTGATATACATATGCCATTGCATGCATGCCTACTTTCAAGTTGAATCGATATACTTGTTCCCTGAATGTTATTGTTGGCTTATAAGCTAGATAGTTATACATCAGTTATAAGCCGGTTATTGTAAGACCCTCATAGAAGGGCGTATACATCTTATTCATCAAGTATAGACCGGGAGTCAATATTTCTTGATATATCGAGATTACCTCGGAGGAAAATATTTAAGTAAATATTTTCCATTATTCGGGCGACGAATATTATTTGAATATTCGTTCGAGATTATTTATTTTAACGATCTTTACTTCAAATAATTATTTGAACGTAACTATTCGATGAATAATATTTTTAATATTCATTCAGAGTCGAATTATTTATCGATTATTATTGCGAATATTCTTCTAAAGGTTGGACTACTAAATGAATATTAATTGGATATTCATTTAGAATATTATTCATTAAATGAATATTACTTTTGAGTATTCATTTAAGACAGTAATTACCTATCGAATATTATTTTAATGTTCATCTGAAACTGGATTTATTTATCGAGTCTTATCTCGAATATTCCTTTAAATCTTGGATTACTAAATGAACATTACTTGATATTCATTTAGAATATTATCCATTAAATGAATATTACTTTATCAATATTCATTTAAATTCCTAATTAATTATGAATATTATTTTGAATATTCATCCAGGGTTCTATTTAATCATTGAATATTATTTTAAATATTTTAAATATTCCTTTCAGGTCTTATTAATTAATGAATATTATTTGGAATATTCATTTGAATATTTAGTTATGCAATAAATATTCTCTCGATATTTCTTCAAGAATTATTTGAGAGATACTCTGATTAAAGATATTCTTTCATATTCCTAAATATTCCGTAAAATATTTTAATTCAATAAATATTCTCTGAATATTTATTCCATGCTTAGAATAACCTCGATAAGGTTTATCTTCTTCGATTATTACAGAAAATATTTCGGAGTCATATTATTATTAATCTTATATCAAGAAAGGTTCTCAGACATCATTCTTCTTTGAGTCTATCTCCTTAATAATAGGGAACCTTACTTGGAAAATGTTATTTATCTTGTCGACTTCCCGGTCATAAAGTATTCCCTTCACTCGCAACTCGGGTGCTGTTGACTTATTAAGTCGTTGCTTACCTTCTCATCTTTCGAGGGGTAAGATTACTGGAACAAGTTGATATCCGTTACCAAGTAATAGCTTGGGAGTTATTGGTAAATTTTCCTTTCCAACTAGATACGACTACTTTGTGGAGTCTTATCAACAAGTATTATACTTGGGGAAAGGGGGACGAACGTTACATTCAGAATCATGAATTCTATTTGAACTAGGAGTCGTGTAAGAGGCCGAGTAGCGCCGGTCCATCCCCTTTGGCCCAACCGTTGGCCGGGGAGAGCTAGCAAGGCGGTAGACAAGTAAAGCCGTCAGTTCTTCCTTCTACCGGTAGTAAATCTAAATTGAGCTGTACGATCTCGACTGATCATCAAGATTGGAACAGCGGGCGCGGTGAATACTCCATCATTGGTTCATCATCCAAATTTATTTATTTCCTGCAACATGATTACTGTTGGCAGAGTTGGAAAAGGGTCATAACTGGAATTGCAACCTTTTCTTGCAAACTCCTCTTCTTAATAACAATAAGAATATCTCGCTTACTTTGATGTAGCAGATATTTCTACAAACAAATACTTTAAGTTACCTTGTAACTTCATCGTTCATATTATACTGGCATCATTTCTGTAAATGCATGGCATATGGTTTGAAAGATACTTTTGAACTGTTATACATTATCGTTCAGTTATATTATTGTTGGTGGGCTATTGCTCACCCTTGCTTTATTATTATATCACAACAACAGCTAGATCAGATGACTCGCACAAGGCGCACTCGACGCGGGCGAGGACGATGAGACTACCAGAGCTGAAGAAGAAGCTATTGGTAGGGTATATTTATTCTTTCAGTACCAAGAATATGGTATAGTATGACTTATGTAAATGGATGGCAAAGAGTATGTATTTATATTGAAATCCTTTTGGATTGTAAGAACTAACAATGTGATTAATAAAATTTGATTGTTACTCTGATTTCATCTCTGGGACTATAACGGGTGTGTTTTATATTGTTGTGTTGGGTTATAGAGACGTAATTTATTTTATGTTAAGGAAAGTTCAATTGTTGTTGACAGAATTGGAAACCGTAACCACCGGATCCCGGACCCCGGATCTGGGGGTGTTACAGAAGTGGTATCAGAGCGTACGTTATAAACCCCAGAGATGAGGTGACGTTAAAACAATAAATTCAATAAGATAATAAGAACTCTTGCCAAGTTCATAGTCGGACTACTTAATGTAGTGATGACATAAAAAAAACCCTTATGGGAACTCGTAAGTATAATGATAGTAACTTAGCTCGATATCGTATCGACGAGTAAGGCGACTGACCTTGAGGCATACGAGCAACAGCGCAATGATGCTTTATATGCTGAAGATCAGCGGGTAATTCGATGGAGTACCCTACTGGAGACCCGAAAGAGGTTCCAGCAGATAAGGAAAATCATGTTAGGATAAGGAGCTTACCCATGGGTAATGAGGGTCGCAGCCAGAATGACTGTGATGATTAAGATATGGTGCTCAGAAAAGTGAGTATAAAGAACCGAGATATTATTAAGAGATCTGAAGATGCATGTTGAATTCATAGCCGGACTACCAGATGTAGTACCAGCAAGAAAGAAGGATTGGAAGAATTACTTGAGATCTTATACGGAAATAGATTAGAATCCTTAGAGATTTTCATCTTAACAAAGAAAGAGCTAGAGGGATGTATGATTATCAAAGACATCGATTTAGGGCGAGGAACAGAGTCCCTAGGAATAGTTGAGAATGAGGTAGTAAGTGCCATATCATTTGATAAATGAATCAGTATGAATATTGTCAGTAATAATTCGCCATGAGAAGGCAGGTGTCGTAGGTTGTAAATTATGGAACCAAATTAAGGTTAATAAGGTGGTTTTATTAAGGAAAATGTTCATTTTATGAATGAATCATTTAGAAAGTAAAGACATTGGGAAGTGATAGCATGATTGGGTAAAATTATATAAGGAAGTAGCAAGCAAGACAATGATCTCAGAACCTACCGGAAGATAAGACCAGTGAGTCAAGATGAACTCGTAATGAGACTACTGCCAGAGACTGAGTATAGAGTTAATTCAACTCAGTTAAATGATGGACCAGAAACGTTAGATGCATGTGATTTAGAGGGATATTAAATTCCTTCTTCTCTTTGAATGGATTATAGTAGTACCTTAAGTTTATTCCGATGCGGAATTATAATAGATCAAGTAATACGATCAGTAGTTAAAGAGAAAAATGTGAGAAAATCTTCCTGGAGCTAAAAGGTGAAATTGGTAATGACCAAGAGCTGGCATTGCTTAATGGAAAAAAAAAAAGACTTTGTGCTTCCAACAACGCTTCGCATAAAGGGTTAGGTAGACCGACGTTTGGTAGTATTGAATATCAGGACGTATAGGTATCAGGACGTTGTGACGGGTTTCAGTTTGAAACTATTGATTCCCTTCTAAGGGATGGATATAATTGATTCCTTTCCAGTGGGTAAACTTCCAATCTGATGATGATTATTTCGTTAACTATGACTGCTTATGATTCCACCTGCTTGGAGGTTCAAAGAACTATTCTTCAGGTTTCGAAACTGGTCTCCTTAATGTTACCAGTAGGTGGGTAGATTGATCAAAATTTCCCTGAGTCTGGAAAGGAATTCGGTGAATTTTGGCAAACCTTGTCTTTCTGATTATCAGAGAATGTCATGGAAGAGAGTAAAAATTGGAGCAAACCCTGTGATTTGGGTAAGGATGCTATAAAATGGGTTAGTAAACGGACCCTGAGCATTACAATCGACGGTAGTGATAAAATGATGAAGTGAGATTGGACGATAATAGGAAATGTAAGTAAGAAACTAGCCGGACTGAGAAATTCCAGGATTGACTTAAATGAAAAGGCTGTTGTGCCAGGAATGGTAAGCTTGTGTGGCACGCAGGATTGATAAGAATAGTTGAAAAGATAAAAGTGGAGGAAAGGTGACCGGAGACGGTGCCGAGTAGTCGATTAAGACTTATATGGAGTAAAGTTTTGGAAGGGTAGAAAGGTATCAAAGAAGAAGGCACTATGCCGGCAATTGCTAGAAAAGTAATGCTATTAGCCAACCCCTAAAATCATATATTTTTATTTTAGTGTGGCCAGTTGAGGCCAAGTCACAACGGACTATAAAGTGACTAGACCAGCAATGAAAAGACAAAGCAGGGTTGCTTCTAAGTAAGCACCGACTGCAAGGGCTTCTGATATAAAGGAAATATTAATGAGATCGTAGGAGTCTTCTACTAAACCCTTTGCAACCCATGTTTTGATGGGGAATTTACTAGACCTTTTTGGGATGGGGTAACCCGTACTAAAGTGACTCATGTGTATATGGTTGTCCAAGATTACGAGTAAAATGGAAGTATAGTGACTTGAGATGTATGATGTTAGGGTATCATGAATACCCTGAACATATTACGACTAAGGGAAGTAAACAACGAAGGTTTATGAAGAGAGTATAGAAATGGTCAGAGATGGATCAGTATGCTGTAGAAATTTTGTCTAAGGCAAGTACATTTGAGAAGAACGATAAGTACTAAGAGATTCACGTTGAACTCGACCAATATCTTCCAAAACATCCTTGCTGCCATTACCAAGTTCTGTAAGAGAGGAGATAGGCATACGTTGCCTTTTTGGAAGGCCAAATAGGCTGACAACTATCTGAAAGAAGAGGATGGCATTAAGCCACCGATCGATTATCAAATGAGAATGATTGAAAAGCGACCTTTATTAAGGATACATGATCTGATTGCCAATTATAAGATGCAAGAATTCTTTGGCAGTTGAATTAAGGATAGGATATCCATAAATTAAGACAAACCCTAGGGAATGCACAAGGGGTGGCATTAACCCTAATAACGACATTATGACTTCAGATGATATGAGTTGGACTTGCTAAGGCAACAATGACCGGTAAGGATTATTAAAAAGAGTTCTGGAAAGAACATAGATAGAATTATTAGAGTATTGATCAATGACATTTTGATATACCCTGTACCCAGAAAATACAGGAGGAAGGATGAGGATGACCTATGAAACCTTACAAGGAAAAAGGTAATATTCTGAACTTCAAAATGGAAGTTTGGTAAGGAATGTATGACATAGTAACAGTAATGCCAGATGAGGCATGTATGAGACCCTGAGGAAGTATGGATTGAACCTATAAAGGTTGAGATTATCCTAAGATAAGGAAAGAACTAAGAAGAGAAGTATCATAAGTAGGATTGGGAATAAACGTGATAAAGTTCCCACGGGTAGGTGGAAGCAATGACTTATGGAGAAAGACTGTTAAATATATTTTTCTCCATCAGCAGAGCTTAAGGGAGAATGCTTTCACCCAAAAATGATGGGAATGAGGTAGAAATGTTTGAATTGGAATATATCCAAGGAACAAGGATTACCAGAAATTATTATTATCAGGAAAGGCCAATGAGGTGGCCGACAGTCTAAGTATAAAGGAATATTTATAAATGTTCATACCGAAGAAACAAAATGATATTTGGAAAGACCTTGAAGGTCATATTGGAGTGGAGGAAGTTACATTCCTTTTGATGATTGTGCAAGAATCGAAGGTAATAATAGTTTAAGTAAAGATTCGATTCCTGATGGAGTCTTAAGCATATTACGTACCTTAGAAGGTCCCGTTTTGAGGCAAACCAGGACCATGGTACAAAATTGATGAAGTAAACCGTTAAGTTTCCAGTCTTTTATGGAAGATGCATAAGTGATAGTTTCATCAACCGGACCTAGCTGCGATGCCTGAAACTCTTCTGCAATTCTATCTACTTCATGTTATATCTACATCAAGTTCAGGAAGTGTTCCTTATGGATAAGGAATAGTGATTACTTTGTCTCCCTAAGGGATTTGAAACCCGTAGGGTTAGCTATTAATGCACTACGTAAACAACAAGTGATGGTGATTCTTCTAAGAAAGTAGATGACAATGTAAAGATAAAGAAAGTGCTGCCATTGATTAACTAAATGGCATGTTGATGAATGACAAACAAGTTTATGTTAGTGTACTTCTGCGCAAACAAGATAGAGAATATGAGGTTGATGATTCATGATATTAAAGATATTCCCATGGAAAGAATTAATGAGACTTGGAGGGAAGGGCGGTTGAGCCCGAGACTTATTGGGCCACCTGAGAGTTTAAAGTGTTCGGACGGCGGTATTCGAGCCAGCCTTACCCCCAAAACTTATAGCACGGTCATAACGGGTTTTCATGTGGCCAGGCTACGTCAGTAAAATGCAGATGTTCAACAGATGATAGGAGTACGAGCATGTAGATATACGACCTGGTCTGACTTACGAAAGACAACCTGTGGAAAACCACGGTTAGAAAAGAACAAGTGATGAGAAACACGGTTAGCAGAAGTAGATTATATGAATCTAAGTTAAAGGAATCGGGCCAGATTCATTTCGGAAAGTTTAAATTGAAATAACGTGATGATTATAGAATAAATGAGACGGAATACCGATAAGGAGGTACCAAGTGCAAAAAGGTGTCTCAATAAAGAGGTGAAGGTGAAAGTAAATAATAGAAATGAGTAAGAATCAGCTAATAAGAAGGATGTGATTGATAAAGAAAAGGGTGGGGAAGCAACTATGGAATGAGAAGCAAGGAATGTTATGAATGGGTTTTCTAATGAATTCTCAGGATGACAACCTGATAGTGTCAATATTATAGTTATGAAAAAGCTAGTAGCATGATATGGGATGTCAGTAATAATGATGTCAACTGAGAAATCTAAGATTTAACCTGAAAGGTTGAAGGAGTTCCCGAATGTGAGTATCGCTAAGATTGAACAAGAGTATTTGTCCATAGAATAATGGACAAAGCAGCAAGATATGTTGACACGTGAGATTGCGATCAAATAGTATTGGATATAATTATGATTAATTTCTTCTTTGATAAACCTCTATAGTTCAGAGGTAAATTCTGAGTATGATATTCTACAATCATGAAAGCTTTCTATAATCCTTTAGAACTCTTTTCTCTTCTTCTCTCTTATTCATCTTCTTTATGAATTGAGAAGAACAACCCTTTTAGGAGGGGAGGTACTGCTACGTGACTATCTGTCTATGTGATAGAAGTCTAAGTGGAATACCATGACTTGTTTAATTGCTTGTCAAGTACTAAAGGCTGGCCCCCTTCTGTACTAACTATGCAATATAACAAATGTTCAATTGATCATAGTGATCTCTCAATAAATCTTTCCACTTCTCTATATTGATCGAGATTGCGAAGATTAAAGCAATCAGGAAATGCATAGTACGAGCGAGGTTACCTCCGAATTCGTAGGGTGATAGTGATACCAATGTTACTGCAGGTATCAATAAGGATAAGACTGAGTAAGAATATAACCCGGATAGTGAGTTGTACGAAAAGTAGCAACGTTGATGGAAAAAGGATACAATATGGATTGTAGCACTAGAAGATGTGCTGAGGAAGGGTAGAACGACTAAGAATTGACCGGGAAGCTAAAAAAAAAGTGAACGACAGGCAAACGACTCTTTGCTTCCTACCTGATTCCGGGACGGAATCCTTTTATGGAGGGGAGACTGTAAGAACCCCAAATTTTGGATATAATTAAAATTTTTTATTAAGTAATGATAAAATGAGGAACAATGATTCCGATAACAAGGTCACCAGCTCTAATGAATGGTGGTTTCAAAGAACAATGATTGTAATGAATGGATATTGCTTTGGACAATGATCCTGATGCATTGGTATATTGTCAGAATAGAGTAATTCGATGGTTGAGGACCTAGATAAGAATAATCTACCATCCAGGAAGGAGCTAATGGATCCTTGAAGGGAAATGAGTACGTGCATAGTGTTTCCCGTACGTGCATAGTGTTTCCCGTACGTGCATAGTGTTTCCCGTACATGCATAGTGTTTCCTGTACGTGCATAGTAATTTGGTGGATGAATAGTGATTTTGTAAGTTGGAAAACTTTTCACTCCACCCTATGTACGGGACGTGATATGGATGTTTCGAAGTCATATTAGTAATACGCGGAGGAAATAAGTGAATGCAGAGACGATCAGAATTCAGAAATTCCAAATTCTTTTCGGTATAATATTTGACCGGACAGTGGATTAAATATTATTATAATCCAAGAATTGAGATATTAACTTTGAGGATTTGATATTTTGGGATGTTATTATATTTGATTTAAGAATGAAGGTAGGAAACCACTGAGGGGTGGTTATGGCTACAATGTAATTATTGATATTTGGAAAGAATGAATGGAATTCGACCTTATTATGTTTATGTCTTGAAGAATGCTAAAGGGTGACAACATAGGTAAGAATAATCTATCTTCTAAGGGAATAAGATATGGCAACTTCAAGCAAGAGAATACCCTCATGTCATCCAGATCGATAACGATTAATCCAGTAGTTCCGTAAAAAGGTTAAGGAACGATCGAAAGAGAATACGGACAATTGTACCACCCTAAGAGAACAAGTAAAGAATACAGAATGAATAGTGTTTGGTGGGAGTATATAATAATATGAGACGACACTATACAGAAGCATTCGGAACGGATTTCCGAGTTCGTATTAGTGATCCAGGGGGAAAATAAGTGTATGTAAAAGCTGTCGGATTCTGAAAAACCGCACTTTTATTTTCTCCGAGAGTTCCCTGGACACTGATAGCCTTAAGTATTTAACGAATGGATTTAAGGAATATAAATTGGAAAGTTAGAATGAAAGATGGAGAATGAAAGTATTAATATTAAAGAGGATTCCCGGTAAACCCTAATTAGAAATCCGTGAAATATTCTCACGAACGATCAATCGAAACGGGTAATAACCGGACACAGAAACAAGCAGAGGAAGCAAGAGTCTTGTGTAAGCTACTAAAATAAATATCTAGCAACCAAGTGGCTTAAAGCAACTAGCATACTTGGAGATGGAAGTAGTACTTAGAAAAACCAACCAATACTTAGCCTTCCACCATCCAAAACATAACACTTGTCTCTCCAAATTGCCTCATCCATGACATCACACTCCACTAACACAACTAGGATGAGATATTATCTATCCAAATTCACTTTATGCAAAATTGACCAAGGAAAAGCAAGAAACCAAGCAAACACTCTCCATTCCTTTCTTTTCTTCAAAGTTTCGGCCAAGGAGCTAGAAAAGTAGGTTCCCACCATTGTTTGTTCTTCTAATTTTTAGGGTAAGTACTACATATCATAGCTTAGATCCCCTAGAAATTTCAGCCTCAAATTCACTTCCTTTCATTTTCAAATAAATCATCAAAGGTGATGATGAATAGTGTTTCTAAGAACTAATCTTTGTTTTTCTTGTTTTCATGGTTGATCCTAGCTAAGTTAAGGCCATCCAAGGGCAATACCAAGCTTTGTGAGGCTATTACATACTACAAGGAAGGTATAAGACTTGAAAACCCTTGCTCTACTTTGAGTTTTAAGCATGTTCTTGATGGATCTAGCTTAGTTATGATTATGTTCATGTTATAAGCATGTTTAGTTAGTGATTTAGTGATTTGATTAACATGATGAGTTTGATACTAAGATCAGTGGCTTCTGGTCTTGTTGGGGTGCTTATTATGTGTATAAGTTGATTAGATGCCCGGTGTGGCTTGGTTGTTGCGTAATGAATTTTAGAACGCTCGATTCGTAGCCGTCGTAATGCCCGATTTTCATTAACACTAAGAAACCGAACTGGTCAGTAGCCATAACTCTCTGTTCTTGGCAAGTTAATGAACCCTACTGATAGATTTTTGAACATAGATCACTTTGGCGAAAGAATCGAAGCATTTTGATTTACGGTTTAGGAATTATGACCAAATTACTAAAAGTAGTTCGAATCCGTAAATGAAAGTTCGTAACTGAAATTGAACCCTCGTAAACTATGTAACGTCATGGCGAATCTTGGTAAATAAATACTAGGGGTAAGAAGGAAGGTGTGAAAGAAAACCGTATGTCAAAAAGAGCATTTTTTGATTTATTAAAAATGTTCGAGTCAAGGTTAAACGCGAACGAACCCCTAAAAGACGACTCTTTTATAACTTCGGTAAAACACTTAGAAAACGGGCGATAAAACTCGGAGTATAATATTGGTTCGTAACGATCAACCTTAGAACTCATATGACTTAAGTATGTCCCAAGTATAAGTGCAGTGACATGTCGTATTAACGAACGAATGTCGGGTCGGATCAGTGATAATAAGTAATCCACTAAAAAGGGGTATAACGAGATAACTCGAGAACGTGTTTCGAATTAAGTATAACTTAACTTTTAATATGTTAAGTGATTAATCCCGAATGCCTTGGCTATTTATAGATCACCAAGCTGAACCGGGACCCGCTACCACTACCCCTTACCGTACTCGACTACCAGGCAAGTTTCAATTCCCTTCTTTTAGGCTGTTGTTGTGATTGAATAAATATATATATATGATTGCTGATATACATATGCCATTGCATGCATGCCTACTTTCAAGTTGAATTGATATACTTGTTCCCTGAATGTTATTGTTGGCTTATAAGCTAGATAGTTATACATCAGTTATAAGCCGGTTATTGTAAGACCCTCATAGAAGGGCGTATACATCTTATTCATCAAGTATAGACCGGGAGTCAATATTTCTTGATATATCGAGATTACCTCGGAGGAAAATATTTAAGTAAATATTTTCCATTATTCGGGCGACGAATATTATTTGAATATTCGTTCGAGATTATTTATTTTAACGATCTTTACTTCAAATAATTATTTGAACGTAACTATTCGACGAATAATATTTTTAATATTCATTCAGAGTCGAATTATTTATCGATTATTATTGCAAATATTCTTCTAAAGGTTGGACTACTAAATGAATATTAATTGGATATTCATTTAGAATATTATTCATTAAATGAATATTACTTTTGAGTATTCATTTAAGACAGTAATTACCTATCGAATATTATTTTAATGTTCATCTGAAACTTGATTTATTTATCGAGTCTTATCTCGAATATTCCTTTAAAGCTTGGATTACTAAATGAACATTACTTGATATTCATTTAGAATATTATCCATTAAATGAATATTACTTTATCATTATTCATTTAAATTCCTAATTAATTATGAATATTATTTTGAATATTCATCCAGGGTTCTATTTAATCATTGAATATTATTTTAAATATTTTAAATATTCCTTTCAGGTCTTATTAATTAATGAATATTATTTGGAATATTCATTTGAATATTTAGTTATGCAATAAATATTCTCTCGATATTTCTTCAAGAATTATTTGAGAGATACTCTGATTAAAGATATTCTTTCATATTCCTAAATATTCCGTAAAATATTTTAATTCAATAAATATTCTCTGAATATTTATTCCATGCTTAGAATAACCTCGATAAGGTTTATCTTCTTCGATTATTACAGAAAATATTTCGGAGTCATATTATTATTAATCTTATATCAAGAAAGGTTCTCAGACATCATTCTTCTTTGAGTCTATCTCCTTAATAATAGGGAACCTTACTTGGAAAATGTTATTTATCTTGTCGACTTCCCGGTCATAAAGTATTCCCTTCACTCGCAACTCGTGTGCTGTTGACTTATTAAGTCGTTGCTTACCTTCTCATCTTTCGAGGGGTAAGATTACTGGAACAAGTTGATATCCGTTACCAAGTAATAGCTTGGGAGTTATTGGTAAATTTTCCTTTCCAACTAGATACGACTACTTTGTGGAGTCTTATCAACAAGTATTATACTTGGGGAAAGGGGGACGAACGTTACATTCAGAATCATGAATTCTATTTGAACTAGGAGTCGTGTAAGAGGCCGAGTAGCGCCGGTCCATCCCCTTTGGCCCAACCGTTGGCCGGGGAGAGCTAGCAAGGCGGTATACAAGTAAAGCCGTCAGTTCTTCCTTCTACCGGTAGTAAATCTAAATTGAGCTGTACGATCTCGACTGATCATCAAGATTGGAACAGCAGGCGCGGTGAATACTCCATCATTGGTTCATCATCCAAATTTATTTATTTCCTGCAACATGATTACTGTTGGCAGAGTTGGAAAAGGGTCATAACTGGAATTGCAACCTTTTCTTGCAAACTCCTCTTCTTAATAACAATAAGAATATCTCGCTTACTTTGATGTAGCAGATATTTCTACAAACAAATACTTTAAGTTACCTTGTAACTTCATCGTTCATATTATACTGGCATCATTTCTGTAAATGCATGGCATATGGTTTGAAAGATACTTTTGAACTGTTATACATTATCGTTCAGTTATATTATTGTTGGTGGGCTATTGCTCACCCTTGCTTTATTATTATATCACAACAACAGCTAGATCAGATGACTCACACAAGGCGCACTCGACGCGGGCGAGGACGATGAGACTACCAGAGCTGAAGAAGAAGCTATTGGTAGGGTATATTTATTCTTTCAGTACCAAGAATATGGTATAGTATGACTTATGTAAATGGATGGCAAAGAGTATGTATTTATATTGAAATCCTTTTGGATTGTAAGAACTCATAATGTGATTAATAAAAATTTGATTGTTACTCTGATTTCATCTCTGGGACTATAACGGGTGTGTTTTATATTGTTGTGTTGGGTTATAGAGACGTAATTTATTTTATGTTAAGGAAAGTTCAATTGTTGTGGACAGAATTGGAAACCGTAACCACCGGATCCCGGACCCCGGATCTGGGGGTGTTACAAATAGCCCTTATGGGCTGTCATGGGCCCTTGGAAGCCACATAGATCATCTAATTCACTAACGGATTGGACCCTAAATCATCAATGGGCCTAAATCTAACCCATGCAAGATTTTGGTCACAACAAATACCCCCCGGTTCCTTGAAGCATGAGTGCAAGAGGAACCTAAAGTCTACAGGGTTCAATCCTTTCGGGAATCCAATCATAAATTCTGTATCAAGTTGCTAGATATATTTGATCTGATGTAATGTGTAAAAAGTAAGTTTTCTACAACGTTTGAGATAAGAGAATTTTATGTTTTTTTTTTTAAACTCTTGATGATATATTTGTTAGTAATTTCATAATTATTCTGCGGAAGCTCGATTTGAAGCGTGTAATTTAGGCGGAAGCCATTCAGTGTGCGCGAGAATAATCAATTTAACTGATTTATTCTGGTGGAAATAAAAAGATAAATAGTAGGTGTGAGAATTAGAGTGAAACTCTTCTATTCCCACCTAAAAAATAGTGATATGGGGAGTTGCTTTATGCAAACACGCTACCCCCCTTTGCCTCATTTTCTGTGTCGGGTTCATCTATCACCACGGTATCATCAATTGGTTATGCCTCTTCATTTTCTCATATATTAACCTATGCTTCAGGCTTTTTGGTTATCATTTATCATAAACTTTCTCTCAACCTTCTCATCTTTTTCTCTAGAAAAAAAAAACTATAAGGGTTTTTCCTTGACGCCGGCCATTCCGTTACCAACCAACTTGAGGTATGTTTTCATTGCTTTATACCATCTCTAGCTTCTGGTAAAGCCTTGCATGTATCTTAACAATTACCTACTGATTTATGCATATGCTTGATGTTTGTTTGCATCATTGATGCTCCTCTTTCACAGTTTATGTCAAGATCCATAATTAACACGCTTCGTTGGTGTACCGTATAGCTTTTGTGCTTGTCGATTGGACTTCCAATTCGATTATTAGGTCACATCTAAGTACACACACTTGTCACTATGTCCGCATATGTCTCTTGCTTGATTTGTGCGTCTAACCTGTTCGATTATGAGCCAGGAGAAAGGAATTGCTTCGATTGTGCATCGTATGTTTTGTTTTTGAAGGGGCTTTCGCTCCGTCCTAACTTACTCTTTTACAAATCAAAGTTGTAGATCTGTACACCTGTCTTGTGTTTAACTTGTTTGATAATATGTCTAGACAGTGGATTTGTTCTAAATGCATAATCACACGTTTCATTCTTCAAGGGGGGCTTCCGTTCAAGTTGCCCGTATATTTGACTTTTCTTTGTGTGCATTATGTGCTTACTGCTTATCTTTGGTGATTTTGCTTAAGTTTATCCCTCGTTGTGCACTTAAGATCTATAGAGTCTTATCATGCCTTGATTCGTTGGGTAACTCCGATCCATACACTTGTGCTTGACCCAACCGTATAGCCTAGCTTTTTGTTATTCAATGGCGTTGTGCTACGGTGGTTATAACTAGGATCCATTTGACGTCAATTCAGGGGGTTCCTTTCCTCTTGAATGAATTAGAGTTTAGCCCTAATCCCCCTAGGCCATAGGGAGTTGCCATGCTTAGTTAATTGAGGGTACCGTAGCGTCAATTTTGCTATAGCTATAAGATCTTATCATCTTTGGACTCTTCTTTGTATCTTCTCCGAGTTGCGTGTGGTTGACTTGCCTCCTCTTTTTGCAGATGGCAAGCCAGTCTGCTTCCAATAGTTCCTCTAGTTATCCTGCCAACTTATCTCCACAATCAGGAGAGCCTTCTGACTCTGGGTTCGCACCCCTTACTGATCTTAATTCACCCCGCACCTCATCGATGCTTAGATCTACCGTTCGCACTCGCACTCGTTCCAAGGTTATGGTCATCGATCCTTTAGAAGCCGAGATAGTGTCTAAGCCCTCCACTTCTCACCAGGAAGTCAATTCTCCCATTGGGGGTACCAGGGAATTTGGTTTAGTAAACTCGAGCTCATCCACTGATGAGGGGGAGAAAGGGTACTCCCCAAGCTATTACGTGATAGAGGTGAAGCGAGAAGCCAAAGAGAGACTTCCTTCCTGTGAAACTGTTGACTCCACTATGAACGCTGAGAAGTTGGAGAAGTTGTTGAGCTCCTGGAATCCTGGCTGCAAACTGGTATTGCCAGAAGCTGGTGAAAGATGTCATCGTTTTGACAATCTCAAGTTTAGTAGGGCCGTCCCACAAGCTGTCTTGTCATCATCATACTTTAAACTTGGGTTTTCTATGCCCATGCACCCCTTCTTTCTTGAGATCTTAAACTTTTACAGCTTAGCTCCCATGCAACTAACCCCGAATTCATTCAGAGTGGCGGCATGCATGTTCATCTTATACGACCAAGATTTTTCAACTGTTTTGACTGCCCGAGAGTTAGGATACTTTTATCAGTTGAAGGATGCTGGTAGAAAAGTCGGAGTCTACTACCTCACGGCTTGGAATAACAGGCAGGGCCAATGTATTAAGGGTAATAAGAGAGGAATGTATGACTGGCAGGAGCAATTCTTGTACTGTTTTGATTGCAAGGAGATTATAAAAGACTTCAACCTGTTCCCAAGTAAGTCCTCCATTTTCCCAACAATGGTCCAGTTTGCAAGTTTCGATTAGCTTGACGATTGCTTTCTTCTTATCGTCTCTTTTAAGATTTCCAGAACAAACCCTCTTGTCGGGAAGTGAGGCGAAACGGGCGAAGAAAGTGGCAAAATTGGCTGCTGAGTTGGGGGATGGTGATAACTTATTAACCACTGAGGTTCTGGAGAGGTTGGGCTTTTCGTTGCCTAGGGTTTCCATGCCCCTCGCCACGGGAGAGGGTGTTACTGCGGAAGCCCTTGGGGAACCCGAGTTTGGGCCTCTTGGAGAGGGTATGGAAGCCCAAGATACAGCCTCAGATAATTTAGATTCTGGTTGGCCATTAGTCACGTGGAACATTGGAAGTTATAACTTTCCTTAATTGCTCTCTTTCTTACTTGTCGTACGCATATGTTAGACAATCTACATGTCTATATACTTCATTGTCCTTTATTTGGTCGCCCATATTTTATCATTCGTGTGTAGGCTCATTTCTATCTATTTTCTCTGTATATTTCTTATGTGATTTCTTATTTTGTTGTCTTTCAGAAATGTCTGGCTCCATTCCGTCATTCGTCCAGCCTTCCGTCAAGTATGAAGACTTGTTCAAAGACGACGATATTGAGATGCTGGTGGCCCCAATTACTGCTACTCCTATCTCCCAAGTTCCTTCTCCTTCTACTAATAAGGGTGAGGGTGTTCCGACCGAGAAGAGGAAATTCACCCGGACTGCTGGTAGCCCTGCTTCTACCCAAGAAACTAGATCCACCAAGAGGGTTAAAGGAGCTCCTGCTCCCACTGTGTCTCAAGAGGTTCAAGCATTTTATAAGGTGACTGGGGGATTGGTCCCGCTGGAAACTATTGTCGGATGGTCGAGGCTGAAAGGCAGTGAAACTGCTAACGCTTCCCTTCAGGCTTCTGCCCAGAGTCTCTTTTATCGCTTAAGGCTAGAAGACTAGCTCGCGGTTGCTGCTAGTGGCGATGCCAGGTTACGCGAGGAGCTCAGGAAGGCTAAGGTTGACTTAAAGTCTAGTGAAGAGGAAAGAAAGAAGCTCACTGAGAGTAATAAGAAGCTGAAGAACGAGGTGGCCTCCTTGAGCAAGAACAAAGAGACACTTAGCAAGGTTATTGCTGATCAAGATGTGGAGAAGGAAAGGTTAGTGGCAGACCAGGCTGTCAAAATGAAAGAATCACAAACACAAGTGGATGGTTTGCAGGCTGCCAAGAAAGGCTATCGTTATGCTCTGGAGGACAGGTACAAGATGGGGTTTGCAAACGGTGTTAATGACTACATGCGATCTACTTTGCTCAAAATGCCAAACCTTGACTGGACCCTTTTCGGTGAGGATGCCGTTAAGCAAGTAGAAAGCTTCAAGGTGGAGGCTGCTAAGTCTCAGGCTGCCGCTCAGAAGGCTGCCTGCACACCCGTTGAGGTTACCAAGGTTGTTGAAGAGGCTATTCCTGACTCTAGAACTGAGACTGAGGCTCCCATAAACGCAGTCGAGGAAGCTCCGGGTAACCCAATCGATAAAGGGGATCCCGCCGAGGAATCTTCTATCCCAGACGCCGCCATTAACTCTTGAGTGGTTAATCCCTTTTACTATGCAATCTTTTTAAGTACTTGGTTTTCCCGAACACTTGCTTTATCCTGGCTTCACGAACTCTTTTGGTTTATCACGAATTTGGTTTCTAAATGAGGGGGCGGGCACCTCTAATGCTCCGCAGATGTAATCCTTAACTCGTACTTTCTTTTTCTATGGTTTCTTGAACTCGTTATTATCTATCTTGATGAATGCATGCTCTTATCATATCTTGTACATGTATTTGGTAGAGTTAGGTTACTATCGACCTTAAGTATATTGCTAATAGGTATCTGCTTCTTAACAATGAACATCCAAAGTGTTCAGGGGACTACCTAGCGCGTAGGTAACCTAATAGTAACCAAGGCAGCCTAGTTGATTTACGATTCAACTATTAGGGGCTAACGATTTACTTAATATTATGATCAGCGATCTTCTAAGTAGACAAGGTATAATGAGGTTATAATCTTTTAATCTTATAATCTATTATCGAGAGGTAGTACAATCTTTTAATATCTATCAAGTGGGGTTTCCACACAAGATAGGTGGCCTCTACGGAATCCTAAAAGGGGGAACATAAGTTTACTCCTAAAATGTCTAGTCATTTTCACAATCATAAAGCATGTATTAGGAATTTTTAATTAAACATCAGTGGATAAGCTACAACTCTTAACCGAAAGCTTGGATGAGTAATAGAGCATATGAGCATTACCATAGTTCAGAGGAGTGAGTTTAGTTTTCACATACCCGTATAGGTTGCTCAAAGGCATATGGGGTTGCATGTACCTTATTCCTTGAGGTTGCAACTTCCATTTGAGGGGCTTCCATTGCGGGAGCTTGTCACCCGGAAGCCTGAGTCTGGTAGCCCCATCCTGGGAGCTTTTATCTGTGGAAGCCTAACACTGGTTGCCCAACCTGGAAGCGCTTGTTCCGGGGCCTCTATCCTGCAAGCTTTTGTTTTCATGAGATATTTAGATAAGTGAGATCGCGCTATGACAGCCTCTCGGAAGAGCGTTCCATCACAACCCTTATTTAGGAAGGGATTCATGTATGTCGAACAGGGTACCATACATGTCCCGGTAACCAAGTAAGCCATGTGAATCACTCAAGACTCTATACATGTATGGTAATAAAGGGATTCATGTGTGCCGAACAGGGTACCACACAAGCCCAAAAAGTGAAGGGATTCATGTATGCCGAACAGGGTACCATACATGTCCCGGTAACCAAGTAAGCCATGTGAATCACTCAAGATTCTATACACGTCTGGTAATGAGTATTCGGAGGACTTCTCCTAAAATGAGTATTTGGAGGACTTCTCCTACTAACCAAGTAAGCCATGTGAACCACTCAAGTTTCCGTACATGTCTGGTAATAAGTATTTGGAGGACTTCTCCTACTAACCAAGTAAGCCATGTGAATCACTCAAGATCCTATACATGTCTGGTAATGAGTATTCGGAGGACTTCTCCTAAAATGAGTATTTGGAGGACTTCTCCTACTAACCAAGTAAGCCATGTGAACCACTCAAGTTTCCGTACATGTCTGGTAATAAGTATTTGGAGGACTTCTCCTACTAACCAAGTAAGCCATGTGAATCACTCAAGATCCTATACATGTCTGGTAATAATCATGAAGCCTTTAGAACTTGACATTTTCAAGATGCCACTTTGAGAAGTATACTATCCGCTCCATTGCTTTAAAACTTGGCATTTTCAAGATGCCACTCTGAGAAGTATATTATCCACTACCCCCCAGTTCTTCATGACAGCTTGTCTGTGGTGGAGAACTAATTCATCTTATCACCAATCTAGTTGCTATCATCTCAATTCTCTTATCGCTCTGAGTATATTTCAGTGAAGCTCATCAAGTAAAGTATGGGGAAGCCTCCTATGTACCCTGACAATATAGGACCCAGAACTTTGAAGTTTGTGAAGCCCAATTCTCCAGTTGGCTATGGACATGAAACCTGGATTGATTATCCGGTCAATCCTCTGAAAGTTGAGCATTTTTTGTAATAAGTTTTGGTAGCATGATTGTTACTACCCCCCGAGCCTCTGGTTTAGCTCGATTTTTTATATCTTCACTTCTTTCCTTAGAAGGTTTGAATCTATACCCGGGAAGCTGGGTATTGTATCATAACTTGTTGCAGCTTTTTGTCAGGTCCATAAATCTCAATTGGGAAGCCACATTTCTTTTTATAATTGGAAGTCCTATACCCATTTTCTTCTTGATAGGAAGCCTCCTTTCATTAATTTTGGATTTTCTCCATCTCTCATGTGGGAAGCTGCTAGCTATATTTCCCAAGGGGAAGCCATCCCTTTCTCGTAGCAACCTCTTCGAGAGGTTTTTCTTTGATTATGAGGCCTTTTTAATTGCCTCTGGTTTCCTTGTATACTCTCAGGATAACCTTCCGTCCTATATTTGCCAGATAGTTGGTAGCCTTAATATGTGGCAACCCCGGTGGAGTGATCATCAATATCCCGTTAATATTCTTGTGATAGCTTTCCGGGATTTTGTTTGCTTTCATAATTCTTTTTCAATGATATCTCATGATTTGAGCTTCAGCTGCTGAAGTGGTTCTCATAGGAACATCTTGTGAATGAAGTTTCTGGTTCATAACTCTTTGGGAACCTGAGGCGGCCATGATATATATAGGACTTCTTTATCTGGGAGCATTTAGCACTTAGCCGAGATACACCATCCTCATGAGGCTTCTGGTCAGGCTGCAGTCATGACTGTGTTGCCTGGAGCTATTAGGAACTTGGTTGGCCCTTTTCCAAGAGCTTCCTCAATATTTTTGGTATTGGCACCTCCATTAGTTAGCTCATCTTTAAGGGCTTACATGCCTTTTCTTTTTGGTGAGAGACTAGATAGTGCTTTTCAAGATTGTGTTCATAGACCTTTCAGGCAACCATTCTTATTTTGGATGGGAAGCCACGTGGTCAAATGCCAATTGAGGCTACCACTCATCTTTCTTTCATGGTCGGTATCCCATTCACAGAGTTATAGGGTGTGCTTTAATTCAGCTTCCCCAAAATCATATTTGATGACCTTCTCATCACTTGAGTTGTTCCCTTTTTGCAATGTAACTGGTAGGTCGCTCATTTCTACATGGTATTTGCGTTCTGAGATGCTGATCAGTTGTACCGGGAGCCTTGCCTCTGCTTCCACAGTACCAAAGTGCTTGTCAGGAAAAGTTTTTAATTCCATGATTTTCCTTACCAGCTTCCAACATCAATATTATTGGTGGTGCTACCCCCCGAACAAATTGGAAACCTTGACATGAGGTTTCCATGATGGAAGCCTCACACTATAAGTGCACATCTTCTTTCTATTGACTTTTTTAGAACATCATCATCATTTATCAATTGTATCAGGCATTTTGCTTATGAAGACAGTGAATAGGAATCTGCTTCCAGCTTTATAGATATTCAATTGGTAGAACATTTTGCTACTACCTCGGGTGGTGCACATGCGCTACCCCCCGAGTGTCTATGAATGACAAAGTTCATGGTAACTGAATTTAAAGTTACACAGCTACAACTAATAAGTTGAATTCCATTGAGCCTATGCCCGAAAGAGGACTTCCGCAGGGGCTTTCTGATGAATGGTAATTCAGGGTGCCTTCTTTGGGACCCCAACCCAGTCATGTGGCTGGTCAGTCTGGCTCTTTGGTGTTTTATCTTTAGAGCTACCGAATTTCAGGGCTACCGGATCCAGTGCTACCGGACTCAGGGCTACCGGATCCAGGGCTACCATGATGCCCTCCACCGTGTAAGTATTGAGGTCTGGGCACCCTCACATGCTTCTCTTCTTTGGAGCTAGCCCCTTTATTATTACCATCTGTAGTCTCTTTGTTAGGGCTTCTGGGATAGTAACCCTTTTCAGCTTCTTGGATTTTCCCGACCTCAATATAATCAGTTCTGTTATTCTCGGGTACTTCCAATACGGAGGCAACAAATTCATGTAGGTGTCCTTTTCTGACCAGCTCCTCGATATGATCTCTAAGGTGGCGACATTTTGAAGTCTCATGTCCATAATTACCATGGAATGCACAGTAATTCTTAGGGTATGGTCCGCTTAGTCGGAGCCTTGGAATCG
This sequence comes from Saposhnikovia divaricata, assembly GCA_036435485.1. Lineage (NCBI taxonomy): Eukaryota > Viridiplantae > Streptophyta > Magnoliopsida > Apiales > Apiaceae > Saposhnikovia > Saposhnikovia divaricata. The sequence goes on from CM071596.1 coordinate 91,716,036, forward strand.
GCAACTCGAAGGATTGCGCCTTCATTGCCTCGTAGATGTGTTCTGTAGAGGCTTTTAAAGGTGTGTACCTTCTGAATTTACGATAACCGGCCTTCAACGGGGCTTGGCTTCCGCGTTGTGCCTTAGTCGTAATAGAGTTCACATCCGTAAGGGGAAAACCATTATTTGCTTCAGGGTTCCTCACATAGGGGAGTGTGTCTCCTCGAATTCTTTTTGTGGGGGTTCCCTCTTTAGTGCCGGGAGCCTGGTTTCGCTTTCCCAAGGACCCACTTTCTGATCCCGTATCCCTGAAGGTCTTTGCAGGCTCCTTATCGGACCTTCCTTTCTTCTCTTTTGTCTTTGCCAAAGAATAGACATCAGACAAAGTTTTCGGTTCACGTTCTTTGAGTCCCCTCTGAAATCGGCTATTCGGCTTGATTCCTGCCATAAGGAAGCCTCAGAACATTTCTTCGAGTGTCTTCTTTATTTTGGAAACTTCACTGTTGAATCGATGGATATATGTCATTAAGGATTCATTCTTCCTTTGTTTAAGACTTGCTAGTCTTTCTTCAATCGGTATGAATATTGCGGAAGCCTGGAAGCGCATTACGAATAGCTCTCCCATTTGCTCCCATGATTCCGGATGTTTCACTGGAAGTTGCTCAAACCACAGGCGAGCATTTTCACTGAGGGTTGCAGCCAACAGCTTGCACCTAGCAGATTCCTCCACATGGTTTGCCTCCATTCTAACATTAAAACTATGTAGGTACTCTACCGGGTCAGAGCTACCATCATATTCGGGGCTACCGCTCGTTGTACAGTACTTAGGGAGTGGTGGCTCATCTGTATTCCAGGCTTTGTCCAGCCTTTCAACGATAAATGGGTCCGGTTGCCCATTGGAGGGTATATATTCTTCATCCATATTATCTGGGTTCATTTCTCGATTGCTTTCAAGTCCGCAAGTATGCTGGAAGCCTGAGTTATGCTTTATCCATTCGGCTCCTGGGCTTCCAAAGGATAGTAACTTTCCTTCATCACCGATATGGTCACATATTTGGGGTTCACCCTGGCCTTGGTGCCCACGGGCTTCCAGCGGGAGCCTTTCATGATAATGCCACGGTACCCCTAGGTGGGATTCCTGGCGGTAGCCCCATTGGCTTCCTGATTGCATTTGTCCTTGAAGGTCCTTCAGAGCCTCTATCTGAGATCTCTTCTGACCACTTCTTTTAGGGGAAATTTTGCCCATTCCCTTCGATTTTCGGCCAACACTTAGGCCATCCAATCTCGTACTCGTCTCATTTTGTGCACCAATGATGCCACTATCGATCATCTCAGATTCTACCGGAATTTCACGTCCGTGAACATTATCTCGGAAAATAACTCCAAGTCCTCTTTCACACGAATTTTGTCCCAGAACCATTTCTTGTTCATCTCCTTTTGACAACGGAATGAATTCCGTTTCGAATTTTTTCTTCAATTCAGAATTTCTTTCAAGGTAGTCCAATCTTTCTCCCATTCGTTTGATGCACTGGTACATGTCATTGATGGTAACAATTTGTTCTTTATCACCATTTTCTTTGTCGACATCGTTAGACGGCGTTTCATCATTGCCGGAGCGGTCAAACATCTTTTCCTCCAAAAGATGATAATTAAAGTCCCCTCCTTCTAGCGCCAATTGTTGTGGGAGGATTTTAGCACAACTACGTGGAGGCCGTTGCTGGAATAGCACCGTAAAATATGGAATCGTCCAACTGCCCAGAAAGGCTCACAATCGGAGATTTATGGCTAGCCGCCCGGGAAGGCACACGGCTAGGGGTTACCGAAGAACACGGGAAGGTGGTTTGGTGATGATTGGGGATGAATCTACGGGATGATAGCTCAAGGACCAAATGTTGGCCAACCAAGAACCCTAATTTGACTATGTCACACAAGAGTGCACGTGCTCTAGCTACTCAAGGAGTGTAAAGTGTCGAAGAAGATCCAGTAAAATGCCTACATACCACTATTTATAGTGGATCAAGCCCCGATGTAGTTCTCGATTGATAAGTTTGATTGTTTGTGAAGATTTATCCTCTCTCCAGTGGGATAATGACTGTTGTTGCTGATAAAAATCGTGTATCAACTTATTGTGATGTAGTTATCAGGTTTCCAAGCCTTATCAGGACTGTTGGAAGCCTATCCACTGATGTTTATCTCATGAATGTATGATTTATCATGTAATAATGATGTATATCTCTGAATAATCGTGTAATTATCTGATATGAAGTGTATATGGGTTATAGAGACGTGCTCCTAAAAGATAGGAGGCTATCCTTATCTGAATATGCGCTTCTGCTAGGCTTCCGGGGAAGCTGGGATACCGCCGGTAGCTAGGCACCGGTAGCCCTGCTGGCTGGCTGTGGTAACTATACTGGAAGCCCTATTTTATGGCTGTCCTAGCTACCTTGCTATAGTAATTGTAGGCTACAGGTTATCCTTAAGGGGTCGCCCCTGGGATCCTAGGCCTTACGTTCTCTTAATACACTCTTCATGGTAGCCCCTCTGGTAGACTGACTATGGAAGCCTGATATCTGGGAGCCTTATAATAATAGCTGGAAGCTAGGGATTTAATCAAGGGAAGCTAGTTCCTGGGACCCTAGGCTTTGTATCTATCAATGATCCTTCTTAGAATAGCCCTTATGGGCTGTCATGGGCCCTTGGAAGCCACATAGATCATCTAATTCACTAACGGATTGGACCCTAAATCATCAATGGGCCTAAATCTAACCCATGCAAGATTTTGGTCACAACACAAGGGGAACGAAGCCTTCCTGGCCTACATAGTAGACACACAACAGGAGACCCCTAAATTACAGGATATCCCCGTCGTTAGAGAATTCGAGGATGTGTTTCCCGAAGAACTACCGGGATTGCCACCCGACAGGGAAATTGAATTCGCAATAGAACTGGTGCCCGGAACTGCACCTGTTTCCAAAGCACCGTATAGGTTAGCCCCCGTGGAAATGAAGGAGTTAACAATGCAATTACAGGAATTGTTGGACAAGGGCCTGATAAGGCCGAGTGTATCTCCATAGGGCGCTCCCGTGTTGTTTGTGAAAAAGAAAGATGGTAGCATGAGGTTATGCATAGACTATAGAGAGTTGAACAAGCTGACCATCAAGAATAAGTACCCTCTACCTAGGATCGATGACTTGTTCGACCAACTGAAGGGAGCAGTCTGCTTCTCAAAAATAGACTTGAGGACCGGGTATCAGCAGCTAAAGATTAAGCCGGAAGATATACCTAAGACCGCGTTTCGTACCCGTTATGGACACTATGAATTCCTAGTCATGTCTTTTGGATTGACAAACGCACCAGCAGCCTTTATGGATCTGATGAATCGAGTGTTTAAGCAATACCTAGACAAGTGTGTCATAGTATTTATTGACGATATCCCAATCTATTCAAAGTCTGAGGAAGAACATGCAGGACACTTGAGGCTAGTCTTAGAAATTTTGAGGGCTGAGAAACTTTATGCCAAATTCTCCAAGTGTGAATTCTGGCTAAGGGAAGTGCAATTCCTAGGCCATGTGGTAAGCAGTGAGGGAGTATTAGTTGATCCCGCCAAAATAGAGGCCATATCAAATTGGGAAAGACCGACTACCCCGACGGAGGTAAGGAGCTTCGTAGGATTGGCAGGTTACTATCGGAGATTTGTACAAGACTTTGCTAAGCTAGCGGCCACGCTTACCCGACTCACTAGAAAGGCAGAAAAGTTTGTGTGGACCGAGAAATGCGAGGAAAGCTTTCAGGAACTAAAGAAACGGTTAGTAACCGCCCCCGTGCTGGCACTACCGGATGAAAAGGGAGACTTCATGATCTATAGTGACGCATCCTGTTAAATATAATTGATGTGTTTTGATCAGTGTTTAAGTGTTACAGGGAGTTATCAGAGTTTAGCTGGAAGCAGTCAGAGTTTGTGTAAACTCTGACAGTTGGAAGCTTGACAGAGTTTGTTAAACTCTGTCTGGAGGAAGCGCGTCTACTGCTCAACAGTGATTAAAGATTATTTATGGAAGCGATATCTTTGAAGATTGGATAGCTATCAAAGAGATCGAGTTGACATAGGAGACGTGTGACAATCTGTAATTGATATCATTGTATAGCTGATTATTAGGAATATCAATTAGAGATTGTATCGTAGCTGTATGTTATATAAATACAGATAGGTTAACCCTAGAAGGGTATCGATAACGAATTATCATTATTGTAACCTAGCAGCTCTTTGTGATATTTACATCACGAAGAGGGTTTGAAATACCAGAAGTTTTTAAGTGCATAAACGCTTTTACTTGTTAATCTCTCATACAAAGTTGATTATTATTTGTGTATTCGGCCTAACAAGTGGTATCAGAGCCAATCTGTTACTTTATTACAGGTTAAGATCCAAACACAACAATAATCATGTCAGAAATTCCTCCATCAACACCTACCGCTTCTGAAAAGGCTCCTACTACTGTGAGTCGTTATGAACCAATCAGGGTTCCTATTCTGAGGCCATTAGAGTATGCTACGTGGAAGGTCAAGATGACTATGTTTCTGGAGGCTACAGATCCAGAATATCTTGACAGGATTTATGAAGGTCCTCACAATCCTACAAAGCTATCTGTTGCAGTTGCTGGTGAAGCAGCAAAAATGGTTCCAAAGGAAAAGAAGGACATGACTCCTGAAGATCTATCATCAATTGCTAAGGATGCAAAAGTTAGGCATTTACTACATAGTGCCTTAGACAATGTCATGTCTAACAAAGTCATTAACTGCACCACTGCAAAAGAGATATGGGATGCACTTGAAGTCAGGTGTCAAGGAACTGCAGCTATTAAGAAGAATAGGAGAAACATACTCACACAAGAGTATGAGCATTTTGAGGCTAAGCCTGAAGAGACCATGACAGAAACATTTGATAGATTCTGTAAACTAATTAATGATCTGTCATTGGTCAACAAAGAGTATGATCTAGAAGACTCGAATCTCAAGTTTCTTCTTTCTCTACCTGAAAAGTGGGATGTGAAAACAACCACTATTAGAGACAACTATGATCTTGCTGAAACAGAGATTGATGAAATTTATGGACTGCTCAAAACTTATGAATTGGAAATGGAGCAGAGAAACAGGAGATCAAGTAGAAAAGGAAAGTCAGTTGCTCTTAATGTTGAAGAGAAGCCTCAGAAGAAAGAGGCATCAAGAAGGAAAATGAAGGGAAAAGCTTTGGTAATACATTCAGAAAGTGATTCACCAAACTCTGATTATGATTCAAACTCTTCTGAATCATCTGACTCTGAGGATGATGAAGAAGAAATGAGAAAAATGGCTGTGCTGATGGTGAAAACTTTCAAGAAAATGGGCTTCAAGAATTTCAAGAAAGGAAAAAGGTTTTCTAGGGATTCAAATGAAGACAGGAAAAGCTACAGGAAGTCTGATAAGAGAGATTCTAAAGGGAAGAAGGATAAGTCTGAAATTCAATGCTACAAGTGTAAGGAGATGGGTCACTATGCTCCTGAGTGCAAGAAGGGTAAAACTGGAAAGGTACTCTACACTAAAGGCAGAGATTGGGCAGATACTTCAGATTCTGATGAAGAAGTGAACTATGCTCTCATGGCTACAACTGAATCAGAATCCTCTGAAAATCAGGTACCTCCAACTACCTATGCTTATAATATTGATGACATTGCTCAATTAAGAATTTTTCTTAAGTCATTGCATATAAGTTATAGGGATCAGACTTTAGAAAATGAGAGGATAAAAGCTGAAAATTCTGAACTTAAAGAGAGAAATAAACTTGTTGAAGAGAAACTTGAAAACATGCAACAAGTTCAGAAAGAGAGAGATGATGCTGTTTGCAAAGAACAGATTTTGCTTCAGAAATATAAACAACTAGAATCTGAGTTGGAGGAAGCAAATAAGAAAATTAAGACTTGGACTAATTCTGGAAAGGACACTCAACAGATTTTTCAAACAGACACTGTTGGTCTAGGTTATAATGAGGAAGATGAACTTAGATTTCAAAATCAAGTTAAAGTCAGAACTAAATTTGTTCATGGAACCAGTAAATTTTTGTCTGAGAATGAAAAAGAAGCTGTCAATAGAAAACCTGTAAAAACTAGTGTTAATCAGGTTAATATTGGTTCAATGACAGATAAACAACTCAAACATAAACTGAAGGAGTTAAAATCTGTTGAGAAAAAGAAAGTGTCAAACAAGAACAGAAATGGAAAAGTAGGCATCACTTCAGGAAATAAACCAATGCTTGCTAGTTATGCTCCAAGAAAGACATGTCATAACTGTGGTAGTACTAAGCATCTTGCAAATTTCTGCAAGAAAAATAAAAATATAAATTCTTTACCTACAAAGTCTGAGGTAAAGAAGGATTCTGCTAGAACTAAGCCACAGACTCTATGCACACACTGTGGAAGCACTTGGCATTCCATCTATACTTGCAGAAAATATCATGCTATCTATCATAATTACTATGAACTGAAACCCAATCTAAAATGGGTTAAAGTTGATACTGCAAGTGTAAACACTGATACTGTTAGCTCAAACTCTGATAATGTTAATTCCGCTGCAAAAGCTAACAAAGTTAAGAATGCCAAAGGATCCAAGCAAGTCTGGATCCTTAAAACTAATCCTCAGTAATTGTTTGTGATTGCAGGGTAACAGGGAGGCAACCCTAGTCGTGGACAGTGGATGTTCAGGACACATGACTGGAAATAAAGCCCTGCTATCAGAATATGAGGAGAAGGCTGGCCCAAAAGTTTCCTATGGTGATGGCAATATAGGAAGAACATTGGGATATGGCAATATCAATCTTGGAAATGTCATCATCAACAATGTAGCTCATGTCCCAGGACTCAAGCATGACCTGCTATCTGTGAGTCAAATCTGTGACAAGGGATATCATGTAGATTTTCAACCTGAATATTGTGAAGTTATCAGCAAATCTACAGGAAAGGTTGTTCTAGTTGGTCACAGGCAAAACAACATTTATGAAATCAAGCTTTTGATAGACTCTGTTGGAAAAGCTGTTTGCCTGTCTACAAGAATGTCTAGTGAAGAGAGTTGGAAGTGGCACAAGAAACTCTCACATTTGAACTTGAACAACATCAATGAATTGATCAGAAAGGATCTTGTAAGAGGACTTCCAAAGACCCTGTTAAATGTTGATGGCCTATGTGACTCATGTCAGAAGGCTAAACAAAGGAAGTCATCTTTCAAGAGCAAAGAATCTTCTATCACTGATCTTCATCATCTTCTTCATGTTGATCTATTTGGTCCAGTAAATGTTATGTCTATTGCAAGGAAGAAATATGCTTTAGTCATTGTTGATGAATACACTAGATTCACCTGGGTGTATTTTCTAGCAAAGAAGGATGAAACTGCATCAACTCTGATGGAGCATGTGAAGCTTCTGGACAAAGGATCAAGCAACAAAGTAAGAATCATCAGAAGTGATAATGGAACTGAGTTCAGAAATGCAACCATGGAAGAATTCTGCAAGGACAATGGAGTGAAACAAGAATTTTCAGCACCTGGTACACCACAACAAAATGGTGTAGTTGAGAGGAAAAATAGAACATTAATTGAAGCTGCCAGAACTATGCTTGATGAAGCAAAATTGCCAACTTATTTCTGGGCAGAAGCTGTTCAAACTGCTTGTTTTACTCAAAATGCAACACTGATCAATAAGCATGGAAAGACACCATATGAGATGGTGAAGAAAAAGAAGCCTAACCTGAAATACTTTCATATTTTCGGGTGCAAATGTTTCGTTTTGAAGACTCATCCAGAACAGTTGACCAAGTTTGAGTTAAAGGCAGATGAAGGAATTTTTGTTGGCTATCCACTGTCAACAAAGGCATTCAGAGTTTACAATCTGAGAACTAAAGTGATCATGGAATCAATACATGTTTCTTTTGATGATAAGAAGATAACTGGACTTGAAGACAAAGACGAATATGATCAACTGAACTTTGAAAATGAAGTTTTAAACTCTGATGAAGGAAACACTGATGAAACAATTCTGACAGACTCTGTTGAAACAAACTTTGAACCTCTACTGGTAAATTCTGAAGAAACTTCTCAGTCACAACAAAGAGGAGAACCAGTTGAGGGGGAGCATGATCAAGATGAAGAATCAAATACTGATACTGAGTCAACTGAAAAATCTGGATCAAACTCTGATGCTTCAAACTCTGAAAATTCAAATTCTGACTCTGGACAGTCAAGTTCAGGGGGAGTCTCAGAAAACGAAAATAGATCACAACAGAATCAGGAGAGCATGGATCAAGGGGGAGGATCACATGTTGATAGAAGTCATTTGCCTTCTGCTAGGAAATGGACTAAATCACATACACCTGATTTGATAATTGGTGATCCAGATGCAAAAGTGAAGACAAGAAGTGCTACTGCTAGTGAATGTTTATTTCATGCATTCTTGTCTAAAAATGAACCAAAGAAAGTGGAAGAAGCTCTTCAAGATGCAGACTGGATAACAGCAATGCAGGAAGAGTTAAATGAATTTGAAAGAAATGAAGTTTGGACCCTTGTACCAAGGCCAAAGAACAGATCTATTGTTGGTACTAAATGGGTTTTCAGAAACAAGACTGACAGTGAAGGTGTTATCACAAGGAACAAGGCTAGACTGGTAGCAAAAGGTTATTCACAGCAGGAAGGAATAGACTATGATGAAACATTTGCTCCAGTAGCAAGATTGGAGGCAATCAGAATTTTTCTAGCATATGCCTCTCACAAGAAATTCAAAGTGTTCCAGATGGATGTGAAAAGTGCTTTTCTGAATGGAAAGCTTGAAGAAGAAGTGTTTGTTGAACAACCACCAGGATTTGTGGACCCCAAATATCCAGATTATGTCTACAGGCTAGATAAGGCACTATATGGACTTAAGCAGGCACCAAGAGCATGGTATGAGACACTTGCTCAGTTTCTTCTAGAAAGTGGATTCAACAGAGGTACAATTGACAAAACTCTGTTTTATTTCAACCAAGGAAGTGACCTTCTTTTAGTTCAAATTTATGTTGATGACATCATCTTTGGGTCTACTAATGATAAACTCTGTAAGAAGTTTGCCAAGCTCATGCAGTCCAGATATCAAATGAGCATGATAGGAGAGCTTAGTTACTTTCTAGGCCTACAGGTGAAACAAACAGAAGATGGAATTTTCATTAATCAAGAAAAATACACCAGAAATCTTCTCAAGAAATTTGGTATGCTTGACTGTTCATCTGCATCAACTCCCATGGCAACAGCAACTAAACTAGACAAAGACACAGGAGTTTCAGTGGATATGACAAACTTCAGGGGCATGATAGGATCTCTTCTATACTTGACAGCTAGTAGGCCTGACATCATGTATGCAACCTGTCTTTGTGCAAGGTTTCAGGCAGATCCTAGAGAGCCACATCTGACAGCTGTGAAAAGAATCTTCAAGTATCTCAAGGGCACCATATCATTAGGTCTGTGGTACCCCAGAGAATCAGATTTTAAGCTACTTGGGTATTCCGATGCAGACTTTGCAGGCTGTAAGGTAGACAGAAAGAGCACTAGTGGAAGTTGTCAATTTCTTGGTGACAGACTTGTTTCCTGGTACAGCAAGAAACAGAAATCAATCTCCACATCTACAGCTGAAGCAGAGTACATTGCAGCTGGTAGCTGTTGTGCACAGATCTTATGGATGAAGAATCAATTGCTGGATTATGGATTGAGGTACAGTAATATACCTATTTACTGTGATAACCAAAGTGCTATTGCTATGACAGGTAATCCAGTACAGCATTCAATGACCAAGCACATCAGCATAAGGTACCACTTCATCAGAGAACATGTGGAAGAAGGAAATATTGAACTACATTTTGTCTCTACAGAACAACAGCTTGCAGATATCTTCACTAAACCATTGAGTGAAGTTACATTTACAAGGCTGGTTAATGAACTAGGAATGATCTCTGGTTCTGACTAGAAATGTTGGTTAGATTCAAACTTTACTTATGTGATGTATTAATCATATTTCCTTATTGGTTAAATACTAAGTGAACTCTGTTGATTAAACTCTGTTATGCATACTCTGTTAAACTCTGTCATATTTTGTCCTCAAGAGTGTATTCGAGAAGTGACTAAGTGAGTGATTCGAGAACTGGAGTTGACTTGATCGATAACTCTGAGTTCTCGAATAGTGTTATCTTGACATATCGAATCACTTCTCGAATAGCTCTTTTCTCTGGGACTCCTTGAGATATCGAATAGAGCATTTTGACATATCGAATCCCTGAGATATCGAATAGAATATTGAGTCTTTGAGATGTCGAATGTATATATGTCATACACTGTTAATAAGTTTGATAAACTCTGTGAACTTTGAGTTGATTTTTGTCTGAATGAAAACACCAATGAAGAAATATGTATGAAGCATGATTCTCAGCAATTAATCATGAATCTTTCTGAGTTATTGAGATCTAATCTTAGATTGTGCAGAAAGTTAACACAGCATGATACTGGCTCATATTTATAGCATCTCTTAGTTTATTTTGTCCTAAACTCTGAGTCTATAAATACTGTGTGCATTACCTTTCATGAAGAACTACTGATGTTGATGAACTCTAAACTCTGTTAGTTATACTCTGATAAAATAAAATGTTTACTGCAATACCCCAAAGAAAGTGTATATAGGTTGTGATACTCCTTTGAGATTATGTTGGATACTAGGATGACCCAGGAACTTATTGGTATATAATATGTGCTAAAATTCTCTGATTTTTGGTGACTAGTTAAATACTAGGATGACCCAGGAACTTATCAAAATGATAAGGGCTAAAATTTTTGAATTTTTGGTGACTGGTTCCAACCTCTGATTACTGGAATGAAAAAAAAAAAAAAAAAAAAAAATGAAAAAAAATGTGTATATAAAGAGGGTATAAAATAAAAATTACTGTATAAAGTTCGAATACTTCAGAGTTTAGCTTTCATCATACAGTCAGTGTTTACTATGACAGTTTGTGCATCCAGTGTTTATTGATTTACTTTATGGATGTTATGAAAAATTAGATGCTCTAAAAATTGACTTAGTAAACTCTGCTTCACACACACACATATTCACAACTGTGCAATTTATGAAAGGGTTTCGATGATAAAGTTGGAGAATTGACAAACGCTGCTGATTCGTGATTTGTACTCTAAGGTAAATTTTCACTTGGACAATTTGCAAGTCTTGGAGTAAGTAGGGTTTTTGACAACTGTTAATCAGTGGATAGTTGATGAATGTGTTCTTTATATGATTACTTTAATTAGTTTTCATATTCTTTTCTTGATGTATTTTCTAGAAGAACAGTTCATATAACTCAAATAACAGTTGCAGAACACAATGAATATGATTAGAAAAGCAAAATTTTCATTGATAATAAGAAAGAGATTACAAGCAAATATTACATATTTTTGTTCTCTCTATCTGCTAATCTATTCAACAGGAAAGTAAAAGGTCCGTCCACACCACTCCATTGTTAGCAAAAACTCCCAGATCCCATCTTTGCCACTTTATTTGGGTGGAAGTTGAAGGGATAAGGTTATTTTTGCTGACATATTCATTAACAATGGTTGGTGGTGGTGGATGAGGATGCCTTCGAGGAGAGCCATGCCAATGTTGCTTGGAGGGCAGCATCGATGTCGATCACCCTTGCAGGTTTCTCTTTCTCGAGCTCTTCCAGACCAGCATCCATTTGCAGCCACAGCGTCTCAAGCTGCCTTTCCCACTCAAACGCTTCAAACTCTTCACGAGTATAGCTGAAGATGTCTCTGTTTTCGACAAGATGAAGGTTTTTCTCTTTGATGGTAAGGTTAGCCATTGTTTTTCAAGAGTATTTGGTTTGAAAGGTTTGTGATTTTACAGGGGAGACTGAAAGGTTAAAGGTTTGATGAAATAATCTGATCAAGTCTCTAGGCCTTAAATAGAGATGGGTAAGAACGAAGTCCTTAATCACTTCGTATTCTGGTTATTAAAGGCAAAAGGTAAACGTTTCAAATTCTGATTTTACTTGGGTCCAGATATTTTTAACAGAGTATTATTTGATTTTTGTTAAAATCAAATATTTTAATGCTTTAATTTTAATATACTCTTTTTAAAAATAGGCGCACATGACCCACTCGCCTTTAATGTGTCCCACTTACCTATTATCGTGTCCCACTACACATTAATCAAGGAACTGATTGAGTGTTTGTTACATAAGAGATTGAATTTTTATTAATTTAATCACTTTTGTGTCCAAACGAGTTTGCTTTATTCTTACTCTCACAGTTTTCTTATTTTTCTCTTGGGCACTCACGCAAACACCTTTTCTACATTCATATCTTTTGGAAATTCTTGGAAATTCTTAACTCAATGGCATCTAAAGCATTCACTGCTCTTGGCTTACGGTTTGTTCCTAATAACTATGAAGCTCCACTCTATCATGAACGCGTTCCAGAATCGTTTCATCTCATGCAGAACTTTTTGAGGGATTCAGAGATTGGACAAGCTCTGACTGGACCTGCTACTCTTTCTGCGTCTCAAATTGCTTCATTCTGGCAGAACTCAGTTTATGTGGATGGAGGAGAAAGTGGAACTCCTACCATTATCTTCACCTATGACGACCAAGACCATGTGATTACTCCACAGACTGTACGAGATACGATGGGTTTTGACACACATACTTCTTATGCTCTGGTTAATGAAAGTTATCTGAGAGATATGCTACAAGAGATAGGTTACATGGAATCTCTTGACAAGCTTGGCAGCATAAAGCGACCAAATCTAAGAAAGGAATGGAATTTCTTCTTTGATTGCATAACAAGAACATTCCAGAAGAAAGTCACAAACTGGGATGCCATTCCAATGGATAGTCTCCATATCGGGTATTCTTTGCTCTATGGTATTAATTTTGATTTTGGTCGATATGTTTTGATGAACTTAGGTGATAAATTGTCAGAGACTACCACTGTCTACTATGCTCGTTTCTGTCAAATGTTGTTCAATGCATGTGTACCTGGTCTTGACATTGATGAAACTGATAAAGTTGATCCTTTTAGAGTCAATAAGCGCATATTCTCTGATATGACTAACAAGGATGTTGGTAAAGAAAATCTTCCTGAGTTTATCATGCCTCTTGCTCTACGAAATTTTCTAAATCAACCACAAGAACCACAACAAGACCAACAGGAACCACAACACGATGCACCACAACAAGATGAACCTGAACAAGAACCACAACAACCTGAACCACACCCTGAACCTCAAACAGAACCAAACACTGACTCACCTGCAAAGCAATCTTCACCCACTTCAAACTCAAACTCTGATTCTCCATTAACATCAAAGTCTAAATCTCAAGGTGTTAAGAAAGCAATTGCTGCAAGACGTGCAAGTCTAAGACAGGCAGAAGAGACAAAGAGGCAATCAAAACGAAAATCTCCTGAAGCTGTTTACACTAGAAAAGGGAAGAGACTGAAAGCTCGAGCAAACATGCCTAAGTCACTACCTTGTGAAGAGGATTCAGATAATGTACCTCTAGCAAAACGAAGTAGAGTGATATTCTCTGATTCTGTGGATGAAGATATTGAAGCTCCAGAGGTTGTTTCACAGCGAATACCTCCTGTTGAGGCTGAGAAAGTTGCAATACCTGCAGAGGATGTAATACCTGCAGAGGATGTAATGCCTGCAGAGGATAAAATTCCTGCAGAAGAGGATGCAAGAGATGGTGTTTCTTCAATAAATGATGTTCCTGATTCATTTATGCCATTTTCTGATCCTATCTCTAATGTTGGTGTAGTTGATCAACTTACATCTGTACCTTCTGAAGCTGTGGCATCTCATACTGAGATCATATCTGATGCTCATCACACTGTTGAAGAAGGTGAAGAAATTGATCAGGCAACCAAAGTAACTTCTCATTCAATGCCTACAGAAGATATTGCTAAATCTATGGCTGAAGATGAACCAGTTAAAGCTACAAGTGTTGAAGCTGAAGGTGACAGTAGTGCAAACTCTGATACTTCTCTGAGTGCACCAGTACAAACTGATGATAAACATACACCTTTTTCTCAACCTTGTTCTTCTCATGAAGTTGAAAGAGCACAATTTGCCAAGAATGCTGCTGAATGGTACAAAGAAGATTGTATTTTTCCATCAAGAAGAGCAGCTACGTTTGTTAAGCAAAGTGCTGACACTATCTCTAATCCAGAGATTCTTTCTTGCTTGAAAGCAACTATAGTTCAAGTTAAAACTCTGGATAGACGATTTGATGATACTAATTTGGCAATCACTTCTTTGAGAAATGAGGTTGTAGCTAGAGAGATGAAGATGGAAACACATTCCAAACTAGTGACTACGAAATTCTCTAAAGCTCAAGACAATATCCTTGCCAGATTGAGTAAAGTTGAAGAGAATCAGTCTGATTTATCTGCTAAAATTGATTCTATTGCTACCTCTCTGGAGTTAATTACTTCTATCCTTATGCCTGATGATGTCAAAAAGGGGGAGAGAGTTGTCAGAAGGGATAGTTCTGGAGATGGAGGGGCAGGTAACAAAGACAAAGGAAAGAAAAAGGCTGAGGAGGTTCAAACTCTGAGAACTAGTAAGTCATCCAAATCACAGTCTGTTGGGAGAAATACTGATACTCAAGGAACTTCAAGGACCAAGAGTTTACTGTTGTTTTCAAATCCACAAACTGATGAAGAGTTGGCTGCTAAGTTATTCATTGAAGAGAATGAGGAAGGAGTAACGATTGAAGACATTGAAGCTGAGGAAAAGAGTTTACATGAAGAACATCTTAAAGCTTTAAAGTCTGACAAGGTACAAAAAGAAAAAGCTCCTAGGCCTGTTCTTAAAGGCGTTGTGATCAAGGAAAATGTTGATGTTGATCAAAGATCACATTTATCTAGGAAATCAACAGAAGCTGAAACTAAACACAAGCTGAAAGGCATTGCTATGGAAGGAGAAGATTCAAAGAAGAAAGATACAACCTCTGTTGCTACACAAGTTGTGTTTAAACCTCTATCTTCTCAGTTGAAATCTGTTTTTGGCAAAGGAACAATCTCTGATCCAAATGAGTTATCTGGAGTCTCAATGAATATTTCTGATGGAAAAGCTTTATCTGGTAAGATTGGAAATAATAAGGCTGGATTAGGCTCATCTAGAGACAGAAGGCAATATACTGGTCCTAGAGATCCTTCTTCACTGGCTGTTCCAGGTCGTGGTGTACCTCAAGAGAGTCTGGATAGACTGGAATCAGTGCAGTTGGTTCATCAGAAGAGTTTAGATAAAGATTTTCTTCTTTACTTCATGGCTGATGGGACAGTATTCAAAGTTGGTGAGAAAGATATCAGCTTGAAATATTGGGAAGAACTAGAGTATGTTCTATATCTTCTCAAGGTGAATAGTCGAAGGACTCAATCTGTTGCTAATGTTCTAAGACAGAAGATGATTCAGAATTTGGCTATTAGAGGACAGAAATATAACAGCAGATACATTCCTAAGTACAGGGATTATCAAGGCAATCTCATTGAAATGAAGAAAGGTACTGCAAAATTAAAAACTGATTTGGGAATCACAGTACTTGACTTCAATACTCAGGCAGAAAAAGACAGATTTATCAGACTGGGTAATGAAATGAGAAGAAACAAGATTTATGATCTTAGGGCTGCTATTTACCAAACAGATGAAAGTGATCCTCAACTCAGAGAAATCAAAGAAGCAATGATGACTGAACTTGAAAATGCAGAAAGAAGATTGCTGATTGATTATCTCAGAACCATGCCAGATCTTGAAATGATTAGAGATTAAAGTTCTGTAAGAATTTTCTTATTCTCTATAGTCTTTAAGCTTAAACTCTGAATCTGTATAAACACTGTATTTATCATTTGTTTTGACATCATCAATTACTGTTATTAACTTGTACATTTTTGATAATGAACAAGTTGGGGGAGATTGTTAAATATAATTGATGTGTTTTGATCAGTGTTTAAGTGTTACAGGGAGTTATCAGAGTTTAGCTGGAAGCAGTCAGAGTTTGTGTAAACTCTGACAATTGGAAGCTTGACAGAGTTTGTTAAACTCTGTCTGGAGGAAGCGCGTCTACTGCTCAACAGTGATTAAAGATTATTTATGGAAGCGATATCTTTGAAGATTGGATAGCTATCAAAGAGATCGAGTTGACATAGGAGACGTGTGACAATCTGTAATTGATATCATTGTATAGCTGATTATTAGGAATATCAATTAGAGATTGTATCGTAGCTGTATGTTATATAAATACAGATAGGTTAACCCTAGAAGGGTATCGATAACGAATTATCATTATTGTAACCTAGCAGCTCTTTGTGATATTTACATCACGAAGAGGGTTTGAAATACCAGAAGTTTTTAAGTGCATAAACGCTTTTACTTGTTAATCTCTCATACAAAGTTGATTATTATTTGTGTATTCGGCCTAACACATCCCACAAAGGATTAGGTTGTGTACTCATGCAACATGGTAGGGTGATTGCGTACACGTCTAGACAGTTGAAGGAGTACGAAGTAAGATACCCCACTCATGACTTAGAATTAGCTGCAATCGTGTTCGTGCTGAAAATATGGAGACACTATTTGTACGGAGAAAAATGCGAAATTTATACGGATCACAAGAGCCTTAAGTACATCTTCACCCAGAAAGAATTAAACATGAGGCAAAGGAGGTGGTTAGAACTGATAAAGGATTACGATTGTGAGATTCGTTATCACCCAGGGAAGGCCAACGTGGTGGCTGATGCCCTCAGTAGGAAAGAGAAGCTCAAAATGCTGACCCCAGTGGAGGAGTTGGTGAGAGATTTCAAAAAACTAGAAATAGAGATCAAGCGACCCGCCGATGGCCAAGAGATGCTGATGAGGATTCAGATCGAACCACCGCTACTAGAAAAGATTAGACGGTGCCAGGAGCAAAAGATGGAGGAGGAAGCTAACTCAGAGGAAGAAATCATGACCGGAGAGGAAATCAAATGCGAGAAAGATAAGAATGGAATCATGAGATATGACGCAAGGATATGGATTCCGAACGTTCAGGAATTGAAGGACGAGATATTATACGAAGGACATAACGCTAGATACTCGGCACACCAAGGCAACACCAAGATGTATAGAGGCTTGAAGGAATACTATTGGTGGCCCAACATGAAGAAGGATGTGACGGAGTAGGTACTTAGGTGTTTGACTTGCCAGCGAGTAAAAGCGGAACATCAAAGACCCAGTGGCTTATTACAACCCTTGTAGATCCCGGAGTGGAAGTGGGAACATATAGCCATGGATTTTGTGGTAGGACTGCCCAAGACGAAGACGAACCATGATGCGATATGGGTAATTGTAGACAGGTTAACCAAGTCTGCCCACTTCCTACCAATCAACGAAAAGTACACTGTCGATAGGTTAGTGGATATTTACATACGAGAAATAGTGGTACGACACGGCGTTTCGGTGACCATCGTGTCTGATAGGGATCCCCGATTTAACTCTCGGTTTTGGAGGAGTTTCCTAGAATGCGTAGGCACCAAACTAAATATGAGCACCGCTTATCATCCCCAGACGGATGGACAGATTGAAAGGACGATTCAGACCTTGGAAGATATGTTGAGAGTATGCGTCATAGACTTCAAAGGGAATTGGGAAGAACACTTACCCTTAATTGAGTTTGCATATAACAACAGCTATCATTCGAGCATAGGAATGCCCCCTTACGAAGCCCTCTATGGCCGGAAGTGTCGCTCACCTCTATGTTGGGAAGAGGTTGGCGAACGGAAAATACTAGGACCTGAGCTGGTACAGCAAACGAGGGATGTCATAGTATTGATCAGAGGAAGATTAGCAGCAGCCCAGGACCGACAACGCAAATATGCCGACTTAGCACGAAAAGACAGAGAGTATGAGGTCGGGGACATGGTGCTGTTAAAAGTATCCCCGTGGAAAGGATTAAAGAGGTTTGAGAAGAAAGGGAAATTGAGCCCTAGATTTATTGGACCTTTTGTGATCCTGCGACGTGTCGGACCTGTAGCCTATGAATTAGCTTTACCTCCGAGTCTACAGCAGGTTCACAACGTATTCCATGTGTCAATGCTAAGGAAGTACAACCCAGACGCACGACATGTGGTAGAACATGAACAAGTAGAGCTGCAGCCGGATCTGTCATACATAGAACAACCAATGGAGATCATGGACCGCAAGGAGCAAGTGCTAAGGAACAAGGTGGTCAGACTAGTCAGAGTGTTGTGGCAGAATCACAACGTAGAAGAATCAACTTGGGAATTGGAAAGTGAGATGCAAGAGAAGTACCCCCACCTATTCTCGACCTGATTCCGGGACGGAATCCTTTTAAGGGGGGGAGACTGTAATAACCCTGATTTTTGTACTAATGTAGAAAAGACCCGGTTGAATAGTAACTTCGGTGTGTAAGAAAAACAAATCCCACCCATAATTATGTAATGAAAATTTGAGGATGATTAATTCATATTAAGATTATATAAGCAAAATGAGTGTATGTAAAAGCCGTCAAAAATTAGTAAATCACACTTCGTAAGAAATTACGATTTTTGAGAAAGCGATAAATACAAAAGCCGTGACACGACCAAGGACTTTATAAACATGAGAATATTATGGAATAAGAATTAAGAAGATATTGGAGAAATGAGAACCACTTGAAGAGATTTTATTAAGAACATTTTTAAGGAGTGGTATAACATTGCATGGAAAATTAAGTAATAAACTTGGAAAATAACCAAGGGCAATACCCGTGCAAAATCCATGCAAATTACATGCAAGGTGGTTGATTTAGCTAGTAACCAAGCCAAGGAACTAGGTAACTAGTAGTTGGTAGCATGGTTAGAAAACCAAGTACTAGTTAGAAACAAACCAACTAGTTAGGAAACATAGTTAGCATAAAAGATGGATCACCAAGCAAATTGTGTAGGCTTTTTAGACTTGGAAAATCTTGACCAACTAGCCATAGCCTTTATACTCTTATATTAGCACATTATTGTAGTTAACAAAGCAAAGCAAGTAGCAAACACCACTTTTCTCTTCTTTTTTCTGCATTCGGCTGAGCAACAGAACAAGGAGGAGAAAATAATTTTTTTCCTTGCCTTCCACTATCTCAAATATTCCCAAATTAAATCCCAAGGTTCTTCAGAGTACTAGTGAGGTACGTTTTAATTTTCATAATATTATATGAATCCTAGCATACCTAGAAAAATTGTCAAAGTTGCTTGGTGAATAGTGATCTTATGAAATCTTGTTTTTGGATCTTAAAGATTAAGCCATATATTGATCAACCAAGGAGTTTGAGAAGGATTTCAAGCCTTGTTGAGATACTTTGAACTTCAAGGAAGGTATAATTTCTTAACCCTAGTAGCCATTGCAAGATTTTAAGCTTGGTTTGATGAGATCTAAAAGTTCTAGTGATAAAAATGTTGGATTAAGTTTGATTATTGGAAAATCTTGGATATTGATGAAAATTGTTGTGATGAAAAATTTTGTTATGTTATTTGAAGTCATGAGAGTAGATAAAATTTGAGTTTGGTATATTTGTGATGATATTAAAGTGGGTGGAAATTTTGGAAGTTGTATGTCTTGTAATAAGTGGTTTTTGACAAATCTGCAAATACCCCTGTTTCAAGCTGTGATTCGGAACCCTAAATCTACTCCCCTGGAAACCTACCTTATATGCTTGGAAAGGTCTTGATCTGTAGTTTTTAGAAATGTAAAGTTTAATTCCAGGAGATTTGTAGATTTTGAGTTATGGGCGATTTAGTGAGATGTGTTCTGAGTAGGGAGTTGCAGAGAATTGTCCCCTTGTAAATAATTTTTGGACCCTTAAAATCGGTGTTGAACCTATGGTAAAAATTGAGTAGCAAGTTCTTACAGTGGAGTAGAGGACATAAAAAGAATTAGGTGAAAATGTGAATTTTCCAATTTTATAAAAATCGTAGAGTACAAACTGCGCAGTAGGAAATCCCTGCAGGAAAGAGTATGGTTTAAGGGCTTGGTTAAGGACCTTAGAAAAATCCTTGGGATGTGTGAAAATTATATTTACACCACTTTGCAGTAAAGAAAGTATAATAAAAAGAATTTTGTAAAAAGGATTATTTTTCGATTTTATAAAAATGTTCGAACGGAAGTTGCGCGAGTGAATAACACTGTTAGGGGAGCGAACGATTATAATCGAACGAACTCGAAACCCGACCCGAATAAAATTGGTAATTTTAATTCGGTCAAGAAACACTATCATGAGCATGTAGGGGTAACATGGACAATAAGAATCCCCTAAGAGAATTAAATTAGTTTCGCTAGATAAACCTCGGTTAAACGGTTCGAATACGAAACTAACCCTACGATTCTTTTTGATTGATTATAGATTGTTCCCCTAGCACACGTGTACTTTCCCCACCGACTTTGTCAGGCAAGTTTTCTATCACTAAACCTTTAGTATGTTTAAAAACTGTTGTTTTTGTGATATAAATGCATGCACTGTTTTATATATGTCTTGTGAGAAAATCTATTTATGCATGGATGATTTTCTGAAAGTACTTGTAAAGTTTTGTACTTATATATATACCCAATGACTTATGCGTATATATATGATGATGATTAAAGCTCGGATAGAGCGTATGTACTTTTGATATGAATCGGGAGTCGGAGTATTTTGTGTAAACCCGGTAACCCCGGAGTCGTATACTTTCAATAATCGATTAAAGTCCGATAATTTAAATATCGGAATTATTATGTTTGAATTTCTTTAATAAATATTATTTGTAATATTTATTGAAATAAATGAATATTAATTTAAATATTCATTTAAAGTTTATTATTTAATTATTTAATTATTGATTAATTAGTTATTTATTGATTAATTAATTATTAATTATTTATTTATTATTTAAAAATAATTTAAATATTCCAAAAATTATTTTAAAATTATTTAAAATCTATCCGGCCTATTTAAAAAAAATTATTTATGGCCTTTAAAACTTATTTTGAATATTTTCTGGCCTTCAGAAAAATATTTAAAAATAGCAGGGGTTCTCAAATATTTTTATAACTACCTATGCTTCGTAAGAAACCATCCCAATGGCCAGCGAACTTATCAAAACTTGAGAACCCAAAGTTTTGGGAGTACTTAAAAATGTTTTCTCCCTTCGCTACGAACCGAAGCGTATCTAACTCAATGGCCCTACCTCAACCCGGAGGGTCAGGTTTTAAAATTGCTAAAAGAAAACTCCGAATAACTCCCAAGTTGATTGAAAGAAACGCCCTGAGTAAAGAAAATCAGTTGACGGAGGTCAACTTGTGAAATGAACATACTTCCATGTTTTCTTTCGGAGGTGATGATTTAAAAAGGTATCAAAGTTGATTTAAACGCTCCGGGACTGGATGTTGTTAGGGTGGGAGGGACTTGGTACTTGCGAGGTACAAGCCCACCCGATTTTGCATATATCGACGAAGGTGGCGGCAGCCATCCGATATTTGCCCTGGCAGGTAGCCAGTTTGAGACCCGTATGCGGTCGGGCCACGGCCTCTTTAGTAGGTACGTCACCCGTCTACTAGTAGCGAAGTGTTGTTAAATTTGCAGTATAAGGCTGATCACCTTATACAACGGTTATACAGTATAGTCCCATCTTTCCAATTGGATTGTGCTGCTATATCGTACTGGAAGCCCAGGTGCACCAGTACCGAGGGTATAGTCAGTGTTGAACTCATCATGAAAAAGTCTCGAAATTCTGAGCCATCCATTTTTAAAAATAACTCAGGGTAAGGAAATTGCTTTTGAAAGTTGATTTATATTATGTCATTCAGTTTCCAAACAAATAGAAACTTCCTATATTTGAAAGATATAGTTAAAAGTACGATTCTTACTTTCAAACAAAAAAAAACATTTTCTCAGTATGACTATTACTATTTTGCTGAGCTTTATGCTCACACTTGTTTTCTCCGTGTATCACAAACAACAACAGGAAGTCATGGCAAGAACCCGTCAGACCACTCGGAAGCGCGTGGGAAACGCGCAGATGTTCCGTAGGTTGTTCGGACCAGCAGTTCCCCTACCTCAGGTGAGAAGGCTTAGTAGGATAGGTTACCAACTCAGACTGGTTAGGTTTTTGTATAAGTATGATCTGTGTAAACTGGTGACACCCAGGAAACTATCCCGCCTTTACTATCACCTCAGGTAATAACTTTTGTAAGGAGATTACCAAACCTTTTCTGAGATGATACTTTTGGGTTTGTAATAACTTTAAATTTCGGTTTGAACCTAGTACTTTAAGTATTGTTTTGCTTTCGCTCTGAGCTTATAACCTGTGACGGATTTTATTGATTTAGGGGTCATTGCCAACGTAGTTTAGTATTTAATAAAATGGTTAATAATCAGGGACGGTAATTGGTAAAATTGGAACTTAGCATGGCGTAACAACCTGGATCGTTGACCCAAGATCTAGGGGTGTTACATACGTGATCACGAGTAATTCATAATTTTTAGAGCATGCCCGTGCCTTGCACGGGCTACGAAGCTAGTTTTATATAAAGACGCATCTAGGTTATTTTCACTACTTCATTTTGTGATAATGTGATAATGAAATTTATGAAGAAAAAAAAATATAGAGGAGATTGGTGAATGAATGGATGGGAGTAAAATATTTTTTTGATGAAAACTGTGAGAAAAATGATGAAAAAGGTGGATGGAACAATTTTTTTTCCAAAATATAAGGATTACAATTTTAATTTAAACTAGCTTATAACCCGTGCGAAGCACGGGTTTCCTTTGATAGGTTATAAAATTTATTTAACATTATAATTATGTTTTTATATAATCCTTATTTTTAATAATTTTTTTAATTTTAATTTAATATAAATTTATATAATGATATGCATTGTTTAAAATTTATTTTGTAAAATTCTAAATTAAAAATGTCGTTGACGGCTTTGAACTTTGAATTTTTAGTAAATTAATTTAATCATATAATATATCTTATTATTAGATCTAACGATTATTATTTATTACTAAAAATAATTATTTGAATATATGGTGAGATATATTTGGGTGTATATTAGTGATCGCAAGATTAATTTTAAATTAAAAAGTAACGTGTTTTAATTACAGAAATTACTACTAAAAATAATTACGGAAAAATATGGTGTGATATTTTGGATATATATTAATTATTGTAATATTAGTTTTAAATTAAATGGTAAAGTGTTTTAATTAGAAGAAAGATTTTTAGAAAAAATGGGTAATTTAGTTGTTGCAGCAGAAAAAAGAGTCCAAGTAGAAGCTCAATGTAAATGAAGGAAATTTAATCGGAATATAATTACGTTAACATTAGTAATTAGCTTTTTGAGTTGTTTTGTAATTTAATTAATTATTTTAATAATTAGGATAACCAATATAATAGTATAGATAGATAGATAAGAGATTTATTTTGCCAATCACATTGGGCCGAATTTCGAACATTGGGCATTTTGAAGATCTCTAAACCAACCCAGGTGGACATAAATTTATTCGAATCAGGAATCAAGATATTACGAATCTAGTAATGGGCTAGGCTTATATTACATAGTTTTTGGGTGAAAAGTCGAAGAAACTTGTGTATTGAAATGATGAAGATTGTGTAAATTAGGTTTAGAAGAATAGAGTTCTGTGTAACGGAGGTTTTAAGTTTAGCTGTATTAGTAATGGTGTAAATATAAAATACTATTGTGTCTTTAGGACTATAACCAATAACGGATTAAAATTGATTTATTTTATATTTAAAATTAATTAAAAATTAAATTAACCAAACCGAAAACCAAAATAAATAGGATAACCAAACCGAAAACCAAAACTTTCCATGTTTCGGCTTTAATATAATAGTATAGATTGTTAGGAAATTGTTGATTCTAACATAATAATGATAATATAAATTTAATCTCGATTAATTAATAATTTTAATAAATTAACAAAACTTATCGATTCCAATAATATTAATTTATGAATATTTTACCATCCATATTGCTATGGTTAGATAGCATTGCACCGACACGCCATGTTTCAATCCAAGTTGTATATAATTGTTTATAAAATAATCTATCTTTTCATCTTACACAATTGATGAAAACATATGTTGACGGGAAAATTAAAATATGGGTCATGGAACTAATAAATTTTGTATATACTTGTTGGAATATGATATAATTTTAAATTTTTTAATGTAAAAATTATAATTGATATGTCGTATATGATAATCGAACTTTTGATTTTCAGTAATATTTACATAATATTTCCTTTATTCATATCATATATAGAATATAATTATTATTAAATACATATCTATGAATATCTAACACCTAATTTATGGTAATACTATTATATACCCATTTTACTCCTATTATATAAGAGAATATAATATAATTTGTATTGTATCGTATTATGAATTATCTTATTAATCATATTTTTACATGATAAATTATGCTTTAAAAACTTCTCTTGAGATTTATATAAATATTATTAAAAACTTAAGAGCTATGTTATTGCATTATTCATTATATTCTTAAGAGTTCCTTTAGTTATAGAGTATTGTTATAAAATATTGTATTTATAAACTTATTTATTTTATATTTATTACTTTATATATTTTTTAAAATTGTTTATTCTTTTTTTTTTGAGAAACAAAGGAATTTTATAAACTTGCATCAACCAAAATCACAGTCAGGACAAACCCCTGAACTGACACTACAACTTGAATGGAAACAAATAAACGAGCTAAACAAATAGCCGCTTATGTTTTCAGACCGTTTAACATCATGAATTTCGAGATTCTTTGAATTAAAAAAGATTAAAATAGCTTCCCGATCAATCAACCCTACACCAATCTTGGAACCAGTAATATCACAAATGACCTTCACATACGCACCGCCTGTAGCCCAATATTCAGAAACACCCCAGCTATTTACATGCCGAAAACTAGCTATAGACATGCTGAAAGTGAAAGATCTCATAAGATGAACAAATTTTAGTTGTGAAAAAGTAAGTTCTTGCAATATCCGACACCAACCCAAATCCAATGCACGAATTACAGATCTCCCACAAAACCACATAAATCATTTTCAAAGTAGCCAGGAACAAAACACATACCAACATCAAAAAAACATACCTTAACAACCTAATAAAAGGGTAACAAGCTAGACACATGCCAAGAGGCGAGACTAAAACCAAAAATTCAAAGACCTTGGAATGACACCAAATTTTGATATGATGTTAAGGATGAGAATTTGAATCTAAAGGTATTTTTTATTTGCGGAGTCGGACTCAAAACCAAGATAGATCTGAGAAATAAATTCTAGATGTTTGGCTTTGGTTCGATTTTTATTGAAAAAAGACTGGAATAAAAAGGGGGTTTAGATGATTGAGAGGAGGACTGGAGGATGGTTTGATGGGGAAACGAAGCTGAAGATGGAGAAAAGGGACGGCGGCTATGGTGACTAAATTGAAGTTTAAAGTCCATGCAATGCAAGGATATTTTTTTAGTATTTTATAATCATATTAGTTCATGGTATTTAATATTATGATATTAAATACTCATGCTTTAATCAATTGTGTTATAGTTGATTCTAAGTTATGTTTAAAAATTCTATCAGATACTTCTCTTCTGTTTCTCTTTTTACCCCATCAGTAAATGAAATTTTGGTTCATATAATTTCTAAAATATTGGACATATAAATTTATAAAACATATTTTAATCGACTGAGCATACTCTACAATTCTCTTTTACCATTTTAAATAATTAATATAGAAAAAAATAGATTATACATAATGCAACTGAGACCAAAAAGAAAAAAAATTCGTTTACATACGTTTTCATGTAGATGTTGTTAGGTCCCGAAGTATCATAGAAGGGGGGATTGAATACGATACTACCAAAAAAAAAATTCTGAGAATATACCTTTATTGATAATAAACTCGAAGGGGTGTTACAACTTCTAATCCAATGGATTAGCTTCAAAACCAGAACACTCCTAAGGATAGTTTAGGCACGAGGAGCTTCTACCCGACACTTCCTGAAAGCGGGCTAAGCCGGCTTCCCTACTTGGACTGTCTAGAAGCTTACACAAAGAAGATATAAGAGAGAGAAGAAAGAGTTGTATGTTTTGAAATGAAATACAACAAGCCTATTTATAGGTTTTAGAAAGTCACTATGTTGTACTATGCTATACTATTCACGTGGGCCCCACCTGCATGGTAACCACTATTCCAACAACCAAAACGCATCTGCTGAGAATTTTTGGACGTGGCCCCCACCTGCATAGTAATATTCCACCAACCATCTGTTGAAAATATTTTGGACGTGGGCCCCACCTGCATAGTAACCAATATTTGCACAGTAACCACTATTTGCACAGTAACACTATTTGCACAGTACCCGCATAGTAACTGCGCATAGTAATCTTGCATAGTAACCTTGCATAGTAATCTTGCATAGTAACTTTGCATAGTATTACTATTTTTGGCTGCTTCTTTTAGGCTTCTCTCTTCTGTTTCAAATATTCTACTGAATTAATTCATCTCAGAAAATAGTTCAAGTACCAGATAAATTTAATTATTTATTATAAATAATTAATTAATCTGTTACTTAGTTAATTTTCAGAGTAAATTAATTTTTGACAATACCTTGAGATATTATGTCTGTCCTTGATCGTCAATAGGCTTAGGCAATTCTGTTTGTGAATTAATGTATTGATCCTTCTCGTATGTGCTGACGCTTAGTGCACTGGTCTGGTTCACAAGTGACTAGCACTGATCTTGATCTTCACACCTTCGTTACATTCCAATTGATTAGCCTGAAGCAGTACTTCAAATAATATAAATACATGGAATCTTTTGGCCCTTCAACTGAATCATCTGTACATCTTATTCTATCACTGAGGCTTAATCATGTTAATGAACTTCTTTCAGCGACTTGATCCTTGTCGGTGGCTGTTCTTCAAATTTCATGATCCCTGTATAAAGTTAATATTATTTATCTTTTATCCTAGTTGAGTTATATATGTCATCTATTACATATTACATTACATTATGCTTTACAATCTCCCCATATTTGATTGTTAGGGTTTGACAAGCAAATTCCTAGAGGATAACACAACTGATACAAAAAAAAATGAAATACAAAGATAAATAATATTAAAGCGCATTCTGGATCATATATACATTTTCCAGATTTCTAAAATTTGAACAAGTACAAGACAAATTGTTTCTCTAGACTGAACATATCTTCAAGTTTGCCTTGCTGTCTTTCCACATAGCACTAATACTCCCATTAGTTAATTCCGTGTCAACAACCTTTTCTTTGCCCTTACGCCTAGTAGATTTTTCTTGATCATCTAACTTCTCCCCCTCAGTTGGGTTATCCTCCAGAGTAGTAGAATGTAGAGTTGGTAAATTAGACGAAGATGACTTTACCAAGGAGTTGATTGCATCATTAAACTGGGTTGCCATGGTATTCAATTGAACCTGGAATACATAATGTTGAATAAGTTGCAAATTTTTGATTTCTGCAATGGACTTATAGATATTTTGCAACTCTTTCTCCATTGTTTGGACCCGTGTAAGGAGTCTGCTGTATTCCTTTCTGGTTACAGGTGCATGTGGTTGAGTAGGTTGCTCACTCGTACGTTCTGAAGGTGTTTCACTCAACACTCTATATTCACTCGGTTTAGTGGTTTGGGTGACACTTACATGTTCTATTCGTGTTTCCCTCAACTCTCCTCCAGAGCTTCCACCGATATGTGTACTTGCAAATGAAATCATCCTAGCCCCTTTTTCAGAGGTCACGGATGGTGCAATGAAAGTTCGTGAGCTTCCGTCCTCGCGTGAAGCGAGGTGCCGATCACTGGTAAAGAGTGGTAAATCTCGAAAGAGATCCAGAGATTTTCCCTCTGGGAGGTTAAACTTGAATCGATTAAATGGCACAAAACCCAAGTTTCCCTCGTATGTCTGTGAAGACACTTGGTTCATAAAAGAACCACCTACCGACGGATCTTTCCGTAAAATGGAAGATTCACCAACAGTTATTAAGGTAGGTAATTCCACCTCGGATGCCTATAAAGGCATTTGATCTTTAAAAAGATCATCAACCACTATTATGTTCCGTGAAATGGAACTCAAGATAGTTGCTCCAGTTAATTCAACCTTATTTACATTTTCACTCATTTGACTAGGAAGAATTGTTTCAATAATAGTTGCAGTTACCTCAGGTTCATTTGGTTTACTTCTTTTAGAATGAGGTAGAGCTGCTGATGTAACTAACTCCTTATGTGGTGCTGCTGAGGCACTATCTCCCCAAAAATGTTGATGGCTGGTCGTTTAAGTGACAATTGAGGTGTATGAGTTTGTTGTGTTTGTGTTTGCATTTGTAGAATGGGCTCTTCGACCTGTGTTAGAGTCGGTGGGATTTCCTGCTCTTGGTCGGGTAAGATGGCCACTAGGGGCTGTAGAAACTGTATTTCCTGTGACACAACAGGAAATACAGAGGTTGGAATAGCAGGGATTGAAATATTACCTTGTCGTATACCTGCTCTCACTGGTCTTGGTAACAACGGAAGTGGGACTTTCTTTAGATATTCAGTTAGGACTGTAGGCACATCCGTATAGTTCTTTTTGCTTATGTAATTAATTACATTCGTCTTCATGTAAGAACATTCCACCTTTCGACCATTTTCCAAGGGTACCCTGTCTTCATCATTCAAAAAATCATTTAATATTAGATGTAGAAACCTTGGATATAGACATTTGACATTTTGAATCCGAACATCTCTTCTTCCCAAGTGTTTCATATTTAAAATGATTTGACCAAGCACTATTTTTCAAAAATTAATCCTCAAATTATTGGCGACCGCATACCCTATTTTTTGAATAAATTCAGGTATTCGATCTTGATTTGTTCTATCTGAGGAAAAAACATGGTTAAGAGTGTGAAAGAAGAAATTCCAGTACTGGGTTAGAAACGTTCTAAAAAGATTACCAGTATTGAAATTTCCATCTTGGTACCTTATAAAACGAAAGAACATTTCAATCTATTCAGGTGTAGGATCAGAAACAAGATTTTACATAGGAAAATGAAGAATTCGATTAACATCTCGTTCAGTGACCCTAATCGACCTACCAAATAGTCGATATGTGATTGCACACCCGTCCTGTCCAGAAGTGTTAACCGTACTGCAATATAGTTCACGCAATGCATCATGGTTAAGTTGCACTGGTGTAACTAAAGCATAGCGAATTAATGAAGGTTCATTCAGAAATTATGTCCAAGCCCGAAATTGCTCATCCAGAATGGTTTCGATTTGCTGAATGGAAATAGGATTAACTTTAGCAATTAAAAAGCTTCCCTGCAATGCCATTTTCAAAACTTTAAGGAAATTCAAAAACAAGGGTTAGTTTTTATAAAGGATGATGTATAAAGCAAGAATATGAAATCCGATCTAAAAACCACCAGCTAGATTGAGAGATCTTTCCGATCAAAGCTCGAAATAATCAGCAATTGTGTGTATATGCTCTGTATATCTGAAAAACGATAATGTTAAACACAAACAAAAACTCATCATTTGTAAGGTTTCAAGGTTTAGTGGGTTAAGTGTGATAGTGACAGGTTATGTTGAAAAAATAACACCGCTCAATAATTTCTCAGCTAACAACCTACTTAGCCGAAAAACATCTTATCACTGAAACCTAACAGCCGAAAAACATCATATCACCGAAACCTATCATCCTATACACATATACAAATATTTAATACTTCTAATTATTATGGATTTAAAAATAATCACGCAATAAACCAAGAATTAATGCACAATAATCGGATAAACTCACAATTAAAGAGACATAAAATTAACAAAATATCATTAATTGATATATGTCAATAAAATATTTATTTAATTATTCTACAATGATATCTCCAGAATAATCATGCAGATAAGCAAATAAAACAAACAAAATTCAGAGAATGAAATTCACTGGCTACAAGCAAATTGAACAGACATTTTAAAAGATCATGTGAAATTTAACATACCAAGCTCACTTACCAACCTTGAAAAGGTTGCTTCATCCAAAGCTTTAGTAAAAATGTCTGTCAACTGTTTTTCACTAGGAACAAAATGCAGTTCCACAGTGCCTTTCATCACATGCTCCCTGATGAAATGGTATCTGATGTCTACGTGCTTGGTTCTAGAATGCTGCACTGGATTCTATGATATTGCAATTGCACTAGTGTTATCGCAGAAAATTGGAATCTTTTCAACTTTAACTCCATAGTCAAGTACTTGATTTCTCATCCATAGAATCTGTGCACAACAACTCCCAGCTGCTATGTTTCAGCCTCTGCAGTTGAGGTAGATACTGAGTTCTGCTTCTCACTGAACCATGAGACCAGCTTGTTTCCCAAGAATTGACAGGTTCCTGTGGTACTTTCTCTATCCATTTTGCAACCTGCATAATCTGCATCTGAGTAACCAATTAGATCAAAACCAGAATCTCTAGGATACCAAATGCCAAGGTTTGGTGTTCCCTTGAGATATCTGAAAATCCTTTTAATAGCTACTAAGTGAGATTCCCTAGGATCAGCTTGAAATCTAGCACATAAACATGTAGCAAACATAATATCAGGTCTACTAGCTGTTAAGTATAAAAGAGAAGGTGGACATGACAAGCTATAGGGGCATGGTAGGATTTCTTTTATACTTAACAGCTAGTAGACCTGATATTATGTTTGCTACATGTTTATGTGCTAGATTTCAAGCTGATCCTAGGGAATCTCACTTAGTAGCTATTAAAAGGATTTTCAGATATCTCAAGGGAACACCAAACCTTGGCATTTGGTACCCTAGAGATTCTGATTTTGATCTAATTGGTTACTCAGATGCAGATTATGCAGGTTGCAAAATGGATAGAAAAAGTACCATAGGAACCTGTCAATTTTTGGGAAACAAGCTGGTCTCATGGTTCAGTAAGAAATAGAACTCAGTATCTACCTTAACTGCAGAGGCTGAATGCATAGCAGCTGGAAGTTGTTATGCAAAGATTCTATGGATGAGAAATCAACTACTTGACTATGGAGTTAAAGTTGAAAAGATCCCAATTTTCTGTGACAACACTAGTGCAATTGCAATATCACAAAATCCAGTGCAGCATTTTAGAACCAAGCACATAGACATCAGATACCATTTCATCAGGGAGCATGTGATGGAAGGCAATGTGGAACTGCATTTTGTTCCTAGTGAAAAACAGTTGGCAGACATTTTTACTAAAGCTTTGGATGAAGCAACCTTTTCAAGGTTGGTAAGTGAGCTTGGTATGTTAAATTTTACAAGATCTTTTAAAATGTCTGTTCAATTAGTTGCAGCCAGTGAATTTCATTCTCTGGAGTTTGTTTGTTTTATTTGCTTATCTGCATGATTATTCTGGAGATATCATTGTAACATAATTAAATAAATATTTTATTGACATATATCAATTAATGATATTTTGTTAATTTTATGTCTATTTAATTATGAGTTTGTCTGATTATTGTGGAATAATTCTTGAATTATTGATTGATTATTTTAAATCCACAATAATTAGAAATAATAAGTGTGTATGTGTGTGTGTGTGTATATAGGTTGATAAATTTCGATGATAAGATGTTTTTCGGCTGATAGATTTCAGTGATAAATGTTTTTCGGCTAATTAGGTTGTTTGGTGAGAAATTAATGAGAGGTGTTATTTATAACGACCTAGAAATTTACGTGTATTTCATTAAGTGTTTAATTAGTTTTTAAATGCAAATTATGTGAATTATGTGATGGATATATTTTTGTGAAGCCAAAGTATGTGTGGAATCATATTTATGTGATTATATGATGACTCGTATGTGTTGTGTGTGCTCGTAGATTTTTATTCGTATTTTTGGAGCATTAAAAGTATTTTAAATATCAATTTTTAATCTTCTGATATTTTTATAAAATCATCGAAGACGTTTTAAATCATGAAATATTTTGCATTATGATTTTTATGATATAATTTAGTTTTTAGAATTTGTGGGAGTATTTAATTGTGTGCGTAAGTATTTTAAAATGATTTAAAAAGCTTTATTCCATTTAAAAATGTTAAACTTGTAAAATTTATATAAAATTCATTTTTGATCCTAAAATTATTTTAAAAATATTTGGAGGTTTGTAATTTTATAAACTTTATTTTAGAATTTTAAAAATTAATTTTATCTTAATTTTCCATTTTATTTCGATTTTTAAATGATTAAAATCAGCTTTTAAAAGAAAATAGATTTTTCAGCATTTGACAAAAGACTGTTTTACCCCTCTGTCTATATAACAGCTCCACCGCCTCCTTCTTTCTGCCCAGATCATTTTTATCAGCTGTGGGGGGTATCTTCTTCTTCCTCTTTCATTTCTTTTCAATTTCTAAGCTTAAATCATGTTTAAATCATTGTTTTAATTGCCTATGTTATGTTCTTATGCTTGGTTATTTGTTTGGTTGAGTTTTGTATAAGTT
Organism: Saposhnikovia divaricata; assembly: GCA_036435485.1. Classification (NCBI taxonomy): domain Eukaryota; kingdom Viridiplantae; phylum Streptophyta; class Magnoliopsida; order Apiales; family Apiaceae; genus Saposhnikovia; species Saposhnikovia divaricata. The sequence continues at coordinate 91,748,621 of CM071596.1, forward strand.
TATATGTATGTATATGTATGTATAACTTCGAATTTATGCATGCAAGGGCTGTTGAGCCATGATTTGATGTTTAAATGACTAAGTGATGTTAGTTAAAGATAGAAATTGAGTTTCTGAATAGTGGGTGACCTGTTTTTTTGTTCTAATCGAAACCCCACCGGCGGCCATGGTGTTTTCCGATGATCGGACGGCACGTGGTGGTGGTTCAGTAGTTGTACTATGTTAATCAAGCTTACTAAATGATAATTAATGCCTAATCCTAGTTGCATGTAAGTGATTCAAAATCTATATGTTTAAATTCAAACTTTTCGAATTTATTTGTTGAAGAACATGATTTGTATAAATTGTTAATGGTCTAATTCTTGTAAGTAAAGATGTTTTGATGTTTGATGATAGTTACAGATTTTAATTAAGCATAATATGAATATACGAAGATGCATGTAATGTTTTATAAGTTGATTTTTCAGATTTTTAGTAGTAAGAACTTGCTACTGTTAAACAGTTTGTTTAGTAATCATTTGAAGTCGATTGATAAAACTGATTACATATTCAGATTTCTTGCGAAAAGATACATGGAATAGGCTGTAAAATCATGTTAATCGGATTAGATACGAATGAGTTATGGTCGGTCAAAGTTGGGTTATTATAGTTGACTTCGGGATTTTATCCCTGAACTTTGAAAAATCATAGTTAATCGAATACTTGTTCAAAATTTATGAGCCTTACCATTCTGGAAAGGTCTCGGAATTGTCTTCAAGTTTCGTGTTCTGTACTTTTTCATTTGAATTCATCTTTATGCAGTAAAGAGGCATTATTTGGGACTGATCGGTTCAGATTTTATCTTTGATTGCCTATTTGTAAGATAATTAAGATTGGTCGTAATATTGGTGAAATGGTTAAGTATAAGTATGGTATTAGTTATAAGTAGATTGTGTTTGGGCTTGTAGGTGGATTTGTAATCCATCGGATTGGTATTAATTAGTTTTGAGCCGGATGTTTTCCGACGGGATAGTCCATTTTACAAAGGAAACTCTGCCCGATTTTTGCTAGAATTACAAGTTATAAGTTGATTATAAGTCAAGGTAATGTTATGTGTTAAGTGTTTAAGTGGCAATCATGAATTGTTTGTGCTAAGTGTTATATGCTAAAGTGCTTTAGTGACGTACATGATAAATATGCTCTATGTGTTATGTGCTTAAGTACTTATCTGATTGTGCTAGATTGTCTGGTAAGTATAACTCGTACGTGTTATGTATGTTAAATTGTTAAGCGTTATAGGAACCGTTTGGGTAGAATAGAGTTAGACGATTGAGGATTATAGTGTACTGAAATAGTACTTTACCTTATTATAGGTGCAAGTAGGAAGCCGGTAAGAAGTCATTATGCGTGTAGATGGAATTTCAAGAACGAAGATATTTATCGGAGTTGACTAATATATTGATACCAAGACGGACCAATTATAGAAGAAAGATGGATGTATAGTCGATTAGAGACTGTCATATAAAGAAGTAGAAACTGACGCAAAGTGAGTAACGAATCGATGTTTTGGGAACAGAACTACGTATTTTGAGGCAAGTGTTTCTATTCCTCACTTATTGTTCAAGTGAAGTGTATCTGCTTCTGTTGTTCATAACATGTTTCTTTCAAATCAGTTTACAAGTAATCTGTACCTTGTTGTACCCTTCTATTGAGTTATCCTGTGAACTATCTTTTGAAATACGTTGATTGCTATGCACCCTGTCATTACCTTTCTGTTGATTAACAATGAAGTTTGGTTCTATAACATGTCCCCTCCTTTAGACTAAGACCTTTATTGTGTCTATCACCTTATACCTTATAAATCCAAGAAGACATCCAAGTCTTAAATACAATTTCTAAAACTTAACACCTGTTTTACAAGCTATTGATTGAAAACTTTCTTTCAGTCACCGAACCATGTTTTATTAATTCCAGTATTACTTACTCATGTTTTCTCAACTTCTATCTTACCGAACATTGTTTTAAAGAACCTACTAAACCTCTGTTTCAAATAACCAGGTTTTAACAAACCATGTTTTAAGGAATCATATTTTTATTGAACTTGACTTTCAATGAACCTCATTTCAACAAGACCTTGATTTAAAGAAGCTATATGCTACTAAAACCTATTTTGAAATTCGTATTCAAATGAACCTTGATTTCGAAAGTGGGACTTATCTACAATGCCCTGTCTAACCATTGTTTCATTAATGCAAGACCTTTATCACTATAAATTGATTTGTTGCCCTGCTTTAAAACTCTATATATTACAATATTGATCAAACCACTAACCTAAAAACTTGATTACCATACTTGATATTCATTACTTTTTAAACTGAATTAATTGCCCTAAAACTAGTCATGATACACATCTTTGACCTTTGACTTGGATTTCCTTCCTTGTACTCTGATCAAAGCCTTGATTTCATTTGAGTCTATATCTTCTTGATTCAGACATATATCCCTATTCTCTTGATGTCAGAGAACTTAGTCAAACCTTTGACTTTTATCATTGCAAATCAAAATGAGTTATTTTCTTAAAATACTTTGAAGTTACTTAGACTGGGCTGATTTGTTATCAGAGAGTCGAAGGTACTTCGAAGTAAAGGTTTTTGAAAAGACTAAGTATTAAAATGTTTTATGAAGTTAAAAAGAGTTTTGCAAAGCTTAATGTTTTTAAAAAATGAGATTTTTAATAAAAATGTTAGGAACTCCATCTAAATAGTTTCCACGGATTCCTGACGATTGAAGAGACAGGGTGAACGGGTAATGCTGGTTCCGTCAGTTTGTGTATGTATTAGTGTAGTTCTGGTCTGTCCAGTTCGACACCTTTATAGGCCAATGTGTTGCCTCTTGGGAACCCAAGCTATCTTAATGAGAGGATTTATGTCCAGGGGGACTCTGTGTCCGGTATGGGGACTTTATGGGCTGATCACCCGTATTGTTTGTTATGAAGTAAAACCTCCAATCACTTTTAAAATGCTTTATTTATAAGACTGTGAAATGAAATTGATTTATTATTGTAAATGTCAATTGCCTTGCACATATTTTATTATCAATTGTTGCTTTGCCTTTCAGTTGATATCTTGTTGTTATCAAACGTCAGTATTATTCTATTGCTTCCAGTCATATCATTCTACCATCTTATTATTGTTGGAAGCCAGCTTTATATTTGTTGTCAGCTTTCAGTTTATTTAGAAGTTGTTACTTCACTATTCACTTGCTGAGCGTTGTTGGCTCATTCTTGTTTTATTCATCTAACCTTTCAGCTAGACTTAAGAATGGTCTACCTACGTCTTATAATTTGAACGAGTGTGGCAAGGCATTCTATTCAAGTAAGATTTCGGAATCAGCATGGACTCATACAGTATTGGACTGCGCTTCTGATAAGAAGGTATAGTAGTTATAATAGTTGTTGTAATTTAGATTCTTGTTTCATACTATAACCTGAGATCGATCCTTGTTGAGGGGTCGTCTGTATAATTAAGTTATACTTAATTGTATTCCTTGTGGCACCAAATCTGGACCCCAGATTTGGGGCATCACATTATTTTTTCAACATAACCTGTCACTATCACACCTAACCCACTAAACCTTGAAACCTTATAAATGATGAGTTTTTCCTTGTGGTTAACATCATCATTTTTCAGATATACAGAGCATATATACACAATTGCTGAATATTTCGAGCTTTGATCGGAAAGTTCTCTCAATCTAGCTGGTGGTTTTTAGATCGGATTTCATATTCTTGCTTTATACATCATCCTTTATAAAAACTAACCCTTATTTTTGAATTTCCTAAAAGTTTTGAAAATGGCAATGCAGGAAAGCTTTTTAATTGCTAAAGTTAATCCTATTTCCATTCAGCAAATCGAAACCATTCTGGATGAGCAATTTCGGGCTTGGACACAATTTCTGAATGAACATTCATTAATTTGCTATGCTTTAGTTACACCAGTGTAGCTTAACCATAATGCATTGCGTGAACTATATTGTAGTGCGGTTAACACTTCTGGACAGGACGGGTGTGCAATCACATATCGACTGTTTGGTAGGTCGATTAGGGTCACTGAACGAGATGTTAATCGAATTCTTCATTTTCCTATGGAAAATCTTGTTTCTGATCCTACACCTGAACAGATTGAAATGTTCTTTTGTTTTATAAGGTACCAAGATGACAATTTCAATACTGGTAATCTTTCTAGAACGTTTCTAACGCAGTACTGGAATTTATTCTTTCACACTCTTAACCATGTTTTTTCCTCAGATAGAACAAATCAAGATCGAATACCTGAATTTATTCAAAAATTGCGGTATGCGGTCGCCAATAATTTGAGGATTAATTTTGGAAAAATAGTGCTTGGTCAAATCATTTTAAAGATGAAACACTTAGGAAGAAGAGATGTTCGGACTCAAAATGTCAAATGTCTATATCCAAGGTTTCTATAGCTAATATTAAATGATTTTGAATGATGAAGACAGGGTACGCTTGGAAAATGGACGAAATGTGGAATGTTCTTACATGAAGACGAATGTAATTAGTTACATAAGCAAAAAGAACTATACGGATGTGCCTACAGTCCTAACTGAATATCTAAAGACTGTTCCACTTCCGTTATTACCAAGACCAGTGAGAGCAGGTATACGACAAGGTAATATTTCAATCCCTGCTATTCCAACCTCTGTATTCCCTGTTGTGTCACAGGAAATACAGTTTCTACAGCCCCTAGTGGCCATCTTACCCGACCAAGAGCAGGAAATCCCACCGACTCTAACACAGGTCGAAGAGCCCATTCTACAAATGCAAACACAAACACAACAAACTCCTACACCTCAATTGTCACTTAAACGACCAGCCATCAACACTTTTGAGGGAGATAGTGCCTCAGCAACACCACATAAAGAGTTAGTTACATCAGCAGCTCTACCTCATTCTAAAAGAAGTAAACCAAATGAACCTGAGGTAACTACAACTGTTATTGAAAAAATTCTTCCTTGTCAAATGAGTGAAAATATAAATAAGGCTGAATTGACGGGAGCAACTATCTTGGGTTCCATTTCACGGAACATAAGAGTGGTTGATGATCTTTCTAAAGATCAAATGCCTTCACAGGCATCCGAGGTGGAATTACCTACCTCAATAACTGCTGGTGAATATTCCATTTTACGGAAAGATCCATCGGTAGGTGGTTCTTTTAATGAACCAAGTGTCTTCACAGACAGTCGAGGGAAACTTGGGTTTTGTGCCATTTAATCGATTCAAGTTTAACCTCCCAGAGGGAAAATCTCTGGATCTCTTTCGAGATTTACCACTCTTTACCAGTGGTCAGCAACTCGCTTCACGCGAGGACGGAAGCTCACGAACTTTCATTGCACCATCCGTGACCTCTGAAAAAGGGGCTAGGATGATTTCATTTGCAGGTACACATATCAGTGGAAGCTTTGGAGGAGAGTTGAGGGAAACACGAACAGAACATGTAAGTGTAATCCAAACCACTAAACCGAGTGAATATAGAGTGTTGAGTGAAACACCTGCAGAACGTACGAGTGAGCAACCTACTCAACCACATGCACCTGTAACCAGAAAGGAATACAGCAGACTCCTTACACGGGTCCAAACAATGGAGAAAGAGTTGCCAAATATCTGTAAGTCCATTGCAGAAATCAAAAATTTTCAACTTATTCAACATGATGTATTCCAGGTTTAATTGAATACCATGGCAACCCAATTAAATGATGCAATCAACTTCTTGGTAAAGCCATCTTCGTCTAATTTACCAACTCCACATCCTACTACTCTGGAGGATAACCCAACTGAGGGGGAGAAGGTGGATGACTAATAAAAATCTACTAGGCGTAATGGCAAGGAAAAGGTTGTTGACACGGAATTAACTTTATTTTGGGAAAGGAAAAGCTAATGGGAGTATTAGTGCTATGTGGAAAGAAAGCAAAGGCAAACTTGAAGATTTGTTCAGTCTAAAGGCACAATTGTCTTGCACTTGGTTAATTTTAGAAATCTGGAAAATGTATATATATGATCCAGAATGCACTTTAATATTATTTATCTTTGAACTTTATTTTTTTGTTGTTGTATCAGTTGAGTTATCCTCTAGGAATTTGCTTGTCAAACCCTAACAATCAAATAAGGGAGATTGTAAAGCATAATGTAATGTAATATGTAATAGAGGACATATATAACTCAAGTAGGATAAAACATAAATAATATTAACTTTATACAGGGATCGTGAAATTTGAAGAACAGGCATCAACAAGGATCAAGTCGTTGAAAGAAGTTCATTAACATGATCAAACCTCAGTGACAGAATAAGATGTACAAATGATTCAGTTGAAGGGCCAAAAGATTCCATGTATTTATTATTTGAAGATATTGCTACAGGCTAATCAATTGGAATGTAACGAAGGTGTGAAGATCAAGATCAGTGCTAGCCACTTGTGAACCAGACCAGTGTACTAAGTGTCAGCACATACGAGAAGGATCAATACATTAATTCACAGAAAGAATTGCCAAAGCCTATTGACGATCAAGGACAGACATAATATCTCAAGAATAAACAGAAGAGAGAAGCCAAAAAAAAAATAGTAATACTATGCAAGATTACTATGTGTGGTAACTATGCGCGGTTACTATGCGCAGTTACTATACAAGATTACTATGCGCAGTTACTATGCACGATTACTATGCGCGGTTACTATGCAAATACTGTGCAAATACTAATACTGTGCAAATAGTGGTTACTGTGCAAATGGCGGTTACTGTGCAAATGGCGGTTACTATGCAAATGGAGGTAACTGTGCAAATGGCGGTTACTGTGGAAATGGCGGTTACGGCTGGTGGGGCCCAAGGGATTGTTGGAATAGTACAACATAGTGTAGCATAGTAACTTTCTATAATCTATAAATAGGCCTGTTGTATTTCATTTCAAAATACACCTCAACACACAACTCTCTCTTCTCTCTCTTATATCTTCTCTATGTAAGCTGCTAGATAGTCCATCTAGTAGGAAAGTCGGCTTAGCCCGCTTTCAGGAAGTGTCGGGTAGAAGGTCCTCGTACCTAAACTATCCTTAGGAGTGTTCTGGTTTTGAAGCTAATCCATTGGATTAGAAGTTGTAACACCGCTTCGGGTTTATTATCAATAAAGATATATTCCTGGAATTGTGTTTCGTTATTTTGATTTTAAGATCCAAAAAATTTTTATCCGCAAAAATCTTGAAAATCAAAATATTTTGGTAGTATCATATTCAACCCCCCCTTCTACGATACTTCAGGACCTAACATCCATCTTGTTCTTGAATACCCACTTAGTGCCAATAACTGATTTGTCTTTAGGTTTGGGTACAAGTTTCCACACTTCATTTCTTTCAAACTGGTTTAGCTCTTCTCGCATTGCTAAAACCCAGTCTGGATCCAGAAGAGCATCTTCAACTCTCTTAGGTTCCTTTTTGGATAGAAAACTGCTATATAAGCATTCTTCTTGAGTTGCTCTTCTGGTTTGGACCTTTGCATTAGGATCTCCAATGATAATCTCAAGTGGATGATCCCTGGTCCATTTTCTTTGTGGTGGTAAGTTTGACCTTGATGAAGTGGCTTCATTTTCTCTGTATTGATCATTGTGACTTGTTGTTGAGTTTTGACTGTGAGAAACTCCTCCTGAGTGTATGGCCCTCGAGATTGATGAAGTTCTTGCAGATTTATCAACAGATGCTTCTCTTTGATTTTCTACAGATGCTTCAAATTGATTTCCAACTGATGGTGTAAGTTGCTCTTCAACAGGTGGTTCATTCTGCACTTCAACTGATAATCCTTGTCTGTTTCTCACACCATTTGATCTCCATTCTTCATCATCATCTTCACTTTCTTCACCACTTCTCTCATTCTTAAATGAGAGAGACTCATGAAAACCTTCATCTACTAGACCAGATATTTTCTTGTCATCAAAGACAACATGTATGGACTCCATTACAATGTTTACTCTTAGGTTGTAGACCTGTAGGATTTTCCAGCTGAGTATCCAACAAAAATAGCTTCATCTGCCTTTGTATCAAATTTTCCAAGATGCTCACCATGATTTTTCAGTACAAAGCATTTGCATCCAAAGACATGCAGAAAGTTGATTGTTGGTTTCTTGCCTTTGAAAAGTTGATAAGGTGTCATGCCTTTTGCTTGATTGACCAAAGAAATATTCTGAGTATAGCATGCGGTGTTTATAGCTTCTGCCCAGAAGTATGTTGGTAGATTAGACTCTTCAAGCATTGTTCTTGTAGCTTCAATTAGAGTTATGTTCTTTCTTTCCACTACACCATTTTGTTGAGGAGTTCTTGGTACGGAGAATTCTTGGATAATTCCTTCTTCTTAACAAAACTCTCTTATTACAAAATTCTTGAACTCAGTTCCATTGTCACTTCTAATTCTCCTTACTTTGAGTAGAGGATTGTTGTTGACTATCTTGATGTGATTTATAATGACTTCACCCGCCTTATCCTTAGAGTGCAGAAAGAATGTCAAAGAGAATTTTGAGAAATCATCAATAATCAGAAGACAGTATTTCTTCTTTGAGATTGACAACACATTGACTTGTCCAAAGAGATCCATGTGAAGTAGTTGCAAGGGTTGATCAATTGATGACATTGACTTTGATTTGAAAGAGGCCTTCTTCTGCTTCCCTTTCTGGCATGCATCACACAATCCATCCTTGGAGTAATCCAATTTTGGAATACCTCTAACCAAATCTTTCTTTACCAACTCATTCATTGCTTTAAAACTCAAGTGTGACAATCTTTTATGCCAAAGCCAACCTTCATCTACACTTGCCTTGCTGAGAAGACATGTAGTCATGTTTGCATTTGTTGAATTGAAGTCAGCAACGTACACATTTCCTCTTCTATCTCCTATCAACACTACCTTGTTGTCACTTTTCTGAAAATGACACAAGCTTCATATGTGAACCATACATTCTGGCCTTTATCTTACAGTTGACTGACACTTAGCAAGTTATGCTTAAATCCATCAACCAGTGCTACTTCTTCAATGATAACATTCCCTTGTGAAATCAAGCCATATCCTCTAGTATATCTTTTGCTGTTATCTCCAAAGGTAATGCTAGGGTCAACTCTCTCCTCAAACTTAGTGAGCAGGGTAGAATCTCCAGTCATATGCCTAGAACAACCACTGTCCAGATACCAAATATTCTTTCTGTTTCCCTGCACACATCAAAACAAAATCAAGTTGATTTTGGTACCCAAGTTTTCTTGGGTCCTGCCTTGTTAGCCTTTTTCTTATTTTTCAAGCCCTTACTACCCAGGGGTTCTGATTGAGTTAAATCAACCTTAACTCTTGGTGTAGGTTTCTGAAAAATAGGATGTTTCACTTGCTCACATGCATTAAAACTAGATGTATAATTTGGCATAGTCTGTGCAAACATGTTATTCATCCATGGCAACTGAGCCATGTAAAAAGTATTGTAATATAGATTATGCATGAATGGCATGTTAGCATACTGACTAGATGCATGAGCAGGTTGGACAAACATGTTAGGTGTAACATTCATAGCAGGCATAGGCACAGCATCTTTAACAGTTTTACAGTTGACAGACAAATGATTAACACTACCACATTTTACACATTCTTTCCTAGGAGCATACTTATCAGGTGTGTAATTGCTGTGTTTGTTAATTTCTACTTTGCCATTTCTATTCTTCTTTTTAGCCTTAGCCTTTGGTTCTATCTTTTCTAATTTATCCTTCAATTTCTTGATAGATAAATGGCCTATGTTTCCTTGTTCAACAGATTTGGTTTTGCTGCACTCTCCAACTACAAAGTTTTTGCTGACAGGTCCATATTGGTTATTTAGTTTAATCAAGGTTGTTGTGCTAACAGGTTCCAACTTCAATGGACATACCACATCCATTGAGTAACTGTGTGAAGCAGTCTCCCCATCAACTCCTAACTTTACTTCTGCTAATTTGTGAAAAGAATCAACTCCTTGTATATTATAAATTTCTTCAGTTTTAGCCTTTGATCCCTTCCACTTAGCAATTAAGTCTTGTTCCTCTTTTAACTGTTTTATTAAACACTCTTCTCTTTTCAGAGCCTCAAGTAACTCATTCTTAGCATTCTGGCACTCTCTTTTCATTGTTTCAAACTCAATTAGTTGAGTCTCTAACAGAGTATTCCTATCACCTATCTTAGCATTAAGATCTTTAATCTTTTTGTTCTCCTTGTTAAGTGATTTTAATGTGACATGCATGTTATACAATTCATTAGACATTTCATTAACAACATTATCACATTCATCTTTGGAAAGTTCAGTTAGGTTTGTAAACTATACCTGGTTGCTTGCTGAACTAGCCTCTTCATCAGTTTCATTTGCCATGAGTGCAAGATTGACAAACTCCTCTTCTGCATCTGAGTCCCCTCCAGCTGCCCAATCATCATCTCTAGATACAAATGCTCTTTCCTTTTGCTTGAGAAGATCAAAGTATTTCTTTTTGTAATCAACAGTCTCGAACTGTTTCTTCTCTTTCTCAGCTTTGGATTTTCTGCATTCATTGGCAAAGTGACCAGCAATTCCACAGCTATAGCATTTGATATTTGATCTTTCAACCACATCCTTGTTCGGTTGATAGCTTTTCTTGAATTGCCCAGCTCCTGCTAGATTCTTCTTGAATCTTAGCTTCGAAAATCTCTTTGACAGAAATGCCAAATACTCATCTAGATCTTCAGCTTCATCCTCACTTAATGCATCAGGTTCTTTAATCAACTTGCTTTTACCTTTGCTAGTTGCAGCTCCACCTTCACAATTTCTTTGACTTGGTATGGCTTCTACACTCTTTATTCTTCCACCACCTTGGATTGTTGGATTGTTGGCCATCAAGGCTATAGCTCCACTCTTCTTCTGGCTCTTTTCTAATTCCTCATCTTGCTGCATTTCAAGCTCATATGTTTTTAGGATGCCATACAGTCTCTCAAGTGTAAAAATTTTGTAGTCTTAGGAGTTTCTCAACGAGACTGTAACTGGCTTTCATTTCTTAGGAAGAGATCTCAGAAATTTTAAGTTGGAGTCTTTGACTTCATATGTTCTCCCATACAACTTCAGGTCATTCAGTAGTTTCTGAAATCTACTGAATATATCTGTTAAATATTCACCAGAATTATGGTAGAAGTGTTCATACTGTTGTATGAGGAGTTGCATCTTGTTCTCTCTGACCTGCTCAGTTCCCTCACAGATGGTTTGGATAATGTCCCACACTTGCTTAGCAGTGGTGCAGTTAATGACATTATCAAACATATCTTGATCGATTCCATTGAACAAAATGTTCATGGTCTTCCTATCTTTGTGAATCTCCTCCAAGTCTTCATCTGTGTACTCAGCTTGATTCTTTGGAATAGGCCTTCCAGCAGCTACAGTGCCAGCATCTTGACCAATCCCAGAGTTGGCCTTCATTGGAACATGAGGTCCTTTCTCTATGCAATCTACATAGCCTTAATCGATGGCTGAGAGATGAAGGTGCATTTTTACTTTCCAGTGAAAGTAATTATCTTTGTCAAGCATTGGAATCTTCACACATGTATCCTTCCTTCCCATGGTTTTGATCTTTAGACTTCTTGTATGCTAGAAGTTTGCTCTGATACCAATTGTTAGGTCCCGAAGTATCGTAGAAGGGGGGTAGAATACGATACTACCAAAAAAATAATAATTCCGAGAATATATCTTTACTGATAATAAACTCGAAGGGGTGTTACAACTTCTAATCCAATGGATTAGCTTCAAAACCAGAACACTCCTAAGGATAGTTTAGGCAAGAGGACCTTCTACCCGACACTTCCTGAAAGCGGGCTAAGTCGGCTTCCCTAAAAGATGGACTGTCTAGCAACTTACACAGAGAAGATATAAGAGAGAGTTGTGTGTTGAGGTGTGTTTTGAAATGAAATACAACAAGCCTATGGGTTTTAGAAAGTCACTATGCTGTACTATTCACGTGGGCCCCACCTGCATAGTAACCACTATCCCAATAACCAAAACGCGTCTGTTGAGAATTTTTGGACGTGGGCCCCACCTGTATAGTACTATTCCACCAACCATCTATTGAAAATATTTTGGACGTGGGCCCCACCTGCATAGTAACCACTATTTGAACAGTAACCACTATTTGCATAGTAACACTATTTGCACAGTACCTGCATAGTAACCGCGCATAGTAATCGTGCATAGTAACTTTGCATAGTATTACTATTTTTGGCTGCTTCTTTTAGGCTTCTCTCTTCTGTTTCAAATATTTTACTGAATTAATTCATCTCAGAAAATAGTTCAAGTACCAGATTAATTTAATTATTTATTATAAATAATTAATTAATCTGTTACTTAGTTAATTTTCAGAGTAAATTAATTTTTGACAATATCTTGAGATCTTATGTCTGTCCTTGATCGTCAATAGGTTTTGGCAATTCTTTCTGTGAATTAATGTGTTGATCCTTCTCGTATGTGCTGACACTTAGTACACTGGTCTGGTTCACAGGTGACTAGCACTGATCTTGATCTTCACACCTTCGTTACATTCCAATTGATTAGCCTGCAACAGTATCTTCAAATAATATAAATACATGGAAACTTTTGGCCCTTCAACTGATTCATCTATACAGCTTATTCTGTCACCGAGGCTTGATCATGTTAATGAACTTCTTTCAGCGACTTGATCCTTGTCGGTGCCTGTTCTTCAAATTTCACGATCCCAGTATAGAGTTAATATTATTTATTTTTTATCCTAGTTGAGTTGTATATGTCCTCTATTACAATTACATTACATTATGCTTTACATATATTAAATTATTTAAATAAAAAATAAGATTTGATTTTGAAAAATATGTAAATTTTAGTTATCAAATTATACATAATTAATAACTGCAGCACATAAATTTTACGTATATAAAATTTTAAATATGTGAGTCATATTAGAGGATTTGGTCGACCAACTATTTAGACTTTCAAAGTTTTAAATATATGATTGGTCTGAAAAAAAATAGTTAAATATACACGAAAAAGAATTGAAATTATGTTAAAAAGATGAAAACTCTAAAAATATGTTCTATGTTATATATAAAAAATAATATAATTAATTTTAAATAAAAGAAGATATAAATTTTGTAATCATAAATATTACAAAAGTACAATATTTAATACGATCAATTAGATTATAACTCGACTATAAAGTATGGTAGATATAAATTTTTATGTAATATATTGATCAATATAATATATAATATAATATATAATTGTTGAGTTATAACATATATTTAGATTAAAATATGATAAAATCAAAAAATTTGATTTTATATTTTATATACATGCACGGGTAATTAAGTAATCATATTTTACATCGATTGAAATATTTAAAAGAATTTAAAATTGAGTTAACAAATAATTATTATATTATAAAAAATACTTCAATTTACCCAATTTTTTATTGAACTTCTATATAGTGTAATAAATAGTAGACTCAAACTTAAAATTTAAGTTTAAAAGTGTATAAATGTATATGTTAAGAAAAAATGATTGAGACAAGTATAAGGATGACTTTTATTTAATATTAAAAGATATTGTAATTTGTCTCAAAATATAGTCTTACATTTACGATCAATTTCTTACAACCTCTATTATAAACGGACAATTTTACTAAGATAATTATTTATATTATACTCAAATGTTTAATTTGATAAAATTCATTTCACGCAATTGAAAACTAAATTAATAATTTAACAATCATAAGTATTCATGTGATTATTATTGTATATATGTTTATCCATATTTTATGAAATCTAATCAAATTTTAAAATATTTGGTTCAAAAAATTGATATGTAATATTAAAAATATTAATATTACATAAAATTAAAGCTATATCGACATTACAGTTACACTAATATTTAATTAATCACGATATCATTAATAATATATATCAACATTTCACATAAAATTAAAGCTATTGTAAATTGTCGTAATGTATAGTCTGATTCTTGGGAACAATTTTGTCATAAAATTTCAATTAAAATTTCATTATCAATCTCGTTAATCAATTTAAAATCCAACCATCGTCTCCATCATCATCTTGTTCATTCAACTTTCTTATTATCTCTTTTGGTTTATTTAAATGATTTTGATTTTATATTGATTGTAAAATTGTGTATGGTGTAGTTTAGGCCTTTAGGGTACATAACTTTTTCTGATAAATTTTCTTTTTCGACCTTCTCTTAATTTTGTTATATTTATATATATATATATTACTATATTTACTTAAATTTTAATTTCCACGCATTATCATTTAATAAAAATATTGAGGGTATCTTACAAATTTTCAGTCATATACTGAATTTGTTGATATTGCACGAATTTAATTTACATCATTAATTTTGATTTTGATAAAAAAAAGTTTAAAATTACTTTTTCCATTTGTCCCAAGCTCTCACATGTTATGAAATAACCCCGTCGATTTTCAAAATTTGAAAGAATCCAACAAATTAATCTATCCTTAATTCCTTATATATACACGCATGCATTGAATTTCAAATTTTCAATATATTTAAGATATCATTGTGTTAATATATTAATATTACATTCATTTTTTTCTTAAAAGATTTTTCTTAAAAGATTATGAGTATTATTAAAATATATCACGCGTATATACTGACCTAATATCTCAAATACCGATGCAAGTTGTTAGTTGTTTATTTATCCAATATAATCATTTATAATTTCAATTATATCTTATACTACTAAATTTTATTCACATATGCACATATGAGTAAATTTCAGTAAAAGAATTTCAAATACAAGCTCACAATTTTTTTGTGTTCTACACATACCTAATTTGAGTTCAACATCACTTATTAAATAATTACTCAAATTTTATTGAATATATAATATATAAAAAAACATATTTATAATTTATTAATAACACATTCATCATATTTTTTTACGAAATGTTGAATTTCTTTTATAACTGATGTTCAACAAGTATATAAATTGAATTCAGCATTATTTGTTTAACAATAATTATATTTATGAAGAGTTCAAATATATTAAATATTTTCACATTGGTATAACTAAGAAAATATAGAAAATTAATATTAATTCACATTTTACACCTTAAAGGATTGTTAAGAATTATATAATATATATTAAATAAAACCTTAACTATGGTTCAATACATATCTATATTAAATAAATGAAATTCATATTTTGATATCCTAATTTGATATTGGTAAATTACCTATATTAAATAAATGAAATTCATATATTTATAATCGAAGTTCGTATCGGTAATTTCCAAAGTTATTATATGTATTTAATTTTATGTATTCAACAAAATGACGTTGAATGTTAGTTATATACAGGACTGCACAACATTTTGGTTCTAGACCGGTAAATTAGATCGAACCGGGTCTACCGGTTTACGATGAGACCGGATCGTATGTAGCCGTTCCGGTCTCCAGTCCGTAAAATCAAAAAAGTTCGATCTTCGGTCCGATCCGGTCCAAACCCTGAAAAAACCCCGACTGGACCGGAATTTATGTACATAGCTATTTTTATATTACTTTGCTTCTTAAAATATATAATATAGAGATTAAATATTTAAATATATCATAATTTGACAAGCCAATTAGTAGAAAATAAATTGATGAAATAGTAGCAATCAACATTACAATCTAAATGATTAAATGTCATACTATATACGATAAATACTTGACACTCACATATTTAGAAATTAAGATTACTTCACAAAAAATAAGATATGGACTTCATTTTTGAACTTATATTAACTTGCAAATTAATTTATTTATTTTATGTAATTAAACTTTAAAAAAATAAATATTAAAATTATAAAAAAAATTATATAGAAATTAACTAACTGGTCCATACCGGCCCGGTTCCGGTCCGGTCCGGGTTTTTTCGATCCGGTCCCAAGACCGATTATAATAGGTCCGGTCCCCGATCCAAGAAATTAGAAAAATCCGATCTTCGGTCCAGTTCGGTCCGATTTTGGACCTTTGTACAACCCTAGTTATATATATGTTAAATATAAAAGTTTTGTAAACTTTCGCTTAACCAAATTACAAGAAACCACTTCCTTCAAGTGCAGTTACCACTTAGCCAAGAATATTTTTAGGCTCTTTAAAGGAAAAAGAAGAAATTATGTAGGAAGTTAAAAATTGAAATCAAATTATATTCCTTTAAAATAGTAATCTCATATTTGTTTGATTGGGATAAGGAATAATGTAATAGGGTTAAATATCTTGTTGGTCATTGAAGTCGGCCTAATGTATCAAGATGGTCACTGAACTGAAATTCGACTCAAACAGGTCACTGAAGTCAGCCTAATGTATCAAGTCAGCCTAAGTCTTTGTTTTTTTGACGGAAACAGACTGCAGATTGACATAAACGCTTATAACTGCAGATTCACTTAACATTTAAAAAATCCGAGACCATATTTGTGTTACCCAGATTATTCTCTTCAAAATAGATACAATATTGATAAGTTTTATTTCAGTTTTTGAAGAAGAACAATTCTAGTTCTTGAATTTTCTTTTTCGATTCATATAAATCTAGAGCTCATAATGAAAATCTAAACAAGTTTTATGAGACCCATAGCATCTAGATTAACACACTTTAATTTCACAAAATTTGGTGGAGATTTTTCGGACAAAATTTTGCGGACAGTAATTTCCGTCAAAAAAATGATCAACTTGATAATCCTGGCTGACTTCAGTGACCTGATTGATACCGTTTTGAGTTCAGTGACCAACTTGATACATTAGGCTGACTTCAGTGACCAACAAGATATTTAACCCTAATGTAATATCTCATAATTTTTTGATTAATAATAAAAAAGAATAATAGAAAAATGGGATCAAAATTATGTAATAAATAAAATTTAAAATTGGATTAGAATAACGGACTTAAGATATGGAGGTCAGATTATACAGATTATTAGTAGGTCTGGAATTAGGGTTGTAAGGTCTGGAATTATGGTTGTAAGACATTATAAATACATCTTGTTCTCCTTCTTCATCTTTTATATACAAAATTCGTAGGGTTTTTATACAAAAAAATCAGCTGTCTTGTAAAATTCATAGTAAATTCATCGTAAATTAGAATTTGTTGATTCTGTCTTAACGGAAAGATCTTTTCGTTTTTTACAAATTTCGTTCTTTGAGTTTTCTAATAAAACATCGTTTAGAGGGTCAAAAAGGGTAAATACTGGTTTGATCAGAATTGGATATGATGATTTGATTCTTGAGTTTCCGCGTAGCGGTAAGTTTCTGATTAATCTGTCTAGTGTTTTCGAAATTATGTATTATGTGTACATATTTGTTATCAGAACTGGGGCTAAGTGATTATATTTTGAAGTCATATGTATGATTGTATATATGTGTTATGTGTAAGCAATAGTCTTGGGACTCTGATTTATACCATAGTTTGCGAAAATAAGAATAAGGACCGAGTCATTGGGTGGTTGTGACAGTTTCCTGAAAATTTAGGACCGTTATCACCGGGTTGTAGTGGTCGTGGTATGAATTGTGGGTTTCAAAATTGTTGTTGTTATGTGGTGTCGTATCGTATCGAATAAGAATATGTGTATCAAAAGTTATTGTTCCGCGTATCGTATTATATCGTAATTGATTGTTTCGTATATCATTACCGTATTATATTGAATATTATACTATTTTAAAATTATTATCCTAGGATTATAATTCTTCCAAACAAACTTGACCTAAGAGATTGCTATGCACATCACAGAACTTCTTATAATTACCTGAACCTCATCCGGTGACAGGCTTACCTGGCCTATTCAATTCTCTCCAATAAATTCCCACGAAGTAATTAACATCAGCGTACTTGGAACTCCAAAATGATTTTCACCCTTTCGGACTGATCGAGACTGGAATATTTACGGGTCTAAATTTTATCCATCAAAATTAATTCTGGGCACAACAGTAAATGTGGTTAAATTTTATCATTTCTAAGAAATTTGTTGGATTAAATTGTGAAAAAAAACATTCATTTGAACTCATTTGTGAAAAAATGGATCATTGATTAAAACCCAACAGATTAGTTGAAATTCATTGTCCTTTGAAATTAATTAGGTGGGTCATCCGGTTGTGGCCTGTTGCTGAATTTATAAAGGAGGCACGCGGTGTGTTTAAAAAAGTGCATACCGTACATTGAATTGGTTCAAAAATTTGTGAAAAGTTCGATTATAAAATTTGAGAACAAATTTATTAATATAATTCGTGAACAAATTAATCATAAAAATGGTTAATGAATGAATTTGTGTACAAATTCTATATGTATGCTTGTAAACAAATTTATTACTCCTTCTGTCCCCTCCCCCTCAATAGTTTACATTGGAGGGGGACACGGAAACCAAGACAATGTTTAAAAAATGAGCAAAATTAGATGAAAAGTGGGTAAAAGGATGGGACCAATCAATATTTAATAATATATTTGAGATAGTGGAGGAAAATAGTGGGTATAATAGTGTTTTTTTATAGTTAAATATGGGATAGTGGGGGAAAGTAGTGGGTGTAATAGTCGAGGAAACTTACTATTTTTGGTAATGTAAAGAAATGAGAGGGACGGTCCAAAATAGTAACTGTAAAGAAATGAGAGGGACGGAGGAAGTAACATTGTACAAGTTTTCTTGAATTCATAATAACTACTAAATAATTATATATGTAAATGTCTACGAAATAAAATGAAAGTTTATTATGTCTATTTATTATTTTCTTTTGTTGAATTTATACTTATTATTTTAAATAATTAAATTATAACATATGTTACACTATAAACTATATCATTAATTAATTATAGCATGTTTCTAATCTTTCCAAGTACTTACCCTGTACTTTCTTTTTATTTTGATGCATAAAAATTTTCAAGAAAAAAAAAATTGAGGAGTTCGTGAACTAATATTCATGAAACGTTCATGATTAGTGGCTTGTTAGACATGTTTGTGAATTGTTTTCAAATATGTTCGTGAATAATATTTTTCTTAATAATTCAGTATATAATTAAAAATATTATGTAGCTCAATAAAATTCGAACTCGAGTATGTATTCAATATATTTTTAACAAGTGAATACACTAACAATTAACAATTCTTCTAGATTAGGCTTATTTGCAGTTTGTTTTTACATGCAATGCAAAAAAAAAAAATTAGAAGGATGAGATGATATAGGGGGTGTTTGGATAAGCTTATTTTTTAGAAAAATTAATTTATTTTAAGAAATGAGTTAAGATTTCTAGGTTTTTTTGAAGAAAAAAATATTTTTTTTTGCAATTTATGAAATTTCAAACCTATATTAAATACTTATATAAAAAAATATCAAAATATGAAATTTTTATCGAAGGTGAGACAAAACCCGGAGATGCTGCTAATGTTTTTCTATTCTGAACGAGCTAATATTTTATTTAATTTTCTAACTTTATAGAATTCAATTTACATGAACATGACATACACATATCGGAAGTTTGAAATTAAACTTAAATTATACTTTCGTTAATCTATTACTATATATTAAACTTTAACACAAGTATAAAGATTACCAATTTAATAATTATGAAATTACGATAAAAATGCCTTCCTTTAATAATTATGTAAAAAGTAATTAAATTATGTTTGTGTTTAGATTCGAAGCATTGACCTTCTTCTATCAAACTCATGCCATAATCAACTTTGTTACACTTAATTTTTAGTTTTACTTAAAAATCCTATAATATAATCTTCACTTCTTATCTATTCCTCTTTTACTTTTATTTTTGAGTAAATAAAATATTAATTTATATTATTTCTAAAATATTGGATAGATAAAATTACAAAAAATATTCTAATCGAATGAGTATACTCTACAATTCTCTTTTGACATTTTAGATAATTGATGTAAAAATAAAATTTTAGATTATGCAGCACAAAAAAAAAGATTTATTTACATGCGTCTCTATGCAGATATTAAATTCTTAAAATAAAAAATAAAATTTGGTTTTAAGAAATATATAAATTTTAGTTATCAAATAATACATAATTAATAATTGTGTAGCATTAGTTTTAGCTATATAAAAATTTAAATATACTAGATTAAACCCCGTGCGATGCACGAATTTTTTTTAATATTATATGGATTTTTTTCATTAATTTAAATTAATTTTTTAAAACATGAATTTTTTAGGCTAAAATTTTTATATGAGATGATTTGATAATAATTATAAAAATGTTATCCGTGATATTTCTAGAGAATAATTGATTTTAGTTAAAAAATATCGAAAAGATGATAGATTTTAGTTGAAAACGGTAATCGATTAATTATTAGTAATTATAAAATTATTATTTTATTTTATTAAATAGAATGCTCGTGATGTGATTTCAAAAAAAGAGGATTTAGTTAGTAAAAATTAAAAATATAACATGTTCTAGGTCAAAAAGGTAATTGATTAGTTTATTGTAATTATAATTTACTAAATACAGTTTGCTCGTAATGTTTTTAGAAAAGGAGAAATTAATATTGTCCGTGATATTTCTATTAAAAGAGAGATTTTAATTAGAAAATATAGAAAAGATGATACGTTTTAGCTGAAAAAGGTAATCGGTTAATTATTAATATTATAATATTGTTAGTATGTTGTATTAAATATAACGGCCAATGATATTTGAAAAAAGAGAGATTTTAGTTAAAGAAAATAGAAAGGTAACGTGAAAATTAAAAAGATGACATGATTTATGTGAAAAAGGTAATTGATTAGTTTATAGTAATTTTAATTTAATTATGTTATTTTACTATAAAATTGTTCATGGTTTTTAGAAAATGAGAAATTAATGTTGCCCGTGATATTTCTAGAGAAAAGGGAATTTAATTAGAAAAAATTAAAAAGATGATATGTTTTAGCTGAAAAGGTAATCGATTAATTATTAGTATAATTATTTTATTATTTTATTTTTATTAAATAGAATCGCCCGTGATATAATTGGAAAAGAAAATGTTTTAGTAAGAGAAAAGAGAAAAAGTAACGTATTTTGGCTGGAAAAGGTAACCACCGTCCATGGTATAATTGGAAAAAGAGATATTTTAGTTTGAAATAAAAAAAGGTAACGTGTTTTGACTTAAAAAGTAATTGATTAGTTAATAGTAATTATAATATAATTATGTTATTTTATTAAACAAAATTGCTCATAGTCTTTTAAAAAAAGAGAAATTGATTTATGTGAAAAAGGTAATTGATTAGTTTATAGTAACTATAATTTAATTATGTTATTTTACCAAATAAAATTGCTCATAGTTTTTAGAAAATGAGAAATGAATGTCGCCTGTGATATTTCTAGAAGAAAAAAGGGAATTTAATTAAAAAATAGAAAAGATGATACGTTTTAGCTGAAAAGGTAATAAGTTAATTATTAGTATTATAATATTATTATTTTATTTTTATTAAATAGAAATTCCCGTTATATAATTGAAAAACGAGAAGTTTTAGTAAGAGAAAAGAAAAAAGACAATGTGTTTTGGCTGAAAAAGTAACCGTCCATGATATAATTGGAAAAAGAGAGATTTTAGTTAAAGAAAAGAAAAAAGGTAACGTATTTTAACTAAAAAAGGTATTTGATTAGTTAATAGTAATTATAATATAATTATAATATTTTATTAAACAAAATTGCTTGGAGTGTTTTTAAAAAAGCAGAAATTTTAGTTAGATAAAACGTAAAAAATATTGTATTTTATCTGAAAAATGAAATTATTTAGTTATTGAAAAATAAAAAAGATAATGTGTTTAACTTGAAAAGGGAAATTGATTAATAAAGGAGAAATTTTAGTTAGATAAAATATATAAGATATTGTATTTTACCGGGAAAAGAAAATTATTTGGTTATTGAAAAATAGAAAAGATAATATATTTAACTTGAAAAGGAAATTGATTAGCTAGTAGGATGGATTTTATATGTAATTGAGTAAGGGTAAATAAGTAAAATCAACAGGGTAAATAAGGAAATATCTATAATTATATTAATTTTTTAATATATATATATATATATATTATTAATTAACATATTAAATTATTGTTAAAAATTGATATATATATATATATATATATATATATATATAGGTTTTTGCTCAAATGAGAACCCCCATTTTCTGTGAGAACTGAGATCTAATCTCAGCCCCACAAATTTTAAATAATTTTAAATCTCAGCCTTAGAAATTTAAAACACACACAGAGGCCTGTACACACACGCAATGCATACACACATCCACCTGCCCCCAAATCATTTCTCTCTCTCCCCAAATTTTAACATCTCTCACCCACCCATCCACCCACCCCCTTATCCACCCATCCCCAAATCACGGAGTTTCTGAAACTGGCGATCCAACTGAGCGAGTTGCGTTTTACTTTACTAAAGCTCTTTACAGTAAGCTCTCCGTTTCGAAAACTCCGACAATCTTCGAAACGACGTCGGAGGAGTTTTGCTTATCTTACAAAGCTCTCAACGACGCCGTTCCGTACTCGAAGTTCGCTCACTTAACTGCAAATCAAGCAATTCTGGAAGCTACTGAGAAAGCTACGAAGATACATATTGTTGATTTTGGAATTGTTCAGGGAGTCCAATGGGCCGCTTTGTTACAGGCTTTGGCTACCCGGCTTGCTGGTAAGCCGGAGAAGATTCGAATCTCTGCAATTCCGGCGCCGGCGTTGGGAGAGTCTCCGGCAGCGGCTATGAATGCTACTGGTAATCGATTGCGAGAGTTTGCGAAAGTGTTAGACTTGGAATAATTTTTGGTGATTTTTTTGGTTGGAGGTGATGATTTGGTGGTAAGGTTGTGGTGGTTGTAGTGGCCGGAGGTGATTTGTGTTTTACAGTAGTGATTTTTTGCGATTCTTGTTGTTTTTTGGTCAATTTTTTGGTGATTTTCGGGGCTGTTGTTGGTGATTTGTTGGTGGCAGAGATGATGTGATGGTTTGTGTTGGTGATTTTTCGTTTTCCGGTGGTGATTTTTTGTTTACAGGTGGTCGGAGTGGTGATTTTTGTGTTTCCGGTGGTGATTTCTGATTTGACGGTGGTGATTTTATGTTTGCCGGTGGTGATTTTCTGGTGATCACCGGAGGTGGTGGTAGTCGCCGGTGGTAGTGGGTGGTTGAATTAGAAAGAAGATGATGAAATCCAAAATATAAAATATTTAAATATTAAATGAATGATAAAAGATGAATATAATGTATTTAAATGAGTGGATGAGATTAGATCTCATATCTCACCACAAGTGGTGGTTCTCACCTGAGCAAGACCCTATATATATATATATATAATTGAAAAATAATTGTTAAACCATCATTAAATTGATGTATATATATATATATATATATATATATATATATATATATATATATATATATATATAAAAGATTTTGCACGTTCAAGTTAATATTTGTGCTCTATCATGAATTCTTAAAATTTGATTTGGATGATTTTTAAGTGCACATGAAATTAACAAAATAATCTTTAATTTAGTGATGGTTTAATAATTATTTTTCAATTAAAACTACGCAGAAACAAAAAAAATGAAGAAATTGACGATTTTTTTAAGTTAAAAATTTTGTTCATTTGTGAAATTTACTTATATTTCGTTTTGATTATTGTTCACTCGTAAACACGCAAGTATACGCGATCACAATAGCAAGTGATAAGTAAGATTCGTTCCGCAGAGACTAGGTGTAATGCCAATTTAGTACTTATGCAACTGTGTATGGTTATTTCTTAACGCTTGAACAATTATCAAATTTGGTTGTTGATTACTAGATTTACTAAATAAACAATTATTAACTAAGATTAAAGGCTTAATGACCTTTTAACCCTCAAAGTTTCCACCAAAATACCTATCAGCCCTTACTGTTTCAAAACGTTCCTTTTGACCCTCCAAGTATCCGTAAAGGTCCAATTAGCCCTTATACCGGATAGGAAATGGTGAGTTTGGGTGACTTTTGGTTCGTTTTAATCGGTTTCTAGCCGGAATTTTGCTGTATTGTTGTTGTGTCGATTAAAACGAACCAACAATCACCCAAACTCATCATTTCCTATACTGGTATAAGGGCTAATTGGACCTTTACGGATACTTGGAGGGTCAAAAGGAACGTTTTGAAACAGTGAGGGCTGATGGGTATTTTGGTGGAAACTTTGAGGGCTAAAAGGCCATTAAGCCAAGATTAAATTAACAAACTAGATTACTTATGTGTGAGAAAACATGGAGTTCCAATTTCATCGAAAACTTCACTAAAGGTTGACACATTAAACAGACACGGGTGACAGACAAGATAATTAATCAGATAACACTACGATAATACGAGTTACCTTTCAATATACTCATATCAACCCACTTAACATCCACAACAGATAGAAATCAAGAGGACACCACATTACGATCAAATCATATATGTCTATATAATCTGGAAAAGTAATTGGTTTAAGCACAAGTTATCTTTTATAATTACATGGGGCAATATGCATTGGTTAAATCATACCACTAATCATGAATAAACAAATTAATTCACGAACCCATGCTAGTATGGCAAAATCTCAACTCTTGAATCCACTTTCGCAATCAACAAGAATTAATACATTAGATGCTAGCTAAACATCTATTAATTAAATCAACCACACTAGATTATCATAGTCAAATCACCCAACCATCAATCACATGTCAAACACAATAATTACGAAATCGAATCCATTGGAACCCCATGATAGTGATTAGTTCATATTCAAACCTTTCACCATCATGGGTTCTAGAGAAAACATGATTCTAAAATAATAACAATTAAATAAGGAAGAGAAAATGAGATAGAAAATAATTCCCCAAATTGTAGAAGAATACACAAGATCCAAAGATTAGGCCTCCTTGCTTGTCACTAGCTTGGAGATCTTCTCTTGATATGTTCTAAGATATAATGTTGATAGATGATAATGAAGAAGAATACTCTCTGACTAAAACTGATAGATCTCCTTTTTTTATGTCTCCAACGATACTGATATAGACCCAGGTTATAGCCCTAATTAAATAGGCCCAACAAAATTGACCCGACTTAAACACACTCGAGCGCTATAGCCCTTACTGGAGCGCTGCTGCGCTAGCTTTCCCCTGGAAAACACCCTTTGCTGCGTTGTAGCCCTTGAAACAAGCGCTGTTGCCCTTGATTTAGCGCAAGAGCGCCTGAAAACAGCGCTGTAGCGCCTGGAGTCGTGCAGGAGCGCCTGGTTCCCCCTGTCCAGAATTGTAGAGCTTCCTCTCCTCTTCGCGTGGACAGTTTACGGGCCTCAAACGGACTTCTAGAACTCAAGATATGGCCAAAACATTGATGAATGCGCATTGAGCTCAAATTCCCGAGTTCTCTTGCCCTGGACTTCCTGTAACTTCTACTTTAAGCTCACGGAATACCACCAACACTTCACCAACACCACCAATGCCGCCCGACTATGCAACCTACACAAATTACACAAAAACATATCAAATGATAACGAAACTCGAGAACTTGCAAACGTTTTAAGTCAGAACAGGAGGCAAATAGTGGATATAAAATCCACTTATCAAACCCCCAAACTTAAACCGTTGCTTGTCCTCAAGCAATGCAAACTCAACCTAACATGATGAATGAATGTAACTAATTATTCAATGTCAAGATAATGCAAAATAACCTAATGCAATGATTCCAAACACAAGATATCGTAACCAACACACAAGCCAACGCCTCAAATTATGCAACAACGCCAAACAGAGCTCGACTAAGTCCCCGTATACCAACGCTACATGCACGGGAACGTGGTGTGTGCAATTCTCACTAGAAATACTCTCGATACTAGATCAAAGGCATAACCACTTCTTCGCCAAGACAATCACATGTTTATAAACAGAATGAACTCTAGACACTCCATGACTCAAAGACACCGCCATCTTCATTCGAGGAAGACAAGGACTCATGCTATACTATACAAAACACTACAAAACCCAAAAACACACATGCTCATTGACCGTGCAATGGGTGAGACCCCTAAAGGCTTATACAATAGCACCCTTTTAGCGAACGTTAGGTCAGCAATCCCAAACCACAAAGGGCTTTAGGTTACTAGGACTAAGCCCCCTCAGACTTACTTGCTCGAGTACTAAAGAGCCCACCCTAGCCAATTCACATACACACACTCTCACAAACACTCATTTTTAATTCTCACAAATCTTTTTTTTTTTTTCCTTTCTTTTTCTATTTTTTTTTTCTTTTGTTTTTTTTTTCCTAATTTATTTTCTTTTTCTGACTCTTTTTTTTTTTTTTTTTTTTTTCACACATGGGTGCACTATCTCACCCTCCTAGACTACTCATATTAAATATGAGCCGGCTACTAGCCATTTGACGCCTAGCCATTATTACACTACGACACGACACTTAGCATGAAATCCCTGTTTTCCCCCAAACTTATACTTAAGTGCTTCTACGCCATCAAGGGAATAACGAACATTCTAGATATAAATAAGTGATTAAATCCTAATAACCAAACCAGGTATGACTCGATCTAGCCCAAGAGCAAACCGTGAGACCGTGAAAAGATTGTGTTCCCGACATACGCAAGTCAATTCCATAAGAACTTAAATCAACCCTCTATTTATTGTCATCACACTCTAATTAGCATCAACCCAATGAGCCAGAAACAAACACTCGTGTGGAATCATATGATATGCATGAATATGCATGAACACAACGATGCTACAACCTAAATAATCTATATGGCATGGCAACCTAAATGCAAACTACATGACATGGCACACTAAATGCAACTAATATGACTAACATGAATATAAACTGAATGCAATGCATGACTCTAGCACCCTAAAATCACCCCCAAACTTATTAAGTTCAATGTCCTCATTGAAGGTAAAATTAAAGGGTACAAGAGATACTCCTCTACTCATCGGCATCTCCACCCTCCTCGGGTGGTGTGTCTGGTGGTGGATAGACGTGGAGGCTCCAACACAACTGTTGTTTTATTGGAAAGCAAGAAATCATGGGTTGCCTCCCACGAAGCGCCTTTCTTTAACGTCTTTAGCTAGACTTGGCCACGATTTTCTCTTGAAAATTTTCTGCACCGCATCTCTATAAGGCCATTTAATGATCTTTTCTGGAGCGACATCTTCAACGACCAGCTTTACCCGTATTCGCTCCTCCCAAGATCTCTTAACAACATTCTCCCGTCTTCCTGAAAAGTTAGCAGCAATAACAATAGCAAGCAAAGGAGATGAATTACAAGAAACATACCCCAGGTGAACTAGCAATGGTTTGAGCTCGAGTTCGGGAGCTCCTTCAAATGATGGCTTAAGGCGCACCTGAGAATTCCAGAGATCTTCCACTCCAAGCAACTTATGTGGACTACTTAGCCCCATTAACCAAGGTACTGTGATCCTCAGCTGGCCATGCTTTGCCTTCTCCTTCTCCGTGTCATACTTTTTACTCTGCCCTGCATCAACCAATTTCAAGCTAAAACACTCCTCATACTCCGCCGGCAAATTCATGGCTAGAGTTTGCTTCTGAAGCTGCTGTGGATAAGGAGGAGGAAAATCGATTTGGATGATCTCTGTAGTCTTCTCCGGAGTAGATTTGTCAGCAGGAGTGATGCTCTTTTCCTCTTTGGCCTCCAACTGGTCGAAGTCAGATTGCAACGGAGCTGCATTCAACAACTGAACATGCTCTTCTAATTCATCATCTTCCACACTGAGACCCTCTTCATCCTTCAAAGGAAATAGCATAACCACTTGAGCCTTGGAGTTTTCTTGATCTTGGGCTAATTCTTCAAAATTTTCATATTGCAAAGGAGGTGGTTGCGGCTGATTATTCAGAACTGAATTTTCTGATTGGTTTGCCTCCGGCTCTGCTTCCTTATCAGCTTCATGTTCTGCTTCTTCCCCATCTTTGCCCTCAATCTCTCCTTCCTGAACTTCGATCATGGTCTCACCCGTGGCTAAGAAAGGCCAGTCAAGACTGATGGGAAGGTTCTTGTCCTCCTCCTCTACAGCTAGGCCTTCTGTGTCACTTGCAATTTGATTCAATGTTTTTAATGCATTTGCAATTTGACCAATCTGATCTCCTATTGTCTGGAGAGACAATGCATTGCTTTTAACCATCAACCTCAATTCTTCTAATTCAGCTTCTTCGGTCGACCGTTGGTTAGACCAAGTCTGAAATTGCTGCTGCTGAAATTCAGGAGGTTGAAAGTTTTGATGCACTGGGGCATACTGATGATGCAATTGTTGCCCCTGTTGCTGCTGAGTTCCCCCTGGACTGTATGGCTCATCTCCAAACTGCTGATTTTGGAACGGGTAGGATGGATATTGGGATTGCTCCATACCACTCTGATTGTAGTCCCAGCTGAAATTTGGCTGGTTTCTGTTATACTCACATTGATGAGTGTAATGTCCACCTGCACACAGCTCACATACAATTACGAAGTCCTGCTCCCAATAATCCATCAAATAAAAAAAAACAGTTCAAGTCAGTAATCTATAACGACCACCGATGACAAGCACTTAAACTACAAATAACACCGAAGTCCCCGGCAGCGGCGCCAAAAACTTGTTCACTCGTAAACACGCAAGTATACGCGATCACAATAGCAAGTGATAAGTAAGATTCGTTCCGCAGAGACTAGGTGTAATGCCAATTTAGTACTTATGCAACTGTGTATGGTTATTTCTTAACGCTTGAACAATTATCAAATTTGGTTGTTGATTACTAGATTTACTAAATAAACAATTATTAACTAAGATTAAATTAACAAACTAGATTACTTATGTGTGAGAAAACATGGAGTTCCAATTTCATCGAAAACTTCACTAAAGGTTGACACATTAAACAGACACGGGTGACAGACAAGATAATTAATCAGATAACACTACGATAATACGAGTTACCTTTCAATATACTCATATCAACCCACTTAACATCCACAACAGATAGAAATCAAGAGGACACCACATTACGATCAAATCATATATGTCTATATAATCTGGAAAAGTAATTGGTTTAAGCACAAGTTATCTTTTATAATTACATGGGGCAATATGCATTGGTTAAATCATACCACTAATCATGAATAAACAAATTAATTCACGAACCCATGCTAGTATGGCAAAATCTCAACTCTTGAATCCACTTTCGCAATCAACAAGAATTAATACATTAGATGCTAGCTAAACATCTATTAATTAAATCAACCACACTAGATTATCATAGTCAAATCACCCAACCATCAATCACATGTCAAACACAATAATTACGAAATCGAATCCATTGGAACCCCATGATAGTGATTAGTTCATATTCAAACCTTTCACCATCATGGGTTCTAGAGAAAACATGATTCTAAAATAATAACAATTAAATAAGGAAGAGAAAATGAGATAGAAAATAATTCCCCAAATTGTAGAAGAATACACAAGATCCAAAGATTAGGCCTCCTTGCTTGTCACTAGCTTGGAGATCTTCTCTTGATATGTTCTAAGATATAATGTTGATAGATGATAATGAAGAAGAATACTCTCTGACTAAAACTGATAGATCTCCTTTTTTTATGTCTCCAACGATACTGATATAGACCCAGGTTATAGCCCTAATTAAATAGGCCCAACAAAATTGACCCGACTTAAACACACTCGAGCGCTATAGCCCTTACTGGAGCGCTGCTGCGCTAGCTTTCCCCTGGAAAACACCCTTTGCTGCGTTGTAGCCCTTGAAACAAGCGCTGTTGCCCTTGATTTAGCGCAAGAGCGCCTGAAAACAGCGCTGTAGCGCCTGGAGTCGTGCAGGAGCGCCTGGTTCCCCCTGTCCAGAATTGTAGAGCTTCCTCTCCTCTTCGCGTGGACAGTTTACGGGCCTCAAACGGACTTCTAGAACTCAAGATATGGCCAAAACATTGATGAATGCGCATTGAGCTCAAATTCCCGAGTTCTCTTGCCCTGGACTTCCTGTAACTTCTACTTTAAGCTCACGGAATACCACCAACACTTCACCAACACCACCAATGCCGCCCGACTATGCAACCTACACAAATTACACAAAAACATATCAAATGATAACGAAACTCGAGAACTTGCAAACGTTTTAAGTCAGAACAGGAGGCAAATAGTGGATATAAAATCCACTTATCAATTATCAAAATACCATTCTTGTTATTTGAAGATATTCTACTAACAACCAAATATAGTTTTAATAGTGAGTGTAACAATGATTTTGTTCAAAAATTTTGTAGTCAATAGTCTGGTCTTCAGTACGACAAAACAAATAATAACCGTTCAAATCATAAAATAAATAGATGAAAAACAATTTATCTAGCATAAAAGATATTTTATTTTTTAACATGTAAACTAAAAAGTGTATTTATATTGAAATACGAAAAAGTGTATGTCAATGATTTAAATAATATAATTTGGTTTCCTACATTGAATAGGATTATCAATGTTGGTCTTCTACACCGAATAGGATTAATGTAAAAATTTGTAATTATATTTTTTCTTGATATTATGAGTGTTTCCATTTGAATAATAATTATTAAATCATCACTAAATTAAAAAAAAATTTGCGAGCTTCGCGTGGTCCGTAAAATCATTCAAATCTGATTTCTAGATCTCAAAATAGAGTCCAAATAGTAAATATGAACTTTTTTGATATTAATAAAAAATAAATAAAATTCAATTATATCCTTTTTAATAATATCCTTTTCATATTATAATTTTCTTTTTAAAATTCAATTCTAATACAAACTTTTTTAATTATAATTTTCTTTTTAGTATGATATAATCTTGATCGTCTGCTTTTAAAAATATTAGATTCGACGATTGAGATTATTTTGGTAGTACAGTGACCAAACTAAAATTATGTATAAGATACCTCTTACGCTTATTATATATAAGGATATAATATAGTATAGATTTAAGTAAGGATAATTAAGTAAAAAACTAAGTTTGGAAATGAGATATTTCAGTTAGAAAATATAAAAAAGATATTACCTTTTAGTTGGAAAAGGTAATTAGCTGGTTAAAGTAAATAATTATTAGTTTATTTCATTAATTAGAACGATTATATTTTTGGAAAGAAAAAATTTTAGTTAGAAAAGTCAATAGCTGAAAAAGGTAATTAGTTAGTTGTTATTTAGGAGAAACTGAGATATTTTAGTTAGAAAAGATAGAAAATAAATTATCTTTTAGCTGGAAAAGATAATCAGTTAGTTATTAGTAATTATAATATTATTAGTTTATTTCAATAATTAAAACAATCATATTTTTGGAAAGAAGATATTATAGTTATAAAAGTTGGAAAAGGTAAAGGTAGAAAAGGTAATAGCTGAAAAAGATAATTGGTTAGTTATTATTTAGAAGAAAATGAGATATTTTAGTTAAAAAAAATACAGAAAAGATAATATCATTTAGCTGGAAAAGTTAATCAGTTAGTTATTAGTAATTATAATATATTAGTTATTTCATTAATTAGAACGATCATGTTTTTGGAAAAAAATAGATTTTAGTTAGAAAAGTTAATTGTTGAAAAAGGTAGTTGGTTAGTTATTATTTAGGGGAAGTGATGGGAGAGTTGCGTGTGATATTTTGAGAAAAAATTGTGTTTTGTTTTTTAATTAGTAAGTAAAATAATTAATAGTAATAAAGTAAAACAATTAAATAAGGTAAGAACTGTGAAAAAATAATTGGTTAGTTATTATTTAGAAGAAAATGAGATATTTTAGTTACAAAATATAGAAAAGATATTACCTTTTAGCTGAAAAAATAATCAGTTAGTTATATGTAATTATAATATATTAGTTATTTCATTAATTACAACGATCATATTTTTGGAAAGAATAGATTTTAGTTAGAAAAGGTAATAGCTGAAAAAGGTGGTTGGTTAGTTATTATTTAGGGGAAGTGTCGTGTGATTTTTTGAGAAAATATTGTGTTTTGTTTTGTAATAAATAAGTAAAATAATTAATGGTAATAAAGTAAAACAATCAAATAAGGTAAGTACTGTATTGTACCGTACCAAAACTTTTAATGTTTCGTCTTTTATAATATAGTATAGACTAGTGTAAAACCCGTGCGATGCACGGATTTTTTTTTAATATTATATGATTTTTTCAAAATTTTGCATAATTTTTTGATGACATGAATTTTATAAGTTAAATTTTTAAATGATATGATTTGATAATAATTATAAATATAGATATTAACAAAATTATTTACATATTGGCCAAATTATTTTTTAAAAAGGAATATTTAGTTATAAGATATAGATAAGATGATACGTTTTAGATGAAAAAGGTAATTAGTCAATAATAATTATTACGGTATTATTTTACTGAATACAATTATCCGTGATACTATTGGAAAGGAAGATGTTTTAGTAAGAAAAAAATATAAAAGGTAACGTGTTTTTAGCTGAAAATGTAATTTGTTAGTTATTACTCTAAATAATCATAATAATTTTATTTTATTAAATATAGTTGCCTTTAGTATTTTTAGAATATAAAATTAAATCAATTATTTAGTTAAAAATAGGAAAGGTAACATGATTTTACAAATAATAAATATTCAAGTAAGGATAATTAAGTAAGAGAAGAAAGTTTGAAAATAAGATATTTTAGTTAAAAAAAAGGTAATCAATTAGTTATTAATAATTATAATTTTATTAGTCTATTTCATTAATAGAATGACCCGTGATATTTTTGAAAATGAGAGGTTCTACTCAAAAAATTAGAAAAGATAATGTGTTTTAGCTGAAAAAGGTAATTGGTTAATTATTAGAAACTATAATATCATTATTTGATTTTGTAAAATAGAAATACATGTTTCTACCAATAATAAATATTTAAATAAGGATAATTAAGTAAAAAAATAAAGTTTAAAATGAGATATTTTTGTTAGAAAATATAAAAAAGAAATTACCTTTTAGTTGAAAAAGGTAATCAGTTAGTTATTAGTAATTATAATATTATTAATTTATTTCATTAATTAGAACGACCATATTTTTGAAAAGAAGAGATTTTAGTTAAAGAAGTTAGAAAAGGTAATAGTTGAAAAAGTTAATTGATTAGTTATTATTTAGGAGAAAGTGAAATATTTTAATTAGAAAAGATAAAAAAAATATTAACTACCCGGAAAAGATAATCAGCTAGTTATTACTAACTATAATATTATTAGTTTATTACATTAATTAGAACAGTCATATTTTTGGAAAAAAGAGATTTAGTTAAAGCTAGAAAATGTAGAAAAGGTAATAGCTAAAAAAGATAATTGCTTAGTTATTATTTAGGTGTATAGAAAAGATATTACCTTTTAGTTCGAAAAGGTAATCAGTTAGTTATTATACTATTATTAGTTTATTTAGTTAAATAGAATGATCATATTTTTTAAAGATATTACCTTTTAGTTGTAAAAGGTAATCAGTTAGTTATTAGTAATTATAACATTATTAGTTTATTTCATTAATTAGAACGACCATATTTTTGGAAAAAAGAGATTTTAGTTAGAAAAGGTAATAGCTGAAAAAGGTAATTGGTTAGTTATTATTTAGGGGAATAAGTGTTGGGAAGTGATGCTTGCAATATTTTAAGAAAAGATTGTGTTTTGTTCTTTTAGAATTAAGTTAAATCATTAAAGGTAATAAAGTAAAACAATTAAATAATGTAAGTACCGTATTGTACCAAAACTTTTAATTTTTCGTCTTTTATAATATAATATAGATAGATTGGAAAAAGAGATATGTTAGTTAGAGAAAAGAGAAAAGGTAACGTGTTTTGGATGAAAAGGGTAATTAATTAGTTAATAGTAATTATAATATAATTATGTTATTTTATTAAACAAAATTGCTCGTACTATTTTTTTTTTAAAAAAAAGAAATTTTAGTTAAATGAAATGTAAAAAATATTCTATTTTACCTGAAAAAGGAAATAATTTAGTTATTGAAAAATAGAAAAGTTAATATGTTTAACCTGAAAAAAGGAAATTGATTAATAAAGGAGAAATTTTAGTTAGATAAAATATAAAAGGATATGGTATTTTACCTGAAAAAGGAAATTATGTAGTTCTTGAAAAATAGAAAAGATAATATGTTTAACCTCAAGAAGGAAATTGATTAGTTAGTAGATCTGTAATTGAGTAAGGGTAAATAAGTAAAATTAACAGGTACCGTACCGACCGACCGACAAAACTTTTAATGTTTCGGCTTTTATATAATAGTATAGAGGGTGAAGGCCAATAATACCACAAACAGTACTAACCCATTACAAGAATGCCACAAAATGGTGATGGTGGCCATAAATACTAATCTATTACGCATTTGAAAAAGGGGTAATAGGTTTTATACTAGTTACACATTTGAAAAAAGGGTAATGGTTTCCCTGGTGGTGCCTATTACGCATTTGGAGAATGAGTAATGGATATTACGCATTCTCTAAGGGGGTAATACACTACTACAAATTTGAACTTATGAGACATCACTTACATAGCACTTTTTGTCAAGCGCTATGCAAGTAGACTGCTTATATAGCGTTTATTATAAAAAGTATCGTCCAAGTAATTATGTAGTAGAATAAAAAAATAAAAAATAAAATGAAAAATACTAAGATAATGGTTAAGAAAGAAGCGCTATATTAGAGTTCACTTCCGTAGCGTTTTGAGAAACGCTATACTAGCTTACGTAATTTAAGTAATATTTACTTTTTTTTTATTATTTTGAATCCTCACAAAAGCTATAGAGTTGACATATTTTAAGTAATATTTTTATATATAATTTTGACAAAAGTTCATTACAATTCAATAAAACACAATCAATCAAGCTCTCTCTCTGGAGACTATAGGAGCGGCGACTGAAAACCCTAGCCTTCCTCTTCCAAAATCGGGCTAAAACACTTTTCTTTTCGTTCAAATAAATCTTAAAATCATGTTCTTCTCGTCGATTTCTATCTTTCACTTCCTAATGCCCAATTTATACAATCGACAAACCCTAATTTGAAATGCTTTCGTTCTTACAAATCTATGATGGTTCGAGTGTTTTCACATCTAGTGCTACTGTGACGATTCTCGATGGATTCAAGGTATGTTTTCTTTTACATTTTTCTGTTCTGGCATGAATTGGGGGATTCATATGGGTGTGTCTTATATTTGTTGTTGTTTTTGATGGGTTTTCGATGGCGAAAATGTAGGTGGAGCTGAAGCAGAGCGTGATATCCAGAAGAAGTACTGGGCTGAGCATTCCATTGACCTCACTGTCGAAGCCATGATGCTCGATTCCAAAGCTTCCGACCTCAATAAAGAAGAGAGGCCTGAAGTATATTCCCCCTTTTACATACATTATTTATTAACATTTCAATTTTCTGATTCCATTTTCTTGTTACTAGTTTATTCAGTTTTTAATCTCTCTCTGTGTCTGATTTGAGCTTCATCTGTAGTGTTAATGGACATAAGTGATGATAGTGGTTTGGAGGAGGTAAACTCCAAACCACTATCATATGGGTAACGGAGATGGCTGTGTTTGTTTGTAATTTTTTTTTTTTGGGGGAGCCTTCTATGTGCTTTTTAAAATGATATAATGCATTTCAATTTGTGTGTAATAGAAACTAAAATGTGTTTATGAAACATAGGTGGACCTGACGTGAATGTAATAAATAGGTGGAACACTTGTTTCATGTGAGTTCTTTTTTTATGTTTGCTAACTTTACCTGCTTTCTGTAATTGAGTGAAAAAATATTCCTTTATCTTCAACAAATTGTCAATGGGTGATATTTTTTGAGCTAAATGCTTTAAAGTTTAAACTATTACAAACAAAGTTGATACTGGCACTTTAGAAAAAAAAAGTTGATACTGGCACATTGGTGTACCGTGAGTTTGAATACTAGTCATAAAAGGCCGGTGCAGTGGTTAAGAATAAGTTTCTTATGTGATGAATTGTCTATTTATTAAAATTATCCTGATAACCTAAGTAAAACTTCAGATGAATCCCTTGGGATGAGGTTACTTACTTCTTTATGTTCTAGCATTGCTTTTAATCTAATTGTTTAGACCTTGATTCAAATGTTAACCATAGTGATATTTTCAGTCATTTTGGTTTCCAAGAAGTACATAAGTCTGTTTTTTGTCTTCTTTCTTCACTTATGTTTCAGGGGGATAAACAAATACATATCTGATAGTAGTATCTATTTTCTGCAGGTAGCATTCAGAGCAAGAGTTGGGGAAAAATATAATCTTCGTCCGAGATCTGTTCTAGAAGATAAATTTGGAGCAGTAAGTTGTTTTAGACTTTAATCTGATGTACTGTATCTTTCAGTGTTATTAAACACCTTTATGTATTGTTTAAAATCTTGTATTAAGTCTTACTGCCTGTCTTCTTAAATCTTCTAAGTGCCTTGTGATCCAAATGGGAATATAGGTTGCTCGCTACAGGGAAAGGGAAGACCGACAGGTTTTCAGAAGTCTCACTGGGTTATTGTAGAAGTATTTATTATCGGGGAAGAGGTGCAGTTTATTCTTGTTACTGATATAAGTTGTATTTTTCCAAAGTTTTCTTACTTTAGACTTGCATCTTACATAACAATCACTTACGGTGTGTAGCTAACTTTGAGTCAATGCAGTACCGTAAAGATGGATTTGCTCTTGGGGTTCTCTACTCAGCCTCCAAATATCATTTTTTTTAAGTTGTTCAAGCAGCTGATTATGCCAAGCTTTCAAGAATCTCACTGATCTAAATTCTAGGTAAGCCCTTTACCCTTGACTTGTCAACCTAGTTTGTACCATTGTAGATTTGTAGTAGACACTTTGTCTGAAATATGAGATATGGAAAAGTTCAGATATCTTTCGTAATTCTTGTACAAAGCCTATATTATGTACATGAATTAACTTTACAACATAGTAACACCATATTATCATGTTAAACACAATAAGATTGCCGTCATTATGCTTCTAATATATTTACATCTTTTATTTTGCAGCTCATCTTCTTTTTGCACAAGCACTGATGGAGTGGTACTGCACAAGACTTTGTATAAAACATTACTTATTGGGTTCTATCTTTAGGGTCAACTTGCCTAGGAACAGAGTAAAGCAGAGGCATTGTCAGCAGAGGTTTTGCAGCTCTCAGCACGCCCCCAACAAGCTACACAAGCATACAACAGTCTTGCACGCCTGTATCTATGTATAGTTTTAGGAGAAATATGAAAGCATATAATTTTTGACGTGTATCTTTCTTTGTACTGTTTATACTGGTTTCTTTGAAATTAATAATAATTATAGTTTGGAGTTTATTATGTTTTTGGCATTAGTTTACTTTTTGTTGTATTTGTAATTTTTAATAATTTTATAGGTAAACATATGAAAAAAATAATTAAATTTGAATTTTCAAAAAATGTATCACTTAGATAGCGTTTTTTAAATGCTATAGAAGTGATGTAAAATACTGAACATATCACTTGCACAGCACATAGAAAAGTGCTATGCAAGTGTTGTTCACTAAGACAACTCTTACTTGTATAGCGTTCTGTAAATCGTTATGGAAGCACATTACTTACATAGCTCCAAAAAAAGTGCTATGCAAGTCGTATGTACTTGCATAGCGGCGGCTTACATAGCGTTCAAAAGCGCTATGCAAGTGCAAAAATAAGCGCTATGCAAGTGTAAATCTGTAGTAGTGATAGTTGAAATTTTGATATGTATTACACATCTATTACATGGGTAATAGAAGAATCTTTTTGTTTTTTGTATTACCCCCTATTGAAATGCGTAACTGGTGAGTAGTATTGGCCAATCATCACCAAATTCGTTATTTTGGTACAAATTTATTAAAATTGTGGTAGTTTTGTCATTCTTTCTAGTATAGACTAGCTTATAACCCGTGCAACGCACGGTTTCTTTTTTAATATCTATAATTATATTAATTTTTTTAAATTTTATATGTTATTAATTTACATATCAATTATTATTAAAAAATGATATATATAAGATTTTACACGTTCGATTTAATATTTGTACTCTATTTTGAATTCTTAAAATTTGATTTGAACGATTACAACCGACGTGAAATTAACAAAATTATCTTTAATTTAGGAATGGTTTAATAATTTTTTTTAATTAAATCTGCGCAGTAACAAAGAAGAGAAGAAATTGAGATTTTTTACGTTGAAAATTCTATTTGATTTATGAATTCTACTTATAATTCGTTTTGATTATCAAAATACCCTTATAATTATTTGGAAATAGTTCTACTAACAACCAAATACAATTTTAATAATAAGTGTAAGAGGGATTTTGTCCAAAACTTTGATAATCGGTAGTTTGCTCCCCCGTACAACAAAGATCTTAAAATAAATAGATGAAAATCATTGGATCTAGCATAAAAAAAATATTTTATATTTTAATATGTTATAAACTAAAAGGTTTATTTATATAGTAATACAAAAATGTGTATGTCAATGATTTAAATCATATATAATTCGATTTTCTATATTAAATAGCATTATCAATATAGGACTTCTACACTGAATAGGACTAATGTAAAAATTCGTAATTGTAACGCCCCCAAATCCACCCTGACCGGGGACCCGGGTCGTCACATTGTCTCAATACCCTGTAGCACACGATAACGCAATAATAAAACGAAATATTCATTACAACGGAGCATAAGTGTCCCACTCCGCAGATCCAAGATCAGTCTCACACAATATTACAATACGACATATTACATCTCCGGATAATATATTACATAAGTTCACAAAAGTAGAAAGATAAAGGTTCCAGCTTGATATTCTAGTTCTTGTCAGCATAGCCTGGAGCTTTTCCCTTTCCTCTGGATCCCTGGCTGGACGTCTCGCCTCTTTCCATCTTGACAGCTGAATAAAATGTTGTAAAGCAAGAATGAGCAACTATGGTGCTCAGCAAGTTCTCTCCTTGCTCGGTATATAAATATAATAAGATTTACCGAAAGAAATACACAAAATTTTAAAAATCGGATATCACAATCTGACTCTGACTCAACACTCATCTCGAAATCAGAATACTCGAAAGACTCATTTGATATAACTCTGATGACTCGTGATTTAAGAATAAACTGGTCTTCCGCCTCTCGGTATCTCGGTGGGGCGATCAACTATCCGACCGGGAATACCGTCCTCCAATGATATCGCACTTCACCCGATCACGTCTACAATACGTTATCAACAATATAATGTAAATGTATGAATGCTAGCATCATAGTGGGTTATTAATTCAACCCTGGCATCATAGTGCCTAAATCCTCGTGTCCGTAAAAGGGTACACAGGTCTCTCTTTCTCTATAATGGGCCTCTTTCCCAAAATTGACCAGTAGAATACAGAATTCCCGAATATTTGATGAACAGATAACTTGAGATAATTCTTCCAGGAAAATATTTACAAATCTAGCGGATTGCCAGTCTGAATCAATTTTTCCACCAATCCGAACAATGGATTGAGGTAAATTCTCAATAATAATATTTTATTGGTTGACACGAACAAGATGCCAACCCTCGACAATAAAGTCAACCATCTCCAAATATTGAGATAGTCTTAAAATGAAGTAATTGGGAGTCGTACTGTACAAATAGTACTTCTCGAATATTTATAATACTCATAATTGATGAACGTTAAATAGAATATTTTTCACTTGATCAAGGAGTAAAACACTAACGATCCTAATTTTTATAACTCTTATTTGTTGATTCGAGAGATGAACCAACTAAAAGATAATCAATAATTATTGTCGAATTTATACAATAAATTCGACTGAACAGAATAAATTTAACTATCTCGAACAAATGAGATTAGTTTCACTGAATCACAATAATAGTCGTCTCGAATTAATGAGATCGACCCGATAGCAACGAAATTGATTTCGCGCTTATAAGGGATATAATTCGCAAGTAAACTAATTTTAACAGTAACAAAATATCGCAACGAGAAAATAATGCTCAAAAGAATTATTGCATCATATGGAGCAACAAATAAATCTCATAATTGATAGCTCGAAAATAAATAACGAATGAAATAATACGAACAGAAATACAAGTCTCTAAGAGTTAGGGTAGGAATGAACTTGCCTCGATCTCGTAGTGCAAATGAATGCAGATAAAATTTATGCTCTACCCGTGAACTTGGCTTCGATCTACGGCTCGAGAATTATTCTCTAAAAATGGCAACCAGAAATACGTGAGCGATTCGTCAAAAATAGAATATTTCTAAACCGATAATATAATATTTAAATAATAATAATATAATATCTCTTGAAAATCTCTACGATAATTAACGAAAAATAATTCCCGGATAATAACTCTTCTCCGAACTCAAGAATTCAATCTAGAAATTAAATAATATTTTAATATCCGGAAATTCCCGCTTAAAACGAAAAATAAGGTTACGGCATTAATCTATTTTTAATCTCGTAAATAATTTAGTATTATTCCAATTTTAATTTCTAATATAATCTGATTCGATCCGGTTAATTAAAACAATCCGGGAATATTAAATAACAGTCTTCCAAAATAAAACCGTATTTATCTCTATTTATTCATAATTATTCCTTCTTTTATCAAAAGAATCAATATATTTTTAAATTACATCCCAATAATCACTAATTATTTCTACTTAATTAATTAATCATTTATACCGTGTTTATTAAATTATTTATTACTAACCAAATTAAATAATATTCCAATTTTAACGAAACTAATTAAACCCCTTTTATTTATTCCAAATTATAATATCCGATCATCGATTTTTATTAAAACTGTATTATTTTATTACTATTTATTAGCAGCCACGGCGCGTGGGCCCCCTGCCACCGCCGCACGCCACCACCGCCCCTGAAATCTCCCCTACCGCATCTCTCTCTCTCTCTCTCTCTCTCTCTCTCTCTCTCTCGGTCAATCTCTTTCCTCCTCTCTCGCTCTTCTCTTCTCCCATCTCTCAATCTCTCGATCTCACTCTCTCAATCTTCATCTCTCACTTGCTAAATCTCTCCGATCTTTCTCTCAATCTCTCTATCATCTCTCCCTCCTCCCCGTTTTCTCCGGTGACAACAACAACAACACACACAACTGTTCTCCCTCTCCATCACCCCTTCTCACTCCCCCTCAATCTCTCATCCCTCTCTCCGTCGCCTCCTCTCCCGTCTATCTCTCTCCCTCTCTGGTCTCTCTCGACCTCTCCCTCCTCTACTCTCCCGTTCTCTCTCCAACCACCACCACCACCAATCGGTGGTGGTTACTTCGCCCAGACCAACAAACACCGCCCCTCACAACTCCTTACTTCCTCCTTTCCGATAACACCACAGCCTCCCCCTTATAACACCGATCAAACTGCCATTCACCCCTTCAGCAATCATCTCACAGCAATAAAACAACACCATTACAAGTATTAATCGAGCCTACTAGATCAAAAACAAAATCGGAAAAATGAAGAAAATAAATACCTGAGGTTACCCTGTTCGTGTGTATATCTATATGGTCCGAATTTTGGTTTAAAAGAAAGAGACAGTAGTTAGTGTTTTTTTGCATGAAAGAAAAAGGGGTTGTTTTTGTTTCTGTGGAAAGAGTGATGTACACCCCTCCAGCTAAATAAGGATAAGACAGTTAGTGCCATTCGTTATTAAAAAAAAAACATGGGGGACAAACGTAAGTGTCATGAAAATAATGGTCATGTTTAGTGCAATGTTTGGTGAAAAGAACTCGTTTCCCCCTATGCTGGCTAATTAAAACGAGACTCTAATTTCGTTTCCTAAAATAAATTCGACCCAAAACTAAAATCCTATTTTCCTAAATTTCCTAATTTTAATAAACACCAAATAAATATAATTAAATAGATATAATATAATATTTACTTACATATGAATAAATAAAATCTTAAAATTTCACAAAAACGCGCTAATTAAATATACTAGTGCATTACTCTTAAATAAAATTTAAATATGGAGTAGGGAAAATTTATTCGAAAATTCGCGGTTATTACAGCCTTCCCCCCTTATAGGATTCCGTCCTCGGAATCAAAATTACGTACTAAAAATTCAGGATATTTATTCCGCATTTCGCTTTCTAATCTCCAAGTGGCTTCCTCAACTTGGTGGTTTCTCCAAAGTACCTTTACCAAATTTACTTTCTTAGTTCTTAACTCTTGCACTTTGTGATTTAGGATCTCTACTGGCTGTTCTTCGTAGGTTAAATCAGGACGTATTTCCACTGATTCGTAGGTTATAACATGTCTGAAATCAGAATGGTATTCTCTTAACGCAGAAACATGAAACACATCGTGGATATGCTGAAGGTCTGGAAGTAGGGCCAACTGATAAGCTAGTGGTCCTATCTTCTTGAGAATCTCAAAATGTCCTATATAATTGGGGCTTAACTTGCCTTTCTTCCCGAATCTCATAACTCCCTTCCAAGGTGAAACTTTCAGCATCACTTTATCTCCCACTTCAAATGCTTTGTCTTTTCTCTTTTGATTTGCATACTTCCTCTGTCGATCCTGAGCTGCAACTAACCTTTTTCGAATAACTTCGGTTGCTTGCTTAGTTTGTTGAAGTAGTTCTGGTCCTAGTATTTTCCTTTCTCCTACCTCATCCCAGTATAGAGGCGATCTACACTTCCTTCCGTACAACGCTTCATATTGTGCCATACCTATGCTGGAGTGGTAACTATTATTGTAAGCAAACTCAACCAGGGGCAAATGATCATCCCAACTTCCTTTGAAATCAAGTGCACGGGCTCTTAACATATCTTCAACTGTTTGAATTGTCCTCTCACTCTGTCCATCGGTCTGTGGATGATATGCATGTTAGGTTAGGGGCTACACAAATAACGAGATTCAAATAAACAAATAAAACAAAGCACACACACAAATATACTTGACGTGGGTTTTCCGCGTCAAGTATATTTGTGTGTGTGCTTTGTTTTATTTGTTTGTTTGAATCTCGTTATTTGTGTAGCCCCTAACCTAACAAGTGGTATCTAGAGCTCAGGTTCGAGGTTAGTGATGGATAAGGTTGGGGGATTCGAGATTGAATTGTTTAATGGAAGAAACAATTTTACCTTGTGGCAGAGCATGGTGAAAGATCTGTTGATTCAACGAGGGCTATATGCAACTCTTGAAGACAAGAAGCCTACTGATGTGGAAGATCGAAAGTGGGCAGATATGAAGTTACGTGCAGCATCAACAATCCGGTTGGCCCTTGCACCGGAAATCAAGTATGATGTTCTTGAGGAGAATAACCCTAAGAATTTGTGGGAGAAGTTGACGAAGACATATCACTCAAAGTCTTTGGCTAACAAGTTGTTCCTCAAGAAAGATTTGTTCGGGCTTAAGATGGAAGAAGATGGAGATTTAAGAGAACATCTGAATCGTTTTAATGGATTGATTAACCAACTGAATAATTTGGATGAAAAATTGAAGGATGAGGACCAAGCTGTTCTTCTACTTGTGTCTCTACCAAAGAAGTACAATACTGTGATTACTTCTTTATTGGTTGGGAAAAAGATGTTAGATTTGGATGAGACCATTGTAGTTCTTCTAGAGACCGAAAGATTAATGAAGCAAGGATCGAGTGACGTATCTGATGGAAGTGCACTTGTGGTAGATGCGCGTGACAAGAATAAGACGTATGGTAAGAAACATAACCCTAATATCAAGTGCTTTTATTGTGAAGAATTGGGACATATACAATCCTGGTGTCCAAAGGCAAGAGAAGGCTTGAAAAAGTTGAAGAAAACTCGAGAAGGGGGTAGTGTTTCGCTTGTGGAAGGTGATGGTGATGCTCTTTTGGTTCAAGAAGAGAAGGGATCGAAAAAAGAATGGGTGCTTGACTCGGGATGTTCTCATCACATATGTGCTAGAAAGGAGTGGTTCTCGTCTTACGAGAAGTGTGAGAGAAAGATGGTAACTTTACCAAACGGTAAAAGGGTAAAGGTTCATGGCATTGGTGAGGTAACAATGAAACTTCACAATGGTCATGTTCGGAGGTTAACTCAAGTAAGGTACGTACCGGAGTTAAATCGAAATTTAATTTCATTGGGTAAATTAGTTGATTTGGGACATACTGTTATGATGAAGAACGGTATGTTGGAGGTCACTAAAAAGGATTTAGAGATACTCAAAGGTTGGAAGGACAAGAGGAATCTTTTTGTGCTAGAAGGAGAGGTTATTGTTCAAGGGGAGGCATTGAAGGATGGACGTCGTTGGCTTGATGGTGACCGTTTATTCGGTTATGAAATTGTATTGGGTTGAAGGGGAGAAAACCCACGTCCCAAACTCGTATTATTAATCTTAACAATATCAATAATACATCAATCACTCGGTGTATCACTCACACGATACTCAAGCCAAAACAATTCTCAAGCATACCTATCAAACATAATAGGACTATGTATATATAGCCATCA
Source organism: Saposhnikovia divaricata (assembly GCA_036435485.1). Lineage (NCBI taxonomy): Eukaryota > Viridiplantae > Streptophyta > Magnoliopsida > Apiales > Apiaceae > Saposhnikovia > Saposhnikovia divaricata. Next base: position 91,793,141 of record CM071596.1, read on the forward strand.
CAAACTTAGCCACCAAGATATCCTAATCATACTTGGTTTCCAATTACAATCCTTATCATACTTGGTATCTAAATATACCATCTATAATAATTATCTAAACATATATTATTACCCAATCCATATATTTTTTGGATCACCAAAACCCATACTTGTCTTGGATCACCCAAGACCCATACCATTGTATTGGGCTGAAAACCCAACAATCCAGTGCTCAGATTTAACTTCGTGCTAAGACATTCCTGTAAACTTTTCGAAAATCGAGAAGTAAAATGGGCATCTCTGTCAGATACAATTGAAACAGGCACTCCATGACGAACCACAATTTCCTTAAGGTATATGTTCACCAATCTCTCAACGGAGTACTTATTAATAATTGGTAGGAAATGCGCAGATTTAGTGAGTCGGTCGACAATAACCCAAATTGCATCATGGCTGGCTCTAGTTCGGGGCAATCCTATGACAAAATCAATGGTAATATGTTCCCATTTCCACTCGGGTATCTCTAAGGGTTGTAAAAGTCCACTTGGTCGTTGATGTTCTGCCCTCACTTTCTGACATGTCAAACACTTGCTTACCCATTCTGCAGTCTCTCTCTTCATGTTAGGCCACCAATAATTCAGCTTGATGCCTTGATACATTTTGTGCTCCTTGGGAGAATGGAATATCTCGAGTTCTGCGCTTCGCTCATAATTTATTCCTTCAATTCTGTAACATTAGGAATCCATATTCTCGACGCAAATCGCTTAATTCCCTTATCATCTTTTGAACTCAAAAATTCTTCTCCAGTCAACTCTGATCTACTCTCTTCCATTACTTGTTCCTGACAACGGCGAATCTTCTCGAGTAACTCTGGTTGAAACTGAATGTTGTACACTCTTTCATTGTTTTAGACTGGGATCTCGACTTCTAATTCCATTTTCTCAAATTCTCTGACCAATTCTTCCGAGGTTGTCAACAGATTGACTCTCTCCTTTCTACTTAAAGCATCAGCTACAATATTAGCCTTGCCTGGGTGGTAGTTTATCAAGCAATCATAGTCTTTGATCAATTCTAACCATCTTCTCTGTCTCATGTTTAATTCCTTCTGCGTGAATATATACTTTAAGCTCTTGTGATCCGTGTAAATCTCGCATTTCTCTCCATAAAGGTAATGTCTCCAAATCTTGAGGGCAAAAATAATAGCAGCAAGTTCTAAATCGTGAGTAGGGTAACGGGACTCATATTCCTTCAGTTGTCGAGAGGCGTAAGCTATTACTTTCCCGTGTTGCATCAGAACACATCCTAAACCCTTGTGAGAAGCATCGCTGAAAATCACGAAATCACCTTTCTCATCAGGTAAGGTCAACACTGGGGCAGTAGTCAATCTCTTCTTCAATTCTTGAAAGCTGTCTTCGCATTTGGGGGTCCACTCGAATTTTTCACTCTTTCTGGTAAGTCGAGTCAGTGGCGTAGCTATTTTTGAGAAATCCTTCACGAATCTACGATAGTATCCGGCCAATCCAAGGAAACTTCTAACCTCTATTGGAGTCTTGGGTCTCTCTCAATCTGCTAAGGCTTCTATCTTTGCGGGGTCTACAGAAATCCCTTCGCCGCTCACAATGTGTCCTAAAAATTGAACTTCTTTCAACCAGAATTCACACTTTGAAAATTTCGCATATAACTTTTCCTTTCTCAGCGCTTCCAGAACCAATCGGAGTTGTTCATCATGTTCCTCAGGAGACTTCGAGTATATCTAGATGTCATCAATAAATACAATCACGAACTTGTCCAAGTACCTCTTGAACACACGATTCATCAAGTCCATAAAAGCAGCTGGCGCATTCGTCAATCCAAAAGACATAACTAGGAATTCATAATGTCCATATCGGGTCCTAAAGGCAGTCTTAGGAATATCCTCAGGCTTGATCTTTAGTTGATGATAGCCGGATCTCAAATCAATCTTCGAAAAATGTATAGCTCCCTTAAGTTGGTCAAACAGATCGTCGATTCGAGGCAGAGGGTACTTGTTCTTGATGGTCATCTTGTTCAGTTCACGATAATCAATACATAGTCGCATAGATCCATCCTTCTTCTTCACGAACAATACTGGAGCTCCCCACGGGGATACACTTGGTCTGATTACACCTTTTTCAAGTAAATCTTGCAGTTATGTTGCCAATTCCTTCATTTCCACTGGTGCCATTCTGTACGATGCTTTTGAGATTGGTGCGGTTCCTGGTGCTAGGTCGATTGTGAATTCTATCTCTCGATCTGGTGGAATTCCAGGCAGCTCGTCAGGAAAAACATCTCTAAACTGATTAACTACAGGGATCTCTTCGATCGCAGGGGTCTGTTTCTCGGTATCTATCACATGAGCCAGATAGGCTGGACATTCTTGCCGAAGTAATCTTTTAGCTTGAATTATTGACAGAAAATCCTTAGTCGGTTTCTGTTCGCGAAACGGAATTCTTATACCATTTGGTCCACTTAAGCTGACCCTCTTACGACGACAATTTATTTGAGCATCATAACGTGATAACCAATCCATCCCTAGGATTATGTGAAATTCCCCTAACTTAAAAGGAATGAGGTCTGCGTCAAAACGTTGCCCATGTATCTCTATAGAATAATTCGGACACAATCGGTTCACTGGTATGACTTCCTGATTAGTTACTTCTATGTTCAGGACTCCCTCTAAGGGCACAGATTCAAGATTCAACTTATTCATGAAGTTTTCAGAAATAAAAGATTTGGTAGCTCCAGAATCAACTAGAACACACGCATCTCAGAGTTTACTAGAAGCGTACCTGCTATCACATCACTGTCATCGATGGCATCTCGTACAGTCATGTTGAAGGTCCTTGCTGTCGGCTTGTTGCTGGGAGGTGCTGTGAGTCGAGGCACTGGATTTTCCTTCGTAGGCTTTCGGTAGTCTCGGGACACGTGACCTTTCCTTCCACAGTTGAAGCAGGTGACAGATTTATCCTTACAACTAGAAGCATAATGACCCTTTTGTCCACAGTTATAACAATTCACGCTCGCTTGATGACAGGGTCCAGGGTGTTTCTTCCCACATGTCTTATATTCTGGTAATGGTGGCCTTCCTTGCATCACACTAAATGTCTGTGGCTGTTGGAACCTCTGGTTTCTTCCTCTGGTGTCATGATTCCCAAACCTTCTTGTATCAGTGCTTCTATTCTCCCTCTTCACAAATGGTTTCTTGTCGCTCCGATTATCAATCCTTCTCACAAAGTTACTCCCGCTGCTCTGAAACTTCGTCTTCTGTCCATCCTTCGGGTACAGTTCACTTCCACTTTCCACTATAGCCGCTTTCTGAACTAAGGTTGCATAATTGGTGATCTCGAACACCGCAACTCGATTCTGTATCTAGGGCTTCAATCCTTGTTGAAAACGCTTTGCTCTCTTCTCATCAGTGTCTACATGATAGGGTACAAACCTCGAGAGTTCTGTAAACTTAGCCTCGTAGTCTGCAACAGTCATCGTCCCTTGCTTGAGTTCTAAGAACTTAATTTCCATCTGATTCTCCAGATACTTGGGGAAATACCTTTCTAGGAACAATGTTGTAAATCTGGCCCACGGTATAACCGCATTACCCTCCATAGCTCTCTTCGCTTCCCACCAGTAGTTAGCTTCACCTTTTAACATATACGCTGCAAACACTGTCTTCTTATCTTCTTCCACTCCCACAATCTCAAAAGTCTTCTCTATTTCTTGTAACCAGATTCTAGCCTCCACTGGGTTAGTGGTACCTTTAAACTCAAGTGGATTCAAAGATTTGAACGATTTGAAACTCACTGTAGCTTAAGTCAGTTGAACTGCAGGTGGATTTCCTCTTACTGGATGTTGGTTCTGTTGAGTCAGAGGGTTCTGAGCATGTTGAAGAAGAAAGTTCATAAGTAGTTTCATCGGGTTGGGATTCTGAGCGGGCTCTGGTTCCGGGTTTGGATCACTACACCAAATATGGCCTATTGCAATGCCAAAAAAGTGTATTATTAGGCCCCAAAAATGTTACAATAGATGTTTATGTAACGCTTTTGCTAAAACTCGGCGTTGCATTTGCCGGTGTTGCCTATTCCTTCTATAGCAACACTTTTTGAACTTATTGCAACACTTTATAAAGTATTACAATAAGAGTTTGTTGTAGTTTGTTGTAACACTTTTACATGTTTTAGTAACATTTTTAAGGTGTTACAACAGACTAATGCAACACATTTTTGCAACACTTATATAGTTAAAATGTTACAAAATCAATTTATTGCAACATTTTGATGCAACATTTAGTACCTCTTGCAATGTTTTTTGGTTTTTTAGCAACATTTATCTGCAACATTTTTATCTCTATTGTAATACTTTTAGATTTTATTGGTAACACTTTTTTGTATCACTTTTTATTAGTCCATATTGCAGTATATTGCAGTGTCCTGTCTGAAATTTTAATATACCATGCACAAAAGAATATCAAACCATAAATGACATTTCGAATTTCCCAAATAAAAAATCGAACAAAACAGATGTCAATACAACACAAACATGGTACTACTTAGTCTAAAGTCGAAACACATGTCGACTTACATTACAATTCTACATTAAACTTAGTCCTTCTCAAAATACCAACCTACTACCAAAATTACACACATAAAAAATATAAGTAGTTAAGTACTCATGATCATCAATCATCACTTTCGTTGTCCTCTGGATCATTGTCATCCTCGCGATCATCGACCTCCTGATCACTGTAAAGCCTCTGCAAAGACTGCATCCAATATGGACCTCTGCACAAGGTGCCATTCAAAGCATTTAAACAGCAATAAAGAAAGAAAAAACTTACAAGACCTAACTGCATAGTATCATAATTGGTATACCAATGTCAATATTTCATATTATAAGTACCGCTTCCTTGAGGTGAAATGACTGCAACTTAGAGCGCAATGCTGACTTGATATTAGGTGGTAATCCATGATATAGAGCATCCCTTGTATTTGGTGGCATGAAACCTGGTCTGGCCACCTAAGTATAACATGATATTTAGACAAAGAACTTAACCACTGAACATGGCCAAATAAAATGAAACATAGCATTATTTGAACAGTAAATTATATATAAACAGAAGTCATGTTTATTCCACTGACAGAACTTCACATTGGAATCCAGTTAAATGTGGAATTCTTAGTTTCTCGTGATAATTGGGTTCTCCGTTAAATTTAATGAGAACCAAACTCATAAGAGAACCTGAGGAGAACCCATTAAATTAACTGAAAGTTAGTTTCTTTTCCATTTGTAAGTGATTAGAACGGTGATTGAGCTGGTTTGATTACCATATACTTTTGGGTCTAGCTGGCTAGTTGGTGGAAACTCCTCCTAGGTGAAGTAGTAAAAAAAGTTTAAAAATCAGTATCAGAAATCACTTACTTGGATATTAAGTAATTTAGCAGTTTGGTGAGCAAATAATCACTAGTCTGGAAAACTATACAGCACATACAAACACAGACATGAGTGTCCTTGGTAATTTGGTGAGCATAATTAGTGAGACAATATTTAGCATGCATGACTAACTTTATAAATCTCATTTTAGAAATATGATACTTAAGTTTTCTATAGACATAATTTCAAGTAAATATATTGGTGGTATCATAACTAAAATATCACTACTTTTGACTCCACGAACTTGGCTGATATTTTCAACTTTTCGTGCATAAACACTTGGATTCTCTAGTTACCTAAATAATGATCTCACACTTGTTTTTCCAGAAAAAAAAACGCTTATACGAATAAAAGGAAGACAACGTACCTGGAGAGTCAGAGCACTGGTGTGCTTTGTGACCAAAAAGTTGGCCAAATTCACAAAATATGCAAGCACCGAGTTGAAAAGTAGGTACCCCACAATCTTGAAATCAACGATTGCGAGACCTCATGTGATACCAACCACATTTCCTTCCATATAAAGTGTTACAGGAAGTAGTAGTAAAACAGCTATAGGAGCCATGTATAGGAGGAGATTCATAGAATTCAACTTCTCCCTAGAAAAACATATAGATAAAAAGATTAAATATAAATTAGACTATTAAACAAACTGGAATCTGGTCCTCGGCATGACTATATGCATTTTTGGAGATGGAAAAAAGATGATGAAGCAAAAAAATTACCCTTCTGAAGAAAGCAAGACCCCTTGGAGCACTGTTTTGAGTGCTCTAGCTGCCGTAGCACCAAAACACATTATAAATCCAAAGAGAATGAAACTTGGCTCCCCCTGCAATATGTAAGTGGAACATGAAATAGATTCAGAACGGGCACACAGTATTCTTGAATAATTATACTCTGATAAAAACATCACCATGTGGCCAGTATGTGACTATTAATGGCAAGCTCTTCAACCACACAACTGAAGCATAACAAATTTAGGCCTGTCTTATTGAAACATCAGAATCTTGAAATATTTAGCAATTCTTTGTGGAACATAAACAATTTAGTGTTATATTAAAAGGAAACAGAGCAACAAACACTTACAGAACTAGAAGTAGATTCTTGTTTGGAACTATCAATGTGGTAATGTAAAAGGTTCGTTCTTTCTGGACCAAAAGAAAGATATAAGATTAACAAAGAATTATCATAATCAGGTTAATTAGCTGCTTCTACGCCTAGAGGTCAGAGAATGTAACAGCAGTAATAACAATATACCATGAGATAATATCCACACAATTTTGGGTCAACGCAAACTAGCCTTCTTCCTTCTTAATCCCCTTCAATTATCTGATTAGGCTGATTAATGTACAGGCATTGTTGCATATTATATCATCTGCAAAAACAAAAAGGCAATAGCACAATTAATATATGATATTATATTATTGCATAAAATAGATTTGCAAAAAAAAAAATCCGAGTGAGATGTATGTTTCCCCTCTGTGCAGTTCATATTATATTCATGATCTTTGTAAGTTTTCTTTGAATATATTGAATTTCGATCCCATGATCGATCCACCTATAGGTAACTTTGTCAAAAAAACGTTAACACTGTGTTGTTTTCTTGGTATAGAGAATGGCAGGGCCCTGGAGGACCATAACTAGCAGTAAAATATATACAAGAAAAAGCAGCTGGGCAAAGAATAACAAATATATATATATATATTGAAACTGATTTACAGCTCTGATGTACTAGGTGAACAAGAAACCAAAAGAACCAGAAAATGCAAAACCATAAATACAAGCTAAACTATTGAGGTTGCAAAATGGTTTGTGGTCACTACCAAGAACGAATGTATTTACACAAGAGTCTCATAAGGACACTCTCTGTTCACCAAAAAATCATAATAACCACCATTCCCTCACAACTTGTGTCAAGTTTACACTAAAGCTTGTTTTTATCTTTACATATAATAGAGTGTGGTAACTTTGTACTCTATAGACCAGATTCCCTACCCTGCTTGCTTGACGTAAATGGATCATGGATGATAAGAATTATATAACACCTAGAAAGAGTGAGATTATCTAATTCCTAAAGTAAACTACAAAGTAACAAAAGTCTATCGAAAAAAATAAGCAACACTTTAGATAATCCAAAAATTATAGTCCTTACAAACATAATCATATATAAGTGACATTTTATATACTTCTAACTAATGTCGCTGCAGATGGTCTGATTTTACAAGCAATAAAACAAGCCTGTTTTCTAGCTATCATTATAATATGAATTGGACTTCTAAAACGTGACTTAGTCTCATCACCATTTTATCTTTCGGGCTATACAGATGATGCCAAGAGCAATTCTATACCTTTATAATAAGAAAATCATAATATTGGAGACATGTAATCTAAACCTGAAGAGTACATAATTTTTGTTAAGAGCAGAGGCTAAAAAAATAAAGCTGTACCTAGTTATAGAGTACATGAAATATTCCTGGATTGTTAAGTCCAATCTTATATCTGAAATCCACAAATTCTATGTACTTTCTAATCGCCTTTTCATTCTGGCCAATACAATGTTTCAAATTTTGAACATCCCTAAGCTACACATGTAGACAACACTTGATATCTTATATCTGAAACATTAATTTCAAATTAATTTGAAACATTCAGAGTACAATTGAATCAAAGCCTTACAAATCTCAACCGATTCACAAATAATACCGCAACTATAACAATCGAGAACATCACAATCCAAAACTGAGATCTGAACCTTTCAATAGAGTTGACTTAGGGTTTTGACAAATTGAATCAAAAGAGAGAGAGGCAGGAGAGACTCACTTATTCTTGTGTCTCTGAACGAAAGGAGAGTTTTTGGCATCCTCGTCTGCAAAACGATTGAATAAATCAAAAATTGAGAAAGTATACGTACAAAAATGTATACCTCTAATTTACCTCTAATTGAAGCTTTGCTCAACTCTTTGCTCAAAAATTTACTCAATTAGGTTTGGGATTTTTGGCTTTTGCTCAATCGATTATATTTGAGATGAGAGATGTGTATTTGTGAGAGAAAGAGAGGAGAGAGGCAGAGAGTGGCGAGGTCGGAAGAGTGATGAGGTCGAGAGAGAGGGGAGGTAGAGAGAGGTGTCGAGAGAGAGACACTGGTGGGTTTGTTTTTTTTTTTTTAATGTTGTGCAAGAAATATTTTGGTACTAACATTTCACTACCTTTTTTATCCCGCCCAATGAAAAAATCAAATTCCTGCCTACAATTTCGGCAAGCTATTGTAACGCTTTTCCTAAAATATTGCAACTGTTCTAAAATTTTAAAATGATCATTTTGCTTGCAACACTTTTCGTATTTCTTGTAACATTTTTAAAAATATTGCAATAGACTACCATGTTTTGTATCTATTGTAACACTTTTTGTAACACAAATATATATTGGTGTTGCAATAGGCCATATTTGGTGTAGTGGATTCTGGACCGGGTTCCGAGGTGGTACCTCATAATCTTGATCCGCTTCAGGTTGAGGACGAAGATTCTTTGGGGGTCTTCCTCTTTTAGGTGGCATCTTTTTCTATAAGAGCGAAAACAATAGGGTATGTTATGTCTCAGGTATGCAGTTATACGGCACCATTGCTGGCACAGTTATGATAGGCATTCATAAATAATTACTCGGTCAAATTCCTGGTTTCTCATAATAAATCATACACAAAATCGTGATTTTCTCTGGTCTCTTTATAAACGATTACTCTTATTCCTAGTTATAAAAAGGTTTCAGATACCTGTAAAGATCTATCTCAGTTTAAATGGCGGTTCTCGGGAAAACCTTATAAGCTCTAAAATTCAATAGTTATTAATCTTTGGTTCTCGAATTTAGGTTAAACTCATTTTAAGTCGTAACTTCTGAAAAGGAGTTGTTATCTATATCGGGGTAGCATGAGGAAACAATATCACATGATACTCTACCGTAACATAATTTCTAATAAATAAAGTAAGACAGCAGTTCTACTAACAGATCAGAACATGTAATAATAAAGAGGTACCATACTGGTACAGTCCAGGTCGTAATACTGAATACATCCATAATAATACAGACCGAAAACTTGAATATAGTACATCGTGGGGATAATAAGGATTACTACCCTACATGCTGGTCATAAAATCAACTACATCAAGTACATAGATCATGAGAATATATGCACCCTAATACAGAAAAATCTAACGTGATGCCATCCAGAAAGTGGGTCACCACTAGCTATACTAGCCAAACGATGGGGATGCTCAAGCATGCATATATGTCATCAGCGGGGGAACATCTCACCGACCCTCCTATGGAACTTTGTGACGATATCTGAAATCATAGTGGCGACTCTGGCCCGATCAATCTGCCCGATACTGGATGATGGCAAGGCAACAAAGTCAGTCTGTAGTCTAGTCAAAACAGTGAGAGCAATTTGATGCATGATCTCCATCGGAACGTCTCTAACCAGTAGACTCCTTCCATGATGCACAACAAAAGGATCTGGAACAGCCAACAGTCTAAGGATACCATCCCTAGTAGCAAAGATCTCCTCATAGCGAGACCATAACCATCGGTAATGCTGGAACACGGTATGGTAAATGTGCCAAGGGACCATCTCTCCCGCCACCCCAGTATACTCAGGGGGAACAGGTGGCATAGCAGCAGTAGCAACAGTAGCCATAGTGGCTGAGTCGGAGCAGGAACAGGTATAGTGGGTGCAGATGGAGCAGTATCACAAACATGAGTGTCACCGATACGTGGGAACATGTAATCAGGTATAGTAGTGACTGTCGGAGCCGAAGTAAAAATCGGGATAGGAGCAGTAACAAAATCTGAGAAAGCTGTAGCCCTAGTAGGTGTAGCAACTCTGGAAACTGGAACAGCTGAGCTAGGCACCAGCTCAGTGTGGACGGGTGAAAGCTGGCTCTCATCAACTGGATCAGTAATCTCGGGCACTGGAGTCTTAACTCTGAACATCTCAGGAGTGTAAATAAGTGTAGTCTCAGGAGTAGGAGCCTCTAGGTCGATCGCTGGCATAGGAGAATCAGCTACCTCCATGACCTGGTCAGGGGAATCTACCAAGTCTATCACGTGTGGAGGAGAAGGTGTAAGAATCCGAATAGAAGAGTCCTCCGAGTCACTGATGATCAGCATATACTCCTCAGATGGGTCACTATCCGTCCCTAAGCTAGGATCTAGAGGTCCTAGTGGGTATAGTGTAGGAGATCTGTCTCGCATAGGTAAGAAACTGGTAGATCCTGATGAAGACATCTACAAAAGTAAATAGTTTCGCTCAGAAACAGGTTCTAATTGACTAGATACGTATATAGATATAGCTAAAGGTGTAAGGCACTTAGTGCTAAAATCTCAACGTCGTGTAATACCTCTAAATTCTCATGTCGTGTTATAATTCTAGGCTCGTACGATTCATAAAATATAACTAACGCTTTGATACCAAAACTGTAATGCCCCCAAATCCACCCTGACCGGGGACCCGGGTCGTCACATTGTCTCAATAACCTGTAGCACACGATAACGCAATAATAAAATGAAATATTCATTACAACGGAGCATAAGTGTCCCACTCCGCAGATCCAGGATCAGTCTCACACAATATTACAATACGACATATTACATCTCCGGATAATATATTACATAAGTTCACAAAAGTAGAAAGATAAAGGTTCCAGCTTGATATTCTAGTTCTTGTCAGCATAGCCTGGAGCTTTTCCCTTTCCTCTGGATCCCTGGCTGGACGTCTCGCCTCTTTCCATCTTGACAGCTGAATAAAATGTTGTAGAGCAAGAATGAGCAACTATGGTGCTCAGCAAGTTCTCTCCTTGCTCGGTATATAAATATAATAAGATTTACCGAAAGAAATACTCAAAATTTTAAAAATCGGATATCACAATCTGACTCTGACTCAATACTCATCTCGAAATCAGAATACTTGAAAGACTCATTTGATATAACTTTGATGACTCGTGATTTAAGAATAAACTGGTCTTCCGCCTCTCGGTATCTCGGTGGGGCGATCAACTATCCGACCGGGAATACCATCCTCCAATGATATCGCACTTCGCCCGATCACGGCTACAATACGTTATCAACAATATAATCTAAATGTATGAATGCTAGCATCATAGTGGGTTATTAATTCAACCCTGGCATCATAGTGCCTAAATCCTCGTGTCCGTATAAGGGTACACGGGTCTCTCTTTCTCTATAATGGGCCTCTTTCCCAAAATTGACCAGTAGAATACAGAATTCCCGAATATTTGATGAACAGATAACTTAAGATAATTCTTCCAGGAAAATATTTACAAATTTGGCGGACTTCCAGTCTGACTCAATTGTTCCACCAATCCGAACAATGGATTGAGGTAAATTCTCAATAATAATATTTTATTGGTTGACACGAACAAGATGCCAACCCTCGACAATAAAGTCAACCATCTCGAAATATTGAGATAGTCTTAAAATGAAGTAATTGGGAGTCGTACTGTACAAATAGTACTTCTCGAATATTTATAATACTCATAATTGATGAACGTTAAATATAATATTTTTCACTTGATCAACGAGTAAAACACTAACGATCCTAATTTTTATAACTCTTATTTGTTGATTCGAAAGATGAACCAACTAAAAGATAATCAATAATTATTGTCGAATTTATACAATAAATTCGACTGAACAGAATAAATTTAACTATCTCGAACAAATGAGATTAGTTTCACTGAATCACAATAATAGTCGTCTCGAATTAATGAGATCGACCCGATAGCAACGAAATTGATTTCGCGCTTATAAGGGATATAATTCTCAAGTAAACTAATTTTAACAGTAACAAAATATCGCAACGAGAAAATAATGCTCAAAAGAATTATTGCATCATATGGAGCAACAAATAAATCTCATAATTGATAGCTCGAAAATAAATAAGGAATGAAATAATACGAACAGAAATACAAGTCTCTAAGAGCTAGGGTAGGAATGAACTTGCCTCGATCTCGTAGTGCAAATGAATGCAGATAAAATTTATACTCTACCCGTGAACTTGGCTTCGAGCTACGGCTCGAGAATTATTCTAAAAATGGCAACCAGAATTACGTGAGCGATTCGTCAAAAATAGAATATTTCTAAACGGATAATATAATATTTAAATAATAATAATATAATATCTCTTGAAAATCTCTACGATAATTAACGGAAAATAATTCCCGGATAATAACTCTTCTCCGAACTCAAGAATTCTAATATATAATATTTTAATATCCGTAAATTTCCGCTTAAAACGAAAAATAAGCTTACAGCATTAATCCATTTTTAATCTCGTAAATAATTTAGTATTATTCCGATTTTAATTTCTAATATAATCTGATTCGATCCGGTTAATTAAAACAATCCGGGAATATTAAATAACAGTCTTCCAAAATAAAACCGTATTTATCTCTATTTATTCATAATTAGTCCTTCTTTTATCAAAAGAATCAATATATTTTTAAATTACATCCCAATAATCACTAATTATTTCTACTTAATTAATTAATCATTTATACCGTTTTTATTAAATTATTTATTAATAACCAAATTAAATATTATTCCAATTTTAACGAAACCAATTAAACCCCTTTTATTTATTCCAAATTATAATATCCGATCATCAATTTTTATTAAAACTGTATTATTTTATTATTTTATTACATTTTATTTAACTGCAGCGTGGGCCCTACCTAGCGCCACCACCACCGTGCAACTCCCCGGAAATCTCTCTCCAACCCCGCATCTCTCTCTCTCTCTCTCTCTCTCTCTCTCTCTCTCTCTCGTCTCTCCCTCCACAATCTCTCGACCAAACTCTCCGACCACTCAAACCCACTCATCTCCATCTCTCTCTCCCGATGTCTCTCTCATCCTCTCTCCCTGCTACATCTCTCTCTTCTCCCGACTCCCCCTCGACTCCCTCTCTGTTCTCTCTCGACATCTCCCTCCTCTACTCTCCCGTTCTTTCTCCAACCACCACCACCACTAATCGGTGGTGGTTACTTCGCCCACACCAACAAACACCGCCCCTCACAACTCCTTACTTCCCCCTTTCTGATAACACCACAGCCTCCCCCTTATAACACCGATCAAACTACCATTCAACCCTTCAACAATCATCTCACACCAATCAAACAACACCATTACAAGTATTAATCGAGCCTACTAGATCAAAAACGAAATCGGAAAAATGAAGAAAATAAATACCTGAGGTTACCCTGTTCGTGTGTATATCTATATGGTCCGAATTTTGGTTTAAAAGAAAGAGACAGTAGTTAGTGTCTTTTGCATGAAAGAAAAATGGGTTGTTTTTGTTTCTGTGGAAAGAGTGATGTACACCCCTCCAGCTAAATAAGGATAAGACAGTTAGTGCCATTCGTTATTAAAAAAAACAAAACATGGGGGGCAAACGTAAGTGTCATGAAAATAATGGTCATGTTTACTGCAATGTTTGGTGAAAAGAACTCGTTTCCCCCCTACTGGCTAATTAAAACGAGACTCTAATTTCGTTTTCTAAAATAAATTCGACCCAAAACTAAAATCCTATTTTCCTAAATTTCCTAATTTTAATAAACACCAAATAAATATAATTAAATAGATATAATATAATATTTACTTACATATGAATAAATAAAATCTTAAAATTTCACAAAAACGCGCTAATTAAATATACTAGTGCATTACTCTTAAATAAAATTTAAATATCGAGTAGGAAAAATTTATTCGAAAATTCGCGGTTATTACAGTAATTATATTTTCTCTTGAGATTCTGAGTATTTCCATTTGAATAATAATTATTAAGTTATCACTAAATTAAAGATAATTTCATGAGGTTCGCATGGATTGTAAAATCATCCAAATCTGATTTCTAGATTTTAGGATAAAGCCCAAATAGTAAATATGAATTTTTTTAAATACTAATTGAAAAAAAATAAAATTCAATTCTAATTCAACATTTTTTAATTATATCATTTTCAGATTATAGTTTTTTTTTTAAGTTCAATTTTCATACAACCTTTTTTAATTATATCTTTTTTAGATTATAATTTTTTTTTTAAATTCACTTCTAATGCAACATTTTCTAATTATATCCTTTTTAGATTATAATTTTCTATTTAATGTGATATAATCTTGATCGTCTATTTTCAATCCAACGGATCATATGATTTTGGTAGTACAATGACCAGGCCTATATGGATATAATAGATGAGTTATATTAGGGGGTTTTGGTCGACTAACTATTTAAACTTTCAACGAATTAAATATATGATTGGTCTAAAAACATAAATATTTAAACATATACGAAAAATAATTGAAATTATGTTAAAAAGATGAGAACTCTAAAATATGATCTATGTTATATATAAAAAAAAAGTAATATAATTAACATTCAATAAAATCAAAAAAGATATAGATTTTTAAATCATAACTGTTACAAAACTACAATAATTATTTATAATCAATTAGACTATAACTCGATTATAAAGTACGGTACATATGAAGTTTTATATTATATGACAAATTGATCAATATAATATATAATGGTTGAGTACTTAGATCAATATACCATAAAATCAAAAAATTTGATTGTAAATTATATAAACATGCATGGGTTATTAAGGTCGTTTCATCATATTTTACATTGACTGAAATATTTAAAAAAAATTAAAATTGAGTTAAAAAATAATTGAAAATATAGTATAAAAATTTGGTGTGCAATATTACAAAATAACTCTAAAAATATTAGATAATTTGAAATCTTATCATTTATCATATTTTTAATTATAAAATGATATATATATATATATATATATATATATATATATATATATATATATATATATATATGCTAGCGTTCAAATAAAAACCAACCTTAGAATAGAAACTAGAAACCTACATTAAATAAATTATATTTCATTTATTTTAATGGCCCCGCTAGGGGCACCTTCACAAAAAACGTTTAAAATTCTTGGCTCTATTCAACAAAAATATTAAAAAAATTTAAAAAAAATTTTAAAAAAAGTACTGTTCACGTGCCACGTCATCACGTGAACAGTAACTTTTTTTTTAATTTTTTTTAATTTTTTATATTTTTGTTGAATAGAGACAATAATTTTAAACGTTTTTTGTATTGGAGTACCCCTAATTTGGTCATTAGATTAGTTTGAAATATTTAATTTAGGTTTAGTTTCTAGTTTCTATTCTAAGTTAGTTTCTATTAGAACAAGACCCTATATATATATATATATATATATATAAAATTTTGGATGATAAATTTGTTTAGTGCCGCTTTTATGCTATTTACGAAGACACTTGAAACTCTTTCCAATTTTCAATTTTTGACATTTTTCACGTTTCTTTGTACCAATCGATCGAACATCATCGGTCATTCATTACCTACCTACTACTCCCTCCTCCATCCGTTTTTTACTGGTCGACACACATGTATTTTAAGTGTATATATAAATATAATGGATCTTGTTCTAATAGAAACTAACTTAGAATATAAACTAGAAACTAAACCTAAATTAAATATTTCAAGCTAATCTAATGACCAAATTAGGGGTACTCCAATACAAAAAACGTTTAAAATTATTGTCTCTATTCAACAAAAATATATAAAAAAAAATTTAAAAAAGTTACTGTTCACGTGCCACGTGAACAGTAACTTTTTTTTAAAATTTTTTTTATTTTTTTATATTTTTGTTGAATAGAGCCAAGAATTTTAAACGTTTTTTGTGAAGGTGCCCCTAGCGGGGCCATTAAAATAAATGAAATATAATTTATTTAGTGTAGGTTTCTAGTTTCTATTCTAAGGTTGGTTTCTATTTGAACGCTAGCATAAATATAATTATATAACTTATTTGTAAATTCTCTTTTTAAATAGAAACTTAAATATTAAATATTTATTTAGAAAAAAGAAAATTTAAAATAATTTTTATAATTATATTTTATACAAATTTTAAAATACATACCGAATTCTCAATTTCAAATATAAAGAATTTAATGGGAACGGGATACGGGAATGGAACAGGAGAAGTAGTAAGTATGCATGTGTAAAGCAACTACCACAATACTTTATCAATATTTTATGATATTGACACATTTTTTTTTTGCTAATCATCACTTTCCAAATTTTTTGTTAACCTATGGGCTATGACATTGTCATTGACACATTGCATGACTAGTTTTAATTATTATTTTTTATTACGACACTTTAATTATTGTAAAATGTGAAACTGTGTCAAAGAGGACTCTGTTCATGAACTTTGTCAAAGGAAATAATAGAGAAGTGTTTGTTAGATAGTATATTTATAAATATCGAAAATTAGAGAAAAAATTATCATGATAAAACTTCAAGTAGCTTTAACTTAATAATGGGCACTTGCGAAGGTACTAAAATCTTTTTACTGTTATATATAATATAATATAGAGATAAGATTTGAGAGAACTAGATAATAGAGAAGGGGGAGATCATTTCATTATTTGTTGTATCAAATCAAAGTACAAGCAAGCCTTTATATAGGCCATGTAAATGCATGTTACAAAGGTAATGTAAAGCCAAAGGTTGACTATATTAAAGAGGGATATATGAAAGGTTAAGAATTATCTATGAAATTCTAAGAGTCAGACAATAAATACATAACACTCCCCCTTGGATGACTCGTACAAACATCATGTCTCGTTAAAGCCTTACTAGGAAAAACCCTGTGGGAAAAACCCTAGTGAAGGAAAAAGAGTACATGTGTTGTACTAATGAAAAAGAGTGTATCGTATATGTCTCCCCCTCATTGCAACATGACTATTCATATCAACATATATCTCGAAATCTACGCATTCCAATCTTGTGTACCAATTTCTCAAAAGATGATGTAGGAAGTGACTTTGTGAACAAATCTGCTGGATTTTCACATGAGCGAATCTGACAGACATCAATTTCTCCTCTTTGCTGAAGCTCATGAGTGAAGAAAAACTTTGGATCAATGTGCTTCGTCCTATCACCTTTAATGTAACATTCTCGAGTCTGAGTGATACATGCTTCATTATCTTCAAATAGAACAGTAGGACTCCCTTTATTGATTAAAAGATCACATGATTCTCGAATATGATGGACCAAAGACCTTAGCCACACGCATTCTCGACTAGGTTCATGTAGTGCCAATAATTCAGCATTATTCGAAGAAGTTGCTGCAAGAGTTTGCTTTGTAGACCGCCAAGATATTGCGGCATCACCATATGTAAATACATAACCTGTTTTTGATCTACCTTTGTTGGGATCAGATCGATAACCTGCATCTGCATAACCAACTAATTCTACTTTTGAGTCTTTAGAATAAAACAAACCCATATCCATTGTACCTCGAATATATCTAAAAATTTGTTTTACACCAGTCCAATGTCTTCGAGTTGGAGCAGAACTATGCCTTGCCAATAAATTAACAGAAAAAGCAATATCAGGTCGTGTACAATTGGCAAGGTACATTAGTGCACCAATGGCACTAAGATATGGTACTTCGGGACCAAGAAGTTCTTCTCCCTCTTCTTTTGGACGGAATGGATCCTTTTTCTTTTCAAGTGAGCGAACAACCACAGGTGTACTCACAGGATATGCTTTATCCATAATAAATCGCTTAAGGATCTTTTCAATATATGAAGACTGGTGGACAAAAATTCCTTTGGATAGATGTTCAACTTGAAAACCAAGGCATAGTTTTGTTTTGCCCAAGTCTTTCATTTCAAATTCTCTTTTCAAATATTCAATCGTTTCATTAAGCTCATATGGGGTCCCTATGATGTTTAGATCATCAACATAAACCGCAATTATAGTAAACCCCATTTTTGTCCTTTTAATAAAAACACATGGACAAATTACATTATTAACATATCCATTTTTCAAAAGGTACTCGCTAAGGCGATTATACCACATTCGACCTGATTGTTTCAACCCGTACAATGATCTTTGTAATTTAATTGAATAAATTTCTCGGGGTCTTGAACTACATGCTTCAGGCATTTTTAATCCATCGGGGATTTTCATGTAAATGTCATTATCAAGTGACCCATATAAGTAGGCAGTCACAACATCCATCAAATTCATTCGGAGCCCTTCTAAAATTGACAAACTTAATAAGAATCTGAATGTTGTTGCATCCATTACCGGGTCTCTTCATAATCAATTCCCGGTCTTTGTGAGAAGCCTTGTGCAACAAGGCGTGCCTTATATCTCACAACTTCATTTTTCTCATTTCTTTTGCGCACAAATACCCATCTATATCCAACGGGTTTCACACCTGCAGGTGTTTGGACAATCGGTCAAAAAACATGACGTTTTTCAAGTGATTTCAATTCTGCCTCAATAGCATCTTTCCATTTTGGCCAATCATTTCTTCTTTTACATTCATAGATCGATCTAGGTTCATGATCCTCGATTTCTTCAGAAATGTCAACAGCAGCTGCATATGCAAATATTTCATCCATGACAATTTCTTTTCTATTCCACCTTTTTCCTGAAATGATATAATTTATCGAGATCTCTTCATTGTTCTCAATTTCAGGTGTTTGATCATCCTTTGAAGACGTCTCTTCAGTGATCAATTCTATTTCATTTGGAATGATGTCATTTGATGTACCAGCTTGTTTATCAAGTTTCCTTGATTTTCTAGGATTTTTATCTTTGGATCCAATAGGTCTACCACGCTTCTGGCGTGATTTAGACTCATTTGCTAGCATGCTTTTATTTTCTTCATCATGAAGTTTTATTTTATAAGGAACGTTGACAGCCGGTATATGTGACTTCGTCACTGTCTTGACATCAGTAAATGAATCAGGCAATTTATTTGCAACCTCTTGTAGGTGGATAATCTTTTGAACTTCATGTTCACATTGATTTGTGCGAGGATCATAATGAGACAGAGATGCTGCATTCCAAAAAATTTCTTGTCTTTCTTTTTCAAATTTTGACTTATCTCCCCCTAATGCAGGAAAAACTGTCTCATCAAACTGACAGTCGGCAAATCTTGCCTTAAATAAATCACCAGTCATGGGCTCCAAATATTTTATAATTGAGGGAGAGTCAAACCCAACGTATACCCTTAATCTTCTTTGGGGTCCCATTTTTGTTCTTTGGGGAGGAGATATCGGAACATAAACTGCACACCCAAAAACACTTAAGTGAGAAATATTTGGTTCTTGACCATTTACAAGCTGCATTGGGGAATATTTATGATATGCAGTCGGTCTTAAACGAACAAGTGACGCAGCATGTAATATTGCATGTCCCCAAGCAGTATTTGGTAATTTTGTTTTCATAAGAAAGGGTCTAGCAATCAATTGTAGCCTCTTAATAAAAGATTCTGCTAAACCATTTTGGGTGTGCGTGTGCGGAACCGGATGTTCCACATCAATCCCAATTGACATGCAATAATCATTAAAAGACTGAGAAGTAAATTCTCCTGCATTATCCAATCTAATTTTCTTAATTGCATGATCTGGGAATTGTGTCCTTAATCGAATTATTTGGGCAAGGAGTCTTGCGAATGCAACATTACGAGTGGACAATAAACTAACATGCGACCAACGTGTCGATGCATCTATTAGTACCATAAAGTACTGAAATGGTCCACTTGATGGTGTAATAGGTCCACATATATCTCCTTGAATTCGTTCCAAAAAGGATGGACACTCAATCGCGACTTTCACATGCGATGGCCTTGTTATTAGTTTTCCTTGAAAGCAAGCAACACAAGAGAAATCTTTGGACAATGTAACTATCTTATTCTTTAGAGGATGTCCATTTGAATTTTCAATAATTCTTCGCATCATGTTTGAACCCGGATGACCTAAGCGATCATGCCACATAAGAAACTTTTTTGGGTTTGCTAATTTTTGACTCATTATCATGTGTGTCTCTACTGGATTAATAAAGGTATAATATAATCCAGATTTATATGATGGGAGTTTTTCTATTATTAGCTTCCTCCCAGAGAGTATAGACGTGCTACAGAGATATTCATCGTCATTCTCATTTGTTGTCTCAATATGATAGCCATTATGGCGTATATCTTTGAAACTCAAAAGGTTTCTTTTTGATCGGGTGGAGAACATGGCATTTTCAATAAATAAATGTGTACCATTAGGTAACACTATACTTGCTCTTCCGGAGCCTTCAATAATATCTGATGCACCCGATATTGTATGTACATTAGCTTTAGCTAATATGTGATGCGAAAAATATTTTTTATTTTTCAAAATTGTATGTGTTGTTGCACTATCCGCCAAATGAAATAATTTCTCATCTTTTGCATTTAGTGAGAGGCTTCTGGCCATATTTCTTCACAAGGAAAATAGAAAATATTTCATTCATAATAAAAGGGATCACATAGCATAAGCTTAAGTAAAGTCACCCAATTCAAAGTTCAAACATAAATATTTAATTATTCATTAAATAAAGCAAAGTTGTAATATATGGCTTAATTATTGCCATCAACAAATTTGGCCATCTCTTCATTCACGTCTTCAAAGAAATCACCAACTTCCATGTGAGTGAGACCCGAAGGATCAATCTGCACCACCAAGGTGTGCTTCAAGATGAGTAATTCCCAAGGGATCATTTTGTTCAGCAAAATTAGTTTCAATATTTTTCAAAGAGGTTTGATAAAGGTCAGCAAAGTGCTTGGAGATACGACATGTACGCCTCCAATGACCTTTCATTCCACAACGACTACAAATACTTTAACCCCTTTTAATCATCGTACTTCACTCGGGTTTCTCCTCATTTTTTATCCACTTCTGGTGGTGAGGCTTCTTTTTAAGGTTGGTGAAATTTTGATGATTATGACCTCGACCATGCCTAAAATTATGACCACGGGCACATCCACGTCCATATCCACGACCACGCCCACGTCCAAATGGCTTATTATCTTCATATTCATTATTAGTCACCAAATTCACTTCAGGGAATGGTGTTGAGTCAGTTGGACGGGCTTGATGATTTTTCATCAAAAGTTCATTATTTTGCTCAGCAAGAAGCAATACAGAAATTAGCTCAGAATATTTTGTGACTCCACGTTCACGATATTGCTGTTGCAAGAGCATATTATTGGCATGGAAAGTGGAATATGTTTTTTCCAACATATCTTTATCGGTGATACTCTCGCCACATAATTTCAACTGAGATGTAATTTTAAACATGGCTGAGTTATACTCGCTCACACTTTTATAATCTTGCAATCGCAAGTGTTGCCAATCATAGCGAGCTTTTGGGAGTATCACCGTTTTTTTATGGTCATATCTTTCTTTGAGATCCTTCCAAAGAATTGATGGATCTTTAATAGTCAAATATGCAGTTTTTAGGCCTTCATCAAGATGATGGCGGAGGAATATCATAGCCTTTGCTTTATCTTGCTCGGAGATTTTATTTCCCTCTTTTATGGTGTCACCAAGACCCATGGCATTAAGATGGATTTCGGCATCAAGAATCCATGTCAAATAATTTTTGCCGGTGACATCAAGTGCATTGAACTCGAGTTTTGTAAGATTCGACATTATCACTAAAATATAATTCCAAACAATGTCAATTTATAAAATAAGCATAAATACAACATGTGTTACCAAAAACATTATATTGACATGGACACATATAATTTGATAACAGTATTCCATCAAGAAAATCATGCATAATTAAACAATTAGGCATATTAAATTTTGCACGCATATGAAATTAATCCATTTTGCTATAAACTAAGATTTGTCTATTTTTAATTAGATAGAGATCTCAAGGAGCTTCAAGATAAGCAAATATAAACATGTTGCATGCAGTTTATTTGCTATATAAACTAAGAGACATAATAACAAACAATCATTATATAAGGTTGAATTCAATTTAACATGTAAATGGAGACTGATTATAAAGACACAGTAGATTGCATTCAATCTACCGTGTAAATAACATCAAAATCTTTTGTAATACTCATATTATAGATTAATGCTAATAAATAAGATTATACGTACCTTCTGGATAGCTCCACGATTTCTTACAGTACTTCCCAGATTATTTTCCCGCAATCGTGCTGATAACGTGTTATATATAATATAATATAGAGATAAGATTTGAGAGAACTAGATAATAGAGAAGGGGGAGATCATTTCATTATTTGTTGTATCAAATCAAATTACAAGCAAGCCTTTATATAGGCCATGTAAATGCATGTTACAAAGGTAATGTAAAGCCAAAGGTTGGCTATATTAAAGAGGGATATATGAAAGGTTAAGAGTTATCTATGAAATTCTAAGAGTCAGACAATAAATACATAACATTTACTTCATTTTAATATGGTACTTTGTTCATTTTGCTCCGATCGAGAGCTGATATAGTCGTATGAATTTATTTTTGAATAATTTTCAAAAATCTCATGATAATATAATAAAATGTTAATTATATCAATTGTTATAATTTCTTTTATCTCTTCTACGTGTAACTTGGATTGAACATTTTACGAAATATTCTTCGATATATAAATTATCATTTTTTTTATTAATAACTCATCATTATATATACACTTACTAGACACATATTACCTCATTTATGGTTGTAAACGAGTAAAATTGTTCGTATGCTATTTGAACTTGACTTGTAAAATATTTAAATTTGATTTAGTAATAAATGAACCGATCGAGATCGAGCTCTATCTATTCAAATATTTTATCGAACTGAGTTCGAACTTCAAATTATTAGGCTTGTAAATTTCGCGGGCCTAATCAATCCTTTATTATTTTAATTTTTATATATTATTCATTTAATTTTTATTTAAATAGTTAATATTTATATATAATTTATATATTTAATCGAGTCGAACTCGAATCGAACTTGAACGAAACTCGAACTAGAACCAAACTCGAATCGAACTGATCATATTCGACTTTTTTTAATATTCAATGAAACTAATTTGAGCTTTGAAAGAACATATCAAATTTTTTACGAGTTGATTGAACTCAAGACCAAATTCAAACCGAATTATTTAATCAAATTTGAATTTCAGTCCAGCGTTCCGTTCGGTTCGGCTTAAATATACTCAGAGGCCCAGAGGCCCTCGCTATCATAAACATAAAATATCAATAAGATCTGTGAGAGTACCCATAACCCAGAACTATACAACATGCGAGACCAATTTGTTAACCTAGTTTTGATACAGTAATTTGGGCCGTGCAATATCTTTAATTTTATACTAATATTTTAAAAAAATTATCGTAGTATGATATCGTTCAAATTAGAATTTTTAAGTTATTTAGGAAATATGACTGACCCTAATAAAAATATTGTAAACTTCTTGAATTTTATTTTTGAAAACGAGATTCTTTGATGGACGGACACGATCAAGTATTAAATTATCTCATAGAAACTTCACACACAAAAAGTATACATTACAAAAATCTCTGTTAGGTAGTATATCAGTTCCACACGTTATGTTTTATGCATAGTGCGGGATATAAAATTACCTACTAGAGATATGCACACATAATCGATAAATATTTTAATAGATATGATATCTTACTCAATATATTTTTTTTATTTAGATCAACAATCTCAGCGAAATTAAAATATTATATTATTGAATGCGATCAGATAATTCAAGTGATTAGAATTTATCTTCTCGAAATTTTTTGAGAACAAATACTCATTGTATGACATATAAGCCTATTTATTCAAAAAAAAAATTATATTATTATGAAAAATGCTAGAGAACCCAAAATTTTCCCCAAAATTTTTCCCAAATGCTTATGTGTCATCCATGTAATTAGTAACTTCCCTAATAAAAATATGAGGCCCCGCGTGCATACATATGTTCACCAAATCAAAACGTGCCATGTATCATGACACATCATTTGGGACAGTTTTTGGGAATAAAATTTGGGACCCCTAACATTGCTTATTATTATATGTAATGGTCGATACAAAAATTTATAAATGATGTATCATCGATTCATAATCAATAGATTGGATGCGAATCTAAAATCTTTTTAATAATTCTAAAATACTAGGTAATATACCTATTTTTTTTAACACACGTAATACACTTATCTAATCATAAATTAAAAAATTTACACATAAGTGAAAATTGGAAAAGTATGACATCTCTTTGACAATTCCACAAATAATTTGTAAGCACACTACGTCAAATTTTGGCTTCGACCACATAAAATATGTGTGGCTATGAACTTTACATCACTCTTTAATTTTTCAGTCAAGTGTGACATAAGGTCGGATCATCGTACGCCCCATACGGACACACCCCTGTTGTGTGGCTGTAACTCAAAACAGAGTGACTAAAGCATACCACCACTTGGGTCTGACAGCCCCCATTTTAAGCTCAAAAGTGTGACTAAATACCAGCTTGCAGCCACAGGATGCGTAGTGGCTAAAGAGAATTAATAATGTGGATAAATACCAACATTCATCAAAGACTTAGTTTTGATCGCACTATTTATTGGTAAATCATGGCAAAAAGGTTTGGTATGGCCACATTCTATAATTTTTGTGTGGTCGTTTCTATGTTATATACACTATTAAATAACAGATTTAATTCACTAATAATTGTAGAAATTATAGTTCTGGCTAAAACCTATTTTTATAGAATTTTTGTAATATATAGTGTGGATAAAGGATAGTAATAGCCACACACACTTAACTAAATTATACAGGGTTTTATTTGTATTATAAATGATCAATAATAAATAATAATACCAAAATGCCAAAATTGAAACGCAATGCTATTCTAAAATTCAAACACTTAGCCATACATAATCCATCACCAAACTAAATAGAAACATAATTAATGTAATAGCCAAGACCAATCCATACATAATCCATCACCAAACTAAAACTACAATTTTAATTAGAACAAAAGTATGATCAACTAGTTAGAAATGAAGGATGCTTTGAATTTGACTGAAATTTATTGGCTTTTTTCTTGGCTTCTTCATGTGCCTTTTTAGAAGACTCCAATGTTATAACTTCAACTTGCTTATGCTTCTGAATTTTACTTGAGATTGTTGATTCCTCTGATTGTCTCCACCTACATTTAATTCAATTTAGTATGATCGAATACACAAACAGACACATTTTGCATTATTAGCTTGTGGAAAAATATTTGGGAAGCAGAGCAACTCGTAAGAGCACATTAAAATGAGGACTAAATTCAGGCATTCAAATGAGGACTAAATTCACCTTTATATCTGTCTTCCTCCTTCGCCTCCCAAACCTGCAGAACAGAGATTCAGGCATTCAGCTAATGCAATTTATAACCTAACAATAAGTTTTGTAATGTCACTCATATGCAGTTTAGCATATATGAGAACTATGTGCAAACCTTTGCCCAGCCTTCAGCAACAACCAGGTGTGCAACAAATTCATCTTCAAGACAAACAGTGCCATATTCTCGGCCTTTGGAAACGTAATCTACCTGGAAAATAACCTCCTGTACAGGGAAAACTGAGTGTAATATAATACTTGCTCACAACAAAAGCAAGATTATGTTCCGTACTAAACTTAAAAAAATAACTTACCCTTCCTATGCAGAGATCTCTGAGAAACTCTCTGCTTTGCCATGCAAATGGCTCATCCGGACGACCTTGGCGAGCCTACAAACGAATCACAGATAGGTAAGGCAGATGTTGCAGCTGTCGCTAATCAAATTGCTATTATATTTCAATGAATCAACAGAGGTCAATGGAATCGTTAAACCAGAACAAAATCCTAAACACGCTAAATCACAATACATACCATCTGATAATAAATCAGAGGTCAATGGAATCTATGATATTTCTATTATAAAAAATCATAATAAATCCACATTTTTGCAACCATGTGAACATCATAATGAACCTAATTAAAGAAAATTAGGAATTTATGCAAGGGCTTAACATAGCATAATTGCATAATTAACAGGAAAAAAGTCTTGCAAACTTATGGATTGATGTTACCTTAATAGATTTCAATGCTGGATCATTATTTAACCTGAGGTGGACATAGTACAGCAAAGCAGTTGATAAAATAACCATAAACTCAGTCCCCGGAGTGATAATATTAGAATCAAAAACTTGTGATTTCTGTTTCGGAGGAAGCCTCCTGCCTTGCTTCTCAAATTCCTCACGCAACCTCTCTTCTTCGGCTGCCTAAAGAAAAGAGTCAAAAGCAGATGTTCGCATTGCATCAGCCATAATTTGGGAAGGATGGTTATAGTCTGTCAGTCCATTAATTACGGGTACAGTTGCATATTTAGCAAGATCCAAGATGTCCTGCAAAAGAAAAGACATATAGTTCAACTTCAATAACAATATTTGAGCACAGAAACACAACAATAGCACTATGAATCTTGCAAGAGGAACAATGAAACACGTCTTTCGCTATTTGGAGTAGCAAAAAGAAAATTAATGCAAAATAGTTAAAAACAGTTAGTAATTATACCTGTAAAAGCTCTACGATAACATCTTCCATTGTAATTATGCCAACAGTTTCTTCTTCTTCTTCTTCTTCTTCTTCTTCTTCTTCTTCTTCAGGGAGTTTTGGTAGTGGGTTCCATCTATTTTCAAGATGTCCGAGTACATGTCCTTTGTCCACTTCTTACTCCTGCTACCCTTAAATGAATTGTTTCGGCTGTTTGGGAAACTCTTCCATTTCTGTAAAGATCGTTTTGTCTTTAAACTTTTTTCTAAGGGCGGTTTGTCACCATCAACATCTATTTTCACATCCTTCGCTGAATCAATGTGCAGAATTTATCCAAGTTAGTCTAGAATAACAAAATATGCGAAAGCAATTCTCTACTGTCATAATCTTACTGTTAGCAGGGCCCTCATTTACACCATAATTCTCCGCCTTCTCACATTGTCTTACAACAACAGTCATGTGGCTGTGACCTTTCTGGAACTCATTTAGAATGTCATATAGTGGTAATGTTTCTCGAACCCTAGAATACATAGGAAATTAAGCATAAGTTAATACACAAGTACACCAGAAAAAGCATCAAGTACTAGTTTAGCAGGAACACGAAACTTGCAATGAAACAGATCAAAAAAGTTTTTTTTGACCCCCCTCTCTTTTTCTGATTTCAGATAGATACTGCAACTAAGCAGTGATTAATTAACAAAGCGAATTAACAAAGAGAATTACATCAAAATTAAAGGTAGAAGAATGATACCTTAAGTCAACACGCGAATTTGTAAGCCCTAATTGAACTTGTATTCAAACTGTAATTTGTAAAGCGAAACCCTAATCTTAAATCCCCTAATTTGCAAATAAATTTTGAAGCTCTAATTGGACCTCTCACCATGGCCCTGTCGACTTAGAGGGAGTGAGAGGATGATGTTGTGTTTTTTGTGAGAACATTGACCGAGGATTACTTTTTCACTTTACCCAATAATTGTCTTCAAAAATTTTGCAAGGGGAATGGCGGTAGTATTTGCCGTTCACAGCTACTTTCATTCATCAAAATGTATGGCCAGATCTGGAATAAAGTTTTGATATGAAAATTATCTTTTTCCAAGCATTTGATTTTAATTTGTTATTTTTTAAATTTTTTTCCCAAACTTTTTTTAAAAAAATTTTATGTTAAAGAACTATCTTCATTCATTCTTATTTAAATTAATAATTCCAATAAATAAATAAATGAGATTCATTGATATTATTTAATTATTGAGTACTTCCTATAACGAGACACGTTCCAGATTCCCTGAAATATTTGTTTGAATGATTTCTTCAACGATCGAACCGTGCGGATGTTAATAAAAATCATTTTAGTGTTATAAAAAAAAATCGAAAAATAAAAAAGCCTGGTTGTACGAGATTTTACCAAAAACCTAGTAAAAGTGCTACTTCCTATAACGAGACACGATCCCGATTCACAGAAATATTTTTTTGAATGATTTCTTCGATGATCGAACCGTACCGATGTTAATAAACACTCATTTTAGTATTATAAAAAAATAATCAAAAAATAAAAAGGCCATGTTGTATGAGATTTTAACAAAAACCTAGTAAAAGTGCTACTTCCTATAACAAGACACGTTCCAGATTCACTGAAATATTTTTTTGAATGATTTCTTCGACGATCGAACCGTACGGATGTTAATAAACACTCATTTTAGTGTTATAAAAAAATAATCAAAAAATAAAAAAGCCTGGTTGTACGAGATTTTACCAAAAACCTAGTAAAAGTGCTACTTCCTATAACGAGACACGATCCAGATTCACTGAAATATTTTTTTTAATGATTTTTTCGACGATCGAACCGTACGGATGTTAATAAACAATCATTTTAGTGTTATAAAAAAATAATCGAAAAGTAAAAAGGCCAGGTTGTACGAGATTTTACCAAAAACCTAGTAAAAGTGCTACTTCCTATAATAAGACACGTTCCAGATTCACATAAATATTTTTTTGAATGATTTCTTCGACCATCGAACCGTACGGATGTTAATAAACATTCATTTTAGTGTTATAAAAAAATAATGGAAAAATAAAAAGGCCGGGTTGTATGAGATTTTAACAAAAACTAGTAAAAATGCTACTTCCTATAACGAGACACGTTCCAGATTCACTGAAATATTTTTTTGAATGATTTCTTCGACGATCGAACCGTACGGATGTTAATAAACACTCATTTTAGTATTGGGAAAAAATAATTGAAAAATAAAAAAGGTCGCGTTTTGCGAGATATTAACAAAAACGTAGTAAAAGTGCTGCTTACTATAACGGGGCACGATCCAGATTTACTAATATAAATAATTTTTTTGAATGATTTCTTCGACGCTTCAACCATACCGATGTTAATAAACACTCATTTTAGTGTTAGAAAAATTATCAAAAAATTAAAAAGTCGGGTTGTACGACATATACTTATCAATTTTTTTATTCGGATTAAATACTAATTTTAGGATATATTGTTTAATAACAAGCACTAATGTGAATATATTATCATTCTTATCACTAAAATATAAATTTAATACCATAAAAATTTAAAGTATTATTTATAATATAAATACATGGAACGAATATTTTTTCATTATTTTTAAGTTAATAGTTAATAATTTTAATAATTAAACTAAACTCTTGAAAAAAATAAATCAAAAAATTGAAAGCACCGCGTGAAATACTTTCCCCCAAAATGAAAATTTAGTTATACGCTTTCCGCCCAAATAAAACACTACCCTAATCTCTCTCAACCTAAATCTCTCTCGCCCAAATTCAGTTGTTCTTTATATCTGTAGATTGCTACTTCACAACAACCCTCTTTACGACAACCCACTTCACAACAATGCACTTCACAACAACCCTCTTTACGACGTCGTTTCTCAGCTCCACCCTTCTCAAAGGCCCATTTTTTCTTTACATAAGGAACCTTTTTTAGTATTTAAGTGTGTTTAGATTGAATAATTGTCCAATTAAAGCGATGGCAAAAGCTGTAGACACCCTTTCTTCCGTTGTTGATACCTCTTGTTCCTCTGTTTCTGGTACGTGTGTGTATATGTGTGTGTGTACAGATGGATAAAGTTGGATTCTTGAATTTTTTTCATTAAAGTTTGAAACTTTTTTCAATATGGAGATGGATGAAGTTGGATACTGAAACTGCTTGTATTAATGTTTGAAACTTTTTTATGTGTGTACAACGTGTTTGTGTTTTTCCACCGTCAAGAAATTATACCCTTCACTAGTGCTAATGAATCCAATATATTATCAGTCAGATAAGGCTGCTATGCTGGATGAGATTCTTGATTATGTCAAGCTCTTGAGGCTTCAAGTAAAGGTATGTACTATTCTGAATGTTCAACCTTTTAAGCGTTTAGATGATTGTAAGGGAGAAGATGTAGTTTGGTTGATTAGTAGTTGTTCTATTAAGGAGTCTAGATGACTGAATGTTGTAAGGGTTTTGTTATGAATTCGTTTGTCTTGACATTGGGTCTTTCTTAAAATACAACATTAGTATTGCGTAAATTGGTTACCTGAAACTTTATTAGCCCACACTATTGTCCCTTCTAGCTATAATATATCTTTCTAATCTGATTCGAGGTTATGAGTGGACGACTCTTGGAGAAAGGCTATACTGCTTTGCGTGTAGCTTATTAATCAAGAAGCTACATAATTTGTTTTTTTTGGTATTTAGCAATTAGTTATTGCTTTTAATAAAATGGAAAAAGTTGCTTGAGTAATTGTTTTGTGTTAAAATTGTACTGTTCATTTCAGTTTAACCATCATTTTACTTGTATTTTGCTCATTTACTTTATGAATGTCAAACTGCGTTGTTATAGTCTTACCAAACTTCAATTTCAACCATGGAATGTAAATATGTTTCTTTCTATCTACCTGGATTTATGCTCTGCTGCTCAATTATATGAATGTCAAGAATATTATTGTCTTCAACTTGAATTATTTATATTAGATGCGTATATGAACATGTATCTACATCTCCATTAATCATATTATTTGTATTTTTGTATGCTTGTGGTTATGTTGATTAATTTTATAAATAAAACAGGCAAAGCTTGAGGCAGCTAAGCACAAATTAGGACAAGATTTTCACATATCTTTTATCTGTCCATCCTTGAACTTTTTTTTTTCTACAGTTTCCTGTTAAAAATTTGGAGCTGAAGGATTACATCCCACTCCCAGCCCCAAAAGGAAAGGAGAAGGTTAGGTCTAAGTACGACTTAATTGCCAATATTGTATGTGATGGGAAACCAGGTGAAGGATCCTACAAAGTGTTTGTACAACGGAAATCAAAAGAATTATGGTAATATTTAACTTTTATATTTGAAATATACTCCAGTCTCTTGTTATTGAGTGGCTGACCATTATTGTCACCACATTAACAGGTATGAGATGCAAGATCTGCATGTTTCTGAGACTTTTCCTCAGATGGTTGCGCTGTTGGAGACAAATGTGCAGATTTATGAGCAGCAAGTTCAGCACTGAGTTTAATAATCTTATTGCTGACAGAACTTCTCTCTTTTTTTTTGGCCAAGGAGAAGCGAGGATTTAGTAGCTCAAGTAAGGTGACCAATATTGTGGCTTGAACAAGTTAAAGAATTATTTAATCGCTGAATCACGAGTAGATCGGTTCACTTGTTTTTTCTGTCGCTGAACGAAGAAAGTTTTCTAGTATATATCTGGCTACAAGAATTACCACCTTGAGTTTGACCCTTACACTTACCCTGTGTTTAAGTAATGTATCCAGTAACTGCAAACTATGAATTTATAGCTGCTCTTGTTATATGTGTTTAGTTTGCATGGGAGCACTTATTAAGGCTAAAGAAAGCTTTGGTGTTTGATACTTTTCCTTAGTAAATGGGAGGTACCATATTCGTGCAGATTGTTATATGTTTATTCTTACCAGTCTAAATTCTTGCTGGCCAAAGTATCTCTTATTAGGAGTTTATCATTTATAATTTTTTCTTGATAGAATAGTTCTGATTGTTAAATTCCAAGGTGAAATCAATTTCCTAGGTAAATTAATTGTCCACATGCAGTCCAATCAAATATGTAATAACAACGAAGTATTAAACCACAACTGATAGCAGAATCCTTCAGCTTATGTAGTTTGATAGTAAAGGCTGTAACTATCACAGTTCCGACTTTTGTGAGGAATGGAGCTTAAATTTAACCTCTCTTTCAAGTACTCCTAAAAAGTAAAAACATAGTACTTTTTAGTCACAGAATAAGTTCTATTTCAAGTACTCCTAAAAACAAAGTATTTTTTAGTCACACAATAATACAGTCACTAGTTTTTAGCTTCCTTAAGCGAACAAAGCTCTGACACATGCAGAAAACTCTACTTTTTAGTCACATAAAAAATGTAGTGACCATAGGTTATTTTCCATTTAGCCACATCACCGAAAATGACTGTGGTCGTTTCGTAACATTTAGACACAGCAAAGAAGCGTCGCTAGTTATTGTCACACTTCTATCTTTCAAGCATGACTAAAAATTTTGGAATTGGTCAAAGTCAACAAAAAACCATGCTGTTTTATCATATTTGGTCACATATTGGAACGTGGCTAAATATTGTCACACATTTTTTAAAGTTGTGACTGAATCTTCCAAAAAATGTGTTTTCGGTCACTCGAAAAACAATTGTGTGGCTAAACTTGGGATGATGACCTTTAGCCACTCGTTTTTTCCAAAGTGTCACAGCCCTTACGGTACAAAAGAGTGGCGAAAGCCCAAATTTTACGTAGTGGCAAAAGTAAACTCTTATTCTTTTTTTTTGTCTTGCTAAATAACTCTCACTCTCTTTCCATTAATAGAACAAAGAAATGAGATGATTTTGGAATATAAATTGTAGTTGAAGAATAAAAATGGAGCTTGTTATGCAAATATTGGAGAGTTAAAGAATAAAAATGGAGCTCGTTATGCAAAAATTTGAGAATAGAGATAGAGAATGGCTACAATAAATTTAAGCATTTATGACGGTCAATTTATGACAAAAATTTGACAATTTATAATGATCAACAAATTTGGGTATTCTATCGTAATTGATCCTATTTATGACGATTTCAATGAAAAAAATCATCATAAATGATCCAAATTCTTGTAATCAATGGAGGCACGAGTCTAAACTGAGAATGAGAATAAAGATTGAGAATTGAGACACACATAAGCCTAATCTGTTTAAGCTGCCAAAGAAATTTTTTAATCTTTTTCTGAAATTATGGTGTGTTATTTAAGTGACACATCATGCATTACATTACATCCGTCACTGATTATCTAAGTGGAGCTATAAATTTATTAAAATTATGGTCACAGTACGTCAAATTTGGGCTTTCGCCACTCTTTTGTGCAGTAAGGCCTGTGTCATTTATGAAAAAACGCGTGGCTAAAGGTCAATTTCCCAAGATTTAGCAACACAATATTTGATTGCGTGACCGAAAATACATTTTTCCGTAGATTTAGTCATAATTTTACTAAAAGTGTGACATTTGTTAGCAACGTTTTAATTAAGTGACCAAATATGATAAAATTGCATGCTTTTTTGTTGACTTTGACCAATTCCAAAATTTAAAGTCACACTTTCAGAAAGAAATGTGACAATCTCTAGCCACGCTTCTTTAATGTGTCTAAATGTACCGAAACGGCCACAGTTATATTCAGTGAAGTGGCTAAATGGATAATAACATATGGTCACTAATGTTTAAATGTGACTAAAAAGTAGAGGTTTATGTTATTATGTCAGAGCTGTTTTGCTTAAGGAAGCTAAAAATTAGTGACTGTAATATTGTGTGACTAAAAAGTACCCTTCCTGTATATGGTCACTTTATTACATTTGTGTGTGGGAAAAAAAATTACCAACTGGACATGAAGTATTGGTAACGTAGCACACCTATATAGCAGACCAATTCAAACACAAACTAGATTCATCCAAGTTGCATACCACATGACCATATCATGATATGCAATAATAATTCTCCTAATTACAAAGATAATGAAGCTTAAAACTAGAATTTAACCAAAGAGTAAATTAATCAAACCAAATATAACAATTCAAATCACATGTCCTGCTAGTCAAAGGTACCAAGACAACATTAGAATTCACCATTACATATTAATTCTTCATCAAATAAAAAACAAGAAAATGACCAACACAATGATAACATTATACAACTTCCTACTTATCATATGAACCTCCTTTCGAAGATCTTCAACAGTTGACATGTAGTTTTGCAGCTCATTCTTCACATCATCAACTTCTTTTTGGATCTTGATCTTCATGACAACTGGTTTAGGATCAATCCATTCCTAAAACGAACATTTGGGTCCAGAAGAGTACTTGAAAAGGGAAGTCTAATTAAAAGATATTTATTAAATTAAACTGATGACAACTCATAAACGTCATCTTACCAATGAATTTGATTTATGGCACACCCGAAATCTTCTTCCAGGGTTGTCAAGTGTGTTCGATGTTCTAATCCGAGCAGGGAGACCACAATAGCAGAGATCAGTTCGATTTTGGTTTGAGCTATAGGAATTTGAAGACGACATCATGATCAGCCCTTCACCTTTGCACAGACCTGGAGAAAAAAATAGGAATTAAAATAGAGCATAGAATTTAACCAATAATAGAATTTAACATTACATAAAAAACATGGAAAATGACAAACGTAATGATAATAATTACCGGATTCAGTTAACATTACAAATAATAATACCCTTACAGTCCTGTCTAAAGTAATCATCATGAGATTCATTACCCAAGTCACGTGGATCTATAGGTGGTAATATATTATCATTGTGAGGAAGAATTACAGTACTGAAATCCTCATTGACATCATCATACAGATCTCTATAGTTCTTGGGAGGTGTCATCAAGATAATAGACATTTTTTTATCCAGCTGGTCTTTAACATAAAACACCTGTCGTGCTTGTAAGGCCAATATGAACGGATCATCCTTGTGGCCTAATCTGTTAAGTTCGACCAACGTGTAACCCATGCTATCTTGTTTGACGCCATTTCTATTGTCAACCCAGTCGCACATGAAAAGAGGAATTTTCTTAATATGATAATCTAGTACCCATATCTCTCGTAGAACCCCATAATAAAAGTTCTTTCCATAGGTTACTGCTTATTTAGAAATGTGCATCTCAGTTGCCTCTACACAAATGCCACTGTTCTGGTGAATTCTACCATCACGAACTTTTGTACGAAATGTATAGCCATTGATGTCATATACATCGTATTTGTTGACGATTCTGTGCGCTCCGTTTGATATCCACTTCACTGTTTCTGATACAGTTTCTCTAGGGATCGATAACTCGCTTTCAACCTAAATTACACAATAACAAGGATGAGATTCAGCTTGCACAAATTACAATTGAGAAAAAACTAAGATCATACTGATTTAAATATTACCTTGTTGCGTAACCAGTGACCAAACGTTGTGCTATGCTCTTTCTCCAGCCATGCTTGTCATTTACCAGGATGTTTATTTTTCAAAAATGTCATATGTTGTCTGCAAGTACAAAAAATGAGTATCAAATCTGATAGTCCTACTGTTAAATAAAAAAACAAAAAAACATGTTCATTAGGAGTCCTTACTCGATATATGGCACAACTTCAGGCGTATTTTGCAATAAATAGAAATGTGTTTCAAGTAGAGATCTTGAGAAACTTCAACTGGTTTACCAGCTGATAAAGGAATTCCCACTCCACTACCATTTTTAGATGTGTTGTGCTAGTCTTCCGGAATACCAATAGAGCTCATCTTTTTTGGTATTCGTTGAAGAACTCAATTGTTTCTTCTACAATATTCTCCTCAGCAATGCATCCTTCTGGATAAGCTTTGTTCCGCACATAACCTTTAATAACTTTCATAAACCTCTCAAAGGGATACGTCCACCGAAAGCATATTGGGCCACATAATTTTACCTCTCTAACAAGGTGCACAGTTAGATGAAGCATAAGATCAAGAAAGGATGGGGTAAAGTATTTCTCCATCAAGCACAGTGTCACACAAAGCTCCTCATGCAATTTATCGAGTTCTTCTGCACTGATTTCTTTTTGGCATACTGATTTGAAAAAAAAAGTCTGATAATAGCATATCTTGTGGGTTCAGGCATGATAGACCGTATTGCAATAGGCAAGAACTGTTGCATAAGCATATGGTAATCATGTGATTTAAGTCCCACAAGCTTCCTATCCTTTTGATGCACCAAACTAGAAAAGTTGGAACAATAACCTTGCGGAGCCCTTAAGTTGTGTAATGTTACACAGAACTTGTCTTTTTTATCTTTATTTAATGTGTAGCAGGCTGCAGGAAGTACTATCGTGTTGCCTTGAGTTTTAGGCAGCAACTCTTGTCTTATCCCAAAATGTGCCAGATCCTTTTGAGCTTGCAACCCATCTTTCGTCTTGCCCGGAACATTTAGTAATGTTCCGATAATACTCTCAGCCACATTCTTCTCAGTGTGCATGAAATCAATACAATGTTGGACAAAAATTATACCGCCAATACCTAAGTCATCGATTCCATATGTTGAATTTCTTGCAATAGGTCCGTTCTTTTTGTCCAAAATTTGAGCTACCACCCCCTTTTGATTTTGACTTTTTTGTTTTCCCCCTCTTCCAGTCGAAGTGTCCAGATTTCTAATTCTTTATCCTTAAATCCCTTCCCCCACTTATTCCTAACAGATTTAACCTCGTTGAATATTTCTTCCCCCGTCATTGGATTTGCAGCAGTTCCCCACTCTTCTTTTCCATTGAACGCCTTAGTTTGCTTTCTGAAGGGATGACTATATGGTAGATATCTTTGGTGACCACCATAACTCTGCTTGGCAGAGAAAGGAAGTCTTACACAATGAGTTTCTTTCCTACACACCACACAACCATTGAATCCACTATAAGGGCAGCCACATAGTGCACCAAGAGCAGGGTAATGATTAATCGTCCATAAGACAACAACATGTAAAGTGAATTTTTCCTGTGCGTAGGCATCATATGTTTCAACTCCTTCTTCAAACAAGAGCTCCAGATCATCAATCAAAGGATCCAAAAACACATCGATATCGTTTCCTGGCATTCCCGATATTAATAACGAAAGCATGATGAACTTTCTTTTCATACACAACCAAGGTGGAAGGTTGTAAATGACAGTTAAAATCGGCCACACACTGTGATTTCTATTCCCTCTGTTTACGTCGACCCCATCTGTGCAAATGCCAAGTCGAAGATTTCTTGGATCAGAGGCAATTTCGGGAAATCTATCATCTATTACTTTCCATGCGGGTGAATCAGATGGGTGGCATAAAACACCGGGCTTTTTGGAACTGGTGGAGTGCCATATCAAATCTTTTGATATGCTTTTCACTTTATATAGTCGTTTCAGTCGTGGAATAAGGGGGAAGTACCATAATACCTTTGTAGGAACATTTTCATATATGACTTTAGTCTTCTCATCCACCTTCCACCTTGACATGCCACAAGTTGGACATACCACCAAGTCCTTGTACTCTTTTCTGTAAAGAATGCAGTTGTTAATATAAGCATATATCTTTTCGTATCCTGAACCCATTGTTGTCATTATCTCTTTGGCCTCATATGTGTTATTCACCATCTCATTACCTTCTGCAGGTAGCATCCTTTTCAACAGAAGTAGCAATTCAGTAAAGCACTTATTTGACACTCCATGCTTACTTTTCAAGTTTAGGGGTTGAACTATTGCAGACAACTTTGTGAAGTTAGGACAACCTTTATACAAGGGCTTCTCTGTATCTGCAAGTAGTTCTTGAAACTTCTCAAGGTCATCTACGAAATTGTCTTCTGTAGCTTTGACCATTTCTATTGTTTCTGCGGCATCTGCTGGAATTTCGTCTACATCAAATTTGTTGGCATCAATGGAATTTGTGTTGGAAGTTATTGGCTCATCTTTTTCTCCATATTTAATCCACCTTGTATAGTTTACATCAATTCCCCAGATGAACAAGTGATAATGCACCTCATCCACAGCAAGAGAGCAGTGGTTTAAACATCTAACACATGGACATGGAATAGTGTTCGTTGACATCTTCAAATTACCAACTGCAAATTGAATAAATGCTAGAACTCCATCCATATATGGTTTACTGGTTCTATCGGTTAACATCCAATACTTATCCATCTTTCAGTGATGATGCGGTACATAAAAACAATAGCACATATATCACATACCTTAATTATATCACACGAGCAATTTTTAAAGCATAACATTCAAAAACTTCAAAATAATAGCAATATAAAGAAACTACATCTTCAAATTACCAACTGCAATTCAAAATAATAGCACATAGAGGAGTAGGAGCGATTAAGACTTGATATTCATGGTTTCTGTACTTTGTTCGCTCTTGGTTTTCTGTACTTTGTGAAGCGAGTTGAATGTGGATGAAATTATGGTTTATAAAATGAAATCATGATGGACTGTGTAGATGAACTTACCGTTCTATCGCGAGACAGCGTGAATTGTTATAAGGTCCAATTAGAATATTCAAGGCCCAATATAAATAGTTAAGGCCCAATAAGAATATTTAAGGCCTAGTAACTATTGACTAAATACCAGTAAGAATCACGTAGGCCCAATAGGAGTTGGTATGCCCGATAATAGTCGGTTGATCCACTAACAGTCAGTTCGTCCACTAACAGTCCTGTTACAGGTTTCAAATCGATTAAGGCCCGATAACAGTCCATCCCGGTTAATACCATTGACTAAGACCCAGTAAGAATCACGTAGGCCCAATAGGAGTTGGTATGCCCGATAACAGTCGGTTGATCCACTAACAGTCAGTTCGTCCACTAATAGTCCTGTTACAGGTTTCAAATCGATTAAGGCCCGATAATAGTCCATCCCGGTTAATACTATTGACTAAGGCCCAGTAAGAATCACGTAGGCCCAATAGGAGTTGGTATGCCCGATAACAGTAGGTTGATCCACTAACAATCCTGTTACAGGTTTCAAATCGATTAAGGCCCGATAACAGTCCATCCGGGTTAATACTATTGACTAAGGCCCAGTAAGAATCACATAGGCCCAATAGGAGTTGGTATGCCCGATAACAGTCGGTTGATCCACTAACAGTCAGTTCGTCCACTGACAGTCCTGTTACAGGTTTCAAATCGATTAAGGCCCGATAACAGTCCATCCCGGTTAATACTATTGACTAAGGCCCAGTAAGAATCACGTAGGCCCAATAGAGTTGGTATTCCCGATAACAGTCGGTTGATCTAACAGTCAGTTCATGCACTAACAGTCCTGTTACAGGTTTCAAATCGATTAAGGCCCAATAACAGTCCATGCCGGTTAATACTATTGACTAAGACCCAGTAAAAAGCACGTTGGCCCAATAACATTCCTAAACCTAAAAATATTAATATTTTTGAGAGTTATTTTGGTGAATATTATCAGTTAAAAAATACAAATATTAATATAAAAAATACAAATATTTGATAAATGATGAATTATTAATTACTTTTTAGAAATTTTAAGTTAAAATAAAAATATTTTTTTACAAATACATATAAGTTTTTTAACAAAAAAAAAAAGCTCCCCCACCCCTTTTTACCAAGCGGGAGAAATTCCCCCTCCCCAAAAAAAAGGCTCTCAAAGTTCCCCCCAATTAACATCACTTTCAACCTCACCTTTCCCCCAAAGTCAATTCACTTCGCCCCCAAAATCAATTAACAGCTCTCTCTCTCGACCACCGACCATATTCTCTCCACCGTCTTAGAATCGGGTACACATCAAGGATACATCTTCTTTGGTGAAATTAGGGTTTCAATTTGGAATCTTCAATCACCTTGGTGAAATTAGGGTTTCAATTTGGCATCTTCAATCACCTTGGTGAATTTGCTCAAGGTAACTTCGTATTTTGTTTCCCTTTTTTCTTCTTCTTGAGTGGCTTGTTAGTGCGCGTATATATATATATATATATATATATATATATATAATAAAGTAATCAAAGACATGTTTTTAAGATGCATGTTAACTTGATATTTTTAAGAAATGGTTTAGGAGACAGAGAGTGTGGCAGGTGTGGTTGCTTTTGGTCCTTAACTGAAATGAATAAACCTGTATAAGGATGTAATGTTGACCTCTTTAAAAAGCTTGCTTCTACCGACAAGGATTTATAAGTCATCTGCTTTTAATCGTTTGTAAAGGCATCCACTTTAAAAATCTTGCTTTATTTGTATTGCTTCTCATGCCATATCATCTTATGTGCCATCTTATGATCCCCTTTGCGTGGGTATGCATGCATCTTTATACATGATTTTTGTCTGACATTGTGCTGGTTGTGTACATCTAATTTGAAGGCTATGGCAAGGAAATACCGGTTAGTTGTTTACTATGGGGGTGAGTTTATGACATGTGTTAAGTGGCAATACACTAGTCCTAGAGCAAAGGTGTTTGAAGGAATGGAAGTATACAACATGACTCTTAAAGAAGTTAGGGAATTAGTAGAGGATGTTGTTGCGGACGACGACAAGTTTTATTTCATGAAAGATGGGGTGACCCCGGATGAAGGATATGGTTTATTGCTTCATGATAGTCAACTTAAAGAGTTGGCTAATACTTCAAACCTTACTGGAGTGTGCAAGATTCATGTCTTCCATTCCTGGTCCACAGCTAGTCCACCAGCTTGTGATGAAAAAGAAAACCTAGGTAGACTCATTTTTAACTTAACAAATTTCTAAGTTGTTATTTATTCATGTCCATGTATATTAAACAGAACAATCCTATATTTTCTAAATGTTCTTATACTGGTTGTAGGTATGGGCAATGAGGAATATGAAGAGCAATGTTCAACCGAGGAGTGTAGCGAAGAAGAAGGACATACCACAGAAAAAGGAAACGAAGAGGACCAACAAAAGAATGTTGTCAAATCGAAGAGGGGGCTAACCAGGTTACCAAAGCTGCGTACCAGGTTTACAAACTCTGGTGGGAAAAAACTTGAAGTTGAATTTGACTCACTTGGTAGGTTATCGGGGGAATATAGATCAGAATTTACGAGTTTTTTGGGAGATGTGGTCAGAGAGCACGTCGGATTAAGATTTGTAAAATGGAAGGAGGTCCCGGTCGAAGTAAAGGATAAGTTGTGGGAACAAATAACGGTAAATTAGCTTTTTTCAATGTTCAATATGAAACACCATTGTTCAACTTATTTTCTTGCTTTTTATGTGTATTAACACCATGTATTATATATTGCAGCATTTTTGATGTAGATTATTGTCGTCGAAAATTTGTTATGACCCAGCTTGGTGGGCTACTTTGCAATTTTAAAAGAAAGATGTATACAGGATTTATACGACCTAACCTTAATAACTAGGCAAAATTTGCACAAGTTCCTAGGCAGTATCGGACACTGGTGGAGCAAGCTGACTAGGATAGGTTTGTAGCCCATACACAAACAAGCAAATTCAAGGTTGTAATGATTTATTATAATCATCCATATTTGATTTTAATTATTTTTCTTTAGAACTCTGCTGAAATAATTTTAATTTCTGTTGGAAGGATGCCTCTAAAACACGAAAAACAACGCGATCAAGGTCCATTTATGATCATCACTTGGGAAGAGGAGGATATCCTTATCTCCTCAAAAAATTGGTAATTCAAGTTTATTTTTTGTGTTACTAGTGATGATTTTGGATATGAAATATATGATACTCCTTGTTGCATATTACAATGTTTCGAAAAATGAAATTGCAGCTGATGCGGTTCCCTCCCATGCTTTCATGTGGAGGAAAGGGAGGGAAAACAAAGACGGAGAGTTCGTAGATCCCAAAGTGAAGGAGATGGCAGATTATTTAGTAAGTTAATTTAAACATGAGAATCAAGGATGCATAAGATATTTTATCATTTCACTAAATTTTCCTGACATTTTCTGTATAGATTGATATTGAAGCACAAATCAAGGATGGAGCAATCAAAATTGGGCCGGACGAGGATGCCCTCGCAGTGGTTTTTGGCAGGGAGCACGGTGCATATTTGAGAGGTGTTAGTTGTGGAGACACTGGCAATCAGTACTGGTACAGTGGTCGGCAAAGGACAAAATCAAAAGACAAAATCAAGATTCTGGAGCTTCAACTGGAGAACGAGAAACTTCAGCGAAAGAAAAAAGATGAAGAAGTGAAGCACCTGTCCTTGCAGATGGCTGTAACGAATGACAAACTCAATAAACTCTTAGCTCAAATGGATGCGCGAGGACAAAATGTAAGTTTTGTTCGCCTATACCCCAATTTTGGAAATATTTTCCGTTGAAGTTTCTAACTAGTGATTTTTTTCCAGTGTCCATATCAACTAAGTTGCCAGTTAGTGCTAAATCTAAGTGTATATATAAGCAACCCAAGTTGTTAATTTGTGATTTCTTTAACAGGGTCCACATCAAATAGAACCTAAAAATTATAACAGGCATACTGTTCCTAATCTTTTATTATATTATGTCATTAATCTAGATATATTAGTGCAATTCCTGTAATTAAATAATTAAATTAGCTGTTAACTATTTTATATTATTATCTGGATATATTAGTGCAATTCCTGTAATTAAATAATTCCTTTATCCAATTAGGAATATTGGAATTTAAAATAAACACTAGTATATATTATCAGGTGGCGCAAACCCATTAAAGATTATTTTCTATTTTACGTATTCTTCAATTTAAGGATTTATAATTAGTGATTAATGATTTGACTGTTATTCAATTTAAGCATTCAATTTAAGCTTCAATTGATTAGTGATTAATGCCTCAAATTAATATTTTGGAAATTTTCTGCTGTATTATTTAAATTTATTTAATACATCGGACTACACTTAGTTTTGTGCATAATTTAGTGCACATTTATTTTTATTTTGTCTTTGGTTTATTATTAATTTTGTGTTCATGTACTTAGTTTACAAAACTTGTTTTATCACTTAAATATCCCCTTTGACATTACATTTTGTAGGGAACACCGATAAGTGGTAATGCTTCGAGGAACAACAACAATGCTACCATCGCAACATCGAAAGATTTTGTAACACCTGTAAGTAATGGATAATTTATCACACAGCCAGTGGTGCAAAAGGTGATCACAACCAGGAAGAAAGTTTATCTATCTCTGCCTAGCAGTAAATGTGATCAAATGCTGCCTATTCTCGACTCACAAGGAGATGCAACAAATGTGCAACAGGTATTACATTGCTAATGCACATGTATATTGACTTAAACTTTAACTTTAATATGTTGGTAATTATGCTACTAATTTTATAGCAAAAATGATCGGATCCCGAACCAAGAAGAAGATTAATTTATCTCCGCCAATGCCATCTCAGTCAACTCAAGCCCCAATAGTTGTCCA
Organism: Saposhnikovia divaricata; assembly: GCA_036435485.1. Taxonomy (NCBI): domain Eukaryota; kingdom Viridiplantae; phylum Streptophyta; class Magnoliopsida; order Apiales; family Apiaceae; genus Saposhnikovia; species Saposhnikovia divaricata. The sequence continues at coordinate 91,836,453 of CM071596.1, forward strand.
ACCGGTATGCATTATATTTCTAAATGCACATGTATATTAATTTAATTTCTTTTTAATTTTTTGCATGATATTACTGATTTTTCGTAACCAAATTTCTTGAATTGTAGGATAAATCTGTGGAAAAGCAAGTGACTCCTACCGCTGACATACAGCCAATGCTGCAAAAGGTGATCACAACCAGGAACAAAGTTTATCTATCGCCGCTTAGCACTAAATGTGATCAAATGCTGCCTATTCTCAACTCACAAGGAGATACAACAACTGTGCAACAGGCATTACATTGCTAAATGCACATGTATATTGACTTAAACTTTAACTTTAATATGTTGGTAATTATGCTACTAATTTTATAGAAAAAGGTGATCGGATCCCGAACCAGGAAGAAGATTAATTTATCTCTGCCGATGCCATCTCAGTCAACTGAAGCCCCATTAGTTGTCCAACCAGTATGCATCAGGTCTTCTAAATGCACATGTATATTAATTCACTTTACCTTTATGATGTTAATTATGCTACTAACTTGTGTAGCCAATGAAGTGTACTCTGTATACGTTAAACTAGAACAACCTGGTTGCATATGGTACGGTTTTCCCCTCAAACCAGCAAGGACAAACCATTCATGGAGTCCTCCTACAAGATGATTGCTGTAGAGTTTCTGTTCAACAAGTTGTAAAGGGGGCAGCATTCTTACCGTATGAAGCCGGTGATATGAGGACAGTTGAGGATGCTTTGCATTCTTTTGTGGCTTGGCCAAAAAACCTTATCAAGAATACTGGTCAAGTATGTTTCTTACTTTGCATTCCATTTTGATTGTGTGCATTTATTCTTATGGTTTATAATTTGATTAACTTTGCATCAAATTGGTGATGGTTAGCCATTAACTAATATTCATACGAATAAAAAAATGGAATGGAAGAAATGATATATATGTGTGCATTTTTTCTGGTTTATGCTAATCTATAGAATTACATTAGTTTGTGTTAGAATGGTCTCAACTTGAGGGCTGTTGGAATGATCTAATATTTGTTCTCATTTTTTACTCTAGGTACCAAATCCAACGGCCAATGAGGAAGAGAGAAGTGCAGATCAAGCTCTTAAGAAGGAGAAGAGATGTAATCCCATTACTCATTCCCCAGTAACATGTTCAAAGGCTGAGGCCAACAAGAAGAAGCAAAAGCTAGTGGTTCAATTATAAACTGATCAACTTGAATTGTTGATGTTGGTTTTTCTGATAACTTTAATTGTAAATGGCGAAATGTTATCTCATAACTTCTGAAGTTTGTGGTTAGTCTGGAATAAGTAATTAGGTTTTTCTGAATTGTTATTTTTTTATGGATTGCATGTGGATTCAGTATGTTTTGTATGGATTATGGATTCCATGTTGGAATTTGGTATGGATTATGGATTCCTTGTTTGCATTTTGGAATGTGTTTGATTTTTGGTATTGTGTTTGGGTTTTGGCCTTTAATGGTATCGTGGATGATCATTTAAATGGTACCATGTAATTTGGTTAAGTGTGTGTGGCTATTACTATCCTTTAGCCACACTATAATTTAAACGGTACCCTGTAATTTGGTTAAGAGTGTGTGGCTATTACTATCCTTTAGCCACACTATAGTTTCTTAACAGTTTTGTCACTAAAATCAATTTTCTTATAGTGAAAAAAATATAATAGAAATGACCACACAAAATTATTTTCATGTAGCCATACCAAACTTTTTTGCCATGATTTCTAAGAAATAGTGCCACCAAAATTAAGCCTTTGATGTATATATGACGTTATTAATGATCTTTAACCACTAAGGTTTCTGTTGTTGAATGTTGGTATTTAGTCACACTTTTGATCTTAAGGGGGACTTTTAGACAAAAATGGTGGCATACTTTAGTCACTCGTTTTTTTGTTACAACCACGAATCAAAAGAGTGTCTGTATGGTACCTACGATGCTCTCACCTTTGGTGACACTTGGGCCGAAAAAAAAAACGTGACATAAGGTGAACAGCCACACATATTTTATGTTGCGAAAGCCAAAATTTAACGTAGTGTCACTTTTTTATTTGCAAATAACATGATATCATGAAGTTGACATCTTTGTATATATTTAATAAATTTTACTTCATAGAAGAATAGGTAATATGATATGTGATCATTTGGAAATAAATTTAAGAAATTTTTTGAGTTTTCTAAACTTTTCTCTAAAATTATTTTTGAGTTTTCTAAACTTTTCTCTAAAATTTTCCAAATTACGTACATTAGTGATTGTTTTTGAGCAACAAGAGATGGATATTTCATTCCTAATATCGATCTTTGTCGAGGTAAAAAAATAAGAGCATCTCTAATAGAGGTTGCCAACATAGTTGCCAACTTCTACCACATCATCATATATATTATTTTTTTATTTCTTCTCTCCTCTATTTCATTGTTGGCAACTTTTGTTACAAATCTACTCCAATAGTTAGCAACTTTAAAAGTTACCAATGTGGTTCCATACATAAATTTTATATTATCTTATAATTACATTAAAAAATATGGGAGATATAAAAAAGGGTAAAGTTAAATATATTTTTGGAGAGTTGTATGTGTTTTAACTAAATGGTAAAGTTGCCAACTTTTGGCAACTTTGGTTGGCAACATTGATACATTGATACTCCAATAGGTGGGCAACCAAGAGTGTCATGCCACATAGGACTTGACAATCTCTTGGCAATCTCTTGGCAATCCCTTTTGGAGATACTCTAAGGGAAATCATGTACGTGATATGATGAGTACGTGTTCAACCAAGTTGTTGAATAATTCGTCATTTCTCTTGCTGACTATTGTATACTCGAAAATGTATCTATCTATACGTACTATTATATAAAAGCCCAAATATTAAAAATTTGGTCGGTTGGTCGGTCGGGGTTGATTTTACTTATTTACCCTTACTCAATTACAAATGAAATCCATCCTACTAATCAATTTCATTTTTTAGGTTAAACATTTCTATTTTTCAATAACTAAATAATTTTCTTTTTCAGATAAATATAATATCTTTTATATTTTATCTAACTAAAATTTATCCTTTATTAATCAATTTCCTTTTTCAGGTTAAACATATTACTACTTCTTTTTTAGAAAGCACTACGAGCAATTTTGTTTAATAAAATAGCATAATTATATATAATTACTATTAACTAATTAATTACCCTTTTCAGCCAAACCACGTTAACTTTTCTCTTTTCTTAAACTAAAATCTCTCTTTTTCTAATTATATCACGAGTTACCTTTTTCAACCAAAACACGTTACCTTCTTTCTTTTTTCTTACTAAAACCTCTCTTTTTGCAATTATATCACGGACGTGTCTATTTAATAAAAATAAAATAATAATATTATAATACTTATAATTAACCGATTACCTTTTTAGCTAAAACGTATCATCTTTCCTATTTTTTCTAATTAAATTCTCTTTTTTTTCTAGAAATATCACGGGTAACATTAATTTCTCATTTTCTGAAAACACTATGAGCAATTTTATTTAGTAAAATAACATAATTAAATTATAATTACTGTAAACTAATCAATTATCTTTTTTCACATAAATCATGTCACCTTTTTAATTTTCATGTTACCTTCCTATTTTCTCTAACTCAAACCTTTTTTTTTTCCAATTATATCACGGACAGTTCTATTTAATACAATAAACTAATAATATTATAATATTAATAATTAATCGATTGCCTGTTTCATCTAAAACGTATCATCTTTTCTATATTTTCTAACTAAAATCCATCTTTTATAGAAATATCATTAACAATATTAATTTCTCCTTTTCTAAAAACATTACGAGCAATTGTATTTAGTAAACTAACGTAATTAAATTATAATTACTATAACCTAATTAATTTTTTTTTTTGCTAAATACTATAACCTAATTAATTACCTTTTTTTACCTAGAACATGTTACCTTTTTAATTTTCTCTAACTAAATCCTCTCTTTTTCCAATCATATTACGGGCATTCTATTTAATAAAATAAAATAATAATTTTATAATTACTAACAATTGACCGATTACCTTTTTCAACTAAAATCCATCATCTTTTCTATATTTTCTAACTAAAATCTCTCCTTTTCTACAAATATCACATATAACATTTATATAATTATTATCAAATCATCTCATATAAAAATTTAAGCCTTCAAAATTTTTGTTTTAAAAAAAATAATTTAAATTAATGAAAAAGATTCATAAATATTAAAAAAAATCCGTGCATCGCACGAATTTTAAGCTAGTTTGATTAAAATACTAAAAAACATGTTTATAAAATGTCGAACCATCACTCTCATATCGAAACGTAAATAAGATAACTGCTGCAATATCAATTGCCTCTTTATTTCATGTATATATTTTTTCAAATTTTTTTTATTTTGTATGAAAATATAGATCCGATATTTTTATACAAGATAAAAAAATTGAAAAAAATATTATCTACAAATAACTCAATCGAACGCATTAAGAGGTGTATAAAAAAAGACTCATTTATTTTGAGACGGAGGAAATACGTCTCACTATCATGTTAAACTCTACGGGATCATGTAGTTGTTGGGTTCCGCCCCAAATTCCTAATTAAGTTAAGAATCCTATTATTAGTAGAATTTTAATTTGTGATAATTGAGATAATTCTTATTTTGATAGGAATATTAATTGTGGAAGAATTTCTATCCAATATAGGAAAAGATGATAATACTACGCCATAAGTGGGCTAATGAAATGTTTTTTAAAATCGTTACGTGAAATAGTGTTACAATAGGTAGTAAATTTTGACCTATTGTAACACCACTCAACTAGTGTTACATTAGTCGAGAACTTAGTGTTGCAGTAAGGGTGACCGTGTTGCATACATGTAACATCACAATAAAGTGTTACATTAGTTATTTTTTTTTTTTTTCATTTTTCAACTATTGTGGGCCCCAACAGCAGGACCAACAGGTTGACCCCACGAAAAAGTGGGCCCCACATGTGGGCCCCACAAAAAGTGTTATATTTGCTAATGCAAATTTTAAATTAAATTTTTCTTTAAATGATAAAGTATAATATACTACAAATTTATAAAAATGTTTTTATATTTTAACATGTAATTTATTTATATATTTATTCAATATTTTGAATTTTTATATTAATATTTATGTATTCATGATTTAATATTGAGTAATTTTTTAAATCATTTCGGGATTTTAGAGCCCCAATTTACATATTAATTGTGCCAAAAATTTTATTTAATTAAATTTTCAAAGTATTTGACAATTATATATTTACATACTTTATTAGTTTTAAATTATTTAACAATTTAAAAATAATTATTTTAATTATTTCTAAAAATAATAATAATTACTTATACTCATTTGACATTTTGGGTCTCTAATTAGAGTAATTAAGGGCTTAAAATGATACTTGGGGCATTTTATTTCCATAAATATAAATTGCTTCTGTAAATTTTCTTTTTCTTTTTATTTCTTTTTATTTCTTTTTAGTTTCTATTTTTCACAAACTCTCCCTACATCTTTTCTCTCGCAGTCTCTCTTCTCTTCCCCGTCGTTAGCCGCCAACATAGCCTGAGAACAACCGTCGTGAAGAATTGAAGCCTAATGCAGACGTTAGAACCACCAAAACACCGCACTCACTCTGATCTCTCTGATTCCATCGACGAAATCAACCTGAGGATAAAACTTTTGATTTTTCGAAATTAAAAATTTACTTTTAAGATCGATTTTGTTCGATTTTGCCATGTTCCAGTCTTTAATCGATAGTTATGAATGGTTTAAGGTGTAATTGGGCTTGTATGTGGATATTTTTGAGTGTTGAAATTTTTGTTCGTCGAAAAATTTCATGAATTGCCAGAAGTTTTACTCGTGAGCTTGTTTCGTAATTTCGATTATACGGTTAGATAAATCAGTTAAGGTTGTATAATACATGATTTTATCAGAATTTTCTGGAGTGATTCGTGAGTCACCGAATTTTGGTTGAACTTGCGAGATTTTGTTGATTTAGATTCGTATTGAGTTGGTTTTTACTTGTTTGATGTTTAATGATTGTTAAAAACATAGTAGGAGCTATAGTGCTTGAAACCGTACGTTTTGCTGGGTTTTTGGATGAGGATCGAGAGATTCCGGTGGCCGGAACGCCGACCAAAAACTGGGAAGCCCAGTTTTCCTGCGGGTCGTTCTTGGCGACCCGGAATGTTCTTAATAACCCGTTTTGTAACCCAAGGCTGACCCAACTTTGATTTTCTAAAGCCCTAACTTGTTTTCAAAAACTGTTTTTTGGAATAAATTTTATTAAAAAAAATTCAAAATTCATTTATAAATCCGAAGAACAAATCATTTTGATTAATTGATTAATTGATTTAATTATTTAGAAAATCAAATAAAATTTAATTAATTATAATTAGATTTATTTGATAATTAATTAATTTAATTATCAATTAATTTAATTGTTAATTGGTTAATTCGATTAATTAGTTATTAAATAATTTTGATTATTTTTAGTTGAACTTAATTTTTTTTAAATTTGATTAAATGCAATTAATCTTAATTAACGATCGAACCGTACGGATGTTAATAAACACTTATTTTAGTGTTGGAAAAATAATCAGGAAATAAAAAGTTCGGTTGTATGAGTTCTACATGTAAACGTAGTAAAGTGTTACTTCCTATAATGAGGCACGATCCAGATTCACTAACTTTAACAAAAACATAGTAAAAGTGTTGTTTCCCGTAACGGGGCACGTACAAGATTCACTGAATAAATTTTTTTGATGATTTCTTCGACGATCAAATCGTAGGGATGTTAATAAACACTCATTTTAGTGTTTGAAAAAAATAATCAAAAAATAAAATGGTCGGGTTGTACGAGATTTTAATAAAAACGTGGTAAAAGTGATGCTTTCTATAATGGGACACGATCCAGATTCACTGAATAATTTTTTTTGATAATTTCTTCGACGATCGAACCGTACGTATGTTAATAGACACTCATTTTAGTATTGGGGAAAAATAATCAAAAAATAAAAAGGTCGGGTTGTACGAGATTTTAACAGAAACGTGGTAAAAGTTATGCTTCCTATAATGGGACACTATCCAGATTCATTGAATAATTTTTTTTGATGATTTCTTCGACGATCGAACCGTACGGATGATAGTAAACACTCATTTTAGTGTTGGAAAAAAATAATCAAAAAATAAAAAGGTCAGGTTGTACGAGATTTTAACAAAAACGTGGTAAAAGTGATGATTCCTATAACGGGACACGATTCAGATTCACTGAATAATTTTTTTTGATGATTTCTTCGACGATCGAACCGTACGGATGTTAATAAACACTCATTTTAGTGTTGGGAAAAAATAATCAAAAAATAAAAAGGTTGGGTTGTACGAGATTTTAACAAAAACGTGGTAAAAGTGATGATTCCTATAATGGGACACGATCCAGATTCACTGAATAATTTTTTTTGATGATTTCTTCGATGATCGAACCGTACGGATGTTAATAAATACTCATTTTAGTGTTGGGAAAAAATAATCAGAAAATAAAAAGGTCGGGTTGTACGAGATTTTAACAAAACCGTGGTAAAAGTTATGCTTCCTATAATGGGACACGATCCAAATTCACTGAATAATATTTTTTGATGATTTCTTCGACGATCGAACCGTACGGATGTTAATAAACACTCATTTTAGTGCTGGAAAAAAATAATCAAAAAATAAAAAGGTCGAGTTGTACGAGATTTTAACAAAAACTTTGTAAAAGTGATGATTCCTATAACGGGACACGATCCAGATTCACTGCATAATTTTTTTTAATGATTTCTTCGACGATTGAACCGTAAGGATGTTCATAAACACTCATTTATTGTTGTGAAAAAATAATAAAAAATTAAAAGGTCGGGTTGTATGAGATTTTAACCAAAACGTAATAAATTAAAAAAATAAATTTTTAAAATTTTTAAAAAATTGTTATTTTTACCTTTCTTATCCCTAAAATATGATAAAAACATATAATAAGAATTTTAGTTTATTTTTTTTATAGAAATATATAAAGTATTATCTATTCATCATTTTTAGTTAATAAAATATAATTATAATAATTGAATTAAAAACTTGAAATAAAATTTAAATTAAAAGTTGAAAAATTGAAAGTAGCGGGTTTTTTTTGGGTGAAAAAACTTCCCCCCTAAATGAAAACTTTAACCTTAACTTCCCCCCCGAACGAAACTTGATGGACTTAAACTAACACAACACTCTCTCTAGTCTCTTTTCTTGATCTAAACGAATGGAAGAATTGAAGAAGGGCTTCAAATTAACATAACACTCTCTCTAGTCTCTCTCTCCCACGCAAGTCTCTCTCTCCCACACAACACTCTCTCTACTTTTTTTATTCTCGCTAATTAGGTATTCTTTCTTCGATTTCGTCTCAATTCCTCTTTATTTTCTCGTCTATTTAAGTTTAATTGTTATTTACTGCGTTAATTGAGGTTAATTTTTTGTTTTTTTTTTCAGTTTTAACGTTGAAAGCAGGTAGATCTAAAGCTGAATTAAGGTTTAATTGAGGTCTTGCTGGTTTATGGCTCGTGAAGATCACTTGCCTGAGTCTGCTGAAACACAACCTCTGAACCTCAACTTCAACCAAAGGAAAGAGAAAGAAGAGTAAGCATTTGTGTTAGTCGTCGCTTTTTTATAATCAAAATTATCCTATACTATGATTGTACGACATGTCTACATGTATTCTGTTTTCTCATCTCTGTATATTAATAATTAGATTTTATATCCACTTGGAATGCTTCGTATCAGCTTAAATTGATTAACTTGACCTCAAGTATGTGGTGTTTTTGATGTGTTTGCATTGAGTTTTACAGAAATAATAGCTGGAGGCATTGGTAGTGTGTAATGACATAATTGTGGCAGAATTTAGCTTGGGAGTAGGAGGTTAGAAGCAGGCCAGAGATATGTCAAGAAAAGAAGTATCAAGGAAATATAATAAAGGAGGGCTTGGAGTTTAAATAGCAAGAGTTGGAGGCTAATTTGATTAAAATTTGATTTTCCGGGTAGGTTGCGCAGTCTTCACTATTTTGGCCATATCTGGAGTTCTACAAGTCCGATTCTGACGATCTTACAACTCACACGAAGTAACGAAATTTTCTACAATCTTGGACAGAAGGTTTGGCACGCTACGGCGCGGTTTGGCGCACTACGGCGTGGGAGCTCACTGGAAAAAATCCTGTTTTGATCTGAAATTGTATTTTTGGAACGTTTCTTGGAGAAAAAGACTATTGCGGCTATATAAACACATCTAGGCATCAATAAAATCACGTTTTTATTCAGAGGGAGAAGAGAAAGACTTGGAGAAGGATTCCCAACGCTCGTGACAAGCAACGGAGATCTAGATCTACATCTTTCATCCATCGATTAGGCATTATTTTTGGATTTATTTTCTAAACCTTATTACTCTAGCACTATTATTTTTATTCAGACTTTGTTTATTACCATGGTTTCATCAGATCCCATGATGACGAGCCGTTCAATTATGAACTAATCGTTGTCATGAGATTCTAACGGATTTATTTATGTAGTTTAGTAGTTTAATTGCTTTAAAGATTTGTGTGTAGTGAATTATTGATATCCTTGTATGGTTGTGCTTATTCTTCTTGGATGCGTAGCTAACATCTAAGTTGTATTGTTAATCTCTATTGAAGTGACAGTGGATATTGAGATTTAGAACTTGCCATGCTAGCATAGGATTATGTATGTTTTGACATCATGATTTGTAGTGTAATTTTAACCATCTTATGTTGCCCTATGTGATCTCAATAGATAACTTGTGCTTAAACCGTTATGTTTTCAAATCTTATAGACATATAGGGTCTAAACATAATTGGTGTCTACCCATCTTCTATCTCTTTTGTGGATGTATGAGTAGTTTGGTATTCGTATACTGACAGGTAGCCTATACTTGTTTCGTGTTGTCCGATCAGATATCATAACCATCACATGCATTGATTAAATGCATCAACTCTAAGCAAAGTATTTAATGAAGTTAGGATCCCATGTTTTAATTCTCATAAGTAATTCAATTTCAATTCTCATTAGTTAAGTAATTCTTAGTTTTGTTAATTTGCTTCTTAGTTAATTTAGATAATAAAAAACCATCTTTGATTTTGTCTTAGCAGTGAATAATAATCATACATTGTTGCATAGGTGCATAAATCTGTATTGAACCTAAACCAGTCTCTATGGGAACGAATTTGGACTTAACCTTATATATTACTTGTGACCGCGTACGCTTGCGTGATATTGTGTAAAAAAGTTTTTGGCGCCGCTGTCGGGGACTCGGTGTTTGTTTTTATATAGTTTATGTGCTTGTCATCAATGGTCGTTAAAGTTCACTGACTCGGATTGTTTACTATGTAATCTTGTTTGTTCGGTGTGTTTTCAGGTACTTGAGCGTGTTTGCGAACACGTTCTCAATCTCGTAAACTAGAAGACGTGGATCTAGTAGCAGATAAAGTCGAAGGAGAACTTGAAGCTAATAAAGAGATGGGTGATCGAGTAGCAGCAGAGACTAAGGCTTTGAAGGACTATTCTCAGCCGAAGATCAATGACATCCAATCTAGAATTGTCAGGCCAGCCATTGCAGTTAACACTTTTGAAATCAAGCCTGACACTATTCAGATGGTACAGAATTTGGTTTAATTTGGGGGTGCTCCAACGGAAGATCCCAACATGCACATCCGAGACTTCATTGAGATCTTTGATACTTTCAAGACTAATGGTGTGTCGGAAGATGCTGTGAAATTGAGGCTTTTCCCATTCTCGTTGAGGGATAAAGCTAAGGGCTGGTTGCATTCTCTACCAGCAAGTTCTATTACAACATGGGAGGATCTTGCTAAAAAATTTCTCACTAAATTCTTCCCCATGGCTAAGACAGCAGCAATAAGGAACGCTCTTACTCAATTTGCACAGCAGTCGGAAGAATCATTATGTGAAGCTTGGGAGCGCTACAAGGAGATGCTTAGGAAGTGCCCACATCATGGTATGCCAGATTGGATGGTTATCAATTCTTTCTACAATGGGCTGGAAGCACAGACGAGACCTATGCTTGATGCAACATCAGGTAGAGCTTTGTGGGCAAAGAGCTACAAGGAGGCTTATGAGCTAATTGAGATGATGGCTGCAAATTATTATCAGAATCCAACTCAGAGACTATCTCAAGGAAAAGTAGCAGGAATTCTCGAAGTTGATGCAACTACAGCCATTGCAGCTCAGTTGAAGGCTTTGACGAAGAAGGTGGATTCTTTGACGAACTATGGAGTTCAGTAGGTGGCTAGTGTTTGTGAGCTATGTGCGGGCGCACATGAGACGAGTCAATGTGCCATATCTAGTGAGTCAACACAGTTTGTTAGAAATTTTCAGAGGGCCCAGCAACCAGTTCCAGCCCCCTATCATCCCAACAACAGAAATCATCCTAATTTCAGCTGGAGCAACAATCAAGGTGGTATGCAGCAACCTCAGCAGCCTTATCAACAGTTTCAGGGTCAGCAGTATGGAGCTAAGCCGTACAATCCTTCTGGTTATCAGTAGCAGTATGCTCCAAGGCAACAATTTCAGCCTCCGAGATTTCATCAATAGCCTCATGTAAGTGCGGGGCAGGTTTCTTCTGAAAAATTTGAATTGGAGGAGTTGAGGCTGATGTGCAAAAGCCAAGTAGTTTCTATCAAAACCTTAGAGAACCAGATTGTTCAACTTGCTAATGCCTTGCTGAATAGGCCACACGGGACTCTGCCTAGCGATACCACGCCAAATCCAAAGAGTGAGCGAAAGGAGACTTGCAATGCAGTAACTTTAAGAAGTGGTAAGGAGATTGAGGGGAACACAAAGAAAGCTGATGAAGAGGTTATAAAGGAATCTGAGTCTAATGAAGAGCCTCAAAAGTTGGTGCATGAAGAATCCATAATAGATGAACCCGTTAAAGCACCGACACCAGAAAAGCATGTCTATCCGCCTCTTCCATATCCTCGACGCTTGCATAAAAGTCAAGAAAAGCAATTTCAGAAATTTTCCACGTCTTCAAGAAATTGTCCATTAATATTCCTTTTGTTGAAGCATTAGAGCAGATGCCGAGTTATGTCAAGTTTATGAAGGACATTCTTTCGAGAAAGAAAAGTTTGGAAGAATTTGAAATAGTGGCATTGACTGAAGAATGTAGTGCTATTCTGCAGAAAAAGCTTCCTCGAAAGCTCAAGGATCCCGGAAGTTTCACTATCCCATGCACTATTGGTACACAAAATTTTGGGAGAGCCCTGTGTGATTTGGGAGCCAGCATTAATTTGATTCCTTTGTCTATTTTTATGAAGCTTGGAGTTGGAGAGGTAAAGCCTACTTCGGTAAAGTTACAACTTGCAGACAGAACATATATTTATCCCAGGGGAATAGTGGAAAATATTCTTGTGAAGGTTGATAAATTTATATTTCCTGCGGATTTCATTGTGCTTGATATGGAGGAAGACGAGGAAATTCCTCTTTTATTTGGAAGACCATTCTTAGCCACAGGAAGGACCCTTATTGATGTTGAGAAGGGAGAGCTAACTATGCGGGTGCAAGATGATCAAGTAAATTTTAATGTATTTTCTCCTATGAAGTTTTCAGATGATCAAGAAAGTTATTTTTGTGTGAGATCTCTTACTGATGAAATTGATACGCATACGCTTGAGCATGACACAAGTTGTTGTGGAATAAAAATCGGGTTATCGAATTGCGATTTGGGTGTGTGTGTATTTAATGCTAAGGGATGGTGAGCTTCGAGCTTTAATGGCTGTTTCCGTGTTCGAGACTAATCGGTCCTCACAGAGTGCCTACGTATCTCGTTATTGAGAATCAAGCCAAAAACGTAGTTCTAAGATGAGGGGTCTCGCCCTTTAAATAGGCTGCAGGAGCCTTAGAATCGCAGTAGGATTCGGATACTTGGTGGGCAAGCCACCGCCTTGAGGAAGTTTCTAGACTCCTTCCTTGTAGGAGTCTGTTTCCATATTGAATTAGGTACCTTGGAGGCTAAGTCTGGTAGGAATAGTATCCTTATCTGATTACTATTGCTGAGCTGTTTATTACCCTTAATATTAATTACGAAATTAATATTAAAATAGGGATTCTGACCTCATTAATGGGCCCCACGTTTGGACCATGCTGGGTCTAATTAATACCATATTGAATGTGTCTTTAGGGCTTATTTTCAGCCCATATCATTTGCCCCCCAACTTCTAGGAAAACTGATCAGATTTTCCTTGAAGTTTTAATGGCCTTTTCGAGACTTGGGTCAGGGTTTAATGCTTTTACGCGAGTATTAACCAATATCATCTTAATGTAAGGCGTGGAGCGACCGACGCATTTACAAAGACACTAACAGTCTTTAACGGCACTAAACAGCACTACTCGGCACTAAATAACGCTAATCAGCCTCAAACAACGTTCAAACAGTGTTAAACGGCATAAAACGACACTAACGGTGCTAATCGGCACTAAACGGTGCTTAATCGGCACTAATCGGTGCTAGTCAGCCTCAAACAACGTTCAAACAGTGTTAAACGATGTTAATCGGCATAAAACGACACTAACGACGCTAATCGGCACTAAACGGTGCTTAATCGGCACAAGTCAACCTCAAACAACGCTCAAACAGTGTTAAACGATGTTAAACGGCATAAAACGGCACTAACGGCGCTAATCGGCACTAAACGGCGCTAATCGGCACTAAACGGTGCTAATAGTGATCTTGAACATCAAGATGGAAAAACAAAAAATGTGAAATCCCGACTCGATCACCACTGTCAGTTGGCTGGGTCGAAAAATGCATACCGACAACCAATGTCGGTCGGCCGGGAGGTCACCGGTGTGCCGGTCGGCCGGTACCCGGTCGGCCAAAGTAAAAACTCGTACCGACGGTCGACGTCGGTCGGCCGAATTTTTTTTTTTTCGTCGAAGTAGAATATCGATCTCGAGAATCAACGTCAGTCGGCCGGGACGTCCCCGGGAGGCCGGGAGTCAGTCGGCCGGGACAAAAACGCATACTGACGGTCGACGTCGGTCGACCGATTTTTTTCTTTTTTTTTTTTGCGTCGAAGCAGAATATTGATATCGAGGATCAACGTCGGTCGGCCGGGACGTCCCCGGGAGGCCGGTCGGCCGGGAGTCAGTCGGCTGAAGCAAAATCGCATACCGACAGTCGACGTCGGTCGACCGAATTTTTTATTTTTGTCAATTGAAGCATAATATTGATACCGACAACCAATGTCGGTCGGCCGATGAGTCCCTGGGAGGCCGGTCGGCCGAGAGTCAATCGGCTGACCAAAAAACACGACTCGAAGGTCGATGTCGGTTGGCCCAAGGGTTCAATTTTGCCTCAGTCGGCTGTGCTTCAATCGGCCGGTGCCCTCGTGGGTGCTTTGTTCGGCCGGTTCATGGTCTGCGAGTTTTGATTTTCAATATCGACCTCGATCATCAATATTAACATTCGCACATCGACTTTCAAAAGGTAATCAACTAAGCCACACATGGCTTTTATCTAAGGTTTTACTTAAAACCTCGATCAGCATTATTAATCCCGTATTAGGACTAATTTCTTGATTATCCTCTCTTAAGCACGCTTAGCTTCCAAAGCTCAACTGACTGCTCTGGTGAAATGTCTTCTCGGATATTCATTTAAATTCCGGAATTTCATGAGTTGTAACGACTCTTTCAACCTATAACAGATAGTTTTTGCTCATTTTTCACATTTTATCGATACTTGACTTGTAAACGCGAACCAGGCTGCATTTCAACCTGAGGTAGCAGGTCATCCTTTTCTTATAAAAGAAGGCGAGTATCCTTCATTTTTATTCACTTCTTCATTTCTCAAACTTTTCTCAAGTCTTCAAGTTCTCTAGTTTTCAAACTTCCAAGTTCAAGCTTCAAGTTCAAGCTTCAAGTTCAGTATGGCCGACAAGCATGCATTTGCCCCCCAAATCTCCATGGAGGAAGCCTTTAGGAAGAGGAGCATGGCGAGAACCATGAAAGGTAAACTAAAACTCATGCCTCCTAAATATATTGAGCGTCGATTCGAGTCTACATTAGATTTGTTAAATACAATGGGAGAGTCATTCCCCAATAGTTCAGATTTAGATGCCTTTCACAGTCTTTGCAAGTTAAAGAGAAAAGATGTAGAGAAGAATGAAAGCACGTATGGTTTTCCAAGTGTGATCAAAGTTTGCCTTCCCAGCCCTGGGGATAGAACTTGCAATTGGCATCCTGAAAGGATCTGCGTTTACAAAGGCGCCTTAGAAGCGGGGTTGAGGTTCCCCGTCCATCCATTCATTATCATGTTCTTAGCGGAGCCGAAGATGATGACGATGAGGGCTCCGAAGAGGAGGGAGATGAAGAAGAGGGAGACGGAGAGGAGGAGGGAGAAAGACAAGAAGTGGTGGAGGAGTCCTCCGAGGAGTAGATGTGTTTGATCAAGGACCTTGCATGCCTTCACAGCTATATGTGGCTTTGTCTTTTTAGTTTTAAATCAAGGTCCTTCGGGACTTAACTTTTATTCGCGGTTTGTAATTTAAAACTTAGCCCTTCGGGGCACTTTATTTATGCATTTTTTTTCCTCATTCATATGTTCAATTATTTCCGGTACTTGATTTTTCTAAACTCACACTCAACAGGTTCTTGGTATATAATCAAAATTATAGAATGGAAGACAAACTTGCATTAATAAATCGAAGTGGGTTTAACCCTTACATATGTAACACTACTGTCCTACTCGGGGCACTAGGCCATGGAATGGTTTCATCGAACCTTATTTCTACTTCTCCTAATAAATAGATAGAAAGCTGAATCCGTACAATGATAGCTCACACATAATAAATCTTCAAGTTCAAAGCATGCCAAGTTCGTGGCACTTCGTTCCCATCTAATGTCTCCAACTTGTAGGATCCTCGTCCTAGTGTCTTCTTGACTCGATATGGCCCTTCCCTGTTAGGGGCTAACTTTCCTTTCTGTCCAACTCCTGAAGCTTCTATTTTCCTTAGAACCAAGTCGCCTTGTCGAAAGAACCTCTCCTTAACCTTTAAATTGTAGTAGAAAGATGCTTTCTTCTGATCCTCTGCATTCCTGGCATTTGCTTCATCCCTAACCTCATCAATTAGGTCAAGGGCGAGTCTCATGCCCTCTTCATTAACTTCTGGTTCATATGCTTCAACTCGAGGTGATGCATGAATAATCTCGAGGGGCACAACTGCCTCAGCCCCGTAAGCCAACAAGAACGGGGTTGCTCCAGTTGATACTTTACAGGTGGTACGATATGCCCATAGTATAGGCAATAGCTCATCCACCCAAGTGTTCCTAGAACGTTCGACCCTCTTCTTCAGTCAATCAAGGATGATTCGATTGGCGACCTCTGCCTGTCCATTTGCTTGCGGATGTGCTACTGAAGTAAAACGAAGCTCAATGGCATTTTCCTCGCAGTACTTCTTAAATTCTTCATTGTTAAACTGTGTCCCATTATCCATCACAAGGACTCGAGGGATCCCATATCTGCAAATGATGTTCTCCCAAAAGAACTGGGAAACTTGCTTGGTGGTTATTTTGGCCAAAGGCCTAGCCTCAATCCACTTAGTGAAGTAGTCGATGGCAATTATCAGAAACTTCCTTTGTGCTGAAGCTACGGGGAAAGGACCAAGTATATCCATTCCCCACATTGCGAATGGAATAGGGGAGCTAATCGACGTTAACATCTCAGGCGGCTGCCTTACTATCGGAGCGTGCTTCTGGCATCTATCGCACCGCTTGACATAGCTCTGTGCATCAGCCAACATCTCTGGCCAGTAGAATCCCAAACGAGTTATTTTGTGAGCTAGGGCTCTGCCCCCCAAGTGCTGCCCACAGATACCTTCATGAACTTCTTCCAAAGCTTCCCTTGCCTCTTGGGGCCTCAGACACTTCAAGTATGGGGTGACAAAAGACCTTTTGTAAAGGACATCTTCAATCAAGGCATATCTCAATGCTCTCACTGACAGCTTTCGTGCCTCCAAGGCATTGTTAGGGAGCCATCCGGTTTCGAGGTGAGCTTTGATAGGATCTATCCAACAGCTTCCTACATCAATTGGTGCCACCAATTTTGAGTTGATGGTCGGGGCCTTCAAGACCTGGAAGTAAACACTTCCTGCGTAATTTTCTATCTCAGAAGAAGCGAACTTGGACAGGGCATCGGCCTTAACGTTCTCCTCTCTCGGAAAATGTTCCACATAACACTCATCAAACTGAGTCATTACTGCCTTCACAACTCTCAAATACTTCGCCATTGTTTCATCCTTGGCCTCGAATTCACCATTTACTTGTGATATCACTAGCCTTGAATCCCCACATACTTTGAGATTTTTGACCCTCCTGATTCTGGCCAAGCCTAAACCGACTATCAAGGCTTCATACTCAGCTTCGTTGTTGGTTGTCAGAAAGTCCAACTTCAAAGCATACTCCACCATGAACCCATCGGGGCTTTGTAAAACCACACCTGCACCACTAGATTTTGTTTTTGATGCTCCATCAAAATAGAGCACCGAATACTCCTTCAAATCAGGCCTAAGCTCTTCATCTTAATCTTCTTTCCCAGGGGTAGTTATCATCTCCTGCCCCCCGACTTCTTGGTTGCTAATGGTGCATTCAACCATGAAGTCAGCCAATGCCTGAGCCTTAATGGCTGTTCGAGGTTTATACGTGATGTCAAATTCTCCAAGTTCAATCGCCCACTTGATTAGTCTTCCACTAGCCTTCGGGCTATGCAATATGTTCCTCAACTGTTGGTCCGTCATGACTTCAATCTTATGTGCCTGGAAGTACGGGGGTAGCTTCCTCGAGGCTATTATCAATGCCAAGGCGAACTTCTCAATAGGAGAGTAATTCAACTCAGCCCCGTGCAACACCTTGCTCACATAATAGATAGGTTTCTGGACCTTCTTCTTTTCTCGAATGAGAACGGCGCTCAACGCTTGCTCAGATACCGCCAGGTATAGATAAAGAGTCTCCTCGGGACTAGGTTTGGCCAGCAACGGGGCTTCAGCCATGTACTTCTTCAGTTGTTCAAAGGCCTCTTGGCTCTCAGGGGTCCATTCAAAATTTTTCACCTTCTTCAATGCTTGAAAGAAAGGCAAGCATTTATCACCAGACTTGGAGA
Organism: Saposhnikovia divaricata; assembly: GCA_036435485.1. Lineage (NCBI taxonomy): Eukaryota > Viridiplantae > Streptophyta > Magnoliopsida > Apiales > Apiaceae > Saposhnikovia > Saposhnikovia divaricata. The sequence goes on from CM071596.1 coordinate 91,854,674, forward strand.
TGAATCTTCCTAAAGCCGCTACCCGGCCTGTCAACTTCTGCACATCTCTTATAGAGCGTGGCGGTTCCATATCTAAGATCGCCTTGATCTTGTCAGGATTGGCCTCTATGCCTCTCTTTGAAACCATCAAACCTAAGAATTTTCCAGATCCAACACCAAAAGCACACTTGGCAGGATTCAACATCATTTTGTGGTGCCTCAGCACTTCGAATGCCTCTCTGAGGTGCTTAATGTGGTCTGCCTTGAACAGGCTCTTGACTAGCATGTCGTCAACATAGACCTCCATGGTTTTTCCAATCAGATGGGCGAATATTTTATTCACCAGTCGTTGGTATGTAGCTCCTGCATTCTTTAGACCAAAAGCCATAACAAGGTAGCAGAAAACACCAAAGTTAGTTATGAAAGATACCTTTGGGATGTCATCCTTGTGCATCTTAATCTGATTGTAGCCGCTGAACCCATCCATGAAGCTCAACATCTCATGTCCAGCTGTGGCGTCTATCAGTATGTCTATCCTCGGCAGGGGAAAACAATCCTTCAGACATGCATCATTCAAATCATTGAAGTCTATACACATCCTCCACTTCCCATTTGCTTTCTTGTCCATCACAGAGTTAGCCAACCATTCGGGAAACTGAATTTCTTCAACAAACCAAACCTCTAAGAGCCTATCAACTTCTTACTTTATGGCCTCTTGCCTTTCAGGTGCAAAGTTCCTCTTCTTCTGCTGTATTATCTTCCGATTAAGATCGACATTCAATCTGTGAGTTATGAGTTGTGGATCAATCCCTGGCATATCAGCTGCTGTCCAAGCAAACACATCACTATTTTCTTGTAAGAATGCTATCAACTTGCCCTTCAGGGGTTCCTTCAAAGAGGCTCCTATATAAGTTACTTTCTCAGGGTCACCTAGGTCCAGAGGAATGGGGATTAAGTGCTCTGCTGGCTTCCCTCGGTGTTCATCATCACCACGGACATCCATGTCTTCGATCGGAAGTACCTGCCCCCCGATTCCATCAGCTCTTAACACAGACACATAACAACTTCTTGCCATCTTATGATCACCCTTTTATTCTCCAACACCATTCCTGGTTGGAAAGTTAATTTTCATGTGATATGTGGAGGCAACAGCCTTGAATGCATGAAGTCTAGTCCTTCCCAGGATCGCGTTATAAGTCGAGGATGCCTTGATCACAAGGAAATTCAGCATCTGAGTAGCCTCTTTAGGTTCTTGTCCAATTGTCATGGGTAACTGAATAGTCCCTTCAACCTTGGACTCAACTCCATTAAATCCGTAGATCGGCATGTTGGTCGGGGTCAATTGAGAATCGGTGTACCCCATCTTCACAAACGCATCATGAAACAAGATATCAACAGAAGCTCCATTATCTATCAAGACTCATTTCACCTCCGAGTTTCCAATCACAGGAGTTATGACCAACGGGTCGTCATGGGGGAACTTTACCCCTTCGAGGTCTGAATCATCAAACCCAATGGCTACTTCAGTCCTAGCACGTTTTGGGGCTTCTCCCACGATGTGCATCACTTCTATGGCATACGCCTTTCGAGAGTTTCGAGTTGTACCGGCCGCTGTCGGCCCTCCCCAAATCATATTAATAACTGGCCCTCGGGGCTGTGGATCACGATCACGATCACGATCGTTATCCCTTCTGTCATTGTCTCTCTTGTCATAGTCCCTTCTTTTGGTTCCACGATCATCACTCTTCGTGAACTTGCTCAGCTTTCCTTTTCGGATCAAGAACTCAATCTCATCTTTCAACTGCCTACAATCATCTGTATCATGCCCCACGTCACGGTGGTGCCTACAGTATTGCTCCTTGTTTCTCTTCGCGGGATCACCCCTAAGTGGCTTCGGCCATCGAAAGTCTTTATCCTTCTCAATATCTAACAAGATTTGACTCCTAGGAGCGTTCGGCCTTGCATAATCAGAAAACCTCGGTCCCAAACTCTTCTTTCATGGTGACTCGGAATTCTTGCTAGTCTGGGGATACTTGTCCCTAGCGTCGTACTCTTGCTCTTGCTTTTGTTTCTTTGAGTCATTGGAACCCTTGCCATTGCCTCCTGCGGTTTCCTTCTTCATGCTGTCCTCGGCCTTGATATACTTGTCGGCCCTTCGTTGGAGCTCGGCCATGTTTTTAGGAGGATGTTTTGCCAAAGACCTTTTAAAGAAGTGATTAGTGGTTACATGTTCCAGGGCTACCATGGCCACCTTATTTTCCAGATCAGTGATATTCAGAGTCTCCTTGGTGAATCGCTTGAGGTAATCCCTCAAATTCTCATTCTTCTGCTGCACCACATACATGAGAGATGCAGAACTTTTTTCATGAACTCTCCCACTAATGAACTGGCTGACAAAGGCAGCGCTCAGCTCCTTAAAAGAGCCAATCGACTTTTCAGGTAGGCGACTATACCACCTTTGAGCCATGCCCGACAGGGTCTGAGGGAACGCCCTACACTTTAAGGCGTCGCTCACAGGCTGCAGCAGCAGTGCGTTTGAGAATGTCCTAACATGGTTTGTGGGGTCGCCCATTCCATCATAAGCCTTAATCATCGGCATCTTGAATTTCCTTGAGATGTGGGCATTCATCACCTCTTCAGTAAATGGAGGTGTGGGATCATCAGGATCCCCAAGTGGCATCAGATCCTTGGGCTTACTTCTGGGGGTCTCCACCCTTGTCGATTTTTAAGTTGGGGCATCGGCCCTTGGCTGTCTCCTTGAAGGCCTCTCCAGATTTATAATGGGAATCCTCCCTGTCACTGGAGGAGGTCGAATCAGACTTTGCCTTGCTTGCTCCCTAGCAATAGCATCCTTTATCCTTTGGATCTCAGCCTCATGAGCCTTAATCCTTTCCTCAGCCGTTTGTGGAGGCCCATCATAGATTCTTTGGGACCTCTTTCGAGGTTCTCTACTAGCACGTCGCCTCCTTGGGGCTTCTTCGCGATCATCATCATCATCCTCAGATGTCGAATCATCAGTATAGGGGCCGGAGTAGTCATCGTACTCCCGATCTCGGATCTGTAGGGCGTGACCGCTTGGTCCAGCTTCCTTTTGTTGAGGGGGATAATTAGGCAGCCCATACATCGGGCTGGTATTCAAGGGGAGATCCGTGGTGTGGATTTGTATTCCCGGGGGTAGCGTACGATCAACGTTATCAAAAAGGAGAAACCACTCTGGAGAGGGTTAGCTTCTTGGTTCTGATGGACAACCACGGGTAGAGTTCCCTCAACATGGGGAATCGTCCCTAGGGGTTGAGAGGCTAGAGGTTGAATGATCACCCCTGTTGATGGGGGTAATTGTCCTTCTTCAGTAGTGACAAGCGGATCAGAGGTGGCAGGTGGAGCAGAGCTAAGGGGTATGGCCTCTGTTGATGTTGTTCTTCGTGTTTGAACCATGGTTGATGTTGTTGTCCCACAGACGGCACCAAATGTTGTGGAATAAAAATTGGTTTATCGAATTGCGATTAGGGTTTGTGTGTATTTAATGCTAAGGGATGGTGAGCTCCGAGCTTTAATGGCTGTTTCCGTGTTCGAGACTAAGCGGTCCTCACAGAGTGCCTACGTATCTCGTTATTGAGAATCAAGCCAAAAACGTAGTTCTGAGATGAGGGGTCTGGCCCTTTAAATAGGCTGCAGGAGCCTTAGAATCGTATTATGATTCGGATACTTGGTGGGCAAGCCACCGCCTTGAGGAAGGTTCTAGACTCCTTCCTTGTAGGAGTCTGTTTCCATATTGAATTATGTACCTTGGAGGCTAAGTCTGGTAGGAATAGTATCCTTATCTGATTACTATTGCTGAGCTGTTTATTACCATTAATATTAATTACGAAATTAATATTAAAATAGGGATTCTGACCTCATTAATGGGCCCCACATTTGGACCATGCTGGGTCTAATTAATACCATATTGAATGTGTCTTTAGGGCTTATTTTCAGCCCATATCACTAGTGATTCCCCCGAGTTGTCTGTCCAAGAAGAAAAAGGTGATTTGAAATTGGATGCAGTACTTAGTGTTCCAAATTTTCCGAAGAACTCTGATTCAGTTAAGATGCTCGAGGACTTGGCTATTTCTGATTGGTAGGTCGACGTTGATTTGAGTGTGGTAATGATGAATAGAGGGTTGATTTAAGTACCTAGGAATTGACTTGCATGCTTCAGAAACAAAATTTTTACACAGTCTCATCGTTTGATTTTGGGCTAGGTTGAGGTCATGCTTGTTTGGTTGTTTTAGATTTAATCACTTGTTTATATTTAGAATTTTCGTTATTCCCTTGATGGCGTAGGAACACTAAAGAATAAGTTTGGGGAAAACCAGGGATTTCATGATAGTTGTTAATAATGGCTAGGCATCAAATGGCTAGTAGCCGCTCATATTTTATGAGTAGTCTAGGGTTGGATGAGAATACTCATTCCCGATTGCATTGAAAAAAAAGAAAAGAAAAAAAAGAGTCAAAAGAAAAAAAGAAAAAAAAAGTGTTATGTGAATTGTTTAAATTGTTAAATGCAGAATTAACCAGGGTGAGCTCTTTAATACTCGAGCAATTAAGTTCTAGGGGACTTTGTGCCTGGTGACCTAAGGCTTTTATAGTCTGAGATCCACTAACCTAACGCTCGCTACATGGGTATTATTGTATAAGCCTTTAGGGGTCTCATCCATTGCACGGTTAAATAACCATGCGTATTGTACATAGTTTTATGTGTCATAGTTTGTTTAGTAATAAAGCATGAATTCCTGGCTAACTTGAATGACGATGGAGGTGTTCCTAGGTTATTGATAAGTGGATTTTATATCCACTTATTATGCGCTAAATGGCCTAGATTGATGGTTTATCCTTAAGTTTGTTGTGTCTTTTAATTCATTTTTGTTGTGTTTCAGCATTTGTTGTGCAGAACTCGCAACTTTAGGTATCGTGGCGATAAAAGGCTAAAAATGGTGAAATTTTGCACCAATTCGGAATTAAGAATTGCCAAAAGAATTATCATAAAGAAATTCTGAGTGATATATTCTTAAAGCACAAATCCCGGTTGGAATTGATATATTTTCTGTTAAGCAAAAGGAATTCAGTTTCAGATCCTCAAGAGACCGTAATTTACACCTGGACGAGCAATGAGAAAATAGAATTATCACAAAAAGATGGAAAGTGATATATTCTTAAAGAGAAAATCCCGGTTGGAATTGATATATTTTTTTCCAAGCAAAAGGAGTCCGGTTTCTGACCCTCAAAATACTGCAGCTTAGGATTTAAGGAATTATTTATATTAATAAATATCTTATTTAATTAGAAGATTATATTTATAAATATCTAATAATATTAGATATTTATTTTTATAATTTTTAAATTAAATTAATTATTTATTAATTAAAGATTACAAGATTTGCGGGATAAAAACATTTTTTTTCGGACATCTTTGTAAGGACACCAAAGAAATGCAAGTTGTGGTGGCTAGTGTGTTGTCGGCCAAGGAAAATAAAAAAAAGAAAAGAAAAGGCAAGTAGCAAGAAAGGAAAACAAAGTGAAATGCTGCATGTTCATGAAGAAAGTGGCACGCGCGCACCAATCAAGTGGAACAGCCGCGCGTGGCTTGCACGTGCTGGCCCTGCGTCTGGATTTTAATTCTGCTGAGTGGAAGAACGGCTGAGTGCAGTTGGTACTCGGTAGTGGCTGTTTTGTTGCTACTTTCGGCTGATTAATTGTTGTATTTTATGTTATTTTTATTTCTTTTCAATTCTTTTTATTTTTATTATATTATTTTGTGTGCTAAATTTTTGCTATAAATAGGTGTAGATTCTAGACTTGAAAACACAACAATTTGGAGAGAAAAATCCTCTCTTGTTTTCTCTCTAATTCCTTTGTAATTTTAAGTTTCTTTTTTATACACTTTTAATTTTTGCAAATTTAGTGTAAGTGTTATTTTAGTTGAAGAATTTACGGGGATTATTTGGAATGCTCTTTTCTTTCATTGGAAGCTATTTCGGTTCTGCGTTCTAAACTCTTGCAATTTCATATTTAATTTATCGAAATTTTTAATTTAGTTATTATTATTATTATTATTATTATTATTATTATTATTATTATTATTATTATTATTATTATTATTATTATTATTATTGATATTATTATCATGTTTTCATTTAATCCCATGATGACGATTCGTTCAATTATGAACTAATCGCCGTCATGGGATTCTAATGGATTTATTTACGTAATTTAGCAATTCGATGCCTTAATAAATTGTATTATGATAAAAATTCAGATTGCCTAATATGGTTGCGCTTAATTTATTAGATGCGTAGCTAACGTCTAAATTATTAATTCCTAATGAATGCGAAAGTGGATTTAGGAATTTAGAATTTGCCATGTTAGCATAGGTTCGTAATTGTCATATACATTTACGATAAGTGATAGGATTTTTTTTTCACATCACCCTATGTAGTCATAATAAAGGAATTTATTCGTAAACCAATTATGTTTTCAAATCTTATAGACATATAGGGTCTAAACATAAAAGGTGTCCTCGCGACTTCTATCTTTTTAAGTGGATGTTCGTGTGGTTTGACATAAGTTAAGACTGAAAGGCGCTTATGTTATTTTCGTGTTCCCGACTAGCTTTCGTAAATTATCAAAATTACTTTGAAATTAAGGCATCAATTCTAAATGAAATAAATAATGAAATTAGAATCCCATGTTTTTCTCGCATATAAATTTTCATTTAATTAAATTAATTAGTTCGAATTATTTAATATTAGTAATTTAATTAATCAATTAGAAAAAATACAAAAATACCCCCCTTTTGATATTTATTCAAGCAGTTTGTTGTTTAATCATACGTCGTTGCTTAAATATTATTTCTGAACAAACACCAAGTCTCTGTGGGAACGAATTTATTATATTACTTGTGATCGCGTACACTTGCGCAGTTAGTTTTCGAACCAACAAGTTTTTGGCGCCGCTGCCGGGGACTTCGGTGTTATTTTCAGAAATTGTGTTTACATCAACGGAGGTTAAACTTAACTGACTTGAATTTTTTGTTTATTTTTTCTAAACGTCGTGTTTTCTCGCTCTGCCAGTATAAGGATCTTAAGTTGTTTATGCTAACACGTGCCCAAGCCCTTAAATCAAGAACCGTAATAATGCTGGAAGAAGAGTTAGACATGGCGGAAGATGTGCCCAAGACGTTGATGGACTATTCTCAACCAAAAATCAATGACATTCAGTCAAGCATAGTTAGGCCAGCCATTGCAGCCAACACATTTGAAATCAAACCTGGCACAATCCAGATGGTACAAAACTCTGTCCAGTTCGGGGGAACGCCAACGGAAGATCCAAATATGCATATCCGAAACTTCATAGAGATTTGTGACACATTCAAATTCAACAACGTGTCAGATGATGCTGTAAGGTTGAGACTCTTTCCATTTTCTCTGCGGGACAAAGCTAAAGGATGGTTGCACTCTCTCCCAGCTGGCTCGATAACAACATGGGAGGAACTCGCTCAAAAATTCCTCACTAAATTCTATCCCATGGCAAAAACAGCTGCCATTAGGAATGCTATTGCTCAGTTCACACAACAGGCGGGGGAATTTTTATGTGAAGCTTGGGAACGCTACAAGGAGATGCTAAGAAAATGCCCTCATCATGGCATGCCCAACTGGATGGTCATAAATTGTTTCTATAATGGATTGGGATGGCAATCAAGACCTATTGTGGATGCAGCTTCAGGAGGAGCATTATGGGCTAAAATTTATGAAGCTGCCTACGAGCTAATTGAAATGATGGCGGCTAATGAGTATCAGAATCCGACACAGAGGATGCCTCAACACAAGGTGGCAGGAATTCTCGAGGTTGATGCCGTCACATCCCTATCAGCTCAGCTTGAAGCGCTAAACATGAAGGTGGATTCTTTGACAAAGTATGGGGTACAACAAGTAGCAAGTGTTTGTGAGCTATGTGCCGGTAGACATGAAACGAATCAATGTGCAATTTCCAATGAATCAGTGCACTTTGTGAGCAATTTCCAAAAGCAACAGCATCCAGTCCCAAACACTTACCAACCCAACAACAGAAACCATCCTAACTTCAGCTGGAGCAAAAATAACAATGGGTTGCAACCACCACCACAGCCATATCAAGCCCAACCACCATATCAACCACAGCAATATCAGCAACAACCATACCATCAAACTCAAAATCAGCAATATGGGGCCCGACCATACAATCCCTCAGGACTACATCAACAGCAGGGGTATCAACTTCAGAATCAGTACCCCCCGAAACAATCTCAACCTCCCGGATTTAATCAGCAATATTATGCAGGTCCAGGTCAACAGTCTGCTGAGAAATCAGAATTGGAAGAACTCAGATTAATGTGTAAGAGACAGGCTGTATCTCTTAAAACTCTGGAAAACCAAATTGGCCAAATAGCAAGCGCCTTACTCAGCAGGCCACAAGGAGTTCTCCCTAGTGACACAGAAACAAACCCTGGAAAAAGGGATGGCAAAGAGCAAGTCAACGCTATCACTTTAAGATCGGGCAAAATCATAAAGGACCAAGAAGTTGAAAAGGTAATCGAACAACCAGAGGCACAGAGCAGCCACACCACTACGGAGGAACAAACGGAGATCTTGAAACCCAAAAATATCATCAGCAAACCGGAGGGTGTCAGCGCACCATCTGAGAAAGCATCCCAGGAGCATAAAACTGCAATCACTCAAATCTACCCCCCTCCACCATATCCGCAGAGACTCCAGAAGCAGAAATTGGATAAGCGGTTTGCAAAGTTTTTAGAGGTATTCAAGAAGCTACATATTAATATACCTTTTGCAGAAGCATTGGAACAGATGCCGAGTTATGCTAAGTTCATGAAGGGTATCCTATCAAGGAAGCTGAAATTTGAGGAATTGGAAACCGTTGCTTTAACAGAAGAGTGCAGTGCCATCCTCCAGCAGAAATTGCCCCCGAAACTCAAGGATCCTGGAAGCTTCACCATACCATGTACTATTGGCAATCTGTCCTTCGACAAATGCTTATGTGATTTGGGAGCTAGCATTAATTTGATGCCTTTGTCTGTTTTCAAGCAACTTGGTCTGCCTGATCCAAAACCTACCAATATCTCGTTGCAACTGGCTGATCGGTCAATCACTTATCCAAGGGGTATAATAGAGGATGTCTTGGTGAAGGTTGATAAACTCATATTTCCTGCCGATTTTGTGATACTAGATTTCAAGGAAGACAAGAAGATTCCCATAATTTTGGGAAGGCCTTTTCTAGCTACGGGTCGTACTTTGATTGATGTGCAAAAAGGAGAACTTACAATGAGGGTACAAGACCAGAATGTCACTTTTAATGTGTTCAAGGCCATGAAACTTCCGGCAGAAGATGAAGAGTGTTTCAGCGTGGAAATGGTTGATGCTGGCCAGACAGAGAAGTTTGATCAGTTGTTTAGTGGAAAATCGGACATGCACATGTTAGAGCATCACATCAGTGATTCCATTGACAGTTCTTCAATTCGAGATCTCTCGAATGTAAAGCCCGGAAAACTTCCACCGCGTTTGAGGTATGTCCTTTTGAATGATGAGTTAGTAATTTTTGAAGAAGGGCATGATAATGTGTTAAGAAGGTGGATAGTTGATGATGCGAAAGAAGAGAGTTCTGTTCAATCGGCTGAGAGGGATAAACACCTTAGAGGTGTGAGGAAGAAAAAGAAGGCAAAGAAGTCGACGAGTGGAAAACTCAAGGTGAAGAGTGAAAGAAGAGTTGTGTTGGGAGGAAGCAAACAAGATGTCAACGTTCGTATGAATGGTCTTTCTGTTGAGGACGGTTCGGTTATTCTCTTGAAACCACCGTGAGTTGAGGAAGTAACGTCCGGCTAGATGACGTTAATGACAGCGCTTCATGGGAGGCAACCCATAGGTTTGGTGTTTTTATGTGTGGGTTTGATTTTGTTCAGTATTATGTCAAGTTTGCAGGTCATTGGCGAGTTGCAGGAAATTGCTTCTTTCAAGGTAGACTAACCTCAGTTTGGAGCTCATACAGCATTTCCACCGCCTGATTCACCGCCCGAGGAAGGGGACGATGCCGACAGTTAGGGGAGTTCTCTTTTATCCTTTATCTATACCTTCAATGAGGACATTGAATATTTTAAGTTTGGGGGTGATTTAGGATATTTGATTAATCGAGTCATAGTATTGCATATAGTTTCATGTAGTTCATAATACACCATGCTAGTTTAATTTCATTTAATTCATAATTATAAAAAAAATAAAAAAAATAAAAAAATAAAAAATTCTTGATTAGTTGCATATCATATTTTCCTTGATCCCGTAGCGCTTGGTGGTTCCGTTTAGTAGTCAATGATGAGTTTGAGTGTGATAATGATGGATAGAGGGCTGATTTAAATACTTTTGAATTGACGTGCATGTTGCAGAAACACAATCTTACACAACTCATCGGTTGCTTTTGGGCTAGGTTAAGGTCATGCTTGTTTGGTTGTTGAAATTTAATCACCTGATTATATTTGGAATTTTCTTTATTCCCTTGATAGCGTAGAATCACTAAATATAAGTTTGGGGGAAACCAGGGTTCATGCTAGTTTGTGTGTAGTTGTTAATAATGGATAGGTGTCAATTGGCTAGTAGCCAGCTCATATTTATATGAGTAGTCTAGGGTTGGAATTGAGAATTCTCATTCCAGATTGCATTTGTGAAAAAAAAAAAAAAACAACAACAAGAAGAAAAGAAAAAAAAGGGAAAAGATAAGAAAAGAAAAAAGAGTGTTTATGAGAGTGTGAGTATGCAGAGTTGGCCAGGTTGAGCTCTTTAATACTCGAGCAATTAAGTTCTAGGGGACTCAAGCCTAGTGACCTAAGACTTTTCCGGTCTGGGATCCACTAACCTAACGCTCGCTACATGGGTATTATTGTATAAGCCTTTTGGGGTCTCATCCATTGCACGGTCAAATAAGCATGTGTGTTGTGTATAGTATTATGCGTCATAGTTGTTAATAAAGCATGAATTCCTGTCTAACTCAAATGATGATGGAGGTGTTTCTAGGTTATGAAGTGTCTAGCGTCCATTCTATTTATAAACTTGTGATTGTTTTGACGAAGAATATGTATGGTTTTGATCTAGTGCTAAGAGTAATTCTGATGAGCATTGCACACACGCACGTTTCTGTACTTGTACATGTTAATATGCGGGTATTTAGTCGATCTCTATTTGGAATCTTCACATTCTCTGAGTCACTCTGCTAAATTGGTTATTGCTTTGCCTATTGGATCCTTGCAACAGTTGCATTCATGCATTTAGAGGTAGTCGAGTCTGTTTTCGCTTGAGGACAAGCATCAGTTTAAGTTTGGGGGTGTGATAAGTGGATTTTATATCCACTTATTATGCGCTAAATGGCCTAGATTGATGGTTTATCCTTAAGTATGTTGTGTCTTTTAATTCATTTTTGTTGTGTTTCAGCATTTGTTGTGCAGAACTCGCAACTTTAGGTATCGTGGCGATAAAAGGCTACAAATGGTGAAATTTTGCACCAATTCGGAATTAAGAATTTCCAAAAGAATTATCATAAAGAAATTCTGAGTGATATATTCTTAAAGCACAAATCCCGGTTGGAATTGATATATTTTCTGTTAAGCAAAAAGAGTCCAGTTTCAGATCCTCAAGAGACCGTAATTTACACCTGGACGAGCAATGAGAAAATAGAATTATCACAAAAAGATGGAAAGTGATATATTCTTAAAGAGAAAATCCCGGTTGGAATTGATATATTTTTTTCCAAGCAAAAGGAGTCCGGTTTCTGACCCTCAAAATACTGCAGCTTAGGATTTAAGGAATTATTTATATTAATAAATATCTTATTTAATTAGAAGATTATATTTATAAATATCTAATAATATTAGATATTTATTTTTATAATTTTTAAATTAAATTAATTATTTATTAATTAAAGATTACAAGATTTGCGGGATAAAAACATTTTTTTTCGGACATATCTTTGTAAGGACACCAAAGAAATGCAAGTTGTGGTGGCTAGTGTGTTGTCGGCCAAGGAAAATAAAAAAAAGAAAAGAAAAGGGAAGTAGCAAGAAAGGAAAGCAAAGTGAAATGCTGCATGTTCATGAAGAAAGTGGCACGCGCGCACCAATCAAGTGGAACAGCCGCGCGTGGCTTGCACGCGCTGGCCCTGCGTCTGGATTTTAATTCTGCTGAGTGGAAGAACGGCTGAGTGCAGTTGGTACTCGGTAGTGGCTGTTTTGTTGCTACTTTCGGCTGATTAATTGTTGTATTTTATGTTATTTTTATTTCTTTTCAATTCTTTTTATTTTTATTTTATTATTTTGTGTGCTAAATTTTTGCTATAAATAGGTGTAGATTCTAGACTTGAAAACACAACAATTTGGAGAGAAAAATCCTCTCTCGTTTTCTCTCTAATTCCTTTGTAATTTTAAGTTTCTTTTTTATACACCTTTAATTTTTGCAAATTTAGTGTAAGTGTTATTTTGGTTGAAGAATTTACGGGGATTATTTGGAATGCTCTTTTCTTTCATTGGAAGCTATTTCGGTTCTGCGTTCTAAACTCTTGCAATTTCATATTTAATTTATCGAAATTTTTAATTTAGTTATTATTATTATTATTATTATTATTATTATTATCATTATTATTATTATTATTATTATTATTATTATTATTATTATTATTATTATTATTATTATTATTATTGATATTATTATCATGTTTTCATTTAATCCCATGATGACGATTCGTTCAATTATGAACTAATCGCCGTCATGGGATTCTAATGGATTTATTTACGTAATTTAGCAATTCGATGCCTTAATAAATTGTATTATGATAAAAATTCAGATTGCCTAATATGGTTGCGCTTAATTTATTAGATGCGTAGCTAACGTCTAAATTATTAATTCCTAATGAATGCGAAAGTGGATTTAGGAATTTAGAATTTGCCATGTTAGCATAGGTTCGTAATTGTCATATACATTTACGATAAGTGATAGGATTTTTTTTTCACATCACCCTATGTAGTCATAATAAAGGAATTTATTCGTAAACCAATTATGTTTTCAAATCTTATAGACATATAGGGTCTAAACATAAAAGGTGTCCTCGCGACTTCTATCTTTTTAAGTGGATGTTCGTGTGGTTTGACATAAGTTAAGACTGAAAGGCGCTTATGTTATTTTCGTGTTCCCGACTAGCTTTCGTAAATTATCAAAATTACTTTGAAATTAAGGCATCAATTCTAAATGAAATAAATAATGAAATTAGAATCCCATGTTTTTCTTGCATATAAATTTTCATTTAATTAAATTAATTAGTTCGAATTATTTAATATTACTAATTTAATTAATCAATTAGAAAAAATACAAAAATACCCCCTTTTGATATTTATTCAAGCAGTTTGTTGTTTAATAATACGTCGTTGCTTAAATATTATTTCTGAACAAACACCAAGTCTCTGTGGGAACGAATTTATTATATTACTTGTGACCGCGTACACTTGCGCAGTTAGTTTTCGAACAAACAGTTATGAAGTGTTTACCATTCATTCTGTTTATAAACATGTGATTGTCTAGTGTTAGGACTATATCTGATGAGCATCGCAAACACCTACATTTCTGTTCATGTATTGTTAGTATACGGGGACTTAGTAGAGCTCTGTTTTGACGTATTGCATTTCTTTGACATATTTGCTTGTTGATTGGTTTTGGTTAGTCTAAGGGGATCGTTGCATTTTCATATTAGTTGCATTCATGCATTGCATTTGTAGGTGTCGAGTCTGTTTATGCTTGAGGACAAGCATCGGTTTAAGTTTGGGGGTGTGATAAGTGGATTTTATATCCACTTGGAATCCTTCGTATCGGTTTAAATTGATTAACTTGACCTCAAGTATGTGGTGTTTTTGATATGTTTGCATTGAGTTTTGAAGAAATAATAGCTGGAGGCATTGGTAGTGTGTAATGACATAATTGTGGTGAAATTTAGCTCGGGAGTAGGAGGCTAGAAGCAGGCCAGAGATACGTCAAGAAAAGAAGTAACAAGGAAATATAATAAAGGAGGGCTTGGAGTTTAAATAGCAAGAGTTGGAGGCTAATTTGATTAAAATTCGATTTTCTGGGTAGGTTGCGCCGTCTTCATAATTTTGGCCATATCGGGAGTTCTACAAGTCCGATTCTGACGATCTTACAGCTCACGCGAAGACAACAAAATTTTCTACAATCTTGGACAGAAGGTTTGGCACGCTACAGCGTGGGAGCTCGCTGGAAAAAATCATGTTTTGATCTGAAATTTTATTTTTGGAACGTTTCTTGGAGAAAAAGAGTCCCGTGGCTATATAAACACATCTAGGCATCAAGAAAATCGCGTTTTTATTCAGAGGGAGAAGGGAGAGACTTGGAGAAGGATTCCTAATGCTCGTGACAAGCAACAGAGATCTATCTACATCTTTTCATCCCTCGATTAGGCGTTATTTTTGGATTTGTTTTCTAAACCTTATTACTGTAGCACTATTATTTTTATTCAGACTTTGTTTATTACCATGGTTTCATCATATCCCATGATGACGAGCCGTTCAATTATGAACTAATCGTTGTCATGAGATTCTAACGGATTTATTTATGTAGTTTAGTAGTTTAATTGCTTTAAAGATTTGTGTGTGGTGAATTATTGATATCCTTGTATGGTTGTGCTTATTCTTCTTGGATGCATAGCTAACATCTAAGTTGTATTGTTAATCTCTATTGAAGCGACAGTGGATATTGAGATTTAGAACTTGCCATGCTAGCATAGGATTATGTATGTTTTGAAATCATGATTTGTAGCGTAATTTTAACCATCTTATGCTGCATTATGTGATCTCAATGGATAACTTGTGCTTAAACCATTTTGTTTTCAAATCTTATAGACATATAGGGTCTAACATAATTGGTGTTTACCCATCTTCTATCTCTTTTGTGGATGTATGAGTAGTTTGGTATTCGTATACTGACAGGTAGCCTATACTTGTTTTGTGTTGTCCGATCAGATATCTTAACCATCACATGCATTGATTAAAGGCATCAACTCTAAGCGAAGTATTTAATGAAGTTAGGATCCCATGTTTTAATTCTCATAAGTAATTCGATTTCAATTCTCATTAGTTAAGTAATCTTAGTTTTGTTAATTTGCTTCTTAGTTAATTTAGATATTCAAAAACCATCTTTGATATTGTCTTAGCAGTGAATAATAATCATATATTGTTGCATAGATGCATAAATCTGTATTGAACCTAAACCAGTCTCTGTGGGAACGAATTTGGACTTAACCTTATATATTACTTGTGACCGCGTACGCTTGCGTGATATTGTGTGAACATATATTGTTTGATAAAATGCCTCACTGAATAATATTTAATGTTATGGATGATGTTCATCAAAATTGCGTCCAACCCTGTTTTTCCCGGGTGAGTTTACTAGTCCAACTTCATTTGGAAAAAGATTGGAAGGGGATAAAGTCAAAAGAAAATGGTAATAGGTGTAAGTTTGGTAGTGTAACATTGCAACTATCTTATGTAGCAACAGTTATCTTACCATATGTGATTGATTTTCACATGTTTTGTGAATTAGAGTGTGAGGTGAGAGAGAAACCAACTTTAGATACATGGATGCAAGGTGGGCTAGATTACACAATGCTGTAGTACTTAAACATTGATGGAATCTGTACAGTTGGTAGTGTCCTTGGTCAGAGTATTACACTCGATTACTATGTCCGCCAGATATATCTAGTTCTTTTGCAGTTTGATATTCTGCTTTATCACAATTGGCTTTAGTTGCAACAAATCTCTATCATCTTTTAGGTTGATTTGATGGTTGCCGAATTTACTGATATCAATTGTGGTATGGAGAAAGTGGAACCTTCGCAATGGAGAAAAAAAAAATTGTTTCAGCTAGTGGGAAAAGCAAACTCAAATATGGCCGATGTAATTCTTAAGCTGGGCCTTTTTTAAACTTTTGTTGTTATTTTTCAGAAGACAATGTTGAGTTTTTTGTTTTGTTTGTAAACACTTTTTTGTGGTGAAACAAAATTTATGGGTATGATAGCTAATTTAACAATCAGCTACTTCCAATCTTATACTAGTTGGGACTTAACACAAATAAATAAGCATAACATGTACAAGTATATACGGAGCAATATACCAGAAGCGAAAAAAGACACTAGCCTTAGAGCTGACGTGAAGTTGTTATTATTATCCAGATCAGACATTGCTTGGAAAGATGCTAAATATGCTGAGATTTGGGAATATCTCAGATACGAGTTTGAATTAACTCAGAGATTTTCTAGTCTTGATTTTAAACTGAAATTTGTAGAGGTATGTTTTATTTAGAGTGTAATTGTACTTGAAACTGTTGTTAATTGTTTGATTGTTACCGTGAAATTATAATTTTCTTTTGTTGCAGCATGATATTCATTTTCTTCAAGAAAGTCTTCAGAACAGAAAATCAGATTCTCTGGAGTGGCTCATTATCATACTGATTGGGATTGAAATCTCATATCTATTTATGATATTGCCTAGAGTCCGTATTGTAGGAATCCTTGTTTCTTTTTTGACCCCTGCTCCTAAATTTAGATAACAAGTGAGTTTTAAGAAAATGGTAATAGGTGTAAGTTTGGTAGTGTAAGTTTAGATAACAAAGAGTGGTTTGTCTCTGCAGCATTGCAACTATTTTATGTAGCAACAGTTCACTTCCTACATTACATACAGTGACAAAAACATGCACCATGACAGGTATTTACAGGCATGACAGGTAGTTCCCATTGTTTCATTTGCGTTAGTTGATGTGTGAGTAATTTTACTATCTATTCTGTATTAAGTATACAATAACATGGTAAGATATAACTTTCCTGCCACTACATATGCTTTCAAAGTTTATAGACCGTAAACATATGCAATCATAAAAATCATTTCCTTTTGTCACGAGTGTACATCGTTTTTGATGCAGTAATGTTGTCATGTTCATCTATGTGACAGATGTCGACACTCAAAGGTTCCAAACTTTAAAACTACTTTAACTTACCATTTATATATAGATGACTGATTAATAATTTAATTTTGTTATTCCAGGAATAAAATCACATGCCTTGCACGGTCGGCTGGAGAACTTCCTAGTAGATTTCTGATTGTTGGATCGTTACTTGGATTGAGAATTGAGTATGGTTAAAGCATCATGTGATTCAGATATTCAATAGTTATTAAGCTAATCCAGGAAGATATTGATATTCAATAGTAGATATTGATATTAAGGAGAACTTGTAATTGTATATTTTGGTTTGAATGTTGGTGTTTGGTGTAGTTTGGAGTGGTTGAAGGAGGCATTATTATGGTTGAATTTGGTTTGAATGTTGGTTTAGACATGTAATGGATGAATTTGGGTTGTACATGTAATGGTTATTAATGGGAATGTTGCATATATAAAGCAGCTATTTCAAATTTTTTGTATTCTAGTGTTACATTTGCCTATTGTAGTGTTGCACATGCATGTCCATCTAATGTTACACTTGCCTATTGTAGTGTTACATTATATTCTTATTTAGCGTTACGCTAGACAGTTACAGTGTTGCAATAGAGATTAGGCCCCCCCCACATGCCACGTGTCAGTGGGCCCCCCACATGCCACGTGTCAGGTGGGCCCCACACATGCTGTAATAACCCGAATTTTCGGTAGAATTAAAACTTTTCTTAAATGAAGTGCATCAGTGAATAGTGATTTTGGTGGATGAATAGTGATTTTGAGGGTTAAGAAATTTTTCATGCCACCTATGTACGAGACGTAGTGTGGATGTTCCGAAGTCATATTAGTGACCTGCGAAGTAAATAAGGATCGGAATTCAGAAATTCTAATTTCTATTTTGGTGTAATATTTGACCGGGCAGTGAATTATATATTAGAATTATCAAGAAATGAGATATTAAATTTGAGGAAGTGAGGATTTATTATTTTTGAATTTTAGTATATTTGATTTGAGAATTTAGAACGAAAACTACTAAGATAGTGAAACGAACGTTCTAGAAATCGCTGAGACTTTATAACGAGATTAAGCGATCAAGCGAACGAATCATGGGTTGAGGATAATAAATATCAGAAGTCCAAGGGAGGATATATTATGAGAGGGAAAGAGGATTGAGAATATAATCCTAGAGCAAAGAGAATGCAAACTAGTTTGATAACGCTTGAAAAACCGGGAGAGCAAATCCTGAGATAAATAGAATATACCAGGAATATTGGATTTTATAATTGTTTGAGGATTAGAAATACACCAACACCTTAAAATACAATGTGGGAAAGGATAATATGTATCCAAGAGGTTTACAGAGGAGAAACCACTGAGACGATCACAGAAAACTTTCGATGAATCAAACGACGAGAGAACTTGCATAAAGCCCATTCGAAAGCCCTAAGGCCCTATAAACAAGCCCATGCTTGGCCCAAGCTCTTCAAGGAGGTGAATTTACAAGTTAATTAAGTGAATGGCTCATGGAATTATGAAGGGGCAAGGCTAGAAGAGCAATAAGAACCAAGGGGCAAGGGTATACTAGACATTGAACAACAAAGTGGAGTAATGTGCTTAATGATCAACATATGGCTTAGTATCATTGGTGGAGTTCAAACACAATTCAGTAAGAGATAAGGGCTGATGTTAAAGTGATAGAAACAAGTCACACAAGTCATTATCCAAGAAGAAAAGCAAAAGAAAACAAAGAAAACATCAATATCTCCAAACTGTCCAGCAGAACCAACCCTCAAAGAAAAATTTATATCTCCATTTCTATCCATGATAAAATCACCAAATTTTAGCCACAACCTCTCCACTCTATGGGCAATATTCGCTCAAAATTTCATGGCATTCTAATGAGTGTAGCCTAGTTAGATCTCCTCCCCAAGTTGAAGAAGCAAATTGTCCAGGTGCTTGACAGTTTCTGGGATGATTTTCAATCGGACTTATCTCCTTCATTACTCAATGGAATTTGGTATTATTTAGCTTTTTGGAAATCTGGTTAGATGCTCTACAACTCTCCTTTAGAAGTCCTGATCAGAAAACCTCGGTAAGGCCCTCGTTTTGCATGATCTTTCCACTGAGTTATAGCAGATCCGAAAATCACTTAGAATGTTCTTGATGTTTCTTGCTAGTTTAAGGTTGTAAGGAGTTCTAAGGACTAGATCAAGGCTTGTTAGACTCATATACTCACCAAGGAAGGTATAACTCTCTTGAAACCCTAGATATTGTTTTGAGTTTTAAGCATGCTCTTGGTGTTCTAAGATTAGTTGTGATATTAGTGTACTATAAGCATGATTATGTAGTGATTAATTGATTTAAGAGATGTGATGATAATGATTGGTAAAGTAGATGATCTTGGACAGTTTGGAATGAATAATATGTGTATAAGTTGTATAGATGCCCGGTGTGGCTTGGTTGTGATGGATTGATTTTTGGAACGTTCAATTTATAGCCGTTATAATGCCGAAATTTTGTTAATCATTGAAAACCGTGCATCAAAGTAGGTCTAATGATCAAAACTGGCTTAGTATCTAACATACCCTTGTAGACCTTGAGTCGTAGATCATTTTGGAAAAAGAATCGAATCAAACGGAATTACGGTTTAGGATTTATGGCCGATTTACTAAAAGTAGTTCGAAACCGTAAACGAAAGTTCGAAACTGAAATTGAACCCACGTAAGTTATGAAAGTTAGTGACGAATCATGGTAATTAAATATTAGAGGTCATAAGGAAGATGTGAAAGAAAACCACATGTCGATCGGATCGTTTTTCGATTTTATAAAAATGTTCGAGTCAAGGTTAAATATGAACGAACCCCTAAAACGAATACTTGGTTTAACTTTGGAAAAACCACTTAGAAAACGGGCGATAAAACTCGAGCTAAAATCTTGGTTCAAAAGCGATCGACCCTAGAACTTATATGACTTAAGTATATATCAAGTGTAACGATGAGCCGTAATAATGAACAAATGTCGGGTCGAATCGAGGTTAATAAGAGTACACGAAAAGGGTGCATAACGAGATACTTCAAAAATCGTGTTTAGACTTAAGTTAAGTTATACGTAGCTTTTTAAAAAGAAAAGTGTTATGTTATTAATCTCTAATATTCTGATTGTTTATAGATCACCGAGCAGACCCAAAGCACACTACCTCTACCCACACCCGACTACCAGGCAAGTTTCAAATCCTTTTAAGGCTGTTTTTGTGAATATATATATATATATATATATATATATATATATATATATATATATATATATATATGCTTTCTGTTATACAAATGCCATGTCATGCATGCCTACTTCCAAGTTATATTGTTATACTTGTTCCATGATTATGGTTGGTTTATAGACTAGATGGGATATATCAGTTATAAGCCGGTTATTGCTAGTCCCTTAGAGAAGGGCATATATATCGTATTCGTTGAATATAGACCGGGAGGCAGTACTTCTTGATATATCGTAACTACTTTCGAGGGAAAATATTTAAGTAAATATTTTCCATTATTTACGTGATGAATAATATTTTGAATATTCGTTCGAGAGTATTTAATTAGCGATCATTACTTCAATTATTTATTTAAACGTTATCTATTCAATGAATATTATTTTTCAATATTCAGCTAAAGTCAATTCATTTATCGAATATTATTTCGAATATTTTCTTAAAGCTTGGACTACTAAATGAATATTATTTTAAATATTCGTCTGAAGTTCTATTTATTTATCAAATATTATTTCAAATATTCCTTTCAAGTCTTAATATTAAATGAATATTATTTTGAATATCTTTTAAGTATTCATTTATTTAATAAATATTTTCTCTTTATTCATTCTAAGAGTTATCCTGAGAAATACTTCGATTAAAATATTCTTTCATACTTTTAAATATTCTTGAAATATTTCTGATTCGATAAATATTCTTTGAATTAATTCAACGCCTTGAAACAACTTCAATATTATTTATTCCTCTTCAAATGTTGTCTTCGACTTTCAATACTCTGAAATCTCTTCGGAGCCGTATTATTATTATATTATATCAAAAAGGTTCTCAGATTTCATTCTTCATTGAGTCTATCTTCCAAATATAAGGGAACCTTACTTGAGGGATGCCATTTATCTTGTTGACTTCCCGGTCATAAATCTTTTGAAACTATTCTTTTACCTCGCAACTTGGTTGCTGTTTATTTATCAAATCCTATGTACCTTCTCATCATTTGAGGGGTAAGAATGTTGGAACAAGTTGGTATCCATTAACAAGCAGTAGCTTGGGAACTATTGGTGAGTTTTCCTTTCCAACTAGATACGACTACTTTGTGGAGTCTTATAAACAAGTATTACACTTGGGGAAAGGGGTACGAACTTTATGTTTCAGAGTTATGGATGTTATACGAACTAGGAGCCGCGTAAGTGGCCGAGTGGCGCCGGTCCTGCAATGGCCCAACCGTTGGCCGGGGGGTTCCAGAGGGCGGTTGACAAGTAAATCCATCGGTGCTTCCTTCTACATGTAGAGAACAAATGATGGGGAGCATAACATGCGACTGATCATCGTAAAATGTCATTGAATCTGGAATTGCAATATTTTTCTGCAAGTTCCTCTGTTATGATAAATAATGCTATCTTGCTTATCTTTGACATAGCAGATATTTCCATAGAAGTATATTTTTGAGTTACCTTGTAACTTCATCTTTCATATTATACTGGCATTATGTTCGTTAAATGCATGGCATATGGTTTCAAAATACTTTTGAACTGTTATATATATTGTTGTTCAGTTATATTATTGTTGGTGGGCTATTGTTCACCCTTGCTTTATCTATTATATCACAACAACAGCTAGATCTGATGGTCGCATAAGGCGCAATTGGTGCAAGCAATTGATAGCAGTCTGAGGATTAACCGCTGAGATCATAGCTGCCACTGCTGAGTAAGAAGCTATTGGCAGGTTGGATGTTAGCCTTCGAGTAGCTAATGTATGTATTTATTTGGCATTTGTAAATGGATGGCAAAGAGCATGTTATAGTTAATGAAAATTCTTTGGGTTGTATAAACTCAAACTTGTGATTAATAATATTGAAGGTTACTCTGATTTCATCTCTGGGACTATAACGGGTGAGTTGTTGTTTTGGGTCACAAGGTTGTAATTTCATATATATTGGTGGCCACGCCCGTCGTCGACGCGCCAAATTGAAAATAAATGTTTATGCTCTACTATGTTCGCACTTAACTACAAATGTAGCAAATGTGGCAAGTAGGGATCGAACCCAAGGGAATAGCGTTCAATACTAGAGTAATGTAAAATGGTGGGGGGGGGGTTTTAGTTTGTTGAGGTATTTTAACAAACACCTTGCCTACAAGAAATAACTTGCTAGAGAAATATAACTAAGTAAATTGTAATCTCCCAAATTTTCCAACACAACAAGGCTCAATTAACAAATTAGCAAGAAAAGAGATATTTGACCCAAGGATTATGGATATTCAAATACTTCACCCAAACACATATGAGCAAGATATAATCAACTCTACCTAACCAAGATAATTGGTGAATCACACAATCACTTAATTCTCTTCTATAAACAATAATTTAGTGAAGCACATAAATTAGTTCTCTTGATTATAGCAACCAATAATGAAGCACTACTAGTTTAACCAAATCAAGGAATCAAACAAAGAGAGGCTAGGAGAAACCCAAGGATAAGGAGCTCAACCTAAGTATTTGCACTTGAATTTTGTGGATTTAGGTACACTAAATCTTGTGCTACTATAATGAATGAACTAACGATTACGTATTAGAACAAACAATTAGCAATTGAAGATACAAGAAGAGTAAGGTGAAGCAACTTACAAATCTTCAAGCAAAATCATAAGCAATACAACACAAACATTCAAGATAGAGTGAAATAGATCTTACTTCAATTAAATTGGGTTTAGTACAAGAGCTCCTTCATTGAGCCAAATGTATGAAGTTAGTTACTCATAATCAGTGCTAGATTATGAGTAATTAATGTTTTCTTAACTCCTACTGTAAGAACCCTAATTTTTGGTAATATTTCCTTTTATTTAATATCTTGTGACATTATCATTATGGAACCTTTCTAGTCATCCCTGTTGATTAATAGAAATGATTGTCTGAGAAACTGCGTTGTGCATTTATTATGTAAGATAAAAGAAAGATTGTGAAGGCAGGAGTCTTATTGTTAGTAATACTTATAAAACTTGGGATTTGAGAATGGTTAGAGTATTAAAGGATTTATTAAGAATTGTGACGAGGAATTATGGACATTCGAGGAATTTACACAATAAGTACTTAAGGAATTATATGGGAAATCTCTACGCGACGAAATATTATTACAAGAGAATAATTAAGATACGATACGAATTAAAGATTTAATTATAAGCATTGGTGGAGGAATAATAATACAAGGAGTAGTATTGCATGCAAGCCCATGCAACCAAGTAGTTAGAAATCAAACAAGTTAGTTGGCCATTGGAAGATGAATAGTATCTAGTTGGTTACTTTTTCAAAAAGGGGGACACATAGTACAAGAGCCCATGCTTGCTAGTACACTACCTATGCTTACATGTGATATGTATCACCCAACCTAAATGACCTAACACCAATTATTCACCCAAGACAAACACAAACACAAAACACAAACTTTCTCTCCCCCCCCTTGAAGCTTGCTCTCGGCCTAAGCAAAAGAAGAAGAAGAAAATTTCTTCTTCTCCCCTCTCCCATCGCTCATAAATCTTGCCATAATTCCTAGGTCATCTACATCATATATACAAGGTATGCTAGCAATTTCACTCCATTTTATCCACCCAATTTCAAGTTACAAATTATTCAAGCTTTGGTAAATAGTAACCAAGTTTGTTTTTCCTTTAGATCTTGCATTGTAAGTGTTGTAGGAGGCCATCTAAGGTGTTTTTGAGTTGTGTAAAGATTATCCAAGGCCTCTAGGAGCTCAAGAAGGTATAAAAATCTCAAACCCCCTTGGTTATGTATTGTTTATATAGTATGATAGTAGATCCATGTGTTTTAGAACTAATCTTGGTTGTATATGTATTGGATAGCATGGATCTTGAGTTTTGATGTTGAGATTGTGACTTTTATGACTATGGTTAATAGATATATCTCCATGAGTGTTATGAACCATGATCTAAGTGTATTAGGTGTTGATTATGTGATGGAAGTATGAAAAATGGTTGATCTAAGTAGTTTGAGCTTGCTGAGTTTTGTCCAGGTACTTTGATCTGTATTGTAGCACGATTTGGAACCCCCAAATGATGTCCCATGATGTCCTACCTTATATTGTTGGAAAGATAATTGAATGTAGTTTCTGTAAATGTAAGGTTCATAGCTAGGTGATGTGTAGATTTTTAGTTATGGCCGGAGGAGTGAATTGTGTTTCTGGACTATGGACTGCATTAAGTGACCTCCTTGTGAACCTTGTTTAAACACCTTAAAATATATGTGGGATCATGGAAAAATTTGAGGATGTAGGTAATGCAGTGGTGAAGACCACCCAAAAAGAATTTGATTAAAATATGAATTTTTGGACTTTATAAAAATGCTAGAGTAAAATTCGCGCAATGGAAAAAGTCGATTAGTGAAACATGATTCTAGGGTTAGTGGTTATGATTCGAACGTGGTAACTAAATTAAGTCGAGTAATTGACGAGCGTAATCGAGTGATGACATGGACCTATAGTGGGGCTAGAGAGTCATAAGACGAAGTCGTTAAGTTAATTTCGTACCCCCTTAAAACCCCGTAATTAAAGGGATATTGTTAAGACACTAACGAACGATTATTGTTTATGTATAGATTGTTCGAATCCGCACGCTCGACCACCCCAACCAAACCAAGGCAAGTTTACTTTTCAAAACTTATCCATATACAAGGACTTTTACTGTTGTGTTTTTAGTTTTCAAATGATATCAAATGCTATGTTTATCGAAGTATTGATGCAATTGAGATTGAACAAGTACATGTATGCTTTTACCCCTTGAACTTAGCTTGAAATGTTTTCTTCGGACAACGACTCTAGCAATAGAGGTCGTAGCGGTCCGTATATACTATTGACCGGGGAGCGGTATATTATTATATCGTATCTAGATTGCAAAAACCCGAAGGGTCATTCGGGTGGTATCGTATATTCGAATAACTATTGTTATATCTTTGTAAATACTCGAAACCCTATCTTGGATTAAAAGTTTATTTTATCGAATAATTATTTTATTAATTATTAATATTAAATCTTAAAATATTATTTATTAATTATTGTTCATTCCTTAAAGACAAAGTTAATCCAAGATACTCTTTAATACTTCAAACTCGAACTCATTTGAACTCAAAACATTTTCGAAAACCCCCGGTCAGATTCTGCTTCTTGTATGATTTCAAGAATCATCGGTCGACTGATGTCGGACCTCAATTACTCTGTTTTCAATCAAAATCAAGTTTTAAAAGAAAAAGAAAAAGGGACTCTGGCAGGTGTGGGAGCCGTTGACGAACGATTCCCGGGATGTGTAAGCGGCCGTGAGCCAGGCGGTCCATCACTTATTATTCCGGCCCAGGTGTTGCCGAAGGATGATTACGGATGTAGTTTTCATCGAGGGTGATTACGGATGTAGTTTTCACCCGAGGGATAGTTACGGATGTAGTTTCTATCCTTCTACCGGTAGAGAAGACCCGCGGATGATTGGACTTGGATGTGGCGACTGATCATCGTCAATCCTTGTCAGGTTTTGTGTTTTCTTTAAGTCCCATTCCTCCATTTTGGAAAAATGCTTTGACACTGCTTCTCAGGCTTTTGTGCCAAGTTGCTGATAATGTTCTATTTTGATGAGAAAGATGTTGATTCAATGCAGTATCTAGAACTGCAAGTTTATTTTGAAAACAAGGGCACATATTGTTGCACCTTCGAGATTTATCAACTATGACAAGTGATTTTATAACTGATTGAAACAAACAAGTATATCAACTGCCAATCATATGAAATGTTATATTGCTTACCCTATACATATATTTCTTGCTGAGCTATAGTTGCTCACTCTTGCTTGTTTTCAAATTTTACAAACACAATAGCTAAGCGAAATGGCAAGACCCAGGCGGACTGTTCGAAAGCAGGTGACTAGACCCGAGCCACCACTTGAGATTCCACCGGTAGGCCCATTAGCCAGATTGGTTGGCAGCTTTTGCTAGTACGTTTTATTTATCAGCATGACCTGTGCAAGGCAGTGTATCGTAACAAACTTTCAAGCCGCCAACTTCGCTTCATATCGAAGTGTTGCTGGTAGTATAAATACTATTTAATTCGGTCTGTAATAACTCTGATAACTTTATTACTGTTTAATCAATGTGTGACGTTTCTGAGGCTCTAACCTGTGTGTGTGAGTGTGGTGTGAGTTTATTGTGGGGTCGATAGCTGTGTTATATATATTATGTGCAAGAACAGGTATGTTACTAATGGAAAATGGACCGTGAGCGCCTAGATCTCCGACCCCGGATCTGGGGGTGTCACAGAAATGGTATCAGAGCGAGGTTACAGTTCTCAGAAACGATAGTAATTTAAGAAAGCAACCCTAATAATAATAACAATAACGATAACCTTAATAACAACCTTAATAATACTTAGAACTCTCATCGAGTTGTAGTCGGGTTATCGGATATAGCCCTGACTTTAAGGCCCGTGAGGGAACTACTCCTAAACCCTTTTTTTATGGTTAGTGACCCACCTTATTTCCCTTGTGTAGATGGAGGAGATACCAGACCCTGAGGCTTTCGAGAGAGAGCATGATGAGGCCCTGATGCGAGAGACCGAGGATCCTGAGGAGGATATGGGTGCTGACTCCGAGCTTGGCCCCTGGATTACACTGATAGAGAGTACTGATGATGAGGATCCCGTTGAGGAGCCCTTTGAGCATGAGCCCGAGCCAGAGCCTGTTACCCCATCTCCTGTAGCTACTGATGAGGAGAGTGTGAGATCCGGCGAGAGTCGTGTTGTGTCACCCCCACCTTCTCCACAGACATCTAGCCCTGTTTCATCGGACGGTGACTCTGAGGATGACACTTCTGGCGAGGAGGAGCTTGACCCTACCCCTGCTACTGCTCCTGCTCCTGCTGCTGCACCTACGCCTGTTCCTGTCATACCACCTCCACCGGCGGACCTACCCCCAGTGTCGGGTACTGAGCATGCTTACGTGGTACAGTTCCTCACCCGAGACTTACTATCTGCAGAGGCCCGACTTAACGAGGCGAGGCGGGCACTAGTGGAGGAGCGCGAGGCGTGCTTGAGGATCCAGGCCGAGATGAGGACCACTGTTGCTAGGAGGACTAGGGCTCGACTCCACAGGATTGAGATGAGGAGTCGCGATAGGATTCTTGGTTTAGGGATCCGCGGGGGCGGAGTGATCCAGGCTAGGGATGCTAGGCGTGTTTTGCGTCGTGCATTTACCCGAGTGAGGACCTTGCTCCGTCGCGGCGCGGCCCCGTGATGCGTTACTGATAACTCAGTCCCCTAGGTTCAGATGACATTAGTGTGTCGATTTTGCGGGATAGTTGACTTGTGCAGTGGTATCCTTTCTGACCAGTGGATGAGTAGACTGACCTACAGATATGTAGATGTGACTTCGGGTAGTATGTATGGATGTAGCCCTACTTTTGTGTAGCCTGACTATTCGGATGATGTATTTGTATTTGTTCCACTTTTGCTAGACTTTGACATCGGAACTATGTATTTGGCTCTAACATCCAAACTTTGTGATAACCCTTGTACCGTACTTATTTAGTTTCAGTTTCCTTAATATTGCCTCAACTGCTTTACTTTCCGATGCCATGCTTTACTGTTTTGATATACAACTGTGATTATACAATTGCTACAAGCCACAAATACAACCATACTGTTTCAAATTTACGATATGCGATTTCAAATTGTTTTCTACAATTTCAAAAAAAAAAATGTTCCTACAATCTTTAAAAATAAATTTTTCAAAAAAAAAAAAAATTGTTTTGAAATTTTGAAAAATATTTTTTTGAGGTTTCGAAATTTTGAAAACTCTTGTAAATGTTTTCGCAGCCCAAAGGGATTTTTCCCCAAAAATGTTTGACATTTTATCTCCAACATCGGATTATTAAAACTTTTGCACTTCCACCCTTATGAGGAGGAACGATACGCTCCTGACCCGTGCAAACGCTGTCAGGTAATTGGAAAACCCTAACCCCTTTCTTGTCTTATTATCAGAATAATGCCACCCAGAAGAATGAACACTCGAGCTCACCCGATCAGTTCTGAGGGCCAGGGTAGCCACCATGGAGCCGGAGGCCACCAGAACCATGAAGGGGAGAATGCCAACCTGAGTGAGAATGAGGGCAACGATCATAACTTGTTTGATGACTCTGAGTATGAAGAAGAAGAAGCTGGTGATGATACCCGAGAGGTAGAACATCCTAGGGGAGGCCCTATGGAACAGTTCATGGAGTTACTTAGGCAGAACTTGGACCGTCCCCCAGTTCAGCAACCACCCCAGAATGCTAATGCTAATGCTTTCCGGAACTTCAAATCCCTGAAACCCCCAGAATTTAAAGGAACTGCCGACCCTGTCGAGGCAAGGGCCTGGCTGAAGGAAATGGAAAAATCTTTCGAGATACTAGGTGTCGCTGAGGAGCAGAAGACTGTTTTCGCCACGTACCTTCTGAAGGGTGAGGCGAACTATTGGTGGGAAGCTAAGAAGAATTTGGAAGGAAGAGGTGTGGTCACCTGGGAGAGATTTAGCGACCTGTTCTTAGAGAAGTACTTTCCTAGGTTCATGGAGACACAAATGGAGCTGAAGTTTTTGGAGCTGAAGCAAGGAAACATGACGGTGGCCGAGTATGAGGCCAAATTCACTGAGCTGTCGAGGTTTGTGCCGGAATATGTGAACTCTGAGGCAAAGAGGGCCCGAAGGTTTCAATTAGGGCTAAAACAATGGATTCAGAATCGTGTGGCGGTTCTTGAGCTGACAGACTATGCCACCCTGGTACAGAAAGCGTCAATTATTGAGGCTGGGAGTGAACAAATGCAGAAAGAGAGGGAAGGAAAGAAGAGGAAGTTGGATAGTCGAAAGGGAAACTCTGCTGGTGGGAGCTTTCCGAGCAAATTTAAGCGAGGAACGATGTCCCAACCCAGCGGGAACTTTGGAACCAAGAGAGCTGAAAGTTGGAGTGTGGGCCAGGGCGGCCGACCACAGGGATCGTCTTACTCTACCCCATCCCGAGCCCAACCCCTAGAATGTAATAAATGTGGAAGGAAACATGCGGGCGTGTGTAACTTGCAAGATGTGAAATGCTTCAAGTGTGCGCTGACAGGGCATTATGCTAACGCCTGTCGCGGAACTAGTAACAACCCGAGTGTCGGAGGTAATTGCTTCAAGTGTGGGAAACCAGGGCACCGAATGAGGGAATGTATGTCCTCTGGGCCAGCTGCATCGAGAGTGAGTGGAACTGCTTCTAACAAGGCCCCTACTGCAAGAACTTTTAACATGACGGTGCAGGATGCCGTGAGGAACACGGATGTGATTGCAGGTACCCTACTACTCAACTCAGTTAAAGCAAATGTTTTATTTGATTCGGGAGCTACCAAGTCCTTCATATCTCTAGATTTTGTATGTCAGTTAGGCCTTAAGACTGAACCATTGAAAGACAGATTGCAAATAGAGATAGCTAATCATGAAATTATTTCCGTTAGCCAAGTATGTCCAGGTTGCGACCTAGAAATAGAAGGGCGACACTTTCGGGTAGACTTAATACCTTTTAAACTAGGGGAGTTTGACGTAATAGTAGGTATGGATTGGTTAACAACCCACGGAGCCCAGATTGATTGTGTCAAGAAGAAAGTAAGTTTGAGACTGCCAGGGGACGAAGAAGTAGTGTTTAGTGGGAAACGGCAAAGCCAAAAGTTCCTGACTATGATTCAAGCTAAGAAGTTGTTACGTAAAGGATGCGAAGCCTATTTAGCCTATGTGAAGGATACCAAGAAAGAGGCACCAAACCTGCAGGAAATACCTGTCGTTAATGAGTTCGCGGACGTATTTCCGGACGATCTTCCCGGACTACCACCCGATAGGGACATCGAGTTTGCTATAGACTTAGTTCCGGGTACGGCCCCAATTTCGAAAGCCCCATATCGGCTAGCCCCAGTGGAGATGAAAGAGCTAGCCACTCAGTTACAAGAGTTGTTGGATAAAGGGATGATAAGACCTAGTGTGTCACCGTGGGGAGCCCCGGTGTTATTCGTGAAAAAGAAGGACGGCAGCATGAGATTATGTATAGATTACCGGGAGTTGAACAAGGTGACTATAAAGAATAAGTATCCCTTGCCCAGGATAGATGACCTGTTTGACCAATTGAAAGATGCAGTTTATTTCTCTAAGATTGATTTGCGGACCGGGTACCACCAGTTAAAGATTAAACTAGAAGATATACCAAAGACAGCCTTTCGCACCCGGTATGGACACTATGAGTTCCTAGTGATGTCATTTGGGTTAACGAATGCCCCTGCAGCTTTCATAGACTTAATGAATCGAGTCTTCAAGAAATACTTGGACAAGTGTGTTATAGTCTTCATCGATGACATCTTGATTTATTCCAAGACGAAGGAGGAGCATGCAGAGCACTTGAGGATTGTATTTGGAGCATTGAGAGAAGAAAAGCTGTACGCTAAGTTCTCGAAGTGCGAATTTTGGTTAAAGGAAGTTCAGTTTTTAGGGCATGTGATTAGCGAACAAGGCATTCTAGTGGACCCAGCCAAAATAGAGGCTGTGTCAAATTGGGAGAGACCAACCACTCCGACAGAGGTGAGAAGTTTTATAGGGTTGGCTGGCTACTATAGGAGATTTGTTCAAGACTTTGCATAGATAGCAGCCCCTTTGACCCGACTAACGCGCAAGACCGAGAAGTTTGCGTGGACTGAAAAATGTGAAGAGAGCTTCCAAGAGTTGAAAAAGAGATTGGTGACAGCACCAGTACTAGCCCTACCTGATGATAAGGGAGATTTTGTGATTTATAGCGACGCATTCCATAAAGGTTTAGGGTGTGTGCTTATGCAGCACGGTAAGGTGATTGCTTATGCATCCAGACAACTTAAGGAGTATGAGATAAGATACCCCACCCATGATTTGGAATTAGCAGCAATATTTTTTGCTTTGAAGATCTGGAGACATTATCTTTACGGAGAAAAGCGTGAAATCTACACGGATCACAAGAGCTTAAAGTACATATTCACTCAGAAAGAGTTAAACATGAGGCAGAGGAGATGGTTAGAGCTAATCAAAGATTATGATTGTGAGATTCATTATCACCCAGGGAAGGCCAATGTGGTGGCCGATGCACTTAGCCGAAAGGAGAAGCTTAAGATGATAACGTCAGTGGACGAATTGATCAACGACCTTGAGAAACTGGAGATTGAAGTGAGGTTACCAGGAATTGGACAAGAGAGTCTAATGGAAATAAAAGTCCAACCACCGTTATTGGAAAAGATTAAGTTGTGCCAGGAAAAGAAGATGGAAGAAGAAAAGAATTCGATGGAGAAAGTTTTGACTGGCGAAGAAATTAAGTGTGAGAAGGACGGGAATGGAATTATGAGGTACACATCTAGGATATGGATCCCGAACGTTCAAGAATTAAAAGACGAGATTTTGCAAGAGGCTCATAGTTCAAGGTACTCAATTCACCCTGGAGGCACTAAGATGTATAGAGATCTGAGAGAGTACTATTGGTGGCCAAATATAAAGAAGGACGTGGCAGAGTGGGTAAGTAAATGCTTGACATGTCAAAGAGTGAAGGCCGAACACCAGAGGCCCAGTGGATTGTTGCAACCCTTAGATATACCCGAGTGGAAGTGGGAGCAGATTGCGATGGACTTTGTGGTCGGATTACCAAGGACCAAGACTAATCATGACGCCATTTGGGTAATTATCGATAGGTTGACCAAGTCAGCACATTTTCTTCCAATCAACGAGAGATATACTGTCGACAAGCTTGAAGATATTTACTTGAAGGAGATTGTGGTTAGACATGGGGTTCCTGTGAGCATTGTATCAGATAGAGACCCAAGATTCAACTCCAGGTTCTGGAGAAGTTTTCAGGATTGCGTGGGGACCAAGTTAAACATGAGTACTGCATACCATCCCCAAACAGACGGACAGAGTGAGAGAACCATCCAGACCATCGAGGACATGTTGAGGGTATGTGCCATTGATTTTAAGGGAAGTTGGGATGACCACTTGTCGTTGATCGAATTTTCCTACAACAACAGTTACCATGCGAGTATAGGCATGCCCCCATATGAAGCTTTATACGGACGAAGATGTCGGTCTCCCTTGTGTTGGGAAGAAGTTGGAGAGCGGAAGATTTTAGGGCCTGAACTGGTCCAACAGACAAGAGAAACTATCGAGCTCATAAGAGGACGGCTGGTAGCGGCCCAGGACAGACAGAAGAAGTATGCGGACCAGACCCGCAAGGACAAAGAGTATGAGGTAGGAGAGTTTGTGATGTTGAAGGTATCGCCGTGGAAAGGATTGATGAGATTTAGTAAGAAGGGAAAACTAAGCCCGAGATTTATTGGACCTTTTGAGATCCTGAAACGAGTTGGAAAGTTAGCCTATGAATTGGCTTTACCCCCGAGCTTACAACAAGTACATAATGTGTTCCATGTGTCCATGCTACGACCATACCATACCGACTTCCGACATGTGATAGAACATGATCAAGTGGATCTGCAACCAGACTTAACATATGTCGAGCAACCCGTAGAGATCATGGATAGAAAAGAACAGGTGCTGAGGAACAAAGTTGTAAAGTTAGTGAGAGTTTTGTGGAGGAATCAGAATGTCGAAGAATCAACATGGGAACTAGAGAGCACGATGCGTGAAAAGCACCCCCAACTGTTTTCAACCTGATTCCGGGACGGAATCCTTTTAAGGAGGGGAGGCTGTAAGAACCCTAATTTTTGGTAATATTTCCTTTTATTTAATATCTTGTGACATTATCATTATGGAACCTTTCTAGTCATCCCTGTTGATTAATAGAATTGATTGTCTGAGAAACTGCGTTGTGCATTTATTATGTAAGATAAAAGGAAGATTGTGAAGGCAGGAGTCTTATTGTTAGTAATACTTATAAAACTTGGGATTTGAGAATGGTTAGAGTATTAAAGGATTTATTAAGAATTGTGACGAGGAATTATGGACATTCGAGGAATTTACACAATAAGTACTTAAGGAATTATAGGGGAAATCTCTACGCGACGAAATATTATTACAAGAGAATAATTAAGATACGATACGAATTAAAGATTTAATTATAAGCATTGGTGGAGGAATAATAATACAAGGAGTAGTATTGCATGCAAGCCCATGCAACCAAGTAGTTAGAAATCAAACAAGTTAGTTGGCCATTGGAAGATGAATAGTATCTAGTTGGTTACTTTTTCAAAAAGGGGGACACATAGTACAAGAGCCCATGCTTGCTAGTACACTACCTATGCTTACATGTGATATGTATCACCCAACCTAAATGACCTAACACCAATTATTCACCCAAGACAAACACAAACACAAAACACAAACTTTCTCTCCCCCCCTTGAAGCTTGCTCTCGGCCTAAGCAAAAGAAGAAGAAGAAAATTTCTTCTTCTCCCCTCTCCCATCACTCATAAATCTTGCCATAATTCCTAGGTCATCTACATCATATATACAAGGTATACTAGCAATTTCACTCCATTTTATCCACCTAATTTCAAGTTACAAATTATTCAAGCTTTGGTAAATAGTAACCAAGTTTGTTTTTCCTTCAGATCTTGCATTGTAAGTGTTGTAGGAGGCCATCTAAGGTGTTTTTGAGTTGTGTAAAGATTATCCAAGGCCTCTAGGAGCTCAAGAAGGTATAAAAATCTCAAACCCCCTTGGTTATGTATTGTTTATATAGTATGATAGTAGATCCATGTGTTTTAGAACTAATCTTGGTTGTATATGTATTGGATAGCATGGATCTTGAGTTTTGATGTTGAGATTGTGACTTTTATGACTATGGTTAATAGATATATCTCCATGAGTGTTATGAACCATGATCTAAGTGTATTAGGTGTTGATTATGTGATGGAAGTATGAAAAATGGTTGATCTAAGTAGTTTGAGATTGCTGAGTTTTGTCCAGGAACTTTGATCTGTATTGTAGCACGATTTTGAACCCCCAAATGACGTTCCCTGATGTCCTACCTTATATTGTTGGAAAGATAATTGAATGTAGTTTCTGGAAATGTAAGGTTCATAGCTAGGTAATGTGTAGATTTTTAGTTATGGCCGGAGGAGTGAATTGTGTTTCTGGACTAAGGACTGCATTAAGTGACCCCCTTGTGAACCTTGTTTAAACACCTTAAAATATATGTGGGATCATGGAAAAATTTGAGGATGTAGGTAATGCAGCGGTGAAGACCACCCAAAAAGAATTTGATTAAAATATGTATTTTTGGATTTTATAAAAATGCTAGAGTAAAATTCGCGCAATGGAAAAAGTCGATTAGTGAAACATGATTCTAGGGTTAGTGGTTATGATTCGAACGTGGTAACTAAATTAAGTCGAGTAAGTGACAAGCGTAAGCGAGTGATGACATGGACCTATAGTGGGGCTAGAGAGTCATAAGACGAAGTTGTTAAGTTAATTTCGTACCCCCTTAAAACCCCGTAATTAAAGGGATATTGTTAAGACACTAACGAACGATTATTGTTTATGTATAGATTGTTCGAATCCGCACGCTCGACCACCCCAACCAAACCAAGGCAAGTTTACTTTTCAAAACTTATCCATATACAAGGACTTTTAATGTTGTGTTTGTAGTTTTCAAATGATATCAAATGCTATGTTTATCGAAGTATTGATGCAATTGAGATTGAACAAGTACATGTATGCTTTTACCCCTTGAACTTAGCTTGAAATGTTTTCTTCGGACAACGACTCTAGCAATAGAGGTTGTAGCGGTCCGTATATACTATTGACCGGGGAGCGGTATATTCGGGTGGTATCGTATATTCGAATAACTATTGTTATATCTTTGTAAATACTCGAAACCCTATCTTGGATTAAAAGTTTATTTTATCGAATAATTATTTTATTAATTATTAATATTAAATCTTAAAATATTATTTTTTAATTATTGTTCATTCCTTAAAGACAAAGTTAATCCAAGATACTCTTTAATACTTCAAACTCGAACTCATTTGAACTCAAAACATTTTCGAAAACCCCCGGTCAGATTCTGCTTCTTGTATGATTTCAAGAATCATCGGTCGACTGATGTCGGACCTCAATTACTCTATTTTCAATCAAAATCAAGTTTTAAAAGAAAAAGAAAAAGGGACTCTGGCAGGTGTGGGAACCGTTGACGAACGATTCCCGGGATGTGTAAGCGGCCGTGAGCCAGGCGGTCCATCACTTATTATTCCGGCCCAGGTGTTGCCGAAGGATGATTACGGATGTAGTTTTCATCGAGGGTGATTACGGATGTAGTTTTAACCCGAGGGATAGTTACGGATGTAGTTTCTATCCTTCTACCGGTAGAGAAGACCCGCGGATGATTGGACTTGGATGTGGCGACTGATCATCGTCAATCCTTGTCAGGTTTTGTGTTTTCTTTAAGTCTCATTCCTCCATTTTGGAAAAATGCTTTGACACTGCTTCTTAGGCTTTTGTGCCAAGTTGCTGATAGTGTTCAATTTGATGAGAAAGATGTTGATTCAATGCAGTATCTAGAACTGCAAGTTTATTTTGAAAACAAGGGCACATATTGTTGCACCTTCGAGATTTATCAACTATGACAAGTGATTTTATAACTGATTGAAACAAACAAGTATATCAACTGCCAATCATATGAAATGTTATATTGCTTACCTTATACATATATTTCTTGCTGAGCTATAGTTACTCACTCTTGCTTGTTTTCAAATTTTACAAACACAACAGCTAAGCGAAATGGCAAGACCCAGGCAGACTGTTCGAAAGCAGGTGACTAGACCCGAGCCACCACTTGAGATTCCACCGGTAGGCCCATTAGCCGGATTGGTTGGCAGCTTTTGCTAGTACGTTTCATTTATCAGCATGACCTGTGCAAGGCAGTGTATCGTAACAAACTTTCAAGCCGCCAACTTCGCTTCATATCGAAGTGTTGCTGGTAGCATAAATACTATTTAATTCGGTCTGTAATAACTCTGATAACTTTATTACTGTTTAATCAATGTGTGACGTTTCTGAGGCTCTAACCTGTGTGTGTGAGTGTGGTGTGAGTTTATTGTGGGGTCGATAGCTGTGTTATATATATTATGTGCAAGAACAGGTATGTTACTAATGGAAAATGGACCGTGAGCGCCTAGATATCCGACCCCGGATCTGGGGGTGTCACACCTACTAACCTTAGGTTTTTGTTCTTGAAGAGGCTAAGAAGAGAGGAAAATAAGATGTAGGTTAAGATATAAAGATAAGATGTTTTAATGCTCTTTTAATACACGGCAGGCTCTGTACTGCTTGTCGAACGGCCGTACAGCAACTGCTCCTTTGAACGGCCTGTCGAACGGCCGTACAGCAGCCCGTTCGAGACAAAATCTTCAAGATAATACATTAAACACCTCCCGACATTGCGAGCTTTCATCTTCTAACTTCCCTCTTCAATAATCTTTGCTTTAATGCCCGAAATAAGCCATCTTTTCAACAATTAAGCATGAGGCACTGAAAGATGAAAAATATAATTAATATCGATAAAACTACATTCGAAACAAACAAAAATGCAATAGAATAAAAGACAAAACGTGTATAAAATACACATTATCAAATCTTCCCCCACTTAAACTTTGCTAGTCCCGAGCAAACTAAAATTAACATAACCATATACTCCTAACTAGTACCACTTCCGTAGGTGATCACGGTTGCATTTGGAATATGCAACTAGCCCTTGGAACCCCTAGGTATCCCTAGTGGACGAGTGAGGTCTCGTGAGGGTTTATAGATGATGTACCCACAAAATCACAAAAAACTACTAATAAACAAGAAACTAACAATACCTACTAATTAAACTAACTACTACACTCACATGTCCGAATCGTCTACTTGTAACTAAAATCAAACATATAGAGCTATTCACCTTGTCATCCACTATAACGAGCTAACAACCAATTCAAGAATCAAGATAACACACCTTGTGCAAAATGTAACCAAGACATTAAAGATAGAATGAATGCACTTCTATCGTGAACACTAGACAAGATTATCACAAAGCATACATGGCTTCGCATTTAGAAGATGAAATTATATGGTGAAAAATCTCACATCTCTCAATTATGTATCACACAAGTATGGGCTAGAGATTTCACTCAACTCCAAGTCTAAATGCATGCGCTCTACTTGACCTTGCATGTTCACCTAAATTCTGGATTGCACCAAAAAAAGGAATTCATAAAATGAGTTGTAATGAGGCTAGGGTGAAGGTGTGAAAATTTAAGTTCAAGGAAAGTGTAAAAGTCTTGCTAGTTGAGTCAAAATGATGCTTGCTCTCTTCATACACCAAAATCTCAAACTAAAGCATAACTCCACCCATTTAAAATTACAAAACACAACCATATTTACAAAGAAAATTGAATACAAATAAAGTACAAGATTTATTGTTTTTTTCCTTTTTTTTTACATCCCCTTT
Source organism: Saposhnikovia divaricata (assembly GCA_036435485.1). Lineage (NCBI taxonomy): Eukaryota > Viridiplantae > Streptophyta > Magnoliopsida > Apiales > Apiaceae > Saposhnikovia > Saposhnikovia divaricata. The sequence goes on from CM071596.1 coordinate 91,892,461, forward strand.
ATTATTATTATTATTTTTAGCAAAGGGAATGCATAACATAAATAAATACTACAAAGAACTTTGAACCACATCTAGATATACACATCAAACTAGTTCCCACTTACAATAAATAGAATTCTTCCTCTTCACAACTTTTCCAAATTCACATGCTCGTCAATCAATTCTTTCCAAGACTCAACTGGCTCAACTAGGTCGAGAGTGAAGTATTTGGTTATGACTAATGTATAAAAGGGAAGAGTGAAGAAGAAAAATATGGATATAAGCTTCAAAGGGGTACCTAGGGATTATTTTCATGGTTCACAAGCTAAAAAGGGTCAAAAAGGTTATCCTAAATAGAATTTCCTTATTATGGTGCATCCATGAATGAAGGTTTAATGCAAGCCCTAGAGCAACAAACATACATAAAGACGGAGAAACACACAAGCAAAAGAAATCATCGTTTAAGACCTCACAAGGTTTAAGTTTTAATAACATCTTCTCAATTTGATTCCATGCATGCTAAGAGATAATCATCATGCTCACAATTTAATTACAAACATGTAGACTTTTTGTAACACCCCGACTTCCCAATACTATAAATATACTTTTATAATAAATTATTGGATTTAATTAGATAAAATGGATTTTTAATACATAAAAATTTTGGAAAATTTTGGCATGTAATATTCGTAATACGGACTATCCACCTGTAATTTGAATCCAAACCAATTCATTCCAACACCAACAACAATTTCAACTACTAAGAAATAATACAAACACATGTTCAACCTGTCCTAACTGATCAGGTGAACCATACCAAAATGCCCTCCCGATCAGAGCAAAGATCGGGGCATCACAATACCAACTAAAAACATAAACCTTGATAACAAAATATTAAGAAATAAATACAACCCCACTACTAACCCGGATCTCTAACAGGTAGTGGTATGAAACAAGCAACTACTAACTAAGTTATTACATTACAATACTAAATCCTTAATTAAAAAAAAAATACATACACTCCACAAATATAAATACAACCAAGTAGAACTATTACACAAATTTTTACTGATACCCAAAAGTCCAACCTTCTAGCAGAGTGCAACTAGGCTACCTAAGGTCCACAACAAGTTCTTCTCGGATATATCTTCTAACTTGTATTCTTCTCTTCTTTAACTGAAAAAGGGTTAGAAACAATAGCAAGGAGTGAGCCAAATGCTCAGCAAGTGATAAAAATGGAAATAGAGAATCCACAACTGTATGCTGAATACAACAATATAAAGGTGCCAAGGAATACTCAGGATATTCTGATTTCAATTCATAATCTCAAGATAAGTCTGTCTGGCTATACAGTATGCTGCTCATGATATTTCAAAATCATCCTTTAAAAGTTTCTAAAACCTTTTTATTGAAGACAGAAAATCATCAATTCTCTTTTTAAATAAAATTTCATTTTTTTTAAACATTTAAATTTGATTTTATTCTTCTCCTGATTACGGACAATACGGGTGATCAGCCACGTAAAGTCCCCGTTCCTTTGAAATTGGGTTCCCAATTAGGCAACACATTGGCCTTTAATGCTGGACTAGGACCACCCTAGCCTCTTACGCTAAATAAAAGTGCTGGACTAGGACTACTCTAGCCTCTTACGCTTCTCCAATTTATAAAACCTTTAAAAACTTTAAAACAATTCACTTTTCAGTCCATTATACTCACTGATAACAGATCAGCCCAGTATAAGGAATTTTAAAAACATTTTTAAATAAATAAGCCATTTTAATTTGCAATATAAAAGATTAGGGGTCAAGGAAACGTTCAGCAATAATTGCATAAAGTTTTCAAGATAAGAATTCAAGTGTGGTTAAAAAGGTATTTAAGAATATGGTTTTGTCAAACACATAACAATAGTAAGAGGTGATATGAAAGAAATATTAAATTAACTCGGGTACGTTTCAGCAAAACAGGATTAAATCAAATAAAAGGTTACGAGCTAATGAGGGATAAGATAATTGTTAGGGTTTTAGAATTAAGGTTCCAGGGAATTATAAGTAGGATTTTTATTTGGGTAATTTAGGAATTAAGTGTAAATAAAGGGTTTGTGATAGAGCAAGGCATAAATTATGAATTAAGGTTTATAGTTTAACAGGAATTACTGTCACATTAGTGTGACAGTAGGGTACAGAAAGTTTAAACAATTATTCATGGCATCAACGATAAGGTACAAGGGTTTAAACAATAATTCATAAAAATAAATAACAGGGTACGAAAGTTTAATTAATTATTCAGAGGTACAAGCAAGAAGGTACAAGGGTTTAAACATCAATTCATAAGAGCAAGTACTAAGGTACGAGAGCTAAGCAATTATTCAAAAGGATAAGCAAGGTACAGGAGTTTAACAATTAGTTCACAAAGGTAGATAACAGGGTACAAAAGGTAACAACAAGTTATAAGGAATAAGCAGTAAGGTACAAAAGATTTCACAATAATTTAAAAAGGGTTACAGTAAGATATAAACGTTTAAGCAAATATTCATAAACAGTTGAAGAAATCTGAACTTAAATGCAAGGTTCGAATCACTTGCCTTAATAAGGTGCTTTCACTCTAGTCACCTAGCTCAAAAACCTTCCACCTTTGTTTTTCCTTTATCTCTTGAGTCTATGTCCTTCGAATCTACACATATAAACACTATTTTAGAATTCTATATTCCTTATACGTCTAATCCAAATCTACCCAAACGATCCATATATATCGATGATAATACATAATACATATTACTTACCAAATAACTGACTACAATAAGCTAAGCACATAAACACATAGCATCTATAACATGAAATCACGTAAGTCACTTAAACACTTAACACATAATACCAAATTACTTGAAATCAGCTTATAACCAAATATTATAGACTTTATAACTTATTATTCTAATGAAAATCGGGCAGCATCTCCTTTATAAAATAGACTATCCCGTCGAAAACATTCGACTCAAATCACCATTAAAACCATCCGATGGATTTCAAATCCACCTACAAGCGCAATCATACTAATCCATTCTAAATCATATAATTTCTATTTATCAATGACAATTCCAGTTTAACACGCATCAATCACCACTATCAATAAACAACAAACTTAATTCATATCCCACAATTCACTATATACTATTAAAATATCATTAACATTTCTAATATCTCAAATTACAAAAATTTAAGCATGTAATAATTTATTTAAATCATGTACTTTAATTCGAAGAATTTCAATTACCTCATATAAATTCAATTTAATTCCTACAAAAGCTCATGTATACAATCATATATTCGAAATAAAAATGAAAGAGAGATATAATTATATACCGAGAACTTAAGCAACTAAATTTCTAATTAACGAACCAAAATCTTCATATAATCCTAAAATTCGAAATTTAATAGCACACACACACGGTATACACACACACGCACGCTTCACACACCCACGCACGTTATATACACACACACACAGACTATATATACACACTCACCCTTCATCCACCCAGCACACAACGAACTCACAACGCCATACACAGAGCTCGACTACGCATACTCACAAGCTGTACACACACGCGGTTGTAGGGTAAACAGAGGAAAACGAACGGAGGAGTGGGGAGGGGGATGAACTCACGCTATTGGGTGAGAGAGGAAAGGAACTCGCGAGAGAGATTAGAAGAGGGAGAGGAATATTCGAGAGATTTTTAGAGAGAGACACCCACGAACAGAGCTACTGCAATTCACAATTGGGAATTAGGGATTTAAGAGGTTAAAAGAAAATAAAAGATAGTTTAGGAATTTTATAAGAATTTTCTGAAAAAAACACGATCTGAATTCCCTTTGTAAAATAGAAATTTAACGAAGAATATTTACGAAAATTCATGATTTTATTTTTAAAAAGTAGAGAACGAAATTATCTATCTCCCCATATTTTTTTAAAATATTTTTAGGATTAATAACGAATTAAATATGGATTTTACAAGAATAAATCAATAAAACAAAATTCAATTCATAAAATCATTTTAAAATCCTTAAAGATCAAAATAAATCCATCAAATATTTTTAAAACTAAAATAAACTAATAAATTAAATAATAAAAAAGATTTCATGATTTATACTAATTTTGATGATTTTATAAAATTTCCAGAAGATAAATAACATATGAATTAAATACGATTTAATCACCAAAAATAAAGTAAAAATACGTAGACTTATCCGACACATATAAATCATCAAATAAACCCACTACGACATCACACATATTTTACCTCCTAAAAAAAATTCACGTCACATAATTCACATTTAATATTAAATAAATAATTATAAATATTAAAAATTTCTAAGGCGTTATATCCTTCCCCCCTTAAAAGGATTCTGTCCCCAGAATCTATCTTAAGAAAACGTAATGACGGTATTACTCAACCATTTCTCTTTCCACTTTCCAAGTCATTTCTTTCATTCTAGCATCTCTTTATATCATTTCACATATCGATAGGCTCATCCTATAGGCCTTCGAATTTCGAACATAAACTTAATCCTTTGGTTTGTATGTCTCGTTAATTCTAGCTACAGATCACTCACATGTGATAATCTTTTTTCTACCGAAAATCGCACATGACCTATTTGTATAATGGACTATGCCCTGTATACAACGCCTCAAGTACTAACCCAATCATCCACAATAATTCGCATATATATGAAAAATCTAAAACGAAATCTGTCTCGACTGGCAATACACAATAACTAAATAAGTCTTTAAATAAAATCCACGCAACTAAAACAATTGACATAGCTTCCACGCTCCTACTTATAACTCAGATTGCCCCAGATAAAACTTTGAGAAAAAGAATATCAAGAAATCCCCCAATCATTCTTACTTCACTTTCAACGTACAATGTTACTCGCGAAGGGAATAACTGGGAAACTTCTATCCATCCTTAATCCCATTGTTTTACTGAGTAACCTTTTCAAAACTAATAACCATTTACCTTGAAACGTGTATATCTTATTCGTAACACAAACTATCACGGGGTCACTACCCCTTAATACCATTCAAAATCAAATTTTCAATCCAGTTAAACTCCAACAACTCTAATATCCACTTCTCGATCTAGAAGTAAACCGGGTAATCCTTCGAGAAAACGTCAGGGAACTCGTTAACTATAGGTATGTCGTCTATCTTTGGTGCTTGCTTCTCTATATCTACCACATGTGCTAAATACGCTTCACAACCTTGTTTTAGTAACCTCTTAGCTTGCATAATACTCAAAAATTTCTTCACCTGCCTTTGTCCTTGAAATATTACTTCCATATCATCCTCAATACTTAATCTTACCTGCTTCTTTCTACACTCAATTTGTGCATCATAATCAGCCAACCAATCCATTCCTAAGATTACATCGAATTCCCCCATTTCGAAATGTATTAAACTGGCATAAAAAAGGTAACCACCTATCTCTATATTACACTGAGGACACACCTGATTAACGGAAATTCTATCTTGATTTGCCACCTCTATCACTAAAGTTTGCTCTAAAGGTTAAATTTCGCATTGCAATTTACTAACAAACTTGTTGGAAACGAAAGACTTGGTTGCTCAAGAATCAATTAAAACTTTAGCCTCTACTGAGTTCACAGGGAGTGTACTACTACCTGCGACAACATCCGTTTCCTGAACGTCATCCTGCATTGTCATGTTGAAAGTTCTGGCCCTAGCTGAAGACATCTGGGTCTGGACTAGGGGGCCAGCTATCCTCAAAGCATGTGCTATTTGCACTGGTTCTTCAAAATCTTTAGCAATATGAAAAATTTTCCCGCAATTGTAGCATGTTATCCCTGGTTTTGAAGTCGGGCACTCTCCCGCGTAATGTCCTTTCTTGTTGCACTTAAAACATGTAATACTTAGTTTGTGACAAACTCCCGAGTGCTTCTTGCCACACATTCAGGTAGAGCTAGTCTGATTGCCAATTGCTGATTTGTATTCTGAAAACCTCGGCTCCTGTCAAACTGACCTTCATTCCTTGGCTTGAATTTGTTATCATTATTATTACCTCTTAGGTTCTGGCTTCCCTCAGTACTTCCGATCTTTCTTTTCTTTCCCGCCTTTTCCTTCTGATATAATTCACTTTCACCTTCAACAATCATAGCTTTCTCCACCACCATTGCATAGTTCTCTAGCTGAAACACTGCCACCTTGCTACGTATCCACGACTTTAGACCTTGTTGAAACCTCTTAGCTTTCTTCGCCACAGTATTAACATATTCAGGAACAAACCTTGCTAACTCTGTGCAGATTGTTTAAGGGGAGAACCACTCTCGTGAGGTGGAGTGGTTGCGTGTGACACATTAGGGTTTGACTGGACTTTTGAAGTAGCAGCATGAAAAAGTTTGGCTTTCTTTCGAATAAGTTGCTGCTCTTCGGGTTCACTCTCCTCATCATCTCCTACATATACATGTTCTGGCTTTCTGACTTCCGTTAACAGGGGTGAAAGAGAATAAGAATGTGTATCAGGCTCAGAAATATAGCTCTCACCCTGGGATAGATCCTGCGGGTTAGCAGTCTCTTGGGTCTCGGAATCAGATACATAGGAGGAGGAATGAATAGTATGCAGGGAGAGATTACCTGATTGATTACCTTGTGCATCATCGCTTTGCTCATCAGGAATCTCATCAAATGCCTCAGCATGAACAGATGGATTCTGAGCATGTGATGAAACTTGTGATGATGCCTCCAAATTAGTAACTCCTGCATCATATGTAAGCCACATTTGAATATTTTCAGGAATTGACATATGTTTACCTTGATGTTTATCCTGATTAGCAATGGTTGAAAGTGACTTAGTGCCCATCCCTAGCGGTGGAGATGTTGGGCTTCTGGCAAATCCCTGTCTAACAGCAAGAGCATCCTTCGGTATTAAATCATTAATCAGCATTTGTAGGAACCGAGGAAACCAGCAGACAACATCAGTTGTAGTGAGGTCTCTGCTTGCAGGAGATCCCATTGATGCCACTATCTCAGAGAGAACTATGCGTCCATAATTTATATCCAGTTCTCTTGCTAGGGCAACTGCAAAGGTTTGCATTAGAATTGGAATTTGATGAAAATCTTTTTCGCGTGCCCGAAAACATCTTGTGATGGCCTCGAAAAAGTAATTCCATTCCACATGGAAGAATTGTTTTTGGATGTTTCCAGTGATCCGGCCAGTCGGAGGATAACATCCTATTTCTTCAAAGAATGTGAGGCGTTGTTCCGCTGTAGGTTCTGCATCATAAACATCTATGATTGGGAATCCCAGAACCCTGTTGACAATTTCTTCAGTCACCTCATATTCCTGACCCGCTAAGGTAAACCTGAAACCGTAGGGGGTTGTTTTGCTCCCAAAAGTAACCGCACTAGTCCATAATTGCTGTAAAGCATCATGTACTAGTGTAGGTTTAGCAGTAAAAGCATGGCTAGCCTTGGAGTACAAATTGAGAAATCGTACCCAAAACTTAAACCATGGGAGTTGATCACCAATTTCCGTAGAAATATTATAAAAATTGTTTTTAGCAAGTGAAAATTGGTGAGCCATTTTAATTAAATGTTTTTCTTTAAAAGATGTGAATTTTTTTTTTAATTTTGAAAAACAAGTAATTTACGAATTAAAGATTGTATCCCTTTTAATTTAACAAGAACAAGAAAAGTCCGTTTGAGAAATTAAACTACGGGATTCAATCAATAGCCAATACTAAATCTGAATATTCAATGAAGATGAATATTCGTGTGTATACCAGTGAAATCGTGTGTGTTTAGATAGAGAATATGAAATCGTGTTTTATGAACAGTTACACAAACAATTTATGTTCGTGTGTATGTATATGCGCGTGTATGAATGGTCACTAAACACACCACCACAACGATTAAGGATAACACAGACAATAGTAGTCAACAAATTGGCAGTAATTCGTGATTAGTATGAGTTTAATCACAAAAACAAGGATTAAAGGTATGTAATTTATGAAATCGCCCTGTTTTTGTGAAGCGGCTGTTGTGAAAATGAAATTAGGTAAAGTGAATGATGCATCGAGTTAGAGATGTATATATAGATGATTGTGAAATGACAAAAATGTCCCTGTTAAAAAGAGTGAAAAATACTAAGTCCATACATGGAACACTTAAGTCGAACTCTATCTCGAACATCTCTATCTCGAACATCAAGTCGAACTTCGAGATGAAGTTCGAGATAGAGGTTAACTCGAACAAATAAGCACAAATAAGCACTTTAACCAATTTTACAGCAAAGACTACAGGGAAATCTTATCTCGAACTGGATTGGTTTGTAAACTTGGAAAATTCCCCTCCAGTAAAAGAAATAAAGGAAAATTTGAGATACGTTTCGAGTTAGAAGTTTAACTCTATCTCGAACATCAAGTCGAAATTCGAGTTGAGTTTCGAGATAGAGACTAACTCGAAGTTAATCTCAATTCTTTCCAAAATATCTTGAATGGAAACTTAATCTCAACCTTCGAGATAAGATTCGAGTTAGGAGTAACTCAAAAAATTCCCTCAAGCAACTGAGAACTCTATCTCGAACATCAAGTCGAAATTCGAGTTGAGTTTCGAGATAGACTAACTCGAAGTTATTCTCAGTTCTTTTCAAAATATTCCCTTAATGGAAACCTCATCTCAACATTTGAGATAAAATTCGAGATAGACTTTATCTCGAATATTTTGAAGATAGAACTAGGCACACTGGTAACTCGAACTCGAACTCAATGTCGAATTTCGAGATGAATTTCGAGATAGACAACTCGAAATTCTTCCCAGACTTAGAATTTTCAAAACTTCACTCTGACAGCTTAAGTCGAAATTCAACTCGAATTTCTAGATAAGTTTCGAGATAGACACTAACTCGAAATTTTGAAGAAATTCAATTCTAAGGCCTCTAATTACATGAAAATCATAGGTAAATTCATCTAAAAATCATGTAAAATTTAGAATATTATGAATTTAACTCCCCCTATGATCATGCAATCTAACAAGCATAAATTCACATATTTGTGCTATAAAAGACACTTAAAACATAATGAATTTATACAAACTATATGCAAACTATAACAATCATTAATTAGGCATTTTAAAGTCTAAGCACATAATGATTGAGTAGCTTGTACATACAAACATAAACCTGGATTTTACAGATAGAAGGCTTTACTAACTTGTGTTAAGCATTCCCAATTCACCAACCAATCTATTGAATGTTACTTCATCAAGAGGTTTGGTGAAAATATCTGCAATTTGTTGCATTGTGGGCACAAAATGTAGCTCCACAGTCCCCTCCTCGACATGTTCTCTTATGAAATGATACCTGATGTCGATGTGCTTGGTTCTTGAGTGATCTACAAGATTGTTGGTTATGGCAATGGCACTTGTGTTGTCACACATAATTGGAATTTTCTTGTGCTCCATGCCATAATCCTTCAATTGGTTCCTCATCCACAGTATTTGAGCTACACAGCTTCCAGCAGCAATGTACTCAGCTTCAGCAGTAGAAGTAGATATTGTATGTTGCTTTTTACTTTGCCAGGACACCAATCTTCTGCCAAGAAACTGACAAGCACCAGATGTGCTTTTCCTATCAATCCTGCAACCTACATAGTCTGAATCCGAATAGCCAATTAGATTAAAACATGTATCTCTTGGGTACCAAATCCCTAGATTTGGTGTGCCCTTGAGATACCTAAAAATTCTCTTGACGGCTACGAGATGTGATTCTCTAGGATCCGCTTGGAACCTTGCACATAAACAAGTTGCGAACATTATATCGGGTCTACTTGCAGTTAAATAGAGGAATGAGCCAATCATACCTCGATAGCTTGTGATGTCAACTGGTTTACCTGATTTGTCTTCATCAAGCTTCGTGGCTGTTGCCATGGGAGTCTTAGCTGCTGACGCATCTTCTAGATTGTACTTTTTGAGTAAATCTCTGACGTACTTGGATTGACAGATAAAGATACCATCTTTTCTCTGACTGATCTGTAATCCAAGGAAGAAGGAAAGCTCTCCCATCATGCTCATCTCATATTTTTCCTGCATTAGCTTGGCAAATTTCTCGCACAAACGCTCATTTGATGACCCAAAAATAATATCGTCCACATAGACTTGAACAAGTATTAAGTCATTTCTTACATTTTTGTAGAACAATGTTTTATCAATTACTCCCCTAGTAAAACCATTTTCAATTAAGAATAAGGATAGGGTTTCATACCATCGCCTTGGGGATTGCTTGAGGCCATAGACAGATTTGAAGAGAAGATACACAAAATCTACATGTTCTGGATCAACGAAGCCAGGCGGCTGTTCCAGATACACTTCTTCTTCTAACTCTCCGTTCAGGAAGGCACTTTTCACATCCATCTGGAAAACCTTGAAGTTCTTATGTGCTGCAAATGCCAAGAACATCCTGACTGCCTCAAGTCTTGCAACTGGTGCATAGGTTTCATCATAATCAATTCCTTCTCGCTGAGAATAACCTTTTGCAACCAAAGGAGCCTTGTTTCGTGTTACAAGTCCGTTTTCATCCAGTTTATTTTTGAATACCCACCTAGCTCCAATTACTGATATGTTCTTTGGTCGGGGTACCAGTTTCCAAACTTTCTGCCTTTCAAACTGATTGAGTTCCTCTTGCATTGCAATCACCCAATCAGCATCGCTAAGAGCTTCTTCTATTTCTTTAGGTTCAAGCTTGGATAAGAACCCAGAATATAAGGAAATATTAGCCAGGTCAGCTCTTGCAGTTCTTCTAGTAGTCACACCAGCATCTGGATCACCAATAATTAATTCAAACGGATGATCTCTATTCCATACCCGTTCTCTTGGAAATTGTCTTGATGATTCAGCTTGACTTTCTGAGTTATGGTGCTGACTACTTTGATTAGTCTCATTAACTCCCCCTGAGTTAGTGCCAGCTCCTACAGAACTACTGTCAACTCATCTCGAGCCTTGAATAGTTGTCCTTGAGCTGCTATTTACTCCCCCTGAGTTATTGCCGGTTCGTACTGAAGAAGTCTCTTCTGATCTTGTAGAATTAACTTGTTCACTAGACTCAGGTTCTTCACGTACACTTGGAACATTTAATGGGACAACTAACTCAGGTTCATCTTCAAGTTCATCTAAGTCCAGATTCTGAAATTTTAGGGACTCAGGTTCACTAGAATCTCTAGAAATTGATGGGAGTTTGGTATCGTCGAATCTGACGTTGTAGCTTTCAGTCACTTTTCGATCATTCACTAAGAACACTCTATAAGCTGCCACCACATCTGTGGAATAACCAACAAAGATTCCTTCACGAGCTTTTGCTGCAAACTTGCCTAGATTTTCATCATCTATAAGCACATAGCATTTTGCTCCGAAGACATGAAAGTATTTTATTATTGGTCTTCTGTTGTTCATTAATTCACATGGTGTCTTTTCTTTATCTTTTATAATCAAGGTTCTATTTTGAGTGTAACAAGCGGTACTCACTGCTTCGGCCCAGAAGTACAAAGGAAGTTTTGAATCATACAACAAAGTTCTTGCTGCTTCAACCAAAGTTCTATTCTTCCTTTCCACTACTCCATTTTGCTGTGGAGTTCTCGGGGCTGAATACTGACGACGTATTCCTTTAGATACACAGAAGTCATTCAGCACTGCGTTTTTGAATTCAGTGCCATTGTCTGATCTAATCGTCTTCACAGTAAGTGTTGAAACATTCTCAATTTGAGTGATGTGATCAATGATTAAGAAAGGTACTTCGTCTTTCGTCATTGCGAACAATACCCATGTATACTTGGAGAAGTCATCCACGATTACCAATGCATATCTTTTCCTAGACAAAGATAGGACATTCACTGGGCCAAACAAATCCATATGAAGAAGTTGTAGAGGCTCAGTAATACTAGAAATTTCTTTGCTTTTATGCGATGCTCGCTTCGACTTTCCCATTTCACAAGCTTCACAGAGTCCTTTCGGAGCGAACTCCATTTGAGGTAGATCTCTCACCAATTCTCGCCTCGCGAGAGCATTCATCGTTTTGAAGTTTAAGTGAGATAGTTTTTTGTGCCATAACCAGCTTTCATCATCCGAGGCTTTGCTGTAGAAACAGGTGACCTCATTCTGATTTGCTGAATCCATGTCTGCAACAAAAAGATCTGCCTTTCGAACTCCTCTCAAAGCCAATGAGCCTTCCTTGATGTGAGTGATTGATACACCTTTCTTATTGAAGACAATTTCGTAACCTTTGTCACAGAATTGACTGATACTCAACAGATTGTGCTTCAGTCCCTCAACATAGGAAATATCTTCAATGATGACATTACCAGTCTTTAGTTTGCCATATCCCTTAGTCACACCTATGCTGTCATCTCCAAAGGTAACATAAGGGCCAGCCTTCATAACCAACTCTGTAAGCAGGGACTTGTTTCCAGTCATATGCCTCGATGCTCCACTGTCCAGCACCCATATAACTTTATTTCTATTCTACTTAATGCCCTGCAATGACAGATTGGTTAGACATTCTTCGGAACCCAACTTTGATTGGGCCCGGCTTTTCGATAAGATCGAGAATCAACAGATTTAACAACAGGAGATGCACTTTTCTTAACATTACTAGAGCTTTCGACTATCTCCTTTCCTTTCTCAGACTTGACAGATTTGTCAGTCTTAGAAGAAGGTTTGTCACTCCTAACTTTAGGAGGACTGACTGTCTTGGCTCTCACATGCTTTTTCTTGATGTTTGAACTAGCAGCAGTATTTAAGCATGACTGGCTAGATGCATTCATTAAATTCACAAAAGTTTGCATGACGTTAAAAGTGCATGGCATACAATTAGGTTGACCACACTGTGCATGATTCTGATGCAGATTATTCATTGTATGTGTGGTAGGCATGGCATGTGCAGCAGGAACATTTATGTTAGCTTTACATGCATAAGAAAGATGTTCAGTAGATTTACAGTGATAACATGCTTTCTTTATTCGTTCAGCCTTAACCTCTTTTATGCCTTTTTCTTTCTATCCTTGTTGTTTAACAGCCTTAGCTCCTAATCCTAGTCTAGATTCATCTCTAGGGAAATTGATTATAACTTGTTTGATAGGAGTTATAGGTTGTGCTTTCTGGCGATCTTCCATCTCAATCTCATATCTAGCTATTAATTCAGTCTCTTCTTCTTCTATTTTAGGAACAAGGTGTTTGTAGATAGGTTTGACATTTGATTTTAGAATGCTAGGTGTTTCCTTTTTAAGGTCACTGGAACTAGGGTCAATAGGTCTCTTTCCTTCTTTCTTAGGAAGGTCAGAATAATCAAGTCCTATACCCACTCCAGTTATCTTCTTAAATGTGTCATTATCTACATACACTTTACTAGCAGCTAGTTTGTAAGCTTCGCATTTAGTTTCTAACTCAGCTAGTTTGTTCCTAAGACATGCTTCTACTTCTTCCTTAAGGACGAGCTTGTGTTCCAGAGATTTAATAAAGTCTCTTAGGGAAGTATCTACAGTGCAAGCAGCCTCTAACTCTTCCACTTTTGCCTCAAGCATTCTGCTTTTGGCAACAAGTGTTTTCTGTTCCTTTTGAGAAGAGTCTAGACTTTTGCACAACATATAGATTTCTTCACTAAGAGCCCCGTTCTGTTCCTTATAATCATCAATGGACATTTCTACTTTAAGTGTTAGAACTAGTACCTCTGGTTCCTCTGATGTCTCAGCCATGAGGGCAAAGTTTGCTACATGAGTAACATCTTCCTCATCTGAATCATCCCAAGCTCTTCCTTCTGTCACCAATAAAGCTCGTTTTCCATGTCTTTCCTTCACCAGCGATTCATACTTGCTTTTGAGGGCTTCATATGTCTTTTTTGGATAAGTCTGTTTAGGCTTTTTGCAGTATGAGGCAAAATGTCCAGCTTCACCACAATTATAGCATTTGAACTTCATTTTGAAATCCAAAGGAGATTTTTAGCTGGTATTCTTGCCTTTACCTTGGTAGCCTGACGAACTACCACCACCCTTAGCAGCCCGATAGAAAGATGAAGAATTTCTTTGTGGTCGGTTGCTCTTTCTGAATCTCATGTTGCTGAACTTCCTTGCCATGTATGCCACGACACTATCGTCCATGTTGTCCAGCTCTTCTTGGGTGTAGTAGTCATCATCACTGTTAGATGTGCACTCGTCATCATTATCAACTTGATGTGGTGCAAGTGATGATTTAGGCTTTGCTGCAACCATTGCCTTCTTAGACTCTTCCTCATCAGCAACTAATCCTGATGCAGTTTCTTTTCCTTTTGAATCATTGTCCCATGCTTGATCTTGAAGTGTTTCCAGCTCATAGGTCTTTAATATTCCATAATACTCTTCCAGAGAAGTTGTATGCAAATCTCTGGTTTCTCTTATTGCGTAGACCCTATGTTCAATGCTCTTTGGCTGGTTCCTCAGATATCTCGTATTAGTCTCAACCATGGGGAGAGTTACACCTCTCAGATTCAAATCCAATACCAACTGACTGAATCGTAGATAGACGTCTGTTATGCCTTCTCCTTTTCGTATTCTGAAGGTGTCATACTCCATCTTGAGTATGAGTGTCTTGTTACTTCTAACCTCTGCAGGTCCTTCCATGACAACTTCTATCTTGTCCCAAATCTTCTTTGCTGTAGTCAAACCTTTGACTATGTTGAACATTTCATGATCAAGAGATTCCATCAAGGTTTGTCGTACGGCAGTATCACAAGCTATTTGCTCCTTATCAGCATCCGAAAAGTCCGCTGCCTTTTTGGGCTCAGACCGAGGTGCTATAACCACCCCTCCTTCCGTATGTGCAGGAATAACCACCATTGGAACAAATTTACCCTCTTCAAGGACTTCCAGATATTCAGGGTTAACAGTCTCTAGATAGAGTCTCATTCTGAAAACCCATTCTTCATAGTGATCTCGGTTGAACATTGGGATCTTAAATGCATTTTTAGGAGCCATTTCAATTCTGGTCACTAAAAGTTTCTAAGTACCCAAGACTAGGCTATGTAGAATTTATATGTAGAACTTTTGCCTAAGTCGAAATTTCTCTAAGTAAAAATTTTGCTCAAGTCGAACTTCACTAAGTAGAAATTGTCCAAGTCGAAATTCTATGTAGAAAATCTCAAGTAGAAATTCTATGTAGAACTTTTGTCCTTAGAACAATTTTTCTGCAGATTACTTTAATATTGAATAAACAACATTATCTCTTTAACACCTTTTGACTTTTGATGCTTTACTCACCTAACCCACCTAACCCACGTGCTAGGTACTGAGTATGTCTTGTTTCACTTTCGGCCGTGAATAATGCAAATCAAAAAGTCCAAAAACACCTTTTTTTATTCTTTTACTATTTATCTGTTTGAAAAGGAGATCAAAAAGTTGTTGGGTTGTCTTCTTTAATAAGAACAGATGATGAACACTCAAGAACACCAAATATGAAAGTACCCAGATTAATTCACAAAAATTAATTAAAATACACCCAAGCTAAATAATCACACCTGGAGTATTTAAATAATTTTTCGGATGAGTTTTCACTACCAACGAATTAAAGCACACTTTTCGAGAAAATGAAAAGTAGATCTAGAAAATGAAAACTCACGATTCTTCTACTAAACACAAGGATCTATGTTTTGTATGTTAAACATAAAGCTCTGATACCAATTGTTAGGTCCAAATGTGTTGTGGAGGGGGGGTGAATACAACTTTTCGAATATGAGAAGCAATAAATACGATGCAATAAACCAACACACAGATTCAAGGAATATATGTCTTATATATAACTTGAAGTGGTTGCTACAACATTCATTACAAAGTATAACAGAAGTTCAGAGAGAAGTGAATGATACTAAGCTCTGTGAATGCACTCTCTCTCTTTTACATGTGTTTCTCTTAAGAATTGCTCACTAACTAAAAACATTACACAAGTACTTCTATTTATACTACATGTAATCTATGTCCTGTAGTCTTCAAAGACCAAGATATACGTGGCCCAATGATGTCCACATAAATCTTGCCTTATCTTGAAAGCTTGGAAATCTGCCAATCAAAAGATGCCATTTGTCATGTTGAAGCTGCACTCTAAGTAGAACTTCTACTTGAGAATTTCTACTTAGCCATCTCGAATTTCTAAGTAGAACTTCTACTTAGAAACTTCTACTTGGTCATCTAGAATATTTAGTACTTAGAAAATATTTTGGTCTTCAACTTGAAACTTCAATGCACATCTTGAACTTGTGATATCTTCATGTCTTCTTTATTCTTCACCAAGCTCTTGAACATGGATCTTTATTGCTGACATAAACTTGCTATCAATGTCCTGACACTTGATGCACTGGTCTGGTTCATAAGTGACTAGTCTTGATAGTGTTTTTGCTTCTTGAATAAATTACCATATCCAATTAGTAATGTAGCTTTCCAATATTTGCTTTCCTTCTTGTTCACTTGAAATCAATTAGTCTTATTGATACTGATAGTTATGATCTTGATTCTTGGCATTTCAAATCACTGAGGCATGAACAACTTTGACTTGAACTTCTCTATATGATTTCTTCTTGGCTTGATCATAGTTAACATGTTGAATTGTATCAATTACCTTGTCTTCATTTAGTGTTGATTTCTTTGTGACTTCTTGTTCTTGATTGTCTTCTGGTTAAGTATCTTTTCCTTTAGTTGAGTTACATTAGTTATAGTGCTACAAGTTTACACACTCTGCCTTTCAGACATTCTCATCCACCACTATAGTTTCATCACCTTTTAAATTCCTTTTGTTAGTACACAAATCTTTGAGAAACTTTTCATACCTTGGAACTTGGTTTATGGCATCTAGTAATGGGAGAGTGATTTCCACTTTTCGGAATGTCTCAAGCATGTCCTTGTCAACAATGTCTTTCTTTGGTTTAGAAAATTTGGAAGGGAATAGAGGTCGAATAACCACATCATCAATAAACCTTGGCTTCTTTGCTTGTGGAACATCCTCTTGAACACTTTCCTTTTTACCCACATCAACTTTCTCTTCCTCAATTTCCATATCATCTTCAAGGTTTTCATCCTAAGCCTCCAAGATGTCATCATTTTCAACCCTTCCACCTTCATTATCATTCATCATCTTACCCTTGGCCTTCGCATGAAGGTCCTCCAATTCTTTCCCACACCTTAAGGTCATGGCACTAGCATTTTCTTTGGGGTTCACCTCCGCTTGAGAAGGAAGTTGCCTAGAACCTTTGCTTTGCAATATATTCATGGTTGTGGCTAGTTGGCTCATTTGCTTTTCCAAATTGGATATACTTTGAGAAGTATTATTTTGAAATTGGGAAGTATTCTTTTCCAAGTTGGATATACTTTGAGAAGTGATGTTTCGAAATTGGAGGTTGTTTGTTGACATTTGCTTCATCATTTCTTCAAGTGATGACAATGTAGATGAAGAAGACCCTTGATGGTCTTGGGAATTGTATGGAGGTGGTGGTGGGAGTGCTTGAAAATTTTGATTGGGACGTTTTTGTGAGTATGGAGGACGGTTTTGTTGATGTTGGGTGTTGTAAGTGTTTGGATTTTTGGGTTGGTATTGGTTAGAGTTTGGTGCATTGGGATTTCCATATCAAAAATTATGGTGGTCTTTCCAATCGGGATTGTAGGTGTTACTATAGGGGTCATACTTCATTTGAGGTGGTTGTCCCGAAAAACCTCCAATAGCATTAATTTGTACTTCGGGTTGTTGGAATGATAGGCATTCGTTAGTAGCATGATCCGACATATTGCAAACACCACAATATTTTTGTTGTTGAAGATTCCCAATGGCTAATTGACGAACAAAGGCCCTCTAACTTTTGAGTTGCCACTTCATTCACGGAAGGGTTCTTGACATGCACTTGACGAACCCAAATTGGCGAGAATTCTCGGCAATCTTGGTATCAACTTTCTAGCCTCCTCCGGCGTTTTATCCACAAGAACTCCACCACTTGAAGCATCAAGGTGCAATTTAGCACTATATTCCACGCCTCCATAGAAGTAGTGAATGAGCAACTCTTCCGATATCAAGTGTGGAGGACAACTTTGACAAAGCTTTTGAAACCTTTCCCAATACTCATACAATGTTTCTCCAGAGTATTGTCGAATGCCACAAATTTCTTTGGAGATGCCCGTAGCCTTTGAGGTAGGGAAGAATTTTCCCAAGAAAGCACTTCGCATTTGCTCCCATGTAGTGATTGAGTTTGGAAGAAGGTAAAATAGCCATGCCTTGGCATTGTCTCTCAAGGAAAAGGGAAATGCTTTCAACTTCACTTGTTCTTCCGTAGCATTGTTTGGTCTCATTGAAGAACATACCATTTCAAATTCTTGAAGATGCCTAAAAGGATCTTCCTTGCTTTCACCTCCAAACTTGGGAAGGAGGGCAATAAGACCACCCTTTAGCTCAAATGGTTGTCCTCCCGGAAATACAATGCACAATGGTAGTTGAACGGAGCTAGGAGAAGCAATCTCCTTGAGTGTACGTTGATTAGGATTTTCCATGACTTGATTAATGTTGTCATCTGGTGATGAGATAGGAATAACAAGGGGAGGACCCTCGTTCAACTCCTCTTCCTCTTCCGAAGGTGAACTAGAAATAAATCGACTTGATGAATCTATATTGGCGCTTGAATTCCTTTAATTCCTTAGCAAGAGTCTCTCGGGATTGGATGAATACGCAAGATCACCTAAACAAGAGGATCGAGTCATACATAGCAAAAATTTCTAAAATCAAGAAAAATAGATAAATATGCACAATGGAACTAAAATATTCATAATTTTATACGCGCACTAATATTGATCTAAAACTAGCTCCCCGACAGCGGCGCCAAAATTTGGCCACGCCCGTCGTCGACGCGCCAAATTGAACATAAATGTTTATTCTCTACTATGTTCGTACTTAACAACAAATGTAGCAAATGTGGCAAGTAGGGATCGAACCCAAGGAATAGCGTTCAATACTAGAGTAATGTAAAATGGTGGGGGGGTTTTTAGTTTGTTGAGGTATTTTAACAAACACCTTGCCTACAAGAAATAACTTGCTAGAGAAATATAACTAAGTAAATTATAATCTCCCAAATTTTCCAACACAACAAGGCTCAATTAACAAAGTAGCAAGATAAGAGATATTTGACCCAAGGATTATGGATATAAAAATACTTCACCCAAACACATATGAGCAAGATATAATCAACTCTACCTAACCAAGATAATTGGTGAAGCACACAATCACTTAATTCTCTTCTATAAACACTAATTTAGTGAAGCACATAATTTAGTTCTCTTGATTATAGCAACCAATAATGAAGCACTACTAGTTTAACCAAATCAAGGAATCAAACAAAGAGAGGCTAGGACAAACCCAAGGATGAGGAGCTCAACCTAGGTATTTGCACTTGAATTTTATGGATTTAGGTACAATAAATCTTGTACTACTATAATGAATGAACTAACGATTACGTATTAGAACAAACAATTAGCAATTGAAGATACAAGAAGAGTAAGGTGAAGCAACTTACAAATCTTCAAGCAAAATCATAAGCAATACAACACAAACATTCAAGATAGAGTGAAATAGATCTTACTTCAATTAAATTGGGTTTAGTACAAGAGCTCCTTCCTTTAGCCAAATGTATGAAGTTAGTTACTCATAATCAATGCTAGATTATGAGTAATTAATGTTTTCTTAACTCCTACTAACCCTAGGTTTTTGTTCTTGAAGAGGATAAGAAGAGAGGAAAATAAGATGTAGGTTAAGATATAAAGATTAGATGTTTTAATGCTCTTTTAATACACAGCAGGCTTTGTACGGCTTGTCGAATGGCCGTACAGCAACCTGTACAGAAAAACTGCTCCTTTGAACGGCCTATCAAACGGCCGTACAGCAGCCCGTTCGAGACAAAATCTTCAAGATAATACATTAAACACCTCCCGGCATTGCGAGCTTTCATCTTCTAACTTCCCTCTTGAATAATCTTTGCTTTCATGCCCGAAATAAGCCATCTTTTCAACAATTAAGCATGTGGCACTGAAAGATGAAAAACATAATTAATATCGATAAAACTACATTCGAAACAAACAAAAATGCAATAGAATAAAAGACAAAACGTGTATAAAATACACGTTATCAATTGGTTTTGAGGGTGGATATTGAGGTTGTAACGACCAGATCCCTAACCCCGGATCTGGGGATGTTACAGAAATGGTATCAGAGCGTTACGTTATACACCCCAGAGATGATGCAACGTTAAAACAATAAATTTACTAAGATAATAAGGACTCTTTCTAAGTTCATATTCGGACTACATAATGTAGTACTGACATATATAACCCTTATGGGAACTCTTAAATATCATGTTAGTAACTTAGCCCGATATTGTATCGACGAGTAAGGCGACGGACCTCGAGACTTACGAGTAGCAGCACGAGGATGCTTTATTATATGTTGAAGATCGGCTTGAAGACTCGATAAAGTACCCTACTGAGGACCCGAAGAAGGTTCCGGCTAAGGAGGAGAATCCTGTTAAGGATAAAGAGTTTACCTTTGAGAAAAGGAGGCTGCAGCCAGAGAGACAGTAAGAGTTATGATTATAATGCTCAGAGGAGTGAGCATAAAGGACTGAGATATTATTAAAGGAATTAAAGAGGTATATTTGATTTGTAGCTGGACTGCCGGATGAAGTACCAGCAAGTAAGATAGATTCGAGGAATTACTCGAGATCTTATGTAAGAATAGACAAGAACCCTTAGAGACTTTCAGATTAATGAGAAAGGAATAAGAATGATACATGATTATCAAAGACATCGATAGAGGATGGGGAACAGAGTCTCCAAGAGCAGCTGAGATAGAGGCAATAAGTGCCATATCATTTGATAAAGGGGGTTAAGTGTGAATATTGCCAATAGTAACTCGCCATGAAGAGGCGGATTTCATAGGTTATAATTTATGAAACCAAATTGAGATTGTTGTGGTGGTTTTATTCAATGAAATGTCCATTTTATGAATGGATCAGCTTAGGAAGTAAAGACATTGAGAAGTGATGGCCTGATTGGATAAAGTTATACAAGGAAGTGGTAAGCGAGACAATGATCTCAGAACCTATAAGAGGAAAAGACTTTTGAGTCTACGATAAACTCATGATAAGACTACTGTCAGAGACTAAGTATAGGTTTATTTCAACTCAGTGAAATGATGAACCAGAAACATTTAATGCACGTGATTCAGAGGAATATTAAATTCTTTCTTTTCCCTGAATGGATTATAGTAGATACCTTAAGTTTATTCCGACGCTGAATCATTAATGGATCAAGTGACACGATCAGTGGTTAAGAGGTAATGGAGAATGTTTTAAAGATAAAACCTAAAGGAGCAAGTGTCTGCCAAGTTCTCGAAGTATGAATCCTGGCAAGATGAAGTTTAGTTATTAGGACATGATGTCAATAGTGAGTAGTGTTGGTTGACCCCGCCGATTTAAAGGTAGTTTCAATTGAGGAAGGCCAACCCCACTAACAAAGGACTAAGAAGTTTGAATAGACAGAAAAATATGAGAAAATATCCCTGGAGCTAAAGATGAAATTGGTAATGACCCAGCATTGGCTTTGCCTAAATGAAAAAAAGGAAGACCTTGTGATATATTACGATGCGTCTCATACAGATTTAGGTGGTATGCTTATGTAGCACTGTAGAGTAATTGCGGATGCATTTGGACAACACGGTTCACCAGATTCGGATGGCTTTGGTAGTACCAACTTTGTGGAATGATTGACCCAGCGGTAGTGTTCCTTCTAAGACTAGTGTTTAGGTAGACTGACCTTTGGTAGTAGCGACTATTAGGACGAATATGCATCAGGCCGATGTGGCATGATTCAGTTGAAACTTTTAATTTTCTTCTATGGGATGTAAATATTTGGTTTCCTTTCCAGTGGTTAAACTCCCAACTTTATGGTAGTCATATCGTTACTATAACTACTTATGGTTCTGCCTGCTTGGATGTTCCTAGAACTATTCTCCAGGTTTCAAAATTGGCCTTCTTAGTATTACTAGCGGGTGGATAGATTGACCAAAATTTCCCTGATTCTGGAGAGAACTTCAACAAATTTTAGCAAACCTTGTCTTTCTGATTATCAGAAGACGTCCCCGAAGAGAGTTGAAATCGGAGCGAACCCTGTGGATTGGGTAAAGTAGGTGCTATACGGGTTGGTAGACAGACCCTGATTATTATAATTTATTGTAGAGATGAAATTTGAAGTTGAGATTGGATAATAAAAAGGGAAATGTATTCAAGAAACCAGCCGGACTGAGAAATTCTGGGATTGACTTAAATGAAAAGGTTGTTATGCCAGGAGTGTTAAGCTCATGCGGCACGTGGGATTGATAAGAGGAATCGTAAGGATGAAAATAAAAGAATAGTGAATGAAGGGCGGCGGTGCTCGAGTCAAGTGACTACACTACTCTGGTATCTAATATGGTTCTGTGAAGGAAGCTTACGAGTATGTCGGGGGAAAGCATATATGGGAATGTAATCTACCCCAGATAAATTACCTTTGTTAAGGTTGACAGAGGCACTATGTCGAGCAATTGCTAAAAAAGTAATACTACTGACTAAGCCCCAGTTTTGCATATTTTAATACGACTATTTAAGGCCATGAAATGAAAGATCATAAATGGCTAGACCAGCAATGTAGGGACAAAGCAGGGTTGCTTTTAGTTAAGCGGCGACAGCGAGAACTTTGGGGATATAAAGTAAAGTGATGCATGGGTATATAATGGACCGGATTCTGAGTAATAATTGAAGTACGATGATCTGAGACACATAGTGTTGGGATATTATAAATACAAAGGTTATGATACGGTCGAGAAAGATGATCAACCTAAGTGTATGGAAGCGGTCAGAGATTGCTCAGTATGCTACCAAAATTTTGTCTAACGCTAATATCTTCGATAAGAAGTAATAAGTACTAAGAGATTCACGTTGAACACGACCAATATCTTCCAGAACATCCTTGCTACCATTACCAAGTTCTTTGAAAAGAGCAGATAGACATATACTGTGTTTTTGGAACGTCTTGTAGACTGACATCCATTTGAAAGGAAAGGTTAGCATTAAGCTACCTATAGAGGATCAAGATAAGAACGATTGAAAAGAAACCCTTATTAGGGATATATGATTTGATTGCCAGTTACAGGATGTAAGCATTCCTTGAAAAGAGAATTGAGGATAGAATATCCATAGTTGAAGACGGACCCTTGGGATGCGTAGAGGATGACATTTATAACGACCTAGAAAATTTCGATTTTTTTTCTAATATTTATTTATTATAAATTATATTATGTGAATATTGTTGTAAAGGTGAAATGTGTGTGAGATGCTGTTTATGTGATTATTTGATGATTTGGGTAAGCTGTGAAGATTGGTGTATTTTTATTTTTATTTTTGAGGATTTAAATATATTTAAATCATGCATTTTTGATTCTCTGTAAATTTTATAAAATTATCGGAGGAATTAAAAATCATGAAATCTTTTGTAATATTATCTTTATAATATTATTTAGTTTTTAAAATGGTTGGATGAATTACTTTGGGTGTTTTAGTATTTTTAAAATGATTTTAGAGTTTTATTGTATTTAAAGGATCAAAATTTGTAAAATTCGTATTTAATTCATTTTTTATCCGAAAAATATTTTAAAAATGTGTGTGCGCTCGTAATTTTATATTCTTTGTTTTAAAAATAAAAAGATTAATTTTTCCTATTTTCTATTTAATTTCGATTTATAAGAGTCGTTTAGTAGTGTTAAAATTGGGCCGAATGAGTTGTAGTAGTAATACAATGTTATTGTGCCTAGCCCATTAAGAAAAAGAAGTCAGTCCAGCAGTTAGAACTCTCGAGAGAAGTCGGGTAGAAGAAAAAAAAAAGAGAAGAAGAAGAAGAAGAGAAGAGAGATTGGGGAAGGGGATTAGAGTGAGATACATATATACATATATAGATATATATATATATATATATATATATATATATATATATATATTATCGTGTGTGTGTGTGTGTGTGTATATATAATTTGTGTGTGTGTGTGGTCGTATGGGGAGTGTAGCAGCGGGAAGGAGAAGTGCGGTGGTGCCCAGGCGGAGGTCCAGCGACGGGCGGCGACGGGCGGTGGTGGCCGGATCTCGGTGGCTGCCGCGGTGGTAACAGCTGGAGAGAGAGAGAGAGAGAGAGAGAGAGAGAGAGAGAGAGAGAGAGAGAGAGAGAGAGAGAGAGAGAGAGAGAGAGAGAGAGAGAGACTGTTGGGAGAGAGAGGGAGAGAGGAGGAAGAGATTTTTCGGAATTGGAATTGAAAAGGTATAAATTTTATTTTATTTATTTAATTTATTTTCCGATGTAATTATTTAATTTCCATTTAGATTAATTTTGTAAATTGTTGTGATTAAATAAGATTAAAGTTGTAAATTATTAATATTGTTTAATTCCCGTTATTTAATTCGGATAGTTTATAAATGTCGATTTTAATTGTTAGAATTATATTCCCGGATTTTAAACTTAGTAAGTTGTTAAGTATTAGAGTTGTAATTTCAGGAATATAATTTTGGGAGCTCGGAAATATCCGGGATTAATGATTGTTGGTAGTTAATTGTTAATTTACGAATAAAATGTTGAGTTATGTGGTTCTACTAAGTTGTGAATATCTATGTGCTAAATGTTTTAAATGTCGAGTCATAGAAATTGTTGAACGTCATAATTGTTGACTACTTGTTATTGGTTTGTAAATAGTTAATTGATTATAAGTTGATCTTTATTATTTGTTGTATAAGATGGAGAGTCATATAAGGGAGCTATGTCGTAAATGTTTATTTGCTAAGTGCTTACCTGTTAAATGCTAAGTGGTTGTTTCTGATTGTATGGGTTTTAGAATGTTATTTATCGAAGATTAATTGTTAGATTTATTTGATTATGTGATTATCTGCGAGGAGTTGCAATGAGATCACATGTCTTAAATATCAATATTTAAAGACTTGTGTAATTCTGTTCAACTAGTTCCTCGGGCTTACGAATATCTATGATTAGCTATCACGAGTATAATTAATATACTTGAGTGAGGTGATCATCGATATAGCGTAAGTAATAGTTAGTGCTAGGGGTTGTTCCCTAGGGCTTACGAACATCAATGATTGATTGTCACGTGTATCATTAAAATGCATGAGAAATACGATCATTGGTGTAGCGTAAGTAGTAGTGTAATATAAATTTCTTATGTGCTAGTTGCCGCATGTACGGGCGGGTACTTTTCATTAATTGTTTACTTTTATGTTGCTGCAATTTGAGGCAGCTTTATTTTTGTGAAAGCAGGGTTGAATTGTTTTTGATTGATATTGAGGGGCTGTGCCCATAGTCCGATAAACGAATACTTCATGTCAAAATTTTCTAAAAATCCCCTGCAAGTTTATTTAAAAGTCTATTTAAATTATTTGATTTCAATGCTTGAAAGTATGTTATGATTTCTAAGGGTTTAAGTATATGTCGATGGATTATTTCGAGAATATATTATGGTTTTGAAAAGTATATGGTGTGCCGTTTTGAAATGGTTGTGTGCCGTGTCTATGTGACTTAGTATCTATACTAAGACTATTATGTGAATATGAATGAATATGTCTATATGTATTGTATATGTAAGCGTTATAGGACGCGCATGGGTAGAATAGAGCCAACGCTAAGGTTTTGCTTGAATTAGTACTGAAACTGTATTTGACATTGTGAAGGTTCGAGTGGGAGACATGGCTAAGAGCAGTGCGGGTAAGCGGAAAGTCAAACAGAGGAATAATTATCAAGTCAACGGGTGTGCTGGCGTGGAGTTAGTAAAGTATGAAAGAAAGATAGAAGTAGAGTCGAGTAAGAAGACCAGCACGAAAGTGTGGAGACTAGCGAGAAGTTGAGTTAGAGATCCATGATTAGGATCGAGAACTCCGTAAGTTGAGGCAAGTGTTTGCTCTTCACTTATCTTTCAAGTGATGCAATTCATTCCTCTTGTCGTGTACATTGCAACTGGCATTGTACCTGAATTTGCTAAGTTCAACCCTAGCAAGGATGGTGATCAAGACAAGGATGGAGACAAAAGTGGTGGAAGGAGAAGACATCACAGGAGTGATAAAGGTGATGAAGGCAAAAAGAAAAAGAAGGATGGTAGGGAGAAGAAGAATGATGATGACCAAGGTAAAGTCTCTGAGAGGAAGAGTGGAAGACAGCAAGCCTTAGGCATTGCTGACAGTAACCTCACCACATCACAAGACTCTAAGTCTAGGGTGAATGCTGTTAGTAGTGACCTACCAAAATCTACATCTATGGCTTCTGCAACTGTCTTGCCACCTCAAGAAGAGAAGAAGATTCAAGTCAAGAAACCATCTGTATATTTCAAAAAGCATACTGCTAATGGAATACTACAATGGTCCACAAACAAAGGTCACATGCTACTGCCAGCCAACCATGTCAAAAGGATCAAATTCAAACAAGCTGCAAGGAAACCAAAGCTATCCAAATCAAGGACTCTGACAATCTATCCAGGCTTAAAACTCCAACAACTAGATGAAGACTTTGATGAAGACCAACTGCAATTCTTACAAGCTCAAAAAATCTACCATGTTGCCATTGTTGATAACTTCCTTGAGATCAAATATACTGATGGAAGGGAGGAGAAATTCAAACAAGGAGGATGTCAAAAATGGGGCAAGCTACATGACATAGAAAGAATCATTGCATTGTTGAGCTCAGAAGATAAAGTGGAAAGAGTATGGAAGCTGGAGCTAATTGATTTTGTGAAGATGAAAGGAGATCATGAGGAGAGAATCAGAAAAGAGTGTCTTGAGAAATGGCTAGCAAGGGAGAAAGAAATTGAGAGACTGGAGATTGAAGCAGAAAAGCTAATGGCAAAGGGATTGTGTAGAGTTCAGTTTAACCCCTATGTGGTGAAGTATAGGAGGAGAAATGGGGATCAGGTCCACATCAGAATGAATCTACTCAACCACTATCCTGCAAACATTCTGAAACCAGTACTTGAAGATTTCAAAGACTCAATTTTGCTTGAACAATTGGATGCTATGGCAGAAATAATAAAAGCTATGGATGAGAATACAAGGAAGGAGAAAGAAAGAAGACAAAAAGCATATGATGATTTGCAAGCCAAAGCTATGGAAAGGGAAACAAATGACAATGGCTAGTACTTCATCATAGGCTGTAAGATTACTCACCCTTTAGTTCTATCCACATTGCTAATCAAAATTCATATATGTACTGTCAAGTTTTATCTTTATGTATGTTAGGCTTGTTATCAGACATGAAATTGTGACTAAGGGTCTTACTCACAATTTGGGGGAGATTGTTAGTCACAGAGGCATGCCTGAATACATCTAATAACAAGCCTAAGTATGTGTAATGCTATGCATTACCTACATGACCTCTTAACTGAGGGAACCTCTAGTTGTAGAGTTTCTATTTGTTATGTACTTGTAATAGGCATCAAATTCTAGTTGTGTAACTGTACTTATAAAGTCAAGAATAATGCTTGAAAGAAGTTCCAAGGTTCATGCCTCAAGCAAGGAGATAAAGACTGCCAAATAATCACAGTTGGGATTTGAAGGAAAGAAGAATTTGCCTAAGTACCAATTCGAGAAGTACATTTGCCTATTCGAGAAGTCTAGCATTCGAGAAGTCAGAGATTCGATATCTCAGAAGACACTATTCGATATCTCTGAATACACTATTCGATATCTCAAGGACTAAAGAAGCTATTCGACATCTCAGGGATTTGATATGTCAAAATGCTCTATTCGATATCTCAAAGATTCCCAGAGAAAAGAGCTATTCGAGAAGTGATTTGATATGTCAATATAACACTATTCGAGAACTCAGAGTTATCGATTAAGTCAATTCGAGTTCTCGAATCAATCACTTAGCCACTTCTCGTATACATTCTTGGAGACAAAATACTGAAGAATTGTACAAGTCAGAAACCTGCAACAAGCCAAGTCGCTTTATTTGACTATGTACTATAAAGCACATTGGAAAGCTTACAAAGAAGCTTGGAGAGATAAGACAAAGGGACAAGGAGCTAAAGAAGTGGATCTGAACAGGCTTTGCAAAGTCAAATCCGTAGCCGTTTGGGCTCTTACTCAAATAAGATAGACATACTGGAAAGTAGTTTGTTTTACCTACCTTATTTGTAGTAAGTAGGTATCCATGTCTATAAGGATACAGCCTCACTTCCTTAGCAGATAAGTTTTTCAAGATACATCACGAGAAATATCTCTCTAAGAAAAACGAAGCTGAGAATACTATCATTTGTATTCACAGATTGTAGCAAAATCTTTATCTAATAAAATATTAGATTAAAGTGATATTGTGTTGTGTTTGTCTTTGTTATCTGCACTTATATATCTCACACACTCAACACATATCTTGTTGCAAAGATTCAAGAACAAAAAAAAAATTCAAGAATCCATTCACCCCCCCCCCTCTGTATTCTTTTACTGTATTCAATACTCAACACACATAATTTCTCCAGTGGACCCCTTTATGGAAATGTTTCCTTCAAACTGATTTGGGACTAACTATCATGAAAATTATTTAACAAATAATCGTTTAAACTACTTTAATCGTTTATGTCAGTTTGCAATGTGTTGAAAATTTTCTTAAAAGCGTAGGGCTTGCCTATGTCCTCGCTCTAGCGTAGAATTTCATTTGTTGATAATCTGGTTGCAATTTATATCTCTTATCTTTGCCCAAGTCGATTTACTCTTTAATTAAGTTAATGACAATGTTCCTTAATACTCATATCTATCTTGTCGATACCTATTCGAATTGTCATTCTTTATATTCCCCACCCTAGTTGGTATCGAACTTGTCGATATCTTTTAAAAATCTTGATTGTTCATTTGCTCCTTGTAGTGTATCGAACTTGTCGATACAAAATGAGGTTGTTGTTTCTTATTAACTCTTAATCTTGAGTTATTATTCTGGACATGAGTTTCCAGTTGTTTGGAGATCAAAGGTTGTCGATTATCCCGACACCTAGTGTGGAGGATTTAGAATTGGAAATGTTTTTAAATGTGGCCCTTGGGGCGTAAAACCCTTCGGGGTGGGACCTTATTATGGTCGGAAGTTAAGGCCAATATGTGTCATGGATCCAATTAAGGACATTGCTGTGCGCGTTTGTCCTAGGACATTGCTGTGTGCGTTTGTCCGGGGTTAGTGCTGACTGATCAGCAGCCTAACTTTGATGTTTTTTGAAAATAAATAAAAATTCCAATTCTAATCTATATTTTGTGATTGAGATGTTAGTTCTTGACTCTTCGGAAGTCCGTTTCAGTAATATTTTGATATCAGAACTTTTATCAGTTCTAGTTTCTGTTGCACATTATAAATGGTGAATTGTTGGCTCTTGTGGCAATCTAAAAATTGATCTCACTGATCCTTTCTAATAATGAGGTGAAACTCCTTTTGTTTATCAGAGTTGTCAACATTTATTTTAAAATTGCTATCACTATTGCACTTGCTGAGCATTGTTGGCTCACTCTTGTTTCTGTTTATTTCTCCAGTTGTTAGAGATGATCAGAGGATCTAGTGATCAGTTGGTATTGCTCTATAGGCAGCGAGAGGAGATGTTCGGGTTACAGATTCTCATTGGTTAGTGGTTGGGAACTAGTCAAGGTTGAATATCTAGTTAGACGGTGACCTTATTTATTCACAGAAATTGTATATTATTTTATTCGGATTCGGGTTGTAATAGTTAATTAGTAGTTGTTTCATACTGTGACCTGTGAGCGGTCTTGGTTAGTTAGAATTTACATTTTTTTATTTATGATTTTGTCAATATTATGTTGTGAGCAGATTTGGATACAGTTGGATTAGTTTTGTTGATTTGGATAGGTGGTTTGTCATATTTATGAATACATCATGTCACAATTTTCTGAAATTTTCCTGTAAAAATATTTATTTAATTATAAAAAGCCTGTATATTAATATAGTAAAGTGAGGGTGTTACAAGTTGGTATCAGAGCTACAGGTCACAATCACTGAAACAATTAGGTGGGAAATTTGGGATATAGTAATCGAAAGGTTAGGGTGTGTGTATAAGATAGATGTCGGGTAGAACGACTTAGGATAAGGATCGCGAAAGGATACTTCGGCAAGCGTTGCGACGTTGAACGGTCTTTTGGCATATCGCGTAAGTAGAAGT
Organism: Saposhnikovia divaricata; assembly: GCA_036435485.1. NCBI lineage: Eukaryota > Viridiplantae > Streptophyta > Magnoliopsida > Apiales > Apiaceae > Saposhnikovia > Saposhnikovia divaricata. The sequence continues at coordinate 91,922,713 of CM071596.1, forward strand.
TCGAATCGCTTAAGGATTGGGCTATGAGCAAAACAGCGAACCCGAAGTGGCATAAGCTAAGTGGGCAGCTGAAGCTATCAGTTCGGGGGACGTTATCTCGAAATTTTTGCGTAGAATCTAGAATTTTCAACGATATTAGTTTCGATGCGAACGTTTTGGAGATGGTATGAGAAGGTTAAGAATGCGAAGTGGGAAGCGATTATATGCAAGAATTGGAAGTTGAGCGTAGTTGTGTATCCTTAATCGTCGATTCATTCAAATTCACTGCTTAAGAAATTTCTTATTCTTTCTTTGAATTATCGTCCTAAGTTAATTCCCGGTTGGTATCGTTGCTGAGGCATTCATTGCACAGTGACGGTTCAAAAATCGAGAATGAATTGAGATCTTCTTATTTATTCAACTCATTATGGTCAGGCCGGTTTGGCAGCTAAGTATATTACTGCTTAGTCGACAAGAGTGAGATTATGAATAATTAAGAATTTCTTGAATGTTTGCTTGATCAACCCTTGAAGCATCTATTGAAAAGTCTATTGTACATCAAACGATGATGAGTTTGGTATGTCAGACTTATTCGAATTCAATTCCATTCTTTTAGAAATATCTATATCTTTCAAAGGATAATTGATTCGACTTTACTTGAAAATTTTTGAAACTCTTGAATCCCTTCCATTATCATGAACGCTTGATTTTCTCTATTCCAGCTGAGATGAACAACCTATGAAGATAGGGATTCAGGGACATCTTATCTATGTGATAGAAGTCCAGTGGGACGCCACTGATTGTGTTTGTCATGAAGGTACTAAAGACTGGCCATCTTTATGTACTGTGGTGGTTAACCAAGTGACAAATACAACCTGATAATAGTTCAAAAGATCATATTGATCTCTCGGTTAAATTCCTTTATAAAAGCTTTGCTACACAAACTCAGTCTATATTCTTAATTGATGCCCCATTCATTTTGTTGACCTTCTTTGTTGAAAATTCAATGATTTCAAAATTCTTAATGATGAAGAGATGCGAGATAGATGTGACGACGTCTTGAATGATTAAAAACTACGACTGCATTGACGAAGAAGTGGTGATGCGAGTTTAAGAATTCGGTGATTAAGGCAGATGTAGTGTCAAATTGGAATATTTATTGAACCGATAAAGCATGGACAAGGTCTAAGACTAATGAGAATGACAATAAATAAGAATGTATGATTGCAAATATTGTTAAAAGGCGAAAAGAGAATGGAAATGGAGATATTGGAAATAAGTTGTACAATGCTGAAGGAAGATTAATTGTAAACATCTTTTGTATGGCAGAGTAGTAAATGGAATGTCATAAAATTTGGAATGTTTCGAATCCGTCGTTAAACATAAGACTTTAGAATCAAGAAGGCTAACTTGGATAAATCAGAGTGAAACAGAACAAAAAGGTTTGTAAGAATTATCAAGAAGAATTAAGACAGTGTGAGGGGTAAGGATTAAGGTGACTGTATGAAGAAAATAACTTATGCGGGCCAATTTTAAGAAAGTCATGATTATCAAGGATGGTGGAAAGTTGACTAAGATGGAATAAAATGTCAATAAGGAGGAAGGCAGAGAAACCAGAAAGTTTCCAGGAGTGAGTAAATAGTAGATGTATAAAAGTCAATGAAGAAAAGAATGCGGAATCCCGACGATGTGGAGTTAGAAGAGAAAGGGCACTATAGTTGCCTATAAAATGAGAATTAGCAGAAATTAACGAGATCCCATGATCAGAAAATAAGATTTCGGGAGTAGAATCCCTAGAGATTTTATTAAGATAAATGTGGGAAGTTGTGACTGTAATTAGAAAGGCAGTGTGGTGACAAGTAGCAGCGTCTTAAGTTAAAGCTATAAGTGATGAGCTTGGGAAGATGGGAATTTCGTCGAAAATAGTATCATAATAATCTTGGTGGAAGTTTTGAAGAAAGTGACAGGACTGTCTTTGTGATTAAGAATGTGAAAAATTTAATACGATCATGAAGGAAGTTGACAGGAAGTGGATGGTGATGACTATAATAAGGAGTTAAATATAACTTAGGATTGGATTTATTCCCCATCAACGAAGCACAAGCGAATTACGAGGACAAGAAAATGAGATCTTGAATTGTGAGGAGGATAAAGGCGATGTTTTGAGAATGGAAGGTAGACATAGAGGTCTGAATGATTAAGCAAATCAATCGAGAGCGATTTTAGAGTTTCCATGAAAAGGAAGAAAATTTGGCACGAGGATCTTAATGTGAATTTCGAAAGTCATGATTTTGTGATTAATGTGAGTAGTGTTAAATGTTGAAATGTAATGTGTAGGGTCAAATTCGAAGACTCGTCAAGTATGCAGAGTGGTGATTCGAAAGTTGATTTCAGAGGACGTGAGATAGTGTATTACGAATAAGATATATATGATTTAAGGAAAATGGTCAGCAGTTCGAAACTGTTACTCAGTAAAACGATGAGATGAAGGATGGATAGAAGTTTTCTGATTATTCCCTTCTCAAGTAATATTGCACGTGAAAGAGGAGTAAGAATGATTGAGGATTTCTTGATATTCTTTTCTCAAAATTTTATCTGAGGAAGGTTCATTTTAGGAGGCGTAAATGAGTGATGATGCATGTTAAGTGGAAGGAGCTTGTTGGATGTTATGAAGAATTGTTTCATGAATAGTAACGAGTGAAGTTGTGACCTCGGGAAATTAATAATAAATTGGATATTTCAATCTTGTTCTTGTTTTGAGTGAAGTCACAGTCAAGGTGACGAGTATGTTAGTTATCAAGAGCTGTAAATGATCAAGGCTACAAATATTCGAGGCTATGTTTCAAAAGATTGAGCAACCCAGACTATTTTATAAGATTGAGAATCGAGTCGTTCATTTAATTATGCTTGATGTGCATCTAAAGACGTAAGTGTTTGGTTATAGTATTCGATTTCGAGAATGCGACTAGGAATGGACGAAATGATGTTAAGTTTCCGATTGGGTACTCGGTAAAATTTTAGGACTAAAGAAAGAAAGAAACTTTTTAATTATTCCCTTCTCGATTAACACAGTACTTGAAAAGTGGATTGGAAGCGATCAGAGGATTTCTTGAGATTCGTTTTTCGAAATTCTATTTGAAATCGTGTGGTTATAAGTAAAGCGTGGGAAACTATATCAAGTGTAGGTCGTTATAAATAGAGGCAAATTGTACTATTGTATTATTGCGAGGGGTTGGCGCGGTAATATAGTTTTGACGCAGAGTATAGTTCATTATGCGGAAAAGACATATTGATTTTCGCGGAAAGTTATTCGTTCACGTGTGATGAACGTTAGAGGTTCGAAAACCAAAGCTTAAGGTTATAACAGGAATTGAAGGCTCATGGAAAGAGCTTATAAAAGTATGAGAGGTTGTGATGGAATCCTAGAATTAAAAGTGCAACCTGGGAAGTGGAAGTAAGATGTTTAACGGGAATTGTTACTCGTGTTCTTAAGATTGATTCTGAGGACAGAATCCTATTAAGGGGGGAAGGATATAACGACCTAGAAAATTTCGATTTTTTTTATAATATTTATTTATTATAAATTATATTATGTGAATATTGTTGTAAAGGTGAAATGTGTGTGAGATGCTTTTTATGTGATTATTTGATGATTTGGGTAAGCTGTGAAGATTGGTGTATTTTTATTTTTATTTTTGAGGATTTAAATATATTTAAATCATGCATTTTTTATCCTCTGTAAATTTTATAAAATTATCGGAGGAATTAAAAATCATGAAATCTTTTGTAATATTATCTTTATAATATTATTTAGTTTTTAAAATGGTTGGATGAATTAATTTGGGTGTTTCATTATTTTTAAAATGATTTTAGAGTTTTATTGTATTTAAAGGATCAAAATTTGTAAAATTCATATTTAATTCATTTTTTATCCGAAAAATATTTTAAAAATATGTGAGCGCTCGTAATTTTATATTCTTTGTTTTAAAAATAAAAAGATTAATTTTTCCTATTTTCTATTTAATTTCGATTTATAAGAGTCGTTTAGTGGTGTTAAAATTGGGCCGAATGAGTTGTAGTAGTAATACAATGTTATTGGGCCTAGCCCATTAAGAAAAAGAAGTTAGTCCAGCAGTTAGAACTCTCGAGAGAAGTCGGGTAGAAGAAAAAAAAAGAGAAGAAGAAGAAGAAGAAGAGAAGAGAGATTGGGGAAGGGGATTAGAGTGAGATACATATACATACATATATATATATATATATATATAATCGTGTGTGTGTGTGTATATAATTTGTGTGTGTGTGTGTGGTCGTATTGGGAGTGTAGCAGCGGGAAGGAGAAGGGCTGTGGTGCCCAGGCGGAGGTCCGGCGACGGGCGGCGTCGGGCGGTGGTGGCCGGAGCTCGATGGCTGCCGCGGTGGTAACAGCTGGAGAGAGAGAGTGAGATATATATATATATATATATATATATATATATATATATATATATATATATATATATATATAATCGTGTGTGTGTGTATATAATTTGTGTGTGTGTGTGGTCGTATGGGGAGTGTAGCAGCGGGAAAGAGAAGGGCGGTGGTGCCCAAGCGGATGTAAGAACCCCAAATTTTGGATATAATTAAAACTTTTTATTAAGTAATGATAAAATGAGGAACAATGATTCCGACAACAAGGTCACCAGCTCTAATGAATGGTGGTTTCAAAGAACAATGATTGTAATGAATGGATATTGCTTTGGACAATGATCCTGATGCATTGGTATATTGTCAGAATAGAGTAATTCGATGGTTGAGGACCTAGATAAGAATAATCTACCATCCAGGAAGGAGCTAATGGATCCTTGAAGGGAAATTAGTACGTGCATAGTGTTTCCCGTACGTGCATAGTATTTCCCGTACGTGCATAGTGTTTCCCTACGTGCATAGTGTTTCCTGTACGTGCATAGTAATTTGGTGGATGAATAGTGATTTGGTAAGTTGGAAAACTTTTCACGCCACCCTATGTACGGGACGTGATATGGATGTTTCGAAGTCATATTAGTAATACGCGGAGGAAATAAGTGAATGCAGAGACGATCGGAATTCAGAAATTCCAAATTCTTTTTCGGTATAATATTTGACCGGACAATGGATTAAATATTATTATAATCCAAGAATTGAGATATTAACTTTGAGGATTTGATATTTTGGGATGTTATTATATTTGATTTAAGAATGAAGGTAGGAAACCACTGAGGCAGTGAAACAAGCGTTCTAGAAACCGCTAAAACGTTATAACGAGATTAATCAATAAAACGAACGAATCCTAGATTACGGATTAAGTTCGTATCAAGATTAAATATCCTACATGGTCATCACGAGGATTATATTAAGGATTGGGGAAGATATTATGAATATCGAGAAATTTCCCGGTAAACCCTAGAGGTGAAACTACTTAGTTATTCGTCCGAACGATCAATCGAAACGGGCAATAACCGGACACAGAAACAAGCAGAGAAAGCAAGATGCATGCATGTGCAAGTGATAATATCTAGCAACCAAGTGGCTCCAAGTAACTAGCACACTTAGGAAAGGAAGTAGTACTTAGAAATCTAACCATTACTTAGCTCTCCACCATTTAAAACAAGACACATGCTTTGCCAAATACCTCATCCATTACATCACACTCCACTAACACTACCAAGATGAGATATTATCTACCAAAAGTCACTTTATGCATAATTGAGCAAAACAAATCAAGAAAACAAGCAAACTCTCTCCATTCATTTCTTTTTCATCCATTCGGCTTTTTGGTTAATTCCAAGACCAAAGATCAACTTCCAACCATCATTTGATCTTGTAATTTTTAAGGTGAGTCCTATATTTCACAAAACTAATCTCCTAAAAATTTCAAGCTCAAATTCCTTTGTTTCCATTTTCAAAAAAATCCAACAAGAGGAGGGTGAATAGTGTTCATATGAACTAACCTTTGATTTTTATGATTCTTTTGATTGATCTAGCTAGCTTAAGGTCACATAAGGATGGATCAAGGCTTGATAAGGCCATATCACTCTCTAAGGAAGGTAACAAGCTCAAAAACCCTTGGTATCATTTTGAGATGTTATGAGTTTTATGGATGATTTAGTGTTAGTATGCCATGTAATGCTTAGATCTACAAGATTAGTTGATTATGGTTGCTATTTGGATTGTGATCCATGACATGGTTGAGATAAGATGATGTTAGAATAGTCATGATGTTGTCATGTGTTAGAATGGATGTGGTGTAGTGCTTGAATGATTCACGGTGAGGTGAAAACTTTGGAAAACGCGTAAACATAGCCGTTATAATGCTCGATTTTACAATATCATGTTTTGTGTGCCATTTTTCATATCAAGACCATACTGTCCAGAAGCCTTTTCTGCCATTATAGGATATTTTATGTTATAAGCTTCGTTTTGATATAAAGATCATGTGAAACGGACTTACGGTTTAGGATTTATGACCGATTTACTAAAAGTAGTTCGAATCCGTAAACGAAAGTTCGTAACTGAAATTGAACCCTCGTAAACTATGTATCGTCATGGCGAATCTTGGTAAATAAATACTAGAGGTAAAAAGGAAGGTGTGAAAGAAAACCGTATGTCAAAAGGATCATTTTTCGATTTATTAAAAAATGTTCGAGTCGAGGTTAAACGCGAACGAACCCCTAAAAGACGACTCTTTTATAACTTCGGTAAAACACTTAGAAAACGGGCGATAAAACTCGGAGTATAGTATTGGTTCGTAACGATCGACCTTAGAACTCATATGACTTAAGTATGTCCCAAGTATAAGTACGATGACATGTCATATTAACGAACGAATGTCGGGTCGGATCAGTGATAAAAGTAATCCACTAAAAGGGGTATAACGAGATAACTCGAGAACGTGTTTCGAATTAAGTATAACTTAACTTTTAATATGTTAAGTGATTAATCCCGAATGCCTTGGCTATTTATAGATCACCAAGCTGAACCGGGACCCGCTACCACTACCCCTTACCGTACTCGACTACCAGGCAAGTTTCAACTCCCTTCTTTTAGGCTGTTGTTGTGATTGAATAAATATATATATATGATTGCTGATATACATATGTCATTGCATGCATGCCTACTTTCAAGTTGAATTGATATACTTGTTCCCTGAATGTTATTGTTGGCTTATAAGCTAGATAGTTATACATCAGTTATAAGCCGGTTATTGTAAGACCCTCATAGAAGGGCGTATACATCTTATTCATCAAATATAGACCGGGAGTCAATATTTCTTGATATATCGAGATTACCTCGGAGGAAAATATTTAAGTAAATATTTTCCATTATTCGGGCGACGAATATTATTTGAATATTCGTTTGAGATTATTTATTTTAACGATCTTTACTTCAAATAATTATTTGAACGTAACTATTCGACGAATAATATTTTTAATATTCATTCAGAGTCGAATTATTTATCGATTATTATTGCGAATATTCTTCTAAAGGTTGGACTACTAAATGAATATTAATTGGATATTCATTTAGAATATTATTCATTAAATGAATATTACTTTTGAGTATTCATTTAAGACAGTAATTACCTATTGAATATTATTTTAATGTTCATCTGAAACTTGATTTATTTATCGAGTCTTATCTCGAATATTCCTTTAAAGCTTGGATTACTAAATGAACATTACTTGATATTCATTTAGAATATTATCCATTAAATGAATATTACTTTATCAATATTCATTTAAATTCCTAATTAATTATGAATATTATTTTGAATATTCATCCAGGGTTCTATTTAATCATCGAATATTATTTTAAATATTTTAAATATTCCTTTCAGGTCTTATTAATTAATGAATATTATTTGGAATATTCATTTGAATATTTAGTTATGCAATAAATATTCTCTCGATATTTCTTCAAGAATTATTTGAGAGATACTCTGATTAAAGATATTCTTTCATATTCCTAAATATTCCGTAAAATATTTTAATTCAATAAATATTCTCTGAATATTTATTCCATACTTAAAATAACCTCGATAAGGTTTATCTTCTTCGATTATTACAGAAAATATTTCGGAGTCATATTATTATTAATCTTATATCAAGAAAGGTTCTCAGACATCATTCTTCTTTGAGTCTATCTCCTTAATAATAGGGAACCTTACTTGGAAAATGTTATTTATCTTGTCGACTTCCCGGTCATAAAGTATTCTCTTCACTCGCAACTCGGGTGCTGTTGACTTATTAAGTCGTTGTTTACCTTCTCATCTTTCGAGGGGTAAGATTGTTGGAACAAGTTGATATTCGATACCAAGCCACAGCTTGGAAGTTATTGGTGAATTTTCCTTTCCAACTAGATACGACTACCTTGTAGAGTCTTATCAACAAGTATTACACTTGGGGAAAGGGGGACGAACGTTGTAAGAACCCTAAATTTTGGATATAATTAAAACTTTTTATTAAGTAATGATAACATGAGGAACAATGATTCCGACAACAAGGTCACCAGCTCTAATGAATGGTGGTTTCAAAGAACAATGATTGTAATGAATGGATATTGCTTTGGACAATGATCCTGATGCATTGGTATATTGTCAGGATAGAGTAATTCGATGGTTGAGGACCTAGATAAGAATAATCTACCATCCAGGAAGGAGCTAATGGATCCTTGAAGGGAAATGAATACGTGCATAGTGTTTCCCGTACGTGCATAGTGTTTCCCGTACGTGCATAGTGTTTCCTGTACGTGCATAGTAATTTGGTGGATGAATAGTGATTTTGTAAGTTGGAAAACTTTTCACGCCACCCTATGTACGGGACGTGATATGGATGTTTCGAAGTCATATTAGTAATACGCGGAGGAAATAAGTGAATGCAGAGACGATCGGAATTCAGAAATTCCAAATTCTTTTTCGGTATAATATTTGACCGGACAGTGGATTAAATATTATTATAATCCAAGAATTGAGATATTAGATTTGAGGATTTGATATTTTGGGATGTTATTATATTTGATTTAAGAATGAAGGTAGGAAACCACTGAGGAGTGGTTATGGCTACAATGTAATAATTGATATTTGGAAAGAATGAATGGAATTCGACTTTATTATGTTTATGTCTTGAAGAATGCTAAAGGGTGACAACATAGGTAAGAATAATCTATCTTTTAAGGGAATAAGATATGGCAACTTCAAGCAAGAGAATACTCTCATGTCATCCAGATCGATAAAGATTAATCCAGTAGTTCCGTAAAAAGGTTAAGGAACGATCGAAAGAGAATACGGACAATTATACAACCCTAAGAGAACAAGTAAAGAATACAGAATGAATAGTGTTTTGGTGGGAGTATAGAATAATATGAGACGACACTATATAGAAGCATTCGGAACGGATTTCCGAGTTCGTATTAGTGATCCAGGGGGAAAATAAGTGTATGTAAAAGCTGTCGGATTCTGAAAAACCGCACTTTTATTTTCTCCGAGAGTTCCCTGGACACTGATAGCCTTAAATATTTAACGAATGGATTTAAGGAATATAAATTGGAAAGTTAGAATGAAAGATGGAGAATGAAAGTATTAATATTAAAAAGGATTCCCGGTAAACCCTAATTAGAAATCCGTGAAATATTCCTACGAACGATCAATCAAAACGGGCAATAACCGGACACAGAAACAAGCAGAGGAAGCAAGAGTCTTGTGCAAGCTACTAGTATAAAATATCTAGTAACCAAACTAGAATCAAGGAACTAGCACCCTAGAGAATGCAACTAAGTACTTAGCAAGGCAACCATGTAGTTAGGCTAAAACCACCACATTTTCAACACTTGTCATGATATTTCCTCATCCAACACCTCACTACTTTAATAAAGTAGCTTTATACAAGATATTATGTTGTAATTGGATGAGAGTGGATGAGATTAAATCATAGAAATCAAAAGAAACCAAGCAAAATACTCCACCCTTGCAAGAAAACATCCATTCGGCCCTTCACTAATTCCAAAATCAAAACCCCTCTTCCCACCATCTTTTGATCTTGTGAAAATTATGGTGAGTCTTACATTTCCTAAAAGTGATCCCATAAAAATTTCAAAGCCAAACTCTCTTGTTTCCATTTTCAAATAATTCATCAAAGAGGAGGATGAATAGTGGTTTTATGAACTAATCTTGTTTTTTCTTGTTTTTCATGGTGGATTTAGCTAGCTTAGGATCATCCAAGGATAGATCAAGGCTTAGGAAGGTTATACTACTCTCTAAGGAAGGTATAAATCATTTCAAACCCTAAGCTTTACTTTGAGTTTATGCATGATTCATGGTGATTTTGGATTAAGTGATATTAGTAGTATTCTACCACCATGTTAGCATGATTTTGTGGTTAGATTAGCTTTATGATGATATATTGATGAAGCATGATATTCTTGAGCTTTTAAGAGATGATTATTAACTGTAGTAATTGATTTGATGCCCGGTGTGGCTTGGTTGTTGCGTAATGAATTTTAGAACGCTCGATTCGTAGCCGTCGTAATGCCCGATTTTCATTAACACTATGAAACCGAACTGGTCAGTAGCCATAACTCTCTGTTCTTGGCAAGTTAATGAACCCTACTGATAGATTTTTGAACATAGATCACTTTGGCGAAAGAATCGAAGCATTTCAATTTACGGTTTAGGAATTATGACCAAATTACTAAAAGTAGTTCGAATTCGTAAACGAAAGTTCGTAACTGAAATTGAACCCTCGTAAACTATGTAACGTCATGGCAAATCTTGGTAAATAAATACTAGAGGTAAAAAGGAAGGTGTGAAAGAAAACCGTATGTCAAAAGGATCATTTTTCGATTTATTAAAAATGTTCGAGTCGAGGTTAAACGCGAACGAACCCCTAAAAGACGACTCTTTTATAACTTCGGTAAAACACTTAGAAAACGGGCGATAAAACTCGGAGTATAATATTGGTTCATAACGATCGACCTTAGAACTCATATGACTTAAGTATGTCCCAAGTATAAGTACAGTGACATGTCGTATTAACGAACGAATGTCGGGTCGGATCAGTGATAAAAAGGAATCCACGAAAAGGGGTATAACGAGATAACTCGAGAACGTGTTTCGAATTAAGTATAACTTAACTTTTAATATGTTAAGTGATTAATCCCGAATGCCTTGGCTATTTATAGATCACCAAGCTGAACCGGGACCCGCTACCACTACCCCTTACCGTACTCGACTACCAGGCAAGTTTCAATTCCCTTCTTTTAGGCTGTTGTTGTGATTGAATATATATATATGTTTTCTGTTATACATATGCCATAGCATGCATGCCTACTTTCAAAGTTATATCATTATGCTTGTTCCCTGATTGTTATTGGCTTATAAATTAGATAGCTATCGTATCAATTATAAGCCGGTTATTGTGAGACCCTCAGAGAAGGGTGTATACATCTTATTCATCAAATATAGACCGGGAGTCAATATTTCTTGACATATCGAGATTACCTCGAAAGAAAATATCTAAGTAAATATTTTCTATTATTTGGGCGACGAATATTATTTGAATATTCGTTCGAGATTATTTATTTAACGATCCTTACTTCAAATAATTATTTGAACGTAACCATTCGACGAATAATATTTTTCAATATTCATTCAAAGTCGAATAGATTATCGATTATTATTTCGAATATTCTTCTAAAGATTGGACTACTAAATGAATATTATTTGAATATCCATTTAGAATATTACTTTATTAAATGAATATTACTTTTGAATATTCATTTAAGATATTACTTACTTGATGAATATTATTCTAATATTCCTCTGAAGCTTGATTTATTTACCGAATATTATATCGAATATTCCTTTAAAGCTTGGATTACTAAATGAATATTACTTGATATTCATTTAGAATATTATTCATTAAATGAATATTACTTTATCAATATTCATTTAAATTCCTAATTAATTATGAATATTATTTTGAATATTCATCCAGGGTTCTATTTAATCATCGAATATTATTTTAAATATTTTAAATATTCCTTTCAGGACTTATTAAGTAATGAATATTATTTTGAATATTCATTTGAATATTTAATTATGCACTAAATATTCTCTCGATATTTCTTCAAGAATTATTTGGGAAATACTCTGATTGAAGATATTCTTTCATATTCCTAAATGATCTGTAAAATATTTTAATATAATAAATATTCTCTGAATATTTATTCCGTACTTAGAATAACCTCGATAAGGTTTATCTTCTTCGATTATTACAGAAAATATCTCGGAGTCATATTATTATTAATCTTATATCAAGAAAGGTTCTCAGACATCATTCTTCTTTGAGTCTATCTCCTTAATAATAAGGGAACCTTACTTGGAAAATGTTATTTATCTTGTCGACTTCCCGGTCATAAATTATTCCCTTCACTCGCAACTCGGGTGCTGTTGACTTATTAAGTCGTTGCTTACCTTCTCATCTTTCGAGGGGTAAAATTACTGGAACAAGTTGATATCCGTTACCAAGTAATAGCTTGGGAGTTATTGGTAAATTTTCCTTTCCAACTAGATACGACTACTTTGTGGAGTCTTATCAACAAGTATTATACTTGGGGAAAGGGGGACGAACGTTACATTCAGAATCATGAATTCTAGTTGAACTAGGAGTCGTGTAAGAGGCCGAGTAGCGCCGGTCCATCCCCTTTGGCCCAACCGTTGGCCGGGGAGAGCTAGCAAGGCGGTATACAAGTAAAGCCGTCAGTTCTTCCTTCTACTGGTAGTAAATCTAAATTGAGCTGTACTATCTCGACTGATCATCAAGATTGGAACAGCGGGCGCGGTGAATACTCCATCATTGGTTCATCATCCAAACTTATTTATTTCCTGCAACATGATTACTGTTGGTAGAGCTGGAAAAATATTCATAACTGGAATTGCAATCTTTTCATGCAAGTTCCTCTTTTTAATGGCAATAAGAATATCACGCTTACTTTTGATGTAGCAGATATTTCTACAAACAAATACTTTAAGTTACCTTGTAACTTCATCGTTCATATTATACTGGCATCATTTCCGTAAATGCATGGCATATGGTTTGAAAGATACTTTTGAACTGTTATATATTATCGTTCAGTTATATATTATTGTTGGTGGGCTATTGCTCACCCTTGCTTTATTATTATATCACAACAACAGCTAGACCAGATGACTCGCACAAGGCGCGCTCGACGCGGGCGAGGACGATGAGACTACCAGAGCTGAAGAAGAAGCTATTGGTAGGATATATTTATTCTTTCAGTACCAAGAATATGGTCTAGTATGACTTATGTAAATGGATGGCAAAGAGTATGTATTTATATTGAAATTCTTTTGGATTGTAAGAACTCATAGTGTGATTAATAAAAATTTGATTGTTACTCTGGTTTCATCTCTGGGACTATAACGGGTGTGTTTTATATTGTTGTGTTGGGTCATAGAGACGTAATTTATTTTATGTTAAGGAAAGTTCAATTGTTGTGGACAGAATTGGAAACCGTAACCACCGGATCCCGGACCCCGGATCTGGGGGTGTTACAGAAGTGGTATCAGAGCGTTACGTTATAAATCCCAGAGATGAGGCGACGTTAAAACCATAAACTTACTAAGATAATAAGAACTCTTGCCAAGTTCAAAGTCGGACTACTTAATGTAGTGCTGACATATAAAACCCTTATGGGAACTCTTAAGTATCATGATAGTAACTTAGCTCGTTCTCGTATCGACTAGTAAGGCGACAGACCTTGAGGCGTACGAGCAACAGCATGATGATGTTGTATTATATGCTGACGATCGGATTGTGAATTCGATATAGTACCCTATTGAGGACTTGAAAGAGGTTCCAGCAGAGGAAAATTCTATTGAGGATGAGGAGATTACTCCAAGGAAATGAGGGCTGTAGCCAGAGGGATAGCGAGAGTTAAGATTATAGTGCTCAGAGAAGTGAGCACAAAGAACTGAGATATTATTAAGAGAATTGAAATTTTATGTTGGATTTATAGCCGGACTACGAGAGGTAGTACTAGCAATTAAGACAGATTGGAAGGATTACTTGAGGTCTTATATGGGGATAGATAAAGATCATTAGAGACTTTCAGATTAATGAGAAAGGAGTTAGAATGATGCATGATTATCAAAGACGTCGATGTAGGACGGGGAGCACCCATGAGCAGTTGAGATAGAGGCAACAAGTGCCATATTATCGGATAAATGGATTAGTGTGAATATTGTCAATGGTAATTCGCCATGAGAAGGCGGATTTCATGGGTTATATTTTATGAAACCAAATTGAGATTGTTGAGGTGGTTTTATTCAGCGAAATGTCCATATTATGAATGAACCAGCTTCGAAAGTAAAGATAGTGGAAAGTGATGGCCTGATTGGATAAAGTTATATAAAGTAGTACGCGAGACGATGATCTCAGAAACTACCAGAGGAAAAGACCAGTGGGTCTATGATGAACTCGTAATATGACTACTATCAGGTACTAAGTATAAGTTTATTTTAACTCAGTAAAATGGTGAATCAGGAACGTTAGATGCATGTGATTCAGAAGAATATTAAATTCCTTCTTTTCCCCGAATAGATTATAGTAGTTACCTTAAGTTTATTCTGACACTGAATTGCAAATGGATCAAGTAATGCGATTAGTGGTTAAGAGGTAATAGAGAATGTTTTAAGATGAAATTGGTAACGACCCGGCGTTGGTGTTGCCTAACGGGAGAAGGAAGACTTTATGATACACTATGATGCATCTCATACAGGTTTAGGTGGTGTGCTTATGCAGCACGGCAGAGTAATTGCGGATGCATTCGAACAACACGGTACACCAGACTAGGATGACCTTAGTAGTGCCAATTTTTATGAAACGACTAAGTCCGACGGTAGTGTTCCTTCTGAAACCTGTGGTTAGGAAGACTGGCATTTGATATTATCGACAACTAAGATGTATATGTATCAGGAAGAGGTGGCATGTTTCAGTTTGAAACTTTTGATTTCCCTTCTATGGGATATATATATTTGGTTCCTTTCTAGTGGTTAAACTTCCAACTTTATGTCAATAATCCCGTTATTATGACTGCTTATGGTTCTACCTGCTTGGTGATTCATAGGATTATTCTTCAGGTTTCGAAACTGGTCTCCTTAAATGTTACCAGTAGATGGATAGATTGACCAGAATTTCCCTGAGTCTGGAAAGTAATTCGGTGAATTTTGGCAAACCTTGTCTTTCTGATTATCAGAGAATGTCAGGAAGAGAGTAGAAACTGGAGCAAACCCTGTGATTTGGGTAAGGATGCTGTGAAATGGGTTAGTAAACGGACCCTGAGCATTACCATCGACGGTAGTGATAAAATGATGAAGTGAGATGGGACGAAAACAGGAAATGTAAGTAAGAAATTAGCCGGACGGAGAAACTCCGGGATTGACTTAAGTGAAAAGGCTGTTATGCCAGGAATGGTAAGCTTGCGTGGCACGCGGGATTGATAAGAATAGTTGAAAAGATAAAAATAGAGGAAAGGCGACCGGAGACGGCGCTGAGTAACCGATTAAGACTTATAAGAAGTAAAGTTTTGGAAAGGTAGAAAGGTATCAAAGAAGAAGGCACTATGCCGGTAATTGCTAGAAAAGTAATGCTATTAGCCAACCCCTAAAATCAAATATTTTTTTTATGTGTGGCAAGTTGAGGCCAAGTCACAAAGGATTATCAAGTGACTAGACCAGCAATGAAAGGACAAAGCAGGGTTGCTTCTAAGAAAGCGCCGACTGCAAGGGCTTCTGATATAAAGGAAACATTAATGAGATCGTAGGAATCTTCTACTGAACCCTTTGCAACCCATGTTTTGATTGGGAATTTGCTAGATTTTTTTGTATAGGATCACCCGTACTAAAGTGATTCATGTATATATGATTACCCAAGATTACGAGTAAAAATAGAAGTATAATGACTTGAGATGTTTGATGTTAGGGTATTATAAATACCATGAATATATTATGACTAAGGAAAGTAAACAACGAAGGTTTATGAAGAGAGTATGGAAATGGTCAGAGATGGATCAGTATGTTGTAGAAATTTTGTCTAAGGCAAGTACATTTGAGAAGAACGATAAGTACTAAGAGATTCACGTTGAACTCGACCAATATCTTCCAAAACATCCTTGCTACCATTACCAAGTTCTGTAAGAGAGCAGATAGGCATACGTTGCCTTTTGGAAGGCCAAATAGGCTGACAACTATATGAAAGAAGAGGGCGGCATTAAGCCACCGATCGATTATCAAATGAGAATGATTGAAAAAAAAAGACCTTTATTAAGGATGCATGATCTGATTGCCAATTATAAGATGCAAGAATTCCTTGGTAGTTGAATTAAGGATAGGATATCCATAAATTAAGACAAACCCTGGGGAATGCACAAGGGGTGGCATTAACCCTAATAACGACATTATGACTTTAGATGATATTAGTTAGACTTGCTAAGGCAACAATGACCGGTAAGGATTATTAAAAAGAGTTCTGGAAAGAACATAGATAGAATTATTAGAGTATTGACCAATGACATTTTGATATACCCTGTACCCAGAAAATACAGGAGGAAGGATGAGGATGACCTATGAAACCTTACAAGGAAAAAGGTAATATTCCGAACTTCAAAATGGAAGTTTGGTAAGGAATGTATGACATAGTAACATTAATGCCAGATGAGGCATGTATGAAACCCTGAGGAAGTATGGATTGAACCTATAAAGGTTGAGATTATCCTAAGATAAGGAAAGAACTAAGAAAAGAAGTATCCTAAGTAGGATTGGGAATAAACGTGATAAAGTTCCCACGGGTAGGTGGAAGCAATGACTTATGGAGAAAGCTGATAAATATTTTTTTTTCTCCATCAGCAGAGCTTAAGGGAGAATGCTTTCACCCGACAATGATGGGAATGAGGTAGAAATGTTTGAATTGGAATATATCCAGAGAACAAGGATTACCAGAAATTATTATTATCAGGAAAGGCCAATGAGGTGGCCGACAGTCTAAGTATAAAGGAATAATTACAAATGTTCATACCGAAGAAACAAAATGATATTTGGAAAGACCTTGAAGGTCATATTGGAGTGGAGGAAGTTACATTCCTTTTGATGATTGTGCAAGAATCGAAGGTAACAATAGTTTAAGTAAAGATTCGATTCCTGATGGAGTCTTAAGCATATTATGTATCTTAGAAGTTCCCGTTTTGAGGCAGACCAGGACCATGATACAAAATTAACGAAGTAAACCGTTAAGTTTCCAGTCTTTTATGGAAGCTGAATGAGAGATAGTTTCATCAACCTGACATAGCTGCGATGCTTGAAACTCTTCTGCAATTGTATCTACTTCATGTAATATCTACATCAAGTTCAGGAAGTGTTCCTTATGGATAAGGAATAGTGGTTACTTTGTCTCCCTAAAGGATTTGAAACCCGTAGGATTAGCTATTAATGCACTACGTAAACAACAAGCGAGGGTGATTCTTCTAAGAAAGTAGATGACAATGTAAAGATAAAGAAAGTGCTGCCATTGATTAACTAAATGGCATGTTGATGAATGACAAACAAGTTTATGTTAGTGTACTTCTGCGCAAACAAGATAGAGAATATGAGGTTGATGATTCATGATGTTAAAGATATTCCCATGGAAAGAATTAATGAGACTTGGAGGGAAGGGCGGTTTAGCCCGAGACTTATTGGGCCACCTGAGAGTTTAAAAGTGTTCGGGCGGCGGTATTCGAGCCAACCTTACCCCCAAAACTTATAGCACGGTCATAACGGGTTTTCATGTGGCCAAGCTACGCCAGTAAAATGCAGATGCTCGATAGATGATAAGAGCATGAGCCGGTAGATATACGACCTGGTCTGACTTACGAAAGACAACCTGTGGAAAACCACGGATAGAAAAGAACAAGTGATGAGAAACAAGGTTGGCAGAAGTAGATTATATGAATCTAAGTTAAAGGGATCAGGCCAGATTCATTTCGGAAAGTTTAAATTGGAATAACGTAATGATTATAGAATAAATGTGACGGAATACCGATAAGGTGGTACCAAGTGCAAAAAGGTGTCTCAATAAAGAGGTGAAGGTGAAAGTAAATAATAGAAATGAGTAAGAATCAGATAATAAGAAGGATGTGATTGATAAAGAAAAGGCTGGGAAAGCAACTATGGAATGATAAGCAAGGAATGTTATGAATGGGTTTTCTAATGAATTCTGAGGATGACAACCTGATAGTGTCAATATTATAGTTATGAAAAAGCTAGTAACATGATATGGGATGTCAGTAATAATGATGTCAAGTGAGAAAACTAAGATTTAACCTGAGAGGTTCAAAGATTTTCCAAAAGTAAGTGTTGCTAAGGTTGAACCAGAGTACAGGTCCAGAGAATAGTGGACAAAGCAGCAAGATATGTTGACACGTGAGGTTGCGATCAAATAGTATTGGATATAATTATGATTAATTTCTTCTTTGATAAACCTCTATAGTTCAGAGGTAAATTCTGAGTATGATATTCTACAATCATGAAAGCTTTCTATAATCCTTTAGAACTCTTTTCTCTTCTTCTCTCTTATTCATCTTCTTTATGAATTGAGAAGAACAACCCTTTTAGGAGGGGAGGTACTGCTACGTGACTATTTGTCTATGTGATAGAAGTCTAAGTGGAATACCATGACTTGTTTAATTGCTTGTCAAGTACTAAAGGCTGGCCCCCTTCTGTACTAACTATGCAATATAACAAATGTTCAATTGATCATAGTGATCTCTCAATAAATCTTTCCACTTCTCTATATTGATCGAGATTGCGAAGATTAAAGCGATCAGGAAATGCACAGTACGAGCGAGGTTACCTCCGAATTCGTAGGGTGATAGTGATACCAATGTTACTGCAGGTATCAATAAGGATAAGACTGAGTAAGAGTATAACCCGGATAGTGAGTTGTACGAAAAGTAGCAACGTTGATGGAAAAAGGATACAGTATGAATTGTAGCACTAGAAGATGTGCTGAGGAAGGGTAGAACGACTAAGAATTGACCGGGAAGCTAAAAAGTGAACGACAGGCAAACGACTCTTTGCTTCCTACCTGATTCCGGGACGGAATCCTTTTAAGGAGGGGGGACTGTAAGAACCCTAAATTTTGGATATAATTAAAACTTTTTATTAAGTAATGATAACATGAGGAACAATGATTCCGACAACAAGGTCACCAGCTCTAATGAATGGTGGTTTCAAAGAACAATGATTGTAATGAATGGATATTGCTTTGGACAATGATCCTGATGCATTGGTATATTGTCAGGATAGAGTAATTCGATGGTTGAGGACCTAGATAAGAATAATCTACCATCCAGGAAGGAGCTAATGGATCCTTGAAGGGAAATGAATACGTGCATAGTGTTTCCCGTACGTGCATAGTGTTTCCCGTACGTGCATAGTGTTTCCTGTACGTGCATAGTAATTTGGTGGATGAATAGTGATTTTGTAAGTTGGAAAACTTTTCACGCCACCCTATGTACGGGACGTGATATGGATGTTTCGAAGTCATATTAGTAATACGCGGAGGAAATAAGTGAATGCAGAGACGATCGGAATTCAGAAATTCCAAATTCTTTTTCGGTATAATATTTGACCGGACAGTGGATTAAATATTATTATAATCCAAGAATTGAGATATTAGATTTGAGGATTTGATATTTTGGGATGTTATTATATTTGATTTAAGAATGAAGGTAGGAAACCACTGAGGAGTGGTTATGGCTACAATGTAATAATTGATATTTGGAAAGAATGAATGGAATTCGACTTTATTATGTTTATGTCTTGAAGAATGCTAAAGGGTGACAACATAGGTAAGAATAATCTATCTTCTAAGGGAATAAGATATGGCAACTTCAAGCAAGAGAATACTCTCATGTCATCCAGATCGATAAAGATTAATCCAGTAGTTCCGTAAAAAGGTTAAGGAACGATCGAAAGAGAATACGGACAATTATACAACCCTAAGAGAACAAGTAAAGAATACAGAATGAATAGTGTTTTGGTGGGAGTATAGAATAATATGAGACGACACTATATAGAAGCATTCGGAACGGATTTCCGAGTTCGTATTAGTGATCCAGGGGGAAAATAAGTGTATGTAAAAGCTGTCGGATTCTGAAAAACCGCACTTTTATTTTCTCCGAGAGTTCCCTGGACACTGATAGCCTTAAATATTTAACGAATGGATTTAAGGAATATAAATTGGAAAGTTAGAATGAAAGATGGAGAATGAAAGTATTAATATTAAAAAGGATTCCCGGTAAACCCTAATTAGAAATCCGTGAAATATTCCTACGAACGATCAATCGAAACGGGCAATAACCGGACACAGAAACAAGCAGAGGAAGCAAGAGTCTTGTGCAAGCTACTAGTATAAAATATCTAGTAACCAAACTAGAATCAAGGAACTAGCACCCTAGAGAATGCAACTAAGTACTTAGCAAGGCAACCATGTAGTTAGGCTAAAACCACCACATTTTCAACACTTGTCATGATATTTCCTCATCCAACACCTCACTACTTTAATAAAGTAGCTTTATACAAGATATTATGTTGTAATTGGATGAGAGTGGATGAGATTAAATCATAGAAATCAAAAGAAACCAAGCAAAATACTCCACCCTTGCAAGAAAACATCCATTCGGCCCTTCACTAATTCCAAAATCAAAACCCCTCTTCCCACCATCTTTTGATCTTGTGAAAATTATGGTGAGTCTTACATTTCCTAAAAGTGATCCCATAAAAATTTCAAAGCCAAACTCTCTTGTTTCCATTTTCAAATAATTCATCAAAGAGGAGGATGAATAGTGGTTTTATGAACTAATCTTGTTTTTTCTTGTTTTTCATGGTGGATTTAGCTAGCTTAGGATCATCCAAGGATAGATCAAGGCTTAGGAAGGTTATACTACTCTCTAAGGAAGGTATAAATCATTTCAAACCCTAAGCTTTACTTTGAGTTTATGCATGATTCATGGTGATTTTGGATTAAGTGATATTAGTAGTATTCTACCACCATGTTAGCATGATTTTGTGGTTAGATTAGCTTTATGATGATATATTGATGAAGCATGATATTCTTGAGCTTTTAAGAGATGATTATTAACTGTAGTAATTGATTAGATGCCCGGTGTGGCTTGGTTGTTGCGTAATGAATTTTAGAACGCTCGATTCGTAGCCGTCGTAATGCCCGATTTTCATTAACACTATGAAACCGAACTGGTCAGTAGCCATAACTCTCTGTTCTTGGCAAGTTAATGAACCCTACTGATAGATTTTTGAACATAGATCACTTTGGCGAAAGAATCGAAGCATTTCAATTTACGGTTTAGGAATTATGACCAAATTACTAAAAGTAGTTCGAATTCGTAAACGAAAGTTCGTAACTGAAATTGAACCCTCGTAAACTATGTAACGTCATGGCAAATCTTGGTAAATAAATACTAGAGGTAAAAAGGAAGGTGTGAAAGAAAACCGTATGTCAAAAGGATCATTTTTCGATTTATTAAAAATGTTCGAGTCGAGGTTAAACGCGAACGAACCCCTAAAAGACGACTCTTTTATAACTTCGGTAAAACACTTAGAAAACGGGCGATAAAACTCGGAGTATAATATTGGTTCATAACGATCGACCTTAGAACTCATATGACTTAAGTATGTCCCAAGTATAAGTACAGTGACATGTCGTATTAACGAACGAATGTCGGGTCGGATCAGTGATAAAAAGGAATCCACGAAAAGGGGTATAACGAGATAACTCGAGAACGTGTTTCGAATTAAGTATAACTTAACTTTTAATATGTTAAGTGATTAATCCCGAATGCCTTGGCTATTTATAGATCACCAAGCTGAACCGGGACCCGCTACCACTACCCCTTACCGTACTCGACTACCAGGTAAGTTTCAATTCCCTTCTTTTAGGCTGTTGTTGTGATTGAATATATATATATATATGTTTTCTGTTATACATATGCCATAGCATGCATGCCTACTTTCAAAGTTATATCATTATGCTTGTTCCCTGATTGTTATTGGCTTATAAATTAGATAGCTATCGTATCAATTATAAGCCGGTTATTGTGAGACCCTCAGAGAAGGGTGTATACATCTTATTCATCAAATATAGACCGGGAGTCAATATTTCTTGACATATCGAGATTACCTCGAAAGAAAATATCTAAGTAAATATTTTCTATTATTTGGGCGACGAATATTATTTGAATATTCGTTCGAGATTATTTATTTAACGATCCTTACTTCAAATAATTATTTGAACGTAACCATTCGACGAATAATATTTTTCAATATTCATTCAAAGTCGAATAGATTATCGATTATTATTTCGAATATTCTTCTAAAGATTGGACTACTAAATGAATATTATTTGAATATCCATTTAGAATATTACTTTATTAAATGAATATTACTTTTGAATATTCATTTAAGATATTACTTACTTGATGAATATTATTCTAATATTCCTCTGAAGCTTGATTTATTTACCGAATATTATATCGAATATTCCTTTAAAGCTTGGATTACTAAATAAATATTACTTGATATTCATTTAGAATATTATTCATTAAATGAATATTACTTTATCAATATTCATTTAAATTCCTAATTAATTATGAATATTATTTTGAATATTCATCCAGGGTTCTATTTAATCATCGAATATTATTTTAAATATTTTAAATATTCCTTTCAGGACTTATTAAGTAATGAATATTATTTTGAATATTCATTTGAATATTTAATTATGCACTAAATATTCTCTCGATATTTCTTCAAGAATTATTTGGGAAATACTCTGATTGAAGATATTCTTTCATATTCCTAAATGATCTGTAAAATATTTTAATTCAATAAATATTCTCTGAATATTTATTCCGTACTTAGAATAACCTCGATAAGGTTTATCTTCTTCGATTATTACAGAAAATATCTCGGAGTCATATTATTATTAATCTTATATCAAGAAAGGTTCTCAGACATCATTCTTCTTTGAGTCTATCTCCTTAATAATAAGGGAACCTTACTTGGAAAATGTTATTTATCTTGTCGACTTCCCGGTCATAAAGTATTCCCTTCACTCGCAACTCGGGTGCTGTTGACTTATTAAGTCGTTGCTTACCTTCTCATCTTTCGAGGGGTAAGATTACTGGAACAAGTTGATATCCGTTACCAAGTAATAGCTTGGGAGTTATTGGTAAATTTTCCTTTCCAACTAGATACGACTACTTTGTGGAGTCTTATCAACAAGTATTATACTTGGGGAAAGGGGGACGAACGTTACATTCAGAATCATGAATTCTAGTTGAACTAGGAGTCGTGTAAGAGGCCGAGTAGCGCCGGTCCATCCCCTTTGGCCCAACCGTTGGCCGGGGAGAGCTAGCAAGGCGGTATACAAGTAAAGCCGTCAGTTCTTCCTTCTACTGGTAGTAAATCTAAATTGAGCTGTACTATCTCGACTGATCATAAAGATTGGAACAGCGGGCGCGGTGAATACTCCATCATTGGTTCATCATCCAAACTTATTTATTTCCTGCAACATGATTACTGTTGGTAGAGCTGGAAAAATATTCATAACTGGAATTGCAATCTTTTCATGCAAGTTCCTCTTTTTAATGGCAATAAGAATATCACGCTTACTTTTGATGTAGCAGATATTTCTACAAACAAATACTTTAAGTTACCTTGTAACTTCATCGTTCATATTATACTGGCATCATTTCCGTAAATGCATGGCATATGGTTTGAAAGATACTTTTGAACTGTTATATATTATCGTTCAGTTATATATTATTGTTGGTGGGCTATTGCTCACCCTTGCTTTATTATTATATCACAACAACAGCTAGACCAGATGACTCGCACAAGGCGCGCTCGACGCGGGCGAGGACGATGAGACTACCAGAGCTGAAGAAGAAGCTATTGGTAGGATATATTTATTCTTTCAGTACCAAGAATATGGTCTAGTATGACTTATGTAAATGGATGGCAAAGAGTACGTATTTATATTGAAATTCTTTTGGATTGTAAGAACTCATAGTGTGATTAATAAAAATTTGATTGTTACTCTGGTTTCATCTCTGGGACTATAACGGGTGTGTTTTATATTGTTGTGTTGGGTCATAGAGACGTAATTTATTTTATGTTAAGGAAAGTTCAATTGTTGTGGACAGAATTGGAAACCGTAACCACCGGATCCCGGACCCCGGATCTGGGGGTGTTACAAACGTTACATTCAGAATCATGAATTCTATTTGAACTAGGAGTCGTGTAAGAGGCCGAGTAGCGCCGGTCCATCCCCTTTGGCCCAACCGTTGGCCGGGGAGAGCTAGTAAGGCGGTAGACAAGTAAAGCCGTCAGTTCTTCCTTCTACCGGTAGTAAATCTAAATTGAGCTGTACGATCTCGACTGATCATCAAGATTGGAACAGCGGGCGCGGTGAATACTCCATCATTGGTTCATCATCCAAATTTATTTATTTCCTGCAACATGATTACTGTTGGCAGAGTTGGAAAAGGGTCATAACTGGAATTGCAACCTTTTCTTGCAAACTCCTCTTCTTAATAACAATAAGAATATCTCGCTTACTTTGATGTAGCAGATATTTCTACAAACAAATACTTTAAGTTACCTTGTAACTTCATCGTTCATATTATACTGGCATCATTTTCGTAAATGCATGGCATATGGTTTGAAAGATACTTTTGAACTGTTATACATTATCGTTCAGTTATATATTATTGTTGGTGGGCTATTGCTCACCCTTGCTTTATTATTATATCACAACAACAGCTAGATCAGATGACTCGCACAAGGCGCACTCGACGCGGGCGAGGACGATGAGACTACCAGAGCTGAAGAGGAAGCTATTGGTAGGGTATATTTATTCTTTCAGTACCAAGAATATGGTATAGTATGACTTATGTAAATGGATGGCAAAGAGTATGTATTTATATTGAAATCCTTTTGGATTGTAAGAACTCATAATGTGATTAATAAAAATTTGATTGTTACTCTGATTTCATCTCTGGGACTATAACGGGTGTGTTTTATATTGTTGTGTTGGGTTATAGAGACGTAATTTATTTTATGTTAAGGAAAGTTCAATTGTTATGGACAGAATTGGAAACCGTAACCACCGGATCCCGAACCCCGGATCTGGGGGTGTTACAGAAGTGGTATCAGAGCGTACGTTATAAACCCCAGAGATGAGGTGACGTTAAAACAATAAATTCAATAAGATAATAAGAACTCTTGCCAAGTTCATAGTCGGACTACTTAATGTAGTGATGACATATAAAACCCTTATGGGAACTCGTAAGTATAATGATAGTAACTTAGCTCGATATCGTATCGACGAGTAAGGCGACAGACCTTGAGGCATACGAGCAACAGCGCGATGATGCTTTATATGCTGAAGATCAGCGGGTAATTCGATGGAGTACCCTACTGGAGACCCGGAAGAGGTTCCAGCAGATAAGGAAAATCCTGTTAGGATAAGGAGCTTACCCATGGGTAATGAGGGTCGTAGCTAGAATGACTGTGATGATTAAGATATGGTGCTCAGAAAAGTGAGTATAAAGAACCGAGATATTATTAAGAGATCTGAAGATGCATGTTGAATTCATAGCCGGACTACCAGATGTAGTACCAGCAAGAAAGAAGGATTGGAAGAATTACTTGAGATCTTATACGGAAATAGATGAGAATCCTTAGAGATTTTCATCTTAACAAAGAAAGAGCTAGAGGGATGTATGATTATCAAAGACAGCGATATAGGACGAGGAGCAGAGTCCCTAGGAATAGTTGAGAATGAGGCAGTAAGTTCCATATCATTTGATAAATGAATCAGTATGAATATTGTCAGTATTAATTTGCCACGAGAAGGCAGATGTCATAGGTTATAATTTACGAAACCAAAGTGAGGTTAATGAGGTGGTTTTATTCAGGGAAATGTTCATGAATGAATCAGTAGAAAGTAAAGACATTGGGAAGTGACAGCATGATTGGGTAAAATTATATAAGGAAGTAGTAAGCAAGACAATGATCTCAGAACCTACCGGAAGATAAGACCAGTGAGTCAAGATGAACTCGTAATGAGACTACTGCCAGAGACTGAGTATAGAGTTAATTCAACTCAGTTAAATGATGAACCAGAAACGTTAGATGCATGTGATTCAGAGGAATATTAAATTCCTTCTTCTCTTTGAATGGATTATAGTAGTACCTTAAGTTTATTCCGATGCGGAATTATAATAGATCAAGTAATACGATCAGTAGTTAAAGAGAAAAATGTGAGAAAATCTTCCTGGAGCTAAAAGGTGAAATTGGTAATGACCAAGAGCTGGCATTGCTTAATGGAAAAAAGGAGACTTTGTGCTTCCAACGACGCTTCGCATAAAGGGTTAGGTAGACCGACATTTGGTAGTATTGAATATCAGGACGTATAGGTATCAGGACGTTGTGACGGGTTTCAGTTTGAAACTATTGTTTCCCTTCTAAGGGATGGATATAATTGATTCCTTTCCAGTGGGTAAACTTCCAATCTGATGATGATTATTTCGTTAACTATGACTGCTTATGATTCCACCTGCTTGGAGGTTCAAAGAACTATTCTTCAGGTTTCGAAACTGGTCTCCTTAATGTTACCAGTAGGTGGGTAGATTGATCAAAATTTCCCTGAGTCTGGAAAGGAATTCGGTGAATTTTGGCAAACCTTGTCTTTCTGATTATCAGAGAATGTCATGGAAGAGAGTAAAAATTGGAGCAAACCCTGTGATTTGGGTAAGGATGCTGTAAAATGGGTTAGTAAACGGACCCTGAGCATTACAATCGACGATAGTGATAAAATGATGAAGTGAGATTGGACGAAAACAGGAAATGTAAGTAAGAAACTAGCCGGACGGAGAAACTCCGGGATTGACTTAAGTGAAAAGGTTGTTATGCCAGGAATGGTAAGCTTGCGTGGCATGCGGGATTGATAAGAATAGTTGAAAAGATAAAAGTGGAGGAAAGGTGACCGGAGACGGTGCCGAGTAGTCGATTAAGACTAATATGGAGTAAAGTTTTGGAAAGGTAGAAAGGTATCAAAGTATGCCGGCAATTGCTAGAAAAGTAATGCTATTAGCCAACCCCTAAAATCATATATTTTTATTTTCGTGTGGCCAGTTGAGGCCAAGTCAAAAAAGATTATCGAGTGACTAGACCAGCAATGAAAGGACAAAGTAGGGTTGCTTCTAAGAAAGCACCGACTGCAAGGGCTTCTGATATAAAAGAAACATTAATGAGATCGTAGGAATCTTCTGCTGAACAACCCATGTTTTGATTGGGAATTCACTAGACCTTTTTGGGATGGGGTCACCCGTACTGAAGTGACTCATGTGTATATGGTTGTCAAAGATTTCGAATAAAATGGAAGTATAGTGACTTGAGATGTATGATGTTAGGGTATCATGAATACCATGAATATATTATGACGGAGGAAAGTAAACAATGAAGGTATATGAAGAGGGTATAGAAAAGGTCAGAAAATGAACAGTATGTTGTAGGAATTTTGTCTGAGGCAAGTACCTTTGCGAAGAACGATAAGCACTAAGAGATTCACGTTGAACTCGACCAATATCTTCCAGAACATCCTTGCTACCATTAACAAGTTCGGTAAGAGAGGAGATAGGCATACGTTGCCTTTTTGGAAGGCCAAATAGGCTGACAACTATCTGAAAGAAGAGGGTGGCATTAAACCACCGATCGATTATCAAATGAGAATGATTGAAAAGAGACCTTTATTAAGGATACATGATCTGATTGCCAATTATAAGATGCAAGAATTCCTTGGCAGTTGAATTAAGGATAGGATATCCATAAAATAAGACAAACCCTGGGGAATGCACAAGGGGTGGCATTAACCCTAATAACGACATTATGACTTCAGATGATATGAGCTGGACTTGCTAAGGCAATAATGACCGGTAAGGATTATTAAAAAGAGTTCTGGAAAGAACATAGATAGAATTATTAGAGTATTGATCAATGACATTTTGATATACCCGGTACCCAGAAAATACCGGAGGAATGATAAGGATGGCCTATGAAACCTTACAAGGAAAAAGGTAATATTCCGAACTTCAAAATGGAAGTTTGGTAAGGAATGTATGACATCGTAACAATAATGCCAGATGAGGCATGTATGAAACCCTGAGGAAGTATGGGTTGAACCTATAAAGGTTGAGATTATCCTAAGATAAAGAAAGAACTAAGAAAAGAAGTATCCTAAGTAGGATTGGGAATAAACGTGATAAAGTTCCCACGGGTAGGTGGAAGCAATGACTTATGGAAATGACTGATAGTTATATTTTCTCCTTCAGCAGAGCTTAAGGGAGAATGCTTTAACCCAACAGTGATGGGAATGAGGTAGAAAAACTTGAGTTGGAATGTACCCAGAGAACATGGGTTACAAGAAATCATTATCATCAAGAAAGGCCAATGAGGTGGCCGACAATCTAAGTATAAAGGAATAATTACAAATGTTCATACCGAAGAAACAGGATGATATTTGGAAGGACCTTGAAGGTCATATCGGAATGGAGGAATTTACATTCCTTCTGATGACTGTGCAAGAATTGACAGTAATAATAGTTTAAGTAAAGATTCGATTCCTGATGGAGTCTTAAGCATATTACGTACCTTTGAAGGTCCCGTTTTGAGGCAAACCAGGACCATGGTACAAAATTGATGAAGTAAACCGTTAAGTTTCCAGTCTTTTATGGAAGATGCATAAGTGATAGTTTCATCAACCGGACCTAGCTGCGATGCTTGAAACTCTTCTGCAATTCTATCTGCTTCATGTTATATCTACATCAAGTTCAGGAAGTGTTCCTTATGGATAAGGAATAATGATTACTTTGTCTCCCTAGGGGATTTGAAACCCGTAGGGTTAGCTATTAACGCACTACGTAAACAACAAGCGATGGTGATTCTTCTAAGAAAGTAGATGACAACGTAAAGATAAAGAAAGTGCTGCTATTGATAAGCTAAATGGCATGTTGATGAATGACAAGAAAGTTTGTGTTAGTGTACTTCTGCACAAACAAGATAGAGAATATGAGGTTGATGATTCATGATGTTAAAGATATTCCCATGGAAAGAATTAATGAGACTTGGAGGGAAGGGCGGTTGAGCCCGAGACTTATTGGGCCACCTGAGAGTTTAAAGTGTTCGGACGGCGGTATTCGAGCCAGCCTTACCCCCAAAACTTATAGCACGGTCATAACGGGTTTTCATGTGGCCAGGCTACGTCAGTAAAATGCAGATGTTCAACAGATGATAGGAGTACGAGCATGTAGATATACGACCTGGTCTGACTTACGAAAGACAACCTGTGGAAAACCACGGTTAGAAAAGAACAAGTGATGAGAAACACGGTTGGTAGAAGTAGATTATATGAATCTATGTTAAAGGAATCGGGCCAGATTCATTTCGGAAAGTTTAAACTGAAATAACGTGATGATTATAGAATAAATGAGACGGAATACCGATAAGGAGGTACCAAGTGCAAAAAGGTGTCTCAATAAAGAGGTGAAGGTGAAAGTAAATAATAGAAATGAGTAAGAATCAGCTAATAAGAAGGATGTGATTGATAAAGAAAAGGGTGGGGAAGCAACTATGGAATGAGAAGCAAGGAATGTTATGAATGGGTTTTCTAATGAATTCTCAGGATGACAACCTGATAGTGTCAATATTATAGTTATGAAAAAGCTAGTAACATGATATGGGATGTCAGTAATAATGATGTCAAGTGAGAAATCTAAGATTTAACCTGAAAGGTTGAAGGATTTCCCGAATGTGAGTATCGCTAAGATTGAACAAGAGTATTTGTCCATAGAATAATGGACAAAGCAGCAAGATATGTTGACACGTGAGATTGCGATCAAATAGTATTGGATATAATTATGATTAATTTCTTCTTTGATAAACCTCTATAGTTCAGAGGTAAATTCTGAGTATGATATTCTACAATCATGAAAGCTTTCTATAATCCTTTAGAACTCTTTTCTCTTCTTCTCTCTTATTCATCTTCTTTATGAATTGAGAAGAACAACCCTTTTAGGAGGGGAGGTACTGCTACGTGACTATCTGTCTATGTGATAGAAGTCTAAGTGGAATACCATGACTTGTTTAATTGCTTGTCAAGTACTAAAGGCTGGCCCCCTTCTGTACTAACTATGCAATATAACAAATGTTCAATTGATCATAGTGATCTCTCAATAAATCTTTCCACTTCTCTATATTGATCGAGATTGCGAAGATTAAAGCAATAAGGAAATGCACAGTACGAGTGAGGTTACCTCCGAATTCGTAGGGTGATAGTGATACCAATGTTACTGCAGGTATCAATAAGGATAAGACTGAGTAAGAGTATAACCCGGATAGTGAGTTGTACGAAAAGTAGCAACGTTGATGGAAAAAGGATGCAGTATGGATTGTAGCACTAGAAGATGTGCTGAGGAAGGGTAGAACGACTAAGAATTGACCGGGAAGCTAAAAAGGGAACGACAGGCAAACGACTCTTTGGTTCCTACCTGATTCCGGGACGGAATCCTTTTAAGGAGGGGAGACTGTAAGAACCCCAAATTTTGGATATAATTAAAACTTTTTATTAAGTAATGATAAAATGAGGAACAATGATTCCGACAACAAGGTCACCAGCTCTAATGAATGGTGGTTTCAAAGAACAATGATTGTAATGAATGGATATTGCTTTGGACAATGATCCTGATGCATTGGTATATTGTCAGAATAGAGTAATTCGATGGTTGAGGACCTAGATAAGAATAATCTACCATCCAGGAAGGAGCTAATGGATCCTTGAAGGGAAATGAGTACGTGCATAGTGTTTCCCGTACGTGCATAGTATTTCCCGTACGTGCATAGTGTTTCCCGTACGTGCATAGTGTTTCCTGTACGTGCATAGTAATTTGGTGGATGAATAGTGATTTGGTAAGTTGGAAAACTTTTCACGCCACCCTATGTACGGGACGTGATATGGATGTTTCGAAGTCATATTAGTAATACGCGGAGGAAATAAGTGAATGCAGAGACGATCGGAATTCAGAAATTCCAAATTCTTTTTCGGTATAATATTTGACCGGACAGTGGATTAAATATTATTATAATCCAAGAATTGAGATATTAACTTTGAGGATTTGATATTTTGGGATGTTATTATATTTGATTTAAGAATGAAGGTAGGAAACCACTGAGGCAGTGAAACAAGCGTTCTAGAAACCGCTAAAACGTTATAACGAGATTAATCAATAAAACGAACGAATCCTAGATTACGGATTAAGTTCGTATCAAGATTAAATATCCTACATGGTCATCACGAGGATTATATTAAGGATTGGGGAAGATATTATGAATATCGAGAAATTTCCCGGTAAACCCTAGAGGTGAAACTACTTAGTTATTCGTCCGAACGATCAATCGAAACGGGCAATAACCGGACACAGAAACAAGCAGAGAAAGCAAGATGCATGCATGTGCAAGTGATAATATCTAGCAACCAAGTGGCTCCAAGTAACTAGCACACTTAGGAAAGGAAGTAGTACTTAGAAATCTAACCATTACTTAGCTCTCCACCATTTAAAACAAGACACATGCTTTGCCAAATACCTCATCCATTACATCACACTCCACTAACACTACCAAGATGAGATATTATCTACCAAAAGTCACTTTATGCATAATTGAGCAAAACAAATCAAGAAAACAAGCAAACTCTCTCCATTCATTTCTTTTTCATCCATTCGGCTTTTTGGTTAATTCCAAGACCAAAGATCAACTTCCAACCATCATTTGATCTTGTAATTTTTAAGGTGAGTCCCATATTTCACAAAACTAATCTCCTAAAAATTTCAAGCTCAAATTCCTTTGTTTCCATTTTCAAAAAAATCCAACAAGAGGAGGGTGAATAGTGTTCATATGAACTAACCTTTGATTTTTATGATTTTTTTGATTGATCTAGCTAGCTTAAGGTCACATAAGGATGGATCAAGGCTTGATAAGGCCATATCACTCTCTAAGGAAGGTAACAAGCTCAAAAACCCTTGGTATCATTTTGAGATGTTATGAGTTTTATGGATGATTTAGTGTTAGTATGCCATGTAATGCTTAGATCTACAAGATTAGTTGATTATGGTTGCTATTTGGATTGTGATCCATGACATGGTTGAGATAAGATGATGTTAGAATAGTCATGATGTTGTCATGTGTTAGAATGGATGTGGTGTAGTGCTTGAATGATTCACGGTGAGGTGAAAACTTTGGAAAACGCGTAAACATAGCCGTTATAATGCTCGATTTTACAATATCATGTTTTGTGTGCCATTTTTCATATCAAGACCATACTGTCCAGAAGCCTTTTCTGCCATTATAGGATATTTTATGTTATAAGCTTCGTTTTGATATAAAGATCATGTGAAACGGACTTACGGTTTAGGATTTATGACCGATTTACTAAAAGTAGTTCGAATCCGTAAACGAAAGTTCGTAACTGAAATTGAACCCTCGTAAACTATGTAACGTCATGGCGAATCTTGGTAAATAAATACTAGAGGTAAAAAGGAAGGTGTGAAAGAAAACCGTATGTCAAAAGGATCATTTTTCGATTTATTAAAAAATGTTCGAGTCGAGGTTAAACGCGAACGAACCCCTAAAAGACGACTCTTTTATAACTTCGGTAAAACACTTAGAAAACGGGCGATAAAACTCGGAGTATAGTATTGGTTCGTAACGATCGACCTTAGAACTCATATGACTTAAGTATGTCCCAAGTATAAGTACGATGACATGTCGTATTAACGAACGAATGTCGGGTCGGATCAGTGATAAAAGTAATCCACTAAAAGGGGTATAACGAGATAACTCGAGAACGTGTTTCGAATTAAGTATAACTTAACTTTTAATATGTTAATTGATTAATCCCGAATGCCTTGGCTATTTATAGATCACCAAGCTGAACCGGGACCCGCTACCACTACCCCTTACCGTACTCGACTACCAGGCAAGTTTCAACTCCCTTCTTTTATGCTGTTGTTGTGATTGAATAAATATATATATATATGATTGCTGATATACATATGCCATTGCATGCATGCCTACTTTCAACTTGAATTGATATACTTGTTCCCTGAATGTTATTGTTGGCTTATAAGCTAGATAGTTATACATCAGTTATAAGCCGGTTATTGTAAGACCCTCATAGAAGGGCGTATACATCTTATTCATCAAATATAGACCGGGAGTCAATATTTCTTGATATATCGAGATTACCTCGGAGGAAAATATTTAAGTAAATATTTTCCATTATTCGGGCGACGAATATTATTTGAATATTCGTTTGAGATTATTTATTTTAACGATCTTTACTTCAAATAATTATTTGAACGTAACTATTCGACGAATAATATTTTTAATATTCATTCAGAGTCGAATTATTTATCGATTATTATTGCGAATATTCTTCTAAAGGTTGGACTACTAAATGAATATTAATTGGATATTCATTTAGAATATTATTCATTAAATGAATATTACTTTTGAGTATTCATTTAAGACAGTAATTACCTATCGAATATTATTTTAATGTTCATCTGAAACTTGATTTATTTATCGAGTCTTATCTCGAATATTCCTTTAAAGCTTGGATTACTAAATGAACATTACTTGATATTCATTTAGAATATTATCCATTAAATGAATATTACTTTATCAATATTCATTTAAATTCCTAATTAATTATGAATATTATTTTGAATATTCATCCAGGGTTCTATTTAATCATCGAATATTATTTTAAATATTTTAAATATTCCTTTCAGGTCTTATTAATTAATGAATATTATTTGGAATATTCATTTGAATATTTAGTTATGCAATAAATATTCTCTCGATATTTCTTCAAGAATTATTTGAGAGATA
This sequence comes from Saposhnikovia divaricata, assembly GCA_036435485.1. Classification (NCBI taxonomy): domain Eukaryota; kingdom Viridiplantae; phylum Streptophyta; class Magnoliopsida; order Apiales; family Apiaceae; genus Saposhnikovia; species Saposhnikovia divaricata. The sequence goes on from CM071596.1 coordinate 91,956,791, forward strand.
CTCTGATTAAAGATATTCTTTCATATTCCTAAATATTCCGTAAAATATTTTAATTCAATAAATATTCTCTGAATATTTATTCCATACTTAAAATAACCTCGATAAGGTTTATCTTCTTCGATTATTACAGAAAATATTTCGGAGTCATATTATTATTAATCTTATATCAAGAAAGGTTCTCAGACATCATTCTTCTTTGAGTCTATCTCCTTAATAATAGGGAACCTTACTTGGAAAATGTTATTTATCTTGTCGACTTCCCGGTCATAAAGTATTCTCTTCACTCGCAACTCGGGTGCTGTTGACTTATTAAGTCGTTGTTTACCTTCTCATCTTTCGAGGGGTAAGATTGTTGGAACAAGTTGATATTCGATACCAAGCCACAGCTTGGAAGTTATTGGTGAATTTTCCTTTCCAACTAGATACGACTACCTTGTAGAGTCTTATCAACAAGTATTACACTTGGGGAAAGGGGGACGAACGTTACATTCAGAATCATGAATTCTATTTGAACTAGGAGTCGTGTAAGAGGCCGAGTAGCGCCGGTCCATCCCCTTTGGCCCAACCGTTGGCCGGGGAGAGCTAGTAAGGCGGTAGACAAGTAAAGCCGTCAGTTCTTCCTTCTACCGGTAGTAAATCTAAATTGAGTTGTACGATCTCGACTGATCATCAAGATTGGAACAGCGGGCGCGGTGAATACTCCATCATTGGTTCATTATCCAAATTTATTTATTTCCTGCAACATGATTACTGTTGGCAGAGTTGGAAAAGGGTCATAACTGGAATTGCAACCTTTTCTTGCAAACTCCTCTTCTTAATAACAATAAGAATATCTCGCTTACTTTGATGTAGCAGATATTTCTACAAACAAATACTTTAAGTTACCTTGTAACTTCATCGTTCATATTATACTAGCATCATTTCCGTAAATGCATGGCATATGGTTTGAAAGATACTTTTGAACTGTTATACATTATCGTTCAGTTATATATTATTGTTGGTGGGCTATTGCTCACCCTTGCTTTATTATTATATCACAACAACAGCTAGATCAGATGACTCGCACAAGGCGCACTCGACGCGGGCGAGGACGATGAGACTACCAGAGCTGAAGAAGAAGCTATTGGTAGGGTATATTTATTCTTTCAGTACCAAGAATATGGTATAGTATGACTTATGTAAATGGATGGCAAAGAGTATGTATTTATATTGAAATCCTTTTGGATTGTAAGAACTCATAATGTGATTAATAAAAATTTGATTGTTACTCTGATTTCATCTCTGGGACTATAACGGGTGTGTTTTATATTGTTGTGTTGGGTTATAGAGACGTAATTTATTTTATGTTAAGGAAAGTTCAATTGTTGTGGACAGAATTGGAAACCGTAACCACCGGATCCCGGACCCCGGATCTGGGGGTGTTACAGCGGAGGTCCGGCGACGGGCGGCGTCGGGCGGTGGTGGCCGGAGCTCGGTGGCTGCCGCGGTGGTAACAGCTAGAGAGGGAGAGAGAGAGAGAGAGAGAGAGAGAGAGAGAGAGAGAGAGAGAGAGAGAGAGGGGGGAGGGAGGGAGGGAGAGAGAGAGCGAGGGGGAGGGAGGGAGAGAGAGGGAGGGAGGGAGAGAGAGAGAGAGAGAGAGAGAGAGGGAGAGAGAGGGAGAGAGAGGGAGAGAGAGGGAGAGAGAGAGAGAGAGAGAGAGAGAGAGAGAGGGAGAGAGAGGGAGAGAGAGAGAGAGAGGGAGAGAGAGGGAGAGAGAGCGAGAGAGAGGGAGAGAGAGGGAGAGAGAGAGAGAGAGAGAGAGAGAGAGAGAGAGAGAGAGAGAGAGAGAGAGAAAGAGAGAGAGACTGTTGGGAGAGAGAGAGGAGGAAGAGATTTTTCGGAATTGGAATTGAAAAGGTATAAATTTTATTTTATTTATTTAATTTATTTTCCGATGTAATTATTTAATTTGCATTTAGATTAATTATGTGAATTGTTGTGATTAAATTAGATTAAAGTTGTAAATTATTAATATTGTTTAATTCCCGTTATTTAATTCGGATAGTTTATAAATGTCGATTTTAATTGTTAGAATTATATTCCCGGATTTTAAACTTAGTAAGTTGTTAAGTATTAGAGTTGTAATTTCGGGAATATAATTTTGGGAGCTCGGAAATATCCGGGATTAATGATTGTTGGTAGTTAATTGTTAATTTACGAATAAAATGTTGAGTTATGTGGTTCTACTAAGTTGTGAATATCTATGTGCTAAATGTTTTAAAAGTCGAGTCATAGAAATTGTTGAACGTCATAATTGTTGACTACTTGTTATTGGTTTGTAAATAATTAATTGATTATAAGTTGATCTTTATTATTTGTTGTATAAGATGGAGAGTCATATAAGGGAGCTATGTCGTAAATGTTTATTTGCTAAGTGCTTACCTGTTAAATGCTAAGTGGTTGTTTCTGAAAGATACCACTGACCTAAAGGCTTTGGTTGAGTTACGTGATGTTGATGATGTATGTATTATTTACAAAGAAGTTATTTCGTAAAGTTTTCTTAAAATAATAATTTAATTCCTGATTGTATGGGTTTTAGAATGTTATTTATCGAAGATTAATTGTTAGATTTATTTGATTATGTGATTATCTGCGAGGAGTTGCAATGAGATCACAAGTCTTAAATGTCAATATTTAAAGACTTGTGTAATTCTCTTCAACTAGTTCCTCGGGCTTACGAATATCTATGATTAGCTATCACGAGTATAATTAATATACGTGAGTGAGGTGATCATCGATATAGCGTAAGTAATAGTTAGTGCAAGGGGTTGTTCCCTAGGTCTTACGAACATCAATGATTGATTGTCACGTGTATCATTAAAATGCGTGAGAAATACGATCATTGGTGTAGCGTAAGTAGTAGTGTAATATAAATTTCTTATGTGCTAGTTGCCGCATGTACGGGCGGGTACTTTTCATTAATTGTTTACTTTTATGTTGCTGCAAGTTGAGGCAGCTTTATTTTTGTGAAAGCAGGGTTGAATTGTTTTTGATTGATATTGAGGGGCTGTGCCCATAGTCCGATAAACGAATACTTCATGCCGAAATTTTCTAAAAATCCCCTGCAAGTTTATTTAAAAGTCTATTTAAATTATTTGATTTCAATGCTTGAAAGTATGTTATGATTTCTAAGGGTTTAAGTATATGTTGATGGATTATTTCGAGAATATATTATGGTTTTGAAAAGTATATGGTGTGCCGTTTAGAAATGGTTGTGTGCCGTGTCTATGTGACTTAGTATCTATACTAAGACTATTATGTGAATATGAATGAATATGTCTATATGTATTGTATATGTAAGCGTTATAGGACGCGCATGGGTAGAATAGAGCCAACGATAAGGTTTTGCTTGAATTAGTACTGAAACTGTATTTGACATTGTGAAGGTTCGAGTGGGAGACTTGGCTAAGAGCAGTGCGGGTAAGCGGAAAGTCAAACAGAGGAATAATTATCAAGTCAACGGGTGTGCTGGCGTGGAGTTAGTAAAGTATGAAATAAAGATAGAAGTAGAGCCGAGTAAGAAGACCAATGTTACGACCAAACTCAACACGCAAGTGCACGTGATCTCAAGTAATACAGATAGCAAATAAGATTCGTTCCTACAGGGACTCGTTGTATTGTCTAGTTAATTCACTCACCGATGTATGAATATTATTCGATGCTACGACAAATTAACAATTGGATTTTTGTTATCACTACAATTACTCTAAGATTTGTAACTAATTATCAACTACTTGAACTAAGAATTATGTCGAATTACTTATGCGAATAAAACATGGGATTTTAACTTCATTAAACAATCCATCTATAGTCTCCACTTCTCTAGCCTTTTCATGTGATTTGTTAATACCTGATCGAATACACAAAACTGATATAAGCCAACTTTCGTTGCACAAATACCATCCTAAATAACATCCACAATAAAGATAGAAATCACTTAGTACCCCAATTATGCCTAATCTCTATATGTCTATAAAGATTGAAACATAGTGGTTGAAGTACAAGCATTCAATTGATCACATAGTCGTCATAAAACGGTTAGAGTTACGACACTAATTATGAATGATATTCTCACGCATAAACCTATGCTAGCATGGCAAGTTCTAAACTCTTATATCCACTTTCGCTTCAATAAAAATTAACACACAATTACAGGAGTTAGCTACTCTCCTATACCGAATTAAATCAACCACGATAGGATATCACATCAATCACACTATAGGCATCGAGAAGATTTAACAAATAGATTTCATGAATAAATCCGCTAAAACCCCATGACAACGAATTAGTTCATAATCAAACTAATCGTCACCATGGGTTCCAATGTAAACATGATAGAGGGAAACGAATAATGATTTAAATAAATATCAAGGGTTCTAAAGAATACACCCAAACCAAGCATCCACAAACTATGAAGAATACAAGAATAAATTGAAAACTATCTTCTTCCTCGCTTCTTCATGCTTCAAAACTCCGTAAATAAAATACGTCGACACTTCCTCTCTCTTCTAGGGTTTTTCTTCCTTTATATAGTCCTCCAGGTGCAAGTAGTTCGTAAGGAATTTTTTTTTACTTCCTCTCGAAAAATCAGCAAATTAGGAATTTTCGTCAGCCCAAACGGCGCTGCCGCGCCACTCCTGTGTATGAAACTGGCGCTGCCGCGCCACCTCTATGCTCCCAGCGTTGCCGCGCCATATACAAGCTCAAACACGGCGCTGCCGTGCCGTGCCTTCTGTTCAGCAAACTGCATTTTTCCCTTTTCTTCATTATAACTCCGATTTGCGCTCCGATTGCTCCGCTTCATTCCTTTAACACCTATGATTAATATTCCTGCACAATACCCTTAAAAGAGATCAAAAATACCACCACTCGAGTACAAACATTCGTTTTAAGCCAAATGGAAACGTTTTAAGTGAATAAAATATCCACTTATCACACCCCCAAACTTAAACCGATGTTTGTCCTCAAGCATAAACAGACAAATTATTTACAACTAACTATTACCACTTCCGTAGGTGATCACGGTTGCATTTGGCATATGCAACAAGCCCTTTAAACCCCTAGGCAGCCCTAGTGGACGAGTAAGGTCTCGTGAGGGCCTATAGTGAATGTACCCACAAAATCCGTTCTATAACGCAACTAACAATGCAACTAACTATATGTATGCAACTACATGAAAAATGCAAGGATCCCCTTTAAACTCACCAAAACCAACTAACAAGCAAATATCTCAAAGAATGCAACAAATCCAAATAGAGCTCGACTAGGCCCCCGTATACTAACAATGCATGAACAGAAATGTGCGTGTGTGCGATGCTCATCAGAAATACTCCCAAAACTAGGTCAAAAATCATACATGCTTTCAGTCAGGACAATCACAGGTTTATAACTAGAATAGACTGTAGACACTTCATAACCTAGGAACACCTCCACCCTTATCCAAGGTAGACAGAAACTCATGCTTTATTACTATGACACATAATACTATATACAATACGCATGCTTATTTAACCGTGCAATGAATGAGACCCCAAAAGGCTTATACAATAATACCCATGTAACGAGTGTTGGGTCAGTGGATCCCAGACTATAAAAGCCTTAGGTCACTAGGACTAAGTCCCCTCAGACTTAATTACTCGAGTATTAAAGAGCTCACTCTGGTTAATTTTGCATTTAACAATTAGACTTTTGACTCTTTTTTTTTCTTTCTTTTTTTTCTGATTTTTTTCTGTTTTTTTTATGCAATCTGGAATGAGAATTCTCAATTCCAACCCTAGACTACTCATATAAATATGAGTCGGCTACTAGCCATTTGACACCTAGCCATTATTAATAAATATTTACGACTAGCATGAAGTCCCTGGTTTCCCCCAAACTTAGATTTTAGTGCTCCTACGCCATCAAGGGAATAACGAAAATTCTAAATATAATCAAGCGATTAAATCTCAAAACATCCAAACAAGCATGACCCCAACCTAGCCCAAAAGCACCCAATGAGTCTGCGTAAAAGTTTTGTTTCTGAAACACGCAAGTCAATTTCATAGGCACTATAATTCAACCCTCTATTCATCATCACCACACTCAACTAGACACCTACCTACCAGTCAGAATTAGCAAGCTCTACGGGATCATGAAAATGCATAACGGGTGAGTTGTTGTTTTGGGTCACAAGGTTGTAATTTCATTTATATTGGTTTTGAGGGTGGATTTTGAGGTCGTAACGCGACCAGATCCCTGACCCCGGATCTGGGGGTGTTACATGCCCTGTGTTAGATGGGTCCAACATGCCACATGGCAGGTGGGGGCACATGCCACATGTCAAGATGACACGTGTCAGTGGGCCCCACTTTTAGTGGGCTCCACATGTGGGCCCCACATTCTTTCCCTCGGATTAAGTTCAAATGTAACCCTACAATCCGTTACATTAGGTGATGATAGTGTTACATTAGCGACATAATGTATCGCTCTATTAGTGTTACAGTAGATGGGTAAAAGCGTTACAAAAGGCACCTATTGTAACGCCCGTAAATGTAACGCCCCCAAGTGTAACAATAGACCTATTGTAACAGATTTAGGGCCTATTGTAACATTACGCGAGAGTTACAATGGGCCACTTATGGCGTAGTGTAATTGTCATAAATAGGATATGAAATAGAATAGGATTAGAATATTTGTGGTGCCTATAAATATAGATATTTGTAGGGGTTTTGATGCATTGTAAAAGTTAGAGAATTGTGTGCGATACACAAGAGAGGACTTTTGTAATCAAGTTGAGGTGATTGTATTCAAGAGTGTTGAGTGAGGGAGCGACTCCAATCTTTTAATACATTCATATTTTGTGGATTTGTGGTTTTACCCTCCCTTGAGGGGTACATTAATTTGTTGTGTTTTTTACTTTCGTGTTTGTTATTGTGTTTGATTAATGTTGATCTATAGTGGATGCAATCCTAAGAAACTGGTATCAAAGCTTGGGTTCGAGAAGTAGATTTGACGTTAAAGAAAAGGCAATCACGAAGTAATTACAAAAATTGCGTGTTGTTAGTTGGTCTTGAGTTATTTTTTTCTTGGCTTGTTGGAGGATCTAAAGTCGTTGAAAATTGATGCACCCAAGTATGATGGGAAGACGGATTTTACTATATGGCAGTTAACCATCAAGGATGTGTTAATTGAACAAGGACTTGATGATGCCTTAGAGGAGAAGAAGCCAAAAGAGATAATCGATACAGATTGGGGGAAAACCAGAAGAGGGCGGCGAGTACAATCAGGCTGGCACTTGCACCTGAGGTGAGGTATAACGTGTTGAAGGAGACGACACCGAAGGAGATATGGGACAAGTTAGCAAGCATCTATGCGTCGAAGTCGTTGACCAACCGACTTAATTTGAAGATGGAGTTGTACTCTCTAAAACTGGATGAATAAGGTAGTCTCCATGATCACATTAGTTGTTTTAATCAGCTAGTATGTCATCTGGCTAATGTTGATGAACCGATGAAAGACGAGGAACAAGCTCTGTTGCTGTTGTCATCGTTGTCGAAGTCCTTCAAGTATTTTAAGCAGACGCTGTTAGTAGGTAGGACAACTCTTACACTTGATGATGTGTTAAAGGCGTTAAAAGATAATGAGAGGATAACAAAAGATGCTGTTTCTCAAAGTGGTGAGGCAGTTTTAGCTGTCCAAAGTGCTGAAAGAGGGAGGAGTCACAGTCACAATGACCTATAAGGAAGAAGTAAATCTCGACCGAGTAAGAAGGATATGAGCACTGTTGAGTGCTATTATTGTGGTGAAACAGGTCATGTGCAGATGTTCTGTCCAAGCTTTAAAGAAGATCTGAAGTCCTTTAAGCAGATGAATGGAAAGAACAAAGTTGATGATGCAAACTCTACACATGTGATCGAGGATGAAGAGTTTTTGATGGCGAGTGAGGATACTGTTCCTGGTTCGGTGAAGAATAAATTAGAATGGGTGATGGATTCTGCTGCTTCCATGCATATATGTAGAGATCGAGCGATGTTTGAGATTTTATGCACCGATGAAAATCTTGGTAATATTATTATGGGGAATGATGAGAAGATGAAGGTTCAAGGAGTTGGAACTATTCGTCTTAAACTCCATGATGGTACGATCAAGAAAGCTCTCAATGTGGGATACGTACCAAATGCGTCAAAGAATGTGTTGTCTTTGAGTGTGTTGGCATCACGTGGGTAAAGATTCGTTGGACGAGGGCGAAGTTGCAAGGTATATAATGGAAAGAGCTTGATTCTACAAGGGATGATGAATAAGAAGAACATCTCTTGTTTAGATGAGGAAGCAACGACGATGAAGACCGAGAAAAAGGTAAGATTCTTGGAATTGGTTGAGGTATTAGAGAATTCAAGCTGAGGGAGGATTTGTTGGGATCCGTCCCGAATTCCTAATTAAGTTAAGAATCCTATTATGAACAGAATTCTAATTTGTGATAATTGAAGTAATTCTTATTTTGGTAGGAATATTAATTGTGGAAGAATTTCTATCCAATATAGGAAAAGATGATAATTGTCACAAATAGGATTTGAAATAGAATAAGATTAGAATATTTGTGGTGCCTAAAAATATAGATCTTTGTAGGGGTTTTGATGCATTGCAAAAGTTAGAGAGTTCTGTGTGATACACAAGAGAGGACTTTTGTAATCAAGGTGAGGTGATTGTATTCAGGAGTGTTGAGTGAGGAGCGACTCCAATCTTGTAATACATTCATATTTAATGGATTTGTGGTTTTACCCTTCCTTGGGGAGTTTCCACGTTAATTTGTTGTGTTCTTTACTTTCGTGTTTGTTATTGTGTCTGATTAACGTTGATGTATAGTGGATGCGATCCTAAAAGTAGCAAGACACATTATATTGCATGTAATGTTATTGAAACTACTGTTTATCGGTAGGAATAAAGAACGTAGAAATTAGGTTGCAAGTAGAATTGTAGAGGAATATAATGCGATAACTTCTTATTGGAAAGTGAAAGTAGCAACATTAATCACGCAGAATAGATGCAGGCAACAGACAGAATAGCGAAGAACGATCTAGCTAGACATGCACGTAGTAGGTACGTAGCTAGTAAATATTATCACAAAGATTCAACTCAAACACGCAAATCAGGAAGTGTTAAGCTGATTTGATCACATGTCTTGGATGAGTGAAAATGGAGGGACTGTCTGCTCATGTCTGAAGAAGTTGAGTGGATCAACCCGTGTTTTTATTGCTATCAACCTATTAAAGTTCTCGTTGAAGTAAGACCTCCCCCATCGACGCGCAGCTATATTGCTGATGATGCCAGTGGCGGGGTTTGCACCCAAATCAAGATCATCGTAGTTGTAGTAAGCTCTTCGCGGGTTGCTTGATACAAATGGAGTCAAGTAATCATGTAAGCTTCGAATCCATTCCAACTTCTGGGTAGTGTTTCCATCCCAGGATACTCTCGCGTATATCATGAACAATGTTCCAGCTCTGTTCGGGAAGGGAATTGTTGATTCAGGGTAATTGTCTAGAACTCCTCCGTATGGTGTGAAGATGACAGTTGTATTCCCCGCTGGAACTTCAAGAAGCTTGTCCCATAAGCCATTTATTGCCGGAACGGACAGTGGTGACCTTACGAAGTCGGACTTTGCTTTGGTAGGAATATCAGCCAAAAATGTCCTGTCAAGGAAATCCTCGGGAGTGTAGTTGGAAGAGAACAATGGGAAAAATGAGGACTCCATTAGGGCCTCGATCCAATGAACTTCTCTAAGGTCTGATCTCAGGAAACCAATTTCCGGAAGCCTTGTACTAAATATGGTAAATAGGTCATCAGCTGAACCAAGGTATGCACCTGTAAAGCCCAGTTGGACTGCTAAACCATCTGGTCGTGTACTTGTATTAAAATTGACTACCGTACTTATACGGCACCTGATGTCTATTTCGTCAGGAAGTACTGGAGCAATAGTTTGGAACGGATACATGATTTCAGTCTGGCGATCCTCTCGAAGCACTGTAAAGGTGGTAACTGTTTCTGGAATATCAACTAGGTTTAACTTCCAGGATAAAATGACACCGAAGCTAGAACAGCTTCCACCTCGAATCGCCCAGAAAAGATCTTCACCCATAGTTTTTCTGTCAAGAATATTTCCATTGACGTCAACTATGCGAGCATCAAGTACGTTATCAGCAGCAAAACCATACTTTCTTCTCAATGGACCATAACCTCCACCGCAAATGAGTCCAGTAGCTCCAACCGTTGACCAAACCCCAGCAGGAAAACCAAGCGTTCCATTTGCTCGATAGATACAGTAATAGACCTCACCGAGAGTTGCACCTGCTTGTACTATAGCGGTTTTCGCCACCGGATCAGCAATGACAGATTTGAGGTTGATCATGTCAAGCAAGACAAATGGACGAGTGTAAGTGCTACTATAAGAAAGGCCCTCGAAATCATGACCTCCGCTTCTCGTTCGAATCTGCATGTCATTTTTTCTGGCACAGATTACGACAGCTTGAACTTCGGATTCAGCTCGCGGAGTGACAATGACAGCAGGAGTAAGACGGTTTGAATCTGGCAAGAGGAAACGAGGGTTTCTAGCAGAAAAGGCGTAAATTTCACTGAATGAAGAATTTGCAGGGGTGTAAACTGATTCGGAATTGGACTTGAGGCATGTTACAAATCCAGAAGGATTAGGAAGATTAAGATATGGAATGGAAGAAGATGAGCAAAAGGGTATAACAAAAAGTATGAAGAAAAGTAAGAGGGCTGGAGAAGTTGGAGGACTCTTCATTATGTTTCTTACTTTTGTTGCTAGGCTGTGCTTTCTTAATGCTCAGGAAGATGCCTATTTATAAGATTTTCATTTAGGAAAGAAGACCTAATGCGAATACTCTAGGTATTTCAATTGTTGCGCGTGTTAAATTTGGTTTTTGCTAGGGATGGCAATTTGTACCGATCCGATGGATACCCGATTCGTTTCAACCCAAATGGGTCCAACCGAACCCGAAATTTTCGGGTTTGGATTCGGGTTTGGGTTTGATTTTTAAACCCGAATCAATTTCGGATCGGATTTGGGTGTTGGCAATACCGACCCGAACCTGACCCGAAAACCCGAAACCCGTATCAAACCCGACCCGAACCCGAACCCGACCCGAAATCCGAATTAATATATTTATTATTGTTGTGGAATAAAAACTAGGTTACGATTTAGGGTGGTTGAGCTTCGAGCTTTAATGGCTGTTTCTGCGTTCGAGACTGAATCGGTCCTCACAGAGTACCTACGTATCTCGTATCGAGAATCAAGCCAACGTAGTTCTGGGTGATGGTGCCCTCGAGGCTATGGCGGCGAGAGCTCACCTAGGACGTAGTGGCTTGTATGTCCTTATTCGACGATTAAGCAAAAACGTAGTTCTGAGAATGAGGGGTCAGGCCCTTTATATAGGCTGAGAAGCCTTAGAATTATGGTAGGAGTCAGAGACTTGGTAGACAAGTCTTTGGGGAAGGTTCTAGATCTATTCCTTGTAGGAATCAGTTTCCATATTGAATTGGATGCCTTGGTGGCTAAGTCTGATGGAGATAATATCCTTATCCAACTCTTATTACTGAGCTGTTTATTACCCCCCAATATTAATTACGAAATTAATATTATAATTGGGGTTTTGGGCCCACCTGGTGGGCCCCACGTTTGGACCATTCTTGGCCTAATTAATGCCATATTAAATGTGTCTTTATGGCTTATTTTCAGCCCATATCATTTGCCCCCCAACTTCTAGGAAAGCTGATCAGGCTTTCCTTGAAGTTTTACTTGTCTAACTCGAGACTCGGGTCAGGGTTTATCTTTTATATCATTTTGATGTAAAGCGTGGAGCGACCGACGCGTTTACAACGATGTTAGATTGTGCCAAGAGCATCAAACGGTGCTAGACTACACTAAACGGCACTAAACGGCACTAAACGGCACTAAACGGCGCTAAACGGCACTAAACGGTACTAAACGGCGCTAAACGGCGCTAAACGGTGCTAAACGGCGCTAAACGGTGCTAAACGACGTTTAAACGATGTTAAACGACGATAAACGGCGTTAAACGGCACTAAACGGTGCTAAACGGCACTAAACGGTGCTAAACGGCCTTAAACGACATTTAAACGATGTTAAACGACGATAAACGGCGTTAAACGGCACTAAACGGTGCTAAACGGCACTAAACGGTGCTAAACGGAGGAGATTCGGGACAATTGTAACCTCTTCCGGGCAGCGAGTCAGCCGACAAGGGTCCTGGCCAGCTGCCAGGTGCTCCTGGTCGGCTGCCAGGAGATCCTGGTCGGCTGCCAGGAGATCCTGGTCGGCCAGACCCCCTCTGTGGCACCTGGTCGGCTGCTAGGAGATCCTGGTTGCCTGTCAGGTGCTTCTGGTTGCCTGCCAAGTGCTTCTTGATCGCCTGACAGGTGCTTCTTGATCGCCGGCAGATTGACGGGAGATCCAGGTTGACTTTAATGATGTCACATGATGCTTAAACGACGTTTCAATGTTTGTGTAAACGACATTAAATGGCATAAAACGGCACTATATGGTGCTAATTCGAAGGTCGATGTTTGTCACGGAAAGTGAGAAACCTTCAACAGAACCATAAAACGATCCAATCAAACGATGGGGGGTGCCAAGATGGGTACCGGGAAGTCAGCTGGAGCCTCTCCGTGGCTCCTGGTCGGCTGCCAGGTGCTCCTGGTCGGCCGCCAGGAGATCCTGGTCGGCTGCCAGGAGATCCTGGTCGGCCAGACCCTCTCTGTGGCACCTGGTCGGCTGCCAGGAGATCCTGGTTGCCTGCCAGGTGCTCCTTGTTCGCTTGCCAGGTGCTCCAAGTTGCCTGGAAGTGTTTAAACGACGTTTCAATCTATGTTAAACGACGTTGAATGGCATTTGACGGCACTACACGGTGCTAATCGATGCTTGAACGATGTCTAGTTGGAGGTCGATGTTCGTTTCAGAAAGTAAGAAACCTTCGACAGAACCATCAAACGATCCGACCAACTGACGGGAGGTGCCAGGAGGTCGGCTGCCAGGTGATCCTGGTCGGCCAGACCCTCTCCATGGCACCTGGTCGGCTGCCAGGAGATCCTGGTCGGCCAGACCTTCTTCATGGCACCTGGTCGGCTGCCAGGAGATCCTGGTTGCCTGTCAGGTGCTCCAGGTTGGCTGACAGGTGCTCCATGGTCGCTTTGTCATGCCTCTCGGAGCTTTTCGCAATGCCTGGAGTCTCGTTCTTTAATCACGTCCTTGACATTTGTATGTTGTATACATCCTTTCAAGGCATAATTAATCTCTCTTTCTTGTTCTAAGATGTGAAGCTTGTGATAAAGCTTTTTAGTTCTTGCCCCCCTTGTTTCATATGGTGGAGGTCTTGGATCTCGTTTGATCGTTCAAGAAGTTTCTTTTCCCCTGAGCATTTGACTTCAAGTCTGGTTTGCATTGTTATCTGGTTGTCAACCCTTTATCTTGATTCTAGGTTTCCAACCTTCCTTTGGTTTGAATTCGATTGACGGCTCTTGATTCAAGTCCTTAAACTCAAACGACGAACTCGATTGGAGGCAGACAACCTTTTTGGCCATCTCGATTGGAGACAGACAGCCTTTTTGGCCATCAAGGCTAAACATTTGTATCGGAATTTGAGATTCCAGATTTTGAGTAAGGAATGACAAAGGGCCTCTTATCTCAACATTCTCACTAACAGTTTTTGTGCCTTCAAGGCATTATCAGGGAGCCAACCATTCTCAGGGTGAGCTTTTATGAGGGTCTATCCTTCAGCTTACATCAACTGGTGCTACCAATTTGAAATAATAGACGGGGCCTTCAAGACGTGAAAGTAAACTCTTCCGGCGTAGTTCTCTATCTCAGAAGAAGTAAACTTAGATTGGGCATCAGCCTTAACGTTCTGTTCTCTCAAAATGTGCTTCTCATACCATTCACTCAAACTCAGTCATCATGGCCTCCACGACTCTCAAGTACTTTGCCGTAGTTTGAGATTCTTGACTCTCATTATTCTAGCCAAGCCTAAACCGGCTATCAAGGCTTCATACTCAGCTTCGTTGTTAGTTGTCGGAAAGTCCAATTTTAAATCATACTCGACTGTAAACCAATCGGGACTTTGCAAGACTAAACCTGCAACACTAGATTTTGTTTTTGATGCTCCATCAAAATAGAGCACCCAATGTTTGTTCTGATCAGGTACAGGCTCTTCATCTTTTTCTTCACTTCCAGGGGTGGTTACTATATCCTGCCCCCCGACTTCTTGGTTTCCAATGGAACATTCAACCACGAAGTCAGCCAATGCCTGGGCCTTAATGGCTATTCGAGGCTCATACGTGATGTCAAATTCTCCAAGTTCAATCGCCCACTTAATTAACCTTCCACCGGCTTTCAAGCTATGTAATATGCTTCTCAACTGCTGGTCCATCAGGACTTTAATGTTTGTCTTGGTCTTGGGTGTTGAACGTCGATGTTCGAAGGTTGAACACCAATGTTTGAAATCAAGGGTTTTCAATTTCAAGGGTGTTTTAAATCACCGAAATATCTATCAAAGCTGCTGGTCCAAGGCCAGGGGGTTTCCGGTTAGCCCAACGAGGTCGTGAAAGTCCATGACCCCCTCGAGCTTGGCCTTCATAACTAACCTTGGCCTTCATGGCTGATCTTGGCCTTCATGGCTAACAACTTCTGTTCTTCAACCTAGGATTCGGGGTTGATTCCTCGATTTAGATTTCGATAAATGCAATCCCGTTGGTTTCTTGCCTTTTAAACTTCTGAGACGAGAGCTTGCTTGATCTTCTTAATCTTTGCTTAAGGTTATCTATTGACCTTCATCCTTGGATCCTTAACCCAGGTACTTAATAAGTATTGAAGAGTAGCTAGTCCTTCACATCCTCGGCCTTTCATGGCTTTGATTATTGCATGTGGCTTTTATCTTCTTGTCTTTTATCCAAGGTCCTTCACAGACTTAAACTCTTACTTGGTCGCGTTGTAACCTAACTCTTGACCCTTCGGGATCCTTATTAATGCATTTGTTTGTTTTCCATTCGTGTATTCTTTTATTTTCGGTACTCGGTCATCCTTGACTTGCACTCATCGGGTGCTTAACACATAAATAAAATCACACAGTCAATGAATGGAAATCAAACTTGCATTAATAACTTGAAATGGGTTCAACCCTTACATAGAGTACTACTATCCTACTCGGAGCAACATGCTCTGCAATGGTTTCAATGACCTTATTTCTACTTCTACTAGATAAATATGAAGCTATGTCCTACTAGGATAACTTGAGCCCATCGGGGCTTTGCAAGACTACGTCTGCACCAGATTTTGTTTTAGATGCTCCATCAAAATAGAGCAACCTCCACTCCTTTTGGTCTCCTCCTTATTATTCTGAAGTTCACTTCCTACTTGGGGTATTACCTCCTGCCCCCAGACTTCTTGGTATTCCTTACCTCTGCGGACATCCATGTCTTCGATCGGGAGTACCTGCCCCCCGATTCCATCAGCTCTCAATGCGGATACATAACAACTTCTTGCCATCTTCTGGTCACCTTTTTGTTCTCCGACCCCATTCCGGGTTGGAAACTTAACCTTCATGTGGTAGGTGGAGGCAACAGCCTTGAACGCATGCAGTCCGGTCCTTCACAGGATTGCGTTATAAGTCGAGGATGCCTTGATCACAAGGAAATTCAGCATCTGAGTAGCTTCCTTAGGTTCCTGTCCAATAGTCATGGGCAATTGAATAGTACCTTCGACCTTGGACTCAACTCCATTAAATCCGTAGATTGGCATGTTGGTGGGGGTCAACTGAGAATCGGTGTACCCCATTTTCACAAACGCATCGTGAAACAAGATATCAACAGAAGCTCCATTGTCTATCAAGACTCGTTTCACCTCCGAGTTTCCAATCACAGGGGTTATGACCAACGGGTCGTCATGGGGGAACTTTACCCCTTCGAGATCTGAATCATCAAACCCAATAACTATTTCAGTCCTAGCCCGCTTCGGGGCCTCTCCCACGATGTGTATCACTTCTCTGGAATAAGCCTTCCGAGAATTCCTTGTTGTGCCGGCCGTAGTAGGGCCTCCTGAGATCATGTTGATTATTGGCCTTCGGGGTTGTGGGTTGCGATCTTGATCGTCATCCCTTCTATTATAATCTCTAATTTGATTAACACGATCGTCACCCTTTGTGAAGTGGCTCAATTTCCCTCTACGGATTAAAAACTCGATCTCATCTTTGAGTTGCTTGCAATCATCAGTGTCATGCCCCACATCTCTGTGGAATCTGCAATACTGATTCTTGTTTCTCTTTTCGGGATCACCCCTGAGTGGCTTCGGCCATCGAAAATCCTTATCCTTCTCAATGTCCAACAAGATTCGACTCCTAGGAGTATTCAACCTTGCATACTCAGTGAACCTTGGTCCTTGGTTCTTCTTAGGGGCATAGTCGGAGTCCTCGCTAGTTCGGGGATACTTGTCCCTAGCATCATACTCATGGTCTTGCTTTCGCTTCTTGGAGTCGTTGTTACCTCCTCCTCCACTTACTGTGGCTTCTTTCTTTCATGCTGTCTTCAGCTTTAATGTACTTATCAGCCCTTCGTTGGAGCTCGGCCATGTTTTCAGGAGGATGCTTGGCCAATGACCTTTTAAAGAACTCGTTAGTGGTTCCGTGTTCCAGGGCTACCATGGCCACCTTATTCTCCAGATCAGTGATATTCAACGTCTCTTTGGTGAATCGCTTGAGATAATCCCTTAAGTTCTCATTCTTTCCTTGCACCACATACATAAGGGATGCAGAACTTTTCTCATGAATTCTCCCACTGATGAATTGGCTGATAAAGGCAGCGCTCAACTCCTTAAAAGAGCCAATCGAATTTGCAGGTAGACGGCTATACCATCTTTGAGCCATGCCCGACAGAGTTTGAGGGACCGCCCTACACTTTAAGGCATCACTAGCAGGCTGCAGCAGTGCGTTTGAGAATGTCCTGACATGGTTTGCGGGATCGCCCGTTCCATCAGAGGCCTTAATAGTCGGCATCTTAAATTTCCTTGAGATGTGGGCATTCATCACCTCCTCAGTAAACGGATGTGTGGGGTCGTCAGGATCCCCAAGTGGCATCAGATCCTTAGGGTTGCTTCTGGGGGTCTCCACCCTTGTTGACTTTTCAGTTGGGGCTTCGGCCCTTCGTTGTCTCCTTGAAGGCCTCTCCAGATTTATAATGGGAATCCTCCCTGTATCTGGTGGAGGTCGAATCAGACTTCGCCTTGCTTTCTCGTTAGCAATATCATATTTCAGCCTTTGGATCTCAGCTTCATGAGCCTTAATCCTCTCCTCGGCCGTTTATGGCGGTCCATCATGGATTCTTCGTGTCCTTCTTAGAGGTTCTTTGCTAGCACGTCGCCTCCTCGGGGCTTCATCTCGATCATCATCCTCAGATGATGATGAATCATCAGTATAGGGACCAGAGTAGTCATCATATTCTCGATCCCGGATCTGTGAGGCGTGACCGCTTGGTCCAGGTTCCCTTCATCGAGGGGGGTAATTAGGCAGCCCATACATAGGGTTGGTGTTCAAAGGGAGATCCGTAGTATGGATCTGTACCCCCGTGCGATCAACGTTACCAAGAGGAGAAACCACCATCTGGAGAGGGTTAGTTTCTTGGCTTTGATGGACAATCACTGAGTGGGTCCCCTCTACATGGGGAGTCGTCCCTGGGGGCTGAGTGGGCAGAGGTTGAATGACCGCCCCTGTTGATGGGAGTATTTGTCCTTCCTCAGCGGTGATGAGCGGATCAGAGATGGCAGGTGGAGCAGAGCTAAGGGGTATGGCCTCAGTCGATGTTGTTCTTCGTGTTTGAACCATGGTTGATGTTTTCGTCCCACAAACGGCGCCAAATGTTGTGGAATAAAAACTAGGTTACGATTTAGGGTGGTTGAGCTTCGAGCTTTAATGGTTGTTTCTGCGTTCGAGACTGAATCGTTCCTCACAGAGTGCCTACGTATCTCGTATCGAGAATCAAGCCAACGTAGTTCTGGGTGATGGTGCCCTCGAGGCTATGGCGGCGAGAGCTCACCTAGGACGCAGTGGCTTGTATGTCCTTATTCGAGGATTAAGCCAAAACGTAGTTCTGAGAATGAGGGGTCAGGCCCTTTATATAGGCTGAGAAGCCTTAGAATTACGGTAGGAGTCAGAGACTTGGTAGACAAGTCTTTGGGGAAGGTTCTAGATCTATTCCTTGTAGGAATCAGTTTCCATATTGAATTGGATGCCTTGGTGGCTAAGTTTGATGAAGATAATATCCTTATCCAACTCTTATTGCTGAGCTGTTTATTACCCCCAATATTAATTACGAAATTAATATTATAATTGGGTTTTTGGGCCCACCTGGTGGGCCCCACGTTTGGACCATTCTTGGCCTAATTAATGCCATATTAAATGTGTCTTTAGGGCTTATTTTCAGCCCATATCAATTATATTTATTATTTTATACATAATATTTAACATTTAATATATATTATCTATTATTATATATATTTAAAATTTAATATGTAATAAAAATTAAAATATTTTAGATATTTATGTTTTATATTATTTTTATTATAAAAAAATATTTATTTTTTATTTATTTTTTTCGTGTTTCGGTTCGGGTTTCGGGACCCGAAACCCGTTTCGTATCCAATGGATTCGGATTCGGGTTTACAATTTCGGGTATTTACGGGTTCGGGTTCAATTAAAAATTTCGAGTTCAGGTTCGGGTTTGGCAAAACCCGTTTCGACGGACCCATTCGCCATCCCTAGTTTTTGCTAAAGAGCAAGTCACCAAGATGTACATGCATGATATGAAACTTTTTTTTTTTTTTTTGAAAAAAGCATGATATGAAACTTGATAGGTACTTGAAATTACGTATACATCTGTAGTTTGATTAAATAAAAGTCAGTTGGCATTTTTTTTCCTTCACATTAGTTAATTAATTTATTACTAAAAGTACAAAAATCATAAATATAGAACATACACGTACGTGATGAAATTAACTAAATCATAATTTTTTCAAACCAACATACATAATTGAGTAGATCATTTATTGTCATACATTTATTACAAGAAATTTGGTTAAATTTAATTAAAAAAATGGTGAGATTTAATTAATTATTTTCGACCAACTTAGCTCGAATTTATCTAATTTTGATCAAAATATTTTTAATCGTATATATAAGGTCGAAAATAAAAATTGTCTAAATTCGATTGTTCACATTTAACTAGCTAAATTCGGCCGAATACAATCACACTATTTATCCCAAAATTTACATTTAAGAATTTAAAATTTTGTTAAAAATTTGAATATTCGCCCAAAACACCAAATCGCTAGCTTTCTTTGTAGTGTTGTCACTCAGCTGCCCGCCTAAAAGAGCCACTCGCCTACATTGTCACTATTGTTAATAGTTCGACGGAATGGGATTGAATTTTATTTTTCAATCAAATGATGAACAAATTTTAACTCGATTAAAAGTAATTAAATATTATTGTCGATTTATTATGGTAAATATACTTCTGTAAAAAAATTCGACTACTTTTGGTTATTATATATTTTTCATCATCTATTTTGATCAAATTAAACATACAAACACTTTCAATTATTCATTATTTCCAGGGTGACCAGATCGACCCGTCCAGAATCCATAAATTTTTGGGACCTAATTAATCACGATAACATCAATAGTATATATCGGCACTTCACATAAAATTAAAGATATTATAAATTGTCCTAATGTATAGTCTGATTCTTAATTGGAAACATTTTTATCATGAAATTTCAGTTAAATTTTCATTATCAATCTCGTTAATCAATTTGAAATCCAACCATCGTCTCGATCGTCATCTTGTTCATTCAACTTTCATATTATCTCTTTATATTTAAGATATATTTTCAATATATTTAAGATCGATATCGTTGTTAATATATTACATTCATTTTTTTTCTTAAAGATTATGAGTATTATTAAATTATATCACGCGGATATAATGATTTAATATCTCAAATACCGGTGCAAGTTGTTAGTTGTTTATTAATCCAATACAATCATTTATAATTTCAATTACATCTTACACTATTAAATTTTATTCACATATACATGTATGGATAAGTTTCATGAGTAAAATAATTTCAAATACAAACTCACATTTTTTTGTGGTCTACAAATTACTACATACGTAATTTGGTTCAACATCATTTATTAAATAATAGTTAAAATTTTATTGAATACATATAATATATAACAAAAACATATTTATAATTTATTAATAACACATTTATCATATTTTTTTATGAAAAATTGAATTTCTTTTATAACGGATGTTCAACAAGTATATAAATTGAATTTAATATTATTTATTGAATAATAATTATATTTATGTTGAATTCAAATATATTAAATAATTTCACATTGGTATAACTAAGAAAATGTAGAAAATTAATAATAATTCACATTTTTACAACTAAAAGGATTGTTGAGAATTATATAATACATATTTAATAAAATCTTAACTATTGTTTAATACATACTTATATTAAATAAATGAAATTCATATTTTGATATCCTAATTTGGTATTGGTAAATTACCTATACAAAACAAATAAAATTCATATTTTTATAATCTAATTTGGTATTGGTAAATTTCAAAGTTACTAAAGTATTTAATTATATGTATTCAACAAAATGATGTTGAATGTAATTTATATTATATCCTTATATATAATAAGCATAAAAGGGATCTTATCCATAATTTTGATCACTGTATTATCAAATTAATTTCAACCGTCGGGTCTAATATTTTTAAAAATAGACGATCAAGATTATATCATATCAAAAGAAAATTATAATTTAAAAAGTATATATTTTAAAAAGGTTATATCATAAAAAAAGAATTATAATCTAAAAAGGATATAATTAAAAAAGGTTGTATTATAATTGAATTTTAAAAAGAAAATTATAATATGAAAAAAATATAATTAAAAAAGGGTATAACTGAATTTTATTTAGTTTTTTATTAATATTAAAAAAAGTTCATATTTATTATTTGGCCTCTACCTCGAAATCTAGAAATCAGATTTGGATGATTTTACAGCCCGCGCGAAGTTCATAAAATTATCTTTAATTAATGATGATTTAACAATTATTATCGAAATGGAAACACTCAGAATATGTCTGAATAGAAAATATAATTACGAAGTTTACATTAATCATATTCACTATATAACACCTACATAGATAATTCTATTCAAAGTAAAAAATCAAATTATATATGATTTAAATCATTGACATTCACCTTTTTGTATTTCAATATAAATCACTTTTTTGTTTACATGTTAAAAAATAAAATATCTTTTATATTAGATCCAACATTTTTCATCTATTTATTTTATGTTCTAACTATTCCCATTTATTTTATCGTACGGAAGACTAGACCGACTACAAAAATTTTGGACAAAATCTCTTTTACACTTATTATTAAAACTGTATTTGGTTGTTAGTAGAACTATCTTCAAATAATAGGAAGGGTATTTTGATAATCAAAACGAAATATAAGTAGATTTCATAAATAGAATAGAATTTTCACCGTAAAAATTTGTCATTTTCTTCTCTCTTTTGTTTCTGCGTAATTTTAATTGAAAAATAATTGTTAGACCATCATAAAATTAAATATTATTATGTTAATTTCATGTGGATTGTAAAATCGTCTAAATCAAATTTTAAGAATTCAAGGTTTAGCACAAATATTAAATTGAACGTGTAAAATCTTTTATATATATATATATATATATATATATATATATATATATCAATTTTTAACAATAATTTGATATGTAAGATAATAACATACAGATATTAAAAAAGTTAATATTATATATTTATATATAATAAGCATTGAATCTTATCCAAATTTTTGGTTTGGTCACTATACTACCAAAAACATATGATCCGTTGGATTTAAAAGTTGGGTTAAAAGTCATACGTTGGATTACAAATTATATCCTTATATAATAAGCATAAGAGAGATCGTATCCATAATTTTGGTCTCTGTACCTCCAAAATCATCTCAACCATAGAATATAATATTTTTAAATATAGATGATCAGGATTATATCATATTAAAAAGCAATAATCTAAATATGATATAATTAAAAAAGGTTGTATTAGAATTGAATTTTAAAAATAAAATTATAAGCTAAAAAAGGTTGGATTAAAAAAGGTTGTATTAGAATTGAATTTTATTTATTTTTTTGTTAATATTTAAAAAAAATCATATTTACTGTTTAGGCTCTATCTTTAGATCTAAAAATCAGATTTGGATGATTTTACAGTCCACACGAAACTCATAAAATTATCTTTAATTTTATGATGATTTAATAATTATTACGAAATGTAAACACTCAGAATCTCAAATAAAATATAATTACGAAATTTTTACATTAATCATATTCAATGTATAAGACCTACATTGATAATCTTATTCAATGTAGGAAACCTAATTATATATGATTTAATCGTTGATATACATTTTTTCATATTTCAATACAAATGCACTTTTTAGTTTACATATTAAAATATAAAATTGATAAGTGGATTTTATATCCGCTTGGAGCGTTCCATATCGGCTTAAATTGATTGTCTTGGACTCAAGTTTGTGGTGGTTTTGATGTGTTTTGCTTAGTTGTGCAGAATTACGAGAATGTTGACTAAGGTGGATGCTTCTATAATTTTTGGGGAATTAATTGATTAAAATTCGAATTTCTGAGAAGGGTTGCGCAGTCTACACTGTTGTGGCCATATCTTGAGTTCTAGAAGTCCGTTTGAGGCCCGTAAGCAGTCCACGCGAAGATAACGAGATTCTCTATCATTCTAAGGTAGTCCAGAGGTCCACGTACGTTGGGAACGTTCCAGAAAATCTGAAGAAAAGTCAGCCACGAATTTTCCTTAAAAACAGAATCAATTTAGGAAGCGTATCTTGCAGAAATTCTATTATAATTCTGTTTTTGTATTTTCTTGCTGGGGAAGACTTTTAGAGCCTATTTAAACACATCATACCATTGTAATAGATATAGACATATTATTAGTTATTATTTTTGTATCATAGCTTAGATCTGCAAGGGAGAAAAGGAGAGAAGGATTCAACACTCGTGACAAGCAACGGATCTAGATCTACTTCATCCTTTGTGTTATTCTGGATTCTAGATTTGTTTTCTTAACTCTTTGTTTATTAATATAATTACTTCTTTTATTCATATTTTGTTTTATATCATGTTTTCATCAAATCCCAAGACGATGAACGGTTCAATTATGAGCTAATCGTTGTCCTGGGATTCTAACGAAGTTATCTATGTAGCTTAGTAGTTTGTATTCTTTAAAGATTTATGTGTGGTGAATTCTTGATATCCTCGTATGGTTGTGTTTCATGTATTTAGATGCGTCGCGAACATCTAATTTGTTAATCTCTTGTGAAGTGAAAGTGGATCTTGAGATTTAGAACTTGGCCATGCTAGTATATGTTCATGATTGTTTAACAACATGATTCGTAGTATGAGATGAGAATACTTATATTGCCCTGTGTGATCTTTATGGATAACTTGTTCTTTAACCGTTATATTTTCGTGGAATACCGGAAGATGCTACTAAAGTTTTTCCAATCTGAACGAGCTAATATTTTATTTAATTTTTCTAACTTTATAGAATTCAATTTTACAGGAACATGACATACACATATCGGAAGTTTGAAATTAAACTTGAAACACTTTCCTTTTTACAATTTTTGACATATTTCACGTTTCTTTGTAACAATCGATTGAACATCATCGGTCATTCATTACTTACCTACTACTACTCCCTTCTCCATTCGTTTTTACTAGTCGGCACGCATGCATTTTAAGTTTCCAAGTGTGAAATATAGTTATATAATTTATTTTTAAAATTTTTTTTTAAATAAAAGTTTAAATATTAAATTTTAAAATAAAGAAATTAAAATAATTTATATAATTATATTCTATATGAATCTTAAAATACGTGATAAACTCTTAATAATCTAGTCGGATAGGAGAATGGGACAGGAGAAGTAGTAAATATGCATGTGTAAAGCAGCTACCACAATACTTTATCAATATTTTATGATATTGACACAATTTTTTTGTTAACCTATGATATTGACATGATTCAAAAAAAAAACCCTATGATATTGACACATTGCATGACTAATTTTAATTATTATTTTTTATTGTGACACTTTAATTATTGTAAAATGTGAAACTGTATCAAAGAGAACTCCGTTCATGAACTTTGTCAAAGGAAATAAAAGAAAAGTGTTTGTTAGATACTCTCTCCCTACCAAATTTCTTTTCTTTATGTGCTGAATTTCACGGGTTTTAAGATAGTGGAAAATGAATATTATTTTTTATGATGTAGTGGTTGTTGAATATTATTTTAAAGAGTAGTGTGTATTGAATATTATTTTTTTGGAGTAGTGAATGGAATAATTGGTATTGAATATTATTTTTAAAGAGTAGTGGGTGGAGTAATGTGTATTGAATATTATTTTTAATATGTAGTGAGTGGAGTAGTGGGTATTGAATATTATTTGTAATGATTATTGGGTGGAATAGTGGGTATTGAATATTATTTTTAAGGAGTACTGGATGGAATAGTGAGTATTGATTATTAATTTTTAAGGCAAAAAAATAGAAACAAAAAAAAGTAATTTGAATATCCTTAAAAAGAAAGTAGTAAAAGAAATAAGAGACGAAGGGAGTAGTATATTGGGTGATGGCCCAAAATAATCAAAAATAAATACTGTTTGCCCAAAATATCGACGGGACACGGTAGATCGTGTACCGTGATAGGGGGTGTGTTGCGGAACACGATCTTCCGTAATAGGGCATGATACAGAGCTGTGTCTTCCGTGTTATGCATGATACGTTGTACCGTGTACCGTGACAGTGCTGCGCACCCACCTAACACGGAACACTGGCCACCGTATCATGCATAACACGGTAGACACAGCTCCGTATCTACGTAATACGGAGGACGATGCTCCGCATCATGCTAACACGGAGGACGATTCTCCGTATCCCGTCGGTATTTCGGGCACTTTTTTTCAAAATCAGTATTTTGGACAAATACTTATAAAAAATAGGCATTTTGATCATTTTCTCTACTATATTTACAAATATCGAAAATTTGAGAAAAAATATCATGATGAAACTTAAGTAGCTTTAACTTAATAATGGGCACTTGCTAAGGTCGTTGGAATAAAATCTTTTTACTTCATTTTTAATATGGTACTTTGTTCAATTTGCTCCGATCGAGAGCCAATACAGTTGTATGAATTTATTTTTGAATAATTTTCAAAAAACTCATGATAATATAATAAAATGTTAATTTTATCAATTATTATAATCTTTTTTATCACTTCTACTTGTAACCAGGATTGAACATTGCACGAAATTTTTCTTCAATTTATAAATCACCGTTTTTTTCTATTAATAAATCACCATTATATATACACTTACTAGACACATAGCCTCACTTACCGGTGTGAATGAGTAAAATTGTCCGTAAACTATTTGAGTTGATTTGTAAAATATTCAAATTCGGTTCAATAATAATTGAGTCGAGTTCGAGCTTGATCTATTTGAATATTTTACTGAGCCAATTTCGAACTTTAAATTACTAGATTAGTAAGCTTCGCGAGGCTAATGGATCCTTTATTACTTTTAATTTTTATGTATTTTTCATGTAATTTTATTTAAATATTTAATATTTATATATTTAATTGAGTCGAACTCGAATCGAACTAATTATTATATTGAAGTTTTTGCTAATTTTTGACGAAATTAATTCAAATTTTTGAACCAAATTCGAACATATCAAATTTTCTACGAGCCGATAAAACTCAAGACCGAACTACGACATAAAATCTGCGTGAGTACCCATAACCCAGAACTACAACATGCGAGATCAATTTGTTAACCTAGTTTTGGTACAGTAATTGCGCCGTGCAATATCCTTAATTTCACATTAATATATTTTAAGGAATTATCGTAGCATGATATCGTTCAAATTAGGATTTTTAGGTTATCTAGGAAATATGACTGACCCTAATAAAAAATATAGTAAAGTTCTTGAATTTTATTTTAGAAAACTAGATTCTTTGATGGATGGACACGATCAAATATAAATTATCTTATTGAAATTTCACAAACAAAAATTATTTTCTTTATCCCTCCTAATTTTTTACATTTGAGATAGAGACTTTAACATCACTACAAGAAAACCCGGCTAAATATGATCACGCAAATATGATCGCTCATAAATTTGACCGAATCCGATCGTCCGAATTTCGGCCCGGCTAAATATGACCGGCTTAATTCGACCGCTACTAAATTCGACTATATTTGATCGAATTTAGGCGTGGTCGAATTAATTAGCCGGTCGTATTTAGTACAAAATTCGATCGCTGTTACCCGTCGGTCGAATTTAGTAGCCCGCACAAAAGGGAAGGAAATTTCCCGCCATAATATTTTTGGGGGCTTACTAAATTCGACCACGTCCTGCTTGGGGTATTACCTCCTGCCCCCCGACTTCTTGGTATTCCTTACCTCTGCGGACATCCATGTCTTCGATCGGGAGTACCTGCCCCCCGATTCCATCAGCTCTCATGCGGATACATAACAAGTTCTTGCCATCTTCTGGTCACCTTTTTGTTCTCCGACCCCATTCCGGGTTGGAAACTTAACCTTCATGTGGTAGGTGGAGGCAACAGTCTTGAACGCATGCAGTCCGGTCCTTCCCAGGATTGCGTTATAAGTCGAGGATGCCTTGATCACAAGGAAATTCAGCATCTGAGTAGCTTCCTTAGGTTCCTGTCCAATAGTCATGGGCAATTGAATAGTACCTTCGACCTTGGACTCAACTCCATTAAATCCGTAGATTGGCATGTTGGTGGGGGTCAACTGAGAATCGGTGTACCCCATTTTCACAAACGCATCGTAAAACAAGATATCAACAGAAGCTCCATTGTCTATCAAGACTCGTTTCACCTCCAAGTTTCCAATCACAGGGGTTATGACCAACGGGTCGTCATGGGGGAACTTTACCCCTTCGAGATCTGAATCATCAAACCCAATAACTATTTCAGTCCTAGCCCGCTTCGGGGCCTCTCCCACGATGTGTATCACTTCTCTGGCATAAGCCTTCCGAGAATTCCTTGTTGTGCCGGCCGTAGTAGGGCCTTCTGAGATCATGTTGATTATTGGCCTTCGGGGCTGTGGGTTGCGATCTTGATCGTCATCCCTTCTATTATAATCTCTAATTTGATTAACACGATCGTCACCCTTTGTGAAGTGGCTCAATTTTCCTCTACGGATTAAAAACTCAATCTCATCTTTGAGTTGCTTGCAATCATCAGTGTCATGCCCCACATCTCTGTGGAATCTGCAATACTGATTCTTGTTTCTCTTTTCGGGATCACCCCTGAGTGGCTTCGGCCATCGAAAATCCTTATCCTTCTCAATGTCCAACAAGATTCGACTCCTAGGAGTATTCAACCTTGCATACTCAGTGAACCTTGGTCCTTGCTTCTTCTTAGGGGCATAGTCGGAGTCCTCGCTAGTTCGGGGATACTTGTCCCTAGCATCATACTCATGGTCTTGCTTTCGCTTCTTGGAGTCGTTGTTACCTCCTCCTCCACTTACTGTGGCTTCTTTCTTCATGTTGTCTTCAGCTTTAATGTACTTATCAGCCCTTCGTTGAAGCTCGGCCATGTTTTCAGGAGGATGCTTGGCCAATGACCATTTAAAGAACTCGTCAGTGGTTCCGTGTTCCAGGGCTACCATGGCCACCTTATTCTCCAGATCAGTGATATTCAACGTCTCTTTGGTGAATCGCTTGAGATAATCCCTTAAGTTCTCATTCTTTCCTTGCACCACATACATAAGGGATGCAGAACTTTTCTCATGAATTCTCCAACTGATGAATTGGCTGATAAAGGCAGCGCTCAACTCCTTAAAAGAGCCAATCGAATTTGCAGGTAGACGGCTATACCATCTTTGTGCCATGCCCGACAGAGTTTGAGGGAACGCCCTACACTTTAAGGCGTCACTAGCAGGCTGCAGCAGCAGTGCGTTTGAGAATGTCCTCTAGAAATGGAAGTTGTAAGTCTGTTGAATGCTAGGTGGAAGCAGCTTCGCGATCCAGTGTACAAGAAAGAACAGCAGCAGAAGGAGAAGCGCAGAACGCAAAAAGAAGAGAAAGACCAAGCTGCTGAAGCAAGAAAGAGGAAACGGAATTAGGGTTAAAGGTCAGAGTGGTGTGAACTTGAAGTTGGAAAAACTTCATGTCTTTCGGTTGCTTTAACTCACTTGAGGAAAATTCACCTTAGAGTGAATCCAATAAGGTGATATAAGTTTGACTAAAAGGTATGAAATAATCCAGGTGATAGGAATCACTCAAATGATCTTTAATTCGAAGTTCGAATTCTGTTTCTAGTTTAAGTTCTTTGTATTGTTTTCAAGTAAATTTCAATTGTAAATTATTCAAGACTGTAATGTTAATTATCTTTTCTCGTCTCATTGTTTAGTTGAGTTATCCTTCATTAATTTGAATGTCATTGTTAGACAATCAAATTGGGGGATATTGAAAGGCAGAGTGTGTAAACTTGTAGCACTATAACTAATGTAACTCAACTAAAGGAAAAGATACTTAACCAGAAGACAATCAAGAACAAGAAGTCACAAAGAAATCAACACTAAATGAAGATAAGGTAATTGATACAATTCAACATGTTAACTATGATCAAGCCAAGAAGAAATCATTGAGAGAAGTTCAAGTCAAAGTTGTTCATGCCTCAGTGATTTGAAATGCCAAGAATCAAGATCATAACTATCAGTATCAATAAGACTAATTGATTTCAAGTGAACAAGAAGGAAAGCAAATATTGGAAAGCCACATTACTAATTGGATATGGTAATTTATTCAAGAAGCAAAAACACTATCAAGACTAGTCACTTATGAACCAGACCAGTGCATCAAGTGTCAGGACATTGATAGCAAGTTTATATCAATAATAAAGATCCATGTTCAAGAGCATGGTGAAGAATAAAGAAGACATGAAGATATCACAAGTTCAAGATGTGCATTGAAGTTTCAAGTTGAAGACCAGAATATTTTCTAAGTACTAAATATTCTAGATGACCAAGTAGAAGTTTCTAAGTAGAAGTTCTACTTAGAAATTCGAGATGGCTAAGTAGAAATTCTCAAGTAGAAGTTCTACTTAGAGTGCAGCTTCAACATGACACATGGCATCTTCTGATTGGCAGATTTCCAAGCTTTCAAGATAAGGCAAGATTTATGTGGACATCATTGGGCCACGTATATCTTGGTCTTTGAAGATTACAGGACATAGATTACATGTGGTATAAATAGAAGTACTTGTGTAATGTTTTTAGTTAGTGAGCAATTCTTAAGAGAAACACATGTAAAAGAGAGAGAGTGCATTCACAGAGCTTAGTATCATTCACTTCTCTCTAAACTTCTGTTATACTTTGTAATGAATGTTGTAGCAACCACTTCAAGTTATATATAAGACATATATTCCTTGAATCTGTGTGTTCGTTTATTGCATCGTATTTATTGCTTCTCATATTCGAAAAGTTGTATTCACCCCCCTCTACAACACATTTGAACCTAACAATTGGTATCAGAGCTTTATGTTTAACATACAAAACATAGATCCTTGTGTTTAGTAGAAGAATCGTGAGTTTTCATTTTCTAGATCTACTTTTCATTTTCTCGAAAAGTGTGCTTTAATTCGTTGGTAGTGAAAACTCATCCGAAAAATTATTTAAATACTCCAGGTGTGATTATTTAGCTTGGGTGTATTTTAATTAATTTTTGTGAATTAATCTGGGTACTTTCATATTTGGTGTTCTTGAGTGTTCATCATATGTTCTTATCAAAGAAGACAACCCAACAACTTTTTGATCTCCTTTTCAAACAGATAAATAGTAAAAGAATGAAAAAGGTGTTTTTGGACTTTTTGATTTGCATTATTCATGGCCGAAAGTGAAACAAGACATACTCAGTACCTAGCACGTGGGTTAGGTGGGTTAGGTGAGTAAAGCATCAAAAGTCAAAAGGTGTTAAAGAGATAATGTTGTTTATTCAATATTAAAGTAATCTGCAGAAAAATTATTCTAAGGACAAAAGTTCTACATAGAATTTCTACTTGAGATTTTCTACATAGAATTTCGACTTGGACAATTTCTACTTAGTGAAGTTCGACTTGAGCAAAATTTCTACTTAGAGAAATTTCGACTTAGGCAAAAGTTCTACATATAAATTCTACATAGCCTAGTCTTGGGTACTTAGAAACTTTTAGTGACCAGAATTGAAATGGCTCCTAAAAATGCATTCAAGATCCCAATGTTCAACCGAGATCACTATGAAGAATGGGTTTTCAGAATGAGACTCTATCTAGAGACTGTTAACCCTGAATATCTGGAAGTCCTTGACAAGGGTAAATTTGTTCCAATGGTGGTTATTCCTGCACATACGGAAGGAGGGGTGGTTATAGCACCTCGGTCTGAGCCCAAAAAGGCAGCGGACTTTTCGGATGCTGACAAGGAGCAAATAGCTTGTGATACTGCCGTACGACAAACCTTGATGGAATCTCTTGATCATGAAATGTTCAACATAGTCAAAGGTTTGACTACAGCAAAGAAGATTTGGGACAAGATAGAAGTTGTCATGGAAGGATCTGCAGAGGTTAGAAGTAACAAGACACTCATACTCAAGATGGAGTATGACACCTTCAGAATACGAAAAGGAGAAGGCATAACAGACGTCTATCTACGATTCAGTCAGTTGGTATTGGATTTAAATCTGAGAGGTGTAACTCTCCCCATGGTTGAGACTAATACGAGATATTTGAGGAACCAGCCAAAGAGCATTGAACATAGGGTCTACGCAATAAGAGAAACCAGAGATTTGCATACAACTTCTCTGGAAGAGTATTATGGAATATTAAAGACCTATGAGCTGGAAACACTTCAAGATCAAGCATGGGACAATGATTCAAAAGGAAAAGAAACTGCATCAGGATTAGTTGCTGATGAGGAAGAGTCTAAGAAGGCAATGGTTGCAGCAAAGCCTAAATCATCACTTGCACCACATCAAGTTGATAATGATGACGAGTGCACATCTAACAGTGATGATGACTACTACACCCAAGAAGAGCTGGACAACATGGACGATAGTGTCGTGGCATACATGGCAAGGAAGTTCAGCAACATGAGATTCAGAAAGAGCAACCGACCACAAAGAAATTCTTCATCTTTCTATCGGGCTGCTAAGGGTGGTGGTAGTTCGTCAGGCTACCAAGGTAAAGGCAAGAATACCAGCTACAAATCTCCTTTGGATTTCAAAATGAAGTTCAAATGCTATAATTGTGGTGAAGCTGGACATTTTGCCTCAGACTGCAAAAAGCCTAAACAGACTTATCCAAAAGAGACATATGAAGCCCTCAAAAGCAAGTATGAATCGCTGGTGAAGGAAAGACATGGAAAACGAGATTTATTGGTGACAGAAGGAAGAGCTTGGGATGATTCAGATGAGGAAGATGTTACTCATGTAGCAAACTTTGCCCTCATGGCTGAGACATCAGAGGAACCAGAGGTACCAGTTCTAACCCTTAAAGTAGAAATGTCCATTGATGATTATAAGGAACAGAACGGGGCTCTTAGTGAAGAAATCTATATGTTGTGCAAAAGTCTAGACTCTTCTCAAAAGGAACAGAAAACACTTGTTGCCAAAAGCAGAATGCTTGAGGCAAAAGTGGAAGACTGGTAATGTCATCATTGAAGATATTTCCTATGTTGAGGGACTGAAGCACAATCTGTTGAGTATCAGTCAATTCTGTGACAAAGGTTACGAAATTGTCTTCAATAAGAAAGGTGTATCAATCACTCACATCAAGGAAGGCTCATTGGCTTTGAGAGGAGTTCGAAAGGCAGATCTTTTTGTTGCAGACATGGATTCAGCAAATCAGAATGAGGTCACCTGTTTCTACAGCAAAGCCTCGGATGATGAAAGCTGGTTATGGCACAAAAAACTATCTCACTTAAACTTCAAAACGATGAATGCTCTCGCGAGGCGAGAATTGGTGAGAGATCTACCTCAAATGGAGTTCGCTCCGAAAGGACTCTGTGAAGCTTGTGAAATGGGAAAGTCGAAGCGAGCATCGCATAAAAGCAAAGAAATTTCTAGTATTACTGAGCCTCTGCAACTTCTTCATATGGATTTGTTTGGCCCAGTGAATGTCCAATCTTTGTCTAGGAAAAGATATGCATTGGTAATCGTGGATGACTTCTCCAAGTATACATGGGTATTGTTCGCAATGACGAAAGACGAAGTACCTTTCTTAATCATTGATCACATCACTCAAATTGAGAATGTTTCAACACTTACTGTGAAGACGATTAGATCAGACAATGGCACTGAATTCAAAAACGCAGTGCTGAATGACTTCTGTGTATCTAAAGGAATACGTCGTCAATATTCAGCCCCGAGAACTCCACAGCAAAATGGAGTAGTTGAAAGGAAGAATAGAACTTTGGTTGAAGCAGCAAGAACTTTGTTGTATGATTCAAAACTTCCTTTGTACTTCTGGGCCGAAGCAGTGAGTACCGCTTGTTACACTCAAAATAGAACCTTGATTATAAAAGATAAAGAAAAGACACCATGTGAATTAATGAACAACAGAAGACTAACAATCAAATACATTCATGTCTTCGGAGCAAAATGATATGTGCTTATAGATGATGAAAATCTAGGCAAGTTTGCAGCAAAAGCTCGTGAAGGAATCTTTGTTGGTTATTCCACAGATGTGGTGGCAGCTTATAGAGTGTTCTTAGTGAATGATCGAAAAGTGACTGAAAGCTACAACGTCAGATTCGACGATACCAAACTCCCATCAATTTCTAAAGATTCTAGTGAACCTGAGTCCCTAAAATTTCAGAATCTGGACTTAGATGAACTTGAAGATGAACCTGAGTTAGTTGTCCCATTAAATGTTCCAAGTGTACGTGAAGAACCTGAGTCTAGTGAACAAGCTAATTCTACAAGATCAGAAGAGACTTCTTCAGTACGAACCGGCAATAACTCAGGGGGAGTAAATAGCAGCTCAAGGACAACTGTTCAAGGCTCGAGACGAGTTGACAGTAGTTCTGTAGGAGCTGGCACTAACTCAGGGGGAGTTAGTGAGAATAATCAAAGTAGTCAGCACCATAACTCAGAAAGTCAAGCTGAATCATCAAGACAATTTCCAGGAGAACGGGTATGGAATAGAGATCATCCGTTTGAATTAATTATTGGTGATCCAGATGCTGGTGTGACTACTAGAAGAACTGCAAGAGATGACCTGGCTAATATTTCCTTATATTCTGGGTTCTTATCCAAGCTTGAACCTAAAGAAATAGATGAAGCTCTTGGCGATGCTGATTGGGTGATTGCAATGCAAGAGGAACTCAATCAGTTTGAAAGGCAGAAAGTTTGGAAACTGGTACCCCGACCAAAGAACATATCAGTAATTGGAGCCAGGTGGGTATTCAGAAATAAACTGGATAAAAACGGACTTGTAACACGAAACAAGGCTCGTTTGGTTGCAAAAGGTTATTCTCAGCAAGAAGGAATTGACTATGATGAAACCTATGCACCAGTTGCAAGACTTGAGGCAGTCAGGATGTTCTTGGCATTTGCGGCACATAAGAACTTCAAGGTTTTCCAGATGGATGTGAAAAGTGCCTTCCTGAACGGAGAGTTAGAAGAAGAAGTGTATCTGGAACAGCCGCCTGGCTTCGTTGATCCAGAACATGTAGATTTTGTGTATCTTCTCTTCAAATCTGTCTATGGCCTCAAGCAATCCCCAAGGCGATGGTATGAAACCCTATCTTTATTCTTAATTGAAAATGGTTTTACTAGGGGAGTAATTGATAAAACATTGTTCTACAAAAATGTAAGAAATGACTTAATACTTGTTCAAGTCTATGTGGACGATATTATTTTTGGGTCATCAAATGAGCGCTTGTGCGAGAAATTTGCCAAGCTAATGCAGGAAAAATATGAGATGAGCATGATGGGAGAGCTGTCCTTCTTCCTTGGATTACAGATCAGTTAGAGAAAAGATGGTATCTTTATCTGTCAATCCAAGTACGTCAGAGATTTACTCAAAAAGTACAATCTAGAAGATGCATCAGCAGCTAAGACTCCCATGGCAACAGCCACGAAGCTTGATGAAGACAAATCAGGTAAACCAGTTGACATCACAAGCTATCGAGGTATGATTGGCTCACTCCTCTATTTAACTGCAAGTAGACCCGATATAATGTTCGCAACTTTTTTATGTGCAAGGTTCCAAGCGGATCCTAGAGAATCACATCTCGTAGCCGTCAAGAGAATTTTTAGGTATCTCAAGGGCACACCAAATCTAGGGATTTGGTACCCAAGAGATACAGGTTTTAATCTAATTGGCTATTCGGATTCAGACTATGCAGGTTGCAGGATTGATAGGAAAAGCACATCTGGTGCTTGTCAGTTTCTTGGCAGAAGATTGGTGTCCTGGCAAAGTAAAAAGCAACATACAGTATCTACTTCTACTGCTGAAGCTGAGTACATTGCTGCTGGAAGCTGTGTAGCTCAAATACTGTGGATGAGGAACCAATTGAAGGATTATGGCATGGAGCACAAGAAAATTCCAATTATGTGTGACAACACAAGTGCCATTGCCATAACCAACAATCCTGTAGATCACTCAAGAACCAAGCACATCGACATCAGGTATCATTTCATAAGACAACATGTCGAGGAGGGGACTGTGGAGCTACATTTTATGCCCACAATGCAACAAATTGCAGATATTTTCACCAAACCTCTTGATGAAGTAACATTCAATAGATTGGTTGGTGAATTGGGAATGCTTAACACAAGTTAGTAAAGCCTTCTATCTGTAAAATCCAGGTTTATGTTTGTATGTGCAAGCTACTCAATCATTATGTGCTTAGACTTTAAAATGCCTAATTAATGATTGTTATAGTTTGCATATAGTTTGTATAAATTCATTATGTTTTAAGTGTCTTTTATAGCACAAATCTGTGAATTTATGCTTGTTAGATTGCATGATCATAGGGGGAGTTAAATTCATAATATTCTAAATTTTACATGATTTTTAGATGAATTTACCTATGATTTTCATGTAATTAGAGGCCTTAGAATTGAATTTCTTCAAAATTTCGAGTTAGTGTCTATCTCGAAACTTATCTAGAAATTCGACTTGAATTTCGACTTAAGTTGTCAGAGTGAAGTTTTGAAAATTCTAAGTCTGGGAAGAATTTCGAGTTGTCTATCTCGAAATTCATCTCGAAATTCGACTTTGAGTTCGAGTTCGAGTTACCAGTGTGCCTAGTTCTATCTTCAAAATATTCGAGATAAAGTCTATCTCGAATTTTATCTCAAATGTTGAGATGAGGTTTCCATTAAGGGAATATTTTGAAAAGAACTGAGAATAACTTCGAGTTAGTCTATCTCGAAACTCAACTCAAATTTCGACTTGATGTTCGAGATAGAGTTCTCAGTTGCTTAAGGGAATTTTTTGAGTTACTCCTAACTCGAATCTTATCTCGAAGGTTGAGATTAAGTTTCCATTCAAGATATTTTGGAAAGAATTGAGATTAACTTCGAGTTAGTCTCTATCTCGAAACTCAACTCGAATTTCGACTTGATGTTCGAGATAGAGTTAAACTTCTAACTCGAAACGTATCTAGAATTTTCCTTTATTTCTTTTACTGGAGGGGAATTTTCCAAGTCTACAAACCAATCCAGTTCGAGATAAGATTTCCCTGTAGTCTTTGCTGTAAAATTGGTTAAAGTGCTTATTTGTTCAAGTTAACCTCTATCTCGAACTTCATCTCGAAGTTCGACTTGATGTTCGAGATAGAGATGTTCGAGATAGAGTTCGACTTAAGTGTTCCCTGTATGGACTTAGTATTTTTCACTCTTTTTAACAGGGACATTTTTGTCATTTCACAATCATCTATATATACATCTCTAACTCGATGCATCATTCACTTTACCTAATTTCATTTTCACAGCAGCCGCTTCACAAAAACAGGGCGATTTCACAAATTACATACCTTTAATCCGTGTTTTTGTGATTAAACTCATACTAATCACGAATTACTACCAATTTGTTGACTACTATTGTCTGTGTTATCCTTAATCGTTGTGGTGGTGTGTTTAGTGACCATTCATACACGCGCATATACATACACACGAACATAAATTGTTTGTGTAACTGTTCATAAAACACGATTTCATATTCTCTATCTAAACACACACGATTTCACTGGTATACACACGAATATTCATCTTCATTGAATATTCAGATTTAGTATTGGCTATTGATTGAATCCCGTAGTTTAATTTCTCAAACGGACTTTTGTTGTTTTTGTTAAATTAAAAGGGATACAATCTTTAATTCGTAAATTACTTGTTTTTCAAAATTAAAAAAAAAAATTCACATCTTTTAAAGAAAAACATTTAATTAAAATGGCTCACCAATTTTCACTTGCTAAAAACAATTTTTATAATATTTCTACGGAAATTGGTGATCAACTCCCACGGTTTAAGTTTTGGGTACGATTTCTCAATTTGTACTCCAAGGCTAGCCATGCTTTTACTGCTAAACCTACACTAGTACATGATGCTTTACAGCAATTATGGACTAGTGCGGTTACTTTTGGGAGCAAAACAACCCCCTACGGTTTCAGGTTTACCTTAGCGGGTCAGGAATATGAGGTGACTGAAGAAATTGTCAACAGGGTTCTGGGATTCCAAATCAAAGATGTTTATGATGCAGAACCTACAGCGGAACAACGCCTCACATTCTTTGAAGAAATAGGATGTTATCCTCCGACTGGCCGGATGTAACACCCCCAGATCCGGGGTCCGGGATCCGGTGGTTACGGTTTCCAATTCTGTCCACAACAATTGAACTTTCCTTAACATAAAATAAATTACGTCTCTATAACCCAACACAACAATATAAAACACACCCGTTATAGTCCCAGAGATGAAATCAGAGTAACAATCAAATTTTTATTAATCACATTATGAGTTCTTACAATCCAAAAGGGTTTCAATATAAATACATACTCTTTGCCATCCATTTACATAAGTCATACTAGACCATATTCTTGGTACTGAAAGAATAAATATACCCTACCAATAGCTTCTTCTTCAGCTCTGGTAGTCATATAGTCCTCGCCCGCGTCGAGTGCGCCTTGTGCGAGTCATCTGGTCTAGCTGTTGTTGTGATATAATAATAAAGCAAGGGTGAGCAATAGCCCACCAACAATAACATATAACTGAACGATAATGTATAACAGTTCAAAAGTATCTTTCAAACCATATGCCATGCATTTACGGAAATGATGCCAGTATAATATGAACGATGAAGTTACAAGGTAACTTAAAGTATTTGTTTGTAGAAATATCTACTACATCAAAGTAAGCGAGATATTCTTATTGTTATTAAGAAGAGGAACTTGCAAGAAAAGGTTGCAACTCCAGTTATGACACTTTTCCAATTCTGCCAACAGTAATCATGTTGCAGGAAATAAATAAATTTGGATGATGAACCAATGATGGAGTATTCACCGCGCCCGCTGTTCCAATCTTGATGATCAGTCGAGATCGTACAGCTCAATTTAGATTTACTACCGGTAGAAGGAAGAACTGACGGCTTTACTTGTATACCGCCTTACTAGCTCTCCCCGGCCAACGGTTGGGCCAAAGGGGATGGACCGGCGCTACTCGGCCTCTTACACGACTCCTAGTTCAAATAGAATTCATGATTCTGAATGTAACGTTCGTCCCCCTTTCCCCAAGTATAATACTTGTTGATAAGACTCCACAAAGTAGTCGTATCTAGTTGGAAAGGAAAATTTACCAATAACTCCCAAGCTATTACTTGGTAACGGATATTAACTTGTTCCAGTAATCTTACCCCTCGAAAGATGAGAAGGTAAGCAACGACTTAATAAGTCAACAGCACCCGAGTTGCGGGTGAAGGGAATACTTTATGACCGGGAAGTCGACAAGATAAATAACATTTTTCCAAGTAAGGTTCCCTTATTATTAAGGAGATAGACTCGAAGAAGAATGATGTCTGAGAACCTTTCTTGATATAAGATTAATAATAATATGACTCCGAAATATTTTTCGTAATAATCGAAGAAGATAACCCTTATTGAGGTTATTCTAAGTATGGAATAAATATTCAGAGAATATTTATTGAATTAAAATATTTTACAGAATATTTAGGAATATGAAAGAATGTCTTAAATCAGAGTATTTCTCAAAATAATCCCTGAAGAAATATCAGGAGAATATTTATTGAATAAATAAATATTTAAATGAATATTCAAAACAATATTCATTAATTAATAAGACCTGAAAAGAATATTTAAGGTAATATTCATAATTAATTAGGAATTTAAATGAATATTCAAAAGTAATATTCATTTAATGAATAATATCCTAAATGAATATCAAGTAATATTCATTTAGTAATCCAAGCCTTAAGGAATATTCGAGATAATATTCGATAATTAAATCAAGCTTGAGATGAATATTAAAATAATATTCATCAAGTATTTAATATCTTAAATGAATATTCAAAAGTAATATTTATTTAATAAAATAATAATCTAAAAGAATATCCAAAATAATATTCATTTAATAGTCTCATCTTTAGAAGAATATTCGAAATAATAGTCGATAATCAATTCGACTCTGAATGAATATTGAGAAATATTATTCGTTGAATAGTTACGTTCAAATAATTATTTGAAGTAAGGATCGTTAAAATAATTAGTCTCGAACGAATATTCAAATAATATTCGTCGCCCAAATAATAGAAAATATTTACTTAAATATTTTCTTCCGAGGTAATCTCGATATATCAAGGAATATTGACTCCCGGTCTATTTTTGATTAATAAGATATATACGCCCTTCTATGAGGGTCTTACAATAACCGGCTTATAACTGATATATAACTATCTAGCTTATAAGCCAACAATAACATTCAGGGAACAAGTATATCAATTCAACTTGAAAGTAGGCATGCATGCAATGGCATATGTATATCAGCAATCATATATATATATTATTCAATCACAACAACAGCCTAAAAGAAGGGAATTGAAACTTGCCTGGTAGTCGAGTACGGTAAGGTGTAGTGGTAGCGGGTCCCGGTTCAGCTTGGTGATCTATAAATAGCCAAGGCATTCGGGATTAATCACTTAACATATTAAAAGTTAAGTTATACTTAATTCGAAACTCGTTCTCGAGTTATCTCGTTATACCCCTTTTAGTGGATTACTTTTATCACTGATCCGACCCGACATTCGTTCGTTAATATGACATATCATTGTACTTATACTTGGGACATACTTAAGTTATATGAGTTCTAAGGTCGATCGTTACGAACCAATACTATACTCCGAGTTTTATCGCCCGTTTTCTAAGTGTTTTATCGAAGTTATAAAAGAGTCGTCTTTTAGGG
Organism: Saposhnikovia divaricata; assembly: GCA_036435485.1. Lineage (NCBI taxonomy): Eukaryota > Viridiplantae > Streptophyta > Magnoliopsida > Apiales > Apiaceae > Saposhnikovia > Saposhnikovia divaricata. The sequence continues at coordinate 91,996,513 of CM071596.1, forward strand.
GTTCGTTCGCGTTTAACCTCGACTCGAACATTTTTAATAAATCGAAAAATGATCTTTTTGACATACAGTTTTCTTTCACACCTTCCCTTTTACCTCTAGTATTTATTTACCAAGATTCTCCATGACGTTACATAGTTTACGAGGGTTCAATTACAGTTACGAACTTTCGTTTACGGATTCGAACTACTTTTAGTAATTTGGTCATAAATCCTAAACCGTAAGTCCGTTTCACGTGATCTTTATATCAAAACGAAGCTTAGAACATTACCTATCCTATCATGGCAGTTAAGGTCTCTGTACAGTAAGGGTTCAACATGGAAAATGGTATACAAAACATGGTAATGCAAAATCGGGCATTATAACGGCTGTAAATCGAACGTTCCATAAATCGTAATCAACAACCCAAGCCACACCGGGCATACCAATCATCTTACATTCATAATACTAATCTCATAAGTCCAGGAACATCATATTATATCATCATATTCATCACATCTCTTAAATCAAACAAACTAACTACATAATCATGTAAACATGCTTATAACAACATTATCACCAAAATTTATCCAAAACTCCATTAAAACTCAAATCAAAGACTAGGGTTCTTGAAGTTTATACCTTCCTTGAGGTATGTATGCACTTATTAAGCCTTGTATAGTCCTTGTATAGCCTCCATTATGCTCGGATCATCAACCAAAATCAAGATTCAAGAATTTTGTTCTTGAGGTTACTATTCATCCTCCACTTTCTTGATTTTTTTGAAAATGGAAAAGGTGGTGTTTGAGGCTAAGATTTTTAGGGTATCATTTCTATGAAATATAGGATCTATGATAAATTTTTGGAGATCAAACAATGGTGGGAGCTTGGACTTTGATTCTTGAATTAGGGTTAAGGTCGAATGGAGCTTTGAAAAAGGGGGGAGGAAAGTTTTGCTTGGTTGGCTTGCTTTTTGGTGTTTTAATCTCATCCACTCTCATCCACTAGCAACATAATATCTTGCAAAAGTCACTTTATCAAAGTGGTGAGGTGTTGGATGGTGAAATGGCAAGACATGTGTTGGTTTTATGGTGGTTAGAGCTTAACTAGGTAGTTACTTGCTAAGTACTTGTTCAATCTCTAATTGTCTAGTTACTTAGCCCACTTGGTTGCTAGATATTTATCTAGTAGCTTGCACAAGACTCTTGCTTCCTCTGCTTGTTTCTGTGTCCGGTTATTACCCGTTTCGATTGATCGTTCGTGGGAATATTTCACGGATTTCTAATTAGGGTTTACCGGGAATCCTCTTTAATATTAATACTTTCATTCTCCATCTTTCATTCTAACTTTCCAATTTATATTCCTTAAATCCATTCGTTAAATACTTAAGGCTATCAGTGTCCAGGGAACTCTCGGAGAAAATAAAAGTGCGGTTTTTCAGAATCCGACAGCTTTTACATACACTTATTTTCCCCCTGGATCACTAATATGAACTCGGAAATCCGTTCCGAATACTTCTATATAGTGTCGTCTCATATTATTATATACTCCCACCACAACACTATTCATTTTGTATTCTTTACTTGTTCTCTTAGGGTTGTATACTTGTCCGTATTCTCTTTCGATCGTTCCTTAACCTTTTTACGGAACTACTGGATCAATCGTTACCGATCTGGATGACATGAGAATATTCTCCTGCTTGAAATTGCCATATCTTATTCCCTTAGAAGATAGATTATTCTTACCTATGTTGTTACCCTTTAGCATTCTTCAAGACATAGAAATAATAAAGTCGAATTCCATTCATTCCTTCCAAATATCAATTATTACATTGTAGCCATAACCACTGCTCAGTGGTTTCCTACCTTCATTTTTAAATCAAATATAATAACATTCCAAAATATCAAATCCTCAAAGTTAATATCTCAATTCTTGGATTATAATAATATTTAATCCACTGTCCGGTCAAATATTATTCCGAAAAAGAATTTGGAATTTCTGAATTCCGATCGTCTCTGCATTCACTTATTTCCTCCGCGTATTAATAATATGACTTCGAAACATCCATATCACGTCCCGTACATAGGGTGGTGTGAAAAGTTTTCCAACTTACAAAATCACTAATCATCCACCAAATTACTATGCACGTACAGGAAACACTATGCACGTACGGGAAATACTATGCACGTACGGGAAATACTATGCACGTATGGGAAACACTATGCACGTACTCATTTCCCTTCAAGGATCCATTAGCTCCTTCCTGGATGGTAGATTATTCTTATCTAGGTTCTCAACCATCGAATTACTCTATTCTGACAATATACCAATGCATCAGGATCATTGTCCAAAGCAATATCCATTCTTTACAATCATTGTTCTTTGAAACCACCATTCATTAGAGCTGGTGACCTTGTTGTCGGAATCATTGTTCCTCTTTTTATCATTACTTAATAAAAAGTTTTAATTATATCCAAAATTTGGGGTGCTTACACCGGATCACTGGAAACATCCAAAAACAATTCTTCCATGTGGAATGGAATTACTTTTTCGAGGCCATCACAAGATGTTTTCGGGCACGCGAAAAAGATTTTCATCAAATTCCAATTCCAATGCAAACCTTTGCAGTTGCCCTAGCAAGAGAACTGGATATAAATTATGGACGCATAGTTCTCTCTGAGATAGTGGCATCAATGGGATCTCCTGCAAGCAGAGACCTCACTACAACTGATGTTGTCTGCTGGTTTCCTCGGTTCCTACAAATGCTGATTAATGATTTAATACCGAAGGATGCTCTTGCTGTTAGACAGGGATTTGCCAGAAGCCCAACATTTGCACCGCTAGGGATGGGCACTAAGTCACTTTCAACCATTGCTAATCAGGATAAACATCAAGGTAAACATATGTCAATTCCTGAAAATATTCAAATGTGGCTTATATATGATGCAGGAGTTACCAATTTGGAGGCATCATCACAAGTTTCATCACATGCTCAGAATCCATCTGTTCATGCTGAGGCATTTGATGAGATTCCTGATGAGCAAAGCGATGATGCACAAGGTAATCAATCAGGTAATCTCTCCCTGCATACTATTCGTTCCTCCTCCTATGTATCTGATTCCGAGACCCAAGAGACTGCTAACCCGCAGGATCTATCCCAGGGTGAGAGCTATATTTCTGAGCCTGATACACATTCTTATTCTCTTTCACCCCTGTTAACGGAAGTCAGAAAGCCAGCACATGTATATGTAGGAGATGATGAGGAGAGTGAACCCGAAGAGCAGCAACTTATTCGAAAGAAAGCCAAACTTTTTCATGCTGCTACTTCAAAAGTCCAGTCAAACCCTAATGTGTCACACGCAACCACTCCACCTCACGAGAGTGGTTCTCCCCTTAAACAATCTGCACATAGGGATTTTGGTGAGGATTATGTACATTTTGAAGATCATGTTGCTTCAAAAGGACATGAAGTTTTAACAACTTCAGCCGTACCTTCACCGGTACGTACTGATGCTGCAAAGAGGATCGGTTCTGATGTCGTACAAGAACACTTTGCAACCACTCAGCCTGAGATTCCAACTCAGGACATAACAGAAATAGATCCCATAACTGCCAATTATATTGCTTATCCAATTTCTACAGGTACTGCTTCATACTTTGGATCAATCATTGAAGACATACACGAGCGTGAGACAGGGAGTGTGTGTGAGAGGTTAGGGAGAGAGGGACCTTCATTTTTAAGGCCCGAAACCGAGCGCCAAATACTAACAGAACGAGTATTAGAGCGAGGTCACCTAAACCAAACACCGTCCCTTAATATTGAAAATCTTGATACACGTATGACTTCTATAGAAAATCAGATGAGGCAGTTCGGGCAGACGATGGGGCAGTTCGGGATTAACATTGGAAACAATCAAAGGGCTCTTCATGACTACGCAGCAAGAATGGCAAGTCAAGCTACGGCTTTTGATGCTTTGACAAACAAGGTCAATGACTTGGGCCATGCTGGTGGTGTCTTGGGAAGCACTCTTAATGAAAGGATGGGGGCAATGGAGTCTACAATGCATACAATGGCAGTGGAGATCAGTAGAATGATGTTCGCAGTCAGGAGTTTTGTGCCCCCGGAGTGTTTCGAGTCGCAACAACCTCCCCCCGATGCTGGTGCAGGTGGTGCAGGTGGTACTAGTGGAGCGGGAGCCTCTGGTTCTGGTTTTGGAGGTTCTTATGCAGCTGGTGGATCTCAAGACCAAGGTGGAGCTCAGGATAACTCACCTAAGGGGGAGAGTGGAAAGGAGACGAGACAGCAGGCAGTTCACATCGAAGAAATTGAAGAACCCGCTGATCTTGTCAAGGAAACAGAAATTGAGCCTGCTGTTGATGAAGAGGCTCTGAGGAGGAGAAAGGGTAAGGCAATGATGGTTGATGAACCATTCGTTGACCTGAGTCATCAGGAAATAGTACAGGAGGTACTTGACTCAGATTCTGATATGGAAGACGTACCTTTGGCACATGCTATAAAGAGATCTTTGAAGGAACAAGGTGGAGGTGCTGGGATGTCTTCCGGAATGCCTGAAGAAATTCCTGTTGATGAGGAAACCCTTAAAGCTCAACAGTTAGCCTTGGAACAAGCTCAGTTCCATAAAATGAAGATGATGCAAGAACGTGCTGCGTTCCTAGAAAAGAAAGTGGAGCTCCAAGGGAAGCAGTATGATCATGAGCTTGCAAGGCTAGCTGACCCTCAAGTTGATCTCGACAAGAGGAGGATAGGACAGAAGTGGGATGAAGCAAGAAAGATAATGATGGGACCCTGTGCGAAAGGAGTTCATAACAAGGAGGCAGATGATCTGTTCTACAACTTGAATTTGCAGAATCCAATGACTGGGGACTATATAAGTGCATTGAAGAGATTAATTTCTAAAGTCAGGGTTGGATACAATGCAACACTTAAGGAGTGGCAGGTTATTTTTTCTTTGGTAGAAGGAGTCCCAACATCTTTCCTATATGTGGATGACCAATTCATAACGAGAAGATCTGCGTCAGAGTTGTTCTTGCTAGCGACAAAAATTCAATACTCTCAATCTGAGGAGCTAAGCATTCTGTATAGGGATCAGTTAATGCAGCTAGCAGAGGACAAGGGTCTAGAATTCTCAGCATATCCAAATTTGTCCGGATGGTAGTTGACGGAAAGATGAAGAGGGTTAGCATGGAGGAAAATGATCTAATGGAGCTTTCAGTGGAATCTCTCAAAGCTGTCTGTAGACAAATGATGAGTAAGGGATTCGCTTCTGAGCTTAAAGAAAAATCCGTGGAGATCATTGAAAGAGTCATATTCAAGAAGAGCAATGAGGTGTGGAAGTGTGATATATTTGCTCCAAACCCTCTAGATAACGTGAAGATTGAGCCGGAGCTGATGGAGAAGAAATGGAATATTCTTCAAGCAATGAAGAATGTAGATGAAGCTCTGACTCTTCCTTCTGGAGCACTGGAACAAGGAGAGATAAGGGAGGCTATTGGTGTTCCAGGAAGTGATAGTGTATACTGGATACACGCTTATGTTGAAGATATAGCTGATGCCTTAGTATTCATAGATGCAGACCAGAATCAAACATTCTTGCATATGAGTAGAAAATGGCTGCTACAGACTCACGATGCTGCATTTCTGGAGAGAGTATTACATGTATTCAAATGGGGCGAAGTGGAAGATATGTATGTGGAAGAAAAGCAGAGACCCATGAGTTACCTGTCTGAGGTAGTGGTGGAAAAGAAGCGGATAGAGCGAGATGCGGCTAGTGTCCACAATACTGACCGTGTCAAGGGCTACCCCAAGATGATCTATTGTCAGTTTAAAGCTGATAAATCACATTGGAAACCTCAGCTCATAATGAAGAACTTTGAGGACATTCCAAAGATCAGGACTACTCAGGAGGTGGACAAACTCAGAAGGCTTTTCAAACATCCTTATCCAGAGCCCAAGAATCCTCTAGAAATGGAAGCTGTAAGTCTGTTGAATGCTAGGTGGAAGCAGCTTCGCGATCCAGTGTACAAGAAAGAACAGCAGCAGAAGGAGAAGCGCAGAAGGCAAAAAGAAGAGAAAGACCAAGCTGCTGAAGCAAGAAAGAGGAAACGGAATTAGGGTTAAAGGTCAGAGTGGTGTGAACTTGAAGTTGGAAAAACTTCATGTCTTTCGGTTGCTTTAACTCACTTGAGGAAAATTCACCTTAGAGTGAATCCAATAAGGTGATATAAGTTTGACTAAAAGGTATGAAATAATCCAGGTGATAGGAATCACTCAAATGATCTTTAATTCGAAGTTCGAATTCTGTTTCTAGTTTAAGTTCTTTGTATTGTTTTCAAGTAAATTTCAATTGTAAATTATTCAAGACTGTAATGTTAATTATCTTTTCTCGTCTCATTGTTTAGTTGAGTTATCCTTCATTAATTTGAATGTCATTGTTAGACAATCAAATTGGGGTATATTGAAAGGCAGAGTGTGTAAACTTGTAGCACTATAACTAATGTAACTCAACTAAAGGAAAAGATACTTAACCAGAAGACAATCAAGAACAAGAAGTCACAAAGAAATCAACACTAAATGAAGACAAGGTAATTGATACAATTCAACATGTTAACTATGATCAAGCCAAGAAGAAATCATTGAGAGAAGTTCAAGTCAAAGTTGTTCATGCCTCAGTGATTTGAAATGCCAAGAATCAAGATCATAACTATCAGTATCAATAAAACTAATTGATTTCAAGTGAACAAGAAGGAAAGCAAATATTGGAAAGCCACATTACTAATTGGATATGGTAATTTATTCAAGAAGCAAAAACACTATCAAGACTAGTCACTTATGAACCAGACCAGTGCATCAAGTGTCAGGACATTGATAGCAAGTTTATGTCAGTAATAAAGATCCATGTTCAAGAGCTTGGTGAAGAATAAAGAAGACATGAAGATATCACAAGTTCAAGATGTGCATTGAAGTTTCAAGTTGAAGACCAGAATATTTTCTAAGTACTAAATATTCTAGATGACCAAGTAGAAGTTTCTAAGTAGAAGTTCTACTTAGAAATTCGAGATGGCTAAGTAGAAATTCTCAAGTAGAAGTTCTACTTAGAGTGCAGCTTTAACATGACACATGGCATCTTCTGATTGGCAGATTTCCAAGCTTTCAAGATAAGGCAAGATTTATGTGGACATCATTGGGCCATGTATATCTTGGTCTTTGAAGACTACAGGACATAGATTACATGTAGTATAAATAGAAGTACTTGTGTAATGTTTTTAGTTAGTGAGCAATTCTTAAGAAAAACACATGTAAAAGAGAGAGAGTGCATTCACAGAGCTTAGTATCATTCACTTCTCTCTGAACTTCTGTTATACTTTGTAATGAATGTTGTAGAAACCACTTCAAGTTATATATAAGACATATATTCCTTGAATCTGTGTGTTCGTTTATTGCATCGTATTTATTGCTTCTCATATTCGAAAAGTTGTATTCACCCCCCCTCTACAACACATTTGGACCTAACATGGGTGATGGTGCCCTCGAGGCTATGGCGGCGAGAGCTCACCTAGGACGCAGTGGCTTGTATGTCCTTATTCGAGGATTAAGCCAAAACGTAGTTCTGAGAATGAGGGGTCAGGCCCTTTATATAGGCTGAGAAGCCTTAGAATTATGGTAGGAGTCAGAGACTTGGTAGACAAGTCTTTGAGGAAGGTTCTAGATCTATTCCTTGTAAGAATCAGTTTCCATATTGAATTGGATGCCTTGGTGGCTAAGTCTGATGGAGATAATATCCTTATCCAACTCTTATTGCTGAGCTGTTTATTACCCCCAATATTAATTACGAAATTAATATTATAATTGGGGTTTTGGGCCCACCAGTTTGGACCATTCTTGGCCTAATTAATGCCATATTAAATGTGTCTTTAGGGCTTATTTTCAGCCCATATCAATTATATTTATTATTTTATACATAATATTTAACATTTAATATATATTGTCTATTATTATATATATATTTAACATTTAATATGTAATAAAAATTAAAATATTTTAGATATTTATGTTTTATATTATTTTTATTATAAAAAATATTTATTTTTTATTTATTTTTTTCGTGTTTCGGTTCGGGTTTCGGGACCCGAAACCCGTTTCGTATCCAACGGGTTCGGATTCGGGTTTACAATTTCGGGTATTTTCGAGTTTGGGTTCAGTTAAAAATTTCGAGTTCAGGTTCGGGTTTGGCAAAACCCGTTTCGACGGACCCGATTGCCATCCCTAGTTTTTGAGCAAGTCACCAAGATGTACATGCATGATATGAAACTTTTTTTTTTTTTTTTGAAAAAAGCATGATATGAAACTTGATAGGTACTTGAAATTACGTATACATCTGTAGTTTGATTAAATAAAAGTCAGTTGGCATTTTTTTTCCTTCACATTAGTTAATTAATTTATTACTAAAAGTACAAAAATCATAAATATAGAACATACACGTACGTGATGAAATTAACTAAATCATAATTTTTCCAAACCAACATACATAATTGAGTAGATCATTTATTGTCATACATTTATTACAAGAAATTTGGTTAAATTTAATTTAAAAAAATGTTGAGATTTAATTAATTATTTTCGACCAACTTAGCTCGAATTTATCTAATTTTGATCAAAATATTTTTAATCGTATATATTAAGTCGAAAATAAAAATTGTCTAAATTCGATTGTTCACATTTAACTAGCTAAATTCGGCCGAATACAATCACACTATTTATCCCAAAATTTACATTTAAGAATTTAAAATTTTGTTAAAAATTTGAATATTCGCCCAAAACACCAAATCGCTAGCTTTCTTTGTAGTGTTGTCACACCTGCCCGCCTAAAAGAGCCACTCGCCTACATTGTCACTATTGTTAATAGTTCGACGGAATGGGATTGAATTTTATTTTTCAATCAAATGATGAACAAATTTTAACTCGATTAAAAGTAATTAAATATTATTGTCGATTTATTATGGTAAATATACTTCTGTAAAAAAAATTCGACTACTTTTGGTTATTATATATTTTTCATCATCTATTTTGATCAAATTAAACATACAAACACTTTCAATTATTCATTATATTTGACCGTTTTCATATTCGATATTCAGTCCAGGGTGACCAGTTCGACCCGTCCAGAATCCATAAATTTTTGGGACTTAATTAATCACGATAACATCGATAGTATATATCGGCACTTCACATAAAATTAAAGCTATTATAAATTGTCCTAATGTATAATCTGATTCTTAATTGGAAACATTTTTATCATGAAATTTCAGTTAAATTTTCATTATCAATCTCGTTAATCAATTTGAAATCCAACCATCGTCTCGATCGTCATCTTGTTCATTCAACTTTCATATTATCTCTTTATATTTAAGATATATTTTCAATATATTTAAGATCGATATCGTTGTTAATATATTACATTCATTTTTTTTCTTAAAGATTATGAGTATTATTAAATTATATCACGCGGATATAATGATTTAATATCTCAAATACCGGTGCAAGTTGTTAGTTGTTTATTAATCCAATACAATCATTTATAATTTCAATTACATCTTACACTATTAAATTTTATTCACATATACATGTATGGATAAGTTTCATGAGTAAAATAATTTCAAATACAAACTCACATTTTTTTGTGGTCTACAAATTACTACACACGTAATTTGGTTCAACATCATTTATTAAATAATAGTTAAAATTTTATTGAATACATATAATATATAACAAAAACATATTTATAATTTATTAATAACACATTTATCATATTTTTTTATGAAAAATTGAATTTCTTTTATAACGAATGTTCAACAAGTATATAAATTGAATTTAATATTATTTATTGAATAATAATTATATTTATGTTGAATTCAAATATATTAAATAATTTCACATTGGTATAACTAAGAAAATGTAGAAAATTAATAATAATTCACATTTTTACAACTAAAAGGATTGTTGAGAATTATATAATACATATTTAATAAAATCTTAACTATTGTTTAATACATACTTATATTAAATAAATGAAATTCATATTTTGATATCCTAATTTGGTATTGGTAAATTACCTATACAAAACAAATAAAATTCATATTTTTATAATCTAATTTGGTATTGGTAAATTTCAAAGTTACTAAAATATTTAATTATATGTATTCAACAAAATGATGTTGAATGTAATTTATATTATATCCTTATATATAATAAGCATAAAAGGGATCTTATCCATAATTTTTATCACTGTATTACCAAATTAATTTCAACCGTCGGGTCTAATATTTTTAAAAATAGACGATCAAGATTATATCATATCAAAAGAAAATTATAATTTAAAAAGTATATATTTTAAAAAGGTTATATCATAAAAAAAGAATTATAATCTAAAAAGGATATAATTAAAAAAGGTTGTATTATAATTGAATTTTAAAAAGAAAATTATAATATGAAAAAAATATAATTAAAAAAGGGTATAACTGAATTTTATTTAGTTTTTTATTAATATTACAAAAAGTTCATATTTATTATTTGGCCTCTACCTCGAAATCTAGAAATCAGATTTGGATGATTTTACAGCCCGCGCGAAGTTCATAAAATTATCTTTAATTAATGATGATTTAACAATTATTATCGAAATGGAAACACTCAGAATATGTCTGAATAGAAAATATAATTACGAAGTTTACATTAATCATATTCACTATATAACACCTACATAGATAATTCTATTCAAAGTAAAAAATCAAATTATATATGATTTAAATCATTGACATTCACCTTTTCGTATTTCAATATAAATCACTTTTTTGTTTACATGTTAAAAAATAAAATATCTTTTATATTAAATCCAACATTTTTCATCTATTTATTTTATGTTCTAACTATTCCCATTTATTTTATCGTACGGAAGACCAGACCGACTACAAAAATTTTGGACAAAATCTCTTTTACACTTATTATTAAAACTGTATTTGGTTGTTAGTAGAACTATCTTCAAATAATAGGAAGGGTATTTTGATAATCAAAACGAAATATAAGTAGATTTCATAAATAGAATAGAATTTTCACCGTAAAAAATTGTCATTTTCTTCTCACTTTTGTTTCTGCGTAATTTTAATTGAAAAATAATTGTTAGACCATCACAAAATTAAATATTATTTTGTTAATTTCATGTGGATTGTAAAATCGTCTAAATCAAATTTTAAGAATTCAAGGTTTAGCACAAATATTAAATTGAACGTGTAAAATCTTATATATATCAATTTTTAACAATAATTTGATATGTAAGATAATAACATACAGATATTAAAAAAGTTAATATTATATCTTTATATATAATAAGCATTGAATCTTATCCAAATTTTTGGTCTGGTCACTATACTACCAAAAACATATGATCCGTTGGATTTAAAAGTTGGGTTAAAAGTCATACGTTGGATTACAAATTATATCCTTATATAATAAGCATAAGAGAGATCTTATCCATAATTTTGGTCTCTGTACCTCCAAAATCATCTCAACCATAGAATATAATATTTTTAAATATAGATGATCAGGATTATATCATATTAAAAAACAATAATCTAAATATGATATAATTAAAAAAGGTTGTATTAGAATTGAATTTTAAAAATAAAATTATAAGCTAAAAAAGGTTGGATTAAAAAAGGTTGTATTAGAATTGAATTTTATTTATTTTTTTGTTAATATTTAAAAAAAATCATATTTACTGTTTAGGCTCTATCTTTAGATCTAAAAATCAGATTTTGATGATTTTACAGTCCACACGAAACTCATAAAATTATCTTTAATTTTATGATGATTTAATAATTATTACGAAATGTAAACACTCAGAATCTCAAATAAAATATAATTACGAAATTTTTACATTAATCATATTCAATGTATAAGACCTACATTGATAATCTTATTCAATGTAGAAAACCTAATTATATATGATTTAATCGTTGATATACATTTTTTCATATTTCAATACAAATGCACTTTTTAGTTTACATATTAAAATATAAAATTGATAAGTGGATTTTATATCCGCTTGGAGCGTTCCATATCGGCTTAAATTGATTGTCTTGGACTCAAGTTTGTGGTGGTTTTGATGTGTTTTGCTTAGTTGTGCAGAATTACGAGAATGTTGACTAAAGTGGATTCTTCTATAATTTTTGGGGAATTAATTGATTAAAATTCGAATTTCTGAGAAGGGTTGCGCAGTCTACACTGTTGTGGCCATATCTTGAGTTCTAGAAGTCCGTTTGAGGCCCGTAAGCAGTCCACGCGAAGATAACGAGATTCTCTATCATTCTAAGGTAGTCCAGAGGTCCACGTACGTTGGGAACGTTCCAGAAAATCTGAAGAAAAGTCAGCCACGAATTTTCCTTAAAAACAGAATCAATTTAGGAAACGTATCTTGCAGAAATTCTATTATAATTCTGTTTTTGTATTTTCTTGCTGGGGAAGACTTTTAGAGCCTATTTAAACACATCATACCATTGTAATAGATATAGACATATTATTAGTTATTATTTTTGTATCATAGCTTAGATCTGCAAGGGAGAAAATGAGAGAAGGATTCAACGCTCGTGACAAGCAACGGATCTAGATCTACTTCATCCTTTGTGTTATTCTGGATTCTAGATTTGTTTTCTTAACTCTTTGTTTATTAATATAATTACTTCTTTTATTCATATTTTGTTTTATATCATGTTTTCATCAAATCCCATGACGATGAACGGGTCAATTATGAGCTAATCGTTGTCATGGGATTCTAACGGAGTTATCTATGTAGCTTAGTAGTTTGTATGCTTTAAAGATTTATGTGTGGTGAATTCTTGATATCCTCGTATGGTTATGTTTCATGTATTTAGATGCGTCGCGAACATCTAATTTGTTAATCTCTTGTGAAGTGAAAGTGGATCTTGAGATTTAGAACTTGCCTTGCTAGCATAGGTTCATGATTGTTTAACAACATGATTCGTAGTATGAGATGAGAATACTTATATTGCCCTGTGTGATCTTTATGGATAACTTGTTCTTCAACCATTATGTTTTCAAATTCTATAGACATATAGGGTCTAAGCATAATTGGTGTCTATTCATCTTCTATCTCTTTTGTGGATGTGTGGGTAGTTTGGTATACGTATACTGAGAGGTAACGTGTACTTGTTTCATGTTGTCCGATCAGATATAAAAACCATCACATGTATTGATTAAAGGCTGCGACTCTAAGTGAAGTAGATAATGAAGTTAGGATTCCATGTTTATTCTCATATAAGTAATTTATATTAAATTCTCATTAGTTAATTATTCTTAGCTTAATAATTTGCATCCTAGTTAATTTAGATAATTAAAACCTCATTCTTGTTATTTGTCTTAGCAGTGGATTAAAACCAAACATTGTTGCATAGGCATATTTACTGATTTAAACTTAACTAGATCTCTGCGGAACGAACTTTAATTATATTACTTGTGATCACGTACGCTTGCGTGATTTTGTGCTAACAAAAATATTTTTTATACTAGATCCAACGGTTTTTCTTCTATTTATTTTAAGATCTAACGGTTCTTATGAGAACCAGACTATGGAATACCAAAATTTTGGACAAAATCCCTCTTACACTTATTTTTAAAACTGTATTTGGTTGTGAGTAGAACTTTTTTCAAATAAAGAAAGATATTTTGATAATCATAACAAAATATAAGTAGATTTCATTAATCGAATAGAATTAATAAAGAAAGATATTTTGATAATTATAACAAAATATAAGTAGATTTCATAAATCAAATATAATTTTTAACGCAAGAAATTATCAATTTTTCTCTCTTTTATTTTTGTGTATTATTAATTGAAAAATCGTTATTAAATCATCACTAGATTAACAATTATTTTGTTAAATTTCAAGTGGGCATTGAAATCGTCCAAATCAAATTTTAAGAATTCAAGATAGAACACAAATATTAACAATATATAATTACACGTTCAATTTTACAACAAAAATTTGATATATAAATATTAAATGAAGTAATATAATTATAGCTATTAAAAAAAGAACGTGCACGAGTTATAGCCTAGTATATGTTAAATATAAAAGGTTTGTATGTTTTGCATAAAAAAATAATATTTAATCATGTTCCCATATATATCAAATCATATATATGCCAAATATATATATGACTGGCTCTGAACTTCTTATAATTTACCTGAACCTCATCAGGTGACTGGCTCATCTGGCCTATTCAATTCTCTCCAATAAATTTCCACGAAGTAATTAACATCAGCGCAATTGGACCTACAAAATGATTTTCACCCTTTTGGATAGATCGAGACTGGAATATTTACGGGTCTAAATTTTATCCATCAAAATTATTTCTGGGCACAACAGTAATATGGTCAAATTTTATCCGGTCTAAGAAATATATTGGATTAAGTCGTGGGAAAAAAAATCATTTGAACTCATTTGTGAAAAAATAGATCATTTATTAAAACCCAACAATTAGTTGAAATTTTAAGCGGACAAGTTTAAGAGCCCGTTTGGTAACGGACTTGCTTAAAGTCATTTTTTACTTTAAATCAAAAAAACTTTGTTTGTATAGTAAATTAGAAATTGACTTTAAATTAAAAAAAAATAGTTTAAAATCAAAAGTTGGTAGGAGATACTTTTCTGAATGACTTATTTTGTTTTGAAGATTTTATTTAATTAACGTTAATATCTTCATTTAAATAGATAATTTATCAAATTTATTTTTATGTTTACATTTTTAATTATTTATAGGTCACTCATAATATAAAATTAGCCAAAAAGATATCGACTTAAAATTTTTACTTTTCACTTATCACTTTAATCAAATTTAAATCTTAAGTAATAATTTTCAGTTTATCCATCTATTTACATTTGTCATCTATTTATATATTATTTAAATAATTTTATTCAAATATCATCTCATATAGTTATTATTATAGATTTTTTAATATATTATAAAGAAAAATAATTTAATAAAATTATAATAATTAATTTTTAATAATTTTCGGGTCAAAACAGGTCATTTTCGGGTTGATCGGGTACATAACAGGTCGGGTTCGGGTTGAAATTTCAACCCATTTCGGGTTCGGGTCGGGTTCGGGTTGACCCAAAAACAGGACCAGGTACAGCAAACCCGACACGAACCCGACCTGTTACCCGAAATTGACACCCCTAATCCAAACAGTCTCTAAAATTATTGATCATTGTCCTTTGAAATTAATTAGGTGGGCCATCTGGCCGGTTGTGGGCGGCCTATTGCTGAATTTATTAATCTTGGAGCAGTCTTGTCTTGAACTTTAGAGGACCCTGTGTTTAACTATAAAATGTGTTCTCAATATTCATAGAGAACATTACTATATATATATGATGTAATTATTTGGATAGATAATATTGTAAATTTTAAATAATTCATGTTAAAATAATAGAATTTAGGTCTATTTTATTGTTTTAAAAATTAACATATATATAGGTTCAAAATTTTGGAAACCCTTCAAATTTTGAAACCTTTTATTATAGGAATTTTTGCACGCCCATGTACACCGTCCAATTAAAGAGGCACGCGGTGTGTTTAAAATAGTGCAGACCGTACATGGGGCTGTTTCAACTCCCCAATAATTAAAGAAGCCTAGATGCAGAGACAGATAGAAATGTGAGAAAATCTAATATAATCAATTGTTAGCTCCCAAATAATTATTCGGACGTAATTTTTTTTTTTTTGCTAAATGTATTCGGACGTAAATTACGACTAGGACAGTAAATAAATCGATGTGTTGATGAGCAGTTCGGTTCGAAAAAAATTTGAAATGAGTTTGATTTGATTTGTAAATGAGTGGAATATGAACATAATTTTAAACAATAAATGACATACTCTTTTCGTGGAATACCGGGAGATGCTACTAAAGTTTTTCTAATCTGAACGAGCTAATATTTTATTTAATTTTTCTAACTTTATAGAATTCAATTTTACAGGAACATGACATACACATATCGGAAGTTTGAAATTAAACTTGAAACACTTTCCTTTTTACAATTTTTGACATATTTCACGTTTCTTTGTAACAATCGATTGAACATCATCGGTCATTCATTACTTACCTACTAGGCTACTACTACTCCCTTCTCCATTCGTTTTTACTAGTCGGCACGCATGCATTTTAAGTTTCCAAGTGTGAAATATAGTTATATAATTTACTTTTAAAATTTTCTTTTAAATAAAAGTTTAAATATTAAATTTTAAAATAAAGAAATTAAAATAATTTATATAATTATATTCTATATAAATCTTAAAATACGTGATAAACTCTTAATTTATAAAGAATCTAGTCGGATAGGAGAATGGGACAGGAGAAGTAGTAAATATGCATGTGTAAAGCAGCTACCACAATACTTTATCAATATTTTATGATATTGACACAATTTTTTTGTTAACCTATGATATTGACATGATTCAAAAAAAAAACCTATGATATTGACACATTGCATGACTAATTTTAATTATTATTTTTTATTGTGACACTTTAATTATTGTAAAATGTGAAACTGTATCAAAGAGAACTCCGTTCATGAACTTTGTCAAAGGAAATAAAAGAAAAGTGTTTGTTAGATACTCCCTCCCTATCAAATTTCTTTTCTTATGCGCTGAATTTCACGGGTTTTAAGATAGTGGAAAATGAATATTATTTTTTTATGATGTAGTGGTTGTTGAATATTATTTTAAAGAGTAGTGTGTATTGAATATTATTTTTTTGGAGTAGTGAATGGAATAGTGGGTATAGAATATTATTTTTAAAGAGTAGTGGGTGGAGTAATGAGTATTGAATATTACTTTTAATAAGTAGTGAGTGGAGTAGTGGGTATTGAATATTATTTGTAATGATTATTGGGTGGAATAGTGGGTATTGAATATTAATTTTAAAGAGTACTGGATGGAGTAGTGGGTATTGATTATTAATTTTTATGGCAAAAAAATAGAAACAAAAAAAAAGTAATTTGAATATCCTTAAAAAGAAAGTAGTAAAAGAAATAAGAGACGAAGGGAGTAGTATATTGGGTGATGGCCCAAAATAATCAAAAATAAATACTGTTTGCCCAAAATACCGACGGGACACGGTAGATCGTGTACCGTGATAGGGGGTGTGTTGCGGAACACGATCTTCTGTAATAGGGCATGATACAGAGCTGTGTCTTCCGTGTTATGCATGATACGCTGTACCGTGTTCCGTGACAGTGCTGCGCACCCACCTAACACGGAACACCGGCCACCGTATCATGCATAACACGGTAGACGCAGCTCCGTATCTACGTAATACGGAGGACGATGCTCCGTATCATGCTAAAACGGAGGACGATTCTCCGTATACCGTCGGTATTTCGAGCACTTTTTTTCAAAATCAGTATTTTGGGCAAATACTTGTGAAAAATTGGCATTTTGATCATTTTCTCTAGTATATTTACAAATATCGAAAATTTGAGAAAAAATATCATGATGAAACTTAAGTAGCTTTAACTTAATAATGGGCACTTGCGAAGGTCGTTGGACTAAAATCTTTTTACTTCATTTTTAATATGGTACTTTGTTCAATTTGCTCCGATCGAGAGCCAATACAGTTGTATGAATTTATTTTTGAATAATTTTCAAAAAACTCATGATAATATAATAAAATGTTAATTTTATCAATTATTATAATCTTTTTTATCACTTCTACTTGTAACCAGGATTGAACATTGCACGAAATTTTTCTTCAATTTATAAATCACCGTCTTTTTCTATTAATAAATCACCATTATATATACACTTACTAGACACATAGCCTCACTTAACGGTGTGAATGAGTAAAATTGTCCGTAAACTATTTGAGCTTGATTTGTAAAATATTCAAATTCGGTTCAATAATAATTGAGTCGAGTTCGAGCTTGATCTATTTGAATATTTTACTGAGCCAATTTCGAACTTTAAATTACTAGATTCGTAAGCTTCGCGAGGCTAATGGATCCTTTATTACTTTTAATTTTTATATATTTTCATGTAATTTTATTTAAATATTTAATATTTATATATTTAATTGAGTCGAACTCGAATCGAACTAATTATAATATTGAAGTTTTTGCTAATTTTTGACGAAATTAATTCAAACACTACAAGAATTCCCGGTATCTGCGACGGAAATTTCCGTTGTTAAAGGCTACTTACCGTTGGCAATTCAGGGTCGTAACGGAATTTGCGACGGAAACATTCGTTGTGATTTTTGCCGTAGGCAGGGGCTTGCCGACGGAATAAAAACTCCGTTGGTAACTTAGCAACGGAACTGCAACAACCTACTAACGAAATTCACTCATGTTTGGCCAACTCCAGTGACTCTTTAGCAACGGATTTCCGTTGCTAGCTTGCAACACCTTTATTCCGTCTTTAGTCCGTTGCTGATTAGTGACATTTTTCAAAAACCTTTTAAATTTATTTCTGTTATAAATCCGTCACTGGTAGTAATTTTATTTTATTTTAAAAAACTATTTTCCGTTGCAATTCCGTTTGTCATTCTATAATGTCATAATAAATACACATTTTTTGTTTATTATGTTATGATGCATACTTTCTAATTCTCTATATATTCAAAATTAGTTCTAATTAGAAAATAACAAAATATAACTGAATCATAAGGAAACCATACATTAACTTTGTCAAAAGTCTGAAGAAACCATACATTAACTTGTCAAAAGTCTGATAACAAATTTACACACTTGCCAAAAGTCTGGTGATAATTTACACTTCCAAAAGGAGTAAAAGCTAAGCTCATGGTAAGTTTTTAATACACACTAATACTTAGACCATCAAGCTAAGTTTCATTCCCCTATTGATTCTGATTACCCACCACCCTTGCTAACTGATTCTCCATATCCTTCATCCGCTGCTGCATCACATCCATCTCTTTCATTCGTTCCTTCATCACCTCAAGCTCAGTCTGCAGCTTCTCATAATCTTGAGTATTAGGATGGGAGGAGTTGCTGAAATGTCCAATTGTGCTGCTACTTGGTGCATAAATGATATCCTGCAATGAGCCCAAACCATATATCCTATTCCTGCTGTTACGACCACCCACTGCATCATAGAACAACTGATTTTCATCAACAGGCTGAGGTGTTGATGAGCCATCAGCAGGCTGGGAACGCTCAGCACGGAGGGCTTTGATTTTCTCCTGCAAAATTAAGCAAGTCAAATTGATTTCCACTAAGTCTAGCACTTCAGTTCTAGCCGCCGTATCCATTATGCAAAGGAAATATAGATCATCATCAAATCATTTTTCTTTCCAACAACTTGTCAACCCATTTATATGCACATAACTAAAAAAGATCTTACCAAGCAGGTTATAAGTATCATAATTCCCAAAATGCATACTCCAATTGACGAGTGACAAAGGAAAATGAAGGAATTTGTTTTATATATTATTAAGGCTGTGGTATTTGTCTATGTGATTCAGACTTTCTTATGCAACAAATTTCCGGATATTATATCCTTTTTTGGTATAGAAAACCAAACCAAAGTAATAAGGTGGTAAAACAATTGAAATAATAAAGCAAGTTCAGTGCATATAAAAATTAAGAGCTCACTTAGCCAAGACAGCCTCAGAACCAAAGTAATTATAGTTCACAAGAAGATCATGTACAATACATTATTGAAACTAAAATGCATATGAGTCTAAAGTGATTAGTTACTCTGGGAACAGATCAAAGATTAGTCATGCTAATCAATACATTCCATAAGTAAGTGATATAATTGTGCTCAATAGTGTCGTAAAAATGAATGTCAATTAAGTTGAGCTAGAACTGATCATATCCTCATAGTAAACAAATATCCACAACAATTTATCATAGAGTGACTCAGGCAAATGGATATTAATCCGAAAAATTAAGACTACACAGACATGAATTATGAAATGCTAAGATATTACTGATCGACCAAAAGCAAAGCCCTTAACACTGACTAAACACATATATGAGGACTATCAATTAACTGTCCATCACAGCAACAAGTAAAATACTAGTAAAGCTCTAGGAATTTCAAGATTCCGTCATTAAGGATCACAAGTAATACAATTTAAATACACATTCTGATAAGTTTATTTATCCAAATAACCAAAAATTTTCATAAACACAGATTGCATTCTGGTCAGTATATTTATATTAACACATAAATATACTGACCAGCTCAAATCAGTACTTAGCCGTAACATTACCAATTATAAATGAAAAGGTAATGTGGACTTACATATAATTTAGAACTTTTGTCATCAATGAATGTCTTCAGATCATGATTTCTAGTGTGCGTATAGAGAAACACCTCTAGGCCGTATGGATCTCTTGCATAGTCTTCAGCCTACATAAATATTTTTACATACTAAAATATGAGAAAGTTACAATATTAGAGAATTATGCTACAATATACAAGTTAGGTATGATAAAAGTTATATATGCTACCTAGAAGTATTTCTAATCAGTATATTCATTGAACAAGATCTAATGGCAGGCAGGCAACCATTTGTGTGATCATACCAAGAGCATTTTCGGCCAGATCATTGTAGCAATTTGATATATCAAATAAATTAATTAAAAAAAGAAAGCTTACCAAAACAGCTGCAGTCTTCCGGTGAGAGGATGAACCACCAGTGTGTGTTGCAGGGTAGTTGATCACATCAGCTCCACCCTTACGGTTTTCTCTCTTTATTTTAGTTTTGGTTATACAATCTGGGGTTTTCCACTCTTCGATCCAACTCAACCACACATCCTTTCCGATTCTATTATCCAACTGGTTTTTCTTTTCCCACTTTGCACGAGCTCTAGAACGCAGATCCTTATAACGATTTGCAGCACTTTTTAGCCATGCTTGATATACCAAGTTGTCCGGTTGCCTCCATACAAAATATTTCTACAATATGAAAAATAATAATAATAAGTCATAGCTAGATTCTATGATGATACTAGTACAATCACAGTCCTGGACAGAATTAAATAACGATCAAAATTACCTTAAACTCTTCAAAGTAGAACATGATACTGCTGGTCTGCTTTGAGCATTTATGCGATGGTTCCAACCTTAAAATTAAACAAGTATTCAGTAAGATACATGTTATAAGTACTTAAAAGAAATGTTTGAGAAATAAAACTTACACTCCTTCGAAAACTTCAACTCGAAGACGCCCATCATCATGCATTGTTCCCACTTTCCATACACCATTAATTGCAGAGGTGGAGGATTCGCTAGGAATGCTCGGATCAGGAGTTTGACGTGGTGTGTTGTGTGCTGTTTGCTCAGGTATGTTCTGTTGTGACATCTCAGGTGTGCTCTGTGGTGTTTGCTCAGGCGTGTGTTGTGGTGGCTGCTCAGGTGTGCTCTGCCGTGTGTGCTCGGGTGTGCGAGATGTTTGATGTCTAGGCCACCTCATTTTAATCTGTAAAACACATGAACAAAAGTTATGTTATTTATACAACAAGTGTGTGACAGATTAAAAATACGAGTATAGAAAGGCTATAGAGTCGTCAAGTACAATTAAAAATAATACATCAGGTCATAACTTGATCACACTATTGTTCAAGAGCATTAAACATCAAATAAAATAAATAAAAACTACAATAGCTGTATGAATATTGATGATGGCGAATGAGTCTGTGAAACCAAGATAAGCATTAAGCTCTGGGCTTGCTTTCTGCAATGCACTGCTGAACCATAATAACGAGTGAATAATACCTCTGTTGCGGTGCAGTCAGTTGTTTCTTGGAAGTTAGTTAATATATGTAGCTCTATCAACAGCAAAGAATTGAATGACCAACACCAAAAAAGTGAAGGACAAGAATACAAGTTTAAAAAAAGAAAAGAAAAGAGACGCCTAATTGCCAAGTGGATACCACTCTAATCTTGGTAAAAAAGAGGTAAAGGGTCCAGGCCTCAATAAATGAATTTGTGTGTGAATAATTAAACGTTTTCAATTTTAATCTCCGACAAAAAAATATAATAAAATTGGAGTATATCGTTACAGCTAAACTGGGAAGAAAATACAAAACTGATAGAAAAGTTTAAATAGAGAATTACTTATATTCATTGCATTTCCTTATAATAAAATAATGATTCGTGTAGAGAAAAGTACTTCCTCTTACAGTGAAACTTGGCAGGTATCTACATACTAGCATATGTGTGAAATACTACAATCAGCTTTAAAGACAAGCCTTTTTCTCACATAATACTCATATATGACTAAGAGAGTGTTGATAAGATGAAGGATAGATAAACTCACCATCATATCATCATAAGTTTGTTATGAATCTAATAAAACCTTACTTACTGTCAGCATAACAATTATTTACTTGTGGCCCTAAAAGTATCATATGATGTACACATGAGCCCTAGTAATATTTTTATATAAGCAGATCCTTATAGTTTGTCATCTATTCAAATTGAGTCATATTCTGGTGAGACTCACAGAAGCGCAGGTAAATTGAGCAACATAAATACACACATGACTTAGGCTCACCAAACTTAATACCAGATAACTCGAGGAAATATGGAAATCTACTTTCTGGTTGTTTTCCCTCTGACCCTGACTGATCCATTGAGGAAGTTATAAAGAAACAGATGATAGATGACTACTATTATCTGTGATTCTAAAAAAGAAAGAGAAAACAATATGAATTACAATCCATAGTGAAGTATTATCCCAGTAAATAAATGTAAAATAAAAGCACATCAGCTCTTCAGTTAAGCAAGATAAACGGATAATATCTGCGCTTAGATCAATTGCTTATTGTTATGATGCAACGTGTGCAAAAGGTCATCTGAATCGAACAAAAGAAACTAAGGCAAAGAAAGTTAAACAAAATGGATGCTGGTACATAAATACACATGCCTTTTCACTAATCCCTAACAACACAAGTCAGCAACAAAAGAATATCCCAACTATATTCTGGTTGTGAACTTTTATCCCAACTGTGAGAGAACGACCCAAATTTCAAATCATGAGGTTTATGAAGAAAATGAGCAAGGAGTAGAGCCTTTCCAACCACAAGCACTGGCTTACCCTATGACAATTAGGCTTGTAAATAGTCCTAATTATATCAACATAGGAAGAAACCACTGAACAAAACTAGTCCGAAACAATTTAAGGGCATAACACATTACACAAATCCCCAATTCTAGCTCAGCACAAAAACACAGAATTACTAACATATCAAACATATAAATTAGAAAGTGCATATACATATCAAACATATCAAAACACAATAACAATGATAATACATGTCTACCAAAACATCAGATCTAGAGTGCATACACATCAACAAATTCAGCAATTACGCAATCTAAACAAATAAATTCGTGAATTGATAAGCTGAAATCAAAAATAGTTATAAAATCAATTGTAAAATAATGTATAATTTGTAAATGGTGTCAATTAGAAAGTGTTTTACAGATTTATGCATATACATGTAACACATACTATAGACTATAGAGAGAGGGGCGCGCAGAGAGAGGGGGAGGGAGAGAGAGCTGTTACCGAGAGAGAGAAAGATAGGGAGAGGGAGAGAAGGAGTGACGCCCTTAGGAAAAAACCCTAATCGGCCGCTTCTTAGTTCTTATTCTCTTTTTTCCAAATAGGCGCTCAATTTTCCCCAAATAAGCGCTCAATTTTTCAATTTTTTCCAAATAGCCGCTCTTATTTCACAAGCTCGATCTTGTTTTTGCTTTTTTATTTTATTTTACAAATTTTTTCTAGTAATTAAATATTTAGATTGAACTAAATTATTGACTAAATAATGCTGAAATAAATACGCGCATTAAAAAATCCAGAAATTAAAACAGTCCCAGAAAAATAAAAATAGCAAAGTATATAATTATTTACCATCAGATTCATCATCATAGTTGTCCGTTTCTAAAAATTCTTCTTCATTTGTATCAATTTGTGTTTCTTCCTCCGAACATCCTTCATCATCATCTAAATCGATTGATGTTCCTTCTACATCATTTAGACGTGTAAGAATATCCTTTGAATTGATCATATTTAAGTGTTCGGGAACATCATCTTGAAAGGCTTCTTGATGTGATTCAGGGACTTGAGGGAAATCAACAAGCGGGCGAGCTTTAATTTTGGATACGACCAACCAGTCTACTTTATCACGTTTAAGACTTGGATAATTACAAAAGTAGACTTGTGTAGCTTGCATGGCTAAAATAAATGGTTCGTAAACACTTAATCTTTTTCTTCGATGCACCTCAACTATGTTGTAGCGTTGATGAACTTTTGTTCCGACGTTAAGTGTAGGATCAAACCACTCGCATTTAAACAATGCTGTTTTTTTTATCGGACGACGGGGATACTCGACAATCAAAATCTCATCTAATATCCCAAAATAATCATTAGATGTCTCGTTATAATTTGATCCCTTGATACATACTCCACTGTTAAATGTTGACTTGGTATCCCCATACGTTCGTGTGTGGAATTTGAACCCATTTACATAGTAAATTGGTACCGATCTAACTGAACGAAGGGGTCCTGATGCTAGATCTCGAACTAACTCATTTGGAACCAATGATGCATCTTGAGCCTGAAAAAAATAGTTACAATCATCTTAATAACTTGTACATCCTTGTTGACATTTAACTCAACTAAGTTATAAAAATTTAACTTACATAATGTTTAAACCACATGGTAAAGTTACTCTCTAAGCACTTATCAATCTCCGCACCATTTATGTATGGATTTTGCTGTCGAAGTCCATTTGTAAAGATCCTGTTTACACACAAAAAAATGTGATAAATATATTTGAATCTTATTGAAAAGAATTATTTATAATAAGGAAATACATTTATGTGACTAGAATTACAAAGTAATACTTACTCAATATATGGTGCAACCTCTGGACAATTAAACAAGACATAATTATTAGCCGCTGTGTACTCACGATCATCAAGATAACGAGTTTTAACACAACCGTGTGCTCGCCCTGGATAAGAAAATATGGAAAATGTTCCCTCAAAACTCTCTCCACCTCTACTAGAATCATTTCGAGGAACTTTTCTATGTTTGGTCTGAACATGTTGTTTAAAGTAATGTGAACAAAAAGTAGAAGCTTCTTCAACCAAAAAAGCATTGCATATGGATCCTTCTACCCGAGCTTTATTTCTCACATTATTCTTCAACTGGCGTAAAAATCGCTCAAATGGGCACATCCATCGATACTGCACAGGACCTGCTATACGTGCCTCATACGGTAAATGCACCAAAAGATGTTCCATTGAGTCAAATAATGATGGTGGAAATATACGCTCTAGCTTGCAAAGTATGACCGGAATTTGTTCTTCAAGTCTACGCATATCGCTAACCTTCAAAGTAGCTGAACTAAGGTCTTTGAAAAAAAGGCTTAATTCAGTCACACATTCCCAAACACTAGTAGGTAACAATTCTCGAAAAGCAATTGGGAGAAGTCGTTGCATAAACACATGACAATCATGACTTTTCATTCCAAATAACTTGTATTTCTTCATGTCAATGCAACGCCCCATGTTCGACACATATCCATCGGGAAACTTTAAATCCTTCAACCAACGACATACTGCTTCTTTACCCTTATTGTCTAAGCTATAACATGCTTTTGGATACTTTTGTGTCGATTCATTAAATGCTAACTTGGGCCTTCGACAAAGAGATGCAATATCTTTTCTTGATTTAGCATTATCTTTGGTTTTACCTTCAATGGCCATGATAGTGTTGAAAATATTTTCAAACACATTCTTTTCAATATGCATGACATCAAGATTATGTCTAATAGATAATGAGCTCCAATATGGTAAATCCCAAAAGATACTTCGTTTTTTCCATCCACATTTATATGTCTTGATGATTTTAGCATTGTGTTGATCACTTCCCAATTCTGTAATTTTCATCAATCCAAGTGACTCAATCTCTTGTAATACATCTTCACCTATTCATATAAACATAAAACAAAGCATTATTACAAGTGTATCAAAATTAAGGTTTAAAGATGAAAATTACAGATAGGCCCATTTTTACCTGTTCGTATAGGTGGAGCTGATTCAGATACTGTTTTTCCTTTGGTAAACCAATTTTTATTCTTTCGAAATTGATGATTAGCAGGTAGAAACTTCCTATGATTATCAAACCATGTTGGCTTCCCTCCATGTGAAAGATTATAAGCATCATGATCATGAGCACAATGAGGACAGGCTAAATGACCAGCAGTTGTCCACCCAGACAACATTGACATAGCAGGAAAGTCACTAATAGTCCACATCAATGCAGCCCGCATCTGAAAATTTTGTTTCAAAGAAGAATCCCATGTCTCAACTCCAACTTTCCACAACATTTTTAACTCAGCAATTAATGGTTGAAGATAAACATCTATCTTCTGCTTTGGATTCTTTGGTCCCGGAACAAGCACAGACAAAAACATATATGGCTCTTTCAAACACATCCATGGTGGCAAATTATATGGAGTCACTACAATTGGCCAGGAAGAATATTGACTTCCTGATTGACCAAATGGTTGAAACCCATCAGCAGAAAGTCCGAGCCTAACATTTCTTGTCTCTACAGAAAATGAAGGGTGTGCTCTGCTAAATTGTTGCCATTCTTCTGAGTCTGAACAATGTCGCATCACATCGTCTTCTTGATAATGTTCAGCATGCCATCTCATATGGCTCGCAGTCGTAGGTGATGCATATAACCTCTGTAATCTCGGGGCCAATGGAAAGTATATCATCCTTTTAACAGCCACTTTTTTCTTCTCTCAATTGGATCTGTTAACTCTAACTTTGTACCTTGACTGTGAACAAAATTTACACGAATCCATATCCTCATCTTCACCCCAGTATATCATACATCCATTAACACAACAATCAATTTTCACTGAAGGAAGACCCAATCCTTCCACATGTTTCTTTGTATCGTAGAAGCTATCAAGAAATGAATTATCTTCAGGCAAGACACTTTTGATGAATTGTGATGTCTGATCATAACATGCCTCTGACCAATGATGATCAGATTTTAAACTTAACATACGAGCCATGGCAGATAATTGAGAAGTTTCACAACCATGATACAACTCTCTTTCTGAAGAGTGTAATATGTCATACACCTTCTGTGCATTTGCATTTGGTATCTCTTCTGAATTCGGATCAAAATTTGGACCAGCAGCATCCATAACCATATTATACATTAGATTATTCTCATCTGTTCCTCTAGAAATATTAGAATGACTTGTTGAGGACTGTCCCGCACTTTCTCCACCAATGTATGGCTCCCCATGTCGATTCCACACATAATAATTTTCAACGAATCCTTTTTTCAAGAGATGCAATTTTACCGTTTTAGCATCCCAATATCTTTTAAATTTGCATTTAGAACAAGGGCATCGTATGTTCGTCCCATCCAAGGAAGATGGTTGAGATATAGCATGATTCATAAATTCTTCTAATCCAACAACAAAAGCATCATTCAGAATGCCTCTACTATCCGTTCTTGGATACATCCAAGACCGATTATTATCCATATTCATATATATCAACAACCTATAAAAGATAAAATATTACCAAGAATAGGAATATTACAAATAAGCTAAATTTATAAGCTAACATTTTAAGAAAATGAATGCATGATTTCATAAAAATGGAAATGCAAAACAATAACATTAATAAACTATATACACATGAATATATTTCACAAAAATTAAAATACAAAAAAAATATAAAGAACTAACCTTATAATTTGGACAAGAATATGTAAGTTGGTGGTCTAAATTTTAAGAATAAGTTGAATTTGGTTGAAGGGAGAAATGAAATAGGGAAAGAAAAATGAAGTTTTTGGGAAATAAGAGAGAAATTTCGGTTAAGCAAAAGCGGCAAGGGGCTACTGCATTAAATTGCAATTGGCACATGTTGCAACGGGTTAGCAACGGAATAAAGCACGACCGATGCACTATTGCAACGGGTTAGCGACGGATATTTAATTGGTTGACTTTTTAATTAAAAACGGATATCCGTCGCATAACCGTTGCTAATCTGTTGCTCAGCATTCCGTTGCTAATCTGTTGCTCAGCATTCCGTTGCTAATCTGTTGCTACCAGTTTCCGTTGCTAAATCCGTTGGGGTTGGTTAGCGGGAAAGTTGGCGCCTAACCTAGCTACGGTTTATTTCTGTCGGTAAATTCCGTCACGAATTCCGTTACAATTCCGTCAGCACATGTTGGCGGGATGATTTTCGCGCTCATATTGGCAACGGAACTATTCCGTCACCATAGAGTTGTAGGTAATCCGTCGCTAATCTGTTGGTAAGGGTGCTGACTTTTTCCCATCAATAATGCGTTGCTATTCCGTCGGCAATAGACAACGGGGGATTTTCCGTCGCTAAATTCCGTCGCAGTTACCGGGATTTCTTGTAGTGAAATTTTTGAAGCAAATTCGAACATATCAAATTTTCTACGAGCCGATAAAACTCAAGACCGAACTACGACATAAAATCTGCGTGAGTACCCATAACCCAGAACTACAACATGCGAGATCAATTTGTTAACCTAGTTTTGGTACAGTAATTGCGCCGTGCAATATCCTTAATTTCATATTAATATATTTTAAGGAATTATCGTAGCATGATATCGTTCAAATTAGGATTTTTAGGTTATCTAGGAAATATGACTGACCCTAATAAAAAATATAGTAAAGTTCTTGAATTTTAATTTTGGAAACTAGATTCTTTGATGGATGGACACGATCAAATATAAATTATCTTATTGAAATTTCACAAACAAAAATTATTTTCTTTATCCCTCCTATTTTTTTACATTTGAGATAGAGACTTTAACATCACTACAAGAAAACCCGGCTAAATATGACCACGCAAATATGATCGCTCATAAATTTGACCGAATCCGATCGTCCGAATTTCGGCCCGGCTAAATATGACCGGCTTAATTCGACCGCTACTAAATTCGACTATATTCGATCGAATTTAGGCGTGGTCGAATTAATTAGCCGGTCGTATTTAGTACAAAATTCGATCGCTGTTACCCGTCGGTCGAATTTAGTAGCCCGCACAAAAGGGAGGGAAATTTCCCGCCATAATATTTTTGGGGGCTTACTAAATTCGACCACATTCGGTCGAACTTAAATTGAGTGGGAAGCAGGAAAATTCCCGCCTATTTTTTTGAAATTTCGGTGGAAGGAGGGAAAATTGCCACCCAAAATTTAATCAGAATATTTAAAATCAGTTTCGACCAAGTTCGGTCGAATATGTAAATGTGACCGAATTCGGTGGAATATATTATTTCAAAAATTTTATAAAAACTTTATTAAATATTTAAATGTTTCTACATATCATGAAATATATATATATATATATATATATATATATATATATATATAAGGATAATATTATTCATATGTATAAATTTAGTTTGTGTGTAAAATTATTCATATGATAGGAGAAAATTAAATTTAAATTTAGTAGATTATCTAAATAAATTAAATAAATATATTATTAGGATGAAAAAATACAAAAAAATTATGAGGGTATTAAAAAGACATATTGTATATAACTTAATTTTTTTTTAAAAAGAGCAAATCAAAAAAAATTTATTAAATTGTTATAAGAACAAGACATGTTATGAAATATGGGGTTTAAGGTTTAGATCTAGGGTATGGATTAGGGCTAGAACTTTTAGTTTATTTAAAATATGTTTGAAGTAAACCAACCGTACGGATGTCGAAATTTTAATAATTAAAATGCATATGCAAAAAATTAATTAATTTTATTATTTACTTCTTAGAAATTATAACCATTTTTTATAATTTTTTGAAATAATTTCGACCAAAAAACCTAGTAGGTCGAATTTAGTACAGAATTCGACCAAAATCGATCGAATTTACATGCTTTATTACGATTAAAATCAGTCAAATTTATAAATTCGACCACAAACCCTAATTGGTCGAATTTAGTATTAAACTCGACCGCTTTGGGTCGTATTTTCTATTCGACCAGAAAGAGTCACATTTGTATTCGGTCAAATTTAGCCTTGCGACTAGAAAGAGTCATATTTGTATTCGGTCGAATTTAGCCTTGCGACGGATTTCGGTCGAATTTAGCCGTGTACTTTGGTCGACTGTATTCGGTCGAATTTAGTCGTAGTCATTTTGACTACCCTACTCCCCCTTTCAGTGCAGTTGCCGTTTTTTTTTGTTAAGTTGCAGTAGCTGTGTTTCTTTCAACCCAACAATTTTCCCCCCTTTCCCTCTTCCTTCACCATTTTTTCCTAATCTTTCACCACATTTCCTTCATGCAATCAACCTAAATTATCAAGTAAGGGTAATTTTAGCTCTTAATAATGTCAATATGATTATTGTTGTTTTAATTAGAGTAATTATGATGATTTTATATGTGTTCATATATGAATGAATTCGAGTAGCTTAAATTTCTTGGTAAAAATGATATGATTATTGTTTGTTTACGGTTGTGTTCGTCACAAATAGCATGTTAATGAGTGAATCATGTTGATTAAACTTGCGATATTATTTGTTGTTAAAAATTATATTGCCAATTCACTTTATTTATTTTAAATTGCATTTACCTTACATTAATGTATGCACATTTGTAGATGGCATCCGATCGTAGTTGGATTGGTCGTAATCGGTATAATGAGGCAAAATACTTAACGGAATAATATAAAATTGGTGTGGATAGTTTCATTAAATTTTCTATAGATCATCCTGAAGAAGAAGACAACGGGCTTATAAGATGTCTTTTTAGACAATGAGAAATGCGCACTATAAAAATCCTAGTACCGTGAAAGTTGATTTATATCGACATGGTATTATGCAATGGTATACTATATGGGATTGTCATGGGGAGGAAGATGAGCCACACAATGAAGTTAGAATGAGTTCTGTTCATACTAATTACAGAGATGATGATATGTATGATGCACATGATGATGATTTTGAGGATCGTGAGGATTTTGAGGAAGAACCGAACGCAACAGCAAACAAATTTCACAAGATGGTGAAGATTGCTTCTGAACCAATTTATCCAAACAATACCAATTTTACAACATTTGAGTATGTAATGGAGTTGCTTGAGTGGAAAAACAAGTATAATTGTAGTAACAATAGTTTTGATGAGCTGCTTCAACTAATTGGATTGGTATTGCCCGATGATCATAAATTGCCCGGAAATTACTACACTGTACAAAAGATGATTAAAGGGTTGAATATGGAGTACGAAAAGATTGATGCTTGAGAGAATGACTGCATGCTATTTTACAAGGAAAATAGCAACGAGACACATTGTGATATATGCGAAACAGACAGATACAAAGTGCAAAAAGATCCTAAAAAATAGAAGTTCCCGCGAAAGATTTTGCGATACTTTCCTATTACAATGAGATTGCAACGTTTATTCATGGCAGAGAAGACTGCAAAATGCATGAGATGGCACCATGATAGAGTGGTAGTTGAGGGTCAATTAAGTCACCCAGCAGATGGAGATGAATGGAAACAATTTGATTGTAGATTTCTAAATTTTTCAAAGGAGATTCGGAATGTTAGACTCGGACTCTCTATTAATGGATTTGACCCCTTTCACGATGCACATTCTAGGGATTATACTGTATGGCCTGTAGTGGTTTTTGTGTACAACCTTCCCCCATCTATGTGTACTAATGCTCCATACATGTTCATGCCTATTCTTATTCCTGGACAGAAGGATCCGACAAAAGACTTACATGTTTATCTTAGGTCGTTAATTGATGAATTGAAATTATTGTGGTACACTGGGGTGAAAACATATGACAGGTTCTCACGTACAAATTTTATGATAAAGGCAGCACTTATGTTGACAGTCAGTGATTTCCTGCATATGCCATGCTTAGTGGGTGGTCTACCAATGGTAAGTTGTCATGTCCAATTTGCATGGGAGAGGTAAAAGCTAAACAGCTAAAGCATGGTGGTAAACCTACTTTCTATGGCACCGCTCGATATTTTCTTGAACTGGATGATCCTCTAAGAAGGAGTACAAGATTTGGGAGTATTGAGACACGATCAGTGTCTGCTCGACATTCGAGATCACATGCAATGGCAATGTGTGAGCAGATACAGTTTCCTCCTCCTGGAAAGGCATCAAAGAAAAAACCGAAGGATTATTGCATGACACATAATTGGACTCACATTACTCCATTTTTTGAGCTTCCATATTGGGAGACACTCAGTCTTCGTCACAACATTGACATTATGCACACCGAAAAGAATATATTTGACAACATATTCTTCACAATTCTTGGTGATGTAGACAAGTCAAAAGATAACACAAAAGCAAGAAAGGATTGTCGAGAATTAGGTGTACACCGTGATTTATGGATTCAAGGTGATGACACGAAGCCACATGCTTCATTTGTGCTCTTTAGTTAACAAGTTCATAAGTTGTTCAAGTGGATTGAGTTGTTGAAACTTCCAGATGGGTTTACCTCAAATATATCAAGGTGTGTAAATTGGAAGAGAAATTGCATTCGCGAGATGAAATCACATGACTGTCATGTTTTCACGCAAAAATTATTGCCTATCATTTGTCGTGACTTACTTCCGAAGCAAGTAGCTGATTGATGTGTAAAATAACTGCAAGCGCACAGTGTTTAGTTGTAGCAATTACAGGTCGATCCACAGAGACTACGAATTTTCAAAACCCTATTAATTAAATCAGGCGAACTAGACAAATAGGTTTGAGATGAGTTTTAATTAACCTAATTAGCAAAGATTATCAAATAATATGGAAAACCTAGAAATCCGAATCCATTAATCAATCACAATTAATATCAACTCGCCCTAAAACCAATTCCCTTTCCTTCACAAATAAGGTATATCAATTAACGAGACAAACATACACTATGAAACTTGTTATCTAACAATAACCTATCAAAACTTCGAAGAGCAAGCATAGGCTATGAAAAATAAATCCGGTAACAATAATATATCAAAATCACTTTGTCAATTGAACAATTAAGCACCAAGAAAAATTATGAGAACCAATTAATAGAAACGAGAAGAGATCAAAAGTAATTAAATTAACTTCATCTTCACCCTAGGGCAAGAAAATTAGCTACTCATAATTATTAAATAAACGAGACAAAGACATATAACCATCATCATTAATTAACATAATGTAAACTTATAATATTATAGCTACTGAATGGACAATTTAAAACAAAATCAAACAACTAAAAAGGTGTGAATGGTGTTAATATACGGGAAGTGACCAGGAAGACAAAAACAATTAACCAAGTAAATAAAGCACGTTAAATCATAACACAGCGCATGAAATTGTAGTTAAGTTGATTATGATAACAAAAACTTAATATATATAAATATCGAGTAAAAGAGTATTGTCGGATGAAAACCACCGACATAAAAACTGAAAAACAAATAGCTATGTGTCTAAATTGATGTGCCAAATACAAGATATAAGGCCATATATATAGGGGAAAATATTAGGTTTGGCCCCTTTGATTACAATCCAATCTTGAATATAATTTCTTCAATTTCCTTTTCTTCTACGATAAGTAATCGATTTTCCCTCCAGTTTCCTTGACTTCAAGTATTTTCCACCTTCTTTCCCTTTTTGCACATTTTCCTGCTTGAAATCTGTTTTTATTTATTAATAAAACAATTTATTAATTAATAAAATTACGAAAACGGACATAAAATAGGTATTAAAAACATGATGAAATATGGCCCTATCAAATGCCCCCATACCTATCTTTTGCTCGTTCTCGTGCAAACTAATATAATATAAACTACTATATAATAGATAATACCACTTCCGTAGGTGATCACGGTTGCATTTGGCATATGCAACAAGCCCTTTAAACCCCTAGGCAGCCCTAGTGGACGAGTGAGGTCTCGTGAGGGCCTATAGTGAATGTACCCACAAAATCCATCTATCTCATGTAAAAGATTACTCAATGCAACACCACACATACAAGTCATCTCATGCGACATCAACTTAGGAATCAAAGTGAATTTGCAATGTCTTGGTGTGGAAGGTGCAAGTATTCACATAGTCTACTCAAAAAAAATATGCATAGGTCCTCGAAAGTCCACGTCAAGTGTAAAAATAAGTTGGTAACCATGCTAAGCCCACAAGAGTACATCTTAGAGTCAAAACTTGGGATCTCATACGCACAAAACAAGCAATAACTCACCTTTCACTCACAGAAGAATATTCACTCAAGAACAAGGGTAAGTGTATCACTCCATTCCAACAAAATCATAAGCATGCTTGACATTTGGTATCAGTCTAACTTTAACACAACATACATTAATGACGATAATCAAAAGGTCTTTTATTTGGGTTGTAACGGGGCTAGGGACAAGGTATGTCAAGTAAGGCCAAATAAGGTGAAATGTCAAAAGCTAGTAGGAACTATTATACATCATACTCAACACCATACATCCTCCCCACACATATATTTATTAATCTTTTCCAACAAAATGCTTGACTAGTCGAATGAAGAAGGATCACACAAAAACATAAGTATGCTCTCATATAATTTTTCTTCTTTTTTTTTCTTTTTTTTTTCTTTTTTTTAAGAGCTGAGATATATACTATAAATATATACACAACTACAATCCTTTTTCAAAAATTTCTTGAACAACGACTGACAACTAAGCAACAAAATCCAATATTTTCCCAAAATGTAATGAACAAAAGTAAACCCCATCTCACACACCTTATTACTCCCTCAACTTCCTACTAGCCTTTGACAAATTGGGATAAATATACGTAAGGCTGCACTACAAAAAGGTCTAGGCAAGTAATGTGGTGTGTCACCGAAAAAATAGGATTAAGCTCAAAGGGGTAACTAATTGATCATATATAAAGGGTGTGGTAATTTGGATAATAATAGGTTATTCCTAAATGCCTTTATCATCTTATCATCAAATATTGTCATGCATTTCAAGAAAGGTCTCAAACAAGTGCTAGCAATGCAAACAACATGTGGACACTCAAACAAACGAATATAAAATGCAAAAGATATGCATATAGGCTCAAAATCTCACTGGGTGGCAAAACATAATTAATCCCAAGCAAAAGTCACTTTAATGCACCTACTTGTACTCAAAGCATAGAAACCAAATCATTTTGCACATATTCATGTCCTTTTAATTACTTACAACATTCAATAAGTCTACTAGTTTCAACTCGCTAGTGTATGTGTATGCACAAGAACTTAGCATATCACTTCTCAATCAAAAGCATCAGAAACACAAGAGGACTATAGCATGTAAGGGTGCATTAAGCTAACTTTTAACAAGTAATCATTTCACAAGGCTAGAATTATTTTTTGATTTTT
The DNA here is from genome assembly GCA_036435485.1 of Saposhnikovia divaricata. NCBI lineage: Eukaryota > Viridiplantae > Streptophyta > Magnoliopsida > Apiales > Apiaceae > Saposhnikovia > Saposhnikovia divaricata. The sequence goes on from CM071596.1 coordinate 92,031,975, forward strand.
TTGATTTTTTTGGGTTTTTTTAATAATAATATACCTAAATCATGCATTGTCCTTAATGTATGCAAATGAGAGAAAAATGACAAAGTAAAAGGACGAGAATACCTGAAAAGGGATGATAGAAGAGACATTATTACCTAGAACACACATACACACAGACACAAAACACACACACGCAAACTCACACAAACTCCCCCATACCTAAACTTGGCTATGTGGGAGAAACACAATGAAAATAGATATGCTAACCAATACCGGATCGAGGAAAAACAACACATGTAACACAATCATCAAACATGTGAAACACACCTACAAAAATAACATTATCCACTAGAGAAGTATGATCACACACCAAAATGAAACTCATACCACTAACATCAATCATAGACCAATTAGACGCTTCTTTATGTTGTTTAAGTAGGTTGATTACTTGAAATTCTTGGTTATGAACTAAGCCACTAGAAAGAACATGATGAGTTTTATTATCAACTACCAAAGATTGATCAAGAGTGGAAAAAGACGGATTAGGAACGAATGTGGGTGGCTCACCAACAGAATTCTTAACAACAGACTTAGGATCAAAAGAACTATCCTCAAATTGGGTTTCATGCTTAGAACAAATGGCATTCAATTCATCTAACATCGGATCAGAAGTAAAACTTATATAAAGCTCATGAAGTTCTTTATTACTCTCATACTCTAACATAACATCTTTCTCAAGAAAAGACTCAATTGCATTATCCTCAAGATTCGACCACAAAACAACCTCATCTATCAAATTAACTCCTACAGGTTATTCATAAATCTCATTAGGTTGATTTCCTACATTAAAGACATTAAGATATATCGTCATGTTACCAAAAGTGAGTTTCATCGAACCATTCCTACAGTTAATCAAAGCATTAGATGTTGCAAGAAAAGGCCTTCCTAAAATAATAGAAATTTGATTTTTGAGATTTTTGACTGGTTCGGTTTCTAGAACAATAAAATCGACAGGGAAGACAAAATCACCAACCTTAATTAACACTTCTTCCACTATACCCTTAGGATTTTTGGCAGAACGATCAGGTAACTGAAGAGTGACAGTAGTCTTCTTAAGTTCACCTAAACCCAAGGCTTGATAGACAGATAATGGAAGAAGATTCACACTAGCTCCTAGATCAAGTAAAGCTTTATCAATGAAAGTATCACCTATGACACAAGAGATGGTAGGACAACCGGGATCCTTATACTTCACAGGGATTTGATTTGACAAAATAGAACTAACATGAGACGTTAGGAAAGCAATCTTAGGAACATGAGTGGTTCTTTTATGAGTACATAAATCTTTTAGACACTTAGCATAAGAGGGAACTTGTTGAATCGCATATAAAAGAGGAATGTTAATCTTGACTTGCTTAAAGACTTCCAAAATCTTGTTTAACTGGGCAGATTGTTTGTTTGAAGTAAGTCTTTGAGGAAACAGGGCTTTCGGTTTAAAGACTTTTTCATTAGGCACATCAGATTGGGGTTTTGAAAGTGGTTCATCAGATGGTGATGACTCATCAGCTTTATCTACTTCCGAACTCTCGGGATTTGAAGATTGTTTAAGACTAGGATTCAAGAGCAAAGGATTTGGTTCAAATGTTAGCTTATCTTCTTCTTGAGTATTGACACCAGCATGATTATTGAATTGATTACAGACCTTAGAGAGATGACAGAATTTACATTTTCATGAGACTTTTAATTTGGATGAAATTTAGGATTAGTCTCGGGTTGACTAGGAAATAGATTTTTCTCTCTTTCACTGACTGTGTTTGCCAATTGACTGACTTGGACCTCTAGCTTAGATATGGATTTAGTGTTGGAATTTAGTAACTGCCTATCTTGGGTCATGGTTTGCAAGAAAGATTGTTGAGATTGAGTTAAGTTAGCTTGAGATTTCAATAACGCCTCAATACTCTTCTCTAAAGAATTGAATCTCTTATCAGATTCAGCAAAACCAGGAGGATTCATTGGGACTGAGTTTGGATAATGACCAAGATTTTGAGGTGGGTATGAATTAGGATTTTGAGTTGGGTATGGACCAGGATTGGGTTTTTGAAAAGCAGGTTGAGGATTTTGATTGTACTGATTGTATTGACCTTGGTTCCATGAGAAATTTGGGTGACTCTTCCAACCAGGATTGTATGTGGGTGCATAAGGATCATTCCTAACTCTAGGTTGAAACATGGCATTGACTTGTTCAATTTCAGGGCAATTCTCTACCACATGATTAGGAGAACTACAGTTTGCACAGGGAGATATCTGAGATGACACATTGTTGCTTTCTAAGGCTTCTAGACGTCTAGTGAGTGTAGCTAACTTAGCTTCGGTTGCAATAGAATTACCAATTACGCGTAAGCCCTTAGATGAGTTAGAATTTCAGCTTCCTGATTAGGTTCCCTAGTTGACTCCCACAACATTGTTCTTTCATCTAACTACTCAAAAAATTGTCAAGCTTCATCTTCATCTTTATCCATAAACTTACCATTACACATAGACTCTAACAAAGCAGTGGTTTGGCTATCTAAGGCTTTATAAAGAATTTTGCAAAGACTCCATTTTTCTATACCATGTTGAGGACATTTAGACAACAACTTTTTAAATCTATCAAAATATTTCCAAAAAGACTCATTCCGATTTTGTTGAAATTGGTTGATTTCATTCCTAAGTCTGTTTGCCTTATGGTTTGGAAAATATTTTTTAAGAAAGATAGCAACAAATCCCTCCCATGTGGAAATAGAATTAACGGGTAAACTATACAACCACTGTTTAACATCTTCTTTCAAAGCAAAATTAATAAGCCTGAGCCTAATGGAATCCTCACTCAATTGTTGAAGTTTTGTAATGCACACACTTCCTCAAACTCTCGAATGAAAAGATATGGATCCTCTCCCTCTACCCCAGCAAACCTAGGTAACATGCTAATGTTGTGATGTTTGATTTCAAAGTTATTCGTGGTTACTGCGGGTAAGACTATGCATGAGGGTTGAGCGGTACGAGCAGGGTAACAACGGTCTTTGAGTGAAACAGCCATGACTACGGGTGGAACTTCTAATTCTTTTGACTCAATTCTAGTGGGTGATGAGAACTCGAGTTGCCTCACTACTTTAGGAGATGAAAGATTGGTTTCTCTTACTAATCTAGATGTAGTGTCTCGAACCCAAGCACTTTGCATACAAGAGAAGTAAACAATTAAGCACGTAGCAGACAAGAGCTATAAGTAAACACCTAAAAAAATGGAAAATTAAAAAGAAAAATCTATATTATCCTAAGAAAAATCTAGACCTTGCTCCTAACAATAAGATAATACTAAAAGTCACAACTCAAAAAGCATTCATCCTGACTGGCCAGGCAGGTGCAAGCATTGGCAAGAGGCTAAACACGTTTCTAGACACCAATCCAAATTATCCAGGTAAGCGTCACGCTTTCCTAGACACCAAACAAAAGAATACTTAGAGATTCGTTCCTCCTAGATTCTCTTCCTAGTTGAGCGCGAAATCCTATGGGCCAACATCTACTTAATTTTATTAAGGAAAGGGGATGCAAGTTGAATGAATTAGTGGTTTGTGGGCCAAGGAAAGAGTGATGAAATCCCTCACCTTATCTTGTAATTGGGTGGCACCCTTAAGATTGATTGAATGATGCAACACACAAAGAACAAGAAAGTAAGCACTTATGGATGCACTACACTACGTGTTCTATTCTAAATTGTACGTACCTCTTTCCTCCAGCAATCACCACAATTATATAGGATGGAAAGAAATAAAGACAATAAAGAAATCTAGATGATGTGATCCTATGTGAGAGAATGAATGATGCAGCAAATTGGTTTTTATCAAAAAATTAACTAACTAATATTTTTGGGTTTTTTGAATATTTAATTTTTTTGGGTTTTTTTCAATAATAATGAAGAAAAGAAAAATAGAGAGAGGTGATACGGAATACCGAAAAGCGCTTCCAAAAATTTCAAAAGAGAAAACGAGGCCTTCTAGATCTTCTTGTCCAAGCTTTTCTCCGCTTCACTATTCCCTAAAAAAACAAAAGAAAACAAGAAACTAATCCGAAGAATTAATATCAAGGAGAGAAAAATACCAATAGTCCCCGGCAGCGGCGCCAAAAACTTGATGTATAAAATAACTGCAAGCGCACAATGTTTAGTTGTAGCAATTACAGGTCGATCCACAGAGACTACGAATTTTCCAAACCCTAATAATTAAATCAGGCGAACTAGACAAATAGGTTTGAGATGAGTTTTAATTAACCTAATTAGCAAAGTTTATCAAATAATATGGAAAACCTAGGAATCCGAATCCATTAATCAATCACAATTAATATCAACTCGCCCTAAAACCAATTCTCTTTCCTTCACAAATAAGGTATATCAATTAACGAGACAAGCATATACTATGAAACTTGTTATCTAACAATAACCTATCAAAACTTCAAAGAGCAGGCATAGGCTATGAAAAATAAATCCGATAACAATAATATATCAAAATCACTTTGTCAATTAAACAATTAAGCACCAAGAAAAATTATGAGAACCAATTAATAGAAACGAGAAGAGATCAAAAGTAATTAAATTAACTTCATCTTCATCCTAGGGCAAGAAAATTAGCTACTCATAATTATTAAATAAACGAGACAAAGACATATAACCATTATCATTAATTAATATAATGTAAACTTATAATATTATAGCTACCGAATGGACAATTTAAAACAAAATCAAACAACTAAAAAGGTGTGAATGGTGTTAATATGCATTAACCAAGTAAATAAAGCACGTTATAGCGCATGAAATTGTAGCTAAGTTGATTATGAAATCAAAAAATTAATATATATAAATATCGAGTAAAAGAGTATTGTCGGATGAAAACCACCGACATAAAAACTGAAAAACAAATAGCTATGTGTCTAAATTGATGTTCCAAATACAAGAGATAAGGCCATATATATAGGGGAAAATATTAGGTTTGGCCCCTTTGATTACAATCCAATCTTGAATATAATTTCTTCAATTTCCCTTTCTTCTCCGATAAGTAATCGATTTTCCCTCCAGTTTCCTTGACTTCAAGTATTTTCCACCTCCTTTCCCTTTTTGCACATTTTCCTCCTTGAAATCTGTTTTTATTTATTTTCCTACAAAACAAAATAAAACAATTTATTAATTAATAAAATTACGAAAATGGACATAAAATAGGTATTAAAAATATGATGAAATATGGCCCTATCACTGATCCTATTATTGAGTTGTGCAACTTCTTTCAAGATTTATGCTCGTCGAGTCTCAAATACACAGATTTGCAGAAAATGGAGAATGGAATAGTGAGGACAATGTCCAAGCTTGAAACCGTCTTAATTTCGAGTTGGTTTGATCCGATGCAGCATTTGCCATTACATTTAGATACCGAGGCAAAGTTGGGTGGTCCGGCTAATTGGCGTTGGATGTATTTTGTTGAGAGATACTTGCACAATTTGAAATTGAAAGTTAGAAACAAAGCTTGAGCGGAAGGTTCAATGGCACAACGCTATATTGAGGAGGAATGTATACACTTTTGCTCGATGTTTTTGGATTCTAAAATAGGAAGAGAACATAATCGGTTACGTCGAAATGAGGTACCTCAAATCTTTCATGATGTCGATTTGTTAGAATTTTACACATATCCAACGCATCATACTCTACGGAGTGGAGATAGAATCTCGAGTGGTGATGAGCATGAAATCGTGACATACTATGTTCTTATTAACACGCCGGAAGTTGGAAAGTACTTGCGATAAGATTTTTTTTAGACCATCTTCTCCTTAATAAAACAAATTTAGTTCACAATTTAAACTTTTTAGTGTCCAAATCGAATATGTAGTGGATTCCAGAAGTTGGTACAACAACAATATCCACATCTCAATGATGCACAAAAAGAACAATTTCAAAAAGAACATTTTAGAGATTGGTTTGAAAGAAGGGTATGTGTTTCATTTTATACACACACACACACACACATATGCATGCATAATTTTATTCAGAAGCTTATAAATTATATTTTCACTTTTTTAGGTACAAGATGAAGAGCTCAAGAAAAAATATTTAGATCTAATAAGAGGTCCGTTGTTTAAAGTGGAGTCCTATAAATCTTGCAAGTGCAATGGTTACAAATTTGGTTGTGTAAATGGTAATAAGCTCACTTCATCAAATTCCGGCGTTGTTGTCATTGGTGAGAAATTTAATTCATACCGAATATCTATGTTTTTGTTCTTTGTTATTTGTATTCAAATTTTATACATTTTTAATTGTAGGGTCTTCTTACAAAGAAAGTTTTGGAAACTATTACGGAAGATTAGAAGAAGTTATAAAACTTCATTATCAAAATGGACATCAAGTTGTTGTCTTCAAATGTCATTGGTTTGATCATACGAAACACGTGAAAGTCGATATGCATCGGATTACTACCGTTGATATAAAATCAAAATTAAATGTCGAAGCCGTGTTCGTATTGGCTAGCCAAGCCCATCAAGTGTACTATGCACCAAATATTTTAAATGCAAAATCATCATGGTACACCATTCTAACAACAAAGAGCCGACAAGTTGATGAAAGTGTGTCAACTAAAGAAAAGACCAAAATCAACGATGACGCCTTACAAAATGAAGTGTCAAATGCTTCAACATCACATGTCGAAAGAATTATTGTTCGTGATCCTTCAAATTTTTTTTGTTGACTTGAGGATGTTCGAAAATGATTATTCGATGGATTACAATGATGAAGAAGAAAATCAAAGAGATAAAGAAGCCAAAGACGAAGACATTGATGAAAATGATGAATTAACTGATTATGATGATTTAGTGTAATTTTATCAATTTCAATCGAATTTGTATTAAAAAGATTATTTATTGATGTGGAGAATTTTTTAAATTAGTTGTTCAAATATTTATAAATTAAGTAGACTTTGTGGTTTTTTTTGTTGTAGTAGCAGGTTTAATGCAGTAGCTTTTGCAGGAATTAGAAATAATGTTAGTTATATTCGACCATTTTTGGTCGAATATTTTTTTTCCTAAATTCAACCATAAACGGTCGAATATTGTAGTCGGCTAATTTCGACCGTAAACGGTCGAATTTATGTTATATATATATATATATATATATATATATATATATATAATATTTTCCACCATTTTCTCATTTCCATCGTATTACTCTCCCCCAATTCTCTCTAAATTAGGGTTTCCACCGTCAGTCTCTCGCTTTCATCGAATCTCTCGCTTTCAATCTCTCATTTTCGTCAGTCTGGATGGAGCTAATTGAATCTCAGAGAAGTCAACAGGTACCTCTCGCTCTCAATCTCTCTCTCCCCACTCTCGCCTAATTCACTCTTTCTATATATGAATTGTGTATATATGTGAGTTTATATATATATATAGGCCTTTGCTCCATAAAGAACACTCTTATATAACAAACAATAAAGAACACCTTAGATCTATTAGATCCATTGGCCCCGCCAGGGGCACCCAATACAAAAAGTTGTTATTTTTTTACCCTCTATCAAGCTAGCAAAAAAAATTAAAAAAATTAAAAAATTACTGTTCACTGATGACGTCATCATGATGTCATCATTGAACATTAAATTTTCAAAATTTTTTTTGCTGGCTTGATAGAGGGTAAAAAAAATAATAACTTTTTGTATTGGGTGCTATAACGGAACTCTTAGATTAGATTAGATATGAGGTGTTCTTTATTGTTTGTTATATAAGGTGTTTGTTATGGAGTGCAACTCTATATATATATATATATATATATATATATATATATATATATATATATATATATATATATAAGCCCTAATTTTGGTGGTCTTTCAAAATAATTTGCCCGAAAACACGATAAAGATGAAAATTTGAAGATTGCAACTGCTTTATTTATATAAATATTCATTCATCATTTAAATCCTAATCTCAGTCTGGTTTTCAGTCTAGTTGATGAGCTGAAACTGAACCGCTCTTAACAGGCTAGTTTAATTTGGTTGACTATCCACCCGGTCTGGTTTCATTTTTGGATTTAGGACAACCGAAATTTTTGGTTCGATTTGGTTTGACCCTCCAAAATCGGTCAAACCGACTGATGCTCATCCCTAATCTCAACTAGTGCTACAATAGGTGTATGCCTTGACAATTTAAAAAATTCCTAAGATAAATCTAGTGTGCTTAAAATTCTAAAAAAAGTTAAAAACAAGTTGCATTCCAAATCAGTTTTGTTTACAGTTCCAGTTTCAAAATAAACCTAGGTTAACCCCTTTGTGACTGTGTGTGTTAATTAAGTCAATGGTCAGGAGTTGTTTCAATGGCACTGTGTTGGTCTATTTAGCATTGTAGTGGTCTATTTAGTATTTATCTTTTAGCATTATAGTTACTGTTTCAAGTTGTTTGTTTTCATTTGCCGTAGGTAGTTTGTTTACGGAGTTTATGGTTATCAATTTGGTTTAGTGATCGTTTTGTTCATTTTTGTTAATTTCCGTGTAATGCCTCTTTTTGTAATTCATGTAGGACTTTGAGACTACTTTTAGTGTTTGTTCAATGAATGCTTTTAGTGTTTTGTCAGTGATAAGTTATTTACTTTTTTTTTACTTTGTTATTACTTTAAGTCACTGTTCTGTTCTATCACTGTTCAGTCTTGTTGACTAATATTATGGTCATGTAGTACTTTTGATTACCATTATAGAGAGGAGTGCACTAGTCTTCATGCTTCACTATCGTTAAAATGGAATATGAAGTGAAAATAATTACATATGCGCAAAAGGTTAAAACCTGAATGAATATTATAAATGTATATTACTTATGCCCTAATTGTATATTACGTAGGTTAAAACCTAAATGTATATTGTAAAGGGCAGGTTGTCTGCAAGTCTGTTAGAAACGTTTCAAATTACTGTGCGGTATTATTACAGATGATACAACACGATACTAAAAGGAGAAGAAATTCAGCTCCTTTTCTTGTTTATATTCAGCTCCTGTATCCTTTTGGTTCTCAGTTACTTTCTATGTTTTAGATTTTGCTTATGTTTTATATATATTTGTTTTACAGGTACCATGGGCTGGGCCGAAGGGCAGGGGAAACAAGGGCAAGAAGGTTATTACCAGTGGAGGGGGTGGTCGAGTTGGAGAGGGTGGTGAAGCATGCGAGGCTAATGATGAAGATGAAGAGAGTCATGTGGAAGGGTGCGACGAGGTGGAAGAAAGTTGCCGACAAATTCGATATGAGAGAAAAAGATGCAACGCTTGTGAAGGGGATAATGGGACGAAACCACCTAAGGATGCGAGGCCGACGGTGGAATTTCTTCAAAATGATAAAGGCTATGATTCATTGCCTCTGCTATGACGTCAGTGTTAATTAAATTCAATTGTAATTCATTTTATGGCACAGTCTTGCACAATTATATCACTTGTCTTTGGGCACAGTCTTGCACAGTTTTGTGCCATTTTCTGCTAATTGCTGCATGTGCAATTTCGATCATTTTGCTATCATCTCAGTATTGCAGGAAAACTAATTGCTGCATGCTGCATGTGCAGTTTCGATCATTTATTTATGCATGCTGCATGCTGCATGTGCAGTTTCGATCATTTATTTATGCATGCTGCATGCTGCATGTTGTACATATTTGTGTCAGTTTGCTCCTATCCATATCTTTGCACGTCATTTGTGGTCTTAACTGTTAACCATGCAGAGTACTGTAACTATTTCAATTTCAATTATTGAATCTGCCTGATATTTTTTTATGTAGAATTTTTAACATCTTCATTTAAGTTACCCTGCTTAATTAGTTTAACAATTCTACTGAATTATACTATATATTCACTTCGTACATCTTTAAAACAAATAATTTGACTTATCTAGTATTACATTATTATTTATATCAATTAAGTGAGGAGACAGCTTCAATTTGTTTCGTGTATCTTAAGTCTTCAAATGAACTCTTTTTTGATATTTTAAGCCTGGTATTTTAATTAGAATATTGTACATGCTTAAATGAGATTTTCCACATATATTAAATTATAATGTTAACACATAGCTATAATTTGATGTCTTTCAATATGTTGTTGTAGTTTGTCAAATCCTAAACCCAAGAAAACTCTACGCCACATTATTCGTCTGAAATGGGATGAACATACACTCGATATAAAGGGAGCTAAGCGTGAAGCTTTTTATGACAGTTGCATAAAAGTTTTTAAGGTAATTTAAGTACTTGTGTTTTTTTATTTCTTTCAGTCGAATACCTTGCTTCTGTGCTACTTTATAAGTATACACAGAATATTTTGCAGGACTATTATGCGTATCCCAAGGGCTATGAACCCGAAGATGGGGATAGAGTTGTCAGAGCGCATCTGAAGAGAAATTTCAAAAGTTATCTTAATTCAGAGAGGGCACGACTAATGGAAGAAGTGGATGAGTTAGTGAAGATTGGATATGATAGAAAAGTTATCGACATTAAGACCATGAAGCCTTACTACTACTCACAAAAAGCATGGAATGCTATGTGCGAGCACTGGGAAGTAGAAGACTTCCTAAGCAAGTCGGAAAAGGGCCATGATGCTTGAATGAAGGTGGAGTTTACCCCCCGCACCGGAGCCAAATCCTTTCAACAGAGACGGGAGGTATGATTCTTTAATAGTAATTTTAGTTATGTTTATTAGTTATTCAGTAGTAATAAGCGCATATTCAGTATGTCAACCCCACCTTAAATAGACCACTCGACTAGGACAGTAGACGAAATTACTTAAGAAGAGAAAATATAAAATGTGCAAACTTCTTAAGATTCAAGTCATGTTAAAAAGAATGAGAGACTGATTAATTGCAGTAAGAATTGGCATCAATTGATGTACGATATTCGGGATTTCTTTTCCTGTTAAATATATGTGATCTGCTTTAAGCATATTTTCTCTTTATTCTGTATAACCTCAAATTGGACTAGTGTTTACGTGTTTTATTTTGTGATATTTATACAGTTTGTGCTGCTTGTAGAAAGTTAAAGCCATGATTTTTAGTTTATTTAAAATATTATTACAATGTATGCCACCATTAGGAACATCACAGTCTACAATTTTGTACCTTAAAATGTACGCCACCATTAAGAACATCACAGTGAGTCATGTACCTATAAAGACATAAAAAGATACAAGACTTAAAAAGATTTAAAAAGACATAAATTAATGGCCTATAAAACCCTAATTTTGGGGGTTTTATAAAACCCTAATTTTTATGCTGGTGATGTTTATATACTTAATTAATTTATTTTGGCCATCTATTTTTTAGGAAATAGATGCAGAAAGAGTGGCAAAAGGAGAGATGCCTATCACCGATGATGAATTTTTGAGTATGGCTTACGACCCAACTGGCCCGGCAGTGACTGAATTCCAGGTTTGTTTTACATCAATTCTGTTTTCGCTATTCTGCATTTGTGTGTTCGACATTTATTTGTTCAATTTTACAATGTTTATATCAACTACAAGCCCTATAGAATATTTTCAAAATCTTCATCCTGAGTATCCTGGAACCATTTTTGTTCCATTGTCTGCCTTGTATCGTTTGTGTATATATATCTGTTTTGCATGTCTGTATCTTACCATTCGTGTGATGTGTAACTGCTGGTTGACTTAGGTTTTAGAATTTTTTTATCACTCCTTCAAAACAGTCAACAAATAAAAAAACATGCTTTTTCTGTGCTTCTTGCATATCGCTTAAGCGCTCAAAGCGCAAAAAACCGCGCGCTTTTAATAACACTGGTTATATGGTTGTGTATGTAATTCAGCATGTTTTTGTTTTAATATAGATTTTTATCACTTAAATTTGTTTATATGTCTGAAATTGTGAATTTTTTACTGTTTCAATCTGATTGTTATATGATGATTGAAATCGTTACCTATTATTTGTTAGATATACATAATTTGATAATTTTGGTGCTATGTTTGCTTTAGGATGCTTGTGTATGCATATTTAGCTCCTGAGCTGATATATATCTGAAAATTTAGATTTGGCAAATACTAACTAATTAATATATTGCATGTGGCAGGAGAAAATTAAAATGTTGCGATCTTCTTAGCCTGAATTAACACTTGAGTTACCATCTGATTGTGATGATGGAGGCTAGACCCCCGAATAAGGGGAAGCTCCTTCTTCATCCCCAAGAAACAGTGGGAGAGCTTATCGGAGCCCAGGAAGCAACACAATGGGTGAAACAAAAGATGGAAAAGTCTCGTGCTCCAGCAGTCAATGTTCCTGATGACATTTATATGATGATGTCAATGATCTTAGATGAGGTGCGGCAGCTTGTCATTTCCCTCCATCCGCATGAGGTGAAACGTTCCGTTTTGGATGAGGAAATCCGTAACCTAGCTGTTGCCGCATATCCGGATCGGAGTCAGCAGTCGTTGCAAGTTCATTATATACGGACAGCAAATGGTTTGCTTCAACAGGTCTTGAAGGATACCAATAAGTTCATTGTTGAGGTATGATTATTTTATTCGCATTATAATGTTGCATGTTTTCTGTACAAAATTGTGTCATTGTCAAAATTAATGTACAAAATTACTTATATTAGGAGACTCAGTTGGACAAGGTTGTGGAGGTGGACAAGACTGTGAACGATGAAGATGAAGATGAAGATCTAGACGCACACAACTATCCCTTGCTTTAAGTACTTGTTAATTATGAACTGAACTAGAAATTTAGCGTGTGTTGAATTTCAGTCTTTTGTAGAAATTTCTTTTGTAGAAATTTCAGTCTTTTGAGTGTAACTAAGTATTGGTAACTTTTTTTAATTTAAATATGATTGTTTTTCTTAATTTGTATGTTTTTACTTGTATTGGGTTCTTTTTGGTGTGTTGGTATGAAGGATTTAGCGTATGTTGAATTCATTGTGCTCCAAAACAGGTGGTAAAACTGACTATAGAACAGGTGCAATAAAAGTTTTTGACTGTTAAATTCGACCATAACAGGTCGAATTTATCTGACCATTACTGAGGTTCTGGGCTATAAACACGACAATATTCGGTCAAATCTGTAAATGACTTTTTTGGCCGAAATTAAAGTTTGACGTAAAACGGTCGAATTTAAATTTCAACCACAATCAGTCGAAGTCGAATTTAATATTCAACCACAAAAGGTCGAATTTATTAGTCGACTGTAAAGGGTTGAATTTAACTTTCAACCATAAACGGTCGAATTTAACTTTCAACCATAAACGGTCGAATTTAAGTTTCAACCGTAAACGGTCGAATTTATGGTTTTGGACGGAATTTTCAAATAATTTGAAAATTTTAAGTGAAAATTTGGGAGTTACTAAATTCGATCGCGTTAAGTCGAATTTGTTCGGTCGAATTTATTCGGTCGAATTTCACTATTTATTCGGTCGAATTTAGTGAAATTCGACCGAATTGCTAAATTTGACTCGCGTACATATGACCAGCAGCATTTCGGTCGAATTTAGTTAAATTCGACCAAATTCGATCGAATTTAACTTAATTCGACCGAAAACTTGCGGTCATATTTACCCGAATTTCTTGTAGTACATGTACTCATATAAAATTTAAAGTTTAGTTCCATAAATTTTTTCAGATAGTAATCAGTTCAACACGTCATGTTTTATGCACAGTGCGGGATATAAAATTAGCTACTAAAGATATGCCTCACATAATCGATAAATATTTTACTAGATATGATATCTTACTCAATATTTTATATAGATACGTAAAATATGTAAGTATATTTAAAATATATTAGCCTATAATTCGTGTGAGTGCTTGTAAATTTTTTAGATCATATTTTATTATTAAAATTTTAAGTTGTATATATATTTTTATTATTAAATACTTTTTTAATTTTATAAATCTCATATATATAAATATTATCATAATTATTTATTTTGAATTGTTACTTTAATATATATATATATATATATATATATATATATATATTACATAAATATAATTTTTTTAAAACTTTTGTTTAATAGAAAAAGTGAAATTTATTTAATCATGTAGACCTTTTTTTTTATTTTTATACAAAATTTTCTATATTATAAGTGTTTTCCAGATTTTATGTAATTTTTACTATATAACTTATTACTTGTGTGATGCACAGATGTTTTTTTAAATATTGTTTGTTTTATTACCCATATTTTCAGATATATTTTTTAATTAGTAGGAAAATAAATTATAAAAGATAATAAAATATTATAATACATATTTGATAGTATTTTTAATGATAGTTTTTAATTAATAATTGTTATTGACAGGAATTGAATCTTAAACTCGTTAGAGTAGCTTATAAAATAATATATGTGTTTAATGGAGATATGTTGTTGGTGGGATTCGAACTTAGAAACTATAAGAGTATTTTAAATATTAGAAAAAAATATTCTTTTAGTATTAGATTCAACGGTTCTCATTTATTTATCTTAAAATCTAACGGATGTTATTAAGTGTATCTAAAAAAATGTACCAAATATATCCTAGTTTGCTTATAATGTTACTAGCTTATTACCCGTGCAACGCACGTCTCCTTTTTTAATATCTATAGTTATACTAATATTTTTAATATTCATATGTTATTAATTTACATATCAAATTGTTGTTAAAAAATTGATATATATAAGATTTTACACTTTTAATTTAATATTTGTGTTTTATCTTGAATTCTTAAATTTTGATTTGAACGATATTATAGCCCACATGAAAGTAAAAAAATAATCTTTAATTTAGTGATGATTTAATAATTATTTTCCAATTAGAACTACGCACAAACAAAATAGAGTAGAAATTGACGATTTTTTACGTTGAAAATTATATTCAATTTATGAAATCTACTTATAATTCATTTTGATTTTCAAAACACGATTCTTTAAAATTATTTAAAGATAGTTACACTAACAACCAAATGCAATTTTAATAATAAGTGGAAGAGGGATTTTTTCCAAAATTTTGGTAATCGGTAGTCTTCCTCAGTATGACAAAATAAATAAGAACCGTTAGATCCTAAAATAAATAGATAAAAATCGTTGGATCTAGTACAAAAAAATATTTTGTATTTTAATATGTAAACTAAAAAGTGTATGTATATTGAAATATGAAAAAGTGTATGTCAATGATTTGAATCATATATAATTAGATTTTTTGAATTGAATTGGATTATCAATGTAGATCTTCTACATTGAATAAGATTAAAGCAAAAAATCGTTATTATATTTCTCTTGAAATTTGAGTGTTTCCATTTGGATAATAATTATTAAAGCATCACTAAACTAAAGATAATTTTTTGACTTTCGCGTGAGCTATAAAATCATCTAAATTTGATTTCTAGATCTTAGAGCCCAAATAATAAATATGAATTTTCTTTATTATTAATAAATAAACAAAATTCAATTTTTATACAACTTTTTTAATTATATCCTTTTTAGATTATAATTTTTTTTTTAAGATTATAATATTGTTTTAAAAAAATCAATTCTAATACAACCTTTTTAAAATTATATTCTTTTTAGATTAGAATTTTATTTTTAATATGATATAATTTTGATCGTCTATTTTTAAAAATATTAGATTCGATGATTGAGATTATTTTAGCGATATAGTGATCAAACCAAATTTATGGATAAATCCGGTCTTATACTTATATTATATAAGAATATAATATTTTAGATATTATTTTATTATATGTAGTGGTCGATATAATGAACTATCACCAAATAATAATCAATAAATTGGATACGCTCCTAAAATCTTTCTATTAAATCTAAAATACTAGGTAATTTTTATTTTTTTGTTAAGTTTGGGGTGAGGTTCGAACCCATCAACGCTTTGGCCCCTACCACTGGAGCAGCTCTCACGCTCATATTTATTTCTTTTTAACACACCTAATACACTTATCCCATCATAAATTAAAAAAATAGCTCATATTTATTTCTTTTTAACACACCTAATACACTTATCCCATCATAAATTAAAAAAATAACACATAAGTGAAAATAGAAAAGTATGACATCTCTTTGACAATTTCACAATCAATTTTTTTTTTACCAAAATGGTTTTATGAAGACAAATCACTCAACAAAACATTTTTAACACAGCTGGACAGACCCCAAACTGGCAATATAATTTAGGTGAAAAACAAATAAACGAGCTAAACAAATAGCCGTTTTGTTTTCAGATCGCTTAATTTTAAGCAAAAGTAAACTCTTTTTCTTTTTTTTTTTTGTTTTGCTAAATAACTCTTATTCTTTTTCCACATTAAGAACAAAGAAATGAGATGATAGTGGAATATAAATTGTAGTTGAAGAATAAAAATGGAGCTTGTTATGCAGAAACTGGAGAATAAAGATAGAGAATTAAGTGACACATCATGCATTACACTACATCCATAACTGATTATAAATTTTTTTTTTTTTTGAAATTATGGTGTGTTAATTAAGTGACACATCATGCATTACACTAATCCGTCACTGATGCTATAAATTTCAAAATATAGTCACTTTGTTATTTGCAAATAACATGATATCATGAACTTGACATCTATGAATATATTTGATAAATTTTACTTCATAGAAGAGTATGTAATATGATATGTGATCATTTGGAAAGAAATTTA
The DNA here is from genome assembly GCA_036435485.1 of Saposhnikovia divaricata. Taxonomy (NCBI): domain Eukaryota; kingdom Viridiplantae; phylum Streptophyta; class Magnoliopsida; order Apiales; family Apiaceae; genus Saposhnikovia; species Saposhnikovia divaricata. The sequence goes on from CM071596.1 coordinate 92,048,623, forward strand.
AGAAAACTTTTGAGTTTTCTAAACTTTTCTCTATAATTTGCCCAATTACGTTAGCGATTGTTTTTGAGCAACAAGAGCTAGATATTTCATTCCTAATATAGATCGTTGTCAAGGTAAAAAAATAAGGGAAATCATCTACCTGATGATGATTTGATTAAACATTATCGTTTTGCGTACGTGTTCAACCAAGTTGTTGAATAATTCGTCCTTTCTTTTACTAACTACTGTACTCGAAAATGTATTTGATTAAAATACTAAAAAAAAGTTTATAAAATGTCGAAGCATCACTCTCATATCATATCGAATCGTATTTAAGATGATATCAATTGCCTCTTTATTTCATGTGTCAAGCGTCAATCTGATACCAATAATGTGCATCCATTCATATAATTGAAGTACTTCTCTTCTTATTGTACCATTTACTCGATTTTAAGTCATGCATGAATTTATTATGATCATATATTTATTTGTTTTTAATTTGCATCTTGGATGTCAGCATGATAGCATTGACTGGTGTTAATGGAGTAATTTGGTGAAAACAAATTCAAGGAAGGTTACTGGAATTGGAATTGTGGTGGTGGTTGATGACGATTAGCGATGTAGGACTTTAAGATTAGGGTTTATGATTTGGGAATGACTGAGATTGTATGTAATGTCTCATATTTTTATTATCATTTATTATTTTCCTAATAAAATTTATGATGTTCTATTTTTATTTTTTTTTGATAAAATTTATGATGTTCTATTTAATATGTAATGATGCGATAATTACTTTTGTTATTTATTATTGTACTTGTATTTATTTAAATGTGTACAAAGTGTAAAATTTGGTGTTTGGTTATGAAGGGATTTTTGAAAAATAAGATTTGTATTGTCAATTTAGGATTAGTATTCATTTAGGTAATCAAGTAGAAGTAGGATACACACATCCTATATATAATTATCTATATTGCCGCAGCCTCTAAACACAGCACACATCTATCAGCTATCAAAAGGTATGCCCTTTAAACCATATGTGTAACTTTTCTCTGTGCAAGTTGTATTCTTTTGACAAGTACATGATTACGAGTCTTGTACCAAGTACCACGGGATGTTCTAAGTTATTTTGATTTAAATAATCAGTGAACCATATCCATGTATTATTATCATAATTATTATTTTGGTTAGTTTAATTTATAGAATATGTTACATAAATAATTTACATGTGTGGGTATTATTTTACATTACCAGTTAGTAGAATTTTGGTTGATGTAATGTTAATCAGGCAGTAAAGTTTTCAATATTTTGTCACAAACATGTAATGTTCAGTTATACTTTAATTTATTAAGCTATGTAAATGAGTTTATTTATGTACTTTGATAGAGTATAAATAAATGTGTTATATATCTTAACTTAAATTTTCTAATTACATTACTATTCTTAAAGATGTTTCTTATTTGTAATTAATAATTTTCTTCTCTAGAATATAGGTAGTTACGTGTTTAATGATAATTAATTTTATTAATTGAGATTTTATGATTTAGGTGAAAATGCATGCAGATTGTTAGGCTCGTTTCATGATTTATTATTATACACATGCTTACTTATATGATTGTGACTTGTATTTGTGATAATTAACCCGAATTACATGCAAAAATGCTCACTGACTATTGTATCATAATAATGTCATTGTTTATTAGTAATTATTATGCAAGTCTGTACACAAATCTTCGGATACATGTTTTAAGTTACTGATTTCTTTACCACTGGACTCATGTAATGTTAATTTCTGTTAAATATTATATAGGATCGACTCGTGTTGTTTATTTGAGTGGTTAACGCTATTAAGGTAAGTTAACTTTCCGTACTTTCCAAAATTTTTTTAAATATTTTTCATATTTGAATTGTTTTTAAAATGTTTTATATTTATAATATTTTTATTACGAAAATTTGGATCAAGTATGAATTTTTAGATATAAGAATTCCCAGCTAGCTATGACTTATGAACCCGTTAGTAATTGCGTATAGTTCCGGAACTAGCCTATGATACCTTACTAGGGCGTGCTTTTATGATGCCTTAGAGAGTGCACACTTTATGATAACTTAGTAAGGGGCGCATTATTGACACCTATGAACCTATGATACTGTGTCACCATGTATTTGTGACCTTAGCAAACTATGGAATTTATTATACATTTTTGAGTTTTGATTCTGAAACTGTGATTTACGAAGTATGAAATTGTGAACTTTGATTTATATAAATTTGTAAAATATTTTGTGAAACTTACTTGATCCACTGGTTAGTTCGATTTGTTTTCTTGCTGGGCTGTGTAGTTCATTATTTGTGAATTTTCAGGTACTAGCGCTGGTATCGTAATTGGATTGGATTAGAGTGAAATTTATGCCCCTAAATAATGTTCTAGTTTTTAGCTGTTTAGATTTGAGGAGCTGCGTCTCTATGGATTTTGGTTTTACATTGGATTATTTTATGTAGTACCATTTCTGGATTTTAGAATATTTTTACGATATCTGGGATTTTGTTTTATGATTTTATTAAATTCGAATTTTGTTCGATAATTTGATTGAATAATAACAGTCCGAAAAGTCGGGCTGTTACATTGTATGTGAGATGTAATCGCAATTAAGATCGAATATCGAATTCTCTCTTTTTCGCAAGGGTTGCATCGTGCCATACAATGTTCCTACGTACCCTATTTATAGGGATCAAGCCAAACGTAGTTCTTGGGGAGCAAGTAACCGAAATGGGCTAGGCTTCCTTGTTTATAGAGCCCATAGGACTGGGGCTACCGCCTTTAGCATAATCGTCATGAGCCTTGAAACCCGGCTATTTTCTCGGAGCGTGGTGGTTAAGTCATTGATCCGAAATTATCGAGGTCAATGTCTACCTTGAACCACAGAGAAAGAATCGCCAGTCAAAGGGCTAGCCCTGAGATTGCCAAGGGGCGACGCCCTTCGACCTCCCTAGCAAGACGATGCCCGCTAGCCTGGATGAGGCCTGGTCCTCTTCCATAGCTAAGATAGTAGATGACTTAGGTCATAGTTCAATGCTTTCAAGTGTCCTCCATATAATTATATTTGGGAGATTCCTCATTCCAGAGTTTCAGGGGCCGAGGTTCCCTAGTTAGGGCGAGATTTCCTAACGGTGTGTTGATTAATGATTTTAGCAAGAAGGCGACGCTCCTTACCGGTGGGCGATGCGTCCTGGAAATGGGCAGCTGCACGTAAATTTGGGCCAAGCCTAATGAGTGTATCCTTTCTTGCAGATAAAACCTATGAGTCGGGTCATTCTTCTTTGGTCTATTAGAGGGCGACGCCTCTACAACGGGCAAGGCTAATTTTGGACGTAATAACTACCTCCCAGTTTCTTGCAATAATTATTTATAAAAGAAACTTTATTCAACTCAAAAATTATTTTATGTTGTGGGCGAGTCCTATCTTCAAATCCCTGCAAAAATAAAAAGTTTCTGCTGAAAATTGAAATGTCACGCCTCGATTTTTGTATCAACATCCAATTAGCGTTTTCCACATATCTTGTGCCAACTGTCTTTTTTGTCTCTATATAAATCACCAAGATTTTCCTTTATTCTCACTTCCTTACCAAAATCTTCACGAAGTGCTGTAAAATTTCCTTTTCATAGCGGGCGAGATTCCAAAATTTGCGTGCAAAACATCCTTTCCACAGGCGAGTTTAGCAACTTTGTTGGCGATTTCTTCTTTTCCTAATGTACCGCCCTCTTTTATCTGTTTTACCATTTTATGGTCGAATGTATAACTGCTAGAATAAGAATAGCTTTTTAGGGTAGATGACGACATTCCTTTGCGTTCTTGTGATGTTGATCTTGAGTGTGAAGACGACATCACAGAGGCAGAGAAAGCGAAATATAGATTTAAGCATGGGGTTATCTCATGTGCTGGCCTAGCCTCCATAATTTCATCTGAAGAGATCATGTTTCTTCACTACATCATATATGGTCTTTACCAACACTCGAAAATGATGTTGGCACGAGAAATGTTGCCTTAAATGTCAAAAAAATAATTAAAACGGATGTATGCTAACATCATAGTCGAATGTTACCGTTCATGTTGCCTTCGATGCAATTTTTCCCACAATGCCAACACTTATATGGGTGTTGCCTTATACGCCCGAAAAATGTTAAAAAAGTGGGGGGAAAAAGCCCGCTTGCTGAAAAATAAAATCCCGCTCAAAATAAAATACACTTTCTAAGCCCGCTTGCTCTAAAACTCACAAAACACTCTCTCTCTATCTCTCTCTCAAAACTCTCCGGTCGAAGCTCTTGCCCTTTCACTCTGGTTTCCTTTCCCAAAACTCTCTAGTTGAAGCTCTTGCTCTTTTACTCCGGTTTTTCTCTCTCAAAACTCTCCGGTTTAAACTCCGATTTGAAGCACATCTCCGGTTTTTCTCTCTAGTCGTATGTTTGTTTCTCCGTCTAATTAGTTCATCTAATTACCTCGATTCGTAGTTTATAGTTTACAAATCCTAGTTTTTAGGGGTTTTTTATTTTGTTAATTTTGGGGGTTTACAAACCCTAGTTTTTGGGGATTTTTTCTAATTGGGACTTTTTTGGGGGTTTGTTGATTCTGTTGATGTATTTTGGTTTGCTTACAAAAGTGTTGTATGAGGTAGAAGACAGAGTTGGGATTTTGACGGAAAATTGCGGTTTTTTTGGTCTGTAAATAAGCAAAATTGTGGGTAGTTCTGTGTTTTTTTTAATTTTCTGAATTGCATAGTATTTTTTTGTTTGAAACTGCGTGTCGGTGAGTACTTCCTTTTTCAAGTTGATATAGGTATTGACTTTGTAAGTAAATCTGCCAGGTTATCACATGAGCGAACTTGTCGTACATCAATGTCGCTTTTTTCTTCTAGCTCATGAGTGTAGAAGAATTTTTGCAAGATATGTTTTGTTCGATCCCCTTTGATATAGCCTTCCTTTAATTGTTTAATGCAAGCTGAGTTTTCTTCGAACATAACTGTAGGATTGTCTGAAATACTTGATAAGCCACATGATTCTCGAATATGTTGAATGATAGATCGTAACAAAATGCATTCTCTGCTTGCTTCATGGATTGCAAGTAAGTCTGCATGGTTAGATGAAGTTGCCGCCATAGTCTATTTTGTAGACTTCCAAGAAATAGTAGTTCCACAATATGTGAATAGAAAACCTTTTTGAGATCATCCAAAATGAGGGTCAGACATATACCCAGCATCCGCATATCCAACCAATTGCGATTTTGAATTATTTTGGAAGAATAGCCCAAGATCAATTGTTCCTCGGAGATATCTGAATATATGTTTGATCCCATCACAATGCCTTTTAGTTGGATCAGAACTGAATCTCGCCAACAGGTTCACAGTAAATGCAATATCAGGTTATATGTTATTTGCAAGATACATAAGAGCTCCAATTTCACTAAGATATTGAACTTCAGGCCCAAGTGCACCTTCATCTTCATTTCTAGTGCAGAATGGATCTTTATTAAGTTCTAGTGATCGAACCACCATTAGCGTAGTTAGTGGATGAGCTTTGTCCATGTAGAACCGATCAAGAACCTTTTTTGCATAGGTTGATTGATGAATAAATATGCCTGAAGATAAGTGCTCCACCTGTATACCTAAACAAAATCTTGTCTTTCCAAGATCTTTCATTTCAAACTAATTTTTTAAATAGTTAGCAGCATTAGTAATGTCTTTAGAAGTACCTACAATATTCAAATCATCCACATATACAACAATAATAACAAAACCAGATTGTGACCTTTTGATAAACACATATGGACATACTTGATTATTAATATACACATCATACTATAAATATTCACTAAACCTCTTATACCGCATACGACCAGATTGTTTCAAGCCATATAATGATCGTTGTAGTTTAACTGAGTATAAATGTCGAGGCTTAGTTTCCTCTAACTTTAACCCTTCAGGGATTTTCATATAAATATCACTATCAAGTGATCCATAAAGGTAGGCTGTCACGATGTCCATTAGACGTGTTTCTAATCTTTCCATACAAGTCATACCCATTAGAAAACGAAAAGTGACACCATCCATTACAGGATAGTAGGTTTCCTGGTAATCAAATCCATGCCTTTGAGAGAATTCCTGGGCTACTAGTCGAGCCTTATACCTTACACTTTCATTTCTTTCATTTCATTTTCATATAAATACCCATCTATTCCCAATGGGAACCACACCAGCTGGTGTTCGGACTGCAGGTCCATATACATTTCTCTTGCGCAAGGATTGCAATTCTTCCTGGATTATAATTTTCCATTTTGGCCAATAATCTCTTTCTCGACATTCTTCCACACTTTGTGGTTTAGGATCGGAGTTCATAATAATAACACATGCCATGGAAAAAGCATATACATCATCAACCTCAATACTCCCATGATCAAATAATTTCTCATTATATATATAACTCATTGAGATCTCATAATTTTCAGGTACCTTTGCTTATATGGAAGCGTGTGCCACTTCAGGGGCAATATCCTCTTCTTGAGGTAATACCACTTCGAGTGGTTTTGTCACATCCACTTTAGGGGCTTTAACCTCTTCAGGAGGTGATACCACTTCTGGGGTGTTTGATATAGTCACTTCAGGAACATTTGCCACTTCTAGGGCAGGTCCATTCAATTTTCGTTTCCGTGGTACAACATCTTTTTGCACCAACAGGTCTACCACGCTTCTAGCGTGGTTTTGAATTACCAATCAATTCTTCAGGAATTGATTTATGAACAGGGATTTCAACCTTGGCCAGAGCGTTAACAACGGGCATATGCAATTTTATAATAAGTCTAGAATCATTAAAAGCATCCGGCATTTGATTAGCAATATTTTGCATATGAATGATTCTTAAAACCTCAGATTCACATTGTTTAGTACGTGGATCAATAGAATTTAATCCTGATGCATTCCATGATAGTTTAGAATTTAATTTATACAAAACATTATCTCCCACTAATGGAGGGAATACAGACTCCTCAAAATGACAGTCAGGATAACAAGCAGTAAACACATCACCAGTTAACGGTTCAAGATATCTTATGATAGATGGTGAGTCATAACCAACATATATGCCCACTCTTCTTTGTGGACCATTTTGGATCTATGTGGGGTGCAATGGGAACATATACGGCACAACCAAAAATCTTAAGGTGAGAAATATCATGAACTTGGCCAAGAACTAGCTCATGGGGAGATTGTTTGTGGTAAGCAGATGGTCTTATCTTAATTATGTTTGATGCATGAAGTATTGCATAACCCCAAATAGATGTAGGCAATTTGGCTCTTAAAAGTAAGGGACGTGCAATGAGTTGAAATCTTTTAATTAGAGATTCTGCTAAGACATTTTATGTATGATCTCTACTGACATACAATAATCATTGAAAGTTGTAAATGTAAATTCAGCAGCATTATCTAGTCGAATTGATTTAATGGGATGGTCATGAAATTGGGCTCGCAATTTGATTATTTGAGCAAGCAATTTGGCAAAGATTGTATTTCGTGTAGAGAGTAGACAGAAATGAGACCATCTAGTTGATGCATCAATTAGAACCATAAAATATATGAATGGACCGTATGACAGATGAATAGGACCACAAATGTCACCTTGGATTCTTTCTAAGAAATTTGGAGACTCGGTTTGAAGTTTAAATGGAGATGGTCGAACAATTAGTTTTCCTAAATAACATGTTGAACAAGGAAGTTCATTTTGTGGTATGACCTTCTAATCTTTAAGTGGATGCCCAACAGAATTTTCTATAATACGACGCATCATAGATACTCCTGGATGACCAAGTCTTTCATGCCAAAGGGTGAGTGATTTTGGGTTTATGATTTTCGGAATGGTGATACTATGAGACTCAATGACTCTAATTTGGGTAGCATATAATCCAGAAGATATTGACTGTAATTTTTCTAAGATTTTCTTTTGACCAGAAAAGTTTGAAGTGATAAGGAGATATTATTTTCCATTCTCACTAGTAGTTTCTACGTGGAAATCATTAAGACGAATGTCATTAAAACTCAAAAGATTTCTAGTGGATTTACTAGAATATATAGCATTATATACGTGAATTTGTGTCTCATTTGGTAGGATAAAACTGGCTTTCCCAAAACCCTCTATTATATTTGATGTTCCCGAAATGGTCCAGACATGTGAGTTGGTCTTAGCCAACTGTGAGAAATATTTCTGATTTTGTAGAATTGTGTGAGTGGTGGCGCAATCAGCAATGCATATATCTCCCATATTTTATACTGTCCACATATATAAGTAAACAACAATTTTATTAGAGCAAACCAAGTACATAAAGTAAGAACATAAAACAAGTACATGAAAACATGAAATCAAAACAAACATATAAGGAACATAAATTCAAAGAGATACATATGAAAACTAGTCATCTAAGCCGCAGTAAATATTAGCATCATTATTTAGTTCATTTGGAGTCATATTGATTGGTTCATCGTTAAATCTAGCCAAATTTGTTTCCAATTTTTGTTCATTCTGCTTTTTAGATGACTCGTAAAGTTCTACAAGATGTCTAGGTGTGTGACAATTACGAGTCCAACGCCCATGAGCACCACATCTAAAACATATATCTCTAGTATCTCCTTCCTGTGGTGCATTCCTTTTATTTGACACCTCCTTTTGCCACTTCTGGTGGCTAGAGTTGTTGTAGCCATCACGCTGCCACTTCAGGTGGCCAGAGTGATTTCAAAACTGACCACGAAAATTTCCACGTCCATGGTTTCGTCCATAACCTCGTCTTCCTCTATGCCTTTTCCCACGCTCATTCTTCTGGAATGACGTGTTATGTACTTCGGGTAACTGGGCAGAGCCTGTGGGACGTATCTGATGATTTTTCAACAACAACTCGTTATTTTTCTCAGTTACAAGAAGGATAGATATCATCTCACTATATTTCTGGAAATTGCGTTCTCTGTATTGTTGTGCCAAGATCATAGTGTTGGGGTGGAAGGACGAAAGGGTCTTTTCAATCATCTCAGCATCAATAACTTTCTCACCACACAGGATTAGCTTTGAGCTTATTTTGAACAAGGTAGAATTATATTCAGCAACAGATTTAAAATCTTGTAATCTTAAATTGATCCAATCATAACGAGCATGTGGCAGATGGACAAGTTTTTGGTGGTCAAACCTATATTTGAGATTGGTCCATAGAGTGAGTGGATTTTTGACTGTGAGGTATTCAGATTTTAAGTTTTCATGAATGTAGTACCTGAGAAAAATGATAGCTTTGGCATTTCATTCAACGGTTGGGTTTTCCTGATTCTATAGTATCTTTTAACCCATTAGCACTAAGGTGTAACTCCGCATCGAGTACCCAAGATAAATAATTATCCCCTGATACATCCAAGGCAACAAACTCTAATTTCGCAGGATTGACCATTTTGATAAAGATTTGAACATGATATACTATAGCACATCAAGATTTAGATTTAAATAATTAACAAACAATGATACATATAGATTAATAATTCAAGAGTAAAGTGCATTTTGTGTACCTGTAGTTTGGCCTAGACATCACTTGCAATACCGAACTTTAAAATCGTGCATCTACAATACTGAACAAGCTATTTACTTGCACGTTGTGTACTGCCGTCAGCCTGACACTAACTCCGTTAATTTAACAGGGGTAAAATGTATTTTCCCCTCCTATTCACAGATAAACACATTTTTAAAGACAAAACACACTGGGCTGTTGTGGGGTGGAGAAAATGGCGCGGTGGAGGGGTAGAGGCACGGTGAAGGTCTGGCTGTGGTGACGCGGTGGTGATGAAGGGGTGAACGGAGGAGAGTTGTAAAAGGCAGGTGGTTTTAGAGGAGAAAATGTGGAGGCCAGGTGAAGGAAAATGGGGCGGTGGAGTGGTGGTTGTAGAAGGAGAGGAAATAAAAATGGAAAGTCAGAATAGGATGGGAAAATACATTTTTACCCCTGTTAAATTAACGGAGTTAGTGCCAGGCTGACGGCAGTACACAACGTGCAAGGAAATAGCTTGTTCAGTATTGCAGATGCTCGATTTTAAAGTTCAGTATTGCAAATGGTGTCCAGGCCAAACTACAGGCACACAAAGTGCACTTTACTCATAATTCAATTCAAAAGTTACGACGGCATAGCCGACCACAAAAACTTTTGAATACTACTTAACGGCAGAGCCATCTTTATAGTAGTAGTATTTGACGGCATGGCCATCTATATAGTACTTGAATAACAATAAAAACATGTAAATAACAATAATTTTAGCATTCAAAATAAAATGATAAAATTTAAAACATACCTTTTTTGTTGAATAGTTTCAACTGGCAGAGACTCGTGCTGATAACGTGTTGTAAATCTTGAGTTTTCAATCTTCGACTAAATAAATAATGATATAACTAAAAAGAATTTCGTTATCTTAGTATAAGAATCGTATGTAGAGAGAATAAAAGTTGTAAAGAGAAAGTTATATGTATATCTCTAAATCTGTTTCACCAACTGGCCTATTTATAGGAGTTGGTTTACAAGTTTTACTAAGTAAATTATTCAATTATTCTTTGATAAGTATTACAAGTCTTCTTAGATAAGATTTGCAAGTTTTCTTAAGAAAGTTTTTTGAGTTTTCTTGAGGAAGTTTTGTGAGTCTTCTTGAGGAAGATTTGACAATCACTTTATATTTATATATTATAACAAAAGCCTATATATTCATGGGTTCGTCATTAAAATGAAAAAGAAAATGGAAGAAGAAACGATGGATTAGGAAGATGGCAAGCCAATGGCCTTGCATGAACTTGCATGGGCTAGTCGGCAGTCAGGGACTCAGGACTCAGGAGTAGTCATGTACATGGCCATGCATAATGGACCAGTAAGATTGAAATGAATGGTTGGTTTTTATGGTTAATAAGAAAACATGGGCTTCACAAGTAATGGGCTATATATACACTATTAGACTGTGATTTTTGAAGAGTTAAACTTAGGAACAGTTCGAACTTCGAAGTGCTGGATTTAAGTATTTTAGTTGTTACACTAGTCCAAACTGCCATACTTTCTACTCGAGTGTCCTTAATTTGTCAAGTTGTGCTTCTCATATTGTGATTGGGCCTTGAGCCTTCTGTTGTGATTGGGTCGGCAGTCCAGAAAGTTGATATTACTAAGTTGTGCCTCCCAAAGGGAGAGAGAACATAAGCTACTGCTAATTAGTATTTATATGTTTAATTTAACTGAAATTTATTTGTTACTAGCGACATTCATTGCTGATCTAAAAAAGATCTTCTCCCGAACGTTCTCTAATAAAATCCCAAGTCTACCCGAAGACTTTTTGGTGGAGTTTTAAATTGTCGTGCGATGCACGGTTTTTTTTAATATTACATGAATTTTTTTCATTATTTTAAATTAATTTTTTTAAAACATTAATTTTGGAGGCTAAAATTTTTATATGAGATGATTTGATAATAATTATATAATGTTATCCGTGATATTTCTAGAAAATAAGGTATTTTAGTTAGAAAATATAGAAAAGATGATAGATTTTAGTAGAAAAAAGGTAATTGGTTAATTGTTAGTAATTATAAAATTATTATTTTATTTTATTAAATAGAATGCCCATGATATGGTTGGAACAAGAGAGGATTTAATTAAAGAAAATTAAAAAGGTAACATATTCTAGGTGAAAATGGTAATTGATTAGTTTATAGTAATTATAATTTAATTACGTTATTTTACTAAATACAACTGCTTTTAATGTTTTATAAAAAGGAGAAATTAATGTTGTCCAATAGGAATTTTAGTTGGAAAATATAGAAAAGATGATATGTTTTAGTTGAAAAAGGTAATCGGTTAATTATTAATATTATAATATTATTAGTGCAATGTATTAAATAGGACCGCCCGGAAGCAAGTTGAGGTAGCTCACATAGTTGAGCTTACCTCTAGTGGACCCGGAGGTTCTGGGTTCCATACTCGCTTACCACGAGATTTGTTAATGAACAGATACTTATTGTAAAAGGCTATAAGCCAAAATATTCAAAAAAAAAAAAAATATGACCGCCCGTGATATAATTGAAAAAAGAGAGATTTTAGTCAGAGAAAATAGAATGGTAATGTGAAAAATAAAAAGGTGACATGATTTATGTGAAAAAAGGTAATTGATTAGTTTATAGTAATTATAATTTAATTATGTTATTTTACTAAATAAAATAGCTTATAGTGTTTTTAGAAAATGAGAAATTATTGTTGCTCGTATATTTTCTTGGAAAAAAGAAAACTTAATTAGAAAAAATTGAAAAGATGATATGTTTTAGCTGAAAAGGTAATTGGTTAATTATTAATATTATAAAATTATTATTTTATTTTTATTAAATAGACACGTCTGTGATATAATTGAAAAAATAAAGGTTTTAATAAGAGAAAATAAAAAAGGTAACGTGTTTTGGCTAAAAAGGGTAACTGCCCATGATATAATTGGAAAGAGAGATTTTAGTTAAAGAAAAAAGAAAAAACAACTTGTTTTGGATGAAAAAGGTAATTGATTAGTTAATAATAATTATAATATATTTATGTTATTTAACTAAACAAAATTGCTTGTGGTATTTTTAAAAAAGGTTCCCACGATTTAAAAAAAAATGATAAATTTTAGTTAGATAAAATGTAAAAGATATTATATTTTACCTGAAAATGAAAATATTGTATTTTACTTGATAAAGGAAATTATTTAGTTATTGAAAAATAGAAAAAGTAATATGTTTACCCTAAAAATTAATTAGTTAGTAGGATGGATTTTATTTGTAAGTGAGTAAGGGTAAATAAGTAAAATCAACAGGTACCGTACCGATCGACCAACCAACCAAACAACCAAACTTTTAATATTTCGGTTTTTATATAATAGTATAGATATTATATTTTTATTAAATTGTTTATGTTATGTTTTAACACATGTTGAATAACGAAATGGATATTATAAAAATACGTTTATTCAATTATTTATTTTTATAAAGATACGATTTTATATGAAATATAAACGCATCAGTTATAAAATTAAGGTGGGTGGATGAGTATTCTAACATTATATTTTCATAGAATTTAAACGTCTTTTAAAAAAATGATTTGTTTTGTTTATCAAAATATAACATTTTTGTCCAGAGAGCACAAGAAACAATTTTTATACCGGATCTCCGATTACTCGGGACCGATGTTGATTAAAAAGAACGGGGTATAAATGCTAAATGTAGTAAAAATTTACTCAATACAGTAATTACTTCTATAACCTTGTATGTATTAAATGTTCAGTGTCTTGTAAATTGAAGTAGACTCCCTTGTATTAAATGCATTGATGCCGGTTACTTAACCCTTTATTTTTCCTCGGTTAAACTCGTATGCTCAAATTTTTACATATCTCATCACTTTGAACTTGTATTTTGTTCTTAAATTAAAAATAATTTATTAGTAATTAGATATATTTTGTTATTAAAAATGTAATTTAATTTTTAACTTTTATCTATTTTAATTTGATATAAAATAACATTCACACACATTAAAATAAATGAAATTTTAAAATTCTTCTCGCATATTTACTTAATTAAATATTAAAATCAACAAATATGAAATATTTTAAAATAATTTTTGATAAACAAAGGAGGTATTTTAGCTATATGATTAAATATTTTACATATTAATTTTGCTTAAAATAGATATTTTATTACGCAATTATTAAATATTAAAATTTAATATTTTTGTGTGAATATTTTTACCCCTAATTTGAGTGAAAATTATTAGTGCCTTTGTGGTAGAAAATTATGAATGACTTTTTAACAAGTATGATTTGCTACCTATCCAACCAAAATATTAATTTTCTTTTTAGATTATAATTTACTTTTTAAAATTCAATTCTAATGAAATCTTTTCTAATTATATCGTTCTTAGATTATAATTTTTCTTTAATGTAATCTAATCTTGATCGTCTATTTTTAATCCAACGGATCATATGATTTTGATATTTATAGTGACCAGACCAAAAATTTGGATAAGATCCCTCTTATGCTTATTATATATATGGATATAATTTGTCACAAAATTGTTATTTACATTCAATTTTTATGGTAAATTAAGTATTAATTATGTTAATTATTAAGGATGATGAAAATATATAATAAATTTTATAAGTTATATTATTAAATGAATATATTTTTTTAACCAACTACCGATTTTATTTATTTATTGAGATTCTAGTGTATTTTAAATGTAAATTATATAAATTTCAAAAAATGAGAAGTAAAATTTAAAATAATTTATTTATATTTATACAATAAAAGTTCATGGAAATAAAAAAATTGTGAAGGGAAATAATTGTACACGAAAATCACTACAAAACTTGATGATTACATTTAATATGCTGATTTGCACGTAAAGTAAGAAAGGGTCAAAACGGTAATCTCTCATTACTGTATGAAGTAAAATTTTACTGCATTTAGCAATTATGATACTTATTTTCTTGAAAGTGTCTCTCAATTAATGTGATGATTGTATTTGTATTATTTTGTACAAATAATAGAGTAGCTTTATCTACATGTCACCTTCCATCGACCTTTTTTTATCAAACTTGATTGAAGCCTAACTATTTTTTTTTCTATAAATAATGTGTATAATCATATAAATCTCACTCAAAATGCATAATTTGAAGAATTAATGCCGGCGGTTTAGATATTTCCGCCGAGTAACGACAATTAGTGAACACCAAAGCAACTTTGTGCGGATGTGTTTGTTTTGCATCTGATGTATTAACTATTATGGACCGGCCGGCATACTTAATTAACATATTTTATTTCATTAAGACTTAAGAATGATATAACATATCCCAAAAAAATGTCGAAAATGTTTTCAAATATTAAATGATATCATTTTATTTGTTAAATTTGTATTAATGCATGTAAAATCCATTTTATTCATGAAAAAATAATTATTTATCTAATTACAACTCAACATTTGAAAATATTTTCGGAAACTCTAGTATCCCTCTTTTTATTAATCCCTCTATATGTTCTGTCATACTTGGTGAACATTTATTTGTCTACATAAAATGTACACCTATTTATTTTGTGAATTCAAGAGAACATTCGAAGGTTCTTTTTTTACTATGCAGTCGGATTTGTTAGTCAAACTGATTTTACATTTGCCAAAATGATTTGTTTTCCTTTATCTACATAATAATGGTTTTAGGGGGTCCTACTATTGACAAAATAGTCTTACGTCTAAAATCATAAAAATCTAAGAATCCCAAATTTTACATTATAGTATGTATTTTTGTATGAAAACTTATAAATATTGAGTAGAAATTTGATAGAATATACTATAATGGCAACAGATATATTAAATTATATAAAAAAGATGAAAGTTAGCTATCCAAATGATTGGATCTAACTATATTCATTAAAGTTGCTTATGCGGAATAAAATTTATCAAAAAAAATGATTAAATATTACATATGTTCAACCATGTCTTAGGTTAAGTGGTTCAATTATGTTATATATAAAAACATATGTTTAGAAACTTGACAACGTGAATTTAATTGACATTTTTGTATCTAAAAATGCAAATCCTGTTATATTTAAATCAAATAATGAGATTATTTTACATATTATATCATCATCTGTTTTAGAGTAAACTTCAAAGTGGTGGCCAGATTTTACACTCATTTTAAAAAAAGTGGCCAGACTTTCAATTTTGCAAAATGGTGGCCAAACTTACATTTTTCCTTTCAAAAAGGTGGCTGCAGACGATTTTCAGCTTTTTGACAAGGGTAAAATGGGAAAAAAATGCTAGAAATCCCAAAAATTGTCCACAAAAATTCCCAAATTAATATGTGTCACCATATGATTGATTATATTCGTAATAATAATAATAATAATGCCCCCATGTATGTACATCAATTCACCGAAAAATCCACAAATATGAGTGGGCAAGATTTAATTAGTCAATTTATGTGCATGCATGGGGGGAATTATTATTATTATTATTACGAATATAACCAATCATATGGTGATACATATTAATTTGGGGATTTTTTGGATAATTTTTGTGATTTTTAGCTTTTTTTTCCCATTTTACCCTTGTCAAAAAGCTGAAAATCGTCTACAGCCTCCTTTTTGAAAGGAAAAAGGTAAGTTTGGCCACCATTTTGCAAAATTGAAATTCTGGCCATTTTTTTGAAAATGAGTGTAAAATCTGACCATCACTTTGAAGTTTACTCTCTGTTTTATTAGCAAATTTTTAGTGTATATTCTGTTTGGGAAAACTATGTGAATTTGATTGCTATTTTTCATCTAAAAATGAAAGACATGTTATATTTATATAAAATATGAAATTATTTTACATATTATGTCGTCATCTGTTTAATTAGTAATTTTAGATGTATATTTTGTTTATTAAAAAAAATTTAGACGGCCCGCATAATTTAAATTCGCCTGGGCCCTGGGATATCTCGATTCCCAACACCGCTTCGGGGATGGTCTACTAAGCCCACATTATAAGAAAAAAACATTTTAATCAGAAATAAATTCATTTGGTCGGAAATAATATGATAATTAACCCATTTTTTCTTCTCTTTTTTCGCCTAACTAGAACTTTTTCGTTAACCTTTCAAGTACTTGTGTGCTTTGTGGTTGATTTAAACTTAATTAACCTGCAAGTAACTACAGCATTCTTACAGGATATGATTGTATTTTCTATCAAAGTTTCAACAAAAGATGCTACCATAGCTTGAAAATGACCCCAATAATTAATTATAATAGGGCTTTTCAAAAGAAATATAATAGGCGTAAACATTAATATTGCCAATCTTTTTATCCTACTTGAAAAGCAGTTTAGCCTGCAAAACTCTAATTAATGGATAGACTGCTATTCACTCCAAAAGGAACTCAATTCTTGCAATATGATATCAATGAGCATGAATGCAATATCAATGGTCATCATCAAGTAGACATGCAGAGCACGAATCAAAGCAGCCTCACATCTACAAGCCGCGGGTCATCAGAGTCTGGAGAACCGAGTGGAGATACCAAATGGGCATCAAAACTTCTCAAGGATTGTGCAAAAGCAATCTCCGATAAGGATTCGAGTAAGATCCATCATCTTTTATGGATGCTAAATGAGCTTGCATCTCCCTATGGAGATTGTGATCAGAAATTAGCTTCGTATTTCCTACAAGCTTTGTTCTGTAAGGCCACTGAATCAGGGCAAAGATGTTACAAAACCTTAATTTCGGTGGCTGAAAAAAGTCATTCTTTCGATTCTGCCAGGAAGTTGATATTAAAGTTTCAGGAGGTAAGTCCTTGGACAACTTTTGGACATGTAGCATCAAATGGAGCTATTTTAGAAGCTTTAGAAGGTGAGAGCAAAGTTCATATAATTGACATAAGTAACACACTTTGCACCCAATGGCCAACTTTGTTGGAAGCCATGGCTACGAGAAACGACGAGACACCGCGTTTGAAGCTCACTGTTGTTGTGACTGAGAACATGGTAAGATCAGTGATGAAAGAGATAGCACAGAGAATGGAGAAATTCGCAAGGCTTATGGGAGTTCCGTTCGAATTCAATGTTGTCACTGGCCTGAATCGTTTAGGAGGGATCACTAAAGAGAGTCTCGGAGTTCAAGAAGATGAAGCTGTGGCCATAAATTGTATGGGGGCACTAAGAAGAGTTGAAGTAGAGGAAAGAGGGGCTGTGATAAAAATGCTTAGCTCGTTAAACCCTCGAGTAGTAACTGTCGTAGAAGAAGAAGCCGATTTCTCTAGCCCAAGAAATGATTTTGTCAAGTGCTTTGACGAGAGCCTTAGATTCTACACATTGTACTTCGAGATGCTAGAAGAGAGCTTCGTACCCACTAGTAACGAAAGATTGATGTTGGAAAGAGAGTCTGCAAGAAGCATGGTTAGGGTTTTGGCATGCGATGAAGATCATCAAAATGGTAGTTTTGGTGGAGATTGCGAAAGAAGGGAGAAAGGGAACCAATGGTCAGAAAGGCTTAAGGAGAACTTTACGCAATTTTCTTTTAGCGATGATTGCATAGACGATGTAAAAGCATTGCTAAAGAGGTACCGAGCTGGATGGTCACTTGTTCAACCACAAGAAAATGACTTAGGACTCTACTTGACATGGAAAGACGAACCTATGGTTTGGGCTTCTGCATGGAAACCCTAATAATTGTTACGACATTTTTTCGGAATCAATGTTACTCTTGCATGGAAAGGCCTACAAGTGAACATATAGATAAAATGCTTTGTTTAAGGCAATTCAATTAAAGTTTTGAATGTAGATTCTTGATACTCTAGTTTGATTGGTATTTGGTAGCTGCAGAGAATTAAGTAGCACTATGTCCTGGAAGTTTACATTTTAATATTTAATTAGTTGCAGCTTTTGTTTTCCCATTCATCATCTTGTTTGTTTGCATTTGCTCCTGTACTTCTTTCCTATTCCCAGGAAAATTCCATTTCCAATTTGGATCTGTTTGCTTACTTCCTTATGTTCCAACAACTTTGTGTCTGGAATTTTGTTGCTTGGCTTGTCACTTGTCAGACTCTCTTCATTGATTATAATATACTAGTATCTGGGTTTTTTTTTAAAACGAAAGTACTATTTCTTCTATAAACAATTGGCAAATGTACTATGCAAATTGAAGGAGAAGAACGTAGTGAAGGGGAAGGGAATCTGTCGGTTTATTCTTAACGGAGGGGCATCTTTCACTTCAAGAAACAGGGTCCATTCCGTCCGTTCCTTAACTGATCGCATGTTTTTCAGAGTCTTAATCGGCCCGTTCTACACATTGGTTGGTTTGAGGACATAACCAACTGATTAAACCGATCACTGCAGTCAGATTTACCCAAATCCGACCATTATTTTGATCGGAAACGACTCTGGTGTTTTATGATTAATTAATTTAAAATTGAATTTGAACTTGAGGAAAATCAGCATTGCTAGTTTTATGATGGATTTTCACATTATTTTTTGTTGCATGCTTAGTTACGGCTTATAAGTTACTACCTAGTACTAGTATATACATATTATTTATCAAATTCACTTGAAATGAAAGTATTACAATTCATTTTACTCTTCTATTATGGTTTCGCAAATTGCCCTGATGTAAAATGAATAAGGAATTTGATGGGATGAGCTTCTGATTAGTACCCAACATGCAGCACACAGTACTAATGGGCGAGTAGAAGAGAAAATGGCCCCAGCAGGAGGGTTTAATGGGAAACCAGTATACCAACTGAATCCCAGATTTGCCTTCTTGTCTAATTGATATGAAGAGCACATTTTCAAATATTCTCAGCCCCCTTTACTTACCTCACAAACACATGCACGCAGCACATCTCTTTACCAAACATTGTTAGTGGATTTTCACTTTCCGTATTCTTAGACCTTATCACACTTTTTCAAAAGTTTTCCCTGTCCTTCCATTATTGGTTTTGATATGTTTTACTTGTATGGCTATCACTTTAAAATCACTTAATAATAATTTTTGGAGCTTTTTTGTTTGAAAGAATATAATTTTTGGAGTTGATCATAGCAAAGGTCATATTTTTAAAATATAGCAATATCTTTATTACTAATTGAAGGATTAAGGTATATTTAATTGGGGTTATTATACTCATTGGTCCTCGAAATTTGGCCAGATTTACATATAAATTCTCAACAAAAGAAATGTACCTGCTTATCCCTTTAGTATGTTTTTTGTACACCTCGACCCTATTTTTGTTCAAATCGTCCCAAATGTTCATATCGGCATATTCGATTAGGGGCAAAAAATATACTTTCCCTCTTTTTGAAATGTTACATGGACGAACGAACAAATTGTCCATTTAAGTATGGTTGGTTGTACAGATGAACACATTCAAAAATTTAGAATCAGATCGAAACAACTTCCAATATGATATATTAGAATATTGGATTGGCTCGGATGTAGTTCGAGTTAAAATCGTATGGATTTTGAATTAATATCGGATTAAAATCTGTTAAGAATAATTTTTTTATAGTTAAACACACTCACACACCCAACTCGTCTTTGACAAGGTTCAAACCCATCTTGTGATACCAATACACCAAGAGGTGAGAGGTTCAGATTAAATTTAATTATGATCTTTTCAAATTTTTATTGTTTTAGATCGGATAAATGTAAATATGAATTTTGGTTATGAATGGATAAATTAAATGAATAAAAATAGAGAATATATGCATGTAATATAGGCTATGACACATTAATAAAAACTAAAGTTAAGTTCATTTATCACCTTTTTAGTTCAGATTCATACAAATTTTTATTCGGCTAACGAGTCATCATCTGATCTAGTATTTTGGATGAATTTCGGTTCGGTTAATTTTTGGATCAAATTATACTGGATCTCGGTTCCATATATTTTGGTCGATTCCAGTCCCTTTTTATTTAGTATGGTCCTATTGAAAATAAGAATTATTTAGAAAAAAAAAACTTTTTTGTTGAATATGTTCATATGTCCAAATAATCATATTTTAGGGATTAATGTATACATTTAGTTATAAAACGTTACAACACACTGGAAATTACATCCTTATTCTTAATCAGAAAAGCCGATATGAATATTCAGATCAATTTAAACGGAAAAATGATTAAGGTGCAAATCGGACACTTGAAAGGCACAAAAATAAATTATTTTTCTTTAAAAATTTATGTGTAAATTTGACCAAATTTCGAGAATCAATGTCTTAATAACCCTATCTAACTCAGTATTAGTTAACTAAGCAAGTAAGTGATAGAGCTTACCAATTAAGTTTTCAAATTGAAGAGTGTCTAGTCACAACAATTAAGCAGAGAGACCGAAGATGCAATTATCAATGACTACGTTTTTGGTAATACTCCTCCGTCCGATTTTGTATAGTCCTATGATTTTTCACGTATTTTAATGTGATATTTGAAAATAATTTTTCTCAATTTTTTTGTTATGGATAAAAATGTAGATACAAGTACCTCAATCAAATGTATTGAAATGCGTGAAAAAATAATTAAAGAATCATACAAAATGGGATGAAAGGAAAAAATCAACATCAACGAATATTTTCATGATCCAATAAGTGTCAACTGAAAAAAAAAAGATTGCAATGGACTTGTAGATTGGTGAAGAACAATTTTGTGAGTGGTTTGGTACATTTTGATTTTGTTTTGGATGCACTATGTGAAGCATGTTAAGAAGGGAAAAGGCAAACAGATTAGAACATCCTTCAAGAACAAATTAAACTGTATTATTCATTATTGAGCCTTTTCTTTTACTGCGTTTTGATAATTAACAAGAAAAGTTATGCTCTTTTAATAGTTAAGCATTCCACCAGGTTCACATGGGTGAAGTTTATTCATACAATATTTAATAGAACTCCATAACTTACCTAAAACAAGTCGAACATGATTACAAACAGTTCAATCTACAAAGTAAAATTTTTAAGAAGTGTTAATGGATCAAAATTCAATAATTTAGCTTTAAGGAGTATTTTGCTAGTAAAAGTATTGTACAACAATATTCAGCATCTAAAACTCCTCAGAAAATTAGAGTTGTGAAAGAAATAATCAAACACTTACCGGGGCTTGAAGGATACGTATTTAGATATTTAACTAGTTGATAAAGCCGTGTTTCGCGGCGGCGTTACAATATTTTTAAAAAAATTCAATACATTTACGTTATATTATAATATTAATATTAAATTTTTATAATTAAATAATCTTCTCTAATGAATCAATTTCTTGTTAAATACGATTCTTTCGATTGAGCCGCTCTCTCGTTAAAACGGAAATCCCAACTTTTTAACATATATTATAAAGACTTATATAATATTTTATATCTATAAAATCAAACCGTAAAAATAAAAAAAAATTATGACTTCAGTATCAAATTCTTAAAGCTAATACAATCTTTTCTAGTGAGTCGTCTTCCCGTTAAATACGTTTCGAGCCGCTCTTATTTGAAACCGAAATTCTAACTTCATTATATAAAGAGAGTAAATTCCAATTTTTATATTCTTAAAACTTTCTAATATTTATGTAGTTTTAAAAGATGAAAATACATTTTATATTTTCTGTATATTATAGATATTCTTGTATTTATTTACAGTTTTCGCATGGGAATGTCTTCCTGTTATGTTAACATACTAAGACTTTTCGTTACGGGAATAATACTACATTTATGGATATATTTTTGTAATGCAAGTATAATTAAATTGTATAAAAAATTTAAAATAAAGGATTTCTAGGAAAAAAGATGTATAGTTTTAAAAAATCGTATAAGACGTCTCCACCGTCCTCGTATTCTACTTCCAATAAAACATTTTATTTTTTGTATTAATTATATATTTAAACATCTTTTATACGGTCTTATCTAATGAACCGTTTTCTTGTTAAACACGGTTATTACTATTGATTCGCTCTCTCGTTAAGACCAAAAACCTAACTTTTACACATATTACTTGTATGATAATGTTTATCCATAAAAATCAAATCCTAAAAATAAAATATAATTTATAACATCATATGATATTTTAATAGCTAGTACAATTTTTAATAGTGAGCCGTCTTCCCGTTAAACACGTTTCGAGCCGCTCTCGTTTGGGATCTAAATTCTAACTTCATTACATATTATTGATGATACTTATCTTACACAACAATTTTTTTCCTTGAAATCAAAACCTAAAAAATAGAGTGAATTCCAATTTATACTTTATAGATTTTCTAAAATTTTTGGAGTTCTAGAAAATGAAAACACATCTTATTTTCTCTTTATATTATAGATACTCCTGTATTTATTTAGGATTCCTGCATGAGATTGTTCTTTTACTCATTATTCTTTTATTATGTTAACACATCAATTCTTTTCTTTTTAAATACGGTGACTTTTTTCATGACAATAGTATTGGATTTATGAATAAATTTTCCTAATATAAGTATAATTAACGTATATAAAAAATATATAATTTAAGAAGATTGTACTTTCTATAAAATATTTAATTATATGTCTGCTCTATATATTCAAACACCTATTCTAGTTCTAGTAGAACTTTTATTTATATATTTTTTCTATAAATTCAAACTCCTATTCTCTATAAATTCGAACTCCTATTCTACTTTCAATAGAACTTTTAATCGTATCCCTTATAAATACTTATTATACTTCCAATAGAACTTCTAATCATATGTCTTTCCTATAAATTCGAACTCTTCTCCTTTATAAATTATAACACCTATTAGTTCTAGTAGAACTTTTATTTATATATCTTTTCTATAAATTTGAACTCTTATTCTCTATAAATTCGAACTCCTATTCTACTTCCAATAGAATTTTTAATCGTATGCCTTATAAATACTTATTATACTTCCAATAAAACTTCTAATCATATGTCTTACCTATAAATTCGAACTCTTCTCCTTTATAAATTCGAACAACTATTCTACTTCTAATATGCTAATTGATATTTTTATATTTATTAGTGTTTAAAATTCTAGAAAATTAAAAAAATCGATTGAGACGATATTAGAGCGCCACCTAAACTCCCAAACTCCCGCTATCCTCCTTTATATATATATATATATATATATATATATATATATATATATATATATATATTGATATATTGATTGATTGTTTGTTTATTAACAAACAGTTTTGCAAAATATTATTTTGATAATTCTATATAGTATTGTAATTATATTTGTTGATTTTTCCCCAAAATTATAAAATTAATACTTATATATGAAGAAGTTTATAAAAATTTTATAATGTCATTGCGTAGCATGATTCAAACCAAATATAAATAGGTCTCCTAAATTGAATAGAATTCATAACATGTATAAATATTATTTTAATGGTTTAAACCAAATGCAAATAGGTCTCCTAAATTGAATGGAATTCCTAATATGTATATAAAAATTAATTTAAAGGTTTAAACCAAATACAAATAGGTTTCCTAACTTGCATAGAAATCTCAATTTAAAATTTGTAACTATATTTTATCCATAATTTTCAGTTCTAATGGGATTATAGCTATTAAGTCATTGCTGTATTAAAATTTATTTCTTGTGCTGTTAAATCGTCCGAATCTGAATTCTAGAACTCAAGATATGATTGAAATAATAAAGCAACAGGTGAATAATCTTTGTTCATTATATAAGGGTATATTGATCCCTCTTTGACCAATGACCCTAATATATAAATGCCGCTTCTTGTTATTCGAATTCTATTGTGTATATACAAAGACTAAACATAATTTATAATGCAGTCGTAAAAGGTTAAAATCTAAAAATAAAAATTTTAAACTTCCGTAAAAGATCACACCTCCTGCTGGCCGGATAAGAGCGGCACGTCGATGGGATATTCAAATTTAAATTACTCCTTTAAGAGCAGATTCTCAATATCCAAATTTACAATCAACATAAAGTAATGCCAAAACATAGTTGATAGCAAACAATTCAGTTTAACCGTCTTTGATCTATGGCCAAATAATAAATCAATGTATAAAGATTAAACAAAGCAATACATATAAAGCCTGAAACAGAGTTATCAAAACAAAAAATATCCAAAAACATAGTTGGGAAAACAAAACTACTTTACGATCATTAAGACTATATAACCGAGACTATATAACCAGAAAACATAATATGAATGAATTGAAAAAATTTGAATGTAACCAAGAGCATAATACGATAAGGATATGTGAACAAAATATATATAGGAGCTAATTTGTTGAGAAATTAAATATACAAACATATTTCCTTACTAATTCTACTTTTATATAAATTCGAAAACCTTTTATATTTTCAATATGTTAAAGAAGTTCTAATTTTTAATATTTTAAATTACAAATTCTAGAAAAATTATAAAAATAGTTTAAAGCGATCTAAGAGCTCCCGCGTATCCTCCTTTATATATAGATATTGATGCTGAGAAGGAGAAGAAACTATAATTTGATTTAACATTGATGAACTAGCGAAATTGACGTCCAGTTGCATGATAAGTGCATAATTTTGCATATTTTTATTGCCTATTTATTGCTTGAATTCGTATTTTAATAAATTATTTTGTTGCATTTCAGGAAAAATCGAGAAAAATGAAGAAATGACAAAATGAAGAAATAAAGTTCAAAAGACCGCAGTTTAGGGCTTAAGAATTTATTTTTATTTAATAAATATTTTATTTGATTAGAAAATTATATTTATAAATATCTAATAATATTAGGTATTTATTTTTATAATTTTCGGATTAAATTAATTATTTATTATTTAAAAATTATACGTCGTGCAGGATAAAAAGCATTTCTACGGAACCCATCTATGCACAATAAAAACATGGCCGGCCAAAGAATCTTCCAAAGTGATAGAATATGGGTGCATTTGGTGTATTAGTTGTAAAGTTATCAATAATTTCATTTTTTTTATTTAATTGGTGTGCTAACTCTTCCTATAAATAGGAAGTAATAAATCTCTTTGAAGACATTAGGAGTAGATTAGGCTTAGGATTAGTTTTAGAACATCTCTTAAATTGTAGTTGTAAATTTCTGCAGCTCTTGTAAAATATTTTAATTTTTAGTATTTATTTTCTGCATTTTTCTGTTGAATTCGAAGCAATAATTATTATTTAGATTCCCCTGTTTTTGTTTTATCAGTTTCAGCTTACAAGCCCAATTCCCTTCTACTCCCTTCCTTTTTTCTTTATCCTCCGTTTAAACCACCCAAACCAGGCTAGCCTTACCCATGTTCTTTCTTTTCCTTTAGTCAACAAACCCAGCTCTCTTTTAAATTGAATTGCAAGCCCAGCCTCTCCTTGTCTTTTCTTTTCCTTGAACACATACACAAACCGGCAATCCCTTCCTTCCCCTTACCTGTTTTCATTTTTATCAAACCCATCTCAAGCCACCCCCTTTCTTTTCTTCTTTTTCCCGCAAAACACCAAAGCCCCTGTTCATTTTTGTTATTCGAAATGCGTGTTAATCCCCTGTACTGAGTTTCGCTTTACTATGTCGCTTAAGTTCTCTGCTGCATCTTGTTAGTTTTTGTTACTGAATAATCGAGTTTTATATGTTGGTAGTCAAATGGGTGTCCAAGAAATCGAGTTCAGTTGCTATCTATTTGGTTTCCGCGAATCATTGTATTGCAGTTGCGATGGTTCGGAATTTCGTTTGAGTTGCTGTGAATTTCGTTTGCTGTTGGTAGTTTTGTTTCTGTAAATTCTGAGTAATAGTATTTGTGCTGAGTTGTAGTCGCTAAGTCTAAGTCGAATTACTTCTGTTCTTGTTGCGTCGTGTATACGGGTTTGCTTGTGTTCCCGAATTTTTGTTGCTGCGAGTTGCCGAGTTGTTGCAGTTTGCTGTTTAAGTGCTAGTTTGGTTTTGTTATTGATTAAGTTGCTACCGAGTTCACGTTCTTGAATTAAGAAACCAATTTCATGGGAGATTGCAGTTCCGAGTTCTTTACTGAGTCGCATTAGATCATTTTTTAGAGTTATGGCAATTAGGGGTGAGCACGGTTTACCGAAAACCGGTTAAACCGACCAAACCAACCCGACCAAACCGAAAGTTTAGGTTTTTTTTCAATTTGGGTTGGTTATGGTTTTAAATTTTTAAAAACCAAAAATTTTGGGTTGGTTTTGGTTTTACTAATTTTTCCACCCGATTTAACCAACCCGACCATTAAGATTAAATAATATATATATATATATATATATATATATATATACATATATATTATATTTATATACAGTTTTAATATTAATTTTATGCTTATATAAAATAAAAAGTATTTATGTTGAAAGTTTCAACTTGAAACGATGTCGTAGGCAGCCTAATATTTTATTGCCTTGCACCTTGCAACCCTAATTAAAATTAGATGCAGGAGCAGCCGCTCGCTTTCACTCTTCTCCTCTCATCTCAAACACTTGACTTGATTACTTTCGTTCTCTTTCTCTCAAACACTCAAGCCGTGGTCCATGTGCTTCTGTTTCTCATGTTTGATTTCTTAATTTGATGCTTCTTTCTAATACTAACCTCTTATATATGTTCTCTGCGTTTTGATTATATATATGCGATTATATATATACATATATAATAATGGTTCACACATGTTGTTGCCTCTTTATTATTATTTAATAATGGTTTTAAACCGAAACCGACCAAACCGTTAAATTAGGTTGGTTTTTTTTAAATGTTATGGTTTATGGGTTGGTTATGGTTTGAAAAATTAAAAACCCGAAATTTATGGTTTGGTTGGTTTGGCGGTCCTAAACCGCCCAAACCACCCGATGCTCACCCCTAATGGCAATTGTTCTTGTTTGTCTCGTTCATGTACTGAGTCAAGTTCTTTGATTCATTAGTTTTTTTTTTTCCGAATAGTGTGATTAACTTGTGATTGCTGTGTTCTAATTTGAATTCTTGCTGCGATCGTTTGGTTTTGTTTTGTTTCTTTTTCAGAATTCTTTTGTCAAGTTGCTACTAAGTCTCTGAGTTGAGGTGTGGTGTTTTATGTGGTGTGGTGTTTAGTTTTAAATAAATTTTAGTCTCTAAGTAAAAAAAAAAAAAAAAATTGTATTATAAAGTCTAATTTTATTTTAGGAATTTGGAATAATTTGTAGAATAATTTAATAATATTATTTAGAATAATTTAGAATTGTAGAATAAGTTAGATTAATTTAGTTTTAAATTAGTTTAAAATCCCATTTTTTTTTATTTTAAATAGTAAAATCAAAATTCCAAAAATCAAATTGTTCTAATTCGATTAAATTAGAAATTAAGGTTTGCGAAAATATTATTCCCTGTGGACCGAATCATAAATACTAAAACGATGATCGTGCGCTTGCGATTTTAATTGTATCATTTCCAGCACATCATTGCACCACTTTTATTGCTCTGTGAAACTTATGTAAATTTCGTCCCTTTTCGAAATCCTCTACAAATTGGCATAATTTACGTTCTATTTCAACATTTTTTAGGTGGCATGTGAAACTGGCATTATTTTGCTCAATATTGACTGCTTTTTTAGTTTTTTACAGCCTTTGAGAAATAGGAGCTGGAGCTTGTTTGATATATTAGATAGTTGCTCATGAGTTTATAAGGTCTATGACATTTAAAATGTATGAGAAGTTCAAAAGTATTGGGCTGATTTTAGCACTATTCGGGCTATTGCTTGTATTCTTGATCCTAGGTATAAGCTTCGTAGTATTGATTTTCCTTTCAATTCAACGATCTTAAGGAGAAACTGTTCTTACATTTTAGTGAGTATGCTTCTAATGCAACTACAAGTGATCAACCATCATTAACTCAAAAACAGGGCATGACAGATCCTCTTTATGCTAATGAGGGTCGGGATGATTTCAAGGTAATCTATTATATATTTTTAGATAATGATGGCTTATACATATTTGTTATGATTTTATATGTTTTCTTGTATTTAAACAGGAACTAGATGAATATGAAAATGACAAGTCTGTTCAATTTGCTAAAAAACACAACTGGAGTTGTATTTGGAAGAGTCAAAAATTGACAGAAAAGTTGATCTAAGTATCTTGGATTTCTGGAAAGGCAACCAGTTCAGGTATCCCGAGCTTGCAGCCATGGTTGGGGGTGAATAGGTGTAAATGATTAACTGTGTCCAATTGTATTATTTATCAGAAATAGCTTACTGATTTCAATTTAAACAGATGCAAATGGTACGCTAAATGTAAATGGTAAGCTGAATGCACAAGCAGTAAATAAGGTGCAGGAAAAATAAAGAACACAACGATCTTTTAGTCAGGTTCGACCCCTAATCCCCTATTCCCCTATGCTCTACGTTCAGGTCCCTTACCAACCTGGTAAGAGAATATATTATTGATCAATAATGAAACGATTACAAGATACAATAATATATCACCCTACAACCTAGCTACTAACACAAATGGCTTCCTAAATAGACCTGTTTCAGAACCTGCTCTCTAAGCTATACTTCCCAAGTATACTTCTCTAGCAACGTTCACCAAACCCTACTAATCACAGCTAAATATCCAACAACTAAAACACTTACAATCAGAACGATACAATTAATCAAAGATACAACTCAAACTATAGATTCTCTAAATAAACAATACGGATAGATATATATATGAGCTCGAGAGAATCAAGGTTTTGTAAAGTAAAACTGAGTTGTTTTGTTCTTGATGTTCTCTTAGATTAGCAACCGAAAATCTGAACAAGAACAAGTACATAAAGCTATACAATTAATGATAAGAAACAAAGCCAACAACTTAACATTTGAATCCAATTCAACGTTCAAGTTTGTTAGTAATGATTTCTAACGTTAATGTATACGTTAGACAGAAGAAAGAAAAGAATAAAACGTTCAGGATGTTTCTTCTGTAAATAAGGGAATAAAAACCGTATAGGAGAGTTTGAATAAAAGATAGAGTTTTAAAAGAAACAAACTCCTATAATTAAGGAATAGAGTTTTTGTAGATAAGGAATGATTAAAATGAACTCAGATATATATATATATATATATATATATATATATATATATATATATATATATATATATTATACTATTATAAACGAAACAGGGTATACTGTAATTGGTTGGCTGATTGGTTAACACATTACCAAAAAGTTTGTTAACACCTTCCCAAAATGAAAAAATAAATTAAAATGCATATAAAATCTTATTTGAATTAATAACAAACTCTTTTAATTACACTCCAATTAATATTCAATTACATACTCTTTTAGTTATATTTGAATTAAAATTCTTCACCTACACCCAATTTTTTTAGACTCTTCCAATTACTAGGAAATCAAATATTTTCAAAATCAATTTAAATAATTTTAATATCACAATAAACAATAATTTTAATATCACAATAAACAACTTTACAACAAACTATAAATCAACAAAGTGAAAACAAACTAAAACTATATAATAAACAATAAAAATTTCACATAATTACAAATTAATATTAAATTTTATATAAGTCAAATATTACATTAGGGATTATTATGGAATTATAATTTGAATATGATAATATCAAAAAAAAATTGAATGTAAGTATATACGATACTTCCATTTATATTTATATTATTATGACAAAATATAGTCATAATTCAAACAATATATCATATAACTAAACAATTATTATTTAATAATATATATTTTGTCAATATAAAATATTAAGTAATATATATGAGATATATAATTATGAAAATATAATAAAATATTATTTAAGTTTAAGAAAACCGTGCATCGCACGGACTATAGGCTAATATATATATAATATACGTATTATATATTTAAAAGATCCTTACAACTTATTAGAAGTCAAATCCTATAAAATCTCCATGATTTCCGCACTTCTGATCTTTCTGGACTGTTGACAAATGGTATGTTGTTTGTGATCTGTCTCTGTGCAAATAACTTGCCAAACTGTAACTGTGTTCCAATTTTGGCTTGCTATTTTTATATACTAATTTAACAATCAGTAAACTGAATTACCCTGTAAAACCAAGTTAATACATACAGAAATAGCACACTAGTTTATATCTAAATACCAGCCTTTTGGCTTGCTGTTTGTGATCATCAAAGTCATAATAGTATCAATCTCCCCCTTTTTGATTATTACAACATGTTTAGGAGAATTAAGAATAACTCCCCTTAAATCCCTGCATCACAATGTTAGTAACAACATATTTTCTTTAACATGTCAAAACTAGATATAAAATTCATAAAATCCAATTATTAAACTCTTAGCAACCAAGTTCAGCAACATAGAAACCAAATAAAGCAATCTTAAAAACAAGTTCATAAAACAAAACAAGAGAGCAATGAGCAATTCTCCTAAATTT
The DNA here is from genome assembly GCA_036435485.1 of Saposhnikovia divaricata. Taxonomy (NCBI): domain Eukaryota; kingdom Viridiplantae; phylum Streptophyta; class Magnoliopsida; order Apiales; family Apiaceae; genus Saposhnikovia; species Saposhnikovia divaricata. The sequence continues at coordinate 92,079,517 of CM071596.1, forward strand.
CTCCCCTTTAATCTATCAAAAAGATCAAGAATCAGTTGGAGAAGCCTTCGGAGAATCTACAGAAACATCGTCCTTGATTGCATCAGCATTAGTAGTAGTATCATCAAGTCCAATTGCAGTAGTCTTCGTTAAGAAACCATTAGAACTAGATATTTGCAATAATAACTCTCTTACACCTTTGTGTTCATCTTTGAAACTTTGAATCTCAGTAACAACACCCATAATATTTGCCTTTAGATGTAAGTCAAACTCAGGAGATGTAAACCCCATTGAAAACTTCATCTTATTAGATTCAAGAGTTTGGAACACTTCATCACCAATGTCCGAAACCAAGTTATTATCAAAATTCACTAGAGTACCTTGTTTAGCCATTGATTCGCACGAAAGAGAGACTTTCGAGAATGAGTGTGAGTCATCTTGATTTAATGAGATAGAACACTTTTAATGCAGGTGGGGTTGCATACTTGATCAGTTTATTGCTAAGCAATAATTTGTTCAAGAAATTGGCTTTGCGAAAAGAAAGGCAAGTACTGATTGTATTTCTAGTACAAATATGTATTTGTTATATAGTTAATGTTGTTGGCAACCTTTTAACTATAAATATGAACTGATGAGAATTTAATTTTATGTTTTAGCCGTGACAAAGTTGAAAATAGAAGAATTGACAGAAGATATCATGAATTTAGACATTGACAAAAATAAGGCTTTTAATGCTTGATTAGGATTTCATGATAGACTCATAGGTACGTATATAATAAAATGGTGAAGTGCTACTTTGCTGCTTATCTTTCTTTTATGCTAGTTTAAATAATCAAATAGCAATCCAGATTAAATTAAAGTGCTATCATTATTTTTGAATGTTACTTTTTTGCTACGGGTTTTGTTATGTTGGTACTACAAGAATCAATGTTGAAGTGCAAAGTTGGATACTTAAAGCAAGTCCAACAGCTTCCTTATTTCAATTCCTAAATCAAAAAATAGGGAACTTAGCCAAAAACCTTGCTCCACCAGTTTCCTAGTGATTCCCTAAATCACTAGCCACCACTAGCCATTCCCTACTTTTAAGGAATGTCTAGCCATTCCTAACTTTCTTTTTATCAATAAAAAATATTTTTCCCTCCTTTTTACACTTCTTTTTCTATTTTGATTGAAATTCAAATAAGTAGTTAGATTCAAATTTATTATTATAATAATAGTAAAGAATGAATTTAAGGATGATTGTTGGAGTTTATACACAAAATAAGGTTCCTAAATCACTAAGAACCATTATTTTATTATATTTTTAGGAATCATTTAAGGAGTTGTTGGACTTGCTCTTAAATTCTAGTATAAGTATTTAAGTTTGACTATGTTTTATCATTTTTGTTGAATTCGAGATTTCGAACAATTCTAATTCATGATTAATTTGTATTTTTATTTTATGAATGTTAAATAATTTTATTTTTAATTTTTATTTTGTATGGAAATTAAGGTTGTAAGCTTGTGAACTAGCTAGAATAAAATGATATTGTGATAATATTGCTCATTTTTATTATGCATAGGTCGGATCGTATTGGATCATGTCGAACAAGAGATGACGCGAATATTTTAGGTCGTGTCGGATTACCCAAAACTCAATCAAATCGGATTCGTGTTAGGTCCAAATGTGTTGTAGAGGGGGGGTGAATACAACTTTTCGAATTTGATAAGCAATAAATACGATGCAATAAAATGAACACACAGATTCAAGGAATATATATCTTATATATAACTTGAAGTGGTTGCAACAACATTCATTACAAAGTATAACAGAAGTTCAGAGAGTAGTGAATGATACTAAGCTCTGTGAATACACTCTCTCTCTTTTACATGTGTTTCTCTCAAGAATTGTTCTCACACAAAAACATTACACAAGTACTTCTATTTATACTACATGTAATCTATGTCCTGTAGTCTTCAAAGACTAAGATATACGTGGCCCAATGATGTCCACATAAATCTTGCCTTATCTTGAAAGCTTGGAAATCTGCCAATCAGAAGATGCCATGTGTCATGTTGAAGCTGCACTCTAAGTAGAACTTCTACTTGAGAGTTTCTACTTAGCCATCTCGAATTTCTAAGTAGAACTTCTACTTAGAAATATTCTACTTGGTCATCTAGAATATTTAGTACTTAGAAAATATTCTGGTTTTCAACTTGAAACTTCAATGCACATCTTGAACTTGTGATATCTTCATATCTTCTTTATTCTTCACCAATCTCTTGAACATGGATCTTTATTACTGACATAAACTTGTTATCAATGTCCTGACACTTGATGCACTGGTCTGGTTCATAAGTGACTAGTCTTGATAGTGTTTTTGCTTCTTGAATAAATTACCATATTCAATTAGTAATGAGGCTTTCCAATGTTAGCTTTCCTTCTTGTTCACTTGAAATCAATTTGTCTTATTGATACTGATAGTTATGATCTTGATTCTTGGCTTTTCAAATCACTGAGGCATGAACAACTTTGACTTGAACTTCTCTCAATGATTTCTTCTTGGCTTGATCATAGTTAACATGTTGAATTGTATCAATTACCTTGTCTTCTTTTAGTGTTGATTTCTTTGTTGCTTCTTGTTCTTGATTGTCTTCTGGTTAAGTATCTTTTCCTTTAGTTGAGTTACATTAGTTATAGTGTTACAAGTTTACACACTCTGCCTTTCAATCTCCCCCTATTTGACTGTCTAACAATGACATTCAAATTAATGAAGGATAACTCAACTAAACAATGAGACGAGAAAAGATAACTAACATTAAAGTCTTGAATAATTTACAATTGAAATGTACTTGGAAAACAATACAAAGAACTTAAACTAGAAACAGAATTCGAACTTCGAACTTCGAATTAAGGATCATTTGAATAATTCCTATCACCTGGATTATTTCATACCTTTTAGTCAAACTTATATCACCTTATTGGATTCACTCTGAGGTGAATTTTCCTCAAGTGAGTTAAAGCAACCGAAAGACATGAAGTTTTTCCAACTTCAAGTTCACACCACTCTGACCTTTAATCCTAATTCCGTTTCCTCTTCCTAGCTTCAGCAGCTTGGCACTTCTCCTCTTTCTGCTCTCTGCGCTTCTCTTTCTGCCGCTGTTCTTTCTTATATACTGGATCATGAAGCTGCTTCCACCTAGCATTCAATAAACTTACTGCTTCCATTTCTAGAGGATTCGTTGGCTCTGGATAAGGATGTTTGAAAAGCCTTCTGAGTTTGTCCACTTCCTGAGTAGTCCTGATCTTTGGAATGTCCTCAAAGTTCTTCATTATGAGCTGAGGTTTCCAATGTGCTTTATCATCTTTAAACTGACAATAGATCATCTTGGGGTAGCCCTTGACACGGTTAGTATTGTGGACACTAGCCGCATCTCGCTCTATCCGCTTCTTTTCCACCACTACCTCAGACAAGTAACTCATGAGTCTCTGCTTTTCTTCCACATAATTATTCTCCACTTCGCTCCATTTGAACACATATAAAACTCTCTCCAGAAATGCAGCATCTTGAGTCTGTAACAGCCATGTTCTACTCATATGCAAGAGTGTTTGATTCTGGTCTGCGTCTATGAATGCCAAGGCATCAGCTGTGTCATCGACATATGCGTGTATCCAGTATACACTATCTCTTCCTGGAACACCAACTGCCTCCCTTATCTCTCCTTGTTCCAGTGATCCAGACGGAAGAGTCAGAGCTTCATCTACATTTTTCATTGCTTAAAGAATATTCCATTTCTTCTCCATTAGCTCCGGCTCAACCTTCACATTATCTAGAGGGTTTGGAGCAATAATATCACACTTCCATATTTCATTGCTCTTCTTGAATATGATTCTTTCAATGACCTTCACATATTTTTCTTTAATTTCAGAGTAAAACCCCTACTCATCATTTGTCTACAGATAGCTTTGAGAGATTCCACTGAAAGATCCATTAAATCATTTTCTTCCAAACTTACCCTCTTCATCTTCCCATCTACTACCATTCGGACAACATCAGGATATGCTGAGAATTCTGGACCCTTGTCCTCTGCTAGCTTCATTAACTGATCTAATACAGAATGCTGAGCTCCTCAGATTGAGAGTATTGAATTTTTGTTGCTAGCAAGAACAACTCTGACGCAGATCTTCTCGCGATGAATTGATCATCCACATACAGGAAAGGCGTCGGGACTCCTTCTACTAAAGACAAGATAACCTGCCACTCCTTAAGCATCGCATTGTATCCAACCCTGACTTTCGAAATTATGCTCTTCAACGCACTTATGTAGTTCACAGTCAGTGGATTCTCATGTTCAAGTTATAGAACAAGTCATCTGCCTCCTTGTTGTTAACTCCTTTCGCACAAGGTCCCCTCAAAATCTTCCTTGCATCATCCCACTTTTGTACAATCCTTCTCTTGTCCAAATCAACTTGAGGATCAGCTAGCCTTGCAAGCTCATGATCATACTGCTTCCCTTGGAGCTCTACTTTCTTTTCAAGGAACGCGGCATGTTCTTGCATCATCTTCATTTTATGGAACTGAGCTTGTTCCAAGGCTAACTGTTGAGATTTCAGAGTCTCCTCATCAATAGGAATTTCTTCAGGCTTTCCGGAAGACATCCCAGCACCTCCACCTTGTTCCTTCAAAGATCTATTTATTGTGTGTGCTAAAGGTACGTCCTCCATGTCAGAGTCTGAATCAAGTACCTCCTGTACTTTTTCTTGATGATGACTCAGATCAATGAATGGTTCATCTTGCTCAACCATCGTTGCCTTACCCTTTCTCTTCCTCAAAGCCTCTTCATCACCAACCAGCTCACTTTCTTTTTCTGTGACAAGATCAGCCTGTTCTTCAATTTCTTCGATTTCTTCGATTTGAACTCCCTGCCGTCTCGTCTCCTTTCCACTCTCCCCCTTAGGTGAGTTATCCTGAACACCACCTTGCTCTCCAAAGCCACCAGCAGCATATGATCCACCAAAACCAGAACCAGAGGCTCCAGCTCCAATAGCACCACCAGCACCACCAGCACCACCAGCATTATCATCGGGGGGAGGTTGATTGTATTGCGACTCGAAACACTCTGGGGGCACAAAACTCCTGACTGCAAACATCATTTTACTGATCTCCACCGCCATTGTATGCATTGTAGACTCCATTGCTCCCATTCTTTCATTCAGAGTGCTTCCCAAGACACCACCAGCATGGCCCAAGTCATTGACCTTGTTTGTCAATACATCGAATGCTGTAGCTTGACTTGCCATTCGTGCTGCGTAGTCATCAAGAGCCCTTTGATTATTTCCAACATTGATCCCTAACTGCCCCATCGATTGCCCGAACTGCCTCATTTGATCTTCCATTGAAGTCATACGTGTTTCAAGATTTTGAATATTAAGGGACGGTGTTTGGCTTAGGTGATCTCGCTCTAATACTGGTTCTGATAGTATTTGGCGCTCATTTTCGGGCCTTAAAAATGAAGGTCCCTCTCTCCCTAAACGCTCACACACACTCCCTGTCTCACGCTCGTGTATGTCTTCAATAATAGATCCAAAATAAGAAGCAGTACCTGCAAAAACTGGATAAGAAAAATAATTTGCAGTTATGGGATCTGTTTCTGTTGTTTCCTGAGTTGGAATCTCAGGCTGAGAGACTGCAAAGTGTTCTTGTACAACATCAGAACCGATCATCTTTGCAGCATCAGTACGTACCGGTGAAGGTACTTCTGAAGTTCGTAAAGCTTCATGTCCTTTTGAAGCAACAGTATCTTCAAAAGGTACAAATTCCTCACCAAAATCCCTATGTGCAGACTGTGCAAGGGGAGAATCACTCACGTGAGTTGGAGTGATTGAGTGCGACACACTAGGTTTGGACTGGGCTGTTGAAGTGGCAGCATGAAAATTTTTGGCTTTCTTTCGAATAAGTGGCTGCTCTTCAGGGTCACTCTCAATCTCATTTCCTAAATCTATAGGTGCTGGCCTTTTAGCTTCCGTCAACAGAGGTGAAAGAGAATAAGAATGTGTGTCAGACTCAGAAATATAGCTCTCACCCTGGGATAGATCCTGCGGGCTAGCAGTCTCTTGGGTCTCGAAATCAGATACATAGGAAGAGGATTGAGTAGTATGCAGAGAGAGATTACCTTCGTCATTACCTTGTTCATCATCACTTTGCTCATCAGGAATCGCTTCAAATGCATCAGCATGAGCAGATGGATTCTGAGCATATGACGATACTTGCAATGATTCCGCCAAAGTAGTAACTCCTACATCATATGTAAGCCACAGTTGAATGTTTTCAGGAATTGACATCGGTTTACCTTGATGTTTATCCTGATTGGCAATGGTAGTAAGTGACTTAGTGCCCATCCCTAGCGGTGCAGATGTTGGACTTCTGGAAAATCCCTGTCGAACAGCAAGAGCATCCCTCGGTACTGAATGATTAATAAGCATTTGTAAGAAACGAGGATACCAGCATACAACATCAGTTGTAGTAAGGTCTCTGCTTGCAGGAGATCCCATTGAAGCCATTATCTCGGAGAGAACTATGCGTCCATAATTGATATCCAGTTCTCGTGCTAGGGCTACTCCAAAGATCTGCATGGGAATTGGAATCTGATGAAAATCTTTTTCGCGTGCCCGAAAACATCTTGTGATGGCCTCGAAAAAGTGATTCCATTCCACATGAAAGGGTTGTTTCTGGATGTTTCCAGTGATCCGGCTAGTCGGAGGATAACATCCTATTTTTCAAAGAATGTGAGGCGTTCTGCCGCTGTAGGTTCGGGATCATAAATAGGTTTGACCGGGAATTCCAGAACCCTGTTAAAAATTTCCTCTGTCACCTCATATTCTTGACCCGCCAAGGTAAACCTGAAACCATAGGGGGTAGATTTGCTCCCAAAAGTAACCGCACTTGTCCATAATTGCTGTAAAGCATCATGTACCAGTGTGGGTTTAGCATTAAAAGCAAAGCTAGCCTTGGAATACAAATTAAGAAATCGTACCCAAATCTTAAAGCGCGGGAGTTGATCACCAATTTCCGTAGAGATGTTATAAAAATTATTTTTGGCAAGCGAAAATTGATGATCCATTTTAATTAAATGTTTTTCCTTAATTAATATGATAATTTTTTTTGTTTTTATTTTTGAAAAACAAGCAATTAAGGAATTCAAAGTTATAGCCCTTTTAATTTATCGAGAAAACCAAAGGTCACTCGGAGAAATTAAACTACGGGATATACACAAAAGCCAATTACTAAATCTGTAATATTCAATGGAGATGTATATGCGTATGTGTGTACCAGTGAAATCGTGTGTGTATGAACAGTTACACAAACACACAAACACTTGATGTTCGTGTGTATATATATACGTGTGTATATGAACAGTTACAAAAAAACACTAACACAGAGATTAATGGTCACACACAGATATTAGTAGTGTAAAATTGGCAGTAATTTGTGGTCTGTATGAGTTTAATCACAAAAACAACGAATTGAGATTTGCAATTTTGAAATCGCCTTGTTTTTGTGTGGTGGCTGCTGTAAAAGTGAAATTAGGTAAAAGTGAGAGAATCATCGAGTTAGAGATGTATATATAGACATGATTGTGAAATGACAAAAGTGACCCTGTAAAAAAAATGAAACACCAAGTACATACAGGGAAGACTTAAGTCGAACAGTATCTCGAACATTAAGTCGAACTTCGAGATGAAGTTCGAGATAGATGCTAACTCGAACAAACACACTTAAACCATGTAAGCAGCAAAAACTACTAGGGAAACCTATCTCAAACTTCAGGTTGAAATTCGAAATAAGTTTCGAGTTAGGAGTTAACTCGAAAAATCCCTGTAACCAACTGAGAATTCTATCTCGAACATCAAGTCGAAATTCGAGATGAGTTTCGAGATAGAGATAACTCGAAGTTATTCTCAGAATTGGATCTTTTCAAAATATCCCCTCAAGTGGAACCTCATCTCAAACTTCGAGATAAAGTTCGAGATAGACCTTATCTCGAATATTTTGAAGATGGAACTAGGCACACTGGTAACTCGAACTCGAACCCTAAGTCGAGTTTCGAGATGAAGTTCGAGATAGACACTAACTCGAAAATCTTCCCAGACTTAGAATTTTCAAAACTTCACTCTGGAAGCTCAAATCGAAATCCAAGTCGAATTTCTAGATGAGTTTCGAGACAGAAACTAACTCGAAATTTTGAAGATACTTAGATTTCTCAACAATTAAATTTCCAAATCAATATAAGTATCAATTCAAGGATTTTTAATAAGTGACATAATTAAAACATTCCTTGATAATTCTAAGGCCTCTAATTACATGAAAAACATTGGTAAATTCATCAAAAAATCATGCAAAATTTAGAATATTATGAATTTAACTCCCCCTATGATCATGCAATCTAACAAGCATAAATTCAAAGATTTGTACTATTAAATACACTTAAAACACAATGAATTCATGCAAAATAACACTATATGCAATCTATAACAATCATTAATTAGGCATTTTAAAGTCTAAACACATAATGATTAAATAGCTTGCATAAAAAGAAATTTGGATTTTACAGATAGGAAGCTTTACTAACTTGTGTTAAGCATTCCCAATTCACCAACCAATCTATTGAATGTTACTTCATCAAGAGGTTTGGTGAATATATCTGCAATTTGTTGCATTGTGGGCACAAAATGTAGCTCCACATTCCCCTCCTCGACATGTTCTCTTATGAAGTGATACCTGATGTCGATGTGCTTGGTTCTTGAGTGATCTACAGGATTGTTGGTTATGGCAATAACACTTGTGTTGTCACACATAATTGGAACTTTCTTGTGCTCCATGCCATAATCCTTCAATTGGTTCTTCATCCACAGTATTTGAGCTACACAGCTTCCAGCAGCAATGTACTCAGCTTCAGCAGTAGAAGTAGATACTGTATGTTGCTTTTTACTTTGCCAGGACACCAATCTTCTGCCAAGAAATTGACAAGCACCAGATGTGCTCTTCCTATCAATCCTGCAACCTGCATAGTCTGAATCCGAATAGCCAATTAGATTAAAACCTGTATCTCTTGGGTACCAAATCCCTAGATTTGGTGTGCCCTTGAGATACCTAAAAATTCTTTTGACGGCTACGAGATGTGATTCTCTAGGATCCGCTTGGAACCTTGCACATAAACAAGTTGCGAACATTATATCGGGTCTACTTGCAGTTAAATAGAGAAGGGAGCCAATCATACCTTGATAGCTTGTGATGTCAACTGATTTACCTGATTTGTCTTCATCAAGCTTCGTGGCTGTTGCCATGGGAGTCTTAGTTGCTGATGCATCTTCTAGATTGTACTTCTTGAGTAAATCTCTGACGTACTTGGATTGACAGATAAAGATACCATCTTTTCTCTAACTGATCTGTAATACAAGGAAGAAGGACAGCTCTCCCATCATGCTCATCTCATATTTTTCCTGCATTAGCTTAGCAAATTTCTCGCACAAGCGCTCATTAGATGACCCAAAAAATAATATCGTCCACATAGACTTGAACAAGTATTAAGTCATTCCTTACATTTTTATAGAACAATGTTTTATCAATTACTCCCCTAGTAAAACCATTTTCAATTAAGAATAAGGATAGGGTTTCATACCATCGCCTTGGGGATTGCTTGAGGCCATAGACAGATTTGAAGAGAAGATACACAAAATCTACATGTTCTGGATCGATGAAGCCAGGCGGCTGTTCCAGATACACTTCTTCTTCTAACTCTCCGTTCAGGAAGGCACTTTTCACATCCATCTGAAAAACCTTGAAGTTCTTATGTGCTGTAAATGCCAAGAACATCCTGACTGCTTCAAGTCTTGCAACCGGTGCATAGGTCTCATCATAATCAATTCCTTCTCGCTGAGAATAACCTTTTGCAACCAAACGAGCCTTGTTTCGTGTTACACGTCCGTTTTCATCCAGTTTATTTTTGAATACCCACCTAGCTCCAATTACTGATGTGTTCTTTGGTCGGGGTACCAGTTTCCAAACTTTCTGCCTTTCAAACTGATTGAGTTCCTCTTGCTTTGCAATCACCCAATCAGCATCACCAAGAGCTTCTTCTATTTCTTTAGGTTCAAGCTTGGATAAGAACCCAGAATATAAGCAAATATTAGCCATGTCAGCTCTTGCAGTTCTTCTAGTAGTCACACCAACATCTGGATCACCAATAATTAATTAAAACGGATGATCTCTATTCCATACCCGTTCTCTTGGAAATTGTCTTGATGATTCAGCTTGACTTTCTGAGTTGTGGTGTTCACTACTTTGATTATTTTCACTAACTCCCCCTGAGTTAGTGCCAGCTCCTACAGAACTAGTGTCAACTCGTCTCGAGCTTTGAGCAGTTGTTCTTGAGCTGCTACTTACTCCCCCTGAGTTGTTGCCGGTTCGTACTGAAGAAGTCTCTTCTGATCTTGTAGGATTAGATCGTTCACTAGACTCAGGTTCTTCACATACACTTGGGACATTTAATGGGACAACTAACTCAGGTTCATCTTCAAGTTCATATAAGTCCAGATTCTGAAATTTTAGGGACTCAGGTTCACTAGAATCTCTAGAAATTGATGGGAGTTTGGTATCGTCGAATCTGACGTTGTAGCTTTCAGTCACTTTTCGATCATTCACTAAGAACACCCTATAAGCTGCCACCACATCTGTGGAGTAACCAACAAGGATTCCTTCACGAGCTTTTGCTGCAAACTTGCCTAGATTTTCATCATCTATAAGTACATAGCATTTTGCTCCAAAAACATGAAAGTATTTGATTGTTGGTCTTCTGTTGTTCATTAGCTCACATGGTGTCTTTTCTTTATCTTTTATGATCAAGGTTCTATTTTGAGTGTAACAAGCGGTACTCACTGCTTCGGCCCAGAAGTACAGAGGAAGTTTCGAATCATACAACAAAGTTCTTGCTGCTTCAACCAAAGTTCTATTCTTTCTTTCAACTACTCCATTTTGCTGTGGAGTTCTCGGGGCTGAATACTGACAACGTATTCCCTTAGATACACAGAAGTCATTCAGCACTGCGTTTTTGAATTTAGTGCCATTATCTGATCTAATCGTCTTCATAGTTAGTGTTGAAACATTCTTAATTTGAGTGATGTGATCAATGATTAGGAAAGGTACTTCGTCTTTCGTCATTGCGAACAATACCCATGTATACTTGGAGAAGTCATCCACGATTACCAATGCATATCTTTTCCTAGACAAAGATAGGACATTCACTAGGCCAAACAAATCCATATGAAGAAGTTGCAGAGGCTCAGTAATACTAGAAATTTCTTTGCTTTTATGCGATACTCGCTTCGACTTTCCCATTTCACAAGCTTCACAGAGTCCTTTCGGAGTGAACTCCATTTGAGGTAGATCTCTCACCAATTCTCGTTTCGCGAGAGCATTCATCGTTTTGAAGTTTAAGTGAGATAGCTTTTTGTGCCATAACCAGCTTTCATCATTCGAAGCTTTGCTGTAGAAACAGGTTACCTCATTCTGATTTGCTGAATCCATGTCCGCCATAAAAAGATCTGCCTTTCGAACTCCTCTTAAAGCAAATGAGCCTTCCTTGATGTGAGTAATTGTAACATTCGTAATATTTAGAAGCGGATATATAAGTAAAATAAGAAGTTATAATAATAATAGGTTCCAGTTTGATGCATTTCCATCGTTAAATTAGAAATTATGTGTAATATTAAATGTTATGTGTTTAATTGTTTAAATTGTACGTATTATTAAAATTATTGTAGATACGATTTCTTTTCAAAAAGGTATGATTTGATTACTATTTTAATATAAGATTATTATTTTAAATAAATAAACGATACGTGCTAGTATGTTTTATTCGTTTCTTAAATTTTTGAGTTACAAAGTATCGAATTTTGAAATTCTTTTAAACGACACGAAAGATTCGTTATAGATATATTTTTCTATCGTATAAATAGATTTTACGAAACGAAAATAGAAATTACGGGTATTAATTTTTAAATAATATAAATAGCGAAAATTTATTCGTTATTTCATAACCAAGGTACGTTTCTAAAATTTTACTCCCTAAATTCTATTTTCTCTCTCTAATTAACACACACACTCACACACACACTCACGCACACATACGTTTACACACACATACACACACTGTTAAAATTTATAAAATTTTGATTTCTAGAAACTAGTTCAAACTTACATGCAATTACATATATGAATTCCTGGTAATCACAGCATCAATTTAAGCTATCAAACGTAGAAAACCATGATCGGATGATTATGATTTTTAAAAACCCATTTTTAAAATTTTTGATCGAATTTCTGTTTGAGTGATTGTTTGATTGTAGGAATGTTAGAATCATGTTTAGGACATTGATTAGAGTCGATTCATGTATAAAAGTGTTAGAAATGATCATGATTTGAGTCGCCGGAAAATCCACCGTCGAAATTGTTTAATTTATTTCCGGCTTGTTCTTGATTGGTTCTTGATTCTGAATTGATTATTGTGTTGCTAGATGATTGTAGTATAGTATATATTTTATTTAGAATTTTCTGTGAAGTTTGATTTTTGGTCGAAAATTTTAGTTTCGCCGAAAATTTTGTTCGGAAGGTTTTTGATAAAAACTGACATTGCCATTGTGTTGAAAACGTGTTTTGGAGTCAAAATATGTGTTCTGGGAATTTTTCTGGGTGATTTTAGTGTCGCCGGAATTTGGTCGGCGGCGGTGGCACGGCGGTCGGCGCCGGAATCTGCCATTGCGGTCTCCGAGCATTCATCGTGTTCTTCGTGTTCTTCATGAGGGAGACGATGAACAGTATGAGTTTGATCTTCTTTCCCAGGTGGGGAAGAAGATGAATAGTGTTTTGGGTTAAAATTTTATTTTTCTAAAAATCAGAAAAATACTTTTATTTAATTATTTAATTATTATTTGAGTTATTTAATTATTTAAATGATTAATATTTGTTATTTATTTAATTCGAAATTTTATTTATTTATTTATTATTTATTTATTTCGAAAAATATTTATTTAATTAATAATTTTTTTAAATTTAATTTCAAAAATAAATTTTTTTAATTATTTATTTATTTAAAGTAAATATTTTACTTTACTTTAAATAAAATTTACGAAAATTATTTATTTTATTTTAAGTTAGTTAAGTTTTGTTTAAATAGGAATTGATTTTATTTATTGATTAATTTAAATGAAATTAATTAGAATTTGAATTAAAATTCAGATTTTAATCATTTTATTTATCTTAAGTAATATTTAAAATTTATTTATAAATTAGATAAAAATTTACTTTATCTTAAATTAAAATTTCATAATTTATGAATAATTATTTATATTATTTTAAATTAGGAGATTAATCCTAAAATCTAAAGTTTAGTTAAAAATGGGATAAAAATTTATTTACGGCCCTAATAAAATAAAATAAAATAAATAATAATAATAATTTTTTTAAAAAAGTTATTCTATCAATTAGACACGTATTATAGTACGTTGATAATATGTGTTAATTATTTTTTTTTATTAACGACATTTATAAATGTCGAACCAATTATTGTTTTTCGAGTCAAATAACTGTTTATAGTTGAGTTAAATTATTTTAATTGATACCTGCTATGTGTTATTATGACTAAATCGAGTCAATTAAATTTGTATAATATTATATGCTATGTGTTAGGATAATTTAATTTTTTTAATATGTCGACTTTAGTGACCTAAACGTTATATTCTTTACTGATAGGATCTAGTAGACACGGAGGGTAGCTAGCTTTGGATCTCCCTGAGTTACACGTCTAGATTCGACTCTTAAGGCAAGTTTCCCTATCCATACTCCTTTATTCAGAATATGTCTTTACTTTAAATTTTAAGCGGAATGTTTTACTTAAAAAACTCGTAATTTTTACGAAAACCTGTTAAGTAATTCAATCGATTTTACTACTTCCATTTCTGTTAAAGCATGTGAAATTTATTATTGAGCATGTGTTTAACCTGTTTAAAAGATTATATTGATTTGGTGGTATTACTACCCAATTATTTTGAAATGTTGTTCCTACGATATATGTTAGGAATGAAATTATAGAGATGCTTATCCCTTGATCTCTAGACAAAATGTTTTGTTTTAATATGTGAATATGTTTAGCGTAAGAGGCCGGTTGCAGGTCCAGCTTTTATTTGAGATGTACCAATGCCAATCAGTGTCATCTTAAGGCCAATAGCAATAAGTGCCATCAGGATCCATATTTTTATAGCCTGTACATCATGTGTGCATGGTTTTTGGGTTAAGCAGGACTGATCATCGGCTTAACTCTTGCAACTGTTGATATTCCACATATTACTTAAGGGAAAAATTTAAGTTTTGGCAGGAAATATTGTTGCTTTAATAAAAGATACTGTTACAAAAAAATTTAACTCTGTTGCTATGGATATATCATTTCTTTTACAGGAATTGGTGTATATATAGTGTTAAATATTTTTATATACTTGCTGAGCGTCTTCGCTCACTCTTGCAAAACTACTTTACTTTTCAGATGGCTCGTACTTACCAAACCACCCGTAAGCAGACTTCAGGACGGTATAGATACCCTGTGTTTCCCATCCAGGTGTGCCGTACTTTTAGTTGTTAAGTTATGTAATAACTAGTTGAAGAATTTAAATCCGAATTCACGTTGTAATATCATCTAGACATTTGGTTATCAGGAATCCTCTTCTGGAAGATGTACTGATAGCATAAGATATTGTAATAACTTTTGTTTAAGTAGTATTGTTTTGATGCCATGAACTGTTGACGGTCCTACCTTGTGGGGTCGTGTTAGTCTTTATTTATTATTCTATTATTTCAAGTGGCACCGGGTTTCCGGGGCGTCACAAGTTGGTATCAGAGCAACAGTTTTGGCAAATAAAAACAATAATAGGAAAATTGAATATAAGATAAGGATAGACAGATATAGATAGTGTAGTCACGATTAATCAAACTCACAACGGGTTTGAGTTGAGATCGCTGGAGTCAATCTTAACTAATTAATATTATTATGATAAGCTACTAATTAGAACTTATGGATATTATGTAATTGCAGTTTCCTGAGACACCTAGTGGCAGTTCGAGTTCTGGTGGATCGACAGAGTCTCTGTCTAGTGTTGAGATTATTGAGATATCGAGTGACTCTGATGGAGAGATTGAGATCATTGATGTTGAGAGTGATACTGAGTCCGAGATGGAGACCCCTGGAGAGGAGGATGATCCTTCCATGGAGATTAGTGATGAGTCTGAGCACCCAGTGTCAGCTCCAGTTGAGCCAGAGTACCCAGTTCCTTTAGCTATCATACCAGTTCCTGTTCCTATGCCAGTACCCTTGAGGGCGATTCCCACATCTTTTGTATCGCCAGTTGCTTCAGCCCCCTCTGCTTGTTCTGTGTCACCTCCTGAGATGAGAGGACCCGCTCCTGTTCCATATCATGTTTTTGCTGATATGGCTAAGGAAAGAAATTTCCTGCTTGGTCAGAATAGAGAGTTGATGCAGATGTTGGACCCTGCTGAGGCCAGTTCCCGTGCTCCCCAGGAGTGATTACTTAGATCCTGATCTTTTGGACTTAGATGTTTCTCTAGTATATGTATAGGCAGTATGTTGTATTTTGATGTAGTTGATGCCATGTTATATAGTTAGACCTTACGGGTCAGTCTTTTGGATTGTATATCAGATGTTTGTATCTGCTGTTGGTTGGGCCATCTTGTTGACTTAGATGTTGTTTTGTGGAAACCATGGATTACCAAGAATGTTCTTATGTTATATAAGCTTTTGGTTTAGTGGATATACTTTCTCAGTTATGGATTAGTTTTATTTCTAGTTTCAGTATCTAGATTTCCTTGTTTGCAAAATCTTATAATAACAAACAAATTTACAAAATTTAATGACAGATGAAGATGTACCTTGTAATAAGTTTTTATAAAGAATCTGTTATTAAAGGTGTTCTTCTAAAAAAGAAATTGTTTGTTTATTATCAGAACAATGCCTCCAAAGAAAAATACTACTACTGCTGGAAATAGAAATAATCAGATGGATCCAGTTTTAGCTCGGATGATGGATATGATGCAGCAGCAGAACGATACAATTGCTCAGCAGCAGCAGCAAATGCAATTACAACTTCAGCAACAACAACATCATGTAAATCCCGCTGTTACCTTCAAATCATTTCAATCTGTTAAGCCGCCAGAGTTCAAGGGTTCAGATGATCCGATTGAGGCCATGACTTGGCTGAAAGAGATAGAGAAAGCATTTGAGCTAGTAAAGGTAGAAGAAAATCAGAAGACAGTTTTTGCCAGTTACTTTTTGAAGAATGAAGCAAATTACTGGTGGGATTCAGTTAAGGCTTTGGAAGAAGAGGAGAATATTACGTGGGAAAGATTTACAGAGTTGTTTTTGGAGAAATACTATCCTCGTTATATGAAAAGTAGGATGGAGTTGGAGTTCTTAGAATTGAAGCAAGGTGATAAGAGTGTAGCAGAGTATGAGACCAGATTCACAGAATTATCCAGATTTGTGCCAGAGTATGTGAATACGGATGAAAAGAGGGCAATGAGATTCCAGCAAGGACTGAAAGCTTGGATAAGAGGAAAATTGGCAATATTGGAACTGACTACTTATGCAGGAATAGTACAGAAGGCCATGATCGCCGAAGGAGAAAGTAATGCACAACAGAGAGAGAAGGATGGGCTTAAGAGGAAGTTTGAGGTTACTGAGACTACAAGTCATTATGCAAGAAATCATCAGACAGCTCCTAATAGGAAACCAGGATTTCAGCAAGGAAGGAATATGAATTATAAGAAGCCAGAAACAAGGAATGTTCCCCAGAATACTCAAGGAATTCGTTTCCAGAATAATAATCAGCAGAGACCACCATTATCAAGATGCAGGGATTGTAATCAGAATCATGTTCCAGGAAAGTGTAAGATCAACATTACATGTTATAAGTGTGGAGATAAGGGACATTTTGCAAATGAGTGCAGTGGTCAGAAGGTGGGAAATAAGTGCTTTAAGTGTGGAAATACTGGACATATTACAAAGGATTTCAAGGTTGCTGTGGCAGCAAACAATATGATGAAAGCAAACCAACAGCGGACTGCAAGGACATACAACATGTCAAGGAAAGATGCCGGTAAAAGCAAGGATGTAGTCACAGGTACATTTCCTGTCAATACAGTGGATGCTAAAGTTTTATTTGATTCTGGTGCAAGTAAATCTTTTGTGACTAAGGAATTTTTGTTTAAAACGAAGTGGAAAGTTGAATTTTTGGATGAGATTTTAATGATAGAAACAGCTGATCAACATAAAGTGTTAGTAAATCAAGTTTGTCCTCGATGCGCCATAGATATATTAGGATATTCATTTTCTGCCGATTTAATACCTTTTGAGTTAGGAGAATTTGACGTAATCCTAGGAATGGACTGGCTAGCATCTTATAATGCCCAGATAGATTGTAAGAAGAAGAGAGTAACGTTGCAAACCCCAGAAGGCGTAGAAGTTATTTTCCAAGGAAAATTGCAACACAAGGAATTTTTAACTATAATGCAAGCTAAGAAACTGATGCGTAAAGGATGTGAGGCTTATTTGGCTCACATAAGAGACTTGGAGAAGGAAGCTCCTAAGATAGAAGAAATTCAAGTGGTGAACGAATTCCAAGATGTGTTTCCAGATGAACTTCCAGGATTGCCTCCAGACAGAGAAATAGAGTTCAGCATTGATTTAGCTCCCGGCATAGAACTAGTTTCGAAAGCTCCGTATCGGATGGCACTAGTAGAACTTAAAGAGTTGGCCATACAACTGTCAGATCTGTTGGAAAAAGGAGTAATCAGACCCAGTACATCCCCGTGGGGTGCACCAGTGTTGTTCATAAAGAAGAAGGATGGTAGCATGAGGCTATGCATTGATTATAGGGAATTGAACAAGTTAACTATCAAGAATAGATATCCTTTACCGAGGATTGATGATTTGTTTGATCAATTGAAGGGTGCCAAGTACTTTTCAAAGGTTGATTTACGTTCAGGCTACCACCAATTAAAAGTGAAGACGGAAGATATTCCTAAGACGGCATTTAGAACCAGATATGGATATTATGAGTTTCTAGTAATGGCTTTTGGATTAACAAATGCGCCCGCAGCTTATATGGATTTGATGAATAGAGTGTTCAAGAAGTATTTGGACAAATGCGTGATAGTATTTATTGATGACATCTTGATCTATTCACGGACAGCAGAAGATCACGCACAACATTTAAGGATTGCACTAGAGATTCTAAGGAAAGAAAGATTATATGCAAAGTTTTCGAAATTCGAATTCTGGTTAAGAGAAGTACAGTTTCTTGGACATGTAGTTGGTAAAGATGGAATTAAAGTAGATCCAACTAAGATTGAAGCAGTAATGAATTGGGAGAGACCAAGGACACCAACTGAGGTAAGAAGTTTCATGGGATTGGCAGGTTATTATAGAAGATTTGTGAAAGATTTTGCTAAGATAGCTACTCCTTTGACTAAACTTACCCGGAAGAATCAGAAGTTTGAATGGAATGAGAAATGTGAAGAAAGTTTTCAGGAACTGAAAAAGAGATTGGTAACTACTCCAGTTTTAGCATTACCAGATGAACAAGGGAATTTTGTGATCTACAGTGACGCATCTCAACGAGGATTGGGGTGTGTATTAATGCAACATGGGAAGGTGATTTCGTATGCTTCAAGGCAATTGAAAGAACACGAGCAAAAATACCCAACACATGATTTGGAGTTAGCTGCGATAGTTTTTGCACTCAAGCTTTGGAGACATTATTTGTATGGAGAGAAGTGCGAGATTTTCACAGACCACAAGAGCTTAAAATATATATTCACTCAGAAAGAGTTAAACATGAGACAACGAAGATGGCTAGAATTGATCAAAGATTACGATTGCATTATCAACTATCATCCAGGGAAGGCTAATGTTGTAGCGGATGCATTGAGCCGGAAAGAAAGACTGAATTTGCTAACGATACAAGAAAAGTTACAAGTGGAATTTGAGAAAATGGAAATTGATATACGAATGCCTGATTCAGCCAATGAGATGTTATATACGATGACGTTTCAACCAGAGCTGTTGGAAAAGATTAGGAAATGTCAAGAAGAAGTGATGAACCAGAATACTGAAAGTCTAACAGGCGAGGAATTGAGTAGCCAAAAGGATGATAAAGGAATCTTATGTTTTTCCTCGAGAATTTGGGTGCCAAACGTACAGGAATTGAAAGATGAGATTTTACATGAAGCACATAATTCAAAGTTTTCAATTCACCCCGGAAGTACGAAGATGTATCGAGATTTAAAAGAAAATTATTGGTGGCCGGATATGAAAAGGGAAGTAGCAGAATGGGTCAGTAAGTGTTATACATGTCAAAGAGTAAAAGCAGAACATCAGAGACCCAGTGGTTTGTTACAACCATTGGAAATTCCCGAATGGAAATGGGAACAGATTGCCATGGATTTTGTAGTAGGTCTACCAAAGACAAGAGCGAACCACGATGCAATTTGGGTTGTCATAGATCGATTAACGAAATCAGCGCATTTTCTTCCAATCAATGAAAGGTTTTCAATGGATAAATTGGTCAAACTTTATCTCAAAGAAATTGTAATGCGTCATGGAGTTCCAGTATCAATCGTGTCAGATCGAGACCCAAGGTTTAACTCAAGATTTTGGAGAAAATTTCAAGAAAGTTTAGGAACCAAGTTAAACATGAGCACTGCATATCATCCTCAGACAGATGGACAGAGTGAAAGAACCATTCAAACAATTGAAGATATGCTTCGGGTGTGTGCAGTGGATTTTGAAGGAAATTGGGATGACCATTTACCTTTGGTAGAATTCTCGTACAATAATAGTTATCACGCAAGTATTGGCATGCCTCCCTATGAAGCTTTGTATGGAAGACGTTGTCGATCTCCAGTATATTGGGATGAAGTTGACGAACGAAAAATTTTGGGTCCGGAGATAATTCAGCAAACTAAAGAATCAATAGAGCTTATTCGAAAAAGGATCTAAGCTGCTCAGAACAGACAAAGAAAATATGCAGATTTAAAAAGGAAGGATATAGAATTTCAGATAGGAGAGCCAGTGCTGTTGAAAGTATCACCTTGGAAAGGTTTATCCAGATTCGGGAAAAAGGGAAAACTTAGCCCCAGATTTGTTGGACCATTTGAGATTTTAGGACGCGTGGGAAGAGTTGCTTATGAGTTGGCCCCCATCCATGCGCCATATCCACAACATTTTCCATGTATCTTTGCTTAAGAGATATACACCTGATTCTAGGCATGTTATAGAGCACGAGCCGGTAGAGATTCAGCAAGATTTATCCTATGTCGAGATGCCAGTGCGTATATTAGATCGCCGAGAGAAGATTCTAAGAAATAAGACAGTGGCGTTAGTAAGGATTTTGTGGAGGAATCCCAAGGTCGAAGAGTCAACTTGGGAGCTTGAAAGCGAAATGCTGCAAAAGTATCCTCATCTATTTTCTTAAGGTAAATTCTGAGGACAGAATTCTTTTAAGGGGGGGAGGATGTAACATTCGTAATATTTAGAAGCGGATATATAAGTAAAATAAGAAGTTATAATAATAATAAGTTCCAGTTTGATGCATTTCCATCGTTAAATTAGAAATTATGTGTAATATTAAATGTTATGTGTTTAATTGTTTAAATTGTACGTATTATTAAAATTATTGTAGATACGATTTCTTTTCAAAAAGGTATGATTTGATTACTATTTTAATATAAGATTATTATTTTAAATAAATAAACGATACGTGCTAGTATGTTTTATTCGTTTCTTAAATTTTTGAGTTACAAACTATCGAATTTTGAAATTCTTTTAAACGACACGAAAGATTCGTTATAGATATATTTTTCTATCGTATAAATAGATTTTACGAAACGAAAATAGAAATTACGGGTATTAATTTTTAAATAATATAAATAGCGAAAGTTTATTCGTTATTTCATAACCAAGGTACGTTTCTAAAATTTTACTCCCTAAATTCTATTTTCTCTCTCTAATTAACACACACACTCACACACACACTCACGCACACACACGTTTACACACACATACACACACTGTTAAAATTTTTAAAATTTTGATTTCTAGAAACTAGTTCAAACTTACATGCAATTACATATACGAATTCCTGGTAATCACAGCATCAATTTAAGCTATCAAACGTAGAAAACCATGATCGGATGATTATGATTTTTAAAAACCCATTTTTAAAATTTTTGATCGAATTTCTGTTTGAGTGATTGTTTGATTGTATGAATGTTAGAATCATGTTTAGGACATTGATTAGAGTCGATTCATGTATAAAAGTGTTAGAAATGATCATGATTTGAGTCGCCGAAAAATCCACCGTCGAAATTGTTTAATTTATTTCCGGCTTGTTCTTGATTGGTTCTTGATTCTGAATTGATTATTGTGTTGCTAGATGATTGTAGTATAGTATATATTTTATTTAGAATTTTCTGTGAAGTTTGATTTTTGGTCAAAAATTTTAGTTTCGCCGGAAATTTTGTTCGGAAGGTTTTTGATAAAAACTGACATTGCCATTGTGTTTAAAACGTGTTTTGGAGTCAAAATATGTGTTCTGGGAATTTTTCTGGGTGATTTTAGTGTCGCCGGAATTTGGCCGGCGGCGGCGGTGGCACGGCGGTCGGCGCCGGAATCTGCCATTGCCGTCTCCGAGCATTCATCGTGTTCTTCGTGTTCTTCATGAGGGAGACGATGAACAGTATGAGTTTGATCTTCTTTCCCAGGTGGGGAAGAAGATGAATAGTGTTTTGGGTTAAAATTTTATTTTTAATATTTTATTTTTCTAAAAATCAGAAAAATACTTTTATTTAATTATTTAATTATTATTTGAGTTATTTAATTATTTAAATGATTAATATTTGTTAGTTATTTAATTCGAAATTTTATTTATTTATTTATTTAATATTTATTTATTTCGAAAAATATTTATTTAATTAATAATTTATATAAATTTAATTTCAAAAATAAATTTTTTTAATTATTTATTTATTTAAAGTAAATATTTTACTTTACTTTAAATAAAATTTACGAAAATTATTTATTTTATTTTAAGTTAGTTAAGTTTTGTTTAAATAGGAATTGATTTTATTTATTGATTAATTTAAATGAAATTAATTAGAATTTGAATTAAAATTCAGATTTTAATCATTTTATTTATCTTAAGTAATATTTAAAATTTATTTATAAATTAGATAAAAATTTACTTTATCTTAAATTAAAATTTCATAATTTATGAATAATTATTTATATTATTTTAAATTAGGAGATTAATCCTAAAATCTAAAGTTTAGTTAAAAATGGGATAAAAATTTATTTACGGCCCTAATAAAATAAAATAAAATAATAATAATAATAATTTTTTTAAAAAAGTTATTCTATCAATTAGACACGTATTATAGTACGTTGATAATATGTGTTAATTATTTTTTTTTATTAAAGACATTTATAAATGTCGAACCAATTATTGTTTTTCGATTCAAATAACTGTTTATAGTTGATTAAATTATTTTAATTGATACCTGCTATGTGTTATTATGATTAAATCGAGTCAATTAAATTTGTATAACATTATATGCTATGTGTTAGGATAATTTAATTTTTTTAATATGTCGACTTTAGTGACCTAAACGTTATATTCTTTACTGATAGGATCTAGTAGACACGAAGGGTAGCTAGCTTTGGATCTCCCTGAGTTACACGTCTAGATTCTACTCTTAAGGCAAGTTTCCCTATCCATACTCCTTTATTCAGAATATGTCTTTACTTTAAATTTTAAGCGAAATGTTTTACTTAAAAAACTCGTAATTTTTACGAAAACCTGTTAAGTAATTCAATCGATTTTACTACTTCCATTTCTGTTAAAGCATGTGAAATTTATTATTGAGCATGTGTTTAACCTGTTTAAAAGATTATATTGATTTGGTGGTATTACTACCCAATTATTTTGAAATGTTGTTCCTACGATATATGTTAGGAATGAAATTATAGAGATGCTTATCCCTTGATCTCTAGACAAAATGTTTTGTTTTAATATGTGAATATGTTTAGCGTAAGAGGCCGGTTGCAGGTCCAACTTTTATTTGAGATGTACCAATGCCAATCAGTGTCATCTTAAGGCCAATAGCAATAAGTGCCATCTGGATCCATATTTTTATAGCCTGTACATCATGTGTGCATGGTTTTTGGGTTAAGCAGGACTGATCATCGGCTTAACTCTTGCAACTGTTGATATTCCACATATTACTTAAGGGAAAAATTTAAGTTTTGGCAGGAAATATTGTTGCATTAATAAAAGATACTGTTACAAAAAAATTTAACTCTGTTGCTATGGATATATCATTTCTTTTACAGTAATTGGTGTATATATAGTGTTAAATATTTTTATATACTTGTTGAGCGTCTTCGCTCACTCTTGCAAAACTACTTTACTTTTCAGATGGCTCGTACTTACCAAACCACCGGTAAGCAGACTTCAGGACGGTATAGATACCCTGTGTTTCCCATCCAGGTGTGCCGTACTTTTAGTTGTTAAGTTATGTAATAACTAGTTGAAGAATTTAAATCCGAATTCACGTTGTAATATCATCTAGACATTTGGTTATCAGGAATCCTCTTCTCGAAGATGTACTGATAGCATAAGATATTGTAATAACTTTTGTTTAAGTAGTATTGTTTTGATGCCATGAACTGTTGACGGTCCTACCTTGTGGGGTCGTGTTAGTCTTTATTTATTATTCTATTATTTCAAATGGCACCGGGTTTCCGGGGCGTCACAGTAATTGATACACCTTTCTTGTTGAAGACAATTTCGTAACCTTTGTCACAGAATTGACTGATACTCAACAGATTGTGCTTCAGTCCCTCAACATAGGAAATATCTTCAATGATGACATTACCCGTCTTCAGTTTGCCATATCCCTTTGTCACACCTATGCTGTCATCTCCAAAGGTAACATTAAGGTCAGCCTTCATAACCAACTCTGTAAGCAGGGACTTGTTTCCAGTCATATGCCTCAATGCTCCACTGTCTAGCACCCATATAACTTTACTTCTGTTCTGCTTAATTCCCTGCATTGACAGATTGATTAGACGTTCTTCGGAACCCAACTTTGATTGGGCCCGACTTTTCTATAAGATCGAGAATCAACAGATTTAACAACAGGAGATGCACTTTTCTTAACATTACTAGAGCTTTCGACTTTCTCCTTTCCTTTCTCAGACTTGACAGATTTGTCAGTCTTAGGAGAAGGTTTGTCACTCCTAACTTTAGGAGGACTAACAGTCTTGGCTCTCACATGCTTCTTTTTGATGTTTGAACTAGCAGCAGTATTTGAGCATGACTGGATAGATGCATTCATTAAATTCACAAAAGTTTGCATGATGTTAAAAGTGCATGGCATGCAATTAGGTTGACCACACTGTGCATGATTCTGATGCAGATTATTCATTGTATGTATGGCAGGCATGGCATGTGCAGCAGGAACATTTATGTTAGCTTTACATGCATAAGAAAGATGTTCAGTAGATTTACAGTGATAACATGCTTTATTTATTCGTTCAGCCTTAACCTCTTTTATGCCTTTTTCTTTCTTACCTTGTTGTTTAACAGCCTTAGCTCCTAATCCTGCTCTAGATTCATCTCTAGGGCAATTGATTTTAACTTGTTTGATAGGAGTTATAGGTTGTGCTTTCTGGCGATCTTCCATCTCAATCTCATATCTAGCTATTAATTCAGTCTCTTCTTCTAATCGAGGAACGAGGTGTTTGAAGATAGGTTTGACAGCTGATTTAAGAGGGATAGGAATTTCCTTCTTAAGGTCACTGGAACCAGTGTCGATAGGTCTCTTTCCTTCTTTCTTAGGTAAGTTAGAATAGTCAAGTCCTATACCTATTCCAGTTATCTTCTTAAATGTGTCGTTATCTACATACACTTTACTAGCAGCTAGTTTGTAAGCTTCGCATTTAGTTTCTAACTCAGCTAGGTCGTTCCTAAGACATGCTTCTATTTCTTCCTTAAGGATGAGCTTGTGTTCCAAAGATTTAATAAAGTCTCTTAGGGAAGTATCTACAGTGCAAGCAGCCTCTAACTCTTCCACTTTTGCCTCAAGCATTCTGCTTTTGGCGACAAGTGTTTTCTGTTCCTTTTGAGAAGTGTCTAGGCTTTTGCACAACATATAGATCTCTTCACTAAGAGCCCCGTTCTGTTCCTTATACTCATCAATAGACATTTCTACTTTAAGGGTTAGAAGTGGTACCTCTGGTTCCTCTGATGTCTCAGCCATGAGGGCAAAGTTTGCTACATGAGTAACATCTTCCTCATCTGAATCATCCCAAGCTCTTCCTTCTGTTACTAATAAAGCTCTTTTTTCATGTCTTTCCTTCACCAGCGATTCATACTTGCTTTTGAGAGCTTCATATGTCTCTTTTGGATAAGTCTGTTTAGGCTTTTTGCAGTCCGTAGCAAAATGTCCAGCTTCACCACAGTTATAGCATTTGAACTTCATTTTGAAATCCAAAGGAGATTTGTAGCTGGTACTCTTGCCTTTACCTTTGTAGCCTGACGAACTACCACCACCACTAGCAACCCGATAGTAAGATGAAGAATTTCTCTGGGGTCGGTTGCTCTTTCTGAATCTCATGTTGCTGAACTTCCTTGCCATGTATGCCACGACACTACCGTCCATGTTGTCCAGCTCCTCTTGGGTGAAGTAGTCATCATCATTGTTAGATGTGCACTCGTCATCATTATTAACTTTATGTGGTGCAGGTGATGATTTAGACTTTTCTGCAACTATTGCCTTCTTAGACTCTTCCTCGTCAGCAACTAATCCTGATGCAGTTTCTTTTCCTTTTGAATCATTGTCCCATGCTTGATCTTGAAGTGTTTCCAGCTCATAGGTATTCCATAATACTCTTCCAGAGAAGTTGTATGCAAATCTCTGGTTTCTCTTACAGCGTAGACCCTATGTTCAATGCTCTTTGGCTGGTTCCTCAGATATCTCGTATTGGTCTCAACCATGGGGAGAGTTACACCTCTCAGATTCAAATCCAATACCAACTGACTGAATCTTAGATATACGTATGTTATGCATTCTCCTTTTCTTATTCTGAAGGTGTCATACTCCATCTTGAGTATGAGTGTCTTGTTGCTTCTAACCTCTGCAGATCCTTCCATGACAACTTCTATCTTGTCCCAAATCTTCTTTGCTGTATTCAGACCTTTGACTATGTTGAACATTTCATGATCAAGGGATTCCATCAAGGTTTGTCGTACGTAAGTATCATAAGCTATTTGCTCCTTGTCAGCATCTGAAAACTCCGAGGCCTTTTTAGGCTCAGACCGAGGTGGTATAACCTCCTTTCCTTCTGTATGCTCAGGAATAATCACCTTTTGAACAAATTTACCCTTGTCAAGGACTTCCAGATATTCAGGGTTAACTGTCTCTAAGTAGAGTCTCATTCTGAAAACCCATTCTTCATAGTGATCTCGGTTGAACATTGGGATCTTGAATGCATTTTTAGGAGCCATTTCAATTCTGGTCACCAAAAGTTTCTAAGTACCCAAGACTTGGCTATGTAGAATATATATGTAGAACTTCTGCCTAAGTCGAAATTTCTCTAAGTAGAAATTTTTGTTCAAGTCGAAATTCACCAAGTAGAAATTATCCAAGTCGAATTTCTATGTAGAAAATCTCAAGTAGAAACTCTATGTAGAACTTTTGTCCTTGGAATAAATTTGCTGCAGATTACTTTAATATTGAATAAACAATATTATCTCTTTAACACCTTTTTGACTTTTGAGGCTTTACTCACCTAAATTACCTAACCCACGTGCTAGGTACTGACTATGTTCTGCTATGCTTTCTGACGTGAATAACGCACATCAAAAGTCCAAAAACACCTTCTTCTTTTTTTTACTTTTAATCTTTTTGAGAAGGAAATCAAAAAGTTGTTGGGTTGTCTCCTTTAATACGAACAAATGATGAACACTCAAGAACACCAAATATCAAAGTACCCAGATTAATTCACAAAAATTAAATAAAATACATCCAAGCTAAATAATAACACCTGGAGTATTTAAATAATTTTTTTTGGATGAGTTTTCACTACAAACGAATTGAAGCTCACTTTTCTAGAATTTTAGAAAAGTAGATCTAGAAAATGAAAACTCACCATTCTTCTACCAAACACAAGGATCTATGTTTTGTGTGTTAAACATATAGCTCTGATACCAATTGTTAGGTCCAAATGTGTTGTAGAGGGGGGGTGAATACAACTTTTCGAATTTGATAAGCAATAAATACAATGCAATAAAATGAACACACAGATTCAAGGAATATATATCTTATATATAACTTGAAGTGGTTGCTACAACATTCATTACAAAGTATAACAGAAGTTCAGAGAGTAGTGAATGATACTAAGCTCTGTGAATACACTCTCTCTCTTTTACATGTGTTTCTCTCAAGAATTGCTCTCACACAAAAACATTACACAAGTACTTCTATTTATACTACATGTAATCTATGTCTTGTAGTCTTCAAAGACTAAGTTATACGTGGCCCAATGATGTCCACATAAATCTTGCCTTATCTTGAAAGCTTGAAAATCTGCCAATCAGAAGATGCCATGTGTCATGTTGAAACTGCACTCTAAGTAGAACTTCTACTTGAGAATTTCTACTTAGCCATCTCGAATTTCTAAGTAGAACTTCTACTTAGAAATATTCTACTTGGTCATCTAGAATATTTAGTACTTAGAAAATATTCTGGTTTTCAACTTGAAACTTCAATGCACATCTTGAACTTGTGATATCTTCATATCTTCTTTATTCTTCACCAAGCTCTTGAACATGGATCTTTATTACTGACATAAACTTGCTATCAATGTCCTGACACTTGATGCACTGGTCTGGTTCATAAGTGACTAGTCTTGATAGTGTTTTTGCTTCTTGAATAAATTACCATATTCAATTAGTAATGAGGCTTTCCAATGTTAGCTTTCCTTCTTGTTCACTTGAAATCAATTTGTCTTATTGATACTGATAGTTATGATCTTGATTCTTGGCTTTTCAAATCACTGAGGCATGAACAACTTTGACTTGAACTTCTCTCAATGATTTCTTCTTGGCTTGATCATAGTTAACATGTTGAATTGTATCAATTACCTTGTCTTCTTTTAGTGTTGATTTCTTTATGGCTTCTTGTTCTTGATTGTCTTCTGGTTAAGTATCTTTTCCTTTAGTTGAGTTACATTAGTTATAGTGTTACAAGTTTACACACTCTGCCTTTCAATTCGGGTTAGGAATTTCAACTCATTAAATTTTCGAGTCGAATTTGGATTAAATCGATTTTGTGACCTGAGTTTGCAGATCCGACAAGAATCCAATCCACAACATATAGTTCGCCTCCACCTAATCTTAGGCCCCTCCGCCTAATTTAGGGCGGAGGAGCCAGACCTCCAATACCTCAAAATAAATTTATATTCTGTTGGTGTTTTTTGCAGGTGAATTCTATGTTTTATCTGCTAGTAATTAAATTGTTCTCTGTGTACTTTGTATGTGTAGAGTTAATAGTGGAAAAATGATAAAAATACCCATTTTTGAATTAAAAATGACAAAAATAACAATTTTCAAAATGTATAATTATTTTTACTCGATGGGATACCTGGCCACGCCCGTCGTCGACCAAATTGATAATGAATGTTTTTGCTCTACTATGTTCGCACTTAACTATAAAATATAGCAAATGTGGCAAGTAGGGATCGAACCCAAGGGAATAGCGTTCAATACTAGAGTAATGTAAAATGGTGGGGGGTTTTTAGTTGTTTGTGGTGTTTTATCAAACACCTTGACTACAAGAAATAAATTGCTAGAGAAATATGATTATGGAACTTTCAATCATCCAATTTTTTCAACACAACAAGGCACAATGTTTAAATTAACAAGAATAAGAGATATTTGACCCAAGGATTATGGAAACTCAAGAACTTCACCCACACACATATGAGCAAGAAATAATCAACTCTACCTAACCAAGATAATTGGTGAAGCACACAATCACTTAATTCTCTTCTATAAACACTAATTTAGTGAAGCACATAAATTAGTTCTCTTGATTATAGCAACCAATAATGAAGCACTACTAGTTTAACCAAATCAAGGAATCAAACAAAGAGAGGCTAGGACAAACCCAAGGATGAGGAGCTCAACCTAGGTATTTGCACTTGAATTTTGAGGATTTAGGTAAACTAAATCTTGTGCTACTACAATGATTGTACTAACAATTACGGATTAGCACAAACAATTAGCAATTGAATTCACAAGAGAAGTAAATTGAAGCAACTTACAATTCTCCAAGCAAAATCATAAACAATACAACTCAATAATTCAAGATAGAGTGAAATAGATCTTACTTAAAATGAAATGGGTTTTGATACAAGAGATCCTCCTTGAGCCAAATATATAGAGTTAGTTACTCATAATCAATGCTAGATTATAAGTAATTAATGTTTTCTTAACTCCTACTAACCCTAGGTTTTTGTTCTTGAAGAGGCTTAGAAAAGAGGCTACAATGAGATGATAAGATAAGATGTGTTAGAAGTAGGTTAAATTTCTTTTAGTACACAGCAGGGGCTGCATAGCCTGTTGCACGGCCGTGCAGCAGCCCGTGCGAGACAAAATCTTCAAGATTATACAATAAAAACCTCCCGAAAACGCGAGCTTGCATCTTCTAACTTCCCTCTTGAATAATCTTTGTTTTCAAGCCCAAAATAATCCATCTTTTCAACCATTAAGCATGAGGCACTGAAAGATGAAAAATATAATTAATATCGATAAAACAACATTCGAAACGAACAAAAATGCAAGAGAATAAAAGACAAAATGTGTATAAAATACACATTATCAAATCTTCCCCCACTTAAACTTTGCTAGTCCCGAGCAAACTAAAATTAACAAAACCATAAACTCCTAACTAGTACCACTTCCGTAGGTGATCATGGTTGCATTTGGCATATGCAACAAGCCCTTGGAACCCCTAGGTAGCCCTAGTGGACGAGTGAGGTCTCGTGAGGGTTTATAGATGATGTACCCACAAAATCACAAAAATCACCAATAAACAAAAAACTAACAAAACCTACTAAATAAGCTAACTACTACACTCACATGTCCGAGCCGTCTACTTGTAACTAAAATCAAACATATAGAGCTATTCCCCTTGTCATCCACTAAAACGAGCTAACAACCAATTCAAGAATCAAGATAACACACCTTGTGCAAGATGTAACCATGACATTAAAGATAGAATGAATGCACTTCAATTGTGAACACTAGACAAGATTATCACAAAGCATACACGGCTTCGCATTAAGAAGATGAAATTATATGGTGAAAAATCTCACATCTCTCAATTATATATCACACAAGTATGGGCTAGAGATTTCACTCAACTCCAAGTCTAAATGCATGCGCTATACTTGACCTTGCATGTTCACCTAAATTCCGGATTGCACCAAAAACAAGGAATTCATAAAATGGGTTGTAATGAGGCTTGGGTGAAGGTGTGAAAATTTAAGTTCAAAGAAGGTGTAAAAGTCTCGCTAGTTGAGTCAAAATGACGCTTGCTCGCTTCATCCACCGAATTCTCAAACTAAAGACGATCTCCACTCATTTACAATTACAAAACACAACCACATTTACCAAGAAAATTGAAACAAAATAAAGCACAAAGATTTATTGTTTTTTTTACATCCCCTTTATTATTATTTTTTTAGCAAAGGGAATGCATAACATAAATAAATACTACAAAGAACTTTGAACCACATCTAGATATACACATCAAACTAGTTCCCACTTACAATAATTAGAGTCCTTCCTCTTCACAACTTCTCCAAATTCACATGCTCATCAATCAATTCTTTCCAAGACTCAACTAGCTCAACTAGGTCGAGAGTGAAGTATTTGGCTATGGCTCATGTATAAAAGCGGGAAAGTGACGAAGAAAAATATGGATATAAGCTTCAAATGGGTAACTAGGGATTATTTTCATGGTTCACAAGCTAAAAAGGCCAAAAAGATTATCCTAAATAGAATTTCCTTATTATGGTGCATCCATGAATGAAGGTTTAATGCAAGCCCTAGAGCAACAAACATGCATAAATACGGAGAAACACACAAGTAAAAGAATCATCGTTCAAGGCCTCACAAGGTTTAAGTTGTAATAACATCTTCTCGATTTGATTCCATGCATGCTAAGAGATAATCGTCATGTCACAATTTAATTACAAACATCTAGACTTTTCATGCCATTTTAAGTGTGCGTGAAATAAGGTGCATCAAACTTATAGATTCACATCAAATTGGTAATGCTAGGCAGGAAATAGGAGAAAACAAGGCTGCAAGCTCACAATGTCATAAATTTTACAAACAAGTAAACACACTCATGACTAAACTTATTTCCAAATTGCAAACAAAACGACAATCAAAATCAACAATCCTTCCCCCACTTAAAATATGGCATGTCCTCATGCATGACAAATAAAAATGAGGGAGAAACAAGGTGAAAGAAAACTCCCCTAAAAATAAGCAACAAGGACCGGGAGCGAAGCCAAGAAACTCAAGCATCATGAGGAGGATCCAAGGTTGGGTCCCTAGAACTGGTCTGACACTGAGCCGTCATCGAGGCACAAAACTGCTCCATCCACACTCGATGCTCAGAAAACCGTTTATCAACATGGTCCTTAATGGACTGTTCCATGCGCTGTAAGTAGGCCTGTTGAGGCGCAGAGAACTCCGCAGTGGAACCATGATAGAAAGAACCCCCTCGATCAATCGCTAAGGGCAATAGCTCGGGAACCGGTTCCTCCTCAGTGAGAAGAGAAGATACAGGACAAGTGAGCTGAGATGCCTTGTGGCCCGTCCATCAAAAATTCTCAAAAGTCCCGGATATAACACCCATATTCTTTAAAACCATGTAGTCAATAGTAGCAACGGGATCTCGACCTTCTAACCATGGAATATGAGAACAACCCCGGTCAAGAACTCCCAAGCTAGAGGCAATACGGGTGATAAACCCGCCAAAGACAAGGGAACCCGTTTTTCGCCTCGAAAGCTCCAACATGCGTGCAACAAATAAATAAACCCAATCAACACTGTATCCCTCATGCAAAAAATAAAGGACCCCAAGTTCGGCCATTGAAACGGCGCTATTGGACCCTTCATTACCATATAAGGAATTTGTCATCACACGATGAATGTAACTCAGACTAGGGTTCTTGATTTTGGTGGACTTACTCCGACTTGAAGACCATTCGGAGTCCGAAGATATGGCGGGCCAAATATAATTTTGGAATTGGCGGGGAGGCTTATGAGTACCACACTTATGTTCCCATCCAAACCAATCACAAAGCTCTTTCAACCGAACGCTAAACCATAAACCCATCATCCGAAAATTGATTCGAGAGGTTAAGTTTAAATCCTTCCCGACGCCAACATCACACTTCACGGTAGTAAAGAATTCATAAACCAAACCCGGACAAGTAGGCTCATCCATATCTAACCATGAAGGCCAACCGGAAGTAGTCAAAATATTCTTAACCTCATCCCAAATACCAAGCTTTCCCATAACATGCTTATCAAAATAACGAAACGGTAAAACCTTAAGCGAGGAAATGGAATTATACCTCTCAAGGGCATCATTGGAGAATGACAAGCTAGGCGAAGCGGATTGCAAGTCAAGCCCATAATTGGGAGGAGGTAATGGTAGACCTGATTCTTCATATTCCTTGCGAGTGAGGAAAATTTGAGGTTCCACAGATGAAGAATTGGTCTTTTGACGCTTAGATTGAACCTTTCCCTTGTTTTTAGCATGCTTAGAAGAAACACCACTCATGATTATCAAATTTTCACTCCAAAATACAAACCAAATAACCGTCCAACAAAAACACCGAAGACAACCACAAAGATAGCATGCAAACCCCGAAATGAATTACCACCACATAGCACAATCAACCCAATAAAAGTAATCGACACGCCACATCCACCCCCTTTCAAAGCTAATTTAATACACTAATTAAGGATATAAAACTAAATAAAAAAAAATTAAATAAATAAAAAATAAATAAATAAAATAAACTAGCCAGCCAATTAATAATAAAATCAAAAATTAAATTTTAAAACTAAAACTAAAAGAAAATAAAAAAAAATCAAATTGAAAATTAAAATAAAATAAAATAACTAACAAATTAATAATAAAATCAAAATCAAATTCTAAAGCGAAATAAAATTTATTCTTGAATTTATATAAATTACTTAGTTTTTTTTTTTTAAAAAAAATGAAAAACTAAAATCAAAATTAAAAACAAAAAGGTGAGTCAAAATAAATAAAAGAAAAAAAAACAAAAACAAAAACAAAATAAAACAAAACACAAAAAAAACAAAATAAAATTGTAAAAAGAAAAGGGGGGTCTGTGTTTTTCAACCGAAGGGGGAGTCGTGGGTGAGAATTGGGGACGGTTTATGGAGGTGTTGAAAGATAGAGGGAGGCGGGGGGAGTTCGGTGGTAGTTGAGGAGAAAAAGAGAGCAGGTGCGGCGAGTTGGGAGAATGAGGATGGAAATGGGATGGCGACTGTTGTGGCGCGGAGGGAATGCGGCTGTTGATGTTGGAGTGAACTGGGTGAAGCGCGGGCGCTGTGATTGCAGAATGAGAGGAGAAGGGGCTAGGGGGAAAATGGAGAGGGAGTGATGGCAGATGGAGTGGTGAGGGCGGAAGAAAAAAAACGGTAGTGGTGGGTGTTTGGTTGTGAGGCGCGATGGTGAAGGTGCGAGATGCGAAGGAGACGAAGGGCAGCGGTGTTTTGGACTGGTGGCGGAGAAAAAATGGAGGGTGGAGGGGATGAACAGAGGTGAAAGGGGGAAGAAGTGCAGGGAATGGTGGATGTTGGTGAACAGGGGAGAACGGTTACTACCGTGGTGGCGTGGTGCTGAGGAGATGTGGGCTGGGATTGTTGAAAATGGAGTTGGTGATGTAGGTGGAAGGTGTGTTTGCAGGTGGCTCTGATGGTGCTTTGGATGGGGTGAACTGCAGTGAACGGTGGTAGGAGAAAAGGGAGGGGGCTTGTGGTGCTGCAGGCGGTGAATTGATGTGCGATTGGGGCTGTGGTGACACGGTGTTGATGGTCGAAGGGGGAGGCAGTGGTAGTGTTGAATTTGGTGGACGTATAGGGGCTGTATGTTTGAGAGAAGAGGGGGGAAGAGAGTGCAGGAGGAAAAGGAGGGTGCTGCAGTGTCGTGGGTGAGAATTGGGGAGTTGTGGGTTTGTGCGAGAACTGCGGTGGTGAAGGAACGCAACAGGGTGGAGCAGATTTTGAAAAGGAGTGAGAGTGGTGGAAATTGAGATTTAGGGAGATGAGTGATTGTGAATGTGGGAGGAGAAAAATGGTGGATTGAAAATGGAGGCGGAAGAGAGAGTTGGTGCTATGCTGAGAAAAAGAAGGGAATTTAGGGATAGGAATTGAATTTTGCCTTTTTTAATTGTAAAAAGTTGCACAGTTGTGCAACAAGTGAGTAAGTTGGCGTGAAATTAGATAGGGAATGCAGGGAGCTGCTCAAAACTCACGGCTTGCTGCACAGGCTAGTGCACACCCGTGCGTTTCTGGATGGCTTTTTAGTGTTCAATGCAGAATGCTTGTCAAAACTCACGGTCTGCTGCACGGCCTACTGAACGCCTGTGCAGTTCCAATATTGCAACAAAAATTATACAAACTCTATTTATTTATTTCCTTTTTTTTTCAAATAACACTCACATAAATCCTTGATTGCTCGAATAAAATATTAAATCCTGAAAACATGAACAAACATATCAAAGCAAGTGTGGAATAAATATAAAAAATCATAAAAATTGGAATTAGCGATACTAAATATTATTGAGCGGGTCACATTTTTTTTTTTAGAGTGAAATAAAATTCACTAGACACATCACAACAATACATAAAAATCAATCAACGCATTTTTTTTTTTAGAAAATAAAATTGATGAAAAAGAAAATCCCACTCATTAATATTTAGATCAATCCTCAAACCCATAAAATGCATAACACCCTTCATAAATGCGAGTGAGGACCAAAAAATTGACATACACATAATATATAAATACATGTGTACCTTGGGTTGCCTCCCAAATTTGCGCCTTTGTTTACTGTCGGTGGCTCGACTTCCCGGATGTGCCTCGTAGCACCAACACACAAAATAACGAGAGCTCATTCATGAAGAGGGTCCGCTAATGAGATGACATCAACGGTAGATTCTTGAAATCCCTCATAGAAAGGCTTAAGACGGTGGCCATTTACCTTGAATTCTTTGTTGGTAGACAAACTTCGCAAATCCACCGCTCCATGAGGGTAGATTTTTACAACAACAAATGGACCCAACCAACGAGATCGAAGCTTCCCGGGCATTAATTTGAGACGAGAGTTGTAGAGGAGAACCTTTTGCCCAACATGAAATGATTTATAAACGAGCGAACGATCATGAAAGTCCTTTACTCTAGCCTTATACGATTGAGCATCCTCATAGGCATTGTTACGAATTTCCTCCAATTCAAGCAAGTTAAGTTTTCTATGAGCCCCGACAACATTAAGATCCATATTACAAGCTTTGATTGCCCAATAAGCTTTGTGCTCTAACTCCACGGGAAGATGACAAGACTTACCAAAAACCAACTTATAAGGAGACATACCAATAGGAGTTTTAAATGCCGTCCTATATGCCCATAATGCATCTTCAAGACGAACACACCAATCCTTCCTAGAGGGTTTCACCACCTTCTCAAGAATAGACTTAATCTCCCGATTAGAAACTTCGGCTTGACCATTAGATTGAGGATGATAAGCCGTTGCCATTCGATGATAGACCCCATAAGATTTAAGAAGATTTCCCACCAATTTGTTACAAAAGTGGGTACCTTGATCACTTATGATAGCTTTGGGGACACCAAATCGGTTGAAAATTTGAGACTTGAGAAATGCAACAACCGCCTTACCATCATCCGATTTTGTTGCCTTGGCCTCCACCCACTTAGAGACATAATCAACGGCCAAGAGAATATAGAGATTTCCATGAGAAGACGATGGAAATGGCCCCATAAAATCAATACCCCATACATCGAAGATTTCTACCACAATAATTGGAGTTTGGGGCATTTCATTCCTTTTTGCAATATTGCCGGTTCTTTGACAAGGCTCACATTGCTTACAAAAATCGTGAGAGTCACGAAAAAGAGTTGGCCATGTAAATCCACATTCAAGTACCTTCCTTGCCGTTCGATCTTTCCCAAAATGACCTCCACAAGCATAAGAATGACAAAATTGAAGAATGGAAGCAATTTCCGACTCGGGAACACACTTTCTCAAGACTTGATCCGCACAATGTTTCCAAAGATAAGGATCATCCCAAATGTAGTGTTTGGCTTCACTCCTTAATTTCTCCCTTTGATACTTAGGCATGCCATTAGGAAAAGTTTTGCACACAATGTAGTTCACAAGATCCGCATACCATGGTATCTCGCCTTGAATTCCAAATAAGTGCTCATCCGGAAATAATTCTTGAAGAGGAGAAACATCTTCCTCCCTCACAAGTCGACTCAAGTGGTCCGCCACTAAGTTCTCGGCACCTATTTTATCTTTGATTTCTAAGTCAAATTCTTGAAGGAGGAGAATCCACCGAATCAACCTAGGCTTTGACTCTTTTTTCGCCAAGAGATGTCTTAAGGCGGCATGATCCGTGTATATGATGACTTTGTAACCAAGAAGATATGAACGAAACTTGTCAAGAGCAAAGACAATAGCAAGCAATTCCTTCTCGGTGGTGGTATAGTTCACTTGGGCGGAATTGAGTGTGCGAGAGGCATAATAAATCACATGAGATCGTTTGTCAACTTTTTGGCCTAACACCGCACCAACCGCATAATTGCTAGCATCACACATAATCTCAAAAGGAAGAGACCAATCCGGAGCCTTAATGATAGGAGCCGAAGTTAAAGCTTCCTTGAGATGGTCAAAAGCCGCCTTGCATTTTTCATCAATTTTAAATTCCACATCCTTTTGTAGAAGAGATGATAGTGGAAGAGCAACCTTGGAAAAATCCTTGATAAACCTCCTATAGAATCCGGCATGACCAAGAAAAGACCGCACATCCTTGACATTTGAAGGGTACGGAAGACTTGCAATAATATCAACTTTTGCCTTGTCCACTTCAATGCCCTTCCTAGACACAATATGCCCCAATACAATACCTTCTTGGACCATGAAATGACATTTTTCATAATTTAGCACTAGATTAGTCTCCAAGCATCGATCCAAGGCATGCGTAAGGATTTGAAGACATTCATCAAAAGAATCACCCGAAATAGAGAAATCATCCATAAAGACTTCAATTCCATTCTCTATCATGTCGGAGAAAATACTCACCATACACCTTTGAAAAGTTGCGGGAGCACCACATAAGCTAAATGAGAGTTTACGAAATGCAAACGTGCCAAAAGGACAAGTAAATGTGGTTTTGTCTTGATCTTCGGGAGCAATGACAATTTGATGATATCCACTAAATCCATCTAGAAAGCAATAGAATTCCTTCCCGGCTAACCTCTCTAACATTTGATCAATGAAAGGAAGAGGAAAATGGTCTTTTCGAGTTACCGCATTTAACTTGCGATAATCTATGCACATTCGCCACCCATTTTGGACTCGGGTAGATACAAGCTCACCTTTAAGATTCTCTTCAAGAGTGATACCCGCCTTTTTAGGAACGCAATGTACCGCACTCACCCATTCACTATCCGAAATTGGAAAAATGATTCCCACATCAAGTAGCTTGAGAATCTCCTTTTTAACAACTTCCATCATTGCCGGATTAAGTCTTCTTTGAGGGTCTCTAGTAGGCTTAGCTCCATCCTCAAAGAGTATGCGATGCATGCATGTGGAAGGGCTAATTCCCTTAATATCGGCAATGGTCCACCCAATAGCACTTTTATGATCCTTAAGAACCCGCAAGAGGCGTTCTTCTTGCACATTACTCAAATTAGAAGCTATGATTACGGGAAGAGTCTCATTCTCCCCAAGATAAGCATATTTGAGATGATTAGGCAATACTTTCAATTCCAAAGTAGGAGGATTCTCAATAGAAGGGAGTAATTTGGAATAAGATAAGGGAAGATCAATTTTTGCAAGTTCACACCTTTGGGGTAAAGGTTGCAATACCTTGAGCTCCATAATTGCCTCATTGGCCTCTTCCGAATTAGGGAATCCATCATCTTCATTTACATATCCTTCAATAACCACTTGGAGAGCTTCTTTATTTCCCATGTCAAAAGCTTGTTGGGCTAAACCATCAATAACATCCATGGAGCAAATTGAGTGTGACTCACTAGGAAATTTCATAGCATCATAAATGTTGAACTTGACAACTTCATCGCCAAACTCCATAGTGAGAGAACCATCATCCATATTAATCTTGGTCTTCGCCATTTTTAAGAATGGACGCCCAAAAAGAATTGGTGCCGACTTGATGTTAGATGGACCATCTTCCATTTTCAAGATGTAAAAGTCAGCGGGGAAAACCATTTGGTCAACATGAACAAGCACATCTTCAATTACCCCCTCGGGATAGGCATTAGATCTATCCGCAAGTTGAATGATCACATTCGTATTCTCAAGTGCCCCCAAATTTAAAGTTTGGAATATGGAGAGGGGCATCACATTGATCGAGGCACTTAAATCAAGCATAGCTCTTTCAAAGAATTTACCTCCAATCTTGCAAGGAATAGTGAATGTGCCCGGATCCGAACATTTTTTAGGTAACCTCCTTTGAATCACGGCCGAGACGTTTTCATCCACCACTATAGTTTCATCACCTCTTAACTTCCTTTTGTTAGTACACAAATCTTTGAGAAACTTTGCATACTTTGGAACTTGGTTTATGGCATCTAATAACGGGAGAGTGATTTCCACTTTTCGGAATGTCTCAAGCATTTCCTTATCAAC
The DNA here is from genome assembly GCA_036435485.1 of Saposhnikovia divaricata. Lineage (NCBI taxonomy): Eukaryota > Viridiplantae > Streptophyta > Magnoliopsida > Apiales > Apiaceae > Saposhnikovia > Saposhnikovia divaricata. Next base: position 92,118,670 of record CM071596.1, read on the forward strand.
AATTTCTTTCTTTGGTTTAGAAAATTTGGAAGGGAATGGAGGTCGAATAACCACATCCTCATCACTGAACCTTGGCTTCTTTGCTTGTGGAACGTCTTCTTGAACACCTTCCTTCTTTCCCTTATCAACTTTCTCTTCCTCAATTTCCATATTATCTTCAAGGTTTTCATCCTTAGCCTCCAAGATGTCATCATTTTCAACCTTTCCACCTTCATTATCATTCACCATCCACTTGGCCTTAGCATGAAGGTCCTCCAATTCTTTTCCACTCCTTAAGGTCATGGCACTAGCATTTTCTTTAGGGTTCACTTCCGCTTGAGAAGGAAGTTGCCTTGAACCTTGGCTTTGCAATCGATTCACAGTTGTGGCTAGTTGGCTCATTTGCTTTTCCAAATTTGATATACTTTGAGAAGTGTTCTTTTCCAAGTTGGATATATTTTGAGAAGTGATGTTTTGAAATTGGAGGTTGTTTGTTGCCATTTGCTTAATCATTTCTTCAAGTGATGATAATGTAGATGAAGAAGACCCTTGATGGTCTTGGGAATTGTATGGAGGTGGTGGTGGGAGTGCTTGAAAATTTTGATTGGGACGTTTTTGTGAGTATGGAGGAGGGTTTTGTTGATGTTGGGTGTTGTAAGTGTTTCGATTTTGGTACTGGTTAGAGTTTGGTGCATTGGGATTTCCATATCGAAAATTTTGGTGGTCTCTCCAACCGGGATTGTAGGTGTTACTATAGGGGTCATACTTCCTTTGAGGTGGTTGTCCCGAAAAACCTCCAATAGCATTAATTTGCTCTTCGGGTTGTTGGAATGATAGGCATTCATTAGTAGCATGATCCGACATATTGCAAACACCACAATATTTTTGTTGTTGAAGATTCCCAACGGCTAATTGACGAACCAATGATGTAAGGTCCGAGATTTGGCCCTCTAACTTTTGAGTTGCCACTTCATTCACGGAAGAATTCTTGACATGCACTTGACGATCCCCAAATTGGCGAGAATTCTCGGCAATCTTGGTTATTAACTTTCTAGCCTCCTCCGGCGTTTTATCCACAAGAACTCCACCACTTGAAGCATCAAGGTGCAATTTAGCACTATATTCCAAACCTCCATAGAAGTAGTGAATGAGCAACTCTTCCGATATCAAGTGTGGAGGACAACTTTGACAAAGCTTTTGAAACCTCTCCCAATACTCATACAATGTTTCTCCGGAGTATTGCCGAATGCCACAAATTTCTTTGGAGATGCCCGTAGCCTTTGAGGTAGGGAAGAATTTCCCCAAGAAAGCACTTCGCATTTGCTCCCATGTAGTGATTGAGTTTGGAAGAAGGTAAAATAGCCATGCCTTGGCATTGTCTCTCAAGGAAAAGGGAAATGCTTTCAACTTCACTTGTTCTTCCGTAGCATTGTTTGGTCTCATTGAAGAACATACCATTTCAAATTCTTGAAGATGCCTAAAAGGATCTTCCGTGCCTTCACCTCCAAACTTGGGAAGGAGGGCAATAAGACCACCCTTTAGCTCAAATGGTTGTCCTCCCGGAAATACAATGCACAATTGTAGTTGAACGGAGCTAGGAGAAGCAATCTCTTTGAGTGTGCGTTGATTAGGATTTTCCATGACTTGATCAATGTTGTCGTCCGGTGATGAGATAGGAATAACAAGGGGAGGACCCTCGTCCAACTCCTCTTCTGAAGGTGAACTAGAAATAAATTGACTTGATGAATCTATATTGGCACTTGAATTCCTTTGATTCCTTCACAAGAGTCTCTCGGGATTAGATGAATACGCAAGATCACCTGAACAAGAGGATCGAGTCATACATAGCAAAAATTTCTAAAATCAAGAAAAATAGATAAATATGCACAACGGAACTAAAATATTCACAATTTTATATGCGCACTAATATTGAACTAAAACTAGCTCCCCGGCAGCGGCGCCAAAATTTGGCCACGCCCGTCGTCGACGCGCCAAATTGATAATGAATGTTTTTGCTCTACTATGTTCGCACTTAACTATAAAATATAGCAAATGTGGCAAGTAGGGATCGAACCCAAGGGAATATCGTTTAATACTAGAGTAATGTAAAATGGTGGGGGGTTTTTAGTTGTTTGTGGTGTTTTATCAAACACCTTGACTACAAGAAATAAATTGCTTGAGAAATATGATTATGGAACTTTCAATCATCCAATTTTTTCAACACAACAAGGCACAATGTTTAAATTAACAAGAATAAGAGATATTTGACCCAAGGATTATGGAAACTCAAGAACTTCACCCACACACATATGAGCAAGAAATAATCAACTCTACCTAACCAAGATAATTGGTGAAACACACAATCACTTAATTCTCTTCTATAAACACTAATTTAGTGAAGCACATAAATTAGTTCTCTTGATTATAGCAACCAATAATGAAGCACTACTAGTTTAACCAAATCAAGGAATCAAACAAAGAGAGGCTAGGACAAACCCAAGGATGAGGAGCTCAACCTAGGTATTTGCACTTGAATTTTGAGGATTTAGGTAAACTAAATCTTGTGCTACTACAATGATTGTACTAACAATTACGGATTAGCACAAACAATTAGCAATTGAATTCACAAGAGAAGTAAATTGAAGCAACTTACAATTCTCCAAGCAAAATCATAAACAATACAACTCAATAATTCAAGATAGAGTGAAATAGATCTTACTTAAAATGAAATGGGTTTTGATACAAGAGATCCTCCTTGAGCCAAATATATAGAGTTAGTTACTCATAATCAATGCTAGATTATAAGTAATTAATGTTTTCTTAACTCCTACTAACCCTAGGTTTTTGTTCTTGAAGAGGCTTAGAAAAGAGGCTACAATGAGATGATAAGATAAGATGTGTTAGAAGTACGTTAAATTTCTTTTAGTACACAGCAGGGGCTGCACAGCCTGTTGCACGGCCGTGCAGCAGCCCGTGCGAGACAAAATCTTCAAGATTATACAATAAAAACCTCCCGGAAACGCGAGCTTGCATCTTCTAACTTCCCTCTTGAATAATCTTTGCTTTCAAGCCCAAAATAATCCATCTTTTCAACCATTAAGCATGAGGCACTGAAAGATGAAAAACATAATTAATATCGATAAAACAACATTCGAAACGAACAAAAATGCAAGAGAATAAAAGACAAAATGTGTATAAAATACACATTATCAATACCCAACTGGTAATTGGGTATCTCATTTTGTATAAGATACCCCACTCATAAATGGGTATCCCAAGAAATTAAAAATAAAAAAATTGTGATACCCAACTCACAAATAGGTATCTCATCTGTTATAAATAACCAGTCACTTCTAAAATAGGTATTTCCATTATGGAATTTTAAAAAATGATTATTTTTTACCATTACCCGTTAATAGTTGGGACTTTGGAGTGGGCTACATGGCTTTACATGACTATGGTGATATTTGGGGTAACTTTTTTCAGAATAAGTTAACTTATTTTAAAACAAAGTTAGATATTCCTAACATTTTTCTGAAAAAAGTTAACTTTTTTTGAAACTTACATAATCTCAAACATACATTAAATACTTGTATTATAAAAAATTATTAAAATATGAAATTTTTACTCAAGTCTGGCCAAACAGGCCATATATTTCAGCTCAGTTTCCCTAAATGACTGTTTACTTTTGAATGGTGTTTAAAGATAAAGCCCAATAAATCCATAATGTTCTTTGTTGGGCTCATGGTCACAATGTTAACACTTGGTCTAGTTGTTTAGGTGGATTCAGATCAGATATTCATTCTCATGGATGTCTCTTGAGGATCCATTATATATTTGCTGAAAAACATTTAAATTTTAAATAATCTGACCAAAAATGAATTTTTAAGAATTATTTTCAGTAAAACGATCTTTGAAAAAAATTCATCACTTAACCATTATGAATGAATCACAAAAATTGGTGAAAAAATGTTTAATTAAGAAAATGCTTTTCTCTTTATAGACGGGTCAGTTTTCAGAAATCAAAACAGTTTTAAAAGCAATTTTTTTCGGTTTGAAAATAATTTATTACCCCTAAAAAAAATAAACACAAAAAATTTCACATCTTATATAAACGCAATATAATCAAAAAAAATTTAGAAAAAACCTTCATAATACTGAAATGTCTAGAAACACTTTGCTTGATTATCGTCCATAACGTATATAGTAGTTTTTTCTTTATAGTTAAAGATTGACAGTCACAGCACATAGATGATGAGAGATAGATCCTCTATTTTTACACTAAAAATTCTATTATACATATATATTGTAGAAAGTTTATATTATACATTTTTTCAGAATGTGTTGGTAAATGTTTGTCCTTGATCAAATTCTATAGTTTTTTTTTTGTCAGGATCAAGTACCATAATTAAATATATTTACACATTCATTTTATTTTTGATAATATTTGAATTCTCGATATCTCATAAAAGAAATAAGAGAGATATCGTTACATTGATGAAAAATATATAATCATTTTTTGAATATATGTAGAGAAAAGAACTTTAACTGTTTCATAACTAGTTGTTTAGTAGTTTGTGTCGGTTAATGTAAATCTAATAAATGTCAAGTTCATCATTAGAAAATATTGTAGTTTATAACGGATTTTTTCTAAATATGATATAATATTTTCTTAGAATAAAATAAAAATTTTATTTAAATTTTTATTTCAATTGTTATTTTAATTTTAATTTAATATATATTAGTCAAAACCTCATGTATTGTGGATTGTTTAGAACTAATAAGAGATTAGGGAGTTTAAGATATGTCCTGAGATACACGGATTTTATATATAAATGTGCAGTGGATATTTTTGTAAAATCAAGATTTGTTTAAAATTTTACAATATTATTAATTAACATTATTTTTTAAAGTATCTCGGGAAACTTTCCTGCTATTAATCTCAAGATCCTTTTTCTCAATTAATAATATAAATTCTTAACTTTAATTTTATTATTGACGGGATTCGAATATTGTATATTCATCAAATTAATACAAATATGAAATATTCTTTAGTGTTAGATCAAACGATTCTCATCGTTTTACTAAAAAACTAATGATCAATATTCTTTTATAGATTTACAACGTGAGTAAAAACATTTTCTTTATCATTTTCTTTGAACAAAAGATAAGTTGGCTTTTATCGTCAAAAAAAAAAAAAAAAAAAAAAGATAAGTTGGCTTTAGCTTGATATATAAATTCTTTCCGGCGTGTATAAAAAGTATTGTGACAATAACATTAGAACATGCATAAAACAACGGTACACATAATATTTATGGGCTCCCGGTCTATGGCAAACGTATGCCATAGACCATTATTCAATATATGGGCTCCCGGTCTACGGCAAACGTATATCATAGACCATTATTCAACATACGGGGTTTAAAAAAAAATTGTATCGTATCGCAGAAAAAAATTACCAAATTACCCCCTGTTTTTTACATAAAAAATCTACTGTTCACCGTACCGCAGAAACTTTCTGCGGTACGAAGAAATTACCAAAATGCCCTCCTATTTTCACATCTTAGGTGAGGGCATTTTGGTAATTTCTCCGTACCGCGGAAAATTTCTGTGATACGATGTTAATTTTTTTTTTAAACCAGGACCGTTCGATCAATCATTCAACGGTACATAAACCGTATATTGAATAATGAACCGTATATTGAATAATGGGTCTATGACATACATTTGTCATAGAACAGAACCCATATTTATGTACTGCACAAACAATTATCAGCTTTAACCAAACCCTAGATTCTTCAATATTCTTCCCGCGTTTTTGATCATTGCAGGCGAAATTAGGGATCAAAGTAAGCTCCGGTCCTTGTCAATTGTCAAAATTTGTACTCCCTCCGTTCCATTTTGTATGACGCTCATTCCTTTTTGGACGTCCCAAAAAGAATGAACCTACTAAACTTACTATTTCCTCTGTCCCAAAAAACTCTTCCCATTTCTCTTGAACACGTTTGCCAACGCACACTTTTAATCGTTAATATCTTTAATTTCGTATTAGTTTTAAATAAAAAAAACTTCACTGTATTAAAATACTCATAAATACGAATCCAACAAGATCACTCATGATTATATTTGGTCTAATAGATTAGACGTAAATTAGCAATTTGTCACATGTTATGAACAGTACCGACAAAAAAAATGAGAAAAGCTTTAAGGCACAGAGGGAGTATTTTTTAACACTACTTTTCACTATTACACCCACTACTTCTCTATTTTATAACTCTTTTTTATTAAATAAATATTATTATCCCCACTACTTTCCTACTTTACCAATTTTTTATACATCCACTTTCACACTCAACCAACCACATGTTACCACCTAACAAGTCAAACAGAATTTTCTTAATCTCCGTGAAAGTCAAACAGGGTCTAACAAATTGGGACGGAGGGAGTAGAAATTTCAAGATAAAATTTTGAAAATTTTTGATGTAACTGATTCGATCCCCTTAATATAATCTATTACCTCCTAAATCGAAATCCTGATTCGTTCTTGATTGCTTAATACTCGCTCTGTCCCATCCATTTGTTTACACTTTCCTTTTTGGGATGTCCCATCCAATTCTTTACATTTCTAAACTTTCCTAAAATAGTAAAGTTTTATAATATAAAAATCAACTACATCCACTACTTTCCTCCACTAACTCATTTTATACATTATATAGTGATGGGTCCCACCACTTTACTCATTTTTCTTACTTCTCTCCTCCTTCTTTATATTTTTCCTTGGTCTCCGTGCCCAAACCAAATGTAAACATTTGGTTGGGACGGAGGGAGTAAAACTTAATCCATTAATATAACACTAGAAATGTAATCCATTCCAACTTAACTCTCCAAAAGCTAGCAAGCACTTGGTTAACATTCTTTTTTTTTTTTTTTTTTTTTTCTCTTTTAATGTAGAAACTACATTTATTTTGGGTGCAACGTACTCTTATAAATGTAGTACTAATTACATTGTTAAATGGAGTATGATTTAACAATTCACATACCAGTTTCTCTTGTACTCGTATCATTTAAATGGAACATCAATTAGAGAGTTAAGTGATTGTATAGAAAGGACAATTGTCAAGTCAAATCATGAAACAGGAATTTTAATCAACCCTGAAACAAATTGACAGAACCTTTCCTTCAATCTTTCTCCTTTACCAGCTTACCTTCTACCCCTCATCCCATTCTTTGTTAAATTTTAATAATATCCGTATTTAATTATAAACCATTATACTGTATGAATGAAAGAGACCGCAGTCTGCATGAACAATGTTTGTCATTTAAAATCTGTTCTTTACATACATGTATTAAATGTTTGTCATGTAAGCGAGTCATTTTATTTATAAAAAAATAACTAATAATATTATTATAACTTAATATTTAATAATGATCTCAGTAATGAGATCGAAAATCAAACATTTCTCACTTAAAATATGACAAGAACAACGTCTAATCAAACAAAAATAAACTCTAAAAAGTATTCGAACACGTATCTTCTATCATTTGGTGAGATTAAAGTTTATTAGATTTTATAAATCTCAAGTGATTAGAACTTATTTTTTGTCATTCTAAATTCTAAATTCGATTCACATTCATTCCAAATTTATTGAGAATAAATATTCATTGTAAGGCATTAAAGCATATAAATTTATTTATTCAAAAATTATTAAATTTATCATTAATGAAACAGTGAGCAGCATCTGCCCAAGTCCTCGCGAGTCCTAAAGTAGAAAGATGTTGAGAAAAGCAATTTATACCTCTAAATCTATACGATTTGTCTAGTACATCCCTAAGATACATGCTAAAAATTCGTATTTAATAAATTGAAAAATTTTAATTTATGAATATTTTTTACATACGAACCATTTATTATTATTAACGAAATTTTTATCAAATCAAAATTTGATAACTAAACTTTAACAACTAAGCAAATAGTACCTTGTGAACACACCAGGAAAACCGAATCTATAAGTTTCACCTCCACTTTAGATTTCTTTTGCTCATTATTACTATCATCTAATTTCAACTTTGTCGGCCTTCAATAATAATTCAGGCCTTGATTTCATAATCATATCATTGTTTATTGTACCCGCCTTCGTCTTTTCATATCATTAACCGGATCATTAATTATTAATTATCAATTTATTATTTTATCTTCTCTCTATTTTTAAATAATTGACATTTAATTTTCTAACACATACTTATTTTTAAGCTTTCCTTTTTGTGAATAAAAATATAGAATTAAAACTTTTATTCACAAAAAGAAAATTTTAAAAATAATTTTTCTAGTTATGTGGTCAATGCTCCTAAAAGTGTGTGTCAATAAATCAAACATCAATTATTTAAAAACAGAGATAGTACTTTTTGACGCATTTCTTGAAAACAGTATTTAGAAGTTATATTTTTTTAATTTTTTATTTTATATAGAAATAAGATTAGTTTTCATCTAAAACGAAAAAATATAAATACATCTTCCACCATTGTAATGCATAGAAAAATTAGAGGATCCCGTAAATTAAGATGGAGGTAGTATAAATTTATATCTAAAAACCATATTTATTTGGTTTTATTTTGACTTCTACAAAAAAATTAGACGGATTAAAACAAAAATTTTACCAATTAAAATATAAAATCTATATATATATGATTTTACTTTAATTGTCAAGTATATACATATAATACACATGATTATTATTTTTATTATTAAACTGTTGTTTTGACCTTTAGTATGATTCTTTCATTGGACGAATCCTTAGTCTGGTTATAAAACTTGTTTATTAGCTTAAATTTGGATTTACATGTAAGCTAGCAGGAACTAATTAATATCCTTGTGTAGATCCAACCTAGCTAGGCTGTGTGTCATAAAATCTCATCGCAATGGTCTTTTTTTAACCTTGTAGGAAGCTCAGATTAGAAAATACAAAAGTTAATTAAAGGCTTATGTTTTGTAAATGGGGTATAAAGAGATCTTTCATCTTTTGTAGAATGCTTTAGCATGATTGTCAATCATCATATGCATAATTTGCCCATAATTGATGTATAATTTGTCCATAATTGTAGGCGTTCATAAAATAATATACTCAAATATTAAATTTAAAAGAATGAGTGTAGTGAGATAATTCAAATGATTAAAAATTTTGAATTGAGACTCTCATTTATTCGAGATTTCTTGAACATGAATTATATAATTCTTAAAACCAAACCGTATTGATGGAATTTAGTTCAACTTTAAATTTCTATTCTGTATCATTACCTTCTAGATTTTTGTTTTCAGGCAGCTATCCTAACACCTCCAAAGGGATCCCATATTTTCAACAAGAGACATTCCATGGGGTCGGAACATTAACGTTCTCTTTTACATTTTATTTTATCTATTTTGGATAACATGGAATGATTCTTCGCTTCAATTTTTTTTCCTTTTTACTAAATTGATACGCTTCCATTTTTTTTTTTCAAGGATCCGCTTCAATTAATTGATAGTTTACAGTACCGTGTCTGTAATAGTCTTATGTATCAATTAATTGATAGTTTACAGTACTGTGTCTGTAATGGTCTTTTGTGTCTCTCTGTTAAAGCATCCATTTCCTTTTTGAAAGTTTGAAAACAAACTTTTAAATATTTAGCTGAAATATTAAACAGTGATACTAACCAACACTACACAACAACATGAAACATGTTAAGAGTAAATTTAATTCATTTTTTGCATGAAAATAATGATTAGTATGGTCATTAATATATACTAATGGTGTTAGATCTCTAACAATATTAGTTTTATATTTACAATATAATAAGAGTTTCATGTGTTTGATGTTGACCTCAGGTAGAATCCTGAGGTTAAAACAATTCCCATATAAAATCTAAGGATATTTATGTAAATTATTGAAGAAAATCTTATAATGCAAATCTTTTATAATCTCAAGAGAGATCCTGAGGACAATCTCAGACCCATTTTTCTAATATAATAACTTGCAGTTGGCACATGAACATACTGCCTTGTCATTGCATTACCGGATTTTTTTTTTCTAATTACATTATCCTAAACAAATTCAAATTTCTAAATAATCTCATTAAAATATTTATGCCGTATGGTTGATTTCTTAAAATATATAGAGACCAGCCGCCCACAGTAGCCACTCATCTCTCTCTCTCTCAAAATATCTTGCATCACAACATATAGTGAGGATCTCATCAAAAAGAAAGTGTTTTCAATCTTCATCAGAAATTGGAAAGTAGAGTTGTAAAAAGATTAAAAAGGAATAAATACAAATGATTTTTCCCATCTTTCTTTCTCTCATTTTTCTCAATCAAGCTCTTGATCAACACAACCTAATTATCTCTGTATACACACATAAATAAATAAATAAAATGTCGGATGACACCTTGAGATCTCTGTCACTAGATTGTTTAAATCTCTTAATAAATGGGCAAGCTTTTAGTGATGTAACCTTCAGTGTAGAGGGTCGTCTAGTACATGCTCACAGATGCATCTTAGCAGCCAGAAGCCTCTTCTTCAGAAAATTCTTTTGCGAAACCGACACATCGGGTGATCACAGTGGCAGGACTATAAGTGCGGGCTCGTCACCGAATTGCCAAGTGATACCGGTGAATTCAGTAGGGTACGAGGTTTTCTTATTGATGTTGCAATTCTTGTATAGTGGACAAGTCTCAGTTGTGCCACAAAAACATGAGCCAAGGCCTAATTGTGGGGAGAGAAGTTGTTGGCATACGCATTGCACTGCTGCAGTTCATCTTGCTCTTGATACTCTTGCTGCCGCTACATCTTTTGGTGTTCAACAGCTTGTTTTGCTTACTCAGGTTTTTATTAATTCTATTCTTACAATTTGTTACTACCTTGGATGTTAGATGCATTTTCTTAAAATATATATTGTATAAGATCCTGGTAAACCTAACTTGAGGTTTTAGACAGAGATCTTATATTATATATAACAATCCCTTTTTCACTCAAAAATTCATTTTTGGATTTGAATAATGGAACAGGAATCTCAGTAAATTTACTGTAAATATAATTTGAAAAACGATTTTTTTTCTTTTAATTGATATTTGCACGCTGTGCAGCTTTTTGTTTGAGTCTTTATAAATAAAAAAAAAGTTGGATTTGATCTCTCACTGCACTACAGTACAGTACTTGTTTCTTTACTTTTCTGGCACAAGCTATTTAGATTACAACTTTTGCAGTAATGTTTGATGCAACTATGTGTTTTGTATTAGTTTTTTCCTATGTACTAGCTAGGGAGTTCACATCTGATTGTTAAAACATGTGATTCTAAAGAAATGATAGTTTGATAGAGTAAAATTGCACTAGTATATGTCACCTGAGAAGAAAAGAAAGACAGACCAAATCAGACCAAACCAAGAACCTATTCATCTATCATCTTCGTATCATGCAAGTTTCTGATGTTTATTTATCTTAATTTGGGTTCCTTGACTTACTGTTTCAAGTTTCAACCCCAATTATTTCTAATTTTAGATCTTGGTTTCTTCAGTCTTGTCTTCCACAGTGATCCATCACATGAAACCCCACTTTCCTCATTTGGTTTTACATTGACATATACGACCAAACTTGTTATGCCAAAACATTAAAGCAAGTAGATCTAAGTCTTAATTACTTAATTATAAAAGAGTACTCGTCTTGATTTTTATTCACCGGTATGTGGAAAATTAAGATGTTTAGTGGTAATGTGGGAGTCTACCATGTACCGTGATTTGTTTACATATGTATACATACATATGTAAGTGTACAAATGTATGTGCATGCTTATGCTTTCATTATTAAGCACTCCTTGCTAGTTATATAAATTATTCGTGAGTTGAAGATAACTTCTTTTTTATAAAATCTGTGGATTAATTGTTACTGCAGAAGCAATTGGAAAGCATTGTAGAGAAGGCCTCGATTGAAGATGTCATGAAGGTTTTATTAGCATCAAGAAAGCACGAAATGCACCAACTTTGGAATAGTTGTTCACATTTAGTTGCAAAATCTGGTCTTCCCCCTGAAATCCTTGCTGAGCATCTCCCCATTGATGTTGTATCCAGAATCGAGGAACTTCGTCTCAAATCATCACTCATTCATCATTCTGTCGTACCCCACCACCACATCGCAACATCTGCCGACTTCGAGGACCACAAAATCCGACGAATGAGGCGAGCTCTTGATTCTTCCGACGTGGAATTGGTAAAACTCATGGTCATGGGCGAAGGCCTAAATCTCGACGAAGCATTCGCACTGCATTATGCAGTGGAGAATTGCAGCAGAGAAGTAGTCAAGGCATTGCTCGAACTCGGTGCAGTGGATGTTAATTTCCCCTCAGGCTCATCCGGGAAAACACCCCTCCACATTGCAGCGGAGATGGTGTCACCAGACATGGTTTCCGTACTTCTAGACCACCACGCAGATCCAAATGTCAAAATGGCGGAAGGAATTACTCCTCTTGACGTGCTAAGAACCCTAACATCAGATTTTTTATTTAAAGGGGCAGTTCCGGGGCTAAAACACATTGAGCCTAACAAGCTTAGGCTTTGTCTTGAGCTTGTACAATCAGCAGCTCTGGTGATTTCAAGAGAAGGAGGTTGTGGTAGTAGTGGACCTAATTCTTCCCAAGCCATTTATCCACCGCCTCCGATGAGTAGTGAAGATCATCAAAGTAGTGGAGGGAGTACTGGTGGTAATTCAAGAATGGTGTATCTTAATCTTGGAGCAGCAGCTTCAGCACATTTAAATGAGGGAGATAGTCGAAATGCCCAAAGGGATCATGCTTCTTCTATGTATTACACTTCTCATCATGCCTACTAAACATTGACCAGCTAGCTACCAACAATATTAACTATATATATTTTGTTTTTTTTTATTATTAATTATTGACAAATACAATCTCCTTCATCCGATAATTAAACTTTAGAAAATGGCACTAGCTATATTCATCTATACTTATATAATATAAATGGTAGGGTTTTTCTGCAAGATTTTCTAGGGTTTGTGGTATGATCATCATTCATATGTGACCACTGAGGGTTCCTCATCATGCAATGGGTCAAGAGAAATCTTGATCGGGTTATGCACGCACTCCTATAAAAAGCGTATAGCTCATTGTATTACCCTCCTCACATCCTGATCTTCTAATCGAATTAAATAAACGTTATTTTTTCATTTCGAATGTTTAATTAATCTACATTTATTAAAATTAAAATTATATTTGTATATATAAGATGTCGGAATGACATTTAATACAAATAGATATTTTTATAAAATCAGAACTTTTTTATTAGTTCCTGCGACCCTAATCAAATTTAAAGTATATTTTTTAAATATTTAAAGAAAAATTCCTTGAAATCAATCTTATCATCCTTTTTTTCTTATTTGTTCATATTTCTTGTACAATCTGGAAGAGAATTGTAAAGAATATGAAATAGATGCATGGTGCCATGGTGGGGTAATTACACTCATCAGGGTCTTCTTAATCTTAGGGCTTTGTTTGGAGGTGTGACTTTGTATTCTAATGGGACGGACATTAGCTGTCTCATCCCATTCACCTTGCTACTTTTTCTTTGCTTTGATGGGTGTTTTAATTTCATTTTATTGGCTTTCAGGGTTCCAATTAGCTAAAGCCTAAAGGCCATCATTTTGCTACGAGAATTTTGATTGGTTGTCCTCCATGAATGCAACATTGAATTTGACTACACGACAATCAGTAGATGTTGAACACTATTTATTTGTGATTATCTATAATATAATAAAACAAAAGAATCAAAAGGAAATATATTGTATGTTGTAGCATACCGTACCGTACACCTGTACTGCATAAATTTTCTGCGGTATGTAAAGAGATGACCCCCTGTTTTCACACCAAAAATCCTAGTGTACACGTATTCTGCGGTACGATATGCTGCAGCATACGTTTGCTGTAGACCAGCCCCCTTTTGTAATTTGGTTTGATTATCCTTTTCATTCACAATTGTTAAATTTACAAGTGAAATAGATGATGATCATTAAATACAATACTAAAAAATTATTATTTACAGAATTTTAAGATTCGAATCCCGCAAACAACATTATAATATAAAATTAATATTAAATTGTGTTATACATAAAAGTTGAAAATGTGAATTACAAAATTATCCATAATAAAAACAAAGTTAAGTGTTCTCATTATTGAGAAATCATGGATGGATATGTAATTAAAAATATGTAAAAAAATTAAAATTGGAACTTAAATAGTAATTACAGGAGCTTATTTATCAATTTTCTAAATTAAAAATGCTTATGTTTCGAATAAGCTTTATCAAACACCTCTTTCGTACAGTATTTAGAGTGTGTCGAAATCGATATTGTGTTAAAATAAACGAAATTATTACTAAATTTTGAAATTTAGAAATAGGCTTTGATATTTAAATATAATTTATATTTCGAAACATAATTTTAAAATAACCTAAACATAGTTAAATATGACTATATTTCAATCACATATATACTCTAATGTTATGTTTAGTTATAGAATGAATGAAATGCAATGGAATGAAATGAGATTTGAATTATAAAATGAATAAATATTAAATATTTTAATTCATTCATCCATTCCACTCATAACAACCTAAATTATAATTCAAGCATTCCAATTTGAGATGGAATACTCCATCACTTACCCATCCATTTTCTTTACAATTCTAATCATAAAATTTGCATAACCCAATTTTTTTCTGAATCTTTCCTTCAATCTTCACTACCTTCGTTTAATTTAATCTATTCTATTCCATTCATCCCAACCAAACACAACATAAATGCAGAACTATATATACTAAGCTCATTCCGATAACTAGATTTTCATTTTCCGGTCACTTCACAAGGTAAGTGCTGCTGTCAAGTATTTTTGTTGTGGCCATTTTGATCCATTCGTATAATATACTCGGCCCGTCCAAACTATTTTGGAGATCCTAAACTAAATGCAAGAATGGGGCCTTTTAAAAATTATAAAAAAACATGTGTATTGTTATAAATTGCTAACTATATTACTAATATTAACTGTTAGAGAAAAGAGAGAGGGAGAGTGCAGTATAGAGGGAATGAAGCTGCTCGGTGCAAATTTTTCCATTCACTGATGCAGCTATTTATAGCAAATTGAAGGAGCATGTAATTAATGCTTGGCTGCAATTTTGTTTCCCTAGATGCTAGCTTCACTATTTCCTATTTGACAAAATGGCAATCACCAGCCATCACGTTTTACAACACTCCCCTTTGATTGTCATTTTAGTACGGATCATAGATTGCCTCGTTAAAACCTTTTCAAAGAAAAACCCAGTGGGATAAAAACTGTGACGAAGGAAAAAGAGTACAGTCTCCCCTTGGAAGAAAACCAATTATTCACTGAAGTTTTGTTGCAACAAGTCCTTCAGTCGACGCATTCCAATGTTATGTCGTAATTTCCTGAATGTTGAATTCGGTAATGATTTTGTGAATAAGTCTGCAAGGACGTTGTCACATGACCGAATTTATTGTACATCAATTTCACCATTCTTTTGAAGTTCATGAGTGTAGAAGAATTTTGGTGAAATGTGCTTCGTTCTATCTCCTTTGATATATCCTTCCTTGAGTTGATCAATACATGCAGTGTTATCTTCAAACATAACAGTAGGATTTCTCGTGATGTCCGGTAATCCACATGATTCTTGAATATTCTTGATGATAGACCGCAACCAAACACATTCTCTACTGGCTTCATGAATTGCAATTAGTTCTGAGTGATTTGATGAGGTTGCCACTGTAGTTTGCTTTGTGGATTTCCAAGAAATGGTTGTACCGCAATATGTAAATACATATCCAGTTTGTGATTTACCAAAATGAGGATCTGACAAATATCCAACATATGCATATCCAATCAACTGAGATGTCGAGTTTTTCGGGAAGAATAACCCAAAATCAACTGTTCCACGAAGATATCGGAATATATGTTTGATCCCATTCCAATGGCTGTCCATCGGAACAGAGCTAAACCTGGCCAATAAGTTCATAGCAAATGCAATATCTGGCCTTGTATTATTCGCAAGATACATAAGTGCACCAATTGCACCAAGATATGGAATTTCAGGACCAAGAACATCTTCATCATCTTCACGTGGTCGAAATGGATCTTTATCAGGTTCTAAAGATCTAACGACCATTGGAGTGGTCAAAGGTTGAGATTTATCCATGTAAAATATGCTCAAAACTTTTTCTGTATACGTGGATTGGTGGAGAAAAATTCCTGATGACAAGTGCTCGACTTGTATACCAAGACAATATTTTGTCTTTCCAAGATCTTTCATTTGAAATTCTGTCTTTAAATATATGACAGCATCATTAACCTCAATAGCTGTTCCTACAAGATTTAAATCATCCACATATACAACAATGATCACAAAACCAGATTGTGATAAAAATGCATGGACAAATCTGATTACTAATATACCCATTCTTTCGTAAATAATGACTAAGTCTGTTATACCACATACGACCAGATTGTTTCAATCCATACAATGATCGTTGAAGTTTAACGGAGTATATATGACGAGGTTTCTTGAACTCATCCATTTTCAACCCTTCTGGGATTTTCATAAAAATTTCACTATCAAGTGAACCATATAGGTATGCAGTAACGACATCCATAAGACGTGTTTCCAGTTTTTCATTAGACACCATACCTAATACGAAACGAAAAGTAGTTCCATCCATTACTGGCGAGTATGTCTCTTGATAATCAATGTCAGGTCTTTGAGAAAACCCTTGAGCCATAAGTCGGGCTTTGTATCTCATTATCTCATTCTTTTCATTTCGGTTTCTTATGAATACCCATTTATTTCCAACAGGGTTCACACCAATTGGTGTTTGGACAACAGGTCCAAATACTTCTCTATTATGTAATGAATTTAATTCTGTTTGAATTGCGTCGTTCCATTTTAGCCAGTCTTTTCTTCGACGGCATTCATCCACACTTTGTGGTTTAGGATCAAAATTATGGCTTCCCATAATTTCATGTTATGCACATAATTTATTGAAATTTCATGATTACTTAATCCCTCATCTTTAGGGATTGGAATCTCTTCAGGAGATAATACTACTTCAGGGGTATTTGCTACTTCTTGAGCATGTGCCACTTCAGGGGCATATTTCTTTGTTTTTCATTTTCGTGGTGCAACATCTTTTGCACCGACCGATCTACCATGCTTCAAGCGTGGATTTGATTCTATAACCAATTCTTTTGTATTTGATTTTTGAATTGGTACATCTATTCTAGCTGGAGTGTTTACTGCAGGAATATGACATTTTATAATTTTTCTAGAATCGTTAAATGCATCAGGCATTTGGTTTGCGATATTTTGCATATGAATAATTCTTTTAACTTCAGTTTCACATTGACCGGTACGTGGATCTAGAAAATGTAATCCCGGTGCATTCCATGTAATGTCATGATTAACTTTATTCGAATATTTGTCTCCCCCTAAAGGAGGAAACACTGACTCGTCAAAATGACAATCTGCATATCTTGCGGTAAATAAATCTCCAGTTAGTGGTTCAAGATATCTAATTATAGATGTCGAATCAAAACCAATGTAGATACCTATTCTTCTTTGAGCTCCCATCTTTGATCTTTATGGTGGAGTATTCAGAACATATACGGCACTTCCAAAAATTTTGAAGTGAGAAATATTAGGAATTTGGCCAAATACCAGTTGTAGTGGAGAATGTTTGTTATAGGCAGTTAGTCTAATCCTAATAATATTGGCAGCGTGAAGTATTCCATGACCCCAAACGGATGTAGGTAATTTTGCTTTCAACAATAGTGGTCTTGCAATAAGTTGAAGTCTTTTGATAAAGGACTCGGCTAATCCATTTTGTGTATGTACATGAGGAACTAGGTGTTCAACTGAGATTCCTACAAACATGCAATAGTCAATAAATGTTGCAGATGTGAACTTGCCGGCATTATCTAAACGAATTGACTTGATGCAATGATCTGGGAATTGAGCTCGTTATTTGATTATTTGGGCAAGTAATTTTGCAAAAACATCATTACGAGTTGAGAGAAAACAAACATGAGACCATCTAGTTGAGGCATCAATTAATACCATGAAGTACCTAAATGGGCCAGAAGATGGGTGGATAGGCCCACATATGTCGCCTTGGATCCTTTCAAGAAAATTTGGATTCTCAAGCTGAACTTAGTCGGAGATGGCCGAGTAATCAATTTTCCTAAAGAACATTCTGAACAAGGAAGGTCATTGCTTGAAAGAACTTTAAGATCTCTTAGAGGATGACCAGTAGAATTTTCTATAATGCGACGCATCATAGATACACCAGGGTGACCAAATCTTTTATGCCAAAGTGTAAATGATTTTGGGTCTACTAGTTTCGAAGCAATGACATTGTGTGACTCAATGGCTCTAATTTTCATCATATATAATCCTGAGGAAAGTGAGCTAAACCTTTCTAAGATTTTCTTGTTGCTAGAATTAGCTGAAGTGATAAGAAGATATTCTTTACCAGACTCGGAAGTGGTTTCGATGTGAAAACCATTGAGTCGGATATCCTTAAAACTGAGAAGATTTCTAATGGACTTACTAGAAAATAATACGTTTGGAATACGTAAGTGTGTACCATTAGGTAAGATAAAACTAGCTTCTCCAAAACCCTCAATTATATTAGATACGCCAGATATGGTCCCAACTTGTGCTTCGGTTTTGGTAGAAGGGTAAAATATTTTCGGTTCTGTAGAATCGTATGAGTTATGCCACAATCAGTAATGCATATATCCTCAGAAACCATTCTGTGCATAATTAAGAAACACACTTTTATTCGATAGAAAACATAACACACTACATAGATTAAACAAGATAATAGACACTATTATAGTAATTTTATGAAACTAATCTTCAGCCTTCCATATGGGAGTTTCGTTAGGTTCATTCGGACCATTAATGCTTATTCCTCCAGTTGTAACTATCGGGGAATCATCTAGGTTATTGTTGGCGAAATTGGTTTCCACCATTTTTCCTTTTGACTTCTGAGATGATTGGTATAGATCAACAAGATGTTTTGGGATATGATAATTACGTGCCCAGTGTCCTTCCATCCCATACTTATGGCATGTATTATCCATTTTCCTTCCCTGTGGTTCCTTTCTTTTGCTCTGTTCAGATTGCCACTTCCGGTGACCAGAGCTGTTATAAGGACGAAAGTGCCCGTGAGCTCGACATCGTCCATGGTATTGACCTTGGCCTCGTCCACCTCTATGCCCTTTTCCACGTTCATTCTGCTGGAATGACATGTTATTTACTTCAGGTAAAGGGGCAAATCCCATTGGACGGGATTGATGATTCTTAATCACCAATTCATGATTCTGTTCAACAACAAGGAGAGTTGATAGAAGATCCCCGAACTTGGTGAATTTGCGCTCCCTATACATCTCAGCTAAATTGATATTATTGGGGTGAAACGTAGATAATGTTTTATCGATTTTTATTTTCTCGGTAACTTTCTCACCGCACATAATGAGTCTAGAACTTATCTTGAATAAAGCAGAACTATATGCCTGAACACTTTTAAAATCTTGAAGTCTTAAATTTGCCAAATCATTTTCAGCTACAGGCAGATAAACAAGTTTCTGGTGGTCAAACCTATCTTTTAGATTTTCCCATAAAATATAAGGATCCTCGACTTCTAGGTATTCAGATTTTAAATCTTCATGCATGTGATGTCGGAGAAAAATAATGGAGGTAAAGTTTTCTTCGGCCGTGGCTGTATTTTCTACCTTTATCGTATCGCTTAATTTCTTTGAAACCAAGATGCAATTTTACATCTTTTACCCATGACAAATAATTATCTCCAAAAATATCCAACGCAACGAATGATAAACTTGTAAGGTTTATCATACTAAATCTGAATTTAACACATAAATTATTAAACTTAAATCATCAATATAAATATTACATAAATCCTAGTTAATCGGGTGCGTTAACAGATACGTAATGATAAATGTATAAATCATTATTATTATTGATATTATAAACAGATCTATGTATAGAAAAACAAATGGATTTTCACCCGCCATACGGACGTCTGCGTATACAGGTTATCTCAACTGATAAATATATTTAGGTAGAAAATCCTGCATAAGTTAGTTCGTGCACAAAGATTATTTTACGATAAATAATAATCATAAAAAATGTTCCCACAATATCTTTCGATGAATGTTACCATTTTAACAACAATGTAGATAAAAGTCAGTTAATATATAACAACAATTGATATATCGATGACAATATAATTAAAAGGTTCCCACAGTATTCGGCATTACCCAAAATTAAATGGTACCGTTTTAGTAGGTGGTGCTCCGGCCATATATATTTTAGTTATTAGTAGGCGGTGCTCCGGCCATATATTTGTATTAAAATAAAATTATACCATCTCAGTTTCGGCAGGGCTTCGTGCTGATAACGTGTTATAAATTACTAGCTATATTACTAATATTAACTGGTGGAGAAAAGAGAGAGGGAGAGAGAGAGCAGTATAGAGAGAATGAAGCTGGTCGGTGCAAATTTTCCCATTCACTGATGCAGCTAGTTATAGCAAATTGAAGGGAGCATGTAATTAATGTTTGGCTGCAATTTTCTTTCCATAGATGCTAGCTTTACTATTTCCTATTTGACAAAATGGCAATCACTAGCCATCACGTTTTACAACATGTATAAGATATTATATAAACAAAACTTTTAGAATAATATAAGCAACTCCAACACAAACATCAGGGAAACTCATGACAAAATATACTTAAAATGCCCTGAAATTACGATATACTATAACATTTATGTGCATTCGATGATTTTTGAAGTCCCCTAAAATTTAAAACTGTGCAATAGAGCTTATTACACATCCTATTCTATGGCCTTGAATTTCCTACTTAATGGGATACAATGGTAATTCGTTTGTATTGTATACTTTCGTATCTTGTACTTTCGTGTTTTATGTAGATAAATGTTAAATCCAAACACAATCTATTAAGAATTCGTGTCGTTTCGTGTTCGTGTACCTTTATTTTGTATACGTTTCGTATCGTATTTCGTGTAATTTTAAATATAAATATAAATATAAATAAATAATATTTAAATATTAGATTTTTCGGTTAAACTTTTACTATTTGACTCTTAAGTTAATAATTCATAATGAGTTGAGTATGGTCAAATCTTCTTAAACTTAAAGTTTAAACTATTTCCTATATTATTTTGTAAAATTTACCTATACAATATTTACTTATAATATGTATATATAAATTTAAAATTTATTTTTTTTATTTATTTATGTATTTCGTATATTTTTGTTTCGTGTCGTGTACTCAAGGGTAAATCCAAAATCGACATTAAACCTACCCGTGTAATTTCGTATTCGTGTTTTTCATGTTCGTGTACCAAAAAATAAACACAACATAACATTATCATGTCATTTTTATATTGTGTTATTTTGTCGTTGATATGGGCTAAAAGTAAGCCCTAAAGACACATTTAATGTGGTATTAATTAAACCTAGAATTGTCCGAATACGAAGCCCAATAGTGAGGCCCAAGACCCTAATTCAATATTAATTTCGTAATTAATATTAAGGATAATAAACAGCTCAACAATAAGAGTCAACAATGAAACTACTCCTACAATGAGTAGCCTCCAAGGCACCAAACTCAACAATGAAACTACTCCTATATCTTGGCTTGATTCTCAATTTCGAGATACGTAGGCATTCTGTGAGGACCAATCAGTCTCGAACACGGAAACAACCATTAAGCACGAAGCTCACGAACCTTAGCATTAAACACATACAAACCCTAGCCACAATTCGATAACCTAGTTTTTATTCCACAACATTTGGAACCGTCTGTGGGAAAACAACATCAACCATGGTTCAAACACGAAGAACAACATCAGTCTCAACCGAGGCTGTCCTCATCACCTCTGTTCCGCCAGTCACCTCCGGTCCGCCCGACAATACTGAACAAGGGTGCATACCACCATCAACAGGGGCAATTGCTCAAACCCAAGTTTCTCAACCAATAAGGAGGACTTCCCATGCTGAAAGAACTCTACCAGTGGTTGTCCACCCTGGATAGGAGACCAATCAACTTCAGATGGTGGTCTCTCCTCTGGCCAGCCGTCCACCACTCTCAGGAGTTCAAATCTCCACCGCCATGCTCCCGACGAATACCAACTCGATGTACGGGCTACCTAACTATCAATCAATTCAAAGGGACCCTAGACCAAGCGATCATGACCTGCAGATACATGAACCTTACCAGCCTCCCTATGTTAGAGGCCTAGGCCCTAATCAAGGATATGATGATTAATCTGGTCCCTACACTGATGACCCATCATCTATGGACGATGATCGTGATGAAGCCCCGAGGAGGCAACGTGTCAACAGAGAACCTTGAAGGAGGACACAAACTATCCATGATGGACCCCCTCTAACAACTGCTGAAAGAATCAAGGCTCATGAGGCCGAGATCGTAAAGCTGAAGGATGACATGGCGAGAGAACAAGCGAGCTAGAATCAGAATCGACCTCCTATGACTTCAGGAGGGATTCCCTTTGTTGATTTGGAGAGGTCTTCAAGGAGGCAAAGAAGGGCTGATGCCCCAACTGGAAGAACAACAAGGGTGGAAACCCCAGGGGTAACCCCAAAGATTTGTTGCCACTTGGGGATCCTGATGATCCCACACCCTAGTTTATTGAAGAGGTGATGAATGCTCGTATTTCTAGAAAGTTCAAGATGCCGACAATTAAGGCTTATGATGGAACGGGCGATCCCGCAAACCATGTGAGAATGTTCTCGAACGCACTGCTGTTGCAACCTGCAAGTGATGCTCTAAAGTGTAGGGCATTTCCTCAAACCCTGTCGGGCATGGCTCAAAGATTGTATAGCCGGTTGCCTACAAATTCAATTGGCTCTTTTAAGGAGTTGAGTGCCGCTTTTGTCAGCCAATTCATTAGCGAAAGAGTTCATGAGTAAAGCTCTGCATCTCTTATGTATGTGGTACAAGGAAAGAATGAAAATTTGAGGGACTACCTCAAGCGATTCACTAAGGAGACTCTAAATATCACTGACTTGGAGAATAAGGTGGCCATGGTAGCCCTGGAGCACGAAACCACTGGCCTCTTCTTTAAAAGGTCATTGGCAAAGCATCCTCCTGAGAACATGGCTGAGCTCCAACGAAGGGCCGATAAGTATATTAAAGCTGAGGTAGCATGAAGAAAGAGGCCACAGTAGGTAATGGAGGGAGTAATAATGACTCTAGGAAGTGAAAACAAGAGCAAGAGTACGATGCTAGGGACAAGTATCCCCGGACTGGCAAAGACTCTGACTCTACACCCAAGACAAGTCTGGGACCGATTTTCCGATTATGCAAGGTTGAATGCTCCTAGGAATCAAATCTTGTTAGATAATGAGAAGGATAAGGACTTTCAATGGTCGAAGCCACTCTGGGGCGACCCCGCAAAGCAAAATAAGGATAAGTATTGTAGGTTCCATAAGGATGTGGGACATGATACCGTTGATTGTAGGCAACTCAAGGATGAGATTGAATTCTTGATTCGAAGAGAGAAACTAAGCAAGTTCGCGAATGTTGAAGATCATGGAAATCAAAGAAGGGATTATGACAGGAAGGACAACGATCATAGAGATAACGATCATGATCACAACCCACAGCCCCGAGGGCCAGTTATTAATATGATCTGGGGAGGCTCGACAACGGCCAAAATGACAAGGAATTCTCGAAAGGCTTATGCCAGAGAAGTGATGCACATCGTGGGAGAGGCCCCGAAGCATACAAAAACGGAGGTAATGGTTGGTTTTGATGATTCAGGCTTGGAGGGGGTGAAGTTCCCCCATGACAATTCGTTGGTCATAACTCCTGTGATTGGAAACTCGGAAGTAAAACGAGTCTTGATAGACAATGGAGCTTCTATTGATATTCTGTTTCATGATGCGTTCGTAAAGATGGGGTACAACGATTCTCAATTAACCCCCACTAACATGCCTATATATGGATTCAATAGTATGGAGTCTAACGTTGAAGGAACTATTCATTTGCCCGTGACTATTGGGCAGGAACCTAAGGAGGCTACTCAGATGTTGAATTTTCTAGTAATCAAGGCTGCTTCGACATACAATGCGATCCTGGGAAGAACCGATCTTCATGTGTTCAAGGCTGTTGCCTCTACTTATCACAGGAAGATTAAGTTTCTGACTAGGAATGGTGTTGGAGAACAGAAAGGAGATCAGAAAATGGCTAGAAGTTGCTATATGGCTGCTTTAAGAGCCGATGGAGTAGGGGGCAGGTCCTTCCGATTGAAGACATGGATGTCCGAAATGATGATGAGCACCGGGGGAAGCCAGCAGAGGACTTGACCCCCATACCTCTAGAGCTAGGCGATCCTGAAAAAGTTACTTATATTGGAGCTTCTCTGAAGGAACCCTTAAAGGGCAGGTTGACAACGTTCTTGCAAGAGAATAGCGATGTGTTTGGTTGGACAGCAGCTGATATGCCAGGGATTGATCCCCAACTCATAACTCATAAGTTGAATATCGATCCCAAGCGAAAGACAATAAAGCAGAAGAAGAGGAATTTTGCTCCCGAAAGGCAAGAGGCCATTAAACAGGAAGTAGACAAGCTCTTAGAAGTTGGTTTCATTGAAGAGATTCAGTTCCCCGAATGGTTGGCCAATCCTGTGATGGTCAAGAAAGCAATCGGGAAGTGGAGGATGTGCATAGACTTCACTGACTTGAATGGTGCATGTCCTAAGGACTGTTTCCCTCTACCAAGGATTGACACGCTGATAGATGCCACGGCTGGGCATGAGATGTTGAGCTTCATGGATGGGTTTATTGACTACAACTAGATTAAGATGCATAAGGATGACATTCCAAAGGTATCCTTTGTAGCAACCCCAGATCCGGGGTCGGGGACCTGGTCGTCATGGTCTCTATTTCCATAAATAATACTTGTACTTGAATCAAAATAAATAAATTGCATGCTGTGACCCCGCAATAATAACACACCACACACTAGTTATAGTCCCAGATACGAAATTGGAATAAGTATCTAGTCATAGGATCCACAAGTTATAAGTTATTACAAACCCAAAATAATTACAGAGTACGCTTAAAAGTTTCTTGCCGTTGTTTAACATAAGTGATAATTATACATTAGTCTGATACACCAAAAGTTGCCAGTCTAGCCTATTGGTTGCTCCTACCTCAGCAATGGCGGCTATGACATCAGCGGATAACCCTCTGACGACTGTCACCTGCTTGCGCCAAGTGCGCCTTGGTCGGGCCATCTGCTATAGCTGTTGTTGTGATATAATAAATAGAGCAAGGGTGAGCAATATATCCCACCAAAAATAATTTGTAATTGAACAATAATACATAACAGTTCAAAAATATCTTCGAAAACCATATGCCATGTATTAACGAACATATTGCTAGTGTAACGTAAAAGATGAAGTTACAAGGTAATTTAATATATAACTTTTGTAGAAATATCTACCATGCAAAATATATGCAAGTATCAACATGTATCTCAAAAGAGGAAGTTGGAAGGTAATATATTGCAACTTTAGTTTTTAACACTTTTCAAACCCCTGCCAACCTGATCCAAAATCTCTTCGATACGTGTTGCAGGAAATACCCATCAACCTGATCGAAGTCTCTTCGATACGTGTAGCAGGAAATATCCAAATTTGGATGATGAACTAATATTGGAGTATTCACAGCGCCAGTTGTCCCAACCTATGAGGATCAGTCGCAGTTGTACAAAACAGATATGGTTTTACTACCGGTAGAAGGAAGAACTGACGGATTTACTTTTCTACAGCCTTCTAGTAGCTCCCTGGCCAACGGTTGGGCCTTGGACCGGCGCTACTCGGCCCCTTATACGAGTCGTAGTTCGAATAGAAACCATGACTCTGAAACGTAAAGTTCGTCCCCCTTTCCCCAAGTACAATACTTGTTGATAGGACTTCACAAAGTAGTCGTATCTAATTGGAAAGGAAAATTCACCAATATTTCCCGAGCTATTGCTCGTTAATTGACTATAACTTGTTCCATCAATCTTACTCCTCGAGTGTTGAGGAAGTAGCAAAAAGACTCATTTTGATGTATAGCAACCAAGTTGCGGGTGAAAATAATACTTTTTTTGAAAGTCTATGACCGGGCAGTCAACCATAACAAATAAAAGTCTCAAGTAAGGTTCCCTTATATTTTTGAAGTTTTGAGCGAACATTTAAACCTTCTTATAAGATAGATTTAAATGAAACAGAGTTTTGGGAACCTCCCCTTGAAAGAAAATAATAATAATAATAAGGCTCAAAATATTTTACATAATTTTGAAGGTCGAAGATAATTTTTGAATAAGATAAATCATTTTTAAAACGAATTTAAAAGTACTTAATAAATATTCAAATAGTATTTAATAAATCATAAATATTTAAAGAATATTTTTAATCAAAATAATTGCTCATAAATAACCCTCGAATGAATATATAAAATAATATTCATTAAATAAATAAATCCTTAAATGAATATTCAAAATAATATTCATTAAATAAATAAGATTTTAAATGAATATCTAAAATAATATTCATTAAAGAAATAATGGAAAAATATTTATCTAATATATTTATCCGAAAATAATCTCAAGATATACGAAATACCGACTCCCGGTCTATATTAAAGAATGAAAATCATATGCCTTTCACTAAGGTCCCTTACAAAACCCGGATTATAACTAATATATCATATCTAGCTTATAAGCGAAAATCAAATCGTAAATCAAGTATCACAATATACTTACGAAAACAGGCATGCATGCTATGGCATATGTATAGCAGAAATCATATATATAATCACAACAACAGTTTTTAAAAGGTTTGAAAACTTGCCTGGAAATCCTGTAGGGGTAGTGTATCTCGGGTCGGTCCGGTGATCTATAAATACCAAAATTATTCAAGGTTAATCACCTAACACTTTGAAAAGCTAAGTACATACTTTACTTATGCTAAAACACATTTTCAAGTTAACTCTGATTAACACCGTTGTGATCCGACACTTGCTTGTCAACAAGGCATGTCATTATGCTTACACTTGATAGGTACTTAAGTCGTATAAGTTCTAGGGTCAATAGTTTACTTGAAAAGGTAATACCTCAAGATTTATTGTTCGTTTTCTAAGTGGTTTTTCAAAGTTATAACTAAGTGTACCTCAAAGGGGTTTCTTTGCACTTAACCTCGATTCGAACATTTTTATAAAATCGAAAAACGATCCATTTGATATGTGGTCTTCTCTGACACATTCCTTATGACCTCTAATATTTGATTATTAAGATTCGTAACTGAATTACTCATGTTAAGGGGGTTTAATTGCAGTTACGAACTCACATTTACGTTTTCGAACCACTTTTACTGAATCGGCCATATCTCCTAAACCGTAAGTCCACTTGTCTCGATTTTTGTGCCAAAACGATCTATGACTCGAGATCTACAAGGACAGGTCATATAATTATCAAGATCAGAAAATTAATCCTACTGTCATGCATGGTTTTTAAGATCTAACGAAATTTCGGCATTACGACGACTATAACTCGGATATTTCCAAAATTACAATTCTCCAACAATCATGGTTTCCACTCCAAATCATATATACATGTTATTTAACATTGAACTAAGGCCAAGCACTGCCTTTCCGTTCATCTAAACCATTTTAACATTTACCAAAGCCCAATCACATCTCTAAGATCTTAAACATGCATATAACTACTAAACTCCATAAAACTCAAGATTTAACCAAAGGTTTCAAGTGTTATACCTTCCTTGGAGTGTGTATAAGCCTTACTAGACCTTGTATAGCCCTTGTATATGCTTAAGCTACCTTTGATCATCCAAAGAAATCAAGAAAAACAAAGTTAGTCCTTGAGGTTACTATTCATCATCAACTTTGATGATTTTATTCACCATTAAAGGCTTGGAATCTATGGCTCAAATTCATAGGATATCTTAGTTAGGAATTATGGAACTCACCTAATTAATCTTGAGATTTTTGAATGGTTGGAACCCCTTCCTCTAGCTTCTTGGCCGAGAGCTTCTTTTAGAGAGAAATGGTGGAGTGTTTTGTTTTGGTTCTTGTTCTCATCTTGCATAAAGTGTAATGTTGAGATAATATCTCATAAAGTTACTTTAATAAAGTGATTACATCACCTTATACTACCTCATCATGTGCCAAGTGTTTTCTTCTTGTGGTGAAATAATGTCATTAGTGCTAACTAGCTTGGTTAGTTTCTAAGGAAGCTTGTTTCTTTGTAACTACTTGGTTCCTTTTGTGTTGTCAAGCATCCATTGGTCCATGTGTTGTCTTATTACTCATCCAAGTGTTGGCTTGACATTAAGCATATCCCTTTTTCTAAAAATGTAAAGATACCACTCCTTTGTTAGTTGACTTTCATCTAAGTCACCATGTTTCCTCCTTTTTCCACCAACTTGATTTCTCTTGTATCTTTCTAATAAAATAAATACGTTACAACTTATACATTGCATTTTATTACTCCACTGTGGAAAAATCCCTTAAAGCATTTTATTGCATTTTATTACTCTTGTTTATTATCTTTCTCTTGTATCTTTAACTCTTTTGCGGAGTTACTTGACTTATACCAGATATCGATTTGGATGACATGAGAATCCCTTTCTTTCTTGGAATACCATAGCTTACTCTTTGGACGATAGATTATTCTATATAATTTTGTCAACCTTTTATCTCATTCATAGCATATAAACACTAGAACCCACATCCATTAAAATATTGATTCATTACAATCACTGATACATTGGAGTAGTAACCGCTATTCATTCATACACCAATATATAATAAAAGTTTTAATTCCTTCAAAAATCTGGGTTCTTACAGTCTCCCCTCCTTAAAAGGATTCCGTCCCGGAATCAGTTTGAAAACAAATGGGGATATTTCTCTAGCATCGCGCTTTCTAGTTCCCAAGTTGATTCTTCTACATTGTGGTTCTGCCACAAAACTCTGACTAACTTGATGACCTTGTTTTGGAGCACTTGTTCTTTTTGATCTATGATTTCCATAGGCTGCTCCACATAGGTTAGGTCTGTTTGCATGTCTACATGCTCATATTCCATGATATGCTTAGCATCCGAATTGTATTTTCTCAACATCAAAACATGAAACACATTGTGCACTTGTTGCAGGTTTGGGGGTAATGCTAGTTCATAAGCTAGTTCCCCGATGCGTCTTAAGATCTCAAATGGTCCAATGTATCTAGAACTCAGTTTTCCTTTCTTCCCAAAACTCATTAAACCTTTCCAAGGAGACACCTTTAAAAACACTAGGTCTCCTGCTTCATATTCCTTGCCTTTCCGAACCAGATCAGCATATTTCTTTTGTCGATCTTGGGCTGCCACCAGCCGTCCTCTGATTAGATCTACTGTATCTTTAGTCCATTGGACCACTTTGGGCCCGAGCATCTTTTGCTCTCCAACTTCATCACAATTGTATAAGGGAGATCGGCACTTTCTTCCATAAAGGGCCTCGTAAGGCGGCATCCCTATGCTTGAATGATAGCTATTGTTGTAGGAAAATTCAATCAATGGCAAGTGATCATACCAACTTTCTTTAAAGTCTATAGCACAGACCATCAACATGTCTTCTAGCATTTGGATGGTCCTTTCACTTTGCCCATCTGTCTGGGGGTGATAGGCGATACTCATGTTTAGCCTGGTTCCTACACATTCTCGAAAGCTCCTCCAAAATCTGGAGTTAAATCTGGGATCTCGATCGGATACTATGGCGACTAGGACTCCATGTCGCGCAACTATCTCCTTTAAGTAGATATCTACTAGTTTGTCGACAGTGTACCTTTCATTGATCGGAAGAAAGTGAGCTGACTTCGTTAGTCAGTCTATAATTACCCATATGGCATCATGATTGGCTTTGGTCCTTGGTAAACCTACTACGAAATCCATGGCTATGTGTTCCCATTTCCATTCAAGAATCTCTAAGGGGTGTAAAAGTCCACTGGGTCTCTGGTGTTCCGCTTTAACCCGTTGGCAGGTCAAGCATTTGCTTACCCACTCCGCTACGTCCTTTTTCATTTTAGGCCACCAGTAATATTCTTTCAAATCTCTATACATCTTGGTGCTACCGGGGTGCACTGAATATCTTGAGTTGTGTCCCTCATATAGAATTTCGTCCTTGATCTCTTGCACATTTGGGATCCATATCCCTGATGCGTACCTCATGATCCCTTCTTTGTCTCTTTTACAATTAATTTCTTCCCCGGTCATTATCTCTTCATTCGAGTTCTCTTCTTCCTCCATCATCCATTCTTGGCATAGCCTAATCTTTTCCAACAATGGGGGTTGGATTCGAATTTCCATCAACCTCTCTTGACCATCTCTTGGTATCCTGACCTCGATTTCCAACTTCTCAGAGTCTCTCACCAACTCTTCTTCTGAGGTTATCATTTTAAGTTTTTCTTTCCTACTAAGGGCATCAGCCACCACATTGGCCTTACCCGGGTGATAACGAATCTCACAATCATAATCCTTGATTAGCTCTAACCATCTTCTCTGGCGCATGTTAAGCTCCTTCTGGGTAAAGATGTACTTGAGGCTCTTATGGTCAGTATAAATCTCGCACTTCTCTCCATACAGGTAGTGTCTTCAAATCTTTAAAGCGAAAACTATTGCTGCTAATTCTAGATTATGAGTGGGATATCGAATCTCATATTCCTTCAGCTGTCTTGACGCGTACGCAATTTCCTTACCGTGTTGCATAAGCACACACCCTAATCCTTTATGCGAAGCATCACTATAGATCACAAAATTTTCTTTTTCCATCAGGCAATGCCAATACAGAGGCCATCACCAATCTCTTCTTTAGCTCTTGGAAACTTTCTCACATTTTTCAATCCATTTGAACTTCTCAGTCTTGCGGGTAAGTCGAGTTAACGGGGCTGCAATTTTTGCAAAATTGTAAGAACCCAGATTTTTTGTATTAATTAAAACTTTTATTATGAAATGGAGTATAAGTGTAACAGTGGTTCTAATAAATGAATATTGACAGGATTTTGATTCAAATGTTTATATGCCATGAACAATGCAATTGGTTGACAACTTAGATAAGAATAATCTATCTCATGGATAAGTAAGATATGGTAAATTCCAAAGAGGAAGGTTATTCTCATGTCATCCAAATCGATATCTGTTATAAGTCCAGTGGTTCCGTAAAAAGGGTTAAGGAACGCTCGGGAAAACACAAGGACATTTTTCTAATTATAAGAATTAAAGAGAGAATAAGTGATGAATAATGTTTTTGGTGGAAATTAGAATATTATTAGATGACGCTACATAGGAGTATTCGGACCGAATTTCTGAGTTCGTATTAGTGACCGATAGGCAATATAAGTGTATGTAAACGATATCGGATTCAGAAAAATAGCAATTATATTTTCTCCGAGATTTTCCTGGACACTGAAGGATTTAAGGATTTATTAAAAAGATTTAAGGGATTTAAATTCAAGAATTATAATGGAGGATTAAAGATGTGAGCAAAAATATTAAGAGAGTTTCCGGTAAAACCCTAACTAGAAATCCTTGAGTTATTCCTCTGAACGATCAATAAAATCGAGCAATAACCGGAAAAAGAAGCAAGCAGGGAATCAAGATGCATGCATGTGCAATAGGATAAGACCAAGGAACTAAGTAGTTACATGAGCAACTAGCATACTTAGAGAATTAAACAAAGTACTTAGCTTCATTTCATCATCTTACCACAAGATCAAGACATTTTTCCATCCAAATACATCATGCATGATACCACCTTAAATAAAGCCACTTTACATGAGATATTATCCAAGACAATCACTTTATGCATTATTTTCCAAGAGCAAGCCAAGCAAAAACTCTCTTTCTTTCTCTCTCTCTCTCTCTCATTAAGCCCATTCGGCTTTCTTCAAAATTCAAGAACAAAAATCAAGCTTCCAACCATCATTTGATTTCCAAATTTTTATGATGAGTACTACATTTCATATAATAGCTATCCTAGAAATCTTAGCTTCAAACTCCATTTTTTCCATTTTCGAAAAAATTATCAAAGAGGAGGATGAATAGTAACTCTCATGAAATAATCTTTGATTTCTTGTTTTCTTTGGTTGATCTAAGCTAGCCTAAGGCCATACAAGGACTAGATCAAGCTTAGTAAGGCTAGTACATACTCCAAGGAAGGTATACCACTTGAAACCCTAGATCTTGTTTTGAGTTATATGTTTGTTCTTGATGGTTTTAGGTTAATATGATTATGGTGATGTTATAAGCATGATTATGTAGTTGATTATTTGATTTAAGAGATATGATGATCATGTTGGTAAAGTGAGATGTTTTGGACTTGTTAAGTTGATTATCATGTGTATAAGATGTATGGTATGCCCGGTGCGGATTGGTTGTGTGGTAACAATTTTGAAATGTTATATTTATAGCCATCGTAATGCCGAAATTTCGTTAAACCTTGAAAACCATGCATCACAGTAGCTCTAATTTGCTTATCTGGTTAAGTATATGACATACCCTTGTAGATCTCGAGTCATAGATCGTTTTGGCGTGAGAATCGAAGCAAACGGACTTACGGTTTAGGAGTTATGGTCAAATTAGTAAAAGTGGTTTGAAACCATAAATGCGAGTTCGTAACTGAACTTGAACCCCTGTAAAATAAGTAATTTAGTGGAGAATCTTGATAATTAAATATTAGAGATCATAAGGAAGGTGTGGGAGAAAACCTCATGTCAAACGGATTGTTTTTCGATTTTATAAAAATATTCGAATCAAGGTTAAGTGCAAATCAACCCCTTAAAAGTACACTTGGTTATAACTTTGGCAAATCACTTAGAGAACGGGCGATAAAACTCGAGGTATAATCTTGGTTCATAAACGACCGACCTTAGAACTTATACCACTTAAGCATATACCAAGTGGAATTGTAATGACATGCCTTAGTAGCGAACCAATGTCGGGTCATAACGGTGTTAATAAGAGTTACACTAGAGAGTGTATAACGAGATAACTTGAAAACGTGTTTCGACCTAAGTATATACTTAGCCTTTTTAAAAGCATTAAGTAATTAATCTCGAATGCTTTGATTGTTTATAGATCACCGAGCAGACCCAGGACACGCTACCCCTACTCGACTACCAGGCAAGTTTCCAATACTTTGGAACTGTTGTTGTGATAATACATATATGAACTGATTCTGTTATACATATGCCATAGCATGCATGCCTACTTTCAAGTTATACTGTGATCATTGTTCCCTGATTTAATGTTGGCTTATAAGCCAGATAGATAGTATATCGGTTATAAGCCGGATATTGCTAAGACCCTTAAGTGAAGGGCATATGAATCTCATTCTTCGAATATAGATCGGGAGTCGGTATTTCTTGATATATTGGGATTATTTTCGGAGGGAACTATTTGAGTAAATATTTTTTCCATTATTTATTTACTGAATATTATTTGAATATTCATTTGAGATTATTTACTTAATGAATATTATTTTGAATATTCATTCGAGTTATTTATTTAAAGGGAATTATTTTCGAATATTCATTTGATCATTATTTATTTAATGAAAATTATTTCGAATATTCATTTAAATTTTATTTATTCAATAAGTATTATTAATTTGTCTATTCATTAATTATTTAATGAATATTATGGTGAATATTTATTCGAAGGATATTTTGATCAATATTTTATATTAAGGATATTCTTCAAATATGTATGATTTAATAAATACTCTTGGAATATTATTCACTTCTTCTAACTAGTTTTAAAAATGATTTACTTCATTCAAATATTATCTTCGACCTTCGAATATCATGTAAATTATCTCTGAGT
The DNA here is from genome assembly GCA_036435485.1 of Saposhnikovia divaricata. Taxonomy (NCBI): domain Eukaryota; kingdom Viridiplantae; phylum Streptophyta; class Magnoliopsida; order Apiales; family Apiaceae; genus Saposhnikovia; species Saposhnikovia divaricata. The sequence continues at coordinate 92,152,681 of CM071596.1, forward strand.
CTTATTATTAATATTATTTTATCAAGGAAGGTTCTAAAAAATCCTATTCTTCATTCAAATCTATCTTTCAAATTATAAGGGAACCTTACTTGGAAAATGTTATTTATCTTGTTAACTTCCCGGTCATAAATCTTTTGAAACTATTCTTTTCACTCGCAACTTGGTTGCTATTCATCGATTGAATCTTTTGTTACTTCCTCATCATTCGAGGTGTAAGAGTGTTGGAACAAGTTGGTATCCATTAACAAGTAACAGCTTGGGAAATACTGGTGAATTTTCCTTTCCAACTAAATACGACTACTTTGTGGAGTCCTATCAACAAGTATTATACTTGGGAAAAGGGGGACGAACTTTACGTTTCAGAGTCATGGATGTTATTCGAACTAGGAGACGCATAAGTGGCTGAGTGGCGCCGGTCTAGCAATGGCCCAACCGTTGGCCGGGGGGTTCTACAGGGCGGTTGACAAGTAAATCCGTCGGGGCTTCCTTCTACATGTAGAGAACAATGATGGGGAGCATAACATGCGACTGATCATCGTAAACGTTATGGCTCCTGGCGCGACAATGCTCTCGTATTAGTTCATCTTTCAAAGTTATAAATTTTTCTGCAACATTATCAGTGTTGGCATGGTTGAAAAGTGCTCAAAACTGGGATTGCATATTTTTTCCTGCAATTTCCTTTTATGAGATGTGATGATATCTGGCTCATATTTTTGTATAGCCGATATTCCTACGAAAGATATATTTTGAGTTACCTTGTAACTTCATCTTTTACATTATACTAGCATTATGTTCATAAATGCATGGCATATGGTTTCAAAAACATTTTTTAACTGTTATATATATTATTGTTCAGTATACATATTTGTTGGTGGGCTATTGCTCACCCTTGATTTATTATTTATATCACAACAACAGCAAGGTTTGATGGCCCGCGTATGATGCACTCGGCGCAAGCAGGTGACTCCAGTCGTAGGACTACCCGTTGATATGGTTGCTGCCATTGCTGAGGTAGACAGGCAGCTTTTGTTTTCAATCTTAAGTATATGTATGATTAATGTTAATCAACGGAAAGAATTTTTAAACTTATGATGTAATCATTTTGGACTTATTTCAATTTCATCTCTAGGACTATAACTGGTTGTATGTGTGTGTGATTGGATATTATTATGGGGTCACAACATGTGTTTATTTATTTGGACTCAAGTCAAGGATTGTTTATGGAAATTAAGACCATAACGACCAGGTCCCCGACCCCGGATCTGGGGCTGTTACAAAAATCTTGAACAAATCTTCTATAATACCCCGCCACTCCGATGAAACTTCTTACCTCTATTGGTGTGGTTGGCCGTTCCCAGTTTAAAATTGCCTCTATCTTGGAGGGGTCAACCAACACTCCTTCTCTATTAATCACATGTCCTTAGAACTGCACCTCATTTTTCCAGAATTCACACTTCGAAAATTTGGCATACAACTGCTCTTTCCTGAGTATCTCTAAGGCTATCCTTAAATGTTCGGCGTGTTCTGCCTCTGTCTTTGATTAGATAAGAATGTCATCAATGAAAACTATAACAAACTGGTCCAAATACTCCTTGAACACCATATTCATTAAATCCATGAAAGCTGCTGGGGCATTGGTCAATCCAAACGACATCACAAAGAACTCATAATGTCCATATCTGGTACGGAAGGTAGTCTTTGGGATATCTTCGGGTTTAATCTTCAGTTGGTGATATCCGGTTCTCATGTCAATTTTAGAGAAATACACAGCATCTTTTAGCTGATCAAACAAATCATCTATTCTGGGTAGCGGGTACTTATTCTTTATGGTTAGCTTGTTCAACTCCCGATAGTCGATGCATAACCTCATACTCCCATCCTTCTTCTTAACAAACAACACTGGTGCCCCCCCAGGCGATACACCGGGTCTTATCATACCCTTATCCAATAGTTCTTGTAACTGTTTAGCTAGCTCTTTCAATTCTACTAGGGCTAACCGGTACGGGGCCTTTGAAACTGGCACCGTCCCCGGGGCTAACTCAATAGAAAACTCAATTACCCTATCAGGTGGTAATCCAGGAAGATCTTGTGGAACACATCTTCGAACTCATTAACTACCAGAATGTCCTGCAACTTGGGCACTTCCTTCTAGGTGTCTACCACATAAGCTAAGTAAGCCTCGTTTCCCTTTCGTAGCAATCTTTTGGTTTGCGCTATGGTTAAAATTTCCCGTGTCTGTCTTATCCCCCTAAACACTATTTTCTTCTTTCCTGGGGTATTTAACTTAACCTTTTTCCCTTTATAATCTATCTGTGCATTATTGCGAGACAACCAATCCATTTCCAAGATGACATCGAATTCCCCTAGTTTAAAAGGAATCAAATCAACACGAAAAGATTGTTCCCCTATCTTTAATTCGCAATCGGGGTGAAATGGAACTATTTCTTGGTTGGCTATTTCTACTTGTAAGGAATCCCTCAATGGTTGGGTCTTAAGTTTCAATTTACGAGCAAAATCCCTCGATATAAAAGATTTGGTTGCCCCAGAATCAAATAAAACATTCGTACTAACTGAATTAAGAGAAAAGGTACCTGCTATCACGTCCATGTTCCTCACGGCATCCTATACTATCATGTTAAAAGTTCTAGCAGTTGGTGGCTTGTTGGAGGTAGCTTTGCTTGCCCCTGACGTGGCTGGTTTGTTCATTAGGCAATCCTTCCTCATATGACCTTAACGTCCGCACTGGAAATAAGTGGTGCTTTTGTTGGCGCTAGGGGTAACTGTAGTACAAGTGTTGGAATAGTGACCCACTCGTCCACACTTATAACAGGTTGGCTGCTTCTAGTTGCACACCCCGGGATGTCTTCTCCCACAAGTCGCACATACTGGTATGGAAAATCGGGGTTGGGAGGAGTGGGACACTCCTGATTGCTTACCGCCCTGGCTTATACTTGCGCTCGCAGTTCGTTTGAATCCCACATTCCTTTCAGGTAGGGAGACTGTCCCTTGGTTAAACTTATTTGGGGGTTTCCCTCCTGCAAAACCTCCACCCATGCTTGCATGTTTCCTTTTTATCCCCCCTCTCTCTTTCCTTCTGCGTCTGATCACTCCCTGCTTCCACAATGGTTGCTTTCTGTACCAAGGTGGCATAGTCTTTAATCTCTAAGACCACCACGCGATTCTGAATCCACTGCTTCAACCCCTGCTGAAATCTATTCACTTTCTTCTCTTCAGTATCCACAAACTCTGGCACAAACCTTGACAGCTCGGTAAACTTGGCCTCATAATCGGCCACTGACAAATTATTCTGCTTCAATTCTAAAACCTTGAGTTCCATTTGAGTCTTCATAAATCTTGGGAAGTAATTTTCCAGAAACAATTGTTTTAACCTTTCCCAGGTTACTATAGCGTCCATCTCCATGTTTTTCTTGGTCTCCCACCAGTAATTGGCCTCTCCTTTCAGAAGGTAAGTGGCAAAAACAGTCTTTTGCGCCTCATCAATGCATAGAATCTCAAAGGACTTTTCCATTTCCTTTATCCAGGCTCTTGCCACGACTGGGTCAGCTGATCCTTGAAATTCTGGGGGCTTGAGTGACTTAAAGGCCCTAAAAGAATTGGCCACGGTATTGTTGTTTCCTTGGGGTGGCTGGGGTAATGGTCCAAATTCTGTCTAAGCAGATTGTTAAACGGGTTAAATGGCGTTTTGGTCACTCAACTGACTGGAAACTTTCAATTAGGTCATTAAACTCAAAAAGTTTTCAATCACATCATTATACTCTTACAAATTTTCATTCAGGTCACTGGCCGTTAAATTCCGTTAAAAATTAGACGGAAAGCTGACTAAGTTCGGTGAGTTGGCTTGAAAAAATCCACCGTGGCATTTACAGTCAGCTGAAGCGGCATTTGGTCACTCAACTGACTAAAAACTTGCAATCGGGTCATCAAACTTGAAGAAATTTTCATTCAGGTCACTAAACTAAAGATTAGTGGTTTCACTCACAAAAACTTAATCGCTATTAATCTCTTGTCATTTTATATATAAAAATATTAAAAATTAAGATAAAAATATTAAAAATCATACCTGCATCACACGGGTTATAGGCTAGTATATATAAAATGACAAGAGATTAATAGCGATTAAGTTTTTGTGAGTGAAACCACTAATCTTTAGTTTAGTGACATGAATGAAAATTTCTTCGAGTTTGATGACCCGATTGCAAGTTTTTGGTCAGTTGAGTGACCAAAATGCGGCTTCAGCTGACTGTACATGCCGCGGTGGATTTGTTCAAGCCAACTCACCAAACTTAGTCAGCTTTCCGTCTAATTTTTAACGGAATTTAACGGCTAGTGACCTGAATGAAAATTTTTAAGAGTATAATGATGTGATTGAAAACTTTTTGAGTTTAATGACCCAATTGAAAATTTTCAGTCAGTTGAGTGACCAAAACGCCATTTAACCCATTCATAAACTAACCCATGGGGTCTCTAGCCTGGTTCTCCCCTTCTTGCTCAACTTCAGTTTCTTCCCCTTCGATTTCTTCTTCGAAGTCCTCAGTGTAAAAGGGTTCATCTTCTGCCCCATACTGGGAGTCATCCTATTCATTATAATCCTCATCTTTCGCTCATCATATTCAGGGTTTTCCCCTTGTTGGTTATGACTCTCCTGGTCGATAGATTCACGGGGGTTAGCCCTAGTTCCTATTCTTCGTGGAGGCATTTTACTAAAAATTTGGAAATTAAACATTAGGCTTATTTACCTGCTTTAAAAGATTTCTCCTTGCATAGTCACTACATGTTTGGATTTAGTATCCCACAGTTCTATATTTCATGGAAAGTTAATCATAAACAGTGCAGATAACAATCTAATAAACTTGTGATCTCGTCGCAACAGAACTGAACTAAACTGAAATGAAACAAATATATACATGGTACTGAAAGATACATAATCCGAGTCAACATCGACAGTTTAAAGGTACAACTGCCCTAACAACATCTAGTCAAAAGTGAAATACATGGTCTATCCTTCTAGTCACAAAAGGGAAACTATATAAAATGGAACCATCCCACAAAAGTCGGCACTACTATGTCCGTACATGACTAGAAGACTAGACTACCACATCACCATCTCTGAAATCAGCCACCGGTGTGGCCCAAAGTCCTCACCCTTATCATAGCACGGCGAAAAACCTCGTCAACATCTGATAAGTGGATTTTATATCCACTTGGAGTGTTCCATATCGGCTTAAATTGATGTCTTGGACTCAAGCATGTGGTGTTTTTGATGTGTTTTCGTTAGTTGTGCATGTTTAGCTATTTCGGCTAGGGTTGGCATTTTTGTCGATTTTAGAGTTGAAGTTTAGCATGGGAATGAAGAATGGAATTTTGTTTTGAGCTACCGTGAAGGTTCATAAGTCAAAGGAATGAAGACGGGAGTTGATGCAAAAAGAACGGGCAAAAGCGGAACAAGAACGAAGAAAAGAGAGTAGAAATTGCATTCCGGCAGAATGTTGCAATGCTGAGAGCACCGGAATAGTAAAATGCAGTGCTGAGAGCGCCCGGGCCGTGCTGAGAGCGCCCGAACATCCTGAAAATTCTGATTTTCTATTTTATTTCGAATTTAATTATATTTTTTGGTTTTTTCTTGTTGGGCAAGACTTCTAGGGCCTATATAAACACATCCTATCATTGTAATTGATATCATTACTCAGAAACACAAGGGAGACAAGTGGAGAAGGATTCACCAACGCTCGTGACAAGCAACCGAGATCTAGATCTACTTCATCTTTTGTTTTCTACTATTAGGATACTTTGGATCTTCTGATTTTGGATTTGTTTTCTTAACTCTATTACTCTAGCATAATTATTGTTCATACTTTGTTTATTATCATGGTTTCATCAGATCCCATGATAACGAGTGGTTCAATTATGAACTAACCGTTGTCATGGGATTCTAACGGATTTATCTATGTAGTTTAGTAGTTTATTGCTTTAAAGATTTGTGTGTGATGAATTCTTGATATCCTCGTATGGTTAATCTTAATGCTTTTAGATGCATAACTAACATCTAAATTGAATTGTTAATCTCTTGCGAAACGAGAGTGGATCTTGAGATTTAGAACTTGTCATGCTAGCATAGGATAGGTTGATGTTTTAACATCATGATTTGTAGCGTAATTAGAGATAACTAGGCTGCCCTATGTGATCAATATGGATAACTTGTGCTTCAACCATTATGTTTTCAAATCTTATAGAGATATAAGGTCTAAACATAATTGGTGTCTACTCATCTTCTATCTCTTTTGTGGATGTATGAGTAGTTTGGTATTCGTATACTGAGAAGTAGCGTGTACTTGTTTCGTGTTGTCCGGTCAGATATCATAACCGTCACATACTTTGATTAAAGGCATCAACTCTAAGCGAAGTATTTAATGAAGTTAGGATCCCATGTTTTCTCTTGCATAAGTAATTCAATTAAAATTCTTGTTAGTTAATTAATTCTTAGTTTTTTAGTTGCTTCTTAGTTAACTAAGAAAATCAAAACCCAAATTTGTTAATTGTCTTAGCATTGAGTAAAAATCATACATTGTTGCATAGGTGCATTAACTGAATTGAAACCTAAACAAGATCTCTGTGGGAACGAACTCAACTTTATTCTATATTACTTTTGACCACGTACGCTTGCGTGATTTAGTGCAAACAAGTTTTTGGCGCCGCTGCCAGGGATCATCGGTGTTTTATTTTTAGTTTATGTTCTTGTCATCAGTGGTCGTTAGAGTTCACTGACTCGGATTTTTTCTTATGTAGTTGTTTGTTTCTTGGTGTTTCAGGTAGCAATGGGAGAACCAGCAGCAGCAGCGAAAGCATTGATGGATTACTCTCAACCGAAAATCAATGACATTCAATCTAGCATTGTCAGGCTAGCCATTGTCGCTAATACTTTCGAAATCAAGCCTAGCACAATTCAAATGGTGCAGAATTCGGTTCAGTTTGGGGGTGCTTCTACGGAAGATCCTAATATGCACATTCAGGACTTCATTGAGATCTGCGACACTTTCAAGTTCAACGGTGTGTCGGAAGATGCTGTCAAATTGAGACTTTTCCCATTCTCGTTAAGGGATAAAGCTAAGGGCTGGTTACACTCTTTACCAGCCGGTTCCATCACTACATGGGAGGATCTTGCTCAGAAGTTTCTTACTAAATTCTTCCCCATGGCTAAAACAGCAGCAATAAGGAACGCTCTAACTCAATTTGCACAGTAATCTGGAGAATTGTGTGAAGCTTGGGAACGCTACAAGGAGATGCTTCGAAAGTGTCCTCATCATGGTATGCCTGACTGGATGGTGATTAATGGTTTCTACAATGGGTTGGGAGCACAATCAAGACCTTTTCTAGATGCAGCATCAGGTGGAGCTTTGTGGGCTAAGAGCTACGAGGAAGCTTATGATCTAATTGAGACGATGGCTGCTAATGAATATCAGAATCCAACTCCAAGACTATCTCAAGGCAAAGTAGCAGGAATTCTTGAATTTGATGCAGCTACAGCTAGTGCAGCTCAGTTGAAGGCTTTGACTATGAAGGTTGATTCTCTCACCAACTATGTAGTTCGATAGGTTGCAAGTGTTTGTAAGTTATGTGCGGGCACAAATGAGACGAATCAGTGTGCTATCTCTTCTGAATCGGCACAGTTTATGAGCAACTTCCGTGTGCGGGCACACATGAGACGAATCAGTGTGCGCCCTTCGCAACCAGCTCCAGCTACCTATCATCCCAATTTTAGCTAGAGCAACACTCAAGGTATGCAGCAATATGGAGCTAAGTCGTTCAATCAAGGCTATCAGCAGCAGTATGCTCCAAGGCAACAATTTCAAACTCTGGGATTTCAGAAGCAACAGCCTCATGCAAGTGCGGGGAAATCTTCTTCTGAAAAATCTGAATTGGATGAATTGAGGTTGATGGTTAAAAGCCAGGAGGTATCTCTCAAGATGCTGGAGAATCAAATAGGGCAGATTGCAAGTGCCTTATTGAATAGGCAGGAAGGAACTCTTCCGAGTGATACGGAGGTTAATCCAGGCAAGAGAGAAGTCCATGAGCAGGTGAAGGCAGTGACTTTGAGATCCGGAAAGGTTACAACCGAGCAGAAATTAGCAGCTAAGGAAAATGAAGAAGTGCAGAAGCAGCAAGTTGAAAAATCTGCAGTGCCCAGAATAGAAAAATCTGACTTGGTGGTTGATCAGTTAAATGGTGATGTGGAAAAGAGCAAGAAGTTGGCTGAAAAATCTACTCCGGAGCAAGCTTCAAAGAATAATCAGATCTATCCTCCTCCTCCTCCTCCTCCATATCCTCGACGCTTGCAGAAAATTCAAGAAAGGCAATTTCAGAAATTTTTGGACGTCTTCAAGAAGTTGCAGATCAACATACCTTTCGCAGAAGCTCTTGAACAGATGTCGAGCTATGCTAAGTTCATGAAGGGTATTCTTTCACGGAAGTTGAAGCTCGAGGAACTAGAGACAGTTGCTTTGACGGAAGAATGCAGTGCTATTTTGCAGCAAAAGTTGCCTCCTAAACTTAAAGATCCGGGAAGTTTCACCATCCCGTGCACAATTGGCAACTTATCTTTCAACAAGTGTTTGTGCGACTTCGGAGCTAGCATCAATCTTATGCCTTTGTCTGTGTTCGTGCAACTTGGTCTACCGGATCTGAAGCCTACCAACATCTCTTTGCAGTTGGCCGATTGGTCAATCACTCATCCTAGAGGCATAGTGGAGGATGTCTTGGTGAAAGTTGATAAGCTCATCTTCCCTGCTGATTTTGTTATCATGGATTTCGAGGAAGATAAGAAGATTCCCATAATCTTGGGAAGACCATTCTTGGCTACGAGTAGGACCTTGATCGATGTTCAGAAAGGGGAACTCACCATGAGGGTGCAAGACCAGAATGTCACTTTCAACGTGTTCAATGCAATGAAGCTTCCAACAGATGAAGAGGAATGCTTTAAGGTGGATTTGGTCGATTCTGCAGTTATTACGAAAATTGAGCACTTGCATAAGTCAGATTCTTTGGAGAGAGGCTTAGTTGGGGATTCTGATATTGAAGATGAGGAACTAGGCGTGGCTGATCTTTGGGATTTCCAGATGCTGATTGATGAGGTGGTTTCATGGTCAAATCTTGAGGATAGTGCAATTGAGTCTTTTCTTGAGAAAGATGTTTTGATTGAGGGTAATAAAGATCTTCATGAGTTGTATAGGAATTTCACTTCTGATGAGATGTTGGAGGAATTGAATGCTATTTGTGCTAAGCATGGAACTTACGAAAAGAGTCAGCTTGAGGATAGTTCTTTTGATCCTAAGTCTGTTGTTATGACTTCTGTTAGTGAAACACTCACTTCCGTTCCTAATTCCACTCTTGGTCAGCCTTTGGTAGTTAATCATCATGTTGAAGAAGCTTCCGAACTTGAGCTTAGACCACCAGATCACCTGAGGTATGTATTTGGGCCAATCATCTGTTTTGCCTATTATTATTTTTGCTAACTTGTCAGGTAATGAAGAGAACAATGTTACTGACACTTTTGAGGAGCAAAGAAGGCTGAAACTTGTCATCAAGGATGTAGCTTTGGAAAGGATAATTAAATGGCCATATAGAGATACGGTGTAGAAATTTTCAAGAGAAAAAGCCATGGCCATGTCTTGCTAAAGACTTTAAACAAAGGTGCTTCGTGGGAGGCAACCCACGTGTTTCGGTAGTTTTAGGTATGTTTTGTATTACCTTCCATTCAATAGGGACATTGAATATTCTAAGTTTGGGGGTGGTTTGGAGGATAAGTAGTGTATATTAGTTATTTATGAGTCATTGTGTTTATATAGATATCATATTATGCATATTAGTAGTAATTCATGCATGTTTCGTTCGTGTTATTTATGTTGTTTTCATATAGGACATTCTGTTATTTTATTTTGTTTTACCATGTGAGTCCCATGTTAGTTGCATTTGCATAGCATGCATATTTCATGATCCCTTAGAACGAGCTAATTCTGATTGGTAGGTCGATGTCTAATTGAGTGTGGTAATGATGAATAGAGGGTTGATTTATAGTTCCTAGGAATTGACGTGCATGTTTCGGAAACAAAATGTTTACACAGTCTCATCGTTTGCTTTTGGGCTAGGATGAGGTCACGCTTGTTTGATTGTTTTGAGATTTAATCACTTGTTTATATTTAGAATTTTCGTTGTTCCCTTGATGGCGTTGGAACACTTAAGCCTAAGTTTGGGGGAAACCAGGAATTTCATGCTAGTTGTTAATAATGGCTAGGCATCAAATGGCTAGTAGCCGGATCATATTTATATGAGTAGTCTAGGGTTGGAAATGAGAATTCTCATTCCAGATTGCATATAACGAAAAAAAATAGAAAAGAAAAAAAAAGAGAAAAAAAAGTTGTTATGTTAAATAGTTTAATTGCAGAAATAACCGGGGTGAGCTCTTTAATACTCGAGCAATTAAGTTCGCGGGGACTTTGTGCCTGGGGGGAAAATGAAATATTTTTGGGGGAAACAAAAAAACAATTTGGCCGGGTAATAATATCTAGGGTAATAACAAAAAAATAGGTAAGTACGATCTCATCTCTATCATACACTCTCGCTCTCATCTCTCTCCCTCAAAATAGATAATTTCTCTCTCTCACACACTTTCTCTCTCTCGTTCTTAACCTTTTACTCTCACTCTCACTCTCTCTCTCTCTCTCTCTCTCTCTCTCTCTCTCTCTCTCTCTCTCGTTCTTAATCTTTTACTCTTTCTCTAATTAAACTGGTACCTCTAGTATCTCTCTCCCTCATTCTCTCTCTATATCTATATATGTAATTAAACTGGTATCTTTGTAGTTTGAATTTGAAGCTTGCTGTGTGGTTCGGTCGGTCTTATTCAGGTAAGAGAAAACCCTAATTTGTATTATTAATTCACTTATGAACCTAATTTCATATTAATTTAAGGTTTGTAAACCCTAAAATTTGGGAGACTTTTTAATTTTGTCAGTATTTTATAAAACCCTAATTTGTTGATTGTTTTCTATTTTGATTTTATGTTTGTTTTTATAAACATAATTTTGTGTTTGTTTTTATAACCCTAGTTTTTTGTTTGTATGTTTAGTACGAACTATTTTAGCATAACCATAATTTTGTGTTGCTCTGTTTTTATAGCCTTAATTGGATATGTATCTATTTTGAAGATTTAGTATTGGAATTTCTGGTGAAGAGAAGGAATGGGGTTGTGGGTTGTAGGAATTTTAGGTTTCTAGATTTATCAGATTCAACTCAGTACTTACTTTCACACCTGCAATTATTTCCTTCTGTTTGGTTCTTCTTTTCCTGTACATTATGTTAGTAAATAAAGTTTTAGTTATCAGGCAACACATTTCAGTTGTAAGATATGTATATGATCTGTTAAATACGTAAGAGATAAATATAAATTTTGTTAACATTAGGTTTGTCACACTATAAAGATTGTAAGATGTTGTGAGAGAGTAGGTTACTCTTCTATTTGGATTACCTCACAATTATACCCAACTCATTTTTACTAACTACAAGCTTAATTATAAACTATGCACTAGCATTACCACTCCTAACTAACAATTATGTGCATTATATTTTTGTAGGCTTTCATATAACTTGTTCTCCGCTCAAGTCTTGAATATATTCGAGACAGAGTATATATAAACCACACAGACTTGTCTCTGTTCTGCATACTTTTGCTATTGCTGTAGGTTTTTTTAAGAAGGGGTTTGTAATTATCTAATAATCACGCAATGCTTGTGCAATAGAGGAGTTGGAGTAATATTGGTGCCAACAATATTAATATTCTCTGTTCTAGCTTGGCCATTGATATATATGATGATGAACATGTTTCATTTTTTTGTTCATCTGTGCTAGACTGATTTGTGGTAGAATGCGATGGTTTGAGTCACCGGTTTGAGTCACCTCCAATGTTTGAAATTGACTCGAGGATTATTTATCTTGAGCAGGTAATGCAATCCCTCTGCACTATGTTCTTCTTTATATAATTTTGCATGTTTACATACATTTGTGTATATTGCCTAATCTCTGCTGTTAGGGAGTAATCCGTCAAGATGCTATACCAGAAAATGTTTACTACTCTATAGTTGTGCATATTGCTTAATGTGCTATCTTCTTTATGCTCTCTTCTCAAAGATGAAGTTGTAGTTTGTACATGTTCGGGGGTAGGAATGTAGAGCTACAGTAAGAAATTAACAGCTCGAGGATTGGAATCCCATATATTTAGCAGGGCTTTGCCAGCTCTTCCTTGGGAAAGAAGATTACAAATTATGCTATGAGCAGCTCAAGGATTGGCTTATCTCCACGATGGATTGGATGTCCAGGTATAATTCATTTGAATATGAATTAAACTATTATATCAGAATATGTAAATAGTTGGTCAGATATTCTTTTCAGAAGAATATGTGAAAATTAATTACTTGGTCAACTGTCTTTTCTTTTCCTTATTTTTTGCTAAAAATTCTTGTAGATAACTAATTTACTCGCAATGTAACTTATGCTCCTATTTCAAGTAAATCTTGTAAATTTTGCACATTACTTTGAAATCCTTCTATGTAACTGAAATACAGAGTGCTAAATGTTATGCGGTGCCTTTTCATTGTTTTAACAATCGTACAAATGGTGATTCAAGAGATTCCAAAAATTGTTCAAGAGATTTCAAAAATTGTTCAAGAGATTCCACCCAAGCAAGCTCATTAACATCATCTACTATGTTAAGTGAGCTTTGACTCAGTATTGGTCATAACTTGCCGGGTTACAGATCATATGGTGGGTTCTGTGCAGATGCTTAATGGGAAGATTGCCTGTAACATATATGCATCATGTACTTGTAATATATCTATATCTTACCTGTAAAGATGAGTGATTATGACTTTGTATACGTATTGTATATCGTCCCCTGGTTTATGATTATGAATTTTGGTAACAAAAGTTAAGATGTTGCCAATAAATAAAAGTGTTTTTCTAATATATATGTGTTAAAGATAAATTGAAACTATTGCTTTTTAAAATATGAAAAAGTGTTTAATAAAAAAATGTTGGAATATGTGAAAAGATATTGCAAAATTTTAAAAGTGTTCAATAAACAAGATGTTACAATAAAGCTGAAAAGGTGTTGCCAAAAAAAAAGTGTAGATAAACAAGTGTTGCTGTAAGAAAAAACGATGTTGCAGTATGGTCTATGGTAACATTGTATTTGGTGTTGCTGTAGATTGTAAAGTATTGCCATAAATAACTAAGTCAACATATATAACAATGTAGCCATAGAATTGGACAAAGTGTTGGCTTATCACCTAAGGCTACAGGACTATATCCAACACCACCAAATTTGGAAAAAGTGTAGCCTTAGACCAATTTTTGGCTTATGGAAACATTATTCATTATTTTTTACACTTTTTTCAGGTGTTGGTAAAGACCATATATGGTGTAGTGTTTGAGTGGACACCTGAGAGGCAAGAGGCCTTTGAGCAATTAAAGAAATATATGCCTGAAGCCCCGTTGTTGGCCAAACCTAGTCCCGAAGAGACACTTTATCTATACCTGGCCGTATCTGAGCAAGCACTAAGTGTCGTTCTCATTCGAGAAGAAATCAAGGTTCAGAAACCTATCTACTACGTGAGCAAGGTATTGTATGGAGCTGAGTTGAATTACTCTCCCATCGAAAAATTTGCTTCGGCATTGGTAACAGCATCGAGGAAGCTACGACCCTACTTCCAGGCACACAGGATTGAAGTCCTGATGGCCCAGCAGCTGAGAAACATATTGCATAGTCCGAAGGCCAGTGGAAGGCTGATTAAGTGGGCAATCGTACTTGGAGAATTTGGCATCATATACAAGCCTCGGACAGCCATCAAGGCTCAGGCGCTGGTTGACTTCGTGGTTGAATGTACCATTGGCAACTAATAAGTCGGGGGGCAGGAGATAGTACCCACCTTTGGAAGTGAGGATAAAGATGAAGAACTTGTACCTGATTAAAAGGAATATTGGGTGCTCTATTTTGATGGAGCATCAAAAACAAAATCTAGTGGTGCAGGTTTGGTTTTGCAAAGCCCCGATGGGTTCACAGTCGAGTATGCTTTAAAGTTGGACTTCCCAACGACCAACAACGAAGCTGAGTATGAAGCCTTGATAGCCGGATTGGGTTTGGCCAGGATCATGAGGGTCAAAAACCTCAAAGTTTGTGGAGACTCAAGACTGGTAGTCTCGCAAGTGAATGGTGAATTTGAATCCAAGGATGAAACTATGGCAAAATATTTGAGAATTGTGAAGGCGGTTATGACTCAGTTTGATGAGCGCTATATGGAGCACATTCCGAGAGAAGAGAACGTTAAGGATGATGCACTGTCCAAGTTAGCTTCTTCTGAGATATAGAATTATGCAAGGAGTGTTTACTTCAAGGTCTTGAAGGCCCCGACCATCAACTCGAAATTGGTGGCACCAATTGATGTAGGGAGCTGTTGGATAGATCCAATCAAAGCTCACCTGGAAACTGGATAGCTCCCTGACAATGCCCAGGAGGCACTAAAGCTGTCGGTGAGAGCATTGAGATATGCCTTGATTGAAGGCATCCTTTACAAATTACAAGAGGTCTTTTGTCATTCCATACTTGAGATGTTTGAGGCCCCAGGAGGCAAAGGAAGCACTTGAGGAAGTTCATGGAGGGATCTATGGGCAACACTTGGGGGGCAGAGCCCTAGCTCACAAGATCTCCCGTTTGGGATTCTATTGGCCGGAGATGTTAGCCGATGCACAGAATTATGTGAAGAAGTGTGTGACAGGTGCCAAAAGCACGCTCCGGTTGTAAGGCAGCCTCCTGAGATGTTAACATCGATTAACTCTCCTATCCCGTTTGCAATGCGGGGGATGGATATACTTGGTCCATTCCCTGTAGCTGCAGCACAAAGAAAGTTCCTGATAGTAGCCATCGACTACTTCACCAAGTAGATTGAGGCTAAACCTCTAGCCAAGATAACCACCAAGCAAGTGGCTCAGTTCTTTTTGGAAAGCATAATCTGCAGGTATGGTATCCCACGAATCCTTGTGACGGATAATGGGACCCAGTTCAACACTGAAGAATTCAAGAAGTACTGCGAGGAGAATGCTATTGAGCTTCGCTTTACTTCAGTGGCTCATCCTCAAGATAATGGACAGGCAGAGCTAGCAAATCAGATTATCCTTGATAAATTGAAAAAGAGGGTCGAACGCTCAAGAAACACTTGGGTGGTTGAGTTGCTGCCTATACTCTGGGCATACCGCACCACCTACAAAGTGACAACCGGAGTAACCCCGTTATTGCTGACTTATGGAGGTAGTTGTGCCCTTAGAGATTACACATGCATCACCACGGGTGAAGCATTTGAACCTGAGACTAATGAAGAAGGTATGAGACTTGCCCTCGATCTGATTGATGAGGTTAGGGATGAGGCAAATGCCGGGAATACAGAGCATCAGAAAAGAGCATCCTTCCACTATAACCAAAGGGTTAAGGAGAGCTTCTTTCGACAAGGTGACTTAGTTCTAAGGAAGATTGAGGCCTCTAGAGTTGGCCAGAAGGGAAATCTAGCCCCCAATTGGGAAGGGTCATATCGAGTCAGGAAGACACTAGGACGAGGATCCTACAAGCTGGAAACCTTGGAGGGAAACGAGGTGCCTCGCACCTGGCACGCTTTGAACCTGAAGGTTTAATATGTTTAAGCTATCCTTGTAAGGATTTAGCTTTTTATCTATTTATTAGGAAAAGTAAAAATAAGGTTCGATGAAACCATTCCAGGGTTTATCGCCCCGAGTAGGACAGTAGCAATCTATGTAAGGGTTGAACCCATTCCGAATTATTAATGCAAGTTTGTTTTCCATTCTATGATTCTGTGATTTTAATTATGTACCGAGCAGCTGTTGAGTGTAAGTCTAGAACGACCAAGTACTAAAGATAAACGAACATATGAATAAGGAAACAAGTGCATAAATAAAAATGCCCCGAAGGGCCACGGTTTAAGTTACAAACTTAAGCAAATAAAAGTTAAGTCCTGAAGGACCCTGAATAAAAACTGCAAAGATAAAAGCCACATACGGCTACTAAGGCCATGCAAGGCCCTTGACGATAGTCATCTACTCCTCGAAAGACTCCTCCACCAACTCTTCTCCCTCTCCCTCCTCGTTGGAGTCATCATCATCAGAATCATCTTCATCAGAACCATTCCCTTCTCCGGCTGCCACCTCCATCGGCTGCTCCTCCCTCCTCTCCACCTCTTCTTCATCTTCATCAGAGGTCTCAATCGTGTCGCTAGGCTTATTCTGTATCCCTTTGCCAGGAAGAGGCTGCCTAACGACCGTTTCCTTTTCCCCTTTGGCATGGGCCTCTTCCCACGGGAACTTGAGGAAGTCGAATCAGAGCTAACAGCACGGGCTTCTTTCTTTAAGCCAGAGCCAGAAGATCGACAGCTACCTCCAGAGCTAGAACCCGATGTCTGAGGAACAGTTTTAGGTGCCAAGCCATTAGCATGATCCACATGGCTTCCACCGCTAGCAGCCCAGTTAGGGCAAGGGAAGTCCATCGGGTTGACAACAGTTGGATACTTGTGACTTACAACACTAATAGCTTTGTCCCAACCAACAGACATGTTGAAAGGGCGCACCTCGTCATCATGGTCATCCATGAACTTCATAAAAGATTCCGACCTATGGTAGGCATCAATCACCTTGTCAACCTCTAATGATTTCTTTCTGGCCAGTGAGGAGAGTTGCCTTTGATAAGAACGAGCATCCGCCTCTGCACGGATAGCTCTGGAATGTAGGTCTCGAGTTTTCTCTTCGAACCTTGCTTTCTCTTTCATCAAGGCCACACTATTATCCCTGTAGGCCCGGTCTTGATGGGTGGCAGATTGAAAGTAAGCATTGGCCTGCAGTAAAGAAATTGATAAGGCACTTATAATGTCAAAAAAATGAGAACACTGAATCTGTCAGAAGGAGTGTCATACCTGATATAAAGCTTGAGCTCCAAGGAGCTCAGACTCTTCAATCTTGTCCCCCGCAGTCACCGTCAAAAGGTCTGGGGGAGTGATGGAAAGCTTGGACCAGTCCAAAGCAATGTCAGGGGACAGAATCTTGCTCACAAATACCCCAGGAGGGATGAAAGGGGTCCTCGTATCTCCGTCAGCATTCCGAAACCTCTTTACCCCTTGAAAGCATCCCTCTAAGAACTGAGGAACCTTTCGACCGGTAGGGTTCAACTGTGCTTCAGCTTTCTTCATCATCCGTTTAGTGACAATCGGCCGATTTTTGGGACGACTATCCAACCCCTCAGCAGCTAAAATACAAAAAGGAAATATATCGGAATAAGAACAAACATAGTTCATAATGAATAACGAAGAAAAAATTAACCTCAATAGAAAGAAAGCTTAGGCCAGCTTCTATAAGTTTCTTCTCGGTCAGAATAGTTTTGTAATGGGTGCGGCCATCGTCAGCAAGCAGCCTATCTCTGTCTAGCAATTCTTGGTGGTACCCGAATCTATAAACAAAGAAGTGACCCCAGTCACCACCTTTCCATTTCAGAAATACAAACTCCCTCTCCCAGAAATGGTGAGAGTCAGGGAAGGAGAAAGAGTTCACTATGTGTGGAAGCCCGCTTCGAAGTTGGAAGCCAACCCACCCTTTCTTAGATTCAGCGGAGTTCTTGGTCATGAAGATACTTCTAAACATTGTAGTGCTCAATGGGATGTTCAACTCATGGCATCTGATTATGAAGATGCTGATGAACCTCCAAACATTGGGATACAACTAACATGGATGGACTTGAAGTTTCGCCAACAACCTGATGATAAACGGGTCGACAGGAAACCTCAACCCGGCTTCTAAAGCACCTTTAAAAACACAGAGTTTCTCAGAATGCCAGTTGCAAGTGCTGTCTTGTGGGCTTGGAAGGTGAACCTTGATCAGGCTTGGAAAGCTATATGTGTTTCTAATCATCTCGACGTCGATCTCCTTCAACTTGCAAGGACTGTGAAAGGCATCCAAGCTCAAACTATTGGGGAATGTCTCCCCCATAATGCTTAACAACTCTAGTAAAGGCTGAAATCGATGTTCAACATAAGTAGGAGGCTTGAGTTTGTTCATACCTTTAGCGGTTCTCGCCATGCTCCTCTTCCTCATCGCTTTCGCCATGGAGATCGGAGGAGCAGGTGCACGGTTGTTATTGGCCATGTTGAATTTGAACTTGAGCTTGAACTCGAACTCGAACTTGAAGCTGGAAAGCTTGAGAGCTAGAGAGCTTGAAGACTTGAAAGAAGTTTGAGAAATGAAGAAGTGAAGAGAAATAAAGGATACTCCCCTTCTTTTATAGGAAAAGTATGACCTGCTACCACAGGTTGAAATACAGGTCTGTTCGCGTTTACAGGTCATGTATCGATTAAATGCAAATAGAGGACGAAAAACTATCTGTTATGGGATGGAAAGAATCGTTAAAACTCATGAATTTTGGAAAAGAAACGGAGAACATAAGTGAATATCCGGCAAAAGGAGCTTAAAAAGTTAATCATGCTTAAGAAAGCTTAATCAAGAAGTTAGTACTAAGTATGGGATTAGCAGTGCTAATAAAAATATTAGTAGAGCCTTAAACAAAAGTCATGAATGACCATATTGTTGTTTTCCAACTAATGAAATTCAATGTTCAAGTATTGACGTTGATGTTCTAGTATCGATGTGGAAGGTTGATATTCAAGATGGAAGCCAAGGTCCTGGAGCCAAGGTCCTCACGAAGACGGTCCCAGAGGTAACGGCCGACCAGCATCCGCCGACCGGGACCGGCCGATCGGGGCACCCAGAAGGCTCCAGCCGACCGGGGCCAGCCGACCGGGGCACCCGGAAGGCTTCTACCGACCGGGGTACTCGGAAGGCTTCAGTCGATCGAGCCAGCCGACCGGGGCACCTGGAAGGCTTCAGCCGACCGGGGCACCCGGGAGGCTTCAGCAGACTGACCTTCGGCCGATCGAGGGTCGTGTCGATGCCGAAGGTCGTTCCCGATGTCGTTTTGAACATGAAAACTAAGCCGGACTAGAAATTGAGCCCGGAGTCGTTTAGCGCTGTTTAGCACCGTTTAGCGCCGTTTCACTACGCCATAAACAGCCTGCTGTAACCCAAAAATTCTGTTACAGTAGGGTGGTAAAATGTTACAATAGACCCATTTTTGGGCTAGGGTAACATAAATTACATGTTACATATTTCGATGTTACCTTAGGATATTTCGATGTTACCCTAGGGTACCTAAGGTAACATATTTCACCCCTATGGTAACATGCCCTATCGGTTACCTTAGAGGTCAACTCTAACATAAAATTGACATATTGCAACATAAAATTCGGTTACCTTAGGGTGCTTCAATTTTTTTAAAAAAGTGGGGCCACCAGTGGGCCCACTACTGGCCCCACCACTGGGGCCCACTTGGCCCCACTATTGGGCCCCACTTGTGGACCCCACCTGTGCCCCCTATTTTTTAACCAGGCTAATGTAACACTTTAACAGTCTAATGTAACACTTTAATAGGCTAATGTAACACTTTAACAGGCTAATGTAACACTTTAACAAAAAAACAATTGAACAGCACCTCTTTGAAAGTATACAATCCCAAAATACCATTCAACCACAATGAACCACAAAGAGATCAATCTCAACATCCAAACAAACTTATAAATTCTGATTCAACATCCAAACAAAACAAACTAATTTAACATCCGAATTAGAAGATAAAAGCTAGTTAACATCCATAAGTACTTTTACATCCCAATTCTAAGTTAAATAATGTACTAGAAGCTTAAACTTAGAAAGCAGTGATACTAGAAGCTACTGCCTCCAGTGATAGGTGTACCATCATCAGCTTCACTTGTAGCAATTGCACACAACTGCTCGACATCAACTGTGATGTCCGGGTTGGTTACTCTGGAATGCATTCCATCAGGCAGCACGTATGTTGGAATTACTTTGTTCTCTTGCAGTAATACTATGTTCTCTTCTCGAGTTTTCAGCCTAAAAAAAAATTGTGATGGTCAGCTTCAGCTAAATGCTTAATAAGAAAATCATTCTTTCCTTTTTTTACTTCTACTAATAATGAAATAAAAATTGTATACATATATAAAAGACAAAAAAAAACCTACAAGTGACAAAAAAAACCTACTAATAATGATTTTGAAATTGCTTTCAAGAAAATCAGCATACCTGCATACGTAGAATAATTTCCGGAAAGTAACACCTGCGACAAAGGCCCCTTACAATGTATACTGCTAGTTATTCCGAAGAACCTTCACTGTTTAAATAGGATTGACAAGTTGACACCTGGTACATTGCCAGATATATGGTATATGACAAGTTGTTGAAAATAAAGAGCACATACTAATAATTCTGCATTATTAAGCAAATACTAATAATTCTGCATTTCGCATTCCTATTTTTTTTAATGATTAAGCAATATTTTACTTAAGTGCTTAATATATACTGCTGGTTATTCTGTGAAATTACTTTAAGTGCTTAATGTTTTTATAACGCATTACTCTTACAGTCATTTGGATAAGAATTAAACTTGATTTCATAAATTTAACTTCCTATAAGAAAGCCTTGTGGCTTAATTACCTGCTTCAAACATATTACTTATGTAGCTGCCAACAATAATGTTCACACAAAAGGACGGCAAGCTGTGGCTATTCCTCAATTGTCATGTTTGTCTGTACAACTCAACCACAATTCCGTGGCGAAGCTGATATTGAAGGAACCTGGTAACACAGGAAAATTAGTTAGCAATTCTACTTTGACTAACAAGCAATGCATTAAATATCTGATCAAGATAGAAGTAAACTCATGAACAAATTCATCCTATTTGCAATTCCCATTAATATTTACAATATTCCTGGCATGTACATTTGCATATGTATGTCTACAATTCATATGTTCATGACTCATGTCACTGATATTCACTACCTCCACAGAAACTGTCAAGCCAGAGATATAATGGGTAGTTGAAGTAGAATCTTCTAGAACAAGAAATGGGCCTTCGAGTTCTTCTGGTTGTCAGGGCATACTTGTCAAGGTGTAGATGCAAGTAACAAGTCAGCTGAAAGCCTGGCCATCTAGGCTAAAATATGCTTACCTAGGCGTTCAACCATTCACAATTTTAACGTCTGCCGACAACTTACATATGATACTTAAATTATATAACACAGTATTACATCAACGTATAGCATCAGAAAACTACAATAACTAGACATATAGAGGATGCAGGTCACGTTATACGATGTCTGCCTGTATGCAAATATATTTTCACGCTGCTTGGTCCCAGCCTATTACTTATAAGTTTAACTGACATCACATTCCAATGGCATTAAGAGGTTCCCCTATCCCTATTGTATTTAAGCAAATGCATTTCAGCTTAGAGATTGTAACAGTAAAATATGCTAGTTCTGGTTTTTAAAGATATTATGTAAATGACAAAACAGTTTTGCAAATAAGAATTTGTTCATTCATTTCAAACTTCTGAGTCCTGCAACATTCAGTATTGTTATCACTTTCAAAGGATCAGCATTTCAAACTTCTTACCTGTAACTTCTGGCCCTTTAGCATTTCTGCTTCAAGCTCATCAAAGGATCTGTTTGAAAAACGAGAGGCAGACTGATTAGATATCAATTTCACTTGAAACAAAATAAGTTAAAATTTTTGTAGCAGGGGAAACCTCTTGCCACCACTCTTGGCAAATGCCTCAGCACACATCCTATTTCTTCCCCCCACTGTCACAGTGAAGAAATATATAATGCCATGTGTTCAAGTATATAAGCTATGAAGGACACACACACACACATCTCCTTACAGCAAGTGGTTATAAGATCAGCTACACCACAGCTCTCAAAAAATGTTGCATCATTAACCGAGGCAAACAGCATCTTGCAGAAGGCTCTCATTTCATTTAAGCTAATTCTCATTATTGCAGCCTAATAGATGAATGAACAGAGAAATCTGAGGCATGTGCAAATGTCCTTTGAAACACAAATAAAATAAAAAATATGCAATTACCTTGGTATTATTTCCCAGCTCTAGGCCATCCACAAAGCCTGTTTCAGAAATTCCATTTAATCATATTGAAACGTAGCCTAAAGAATAGAAGTACATTGAGAAAATATAATTATAAATGTACCTGCTGCTACAGCCACAACATTTTTTGGGGTGCCACATAGCTCAACACATGGTCTTTCAAAATTAAAATGAAATTTTTTCTATATATGATCACCTGCATTTCCTTCTTTACAACTCTGCAGAGATATTTGAGAGGGTATTCTTCAGCCTTCAGAGACAGTTGTAGAGGGTATTCTTCAGCTCTCCATTAAAATAAAGATTGAAGTCCAAGAAACTGTTGTCCGCCAATTTTACTGTTTCTGAGATGCCGGAGAGTAACGGCAAATGAATGTTAAATATTCAAAATTATGCCTGCCTTTCTTAGTCATTCAGCTAGCTGTTGGAGTATATGCAGCTACATGACAAACATGACTAGATCAAATTATCTTCTGAAAAGTTGCCACCGTATTGAAACTTCCATTTTTTTTCCTCACTTGCTAATGGTAGTTTTACGCAACTCCTTACTATGTACTCTAGTTACGAGTTCATTGACGTGGTTTTGTGATCATCGAAATCTAAGCTGCTAGAATAACACTTGTTTCAAATATACATGGTCATCATAACTATGAAACGGGTTTAGATTAAGTACTGATAATGAGTTCCAGGGAAATAAAATTAATAACTTGTAGCATTAGATGCGAAGTATGTATCATGTAATGCATAATTAGTGAAATATGTATACATGAATCCATATCCAAATGAAATGACTGCTTAATTGCAAAAACAGAGTGACAACATAAAAATCAATTCCCCCAAATTAATTCAGATAATAATATATTCCAACCTCAACGAGATGAATCTGTCCACCAGACATAAGCTCCCAAAGCCTTCCTGGAGTCCCAACAACAATCTCAGGCCTTGATTTCAGAAGTCTTTCCTGTTTTTGTGTTGACATCCCGCCAACAATAGGAACGACTCTAATATTGGTACCTTTGGCTACTTCTTTCAGATGTTCATGGACCTGCACATATACAAACTAATAACACTGCAAGAAACCTAGATTCTAAAGATAAAAGAGAGAGATAACAAAATTTTGAATTTTGTTTAGAGTTCCCAACACGTAAATGAAGAAACTAAAAACGTCATTTACAAGCACCTGAAGTGCAAGCTCTCTTGTTGGAGTAATTATGAGAGCCCGCATAAAACCTATTGCAGCAATCTTTGCACCCGCATCGCTGTTTTCTATAGAAACATTATCAGCCTTTTCTCTTTCTTCAAGAAGGCGTTGCAAAATAGGAAGACCAAATGCTAGTGTTTTTCCAGATCCTGTTTCAGCGGCACCTATAACATCCTGCAACAAGAATAAAAACAGTATTCATATTGGCTCAATCACAGCACCTAATGCTTCTTTATCCGTATTCATATTGATTGATAAAATGTTTATGGACTAATGCTTCTGAAGAATTGCTGAGAAGTTGGCTTTGGGTGGAAAAAGTAAAGTGATTTGGGGAAAGTAAAGTGACCAAAACCTATATCCCGCTCAACCGAAACAAAAACATCCTGCCCAGTCCAACAAAAATCCCCCCAAAACCTCCCGCCCAGCCCAACAAAAAATAAAGTAAAGTGATTTTTTTTTGTTTTTTTGTTTTTTTTTTTGAAAAACTGTTTTTTTGTTAATAATATTTTATTAAAATAATTATAATTTAATATAAAAAATTTACTACACAAACGTAAAGTATTTATTAAAAAAATAATAATTTTGATATTTTTTTATAAAAACTTTTTTATTCGAATTTTTAAAAAAATTCGAGAAAAATTTTAAAAATTTTAAAAAAAATCTTTACAAAAAAATTACAATTTCTGAAAAAAAATATTTTTTGAAAAAAAATTAATTTTAAAGAATAAAATAATTTTCCAACACATTTAATAAAAAAGTTAAAAAAATTTAAAAACTAAATTTATTTAAAGAATTTAAAAGAAATTTAAATTAGATGAAAAGAGTTGGCATGGTCAACTCTAATGTAACACGTACATATTTATGTTACATGCTTTAACACTTTCTAGCTAATGTAACATCAATGTTTTGGCTAAGGTAACATAAAAAACACAATGTTACCTCAGGATGTAAGTAGTATAGCTAAGGTAACATATTGGGGTAACATTTCTCCGGTAGGGGTTACGATAGGCCATATATGGTGTAGTGTTTATTGCCGTTTAATGTCGCTTAACATTGTTTAAGCATCGTTTAAGGATTGTTAGTGCCGTTTAGCATCTTTTAAAATCGTCGTAAATGCATCGGTCGCTCCATGCTTTACATCAAGACGGTATTGATGAAACACTAGTGTACAACGATAAACCCCTACCCGAGTTTCGAGAAAGGTAGTTAAAACTTCAAGAAAAACCTGATCAGTTTTTCTAGAAGATGGGGGCAAATGATATGGGCTAAAAGTAAGCCCTAAAGACACATTTAATGTGGTATTAATTAAACCTAGAATGGTCCGAATACGAAGCCCTATAGTTAGGCCCAAGACCCTATTTCAATATTAATTTCGTAATTAATATTAAGGGTGATAAACAGCTCAGCAATAAGAGTCAGCAAGAAAACTACTCCTACAATGAGTAGCCTCCAAGGCACCAAACTCAACATGGAAACATACTCCTACAAGGTAGGAGTCTAGAACCTTCCTCAAGGCAGTGACTTGCCCACCAAGTCTCCAAACCCTATTACGATTCTAAGGCTCCTCAACCTATATAAGGGTCTGACCACTCATTCTCAGAACTACGTCTTGGCTTGATTCTCAATTTCGAGATACGTAGGCATTCTGTGAGGATCGATCAGTCTGGAACACGGAAACAGCCATTAAAGCACGATGCTCACGAACCCTAGCATTAAACACATACAAACCCCAGCCGCAATTCGATAACCTAGTTTTTATTCCACAACAGTCGTGTACAAAATTTTCGGCTCTAAATATAATTTTAGACAATTAAGATAAATATTTGGACACGGAAATTTGTACATGTACTTATTATTTATTTTGGTAACCGACGATCAATTCATATTATATTCTAATATACAATAAGAATAAGAGGGATATTAATTGAGTACTATCAAATGTCACAGGATCGATTCTCAGTAAATACACATTATTTAATATATTTTTTAGACAGAACAATATAATAAACAAAATATTTAATGTTTGCTCAAAATTAAAGCATCGAATCCTAGCTCAACATTGCTACAATCAGTTATAAGCTATATTAAGGGTGTTTGGGGGAACTTTTTTCCAGAATAAGTCAACTTATTTTAAGACAAAGTTAGAGATTCCTAACTTTTCAACTTATTTTCCAACTTATTTTTGCAACTTATTGAATATCAAGCATACATTAAATACTTGTATAAATTTTTTTATCAAAATATAAAATTTTTACCCGAAAATAAGTCAATAAGTCCTTAATAAAAGCTAAGTCAAACAGGCCCTGTAAATAACTTTAGGCTAACAATAAGTTCAATAACTCATGCTCTATTCCAATCCGTCCCGTGTCACTTATGCTATATGTATTGCATTTGCCACAATGCTAATAAAATATGCAATCTCCCAATTTGCAAAAAGAAAGTATACAAGATATATACAAACTCCATGAAATTATAGACAACATAAATTTTATATTATATAATAATTATATATTACTCTTATATAAGATAACGATCTCAAATTAATAATACCCAAGAAAAAGGTATTCTCTAGTTAATTTTACGATAATTATTCATAAAAGTGAAATATTATTTGGTGTTCAATACCGTCAAAACTATCTCAATCATTAGATCTAATATTTCTAAAAATTATCATGTGAAAAGAAGAAATTATTATCTAAAATGGATTTATAATTTAAATTATATCAAAATTGGATTTTCAAGACGTCTAAAATAAAAAGTAATTATAACTTTATAAGGAAACCAATTCAATTAACGTAATTTATATTCAATTTTTATTATATACTAAAATAATAACGATCATTATATATTAAATAGATAAATGAGAACTATGTGATCTCATATTAAAAGGTGTACTTAATTGTCAATATAGTTAAATTTTAATACTAAAACGAGTTTTTTGATAATATAAATTAAATATAAGAATATTTTCTAATTGAATCGAATTCTTAACGTAAAAATTTACTTTCTTCCCTCTTAAGTTTCAGAATAATTTTTATTGGAAAAGAATTGTTAAAAATTTACTAAATTAAAGATTATTTTATGAGTTTCGCATGTATCGTAAAACTAAAATTATTCAAATTTGATTTTTGGAATTCAAGATAGTGCATAAATAGTAAATTGAGCGTAAAAAACTTAATAAATCTCGATGTTTCAACTATAATTTGATCATGCTTTATTTATTTTTTTAAATTTAGAAATGTTTTATATCCTTGAATAAATATTAAAATTTATTTATTAAAATTTCAATTCAACACTAAATATAATTAATATGAGAATAAAATGATATAAAAATCATATGTAGATACAAATTCTTTTTATTATTAATGAAAATTATTTAACAAAATATTATTTATTGTTAATGATAAATTCTCCTATAATTAATTGATTTTTTTTAGATTTTAGACGTTTAATATACTATTTGTTAGGAATTATGTTGTAGGCCTGGCAAATCGACCAATCCTCAGTTTCACCATTTCATCTCCACAATCAATTGAAACCATCAGTGTCTATTCACCAATCCACTTACAATATTTCTTCAAACTCCCTTAAACACAAGAAGACTTTAAATACCCTTAACTTTGGCTCACCAATCTCCTCTCCCTATACTAAAACATAAACTTTTATTAGTAATAATCTATAAAATTATAATCACTACTTAGAATGAACACTTCGTTCGATAAACCCCCCTTGAACTCGATGTGAGTTCATATCTTATATCATTACATATATTCTATATGTGTATATTATTATCACTTTTGTTCCTGAGCAATATGACTCTAAGCTCTGATACCATCTGTGACGCCCCTGGATCCGGGCCGTCAAGGTCAAATTTCCATTCATTAACAACATTTCTTGGATCTTTTTTTTTATATATAATTAATACAAATTAATAATTTCATAAATGACCCCACACTAATATCATCACACACCAGTCATATGCTCAAGGAACAACATCCACAATATTAAAAGTTTATAGTTAAACAGTTATTACAACCCAGAATCATATTTAAGTACATTGTTGAATAATACTTCGACATGAAACATTTCAACAATCAAAAGTTTATTATACCAGCTTACACATTTAATATACATAATCTACCAGGACCAGCTTGTCTACGCTACCTCTGGAATAGGTGCCAGCGTTTTCTCAGAAGGTTGCCTTTCCCTTACCCTCTTGCGGGGTGTAGTGCGGAGTATCGGCATGCCTAGCTGTTGTATAAAATAAATAGCAAGAATGAGCTAAAACAGCTCAGCAAGATAAATTCTATCGACTACCATCAAAGGAAATAGACCATTACACATATATATATTTATGTGGAAATTCATCATACTTATTAAGAAAGAAAAATCTTTATATATTAAATACACCATCTATTCATCTTGATAGGAAAAGAAATTTAGGATAATATAATATGAGTTTCTCTTGTAAAATATTATAATAATCCATACTTCATTTCCGTATAATATTTCAAAATAACATATACTATTTGAATCAAATCTCTTAATAAAATCTTTCCATTTCCTTGTATATGACACTTATATAAAAATAATATAAAATCAGTTTCTCTTCATTCCATATAAATAATTCCATCACCTTATATCATTTTCTTGGTTTCAGCATATAAATCTAAAAACCATTATCAACTCTTTCTTTTCAAAAACATTGGGGATATCTGTTGTCGCCTGATACGTTAGGACGATGATCAGTCGCCTAATCGTACCTGCTCTCTTTTTACTACCGGTAGAAGGAATGAAGATCATCCCTGGAGGAAGGCCACCTGCTAACATCCTCCCTTGGCATCTTCGTGCCGTAATAAAATAATAAATGCTGGACTGTGTCGCACACATCCCTGACACAGCCACTTACGCAAGTCTGTTGCAATCCCCCTTTTTGTCAAATCATTTATCTACTCACATTTATCATTTCCATTTCCATTTCCATTCACATTTATCATCACCTTTAAATCATATGTCATAATACTTTAATTATGACTCATACATCTTTTCTATAATTATTAAAGTCAAATATTCCTTTAGAACATAAAGTATATTCGCTCTATCCATATTCGTATCTATCTTTCTTTAATTCTCAAAATCAGGAAATAAATCCTTAGCAATATAGCATCGTAGAAAAACATATATATTCCAAGAAATCATTTTACTTTAAAAAAAAATTGTTTTCTAAAGTAAGAGTAGACGAAATCTTGCTCTATTATATACACATATATATATGTTGTTCCATCTACTTTTAAAAATAGTAGATAATAATCAAATAATACTTATTAAATCACAATATTTAAAAAGAATATCTTTAGCAAAATATTATAAATCATATAACCCTAGATAACAAATGATACCATTCTTTTATTTACTTTAGATAACAACTGATACCATTCTCTCATATTCTCTTAATCATAAGGCATGTTCACTTCATGCATAATCATTTCTATACATATCCATCTCATACTCATATCCATATTCATATCCATATACATCTTCGTATACCTTTCTTTTCAATATCAATACTCAAGGAAGACAATTTCTTCACAATATAGTAATAATAGCATCACATATATATTCCATGAAATCAAGTTTCTTTGAAGATAAATAGTTTTCCAAGTAGGGATAGAAAAGATCTTGCCTCGATCTCGATGTCCTGAAGGTATGGCTCGTGGCTCTCCCAGATTTTCTATAAACACGAAAAGGACCATCGTTAGAATACCACATCTCTTACTCACCTCACTCTTGCATAACAATACCCTTGACACATTAATATATGTTTCACATGTTATTCATAACCCAAGTGTTCCAAAAACCTAACCATTTTAGGTTAAATCAAGGTTTCGGTGCTTATTCACCATTTCCCTTAACAACCATACCCGACTGTAAAAATTCTCAGAAAATCTCAATTTCGAATTTTAATGTAAGGTCAACAGGAAATGACTCTTTGACCACTCCACTACAATATCCCAAAATTTTATAATTTTTAAAAATGTTTAAGTATGGTATTCATAGCCTCCAATTTGATACAATTACATTTTCTCGGTTCTCGAACGTCTTTCACTAAAAATGACTTTTCTCCTAAACCGTTCATCAGATTTTAACGTATAAAATTTATATCAAAACAACCTATGAACCAAGCTCTATCATTATATGGTCGAATGGTACCCTAGGACGTGTGTTACCAAACGGCATTGGTGTCCAAAAACAGGGCAGTTTTTTTAGTCTAACGAAAATCGGGCATTATAACGGCTATAATTCGGACATTCCAAAAACCATTCCATCACAACCAAGCCATATAATCATCCACCACTCCATACACATCAATATTACATCCTCATAATCCATATAATCAGTGGTGAGGCCTCAATACCATCAACCAACAATCAATCAAAATTTATGCTAGCTAACATCACAATAATCACTTTTAACCACACATCATCCATTAACATCACTAAAACTCACATAATAAAAAGGGGTTAGGGTTTATACCTTCCTTGATGCTCTTATAACCACAATCAAGCTTGGTTAACCTTGGTATGGCCTTGAATGGTCCTTGGGAGGCTTTAGATGGATGATCTAAACATGGGAATTCAAGAACACTTCCTGACTAGTAGAACACGCAACCTTGATTGGCCAACACGAAGCCCTTCTGCTCATTTTCTGCTCGAGGCTCCTGAACTAAAGTTGTAGAGCATCTCACAAGGTTTCCAGAAAGCTAAAGATCGCCCAATTCCATTGAGAATTGAGTGAGATATGGCTGTTTTACTGAGACTGATCTGTTTTGACCGATTTTGCAAGAAATGGAGGGGGAAAGATTTTGCTCTTGATTTTTGATCTTATCTTCCTTAATCTTGTAAATACTAGAGTCTTGTGGAATGGTGTAGATATTTACCTTGACTAATGACTAATCTACCCCTTAATTAAGTGTTAGTGGAAGGTGATATCACTGCTTATGTCATAGAAGAGTATCTTGTAAGCTTGGTTCTTTTACCTTAAGTAAATACTAATAACCTTTGTAAATACTAATGTGGTAAATCTCCTTATTATTTACTAACCTTGGTTACTTGGTTTCCATACTTGTTTAATCACGATTCGTCTCGAATACGCCTCGTTATCTAAGTGGTTCTAAATTGTTTATCAATCCAAATTCCTTTGGCATTTCCTTAACTTAATCACTCCCTGGTTTAACCTGATTTTAATATTTCCTCAAGATATAAACCCTTTAACATTTTCATACTCCTTAATATCATATCCATAGAGCCTCAATTGAAATCGAAAATCCTTAAAATCTATACTCAGGAATTTCTGAAATCCGACATCGTTTCAAGTCACTTATTTTCATAGTACATCACTAATATGGTTTCTGTTTACTCATTTTCTGTTTCTATTATAGAGTACTTACATACCATTTTCCTAATTCCTCAAAATTTACTATTCATGTGATCACTGTAGCATTGCTAAAGTTAGGGTTATTACACATATAGAGCCTGTTTATGATCAACTCTCTCTCTCTTTCTCCACAGTTTTCGAAAGCTTTTTCTCTCAAATCGTATCAATAATGGAGCCAGACATTCTTTGGACCTTACCCAAAGAGGGCTTTATCAAGGTGAATATCCATGCTATTCATTTTGATGAACCTCTACATAATGGAAATAGGTCTGGAGTATGAGTAGTTTTTAGGGATGACAGAGGCACAATATTGAGGATGTATGCTGGCACGCTGGGTATTCAAGAAAGAAGGCTCAATGAATTCCATGCAATGATGTTTGCTCTCAAAAAAGCTTTCTTCAAGAGCTACAACAGGCTGATTTTAGAGTTT
The DNA here is from genome assembly GCA_036435485.1 of Saposhnikovia divaricata. Lineage (NCBI taxonomy): Eukaryota > Viridiplantae > Streptophyta > Magnoliopsida > Apiales > Apiaceae > Saposhnikovia > Saposhnikovia divaricata. The sequence continues at coordinate 92,183,865 of CM071596.1, forward strand.
GATCATCAGGGCGCTTACTGGGAGTGGAGACACTCTCTCACTGATGGGGTAATCCAAGGTCATTTCTTCATTGTTCGTCAGCTCAATACAAGGTGCATGGACTGTAACTCAAAGATTGAAGTGAACCTAGTGAATGAAGATTGTAATGCCATGGCCATCTATTTGGCAAACCATGGAGCAGATAATTATGACTGCATGGTGGAAATTGAAAACTTGTTTGGAAGAATTAGAGAGATATGGTTTAGTAATATGGGTCTGGGACCTCTTGGTCCTCAGTATGAGTCGATTCCGGAGAACTATCTGAATGCGGGGATTGTTAATGGGGCGGATGAAGTGGTTAATGTCGCTGATGAAGGGCTTGAAGAAGATGAGGAGATGGTCTAATCATGGGTTAGGGTTTCAGTTTCGAGGGATTTAACGAACAGTCGCCTATCTCAATATTAGTTGTTTAATTTTCAGTATACCTACATAGTTTGCTATTAGCTTTGGGCCGGGAAGGATTGTGGGTTCAGTCCATTTTCCAATTGGGCTGGATTTCTATTCTAGTTTTTAAGATTATGTTTAGGTTTGGGGGTGCTAAATCTAATGCATTCTATCTAATGGTTGGTTTGTAAGGTTGGTGGGCTAGGCCCGTTTTATCTATATATTTTATCGCTTTTAAAAAAAACTAATTGAAAATCTATTTTTAAACGATTAAGAAATAAATCCATTAAGTAATATAAATGATTAAAGGAGACTTTTTAATTATAATGATATGTTCATTTTCAACCACCTAAAAAAATCCTAACCACTTAAAAAACTTTAAAAGACAAAAAAAGATTTAGATTAAAAAATTGTCACCTATAATTGAATATGCTTGAAAGTTGAACTAAGATATGTAAATCAATAATTTTTGAAAATAATTAAATATTATTATATATTTTTTGGCTTTTGCTGGAAACATTCAGCAATATTGCATGTATATATAATTAAATTATAAATGGTGTGTGTTTTCCATAATGACAAAATTTTAAAAGCATAATTTACTTTTAATTTTGTGAGAAGTGAAAATAAAGATGAATATAACTCATATTTTAAAATTAAATGGATAATGTATAATATAGTAAATATTGTTTTGCTAAAATTATAATATTATACATTTAGCAAAAATGTTATTTTATATTACTGATCCAAGCATAGACTAGAAAAAATCTATACTATTATATAAAAGCTGAAACATTAAAAGCTTGGTCGGTCAGTCGGTCGGTTGGTCGGTACGGTACCTGTTGATTTTACTTATTTACCCTTACTCAATTACAGAGCTACTAACTAATCAATTTCCTTTATCAGGTTAAACATATTATCTTTTCTATTTTTTAAGAACTAGATAATTTCCTTTTTCAGGTAAAATATAATATCTTTTATATTTTATTTAACTAAAATTTCTCTTTTATTAATCAATTTCATTTTTCAGGTTAAACATGTTACCTTTTCTATTTTTTAATAACTAAATAATTTATTTTTTCAGGTAAAATAGAATATCTGTTACATTTTATCTAACTAAAATTTCTCCTTTTTAAAAACACTACGAGTAATTTTGTTTAATAAAATAACATAATTATATTATAATTACTATTAACTAAGCAATTACCTTTTTCAGTCAAAACACGTTACCTTTTCTCTTTTCTCTAACAAAAATCGATCTTTTTCCAATTATATCATGGACAACTATCTTTTTCAGCCAAAACACGTTACTTTTTTTTTCTTTTCTCTTACTAAAACCTCCATTTTTCAAATTATATCACGGAAGTTTCTATTTAATAAAAATAAAATATTATAATACTATTAACCGATTACTTTTTCAGCTAAAATATATCATCTTTTCTATTTTTTCTAATTAAATTCCCTTTTTTCTAGAAATATAACGGGCAACATTAATTTCTCATTTTCTAAAAACTATGAGCAATTTTATTTAGTAAAATAACATAATTAAATTATAATTACTATGAACTAATTTTCTCTAACTAAATCCTCTTTTTTTCTAATCATATCACGGGCATTCTATTTAATAAAATGACTAATAATTAATCAATTACTCTTTTCAACTAAGACATATCATCTTTTCTATATTTTCTAACTAAAATTCCTCTTTTTCTAGAAATATCACGGATAACATTTATATAATTATTATCAACTCATCTCATATAAAGATGTAAGCCTCCAAAATTCACGTTTTAAAAAAATTAATTTAAATTAATGAATTTTTTCATATAATATTAAAAAAATCCGTGCATCGCACGGGTTTTAGGCTAGTAATATTAAATACTCAAAAAAACAATCAAGTTTTATATTACTCAATTGAATATTTATTTTTGGGTTATAACTACACTTTTACAAACTTACTAATGACATTTATTTAGTTTCAATGATAATTCAAAATTGATACAACATAATTGAAACCAAATTTTTTCGATCCGACAAAATCCAATCCGAACTGAATTTTATCTGATCGTAATATGAAATTTATCCGATTTTAATCTGAAATCGATCCGATCTGAAACTAGATCTGAACGAACCGAAACCGATTAAAATTTTGTATAACCGATACTAGACCGGAACCGAATTAGATCCGATCCGATCCGAATTGTATCAAAATATATCAAAATCGAAAATTGAACCGATCCGAAATGGATCCAATCCGAAACCGATCCGATTATCCGATTTGCCAGGTCTATTATGTTGTCCTCTATCATATTTGCAAAACACCTAAAAACATATTTTATATAAGTCATTTTGTAACTCATCACCGGATGGCATGCTTATTAGCATCCAATGATGAGCTAGCTTATAAACGGATGAGTTTGTATCGTGCTAGGAAGTTCCAACGAATAAGTTATCAGTTGAAGTGTTAGTTGATAGTTTTCTAAGTCATGTTGATTATCAATGGATAAACAGAATAGGTTATCTAATTGTATATAGGTTGTGCTTTGTAATTCTGTTTAAGTAATATGATACATCAACGGATGAAGACTCTACATTAACGAATAACATTCAACCTATCAACGGATAATCAGCCTCAACGAATAATCTACAATAGTGTCTTAGCTAGCAGTTGATAGTGACTTGACATGACTGACAGATCACATGGGTTGATGGACTTCAAAACAACATAGAAGCCAGTATTGGAAATGAAGAAGAAAAAAAAACATTCATTTTCTTAGCAAGCAAACTGGATGATAAGACCAAAAAATATATGTCCAAGACAATCAGACAAATTGCATCACATGAAGACAAGGAATGAAGCAGCAAACCTGAAAACCTTTGACTTTGTAATATTCGTTTTGTTTGTAAGGTTTGTCAACTTAGGATATATATTTGTATCTTGAGTTTTAAAATTCAGATTTTGACGATTTAATAGTCCATGTAAAATTCTTAAAATAATCTTTAATTTAGTAATGATTTAAAAAAAATCAACTTAACTACCTATAAATCAAAGTGAAAGAAAGTGATAAATTTTTAAATTGAGAATTGTATTTAATTTAGGAAATCTACAATAAAACATTGAAATATTATATATTTTAATAGATAAATTATATTTGCGTAAATTTAAAGTTTGAACCCAATCGAAAGTATATGAAAACATATTTATATCATTAGCCTTAAAAATTTTAACAAAGTTTAAAACTAATAATATAAATATTAAAAAAATGTAAATTAATATAATCATAAATATTAAAGAAAAATCGTGCATTGCACGGGTTATAAGCTAGTACAATATTATACCACTTTTGTTTTTTGAAATGTACCATGTTGTACCACTTCTTTCTTCCCAATTCTTTATTTTCCTTTATCATACTTTACCAGAAAAGTTAACCAGTGTAAAGATGCACGAAACTTTAGATTAATAGTAAATGATAAGTGGATTTATATCCACTTGGAGCGTTCCAAATCGGCTTAAATTGATTGACTTGGACTGTTGTGCAGGGTTATAAATCATCGAGTATGGTTGGAGATTTGAGATGATTTTGGTGTGGATGTTGAGTTTTTTAATAAAGAAGGAAGTCTTCCACACAATTCTTGGGAGGTTTGGAATCAAGGAAATGAAGTATGGAAGCTTTGGAAGCTTTGGGGAAAAGAATGGAAGGAAACAAAGGCAAAACGAAGGAAAAACGATGGAAATAGCATGGTGAAAAATTTCCAACAGATTTGGAGCTAGGCCGTAGCCTAGCATGGCCGCTGCCCATGACGAAAATTTCACTAAAAACCCTCCATAACTTTCCTGTTTTGAATCTATTTGGTATTTTTGGACTTTCCTTGTTGGATAAGACTCCTAGGGCTTATAAATACACATTGTATCATTGTAAAATAGGTTTATCATATCGTTGTAACACGGTAGTGAGGTCAAGAACAAGAGGGGAAACAACTTCCAAGGTGACGGCAAGGAAGAATCACACTCAAAGTCAAGATCTAGGGTTTTTCTATATTGTTTCCTGAATCTTCTAAAATTATTACTTTGTTATCTATTGGATTATTATCAAGCAATCTATTCTCAATCATTAATTGTTTTCAGTTCTTTGTTTTAATTATGTTATCAACTGAACCCATGATGGTGCTAGGTTCAAACATGAACTAAACACTTTCATGGGGTTCTAATGGAGAGATTTGTGAATTCTAGTAATTGATAGTCTTGATAATATATGCTTGTGATTAAAAATAAGGTTTGCCTGATGTGGTTGTGTTAATTTATATAGATGCGTAGCTAAAATCTATTTTGTCAATCTCTAATGAATGCGAAAGTGGATTTAGAGCTTAGGTCTTACCATGTTAGCATAGGTTTATGACGGTTTCTCCGCATATCGGTAGTATAGATTCGAAAGAACATTACGCCCCTATGTAGTTGATAGTGGAACTTGTGATTTAAATTGATTATGTCACCCAATCTCATAGACATATAGTGATTTGGACGTAATTGATGCCCGTAAAACTTCTATCTTAATTGTGGATGAATTTATGGATTAGTGTGAGTTTATTGAAAGATAACTCGTACTTCCTTCGTGTTCCCACTAGCTACCTTAATAATCACATTGCATTGAGTCTTGACGGTTAATCTAGATGAAACAACTCATGAAGTTGGAACCCTGTGTTTTTCTCGTATAAGTTAAATCACCTTAGTAAGTTTTTAGTAGTAATAATCCAGAAAACAATCCAAATTTGTTACTTCACCAAGCTATTATAATTTAGCCATACATTGTTGAATAGGCACATTTACGTATTTCACCGAGTCTTCGGGGGAACGATCCCTATTTATCCGTATTACTTTTGACTGCGTATACTTGCGTAGAAAATTGTGAACAAGTTTTTGACGCCGCTGCCGGGGACTTCGGTGTTATTTTAGTTTATGTGTTTGACATCAGTGGTAGTTAAGTTTTATTGACTTGGATAATCTTTCTCATCTATTCGAGTGGCTTGATTGTGTGTTTCAGGTACCTGATCAGTTTATGCTAACACGTTCTAAAGCTAAACAAGCAAAAGAGCAATCAGAAGCTTTAAGTATGGGAGACGCACCAGCACCACCAACAGTACCAAAGGCTTTAATGGACTACTCTCAGCCAAAAATTTATGATATTCAGTCGAGCATCATCAGGCCAGCCATTGCAGCCAATACTTTCGAGATCAAACCGGGCACTATTCAAATGATACAGAACTCAGTGCAGTTTGGGGGAGCTCCAACTGAAGATCCCAACATGCACATCATGAATTTCATTAAGATTTGCGACACCTTTAGATTTAACAATGTGTCGGAGGATGCTATTAAGTTGAGGCTCTTCCCATTTTCTCTCAGGGACAAAGCCAATGGTTGTCTGCACTCTCTACCAGCAGGCACTATCACTACTTGGGCTGATCTTGCTCAAAAGTTTCTCACCAAGTTCTTTCCCATGGCTAAAACTGCAGCAATCAGGAATGCTCTAACTCAATTCTCTCAGCATTCCGGTGAATCTTTGTGTGAATCTTGGGAGAGGTACAAGGAGATGCTGAGAAAATGTCCTCATCATGGTATGCCTGACTGGATGGTAATTAATTGTTTCTACAATGGGCTTGGATGGCAATCTAGATCGAATGTGGACGCAGCTTCTGGCGGAGCTCTGTGGGCTAAGAGCTATGAGGCCGCTTATGAACTGATTGAGATGATGGCAGCGAATGAGTATCAGAATCCTACTCAGAGAATTCCACAGCAAAAGGTGGCAGGAATTCTGGATGTCGATAAGGCCACTTCTTTGGCTGCTCAACTAGAAGCACTGAACTTGAAGGTAGACTCTTTGGCGAACCAAGGGGTGCATCAAATTGTAAGTGTCTATGAACTTTGTGTGGGCGCACATGAGACCAACCAATGTGCAATTTCTAATGAGTCGGTTCAATTTGTGAGCAATTTCCAAAGACAGCAACAGCCAGCTCCTAACACTTACCATCCCAGCAATCGGAGCCATCCAAATTTCAGCTAGAACAACAACCAAGGTGGTTTACAGCAGTCAAATCAGCCATATCAACAGTCTCAGAATTAGCAGTTGGGTGTCAGGCCATTTAATCCTTCTGGGTTTCAACAGCAGCAAGGGCAACAGTTTCAACAGCAGTATGCCCCGAGGCAATTTCAACCACCGGGATTTCAGCAGCAACCTTATGGGAATTCTTGGCAATCTTCTAATGAAAAATCAGAACTAGAAGAATTGAGATTGATGTGAAAGAGCCAGGCCGTTTCTATCAAGACTTTAGAAAATTAGATGGGGCAACTTGCAAATGCTTTGTTGAGCAGACTACAGGGAACTCTTCCTAGTGATACAGAAGCAAACCCAGGGCGGAAATACAGCAAGGAGCAGATTAAAGCCATAACTCTACGGTCCGGTAAGGTCACGGAAAGCACTACACTTGAGAAAGAAGAAAAAAATCTGCCAGAAAAGGAAGAAGAGAAAGAGGATTCGGGAGGTTCAGTTGACAAGGGTAAAAATTTAGATTCAAGCAATGGAGAAGAGGAAAGCGTACTGACTCCTAAAAAATCAGCCCCTGAGACAAAGGATATGAAGAATTAGGTCTTCCCACCTCCACCATATCCTCAGAGATTGCAAAAATAGAGGCTGGACAAGCAATTCGGTAAATTTCTTGAGGTATTTAAAAAGCTGCATATTAACATACCTTTTGCAGAAGCTCTGGAGCAGATGCCGAGTTATGCTAAGTTCATGAATGGTATTCTATCGAGGAAGTTGAAATTGGAGGAGTATGAAACCGTTGCATTGACGGAGGAATGCAGTGCTGTTCTGCAACAGAAATTGCCTCCGAAACTGAAGGACCATGGAAGCTTCATTGTACCATGTACTATTGGTAATCTGTCATTCGACAAATGCTTATGTGACTTGGGAGCAAGCATAAATTTGATGCCTCTATCTGTTTTTGTTCAACTTGGTCTTCCGAAGCCGAGACCGACCAACATCTCTTTACAGCTAGCAGATCGTTCGATCACTTACCCGAGGGGCATAGTCGAATATGTCTTGGTAAAGGTGGACAAAATTATCTTTCCGGCTGATTTTGTCATCTTGGACTTCGAGGAAGATAAGAAAATTCCAATAATCTTGGGAAGGCCCTTTCTAGCCACGGGTCGAAGATGTTCAGAAAGGAGAGCTTACTATGCGAGTGAATGAGCACAATGTTACTTTTAACGTGTTCAAGGCAATGAAATTTCCAACAGAAGAAGAAGAGTGCTTCCAAGTTAACATGGTTGAAAAGTCTATAAAAAGAGAAACAAGGCATCTGCTAATTTCCGACCCCTTGCAACGAGTTTTGAATGGGGATTTTGAAGAGGAAAATGGGGAAGAAGCAGAGCAAATTCTAATGTTGAATTCAGCTCCGTGGAAGAGGAGGATGGAGGCACCAATTGAGTCTCTGGGTTTAGAAGCTCTTAAAAAGTCACAAGTGCGCCTCAAGCCATCCATTGAAGAAGCTCCTTCTCTCGAGCTCAAACCACTACTAGACCACTTGAGGTATGCTTATTTAGGTGCTTTGTCTACATTGCCAGTGATTATTGCTGCTAATCTGTCAGGTAGTGAAGAGGAGAAACTGTTACGGATTCTGAGGGAGTTCAAATCTGCAATCGGATGGACCATCGCATATATTAAGGGAATTAGTCCTTTTTTCTGCATGCATAAAATTCTTCTTGAAGAAGGCAGCAAACCATCTGTAGAGCAACAAAGAAGACTCAATCCCATCATGAAAGAAGTGGTGAAGAAAGAAATTCTTAAATGGTTGGATGCAGGGATTATCTACCCTATCTCAGACAGTTCTTGGGTGAGTCCGGTGTAATGTGTACCGAAGAAAGGAGGTATGACAGTGGTGGAAAATGAAAAGAATGAACTTATCCCTACTCGGACAGTCAGAGGGTGGAGAGTCTGCATGGACTATCGGAAGCTAAACAAGGCTACTAGGAAAGATCACTTTCCTCTTCCATTCATCGATCAGATGTTGGATAGATTGGCGGGTCATGAATATTATTGCCTTCTTGATGGGTATTCAGGTTACAATAAGATTTGTATCGCTCCTGAGGATCAGGAGAAGACCACATTTACCTGCCCTTTTGGCACTTTTGCTTTCCGACGAGTTTCTTTCGGTCTTTGTGGTGCACCGACCACTTTTCAGAGATGTATGATGGCCATATTCTCTGACATGATTGGAACCAATGTGGAGGTGGTCATGGACGATTTCTCAGTTTTTGGTACTTCTTATGATGAGGCTCTATCAAATTTGAGTATAGTGCTGAAAAGGTGCGTTGAGACCAATCTGGTTCTCAATTGGGAAAAATGCCATTTCATGGTACAAGAAGGGATTATTCTCGGGCACAAGGTATCTAAACAGGGACTTGAAGTGGATAGGGCCAAATTGGAGACAATTGAAAATCTTCCTCCTCCAATCTCAATTAGAGGAATTCGCAGCTTTCTTGGGCATGCGGGATTCTATCGGCGATTCATAAAAGATTTCTCCAAAATTTCTAAACCATTGTGCAGTCTAGTAGAGAAGGACATCCTTTTCAAATTTGACGAAGAGTGCTTGGCCGCCTTTGAGCTTTTGAAAAAGAAGTTGACAACAGCTCCGGTTATTACGACTCCTAATTGGGAAGAGCCATTCGAGCTTATGTGTGATGCAAGTGATTTTGCAGTGGGGGTTGTGTTGGGGCAAAGAAAGATGAACATATTTCATGTGGTTTACTATGCTAGTAAAACCCTGAATGAGGCGCAGCTGAATTACTCCACTACTGAGAAGGAATTTTTGGCAGTTGTCTACTGATTCGAAAAATTCAGGTCCTTTTTGCTTGGCACAAAGGTGGTAGTTTACACGGATCATGCAGCCATTAAATATCTGATTTCGTAGAAGGATACAAAGCCTCGGCTGATCCGTTGGGTTCTATTGTTGCAAGAGTTCAATGTGGAAATCAAGGACAGGAAAGGCACGAAAAATCAAGTGGCGGATCATCTATCACGTCTAGATAATCACAGTAAAAATGCTAAGGATCAAAATCTCATTAATGAGTCTTTTCCAGATGAGCAGCTGTTTGTGGTGCAAGGGGAAGTGCCATGGTTTGCTGATTACATAAATTATCTAGTGAGCAACGTCATTCCATCAGAATTCACTTATGCTCAAAAGAAGAAATTTCTCCATGATGTGAAATGGTACCATTGGGACGAACCTTTCTTGTTTCGTCAGGGGGCAGACCGAATGATCAGGAGATGCATTCCCTATAGTGAGACGAAGGGGGTTCTGAGAGATTGTCACTCCACCACTTATGGTGGTCATTATGGAGGTGAGAAAACCATAGCTCGAGTACTTCAGGCAGGGTTCTTTTGGCCTACGCTGTTCAAGGACGCTTATCAGTTCGTATTGAGATGTGATCGTTGTCAACGTGTGGGGAACATCTCTAAGAGGAATGAAATGCCTCTTAATATCCTTCTTGAAGTGGAGATTTTCGACGTGTGGGGTACAGACTTCATGGGACCGTTTGTCTCGTCTTGTAATAATCAGTATATCTTGCTAGTCGTGGATTATGTTTCTAAATGGGTCGAGGTGAAGGCTCTACCGACCAACGATGCTAAAGTGGTACTGAACTTTTTGCATAAGAACATATTCACGCGTTTTGGGACTCCGCGAGCAATAATCAGTGATGAGGGGACACACTTTTGCAATCGTCAATTTACAGCGCTAATGGCGAAATATAATGTGACACATCATGCCGCTACCGCTTACCACCCCCAAACCAATGGGCTGGCAGAGGTCTCGAACAGAGAAATCAAGCAAATTTTAGAGAAAGTGGTGAATCCATCGAGGAAGGATTGGTCAGTGAAGCTGGATGAGGCCGTGTGGGCCTATAGAACCGCGTACAAGACAACCTTGGGAATGTCTCCCTTTCAGTTGGTGTATGGTAAGGCGTTCCATTTTGAAAGGCATATGACATAGCCTATTTGTAGTTCGAGGATTCGACTCAACTTAAATTAGATTGTAATAAGTAATTAATGCTTACTGTCTCAGGAATCTCACAAAGTACTATATGTCAGAAGAAAGTCAATCTATAGTTTTGATGTTTTACACTAGAAGAAGAGTCAGTTTTCTGATCATGCCCCAGTTCAGCATTGAAGCAATTGGATTCATTTAAAGTGACAGAGATTACCGTGGAGACAGCATCAGTACAAGAGTTATTAAAGAGTGCTAAGAAAGTATGTGGATCACAACTGAGAGTCAAATTGAAGAACAGATATTGGAGTTAGTCGTTCATGAACCAGACAGTACATCGAACGTCAACAATTATCCAGTGGAAGTTTCTCAAAGTTTACAGTGATTCACAAGGAGTAAGTCAATTATTAATTAACTATATTATTAATTTAATTAAACAAATTAATTCAATTCGAATTAATTTATTTAATTAATTAATTAAGTTAATTAATCTCTGATTTATTCAATCAGTAATAATATATGGATTATACTATTTCGGAGAATTTTGGTTATACTATTTCTGAATTTCAGTTGAACTATTTCTGGAAATTCAGTTATACTATTTCTGAAATAGGTGGTATACTATTTCTGGAATAATATAGATACTATTACTGCATTAGTAATAATATACTATACTATCCCCGAATTAATACTATCCCCGAAGTTATATTATTTCTGGAATTAATAGTATATTATTTCTGAAGTATTATAGATATTATTACTGATCAAGTAATAATATACTATACTATTACCGAAATATTTAAACTATACTATTTCTACCAGTTATATTATGACCGAAATATTTATACTATTACCGAAGTTTTAAGTAAACTATTTCTAGGTAAATGTATATTATTTCTAAGTAAATCCATACTATTTTAAGGGAATGAGTTCTACTATCCCTAGGCTGCTATACTATCACCGTGCCAGTTATACTATCAGCGTGGCATCTATACTATCACCGTGTCAATGTGTAGCAGTTGATCAGAAGGAATTGTTTTGTTTACTATATAAATGAAACACACGGACAGAAGACAACAACAACAACCAGGAGAAGAAAACAAGAGACCCAAGAACATCAAATACTCTCATCTTCTACACACAAGTGCTCAAGCTTTAATTCACACAATAAATTCAGTTCAAGCCTATTGTAATATCTGATCCGCTGGAACTTGTTTATTGATTACTCTTGTACTACTAGCGAATTAAGTTTCCTAGTTCATATCTTGATATCTTGATTTTAATTAGCAAAATTAGAAAAGTTCATGTCGAATTTTCTAATTAGTTATTAATCTCTTGATATTAATTTGTAACACCCGTCAAGTTAATATATTGATATATTCAACTTGAATTCTGTGTTATATTATTCCGCACAAAATTTGTTTAAGATAAATTTTATTCAAAGAACAAATTTCGAGAAAATGACATAGATTGTATTCAACCCCCCCTTCTACAATCTTATTGGACCTAACACATTTGCCTGCCGAGCTAGAACACAAGGCATTTTGGACCTTACAGAAATTGAACTTCGACATGAAAGCTGCGGGTGAAAAACGTCTACTTCAACTTAATGAACTTGAGGAGTTCCATGCACAAGCTTACGAGAATAACAAAATGTACAAGGAGAAGGTCAAGAGGTGGCATGACAGAAGGTTGGTGCACAAGACCTTTGTACCAGGTGAATCAGTTCTATTGTTCAATTCTCGTCTTAAACTCTTTCCAGGGAAGCTCGAGTGAAGATGTTAAAATTCCTATCTTTAATAAAGATAATTATGATATGTGGAAAAACAAAATGGAGTTATTTCTTGATGTAGCAAACCCAAGATTTTTGTGGGTTTTGGAAAATGGACCAGTAACTCCCATGCAACATGATACTGAAACAGTTGTCAATGGAACTGTAACAGTCCCTGCCAAATCCTATCCAAAGGACCCTAAGAACTATACCTCTGAAGATAAGGAGGAAGCTGGATTGGATAAAAATTTGAGACTCATTCTATTGGATTCCCTAGATGCTGTAATGTATAGCCATGTGAGAAATTGTAAAACTGCTAAGCACATCTGGGAAACTATTGAGGTCATTAATGAAGGGACTGATGAAGTCAAGGAAAATAGACTACAAATTCTAACTTCTGAATATGAACACTTTAGAGCTGGCCCTAATGAAGGCATTCAGGAAGTGTTCGAAAGGTATAACAAGATAATCAACAACTTGCAAGTTCATGGCAAGCAATATACTCAGAAGGAGATCAACATGAAGTTTTTACTAACTATGCCTACTCACTTGGAGCATAGAATCACTGCCATCAGAGAATCTAGAGATCTAACTCAGGTTGCTCTTGAAAGGTTGTTTGGTGTTCTGAAAACATATGAATTAGAACAAGTACAGCAAAAGGAATTCTATGGCAAAGGCAGAATGGCAAATTCTTCTACAGCTCTAGTGGTTGAGGTTCCTAAGGAAGTGGAAACTAAAGTTGTTCAACCTATCAGTTTCAACAAGGAACAAACTGAAGTAGAACTTGGCCAAACACCAGCTACTCAGGATGGTGGAGAATTTTATTCACTTGAAGAGCTGGATCAATTGGAAGATGAATCTATGGCAATGATGGTGAGACAATTTAGTAACTTCAGATTCAGAAGAAATCCAAAGTTCAGGTTTAAGTCAAATAACAGATTTCAGAGAGGAGGTTCTTCATCCTCTAGTAACAGGGGAGGTTATAAAACTGGAACTGTTGACAGAAGCAAAATCCGTTGTTTCAATTGTAATGAGTTGGGACATTTTGCTACTGAGTGTCAGAAACCCAAGCAAGCACAGAAGAAAGATTATGCTTCTGAAAAGAAGAAAAGTGGAAGAGCTTATGTGGCTGCTGGTAAAAGCTGGGATGACACAGATAGCGAAGATGAAGAATATGGAAACTTTGCGTTGGTGGCAAATGCTGAATCTTCAACTTATTATACCACACCGGTAATTCTTACTGATGCTCAGTTAATTGATAGTTTACGTAGTTCCTTGAATAATGCACAAAGAGGGTACGAGAGAATAAGTCTTGTTAATACTAACCTTGAAAATCAAATGTTATATTTAAAAAAGGTGCAGGTTAATCAAGATAAGAATATAGAAGACATAGCTCGACTTAACTACAGAGAAAAGGGTCTAGGAGAATACATGGTAAAACAAGTTGATAGGATTGCAGAACAAGAAACCAAGATTAGAGAACTTGAAACACAGGTTAGAGCTTGTTATAATACTGTTAAGGTTTCTAAAGATTTCTTCAACAAACAAGCAGTAGAACGAACTGTAGGAATAGGATTTGATTACAGTCAAGCTGTTGGTTCTTTGAGTAATCATTCTCCTAATTCTATCCCAGCTAAAGAAAGAGGTATACCACATATTCTCAAGAATGTTGAAAAACCAATGTTTACAAAATCTGATGTTGGTCCACCAGATATTCGTTCTATGGTTATACAAGAAGAAATGAGAAATGAGGATAGTGCAAATGGCACAGTTCTTGTTAAGAATAAATGTGTTAAGGATAAAACTGTTAAGAACTATAATACAAAGAATGTGTCATCCAAGAAAAATGTCACAGTCTTTGTTAAGGCTAAATCAGTTGAGGACGTTAACACAACAAATGTTTCATCCAAGAAAGATGTACCTAAAGTACCAGTCAAAGTTGTTGAATCAGCTAGTTCTTCTAAGACTGGATTAGGCAGTAACAAGTTGAAACAGAAAAATACCATGTCTACTATTGATTTTAATCATAAAGCATGTGGTATTATCAATTGTATGTCTTGTGCTTTTAACAATATGCGTGCTTATTTTAATGGTAATTATGCATGTGTTAAACAGAATGCTCCTCGACAGCACATGAACAGGAACAATAATGTTCGATCTAAGACTGCTTTTCCTCCTCAAGAAAGGAGAGAGACATTTGCACCTAAGACTAAACAAAAGATTACCAAGAATGTCTACCAGGTCAAATGTCCAGTCAATGACACAAGTGTTACTGCTGCGAGAAAAACATGGATACCCAAGATTAAACAAAAGATTTTCAAATCTGTTTATAAGGTTAAATGTTTATTGACTAAAGAGGTTAAACTTAAGAATGTTGTTTTACCTGATAAAGGTCAATACTTTAAATGCGCAGGACCCAATAAAATTTGGGTCCCGAAGAAGGTTTAACTCATTTGTCATTGCAGGGTATTGAACAGGTTGATCGAGTAACCTGGATCTTGGACAGTGGATGTTCAAGGCATATGACTGGAGATAGAACCCTGCTGACAAATGTGGTGGAGAAGGCCGGCCCAGTAGTTACCTTTGGAGATAACAGCAAAGGTAGAACTGATGGATATGGCAGACTTGAAGCTGGAAATGTTATCATTGATGAAGTTTCTTTTGTGAAAGGACTTGAGCACAATTTGCTCAGTGTCAGTCAATTCTGTGATAAAGGTTATGAAGTTCATTTCAATAAGAAGAATTGTCTAATTTCACACAAGAGACATGAAAAGCCACAACTGACAGGAGTTAGAAAAGGCAATCTGTACGTAGCCAATATGAACTCAGGAAGCACTGAAGAAGTCACTTGCTTCTACACTAAAGCATCTAATGATGAGAGTTGGCTATGGCACAAGAAACTTTATCATCTTAATTTTAAGACAATGAATTCTCTGGTCAAAAGAGAATTGGTGAGAGGTTTGCCTTCAATGGAATTCACTCAAGAAGGACTGTGTGATGCATGTCAAAAGGGCAAGCTAAAAGGGGCAAGTCACAGGAGCACTGATACATCTTCAATAACTGAACCATTACAATTACTTCATATGGATTTGTTTGGTCCAGTTAATGTGATGTCTATGTCAAGGAAGAGATATGCTCTAGTGATTGTTGATGATTTTTCAAAATACACATGGGTTCTGTTTTTGAATTCTAAAGATGAGACTCCACAACTGGTGATTGATCACATTAAATTAATTGAGCGAGATTCTACGTATCCAGTGAGAGCTATAAGATCAGACAATGGAACTGAATTCAAGAATGCAGTTCTAAATGACTTTTGCACTGAGAAGGGTATAACCAGACAATATTCAGCTCCAAGAACTCCTCAGCAAAATGGGGTAGTGGAAAGAAAGAATAGAACCTTGATTGAAGCTGCACGTACTATGCTAAGTGAATCAAGGCTTCCATTGTACTTTTGGGCTGAAGCCATCAATACTGCGTGCTATACCCAGAATCGAACTCTAATCAATAAAGATCAAATGAAGACACCCTATGAAATTATGGCTGATAAGAAACCTTCACTCAAATACTTTCATGTATTTGGGGCAAAGTGCTTTGTGCTTAAAGAAGGTGATGATCAAGGTGGTAAATTCGATACCAAAGCATTTGAAGCAATTTTTATTGGTTATTCAATGAGAGCATACAGGGTGTATGTGATTGATGAACAGAAGATGATGGAAAGTGTCAATGTAACATTTGATGACACTAAACTCCCTAGTATCCAAACTAAGGATCCATCTGAAAAGCTATCTTTCGATGACATGACAGATACAGATTCAGATGATGACAATGCACCTGAGATTTTTGCTGATGCTAATGACAACAATGATGATGATCAGGGTGATGGTGATGAAAGCAATGATAGTAGTCAAAATACCCCTAACTCCTCTAAACAATCATCTAGTCAACCCAGCAACAACTCAGGGGGAGATAATCAAGGGTCAACTGGTCACACACAACATCACAATGAAAATCAAGGCGAATCATCAAGATCTAATCTTCCCAGACAGACTGTTTGGAATAGAGCTCATCCTTTTGAGCTAATCATTGGTGATCCAGTTGTTGGTGTAAAAACTAGAAGAGCTTCTCAGAATCAATGCAATTATTCAGGGTTTCTATCTGAAATGGAACCTAAGAAAACTGAAGAAGCTCTTTCTGATCCTGATTGGGTGATTGCTATGCAAGATGAACTCAATCAATTTAAACAACAAGAAGTTTGGAAGCTGGTACCCAGACCTACAGACAGACCAGTAGTTGGCACCAGGTGGGTATTCAGGAACAAACTTAATGAAGATGGTACAGTGACGAGAAATAAAGCAAGACTGGTAGCAAAAGGTTACTCACAATCTGAAGGCATCGACTATGATGAGACCTATGCTCCAGTGGCTAGACTTGAGGCCATAAGAATATTCTTGGCATTCGCTGCATTCTCAAACTTTAAAGTTTATCAAATGGATGTCAAGAGTGCTTTCTTAAATGGCAAGCTAGATGAAGAGGTCTATGTAGAACAGCCCCCTGGCTTTGAAGATCCAGATCTAATTGACTATGTCTACTTCCTTTTCAAAGCTGTCTATGGTCTTAAGCAAGCACTAAGGAAATGGTATGACACTCTCTCTGAATTTTTACTTGAAAATGATTTTGTTAGAGGTGTCATAGACAAAACTCTCTTCACTAAGAAACATAAGAATAATACTATATTAGTCCAAGTCTATGTGGATGATATAATATTTGGGTCTACTAATGATCTTTTGTGCAAGAAATTTGCTAAGTTTGAAATGAGCATGATGGGTGAGCTGAAGTTCTTTCTTGGATTGCAAATCAGTCAAAGGACAGATGGAATATTTATCTGTCAATCCAAGTATGTCAAAGAGCTCCTCAAGAAGTATCAAATGGAGGACTCTTCTTCAGCAAGAACACCATCATCTACAGCTGTTAAGTTTGGAGCATGTGAAAATTCTGTCAAGGTAGATATCACAAGCTACAGAGGTATGATAGGCTCATTACTTTACCTCACTGCAAGTAGACCTGATATTATGCATGCTACATGCTTGTGTGCAAGGTTCCAAGCGGATCCTAGAGATGTGCATCTCATTGCTGTAAAACGAATCTTGAGATATCTTAAGGGTACTCCTAATTTGGGAATTTGGTACCCTAAAGATTCTGGTTTTAATCTTGTTGGATATACAGATTCAGATTATGCAGGAAGTGTTGTAGGTAGAAAAAGCACCTCTGGAAGTTGTCAATTCCTAGGTGGCAGGTTGGTTTCTTGGTACAGTAAGAAACAGCAAACAGTTTCCAACTCTACAGCCGAGGCTGAATACATAGCTGCTGGAAGCTGTTGCGCTCAGATCTTATGGATCAGAAATCAGCTACGGGATTATGGATTTGTACTTGACAAGATTCCTATCTTGTGTGACAATACAAGTGCCATAGCAATCTCCAACAATCCTGTGCAGCACACAAGAACAAAGCACATTGACATCAGGTATCATTTTATTCGAGAGCATGTCATGAATGGTACCGTGGAGTTACATTTTGTTCCCACGGAGGAACAAACAGCAGATATTTTTACGAAGTCTCTTGACGAATCCACATTCACCAGAATTGTTGGTGAATTGGGTATGTTAAATAGTCCTAGTAATTAATTTGATTAATATCTGAGGTCTGTTCTTTAATAATTTAACAAGTGATTATTTTGTGAATATTTGTTGTTTAAAATCACTTGTGTAATTATTTTATCATTAGTTAATTCCACTTGCTTATTTTCGAACACTTGTCAATCATGTTAATATTTTATTTGGTCAATTATGAAATTAGAAATAATATAATTATGTGAATATTTTAATTTTATTTGTTTTGTAGTGTTTGTCCTTTTGTTATTATTGTTTGATTTCGTAAAAGGGCTAACCTATGTTGATTTTTGTGTTGTAAATAAATAATTTGTTGTAAATTATTATTTTATTAAGATTTCGAAGTTCTGTAAATTACTGAGTATATAACTTGTACATAGCTTGCTTAATTTAATCTGGTAAATCTGTTAATGTATTTTTCAGTAATAATATAGAATTATTGTTAGTAATAATATAACGATCTGTAATAATAGAGTTAATCTGTAAATAATATAAGTGTTCGGTAATAGTCTAAGGCACTAGAAATAGTACAGATTTAATCTTAGAAATAGTATAGGCTGCGGTGATAGTATAGGAGTGTCGGTGATAGTATAAACAGCTGCATATATAATGTCCATACTATCTCTACTATACTATCATTACCTTACTATCTCTCGTGTTAAGTCACAGAGAACTCGATACTGATACACACGATATACACACATCGGAGTGTCGAATTGCTGCCGAATTTTCGACTCGAAATCTCAACCAAATCACAAACTAAGAACATCCATTGATTTCTTGCATCAAAAACTCTGTTTTAACCGTTCAAAATCACGATTTGGTCGAGTTCTTGGTGACTTTGTTTTTCGAAAATTGAAAATTTCGATCTAAAATTTCCAGAGATTGGCTTTGATTCTTAGAAAACTAAAAATACATACGTGTTTGTGATTGTATCAATATCATATCCTGAGATTTTGAGAATTTTTCAAGAACTTTGTTATTTTTCGAATTTTTAATTTATTATTAATTCGAATTAATTAAGTTTAATTGAATTTTGTGCTAAAAATTAAAAATTTCAAAAGTTTAAAATCTGTATTAAAATGGCTGTTGAATTCGAACTAGTTAAGCACAACATGGTTGGTTTTTATGATCCGGAGGAATGTATGGTTGACAGATTCAAGCCCTGGATTCGTTTCTTGAATGAACAACCAATCGTCAGTAGTGCTTTATCTCTTGACGCTCCAATGAAATTGGAACCTCTACGACTGATGTGTTCTACAGCTATTATATCTGCAGCAACCAATGCCTTTACATTCAAGGTTGGGAACTCACAGTTCAGAGTCAATGAATCAGTACTCAAGACAGTGTTGAATCTTCCTACTGCTGATTTTGTTGATAATCCGTCCAACACTGAATTGACTCAGTTTTTCACTGATATTAATTATCAGGGACAGTTGAAATTGAGCAACTTGCCGAAAAATGGTTTGGTAGCTGAATGGTACTTGTTGTTTGATACTTTAATTCGAGTGTTTGCTAACTGTGCTAACACTTCTTTTTCAAATATTCCTTCTCTGATTCAGTATATTGGTTATTCGGTTGTTCACAATCGAAGAATTGATATAGGTAAAATTCTTTGGAAGTACATGTTTAGAAGAATAGTAAATGCTAAAAAGAATTTTAGTCAGGGTGAAAAGGTGTTAATCTATTATCCTAGATTTTTCACTCTTATTTTTAATCACTTGGTTTCTGAGGAGGTACAGAATACATTTGTTGATGAGGAAGCTCAAGATTCAAAGTCTTTTCATAAGAAATTTCATACAAGAGCTGCCTCACAACAGAATGACTACAACAACGTACCAGTGCTTGTTACTCAGTACATGTCCACATTCATACATCTTCCAATTATTCCTGGACCTGTATTTGAGCAACCAAAACCAATCATAGAACAACAAGCACTTGCTATTGTGCATCCAGAACAAAATGCACCTGCTCTTGAACAAGCTGAGCCGGAATTTCAATCACAAGAGGCTCATGTCACTTCATCTGCTGACCAGGTATTACATTCTGATCCCTTAACTACTTCTATCCCTCAATCTTCTTCTGGAACCCAAGTGGTTGTTAGGACTGACCAAGGGATTGTAGAACCACAATCTCTATCCCAGGTCAAAGAGCCAAACACAAGGTCAAAAACAGATAAAGTCTATCAAGTCAGAAAGAAGAAATCACAGCATAAAAGAACTGAAAGAAGTAGTGAAGAAGTGAGTGAACCCACAGCTCTGCCTCTACTAAAGAAGAGTAGAAATGAACCCGAGGCAACTGTAAGCTCATCCATACCCTCCCAAAAGGATATGGACTTTGAAATGGCAAATGAACAGCTTCTGGAACCATTCTCTCAACAGGATGAGTCCATTGAATTTCGCCAGTCGGCCATGGCATCTTGTAATGTGTCAAGCACAACCCCACTGTTATTACTAACAATGGGAAAACATGTAGAACTGGATGAAAATAGGGACACATTGAGAGGAGAGCACTTAGGAACTGAAACAGTGCCTACCATAGTCACGGTAGAGGAGCCTTCACAGGCTAATGAGGGAAATCTTGACTCTCCGCCAAAATTAATAGAGTCATCATCTCCCCTCCCAGGAGGAACATTCCGGGCTCCCTCAAGGGATTTTCCACTCGCAGTTTCAACTGGAGAAAGTGGAAGGCAACTCAGTCTTTCTGTCACTGAAGCAATTCAGACTTCAATTCCAACTGACATGACAGAAATGACTGTGGATAGGGATTTGCGAACTCCCATTGCACCACCACTGACCTTCCAAGAGGAGGCTAGGGTGATTTTACCTGCAGGTACACTTTCTGGAACAGCTAAGGAAATAGTGAGGAGTGATGTGAGGATCACCACTAAATTGAGTGAAACACATGCACGTCAGATGAGTGAAACTCAGAGTGATAATCAGGTGAGTGCACACACTGACACATACACTCGTTCATTGGAAGAAAAGATTAAAGCTCTAGAAAAGGAACTTGAGGCAACTAAAGCTGAAGCAAATTTACTTCGAGCACAAGTGGATGGACCGTCTTCTTCATCTACCTCTGTCAACAGTCAGCTTATGGGAGTGAAACATGACATTCAAATAATGAAGACTGCATTTAACACCATGATCAATACTCTTGAACTCTCTCAACAACAGATACTCTCTGACTCCTCGGACATAACAGTTACTCAAGACAGAATTATTACGGCTCTTTCAAATAAGGTTGAAGACATTCAAACAGAAGTACGTGAAAATCAGTTATCTACTGAAAGTCGTCTTAATCGGATTGAAAGCCAAAGTGCACATCAAAGTCAAGGGCTAAAACACTTATATAACATGATTAGCCGCACTATCATCCCCACAACAGAAGAGGTAGAATTCTTTCAAGGAAAAGGTGGAGATGGTGATGAGCAAGACCCTGAAGATGGTGCATTTGATAAATCTGTAGAGGATTCCTCAACTAAAGGGGAGAAGTCAACAGGGGGAGCTGGTACTAAAGGGGGAGACAAAGACAAATCAAGAGGGGGAGAATTTGATAAAGGTGACAAGGGAAAGAAAGCTCAATCAGCACCAAAGGATGACACTGTAGAAGGTTATTACTACTCAGGTGAACCTGATAACCTTGATGTTTTTGCTGATTTATACTTTTCAGATAAAGGTGAAGCATTTGGAGAACCAGATCTTAATTTCTGGGATGAGGATGAAGAAGTTGTAGTTCCTGATCCTGCTGAACTCCAAAGAATGAATTTTGAAGCCAATCAAGAACTTGAACAAAATGAAGCTAATCTGACAATGAGAGAAGAAAGACTCAGAAAAACAATGGAACAGATGGCTCATAATGAAAGGCTTCAAAAGGCTGAACAGGAAGCACTTCAACAGCAACATTCTCAAAAGCTTCAAGCAAGAAGGATGTACATTAAGTACAAGAGTGGTGATAAGTGGGAGCGTGCTCAAAGAATCATAGATTCGCCACAAACTTCTGGCTGTGATGATCGTCGGTTAGGTGATATGTTTCAAAGGTTTAAAGATAAGAACCCTTTCCAAGATGATTATCTAAGAGCTTTGAAGTCTGAAATTTTAAGCATAACTTGTGCAAGTGATCAGATGGAAGAGTTACTAATCTTTGTTCATTGTCATAAGCTTGGAACTCAAAAGGTATCTCTTCAGTTCTTCTATGATAGATCACTTTCAGAACTTTGGGTAATGAGACCAAAAGTCAGAACTTCTTATGAACTTGGTGTACTACTTCATGAAAAATTCCTAGATTTCGCTGAAAGAGCAGGTCCTGAAGTAATTAGTAATCCTCCTCAAGTTAAAGTTCTTATAGGAGATGTCATTCACACTGTTAATCTTCAGACCAAGGAACTCCGTGAACATCATGCCAGACACTTGGTGTATGTTGAATATGCTCTACGAAATCATGGTTTTGCAACTACATTGAAAAGTGAAGCTGCAGATCATATTAAGTCTTATGCTCAAGACAACATGAAGAAGTACAAGTTTTATCAAGGTGAGTTAAGAAAGAAGCTGGGAATACCTCTTGAAAACCCACTAGTTGGAACACCTCTAGTTCAACCAGTGTCATCATCTAGAAGAGAATTAATTACTGATGCAGAATTGCACAAGATGCTTCCAGACTTGGATGAACCTGAAGAAGGAGAGATAAGGAGAGAAGACAGCCCGAAGTGAAGAATCGCTCTACATGTTATATCTTTAGAGCTTAGATAGAACAAGATAGGTTAATGTGAAATATGATCAGTCTAGAGGATCATCTATCTTGTATTTATCTTTTATGTTTGAATCTGGAAATGTTAAATATAAACCAGAACCATTTTCATTATTTACTTTGCAATTACAGTTTTACCTTTTACTAGTTTAAGTTGAGTTAGTTGAGTTATCCTCAAGGAATTTGCTTGTTAATTTTTAAAAAACAAATAGGGGGAGATTGAAAGGCATATGACACAGCCTATTTGTAGTTCGAGGATTCGACTCAACTTAAATTAGATTGTAATAAGTAATTAATGCTTACTGTCTCAGGAATCTCACAAAGCACTATATGTCAGAAGAAAGTCAATCTATAGTTTTGATGTTTTACACTAGAAGAAGAGTCAGTTTTCTGATCATGCCCCAGTTCAGCATTGAAGCAATTGGATTCATTTAAAGTGACAGAGATTACCGTGGAGACAGCATCAGTACAGGAGTTATTAAAGAGTGCTAAGAAAGTATGTGGATCACAACTGAGAGTCAAATTGAAGAACAGATATTGGAGTTAGTCGTTCATGAACCAGACAGTACATCGAACGTCAACAATTATCCAGTGGAAGTTTCTCAAAGTTTACAGTGATTCACAAGGAGTAAGTCAATTATTAATTAACTATATTATTAATTTAATTAAACAAATTAATTCAATTCGAATTAATTTATTTAATTAATTAATTAAGTTAATTAATCTCTGATTTATTCAATCAGTAATAATATATGGATTATACTATTTCGGAGAATTTTGGTTATACTATTTCTGAATTTCAGTTGAACTATTTCTGGAAATTCAGTTATACTATTTCTGAAATAGGTGGTATACTATTTCTGGAATAATATAGATACTATTACTGCATTAGTAATAATATACTATACTATCCCCGAATTAATACTATCCCCGAAGTTATATTATTTCTGGAATTAATAGTAATAATATTACTGATTAAGTAATACTATCCCCGAAGTTATACTATACTATCCCCGAATTAATACTATCCCCTGAAGTATTATAGATATTATTACTGATCAAGTAATAATATACTATACTATTACCGAAATATTTAAACTATACTATTTCTACCAGTTATATTATGACCGAAATATTTATACTATTACCGAAGTTTTAAGTAAACTATTTCTAGGTAAATGTATATTATTTCTAAGTAAATCCATACTATTTTAAGGGAATGAGTTCTACTATCCCTAGGCTGCTATACTATCACCGTGCCAGTTATACTATCAGCGTGGCATCTATACTATCACCGTGTCAATGTGTAGCAGTTGATCAGAAGGAATTGTTTTGTTTACTATATAAATGAAACACACGGACAGAAGACAACAACAACAACCAGGAGAAGAAAACAAGAGACCCAAGAACATCAAATACTCTCATCTTCTACACACAAGTGCTCAAGCTTTAATTCACACAATAAATTCAGTTCAAGCCTATTGTAATATCTGATCCGCTGGAACTTGTTTATTGATTACTCTTGTACTACTAGCGAATTAAGTTTCCTAGTTCATATCTTGATATCTTGATTTTAATTAGCAAAAGTAGAAAAGTTCATGTCGAATTTTCTAATTAGTTATTAATCTCTTGATATCCAGGTTGTGGCGCCGCATATCTCCTATCCAGGTAAAGTTTTGGCGACAAGTTTGTAAAAAAAAAAAAAAAAAGAAGAAGAAGAAGAAAGCAACAGAACAGGTTGAGGCCGCGGCGCGGGTCGCGAGGCTGCAGCGCCGGATGTCTTCTGTCCAGGCGTGTTTTTTTTACTTGTATATTGTGTTGTTAAAACACAATTCTTACACCTCTCCTTCTCATATTATATCCCCAATCCCTAATTCTAACCCAATATCAATTCCAAACCCCTCTTAATCCATTTCCTTTTCTAAAATCTCTACCACAAACTCTTCCATATTAACAAATACATACACCTATACACACAAATATACAAACCCAATTCCTAATTAAATACCTCTAAACCTCCATTCCAAGTTAAGGTACCAAGAAGGATTCAAGTTTGGGGGATTTTCGTTGCAAGTGTCACCTCTTCGATTCGTATTAGGTATAACTCTTCCTTAAATCTTATTTATACGAATTTGTGGCTTTGCAAATATTTGGGGGTTTTGTGTGTGCTTGTAGTATTTGGAATATTCTTGGTTTGTATTGTGGTTAGTTAATTGGTGATATTGTTGAGTTGGGTTTTGATTGTCATGGCCCCAAAGCGTCAAAGAGGTAATTCTAGTACTCGGCCATCATCGGATGAGAATGTAAGTGTGGAGAGGTTTGTGAATGAGGAGGCGCGAATTGTGTATGATAGGTTGATAGAGAAACCACTTGTTAAAGAGAGGGGGTTTTTGCCGGTTGAGTATTCGGCTTTGAATCGTATGATTCGTGAGCTTGGTTTTAAGGGTCTTTGTGCGTCGTCTACTCCGATTCCTTTGGGTGTTGTGCGAGAGTTCTATGCGAACGCTAAGGTGGAGCAGAATGGGTTTTGTGTAGTTCGTGGTAGGCGCGTGGATTATCGGTCGGATACGCTTCGTCAGGTTTTTAAACAGCCTCCTAAGCCAAGGGGGTGGTAGATTGGGCTAGGAAAACTCGAGATGAGGTGGATTTGGATGCTATTGTAGCAGAGATTTGTGTACCGGGTACGGTGTGGAAAGTAAGGCCGGATTGTAATGAGCTACCAATTTTCCAGCTAATGCTATGAACAGGTTTGCACGGGCGTGGAAATTGTTTATTGTGCTAACATTATGCCTTCGACACATACGAATGACGTGCCTGTGGAGAGAGCTATTATTCTTTGGGGCATCTTGAAGGGGAAGTATATTGATGTGGGGTATATTATGCATCAGAACATTCTGTGGTTCTTGCGAGGAAATTCTCAATCACCAATTCCGCATGCTTCTATTGTTGCTGGTGTTTGTATGGATGCTAATGTTCTTTGGGATGATAATGAGCAGCTGCAGAAGCCGGTTAATCCTATTACTGATGCTTCTATTAACCGGATGGGAGAGTGGCCGGGCGGCGTTCCACATCCGAGAGGGCTAGGTTATATTGTTGGTGGTGATGGTGCTGGTGGTCAGGGAGCGGGCGCTCCGCCACAGGTTCCTCAGGTTCCTCAGGTTGCTAGAGCAGAGCATGAGCCGGTTATGGTTGACAGGGCATTTTTGGAGACACACTTGCGTCGGATGTACAGGCGGATGGATGTTATGCATGTTAGCAACTATCAGTATGCTGAGGACATGTCAGTAGCTTTGAGTGCAGCTTTACAGTCACCGGGTAGTTTGGTTCAGTGGCCGGCTTATGGAGCTAGGACTGTGTATCCACCTCCAGATACTCCACCCGAGGCGGGTGATGATGCTAACGAGTAGGTATGTTTCTACTATCCCTTGTATTACCTTTTCATTCAATGCGGACATTGAATATTTTAAGTTTGGGGGTGGTTGAGGGATTAGTAGTTGTTGTATTATGTGTTCATGTAGGATTTCATGCTTTGCATAGTAGTAGTAGTAGTAAATCATGCATGTATGTTCGTAATATTTATGTTTGTTTCATATAGGACATTCTGTTTTTATTTTTCGTATACCATGTGAGTTCATATTAGTTGCATGGCATGCATATTTCATGATCCCTTTAGACGAGCTAATTCTGATTGGTAGGTAGGTGTCTAATTGAGTGTGGTAATGATGAATAGAGGGTTGACTTATAGTTTCTATGAAATTGACTTAATGTGTTTCAGAAACAAAACTAATTACACAGTCTCATTGGGTGCTTTTGGGCTAGGTTAGGGTCATGCTTGTTTGGATGTTTTGAGATTTAATCACTTGTTTATATTTAGAATTTTCGTTATTCCCTTGATAGCGTAGGAGCACTTAAGTCTAAGTTTGGGGGGAAACAGAGATTTCATGCTTAATTGTAAATAATTGTCAATAATTGCTAGATGTCAAATGGCTAGTAGCCGGCTCATATTTATATGAGTAGTCTAGGGTTGGAATTGAGAATTCTCATTCCAGATGGCATATATGAAAAAAAAAATAGAAAAAAAAAAGTTAAAAGTGTCAATTGTTTATATGCAAAATTAACCAGGGTGAGCTCTTTAATACTCGAGCTATTAAGTTCACGGGGACTTTGTGCCTAGTGACCTAAGGCTTTTATAGTCTGGGATCCACTAACCTAACGCTCGCTACATGGGTATTATTGTATAAGCCTTTTGGGGTCTCATCCATTGCACGGTTAAATAAGCATGCTTGTATATATGTGTCGTAGTAGTTAGTAACAAAGCATGAATTTCTGTCTATCTTGGATAAGGATGGAGGTGTTTCTAGGTTATGAAGTGTCTACAGTCTATTCTATTTATAAACCTGTGATTGTCTTGACGAAAAGCATGTATGATTTTGATCTAGTATTGGGAGTATTTCTGATGAGCATTGCACACACGCACGTTTCTGTTCATGTATTGTTAGTATACGGGAACTTAGTCGAGCTCTATTTCGATTTAGTTTCATTCTCTAAGATATTTGCTTGCTAGTTGGTTTTGGTTAGTTGAAGGGGATCGTTGCATTTTCATTTTAGTTGCATTCATGCATTGCATGGTTTTTGCATTGTTTAGTTAGATGGATTTTGTGGGTACATTCACTATAGGCCCTCACGAGACCTTACTCGTCCAATAGGGTTGCCTAGGGGTTTAAAGGGCTTGTTGCAGATGCCAAATACAACCGTGATCACCTACGGAAGTGGTACTAATTAGTTAGTGTTTAGTTGTTTATGCTTTAGGACAAGCATCGGTTTAAGTTTGGGGGTGTGATAAGTGGATTTATATCCACTTGGAGCGTTCCAAATCGGCTTAAATTGATTGACTAGGACTCAAGTTTGTTGTATTTTTGATGTGTTTTTGTGTAGTTGTGCAGGGTTATAAATCATCTAGTATGGTTGGAGATTTGAGATGATTTTGGTGTGGATGTTGAGTTTTTTAATGAAGAAGGAAGTCTTCCACACAATTCTTGGGAGGTTTAGAATCAAGGAAATGAATTATGGAAGCTTTGGGGAAAAGAACGGAAGGAAACAAAGGCAAAACGAAGGAAAAACGATGGAAATAGCATGCTGAAAAATTTCCAACAGATTTGGAGCTAGGCCGCAGCCTAGCATGGCCGCTGTCCATGACGAAAATTTCACTAAAAACCCTCCATAACTTTCCTGTTTTGAATCTATTTGGTATTTTTGGACTTTCCTTGTTGGATAAGACTCCTAGGGCTTATAAATACACATTGTATCATTGTAAAATAGGTTTATCATATCATTGTAACACGGTAGAGAGGTCAAGAACAAGAGGGGAAACAACTTCCAAGGTGATGGCAAGGAAGAATCACACTCAAAGTCAAGATCTAGGGTTTTTCTATATTGTTTCCTGAATCTTCTAAACTTATTACTTTGTTATCTATTGGATTATTATCAAGCAATCTATTCTCAATCATTAATTGTTTTCAGTTCTTTGTTTTAATTATGTTATCAATTGAACCCATGATGGTGCTAGGTTCAAACATGAACTAAACACTTTCATGGGGTTCTAATGGAGAGATTTGTGAATTCTAGTAATTGATAGTCTTGATAATATATGCTTGTGATTAAAAATAAGGTTTGTCTGATGTGGTTGTGTTAATTTATATAGATGCGTAGCTAACATCTATTTTGTCAATCTCTAATGAATGCGAAAGTGGATTTAGAGATTAGGGCTTACCATGTTAGCATAGGCTTATGACGGTTTCTCCGCATATCGGTAGTATAGATTCGAAAGAACATTACTCCCCTATGTAGTTGATAGTGGAACTTGTGATTTAAATTGATTATGTCACCCAATCTCATAGACATATAGTGATTTGGACGTAATTGATGCCCGTAAAACTTCTATCTTAATTGTGGATGAATTTATGGATTGGTGTGAGTTTATTGAAAGATAACTCGTACTTCCTTCGTGTTCCCACTAGCTACCTTAATAATCACATTGCATTGAGTCTTGACGGTTAATCTAGATGAAACAACTCATGAAGTTGGAACCCTGTGTTTTTCTCGTATAAGTAAAATCACCTTAGTATGTTTTTAGTAGTAATAATCCAGAAAACAATCCAAATTTGTTACTTCACCAAGCTATTATAATTTAGCCATATATTGTTGAATAGGCACATTTACGTATTTCACCGAGTCTTCGTGGAAACGATCCCTATTTATCCATATTACTTTTGACTGCGTATACTTGCGTAGAAAATTGTGAACAGTAAACAACATAAATAAAAGGGAGCTTCTTCTGATTTGAATTATCAAGAAACATGCAATGTGTATCTATACTAGACGTATCAGCTAGCATAACGTGTTCATATGTGTGTTCGTTATAATCAAGTATTTAAAAATTAAAAAAAATTAACTAAAAATTAATGATTATAACTTCGTTTAGGTCATGTTCAATTTTAAGTGTTTATATGTTTGTTTTTTTGATAATTTGATGTCCGGAAACTTTCGCTGAATATGAGTGTTTTATAGATACACCCATATGAAGATTTTCCCGGGGCCCACTCAAGATATTGGATTCCCCAGCAAGAAAGCTGGCCCAAAAAGTACACTGATTTTATATACCAATGCAAAAGAAATGTTATTTTTGTCTTTGTTACATCTCCGATATATTATGATGTTGAAGTCTGGAAGGTAAAAAAAAACCCATCCAATGGATAGTCGATTCATACCAATTCGATTGGATTTTATCGAACCCGGTTTATGAATTTGAATTTGGATTTAATTTTTAAATCCGAAAAATTTTGGATTTGGATTTTATGTGTACCGAACCGAACCAACCCGATCCGAAAACCCGAAATCCGATCTAAACCCTAAAAAACCCGACATATATACTATATATGTATATATATGGTATTATATAAATGTATATAATAATAATATTTTAATACTTTAATCTTAATAATTTTTTATTTCAAAACATACAACATATATATTTATATAATAATATGTATTCTTTTATTTTTCTTATAGTTTTAAATTTTATTTATAATATTCTATATTTTTTATACAACTAAAATATTTTTATATTTTAAATTTAAATATATTTGTACTGTTATGTTTTGCTTAATGTAATTATTTTAATTTTTCAATTTTGAATTAAAAACCCGATTTAAATCTGAATCCGAACCAAAACCCAATAAAACCCGATGGTTTGGATTTTAATTTTGATTTTCAAACCAGAATCCAAACTCAAACCGATCCGACCCGTTACCATCCCTAGTTGAGGTAGGTTATGACTTACGAATCAATTGTTGATGGAGAACAGGTTATAGTTAAATTTAAATTACACAATTAAGAACTTAGTTTTTTTGATTGGTTTGCTTTCAATAATAATAATGGATCTTCTTGCATGCATGTACAAAAATTTTAACCAATTAAAATTAATAAACATATTAAAAAATAGTTGTTAGAATGCATCCTTGGACACACATTTGAAAGATCCTATATATAACGACTCCTCTCAAGTTTCAAGTAAATGGGTACGTGAAAAAACAAGAGAAACTAATAACTAATGACCAGGGCCATGAATGTCTCCGGCAAAATCAGTTTTTGGACTTCAAACTATATGTAGGTTGCAAATTTTTATATTTGTATAAATATAGGATTTGAAATTTTTTGGGTTCTTAAGTGTTGGGAGTCTCAAAGTTTTTATGATTATTCGATAAGAAATGAAAAGATTCGGATCTTGTTCGCCTATAATCAAGATCATCCCTGTTAATGGCATTAAATCCCTATTAAACGAATAAAAAATACAGTAAAATATACGAAGATGAAAAAGAAGCCAAATGAAAGCATATGGTAGCTACCAAGTAAAGGCATAACTTATCTGATCAAGCAGGAAGCAAAGAAGCAGAGCAGATGGGCAGGTTTACAAGATTGGGAGTGCACAAATACTCATAACATGGGCGTGCAACAGATACACACCGACTACACACATACTTTGGTACTATGTGTCTCTGTGTTTACTTAACATGCATACCATGCATGATACAGGACATCTGCAGTTTGTTTAAGTATAGGGCCCCAAGTTGTGTCTAACTCTAACTTGGTCATGGTTCTCAACATTCGATTGTTACAATCAGTTATAATTCTACGAAAAACAATTTTATACAGAACTTTTTTGTAAATGGAGATGACGTCATATATCCACGCTTAATATACCATTTTTAGATTTTTCCTTTCCACGAAAATTGGTTGTACTTGTATACAATCGCTAGTCATGGACGAGCTTGCGTATAACTTATAACTTAATGCAACTGCAAGTAGTAGATACTCCATCAATTGATTGCCCGTCTTCATTAAAGTTAACACCTACTCATAATTTCACTCAAAAAGGGTTGTTAGGGGCCTAGTTTATATTGAAAACATTTACTATTGCTTTTTACAAAGTGAGACTAAACAAAAATAATAATATTTAACAAACTTTAAAAAATCTTATAATATTATAAAAAGTGTTTCTTTTCTTTCTAAAAATACAAAAAAGTGCTGCTTCCAGAAGAACGCGAGGCAAAAATAAGTATTATATTGCATGTGTCCCTACTTTGTTCTAAATTATGCAGTAAATTAGTACACACAACCTACAGAGTTTTGTACTCGTATAAAAAAAACATCATTGAGACGTTAGCTGGTTTTTTTAACTTTAGAGCAGTCTGTACTGGGATGCTATTAGGGGTGTGCATTCGGTTAACCAAAACCGAAACCGAAATTTTTTTCGGTTAACCGAAACCGAATTTGAAGGAAAACCGCTGCCGAAAACCGAACCGAAATTAGTTCGGTTTTAAACCGAACCGAATTATATTTTTTCGGTTTTAACCGAACACCGAAATTGATAACCGAAATTTTAAAAACCTGTTGAAAATTGCAGAAAATTTGGTAAAACATCCCTATTTATCAGTTATCACTTATCAGTTATCACTAATACACAACCACAAGTCAGAAACTCAGAATCAAAGAATACAAGTTAAAGAATACAAGTTACAGACTTACAAATGCAAATTAAATTGAAACATTCTGGATTACAAATTAAAACATTCAGGATTACAAATTAAATTTGAAATGGTAAAATCTCCATTCTTCCATTATCATGCTGCTGCCTTGCTGACTGCAGTGCTGACTGCTGAGTGCCGACTACGTGCCGAGTGCTACCTGCTGCCTGCTGGGAGCCTGGGATGATCAGTTAAGAGTTAAGACACATTGATCAGTTTCTAGTTAAGCTTTGAACATATGACATTAGATATTTAAGTGTGTTGGTCGTATCTCCCTATCTGGCCGTATCTGTACTTTAATGTTATAGTTGTGTTTAGATTGCATAACTTGATACTTACAAGGTTAAACTCACAGTTTATTATATACAAGTCTTACTTTGATATGACAATCTGGATTCAGTTGTACCAGCCTCACTTTTCTACATAATTGAATCAATGGCCAGCTGCTTGTGAATTCCTCAGACAGGGCATTAAGCTACACTTGTCTTCCAGGTACAAAAATGATATTAATAGATAGTGTGGAAAAGTTTGTCCACCTTGATGGATTAGTAATATTTAGTGGCAAGAATAAGCTTTTTGAATGCTATCAAACCTATCAAATGCTCTTTCATACTTTTCCGCCACATCTAGCATTTCGTATGTTGAATTCCATCTAGTATCCACATCAAGAATCAAAGATTTTTGAGTCTCAATTTTCTCATATTTCGCACAATCCATAAATACTAACTCTCTAGCGGGCGATGATCTCACATATTTAACCGCATCTCTCACCCTACTAATTGATCCATCAAATACCCCCAACCCATCTTTAACAATTAAATTCAAAATATGAAAAACTAACAGTAAAATTGACAAGTGAGTAGCGCACACATACGAACCCAGTTCACAGATACACACACAATCGAACCCTTAAGGCCTTAATTCGATCCGCACACACACACACCCACAGGCCACATCAGTTTATCATCACAAATTCACAACACCCAACTGAACTCAGATTATATAAAGACTCGAATAAATCTCAATTGCATAGCCTTGTGACATTGTGCTAAAACCTAACTGGCTAACTCCATAACCAAAACATACCTAGTCAATCAACAGATACAATACAAGGCTGCCCCTTAACTAACAAATTAACAGATACAATCATATAGATACAAGTCAAATAAACAAGAATTAAAAAAGGGTAGAAATAGAAACTGATAAAATCATAAAACCCAATTGGGGGAGATTCAGAGTAATTAAAATATATATGTATAGTTACGAGTTACGACTTACGAGTTACGACTTACGAATCGTTAATATATATATATATATACAGTTATATATATACCACGAAATATATATGTATACAAATTACAAAAGTCGAGAGAGAGAATGAAATTAATCTGCTGGAGACTTAGAAATTAGAATACCTTAGAGTAATTTGCTACCGGAGATTGAGAGTCTGAGTCTGAGAAAGTCGCCGTCGCCACTCGCGAGATGTTTTGTCGCACAGTCACACAGACGACTTGTGAGTTGTGAAGTACTGAAGTTGTGAATTGTGATATGATTAGGGATTTAGGGTGAATAATTGAATATTAAACAGTTTATATTCTTTTTTAAATAATTCGGTTTTTTTCGGTTTTTTCCGGTTAACCGAGGTAAAAAACCGAAATACCGAAAACCGAATTTTTCGAAATATCTCTGCCGAAAACCGAACCGAATTATACAAATCGGTTAACCGAACCGAATTTTTTCGATTTTTTTTTTCGGTTTTTCGGTTAACCGAACCGAATGCACACCCCTAGATGCTATGCTCCACACCTTACAAAAAATAAAGAAATTCGGGTTAAACGAGTCAAATCTGTTACAGTAAATAATATAATTTTGTTAATACACTATACATCTTGTTTCTCAAAAAAATAACACATAGCGAATTTATAACTGCAACGTATCAAAATAACTTTTCCACCGAAAGAAAAACTTTTCTTTCATCTTCTTCTTCTTCGTGGTCAGTCGCCTCTCCTCCGGCGGTGGTTTATCCACCGACCGGATGCCCCTTTCTTGTCTAGTTTCTTTACTTCTTTCAATAATCATCCTCCTTCTACGAGGATTGTGAGTTTTTTTTGACTTGTTTATCCATTAATTGGATTTATTTGTCTCTCCTTGTGAGAGTTTGTTTTGTCTCTCCTTGTGAGAGTTTGTTTGGTTTGATGAAGGTCTGCAATAAATCAGACTTGTTGAGAATGATTTTGTTTATGTTTTGGGAGATTTGGATTATTGCAAGAGCTCACAACTCACAATTAAAGATGGCTCATTACCTGTGGGGGGTCTTCACTTGCGGCATGTCTATAGCTGGTATCCGGCATGTAGATAGCTGGGGTATTGCTCATCCTTTGAAGGTTTTATTTTTCGGCATGTCTATAGCTGGTATCTGGCATGTAGATAGCTGGAATGGCCTTACTCTAACCATAGTTTATGGAGCTGAGGCTTCTGAACACTGGGTTCGGAATTTGTTCGAGGGTTGGAGGGAAGAGCAGGTGGGAGCGAGCTGTTGGCAAGAAGCCATTTCTTGGACAAAATCTCTAAAGCACAATTATCAAGTGCTACCAGTTCAATTATCGGTCTGCGAATCGTGTGGTTTTTTGCTTGCAAATGCTGCATATATTCTATGTCAGACTATGGAGTGATCTGTCACTCCTCCTAATTTTAGTAATCATGTATTTTATAATTTTTAAGTAATGCAAGTACGATTTATTCAAAAAAAAAAAAAAAAACTGCAACGTATCAGTATCTTATTAAATTTTCTCGGTTCTTAAAATTTTTGGGCTTCCTATACAACTTCTGCAGACTTTCCGCATCATTTCGATAAATTCTTTATGATATAATGTTATTAATTCAATTCTGGGGAAAAAAAAGAGAAAACCGTTGAATGTTTAGAACTTCAGAAGTGAATCCCAGACTCCAGCTAAAGGTAATTTAAGAGGCTTTAACAAGCCCAAAGGAGCTAATGCACAGGTAAAAATATATTTGGACATGCCGTAATTTCAATGAGTTCTATCTCAACCAATGTTTTTCACCTTTTTTTTAGCAAGCAGATCTAGACCTGTTGAAAGCAAATACTTCAAAAGAAAAGGAGGGAGGGAGGGAGGGAGGTGGGGGGAGGGAGATACAGATCAGGGACAGCTAAGCATGCACACAAACATAGCAGAACCAGGACACTAGGAGGCCTGTGGCTAAAAAAGTTTATTCCTAGTTTTTTAAGGTCGTCCAGGATTGAAATCTTTCTGTTTTAATGCTTATTTCTGAAGACCGGTTGGGACTTCAGAATTATTTGTCAATTTGTTTTGGATGACCAACCAGGGCTATAGCTTAGGGCTCCCCTGATTCCACCAGTGTCATCGACTTGAGGATGAAATTCAATTTTACAAACAACTTTCAAGTTTCTCTTGAAGAAAATATAGGCATACCTTCACTTTTAAACCTGATAGACAAGGTCAACATTATTGTCGATAGAGCTTGATATTACCAAAATATATTCTCTGGATGACCATCTCTCTTCAACCTCGTATCCGTAGAAGGAATTGCTGTCAAGTTGAGAGGATGTGTTGATCCCATAACCGGCAAGGACCTGTTCCCTAGTATTTCATAACAATCTTGCAGATACTGGAACATCAGAATCTCCTTTCTTCGCATTCTCCAATGAATATTTCAGGCATTTTATATATTGATTAACAATAAAAGCTTATACTGCCACAAGAAATGGAAAAAACAATATCAGAAATTTTTGATGTATATTGATGTATATTAGCGAGTCAGAGAGAGCATCAGAAGTTTTTGATGTATATTGATAAACACGGTGATCTTATTATTTTTTTAAACTCAATGATCTTATTATGTTACATGAAAGAAAGGAAAAATATTTTAAAATGTAATAAGACAAGAGCAAGATATTATATGCAAGTCCATTTTCAACATAGGAATTATTATTGTAAAAGATAGATTACACGTTAAATTTCACATTTGATGGATTGCAGAGGTTTCCTTATAACTTCTCACGATGCAAGCAGTTACGAATTGTGTGTTTCTTGTCTTAGTTGTACATAAAAGTAAAACTATGATTAACACTAGCATGATATTTTTGAGGCTAGCTCATTAGGAATAAAGATTATTGCTAGTCTTATAACAGACATATTAAATGCAGTACCTTCTTTTGATATAATGAAGCAGAAAAAATAGAAATAGCACAGTGGTCAGCTCTGGAGACTACAGAGTGACAACAAAATACTGGTGTAAAATATAAATGCCAAACCTCATGCTTCCAAATTTTCTTTTAAATCAAAATCTGTTTAACATTGTGACCCAGAAGTAATTGAATATAGGGTGCACTACATAAAAGATCCAGTATACAAAATATTTAAACAAAGAAAAATGTAAGATACACTTACCCTCCACTCAAAAGAAGTTGGCCAATGTAGCAACACCAAGTCTGAAGTATCGCCAAACTGAAGTCTATCCTCAAAGTCTGAGTAAGCTCTATCTCCACCTCAAGATCCCCATGCCAGGAGGAGGATCATCTATTGTTTGTAAAGTGAAATACACCTAAACATTGCAGAAAGGCCCTTCTGGCATCCCAGTGAAGATTTAATGCATTACATACATTTTTAGCTGTTCAGGATCAACAACCGAGACAGAAAATAAATGATTCAAGAAGCACATTGTCAAACAGCGGTTAACAGATATCAAAGTTAAAGCACAATTTATATGAACAAAATATCACCACATCTGAAAAAAAAGCCATTTTAAACTGGAAGCAACTTGTTACTTCCATTGCTGGGCCTGTCTTGAGTATATAGAAGAGGGTATAACACCACAACATAATATCAATTTAGGTATACTGGGTTTCAGTATGAATTTTCCATTCACATATCCCCTTTATATTAACATCTATATTGTAGTATAATAAATTACATAAACATAGCTAACGTTTAACTTAAACAACAACATTGATAAATTTATAAATAACGGGCATAATAATAACAACGCTTATAAAATAAAATAAATAGGGTAAGATCGTACCTCCTTCGTTAAAATATATCTCGAATAAAAACTCGTGTTTCTTCATTAAGTAAATTTAGGGCAGAGACTCGTGTTTCTTCGTGGAGTAAAGCTCAGGCAGAGACTCGTGCTGATAACGTGTTGTAAATAGAATATGACAAACTAATAATATGTTATACTAAAACAAGTAAAGATATGTTACTAGTAAAAGAAAGATGGACAGCAATAGTAATATAATTTTATTTCTGTGTGTCCACTACAATGAACGCGGCTGGTGCTATCTATAGTACAAAACACTGCACCCCTTAATATGAACAGAGAACTCCTTAGCTGTGAATGCATGAGCTCAGTTAATACTTTGTCAAAATGTCAGCATAGTTAGGCTAGTTAGGCACCGTCATAGACTTATATGACATAGTTGGTGTACTACTTCTTCTATATATAGGATAGTTTCCTCTTGTAATATTCACAACATACATTACAACTTTCTCTTCTGTCAAACTCTCTACACACTATATTGTTACTATATCTTTAAGATGGTATCAGAGCGGGT
The DNA here is from genome assembly GCA_036435485.1 of Saposhnikovia divaricata. Lineage (NCBI taxonomy): Eukaryota > Viridiplantae > Streptophyta > Magnoliopsida > Apiales > Apiaceae > Saposhnikovia > Saposhnikovia divaricata. Next base: position 92,221,188 of record CM071596.1, read on the forward strand.
TTAATCTGAGGGAAACACATATCAGAGTTTCAGAAAATTGCTGAAGAAATCAAAAAAAAAGGGGCAGGAGAAGAAAAAAACACTGCCCAGAATTCATCGAATTCAAAAACCTACCAAAACAAAAATACAAATATACCACCAAATCGTACTCTGGAAGGCGACCTACCAGAAAATTTCGGAGCTGAAAAATGACCGGCCACGCGCTCACACGCGCCACCGCACGCGCATCAGAGTCGTCCCACGCGCCCCACGCGCCGGCGCGTGGGCCCTGTTCCGGTGATTTTTTGGGAAAACTCCAGTTGGACTTTTTGATCCCCTTCCTATTCCGAATCTGTGTGTGGTAAATTTTCTTAAATCTGAGAATTTGTTTTTTCTTTCCAGTTTCTGCTCTTCGAAACTGTGTTATTTGTTTGAGGGAAGACAGAAAAAAAGTAGGCTATTATTGTTGCAGCTATACATACACGATTGTGTGCTTATATATATAATATATACTGAATCAGTATACAACCGGTGCTTCTCTGTTATTGGGCTTATTGGGCTAGTAGACTATTATGCTTCTCTGTTATTGGGCTTATTGTGCTTCTCTGTTATTGGGCTTATTGGGCTAGTAGGCTATTTTTTTTTAGCATGATGAAAGAAAATTTTTCTGCAACTCACTCCGGTCTAACTGCTTCGGAACTCAAGTTTTTTCGACAGTTAGTTTCTGATATAAAGTTGAAGACTGCAGCCTCACTTGTACCGACAAATACTTTTCATTCGAGTATTTCCTGTCATTCTGTCTCTCACAGTTCACCTAATTCATGGATTATTGACTCGGGAGCGTCAGAACATATGACTGGCAATTCCAGTTTACTGCAGTCATATCACTACATCAATAAAACAGAGAGTGTTCGTGTTGCCAATGGAACTCATGTGCCTGTTCACGGATGGGGCACTTCCAACTGTCTCCCTTCACTACCACTATCATCTGTCTTACATGTTCCTTCCTTATCAGTGAATTTATTATCGGTTCATCAAATTACTGAAAATCTTAATTGTTCAGTAACTTTTTTTCCTTCTCACTGTGTGTTTCAGGATCTAGCGACAGGCAAGGTCCTTGGCAGTGGTAAAGTGGTAGATGGCCTCTATATTATGGAAGGAAATTCTGTCTCACCATCGGCAAGTTATCAGGTTTTATCTAAATCTAATCCCAGTCTAGAGTCCTTATATCAATGGCATAGACGGTTAGGTCATCCTTCATTTGGTGTTCTGTCGCATCTCTTTCCGAACTTAGCATCAAAATGTAAAAAAGAAGAATTTTTTTGTGAACCGTGTGAATTAGCCAAACATAAAAGGTCACCATATCCATCTAGAAATAAGAGAAGTTCTACTCTTTTTTCTACTATTCATACTGATGTTTGGGGTCCATTTAGTCATCCTACACATGATAGGTATAGGTGGTTTGTTGTCTTTGTTGATTGTCATTCTCGACTTACTTTTGTATACCTTCTTAAACACAAAAGTGAAGTATTCGAATGTTTTAAATCCTTCCACCAAATGATACAAACACAGTTCAATGCCTCTGTCAAAATTTTGCGAAGTGATAATGGTACTGAGTATGCCGGAATGTTTAAATCTTATTTGGACACATGGGGTATTATTCATCAAACTACATGTGTTAAAACCTCTCAGCAAAATGGAGTTGCTGAAAGAAAAATTGGTCACTTACAACAGGTAGCACGGTCCCTCATATTAACTATGCATGTCCCTAAATATCTTTGGGGTGAGGCAGTCATGACTGCCGCATATCTTATCAACCGTCTCCCTTCAAGTGTACTACAATTCAGAACACCATTGTCCTTTATTCCTGCACCTTCGTCTCATCCATTGTCTCTTCGGTTATTTGGGAGTGTCTGCTTTGTTCATAATCATTCTCCCTCTCGGGATAAACTTGATTCCCGTGCTCTCCGCTGTGTTTTCATTGGTTATACACCAACTCAAAAGGGGTATAAGTGCTATCATCCTCCCTCACATCGCACATATGTCAGTCACGATGTTACTTTCTGGGAGTCTATTCCTTACTTCTCTCCCGGATCCTCCTCCTTGCTTCAGGGGGAGATTAACCGACACAGTCTTGATAGTAAAGCGACAGAGGAGTCTCAGACAGAGGAGTCTCAATTCCTTCCATTCATCAACATTCCAAACACTAGCTCAAACAGGTCATCTGTTCCTCCACATACGAGTAATGAGTCAAATGATCTAAATAGGTTGGATATACCAGATTTGATTACATATTCCAGGCGAAAAAGAAATGATATCACCACTTTACCGCATCCAGAGACCTCTGACCTCGAGACAGATCCTGCATCTCCTGTGTTTGAGCCAGAAACTGGTAATACTCTTGATCCTACTCTAGATCTTCCTATTGCTATAAGAAAGGGTGTACGTTCTTGCACTAACCATCCTATCTCAAATTTTGTATCTTATAATGCATTATCTCCATCTTCACTTGCTTTTGTGTCATCCTTGTCTAGTGTTTCTGTTCCACACACTTGGCAGGATGCTTTATGTGATCCTAAATGGAAGGATGCTATGATAGAGGAAATGAATGCCTTGAAACATAATGGCACTTGGGAGTTAACTCATCTTCCCGCTGGAAGGAAGGTAGTAGGATGCAGATGGGTATTCACTGTGAAACAGAAACCTAATGGGCTGATTGATAGGTACAAAGCGAGACTTGTAGCAAAAGGGTATACTCAAACTTACGGGATTGATTATCAGGAAACTTTTGCTCCAGTAGCAAAGATGGCCTCTATCCGAGTCTTGATATCATGTGCAGCAAATCTTGGATGGGAACTTCAGCAATTGGATGTAAAAAATGCATTCTTACATGGAGACCTGAAAGAAGAGGTTTACATGGATATTCCACCGGGTTTTTCTACAGCTGCGACCACTGGGAAAATATGCAAGCTAAAGAAGACTATTTATGGGTTAAAACAATCTCCAAGGGACTGGTTTGGCAAATTTCAGGGAGCAATGATTAAATTTGACTACAAACAGAGCAACTCAGATAACACCATGTTCGTAAAAAGACGAGATGAAAAAATCACAGTAGTGATTGTCTATGTCGATGATATTGTGATCACCGGCAACGACACCTGTGAGATTGCTAATGTCAAACGCAAGCTTGCCTCTGAATTCGAGATGAAGGACTTAGGAAAACTACGATATTTCCTTGGTATTGAGGTCTTTAGAAGTCCAGGTGGCATCTTCCTCTCACAACGGAAGTATACACTTGATCTTCTGAATGAAACAGGGATGTTAGGATGTAGACCTGCAGAATCTCCAATAGAAGCAAATCATAAACTTTGTGGAGATGCTGGTGAAATTGTCGAGAAATCTCAATATCAAAGGTTAGTTGGTCGACTAATCTACCTTGCACATACAAGGCCAGACATATCATATGCAGTGGGAATTGTTAGTAGGTATATGCATGATCCTCGTCAACCACATTTGGATGCAGTTTATATGATATTAAGGTATCTTAAGGCTGCTCCTGGAAAAGGAATAATGTTTACTAAAAATAATCATCTCGGGGTTGAAAGCTATACAGATGCAGATTGGGCCGGATGTCAAGACGATAGACGATCTACTTCAGGATATTGCACATTTGTTGGTGGCAATTTGGTTACTTGGCGAAGCAAGAAACAACCTGTGGTTGCCTTATCTAGTGCTGAGGCAGAATATAGAGCTATGGCTAAAGGTGTACGTGAATTATTGTGGATAAGATTGTTCCTAGAAGAATTGGGACTTGCATCTGCAACTCCAATGAAGCTACATTGTGATAACAAAGCCGCTATTGCCATTGCACATAATCCAGTCCAACATGATCGGACCAAACATATCGAAATTGATCGACACTTCATCAAAGAAAAGATCAATAATGATATCATTGGTATTCAATTTGTAAGATCAGAGGACCAGATAGCAGACATATTCACCAAAGGTCTAAATCAGAAGATGCTTCATCCTCTTATTGGCAAGTTGGGCATGAGTGATATATATGCATCAACTTGAGGGGGAGTGTCAAAATGTCAGCATAGTTAGGCTAGTTAGGCACCGTCATAGACTTATATGACATAGTTGGTGTACTACTTCTTCTATATATAGGATAGTTTCCTCTTGTAATATTCACAACATACATTACAACTTTCTCTTCTGTCAAACTCTCTACACACTATATTGTTACTATATCTTTAAGATACTTGTATTGGAATTAACATTCCGTGTAAAGAGCTTATTAAATTTAGAAGCCGACTTTGACATATTGACAATCATTAAAATATTATAACAGAAACGTTATTCATAGCAGAGCTTTTTATTTTTGGAGCGGACTACGATTTATATGCTCTACACCTAACAAAAGAGAGAAATTTGGCTTTAACTAGTTAAATCTGTTAAACAATTAATATGTTTTTGTTAGTATACTAAAAAAAATCCTTAAACAAATTACAAATACGGAACCTATAAGTGCAACATATCAGTTTATTATTAAATTTTCTCAATTCTTAAGATTTTTGGCCTTCATATACAAGGCTTGCAGACTTTCCTCCTCATTTTAATAAATTCTTTATGATATAACGTTATTACTTAATTTATTGAGAAAAAACAGGAGTAAAAACCATTATCTGTTTAGAACTTCAGAAGTGTACATTGCCATGGCGGAACTAGGACACCTGGAGACCTCTGGCTAAAAAATTTTAATCCTAGGATTTTAAGGTCATCCAGGACACTGGGATATAGATTAGGGAGTCCTAGTTTTTTAAGGTCATCCAAAACTTGATTTCTTTCTGTTTCAATGCTTATTTTTGATGACCGCTTGGGATTTCAAAATTATTTGTCAATTAGTTTTGGATGACCAACCAGAGCTACAGCCTAGACCTCCCCTGGTTCCTCCAGTCAAAAACATGAAAATGAAATTCAATTTTACGAACGTTCAAGTTTGTCCTAAGATAAAATAAAGGCATACCTGTACTTGAAAACTGATACACAAAGTCACCATTATTGTCGATAGAACTTATAATTACCAAGAATTAATTCTCTGAATAACCATCTCTCTTCATACTTGATACTTCCCCTAAAAGGCATCCACTGAAGGTATTGTTGTTGAGTGAAAAGGATATGTGCTAATTCCATGGCCGACGAGGGCCTGTTCCCTGGTATTTCATAGTAGTAACAATCTTGCACATATTGGAATATCATAATCTCCTTTCTTCACATCCTCCAGTAGATATTTCTGGCATCTTACATATTTATTTACAGTAATAGCTTATTCTGCCAAAAGAAAAGAAGAAAACAATCTCAGTACTAGCACATCATAAAGAGCATCAGAAGCTTTTGATGTACATCGATGAACAAAGTGATCATAGCACGTCAGAAAGAGCATCAGAAGTTTTAGATGTACATCGATGAACACAGTGATCTTATTATTATTTTCTTAACTTAGTAATCTCATTACGTTTCATGAAAGAAGGAATACAAAATATGTCATAAAAGTGACTAGATCAAGATATCATATGCAAGTCTAAATGCGACTGAGGAATTATCACTGTAAAATATAGATTATATGCTAAATTTCGAATTTAATGGATTGCAGAAGGGGTAAATGAGCTAATTAATCACTAAACTTTATACCAACTTTCACTTGGATCACTAGCTGAAAAATGAACTACATCACTGAATCAGGTATAGCTTGCAATCTAGTCATCAAACAATAAAAATGATTCACGTCCATTAACTCAACTTTGACCTTAATGGAATCCGTGAAATTACTACACACCAGCATCCACGTAAACATCCACATCAACAAATACCCGTATAACTTAAACCCCATCCTCAAAAACTAATTTAACCGATACATGTAATCTACCCTAATTTCACCAGAGTTCATCACTACACCCACCATTGTTACTACCTTCATCAACTTCCATCATGCCACTTGAAAATTCCATTATCGTAACTTCAAAAGTTCAAATATACAAATTTACCAAACACCAAGAACAAGAACAGGAAATTTGAGCACCGAGTCAACTCACTTGGGCACTCGACTCAAGCTATTCATCTATATCCATCATATTTACCAAAATCTTGTAGAAGGTACGACACCAAGAACATATATAAATGACCCAAGATCCTATCAAACATACAAAAAGACAACACCCACTTCTAATCTCCCAATTTAAAGATCTAAACAAACTTGTATAAGAGGTAGCTGTTGAAACTAATAGTTTTGTTAGCAATTTTGTGGTTGTCTCAGTCTTTGGAAACGAATTGCGAAACCAAATTTGTATTTATTTGTTTCTTAATGAGACAAGGATGGAAGGGGGATTGGTTCAATGGGGTGGGTCAGCTAAATGGGTGGGTAAGTCGAAAGGGTGGTAACATAACCAACCAACTGTTAGATAAAGTCTACCATTTCACCTTCCACGTCACTACTCCGTTAGTTTATTTAACGGAAGTAACAGGCGAGACCAGTATGAAAGTTTTTTATTAATTTAAGTGTTCGATTAAAAAGCTTTTTTCAACTAGTGACCCAGTGAAAGTTGGTATAAAGTGAAATGATGAATTAGCTCATTTACCCATTGCAGAAGTTTCCTAATGACTTCTTCCGATGCAAGCAGTTACTTGCTCGATTCGAAGGTACTTGTCTTAGTTGTACATACAAGTATGATTAACAATAGCATGATATTTCTTCAGGCTAACTCACAAAGAATAAAGATTATTGCTAGTCTTATAAGTTATAATATACATGTTAAATGCAGCACCTCCTTTTGATACAATGAAGCTGAACAAAAAAAACTAGCACATTTGTCTGCTGGAGACTAAAGAGTGACAACAAAATACTGGTATAAAATATAAATGCCAAACCTCATGCTTCCAGATATTTTTTTTTTAACTAAGTTTGTTTGACATTGAATGTGACCCAGGAGTAATTGGATATAGGGTGCAAACATAAAAGATCCAATATACAAAATATTTAAACAAAAAAAATTGAAAAATATACTTACCCTCCACCCAAAAGAAGTCGGCCAAAGTAGCAAAAACGAGTTTGTATAAGAGTTTTTAATATATGTAATACCGAGACTCCAAGTTTCACTTGTAAATAAAATTATATGAGCTGCTACTGCAACATGAACATCTGAGCAGACAGGACGAATCAGTATGCAAGAAAACAGATTAGAAATTAGTGAAGATTTTAATGTTGTCCATGATATACACACTAAAAACCCACCATATCACATTTCAAATGTTTGTCCAAAAATTACCACAGGAAATGCACATGTTTTGTGAAATATTCTGCGGGTTCTCGCATTGCACAGGATGAGGTGATACTAAAAAATGGCCTAAAATATCACATTTCAAATATTGGCCCAAAAGCTGCAACGTTTGAATAAGGCAGAAAGGTGGATAGATACACGACTCGCTAGTTTTGCAAGAAAAAAACTTACCTCGAAAATACTTGCCCACGATACGTTTGCCAGATTTATCAGAAGCAGGTTGAAGAGAGAGGTATCGGATGCAAGGCATCAAGATCAGAGAAGTCTTAAATAACATCAGGTGCCTCTAACCGTGACCGTCTACCCCAGATTAGATGGCACCACAACTATTGTAAAATCATCTGATGTTGAACTCCAAGAGCCTTCGTGAAGCAAATGATTTTTTGTGCAACTTATAAAGTTACATACAAATCCGACTGGCATCTCGATTATCTTTTAAAATTAAAATAGTCACGAAAATCACAGAAACCAGAAATTTGTGTTGTAATATTTTTTTGGTTCAAATTCTCCAAGATTTATATGCATAGTAAATTATGGGAATTAGATTCTTCAACTCTTTTGGTGGATTCGTCACACTTTGGCATTTTATAGATTGACAGGACGTCAGTACTGGATATTGGTAGAGATATGAGAATTCAGATTGCTTATTGATGTTATAATTGTTGATATCAAACTTGTGCAAGGTATTGCTGGATCTCCACAACAGCTAATATTCTTCTACAATTTATCACTTCTCACACTCTTATAGTAATCATGTATTTCCGGATCAAACATCTGGTCCGTCAACACCTTCATGAGCAATTAAAATTGCAGAAGGCTAATATGTGTATACATAAACACAATTGAGCTGTTCCCAAACCTTATTTCCGAGAATATTAATTTAGAAAAGAAAATTTTGATTTTACAGATTAGAAAGAGCAGTAGATGATGAAGGTTTAAGCAACTTTCAAAAGTTTATGATGTGTATAATATAGTTAAGCACTAGATATCACTCTGTACCTGTATAAGCATACTGCAGCTCAGTACAACTACTGCATCTAGTGGTACCTCTAAAAATAGTGATAAGTAAGCGAATGTGACTTTGCAATATAAAGATTTGGCCTTTTAGTTGTTAATTAAAACCCAACGAAATCATTCTAAAGAATGGAGAGATGAAATAAATGAAACAAAACAACAGGAAAGAGCTGAGACATCACAAATGTATAGAACAGAGATTTTCTCTTATGAATTTAGCAAGTCCTTCGAACTTCAACAGGAACGATGATCAATGTATGTACAAAACCAGATAATTTAACACGAACTAGATTACTAGAGAGATATTAAATAACTTTAATTTCTACTCATGAATTATTAACGAACTTCAAATAATCTGAAAAGTAATACCAAACTGTAAATGCCAATTCTCGGGGAGCAACAACACTCAAGAGCAGCAACCCGGACAATGAATCAATCCATTCTCATTACAATTATCGCACATTTTAATTTCCCCATCTCGAAAACACTTCCTACTCCCATTACATTCACAACACAGCACAAACCTCGCATCACCACAACCACGACAAACCAACACCGGATCCTTAACCGGAAACCCTTTCAACAAAACAGCCAACTCTCCGTTTTCGTGAAGCTGCTTAATCTCCTCAGCACCACCTAAACACTTTCCCCTAACAAACACTTGAGGCAAACTAAACCTTTTCCCCTCAAAAACACTCTGCAATTCCTTCCTATATTTCGAATCCATCGAAACATCTCTTTCGTCTACCGACACTCCTGATAATTTCAAAATCATCCTAACATGACAACAATCCTCATAAGTCTTTCTGATCCCCCTCATACTAGTAAAGTACAAAACAATCAAATCTTTCTTAAAGTTTGAATCTTTACAACAATTAGGATCACCATGTTCAACAAGCTCATAAGAATCAAGAAAATCAGGTGAATCATCTGTTTTCTTGATCAATCCATTAAAATAAGAACTGGGTTTTCCAAGATTTGATGAATTATGGGTGGGTTTCTGAACAATATGAAAATCAAAATCATCAATTAACTCCCAATTGTTAATTTGAGAATCATGATTAGGGTTAGAATTAATTGAAAAATTAGGGTTTTGATCGGTGGAAGCTGAGTTACCCATGACTATGAAGTTTGTAAATTAGGGAAAATGTGTTTGTTTTGGGGATTTTGGCAGTTGTGACACACAGAAAATGATGCCGTTTCATGTGTTTGACTTGTAACCAGAGTTCTTGCGATGTACTACTAGTCTATTATAGGGCATAAGGTTGCCAACATAGTTGCCAATTTCTAACACATCATCAAATATATTATTTTTTTATTTATTCTCTCCTCCATCTTATTGTTGCCAACTTTTGTTACAAATCTACTCCAATAGTTGGCAACTTTAAAAGTTGTCAATGTGGTCTCATACATAAATTTTTTATTATCTTATAGATACTTTTAAAATATGGGAGATATAAAAAAGGGTAAAGTTAAATACATTTTTAAGGAGTTGTATGTGTTTTAACTAAATGAGGAAGTTGCCAACTTTTGGCAACTTTGGTTGGCAACTTATTGGCAACATTGACACTCCAATAGGTGGGCAACCAAGGATGCCATGCCACATAGGACTTGGCAACCTCTTAACCACCACTATTGAAGATGCTCTTACTCGCCCATTTTCCTGATTTTTGACATGCTAGATAATAAAGTACTAATAAATTTTAATTTTATATTAAATAATTATTTTTTTTACACATCTGCCAAAAATCAAATCAAACCAACTAATTAGGAGCTAGAAAGTATTATTTTGATCGTGATTTTTGATAGGTAGGATTGTAATTATAACACGGTTAATTCCATAATTTATTTTTTATTAACAAATGCTTATTGTGAAATTTAATTGTTTTTATAAAAGTTTTTTTTTTGCCAGAAAATAAAGCGATTTTCATTCAATAAATCATAACACAATCGGGACAACCCCCTGACTGATACAACCAGGTTGGAAAACAAATAACAAACTAAAAGCAATTAGCTGATTTGTTTCCTGGTCGTTTAACACATAGAATTTAAAAATTCTTGAAATTAAAAATGAAATCGGAGACATCCCAAGCGATCCAAACTGCACCAACATTCCTGAAAACAGCAGCATCACAATTGACATTATCACATAACAACCGTTATTAGCCCAGTATTCAGAAGCCCCAATTGAATAAATTGGGGTTAGAGGAACGACACCCCAGCTATCTACATGCCGGATACCAGCTATAGACATGCCGAAAGTGAAAACCCCCAAAAGATGAACAATTTTTGGTTGTGAAAGGTGAGCTCTTGCAATCATCGTCACCGTCCCATCTTCGATGCAGCCTTTCCAGATCCCCAAAAACATTAACAAAATCATTTTCAATAGATCTAATACCAAACAACCCCAAACATGACTAATTAAGAACATAACAAAACACTCCAAAAGGAGAGACAAAACACACACTCCAAAAGGAGAGACACACAAATACCCTAAAGATTGGGTTTTATTGAAAGAAAATCAACGAAATTGAAAGAAAATATTTAATACAATTTGGACTTTATTTTATTTGAGCTTGAGTCTCAATTTGTAGGGTGGATGACCTAAATACCTTTATTTGGAAGGAAAGGGTTCAAAATATCCATTTCCATATTGAAGGGTCCAAAATACCCAATTCTTATTTGTCTTGTAGCGGTCTGTTGGACTTATGTTATTCTGACATATTAGAGGAACTGGCCTCTGATAAATTAGTCCCATTTCGAGGATATGGTTCTAATTTCATAATTCTTTTCAGATTACGAATTTCATTTTCTATAATATAAGAAAATTTATTATAAAAAGAGGGTTGCTCTTCTTTAATAGCTTCTAAATCCCAGATTAGGTATCTAGTAGCTACTTGATTTCCAGGGGAAACCATGTTTCTAGAGGTCTCTAAGAGATGATCTAGATATTCTCGGTTAGACATGTATATCATGGCATTACCGCTAATATTAACAAACCATGGTTTTTCACTCATGATTATAACAATTAATCATAATTGTATAAATATAAAATTTGCTAAGTAGGGTCGTGAGTTTTACCAGGCTTCTCCAAATGATCTCTACCTGCATGGAATTATTGATCTTTAAAACTTCATTTTCTTCTTTAAATCTTCTGGTTATAATTTCTTGTCTTCAATCCTATGAGCGGCATTTCCCTTACGGCCTCCTGCCTAGCGATACTCCCTGTGCTCTAAAGCGGACTCCAGAATAACTCAAAATATAACCAAGATTTATAAAGAAAAATACTTTTTATTGATTCATAAAATTATACAGATACGGACTCATTATGAGCCTGTTTACACTCACAACCCCTAAGGGTTTTACTCACTCATTATGAGCTCTTTGAATGCTTAATATACAGTGCGTGTGCTCTGCTAGGTTCAAGATGCCCTATATTGAAATGGAACTCATCCTTTTATAGAATAAGGAGTGAGGATCTATACAAAATTCTTTACGTAACTGCATACGTAATTTGTATATAATTGATTCACTAGTGTCTGAAGAGATAAGATTCCTTATCTTCCCTATCTGGTGATGTACTAAAACGATGTCTACTGAAGAAAAATAGATTCGTTCTGTTCTGAAAACGATGTCCACTTAAAGCAGTTTCGTCTTCTTGCATAAAGTAGATTCTTTTATACTTTTCTTCCATCACCCTTTTTCCGGATGCCTTATCATCTGGTGTAGTGGTGGGACTGCAATGTCGGCAATCAAACTGGATGCCAAACTTCTTTATTTCCTTTTGCTTTTTTTTGCAAAAGTGAACTTTATGGGAACCAACAGCATCTTTGTGTAACAGCTGCTTTCTGAAAGCTACGATTTTGTTGTAATCTTCTTCAGTTAGTCCCTTATGTGAGTAAGATGTCATTAAAGAATAACATGTTGCAAGGTTAACCTTTAATTTATCTTCTGGCTTAATGCTGAATAACTTATTGATTAAAACCAATAATTTTTGCTCAACAAGCTCTCTCAAATCTTTCTTTTCCAAGGTAGACTCCATGGCATGACTTGGAGAGTAGATTTTTTCCTTTGCAATACCAACCTGGACATAATGAGTTGGTTGATTTGCTGGACAGTCATATTCTTCTTCATCTTCCCAACAGATAATTGTACTGGTAGTTTTGATGAAGATCTCGACTTCTTGGCCTTTAAGACAATTTGCTTTGTATGCCTTAACTACTTTTCTAAATTCCTTAGGGAATCTAGAGATTACCAACAGTAGGATAAACTTGTGCTAATAATCCATATTGATATGCCTCGTATACCATGTCTGGATCGGCATTTGGATAGAAGTTGAAGTAGTTGACATTCTTCTTGTCTGTGGTGAAGAAATGTTCATCAACGAACTTCTGTTCTGTGGCTGACCTGCTATACAGATAAAGATTATTGAACCTTGAATATGTAATTTCAATGGTATCTTCATTTAGTTGTGTCAACAATGCTTGTTGACTCTTCAGAATTGTTCCTAGCATTATTTTGCTTGAAAATTCCTTCTTTTGAGTAACTGCATCTGCATAAGTTGGTCGCAATGCATCAGCGTGACTTATCAGCTCAAGTGGTGGCTTGGACTGTTGAGTAGTATAAATGTTTGAAGCAACTCTTGCTTCTGCGAAAGATTTATACTTCTTGTGCTTGACATTAGAGAAAACTTTAACAACTTTCTCTGCAATCTCTCATGTGGTGTATATTCCTGCATTAGGACCGTTAAACACAACATAGTAGGATTTAGGGCCTTTATATCTGGAAAGGACTGCTGAAGTTTGACCTTCAATCTTTTTAGGGATTTGAATTCCCTCGTTAGGTCTCAAACTTAAATCTGAGGGTTTAACTAACGTTATGGAGGTCTGTACCTCAGAATTTTTGGCAAATTCACAGCCTTCAACGGATTTGTTGAATTTTTACCTGGAGCCGTTTGCTCAGGATTAGCCTCATCTTGTTTCATTTCTGAAGAAGGTGATGAAATGACCTTTTGTGGTTAAGGAAATTCATTTTTCCCTACATTTTGGCTTTTTAGCAAAACCATAGCTTTCAACGGAGTTGATATGCCTTTACCGGTAGCCGTTTGCTCCGGGCTAGTCTCAGATTCGTTCATTGAAGAAGAAGGTTCAGAGATAACCTTTTGTTGTTCATGAAGAGAATACTTCTTCACAAATTCTATTTTTGCTCGAATTATTGAAAGTCTATTTTCCAATGATTCGTATTCTTTTAGCAAAATCATTTGTTCTGCCAATAATTTTCTATGGAAAATTCCATATCTTTTATCTCAAAGAAAGAGATTTTTATAGAGCAAAGCTCTTTGATCTAAGCAAAAGATCTTTGGTGTAGAGAGGATGTTTGGTGTTTGGTGTGGTTTCCAAATGCTGAATTCCTCTTCTATTTATAGGCCTGAAATACCTTGGATACCTGCAATAGGATGTGACATAAACCTGTAGAGTTTTTTATGTCATACCTTTTTCTTTTGCTGATATTCCCTTGTTAAGAAGTCAGCAAGACAATTCTTAACTCCATCAAGGTGTTCAACCTCGAAGCTGTATTTGGAAAATCATTGCTGCCATCGCACAAGTCTTCCTTGCTTATTATCTCCTTTAATCTTTATTTTAAGGAATTAATTAAAATTCTTATTATCAGTCCTGACAATAAATTCGACAGGGGTTAGATAAATAGAGAATTTTGTAATAACTTTTTTGACCGCCAAGTGTTCTTTCTCGTTAGAATGATATCTTGTTTCTGCGTCTTTAAAGCTTCTTGATGCATATCGGCATATTAACTCTTTGTCATCAGAATTAATAGCTTTGAGAACTCCACCCCAATGTTTATCGGATGCGTCCGTTTCTACAATAAGCTTGTCTCCTGGCTCTAGATGATAAAGCTTAGGGAAACTGACCAACTGCTTCTTAATTTTCTTGATGTAAGAAGTGTTAGATTCTATCCATTTCCATGGAATTTCCTTCTTGAGCTTAGCCTGCAAAGGAGCTCTTATAGCTGCAAGTTTAGGAATATAATCAGTTGCATAAGTTAATATACCTAAAAACCTTTGCAACTGTTTCCTGTCTTCTATTTGATCTGGAAACTTATGAATATGCTCCAGAATGTGATTTTGAGGACAGTGAGTTCCTTGATCAATTTCTAAACCTAAGAAATTAATCTTTGTTTCGAAGAGCTGCGCCTTTTTCTTGGATAAGATTATACCAAGACTCTCGCATTTCTTCAGTACTGCTGCCAAATGTATAAGATGTTCTTTTTCATTGTTAGAAAATATAAGAATATCATCTACATAAATACAATAGAATTTTTCAAAGGATCTAAATGCGTTCTGCATATGTCTTTAAAATATTGATGGAGCCTATTTGAAACCAAATGGTAACACTTTCCACTGATAATGTCCTTGAGAACACGTAAATGCTGTCAATAGCTGTGATTCTTCATCTAACAGTACCTGCCAGAATCCTGATTTACACTCTAATGAACTAAACATTTTCTTTCCTCTTATAAGGGTTAACAAACTATCCTTATTGGGTAAATTATGACCATCACCTATAGTAAGACCGTTCATTCTTTTATAGTTGACAACCATTCTTTTCTTACCTCATCGTCGCTCAGCTTCATTTTCTACTAGGAATGCTGGTGACATGTGGGCTGATTTAGTGGGGATGATTACCTTCATCTCGAGTAATTTTTTAATTTGCACTGCAAATTCTTCAACATCTTGAGGGCTATACTTCATGGGTTTTACCCTGCAAATATCCTTAGGATTGTTGAGCTTTATTGATGCTTTCATCCAATGCTTGGTCTTCTTAGGATCCAATGGATTGTCTGAGCATACCTTATCTAAGAGTTTTTCAATCTTAGATTTCCTGTCAATATCTTGAGATAAATTTGTTAGAGCAAAATTCATTTCTCGATATTTATTTAACATATCCCTCCCCTCTCTAAAAGTTGGATTTTATGCTGGGAAATGTTAACAAGTGTGACGGGTTTTGTTTTTGAATTCTTCTTCTTTGATTCCAAAAACGTAGGAAAGCCTACTCGATTTGCTTCAGTAACTTTCTTGACCCATACTGGTTCACCTTTGAGTGTGAAAATAATCCTTTTATCATCAACCTGTATAAAAGGTTTGTAGGCTAGACAAAAATTATTACCTAAAAGAAAGTCTATACCTGATTCTTGTTGATAAACAGTAGGAATATGAAATATTTCTTCTATTATCATAATATCAAGGTCTTTACATACCTTATCAATAACAATGGTTTTACCATTAACGATTTTTACCTCAATAGGCCTTTCGGCATTCACCCAGTGTTTTGGTGGAATGACGTGTTTACTTGCTATGCATAGGCTTGCACCTGTATCAACATAACAATGTAACTCGATCTTTTTATATCCAGTAAACTGAAGTGTACCTTTTTTATAAATCGATGATGCATTAGTAATGTTTGGCATTACTAATTCTTCATATGAATCTTCAGTCGCTTTCTTCTGCTGATTTATCTTCTGACTCGTCGGACGATGGTCCAGGGTCAATTTCTTGTATGATGAAAAGCTCTTTCTTCTCATCATATTTGTCTTCTACTGGTTCATAACCTATGTAGTAGATTTCTTCTAATACCTTGAGTTTGTCAGGATATTTTTTCATGTTAGGACATTCATTTGCATAATGTCCTTCTTCGTTGCAGACCCAACACCTGCAATTTTTCTTTCCTTTTGGACAGAACTTTTCTTTGTTAGTAGAAAAAGTTTTCTTCTTAACATATTTTCCTAGTTTAAAAGATTTCTTTTTCTTCTTAAACCTGTATTTAGAAGATATTTTCTTTTTAGAATATTTCTTCTTGTAATTGGGATTACAACCGAAATTATAAGATTCTTCTGAAATCTTTTCGCAACATTTCTTGCTGAAAGCTTTTAGTCTCTTTTGAGTCTTGCTGAAATCACAATAACTGATGATTTCATTTTTGATTATTCTTTGAGCAAAAGCCAAACTGTGTTGAGTTAAGACTGTTCTTTCTTGCAAGAACTTAATCATAGCTTTTTCTCCTACCAATGGTATCTTGCGTATGTATTCTTCTACATAGACATGATAACTTGATTGGTCACCTGTGTTGATCATATGCTTTTCATATTCACAAAAGAATTTATCAATTAAGCATATATCACATAGCTGCATTTTACTAAGAGCCATCTTAGCATTTTGTTTGATTTTATCTTTTTTTTCTGTCTTTAGCATGAATATAATCAATTCCTAAAAACATAGTATATATAGCATCTATGATTGTACTAAAGGCTTCTATGGGTTCGTAATTATCGAAATTCCATGTTGCATCTTTAATAAATCGATTTACAACTCCCACTATTTTGTGATCAACTAATAACAAAACTGTTTCAGTGTCATTGTATGCAATAGGATTAGTTTGTATTATCAAACTAATTTCTTTCTCCCAAATATCGATTAAGGTTTTTCTTCCTGATTCGCAATCGATATTTAAAACATTTGAACCAAACAAATTTTGATTCGTTTTAAACTCAGTAGTGGATGGATAGAAATTACCTTTCTTTCTGTCTACTGGCCTCTTTGTTCCTGAAGTAGATGTGAACGGATTTTCATCCAAATACACACCTTCCTCTTGTTTATTCATCCTGAGTGTTTGTTGAACAAACTCTTCATCTGATGAATCTGCGCCTTGAGAATCTGATTCTGGTGAACTAAATTCCTCAATGACATGCAAATAATTAGTAGAATTAAATCCAAATAATGATTGTAATTATAAATTATTTGCTACTTGTTGATTAGCCAGATCGTCGTCTTCTAATTCAAGTAATTCCATTGCCTTAGCAAATTGTTTTTCTTGATGGTCATCTTGAATTTCTGATTCAAGTACTTCCTAAAAGAATTTTTCTATATCTTGCATATAGTTCATATTTTCTTATTAGAAATAGAACCAAATGGCCAAGTCATACTATTCGGATTCTTACCTATTCCGAGTTCTTCATTTCCTACATCATGGTTAGGATAACTGTAACACCCTCACTAGCCAACATTAATATTATAAACTCTTATATTCAATTAAACATTAATATAGGGGAAATCTTAGAAATTTCGGCATGATGTAATCATAAACCGAACTAACCACCTGCTCAAACAATTAAGTAGAACTAAAACAATCCACTTGCATAAGTTAATTTAAACCATAAGAAATAAAACCATGCCAACCCAGACCGCACACAGGTCACTGTATGAAACAACTACCAATAGCTATTACAACCCAGAACTGAATCAAATAATATACAACCCATCAAATATAATAGCCTGACTACTAGTACGGATGTAATGTGAAACAGGAATATGTGTACTACCCATCCAACCACCTCGACCCTCTGACTGCCTCGGTGACTACCCCAACCAGACGGGCCACTTCTTCTAGACATCTTCTGGCTTAGCTGAGGAAACAGAATTAGCAAGCAAATGAGCCAAAATGCTCAGCAAGTATATATATATGTAAATAAAACGTCAACAACTGAAATATCTGCAAGATTGTCAAGAATTAACAATCAACATTATATAAGCTCAACTGAAGATTCATCTTTTGTCCGAGTCATAAAATAGAAGAGGATTGGACTATCATGCATTTTATAAATAAAAACAATTATAAGGGTAGGCTGCTGATCAGTCACGCACTAACCCCGGACAAACGCACACAGCAATGTCCTTAATGGATCCACGGCACACATTGGCCTTAATAATTTCTGACCACGAATCTGGTCCGACCCTTACGGTCCACATTTTAAAAAAACTAACAGTCCAATCCTAACTAAACATCAGGTGTCGGAACAATCGACCACCTCAACTGCCAAACACTCCGGACACTTTCGTTCCAGGTCAACATCTCAATTCTCACCAAGTAGAATAAGGTCAAGTAATCTTTGAATTAAATATCGACAAGTTCGATATGGCAAACAGGGGTATTGATTTAAGTCAAGCTACTAAAAGGATCAACGAAAACGATATAATCAACTTGGGGTATAACAATTGAATATTCAAAATTTATGGAAATTATCAGAGCAATTATATCAAGGATAAATCAAATGCATAAGAATCAAGTTATGATAATCATATTTCGCTGGAAATATAAGTGAAGTGGTTTACTTGAAAGAGAGGTGGAATAATATACTTGCAAGGAATATGGATGTAAATTAATTCACTAAAAGCATCAACAACTCAGTAGAATCAATTTGGGGTATAACAATTAAGTATCCGAAATTTCAGGGAATTAACGGAACAAGTATAGCAAGAGTAATTTGAATAAGCATATGAATCAGGTTTTTATAATCATAACTCATTTAAAAGATAATTGAAGCAATTTACTTGCCTTAACTAGAAAATCACAGAATCCGAAGTGTCTTTACGTCCTCAGCTTTAGCCTTCCCTTTATCCACGGAATCTACACACAATATAACACTATTTTAGAATCCTGTTTAATACTCGCTAATCAATATAAACATTCCACTAATCTACCCCTGCGAGTAGTCCCCTAATTTATATTTATTTACTTATATAATAGCAATATATATATAAGCCACGTATAGTAGCATTTAATCATAATGGCACATTAACACATAATACATAGATTTTTAAAAAAATGCGAAGCCCGACTCACAACTCGTATAAATTGTATAATTATACATACTCATTCCAAGAAATGATTTTTAATATATATTTTAGGAAAATTTTGACGGCATCCCCTTTATACGGGGGACTGCCAGTCGGGATACAGCCGACACAACCAACACAATCATCAATTACCAATTAAATCCATATTTCAACTAACGTTCCCAATTCATTATAATCTCAATCCAATACAGTTTAAATAATTAATACTAAGTCGATAATAATTACGATTTATTACGTAAATATTAAATTTAAAAACTTGGCTCAGAAAATCATCATCATCGCCAATTACCATCGACTCAATTTATTTTTAATATCATTGTCGATGGGGCAAAGTCCCCGAGGTACCCGTTTCCGGGTTTCCAATCGCGAAACTCTACACAAAAATAAACAATCAATTGCAATACATTTGTAACTTCACGAATCAGTCAAACAGGGAAATATTTTAATATCAAAAATTAAAATACAATATTCCCAATATCCGAATTATAATCGCAGCAAGCATCTCCCAATTAACACAGAAACTCGCATATACATCTGCATAATAAGCAACGAAAATTGATATAGTCAAATAAGGAGGACAACATTTGATTCCTTGAATCACATAACACAACACACGTATACTGCAGGTATACATACGCAGCTGCTCATCGCAGCTAACCAACAATCGGAACTGACCAAGCTGGGGAGGGAAAATTGAGAACACAACACACGATTCTGTAGTCACCCACACACACAGCACAGCACACCTCCTCACTAACATACGCACACAACACACACTAACTCGACACACACACCCATACACCAGTACACACATCCATACCCACTCGGTTCAATACTCCACACCAGTCTGTAGGCAACAAAAGAGATAGTGACTTAATTTATAGCTTGAATCTTCAAGAAAGACATGAACTGAGCTCACATGACTGAAATAAGGAAGAATGGCGAGAGTCTCACAAATTCGGCACACACAGTCGCCCCATTCACACGCATATAAACATATATTTATACAAATATAAAGGTGAGAGGAATTTAGGAGAGATGGGAAGGGAGAGAGATGGGAGAGAGTAATCAATGAGTTCGGGGATGGAGATCAATCGAGAATTCTCTAGAGCCGGTTGAACACTAATTTTGGGGATAACTCAATTTAGGGATTTGAGTTCTTTAAAAGGGGAAAAGAATCTTTTAAAAAAAAAATGATTATTACAATTTGAATTAAACACTAATTAAATTCCCAAAATTCGAATTAATAGGAAAATGGTTGAAATTTTAAAATTTAAAATTCTAAAATGAAGAACACAAAATTACAATCGCCCACATATTTTTAAAATATTTTTAGGATCAAAAACGAATAAAATATGGATTTTACAAGATTAAATCCATAGAATGGAAAAATAATTCATAAAATCATTTTAAAATTCCCAAAACCAAAAATAATTCATCCAATATTTTTAAAAGTCATGTAAACTAATAAAATCAATATTGAAAAAGATTTCAGGATTTCTGCTAATCCCGAGAATTTTATAAAATTCACAGAAGGTAAATATAACGAAATTAAATAGGAAATAATTTCCAAAAATATAATTAAAATAGTCGGGCTTACATAACACATATAAAATATCTATCTGACCTCCAAATATTATTCCCCAGATACATCACCTCCACAACAATTATATACGCCACATAATTCACACTGAATATAAAATAAATAGCTTCAGTAATTAAAAATATTCTGAAATTTCTAAGGCGTTATAACCTCCCCCCTTAAAAGGATTCTGTCCCCAGAATCTTATCTAAGAGAATAATTGAGGATAATTCTCCAACATATCGCTTTCCAACTCCCAAGTTGATTCTTCCACCTTGGGGTTTCTCCACAAAACTCTTACTATAGGAATTGTTTTATTCCTCAAAACCTTTTCTTTTCGATCTAGTATTTTGATAGGCTGCTCCACATAAGATAAATCTGGCTGAATCTCTATCGGCTCATATTCAATGACATGTTTAGAATCCAGATGGTACTTCTTAAGCATGGATACATGGAACACGTTATGGATATGCTGCATATGAGGCGGTAAAGCTAACTCGTAAGCGACTTTCCCGACTTTCTTCAATACCTCGAAAGGCCCAACAAATCTTGGACTTAATTTTCCTTTCTTGCCAAATCTTACTAACCCTTTCCACGGAGATACTTTCAACAGTACTTGCTCTCCTTCTTCGAATTCCATATTCTTTCTGGCCATATCAGCGTACTTCTTCTGTCGGTTCTGAGCTGTCACTAACCGTTTCTGAATAAGTTGGACTACCTCCTTGGTTTGCTGCACTAACTCAGGTCCGAGTATCTTTCGCTCGCCAACTTCTTCCCAGTATACTGGAGATCGACACTTTCGTCCATATAATGCTTCATACGGTGGCATACCGATACTAGCATGAAAGCTATTATTGTATGAAAATTCCACTAACGGCAAGTGTTCATCCCAACTTCCTGCAAAATCCAATGCACAAACTCGGAGCATGTCTTCAATTGTTTGAATCGTTCTTTCACTCTGACCGTCAGTCTGAGGATGGTAAGCAGTACTCATTTTTAATTCGGTGCCCAAACATTCTTGAAAACTTCTCCAGAATCTCGAATTAAATCTTGGATCTCGATCTGAGACTATTGATACGGGAACTCCATGTCGCACCACAATTTCTTTTATGTATAGATGAACTAATTTGTCTAATGAAAACCTCTCATTTATTGGGAGAAAGTGTGCAGATTTCGTTAAGCGATCAACAATTACCCAAATAGCATCATGATTAGCTCTCGTCCTTGGCAATCCAACCACAAAGTCCATGGCAATATGTTCCCATTTCCACTCGGGAATCTCTAATGGTTGTAGCATCCCACTTGGCCTCTGATGTTCTGCTTTTACTTTCTGACAGGTCAAACACTTACTTACCCATTCAGCAATATCTCTCTTCATATCCGGCCACCAGAAATTTCTTTTCAAGTCTCGATACATTTTCGTACTTCCTGGATGAATCGAATATTTCGAGCTGTGGGCTTCCTGTAGGATCTCATTCTTCAACTCTGTCACATTGGGTACCCAAATACGTGAAGAAAATCTTAATATCCCCTTGTCATCTACCTGTGTGCATATTTCCTCACCGGTTAACTTGTTCACATCTCCGCTCATGACTTCCTCCTGGCATCTGCGAATCCTTTCTAACAATTCTGGCTGAAACGTCATAGTGTACACCGTATCTGTACTACTTGCAGGCATACACACCTCTATCTCCAATCTTTCAAATTCTTTGTATAATTCCTCCGGCATTGTCAACATACTGATTTTCTCCTTCCTACTTAAAGCGTCCGCCACCACGTTCGCCTTCCCAGGATGATAGTTGATGGTACAATCATAATCCTTGAGTAATTCTAACCATCTTCTCTGTCTCATATTTAACTCCTTCTGGGTGAAAATATATTTTAAACTCTTGTGGTCCGTGTAAATTTCACACTTTTCCCCATACAGATAATGTCTCCAAATCTTCAAGGCGAAAACAATCGCGGCTAATTCTAAGTCATGAGTAGGATATTTCTGTTCGTGAGGTTTCAATTGTCTAGAAGCGTAAGCAATTACCTTTCCGTGCTGCATTAGTACACATCCCAAACCTTTGTGAGATGCATCACTGTAGATCACAAAATTTCCTTTTTCATCTGGAAGTGTCAATACAGGTGCAGTCACCAATCTCTTCTTCAATTCCTGGAAACTTTCTTCACACTTCTCATTCCACACAAACTTTTCATTCTTCCTCGTCAATTTTGTTAGTGGGGTAGCTATCTTCGCAAAGTCTTGAACAAATCTTCGATAATATCCCGCCAATCCTAAGAAACTTCGAACTTCTGTGGGTGTTTTAGGTCTGTCCCAATTCATCACGGCTTCAATTTTAGCAGGATCCACCTTAATCCCTTCACTGCTGATGACATGCCCTAAAAACTGCACTTCTTTCAACCAAAACTCACATTTAGAGAATTTCGCATACAATTTCTCTTTCCTCAACGTTTCTAAGGCTATTCTCAAATGCCCTGCATGCTCTTCTTCGGTCTTCGAGTATATCAGAATATCATCTATAAACACAATCACAAACTTATCCAAATACTTCTTGAAGACTCTATTCATTAGGTCCATGAATGCTGCTGGTGCATTAGTTAGCCCAAAGGCCATTACTAAGAACTCGTAGTGCCCATACCTAGTCCGAAACGCTGTTTTTGGAACGTCTTCCGGTCTAATCTTTAATTGAAAATATCCTGACCGCAAATCAATCTTCGAGAAACAAGTTGCTCCTTTTAACTGATCAAATAAATCGTCAATTCTTGGCAAAGGGTATTTATTCTTAATGGTCAACTTATTTAATTCCCGATAATCGATACACAGTCTCATACTTCCATCCTTCTTCTTTACAAATAATACCGGAGCTCCCCACGGCGATACACTAGGCCTAATAATACCTTTCTCCAGAAGATCTTGCAATTGGACTGCCAATTCCTTCATCTCTACAGGTGCCATTCGATAGGGAGCCTTTGACACGGGTTCAGTTCCTGGGGCTAAGTCGATGGTAAATTCTATTTCTCTATCCGGAGGTAATCCGGGAAGTTCATCCGGAAAAACATCAAGAAATTCATTCACCACTGGAATTTCCTCTATCTTAGGCACCTCTTGACTAGTGTCCATGACATAAGCCATATAGCCCTCGCATCCTTGCCTCAACAGCCTCTTTGTTTGAATGATCGATAAAAATCTCCTATTTTGCCTCTGACCCCTAAAGGTAACCTCTACATTATCAGAGGGTTTAAGGATCACCTTTTTATTCTTACAATCAATTTGGGCATTATTCTCTGTTAACCAATCCATTCCTAAGATAACATCAAATTCACCTAACTGAAAGGGTATCAAATTAGCGTAAAAACAATGCCCTGAAATATCAATCTTGCAACGAGGACACACTTGAGTAACCGGAATTCGTTCTGAATTAGCTATTTCTATAACTATAGCCTCACGTAACATGCATACCTCACAATTTAACTTTTGAACAAATTCTTTGGATATAAAGGATTTCGTAGCCCCGGAATCAATTAACACTTTAGCTTGAACAGAATTTACAGGGAGCGTACCTGCTACCACATCCGAATTCTTAATAGCTTCGTTCAGAGTCATGTTGAAAGTCCTTGCCACGGGTCTGACACTTGCTGTTGGGGGTGCTTCAATTGCTTGCAGTATTGGATTAGCCAGAACTGGAGGTTTCACTACAGGTACTTTACAGTCCTTCATTATATGCCCTGGCTTCCCACAACGGTGACACACAATTCCTGCCTTGCATTCCCGAGCATAATGACCTTTTTGATTACATTTGAAACACGTCACCTCCAACTTTGTACACACCCCCGGATGCCTCTTCCCACAAGTTTTGCACTCTGCCAAGGGTGGCCTAACTAATTTCTGTTGACTCACATCTTGAATTCTATTTCCTTGGCCCCCATTCCCTGATCCCGGCTTCTTAGGGTTCCCATACTTTCCTGACTGGAATCCTGGCTTTTTATTTGGCACATTCTGAGAGCTGCCTTGCTCTTGTCGTTCCCCCATTGACCCAGCCTTTCTCTTCTTTCCTTCTTTTTCCTTGAAGTATAATTCGCTTTCTCCTTCAGCTATCATGGCCTTCTGCACCACTGCCGCATAAGTCTCCAACTCCAAAACTGCTAGTTTAGTACGAATCCATGGTTTCAATCCTTGTTGAAACCTCTTAGCCTTCTTCCTTTCCGTGTCCACATAGGCCGGAGCAAACCTAGCTAGTTCCGTAAACTTGGTTTCATATTCTGTCACCGACATTTTCCCCTGTTTCAACTCCAAAAACTTCATCTCCATCTGGTCTTTCATATAGTCGGGGAAATACTTTTCCAAAAATAGCTCTGTAAACCTTTCCCAAGGAATCACCTCAGTAGCTTCCAACATCTTCACCGACTCCCACCAGTAAGTAGCTTCATTCTTCAAGAAATAACTTACATATTCGGTTTGTTTGTCTGCTGGGACCCCCACCAGTGCAATGGCTTTTTCCATCTCTTTTAACCAAGACCTCGCCTCCACCGGGTCCGTTGTTCCTTTAAACTCAGGAGGTTTAACTGCCTGGAAAGACTTAAAAGTAACCACCGGAGGAACAGGTGGCTGCTGCTGCTGCTACTGCTGCTGTTGCTGTTGTTGCTGTTGTTGCTGTTGAGCCAACAACTGCTGCTGTAATTGCTGCTGTTGCTGTGCCAGAGTAGCAGTCTGCTGAACAAGAGTTTGTAATATTTGTGCTAAGGCAGGATCTATCTGACCAACAGGAGGTGGATTAGCTTGTTCCCCCTGATCGGGGGTGCGGGTATTTTGTTTCTTCTTTTTGGGAGGCATATTTCTGAAATCAATGAGCAATTATATTAGATTCAGGTTCAGAAAATAATATCTCAAAATGATCCAACTTAAACAAACAATGCATATATTACTGAAAGGTAATTCGAGGTCTCCAACCAATATTCCGGTCAACAATTGATTCACAGGGTGCAATAGGATATCAATCCAAGGTTACACAAGGTATTCACAAACGTTCAATAGGTGCAATAAAGAAACAATAGTCATAATGCTAAGGTCAAACACAGTATCGAAAGTAAAAACTATGCTAGAAGGAAATGATGCTGAAGGTAAATATGGAACGAGCAGTAAATAAGATGCTTAAGTAAATGACAGTATAAGGAAATTTAACACAGTTCTGCGAAAGTGATAATGACATATATAGATAGATCTGATACAAGCGTAAGAACAACGCTTCGATAAGGGTACAACATAATACTAAAAGAGAAGACTGCTAACATCTAGTCACAGTACAACAGATATATACAACAAAACTGGTCGCACTGCAAATCCTGACGTACTACTACTACTACCATAACAGGCCTCTAAATACCACATCATCATACTACCCTAATCATCACTGGTCATCATCGTCATCCGACTCTCCCCGCCAAGCTGATCCCAGAATGCTCTCCAGCTCTGCCGTCACCAGACCTAGAGTCACCTGCTGTGTCACAAATGCCGGCTCATCTCGGGATCTAATCCGTCCCCGCCTAATGACAACACGTCTAAGAGCTCGTACTCGCCTCCGGACATCCTCCAGCTCAGCTACCGCTCTATCTCTATCTCTAGCCCGATCCTCCTCCCCAGCCCTCATAGCCCTCAACTCTGCCATCTGCCCTAAGAGATAGTCCCTCTCTCGGGCCACTCGCTCGTACACATGATATGGAACAGGCTGAGGAGTATACTGATATGCTGGCCCATTCACCGAGCCCTGCGATCCTATGAACGGCTGCATAACCCCTGGGGAAACCTGGTGCGGTACAGAAGCCCCTCCTTCCGGATCCTCGTCCGGGTCTGAATCGGAACCAGAAGCAGGTGCCTGAAGTATACATACATATATATATATATATATAATTAGACTTCCTATCTCTCACGAAACAATCCTAACCTTTCTCATAACTCTACCCTGACTCCCCACCTAATTGTTTCAGTGACTGTGACCTGTGGCTCTGATACCAACTTGTAACACCCTCACTAGCCAACATTAATATTATAAACTCTTATATTCAATTAAACATTAATATAGGGGAAATCTTAGAAATTTCGGCATGATGTAATCATAAACCGAACTAACCACCTGCTCAAACAATTAAGTAGAACTAAAACAATCCACTTGCATAAGTTAATTTAAACCATAAGAAATAAAACCATGCCAACCCAGACCGCACACAGGTCACTGTATGAAACAACTACCAATAGCTATTACAACCCAGAACTGAATCAAATAATATACAACCCATCAAATATAATAGCCTGACTACTAGTACGGATGTAATGTGAAACAGGAATATGTGTACTACCCATCCAACCACCTCGACCCTCTGACTGCCTCGGTGACTACCCCAACCAGACGGGCCACTTCTTCTAGACATCTTCTGGCTTAGCTGAGGAAACAGAATTAGCAAGCAAATGAGCCAAAATGCTCAGCAAGTATATATATATGTAAATAAAACGTCAACAACTGAAATATCTGCAAGATTGTCAAGAATTAACAATCAACATTATATAAGCTCAACTGAAGATTCATCTTTTGTCCGAGTCATAAAATAGAAGAGGATTGGACTATCATGCATTTTATAAATAAAAACAATTATAAGGTTAGGCTGCTGATCAGTCACGCACTAACCCCGGACAAACGCACACAGCAATGTCCTTAATGGATCCACGGCACACATTGGCCTTAATAATTTCTGACCACGAATCTGGTCCGACCCTTACGGTCCACATTTTAAAAAAACTAACAGTCCAATCCTAACTAAACATCAGGTGTCGGAACAATCGACCACCTCAACTGCCAAACACTCCGGACACTTTCGTTCCAGGTCAACATCTCAATTCTCACCAAGTAGAATAAGGTCAAGTAATCTTTGAATTAAATATCGACAAGTTCGATATGGCAAACAGGGGTATTGATTTAAGTCAAGCTACTAAAAGGATCAACGAAAACGATATAATCAACTTGGGGTATAACAATTGAATATTCAAAATTTATGGAAATTATCAGAGCAATTATATCAAGGATAAATCAAATGCATAAGAATCAAGTTATGATAATCATATTTCGCTGGAAATATAAGTGAAGTGGTTTACTTGAAAGAGAGGTGGAATAATATACTTGCAAGGAATATGGATGTAAATTAATTCACTAAAAGCATCAACAACTCAGTAGAATCAATTTGGGGTATAACAATTAAGTATCCGAAATTTCAGGGAATTAACGGAACAAGTATAGCAAGAGTAATTTGAATAAGCATATGAATCAGGTTTTTATAATCATAACTCATTTAAAAGATAATTGAAGCAATTTACTTGCCTTAACTAGAAAATCACAGAATCCGAAGTGTCTTTACGTCCTCAGCTTTAGCCTTCCCTTTATCCACGGAATCTACACACAATATAACACTATTTTAGAATCCTGTTTAATACTCGCTAATCAATATAAACATTCCACTAATCTACCCCTGCGAGTAGTCCCCTAATTTATATTTATTTACTTATATAATAGCAATATATATATAAGCCACGTATAGTAGCATTTAATCATAATGGCACATTAACACATAATACATAGATTTTTAAAAAAATGCGAAGCCCGACTCACAACTCGTATAAATTGTATAATTATACATACTCATTCCAAGAAATGATTTTTAATATATATTTTAGGAAAATTTTGACGGCATCCCCTTTATACGGGGGACTGCCAGTCGGGATACAGCCGACACAACCAACACAATCATCAATTACCAATTAAATCCATATTTCAACTAACGTTCCCAATTCATTATAATCTCAATCCAATACAGTTTAAATAATTAATACTAAGTCGATAATAATTACGATTTATTATGTAAATATTAAATTTAAAAACTTGGCTCAGAAAATCATCATCATCACCAATTACCATCGACTCAATTTATTTTTAATATCATTGTCGATGGGGCAAAGTCCCCGAGGTACCCGTTTCCGGGTTTCCAATCGCGAAACTCTACACAAAAATAAACAATCAATTGCAATACATTTGTAACTTCACGAATCAGTCAAACAGGGAAATATTTTAATATCAAAAATTAAAATACAATATTCCCAATATCCGAATTATAATCGCAGCAAGCATCTCCCAATTAACACAGAAACTCGCATATACATCTGCATAATAAGCAACGAAAATTGATATAGTCAAATAAGGAGGACAACATTTGATTCCTTGAATCACATAACACAACACACGTATACTGCAGGTATACATACGCAGCTGCTCATCGCAGCTAACCAACAATCGGAACTGACCAAGCTGGGGAGGGAAAATTGAGAACACAACACACGATTCTGTAGTCACCCACACACACAGCACAGCACACCTCCTCACTAACATACGCACACAACACACACTAACTCGACACACACACCCATACACCAGTACACACATCCATACCCACTCGGTTCAATACTCCACACCAGTCTGTAGGCAACAAAAGAGATAGTGACTTAATTTATAGCTTGAATCTTCAAGAAAGACATGAACTGAGCTCACATGACTGAAATAAGGAAGAATGGCGAGAGTCTCACAAATTCGGCACACACAGTCGCCCCATTCACACGCATATAAACATATATTTATACAAATATAAAGGTGAGAGGAATTTAGGAGAGATGGGAAGGGAGAGAGATGGGAGAGAGTAATCAATGAGTTCGGGGATGGAGATCAATCGAGAATTCTCTAGAGCCGGTTGAACACTAATTTTGGGGATAACTCAATTTAGGGATTTGAGTTCTTTAAAAGGGGAAAAGAATCTTTTAAAAAAAAATGATTATTACAATTTGAATTAAACACTAATTAAATTCCCAAAATTCGAATTAATAGGAAAATGGTTGAAATTTTAAAATTTAAAATTCTAAAATGAAGAACACAAAATTACAATCGCCCACATATTTTTAAAATATTTTTAGGATAAAAAACGAATAAAATATGGATTTTACAAGATTAAATCCATAGAATGGAAAAATAATTCATAAAATCATTTTAAAATTCCCAAAACCAAAAATAATTCATCCAATATTTTTAAAAGTCATGTAAACTAATAAAATCAATATTGAAAAAGATTTCAGGATTTCTGCTAATCCCGAGAATTTTATAAAATTCACAGAAGGTAAATATAACGAAATTAAATAGGAAATAATTTCCAAAAATATAATTAAAATAGTCGGGCTTACATAACACATATAAAATATCTATCTGACCTCCAAATATTATTCCCCAGATACATCACCTCCACAACAATTATATACGCCACATAATTCACACTGAATATAAAATAAATAGCTTCAGTAATTAAAAATATTCTGAAATTTCTAAGGCGTTATAATAACTGTATCGATAACGGCTTTTACCTTTATCTTTGTTACCTTGTCTTGGTGTGAGAGCAAGTTGTTTTTCTTTGGGAGCCTCTGGTTGTTTACCAATTGCTTTAAAAGTTTTATTTTTTTGATAATCCTGAATTGTTGTTTTCAACTCCATGATTATCTTTGCTGCAGCAGCTTCAATATTGCTTTTGACATCGTTGTCTGCATTTTTCTTAAGCAAAACTAAAATCTCTGTTAGCTGGGGCTTAAGGTTATTATTGAAGTCCTCTATTAACTCTTTAAGGCTCATTTTTAAATGATACTAGCAAATTTATCTGATAGATCATTTATTCTCTGAGACATGCTTCTAAGGAGAATATCATTTCCTTCTGCTAAGGGTTCTCTAATAGCTAGATCTCCTTTAGCTCTAAAACTTCTTCTAGGCTTTTCCTGTAAAGAAGGTTTATTCCTAGCAATATCAATTGCCCAAGTATGGTCTGTAGGAGTCAATTCTGCAAATTGTTTATCTTCTACTGAGCCTACTTCAGAGAATACGTCGTCTAATTCGATATATTCTTTTTTCTTATAGTCAATATTGTGATGACTATTGGTTAAAGTATAAACAACTAAATAAGTAATGCTAAATACTTTATCACCTTTTTGCATCAAATCTTTTCTTTCAAAATCATGAATAAAAGATAAAATTTGATCAAATCTTTCAGTATACAAAATAACTGTGTATTTGGGATATACTGCAAACATGAATTTTTGGTATGCTAAATTACCTCTAGCAGCACCTAAAATACTGTCATTTCTTGGTATAATTTGATTATCCAGCAAAGCCATTTTTATTGGAGAATCTATACCTTCAGGGAATTCAGATTTTATCAAAATCTTAACAGCTCCTAAATGAACCATAGAGATTGTTGATCTAGTCTTTGAATCCATTTTCTGTAATTGTCTATTAATCTCTTCTTTAGTGATAAAAGGCAAATACACTTTTCCTGTAGCATCTTTTATATCGACATGCATTTCTTTTATAGATACGTAATAAAAGATATTGTTTTTTCTTTTTAATTGATCCAACCAAGGAACATTAAAAATAGTTTCTTTCTTTAAATCAAGCTTTGTGCTGCTAATTTTAGAAATTAAATCGTGTTTTATTAGAAAACTAGCCTGAAAGCCTTTTTCTGATTCTGAAAACTCGATTTCTAGATTATCAGAAGTTTCCTCTTCAGGAATCTGATTTTTCTCTTTTTAAAGATTCATTTTAAAAGATTATTAACTAGGCTCTGATACCAAATATTTTCTAGGGAATAAAGCAAGAAGCTATT
Source organism: Saposhnikovia divaricata (assembly GCA_036435485.1). Taxonomy (NCBI): domain Eukaryota; kingdom Viridiplantae; phylum Streptophyta; class Magnoliopsida; order Apiales; family Apiaceae; genus Saposhnikovia; species Saposhnikovia divaricata. The sequence continues at coordinate 92,252,539 of CM071596.1, forward strand.
AAAAGCTAAATAGCAAGTAAAGGCTACGGGGACCATCCAGCTTTGTCTTTTTCAAAAAGAAAAAGTGATGTACATGGTGCTTTTGTCTGGCAAAAACTATATGCATGAGCTATATGCGTAATTAATGGATAAAAAGGGCAGTTTCTATTACACATAGGTAATATGGGCAGCTTCCTTTCTATGATGGGTATTTTTATCATTATCTCCAATTTGTATTGATATGTCATTTTTATTATTACTCTAAATTATTTTTAGTGTTATCAATACTATAATATTAAAATCGAAACATTGAAAATTTGTTGGTTTGGTTTCGGTATGTTTATCCTAATTATTAAAATAAATAATAACATAATATAGTTAATGGTAATCAGACGAGTACTTTTTTCACATTTACTTTTAATTGAAGATATTACGTTTTATAAAACCTAAAAATATCAATCGCAGCATATCTTTCAATTATTAATATTTCCTTTCTATTTAAAATACTTTACATTTTGATTTAAATTTAATCTTATAATCATTAATATATACCCGAAAATATCACACCATATTTTCCAATCATTAATAAAATATATCAAAAATTTGCATACATTATATATAATAAAGAAATCTATATCTATCTATACTATTATATAATAGCCGAAACATTAAAAATTTTGGTACCTATTTTCTGGTACTTTGTGAATTTACTTATTTACCCTTTTTGATATCCGTTGTTTGGTACATCATGAATTTACTTATTTACCTTTCATTATAAAGAAAAATATATATGATACTTATGCTATTAAAACACCTAAAATAAATAATAACATAATATAATTAATGGTAATTTGTCAATTGCTTTTTTCACATTTACTTTTAGTTGAAGATATTACCTTTTATAAACACCTAAAAACATCAATCGTATCATATCTTCCATTCATTAATATTTACTTTCAAATTAAAACACGTTACCTTTTTGATTTAAAACTAATTTTATAATCATTAATGTAACACCCCTAGATCCGGGGTCAAGGATCCAGGTCATCACGGTCCAATTTCCATTTATTCGTAATATCTCTTTGATCTTTTTAATTATTTTTAATACCATTTAATACTCTCACAAATGACCCCACACAAATATCATCACACACACCAGTCATATGCTCAGAGAACAACATCCATAAATGATAGCAGTTAAAGATAAACTATTGTTACAATCCCAGAATACCATCTATTATACCCATATATAAGTATATACTACCTTGAGAACAGGTGTCGATACTCTCTCATAAGGTAGACTTCCCCTTTACCCTCTTCCGGGTTGTACTGCGACGTTTCGGCACCTGATCTAGCTGTTATATAAATAAATAGAAAGAGTGAGCTATAATAGCTCAGCAAGATAGATTTTGTAAACCAGAAATCAAAGTTAAAGCATATATATATATATATATATATATATATATATATATATATTTATAAACGTAAAGTCCACTATAAGAATTAAGAAAATAATTAATCAATAATTATTCAATACACCATCCATTTTTCCTTTATAAGAAAAATATATAAAACAATATAATATCAGTTTCTCTTCTAATATAATATAATTTCAGTACATCATCTCAGTATAATATCTCAAGGTAATATAACATTTGAGTAAAAACTTTCAATATAATCCTTCCATTTCCTTTTATACAACAATTATAAAAAAAAATTATAAATCAATTCTTTCTTTAAATACTTTGGGGATATCTGCTAGCGCCAGATACGTAGGACGATGATCAGTCACCTGACCGTACATGCTCTCTGTTTTCTACTAGTAGAAGGGATGATCCCACCTGGTAATCAACCCTGGAGGAAGGCTACCTGCTACATCCTCCTTCGGCAACTCTTGGGCCGTAATAAATATTGAGTGCTGGACTGTGACGCACACAGCCTCTTACGCTTATTGTTGAAATCCCATATTGGGTGCCGGAATGTGCCACTCCCACACAGCCTCTTACGCTTTCTGTTGCAATCCCCCTTTTTGTCAAATCATTATTCCATTTATAAAACACCATTCCACATTTTCCATTTTTTCCGTTTCCATTTCCATTCACATTTCCATTCACATATATCATTTCCATTTCCATTTATCATCACCTTTAAAAATATATATGTCATAATACTTTGATTATAACTCAGACATCTCCTCTGTATTCAATGAAATCAAATACGCTTTTATATATATATAAAATATTTCGTCTATTTTAAAAGTATTAAATAGTAATCAAATAATATTTATTAATTCACAATTATTTAAAAAGAATATTTTTAACATAATATTATAAACATATAACTCTAGATAACAACTGATACCATTCTTTCATATCCCTTTAAAACATAAAGTATATTCGCTCTATCCATATTCGTATCCATATTCAAAAATCTCAGTAAAGAGGGAATATATCCCTAATCATCTCATCATATAAGATTCATATATTATCCACCAAAACCATTTCCTTTGAACATAAACAGTTTATCAAAATAAGGATAAAAGAAATCTTGCTCCCTTTAATCCATATCCATACTCATATTCATATACATCTCCCTTTAATTTCCAAAATCAGGAAAACAAATCCTTAACAATATAATAATAATAGAATCACATATATATATATTCCATGAAATCATTTTTCTTTGAAGGTAAATAATTTTCCAAAGTAAAGATAGGAGAAATCTTGCCTGGATCTCTAAAGCGAGTAGGTATGATCTTGTGTTCGTCTCCCGTCTCTATGGAAACGAAAGGATCACCGTTAGTATATATCCTACTTAATCACCTAATCTCTATACAATAACACCCTTGACACATATTATATATTTAACATAGTTTTTATGCACCACAAGTTTACATGAACTTAACCATTTTTAAACTCAATCAAAGTTTTAGTGTATTCCACTATTTCCCTTAATAACCACTCCCGACTAAAAATTCTCAGAAAATATCAATTCCGAATTTTAATGCAAGGTCAACTGGTAATGGTCCTCTGACCACCCTACTACAATATCCCAAAATTTTATAACGTTTAAAAATGTTTAAATATGGTAATTATAGCCTCAAATTTGATACAATTACGTTTTCTCGGTTTTCGAACGTCTTTCACTAAAACTGACTTTTCTCCTAAACCGTTCATCAGATTTTAACGTACTTTATATCAAAAAGATCTATGAACTAAGACCTATCTTATTCTGACCAGTTGGGATACCCTACTGACCTCGACAGATTCGGGTTGCCCTGTTTTTAACAAATAATCACTGTTTTAACGAAAATCGGGCATTATAACGGCTATATTTTCATACTTTCCAAGATATTACTCCTCCAAATCCATCATCCACCTTATACACCATCACCTACACCATGTGGTCATCTTACCAACCATGGTTACAAGCACAACCCACTTCCATATTCAACTTAAACCACTTACAAACACATATATCATCATGAATAATCACTTATCATAACCTTAATCACTAAACTTTCTATAATCCATCATATATTCAAAGTAATACTAAAGGGTCTTGAGATTTATACCTTCTTGAAGAGTGAATAACCCCTAGTAAGCCTTGAATGGTCCTTAAGTAGCCTTAGTACACTTGAATCAATCAAAAGAAATCAAGAACACAAAGTTAGTTCTTGAAAATCACCATTCATCATCATTTTTGATCCATCTTTTGACATAGCTATACTCAATATTTGAAGCTAAGATTTTGATCATACCTTGGGGTCTTGATTACCTTTGTTTTAAGCTATAGAACACAAGAATCCAACCATGGGAGCTAGGGTTTTGAGCCCCATCTTGCTACTGGACAGAACCTGGACAGGTTTGGTTCTCCCACTTTGAGCATGGATTTGACTAGGCTATACTACTTGGATTGTCATGAAATTTTGTACGAACCTTACACATGGAGTGGAGAAGCTATGGTTAAAATTCGGTGATTTTAGAAGCTCTAGATCTTGAGATATGAATTTTTCTTTCCTCCTTGCTCTTGCTGGGCAGTTTGTATGTCTATGGGTTTAGCTTGATTTTTACTTGCTTATACATGTATCTATCCCTTTATTCACTCTTATCCTCTTTTAATGTGGTGTTGATCATCTATTTGTCCAAGTGTTGGTGATCCTTTGGTCCACTTGCCAAGCTTAAAACATGTTACTCCATTTCTTGCTATTTACTTGCTTGTCCTTGCCTTATCTTGAAATGTTCCACCAATGCCCTTCCTCTTTCTCTTATTCACTCACATGGTTTCCTTCCTTAATACTCTAAGATCAGCTCCTTATAGTGTTGGGCCGAAATTTGGGCTTTCCCCCATGTTTTGGGCCTTTTGTTTGGGCTCCGTTCAAAGTTTTCTCGTCGTTTGATCCATCGAATGATTTCTGCGATTGTCTCAGTGGTTTCTCCTTTGTAAATTCCTTGGATATATAATATCCTCTCCCACATAATATATTAGTGTGTTAGGGTGATTCTAATCCTCAAGTAGATATTAGATCCAATATCCTTGGTATATTCTCTTTTTCTCAAAAGTTGCTCTCCCGGTTGTCTCTCAGGTTCCCAAGCATTCTCAAACTCGTTTAACAATCTAAATTCCCTTGGCATTTCCTTGACTTGATCACTCCTTGGTTTATCCTAATTTCACTATTTCCTCAAGATATAACCCATTTAACATTTCTATACTCCTTAATATCACATTCAATAGAGTCTCAATCGAAATTGAAAATCCTTAAAGTCCATATTCAGGAATTTCTGAAATCCATTATCATTTTGAGTCACTCATTTTCATAGTACAACACTAATATGGTTCCTAATTATTCATTTTCCATTTCAAATCTAGGGTACTTACATACCATTTCCCTAAATCCTCAAAATTACTATTCATTTAGGCACTGTAGCATTCTAAAAGTTAGGGTTATTACAGTCTTCCCCCCTTAAAAGGATTCCGTCCCGGAATCACGTTGAAGATATCGACGAATACCTTTCTCACATTACACCTTCTAATTCTCATATTACTTCCTCCTTCCTTTAGTTTCTCCTTAAACATCTCTATCTTGTTTGTACAGAAATACACCAACATACACTTGCTTGTCACTCATCAACATGCCATTTAGCTTATCAATAGCAGTACTTTCACTATCTTTTCCTTACTAACCTTCTCCTGCATTCCGTCATTCTATATTATCTCATCTCTCCTTTCTCTTTTTACTAAGGGTATCGGCCACCACATTGGCCTTCCCTGAATGGTAGTGTATCTCACTATTGTTTATCTATATTTTGATCTCTATCATAACATAAAATCTTAATACTCCAACATTTTTATTGTTGTGTATTGAATACAGTAAAAGAATACAGAGGGGGGTGAATGGATTCTTGAACTTTTCTTTGTTCTTGAATCTTTGCAGCAAGATATGTGTTGAGTGTGTGAGATATGTAAGTGCAGATAACAAAGACAAACACAACACAATATTACTTTAATCTAATATTTTATTAGATAAAGATTTTGCTACAATCTGTGAATACAAATGATAGTATTCTCAGCTTCGTTTTTCTCAGAGAGATATTTCTTGTGATGTATCTTGAAAAACTTAAAACTTATCAGCTAAGGAAGTGAGGCTGTATCCTTATAGACATGGATACACCTACTTACTACAAATAAGGTAGGTAAACAAAATACTTTCCAGTCTGTCTATCTCATTTGAGTAAGAGTCCAAACGGCTACAGATTTGACTTTGCAAAGCCTGTTCAGATCCACTTCTTTAGCTCCTTATCCCTTTGTCTTATCTCTCCAAGCTTATTTGTAGGCTTTCCAATGTGCTTTATAGTACATAGTCATATAAAGCGTCTTGGCTTGTTGCAGGTTTCTGACTTGTACAATTCTTCAGTATTTTGTCTCCAAGAATGTATTCGAGAAGTGGCTAAGTGATTGATTCGACAACTCGAATTGAATTAATCGATAACTCTGAGTTCTCGAATAGTGTTATATTGACATATCGAATCACTTCTCGAATAGCTCTTTTCTCTGGGACTCATTGAGATATCGAATAGAGCATTTTGACATATCGAATCCCTGAGATGTCGAATAGCTTCTTTATTCCTCGAGATATCGAATAGAGCATTGACTTGTTGACTCTTAGAGAACTCGAATGATGCTTTGACTTGTTGACTCCATGAGTTCTCGAATAGAGTAATAGACATATCGAATCTCTGAGATATCAAATGAGATATCGAACATGTATTCAGAGATATCGAATAGTGTCTTCTGAGATATCGAATCTCTGACTTCTCGAATGCTAGACTTCTCGAATAGACAAATGTACTTCTCGAATTGGTACTTACGCAAATTCTTCATTTCTTCAAATCCCAACTGTGATTATTTGACAGTCTTTATCTCCTTGCTTGAGGCATGAACCTTGGAACTTCTTTCAAGCATTATTCTTGACTTTATAAGTACAGTTACACAACTAGGATTTGATGCCTATTACAAGTACAGAACAAATAGAAACTCTACAACTAGAGGTTCCCTCAGTTAAGAGGTCATGTAAGTAATGCATAACATTACAAGCAACTTAGGCTTTTTATTAGATGTATTCAGGCATGCCTCTGTGACTAACAATCTCCCCCAAATTGTGAGTAAGACCCTTAGTCACAATTTCATGTCTGATTACAAGCCTAACATACATAAAGATAAAACTTGACAGTACATGTATGAATTTTGATTAGCAATGTGGATAGAACTACAGGGTGAGTAATCTTACAGCCTATGATGAAGTACTAGCCATTGTCATTTGTTTCCCTTTCCATAGCTTTGTCTTGCAAATCATCATATGCTTTCTGTCTTCTTTCTTTCTCCTTCCTTGTATTCTCATCCATAGCTTTTATTATTTCTGCCATAGCATCGAATTCTTCAAGCAAAATTGAGTCTTTGAAATCTTCAAGTACTGGTTTCAGAATGTTTGCAGGGTAGTGGTTGAGTAGGTTCATTCTGATGTGGACCTGATCCCCATTTCTCCTCCTATACTTCACCACATAGGGATTAAACTGAACTCTACACAATCCCTTTGCCCTTAGCTTTTCTGCTTCAATCTCCAGTCTCTCAATTTCTTTCTCCCTTGCTAGCCATTTCTCAAGACACTCTTTTCTGATTCTCTCCTCATGATCTCTCTTCATCTTCACAAAATTAATTAGCTCCAGCTTCCACACTCTTTCCACTTTATCTTCTGAGCTCAACAATGCAATGATTCTTTCTATGTCATGTAGCTTGCCGCAGTGTTGACATCCTCCTTGTTTGAATTTATCCTCCCTTCCATCAGTATATTTGATCTCAAGGCAGTTATCAACAATGGCAACATGGTAGATTCTTTCAGATTGTAAGAATTGCAGTTGGTCTTCATCAAAATCTTCATCTAGTGGTTGGAGTTTTAAGCCTGGATAGATTGTCAGAGTCCTTGATTTGGATAGCTTTGGTTTCCTTACAGCTTGTTTGAATTTGATCCTTTTTACATGGTTGCCTGGCAGTAGCATGTGACCTTTGTTTGTAAACCATTGTAGTATTCCATTAGCAGTTTGCTTTTTGAAATATACAGATGGTTTCTTGACTTGAATCTTCTTCTCTTCTTGAGGTGGCAAGACAGTTGCAGAAGCCATAGATGTAGATTTTGGTAGGTCACTACTAACAGTATTCACCCTAGACTTAGAGTCTTGTGTTGTGGTGAGGTTACTGTTAGCAATGCCTAAGGCTTGCTGTCTTCTACTTTTCCTCTCAGAGACTTTACCTTGATCATCATCATTTTTCTTATCCTTGTCATCCTTCTTCTTCTTCTTCTTCTTATCTTCATCACCCTTATCACTTCTGTGATGTCTTCTCCTTCCATCACTCCTGCCTCCATCCTTGTCTTGATCACCATCCTTGCTTGGGTTGAACTTAGCAGATTCAGGTACAATGCCAATTGCAATGTATGACCTGAGATAAGATATAGATTCCAATTCTTCTGCTGTTCTTAAACCCTTCTTCTTGTTCAGCTGCTTAATGATGGCAATAATGAGAGATTTGTTCTGAGGAGTTAGATTCTTAGGGATGACCAGCTGCTTGATATCATCAATTCTTGTTGCAGCCTGATAGATGATGGTTCTAGGATTTGTGAATACTTCAGGTAGCCTTGCTGGTTGACCATCCCTTAACTCATCATAGAGACTCTTGTTGTTCTCATTCCTTCTTTCAATTAGTGCAAGGAACACATCCACTTCTGAGTGCTTTAGACCCTGTAGAGTGTTGATGGTTAAGTGCCATATCTTATTCTTTCCTACCATCATTATCTCTTTGAGCCATAAGCCATTAACTCTCCTTGGTACTACAGTGAGATAGTCAATATGACTCTTCAAACTCCTATGATATGATAAAGCATCACCAGCCTGTTCTCTTGAGACTTTCAGAAACTCCAAGAATGCATCATCATGATAGACATTTGAGTTTGCAATTTCTTGTAGCTTGGCCTCAGTGACCACCTTCACTTCTACAGGCTTGGCACTCTTAGATATGGAGAATGGAGGTTTGTCAGATGGCATACTCCCTGCAACCACTGTGGTTGTGATAGATTGCTTTTGACCACTGGGAGTAGTGATGTGCACAGTTGGTAGAGTGACAACTGGCAGAGAAGTAGGAGGCTCATCAACTTTGTCTTTTCCTTTGCCAGGCACATGAGTTAAAGATTTTGAAGTTCTTTGATGGCCACCCTCATTGAACTTGATGCCCTTTTCTAGTGGTCTCTCCCCCTTTGTTGGTTTCTCCCCCTTTGTATTTGACCTTGAAATCCTCTTCTCCCCCTTAGGCTTGTTGTCAGGCACAGAGGCTGTAGGAGTGACCTTTGGGGTTGAAGATTCTTCAGGTAGAGGGAGACCCATGTGCTTCATCATTGCAGACAACATTGATTGTTGATGTAGAAGAACATCAGCTGTGGTGGTGGATTGAGTGTTCAACTGCTCAGTCAGAGTGGTTACAGTGTCTGTAAGATGAGCATTAGACTGTTGGAGAGAAGCTACCTCCTTTTCAAGAGTATCCACTTTAGTGAAAAGCTCATTGGCCTTAAAACCATAAAGGGATTGGTCTTTAAGTCTCTGCACTTCAAACCTTGACATCTCATGCACAGGGACCTCAGTGACCAGCTTGTCTCCATATTGATTTGTAAAGAGGGTCCTGAGCATGGCATTGGCCTCAGTTGTCTGATCAGTGAGATTTTGGAATTTGTGCTCCAGTCCTGTGATAGCATCTTTGAGAATGGCTAAACCATTGTCCATCTTGGTGCAGGTAGACTTACAGGCTAGAATATCCTTGACTACAGTCTCCAATTGAGGGATTTTGGAATCAAAAGTCCTCTTTATCTCTCCCATAGACTTGTCTGTTGCATCACTTACCTTGTTGACTTCTGATTTGACACCTTTACCCAGGTAGTGTGCAGCCTTGAGGAATCCCTTGTATGAGTCATTGATGGCTTCATACACTTCACCAGGAGTTAGGGATTTAGCATTTGAGCCCAGTGAAGTGATGTATTCCTCTCTTAGATACTGAAGAGCTTCATTGAGAGTGAGATCATAAATTCCTTGCATCCAGGCATCTACATTGCCATCTCTCTCAGCCTCATCAAGTATCTTTGTTTTCTGCATCTCCACATCATCTCTATGGCAGAGCAATATTGCTTCATAATCTGGATTTGGCACATTGGAGGTGACCAAGTTCTGGGCTATCTTTACAAACTCAGGAATCTGATCCACAACTAAGCTTTAAAGTGCTTCAACCGTCAATTGTGGTGGAACAGATCCTGATCCTGAAGCACTGTCATGTTGCACAGGCTTCAGCCATTGGGATAGAAAGTCAAAGCTAGAGCTAGGCAAGCTAGACTCCTCAGTTATAGATGCAACTTCTGTAACCGGATGGAAAGACTCTACTACTATTGTCTCCACAGGAGTGGGATGAGTTACAACAATAGGTGACACAGGCACAGAGTCTCTAGTGAAAACTAGTGAATCCTCTGTGTTTGTGATGGTGTCATTAGGAGATGCCCCAGCATGCATTCCCTGACCATCTAGATGTGGTACCTGGGTGGTGAGCAAGGTGTCATGCACCAAGTCACTTGAATCCATTGGCTCATCAAGAGAAAAGAATTCTTGATGATCAATGCCTTGCTCCTCAATTGCTTGAGTTGCAGGCTCCAAAGAAATATGAGTGGTAGATTCTGGAAGAGAAGTGTGTTGTAGATTAGATTTTGGCAACTCCCCCTGAGAAATAGAGGGAGTTTCAATTGTGATGTGCTCTCCACTCAGTGTTGTGCCAGCATTATCACTCCCATGTGCTGACTCTGTACAAATAGGTGCATTGGGGAGAATGCTTGATTCTATAGATGCACCCTGTTGAGAGGATACATCTAGTGAGCTGTTTGCCCCTGATTTTACAACTTCAGCCATTTGAGTGACTGAAGAGGTGGTTTTAGACTTCTTCTTCTTCTTCTTTGGCCTTAGTAAGGGTGACTCAGGTTCCTCACTTTCAATACCTAATTCTACAGCCAAGGCTGCTTCAGTTAAGATTTTTAGAGGTTCAGAAGCAACCCGTTTTCTCTTCTTTTTACTAACATCACCCTTTTGAGAGGATGATGCAGTTGGCTCTGTGTTTGGTAAAGTGTTTGGCTGAGTGGGTTGGTTAGCAGGCCCTGGGTTAGCATTTTGCTCTACTTGCTTGGGCCTAGCTAACTCAGATTTTGAGGCACATATTGGCATGTTGTGGGGGTAAGTCCTAAATAAACTCTCCATAAGGGGGGTTATTTTGAGTCTTACATCCACATCATTCCTAGTCTCCAAGCTACCAAAAATGAGTTTGGTCATGGATTTCGGATAGCCTATTCTATTTTTGTCTAACCCAGGCAATTCAATCAATTTAGCATCTATGAAATTAAGTACAGATTGAATAAAGCGAGGGAAGAAAATTTCATTACCTCTCTTGGCTGAGTTCTTACCAAGTCTCCCATACAATTCTTGCATTATGATCAAACCAACATCAATCTTTCTCCCATATGCTAGAGCATAGCCTATTTGTTGAACAGGTGTGCTGATTTGATCAAAGCTGGACTTCCTTGCTGTGAAGACTTGAAGAAGAGTGGCAAAGACATAGCTCCATTCTTTCCTCAAGTACTTCCTATTCAAATTTCCAAGCTTGATTCTATCTGAGTAGTTGATAAAATCAAAGAAGTCTTCCAATTCCTGATCAGTAGCTTGACTGTCATACACTCCTTGTTGTAACCCCAGTGCTTGATTCATGTCTTCAGTAGTGATGGTGATTTCCTTGTCCTGAATCTTGCAATAGATTATGTATGAAGTTATTGCATTCTCTAGGGCCACGACCTCCACAGTAGCAGTTCTCCAAAACTGTTCTAGTAGGTCTAGATACAGAGTTGGGTTGGCTGAGAGTGCATCCTTGATGTATGATTCAGCCATCCATCGAACGAAGCACTTAAAGTTTGCATTGGGTGCTTCAACATCGTTGGTTATTGCTATGAAATTGGTGTGGGTAGGAATTGTGAGTTGGGTATTTGCCATTTTTACACAGAGAGATGAGAAGAGAATTAAGGTTGAAGAAGAAATTTAGCTTTTGACGTTAGGGTTTTCAGAGGTTTTGGAACTTTAGCTGCCTGAGAAATCGAATGAAATGATTTGAACAGTTGTGGAATTGTATATATGTGAGTGACTTGAGTTGTCGATTAGATATAAGTTTTGTATCGACAAGTCAGTCATTCGAGAAGTATAAAACAACTATTCGATAAGTCAAGAAAGGCTTATTCGATATCTCAAGCAGTTTGTAACTCACAGCTGGCAGTTATTTAACTCAGAAAATAATTCTAAGCTAAATAAAATATGTTTTTATGAGCGAAATGAAATTTTGAATATAAATCCAAAAAGCGATTAAGTGTCAGCGAAAAATCAGCCTTTTCAAATGATTCGATAACTCAAATACGAGAACTCCATCACTAGAGAACTAAAATACTCTATTCGAGAACTCAAAGTGTGCTATTCGATTTCTCCAAATGACACTATTCGAGAACTCAAGAGGGTTCTAGATAGGCCTATTCGAGAACTCGAGCCATGACATAACAATGAACCATTTGAGAAGTCTGACTTATCGAACTATACTTTTCACTCATAAAATTCAATTTTCACTATCTTTTAAAATTTACCAGAAATATTCACTGAAGAATATTCTACCAAATTAAATAGTGATTCTCTCAAAATTTCACAGAAATTTCAAGCTAAAGATGTATGATTTTCAACATATGCAGCATTGTGGAATATTTATAAATCATACTCCAGCCAATACTTACTTCAAAAATATTGAGCATTTGATAAAGTAAGTATTTACTACTGCAACAATCCAGTTGATATATTCACTTAGCCAGAATTTGAAGAATTCAACATTCCAATCTCACTAACCAACCTTGTGAAGGTGGCTTCATCTAATGGCTTAGTGAATATGTCAGCTAGTTGTTTTTCTGTGGGAACATAATGTAACTCAATGGTTCCATTAGTTGCATGCTCCCTTATGAAGTGATATCTGATGTCAATGTGCTTTGTCCTAGAATGATTGACAGGATTGGAAACTATAGAGATTGCACTTGTGTTGTCACACATGATTGGAATTCTTTCCAACACAAGTCCATAATCTCTAAGTTGGTTTCTGATCCAAAGCACGTGAGCACAGCAACTTCCAGCATCTATGTACTCAGCTTCAGCTGTGGAAGTTGACACAGATTGTTGTTTCTTGCTGTACCAAGAGACTAACCTTTGTCCAAGAAACTGGCAGCTACCTGAGGTGCTTTTCCTATCCACTCTGCATCCAGCATAATCAGCATCAGAATAATCAACCAGATTGAACCCTGTGTCCTTAGGATACCATAACCCCAAGTTTGGTGTGCCTTTCAGATATTTAAAAATCCTCTTTATTGCTGTCATATGTGATTCCTTTGGATTTGATTGAAACCTTGCACACAAGCATGTTCCAAACATGATGTCTGGCCTACTAGCAGTGAGGTAGAGTAGAGAACCAACCATGCCTCTGTAGATTGAAATATCTACCTTCTTGCCCTTAACATCTTCATCTAACTTGGTGGCAGTGGCCATGGGTGTCTTTGCAGGTGAGCATTCTTCCAAGTCAAATTTCTTCAATAGATCCTTGATGTATTTGGTTTGACTTATAAAAATGCCATCCTTCCTTTGACTAACTTGCAGCCCAAGAAAGAATGTTAATTCTCCCATCATACTCATCTCATATCTGCTCTGCATGAGCTTAGAGAATTTCTCACACAGCTTCTCATTTGTAGAGCCAAATATGATATCATCCACATAGATTTGAACTAAGATAATATCATCACCATGTTTCTTGTAAAACAGTGTCTTGTCCAGTGTGCCTCTAGTGAATTGATTCTCCAGTAGAAATTGTGATAGTGTGTCATACCATGCCCTAGGAGCTTGCTTAAGTCCATACGATGCTTTAAGCAATCTGTAGACAAAGTGAGGGAATCGTGGATCCTCAAAGCCAGGTGGTTGTTGCACATATACTTCTTCTTCCAACTCCCCATTCAGAAATGCACTCTTGACATCCATTTGATAAACCTTGAAATTATAATGTGCAGCAAATGCCAAGAAAATTCTGATGGCCTCTAGTCTAGCAATAGGGGCAAAAGTCTCATCATAGTCAATGCCTTCCTGTTGAGAGTATCCTTTTGCAACCAACCTTGCTTTGTTTCTTATGACTACACCATTTTCATCCATCTTATTCCTTAGAACCCATTTTGTTCCAACAATGGTTCTATCCTTTGGTGCAGGCACAAATTCCCATACTTTGCTTCTTTCAAATTGATTTAGCTCCTCTTGCATAGCAATTATCCAATCAGGATCCAACAATGCATCATCAAGTTTCTTAGGCTCAACTTGGGATAGAAAGCAACCATAGAGACATTCATTTAGAGTTGCTCTCCTTGTCCTCACTTCTGTATTTGGATCTCCAATTATCTGATCTGCAGTATGTGATCTATCCCATTTCCTTGTATGTTCAGATTGATTTCTCAGCCTTGATGTTGCTTCATCATCCAGATCATGATCATTTACATTTCCTCCCCCTGTGAAGTTGCCACTAATCACAGGTGTGTCTTGGATGCTTGTTTCTTCATTGTTGATTGACACAGATTCTTCATTCACTTGAGTTTGTTGAATTGTGGGCTCAAATTCAGTTTCAATCTCCTCATCAGAATCATCTAGATTGTCAAACTTCAAAGGATCTTTATCTTCATCATTGGCTTCTTCTAATCCAGGTAGTTTGCTGTCATCAAATGTCACATCTGTGCTTTCCATAACTTTCTTTTGATTTATGACATAAACTTTGTATGCAATTCTTTCCATAGAGTAGCCAAGAAAAATTCCTTCAAATGCTTTTGCATCAAACTTTCCAACATATTCTGAATTGTCTTTTAACACAAAGCATTTGCTTCCAAAAGTATGAACATACTTTAGAGTAGGCTTCTTTCCAGTCATAAAGTTGCAAGGTGTCTTTCCAGTGTTTTTGTTGATGAGGGTTCTGTTTTGGATATAGCATGCAGTGCTCACAGCCTCAGCCCAAAAACATGTAGGCATTTTTGCATCAAGTAACATTGTTCTAGCAGCCTCAATCAGAGTTCTATTCTTTCTCTCAACAACTCCATTTTGTTGTGGAGTCCTTGGAGCTGAGAATTGTTGAGAAATACCATTCTCTTTGCCAAATGCTTCAAGCATGGCATTTCTGAACTCTGTTTCATTATCACTTCTTAATGCAATCACACTTGCATTGTTGGCCTTTGCTTCCTTGTCAATTTTCTTTATATGCTCAATGATTACTTGTGGAGCCTCATACTTTGATGCTAGAAATTCTACCCATGTATACCTTGTGAAATCATCAACCATCACTAGAGCATACTTCTTTCTTCCTAGTGACATAATATTGACAGGCCCAAACAAGTCCATATGAATTAGTTGTAGGGGCTTGGTTATTGATGTCACTATCTTTGACTTGTGGCTTGATCTTTTCATTTTTCCCTTTTGACAAGCCTCACACACTCCTTCTTGATAGAATTCAAGTGTGGGCATGCCTCTCACTAACTCCCTTTTTACTAGAGAATTAATGCCTTTGAAGTTCAAGTGTGATAGCTTCTTGTGCCACAGCCAACTATCTTCATTTGATGCTCTTGAGTAAAAGCAACAAATTTTGTCCTTGTTTGTAGAGTTCATATTGGCTACAAACAGGCTTCCTTTCCTTTCTCCAGATAGAGCAAAGTCACCAGTCTTCTTGTGGGTGATCAAACATTCATCTTTGTCAAAATTCACCTTGAAGCCTCTATCAGTAAATTGACCAACACTCAGTAGATTGTGCTTGAGCCCCTTGACCAGTGCTACATTTTCAATGATGACATTTCCAATTTCAAAGTTGCCATATCCCAGTGTGTTGCCAATGCTGTCATCTCCAAAAGCAACCATTGGGCCATCCTTCTCCTCATACTGTGATAGCAGGGCCATATCACCAGTCATATGGTTTGAGCATCCACTGTCCAAAATCCACATGACCTTCTTTTCACTTTCTTTGCCATGCAAACACAAAGGTATTACTTCTCCTTTGGTACCCAAACAAGTTTGGGTCCATGTGGCTTAGCAACAGTTTTATCATAAATAGCATGCTTATCAATTTTCTTGATGTTAGTCTTCTTGTCACTGTTAGAAGTCTTAGAATCAGGGTTCTTAGACTTAGGTGACAGAGGTACCTTCCTAACTTTAGGAGGACTTGAAGACTTTGTTCTTGTGTAGTGTGTGTGAACATTGTGACTGACGCAACCTTCTATGAATTGTCTTCTCAAATTAAAACAACTAGTCATTACATTCATGTTACATGGCATACAATCAAATTTATCACAGAAAGGAGAGTCTCTATGTTTTAAAGGCACAGAGCAATCATAGAATGGTTTAGCAACACTACCAGATGGTTTCTTGCATGCATGAGTTAAATGATTAGTGCTAAAACAGTTTTGACAAACTTTCCTAGGGGCATTTGGCACATAAGCATAGTTGTTGTCCTTGTTAATTCCCAATTTGCCATTCCTGTTTTGTTTCTTTTTAGCCACTTTCTTCTCAGACTCATTATTCCCAGCTGAAACAAACTTCACAAATTTCTCAGGTCTAGGTCTATCTCCTACTGGCTCCTTGGCTTTGGTTTTGACATTCTCACTCTTAGAGGATGCTTGTTGTTCATTTGATTGTGCCTTATCTTCATCATCCAACATTTGCCTAATGAGTAAGGCATCCTCATCAATCTCAAGTGTTGGTGTTTTAAATATTGGGTTCTCAGTCTTTTTCAAAACCTGAGGCACTTCCTCTTGAACAACAATGTCATCTTCAATGACTGCATAGCCTTTCCTCTGTTTAAGAATGTCTTAATCAAGTCCAATGGCAGCCTTAGGTCTAGCTAGATTTTTCTCATGGTAGGACTGCAATAGACTAGAGGAATTCTTAAATGTTTTCAATTTAAATTCATTTTCAGCTAGTTCATCCCTAAGAGCTTTCTCAACTTGACTAGCACATAGAACCTTATTCTTTAGATATTCAATTTCTTGTTTAAGGTTTTCTACTTGCATAGCATTTAGTTCTAGTTCCTCATTTCTTTTGTTCAACAGTTCATTCTTAGTAGACAGTTTAGCAATTTCTTCATTAGCAGCAGTCATACTAGTATGAATATTAAACATCTCAACAGATAGTTGTTCAACCATAGATTTGTATTCAGAAACAGACATGTCTATGGTAGTGAGGGATGGTACCTGAGAGTCTGATGCAGATGGTTCTTCCTTGGAGTTGGCCATCAAGGCATAGTTGCAGAATTCTTGTTCTTCTCCATCACTATCAGAATCATCCCAACACTTCCCTTCAGCTATGTAGGCCTTACCTGGTGTATGCTTCTTTAGCAGAGCCTCATACTTAGCTTCAAGCTCAAGAAACTCCTTATCCTTCTTTTTAGGCTTATTGCATTCACTGGCAAAATGCCCTAGGTCATTGCATCTATAACATCTCACAGATGACCTATCCACATAGCTGGTTTTGAATTTGTTTTTGTTTGCTTTCACAGGTGCCTTGCTCTTTTTGAATGAATGATTTTGAGATCTAGGCTTGAAGGGCTGATTCCTCTTAAATCTGATATTTGGGAATTTTCTAGTCATAAAAGCATATGAAGTGTTTTCCATGGCATCCAACTCTTCAAAAGTGTAGAACTCATCTTCTTCCTTTTCATCAACCGGTTCAGTCACTTCTTCTTCAGTTTCTTCATCATCTACTATCTCTTCTATTCTCAGCTGACTTGTAGATGCTTCCAGGTCTTGAACAGATTTGTTGACAATCAAGGCACAGGATGTGTTTATCATTCTGCCTTGGTTGGCTTGGATAGCCCTCTTCTGAAGCAGCTCAAGCTCATGAGTCTTTAAAACCCCATAGAGCACATCATATGTGACTTTGTTCAAATCTCTTTCTCTTAGAGATATGACCCTTTGCTCTAGATGGTTTGGTGCAGATAGTAGAAACTTCATGTTTAATTCCTTAGTGCTGTAAACCTTCCCATTCATTTGAAGCTCAGTCACCAGCTTGTGAAATCTCTCAAACATATCAGTAATACTTTCTTTGGACTGTGCCATGAAAGCCTCATACTATGTGACCAGTATCTGTTTCCTATTCTCTCTTACCTCCTCTGTCCCTTCACAGAACACCTCGATGTGGTTCCACATGTCCTTGGCTGATGTGCATGATGCTATGTTGGTAAACATCGACATATCTATGGAGTCTATGATCAGCAACATGAGATGACTGTCTAGGGCAACCTTTTCCTTCTCTGAGTCCGTCCATTTGGATGGCTCTTTTGCAACATATGATCTAGGAATAACTATTGTGCCCACTGTAGATTCAGCAACTTCTTGTTGTGGTACAAATGGACCATTCTTGAGGATGTCAGGGTAGAGAGGATTGGCAGCTTTGATGAACAACAGCATTTTTATTTTCCAGAGATTGTAATTCTCTTTGTCGAACTTAGGGACCTTTACCGTACCTGTAGTCTTTGGTGTATTCGAACTCATGATCGTTTTCTGTTTAGATTAAACAGCCTGCTCTGATACCACTTGTTGAGTATTGAATACAGTAAAAGAATACAAAGGGGGGTGAATGAATTCTTGAACTTTTCTTTGTTCTTGAATCTTTGCGGCAAGATATATGTTGAGTGTGTGAGATATGTAAGTGCGGATAACAAAGACAAACACAACACAATATTACTTTAATCTAATATTTTATTAGATAAAGATTTTGCTACAATCTGTGAATACAAATGATAGTATTCTCAGCTTCGTTTTTCTCAGAGAGATATTTCTTGTGATGTATCTTGAAAAACTTAAAACTTATCAGCTAAGGAAGTGAGGCTGTATCCTTATAGACATGGATACACCTACTTACTACAAATAAGGAAGGTAAACAAAATACTTTCCAGTCTGTCTATCTCATTTGAGTAAGAGTCCAAACGGCTACAGATTTGAATTTACAAAGCATGTTCAGATCCACTTCTTTAGCTCCTTGTCCCTTTGTCTTATCTCTCCAAGCTTCTTTGTAGGCTTTCCAATGTGCTTTATAGTACATAGTCAAATAAAGCATCTTGGCTTGTTGCAGGTTTCTGACTTGTACAATTCTTCAGTATTTTGTCTCCAAGAATGTATTCGAGAAGTGGCTAAGTGATTAATTCGAGAACTCGAATTGACTTAATCGATAACTCTGAGTTCTCGAATAGAGTTATATTGACATATCGAATCACTTCTCGAATATCTCTTTTCTCTGGGACTCCTTGAGATATCGAATAGAGCATTTTGACATATCGAATCCCTGAGATGTCGAATAGCTTCTTTAGTCCTTGAGATATCGAATAGAGCATTGACTTGTTGACTCTTAGAGAACTCGAATGATGCTTTGACTTGTTGACTCCATGAGTTTTTGAATAGAGTAATAGACATATCGAATCTCTGAGATATCGAACAGTGTATTCAGAGATATCGAATAGTGTCTTCTGAGATATCGAATCCCTGACTTCTCGAATGCTAGACTTCTCGAATAGACAAATGTACTTCTCGAATTGGTACTTAGGAAAATTCTTCATTTCTTCAAATCCCAACTGTGATTATTTGGCAGTCTTTATCTCATTGCTTGAGGCATGAACCTTGGAACTTCTTTCAAGCATTATTCTTGACTTTATAAGTGCAGTTACACAACTAGGATTTGATGCCTATTACAAGTACAGAACAAATAGAAACTCTACAACTAGAGGTTCCCTCAGTTAAGAAGTAATGTAAGTAATGCATAGCATTACAAGCAACTTAGGCTTGTTATTAGATGTATTCAGGCATGCCTCTGTGACTAACATTTATATATCATCTCTGTAAAATTTTCCAGAAAATAATCTATAATAATATTCCTTGAAACAATTGTAAGAAAATATTGGTTATAATATATATTTCCTGTTCGTAACTATACGAGCATGTACTTTTCCTTCATCCTTAAAATATTCTCACACCTTCTCTCATACTCTTAATCTCCTTTCTATAGAGTTCTTTGACCCTTAACAGATACTGATTTGGATGACACGAGAATAACTCACTTTATTATATCACCATAGTTTAGTTTCTCACAGATAGATTATTCTTATCTATATTATCTGTCCATTTACACCATTCATTGACTTAGTCGATCCCTAACCAAACATTTACACTTAAGAGGTTAAATTAGAGCGTACATGCAATTTCCTCCGGATACCTTATCTCATATGTCTATTGTTCACTATACGCTCTTTACATCTTGCTGATCCACCTTAGTTCCTTCATGATATACTATCTGTTCCACCTCTGAAATTTCCCTTTATTATTCTCATCAAAATCTTTACCTCAAGTTTTACTCATTCACACCTTTTGGATTAATCCTTTGAATACTTAACATCTTTAATCTCCCTCTGCTACTTAGGGTATTAGTCACAATATTGGCCTTCCCCCACTAATAGTTATTGCACCTCGAAATCCTTCATTAATTATCCCCACTTCCTTTGTTTATCCTTATTCTGACTCTACGAATAATGACCGTTAGATTTTTAGTTAAAAATCAGAATCCTTATATCTAATGTATGATTAGATATCATATATGGTTAAATTAATTTACTAAATGTATACCCGAAAATATCACACCACATTTTTCAGCTGTTAATAAAATATATTAAAAAATCTGTATATGTTGTTTATAATAAGAAAAAATTAGTATAATCCGTAAACATGAGTATATTAAATTATATTATATTAAATTAAAAATAAAAATAATGATTACGTAAAAACATAATCGTAGTATTAAATAAAAATTAATGGAAACTAATCGATTGTCTTTTTCACATTTATACTTTTAGTTGAAGATATTACCTTTTATAAAGACCTAAAAATATCAATCGCATAATATCTTCTAATCATTAATATTTCCTTTCGAATTAAAACACTTTGCCTTTTTAATTTAAAACTAATCCTACAATCATTAATATATACCCGAAAATATCACACCATATTTTTCAATTATTAATAAAATATATTAAAAATTTATTTACGCAATTTATAATAAGGAAACATTAGTATAATTCATAAAAATGAGTATTTAAAATTATATTAAATTAAAATTAAAAAATTATTAAAAATAACGGTTATATCAAAACTTAATTGTAATATTAAATAAAATTTATAACATAATAAAAGAAACCCGTGCGTCGCAAGGGAATTGAAAGTTTGTCGGTTCGATTTTCGGCACGATCATCCTAATTATTAAAATAAATAATAAAAAATATAATTAATGAAATTAGCCGATTACCTTTTTTAATTCAAAAATGTTTATTTTTTTATTGATGATATTACTTTTATAAACACCTATCATACCTTCCAATCAATAATGTTTTTTTTCCTAATTAAAACACGTTAACTTTTAATTTAAAACATAATCTTGCAATAATTAATATATACCCAAAGATATCGCACCATATCTTTTAATCACAAAATATAATAGAAATTCGTATATTAGGAATAATGACCGTTAGATTTTTAGTAAAAAATCATAACCATAAGTTCTAACGATTAAATATATTATATAATTAAATTAATTTACTAAATTTCACGGTTCGTACCCTATCAACGATATATTTATTTTAAAATTTTATAATATAAGTTTCAGACCATTTATATCATTAATTAAATTTATATTAAATCATTTAAATTAAAATTAAAATTAAATATTGTAAATAATGGTTATATAATAGTATATTTGTAATATAAAATAAAATTTATTACATGTCAAAAGCATCGCACGGATTATAATTTAGTATTAGTATAATATATAAACATTATTTTATTAAATTATATTAAATTAAAAGTAAAAAAGTTATCAAAAATACAATCGTAATCTATAACATTACATGAAATTGGTTCGGATATCCTAATTGTTTTCGGCATAAAACGTGGGGCGCTAACATTTTGAGATTAGATTATGTGAATTAGGTCCCTATTTACAAAAACAGAAAACAGTGATTTTTTAGCAGCATTTTTCAGACTACCATCCCAAAAACGAGCCTTAAATCTTAAAAACATATGCAACCATCGTTCTAACTACTACCAAAAAACGAAACAAAAACTCTTGCTACAAAAAAACGCATCATTTTGTAGCTGGACAATATATTGATTTGTTTTTAGTTTTTGCCATCCCCTGCTGTTGGCTTTTAGTCTTTGACATTTTGGGAACTAAGAAGTCAGAATGATACTGCTAGTTGCAATGTATCCTCAGCCACAAAACATAACGATTTTTGCCTGATAGACAGTTGCAGGTTTTGTCATTTTGGAAACGAAAAAAATTAAATTAATGTGACTGTTATGACAAAGTGGGAAAAACCCATGCATTAATAAAACACAATAAATTTTGATGAATTAATAAAGATTTTGTAACATCCTCACCACCACTCAAACTTATAAATTTCTTCTATAACCAAGAACTAACCATGTTTGTGGCACATAAGCAAAAATGTTTGATCACCAGAGAAAGATTTGGCCTATACTAGTTTCATTAGTGGTACTATTATTTTCAGTTTGTGCAGTGAAAGCCCGTAGTACTAGTAATGGTACTGATAAGCAGTACCAAAACTTTGTCCAATGTGTGTCAACCAACATCACACATATTTATAATAAAACTTCACCTGAATTTCAGCATCTTTACCAATCTATGCAGCAGAATACAAGATGGCTCAACTCTTCGCCAGCGCCTGTTTTGATATTAACACCTGTCACTGAAACCGAGATTCAGGCAGCTGTTAAGTGCTGCCAATCTAATGGAGTTGAACTTAGAATTAAAAGCGGTGGCCATGACTACGAGGGATTGTCGTTTCGGTCCAATACAAGTTCAACCTTTGTCATCGTTGACATGTCTCAGTTTCGAGACATTCAGGTTGATGTAGCTAATGAAGTGGCCTGGGTGGGAGCAGGAGCGACGATTGGAGAGCTCTACTATGCCATTGCTAAGAGAAGTTCTGTTCACGGATTCCCTGGAGGGACGGCTCCAAGTGTTGGAGTTGGAGGACAAATTAGTGGCGGTGGTCTTGGATGGTTATGTAGAAAGTATGGCCTAGCAGCTGACAATGTGCTGGACGCTCACATTGTGGATGCGTCTGGGCGTTTGCTTGACAGAAGAACAATGGGAGAGGATTTGTTTTGGGCTATTAGAGGAGGTGGGGGAGGCAGTTTCGGCATTATCACTTATTGGAAGATTAAGCTAGTCCAAGTTCCTCAAATCATGACAACTTTTACCAAGCACAAGTTGCTAACTGAAAATGCTACCGCATTACTCGACGAGTGGCAACTGATTGCTCCAAAGCTCCCAAACAATCTGGTCATCCGGATTTTGGTAAGACTACAAAATAAAAACGGAGAGAAATCAGTTGAAATTTCCTTTAACTCTATCTTTCAGGGAGCTAAATCCGAGTTATTGTCAATTATGAAAGACAGATTTCCATCATTGGGTTTGACTGAATCGGATTGCTTTGAGATACCATGGGTAAACTCTTCTATTCTCTACTGGGGAGCAAAGCAAGGAAACGAATACCCCTTGGAGGATATACTAAACCGGACAGACAGGTTTGTAGGCACATACAAAGGCAAATCCGATTTTGTAAACACACCAATACCCACAAGTGCATTCCAAGGAATATGGGATTTGTTTACGGAAGAAAGTGGCCTTATAATATTGGAACCATTAGGTGGGAAAATGGATGAGTTCTCGGAACTGGATCTTCCTTTTCCTTACCGCAATGGTACATTATATAACATACAATATTTAATCCATTGGCAAAGCAATGATCAAGAACAGGGCCAGCGAAGTATGGAGTGGATCAACAAGATGTACAAGTACATGACACCTTTTGTGACAAGCAATCCCCGGGGAGCATACGTGAATTATAGGGATCTTGACTTGGGAATGAATCAACCACGAGGCAAAAGCAGCTACAATGAAGCTAAAGTTTGGGGAGAGAAATATTTTGGCAAGAATTTCGACAAGTTGTGTAGAGTGAAGCACCAAGTTGATCCTGATGATTTTTTCAGTCATGAACAGAGCATCCCTCCCGTGTCTATGATGTCCGAAAAAGCAACTGAACTGGCAACTGCACAGCCACCGGTTAAATCTGTAAGGCCTTCGACTAAATGGTACACTGGTTGGAGCTGAACCATAGCAACATTCCTTCGAAGAAGGCAATAATAACGAACATAGAAAAATAAGTAACACAAGCATTTCATCTTGTGGCTTTCCACCTTACTTTTGTTACTCGAATAAAATGCGTGCTATCCTAGATTATTAAGAGATTACAACCAAGTGCTTTACGAGTAGACGCATCATATATAGATATCAGACTATCCGTTGTCAGATTTTGAT
Organism: Saposhnikovia divaricata; assembly: GCA_036435485.1. Taxonomy (NCBI): domain Eukaryota; kingdom Viridiplantae; phylum Streptophyta; class Magnoliopsida; order Apiales; family Apiaceae; genus Saposhnikovia; species Saposhnikovia divaricata. Next base: position 92,276,610 of record CM071596.1, read on the forward strand.
TAGTATTGTAACAAATGTACTCCCTCCGTCAGTATATACGAAAAAAGGGGAATAATTAAATCGGTAGGATGGGAGTAACATTTATGAACTCCGCATACTAGCTGCACCAGACCACCAGAAGTCCAGGACTGATTGTTTTCTTTGCCATGAATATTTATATTTTCTCACAACAAATTACTTTCTTGCCGATCTTTTATCTTTGTTAATTTATTAAAAGACTTGTCTACTGCAGACCTTTAGTTGTCTAACTAGCAAAGGTAAAAGACCTTTTACAGAATCTGTACTTTCCCGGGCTAATCACAATTTACTTATAATCGGTCTATCTCACTAAATTCTACCATAATCAGTAACATTTGCATTCAACTTTTATGATTGATATTCATAAGAAAAAATGTAAAAAAAATAACTTATTTTATATAAATTACATGTAACATGAAAGACTACCAAAAGCTGTAATCAATGACTGCTAAGGTCGATAAGTCTATGTGCTCAAATCGGACAAGGGCAAACTTTGCCCAGTGCAATTAAATGCTTTAATGTTAGGAGAGCATAAACAGTATGTAGAACCCATTCTCTACAAGAAATGTTCTAACAAATTTCTAGGAAGGAGCATGGATCAGGAATATCAAAATTTCGTAGGACCTCTGGGTGTACGATGCCGAAAGTTCCAATATGCTTCCCTTTGTAGATTATGCTAGCTTGTCTACCGGATAGAAATTCACGTTCAGATGAGCATTTTATATAATAGCCTGTTGTATCCTTTTTAGGATCAACGAATGGAGTTCCAGTTACTTCCATAATTCTATCCAGTAGGCCTTGAATTAGCTCAAATCCTGAGGTGGCACCACAATACAGGGCTGCTAGTTGACGACGATTTGTGGCACCAACATCCTTTGATTCATCCAGAACTGCTATATCGCCCACTTCGAATATCTTTATAGGCTTAGGATGGTCTTTGTTTTGTCCAACAATTTTCAGTAAGCCAGGCATCAAAGTAGTTCGGACAGCCTCAAAATCAGAAGATCGAGGATTTCCAATTTCCACTGCCATTGAGTTGTCATCTTTACGGTTTAGCATTGCAAAATTCTCTTTGTAAGAGCACAATATAAATGTCAATACCTCTGTATAACCACTCATCGCAATCTCCGTTCTAATAAGGTCACTGAACTGATTGAGAGGCAAAGGCTTTAAAGGTGGAAGCTTCGGTCTGGGAATTTCATTGAAACCATAAGCAATGGCAACATCCTCTGCAACATCACAGGGATGAAGCACATCACTTCTCGTTGGCGGAACTGATACATTGAAAGTGTGATCTCCATTTGGCAAGGAATGTGACTCAGCCTGTAACTGCATTTTATTCAACAAACCAGGGACTTTGCTGGCTTCCAATGAGACTCCCAGTACGCGGGTAATGTATGATAACGGCACTTCCATATTGTATGATGTAAGATCGGGATAAATATGTGATGTTTCATCAGGATAAATTACTTCAACTGGTTCAGGCTCAAACTTTTTATCACAGTACACAGAAAACATTGTCACCATAGTGTTCAGAACGATTTTGGCCTTTGTTAAATCAGTGGCTGTGCATTCAATGAACACATTCTTGGTCTTTAACGTAATGGCTGAATGTGCACCATTTATAATTGGTGGCAAAGAGAGCACAGTTCTCTTACGGTCGTAAATGACAGGGAACACTGGTGATTCTGCGATTATATGCAAGAATTTTTTCAACTTCAAGTCTGATTCGTAAAATTTCATCAGCTCATCTGCTCTGAAGCTTTTCTCCTGTTTAAGTGGGACAAAGTTTATTTCTGTACGTGATAAAGCCTCATATGTGAAAGGCCCTTGTATCGTATCCAAGTCATGTGTTCCAATAGCAACCAGGGTTCTCCGCCGGCAAATGTTCTGCTGAAGCCTATCTTGAAGATCGATAAAGCTGGTATATTTCGTCCATATATTGTATGTGTTCCAATAGCAACCAGGGTTCTCCGCCGGCAAATGTTCTGGTGAAGCCTATCTTGAAGATCGATAAAGCTGGTATATCTTGCTTCGTAAAATGTTATACCTCTCAAAACAGCACATACAATATATGGACGAATTTTAGCCGTCTCTGGTTTGACATGCATCTTAAGCATAGATTCCGGCTCACTAACTCTATACACAGGTATCGGATCAAGTCTGTTAAAATGCAGCTACTACAAAGATAATGCACCTACTACAAAGATCACTTAGTCAAGATATTCATGCTGTTAGAAAGTCAGGATCAAGATATTCATGCTTGATTTATAGTACCTGTAATGTTCTTTTCATATTAGCACCTTGCTGTATATAATCAGCCACAATCATACAATGTAAATTAAGCTTTATATTAGCAATACAAGAGTTACTTCTCTTACATTGTTTCTCAGCTTCATCCTAAACACACACAAATTCACATTCTGATATACACATCAGTTTTGTCATGGTATCAGAGCTTTAAGCTCCTTACCTTTGTTATTCCAGTGACAGCCCTTGTCTCCGGTAGCTTCATCTCTTCCGGTAGCTTAGCCTTTTCTTTGTGACAAATATACAAACACCTGACGGGTCAAATTCATACCAGCCACAATTACATACCAAATTCAAATCCGACGAATCCATTCTCCTCGACAAAGATTTGGTAACATTCAGGCAACACCGCATCAAACTACAGATCATCTGTCCAAGTCAACTCACCGACTCACTCAACTCGTCTGTCTGAGTCAACTCATCGGCTCGCTCAACTCAACTTCACTCATCCCCGAGTTCCCTACAACTCGCTCACTGAGCCATCTAAATCGTTCGATTCGTTTCTCTTTATCAAGACACCTATCTGCTGTTTCTCGGATTTTTCAGGCCACCATCACCGAAATTTTCCTTTTGATTCAACTACCGTCATAGTGCTGCCCTTCTATGTTCTGGTAACTCTAATCTCATGCATATCAAATTTATATAAATATATCACTGTTGTAGTTGGATATGATATATACAATATTTGATATACACTGCTGCTGATATATAGACCGCTGCAATTTGGTCAAATTGCATATAAGTACCCCAATCTTGTGTTCTTTTTTTATTATAGTTCCTGAACTTCTTGAGATTATAAAACTATCCCTGTAGTTGTTCATAATTACGCTATAAACCCAAAATTTATCATGAACAATGAAAATAGTTCGCCGATTCAAACCATTTTGAATGGCTCCAACTATTTAGCTTGGTCTCAAGCTATGAAAAGTTTTGTCAAAGGGAAAAGAATTTGGCGCTACATAAATGGGGATTTTACTATTCCAACTAAAGGAAAAGATGAAGATGAGTCAAACTTCAAAGATCGCATTGAAGAGTGGGATGTCAAAAATCATCAAGCTATCACATTTTTTAGAAACTCTTCTGTTTCTAAAATTAATTTGCAATTCGGAAATTTCGAAACGGCAAAAGAAATTTGGGATTTATTGGCATCTCGGTACACAACATATGATCTTCCTCACAAATATCAGATTCTGAGTTTCTTAATTAAACAAAAGCAAGTGCCCGGTCAACCAGTAGCAGATTTTCTTTCCCAAATACAACCATTTTGGGATCAGCTAACTTTGTCTAAACCTAAGTGGTTACACACAGAGGATGCCACACTCTATCAGGCGTATCGTGATTAACAACGACTCATCCAGTTTTTGATGGCTCTCACTCAGAATTTCGAACCAGTTAGAGCTGCTCTTCTCCACAGTGTTCCGCTGCCCTCTTTGGAAAGTGCCTTAACTGAACTCATTTCCGAGAAAACTCGACTCGGCATTGGCAGAACCAGCCCCATGGCTGAAACTGTCCTTGTGGTACCTCTAGTACCTACTTCTGACAAACCTTTTTGCAGGTTTTATCGTCAAAATGGACACATAACTAAGGATTGTACAACTGTTTTTCCCAGATTACACACTTGTATAATTGTAGAAGGGGGGTTGAATACAATTCTTGATATTTATAAATTTCTGATAAGAACTCCAGAAATCTATACTTAGATAATTGCTTGTAAAAAGATTAATGCACAAACACATAAAAATCAGGTGGTTAAATGCACCACCTGAAGCTTTTATTCGAAGAAAACTCTTTGATACAAATGTACACAGCTTCTGTTTTACAACTCTTTGCTTTCTAAGAATATTCAATAGAAACCCTAAGCAAGATGTATCTGTTTTCTTAACCTACAAAGAGTTGCTACACTTGGTTATATATCCCAAGTTTTACAAGTACTACTGGAATAAGATAATATTAATCTAATTCTAGTTGACTTGCTACTACACTCCAAATACACATTTAGCCGAAAGGTTGTCCTTGTGTTCAGACATGTCTCCTGCACCTTTCTTGTATTCATAATGTAAACGGAATGCTTCTTTCTTCTGTGTTTCCAAAGTATGGCTGCCATACTGCTTTTTGTATCTACTATCAACCCATGTGATCTGTCAGTCAAACATGTCCTTATCAACTGCTAATCCCCAGCTAATCATAGAAGACAGTGTCAATGATTATCCGTTGATATTGTACACTGACATTCGTTGATGATGTATTGAGCGGTATCCGTTGATATTGAGACTTAAGCTGTATCCGTTGATAGAGTGGATTTGAGTTGTATCCGTTGATAGAGTTTTGTCTTCATCTGTTGATACACTTTCACTTAGACAGAATTACATAGCATAGCTTATTTACAATTGGCTACCCTATTCTGCCTATCCGTTGATGGTCAACATAACTGTGGATAAAAACACTATCAACTGATAACATAGAGATACTGCAGTATGCTACAAAACCTCATCCGTTAATGAGCTACCTGTCAACGGATAGAGTTATAAATCCTCATCCGTTGACAGCTACAAAACCTTATACAATTTGATTGATTGTGAAGTTATCATCAAGTACAACATATTCCTAACAATCTCCCCCAATTTATACTTGATGGCAATAAAGCATAAATTCAGGACCTTGATGATAACAAAACATTCCTAAGGATACATAAAGAACAATGCATAAATTGTATTAAGCTACAAAAATTAAAAACTGAAAGTTTGAGAAATTTACAGAGAAGTGCTCCTCTAGACTGAGCAGATTAAGACTGTTTCTTTTCTCTTGTTGGCATCACCCTTGATTTTCCTTCTTTGGCAGAGTTGGACTCAATCTGTATTTGGAGTTGCCTATAGAAGGCATCTTCTTCATCTACCTTTGGATTTAGCTTTTGTTGTAACCATCTCAGGTATTGAGAACTAGCCTTTGGTAGTTGGTCTTCTAACCTGAAGAATCTCCTTTTACCATCTTCATCCCTGAACTCCATCATCCAGAAGGGTTGAAGGTGGATTTTCTGTCCATTGTATGGGATCTTCATTTTCCTTGGTAGACTTGATGGTGAGTTCCATTCCCTCCTTATTTGTTCTATTCTGTCCAGTATCTCCCCTTTTGCTATCTTGGAGAACCCTGTGTATCTCTTGATTGCAGAGAACACTTTGGTTAAGGTATGATAATTTTCTCCAAGAACCCTTTGTAGTGGCCATGTCCTTTCCTTTCCTCCCTTGTATACAAAGACCAATCTTTCAGGCAAATGTTTATATTTGTCAATCCCTCTTACTTCTGACAATTCATCCAGATAAAGATTCATGCCAGAGTATTCTTCAATATCTGCCTGATAGATAAAATCGTCCTTGTTTTCCAAGATTGGCTGCCTGACAATAGCAGGTACCTTAGCAACTTGAATTGGTTCCTTTGAAGGTTGCTTCTTTGGTTTCCTTTTCTTCTGTATAGGCTTCTGTTGAGGCTTCAGCAAGAATGAAGGAACCTCAATGGAGTCAAGATTCATTGGTTCCTCTTTAGGTACTATAGGCTCACCATGGAAATTCACAGCTGGGTTGAATACTTTTACATCAATGGGTTGTGATGAACCAACTGTCTCCTTGTTTTCAATTTCTGGAGAGACAGGCCTCCTTGCCTTTGATTTTATTCTCTTAGATTTGGATTTGGGGACTGATTTCCCTTTCTTTTTGAATTTGGGGACTTCCTCAGGTTCCCTCAATTCATCCTCTACCTCATCCATTAACTCTTGAGCCAGCCTTGCTTGCTTCTCATCTGAGTTTTCATATTGATATTCAGTGCTTAGTTGAGATTCTCTTAGCAGCCTTGAAGTCTCTTCTCTCTTGGCTTCAACAAATCTAGGATGGCTGTTGGATATGTTTAGAACTTTTCCATTCCTTATGATTACAGCCATCCATTCTCTTACACAACTGTTAGTCTTCTCCTTGAATTCCTTAATTTGCTTACCCATCAGCTTCTCTTCATCATTGTAACACCCCCAGATCCGGGGTCCGGGATCCGGTCGTTACGGTTTCCAATTCTGTCCACAACACTTGAACTTTCCTTAACATAAAATAAATTACATCTCTATGACCCAACACAACAATGTAAAACACACCCGTTATAGTCCCAGAGATGAAATCAGAGTAACAATCAAATTTTTATTAATCACATTATGAGTTCTTACAATCCAAAAGAATTTCAATATAAATACATACTCTTTGCCATCCATTTACATAAGTCATACTAGACCATATACTTGGTACTGAAAGGATAAATATATCCTACCAATAGCTTCTTCTTCAGCTCTGGTAGTCTCATCGTCCTCGCCCGCGTCGAGTGCGCCTTATGCGAGTCATCTGGTCTAGCTGTTGTTGTGATATAATAATAAAGCAAGGGTGAGCAATAGCCCACCAACAATAATATATAACTGAACGATAATATATAACAGTTCAAAAGTATCTTTCAAACCATATGCCATGCATTTACGGAAATGATGCCAGTATAATATGAACGATGAAGTTACAAGGTAACTTAAAGTATTTGTTTGTAGAAATATCTGTTACATCAAAAGTAAGCGTGATATTCTCATTGTCATTAAAAAGAGGAACTTGCATGAAAAGATTGCAATTCCAGTTATGAACACTTTTCCAGCTCTGCCAACAGTAATCATGTTGCAGGAAATAAATAATTTTGGACGATGAACCAATGATGGAGTATTCACCGCGCCCGCTGTTCCAATCTTGATGATCAGTCGAGATCGTACAGCTCAAATTAGATTTACTACCGGTAGAAGGAAGAACTGACGGCTTTACTTGTATACCGCCTTACTAGCTCTCCCCGGCCAACGGTTGGGCCAAAGGGGATGGACCGACGCTACTCGGCCTCTTACACAACTCCTAGTTCAAATAGAATTCATGATTCTGAATGTAACGTTCGTCCCCCTTTCCCCAAGTATAATACTTGTTGATAAGACTCTACAAAGTAGTCGTATCTAGTTGGAAAGGAAAATTCACCAATAACTTCCAAGCTATTGCTTGGTAACGAATATCAACTTGTTCCAACAATCTTACCCCTCGAAAGATGAGAAGGTAAATAACGACTTAATAAGTCCATAGCACCCGAGTTGCGAGTGAAGAGAATACTTTATGACTGGGAAGTCGACAAGATAAATAACATTTTCCAAGTAAGGTTCCCTTATTTTTAAGGAGATAGACTCAAGAAGAATGATGTCTGAGAACCTTTCTTGATATAAGATTAATAATAATATGACTCCGAGATATTTTCCGTAATAATCGAAGAAGATAAACCTTATTGAGGTTATTCTAAGTATGGAATAAATATTCAGAGAATATTTATTGAATTAAAATATTTAAAGAATATTTAGGAATATGAAAGAATATCATTAATCAGAGTATCTCTCCAAATAATCCTTGAAGAAACATCAAGAGAATATTTATTGAATAAATAAATATTTAAATGAATATTCAAAATAATATTCATTAATTAATAAGGAATTTAAATGAATATTCAAAAAGTAATATTCATTTAATGAATAATATTCTAAAATAATATCAAGTAATATTCATTTAGTAATCCAAACTTTAAAGGAATATTCGAGATGATATTCGATAAATAAATCAAGCTTCAGATGAATATTAGAATAATATTCATCAAGTAATTAATATCTTAAATGAATATTCAAAAGTAATATTCATTTAATAAAATAATAGTCTAAATGGATATTCAAATAATATTCATTTAGTAGTCCAATCTTTAGAAGAATATTCGGAATAATAATGGATATTCTATTCGACTTTGAATGAATATTGAAAAATATTATTCGTCGAATTGTTACGTTCAAATAATTATTTGAAGTAAGGATCGTTAAATAAATAATCTCGAACGAATATTCAAATAATATTCGTCGCCCAAATAATGGAAAATATTTACTTAAATATTTTCCTCCGAGGTAATCTCGATATATCAAGAAATATTGACTCCCGGTCTATATTTGACGAATAAGATGTATACGCCCTTCTATGAGGGTCTTACAATAACTGGCTTATAATTGATACGTTAGTTATCTAATTTATAAGCTAATAACAATCAGGGAACAAGCATAATGATATGACTTGAAAGTAGGCATGCATGCTATGGCATATTATAACAGAAAACATACATATATATTCAATCACAACAACAGCCTAAAAGAAGGGAATTGAAACTTGCCTGGTAGTCGAGTACGGTAAGGGGTAGTGGTAGCGGGTCCCGGGTCAGCTTGGTGATCTATAAATAGCCAAGGCATTCGGGATTAATCACTTAACATCTTAAAAGTTAAGTTATACTTAAATCAAAACACGTTCTCGAGTTATCTCGTTATACCCCTTTTTGTGGATTCCTTTTATCATTGATCCGACCCGACATTCGTTCGTTAATACGACATGTCACTGTACTTACACTTGGGACATACTTAAGTCATACAAGTTCTAAAGTTGATCGTTACGAACCAATATTATACTCCGAGTTTTATCGTCCGTTTTCTAAGTGTTTTACCGAAGTTATAATAGAGTCGTCTTTTAGGGGTTCGTTCGCATTTAACCTCGACTCGAATATTTTTAATAAATCGAAAAACGATCCTTTTGACATACGGTTTTCTTTAACACCTTTCTTTTTACCTATAGTATTTATTTACCAAGATTCTTCATGACTTTACATATTTTACGAGGGTTCAATTTCAGTTACGAACTTTCGTTTACGGATTCGAACTACTTTTAGTAAATCGGTCATAAATCCTAAACCGTAAGTCTGTTTGATTCGATTCTTTTTCCAAAATGATCTACGACTCAAGATCTACAAGGGCATGTTAGATACTTGTCCAGTTTCAGCCATTAGACCTACTGTGATGCACGGTTTTCAATGATTAACGAAATTTCGGCATTATAACGGCTATAATACGAACGTTCCAAAAATCGCAATCAACAACCCAAGCCACACCGGGCATCAATACAACTTATACACATAATAATCATCTCACAAGTCCAGAAGCTACTGATCTTACCATCAAAATCATCATGCATCTTAAATCATATAACTAATTACATAATCATGCTTATAATTATCACTATAATCATACCAAGCTAAATCCATCAAAAACATTCATAAATCTCAAATCAAATGCTAGGGTTTCAAGAGATCTACCTTCCTTGGAGTATTATATAACCTTAATAAGCTTGGTATGGTCCTTGTCTAGCTTAATCAAACCTTAGATCATCCAAAGAAATCATGAAAACAAAGTTAGTTTCCAAGATCCACTATTCATCGTCAATCTTGTAAAAATCATATAAAATCAAAAACTAAGAGTTTGGTTCTAAAATTTTTTTTAACACACCTTCTACTCTTCAAGGGCTTTCTTTTGAGCTATAGAACACAAGAATCCAACCATGGGAGCTAGGGTTTTGAGCCCCATCTTTCTTCTGATCAGAACCTGGACAGTTTTGGTCCTCCAACTTTAAGCATGGATTTGACTAGGCTATACTACTTGGATTTCCATGAAATTTGGAACGAATCTTGCCCATGGAGTGGAGAAGCTATGGTTAAAATTTGGTGATTTTATCATGGATAGAAATGGAGATATGAATTTTTCTTTGTGTTATGTTTCTGCTGGACAGTTTGTATGTTCTATGTTTTCTTTTGATTTTCTCTCTTTTCTCCCACTTGATCATCTACTTTTTGCTCATATAACTAGATATTATCAGCTGGTAGGATGAGATTGATAGCATTGGGGTAAGAGCCAAGAGTCTTGGATAAGTTTTGATAGATATTTGTTTTGTTTCTTGTTTGATTTAAGTGATTCAAATCACTTAACTCCTAAATTGTTTTGATTTAATCCTTGATTAAATAATTTAATCCACTTGATATAATTCTCTTGATGATCATATAGGATATTTAATCTCGATACGAACTTAATCCGTAATCTAAGATTCGTTCGCTTTATTGATTAATCTCGTTATAACGTTTTAGCGGTTACTAGAACGCTTGTTTCACTGCCTCAGTGGTTTCCTACCTTCATTCTTAAATCAAATATAATAACATCCCAAAATATCAAATCCTCAAAGTTAATATCTCAATTCTTGGATTATAATAATATTTAATCCACGGTCCGGTCAAATATTATACCGAAAAAGAATTTGGAATTTCTGAATTCCGATCGTCTCTGCATTCACTTATTTCCTCCGCGTATTACTAATATGTCTTCGAAACATCCATATCACGTCCCGTACATAGGGTGGCGTGAAAAGTTTTCCAACTTAAAAAATCACTATTCATACAACAAATTACTATGCACGTACAGGAAACACTATGCACGTACGGGAAACACTATGCACGTACGGGAAATACTATGCACGTATGGGAAACACTATGCACGTACAGAAAACACTATGCACGTATGGGAAACACTATGCACGTACTCATTTCCCTTCAAGGATCCATTAGCTCCTTCCTGGATGGTAGATTATTCTTATCTAGGTCCTCAACCATCAAATTACTCTATTCTGACAATATACCAATGCATCAGGATCATTGTCCAAAGCAATATCCATTCATTACAATCATTGTTCTTTGAAACCACCATTCATTAGTGCTCTTTAACCACAATAAGAAAAGTTTTAATTCTACCCAAAATTCGGGTTATTACAGTCTCCCCTCCTTAAAAGGATTCCGTCCTCGGAATCAGTTTAGGAATAACTGGGGGTACTTCTATCCCATTGCACTTTCTATTTCTCAGGTGGATTCTTCCACTTCTTGATTTTCTTCAAATCTCTCACTAGCTTGACAACCTTATCTCTTAGCGCTTGCTCTTTTCTATTCATAATTTCCACAGGTTGTCCTTCGTAGTTCAGATTCTGTTATGTATATCTATCTGCTCGTACTCTGTCATATGCCGGGCATCTATAGTATACCGATGAGGCACATACGCATGAACCATGTTATGACCATTTTACCGGTTTAGGTGAGGCTGGCTCATAGGCCACCTTCCTGACGCGTTTAAACTCTCAGATGGCCCAATGAATCTTGGGCTAAACTTCCTTTCATTCTAATCTTGTTAATTCCTTCCACGAGGATACCTTTTCTTATTACAAATCTCAAACCTTATATTCTCTATCTTGTTTGCACAGAAATACATCAACAAAAATGATATGTTGGCCTATAAATATAAAGGAGGAGAGGAATCAATTATTACTTTTCCTTTTGCTAAACTTTTACTTCACTTTTGCTTTACTTTCTATTTCTTCTTTATTGCCGATTCTTGTTATTCCTTTCAGTCACGTCTTAGTTTTTAGTTAGCCCTAAATTTTGTAGCCTCCATCTTTATTTTATTCCATTTTGTAATTGTTCTTTGTAAACACTTTTCTCATTTTAATACACTTTTCTCCATCTTTGCTGGTATAGTGCCTTCTACTTTGATACCTTTCTACCTTTCCAAAACTTTACTCCATATAGGTCTTAATCGACTTCTCGGCACCGTCTCCGGTCACCTTTCCTCCTCTTTTATCTTTTCAGATATTCTTATCAATCCCACGTGCTACGCAAGCTTACCATTCATGGTATAACAGTATTTTCACTTAAGTCAATCCCGGAGTTTCTCAGTCCGGCTGGTTTCTTACTTACATTTCCTATTTTCGTCCAATCTCACTTCATCATTTTATTTCTACAATCGATCGCGATAACCGGGGTCTATCCACCAACCCATATAGCGGCTACTTTACCCAATTCACGGGGTTCGCCCCAGTTTCTACTCTCTTCCATGATGTTCTCTGATAATCAGAAAGACAAGGTTTGCCAAAATTCGTTGAATTTCTTTCCAGAACCAAGGAAATTTTGGTCAATCTATCCAACCACCGGTAACACTATGAAGATCAATTTCAAAACCTAGAGAATAGTTCTATGAGCATCCAAGCAGGTAGAATCATAAGCAGTTATAATAACGGAATTATTGACATAAAGTTGGAAGTTTAACCACTAGAAAGGAACCAAATATATATATCCCATAGAAGGGAAATCAAAAGTTTCGAACTGAAACATGCCACCTCTTCCTGATACATATACATCTTAGTTGTCGATAATATCAAATGTCAGTCTTCCTAACCACAGGTTTCAGAAGGAACACTACCGTCGGAGTTAGTCATTTCATAAAAATTGGCACTACTAAGGCCATCCTAGTCTGGTGTACCGTGTTGTTCGAATGCATCCGCAATTACTCTGCCGTGCTGCATAAGCACACCACCTAAACCTGTATGAGATGCATCATAGTGTATCATAAAGTCTTCCTTCTCCCGTTAGGCAACACCAACGCCGGGTCGTTACCAATTTCATCTTAAAACATTCTCTATTACCTCTTAACCACTAATCGCATTACTTGATCCATTTGCAATTCAGTGTCAGAATAAACTTAAGGTAACTACTATAATCTATTCGGGGAAAAGAAAGAATTTAATATTCTTCTGAATCACATGCATCTAACGTTCCTGATTCACCATTTTATTGAGTTAAAATAAACTTATACTTAGTACCTGATAGTAGTCATATTACGAGTTTAGCATAGACCCACTGGTCTTTTCCTCTGGTAATTTCTGAGATCATCGTCTCGCTTACTACTTTATATAACTTTATCCAATCAGGCCATCACTTTCCACTATCTTTACTTTCGAAGCTGGTTCATTCATAATATGGACATTTCGCTGAATAAAACCACCTCAACAATCTCAATTTGATTTCATAAAATATAACCCATGAAATCCGCCTTCTCATGGCGAATTACCATTGACAATATTCACACTAATCCATTTATCCGATAATATGGCACTTGTTGCCTCTATCTCAACTGCTCCTGGGTGCTCCCCGTCCTACATCGACGTCTTTGATAATCATGCATCATTCTAACTCCTTTCTCATTAATCTGAAAGTCTCTAAGGATCTTTATCTATCCCCATATAAGACCTCAAGTAATCCTTCCAATCTGTCTTAATTGCTGGTACTACCTCTCGTAGTCCGGCTATAAATCCAACATAAAATTTCAATTCTCTTAATAATATCTCAGTTCTTTGTGCTCACTTCTCTGAGCACTATAATCTTAACTCTCGCTATCCCTCTGGCTACAGCCCTCATTTCCTTGGAGTAAACTCCTCATCCTCAATAGAATTTTCCTCTGCTGGAAGCTCCTTCGAGTCCTCAATAGGGTACTCTATCGAATTCACAATCCGATCGTCAGCATATAATAAAACATCATCATGCTGCTACTCGTACGCCTCAAGGTCTGTCGCCTTACTAGTCGATACGAGAACGAGCTAAGTTACTATCATGATACTTAAAAAGTTCCCGTAAGGGTTTTAGGTGAACCTGGCAAGGGTCCTTATTATATTAGTGAATTTATTATTATATAACGTCGTATCATCTCTTGGGATATATAACTCTCGCTCTGATACCACTTCTGTAACACCCCCAGATCCGGGGTCCGGGATCCGGTCGTTACGGTTTCCAATTCTGTCCACAACACTTGAACTTTCCTTAACATAAAATAAATTACATCTCTATGACCCAACACAACAATGTAAAACACACCCGTTATAGTCCCAGAGATGAAATCAGAGTAACAATCAAATTTTTATTAATCACATTATGAGTTCTTACAATCCAAAAGAATTTCAATATAAATACATACTCTTTGCCATCCATTTACATAAGTCATACTAGACCATATACTTGGTACTGAAAGGATAAATATATCCTACCAATAGCTTCTTCTTCAGCTCTGGTAGTCTCATCGTCCTCGCCCGCGTCGAGTGCGCCTTATGCGAGTCATCTGGTCTAGCTGTTGTTGTGATATAATAATAAAGCAAGGGTGAGCAATAGCCCACCAACAATAATATATAACTGAACGATAATATATAACAGTTCAAAAGTATCTTTCAAACCATATGCCATGCATTTACGGAAATGATGCCAGTATAATATGAACGATGAAGTTACAAGGTAACTTAAAGTATTTGTTTGTAGAAATATCTGTTACATCAAAAGTAAGCGTGATATTCTCATTGTCATTAAAAAGAGGAACTTGCATGAAAAGATTGCAATTCCAGTTATGAACACTTTTCCAGCTCTGCCAACAGTAATCATGTTGCAGGAAATAAATAATTTTGGATGATGAACCAATGATGGAGTATTCACCGCGCCCGCTGTTCCAATCTTGATGATCAGTCGAGATCGTACAGCTCAAATTAGATTTACTACCGGTAGAAGGAAGAACTGACGGCTTTACTTGTATACCGCCTTACTAGCTCTCCCCGGCCAACGGTTGGGCCAAAGGGGATGGACCGACGCTACTCGGCCTCTTACACAACTCCTAGTTCAAATAGAATTCATGATTCTGAATGTAACGTTCGTCCCCCTTTCCCCAAGTATAATACTTGTTGATAAGACTCTACAAAGTAGTCGTATCTAGTTGGAAAGGAAAATTCACCAATAACTTCCAAGCTATTGCTTGGTAACGAATATCAACTTGTTCCAACAATCTTACCCCTCGAAAGATGAGAAGGTAAATAACGACTTAATAAGTCCATATCACCCGAGTTGCGAGTGAAGAGAATACTTTATGACCGGGAAGTCGACAAGATAAATAACATTTTCCAAGTAAGGTTCCCTTATTTTTAAAGAGATAGACTCAAGAAGAATGATGTCTGAGAACCTTTCTTGAATAAGATTAATAATAATATGACTCCGAGATATTTTCCGTAATAATCGAAGAAGATAAACCTTATTGAGGTTATTCTAAGTATGGAATAAATATTCAGAGAATATTTATTGAATTAAAATATTTAAAGAATATTTAGGAATATGAAAGAATATCATTAATCAGAGTACTTCTCCAAATAATCCTTGAAGAAACATCAAGAGAATATTTATTGAATAAATAAATATTTAAATGAATATTCAAAATAATATTCATTAATTAATAAGGAATTTAAATGAATATTCAAAAAGTAATATTCATTTAATGAATAATATTCTAAATGAATATCAAGTAATATTCATTTAGTAATCCAAACTTTAAAGGAATATTCGAGATGATATTCGATAAATAAATCAAACTTCAGATGAATATTAGAATAATATTCATCAAGTAATTAATATCTTAAATGAATATTCAAAAGTAATATTCATTTAATAAAATAATAGTCTAAATGGATATTCAAATAATATTCATTTAGTAGTCCAATCTTTAGAAGAATATTCGGAATAATAATCGATATTCTCTTCGACTTTGAATGAATATTGAAAAATATTATTCGTCGAATTATTACGTTCAAATAATTATTTGAAGTAAGGATCGTTAAATAAATAATCTCGAACGAATATTCAAATAATATTCGTCGCCCAAATAATGGAAAATATTTACTTAAATATTTTCCTCCGAGGTAATCTCGATATATCAAGAAATATTGACTCCCGGTCTATATTTGACGAATAAGATGTATACGCCCTTCTATGAGGGTCTTACAATAACCGGCTTATAATTGATACGTTAGTTATCTAATTTATAAGCTAATAACAATCAGGGAACAAGCATAATGATATGACTTGAAAGTAGGCATGCATGCTATGGCATATTATAATAGAAAACATACATATATATTCAATCACAACAACAGCCTAAAAGAAGGGAATTGAAACTTGCCTGGTAGTCGAGTACGGTAAGGGGTAGTGGTAGCGGGTCCCGGGTCAGCTTGGTGATCTATAAATAGCCAAGGCATTCGGGATTAATCACTTAACATCTTAAAAGTTAAGTTATACTTAAATCAAAACACGTTCTCGAGTTATCTCGTTATACCCCTTTTTGTGGATTCCTTTTATCATTGATCCGACCCGACATTCGTTCGTTAATACGACATGTCACTGTACTTACACTTGGGACATACTTAAGTCATACAAGTTCTAAAGTTGATCGTTACGAACCAATATTATACTCCGAGTTTTATCGCCCGTTTTCTAAGTGTTTTACCGAAGTTATAATAGAGTCGTCTTTTAGGGGTTCGTTCGCATTTAACCTCGACTCGAATATTTTTAATAAATCGAAAAACGAACCTTTTGACATACGGTTTTCTTTAACACCTTTCTTTTTACCTCTAGTATTTATTTACCAAGATTCTTCATGACTTTACATATTTTACGAGGGTTCAATTTCAGTTACGAACTTTCGTTTACGGATTCGAACTACTTTTAGTAAATCGGTCATAAATCCTAAACCGTAAGTCTGTTTGATTCGATTCTTTTTCCAAAATGATCTACGACTCAAGATCTACAAGGGCATGTTAGATACTTGTCCAGTTTCAGCCATTAGACCTACTGTGATGCACGGTTTTCAATGATTAACGAAATTTCGGCATTATAACGACTATAATACGAACGTTCCAAAAATCGCAATCAACAACCCAAGCCACGCCGGGCATCAATACAACTTATACACATAATAATCATCTCACAAGTCCAGAAGCTACTGATCTTACCATGAAAATCATCATGCATCTTAAATCATATAACTAATTACATAATCATGCTTATAATTATCACTATAATCATACCAAGCTAAATCCATCAAAAACATTCATAAATCTCAAATCAAATGCTAGGGTTTCAAGAGATCTACCTTCCTTGGAGTATTATATAACCTTAATAAGCTTGGTATGGTCCTTGTCTAGCTTAATCAAACCTTAGATCATCCAAAGAAATCATGAAAACAAAGTTAGTTTCCAAGATCCACTATTCATCGTCAATCTTGTAAAAATCATATAAAATCAAAAACTAAGAGTTTGGTTCTAAATTTTTTTTTTACCCCACCTTCTACTCTTTAAGGGCTTTCTTTTGAGCTATAGAACACAAGAATCCAACCATGGGAGCTAGGGTTTTGAGCCCCATCTTTCTTCTGATCAGAACCTGGACAGTTTTGGTCCTCCAACTTTAAGCATGGATTTGACTAGGCTATACTACTTGGATTTCCATGAAATTTGGAACGAATCTTGCCCATGGAGTGGAGAAGCTATGGTTAAAATTTGGTGATTTTATCATGGATAGAAATGGAGATATGAATTTTTCTTTGTGTTATGTTTCTGCTGGACAGTTTGTATGTTCTATGTTTTCTTTTGCTTTTCTCTCTTTTCTCCCACTTGATCATCTACTTTTTGCTCATATAACTAGATATTATCAGCTGGTAGGATGAGATTGATAGCATTGGGGTAAGAGCCAAGAGTCTTGGATAAGTTTTGATAGATATTTGTTTTGTTTCTTGTTTGATTTAAGTGATTCAAATCACTTAACTCCTAAATTGTTTTGATTTAATCCTTGATTAAATAATTTAATCCACTTGATATAATTCTCTTGATGATCATATAGGATATTTAATCTCGATACGAACTTAATCCGTAATCTAAGATTCGTTCGCTTTATTGATTAATCTCGTTATAACGTTTTAGCGGTTACTAGAACGCTTGTTTCACTGCCTCAGTGGTTTCCTACCTTCATTCTTAAATCAAATATAATAACATCCCAAAATATCAAATCCTCAAAGTTAATATCTCAATTCTTGGATTATAATAATATTTAATCCACGGTCCGGTCAAATATTATACCGAAAAAGAATTTGGAATTTCTGAATTCCGATCGTCTCTGCATTCACTTATTTCCTCCGCGTATTACTAATATGTCTTCGAAACATCCATATCACGTCCCGTACATAGGGTGGCGTGAAAAGTTTTCCAACTTACAAAATCACTATTCATACACCAAATTACTATGCACGTACAGGAAACACTATGCACGTACGGGAAACACTATGCACGTACGGGAAATACTATGCACGTATGGGAAACACTATGCACGTACAGAAAACACTATGCACGTATGGGAAACACTATGCACGTACTCATTTCCCTTCAAGAATCCATTAGCTCCTTCCTGGATGGTAGATTATTCTTATCTAGGTCCTCAACCATCAAATTACTCTATTCTGACAATATACCAATGCATCAGGATCATTGTCCAAAGCAATATCCATTCATTACAATCATTGTTCTTTGAAACCACCATTCATTAGTGCTCTTTAACCACAATAAGAAAAGTTTTAATTCTACCCAAAATTCGGGTTATTACAATCATCCTTGGGAAATGGAAAGTCCAGTTGTAACTTGTTCTTCCCATTTGCTTTTGGTGGTGAGTAGGGTCTTGTTTTGATGTAGGATTCAAATTCTTTAACATGAGAAGGCTCAGCATCATAGAATGTAGGAGCCACAATTGCTGGAGTGAGCACCTTCAGAATTGTGGTAGATATTGTTGGAGCTGAGGTTTGGCTAGAGAACAGAGTTGATGCAATAGATTGATTGATCAATCTTTCTGTCCTCATTATCCTTTCATAGTTTTCCTCTTTCATCTTTTGTAGAGCTTCAATTTTGGCTAGCTTTTCCTCTTCTGTCAAGTTTGAGAAATCAAACTCTTCAGATAGAGCTACTTGTTCAGGTTTGGAATTGCTGGGGGAAGCTGTGACAATGAAGTCCTGTGGATTGACCACTATGGTAAGCTGCTGCTCCCCCTCACTTGCTGCTTCCTTTCTTTCAGAAATTAAGATTTGACTTATAGTTTCCACAGCCTCTTCCACTTTCTCCCCCTTTTTGTTAGCATCAAGGGTTTGACTAGAAGTTGGGGCTGCAACTAACTTTTCTAGCAGTTGGGTTTGCAGTTTTTGATGTTGAAGAAATTGCTCCATCTGGGATTCCATCTTTTCCACTCTTGAGTTGAGTAGTTGCACAGACTTAGCCAGGTTGTCTTCTTTGATGAACCTTTGTTGCAACACCCTCTGAGTGGCTGTAGGAGCTAGTTGCTCTAGCTTGGAATCCACAGAGATCTTCACATCCTTGATTTCTTGTTTGACCTCCTCTAAGTTGGATCTCTGAATCACCATTTGCATCTTTTGTAACTTAAGGGAGTCAATTGCCTGTTGAAGAACAACCTTTCTCGGTGGATCTGCTTCTGGGTGCTCAGCCAGGGCAGATTTATATTGCCTTATGATTTCCATATCAAGTTGATGATAGGTGTAGTTGTGAGCAAATGTAAAATCATGAATACTGCTACCACCTTCATCTTCAGAGCTCTGGCTGTCTTCATCTTCAGAATTTTCAAATTCTTCACTCTCAGCAGTGGTTGGCAAAGCTGCTATAGATTCCTTAGCTCTAAGTAGAGACTGTGAGGTGTGCACTAGGTGCATTGCCTCCTCTGCTTCCACATTGCCCTGTTGTGCCAGAATTTGATAGGCAGGAACAGGGTGAGTAAAGGTTTCAGCATCCAAAGAAATGGAGTCAATCATGGACTGATATTCTCTTTGATATTCCATTTCCTTGGCTGCATCCTCAACCTCCATTGACCCACAAGCAATGGCTGCTTCTTCCACCCTTATTTCTCCTGTAGTCCCTTCTCTCCTCTCATCTCTCTTTTCTTGCATCAAGGGCTCCCCTTGGCTCACACCTCTCACACCCTCACCTTCACCTACTAAGGTGGAACTCTCAAACTCTCCTTTTGCCTGACCGGAAGAAATGGCCAGCCTCTCATTATTTAGCTCTCCTTTTACTTGCTCACAAGGCAGCCTCTCACTCCCTTCCCTCAATCCTAAAAGTGTTTCAACTACTGAGAACTCCTCCACACTTGACATAGGAATGTCAGATATAGCAGTGGTAGAGTGAGTTATCAACGGATAAGGAATATCCGTTGATGAAGTAGTTATAGCTGTCAACGGATGGCTAGACAGATGCGCATCCGTTGATGGAGAAACACTTGTCAATGGATGAAGGATATCCGTTGAGGAAGGAATAATTTTATCCGTGGAAGAGAAAACCAACACTGAATCTGTGGAGATTGATTTTAAGTTCGAGGCCACAGTCGGTGTTGAGAATTCTGGAAGGGAAGATTGATGGTCCAACAAATCATCTAAAAGATGATGACCACCAATTGCAGAGTGGGGCTTCTCCAAGAATCTTAAAGATGGAGAATCAGGAATTGATGTAGATATCATATCCACATCCAGAGATGGAGTTGGTGATGGTGGATTGTAATGTGTATCGATTTGAAGATTGAGATCAAGGGGCTGTGACTCCACATTTATTGAAGCCACATCAAACTGAGTTTGAGAAGGTACAGTTTCCTGTACTGTGTGTGCACCCTGTGATTCCCCTGTGGTTTTAGATTTCACTCTTCTTCCGTAGGTTTTTGAGATTGGGCTATATGTGTCTCTAACCCTCTTGTGCAGTGTTCCTTGTGGGGAACTTGATTCAGTAGTCACACTCTGTTGAGAGAGTGTAACTAGAATTTGGCTTGTAGTTACATTAGCAGTCTTTTGAGAGACTGAAATGGTGGTTGCACTCATCTCTCCTTCCTTATCCTTAGGGCTTCTTTGATGTTCACCCTGTCCCTCACCACTCACTACCACCTTCACACTCCCCTCAAGAGTTTTGGTAGATTTTACAACAGGTGTCTTTTGAGAGACACTTGAGGTTTGCTTTTTAGAATATGGTTTTGGAACTCTGGATTTGGTCACTTTGGTAGGAGCTTGTTTGGTCACAGCTACAGACTCCATTGTGACACTAGAAGGCAAAGAAATTTGGGGGTTGGAGATAGGGGTTTCAGAGTTAGAGATGGTTACCTGAACAATTGGTAGATATACTAATTGTACTCCTGCATTGAGGTTCATTCGAATTAGGTCACTTAAGACTCTCTTCTCCTGAACAAAACATTGGAACTTGCTATCCGGGTTAGCAATGGATAGCTTATTCTCAGATACATGCAGTGCTAAGAGCATTAAAAATCTAACAAAGTAGATATTCTTGCTCCTAGTTTCCTTTTTACCCAACTTTGCAGCTATCTCATACATAACTAATGTGCCAAAATTATAGAATTTATCATTTAAGAGCATACACATCATAGTTAGCATGGACTGGGTAACAGCATCAAAATTACTAATTTTGCCTGAAAAAGTTTTAATGAAGGCATCATAGAAATAGCTCCATTCTTTAACCATTCCTTTCCTAACAATTTTCCCTAAGTTTTCAGTAGTAAGGGCATAATTAATAGAATTAAGCCTGGCAACAATTTCAGCATCAGTGGGTACTTTCAGACAGTTATTCTCAGGCAATTTTAAACAAGCAGTTATTACATCAGAATTAACCACATAGTTTTTACCCTTTAAAGAAAAAGCAATTGTACCGTCTGTGCCATTGTACTCAGCAGATGTCCACATTTCTTCAATTACTTCGTGGATTAAGGGAGTGGTGGCAGTCATAGCATATGACAGTTTGCATTTTTTCACGAAACTCATCAAAGTGTGGTAAGCTTCTGGAGCATTCACTGTGTCAACAAAGGCCGCGAAATTGTTCTTCTCATAGGTAAACCCAGTGGAGGACATCATCTTAACAATGGGCGACATTGAAGTGTTTGAACTTTGGTTACAGAGAGTTTTAGAGAAGAAGATGCAGTTAACTTTTGATATGCTTGAAAATGAATAAAAGTGAGATGTGAGAGTACAAGTCAGCCTTTTATATTTTTCAAGAATTAAAAATGAAATAATTAAAAGTAATTACTCCATTGGTCAAAAGTAACTGTCAGATAATAAATGAAAACAAAATAAGTACAGCCATGATTAGATATACACGGTTACCAACGGTTATAAAAAAAATGTATATCAACGGATATAGAATGAACGTTTGAGATACAGTTTATCCGTTGATGACGTGGATAGCCTGTTACCCGTTGACATGCGAAAATCTAGTAATGTGTTTATATATCCGTTGATAAGCTAATTTTGCCTTAGACAAAATTTCTGCAGAAAATTTTTCTGAAAGTTTTTACTTTCAAGTAAATCAAAACACATTTCTAGCTTCAAAGCAGTGAAATCAAATATCACTAGAAATTATGACAAGTTAAGCATACCTAGCTCACCTACCAATCTTGTGAATGTGGATTCATCAAGAGGCTTGGTGAAGATATCTGCAAGCTGCATTTCACTTGGCACAAAGTGCATTTCTACTGTACCATTCATCACATGTTCTCTAATGAAGTGGTATTTGATGTCAATGTGCTTGGTTCTCGAATGTTGCACTGGATTCCCTGTGATGGCAATAGCACTTGTGTTGTCACAGAAAATTGGAATCTTCTCAACTTTTAGACCATAGTCAATGAGTTGGTTTCTCATCCATAGAATCTGTGCACAACAGCTTCCAGCAGCAATGTACTCAGCTTCAGCTGTAGAAGTGGAGACTGAGTTTTGTTTCTTACTGAACCATGAAACAAGCCTGTTTCCTAGAAATTGACAGGAACCTGTAGTACTTTTCCTATCAACTCTGCAACCTGCATAATCTGCATCTGAATAGCCAGTTAGATCAAAACCAGATTCTCTTGGGTACCAAATGCCAAGGTTTGGTGTTCCCTTGAGATACCTGAAAATTATTTTAATAGCTATTAAGTGAGACTCTCTAGGGTCAGCTTGAAATCTAGCACAAAGACAAGTAGAAAACATTATATCAGGTCTACTAGCTGTTAGGTATAGAAGTGAACCTACCATGCCTCTATAGCTTGAGATGTCCACAGACTTTTCCTTAGTATTCAACTCAAGCTTAGTTGCAGTGGCCATAGGTGTTTTAGCAGATGTACAATCCATTAAGTCAAATTTCTTTAAGAGATCATAAATATATTTTGTTTGACTTATGAAAATGCCCTCATTAACTTGCTTTACTTGTAGGCCAAGAAAGTAAGTTAATTCACCCATCATGCTCATTTCATACCTACTTTGCATAAGTTTGGCAAACTTTTTGCAAAGCTTCTCATCTGTAGACCCAAAAATAATATCATCTACATAGATTTAAACAAGTATTGAAGATCCATTAATATCCCTATGAAATAAGGTTTTATCTACTGTACCTCTAGTGAAGTGGTTCTCCAAAAGAAATTGAGATAAAGTGTCATACCAGGCTCTTGGTACTTGCTTCAAACCATAAAGTGCTTTCATGATAAGATATACATATTCTGGAAATTCTGGATCCTCAAAACCAGGAGGTTGATGGACATAGACCTCTTCTTCCAGTGCCCCATTTAGAAAGGCACTTTTGACATCCATCTGATAGACTTTGAAATTGGCATGTGCTGCATAGGCTATAAAGATTCTTATTGCCTCAAGTCTTGCCACTGGAGCAAAAGTTTCATCAAAATCTATTCCTTATTCTTGAGAGTAGCCCTTTGCCACTAATCTAGCTTTATTCCTCACAATTATGCCATTTTCATCTGTCTTATTCTTGAGAACCCATTTAGTACCTATGACACTTCTATCATCAGGTTTGGGCACAAGTTTCCATACTTTATTTCTTTCAAATTGGTTTAGCTCTTCTTGCATTGCTAACGCCCAATCTGGATCTAGAAGGGCATCTTCCACTTTCTTAGGTTCCTCTTGAGACAGGAAGCTACTGTATAGACATTCTGCTTGAGTGGCCCTTCTAGTTTGGACTCTTGAATTTGATTCACCAATGATTAACTCAAATGGATGATTTCTAGTCCATTTTTTGCAGGTGGAAGGTTTGATCTTGATGAGGTTGCTTCATTTCCATGATCATGTTGATTTAGCATTGAATTTTGACCTTGAGAAACTCCCCCTGAGTTTGTTGTCCTTGCTGAATTATGAGGTTGACTGTCAATGGATGCATCATTTTGCCTGTCGACGGATGCTTGAGAATATCTGTCAACGGATGAATCTCTAATAGTGTCAACGGATGTTGCAGAATGACTGTCAACGGATGTTGCAGAATGAATGTCAACGGATGCTTCATTTTCAGTGTAAGCATCACTTCTAGTTGGTATAACAGCTCTAGGTGGATCTCTGTGGTCATGATCTTCATTTTCCTCATCATCATCATAGTACATTCTTCCTTCACCTTCATTCTCAAATTCCAACTTTTCATGGTAACCTTCATCATTTAGGCCTATAATCTTTTGATCATCAAACACAACATGTACAGATTCCATAACAATGTTGGTTCTTAGATTGTAGACCTTGTAGGCTTTCCCTGCTGCATATCCAACGAAAATAGCTTCATCTGCCTTTGCTTCAAATTTGCCCAAGTTATCTCCATGATTCCTTAGCACAAAACACTTACATCCAAAGACATGTAGGAAAGCTAAAGTTGGTTTCTTGTTGGTTAATAACTGATAAGGGGTCATTCCTCTAGCTTGATTGACCAAGGAAATATTCTGAGTAAAGCATGCAGTGTTGACTGCTTCAGCCCAGAAATATGTTGGTAACCTTGATTCACTTAACATTGTTCTAACTGCTTCAATGAGAGTTCTGTTTTTCCTTTCAACAACCCCATTTTGTTGAGGTGTTCTGGCAGCAGAAAACTCATGGACAATTCCATTCTCTTCACAGAATATCTTCATTGTGGAATTCTTGAATTCAGTACCATTGTCACTCCGATTCTTTGTACTCTGTCTTCAGAACCATTGTTTAGTATTCTGAGATGATTGATGATGATTTCACTTGCACAGTCCTTGGAGTGCAGGAAGAAGGTCCATGTGAACATAGAAAAATCATCTACAATCACCAGACAGTATTTCTTCTTTGAAATAGACATGACATTTACTGGACCAAATAAGTCCATATGCAGCAATTGAAGAGGCTTAACAATGGATGACTCTGTCTTGCTTTTGAAGGATGATTTCTTTTGTTTCCCTAATTGGCTGGCATCACACAGCCCATCGCTGACAAACTCCAATTGAGGGATTCCTCTAGCAAGATCCTTTCTTACCAAATCATTCATAACTTTAAAATTCAAATGTGACAGCTTCTTATGCCATAGCCAACTCTCATCCTTACTTGCTTTGCTGAAGAGACAAGTAATGGATTCTGAGCATGCTGAATTGAAGTCAGCTATGTAAACATTTCCTTTTCTAAAGCCTGTCAATACCACATTGTTGTCTTCCTTGGCAGAAACAACACAGGCTTCTTTTGTGAACTTTACTTCATAGTCTTTGTCACAAATCTGACTGATACTCAGCAAATTGTGCTTCAAACCTTCAACTAAAGCCACTTCTTCAATGATGACATTGTCTTTTGAAATCAGGCCATATCCCTTAGTATATCCTTTGCTATCATCTCCAAAGGTAATTCTAGGGCCAGCTCCTTCCTTGAACTCTGTGAGCAGGGTTGAATCTCCTGTCATGTGCCTAGAGCATCCATTGTCTAGGTACCATAGATTCCTTCTGTTTCCCTGCACACATTTCAAAAACAAATCAAGTTGATTTTGGTACCCAAGCTTCCTTGGGTCCTTTCTTGTTAGCCTTTGACTTTGCACTCTTAGCATTCTTCAACTTAGGTGTAGATGCTTGAGTGATGGGGTTTGACAAATGCTCATTTGCATGAATATTGGATGCATGCATGTGTGGAAAATTGGCATACATATTATTCATGTTAGGTATGTTCCATGACATTTGTGGCACATTCATAGATTGAAAGTAAGGATTAGACACATATGGCATGTTCACATATGGATTTGAAAAACTAGCATTTTGATACAAACCAGGCATAACAGGCATTGCAGGCATACATGGCATTGGTTGAGGTACATGAACAGGAGCCTTGTTGACAATCTTGCAATTAGAAGATAGATGATTGACACTATTACAATTACTACAAGTTTTCCTAGGAGCAAACTTGTCTGGAGAGTAATTGTTTTTCTTGTTGATGCCTATCTTACCATTTCTGTTCTTTTTCTTTTTGCCCTCAATTTCTACCTTTTCATTGTCTGATTTACCAACAGCCTTTTTGTTGTGTAAATCACCTATCTTAGCCTTCCCACTGGATTTGGTTTTGCTGCACTCACCACTAACAAAATTCTTGTTTACTGGACCATACTTGATATCCAGTTTCCTAAGTTCCTTCTTACTAACAGACTTTTTGTTAGTCGACGGATACCTCTCATCCGTTGACGGTTCATCTATCAACGGATGATCACTATCCGTTGATTCACAAATAGTCTCTAAATCCTCAAGGCCAGGTTCTAGCTCCTTTTTCTTTTGAGTCCAGGTATCCTTCACAAATGATCCCTGAACTTCTATTATGTTTTGAGAAATATTCCTACAACTTTGAAATTTAGCAATTATCCCTTGTTCTTTTTCAAGCTGGTCTTTTAAAATTAGTTCTCTTTTTAACACAGCTTCAAGTTCACTTTTAGCATTATTGCAATCAACTGTCATTTTCTTAAATTCTAGAAGTTGAGTTTCTAGAGCAGCATTTCTATCACTTGAAAACAGATTAGACTCTTTAATCCTATTGTTCTCTTTTGTAAGTGATTTAAGAGTAACACTTAAGTGATATAGTTCAGTAGACATTTCATCTATAACACTATTGCATTCCTCTTTGGTGAGCTCAGAGAGATTAGTAGAAAATACCTGATTGCTAGCTGAACTTGCTTCCTGCTCTCCAGAATCAGCCATTAAAGCAAGGTTGACTAACTCAACATCATCATCAGAATGATTTTCATCAACAGCCCAGTCATACTCTTGGGTCAAGAATGCCTTTCCTTTCTGCCTGAGAAGATCAAAATATTTCTTCTTATAGTCAACAGCCTCAGTTGACTTTCCCTTGTTCTCAGATCTAGGTTTCCTGCATTCACTTATCATGTGACCAGCAATTCCACAATTGTAGCATTTAATTTTGGATTTATCCACATAGTTGCTTGTGGAAAAATCCTTGTTAAATGGCTTGGCCACCCCAGAGTTTCTCTTGAATTTCAGCTTAGAGAATCTCCTAGATAGAAAAGCTAAGTGCTCATCTATCTCATCCAATTCATCCTGTTGAAGAGCATTCAATTCCTCAGACACCTTTTCCTTGCTCCTGCTTGATTCTACTCTACCTTTACAAGCCTCCCTGTTTGGTGTAGAACTAGCAGTTTCTGTCCTTTCCTCCTTTTGCTCCAAGTTGGCAACAAGTGCAACTGACCCACTTTTCTTTTGAGACTTCTCAATCTCTTCATCCTGCTCCATTTCCAGCTCATAGGTCTTTAAAGTTCCATAGAGCCTTTCAAGAGTAAATGTCTTGTACTCTTGAGTGTTTCTTAGAGAAACAGTCATTGGCTTCCATTCCTAGGGCAGTGATCTCAGAAATTTGAGATTAGAATCTTTAACTTGATAGATTCTTCCATACAGTTTCAAACCATTTCGTAGCTTTTGAAATCTACTAAATGTATCATTCAATGTTTCTCCACTCTTAAAGTGAAAATGTTCATACTGTTGGATTAGTAGTTGCATCTTGTTTTCCCTTACCTGTTCTGTTCCTTCACACAGGGTTTGAACAGTGTCCCACACTTCCTTGGCGGTAGTACAGTTAATAACATTGTCAACCATGTCTGTTTCTAGACCATTGAACAGAATATTCATGGTCTTTTTGTCTTTGTGGACTTCTGCAATATCTTCAAGACTCCACTCAGAAACAGGTTTGGGAATGAGAGTGTCAGGCACATCATCAGCCAGGCCAACTCTTGTTGCTGTCTTCATTGGAACGTGAGGACCCTTGTCAATGCAATCCACAAAGCCCTCATCAATAGACGAGAGATGTAGACGCATTTTTAATTTCCAGTGAATGTAATTTTCTCTATCAAGAACTGGAATCTTTACTCCATAATCCTTCTTAGACATGTTGGAAGTGTGTTGATCTTTAAACTTCAAATATGTTAGAAGCTTGCTTTGATACCAATTGTTATTCCCAGATTACATACTTGTATAATTGTAGAAGGGGGGTTGAATACAATTCTTGATATTTATAAATTTCTGATAAGAACTCCAGAAATCTATACTTAGATAATTGCTTGTAAAAAGATTAATGCACAAACACATAAAAATCAGGTGGTTAAATACACCACCTGAAGCTTTTATTCGAAGAAAACTCTGTGATACAAATGTACACAGCTTCTGTTTTACAACTCTTTGCTTTCTAAGAATATTCAATAGAAACCCTAAGCAAGATGTATCTGTTTTCTTAACCTACAAAGAGTTGCTACACTTGGTTATATATCCCAAGTTTTACAAGTACTACTGGAATAAGATAATATTAATCTAATTCTAGTTGAGTTGCTACTACACTCCAAATACACATTTAGCCGAAAGGTTGTCCTTGTGTTCAGACATGTCTCCTGCACCTTTCTTGTATTCATAATGTAAACGGAATGCTTTTTTCTTCTGTGTTTCCAAAGTATGGCTGCCATACTGCTTTTTGTATCTACTATCAACCCATGTGATCTGTCAGTCAAACATGTCCTTATCAACTGCTAATCCCCAGCTAATCATAGAAGACAGTGTCAATGATTATCCGTTGATATTGTACACTGACATCCGTTGATGATGTATTGAGCGGTATCCGTTGATATTGAGACTTGAGCTGTATCCGTTGATAGAGTGGATTTGAGTTGTATCCGTTGATAGAGTTTTGTCTTCATCTATTGATACACTTTCACTTAGACAGAATTACATAGCATAGCTTATTTACAATTGGCTACCCTATTCTGCCTATCCGTTGATGGTCAACATGACTGTGGATAAAAACACTATCAACTGATAACATAGAGATACTGCATTATGCTACAAAACCTCATCCGTTGATGAGCTACCTGTCAACGGATAGAGTTATAAATCCTCATCCGTTGACAGCTACAAAACCTTATACAATTTGATTGATTGTGAAGTTATCATCAAGTACAACATATTCCTAACAACAACTTTCGCAATCACACATGCCAACATTGCCATCAAAAGGGTCATTACTCGATTCAGTTCTGCAAGAAAAAACCATCTTTTCATCCAAACAAATTATCTCAATCCTTTGTTGCTGCAACCTCTGAATCTACATCAGACACTACACCCACAACATCCATTACTGAGCTTACTTCTTTACTCAAACAGGTTTTATCTAAAACTGACTCTTCTTCCACTGCATTCTCTGCCACCTCAGGTAATTCTTGGTATTTTGATTCTTCTTGTTGCAATCATATGACAAATGATTCATTCATATTTACCATGAAGACACGGAGTTCTTTTCTTCCATCCATTCAAACAGCAGATGGTTCTAGCTTGAATGTGTCACACATCGGAAATGTATCTACTGAAGATCTTTCCCTCCCTAACACATTTTTTGTTCCAAATCTTTCACTTAATCTTATCTCTATTGGCCAAATTTGTGATCTTGGTCTTGATGTTATTTTTACCCCTTTTGGTTGTCAGGTACAGGATCCTCAGACAAATCAAACACTTGGGACAGGACGTAGATGTGGAAAGTTGTTTGAGCTCACTTCTCTTCATCTACCTACACCAAAATCATCATCTCATCTAGCTTGTACGATTTCATCTAGTACCTGGCACTCTCGGTTAGGCCATCCATCTTCCACTCGTTTGCATAATCTTGTTTCTAAGGGTCTCTTAGGGAGTGTAAGTGAAGACAAAATTGAATGTGTGTCATGTAAACTAGCAAAACAACATGTACTTCCTTTTCCTATTCATTATGAAACATCATCTTCTACTTTTGATCTTATTCATTCTGATATTTGGGATCCTTCTCCAACCCCCACTATGGGGGGATCGAGATATTATGTGATATTTGTTGATGATTTTTCTCGTTTCACTTGGATATATATCCTGAAACATCGTTCAGAATTAGGAGAAACTTACAAAAATTTTGCCACAATGATTCACACTCGGTTTAAAAAGAAAATCAAACTCTTTCGTGCCGACAATGCCAAAGAATATAAGAATCCGTCTTACAAATTTTTTAGCTTCTATGGTACCCTTGCACAGAGTTCTTGCCATTACACATCTCAACAAAATGGTCGGGCTGAACGTAAACATAGACACATTCTTGACACCATTCGAGCCCTTCTCATTTCTTCTTCTTGTCCATAATACTTCTGGAGAGAAGCTGCACTCACTGCTATTCACACCATAAACATGATTCCTTATCCTGTTATTAATAATGTTTCCCCTTATGAAAAATTATATGAAGAACCTCCATCATATGATTCTCTTAAGGTTTTTGGTTTTACTTGTTTTGTTCTTCTTTCTCCACATGAGAGGACAAAACTTGAACCACGTGCTCGTCTTTGTTGTTTTATTGGCTATGGTAGTGGTCAGAAAGGATACCGATGTTGGGATCCTATTTCACAACGTCTTCGTGTCTTACGTAATGTCACTTTTTGGGAGCATAAAATGTTCTCATCTATGTCAGAATTTCACATTGACACCTCTACTAGCATTTCTCACTTTACAGATCCTTTTATTGATCTACATCCCAGTGATGAATATGTAGAATCTCCAATATGTTCTTCTGATATACATTCAGTAGATCCTTCAGTTGAGCACACACAACCATCTCCATCTACTACTATCCCTACTACAGCAGGACAGTCTGAGGATTCCAGTACCGAGCCTCCCATTTTACCATCCTCTTCAGATGAGCATGCTCATCGATCCACTCGGGTAAGAAAACCTTCTGTTCGTCTTACTGATTATCATGTATATTCTGCTATAGAATCATTGCACGAGCCTCAAACATATAGAGAGACAAGTGTTAACCCTTTTTGGCAGGAGGCTATGACAGAAGAACTTCAGGCATTAGACAAAAATCACACTTGGGATGTTGTTACCTTGCCCCCTGGCAAAACAGCCGTGGGTTGTTGATGGATCTATAAAATTAAGACAAATATTGATGGCTCTATTAAGAGATATAAAGCTCGTCTAGTTGCTAGAGGCTTTACCCAGGAATATGGCATTGATTATGAGGAGACTTTTGCACCAGTTGCTCGTCTTACATCGGTTCGAAGTTTACTCACTGTTGGAGCATCAAAACAGTGGGATATGTGGCAAATGGATGTCAAAAATGCTTTCCTTAATGGCGACTTAGATGAAGAAGTTTATCTCAAACCTCCTCCTGGTTTTGATCTCTCTCCAGGTCAAGTGCTCAAGCTTAACAAGGCACTTTTTGGCCTAAAACAAGCACCTTGAGCTTGGTTCGTAGGGATGGCAATTTGTACCGAACCGATTGAAACCCGATCCGTTCCGACCCGATCGGTTCTAACCGAACCCGAACTCGAAGTATTTGGTTCGGGTTTGGTTTTTTTTAGACCCGAAGTAGTTTCGGTTCGGGTTTGGTTTTTAGCCTAACCGAACCCGACCCGGACCCGAAACCCGAAACCCGAATCGAACCCGGACCCGGACCCGAAACCCGTTTAGACCCGAAAAAATATAACTAATATAATAATTTCATATGTATATTAATAATATATTAATATATGTATTAGTATTAGTATTTAGTAGAGTTGGGCCATGACCCATAAATCATAGCTAATTTCTTAGGATAATATGCAAAATGTAATCCACGAGCCACGACCAACAATATTCTCCCTGGTCTAGTCCATTTTTATTCGGAATTTTGGATGAATGAATAAGAAATTTTGATGCTTTATGATTTAGCTTGCTAGCAGAGTTTATATAAGGTAAGGTTTTTGAAATGCCAATGTTTGCATATCTGTTTTTTCAAAATTTTCGGGTTCGCTTGACAAAAAAAAAAATTCGGGTCCGGGTTAGACCCGAACCGAACCGAAACCCGGCGGTTCGGGTTTGGTTTTAACCATTCGGGTCCGAACCGGGTCCGGTTCAGGTCCGGTTTTTCTAAAATATTTCGGGTCCGGTTCTGGTTTTTCTAAAACCCGAACCGACCGACCCGATTGCCATCCCTATTGGTTCGAGAAATTTAGAAAAGTCATTAGTGAGCTAGGATTTTCTTCTAGTCCATATGATCATGCTCTCTTCATTCAACGGACCGATCGAGGAATTGTTCTTCTCCTCCTCTATGTTGACGATATGATTATCACTGGAGATGATACTGTACGTATCTCTGATCTCAAACAGTTTCTTAGTTAGCAATTTGAAATGAAAGATCTTGGTTCATTAAGCTACTTCTTGGGTCTTGAGGTTTCTTCCATTCCTACTGGATACACACTTTCTCAAGTTAAGTATGTATCTGATCTTTTGTTGAAATCTGGAATCAATGACAATAAGATTGCATATACACCTTTGGAATACGAGGTCAAACTAACTCTAAAGATGGTGATCTGCTTGCCAACCCTACATTATATCGCTAGTTGGTAGGAAGTCTAATTTATCTTACTGTCAATCGTCCTGACATTGCTCATGCTGTTCATATTATTAGTCAATTTAAGGCAGCTCCTCGCACTCCTCACTATACAACTGTCCTTCACATACTTCGTTATGTCAAAGGCTCCATCTTTCATGGATTACATTATGCATACAACTCATCACTTGAGTTACATGCCTATTCTGATGCTGATTGGGGTGGTGATCCCACTACCAGATGTTCCACTACAGGATTTTGCTTCTTTCTGGGTGACTCTCTTATCTCTTGGCGTAGTAAGAAACAATCCCTTACCTCAAAATCCAGTGCCGAGTCAGAATATCGAGCTCTGGCTGACACCACACAGGAATTAATTTGGCTACGATGGTTACTTGAGGAAATGACTGTAACTCATTCTCCAGCCACTATTATCTACTGTGATAGCAAAAGTACCAGGGAAATTGCTCACAATGATGTCTTTCATGAACGCACAAAACATATATAGAGATTGATTGTCATTTCACCCGTCAACAGTTTGCAAAAGGAACGGTTCGTCTTCATGCTATCTGTAGTGCAGATAATGTTGCAAATATTTTCACGAAATCTCTTCCTCCTGGTTCATTTCGTGATTGTCTACATTATTACCCTTAATTATTTTACTTAATTATAAAAAAACAATACACAATCTTTTCTCAAAATATTACACGCAACTCTTCCCAACATTTCTCCTAAAAATAACTAATCAATTACCTTTTTCATCTATTACCTTTTTAAATTTTCTAACTAAAATCTCTTCTTTCCAAAAACATGATCGTTCTAATTAATGAAATAAACTAATTAATATTATAATTACTAATAACTTACTTATTACCCTTTCAAGCTAAAAGTTAATATATTTTCTATGTTTTTTAACTAAAAATATCGCATTTTCTCCTATATAATAACTAATAAATTACATTTTTCAGCTATTTACCTTTTCTAACTAAAATCTCCTCTCTTCAAAAAATATGGTCGTTTCTAATTAATGAAATAAACAAAAAAAATTATAATTACTAATAACCAACTAATTACCTTTTCCAGCTAAAATAATATTTTTAGTTTATTATAATATTATTAGTTATTGGTCCTCACCTGCCTCCTAATGTGCAATTTTGTGTGTCGTATATGCTTTTTCAAATTTTTCCTCTGTTACGTTATTTCATATGTCGTATCAGGTGATATTACTGCACACGGTGTTCCATATCAGGTCGAATGCTGTACACGAAATGCGCATTAGGTGTCTAATACAGCAGACGAATTAGCGTGTTACGTGTTGCGCCAGACAAAATCACGTATCTATGAATTATTTTGGGACGTATTTTGGAATGGAATAGTGAAGATCATGAAAATTAAAAATGATCCATTTTGAACCATCACCCAAAAGTTTACAGGTCACTAAATTATCTAACATCCAACTTGCAACTCTTTTTTTTTAAAGAAACTTGCAACTGTTAGGTATGCTGAAAATCAATAATTTAAAATCATAAAATGTGATGTGGCCTTAAAAACTGAAGTACCCACCGATTATTTTTAACAATAACACAATTCCAAATTTTTATTATACTAGCTTAAAACACGTGCGATGCACGGATTTTTTTTAATATTATTTAATTTTTTCAATAATTTGAATGAATTTTTAACGATATGAATTTTGTAAGTTAATTTTTTAAATGATATGATTTATATATATATATATATATATATATATATATATATATATATATATATATATATATATATAGTTGCACTCCATAGCAAACACCTTATATAACAAACAATAAAGAACACCTCATATCTAATATAATTTAAGAGTTCCGTCACAGCACCCAATACAAAAAGTTGTTATTTTTTTACCCTCTAGCAAACCAGCAAAAAAAAAAATTTTGAAAATTTACTGTTCATTGATGGCGTCATGAATGACGTCATCAATGAACAGTAATTTTCAATTTTTTTTGCAGACTTGATAGAGGGTAAAAAAATAACAACTTTTTGTATTGGGTGCCCCTGGCGGGGCCAAAGGATCTAATAGATCTAAGGTGTTCTTTGTTGTTTGTTATATAAGAGTGTTCTGTATGGAGCAAAGGCCTATATATATATATATATATATATATATATATATATATATATATATATATATATATATATATATATATATATATATATTGGCCATATTATTTCTAAAAAAGAAAAAAATAAATTATAAGATATAGATAAGATGATACGTTTTAGTTGAAAAAAGTAATGTGTCAATTATTAATTAATATGGTATTATTTTATTAAATCCAATTATCCGTGATATTATTGAAAACGAAGAGGTTTTAGTAAGAGAAAATATAAAAGGTTGTGTGTTTAGCTAAAAATGTAATTTGGTTATTAGTAATCATAATAATATTATTTTATTTTATTAAATATAGTTGCCCATGGTACTTTTAGAATATAACGATAACGTGTTTTACCTAAAATGGAATTAATTAGTTATTAAAAAATTAGAAAGGGTAACATGTTTTTACCAAAAATAAATATTTAATTAAGGATATTTAAGTAAGAAAAGAAGTTAGAAAATATAAAAAAGATTTTACGTTTTATCTGAAAAAGGTAACCAATTATTTATTAGTAATTATAATTTTATTATTTTATTTCATCAAATAGAATGACCCGTGATATTTTTGGAAAGGTGAGGTTCAATCAGAAAAGTTAGAAAACATAATGTATTTTAGTTGAAAAATGTAATTGGTTAGTTATTAGGAACTATAATATCGTTATTTTATTTTATAAAATTGCACTACATATTTTTACAAATAATAAATATTTAAGTAAGGATAATTAAGTAAAAGAATCAAGTTTGAAAACGAGATATTTTAGTTAGAAAATATAGAAAGGATATTTTCTTTTAGCTAGAAAAGGTAATCAGTATTATTAGTTTATTTCATTAATTAGAACGATCGTATTTTTGGAATGAAGATATTTTAGTTAGAAAAGTTAGAAAAAGTAATATTTACAAAATGTAATTAGTTAGTTATTATTGAGGAGAAAATGGGATATTTTAGTTAGAAAATATAGAAAAGATATTACTTTGAACCTAGAAAAGGTAATCATTTAGTTTAGTAATTATTGTATTTTAGTTTATTTCATTGATTAGAACGATCATATTTTTGGAAAGAAGAGATTTTAGTTTGAAAAGTTAGAAAAGGTAATAGCTGAAAAAGGTAATTGATTAGTTATTATTTAGGAGAAGTGTTAGGAGGAGTTGCAATATTTTGAGAAAAGATTGTGTTTTGTTTTTTTTATAATTAAGTAAAATTATTAAGGCTAATGAAGTAAAACAAATAAATAAGGTAAGTACCTTACCGTAATGTAACGTACAAAAAAAGTGGTACCAATTGTTTTAATGTTTGGTTAGTTATTAGGAACTGTAATATCGTTATTTTTTTATAAAATAGATCCACATGTTTTTACCAATAATAAATATTTAAGTAAGGATAATTAAGTAAAAAAATTAAGTTTGTAAATGAGATAATTTAGTTAAAAAATATAGAAAATATTTTATCTTTTAGCTGGAAAAGGTAATTACTTAGTTATTAGTAATTATAATTTTTTTAGTTTATTACATTAATTAGAACGACCATATTTTTGGAAGAGAGGATATTTTAGTTAGAAAAGGTAAATAGCTGAAAAAGGTAATTTGTTAGTTATTATATAGGAGAAAATGCGATATTTTTAGTTAAAAAACATAGAAAAGATATTAACTTTTAGCTTGAAAGGGTAATCAGTAAGTTATTAGTAATTATAATATTATCTGGTGAGTTATTAGTTATTATATTGGTGGTTTTGTTGAAAAAATTTTGTCTGTTGTTAAATAGTTCCCAGTTGCTGATTGTGATTCATCATATAGAAGTTCTCTGTCTCCTTTTCGTGAAGTTCATACTCCGATTTACAATAAAGTTTTTGACATCAAGGTCACGTTGAAAGGAAAATCAATATTACTGTTGTATTCGAAAGTAAATTTTGAGTTGATGGCAGTTAGATCGGGGAAAAAGCTGTTGGTTCTAAAAATTCAGGAAGAATTTAAGGAGTTAGCGGATCATTTTTTCAAAAAAGAGTTGGTTGAGGCTAAAATACGTCTTACTTCTAGATGCAGATTGATTCTGGTGAGTTGTTTTGCATTTTTTTTTTGTTTTGTTTGCTTGTAGTTTTTAAATTATTATATTTGGTGAAACTTGATACATAAGTGTATGAAGCTGATTTATAGTCTCAGCTGGACATAAAGTTAACAAAATGAATATAAACTAATTATAATGTTTCTGATGCCTCTTCAACTCAGTACATGAGCATATATAGTCATCTAGATATACATGCGAGAAGTCTTAATCCTAAACAATTATTCAATAACTGTTCTGGTTACTAACAAATAACCTATCATTATCGCTAAAATAATAACAATTATTAGACATAATTTATTTCTTCCTTTTCTGAGTGTTATTTTCGTTTGCTGATGGTGTAGTATATGGGTTTAAAGAAATGGTGAAATCAGTTGATATTCTTACCTTCTTAGATGGTGAAGGAATACCCTACCAACTGATGCAAGCATTAAATATGTTTTATGGGTTTGGGTTATGTTTTAGTATGAAAGACTGGTCTAATTTTTTTGTTGATATTTTCAACCACAAAAAGCGTAATGGAAAGGGTTCCTCAGATCGTATGAGGGCTGTTAGGGATAGGTGGTTAACCAATTCACAGTATGTTCATTCTGGTGGGAGAAAAGAAGTTGGTAGAATCAAATATGTAAGGTTTAGTCTTCAAAATGTGAAAAACATTTTATATGTTCTTCATTTTAAGGAGGGTACCAAAGAAGAAAAATTTGAATTAAGGCAAGGACTTCCTGAACCTCCTCAGGTAAATTTTACTTATATTTGTGATAATATTGCATTCCTATATTCCTATTATTTTCATTTTATTTCGTCATTTTTTTTAGGTCTCAAAGTGGGTCAACCCAAAACCGGGTCATATTGTTCCATTCAGTGCTCGACCATTCTCTAGTGGCTCTTTCCTGCCGAAGAACCAGAACCCGAGAGGTCCTGTTTTGTTTCTTCCGGGCATTGGCCCTGCTCTATGTGGGAGCAAGACGGGACCACTTTGTGAAAGTCCTAGTTCTTTCTTTTCGTATGCTTCGAGGTTGTTGAGGTTTATTCGTAGGTTTTAGTTCGTGATTTCCTTGTTATTTTACTGTTTTAGTATTTGTAATATGACTTTAGACCCAATTGAGTATTGATGCAGTTTTTTGTGATCGAGCTTGATTTATTGATGCAGTTTGTGATTCACTAGTTTCTTGTTCCCAACAAATGCATAGAGCCATAGACTTCCATCTATCTCACCATATAGTCAAATAAGTGAAGCTATTTAACTATAGTCCTGCATGTAATACAGTATTTCAATATATATGCAGAAAAGAAGAGTTCTGCAATACAAAATTGTATGTCGAAAATAAAAGTTGTCGTTTGATAATAGTTTAGTGAATAGAATCATATGCCGAAATGTCCTTGAGATAAATAACCTCAAAATAGTTTATAGAATCTAGAGACACAATTAAACACAAAAAAATGAGACACCCCATTTTTCACTGGGAGGCAATGTATAAGATGAGAACCATGCTTCATCGCCTTTGTTCTGATCTGAACTGTATCATATATATAAGAACCCCGCTACATTCTCCTCATTCTTTTTTTTTTGGTCATTCTGATCCAAAATGGATCTAGTTACATACATGATACAACTCATTGCAAGAAGCCTACATCAATGCATCTACATGGTATAGCTCCCAGCTCAACTATGAGGGTCGTTGGTGATAAGTTCTACCATTTCCATTCCACTTCAGCTGTAACAGTGCTCTTCACGCTTTACCAACACAATATATTCATCCAATCACTTTCAGCAACTTTAATCTGCACCAAATTTTACATACTCCTTTTAAGATATTTATATTCGAATCATTGTGCCACTTACCCATTATGATGTGCATTCAAAAATATAGTAGACAACTTTTGGTATTAAATTTTTGGGACGATGGATTTTCAGGATTTTAATATGCTGGCTGATATATAATGACTTAGGCGTACAGCTTACAAAAGTTCGAACTAAAACCCAACGAGGGTTTGAAAAATAAGTCAATACTGTGAACATCTTAGTAGGTAAAAGTAAGGATGTGGCTTTGGGAGTTATGGTTGATGTCCATAACAGATCTCAGCGATGAAAAGTTATTCAAGTGGAGTGACCATAGTCAAGAAGAAACTAGTTCTGCCTACATTTCCTTGACTAATCAACAAGATATCTCAAGCAGTACGAAGAAAACGACAACTGCAGTATCGAAGAAAAGTCACGGGGTTAGATCAGTTGTGCATGCTTCCCAACCTGAACCGCAAAGACTTTGAATTCACAGGGATTTGACCACCCACAACCTCCACAGTTGCAAAATTTGCAAAAAAACCCGAACTAACCAGCTCAATTTACATGGACAACCTAGACACAGAAGTAACCCAGCACCACTTCGAACACCCATCCTATCTGCAAGACACCACTTGACCTACAAATTTACGACCACCACTCGCAGTAGACCCCAACGTACACTCAATCATATTGAAGCTACCCTCCAAGCCAACACAGAACTGAAGTAACTCCCAAAAACCTGACTCAAAAACATGTAAACCTGCACATTCATACAAACCCACCACACCTCGAAGCAAAACACACTCCCCCACCAGTAACAAAAAACGCGTAAGAACCATCAAAACCACGACAAAACCATTATTTGTTGAAGCACATTTCATTGTTCCCATGCTTCTGCTATAAATAGTACTACCAGCAGCTCAACCAACCTGTAGGTAATACCCAAGACGAATAAAATGAATATATAATTTTATATGTATCAACCAATCTATATATAATAATATTGATTGTTGTAACCAAAATCTAGCATGGATTAGATTTAGGCCCACTGTGAGGTTAGGGTCTGATCCGTGTAAAAACCAAGCAATAAAATGGGCTTCCGGTGGCCTTTAGCAGCCTCTAGGGGGGTTACCATGCAGCAAATACTAAGAATATATAGGACTGGGGGATCCCGCGATTAACCACCACGGATAGCCCCTAATTAATAGTCACCAGTATGTGGTTCCCGGGCTCGGCACACCAGGATGGTTGCCCAGCCAGCCTGCCAAAAGGGGTACCAAAGAGGGGTTACTGGGAAACTGCCCCGGAACCCTCGGGAGCCTAGCAAATCCGAAGAATACGATAAGGGCAGCCTCCTACAACCTAAAAACACTCTTTAACAGATAGATATTCAGTTATATGAGGATATATGTCATATTTATGTGATCATTCATGAATAATCAAGATAATTACAAGAAAACAAGTCTTCTACACTACCATAACGACTTGGTAACCTGACAATATACCTCATACTCAATCATTATCAGAAATAACAGTCATAATCCCTTCACAAACGAGATAATTCATCATAACTAATCAAACACATCAATCAAGAACTACATACAGGCTTGATCTCCTATAAATAGGAGTATGTAGGCAGTTTGCGGGCCTCTTAGACACTTGAGTAACTTGAGCACGTATACTCTTGTGTGATAAATCATTATTAGGGTTCTTGGCAGGCCAACATTTGGTCCTTGAGCTCTAATTCCCGTAGATTCAGTCTGATCTTCCGAGGAACCACCTCCCGTGTTCTTCGGTAACCCCTAGCTGTGAGCCTTTCCGGGCAGCTAGCCATAAATCTTCGACTGTGAGCCTTTCTGGGCAGTTGGATGATTCTGTATTCATTGGCGCTATTCCAGCAACGGCCTCCTAATTTGTTGTGACAAATTCCTTCCACAACAGTGATTTTTAAGACAAAGGTCATAGTCGCTCCTCTCTCTCTCTCTCTCTCTCTCTCTCTCTCTCTCTCTCTCTCTCTCTCCTTCTCTCCCAAAAAATACTAATTTAAAGTTTATGGGATGAATTCAGTCTTTTGGTTGATGATAAATCCCTTTTTAATATTGTTCATGATTTTGTTTTGTTTTTTTAATAAACATCTCTCTTTATTGAGAGTCTAGCACCCCGTTGGTGGGTTTTATCTACCGATATATCAAATTTTGTACTTTCTACTTGTGAATGAAAACCCCCGTTTCTTTTTCTTGATTTTACTTTGTTTTTCAATAAATATCTCTATTTATGAGATTCTTGTACCCCCATTATTGGATTATGTCTGTAACGGTCCCAAAATCCGGGGTACAGATTTGGGGCCACCAATCACAATCAACATATTACTAACTTGGATATAAACATTAAATAAACTGATAAAACATTAAAACCCCTTAACCAAGATCGCATACAGGTTATGGTATGAAACAAACTATCGAATTACTTTATTACAACTCAATCTCAGAATAATAAAAGTATTATACATTTTGTGAATATACAAACCACTGTCTAATTATATCTCCAGCCTTGACAATTCTCAATCCACTATCTGGCGAAATCCATAACTCGACTGTCTCCTCTCGCTGCCCGGAGATTAACACCGATGTCCACTTACTAGGTCTACTAAACTTCTCTATTAACTGAAAAAAAAAAAACAAAAGCAAGAGTGAGCCAACAATGCTCAGCAAGTGCATAAAGTGATAGCAATTTTAATATCGAAACAATTCTGATAACAAAAGAATTTCAACTCATACTGTGAAAGAATCTGTGATATTATTTTTTTATTTGCCACAAGGGCCAATAATTCACCATTAATGAGGTGTAACAGGAACTAGAACGGATAAGAGTTTTGTTCAGCCAAAATAAGCATTATAGGCTTCAAGGGAATCAGGCTTTAATGATTCAATAATGATACTCGAAAACTCAAGGTCAAATGATAACCATTCGATAATAATACTTGGAAATTCATGGTCAAGCAATACGAATCAATGTCCAACTGGATACCCAATCTATAGATTAAAATTGGATTTTCATTTTGACGCAACGAGTTAAAGTGGATGATCAGTCACACTAAAACTCCGGATATACTCTCTTGGTATATCCAAATACTCAACTGGATCCATGGCCCATTTTGGCCTAAAACATAATACTCATATACTGACTAGCGTCCTCAGTCCTGAAAACATTTTCATTTAATAAAACTTCCAATTCTGTCTTTAAGACTCAGGTCAGGTGTCGGGACAATCGACCACCCTACTTAATTCGAGTAAAGGTGTATATCAAGTAATTCAAACCAGTAATCAGATATCTAGCATTTTATTCATTTTCATGTGAGAAATAATAATTCAGGTTCAACATACATAGCATCAGGTGAATACGATCAAAGGAATATGATTCAGCATTAATGAATTGACTTGATATCGAAAGGGAAAGTAAATCAACACAACATGATGTATCTACAGAATTAAAGTTGCATGAACGAGTACAAGTGAAACAATGTTCGATATAGTTGAAGAATCCGATTAAAATCACTTGGGTAAAATATGGTAAAATCGGGAATTTCGTTCACAGGTATTTATAAGGATTTTGAAATATAGATTTTCTCTATTCAACGAATTTCTTAAACACAAAGAAATGTAATTCCACTGAGGAATCCAACGACATACCATGTGTAAAATATTGTGTAGAAAAAGGTTATTTGTGAGATTCTTTAAAACTTAATATTTAACTGAGGGTGGGGA
Organism: Saposhnikovia divaricata; assembly: GCA_036435485.1. Lineage (NCBI taxonomy): Eukaryota > Viridiplantae > Streptophyta > Magnoliopsida > Apiales > Apiaceae > Saposhnikovia > Saposhnikovia divaricata. The sequence continues at coordinate 92,318,946 of CM071596.1, forward strand.
AGTAAACACTTTCCCGCTCATTGAAGAAACATATCATTTTCTAAATATACTTGTCCAACTCATTACATACGATGAATAAACTAAATTGCATCACTTGAACAATAAGTGAATAGCGATAACACTTGCCTCAGTACATGCAATTTCCAATCCCAACATCTCGATCCTTTACTCACTTACATCCATCTCGCTTTCCTTATACATTAGCCCTTACTGGATCATATATCTGTCTTTCTTCTGTAAGTTGTCATCCTCTACATGGCACACTCATCAACTCCGATAATCTTTCCATTCCTCAATATTCCATCTACATAAGCGCTGGCTCTTACCGACATCATACGGGTACCTTGTTACATGACCACACTCATACGCAACAAAACATATACTCTTTTTACACCTTATCTGCACTTTAACTTTGAAATCTTAACCAAACTGAAAGTAAGTATTCACTTACTCAAACCATTCTTAAGTATACATTCAATCTTAATTTCTATCATCACTAAACAACCCGACAATTAACCTTTCATTAATACCCTATATCCGTTTTTGAACATCAACCATTTATACTCTAAATCTGTACCATACCAACTATTCTTTTATTTCTTTTCTCATCTTATTCTTTTCCTTTTCCAGTTGTTCTTCTTTTCTCACTTTTGTCCCCTTCGAACAACACGGCACAACAATACACTTAATCCTTAAAGTGATTATCCTAATTTGTAACCCACATCATACTTTGGCTATCAAAGAGTTATCAAAATTCACATAAACTTTGCTCTTAAACTCATTATACCTACTGCAATACGCATATTCATACTCATATACGTATTCAATTCCCGTAGCATAGTCATAAAAACGATCAACAACTAATCCGACCATCATACACTCGTTCGGAAAATCCATAAAACCAGATGGCCATACCAAAAACTGACCAGAACATGAACTTCCCGAAAACTAACACCACACCATGTATCACACCCGCTTCCTAACAAATAACTCAAGTATTACAATAACTCTTTAAACAATCATCACATATATCAGTTTAAATAAGTATAAAACCCAATCAAACCAAACTCACACAAAAATTCAATTAGCATCTAATTTCACCACATCCAATCACTAAGAAATAATTAACCAGTGTTCCCCTAACTCAGATCACCCAAACCAAGTTCACTGGTCTTCATCATCGGAAGAAAAAAGCTCACACGGTGGAGTACCCAGGCAACAGCTCAAAATCACGGCAGACCTGCCCTGCACCCTACAAACCGTAACTACGTTCCATTTACACACAAACCCAACACTGCAAAACAGTTCCTTTGGTCTTAGTAATACAGAACCCCAACCCATACATTCTGAACACCACCACAAAACCGTAGTCCCTACAACACAGCAGCATCCATACAACATCGCATGAAGCAGCTTAAAATTAACCATGGCAGTACCATTAAGTTCCCCTTGAACACACACCCACAACCCGAACAAATCTTAACAGCAGATAAAAACAGCAGGACTAACATCAACTCGCCCTTATTCTCACAGCCTCCACACCGTGATTCTAAAACCAGCAGTAACATCCTAATTAAAGCTGAGAAATCGACTCTACACAAACACAGAACTCGACACATATATACGAACTATACTCTACCACAGCTTGATACCCACCCACACAAGCCACACAGAATAGCTGGCGACCCAGCGCACAAATACAGAGGGGAGTGAGATTTTTGCGAGGGGGAGGGAGAGATATTGGTAGAGAGATTCAGGGGAGAGATGAGGAGTGAAAGAGGACCGAGAGTAATTTTTGAGAGAAATGGAAAGAAGGTTCGAGAGAAGTATAGAGATGCCCACACACAACCCAGCTGAAATGAACTCATTTTAGGGATTGAAATGAATTTGGGGAAAAATGTAGCAAAACAATAATTCACATTTTAATTTTTAATTTAACACAAATCTGAAAATCATTTTATAAAATGAAAATTAAATGAATAACAATTGAGAAAACCTCACACTAAATTTTAAAATATATAAAGTGAAATTATCTATCTCTTCATATTTTTAAAATATTTTTAGGACCAAAAATGAATTAAACAAGTTTAAATCCTTTAAATACACTAAAACTATTAAAATCACTTTAAAATACTTAAACACCCAAAATAATTCTCCAAATAATTTTTCAAACTAATTAAATATACAAAGATGATATTACAAAAGATTTCATGATTTTTAATAACTTCGTTTATTTCATAAAAAAAATTCGAAGATCAATAATGCATAATTTAAATAGGTTTTAATCATAACAATTCAAATAGAAATGCACAGACTCACATTTTACAGATAAATCTTCATATAAACATGTAAACATGATGTCACATATAATTTAAAAAAAAATTTCACACCCTATAATCCACACTTAATATTAAATAATAATAGTTATAATTACAATATTTTCTATCCTTTCCCCCTTAATAGGATTCTGTCGTCAGAATAAACGCTAAGAACACAAATAATGATTTTTCTCAACATCTTACTTTCACTTCCCAGGTTGCATCATCAACCTCTAGGATTCCATCATACCAACTCAACTTGAATAACTCATTCTGCGAGTCTTGAAATTTCGAAATAACCTTAAACTTTGACTTCCAAATCTTTTTTTTTTAACTCTAGATGCTTAACTCATGGGAACAAATATCTTTCCCCGACAGTCCTTATAACTTTTTCGCATAACAAACTATAACTTGCATCAAAACTATACTACCACGCAAATCTTTCGCAATAATGCTACCGTGCATTTACCTAAATTTACCACGATCTATACTTAGTATCATTCCCACGCTTTACTTATAGCCACACGATTTTAAATAGGACTTCGAGAAAGAATCTCGAGAAATTCTCTAATCGCTTCCACTCCGCTTTCAAGTACTATGTCGATCGAGAAGGGAATAATTAAAAGTTTCTTCTTGTCTTTAATCCCATATTCTTACCGAATACCCAATCCGGAAACTTAACATTATTTCGTTCATTCTTAGTTGCATCATTGCAATCGAATATTATAATTATCATCTACGTTCTTAGACGTACATCAACCATAATTCAATTAACAACTCGATTCTCACTTCTTATCAAATATTTTGGTTTGCTAAGTCTTTTGAAGAACATAACCTCGATCATTTTCAGCTTTAGATAACTAACACACTTGTCACCTTGATTGTGACTTCACTTAATACAACCACAAGAATGAAATATCCCATTTAATACCAATCCTTCTGCCATCACAACTTCACTCGATACCAATAACGAAACAATTCTTCGACGATTTCCAACAACTCCCGTTTTTATCAACATGAATCTTCCACTTAACCTGCATCGCCACTTATTTACATTTCCTAAAATGAACCTTCCTCGGATAAAATTTTTGAGAAAAGAATATCAAGAAACCCTCAATCATTCTTACTCCTTTTTCACGTGCAATGTTACTTGAGAAGGGAATAATCGGAAAATTTTTATCCATCCTTCGTCTCATTGTTTTACCATGCAACCATTTCGAACTAATAACCATTCTCCTTAGATCATATATATTTTATTCGCAATACCTTATTCCATCTCCTCTAAAATCAACTTTCAAATCACCATTCTGCATAATTGACGAGTCCTCGAAGTTGACTCTACCCGCTACGACTTCAACATTTAACACCACTCACATTAGGATTCTGCATACTTGGAACCTTTCAAGGTCATTCTCCATTGGATTGCATACACTTCACGAATCTTCGATCATCTTGATATGTGATCTACGATCAGATTAAATTCTGCGTTCCATTGCTGTTTGAAATCTTATTCATAGAAACGGGCTTTGACTCAATCATCTCCTTTCTGCTACCTTTTTCTTATACAACAAGACTTCATTCCTTTGATATCACCATTTCTAGATCTGCTTGATTGCTAAGACTTCTATATATGCTTTTGACTTCAGAACATCATCTTTTTTTTCACATTTCTTAAGATCGAAATCTCCCCTTCATTAATAGGAAATAATTCCAATCCTGAATCATATTTGACTCTTTTTATAGTCGTCACAATCCACTTCCTGATAACTCCCTTTATAATCGCATTGAATTTCTCGATTCCTTGATAATTGTAACAGTGGTTTTATTACTCTCTTCGTAATTTAACTAAGATAGATATGCTACTATTTCTGGCAAAAATTTCCATCTTTCCAAGCTCATAACACATAGCTTTGACTTCTAATTCTACTACTTGTCACTACATTGTCTTTCTGGTTACAGCCACAACTTCCCACATTTCTCTTAATAAAATCTTTAGGGATTCTACTCCCGAAATCTTATTTTCTGACCATGGGATCTCGTTAATTTCTGCTAATTCTCTTTCTATAGGCAACCACGGTGCCCTTTTCTCTTCTACTCCACATCTCCAGGATTCCACATTCTTTTCTTAGCCAAATTTATATGTCTCTATTTAGTCACTTCCGGAAACTTTATGATTTCTCTATCTTCCACCTTACTGTCATTTTACTTCACCTCGGTTAGCTTTCCAACATCCTTGATAACCATGATTTCTTACACTGGCCTTGCATGAGTCATTTACTCCGCATGTTCGCCTTATCCTTCTCTTAACCCCTGGTTAAGTCTTACAAACCTTTTCGTTCTGCTTTACTTTGTTTTACTCAAATCATCTCTCCTTGATTCTACCATCTTATGGCATTCCATTTACTACCTTTACCTTACCATAGGTGTCTAAAACAATCCTTCTTTAACATTGATCATCTCATACCTAACCTCTTCGTCACCATTCTCTTTTCATCATTTAACAACATTTATAATCATAGACTCTCATTTACTATCTTTTCTCCCTTATTCAATTCTCATTAGCCTCAATTCCCATTCATAATTCCTCGAATCAGCACTTGTTCCAATTTGACATTACATACCCGTCTTGGTCACCAAATTCTTAAACTTGCACAACCAATTCTTCGTCAGCATAATTGTAGTTAAATCACTTATGACGTCGTCGCGTCTAACCTCGCATCTCTTCATCATTAGGAATTTTGAAGTCATCGGATTTCCGACAAAGGAGGTCAACGAAATGAATGGGGTATCAATATGAATATATACTGAGTTTGTTTGACAAAACTTTATAAAGGAATTTAATCGAGAGATCAATATGATCGTTGAACTATTTTCAGGTTGCGTTCGTCACTTGGTTAACCACCATAGTACATAAGGATGGCCAGTCCTTAGTACCTTCATGACAAATACAATCAGTGGCGTCCCACTGGACTTCTATCACAAAGATTAGATGTCCCTGAATCCCCTATCTACATAGGTTGTTCATCTCAGCTAAAATAGAGATAAATCAAGTATTCATGATAATGAAAAGGGATTCAAGAGTTTCAAAATATTTCTTGTAAAACTGGATCAAATACCATCTGAAAATATATATCTCTAAAAGAATGGGACTGAATTTAAAATAAATCTAATATACGAAACTCATCATCGATTGATGGATAAAAGACTTTTCAAGCAACATTCAAGAAATTCCTAATTATTCATAACCTCACTCTTGTCAACTAAGCACTAATATACTTAGCTGCCAAACCGGCCTGACAATAATGAGTTGAATAAATAAGAAGATCTCAATTCATTCTCGATTTTTTTTTGAACCGTCACTGCGCAACGAATGCCTCAGCAACGATGCTAACCGAGAATTAATTTACGACATTTCAAATAAAGAATAGGAAATTTCTTCAGACAATGACTTGGAACAAATCAATAATTAGGGGTGCACGACAACGCTTAACCTTCAATCCTTGCTAATACTCGCTTCTCACTTCGCATTCTTAACCTTCTCGTACCATCTTCAAAATGTTCACATCGAAACTAATCTCGTAGGATGTCCTAAATTCTACGCGAAATCTCAAGATAACGTCTCTTGGACTGATAGCGCCAGCTGCCCACTTAGCTTATGCCGCTTTGGGTTCGTTGTTTTGCTTCTAGCCAAATCCTGAAATGATTCGAACTCCTACTCGTGCATGATACGCCGAAAGTTCGTTTGACGTCGCAATACTTGTCGAAGTATCCTAACGTGATCCTTATCCTAAACCATTCTACCCGACATCTATCTTATACACGTACCCTAACCTTCCTATTTTGTTTCAGTGACCATAACCTGTAGCTCTGATACCAACTTGTAACGGTCCCAAAATCCGGGGTACAGATTTGGGGCCACCAACCACAATCAACATATTACTAACTTGGATATAAACATTAAATAAACTGATAAAACATTAAAACCCCTTAACCAAGATCGCATGCTACAAGGATTTTTGCTTTAGACAACAGGCAAAACGTGTTGTCTGAATATACCAAAAACTGTTGACTATTGAGAAGTCGTCGGATACACACATCAGACAACACACAGCAAGCTGTTGTGTGAAAGTTGAAAGACAAGTAAAAGACACCTGAAAAGTGTTGTCTGATACCCAGAAACAACAACACTTCTTTGGAAACCTCTTGTCAAAGCTCCAATAACACAACACTTTTTAACGAATATATTATTGTTCTTAAGCAGTAAAGACAATGGTTTTTCACAAGAAACTATCGTCTCATTTCACGTAGCTCAAGTGTTTCTTGGAGTCGAACTATTGTCTAATTTCACATAGCTCAAGTGTTTCTTGAAGTGAAACTATTGTCTAATTTCACAGAAGTCCTTGGTTTATAAAATATAATCTATTGTTTCTTTATGGTATAGACAATGGTCTTTTTGTAACATAAGTGTTGTGTGAAATATAGTTAGACAACGTTTTAATTTCATTAGTATGTTGTATGTGTTATAACTACACCACACTTTCTTTGTTTGCTACATGTTGTCTAAATGTATTAGACACAACGCTTTTATTTTTGCAAAAGCATTGTGTAAATGTGTAACCTACAACATTTTCATTTCATTATTATGTTGTATGTGTTTTAAGTACGCCACACTTGTGGTGCTTACTAGATGTTGTCTGGATGTATAAGACACATGATGGTTTTTTATTAAATCTTGGGTATTAAAAAACATTGTCTGTTACATAGAATAACAAGTATTCCAAACAATGACCTAATTGGCTAAATACTAAAAAAAATCCAAATATTACCAAAATTACAAATACACAACTTGTCCACAAAACTAAAATAAAAGGACAAAATCAAAGCCCTATCATACTAGAACTTGTCTATTGAAATGTTGCTGCCTCTACTTCTTGAATTGTTGAATTGTTGAACTTGTCCATTGAATTGGCTCCGTAAGTTTTGCTTATAGAGATCAACAACCATTAGGTTACAATCACTTAGTCAAGAAGCATTCTCAGCTGCTGCTGTGTTTTCTAAGCGAAGCATATCCATGGCCTCAGCGACCTTTTTCTTTAATGCATCCGGGGATTCAATGAGATGAAGTACCTCTGTTTGGTCCATCTCCAGCAACATACCAGTAACTTTTCCTGCATGCTCATGCTCTAAATGACCCAGATGAATATTCCCAACAATACCAGTAACTTCAATGAGATGAAGTACCTCTGTTTGAAAATGTGAACAACCATTTTTATGTATCCTGCCTATCTAAAAATAAAAGTCACGCTGTTACTCTGTTTGTGGAGGAAATATATAAGTGAACAAAGGTTAAATGAGGCGTACCACAATGCAACTGTTTGCTGTAGATGTGATGTGAGTCTCTCCATCCATCGACACAGTTCACTGCCCTATGAAGGTACATTAATAGAGTGTCCATGCCCTCTCTTACAGAAGGATTTGGATCTTTTCTGCGGGATTCTTGCGAACACCTGAAAGGTAACAGCTTATATATTACAATTACAACAGAAAGAAACACCAGATACACGCATCATATAAGTAGTAGATATTAAAACCTGAAGAAAGTACAAATTTATAATTTATAAATGTAGACTCCAACGGATCACTTCTGTTTGGCGGATTCAGTAGGAATTAATCATCTAAACCAGATTCTACACCTGCCTTCTGAAGAAACTTAGCTCTCCAGATAGCCATCAGTCCTTCATCTATAACATTTTCGAGAACCGTGCGTAGAGGATGCAACCCCCCAAAAATGGTTCCTTGGTACCTAAGAAATTCAACTATCGACAATCTCTGTAAAATATTCAAATCTTTGGTACACGATAAGGCTGCAGTACTACTCAATACAGAAGAAGAATTAGAGAAAATAAGAGAAAATATTTATTTAACCATAGATCAATAGTTCTGTAAACTATATACTAAAACCGTTAATGTGAAAATGCAAAAGATAGGATAACTGATGAGCTGCCGCCAGATACAATTGAGAGGCTCTGTATGCAAAGAGCATTAAAAGCTAACAAGACTAGGTGAAGGAGTCTGCAATGGATGGGTATGCCATCGTCGGAGAGGATCAAGCAAGCGTAAGTGCAACCAAGTTCACCGATAGACATCTTTTACCTATTAAATTGAAATCAGACCTCTCAACTAGTCCTATATGCAAATCAATTGAAATACAAACTAATTAACGCATAAAAAAAATAATTAAATTATAAATAGAAACTTACTAATTGAATCGAAAAATGGATTGCTTCAAATAGAGGGGGGTTTCGTATGAACAAATTTCGTGAGGTTTCAAGCTAGATCTATGAATTGGAACCACGGAACTCGACGGTAGCGTTGGAGTAGAGACGACGTCGTTTCCATTGCCGGCAGGGAGAGAAATTATTATTTGAATATTGAGGGAGAGAGAGAGAGAGAGAGAGAGAGAGAGAGAGAGAGAGAGAGAGAGAGAGAGAGAGAGAGAGAGAGAGAGAGAGAGAGAGAGAGATTTGGTGCGAGGGGAGCCGGCAGATTGAAAGAGATGCGAGATGTTAGTTTGATACTAGTACATTTTAGAAAAGGGGGGAAAATAGAGCCGAGCTAATTTTTGGTGAAGAGGGAAGTGAAATTTCAGTAAAGTGGGAAGTGAAATGAAGGGGGGAAATCAAATATTAACAAGCGGCAATATGAATTTGATGAAAGGACGGAAGTGAAATTTTAGATTTTGGATCATGAAATTTTAAGAAATTTTAGAAATTTGATTTGAAAAAAAAAATTAAATTTTCAGAATATCAGTATAATAGATACTTATTCTAATGTTGGAAAAAAATAAAAAAATATATATAAAAGTCGGGTTGTATGGGATTTTAACAAAAACGTAGTAAAAGTGTTGCTTGCTATAACGGGGCACGATCCATATTCACTGAATAATTTTTTTGAATGATTTCTTCGACGATCGAACCATACGGATGTTAATAAACACTCATTCTAGTGTAGGGAAAAAATAATCAAAAAATAAAAAGGTCGGGTTGTACGGGATTTTAACAAAAACCAAGTAAAATTGCTACTTCCTATAACGGGTCACGATCCAGATTAACTGAATAATTTTTTTGAATTATTTCTTCGACGATCGAACCGTACGGATGTTAGTAAACACTCCTTTTAGTGTTGGAAAAAAATAATCAAAAAATAAAAAGGTCGGATTGTACGAGATTTTAACAAAAACGTAGTAAAAGTGATACTTCCTATAACGGGGCACGATCCAGATTTAATAAATAATTTTTTTGAATGATTTCTTCGATGATCGAACCGTACGGATGTTAATAAACACTCATTTTAGTGTTGGGAGAAATTAATCAAAAAATAAAAATGCCGGGTTGTACGGGATTTTAACAAAAACGTAGTAAAAGTGCTGCTTACTATAACGGGGCACGATCCAAATTCACTGAATAATTTTTTTGAATGATTTCTTCGACGATCGAACCGTACGGATGTTAATAAACACTCATTTAAGTGTTGGGGAAAAATAATCAAAAATAAAAAGGTCGGGTTGTACGGGATTTTAAAATGATTTTAAGATTTTTATTCTATTTAAAGCATCTTAACTTTTAAAATTCATATTTAATTCATTTTTTATCCAAAAAAAATTTTAAGATTAATATTAAATCATATAAATTACAAAATCATATAATATTAATATTAAAATTTCTAATTTTTTGTACACATCAATAAAATCAGTACTTTTGGCGGATTTATATTATAAACACATACAAGAATTATTTCTTTTTTCTAATTTTTTTTACACATCACTCAAATCATTAGATATTAACATTTGTACGGTTGGATGTTCGAAAAATATTTTTAAAAAATTAGATCATGTTCAATCGGTACGATACAAGTTAGAGAAAGTAGTACTTTTGGCGGATATATATTATAAACACATACAAGAATGATTTCTTTTTTCTAATTTTTTTTACACTTCCTATAACGAGACAAGATCCAGATTCACTCAATACTTTTTTGAATGATTTTTTCGACGATCGAACCGTACAAATGTTAATAAACACTTATTTTACTGTTGGGAAAAAATAATCAAAAAATAAAAAGGTCGGGTTGTATGAGATTTTAACAAAAACATAGTGAGAAAGTATTACTTCCTATAACGAGGCACGATCCAGGTTCACTGATTACTTTTTTTGAATGATTTTTTCGACGATCAAACCGTACGGATGTTAATAAACACTTGTTTTAGTGTTGGGAAAAAATAATCAAAAAATAAAAAGGTCCGGTTGTGGTATGAAACAAACTATCGAATTACTTTATTACAACTCAATCTCAGAATAATAAAAGTATTATACATTTTGTGAATATACAAACCACTGTCTAATTATATCTCCAGCCTTGACAATTCTCAATCCACTATCTGGCGAAATCCATAACTCGACTGTCTCCTCTCGCTGCCCGGAGATTAACACCGATGTCCACTTACTAGGTCTACTAAACTTCTCTATTAACTGAAAAAAAAAAACAAAAGCAAGAGTGAGCCAACAATGCTCAGCAAGTGCATAAAGTGATAGCAATTTTAATATCGAAACAATTCTGATAACAAAAGAATTTCAACTCATACTGTGAAAGAATCTGTGATATTATTTTTTTATTTGCCACAAGGGCCAATAATTCACCATTAATGAGGTACAACAGGAACTAGAACGGATAAGAGTTTTGTTCAGCCAAAATAAGCATTATAGGCTTCAAGGGAATCAAGCTTTAATGATTCAATAATGATACTCGAAAACTCAAGGTCAAATGATAACCATTCGATAATAATACTTGGAAATTCATGGTCAAGCAATACGAATCAATGTCCAACTGGATACCCAATCTATAGATTAAAATTGGATTTTCATTTTGACGCAACGAGTTAAAGTGGATGATCAGTCACACTAAAACTCCGGATATACTCTCTTGGTATATCCAAATACTCAACTGGATCCATGGCCCATTTTGGCCTAAAACATAATACTCATATACTGACTGGCGTCCTCAGTCCTGAAAACATTTTCATTTAATAAAACTTCCAATTCTGTCTTTAAGACTCAGGTCAGGTGTCGGGACAATCGACCACCCTGCTTAATTCGAGTAAAGGTGTATATCAAGTAATTCAAACCAGAAATCAGATATCTAACATTTTATTCATTTTCATGTGAGAAATAATAATTCAGGTTCAACATACATAGCATTAGGTGAATACGATCAAAGGAATATGATTCAGCATTAATGAATTGACTTGATATCGAAAGGGAAAGTAAATCAACACAACATGATGTATCTACAGAATTAAAGTTGCATGAACGAGTACAAGTGAAACAATGTTCGATATAGTTGAAGAATCCGATTAAAATCACTTGGGTAAAATATGGTAAAATCGGGAATTTCGTTCACAGGTATTTATAAGGATTTTGAAATCTGGATTTTCTCTATTCAACGAATTTCTTAAACACAAAGAAATGGAATTCCACTGAGGAATCCAACGACATACCATGTGTAAGATATTGTGTAGAAAAAGGTTATTTGTGAGATTCTTTAAAACTTAATATTTAACTGAGGGTGGGAAAGTAAACACTTTCCCGCTCATTGAAGAAACATATCATTTTCTAAATATACTTGTCCAACTCATTACATACGATAAATAAACTAAATTGCATCACTTGAACAATAAGTGAATAGCGATAACACTTGCCTCAGTACATGCAATTTCCAATCCCAACATCTCGATCCTTTACTCACTTACATCCATCTCGCTTTCCTTATACATTAGCCCTTACTGGATCATATATCTGTCTTTCTTCTGTAAGTTGTCATCCTCTACATGGCACACTCATCAACTCCGATAATCTTTCCATTCCTCAATATTCCATCTACATAAGCGCTGGCTCTTACCGACATCATACGGGTACCTTGTTACATGACCACACTCATACGCAACAAAACATATACTCTTTTTACACCTTATCTGCACTTTAACTTTGAAATCTTAACCAAACTGAAAGTAAGTATTCACTTACTCAAACCATTCTTAAGTATACATTCAATCTTAATTTCTATCATCACTAAACAACCCGACAATTAACCTTTCATTAATACCCTATATCCGTTTTTGAACATCAACCATTTATACTCTAAATCTGTACCATACCAACTATTCTTTTATTTCTTTTCTCATCTTATTCTTTTCCTTTTCCAGTTGTTCTTCTTTTCTCACTTTTGTCCCCTTCGAACAACACGGCACAACAATACACTTAATCCTTAAAGCGATTATCCTATTTTGTAACCCACATCATACTTTGGCTATCAAAGAGTTATCAAAATTCACATAAACTTTGCTCTTAAACTCATTATACCTACTGCAATACGCATATTCATACTCATATACGTATTCAATTCCCGTAGCATAGTCATAAAAACGATCAACAACTAATCCGACCATCATACACTCGTTCGGAAAATCCATAAAACCAGATGGCCATACCAAAAACTGACCAGAACATGAACTTCCCGAAAACTAACACCACACCATGTATCACACCCGCTTCCTAACAAATAACTCAAGTATTACAACAACTCTTTAAACAATCATCACATATATCAGTTTAAATAAGTATAAAACCCAATCAAACCAAACTCACACAAAAATTCAATTAGCATCTAATTTCACCACATCCAATCACTAAGAAATAATTAACCAGTGTTCCCCTAACTCAGATCACCCAAACCAAGTTCACTGGTCTTCATCATCGGAAGAAGAAAGCTCACACGGTGGAGTACCCAGGCAACAGCTCAAAACCACGACAGACCTGCCCTGCACCCTACAAACCGTAACTACGTTCCATTTACACACAAACCCAACACTGCAAAACAGTTCCTTTGGTTCTTAGTAATACAGAACCCCAACCCATACATTCTGAACACCAGCACAAAACCGCAGTCCCTACAACACAGCAGCATCCATACAACATCGCATGAAGCAGCTTAAAATTAACCATGGCAGTACCATTAAGTTCCCCTTGAACACACACCCACAACCCGAACAAATCTTAACAGCAGATAAAAACAGCAGGACTAACATCAACTCGCCCTTATTCTCACAGCCTCCACACCGTGATTCTAAAACCAGCAGTAACATCCTAATTAAAGCTGAGAAATCGACTCTACAAAAACACAGAACTCGACACATATATACGAACTATACTCTACCACAGCTTGATACCCACCCACACAAGCCACACAGAATAGCTGGCGACCTAGCGCACAAATACAGAGGGGAGTGAGATTTTTGCGAGGGGGAGGGAGAGATATTGGTAGAGAGATTCAGGGGAGAGATGAGGAGTGAAAGAGGACCGAGAGTAATTTTTGAGAGAAATGGAAAGAAGGTTCAAGAGAAGTGTAGAGATGCCCACGCACAACCCAGCTGAAATGAACTCATTTTAGGGATTGAAATGAATTTGGGGAAAAATGTAGCAAAACAATAATTCACATTTTAATTTTTAATTTAACACAAATCTGAAAATCATTTTATAAAATGAAAATTAAATGAATAACAATTGAGAAAACCTCACACTAAATTTTAAAATATATAAAGTAAAATTATTTATCTCTTCATATTTTTAAAATATTTTTAGGACCAAAAATGAATTAAATATGAATTTTACAAGTTTAAATCCTTTAAATACACTAAAACTCTTAAAATCACTTTAAAATACTTAAACACCCAAAATAATTCTCCAAATAATTTTTCAAACTAATTAAATATACAAAGATGATATTACAAAAGAATTCATGATTTTTCATAACTTCGTTTATTTCATAAAAAAAATTCGAAGATCAATAATGCATAAATTAAATAGGTTTTAATCATAACAATTCAAATAGAAATGCACAGACTCACATTTTACAGATAAATCTTCATATAAACATGTAAACATGATGTCACATATAATTTTAAAAAAATTTCACACCCTATTATCCACACTTAATATTAAATAATAATATTTATAATTACAATATTTTCTAGGGCGTTATAATGTCTACCCATATATTGGGTTTTGTTTTTTCTGTTTGTGAGAGTAAGTTTTTTTATTTTACCGAAAAGGCTATATGTTTCATTGATATAAGCGAGGGATGTACCACAATTTAAGATCTGATCAATGATCGTAGTTTGGATGAGAAATCTTAATATGATATATTTTACTATGTGTTTGTCCTATCTATATTATTTTTGTAGATGTTGTATGTTCTTTTATTGATAAATTATTTACATATAGAAAAATAATAATTTATAAAAATAATTGAAAATTTGATTATTTTTATAGATGTCGTGTGCTCTTTTATTGATGAATTAATCATCTATAAAAAATAGTGATTTATAAGAATATTTGCACTGATCAATTTGATAAAGAAAATATTCACTAATAATATTTTAATTGACTCTATAATTAACTTTATTTTTTAAATGATAATTTATACACCAAATAATGTCTAATATTTTTTCATATTATATTTAATTTTTTGAATAATTCAAATATATTGTTAGGTCAATTTTTTTTGTCTCATTAATTATTGCTTAACTAAAAAATACTCATAAATAAAATGTTATAGATAATTGGTTTAAATTTCAGTTTTATATTTAGATTGGTTGAGCCTAGCTCTTTTTTTTAATTGATTAATTTAAAAATTTATATAACTTAAATTTTGAACGCATATTTAAAATAGTATGGTAAATATTTTTTATATTTTAAATTTTTTAATTCAATAATAGTACGTTTATTCAAATTTGATTGCATTTTATAATTTTAAATCGAGATTTTGAGATATTAAAATATTATATCATACATAATATAGATAAAATAGACTCATGTATTAAAACAATATATTTGTATTAAAATCTATTAATAAATATGCCATTTTGGAAAAATGAGTATAAACTTAGAGAGGGGTGCAAAGAAGAGATGTGCCAGTATATAATAATAAAATTTGATTGATTTTAAATTAAAATTTTAAATTAATTAGTTAGTACATATTTATGAAAATTAATCCATAATACAGAAATATATATTATAGTATGATGTGCCAATATATTGTAGTATAACTATAATTGATTTTAAATTAAAAATTGATAAATTATTAAATGTTTTATCACTTTAAAAAATATGTAATTTATGCATATACTAAATACAATAAAATTTTGTATTTTAAAAAAAATTGTAAAATAACGACGATAGGTAAATTAGAAGGATGAGAATGATGTGGTTGTTTTAATTTTAGAGGTAAATTCTGATTGGCTCTTATATGTATTATGAAAATTAATCTATAATATATAATAAGAGTTGGGCTCAATAGAGACCAGTTTTTTTTGGAGTCCCTAGAGACCATAATCACCACCATTGGATCAAATCTCATCCTGCGGTCTAAAACAAAACAGATTTAATGGCACTTTCGTAATATTAACACAATATGAGGGCAATAGAACATACGTAATACATATACAATATCTCAAACAGTTACTCAACCCAATTGACTCGCACGATAATCTCACTATCATTGCAGTTACTGAGAGTTTGAGTTATCTACAAACGGATTCAGTCCCTCATCCAAAAGAGAGTGCAGTATTATAAACTACTTGAAATTGTATCGCCAAATGTGTATAAAAGAAGAAGAAAAGCAAGCGAATCAATTAGCAACGAGGAACAACATTCAGTAACTGACGAAGAACAACAAAGAAGATGAGTGAAGGTATATAATTCCTAAACCTTCATCTTAAGCGCATTACAGTAATTCAATCAATTGATTCGATTAATTGAATTGTAATGTTGAATTTAACTGTTCTACATATTTAGGGGTTTCTAATGTAGTTTGTTTTTTGGTTTTGCATGTGCTTTGATATATTGGTGTAAATGTCCTGCTAAAATGGTTGTAATGTAGAGTATTTTCTGATGTTTTTTTTATTAATTTTAGAGAAGTTAGTTCTCCGTTAATGGAGAATCATATGAACAATTTTGTTTGGAGAATTATATTTATTCATATAGATTGTTCTGTATATGATTTTCAAAAAAATGGATATAATTGATTAAAGATTATGTGCTTCATGATTTATGACAAATAGAAATAGTCTGTAAAAATTATTTTAAAAGAAAAAAAATTTTCAATGATTTGTTTGTAATTGAGATTACATGTGTACAGTATAATATTGTTGTGACTTAAAAGTACCTCTAAAGTCTTAAAAATTTTCTAATGCAGACCGTAGACGTAGTGGAAGATTAATTGCTAATCCTTGGCTTTTCAATTGGCCGAAAAAACCTCCTGTGTACATTGACTTGTGTGAAAGTACAGAGAATCATAGCAATCTGTTGGATGGTTCAAATAAAAGGACTAAAATGAGTAAGCGCAAAACGGTGGTAAAAACGTTTTCTAGTGATGAAGATGACGATTTTGTAACTCCAAAAGAGAATTTTGAGGAGAGTAATAAAGTTTTGGGCAGAAAGTACAGTACTGAGAAAAAAAGACTGAGGTTTACAAGAGAGTTAGCTATCAATGAAAATGATAGCAGTGCAATTGTGGAATTTGGGGGAATATCAGAAATTTTCAAATGAGATGATACTGAGCATGGAAAATGTTGTAAGATTTCAATAAATTGTATTTTTAATTTTGTGTTATAATTGGGATTGTTGTCATATTGCGTAATATATTTCTTGTCCATTGTTTTCGTCTTGCAGGCTACGCAAAAAAGGAGTTTGAGTGCTAAGAATAAAAAAGAGAATCCTTTAAAAATTAAACAACATGTTCCTGGAAGAAGAAAGAAAAGGTTAATTGAGGATTCATTTAAGCATTCAAGTTTGTGGTTAAAAATATTGCAGAATGTAAAAAATTAAGTTAATATGTGATTATAATTTTTTTTATGGACTACTCGTCGCGTATTATACTTGTAATTTACTATTTTGCTCACTTGATTATGCGCAGATTTCAACAGAAGCTGGTCCAAAGAACGAAAAGATGGCTCTAAAAAAGAAAATAACATCAGTTAGAAAGGGGTTGAAGGATGGTACCCCTGGAAGCAGGACAAAGAAGAAACCAGTGAGAACCTATCATCGTTACATCCAAAAGAAATTCTCACCCTCAATTATGTCGGATGTCATTCTCAATTTGTCTGAATCACAAATTGAATGGGTAAGATCTACTGGGTTTGGGGCATTGCTGAATTTTAGGATGGTGTGCTACACTCACAACTTAGGTTATAACATTGTTGAAGCATTCGATGGGGCAACTTGTTCAGTTGTGTTACAAGCAGGGACTATTAAGATTACTGAAAGTATTGTGCACAGTGTAATGGGTTTGCCAATTGGGAATGCAGTGGTCGAGTGTAATGAAGACCGGTCTGCTTATTCAAAATGGGTAAAACAATTCCCCGGTTGTGCTAGTTGTGAAATAAGACCCTCAATGGTGAGGAACAAGATTCTTGAGAATCCAAGGGCAGATGATAATTTCAAGTGGAATTTCTTAATTCTGATGTATAATTTCTTCATTGAATCAAATCAGAATAGTTTCCTTACTCGGGAGATACTGAGATTTTCCGGTGATATTGAAACGTGCAAGAACTATAACTGGTGTCAACTGTTGATTGAAAAACTTAAAAAAAACTCATGCTTATTGGGATGAAGATACAAAAAGAAACTTTGCAAGACCACTGCCTTTCCTTATTGTAAGTTATATTTTAATTAAAGTTTTTACATATATCAGAAAAGATGACAAAGACTACTAATGTCCTTTATTTTTTGGGTGCAGTACTTGTATGTCAGCAAAGTTAAGAGTAGGGGAACAACATTCATTCAGGCAAATTACCCAACGTTCCGTGGTTGGTCAGATATGTTATTGCGAGAACGACAAAAATATGATTTGAAACAGAAAAGTTTTGGAGAAGGTGAAATAGTGAAATTTCATGATGTGATTGTGGTAAGGGAACAATAATTGTTTTAACAAAATCTTGCTGTGCTTTATCTTCATATATGTTTAATTTTGATTAATTTATACATGTGTAGGATGGTGTCTTAGAGATAAAGGGCGAAGAGGAGGTAAAATTACCCAATTTTTAATAAATGTCGAATATTTTGGAATCTAGATTAATTTTAATCTGTGTATCATTTATAGGAAGAAAGCCAGGAGGAAAACGCCGATGATACTGAAAGCCAGGAGGAAAACGCCGATGATACCAATGATACTGAGTTGACAATGCTTGATTTAGTAGTTAAAAAATATATACTGAACGAGAATGAAGCTGGAGCCATTTCTCAAGAAATGGATGGTGAAGAAGATTTGGATGTGTGTATTACTTAGCATCTTAATCTTTATTTTAAAATTAGTTTTTTTTCATACTGGAATGTAGCTGCTAATTAATTCAGAAATTTATTTTAAATCAATTATATTCAGGAGTACGGGGCGAATGCTTTTATAACATAAGACAAAGTTCTGTGCAATGACACAAACAATCTGGATGTCTTGAACAAAATTCTTGCCGTCACTGCTGGAGAAGAAACAGATGTATGTAATGCAACCCAACTTACTTAATCATGCTCTAATTGTTCTCTGGTCTACACTTAAAAATAGAACTACATTTTTAAAATTTACATTGCAGTCTAAATTCACAAACAAAGGAAATATGGGTGCGGTTCAAATAGAAGAATTGGATATAAATCAGCTGCATGAGGTAGATATGCATACTCCAACGTTAAAATATGAAGAAAGTATGGAAGCCAAGGTAAATGATCTGATGAACGTTATTTACTAATGCACAAACAGCTGTTATTCATTATTTGACACTGTTCTGTATAACCATTTTTTTGTTAACAAAAATAATAACTAAATGCTTCCATGTGAAAAACAGTTCTGCATGTGGAGAGCATATTCAATTTAGTAAAATTTAGTTCTGTATGTGAATGGAATGGAGACCCATTCCATTCTATTCTGAAGGCCATAAAGAAATATTCTCATATAACCAATAAATAATATATGTCCTGCATTTTGTTTTCGTTATATACGTACAGAGTATCACAGGCTTACAGAATCCTATCCATCCAATTACTTTCTAACTCTTTCAGGCTGTTAAAGATGCTATCAATTTGTTTGAGGAAGTTGCTTCTTCTGAGGGAAAACAAGAAAATAGGAAGCAAAAGAACGACTCTGCAGAGGTATATATTGAGTATTGTAGAGACTAAATATACCTATCCTCCTGTAATCGTTAAATTAGAATACATGTCCTGCCTGTTGTACTTTAATTAACTATGGTAAACTCAAATTTAATTTATTTATAATTAAAGTATATAAAAAATGACCTGCACTAGTCTAGGGGTTAAATTTATAACGTTACACAGATGTAAACACCATCTCATATGTAGTACTCATGACAAGTATAAATCAGTATTAAAATATAAAATGATTAATGCCTAATAGGCAATTCAATCTTGCAATACATTTATAACTTTCAACAAGATTAAATTAGATTTTACGTCTTTCTTTTTTCAATGTACTGCATAATACTAATCTACATGCTATACTCCCATATTTAGGTTTGTCAGTACTTGACACACAAATTATTGGTGGGACTTTTTATTGAAAAAATAAAAATAGTTATAAAGTTAACATTACACTATGCTCATATAAATGATCAATATTATGTACTCCATTTCTCCACAAAAAAAAAGGTTTTTGCAGTACTTTGTTTGTATTTAAGTACAAATTTCAATTTTTTTCCTTTTTCTTTTTAATCTGGAATTTCCATAGTATTTACTTGGAATTAGCTAGTTGGATGTTGACATTACTAATCGCAGATATGTGGCGATGGAGTTAATGAAGTGCAGAACACGCAATCACATGTTGATGTAGAAATTGATAAGCATTTTGACGAAAACGTATGTAAAATTTCCTTTTAATTTTGTTTGTTAAAATGAGACATGAGATTAGCATATGCAGTTTAACTTATTAATTATTGTACTATGTGTTACATTGTGTTCTACCAGGCGT
Organism: Saposhnikovia divaricata; assembly: GCA_036435485.1. Lineage (NCBI taxonomy): Eukaryota > Viridiplantae > Streptophyta > Magnoliopsida > Apiales > Apiaceae > Saposhnikovia > Saposhnikovia divaricata. The sequence continues at coordinate 92,339,345 of CM071596.1, forward strand.
ACATGAAATCTTTTGAAAAAAATTTGAAGGAATTTGAAGAAGTTTATGGAAGGTGCTTGAATAATTTTGAAGTAACATTAGCACTCTATCCTCAAAATTCAAGGCTAGCAGAACTGAAAAGTGAATATAGCCAATATTTCAAATTGTTCGAAGCTGCAAGTCCAATAGCGAAGAATTTACTATCTGGTAGTGTAGCTGGAAATGAAGGAAAAAAGCCAGTTGTAGTAAATGAAGATGATTTCATACCTAGCAACTCTTCGGAGCTGTCACATTTGATGCCTAAAAACCTCTGTAGTGATCTAGATGACACCAGTAAGATGCAGATGGAAAGATGTCCACGATTGTTAAGTATTCCAGGTACAAGACAGCTTATGGCCAACAAATTTATTGGGGAGAAGGATGTGAATGGAAATGTCGGAGAAAAGGATAAAACAACTGCAGAATTGGGAAGACCACGACGAGAAATAAAAGCATCAGCTCTTTGTAGGTCTCCATATGTCAGCAGGGTGGTTGATGTGGGTAGTCATGACTTAACAACAGAGGAGAGGAATGTCTGGCATTGGCTTTTCCAAAACAGGAGGAATAGAAAGTTTGTTTATTACATAATTGTGTCATATGTTCTGCATTAGTTGTTTCCAATTTAAAGGGTGCTGTGTGTACTAATCGATTTATTTGAATTTTTTAGGGATAACTTGTTTGAATGGAATGAGAGAATGTGTACAAAAGCACATTTTCAATCACTACAGGAGAATAAAATGGTTATGTCGACACTGATTGACACATGGACCTACCTGCTGAACGAGAATGAGATAATTAAAGCTGATTCTTCACCTCTGCGTCTGTTCATGACTACAGAAACCACTGTAAGTGTTTTACATTTTAATAAAAGTACTTAAAAGTCTAGCTTATATGCTAGTAGTGTTTAAAAGGGGAAAATTAATTATGTTTATTATATTTTGATGCAGTACGGGCCCTTACAGATTAAAGTCGGAGAGGATGAATTTAAAAAGACGAATCGTTATGCTCCTTTTGATGATAACATGGACAATGTCATGAAGATGGTTAACGAGATGCATAACAAGCAATACGAAGTAAAGGATTTCGATATGGTAAGAAAGATAAAATTGTACATATATTCTTTCCATTTGTTTTTTATGCATCATACCATATAATTAAATTATACATTTAATTGTTTAATCTACAGTTTGTTTTTCCCATTTACGATATGGGACATTACTATATCATATGCTATAACATGAAGAAAACTCGACTGGAGATCATAGATAACAGAGTCCAAACAGCTGGATGGGAGGAAATTTATGGTGATTTGCCAGCACGCTTGGTATGTGATCTTCGAAGCATTTTTTATAAGTTAATTTAGTTTGAGGAACTGAGTGTGAAAAAATCTGATCAATACATTGTATTAATCAACTCAGCATGATTGCTTTTGCCAATGGATCTCAATATATAACTTGCCAAAAGAAAGTGAGATAAAAAATTTGATACCACGAGTTCATAGAATGGGTTGGCAAACCGAAATGAACGGGGTTGACTGCGGAATATTTGTAATGAGGCACATGGAGACATATATTGGTAATTTGTGTGGATGGAAAGTCGGGCTCGGTATTGAAAAGGTAAATTTAATGTATATATAAGTGTACTCAAATGTTCATGCATTTACAGAAACTAATTGATTTAAAAAATGACTAATATGCAGGACAACCAACAAGCACTGCTGAACAAGTTGCGGATAATTTACTGCCACAAAATATTGACGTGGAGAGGAAATAGCAAAAGAACCCTCATATTGGAAGGTGCTGCGAATTTGGCAAAGAGCAAGAACTTGGTTACTAGAAAAAGTATATGTCAGTGAGGTTGATTCATTTACCACATTGTAATTTGACTATATCTGTTTTCCTGGAACGCACTGAATTTGTTGTTTCAATGCTTTTAAATTGTCAAGCTCAAGTTGATCATTCTTATGACTGTACTGGACAAGTTAAGTAATGCTTTATGCAAGTTAAGTTGATCATTCTTATGATTGTACTGGACAAGTTATGTAATGATTTCTTGCCAATATCCACCCAATTTACTTGACATCTTTGATATCTCCAAAACCTCCAAACTAAGAAAATTAAAAAATAAGTCTTTTTTTATTAAATTTCTCTGTGATAAACTATCACTTTTGTTATTTGCAACAGTAAGTGGTGTGACAATGAAAGATCTCTAACTTGTAAGAAAATTTTCTGAATATTCGAAACTACTTCCAGTCATGTATCTACTCTCCTGCCCTTAGCAGATGTTGCTCTTCTTTTAGAAAGGTTGGAAGTAGCAGCATCACTGCTAAATTCTGGTCGGTAAACCTGATACCTGTCAACTGAACATTTCAGTTCTGTCAAAAGACCTTCCAACCCTTGCTTTTCATGAAATAAAAAAAATGCCAAATCCTAAAATCCCTTCCAAACCAATAACCCAAAGTCTAAGTTGCAAGCTATTTATTCTGTGATAAAGTTCATTTTTTTTGTTATTAAATTTAAGTTCTGCAAGAGTGTCGAGTATCAAAAATTGTAAGATGAAGGATCAACACCTAATGAGGAGCATTCTGAACTAAGAACAGACTAAAATCAAGTGTTAAACTTAGACTTAAAAAATTAAAAAAAAAATTCAGGGAATAAGATGCGTGCAACATTTATTATATGACAATTCATGAAACAGAAATTGTAAGATGCTCGCCAAGTGTGTTATGCACAAACAGTGTTCAGATTTTGATCAGCACATGAAAAAAACATAATGTTCAAGTTGAACAGGCATTGTCAACAAATGCAACTAAATATTACACAATTTCTACTAAAGAACTGCTCCATTGCATCACTAATACAGCAAATTTCACTTACCCATAGAAGGTACAAAATGAACTAAATGATTGCAAATGTCGCATTAACCATTTGAACAATATGATAGCCATAGCATCCAACAAAATACAGTGTGCCCAAAAAGAAAAAAAATCTGGATGCTCTCCAGAATATAAATACCAAAATAAAATAGATAATGTGCACAAATAACAAAATATCCAATTTACTTGTGGAAATTAAAAACATAAAAATAAAGACATGAGTTTAACAAAATCTATTTAACCAGATTTTGGGATACCCTTGCAAGTTCGTGTATTGTGACCTATATCTTTACAGCGGCTACACTGTCTTCCCTTCCCCGTTTCGATAGCCAACTCTCGACTGCTCTTTATCCGGCTCCCACATCCCTTGTTTCTACTTTGATTTGGATTAAGAACAGAAATTTCAGATTCTGGAACAGGAGGAATAAACTTATCTGCTCTGTGAACTCCTTGTAAAGGCGTGTTATCTGTGCTTTGAGTTAACGCAGCATTGATCGACTGAACTCCAGTGATTATAGAATCCAACTTGTCCTCATCTTCTCCGGCAAAATTCATACATTTATGAAATTCAAACCATGCCCTTGTCCTTTTCAACTTCTTTCTATCTCGTGCTTCACAAATTTTCGTTACTTTAGAAGACCCAAGGAACGAGTGACGCTTGACAGCATTCTTGGACCAACGCGGCTTAACAAATTCCTTCGGAATCTGTTTTATGCTACACTGATGCAAAGCAGCAAATGCATGTCTACATAAGTAACCTTTTCTGAAAAACAATTTACAGCTGCATTGTACATAATTGTCGCTTAGTCTGACAGAAACCTGGCAAAAGTCAATATTAACAAAAAATTAAAGACGATCACGAGAAACTTTGTATAACTAAAAAGTAACAGATGTGTAAAATGGATTACAAAACCTGTTAATTTGTATAATTTGCTGAATATAGAAATAAATAAATAAAAGCAGTTAATTAATAATTCAACAACTAATCAACACTTAATATACTCTACCTCAAAAACCTTATCATGCAGTAGCTCGTCTTTACATTTGAATAGCCTAGTATCATTTTCCCTTGACATATCTGACATACTAGTATGAAAACAAGCTATTTTAATTTCTTCCCTGACGAGGTAATAAAGTTTTAGGGTATACCACTTAGATGCATCCTTTTCAATGGGCATTGTGGTGTCCATTTGTGGAATTTGTTGCGACTTTTTTTCATCTTCTGCATACCTGAGACGTTGCTTGTCCATAGCACTCTCAAAACTAGAATAAAACTCCACCAGAGTGTCACCACTTTCATGAAAGTGTTGAAAGAAAAAATTGGAACTTTCTGACCTTGAAGTAGTTCTCAGTAAACCAGCCATCTCAATATCTGAAAAATAAGCAGGAATCCATTGATGCCTTATATTAAACAACTCAGTCAACCAGCTATTGTTCTCCAAATTATATTCTGAAATAACAGCATGCCAACTTTCTTCAAACTCAGTTGGCGAAAAGTGATCAGAATAAACGACTGACTTTAATTTTTCCACGAATTTCTTGTTTGACGACAACACAGGTCCGACCTGAAAAAAAATTAAAAGTGCATAACAATTAAAACGTGATTAACAAAATAATAAAAAAACACTAAACAATCTGTAATATTTACCTTTGATGGTAACTTGTTCATAATATGCCACATGCACAGACGATGCTTTGCTTTAGACCACCATTTATCTAAAGCTTTTTTAATTGCAGGACATTGATCAGTTATAACACAAGGGGGGACACTACCCATTGCTTTCTTGAATGCTAGAAGTAGCCATTTAAAATTTTTATAATTTTCCTTCGCCAAAAGCCCCGCAGCAAACGTTACATTCTTCCAATGATTGTCAACACCGGTGAATGGAACAAAAACCATGTTGTATCTGAGAAAGGATTGAAAAAATTGCAAAACAAAAAAAAAACAGATGCATCAGTTTATGCTGAAAGTCAAGATAAATATCTGCCCTGTGCTTAAATTCTACTAAGCCTTACATAAAAATCTTGTTCAATTTAAATAAGTTGCCGAATCAGAAAATGAAGAATGTTTGCATAACCACCAATAAAAATGCAGAATGACAACTGTTATGCAGACCAAACAAATTCCATATACAAAATTATGCAGAAAATTCACTAGAATATGAACAAGCTAAACATAAAACCTGTATAAATTAAAGAAATCTAATCGAATTTTATTGTTCAATTTATCTATTTATTATGCAAGAAAAACGTTCTATTCTAATTTGTTTGGACTTACAATAAATTTGAAGCTTTCATCTAGCAAGCTCATATGTCCAAAAAAAGTAACAACAAGCACATACCTATTGGTCCGAAAAGTGGGGTCAAATGAAACTATGTCGCCGAATACATCAAAAGTTGCTTGACCAATAGCATCCGTCCAGAAAAGGCCGGTCAAATGACCATCTTTATCAACCTTGTAGTCATAATAAAATGTATTATTAGACGTCTCCTTCTTCAACTTGAATTTTTCCAAAATCATGTCAGCATCTTTATCTCCAATTCGAACTTTCACGTCCCTCGTAAAATTCTTAAAATCAGTAACAGTTGCACCTATATCTTCGTAGGATCCCACCATTTCCTTAGCTAAAGCATGTGATCTCGTTGCACCAACATTTGCTCTTGCACAATCCATTATAAAATTCTGATTAGCAACTGACAGATTCCTATTACATCTTAAAAACATTTTAGCAGCTCCAGTCGCTAGGGGATGATTATGTTCCTCAATAAAACTCATAACCACAAAACCTTTAAGTCCTGCAGGTTTCATAACGATCTTTGCTTTACAATTGCATCTGCGAGACGTAGTTTTCCTTTGAGCTCCCTCACCACCATTTTCATCCAGACGCTTCGATTTGCCCTGATAGGGGGAACCACCCCTATTACATTGTATATATTTAGCCGACAATTCACCTTTCGCATCAGATTTTTCAGTTGATTTACGCACATCAAAGTTGCAGATTTGCCCATATTTCCAATAAAAACCATATGCATCTTGCAAAGTTGTAAAGTATTGATTTGTATATGGTTTCACCTTCTCATCACATATTGGTACCCAATTTTTAATACCAGTCACATCAACATATGTTGTAAACTCGGATTCATTTTCATTATTTAAATCCTCAACATCAGCATCAGATTCAGAACTTTCATTTTCTGATTCTGCACTTGGTTGTTCAGAATCCGAGCTCTCAACATGGGGATAAGATCGAGCACCTAAAAACAAACCACACAATTACAAATATTTAAACAAATTACGACAATAAAAACATGGACTAATTTTATAAAAAAAACATCCAGATCAAATACAAACAATGTAGAATTTCGAAAAGGGGAAGAAACGCAATCCTATTTTTACTGCTTGTACAATTTTTGTTAAAAAACATATGTACCCCAAGAAGATCCAACATAATTGTACTGCATCTTACACAAACACTATATCATTTGTATTGTACTAAAAACAACATAAACAAAACAAACCTGAAGACTCTTCTGGATTGAACATAATTGTGAATTGTTATTTAAGCAAATCCTCAAAAACAAAAAACGAAAATGAAACCTGTAGAACATAAGAAAGGCAAAGTGTTGATCGTGCAAAAACCATTGTGATAAATCTGTAAAAACCATTCTCCTATTGTTCCGGTTGAGAGAAACTGCCGCTAAAGTCGTTACCAGCAACACAAAACTTTAGATATAAAAGATAACAGATATACACGATCTTGGAAATGACACAAATAACCTTAGGACCAGTTAATTAGTTTTTAAATTGAAAAAAAAACTGACCGTAGGATTAAACTAAAATGAAGGGTCAAGATTTAGGACTCCAAGACTCCACAAAAAAGTAGGACTCCACTGAACTTTATTCTATATAATAATGTAATTATGATTAATTTTAAATCCAAAGAGTGGAAAATTAGTAAATATTGTGAAAATCACTTAATATTATATATTTGTATAATCGTGATTGATTTTAGTTTAAAATATTAATTTATTATAAATATTTGTTAACATTAAAAAATTTGGTATATATGGATATGTTAAATCAAGTAACTACTATATTTACATTAGAACAGTTAACTAACCAGGGTTAGTCTAATAAGAGGAGAATGATAAATAAGAAAAACTTTTTCATATAATGTGATTGGTCTAAAATTTAGGAATGAACTCTGATTGGTACTAAAATAATTCATAATTTTCTGATTGGAACTGCATTTTAACTGTATACATGGTAGACTCAGGTATTATTATAAAAGATATATGGTATTACTCTAATAGAAACCACTTTTAAACTGGAAACTAGAAACTAAATAAAAAGATTTATAAATCGCGTCAAAATATAGCACATATGGTATGCAAACTGATCGTTGGGAGATGAAGAAAAATACAGTGAACTATGATTTCAAAAGAAAACTCGTCGATTGACGGGAAAAATTAAATTAAAACAGAGGAATTAGGTGGGATTATGTATGTGACGGTGTATTGTATAAGTATTTGTGTGTAATACCCTTAATGGGACCATTAGATTAGATTGATCAAAGGATTAAGATTAGTTTCTAATTTATATTTTAATTTTAGTTTGTATTTGATTACTATATATATATATATATATATATATACATATACATATATGTGTGTGTGTAATTATTATCAAATCATATCTTGGCAAAAAATATAAAAAAAATCATATCATTTAGAAATTTAACTTACAAAATTCATATCATAAAAAATCATTCAAATTATTGAAAAATAATATAATTCGTACATCACATGAATTTTAAGCTAATATTACTTAATAAATAATTAATATAATCATAATAATATACTAAATAATATAAGAGAAACATGTACATGAGGTCACCCTCACCTATTATAAAAAAATCCCTATATAAATACACAACAATGGTAGGTTTATAAATTCAGGAATTAACTTTTATATTTACCAAATTACCATTAAAATTGTAGAAGATTATGTTATAAACTGGAGTACATCCTCAAACCCATTTTCCTCATAATTAATAATATAAATATATTAAAATTTAAAATACATTCAATTTTTCCTTCCAATTAATTCCCAATTTTTGCAAGGTCCACCCAACACCAATTTTTATAGCACTGCATAAACCAGAATATCAATGGTGATTGTAAGTAAAATAAAGAACTCATATGTTCCTAAGTAGATAAATATATGGATACTTCAACTGCATCTTCTTTGTCTCTCAGATCACTCTCCAGTTCTCTTCCATATCAGCTTAAAGACCATGTATCTCTCTCTCTCTCTCTCTCTCTCTCTCTCTCTCTCTCTCTCTCTCTCTCTCTCTCTCTCTCTCTCTCTCTCTCTGTTATAACAAAGGAGCTAATGAATGCTTTGAGGATTTAAAATAGACCCTTTAATTAATTGATATGTATTTCGTGACTTTGCTGTTTAGGTTTCTCTCAGTTGCATTGTAATTGAACAATTTGTCTATTTGAGTGATGTGGGTTTATATTCTTGATTTTAAGTACTATCTTGTGTCTAAAAAAAATGTGAACTTGCCCTCATTTGAAAACCCAATAAAGATAGGATAAAATTATGATTGGCTCATTTGGGTTTTTCTGCTAGCCCGGAAAGTAGCAATCTTGATATACTATTTGTCTCTGGTGGGGTTTTTTTTTTGTTTTCTGATGTGTGTCAAATTTGAAGGGTTTTATGACTGGGAATGCGCAGCCAACTTTGGCCTGTAAAAGAACGGTCTTCGACAACGGGGGTACTGTGTTAGTTGCAAAGAAGTTTGTACTGAACTGCTTTAAAGATAAAGATATGGATGTGAAAGCATCAGCCTTTATTGATAGTTCTGCGGAAATCGACCAAGGTTGTTTTTCTTACTGCTATGCTGGCTTGATTTTGGTTTTTTTGATTACTGATAACTATTGTTATTATGATAGATATCAAAGAGCCTAGTATATCAACAATGTTGATGAACTTTGAAAATAAGTTTGATCCTTATGGTTCTATGAGTGTACCTCTCTACCAAACAGCCACTTTTAAGCAGGTATTTTCTAGACCATGTTCTACTTGATGGTCAATTACTGTAGGATTTTCTATTAAATAGATTGTCTGATGTGCCCTTTGTCCGCTCCATTGCAAATTTAGATAAGTGTTATTTTTTATCTCCTTTGCTTATATATCTACTAATATATGATGTTTACATATTGATGCAGCCTAGTGCCACAGAAAATGGCCCCTATGACTATACGAGAAGTGGAAATCCTACCCGAGATGCTTTGGAATGGTCTGAATATCTTTGCCATATTGTATAATATAAAGTGATTATTCCTCTTTTCTTCACCTGTTGGCAAATAACCATAATTGATTCAAAAAAAATCCGTTTATTTTCAGCATCCTGGCAAAGCTGGACAAAGCTGATAGAGCATTGTGCTTTACAAGTGGAATGGCTGCTTTGGCTGCAGTTAGTCATCTTGTTGGAACAGGTGTTGTTTTACATTTCTGTAGACCTGACATATCCTTTAGAAATTTTCTGAGTTTTATCTCACTATAATAGATATGGGTTTCATTAATCTAATAAACCCTCTCACATATCTAATTAGGAAATAAACCCCTAAAGGCTTCATGCACGAGCTGGTGGTGTTTATTGTATTCTCGCGACACTATTTTATATGTTTGAAAATGTTGAGCAAAGTCTTCGTTTTAGGTGAAGAAATTGTTGCCGGAGATGACCTGTATGGTGGCTCTGATCGATTGTTATCACAAGTCATCCCAAAGACTGGAGCCGTTGTCAAGTTAGTAAATTCTTTTGGTTAGAGAGTGCTGCTCTGTTATACTCTGTTCATTTCTGAATTTGGACATGCCTTATGATGTATGTTTTGCAATGATATTCATTTCAAAATTTGGACATGCCTTAAAATGTAAAATTGTGGGTTTTTTGTAGACGAGTGAACACTACTGATTTGGATGAGGTTGCATCTGCAATTGGACCTTGGACAAAACTTCTCTGGCTTGAGAGTCCAACTAACCCTCGGCAGCAAATTTCTGATATTCGTGTAAGTCATGCTAACCAGTAGCTACAGATCGTGATGGCCAAGTTTTAATGATTATCTGATTGGGTATAACGGAAATTGTGTACACAGACTACCACAAGCAGATGCATGTACTTGCATAAGTTTTTAGAAATTTGGGAATATTGATATATTTTATAGATGCACCACAATGCTATAAAAGTATTTTGTGTCAGTAGTGTAATCAAACCAGATATTAATCAAACACTAGAATAAGAGATCCTTGCATAGCCTTACAGTGACTAAGACGGAAACTATAAATTTTAGGAATTTACTAGTATCAGCGGTATAATATATGTAACAAGTTATGCACACTAAACTGTGTTGCTATGACATTTGTTACGCTGCTGCCAATCTAGTTCTGAGACATTCAGTTCTTATTATATTCATTATGTTTTGTCTTTGTAGTAACACATTCTGACTTTCCCCAACAAATTTTAATTAGCACTGTAAGTCTGTGACAAGGTGGACCACATAGATAAGCATGGAATTTGTTTGACCACTAGTTAAATTTGTAAAAAGGTACTACTATTTATCCGCCAAATGCACCCCATCCGTATTATTGGTGTCTTCCAGATATACTAAACTCTCATAGGGCTGCCTGGTCGCATTTATAGGTCTCTTTTACTCCCTCCATTTCATTTTAAGTGTCATTTTTTGACCAAGTTTGAATTTCAATTTAAGTGTCGTTTTTATATTTTCAAGACAAGTAAATTTCCTTTTCACATATATACCCTTGTTTAGAACTATAATATTAAATGCACTCCATCAAGTATTAATATTCAATAGGGGTAGATGAAGGATTAAATTGGAAAATAAATTTACATTAATGATAAAAGGACATAATAACTACTAGTCTTAATAAGTGTGCATGGTCAAAAAACGACACTTAAAAAGAAATGGAGGGAGTATTTGATAAAACCAATAAAAATCAGATTTGTGTTCTCTTGTATACATTTTTATGTCTCTGCCTACAAAAATGTAGTGAATACTTATATTATGGGGTAGAAGGTTAGGGGAAATGTTTCTAACTGCTATTTTGAATTCAGTGTGAATAGAAGTGGCTGATGCTAAAATAATAGTTGCAGAAAGTTGCTAATTTATAGAAAATGAGTAAATGACTTTTATGTTTTCAGAGAATAGCAGAGATAGCTCATAGTCATGGAGCTCTTGTTTTGGTGGATAACAGCATTATGTCTCCTGTGTTGTCACAACCCCTTGAACTTGGAGCAGGTTTTGCCAATTATATGCTGTAATGCAACAATATATTAAAAACATTCTCACTTAATATTTGAAGTATTTATTATTGGATCTTTGCTTTTCAACAGACATTGTAATGCACTCAGCTACCAAGTTCATTGCTGGACATAGTGATGTCATGGCAGGCGTGTTGGCTGTGAAAGGGGAAAGGTTGTCTCTTAATATAAAAACTTGTTGAAATCAAGGTCCATACACCTAAAAAACAAAGTTAAAGTATAGTTGCTGAAGATTATAGTAGAATTTTGACATGTAAACATTTTTTTATGAGAACTTATTTTTCTACAAGAATAAATTATGTATTTGTTTTCTCCCCAAATGTGTACTACCTTTGCTGTAGAGGTAAATAACATGCAGTGCTTATTTTATTTGGACTCGTGGAAATAATAGAACATGAGAACTTCCGAAAATATTGGTGGTGTAAAAGTATATCTATGTGCAATGTAGGCCAGCCACCACCAATATTTACCATATATGTCACTAGTGCCAAAACCTTAAAATCCAGAATTCAATAGTTGTAATACAATCATCACTACTATATTTTAGGGTTGTGATATTAGAAGACACATGAGATGATCAGTTCTTGATGCAGTACTAGGCAAAGCACTAATAAAATCTGTATACCTGATAAAAGAGTAATAAAATCAACAACATGAATAAAATGGTGATAGAATTAAATTAAAATTGATTTTTAGTATGACACCCTAAATGCAGTATTGTCATGCATATCGCCACCTAGTTTCTTTTGTATTTCCTTGCATAGTTGCTTATCAGATTAGATCTTGCAATTCAAAAATCATTTCTGATCATTGTAGAATCTTTTTATTGGGCTTCCAATGCCGATAACTTTTGTTTGAAACGTGATTCATTGCACCTTTTCCGTAGCTGTTTTGCATCAATTACTGTCATAGATTTTAGTATTTGCCAAACCAAATACCAAAATACCCGTTGACCTACAACTACTGGTTCCACTGCATCCACCCATCAGTACTTCTAACTATTTAATCTGCCATCAAGCCTTGTCACCTTCATCTCCACTAAGGAAACAATTCAACCACCATGTCGTAAACGACATTCCTGAAGATAAACCCTTGAAAACAGTGAGTAACTTTGGCAGAGTGGAGAGAGATGACAAATATTTTGTAATATTCAGCTCACTTATTATTATTATCATCATACTATTAGTCTATTGCTTGTTTTTTCAAATTTTAGAGTTATGCTATTGCTTTTCATTGTACTAGTAATTTTGTTTGATATTTTTTGTAGCATCATTTGGCTTTCCTATATTGGGCAGGTTGGCAAAGGATTTGTATTTCCTACAAAATGCAGAGGGATCTGGATTAGCACCATTTGACTGCTGGATCTGTGTGCGGGGTATTAAAACAATGGTCTTGCGCGTGGAGAAGCAACAGGTTCCATGCTTCCCTGATATTCTCTTTTACTGCAAACATAGTTCTTCAGTTCTTTGTTCTTGTTAAACATTGGATCCTTCACTATACTATATTGGATGCTTCATTGCACTATCTAGTGCTTGTTAGCATAATGTTGTTTTCTATCATTATGTTCCTAGTATTTTCATCTATATATAGGGCTATAATTCTTTGTAATCAAATCACTGAATATATGAATTCTCCTCTCTACTACAATCTTATCTATCAACATGGTATCAGAGCAGGTTAGGAGAATTTGTTAAGGCTTGAAGGCTTCTCGAAGAGAAGAACTGTCTTGCAAATAAACTGTCAAACTGTCCAGTTTTTTGTTTTTTATTTCCAAATCAGAACCAAACCAAACCTACATACCTGTAAAGAAGAGCTGAAGACGAGACAAACCCAAAAATCCGGTCGCCAGCTGCTGCCCCACGCGCCTCCACGTGCCGCCAGACGCGCCCACGCGCCGGCGCGTGTGGTACCCTACAGTGATTTTCCGGCGAAGTTGCAGAAGCCTTTCCTGTTCGTCTCGTCCTTCCGATTCCAACCGTGGTATCATCTTTCAGTTCTGTGAAGTTTTATTTTTCTGATATATAGTTGTATGTATATTTACCTATATATACATGGTGCTCCTCTGAAAAAAGTAATCCCTTCGTCATATATACATCTTGGTTAGTTAAGGCTTGACTAAGATTTAAGGGGGAAATTGTTATTTGAATATTATTTTATAATGACGGATACTGGTGAATCCGCAATTTCAAGTAGAAGTACTGCTGTAAGTAGCAGTAAATTGGGATTCCATAGTACTCCATTTGTAAGTCCTAAATTCGATGGGAAGAATTTCCTTGAATGGTCGAAAGCCTGCACGATGGCCCTTAATCCCATAAATTAATTAAATATATTAATGGGAAAGTCAAGCAACCCCTGGAGACATATGCAGACTATGATGATTGGGATTCAGAGAATGCCATGGTGTGTTCTTGGTTGTTCAACTCTATGGAGGTGCATATTCGCGAAAGCTATATCTTTATTAACACAGTCGAAGAAGTGTGGAATTCTCTTTCCCGGACATATTCTTTTTCCGGAATGTAGCCAAGCGATTTGAAGTAAATCGGAAGATATGGGCATTGGCTCAAGAAGGTAGAACTCTTGCTCAGTATTACTCAGAGCTGACATCTCTATGGAGTGAATTAGCTCATTACACTATTTTTGAATGCAAACATGCCGAAGATCAGGAGAAATATCAAAAAATGATTAATGAAGAACGGGTGATGAAATTTCTAGATGGTCTGTCTGATGAGTATGACTCAATCAAAAATCAACTTATCGGACAAGTTCCCTTTCCGACTGTAGAGAATGCATATGGCCGTGTTCAATTAGAGGAAAATCGGAAGCGAAGCATGGCCCCTACAACTCCATCTGATAGATCTGCACTTATAACTGGAAAAATTCCGCAACCTGAGCTTGAAAAAGAAGAGCAGTCTCTAGTGGCTCTTATGGGTGAAAGATCTACTCTTCAATGTGATTATTGCAACAAGATGAATCACACCCGTGAGAATTGTTTTATCCTACACCCTCACCTAAAGATCAGAGGACGTGGAGGACGCAGCCGAGGTGGCTATCGAGGTGTATCATCCAGAGGAACAGGCAGAATACAGGCAGGGGCAATCCTTTTAATGCTCATTATGCAGTGTCAGATTATGAGGTGCCCCCTTCAACAGGAACAATGACCCCTTCAGAACTCAACAACTTTCGACAGTTAATGTTCCAATTGAACACTACTCCATCAACACCCACTGCTAACTCTGCTCATGGAGGTATATCTTCTCACTTTACCTCCGATAAATGTTCTAATTCATGGATTATTGATTCAGGAGCATCAGCACATATGACTGGAAATTCTAGCTTCCTAGAATCATATAATGGTGAAACAGGCAATATTCGTGTTGCCAATGGAGCTATTGCACCTATTCATGGACAAGGCATTTCTCACTGCTTCTCATCATCATTGCCGTTATCTGATGTATTACATGTTCCCTCCTTAACAGCAAACTTATTATCTGTTCAGCGTATTACTGAAAATCTTAATTGTTCAGTAACCTTTTTTTCTTCTAACTATGAGTTTCAGGATCTGGCAACAGGCAAGGTCCTTGACAGTGGTAATGTGGTAGATGGGCTATATATTATGGAAGGTAATTCTGTTATGCCTTCAACAAGTTATCAGGTGTCATCTACATCTAATCCTACATCCAGCCCTGTTTTAGAATCCTTGTACCAATGGCATAGGCGGTTAGGCCATCCATCTTTTGGTGTTTTATCGCATCTTTTTCCTACTTTAGCATCAAAATGTAAAAAAAGAGGAATTTTTCTGTGAACCGTGTCAATTGGCCAAACATAAAAGATCATCTTATCCATCAAGAAATAAAAGAAGTTCTACTCTTTTTTCTACTATTCATACTGATGTTTGGGGTCTGTTTAGACATCCTACATATGATGGGTATAGGTGGTTTGTTGTCTTTCTTGATTGTCATTCTCGACTTACTTTTGTATATCTTCTTAAACACAAAAGTGAAGTATTTGGATGTTTTAAATTCTTTCACCACATGATACAAACACAGTTCAATGCCTCTGTTAAAATTCTTCGGAGCGATAATGATACTGAGTATGATGGGCCATTTACGTCTTATTTAGACACATATGAGATTCTTCATCAAACTACATGTGTTAAAACCTCTCAGCAAAATGGGGTTGCTGAAAGGAAAATTGGTCACTTACAACAGGTAGCACGGTCACTTATGTTAACTATGCATGTCCCTAAATATCTTTGGGGCGAGGCAGTCATGACTGCCGCATATCTGATCAACCGTCTCCCTTCATGTGTTCTACAATTCAGAACACCCTTGTCTTTTGTTCCTGCACCTTCCTCTCATCCATTACCTCTTCAGTTATTTGGGAGTGTTTGCTTTGTTCATAATCATTCTCCCACACGGGACAAACTTGATTCTCGTGCTCTCCGATGTGTTTTCATTGGTTATACACCAACTCAAAAGGGATATAAGTGTTATCATCCTCCTTCACATCGCACTTTTGTCAGTCATGACGTTACCTTTTGGGAGTCAATTTCATATATCTCTCCTGGCTTCTCCTCTTTGCTTCAGGGGGAGATTAATCAACAAAGTCTTGATAATAGTGAAACAACAGAGGAGACGCAATCACTTCCATTCATAAATGTGCCTAGTAAGGAACCAAATGATCTGGATAGATTTAACATGCCGGATTTGATCACATATTCCAGACGAAGAAATGATGATATCACCACTTTACCACATCCAGAGACTTCTGACCTCGAGGCAGATCCTATAGCTCCTATAATTGAGCCTCTTGATCCCACTTTGAATCTTCCTATTGCTGTTAGGAAGGGTAAACGCTCTTGTACTAATCATCCTATCTCGAACTTTGTTTCTTATAATGCATTATCTCCTTCTTCACTTGCTTTTGTGTCATCTTTGTCTAGTGTTTCTATTCCACATACTTGGCAGGATGCTTTGTGTGAACCTAAATGGAAAGATGCCATGATAGAGAAGATGAATGCATTGAAACATAATGGCACTTGGGAGCTAACTCATCTTCCCGCTGGAAGGAAGGTAGTAGGATGCAGATGGGTGTTCACTGTGAAATAGAAACCTAATGGGCTGATTGATAGGTACAAAGCAAGACTTGTAGCAAAAGGATATACTCAAACTTACGGGATTGATTATCAGGAAACTTTTGCTCCAGTAGCAAAGATGGCTTCTATTCGAGTCTTGATATCATGTCCAAATCTTGGATGGGAACTTCAGCAATTAGATGTAAAAAATGCATTCCTACATGAGATCTGAAAGAAGAGGTTTACATGGATATTCCACCGGGTTTTTCTACAGCTGCAACCATTGGAAAAATATGCAAGCTAAAGAAGACTATTTATGGGTTAAAACAGTCTCCAAGGGACTGGTTTGGCAAATTTCAGAGAGCAATGATTAAATTTAACTACAAACAGAGCAACTCGGATAACACCATGTTCGTGAAAAGACGAAATGGAAAAATCACAGTGTTGATTGTTTATGTCGATGATATTGTGATCACCGGCAATGACACATGTGAGATTGCTAATGTTAAACGCAAGCTTGCCTCTGAATTCGAGATGAAGGACTTAGGAAAACTACGGTATTTCCTTGGCATTGAGGTCTCTAGAAGTCCGGGTGGTATCTTCCTCTCACAACGAAAGTATACACTTGACCTTCTAAATGAAACAGGGATGTTGGGATGTAGACCTGCAGATTCTCCAATAGAAGCAAATCATAAGCTTTGTGGAGATGCTGGTGAAATTGTCGATAAATCTCAATATCAAAGATTAGTTGGACGACTAATCTACCTTGCACATACAAGGCCAGACATAGCATATGTAGTGGGAATTGTTAGCAGGTACATGCATGATCCCCGCCAACCTCATTTGGATGCAGTTTATATGATATTATGGTATCTTAAAGCTGCTCTTGGAAAAGGAGTAATGTTTACTACAAACAAACATCTCGAGGTTGAGAACTATACAGATGCAGATTGGGCCGGATGTCAAGATGATAGACGTTCGACTTCAGGATATTGTACATTTGTTGGTGGCAATTTGGTTACTTGGCGAAGCAAGAAACAACCTGTGAGTGCTGAAGCAGAGTATAGAGCTATGGCTAAAGGTGTACATGAATTATTGTGGATAAGATTGTTTCTACAAGAATTGGGACTTGCATCCACAACTCCAATGAAGTTGCACTGTGATAACAAATCCGCTATTGCCATTGCACATGATCCAGTTCAACATGATCGGACCAAACATATCGAAATTGATCGACACTTCATCAAAGAGAAGATCAATAATGATACCATTGGTATTCACTTTGTAAGATCAGAGGACCAGATAGCTGACATATTTACCAAAGGTCTGAATCGGAAGATGCTTCATCCTCTTATTAGCAAGTTGGGCATGAGCGATATATATGCATCAACTTGAGGGGGAGTGTTAAACATTGGATCCTTCACTACACTATATTGGATGCTTCATTGCACTATCTAGTGCTTGTTAGCATAATGTTGTTTTCTATCATTATGTTTCTATCATTATGTTCCTAGTATTTTCATCTATATATAGGGCTTTGTAATCAAATCACTGAATAAATGAATTCTCCTCTCCATTCTCCTCTCTACTACAATCTTATCTATCAACAGTTCTTAATCTTTTTAATACCCAGAGGATATACAATACTGGACAAAATAATAATAATTCCCTCAGAGCTCCACTCCATTTCGCCTTACTCTATGTCTTCTGATAAAATAAATATTTAGTACATTCTACTTAAGACCTAGTATACATGTTTTCTTGTTTTATACTGTATAAATCACTAGGATAGGATCCTTTTGAGTTCCCAATGAATGGAAGTATTTCCAGTTCTTATCAATTAGCATGACAAATGACAAGTCTAAAGGCATCTCATGGACTTAATTTCTTTCGTTTGTCAACCAAGTCTATAGAGAGGTGAGTGATGGCCACAACTACGGTAGTCTCAACCAATAAGTTGCAGTTTGATTCCCTTAACTCACCACAGTTTAGAATGTCACAGACGGCCAATGATTTATGTGCTTATTCCTAACAGTGTGGCACCTTTTATGTTTGTCGTGTCTCATTCCATGCCACAGTAACTCTTCTTGATTTTTCTATGCCAGTTTACCGTAGTATACACATTTATAGTTAAATTTATTTCTCAGTGTTTTTAAAACATTGATTTGATGGCTTTGGGACCTGTTGCAGGAGAATGCACAAAAGATTGCAGAATTTCTCTCTTCCCATCCTCGGGTGAAGAAGGTTAATTATGCTGGCCTTCCTAGCCATCCTGGACATTCTTTACACTATTCTCAGGTACAAAGGAGGTCTTAAAGCAGAAGATCTAATACTACTCTATTGTAGTTCTCATCACCATTGTCTGTTCAATTTATTTCTTAGCATGTAATCTATGGCAATGTTATGTTTCTTGCAGGCAAAGGGTGCAGGATCTGTTCTCAGTTTCCTTACTGGATCATTGGCACTTTCTAAACACGTAACTGAGGTCACCAAGTATTTCAGCATAACTGTCAGTTTTGGTAAATGATCTCTTACTCATCTGCATCGTATCACCATTTCAGTGACTGCATCAAATAGGTTTCACAACTAAGATGACATGAACTACCAAAGAATATAATAGCCTTATCTGCGTTTGGGATGAATGAAATTTGGAGGGAGTGGAATATCACCATTTCAGTGACTGCATCAAATAGGTTTCACAACTAAGATGACATGAACTTCCAAAGAATATAATAGCGCCTTATTTGTGTTTGGTTGGGATGAATGAAATTTGGAGGGAGTGGAAAACTTTTACTATTCTACAGGTAAATATTTATAATCTTCATTCCTTCCCCCATTCCATTCCAAGCAATCTAAATTAGAGCTCTAACCCATCAATTTGATAAAAAAATCCTCCATTTTCATTCCTACACATTGTTCTTACAAACTTAATCAGAGAAAAGTTGCACTCCCTTCTTACCGTTCACTCCTCCCTCATACTTCCTTTTTTTCCTCTTGAATTTTGTTCACAATTTTTCATCTCATTCGATTCCTTCCCCGTTATCTCTCCAATCAAAAGGTGCATTATTGTATACTGTAGCTTTAATCACCAACCAAACCACACCCCTGTAAAAGATGCAAAACAAGACAAAAGGTCGTAATCGATATGGAAGCATTTAGCATTTAGTAGGAATCATTAGAAATGTTTTTAGTTGTTTACTATATTATGTGGCGGCTTTAAAAACAAGAGCATTATTTGCGTCTGAATCAAGTTTACTGGATGCATAATGTACTGTTTTAATTGTAGGGAGCGTAAAGTCCCTTATAAGTATGCCCTGCTTTATGTCCCACGCATCCATACCTTTGGCGGTACGCCAGGCTAGAGGTCTAACCGAGGATCTTGTCCGTATATCAGTGGGAATTGAGGATGTGAATGATTTAATTGCTGACCTGGACCATGCTCTTAGTACTGGGCCTATATAGGTGCGTACACCTTTTCTGCCACAAAATTGTTTATTCGATCATATGTTGTACTGGAAGTTGGAATGAAGATATGTATTATCTTTTCTTTCTGTACAATCGGAATTAATGTGATGACATGCTTTCTGGCATGGAACTGTGGAAGTGACTTCTTTGAGTTTGGCCTTTTTTTTTTTGCCAAGTTTTGAGGACTATAGTCCCATTCTGAAAATTTTAGTTGTTTCCGATTCTTAGATGCTTTCATATATTCTATTAAAAGAATGGCACTTTTATTTAGATCTTAGAGCTGTGATTGGATTCGAGGCTGTTTACGAACTGAACCAAGACTAATCTAATCAGTTCAAGTAATATGTTTTTTGATGGAGATTATACTTGTAGATTATCGATACAATTTTTTAACTGTCGATTTTAATCCTGGATTTGTTATGCAGCTCACAGATCCATTCAAAAAAAAGTGTTTGAAAAGGGTAAGTGAGTACAAGTGTGTATCTTTTATGTTGTATTTCTCTATTTTATGTTTAAATTGAAACACAGGTCGCATTTAGTGCAAAATGCAAATGCAGTATATACACGTTCACCATTCAGAATGCAGCAATTCTAATGACCGAAATGACATTTTAAAGGTTGATCCTTTTTAGCCCTCAAAGTTACACGTATATACGCGTTATATTAATCGTAAAATAAATCAAGAACAATCGGTCTTTCCAAGACTGGGGTTCTTCTGAAAATAGTGAGACCTTCTCAGCTAAAACTTGTCAGATATCTCCAACTTGTCCATAGAGTTGCATGCCTTTCTACGAGCCAGAAACCCTGTCGTCCAACTATGAGGAGACTATGTAGCATTGTTGTAGGTATGCAAATTGTCGACCTAAAAGTAACCTAAATAGCCCGGGGGTACAAAAAAGTACAAGATATGCCGAGTCATGTAAAAAGTGTGCATAGCCCATAGATGATGCATTCTTATTTCTTCAGCAGCTCCGGGACTATTGTAATATTACTCCATTTTGCAGCTTGCCTCTTGGTTACGATGTATGAGTACTTCAGTAGTATATGCAACACACACAACGCTCGTCTATCTGTATATGTGCGTCTGAATTCTTTACTTTATAAAGAAAATGCCTTCGTGAAATGATTGATTTTATCTTCTATAATTTAATCGAAAAAGCATGTATATAAAATTTCGTATTCAATACTAACTAGTCTATAATAGATGAGTATTTCATAATTTAATTAGGGGTTCATCTCTTGTTGTCTCAAATCCTTGTCATCTTAGATTATGGGTTTGATTCTTGCTCAACCCGAGATTTATGATATATATATATATATATATATATATATATATATATATATATATATATATATATATATATATATATATATATATAGAGTTGCACTCCATAGCAAACACCTTATATAACAAACAATAAAGAACACCTCATATCTCATAGATCTATTGCCCCTGGCGGGGCCACCCAATACAAAAAGTTCTTACTTTTTTAAGCTCCATTCATCCAGCAAAAAAAAAATAAATTTTTTTTTTTGAAAATTTACTGTTCACATGATGACGTCATGACGTCATCACGTGAACAGTAATTTTTAATTTTTTTTTTTTGCAGACTTGATAGAGGGTAAAAAAATAATAACTTTTTGTATTGGGTACCCCTGGCAGGGCCAAAGGATCTAATAGATCTAAGGTGTTCTTTGTTGTTTGTTATATAAGAGTGTTCTGTATGGAGCAAAGGCATATATATATATATATATATATATATATATATATATATATATATATATATATATATAAGTAAAGACAACATTATTTATCCAAAATAATTCATTTCCATCCAGCCAAATTATACCCATACTTGTGGGATACATTTTTGTCCAGCCAAGATAAAAATCCTTTATTCTAGAATAAAATTTTTTGTTGTTATTAGAGCATCTCCGGTCATACATAACCCTTAGTTAAAAGTAATTAAAGTATATTACAAATAAAAATTATAGAGATTATGTAAAAAAAAAAAATTGAACTCTAATGAGACATTCTTCTTATCTATAATTTTAGCCAATCTCCGGATGTTGGTTATTTTGTCGAACATCTAAAAACTTGTAAGAAGATTCCACTTCATATTTAACCATATTCAAATGATATATTCTATTTGTATCAACTTAAATTAATAATAATATACTATTTTTAAAATATAACCAATCAATATAATCAATACCATCGAAGCACAAAGACTTACAGATTCAATAAATTTTATAAAAGCAATATAATTTATTATTTTAATCAACCATTTAACCAACCTCATTACTATAAGCCGCTCTAATAAATCATTGCAACAGAAAAGCTATAGAGTTTGCTCAGATCATTTTTTTTTTCCTAATCAATAGATATTTAGTATTAAACTAAACATCAACAATTATTACTTTGGAAAATCAAGAATAATTAGGCCCTACACAAACCAACAAGGTGACAGCTTAATGGCTTATCATGGAAATCATACATCAGCTTTGGTAACGCTACAACTCACCACGTTTTTCCCTTATTTCTTTCGAAAGGAAACGAAGTTGAGTAGGGACAACTTTCTTCTGCGTCACACAGCACAGGTCCTTCTCAAGGGTGCGTGTGTATTTTTAATTTTGTAAATACCTTGCACCATATCTAATCCTTATATGGGAATATTGCATGATTCTCAAATACAATAGTTTTGGGAGTAATAGTGGACATTATAAATGAGACGGAGAGAGTATATGCATTGTATTATAATATTTTTTTTAAACGAGACTTATGAATTTATAAACACAGTCTATATTTTAAAATGATTCATGAGTGAAGGATAAGTCTTTATCACTAGATTATGACGTTATTTACTTTACTAAATACCTTTATCAGTCGACAGAATTTGCGTTTATATGTTGTAATCATGCATCAGCTCTAGGATATAAATTAAACACTTGGCATAAACACTTCATGACTTTAGGATATACTATTAAACACTTGACATAAACACTTCATGACTCTTCTCTTGTAGGAACCAAGTCCACACGCACTCTTTCTCTCTATTTCTGTTTATGTATAATATATATGTGATTTGGTTAGCTGTGCGTTATGAAGTAGCTTATTTCTCTTTCGAAAAACAGAGAACAGCTTGTCTACTAATTATTTCTCTCTTCCGCACCAAATCTCTTCTTATGACGAACTCATCAAGACTCGTAATAGCAGCCGCGACAGTTACGCTGATATCAATCGCACTGTCAATTTTTCTATGCAATGATGGTCATAAGTCTACTGATGATGATGTTGAGTCAGAGGTGATCCCCCTAGTTGGTACACTTGGTCCAGAGAGCCTTGCATTTCATCCCACCACTGGTGATGGTCCATACACTGGTGTCTCCGACGGTCGTATTATCAAATGGAATCCAACTCTCCGCACCTGGAATGATTTCGCCGTTACTTCTCCACATAGGTACCACACAATACTCTCAAAACACATCATTGCCATATTTAAAAACAACCTTTATAATAGTTACTTAAGCAAGTATGTGTATGAGTCCAATTTTTACATTTGATGTCGCATTTTAAATAGTCTCGGTTTCACAAACGAGACGCAGGTTCCGACGGTGCATCTTTTGGTACTGCAGGATAATATATGTTACAACTTTTCCTGTGCTGGGTATCTGAACTTAAATGTGATCAGTCTGAAAATGATTGTTTTCTTAACTCGATTCACCATTTTCTTCTGTTAACTTGTTCAAATATCAAGCCTCAAATACATGTGTCCGACTAAAGTAATATTTGATAAGTAACCAACTTATCTACAATCTTAAGGTGTTGGAGAACACCTTAAATGGATCATATATTATTTAACGATATTTATATTCTTTAATATGCACAGTTCAGAAACAAGTTCTGAATGAGTCGGCCAAGCTAAGTTTCATGAATCATTTCTTTTATAAAACTGGGTAGGTTATGCACGTTATACATATGGAGCTATACCAGCTGGCTAAGTCACATTTCCATTTCCCATACAAATATGTAAGATTATAGAGACCCATCATCGAATATTTCGTAACTACAAAATTAGAAGTAAAAATTGAAATTCTAAAATATAACACGCCGTCCAAAAGGATTTCCCCGTGGAGGCTGTATTAGTTATATGTGCATGGAACGGTTAGTAGATGCCTCATGCCTATGTACACTTACTCTGCTTTTATCCTTTAGGGCATGCCTAGAGAGGCCAAGGACCAGCAAACTGAACTGTCAACTAACATTTGCTAATTATGTGATGAACAAGCTAGACTAGATTAAACAATTTCGACTATTGCCCCAGTGATTACGTTCCTATAATACATAACAAGTGAGCAGCTGTAATTACTGTCCTAGTGGTATAAGCAGTAATTGTTTTCGCCCCCATCACCTAAGAATCCAAGATCCTAATCGGTTCAGATTCGTAATTTATAAAAGTAGGTGTAAATTTCGACTTGCAAATGTAAATTGGTTGATTAGTAGCTGAGGTACTTGTGCATCTAGCAGAGCTGGCTGTCAAGGATCATACGATCATGAAGAAAAAGAGCATATTTGTGGACGTCCATTGGGTTTACGCTTCAACGAAAGAACACAAGATCTCTATATTGCAGATGCCTACATGGGCCTCCTTTTTGTAGGCCCTGGTGGTGGCTTAGCTACTAAAATCTCAACACAGTCCCACAACGATTCTTTCTATTTTGCTAATGGTTTGGACATTGACCAGGGCAACGGGGTTGTGTATTTTACAGAGAGCAGCTTAAATTACCAGCGCAGGTATTATACGCTATACTAATCATTTTTTTTCCTTCTAATTTAAAAGAATTTCTAATCCTATAAGCCGGGAAAATTGTTTGATTTCAGGGACCACGGCTCGGTGATATTTAGCAGTGACAAGACCGGGAGGTTATCGAAATATGATCCTGTTAGCAGAGAAGTTAAGATTATTTCAAACAATTTGACATTTCCAAATGGAGTTGCATTGAGCAAAAATCGCAATTTTGTCCTCATTGCAGAGACACGAAATTGCAGAATTTTAAAGGTGTGGCTTGAACCGTCAGAATTGTATGGAAAGATTGAAATATTTGCTCAACTTCCTGGATTTCCAGATAATATAAAACGAAATCATAACGGTGAGTTTTGGGTTGCCATTCATTCGTGGAACGATATATATTCAAGAATTCTTCTTTCCTATTCTTGGATCGGAAAGGTTTTGCTGAAACTTCCAATTAACTTAACAAAAGTGGTTCAATACCTAATGAGTTTCAAGGGGTGTGGATTAGCAGTGCGGTTGAGTGAGAACGGGGAAACATTAGAGATGCTAGAAGATAAGCATGGCAAAAAGTGGATGTTTGCTAGTGAAGTAGAGGAGAGTAATGGATACTTGTGGATTGGTTCGGTTCACATGCCTTTTGTTTTCAAGCAAAAAGTTGTGTAATACTTGCAGTGAGGGAATGTACGTACTGATCTAAAATATTTTCCGTTATCATTCATGCAACATGCTCTATAAGATTCTTTATATCTGTACAAAACCATATGCAAAATTCATGAGAGCTAGAGCAAATCATATGCGAAATTCACAGGAGCGCAGCATATATCATTTCAAAACATGACTACTTAATTTCTTGCTCAACAGATACTCTGTATACAGCTTTGATCACCCAATTTTATTAGTCAGCTTGCTAAGTTTGTAAATAATTTATCAAACCGTAACTTTTATTGATATTTTCCCAAGCACTATTTCAACTTTCAAACTAAGTTGTTTAGCGACTTTTTGTCTAACAGGTTATGTGCAATTGTGCATCACTAAAATTCCAATCTTCCAGGGTTGAACATCAAAAAAATCAAAACTACATACACATATACCCAATCACACATACATAATAAACACATAAGCAAGAATATTTACAACGAAAAATACGAAAAAAATACCATTAACACGACGGTCGCATTTAATAATATGTAATTTCCGTAACATATTCGACAGATAACAACCTAAACGGTAATGTATACAATCACCAACATCAAAACAATTCAGCTCAATATATATAAGTAAAGCAGCAATTTCAAACTGGGGCACAAATATTACACCATCACATATGTAAATAAAATTAATAATTACTAGTCTTTTTTGCCCGCGCTCTGCGAGCGGGTGTCGATTCATCTTGTTTGTTATAAAATTTTAATGATATAATAATATAAATATTTAATTTGTAATTAACATAGCATTTCAATCAGGTCGAAAACAGGTGTTGGAGGCCCATCGGCCCAATAGGCTATATTAAGCCCATCACTGTACACCTAAGCTAAGTATCCAAGACATAGAGATCCGAATCCAAGACATAGAGATCCCTTGGATGCTTCGGTCCAGTCAACAAGTGACACCTCAGAATGTGGGGTACGGCTGTTCCCTCCTCATCATCTCCTGGAGCCCACATCCGAAGGCTATAAATAGAAGGGAGTAAGCAACAACAAAGGACAATTCATTATCACTACTCAAGTATTCTCTTTCACAATTTCTTTACGTTTTACCCTATCATTTAAACAACCAGAAAACTTACTCTTACGCCGGAGGTGAATCGAGGGTCAACACCCTCGCATTCTTTTGTCTTGCAGGTTGACCGAAGGCCCTACTCGGAAATATCTGGTTCCAACATTTGGCGCCGTCTGTGGGAACGTAGAGAAACAATTGTGTTCGAGTTTATCGAAAATTATGGCAGCTGAAGACACGCCCTTACCAGACGCCAACACCGTAGCTGGAGACAGTCCCATCACCCCTACCATCCAAAGAGTCGCCCCTATGTCCCAGGAAAATCCTTCTATTGCCCGAAGGATATTGAATTTCGATGAGGAAGGAGACATGCCCACTCCCGAAGAGCAACAAGAAATGCTAATGAAATGGAGAGAGCAGCAGAAGACCAAAGGAAAGCAGAAGGAAGTAAACGATAAAGAAGCCGAAAGACTAGCTAAGAAAAAGGCGGCTGACCGATTGAAATTAGAAGCCCTCAAGCTCCAAAGAGAAGAGATCGAGCTACAGGAAAAACTGCTTCGTGAGGCCCTAGAGGCCGAAAATCCAAAAACCGAAGATGAAAGAGAGAAGAGAACTAGAGATGACGAAGATGAATCTTGGAATTCGGAATCGCAATCCAAGAGAGCAAGATCCAAAAACAATTATTCCTCGGATTCTGAAGAAGAAGGTCCTCGCACGGATGACCGAATCCGAAGGCTAGAAAAGGTGATGTTCGGCGAAAGAAAGATGAGCCATGAGCCTGTGGTGACCATAGACGTGGAACAATACCGACCTCCGCCAGGGAGACAATTCCCGAAGATGAACGAATTTAACGGAAAGGGGGATCCCGAAGATCATTGCGAGAAGTATGAATCGCTCATGACCGGTATGGGACACTGCGACGTTATGCTGTGCAAAATGTTTAAGACATATCTGAAAGGATCAGCGTCAATGTGGTATCGTTCGTTAAGACCCAGGTCTATTGGTTCATACGTACAAATCAAAAGGAAATTCATAAGGCACTACTCCCACATGTGCCGAAGAGAAAAAGATACAGAGGCCCTGATCCATTGCAGACAAAGACCGAACGAAGAGTTGGGGGAATACCTGGCCCGATTCAAAGACGAAGCAGGGACGGTAACAAACTTGGACAAAGTCAAGGCTGCCGGGTTCCTCTCGGCCGGACTCGATCCCATTAAAGGAAGAAAGCTTCGATCCTCCCTGTATGATGCACCCCCAAAATCCTTGAACGATATATATTTACGAGGAGAAGCTATCCGAAGAAAGTTGGAATCCATCAACGGATACAAAGATAAGAAAAATGATAAAAGTGATAGAAAAGACGACAGAAGGGACGACCGAAGAGATCGTGGGGATACCAGAAACAGGCCAAATGACGCAAGGCCCAATAAAGGAACCGAACGAAGAAGAGATAGAGAGAATGCCGTGTTTACACCTCTCAACACTCCAATCTCAAAAATCCTTCATGAAATTAAAGGAAGGCCTGGATTCACTCGACCACCCAAGATGCGAGCTCCCGAACACCGAAGAAACGAAAATAAGTTCTGCGACTACCATCGTGATAAAGGTCATAACACCAACGATTGTTACCATCTAAAGAATCTGATAGAAAGAATGATCAGGGAGGGAGACCTAGCACAATTCATCGGAGATATGAGGGAGAAGCTGGACAACAAAGAAAAGAAAGAAGCCGAAATATCGGAAAAATACCGAGGAGAGGTAAAAACCATTTCCGGAGGCACGATTCTTGATCGGAACAGTAAAACCGCCCGAAAGAAGTATGCCAGACAAATCTACAACCTCTGTCAATCAAACATCGCGAAGCAGCCTTTACCCATATCTTTCACCGAAGACGACTACGAGGATGTGATATGGCCGCACGAAGACCCACTCGTCATAAACCCAGTCATCGGCGAAAATAAGATTTGGAGAGTGCTGATTGACGAAGGCAGTTCGGTAAACATTTTGTACCACCGAACATACTGCAAGATGAATCTTGGAGGAGAAGAATTGGAACCCTGCCATGAAGCACCATTGTACGGTTTTGGAAATCAGCCCATACCGATTGAAGGAACAATCACTCTCTCCGTCTTACTAGGAAAAGCACCGTACACTGTAACGAAGGAAGCAAAATTCTACGTGGTTCGGGTTGACAGTCTATACAATGGAATCCTCGGGAGGCCAGCTTTATCTTCATTTCAAGCCGTCTCTTCCATACCGCATCTAAAGTTAAAGTTTCCAACCGAGAACGGAGTCGAAGAAATGAGAGGAGATCAGAAAGCCGCACGGATCATAATTTTGGAGGACCTAGAGAAAGACAAGGACACAGAGATGGCCGAAGCGGGAAAGAGAAAGAGGATCAACGAGGACACCGGAAACAACCATCAATTGCTGAATATTGAGCTAGAGAAATTCGGAGGCGATTTATCTAGTCCGATTGCCGAACCGGCAACTGAGACCGAGGAGGTTGAGCTATACGTAGGCCAGTCGGGCAAAATGATCCAGATAGGCAAGGATCTAGATCCCGAGCTGAAAGCGAGAGTCATCAAAGTCATTCGGGAATTTCACGACGTATTCGCCTGGAATCCCGAAGACATGCCAGGTTTAGACCCATCGGTCGCCAAACACTGCCTCAACGTGAAACCCGATGCCCAACCGGTGAAGCAGAAGAAACGAAATTTCGCTATGGAAAGACAAAAGGTCATCCAAGCCGAAGTCGAAAAACTTCTAGAAGCCAAATTCATTGAAGAAATAGATTACCCCGATTGGTTGGCAAACGTGGTGGTAGTCAAAAAGTCAAACGGAAAGTGGAGAATGTGTGTCGATTACACCGACCTAAACAAGCATTGCCCGAAGGACCATTACCCTTTACCGAACATCGATCAGTTGATAGATGCCACTTCAGGCCATCAAATACTCAGCTTCTTGGATGCGTTCTCCGGATACCATCAGATCGCCATGAACGCCGAAGACATTCCCAAAACAGCATTCATCACACCAAATGGCACTTATGCCTACATCAAAATGCCCTTCGGACTAAAGAACGCAGGGGCAACGTTTCAAAAGATGATCAACAAAGTCTTCAAAGCCCAAATAGGCCGAAACATGGAATTCTACGTGGATGACATGATTGTCAAATCCTTGTTTAGAGATCACGCCGAAGATTTGAAAGAATGCTTCGAAGCACTAAGGAAAAACAACATGAGGATTAACCCGAACAAATGCACGTTCGGAGTTAACAGTGGAAAATTTTTAGGATATATGGTCAGCGCCCGAGGAATTGAGGCGAATCCTGAAAAAATTAAAGCAGTCATCGACATGGAAGCACCGAGGACAATTAGGGATATTCAGAAATTGACCGGACGAATGGCAGCCTTGAGAAGGTTCATTTCTCGATCAGCTGAAAAAGCCCTACCATTTTTTGAGGTTCTTCGGGGAACAAAAAACTTCGAATGGGGACCGAGTTGTCAAAAGGCTTTTGAAGAACTAAAAGAATACCTGGTAAACACCCCACTCTTAATGAGACCGAGCCCAAATGAAACCCTTCAGCTATATCTGGCTGTGAACGACCGAACACTCGGGGCAGTACTGATCAAACAGCATGAAGGGAACCAACATCCAGTCTTCTACGTCTCTCACATCCTAAAAGATGCAGAAACAAGGTATCCCAATGCCGAAAAGTTTGCCTACGGGCTAGTAATGGCCTCGAGAAAGTTACGACACTACTTCCAAGGCCGAACAATCCAAGTAGTAACCGATCAACCCCTGAAGAAGATCATGCGAAGACCAGAAGCTTCGGGCCGAGTGGTCGCTTGGTCGGTCGAATTAGGAGAATACGACCTGGAATTTGTTCCCCGAACAGTAATCAAAGCTCAAACCCTCGCCGACTTCATAACGGAATGCTCTTTCTCTAGTCCAAAAGATTTGGCTCCTGAAGAACAATTAATACCTTCACCAGGAAAGTGGAAACTTTTTGTAGATGGTTCGGTAGCAGGATCAAAGTGTGGTGCAGGCCTCATATTAACTAGTCCTGAAGGTTTCGAGATATGTCAAGCGATCAGATTCGCCTTCTCCTTAACCAATAATGAGGCCGAATACGAAGCGGTATTAGCAGGTCTAGATTTGGCAAAAAGTTTGGAGGTAAAGCACCTAAGAGTTTTCAGCGACTCTATGCTAGTCGTCAAACAGTTTTCGGGAGAATACGGACAAAGAGACCCCCGAACAAAAGCCTATGCCACGAAGGTACGCGAAAATTCATTACTGTTCGAATCATTCGAATTAAGCCAAGTAGCCAGGGAAAATAACAGCCGAGCCGACGCGCTATCAAGGTTTGCTTCGGCGGAAACTCAGAATCTCACAGGTTCAATTTATCTGACCGAAGTCAAGGCACCATCGATAAACAAAAAACAATGCCTGGAAATACATCAAGGAATTAACTGGATGACGCCAATCAGAGCTTTCTTAGAAAAAGACACCCTTCCCCTTGATAAAAAATAGGCCCATAAAATCAGATACCGATCGGCCAGTTACTCCATCATTGAAGGCAGATTATTTAGGAGATCATCCACTCAGCCCTTGCTCCGATGCCTGGACCCCGACGAGCAAAAGATGGCATTAGAAAGTATTCATGAAGGCATCTGTGGTGAACACCTCGCAGGACGGTCACTTGCCTTCAAAATCTTAAGGCAAGGTTTCTATTGGCCAACGATAAGGGAGGACGCTTCGGAGTACGCAAAGAAATGCAAACAATGTCAATTATTCAGTAACGTTCCGAAGCAACCACCGGAAGAAATGACCTCGGTACTCAACCCGATTCCTTTTGCTATGTGGGCGGTAGATATTGTGGGCATTCTGCCGACTAGTACTAAACAGGCCAAATATTGCATTGTGGCCATTGATTACATGACCAAATGGGTAGAAGCAAGACCCCTTTCAGCCATCACCGAAGAAGCCGCGAAAAAGTTCGTGCTAGAACAAATTATTCTAAGGTTCGGAATCCCGATGATATGCGTATCGGACAATGGGACTCAATTCATTGGAAGCAAATTCAGGAAATTCCTATTTGAATTCGGAATTCAGCAAAGATTCAGTTAGGTAGGCCATCCTCAAGGAAATGGAGCAATCGAAGCAGATAACAAGATCATTTTCGACGGGATAAAGAAAAGGCTAGGAGATTCAAAAGGACTCTGGGCCGAAGAATTGCCGTATGTCTTGTGGGCCTACCGAACAACTCCGAGATCGTCGACCGGAGAAACTCCATTCAAACTCGCCTTCGGCACCGATGCTTTGATGCCAACTGAGGTCGGCCTAGAATCCTATCGGACACAGGTATTCAACGTGGAAACAAATGAATTCGGACTCCGAGCAAATGTGGATCTGCTTGAAGAAGAGAGGGAAGCAGCCTATAAGAGAAATTTAAGATACCAACTTCAGGCAGCCCAATATTACGATTCAGGAATAAAGAAAAGATCATTCCACGTGGGAGATTTGGTCCTCCGAGAATTAGCCACTTCGATGCCGACTAGACAAGGTAAACTCATGCCGAATTGGGAAGGTCCCTACGTGGTGATAGAGGTAGTTCGTCCAGGCACATACAAGCTAGCTCATTCGGACGGGAATCCTATCAAAAATACATGGCATGCATCCCGCCTTCGTCGTTTTTACCAGTAAGACCTTTTCATCTTATTGTAAATAAAGTAAATATAAAGAACCCATGTTTGGGGCAGACCGAATAAAACATGTGTTCTTATTTCTGGTTTAGTATTTATGATATTTTGACATAATTAAGGCAGGGAGGAAATATTTTTCATTAACCGAAGAAAGCCTTAATTATTTACAAATCCCTTAAATACTTGGGGACATAACAGCTAGGCTCCGGCCGAAGATGCAATATTGTCCGAAGACGCATAAAAATGAAAATTATGCTAAGGACAAAATAAAGAGCTAGGCTCCGGCCGAAGATGCAATATTGTCCGAAGACGCATAAAAATGAAAATTATGCTAAGGATAAAATAAAGAGCTAGGCTCCGGCCGAAGATGCAATATTGTCCGAAGGTGCATAAAAATGAAAATTATGCTAAGGACAAAATAAAGAGCTAGGCTCCGGCCGAAGATGCAATATTGTCCGAAGACGCATAAAAATGAAAATTATGCTAAGGACAAAATAAAGAGCTAGGCTCCGGCCGAAGATGCAATATTGTCCGAAGACGCATAAAAATGAAAATTATGCTAAGGACAAAATAAAGAGCTAGGCTCCGGCCGAAGATGCAATATTGTCCGAAGACGCATAAAAATGAAAATTATGCTAAGGACAAAATAAAGAGCTAGGCTCCGACCGAAGATGCAATATTGTCCGAAGACGCATAAAAATGAAAATTATGCTAAGGACAAATAGATTATGCTAAGGGCATAAAATGAAAATAGCCGAAGATGCATGACTTTATGCTAAGGACAATATAAATCGAAAAACAAGCGACATAAATATTTCCAAAGGTCAGAGTTATGCCCGAAGGCTTACATCAATCCGAATAAAAAGTTATGCCCGAAGGCTTACATTACGTGATCGAAAACAAAAGAAGAAAACTCAATCAGAAAGTTTAGGCTCGGAGCCCGAACTGACTTCGAGATGTAGATCGGGTTCTGGGGGACGAGTAACGGGATCTTCAAACATGCCCAGGATCTGCTTGTAGTCCCAACCCTTCTCATGAGCCCGAACCACTGCCTCATCAAAACTAGCCGCGTAACTCCTGTCCTCGCACTGGATCATCTTCTTCTCAGACTTCTTCAGCAACCGCCGACTCCGCTTGGCTTGCTCGGTCCTCCTCGCCGCGAGCCTCGTCTGAGAATCCCTCTCCAGCTCCAGAGACTTGCGTTCGATCTCCAAATTCTCAACACGAGTCTGGAGTTCGGCATTCTGCTTCCGAAGAGACTCTACCTCCCTCAGCTGCTTGGACATATCCTTTACCTTGTCCTGAACGGCCGCAGCCCAAGGAGCAGTCTGAAACGAACAAGAAAGCAAACATGAAACGAATGAAAAAATGTGCAAAAAATACAAGTATAAAGTAACAAGGAGTATACCATGGTAAGGTGCCCAAACAGCTCGGCACAAGCCGACACAGGATCAGCAGATTCATAAACAGATCGATCGGCAGGAAGAATCATGGCGTGGAGGAAGTCATCGGAAACCTGCTTCGCTTCCGCAGGAGCAGGGGCAGCAAACTTATCCGTGGACATGATCGACCAAGAAGGTCGATAGGACTGAATAACCTCTTCGGTATTCCGAATCCTCTTGTTCGCATTATCAGCAGTTCCGCCGGACGAAGAACCAGCTGGATGACCAGACTCAGAAACCGTTTTAGGATCATTCTGATCGGCCTCGGTTCCGTCGGTTATTAAACGTTGCTCCTCGGCCTTTTTCCTGGCCTCCTCTTCAGCCAGCCGAAGCAATCTAGCTTCCTCTTCGGCCTTCTTCTTGGCCGCTTTCTCGGCTTGTCTCCGAGCCAAATCCTGTTTAGAAGACACTACAACAACAAAGCACAAAATCAGCAAGTTATCATTTTTGAACAAAAATTTACCGAAGAAAGAAAAGATATGTTACCACCACGCCAATGGATAGCGTCAAGATAACCTTTGTCTTGGCTCATAGCTAGGGGAATCTTATCCGGAACCATCGGTCGGATAATTTTGTAATAATCAGCCTTATCTTGATCAGACATATCAGGTGCCAATACGTTCCGAGGTTCTATCTCTCGCCACACTCGGTAATTATCTAACCTCGGACCACTAATGAAAAACCACTTGGTGTGCGTGTTATGATTACTAGAGTTGGTGGCAGCCCAATCTGCCCGACCAGGCCTTCGGGCTATTGTGTAGAAGCCCGCCGATTTAGGGTTCCTCCTTATGTCATAATGATGAAGAAAGAGGACCAATCGAGGTTCGACCTCGGCCTTTATGCATCTAGTTTGAAAGGCATTAATAAAACTGTTCGGGTCCAGCTGACCTAAAGCTACCCTCGTATGAATCAAGAACCTCCTAATGATGGGAAGAAGAGGGAGTCTAAGGCCGCAATGGAAGGCTCGTTCAGAGATGCCTATTTTAAAGCTTCCATGAGGACAAGGGGAAACAGGGGTATGGTAGACGAGGTCATCTTCCTCGGCCTGGTATGCCTCATATTGTTCGGGGAAGTCATATCTACTATGCATGTGTAAGACTTCTTCTTCAGACATATCCGAAAGAAGATTGGCTGCTGGAAATTTTGACTCATCGCCAAAATGCGCCAACGCCGAATACGGAGGAACCGCACCTGATTGAGCCATCTCCTGCGTTCGGAAACAGAGGAGTCAGCCATGTACTCGGAAAATAAGAAAAAATTTTGAGAAAAAAAACTTATTCGGTCAGCAACCGAGTACAGAGGGCTTGGATCAATCGGCCGAATAAAACCCAGATTCATGCGAACCGAAGGGTGTTCTTAAGTATTGGGGACACCGAGGAAAGTTCTTGCCCCAGAAATTCCCAAAAACAAAAACGGAAACCTACAAAAACTAGTAAATTCCCAAAACGGTTCAAACCCATATCCCCAGAAACCTCTTATCGTCAAAAAAAAAAAGAAAAGAAAACCCTACTACATTTACATATACACATACAAACGTACATGCATTTGCACAAAATAAAAACATGAATCTTCATACTAACAGATCTCTCGAAAGAAAGAAGAAGAACTTACTTATTGTCCAGTAGGAGATGAGGTCGAGTTCCTGGGGATAGTTTGTTTGAAGATGAACCGCAACTGGAGTTGGAGCAGCGATGTCGTTCGAACCTGCGTTCCCAATCGTTAAATTTGGAGGAAAGGTTGAGAAGAGATTTTTTACCAAGAGGCCGATGTGAAAAGAGAAAAGTAAAAAAGACAAAGGGGTTTTTGAGGTTTTAATAGACACGACCCTTGAGAATAGAGGACGTTACAAATTCAACGGCTACGATTTAAGCACAGATCTTAAGACAGGAGTAACTGTCATCATTAATGGACGCGACTCCCCACGTGACTCCTACTCATCAATAGCTGTCACCCATGTCCGAAAAAAGAAAAAGAGGGTGGCCGAGAAGGTAATCCAAAGATGGGCTATTGGTTTCGGCCTTCGGTCCGAGGATACCTCTTACCGAAGCCCTGGGACATGTTGGAGGCCCATCGGCCCAATAGGCTATATTAAGCCCATCACTGTACACCTAAGCTAAGTATCCAAGACATAGAGATCCGAATCCAAGACATAGAGATCCCTTGGATGCTTCGGTCCAGTCAACAAGTGACACCTCAGAATGTGGGGTACGGCTGTTCCCTCCTCATCATCTCCTGGAGCCCACATCCGAAGGCTATAAATAGAAGGGAGTAAGCAACAACAAAGGACAATTCATTATCACTACTCAAGTATTCTCTTTCACAATTTCTTTACGTTTTACCCTATCATTTAAACAACCAGAAAACTTACTCTTACGCCGGAGGTGAATCGAGGGTCAACACCCTCGCATTCTTTTGTCTTGCAGGTTGACCGAAGGCCCTACTCGGAAATATCTGGTTCCAACAACAGGTATTGATAAAATTGGACTTAGAAAGATGAAGAAAGCTATAGAATTCTAATTACTAACATCAAAATTGGTCACGTAGGTTATACAATTATCATTTATCTTGATATGAGATTTACGGTTTTTTTGACTTTTAGTTTTTTAAAATGTCTATAACCCATAAAACTAAAATAATTTATGGATAATATAGGAAAACATCATAAAACTATCATAAAACTGTAATAACATAAAAATGTCGTTGAAAGGGCATTTAAGCATCTTAGAAAGTGATATTAGGAAAAATCCACATTCTACTAATAATAGATCCAAAATATGATGGAAATTCTGTTTAAAAATCCGACACATAGCTCAATTCATAAACGACGGACAATAAATGAAAGGACATTGTCCTCCTCCCTCATTACAAAACGTAGTTTGTCATTGAAAACAAACTTGTTCTCCTTTACAAACTTATCCCAGCCTTTGGAGAATCTTGGTCTTCCACCTGAAAAAACGATTCCAACCTTCCACTTCCTTCGTTTCATTTTCAGGTACACATGCTTGACTGATTTCCAAGCATGGTTCTCAAGAGTTATCCAAGGTGGAATGTACTGCGAAATAATTAAAGAAAAGAGTAACTTATATTGATAAACATCTAACATTGATGCCTATATATTAAAAGTTGTAAGTTATTGTAATTACCACTCCGTGAGTATTCATATCAAAATTTGAGCTAATCAAATTAGCATCAAAGCTTGTTCGGAAGTCATATACTTCTTCTGTTGCTATGACATTGCCTGCACCAGAATCACACTTACATGAATTATTACTTAGTTAAATTGGAATATATGACTTATTAGCAATAAATATACTTACACAAACATAGCAGTTCATAACATACCTGTAATGGAGGCCCTAGAAGAAAGAGTCTTTTCAACTCCTTTCCTGGATAATATAGTAGCAGAGAATTCAGTCTTGTCCAAGAGCTCGAAAAGAAGAGTATCTCCAATTTTCCAGTATTTGGCCTTGAGGATCACTTCCATACCAACAAACTTTTTCTTAATAGCTGAAAATTTGAACTGAAATTTATCTTCATTCTTCAAAGTTAGATAATTTTTCTGTTTCATCATGTGTCGAAACCGATCAACAAACACAGGAGGAATATCCTAATCAATTCATAATAAAGTTACAATTTATAAGATACATTAGTGTAGGTAATGAACTGATTGAAAAATATTATACAGTGGCAACTTAAGCACTTACGATCTCAGCTGATTCTCTATGCTTTTCGTCAGTATGAACAATAAATTTCTTCCCAATTCCATTAATATTGTCTGTGAGAACATAAATATATGTTAACATTATTTATCCATTTTACTATTTTCATAAACATAAGGTAATGTAATATGAATAGTTGGCTATAGTGTGTTACATACCTTCTGCATAAACAGGAGCTAGTCAAAACCTATTGGCTACTGGATAATCTATTTCTATACCAGTGTCATCAAGTATGAATATCGTAAATATCCCAGCACCATTGTAATAAAACAATGCATGGAAACCGAAATCAGTTCGAAAATCATTATAGAACAGAGCCAAGTTGTTAAGCTCATTTCTATCCTTATGAAATAGAACATTGTATTGATATCTATTTCTATGAATTATCAGAGTGACTTGTTATGGTACATGTTCTGCACATTTTCTAACAAATCTGGAAGGAAATTTCTACATAAACCAAATAAGGTTATATGAATCAGAAGGTATGTACAATAATTGCGCCCTATTATATTATTCTGGTACATTTGTTTTATATACAAATCATGAACAACAATTAGGTTATTACCATCGATGTCTTTGCGTGATCTCTGGGAAATAGTCTAACCATGAATGCTGGGTGTTTGTGTTCCTGATAATGATTTATGGCAAAAAATCCTTAGAATAGGGCTTATACAAATGAGGGTCTTGAAAAGCTTAGAAGTATGATAATAACCAAGGCATTAAACTTAGCTATTAATATGTTATACATCAAATACAAAATCGAATATGGTACTAAAATTCATCTCAATGTATGATATTTGCCATCAACACTGCAATTCATATTACGGATACAAATTAGTACTTCTCGACAAAACAAAACAATAAAACATCTGCATACCAAGACATATTTAAATTCCAAAATGCAGGACAAAAAAACTCAAAAAAAATCGGGTACCAAAATTAACTTCTATATCAACAATTTGCATAACAATCATACACAGTAACAATGTAATTGAACAATGTTGATAGTTCCATATGATTTACCTCCATTGTTGAACAGAAGAATAAGAATAATATTGACTTAGCAAGGATCTTTACTTAGGAAGGATTAGGCAAGACAGAGAGTATTTAGGGATTTAGGCATGTATCAATACGCGTTTAGGTTTTAACAACACTAAATAAGGATCAATTAATAAGTAAAGGCTTATCCCATAAAAATAATTGAATAATCTTTGTATTTTCTAAACTTCTAAAAGAATTAATTTATTATGATTATAACTTTAATCATTAAATATTATTATTAAATTTAAGGATTTTATAAAGAATAAAATTAATTAAATTACGAAAAAATTAAATTTACAAAGAATAGTATTAACTTTACTATATAGGAATTTATAAAATAATATAATTAACATTGTAAATAATTAACTTTACAATATTGATAATTCCATATAATTTACCTCCATTGTTACATTTATATCTCAATAAATTAATTTGTTGGGACTGGAAAATTTTATTCATTAATCGAGAGTATTCATTTATCGAGGTAAAAAATAGACTGTCTCTATTATTTCGGGAATGGAAAAAAATTAACCATTTAATTAAGTAATTTATTTTTTGAATATTCATTTATCGAAGTTCTATTGTAACAATAAAATTCTGTTAGTCACAGAGGCATGCCTGAATACATCTAATAACAAGCCTAAGTATGTGTAATGCTGTGCATTACCTACATGACCTCTTAACTGAGGGAACCTCTAGTTGTAGAGTTTCTATTTGTTCTGTACTTGTAGTAGGCATAAAATCCTAGTTGTGTAACTGTACTTATAAAGTCAAGAATAAAGCTTGAAAGAAGTTCCAAGGTTCATGCCTCAAGCAAGGAGATAAAGACTGCCAAATAATCACAGTTGGGATTTGAAGAAATGAAGAATTTGCCTAAGTACCAATTCGAGAAGTACATTTATCTATTCGAGAAGTCTAGCATTCGAGAAGTCAGAGATTCGATATCTCAGAAGACACTATTCGATATCTCTGAATACACTGTTTGATATCTCATTCGATATCTCAGAGATTCGATATGTCTATTACTCTATTCGAGAACTCATGGAGTCAACAAGTCAAATCATCATTCGAGTTCTCTAAGGGTCAAGAAGTCAATGCTCTATTCGATATCTCAAGGACTAAAGAAGCTATTCGACATCTCAGGGATTCGATATGTCAAAATGCTCTATTCGATATCTCAAGGAGTCCCAGAGAAAAGAGCTATTCGAGAAGTGATTTGATATGTCAATATAACACTATTCGAGAACTCAGAGTTATCGATTAAGTCAATTCGAGTTCTCGAATCAATCACTTAGCCACTTCTCGAATACATTCTTGGAGACAAAATACTGAAGAATTGTACAAGTCAGAAACCTGCAACAAGCCAAGTCGCTTTATTTGACTATGTACTATAAAGCACATTGGAAAGCCTACAAAGAAGCTTGGAGAGATAAAACAAAGGGACAAGGAGCTAAAGAAGTGGATCTGAACAGGCTTTGCAAAGTCAAATCTGTAGCCGTTTGGACTCTTACTCAAATAAGATAGACATACTGGAAAGTAGTTTGTTTTACCTACCTTATTTGTAGTAAGTAGGTATCCATGTCTATAAGGATACAGCCTCACTTCCTTAGCAGATAAGTTTTTCAAGATACATGACAAGAAATATCTCTCTAAGAAAAACGAAACTGAGAATACTATCATTTGTATTCACAGATTGTAGCAAAATCTTTATCTAATAAAATATTAGATTAAAGTGATATTGTGTTGTGTTTGTCTTTGTTATCTGTACTTACATATCTCACACACTCAACACATATCTTGTTGCAAAGATTCAAGAACAAAGAAAAGTTCAAGAATCCATTCACCCCCCCTCTGTATTCTTTTACTGTATTCAATACTCAACAAGTGGTATCAAAGCAGGCTGTTTAATCTAAACAGAAAATGATCATGAGTTCGAATACACCAAAGACTACAGGTACGGTGAAGGTCCCTAAGTTCGACAAAGAGAATTACAACCTCTGGAAAATATAAATGCTGTTGTTCATCAAAGCTGCCAACCCTCTCTACCCTAACATCCTCAAGAAAGGTCCATTTGTACCACAACAAGAAATTGCTGAATCCACAGTGGGCACAATAGTCATTCCTAGATCATATGTTGCAAAAGATCCATCCAAATGGACGGACTCAGAGAATGAAAAGGTTGCCCTAGACAGTCATCTCATGTTGCTGATCATAGACTCCATGGATATGTCGATGTTTGCCAATATAGCATCATGCACATCAGCCAAGGACATGTGGAACCACATCGAGGTGTTATGTGAAGGGACAGAGGAGGTAAGAGAGAATATGAAACAGATACTGGTCACACAGTATGAGGCTTTCATGGCACAGTCCAAAGAAAGTATTACTGATATGTTTGAGAGATTTCACAAGCTGGTGACTGAGCTTCAAATGAATGGGAAGGTTTACAACACTAAAGAATTAAACATGAAGTTTCTACTATCTGCACCAAACCATCTAGAGCAAAGGGTCATATCTCTAAGAGAAAGAGATTTGAACAAAGTCACATA
Source organism: Saposhnikovia divaricata (assembly GCA_036435485.1). Lineage (NCBI taxonomy): Eukaryota > Viridiplantae > Streptophyta > Magnoliopsida > Apiales > Apiaceae > Saposhnikovia > Saposhnikovia divaricata. Next base: position 92,380,093 of record CM071596.1, read on the forward strand.
TGATGTGCTCTATGGGGTTTTAAAGACTCATGAGCTTGAGTTGCTTCAGAAGAGGGCTATCCAAGCCAACCAAGGCAGAATGATAAACACATCCTGTGCCTTGATTGTTAACAAATACGTTCAAGACCTGGAAGCATCTGCAAGTCAACTGAGAATAGAAGAGATAGTAGATGATGAAGAAACTGAAGAAGAAGTGACTGAACCTGTTGATGAAAAGGTAGAAGATGAGTTCTATACTCTTGAAGAGTTGGATGCCATGGAAAACACTTCATATGCTTTTATGGCTAGAAAATTCCCAAACATCAGATTTAAGAGGAATCAGCCCTTCAAGTCTAGATCTCAAAATCATTCATTCAACAAGAGCAAGGCACCCGTGAAAGCAAACAAAAACAAATTCAAAACCAGCTATGTGGATAGGTCATCTGTGAGATGTTATAGATGCAATGACCTAGGGCATTTTGCCAGTGAATGCAAGAAGCCTAAGAAGAAGGATAAGGAGTTTCTTAAGCTTGAAGCTAAGTATGAGGCTCTGCTAAAGAAGCATACACCAGGTAAGGCCTACATAGCTGAAGGGAAGTGTTGGGATGATTCTGATAGTGATGGAGAAGAACAAGAATTCTGCAACTATGCCTTGATGGCCAACTCCAAGGAAGAACCATCTGAATCAGACTCTCAGGTACCATCCCTCACTACTATAGACATGTCTGTCTCTGAATACAAATCTATGGTTGAACAACTATCTTTTGAGATGTTTAATATTCATACTAGTATGACTGCTGTTAATGAAGAGATTGCTAAACTGTCTACTAAGAATGAACTGTTGAACAAGAGAAATGAGGAACTAGAACTAACTGCTATGCAAGTACAAAACCTTAAACAAGAAATCGAATATCTAAAGAATAAGGTTCTATGTGCTAGTCAAGTTGAGAAAGCACTTAGGGATGAACTAGCTGAAAATGAATTTAAATTGAAAACATTCAAAAATTCCTCTAGTCTATTGCAGTCCTACCATGAGAAAAATCTAGCTAGACCTAAGGCTGCTATTGGACTTGATTATGACACTCTCAAACAGAGGAAAGGCTATGCAGTCATTGAAGATGACATTGTTGTTCAAGAGGAAGTGCCTCAGGTTTTGAAAAAGGCTGAGACCCCAATATTTAAAACACCAACACTTGAGATTGATGAGGATGCCTTACTCATTAAGCAAATGTTGGATGATGAAGATAAAGCACAATCAAATGAACAACAAGCATCCTCTAAGAGTGAGAATGTCAAAACCAAAGCCAAGGAGCCAGTAGGAGGTAGACCTAGACTTGAGAAATTTGTGAAGTTTGTTTCAGCTGGGAATAATGAGTTTGAGAAGAAAGTGGCTAAAAAGAAACAAAACAGGAATGGCAAATTAGGGATTAACAAGGACAACAATTACGTTTATGTGCCAAATGCCCCTAGGAAAGTTTGTCAAAATTGTTTTAGCACTAATCATTTAACTCATGCATGCAAGAAACCATCTGGTAGTGTTGCTAAACCATTCTATGATTGCTCTGTGCCTTTAAGACATAGAGACTCTCCTTTCTGTGATAAATTTGATTGTATGCCATGTAACATGAATGTAATGACTAGTTGCTTTAATTTGAGAAGACAATTCATGGAAGGTTGCATCAGTCACAATGTTCACACACACTACACAAGAACAAAGTCTTCAAGTCCTCCTAAAGTTAGGAAGGTGCCTCTGTCACCTAAGTCTAAGAACCCTGATTCTAAGACTTCTAACAGTGACAAGAAGACTAACATCAAGAAAATTGATAAGTGAAAGGCTATCCTAATCCAATTAAACTAGATTGTAATAAGTAAATAATATCAACTGTCACAGGAATCTCAAAAGATGATAACCGTCAGAAGAAAAATCAACAAGTCAATCTATAGTTTGATGTTTTACACTGGAAGAAGATTCAGATATCTGATCAAGCCTCAAGGTAGCATTGAAACACATGGATTCATTTAAGGGACAGAGATTTCTATAAGTGATAAGAAACAATTTCAGTACCGAATGATTGATGAGAGTGAAGAGTATAAAAAGACCATAGTGTTAAAGTCACGATGAAGAACAGAGATTGGAGTTAGTCGTTCATGAACCAGACAGTACATCGAGCGTCAACATCATTCCAGTGTATGTTCCTTATCATAATTACGTGGTTCGCAGTGAAGTATTGACTATTAAAGGATTTATATTAATTCTACTTTAATTGATTAAATCAAGTAATTAATTTAATTAAATAAATTAATTCTATCAGAATTAATATATTTGTCAAAGTGATTATTAGATTAATTAAATAAGAATTAATATGAAAAAGAAATAATTATTTAAATGATTTTTATAAATCATTTAATTAATTATAAACTGAAAAATATGATAATATAACTATCAATTGATAGTTATACCGATAGTCATATACAGTTCAAAAGGAGATAGTCATATACAGTTCAACTGGATAGTCATATTTCATTCAAGGGATAGTAATACCGAATGTTATATTGAACTGGATAGTAATACCGAATGTTATATTGGACTGGATAGTTATACCGAAAGTTATATTTAAACTGGACAGTCATATTACATTCAATTGATAGTCATACCGAATGTCATATTAGTGTTAACTGATTGTTATATCAGTTAAAACAAAGCAATATGACTATGGCTGTGTTATATAAAGCAACAGAATGCAGAAGGAATAAAGACAGTCGAGCATAACAGAAAAATTACACACAACAGCTCATATCTCTCTCTCTCAAGCTCAAGAACACTTACAAATTAAATTCTGTAAATTCAAGTTCATCTCAGTTGTAATATTCTATCCATTGAAACTTGTTTACTTGTGATTCTTGTACTACTAGCGAATTAAGTTTCCTAGTTCACAAATTGATATCTTGATTTTTATTAACTAAATTAGCAAAGTTCATGTTGAATTTTCTAATTAGTTATTAATTACTTGATAATCGTTTGGACTGATTTTGTAACACCCATCAAGTTAATATATTGTTATATTCAACTTGAAATTTGGGTTATATTATTCCGCACAAAATATTCGTTTAATTGAAAATTGTTTAACGAATAAATTTCGAGAAAATGGTATAGATTGTATTTAACCCCCCCTTCTACAATCTTATCGGACCTAACAATTGGTATCAGAGCCTATTGATTGATACACAAATCAAGATCCTATTTTTATTCTGTCAAAAATCTATCTCGAATTTTTAACTCACTTAAAAATTCATCATGTCGTCAAAAAGCATTGTTAAAATTCCCATGTTTAACAAGGACAGTTATACAATGTGGAAAAATAAAATGGAGTTGTTTCTTGATGTCGCAAATTCTAAATATTTGGGTGTTCTACAGAATGGACCTATAATTCCAAAAGAACATATATCTGAATCTATTGTTGGAGGAATTGTTGTATCACCTGCAACATCTGTTCCAAAGCATGCTGACTCTTTTACTCCTGCTGAAAAAGAGGACGCAGGACTAGATAAGAATTTGAGACTTATTTTAATAGATTCCCTGGATCCTGTGATGTACAGTCATGTGATAAATTGTAAAACTGCAAAACATATGTGGGAAACTATTGAGACTATCAATGAAGGAACTGATGAAGTCAGGGAAAACAGACTTCAAATTTTAACCTCCGAGTATGAACACTTTAGAGCTGGCCCTAATAAAGGCATTCAGGAAGTGTTTGAAAGGTATAACAAAATTATCAACAACTTGCAAGTTAATGGCAAGCAATATACACAGAAGGAGATTAATATGAAGTTTTTGTTGACAATGCCCACTCATCTTGAACATAGGATAACAGCCATCAGAGAATCAAGAGATTTGAATAAGATTGCTCTTGAAAGATTGTTTGGTGTTCTGAAAACCTATGAACTGGAACAAGTACAGCAGAGGGAGGTCTTTGGTAAAGGAAGAGTGCCAAGTTCATCTACAGCTCTTGTAGTTGAGGCACCTAAGGAAGTGGAAGCTAAGGTTGTTCTACCTTACAGCTCAGACAAGGAAAAGACTGTAGTAGAACTTGGTCAGACACCACCTACTCAGGATGGTGGAGACTATTACTCATTGGAAGAGCTAGATCAACTGGAAGATGAATCCCTGGCATTGATGGTAAGGCAATTTGGCAACTTCAGATTCAGAAGAAATCCAAAGTACAGGTTCAAATCAAGTAATAGATTCCAGAGAGGAGGATCTTCTTCCTCGAGTAACAGGGGAGGATACAAAACTGGATCTGTTGACAGAAGCCAGATTCGTTGCTTCAACTGTAATGAATTGGGACACTTTGCCACTGAATGTCAGAAACCGAAGCAAATTCAAAGAAGAGATTTTGCTGCTGAGAAGAAGAAACCTAGAAAAGCCTATGTTGCGGCTGGTAAGAGTTGGGATGACACGGACAGCGAAGATGAAGAATATGGAAATTTTGCGCTGGTGGCAAATGATGAAGCATCTGATCATCATAACAAACCGGTAATTGTTACTGATCCTGAATTGATTCGTAGTCTTTATAATTCCTTAGATAATGCAAAAACTGATTATAGAAGACTAGATCTGTTAAGTACTAATCTTGGCAATGAAGTGTCAGAATTGAAAAAGGTGCATATTAATCAAGATCAACAAAGAGATGAAATAACAATGCTTTATAAAAAGGAGAAAGCTATTCTAGAAGTTTTAGGCAAACAAATGGCTAGAATTACTGAACTTGAAACACAGGTCAGGGCTTGTTATAATTCGGTTAAAGTTTCCAAAGAGTTCTTTAACAATCAAGTTGTAGAACGAACAACAGGTATAGGGTATGGTTACAATGAAGCTGTTGGATCGTTGGGCATAAATTCCCCCAACCCTGTTAGTGCTAAAGAAAGGGGAATACCACATGTGCTCAAAAATGTTAAAGAACCTCTATTTAAAAAATTTGATGCTGGACCACCAGATATTCTTTCTATGGTTATCCAAGAAGAAATGAGAAATGAGGATAGTGCTAATGGCACAGTCTTTGTTAAGGATAAATGTGTTAAGGAGAAATATGTTAAGAATGCTAATCCAAAGAATGTTTCATTAAAAAAGGATGTCACAGTCTTTGTTAAGGCTAAATCAGTTGAGGACACTAATACAACGAATATTTCATCCAAGAAAGATGTACCTAAAGTCCCAGTCAAAGTTGTTGAATCAGCTAGTTCTTCTAAGACTGGATTAGGTTGTAATAAGTTGAAACAGAAAAATACCATGCCTATCATTGATTCTAATCATAAGCATGTGGTGTTATCAATTGTATGTCTTGTGCTTTTAACAGTATGCGTGCTTATTTTAATGGTAGTGATGCATGTGTTAAACAGAATGCTCCTCGACAGCACATGAACAGGAACAATAATGTTCGATCAAAGACTGCTTTTCCTCCTCAAGTTAGGAGAGAGACATTTGTACCTAAGCCTAAACAAAAGGTTACCAAGAATGTTTACCAGGTCAAATGTCCAGTCAATGACACAAGTGTTATTGCTGCTACAGAAACATGGATACCCAAGATAAAACGAAAGATTTTCAAATCTGTTTATAAGGTTAAATGTTTATTGACTAAAGAAGTTAAAATTAAAAATGTTGTTTTGCCTGATAAAGGTCAATACTTTAAATTCGCAGGACCCAATCAAATTTGGGTCCCGAAGAAGGTTTAATCCATTTGTCATTGCAGGGTATTGAACAGGTTGAACGAGTAACCTGGATCTTGGACAGTGGATGTTCAAGGCATATGACTGGAGACAGAACCCTGCTGACAAATGTGGTGGAGAAGGCCGGCCCAGTAGTTACCTTTGGAGATAACAGCAAAGGTAGAACTGATGGATATGGCAGACTTGAAGCTGGAAATGTTATCATTGAAGAAGTGTCCTTTGTAAAAGGAATTGAGCATAATTTGCTCAGTATCAGTCAATTCTGTGACAAGGGATTTGAAGTCTACTTTAATAAAAAGAATTGTCTGATTACACACAAAAGAAGTGAACAACCATCTCTAACGGGAGTCAGAAAAGGAAACTTGTATGTAGCCAACATGAACACTAGAAGCACTGAAGAAATCAATTGCTTCTATTCTAAAGCATCCACAAATGAAAGTTGGCTATGGCACAAGAAACTTTCTCACCAAAATTTCAAGACGATGAACTCTCTGGTCAAGAGAGAATTGGTGAGAGGTTTACCTTCTATGGAATTTACACAGGAAGGACTATGTGATGCCTGTCAAAAAGGCAAACTAAAAAGGGCAACTCACAGAAGCACTGATATGTCTTCAATAACTGAACCTTTACAGTTACTTCACATGGATCTATTTGGTCCAGTGAATGTAATGTCTATGTCAAAGAAAAGATATGCTCTTGTGATTGTTGATGATTTTTCAAAGTTCACATGGGTCTTGTTCCTGAATTCTAAAGATTAGACTCCACGACTGGTGATTGATCATATCAAGTTAATTGAGTTGGATTCCAAGTATCCAGTGAGGGCTATAAGGTCAGACAATGGAACTGAATTCAAGAATGCAGTTCTGAATGACTTTTGTACTGAAAAAAGTATAACCAGACAATTCTCAGCTCCAAGAACTCCTCAGCAAAATGGGGTAGTTGAAAGAAAGAATAGAACCTTGATTGAAGCTGCACGTACTATATTAAGTGAATCAAGGCTTCCATTGTATTTTTGGGCTGAAGCTGTCAACACTGCTTGCTATACTCAGAATCGAACTCTTATCAACAAAGACTTGATGAAAACACCCTATGAAGCTATGAATGAAAAGAAACCAATACTCAAATACTTTCATGTATTTGGAGCAAAATGCTTTGTACTTAAAGAAGGAGATGATCAAGGTGGGAAATTTGAAGCCAAAGCACATGAAGCAATTTTTGTTGGTTATGAAAGAAGAGCTTATAAAGTGTATCTGATTGAACATCAGAAGATGATGGAAAGTGTCAATGTTACATTTGATGACACTAAACTCCCTAGTATCCAAACTGAAGATTCATCTGAAAAGCTATCTTTTGAAGATATGACAGATCTAGATTCAGATGATGATAGTCCACCTGATGTTTTTGTTGATGCAAATGACAACAATGACAATGATGAGTCTAATCAAAATAATAGTGGTGAAAATAATGATAATATTGAAAACACCACTCATACTTCTGAACACTCATCTAATCATCCTGGCAACAACTCAGGGGGAGCTAATGAAGGATCTACTAGTCATACTCAACATCACAATGAAGAACAAGGTGAATCATCAAGACTAAATCTTCCCAGATAGACTGTTTGGAATAGAGCTCATCCTTTTGAGCTAATTGTTGGTGATCCAGATGTTGGTGTAAAGACTAGAAGAGCTTTGCAAAATCAATGTAATTATTCAGGGTTTCTATCTGAAATGGAACCTAAGAAAACTGAAGAAGCTCTTTCAGATCCTGATTGGGTGATTGCTATGCAAGATGAACTCAATCAATTTAAACAACAAGAAGTATGGAAGCTGGTACCCAGACCTACAAATAGAACAGTGGTTGGTACTAGATGGGTATTCAGAAACAAACTTGATGAAGATGGCACAGTAACAAGAAACAAAGCAAGACTGGTAGCAAAAGGTTATTCACAATCTGAAGGCATTGACTATGATGAGACCTATGCTCCAGTGGCTAGACTTGAGGCCATTAGAATATTCTTGGCATTCGCAGCCTTTTCTAATTTCCATGTTTATCAAATGGATGTCAAGAGTGCCTTTCTGAATGGTAAGCTGGATGAAGAGGTATATGTAGAACAACCACCTGGTTTTGAAGATCCAGATCTGGTAGATTATGTCTACTTTCTCTTCAAGGCTATTTATGGTCTTAAGCAAGCACCAAGAAAATGGTATGACACTCTCTCTGAATTTTTACTTGAAAATGAATTTACTAGAGGTGTCATAGACAAAACTCTCTTCACAAAGAAACATAAGAATGATACAATAATAGTCCAAATCTATGTGGACGATATAATATTCGGGTCTACTAATGATCTTCTTTGCAAGAAATTTGCTAAGTTAATGCAGGGTAAGTTTGAAATGAGCATGATGGGTGAGCTGAAGTTCTTTCTTGGATTGCAAGTAAATCAAAGGACAGATGGAATATTTATCTGTCAATCCAAGTATGTCAAAGAGCTTCTCAAGAAATATCAAATGGAGGACTCATCTTCAGCAAGAACACCATCATCCACAGCGGTCAAATTTGGAGCATGTAAAAATTCTGCCAAGGTAGATATCACAAGCTACAGAGGTATGATAGGCTCATTACTTTACCTTACTGCGAGTAGACCTGATATTATGCATGCTACGTGTTTGTGTGCAAGGTTCCAATTGGATCCTAGAGATGTTCATCTCATTGCTGTTAAACGAATCCTGAGATATCTTAAGGGTACGCCTAACTTAGGCATCTGGTACCCTAAAGATTCTGGTTTTAATCTTGTTGGATATACAGATTCAGATTATGCAGGAAGTGTTGTGGATAGAAAAAGCACATCTGGGAGTTGTCAATTCATAGGTGGTAGACTGGTTTCCTGGTACAGCAAGAAACAACAAACAGTTTCCAACTCAACAGCTGAAGCTGAATATATAGCTGCTGGAAGCTGTTGCGCACAGATTTTGTGGATCAGGAATCAGCTGAGAGACTATGGCTTTGTACTTGATAAAATTCCTATTTTATGTGACAATACAAGTGCCACAACAATCTCTAACAATCCTGTGCAGCACACATGGACAAAGCATATTGACATCAGGTATCATTTTATTCGAGAGCATGTCATGAATGGTACCGTGGAGTTACTTTTTGTACCTACGGAAGAACAAACAGCAGATATTTTTACTAAGTCTCTTGACGAATCCACATTTACCAGAATTGTTGGTGAATTGGGTATGTTAAATAGTCCTAGTAATTAAACTGGTTAATATCTGAGGTTTGATCTTTAATAATTTACAAGTGATTGATGTGTTAATATTTGTCATTAAAATCACTTGTATAATTATTTTATCAACTTATACTTTTGCTTGTTTCTTCTTAAATCATTGTTATTATCTTCTCTATATATTTTTAATTACTTCTTGTGTTTTTAGAATAATTCATTTTCTTTAAAAATATTTTTCTCGAATTTTACAAGCTGTAATTTATGAGAAATCTATTTTTCTTGAAAATGTTATTATCTTAAATTCAGTTTAATTATTTTTGTTGTTTTAAATAAATTATAGTTTCTTTTTGAATAATTTTCTATATGGAAATTATTTTATTAGAAAACTTATAGATTTATTAATTCATCAGAAATAATTATGTAAATATTTAGTATGTTATTTTATTTTATTTGATTTGTAGTGTTTGTCCTTTTGTTATTAATGTTTGATTTCGTAAAAAGGACTACCTATGATCGTTTTAATAATTTTTATTATGTCTGCTAATGTTAGTGTAAATTAATGTGTTATTTATAATATATTATTTAATAATTAAGTTGTTTTATTATTAGAATTTATTACTTGTAAAATTCTGTTAATATTCGATTTTTAGGATAGTTATATTAGCTGTTTTGTTGAAATATAACTATCGGTATAACAATCCATCTGATTGTTATATTCGAATTTGTCATAGTTATATTAGTTAAAATTAATGTTATATAACTTAGTAATAAGATAGTTATAATATTGTTTTCTGTAAATATAACTGTTATTAATTAATAGTTATATTGTGTGTTTTACTCGAAATATGACTATCGGTATAACTATTTATTCGATTGTCATATTATTTGTTTTTCGGTAGTCATTTTAGTAAACAATATGCAATATAACTCTGTACAGGTTAGTTATATTTCGTTTTGTTCGCAATATAACTATCGGTATGACTATCAACCGATAGTTATATTAGGAACGTTTTGTATATATACTAATAGTTATATTGGACAGTTATATCACTTTTCTGTTCTAATTACTCGCGTGTTAAGTCACCGAGTCGCTCTCTCGATACATACATATACACGCGTATATACTAACGAATTGCTGCCCGATTCTTGACTTGAAATCACCCTATTATCACGTTTCTAAGATCAACAATCGATTATCCAGTCGATTAGCTTCATTTCAACGATTTAAATGTGAGATTTGATCGACTTTGATGTTCTTGAGTTTCAAAACTTCGATTTTTCGATCTAAAATTCAAGAAAACTGGTTGTGATTTTTCAAAAACTAAAAATATACTTGTGTTTGTAGTGATATCAAGATCTTTGCCTCAATTTTTCAGAATTTTTGGTGAAGATTTCGATTTTTCGAATTTTTAAGTAATTATTAATTCGAATTTTGTGATTTAATTGGGTTAATTGTTGAATTTTGCAGATTTCTTAATTTTAATCATTGATTTGGAATGGCTGGTGCTTATAATAATTTTGAGCTTGTTAATCACAATTATATTGGATATTTTAATCCCGAGGATTGCTCGGTGGATCGGTTCAAGCCCTGGATAAAATTCCTGAATGAACAAAATATCTGTAGCCATGCTATAACTGCAAATGTTCCCATGAAATTTGGTCCACTTAAACTAATGTGTACTACAGCTATCTCAGATGGAAGATCGTTTTCTTTCAACTTTAATGATAAGACATATACAGTGGATGAATCTGTCTTCAATGCTGCTATGAAACTTCCTACTGAACAATTTGCTGAAGCACCATCAAATGATGAGTTGGCTCAATTCTTTACAAATCTGAACTATCAAGGTCAACTGGATCTTAAACGTCCACTCAAAAGCAATCTTGTTGAAGAATGGAACATTTTCTTCGAGATCATAGCAAAGGTGTTTGCTAATTCTACCAAGAGTAACAATACTGTTATCACAGGTATGTTACAGTCAATTGGTTTCTCAATTGCTCACAATAGAAGGATCAACTTTGGCAGCTTGATATGGCCTATTTTGTTAAATCGTGTGAAGAAGGCTAGAAAGAACTTTGGGAAAGGTAAAATGGTTAAGTGTCATTATCCTCGATTTTTGAGATTAATTTTTAATCATCTTATGCCTAAGGATCAACCTGCTCCTTTTCCAAATGATCGAATTCAATGGTCTAGTAAACCAAACAAGAAGTTCTATACTAGGTTGGATACTTCTAAGGTCTTGTTGCATGTTCCAGTGGTCATAACACCATATATGTCCACATTCATAAATTTGCAAAATGTTATACCTCAACCAGTTGATGGGTTACTTGCAATTGTACAAGCTCCAGAACATGAAGCAGAACAAGCTCCTGAACATCAACCAGAATCAGAACCTCAACCTGATCTAGAACCATTAACTGCGTCTGAACCTCAACTTCAAGTGGATCAACCCACTCAGAATGAAGATGATGTACCTATTAATGATCAGGTATTTGACTCAACTACTTTGCAATCTGAATATCTTTCCGATAATCAATTAATTGTGAAAAGTGACCAAGGGGCTGTAGAACCACAACCCTTAACCCAGGTCAATGCACCAAACACCGATCCTAAATTCTCCAAACACTATCGCAGAAAGAAATTGTCAGTCAAAAGAGCTAACCCTAGTAGTGATGTCTTGAGTGAAACAGATTTGCCTTTACAAAAGAGAGGTAAAACTATGTCAAAGGCAACCATAAACCCATTCATTCCTTCAAGCACACCCCTGTTACTCACAATGGGGGAAGATATTTTCTTACATGAAGCTAAAAATATTGTTATGCAAGAAGAGCAAGTTACAGTACCTGCCATTGTTACGGCAGAAGAACCCTCACAGGTTGATCGGGATTTGCGAACTCCCATTGCACCACCACTGACCTTCCAAGAGGAGGCTAGGGTGATTTCTAGTGCAGGTACAATGGATGCAGCTCAGGAATATGAGAGGAGTGATGTGAGAATTACCTCAAATCTGAGTGAAACACTAGCACGTGAGGTGAGTGATACTCATAGAGCGATTGAGGTGAGAGCACACAATAACACATACACTTTATCTCTCATGGCACAACTCGATCAAATGAAAGAAAGTCTTGCTGAAGCTGAAGAAGACAATAAAAACTTAAGGTTTGACATGGATAACATGAGAACTATCTTCAACAACAAGATCAATGCACTTAAACTCTCTCAGCAACAAGCAATCAAAGACTCTGGAGATGTCACAGTGGCTCAAGATCTCATTATAACTTCTATGTCGAATCAGATTGAAGATCTTCAGAATAACATAAATGAGAATCACTTATCCACTGAACATCATCTCAGTCAAATTGAAAGGCAAAATGATCATCAAGCAAAGGGGTTGAGACACTTATATAATATCATTAGCAGAACTCACTCACTTACAGCAGAAGAGAAGAACTTCTTTGGAAGTAGTGATGAAAGTGGCCCTGGAGCTGGTACAAGCCATGAAGCTGTAGAGGATTCCTCAACTAAGAGGGAGAAATCTAGAGGGGGAGGAAGTGTGAGTAAAGAGAAAGATGAAGATAGGAGTGAGGGGAAGAAGAAGACAACTCAAGCAGCAGAACAAGAACAGGATGATGATGATGCTGTAGAAGGTTATTACTATACAGGTGAACCTGATATTGATCTGTTTGCTGACTTGTAGTTTCCTGATGTTGGTGAAGAATTCGATGAACCGGATCTCAGTTTTTGGGATGATGAAGAGCCAATAATTCCTGATTCTGTTGAAACACAAAGAATGAATTTTGAAGCGAATAAAGAACTTGAACAGAATGATGCTAATCTGTCTATGAGAGAAGAAAGACTCAAGAAGACACTCGAACAGTTAGCCCATAATGAAAGACTTCAAAAGGCTGAACAGGAAGCACTTCAAAAGCAACATGCTCAAAAGCTGGAAGCTAGGAAGATGTACATCAAGTACAAAAATGGTGATAAATGGGAACGTGCTCAAAAGGTAATAGACTCACCACAAACTTCTGATATGATGATCGTCGGATGATTGCTATTTTTGAAAGCTTTAAAAAGAAGAACTCTGTACATGACATGTACTTAAAAGCTTTGAAGACAGAAATTGTGAGAATAACTACTGCATCTGATCCTAAGAATGGTGAGCTAATAATCTTTATTGAATGTCATAAGCTTGGATCTCACAAAGTATCTCTTCAGTTCTTCTATGATAGATCTCTGTCAGAGCTTTGGGTGCTGAGACCAAAAGTAAGAACATCTTCTGAGCTAGGTATACTGCTTCATGAAAAATTTCAAGAATTTGCTGAAAGAGCTGGTCCTGAAGTTATAGATAACCCTCCACAAGTTAAAATTCTTAAGGGAGAAGTTATTCACACTGTTAATCTTCAGACAGAAGAATTATATACACATCTTGCCAGACATTTGGTGTATGTTGAATATGCTCTTCGAAATCATGGTTTTGCATCTCAAGAAAAAATTGAAGCTGCAGATCATATTCGATCCTATGCTCAGACCAACATGAAGAAGTATAAGCAGTTTCAAGGTGAGTTGAGAAAGAAACTTGGAATACCACTGGTTTATCCTATAGATGTGTCATCCAGAAGGGAATTACTTGTTGACTCTGAATTGATCAAGAATCTACTTAATATGGATGAACAAGAAGAAGGAGAAATCAACGAGGAAGAAGGTGGTAAATGAAGATTAGCTCTACAAGTTATATCATTAGAGCTTTGATAGAACAAGATAGGATAATTGTCTTATATGATCAGTCTAGAGGATCATCTATCTTGTATTTATCTTTTCTGTTTGAATCTGGATAATGTTAATATGAACAAGAACTTTTCCATTATTTACTTAGCATTTAAAGTGTTTTCTTTTACTTGTTTAATTGGGATTAGTTGAAGAATCCTCTAGGTATTTGCTTGTTATTGTATAACAAACAAATAGGGGGAGATTGAAAGGCTATCCTAATCCAATTAAACTAGATTGTAATAAGTAAATAATATCAACTGTCACAGGAATCTCAAAAGATGATAACCGTCAGAAGAAAAATCAACAAGTCAATCTATAGTTTGATGTTTTACACTGGAAGAAGATTCAGATATCTGATCAAGCCTCAAGGTAGCATTGAAACACATGGATTCATTTAATGGACAGAGATTTCTATAAGTGATAAGAAACAATTTCAGTACCGAATGATTGATGAGAGTGAAGAGTATAAAAAGACCACAGTGTTAAAGTCACGATGAAGAACAGAGATTGGAGTTAGTCGTTCATGAACCAGACAGTACATCGAGCGTCAACATCGTTCCAGTGTATGTTCCTTATCATAATTATGTGGTTCGCAGTGAAGTATTGACTATTAAAGGATTTATATTAATTCTACTTTAATTGATTAAATCAAGTAATTAATTTAATTAAATAAATTAATTCTATCAGAATTAATATATTTGTTAAAGTGATTATTAGATTAATTAAATAAGAATTAATATGAAAAAGAAATAATTATTTAAATGATTTTTATAAATCATTTAATTAATTATAAACTGAAAAATATGATAATATAACTATCAATTGATAGTTATACCGATAGTCATATACAGTTCAAAAGGAGATAGTCATATACAGTTCAACTGGATAGTCATATTTCATTCAAGGGATAGTAATACCGAATGTTATATTGGACTGGATAGTAATACCGAATGTTATATTGGACTGGATAGTTATACCGAAAGTTATATTTAAACTGGACAGTCATATTACATTCAATTGATAGTCATACTGAATGTGATATTAGTGTTAACTGATTGTTATATCAGTTAAAACAAAGCAATATGACTATGGCTGTATTATATAAAGCAACAGAATGCAGAAGGAATAAAGACAGTCGAGCATAACGGAAAAATTACACACAGCAGCTCATATCTCTCTCTCAAGCTCAAGAACACTTACAAATTAAATTCTGTAAATTCAAGTTCATCTCAGTTGTAATATTCTATCCATTGAAACTTGTTTACTTGTGATTCTTGTACTACTAGCGAATTAAGTTTCCTAGTTCACAAATTGATATCTTGATTTTTATTAACTAAATTAGCAAAGTTCATGTTGAATTTTCTAATTAGTTATTAATTACTTGATGATCGTTTGGATTGATTTTGTAACACCCATCAAGTTAATATATTGTTATATTCAACTTGAAATTTGTGTTATATTATTCCGCACAAAATATTCGTTTAAGTGAAAATTGTTTAACGAATAAATTTCGAGAAAATGGTATAGATTGTATTCAACCCCCCCTTCTACAATCTTATCGGAGCTAACAATAAGCATGCTGTTTATGATAAAACTGTTGCTAAGTCACATGGACCCAAACTTGTTTGGGTACCAAAGGAGATGTAATACCTTTGTGTTTGCAGGGCAAAGAAAGTGAAAGGAAGGTCATGTGGATTTTGGACAGTGGATGCTCAAACCATATGACTGGTGATATGGCCCTGCTATCACAGTATGAGGAGAAGGCTGGCCCAATGGTTGCTTTTGGAGATGACAGCATTGGCAACACACTGGGATATGGCAAGTTGGAAATTGGAAATGTCATCATTGAAAATGTAGCACTGGTCAAGGGACTCAAGCACAATCTACTGAGTGTTGGTCAATTTACTGACAGAGGCTTCAAAGTGAATTTTGACAAAGATGAATGTTTGATCACCCACAAGAAGACTGGTGACTTTGCTCTATCTGGAGTAAGGAAAGGAAGCCTATTTGTAGCCAATATGAACTCTGCAAACAAGGACAAAATTTGTTGCTTTTACTCAAAAGCATGAAATGAAGATAGTTGGTTGTGGCATAAGAAGCTATCACACTTGAACTTCAAAGGCATTAATTCTCTAGTCAAAAGGGAGTTAGTGAGAGGCATGCCCACACTTGAATTCTGTCAAGAAGGAGTGTGTGAGGCTTGTCAAAAGGGAAAAATGAAAAGATCAAGCCACAAGTCAAAGACAGTGACATCAATAACCAAGCCCCTACAACTAATTCATATGGACTTGTTTGGGCCTGTCAATATTATGTCACTAGGAAAGAAAAAGTATGCTCTGGTGATGGTTGATGATTTCACAAGGTATACATGGGTAGAATTTCTGGCATCAAAGGATGAGGCTCCAAAAGTAATCATTGAGCATATAAAGAAAATTGACAAGGAAGCAAAGGCCAACAATGCAAGTGTTATTGCATTAAGAAGTGATAATGGAACAGAGTTCAGAAATGCCATGCTTGAAGCATTCTGCAAAGAGAATGGTATTTCTCAACAATTCTCAGCTCCAAGGACTCCACAACAAAATGGAGTTGTTGAAAGAAAGAATAGAACTCTGATTGAGGCTGCTAGAACAATGTTACTTGATGCAAAGATGCCTACATGTTTTTGGGCTGAGGCTGTGAGCACTGCATGCTACATCCAAAACAGAACCTTCATCAACAAAAACACTGGAAAGACACCTTACAACTTGATGACTGGAAAGAAGCCCACTCTAAAGTATGTTCATACTTTTGGAAGCAAATGCTTTGTGTTAAAAATGTTGGAAAGTTTGATGCAAAAGCATTTGAAGGAATTTTTCATGGCTACTCTATGGAAAGAATTGCATACAAAGTTTATGTCATCACTCAAAAGAAAGTTATGGAAAGCACAGATGTGACATTTGATGACAGCAAACTACCTGGATTAGAAGAAGCCAATGATGAAGATAAAGATCCTTTGAAGTTTGACAATCTAGATGATTCTGATGAGGAGATTGAAACTGAATTTGAGCCCAAAATCCAACAAACTCAAGTGAATGAAGAACCTGTGTCAACCAACAATGAAGAAACAAGCATCCAAGACACACCTGTGATTAGTGGCAACTTCACAGGGGGAGGAAATGTAAATGATCATGATCTGGATGATGAAGCAACATCAAGGCTGAGAAATCAATCTGAACATACAAGGAAATGGGATAGATCACATACTGCAGATCAGATAATTGAAGATCCAAATACATGAGTGAGGACAAGGAGAGCAACTCTAAATGAATGTCTCTATGGTTGCTTTCTATCCCAAGTTGAGCCTAAGAAACTTGATGATGCGTTGTTGGATCCTGATTGGATAATTGCTATGCAAGAGGAGCTAAACCAATTTGAAAGAAGCAAAGTATGGGAACTTGTGCCTGCACCAAAGGATAGAACCATTGTTGGAACAAGATGGATGAAAATGGTGTAGTCATAAGAAACAAAGCAAGGTTGGTTGCAAAAGGATACTCTCAACAGGTAGGCATTGACTATGATGAGACTTTTGCCCCTGTTGCCAGACTAGAGGCCATCAGAATTTTCTTGGCATTTACTGCACATTCTAATTTCAAGGTCTGTCAAATGGATGTCAAGAGTGCATTTCTGAATGGGGAGTTGGAAGAAGAAGTATATGTGCAATAGCCACCTGGCTTTGAGGATCCACAATTCCCTCACTTTGTCTACAGATTGCTTAAAGCATTGTATGGACTTAAGCAAGCTCCTAGGGCATGGTATGACACATTGTCATAATTTCTACTGGAGAATCAATTCACTAGAGGCACACTGGACAAGACACTGTTTTACAAGAAACATGGTGATGATATTATCTTAGTTCAAATCTATGTGGATGATATCATATTTGGCTCTACAAATGAGAAGCTGTGTGAGAAATTCTCTAAGCTCATGCAGAGCAGATGTGAGATGAGTATGATGGGAGAATTAACATTCTTTCTTGGGCTGCAAGTGAGTCAAAGGAAGGATGGCATTTTTATAAGTCAAACCAAATACATCAAGGATCTATTGAAGAAATTTGACTTAGAAGAATGCTCACCTGCAAAGACACCCATGGCCACTGCCACCAAGTTAGATGAAGATGGTAAGGGCAAGAAGGTAGATATCTCAATCTACAGAGGCATGGTTGGTTCTCTACTCTACCTCACTGGTAGTAGGCCAGACATCATGTTTGCAACATGCTTGTGTGCAAGGTTTCAATCAAATCCAAAGGAATCACATATGATAGCAATAAAGAGGATTTTCAGATATCTGAAGGGCACACCAAACTTGGGATTATGGTATCCTAAGGACACAGGGTTCAATCTGATTGGTTATTCTGATACTGATTATGCTGGATGCAGAGTGGATAGGAAAAGCACCTCAGGTAGCTGCCAGTTTCTTGGACAAAGGTTAGTCTCTTGGTACAGCAAGAAACAACAATCTGTGTCAACTTCCACAGCTGAAGCTGAATACAGAGCTGCTGGAAGTTGCTGTGCTGAAGTGCTTTGGATCAGAAACCAACTTAGAGATTATGGACTTGTGTTGGAAAGAATTCCAATCATGTGTGACAACACAAGTGCAATCTCTATAGTTTCCAATCCTGTCAATCATTCTAGGACAAAGCACATTGACATCAGATATCACTTCATAAGGGAGCATGCAACTAATGGAACCATTGAGTTACATTATGTGTGACGCCCCGGTATCCGGGGTCAAGGATCCGGGCCGTCAAGGTCCAATTTCCGATCAATATCAATATCTCTGTAGTCTTTTTTTTTATATAAATAAATAAATAAATAAGCAGTTGACCCCACACTAATACACACCCACACACCAGTCATATGCTCATAGAACAACAACCACAATATTTAAAAGTTTTAAAGTTAACAGTTATTACAAGCCCAGAATTTACTAAGTACATTGTTGAACAAAGCTTCTACAGGAAGCACTTCAACAACTACAGTTATTACAATTTACACACTTAATTTACATAAGTATACTAAGTCCCTCCGCTTGTCACTACCTCGGGGATGGTCGCCAGCACTCGCTCAAAAGGTCGCCTTTCCCTTACCCTCTTGCGGGGTGTGGTACGTAGTATCGGCATGGGACCTAGCTGCTATATACATAAGTAGCAAGAGTGAGCTATAATAGCTCAGCAAGATCATACTGTAACTAAAATTTAAAATGTGAACAAGTATACATATATGTCTATGCATATGTAATAGCAGGAAACAATTAAAATCCTTAAGGAAGAGTAAAGCTCTTATTTAATAATACATCATCCACTCACTATTATAAGAAAGTAATCTATATTAATATAATATCAGTTTTTCTTCATCTGTATCCATAATACCATCATCTCATATCATTATTCTGTTTCAGTATAGAAATCTGAAATAATATAATATCAGTTTTTCTTCATCTGTAACTATCATTCCATCATCTCATATCATTATTCTGTTTTCAGTATAGAAATCTGAAATAATATAATATCAGTTTTTCTTCATCTGTAACTATCATTCCATCATCTCATATCATTATTCTGTTTTCAGTATAGAAATCTGAAAACCATTGTCTACACTTTCTTTTCAAAAACATTGGGGATATCTGCTGTCGCCTGATACGTTAGGACGATGATCAGTCGCCTAATCGTACCTACTCTCTTTTTACTACCGGTAGAAGGAATGAAAATCATCCCTGGAGGAAGGCCACCTGCTAACATCCTCCCTTGGCATCTTCGTGCCGTAATAAAAATAATAAATGCTCGACTGTGTCGCACACAGCCCTGACACAGCCACTTACGCAAGTCTGTTGCAATCCCCCTCTTTATCACATCATTATTCTCTTTTTAAAATATCATTCCACATTTCCATTTTCTCACTTTCATTTTCACATATCATTCTCTCATATCATTTCCATTCTCGCACATTACTTCTATAAAATATATATATATCATAAGGCTTTGATTATGATTCAGACCTCTCTTTCAAATTCAGAAATCAAATATACTTTTATATTCGTAAGATATTCCATCTATTTTAAGAGTAATGCATGTTACTCAAATAATGTTTATTAAACCACTGATACGCAATGAGAACATTTTAATATAATATTATAACCATATAACCCTCGATAACAACTGATACCATTCTCTCTTATTCTCTTAATCATAAGGCATGTTCAATTCATGCCTAATCATCTCTATACATATCCATCTCATACTCTCATTCATATTCATATACATCTTCGTATATCTTTCTTTTCAATATTAATACTCAAGGAAGACAATTTCTTCACAATATAGTAATAATAGCATCACATATGTATTTCACAAAATCAAGTTTCTTTGTGAAGATAAGTAGTTTTACAAATAGGGATAGAAGAAATCTTGCCTCGGTTTCGATATCCTGACGGTATGGCTCGTCCCTCTTCCGGAGTTTCTATAAACACAAAAGGACTGTCGTTAGAACCACATCTCTTACTCACTACACTCTTGTATAACATTACCTTTTGAAACTTTAATATATGTTTAACGTATTATTATTACCCCAAAGGTTCAAGGACTTAACCATTTACAAGCTCAATCGAAGTTTCAGTGGTTTTTCACCATTTCCCCTAACGACCACACTCGACTGTAGAATTTCTTATAATTTTTAAATTTCGAATTTTAATGTAAGGTCAACTGGAAATAGTTCTTTGACCACACTACTATCATATCCCAAAATTTCGTGACTTTTAACAATGTTAAAGTATGGTAATTGTAACCTCAAGTTTGATACATTTACGGTTTCTCGGTTTCTGAACCGCTTTCACTAAAACTGACTTTTCTCCTAAACCGTTCATCCGATTTTAACGCACCTTATATCAAAACGATCTATGAACTAAGCTCTATCATTTCATAGTTAAATAGGAACCTGGACAGTAGGGTACCGTACGGATGCAGGGGGTCCAAAACAGGGCAACTTACATCCTAACGAAAATCGGGCATTATAACGGCTATAATTTCGTACTTTCCATAAATCCAACTCCTCCAAATCAATTATCAAACACCATAATCATCACCTACACCATGTGGTATTCTTCACCAGCCATGGTTACAAGTCCACAACACACAATTTCCACATCAAAACAAACCACTTATAACACATACTCATTATAAACTAAACATTAACTTCACTTAACTACTAACCAACTTAGTTTACACCATAAATACAAAAGGGCAAGGGTTGTTATACCTCTTTGAAGCTTGAAGAACACTTAATAATCCTTAATAATCCTTGGACACACCTTGAACAACCTTGAATTAGCTTGGATTAACTAAAGGAGCCATGAAAAACAAGTTAGTTTCTTAAAGTTACTATTCATGCACTATTCATCATCACCTTCATGATTTATTTCTCAAACATGGAATGGAGTTAGAGGCTAGAATTCATAGCATACCTTAGTCTATATGTAAGCAACCTTCATGAATTTTTCCTTGAATTTAGATGACTTGGAACTAGGGTTTTGATTTTCTATTTCCTCCTTTTTTCTTCAAAGGGCCGAATGCAATGAAGAGGTTGGGGGAGAGGTTTTTGTGTTTTGTTTTGATCTTATCTTGGCTTAATCTTGCTAATTCTAGTGTCTTGTAGAAGCTTGTAAAGATATTTGTGGTTAAACCATGCAAAAGTACTAATTTACCCTTAAAATGGTGTTAATGGAAAGTGATGTCACTTAATGATCCAATAAATCCCATTTTGATTTTCTAAGTATTATGCTAATAATCTTGGATAATAATAATGTGGTATGTATCCTTGTTATATTACTAATCTTGGTTGCTTAATCTCCATATTCGTCTAATTGTGGTTCGTTTCGAATGTACCTCATTATCTCAGTGGTTTTGAAATCATCTAACAATCCAATTTCCTTTGGTATTCTCTTAACTTAATAATCCCCTGGTTAAATCTAAATTCACTAATCCCTCAATATAAAATTCTTATAATATTTCCATGCTCCTTAATATCCAATAGAAGCTTATTCGAAATCAAAATCCTCAAAATCCATGCTTCAGGAATTTCTGAAATCTAACGTCATTTCGAGTCACTTATTTCCACTGTACAACACTAATATGGTTTCTGTTTATTCATTTTATGTTTCCATTATAGGGTACCTATATACCATTTCTCTAAATCCTCGAAATTTACTATTCATGTGACCACTGTAGCATTACTGAAGTTAGGGTTATTACATCCTTCCCCCCTTAAAAGGATTCCGTCCCGGAATCATGTTGGAAATGTCCATAAGTATCTTTCTCCTTCACACCTTCTAACTTCCACACTATTTCCTTTATCCTTTTTCCTTCTATAATATATCTATCTTGTTTGCGCAGAAATATACTAACATAACTTCCTTGTCATTCATCAACATGCCATTTAGTTTATCAATAGCAGTCCTTTTACTGTCTTTTCCTCACAAATCTTCTCCTGTTTCAAGTCATTCCAGGTTATCTCGTCTCTCCTTCCTCTTTTGACGAAGATATCCGCCACTACATTGACCTTTTCTGAATGGTAGTGTATCTCACTTATGGTTTGACCATCTTCTGATCTCTATCATGACATAAATATTAATTCCTCAATATTCCCATAGTTCCTCTCTGTAAAATTTTCCAGAAAATAAGCTCTAATAATATTCTTTAAAACAATTGTAAGAAAATACTACCTATAACATATATTTCCTGTTCGTCTCAACGAGCTTGTGTTTTCCCAAAACACTCCTACTTTTCTTTTCATAACGTTTCCTAGCCCTTAGCAGATACTGATTTTCCTTATCTATATTATTAACTTATTTATTCCATTAATTGATTAAGTCGATCCTTAGCCAAAGGTTTACACACCAAATTTAAATCAAAAAGCAAGTACCTGTATCCGCATCTGGTTTTGTCAACGCTTCCCCTAAGGTCATGTTGTACACTCTAGCAGTAGGCCTATTTGAAGCAGCCCCACTCTGTCCTGACGCGTATGACCCACCTGAACGGCAATCTCTAGCAATGTGTCCTAGTTTCCCACACTGGTAACACTTAACATCTCTTTTAGGGTTTGCATCAGTTGATGGGCACTGGTTAAGGTAGTGTCCTTTTTGTCCACACTTAAAACAAGTTACTCCCAGCACTCTACAGACTCCTATATGCTTCTTACCACACGTCTCACAATCTGGTAATGGTGGTCGTGATTGATTGGACTGAAATGTTCCTGAAGATTTTCCACCCTGACTCACCGTCTCACTAGTAGTCTTGTTACCCCCGACTTTCCCACAAATTGAGATTTTTGTCCTTTACCTCCTTTGTTAAAGTAGCTTCCCTCACTTAAACCTCCTTTTGGGCCCTCAAATCTTCTTTTCTTATTCTCTCGACCTATTTGAGCCTGCTCACTCTCGGCCTCTATAATTGATGCCTTTTGAACCACTGCAGCATAATCAGTCAACTCAAATGGGGCCACTCTCGTTCGTAACCAGGGTTTTAACCCTTGTTGAAACCTTTTTGCACGTTGTTCTTCAGTACGCACAAACTCGGGAACAAACCTCGACAGTTCTGAAAATTTATTTTCATACTCTGCCACTGTTAGGTTATCCTGTTTTAACTCCAGAAACTTTAATTCCATTTGGTTTTCTAAATACCTAGGAGAATACTTTTCTAGGAACACCCTAGTGAAACGCTCCCAGGTTATCACTCCCGCTTCCTCTAGGTTCTTCCTAGCTTCCCACCAGTAATTTGCCTCTCCCTTTAGGAGATAGGCTGCAAAAACTGTTTTCTGATCTTCCTCTATCCTCAGTATTTCGAAAGCTTTCTCCATTTCTTTTAGCCATGCCCTGGCTACTACTGGGTTAGTGGTTCCCTCGAATTCTGGGGGCTTTAATGACTTAAAGGCACGAAAGAAACTAGCTGCCTGGTTGGGGAGAACAGGTGGTGGTTGAGGATTCTGTGGATTTGCTAAATTCTGCCTTAATAAGTCCATGAATTGGGCAAAGGGATCACCTCCCGGATTCCTTTGTTGGCCAGTTGATTCCTCTTCTCCTTCTTCATGATTTTCTTCATTATGAGCATTTTCGTTCAGTCTAGTACCTTCGATATTTCGACTTCTTTCGTCTCTCTCATTTTCCCTTGCATTCGCTCTACTGTCGCGTCTAGGCGGCATAGTTCTGTTCATAACAATAGTCCTTATTAATTACCCGAATTTGTGTTACTATATACATCATTTCTATATACACAATTATATCATTAATTAGCTCATTTGCATATCACAATATCTTTATCATGCGATTTACATCTAGTTATACCATAACTTTAGTAGGTAAGTGTATCGCCCTTAACACGATAGCCTTTTCATTAAGTCAATCACCTTTTATACATCAATATTTCTGAGTCTCAAAAAAAAATATGCAGCAAAAATTTAGATAGAAATGCACAAACTTCATTAATGTACATAAATATTTTACAATTTGGGTACAACATCTTTTACTGCTAATAATATACATCATCTAATACAAGGTTCGAAACCCAAAACATAGCCGTACATACTAATCCGATATCACCAAAAGTACTACTAACTGTCCTCTAATCAGACTGGGATTAAAACAGTGGACAACTAAACTAATCCCCAAAATGACATCAACAAGATGACTAGTCTGATTAGTGACGAACTACTATCCCGGCTCACACCCCTGCCCTGACAACATCCCGTATCTGGACTACCATGGTAGTAACCGTATCAACTATCTGGGCCCTCCATGCCGGGTCTCCTCTATCACCCAACAACCTCCTAATATCTCCTAATGCTCGTAGCTCAATACTGATCATCCCCAGAGACATCCCATCCGGGATAACCCCTCCTCTCCCTCTCTCTAACCTCTGTAGAAGGGTGTCTATAGTCCTGCGGGACTCCTCCAACTGTCCCTGAAGGGCAAAGTACTCGGTCAATAAGGTAGCTGAAAGTGAGTCACCCGCCGGTAAGGGTGCCTCCTGAGGGGGTACAGCTAGGGGAGGTGCATCCACAGGTGGAGGTGGTGGAGGTGCAAAGGGTGGGGATGGAGGAACCGACTCTGTCTCAGCATCCTCTGAAGGATCCTCCTCCTCCTCAAAAAAACCAAAATGCCCTGGAGGGGTAAACTGCTCAAAAGGATCATCTATAGGGTCAGGACTAGGTAGAGGGGATGGAACTGGTGACGGCACTGGGATGGGTCGGACAGGAGTGGGAACCATCTGAATATCCCTCCACTCAATCGGCTCCTCAGATATAACTGACAACCTAGGCCTCTTACGCAGTGGCCTCTCCTCCTCAGGGATCTCCGATCTCACTCTGGAAGGACCTGCCTCGTCAGATCCTGTAGAAGGTCTACCCATATATGGCATTAGGGCCACAGCATCTCTCCGTCTCTGCTCCTCTGCCTCCTCTCTCTCTAATCGCTCTCTAGCCGCCGTCCGGCGTCTCTCCCTGAGATCCTCAACTGCATACTCGGGGACCTCTACCCCGGCCAGCTGAAGATCTAATAGCTCCTGCTCTGACATCCCTAGCCACTGGGGGTCCTGACTCGGCTCACCCATCTCCGCTCCCTATAATAAAACATAAAATTCTATTAGTAACAGTCTAATAAATTATAATATATGCTTAAAGTAAATACTACCTGCGATATACCACCCCTGAACTTGATGGAAGTTCACAATTTATATTATAACTGATACATTTATTATTATCACTTTTGTTTATGAGCATATGACTCTTTAGCTCTGATACCATCTGTGACGCCCCGGGATCCGGGGTCAAGGATCCGGGCCGTCAAGGTCCAATTTCCGATCAATATCAATATCTCTGTAGTCTTTTTTTTTTTTTTATAAATAAATAAATAAATAAGCAGTTGACCCCACACTAATACACACCCACACACCAGTCATATGCTCATAGAACAACAACCACAATATTTAAAAGTTTTAAAGTTAACAGTTATTACAAGCCCAGAATTTACTAAGTACATTGTTGAACAAAGCTTCTACAGGAAGCACTTCAACAACTACAGTTATTACAATTTACACACTTAATTTACATAAGTATACTAAGTCCCTCCGCTTGTCACTACCTCGGGGATGGTCGCCAGCACTCGCTCAAAAGGTCGCCTTTCCCTTACCCTCTTGCGGGGTGTGGTACGTAGTATCGGCATGGGACCTAGCTGCTATATACATAAGTAGCAAGAGTGAGCTATAATAGCTCAGCAAGATCATACTGTAACTAAAATTTAAAATGTGAACAAGTATACATATATGTCTATGCATATGTAATAGCAGGAAACAATTAAAATCCTTAAGGAAGAGTAAAGCTCTTATTTAATAATACATCATCCACTCACTATTATAAGAAAGTAATCTATATTAATATAATATCAGTTTTTCTTCATCTGTATCCATAATACCATCATCTCATATCATTATTCTGTTTCAGTATAGAAATCTGAAATAATATAATATCAGTTTTTCTTCATCTGTAACTATCATTCCATCATCTCATATCATTATTCTGTTTTCAGTATAGAAATCTGAAATAATATAATATCAGTTTTTCTTCATCTGTAACTATCATTCCATCATCTCATATCATTATTCTGTTTTCAGTATAGAAATCTGAAAACCATTGTCTACACTTTCTTTTCAAAAACATTGGGGATATCTGCTGTCGCCTGATACGTTAGGACGATGATCAGTCGCCTAATCGTACCTACTCTCTTTTTACTACCGGTAGAAGGAATGAAAATCATCCCTGGAGGAAGGCCACCTGCTAACATCCTCCCTTGGCATCTTCGTGCCGTAATAAAAATAATAAATGCTCGACTGTGTCGCACACAGCCCTGACACAGCCACTTACGCAAGTCTGTTGCAATCCCCCTCTTTATCACATCATTATTCTCTTTTTAAAATATCATTCCACATTTCCATTTTCTCACTTTCATTTTCACATATCATTCTCTCATATCATTTCCATTCTCGCACATTACTTCTATAAAATATATATATATCATAAGGCTTTGATTATGATTCAGACCTCTCTTTCAAATTCAGAAATCAAATATACTTTTATATTCGTAAGATATTCCATCTATTTTAAGAGTAATGCATGTTACTCAAATAATGTTTATTAAACCACTGATACGCAATGAGAACATTTTAATATAATATTATAACCATATAACCCTCGATAACAACTGATACCATTCTCTCTTATTCTCTTAATCATAAGGCATGTTCAATTCATGCCTAATCATCTCTATACATATCCATCTCATACTCTCATTCATATTCATATACATCTTCGTATATCTTTCTTTTCAATATTAATACTCAAGGAAGACAATTTCTTCACAATATAGTAATAATAGCATCACATATGTATTTCACAAAATCAAGTTTCTTTGTGAAGATAAGTAGTTTTACAAATAGGGATAGAAGAAATCTTGCCTCGGTTTCGATATCCTGACGGTATGGCTCGTCCCTCTTCCGGAGTTTCTATAAACACAAAAGGACCGTCGTTAGAACCACATCTCTTACTCACTACACTCTTGTATAACATTACCTTTTGAAACTTTAATATATGTTTAACGTATTATTATTACCCCAAAGGTTCAAGGACTTAACCATTTACAAGCTCAATCGAAGTTTCAGTGGTTTTTCACCATTTCCCCTAACGACCACACTCGACTGTAGAATTTCTTATAATTTTTAAATTTCGAATTTTAATGTAAGGTCAACTGGAAATAGTTCTTTGACCACACTACTATCATATCCCAAAATTTCGTGACTTTTAACAATGTTAAAGTATGGTAATTGTAACCTCAAGTTTGATACATTTACGGTTTCTCGGTTTCTGAACCGCTTTCACTAAAACTGACTTTTCTCCTAAACCGTTCATCCGATTTTAACGCACCTTATATCAAAACGATCTATGAACTAAGCTCTATCATTTCATAGTTAAATAGGAACCTGGACAGTAGGGTACCGTACGGATGCAGGGGGTCCAAAACAGGGCAACTTACATCCTAACGAAAATCGGGCATTATAACGGCTATAATTTCGTACTTTCCATAAATCCAACTCCTCCAAATCAATTATCAAACACCATAATCATCACCTACACCATGTGGTATTCTTCACCAGCCATGGTTACAAGTCCACAACACACAATTTCCACATCAAAACAAACCACTTATAACACATACTCATTATAAACTAAACATTAACTTCACTTAACTACTAACCAACTTAGTTTACACCATAAATACAAAAGGGCAAGGGTTGTTATACCTCTTTGAAGCTTGAAGAACACTTAATAATCCTTAATAATCCTTGGACACACCTTGAACAACCTTGAATTAGCTTGGATTAACTAAAGGAGCCATGAAAAACAAGTTAGTTTCTTAAAGTTACTATTCATGCACTATTCATCATCACCTTCATGATTTATTTCTCAAACATGGAATGGAGTTAGAGGCTAGAATTCATAGCATACCTTAGTCTATATGTAAGCAACCTTCATGAATTTTTCCTTGAATTTAGATGACTTGGAACTAGGGTTTTGATTTTCTATTTCCTCCTTTTTTCTTCAAAGGGCCGAATGCAATGAAGAGGTTGGGGGAGAGGTTTTTGTGTTTTGTTTTGATCTTATCTTGGCTTAATCTTGCTAATTCTAGTGTCTTGTAGAAGCTTGTAAAGATATTTGTGGTTAAACCATGCAAAAGTACTAATTTACCCTTAAAATGGTGTTAATGGAAAGTGATGTCACTTAATGATCCAATAAATCCCATTTTGATTTTCTAAGTATTATGCTAATAATCTTGGATAATAATAATGTGGTATGTATCCTTGTTATATTACTAATCTTGGTTGCTTAATCTCCATATTCGTCTAATTGTGGTTCGTTTCGAATGTACCTCATTATCTCAGTGGTTTTGAAATCATCTAACAATCCAATTTCCTTTGGTATTCTCTTAACTTAATAATCCCCTGGTTAAATCTAAATTCACTAATCCCTCAATATAAAATTCTTATAATATTTCCATGCTCCTTAATATCCAATAGAAGCTTATTCGAAATCAAAATCCTCAAAATCCATGCTTCAGGAATTTCTGAAATCTAACGTCATTTCGAGTCACTTATTTCCACTGTACAACACTAATATGGTTTCTGTTTATTCATTTTATGTTTCCATTATAGGGTACCTATATACCATTTCTCTAAATCCTCGAAATTTACTATTCATGTGACCACTGTAGCATTACTGAAGTTAGGGTTATTACATTATGTTCCCACAGAGAAACAACTAGCTGACATATTCACTAAGCCATTAGATAAAGCCACCTTCACAAGGTTGGTTAGTGAGATTGGAATGCTGAATTCTTCAAATTCTGGCTAAGTGAATATATCAACTAGATTGTTGCAGCAGTAAATACTTACTTTATCAAATGCTCAATATTTTTGAAGTAAGTATTGGCTGGATTATGATTTATAAATATTCCACAATGCTGCATATGTTGAAAATCATACATCTTTAGCTTGAAATTTCTGTGAAATTTTGAGAGAATCACTATTTAATTTAGTAGAATATTCTTCAGTGAATATTTCTGGTAAATTTTAAAAGATAGTGAAAATTGAATTTTATGAGTGAAAAGTATAGTTCGATAAGTCAGACTTCTCGAATGGTTCATTGTTTTGTCATGGCTCGAGTTCTCGAATAGGCCTATCTAGAACCCTCCTGAGTTCTCGAATAGTGTCTTTTGGAGAAATCGAATAGCACACTCTGAGTTCTCGAATAGAGTATTTTAGTTCTCTAATGATGGAGTTCTCGAATACTGTATTTGAGTTATCGAATCATTTGAAAAGGCTGATTTCTCGCTGACACTTAATCGCTTTTTGGATTTATATTCAAAATTTCATTTCACTCATAAAAACATATTTTATTTAGCTTAGAATTATTTTCTGAGTTATATAACTGCCAGCTGTGAGTTACAAACTGCTTGAGATATCGAATAAGCCTTTCTTGACTTATCGAATAGTTGTTTTATACTTCTCGAATGACTGTCTTGTCGATACAAAACTTAGATCTAATCGACAACTCTAGTTAGTCATATATATACAATTTCACAACTGTTCAACTCATTTCGTTTGATTTCTCAAGCATCTAAACTCTTAAAATCTCTGAAAACCCTAACTACGAATTTCTTCTTCAACCTTAATTCTCTTCTCTTCTCTACCCAAATGGCAAACACTCAACTCACCATACCATCCCAAACCAATTTCATCGCAATTACCAGTGATGTGGAAGCACCAAATGCTAATTTCAAGTGCTTTGTTCGATGGTTGTCTGAATCTTACATCAAGGGTGCACTATCAGCCAACCCAACCCTGTACATAGACTTATTAGAACAATTCTGGAGGACAGCTACAGTGGAGGTCATCGCCCTTGAGAATGCTATCACCTCATATGTTGTCTACTGCAAGATTCAAGGCGTGGATATTACTATCACTACCGCAGACATGAATGAAGCCTTGGATTTGCAGCAAGAGACATGTGACTCCCTGGTCACAGATGCTGAGTTGGAAGAATTCTTTGAATTTATCAACTACTCAAAGGCTATTAAACTTGGAAAGCTGAATAGGAAGTACTTGAGAAAGGAATGGAGCTATGTTTTTGCTACACTCCTTCAGGTATTCACTGCCAGGAAATCTAGCTTTGATAAGATTAGTACACCTGTGCAGCAGCTTGCCTATGCCTTGGCTCATGGGAGAAAGATAGATGTTGGACATCTCATCATACAAGAGCTATATGGGAGACTTGGTAAGAACACAGCCAAGAGAGGTACTGAAATTTTCTTTCCCCGCTTTATTCAATCAGTACTTAATTTTAAAAATGCTTCATTGATTGAATTGCCTGGATTAGATAAAAGTAAAATAGGCTATCCTAGGTCCGTGACCAAACTTATTTTTGGTAACTTGGAGACTAGGAATGATGTGGATGTAAGGCTTAAAATAACTCCCCACATGGAGGGTTTGTTTAGGTCTTACCCCCACAACATGCCACTATTTGAGTCTAAGTCTCAGTTAGCACAGCCTAAGCAAGAAGAACACAATGCTAACCCAAGGCTTGCTAACCAACCCTCTCAGACAAACACTCTACCAAACACAGAGCCAACTGCATCATCCTCTCAAAAGGGTGATGTTAGTAAAAAGAAGAGAAAACAGGTTGCTTTTGAACCTTTAACCATCTTAACTGATGCAGCCTTGGCTGTAGAACTAGGTTTAGGAGGTGAGGAAACTGAGTCACCTATCATTAGCCTAAAGAAGAAGAAGAAATCTAAAACCACCTCTTCAGTCACCCAAATGGCTGAAGTTGTAAAATCAGGGGACAACTCACTAGATGTATCCTCTCAACAGGGTGCATCTATAGAATCAAGCATCCTCCCCAATGCACCTATTTGTACAGAGTCAGCACATGGGAGTGATAAGGCTGGCACAACACTGAGTGGAGAGCACATCACAATTGAAACTCCCTCTATCTCTCAGGGGGAGTTGCAAAAATCTAATCTACAACACACTTCTCTTCCAGAATCTACCACTCATATTTCTTTGGAGCCTGCAACTCAAGCAATTGAGGAGCAAGGCATTGATCATCAAGAATTCTTTTCTCTTGATGAGCCAATGGATTCAAGTGACTTGGTGCATGACACCTTGCTCACCACCCAGGTACCACATTTAGATGGTCAGGGAATGCATGTTGGGGCATCTCCTAATGACACCATCACAAACATAGAGGATTCACTAGTTTTAACTAGAGACTCTGTGCCTGTGTCAACTACTGTTGTAACCCATCCCACTCCTGTGGAGACAACAGTAGCAGAGTCTTTCCATGCGGTTACAGAAGTTGCATCTGTAACTGAGGAGTCTAGCTTGCCTAGCTCTAGCTCTCACTTTCTGTCCCAATGGCTGAAGCCTGTGCAACATGACAGTGCTTCAGGATCAGGGTCTGCTCCACCACAAATGTCCATTGAAGCTCTCCAAAGCTATGTTGTGGATCAGATTCCTGAGTTTGTAAAAATAGCCCAGAACCTTGTCACCTCCAACATCTCAAATCCAGATTATGAAGCCATCC
This sequence comes from Saposhnikovia divaricata, assembly GCA_036435485.1. Classification (NCBI taxonomy): domain Eukaryota; kingdom Viridiplantae; phylum Streptophyta; class Magnoliopsida; order Apiales; family Apiaceae; genus Saposhnikovia; species Saposhnikovia divaricata. Next base: position 92,412,011 of record CM071596.1, read on the forward strand.
TACTATGCCATAGGGATGATGTAGAGATGCAGAAGGCCAAGATTATTGATGATGCTGAGAGAGATGGAAATGTAGATGCCTGGATGCAAGGAAAGTATGATGTAACTCTCAGTGAAGCACTTCAATATCTTAGGGAGGAATACATCACTTCACTGGGTTCAAATGCAAAATCCCTGTCCCCTAGTGAAGTGTATGAAGCTGTCAATGATTCCTACAAGGGTTTCCTCAAGGCTGCACACTACCTTGGCAAGGGAGTCAAAACTGAAGTCAACAAGGTGAGTGACAAGATAGCCACTTCAGTAGAAGAAGTAAAGAGGGCCTTTGATGCCAAATTTCCTCAACTAGACAGTGTGGTCAAAGATCTCAAACACTGCAACACCACCTGCACCAAGATGGATAATGGTCTAGCTCTACTTAAAGATACAATCACAGGTCTAGGAAGCAAATTTCAAATTCTATCTGACTAGACTACAGAGGCCAATGCTATGTTGAGGACCATGTTCAAAAACCAATATGGAGACAAGCTAGTCACTGAAGTCCCTGTGAATGAACTGTCAAAGTATGAGTTCAAGAGACTACAAGATCAATCCCTAAATGGTTTCAAGGCCAAAGAGCTATTCACCAAGATTGATACTCTTGAAAGGGAGGTGGTGTCTCTCAAAGAATCCAATGCCCATCTGGCAGGCAAGGTTACAAATCTAACTGAGCAATTGAACACTCAAGCTACTACCACAGCTGATGTTCTTCTGCATCAGCAATCCATGCTGTCTGCCATGATGAAGCACATGGGTATCCCTCTATCTGAAGACTCTTCAACTCCAAAGGCCCCTACTACAGCCTCTGTGCCTGACAACAAGCCTAAGGGGGGAGAAGAGGATAACAAGGAATAAACCTAAGGGGTCTGAGACTAAGGGGGAGAAATCTCAATCTCAATCTAAAGGCATCAAGATTAATGAGGGTGGTCATCAACAAATTTCAAATCCTACATCTCATGTCTCAGGCAAGGGCAACCTCAAGGTTGATGAACCTCCATCTTCTCTGACAGTGGTCACTCTACCACCTGTGCACATCATTACACCTAGTGGCCAAAAGCAAACTGTCACTACTACAGTAGTGGCAGGTTCCATGCCAAGCAATCCAGTCCAAGTACCCAGACTTGAAGATGAGCTAGTGGAAGCTAAGGTGATTACAGAGGCCAAGCTGATAGAAGTAGCAAATTCAGAGATTTATCATGATGCTGCATTCTTGAAGTTTCTGCAAACCTCAAAAGCAAGGGTTGGAGGGGATACCTTATTTTACAGTAGAAGCCTCAGAGATCAAATCAAATATCTAACAGTTATTCCAAGAAAGCTAAATCAAATCTATCTCAAGGAAATGATGATGGTGACCAATGGCAAGATATGGCATCTATCATTTGAAACCTTGAAAGCCTTAAAATACTTTGAGATTGATGCTATCTTGGAACTAATTGAGCAGAAAGGGGAGAACAACCAAAGACTGTACACTGAACTAAAAGATGGTCAACTAACTAGATTGCCTGAAGTATGCACCAAACCAAAAACCATCTTTTATCAGTCTGGTACCAGAATTCAAGATGTTAAATAGCTGGTTATCCCCCATGATCTTAACCCTAAAAACCACAGACTCATCATTGCAATTATTGACCAGCTACAAAAGAAAGATGGAAACAGAAGTGCTGAAGAGTTGGAAGCACTTCACATCTTAAGAACATTCATAGCTACTGGTTCAATTCTGGAAATAGCTCAACCTAGGAGGAATAAGGATGATAAGGATGATGACAAGAGTGATGGAAGTAGAAGTCATCACAGGAGTGATAAGGGGGATGAGGATAAGAAGTAGAAAGACAGCAAGGGTAAGAAGGATGATGACCAAGGTAAAGTCTCTGAGAGGATGAGTGGAAGACAGCAAGCCTTAGGCATTGCTGACAGTAACCTCACCACATCACAAGACTCTATGTCTATGGTGAATACTGTTAGTAGTGACCTACAAAAATCTACATTTATGGCTTCTGCAACTGTCTTGCCACCTCAAGAAGAGAAGAAGATTCAAGTCAAGAAACCATCTGTATATTTCAAAAAGCAAACTGCTAATGGAATACTACAATGGTCCACAAACAAAGGTCACATGCTACTGCCAAGCAACCATGTTAAAATGATCAAATTCAAACAAGCTGCAAGGAAACCAAAGCAATCCAAATCAAGGACTCTGACAATCTATCCAGGCTTAAAACTCCAACCACTAGGTGAAGATTTTGATGAAGACCAACTGCAATTCTTACAAGCTCAAAGAATCTATCATGTTGCCATTGTTGATAACTGCCTTGAGATCAAATATACTGATGGAAGGGAGGAGAAATTCAAACAAGGAGGATGTCAACACTGGGGCAAGCTACATGACATAGAAAGAATCATTGCATTGTTGAGCTCAGAAGATAAAGTGGAAAGAGTATGGAAGCTGGAGCTAATTGATTTTGTGAAGATGAAGAGAGACCATGAGGAGAGAATCAGAAAAGAGTGTCTTGAGAAATGGCTAGCAAGGGAGAAAGAAATTGAGAGACTGGAGATTGAAGCAGAAAAGCTAAGGGCAAAGGGATTGTGTAGAGTTCAGTTTAACCCCTATGTGGTAAAGTATAGGAGGAGGAATGGGGATCAGATCCACATCAGAATCAATCTACTCAACCACTATCCTACAAGCATTCTGAATTCAGTACTTGAAGATTTCAAAGACTCAATTTTGCTTGAAGAATTGGATGCTATGGCAGAAATAATAAAAGCTATGGATGAGAATACAAGGAAGGAGAAAGAAAGAAGACAGAAAGCATATGATGATTTGCAAGCCAAAGCTATGGAAAGGGAAACAAATGACAATGGCTAGTACTTCATCATAGGCTGTAAGATTACTCTCCCTGTAGTTCTATCCACATTGCTAATCAAAATTCATACATGTACTGTCAAGTTTTATCTTTATGTATGTTAGGCTTGTTATCAGACATCACTACGCCATAGATGGCTTTATACAACACTTAAGGGGGGGTGTTACTTTCTTGGGTGTTACCTTAGCTATGAAATTTTGGACCTACCACAACACTCTAGTTTTGGTGTTACCATATCCTTAAAGGTATGTTATTATAGCCGTGGAAGGTGTTAAACTTAGTAACTCCATGGGCTGTGTTATCTTAGAGTATAATTAACGTATTTTTGAATTTTATTTATAATTAACGATTTAATAATAATTAAATTTTAAAATTAAAAAATTTTAATTCAGTCATTGAAATTATTATTATAAAATTAATATTCTATCAAATAATTGAATTATTTATATTTTTACAATAGCAATATATTGTAAAAAATTTTAAAAATATTTTCATAAATTTAAAATAAATAGGTTTTAAAATAAAATAATATATAAAAACTAATAAATTTTGATTATAAGTATTAAAAAATTTATCGTACAAAATAATAGCTTATAACAACTATGGATTATTATAAATTAATTAAATAATAATTTTTGTAATAATATTAATATCAAAAAATTAAAATAAATTTATAATATTATTAAAATAGAAAAATTAAAAGGATTGATAATGGCACAAATATCTGTGAATTCTGTGAATTGTGTGGGCGGTGATGAAATATTTGAGCTGACTGAGCGGCAAAACTAAATTGGGGGAGCGGCAAATTCACTATCTCTCTCTCATCTCATCTCCCTCATCTCCCTCTGTACTATCTCTCTCTTTAGTCTCTGTTGTACTATCTATCTCTTTCGTTTTTCTCAGTTACACACACCCATTGAAAAACATACGAACCAATAAGAGCCCTAAATCGAGCAGACTATACAAGCCCTAATTCGAGCCCTCAATACTCTGCAATTAGCTCGATTCTCTACTAGATGATACTTTGAAAGACGATACAAGCCCTAATTCGAGCCCTCAATAAATGGTCTCTCTCTCTCTCTCTCTCTCTCTCTCTCTCTCCCTCTTTTCTCTCTCTCTCCATCCCCCACACACACACACTATTCCTCATATAAGGTTTAAATTCACACTTTTATTCAACTTCATTGTTCCGTAATCGAGGTACTGCTCTAATTTCGGCTCGATATGTTTAAATTTCTGTTTACTTATATAATAATATACTTACGATGCTTTGTATTGGACTTGAAACTAGCTAAATATCACTCACTTCATAAATCACCTTAATTAGATGAATAATCAATTATTTTTGCTTTTGATTTAAACGCAATTTAATCGCCTCCTCGTTAATTTACTGTTTAGATACATTACTTAGTTAGTTACTCGAATGAGTACTCGAGTAGATTTGTGCTTAAATGTTCTCCGATAATTTATAGCTTTTGTGTAACAGATTCGTTTAGCTGATTTACAAATATAGATCTAAATTTCAAATTCCGTAAGGAGATTACGAAAAGATTATTGATAGAAGTGGGAAAATGTATCGACCGAAGTTCAAGGTTAAATCAAGTTCTGCCGGTATATTTCTGAAAATTCTAGTTGATTGTTTTTAGTTTCAGTTGTTTTTGTAGTATTATGTTGTTTACCGTTCGGATATTGTTTTTTTCTCGTAGGAAGTAAAACTGATTTAGGCGTTAGAGGATCGTCGAAGAATCTTAGTCCATCGCAGAAAATTATCAGAGGTTAGTCGATTTTAATTTGTTATAGGTTTACATTTTAGTTGAAAAATGAACTTGTTATCTCTTTTATTTAAAATGCTATTACACTACTCAGTTAACACAGAAGGCCAAGAAGTTTCATGATGATATCTTAAAGTTTCAGAATGTGGATCTCAAATGAGGCAGGTTGGTATACACTATTTCTACAAGGCTGCCAAACAAACTTTTATTCTCCCCTTTTGGCGGCACTTGCAATACTTTTAGATTCCAAGTTGTCGATTAGATTAGATAATGTATATTTGATATCCCCCAAGTATATGTTGTCGATCACTTGATCTACTCTTGCCATGAGAAGGGAGTTTCATATGCCATATGATTAATTTTCGAGCTTTTTGCATTTTAATGGAATCACTAAAACTATAATAAAAGTACCCAATTTTTGAATTGGTCTTGTAAATTATGGGAATCTACTTCTGTGTAGAATTGTAGTAAGTGACAGAGGATAGAGACACACCGAAGCAGAGCGCCACCAATATATGATAATATCTTTTCATTAGTAATGCTTTTGCCTACATCTTTCTTTATTTACTTGTGGTAATGTGTATTTACATGTTTGCATGAGCCAAAGGTTATCACTGAATACTGATCAGTTCTTTATGTATAAATGTTTGAAGGTTGAAACAAAAAATTTATTTTGCAGCACTGAAAATAAGAAGAAACAGACACTTGAATGACTAATCCTATTGTTACCTCCAAAAACAACATAAATGCTCACAATTCTTTTAATCAGGTCTTTTGGTATTAATTTTATTTAAGAAATTAAAAATTGTTTGATAGAAAGAATATAAAAAAGTTAGGAGGAAGAAAGCAGATAGAACATTCCCATCGATGCCAAATTCGTATCCTGACACTGACACTACTATCCTCCTGTGTACTATTTGCACACACTCCCCCACACTCACTTGTACTCTCTCTCTCTCTCTCTCTCTCTCTCTCTCTCTCTCTCTCTCTCTCTCTCTCTCTCTCTCTCTCTCTCTCTCTCTCTCTCCCTCTCGCCCTCTCTCCCCCCCTCTCTCTTTCTCTCCTTCTCTCTGTCTCTTAATCTCTCTCTCTCTCTCGCTCCCATTTTCTTGGTTTTTTCTTACTTCTATACATCGATTATATATATTTCTTGTTTTGCATTTGGTTTAAATGTATACAAATAATGGGGTTGTTGCAGAAAGCAAAGATGATATAGTAGCAGGTCTTGATCCAAACAAATTTGATTCCATCTACAAACAAGTAGAGGACTTGCATCTCCATGGTATACATCTCTATATCTATCTATTTACCTAAATATATGTGTCATTGTTTGTATTATCAATGTGTGTATGTTTTTGGCTATAATGTGATTGTTAGTTTACGAAAAATCTTATATAATTGAAATAGCTCATCATATAATCCATCCATATGTACTACCAAACAAGTATGTTGCAATGGAAAGTAGCAGCTTAACGTATGTATTCAAATAAATTTGTAGATACCTGCAAAGACGCTGACTGTTGTAAGATTTCCAATGGCCATTGTTTGATATATCAGATACTCTGTCAAGAAATGACCAAATGCATATACGAATGACAAAAAGGTAGCAGTATAGAGTGGCTTGTTTTCGAGGTTAAAAGCACAGAGAAAGCAGAGAGTGCAGGTAAGAAGAGTCCAGACTCCGAATGTTACTTACTGATTTTTCATTTTATTAATAGCTCTTTTAGTAATATAGTATTATATGCTTGTATCTTTTACTTTATGTGGTCTATTTTCTGACTATTTTACAGCTCCAGTTACAGGGCTGAACAACAATGAATATAGTATCTTCTGTGTTGCTACTTATTTTTCCCTGATTATTGCATGGAAAATCTAAAAGGCATGGAATATCCTGTTGATGGACTTGATTTTGATCCCGACTTGGTGAGTTTTATTGTTAATGTGCACTGAGTTTAAACATTTATAAAGCAGCTTTGATTAATTCTTCACTAGGTAATACTGTCTTGCCTTGTAATTCTGCTAAGTAATTAGAGGTCTTGTCATTGACAAAGAGCGAGGGAACTTGGTAAGAGCAGATCGATTTGTATGCATGGCACACAAATGCTCTCGACTCAAGCTAATAGGGTATGTTATTTTAGGATTAATCGTTTCTGATGTTTATTCAGTTTAGCATCTGACTTTAGTATCGGTAAATTGCTAATTACTGTATGTGGCTAGGTAGGATGCTCTTTCAGTATTATATTAATCTCTACAAGGCTTAATTACGAGAAAAACAATATCAAAGTACTTTCTTTGCAGTTTGACGTCTATATTATTATGTTACAACACAATTTACTTTCAATATCATGAAATACTAACCTATCAGCTCACATTTCAGTTTGTAGATCATAATTGTGATTGGGCAGTGGTGTACAATTTAGATTGGCCTATATTACAAAATTAAGGACGTAAGAAAGAGGTGTAACTTGTGCTAATACAGTATAGGGAAATAAATTCAACTCAATTGTTGTGTGATTTTCATATGCAGTAAATTGCCTAAGAAACCTCTTTGAAATGCTTTGTATATATACTTCCCCTACTTCATTGTTTTGTCTATTTTTCCCTTTTGCAATGCTTTGAAATGATCTTTTACGACCATTTGTGCATGCAGGTGCTTAAAAATTGGTCTTAAAATTGGAGGATAACATTAGTAATATTGAAGCTGGTATGTTTTCAATTCCAGGAAACCTTCTGATTGCTTGTAAATCTTTTGATCATGAGAAAATGAAAGGTGTGCCTTGGACAGAAGATGAACACAACTGAGTAACTGATCATACCACTATAGGCAGTTTTTTATAGGACTTCGAATGCATGGCAAAGGAGACTGGAGGAACATTTCGCGAAATTTGACAGATATTACTCCATCCGGCAAACACAAATTTCTTGAAGACAACAAATTGAGGATTTTGTGATTATATATGTAACTTTGTTTTGACCAATGTAATACTCAAAATTTTTCAAGTCATTTAATATTTGTATTTACTTTGACAATATTGCATTAAAGCTTGGATATAGAGGTATTGTATATTTGTCACTTGCTAGTATTGACATGCTTAAATAAATATAATTAAAAAAAGACTTTGGTGGGTCCCACATGTGGGACCCACATAATTGATTAATAATTTTGCAAAATTAAAACATCTAAGGTAACATAGATTTGGTGTTGCTATAGAATGCTTAGTGTGTTACTGTATAGGTCTATGGTAACGAATTTTGCTATGTTAGCTTAGGCATGTCGAAGTGTTACCTTACACCCCAAAGGTTACATAGAACAAAACTATCACAGCTAAAGTGTTACCTTAGCCTTTTTTTGGCCTTTGGTAACATTTTTTAGGGTCTAAGGTAACACAGTCGTGGTGTTACTGTAGGCTGTTTATGGCGTAGTGCATGAAATTGTGACTAAGGGTCTTACTCACAATTTGGGGGAGATTGTTAGTCACAGAGGCATGCCTGAATACATCTAATGACAAGCCTAAGTATGTGTAATGTTGTGCATTACCTACATGACCTCTTAACTGAGGGAACCTCTAGTTGTAGAGTTTCTATTTGTTCTGTACTTGTAGTAGACATCAAATCCTAGTTGTGTAACTGTAGTTATAAAGTCAAGAATAAAGCTTGAAAGAAGTTCCAAGGTTCATGCCTCAAGCAAGGAGATAAAGACTGCCAAATAATCACAGTTGGGATTTGAAGAAATGAAGAATTTGCCTAAGTACCAATTCGAGAAGTACATTTATCTATTCGAGAAGTCTAGCATTCGAGAAGTCAGAGATTCGATATCTCAGAAGACACTATTCGATATCTCTGAATACACTGTTCGATATCTCATTCGATATCTCAGAGATTCGATATGTCTATTACTCTATTCGAGAACTCATGGAGTCAACAAGTCAAAGCATCATTCGAGTTCTCTAAGGGTCAAGAAGTCAATGCTCTATTCGATATCTCAAGGACTTAAGAAGCTATTCGACATCTCAGGGATTCGATATGTCAAAATGCTCTATTCGATATCTCAAGGAGTCCCAGAGAAAAGAGCTATTCGAGAAGTGATTTGATATGTCAATATAACACTATTCGAGAACTCAAAGTTATCGATTAAGTCAATTCGAGTTCTCGAATCAATCACTTAGCCACTTCTTGAATACATTCTTGGAGACAAAATACTGAAGAATTGTACAAGTCAGAAACTTGCAACAAGCCATGTCGCTTTATTTGACTATGTACTATAAAGCACATTGGAAAGCCTACAAAGAAGCTTGGAGAGATAAAACAAAGGGACAAGGAGCTAAAGAAGTGGATCTGAACAGGCTTTGCAAAGTCAAATCTGTAGCCGTTTGGACTCTTACTCAAATAAGATAGACATACTGGAAAGTAGTTTATTTTACCTACCTTATTTGTAGTAAGTAGGTATCCATGTCTATAAGGATACAGCCTCACTTCCTTAGCAGATAAGTTTTTCAAGATACATGACAAGAAATATCTCTCTAAGAAAAACGAAGCTGAGAATACTATCATTTGTATTCACAGATTGTAGCAAAATCTTTATCTAATAAAATATTAGATTAAAGTGATATTGTGTTGTGTTTGTCTTTGTTATCTGTACTTACATATCTCACACACTCAACACATATCTTGTTGCAAAGATTCAAGAACAAAGAAAAGTTCAAGAATCCATTCACCCCCTCCCCTCTGTATTCTTTTACTGTATTCAATACTCAACAAATTCACTTGAACAAAATTAGGGTAGATAGAGCAGGATTTAGGACTGATATAGCAGAAAAGTGTATCAAGACATGAAACATCTTTAACAACACTAAATAAGGGTTGTTTACTAAGTAATGGCTTAGTCCATAAAAAATAATCATCTTCTTTGATGATATTTTCCTATATCTTGTAGCGTAATTTGTAGTTGATTAGAAAGCATAATCAACATGGCAGTTCGACTACACAACTGTTTCAACTAAATATTTGATGTGGTTCTTACAGCATTTGCTATAAATACCTATAAACTTAGCAACTCATGATTATTGGTAGTGATATACCTATTTGACATAATTGCATTGGTTTAATTAAGGTGTAGTTATGTTGTTTTGCATTACTTAAGTACTTAGGTACTGAAAGTCATAGCTGCACAGTCAACCAAATGCAAGATGTTATTATGAAACGCAACATCTGCAATTACTTTGAGAACCAAGAGTAATAGTTCGGATTAAAATGTTGCTTTTTTAATTTGGTAAAACATTATAATCCATGCAATTATTTTTCTTTCAGAGCAAAATGGATGACGTTGTTTTATGTTAGAATGTACTTTTGTAATTTTAAGTTGCAATGTTGATGAATGGGAGCAACATAGCAGAGGTTAGTCAATTTGCAATGTTGATGGACAACATAGCTGTTTTGAAATCATTATTGAATGTGTATTCAGATGGACCAATGAGTGTAAATATGATCATGGTATATGACATAAACGTAGATGTGCTAAAAGAAGTACATAAGCAGACATATTGCCTCACAATTTAAAAGCGTATGACATTATGCTATGATACAAAATATCCCATATATAAAACGTAATTCTTCAGTTGCAAGATATGATATACTCTCCATACGGGGCAGATGTATTACTGGAAAACATAAGTAATTTAATTATGACTTGCGACAATAATAATGCACATGTCCAAAGCAAGAACATTTCTTATTGACTGATTTAAATACTAAACATCACCAAAGCAAGAAATTTAAATTTCAGAAAACATGCTGTAAATGAAATCAGGGCATCACATCACCCGAAACAAACAAAAGTTCGAAACAAATAATTTTATTGAGATGTGGAAATTGAAAATGATGCTGCATGAAGAAGTCATCACTTGAAACTGCCATCCTTTCAGACCTGTAAATTTGAATGAAACATGTATGATTTAAGTCATGTGTCTGTATAACATGTTTATGTTTTAGAACGGTGCAAAACAGATTGACAACATGATTCACCTTTTCCTTTTTAATTTGTTTGAGTGGGATAGGTTTTGGTTTATTTTCTTTCTCAATTGCATTCTCAGAGTCATCATCTAGGTCTGTTATAGAAATGACAGTGCCATCATTCAATGTCTTGAGACGATTTGATGTAGATTTCTCAGTATCTGGAGTCTTGGATTCAGAATTTTGGACAGAATATGTTGATGAGTAATGTGTACAAAGAAATTTAAAATGTTTATGAGTAAAAAAATGAAATGTAATGTTTGCAGCATTGACAAATAAGTATGATCTGATAAGAATATATAAGAATCCTTTTCGTCTATACCTGGGAAATCTTAGAACCAAGACTGAAATCACTATCATCTGGTTTATTGTTTTCAATGATTTCAAAACCCTTGTAGATATCAACAACTGTGTATGTGTAAGAATTCTTCTTGACATTGTCCTCATTGATACGAATTTTTAATGTATATTCATTGCCTACAAAAACCTTTAGGCTTTTTGGAAACTCTTCATGTTTCCCTTCCTGGTTCATCAGATAAAATAAAGATTTCAGATATTTAAAACTATTTGTAAAACAGTTAAACACGTGTACGAAAATGTTAATGACTAAATTAATTTGTATTTGCAATGATCATACCCTATCTTGCTCTGCCAGAACATCAAACACAATTTTACCAATTACATTCTCAACCTCGCGATCATATAAGATAAATGCAGCTACACCAGTAGAATCTCTAGCAATAAAACTGATAAGTGGATTTTAAATCCACTTAAAGCGTTCCACATCGGCTTAAATTGATTACTTGGCCTCAAGTATGTGGTGTGTTTAATGTGTTTTCATTGAATTTTGCAGAGCTAAGAGAGTTGGAGGTTAATTTGATTAAAATTCGGATTTTCCGGGTCGGCTGCGCAGTCTACACTGTTTTGGCCATATCTGGAGTTCTACAAGTCCGAATTCAGCGATCTTACAGCTCACGCGAAGACAAAGAAATTTTCTTCAATCTGGGACAGACCCCAGGGCGCGCTGCGGCATGGATTGGGCGCTACGGCGCGGAGATCATTCTGCCAGATGCTGATTCACTGTTTTGGTCATATCTTGAGTTCTACAAGTCCGTTTTGGACGATCTTACTGTCCACGCGAAGCTAACGAGATTCTCTATCATTCTAAAGTGGTTCAGATGTCCAAATACAACTGGAACGGCCCAGAAATACTGAAGGAAAGTCAGTTACGAATTTTCCTTTGACAAGGAAATTGCTATAATTCTTACTTCTAATAAGTATGGTAATTGCTCTGGGCTGCTAGAACATTCCAGAATCAGATCTACACATGGAATTTGCAATTCTATTCTCATTCAAGAACGGAAATTGCCATACTCCTATTCCAACTCTAAAACGGCAATTGCTTGATGGAGAGGCAAATTGAGGCTATAAATACACATCTTGGGGGACAGAAAAAAACACATAATTACATATCAATAACTTAGGTTTATTTGTATCTTTTCATACTTTGTTTTTATCATGGTTTCATCAGATCGATCCCATGATGACGAGAGGTTCAATTACGAATTAATCGTTGTCATGGGATTCTAACGAATTTATTTATGGAGCTTAGTATCTCGATGCTTTAAAGATCTATGTGTGATGTATATTTGATATCCTCGTATGGTTATTCTTAATTGATAGATGCGTCGCGAACATCTAATTTGTTAATCTCTTGTGAAGCGAGAGTGGATCTTGAGATTTAGAACTTGCCATGCTAGCATAGGATAGGTTGATGTTTAACATCATGATTTGTGGCGTAAATAGAGATATTATGCTGCCCTATGTGATCAATATGGATAACTTGTTCTTCAACCATTATGTTTTCAAATTCTATAGAGATATAGGGTCTAAGCATAATTGGTGTCTATTCATCTTCTATCTCTTTTGTGGATGTATGTTTAGTTTGGTATTCGTATACTGAGAAGTAGCGTATACTTGTTTCGTGTTGTCCAATCAGATATCATAACCATTGCATATAGTGATTAAAGGCGTCAGATCTAAGCGAAGTATTTAATGAAGTTAGGATTCCATGGTTCATATTGCGTAAGTAATTTGATTTTAATTATCGTTAGTTAGTTAATTCTTAGTTGATAATTTGCATCTTAGTTAGTTTAGTTAATTAAAACTCAAATTTGTTATTTGTCTTAGCAGTGAGTAATAACCATACATTGTTGCATAGGTACAATAACTGAATTAAAACCATAACCAGATCTCTGTGGGAACGAACTCGACTTATTCATATATTACTTGTGACCACGTACGCTTGCGTGATTTAGTGCAAACACAAACATATCCTAAAACTTTTGAACAGAACCAAGCATATATATGGATGAATATCTTACATAATAATAATATAACTAACATTTCTGTAACAAAGACATGTTTGATTACCTCTTTTCAGGGAATGGAATATTTCTTTTACAGTCCACACATTTAAATTTTCCTTCAATCATATCAATTTCCTTTTGGCAACTGCTGCAAGCATCATAGTTCCAGTCTTTTGTTTCTTTCACTTAACTAACAGTCACTTGGCACATAACTGATTTCTATATTCAGTTATAAAAGAATAGATTTCAGGCAATGCATGGTAGATATACACACATAATCAGACATAAAAGATCGCAAACAATACTAGAATGTAAGACTCATCCAGTGTTCGCAGTTCAGCAATGGTGAAGATACTTGTTCTTTCTGGTTCTGCAATAACCGCCTCATCCAGGTTGAATTCTGGTAGAATGGACCTACGCATTGAATGAATTGATGATTAAAAATCAATCTATTTTGAATGTACTACATTTTATTTCTCACAATCGTGTATATATATATACCTTCTTTTCATTTCCGATACACTACGATGATTGTAGTAGTTTATGAAGAACCTCGTAGCTCCAACATTAGACACATATGGTTCTCCTAAAAATACCAAAGTCTTAAAGTCAGAATTTTATAATCACAAACAATAGTGCATACTATTTTGTCAAACTTATAACATGCTAATAACATAAAACTTTAACAAAATTTTCTAATACAAAGTAGAGTAAAGTGAAATACCCTTGAACACATTAACTCTGCAGCTAGCGACAATAACAACTATCGGGGTTTCAGGAATTTTCAGTACTTCTACTAAGAAAGATTCTCCCAAGTTGTCCCAGAAACATGCTTTGATAGATGCACTATAAAATAAATGTTGAAGGCAGCCAAATAAATAAATAATCGCATAACAATTCAATTGTAATTAGAAGATTGTCATTAATATGCTTCAGAGAGAATACCTGTCATCAGTAAGAGTAAACCTGATGCAACGTTGATCGGCCTCCTTTTGATATATTCTATTTCTAATAATATCCTTATCTTTCAGCACACCAATGATATCTACAGAAAATAATCAAGAGATATGTGTTTGAATGAAACAGTAGAGAATACAAAATTATAACCATACTTATTCTTCCATACCAATCAGATAATTATTGTCGGATTGCCTGTTCATCTCGCGAATATCACCAATATCAAAAAAATCAAACTCCATGTTACGTATCATCCTGTCCATCCTCTCGGAATCTTGAAATACCATAACTTTGGTATAATTGGATAACCAAATCTATTTTTCATGTCTTGTGCATCGAAGCGTTTCTTTGCGATATGTTTTCACTGAGAAGTTCCTTATAGAATATACCTTGCCTTCTTCAAACGTTTTTTCAAACGTATCAATGTAGCTTGGCCATATGAAAACATGCATTCTGACATGCTGTTGATGTAGATGTAAACAAATGAAATATGAGATAATATAACAACATGTTCATTGAACAATGTAAATCAATTCTGCTTTTGTATAAGGACCTTATCATCCAGCAAAAGCATGTTACGGCCTTTAAACTCTTTATCTCCTTTTGAACTGTAGTTATCCCATATATGAATGACCCTAACCTTAATAGTCCACTCATACTTACTGTCATTCAGAGCTCCCAAGCTATCAAACTTGACATTACTCATCCTGGTTAACTGCAAAACGAAGATGTATGTACAACATAAAAAATCTAAAACAGTTTAAAACTTCATTAGTTTACGATGAAACAAATGTAATATACACTTATAAGATACCTGTTCTGTGATGATGTAAAGTCGAGAAGTTTGTGTGTAATGAGTTTTAGGTTTATAGATCATTTATATACGACCTAATATGGTTTAATGTGAGGGGAATACGCAACAAGATATGGCACTAATGTTAATCGTGTTGTATCAATACAAATCTCTTTAATTAAGGCTACATTTGTGGGGTGGTTATTGATATGAATCTTCTACATTATTATGCAAATCCGATATATAAATATATGATATTTCGTATTACATAAAATTAGATTCTTAGGAGCGAATATTACTTTAGTTTAGTACCATTGATTGTGTGTGCAAATTATGTTGATTTTTTTTAAAAAAAATATTAAACGAGATGAATATCAATCTATTAAATTTAATTGTATTCATGTTAAAAACGGATTTAAAAGAATGAATTAATGAAAGCTGTAATAAACTTACATAAAAAAGATTACAGTGGATTAATATCTGTTCCAATCTTTAACAACCTATAATTTAATGTAAATCCCTACAATTTAGTACAATGTGTTGGTTGCATAAAAAAGATTACAGTGGATTAATATCTGTTCCAATCTTTAACAACCTATAATTTAATGTAAATCCCTACAATTTAGTACAATGTGTTGGTTCAAATATTTTGAGATATTTTGGAGGGAATATAAGCACGGGGAAAAAAATAAAAAATGCATAGACACATAATTTATGGATAATTGTTGTCAAAAATTGAAAATAAATTATGAATTATTAGTAAGAAATTAAACGTCATGTACAATAGTTTTGTAAATATAAAAATAATTTGGAGGAAATATTATTTTTGACTTAGTGAACCATATTTAAATGTCTCATTACATGTATCAGTTAAACATGTTTACAATAATTTTGTACATAACTTCAAAAATGGAATTTTAAAATTTTATTAATTCAGTTAAATAAATGCAAACCTCAAAACGTGTCCTTAAATAGTAAAGTATTAAATAGGAAATTTGTAATTTTCATTTTGTCAACGAAAGTGTTGCTCTAAATAAATAATGATAAAAAAGTTATGAACTTTTTAAATATAGATTTTTATTTTGCGGAATAATGATCTTTAAGTAAGAAAATTTTACTATAAAATTATTGAGTAAGTTGATAATAGGTTTTCATATTAAAAATTCTACATTAAAAAGTATTCAATTAGTTTATAATAAGTTGAAAATTTTTCTATTTAATAAGTTTCCACATTAAAAATTCCACTATTAACACAATTATTGATAACAATCTTTAAGTAAGAAAATTTAAAATTCATTACATATTGCAAGCTGGAAACTTTGATATTACAATAAAATAAAGTTGTTTAATCAACTACGAATGGAATAAACACGTATTATTCTGAAAGTTGCTTGTGCTTCGATTTTGTACGCTTAATATTAAATCATTGATCATTTGGAGGCTCCTCATAACCATTAGTATCAAGCCTGTAATATATAGTAAGGAATCAGTATTGAAATTGATATGTATCTACATTTTTTTTACCAATATGTATGTACAATTTTAAAAATAAATAAATGGAAAATTTATTATACCTATGGCGCAGGTTGAAAACAGCTTGTACATTTGGGTTAATATAAATCTTTGATGGTGCAACATTTGTAATAGTTATTCTATCTGCAAATATTAATGTGAAATAAACTAAATTATAAAAAACCAAAAAAATTGTATTTAAAAGAAGATTATACTTGTGATTGATAAATCTTAATAAAAAAACTAACCCATACAAAGGTGAACCTTGACAGCTGCCAGAATGACCACAACTGGTCTTTCAATAACCTCTTCAAAAATTGGATTGATTTCCTCTGTAATCTCTCCCCATAGGTGAACGGATAAAGATTGGCTTAAAAGACATATAAAGTCACAATGATTAGAAGAACAATGAAGATTCACACATAAATATAATTAAACGGAATAATCTGAGATTATTATACTTTCCATCACCAAACCTGAATCTAATCATTGGACTTATTCCTCGTGGTGTGTACTTCATCTAAACTGGTTGTATGTTTTCAACAACTCCAATGACATCTGTTTGATATGCAAACAACATGATTAAACAGCTAAAATTCATTGAAATAACAATAAACATAAGCAAATAATGTGAGTTCAATCACCTATTGTATAGGTACGATCTTTATGGCAATCTTCAGCATTCTCAAAGATGTGGGTGAGCTGGAGTAAATCAAATTTTTGGGATGGTATGGAAAGATCTTCAGGAACAACCATATGAACTGTGGTTTTATTTGTAAAAATTATACACATGGATGAACGAACAGCTCTGTATTGACCAAATGCATATCTAACGTTAAACTCGGATATTTCATAAACATTTCCAACCATGATATTATGGGCACAGGCATTCCAAATATCAAGTCTCACAGATGCTTGTAAATGGTAATTCTGTCATATGTAAATATCATATAAGAAATTCAGAGGCATGCATATTACCTTAACATTTGTAGAGAGTGTAAATTGCATAATCTTACTTGGTTATCGAGAAGTATAAGATAAATTCCAAGTGCTTGTCCCTCAAAATTCCTTGTTGGCCATATTCGTGTTACTCGTACCTTGATCCTCCGTTGGTTGTTGAAGATGTTAAGCGATTCAAGGTGATCAAACATTTCTCCATCTGTAAAAGAAATAAAGATGTACGTAAGGATGAAAGCAAAAAAGATTGACGAACAGATTAGTGCTTAGAATATGAGTTGCAGCATGATGAAATCAGTGTTAGAATTAACCCATAAGACCACTTCTTCAAGAGGAAAAGGAAGAACAACACAATTTATTTTAGTTATGATCTTTTTATTTAAAGAGAGAATAATACTTATCACCTTGGAGGATTTGTTGCTGAAAATAAGGAATCAGATATATATATGACACCTTACAATACGATATTGATTGATTGCATTTTGAAGATTTGTAACCGTATATATAAATTATTATTACAACAGACGTAAATCTTTCTATTATTAGATTTGTAATTTCGTGTAACATACCAGGAATCCAAAACGGAATCGACGTGATTATTATTATGACTTAATGTAATGGTGTGCAAGATGGAATAAATCATTAATGCATTATACATTAAGAAAGTCATTGTCATATTTCTATAAATGTATTGTATTGTATGATGTTCAAATGGTTTGTGAGGGATGTTAAAAATAGCAAGAAAACGTGGGCTTAGGTACAGACTTTTATATGCATTCACCAATTTATGCATGAAAAGCGTAGTCAAAGTGATTTAATTGAAGAATTTTGTTAGAATCAAATTTCAAATTGTAGCATATTATCAAAGACTCCCAAATGGGAACAACAATGGCCTTGGAGTGGTGCTTCGGGACCATCGTGCTTCTATCATCCTGATGGTTTCAGGATGCATTAGAGGGATAATGCACAGAGATAATGAATTCTGGACAATATTTATACAACTTAGTTGTGCTGACCTTGAAGATAAAAACCTCATACTTACTGGATAAAACTAAAGCACTGAGATAGTAGAGGTATTGGAGTTGGTTATTGAAACTCAATCTTTCTGGAGTAATTCTGCAGCTTGCGTACAAAAAAATTTGAACCTATTTATGCCATGGAACTGTTTGAATTTCAGGAAAGCAAGGATAGAATTCCTTATTCTTTGCAACATATTGAACTCATGACAGAACCAAAATGGTAGTTTTTAGGATGACATTTGAAAGAGTTAGAGATTTATGGAGGCTAGGCATTTGTTTGGGGTAAGGTGATGAAAGGTATCTATTGCTTGAGGAAAATCATCACTTAGGTACATAAGTAATAAAAGAAGAAATGGAACACTTTTGACACTTGAAATACACCAATATTTGAAAAGCCCATTATCTCACAATTGAAATATAGCAATTTATTAATTTGGATGAAGACAAATACAAAACTAACATACAACTTTGTTTGAGCCTGTTACCAATATTTGGTTCGTAGATAGTTTAAGGTATTTAATCTCTATAAAGTTCATACATAAATAAGAATTTATTTTAATATTCTTTATTAACCAATTTGTTTCAGAAAAATATTTTGGGATTTCTGTAAAATTCAATATTTTATGATTATAAAGTTTTTCAATAAAAAAATTTCTGTTAATCAAAACTCCATATGACAAATAATATTTATTACATTGTATACGTGCAAAAATTGTAGAAGAACATTCAAAAAATTAGTTGGAGGATAATTAAATAAGAGACGTTAAATGTGACAACTTGATAATGTGTTCCTAAATCATGTCGTTAGTATATAATATAATTAACAAACATGATCCTAACAAATTAATTAATATCTTAATTTATATTCATGATATTCATAAAGTTTGTTTTGACCTTAATATTTCCATATAAAAAATTCTGAAATTTGAAGAGTAAATTAAGCAATTTCCAACACTTAAAACATTTGTATTTTTAACAAATAATTGTAATCTAATTATACGACAAAATGCATATTTCAAATTGCACACCAAATTTTTTTAATTTAGTTTACTTTTCGCTTACTAAAATTTTGTAAAATATTGAATGAATTACATTAAAAGTGTCAACATAAAAGTATAAATTATATAAATAATATCAAGTAAAATGTATATGTGCAAACATTATAGAAGAACACTCACAAAAGTTACGTAGATGCCTAATTAAAAAAAGTTAATAAGCTTCCAAATTTAAATGTCGTGGTAGTTATAAAAGCAAACACTATCTCTACTGTTTAAAGAAAATGTTCAAAAATCATACATATACCAAGCTTAAAGGAATTCATAATGGATTAGTATAGAACGTGGGTTACAACGTGGAAGTAAAAAAACCAACCAATAACTTTGCCAGTTAATCAAATGTCTATAAATTCAAACAGGAGTGACCATCATTTTTGCATATTTGCTTATTAGTTAGTATAAAAAACAATGAGTTCAAGATCAGCAAAAAGGAGAAGGTACTCAAACATCAAGTCATTGTTGGTGAATGACTTGAATAACATCAATCTTACTTCTGCAGATCTAAACGAAGACATTCATTTAGTAAATGAAGATTTCGATCTATTTTTCAAGAGCATGGAGGATAGGCAGACAGAACTATTTGCTCGAACCATTGGAATTGAGGAAAAATACATGTACATATCTATGTCAAAAATTTATTCTCATGCTTTTGTTTACATAGATTATAACAATGTTCGTATGGTTTTAAAATCTAGGAACATAACAGAGGTGCTGACAGGAAATCAACATGTATCGGTTGGTCAACATGTATCGGTTGGTCAATCTTCACAGCAAGAAGTTCAAGTTGACAATCCTTATGTAGGGAGAGAACGCAGATTCGTAGAAGATACCCAGGTATCTCTTGTTGGGCATGTGAAGCAGTTTCGAGGGCTTTTGGAAGAGATGTTAAAAGGATTCAAGAAATTTGAAGCACATTGGACTCAAAAACTAAATAACTGGTTAACCAAAGCAGGTGAAGTCGAAGAACACCGGGAAAAAATGAGCGCAGGACTTGTGGATTTCTCACGTAATATATAGTTCTTTAAGAGTCTTAGACTATCGATATGCATTGGTACTCATTAATAATTCTATATTGTCTGAACTTTAATGTTTAGTTATTATCTTAAGTCTCAAGAAGAGATTGGTTTAGTATTCCTAATTTGTGTACTATTGTTTGACAGACGTTATCTCTGTTTTATCCTACGTACATATAATTTACCATTGTACTATGTTGTTAAATGTTATAATGTGTAGCTTAATTTGGAAAACAGTAAAGTACAGATTTAAAACTTATTGCAAAATGCATAAAAATAGTATACATCACTTAACATTCAGTACATTAACACAACATGCAACAATAATTGACAGGAACTTAACATTGACTGAGTTAAGGCAAACAGTAATCAGTGTCTACAATCAGAGATGTTCTGGAAATGTATTAGAGTGAATGCAACATGCATCCATAAAACAGGTCATCAAAAATTCATCAAAATAACAATTAGACAACGTTAAGAGAAACAAAATGTTTAACCAACAACAGCAGACAGGAGAATCTTGAACAACAGGATCTGCACTTTGCAATAAGCACAGTTGGTATTCCACATATGTGTCATTGCCAAGCGCCTGCCATCTACTTGACTCTTATGGCAAATACTACTTTCAACAGTTTTATTGCAGAGTGAATCCCACAACTCTTCTCCAAGGGGATGACCTTCCAGTTGATACAATGGTTTTTTGTTTCTTGCATTTGGACAGAACTTGTAAATCGGCAAGAGATGATCCTTCTCAAACAGAAAACAGTACATTTCTTCTAGATACTTTATAAGTTCTAGTATCCTAGATCTCAAATGTGTTTGATTAAGCAGTTCATACATCTCTTGAACACTCTCATCTCTATGAAAAGTTCTATTAATTGCTTTAGAAAGGATGAAGCAAAAGGAGGAAGGAAAATGATTACTGATAGAAAGGATAGTACATGAAGATGATGTGGCACATCCTGATTCAAAAATAAGCACCGAATGGAGTTGTAATACAAAGCTTGATCAACATTATGTCTAACAGCAAAAGTGATAAAACCATGAAATTGATCCCGAGTAACCTCTGTATGATAGTTATGGAATTGGTACAAAGAATCCCAATCAAGCCTTTCAAGAACATCTCTAATTCTAGGAATTGTTTGCTTAGTCACCCATGCCATAAGACACTTAACAAAACCGTTGAAGTCTCCTACATCTATTATGATGAATGAAAATAGCAAGGCAAGAATATCTGAACGTAGATTCTGAATCATTTTGTTTATAGATTAAGAAGATTGATAGTTGTAAATTTTTGATAGAAAAAAAACTGAAAGAGCAAAGGACTGTAATTTCTGTCTTGGAGAATGCGAGAAGATGGAGTAAATGTATGTATTTTGTTGTGCTGCACAGCTCGCATGCAAAGTGAGTAAGGCTTGACTGTTGATCTTCTTACACCTTTTTAATCCTTCTAATTTCATGTAATCATGTAGTCTATACTATTAGATAGCGTATATAGATCTTTAACTTGCAATTCTAAACTTAATCATGACTTGGTTAATCTTCTATTTAAATCAATTAGATTTAGTATATTGTGTGCAATGAAATATACTCTATTTTTCATAGTATTAGTAATACTATAATACAAAAATATAAATAATAAGAATAATAAAATAATAATTTCTAAGATTTTATATCTCACAGAGGCATAAGTAAATATAACGATGGGCAAATAGCATTTTTGTTCATACCTGTATTATACTTTTTATGTTGTTACATTAATATAATTCTTATTTTACAATTGCAAAATAAAACAAATTTTAATATTGTTTATTTGTTTTAGATTTTTTAAGATTAAAACATACAACTTGTTTATTTTAAATTAATTTTTTTAGGTTACAATTCAAAAATTAGCTAATCATTAAGAATTTATTTCTTTTATAAATGAATACAGGTTTGTACAAAAAAAAATTGTTTATTTTTCTGTTGCAATCTTTATTCTAGAAAGCAGTGATTAGTTGAGATTAATTACCGATTAATCATTGTTCGGTACCTCTTCGAATCAGGATTAATCGGGAGTAGTCGGTATTAGTCGGGATTAGTCACAACTAATCGCCGATTAATTGCTGTTAGATGCCTCTACCGATTAAGTTCGATTTCCGCGTTTTATAACACTGGTTCTGATCATGAGTGTTTGAAATCATTGTATTAAATTTATATTATTATATTATAATAAGATTAAAAAAACCATTAAAAGTAATTTCTTACGTCGAAGTAAACAGTGGATCTGATTTTATTAATTTAGATTTAATATCTTCGATGCAATAACTAAGAGAAGCTTCATATTGGACAATAATGTTTGTTTTCGTCTTTATTAGTACATTAAATCGATAAAAAAATAAATTTAAAATTGTTAAGAAGAATTAAACAACTTACAATTAGATTTAGTATATCTGTATAAAAGAAACATTAAAAGTAATTTTATACGTTAGAATAAACAACATATATGAATTTATTAATTCCACCATTAGGAAAAATATCTTCGATACAATAACGAAGAGGACCTGTATATTGAACAATAATGTTTTTTGTCGTCTCCATCAGCACATTAATACTTCAATTTATGCAATATTAAAACGGGGAAAAGGACATTTTCACCACTGTACTATTTTCGGAATTGCAATTGCACTACTGTACTACAAACGGACTACTGTACTTTAGCGTTTTTAATAAATTCACCACTCTCGTCAGTCAAATTGTAAAACAGTAGTGGTGAATTTGTTATAATTTGACTGACGGGAGTGGTGAATTTGTTAAAAATGCTAAAGTACAGTAGTCCGTTTGTAGTACAGTAGTGCAATTGCAATTCCGGAAATAGTACAGTGGTGAAAATGTCCTTTTACCCATATTAAAACAAAATCATCAGTTTACATTCATAAAGATAAAACACATTATATCATTATAAAATTAGATTTAAGAATTTTAAGAAAAAAATAATTACAATCAATTTTACGTATTAACGGAATCCGTGCATTGCACGGATCTAAGGTAGTGATTATAAATTATGAATAATTTAATAAAGAATATGATTTAAACTATATTCCTTAACCTTATATATAACATTTTTTTTCATCATTGTTATTTATTTTAAAATAAAGAATTTAATAATTTTGTTATTTCTAATGTTTGGTTTTACAACAAGGTAAAACATACCAAAATAATTTTTGAAATGGAAATATTAAATATTCCCATTTCAATATTTAAATTGGAATCGGATATAATAGTATAATTATAGGTTAGTGAATAGAAATCAAAATTAAAATAAAAACTATAAATTAATCTAAGCCTTAGATCAGTATAATCTAATCTTCCGTTAGGAGCACCATACACAAATTCAGTGCACTCTCCAATATATAATCCCACCTAATTCCATTTGTTTTTTGATTTTCCAGTCAAACGGTGGGATTTTTTTGAAATCCGATTTTACTATTTTTTTTTCATCTCTCAACGATCAATTTACACAGCATATGTGTTATATTTTGACGCGAATTTAAATTTTTTATTTAATTTTTATTTTCTAGTGTTCTAGTAAGAGTGATTTCTAGTTAGAATGATTTTCTAATTTATTTTTATTGTCTATTTTCGTAAGAATAAAAGTATTAATATTTTAATACATCCGATTAATGTTCTAATTAAATATTGGCACATTTTCTAATTAAAATAAAACCATATAGGACAATTAAGGTTGAATGAATAGCAATTAAGGTTGAATGATATTTAAAAATAAAATAAATATATTTATACTTTTACTTATATAAAATATATTTTTAAATATTAAATTAATAGGTAAACGATTAATAGTGATCATAACCACCATGTAATTTCATTGATATACAAAACTACTGTAACTAAGAAGTGAATAGAAAAGACCAAAACAATATTTTGCATGATGAGTTCTCCATTGCAATACAGAAGCAATGGTAATCATAAGAAAACGATCAGTGGTAATCATAAGAACACAATCGTATCTTCAGGAATCGAGGTAAACGATTCATCAGGATTATATTATTTTCCCAATACTGATGATGAGCATACTATCTTTTTGTCTATACGATTTTGGGGGAGTATACAGTGTATATTAGGTCGCATTAATCAATTAGATTGGTGATTCATTGTCTATTTCTCTATGTGTTGATGTAAACATTGGTTATGTGTAATAGATTGCAGAAATCAATTAGATAATTTAACTTACTGGTACATGTTCTTATTCTGATATGTATAATATGTAGTAATGTTTAATATTGGAAACATTAAGAAGTACCAATATGTAACTTGATTAATTACAACCAGTCTGAAGTTCGTTTTAGAGATATAATGTTGGTTAAACTGGATATTCAATTAACTTGAACAAATTTAATCTATAATGAAAAACTGTAGATGTGCTATTACTGTTAAGGTTAGTTATTGTGTTCTTGATCATTGTAATGCCCAATAAGGAATCACCTTAACTGCTTTATCCTATAAAATTATTCAAGCATATATGGTAATTTATATTAGCATTGATCATAAGATAAAAACTTACATCCTGCTTTTGAACACAGGAAGGAATGTTCACAACACAGGAACAGTCTCATAGTCGAAATCTCGGTACCAAGGATTTCTGTTGATAACAATTATAGCCTCATATGTCATAGCTGTTTTCTGATTTAAGTTTTTTTGTAAAACAGGAGATAAAAAACTGTTCTCAAGCTTCCTTTCTGCCAACAATGAGGAAAAAACTTTTGGATCATTTGTAAGTGACTTTACCAATGTTAACACATATATTCACGAATTCAATTTGCATATTGAATTCAGAATCAATATTTTCCACATATCAATATTTTTAATATTTTTGCAGAGGATACATAAATCGTTCCATGATACCTTTGGAAATCATCTTCCTTCAGACTTAATTTTACATTGCAATTCTTTGGTATGGGAAGGAAAATATGATGCAAGAACCAAAAAAATATATGATATGAAAAGATTCATGAAATTCTATGGAGTTAAAATTTACAATCTACTCCAATTTGACTATTATGGAGAATCTGTGTTTGTTATTAAAATATTTAAGGACACAGCAATTGAGTGCACTTATCCAACAGAAAAGGTGGAAGTATACTTTCAGAATGCAGAGTACCAGAGATGGAAAAAAGATCAATACATCCTTGATTCTTCTTATTTGGAATATGAGAAAGTATGTGCAATATGGCTGTTTAATGCATATCATAATTATGCCGAATATGTTCAGATTCAAATTAAGAGTTCATTCCTTGATCTTGAAATGAATAATATGGTAAGCAAATTTTTCCACTCAAACAATAAGTACACTATATGAATAGGAATGTACACTATTCTTACAATCTGTATACCTTTGATATTCTATAAAATAGAGTATGGATTCTGGTATGGAGAAACTTTATAATAATTGGGAAGATGGGAATAAGTCATCTTGAGATTCATTGATAGAGGCTGGGAGATTCGCATAGAGCGGAAACATGGAAAATGCACTTTTGGAAATGGATGGAGGACTTTTGCAGAGGAAACAGGGTTGCAGACTGGTGATACTTTGGTATTTTTTAAAACATCTGCTCTGGAAGAAAACACAATCAATGTGTGTATATTTAAATCTGAGGACAATAATTTTGATCATGATAAAGGTATTACACTGAGCTAGCATATTTTTAATCAATTATATCAAGTTATTAAACTTTTGTCATAAATTTTTCTATGAACATCTTAACAGAAAATGAAGATTGGAATAGGTCCTTTTTTAAAGTAATTTCTGAGCCTTGCTTGCATGAAGGAATGCCGGTATGTAACATTGTAACTTCCTATATTTACAATTTCACATATGTAGTGTGAAGTTCTATAAAATAAATCTACCTACAGAAAATATAAGAAATTAATAATTGTAAGTGTTCCTCAGGTTGTTCCCAGATGTGTTAAGAAGAATTACGGGAAGTTATTGAGTTGTATAAACCAAGTTGTAATTGATGGTTCGAAGATATTATTCTTCTACAGTATTATTGGAGGTTATATGGCTAATGTAGGGAAGATTTTTGAGCTATTTCACATAAGATCAAGAGAAACTATCATATTTACAATGTCCAATAATAGCTTGTATGGA
This sequence comes from Saposhnikovia divaricata, assembly GCA_036435485.1. Lineage (NCBI taxonomy): Eukaryota > Viridiplantae > Streptophyta > Magnoliopsida > Apiales > Apiaceae > Saposhnikovia > Saposhnikovia divaricata. The sequence goes on from CM071596.1 coordinate 92,438,508, forward strand.
CGTGTTTACCAAGAAAATGGTAAAGAGATAGATTACTCTAAATGTCGTTATCAGTATTCGAATAATGCAAGTAGTTCTTGGATATGGGCTATTGATTGGAGTCTCGGAAAAGGTAAATGTATTGCCTAAAATGAATAATTTTACAATATGTTTATTTATACATGATTTTTGTTACATTTTAATTTCAGAAGCAGATAAGGAGAAATTACCTGTTCTTGGACATGAAGGAGTATGTTTATTAACTTGTCTATTACTATAAATTATACATACTAAACCAAGTAACAATATATATTCTCTTATGCATTGTTACCAATTTGATAGCTTTGCCTTTCTCAATAAATACAGATGCATGTGGATGCTGTAGGTTATCCACAATTTATCATTGTGGTCAAGCCAAATTATTATGATACCTTAATAATCGTAAGTCCAATCAAAAATTTGTTCAATTATCTAAAGTTTTAATATTACACATCTTATGGAATCTATTCAATAACATACATATTTCTTTCTATGGTTCACAGGAAATTCCTGAGAAGTTTGACTTTGACTATGGATATGGATATGAGATACCGTGTAATGTAAAATTAAAGTTTCCAACGGGGAGTGAAAAACTTGTTAGATACAATGAGAAAGAAAGATGTTTTATAGAAACGATTTCGTTTATGAAGGAAGTCATAAGATTGTCAGCTACCCTCATTGTAATGAATTACACGGGTAAAGGTGTATTCTCAGTAATTTACTGAATGATGATGGATCAGAAGTGGAATACATTCCATATCGAGCAACTGCAAGAGCACCACTAAAAATTAAGGGTAATGATGTATAGTATTTCAAATGGTTATATCTAATGCCATTAGTACTATGCTCTAATCCTTTACAATACTAAATCTGATGTAAGTGTGATTTCTCCTTTAATAATTCTTATACAGATAAGAATAGTGGAAATGGATGGAAATTTTTAACAGTTGGTATTGGCTATTCTTTTGGCAAAGGAGAAGTCGTGGGTATTCCTATTTCCTTTATTAACACATTCCCTTTCCCACATTTGAGCATTGAAATGAGTACATTTTGATGTTGGACCTCCAAGGCTACGGTACTCGGAACAAATAGGTAAATGTCTCTTTCCAATGTTCAGACTAACATATGGATCTTTATTTTTATCGTTGACAATGTTAGACGTGCTTGTATTAGATATGGAAGACTGCTGATCATTTTGTCGATCATTCTGGAATTCCTCATCTTCATAATCATTATCAGAATGACTATCATTATCAGAATCTCCAGTAAATATACCGTCAGAATGGCCTGCACTACTGAAATCATCACCTTCAGACTCAGAATTTGGAATATCAAACAGGTCTTTTTCTGGAATAAGAATATTGCAATTATTGATTTGATAAAAAAAATTGTAGAACTAAAAAAACATTGAAATGACATACCAAAATAAGATGAAACTGATGGCTTAGGTATAAACTCGGAAAATTGTTTGAATGTTGAAGCATCTCTCATATTTTTATTTATTTCATTCATAAAGTCTGACTCCGAATCAGATCCAAAATCAGAGTCAGACCGGTACAAATAATGGAAATCATCATCAAAATCGCTATCAACAGTTGGGTTTGTAAGAGGAATTCCATCTAAATTTGAGACAACTTGATCAGATGTAATAATTAAACATAAAATAATATATTTCATAGAATTCAACATATGAGTATGATAGACGCATATACCATAATTCTCAAAATCATATTCTCTCGAATAATATGATTCAGGATGATAGTCGGTAGACAACTCTATTATATCTCTTGACATATTATGAGTTCCACCTGAATGTATTTTTGTAGTTCCTGAAATTATGCATATAAACATAATGTGTCAATGGTATTTATAGAATAAAACATATCATAATGTTTGAAATGCAGCTATAAGAATTAATTAGTAATAAATACCATGTATATTCATATTCATATACAAATCATTGGTGTTCCTATTGGATACAATTTCCTTCCCGGGCCTTTTTGTAAAATGTGGAACTTTTGACGTTGATATATGCTTAAGTTCACCAAATATATGTGAAGTTGTTCTATGTCCATGCATTCTTGATGTCTCTGTTTCATGATCTACAAAAAGCAGCCAAATATTTGAGAAATTAGGAGTAAGATACAGTATTTAATTGAAATAACATTAAAACAAATTGCAATTATTCAAATATACGCTTGGTATGTGTTATGTCAGTTATAACACTTAAATTCATTTGGCTTGAGGTCAAATGAATTCCTCCAGTGGGATGCATCTGCGTTGTATTTTCCTGGATAGATGATATCTGCCTTAAAGATTCATTAAAAGTATTTTTATATCGGGGTACATCTGTAATAAATGGTATCAATATTAGCAAATACATTTTTTCTATGGATACCACCATTCAGTATATGTAGGATAAAAAATCTATCTTACACTCTTTGTTTGTTATATCACAGAAAGGATGTGAAGATGTACGGCTTGGTAAAGTATTGCTTCTTCTTGTAGATTGAAATTTCCCTACCTGTTCTTCAATCGCTGCAAATCATGGCAATAGTAATTGAAACATCGTAAACATAATACAATATGGTGTGCACGATATGAACACAATAGGACACAATTGATTACAAACCCGGAATAAGTTTTGGATTATTGCTTGGTAAAACATTTGAATAGTTGGACTTCAATGATAAATCCAGTTTTCTTGGCCTTCCACGCTTTTTGTTACTTGGGATAGCTGTATTAATCATAATAGCACAGAATTCGTCATTAATCTTAATCATTCCAAGTTTGTAAAAGTTTCACCTTATGCTTTGCACCAAGATTTATACAAACATTGTTCTTGACTTCGAAAAGTGGAATCCAACGTTAAAGTCTCAGAACCAATGCTAAGCTTCTTATTTGAAGAAATTCCTGAACATGAAGCTAATTCAAATCCAATTGCACATAACATCTATGTATACTAATTGTAGCCAAGATATCAAATGAAAGAAAATAAAACCTGCAACAGATTTTGGATATTATTTGCATTGACATTAACATTGTTGGAATTCAATGATATATCCACCTTTCTTGGTCTTCCTCGCTTTTTAGTAGTTGGTACATCTGTAATAATCATATTAGGATGCAAAATAGAGAATTCTGCGATTATTTCTTACTCGTCAGGTCATAAATACATTAATGTACATGAGATTAGAATATAAACAATTCTAAAAAAAAAACCAAGCACACGAACATAAAGAAATTATGGCAGAACTTAACTTTGAAATTCAGTTGTAGACATCGGCTGAACATTCTCTTTGTTTTCGGTGATTTGCGAGTATTTGGTACCAATTAACGAAGGAGAGCATTGTGCATCTACCTGCATATCATTTGTTCGTTGAGGAGAGAATGCGTTGTCTGCACAAAAAAAAAACTTTTCAAACACAGATTTTAACCATTACATAGGGTATTCACACACACATGTGCAACAAACAACTTGACAACATACCAGTGATTGTATTTTTACAAAAGAAACTCATTGATTTCTTTCGATTGCTATTGTTCGAATCATCAGAAAAAGATCCTGGAAAGGTTTTATGTTGTACGTTAATGCTGAGTAACGTACCACACGCTATTGATTCAACATTTTTAGGTCTTCCTCTTTTTCTTGGAATGAAATCAAGATTCGACGAAACACTGTACTCATCGCTGGGATTAACATGATAAGAAGGAGATTTTGTTTTCTTCAATTGTTCATCCATAGTAATGTTTGTAGGATCGATCATTGTATTTCAGTATTGATGTATTGTTCAGGGTTTGATTTTGAAATATCATTGATAGAGTTTGAATCAATGATATTTGATTGAGTATATTGATTGTACGTGATTTGTTTTTGAATTAATGAGAGAGAACAGGGTTAGCATATATCAAGGAAATCAGTTAAGAATGATTTCTGACGTGGCTTTTATTTTTTTCAAGTGATTTTACATTTATGCCCTCAAAAAAGGTTAATGAATAAAGGGAGAGTAAGGACATAAAAGGGAGAACGTGGCAAAAAGTATTCAGGATTTATATTATACATAGATATCCTATTAAATGATAGTAAAAGTGATAATAAGCAAGTACTACCATAGGTCAAGGGTTCTCACTAACAACATAATTAATTTAATATTTATAACTTTAAATATAATAATAAAACATATCATAAAATTCACTTTTCAAAATTCATTAATCATCTGTTAAATTTAATATTTACAACTCAGTAATCATCTATTAAATTTGATATTATTACACGCAAAAAATTTAATTTACAAGATAGCATTGAAAAATTGCGAGTACATAAGCATAAAGCACGCATCTCTTCTATAGAAAACTACTATGCCCTGGCTCCAAATCAAACCTTACTTTAACTACTAAATAGTTCCGGTTCCAAAAAACAATTCATGTTTGTCTTCTTTACTTCATATGTGCATATAATTTACGTAAATTTTGGGGAAAAAATTAGGTAATAATAAGATGTAACAAAAAAGTCAAAAAACAACTTATTATTAACTACATATATAAATTTTTTACAAAATAATTTATAACATAAAAATACATGTTGCCAATAACTATATCCTTATCTATACTATTTATATTATCTATATCTATACTATCTATACTATATGTCTATACTATTATATTAAAACCGAAACATTGAAAGTTTTGAGAGTTTTGGTTTTCGGTTTGGTTATCCTATTTATTAGAATAAATATTAAGATAATATAATTAATGGTAATTAGTTGATTGCCTTTTTCATGTTTACTTTTAGTTTAAAATATTACCCTTTATAAACAACTAAAAACATAAGTCATACCATACCATAAGTCATTAATCCTATGTAGAAGACATACATTGATCTATTCAATGTAGAAAACCTAATTATATATGATTTAAATCATTGACATACACCTTTTCGTATTTCAATATAAATATACTTTTTATTTTATAACATATTAAAATATTAAATATTTTTTTATGTTAGATCCAACAGTTTTCATCCATTTATTTTAAGATCTGACGGTTCTTATTTATTTTGTCGTACGGATAACCAAACTACCGATTATCAAATTTTAGATAAAATCTCTCCTGCACTTATTATTAAAATTGTATTTGGTTGTTAATATAACAATATTCAAATAATAACAAGGGTATTTTGATAATCAAAACGAACTCTAAATAGAATTCATAAATTGAATAGAATTTTCAACATAAAAAATCGTCAATTTCTTCTCTCTTTTTTTTCTGCGTAGGTTTAATTGGAAAATAAATGTTAAACCATTACTAAATTAAAGATTATTTTGTTAATTTCACGTGGGCTGTAAAATCGTTCAAATCAAATTTTTAAAATTCAAGATAGAGCATAAATATTAAATCGAATGTGTAAAATCTTATATATATATATATATATCAATTTTTAACAACTATTTGATATGTAAATTAATAACATATAAAATTAATATAATTATAGATATTAGAAAAGGAGCCGTGCGTTGCACGGGTTATAAGCTAGTATATTATAATAAGCGAAAGGAGGTATAATTTGTAGTTTGGTTAACCCCTTTTTTGGTTATCCCACATCCACAACTGTTAGGTCATCAACTCAAATAGATCATGACCGTTGGATATAACAATACTAAAAGTTGTTATATACAGAGGTCCAAGGTTCGATTCCCGCTAACAACATATTAATTTATATTTAATATTAAAAGTTATTATATACAAAAATGTAAGATTCGAATTGTTTCAGTAACATATTAAAATTAATATTTATAATATTATATTACACTATAAACAAATTAAAAAAATTGAAAGTAATTCATACTTTACACGGGCTATAAGCTAGTATTATATTATAAGTTTAAGAAAAAAACTTATAACTCGGACCATGGGAGCCAGGACAAGCTTGTTCCTGTAATCCATCTCCTTCTTCCTCACAATTGCACACTGGGCAACTCGCTAATCAGTTATCTATTGGGCCATTTAAAGCCCATTATTAAATGGATTCAAAGCCCATTACGTATCTTAAGTAGTTTTTGTTAGAAATTGCTGCATATCTGAACGTTTTCGTTACAATTCGATTAGAAGTCGAAATTCACCAACTTATATTCAAAAACAGATTTATCAATTTGTGAACAGAATTGGAATATTCAGCGGCCTAAAACCTTTTCCTACTTTTAATTAAACTCACGTAAATAATTTATATAAACCATCGTATATTTATGTTTAGACGATTAAGCATTCATCATAAGTTTATTCATTGCTATTTTGTAGTAAAAGGATGAATACTTTCTCTTCCAGAAATTCTCAGGTTGTTATTCGTGAAGTGTGGGCACATAATCTTGATCGCGAAATTGCTATTTTATATAATAGTTTTAAAAAATTCTTATGTTTCGATCGATACTGAATATCCTGGTGTTATTTATCATCCTGTTGTCAAAAATAATGTTCATGTCACTCATCTTTCTCCATCACAAAGTTATTCATTGATGAAAGCTAATGTGGATGCTACAAAAGTAATTCAACTTGGATTGACATTATCGGATGCGAAAGGAAATCTTCCTCACTTGGGCACGGATTCATGTTATGTTTGCCAATTCAATTTTAAAGACTTCGATGTAGATAAAGATCTTTCAAACCCTACCTCCATTGAGTTGCTTAAGCAACAAGGAATTAATTTCTCGAAGAATAAGCAAGAAGGCATAAGTGCACCAAGATTTTTGAGATTGTTCTTTTTGTGTTTTGGACCAGGACGTAAGTTTTATAATTCAACGGAGAATCTGAAAATTACTTGGGCGACTTTTCATGGAACCTATGACCTTGCTTATTTGTTGTCTTTGATTATACAAGGCAAATTGCCAAACGACTTGGATACTTTCATCTGCCTTTTGCACTACTATTTTGGAGTTTCCATCTATGACTTGAAAGTGATGTTGAAGTTTCAAGGTTTGCATGGTGGATTAAAGAGGATGGCTGAGATACTTGAAGTTGTTCGCGTTGCTGGAAAGCATCTTTAAGCTGGTTCAGATAGCTTATTGACAATGCAGATGTTCATGAAGACCAAGGAAAAATACTTTAATGGTAAAAATTCCAACAAATTGAACTACTTTGCATAAATGTTGTTAGGGTTGAACCTCAAAATCATGAGCAAAATTTTTGTTCCATTCATGCCAATCATCGTTGGCCATCAATATCTTCCCTTTTATTAGTTGCAATGTCAAGTAAAGCATGTATAATTTTCTCTTTTTCCCTTTTATTAGTTTCAAAGTCAAGTAAAGCATGTGTAATTTTCTCTTTTTGGTAAGTTGCAGATTCAAGACATAACATTTATTTGAAATTCTAAGTAGAAGTTTGTTATTTTGACAAAATTTTAATATTTGTTTAATTATTGTAGTTAATATTGGTCGTAGAAGTTCATTTTTCATGTTGGCAAAACCTTATATTACTTATGTTAAAAAAGTTAAGTTACGATTTTAGGAATGTATGATACTGATTGCCAAATAGTTAGTTTCGTATATGTTAGGAATAATTCATAAGTTGTAATGTTGAGAATAGAATTTTGATAATACTTCTTGTATATCCTGATCTTATAAAGGATTTAGCACTTTGTATAGGATATATGTGTTAGACAGTAATCTGTGGAGGTTAGTCAAGAATAGTGCGTCAGAGACTACATTTCAGGAACTAAGAGCAGATTCTGATACAGCAAGTCAGATCCTGATCAAATACTGATGGGATGATCAGATCCTGATGTAATGGGAAATCCTGATATCAGTCGTGTTACTGATGATGTCATTATGGATGCTACAGAGACTGGCAAGTGCTATAAAACAGGATCGTTGTTTTGAAAAACAAGCAAGAAGATATCGTGAAGGAAACGAATTCTCTATTGATGGAAACTATCAACTGGACGGCAAAACATTGTCATAGATAGATTATAATTCTGTTATTAGTTGATAGGTAGCATTATAAATACTCTCTCAATATCATTGTAAAAAGAGCGAATTGTGAATTTTAGAGTGCATATCGTGTGAAGCTCTGTATAAGGTTTGTATTCGATAGTTCGAAACAAACAGAGAGAGAGATTTGTATTGTCAGCAGCTGCTAAAGGTATTGTACACCTTTGGTAGAGTTTGTATTTGATTTATTTTAATACAAACAAAGTTTGATTCATTCGTTTGTTCTTGTTCATCTAATCAAGCAAAAATCAGACACGATTATATAACTTGTATTCAACCCCCCTTCTACAAGTTATTCGAGTTAACAATTGGTATCAGAGCAGGTTGATTTTGAATAATCATAAAGATCTGCAATCATGTCTGGTTATAAGGATGGTAATACTAAGATCCCTATGCTCAAGAGAAATGAATATACTCTATGGGAAGTGAAGATGTTGCATCACCTGGAAGCAACAGATCCTGATTATCTTGACAGAATCAGAGATGGGCCTTTTGTTCCAACAAGGCTTGTTCCTCAAGCAACTGTCGAAGGAAAAGTTGTTCCAGAACATACAGTAGAGAAGCCTAAATCTGAATGGACAGATAAGGAAAAGGAGAACGTTCTTAAGGATGCTAAAATGAGAAACATACTATTCAACAGTCTTGATTCTGTTCTCACTAACTATGTTCTCTCTTGTTAGACTGCTAAGGAGATATGGGACAATCTAAAGTTTCACTGTGAAGGAACAAAACCTGTCAGGAAGAATATGAGGACACTTCTCATACAACAGTATGAGTACTTTGAATCCAAGTCTGGTGAGTCACTTACTGACACCTTTGATAGATTTACTAAACTCATAAATGAGATGGCCATGCATGGTAAATATTATGACTTGGAGGATATGAATACGAAGTTCATGAAAGCTCTTCCTGATTTCTACAATGAGAAGATATCTGCAATTGAGGAAGCTAATGATCTGGATGAAATATCATTAAAAGCAGTTTATGGAAAATTGAGAGCTTATGAACTTGACAGGCAGCAGAAAAAGAGCAGGAGTGAAGGAAAGATGAAAACTGTTGCACTCACTGCTCAATCTGAATCAAAGAAGCTTCCAGAAGAAAAGTCTGAATCTACTGAAAGAGACTTGAGGAAGAAGAAGAGCAAAGAAAGTTCTGAGTCAGAGACTACAGATATAGACTCTGAAGATAATGATTCTGAATCAGAGATGCACGAACTCTTTGCTATGTTTGCTAAAGCTTTCAAGAAAGGAAGATTCAACAGGAGAAGATTTAGCAAAGGCTCTTTTCAGAAGAAAGAGGAGAAGAAGAGTGACAAAGGCAAAAGTACAATTATCAAGCTTGATAAGGCCAAAATCAAGTGCTTTAACTGCAGTGAGCTTGGACACTTTGCTAGTGAGTGCAAGAAGCCTAGGAATTTAGGGAAGGGTAATGCACTCATGGTCACACAGAAGGATTGGGCAGACTCCAGTGATTCTGAAGATGAATTGGATTATGACAACATTGCATTGATGGCAAGTGCTTCAGACAAGCCTGGATCTCCAAAGAAAACTTCTTCATCTTCTGTTAAGGTATCACTTCACTCTCTTGATTCATTTGATAGCTTAGATTCTGATGATATTAGATCTATTCATGTTGACTTTAAAAATCTTATGACTAATTTCAAAATTCTTGCTAGTGAAAAAGATGAACTTAAGGCTAAGAATGATGAATTAGTTAGTAGAAATAATTTTCTTGAATATGAGTTAATTCAAATGGAAGAATATAGGTTAAGTTCTGATAAAGCTAAGCATGATTATGGTGTAATTCTTGAGGCTTATGACTATGTCTGAAAAGAACTAGAGGAAGAGAGAGAGAGATGTGATTAAAACCATTAACAATTTTGGTAAAAAGACTCAAGAAATCATTGAAAATCAAATTCTTGGTAAAGTTAATGGTTTAGGTTTTGATAAGGCTAGGCAAGAAGATACTGTAGCTATTGTCTTGGATGATAGGAAAGAAGAAGCTACCATATCCAAATCTGAAGGTAAGAAGATAGTTTCTGAACCTAAACATGTTAAATTTGTTGATTCTAAAGGTACCCCAGTTGTGCACAAAAGAATTAACAATAGCAGTTCAGATGAAAGAGTGTTAGAAAAACCTAAGAATGTCAACATAGGTTTTCTGTCTAAGTCTCACTTGAAACAAAGACTAGAAAGTATTTCGGAGTCTAGCAAGATCAGAAGAAATAGGAATGGAAAAGAAGGTATTAACAAAGAGAATAATTACAAGAATGTACCTGATGCACCTAGGAAAAAATGCTATAAATGTGGAAATCATAATCATTTGGCCCTAAACTGCAATCAAAAACCTTCTTGGAAAACTGAGTCCAGATTCCCCAAGACTCAGAGAATTCAATACCAGCCACAAGAACCCTGTTATCATTGTGGTAGTTTACTTCATTCCATTTATATGTGTAAGGAATATCATGAACTGTATTATGACTATTATTCTCTGAAATCTGAAACTCCTAGTCACAAACAGTTTATGAAATCAAAGTCTAAGGTTGACTCTGCAACAGGTAAATTAAAAGCAAAATCTTCAAAGCCTGTTGGTTCAAAAGTTAGTAAGAAAGGATCCAATCAAAGTTGGGTCATAAAAATTTCTAACTAGCTACTTTTTGTTTGCAGGGCACTGGAAAGAAGCATTCAATTATCTTGGACAGTGGATGCTCTGGACATATGACTGGAAAGAAGTCCCTGCTTACAAAGTTTGAGAGGAAAGATGGCCCAGTAATATCCTTTGGAGATGGCAACAAAGGAGAAACTCTGGGATATGGCTCAATTATTTTGGGGAATGTCATCATAGAAAACGTAGAACTGGTTGAAGGCTTGAAACACACACTTTTAAGCATAAGTCAACTGGGTGATAAGGGTTACCAATCAATCTTTGACAGTAAAGGATGCAAAATCTTGAATATGAAGAATGGAGACATTGTTTTGACTGGTCAGAGACATGGTAACATATATGAAGCCAGCTTGAGTGACACATCTAAAGGAACTGTCAGATGTCTTTATAGCAAGGCATCAAATGATGAAAGCTGGAACTGGCACAAGAAGCTCTCACATCTCAACTTCAAGAAGCTTAATCAACTTGTTAAGAACCATCTGGTGAGAGGCCTACCTCAGGCAAATTATGTGCAAGATGGACTTTGTGATGCTTGTCAGCTTGGAAAACAAAGAAGAACCACTTTCAAGAGCAAGACAGAAAATTCAATTACTGAACCATTTCACATGCTGCATCTTGATTTATTTGGTCCAGTAAACATTATGTCTATCAACAAGAAAAGATATGCTCTAGTTATAGTGGATGATTACACAAGGTTCACATGGGTATTCTTTCTACACAACAAGGATGAAGCTCCTCAACAAATCATTGAACTTGTCAAGAATATTCAAAATAGCTCTGAGTACAAGGTCAAAGTGCTCAGAAGTGACAATGGCACAAAATTTAAGAATTCTACAATGGAGGAGTATTGTGCAGACAAAGGAATTACTCAACAGTTTTCTGCACCTGGAACACCTCAGCAGAATGGTGTAGTAGAAAGAAAGAACAGAACTCTCATAGAGGCAGCAAGAACCATGCTTGCAGATGCAAAGCTTCCAACCTATTTCTGGGCAGAAGCTAAAAACACTGCATGCTTCACTCAAAACTGTACCTTGGTAAATGCTCATGGTAAGACTCTCTATGAGATGATCAAAGGAAAGAAACCAAGTGTGAAATACTTTCACATCTTTGGATGCAAATGCTATGTCCTGAAAGTTCATCCAGAACAACTTGGAAAATTTGAAGCCAAATCGGATGAAGCAATCTTTCTAGGATATTCAGCATCAAAGGCCTTCAAAGTATACAATCTCAGAACTCACATTGTTATGGAATCAATTCATGTTGCATTTGATGATAAGAAGTTTGAAATTTTGCAAACTGATGAAAGCCATGACAATCTGGAATTTGAAAATCTTAAGTATTCTGAGATTCTCTCCAGTGATGATGAAGGTTCTCCAGAGGAAATCTCTCTTGCTTCTCAAAGGAATGCTACTGTTGAGCGGGAGCAATTCAATCAAGGAGAACACAGTACTGGTCAGGATCAGACTAGTCTTTCATAGTCTACTTCATCAGGAACTGATCCTTCAGAGTCTAATGAAGGAAGATCAGAAACTAGCAGCAGTATTGAATCCACTGATTCTACTGATCAAGGGGGAGCTTTTGAAGGAAATGAACACTCTTCTACAAGAAATACCACTAACTTAGGGGGAGAGTCTAGCAGGAGCAATCTACCACCTGTTAGAAAATGGACAAGGGATCATACTGAGGATTTGATAATTGGTGATCCAAATAGTGGTGTTCAAACTAGAAGATCAATTCAAAATGAATGCTTGTACAGTTATTTTCTCTCAAAGAATGAACCTAAGAAGGTTGAAGAAGCCTTACAGGATCCTGATTGGGTAATAGCAATGCAGGAAGAATTGAATGAGTTTGAGAGGAACAAAGTTTGGAAACTGGTACCAAGACCTAAAGATAGATCTATTGTTGGTGCTAAATGGGTTTTCAGAAACAAGCTAGATGAATCTGGTATGATTGTAAGAAACAAAGCAAGATTGGTGGCCAAGGGTTATTCTCAGGAAGAAGGAATTGACTATGATGAAACCTTTACACCTGTAGCAAGATTGGAAGCAATCAGAATGTTTCTTGCATTTGCAGCTCATTCAAAATTCAAGGTATACCAGATGGATGTAAAGAGTGCTTTTCTTAATGGTAAGCTTGATGAGGAAGTGTATGTGGAACAACCACCTGGTTTTGTTGATCCAAAGTTTCCAAATCATGTCTACAAACTTGACAAGGCACTCTATGGACTAAAGCAGGCACCAAGAGCATGGTATGAGACTTTGTCTAAATTTCTTCTTGAAAATGGCTTCACAAGAGGTACAATTGACAAAACTCTATTCTTTAGAAAGATAAAAGGTGATTTGCTTTTAGTTCAAGTTTATGTTGATGATATTATATTTGGTTCTACTAATGAAAAGCTATGTGCTAAGTTTAGCAAGCTTATGCAGTCTAAGTATCAGATGAGCATGATGGGTAAACTAAATTACTTTTTAGGCTTGCAGGTCAAACAGACTGAGACTGGTATTTTCATTAATCAGTCAAAGTATATCAAAGATCTTTTAAAAAGGTTTGACTTTCAAAATTGTGCAATTGCAATGACACCCATGGCAACAGCCACTAAGCTAGATTCTGATTCTAAGGGAAAGAGTGTTGATAACACTAGCTATAGAGGCATGATAGGTTCATTGTTATATCTAACTGCAAGTAGACCAGATATAATGTTCTCTACCTGTTTATGTGCTAGATTCCAAAGTGATCCTAAGGAATCTCATTTAATTGATGTGAAGAGAATTTTTAGATATCTCAAGGGAACTCCAAATCTTGGTTTGTGGTATCCTAGAGAATCTAATTTCTCCCTAATTGGCTATTCAGACTCTGATTATGCAGGGTGTAAAATAGACAGGAAAAGCACTACAGGTACATGTCAATTCTTGGGAAACAGATTAATTTCTTGGGCAAGCAAGAAGCAGCAATCAGTTTCAACCTCAACTGCAGAAGCTGAATACATTGCAGTAGGCAGTTGTTGTGCTCAACTCCTTTGGATAAGAAATCAGTTGATGGATTATGGTATGACACTTAGTAATATTCCTATGTTTTGTGATAATACTAGTGCTATCAAAATTGCAGAAAATCCAGTTCAACACTCAAGGACTAAGCACATTGATGTCAGGTATCATTTTATTAGAGAACATATTGAAAATGGTACTGTGGAACTTCATTTTGTTCCTACTGACAAACAGCTTGCAGATATTCTAACTAAACCACTTGATGAGGCTACATTCATTAGATTGGTTAGTGAGTAAGGAATGTTAAATTTTTAGACCTTTAACATCTGCATAAGTAGCAAGGTATGTTGTTTCAGCTTATAGACTTGATATTTTGTCAGGATCTATACTTGATTGTTAAATGCTTAAGCTGTAACATTTTATCTTGATAAATTTCAGTATGATAGACTTATTAATAAAACATCAGGATCAGGATTGCTATAAGTATGCTGACGTCATCAGTATTGACATCAGGATTGCATCGTCAGTATCAGGATTGTGAAATTTGTGTGTCTTACTGTTTCAAATTCTGAAGTTCATGTTATTTAGTGGTTCAATTCTGAGTTTTGTTAAGTCTATGTTAGCAAGTTTTATTACATGCATACTGATAATTTATATCATTATTCATGTCAGTCAATAAACAACGATAGACAAGTAGATATTAAGAAAACTTGCATTTTCTTTAATCAAAAACATTACATACATGAAAATGAAATACAATTCTTCTTTTTATCTAACTACTACTGATAATTCTATTCTTGTCTAAAGTTGTTACTGCTTCAATCTTCAACGATCGACTTCAGGACAAGGAGCATCTCAAGATTGGATTTCTTGTCTGGGCGACTTGAATGAAAGCAGCTGACTCATCTTCATGCTTATTGAAGAAGATGAATGGCATCTCCATCAAGATCAACCTCAGACTCTTCACCAAATTCTTCATCCTCAAGGTGTGAAGAGATTAGAGGAGGATTGTATCCAACTGGTAGATGTTTTAGAGGAGATTCGTGGAAATTATCTTGGTTAAGACCAACCATATCTGACTCAATGAGAAAAGTCATCTTTTCTAAGAGATAGTTTACTTGCTCCTGATCACCAAGAGTAAAGAACTTCTCAGTGGTAATGAACCAAAAGCTAGGGTTTATATGAAGATTTGGGTTGAAAGTCATGATGGAAAGAGAAAAGAATGAAAAGGTTTTGGAGAATGCAATAAGACGTTGGTTTCTTTTATAGAAAGACATGAGAAGCTGAACAATCGTTTGGGAAATATCAATGCAGACTGTCATAATTATGTGTGACTATATTTCTTGTATTTTCAAGAAATATTGAATGAATTTAACCAATTGATTTTGTTCAAATTTTATTTATTTCTTTTACAGGTAAAAGAAATTGCCATGTGGAAACTTCATTTAGTCTCTGGAATCAGGATGATATTGATCAGGAATACAAGTGTGTTCACATCAGGATTAGTAATTCTTTTTATTCAGAAATCACATTGAATCATGTGATTATCCTGATGAGAAGATCACATCAGGAAAAGGAAGCTGATCAGTATTGATTTTTATCTTGATTTTACCTTGACTTATTTACTTGAAATTATTTTTGGATTTTATTTTCCAAAAGTCGTAGGTAACTGCATTTTTCAGGGACTGATACCTGTCAACCTACGTGTCAACGTGGGATAATGGGTCTGAAGGATTTTTGAAATATAATTATTTTGACACTCTAATCGTGTAATTGCTTTCTCTAATTTCATTCTCTAAAGCAAAAACACTCTCGAGTTCTCAAAATCACTAATCAATTTCAAAGATTTCTTAATTTCTTTTCAGATCAAAATGGCAACTCAAAGAAGACTACCCAAATCAGTAGCTTTCAAGTTTGGTGACTTTGATTTTATGATGAACAATCATGTTGCAGCTATCACCAACAAGGAAGGGGTGTCAACTTATTTTCACCCGATAATGGACTTTATGGCGAAAGGACCATTAAGCTATGCCTTGACAGCATCTCCACAAATTAATCAAGTAGCTGTTTCACAAGCTTGGGAGAATGCTGAGGTAATTGACTCTACTCAGAGTCAATCAGGTAAGATTGTTCTACACTTAGGACAAGACTCATTTGATCTTATTGAATCTGTTGTTAATTCAGTACTTCGCTTACCTGTTAGTACAAATTTTGAGAATGTACCATCTGATGATGATGTGAGAACTATGTTATCTAAATTAGGTTATGATGGACCTCTAGATAACATGAGCCAGTTAAATAAATCTTTTCTTAGGAAAGAATGGTCTTTCTTCTTTGATCAAATTGCTAAATGTTTTACTGGTAAATGTAGTTCTTTTCAACAAATTACTGCTGTTACATCACATATTGCATATGGCTTGCTTTATAACAGAGTAATTAATTTGGGTCACATTATCTTAAATCAGATGTGTATTAAACTTGGGTCAAGAGATCATGACAGGAATATGGTTTATTATCACAGATTCATGCAACTGTTTATTAACCATTTCATTCCTGATGTTGAAGCTAGATTTGGTAGAGAATATTGTGTTTCTTCTTATGTACAGCAAAAGAGAATTTTCTCTGACATTACAAAGAAGGACAGTGAAAAGAATCTAGATGAAATACCTGCATTACACTATCCAAATCATGTTCAGGTACTTCTAAGACCTCATCTTCCTACTATCTATAATTCTTCTTTCTTTGGTGGTGAAATGACTCAGGAATCTCAATTGGAGGAGAACCCCCCTGTGTCTACCCAAGCAGCCAAAAACATTATAGTCTCTGAAACAAGTCTAGAACCAAATTTTGATTCACAGCCTATTGTTTCAAAGAAGCCAACCTCTGGTGTTTCTCAAAAGACATCAGTTGTAAGGAAGAGAAGATTTGTCATTTCAAGTAGTAGTTCTAGTGAAGATGATGATAATATATCTCTTGCTGAGAGAGCAGAATTGAAGGCTGCAATTCAACTTTCTAAGCTAGGACAAAGAGATGGAACATCTAGTCACAGCCAGGCTGCAGTCTCCCAAAAGGCTGTATTTCTTAAAAATGGAAAACAGTTACTGGATACTGTCTCTCAAAAGACTGTGTCTATTGAAAAAAGATCTCATCCCAAGATCACTTCTGTGTCTACACCTCTTGAGTCTTCTCAAGACAAATATGTTGCTCACTATACTAGGAGAACAAGGAGAAAGATTCATTTGTCACCTACACACACAGTGTCAAGTCCAACTAACATTATGCAGGTCTCTACAAATAAGGCTATATCCAAGTCAGTATCTGGCGAGAGAGATCTGGATCTTGATTCTTCATGGGAAACTAAATTGACATACAGACTGGCTATGGAACTTATTTTTCTACAAGTGAAGCTTTCCAGGCCTGTTCTAGATTTTCTAACTAAAAGAGTTCCTAAACTTTCATTTCTTGAAGAATATGGAATGTTACATCAAAGACTTGATTTGATGAAGACGTACTTCTATGTATCAGTCAGAAAGGAATTACACAAGAAATTTGGACTTCCTAAGCATGTTGCACTTCAATCAATTCATGCATATCTATTTGACAAGGATGTCATTGTTGAAGATGCTTCAGCTCAAGGTGAACAAGAGGAGGTAGTTGATAGAGGGAAGCAGTCAACAGAAGATACTATTTCACCAGTGGTGAATAGTAGAATAGATCATATCACAGTCACTGCAACACAAGAACCATCTAGTCAGAGGTTGGATGACTCAGGAACTGTGATTGATGATGCTGAAAGGTCTTCTGTGATGACTGAAATTGCAAGTGAGAAACCCTATGATATGGGAGGAATGACTTTGATTGATTTTTCTGAAGATCAAACCAATATTGTTCTTTCAGAGTCTATCCACCTTGAGGGTGTGTCTCAGCAACCAACACTTAAAGATGGTGACATACTAGCTATGGTGTCTAATGAAGTATTACTGAAGACATCAGAGTCTGGTGTAAAACCTGAAAGTGGTATACTGGAGCCTATAGTTTCTGAAAAGAAAGTAGATGTTTGTAAAGGTTCAGAGACTATAGCAGCTCACTCCTTGGAGAAAACCTCAAGCCCCATGCCATATGAGGAACCCTCTCTTCATGTGAGTTCAGGTATAAAAACATCTTCTAACCCCTATTTTTCTGTAGGTCATGAGAGCACTTATCCAAATTTGAGTGATACACTTGAAAAGATGGACATAGATCCACACATAGAGAGGCTGGCTCCTGACCAGGCAAAAGGAGAGGTAGAAAGAGTGTTGACTTTAGATAGTCAAAGTGAGAATTAGGGTATGGATGATCAACTCCATAGTGAGGGAGAGAAAGTTAGGAAACCACCATCGTTTGATTTCTGGGATCAGGTTTTTCCTGAATCTTGGTCTGAAAATCTTGGTATGGATGCTGGTACTTATTCTTTTATCAAGATGTATGAGAAGAATGACTTAGCACATCACAATGCAAAGCCAGAAGTTAAAGCTCAAAAACAGAAAGAACGGCTTGCAGGAATCATCAACAGAAGAGGTGAAAGGCTAAGACAAACTTCTACTCAACTAGTACCAGAAGATATTTCTAATGATGCTAGTATTCCTTTGTATGTACTTCCAATATCAGCTAGAATTGAGACATCAACAGTATCTGATCAATCTAAGGAGGAGTCAGGTTATGTAGATGTTGGTACACAGAATACTGGTGAAGGACAGGATGATCATACTTCAGCTCCAGATCAGAAAGATGAAGATGTTTGTACTTCTACTCAAGTATTATTACTTGAATATCATTCTATACAGGCAACTTCTTCTACAAGACTTGAAGATAAGGTTCTTTCTGCATCTGAATCTGAAGATACAACAAGCACTTCCAACATTGAAGTCAATTCTGAAATTCTTCGAAACATTCAAAAATCTCAAAGTGATATTCAATCGAGACTTCAAATTCTTGAAGATAACCAAGTCACTATTATGGACAATCAAGCAATTCTGATGAATCTTATTTGTTTTGTTACTGAATCTCTTGGTATTAATGTTGCTGATGTCAAAAAGGGGGAGATAAAGACAATTCAGAAACAACAACAACAACAAACTGGGGGAGATAAACAAACTGGGAGCAGAATTAAGGGTGACAGAGTTGGTAAATTTCATCATGGAAGTGGTAAAAGAAAAGAAGCATCAAATAGTTGAATTCTTTCTTCTAAGTACTAGATACATGTCTACATCTGAAGAAGGAGGTACTTAACTTCATGATCTTAAATTCATAAATTCTATTCTGGTTGTATTGTTATATGTTTTGACATCCACAACTTAGATTTATGCTTCACATTCTAAAGCATAAATAGGGGGAGATTGTTAGGAATAATTCATAAGTTGTGATGTTGAGAATAGAATTTTGCTAATACTTCTTGTATATCCTGATCTTATAAAGGATTTAGCACTTCGTATAGGATATATGTGTTAGACAGTAATCTGTGGAGGTTAGTCAGGAATAGTGCGTCAGAGACTACATTTCAGGAACTAAGAGCAGATCCTGATACAGCAAGTCAGATCCTGATCAAATACTGATGGGATGATCAGATCCTGATGTAATGGGAAATCCTGATATCAGTCGTGTTACTGATGATGTCATTATGGATGCTACAGAAACTGGCAAGTGCTATAAAACAGGATCGTTGTTTTGAAAAACAAGCAAGAAGATATCGTGAAGGAAACGAATTCTCTATTGATGGAAACTATCAACTGGACGGCAGAACATTGTCATAGATAGATTATAATTTTGTTATTAGTTGATAGGTAGCATTATAAATACTCTCTCAATATCATTGTAAAAAGAGCGAATTGTGAATTTTAGAGTGCATATCGTGTGAAGCTCTGTATAAGGTTTGTATTCGATAGTTCGAAACAAACAGAGAGAGAGAGAGAGAGAGAGATTTGTATTGTCAGCAGCTGCTTAAGGTATTGTACACCTTTGGTAGAGTTTGTATTTGATTTATTTTAATACAAACAAAGTTTGATTCATTCGTTTGTTCTTGTTCATCTAATCAAGCAAAAATCAGACGCGATTATATAACTTGTATTCCACCCCCCTTCTACAAGTTATTCGAGTTAACAGTATATATAGGCTTGCAATTCAAACTGCTGCTCTCGACTCATTACTTTAACTAGGCAACAGAGCATCTCCAATGGTGTTGACTAAAATGATAGAAAATACTGATTATGTAAAATTTACTGAACCTGTAAGGCGTTGTGCTTCGATGGTACTGGCTATATTGATTGGCTATATTTTAAAAATAGTATGTTATTATTATTTTAAGTTATTATAAATAGAATATATCATTTGAATATGGTAAGAGATGATGTGGAATCTTCTTACAGGTCTTCAGAGGTTCGACAAATATAGCCAACATCAAGAGGTTGGCTAAAAATATAGACAAGGAAAATAATCCATTGGAATTGATTTTTTTTTACATAATTTCTATAATTTTTATTTATAGTATGTTTTAATTACTATTAGCTAAGGGTTCTACACGGTTGGAGATGCTCTTCGCCGCGTTTCGCGTGATTAATAAAATTTTATTTTTAGGTATTGAAAATAGATAAATTAATTTTCATTATATATAAAATTTAATAGGTATTTTAAGAATTCTTAAAAAAAAGTGATTTAATACATAAATTATTAGTTGGAATAATACTCTCATTAAATATCAAGAATTTTGATAATTTTAAACATATCATAAACATTAAAAATAGAAATTACAGTATGAATGTAGTCTTTATAATAAAAAAATTTTAAACATTAAATCTAAACTATTATAAAATAGCCGAAACATTAAGAGTTTTGGTACTTGTTTTTTGGTACATCGTGAATTTACTTATTTACCCTTTTTGGTACCTATTTTTTGGTGCGTCGTGAATTTACTTATTTACCCTTTTTGGTATCTGTTTTTTGGTACGTCGTGAATTTACTTATTTACCTTTCATTGGTATATCGTGAATTTACTTATTTACCCTTCATTATAAAGAAAAATTGTAATATTAAATAAAAATTAATGGTAACTAATCGATTTCCGTTTTCACATTTACTTTTAGTTGAAGATATTACATTTTATAAAAACCTAAAAACATCAATCTTATCATATCTTCTAATTATTAATATTTACTTTCGAATTAAAACACATTATCTTTTTGATTTAAAACTAATCTTACAATCATTAATATATAACCGAAAATATCACACCATATTTTTCAATTATTAATAAAATATATTAAAAATTTGTATACGTTGTTTATAATAAAGAAACATTATTATAATCCATAAACATGAGTATATTAAATTAAAATTAAAACAATTATTAAAAATAATGACTATATAAAAATATAATTGTAATATTAAATAACATTTATAACATAATAAAAGAAACCCGTGCAACGCACGGGTATTGAAAGTTTGTTGGTTCGATTTTCGGGACGGCAATCCTAATTATTAAAATAAATAATAAGATAATATAATTAAAGATAATTAGCCGATTGCCATTTTTAATTAAAAAATGTTTATTTTTTATTGATGATATTACATTTTATAAACATCTTTCATACCTTCCAATCAATAATATTTCTTTTCCAATTAAAACACGTTAAATTTTTAATTAAAACATAATCTTGCAATAATTAATATATACCCAAAGATATCACACCATCTATACTAATATATTAAAGCCGAAAGATTGAAAATTTGGTCGGTTTGGTTATCCTAATTATTTAAATAATGACATAATACGATTAATGGTAATTAGTCATTGCCATTTTCACATTTACTTTTAGTTGAAGATATTACCTTTTATAAAAACATCAACCATACCATATCTTTAAATCAATAATATTTCCTTTCTAATTAAAATACGTTATCTTTTTAAAAAAAAAACTAATCTTACAATCATTAATATATATCCAAAAATATCACACCATATACGTTGTTTATAATATTCCCCTATAATAAGAAAATATTAGTATAATACATAAATATATATTACCCTTTATACACACCTAAAATATCGTATCTTCCAATTATTAATATTTCTTTTTTAATTAAAACATGTTACCTTTTACTTTAAAACATAATTTTGCAATCATAATCTTCCCATCATTAATATTTCTTTTCTAATTAAATACACTACCTTTTAATTTAAAACATGAATTTACAATCATTAATGTATACCAAAAAATACCGTTAGATTTTTAGTAATTAAGAAGAACCGTTAGATGTAATTATAAGGTATATTTAATGATTAAATTACATTACTAAATATTCAAGTTTCAAATCCCGTCAACGACATATTTAATTTAAAATTTTATTATTTAAATATTAAATCTTGCAAATCATTTATTAAATTTACTTTAAATTTTATTAAATTAATATTAAAATAGTTTATAAAATTAATAATTATATTAAAACATATTTATAGAATAAAATAAAATTTATAACATATCAAAAAAACACATATATCGCACGGGTTATAAGTTAGTAATCTATACTATATTATAAAAGACGAAACATTGAAAGTTTTGGTACGGTACGGTACAGTACGGTACTTACCTTATTTAATTGTTTTACTTAATTATCCTTAATTATTTAACTTAATTATAAAAAATTAAAACGCAATCTTTTCTCAAAATATTACACGTAGGTCTTCCCAACACTTCCCCTAAATAATAACTAACAAATTACCTTTGTCATCTATTTCCTTTTCAAAAATTACCTGTTCTAACTTTTCTAATTAAAATCTCTTTTTTCCAAATATATGGTCATTCTAATTAATAAATCTATACTATTATATAAAAGCTGAAACATTAAAAGTTTTAGTACCAGTTTTTTGGTATTTCGTGATTTACTTATTTACTCTTCATTATAAAAAAATATACCTAAAATAAATAATAATATAATATAATTAATGTTAATTAGTCGATTACGTTTTTCACATTTACTTTTAGTTGAAGATACATAATTAATGGTAATTAGGCGATAGCCTTTTTCATATTTACTTTTAGTTGAAGATATTACCTTTTATAAACACCTAAAAACATCAATCGTATCATATCTTCCAACCATTAATATTTCCTTTCGAATTAAAACACGTTACCTTTTTAATTTAAAATAAATCTTACAATCATTAATATATACTCAAAAATATCACACCATAATTTTCAAGGAACGTTTAACACCTAAAAGAAATAATAACATAATATAATTAATGCTAATTAGTCGATAGCTTTTTTCACATTTACTTTTAGTTGAAGATATTACCTTTTATAAACACCTAAAAATATCAATAAAATATAACACCTAAAATAAATAATAAAATAATAAAATAATAAAAATAATGGTAATTAGTTAATTGTCTTTTTCACATTTACATTTAGTTGAATATATTACTTTTTATAAACACCTAAAAACATCAATCATATCATATCTTTCAATCATTAATATTTTTTTCAAATTAAAACATGTTACCTTTTTAATTTACAACAAATCTTACAATCATTAATATATACCCGAAATATCACACCATATTTTTTAATTATTAATAAAAATATATTAAAAATCGTATACGTTGTTTAGAATAAGGAAAAATTAGTATAATCAGTAAACATGAGTATATTATATATCAAATTACTTGACAAAAAAAATTATATCAAATTAAAATTAAAAAATTTATTAAAAATAATTATTATATAAAAATATAATTGTAATATTAAATAAAATTTATAATATAATACAAGAAATCCGTGCATTGCACGGGTTATAATCTAGTATATTTTAATCACTAATAAAATATAATTGAAATTCGTATACTACGAGTAATGACCGTTAGATTTTTAGTAAAATAATGACAGTTAGATTTATAGTAAAATATATCCATATCTTTTATTTTATGTCATAAACATATTTTTATACATTAATTATTTTTCATTATTATTTTAATTTTAATTTAATAGATAAATTTAATATAAATTTAATTATTACATGCATGGTTTAAAATTTATATTATAAATTTTTAAATTAAATATGTTGTTGATAGGACTGGAACTTTGGATCTTTAATAAAGTAATTCACATATATAATATATCTTATCATTAGATCTAACGGTTCTTATTTATTTACTACAAATCTAATGATCATTATTCGTTGTATTGTTGAACCGTTTAACTAAAATACAAACAATTT
Organism: Saposhnikovia divaricata; assembly: GCA_036435485.1. Lineage (NCBI taxonomy): Eukaryota > Viridiplantae > Streptophyta > Magnoliopsida > Apiales > Apiaceae > Saposhnikovia > Saposhnikovia divaricata. The sequence continues at coordinate 92,462,401 of CM071596.1, forward strand.
TACTCCTATTTTTATCAATGCTTGGAAGATATGATCTGATATTTTTGGGTTAGTGATTGCAAGATTAGGTTTAAATTTAAAGGTAACTTGCATTGATTAAAAAAGAAATATTAATGACTGGAAGATATAGTATAAATACATTTTTTAGATGGTTTATAAAATGTAATATTTTTTAATGAAAAAGTAACACATTTTTATTAAAAAAGGAAATCGGTTACTTATCATTAATTATATTATTTTCTGATATGGGCCGAAAGTAAGCCCTAAAGACACATTTAATGTTGCATTAAGTGAACCTAAGTTAGTCCAAGGTCAAATCCCAATTAAGAGGCCCAAAACCCTATTTAATTATTAAATTCGTAATTAATCATTCAGCTGATTATGGGACTCCAATATTGAGTCCAACAAAGACCAAAATTCTACAAGAAGTAGTCCCCAAGACACATGAGCCCAATAGATATCCACCTTCTTCTTGGAAGGATCTAGAACTGGGCCTAGAGTGGGTAACTTGTCCACCAAGTTACCAAACCCTACCCTAATTCCAAGGCATCCAATGCCTGTATAAAGGACTTGATCCTTCAACTCAGAACTACGTTTTTTGGCTTGATTCTTGATGTTTGCAAGATACGTAGGCATCTTGTGAGGACAGATTAAGTCACAAAACACTCGATCAGCCATTAAAGCTCGAAGCTCTCCCTAACCCTAGAAATCAATACGCAATAAATACACCCTACTTTTTATTCCATGACATTTGGCACCGTCTGTGGGAATCGAATATCAAATATGGTTACCACTCGGAGAACATCAACACTTTCTGAAACCATTACCAGCACCACCGGACCCCCAACTACGGAACAGGTGCCACCAGGAGCGGATTCCCAACCTCTGATTACTCAGCCCCAAGGGATAAATCCCCCGAGGTCTGAAACTCAAACCCAAGGATCGTTGACTTTAGTGACGAACCCCTCTAGCCAAGGGACGAATCCCCTACAGATGATAGTCTCCCCTCTTGGAAGCCACACTCTTCCCCCTGTAGCCCAAATCTCTACCACCGTGATTCCTGCAAGCACGAATCTGATGTATGGGTTACCTAATTACCCCCCGTATCAGGCCGGACCAAGCGGGCATGCCCTCCAAATACATGAACCATATCGTCCCATGTACATCAGGGGTTAGGACCCGACCAAGGCCAAGAGTATCGCGACTATTCCGGCCCGTATTCTAATTATTCTTCGTCTGAAGATGATGATCGCGATGAAGCCCCGAGGAGGCGACGCGCTAACAAGGAACCTATTGGGCGTTCCCGAAGAGCTCATGATCGGCCACCCATGACTGCCATGGAGAAAATCAAGGCTCATGAAGCCAAGATTCAGAAGTTGAAGGAGGACATGGCTAGAGAATAGCAAAGGCAGAATCGCTGATAAGTAATTATTTATTATTTGTTTATCCCTATATTTTTAGTTATTTTTGTATGAAATTGGATCTTATTTAATGTGTTTTAATGTTTTATTGCAGGAATCAAGAAAATAATAGATTGGAGCCTATATTAGAATTTTTGGAGTTAAATCATGGAAAATATGGATTTTTGGACAGATTTTACATTCTTTGCTATTTTGGCTCTATCGGGAGTTGTACAAGTCCGTTTGAGGCCCGTGAGCAGTCATTGGAAAGCTCGGAAGAAGGCAAATATTTCTATCATGGGCCCAGAATTTTAATCTGCTATCAACTGCCCAGAAAAGTCCAAGAACAGCAGGCTTCGAATTTCCTATTTAAAAATTTATTTTTTATTTAGGAATTTTTTTGTATTTCTATTAAATGATTAAAAACACTTGTACATATAATAAATATTTCAGTTATAGATATTGCAGTTAGAATAGACACCACGTAGAGTAGTTTTAGATTTAGAAAAAAATAGCCTTGGAAAGAAGAACAGGGGAAGACATTTGGAGAAGACACAAACTACCTTGGATGCAAGAAGATTGAAGTCTTATCTCAACGAGTTTGATCTTTCCTTCATCTTCTTTATTCCTTATTTGTGTTTTTCTTTAAGATGTTGAATTAATTGTTACTCTAGGGCTTTAATGGATTCTTGAGATTATGTACAAGTTTTCTTTTCAATACTCTGTTTTGTGTTCACTATAATTGATTCGTGTGTAATGCTTCTCAAAGAGTTATTAACTTTGAGATTGATTTATTAATTTGGGTCATGCTTGGAAGAGATAGCCTGAATTTAGAACCAATCAAGATAACTTGAGATTAACATATGTGTTAATTTGTGTTTAGGATAGGAATATACCTAATCACCTCGAGTAGTCAAATTAGGGTTATGTGTTAATGCTGCTCATGGATTTAAATTTTGCATAGGAATATGGGAATTAATCTTATGAGTTAGATTCACATGAGATTCAGAAAGTCCTTGTGAATATATATGCACCCTAGACTAGCAATTAGAACACGAAATTAGAGATGTCAAAGTATACTTGTTAAACTCAAAAGGAAGTTAAAGGCCTAGATGTTTTTATTCTTGTTTTATTCTCAGGATTCCATGTATATTCATTTTAGGAGTAGTTCATAAAATAATTTTGATCATATTTTATCTAACTTGAATTGAGAGAAATATAGTGCTTGGTATTTAACAACTTAAATTAGCCCTTGTGGGAACGAATTTTTTATACTACTTGTTCGATACGTGCACTTGCGTTAGCGATTGCAAAATCGATAACAATCGCCCCCCTCCGAGGTCAGGAGAGATTCCCTTTGTAGACTTGGAAGGACTGACAAGGAAAGAAAAGAGGATCGAGGGTCCTAGGAATGAAACCACATGGACAGAGATGCCGAGGGCAGATCCTAAAGACCTGATGCAACTAGGAGATCCTGATGATCCGACCCCTCCATTCACTGAGGAGGTAATGAATGCACATATATCTCAGAAGTTTAAGATGCCCACTATAAAGACCTATGATGGAACGGGAGACCCCGTTAACCACATACGGACATTCTCTAACGCACTACTACTGCAACCCGTTAGCGATACTCTAAAGTGTAGGGCATTTCCCCAAACCCTAGCGGGCATGGCGCAGCGTTGGTACGGTCGTCTACCCCCGAACTCTATTGCCTCTTTCAAGGAGCTGAGCACTGCCTTCATTAGCCAGTTCATTGGCAGAAGGATTCCGCATCCCTTATGACCGTAATACATGGGAAGCACGAAAGTCTTAGAGATTATCTCAAGCGGTTCACCAAGGAGACTCTCGCAATTACTGATTTGGAAAACAAAGTGGCCATGGTAGCCCTACAGAATGGAACCTCGAATGTGTACTTCAAGATGTCGTTGGCCAAGCACCCCCCCCCCCGAGAGCATGACTGAGCTCCAGCAAAGGGCAAGCAAATATATTAAAGCTAAAGATAGTCTGAAAAAGGAAACAGCAATGGAAAACACCGAGAATGGTGATAACTCTAGGAAGCGAAGCCGGAACAAGAATATGATGCTAGAGATAAATACTCGCGTACGGGCAGAGATTCTGATGATGCTCCTAAAAAGGGGAACCCGGGGTAGAGGTTCACTGAATATGCAAGGTTGAACGCCCCAAGGAGCCAAATCCTGATGGATATAGAGAAGGATAGGGACGTACGATGGCCGAAACCACTAATCCTGAGAAAAGAAACAAGAACCAGTACTGCCAATTCCACAAAGACGTGGGACACAATACCGACAATTGCAGGCAGCTGAAGGATGAGATTGAATTCATAATTTGTAGAGGAAAGTTGAATAAATTCTGCAAAGATGGGGATTGGGGGAACCCAAGAAGGGATTATGATAGAAAGGATGATGATCGCAACCGTAATCCTCAGCCCCGAGGGCTGGTGATAAATATGATTTTTGATGGCCCGACAGCGGCCGGGTCAAGTAGAAATTACTGAAAGGTATATGCACGATAGGTGATGCACATTGTTGGGGAAGCATCGAAACGTGCAAAAACGGAAGTGGTTATTAGTTTTGATGACTCAGACCTTGAAGGGGTAAAGTTCCCCCTCGACGATCTGCTGGTTATCTCACCTATGATAGGCAACTCCCAAGTGAAGAGAGTCTTGATAGACAATGGGGCTTCAGTGGACATCCTTTTCCACGATGCCTTCTTGAAGATGAGGTATAGTGAATCCCAGCTGACAACATCGAATATGCCCATATATGGGTTCAATGGAGTGGAGTCGAAAGTCGAAGGAACAATTCAACTACCCATGACTATGGGGTAGGAGCCAAAAGAGGCCACTCAGATGTTAAATTTCTTGGTTATCAAGGCCACTTCCACCTATAATGTTATCCTAGGAAGGACGGAGCTTCTTGCATTCAAGGCAGTTGCATCTACCTATCACCTGAAGATTAAGTTCCCAACCAGAAACGGTGTGGAATAAGAAAGAGGGGATCAAAAAATTGCAAGGAGTTGTTATGTGGCCGCTTTGAGGCCTGACGGAACTGGGGGCAGGTCCCCCCGATTGAGGATATGGACGTCCATGAGGAATGGAGAGGAAAGCCAGCAGAGGATTTGGTTCCCATACCTTTGGAGTTGGGAGATCCTGAGAAGGTTACTTATATCGGGGCATCCCTAAAGGAGCCTCTGCAAAGTATATTGATTGCCTTCTTGCAAGACAATAACAACGTGTTCGCATGGACAGCAGCCGATATGCCAGGGATAGATCCCCAACTGATAACACACAACTTGAATGTGGATCCAGAAAGGAAGGCAGTGAAACAAAAGAAGAGAAATTTTGCACCTGAGAGGCAAGAGGCCATAAAACAGGAGATTGACAAGCTCCTAGAGGTAGGGTTCATTAAGGAAATGCTCCTAGAGGTAGGGTTCATTAAAGGAAATCCAATATCCTGTGATGGTTAAAAAGGCCAATGGAAAGTGGAACATGTGTATAGACTTTACTTATCTGAATGATGCATGCCCAAAGGATTGTTTCCCCTTGTCGAGGATCGATATGTTGATAGATGCCACGGCTGGGCACGAGATGCTGAGCTTCATGGATTGCTTCAGCGGCTACAACCAAATTAAGATGCATAAGGGCGACATTCCTAAGGTATCATTCATCACTGACTTTGGTGTGTATTGTTATCTAGTCATGGCTTTTGGACTGAAAAATGCAGGAGCTACCTATCAGAGGTTGGTAAACAAGATTTTTGCCCATCTCATTGGGAAGACTATGGAAGTTTATGTGGATGACATGTTAGTGAAGAGCCTATGTAAGGTAGATCATATTGAGCACCTACGTGAGGCGTTTGAAGTGATGAGGCACCACAGGATGATGTTGAATCCTTCCAAGTGCGCCTTCGGCGTTGGTTTAGGGAAGTTCTTGGGTCTCATGGTCTCAAAGCTTGGAATTGAGGCTAACCCCGACAAAATCAAGGCCATTCTCGACATGGAACCACCGCGTTCCATAAGGGACATACAGAAGTTAATTGGAAGGATTGCAGCATTGGGGAGGTTCATCTCCAAGTCAGGGGAGAAGTGTTTGCCATTATTTAAAACTTTGAAGAAGGTAAAGAACTTTGAATGGATGAAGGAAAGTCAGGAGGCATTCGAGCAAGTGAAGAAGTATATGGCCGAGGCCCTGTTATTGGCCAAGCCAAGTATGGGAGAAATCCTTTATCTTTACATGGCAGTCTCGGATCAAGCCGTGAGTGCTGTGCTTGTGAAGGAGGAATACAAGGTTCAGAAAGCCGTATATTATGTGATCTTGGTTTTGCATGGAACAGAGTTGAACTACTCCACCATTGAGAAGTTTCCTTACCGAACAGCCATTAAGGAACATTTTGCACAGCCCTAAAGTCCGTGGTAGGCTCATCAAGTGGGCAATTGAGTTGGGAGAATTTGATGTTAAGTACAAACCAAGGATGACCATTAAAGCCAAGGCATTAGCTGACTTCGTGGTTGAATGCATCATTGACAACCAAGAAGTCGGGGGGCAGAGATAGTACCTCAGGAAGGCAATGAATTGCACAAGGAACCCATGCTCGAAGAGAAAGAATACTGGATGCTCTATTTTGATGTGGAATCAAAAACAAAAATAAATAAGTCGTGCAGGTCTCGTCCTGCAAAGTCCCGATGGATTAACGATTGAATACGCCCTGAAATTGGACTTCCCAACAACCAACAATGAGGCGGAGTATGATGTTTTGATAGCCGGACTTGGTCTGGCAGGAGTACTAAGGGTCAAGAATCTTAAAGTTTGCGAAGATTCAAGGCTGGTTGTGGCCCAAGTCAATGGAGAGTTTGAGGCAAAGGATGAAACCATGGTTGCCAAGTACTTAAGGCTTGTAAAAGCAGTGATGACTCAGTTTGATGAGTGCTACATAGAGCACATCCTTAGGGAGGAAAACATCAAGGCCGATGCCTTATCCAAGTTCGCCTCCTCCAAAATAGAGAATTATTCAGGAAGTGTTTACTTTCAAATTCTGATATCCCCTACCATCGATTCAAAGTTGGTCGCACCTATTGGAGTCAGGGAATGTTGCATAGATCCCATAAAAGCACACCTCGAGACCGGTTGGCTCCGACTAATGTCATGGAGGCACAAAAATTGTCTGTGAGGGCGTTAAGGTGTGCACTGATTGAAGGGATACTCTACAAGAAGTCTTTTATGATTCCGTATCTAAAGTTCTTTAGACCCGCGGAGGCCAAATCGGCTATTGAGGAGGTCCATGAGGGGATTTATGGACAGCACTTGGAGGCAGGGCCCTAGCTCACAAGATAGTCAGGCTCGGGTTTTATTGGCCTGAGATGATGGCTGATGCCAAGGAGTATGTGAAGAAATGTGACCGGTGCCAGAAACATGCACCAATGGTTAGGCAACCACCAGAGATGTTGACATCCATCAGCTCCAGTATTCCCTTTGCTATGTGGGGGATGGATATACTTGGGCCTTTTCCTATGGCCACGGCGCAAAGGAAGTTTTTGATTGTGGCTATTGACTACTTCACTAAGTGGATTGAAGCCAAACCCTTGGCTAAAATCACAACCAAGCATGTTGCGCAGTTCCTATGGGAGAATGTCATGTGCATGTATGGAATTCCATGGATCTTAGTTACGGATAATGGACGTCAGTTTAATAATGAAGAATTCAGAAAGTATTGTGATGAGAATGGAATTGAGCTTCGCTTCACCTCGGTTGCCCACCCTCAAGCCAATGGGCAAGCTAAGGTTACTAATCGAATCATCCTTGATGGACTTAAGAAAAGGGTGGAACGCTCTAGAAACACCTGGGTAAATGAGCTGTTACCCATACTTTGGGCATATCGTACCACCTGCAAAGTGAAAACTAGGGAAACCCCATTCATGTTAACCTACGGGCCTGAAGCTGTGGTACCCGTGGAAATCATGCATGCATCTCCACGGGTGGAAGCCTTTGAACCTGACACCAACGAAGAAGGGATGAGGCTATCCCTCGACTTGATAGATGAGGTAAGGGATGAAGCTCACGCAAGGAATGCTGAACATCATAAGAGAGCCTCTTTCTACTACAACTTGAGGGTGAAAGAAAGGTTTTTCCGACAAGGAGACCTAGTACTCAGAAAGATTGAAGCATTCAGAGTTGGACAAAAGGAGAAGCTGGCCCCAAATTGGGAAGACCCATATCGGGTCAAAGGTTGGGTCAAAGGAACGTTGGGACGAGGATCGTACAAGTTGGAGACTTTGGAAGGGAATGAGGTGCCCCGTACCTGGCATGCATCAAACCTCAAAGTCTACTATGTTTGATTATCCTAAGTAGGATATAGCTTATGTCTAATAGGAAAGTAGAAATAAGGTCGACGAAACCATATCAGAGTTTACAAACTCCGAGTATGAAGTAGAGTATCTATGTAAGGGTTGACCCATATTTATTGACATTTTTCAGTCAAACTTATCAATGAAGTTTGTTTCTTGCTTTCAATAAAGTTATTATTTTTGTTTTGTTATTGTAGACACGTAAATCAAACGTTGTACCAAAGCACGGGTGTGTATGAGCCACAAGGCCAAGTACTAAGAAAACTCTAAAAAGCATGATAAACAAACTATAAATTAAAGCCCCGAAATAGATAATCCACGAAAGGCATTAGCTAAAGCTAAGATAAAGCCTCGAAGGGTAGGTGCGATACATAAATAAGCCGCGAAGGGCATAAGCTAAAGCTAAGTTAAAATCCTCGAAGGGAAAGTTCGATACAAACATAGATAGAAATAAGCCACGGGGGGCATAGTTAAGATAAACTAAAGTCGGCCTACTCCTCGGCCTCCTGGTCATCCGCCTGAGCCCTATTTCCCTGAACCTCTTCAGTCTCTTCAACAATGGGTACAGAACTCTCGTGATGAACTTCGGAAGTTGAAGCCCTCACAACTGAGTAAGGACTTTTGAAGTCCACGGTAGGATCAAATAGTCCCAGATGCTGGGCAATGACCGAGTTAAGGGCCTGATTCCAACCCATGGTAAAAACCCCAGGATAGACTCGATCATTGTGGTCATAAATAAAAGACAGAAAGTCCTCGAAACCCATGTAGTCATCAATAGTTGTGGCCCGAGCCATGACAAGCTTCTGATTTTCTGCTCTAAGGTCAGAAAGCCCTTTCTCCGTGACAAGTGTGCGCGCCTCCAATCCTTTCACCTCCTTACCAAGGCGTTTGCTTTCCTTACGGGCTGCCAGCTCAGAATCCCGAAGGACCTTGGACTGATGGATGGCTGACTGAAAGTAAGCGTTAACCTAAAAAGGGAAAACAAGTTAGAATAACAGTAAAGCACAATATCACAAATAAAACGATTAGTAGGAAGCAAAAACCAACCATATATGCCGCGTGGGCACCCTGCATCTCGGTCTCGTCAATCATATCCTCTCGTTGGATGATGTTCACCTGATCAGCGAACGGAATCCCATGCCTCGACCACTTAGTGGCTAGAAGCTTGTTACCCGCAATCGAGTCACGATCACAAATGCCCCATTCAGGATTAAATGCAGCAAAGGACGAATTTTCTGAGTCCCACCTCCTCTTCTCGGCGTTAAGGCTATGAGTCATGAACTTCAGCACTTGGGGACTCGGAGGATTAGCCTCCTTGTTCTTCCTCTGAATTGATCTCCGGGTGACCTCATCTGGACCCCCAATTCCAAGCTCCACATCAATGATCTCCGAAGCTAAAGACACAAAACAACACAAGTATTTGTCTAAGGACAAATATATTTTGAATGAAAATAAAAGCATAAAATGAAGTTTACCCTCTTCACTGACTGAACTAAGCCCGACGGCCCTAAGATTAAATTCTTTTATTATAGCTCTGAAATGAGTCTGTCCCTTATCTTTACCGAGTTCCTTCCTTTGTAATATTTCAGTCGGTAAAAACTTCTTATCGAATCCTCCCGGGTCACTTAATTTGAAAAACTGAGGACTGAAATACCTGCCCCAATCTCCACCTCTCCATCGAACAATTACAAATCATCTCCTCCAGTTAGGAATGGTCTCCGGACAAGAGTGGAAATTGAAGATGTGAGAAGAACGGGGATGGTGGTGGATATTGACCCAACCCGACCAAGTTTTCGCACTATTTCGAAACAGAAATATACTCCTAAACAAAGGGATATTAAGGGGGTACTCCTTCTGGAGGCACAATACCATAAAGCAATGAATCGATTTCCAGGAGTTGGGGTGTAACTGACAGGGATTAATCCTAACTTCGGCTAGTAAACGAATTATAAAGTCATGAAAAGGAAATCTAATACCCGATTTAATGGCATCCTCGTAAACAAATAAATCTTCGGGACTTCAATTACATGTTCTATCACCCGGCTCAGGAAGAATTACTTCGTAAGGAGGTTTTATAGCATATTTATTAGCTAATTTATTAGCTTCAGACTCAGTTACAGAAGAGGGATAGAGATATGAGTCTAACTCCGAATTATTTGGGAAGGCATTTCCTAGTTCCTCTAGCAATTCAGGAATAGAGTAAACCCTATTCTCTAAAACAAATGAAGGAGGAGATTTACCTCTTCCGAGAGATCTAGTAGCAATCTCGAATCAATATCATCAGACGACCTTCTAGCCATTTTGAATCTTTAAGATCAAATGTTGAGGAGATAGATTAACTAGGTGAAGAACACTTCAAATTCTTTAAGAAAAATCCTTGATCTTCAACCAAAAGCTTGCAAAAAGCCTCCTTTGATCTTCAAATCTTCGAAATTCCAAGTGTTTAAAGAACAAACACTTGAATTCTTGAATCAAGCTCCAAAATGTGCCCTTCAAAGAAAGAAAAACTCAAGAACTTGAATGATTCTTCTAAAACTACTAAGAATTTGAGAAAGAGAGTTTGAATTTTTAAGAATGAGAAGTGTGAATAAGAAGTTCACTTCTACTACACTTATATAGCAAGCCAAGCAGGTCACCTTATCTATAGGAGGTTACAGGTCATAAAAGGGGGGAAATTTGAAAAAAGGCTCCCTTAACCTTGATGAGAAAAATTCAAAATTTAAAATCTTGAAAGTTGGCTCCATAATCTTGAAAGATACAAAGAAGAAATATTTTTCGATTCAAATTTTTCTAAAGGGAAGGAAAAATTGAAAAATTTTGAGTAAGGCAAGAAGCCCCACTTAGAAAATGAAAATTGAAAAAAATGGAACTTTCGATTCCTATTTCTCGACTGAGAAACAAAAAAAGAGAAAGAAAAAACCTCTTCTTCGATTGAAAAGCAGGCTGCAGCAGCCCACGTGAGAAAATAAAAAATATATTACTCGACTAAACGTGCAAATGAACTGAGTCATTCCTTATACTAAGAAATAAAAACTAATTAGCTGGTAGCTCCATATATTCGAATGGATATATTCGACTGAAGGCAAAAAAAAAGGGCTAGGCCCCATACCAAATTTTCAATCGAAAATTGAAAAAAAAAAGAAAAAAAAAAGAAATGTTCGATTCAAAGTTTTCGAGTGGGTGGACAAAAAACCATGAACTTCCCACTGGTTTTACTTGATAAATGGGAAGCTTCACGTGGGCAAAATTTCAAAAAAAAAAAAACTTTTTCGACTCCAATATTTCGATTGAACAGCCAAAAAGGGCTTGGGCCCACTTTATTTTTTCATTCGAAAAAAAAATAGGAAAAAGAATTATTGATTCCTACTTTTCGACTTGGAAGGCAAAAGGGCTGGGCCCCACTTAACAATTTTCATTCGAAAATTGAAAAAATAATAAGGGAATTCTCGATTGAGAATTTTCGACTGAACCACCAAAAAAGACTGGCCCCCCCAACTAAGACAAAACAAAAAAAAATCTCCTTAATGTGAGAGGTTTTTGAGTTTCTCTCCTATCTTCCAGATTTGTGAGAGGTGGCTGTAATGGCTACTATGAACGATATTGATATGCAAATGGCCAATTTGGATATTGATAATGAGGAGAATGAGGAATTGGTTATCAACGATGGCATGGAGGAGAATGTAAACAGATTTGAGTTATGTATGGTGGGAAGATTTTTGACTGAGAAGAATATCAATACCCGGGTTATGAAGTCCAAGTTAGCAAACATATGGCGGCCAACTATGGGTATTAGGATCAAGGATTTAAAACCAGGTCTATTTTTGTTTCAATTTTATCATAAAGAGGATATGCAATGGGTTATTAAGGGTGGTCCATGGTCGTTTGACGGTGGCATTACTTGTGTTGAATACTATCAAGGCAGGAGAGGAACCAGTACAGGTGCCATTACTTGAGGTGGAGTTCTGGATCAAAGTATATGATCTTCCGGTGGGGTACATGTCTGAGGCAGTTGGGAAGCAGTTGGGTAATTTTTTTGGCTCGTTTTTGCAGTATGATTCGAGTAATAACTCGAGTATCTGGAGGGAGTTCATGAGGATTCGCATCAAGGTGGATGTTCGTAAGCCTTTGAAGCGGAAGAAGAAAATATGTAAAAAGGACAAGTCTGAAGTGGTTGTGAACTGTAATTATGAAAAGCTTGGAGATTTCTGCTTTGTGTGTGAAATGTTGTCACATACATAGAGATTTTGTCCAAAAAAACTTAGTATTGAGTCTGAGTCCGTTAGCAGGGATTGGGGAAGTTGGCTTAGAGCCCCTCCACGTAGGGCGGCAGGTGGTGGTCGGAGCAAATGGTTGAGGGGGAAGGAGATGGAAGTTGGGGAAACAGGAGTGGGAACGATAATGTCAAGGAGAAATTTGTGGGATTTCAAAATCCTAACTTTAAGCGATCAGAGGATAATCAGCTTATCAAACGGAACAGTGTAACAAATGCAACTATCATTTCAGGAGTTAAGGATTTTATGGTTATTAATTCAAATGCTAAGGAGGGAATTGAATTTTTGAATCTGTCGGATGGGCCTAAGGAGGAGGAGGAGTTAAATGGGCTTAAAATAGAAGAAAGGAAAAGGCATCGTAGTGAGGCCCCTGTGTTTTCTGATACGGCTATTTTTAATCAACATTCTCAAAAGGAATCTGTTCTTTCTCACAATGATTTTTCAGATACCACCCCTAATGTTTTGGCTACGCTTGCTAGGCAAGCTAGCCAGTTGAAATGAGTTGCTTAGGATGGAACTGTCGAGGTCATGGGAACCCTCGTACAGTTCATGCTCTTCATGATCTTATTAAGGATCATAATCCCAAGTTTGTTTTTTTAAGTGAAACTATTTCTTTTGCTAATAAAATAGAGGAGTTCAGAGTTCGTTTTGGTTTTTATCAGTGTTTTTCCGTTGATAGAGTGGGTCGTAGTGGAGGCCTTGCTGTTATGTGGAATTCTCCTATTAAATGTCAAATTACCAGTTATTCTCAAAACCATATTGACGTGGTTTTTCTGGAGAATGATACAGAGTCTTGGCGCTTGTCGTGTTTTTATGGGTATCCTGAGAGAGAGAGAAGGAGTAGTTCTTGGGAGTTAATTCAAAGATTAGAAAGTCTATCTCCCCTACCTTGGTGTATTTGGGGTGATTATAATGATCTTATGTGGTTGTCAGATAAATAGGGGAATGTTCCTCATCCTTAGAGTTTATTGGAGGGATTTCGTTCTACGATCGGGGATTGTCAGTTATCAGAAATCGAGTTGTTTGGAGGGAAATTCACATGGGAGCGTGGTAGAGGAACTGATGCTTGGGTTAGAGAAAAACTCGATCGTGCCTTTGCTACTATGAGTTGGTGGAGTAAGTTTCCGTTTTGTCATCTTAGAGTGCTGCATTCAGCGGTATCTGATCATGAGCCATTGCTGTTAAACTTAGTTCGTGTTGACATATCGAAGAAAGCTTTTAGGTTTTGGTTTGACAATATGTGGTTGAAGGAACCAGCTTTTATTGAAGGGGTTACAGAAACTTGGAATAATCTGCCAAAATCACATTTTCTTCCCAAACTCTTTGTCGTTTCTTCTTTTATGGCCAGGTGGGGCAAGTCGTTTTTCCATAAGTTTCGTGAAAAACTGAAACTTCACAAATCGAATTTAGAATGATTGGTGGACTGTACTGATGATATTAGTATTCAAGAATATTTGCGAGAGAGGGATAAATTGAATGAATTATTGCTTCAAGAGGAGGTGTACTGGAAACAAAGAGCTAAACTTCACTTGTTAACCGAAGGTGATGAGAATACCAGATTTTTTCACTCTTATGCCTCTGCGAGAAGAAGAACAAATAAGATCACGTACTTGTTGGGTGAGAATGGGAGTCGTATTGAAGATCAAGAAGGGATGTGTGAGGTGGTTCAGAATTATTTTACTGAGCTATTTACGGGAGAAGTGGAGGAAGACACCTTATCTCATGAGCAGGGAGTCAGAACTGTTTCGAATGAACAAAACATGAGATTAATGGAAGAGTTCAGGTTTGATGAGTTTTCAACAGTAGTTAAGCAAATGCATCCTGATAAATCTGCAGGACCGGATGGGCTAAATCCTGCGTTTTTCCAGAAATTTTGGTCGATCATGGGGGTGGATGTTTATGAGTATTGTAAAAGTTGGTTGGAGTCAGCGGTGTTGCCAGGTAAGTTGAATAGCACTAATGTAGTTCTTATTCCCAAGAAAGAAGATGCTAATTGCATGAAAGACTTGAGATCGATAGCATTATGCAATGTGTTATACAAGATTCTGGCGAAGGTGTTAGCTAATCGACTTCAAATGGTGTTGCCTGTTATAATATCGGAGAATCAATCGGCTTTTGTGAAGAATAGAAGCATTACGGATAATGTTCTAGTTGCCTTCGAAGTAATTCACCACATGAGAACAAAGAATAGAGGAGATGAAGGAGAGGTAGCTCTGAAATTAGATATAAGTAAGGCATACGATCGAGTTAATTGGTGTTATCTTCGACATAGACTGAGAGTAATGGGTTTCTGTGATACTTGGGCATCTTGGATGATGATGTGTGTAAAGTCTATTTCTTACAATTTTTGTTTGAATGGATCGACTATAGGGCCTATAGTACCGAAAAGGGGCTTGAGACAAGGGGATCCCCTCTCCCCATATCTCCTTTTGTTATGTGTTGAGGGTCTGTCGAATGCCATCGATCAAGCGAATAGGGATGGAAGCTTGCAAGGCTGTTGTATAAGTCCTACAGCACCTACTATTTCACATCTTCTTTTTGCTGATGATAGCTTCTTGTTCTTTAGAGGTACGGTGGAGGAAGCTAATAATGTTAAAGCTCTTCTGGTCAACTATGAAAGGTGTTCTGGCCAATCAGTCAATTTTCAGAAATCTGGTAACTTCTATAGTGCAAATGTACGAAGGGACAAGCAACAGCAAGTTTTAACTATCTTAGGTGTGTTTAACGACATATCTAACTCTAAGTATTTGGGGCTCCCCTCTCTAATGGAAAGATCTAAGAAGAGAGTGTTTGGGTATTTGAAAGAAAGAGTAAGCAGAAGAATTCAATCTTGGCAGTCTAAACCATCTCGAGAGCTGGTAAAACGGTTCTGATTAGGAACGTGGCACAAGCCATTCCTGCTTTTACTATGTCCTGCTTCTTGCTTCCTAAGTCGTTGTGTCAGGAGATAGAGCGTATGTTCAATAATTACTGGTGGAGTTCAGGTAAGGCTGGAAATAAAGGAATTAATTGGTTATCATGGAAGAACATGGGTTTACCGAAGGAGAAAGGTGGTCTTGGGTTCAGAGATTTGTATGGTTTCAATATTACTCTTCTTGGGAAACATTGCTGGAATCTCGTGAGTAATCCTTCATCTCTCATTTCCAGGTCGTTCAAAGCAAGGTATTTTCCATCTGGTCATGTTTTAAATTCAACTAAAGGGGTAGGCGCGAGTTTCATTTGGAATGGGATTTGGACGGCTAAGGAAGAATTGAAGAAGGGGTTTAGATAGGTATTTGGGAACGGGAATGATATAGTGGATACAAAGGCCCTGTGGTTGAAAAATAAGAAGGACTTTGGGGTGGAGCAAAGTGATATTTATGAGGGGCGTTCTGAGTTGGTTTCGAGTTTGTTTAATTCTTCGAAGAGTTGGAATGTGGGTTTGGTTTCTAATCTGTTTGTTGAAGTGGATGCTAAAGCTATTTTGGCCATTCCAATCCCCCAACGAGAAGTGAAGGATAGAGTGGCTTGGACTGGCACATCTAATGGAGTGTACTCAGCAAGACCAGGATATCGTTTCTGGTTTGATCGTATAGTGGGAACAGGCAGTGTACCTCAGAACCAAGGTTGGAACAAGGTGTGGAAGCTGGATATTCCCCATAAGGTAAAAATTTTTGTTTTGGCGTTTTTGTCGTAATAATGTTCCAGTTAGAATGAGATTAAGCTCGAAATGCATCTCTCTGCCTCTGTCATGTCCTATGTGTGATCTGGACATTGAGGATATGCTTCATCTGTTAGGTCCTGAAGTATTGTAAAGGGGGGGTTGAATACGATACTACCAAAAAAAATAATTTCGAGAATATATCTTTATTGATAATAAACTCGAAGGGGTGTTACAACTTCTAATCCAATGGATTAGCTTCAAAACCAGAACACTCCTAAGGA
Organism: Saposhnikovia divaricata; assembly: GCA_036435485.1. Taxonomy (NCBI): domain Eukaryota; kingdom Viridiplantae; phylum Streptophyta; class Magnoliopsida; order Apiales; family Apiaceae; genus Saposhnikovia; species Saposhnikovia divaricata. The sequence continues at coordinate 92,478,359 of CM071596.1, forward strand.
TAGTTTAGGCACGAGGACCTTCTACCCGACACTTCCTGAAAGCGGGCTAAGCCGGCTTCCTTACTAGATGGACTGTCTAGCAGCTTACACAGAGAAGATATAAGAGAGAGAAGAGAGAGTTGTGTGTTGAGGTGTGTTTTGAAATGAAATACAACAGGCCTATTTATAGATTCTAGAAAATCACTATGCAGCTAATATTACGTAACGGATGACGATAATCTGCTGCCGCCTGCTGCCTTTTCTTCTCAACCAATCCCAGTCGAATTTTTCTTTCTAATTTCAAAAGCTACAACTTGATTTGAATATGGTCCCACCTGATATAATCTGATTTTGTTGATTGAAACTTTTGGTTACTATTCATATGAATAGTAATTTTGGTTACTATTCATATGAATAGTAATTTTGGTAACTATTCATATGAATAGTGATTTCGGATACTATTTATATGAATAGTGATTTCGGATACTATTCATTTTCCTCTTAAGCTTCCAATTAAATAGAGGATATCAATACTGCTCTAAACTCAATCATACCTCTTAACAGTTTTTCTAAGTTAGATACTTCGATTCCTTTGTGAAGTGTTGACGCCTAGTGCAACTGGTCTGGTTCACAACGAATAACATTCACTCGTGGTCTTCGTATCATGTCTTTAAGAACACTGCTAAGAATTGTGCAACCATAAAAACATTATCACTGGAATCTTTTGGCCCTTCAACTGAATCATCTGTACATCTTATTTTATCACTGAGGCTTGATCATGTTAATGAACTTCTTTCAGCGACTTGATCCTTGTCGGTGCCTGTTCTTCAAATTTCACGATCCCTGTATACAGTTAATATTATTTATCTTTTATCCTAGTTTAGTTATATATGTCATCTATTACATATTACATTACATTATGCTTTACAATCTCCCCCTATTTTATTGTTAGGGTTTGACAAGCAAATTCCTAGAGGATAACTCAACTGATACAAAAAACAAAAATGAAATACAAAGATAAATAATATTAAAGCGCATTCTGGATCATATATACATTTTCCAGATTTCTAAAATTTGAACAAGTACAAGACAAATTGTTCCTCTAGACTGAACATATCTTCAAGTTTGCCTTGCTTTCTTTCCATATAGCACTAATACTCCCATTAGCTTTTCCTTTCCCAAAATAAAGTTAATTCCGTGTCAACAACCTTTTCTTTGCCCTTATGCCTAATAGATTTTTCTTGATCATCCAACTTCCCCCCCTCAGTTGGGTTATCCTCCAGAGTAGTAGGATGTGGAGTTGGTAAATTAGACGAAGATGACTTTACCAAGGAGTTGATTGCATCATTAAACTGGGTTGCCATGGTATTCAATTGAACCTGGAATACATCATGTTGAATAAGTTGCAAATTTTTGATTTCTGCAATGGATTTACAGATATTTGGCAACTCTTTCTCCATTGTTTGGACCCGTGTAAGGAGTCTGCTATATTCCTTTCTGGTTACAGGTGCATGTGGTTGAGTAGGTTGCTCACTCGTACGTTCTGCAGATGTTTCACTCAACACTCTATATTCACTCGATTTAGTGGTTTGGGTTACACTTACATGTTCTGTTTGTGTTTCCCTCAACTCTCTTCCAGAGCTTCCACCGAGATGTGTACCTGCAAATGAAATCATCTTAGCCCCTTTTCAGAGGTCACAGATGGTGCAATGAAAGTTCGTGAGCTTCCATCCTCGCGTGAAGCGAGTTGCCGACCACTGGTAAAGAGTGGTAAATCTCGAAAGAGATCCAGAGATTTTCCCTTTGGGAGGTTAAACTTGAATCGATTAAATGGTACAAAACCCAAGTTTCCCTCGTATGTCTGTGAAGACACTTGGTTCATAAAAGAACCACCTATCGATGGATCTTTCAGTAAAATAGAAGATTCACCAGCAGTTATTGAGGTAGGTAATTCCACCTCGGATGCCTAGGAAGGCATTTGATCTTTAGAAAGATCATCAACCACTCTTATGTTCCGTGAAAAGGAACTCAAGATAGTTGCTCCCGTCAATTCAACCTTATTTACATTTTCACTCATTTGACAAGGAAGAATTGTTTCAATAACAGTTGCAGTTACCTCAGGTTCATTTGGTTTACTTTTTTTAGAATGAGGTAGAGCTGCTGATGTAACTAACTCCTTATGTGGTGCTGCTTAGGCACTATCTCCTTCAAAAGTGTTGATGGCTGGTCATTTAAGTGACAATTGAGGTGTAGGAGTTTGTTGTGTTTGTGTTTCCATTTGTAGAATGGGCTCTTCGACCTGTGTTAGAGTCGCTGAGATTTCCTGCTCTTGGTCGGGTAAGATGGCCACTAGGGGCTGTAGAAACTGTATTTCCTGTGACACAACAGGGAATACAGAGGTTGGAATAGCAGGGATTGAAATATTACCTTGTCGTATACCTGCTCTCATTGGTCTTGGTAACAACGGAAGTGGGACAGTCTTTAGATATTCAGTTAGGACTGTAGGCACATTCGTATAGTTCTTTTTGCTTATGTAATTAATTACATTCGTCTTCATGTAAGAACATTCCACCTTTCGACCATTTTCCAAGCGTACCCTGTCTTCATCATTCAAAAAATCATTTAATATTAGCTGTAGAAACCTTGGATATAGACATTTGACATTTTGAGTCTGAACATCTCTTGTTCCCAAGTGTTTCATCTTTAAAATGATTTGACCAAGCACTATTTTTCCAAAATTAATCCTCAAATTATTGGCGACCGCATACCCTATTTTTTGAATAAATTCAGGTATTCGATCTTGATTTGTTCTATCTGAGGAAAAAACATGGTTAAGAGTATGAAAGAAGAAATTCCAGTACTGGGTTAGAAACGTTCTAGAAAGATTACCAGTATTGAAATTGTCATCTTGGTACCTTATAAAACGAAAGAACATTTCAATCTGTTCTGTTAGGCCGAATACACAATTAATAATCAAATTCGTATGAGAGTTTAACAAGTAAGATGATTATGCACTTTAAATCTTCTGATATTAAAAACCCTCTTTGTGATGTAAACTATCACAAAGAGCTGCTAGGTTACAATAAGAATCGTTCGATGCACGATACCCTTCTAGGGTTAACCTAACTGTATTTATAAAACATACAGCTTCGATACAATCTCTAATTGATATTCCTAATAATCAGCTATACAATGATATCAATTACAGATTGTCACACGTCTCCTAAGTCAACTCGATCTCTTTGATAGCTATCCAGTCTCCAAAGATCTCGCTTCCATATCAATCTTCAATTGATCTCTAATATCTTCTGTTGACTCCGAACGCGCTGCTTCTAGACAGACTTTACTAAACTCTGTCCAGCTTCCGTCAGTCAGACTTTACTAAACTCTGACTTCCTTCCAGTTAAACTATGATATTTCACTGTTACACTTAAACACTGAAATATTACATCAATTATATCTAACAATCTCCCCCAACTTGTTCATTAGCAAAAATGCACAAGTTAATAGATAATTGATGATGTCAAAAACAAATAATCATATACAGTGTTTAACAACTAAACAGAGTTTAAACTGATACTTAACAAAATTACAGAAAATATGAAAAACTTACAGAGCATAAATTACTTAATCCTTTCAACATCCCATGCTGTCCTCAAGTACTCTGTTAGCAATCTCTCTTCTACAACTTCAAGTGCTCTTTCCATCTCTAGCTTGATCTCTTGAAGCTTAGAATCTGTACCATCTGTCTGATAAATAGCTGATCTCAAATCATAGATGCTGTTCTTCTTCATTTCATTTCCAAGTCTGATAAAGTACGACTTTTCTGATTCTGAATTGAATTCAAGCACAGTGATACCCAAATCAGTTCTCAGCTTAGCATTGTTTCTCTTCATTTCAACCATTCTTCCTTTGTAATCTAAGTACTTTGGTACATATTCATACTTGTCTTTAATTCCACAAATCATCTTTGATCTTTCCATCTGGTATCTAAGCACTTCTGCAGCTCGGTAAGTACGACTGTTATTCACCTTGAAAATATGTAAGACATACTGCAGTTCTTCATACATTTTCAAATGAATATCATGCTCTCCAACTTTGTAAACAGTCCCATCCTCCATGAAATACAACAGAAAGTCTTTATTTAGACTTCTTTGATGAATCAACTGCACTGATTCCAGCTTGTCCAAATTAACTTGAAGGACACCCTTGCCTGGAGCAGCCAGTGATGAATGATCTCTAGGAGTAATATTCAAAGTCCTTTCTCTGTTTGACCCTAAACTAGCCAAATCATGAGGTTGCTTAGCAATCATTGCTCTGCTTTGAAAAATATCACCTCCTTGAACTTTCTCAGTATTATCAGGAATAGTAGGTCTCACAAAACCATGAATTGGAGGAGTAGTTTGTACAACATGTGTAGAAAAAGAGGTTGTAACTTGCTTTAACTTCTTTGAACTCTTATCAACTTCAACAACTTTTTCTTTAAGCTTCAATCTAGCCTCATCTGCTGTTGGCTTTCTTGAATGAGACAATCTCTGATCAGCATTGACATTTTCATTGATCTTAATGCCTTTAAGAACAGGCCTTGATTCCTTTTCAACTTTCTTCTTGAATTTCCCAGACTTAAGCTTTTTCTCATGTTTAGCTTTAAGTCTTAGCTCTTCAGCCTTTACATCTTCTAGAGTAACATCATTTCCATGTTCTTCAAGAAACATGTTTGCAGCTAACTCTGTATCATTCTGTGGACCTTCAGCAGTGTTTGCTTTAGCAGAGTTTACTCTATCAGGGTTTACTTTAGACCTTGTAATTGTTCTTTTGGTTCTATCAGATCCACCTCCATCTACAGCATCATCCTTCCTCTCAAACGATTGAAGTTGTTTGCAAGCAGTTTTTGCAACTTTCTCCTCCTTTTTGACATCATCAGGAATCAGGATGGAGGTTAGCAACTCCAAAGAGTTTGCAATGGAATCTATTTTAACAGACAAGGCAGACTGATTCTCTTCAACTTTACCCAGCCTGGCAAAGAGATTGTCTTGAGCTTTAGAAAATTTTGTATTCATGAGTTTAGACTCTCTTTCCATTTTCATTTCTCTAGTTACGATCTCAGTCCTCAAGTCAGTGATTGTCTTTGTAGTTTCATCAAATTTACTATCCAGAGTTTTGACCTGAACTACAGTTGCTTTTAAGCAAGAAAGAATCTCTGGATTGGAGATAGTATCGGCAGTTTGCTTAACAAAATTAGCTGCTCTCCCTCTTGGAAAAATGCAATCCTCTTTGTACCAGTCAGCAGCAAATTTTGTAAGTTGTGCTTTTTCAATTTCATGAGACTTACAAGGTTGAGCAAAAGAGGTATGTTTATTGTCTGTTTGCACTGGTGCACTCAGAAAAGAATCAGAGTTTGCACTGCTTTCACCTTCAAGTTCAACACTTGCAGCTTTAGCATGTTCATCTTCAAGTAAAACACTGTGCTGAGCATTATCAACCACAGTTTCTGCAATTTCTTCTGCAGCCTTGTCAAGATTTTCTCCATGTTGCTCAGGCTCAGCAACAGAGTTTACATTTTTGTCATCAACAGGCATAGACTGAGAAGTAGCCTTGGTTGTTTAATCAACCTTATCACCTCCTTCAACAGTTTGGTGAGCATCTGAGAGTAACTCTGTATGTGATGCTACAGTTTCAGAAATGACAACTGTAGGTTGATCAGCTACACCAGTTGCTTCAGATTGAGCAAAAATAGATGAGATAGGATCAGAGAATGGCATGAATGAATCAAGAATATCATCCATTGGAGAAAAGCCATCTCTAGTATCCTCTTCTGCAGGCATTTTGTCCTCTACAGGCATTTCAACCTCTGCAGGCATTTCAACCTCTGCAGGCATTTTATCTTTTTCAGCCTCAACAGTAGGTGTTTGCTGTGAAACCACCTCTGGAGCTTCAACAGTTTCACCATCAGAATCAGAGATTACTAGTTTTCTTCTCTTAGCTAGAGGCACTTCATCTGAATCCTCTTTACTAGATTATGCCACCACAGAGGGTGATTTAGGTCTTTTTGCTCTTTGAATCTTTCTTCTAGCATAAACAGCTCCAGGAGATGTCTGTTTTGCTTTGGTGTGTGTCTCTACTAACTTCTTAGTTCTTGCATGTCTTTCAGTAGTTGCTGCTGATTGCTTTACTCTGCCTCTTTTTGCTTTAGGCTGTGGTTGTGGTTGAGATTGTGATGGTTCAGTGTTTAGTTGTTGAGTGTGTGAAAATTGTTTTGTGATTGGAGATTGAGGGTTTTGGGTTGGAGCAGTGTTTGTGATTGGTGATGGAGTGTTGTGAGTGGATGCAGGTTGTGGTTCAGGGATAGTGGTTTGGTTTGAGGTTGCAGGTTGTTGAGTAGGTACAGTGTGGGTAGGTGATGTAGGTGGTTCAGGTTGTGGTTCTGGTTGTGGTTGGTCTTGAGGTTGGTTGAGAAAATTCTGCAAAGCAAGTGGCAGAACAAAGACAGGTAGGTTTTTTTTACCAGCATCTTTATTAGTCATATCAGAGAATATTCTCTTGTTTACTCTAAAAGGCTGAATCACATCAGCTTCAGCAATCTCTAAACCAGATACACAAGCAGTGAATAGCATTTGACAAAATCGAGCAAAATAAACTGTAGTAGACTCTGACAGTTTATCACCTAAATTCATTAGAACATATCTACCAAAATTAAAATTACTGCCATAAAGTAGAGAATACCCGATTTGTAGACTGTCCATTGGAATAGCATCCCAGTTAGTGACCTTCTTCTGGAATGTTCTTGTGATGCAATCGAAGAAAAAATTCCATTCCTTCCTGAGATTAGGCCTCTTTACACTGCCAAGCTAGTCAAGAGAATCCATGTAGCCTATCTTCTGTAGCGTCTGTCTCAATTGAGGTTCAGCAACATAAGCATAAGAGGTGTGTGTATCAAACCCTATCATTTCTCTGACAGTTTGTGGAGTAATCACAAACTCTTGTTCATCATGAGTGAAGATGATGTTTGGAGTCCCATTCTCTCCTCCATCCACATAGACCGAGTTTTGCTAAAAAGTGGCAATTTGAGATGCAGAGAGAATACTAGGTTCAACCAGAGCTTGTCCAATCTCTGAGTCTCTCAAGAAGTTCTGTATAAGATGAAACGTTTCTGGAACACGTTCATGATTGAGTGGGGCTGCATAATTGTTAGGGACAAAACGTAGACCAAGAACAGTGAATGGTTTAGAAGCCATTGAATCAAGAAATGGGCAAGAAATCACAACGAAAAGTGTATATAGGAAAGGTGTTTGCGAAAATGCGCAAGTGAAAACTGAGAGAACTGTGAGATGTAAAAGTGAGTGAGTGAAAGTAAAAATGAAACTTGTACACAAAAGTAATTAGAGTTGTAATTAAAAATTAAAACTCAATCGTTTGTGTATTCAAACACTCAACAGTTCCTAGATTAATGTGCGAGTGGGACACAATAATGAGTGAGTGGGACACTTGTCATTCATGCAGTGGATCAATTAATCATGCGCAGTAAAAATAGCAATTATCACCGCTGTATTCTCTTTCCTATTTCCAAGACACTTTAACACAATACACTTATTAACAGTTGTCAAAAGCACTATTTACTCCAAAATTTTCAAATTATCCAAATAAAAATTTACCTTAGAGTACTAACCACAAATCAACAGCGTTTGTCAATTCTCCAACTTTATCACTGAAACCCTTTCAAAAATTACACAGTTGTGAAAATATGTGTGTGTGTGTAGCAGAGTTTACCAAATCAATTTTTAGAGCATCTAATTTTTCATAAAATCCATAAAGTAAATCAATAAACACTGGATGCACAAACTCTCATAGTAAACACTGACTGTATGATGAAAGCTAAACTCTGTAGTAATCAATCTATATACAGTAACATTTATTTTATACCCCTTCTATTGCGATTTTTTTTTATTCTATTCATTCCAGTAATTAGAGGTTGGAGCTAGTCACCAAAAATTCAAAAATTTTAGCCCTTATCATTTTGATAAGTTCCTGGGTCATCCTAGTCTTTGACTAGTCACCAAAAATCAGAGAATTTTAGCACATATTATATACCAATAAGTTCCTGGGTCATCCTAATCTCCAACATAATCTCAAAGGAGTATAGCAACCTATATACATTTTCTTTGGGGTATTGCCGTAAGCATTTTAATCTACTAGAGTATAACTAACAGAGTTTAGAGTTCATCAACATCAGTAGTTATTCATGAAAGGCAATGCACACAGTATTTATAGACTCAGAGTTTAGGACAAAATAAACTAAGAGATGCTATAAATATTAACCAGTATCATGCTGTGTTAACTTTCTGCACAATCTAAGATTAGATCACAATAACTCAGAAAGATTCATGATTAATTGCTGAGAATCATGCTTCATACATATTTCTTCACTGGTGTTTTCATTCAGACAAAAATCAACTCAGAGTTTACAGAGTTTATCAAACTTATTAACAGTGGATGACATACAGGCATACTGACAGAATTTAACAGAGTTTGACAGTGTTTAAAAAAAAACAGGTTATCAGAGTATGCATAACAGAGTTTAATCAACAGAGTTCACTTAGCACTTAACAAATCAAGGAAATATGAGCAACACAATACATAAGTAAAATTTGAATCTAACCAACATTCCTAGTCAGAAACAGAGACCATTCCTAGTTCATTGACCAGTCTTGTAAATGTAGCTTCACTCAATGGTTTGGTGAAAATATCTGCAAGCTGTTGTTCTGTAAACACAAATTGTAGTTCAATATTCCCTTCTTCCACATGTTCACTGATGAAATGATACCTTATGCTGATGTGCTTGGTCATTGAATGCTGTACTGGATTACCTGTCATAGCAATAGCACTTTGATTATCACAGTAAATAGGAATCTTACTTTACCTCAATCCATAATCCAGCAATTGATTCTTCATCCACAAGATCTGTGCACAACAGCTACCAGCTGCAATATACTCTGCTTCAGCTGTAGATGTAGAAATTGATTTCTGTTTCTTGCTGTACCAAGAGACAAGTCTGTCACCAAGAAATTGACAACTTCCACTAGTGCTCTTTCTGTCTATCTTGCAGCCTGCAAAGTCTGCATCAGAATACCTAAGTAGCTTGAAATCTGATTCTCTGGGGTACCACAGACCTAATGACATGGTGCCCTTGAGATACTTGAAGATTCTTTTCACAGCTGTCAGATGTGGCTCTCTAGGATCTGACTGAAACCTTGCACAAAGACAGGTTGCATACATGATGTCAGGCCTACTAGCTGTCAAGTAAAGAAGAGATCCTATCATGCCCCTTTAATTTGTCATATCCACTGAAACTCCTGTATCTTTGTCCAATTTAGTTGTTGTTGCCATGGGAGTTGATGCAGATGAACAGTCAAGCATACCAAATTTCTTGAGAAGATTTCTGGTATATTTTGCTTGATTAATGAAGATACCATCATCTGTTTGTCTCACCTGTAGGCCTAGAAAATAACTAAGCTCTCCCATCATGCTCATTTGATATCTGGATTGCATGAGCTTGGCAAACTTCTTACAGAGTTTATCATTAGTAGACCCAAAGATAATGTCATCAACATATATCTGAACTAAAAGCAAGTCACTCCCAGATTTGAAATAAAACAGATTTTTGTCAATAGTACCTCTGTTGAATCCACTTTCTAAGAGAAATTGAGCCAGAGTTTCATACCATGCCCTTGGTGCTTGCTTAAGTCCATAGAGTGCTTTATCCAGCCTGTAGACATGGTCTGGATATTTTGGGTCCACAAATCCTGGTGGTTGTTCAACAAACTCTTCTTCTTCAAGCTTCCCATTCAGAAAAGCACTTTTCACATCCATCTGGAACACTTTGAATTACTTGTGAGAGGCATATGCTAGAAAAATTCTGATTGCCTCCAATCTTGCAACTGGAGCAAATGTTTCATCATAGTCTATTCCCTCCTGCTGTGAATAGCCTTTTGCTACCAGTCTAGCCTTGTTCCTTGTGATAACACCTTCACTGTCAGTCTTGTTTCTGAAAACCCATTTAGTACCAACAATAGATCTGTTCTTTGGCCTTGGTACAAGGGTCCAAACTTCATTTCTTTCAAATTCATTCAACTCTTCCTACATTGCTGTTATCCAGTCAGCATCTTGAAGAGCTTCTTCCACTTTCTTTGGTTCATTCTTAGACAAGAATGCATGAAACAAACATTCACTTGTAGTGGCACTTCTTGTTTTCACTTTTGCATCTGGATCACCAATTATCAAATCAGGTGTATGTGATTTAGTCCATTTCCTAGCAGAAGGCAAATGACTTCTGTCAGCATGTGATCCTCCCCCTTGATCCATGCTCTCCTGATTTTGTTGTGGAATTTTTTCATTTTCTGAGACTCCCCCTGAACTTGACTGCTTAGAGTCAGTGTAACACCCCCAGATCCGGGGTCCGGGATCGGGTCGTTACTGTCTCATAACTTATACACAATACTTGACTTGAGTCCAAAATCAATAAGTAGCATGCTATGACCCCACAATAATATCCACTCACACACACACAGTTATAGTCCCAGAGATAAAATTGAAATAAGTCTTACATAAAAGGGGTTTACGAATGAAAGTTATTACAATCCCAAAAGGACAACATCTCAAGTTTAAAAGTTTTGCCGTTGATTACATTAATTATAAATATAGTTAAACAGGAAACAAAAGCTGTCTAACTATGCTACCTTAGTAATGGCGACTAGCATCTCAGCGGGGAGTCCGGTGGGTCGGGTAACCCGCTTGCGCCGAGTGCGCCTGACGCGAGCCATCTGCCCTAGCTATTGTTGTGACATAATATGAACAAAGCAAGGGTAAGCGAAAGCCCACCAACAATAATATAACTGAACAGTGATACATATATACAGTAGTTCAAGATATCCTTTGAAATCATATGCCATGCCTTAATGAAGTTATTGCCAGTATAATATAAAGGATGAAGTTACCAGGTAACTCAAAGTATTTGTTTGTAGAAATATCTGTTACATCAAAAGTAAGCGAGATATTCTCATTGCCATTAAAAGAGGAACTTGCATGAAAAGATTACAATTCCAGTTATGAACACTTTTCCAGCTCTACCAACAGTAATCATGTTGCAGGAAATAAATAAGTTTGGATGATGAACCAATGATGGAGTATTCACCGCGCCCGCTGTTCCAATCTTGATGATCAGTCGAGATCGTACAGCTCAAATTAGATTTACTACCGGTAGAAGGAAGAACTGACGGCTTTACTTGTCTACCGCCTTACTAGCTCTCCCCGACCAACGGTTGGGCCAAAGGGGATGGACCGGCGCTACTCGGCCTCTTACACGACTCCTAGTTCAAATAGAATTCACGATTCTGAATGTAACGTTCATCTCCCTTTCCCCAAGTATAATACTTGTTGATAAGACTCCACAAAGTAGTCGTATCTAGTTGGAAAGGAAAATTCACCAATAACTTCCAAGCTATTGCTTGGTAACGAATATCAACTTGTTCCAACCATCTTACCCCTCGAAAGATGAGAAGGTAAACAACGACTTAATAAGTCAATAGCACCCGAGTTGCGAGTGAAGAGAATACTTTATGACCGGGAAGTCGACAAGATAAATATCATTTTCCAAGTAAGGTTCCCTTATTATTAGGGAGATAGACTCAAAGAAGAATGATGTCTGAGAACCTTTCTTGATATAAATTAATAATAATATGACTCTGAAATATTTTCCGTAATAATCGAAGAAGATAAACCTTATTGAGGTTATTCTAAGTAGAGAATAAATATTCAAAGAATATTTATTGAATTAAAAATATTTAAAGAATATTTAGGAATATGAAAGAATATCTTTAATCAGAGTATTTCTCAAAATAATCCTTGAAGAAATATCAGGAGAATATTTATTGAATAAATAAATATTTAAATGAATATTCAAAATAATATTCATTAATTAATAAGACCTGAAAGGAATATTTAAGATAATATTCATCATTAATTATGAATTTAAATGAATATTCAAAAAGTAATATTCATTTAATGAATAATATTCTAAATGAATATCAAGTAATATTCATTTAGTAATCCAAGCTTTAAAGGAATATTCGAGATAATATTCGATAAATAAATCAAGCTTCAGATGAATATTAGAATAATATTCATCAAGTAATTAATATCTTAAATGATTATTCAAAAGTAATATTCATTTAATAAAATAATATTCTAAATGGATATTCAAATAATATTCATTTAGTAGTCCAATCTTTAGAAGAATATTCGGAATAATAATCGCTAATCTATTCGACTCTGAATGAATATTGAAAAATATTATTCGTCGAATGATTACATTCAAATAATCATTTGAAGTAAGGATCGTTAAATAAATAATCTCGAACGAATATTCAAATAATATTCGTCGCCCAAATAATGGAGAATATTTACTTAAATATTTTTCTCCGAGGTAATCTCGATATATCAAGAAATATTGACTCCCGGTCTATATTTGATGAATAAGATGTATACGCCCTTCTATGAGGGTCTTACAATAACCAGCTTATAATTGATACGTTAGCTATCTAATTTATAAGCCAATAAACAATCAGGGAACAAGCATAACGATATAACTGGAAAGTAGGCATGCATGCTATGGCATATGTATAACAGAAACATATATATATATATATATATATATATATATATATATATATATATATATATATATATATTCAATCACAACAACAGCCTAAAAGTAGGGAATTGGAACTTGCCTGGTAGTCGAGTACGGTAAGGGGTAGTGGTAGCGGGTCCCGGGTCAGCTTGGTGATCTATAAATAGCCAAGGCATTCGGGATTAATCACTTAACATCTTAAAAGTTAAGTTATACTTAAATCGAAACACGTTCTCGAGTTATCTCGTTATACCCCTTTTAGTGGATTCCTTTTATCATCGATCCGACCCGACATTCGTTTGTTAATACGACATGTCACTGTACTTACACTTGGGACATACTTAAGTCATACAAGTTCTAAAGTCGATTGTTACGAATCAATATTATACTCTGAGTTTTATCGCCCGTTTTCTAAGTGTTTTACCGAAGTTATAATCAAGCGGGTTTTTAGGGGTTCGTTCGCGTTTAACTTCGATTCCAACATTTTTATAAAATCGGAAAACGATCCGTTTGACATGTGGTTTTCTCTCACACCTTCCTTATGACCTCTAGTATTTATTTACCAAGATTAGCAACCGAATTACTCATGTTAAGGGGGTTCAATTGTAGTTACGAATTCGTACTTACGGTTTCGAACTACTTTTAGTAAATCGGCCGTAAATCCTAAACCGTAAGTCCGTTTGATCCGATTCTTTTTCCAAAATGATCTACGACTCGAGATCTACAAGGGTATGTTATATACTTAACCAGATCAGTGAATTATATCTATTGCTATGCACGAGTTTCAAGGTGTAACGAAATTCCGACATTATAACGGCTATAAATCGAGCTTTCCAAAAATTATAACATCAAAACCAAGCCACACCGGGCATAATACACATCTTATATACATGATTCTCATCCAAATCTGTCCAAGATCATATCACTTCATCCTTATAATCATAATATGTTTCAACCACTACAAGATCATGCTAATCAAGCTTATAACCATGCTAATATCATAACTATACTAAAACTCATCAAGATCATGCATATACTTAAAGTAAAACCTAGGGTTTCAAGAGAGTTATACCTTCCTTGGTGTGTCTAGGAGTCTAACAAGCCTTGATCTAGTCCTTGGATCACCTTAATATAGCTTAGAGCAACAAAGAAAACCAAGAAAACAAAGTTAGTTTCTAAGGGTTACTATTCATCATCACTTTTGTAAAAATCATAGAAAATAGAAAAATAAGAGTTTGTCTCTCAAATTTTTACCACATCTTGGCCTCTTCATAAGCTTTGTTTTGAGTCCTAGATCATCAGATTTGAAGCTTCCTAGCTAGGGTTTTGAGCCCCCTTTCTCCTCTGGACAGAAACTGTCAAGCATAGATCAGTTTGGCTTCTTCAACTTTGAGCATGGATTTGACTAGGCTATACTACTTTGTTGGACATGAAATTTTGAGCGAATATTACCCATGGAGTGGAGAGGCTATGGTTAAAATTTGGTGATTTTATCATGGATAGAAATGGAGATATGAATTTGTCTTTGGAGAGTGTTTCTGCTGGACAGTTTGAGAGAATGAGAGGAATGGAGTTTGTTTTGCTTGCTTTGATCTCATCCTTGTCCAAAATGCATTATTGATGATAATATCTAGCATAAAGCTACTTTATTAAAGTGCTTTGCTCATATATGATGCAATCCAAGGGACAAGTGTTGTGATTTTGTGGTGGAAAGGTGTCATGCAAGCTAACTAAGTGATTTGGTTTCTAAAGATGCTAGTTACTTTGTAACTACTTAGTTACTTGATCTTATCTATTTGCACATGCATGTATCTTGGCTCTCTGCTTGTCTCTTTGTCCGGTTATTACTTAATTTGATTGATCGTTCGGAGGAATAACTCATTCGTTTCTAGTTAGGGTTTTACCGGAAACCGTCTTAATATTTATACTATCATCCTCCATTCTCTTTAATAATTCTTGAACCTATTTTCCTTAAATCCCTTCAATAATTCCTTAAGTCTTTCAGTGTCCAGGGAAATCTCGGGGAAAATAAAAGTGCTATTTTTCAGAATCCGACAGCTTTTACATACACTCTTTTTCCCCCTGGATCACTAATACGAACTCAGAATTTCGTTCCGGGTACTTCTATATAGCGTCGTCTAATAATATTCCTACGTCCACCAAAATCACTATTCATCACTTATTCTTTTAGGGTTATATAAATGTCCCGGTTCTCTTTCAATCGTTCCTTAGCCTTTTTACGGACCCACTGGACCAATATCAGATATCGATTTGGATGACATAAGAATAATCTTCTCCTTTAGAATTATCAAATCTCAATTCCATAGGAGATAGATAATTCTTATCTAAAGTGTCAACCAATAGTATTCTTCAAGACATATAAATATTTAAATCGAATTCCATTCCTTCCATTCATTATCTCAATCGTTACATCGTAGTCGTAATCACTATTCACCATTACCTCAGTACATAATAAAAAGTTTTTGATTATATCCAAAATTTGGGGTTCTTACAGTCTCCCCTCCTTAAAAGGATTCCGTCCCGGTCAATTCTTAGTCGTTCTACCCTTTCTCAGCACATCTTCTAGTGCTACAATCCATACTTTATCCTTTTTCCATCAACTTTGCTACTTTTCGTACAACACACTATCCGGGTTATGATCTTACTCAGTCTTATCCTTATTGATACCTGCAGTGACATTGGTATCACTATCCCACTGCGAATTTGGAGGTAACCTCGCTCGTACTATGCATTTCCTGATCGCTTTAATCTTCGCAATCTCGATCAATATAGAGAAGTGGAAAGATTTATTGAGAGATCACTATGATCAATTGAACATTTGTTATATTGCATAGCTAGTACAGAAGGGGGCCAGCCTTTAGTACTTGACAAGCAATTAAACAAGTTATGGTATTCCACTTAGACTTCTATCACATAGACATATAGTCACGTAGCAGTACCTCCCCTCCTTAAAGGGTTGCTCTTCTCAATTCATAAAGAAGATGAATAAGAGAGAAGAAAAGAAAAGAATTCTAAAGGATTATAGAAAGTTTTCATGATTGTAAAATATCATACTCAGAATTTACCTCTGAACTATAGAGGTTCATTAAGGAAGAAATTAATCATAATTATATCCAATACTATTTGATCGTATCCTCACGTGTCAACATATCTTGCTGCTTTGTCCACTATTCTCTGGACCTGTACCCTGGTTCAACCTTAGCAACACTTACTTTTGGAAAATCTTTGAACCTCTCAGGTTAAATCTTAGTTTCTCGCTTGACACCTTTGTTACTGACATTCCATGTCACGCTACTAGCTTTTACATATCCATAATATTAACACTATCAGGTTGTCATCCCGAGAATTCATCGGAAAACCCATTTATTAATCCATTCCTAACATTCCTTGCTTCATATTTCGTAGTTGCTTTCCCCGTCTTTTCTTCATCAATCACATCCTTCTCATTATCTGATTCTTATTTACTTCTGTTATTTACTTTCACCTTCATCTCTTTATTGAGACACCTTTTGCACTTGGTACCTCCTTATCGGTATTCCGTCACATTTACTCTATAATCATCACGTTATTCCAATTTAAACTTTCCGAAATGAATCTGGACAGATCCCTTAAATATAATCTACTTCTGCCAACCTTGTTTCTCATCACTTGTTCTTTTCTACCCGTGGTTTTCCACAGGTTGTTCTTCGTAAGTCAGACCAAGTCGTATATCTACTTGCTCGTACTCTTATCATCTATCGAGTATCTGCATTTTACTGGCGTAGCCTTGCCACATGAAAACCCGTTATGACCGGGCTATAAGTTTTGGGGGTAAAACTGGCTCGAATGCCACCTTCCGAACACTTTTAAACTCTCAGGTGGCCTAATAAGTCTCGGCTCAACTGCCCTTCTCTCTAAGTCTCATTAATTCTTTCCACGGGAATACATTTAGCATCATGAATCATCAACCTCATATTATCTATCTTGTTTGTGCAGAAGTACACTAACACAAACTTGCTTGTCATTCATCAACATGCCACTTAGCTCATTAATAGCAGCACTTTCTTTATCTTTATGTTGTCATCTACTTTCTTAGAAGAACTGCCATCGCTTGTTATTTACGTAGTGCATTAATAGCTAACCATACGGGTTTTAATCCTTTAGGGAGACAAAGTAATCACTATTCCTTATCCATAAGGAACACTTCCTAAACTTGATGTAGATATTACATGAAGTAGATAAAATTGCAGAAGAGTTTCAAGCATCGCAGCTAGGTCCGGTTGATGAAACTATCACTCATGCAGCTTCCATAAAAGACTGGAAACTTAACGGTTTACTTCGTCAATTTTGTATCATGGTCCTGGTTTGCCTCAAAACGGGACCTTCTAAGGTACGTAATATGCTTAAGACTCCATCAGGAATCGAATCTTTACTTAAACTATTATTACCTTCGATTCTTGCACAATCATCAAAAGGAATGTAAATTCCTTTATAGTTAGACTGTCGGCCACCTCATTGGCCTTTCCTGATAATAATAATTCCTTGTAATCCATGTTTTCTGGATACATTCCAACTCAAATTTTTCTACCTCATTCCCATCACTGTTGGGTGAAAGCATTCTCCCTTAAGCTCTGCTGAGGGAGAACAATATATCTATCAGTCTTTTTTTTTTCCATAAGTCATTGCTTCCACCTACCCGTGGGAACTTTATCACGTTTATTCCCACTCCTTAGGATACTTCTTTTCTTAGTTCTTTCCTTATCTTAGGATAATCTCAACCTTTATAGGTTCAATTCATACTTTCTCAGGGTTTCATACATGCATCATCTGGTATATTGCTACTGTGTCTTACATTCTCTTCCAAACTTCTAGTTGGAAACTCAGAATATTAACTTTTTCTTGTAAGGTTTCTTAGGTCGTCCTCATCATTCCTCCTGTATTTTCTAGGTACAGGGTATATCAAAACGTCATTGATCAATACTCTAATACTTCTATCTATGTTCTTTCCAGAACTCTTTTTAATAATCCTTACCGGTCATTGTTGCCTTAGCAAGTCCAACTCATATCATTTGAATTCATAATGTCATTATTAGGGTTAATGCCATCCCTTGTGCATTCCCAAGGGTTTGTCTTAATTTATGGATATCCTATCCTTAATTCAACTGCCAAGGAATTCTTGCGTCCTGTACTTGGCAATCAAATCATGTATCCTTAATAAGGGTCTCTTCTCAATCATTCTCATTTGATAATCGGTCAGTGGCTTAATGCTAACCTATTCTTTCAGATAGTTGTCAGCCTATTTGACCTTCCAAAAGACAACGTATGTCTATCTGCTCTCTTACAGAACTTGGTACTGGTAGCAAGGATGTTCTGGAAGATATTGGTCGAGTCGAGTTCAATGTGAATCTCTTAGTACTTATCGTTCTTCTCAAAGGTAATTGCCTTAGACGAAATTTCTACAGCATACTGATCCATCTCTCACCATTTCTATACTCTCTTCATAAACCTTTGTTGTTTACTTTCCTTAGTCATAATATATTCATGGTATTCATGATACCCTAACATCATACATCTCAAGTCATTATACTTCCATTTTTTTTTGTAATCTTGGACGATCATATACACATGAATCACTTTAGTACGGGTGACCCCATTCCAAAAGTCTAGTAAATTCCCAATCCAAACATGGGTTGCAAAGGGTTCAGTAGAAGATTCCTACAATCTCATTAATATTTCAGTCATATCAGAAGCCCTTGCAGTCGGTGCTTACTTAGAAGCAACCCTTCTTTGTCCTTTCATTGTTGGTCTAGTCACTTGATAGTCCTTTGTGACTTGGCCTCAACTGGCCACACTAAAATAAAAATATATGATTTTAGGGGTTGGCTAATAGCATTACTTTTCTAGCAATTGCTGGCATAGTGCCTTCTTCTTTGATACCTTTCTACCTTTCCAAAACTTTACTTCATATAAGTCTTAATCGGCTACTCAGCGCCGTCTCCGGTCACCTTTCCTCTATTTTTATCTTTTCAACTATTCTTATCACTCCCACATGCCACGCAAGCTTACCATTCCTGGCATAACAGCCTTTTCACTTAAGTCAATCCCGGAGTTTCTCAGTCCGGCTGGTTTCTTACTTACATTTCCTGTTTTCGTCCAATCTCACTTCATCATTGTATTTCTATAATCAGTCGCGATAACCGGGGTCTGTCCACCAACCCATATAGCGGTTAATTTACCTAATTCACGGGGTTCGCCCCAGTTTCTACTCTCTTCCAAGATGTTCTGTGATAATCAGAAAGACAAGGTTTGCCAAAATTCGTTGAAATTCTTCCCAGAATTATGGAAATTTTGGTCAATCTATCCATCTACTGGTAACATTAAGGAGACCGATTTTGAAACCTGAAGAATAGTTTAATGAACCTCCAAGCAGGTAGAACCGTAGGCAGTCATAATTAACGAAATAATCGTCATCAGGTTGGAAGTTTAACCCCTGGAGAGGAACCAATTATATATATCCCTTAGAAGGGAATCAACAGTTTTAAACTGAAACTTGTCGCCACGTACTGATACCTATACGTCCTGATACCTATACGTCCTGATATTCAATATTACCAAATGTCAGTCTACCTGACTACTAGTCTCAGAAGGAACATTATCGTCGGAGTTGGTTGTCCCACAAAATTGGCACTACTAAGGCCATCCGATCTGGTGGACCGTGCTGTTCGAATGCATTCGCAAGTAGTTTGTCGTGTTGCGCAAGCACACATCATAATCCTTTATGCGAAGCGTCGTTGGAAGCACAAAGTCTTTTTTTTCCATTAAGCAATTCCAACTCTTGGTCATTACCACTTTCATCTTTTAGCTCCAGGAAAATTTTCTCACATTTTTCTCTTTAACTACTTATCGTATTACTTGATCCATTATAATTCCGCGTCGGAGTAAACTTAAGGTAACTACTATAATCCATTCAACGAAAAGAAAGAATTTAATATTTCTCTGAATCACATGCATCTAACGTTTCTGGTTCATCATTTAACTATGTTGAAATAACCCTATACTCAGTCTCTAGCAGTAGTCTCATTACGAGTTCATCTTGACTCAATGGTCTTATCTTCCGGTAGGTTCTGAAATCATTGCCTTGCCTACTACTTCCTTATATAACTTTATCCAATCATGCTGTCACTTCCCAATGCCTTTACTTTCTAACTGATTCATTCATAAAATGGACATTTTCCTGAGTAAAACAACTACATCAACCTCAATTTGGTTCTATAAATTACAACCTATGACATCTGCCTTCTCATAGCAAATTATTACTGAAAATATTCATACTAATTCATTTGTCAAATGATATGGCACTTACTGCCTCCTTCTCAACTATTTCTAGGGACTCTGCTCCTCGCCCTAAATCGATGTCTTTGATAATTATACATCCCTCTAGCTCTTTCTTCGTTAATATAAAAGTCTCTGAGGATTCTCGTCTATTTCCATATAAGATCTCAAGTAATTCTTCCAATCCGTCTTACTCGCTGGTACTACATCCAGTAGTACGGCTACGAATTCAATATGCATCTTTAGTTCTCTTGCTAAATAGCTTAGTTCTTTATGCTCACTTTTCTGAGCACTATACCTTAATCATCTCAGTCTTTCTGGCTGTAGCCCTCATTCCTCGAGGGTAAGCTCCTTATCCTAACAGGATTTTCCTTATCTGCTGGAACCTCTTCCGGGTATCCAGTAGGGTACTCCATCGAATTTACCCGCTGATCTTCAGCACATAAAGCATCATCGCGCTGCTGCTCTTATGCCTCAAGGTCTATCGCCTTATTCGTCGATACGATATCGAGCTAAGTTACTATCATGATACTTAAGAGTTCCCATAAGGGTTTTATACGTCATCACTACCTTAAGTAGTCCGACTATGAACTTGGCAAGAGTTCTTATTATCTTAGTGAATTTATTTTTTAACGTCGCCTCATCTCTGGGGTTTATAACGTACGCTCTGATACCACTTCTGTAACACCCCCAGATCCGGGGTCCGGGATCGGGTCGTTACTGTCTCATAACTTATACACAATACTTGACTTGAGTCCAAAATCAATAAGTAGCATGCTATGACCCCACAATAATATCCACTCATACACACACAGTTATAGTCCCAGAGATGAAATTGAAATAAGTCTTACATAAAAGGGGTTTACGAATGAAAGTTATTACAATCCCAAAAGGACAACATCACAAGTTTAAAAGTTTTGCCGTTGATTACATTAATTATAAATATAGTTAAACAGGAAACAAAAGCTGTCTAACTATGCTACCTCAGTAATGGCGACTAGCATCTCAGCGGGGAGTCCGGTGGGTCGGGTAACCCGCTTGCGCCGAGTGCGCCTGACGCGAGCCATCTGCCCTAGCTATTGTTGTGACATAATATGAACAAAGCAAGGGTAAGCGAAAGCCCACCAACAATAATATAACTGAACAGTGATACATATATACAGTAGTTCAAGATATCCTTTGAAATCATATGCCATGCCTTAATGAAGTTATTGCCAGTATAATATAAAGGATGAAGTTACCAGGTAACTCAAAGTATTTGTTTGTAGAAATATCTGTTACATCAAAAGTAAGGGAGATATTCTCATTGCCATTAAAAGAGGAACTTGCATGAAAAGATTACAATTCCAGTTATGAACACTTTTCCAGCTCTGCCAACAGTAATCATGTTGCAGGAAATAAATAAGTTTGGATGATGAACCAATGATGGAGTATTCACCGCGCCCGCTGTTCCAATCTTGATGATCAGTCGAGATCGTACAGCTCAAATTAGATTTACTACCGGTAGAAGGAAGAACTGACGGCTTTACTTGTCTACCGCCTTACTAGCTCTCCCCGACCAACGGTTGGGCCAAAGGGGATGGACCGGCGCTACTCGGCCTCTTACACGACTCCTAGTTCAAATAGAATTCACGATTCTGAATGTAACGTTCATCTCCCTTTCCCCAAGTATAATACTTGTTGATAAGACTCCACAAAGTAGTCGTATCTAGTTGGAAAGGAAAATTCACCAATAACTTCCAAGCTATTGCTTGGTAACGAATATCAACTTGTTCCAACCATCTTACCCCTCGAAAGATGAGAAGGTAAACAACGACTTAATAAGTCAATAGCACCCGAGTTGCGAGTGAAGAGAATACTTTATGACCGGGAAGTCGACAAGATAAATATCATTTTCCAAGTAAGGTTCCCTTATTATTAGGGAGATAGACTCAAAGAAGAATGATGTCTGAGAACCTTTCTTGATATAAATTAATAATAATATGACTCTGAAATATTTTCCGTAATAATCGAAGAAGATAAACCTTATTGAGGTTATTCTAAGTAGAGAATAAATATTCAAAGAATATTTATTGAATTAAAAATATTTAAAGAATATTTAGGAATATGAAAGAATATCTTTAATCAGAGTATTTCTCAAAATAATCCTTGAAGAAATATCAGGAGAATATTTATTGAATAAATAAATATTTAAATGAATATTCAAAATAATATTCATTAATTAATAAGACCTGAAAGGAATATTTAAGATAATATTCATCATTAATTATGAATTTAAATGAATATTCAAAAAGTAATATTCATTTAATGAATAATATTCTAAATGAATATCAAGTAATATTCATTTAGTAATCCAAGCTTTAAAGGAATATTCGAGATAATATTCGATAAATAAATCAAGCTTCAGATGAATATTAGAATAATATTCATCAAGTAATTAATATCTTAAATGATTATTCAAAAGTAATATTCATTTAATAAAATAATATTCTAAATGGATATTCAAATAATATTCATTTAGTAGTCCAATCTTTAGAAGAATATTCGGAATAATAATCGCTAATCTATTCGACTCTGAATGAATATTGAAAAATATTATTCGTCGAATGGTTACATTCAAATAATCATTTGAAGTAAGGATCGTTAAATAAATAATCTCGAACGAATATTCAAATAATATTCGTCGCCCAAATAATGGAGAATATTTACTTAAATATTTTTCTCCGAGGTAATCTCGATATATCAAGAAATATTGACTCCCGGTCTATATTTGATGAATAAGATGTATACGCCCTTCTATGAGGGTCTTACAATAACCAGCTTATAATTGATACGTTAGCTATCTAATTTATAAGCCAATAAACAATCAGGGAACAAGCATAACGATATAACTGGAAAGTAGGCATGCATGCTATGGCATATGTATAACAGAAACATATATATATATATATATATATATATATTCAATCACAACAACAGCCTAAAAGTAGGGAATTGAAACTTGCCTGGTAGTCGAGTACGGTAAGGGGTAGGGGTAGTGGTAGCGGGTCCCGGGTCAGCTTGGTGATCTATAAATAGCAAAGGCATTCGGGATTAATCACTTAACATCTTAAAAGTTAAGTTATACTTAAATCGAAACACGTTCTCGAGTTATCTCGTTATACCCCTTTTAGTGGATTCCTTTTATCATCGATCCGACCCGACATTCGTTTGTTAATACGACATGTCACTGTACTTACACTTGGGACATACTTAAGTCATACAAGTTCTAAAGTCGATTGTTACGAATCAATATTATACTCCGAGTTTTATCGCCCGTTTTCTAAGTGTTTTACCGAAGTTATAATCAAGCGGGTTTTTAGGGGTTCGTTCGCGTTTAACTTCGATTCCAACATTTTTATAAAATCGGAAAACGATCCGTTTGAC
Source organism: Saposhnikovia divaricata (assembly GCA_036435485.1). NCBI lineage: Eukaryota > Viridiplantae > Streptophyta > Magnoliopsida > Apiales > Apiaceae > Saposhnikovia > Saposhnikovia divaricata. The sequence continues at coordinate 92,501,781 of CM071596.1, forward strand.
ATGTGGTTTTCTCTCACACCTTCCTTATGACCTCTAGTATTTATTTACCAAGATTAGCAACTGAATTACTCATGTTAAGGGGGTTCAATTGTAGTTACGAATTCGTAATTACGGTTTCGAACTACTTTTAGTAAATCGGCCGTAAATCCTAAACCGTAAGTCCGTTTGATCCGATTCTTTTTCCAAAATGATCTACGACTCGAGATCTACAAGGGTATGTTATATACTTAACCATATCAGTGAATTATAGCTACTGCTATGCACGAGTTTCAAGGTGTAACGAAATTCCGGCATTATAACGGCTATAAATCGAGCGTTCCAAAAATTATAACATCAAAACCAAGCCACACCGGGCATAATACACATCTTATATACATGATTCTCATCCAATTCTGTCCAAGATCATATCACTTCATCCTTATAATCATCATATGTTTCAACCACTACAAGATCATGCTAATCAAGCTTATAACCATGCTAATATCATAACTATACTAAAACTCATCAAGATCATGCATATACTTAAAGTAAAACCTAGGGTTTCAAGAGAGTTATACCTTCCTTGGTGTGCCTAGGAGTCTAACAAGCCTTGATCTAGTCCTTGGATCACCTTAATATAGCTTAGAGCAACAAAGAAAACCAAGAAAACAAAGTTAGTTTCTAAGGGTTACTATTCATCATCACTTTTGTAAAAATCATAGAAAATAGAAAAATAAGAGTTTGTCTCTCAAATTTTTACCACATCTTGGCCTCTTCATAAGCTTTGTTTTGAGTCCTAGATCATCAGATTTGAAGCTTCCTAGCTAGGGTTTTGAGCCCCCTTTCTCCTCTGGACAGAAACTGTCAAGCACAGATCAGTTTGGCTTCTTCAACTTTGAGCATGGATTTGACTAGGCTATACTACTTTGTTGGCCATGAAATTTTGAGCGAATATTATCCATGGAGTGGAGAGGCTATGGTTAAAATTTGGTGATTTTATCATGGATAGAAATGGAGATATGAATTTGTCTTTGGAGAGTGTTTCTGCTGGACAGTTTGAGAGAATGAGAGGAATGGAGTTTGTTTTGCTTGCTTTGATCTCATCCTTGTCCAAAATGCATTATTGATGATAATATCTAGCATAAAACTACTTTATTAAAGTGCTTTGCTCATATATGATGCAATCCAAGGGACAAGTGTTGTGATTTTGTGGTGGAAAGGTGTCATGCAAGCTAACTAAGTGATTTGGTTTCTAAAGATGCTAGTTACTTTGTAACTACTTAGTTACTTGATCTTATCTATTTTCACATGCATGTATCTTGGCTCTCTGCTTGTCTCTTTGTCCAGTTATTACTTAATTTGATTGATCGTTCGGAGGAATAACTCATTTGTTTCTAGTTAGGGTTTTACCGGAAACCGTCTTAATATTTATACTATCATCCTCCATTCTCTTTAATAATTCTTGAACCTATTTTCCTTAAATCCCTTCAATAATTCCTTAAGTCTTTCAGTGTCCAGGGAAATCTCGGGGAAAATAAAAGTGCTATTTTTCAGAATCCGACAGCTTTTACATACACTCTTTTTCCCCCTGGATCACTAATACGAACTCAGAATTTCGTTCCGGGTACTTCTATATAGCGTCGTCTAATAATATTCCTACGTCCACCAAAATCACTATTCATCACTTATTCTTTACTTATTCTTTTAGGGTTATATAAATGTCCCGGTTCTCTTTCAATCGTTCCTTAACCTTTTTACGGACCCACTGGACCAATATCAGATATCGATTTGGATGACATAAGAATAATCTTCTCCTTTAGAATTATCAAATCTCAATTCCATAGGAGATAGATAATTCTTATCTAAAGTGTCAACCAATATTATTCTTCAAGACATATAAATATTTAAATCGAATTCCATTCCTTCCATTCATTATCTCAATCGTTACATCGTAGTCGTAATCACTATTCACCATTACCTCAGTACATAATAAAAAGTTTTTGATTATATCCAAAATTTGGGGTTCTTACAGTCAGAATTTGAATTTTCAGAGTTTGAATCATCAGAGTTTGATCCAGATTTTTCAGTTGACTCAGTATCAATGTTTGAGTCTTCATCTTGATCATGCTCCCCCTCAACTGGTTCTTCCCTTTGTTATGGCTGAGAAGTTTCTCCAGTGTTTACCAGTAGAGGTTCAGAGTTTGTTTCAACAGAATCTGTCAGAATAGTTTGATCAGAGTTTACTTCAACAGAGTCTGTCAGAATAGTTTGATCAGAGTTTACTTCAACAGAGTTTAAATCTTCATTTTCAAAGTTCAGTTGATCATATTCATCTATGTCTTCAAGTCCAGTTATCTTCTTGTCATCAAAAGACACATGTATAGATTCCATGATCACTTTAGTTCTCAGATTGTAAACTCTGAATGCCTTTGTTGACAGTGGATAGCCAACAAAAATTCCTTCATCTGCCTTTAGCTCAAACTTGGTCAACTGTTCAGGATGAGTCTTCAAAACAAAGCATTTGCACCTGAAAATGTGAAAGTATTTTAGGTTAGGCTTCTTTTTCTTCACCATCTCATATGGTGTTTTTCCATGCTTATTGATCAGTGTAGCATTTTGAGTAAAACAAGCAGTTTGAACAGCTTCTGCCCAGAAATAAGTTGGCAATTTTGCTTCATCAAGCATAGTTCTGGCAGCTTCAACCAAGGTTCTATTTTTCCTTTCAACTACACCATTTTGTTGTGGTGTACCAGGTGCTGAAAATTCTTGCTTCACTCCATTGTCCTTGCAGAATTTTTCCATTGTTGCATTTCTGAACTCAGTTCCATTATCACTTCTGATGATTCTGACTTTGTTACTTGATCCTTTGTCCAGAAGTTTCACATGCTCCATCAGAGTTAATGTAGTTTCATCCTTCTTTGCTAGAAAATACACCCAAGTGAATCTAGTGTATTCATCAACAATGACTAAAGCATATTTCTTTCTTGCTATAGACATAACATTTACTGGACCAAAGAGACCAACATGCAGAAGATGATAAGGATCAGTGATTGAAAATTCTGTCTTGCTCTTGAAAGATGACTTCCTTTGCTTGGCCTTTTGACATGAATCACATAGGCCATCAACATTTAACAGAGCCTTTGGGAGTCCTCTTACAAGATCCTTTCTGATCAATTCATTGATGTTGTTCAAGTTCAAATGTGAGAGTTTCTTGTGCCACTTCCAACTCTCTTCACTAGACATTCTTGTAGACAGGCAAACAGCTTTTCCAACAGAGTCTATTAAAAGCTTGATTTCATAAATGTTGTTTTGCCTATTACCAACTAGAACAACCTTTCCTGTAGATTTGCTGATAACTTCACAATATTCAGGTTGAAAATCTACATGATATCCCTTGTCACAGATTTGACTCACAGATAACAAGTCATGCTTGAGTCCTGGGACATGAGCTACATTGTTGATGATGACATTTCCAAGATTAATATTGCCATATCCCAATGTTCTTCCTACATTGCCATCACCATAGGAAACTTTTGGGCTAGCCTTCTCCTCATAGTCTGATAGCAGGGCTTTATTTCCAGTCATGTGTCCTGAACATCCACTGTCCACAACTAGGGTTGCCTCCCTGTTTCCCTGCAATCACAAGCAATTACTGAGGATTAGATTTAAGGATCCAGACTTGCTTGGATCCTTTGACATTCTTAACTTTGTTAGCTTTAGCAGCGGAATTAACATTATCAGAGTTTGAGCTAACCGTATCAGAGTTTACACTTGCAGTATTAACTTTAACCCATTTCAAATTGGGTTTAAGTTCATAGTAATTATGATAGATAGCATGATACTGTCTGAAAGTATAAATGGAATGCCAAGTGCTTCCACAGTGTGTGCATAAAGTCTGTGGCTTAGTTCTAGCAAAATCCTTCTTTATCTTAGACTTGGAAGGTAAAGAATTTATATTTTTGTTTTTCTTGCAGAAATTTGCAAGATGCTTAGTACTACCACAGTTATGACATGTCTTTCTTGGAGCATAACTAGCAAGCATTGGTTTATTTCCTGAAGTGATGCCTACTTTTCCATTTCTGTTCTTATTTGACACTCCCTGTTTCTTAACAGATTTTAACTCCTTCAGTTTATGTCTGAGTTGTTTATCTGTCATTGAACCAATGTTAACCTGTTTAACACTAGTTTTTACTGTTCACTTTTAACATCTTCTTTTTCATTATCAGACAAAAATTTACTTGCTCCATGTACAAAATGAGGTCTGATTTTAACTTGACTTTGAAATCTTAGTTCATCTCCCTCATTATATCCTAGACCAACAGTGTCTGTTTGAAAAATCTGTTGAGTGTCCTTTCCAGAATTAGTCCAAGTCCTAATTTTCTTATTTGCTTCCTCCAACTCAGATTCTAGTTGTTTATATTTCTGAAACAAATCCTGTTCTATAGAAACAGCATCATCTCTCTCTTTCTGAACTTGTTGCATGTTTTCAAGTTTTTCTTCAACAAGTTTATTTCTAACCTTAAGTTCAGAATTTTCAGATTTTATCCTCTCATTCTCTAAAGTCTGATCCCTATAACTTATATGCAATGACTTAAGATAAATTCTTAATTGAGAAATGTCATCAATATTATAAGCATAGGTAGTTAGAGGTACCTGATTTTCAGAAGTTTCTGATTCAGTAGTAGCCATGAGAGCATAGTTAATTTCTTCATCAGAATCTGAAGTGTCTGCCCAATCTCTGCCTTTTGTGATGAGTACTTTTCCAGTTTTACCCTTCTTGCACTCAGGAGCATAATGACCCATCTCCTTGCACTTGTAGCATTGAATTTCATACTTATCCTTTTTCCCAGACTTGGTCTCTTTTCTTTCAGACCTCCTGAAACTTTTTCTGTCTTCATTTGAATCTCTAGAAAACCTTTTCCCTTTCTTGAAATTCTTGAAACCCATTTTCTTGAAGGTCTTCACCATCAACACAGCCATTTTTCTCATTTCTTCTTCATCATCCTCAGAGTCAGATGATTCAGAAGAGTTTGAATCACAATCAGAGTTTGATGATTCACTTTCTGAGTGTATGACCAAAGCTTTTCCCTTCATTTTCCTTCTTGATGCCTCTTTCTTCTGAGGCATCTCTTCAACCTTAAGAGCAACAGACTTTGCCTTCCTACTTGATCTCCGGTTTCTCTGCTCCATTTCCAATTCATGAGTTTTGAGCAGCCCATAGATTTCATCAATCTCTGTTTCAGCAAGTTCATAGTTTTCTCTAATAGTGGTTGTTTTCACATCCCACTTTTCAGGTAGAGAAAGAAAAAACTTGAGATTTGAGTCTTCTAGATCATACTCTTTGTTGACCAATGACAGATCATTGAGCAGTTTACAGAATCTATCAAATGTTTCTGTCATGGTCTCTTCAGGTTTAGCCTCAAAGTGCTCATACTCTTGTGTGAGTATGTTTCTCCTATTCTTCTTAATAGCAGCAGTTCCTTGACATCTGACTTCAAGAGCATCCCAGATCTCTTTTGCAGTGGTGCAGTTAATCACTTTGTTAGACATAACATTGTCTAAAGCACTATGCAGTAAATGCCTAACCTTCGCATCCTTAGCAATTGATGATAGATCTTCAGGAGTCATGTCCTTCTTTTCCTTTGGAACTATTTTAGCTTCTTCACCAGTAGTTGTAGCAGATAGCTTTGTAGGATTGTGAGGGCCTTCATAATCCTGTCAAGATATTCTGGATCTGTAGCCTCCAGAAACATAGTCATCTTGACCTTCCACATGGCATACTCTGATGGCCTGAGAATAGGAACCCTGATTGGTTCATAATGACTCACAGTAGTAGGAGCCTTTTCAGAACTAGTAGATGTTGGTGGAGGAATGGCTGACATGATTATTGTTGTGTTTGGATCTTAACCTGTAATAAAGTAATAGATTGGCTCTGATACCACTTGTTAGGCCGAATACACAATTAATAATCAAATTCGTATGAGAGTTTAACAAGTAAGATGATTATCCACTTTAAATCTTCTGATATTAAAAACCCTCTTCGTGATGTAAACTATCACAAAGAGCTGCTAGGTTACAATAAGAATCGTTCGATGCACGATACCCTTCTAGGGTTAACCTAACTGTATTTATAAAACATACAGCTTCGATACAATCTCTAATTGATATTCCTAATAATCAGCTATACAATGATATCAATTACAGATTGTCACACGTCTCCTAAGTCAACTCGATCTCTTTGATAGTTATCCAGTCTCCAAAGATCTCGCTTCCATATCAATCTTCAATTGATCTCTAATATCTTCTGTTGACTCCGAACGCGCTGCTTCTAGACAGACTTTACTAAACTCTGTCCAGCTTCCGTCAGTCAGACTTTACTAAACTCTGACTTCCTTCCAGTTAAACTCTGATATTTCACTGTTACACTTAAACACTGAAATATTACATCAATTATATCTAACATGTTCAGGTGTAGGATCAGAAACAAGATTTTCCATAGGAAAATGAAGAATTCGATTAACATCTCGTTCAGTGACCCTGATCGACCTGCCAAACAGTCGATATGTGATTGCACACCCGTCCTGTCCAGAAGTGTTAACCGCACTATAATATAGTTCACGCAATGCATCATGGTTAAGCTGCACTGGTGTAACTAAAGCATAGCGAATTAATGAATGTTCATTCAGAAATTGTGTCCAAGCCCGAAATTACTCATCCAGAATGGTTTCGATTTGCTGAATGGAAATAGGATTATCTTTAGCAATTAAAAAGCTTCCCTGCAATGCCATTTTCAAAACTTTGAGGAAATTAAAAAACAAGGGTTAGTTTTTATAAAGGATGATGTATAAAGCAAGAATATGAAATCTGATCTAAAAACCACCAGCTAGATTGAGAGAACTTTCCGGTCAAAGCTTGAAATTTTCAGCAATTGTGTGTATATGCTCTGTATGTATATCTGAAAAATGATGATGTTAAACACAAACAAAGCTCATCATTTATAAGGTTTCAAGGATTAGTGGGTTAGGTGTGATAGTGACAGGTTATGTTGAAAAAATAACACCGTTCAATAATTTCTCACCTAACAACCTAATTAGCCGAAAAACATCTTATCACCGAAACCTATCAGCCTATACACATATACACATATCTAATTATTATGGATTTAAAAATAATCATGCAGTAAATCAAGAATTAATCCACAATAATCAGATAAACTCACAATTAAATAGATATAAAATTAACAAAATATCATTAATTGATATATGTCAATAAAATATTTATATAATTATGCTACAATGATATCTCCAGAATAATCATACAGATAAGCAAATAAAACAAACAAAATCTAGAGAATGAAATTCACTGGCTGCAACTAATTGAACAGACATTTTAAAAGATCATGTGAAATTTAACATACCAAGCTCACTTACCAACCTTGAAAAGGTTGCTTCATCCAAAGCTTTAGTAAAAATGCCTGCCAACTGTTTTTCACTAGGAACAAAATGTAGTTCCACAGTGCCTTCCATCTCATGCTCCTTGATGAAATGGTATCTGATGTCTATGTGCTTGGTTATGGAATGCTGCACTGGATTCTGTGATATTGCAATTGCACTAGTGTTGTCACAGAAAATTGGGATCTTTTTAACTTTAACTCCATAGTCAAGTAGTTGATTTCTCATCCATAGAATCTGTGCACAACAACTCCCAGCTGCTATGTATTCAGCCTCTGCAGTTGAGGTAGATACTGAGTTCTGCTTCTTACTGAACCATGAGACCAGCTTGTTTCCCAAGAATTGACAGGTTCCTGTGGTACTTTTTCTATCCATTTTGCAACCTGCATAATCTGCATCTGAGTAACCAATTAGATCAAAACCAGAATCTCTAGGGTACCAAATGCCAAGGTTTGGTGTTCCCTTGAGATATCTGAAAATCCTTTTAATAGCTACTAAGTGAGATTCCCTAGGATCAGCTTGAAATCTAGCACATAAACATGTAGCAAACATAATATCAGGTCTACTAGCTGTTAAGTATAAAAGAGATTCAACCATGCCCCTATAGCTTGTCATGTCCACCTTCTTTTCCTTAGTATTCAGTTCAAGCTTAGTGGCAGTGGCAGTGGCCATGGGTGTTTTTGTAGAAGAGCAATCTGCTAAATTAAACCTTTTCAAAAGATCATAAATGTATTTTGTTTGACTTATAAAAATTCCCTCATTCACTTGTTTAACTTGTAAACCAAGAAAATAAGTTAATTCACCCATCATACTCATTTCATATCTACTTTGCATGAGTTTGGCAAACCTCTTGCAAAGTTTCTCATCTGTAGACCCAAATATTATATCATCTACATAAATTTGGACAAGTATCATAGAGCCATTGACATTTCTATAAAAGAGAGTTTTATCAACAGTACCTCGAATGAAGTGATTCTCTATAAGGAACTGTGAGAGTGTGTCATATCAGGCTCTAGGTGCTTGCTTCAAGCCATAGAGTGCTTTGAGTAGAAAGAACACATATTCGGGAAAGTCTGGATCTTCAAAACTAGGCGGTTGACTAACATACACCTCCTCCTCCAGAATACCATTCAGAAATGCACTCTTGACATCAATTTGATAGACTTTGAAATTGGCATGCGCTGCATAGGCCAGGAAGATCTTATTGCTTCTAACCTTGCCACTGGTGCAAAGGTTTCTTCAAAGTCAATTCCTTCCTCTTGACAGTAGCCTTTAGCCACTAATCTAGCTTTATTCCTTGTGACTATGCCATTCTCATCCATCTTGTTCTTGAATACCCACTTAGTGCCAATCACTGATTTGTCTTTAGGTTTGGGTACAAGTTTCCATACTTCATTTCTTTCAAACTGGTTTAGCTCTTCTTGCATTGCTAAAACCCAGTCTGGATCCAGAAGAGCATCTTCAACTTTCTTAGGTTCCTCTTTGGATAGAAAACTGCTATACAAGCATTCTTCTTGAGTTGCTCTTCAGGTTTGGATCTTTGCATTAGGATCTCCAATGATAAGCTCAAATGGATGATCCCTGGTCTATTTTCTTTATGGTGGTAAGTTTGACCTTGATAAAGTGGCTTCATTTTCTCTGTGTTGATCATTGTGGCTTGTTGTTGAGTTTTGACTGTGAGAAACTCCCCCTGAGTGTATGGCCCTCGAGATTGATGGAGTTCTTGCAGATTCATCAACAGATGCTTCTCTTTGATTTCCAATTGATGGTGTAAGTTGCTCTTCAACAGGTGGTTCATTCTGCACTTCAACTGATGATCCTTGTCTGTTTCTCACACCATTTGATCTCCATTCTTCATCATCATCTTCACTTTCTTCACCACTTCTCTCATTCTCAAATGAGAGAGACTCATGAAAACCTTCATCTACTAGACCAGATATTTTCTTGTCATCAAAGATAACATGTATGGACTCCATTACAATGTTTAGTCTTAGGTTGTAGACTCTGTAGGATTTTCCAGCTGAGTATCCAACAAAGATAGCTTCATCTTCCTTTGAATCAAATTTTCCAAGATGCTCACCATGATTTTTCAGTACAAAGCATTTACATCCAAAGACATACAGAAAGTTGATTGTTGGTTTCTTGCCTTTGAAAAGTTGATAAGGTGTCATGCCGTTTGCTTGATTGACCAAAGAAATATTCTGAGTGTAGCATGCAGTATTTATAGCTTCTGCCCAGAAGTATGTTGGTAGCTTAGACTCTTCAAGCATTGTTCTTGCAGCTTCAATTAAAGTTCTGTTCTTTCTTTCCACTACACCATTTTGTTGAGGAGTTCTTGGTGCAGAGAATTCTTGGATAATTCCTTCTTCTTCACAAAACTCTCTTATTACAGAATTCTTGGACTCAGTTCCATTGTCACTTCTAATTCTCCTTACTTTGAGTAGAGGATTAATGTTGACTATCTTGATGTGATTTATAATGACTTCACCCGCCTCATCCTTAGAGTGCAGAAAGAATGTCCAAGAGAATTTTGAGAAATCATCAATAATCACAAGACAGTATTTCTTCTTTGAGATTGACAACACATTGACTGATCCAAAGAGATCCATGTGAAGTAGTTGCAAGGGTTGATCAATTGATGACATTGACTTTGATTTAAAAGAGGCCTTCTTCTGCTTCCCTTTCTGGCATGCATCACACAATCCATCCTTGGAGTAATCCAATTTTGGAATACCTCTAACCAAATCCTTCTTTACCAACTCATTCATTGCTTTAAAACTCAAGTGTGACAGTCTTTTATGCTAAAGCCAACCTTCATCTACACTTGCCTTGCTAAGAAGACATGTAGTCATGTTTGCATTTATTGAATTGAAGTCAGCAATGTACACATTTCCTCTTCTATCTCCTGTCAACACTACCTTGTTGTCACTTTTCTTGAAAATGACACAAGCTTCAGATGTGAACCAGACATTCTGGCCTTTATCACACAGTTGACTGACACTTAGCAAGTTATGCTTAAGTCCATCAACCAGTGCTACTTCTTTAATGACAACATTCTCTTGTGAAATCAAGGCATATCCTCTAGTATATCCTTTGCTGTTGTCTCCAAAGGTAATGCTAGGGCCAGCTCTTTCCTCAATCTTAGTGAGCAGGGTAGAATCTCCAGTCATATGCCTAGAACAACCACTATCCAGATACCAAAGATTCTTTCTGTTTCCCTACACACATCAAAACAAAATCAAGTTGATTTTGGTACCCAAGTTTTCTTGGGTCCTGCCTTGTTAGCCTTTTTCTTATTTTTCAAGCCCTTACTACCCAGGGGTTCTGATTGAGTTAAATCAACCTTAACTCTTGGTGTAGGTTTCTGAAAAATAGGTTGTTTCACTTGCTCACATGCATTAAAACTAGATGTATAATTTGGCATAGTCTGTGCAAACATGTTATTCATCATCCATGGCAACTGAGGCATGTAAAAAGTATTGTAATATGGATTATGCATGAATGGCATGTTAGCATACTGACTAGATGCATGAGCAGGTTGGACAAAGATGTTAGGTGTAACATTCATAGCATGCATAGGCACAGATATAGGTATACTAGGCACAGAAGCATCTTTAACAGTTTTACAGTTGACAGACAAATGATTAACACTACCAAATTTTACACATTCTTTCCTAGGAGCATACTTATCAGGTGTGTAATTGCTGTGTTAGTTAATTCCTACTTTGCCATTTCTATTCTTTTTTTTAGCCTTAGCCTTTGGTTCTTTCTTTTCTAATTTATCCTTCAATTTCTTGATGGATAAATGGCCTATGTTTCCTTGTTCAACAGATTTGGTTTTGCTGCACTCTCCAACTACAAAGTTTTTGCTGACAGGTCCATATTGGTTATTTAGTTTAATCAAGGTTGCTTTGCTGACAGGTTCCAAGTTCAACCGACATACCACATCCATTGAGTCACTGTCTGAAGCAGTCTCCCCATCAACTCCTAACTTTACTTCTGCTAATTTATGAAAAGAATCAACTCCTTGTATATTATAAATTTCTTCAGTTTTAGCCTTTGTTTCCTTCCACTTAGCAATTAAGTCTTGTTCCTCTTTTAACTGTTTTATTAAACATTCTTCTCTTTTCAGAGCCTCAAGTAACTCATTCTTAGCATCCAGGCAATTTCTTTTCATTGTTTCAAAATCAATTAGTTGAGTCTCTAACAGAGGATTCCTATCACCTATCTTAGCATTAAGATCTTTAATCTTTTTGTTCTCCTTGTTAAGCGATTTTAATGTGACATGCATGTTATACAATTCATTAGGCATTTCATTAACAACATTATCACATTCATCTTTGGAAAGTTCAGTTAGGTTTGTAGAGTATACCTGGTTGCTTGCTAAACTAGCCTCTTCATCAATTTCGTTTGCCATGAGTGCAAGATTGACAAACTCCTCTTCTGCATCTGAGTCTTCTCCAGCTGCCCAATCATCATCTCTAGCTACAAATGCTCTTTCCTTTTGCTTGAGAAGATCAAAGTATTTATTTTTGTAATCAACAGTCTCGAACTGTTTCTTCTCTTTCTCAGTTTTGGATTTTCTGCATTCATTGGTAAAGTGACCAGCAATTCCACAGCTATAGCATTTGATCTTTGATCTTTCAACCACATCCTTTGTAAGAACCCTAATTTTTGTAATATTTTTTTAATATCATATGACATTGTGAATTTGGAACCTTTTTAGTCATCCATGTTGTTTAATGGAATTGATTATCTGGGAAATTATGTTGTTACATTCACTATGTAAGGTAAAGGGAAGGTTGTTGAAGGCAAGAGTCTTATTGTTAGTAAGATTTATAAAACTTGGGATTTGAGAGTTATTGGAGTATTAAAAGATATTTAAGGGATTTTGACAAGGAGTTATGGATATTCGAGGAATTTACACAATTAAGTACTTAGGGAATTACAAGGGAAATCTCTACGCGACAAAAAATTATTACGAGGAATTAATTAAGATATGATACAAATTAAAGATTAAGTGATAAGCATTGGTGGATGAATAATGATACAAGGGAAGATATTGCATGCAAGTCCCATGCAACTAGATTGTTAGAAAAGCAAACAAGAAAGGCAAAAACAACTAGAGAAATAGTAACTAGTTATGGTGCATTGTCCAAGGAGACAAGGAGGTATGGTTGGCCTAGGGAGCTAGTACTAGGCTTGCAATATGTGATACAATTATACATATACCTAATACATATCACAAATACACTCCACTTTATTTCTCCCCACAAAACAAAACACTCTCTCTCTCCCTCTTGTTCATCTTTGCTCTCGGCCAAGCACAAGGAAGGAGAAGAAAATTTTCTTTCTTCAACTTCTCATCACTCATAACTCAAGACAAAAATCCTAGGTCCTCTACACTATATAAGGAAGGTATGCTATGAATTCCAACCCCTTTTATCCACTAGTTTTTGAGTTATAAATTGTTGAAGTTTAGATGAATAGTAACTATGTTTAGTTTTCTTTTAGATCTTGAGTTGTAAGGATTGTAGGGGCTCATCCAAGGTGTTCTTGAGACTTGTAAGGCTTACCCAAGGCTCCTAGATACTCAAGAAGGTATAAAACTCTAACCCCTCTTGGCCATGAATTATTTATGGGGTATAATGTTAGATCCATGGATGTTAGTGTGAATCTTAGTCATATGAGTTATGGATGATGTAGATCTTGAGTTTAAATGTTGTTGTTGTGATTTTTAAGCTTGTGATTAGTGTATATAACTACATGTATGCTATAGAGTATGATCTTGGTGGTTTAGATTATGGTTGTGATGTTTATGTAGGATTCTTGAATGGTTAACTGAAAAATCATGCTGTGTAAATTTTCTGGGAACTTGTACTGTCTTGTAGGAGGGTTTTGAACCCCTAAATCTTGTCCCCTGAGGTCCTAATGCATATGGCTGGAAAGATATTTGAATGTAGTTTCCAGAAATATAAGGTTCATGACTAGGTGATGTGTAGATTTTGAGTTATGGCCTGAGAAGTGAAGAGTGTTTCTGGAATCCGAACTGCACTAAATGGTCCCCTTGTGAACCCTCTTCAAACCTTTAAAATTTTATGTAGGATCATGGAAAAATTAGGGGAGCTAGTAAATGCAGTGGTGAAGGCCACCCAAAAAGAATTGGATTAAAATATGTATTTTTCAATTTTATAAAAATGTTAGAGTAAAATTCGTGCAAGTGAAAAAGTCGTAAGTGGAGTATGATTTGGGGGGGTTTAATACGCTTCGAATATGGTAACCAAATTAAGTCGAATAAGTGACGAGCGTAATCGAGTGATGACATGAACCTATAGTGGGGCTAGAGAGTCATAAGACAAAGTCATTAAGTTAATTTTGTACCCCTAAAACCTCGTAATTACAAGAGATATTGTTAAGGTACTAACGAACGACTATTGTTTATGTATAGATCATTCCACTCCGCAAGCTCGACCACCCCAACCTCACCAAGGCAAGTTTACTTTTCAAAACTTACATATATAAGGACTTTCACTGTTGTGTTTGTAGTTTTCAATCGTATCATATGTTTATGCTTATTGAAGTAATGATGAAATTTGAGGTATATGCATATGTATGTTTGCACCCCCTTGAACTTAGAATGAAATGTTTTCTTCGGACAACGACTCTAGCAATAGAGGTCGTAGCGGTCCAAATATACCATTGACCGGGGAGCGGTGTATTATTATATCGTGATTAAATTGCGAAAACCCGAAGGGTCATTCGGGAAGTATCGTATACTTAAGTATTTATTTTATATCATCATAAATACTCAAAAATACCTATCTTGGATTAAAAGCTTACTTAATTAAATAATTATTTTATTAATTATTAATATTAAATCTTAAAATATCATTTCTTATTTATCGTTCATTATTTTAAAGATAAAGCTAATCCAAGATACCTTTAGCCCTTTCAAACTCGAACACTTTCGAACTCAAATCATTTTCGAAAACCCCCGGTCAGGTTTTGCTTCGTGTACGATTTCAAGAATTATCGGTCGACTGATGTCGGACCTCAACTACTCGGCTTTGAATCAAAATAAAGTTTTTAAAAGAAAAAGAAAAAGGGACTCTGGCAGGTGTGGGGATCGTTGACGAACGATTCCCGGGATGTGTAAGCGGCCGTGAGCCAAGCGGTCCATCAATTATTATTCCGGCCCAGGTGTTGCCGAAGGATGATTACGGATGTAGTTTTCATCAAGGGTGATTACGGATGTAGTTTTCACCCGGGGATAGTTACGGATGTAGTTTCTATCCTTCTACCGGTAGAGAAGACCCGCGGATTATTGGACTTGGATGTGGCGACTGATCATCATCAATCCCTGTCAGGTTTTATGTTTTCTTTAAGTCCCATTCCTCCACTTTGGAAAAATGCTCTAGCACTGCTTCTTAGGCCTATGTGCCAAGTTGTCGATAGTGTTATATTTTGATGAGAAAGATGTTGACTTCATGCAGTATCTAGAACTGCAAGTTTACTTTGAAAGCAAGGGCACGTATTGATGCACCTTTGAGATTTATCAACGATGACAAATGATTTTATAACTGAATGATGAAAACGAGTTTAATAACTGCTAAACACATGTAACGATATATTGCTTATCTTATACATATATTTCTTGCTGAGCTATAGTTGCTCACTCTTGCTTGTTTTCAAACTTACAAACACAACAGTTAAGAGAAATGGCAAGACCCAGACAGACTTCCCGAAAGCAGGTGACTAGGCCCGAGGCAGCAGTTGAGATTCCACCGGTAGGCCCTATTAGCCGGATTGGTTGGCAACTTTTGTTAGTACGTTTTATTTATAAGTATGACATGTGCAAAGCAGTGTACCGTAACAAACATTCAAGCCGCCAACACCGCTTCATATCGAAGTGTTGCTGGTAGCATAAATGCTATTTAATTCGGTCTGTAATAACTCTGAACCTTTTACTTTTGCTCAATCAAGTGTATGACGTTTTCGAGACTCTAACCTGTGTGTGTGTGTGTGCGGTGTGAGTTTTATTGGGGGGTCGTTGGCTGTTTCATATATTATGTGCAAGAACAGGTATGTTATTAATGGAAAATGGACCGTGAGCACCTAGATCTCCGACCCCGGATCTGGGGGCGTCACAGAAATGGTATCAGAGCGAGGTTACAGTTCTCAGAAACGATAGTAATTTAAGAAAGCAACCCTAATAATAATAACAATAATAATAACCCTAATAACAACCCTAATAATACCTAGAACTCTCATCGAGTTTGCAGTCGGGTTATCGGATATATCCCTGACTTTAAGGCCCGTGAGAGAACTACTCCTTAAACCTTTCTTTATGGTTAGTGACCTACCTTATTTCCCTTGTGTAGATGGCGGAGATACCAGACCCTGAGGCCTTTGAGAGAGAGCATGATGAGGCACTGATGCGAGATACCGAGGATCCTGAGGAGGACATGGGTGCTGACCCTGAGCTTGGCCCCTGGATTATGCTGATAGGAGATACTGATGATGAGGATCCCGATGAGGAGCCCTTTGAGCCTGAGCCTGAGCCTGAGCCTGTTACCCCCTCTCCTGTAGCTACTGACGAGGAGAGTGTGAGATCTGATGAGGGCCGTGTTGTATCACCCCCACCCTCTCCGCAGTCATCGAGCCCTGTTTCATCGGATGATGACTCCGAGGATGATACCTCTGGCGAGGAGGAGCTTGACCCTACCCCTGCTCCTGCTCCTGCTCCTGTCCCTGTCATACCACCCCCGCCGATGGACCTACCCCCCTGTGTCGGGCACTGAGCACGCCTACGTGGTGCAGTTCCTGACCCGAGACCTACTTTCTGCAGAGGCCAGACTTAATGAGGCGAGGCGGGCACTAGTGGAGGAGCGCGAGGCGCGACTGAGGATTCAGGCTGAGATGAGGACTGCTGTTGCTAGAAGGACTAGAGCTCGACTCTATAGGATTGAGAGGAGGAGTCGCGCGAGGATTATCGGTTTAGGAGTCCGCGGGGGCGGAGTGGTCCAGGCTAGGGATGCTAGGCGTGTTGTGCGTCGTGCATTTTCCCGAGTGAGGGTCTTGCTCCGTCGCGGAGCGGCACCATGATGTGTTACGGATAGCTCAGTCCTCTAGGTTCAGATGACATTAGTGTGTCGATTTTGCGGGATAGTTGACTTGTGCAGTGGTATCCTTTCTGACCAGTGGATGAGTAGACTGACCTACAGATATGTAGATGTGACTTCGGATAGAATGTACGAATGTAGCCCTACTTTTGTGTAGCCTTGACTATTCAGATGATGTACTTGTTATTGTTCCACTTTTGCTAGACTTTGACATTGGAACTATGTATTAGGCTCTAACATCCAAACTTTATGATAACTCTTGTACCGTATTTATCTAGTTTCAGTTCCTTGATATTATCTGAACTGCCTTACTTTCCGATGCCATGCTTTACTGTTTTGATATACAACTGTGAATATATAATTGCTACAAGCCACAAATACAACCATGCTATTTCAAATTTACGACATGCGATTTCAAATTGTTCTCTACAAATTCCCAAAATGTTCCTACAAATTTTAAAATAAATTTTTTCAAAAAAAAAAATTCGAAGTTTTGAAATCTTGAAAACTCCTGCAAATGTTTTCGCACCCCATAGAGATTTTTTCCCCAAAACCGTTTTGACGTTTTATCTCCAGCGTCGGGTTATTAAAACTTTTGCAACTTCCACCCTTATGAGGAGGAACGATACGTTCCTGACCCGTGTAAACGCTGTCAGGTAATTAGAAAACCCTAACCCATTTCTTGTTTCATTATCAGAATCATGCCACCCAGAAGAATGAACACTCGAGCTCACCCGGTCAGTTCTGAAGGCCAGGGTAGCCACCATGGGACCGGAGGCCACCAGAACCATGAAGGGGAGAATGTGAACCTGAGTGAGGATGAGGGCAACGATCATAACTTGTTTGATGACTCTGAGTATGACGAAGAAGAAGCTGGTGATGACACCCGAGAGGTAGAACATCCATGGGGAGGCCCTATGGAACAGTTCACGGAGCTACTTAGGCAGAATTTGGACCGTCCCCCGGTTCAGCAACCACCCCACAATGCTAATGCAAATGCTTTCCGGAACTTCAAATCCCTGAAACCCCCAGAATTTAAAGGAACTGCAGATCCGGTTGAGGCAAGAGCCTGGCTGAAGGAAATGGAAAAATCTTTCGAGATACTAGGTGTCGCTGAGGGGCAGAAGACTATTTTCGCCACCTACCTCCTGAAAGGTGAGGCAAACTATTGGTGGGAAGCTAAGAGGAATTTGGAAGGAAGAGGTGTGGTGACCTGGGAGAGGTTTAGCAAGCTGTTCTTGGAAAAGTACTTCCCTAGGTTCATGGAGACACAAATGGAGCTGAAGTTTTTGGAACTAAAGCAAGGTAACATGACGGTGGCCGAGTATGAGGCCAAATTTACTGAGTTGTCGAGGTTTGTGCCGGAATATGTGAACTCTGAGGCAAAGAGGGCCTGAAGGTTTCAACTGGGGCTAAAGCAATGGATTCAGAATCGTGTGGCGGTTCTTGAGCTGACAGACTATGCCACCCTGGTACAGAAAGCATCAATTGTTGAGGCTGGGAGTGAGCAGATGCAGAAGGAGAGGGAAGGAAAGAAAAGGAAGTTTGATAGTCGGAAGGGAAACTCTGCGGGTGGGAGCTTTCCGAGCAAATTTAAGCGAGGGGCGATGTCCCAACCCAGCGGAAACTTTGGAACCAAGAGAGCTGAAAGTTGGAGTGTGGGCCAGAGCGGCCGGCCACAGGGATCGTCTTACTCTACCCCATCTCGAGCCCTACCCCCGGATTGCAATAAGTGTGGAAGGAAACATGCGGGCGTGTGTAACCTACAGGATGTGAAGTGCTTCAAGTGTGGGCTGACAGGACATTATGCTAACGCCTATCGAGGAACTAGTAACAACACCAATGCCGGAGGTAATTGCTTCAAGTGTGGGAAACCAGGGAACCGAATGAGGGAATGTTTGTCCTCTGGGCCAGCTGCGTCAAGAGTGAGTGGAACTGCTTCTAACAAGGCCCCTACTGCAAGAACTTTTAACATGACGGTGCAAGATGCCGTGAGGAACACGGATGTGATTGCAGGTACCCTACTACCCAACTCAGTTAAGGCAAATGTTTTATTTGATTCGGGAGCTACCTAGTCTTTCATATCCCTAGATTTTGTATGTCAGTTAGGCCTTAAGGCTGAACCATTGAAAGACAGACAGCAAGTAGAGATAGATAATCATGAAATTATCCCTGTTAGCCAAGTATGTCCAGGTTGTGACCTAGAAATAGGAGGGCGACACTTTCGGGTAGATTTAATACCTTTTAAACTAGGGGAGTTTGACGTAATAGTAGGTATGGATTGGTTGATAACCCATGGAGCCCAGATTGATTGTGTAAAGAAGAAAGTAAGTTTGAGACTACCAGGGGACGAGGAAGTAGTGTTTAGTGGAAAACGGCAAAACTAAAAGTTCCTGACTATGATTCAAACTAAGAAACTGTTACGTTAAGGATGTGAAGCCTATTTAGCCTATGTGAAGGATACCAAGAAGGAGGCACCAAACCTACAGGAAATCCCTGTCGTTAATGAGTTCGCAGACGTATTTCCGGACGATCTTCCAGGACTACCACCTGATAGAGACATTGAGTTCGCTATAGACTTAGTTCCTGGTACGGCCCCAATTTCGAAAGCCCCATATAGGCTAGCCCCAGTGGAGATGAAGGAGCTGGCCACTCAGTTACAGGAGTTGTTGGATAAAGGGATGATAAGACCTAGTGTGTTACCGTGGGGAGCCCCGGTGTTATTCGTGAAAAAGAAGGATGGTAGTATGAGATTATGTATAGACTACAGAGAGTTGAATAAGGTGACTATAAAGAATAAATATCCCTTGCCCAGGATAGATGACCTGTTTGATCAACTAAAGGACGCAGTTTATTTTTCAAAAATTGATTTGAGGACCAGGGTACCACCAGTTAAGAATTAAACCAGAAGATATACCAAAGACGGCCTTTCGCACCCGATACGGACACTATGAGTTTCTAGTGATGTCGTTTGGGTTAACAAATGCCCCCGCAGCTTTCATGGACATAATTAATCGAGTCTTCAAGAAGTACTTGGATAAGTGTGTTATAGTCTTCATCGATGACATCTTGATTTATTCCAAGACGAAGGAGGAGCATGCAGAGCACTTGAGGATTGTATTGGGAGCATTGAGAGAAGAAAAGTTGTACGCTAAGTTCTCGAAGTGTGAATTTTGGTTGAAGGAAGTTCAGTTTTTAGGGCATGTGATTAGCGATTAAGGTATCCTAGTGGACCCAGCCAAAATAGAGGCTGTATCAAATTGGGAGAGACCAACCACTCCGACAGAGGAGAGAAGTTTTATAGGGTTGGCTGGCTACTATAGGAGATTTGTCCAAGACTTTGCCAAGATAGCAGCCCCTTTGACCCGACTAACTCGCAAGACCGAGAAGTTTGTGTGGACTAAAAAATGCGAAGAGAGCTTCCAAGAGTTGAAAAAGAGGTTGGTGACAGCACCAGTACTAACCCTACCCGATGATAAGGGAGATTTTGTGATTTATAGCGACGCATCCCATAATGGTTTAGGGTGTGTGCTTATGCAGGACGGTAAAGTGATTGCGTATGCGTCCAGACAACTTAAGGAGTACGAGATAAGATACCCCACCCATGACTTGGAATTAGTGGCGATAGTTTTCGCTTTGAAGATCTGGAGACATTATCTTTACGGAGAAAAGTATGAAATCTACACGGATCACAAGAGATTAAAGTACATATTCACTCAGAAAGAGTTAAACATGAGGCAGAGGAGGTGGCTAGAACTAATCAAGGATTATGATTGTGAGATTCATTATCACTCAGGGAAGGCCAACGTGGTGGCCGATGCACTTAGCCGAAAGGAGAAACTCAAGATGATAACGTCAATGGACGAGTTGATCAAGGACCTTGAGAAACTGGAGATTGAGGTGAGGTTACCAGGAATTGGACAAGAGAGTCTAAGGGAAATAAGAGTCCAACCACCGCTATTGGAAAAGATTAAGTTATACCAGGAAAAGAAGATAGAAGAAGAAAAGAATTCGATGAAGAAAATTTTGACTGGCGAGGAAATTAAGTGTGAAAAGGACAGGAATGGAGTTATGACGTACGCGTCTAGGATATGGATCCCGAACGTTCAGGAATTAAAAGACGAGATTTTGCAAGAGGCTCATAGTTCAAGGTACTCAATTCATCCTGGAGGCACTAAGATGTATAGAGATCTGAGGGAATACTATTGGTGGCCAAATATGAAGAAGGACGTGGCAGAGTGGGTAAGTAAATGCTTGACATGTCAAAGAGTAAAGGCCGAACACCAGAGGCCTAGTGGATTGTTGCAACCCCTGGAGATACCCGAGTGGAAGTGGGAACATATTGCGATGGACTTTGTGGTCGGACTACCAAGGACCAAGACTAATCATGATGCCATTTGGGTAATTATCGATAGATTGACCAAGTCAGCACATTTTCTTCCAATCAACGAGAGATACACTGTCGACAAGCTGGTGGATATTTACTTAAAGGAGATTGTGGTTAGGCATGGGGTTCCTGTGAGCATTGTATCTGATAGAGACCCAAGGTTCAACTCCAGGTTTTGGAGGAGTTTTCAGGATTGGGTGGGGACCAAGTTAAACATGAGTACTGCATACCACCCCCAATCAAACGGACAGAGTGAGAGAACCATCCAGACCATAGAGGACATGTTGAGAGTATGTGCCATAGATTTTAAGGGAAGTTGGGATGACCACTTGCCGTTGATCGAATTTTCCTACAACAACAGTTACCATGCGAGTATAGGAATGCCCCCATATGAAGTTTTATATGGACGAAGATGTTGATCTCCCTTGTGTTGGGAAGAGGTTGGAGAGCGGAAGATTTTAGGGCCTGAACTGGTTCAACAGACAAGAGAAACTATCAAACTCATAAGAGGACGGCTGGTAGCGGCCCAAGATAGACAGAAGAAGTATGCGGACCAGACCCGCAAGGACAAAGAATATGAGGTAGGAGAGTTTGTGATGTTAAAAGTATCACCGTGGAAGGGATTGATGAGGTTTGGTAAGAAGGGGAAGCTAAGCCCGAGATTTATTGGACCTTTTGAGATTTTGAGATGAGTTGGAAAGTCAGCCTATGAATTGGCTTTACCCCCAAGCTTGCAGCAAGTGCATAATGTGTTCCATGTGTCCATGCTACGACCCTACCACACGGACTTTCGGCATGTGATAGAATACGACCAGATAGACCTACAGCCAGATTTGACTTATGTGGAGCAGCCCGTGGAAATCATGGATAGAAAAGAACAAGTGCTGAGGAACAAGGTTGTCAAGCTAGTAAGAGTTTTGTGGAGGAACCAGAATGTCGAAGAATCAACATGGGAACTAGAAAGCACGATGCGTGAAAAGTACCCCCAGCTGTTTTCAACCTGATTCCGGGACGGAATCCTTTTAAGGAGGGGAGGCTGTAAGAACCCTAATTTTTGTAATATTTTTTTAATATCATATGACATTGTGAATTAGGAACCTTTTTAGTCATCCATGTTGTTTAATGGAATTGATTATCTGAGAAATTATGTTGTTACATTCACTATGTAAGGTAAAGGGAAGGTTGTTGAAGGCAAGAGTCTTATTGTTAGTAAGATTTATAAAACTTGGGATTTGAGAGTTATTGGAGTATTAAAAGATATATAAGGGATTTTGACAAGGAGTTATGGATATTTGAGGAATTTACACAATTAAGTACTTAGGGAATTACAAGGGAAATCTCTACGCGACAAAATATTATTACGAGGAATTAATTAAGATACGATACGAATTAAAGATTAAGTGACAAGCATTGGTGGATGAATAATGATACAAGGGAAGATATTGCATGCAAGTCCCATGCAACTAGATTGTTAGAAAAGCAAACAAGAAAGGCAAAAACAACTAGAGGAATAGTAACTAGTTATGGTGCATTGTCCAAGGAGACAAGGAGGTATGGTTGGCCTAGGGAGCTAGTACTAGGCTTGCAACATGTGATACAATTATACATATACCTAATATGTAAGAACCCTAATTTTTGGTAATATTTTCTTTTATTTAATATCATGTGGCATTGTCAATTTGGAACCTTTCTAGTCATCCCTGTTGATTAATAGAATTGATTGTCTGAGAAACTATGTTGTTGCATTCACTATGTAAGATAAAAGGAAGATTGTGAAGGCAAGAGTCTTATTGTTAGTAAGATTTATAAAACTTGGGATTTGAGAATGATTAGAATTTCAAAAGATTTATTAAGGATTATGACGAGGAATTATGGATATTCGAGGAATTTACACAATTAAGTACTTAAGGAATTATAGGGGAAATCTCTACGCGACAAAATATTATTATGAGAGATTAATTAAGATACGATACGAATTAAAGATTAAATGACAAGCATTGGTGGAAGAATAATGATACAAGGAGTAGTATTGCATGCAAGTCCCATGCAACCAAGTGGTTAGGAATGAGCAAACTAGTTAACCAAATGGAAGAGGAATAGTAACTAGTTACATTGCTTTTTCAAAAGAGGAGACAAGAAGTACAAGAGGCCATACCATGCTAGTACCTTGCTTATACATACAACATTATGTATCACCCAACCTCACTTTATCAATTATTCACCCAACAACAAAAAAATCAAAAACACAAACCCCCCCCCCCCTCCAAGGAGCTCTCGGCCAAGCATAGAAAAGGAAGAAAAAAATTCTTCTTCCTCCATTTCTCATCACTCATAAATCAAGGCATAAATACTAGGCCCTCTCCATCATCTAAGCAAGGTATATTAAGAGTTTCAAGCCTTTTCATTCATCCAATTTCAAGATATTAATTATAATAGATATTGTGAATAGTAACCATGTTTGGTTTTTCTTTTAGATCTTGGATTATAAGGGTTGTAGGAGATCATTCAAGGTGTTCTTGAGTTTTGTAAGGCTTACCCAAGGCTCCTAGGTGCTCAAGAAGGTATAAAAATCATAAACCCTTTTGGCCATGTAGTGTTTATAATGTTTGGTGATAGATCCATGTGTTATAGTGTTAATCTTGGTTGTATAAGTAATGGATGACATGGATCTTGAGTTTTGATGTTGTGATTGTGATTTTTATGATTGTGGATAGTATATGTATCTCCATGAGTGTTATAAAGCATGAACTAAGTGAATTAGGTGTTGGTTGTGTTGTGGAATTGAGAAAATTGGTTGATCTAAGTGATACATGCTTGCTGAGTTTTTCCAGGAACATTGACTTGTCTTGTAACATGGTTTTGAACCACCAAATATTGTCCCCTGAGGTCCTACCATATATTTTTGGAAAGATAATTGAATGTAGTTTCTGGAAATGTAAGGTTCCTGACTAGGTGATGTATAGATTTTAAGTTATGGCCGGAGAAGTAAATTGTGTTTCTGGATTCTGGACTGCACTAAGTGACCCCCTTCTGAACCTTGTTTAAACCCCTAAAAATATATGTGGGATCATGGAAAAATTTGAGAAACTAGGAAATGCAGTGGTGAAGGCTACCCAAAAAGAATTGGATTAAAATATGAATTTTTGAATTTTATAAAAATGCTAGAGTAAATTTCGCGCAAGGGAAAAAGTCGTTAAGTGGAGTATAATTCTAGGGGTAATGGTTATGATTCGAACGTGGTAACTAAATTAAGTCGAATAAGTGACGAGCGTAATCGAGTGATGGCATGAACCTATAGTGGGGCTAGAGAGTCATAAGACGAAGTCGTTAAGTTAATTTCGTACCCCCCTAAAACCCCGTAATTAAATAGATATTGTTAAGGTACTAACGAGCGGTTATTGCTTATGTATAGATCGTTCCACTCCGCACGCTCGACCACCCCAACCAAACCAAGGCAAGTTTACTTTTCAAAACTTATACATATACAAGGACTTTCACTGTTGTGTTTGTAGTTTTCAATTATATCAAATGTTATGTTTATCAAAGTATTGATGCAATTGAGATTGTATAAGTACATATGTGTTTGTACCCCTTGAACTTAGATTGAAATGTTTTCTTCGGACAACGACTCTAGCAATAGAGGTCGTAGCGGTCTGTATATACTATTGACCGGGGAACGGTATATTATTATATCGTAACTAGGTTGCGAAAACCCGGAGGGTCATTCGGGGAGTATCGTATACTCAAGTAATTATTGTTATATTTTCGTAAATACTCGAAACCCTATCTTGGATTAAAAGTTTATTTTAATCGAATAATTATTTTATTAATTATTAATATTAAATCTTAAAATATTATTTATTAATTATCGTTCATTATTTTAAAGATGAAGTCAATCCAAGATACATTTAATACTTTCAAACTCGAACTCTTTCGAACTCAAAACATTTTCGAAAACCCCCGGTCGGGTTCTGTTTCTTGTATGATTTCAAGAATCATCGGTCGACTGATGTCGGACCTCAACTACTCTGTTTTCAATCAAAATCAAGTTTTTAAAAGAAAAAGAAAAAGGGACTCTGGCAGGTGTGGGAACCGTTGACGAGCGATTCCCGGGATGTGTAAGCGGCCGTGAGCCAGGCGGTCCATCAAATATTATTCCGGCCCAGGTGTTGCCGAAGGGTGATTACGGACATCGAGGGTGATTACGGATGTAGTTTTCACCCGGGGATAGTTACGGATGTAGTTTCTATCCTTCTACCGGTAGAGAAGACCCGCGGATTATTGGACTTGGATGTGGCGACCGATCATCGTCAATCCTTGTCAGGTTTTATGTTTTCTTTAAGTCCCATTCCTCCATTTTGGAAAAATGCTTTGACACTGCTTCTTAGGCTTTTGTGCCAAGTTGCTGATAGTGTTCTATTTTGATGAGAAAGATGTTGACTCTATGCAGTATCTAGAACTGCAAGTTTATTTTGAAAACGAGGGCACATATTGTTGCACCTTCGGAATTTATCAACAAAGACAAGTGATTTTATATCTGATTGATATAAACGAGTTTAATAACTGTTAATCATATGAAATGTTATATTGCTTACCTTATACGTATATTTCTTGCTGAGCTATAGTGCTCACTCTTGCTTGTTTTCAAATTTACAAACACAACAGCTAAGCGAAATGGCAAGACCCAAACAGACTGCCCGAAAGCAGGTGACTAGACCCGAGCCAGCAGTTGAGATTCCACCGGTAGGCCCCATTAGCCGGATTGGTTGGCAGCTTTTGTTAGTTTATTTTATTTATCAGTATGACCTGTGCAATGCAGTGTATCGTAACAAACTTTCAAGCCGTCAACTTCGCTTCATATCGAAGTATCGCTGGTAGCATAAATACTATTTAATTCGGTCTGTAATAACTCTGATACTTTTATTACTGGTTAATCAATGTTGTGACGTTTCTGAGGCTCTAACCTCTGTGTGTGTGTGCGGTGTGAGTTTATTGTGGGGTCGATGGCTGTTTTATATATATTATGTGCAAGAACAGGTATGTTATTAATGGAAAATGGACCGTGAGCGCCTAGATCTCCGACCCCGGATCTGGGGGCGTCACAGAAATGGTATCAGAGCGAGGTTACAATTCTCAGAAACGATAGTAATTTAAGAAATCAACCCTAATAATAATAACAATAATAATAACCCTAATAACAACCTTAATAATACCTAGAACTCTCATCGAGTTTGTAGTCGGGTTATCGGATATAGCCCTGACTTTAAGGCCCGTGAGGGAACTACTCCTAAACCTTTCTTTTTTTTGGTTAGTGACCCTCCTTATTTCCCTTGTGTAGATGGAGGAGATACCAGACCCTGAGGCTTTCGAGAGAGAGCATGATGAGGCACTGATACGAGATACCGAGGATCCTGAGGAGGATATGGGTGCTGACTCTGAGCTCGGCCCCTAGATTACGCTGATAGGAGATACGGATGATGAGGATCCCGTTGAGGAGCCCTTTGAGCCTGAGCCTGAGCCAGAGCCTGTTACCCCATCTCCTGTAGCTACTGATGAGGAGAGTGTGAGATCCGGTGAGGGTGAGTGTTGTGTCACCCCCACATTCTCCACAGACATCTAGCCCTGTTTCATCGGACGGTGACTCCGAGGATGATACTTCTAGCGAGAAGGAGCTTGACCCTACCCCTGCCACTGCTCCTGCTCCTGCTACTGCTGCTGCACCTGCTCCTGTTCCTGTCATACCACCTCCACCGATGGACCTACCCCCAGTGTCGGGTACTGAGCACGCTTACGTGGTGCAGTTCCTGACCCGAGACTTACTATCTGCAGAGGCCCGACTTAATGAGGCGAGGCGGGCGCTAGTAGAGGAGCGCGAGGCGTGCTTGAGGATACAGGCTGAGATGAGGACCGCTGTTGCTAGGAGGACTAGGGCTCGACTCCATAGGATTGAGAGGAGGAGTCGCGAGAGGATTCTTGGATTAGGGATCCGCGGGGGCGGAGTGATCCAGGCTAGGGATGCTAGGCGTGTTGTGCGTCGTGCATTTACCCGAGTGAGAACCTTGCTCCACCGCGGTGCGGCCCCGTGATGTGTTACTGATAGCTCAGTCCCTTAGGTTCAGATGACATTAGTGTGTCGATTTTGCGGGATAGTTGACTTGTGCAGTGGTATCCTTTCTGACCAGTGGATGAGTAGACTGACCTACAGATATGTAGATGTGACTTCGGGTAGTATGTACGGATGTAGCCCTACTTTTGTGTAGCCCTGACTATTCAGATGATGTACTTGTATTTGTTCCACTTTTCCTAAACTTTGACCTCGGAACTATGTATTTGGCTCTAACATCCAAACTTTGTGATAACCCTTGTACAGTACTTATTTAGTTTAAGTTTCCTTAATATTGTCTCAACTGCTTTACTTACCGATGCCATGCTTTACTGTTTTGATATACAACTGTGATTATACAATTGCTACAAGCCACAAATACAACCATGCTGTTTCAAATTTACGATATGCGATTTCAAATTGTTCTCTACATTTTCCAAAAATGTTCCTACAATTTTTTTAAAAAATAAATTTTTCAAAAAAAAAAAAATATTTTTGAGGTTTCGAAATTTCGAAAACTCTTGCAAATGTTTTCGCATCCCATAGAGATTTTTCCCAAAAATGTTTTGACGTTTTATCTCCAGCATCGGATTATTAAAACTTTTGCAACTTCCACCCTTATGAGGAGGAACGATACGTTCCTGACCCGTGCAAACGCTGTCAGGTAATTGGAAAACCCTAACCCATTTCTTGTTTTATTATCAGAATCATGCCACCCAGAAGAATGAACACTCGAGCTCACCCGATCAGTTCTGAGGGCCAGGGTAGCCACCATGGGACCGGAGGCCACCAGAACCGTGAAGGGGAGAATGTCAACCTGAGTGAGAGTGAGGGCAACGATCATAACTTGTTTGATGACTCTGAGTATGAAGAAGAAGAAGCTGGTGATGACACCCTTGAGGCAGAACATCCTAGGGGAGGCCCTATGGAACAGTTCATGGAGTTACTTAGGCAGAACTTGGACCGTCCCCCAGTTCAGCAACCACCCCAAAATGCTAATGCGAATGCTTTCCGGAACTTCAAATCCCTGAAACCCCCAGAATTTAAAGGAACTGTCGACCCGGTCTAGGCAAGGGCCTGGCTGAAGGAAATGGAAAAATCTTTCGAGATACTAGGTGTCGCTGAAGAGCAGAAGACTGTTTTCGCCACTTACCTTCTGAAGGGTGAGGCGAACTATTGGTGGGAAGCTAAGAAGAATTTGGAAGGAAGAGGTGTGGTGACCTGGGAAAGGTTTAGCGAGCTGTTCTTGGAGAAGTACTTTCCTAGGTTCATGGAGACACAAATGGAGCTGAAGTTTTTGGAACTAAAGCAAGGTAACATGACGGTGGCTGAGTATGAGGCCAAATTTACTGAGTTGTCGAGATTTGTGCCAGAATATGTTAACTCTGAGGCAAAGAGGGCCCGAAGGTTTCAATTAGGGCTAAAACAATGGATTCAGAATCGTGTGGCGGTTCTTGAGCTGACAGACTATGCCACCCTGGTACAGAAAGCATCAATTGTTGAGGCTGGGAGTGAACAGATGCAGAAGGAGAGGGAAGGAAAGAAGAGGAAGTTTGATAGTAGGAAGGGAAATTCTGCGGGTGGGTGCTTTCCGAGCAAATTTAAGCGAGGAACGATGTTCCAACCCAGTGGAAACTTTGGAACCAAGAGAGCTGAAAGTTGGAGTGTGGGCCAGAGCGGCCGACCACAGGGATCGTCTTACTCTACCCCATCCCGAGCCCTACCCCCAGAATGCAATAAATGTGGAAGGAAACATGCGGGCGTGTGTAACCTACAGGATGTTAAGTGCTTCAAGTGTGGGCTGATAGGACATTATGCTAACGCCTGTCGAGGAACTAGTAATAACACCAGTGCCGGAGGTAATTGCTTCAAGTGTGGGAAACCAGGGCACCGAATGAGGGAATGTATGTCCTCTAGGCCAGCTGCATCGAGAGTGAGTGGAACTGCTTCTAACAAGGCCCCTACTGCAAGAACTTTTAACATGACGGTGCAGGATGCCGTGAGGAACACGGATTTGATTGCAGGTACTCTACTGCTCAAATTAGGTTTACTACCGGTAGAAGGAAGAACTGACGGCTTTACTTGTCTACCGCCTTACTAGCTCTCCCCGGCCAACGGTTGGGCCAAAGGGGATGGACCGGCGCTACTCGGCCTCTTACACGACTCCTAGTTCAAATAGAATTCATGATTCTGAATGTAACGTTCGTCCCCCTTTCCCCAAGTATAATACTTGTTGATAAGACTCTACAAAGTAGTCGTATCTAGTTGGAGAGGAAAATTCACCAATAACTTCCAAGCTATTGCTTGGTACGAATATCAACTTGTTCCAACAATCTTACCCCTCGAAAGATGAGAAGGTACACAACGACTTAATAAGTCAATAGCACCCGCATTGCGAGTGAAGAGAATATTTTATGACCGGGAAGTCGACAAGATAAATAACATTTTCCAAGTAAGGTTCCCTTATTATTAGGGAGGTAGAATCAAAGAAGAATGATGTCTGAGAACCTTTCTTGATATAAGATTAATAATAATATGACTCCGAGATATTTTTCGTAATAATCGAAGAAGATAAACCTTATTGAGGTTATTCTAAGTATGGAATAAATATTCAGAGAATATTTATTGAATTAAAATATTTTACAGAACATTTAGGAATAAGAAAGAATATCTTTAATCCGAGTATTTCTCAAATAATCCTTGAAGAAATATCGGGAGAATATTTATTGCATAATTAAATATTCAAATGAATATTCACAATAATATTCATTAATTAATAAGACCTGAAAGGAATATTTAAAATAGTTAAAATAATATTCGATGATTAAATAGAACCCTGGATGAATATTCAAAATAATATTCATAATTAATTAGGAATTTAAATGAATATTGAAAAAGTAATATTCATTTAATGAATAATATTCTAAATGAATATCAAGTAATATTCATTTAGTAATCCAAGCTTTAAAGGAATATTCGAGATAATACTCGATAAAAAAATCAAGCTTCAGATGAATATTAAAATAATATTCATCAGGTAATTACTATCTTAAATGAATATTCAAAAGTAATATTCATTTAATTAATAATATTCTAAATGAATACTCAAATAATATTCATTTAGTAGTCCAACCTTTAGAAGAATATTCGAAATAATAATCGATAAATAATTCGACTCTGAATGAATATTAAAAAAATATTATTCGTCGAATAGTTACATTCAAATAATTATTTGAAGTAAGGATCGTTAAATAAATAATCTCGAACGAATATTCAAATAATATTCGTCGCCCGAATAATGGAAAATATTTACTTAAATATTTTCTTTCGAGGTAATCTCGATAGGTCAAGAAATATTGACTCCCGGTCTAAATTTGATGAATAAGATGTATACACCCTTCTCTGAGGGTCTTACATAACCGGCTTATAATTGATACGATAGCTATCTAATTTATAAGCCAATAACAATCAGGGAACGAGCATAATGATATAACTTGAAAGTAGGCATGCATGCTATGGCATATTATAACAGAAAACATACATATATATTCAATCACAACAACAGCCTAAAAGAAGGGAATTGAAACTTGCCTGGTAGTCGAGTACGATAAGGGGTAGTGGTAGCGGGTCCCGGGTCAGCTTGGTGATCTATAAATAGCCAAGACATTCGGGATTAATCACTTAAAACTTTAAAGGTAAGTTATACTTAAATCGAAACACGTTCTCGAGTTATCTCGTTATACCCCTTTTTGTGGATTCCTTTTATCATCGATCCGACCCGACATTCGTTCGTTAATACGACATGTCACTGTACTTACACTTGGGACATACTTAAGTCATACAAATTCTAAACTTGATCGTTACGAATCAATATTATACTCCGAGTTTTATCGCCCGTTTTCTAAGTGTTTTACCGAAGTTATAATCAAGCGGGTTTTTAGGGGTTCGTTCGCGTTTAACTTCGATTCCAACATTTTTATAAAATCGGAAAACGATCCGTTTCACATGAGGTTTTCTCTCACACCTTCCTTTTTACCTCTAGTATTTATTTACAAAGATTCGTCACTAACCTGCATATTTTACCGAGGGTCAATTTTAATAACGAACTCGTACTTACGGTTTCGAATGACTTTCAGTAAATCGGCCATATTTCCTAAACCGTAAGTCCGTTTCACATGATCTTTATATCAAAACGAAGCTTATAACATGATCTATCTTGCCATGGCAGAACATGAAACTGGACAGTGACTTATAGCTACTGTCAAACATGATTTCTTAAGGTTAACGAAAATCGGCCATTACGACGGCTATAAATCGGACGTTCCATAAATCGTAATCAACAACCCAAGCCACACCGGGCATCAATACCACTTACAAACATGATTCTCATCTTATTAAGTCCAAGAACATATCACTTCATCATATTGATCATCATGTTATAAAATCAACTAAACGACTACATAATCATGCTTATAATATCACCGTAATCATAACTAAGCCAAATATCACCAAGAATATACATAATCTCAAAGTAAGAGCTAGGGTTTCATGAGGTTCATACCTTCCTTGGAGTGTCTAAGAACTTAATAATCCTTGTATAGCCCTTAGGATACCTTTACCAAGCTTAGATCATCCAAACAAATCAAGAAAAACAAGGTTAGATCTTGAAAGTTACTATTCACCCTAGACTTTGGTGATTTTATTAACTATGCTAGAGATGTTTGTTTGCTTTCAAACTTCTAGGATATTCATGATATGAAATATAGGACTCACCATAATTATCTTGAGAATTAACAATGGTGGGAAGTGGGATTTTGCTTCTTGAATTAAGCAAAAAGCCGAATGGCTTCCTTTGGAGAGAAGATGAAGTTGCTTGCTTGCTTTTGCTTGGTTGATTGCATAAAGTGATCAATAATGATAGATATTTGTTGGTTGAACCATGGTCTAGTTGATGGGTTAAGGCTTGGTTAAGGGTTTGTTACCATGTGAGCAAGTGTTGGAGTCTTATGGTGCACCTTTTTGCTAACTAGCTTGGTTTGTTTATAAAGATGCTAGTTAATTGGTGACTCACTTGGTTACTTGGTTCTATCCACTTGCACATGCTTGCATCTTAGTTCTCTGCTTGTTTCTTTGTCCGTTTATTGCTCAATTCATTGATCGTTCGGAGGAATAACTCATTCGTTTCTAGTTAGGGTTTTACCGGAAACCGTCTTAATATTTATACTATCATCCTCCATTCTCTTTAATAATTCTTGAACCTATTTTCCTTAAATCCCTTCGATAATTCCTTAAGTCTTTCAGTGTCCAGGGAAATCTCGGGGAAAATAAAAGTGCTATTTTTCAGAATCCGATAGATTTTACATACACTCTTTTTCCCTCCGGATCAATAATACGAACTCAGAATTTCGTTCCGGGTACTTCTATATAGCGTCGTCTAATAATATTCTCAATTACACCAAATCACTATTCATCCTTATTCTTTACTTATTCATCTAGGGTTGTACAATTGTCCGTATTCTCTTTCGATCGTTCCTTAACCTTTTTACGGAACCACTGGATTAATTGCTATCGATCTGGATGACATAAGAATAATCTTCTGCTTGGAATTTCCATATCTTATTCCCCTAGGAGATAGATTATTCTTACCTAAGTTGTCAACCATTAGCATTCTTCATGACATATTAGTATTTGAATCCATATCCATTCCATTCATTCATTAGAGCTGGTGACCATATTGTCGGAATCATTGTTCCTCATTTTATCAGTACTTAATAAAAAGTTTTAATTATATCCAAAATTTGGGGTTCTTACAGTCTCCCCTCCTTAAAAGGATTCCGTCCCGGAATCAGATAGGAAGCAAAGAGTCGTTTGTCTGTTGTTCACTTTTTAGCTTCCCGGTCAATTCTTAGTCGTTCTACCCTTCCTCAGCACATCTTCTAGTGCTACAATCCATACTGTATCCTTTTTCCATCAACGTTGCTACTTTTCGTACAACTCACTATCCGGTTATACTCTTACTCAGTCTTATCCTTATTGATACATGCAGTAACATTGGTATCACTATCACCCTACGAATTCGGAGGTAACCTCGCTCGTACTGTGCATTTCCTGATCGCTTTAATCTTCACAATCTCGATCAATATAGAGAAGTGGAAAGATTTATTGAGAGATCACTATGATCAATTGAACATTTGTTATATTGCATAGTTAGTACAGAAGGGGGCTAGCCTTTAGTACTTGACAAGCAATTAAACAAGTTATGGTATTCCACTTAGACTTCTATCACATAGACAGATAGTCACGTAGCAGTACCTCCCCTCCTAAAAGGGTTGTTCTTCTCAATTCATAAAGAAGATGAATAAGAGAGAAGAAGAGAAAAGAGTTCTAAAGGATTATAGAAAGCTTTCATGATTGTAGAATATCATACTCAGAATTTACCTCTGAACTATAGAGGTTTATCAAAAAAGAAATTAATCATAATTATATCCAATACTATTTGATCGCAATCTCATGTGTCAACACATTTTGCTGCTTTGTCCACTATTCTATGGACCTATACTCTGGTTCAACCTTAGCAACGCTCACTCCAGAAAATTCCTTCAACCTTTTAGGTTAAATCTTAGGTTTCTCGCTTGACATCATTGTTACTGACATTCCATGTCACGCTACTAGCTTTTTCATATCTATAATATTAACACTATCAGGTTGTCATCCCGAGAATTCATCAGAAAACCCATTTATTATTCCATTCATAACATTCCTTGCTTCACATTCCATAGTTGCTTTCCCAGTCTTTTCTTTATCAATCACATCCTTCTTATTATCTGATTCTTATTTACTTCTGTTATTTACTTCCACCTTCATCTCTTTATTGAGACATCTTTTGCACTTGGCACCTCCTTATTGGGATCCCGTCACATTTACTCTATAGTCATCACATTATTCCAATTTAAAACCTCCGAAATGAATCTAGCCGATTTCTTTAGCTTAGATCCAATATAATCTACTTCTGTCAACTGGTTTTTCATCACTTATTCTTTTCTACCCGCGGTTTTCCACAGGTTGTCTTTCGTAAGTCAGACCAGGTCGTACACCTACCTGCTCGCACTCTTATCATCTGTTGAGCATCTGCATTTTACTGGTGTAGCTTTGCCACATGAAACACGTTACTACCATGCTATACGCTTTGGGGGTAAAATTGGCTCGAATGCCACCTTCCGAACACTTTTAAACTCTCAGGTGGCCTAATAAGTCTCGGGCTCAACTGCCTTTCTCTCTAAGTCTCATTAATCCTTTCCACGAGAATACATTTAGCATCATGAATCATCAACCTCATATTCTCTATCTTGTTTGCGCAGAAGTACACTAACACAAACTTTCTTGTCATTCATCAACATGCCATTTAGCTTATCAATAGCAGCACTTTCATTATCTTTACGTTGTCATCTACTTTCTTAGAAGAATCACCATCGCTTGTTGTTTACGTAGTGCGTTAATAGCTAACCATACGGGTTTCAATCCCTTTAGGAAGACAAAGTAATCACTATTCCTTATCCATAAGGAACACTTCCTGAACTTGATGTAGATATTACATGAAGTAGATAAAATTGCAGAAGAGTTTCAAGCATCGCAGCTATGTCAGGTTGATGAAACTATCACTCATGCAGCTTCCATAAAAGACTGGAAACTTAACGGTTTACGTCGTTAATTTTTTATCATGGTCCTGGTTTGCCTCAAAACGGGACCTTCTACGGTGTGTAGTTTGCTTAAGACAATATCGGGAATTGAATCTTTACTTAAACTATTATTACCGTCGATTCTTGCACACTCATTAGAAGGAATGTAAATTCCTCCACTCCGATATGACCTTCAAGGTCCTTCCAAATATCATTCTGTTTCTTCGGTATGAACATTTGTAATTATTCTTCTATACTTAGACTGTCGGCCACCTCATTGGCCTTTCCTGATACTAACAATTTCTGGCAATCCATGTTCTCTGGATACATTCCAACTCAAACTTTTCTACCTCATTCCCATCAGTGTTGGGTGAAAGCATTCTCCCTTAAGCTCTGCTGAAGGAGAAAAATATATCTATCAGTCTTTTTCCATAAGTCATTGCTTCCACCTACCCGTGGGAACTTTATCACGTTTATTCCCAATCCTACTTAGGATACTTCTTTTCTTAGTTCTTTCCTTATCTTAGGATAATCTCAACCTTTATAGGTTCAATCCATACTTCCTCAGGGTTTCATACATGCCTCATCTGGCATTATTGTTACTATGTCATACATTCCTTACCAAACTTCCATTTTGAAGTTCGGAATATTACCTTTTTCCTTGTAAGGTTTCTTAGGTCATCCTTATCATTCCTCCTGTATTTTCTAGGTACAAGGTATATCAACACATCATTGATCAATACTCTAATAATTCTATCTATGTTCGTTCCAGAACTCTTTTTAATAATCGTTACCGGTCATTGTTGCCTTAGCAAGTCCAACTCATATCAT
This sequence comes from Saposhnikovia divaricata, assembly GCA_036435485.1. Classification (NCBI taxonomy): domain Eukaryota; kingdom Viridiplantae; phylum Streptophyta; class Magnoliopsida; order Apiales; family Apiaceae; genus Saposhnikovia; species Saposhnikovia divaricata. The sequence continues at coordinate 92,537,330 of CM071596.1, forward strand.
CTGAATTCATAATGTCTTTATTAGGGTTAATGCCATCCCTTGTGCATTCCCCAGGGTTTGTCTTAATTTATGGATATCTTATCCTTAATTCAACCGCCAAGGAATTCCTGCATCCTATAATTGGAAATCAAATCATGTATCCTTAATAATGGTCTCTTTTAATAATCGATCGGTAGCTTACTGCTAATTTCTTCTTTCAGATAGTTGTCAACCTATTTGACCTTCCAAAAGACAACGTATGTCTATCTGCTCTCTTATAGAACTTGTTAATGGTAGCAAGGATGTTCTGAAAGATATTGGTCGAGTTCAACGTGAATTTCTTAGTGCTTATCGTTCTTCGCAAAGGTACTTGCCTCAGACAAAATTCCTACAGCATACTGTTCAATTTCTGACCATTTCTATACTCTCTTCCTATACCTTCATTGTTTACTTTCCTCCATCATAATATATTCATGGTATTCATGATACCCTAACATCATACATCTCAAGTCATTATACTTCCATTTTACTCGTAATCTTGGACAACCATATACACATGAGTCACTTTAGTACGGGTGACCCCATCCCAAAAAGGTCAAGTGAATTCCCAATCAAAACATGGGTTGTTCAGCAGAAGATTCCTACAATCTCATTAATGTTTCCTTTATATCAGAAGGCCTAGCAGTCGGTGCTTTCTTAGAAGCAACCCTGCTTTGTCCTTTCATTGCTGGTCTAGTCACTTGATAATCGTTTGTGACTTGGCCTCAACTGGCCACAAAAAAATATATATATATATATATGATTTTAGGGGTTGGCTAATAGGATTACTTTTCTAGCAATTGCCGGCATAGTGCCTTCTTTGATACCTTTCTATCTTTCTAAAACTTTACTTCATATAAGTCTTAATCGGCTACTCAGCGTCGTCTCCGGTCATCTTTCCTCTATTTTTATCTTTTCAACTATTCTTATCACTCCCACGTGCCACGCAAGCTTACCATTCCTGGCATAACAGCCTTTTCACTTAAGTCAAACCCGAAGTTTCTCAGTCCGGCTGGTTTCTTACTTACATTTCCTGTTTTTGTCCAATTTCACTTCATCATTGTATTTCTACAATCAATCGCGATAACCGGGGTCTGTCCACCAACCCATGTAGCGGCTACCTTACCCAATTCACGGGGTTTGCCCCAGTTTCTACTCTCTTCCATGATGTTCTCTGATAATCAGAAAGACAAGGTTTGCCAAAATTCGTTGTAGTTCTTCCCAGAATTAGGGAAATTTTGGTCAATCTATCCATCGACTGGTAACACTAAGGAGACCAGTTTCGAAAACTGAAAAATAGTTCTATGAACCTCCTAGTAGGTAAAACCGTAAGCAGTCATAATTAACGAAGTAATCGTCATCGGGTTGGAAGTTTAACCACTGGAGAGGAACCAATTATATACATCCCTTAGAAGGGACTCAACAGTTTCAAACTGAAACCTGTCACAACATCCTGATACCTATACGTCCTGATATTCAATATTACCAAATGTCAGTCTACCTAACCACTAGTCTCAGAAGGAACATTACCGTCGGAGTTGGTTGTTCCACATAATTGGCACTACCAAGGCCATCCGACCTGGTGGACCGCGCTGTCCGAATGAATCCGTAAGTACTTTGTCGCGCTGCGCAAGCACACATCCTAATCCTTTATGCGAAGCATCGTTGGAAGCACAAAGTCTCCTTTTTCCATTAAGCAATGCCAACTCTTGGTCATTACCATTTTCATCTTTTAGCTCCAGGAAGATTTTCTCACATTTTTCTCTTTAGCTGCTAATCGTATTACTTGATCCATTATAACTCCGCATCGGAGTAAACTTAAGGTAACTACTATAATCCATTCAAAGAAAGAATTTAATATTTCTCTGCATCACATGCATCTAACATTTCTGGTTCATCATTTCACTGAGTTGAAATAACCCTATACTCAGTCTCTGACAGTAGTCTCATTACGAGTTCATCTTGACTCACTGGTTTTATCTTCCGGTAGGTTCTGATATCATTTTCTTGCTTACTACTTCCTTATATAATTTTATCCAATCATGCTGTCACTTCCCAATGTTTTCACTTTCTAACTGATTCATTCATAAAATGGACATTTTCCTGAATAAAACAACTTCATCAACCTCAATTTGGTTCCATAAATTACAACCTATGACATCTGCCTTCTTATGGCGAATTATTACTGACAATATTCATACTTATTCATTTATAAAATGATATGGCACTTACTGCCTCTTCTCAACTATTCCTAGGGGCTCTACTCTTCGCCTTATATCGATGCCTTTGATAATCATACATCCCTCTAGCACTCTTTTTGTTAATATGAAAGTCTCTAATGATTCTCATCTATTCCCGTATAAGATCTCAAGTAATTCTTCCAATCCGTCTTACTTGCTGGTACTACCTCCAGTAGTCCAGCCACGAATCCAACATGAATCTTCAATTCTCTTGCTAATATCTTAGTTCTTTATGTCCACTTTTCTGAGCACTATACCTTAATCATCTCAGTCTTTCTGGCTACAGCCCTCATTCCTCGAGGGTAAGCTCCTTATCCTAACAGGATTTTCCTTATCTGCTGGAACCTCTTCCGGGTCTCCAGTAGGGTACTCTATTGAATTTACCCGCTGATCTTTAACATATAATAAAGCATCATCGCGCTGCTGCTCGTATGCCTCAAGGTCTGTTGCCTTACTTGTCGATGCGATATCGAGCTAAGTTACTATCATGATACTTAATAGTTCCCATAAGGGTTTTATAGGTCATCACTACATTAAGTAGTCCGACGTTGAACTTGGCATGAGTTCTTATTATCTTAGTGAATTTATTGTTTTAACGTCGCCTCATCTCTGGGGTTTATAACGTACGCTCTGATACCACTTCTGTAACACCCCCAGATCCGGGGTCCGGGATCCGGTGGTTACGGTTACCAATTCTGTCCACAACAATTGAACTTTCCTTAACATAAAATAAATTACATCTCTAAGACCCAACACAACAATATAAAACACACCCGTTATAGTCTCAGAGATGAAATCAGAGTAACAATCAAATTTTTATTAATCACATTATGAGTTCTTACAATCCAAAAGAATTTCAATATAAATACATACTCTTTGCCATCCATTTACATAAGTCATACTAGACCATATACTTGGAACTGAAAGAATAAATCTATCATACCAATAGCTTCTTCTTTAGCTCTGGTAGTCTCATCGTCCTCGCCTGCGTCGAGTGCGCCTTGTGCGAGTCATCTGGTCTAGCTGTTGTTGTGATATAATAATAAAGCAAGGGTGAGCAATAGCCCACCAACAATAATATATAACTGAACGATAATATATAACAGTTCAAAAGTATCTTTCAAACATATGCCATGCATTTACGGAAATGATGCCAGTATAATATGAACGATGAAGTTACAAGGTAACTTAAAGTATTTTTTTTTGTAGAAATATCTGCTACATCAAAAGTAAGCGAGATATTCTCATTGTCATTAAAAAGAGGAACTTGCATGAAAAGATTGCAATTCCAGTTATGAGCACTTTTCCAGCTCTGCCAACAGTAATCATGTTGCAGGAAATAAATAAGTTTGGATGATGAACCAATGATGGAGTATTCACCGCGCCCGCTATTCCAATCTTGATGATCAGTCGAGATCGTACAACTCAAATTAGGTTTACTACCGGTAGAAGGAAGAACTGACGGCTTTACTTGTCTACCGCCTTACTAGCTCTCCCCGGCCAACGGTTGGGCCAAAGGGGATGGACCGGCGCTACTCGGCCTCTTACACGACTCCTAGTTCAAATAGAATTCATGATTCTGAATGTAACGTTCGTCCCCCTTTCCCCAAGTATAATACTTGTTGATAAGACTCTACAAAGTAGTCGTATCTAGTTGGAAAGGAAAATTCACAAATAACTTCCAAGCTATTGCTTGGTACGAATATCAACTTGTTCCAACAATCTTACCCCTCGAAAGATGAGAAGGTACACAACGACTTAATAAGTCAATAGCACCCGCATTGCGAGTGAAGAGAATATTTTATGACCGGGAAGTCGACAAGATAAATAACATTTTCCAAGTAAGGTTCCCTTATTATTAGGGAGGTAGAATCAAAGAAGAATGATGTCTGAGAACCTTTCTTGATATAAGATTAATAATAATATGACTCCGAGATATTTTTCGTAATAATCGAAGAAGATAAACCTTATTGAGGTTATTCTAAGTATGGAATAAATATTCAGAGAATATTTATTGAATTAAAATATTTTACAGAACATTTAGGAATAAGAAAGAATATCTTTAATCAGAGTATTTCTCAAATAATCCTTGAAGAAATATTCATTAATTAATAAGACCTGAAAGGAATATTTAAAATAGTTAAAATAATATTCGATGATTAAATAGAACCCTGGATGAATATTCAAAATAATATTCATAATTAATTAGGAATTTAAATGAATATTGAAAAAGTAATATTCATTTAATGAATAATATTCTAAATGAATATCAAGTAATATTCATTTAGTAATCCAAGCTTTAAAGGAATATTCGAGATAATACTCGATAAATAAATCAAGCTTCAGATGAATATTAAAATAATATTCATCAGGTAATTACTATCTTAAATGAATATTCAAAAGTAATATTCATTTAATTAATAATATTCTAAATGAATACTCAAATAATATTCATTTAGTAGTCCAACCTTTAGAAGAATATTCGAAATAATAATCGATAAATAATTCGACTCTGAATGAATATTAAAAAAAATATTATTCGTCGAATAGTTACATTCAAATAATTATTTGAAGTAAGGATCGTTAAATAAATAATCTCGAACGAATATTCAAATAATATTCGTCGCCTTCGAGGTAATCTCGATAGGTCAAGAAATATTGACTCCCGGTCTAAATTTGATGAATAAGATGTATACACCCTTCTCTGAGGGTCTTACATAACCGGCTTATAATTGATACGATAGCTATCTAATTTATAAGCCAATAACAATCAGGGAACGAGCATAATGATATAACTTGAAAGTAGGCATGCATGCTATGGCATATTATAACAGAAAACATACATATATATTCAATCACAACAACAGCCTAAAAGAAGGGAATTGAAACTTGCCTGGTAGTCGAGTACGATAAGGGGTAGTGGTAGCGGGTCCCGGGTCAGCTTGGTGATCTATAAATAGCCAAGACATTCGGGATTAATCACTTAAAACTTTAAAGGTAAGTTATACTTAAATCGAAACACGTTCTCGAGTTATCTCGTTATACCCCTTTTTGTGGATTCCTTTTATCATCGATCCGACCCGACATTCGTTCGTTAATACGACATGTCACTGTACTTACACTTGGGACATACTTAAGTCATACAAATTCTAAACTTGATCGTTACGAATCAATATTATACTCCGAGTTTTATCGCCCGTTTTCTAAGTGTTTTACCGAAGTTATAATCAAGCGGGTTTTTAGGGGTTCGTTCGCGTTTAACTTCGATTCCAACATTTTTCTAAAATCGGAAAACGATCCGTTTCACATGAGGTTTTCTCTCACACCTTCCTTTTTACCTCTAGTATTTATTTACCAAGATTCGTCACTAACTTGCATATTTTACCGAGGGTCAATTTTAATAACGAACTCGTACTTACGGTTTCGAACGACTTTCAGTAAATCGGCCATATTTCCTAAACCGTAAATCCGTTTCACATGATCTTTATATCAAAACGAAGCTTATAACATGATCTATCTTGCCATGGCAGAACATGAAACTGGACAGTGACTTATAGCTACTGTAAAACATGATTTCTTAAGGTTAACGAAAATCGGCCATTACGACGGCTATAAATCGGACGTTCCATAAATCGTAATCAACAACCCAAGCCACACCGGGCATCAATACCACTTACAAACATGATTCTCATCTTATTAAGTCCAAGAACATATCGCTTCATTATATTGATCATCATGTTATAAAATCAACTAAACGACTACATAATCATGCTTATAATATCACCGTAATCATAACTAAGCCAAATATCACCAAGAATATACATAATCTCAAAGTAAGAGCTAGGGTTTCATGAGGTTCATACCTTCCTTGGAGTGTCTAAGAACTTAATAATCCTTGTATAGCCCTTAGGATACCTTTACCAAGCTTATATCATCCAAACAAATCAAGAAAAACAAGGTTAGATCTTGAAAGTTACTATTCACCCTAGACTTTGGTGATTTTATTAACTATGCTAGAGATGTTTGTTTGCTTTCAAACTTCTAGGATATTCATGATATGAAATATAGGACTCACCATAATTATCTTGAGAATTAACAATGGTGGGAAGTGGGATTTTGCTTCTTGAATTAAGCAAAAAGCCGAATGGCTTCCTTTGGAGAGAAGATGAAGTTGCTTGCTTGCTTTTGCTTGGTTGATTGCATAAAGTGATCAATAATGATAGATATTTGTTGGTTGAACCATGGTCTAGTTGATGGGTTAAGGCTTGGTTAAGGGTTTGTTACCATGTGAGCAAGTGTTGAAGTCTTATGGTGCACCTTTTTGCTAACTAGCTTGGTTTGTTTATAAAGATGCTAGTTAATTGGTGACTCACTTGGTTACTTGGTTCTATCCACTTGCACATGCTTGCATCTTAGTTCTCTGCTTGTTTCTTTGTCCGTTTATTGCTCAATTCATTGATCGTTCGGAGGAATAACTCATTCGTTTCTAGTTAGGGTTTTACCGGAAACCGTCTTAATATTTATACTATCATCCTCCATTCTCTTTAATAATTCTTGAACCTATTTTCCTTAAATCCCTTCGATAATTCCTTAAGTCTTTCAGTGTCCAGGGAAATCTCGGGGAAAATAAAAGTGCTATTTTTCAGAATCCGATAGCTTTTACATACACTCTTTTTCCCTCCGGATCAATAATACGAACTCAGAATTTCGTTCCGGGTACTTCTATATAGCGTCGTCTACTAATATTCTCAATTACACCAAATCACTATTCATCCTTATTCTTTACTTATTCATCTAGGGTTGTACAATTGTCCGTATTCTCTTTCGATCGTTCCTTAACCTTTTTACGGAACCACTGGATTAATTGCTATCGATCTGGATGACATAAGAATAATCTTCTACTTGGAATTTCCATATCTTATTCCCCTAGGAGATAGATTATTCTTACCTAAGTTGTCAACCATTAGCATTCTTCATGACATATTAGTATTTGAATCCATATCCATTCCATTCATTCATTAAAGCTGGTGACCTTGTTGTCGGAATCATTGTTCCTCATTTTATCAGTACTTAATAAAAAGTTTTAATTATATCCAAAATTTGGGGTTCTTACAAATGGTCTTAAGGGATCATGAGGGGTCGTTTCTTTCTAGTAAAACGATGAGTATGCAGGTGCCAGATTCTGTCTTTGAGGCTGAGGCGATAGGTGTTCGTGAGGCATTATCTTGGTTTACAGACCAGGGGTTGCAAGATAAAAGAGTCTGTGTTGAGTCTGACTCTCAACTTACAGTTCGAGCAATTCAGAACAAAGAGATCAATTATCTGGAGGTGGGTGTCGTCATCGAAAGTTGCTGTCAGAAGATCCATCATTTTGATCATGTGTCACTGAATTTAATTAGGCGAAATGCTAACAGGGTAGCTCATGAGTTAGCTAGGTATCCTTGTTTAGCTTACTGCCAAGTTTTATTTACAACTCCTCCGTCGTGTGTGGTGGAGGCTATTATGTATGATGTTTCGTAGTAATGAAATTCTACTTTCTTTCAAAAAAAAAAAAGACTGGCCCCCACCAGTGACTTTCATTCGAAAAGTTAAATAAAAAAATGAAAAAGATGTTTTCGAATAGGAGTTTTCGAATGGAAAGGTAGCTGGATGGCAAAGTTGCTGTTTGACCCCCAAAGTTCTTCTTGGTCAGCAAATCATCCCCCTCCGTTTGTAAATAAACAAATACTCCTTGAGTTTAAAAAATTATAAATTAGCCCCTGCAAAATCAAGAAAATTCCTAAAATATTAGGAATAATTAAGAAATATACCCGTGGGTACAAGAAAATTCCTAAAATATTAGGAATAATTAAGAAATATACCCTTGGGTACAAGAAAATTCCTAAAATATTACGAATAATTAAGAAAAATATCCGTGGGTACAAGAAAATTCCTAAAATATTAGGAATAATTAAGAAAAATACATGTGAGTACATGAAAATTCCTCAAATATTAGGAAAAGTATAGAAAGATATGAGGAAAATTGCAGAAATATTTTCTTAATAAATTGAGCAATAATTTATGCTAATAATGCATAAAAGCTCTATAAAAGTGCCGAAATTGCTAAAAGCAAGCACCAGTTAGCCTCGAATAAGGCGAATCGTCGTAAATGTGTAGGTCGCCCTACACTTTATATTTAAGACGGAAACTGTGAAACACTAGTGTACTTAAGCTTCTTAACTTCAATGAAAACCTGATCAGTTTTCTTAGAAGTTGGGGGGCAAATGATATGGGCCGAAAGTAAGCCCTAAAGATACATTTAATGTTGCATTAAGTGAACCTAAGTTAGTCCAAGGTCAAAGCCCAATTAAGAGGCCCAAAATGCTAAGTAATTATTAAATTCGTAATTAATTATTCAACTGATTATGAGACTCCAATATTTAGTCCAACAAAGACCCAAATTCTACAAGGAGTAGTCCCCAAGACACATGAGCCCAATAGATATCCACCTTCTTCTTGGAATGATCTAAAATTGGGCCTAGAGTGGGTAACTTGTCCACCAAGTTACCAAACCCTACCCTAATTCCAAGGCATCCAATGCCTATATAAAGGACCTGATCCTTCAACTCAGAACTACGTTTTTTGGCTTGATTCTTGATATTTGCAAGATATGTAGGCATCTTGTGAGGACATATTAAGTCACGAAACACTCGATCAGCCATTAAAGCTCGAAACTCTCCCTAACCCTAGCAATCAATACGCAATAAATACACCCTACTTTTTATTCCATAACATTTTCTTATTTATTAATTAGGATAACCATACGGAAAATCAAATTGACATAAAATTCAATGTTCGGCTTTAATATAATAGTATAGATAGATATGCCTTACAAATCTATACTTCTATACTATATTATAATAGCCGAAATATTAAAAGTTTGATCGGTCGGTAGGGTACCTATTTTTTACTTAATTAGCCTTACTTAAATATAGATAAAATATTTCCTAATATTTAATCAATTTCTCTTTTTCAAGTAAAACATATTAGCCTTTTCTAATTTTTTTAATAACTAATGAATTACCTTTTCTTTTTAGTAACTAATATTTAGAATCCCACTTTTCTGAAAATAACACGGACATCATATATATAATTATTATAACTAAATTATATCATTTTACATGTAAATTGGTACACCACGGGCGCTCGCTTTCTGGGATTTGGTCGCTCTGCTTCGAAACTCGAAATTCCTCTTGTTGTTTGTTTTCTAATTTTCTTTCCATTGGTACTCTTCGGATGCACCGGACCTTTCACCAAAGATTGTGCATCGCCATCTTAATTAAGGTAATGGAGAGCAACTCAATTCATCAAATAAGTGTAGAGTGCATGTGCATGGACTCCATAAAAACATGTTTAATTTTATAAGAACCCTAGTTTCAATTTTGTTATGGGTTATGTGTCGAAATTAGATATGTGATTGTCTTGATTGCGGTAAATTTGTTAATTTACATAGATTATTGAGTTTATTATAATACAATTTAAATTATGAATTGTGATTTTTGTTGCTTCTTTGATCATTTTGATTCATGGAGTCATTTCTTATTCCACTAGCATGATTTTGAAGATGTCAACTACTTATGCTAGTTAGTGTGTGGTGTGTCATGTTTCTGTTAATTTTTAAATATTTGGTATTTTTCTTCTTTTCGGTATTGATTTTTCTTATACAATGGTCATTGCGTCTGGATGGTTATTTTTTGGATTATTATCTACATTCTTGTGATTTATGTGATCATCTAGGTAAATTAAAGTTAGCAATTCCAAAAATGTTCACCTTCATGTTATTAGAGTTTTGAGTATTTTTGTATAATGTATGAATATTTTTGTTTCTTAGTTACATGTATAGGTATGGTGGTTTTGATAGATAAAACTCACTCTTTATGTGTATATCATTATCAATTATAAGAGTTCCGATTACTTCCTTTCTTGTGCATGGCTTTAGTGGCATCCAGGTACACACCCTTCACTTATTTTATATTTTTATAATTTTTCAAAGTTTTCATTGGATTTTGTAATATTTTTTCAAATTTTTCGAGGTGTATCAACTAGTTGCGGGGCTTATTTTACTTTTTTACGTCACTACACCATAAAACGGCTATTGCAACGACAGGAAAACATTGTCTTAAGGCCTATATTCGTTGCAGTAGAGTCTATGGCAACAAATTTGCAAAATTTGGGCGTTGCATCCGGTTGCCTTGCAATAGGTCGATTTAGCAACGTTTTTGATACCATACAGCAACATAATTAAATCATTGCAATAACTTTCAGTAGCAACATTTTAGACTCTATAGCAACAATTAAAAACTATTGCAGTAGCATAATAAGGTAATTTATTGACACTTAAAGGCAACATTTTTCAGACCAATTGCAATGATTTTTTATAGATTAATGCAACGTATTTTGACCCTATTGTAACATTTTTTTCAAAAAAAAAATTGGTAGGAACATGCTGAAAATGCAGTAAACCAGGCCATTTATAGCCACAATCCAAGCATCATTTGCATTTCATAAACCAGGGCAACTTAATGCCAAATATCCAAATGTACCAATACAGGGCTATGACCAACAATTCAAAAGCAGCCCATAACGACATCAAAAGCAAAATTAAAACGACTAAGGCACATACATAGCTACGAAACAGTCATGCGCAAATTTAAACATAAGGTACATGGAGTCTACCAACTGTTAACACATAATTTAAACATAGTGACAGAAACGACTCATTCGTCGTCGTCGACATGTTCATCTTCATCATCTGCATCATCTCCATTCCCCACATCTGATCCATCCTCCTCATATGATCCATTGCCCTCGTCTGATTCATTGCCCTCGTCTGATCCATCGCCCTCATCTGATCCATCGACATCCGCATCTCCAACTTCCTCTGCATCAACCTCATCAACAGAACTTGCAGCACACAAATCTTCCACATTGATGTTCAAAGTGGGATTCATTTCACCCAGTTTTTCAAAGATCTTGCTCAGTTTATTATTCATCTTTTCCTCCATTTCAGCGGCTAATTCTTCTCTCATCTTGGCTAATTCTGAAGAATCTTTCTCAGTTTTTCGCAAAGTATTCTTCATTTTTCTTGTTCTGCCACTTCTACCAACAAGCCAATTTGGTCCATGAGCTGCAAGATCAAGCTCAACAATCTGTTCATCCTCATCTGATTGTTCCTGATTTTCACCATTTTGTTTTGCCTACAAAATGTTCACAAATTGATTAGTTTGTAAATACTAATGACATAATCCCAAAAAGGTAAAAATGCTATTTGTCACCTTATTCTTGCAGGTTTTTGGGTAAACCCGAGACTTTGTTTCTTTTGCATCAGCCGACTTAACATTTTTCTAACATGAAATAAAATAATTAAAGTGAGCATTCGTTAAGAAATGAAATAGAGTACGCGTAATAAAATCATTTTATAAAATAAAAGATCATACCATTTTACTACGAATCTGAGCAAAACTGGTACGACCAGCATTATGAGTATCAGTCACCTTTGCCCGATTTGCTAGATTTGTTGAAGCTTTCTTCTGGATTGCCTCATCACTCCAGTACTTCATCAACACCTTGAACTGTTCCAATGGAATGGTTGCAGGCTTGTTTCTTATCCTTTCCTCATCATTCTTGTATTTATTATAGTGTTTGCTCTTGACGCGACTTTTGTATACCCGCCAATTATCATCAAGCGTCCTCAATACCCAATCTTTACCTTCCTCAGGAATAATATACTTTGTCTGAACAAGTAAATTAGAATATTCATTACTTATATAACATGTACAATATAGTGCTTAAACTAAGTAATTTCACAGTGAGACAGTTATCAAACAATCAACTAAAAAATTGTGTAAATCAAATAAATCAAAAAAAAATGTAGTGCTTTTTACCTTAACATATTCCCACCACCCCATTTTTTCTTCTAATGGAACTCTAGACCAGTTAACGTAATCAAGCGGGATGTATAACCTAGCTATCGTCCCTAAGAAACTGCTCAATTCAGTAACTATGGCACTATTCTTCGAAACAGGCTGGAACTCATTATTTAAGGCAACCACTGGCCTTTCATCAAGTTTCCTTGTGAAGACATGATTACATTTTTCAGACCCGGGATACAGAGGCTGTTTCCCTTCTTCAATAACCTTGTGCAAATCTTTTGCATCATTACTCATTCCATTTCTAACTCTACCTTCATCGTTAATCATTTGATCAAAATCATCACCTAGACCCATACCCCCCTCGCAGTCCCTATCATCATTAGGCTTTCTAAACTTCGGGGTCGACACTTCATATATCCAATTACTAAATGATGGGCACGGACCATTAACTATTAGATGATCATACACATATTCTTCAGACAACCAGAAACGATTACTACAATCTTTGCAGGGGCATTTAAGTTCATCTCCTACGGCAAAATTATCAAATCCGTTTCGAAAAAAATCCATCACCCCATCACTATAAGCCTCACTATACTTTGAAAGTGAAACCCACGTCATATTTGTAAGTCACTAACCTATTTTCTACACATACAAGCAAAAACAGAACAGGGATTATCGAAACAGAACAGATCAAGCATAAATATAACATCAGGGCTAAACAAAATAGAGCAAAATTCAAGCATATTTGTAAGTCACTAACCTATTTTCTACACAGAGAAGCAAAAACAGAATAAAAATAAAGGATATAAGATTTGCATTAAGAGGGCATGTACAAAATTTAATTAATAGAAGAATGAACACTATAAACATAACTATTTTACTGAGAAGCAAAATGGCCAAGTCCCAATTACAAATTTCTTTACAAAAAAAAAAAGAAAAATTAGCAAAGAACATACATAAGAACACAATAAACACTTTAAGAACAAAGATAAACCCAATTACAAGATAAAACCTCTAAACAAAGATAAATACCCAATTACATAATTCGAATCAACATAAGATACATTAAAACCCTAATTAAGAACACAAAAAAAGATTAATTAAAGAAGAATAACGAAGATGTGAGTCTTAATCTTCGATTTATAACTAAACAAAGAACAAGGAGGAACATTCGAGCTTTAATCTTTAGAACATGCATGCTCGATTTGTAATTAATTTGAGGGAAGAGGATCGATGGTTTACCTTTCTAGAGCCTTAATCTTCTTCGAGCTTGAGTATTCGAGCTTGAGATTCTCTCTTCGAGCTTGAGTATTCGAGCTTCAGATCTGGGTTTGGTTGTGTCTGTGTTAGTGTCTGTGTTGAGTGAGTCTGTGTAGTGTATGTGTGTTATGTTTCCCCTTTTTTTTTGTTAAGTTTGGAAGCCCGGCAAAAAAAATTAAGGAAATCCCGCTCACAATGTTTGGACACAGCCCGCCAATTTTTTGGGCCAAAAGTCAAATGTATTGCAACAATTTAAGAAATCCATTGCAATAAACACAATGTTTTTAACTCTCTTGAATTTTTTCAATGCTATTGTAATATTTTTCAACGCCGTTGCAATTTGTGTTATTTGGTTTCTCAATAGCAACGTTTTTCGACAAACCTTCAAAAATATGGTTGCAATAGCCATTATATGGTGTAGTGCGTTAGCAGCAACTGCAAAGTCTTAAAATTTTATAGTAATTATTTTACCTAAGATTTGTAGTATGTTAGGAGAAAGAAAGATGAGTAGTTTTTTAATTCTAAATTATCTCCTTGATAGGTGTATTGATTTAAATCTCTCTTGATAGATGTATTGTATTAAATTTACTTTTATTGTTGTCATTAGCATTTAATTCATTAAATTTGATTCTTGTAACGTTCCATATCTTTATAGGTATTAAAGGTTATTAAATTTGTAAATAATAAAAATTTTGTTTTAACAAAAGTTGTGTATATTTGATGTTATTATGATAATATCTATCTTTAGTTGCCAAGTTTGAATGACCTGCTTTAATATATTGACTTTTGATGTAGCATTATAATTTAAGTTTTGTTGACTAGTCAATAAAATAATGTTGAATTACAAAAATAATTATGGCTAATTTTGTGCTTTTGATAATCAATCTTTACTATTATTGGTGGCCATAAATATTGGCATATTTGTACCAATTTTGGAGATTAAAATTTAAGTTTTGTTGACTAGTCAATAAAATAATGTTGAATTACAAAAATAATTATGGCTAATTTTGTGCTTTTGATAATCAATCTTTACTATTATTGGTGGCCATAATTGGTGGCATATTTGTACCATTTTTGGAGGCCATAATTGGTGGCATATTTGTGCTTTTAAGAAGCAATTTAATATCATTTATGATAACTAATATATTTGATTTTATATATAATGACGATTTATTATAATTTTATTCTTTGTATTAATTTTTGTATTAAAATATATATCAAATCCTATCTAATAAATATAAGCTACTTGAGGTTATTTTTATTACTCATAAAATTATTATTGTTTAATTTTTTTTGTTGTCATAATTATGCTTTAATATTATTATTTTATTTTAATGTTAGAATTTTAAATGATTAATACCTTTTGATATTTGTATTATTATTAATTCCTTATCAATTATCTAATATTTAGCCAAGTAACTAACCGAAGGGATCCCCTTTGGTTAGATAATTGTTAATTTTATAAAATATTTATTTTTATATTTTAATTATGTGCTATTTATGGTATTTTTCCATATTAAATACTATATAAAGATGATTATTGATATTTTTCACACTAATTTTTTTGTTTTTCTTTTGATGTTTTCAGTTAAATCTCTATAAGATATTTTATGGAGTTTGAGATGGTTAGATGCAGTAGACCAGGGATGGAAGGATGACATCGGGTGTATAAGTCAAATTATTGATGGCAGTTTGTTTTGGTGGCAGTTTTAATAGAAACAAAGAAGTCTCAAGAAAACTCAGTTTTGTCTTTCAAAAAAAGTAATGGAGGAGTCAAGGTACAGAATAAAAGTGAAGGCAAGTTTTTGGCAAGAGAGAAGACAAGTCTTTGACAATAACTGATGACAATAGGGACTCACAAAAGCAACAAGAAGTTCTAGTTATTTAGTAGCCACTTTGTATAACGATGTATTCTTGTTTTTGAGGGCACTCTTTTTCCCCCTTGAGTTTTTTTCCCATAGGATTTTGATCTTGTGGGGTTTTAACGAGGCTCTTCTTTGTGGGGTTCTTCCTTTCAGACTTGAATGTGTTATTGTCTAAAAGTCCGGGGGCAACATGCGTGTCCTTCGGTTAGATGATGAACTTTCTTGATCGGAAGAAACTCCTTATTAGGATATTGTATTCCCATACAATTCATTTATGAAATATATTTCATTCCTGACAAAAAAAAAATTTATATCATTTAAAAATTTTGAACCTACAAAGTTCGTATCTTAAAATTATTCATAAGAATTGATAAAAAATATATAATATTAAAAAAATCCATGCATTGCACAGATTCTAAGCTAGTATCTAATTATTATCAAATTATATTATTTAAAAATTAAAGTCTATAATATTAGTATTTTAAAATTTTAATTTAAATTAAAAAAATTCATATAATTATTAAAAAATCTGTGCATCGTACGATTTAAGATAGTTAATAAGTTAAAGTCGAATTTGACATGACAATATATAAACTCTGCACTCGTCAAAAATAGTTTAAAATCGAAAAAACGATAAAAATAACTCTTTTTTCATAAAATGACCTCAAAATACCCGCTTTAACAAAGTTGACCAATATTCCCCTTTTGAACATGCCATTGCCAAATGGTTATATACAACCAATATTCCCCTTTTGAACATGCCATTGCCAAATGCGTATTGTATATAACCAGCGTAGTACTCCAGTGAGCAATATTCCCCTTTTGAACATGCCATTTGTTGAGTATTGAATACAGTAAAAGAATACAGAGGGGGGGTGAATGGATTCTTGAACTTTTCTTTGTTCTTGAATCTTTGCAACAAGATATGTGTTGAGTGTGTGAGATATGTAAGTACAGATAACAAAGACAAACACAACACAGTATCACTTTAATCTAATATTTTATTAGATAAAGATTTTGCTACAATCTGTGAATACAAATGATAGTATTCTCAGCTTCGTTTTTCTTAGAGAGATATTTCTTGTGATGTATCTTGAAAAACTTATCTCCTAAGGAAGTGAGGTTGTATCCTTATAGACATGGATACACCTCCTTACTACAAAATAAGGTAGGTAAACAAATTACTTTCCAGTCTGTCTATCTTATTTTAGTAAGAGTTCAAACGGTTACAGATTTGACTTTGCAAAGCCTGTTCAGATCCACTTCTTTAGCTCCTTGTCCCTTTGTTTTATCTCTCCAAGCTTCTTTGCAGGCTTTCCAATGTGCTTTATAGTACATAGTCAAATAAAGTGTCTTGGCTTGTTGTAGGTTTCTGACTTGTACAATTCTTCAGTATTTTGTCTCCAAGAATGTATTCGAGAAGTGGCTAAGTGATTGACTTAATCGATAACTCTGAGTTCTCGAATGGTGTTATATTGACATATCGAATCACTTCTCGAATAGCTCTTTTCTCTAGGACTCCTTGAGATATCGAAAAGAGCATTTTGACATATCGAATCCCTGAGATGTCGAATAGCTTCTTTAGTCCTTGAGATATCGAATAGAGCATTGACTTGTTGACTCTTAGAGAACTCGAATGATGCTTTGACTTATTGACTCCATGAGTTCTCGAATATAGTAATAGACATATCGAATCTCTGAGATATCGAATGAGATATCGAACAGTGTATTCAGAGATATCGAATAGTGTCTTCTGAGATATCGAATCTCTGACTTCTCGAATGCTAGACTTCTCGAATAGACAAATGTACTTCTCGAATTGGTACTTAGGCAAATTCTTCATTTCTTCAAATCCCAACTGTGATTATTTGGCAGTCTTTATCTCCTTGCTTGAGGCATGAACCTTGGAACTTCTTTCAAGCATTATTCTTGACTTTATAAGTACAGTAACACAACTAGAATTTGATGCCTATTACAAGTACAGAACAAATAGAAACTCTACAACTAGAGGTTCCCTCAGTTAAGAGGTCATGTAGGTAATGCATAGCATTACACATACTTAGGCTTGTTATTAGATGTATTCAGGCATGCTTCTGTGACTAACAATCTCCCCCAAATTATGAGTAAGACCCTTAGTCACAATTTCATGTCTGATAACAAGCCTAACATTCATAAAAGATAAAACTTGACAGTACATGTATGAATTTTGATTAGCAATGTGAATAGAACTACAGGGTGAGTAATCTTACAGCCTATGATGAAGTACTAACCATTGTCATTTGTTTCCCTTTCCATAGCTTTGGCTTGCAAATCATCATATGCTTTCTGTCTTCTTTCTTTCTCCTTCCTTGTATTCTCATCCATAGCTTTTATTATTTCTGCCATAGAATCCAATTCTTCAAGCAAAATTGAGTCTTTGAAATCTTCAAGTACTGGTTTCAGAATGTTTGCAGGATAGTGGTTGAGTAGATTCATTCTGATGTGGACCTGATCCCCATTTCTCCTCCTATACTTCACCACATAGGGGTTAAACTGAACTCTACACAATCCCTTTGCCCTTAGTTTTTCTGCTTCAATCTCCAGTCTCTCAATTTATTTCTCCCTTGCTAGCCATTTCTCAAGACACTCTTTTCTGATTCTCTCCTCATGATCTCTCTTCATCTTCACAAAATCAATTAGTTCCAGCTTCCATACACTTTCCACTTTATCTTCTGAGCTCAACAATGCAATGATTCTTTCTATGTCATGTAGCTTGCCCCAGTGTTGACATCCTCCTTGTTTGAATTTCTCCTCCCTTCCATCAGTATATTTGATCTCAAGGCAGTTATCAACAATGGCAACATGATAGATTCTTTGAGCTTGTAAGAATTGTAGTTGGTCTTCATCAAAATCTTCATCTAGTGGTTGGAGTTTTAAGCCTGGATAGATTGTCAGAGTCCTTGATTTGGATAGCCTTGGTTTCCTTGCAGCTTGTTTGAATTTGATCCTTTTAACATGGTTGCCTGGCAGTAGCATGTGACCTTTGTTTGTGGACCATTGTAGTATTCCATTAGCAGTTTGCTTTTTGAAATATACAGATGGTTTCTTGACTTGAATCTTCTTCTCTTCTTGAGGTGGCAAGACAGTTGCAGAAGCCATAGATGTAGATTTTGGTAGGTCACTACTAACAGTATTCACCCTAGACTTAGAGTCTTGTGATGTGGTGAGGTTACTGTCAGCAATGCCTAAGGCTTGCTGTCTTCCACTCTTCCTCTCAGAGACTTTACCTTGGTCATCATCCTTCTTATCCTTGCTGTCTTTCTTCTTCTTCTTATCCCCATCCCCCTTATCACTCCTGTGATGACTTCTACTTCCATCACTCTTGTCATCATCCTTATCATCCTTATTCCTCCTAGGTTGAGCTATTTCCAGAATGGAACCAGTAGCTATGAATGTTCTTAAGATGTGAAGTGCTTCCAACTCTTCAGCACTTTTGTTTCCATCTTTTTTTGTAGCTGGTAAATAATAGCAATGATGAGTCTGTGGTTTTTAGGGTTAAGATCATGGGGAATAACCAGCTGTTTAACATCTTGAATTCTGGTACCAGACTGATAAAAGATGGTTCTTGGTTTGGTGCATACTTCAGGCAATCTAGTTAGTTGACCATCTTTTAGTTCAGTGTACAGTCTTTGGTTGTTCTCCCCTTTCTGCTCAATTAGTTCCAAGATAGCATCAATCTCAGAGTATTTTAAGGCTTTCAAGGTTTCAAATGATAGATGCCATATCTTGCCATTGGTCACCATCATGATTTCCTTGAGATAGATTTGATTTAGCTTTCTTGGAATAACTGTTAGATATTTGATTTGATCTCTGAGGCTTCTTCTGTAAAATAAGGTATCCCCTCCAACCCTTGCTTTTGAGGTTTGCAGAAACTTCAAGAATGCAGCATCATGATAAATCTCTGAATTTGCTACTTCTATCAGCTTGGCCTCTGTAATCACCTTAGCTTCCACTGGCTCATCTTCAAGTCTGGGTACTTGGACTGGATTGCTTGGCATGGAACCTGCCACTACTGTAGTAGTGACAGTTTGCTTTTGCCCACTAGGTGTAATGATGTGCACAGGTGGTAGAGTGACCACTGTCAGAGAAGATGGAGGTTCATCAACCTTGAGTTTGCCCTTGCCTGAGACATGAGATGTAGGATTTGAAATTTGTTGATGGCCACCCTCATTAATCTTGATGCCTTTAGATTGAGATTGAGATTTCTCCCCCTTAGTCTGAGGCTCCCCCTTAGGTTTATTCCTTGTTATCCTCTTCTCCCCCTTAGGCTTGTTGTCAGGCACAGAGGCTGTAGTAGGGGCCTTTGGAGTTGAAGAGTCTTCAGATAGAGGGATACCCATGTGCTTCATCATGGTAGACAACATAGATTGTTGATGCAGAAGAACATCAGCTGTGGTAGTGGCTTGAGTGTTCAATTGCTCAGTTAGATTTGTAACCTTTCCTGCCAGATGGGCATTGGATTCTTTGAGAGACACCACCACCCTTTCAAGAGTATCAACCTTGGTGAATAGCTCTTTGGCCTTGAAACCATTTAGGGATTGATCTTGTAGTCTCTTGAACTCATACTTTGACAGTTCATTCACAGGGACTTCAGTGACTAGCTTGTCTCCATATTGGTTTTTGAACATGGTCCTCAACATAGCATTGGCCTCTGTAGTCTGGTCAGATAGAATTTGAAATTTGCTTCCTAGACCTGTGACTGTATCTTTAAGTAGAGGTAGACCATTATCCATCTTGGTGCAGGTGGTGTTGCAGTGTCAGAGATCTTTGACCACACTGTCTAGTTGAGGAAATTTGGCATCAAAGGCCCTCTTTATTTCTTCTACTGAAGTGGCTGTCTTGTCACACACCTTGTTGACTTCAGTTTTGACTCCCTTGCCAAGGTAGTGTGCAGCCTTGAGGAAACCCTTGTAGGAATCATTGACAGCTTCATACACTTCACTAGGGGACAGGGATTTTGCATTTGAACCCAGTGAAGTGATGTATTCCTCTCTAAGATATTGAAGTGCTTCACTGAGAGTTACATCATACTTTCCTTGCATCCAGGCATCTACATTGCCATCTCTCTCAGCATCATCAATAATCTTGGCCTTCTGCATCTCCACATCATCCCTATGGCATAGTAGGATGGCTTCATAATCTGGATTTGAGATGTTGGAGGTGACAAGGTTCTGGGCTATTTTTACAAACTCAGGAATCTGATCCACAACATAGCTTTGGAGAGCTTCAATGGACATTTGTGGTGGAACAGACCCTGATCCTGAAGCACTTTCATGTTGCACAGGCTTCAGCCATTGGGACAGAAAGTGAGAGCTAGAGCTAGGCAAGCTAGACTCCTCAGTTACAGATGCAACTTCTGTAACCGGATGGAAAGACTCTGCTACTGTTGTCTCCACAGGAGTGGGATGACTTATAACAGTAGTTGACACAGGCAAAGAGTCTCTAGTTAATACTAGTGAATCCTCTGTGTTTGTGATGGTGTCATTAGGAGATGCCCCAGCATGCATTCCCTGACCATCTAAATGTGGTACCTGGGTGGTGAGCAAGGTGTCATGCACCAAGTCACTTGAATCCATTGGCTCATCAAGAGAAAAGAATTCTTGATGATCAATGCCTTGCTCCTCAATTGCTTGAGTTGCAGGCTCCAAAGAAATATGAGTGGTAGATTCTGGAAGAGAAGTGTGTTGTAGATTAGATTTTGGCAACTCCCCTGAGAGATAGAGGGAGTTTCAATTGTGATGTGCTCTCCACTCAGTGTTGTGCCAGCCTTATCACTCCCATGTGCTGACTCTGTACAAATAGGTGCATTGGGGAGGATGCTTGATTCTATAGATGCACCCTGTTGAGAGGATACATCTATTGAGCTGTGTGCCCCTGATTTTACAACTTCAGCCATTTGGGTGACTAAAGAGGTGGTTTTAGATTTCTTCTTCTTCTTTAGGCTAATGATAGGTGACTCAGTTTCCTCACCTCCTAAACCTAGTTCTACAGCCAAGGCTGCTTCAGTTAAGATGGTTAAAGGTTCAGAAGCAACCTGTTTTCTCTTCTTTTTACTAACATCACCCTTTTGAGAGGATGATGCAGTTGGCTCTGTGTTTGGTAGAGTGTTTGTCTAAGAGGGTTGGTTAGCAAGCCTTGGGTTAGCATTGTGTTCTTCTTGCTTAGGCTGTGCTAACTGAGACTTAGACTCAAATATTGGCATGTTGTGGGGGTAAGACCTAAACAAACCCTCCATGTGGGGAGTTATCTTAAGCCTTACATCCACATCATTCCTAGTCTCCAAGTTACCAAAAATAAGTTTGGTCATGGACCTAGGATAACCTATTTTACTTTTATCTAATCCAGGCAATTCAATCAATGAAGCATTTTTAAAATTAAGTACTGATTGAATAAAGCGGGGAAAGAAAATTTTAGTACCTCTCTTGGCTGTGTTCTTACCAAGTCTCCCATATAGCTCTTGTATGATGAGATGTCCAACATCTATCTTTTTCCCATGAGCCAAGGCATAGGCAAGCTGCTGCACAGGTGTACTAATCTGATCAAAGCTCGATTTCCTGGCAGTGAATACCTGAAGGAGTGTTGCAAAAACATAGCTCCATTCCTTTCTCAAGTACTTCCTATTCAGCTTTCCAAGTTTAATAGCCTCTGAGTAGTTGATAAATTCAAAGAATTCTTCCAACTTAGCATCTGTGACCAGGGAGTCATATGCCTCTTGCTGCAAATCCAAGGCTTCATTCATGTCTGCAGTAGTGATAGTAATATCCACGCCTTGAATCTTGCAGTAGACAACATATGAGGTAATAGCATTCTAAAGGGCGATGACCTCCACTGTAGCTGTCCTCCAGAATTGTTCTAATAAGTCTATGTACAGGGTTGGGTTGGCCGATAGTGCACCCTTGATGTAAGATTCAGACAGCCATCGAACAAAGCACTTGAAATTAGCATTTGGTGCTTCCACATCACTGGTAATTGCGATGAAATTGGTTTGGGATGGTATGGTGAGTTGAGTGTTTGCCATTTGGGTAGAGAAGAAAAGAAAATTAAGGTTGAAGAAGAAATTCGCAGTTAGGGTTTTCAGAGGTTTTAAGAGTTTAGATGCTTGAGAAATCGAACGAAATGAGTTGAACAGTTGTGAAATTGTATATATATGACTAACTTGAGTTGTCGATTAGATCTAAGTTTTGTATCGACAAGACAATCATTCGAGAAGTATAAAACAACTATTCGATAAGTCAAGAAAGGCTTATTCGATATCTCAAGCAGTTTGTAACTCACAGCTAGCAGTTATTTAACTCAAAAAATAATTCTAAGCTAAATAAAATATATTTTTATGAGCGAAATGAAATTTTGAATATAAATCCAAAAAGCGATTAAGTGTCAGCGAGAAATCAGCCTTTTCAAATGATTCGATAACTCAAATACAGTATTCGAGAACTCCATCATTAGAGAACTAAAACACTATTCGATTTCTCCAAAAGACACTATTCGAGAACTCAAGAGGGTTCTAGATAGGCCTATTCGAGAACTCGAGCCATGACAAAACAATGAACCATTCGAGAAGTCTGACTTATCGAACTATACTTTTCACTCATAAAATTCAATTTTCACCATCTTTTAAAATTTACCAGAAATATTCACTGAAGAATATTCTACCAAATTAAATAGTGATTCTCTCAAAATTTCTCAGAAATTTCAAGCTAAAGATGTATGATTTTCAACATATGCAGCATTGTGGAATATTTATAAATCATACTCCAGCCAATACTTACTTCAAAAATATTGAGCATTTGATAAAGTAAGTATTTACTGCTGCAACAATCTAGTTGATATATTCACTTAGCCAGAATTTGAAGAATTCAGCATTCCAATCTCACTAACCAACCTTGTGAAGGTGGCTTCATCTAATGGCTTAGTGAATATGTCAGCTAGTTGTTTCTCTGTGGGAACATAATGTAACTCAATGGTTCCATTAGTTGCATGCTCCCTTATGAAGTGATATCTGATGTCAATGTGCTTTGTCCTAGAATGATTGACAGGATTGGAAAATATAAAGATTGCACTTGTGTTGTCACACATGATTGGAATTCTTTCCAACATAAGTCCATAATCTCTAAGCTGGTTTCTGATCCAAAGCACTTGAGCACAGCAACTTCCAGCAGCTATGTATTCAGCTTCAGCTGTAGAAGTTGACACAGATTGTTGTTTCTTGCTGTACCAAGAGACTAACCTTTGTCCAAGAAACTGGCAGCTACCTGAGGTGCTTTTCCTATCCACTCTGCATCCAGTATAATCAGCATCAGAATAACCAATCAGATTGAACCCTGTGTCCTTAGTATACCATAACCCCAAGTTTGGTGTGCCCTTCAGATATCTGAAAATCCTCTTTATTGCTATCATATGTGATTCCTTTGGATTTGATTGAAACCTTGCACACAAGCATGTTGCAAACATGATGTCTGGCCTACTAGTAGTGAGGTAGAGTAGAGAACCAACCATGCCTCTGTAGATTGAGATATCTACCTTCTTGCCCTTAACATCTTCATCTAACTTGGTGGCAGTGGCCATGGGTGTCTTTGCAGGTGAGCATTCTTCTAAGTCAAATTTCTTCAATAGATCCTTGATGTACTTGGTTTGACTTATAAAAATGCCATCCTTCCTTTGACTCACTTGCAGCCCAAGAAAGAATGTTAATTCTCCCATCATACTCATCTCATATCTGCTCTGCATGAGCTTAGAGAATTTCTCACACAGCTTCTCATTTGTAGAGGCAAATATGATATCATCCACATAGATTTGAACTAAGATAATATCATCACCATGTTTCTTGTAAAACAGTGTCTTGTCCAGTGTGCCTCTAGTGAATTGATTCTCCAGTAGAAATTGTGACAATGTGTCATACCATGCCCTAGGAGCTTGCTTAAGTCCATACAATGCTTTAAGCAATCTGTAGACAAAGTGAGGGAATTGTGGATCCTCAAAGCCAGGTGGCTGTTGCACATATACTTCTTCTTCCAACTCCCCATTCAGAAATGCACTCTTGACATCCATTTGATAAACCTTGAAATTAGAATGTGCAGCAAATGCCAAGAAAATTCTGATGGCCTCTAGTCTAGCAACAGGGGCAAAAGTCTCATCATAGTCAATGCCTTCCTGTTGAGAGTATCCTTTTGCAACCAACCTTGCTTTGTTTCTTATGACTACACCATTTTCATCCATCTTATTCCTTAGAACCCATTTTGTTCCAACAATGGTTCTATCCTTTTGGTGCAGGCACAAGTTCCCATACTTTGCTTCTTTCAAATTGGTTTAACTCCTCTTGCATAGCAATTATCCAATCAGGATCCAACAATGCATCATCAAGTTTCTTAGGCTCAACTTGGGATAGAAAGCAACCATAGAGACATTCATTTAGAGTTGCTCTCCTTGTCCTCACCCCTGTATTTGGATCTCCAATTATCTGATCTGCAGTATGTGATCTATCCCATTTTCTCGTGTGTTCAGATTGATTTCTCAGCCTTGATGTTGCTTCATCATCCAGATCATGATCATTTACATTTCCTCCCCCTGTGAAGTTGCCACTTATCACAGGTGTGTCTTGGATGCTTGTTTCTACATTGTTGGTTGACACAGGTTCTTCATTCACTTGAGTTTGTTGGATTGTGGGCTCAAATTCAGTTTCAATCTCCTCATCAGAATCATCTAGATTGTCAAACTTCAAAGGATCTTTATCTTCATCATTGGCTTCTTCTAATCCAGGTAGTTTGCTGTCATCAAATGTCACATCTGTGCTTTCCATAACTTTCTTTTGAGTGATGACATAAACTTTGTATGCAATTCTTTCCATAGAGTAGCCAAGAAAAATTCCTTCAAATGCTTTTGCATCAAACTTTCCAACATATTCTGAGTTGTCTTTTAACACAAAGCATTTGCTTCCAAAAGTATGAACATACTTTAGAGTGGGCTTCTTTCCAGTCATCAAGTTGTAAGGTGTCTTTCCAGTGTTTTTGTTGATGAGGGTTCTGTTTTGGATATAGCATGCAGTGCTCACAGCCTCAGCCCAAAAACATGTAGGCATTTTTGCATCAAGTAACATTGTTCTAGCAGCCTCAATCAGAGTTCTATTCTTTCTTTCAACAACTCCATTTTGTTGTGGAGTCCTTGGAGCTGAGAATTGTTGAGAAATACCATTCTCTTTGCAGAATGCTTCAAGCATGGCATTTCTGAACTCTGTTCCATTATCACTTCTTAATGCAATCACACTTGCATTGTTGGCCTTTGCTTCCTTGTCAATTTTCTTTATATGCTCAATGATTACTTGTGGAGCCTCATCCTTTGATGCCAGAAATTCTACCCATGTATACTTTGTGAAATCATCAACCATCACCAGAGCATACTTTTTCCTTCCTAGTGACATAATATTGACAGGCCCAAACAAGTTCATATGAATTAGTTGTAGGGGCTTGGTTATTGATGTCACTGTCTTTGACTTGTGGCTTGATCTTTTCATCTTTCCCTTCTGACAAGCCTCACACACTCCTTCTTGACAAAATTCAAGTGTGGGCATGCCTCTCACTAACTCCTTTTTGACTAGAGAATTAATGCCTTTGAAGTTCAAGTGTGATAGCTTCTTATGCCATAGCCAACTATCTTCATTTGATGCTTTTGAGTAAAAGCAACAAATTTTGTCCTTGTTTGCAGAGTTCATATTTGCTACAAACAGGCTTCCTTTCCTTACTCCAGATAGAGCAAAGTCACCAGTCTTCTTGTGGGTGATCAAACATTCATCTTTGTCAAAATTCACTTTGAAGACTCTGTCAGTAAATTGACCAACACTCAGTAGATTGTGCTTGAGTCCCTTGACCAGTGCTACATTTTCAATGATGACATTTCCAATTTCCAACTTGCCATATCCCAGTGTGTTGCCAATGCTGTCATCTCCAAAAGCAACCATTGGGCCAGCCTTCTCCTCATACTGTGATAGCAGGGCCATATCACCAGTCATATGGTTTGAGCATCCACTGTCCAAAATCCACATGATCTTCCTTTCACTTTCTTTGCCCTGCAAACACAAAGGTATTACTTCTCCTTTGGTACCCAAACAAGTTTGGGTCCATGTGGCTTAGCAACAGTTTTATCATAAACAGCATGCTTATCAATTTTCTTGTTGTTAGTCTTCTTGTCACTGTTAAAAGTCTTAGAATCAGGGTTCTTAGACTTAGGTGACAGAGGCACCTTCCTAACTTTAGGAGGACTTGAAGACTTTGTTCTTGTGTAGTGTGTGTGAACATTGTGACTGATGCAACCTTCCATGAATTGTCTTCTCAAATTAAAGCAACTAGTCATTACATTCATGTTACATGGCATACAATCAAATTTATTACAGAAAGGAGAGTCTCTATGTCTTAAAGGCACAGAGCAATCATAGAATGATTTAGCAACACTACCAGATGGTTTCTTGCATGCATGAGTTAAATGGTTAGTGCTAAAACAATTTTGACAAACTTTCCTAGGGGCATTTGGCACATAAGCATAATTATTGTCCTTGTTAATCCCTAATTTGCCATTCCTGTTTTGTTTCTTTTTAGCCACTTTCTTCTCAAGCTCATTATTCCCAGCTGAAACAAACTTCACAAATTTCTCAAGTCTAGGTCTACCTCCTACTGACTCCTTGGCTTTGGTTTTGACATTCTCACTCTTAGAGGATGCTTGTTGTTCATTTGATTGTGCCTTATCTTCATCATCCAACATTTGCTTAATGAGTAAGGCATCCTCATCAATCTTAAGTGTTGGTATTTTAAATATTGGGGTCTCAGCCTTTTTCAAAACCTGAGGCACTTCCTCTTGAACAACAATGTCATCTTCAATGACTGCATAGCCTTTCCTCTGTTTGAGAGTGTCATAATCAAGTCCAATAGCAGCCTTAGGTCTAGCTAGATTTTTCTCATGGTAGGACTGCAATAGACTAGAGGAATTCTTAAATGTTTTCGATTTAAATTCATTTTCAGCTAGTTCATCCCTAAGAGCTTTCTCAACTTGACTAGCACATAGAACCTTATTCTTTAGATATTCGATTTCTTGTTTAAGGTTTTCTATTTGCATAGCAGTTAGTTCTAGTTCCTCATTTCTTTTGTTCAACAGTTCATTCTTAGTAGACAGTTTAGCAATTTCTTCATTAGCAGCAGTCATACTAGTATGAATATTAAACATCTCAACAGATAGTTGTTCAACCATAGATTTGTATTCAGAAACAGACATGTCTATAGTAGTGAGGGATGGTACCTGAGAGTCTGATTCAGATGGTTCTTCCTTGGAGTTGGCCATCAAGGCATAGTTGCAGAATTCTTGTTCTTCTCCATCACTATCAGAATCATCCCAACACTTCCCTTCAGCTATTTAGGCCTTACCTGGTGTATGCTTCTTTAGCAGAGCCTCATACTTAGCTTCAAGCTCAAGAAACTCCTTATCCTTCTTTTTAGGCTTCTTGCATTCACTGGCAAAATGCCCTAGGTCATTGCATCTATAGCATCTCACAGATGACCTATCCACATAGCTGGTTTTGAATTTGTTCTTGTTTGCTTTCACAGGTGCCTTGCTCTTGTTGAATGAATGATTTTGAGATCTAGACTTGAAGGGCTGATTCCTCTTAAATCTGATGTTTGGGAATTTTTTAGCCATAAAAGCATATGAAGTGTTTTCCATGGCATCCAACTCTTCAAGAGTATAGAACTCATCTTCTTCCTTTTCATCAATAGGTTCAGTCACTTCTTCTTCAGTTTCTTCATCATCTACTATCTCTTCTATTCTCAGTTGACTTGTAGATGCTTCCAGGTCTTGAACGGATTTGTTGACAATCAAGGCACAGGATGTGTTTATCATTCTGCCTTGGTTGGCTTGGATAGCCCTCTTCTGAAGTAACTCAAGCTCATGAGTTTTTAAAACCCCATAGAGCACATCATATGTGACTTTGTTCAAATCTCTTTCTCTTAGAGATATGACCCTTTGCTCTAGATGGTTTGGTGCAGATAGTAGAAACTTCATGTTTAATTCCTTAGTGCTGTAAACCTTACCATTCATTTGAAGCTCAGTCACCAGCTTGTGAAATCTCTCAAACATATCAGTAATACTTTCTTTGGACTGTGCCATGAAAGCCTCATACTGTGTGACCAGTATCTGTTTCCTATTCTCTCTTACCTCCTCTGTCCCTTCACATAACACCTCGATGTGGTTCCACATGTCCTTGGCTGATGTGCATGATGCTATGTTGGCAAACATCGACATATCCATGGAGTCTATGATCAGTAACATGAGATGACTGTCTAGGGTAACCTTTTCCTTCTCTGAGTCCGTCCATTTGGATGGCTCTTTTGCAACATATGATCTAGGAATGACTATTGTGCCCACTGTAGATTCAGCAATTTCTTGTTGTGGTACAAATGGACCATTCTTGAGGATGTCAGGGTAGAGAGGATTGGCAGCTTTGATGCAACAACATTTTTATTTTCCAGAGGTTGTAATTCTCTTTGTCGAACTTAGGGACCTTCACCGTACCTGTAGTCTTTGGTGTATTCGAACTCATGATCGTTTTCTGTTTAGATTAAACAGCCTGCTTTGATACCACTTGTTGAGTATTGAATACAGTAAAAGAATACAGGGGGGGTGAATAGATTCTTGAACTTTTCTTTGTTCTTGAATCTTTGCAACAAGATATGTGTTGAGTGTGTGAGATATGTAAGTACAGATAACAAAGACAAACACAACACAGTATCACTTTAATCTAATATTTTATTAGATAAAGATTTTGCTACAATCTGTGAATACAAATGATAGTATTCTCAGCTTCGTTTTTCTTAGAGAGATATTTCTTGTGATGTATCTTGAAAAACTTATCTGCTAAGGAAGTGAGGCTGTATCCTTATAGACATGGATACACCTCCTTACTACAAAATAAGGTAGGTAAACAAATTACTTTCCAGTCTGTCTATCTTATTTTAGTAAGAGTCCAAACGGTTACAGATTTGACTTTGCAAAGCCTGTTCAGATCCACTTCTTTAGCTCCTTGTCCCTTTGTCTTATCTCTCCAAGCTTCTTTGCAGGCTTTCCAATGTGCTTTATAGTACATAGTCAAATAAAGCGTCTTGGCTTGTTGCAGGTTTCTGACTTGTACAATTCTTCAGTATTTTGTCTCCAAGAATGTATTCGAGAAGTGGCTAAGTGATTGACTTAATCGATAACTCTGAGTTCTCGAATGGTGTTATATTGACATATCGAATCACTTCTCGAATAGCTCTTTTCTCTAGGACTCCTTGAGATATCGAAAAGAGCATTTTGACATATCGAATCCCTGAGATGTCGAATAGCTTCTTTAGTCCTTGAGATATCGAATAGAGCATTGACTTGTTGACTCTTAGAGAACTCGAATGATGCTTTGACTTGTTGACTCCATGAGTTCTCGAATAGAGTAATAGACATATCGAATCTCTGAGATATCGAATGAGATATCGAACAGTGTATTCAGAGATATCGAATAGTGTCTTCTGAGATATCGAATCTCTGACTTCTCGAATGCTAGACTTCTCGAATAGACAAATGTACTTCTCGAATTGGTACTTAGGCAAATTCTTCATTTCTTCAAATCCCAACTGTGATTATTTGGCAGTCTTTATCTCCTTGCTGGAGGCATGAACCTTGGAACTTCTTTCAAGCATTATTCTTGACTTTATAAGTACAGTAACACAACTAGAATTTGATGCCTATTACAAGTACAGAACAAATAGAAACTCTACAACTAGAGGTTCCCTCAGTTAAGAGGTCATGTAGGTAATGCATAGCATTACACATACTTAGGCTTGTTATTAGATGTATTCAGGCATGCCTCTGTGACTAACACCATTGCCAAATGCGTATTATATATAACCAGCGTAGTACTCCAGTGCCCAACAAATATTCTATAACTTTAGGTAGACTCCACTAGCATCCAATGTTACCTTAATTTCTTAAGTAAAAGCCTTAATCTCTTGATTCAGACCCGCTAACTGATTAATTGATTAAAAGAGGAGCCTTTGACAATGGCAATGGGGAATATTTGTATTTTAATTTTTAATTTAATTAAGAGGATCTCTTAATTAAAAAATTTTAATTTTTAATATTGTTTATAACATTAATTAAGAGGATCTCTTAATTTTTTTTAATTTTTTTTGTATTCCCTTAGGGGTTCAACAATTAATTTTTGGGGTTAAACGTTTCTATATTGGGTTTTAGAAATATTCGGAATGACGAATAAATCGTATACAAAATTAGGGTTTAGGGCCTAAACCCTAAGCCCTAACATATCCTGATTTTTAAACGCGTTAACGTTTAAAAATCAGGCCATCGGATTCAATTTTTTAATTAAAATTTTAAATTTTTAAAAAATACAATTTTAATTAAATTTTGGAGTTCAACAATTAACTTTTGGGGTTCAATGCATCTATATTGAATTTTAGAAATATTTGAAAAGACGAATAAATCGTATACGAAGTTAGGGTTTAGGGCCTAAACCCTAGACTCTAAACCATAACATATCCTGATTTTTAAACGCGTTAGCGTTTAAAAATCAGGCTGCCGGATTTAATTTTTTAATTAAAGTTTTTAAATTAAAAAAAAATATACAATTTTAATTAAATTTAGAGATTCAACAATTAAATTTTGGGATTTAATGTTTTATTTTGAATTTTAGAAATATTAGGAAGGAAAAATAAACAATAAATTTTTAAAATCGAACCCATTTGTGTATTTGTTTTTATTTTGTTAAAGAATGTAAGAACCCCAAATTTTGGATATAATTAAAACTTTTTATTAAGTAATGATAAAATGAAGAACAATGATTCCGACAACAAGGTCACCAGCTCTAATGAATGGTGGTTTCAAAGAACAATGATTGTAATGAATGGATATTGCTTTGGACAATGATCCTGATGCATTGGTATATTGTCAGAATAGAGTAATTCGATGGTTGAGAACCTAGATAAGAATAATCTACCATCCAGGAAGGAGCTAATGGATCCTTGAAAGGAAATGAGTACGTGCATAGTGTTTCCCATACGTGCATAGTATTTCCCGTACGTGCATAGTGTTTCCTGTACGTGCATAGTAATTTGGTGGATGAATAGTGATTTTGTAAGTTGGAAAACTTTTCACGCCACCCTATGTACGGGACGTGATATGGATGTTTCGAAGTCATATTAGTAATACGCGGAGGAAATAAGTGAATGCAGAGACGATCGGAATTCAGAAATTCCAAATTCTTTTTCGGTATAATATTTGACCGGACAGTGGATTAAATATTATTATAATCCAAGAATTGAGATATTAACTTTGAGGATTTGATATTTTGGGATATTATTATATTTGATTTAAGAATGAAGGTAGGAAACCACTAAGGAGTGGTTATGGCTACAATGTAATTATTGATATTTGGAAAGAATGAATGGAATTCGATCTTATTATGTTTATGTCTTGAAGAATGCTAAAGGGTGACAACATAGGTAAGAATAATCTATCTTCTAAGGGAATAAGATATGGCAACTTCAAGCAAGAGAATACCCTCATGTCATCCAGATCGATAACGATTAATCCAGTAGTTCCGTAAAAAGGTTAAGGAACGATCGAAAGAGAATACGGACAATTGTACCACCCTAAGAGAACAAGTAAAGAATACAGAATGAATAGTGTTTGGTGGGAGTATATAATAATATGAGACGACACTATACAGAAGCATTCGGAACGGATTTCCGAGTTCGTATTAGTGATCCAGGGGGAAAATAAGTGTATGTAAAAGCTGTCGGATTCTGAAAAACCGCACTTTTATTTTCTCCGAGAGTTCCCTGGATACTGATAGCCTTAAGTATTTAACGAATGGATTTAAGGAATATAAATTGAAAAGTTAGAATGAAAGATGGAGAATGAAAGTATTAATATTAAAGAGGATTCCCGGTAAACCCTAATTAGAAATCCGTGAAATATTCTCACGAACGATCAATCGAAACGGGTAATAACCGGACACAGAAACAAGCAGAGGAAGCAAGAGTATTGTGCAAGCTACTAGAATAAATATCTAGCAACCAAGTGGCTTAGAGTAACTAGCATGCTTAGAGATTTAAACTAGTACTTAGCAAGCAACCACTTGGTTAGCCTTAGCACCATCCAAAACTCAACACTTGTCTTGCCAAATACATCACCCCATGCATCATCACTTTATTAAAGCAACCAAGGATGAGATATTATGTTAAACATATCACTTTATGCATTATTGTCAAGAGCAACCAAGCAAAACTCCTCCTCCCCCCATTATTCCATCCATTCGGCTATTTCCTTAATTCCAAATCCAAAGTCCAAGCTCCCACCATCATTTGATCTTGTAATTTTTAAGGTGAGTTCTATATTTCAAGAAACTAATCTCCTAGAAATTTCAAGTCCAAAATCCTTTGTTTCCATTTTCAAATAAATCATTTACAAGGAGGGTGAATAGTGTTCTTCAAGAACTAATGTTGGTTTTCTTTGATTTTTATGGTTGATTTAGCTAGCTTAAGGCCACCCAAGGATCATACAAAGCTTAGTGAGGCTAGAACACACTCCAAGGAAGGTATAAAGCTCTTGAAACCCTAACCCTTGTTTGAGATTTAAGCATGTTTATGATAGTTATAACTTAGTTATGGTTATGTTAAGATTATAAGCATGATTATGTATGGATTTTTGGATTAATGATGTAAATAGCTAGATGAACGGAAAGGCATTGTTTGGCCTCAGTTCATGTATATAAGTCATGTATATGTTGTTTGGGTTGGATACTATGTTTATGGGAAGATTCGGAATTGGTAGATATTCGATTTACAGCCGTTATAATGCCCGATTTTGCAATACCATGTTTTGTATGCCATTTTTCATGTCGAACCCCTACTGTCCAGAGACCTTATCGGCCATGATAGGATAGGTAATGTTCTAAGCTTCGTTTTGATATAAAGATCACGTGAAACGGACTTACGGTTTAGGATTTATGACCAAATTACTAAAAGTAGTTCGAATCCGTAAACGAAAGTTCGTAACTGTAATTGAACCCTCGTAAACTATGTAACGTCATGGCGAACCTTGGTAAATAAATACTAGAGGTAAAAAGGAAGGCGTGAAAGAAAACTGTATGTCAAAAGGATCATTTTTCGATTTATTAAAAATGTTCGAGTCGAGGTTAAACGCGAACGAACCCCTAAAAAACCCGCTTGGTTATAACCTTGGTAAAACGCTTAGAAAACGAACGATAAAACTCGGAGTATAGTATTGGTTCGTAACGATCGACTTTAGAACTCATATGACTTAAGTATGTCCCAAGTATAAGTACAATGACATGTCGTATTAACGAACGAATGTCGGGTCGGATCAGTGATAAAAGTAATCCACTAAAAGGGGTATAGCGAGATAACTCGAGAACGAGTTTCGAATTAAGTATAACTTAACTTTTAATATGTTAAGTGATTAATCCCGAATGCCTTGGCTATTTATAGATCACCAAGCTGAACCGGGACCCGCTACCACTACCCCTTACCGTACTCGACTACCAGGCAAGTTTCAATTCCCTTCTTTTAGGCTGTTGTTGTGATTGAATAATATATATATATGATTGCTGATATACATATGCCATTGCATGCATGCCTACTTTCAAGTTGAATTGATATACTTGTTCCCTGAATGTTATTGTTGGCTTATAAGCTAGATAGTTATATATCAGTTATAAGCCGGTTATTGTAAGACCCTCATAGAAGGGCGTATATATCTTATTAATCAAAAATAGACCGGGAGTCAATATTCCTTGATATATCGAGATTACCTCGGAAGAAAATATTTAAGTAAATATTTTCTATTATTTGGGCGACGAATATTATTTGAATATTCGTTCGAGACTAATTATTTTAACGATCCTTACTTCAAATAATTATTTGAACGTAACTATTCAACGAATAATATTTCTCAATATTCATTCAGAGTCGAATTAATTATCGAATATTATCTCGAATATTCCTTAAGGCTTGGATTACTAAATGAATATTACTTGATATTCATTTAGGATATTATTCATTAAATGAATATTACTTTTGAATATTCATTTAAATTCCTAATTAATTATGAATATTACCTTAAATATTCTTTTCAGGTCTTATTAATTAATGAATATTGTTTTGAATATTCATTTAAATATTTATTTATTCAATAAATATTCTCCTGATATTTCTTCAGGGATTATTTTGAGAAATACTCTGATTTAAGACATTCTTTCATATTCCTAAATATTCTGTAAAATATTTTAATTCAATAAATATTCTCTGAATATTTATTCCATACTTAGAATAACCTCAATAAGGGTTATCTTCTTCGATTATTACGAAAAATATTTCGGAGTCATATTATTATTAATCTTATATCAAGAAAGGTTCTCAGACATCATTCTTCTTCGAGTCTATCTCCTTAATAATAAGGGAACCTTACTTGGAAAATGTTATTTATCTTGTCGACTTCCCGGTCATAAAGTATTCCCTTCACCCGCAACTCGGGTGCTGTTGACTTATTAAGTCGTTGCTTACCTTCTCATCTTTCGAGGGGTAAGATTACTGGAACAAGTTAATATCCGTTACCAAGTAATAGCTTGGGAGTTATTGGTAAATTTTCCTTTCCAACTAGATACGACTACTTTGTGGAGTCTTATCAACAAGTATTATACTTGGGGAAAGGGGGACGAACGTTACATTCAGAATCATGAATTCTATTTGAACTAGGAGTCGTGTAAGAGGCCGAGTAGCGCCGGTCCATCCCCTTTGGCCCAACCGTTGGCCGGGGAGAGCTAGTGAGGCGGTATACAAGTAAAGCCGTCAGTTCTTCCTTCTACCGGTAGTAAATCTAAATTGAGCTGTACGATCTCGACTGATCATCAAGATTGGAACAGCGGGCGCGGTGAATACTCCATCATTGGTTCATCATCCAAATTTATTTATTTCCTGCAACATGATTACTGTTGGCAGAATTGGAAAAGTGTCATAACTGGAGTTGCAACCTTTTCTTGCAAGTTCCTCTTCTTAATAACAATAAGAATATCTCGCTTACTTTGATGTAGCAGATATTTCTACAAACAAATACTTTAAGTTACCTTGTAACTTCATCGTTCATATTATACTGGCATCATTTCCGTAAATGCATGGCATATGGTTTGAAAGATACTTTTGAACTGTTATACATTATCGTTCAGTTATATGTTATTGTTGGTGGGTTATTGCTCACCCTTGCTTTATTATTATATCACAACAACAGCTAGACCAGATGACTCGCACAAGGCGCACTCGACGCGGGCGAGGACTATAAGACTACCAGAGCTGAAGAAGAAGCTATTGGTAGGGTATATTTATTCTTTTAGTACCAAGAATATAGTCTAGTATGACTTATGTAAATGGATGGCAAAGAGTATGTATTTATATTGAAATTCTTTTGGATTGTAAGAACTCATAATGTGATTAATAAAAATATGATTGTTACTCTGATTTCATCTCTGGGACTATAACGGGTGTGTTTTATATTGTTGTGTTGGGTAATAGAGACGTAATTTATTTTATGTTAAGGGAAGTTCAATTGTTGTGGACAGAATTGGAAACCGTAACCACCGGATCCCGGAACCCGGATCTGGGGGTGTTACAGAAGTGGTATCAGAGCTTACGTTATAAACCCCAGAGATGAGGTGACGTTAAAACAATAAATTCAAATAAGATAATAAGAACTCTTGCCAAGTTCATAGTCGGACTACTTAATGTAGTGATGACATATAAAAACCCTTATGGGAACTCGTAAGTATAATGATAGTAACTTAGCTCGATATCGTATCGACGAGTAAGGCGACTGACCTTGAGGCATACGAGCAATAGCGCGATGATGCTTTATATGCTAAAGATCAGCGGGTAATTCGATGGAGTACCCTACTTGAGACCCGGAAGAGGTTCCAGCAGATAAGGAAATCCTGTTAGGATAAGGAGCTTACCCATGGGTAATGAGGGTCGCAGCCAGAATGACTGTGATGATTAAGATATGGTGCTCAGAAAAGTGAGTATAAAGAATCGAGATATTATTAAGAGATCTGAAGATGCATGTTGAATTCATAGCCGGACTACCAGATGTGGTACCAGCAAGAAAGAAGGATTGGAAGAATTACTTGAGATCTTATACGGAAATAGATGAGAATCCTTAGAGATTTTCATCTTAACAAAGAAAGAGCTAGAGGGATGTATGATTACCAAAGACATCGATTTAGGGCGAGGAGCAGAGTCCCTAAGAATAGTTGAGAAGGAGGCAGTAAGTGCCATATCATTTGATAAATGAATAAGTATGAATATGGTTAGTAATAATTCGCCATGAGAAGGCAGATGTCATAGGTTGTAATTTATGGAACCAAATTGAGGTTGATGAAATTGTTTTATTCAGGAAAAATGTCCATTTTATGAATGAGTCAGTTAGAAAGTGAAAACATTGGGAAGTGACAGCATGATTGGATAAAGTTATATAAGGAAGTAGTAAGCAAGACAATGATCTCAGAACCTACCGGAAGATAAGACCAGTGAGTCAAGATGAACTCGTAATGAGACTACTGCCAGAGACTGAGTATGGAGTTAATTCAACTCAGTTAAATGATGAACCAGAAACGTTATATGCATGTGATTCAGAGGAATATTAAATTCCTTCTTCTCTTTGAATGGATTATAGTAGTTACCTTAAGTTTACTCCGACATGGAATTATAATAGATCAAGTAATACGATCAGCAGTTGAAGAGGAAAATGTGAGAAAATCTTCCTGGAGCTAAAAGGTGAAATTGGTAATGACCAAGAGCTGGCATTGCTTAATGGAAAAAGGAGACTTTGTGCTTCCAATGACGCCTCGCATAAAGGGTTAGGTAGACCGACATTTGGTAGTATTGAATATCAGGACGTTGTGACAGGTTTCAGTTTGAAACTATTGATTCCCTTTTAAGGGATGGATATAATTGATTCCTCTCCAGTGGGTAAACTTCCAATCTGATGATGATTATTTCGTTAACTATGTCTGCTTATGATTCCACCTGCTTGGAGGTTCATAGAACTATTCTTCAGGTTTCAAAACTGGTCTCCTTAATGTTACCAGTAGGTGGTTAGATTGATCAAAATTTCCCTGAGTCTGGAAAGGAATTCGGTGAATTTTGGCAAACCTTGTCTTTCTGATTATCAGAGAATGTCATGGAAGAGAGTAAAAAAAAATTGGAGCAAACCCTGTGATTTGGGTAAGGATGCTGTAAAATGGGTTAGTAAACGGACCCTGAGCATTACAATCGACGGTAGTGATAAAATGATGAAGTGAGATTGGACGAAAATAGGAAATGTAAGTAAGAAACCAGCCGGACTGAGAAATTCCAGGATTGACTTAAATGAAAAGGATGTTATGCCAGGAATGGTAAGCTTGTGTGGCACGCAGGATTGATAAGTACAGTTGAAAAGATAAAAGTGGAGGAAAGGTGACCGGAGACGGTGCCGAGTAGTCGATTAAGACTTATATGGAGTAAAGTTTTGGAAAGGTAGAAAGGTATCAAAGAAGAAGACACTATGCCGGCAATTGCTAGAAAAGTAATGCTAATTAGCCAACCCTTAAAATCATATATTTTTATTTTAGTGTGGCCAGTTGAGGCCAAGTCACAACGGACTATAAAGTGACTAGACCAGCAATGAAAAGACAAAGCAGGGTTGCTTCTAAGAAAGCACCGACTGCAAGGGCTTCTGATATAAAGGAAACATTAATGAGATCGTTTGAATCTTCTGCCGAACAACCCATGTTTTGATTTGGAATTCACTAGACCTTTTTGGGATGGGGTCACCCGTACTAAAGTGACTCATGTGTATATGGTTGTCCAAGATTTCGAGTAAAATGGAAGTATAGTGACTTGAGATGTATGATGTTAGGGTATCATGAATACCATGAATATACTATGACGGAGGAAAGTAAACAATGAAGGTATATGAAGAGGGTATAGAAAAGGTCAGAAATTGAACAGTATGCTGTAGAAATTTTGTCTAAGACAAATACATTTGAAAAGAACGATAAGTACTAAGAGATTCACGTTGAACTCGACCAATATCTTCCAAAACATCCTTGCTACCATTACCAAGTTCTGTAAGAGAGCAGATAGGCATACGTTGCCTTTTGGAAGGCCAAATAGGCTGACAACTATCTGGAAGAAGAGGGTGGCATTAAGCCACCGATCGATTATCCAATGAGAATGATTGAAAAGAGACCTTTATTAAGGATACATGATCCGATTGCCAATTATAAGATGCAAGAATTCCTTGGCAGTTGAATTAAGGATAGGATATCCATAAATTAAGACAAACCCTGGGGAATGCACAAGGGGTGGCATTAACCCTAATAACGACATTATGACTTCAGATGTTATGAGCTGGACTTGCTAAGGCAACAATGACCGGTAAGGATTATTAAAAAGAGTTCTGGAAAGAACATAGATAGAATTATTAGAGTATTGATCAATGACATTTTGATATACCCGGTACCCAGAAAATACCGGAGGAATGATAAGGATGGCCTATGAAACCTTACAAGCAAAAAGGTAATATTCCGAACTTCAAAATGGAAGTTTGGTAAGGGATGTATGACATCGTAACAATAATGCCAGATGAGGCATGTATGAAACCCTGAGGAAGTATGGATTGAACCTATAAAGGTTGAGATTATCCTAAGATAAGGAAAGAACTAAGAAGAGAAGTATCCTAAGTAGGATTGGGAATAAACGTGATAAAGTTCCCACGGGTAGGTGGAAGCAATGACTTATGGAGAAAGACTGATAAATATATTTTTCTCCATCAGCAGAACTTAAGGGAGAATACTTTACCCAACAAAGATGGGAATGAGGTAGAAATGTTTGAATTGGAATATATCCAAGGAACAAGGATTACCAGAAATTATTATTATCAGGAAAGGCCAATGAGGTGGCCGACAGTCTAAGTATAAAGGAATAATTATAAATGTTCATACCGAAGAAACAAAATGATATTTGGAAAGACCTTGAAGGTCATATTGGAGTGGAGGAAGTTACATTCCTTCTGATGACTGTGCAAGAATTAAAGGTAATAATAGTTTAAGTAAAGATTCGATTCCTGATGAAGTCTTAAGCATATTACGTACCTTAGAAGGTCCCGTTTTGAGGCAAACCAGGACCATGGTACAAAATTGATAAAGTAAACCATTAAGTTTCCAGTCTTTTATGGAAGATGCATAAGTGATAGTTTCATCAACCGGGCCTAGCTGCGATGCTTGAAACTCTTCTGCAATTCTATCTGCTTCACGTTATATCTACATCAAGTTCAGGAAGTGTTCCTTATGGATAAGGAATAATGATTACTTTGTCTCCCTAAGGGATTTGAAACCCGTAGGGTTAGCTATTAACGCACAACGTAAACAACAAGCGATGGTGATTCTTCTAAGAAAGGAGATGACAACGTAAAGATAAAGAAAGTGCTGCTATTGATAAGCTAAATGGCATGTTGATGAATGACAAGCAAGTTTGTGTTAGTATACTTCTGCACAAACAAGATAGAGAATATGAGGTTGATAATTCGTGATGCTAAACGTATTCCCGTAGAAAGAATTAATGAGACTTGGAGGGAAGGGCGGTTGAGCCCAAGACTTATTGGGCCACCTGAGAGTTTAAAGTGTTCGGGCGGCGGTATTCGAGCCAGCCTTACCCCCAAAATTATAGCACGGTCATAACGGGTTTTCATGTGGCCAGGCTACGCCAGTAAAATGCAGATGTTCGACAGATGATAGGAGTACGAGCATGTAGATATACGACCTGGTCTGACTTATGAAAGACAACCTGTGGAAAACCACGGATAGAAAAGAACAAGTGATGAGAAACAAGGTTGGCAGAAGTAGATTATATGAATCTAAGTTAAAGGGATCGGGCCAGATTCATTTCGGAAAGTTTAAATTGGAATAACGTGATGATTATAGAATAAATGTGACGGAATACCGATAAGGAGGTACCAAGTGCAAAAAGGTGTCTCAGTAAAGAGGTGAAGGTGAAAGTAAATAA
The DNA here is from genome assembly GCA_036435485.1 of Saposhnikovia divaricata. Taxonomy (NCBI): domain Eukaryota; kingdom Viridiplantae; phylum Streptophyta; class Magnoliopsida; order Apiales; family Apiaceae; genus Saposhnikovia; species Saposhnikovia divaricata. The sequence continues at coordinate 92,577,802 of CM071596.1, forward strand.
TAGAAATGAGTAAGAATCAGCTAATAAGATGGATGTGATTGATAAAGAAAAGGGCTGGGGAAGCAACTATGGAATGAGAAGCAAGGAATGTTATGAATGGGTTTTCTAATGAATTCTCAGGATGACAACCTGATAGTGTCAATATTATAGTTATGAAAAAGCTAGTAACATGATATGGGATGTCAGTAATAATGATGTCAAGTGAGAAATCTAAGATTTAACCTGAAAGGTTGAAAGATTTCCGGAATGTGAGTATCGCTAAGATTGAACAAGAGTATTTGTCCATAGAATAATGGACAAAGCAGCAAGATATGTTGACACGTGAGATTGTGATCAAATAGTATTGGATATAATTATGATTAATTTCTTCTTTGATAAACCTCTATAGTTCAGAGGTAAATTCTGAGTATGATATTCTACAATCATGAAAGCTTTCTATAATCCTTTAGAACTCTTTTCTCTTCTTCTCTCTTATTCATCTTCTTTATGAATTGAGAAGAACAACCCTTTTAGGAGGGGAGGTACTGCTACGTGACTATCTGTCTATGTGATAGAAGTCTAAGTGGAATGCCATGACTTGTTTAATTGCTTGTCAAGTACTAAAGGCTGGCCCCCTTCTGTACTAACTATGCAATATAACAAATGTTCAATTGATCATAGTGATCTCTCAATAAATCTTTCCACTTCTCTATATTGATCGAGATTGCGAAGATTAAAGCGATCAGGAAATGCACAGTACGAGCGAGGTTACCTCCGAATCGTAGGGTGATAGTGATACCAATGTTACTGCAGGTATCAATAAGGATAAGACTGAGTAAGAGTATAACCCGGATAGTGAGTTGTACGAAAAGTAGCAACGTTGATGGAAAAAGGATACAGTATGGATTGTAGCACTAGAAGATGTGCTGAGGAAGGGTAGAACGACTCTTTGCTTCCTACCTGATTCCGGGACGGAATCCTTTTAAGGAGGGGAGACTGTAAGAACCCCAAATTTTGGATATAATTAAAACTTTTTATTAAGTAATGATAAAATGAAGAACAATGATTCCGACAACAAGGTCACCAGCTCTAATGAATGGTGGTTTCAAAGAACAATGATTGTAATGAATGGATATTGCTTTGGACAATGATCCTGATGCATTGGTATATTGTCAGAATAGAGTAATTCGATGGTTGAGAACCTAGATAAGAATAATCTACCATCCAGGAAGGAGCTAATGGATCCTTGAAAGGAAATGAGTACGTGCATAGTGTTTCCCATACGTGCATAGTATTTCCCGTACGTGCATAGTGTTTCCTGTACGTGCATAGTAATTTGGTGGATGAATAGTGATTTTGTAAGTTGGAAAACTTTTCACGCCACCCTATGTACGGGACGTGATATGGATGTTTCGAAGTCATATTAGTAATACGCGGAGGAAATAAGTGAATGCAGAGACGATCGGAATTCAGAAATTCCAAATTCTTTTTCGGTATAATATTTGACCGGACAGTGGATTAAATATTATTATAATCCAAGAATTGAGATATTAACTTTGAGGATTTGATATTTTGGGATATTATTATATTTGATTTAAGAATGAAGGTAGGAAACCACTAAGGAGTGGTTATGGCTACAATGTAATTATTGATATTTGGAAAGAATGAATGGAATTCGACCTTATTATGTTTATGTCTTGAAGAATGCTAAAGGGTGACAACATAGGTAAGAATAATCTATCTTCTAAGGGAATAAGATATGGCAACTTCAAGCAAGAGAATACCCTCATGTCATCCAGATCGATAACGATTAATCCAGTAGTTCCGTAAAAAGGTTAAGGAACGATCGAAAGAGAATACGGACAATTGTACCACCCTAAGAGAACAAGTAAAGAATACAGAATGAATAGTGTTTGGTGGGAGTATATAATAATATGAGACGACACTATACAGAAGCATTCGGAACGGATTTCCGAGTTCGTATTAGTGATCCAGGGGGAAAATAAGTGTATGTAAAAGCTGTCGGATTCTGAAAAACCGCACTTTTATTTTCTCCGAGAGTTCCCTGGATACTGATAGCCTTAAGTATTTAACGAATGGATTTAAGGAATATAAATTGAAAAGTTAGAATGAAAGATGGAGAATGAAAGTATTAATATTAAAGAGGATTCCCGGTAAACCCTAATTAGAAATCCGTGAAATATTCTCACGAACGATCAATCGAAACGGGTAATAACCGGACACAGAAACAAGCAGAGGAAGCAAGAGTATTGTGCAAGCTACTAGAATAAATATCTAGCAACCAAGTGGCTTAGAGTAACTAGCATGCTTAGAGATTTAAACTAGTACTTAGCAAGCAACCACTTGGTTAGCCTTAGCACCATCCAAAACTCAACACTTGTCTTGCCAAATACATCACCCCATGCATCATCACTTTATTAAAGCAACCAAGGATGAGATATTATGTTAAACATATCACTTTATGCATTATTGTCAAGAGCAACCAAGCAAAACTCCTCCTCCCCCCATTATTCCATCCATTCGGCTATTTCCTTAATTCCAAATCCAAAGTCCAAGCTCCCACCATCATTTGATCTTGTAATTTTTAAGGTGAGTTCTATATTTCAAGAAACTAATCTCCTAGAAATTTCAAGTCCAAAATCCTTTGTTTCCATTTTCAAATAAATCATTTACAAGGAGGGTGAATAGTGTTCTTCAAGAACTAATGTTGGTTTTCTTTGATTTTTATGGTTGATTTAGCTAGCTTAAGGCCACCCAAGGATCATACAAAGCTTAGTGAGGCTAGAACACACTCCAAGGAAGGTATAAAGCTCTTGAAACCCTAACCCTTGTTTGAGATTTAAGCATGTTTATGATAGTTATAACTTAGTTATGGTTATGTTAAGATTATAAGCATGATTATGTATGGATTTTTGGATTAATGATGTAAATAGCTAGATGAACGGAAAGGCATTGCTTGGCCTCAGTTCATGTATATAAGTCATGTATATGTTGTTTGGGTTGGATACTATGTTTATGGGAAGATTCGGAATTGGTAGATATTCGATTTACAGCCGTTATAATGCCCGATTTTGCAATACCATGTTTTGTATGCCATTTTTCATGTCGAACCCCTACTGTCCAGAGACCTTATCGGCCATGATAGGATAGGTAATGTTCTAAGCTTCGTTTTGATATAAAGATCACGTGAAACGGACTTACGGTTTAGGATTTATGACCAAATTACTAAAAGTAGTTCGAATCCGTAAACGAAAGTTCGTAACTGTAATTGAACCCTCGTAAACTATGTAACGTCATGGCGAACCTTGGTAAATAAATACTAGAGGTAAAAAGGAAGGCGTGAAAGAAAACTGTATGTCAAAAGGATCATTTTTCGATTTATTAAAAATGTTCGAGTCGAGGTTAAACGCGAACGAACCCCTAAAAAACCCGCTTGGTTATAACCTTGGTAAAACGCTTAGAAAACGAACGATAAAACTCGGAGTATAGTATTGGTTCGTAACGATCGACTTTAGAACTCATATGACTTAAGTATGTCCCAAGTATAAGTACAATGACATGTCGTATTAACGAACGAATGTCGGGTCGGATCAGTGATAAAAGTAATCCACTAAAAGGGGTATAGCGAGATAACTCGAGAACGAGTTTCGAATTAAGTATAACTTAACTTTTAATATGTTAAGTGATTAATCCCGAATGCCTTGGCTATTTATAGATCACCAAGCTGAACCGGGACCCGCTACCACTACCCCTTACCGTACTCGACTACCAGGCAAGTTTCAATTCCCTTCTTTTAGGCTGTTGTTGTGATTGAATAATATATATATATGATTGCTGATATACATATGCCATTGCATGCATGCCTACTTTCAAGTTGAATTGATATACTTGTTCCCTGAATGTTATTGTTGGCTTATAAGCTAGATAGTTATATATCAGTTATAAGCCGGTTATTGTAAGACCCTCATAGAAGGGCGTATATATCTTATTAATCAAAAATAGACCGGGAGTCAATATTCCTTGATATATCGAGATTACCTCGGAAGAAAATATTTAAGTAAATATTTTCTATTATTTGGGCGACGAATATTATTTGAATATTCGTTCGAGACTAATTATTTTAACGATCCTTACTTCAAATAATTATTTGAACGTAACTATTCAACGAATAATATTTCTCAATATTCATTCAGAGTCGAATTAATTATCGAATATTATCTCGAATATTCCTTAAGGCTTGGATTACTAAATGAATATTACTTGATATTCATTTAGGATATTATTCATTAAATGAATATTACTTTTGAATATTCATTTAAATTCCTAATTAATTATGAATATTACCTTAAATATTCTTTTCAGGTCTTATTAATTAATGAATATTGTTTTGAATATTCATTTAAATATTTATTTATTCAATAAATATTCTCCTGATATTTCTTCAGGGATTATTTTGAGAAATACTCTGATTTAAGACATTCTTTCATATTCCTAAATATTCTGTAAAATATTTTAATTCAATAAATATTCTCTGAATATTTATTCCATACTTAGAATAACCTCAATAAGGGTTATCTTCTTCGATTATTACGAAAAATATTTCGGAGTCATATTATTATTAATCTTATATCAAGAAAGGTTCTCAGACATCATTCTTCTTCGAGTCTATCTCCTTAATAATAAGGGAACCTTACTTGGAAAATGTTATTTATCTTGTCGACTTCCCGGTCATAAAGTATTCCCTTCACCCGCAACTCGGGTGCTGTTGACTTATTAAGTCGTTGCTTACCTTCTCATCTTTCGAGGGGTAAGATTACTGGAACAAGTTAATATCCGTTACCAAGTAATAGCTTGGGAGTTATTGGTAAATTTTCCTTTCCAACTAGATACGACTACTTTGTGGAGTCTTATCAACAAGTATTATACTTGGGGAAAGGGGGACGAACGTTACATTCAGAATCATGAATTCTATTTGAACTAGGAGTCGTGTAAGAGGCCGAGTAGCGCCGGTCCATCCCCTTTGGCCCAACCGTTGGCCGGGGAGAGCTAGTGAGGCGGTATACAAGTAAAGCCGTCAGTTCTTCCTTCTACCGGTAGTAAATCTAAATTGAGCTGTACGATCTCGACTGATCATCAAGATTGGAACAGCGGGCGCGGTGAATACTCCATCATTGGTTCATCATCCAAATTTATTTATTTCCTGCAACATGATTACTGTTGGCAGAATTGGAAAAGTGTCATAACTGGAGTTGCAACCTTTTCTTGCAAGTTCCTCTTCTTAATAACAATAAGAATATCTCGCTTACTTTGATGTAGCAGATATTTCTACAAACAAATACTTTAAGTTACCTTGTAACTTCATCGTTCATATTATACTGGCATCATTTCCGTAAATGCATGGCATATGGTTTGAAAGATACTTTTGAACTGTTATACATTATCGTTCAGTTATATGTTATTGTTGGTGGGCTATTGCTCACCCTTGCTTTATTATTATATCACAACAACAGCTAGACCAGATGACTCGCACAAGGCGCACTCGACGCGGGCGAGGACTATAAGACTACCAGAGCTGAAGAAGAAGCTATTGGTAGGGTATATTTATTCTTTTAGTACCAAGAATATAGTCTAGTATGACTTATGTAAATGGATGGCAAAGAGTATGTATTTATATTGAAATTCTTTTGGATTGTAAGAACTCATAATGTGATTAATAAAAATATGATTGTTACTCTGATTTCATCTCTGGGACTATAACGGGTGTGTTTTATATTGTTGTGTTGGGTAATAGAGACGTAATTTATTTTATGTTAAGGGAAGTTCAATTGTTGTGGACAGAATTGGAAACCGTAACCACCGGATCCCGGAACCCGGATCTGGGGGTGTTACAAAGAATTTTTTAATCTAAAGATTATTTAAATTGTTTATTGCAGCTATAGCCCAACCCCCATGTCAATTAGAATGGGACAGATCTGTGCCAACAACCATAATATGCCAGAGATACGCATACTACATATGCTTATTCAGTCAATTTATATTAATAAAAACATGCCAAGAGATACGCATATTACATATGCTTATTCAGTCAATTTATATTAGTAATAAAAACTGGTAATACTCCACTGGGAAGTGCGTAATGAGAATTACTCTATTGGCACTTGCGTAACAGCTCTTATTACTCCGGATTGAAATGCGTATTAAGTAATACCCGTTCCGACAATACGTAATTGATCGGGTAGTTTTGTCACAGCTGAGAAAACTGGTTATTTGCGTAACTTTCATTAAAAAAAACAGGTACTCTTGCCTTTCACCCTTTAAAATCACCAATAAAAAATCAGAATCGACAAATAATTATCTATTTTTATTTTTTTAAAAAAAATATTCACCACGTCAAAAAAAAAAAAAAAGAAGGTAAACTGGGAAATTAGGGTTTAGCATCAAAACCCCAAAACTGTGTTAACAGAGCAGCGACGCATTTGGCATTCGACGTCATACTCACTTGTTGAATCTCTCTCTCTCTCTCTCTCTCTCTCCCTCGCTATGGCATCCCAAGGCGCAGGAGGGGGTGGAGGTAGCTTTAAGTCCACCTCTATTAATGGAGTTAAGATGTACTCTGTTACTTCTCAGAATCGTTCACTTGCCACGTGGCTTAATCCTAAGAAGCTCAAAGCTCTTCGTAAAGATAAAGGTCTATTGTTCAACCTATATGTAATTATTAATACTTGCTTGAACTGTTTAATTTATTTTTTTTGGTTATTGTGTAGATTATTTGCAAAGAGTGGATTTGATTCAGGACTTGCGGTTCGAGACTGCAACTACTCGAATTAAGGCAACTCCTGATGGAGAATTTCTTATTGCATCAGGTGCTTACACATTATTTTAGTTTTGTGTCTTTTGTGTACTAGAGGGGTACAATTTACGGAATTTATACTTTGGAAGCTGATTTTATTTTGAATTTTTAGGTATTTATCCTCCGCAGGTGAAAGTTTACGAGTTAAGGGAACTTTCTTTGAAGTTCGAAAGGCATTTGGTGTCTGAGATTATTAACTTTGAGGTACCGTTTCCTTGTGTTGTTTGGAATTGCATATATTTGTTTGCTGGCTTTCCGTTTGTTTGTAGTTGTAATTGAATTCTTTGTTTGTCTATCGTTGATCTTTAAAATTGTCTTAATTGATAAGTTGTCTTTATATTCGTTCTACCTAAAAGTGACTCTGTAAGAAAGCAATGCTGCCATGTTGGAACTTATTACTGATACTTTCATGTGAGTTTGTTTTTAGATGAGAATATGTTGATTTCATAACTGTGTACCTTAAAGATTTATTGAATGTTTGGTCGGATGCTGTACTTCATACGAAGAACAATTCTTTTTAGTAGATTAGAACTAGAAAACAGTAGTCGAAGAGAAAGGTCACCCTCTCAATATCTTCTGATGAACGTCCATAATGTAGGAACCGAATCGGTCTTTCTATGCCCAACAATTGTAGGTGATATGTACAACCTAAAAGTATAGAGGATGTGTAGTTTTTGCGGTAACCTTTTGCAAATTTTCTAATATTGATGGATTCTAGAGGTCCTTTTATGAAATGTTGTTAACAGCATTTTTTGTGGTTTATTTACCAGCAAGCAGTAGGAGACTTTTAAACATGTTCCATGTTTCAAGTTAAATAAATATTGCATGTCTATCTGGCTATACAGAGGAAGCACAACGTCTTTTCTTTGGAAGTGTTAGTTTCCTGAACATATAGTATTGGTAAGCTCATATTGGTCTGGTCTCCTGTAGGTGCTGGATGATGATTATTCGAAGATTGCATTCCTCTGTGCTGATCGTTCTGTCCAGCTTCATGCAAAATACGGAAGTCATTACAGTCTAAGGATTCCACGGTACTTATTTTTTAGTCTGGTGTTATTATCTTCTCTACTGCTTTTCTTCTCAGAATAACCTTATTGTTTGTACATTATCTCAACCCTACTACATGTGTTTTATAATTATCTTTATATCCTGTCAATATTATCTTGATCCACTATGGCCTTTTCTGGTCTGGTCTTCGTTGGACATCTAGTGACACCACAAATGGAGCTGTTAACGGACCTAGGGTTAAGCTGAGTTAGCAGCTCAAGGCCTTTTTTTAGTATTTATTGATCTTTCTCCGAGGCACTTCAGTTTGTGCATAATCACTAGCTTATCACATATTATCACGATGTTGTCAGAAAGAGCAACATTACCACGTTGATACCAATCTTTATTCGCCCGAGTTATTCCCTCATTCAGAGAGTAAATCACTAAATAGGAAAACCTTGCATTATATGTTTGCTTCTGTAAATCCTTCACATATAAGCTTGCTTGCAGTGTTATTCTTATTTATACACTTTGGGGCTTGTGTTCTTTTAATAGGATGGGAAGAGATATCGCTTATGATTGCTGGTCTTGTGATTTGATCTGTGCTGCCTCTTCTCCAGATGTATACAGAATAAACCTAGAACAGGTTTGTTGATTTTTTTTAAAGCTACTTATTAAATAAGTAGTGGTATGTTATTATCTTTCTGTTAGGGTTTTTCATAATTTTCTGTTCACTTTAATATTTGCATGAAGGTCTGCTCTGATGTAGATCTATCGTTAATAACTTAACTGCTGTTTTGAATATTCAATATTGAGCATTGCAAGGAAAGACATAGAGAAGCTAAATCTATCTTTATGAGGAATAATATTAGATATTGCACTTTTATTTGATCCGGAGGCATGTGTATTTTTGGACCAGCATATTGTTGGTCCAAGTTTAAAAAAGAAAACTTGATATTTTTCAGAAAGTACTTTCTTAATTGTGTTGTTCCATGGTATATTTTTGAACAAGCTTGTTTTCTTATTGACTCTCTGATGTATAAAATTCCACAACGTTAGCAATAGCATTATGTAGAAGATTGTGGATCGATTTATGTCTATTCACATAGCTGAATTGTCGTTTTTCATTATTATTTGAAAGAGACAAGTTTGTTAAAATTTAGAACTTTAGGTGACAGTGGAAAAAACGTGAAATTTTCTGTAACTACATAGTAGTTTACAGTTTTTCCATTCTACTATTGTGTTTCTTCCTCTCATTAAAGCTTCCTGCCTAAGAATCAGTGAGTAGGCAGGAATAGGTGATCCTACCTGGACATGAGTGTACATGTTGTGTATCTGAAAAATTGTTGTACTTCAGCGTGTGTGTATAATATAGCTCGTTCGGCTCAAAGAAATAAATGTGTGCTCTTTATTACAACATCGGAATGTAATGGTGCAATGTCGCTGACCATCTAATGCTACTTCGTCCGTCTTATTTATGTTGTATTGTTGTCGAAGGATAAAATTCCACCTTTTATTCAATCACATCAAATTGAACAGGTAATTACTAAAGTTATGCACTGTTTTTCATATAAAATAACAAATTTGACACAAGTCTACCAATGTGACAAACACTTTCGGGACAAATAAAAATGAAAATGTGGCCATTATAATGGGGGCGGAGGGAGATTAATATCATACTCTAGTTAGTGCACATATTGAAGCATTGATAAATAATGAAATCTTTTTACTAATTCGTTGCCATAACCAATTGTGATATATGATCTTTTTTTTCTTTTCTCACAGGGACGCTTTCTCTCCTCACTTAATACACAGTGCCCTGCAGTAAATGTTGTTTGCCGAAGGTTGGTAGTATTGTTTTTTTATTGCACTTGAGTATATAATTAAAAATTCACTACTTTGTCAACTTGCTTTCTATTTTTCCTAGTCCTTAATTGAGTTTCACTTTGTAATACAGCAAAGTTCATGGGTTAGTTGCTTGTGGGGGTGAGGATGGAGCAGTCGAATGCTTTGACATGAGAACGAGATCCTCAGTTGGTAGGATTAATGCAGTTGCATCTACTGGTGAGATTGAGCAGGTGATTCCCTCTGTTGACACGAATTTAGGTATTACTATGTATGTAAGTAAAGTAGGGTTATGTCCGGTGAGCTTTGTTTCCGACATGAGATGATATATGCTGATCAATTTTTTTTTGTTTTACAAAAGTATGCATCAATTTACAGTTAGGTGATCCTACAAGGTTTTCAGTCACCAACATATGCATCTGTAGTTGATGTTTTAGTCCAATAAAGTTTATTTTGTCAAGAAACAGTGTTGACTAAAAATCAGATCCTTATATTAAATGTTACTGCATCAATTTGCAGAAATAATGACATTAAATTGCTAAGCCGCCTACAGTGATGCCACTCCATATATTTTTCATTAAAAACTCTCTAATAATATGCACATTGTAGCAGGTCACTGCACTGCAATTTGATGGAGATGGGGGCTATCATATGGCTGTTGGAACTAGTTGTGGAAAGGTACACTAAGATATTATATATGAATTCAGAGTCTTGTTAAGTTATCCTCATGAGAATGGAAAGATTACCTTGAATTCATATTTTAGGCCCCCGAAAGAACCAGTTATAGTATCTGTTGTTGAACTGTGGACTCAGTTTGGTATTCCAATGCAGGTACTGCTCTATGATATGCGATCTTCTTATCCTTTGAGAGTGAAGGATCACATGTGAGCAAACTCTACTGCCTGAATTTTCTTTTGGTGTTCTAAACATTTCGAAATTTCGTATATTTGAAAATAAGCTTATCATTCTTCCTTCTTTTTCCTAATACTTGTAGGTATGGCAGCCCAATATTGAATATTAAGTGGCATCAAACTATAAACTCCGAGAGACCCAAGCTTATTACTACTGACAAACATATCGTCAGGATTTGGGACCCGGAAACAGTATGGAATCTTTATTCTTTCAAACCTTTATATTTCTGATTACGAAATGATTCTTGATATTAAGTACCCTAATACCATTAATCTTTGGCGTAAACAATACTTAAAGATTTTCTTTTGTGAAAATAAATAAAAAATTGAATGTCATTGAATTATTACTCGTGGAAGTATTCTCTAGCCTATCTGATATATATAAGAAGAATTTTTCTGATTACGTAACATCAGTTATCACAGACATAAATTATCTAAATATATTTGAAAATAAATAGATGATTTGATATTTCCTTCAGCTAAACCTTTTGTATTTCTGATTACAAAATGATTCTTGAATCTTGATATTAAGTACCCTAATACCATTAATCTTTGGCGTAAACATTACTTAACGATTTTGTTTTGTGAAAATAAATAAAGAATTGAGTGTCATTGAATTATTACTCATGGAAGTATTCTCTAGCTTATCTGCTATATATAAGAAGAATTTTTCTGATTACGTAACATCAGTTATCACAGACATAAGTATTCTCTAGCTTATCTGCTATATATAAGAAGAATTTTTCTGATTACGTAACATCAGTTATCACAGACATAAATTATCTAAATATATTTTGAAATAAATAGATGATTTGATAATTCCTTCAGCTAAGTCAAATTGAAATCAGATCTCTGTGATCGAACCTAGTGCCAGTTATGGCTGTGATTGGTTGAACACGATTAATTCTACGGAACTTCGATCTAGATCTTTTTACTGTTGAATGTCTCAGAGTTTGATTGGCTTCTTTCATTGTTTTTCAGGGTGACGGCATGACCAGCATTGAGCCGACAGCTGGAAACATTAATGACATATGTGTGTTCAATGATAGCGGGCTGATGTTGTTGGCTTTAGAAAACACTCAAATTCCTTCTTATTTTATACCTGCTCTGGGACCTGCTCCCAAGTGGTGTTCGTATCTTGAGAACTTAACTGTATGGTCATTAGATGTGGTTTCTATGTCAATTGAACATGTATTTGTTATCTATATAGGTCTTGGCGGCTGATACTACTACCCGTGTTTATCATTTTAGGAAGAGTTGGAGGAGGGTGGCCAAACAACCATTTATGATGATTTTAAATTCTTGACAAAGGAAGATCTTGAAAAGTTGAATTTGTCTAATTTGATTGGCACCAACCTTTTAAGAGCCTACATGCATGGTTTCTTTATAGATTATCGTCTATATAAAAAGGTGAGAGCACATTTTTCCATTATAAGTATATATAACTATTGTTAGAAATGTGATCTTTGACTCTGGGATAAATTAATTAGGGAAGATGTATTGCTAGTAGGATATACACAGGTTTAGGTTGATCGAGGGAGTGCTGTCAGTTGTCAGATGGATGTTAATTAAACTCCTTTGGCGAATGTCTTCTAGTTATTGTTCTATGATGGAAAGACAAGATTTACTGTTAGAAACTTAGAATGCATAAACCTTGTCGATTATCCTCCATTTCTCTCTTCTAATGGAATGTCAGTTTTCAGTCTTTTACTTCCATCGCCCGGTACTTTCAGCAGCCTTAAGCACTGAGCATTATGTCCATAATTAACTGTAAAATTGTGTTTTGCTGTCAATTTTTCCTTAGCCTCACAGCTGTAACCACCCATGCAAAACGATGATCACCCATATATTACTCATGGTCGTCAACCTCTCATCAGGGGAACCCACTGCTCAGTATGGCCCTCATCCATTAATCATATGCTCCATTACTCTCGAGTATCTACACATATATATCTATCTGGTGGTCATAGCTCCAGGAGGTATTATGGCTGAACTGGTCTGTATTTCTATGCATAATTATCTTTATGCTCCGAGTTTTGGTAGAAGAAAATATGCAGAAGCTATTTGAGAAAAATTCATGACTGAGAAGGCTCACTTTCAAAGCTATTAGAAGAGAAGATTCTAGTAGTGTTCTTGAATGGCAGAGATGTTGAAGCTTGGAGGTGAATTTTTTATGTTGAGAGAAAATGTATAGTGGATAAACCGAAAGGATCTTGTGTGATGCTAGGTAATATGGTAATATTGCTGTTTCTTGTTGCATCAGGCTGACAGTATCCGAGTTTCTCCAAACTGGCTTGACTGATGGACTTATTGGCGTCAGCTTTAATTGTCCCTATTATTATTACTTGAAAAGAGGTTGTGTTCAAATATGCTTGTCATCATATGAGATGAAGAAAAGTCAGAAGTTCTTAGCCTAAGAAACAAATGGAGGATGTATAATAGCAAAGTTGTATGGTCAAAACAATAGTCGACTATGCTTAAGTTACTACATCCACCTTATTGGCTTGATATAGAGACTTTAGTTATGCCTTTTAGCATAAGTCTTGTCGTGCTGAACATTTTCAAATGTTTGGAAGAATCAATGTATTGATCTCTATTTGAATTTGACAGGCACAAGCATTGGCTGATCCTTTTGCTTATGATACTTATATTGAGCGCCGTAAACAGGAGAAATTGGAAGAGGAGCGACGTTCACGTATTACTGTAAGTTCCTGTGTATTGTAGATCTTCAGTTTTTTTTCCTTGTCGAACAGATTTTCAGGTTTTGTATATATATCAGTTTAACATTGATAGGAAAATCAACCCTTCTATTTTTTTTTCTTATGAGGTCCTTAACACTATTCTTTTGCATATTAATGTATTTTTTAGTGGAAAGTAAATGGAAAATGAGGTAGCCTTGTGTGTGACCTCAGTACAATGAATTTGTCAACTGTATTTGGGGCCCGGGGGGAGGGGGGAGGGAAGTTTAATGTTTCGTACACATTTCATGAGCTGCAAGGGGCTGGATAAATTCTTTAACTTTTTTTCCACGAGTCAATGTAAACCAACATAAAAAAAAAAAAATCTACTTTGCAGTTTTGCTCCTTCACTTTCTTGTTTACCAGGCTATTTGTTTTTTTTTTTTTTGCATAATTTCAAGGGTTATTATTGTGCTCATTTAGAATTTTAGATATAAAAGTTTATGGCCCGTGCAAAGCCCCTATCTTTACAATATTTAGTTATATATATATATATATAGGCTAGCGTTCAAATAGAAACCAACCTTAGAATAGAAACTAGAAACCTACACTAAATAAATTATATTTCATTTATTTTAATGGCCCCGCTAGGGGCACCTTCACAAAAAACGTTTAAAATTCTTGGCTCTATTCAACAAAAATATAAAAAAAAACTAAAAAAAATTTAAAAAAAAGTTACTGTTCACGTGCCACGTCATCACGTGAACAGTAACTTTTTTTTAAAATTTTTTTTATTTTTTTTATATTTTTGTTGAATAGAGACAATAATTTTAAACGTTTTTTGTATTGGAGTACCCCTAATTTGATCATTAGATTAGCTTAAAATATTTAATTTAGGTTTAGTTTCTAGTTTCTCTTTTAAGTTAGTTTCTATTAGAACAAGACCCTATATATATATATATATATATATATATATATATATATATATATATATATTCTTTTCAGTGTATTAGCCTTTTCCATTGTAAAATACATGAGCTGCAAGGGGCTGGATGAATTCTTTAACTTTTCTACCACGAGTCGATGTAAATCAACATAAAAAAAAAAAAAAAAAATCTTTTGCAGTTTTCCTTGTTTCCTTTCTTGTTTCCCAGAATATTTGTTGGCTTTCATAACTTCAGGGGTGATAATTATTGTGCTTATTTAGAATTTAAGGCATACAAGCTTATAACCCGTGCAATGCACATATCTTTATAATATCCAGTTTAATATTTTTTTTTCTTATCATTGTATTAGCCATTTTTATGTGTATTGAAATACATGTTTTTAATGAAATTTATATTACTTTACATTTTGTAAAATTTATATTCTTAGCAGAGAGTTTTCGTATATTAAAGAATAAATATTATGTTTCTGTAAATTGAATAGTATCGAATTTTAGACCTGTTTTAGCATGTGGCAACTGGCAAGCAAATATAATAATCAAGTAATATATCATTGTTTGTGGTTGCCAAGTGTAAAATATAATACTTATATTGACCTCTATTACTAGTAAATGGATATTATGTTATTTTTTGTAGTTGCTAAGATTTAAACCCTATATCTCCTCTCTTAATAATGTATAAATATTATTACATTCCTTGCTTGGCCTTGAATATTCTTGCAACTTGTTCTTGTATTTGTTGCAGATTAAGAGAAAGCTACCTAAAGTTAATCGGGATATTTATAAACAAATTCTCGAAAATGAAGAAGATGAATCTGAAAGAAAGGCTGCTGATGATGCTGATGTTGATACTAAGAAAAAATCCAAGAAAAAGAAGGGACCCAATGCTGAATTTAAAGACGACCGCTTTAAGCGCATTTTCATGGATCAGGTTTGCATTCATCTGTCAACACATTCCAGCATAGATAGCTAAAATAAGTTACTTAAATTAATTAGGTGAACGGTGAACCTAAGACATGTCAACATTCAAACATGCTTATTTGTCACTATGTAAACAGCACCTGTAATTATCAAAATATTGTTCTAAAAAGATATGTAAGAATAGTCCAGATCTGCACCCAAAAAGGAGTTAATCCATAGGCTGATTGAGCAGTTGACCGTGTGATTGTATTTTGTGCAAGGTTATGCAATAGCTACTTTACTGAAATCGTTGTATTTTATATTTTGATTTCTATAGGACTATGAGGTTGATAAGACCTCGCCAGAGTATCTTGCTTTGCACCCTCTAGCACCAACTACACAACCTTCTTTAGTAGAGGAACATTTTGAGCCTGTTATAGATGAGGACCACAGCTTGAGTGATTCTGATGCATCTACAGCATCATCAGATGATGAAGAAAAGAAAGATAGAAGTAAAGATGGAAAGAAATCTGCTGCTCGAAGGTATACTCTATCCTTTTCTATAGTTTTGTCATGGTTGTCTTTGCCAGTGTTGCTGCATGAATTCTTACATACCCTACCCTTTTTTATACTTCACTTGGCATATCGTTAGTTATTGGTCATATGGTTCATGAATTCTTACATACCCTACCCTTTTTTATACTTCACTTGGCATATCGTTAGTTATTGGTCATATGGTTGTCTTTGCATGTACTGTGGCATGTATTTCTTACATGCATGCATGATGGCATTGTGACATTAGATTCTACAATTTTTTTCTTGGATAATTCATATTTATACTGTGCTAAAATCTGTTAGGAATAACCTTATTTGGCCCTGTTATACTTGCATTGCATGATTTTTAAGTGGTGCATCATTTAATTCAGATAGTAAAATTGACAAATGAAAGCTCCATTTTCTTGTAAATAAGAAACTTACCCCGGAACAGCTAATTTGCCATTTACCTGGCGTGTATTTTTGTTAGTATTCATTTAAATTTAGACAAGAACAGAACGCGGTTGTATTACTGCAGCTTTAACCTGAATCATAAGTGCAGATTGTATGAAGTAAAGGATGAGCGACATGCAGAAGCATTTTTTAATCGTGTAACACTTGCTAAGGAGGACGCCCTTCCCTTGGGAGAAAGGGCGGCTGCCCTATTGAACGGGCGCCAAGGTTCGGGTAATATCAAATCAGGACCAGGAGGATCACGAGAGATTTCTTTTATTCCTAGAAGTTCAGCAAAGTTCGTAGATGACGATGAAGACAATGAAACACGACGTGGTCGGAGGGGAGTGCAATCACTGAAAATGCAGCCCGATGGATATAGTTCCCGTGGCCGTGGCAGAGGAGGCGGTCGTGGTGGACGAGGAGGCCGTGGAGGTCGTGGTAGAGGTGAAAACCGTGGCCGAGGGAGAGGAAGAGGCCGGAGGTGAACTTGGTACAGGGGTACTAAGAGTTCGGTTTGGAAATTTTGAGATGGAAAACTGTTGTCAGTTATTTAATTGAAAGTTTTAATTTATCTTTATCATTATTCAGGTCATAGTTTTTGGAAAGAGCAATTCGTGCAAGAAAAAACGTTATATGTTATTACTTGTTACTAGAGAACGTCCGTGTAAGAAAAAAGAGACTAATGTAAGAAAAAATGTCATATGTAGTTATTAGTAAAGAACAACCCGTTTAAGAAAACATCACGTGGTTGGTTTTTTCGAAAATAGTTAATTTAAAAAAAATTATTATTATATTCCCTTCGTATCTAATAATATGTCCATTTTGATTTTTTAGGAGTCAAATTGATCAATTTTTAATTAAATATTAAATATTTTACATTTATTATTTTTAAATATATTGAAAGTTACATTTTTCTTACATTTAAATTTTAGTTAAAATTTTGGTCAATTTGACCCTTCAAAAGTGGAAATGTATATGTATTTAGAAAATTAAAATTTTGGTCAATTTGGCCCTTCAAAATTTAAAATGAAAATGTATTTAGAGATGAAAAGAGTACTTATTTTTTAAATGCATTTAAGGATGGAGAGTATTTATTTATGTTTAGATCATTGTTCAATTGGAATGAACGATGATATATGAAAACAAAATATGAAAAATATTAAAGCATTGTCGAATACAAGTATTCTAGTATTTTGTGCGTATTACAACATCTCTAATGTGAGAATCTCTTATAAACAAAGGATGACAAGTAAACACAAAATAAATATTTTCAATTTTTCATATCAATAATAGTTTTAAATCTCACATTAACAAATTTGTGATGATATAATAATAATTTTATGCCTCGACATATTTGTAGATTTATGATGCTGAGTGAATAAAATTTGCATCTTAATGAGTTGCAATGACTTACCTTATCACCCATTTATCTCGCATATTTATTAATAATCATTTTATAAAAATTTAAGTAATATTGCGAAAAATGTTAGCCCTACTAATAACAATCAATATCAATATATATATATAAAGGAGGATACGCAATATATATATAAAGGAGGATACGCGAGCGCTTAGGTGGCGCGTTAAAATGGCTTCAATCTACTTTTCTAATTTTCTAGAATTTTAATTATAAGGCATAATTAAAAGTTCTATTGGAAATTAAATAGGAGTTCGAATTTGTAGAGAATAAAAATTTGAATTTATTTTTATTAGAAGTTGAATAGGAGTTCGAATTTGTAGAGAATGAGAGTTTGAATAATTTATTAAAACTATCTTTAACATATTAAAAGTAGAAAAGATGTTCGAATTTATAGGAAAAAGAATTCGAATTTATAGAAAAAACATAATGAATTTATAAGAAAGAAGAATTCAAATTTATTGAAAAGACGTAAAATAAAACAATTTCTAACTGATTACAAATAGAAAACAAATTTAAGTTTAATGAGAAGAGTTATCGTCAAAATTCTATAAATACCTTTGGCAACAAGCCACATGTATATATTTGATTGTTTTGGGTGTGATTTTCGAAAAAAATATATTCTTATGCAGGTATGTTCATGGATGGAAGGATTAGGAATATGCCATTAATGGATAAAGTAACTTGATTTGTACCGAATAATAGTTGAGGTACTTCTTTTTTCTTGATGTATTTGTTATTTTTATTGAATTTTTCTATGTTTGTTGAGTACATTATCAATTTGTAGGTTGGTCAAATCGAAGTGCATGACTATTACATGTTATAAAACCCGGAGGGCACTGGATTTATGCATCTGGTTCTTAACACATGAATCAAATTTACGTGTGTATGCATTGATAATTAGGATTTAGTTACATGTTAACTTGCCGGTGTACAACATTGAATATGGAATTTTTTTAATTTTATAGATTACAATTACATAATTAAAAAATTTATTGGAGTTAAAATAGATGTTTGTAAGGCATATAATTAAATTTTTTATTAAAAGTAGAATATGGGTTCAAACTTATAGAGAATAAGAGTTCGATTTTCTAGAAAATACATATAATTAAAAGTTATATTGGAAGTCCAATAGAATAGGAATTCGAATTTATAGAGAATAAAAGTTTAAATTTTCTAGAAAATACATATAATTAAAAGTTCTATTGAAAGTAAAATAAGTGTTTGAATATAAAAAGAAAATATTTAATTAAATGTTCAATTAGAAGTAGAATAAGTGGACGATGCTAACATCATTTTACGATCTTCTAAAATTATATATTTTTTTCCTTAAATACAGGAATATCTAAAATATATAGAGAAAATAAGATTTGTATATGTAGGGGGAAGACGACTCAATAGGAAAGATCTTATTAACAATTAGAATTTGATATTGATGAAATAAATTTTATTTTATATTTAGGGTTCGACTTTTGATAAGTGGATTTTATATCCACTTATTTTCCGCTAATTGGACCTAAATTAGTAGTTTATTCTTAAGTATGTTGTGATTTTTAATTCATTTTTTTATTAATTAAGTTTTTGTTTTGCAGAACTCGCAACTTTAGGTATTTTCTGGCTCAATTTTATCAAGTGGACTGGCTATGAGGAAAAAGAATTATCATAAAAAAAAAATTCTGAGTGATATATTCTTAAATCTGGAACCCGGTTGGAATTGTTATATTTTTCGTTAAGCGAAAGGAGTCTGGTTTCAGATCCTCAATTAACCGCAGCTCAGGACTTAAAGATTCATTTATATTAACAAATATTTTATTTAATTAGAAAATTATAATTATAAATATCTAATAATATTAGATATTTATTTTTATAAATTCTGAATTAAATTAAATATTTGTTAATTAAAAATTATAAGTTAGAAAAAAAAAAGAAAAAAGAAAAAGAAAACGAATATTGTGCAAATGAATTCTAGCAGGTGGTGAGCCCAGTTCACAAAAGCAAGTGCTGTGTCAAAGTTGCAAGCTGTGGTCGGCATTAAAGAAATAGAAAAAGAGAAAGAAAAATAAAATAAATAAAAAAAAAGAAGCAAAGAGAAGTGGAAATCAAGATTTCAAATGCTGCTGTCGGCTGTTCAACCTTGAGTGTCACGCGCTTCTCAGCGCGTGGGCGACACGCGCCCCTGTATGTCCTATAATCTTCGCGCGTGTGTAGCACGCGCCTGGCCTGAGAGTAAGGAACTGCTGTCGGCTGGAGGCAGTAGTGGAATGGGTTTGGTGTGTTGGTTTTTTTCGGCAGATTGTGCTGATTGCTTTTTATTTGTTTTAATTTCTTGATTTCTTTTTATTTTTTTTTCATTTTTATTTTATTATTTTTGTGTTCAAATTTTTGCTATAAATAGGCCTAGATCTTGAGCTTATTTCCACACAACATTTTGGAGAGTAACATTCTCTCTTGTAATTCTCTCTAGTTCTTGTAATATTAAGTTTGTTTTTATACACTTTAATTTTTGGCAAATTTTAGTATAAGTGTTATTTTGGTTGAAGAAATTACGGGAATTATTTGGAGTGCTCAGTGGAAATTATTTCGGTTTTATTTTCTAATTTTTATTTTACAGGGAATTATCGGAGTGCTCGTTTCTTGCAAGTGGAAATTATTTCGGTTTTAGTTTCTAAACTCTTATAATTTTCATATTTAATTTATTGTAATTTTTAATTTAGTTTTATTATTGTTGTTATTAGTATTATTATTATTATTATTATTATTGTTATTATTATTATTATTATTATTATTATTATTATTATTATTATTATTGTTATTAGTATTATTATGATTTCAATTAATCCCATGATGACGATTCGTTTAATTATGAACTAATCGCCGTCATGGGATTCTAATGGATTTATTTACGTAATTTAGTAATTCGATGCCTTAATAAATTGTGTTATGATAAAAATTTCCGATTGCCTAACGTGGTTGTGCTTAATTTATTAGATGCGTAGCTATCATCTAAATTATTAATTTTAATGAATGCGAAAGTGGATTTGAGAATTTAGAATTTGCCATGTTAGCACAGGTTCGTAATTTTCTTATATAATTACGATTAGTGGTAGGGTTTTGGATCACATCGCCCTGTGTAGCCAAAAATAAGGAATTTATTCGTAAACCAGTTATGTTTTCAAATCTTATAGACATATAGGGTCTAGACATAAATGGTGTCCACGCAACTTCTATCTTTTAAGTGGATGTTTGTATGGTTTGATATAAGTTAAGGCTGAAAGGCGCTTATATTAGTTTCGTGTTCCCGGCTAGCTTTCATAATTATCAGAATCACTTTACATTAAGGCATCAATTCTAAATGAAATAAATAATGAAATTAGAATCCCATGTTTATCTCATATATAAAATCTTTATCATATTATTTTTAGTCGTTATTTCATTAATTAATTGTGATTTGAACAAACCAACCATTTTGTTGTTCAGGCTTCTATAATTAACCGAACGTTGTTGAATAAACATATTTAATTAAATACACCAAGTCTTCGTGGGAACGATCCTTATTTCCCTATATTGCTTTTGGACTGCGTATACTTGCGTAGAGAAAATAGCGAACAAGTTTTTGGCGCCGCTGCCGGGGACTCGGTGTTATTTTGTTTATGTGTTTACTACAATAGAAGTTAATTTGTTTGACTTGAACATTTTATCTTATATTTTGAAGTGATTATTTGTGTTCAGATACTTGGATTTTTATGCTAACACGTGCTAAAGCATTAAAAGCCAAGCAAGTACTTAAACTAGCAAATACTCACAAGATGGACGGAGAAGCCGAAGTAGTTGCACCTGCAGCAGCAAGGCCTTTAATGGACTACTCGCAACCGAAGATTGATGACATTCAGTCAAGTATCATTCGTCCAGCAATTGCGGCTCCTACATTTGAAATTAAATCCAGCACTATTCAGATGGTGCAAAATCAAGTACAGTACGGAGGAACTGCAACGGAAGATCCTAACTTACACATTAGGAACTTCATAGAAATATGCGACACATTTAGATTCAACAATGTGTCAGATGATGCTGTGAAGTTGAGACTCTTCCCGTTTTCCTTAAGAGACAAGGCCAAAAGTTGGTTACACTCTCTGCCACCGAGATCTATCACCACTTGGGCTGATCTAGCTCAAAAGTTTCTTAGCAAATTCTTCCCCATGGCAAAGACTGCAGCTATAAGGAATGCTATCACGCAATTTTCTCAACAGTCTGGTGAATCTTTATGTGAAGCGTGGGAAAGATACAAGGAAATGCTTCGACAATGCCCTCATCATGGCATGCCAAATTGGATGGTCATAAATTGCTTCTATAATGGACTAGGAATACAATCAAGGCCAATGGTAGATGCAGCTTCAGGGGGAGCATTATGGGCTAAAAGTTATGAGGAGGCCTACGATCTTATCGAGATGATGGCAGCTAATGAATATCAAAATCCAACTCAGAGGATGCCACAACAGAAGGTAGCAGGAATTCTTAATGTCGACAAGGCCACTTCCTTAGCAGCTCAGATAGAGGCTTTGAACTTGAAAATAGACTCTTTGACAGCACAAGGATTTCATCAAGTTGCTAGTGTTTGTGAGTTGTGTGCGGGCACTCATGAATCAAACCAATGTGCCATCTCAAACGAGTCGGTTCAATTCGTAAGCAATTTCCAAAGACAGCAACAGCCAGCTCCAAATTCCTATCATCCGAACAACCGAAATCATCCAAATTTCAGTTGGAGCAATAATCAAGGAGGAACACAACAATCAAATCAGCCCTACCAACAATTTCAAAATCAGCAGTTTGGAGCTAGGCCATATAATCCATCTGGATTCCAGCAACAGCAGGGGCACCAATATCAGCAACAATATGCCCCACGACAATTTCAACCCCCAGGATTTCAACAACAATCCTATGGGAATTCTGGGCAATCATCTTCTAGTGAAAAGGCAGAATTGGAGGAGTTGAGGTTGGCATCCAAAAGCCAAGCAGCTTCGATTAAAAATCTGGAAACTCAATTGGGACAACTCGCTAGTTTCATGATGAGCCGACCACAAGGAACACTCCCAAGTGATACTGAAGCTAATCCGGGGAGAAAGAACAACCAAGAGCACATTAAAGCCATCACTTTAAGATCGGGAAAAGTCACAGAAGGCACTGAATTGGAAAGCGCAAAAAGAATTCTGCCCGATGAAGAAAAAGTGAACTTGGGAAACACCGAGGACAAGAGTAAGGCTCCAATTTCAAGCACGGAGGTAGAAGAAAGTGTACCACCTCCTAAACAATCAGTCCCTGCACAGAAAGAAGCAGAAGAGCATGTCTATCCACCTCCGCCATTTCCTCGACGTTTGCAAAAACAGAAACTGGACAAGCAGTTTGGCAAATTTCTCGAAGTCTTTAAGAAATTACATATCAACATTCCATTTGCTGAAGCCCTGGAACAAATGCCGAGTTATGCCAAGTTCATGAAGGGCATTCTATCGAGAAAGATAAAACTTGAGGACTTAGAAACTGTTGCTTTGACAGAGGAGTGTAGTGCGGTATTGCAACAAAAGTTACCGCCTAAGCTAAAAGATCCTGGCAGTTTCACCATACCATGCACCATTGGGAATTTGTCTTTTGACAAATGTTTATGTGATTTAGGAGCAAGCATCAACCTCATGCCATACTCAGTTTTCTTACAACTTGGCCTTCCTGAACCAAACCCGACGAACATGTCACTTCAGTTAGCTGATCGCTCTATCACTTATCCTCGGGGAGTTGTTGAAGATGTCCTAGTGAAAGTAGACAAACTTATCTTCCCAGCTGATTTTGTCATACTTGATTTCGAAGAGGACAAGAAGATTCCGATCATTCTTGGTAGACCATTCTTGGCGACAGGACAAACATTGATTGACGTCCAAAAGGGGGAACTTACAATGAGGGTGCATGATCAAAATGTCACTTTCAACGTTTTTAAAGCCATGAAGTTTCCAACAGAAGAAGAACAGTGTCTGAAGGTAGACTTGATTGAGTCTACGGTACAAGAAAAGTTGGATCACATGTTCATGAATGACACTTTGGAAAAGGCCCTTAGTGGAAGGTATTCATTAGATGAAGATGACATAGATGAACAATTACAATATCTGGATGCTTTGCCGTGGCAAAGAAAATTTGAAAGACCAGTTGAATCATTGGATCTGCCAGAACTAAAAGGGCCGCATCAGCAAATGAAACCATCTATCGAGGAAGCTCCAACTATAGAGCTCAAACCACTTCCTAATCACTTAAAGTATGCTTCTCTTGGTGAATCATCTACCTTACCTGTGATTATATCTGCTAACCTTTCAGACTCTGAGGAAGACAAGCTTTTAAGAGTCCTGAGGGAATTCAAAACAGCCATTGGTTGGACCCTAGCGGATATCAAAGGCATCAGCCCAGCTTATTGTCAACATAAAATTCCATTGGAAGAAGGTAGTAAACCAACAGTGGAGCATCAAAGGCGGCTAAATCCTCTTATGAAAGAGGTAGTGAAGAAAGAAATCATCAAGTGGCTGGATGCAGGGATTATCTATCCCATTTCTGACAGTGCATGGGTGAGTCCAGTGCAATGTGTACCGAAGAAAGGAGGCATGACTGTGATTACCAATGAAAAGAATGAACTCATCTCTACTCGCACAGTCACCGGTTGGCGAATCTGCATGGACTACCGGAAGTTGAATAAAGCCACAAGGAAGGATCATTTTCCCCTTCCTTTCATTGACCAGATGCTAGATAGACTAGCCGGCCATGATTATTACTGCCTCCTGGATGGGTATTCTGGATATAATCAAATTTGCATTGCTCCTGAGGATCAGGAGAAAACAACATTTACATGCCCGTTCGGCACTTTCGCCTTTCGGCGGGTTTCTTTTGGCTTGTGTGGAGCACCTGGTACTTTTCAAAGGTGCATGATGGCCATCTTCTCAGACATGATTGGCAAGACCGTAGAAGTCTTCATGGACGACTTCTCTGTATTCGGTCTATCTTTTGATGAATGCTTGCAAAATCTTGGCTCGGTGCTGAAAAGATGCGTGGAAACTAACCTAGTGCTCAATTGGGAGACGTGCCACTTCATGGTACAAGAAGGAACTATTCTCGGACACAAGGTGTCAAGGAAAGGTCTAGAAGTGGATAGAGCAAAGATAGAAGCTATTGAAAAGCTGCCGCCACCTAATTCAGTGCGAGGGATTCGCAGTTTCCTTGGGCACGCAGGTTTCTACAGGCGTTTTATCAAGGACTTCGCAAAAATTTCCAAACCTTTGTGTCAGCTGCTGGAAAAAGATATTCATTTCAAATTTAACGAAGAATGTCTCACAGCTTTCGAGACTCTGAAGAAGAAATTGATTTCAGCACCCGTGATCATTGCTCCAGATTGGAGTGAGCCTTTCGCGAAAAGAAAAATAAAATGTTTCATGTCATCTATTATGCAAGCAAAACCCTCAGCGATGCTCAATTAAACTACACTACCACTGAGAAGGAGCTGTTAGCCATAGTTTATGGTTTTGAAAAATTCCGTTCATACTTGCTTGCGGCTATCAGATATCTGCTCTCTAAAAAGGACTCCAAACCTAGGTTGATTCGATGGATTCTTTTGCTGCAAGAATTCGATGTGGAAATCAAGGATAGAAAAGGGACAAAAAACCAAGTAGCCGACCATCTCTCACGATTGGAAGACCTTGGGAAGACATCCCAAGACAAAACCGTCATTAATGAATCCTTTCCTGATGAACAGTTGTTTGGGGTACAAGAAGAAGAGCCTTGGTTTGCAGACATTGTGAACTTTCTGGTGAGTCGAGTGATTCCTCCCGAGCTCTCTTTTGCACAAAGAAAGAAATTCTTGCATGAAGTCAAATGGTATCGTTGGGACGAACCATATCTGTTTAAACAAGGAGCCGATCAGGTGATTAGGAGATGTGTGCCATACAATGAAACAGAGGCTATTCTAAGGGATTATCATGCCACGACATATGGTGGCCATTATGGAAGTGAAAAGACCGCAACTCGAATTCTTCAAGCGGGATTTTATTGGCCATCCCTTTTTAAGGATGCCCATCAGTTTGTGCTGAAGTGTGATCGTTGTCAGCGTGTTGGTAACATATCTAGGAGGGATGAGATGCCCCTCAATATAATGCTAGAAGTGGAAATCTTCGATGTTTGGGGCATCGATTTTATGGGACCATTCATTTCCTCATGTAGCAACCAATACATCTTGCTGGCCGTTGATTATGTTTCCAAATGGGTTGAAGTCAAGGCACTTCCGACCAATGATGCCAATGTCGTGCTCAATTTCCTTCACAAAAACATCTTCACAAGATTCGGCACTCCTCGAGTAATCATAAGCGATGAAGGTACTCACTTTTGCAATCGCAAATTTACTAATCTTATGGCAAGGTACAACATCAACCACCGGGTAGCTACGGCATACCACCCGCAAACCAATGGCCAAGCTGAGGTATCTAATCGCGAGATTAAGCGCATTCTGGAAAAAGTGGTGAGTCCTTCGAGAAAGGATTGGTCTTTAAAAATCGATGAAGCCGCATGGGCTTATCGTACATCATATAAAACACCCTTGGGCATGTCACCATATCAGCTTGTCTATGGGAAAGCTTGCCATTTACCGGCAGAATTGGAACACAAAGCTTATTGGGCTTTGAAGAAGCTAAATTTCGATCTTAAGACCGCAGGTGAGAAAAGGATGGTGCAACTCAACGAGATGGACGAGTTTCGATTGCAGGCATATGAGAACAATAAGCTCTATAAGGAGAAAGTGAAACGATGGCATGATCGTCGTCTTATTCAAAAGGTATTCGTTCCTGGTCAGTCGGTCTTATTATATAACTCTCGTCTTCGATTGTTTCCAGGGAAGCTCAAATCGAGATGGTCAGGGCCATTTGTTGTCAAAACTGTGTTTCCACACGGAGCGGTGGAAATCTTTGAGAAATCACCCGATCAATCGTTCAAAGTGAATGGGCAGAGATTGAAACCCTATTTTGGTGACACGGTGAACCGTGAGGCTGATACCACCAAGTTGGCCGCCACATGATTCTCAATATAATCGTCAAGCTAGCGACAATAAACAAGCGCTTCGTGGGAGGCAACCCATAGGTTTGGTGTTTTTATGTGTGGTTTGATTTGGTGTGATTTTGTTTAGTATTATGTCGAAAGTGCAGGCCATTGCCTCAGTTTGGAGCTCATTCCCTCCACCTGATTCACCACCCGAGGAGGGTGACGATGCCAACAGTTAGGGGAGTTCTCGTTTATCCCTTATCTATACCTTCAATGAGGACATTGAATATTTTAAGTTTGGGGGTAATTTAGGATATTTGATTAATTGAGTCATAGTATGCATACAGTTTCATGTAGTTCATAATATACCATGCTAGTATAATTTCATATAATTCATATATATTTATATATAAAAAAAAATTGCATATTCATGATTAGTTGCATATCATATTTTCCTTGATCCCGTGGCGCTTGGCGATTCCGTTTAGTAGTCAATGATGAATTTGAGTGTGATAATGATGGATAGAGGACTGATTTAAATACTTATGAATTGACGTGCATGTTGCAGAAACACAATCTTACACAACTCATCGTTTGCCTTTGGGTTAGGTTAAGGTCATACTTGTTTAGTTGTTGAAATTTAATCACCTGATTATATTTGGAATTTTCTTTATTCCCTTGATAGCGTAGAATCACTAAATATAAGTTTGGGGGAAACCAGGGTTCATGCTAGTTTGTGTGAAATTGTTAATAATGGATAGGTGTCAATTGGCTAGTAGCCAGCTCATATTTATATGAGTAGTCTAGGGTTGGAATTGAGAATTCTCATTCCAGATTGCAAATAAATAAAAAAAAAAGGGAGTGTTTGTGAGTATGTATGCAAAATTGATCAGGGTGAGCTCTTTAATACTCGAGCAATTAAGTTCTAGGGGACTCAAGCCTAGTGACCTAAGACTTTTCCGGTCTGGGATTCACTAACCTAACGCTCGCTACATGGGTATTATTGTATAAGCCTTTTGGGGTCTCATCCATTGCACGGTCAAATAAGCATGTGTGTTGTGTATAGTATTATGCGTCATAGTTGTTAATAAAGCATGAATTCCTGTCTAACTCAAATGATGATAGAGGTGTTTCTAGGTTATGAAATGTCTAGCGTCCATTCTATTTATAAACTTGTGATTGTTATGACGAAGAATATGTATGGTTTTGATCTAGTGCTAAGAGTAATTCTGATGAGTATTGCACACACGCACGTTTCTGTACTTGTAAATGTTAATATGCTGATATTTAGTCGATCTCTATTTGGAGTTATCACATTCTCTGAGACACTCTGCTAAATTGGTTATTGCTTTGCTTATGGGATCCTTGCATCGTTTGCATTCATGCATTTAGTAGTCGAGTCTGTTTCCGCTTGAGGACAAGCTTCAGTTTAAGTTTGGGAGTGTGATAAGTGGATTTTATATCCACTTATTTTCCGCTAATTGGACCTAAATTAGTAGTTTATTCTTAAGTATGTTGTGATTTTTAATTCATTTTTTTTATTAATTAAGTTTTTGTTTTGCAGAACTCGCAACTTTAGGTATTTTCTGGCTCAATTTTATCAAGTGGACTGGCTATGAGGAAAAAGAATTATCATAAAAAAATAAATTCTAAGTGATATATTCTTAAATTTGGAACCCCGGTTGGAATTGTTATATTTTTCGTTAAGCGAAAGGAGGCTGGTTTCAGATCCTCAATTAACCGCAGCTCAGGACTTAAAGATTCATTTATATTAACAAATATTTTATTTAATTAGAAAATAATAATTATAAATATCTAATAATATTAGATATTTATTTTTATAAATTCTGAATTAAATTAAATATTTGTTAATTAAAAATTATAAGTTAGAAAAAAAAAAAGAAAAAAAAGAAAAAGAAAACGAATATTGTGCAAATGAATTCTAGCAGGTGGTGAGCCCAGTTCACAAAAGCAAGTGCTGTGTCAAAGTTGCAAGCTGTGGTCGGCATTAAAGAAATAGAAAAAGAGAAAGAAAAATAAAAAAAATAAAAAAAAGAAGCAAAGAGAAGTGGAAATCAAGATTTCAAATGCTGCTGTCGGCTGTTCAACCTTGAGTGTCACGCGCTTCTCAGCGCGTGGGCGACACGCGCCCCTGTATGTCCTATAATCTTCGCGCGTGTGTAGCACGCGCCTGGCCTGAGAGTAAGGAACTGCTGTCGGCTGGAGGCAGTAGTGGAATGGGTTTGGTGTGTTGGTTTTTTTCGGCAGATTGTGCTGATTGCTTTTTATTTGTTTTAATTTCTTGATTTCTTTTTATTTTTTTTTCATTTTTATTTTATTATTTTTGTGTTCAAATTTTTGCTATAAATAGGCCTAGATCTTGAGCTTATTTCCACACAACATTTTGGAGAGTAACATTCTCTCTTGTAATTCTCTCTAGTTCTTGTAATATTAAGTTTGTTTTTATACACTTTAATTTTTGGCAAATTTTAGTATAAGTGTTATTTTGGTTGAAGAAATTACGGGAATTATTTGGAGTGCTCAGTGGAAATTATTTCGGTTTTATTTTCTAATTTTTATTTTACAGGGAATTATCGGAGTGCTCGTTTCTTGCAAGTGGAAATTATTTCGGTTTTAGTTTCTAAACTCTTATAATTTTCATATTTAATTTATTGTAATTTTTAATTTAGTTTTATTATTGTTGTTATTAGTATTATTATTATTATTATTATTGTTATTATTATTATTATTATTATTATTATTATTATTATTATTATTATTATTATTATTATTATTATTATTATTATTATTATTATTATTGTTATTAGTATTATTATGATTTCAATTAATCCCATGATGACGATTCGTTTAATTATGAACTAATCGCCGTCATGGGATTCTAATGGATTTATTTACGTAATTCAATAATTCGATGCCTTAATAAATTGTGTTATGATAAAAATTTCCGATTGCCTAACGTGGTTGTGCTTAATTTATTAGATGCGTAGCTATCATCTAAATTATTAATTCTTAATGAATGCGAAAGTGGATTTGAGAATTTAGAATTTGCCATGTTAGCACAGGTTCGTAATTTTCTTATATAATTACGATTAGTGGTAGGGTTTTGGATCACATCGCCCTGTGTAGCCAAAAATAAGGAATTTATTCGTAAACCAGTTATGTTTTCAAATCTTATAGACATATAGGGTCTAGACATAAATGGTGTCCACGCAACTTCTATCTTTTAAGTGGATGTTTGTATGGTTTGATATAAGTTAAGGCTGAAAGGCGCTTATATTAGTTTCGTGTTCCCGGCTAGCTTTCATAATTATCAGAATCACTTTACATTAAGGCATCAATTCTAAATGAAATAAATAATGAAATTAGAATCCCATGTTTATCTCATATATAAAATCTTTATCATATTATTTTTAGTCGTTATTTCATTAATTAATTGTGATTTGAACAAACCAACCATTTTGTTGTTCAGGCTTCTATAATTAACCGAACGTTGTTGAATAAACATATTTACTTAAATACACCAAGTCTTCGTGGGAACGATCCTTATTTCCCTATATTGCTTTTGGACTGCGTATACTTGCGTTGAGAAAATAACGAACAACTTTTATGGATAAAAATTATTAGACAAGTAATATATGTAAAAGTTGGGGTTTCGATTTTAACGAAAGAGTGGCTCAATAGGAAGAACCGCGTTTAGCGGGAAAGCGGTTTATTAGAGAATACCGCGTTAACTATTAAAATTAAATATTGATGTTATAATATAAGATAAATATATTGATTTTCAATTTTTTTTAGATGCCCTTAATATATATTTCTAATTTTTTTCAACTTTAGGATTTTAAATACTAATAATTAAAAAACTATCATTTATTATATTAGAATTATAATAGGTGTTCTAATGTATAAAGGAGAATAGTTCGAGTTTATTGGAAAAACATATTATTAAAAATTATATTGAAAGTAGAATAGTTTTTCGAATTTATAAAGGAATAGTTCGGATTTTCAGATAAGACATATAATTAAAGTTTTACTGGAAATTGAATAGGTGTTCCAATTTATGGAGAAAAGAGTTTGAAATTTATATGGAAAACGTATAATTAAAAGTGTTACTGGAAGTAGAATCGGTCTTTGTAAGACATGCAATTAAAAGTTCTATGTGAAATAGAAGTTCCAGTTTATAGAAAGAAGAATAGTTTAAATTTATAAAAAATATATATAATTAAAAAATTTTATTGGAAGTAGAAAATGTGTTTGAATATATATATATATATATATATATATATATATATATATATATATATATATATATATATATATGATGCATTTAATAAAAAGTTTTATTGGAAGTAGAATACGTGGACGGTAGAGACGTATTTTACGATTTTTTGAAACTATTTATCTATTTTTCTAAAAGTCCTTTATATAAGTTCTTTATACAAGTTATTTGTACTTGCATTAGGAAATTAACTATTAAAATTTAATACTGATGTTTTATTATAAAATAGGTTTTTGTTCAAGTGAGAACCTCTTATTTTGGTGAGATATGAGATCTAATCATATCCCTTCATTTTAATATAATCTAATGACCCCGCTAGGAGCACCCACACTATTAGCCTACACCCTCACACACACTAACCCCATCCCCTGATGACATCATCATGATGTCATAAATATATTTTTTTTTTAAAAAAAAAAATTTTTGGAAAAAAAAATTTTGGAAAAAAATCTGGGAAAAAAAGTCTGACGTCATATTGGTGATTTTTTCCAAAATCTGGTGATTTTTTTAGAATTATGGTGATTTTTTACGAAATCTGGTGATTTTTATATGTGTAAAAAATCACTAGAATTAAAGAAAAATCACTAGATTTTGTAAAAAATCACCAGTATTACTTCAGCATGACGTCAGAATTTTTTTTCCAAAAAAAAATTCCAATTTTTTTTTTAAAAAAATTATGACATTACCATGACATGGGTTCTCATAGTTCTCATAATAAGATGGTTCTCACTGGAGCAAGACTCAAATAAAATAAATATTTAAAAAACCTTTAAAATAGAATTATGACGCCGCCGCGAAGCGCGGCTTTATCGACTAGTTTTGTAATAATATTGCTTTCTTATGGCTATCAAATATCAATAATGAAACACTTGATAATTGGTAATATGGTGATTTTAAGTATTTTCTTGCACATTTTTTCGAATTTGAAATCTTTTCTTAAGATAGCGGTATATGATGTAGGCATATATATATATATATATATATATATATATATATATGATTTGTAAAAATGAATATATATATATATATATATATATATATATATATATATGATGTAGGCATATATATATATATATATATATATATTTCCGAATTTTAAATGACATTAATTAAAATATATGATTTGTAAAAATTTGAATATGGGATTACGCAGTAAAAAATAAATGACATTAATTAAAATTTAAAATGGTTGTATCACTTTCATCTGAGTTAATTGTCCACCTATGACACTGTTATGAATTATTTGTATAATAATGGAATATTTGGATGCACTGTAATAAACTTGGTCGCCAAGTTTGATGTATTATAAATATCTATTTATAATAAAATTTGGTCATTGAATTAAATTGGGTGGACAATTAAATTCAATATGCTAAGAAGACCAAGATATTCCTGGCCCAGATACAACCCTCGTCCATTGCGTCGTGTAGGGCCTCGTACTTACGGCCCAATACCTGCTTATAGAAGGAAGTGGGCTTATAGTCCAATAATCCAGAGGAAGAAAAATGTTTTTCGTTGGGCTCGATATTCGTTCAGGGTCCGTAAGCTGAATGAGGCTTTGGTTGATGGATCCCCGTTGCCCATTGGACATGTGACTATGGGCTATGTGTCCATGCCCAAATATGGGTCTGGTTTGTTGGATCGTCGTGGAAAATATGTCATCCTCAAGGGAATTCGTTTCTTTGGCACTTACCGTGGGTATTGTGCGTCGTTGCCTGTAAAGGCCGAGGGTGCTCCGTCGATGTCGGATGTGGTGATGGAGAGTGCCGCTATATGCTTGCAGGTCTTTGTTAATTTGTCCGTTGTCCTCGATAGGAAACCCCACGGGGATGCTATCCCCGATTATGGGGATGTGTTTGACACCACTAAGGGTGTGTCTCCCGTGGATGCGTGTCCACGCAATGATCAGGTTGGTAGGTTTCAGCTGTTGTTGCGTCGGAAGGTTGTTTTGAAGTCATCCTCTGCGATGCAAGTATCTGCGTTTGATTATGCTATTAATTTCTTTCATCGAACTTGGGTGGAATTGCATGATTATGACGAGGAAAATCGTGGAGGGAATTATAGGAATTTGGCTTCGAATGCCATCCTGTACTATGTATCATACGATAGCTCGCCGGAGAGCTACTGTATTTCTAATTTGAATTGTTGTATATCTTTTTAATAGATATTGTTTTTATGAACTCCTGTTCCATTTTCAATGACACTTAATTATTTAATTTATTTTTATTCACCGAGCACGAATAGATACTGCAACTTGATCGCATGCCAATAAGATCTACATGTGCTTGGAATTACATTCCAAGCTTAATACAAATAAAAAAATGAAAATATGTTTTGTTTCTTTTATTAAAAGAAAGAATGCAATGAAATTCAAAGAGAACTGCATCTGTATTTCCTGGCTTGTATTTGTTAGCCTGTATTGGTTCCTCTTTGATTTGTGGTATCGTCCTTCGTAGTCCGTATTCATCGTATTTGATTACGCCCAATAGTATTTTGAAATAAAATTAATTTAAATGAAAATTAGTAATGGAATTAATCAGGTGTGGGCGAGTATATATATTATGTTATGCAGTTGTTTAGATTAATCCAACGGTGATATGAATCGGAGTACCCTTGATCTAACGGCTGATATTACTCACTGTTAGCGTAATGATTGCACTTTACTTTATTGTCCCCCTAGTGAAATGTCTAGAATACCCCTGGTTTTTAAACTGTTTGGAATTAATTCAGGGGTAGGTGATGTCTTTTAATGTTTTTGTGGGCCCAGGTACTCCGCTAGAGAGCTCCCTTAAAACTGGGTGATATAATTGGAGTAAAGGAATACAATTTATAGTAGAAGGCTTTAAGCTTTTGAGGACACGTGTCCTCACGTGACAGGCGGCCCCTATAATATTACAGGGGCCGCCGCCGCCTTCGCCCCCTTGACCGTGGTTTGTGCCGTTGACTTCGAATATTTTTCCGAATTTAAATTCGGAAAAATTACCAACCGTCTTATTCGATGTCTTACTTAAAGAAAAATATATGATTTGTAAAAATTTGAATATGGGATTACGCAGTAAAAAATAAATGACATTAATTAAAATTTAAAATGGTTGTATCACTTTCATCTGAGTTAATTGTCCACCTATGGCACTGTTATGAATTATTTGTATAATAATGGAATATTTGGATGCACTGTAATAAACTTGGTCGCCAAGTTTGATGTATTATAAATATCTATTTCTAATACAATTTGGTCATTGAATTAAATTGGGTGGACAATTAAATTCAATATGCTAAGAAGACCCAGATATTCCTGGCCCAGATACAACCCTCGTCCATTGCGTCGTGTAGGGCCTCGTACTTACGGCCCAATACCTGCTTATAGAAGGAAGTGGGCTTATAGTCCAATAATCCAGAGGAAGAAAAATGTTTTTCGTTGGGCTCGATATTCGTTCAGGGTCCGTAAGCTGAATGAGGCTTTGGTTGATGGATCCCCGTTGCCCAATGGACATGTGACTAAGGGCTATGTGTCCATGCCCAAATATGGGCCTGGTTTGTTGGATCGTCGTGGAAAATATGTCCTCCTCAAGGGATTTCGTTTCTTTGGCACTTACCGTAGGTATTATGCGTCGTTGCCTGTAAAGGCCGAGGGTGCTCCGTCGATGTCGGATGTGGTGATGGAGAGTGCCGCTATATGCTTGCAGGGCGTTGTTAATTTGTCCGTTGTCCTCGATAGGAAACCCCACGGGGATGCTATCCCCGATTATGGGGATGTGTTTGACACCACTAAGGGTGCGTCTCCCATGGATGCGTGTCCACGCAATGATCAGGTTGGTAGGTTTCAGCTGTTGTTGCGCCGGAAGGTTGTTTTGAAGTCATCCTCTGCGATGCAGGTATCTGCGTTTGATTATGCTATTAATTTCTTTCATCGAACTTGGGTGGAATTGCATGATTATGAAGAGGAAAATCGTGGAGGGAATTATAGGAATTTGGCTTCGAATGCCATCCTGTACTATGTATCATACGGTAGCTCGCCGGAGAGCTACTGTATTCCTAATTTTAATTGTTGTATATCTTCTTAATAGATATTGTTTTTATGAACTCCTGTTCCATTTTCAATGACACTTAATTATTTAATTTATTTTTATTCACCGAGCACGAATAGATACTGCAACTTGATCGCATGCCAATAAGATCTACATGTGCTTGGAATTACATTCCAAGCTTAATACAAATAAAAATATGAAAATATGTTTTGTTTCTTTTATTAAAAGAAAGAATGCAATGAAAAATACACAACTCATTATTATTGAAACGGGCCGCGTAGCGGAGATGTTGAAGAATTTAAAATTATATTGGCTTGTTGCTGCTAGACGCTGCTGTTGTATTCTTCACGATATCTGCGAGGACGTTCGGTGTGAGGTGTATGAACCTATCCGCTGCTGATTCTGCCCTCCTGTGTGATGGTGTGTTAGTTATATCCTCGTCTCTCTTGCTTCTGGTGTCTTCGCATGTGCTGTGTCTCGAGGATGCTGATCTTAATGTCTGTTGGTATGTCTCTCCCTGCCCAATTGTCAGTGGAAGGAATGTGCCCTTGTTCCTGTCGTTTTCCTCCATTGTTATTGCTTCTCTCTCCGGTTCAATTAACAGTGGAGGTGCTCTGTCTACGTGTCCGAAGTCGATTTGGTCATGTGTCACATGCGCAGTTAGTATTTTTACTGAGGGGGATTTCCAGCTTATTTGTACGGAGTGTTTCTCTGTTGATAGTTTTAATCGAGCTTTGATGCTGCAAAAAGTGATCCCCGTCTTCATGTTTGTGTGGCTTGTTTTCATCTTTGCTTTCCATGGAATTTCATCGTTCAGCGAGAAGAAAGAGGCCGGAAGGTTGTTTTGAAGTCATCCTCTGCGATGCACGTATCTGCGTTTGATTATGCTATTAATTTCTTTCATCGAACTTGGGTGGAATTGCATGATTATGACGAGGAAAATCGTGGAGGGAATTATAGGAATTTGGCTTCGAATGCCATCCTGTACTATGTATCATACGATAGCTCGCCGGAGAGCTACTGTATTCCTAATTTGAATTGTTGTATATCTTTTTAATAGATATTGTTTTTATGAACTCCTGTTCCATTTTCAATGACACTTAATTATTTAATTTATTTTTATTCACCGAGCACGAATAGATACTGCAACTTGATCGCATGCCAATAAGATCTACATGTGCTTGGAATTACATTCCAAGCTTAATACAAATAAAAAAATGAAAATATGTTTTGTTTCTTTTATTAAAAGAAAGAATGAAATGAAAAATACACAACTCATTATTATTGAAACGGGCCGCGCAGCGGAGATGTTGAAGAATTTAAAATTATATTGGCTTGTTGCTGCTAGACGCTGCTGTTGTATTCTTCACGATATCTGCGAGGACGTTCGGTGTGAGGTGTATGAACCTATCCGCTGCTGATTCTGCCCTCCTGTGTGATGGTGTGTTAGTTATATCCTCGTCTCTCCTGCTTTTGGTGTCTTCGCATGTGCTGTGTCTCGAGGATGCTAATCTTAATGTCTGTTGGTATGTCTCTCCCTGCCCAATTGTCAGTGGAAGGAATGTGCCCTTGTTCCTGTCGTTTTCGTCCATTGTTATTGCTTCTCTCTCCGGTTCAATTAACAGTGGAGGTGCTCTGTCTACGTGTCCGAAGTCGATTTGGTCATGTGTCACATGCGCAGTTAGTATTTTTACTGAGGGGGATTTCCAGCTTATTTGTACGGAGTGTTTCTCTGTTGATAGTTTTAATCGAGCTTTGATGCTGCAAAAAGTAATCCCCGTCTTCATGTTTGTGTGGCTTGTTTTCATCTTTGCTTTCCATGGAATTTCATCGTTCATCGAGAAGAAAGAGTTTGAGAAGAAATTTAGTTGGAAGTGTCCGTATATTGGCAACCTGTACCATGCTTGTCTTGATTGGTCGATGTCCAGTCTCCCATCATGTATCTCGATGTCTACTATCCCTTGTGCGTTGTGTGGTGTTAGGGGTCTGTATTCGATTTGGCAGTGGTCGATCTTCATGCAGTTCCCTTTGAATTTGCTGATGGCGTAGTCCTTCAATGAAGGGAACTGCATCTGTATTTCCTGGCTTGTATTTGTTAGCCTGTATTGGTTCCTCTTTGATTTGTGGTATCGTCCTTCGTAGTCCGTATTCATCGTATTTGATTACGCCCAATAGTATTTTGAAATATAATTAATTTAAATGAAAATTAGTAATGGAATTAATCAGGTGTGGGCGAGTATATATATTATGTTATGCAGTTGTTGTTTAGATTAATCCAACGGTGATATGAATCGGAGTACCCTTGATCT
This sequence comes from Saposhnikovia divaricata, assembly GCA_036435485.1. Taxonomy (NCBI): domain Eukaryota; kingdom Viridiplantae; phylum Streptophyta; class Magnoliopsida; order Apiales; family Apiaceae; genus Saposhnikovia; species Saposhnikovia divaricata. The sequence continues at coordinate 92,615,005 of CM071596.1, forward strand.
AACGGCTGATATTACTCACTGTTAGCGATGACGTCGCCCTCAATTATTTGAAAATGAAGCATTGGAAGGAGCTCATTGGGGCCCAGCATGACTGGCAAAGCAACTGTAAATACGGGAAACGAGTTCAAATTAAAGGCGGGATCCCCTCAATCGTGCTTTGCAATCCTGATCAGGGGTCCAGCTATAAAGACTTCCTCGACAAGGAAGAAAACACATCCCTACGCAACTGGACCCAACAGAATGCTTACTTCGTCTTCATCAAAAGCCCACTCTACAATACCCAACATCAAAGTCCAACACAGGAGAGCGAAGGCTAAAAAACCCAGGAGACGCAGGGTCGATCTCAAGTGCGGCTGCACATACTACACTACTCTCAAATGTGCAAACCATGGATTCACGCACAGGGGCGAACATCACTGTAATTCAGGCACAGAATGGCGTGCATACCTGGGAGATAAAAAATCCCCTCTATTTCACATCAACCAATCACCATCAAAGGCCATTCATAGCCGAACAAGACATAATCGACATCCAGATACGGTTCAACCACAACCTCAGGAAACAACTGGATCTTCACAAGTGCTACCTGAACTTCCGTATCTGGACGAGCTTACGCCCTCAGACATCGCATTTCTTGAGGGTCTTTAGGAACCAAGTTATTATGTATTTAGATAATTTAGGGGTTATTTCAATTAACAATGTAATTAAAGCAGTCGATTATGTACTTCATGATGTAATTAAGGGAACACATTTTGTATGCGAAAGGCATGATATAAAATTTAATATTTAACAACAATATCTCATTCGATTGATACAGTATACTCCAACTAACAAAAAACTATCTATTATTTACATGTCCAACTATATACAAATACATTGCATTCTTCTTAAATGAAGATGGGAAACAACCTGACATATTGTTACAATATTCCTGATAAATGGGCCTGGAATTCTACATCAACCAATTAAAGAAAAAGCTATTTGGGATCGACTGAATGGCTATTGAAGGCACATTTATTTAAAACATTAAACCTAGACATCTGATACAACTTCATGAATGCATTTAAATCACAATCAACATCCATTTCAATGTCGGGCCTAATAACTATTTCTAATAAATTGAGCAAAATATAGGCATCATGAACACCCATATCAGGTAATAGGTTTTTTCCGCTCCTAATGAATCTCACCGGCCGGTACATTGGGAACAGATTCCGACGGGCCACAATCGTCGTTACTCCCAGCCACCACCTCTTCCTCCATTCTGATTGCACAGGCGTTGAGGGCTCGGAATATTTCCTCTTCCTCATGGCGTAGTCCATTGACCCAATCAATCAATTGTTGCCCAGAACCTTTATCACAAATCCAACAAGTAATTAAAGGCAACAATTGATAGGGCTCTAATTTTTTGGAGCCCAATAACTTCTCAAACAACTCCCTATATTTGGGATCCATATAGAAGCCCAACAACAGAAGCCCATTTGTAAATACGAAACTTATTAAATAAGCCTTCAGGGGCGTTTTCTATTGGGCAGACAGAAGTAAGTGGTGGGGCCCACTTTTTGACCATAGCGGCCACCCGTATAATATTTTTTTACAAAACTTATTAAATAAGCCTCCAGGGGCGTTTCCTATTGGGCAGACAAAAGTAAGTGGTGGGGCCCACTTTTTGACCATAGCGGCCACCCGTATAATATTTTTTTTACAAAACTTATTAAATAAGCCTCCAGGGGCATTTCCTATTGGTCAGACAAAAGCTCGTGGGGTGCCCACTTTTTAATTACTTGTTGGATTTGTGATAAAGGTTCTGGGCAACAATTGATAGGGCTCTAATTTTTTGGAGCCCAACAACTTCTCAAACAACTCCCTATATTTGGGATCCATATAGAAGCCCAACAACAGAAGCCCATTTGTAAATACGAAACTTATTAAATAAGCCTTCAGGGGCGTTTTCTATTGGACAGACAGAAGTAAGTGGTGGGGCCCACTTTTTGACCATAGCGGCCACCCGTATAATATTTTTTTTACAAAACTTATTAAATAAGCCTCCAGGGGCGTTTCCTATTGGGCAGACAAAAGTAAGTGGTGGGGCCCACTTTTTGACCATAGCGGCCAACCGTATAATATTTTTTTTACAAAACTTATTAAATAAGCCTCTAGGGGCGTTTCCTAGTGGGCAGACAAAAGCTCGTGGGGGGGCCCACTTTTTAATTACTTGTTGGATTTGTGATAAAGGTTCTGGGCAACAATTGATAGGGCTCTAATTTTTTGGAGCCCAACTTCTCAAACAACTCCCTATATTTAGGATCCATATAGAAGCCCCACAACAGAAGCCCATTTGTAAATACGAAACTTATTAAATAAGCCTTCAGGGGCGTTTTCTATTGGACAGACAGAAGTAAGTGGTGGGGCCCACTTTTTGACCATAGCGGCCACCCGTATAATATTTTTTTTACAAAACTTATTAAATAAGCCTCCAGGGGCGTTTCCTATTGGGCAGACAAAAGTAAGTGGTGGGGCCCACTTTTTGACCATAGCGGCCACCCGTATAATATTTTTTTTACAAAACTTATTAAATAAGCCTCCAGGGGCGTTTCCTATTGGGCAGACAAAAGCTCGTGGGGGGCCCACTTTTACTGTGGCGGTGGCGGCCTGCCCTCCTGTGTGATGGTGTGTTAGTTATATCCTCGTCTCTCCTGCTTCTGGTGTCTTCGCATGTGCTGTGTCTCGAGGATGCTGATCTTAATGTCTGTTGGTATGTCTCTCCCTGCCCAATTGTCAGTGGAAGGAATGTGCCCTTGTTCCTGTCGTTTTCCTCCATTGTTATTGCTTCTCTCTCTGGTTCAATTAACAGCGGAGGTGCTCTGTCTACGTGTCCGAAGTCGATTTGGTCATGTGTCACATGCGCAGTTAGTATTTTTACTGAGGGGGATTTCCAGCTTATTTGTACGGAGTGTTTCTCTATTGATAGTTTTAATCGAGCTTTGATGCTGCAAAAAGTAATCCCCGTCTTCATGTTTGTGTGGCTTGTTTTCATCTTTGCTTTCCATGGAATTTCATCGTTCAGCGAGAAGAAAGAGTTTGAGAAGAAATTTAGTTGGAAGTGTCCGTATATTGGCAACCTGTACCATGCTTGTCTTGATTGGTCGATGTCCAGTCTCCCATCATGTATCTCGATGTCTACTATCCCTTATGCGTTGTGTGGTGTTAGGGGTCTGTATTCGATTTGGCAGTGGTCGATCTTCATGCAGTTCCCTTTGAATTTGCTGATGGCGTAGTCCTTCAATGAAGGGAACTGCATCTGTATTTCCTGGCTTGTATTTGTTAGCCTATATTGGTTCCTCTTTGATTTGTGGTATCGTCCTTCGTAGTCCGTATTCATCGTATTTGATTACGCCCAATAGTATTTTGAAATATAATTAATTTAAATGAAAATTAGTAATGGAATTAATCAGGTGTGGGCGAGTATATATATTATGTTATGCAGTTGTTGTTTAGATTAATCCAACGGTGATATGAATCGGAGTACCCTTGATCTAACGGCTGATATTACTCCCTGTTAGCGTAATGATTGCACTTTACTTTATTGTCCCCCTAGTGAAATGTCTAGAATACCCCTGGTTTTTAAACTGTTTGGAATTAATTCAGGGGTAGGGGATGTCTTTTAATGTTTTTGTGGGCCCAGGTACTCCGCTAGAGAGCTCCCTTAAAACTGGGTGATATAATTGGAGTAAAGGAGTACAATTTATAGTAGAAGACTTTAAGCTTTTGAGGACACGTGTCCTCACGTGACAGGCGGCCCCTATAATATTACAGGGGCCGCCGCCGCCTTCGCCCCCTTGACCGTGGTTTGCGCCGTTGACTTCGAATATTTTTCCGAATTTAAATTCGGAAAAATTACCAACCGTCTTATTCGATGTCTTACTTAAAGAAAAATATATGATTTGTAAAAATTTGAATATGGGATTACGTAGTAAAAAATAAATGACATTAATTAAAATTTAAAATGGTTGTATCACTTTCATCTGAGTTAATTGTCCACCTATGACACTGTTATGAATTATTTGTATAATAATGGAATATTTGGATGCACTGTAATAAACTTGGTCGCCAAGTTTGATGTATTATAAATATCTATTTATAATACAATTTGGTCATTGAATTAAATTGGGTGGACACTTAAATTCAATATGCTAAGAAGACCCAGATACAACCCTCGTCCATTGCGTCGTGTAGGGCCTCGTACTTACGGCCCAATACCTGCTTATAGAAGGAAGTGGGCTTATAGTCCAATAATCCAGAGGAAGAAAAATGTTTTTCGTTGGGCTCGATATTCGTTCAGGGTCCGTAAGCTGAATGAGGCTTTGGTTGATGGATCCCCGTTGCCCAATGGACATGTGACTAAGGGCTATGTGTCCATGCCCAAATATGGGCCTGGTTTGTTGGATCGTCGTGGAAAATATGTCCTCCTCAAGGGAATTCGTTTCTTTGGCACTTACCGTGGGTATTGTGCGTCGTTGCCTGTAAAGGCCGAGGGTGCTCCGTCGATGTCGGATGTGGTGATGGAGAGTGCCGCTATATGCTTGCAGGGCATTGTTAATTTGTCCGTTGTCCTCGATAGGAAACCCCACGGGGATAGGGGCCGCCTGTCACGTGAGGACACGTGTCCTCAAAAGCTTAAAGCCTTCTAATATAAATTGTACTCCTTTACTCCAATTATATCACCCAGTTTTAAGGGAGCTCTCTAGCGGAGTACCTGGGCCCACAAAAACATTAAAAGACATCCCCTACCCCTGAATTAATTCTAAACAGTTTAAAAACTAGGGGTATTCTAGACATTTCACTAGGGGGACAATAAAGTAAAGTGCAATCATTACGCTAACAGTGAGTAATATCAGCCGTTAGATCAAGGGTACTCCGATTCATATCACCGTTGGATTAATCTAAACACCAACTGCATAACATAATATATATACTCGCCCACACCTGATTAATTCCATTACTAATTTTCATTTAAATTAATTATATTTCAAAATACTATTGGGCGTAATCAAATACGATGAATACGGACTACGAAGGACGATACCACAAATCAAAGAGGAACCAATACAGGCTAACAAATACAAGCCAGGAAATACAGATGCAGTTCCCTTCATTGAAGGACTACGCCATCAGCAAATTCAAAGGGAACTGCATGAAGATCGACCACTGCCAAATCGAATACAGACCCCTAACACCACACAACGCACAAGGGATAGTAGACATCGAGATACATGATGGGAGACTGGACATCGACCAATCAAGACAAGCATGGTACAGGTTGCCAATATACGGACACTTCCAACTAAATTTCTTCTCAAACTCTTTCTTCTCGCTGAACGATGAAATTCCATGGAAAGCAAAGATGAAAACAAGCCACACAAACATGAAGACGGGGATTACTTTTTGCAGCATCAAAGCTCGATTAAAACTATCAACAGAGAAACACTCCGTACAAATAAGCTGGAAATCCCCCTCAGTAAAAATACTAACTGCGCATGTGACACATGACCAAATCGACTTCGGACACGTAGACAGAGCACCTCCGCTGTTAATTGAACCGGAGAGAGAAGCAATAACAATGGAGGAAAACGACAGGAACAAGGGCACATTCCTTCCACTGACAATTGGGCAGGGAGAGACATACCAACAGACATTAAGATCAGCATCCTCGAGACACAGCACATGCGAAGACACCAGAAGCAGGAGAGACGAGGATATAACTAACACACCATCACACAGGTGGGCAGAATCAGCAGCGGATAGGTTCATACACCTCACACCGAACGTCCTCGCAGATATCGTGAAGAATACAACAGCAGCGTCTAGCAGCAACAAGCCAATAAAATTTTAAATTCTTCAACATCTCCGCTGCGCGGCCCGTTTCAATAATAATGAGTTGTGTATTTTTCATTGCATTCTTTCTTTTAATAAAAGAAACAAAACATATTTTCATTTTTTTATTTGTATTAAGCTTGGAATGTAATTCCAAGCACATGTAGATCTTATTGGCATGCGATCAAGTTGCAGTATCTATTCGTGCTCGGTGAATAAAAATAAATTAAATAATTAAGTGTCATTGAAAATGGAACAGGAGTTCATAAAAACAATATCTATTAAAAAGATATATAACAATTCAAATTAGGAATACAGTAGCTCTCCGGCGAGCTGTAAGAACCCTAATTTTTGGTAATATTTCCTTTTATTTAATATCTTGTGACATTGTCAATATGGAACCTTTCTAGTCATCCCTGTTGATTAATAGAATTGATTGTCTGAGAAACTGTGTTGTTGCATTTATTATGTTAAATAAAAAGGAAGATTGTGAAGGCAGGAGTCTTATTGTTAGTAAAACTTATAAAACTTGGGATTTGAGAATGATTAGAGTATTAAAGGATTTATTAAGAATTATGACGAGGAATTATGGACATTCGAGGAATTTATACAATTAAGTACTTAAGGAATTATAGGGGAAATCTCTACGCGACAAAATATTATTACAAGAGATTAATTAAGATACGATACGAATTAAAGATTAAATGACAAGTATTGGTGAAAGAATGATGATACAAGGAGTAGTATTGCATGTAAGTCCCATGCAACCAAGTAGTTAGAAATCAAGCAAACTAGTTCGCAATTGGAAGATGAATAGTGTCTAGTTACTTGCTTTTTCAAAAAGAGAGACAAGAAGTACAAGGAGCCATGCTTGCTAGTACTTACCTATACTTACATGATATGTATCACCCAACCTAACCTAACATCAATTATTCACCCAACATAAAACACAAAACACAAACTCTTCCCCCCTTGTTATCTTGCTATCGGCCAAAGCAAAAAGGAGAGAAGAAAAATTCTTCTCCCCCCTCTTCCATCACTCATAAATCACAACATAAATCCTAGGTCATCTCCATCATCTAGACAAGGTATGTTAGCAATTTCAAGCCATTTCATCCACCCAATTTCAAGTTACAAATTGTTAAAGCTTGGGTGAATAGTAACCATGTTTGCTTTTCTTTTAGATCTTGGATTGTAAGTGTTGTAGGAGACCATTTAAGGTGTTGTTGAGTTGTGAAAAGCTTATCCAAGGCCCCTAGGTGCTCAAGAAGGTATAAAAATCTCAAACCCTCTTGGTTATGTATTATTTATAAAGTATGGTAGTAGATCCATGTGTTTGTGAGCTAATCTTGGTTGTATATGTATTGGATAGCATGGATCTTGAGTTTTGATGTTGAGATTGTGACTTTTATGACTATGGATAATATATATATCTCCATGAGTGTTATGAACCATGATCTAAGTGTATTAAGTGTTGATTGTGTTGTGGTAGTGTGAAAAATGGTTGATCTAAGTAGTATGTGCTTGCTGAGTTTTGTCCAGGAGCATTGACCTGTATTGTAACACGATTTTGAACCCCCAAATGTTGTCCCCTGATGTCCTACCATATATTGTTGGAAAGATAATTGAATGTAGTTTCTGGAAATGTAAGGTTCATGGCTAGGTGATGTATAGATTTTAAGTTAAGGCCGGAGGAGTGAATTGTGTTTCTGGATTCCGGACTGCACTAAGTGACCCCCTTGTGAACCTTGTTTAAACCCCTAAAAATATATGTGGGATCATGAAAAAAATTTAGAAGTTAGGGAATGCAGTGGTGAAGACCACCCAAAAAGAATTGGATTAAAATATGAATTTTTGGATTTTATAAAAATGCTAGAGTAAAATTCACGCAAGGGAAAAAGTCGATTAGTGGAGCAAAATTCTAGGGTTAGTGGTTTATGATTCGAAAGTGGTAACTAAATTAAGTCGATTAAGTGACGAGCGTAATCGAGTGATGACATGAACCTATAGTGGGGCTAGAGAGTCATAAGATGAAGTCGCTAAGTTAATTTCGTACCCCCCTAAACCCCGTAATTAAAGAGATATTGTTAAGGTACTAACGAGCGGTTATTGCTTATGTATAGATCGTTCGACTCCGCACGCTCGATCACCCCAACCAAACCAAGGCAAGTTTACTTTGCAAAACTTATCCATATACAAGGACTTTCACTGTTGTGTTTGTAGTTTTCAATTATATCAAATGCTATGTTTATCGAAGTATTGATGCAATTGAGATTGTATAAGTACATATATGCTTGTACCCCTTGAACTTAGATTGAAATGTTTTCTTCGGACAACGACTCTAGAAATAGAGGTCGTAGCGGTCCGTATATACTATTGACCGGGGAGCGGTATATTATTATATCGCATCTAGATTGCGAAAACCCGAAGGGTCATTCGGGGAGTATCGTATACTCAAATATTATGTTCATATCTTCGTAAATACTCGAAACCCTATCTTGGATTAAAAGTTTATTTTATCGATTAATTATTTTATTAATTATTAATATTAAATCTTAAAATATTATTTATTAATCACTGTTCATTATTTTAAAGACAAAGCCAATCCAAGATACATTTAATACTTTCAAATTCGAACTCTTTCGAACTCAAAACATTTTCGAAAACCCCCGGTCAGATTCTGCTTCTTGTATGATTTCAAGAATCATCGGTCGACTGATGTCGAACCTCAATTACTCTGTTTTCAATCAAAATCAAGTTTTAAAAGAAAAAGAAAAAGGGACTCTGGCAGGTGTGGGAACCGTTGACGAACGATTCCCGGGATGTGTAAGCGGCCGTGAGCCAGGCGGTCCATCAATTATTATTCCGGCCCAGGTGTTGCCGAATGATGATTACGGATGTAGTTTTCATCGAGGGTGATTACGGATGTAGTTTTCACTCGGGGATAGTTACGGATGTAGTTTCTATCCTTCTACCGGTAGAGAAGACCCGCGGATTATTGGACTTGGATGTGGCGACTGATCATCGTCAATCCCTGTCAGGTTTTGTGTTTTCTTTAAGTCCCATTCCTCCATTTTGGAAAAATGCTTTGACACTGCTTCTTAGGCTTTTGTGCCAAGTCGCTGATAGTGTTCTATTTTGATGAGAAAGATGTTGACTCAATACAGTATCTAGAACTGCAAGTTTATTTTGAAAACAAGGGCACATATTGTTGCACCTTCGAGATTTATCATCTATGACAAGTGATTTTATATCTGATTGATACAAACAAGTTTAATAACTACCAATCATATGAAATGTTATATTGCTTACCTTATACATATATTTCTTGCTGAGCTATAGTTGCTCACTCTTGCTTGTTTTCAAATTTACAAACACAACAGCTAAGCGAAATGGCAAGACCCAGACAGACTGCTCGAAAGCAGGTGACTAGACTCGAGCCAGCACTTGAGATTCCACCGGTAGGCCCCATTAGCCGGATTGGTTGGCAGCTTTTGTTAGTTCGTTTTATTTATCAGTATGACCTGTGCAAGGCAGTGTATCGTAACAAACTTTCAAGCCGCCAACTTCGCTTCATATCGAAGTGTTGCTGGTAGCATAAATACTATTTAATTCGGTCTGTAATAACTCTGATAATTTTATTACTGTTTAATCAATGTGTGACGTTTCTGAGGCTCTAACCTGTGTGTGTGTGGTGTGAGTTTATTGTGGGGTCGATGGCTGTGTTATATATATTATGTGCAAGAACAGGTATGTTATTAATGGAAAATGGACCGTGAGCACCTAGATCTCCGACCCCGGATCTGGGGGCGTCACAGAAATGGTATCAGAGCGAGGTTACAGTTCTCAGAAACGGTAGTAATTTAAGAAAACAACCCTAATAATAATAACAATAACGATAACCCTAATAACAACTTTAATAATACTTAGAACTCTCATCGAGTTGTAGTCGGGTTATCGGATATAGCCCTGACTTTAAGGCCCGTGAGGGAACTACTCCTAAACCTTTCTTTTATGGTTAGTGACCCACCTTATTTCCCTTGTGTAGATGGAGGAGATACCAGACCCTGAGGCTTTCGAGAGAGAGCATGATGAGGCACTGATGCGAGAGACCGAGGATCCTGAGGAGGATATGGGTGCTAACTCCGAGCTTGGCTCCTGGATTACACTGATAGAGGATACTGATGATGAGGATCCCGTTGAGGAGCCCTTTGAGCCTGAGCCTGAGCCAGAGCCTGTTACCCCATCTCCTGTAGCTACTGATGAGGAGAGTGTGAGATCCGGTGAGGGTCGTGTTGTGTCACCCCCACCTTCTCCACAGACATCTAGCCCTGTTTCATCGGACGGTGACTCCGAGGATGACACTTCTGGCGAGGAGGAGCTTGACCCTACCCCTGCTACTGCTCCTGCTGCTGCTGCTGCACCTACTCCTGTTCCTGTCATACCACCTCCACCGATGGACCTACCCCCAGTGTCGGGTGCTGAGCATGCTTACGTGGTACAGTTCCTGACCCGAGACTTACTATCTGCAGAGGCTCGACTTAACGAGGTGAGGCGGGCACTAGTGGAGGAGCGCGAGGCGCGCTTGAGGATCCAGGCTGAGATGAGGACCACTGTTGCTAGGAGGACTAGGGCTCGACTCCATAGGATTGAGAGGAGGAGCCGTGATAGGATTCTTGGTTTAGGGATCCGCGGGGGCGGAGTGATCCAGGCTAGGGATGCTAGGCGTGTTGTTCGTCGTGCATTTGCCCGAGTGAGGACCTTGCTCCGTCGCGGCGCGGCCCCGTGATGTGTTACTGATAGCTCAGTCCCCTAGGTTCAGATGACATTAGTGTGTCGATTTTGCGGGATAGTTGACTTGTGCAGTGGTATCCTTTCTGACCAGTGGATGAGTAGACTGACCTACAGATATGTAGATGTGACTTCGGGTAGTATGTATGGATGTAGCCCTACTTTTGTGTAGCCTGACTATTCGGATGATGTACTTGTATTTGTTCCACTTTTGCTAGACTTTGACATCGGAACTATGTATTTGGCTCTAACATCCAAACTTTGTGATAACCCTTGTACCGTACTTATTTAGTTTCAGTTTCCTTAATATTGCCTCAACTGCTTTACCTTCCGATGCCATGCTTTACTGTTTTGATATACGACTATGATTATACAATTGCTACAAGCCACAAATACAACCATGCTGTTTCAAATTTACGTTATGCGATTTCAAATTATTTTCTACAATTTCCAAAAACGTTCCTACAATCTTTAAAAAATAAATTTTTCAAAAAAAAACAAAAAACAAAAAAAAAATGTTTTTAAATTTTGAAAAATATTTTTGAGGTTTCGAAATTTTGAAAACTCTTGTAATTGTTTTCGCATCCCAAAGGGATTTTTCCCCAAAAATGTTTGACATTTTATCTCAAACATCGGATTATTAAAACTTTTGCACTTCCACCCTTATGAGGAGGAACGATACGCTCCTGCCCCGTGCAAACGCTGTCAGGTAATTGGAAAACCCTAACCCATTACTTGTTTTATTATCAGAATCATGCCACCCAGAAGACTGAACACTCGAGCTCACCCGATCAGTTCTGAGGGCCAGGGTAGCCACCATGGAACCGGAGGCCACCAGAACCATGAAGGGGAGAATGCCAACCTGAGTGAGAATGAGGGCAACGATCATAACTTGTTTGATGACTCTGACTATGAAGAAGAAGAAGCTGGTGATGATACCCGAGAGGTAGAACATCCTAGGGGAGGCCCTATGGAACAGTTCATGGAGTTACTTAGGCAGAACTTGGACCGTCCCCCAGTTCAGCAACCACCCCAGAATGCTAATGCAAATGCTTTCCGGAACTTCAAATCCCTGAAACCCCCAGAATTTAAAGGAACTGCCGACCCGGTAGAGGCAAGGGCCTGGCTGAAAGAAATGGAAAAATCCTTCGAGATACTAGGTGTCGCTGAAGAGCAGAAGACTGTTTTCGCCACTTACCTTCTGAAGGGTGAGGTGAACTATTGGTGGGAAGCTAAGAAGAATTTGGAAGGAAGAGGTGTGGTGACCTGGGAGAGGTTTAGCGAGCTGTTCTTGGAGAAGTACTTTCCTAGGTTCATGGAGACACAAATGGAGCTGAAGTTTTTGGAACTGAAGCAAGGAAACATGACGGTGGCTGAGTATGAGGCCAAATTTACTGAGTTGTCAAGGTTTGTGCCGGAATATGTGAACTCTGAGGCAAAGAGGGCCCGAAGATTTCAATTAGGGCTAAAACAATGGATTCAAAATCGTGTGGCGGTTCTTGAGCTGACAGACTATGCCACCCTGGTACAGAAAGCGTCAATTGTTGAGGCGGGGAGTGAACAGATGCAGAAGGAGAGAGAAGGAAAGAAGAGGAAGTTTGATAGTCGAAAGGGAAACTCCGCGGGTGGGAGCTTTCCGAGCAAATTTAAGCGAGGAACGGTGTCCCAACCCAGCGGGAACTTTGGAACCAAGAGAGTTGAAAGTTGGAGTGTGGGCCAGAGCGGCCGGCCACAGGGATCGTCTTACTCTACCCCATCCCGAGCCCAACCCCCAGAATGTAATAAATGTGGAAGGAAACATGCGGGCGTGTGTAACCTGCAAGATGTGAAGTGCTTCAAGTGTGGGCTGACAGGGCATTATGCTAACGCCTGTCGCGGAACTAGTAACAACCCGAGTGCCGGAGGTAATTGCTTCAAGTGTGGGAAACCAGAGCACCGAATGAGGGAATGTATGTCCTCTGGGCCAGCTGCATCGAGAGTGAGTGGAACTGCTTCTAACAAGGCCCCTACTGCAAGAACTTTTAACATGACGGTGCAGGATGCCGTGAGGAACACGGATGTGATTGCAGGTACTCTACTACTCAACTCAGTTAAGGCAAATGTTTTATTTGATTCGGGAGCTACCAAGTCGTTCATATCTATAGATTTTGTATGTCAGTTAGGCCTTAAGACTGAACCATTGAAAGACAGATTGCAAATAGAGATAGCTAATCATGAAATTATTCCCGTTAGCCAAGTATGTCCAGGTTGTGACCTAGAAATAGAAGGGCGACACTTTTGGGTAGACTTAATACCTTTTAAACTAGGGGAATTTGACGTAATAGTAGGTATGGATTGGTTAACAACTCACGGAGCCCAGATTGATTGTGTAAAGAAGATAGTAAGTTTGAGACTGCCAGGGGACGAGGAAGTAGTGTTTAGTGGGAAACGGCAAAACCAAAAGTTCCTGACTATGATTCAAGCTAAGAATCTGTTACGTAAAGGATGCGAAGCCTATTTAGCCTATGTGAAGGATACCAAGACGGAGGCACCAAACCTACAGGAAATCCCTGTCGTTAATGAGTTCGCGGACGTGTTTCCGGATGATCTTCCCGGACTACCACCTGATAGAGACATCGAGTTCGCTATAGACTTAGTTCCGGGTACGGCCCCAATTTCGAAAGCCCCGTATCGGCTAGCCCCAGTGGAGATGAAAGAGCTAGCCACTCAGTTACAAAAGTTGTTGGATAAAGGGATGATAAGACCTAGTGTGTCACCGTGGGGAGCCCCGGTGTTATTCGTGAAAAAGAAGGATGGTAGTATGAGATTATGTATAGACTACAGGGAGTTGAACAAGGTGACTATAAAGAATAAGTATCCCTTGCCCAGGATAGATGACCTGTTTGATCAATTGAAAGATGCAGTTTACTTCTCTAAAATTGATTTGAGGACCGGGTATCACCAGTTAAAGATTAAACCAGAAGATATACTAAAGACGGCCTTTCGCACCCGGTATGGACACTATGAGTTCCTAGTGATGTCATTTGGGTTAACGAATGCCCCTGCAGCTTTCATGGACTTAATGAATCGAGTCTTCAAGAAATACTTGGACAAGTGTGTTATAGTCTTCATCGATGACATCTTGATTTATTCCAAGACGAAGGAGGAACATGCAGAGCACTTGAGGATTGTATTGGGAGCATTGAGAGAAGAAAAGTTGTACGCTAAGATCTCGAAGTGCGAATTTTGGTTGAAGGAAGTTCAGTTTTTAGGGCATGTGTTTAGCGAACAAGGCATTCTAGTGGACCCAGCCAAAATAGAGGCTGTATCAAATTGGGAGAGACCAACCACTCTGACAGAGGTGAGAAGTTTTATAGGGTTGGCTGGCTACTATAGGAGATTTGTCCAAGACTTTGCCAAGATAGCAGCCCCTTTGACCCGACTAACTCGCAAGACCGAGAAGTTTGTGTGGACTGAGAAATGCGAAGAGAGCTTCCAAGAGTTGAAGAAGAGGTTGGTGACGGCACCAGTACTCGCCCTACCTGATGATAAGGGAGATTTTGTGATTTATAGCGACGCATCCCATAAAGGTTTAGGGTGTGTGCTTATGCAGCACGGTAAAGTGATCGCGTATGCATCCAGACAACTTAAGGAGTATGAGATAAGATATCCCACCCATGATTTGGAATTAGCAGCGATAGTTTTTGCTTTGAAGATCTGGAGACATTATCTTTACGGAGAAAAGTGTGAAATCTACACGGATCACAAGAGCTTAAAGTACATATTCACTCAGAAAGAGTTAAACATGAGGAAGAGGAGATGGTTAGAGCTAATCAAGGATTATGATTGTGAGATTCATTATCACCCAAGGAAGGCCAACGTAGTGGCCGATGCACTTAGCCGAAAGGAGAAACTCAAGATGATAATGTCAGTAGACGAGTTGATCAAGGACCTTGAGAGACTGGAGATTGAAGTGAGGTTACCAGGAATTGGACAAGAGAGTCTAATGGAAATAAAAGTCCAACCACTGCTATTGGAAAAGATTAAGTTATGCCAGGAAAAGAAGATAGAAGAAGAAAAGAATTCGATGGAGAAAGTTTTGACTGGCGAGGAAATTAAGTGTGAGAAGGACGGGAATGGAATTATGAGGTACTCATCTAGGATATGGATCCCGAACGTTCAGGAGTTAAAAGATGAGATTTTGCAAGAGGCTCATAGTTCAAGGTACTCAATTCACCCTGGAGGCACTAAGATGTATAGAGATCTGAGAGAATACTATTGGTGGCCTAATAAGAAGAAGAACGTGGCAGAGTGGGTAAGTAAATGCTTAACGTGTCAAAGAGTGAAGGCCGAACACCAGAGACCCAGTGGATTGTTGCAACCCTTAGAGATATCCGAGTGGAAGTGGGAGCAAATTGCGATGGACTTTGTGGTCGGATTACCAAGGACCAAGACTAATCATGATGCCATTTGGGTAATTATCGATAGGTTGACCAAGTCAGCACATTTTCTTCCAATCAACGAGAGATATACTGTCGACAAGCTGGCAGATATTTACTTAAAGGAGATTGTGGTTAGGCATGGGGTTCCTGTGAGCATTGTATCAGATAGAGACCCAAGATTCAACTCCAGGTTCTGGAGAAGTTTTCAGGATTGTGTGGGGACCAAGTTGAACATGAGTACTGCATACCATCCCCAAACAGACGGACAGAGTGAGAGAACCATCCAGACCATCGAGGACATGTTGAGGGTATGTGCCATTGATTTTAAGGGAAGTTGGGATGACCACTTGCCGTTGATCGAATTTTCCTACAACAATAGTTACCATGCGAGTATAGGCATGCCCCCATATGAAGCTTTATACGGACGAAGATGTCGGTCTCCCTTGTGTTGGGAAGAGGTAGGAGAGCGGAAGATTTTAGGGCCTGAACTGGTCCAACAGACAAGAGAAACTATCGAACTCATAAGAGGACGGCTGGTAGCAGCCCAGGACAGACAGAAGAAGTATGCGGACCAGACCCGCAAGGACAAAGAATATGAGGTAGGAGAGATTGTGATTTTGAAAGTATCACCGTGGAAAGGATTGATGAGATTTGGTAAGAAGGGGAAACTAAGCCCGAGATTTTTTGGACCTTTTGAGATCTTGAAACGAGTTGGAAAGTTAGCCTATGAATTGGCTTTACCCCCGAGCTTGCAGCAAGTACATAAGGTGTTCCATGTGTCCATGCTACGACCCTACCATACCGACTTCCGACATGTGATAGAACATGATCAGGTGGATCTGCAACTAGACTTAACGTATGTAGAGCAACCCGTAGAAATCATGGATAGAAAAGAACAGGTGCTGTGGAAGAAGGTTGTCAAACTAGTGAGAGTCTTGTGGAGGAATCAGAATGTCGAAGAATCAACATGGGAACTAGAGAGCGCGATGCGTGAAAAGCACCCCCAACTGTTTTCAACCTGATTCCGGGACGGAATCCTTTTAAGGAGGGGAGGCTGTAAGAACCCTAATTTTTGGTAATATTTCCTTTTATTTAATATCTTGTGACATTGTCAATATGGAACCTTTCTAGTCATCCCTGTTGATTAATAGAATTGATTTTCTGAGAAACTGCGTTGTTGCATTTATTATGTTAAATAAAAAGGAAGATTGTGAAGGCAGGAGTCTTATTGTTAGTAAGACTTATAAAACTTGGGATTTGAGAATGATTAGAGTATTAAAGGATTTATTAAGAATTATGACGAGGAATTATGGACATTCGAGGAATTTATACAATTAAGTACTTAAGGAATTATAGGGGAAATCTCTACGCGACAAAATATTATTACGAGAGATTAATTAAGATACGATACAAATTAAAGATTAAATGACAAGCATTGGTGAAAGAATGATGATACAAGGAGTAGTATTGCCTGTAAGTCCCATGCAACCAAGTAGTTAGAAATCAAGCAAACTAGTTAGCAATTGGAAGATGAATAGTGTCTAGTTACTTGCTTTTTCAAAAAGAGAGACAAGAAGTACAAGGAGCCATGCTTGCTAGTACTTACCTATACTTACATGATATGTATCACCCAACCTAACCTAACATCAATTATTCACCCAACATAAAACACAAAACACAAACTCTTCCCCCCTTGTTATCTTGCTCTCGGCCAAAGCAAAAAGGAGAGAAGAAAAATTCTTCTCCCCCCTCTTCCATCACTCATAAATCACAACATAAATCCTAGGTCATCTCCATCATCTAGACAAGGTATGTTAGCAATTTCAAGCCATTTCATCCACCCAATTTCAAGTTACAAATTGTTAAAGCTTGGGTGAATAGTAACCATGTTTGCTTTTCTTTTAGATCTTGGATTGTAAGTGTTGTAGGAGACCATTTAAGGTGTTGTTGAGTTGTGAAAAGCTTATCCAAGGCCCCTAGGTGCTCAAGAAGGTATAAAAATCTCAAACCCTCTTGGTTATGTATTATTTATAAAGTATGGTAGTAGATCCATGTGTTTATGAGCTAATCTTGGTTTTATATGTATTGAATAGCATGGATCTTGAGTTTTGATGTTGAGATTGTGACTTTTATGACTATGGATAATATATATATCTCCATGAGTGTTATGAACCATGATCTAAGTGTATTAAGTGTTGATTGTGTTGTGGAAGTGTGAAAAATGGTTGATCTAAGTAGTATGTGCTTGCTGAGTTTTGTCCAGGAGCATTGACCTGTATTGTAACACGATTTTGAACCCCCAAATGTTGTCCCCTGATGTCCTACCATATATTTTTGGAAAGATAATTGAATGTAGTTTCTGGAAATGTAAGGTTCATGGCTAGGTGATGTATAGATTTTAAGTTATGGCCGGAGGAGTGAATTGTGTTTCTGGATTCCGGACTGCACTAAGTGACCCCCTTGTGAACCTTGTTTAAACCCCTAAAAATATATGTGGGACCATGAAAAAAATTGAGAAGTTAGGGAATGCAGTGGTGAAGACCACCCAAAAAGAATTGGATTAAAATATGAATTTTTGGATTTTATAAAAATGCTAGAGTAAAATTCGCGCAAGGGAAAAAGTCGATTAGTGGAGCAAAATTCTAGGGTTAGTGGTTATGATTCGAAAGTGGTAACTAAATTAAGTCGATTAAGTGACGAGCGTAATCGAGTGATGACATGAACCTATAGTGGGGCTAGAGAGTCATAAGACGAAGTCGCTAAGTTAATTTCGTACCCCCCTAAACCCCGTAATTAAAGAGATATTGTTAAGGTACTAACGAGCGGTTATTGCTTATGTATAGATCGTTCGACTCCGCACGCTCGACCACCCCAACCAAACCAAGGCAAGTTTACTTTTCAAAACTTATCCATATACAAGGACTTTCACTGTTGTGTTTGTAGTTTTCAATTATATCAAATGCTATGTTTATCGAAGTATTGATGCAATTGAGATTGTATAAGTACATATATGCTTGTACCCCTTGAACTTAGATTGAAATGTTTTCTTCGGACAACGACTCTAGCAATAGAGGTCGTAGCGGTCCGTATATACTATTGACCGGGGAGCGGTATATTATTATATCGCATCTAGATTGCGAAAACCCGAAGGGTCATTCGGGGAGTATCGTATACGCAAATATTATGTTCATATCTTCGTAAATACTCGAAACCCTATCTTGGATTAAAAGTTTATTTTATCGATTAATTATTTTATTAATTATTAATATTAAATCTTAAAATATTATTTATTAATCACTGTTCATTATTTTAAAGACAAAGCCAATCCAAGATACATTTAATACTTTCAAATTCGAACTCTTTCGAACTCAAAACATTTTCGAAAACCCCCGGTCAGATTCTGCTTCTTGTATGATTTCAAGAATCATCGGTCGACTGATGTCGAACCTCAATTACTCTGTTTTCAATCAAAATCAAGTTTTAAAAGAAAAAGAAAAAGGGACTCTGGCAGGTGTGGGAACCGTTGACGAACGATTCCCGGGATGTGTAAGCGGCCGTGAGCCAGGCGGTCCATCAATTATTATTCCGGCCCAGGTGTTGCCGAATGATGATTACAGATGTAGTTTTCATCGAGGGTGATTACGGATGTAGTTTTCACTCGGGGATAGTTACGGATGTAGTTTCTATCCTTCTACCGGTAGAGAAGACCCGCGGATTATTGGACTTGGATGTGGCGACTGATCATCGTCAATCCCTGTCAGGTTTTGTGTTTTCTTTATGTCCCATTCCTCCATTTTGGAAAAATGCTTTGACACTGCTTCTTAGGCTTTTGTGCCAAGTCGCTGATAGTGTTCTATTTTGATGAGAAAGATGTTGACTCAATACAGTATCTAGAACTGCAAGTTTATTTTGAAAACAAGGGCACATATTGTTGCACCTTCGAGATTTATCATTTATGACAAGTGATTTTATATCTGATTGATACAAACAAGTTTAATAACTGCCAATCATATGAAATGTTATATTGCTTACCTTATACATATATTTCTTGCTGAGCTATAGTTGCTCACTCTTGTTTGTTTTCAAATTTACAAACACAACAGCTAAGCGAAATGGCAAGACCCAGACAGACTGCTCGAAAGCAGGTGACTAGACCCGAGCCAGAACTTGAGATTCCACCGGTAGGCCCCATTAGCCGGATTGGTTGGCAGCTTTTGTTAGTTCGTTTTATTTATCAGTATGACCTGTGCAAGGCAGTGTATCGTAACAAACTTTCAAGCCGCCAACTTCGCTTCATATCGAAGTGTTGCTGGTAGCATAAATACTATTTAATTCGGTCTGTAATAACTCTGATAATTTTATTACTGTTTAATCAATGTGTGACGTTTCTGAGGCTCTAACCTGTGTGTGTGTGTGTGTGTGTGTGTGTTAGGTCCGATAAGATTGTAGAAGGGGGGGTTGAATACAATCTTTACCTTTTTATCGAAATTTGTCCTTTAAATTAAATTTGATAAAGACAAATTTATCTGCGGAATTATTTAACACAATTTTTCAAGTTGAATATAATTGTATATTAACTTGATGTGGTGTTACAAAATCAGTATAACAACTTATCAAGATGTTAATAACTAATTAGAAAATTCGACATGAACTTTTCTAATTTAGTTAATAATAATCAAGATAAGAACTAGGAAACTTAATTCGCTAGTAGTACAAGAATCACAAATAAACAAGTTCTATCGGATAGAATATCACAAAGATGAAGAACTTGAATTTCTGGGAATTGTTTAAGCTTTGGTGTTCTTGGTGTTCTTGAGAGAGAGAATTCTGGTCTTGATGAAATGTTTCTGCTGTGTTTTCTCCGTTATGACTTAATCTGGTCTGTTCTGTTCTTTTATATCAGTAACAGGTCTTGCTGGCTTTCTGTAGGATATTTAACTGCTCCAGCATGACTTAAACTGCTTCCAAGACTTGATTTTCCTTCATTAAGACTTACACAAACCTCCATTAAGACATAAAATGTGTCGGTAAGACTTACCAGAAGTTCGGTAAGACTTACAACAGCTGGCAGAGGTCGGTAGGACTTAAATCAGGTCGGTAAGACTTAAATCAGGAAAGCTTCTGTCGGTAAGACTTAAATTAAGTCATACCGAATTTTCCTTCTCCAAGACTTAATCTGTTTTTCTTTCTTTAAGTCATATTGATCCATTTAATTAATTAATGATTAACTAATTCATATTTAATTGATACAATAATTAATTTAATTAATAAATTAATTCTTCCAGAATTAATTCATTTAATTAAATCAACTAAATAATTTATATCAATTATAAATGAATTTAATTAAATCAATAAATAATTAATTTAATTCTTACAAACCACTAAAGGTAGTAAAGAATTACCACTGATTTGTGTTGATGTTCGATGTACTGTCTGGTTCATGAACGACTAACATCAACGATGCTTCTTCACTTTTGACTTTAGGTTGTGGTTTGTTTCTTCTCTCAATTTTCTTGTACTGTAACTGATCTTCAAACTATCACTCGAAAAATCTCTGTCACTGTTCAAATGAATCCATTCACTTCAATGCTGTACTGGGGCTTGATCAGATAACTGAATCGTCTTCCAGTGTATGACATCAAAACTATAGATTGACTTTTCTTCTTTCTTCTGACAGATAATACTTCTTGAGATTCCTGTGACAGTTCATATGTATATTTACTTATTACAATTTGGTTTAAGTTGATTAGGATCCTCTAACTACAAATAGGCTGAGTCATATGCCTTTCAATCTCCCCCTATTTGTTTGTTAGACAATAACAAGCAAATTCCTAGAGGATACCTCAACTAATCCAACTTAACCAAATGAAAGATAAAACTTTAAATACTAAGTAAATATGAAAAAAAGTTCTGGTTTATATTTAACATTTGCCAGATTCAAACATGAAAGATAAATACAAGATAGATGATCCTCTAGACTGATCATATGATATAAATTCCTATCAAGATTTATCTAGGCTCTAAAGATATAACATGTAGAGCAATTCTTTTTCTTCAGTTGTCTTCCCTTCTGAATTCTCCTTCTTCTGGCTCATCTGTGACTTGAAGTTTCATGTGTAGATCAGAATCAACAAGACGTTCTCTTCTTGATGACAATCCTTGAGGTAAGACTAAAGGAATTCCAAGCTTCTTTCTTAGTTCACCTTGAAATTTCTTGTAATCTTTTATGTTCGTTTGTGCATAGGAACGAATGTGATCTGCAGCTATTACCTTTTCTTCAGTCAAGTATCCATGATTTCTGAGAGCATATTCAGCATATACCAAGTGCTTTGCATGATGTTCGTATAACTCATCTGTCTGAAGATTGATTTAGTGAAGTACCTCTCCCTTAAGAAATTTTACTTGTGGAGGTTCCTTAATCACTTCTGGTCCAGCTCTTTCAGCAAATTCTTTGAACTTTTCATGTAACAATACACCTAGCTCAGAAGATGTTCTTACCTTAGGCCTAAGTACCCATATCTCTGTCTGTGATCTGTCATAAAAGAACTGAATAGATACTCTGAACGTTCCAACTTTATGACAATCTACAAATATTACTAGCTCATCAGATTTGGGTTCAAATGCAGTAGTTATCCTGATGACTTCTACCTGTAAGGCCTTTATATACATTTCATGAATTGGATTTGCCAGTTTGAATTCTTCGAGAATTTGTCCGAGACGACGATCTTCATAATCAGAACTCTGAGGTGAATCAATTGCTCTTTGAGCACGTTCCCATTTGTCACCGCTCTTTAGTCTGATATATGTTTTTCTCTTCTCAACATTTATAGCATGTAGTCATTGTAATGCTTGATGTTCAGCTTTCTGAAGTTCTTCATTTCGTGCAATTTGCTCTAAAGATTTTTGAAGTTTTTCTTCTCTCATTTGCAAATTAGCTTCCCTTTGAGCAAATAATTCTTCAGATTCTTTCTCAGCTTGTTGAGCTTCAAATTCAGATATCACTGGTCCTTCATCTTCCTAGTGACTAAGATCAGGTTCAGGAAGTTCTTCACCTTGATCAGGGAATTCAAGATCAGCAAAAACATCGAAGTTATCCGGTTCACCCGTGTAATAATAACCTGTGTTCTTGTCTTGAATTTCTTCTTCAGTTTCTTCAACTACTTTCTTCCTCTTATCTTCACCTTGGTCAGATTTACCAGATTTTCCTTCTCCTCCCTCTCTTTCTTTAGTAGTTTTATCTTGTGACCCCTTTGATTTCTCCCCCTTAGTTGAGGAATCCTCTACAGATTTATCAGTTGCCCCAGCTTCAGGATCTTGTTCATCATCATCACCATCCTTACTTGTAAAGAATTCAATTTCTTCATTTGTAGGTTTGCGGCTTTGACTTACAAGATTAAACAGATGTCTTAACCCTGTAGCCTGGTGTGCATTTTGCTTTTCGATCTGGTCCAGACGAGAATCAGTAGATTCCTGATTGTGCTGTACCTCTGACTGTAGATTATCAACTTTCAAGGAAATCTCAGAAATTAACATGTCTTGAGCAACAGTAATATCTCCAGAGTCATCAAGTGCCTTTTCATGAGAGAGTTCGAGAGATTCTATCTTCTTGGTGAAAGATGTCTTTAAGTAGTTTATGTCCTTCTTCATTACAGCAAGCTGACTGTTGATAGAGGTGGATGTAGAAGATCGCTCACCCACTTGTGCTCTAAGGATTTCTGTTTCAGCCTTGCTGATTGCAAGTTCTTTCTCCAAAGCAGTTATCTTTTCTAATAATAAGAGAGTGTATGTGTCAGTGTGTGCGCTCACCTGACGTTCACTTTGAGATCCACTCACCTGAAGTGCATGTGTTTCACTCAATTTTATGGTATTCCTCACATCACTCCTCTCAGATTCTTTAGCTGCTTCCAGATTTGTACCTGCATGTAAAATCACCCTAGCCTCCTCTGGGAAGGTCAGTGGTGGTGCAATGGGAGTTCGCAAATCCCTGTCCTTAATCAAATCTACTTGAACATTTGAAATTATTGACTGAATTGCTTGAGTAGTAGATTGATCAAGTTGCCTTCCACCTTCTCCGGTCGAAACTGCGAGTGGAAAATCCCTTGTGGGAGCCAGGAGTGTTTGTCCTGGGAGGGGAGATGATGGTTCTATTAAAGTTGGCTGAGAACCAAGATTTCCCTCTAAAGTCTGTGAAGACTCTTCTACCGTAACTATGGTAGGCACTGTCACATTTTCTACGTGCTCTCCTTGCAGTGTGTCCTGAGACTCATTTAAAGGTATGTCTTCCCCCATTGTGAGTAATAGGGGAGGTGTGCTTGACTCACTACAAGGTGCCACGGCCCTATGGCGAATTTCAATAGAATCATCCTGTTGAGAGGATGATTCTAGTAACTGTGTAACGGCCATATCAATTTCCATATCCTGTTGGGAGGATATAGATGGGCTTACAGTTGCCTCAGTTTGAGTTCTACTTTTGTTTTCTAGAGGCAGAGCTGTGGGTTCACTCATACTGCCACTACTAATTCGACTTCTTTTAACTTGCAATTTCTTTCTAGAGTGAAAAGATATGAGTTTTGTTGGTTGAGTGTTTGGCTCTACGACCTTGGTTAGAGGTTGTGGTACTACAACCCCTTGGTCAGACCTACCAACCACTTGGGTTCCAGAAATAGATTGAGAAGTAGTAGTTTGAGGAACAGAAGGCAATACCTGGTCAGCTGATTCCGCAAAAGTCTCTGATAAGATGGGTTGATCTGATTCAGGTTCAGGGACAGATGTAGTTTCTTGCACTGGATGTTCAACAGCAATAGCAGCTGGCTGAGGAACAATTTGCTGAGCAGGTTCAACTTGTTGATTGCCTTGATTTTCATTATCAACAAGTATGTTTTCCACTGGTGGTTCAGGGTTTTGTTCTGGTTGTTCAGGTTCTGTTACAGGTTCAATAACAGGTAGTTGTATATAGTTTGACATGTATTGGGTGACAACTACAGGTATGTTTGTGAATTTTGGCTTGTTGTTGTACTCAGTGAACAATCTGGTAGTAGGTTTACCTGACGCCAGTGATTCTCCATTCAGGAATTGGGCTTGGTTTTCTAGTTCCACAAGATGATTAAAAATCAATGACAAGAATCTTGGATAATAACATGATACTTTATGTCCATTATCAAAATTCTTCTTTGCATTAATGATTCTTCTAACCATCGGAACACACAGTAGTCTGCCAATATTAATTCTTCGGTTGTGTGCAACTGCATATCCAATATGCTGCAAGAAAGATGGTAATACCCCGAAGTTCCCTTTAGTAGTATTGGCAAAGACTCTACCTAGTGTGTCAAACAGATAATCCCATTCCTGAACGAAGTTCTTTTTATTCCAGACAGTTTGATCAGGACTGTCTTGATAGAATACACCATTTAAAAAATTTATCAATTCTTGATCTGATGGTAATTCTTCGAAATTTTCAGTTGGAAAATTTAATACCGTATTTATTGTATTTTCATTCACTGTGTACTGATTATCTCCTACAGAGAAGACAAAAGATCTGTTATCATTAGAAATGACAGCAGTAGTACACATGATTCGCAAAGGTTCAATCTTTAATGGAGCATCCAATCTCAAAGCATTGCGAACCAGTGAATTTTCATTTAAAAACCAAATCCACGGTCGAAAACGTTCAACTGAACATTTTTCTGGATCAAAATAACCGATTAAATTATGTTTAATAATTTCAAATCGATCAGCCATTTTAATCAAGATTTAATTTCCTTGAAAATTTCAGATTTTACAAATTTTTAATTTAAAAATTAATTTTTCGAATTAATAATTAATTAAAAATTCGAAATAATTAAAAGTTCTTCAAAAATTCTGAAAAATTCACACAATGATCCTTGTATACACACAAACACACGTGTATTTTTAGTTTTTCAAGAATCAAGCCCAGATTTCCAGAAAAACAGATCTAAAAACCGTTTTTCGAAAATAAAACTCTTAAGAAATCGAACCAAAACTCGAATTTAACCACTTAAAACAAAGATAATCAAGCAAGGAGTTCAAATATGTGGTTAATTCGTGATTTGGTTGAGAGAATTCGGTCGAAAATTGGACAGAGATTCGACAGAGTTCTTGTGTGTATCTTGTATGTATCTATTGTTCTCTAAGACTTAACTTGAGAGACTTAAAATGAAATAAGACTTAACTTTCTAACTCTCATATATATACTAAGCTAATCGAATAAGACTTAAAATATAACTGTTAAGACTTAACTATATTAAGACGAATAAGACTTAAGAAGTTATCTAAAACTGAATAAGACTTAACTGTATTAAGACATAACTAATATGTATATATATTCGAATATGACTTAAATAAAAAATATTCTACAATGACTTAATTAAAACTAAGATTAAATTAAGACTTAATATAAACAAGACTTAAAACTCCGAATAAGACTTAAATCTAAAAATAGAAGAATAAGACTTAATTAATATACAGACCTGCGAATATGACTTAGATTTAAAACTCGGTAAGACTTAACCTGTTTAAGTCATACCGATTTTAAATTAAGTCATATTGACTGTTTTTCCTAATTTTAAGTCATATTAACTTTAAATAAACATTAAAAACACTATAAAATATACAATTAACTTATAAAAATAATAAAAATATTATATAAAATTAAACAAATAATAAAAATAATTATACATACCATATGCTAACCTATTAACGAAAACAAAGCAATATTAACAGGACAAACATTACAAAACATATGATAAATTAATTACTAAAATAGAAATAAATATTTGCAAATATTCTAAAAATACAGAAGTATGAAGTATTAAATAATATGAATAAACAAAGTGAAAAATAATTAAACAAGCAAGAAAATCAGATGGTAAAATAATTATACAAGTGATTTTAAACAACAAATATTCACAGAATAATCACTTGTAAATTTATTAAAGATCAAATTTCAGATATTAACAGTATTAATTACTAGGACTGTTTAACATACCCAATTCACTAACAATTCTAGTGAATGAGGATTCATTAAGCGACTTAGTAAAAATATCTGCAGTTTGATCTCCAGATCCTACAAATAGTAGTTCCACTGTATCATTCATTACATGCTCTCTTATAAAATGATACCTTATGTCAATGTGCTTTGTCCTTGAGTGCTGCACAGGATTGCTTGTGATTGCTATGGCACTTGTATTATCACATAAAATAGGAATATTTTCCAATACAATGCCATAGTCCATTAATTGATTCCTTATCCATAAGATCTGAGCACAACAGCTTCCAGCAGCTATATATTCAGCTTCGGCTGTAGAGTTGGAAACTGTTTGCTGTTTCTTACTGAACCAGAATACCAATCTTCCACCTAGGTATTGACAACTCCCAGATGTACTTTTCCTGTCTACAACACTTCCTGCATAGTCAGAATCTGTATATCCAATTAAAGTAAAACCAGTTTCATTAGGGTACCAGATGCCTAAATTAGGCGTACCCTTTAGATATCTTAAGATTCTTTTGACAGCAGTGAGATGGATTTCTTTAGGGTTCGCTTGGAACCTTGCACACAAGCATGTGGCAAACAGTAAAACAGGTCTACTAGCAGTTAGATAAAGCAATGAGCCAATCATACCTCTATAGCCTGTGATATCTACCTTGGCAGAACTATCACATAAACCAATTTTGACAGCTATAGTTGATGGTGTCTTTGCTGATGAGCACTCCTCCATGTGATATTTCTTGAGGAGCTCCTTAATGTACTTGGATTGACAAATAAATATACCATCTTGTCTCTGACTTATTTGTAATCCAAGAAAGAATTTCAATTCTCCCATCATGCTCATTTCAAACCTACCCTGCATTAACTTAGAAAACTTCTTGCACAGAAGCTCATTAGTAGACCCAAATATAATATCGTCCACATAGACTTGGACTAGTATTATATCATTCTTATGTCTTTTAGTGAAGAGAGTTTTGTCTATGACACCTCTTATAAAACCATTTTCTAATAGAAATTCAGAAAGAGTGTCATACCATTTTCTTGGGGCTTGCTTAAGACCATAGATAGCTTTGTAAAGAAAGTAAACATAGTCCAGATGATCTTGATCTTCAAAACCAGGGGCTGTTCTACATACACTTCTTCATCTAGCTTACCATTCAGAAAGGCACTATTGACATCCATTTGATAAACTTTGAATCTTGAATAGGATGCAAATGCCAAGAATATTCTGATGGCCTCAAGTCTTGCCACTGGAGCATAGGTCTCGTCATAATCAATGCCTTCAGCTTGAGAATAACCTTTAGCTACCAGTCTTGCTTTGTTTCTTATCACAGTGCCATCTTCATCTAGTTTGTTTCTGAATACCCATCTTGTGTCCACCACTTTTCTATCTTTAGGCTTGGGTACCAGCTTCCATACTTCTAGTTGCTTAAATTGATTGAGTTCATCTTGCATAGCAATCACCCAATCAGGATCAGATAGAGCTTCTTCTACTTTCTTAGGTTCCATAACAGACAGAAACCCAGAATAATTACATTGATTCTGATAAGCTCTTCTTGTTTTCACACCAACATCTGGATCACCAAGAATCAGCTCAAATGGATGAGCTCTATTCCAAACAGTTTGTCTGGGAAGAATTGATCTTGACGATTCGCCTTGATCTTCAGTATGATGTTGAGTATGACTTGTTGACCCTTCATTATCTCCCCCTGAGTTGTTGCCAGTTTGATTTGTTGATGGTTCAAGAGTATCAGTGGTGTCTTGAAAGTTATCATTGTTATCACCAGTATCACCTTGATCATTACCACCAACATTTGGATTATTATTATCAGCAACAACGTCAGGTTGATTGTCATCATCTGAATCTGAGTCTGACATATCATCAAACTTAAGCTTTTCATATGGATCTTCATTTTGGATATTTGGGAGTTTTGTGTCATCAAATGTAACATTGACACTTTCCAAGGTTTTCTATTGATCAATAAGATACACCTTGTAGGCTCTTCTAGTATAACCAATAAATATTGCTTCATGTGCTTTTTCTTCAAATTTACCACCTTGATCATCTCCTTCTTTCAGCACAAAGCATTTTGTCCCAAATACATGGAAGTACTTGAGAGTTGGTTTCTTGTCATGTAGAGCTTCATATGGTGTCTTCATTAAGTCTTTATTGATAAGTGTTCGATTCTGGGTATAGCATGCAGTGTTGACAGCTTCAGCCCAAAAGCTCAATGGAAGCCTTGATTCACTTAGCATAGTACGTGCAGCTTCAATCAAGGTTCTATTCTTTCTTTCAACTACCCCATTTTGTTGAGGAGTTCTGGGAGCCGAATACTGTCTAGTTATACCTTTTTCAGTGCAAAAGTCATTCAGAACTGCATTCTTGAACTCAGTTCCGTTGTCTGACCTTATAGCTCTTACTGGACGATTAGAATCCAGCTCAATTAACTTAATGTGATCAACTACCAGTTGTGGAGTTTCATCTTTTGAGTTCAGAAATAGTACCCATGTGAATTTTGAGAAATCATCAACAATCACTAGAGCATATCTTTTCCTTGACATAGACATCACACTAACTGGACCAAACAAATCCATATGGAGAAGTTGTAATGGTTCAGTTATTGATGATATGTTAGTGCTCCTGTGAGTTGCCCTTTTTAACTTCCCTTTTTGACAAGCATCACATAGACCTTTCTGAGTAAATTCAATCGAAGGTAAACCTCTCACCAACTCTCTTTGCACTAGAGAATTCATTGTTCTGAAGTTTAGGTGAGAAAGTCTCTTGTGCCATAACAAACTTTCATCAGTGGATGCCTTTGAATAAAAACATCTAATTTCTTCTGTGCTTCCAGAGTTCATATTGGCTATGTACAAGTTTCCTTTTCTTACTCCAGTCAACTGCGGCCTTTCATTTCTCTTGTGTGATATTAGACAATTCTTCTTGTTGAAATGAGCTTCATAACCTTTGTCACAGAATTGACTAATACTGAGCAAATTGTGCTCAAGGCCGTTCACAAAAGAGACATCTTCAACGATAACATTTCCAGCTTCTAATCTGCCATATCCATCAATTTTACCTTTGCTGTTATCTCCAAAGGTAACGACTGGGCCGGCCTTCTCCACCACATTTGTCAGCAGGGCTCTATCTCCGGTCATATGCCTTGAACATCCACTGTCCAGAATCCACATGACTCGTTCAACCTGTTTCAAACCCTGCAATGACAAATTGGTTAGACTTTCTTCGGAACCCAAATTTGATTGGGTCCGGAGTACTTAAAGAATTGACCTTTATCAGGTAAAGCAACACTTTTTATTTTAACAACATTTTCTTCAGGTACTGGACATTTAACCCTGTAAACAGCTTTAACTTGTTTTGGTTTCAGCTTGGGTAACCATGTCTTTACCATATCCTGAGAAGGACTTGGAGTCCTAATCTTAGAATTAGGTGATTTTTCAGTCCTGGATCTAACATGTTTATTTCTGCTCATATGCTGTCTAGGAGCATTCTTATCAACACATGCATGATTACCGTTAAAGTAAGCAGACATTATATTAAAAGCACAAGACATACAATTAACAGCATCGCATTTCTTATGAGCAGTATCAATAACAGGAATAGCATGCATGGTAGATTTGTTGTTGCATTTATTCATGTTGTTACTTCTGCTACTAGTTTTCAATGAACTAGTAGACTCACCAACTCTTTCTGCTTTTACAAACACAGTCTTTCTATCTTTATCATTTTTAACAACTTGATTACTTTCTAAGACTACGCCATCAGCTACATCCTCAATGCGCATCTCTTCCTTAATGATTAAAGATGTAGTATCCAAAGGTTCTGCTATGGATGTCTTAAAGAGTGGGTTACTAACACCCTTAAGCACTAATGGTATACCCCTATCTACAGCACTGACACGATTAGGGGTAATAATGCTTTTTCGACCAATAGCTTCATTATAATCAAACCCAATACCCACGGTTTGATTAATAACTTGTTGGTTAAACAACTCTTTAGCTACTTTACATGAATTAGAAGTAGCATTAGCCCTTATTTCTAGCTCAGCTATTGTTTCACGTTGTTGAGCCACTATCAACGCTAGAGACCTCTCAAGTTCTTTTAGAATTCTTATATCTGATTTTCGTTTATCATGGCAATTTTGTACATCGTGTAATTCTGATAATTGATTACTAAGATCTGTAATTACCAAATTTAACCTTTCAATCTCTCTATTAGCATTACCTAGTGTATCACTAAGTTGATAGATATATTGACTATCAGTACATGATACCTCAGATGAAGTACCACTGGAGTTATCAGATTTTGCCATCAGGGCAAGATTGCCATACTCTTCATCTTCAGAGTCTGTATCATCCCAACTCTTTCCAGCAGCCACATAGGCTCTACCTATCTTCTTCTTCTCAGATCCAAAGTCTTTTCTTTGGTTTTGTTTTGGCTTCTGACATTCAGTAGCGAAATGTCCAAGTTCATTACAGTTGTAGCATCTAATTTTACTTCTTTCAACTGTTCCAGTTTTGTAACCTCCTCTGTTACTTGAGGATGAAGAACCTCCTCTCTGGAACCTGTTATAGTTAGATTTGTACCTGAACTTGGGATTCTTCCTGAATCTGAAGTTGTTGAATTTCCTTACCAACAAAGCAATGGACTCATCTTCCAACTGATCTAGCTCTTCTAACGAATAGAAGTCTCCTTCATCTGGACTAGCATTCTTTTGACCAACTTCAACTTCAAGCTTACCACTGTCAACATTACAAGGTTGAATAACCTTATCTTCCACTTCCTGTTTGTTCTCAACAATAAGAGCTGTAGAAGTATTAGCAACTCTTCCTTTTCCATAAATCTCCTTTTGTTGAGATTGTTCCAGTTCATAGGTTTTTAGAACACCAAAGAGTCTTTCTACAGTAATTTCACTTAGATTCCTAGACTCTCTGATAGCTGTAATTCTATGTTCTAGATGAACAGGCATTGACAGAAGAAATTTTCCGTTGATCTCTTTCTGAGGGTAGTACTTGCCATGCATCTGTAAATTGTTGACAAGTTTGTTATATCTTTCAAACACATCTTGAATACTTTCATTGTATGCTGATCGAAAGTGTTCATACTCAGATGTCAGAATTTCTAGTCGATTCTCCCTAACTTCCTCTGTTCCTTCATTCACAGTTTCAATGGTTTCCCACATTTGCTTTGCAGTTTTGCAGTTAATCACATGACTGTACATTACAGAGTCTAGAGAATCTATTAAGATCAGTCTTAAATTAATGTCAAGTCCAGCTTCCTCTCTTTCAGCAAGAGTGTATTCAGAAGAATCTTTGTGTACATACCTTGCAGGGGAAATAACTTTTCCATCAGTAACAACTTCAGGAATTATTCCAAAAGGTATTATAGGTCCTTCTGATAAGACTTTCATGTATTTAGGATTTGCAACCTCGAGGAACATTAACATTTTGTTCTTCCACATATCATAACTATTTTTGTCATATATGGGAATTTTCACAGTTCCAACTTTAGAAGACATGATGAATTTTTTAAGAGAGTTAAAAAATTCGGGGATGATTTTTAATCGAGTAATATGGGATCTTTGATTTGTGTATCAATCAATCGGCTCTGATACCAATTGTTAGGTCCGATAAGATTGTAGAAGGGGGGGTTGAATACAATCTTTACCTTTTTATCGAAATTTGTCCTTTAAATTAAATTTGATAAAGACAAATTTATCTGCGGAATTATTTAACACAATTTTTCAAGTTGAATATAATTGTATATTAACTTGATGTGGTGTTACAAAATCAGTATAACAACTTATCAAGATGTTAATAACTAATTAGAAAATTCGACATGAACTTTTCTAATTTAGTTAATAATAATCAAGATAAGAACTAGGAAACTTAATTCGCTAGTAGTACAAGAATCACAAATAAACAAGTTCTATCGGATAGAATATCACAAAGATGAAGAACTTGAATTTCTGGGAATTGTTTAAGCTTTGGTGTTCTTGGTGTTCTTGAGAGAGAGAATTCTGGTCTTGATGAAATGTTTCTGCTGTGTTTTCTCCGTTATGACTTAATCTGGTCTGTTCTGTTCTTTTATATCAGTAACAGGTCTTGCTGGCTTTCTGTAGGATATTTAACTGCTCCAGCATGACTTAAATTGCTTCCAAGACTTGATTTTCCTTCATTAAGACTTACACAAACCTCCATTAAGACATAAAATGTGTCGGTAAGACTTACCAGAAGTTCGGTAAGACTTACAACAGCTGGCAGAGGTCGGTAGGACTTAAATCAGGAAAGCTTCTGTCGGTAAGACTTAAATTAAGTCATACCGAATTTTCCTTCTCCAAGACTTAATCTGTTTTTATTTCTTTAAGTCATATTGATCCATTTAATTAATTAATGATTAACTAATTCATATTTAATTGATACAATAATTAATTTAATTAATAAATTAATTCTTCCAGAATTAATTCATTTAATTAAATCAACTAAATAATTTATATCAATTATAAATGAATTTAATTAAATCAATAAATAATTAATTTAATTCTTACAAACCACTAAAGGTAGTAAAGAATTACCACTGATTTGTGTTGACGTTCGATGTACTGTCTGGTTCATGAACGACTAACATCAACGATGCTTCTTCACTTTTGACTTTAGGTTGTGGTTTGTTTCTTCTCTCAATTTTCTTGTACTGTAACTGATCTTCAAACTATCACTCGAAAAATCTCTGTCACTGTTCAAATGAATCCATTCACTTCAATGCTGTACTGGGGCTTGATCAGATAACTGAATCGTCTTCCAGTGTATGACATCAAAACTATAGATTGACTTTTCTTCTTTCTTCTGACAGATAATACTTCTTGAGATTCCTGTGACAGTTCATATGTATATTTACTTATTACAATTTGGTTTAAGTTGATTAGGATCCTCTAACTACAAATAGGCTGAGTCATATGCCTTTCAGTGTGTGGTGTGAGTTTATTGTGGGGTCGATGGCTGTGTTATATATATTATGTGCAAGAATAGGTATGTTATTAATGGAAAATGGACCGTGAGCGCCTAGATCTCCGACCCCGGATCTGGGGGCGTCACACGAGCTATCGTATGATACATAGTACAGGATGGCATTCGAAGCCAAATTCCTATAATTCCCTCCACGATTTTCCTCGTCATAATCATGCAATTCCACCCAAGTTCGATGAAAGAAATTAATAGCATAATCAAACGCAGATACTTGCATCGCAGAGGATGACTTCAAAACAACCTTCCGGCGGAACAACAGCTGAAACCTACCAACCTGATCATTGCGTGGACACGCATCCACGGGAGACGCACCCTTAGTGGTGTCAAACACATCCCCATAATCGGGGATAGCATCCCCATGGGGTTTCCTATCGAGGACAACGGACAAATTAACAACGCCCTGCAAGCATATAGCGGCACTCTCCATCACCACATCCGACATCGACGGAGCACCCTCGGCCTTTACAGGCAACGACGTCCGAAGTCGATTTGGTCATGTGTCACATGCGCAGTTAGTATTTTTACTGAGGGGGATTTCCAGCTTATTTGTACGGAGTGTTTCTCTGTTGATAGTTTTAATCGAGCTTTGATGCTGCAAAAAGTAATCCCCGTCTTCATGTTTGTGTGGCTTGTTTTCATCTTTGCTTTCCATGGAATTTCATCGTTCAGTGAGAAGAAAGAGTTTGAGAAGAAATTTAGTTGGAAGTGTCCGTATATTGGCAACCTGTACCATGCTTGTCTTGATTGGTCGATGTCCAGTCTCCCATCATGTATCTCCACGTCTACTATCCCTTGTGCGTTGTGTGGTGTTAGGGGTCTGTATTCGATTTGGCAGTGGTCGATCTTCATGCAGTTCCCTTTGAATTTGCTGATGGCGTAGTCCTTCAATGAAGGGAACTGCATCTGTATTTCCTGGCTTGTATTTGTTAGCCTGTATTGGTTCCTCTTTGATTTGTGGTATCGTCCTTCGTAGTCCGTATTCATCGTATTTGATTACGCCCAACAGTATTTTGAAATATAATTAATTTAAATGAAAATTAGTAATGGAATTAATGAGGTGTGGGCGAGTATATATATTATGTTATGCAGTTGTTGTTTAGATTAATCCAACGGTGATATGAATCGGAGTACCCTTGATCTAACGGTTGATATTACTCACTGTTAGCGTAATGATTGCACTTTACTTTATTGTCCCCCTAGTGAAATGTCTAGAATACCCCTGGTTTTTAAACTGTTTGGAATCTTATTTACAAATATGCCATCCAACCCAAAAAGATTTCGCCTTCAAGCCAAAAACATTTTTCTAACCTACCCACAATGTTCATTAACAGAAGAGGAAGCACTCCAACAATTAGTTGAAATTAATTGTCCATCAAACAAGAAATTCATTCGAGTAGCCAGGGAATTACATGAAAATGGGGAGCCGCATCTCCATGTGCTCATTCAGTTCGAGGGTAAGGCCCAGTTCACCAACCCAAGACATTTCGATCTCCGACATCCACAGAGGGCAACTGGATTTCATCCAAACATTCAGTCAGCCAAATCCAGCTCCGACGTCAAGGCCTACATCGAAAAGGACGGAGATTATTCTGACTGGGGTAAATTTCAGATCGATGAACGATCTGCAAGAGGAGGCCAACAGACTGCGAACGATGCTTACGCAGAGGCACTTAACTGCGGAAATCAAGCGCAGGCTCTCTCACTAATTAAAGAGAGGGTCCCCCGAGATTTCGTCGTCCATTTTCATAATTTAGCAGGTAATTTAGAACGGATTTTTTCACCCCCTCCACCTCTTTTTATTTCTAAGTATGATTCGACAACCTTCCGAATCACAGATGACATGGAACAATGGTTGGGGGAGTTTTTTATTTCGGAATCCATCACGCCTGCGGCGTCGGGGGGAACCAAATTCAGGTTAAACAGAAATGTAGACCGGCCCATGTCTCTAATAATTGAGGGGCCTAGTAGGACAGGAAAGACCCAGTGGGCTCGATCTTTGGGGAGACATAATTATGTCAGTGGGCATCTTGGATGCACTGTAATAAACTTGGTCGCCAAGTTTGATGTATTATAAATATCTATTTATAATACAATTTTGTCATTGAATTAAATTGGGTGGACAATTAAATTCAATATGCTAAGAAGACCCAGATATTCCTGGCCCAGATACAACCCTCGTCCATTGCGTCGTGTAGGGCCTCGTACTTACGGCCCAATACCTGCTTATAGAAGGAAGTGGGCTTATAGTCCAATAATCCAGAGGAAGAAAAATGTTTTTCGTTGGGCTCGATATTCGTTCAGGGTCCGTAAGCTGAATGAGGCTTTGGTTGATGGATCCCCGTTGCCCAATGGACATGTGACTAAGGGCTATGTGTCATGCCCAAATATGGGCCTGGTGGCATGCGATCTACATGTGCTTGGAATTACATTCCAAGCTTAATACAAATAAAAAAATGAAAGTTTGTTTTGTTTCTTTTATTAAAAGAAAGAATGCAATGACACTGTTATGAATTATTTGTATAATAATGGAATATTTGGATGCACTGTAATAAACTTGGTCGACAAGTTTGATGTATTATAAATATCTATTTATAATACAATTTGGTCATTGCATTAAATTGGGTGGACAATTAACTCAGATGAAAGTGATACAACCATTTTAAATTTTAATTAATGTCATTTATTTTTTACTGCGTAATCCCATATTCAAATTTTTACAAATCATATATTTTTCTTTAAGTAAGACATCGAATAAGATGGTTGGTAATTTTTCTGAATTTAAATTCGGAAAAATATTCGAAGTCAACGGCGCAAACCACGGTCAAGGGGGCGAAGGCGGCGGCGGCGGCCCCTATAAACTTGGTCGCCAAGTTTGATGTATTATAAATATCTATTTATAATACAATTTGGTCATTGAATTAAATTGGGTGGACAATTAACTCAGATGAAAGTGATACAACCATTTTAAATTTTAATTAATGTCATTTATTTTTTACTGCGTAATCCCATATTCAAATTTTTACAAATCATATATTTTTCTTTAAGTAAGACATCGAATAAGACGGTTGGTAATTTTTCCGAATTTAAATTCGGAAAAATATTCGAAGTCAACGGCGCAAACCACGGTCAAGGGGGCGAAGGCGGCGGCGGCCCCTATAATATATTTATAATACAATTTGGTCATTGAATTAAATTGGGTGGACAATTAACTCAGATGAAAGTGATACAACCATTTTAAATTTTAATTAATGTCATTTATTTTTTACTGCGTAATCCCATATTCAAATTTTTACAAATCATATATTTTTCTTTAAGTAAGACATCGAATAAGACGGTTGGTAATTTTTCCGACGTCGCCCCCAATTATTTGAAAATGAAGCATTGGAAGGAGCTCATTGGGGCCCAGCATGACCGGCAAAGCAACTGTAAATACGGGAAACCAGTTCAAATTAAAGGCGGGATCCCCTCAATCGTGCTTTGCAATCCTGGTCAGGGGTCCAGCTATAAAGACTTCCTCGACAAGGAAGAAAACACATCCCTACGCAACTGGACCCAACAGAATGCTTACTTCGTCTTCATCAAAAGCCCACTCTACAATACCCAACATCAAAGTCCAACACAGGAGAGCGAAGGCTAAAAAACCCAGGAGACGCAGGGTCGATCTCAAGTGCGGCTGCACATACTACACTACTCTCAAATGTGCAAACCATGGATTCACGCACAGGGGCGAACATCACTGTAATTCAGGCACAGAATGGCGTGCATACCTGGGAGATAAAAAATCCCCTCTATTTCACATCAACCAATCACCATCAAAGGCCATTCATAGCCCAACAAGACATAATCGACAT
This sequence comes from Saposhnikovia divaricata, assembly GCA_036435485.1. Lineage (NCBI taxonomy): Eukaryota > Viridiplantae > Streptophyta > Magnoliopsida > Apiales > Apiaceae > Saposhnikovia > Saposhnikovia divaricata. The sequence continues at coordinate 92,651,985 of CM071596.1, forward strand.
CCAGATACGGTTCAACCACAACCTCAGGAAACAACTGGATCTTCACAAGTGCTACCTGAACTTCCATATCTGGACGAGCTTACGCCCTCAGACATCGCATTTCTTGAGGGTCTTTAGGAACCAAGTTATTATGTATTTAGATAATTTAGGGGTTATTTCAATTAACAATGTAATTAAAGCAGTCGATTATGTACTTCATGATGTAATTAAGGGAACACATTTTGTATGCGATGCATGATATAAAATTTAATATTTAACAACAATATCTCATTCGATTGATACAGTATACTCCAACTAACAAAAAACTATCTATTATTTACATGTCCAACTATATACAAATACATTGCATTCTTCTTAAATGAAGATGGGAAACAACCTGACATATTGTTACAATATTCCTGATAAATGGGCCTGGAATTCTACATCAACCAATTAAAGAAAAAGCTATTTGGGATCGACTGAATGGCTATTGAAGGCACATTTATTTAAAACATTAAACCTAGACATCTGATACAACTTCATGAATGCATTTAAATCAAAATCAACATCCGTTTCAATGCCAGGCCTAATAACTATTTCTGATAAATTGAGAAAAATATAGGCATCATGAACACCCATATCAGGTAATAGGTTTTTTCCGCTCCTAATGAATCTCACCGGCCGGTACATTTGGAACAGATTCCGACGGGCCACAATCGTCGTTACTCCCAACCACCACCTCTTCCTCCATTCTGATTGCACAGGCGTTGAGGGCTCGGAATATTTCCTCTTCCTCATGGCGTAGTCCATTGACCCAATCAATCAATTGTTGCCCAGAACCTTTATCACAAATCCAACAAGTAATTAAAGGCAACAATTGATAGGGCTCTAATTTTTTGGAGCCCAACAACTTCTCAAACAACTCCCTATATTTGGGATCCATATAGAAGCCCAACAACAGAAGCCCATTTGTAAATACGAAACTTATTAAATAAGCCTTCAGGGGCGTTTTCTATTGGACAGACAGAAGTAAGTGGTGGGGCCCACTTTTTGACCATAGCGGCCACCCGTATAATATTTTTTTTACAAAACTTATTAAATAAGCCTCCAGGGGCGTTTCCTATTGGGCAGACAAAAGTAAGTGGTGGGGCCCACTTTTTGACCATAGCGGCCACCCGTATAATATTTTTTTTACAAAAATTATTAAATAAGCCTCCAGGGGCGTTTCCTATTGGGCAGACAAAAGCTCGTGGGGGGGCCCACTTTTACTCTGGCGGTGGCGGCCACCCGGTAATATTATACGGGTGGCCGCTTTACACGTGTCTAGGCACGTGTCTCCAAAGCTTAAAGCCTTCTAGTATAAATTGTACTCTTTTTACTCCAATTGAATCAGCAAGTTTGAAGAGCTCTCAACTAGAGTAAACCCTTATTTACAAATATGCCATCCAACCCAAAAAGATTTCGCCTTCAAGCCAAAAACATTTTTCTAACCTACCCACAATGTTCATTAACAAAAGAGGAAGCACTCCAACAATTAGTTGAAATTAATTGTCCATCAAACAAGAAATTCATTCGAGTAGCCAGGGAATTACATGAAAATGGGGAGCCGCATCTCCATGTGCTCATTCAGTTCGAGGGTAAGGCCCAGTTCACCAACCCAAGACATTTCGATCTCCGACATCCACAGAGGGCAACTGGATTTCATCCAAACATTCAGTCAGCCAAATCCAGCTCCGACGTCAAGGCCTACATCGAAAAGGACGGAGATTATTCTGACTGGGGTAAATTTCAGATCGATGGACGATCTGCAAGAGGAGGCCAACAGACTGCGAACGATGCTTACGCAGAGGCACTTAACTGCGGAAATCAAGCGCAGGCTCTCTCACTAATTAAAGAGAGGGTCCCCCGAGATTTTGTCGTCCATTTTCATAATTTAGCAGGTAATTTAGAACGGATTTTTTCACCCCCTCCACCTCTTTTTATTTCTAAGTATGATTCGACAACCTTCCGTTTTGTTGGATCGTCGTGGAAAATATGTCCTCCTCAAGGGAATTCGTTTCTTTGGCACTTACCGTGGGTATTGTGCGTCGTTGCCTGTAAAGGCCGAGGGTGCTCCGTCGATGTCGGATGTGGTGATGGAGAGTGCCGCTATATGCTTGCAGGGCATTGTTAATTTGTCCGTTGTCCTCGATAGGAAACCCCACGGGGATGCTATCCCCGATTATGGGGATATGTTTGACACCACTAAGGGTGCGTCTCCCGTGGATGCGTGTCCACGCAATGATCAGGTTGGTAGGTTTCAGCTGTTGTTGCGCCGGAAGGTTGTTTTGAAGTCATCCTCTGCGATGCAAGTATCTGCGTTTGATTATGCTATTAATTTCTTTCATCGAACTTGGGTGGAATTGCATGATTATGACAAGGAAAATCGTGGAGGGAATTATAGGAATTTGGCTTCGAATGCCATCCTGTACTATGTATCAACGATAGCTCGCCGGAGAGCTACTGTATTCCTAATTTGAATTGTTGTATATCTTTTTAATAGATATTGTTTTTAATCAAACTTGGCGACCAAGTTTATTACAGTGCATCCAAATATTCCATTATTATACAAATAATTCATAACAGTGTCATAGGTGGACAATTAACTCAGATGAAAGTGATACAACCATTTTAAATTTTAATTAATGTCATTTATTTTTTACTGCGTAATCCCATATTCAAATTTTTACAAATCATATATTTTTCTTTAAGTAAGACATCGAATAAGACGGTTGGTAATTTTTCCGAATTTAAATTCGGAAAAATATTCGAAGTCAACGGCGCAAACCATGGTCAAGGGGGTGAAGGCGGCGGCGGCCCCTATAATATATATATATATATATATATATATATATATATATATATATATATATATATATGCGGTTTGGTCCATAACCACCGTTGGTTAGTGTAACCACCAGTACTGCCGCAACTCTTCATTGTTGCAGCACTGCCGCAATCCTTCAACGCGGCAGTAGTAAAAATATCACTGCCGCAACCCTTCAATGCGGCAATATTTTTTAATAAGTTTTAAAAAACATAGCATAAGTTTGGATTCGAACTCCTGACCTTTTACAAATTCTATAAAACTCTTGCCACTACACCAACTTGTACTCTGGAAATTTAAACAAAATTATCTTATATATTATTTATTATTATCTTGGTGATATATATTTATTTATAAAATTAATAAAAAATAAATTAAAACCATTCGTTTGGATTCGAACTCATGACCTTTTCCAAATGAAACAAACATTTTGCTGCACCACCAATTTGTACTCTTTCAAGTTTAACCAACATTATCTTACATATTATTTAAAATCATTATTTGATATATATTTATTTATAAAATTAATAAAAAATAGTAAATAAAACCATTCGTTTGGATTCGAACTCTTGACCTTTTGCAAATGAAACAAACATTTTTCCGCACCACCAACTTGTACTCTTACAAAGTTTAAGCAACATTATCTTACATATTATTTTACATTATTGTAATTTGATATATATTTATAAAATTAATAAAAAATAGTAAATTAATAGGTAATAACATATAAAAATGTGTATAGACGAGTTAATGAACATGAGAATGACTTCCAATCATGACACAATTAAATTATTAAATAATTAATTTTTAAAACATATTTAGGAAAAAAATGTTATGTAAACTCAAAATTTGCAAATAATGATAATATATATTATTATATTCTTAAAAATGAAAAAAAAATAGCATAAAACAGTAATGTAAGTTAAAATGAATGAAAGCGTTAAGAAAAAATTTATATTGAATATTTTACATAGAAAAAATAACAAAAAATGTTACCATACTGATTTATGTTTCAACAGTTATCTAAGATTGAGATGTACATGTCAATCCATCATTATTTAAACTACATAACATGTAAAAAGTATCCATAATACATTATTAAAGATACTTTAAAGTTAAAATTAATATATTTTATTATTTGGATGCATATTTGATGATTTAAAAATAAAATAAAAAAAAACCTTAAATTACTGCCGCAATGAGCCATTGCGTTAGCTTTTACTGTCGCAATGTTTAGTTGTGACTCAGAAATTTTTTTTGACATTAATTATGGTTGGTGGCTGGTAATAAATGAACCACCTGCTGCATTGTTTCTTTGCGGTAGTTCGCATTTAAGGCTTCCTGCCGCAATGAAACAATGCGGCAGGCGTGGAATCTGCCTCCTTTAAGGTTACAGAATTTGTCTTCTTCTTCAATTTCCTTTTTTCAAACAGCAGAAAACACCAACGAATTTCAAGGGTTTGGAGCTCAAAAATTCATCCAAAATTAAGGTTTTATACTTCTCGTATCCGCTTTGTATCATTGCGGCAGCAGATTTAAGGGTAAAAAAGTAATTTCAGATTTTCGTTCATCCGCTATGTATCATTGCGGCAGCAATTTGGAGGGTGAAAACGTAATTTCATTTTTTTTACTTGTTTCTATATTTCAAATTAACAGCTTTTATTAATTTAATATTATTTATTACTTTTATTAAATATAAAACTATAATAATTTATTTAAAATTTTATGTAATAATTAAAATTTTATAAACATTTTTATATTTTATAATGTATTAATTTACCATTTTTTATTAATTTTAATAAATAATAAAAATAAAAGTATAATAACGTAAAATAATATTTAATAGTGTTTTGTTTTGAAGAAAATTTCAAATATGTTTGTTTGTTGTAGTGGTAAAGTTGTTGTAATCGCTGGTGAAGGACCTGGGATAGACTCTACATAAATTAAAGGTTTTTTTAAGTTAAAACTCCGCCGCAACCCTTCATTGCGGCAGGTGTCTTTTTTCCTACCGCAATGAACACTTGCGGCAGTGTACGAGTTGGTGGTTGTGGGCCTTTTTTCAACCAACGGTGACTATGGAAGGGCACCTATATATATATATATATATATATATATATATATATATATATATATATATATATAGGCTACTCCAATACAAACTTTCTTAGAATACAAACCTAAAAACCAAATTTTAAGTTAATTTAATGACCAAACTAGGGGTACTCGAATACAAAAAATGTATAATAATCAACCCTCTATTCAGCAATAAAAAAAAATTCACTGTTCACTGTGCTGATGTGGCAGTAACGTCAGCGTGAACAGTGAATTTTTTTTTGCTAGACGTTGGTGAGTTAATTTAGGACATTTTTTGTGAAGGTGCCCCTGGCGGGGCCCTTAGAATAGATGAAATATAATATATTTAGTGTTGGTTTGTAGTTCTCATTTTAAGAGTGATTTGTATTTGAGGAAAAGCCTATATATATATATATATATATATATATATATATATAGTGTAAATATGATGTAGACATCTATGATAGTGGTGTATATTTCTTGTTGTGCCTAAAATATCTATGGATTAGATTTAGGTCCATTAAACTATATGATCCAATCTATACGAACTAGAATATAGATCCAGTGTAAGAAATGAAGACTAGACATAAGAAAAGAGCCAAACCGAGAAAATAGTTAAGAGATTACAAGCATCAAGAGGTTCCTTATGAACCAGTAGCTGAACAGATTATGACTGTACCAGGTTCCTCCCCATAGAAGAATTCGAGTCAGCTTAGCAACCGCAACGAAGCAGCAAAGAGTGTATGTGAACCTTAAACCCTATCCATTACTATTTGTTGATCTTTGACATACACCTTAAATACAGGCTTATCCAATAAATATCCAAGAAAGATTCCATCAAATTCCTTTGCATCAAATTTGCCAACATACTCAGAGTTGTCTTTTAACACAAAGCATTTGCTTCCAAAAGTATAAATATGCTTGAATGAGGGCTTGTTATTGGTCATCGAATTGTAGGGTGTTTTGCCAGTATTTTTGTTAATGAGTATCCTGTTTTGAATGTAGCATGCAGTACTCACAGCTTCAACCCAAAACAGGTTGGTAGCTTGGCATCTAGTAACATTGTTCTAGCTGTCTCAATTAGGATTTTATTCTTCCTTTCAACTACACCATTTTTCTGAAGGATCCTTGGTGCAGAGAATGATGAGAAATACCACTCTCGTTGCAAAATGCCTTAAAGAGTAGCATTCTTAAATTCTATTTCATTATCACTTCTAATTGATACCACACTGACTTCCATTGCCTTGGCTTCCTTGTCAACCCTTTTGATTTGCTCAATGATTATCTTTGAAGCTTCATCCTTTGATGCCAAAAGTTTCACCCAAGTATACCTTGTAAAATCATAAACAACAACTAATGCATACTTCTTTCTTCCAATGGACATTACAATTACATGCCAAAAAAATTCATGTGTATGAGTTGTAGGGGCTTTGTTATTGAAGACACCGATTTTGTCTTGTTACTAGATCTCCTAATTTTTCCTTTCTGACATGCCTCACACACTCCTTCAAACTTGAACTCATGTGCAGGCTCGTGATCCAAAGAAGGCTCTTAAATATCTCTTAATGAGGTTTCAGAGCAGTCATCAGTATCGGATCCAAAGAAGGCTCGTGATCAAAAGACTAATAAATCTGTGGGTAATGAGGCTTCGGAGGGGTCATATGTATCGTGGCCAATGCCTCCTCGTGAAAGTCATATGTTTAATCCTATTTGTAAACATCGAGGATTCAACTCAATTTAAACAAGAATGTAATAGTAAATATTATATCAACTGTCAAAAGAATCTCAGAATGTTTCATCTATCAGAGAGAAAGAAGATTCAAGTCAGTCTACAATTTTGATGTTATACTACTTTGAAAGAAGTTCATTAATTTGATCAAGCGTCAATGGAGTAATCAAGAAAGTGGATTCTATTTGAAGTGATAGAGGTTTCTATCAGTGACAGAATACAGATGAAGAAGGTTTGAAAAAGGTTGAAGAAAGTGAAAGACGTAAACCACAGCTTAGAGTTTAAATATGAAGAATAGTCATTGCGGTTAGTCACTCATGAACCACACTGTGCATCAAGTGTCAACATCATACACAGGTAGTTCGTCATTAACTTCAGTGGTTCAAGCTATCAAGACTGGGTCAAAGAAAAATCATTGCGGAAAAAAGAAAAGTGTTGAATCTATAACATAAAAGGATTTTACTATCAATTGGATTGACAATGTGGAAAAAGAATTATCACCAAAGAAACGCAAATTGATATATTCTAAAAGTTAGAATCCCGGTTGGAATTGATTTATTTTTTGCTAAGTAAAAGGAGTTCGGTTCCAGACGTACAGGAGACCATAGCTTAGACAGTAAGGATGTATTTATATTAATAAATATTTTATTTATTTAGAAAACTATATTTAAAAATATCTTAATAATATTACTAGATATTTATTTTTATAATTTTTGAATTAATTTAAATATTTATTAATTAAAGATTATAAGCTGTGCGGGACAAAAAGCATTTCTACGGAGCCTGTCTATAATAAGACAAAATAAGCCCCCCATGGAATTGAAATTGGCAGGCGCATTGTGGTTCTTTTCTGAACTAGTATGACTATTTAAAATAATCATACCGATAGTCATGACAGTGTTAATGACAGTCATGCCAAGTCTTTTATGGGTAGTTATACCGAGATTGGATAGTCATACAAGGCAAATTTGATAGTCATACCAGCTCCTAATGGTCATGCCAAGTCTTTTCTGGATATTCATACAAGGGTTAATTTGGATAGTCATACCAGTAGTCATTCAAGTATAATTTGATCAAAAACAAACGGAAAGACTATAAAGAGAAAGAAGACAGCCGCCTTTCAACAACACTACTTCACTTTCACTCTTTACAAATTATGGATCAAGACAAAATAGAAAAAGAAGAACAGAGCTCACAAACATATTTTTTCTTCTTTTTCTGTGACTTAACAGAAACTTCAGATTTTACAAGCTAGACCAGTTCTAGATATTATTGTAATATCTTAGATTCTAGAATTTGTATACTTGTAATTCTAGAACTACCTAGCGGATAAATATCCCTAGAATTTATCTCGAACTGCTTTTTAGCATTCAACCTTTTTATTACTGTTGTAAAAACTTAACCTATATCAATATCAACAGCAAAACTACACAATTTAAAACATATGCAAAATTAACAATACCAGATTGACAAACAACAATTAGATGTACTTCAACAACTTATCAAAACATTAAACTAAAAATAGAAGAAAAAGGAAGTAGAGAGTGGCCTTGTGTGACGTGTGAAAACATTGCCTCACCAGGCCACTCTCTACTTCCTTTTTCTTCTATTTTTAGTTTAATGTTTTCATAAGCTTGTGTGGAGAACTAGAATGTGACACAAGAAAAGAAAGGAAAAAAACTCCTACTAGAAAGTATGAAATAAACATATGTATGTGACAGGAACTAGTGCGTTATAACTCATAATTGGTAATATCTTTCCATTCCTAATTTTTTTAATGATTTCCAAGTAGGCTCTGTTAGGGTTGTACTATTTTGGTGCCATGCCTCTAAGTATCATATTACATGTATCATGTTCTTAAATTTGGTAGTTCTATTTTTACTAGCATGGTTCAGTTTCGGATTTGTAATATGCGTAACTAGGTTCAATATAAGCCAGTCTGAAAAGGATCAACATCAAGGGTGATGTTGTTCTTAGCTCTCAAGTGTTATAAAAATTTCTAGAAAAGATGTTTTCTCCTGTTTGATTACTAAGAAGAGAAAAGAAAGGCCAGATAGAAATATATTCTGTAAACGTGTGTTATTAGAGCATTCAAGTGCTGGACTCTATCAGAGACCAAAATTTCTTTATGCACGATTCCTTAGATTGTTGTAAAAACTTAGCCTATATCAATATCAACAACAAAACTACACAATTTAAAACATATGCAAAATTAACAATACCAAATTGACAGACATCAATTGACAATAAATAGATTACTATCACAAAGGAAGTTGGTAAAAGTATTGGAACTGCAGTGCATATGAACAAGTAGAATAGTGTGAAGGACAAATGACAAACTATTACCAAGTTCTGAAGTTATTCAGCTTTTAACTTCTGAAGTTATTATTGGTCAGTTGAGTCCATAGAGTTCAGCTAGAGTCGCATCAATATCCAGAGTTTGAGGTAATCTGGGATACCGGTGCACAGACATATCATGATACGCATTCTCAATACAACATTTTCAAATTATTCGGTCAAGAAACGAGATCTAGAGATCCACCTTTTACATTTCGACAACGAAATCGAGATGCTTAATATCTTTCTACATTTGAAGATTTTTACAGGCAGGTTGACTATGTCAAGGTTAGTGACCAATTTTCTTATTTTTCTTCGGTAGTCGGGTTATATATAACTATTTTTCGTATATCTGATTATAGTTTCACGTTTGCAGTCATCTAAAGCCTTGGACTTGACAAAAGATAATCATGATTACCAAATTCATGCAGCTATGCACATCTACCAAGAATGTGTTGTGCTTCAGTTTGAGTGCACTCACAACAAATTTAATCATTTATTGAGAAATCTAATCCTTTAATACTACTACTGCAACAACAACATATAGACCTCATTGTCAACGAGCCAAACTTTTTGGAAGAAAAAAGGATGGTCAACAAAATATTTGCATTATCCGAATCAACACCCAAAGGCACCTTTGTTTACTTCAAACGAGGTCACGATTTTTTTCTTGGTGAGATCAAGAGCAAAGTTATTTTTGATGATGTGGTTCAATATGAGAATCAAGTTGTCATGACAACACTCGATTTAAGTGACATAAAAATTGAAGTAAAAGATTACCTAATTTCGGCACGTACTTTGAATCCGTATCAATTTCAAGAAGAGTGGGATATATTAACCAGAAGAGAAATGGGAGGTTGTTTTCAAGTTAATTCAGTCGAAGTTGAAACAACCGTGCAAGAATAAAACAATTCGCTTAAAATGCGATTGTGCAATCAAGAAGTACTCAGTCTATATCGGTCTACCATATATTCTTATATATTCCAGTAGATTGAATTTGTCTTCACTCTTCACACATACTTGCATATCTTCACCCACACTACTTACATATACTTACATATATGCATGTCAGGGATTAATTGACGGATGCAGACTGATGCTGAATATAAACAACAACACGTCTCATGTTGTAAGTTAAGCTTTTAGAAATCCTCATTGTATACTCTCAAACACCTTGAGCTAGAAATCATATTCTAGGTTATTGTAACAACTCTTTTAAAATAGATAAATATTTATTTTGAGAAATACTATTCTTAATTTGCATCTCTAATTGTTAAGATTGAATCTTTAGTATGTTGTGTTGTTATGCTAAAAAGATTTGAAATTAATTGTATTGCGTTCAATATTTAAATGACCTAACAACTAGCATCAGAACCAACATGTTACTATACAAATACTAGCTTATAACCCGTGCGATACACAGTTTTTTTTAATTTTCTTTATTTAATAAATTAAATTTTGTGTGTTTTATTTTGAAAATTTCTATTTATCATCGCAATTATTTCATTACACTTGAGAGTAAATTTTTAAATAGTTTATAACACGATTTTAAATTTTATTAATAATATTTTACAAAGATAAATCCTTAAATAATGATATTTTTTATCAATGTTATAAGTTAAGGATTTCAAATTTTTAAAAAATCATTGCAACGTTAAACCAATATAAGTAATCGATTTTCTCTAAGTTGTGATAAAGAATTTGTTAGGAATAATTCATAAGTTGTGATGTTAAGAATAGAATTTTGTTAATACTTCTTGTATATCCTGATCTTATAAAGGATTTAGCACTTTGTTTAGGATATATGTGTTAAACGGTAATCTTTAGAATTTAGTCAGGAATAGTGCGTCAGAGATTACATGTCAGGAACAGTGTATCGGGGACTACATGTCAGGAACAGAGGAGCAGATCCTGATACATTAAGTCAGATCCTGATCAAATACTGATGGGATAATCAGATCCTGATGCAATGGGAAATCCTGATATCAGTCATGTTACTGATGATGTCAGTCATGTTACTGATGATGTCATTATGGATGCTACAGAAACTGGCAAGTGCTATAAAACAGGATCTTTGTTTTGGAAAACAAGCAAGAAGATATCGTGAAGGAAACGAATTCTCTATTGATGGAAACTATCAACTGGACGGCAGAACATTGTCATAGATAAATTATAATTCTGTTATTAGTTGATAGGTAGCATTATAAATACTCTCTCTATATCATTGTAAATAGTATGCGTGAGTGAGCAAGTGAGTTCGTAAGATTTGTATTCGAGAGTTCGAAACAAACAGAGAGAGAGATTTATATTGTCAGCAGCTGCTAAAGGTATTGTACACCTTTGGTAGAGTTTGTATTTGATTATTTTAATACAAACAAAGTTTGATTCATTCGTTTATTCTTGTTCATATAATCAAGCAAAAATAAGACACGATTATATAACTTGTATTCAACCCCCCCCATCTACAAGTTATTTGAGTTAACAATTGGTATCAGAGCAGGTTTATTTCGAATAATCATAAAGATCTGCAATCATGTCTGGTTACAAGGATGGTAATACTAAGATCCCTATGCTCAAGAGAAACGAATATACTCTATGGGAAGTGAAGATGTTGCATCACTTGGAAGCAACAGATCGTGATTATCTTGACAGAATCAGAGATGGGCCTTTTGTTCCAACAAAGCTTGTTCCTCAAGCAACTGTCGAAGGAAAAGTTGTTCCAGAACATACAGCAGAGAAGCATAAATCTGAATGGACAGATAAGGAAAAGGAGAACGTTCTTAAGGATGCTAAAGTGAGAAACATACTATTCAACAGTCTTGATTCTGTTCTCACTAACTATGTTCTCTCGTGTAAAACTGCTAAGGAGATATGGGACAATCTAAAGGTTCACTGTGAAGGAACGAAACCTGTCAGGAAGAATATAAGGACACTTATCATACAACAGTATGAGTACTTTGAATCCAAGTCTGGTGAGTCACTTACTGACACCTTTGATAGGTTTACTAAACTCATCAATGAGATGGCCATGCATGGTAAATATTATGACTTGGAGGATATGAATACGAAGTTCATGAAAGCTTTTCCTGATTTCTACAATAAGAAGATATCTGCAATTGAGGAAGCTAATGATCTTGATGAGATATCATTAGAAGCAGTTTATGGAAAATTGAGAGCTTATGAACTTGACAGGCAGCAGAAAAAGAGCAGGAGTGAAGGAAAGATGAAAACTGTTGCACTCACTGCTCAGTCTGAATCAAAGAAGCTTCCAGAAGAAAAGTCTGAATCTACTGAAAGAGACTTGAGGAAGAAGAAGAGCAAAGAAAGTTCTGAGTCAGAGACTACAGATATAGACTCTGAAGATAATGATTATGAATTAGAGATGCAAGAACTCTTTGCTATGTTTGCTAAAGCTTTCAAGAAAGGAAGATTCAACATGAGAAGATTTAGCAAAGGCACTTTTCAGAAGAAAGAGGAGAAGAAGAATGACAAAGGCAAGAGTACAATTATCAAGCTTGATAAAGCCAAGATCAAGTGCTTTAACTGCAGTGAGCTTGGACACTTTGCTAGTGAGTGCAAGAAGCCTAGGAATTCAGGAAAGGGTAATGCACTCATGGTCACACAGAAGGATTGGGCAGACTCCAGTGATTCTGAAGATGAATTGGATTATGACAACATTGCATTGATGGCAAGTGCTTCAGACAAGTCTGGATCTCCAAAGAAAACTTCTTCATCTTCTGTTAAGGTATCACTTCACTCTCTTGATTCATTTGATAGCTTAGATTCTGATGATATTAGATCTATTCATGTTTAGTTTAAGAATCTTATGACTAATTTCAAAATTCTTGCTAGTGAAAAAGATGAACTCAAGGCTAAGAATGATGAATTAGTTAGTAGAAATAATTTTCTTGAATCTGAGTTAATTCAAATGGAAGAATATAAGTTAAGTTCTGATAAAGCTAAGCATGATTATGGTGTTATTCTTGAGGCTTATGACTATGTCAGAAAAGAACTAGAGGAAGAGAGAGATGTGATTAAAACCATTAACAATTCTGGTAAAAAGACATAAGAAATCATTGAAAATCAAATTTTGGGTAAAGTTAATGGTTTAGGTTTTGATAAGGCTAGGCAAGAAGATACTGTAGTTATTTTCAGTGATGGTAGTAAAACTGAAGCTAGCACATCTAAGTCTGAAGGTTAGAAGATAGTTTCTGAACCTAAACATGTTAAATTTGTTGATTCTAAAGGTACCCCAGTTGTGCACAAAAGAATCAACAATAGCAATTCAGATGAAAGAGTGTTAGAAAAACCTAAGAATGTAAACATAGGTTTTCTGTCTAAGTCTCAGTTGAAACAGAGACTAGAAAGTATTTCAGAGTCTAGCAAGATCAGAAGAAATAGGAATGGAAAAGAAGGTATTAACAAAGAGAATAATTACAAGAATGTACCTGATGCACCTAGGAAGAAATGCTATAAATGTGGAAATCATAATCATTTGGCCCTAGACTGTAATCAAAAACCTTCTTGGAAAACTGAGTCCAGATTCCCCAAGACTCAGATAATTCAATACCAACCACAAGAACCCTGTTATCATTGTGGTAGTTTACTTCATTCCATTTATATGTGTAAGGAATATCATGAACTGTATTATGACTATTATTCTCTGAAATCTGAAACTCCTAGTCACAAACAGTTTGTGAAATCTAAGTCTAAGGTTGACTCTGAAACAGGTAAATCAAAAGCAAAATCTTCAAAGCCTGTTGGTTCAAAAGTTAGTAAGAAAGGATCCAATCAAAGTTGGGTCCTAAAAAATTCTAACTAGCTACTTTTTGTTTGCAGGGCATTGGAAAGAAGCATTCAATTATCTTGGACAGTGGATGCTCTGGACATATGACTGGAAAGAAGTCCATGCTTACAAAGTTTGAGAGGAAAGCTGGCCCAGTAATATCCTTTGGAGATGGCAACAAAGCAGAAACTCTGGGATATGGCTCAATTATTTTGGGGAATGTCATCATAGAAAATGTAGCACTGGTTGAAGGCTTGAAACACACACTTTTAAGCATAAGTCAACTGGGTGATAAGGGTTACCAATCAATCTTTGACAGTAAGGAATGCAAAATCTTGAATATGAAGAATGGAGACATTGTTCTGACTGGTCAGAGAAATGGTAACATATATGAAGCCAGCTTGAGTGACACATCTAAAGGAACTGTAAGATGTCTTTACAGCAAGGCATCAAATGATGAAAGTTGGAATTGGCACAAGAAGCTCTCACATCTCAATTTCAAGAAGCTTAATCAACTTGTTAAGCATCATCTGGTGAGAGGCCTACCTCAGGTAAACTATGTGCAAGATGGACTTTGTGATGCTTGTTGGCTTGGTAAACAAAGAAGAACCACTTTCAAGAGCAAGACAGAAAATTCAATTACTGAACCATTTCACATGCTGCATCTTGATTTATTTGGTCCAGTAAACATTATGTCTATTAACAAGAAAAGATATGCTCTAGTTATATTGGATGACTACACAAGGTTCATGATAAGTGCATATTTTTTCATATTTTATTTACCTATTTATTGCTTGAACTCGTGTTTTAATAATTTATTTTGTTGCATTTCAGGTAATTCGTAAATAAATAAAGAAATGACAAAATAAATAAATAAAGTGCAAGGAAGGGAAAAAGGAGGAAGAAAAAGGACCAAAAATGAAAGAAGGAAAAAAATTAGGAGTTTGGAGCAAAAGGAATATTTCAAGACAAGCGGAAGGTGGAGATCAACCCAACACATTAGAAAAGTGTATGGCCAAGATCAACTCTTCAAAGCTTAAGCGGGAAGGAATCAAATAGATGGCTAGGATTTCACCACCACACAACCCAAATGTATGGTGGGGATTTACCCAACACCCCCTTAACCCTAATTCCTATCCTATAAATACCCCCTCACCCCCCTTGTATTTAGTAACTTAGATTTTAGGGTAGTTTTATTTTCTTGTATTTCTTTTCTTAGTTTCAAATCTTGTAAACACTCCTATTATAATTAATGCAATTTTTATTTTCTTTACTTCTTGTCTTGCTCTTTCGTTATTGTTGCCTTATTTCGTTATTTTCGTAAATCCAAGTAGTGGACAAAGTAGCGAAAGCTAACCACTATGGGTTGAAAGTAACGAAACTTTAATTTCGTGTTCTTAGTTTTAATTCGTAATTTTGCCCCTTTAAATCTCAATTTTATTGTGGGCCATTTTAATTCCAAATCCTCGTTTTAATTTCTTTTCATTTCGTAGTTAATTTCTTTTCTTTAATCGTAGTTAATTTCTTTTTTAAAAAAAACACAAAAATATTAGTTTTATAAAATTTTAGCATTTAATTTCCGTTTGTTAATTTTTAATTCGAAGCAGTTTTTAACTTCCCCTGTCTTTCTCAAACAAAACAAACCCACTTTGTTTCCTTTCTCACCCTTCGAATAAAACACAGAAGGCCCTTTTATTTTATTTGTTTTTTTATCTTTTTTTTGCATCTTTCTCTTGTTCGACTAAACCACTCCTCTCCTCTGTTCTGTCCACAAGTCTTTCTTCTTCTTCAAATTATAAACACGATTCCTCTCTCTCTCTCTCTCTCTCTCTCTCTCTCTCTCTCTCTCTCTCTCTCTCTTTCTTCCCCCCTCCCCTTTCTTCTCCTTTCTTAACAGTTCGAATTTGTCAAAGCTCTTCCTTCTTCATCAAACCCGAAACCCCAGCTCTCTTTCTATTCTCGTTAAAACAAAAACGCAGACACTGTCCCTTCTTCGTTCGAATCAATAACCCATTTTTCCCCTTTTTTTATTTTATTTCACGTTACTTTTCGTTCTTTTCATTTTAAGTTTGTTTTTAATTTTCACCTTTTACGTTTCTTTGAATTGTTGATTGCGTCTAGGTTGGGTTTTCTGGGTACTCGAATTTTCTATTGGCTGTGTTAATTGTTGAAATCGAGTCTTTGATATTGATGATGAGTTCTTACTGTCGAGTCTTGATTGTCCTATGTGTGGTGGTGTTGAGCATTTCTGATTTCTGTTAGGTTCACCGTCGCTGCGAGTTTTCTTTTTCTTTGAGTTATAATTTCGCTGCGTCTTTCCCCGAATTGTGACCGAGTTTGTGTTGTTTGCGTTTATGCTGGTTGCGACTGGTTTTGCTGGTTCTAATTCGATTTTTGCTGAGTTGGGTTCGAGTAACCGAGTTAACTGAGTTTAGTTCGATTGAGTCGTGTTTGATTCTGAGTTCCGAGTTTTTGTTGTATGATTTTCTTTCCGAGTCTGTTTTGTGAGATTGTTGGTTCATGGTTTCGAGTCTGGCGAGTCTTGTTTTGCTAGTTGCATTGGGAGTCGAATCACGAGGTTGCAGTTACTGAGTTTTCCTCGCGATTTTTCTGTTTTGAATTTGATTTAGTGTAATGAGTTAAATAGCTTGGTGTTCCCCTGGTTTCTTTTATCTGTTTTTTTTAATCACCAAGTTTAGTTGGATTTCTTGTTTTTCTGTTTTGTGCTGAGTCTGTCGAGTTAATTGTCATCGTAATTTGAGTTTTTCTGCGAGTTGGGAATTGTTTGCATTGGGTAATAATGGTTAGTCAATTTTACAAATCATTCATGTCGAAAATTTATTAAAAATTCTGTAAAAAAAAAAAAATGTTTCAGGATAAAATCTGTTTTTCATTAGAATTTAGAAAAATCAGAATAATTTAGTTTAAAATTTTTAATAATTTGAATAATTTAGTTTTAAAATAATTTAGAATTTTTAATAATTAGATTAAATTAGAGTTTAAAATTAGGGATTAAATAGTGTAAATCCAAAATTTTCCAAACCCCATTTGTTCTAATTCGATTAAATTAAAAGTTAAGGTTTGCGAAAATAAAATAGTCTCCGAGGAACGAATCATAAATATTTCAACGAAACGAATTGTGCGCTTGCGATTCAAATTTAAATCTTTATTTTTAGCACAACAAGTTTTTGGCGCCGCTGCCGGGGAACTAATTATTTTTCGCACCTTAGTTTTTGATTTTTTGGATTAGCTCTCTTCTCACCCTTTTTCTTGTTTGCAATTTTTCGAGGAATTTGGAGGAAAATTCGGGTGACTTGGATGAAAGCGGAAGAATTTTCTCGGAATTTTGGAAGCTTTGCTTGGGTAAACCGTATCTCTCTCCTCTTCCGTGTTTTTTTTATTTATTTAGAAAATCACAAAAAAAAATTAAAAATCACAAAAAAATTAAAAATTAAAAATCCAAAAAAATTAGTTGTAAATACATAATTGTTGCATCAAGCATTTAATCACTTAGGGCACATCATCTAGATTTTTTATTTTCTTGTTTTTAATTTTTCGTACCTATAATTGTGGTGATCGCTGGAGGATCCCAAGGTGCGTTAAATTCTTTCTTTTCTTTAGTTAGAACACGTAGTTTAAAGCATCCATAAATGTTTGTAGTTTTTAATACCTCTTTGTTTGTTGCATCATTTTGCAAATAAACTTTAAGGGCAAAACCTCTCAAAAGATAAGGGAAGGGATTTCATCACTCTTTCCTTAGCCCAAAAACAATTTAATCTCTCATTTTGCATACCTAGCCTTTAATAAAATTAATTAGACGTTTGCCCCTAGGAATCTCGCGCTCAATTAGGAAGGTGCTTAAGAAACGAAGTAATTTTTAATTATTCCGACTTTTTGGTGTCTAGGAAAGCGAAAGCTGACCTGGCCAATTAAGGTTTGGTGTCTAGGCTGGTGTTTAGCCTCTTGGCAATGCTTGCACCTACCTGGCCAAGCCGGTTCGAATAATTATTGATTTACCTAGTTTTTGGTAGCCCTTAAAGTTAGGAGCAAGGTCTGTTATTTTATTAGGGAACCCTAGGTTTAGAATTTTTCTTTTAATTTTACACCCCTTTCTTTTTGTGTGTTTATTTTATCGCACTTATTTGCTACGTGTTTCCTTACATGGTTTATGCGAACAATTTGGATTAGGGATAATTCTTCTAGACTAGTGAGATCATTTGAGATTTCTTCATCGTCTAATTCCGAGTCTTTAGATTATTCCGAACCCGTAGTAAACATGGCCATGTCTCTTAGGGACCGTTGCTATCCTACTCGTTCCGCCCAACCTTCGTGTATCACCCTTCCTCCCGTTAATGGTAATAATTTCGAAATTAAAGCTCACCACATCAGTATGTTACCTAAATTTAACGGGAGCGAGGGTGAGGACCCGTATCTCTTTCTTCATGAATGTGAGGAGGTTTGCGCATTGCAAAAACTCCAACATCTTTCCGAGGACTCCATTAGGCTAAGACTTATCAACTTCGCTTTAAAAGAAAATGCAAAAAAATGGTTGTATAGTCTACCGGTTAATTCTATTTCCACATGGGAGGGATTTGTGGTAATTTTTCTTAAAAAATATTTTCCAAACCATAAGACTACAAGAATTACAAACGAGATAAATCAATTTCATCAAAAGGAAAATGAGTCTTTTTGGAAATATTTTGATCGTTTCAAAAATCTTTTATCACAATGCCCCCACCACGGAATAGAAAAATGGAGGCTTTGTAAGATCGTTTATGAGGCCTTAGATGGACCAACAACCGCGTTGTTGGAATCTATGTGCCAAGGAAAATTCATGGAGAAAGATGAAGACGAGGGTTGGAAATTTTTCGAAGAATCAGCCGAGAAGACCATGTTGTGGGAGTCTACTAGGGAACCTAACAAGTCTAATGAGTCGTCTAGTTCATCTAAGGGTTTGCATTCGATTGGGAGTTCGATTGCAACCGATGCCAAATTAGCCACTCTAACTAGGAGACTCGAAGCCCTAGAAACTAGTAAGGCCCCCTCAAATGTGTCTATGTGCCCTAATTTCAATCAAGGTTTTTCGGACTATCCTGCTTTTGATCAAGTTAATGCGGTGTCTCAACCACCCACTAGGAACGATCCGTTTGCTCCTACTTACAATCCCGGGTGGAGGAATCACCCGAATTTCTCGTGGAACCAAGGGCCAAGCTACCAAGCTCCGTCATCTTCTTTTCAACCTTCTTTTCAAAATACTCCATCTTTTCAAAGGCCTAATCAAAATTCTTTCTCGACTCCAAATCAAGGTCCCTTTCCAAACCCTACTCAAAATCTCGGTCCTTATCCGACTCAACCTTCTTATTCAAATCAAGCACCCGCCCACCCACCCGGCTTTCATGAGTCGGATAAGAGAATTACTTCTTTGGAAAAGACTCTCGATGCGCTTCTAAAATCAACGACTAATTTGGCTCAATCTCAACAGACCTTCATGCAAACCATGACTCAAGATAGGCAAATTTTGAATGCCAGTACTCAAGCCTTATCTAAGTTAGAGGTTCAAGTGAGTCAATTAGCCAACGCCATGTGTGAGCGAGAGAAGAATAAGTTCCCGAGTCAACCAGAGGTCAACCCTAAATTCCCTCTCAACCAAAGACCTCACGAAAATGTTAATGCTATCATCTCTCTTAGGTCGGGAAACCAAGTTAATAATCAAGTAGGTGTCGAGTCTTCCAAGGAAGAAGAAGAAGAAGAGTCAAATGTTAAACCGAACCCTACACTTGATCATTCAAACCTTACTCCAACTTCCGAACCTCTCGAGTTATCTATTCTCACACCTTCACCAATCGAACCTTCTTCATCGAAATCCACTACCGAGTCATCAAATTCTTCTCTTAAATCATCCTCAACACCTAACAAATCTTCGAATATCGTTCCACTTTCCAATCCCATTCCCGATGTGTCTAGCGAACGAGTCTTTAAGCCTAAAGCTCCTTATCCTCAAAGACTCCTTTCAAACAAACAATCACCTCAAATCGAAAAGATTTTGGAAGTTTTCAAACAAGTCGAGATCAACATTCCTCTTTTAGATGCCATTCAACAAATTCCCTCTTATGCTAAGTGTCTAAAAGATTTGTGTACTTATAAACGTTCCACTCATGTCCCTAAGAAAGCTTTTTTGACTTCTCATGTTAGTTTAATTCTTTCAAATCAAATTCCCGTGAAATATAAGGACCCCGGTTGTCCAACAATTTCATGTGTCATAGGCAATACCTTTGTGGACAAGGCGTTACTTGACTTAGGCGCTAGTGTGAACTTGCTTCCATTTTGGGTCTACCAAGCCCTAGGTTTAGGCGAACTTCAAAAGACGAACATGACAATTCAATTAGCCGATCGTTCTGTCAAAATGCCTAAGGGAATAATTGAGGATGTACTAATTAAGGTTGGTGAATTCATCTTTCCAGTTGACTTTGTTGTCCTCGAGACTCAACCCATCACGAATCCTAAGAACCAAATCCCGATCATTCTTGGATGACCTTTTCTTGCTACATCCAATGCCTTGATTAATTGTAGGGATGGTTCGATGAAACTCACTTTTGGTAATATGACAATTAACCTTAACATATTTAATGTCGGAAAAGAACCCAATGAGCTTTACGAGCAAACAATAGCGGTTAATCTTGTTGATGACATTGTTAATTGGTCAAACCTTGAGGATAGTGAGATTGAGTCTCTTCTCAATGAGGATTTCAAAGTCAACCATGAGTCTAACCGAGAGTATGTTGATTCATTAAGAGATATGACCTCGGAGGAGATGTTGAGGGAGTTGGACGACATTTGTTCCCCGTGGGAGACCAAACCCGAGGATGCTATTGTTGAATCCATTGTCAAAACTTCCGTTGGTGAACCACCTACATTCGGTGAGTTCTTAGGGGATTTGTTAGAAATTCGTTCCAAGTATGAGATTCCACCCGAGATTGTTGGTAGTGTTGAGCCGGTTTATAAGAGTCCTGTTGGACCACCGCCACCTGAATTGACTTGACTTTGTATCATCCCGAATTTGATCAACAGCCTTTAGGAGAAAACGAACACTCATCTTCTGTCATTCCTAGTGATTCATCCCAAGACCATACTTTCATTATCTCTAATTTGCTTAAACAAAATAAAGAAGCCTTAAGTTGGTTTAGGGAGAACACTAATGATTCTTGTACTAATAGGTTGAATGATCCCATATTGCTGGAGAAAATTTGTTCTAATCCAAATTTTCAAAAATGTTTTGAATTTTTCTCTCAGCTTCATCCCATTTTTCCCATCGGCATCGGCTGATTCAGTTTTATTCTTTTGCCTCCCCTCGTGTAAGACAGGTATGGGGGAGGAGTGTGTGCGTGTGTGAGTTATTTTTCTTTCATAGTTTTTTTTTATAGAAATTTTTCAGTCTCCGTCATCCCTTATCAGGTATTTCCTCAACTTTCTCCTTTTTCATTTCTTTATTCTTTCTCATTTCTCTTTTCTTTTGTATTTGCATACATTGAGGACAATGCATGATTTAGGTATGGGGGGTTTTTAGTGTAAATAGTAAAAATTGAAAAATCCAAAAAAATTAAAAAATGAAAAAATCGAAAAGAGTTCGTTTCGTATCTAGTCTTGTTAATTGATTGCTAGTTGCTTGATGCACCCTTGCATGCTATGATAATCTTATGATCCATTACCTTTTGTTTGAGAAGTGATTTGCTAAAGTTCTTGTTCACACACTTACACTAGCAAGGTGAAGCTAGTAGACTTATTTGAATTGTGCATGAAATTAGAAGGGCATGATTAGGTGTAAGATGATTTGGTCTTCATGCTTTGGGTACATGTAGGTGCATTGAGGATACCTTTACTTGAGATTGATTATGTTTTACCACACCAAGTGAGTTTTGAGCCTATATGCACATCTTTTGCATTTATATTCGTTTGCTTGAGTGTCCACTTGTCATTTGCATCGCTAGCACTTGTTTGAGTTCCTTCTTGAAATACATGACATTGATTGATGATAAAATGATAAAGGCACTTAGGAATAACCTATATTTCCAAATTATCCACACCATTCTTATATGATCAATTAGTTAACCCTTTGAGCCTAATCATTTTCTTTCGGTGACACACCACATTACTCGCCTAAGACCTTTTTCTTGTTCAGCCTTACGTATTCTTGATCCCATTTTGTCAAAGGCTAGTAGGAACTTGAGGGAGTAATAAGGTGTGTGAAATAGGGTTTACTTTTGTTCATAACTTTTTTGGAAATATTTGTTGTTACCTTGATAGTCGATTTTCAAAATTAAATCTAAAGGAGGATTATTGTTGCATTTATCATTTTCCTTTATAAAAAAAATAGAAAAAAAAAAAAGAAAAAAAAACAAAAGAAAGAGAAAATGAAAAAAAAAATACATATGAGATCATACTTATGTTTTTATCCTCTCATTCGACTATTCAAGGCTTTTTGTTTAAAATGAAAATAAATTGTGTGGGGAGGAAGTTTGGTGTTGTGCTTGATATTCATGGTGACTACTAACTTTTGACACTTCACCTTATTTTGACCTTTCTTGACATACCTTGTCCCTAGCCCCATTACAACCCTAATAAAGACCTTTTGATTGTCATTATTAATGTATGTTGTGATTTAAGTTGGAATGATACCAAGTGTCAAGCATGCATTTGATTTTGTTGGATTTAAGTGATACACTTACCCTTGTTTTTGAGTGAATATTTTTTTGTGAGTGAAATGTGAGGTATTGCTTGTTTTGCATATGAGATCTCAAGTTTTGACTCTAAGTTGTGCCCTTGTAGACTTAGCATGGTTACCAATAATTTTTGCACTTGACATGAACTTATAATCACTCTTGCATGGTTCTTTAAGTAGACTATGTGAATCCTTGCATTTTCCACACCAAGACTTTGCAACTTCATTTTGATTCTTAAGTTGATGTATCATGAGAGGACATGTATGTGTGGTGTGCATTGCCATGTGATCTTTTATACAAGCTAGATGGATTTTGTGGGTACATTCACTATAGGCCCTCACGAGACCTCACTCGTCCACTAGGGCTGCCTAGGGGTTTAAAGGGCTTGTTGCATATGCCAAATGCAACCGTCACACCTACGAAAAGGAGTATAGGACTTTTTATCTAGATTTTCTTTTTGTTTTTACTCGAGGACGAGCAAAAGATAGGTATGGGGGCATTTGATAAGTGCATATTTTTGCATATTTTATTTACCTATTTATTGCTTGAACTCGTGTTTTAATAATTTATTTTGTTGCATTTCAGGTAATTCGTAAATAAATAAAGAAATGACAAAATAAATAAATAAAGTGCAAGGAAGGGAAAAAGGAGGAAGAAAAAGGACCAAAAATGAAAGAAGGAAAAGAATTAGGAGTTTGGAGCAAAAGGAATATTTCAAGACAAGTGGAAGGTGGAGATCAACCCAACACATTAGAAAAGTGTATGGCCAAGATCAACTCTTCAAAGCTTAAGGGGGAAGGAATCAAATAGATGGCTAGGATTTCACCACCACACAACCCAAATGTATGGTGGGGATTTACCCAACACCCCCCTTAACCCTAATTCCTATCCTATAAATACCCCCTCACCCCCCTTGTATTTAGTAACTTAGATTTTAGGGTAGTTTTATTTTCTTGTATTTCTTTTCTTAGTTTCAAATCTTGTAAACACTCCTATTATAATTAATGCAATTTTTATTTTCTTTACTTCTTGTCTTGCTCTTTCGTTATTGTTGCCTTATTTCGTTATTTTCGTAAATCCAAGTAGTGGACAAAGTAGCGAAAGCTAACCACTATGGGTTGAAAGTAACGAAACTTTAATTTCGTGTTCTTAGTTTTAATTCGTAATTTTGCCCCTTTAAATCTCAATCTTATTGTGGGCCATTTTAATTCCAAATCCTCGTTTTAATTTCTTTTCATTTCGTAGTTAATTTCTTTTCTTTAATCGTAGTTAATTTCTTTTAAAAAAAAACACAAAAATAGTAGTTTTATAAAATTTTAGCATTTAATTTCCGTTTGTTAATTTTTAATTCGAAGCAGTTTTTAACTTCCCCTGTCTTTCTCAAACAAAACAAACCCACTTTGTTTCCTTTCTCACCCTTCGAATAAAACACAGAAGGCCCTTTTATTTTATTTGTTTTTTTATCTTTTTTTTGCATCTTTCTCTTGTTCGACTAAACCACTCCTCTCCTCTGTTCTGTCCACTAGTCTTTCTTCTTCTTCAAATTATAAACACGATTCCTCTCTCTCTCTCTCTCTCTCTCTCTCTCTCTCTCTCTCTCTCTCTCTCTCTCTCTCTTTCTTCCCCCCTCCCCTTTCTTCTCCTTTCTTAACAGTTCGAATTTGTCAAAGCTCTTCCTTCTTCATCAAACCCGAAACCCCAGCTCTCTTTCTATTCTCGTTAAACAAAAACGCAGACACTGTCCCTTCTTCGTTCGAATCAATAACCCATTTTCCCCTTTTTTTTATTTTATTTCACATTACTTTTCGTTCTTTTCATTTTAAGTTTGTTTTTAATTTTCACCTTTTACGTTTCTTTGAATTGTTGATTGCGTCTAGGTTGGGTTTTCTGGGTACTCGAATTTTCTATTGGCTGTGTTAATTGTTGAAATCGAGTCTTTGATATTGATGATGAGTTCTTACTGTCGAGTCTTGATTGTCCTGTGTGTGGTGGTGTTGAGCATTTCTGTTTTCTGTTAGGTTCACCGTCGCTGCGAGTTTTCTTTTTCTTTGAGTTATAATTTCGCTGCGTCTTTCCCCGAATTGTGACCAAGTTTGTGTTGTTTGCGTTTATGCTGGTTGCGACTGGTTTTGCTGGTTCTAATTCGATTTTTGCTGAGTTGGGTTCGAGTAACCGAGTTAACTGAGTTTAGTTCGATTGAGTCGTGTTTGATTCTGAGTTCCGAGTTTTTGTTGTATGATTTTCTTTCCGAGTCTGTTTTGTGAGATTGTTGGTTCATGGTTCCGAGTCTAACGAGTCTTGTTTTGCTGAGTTGCATTGGGAGTCGAATCACGAGGTTGCAGTTACTGAGTTTTCCTCGCGATTTTTCTGTTTTGAATTTGATTTAGTGTAATGAGTTAAATAGCTTGGTGTTCCCCTGGTTTCTTTTATCTGTTTTTTTTAATCATCAAGTTTAGTTGGATTTCTTGTTTTTCTGTTTTGTGCTGAGTCTGTCGAGTTAATTGTCATCGTAATTTGAGTTTTTCTGCGAGTTAGGAATTGTTTGCATTGGGTAATAATGGTTAGTCAATTTTACAAATCATTCATGTCGAAAATTTATTAAAAATTCTGTAAAAAAAAAATGTTTCAGGATAAAATCTGTTTTTCATTAGAATTTAGAAAAATCAGAATAATTTAGTTTAAAATTTTTAATAATTAGAATAATTTAGTTTTAAAATAATTTAGAATTTTTAATAATTAGATTAAATTAGAGTTTAAAATTATGGATTAAATAGTGTAAATCCAAAATTTTCCAAACCCCATTTGTTCTAATTCGATTAAATTAAAAGTTAAGGTTTGCGAAAATAAAATAGTCTCCGAGGAACGAATCATAAATATTTCAACGAAACGAATTGTGCGCTTGCGATTCAAATTTAAATCTTTATTTTTAGCACAACAGTTCACATGGGTATTCTTTCTACACAACAAGGATGAAGCTACTCAGCAAATCATTGAACTTGTCAAGAATATTCAAAATAGCTCTGAGTACAAGGTCAAAGTGCTCAGAAGTGACAATGGTACAGAATTCAAGAATTCTACAATGGAGGAGTATTGTGCAGACAGTGGAATTACTAAACAGTTTTCTGTACCTGGAACACCTCAGCAGAATGGTGTAGTAGAAAGAAAGAACAGAACTCTCATAGAGGCAGCAAGAACCATGCTTGCAGATGCAAAGCTTCCAACCTATTTCTGGGCAGAAGCTATTAACACTGCATGTTTCACTCAAAACTGTACCTTGGTAAATGGTCATGGTAAGACTCCCTATGAGATGATCAAAGGAAAGAAACCAAGTGTGAAATACTTTCACATCTTTGGATGCAAATGCTATGTCTTGAAAGTTCATCCAGAATAACTTGGGAAATTTGAAGCCAAATCGGATGAAGCAATCTTTCTAGGGTATTCAGCATCAAAAGCCTTCAAAGTATACAATCTCAGAACTCACATCGTTATGGAATCAATTCACGTTGCATTTGATGATAAGAAGTTTGGAATTTTGCAAACTGATGAAAGCCATGACAATCTGGAATTTGAAAATCTTAAGTACTCTGAGATTCTCTCCAGTGATGATGAAGGTTCTTCAGAAGAAATCTCTATTGCTTCTCAAAGGAATGCTACTGTTGAGGGGGAGCAATTCAATCAAGGAGAACACAGTACTGGTCAGGATCAGACTAGTCTTTCAGAGTCTACTTCATCAGGAACTGATCCTTCAGAGTCTAATGAAGGAAGATCAGGAACTAGCAGTAGTATGGAATCTACTGATTCTACTGATCAAGGTGGAGCTTTTGAAGGCAGAGAAAGTTCTTCTACAAGAGAGACCACTAACTTAGGGGGAGAGTCTTGCAGGAGCAATCTACCACCTGTTAGAAAATGGACAAGGGATCATACTGAGGATTTGATAATTGGTGATCCAAATAGTGGTGTTCGAACTAGAAGATCAATTCAAAATGAATGCTTGTATAGTTGTTTTCTCTCAAAGAATGAACCTAAGAAGGTTGAAGAAGCCTTACAGGATCCTGATTGGGTAATAGCAATGCAGGAAGAATTGAATGAATTTGAGAGGAACAAAGTTTGGAAACTGGTACCAAGACCTAAAGATAGATCTATTGTTGGTGCTAAATGGGTTTTCAGAAACAAGCTAGATGAATCTGGTATGATTGTAAGAAACAAAGCAAGACTGGTAGCCAAGGGTTATTCTCAGGAAGAAGGAATTGACTATGATGAAACCTTTGTACCTGTAGCAAGATTGGAAGCAATCAGAATGTTTCTTGCATTTGCAGCTCATTCAAAATTCAAGGTATACCAGATGGATGTAAAGAGTGCTTTCTAAATGGCAAGCTTGATGAGGAAGTGTATATGGAACAACCACCTAGTTTTGTTGATCCAAAGTTTCCAAATCATGTCTACAAACTTGACAAGGCACTCTATGGACTAAAGCAGGCACCAAGTGCATGGTATGAGACTTTGTCTAAATTTCTTCTTGAAAATGGCTTCACAAGAGGTACAATTGACAAAACTCTATTCTTTAGAAAGATAAAAGGTGATTTGCTTTTAGTTCAAGTTTATGTTGATGATATTATATTTGGTTCTACTAATGAAAAGTTATGTGCTAAGTTTAGCAAGCTTATGTAGTCTAAATATCAGATGAGCATGATGGGTGAACTAAATTACTTTTTAGGCTTGCAGGTCAAACAGACTGAGACTGGTATTTTCATTAATCAGTCAAAGTATATCAAAGATCTTTTAAAAAAGTTTGACTTTCAAAATTGTGCAATTGCAAAGACACCCATGGCAACAGCCACTAAGCTAGACTCTGATCCTAAGGGAAAGAGTGTTGATAACACTAGCTATAGAGGCATGATAGGTTCACTGTTATATTTAACTACAAGTAGACCAGACATAATGTTCTCTACCTGTTTATGTGCTAGATTCCAAAGTGATCCTAAGGAATCTCATTTAATTGCTGTGAAGAGAATTTTTAGATATCTCAAGGGAACTCCAAATCTTGGTTTGTGGTATCCAAGAGAATCTGATTTCTCCCTAATTGGCTATTCAGACTCTGATTAAGCAGGGTGTAAAATAGACAGGAAAAGCACTACAGGTACATGTCAATTCTTGGGAAACAGATTGATTTCTTGGGCAAGCAAAAAGCAGCAATCAATTTCAACCTCAACTGCAGAAGCTGAATACATTGCAGTAGGCAGTTGTTGTGCTCAACTCCTTTGGATAAGAAATCAGTTGATGGATTATGGTATGACACTTAGTAATATTCCTATGTTTTGTGATAATACTAGTGCTATCAAAATTGCAGAAAATCCAGTTCAACACTCAAGGACTAAGCACATTGATGTCAGGTATCATTTTATTAGAGAACAAATTGAAAATGGTACTGTGGAACTTCATTTTGTTCCTACTGACAAACAGCTTGCAGATATTCTAACTAAACCACTTGATGAGGCCACATTCATTAGACTGGTTAGTGAGTTAGGAATGTTAAATTTTTACATCTTTAACATCTGCACAAGTAGCAAGGTATGTTGTTTCAGCTTATAGACTTGATATTTTGTTAGGATCTGTACTTGATTGATAAATGCTTAAGCTGTAACACTTTACTTTGATAAATTACAGTATGATAGACTTGTTAATAAACATCAGGATTGCTATCAGTATGCTGATGTCATCAGTATTGACATCAGGATTGTATCTTCAGTATCAGGATTGTGAAATTTGTGTGTTTTACTGTTCCAAATTCTGAAGTTCATGTTATTTGGTGGTTCAATTCTGAGTTTTGTTAAGTCTATGTTAGCAAGTTTTATTACATGCATACTGATAATTTATATCATTATTCATGACAGTCAATAAATAACGATAGACAAGTAGGTATTAAGAAAACTTGTATTTTCATTAATCAAAAGCATTACATACATGAAAATGAAATACAATTCTTCTTTTTGTCTAACTACTACTGATAATTCTATTCTTGTCTAAAGTTGTTGCTAATTCAATCCTCAACGATCGACTTCAGGACAAGGAGCATCTCAAGAATGAATTCCTTGTCTGGGCGACTTAAATGAGAGCAGCTAACTCATATTCATGCTTATTGAAGAAGATGAATAGCATCTCCATCAAGATCAACCTCAGACTCTTCACCAAATTCTTCATCCTCAAGGAGTGAAGAGATTAGAGGAGGATTGTATCCAACTGGTAGATGTTTTAGAGGAGATTTGTGGAAATCATCTGGGTTAAGATTAACCATATTTGACTTGATGAGAAAAGTTATCTCTTCTAAGAGATAGTTCACTTGCTCCTGATCATCAAGAGTAAAGAACTTCTCAGTGGTGGTGAACCAAAAGCTAGGGTTCATATGAAGTTTTGGGTTGAAAGCCATGATGGAAAGAAAAAAAATGAAAAGGTTTTGGAGAATGGCATAAGACATCGGTTTCTTTTATAGAAAGACGTGGGAAGCTGAACAGTCATTTGGGAGATATCAATGCATTCAGTCATAATTATGTGTGACTGTATTTCTTGTATTTTCAAGAAATATTGAATGAATTTAACCAATTGATTTTGTAATTTCTTTTTCAGGTAAAAGAAAATGCCATGTGGAAACTCTATTTAGTCTCTGGAATCAGGATGATATTGATCAGGAATACGAGTGTGTTCACATCAGGATTAGTAATTCTTTTTATTCAAAAATCACATTGAATTGTGTGATTATTCTGATGAGTAGATCACATCAGGAAGAGGAAACTGATCAGTATTGATTTTTTTTTATCTTGTTTTTACCTTGACTTATTTACTTGAAATCATTTTTGGATTTTATTTTCCAAAAGTCATGGGTAACTGCATTTTTCAGGAACTGACACCTGTCAACCTACGTGTCAACGTGGGATAATGGGTCTGAAGAATTTTTGAAATATAATTATTTTGACACTCTAATCGTGTAATTGCTTTCTCTAATTTCATTTTCTAAAGCAAAAACACTCTCGAGTTCTCAAAATCACTAATAAATTTCAAAGATTTCTTAAGTTCTTTTCAGATCAAAATGGCAACTCGAAGAAGACTACCCAAATCAGTAGCTTTCAAGTTTGGTGACTTTGATTTTATGATGAACAATCATGTTGCGGCTATCACCAACAAGGAAGGGGTGTCAACTGATTTTCACCCGATAATCGACTTTATGGCGAAAGGACCATTAAGCTATGCCTTGAAAGCATCTCCACAAATTAATCAAGTAGCTGTTTCACAAGCTTGGAAGAATGCTGAGGTAATTGATTCTACTCAGAGTCAATCAGGTAAGATTGTTCTACACTTAGGACAAGACTCATTTGATCTTACTGAATCTGTTATTAATTCAGTACTTCGCTTACCTGTTAGTACAAATTTTGAGAATGTACCATCTGATGATGATGTGAGAACTATGTTATCTAAATTATGTTATGATGGACCTTTAGATAACATGAGCCAGTTAAATAGATCTTTTCTTAGAAAAGAATGGTCTTTCTTCTTTGATCAAATTGCTAAATGCTTTACTGGTAAATGTAGTTCTTTTCAACAAATTACAGCTGTTACATCACATATTGCATATGCTTTGCTTTATAACAGAGTAATTAATTTTGGTCACATTATCTTAAGTCAGATGTGTATAAAACTTGGGTCAAGAGATCATGACAGGAATATGGTTTATTATCACAGATTTATGCAACTGTTTATTAACCATTTCATTCCTGATGTTGAAGCTAGATTTGGTAGAGAGTATTGTGTTTCTTCTTATGTACAGCAAAAGAGAATTTTCTCTGACATTACAAAGAAGGACAGTGAAAATAATCTAGATGAAATACCTGCTTTACACTATCCAAATCATGTTCAGGTACTTCTAAGAACTCATCTTCCTACTATCTATAATTCTTCTTTCTTTGGTGGTGAAATGACTCAGGAATCTCAATTGGAGGAGAACCCACCTATGTCTACCCAAGTAGCCAAAAGCATTACAGTTTCTGAAATAATTCTAGAACCAAATTTTGATCCACAGCCTATTGTTTCAAAGAAGCCAACCTCTGGTGTTTCTCAAAAAACATCAGTTGTAAGGAAGAGAAGATTTGTTATTTCAAGTAGTAGTTCTAGTGAAGATGATGATAATATATCTCTTGCTGAGAGAGCAGAATTGAAGGCTGCAATTCAACTTTCTAAGCTAGGACAAAGAGATGGAACACCTAGTCACAGCCAGGCTGCAGTCTCTCAAAAGGCTGTAGTTCTTAAAAAGGGAAAACAGATACTGGATACTGTCTCTCAAAAGATTGTGTCTATTAAAAGAGGATCTCATCCCAAGATCACTTCTGTGTCTACACCTCTTGAGTCTTCTCAAGACAAATTTGTTGCTCACTATACTAGGAGAACAAGGAGAAAGATTCATTTGTCACCTACACACACAATGTCAAGTCCAACTAACATTATGCAGGTCGCTACAAATAATGCTATATCCATGTCAGTATCTGGCAAGAGAGATCTGGATCTTGATTCTTCATGGGAAACTACATTGACATACAGACTGGCTATGGAACTTATTTCTCTGAAAGTGAAGCTTTCCAGGCCTGTTCTAGATTTTTTGATTGAAAGAGTTCCCAAACTTTCATTTCCTGAAGAATATGGACTGTTACATCAAAGGCTTGATTTAATGAAGACATACTTCTATGTATCAGTTAGAAAGGAGTTACACAAGAAATTTGGACTTCCTAAGCATGTTGCACTTCAGTCACTTCATGCATATTTATTTGATGAGGATGTCATTGTTGAAGATGCTTCAGCTCAAGGTGAACAAGAGGAGGTAGTTGATAGAGGGAAGCAGTCAACAGAAGATACTATTGCTCCAGCGGTGAATAGTAGAATAGATCATATCACAGTCACTCCAACACAAGAACCATCTAGTCAGAGGTTGGATGACTCAGGAACTGTGATTGATGATGCTGAAAGGTCTTCTGTGATGACTGAAATTGCAAGTGAGAAACCCTATGATATGGGAGGAATGACTTTGATTGATTTTTCTGAAGATCAAACCAATATTGTTCTTTCAGAGTCTATCCACCTTGAGGGTGTGTCTCAGCAACCAACACTTAAAGACGGTGACATATTAGCTTTGGTGTCTAATGAAGTATTACTGAAGACATCAGAGTCTAGTGTAAAACCTGAAAGTGGTATACTGGAGCCTGTAGTCTCTGGAAAGAAAGTAGATGTTTGTAAGGATTCAGAGACTATAGCAGCTCACTCCTTGGAGAAAACCTCAAGCCCCATGCCATATGAGGAACCCTCTCTCCATGTGAGTTCAGGTATAAAAACTTCTTCTAACCCCTATTTTTCTGTAGGTCATGAGAGCAATTATCCAAATTTGAGTGATACACTTGAAAAGATGGACATAGATCCACACACAGAGAGGCTGGCTCCTGACCAGGCAAAAGGAGAGGTAGAAAGAGTGTTGACTTTAGATAGTCA
Organism: Saposhnikovia divaricata; assembly: GCA_036435485.1. NCBI lineage: Eukaryota > Viridiplantae > Streptophyta > Magnoliopsida > Apiales > Apiaceae > Saposhnikovia > Saposhnikovia divaricata. The sequence goes on from CM071596.1 coordinate 92,683,994, forward strand.
AAGTGAGAATGAGGGTATAGATGATCAACTCCATAGTGAGGGAAAGAAAATTAGGAAACCACCATCGTTTGATTTCTGGGATCAGGTTTTTCCTGAATCTTGGTCTGAAAATCTTGGTATGGATGCTTGTACTTATTCTTTTATCAAGATGTATGAGAAGCATGACTTAGCACATCACAATGCAAAGCCAGAAGTTAAAGCTCAGAAACAGAAAGAAAGGCTTGCAGAGATCATTAACAGAAGAGGTGAAAGGCTAAGACAAACTTCTACTCAACCGGTGCCAGAAGAAATTCCTAATGATCCTAGTATTCCTTTGTTTGTACTTCCAATTTCAGCTAGAATTGAAACATCAACAATATCTGATCAATCTAAGGAGGAGTCAGGATTTGTAGATGTTAGTACACAGAATACTGGTGAAGGACAGGATGATCATATTTCAGCTCCAGATCAGAAAGATGAAGATGTTTGTACTTCTACTCAAGTATTATTACTTGAATATCATTCTCAACAGGTAACTTCTTCTACAAGACTTGAAGATAATGTTCTTTCTGAATCTGAATCTGAAGATACAACAAGCACTTCCGACATTGAAGTCAATTCTGAAATTCTTAAGGACATTCAGAAATCCCAAAGTGATATTCAATCGAGACTTCAAATTCTTGAAAATAACCAAGTCACTATTATGGAAAATCAAGCAGTTCTGATGAATCTCATTTGTTCTGTTACTGAATCTCTTGAAATTAATGTTGCTGATGTCAAAAAGGGGGAGATAAAGACAATTCAGAGACAACAACAACAACAGACTGGGGGAGATAAACAGACTGGGAGCAGAACTAAGGGTGACAGAGTTGGTAAATTTCATCATGGGAGTGGTAAAGGAAAAGAAGCATCAAATAGTTGAATTCTTTCTTTTAAGTACTAGATACATGTCTACATCTGAAGAAGGAGGTACTTAACTTCATGATTTTGAATTCATAAATTCTATTCTGGTTGTATTGTTATATGTTTTGACATCTACAACTTAGATTTATGCTTCATATTCTAAAGCATAAATAGGGGGAGATTGTTAGGAATAATTCATAAATTGTGATGTTAAGAATAGAATTTTGCTAATATTTCTTGTATATCCTGATCTTATAAAGGATTTAGCACTTTGTTTAGGATATATGTGTTAAACAGTAATCTGTAGAATTTAGTCAGGAACAGTGCGTCAGAGATTACATGTCAGGAACAGTGTATCGGGGACTACATGTCAGGAACAGAGGAGCAGATCCTGATACATTAAGTCAGATCCTGATCAAATACTGATGGGATAATCAGATCCTGATGCAATGGGAAATCCTGATATCAGTCATGTTACTGATGATGTCAGTCGTGTTACTGATGATGTCATTATGGATGCTACAGAAACTGGCAAGTGCTATAAAACAGGATCTTTGTTTTGGAAAACAAGCAAGAAGATATCGTGAAGGAAACGAATTCTCTATTGATGGAAACTATCAACTGGACGGCAGAACATTGTCATAGATAGATTATAATTCTGTTATTAGTTGATAGGTAGCATTATAAATACTCTCTCTATATCATTGTAAATAGTATGCGTGAGTGAGCAAGTGAGTTCGTAAGATTTGTATTCGAGAGTTCGAAACAAACAGAGAGAGAGATTTATATTGTCAGCAGCTGCTAAAGGTATTGTACACCTTTGGTAGAGTTTGTATTTGATTATTTTAATACAAACAAAGTTTGATTCATTCGTTTATTCTTGTTCATATAATCAAGCAAAAATCAGACACGATTATATAACTTGTATTCAACCCCCCCCCCCTTCTACAAGTTATTTGAGTTAACAAAATTTATAAACAATGAAGAAGAATTAATTTGAAGCAACTGATAATCTTGTATGTATAGATTTCTGATTGATAGAATAATGTAATTATAATTCTATTTATGATTGTATTTGGATTTCTTTTCCAATTCATTCTAGAGATCTCTTTAATTTGTTTATTTGTAATTGATTTTAGTTGTTTATACATATTTCACGATAGTAGCTATACGTGGTTAGAGTTGAATATCAATATTAAGATATTAATAATTCGATATGAATTTAATTTGGATCTAATCTACGTACATCGTTGTGCTTTAATTTTTTGTTTTCTGTTTTGTTGTCTGGATCTGTATCCGTATGCATCAATGCTGATGGATACATGGCAGCTATCTATTTTTTACTTACAACCCCACGGCCTTTTTTTAGTATCTATTAAATATATTAATTTTTTTAATATTTATATGTTATTACATATCAAATTGTTGTTAAAAAATTGATATATACTAGGCTTTACACGTTCAATCATGATTATATCCTTTTCATATTATAATTTTATTTTTAAAATTCAATTCCAATATAACCTTTTCTAATCATATCCTTTTTAGATTATAATTTTCTTTTTAATATGATATAATCTTGATCGTCTATTTTTAAAAATATTAGATTCGACGGTTGAAATTAATTTGGTAGTACAGTGACCAAACCAAAACTATGGATAAGATTCCTCTTACGCTTATTATATATAAGGATATAATGTTGATCTAACATGAGTACTCAGAAAAATAGCAGTATTAAGATTCTTTGATAAAGGAAACTATAATCTCTGAAAAAGAAACTATAATCTCTGAAAACGAAGATGATGTTGTTCATCAGGGCTGCTAATCCATTATACCTTTGTATTTTAAAAAATGGACCATATGTGCCACAAATTCAAGTTCTTGTAACCATTGTAAATGATGTAGTCACACGTGCTTAGAGATGCACAAAAAATCCGAATTCGAAAAACTCGTCCAATCTGATTCGGAAAAAATTCGATTCGAAAGAAGCCTAGCCCACGAGCCTAAACGGGTCGCAGATTTTTTTACAAAAGCCCAGCCTAACCCGACCCGAAATAAGCTCGAATATAAACACGATTCGGACAAAAACCTGGCCTGATCCGAAAAAAATTCTGACCCGATAAAAGCCCGAATTTCATGTGAATATTTTGAAAAATTCGGATAAAAGTCTATATAAACTCATATTTTATTCAAACTTTTTATAAATTAAAAAAAAATCTCTGATGGTCTCAAATAAAATTCTAAATTAAAAAATAAAATCCGGTTAATATCTAAACTTTTCAATAAAATAAAAAAATTGAGAAAACAACATTATTATTAGAAAAAGTTGTTAGAAATTATGTTGTTCTTGATGATATACACCTAAAACATATTTGTATAAATAAGTATGTAGCTCATCAACGATTGGCATGTTTATCAGCATTCGTTGAAGAAGAAACTTATTAATGATTAAATCTTGTAACATGTACTGAAAGTCTCAACGAATAAGTTAACAGTTGAGGATCTAGTTGATAAATCATGTTGACTATCAACGAACATGCAGCATAGATTAATTAATTGTATATAGGTTGTGCTTCTTAATTCTGCATAAATAAATCCCTACCCGCTTTACGAACCCATCCCAATTTCCGAACGGGGAATATTTTGCTCCCCGATCCCTGCCCCGAACGGGAAACTTTTTAAACAGAACCCTGAAATTTTGATGAATTAATTGTTAGAATCCTTTTACCCAAGTATAACTTAAAATTAAATTTTAACTTTTTTACCTAAGTAACCTTTGCTCGAAGTCATGTACAATTATAGCACACTTAGTATCAGTATGGTCTGCAAACTCATCCAAACAAAAAGAATGACCTTGATTTATAATGACCATGCCTAGACATACGAATGCTAATTAATCCACCTGAAACAATTCTAGTCATAATTTTCTGTTAGCAACTATATTCTAATTTTTACCCTAAAAAATAATTGAACTGCATTTGCAATAGCTCCATTTATAAACCATCTCGATATATTGCAGATAACAGAACCAACACCATATCTCGCACACCATATAATTGCATAGTGGGATGGGCGGTTAGCAAAGCAAGCCCACCCAAGATGTCATCAATGTCAAATGATACTCATTCTACTTCAAAAATTTGTATAATTCAGAATAATGTTTAGATCTAATGATCTATTGCTGATACAAGGATCCTCTTTTTCCTTGTCAAAACCAAGTACTGGAGCATCTAGATTGCTATTTCTTTACAAAAGAAAAATCATTCAAGTACATAAACATTGGTGTTTAGATAATCACCAATTTGAACGATACTACAGATCCATAGCAACTGTTACATTTCGGGGAGTTGAGAGCTACTTCACAAGCACAAGGCTATTGCAATTTGGTAGAACAAAAGAAGGATATGTATTAACTGAGAGCTCCAATGAAAATGATCCTACATGTTCATTGCAAGTTAATCATCGATATCTTTAACCCGTACCAAATCTGCAGAAAGATCGAATTGATAAACATTCAAACAACATAAGAATTGCATAGTCCAAACCTTGTAGACACATATATAGACGCACGAATGCGTGCACATGCACCCACATTTCAATATATTAGACAGAGAAAGAAAAAAAGAAACCTTTTAATATAGAATTAACTACAGCATTCGGGATAAGTAATCCAACAATTCTCTGGCAATCTGTAGTTGTCTCTACGCGCACAATTCGGAGTCGTCTATGACTTTTACGAACCTACAAGAAAGTTATTTAGTCAATCTTATCATCAGATAATCTGCAAATGAGATCCAGGTCCTTCAAAAAGGGTAGTCTCCCAGACAAGAGACTCCTCTTCTACTATATTGAGATAATATGTGATCGAACCCCTTAAACTAAATTCTTACCAGCATAGTGTATTTTTTTTACTTATTTTTAATGTTCATGGAGACCGGTACATATTATTCTGTTAAAATAATAATTAGAGTTTGCTTGTGTATGCATGCAAGCCATAAACAGATCAAGATTATAATGATAAGTGAAACGAAGATGACTCAAACTACCTCAATTCTAGAACTATTAATGGCAATGTCCTAGAACATCATATACTAATGACAAATGTAGGAGTAAAACATCAAGTTACATGGTCACAATTCAGTTACCATCAGCGACTACGTTTAGTGTGCTTGAATAGGTCTTCGAATCTTAGGAACCAGAAGACCAATGATTTCATGAATGACAGTACTCCCTCCGTCTCCTTTTAGTAGCCACTTTGAATTTGGCACGCATTTTGAAGTGTATAAAGTAAGTAATGATATGCAATATTATTTTAAAACTTTTACATCAAATAAGATAATTCTAAATTTTGATTTGATATAAAATTAACAAGTATATGACAACTCAAAAATGTGTGCCAAAAGTGCAAGGACAGCTGAAAGGGGATGGGGAGAGTAATATTCTAACAAGAAAGCATAAAAAATGTGAGAAGATTAATATGCTACATCGATATATGCAAGTAGAAGCTCTCGCTTACCTGCTTGCCGAGGGTCTTTTCTATAGTTCCCCAAACAGGAAGTATTAAGCCGCTTAGTACATTAACTTCTTGTAATCTTCTGCCAATGTTACAGTAATCACCAAGCTTACAATTGGGACCATGCATGCACTGCAAGTTGAGTTGTAGGTACAGGCCAGTAAATCATTAATAACAAAAAAGGAATATAGTATGGGTGTGTCTTTGCATTTGCAACTCAGACAAACATTTACAGCTGAACTTTAAAGTAAAATCTAATCAAGGAAAAAAAAAAGATCTGTGTGAAGGGTTGTGAATTATTATCTTTAATTACACATAATCCAAAACATGACACATGTGACGAAGCGAGAAAACTCTGTTGTAAAACATTTACAGCTGAATTTTAAAGTAAAATATAATCAAGGAAAACAAAAGATCTGTGTGAAGGGGTGTGATTTAATTTTTTTTAATTACACATAATCCAAAACATGACACATGTGATGAAGCAAGAAAAAACTCCATCTACAATACAGGGTGCAACTTAGACTTGATAAACCAAGAGAAATTGAACAATTGCACTGCTGAGCCTAACATTGCATTGCCACTGTTGCATTTCATTTGGAACAGATCAGGTAAGAACACAACTAGAGATGCAACTGAAGCATTAAAGAGAAAAGAGGAGAAGATATATGGAAAAATGTAGTGCAACAAAAAGATGGTAAAAAAGTGTAAATAATGAGGAGTGTGAGAATAAAGTGATGCTATACTCACGAAATGGAATAAATGAATCATAGCATTACTGTTGGTAACAAGGTTATCAACCCATCAGGCCATCACGTTCCACTCTATCCAAGCAAACACAAATTAACATTCACATGTATTCCTAACCTGTTTAGATGATACACGATACTCATTCTCCCAGCAAGTACGAGCCTTCTCCAAAGAGGATAACTTCCTATACTTCTCTTCTAGCTCTGAAAGAGGCATTTCCCTGGGCATGGAAGAGTTAAATAAAGTCACGTACTATATAACACAATACAAATTTCAGCAACGCATAATATTTGGGTTGCCGCAGAAAAGATAACGGGCAGGTATAAGTCTACCCTACCTGACTGCCTCCCCGACAGCAGGACGGACAATTCTATACATTCCAGAGGACCTATAAGACAACTCGGGAGTTAAAAATTGAAAATAATGGTCAATATTAGCTTTTCCAATAAGTCATGAAGAGCAGTTAAAGGTCAAGTCTATAAGCTAAAGTACTACTAAACTTTAAAACTCAAGTTGTTACCCTTCAAATGCCAGAAGATAGTGCCTTCTCCCCTGCCATTCTCTCCTAGATTCGTAGAACCCTGTACTAGAAGAAGCAATCATATCTTTTCTCTTCTCACCAAGCAACGTTGATGCAGCCTGCAAACAAGTGGAGAAGTTACCGAACCGCAACTTTTGCATCAAACATCATCATTTAAATACTTGGAGATAGTTAGCATGCCTCCCAAGTGAACCCCCTATCCACTGTAAATGTGAATAGAACAGTAGATGCTCCAGAAAGATGGTCAATGTGAACATTCTGCATTGAGAATGGAAAATTTTTCATAACTCAAATTTCCACGACGAAGCCAAATAACAGTTGAAGCAGAGTTGTAACCTTTGGCGGTCCTCTTAATTTGATTGTATTGGCTTTCAAATCTGCTATTCCTGAGTCAAATTGGCCTTCGAGTCGTGCATTCTGAACTAGAAGATCAAGGATGCTCACAAATAAATCAAAAAGCCTGCAGTCAACACCCATGTTACATGATCTTAAATAAAGAAATGAAGCGAATTAGTATGTAATCAACATAATACATACGAATTCTGCATCTCTGGCTGTAGCCCTAACAACCGATTCAGGAAACGTCCAACATTGTGCATGTTCTTCTCATCTAGACACATAGTAATAAAATTTATCTCAGATTCTTTTATAATGATAAATGCAGTTTTGCCCTAGTATTCCTGCACTTTAATTTAACAATTAACATCAGCTCACATAAATTTTAGTATATTCAGAAAATGGATTAAAGGTAACCACTATGCTGATAATATCCTACCAACATATGTGTCGTCTTTGACTAATCCGACGGAAACAAGAGCAGCTTTTCCCTTGACAATAAAATCTTCAATCGTATTTGGCTTTTCAAGGGAACATCCGCGAGGTACAACTAGAAGAGAACTCTGCAGCACAGAATTAGCCATTTATATTTTTCCTACTGATACCAACAAGGCACCAACCAAAACAGGAGGATGGAGTATTATATATGACACTATTATAATACACTACATACTGAAACCTGATTTACAAGTCCATCATACAATTCTGCCAGGGCTCTTTTTCCGTATGGGCTTTCGTAATTGTATGCACGAAGTGAAGGTCCAGCTCTACACAACAAACAGCAACACGATAATATATTAGTGCTTTGTGATAGTAGTAGTATTGTTGTTTATATATACACAAGTACAGACTCTTGCCAACTATAAACCAACCTACCGTCTGTCCCCCTGTGTAAGTGCCCCAAGAGATTCTAGTCTCTTTGCAATGATTGAAGCGAATCTGCGTTCACCACCAAGATTACTAAAAAGCAACCTGTTATACATGGAATAAAACAGATATATATCCAACTTAAGAATTCAACCAAGAGAAGATTATTATGAAAAGTCATATTTCTGCCGATACATGAATGGTTACATAAAATTGGATTTATTGTTTACCGATACTCTGGTGCAGAAGCTTGATTCGATCGGTGAGTTCTTCCAAACTGTTGAATCGCACGATCAGCACTCCAGGGTAACTCTATGGTCACGTGTACCCTCCTCCTCTATATAACAGTAAATTAAATTCATAATGAAAAGAGAGTTGGTATGCCGGGCATTAGTTGGAGCAAGCTCTACTAATAAAGGAGAATGGTACAATACTGTCAAGGATTCACTTATACCTGATTTATCGCCCTTCTATCTGCTTGCAACGACACACCAGCAGATCCAGCCTCAGATATTATCGCAACTAACTTCTTTCCATCCATGAATGATTGTTTTTCAATTATGTTGACCATCTCCATGGTCACATCCTTTCTGGAGCAAGAAAACAGAGCATGTCAGCAGTCTCAAGATAAAATCAAACACACAAAGAGGCAATCAAGCCAAGACTCACGTGTTCCGAGGCTCATATCTGACAGCATTTCCGTTAGATTCCCTGATAAGCCTGTGACGTCTTCCTGTAATTTCTGCCACCTTATCAGGACCTCCAAGCTGCAAATCATTTGAATTCATTTTCAGAAGGATGCATTATTAGTAAGACTATAATGAAAAAGTTAAAGATAATACGCTAATAATGCAACTCACACCACCTCGGTTCCTATCTCCGAGGCATGGCCAAGAAACAACATTTACCAAATCCATCCACCTCTCACAGATATGGATCCAGATTTAAAATTGAGACAACATAATGTTCAATCAAACTAACTAAAAGAGGAATGCAGCCTCACGTAAAAAAAAGGTTAAAAGTTTTATAAACATGGCACATGTAGATTTATAAAATTTATAAAATGGCAAGATGGGATTATCACTTAAGTTGAGCATTCGAAAATTGCATAAGTAAACAGAAAAGTCGAGAAAGTCAACCTGAACAATAATGTCATCTAAAGGATTCAGGGGAAGATCCAAAGAACGAATAACATCCAAAATTTGAGACTTGCGCTCTGTAGCTTTATCGTACCTGAAACAGTCACAAGTCCTTGATTAACTTGTTTGTGTTCCAGCGTGAACACATTTTTAGAAAAAAGAAAAACAAAATGTGAGGTAGACAATGATAAATTCCTTCTATACACACCTCTCTAGTCTTTGTGCTAAATACATGCGTCTTTGTCGGAGATACTCCTCTGTTTTTTCTTTGCATGAAAGGCAAGACCAATCTGCAGAAACTGACTCTGTCACGGGTGGCACTAAACATGCAGAATGCAAGAGCTGCTGGCAACATGAACATTGGAGCAATTTTTTCCTTTCCTACAATTAAGGATAATAGATCACGATATGTACGGGTACCAAATATACTCAAACAGGTCAGATATGATTTAGAAGAGAGTACCGTTTCAGAATTACAAATCTGACATATCTGAAATTCATCATCAGATTCTGCAGACTCAGGCTTAGAATCAGCTGCATTGACCGAGCAAACTTCATGAATAGACATTACGATAGAATTCGTGTCTCAAGATTCTCAACTGACCATGATGTCTGAAGTAATCAATATTATAAAAAAGAACATAGTGAATATTGAATACTAAATATAGACTTCAATTTTATGATATGAAAAAATCTTTGAATTAGAGAAAATGGGAAAACATTAGAAAGAAACAAACACGGTCTGCAGATTTCATAGTAATTATAATATAAAGTCAAAACTTTAAAAAACATAAAAACCAGGAAGAAGCTGAAGAAATTACAAAGCACGTCATTTAAAATTATGTATCAAAAATTACTTTCACTTTCTGTATCACTATATTCTTGATATTTGACAGCTTTCCTAGCTCTTCCTTTAAATGAAACACCAGATGTAGCTGAGGGCCTCTTTCGGTACAACTCCTCTACCCTGTCCTCACCTGTCATTAGTAAAAATTGGTTATTTGTCTTTCGGCATAAGGACTTGATCTCAGAAAACAAACAACTTACCTGACAAAGATTCAGGTTTTTCAGGCAATGGATAATTTTCTTCGACAAATTTTAGCAATATTTCACGCGGTCCCGAGATGAAATCAACAAGCTCAGTACCCTGCCATAATATTAATGGATATCTAAGAATAACAATGCATTTTCATTGTTCTGATGATATGAACAAGATAAAAAAAACAAGTTTCCAGAATGTAGCAAACAAAACACTCACAAATTTTGCTACAGCTTCTTCGGTTCGGGCTTCACCAGTGCTTTGGAGACCAATAACGACGCACTTATCTTCTCTTAATGCCTGATGACATATATTGACCACAGCAGGCACCTTTGCCGACATACACATGTGTTTAAAGAAGCGCTAAAGGACACAACATGTAACATATGAACATTATTAATGAAAGAAACATATCTAATAAAAATGAAATGCACATTATACAGACACAGTAAGCTCATAATAATATAGATGCCTTAAATAACTTAATTGATATGAACAATGTGATTGCCAACCTGATGGTTTCCCCAGTATAGACGCCATATTGGACTAGATTCGGGATTCTCAGACAGCATTTCCTCTCTCAAGTAAGCCCAAAACTCTGCCGCCCTTCTGTACATATTCTGGAATTTTGATAGCAGGTTATGTGTTAACTTGATTACAAAATTTAATAAAAGTTCCTCAAAAAGGCACCACCTAATTACTAAAACCTTCAAAGAGTAAGCTGCAGCATACCATCATCTTGTCCTCTAACGGAACTTCAACCACATCAAATTGTGCCCCTTTATAGCTCAAAGTACGGCATAGGTACATTCCCCTGAATGATGAAATATGTTCCAGCTGTGATTTACTTTCTTCAAATATAGATCCATTCATAACGAAGTATATATAGCAAAACTCATAAAACCTTGCTTTCAAGTCCATGGCAACTAGTTCTAGAGCTCCAACACCCCCTTTTTCCAGTGACCCTATAAATAATATTCATTATAAGAAAGATCTACATACTTAAAATGTAGAAAGGAAAATAAATCAGTGATGATTGACCTGAAGCCAGAGAGATGCTTAAAGACTTAAATTAAAATTTAAATACATAAAACCATAGAGTAAAACTAGGAAAAAAAACAATAAATCACAAATGGAAAGGTACACTATAAATTTAACAACTTGCAAAATATGAAATAGGAAAGTAGAAATATGTCAGAATAACGCTTTTCGAGGTGTGACATATCAACATGTCTAGTGTTGCGTTTATATATTTTTACGCAACAACATTTGACCATCGATATACATATGAGTTTTATATTAATCTATAATATAAGTTCAACTGTTAGTAGACCTTACCATAGCAATTAGATGAAAAAATGTTAATAGATCTTAACAAAGCACAAGGTCTATCTACCTTTAAAAGTCAACATGTAACCAAGTAGAAATCGACAACGTACCATGACCATAGTAAACAGGACACAAGTTAGACTCGAGAACATAAGTAGAACTCTACCAATAAAATCACGGAAATCCAAGAAAGATGTTCCAGTTCCCCAAAGACCAAGTCTGATCATATATCCCATATTGCGTGGCTCTGAAGCACCAGTAGCCGAGCAATAAACAACCCTAGCCTCCAGGAGCATGGCCTGTTAAGCAAAAGATAAAGTGGGTAAGAGATTCTAGGACAATCATCCATATAATTGTAGAGAAATGAGCTTAGCTTTAGGAAGTAAGAAGTGAAAATGGGTAAACTTATTCTTGTTCATGCAAAGAAATAAACTAACACAAAAAAATAGGTACCGTGCAAAAATAGACATTATGTTAAGTTGTACCAAACACTATTGTCTACGCAAACAGAATACCGTGTCTGCCATTTCTTGAAATCTCTCTTCTGATTCAAAATCGTGTCCCTGTGTGGCATTCTCCACAACAGGTTCAAAGCCTATAGCCGAATGAAATTAAAATAGAATAATCCAGAGTAACAAATACAGCAGGTAATTTTTTACAGTGGCATCTACGAGACTATGACCAATGAACTAAGCTACCCAGTCTAAGCACACTTTTACAGAAGTAACAAAATAGTACCCATTTTATATCTTCGAAGTGCAATAAAAGTCTAATGCAAAAAAAAAAAAATTAATTAAATAGAAGACTGTCATATTGCCATGCAGTTGGCAAAGAAATGCTTCCAGAACACTCAGGAGTGAAAGGAGATGTATCCTTGATTCTTCCACGAAAGAGAACAAAATATAAAAGCCTAAAAGCTTCAGAATTCTTTAATTACCAAACCTGAATCTCAAGAACTGTTTCGCCTGTGCGTGTTGGCTTTACTCCAGCTTCAGGTACTAAATTTTTGGCCTTGTGACACTACAGCATAGTTTCCCATTCTTAGCAACATGACGTAAAAGATAGGTAATATATAGGACTGCTGTAACAGTCATGGATACATAACCATTAAAGTTAAACTAGTAGAAGACTTGCAAATCATCCTTATCAAAGGATAAGACTAGGTACCTCATCGAACACAATAAGGCCATCATAATCTTTCCCACACCACTGTACAAGTTGCTTTAAGCGAGAACGCCCGTTCGCAGAAGAGGCTATTAGGCTGCTGTAAGTTAAGAAAACGACACCTTCCCTGACCCCAACAGCCTTAGAATCAAGCTTGGAATATGAGAGCTTGTTTAATGCATGCACTACACATAAAATTAATGTAAGAACCACTCATGAATGCTTATAACATGTATGTAAGCAAAATTCTCTGTTAAAATACAGATATAATCTTATGAATGCTACCAATACCATAATCCTTGAAGAACACGACAATGTAACATCGTAAAAAGCTTACATAAAGAAAACTGAGAAACAACTAAGCATTTACAAGGCTCTTTCAACAATCTACATATCAAGCACAAGTGGATGATGCAATATGTGCATAAATTCAAAACATGTTAAATATGAGCAAGAGGAAGACATTTATTCCCCAACAATTCTAATATTCTTTCCCTTCTACACAAATTTGTTCATTTATTACATAATAGGAAAAATCCACGTAATGTTGTTTTTCCTCTTATCTGATATAAAAACAAATCATAAAAAGATCCGTTCCTAAGGTGTACACTTCAAGCTTATAAACAATTTCATTGTTTATAAATATAAAAGAACAGGGGGAACACTCAGAAAAAGGATAATACTTGGCTGTTTGAATCTACACCAAAATAAAATGTTAGCCCAGCATTTGAAAAGAACGAGGATAACCCAAAAGATGAAAAAATAGATGATTATAAAGATATTTACTATTACATTACAATGATTTAAACTTGAAACTACCTTCAATAAATTTAGCACCAACATCATCCAAGTCTCTCCGTGCATCAAATTTTAGGTCTGAACCAACAGAAATCCACCTAAATACAATCATCGATGGAGGGCTTAACATTAGATTACATTAACTAATGACATCTAGGTCTAAAAGAACACTTTGTTACCATTAAGGTTATCACACCAGAACATATTAATTTATATGAAAATTTAAAACTTTTAAAATGTTGTGCATACATGACAAGGAAGAATTAAAAAACATGAACTCACAAAGCTTTCCTCCTCCCATGCTGCCAATTTTCCAAGATTAATCCTGCAATTGTTCGTCCTTTTCCAACACCTGCTCCATCTCCTATAAAAAATCCTGCCCTGGTACCATCTGGAAGGTGCTGAAGGTGTTTCTGCAATGCAAATTAAATTATGTCGATGAAGCAAAAATGAGAAGCAAATACAGATTAAAAGTTTTGGTAATAAGAAGAGACCTGAGAAGCATATACTAGTGTCTCAATCTGTAAGCACGACAAAGTTTTTGACCTTTCTAGACAATCCCTGATTCGAAGATCATATGTGGGTTCAGGTGGCTGCACTGCCGATAAGGAGGCTGTTTCCACAACAGGATCTGGGTGAGGAGGACCAATAGATAATTTGGGAGGACGCTGCATTAAAACATTAATAATTTAAAAAATCTAAAATATACAAAAAGATAGTAAGTACATACATGCACTGTTTTAATGGGTTTAATTTAAGAAATCTAAGGTGAATAGCTAAAAAAAAATAGACTAGAGATTACAACATGGAGAAGAACATGCACATACATAGTCTGTAAAAGTTTCTCCCTCAACACCACCACTATCTTCTTCTCGCTCCACCTCAATAGCTACCTGAAGGTTAGCCACAGAATATGGAACTTTAAAAAAAACTAGACAAATATACTGTTTCTTATTTCTGTATTTATACAGTTACTGACATATCTGCAAATAAATTACACTGGTAAAATTCGGAAAAAAAATGCTGAAGTGTGCTGCGTATGATAATTTTGGTTAACTGTATATTAGTAACATTAGCACAGTTCTAATCAGGTTAATATTCCAAGGTAATCAGGTACCTAAACTAGTGAGTTTAAGCAGTTCTGAAACCCGGACTCTAGATAATGGACACAAATAAAAAATTAATAATGAATATCAATATGTTCTTCAAAGTGAATCCAACAGTATAAGAGGATAATAGATAATACACATTAATTTTAGAACTGAAGTCACAATAAAGGCTTCCATGAGAAAAATCTATTTCAAACAAAATTTCAGCTAGGACCTATAAAGCTTATGTCTTTAAATATTTGCCTTTTTTAATTCGAGTCGCTATGTATAGTAGAGTTTGCAGGCAAGAATAAACAACAAAAACCATAAAAGCAATCTATACTACACCTTCTCGATCTTGATATAAAAATTATTCAAGAAGATAACCCTAAATTTACCGTGACATAGACCAATAATGGTTTAATCTTGAGAAGATAACTTTACTCATGCAATGTACCAAAAGTTTTAAGATCCAAAGTGGAGGTTTTATTTATATATTTTTCTTAGTTGGGTTTCTATAACAATTAGAGATACACTCCCGCACAAACTTCTTATGATAGGCCTGAACACCTGACTTGTTTTAACAAACACAGGAACAGTAACAGCTGAGCTATACACTAGCACAATCGCTATACACAATAACTACACTAAACACAATGAGATACACAAATGAAGATAGGATAGCAACCTCATTGACTTCTTCTGGAGGCGGAGGAGGATTTGACAGCTTAGCATTGCCACTAGAACCCTAATAATTTGACATAAACATAAATTTGAAAAAAAATGAATGTATATATGTACATATCGAAAGCAGTAGCACAATCAAGGAACATAACAAACGAAAACCTAATAATAAACAGATAAGTATAAGAAGCAACCACCTTGACATCCTCGGGAAGCGGAGGACACTTTAAGTTGTCCCGCTGAGGAAGAGGCTGGACATGACAGAAAGAGCCCTAATCATTTGACATAAACATAACTAATAACTAATATATTAATATGTTGATACATCAAACATACACGAAAACGAGGATAAAAGAGGCAACCTCATCAACATGTTTAAGAGGCGGCGAATGCATTAACTTGTGAGGAGGTTGGACATCATCGCCGCTAGAGCCCTGATCATTCAAAATAACCATATATAATGGTCACATTCACGTATCGAACAATCGGATGACACCATAAACCTAATTAAAAAAAGTAAATTACAGAATGGTGGTAGCCGTATTTTACACCGAATTACAAAAATGTGGCTAAAATTTCAAGTTCGCAAATTAGTGGTCAGTTTTAGTTCCCGCTTCGTAATTTAGTCTTAAATAAACAAAGGAGGAGAAATTAAGTAAGAAGCAACCTGAGGAGTAGGGTCGGACGTGACATGGATAAGAGAATGACAGTCAAGGCAATTAAAGGTGGTAAGATGGTGAGGAACATTGAGAACCGCCTTACAGTTGTGACAAGGAACCTGGATTTTAGTGGGATCATATCCCCGGACATTTCTTAGCTTTTGAACAAATCCACACCCCAAGCAAACAAACTCCGATACGGATCGGCTTATTACAACAACTTTAAGGCATTTTGTGCAACCTATTTGATAACCGCCGGGTGAGGCTTCCGGCGCCTGCGGCGGTGAATAGTACGACGGCACCGCTTGGTACTGGTTCATTTTCTTTGATTAGGGAGGGAGAAATCAAACCAAATGTGTTTACAAGACAAGAGAATAGATGTACTACATAAGTACTTCACTATATATAAGAACAAGTGTACGAGGGCGGCAAAAAGGTGAGTTTTGTGTGTTTGTTTTGGCGCTCTCCCTCCCTTCTCTTCTGCTTGACGCTTCAGTTCCCCTCTGTTTTTTTAAAAATAATAAAATTTTCAAATCATAAATTTTGTAAGGGTAATTATGCCCAGTGTAGTTGGAGTATTAGTGTAAAGGGTGGATTACTAACAGATGTCCACTCATTCCTGCATTAACAGACGTCTTGTCACACCTTTTGCATTTTATATATTTTTTGAGGGAACCAAAAAAATTGTACCGTATAAAATAACATGACATTGGTGATTAACAAAATATAATTTTTAATTGTTGAAAATAATGTGAATATATTTGAGATTAATTTATTTAATCTTTTTTACATGTGGCATTCAGAAACTTTTTTAGGAGTTTTTTTTCCGATTCCTAACATTTTTCATATTTTTTTATATATTTTTTAGTTTGTACAAAATACAAAACTCACTATTTTCTTGTCATTCAAATCTATACTCTCTTCTCTTCATCTCACTCATTTCTTTACATGTTTTCAACAATATTTGACACACATTTTAAGGCATATACAAAGGATAGTTTCACGACTTATTTTTTTGAATAAAAATATAAACATTAAATTTTTATTCAGAAGAAAAAAATTTAAAAATTGATTATAGAACTATAATTTTTAATTTAAATTTAGTATTAAAAATTGTTATATACAAAGGTTTAAGTCCTTTCAACAACATATTAAAAATATTATTTATAATATTATATATACTACATTATACATAAATTTAAAAAAGTTAAAAATAACCCGTAATTTGCACGGGCTAAAGCTGGTGTTTATAAAAGAATATCCATGTACTTTATATCTATATGCTTAATATTTACGTGTAGAATTTATCATAGTCACAATTTTTTTTAATATAAATGTATAGAAGTTATAATCGTAATAATAAACTTAGCTAAATAATTACTAATCTACCGTTAATATACATTTTGCGTTTACATAAGGCATTTAAATATGTGTCAAGAATTTTTTTTTTATACCTAAAATTTTTAATTATTTTTTTATACTTTTTTTTTTGACGAAAAGCAAGTAGTATTATATATTAAAATATCGGAATCCAAACGGGACAAACCCCCGAATTGGCAACTACAATATGATTGTGAAACAAAAAACGAGCTAAACAAATAGTCGTTTTGTTAACAGATTGCTTAACACATAGAATATTCAAATTTTTAAAACGAAAAAGTATTACAATGACACCTTGAACAATCCAACCAATATCAATTATGAAACCAGTAGCATCGCAATTGACCTTCACATAATCATCATCTGTAGCCCAATGTTCAAAATAATCAGCACCCATATACATGTCGAAAAAAGGATTCCCAATAAGAACAAATTTTGATTGTGAAAGGTGAGCTTTTGCAATTTCCACCACTGACCCAGCCTCGATACGAGTTGAACCGATCTTCCAAGATACCAATTGAAACACTTTTGATGGACCAAAACACTCCAAAAGGAGAGACATAAATAAACTCTCAACAAGGAGAGACATAAACCACCCAAAAAGATGAAAATTATTGAATTTATTAACAAGGAAAAAAGAAAAGATTAGGATGATGAGGGGGACGAATGAAGATGAAGGAGGGTGAGGAAGGAAAGAGGAAAGGTGAGGGGAGAAAGAGTGAAGGCGGAGAAAGGGGAAGAAGAAGGAGGGGGGCGGCCGCGGCTGACTCTCAAAATAGGGTTTTTTACCTAAAAGGTATCCATTATTTTACCTAAATGGTGAACTTTTAAATGACACACCATTTAAGCTTGTCACACGCACATACTTTAAAGTTCACCATTTCTGGAAATGTCTTAAAAGTCTTCGCTTCTTGATTTGGAGAATTTCAAGCATGCTTCAAGTGTGTGCATGTTGCTTTCTCATAAGTAACTAAGTTCGTGTGACTTAACTTCCAAGTCCACGTGATGCATTATGCAAAAGGAACTGTTTGATTGACTATTCGTTCTTGAGAAGTCACTTTAGCTAAGACAAATGAACTATACCATTTAACCTTGAACATCTCAAACAAAAAGAGTAATCCTTATGCACTTATCGAGCCATCCTTAAAATTTCTCAGTTAAAAGGTAATCTTCATTGCAGGTTGCTTCAACTCTTATTTTTATCTTTGAGACTAGATAAACAGTGATTGATTTCACCTTTCATTTGCACGAGTTTGAGCCTTCACATATTTACACTTTGGCCCCCTACTCTATACATCATTTGTGTCATTGACCATTGTTCATAAGTCACGGGTTTGGCCTGTTCTTCATTCGATATGTTCTTTTAGAGAACTCATGCACTACTCCTGTAATCAAGAGATCTCAAAATAGTGCTTATCTGCACTTCTCCAATTACTTCTCCAATCCAAAGCTAAGTTCTCAAACTGATGTTTCTTGACTTCTCGAATGAATAGATCAGGACTTATCGAATATGTCATTTTCTGGAGTTCTCGAATAACCCCTTTTGTAGATTTCTCGAATAAGCACTGAAAGGCATATGATGTAGCGTATTTGTATTTCGAGGATACAACTCAACTCAAACAAGAATGTAATAGTAAATAGTATATGTACTGTCACAGGGATCTCAAATGTATAACTGTCAAGAGAAAGAAGACAAAGTCAATCTACTGTTTTGAGGTATACTACACTTGAAGAAGTTCATTCAGTTGATCAAGCATCAGTGGAGTAATCAAGACAGTGGGTTCTATTTATAGTGACAAGAGGTTCCTACAGTGACAGAATACAGATTATAAAGGTTTGAAAAAGAGTGAAGAAAAGGAAGACATGAACCAAATCATAGAGTCAAAAATAAAGAAAAGCCATTGGAGTTAGTCGCTCATGAACCAGACCGTGCATCGAGCGTCAACAAAAATTCGGTGGTAATTCTTTATTACTTTCAGTGGTTCAAGCTATCAAGACTGGTATATGGAAGAAATCATTGTGCAAGCAACAGAGGTGCTAAATTAATTAACCACAATGGTTTTGCAATCAAGACTTGCTAAGGAATAATCTTTGTGGAGGATCAAATTTATCAAGACATAGAAGACCACAAGGGTTATGCTATCAAGGAGGTATATTAATTTTATCTTAATTAATTAAGTCATTTGAATTATTTATTTGATAAATTAATTCTATCCGAATTAATTTATTCAGTAAATTATTTAAAAGATTAATTAAGTTAGAATTAATATAATTATCAAACAAGGAGGTATATTAATTTTCTCTTAATTAATTAAGTCATTTGATTTATTTATTTGATAAATTAATTCTATTCGAATTAATTTATTCAATAAATTAATTAAAAGATTAATTAAGTTGGAATTAATATAATTATAAAAAGACTTCATATTAATTCTCTTTTAATTAAATTAAATTAGTTGGCTAATTTATTTTATAAATTAATTCAATCAGAATTAATTTATTCTTTAAATTAATCAATTAATTAATTAAATCAGAATTAATATAAGTGTTTAAAGACTTAAAACAATTCTACTCAGCGAATATGACTTACTGGAGGTCGGTATGACTTATCCTTAAGTCATACCGAAGCTACACTGACTGATTAAGTCATTCTGATCTATTCAGACTGATTAAGTCATACCGAAGCTACTCAGACTGATTAAGTCATACTGATCTAAGTCATTCTGATCTAAGTCATTCTGATCTACTCAGACTGATTAAGTCATACCGAAGTCACACAGACCAGTTAAGTCATGCCGAGCAGATTAAGTCTTACCGACTTGAAGATATTTCTGAAAACCAAATTAAGTCATACCGACAAAGTGATTTATGTCATACCCAAAGGCTGCTCAGAATTAAGTCATACCGACTGATTTATTAAGTCATACCGAAGGAAAATTATGTCTTGGAGCAAGTTTAAGTCATGCTGACAGCTGATTTATTATGTCTTGAAGCAGTTTAAGTCATACCAGATCAGTAAAATATCCTATAGAAAACCATCAAGACTTAAATGGCTATAAATACAACAGCAGGCATAGCAGAGCAGCAGAGATTTTCAGCTTCTTCACTTCTGCAGAAAAATCACAGCAGAGAGAGACCAAGAGAAAAATAGTTCCTTAAACATCAAATAAATTCTTGTAAATTATTTCTAGCTTGTATTGCTAAATCTAAACCGACAGAAATTGTTTACTTGTACTTATGGAACTATCTAGCGAATTAAGTTTCCTAGAATCTCTCGATATTTTTATTACAAATATAGAAAAGTTCATGTCGAATTTTCTATAGAATTTGTAATAATTAATTTCGATCTTTTTATTTACAAATATAGAAAAGTTCATGTCGAATTTTCAATAGAATTTGTAATAATTAGTTTGGTCATCAAACCATTGTAATTTGTACCCGTGTATTTAGACACACCCTATCAAGTTAATATAAATTTTATATTCAACTTGAAATATCGGTATTCATTTTATTCAGCATCAATTTGTTCTTGATTCAATATTTTAATATTTTTAAGAAAAGAGCAAATTCGATAAAACGGTATAGTTTGTATTCAACCCCCTTCTACAAACTATTTTGGACCTAACAATTGGCATCAGAGCCTTTTGATTGACGCACAAATCAAAATCCTTATTTTTGTGGTCCTCCAATTGGTTTTCGAGTTTGTTGACCCATACAGAAATTAAATCCGGTATTAGACCAAAAAGTCAACTCCTCTACTTTCGATTTTTTAACCTTCAAAAAATTCAATACTTGAGATTTTTTAACTTTAAATAATTTGAACTTATTTTTGGATTCTTTAACTTTCAAAATTTTCAATTTTGAGATTTTTGAATTTTAAATAATCTAAATTTATTTTCGGATTCTTTAACCTTTAAAAATTCTCAATTTATGATATTTTTGATTTTTAAACAATATGAGTTTATTTTCAATTGTTAATTAAATTGAATTTATTCTCAAATTGTTTAATCTTCAAAAATTTTCATTTTATGATATTTTTTATTGTTAAGTAATCTTAACTTATATTCGAATTTTTTAATTCTTGAAATGATTAATTCTTGGAAATTTTGATTTTTAAACAACTTGAGTTTATTTTCAAATTGTTTAATTTTCAAAATTTTTAATTCTTGATAATTTCGAATTTTAATTAACTTGAATTTATTTTCGGATTCTTTAACTCTTAAAAATTTCATTTCTTGAGATTTTTTTGATTCTTAATTAATTTGACTCTAATTTCGAATTTTAATTAATTTGAACTTACTTTCAGATTTTTTATTTCTTAAAAAATTTTCGAGTCCTTGAAGTTTTTGAATTTTAAATATTTTGAATTTATTCTAAGCCAATGGTCTCAAGAAAATTGTTAGCTGAAGATTCCTCCGGACATCAAAGATGATTTGAATCTTTTGAAGAAAATGCATTTTTCAATGAAATTAATCTCTTCCTACTGAAGAAAAATTTGTGGAAGCTCCTAAAAATTATATTCATATAATTCACTGGTTTTTCAGAAGCAGGAATGGAAGAGGTTTTAGTGGATAGAATTTTTCTCGAAGATTTGAATTAAGTCTATTGATTCTGTGATATACAAACACTAAGTGGATTGCTCCAATGTAACATCTACTACACTTAGTGGATTGTACCAAGAAATATCTTTCAAGGAATCAATAGAGATTTTAGAAAAGTGGAATCAAGGAGGTTTGAGGATGAACTAGACAGTTAGACATCTCAGTCAGGAATTAATGATGGAACCTCAGAACATACATGAAGAGTTACTAATTTAGAAAAAGTACAAATGTTTAATCTAGGAATTAGGCCTATCTATTCCGAAGCAGAAACTCTTCAGGATACAGTTCAAGAGGTGGCTACAAGACTGAGTTGGTGGAAAGAACAAAACATGATAGTTGCAGTTATGAAAAGTTTTATGTGATAAGTAACTATCAAGATGTGCAACATGGTACAGAATTCTGACAGACAAGGATGAATAGGGATTCATTAAATGAGATGAAACAGAAGCATCAGTGCAGAACTTATCTTGCTGAAGAAAAGAGTTGGGATGGATCAGATGATGATGAGAAGAGCATAATTAATATCTTGCCTTCATAGCAATCTCTGAAGATGATTCACCTCACATATCTCAGGTATCAATTTTTCGAACTAGTGTAATATGTAATTCTCAAAAATTCAAAGCATGTTAAGATCTTAGTTTTTAATTATTATATCTTTGGTTAGAAGATCTTATTATGTGTATGAATATTTGTTGAATTTAATTAATTGCAATAGTGAGTTAGAAGTGTTCCTTAGACAATATCTCTCAATTCTTAAATGATACATGTCAAGCATATATGACCTCTGCTTAAGCTAGTTTCAGGATCCCCAGTAGAACAAGATTTGCTTATTCATTCTGAATTGTTTGTTAAGGTTTAAAAAGTTAAGATGGAATAATTACCTAGGGTGTCAGTAGAACATCAAGTCATTTGTAAAACTGACTTAGGTAATAGAGATTATATAATATAATATAACAATAGGAATGGATTGGATAGAATTAGTGATTAATTGTTAATTCTTATATTCCATGCATGTTTAGAAAATTATTGAATATCTGTAAATCTACTTACTACCTGTTACACAAGTGTACATAGGTTAAAATAAATAGTACTGAATTTTCTAAAATGCATAACATGCCTAATTTGCATAATTCTTATCTGCAATGTTTTAATGCTGAATGTATGCAATGTATTCTTATTATCATGCCTGCTTATCTCAAATGTCATAAATGCATTTCCTAGTAATTGCATTGATCATAGAAAAAACATATTTAAGAATAACAATAAGGTACAGACTGCTAGTCCTCCTTATGTTAGGAAGGAACCATTATTCTCCTTGCTCAGTGAATATTTTGTCAATGACATTAAAAAGGAGAAATGGTCAGTCAAAGATAAGAATGAGCATGTTAAGGTTAAAACTGTTGTTAACTCTAATAAAAGAGAAATCTCTAATCCATCTGGACCCAATTAAACAATTTGGGTACCAAGAACTTTTTATCCATTTGTGAATGTAGGGCTTAACAGGTTAATCGATTATGCATTATTATTGATTTATTCAAAGCATATCATCGAAGAAAGAACCTTGCTATCAAATGTGAATGTGAAAACATGCCAAGTGGTTTATCCCTTGAAGACAACAGCAAGGGTATGACCTAGGGTCAAGGCTATTCAATAGCTAAGAAATGTTGTCAGTAATAAAGCATCTTTTACAAGATGAAGAGCCTACTGTTCGAGGATTAAGGAAAGAGAACTTATCTGTAGCTGACATGGAATCTCAGTCAAAGGTGAAGTCAACAAGGTCAAATCTAAAGCTTCATCAGACAAGAGTTCAGCTATGATATAAGGAGCTCTCTTACCTGAATGTCAAATCAAGAGATTCTTTCCTGAAAATCGAATCATCAAAGGAGACTGCCTCATCTGAAATTAAAGTAAAATGAAATTACGAGGCATGTCATAAAGGGAAGTTAAAGAAGCATCACACAGAAGTTCTACATCAAAGTAAAATATATTTTAGTAGTGATGACTGATGACTTCTCTCAACAAACAAGTTGTTGTTCAGACAATCTGAAGGCAAGACACCACTGATGGTGATTGATCACATCTAGAAGAGTGTCAGGAAGCAAAACTGACTATGACAACTTGGAGACCAGATTACAGGACCTATCAATTAGTGTTCTGGATGATTTCTGCACCTTCAAGAGTATTAATGCTGAAGCAGTCAATAGTTTGCTACTGACACGATCGAACCCTGATCAGTAAGAATTTTAGGAAGACCCCACAAGTATGTAGGAAATTGTTTTGCAATGATAAATGAAAGTGAGCATCCTAGCAATCAGCTAATGCTCAAGAGGATAATTTCCTTAGTTACTCAGTGGAGTCAACAGCCTACAGGGTGATTGTTATTAATCAACAGAAGGTGATTGAAAGTCTTAGTGATGTTCAACCTCTAGCTCCCAGCTGTCAATGGTGATGGTGATTCAGATCCAAGCAATTTCAAACATGGAGAATCTTCATGTAAACCCAGCAGCAGCTTAGGGGGAGCAAAAGAAGGATCATCTAGTCAACTCAACACCACACTGAAAGTCAAAGGACACTATGAGAACATGTCTGTCAAGACAAAGAGTGTTGACTCAATTAAATCTTTGTTCTAGTTCTTAGTGTTTCTAATGGTGGAAGTAAAAGACTAGCAGAGATTTAAGTACCAATGATTATTTCTTTAGTTTTATTTCAGAGGAAACTAAGAAAGCTACAATGGCTCTGAAAGATCCAAATTGAGTGATTGCAATGCAAGATGATCTCAATCAGTACGAAAGGCAGATTGAATGGAAGCTGGTATCCAGACCAAACAACAAGGCTGTATTTGGTATAAGGATAACCAGAAGTTTAACTGGATGTCAAGGCATTGTTATGAGGGACAAGGCTAAACTGGGTGCAAGGTTACAAGCTGATAAGACAGTATATCTAACAAGAAGCACCAGTGACAAGACTTGAGGATATCAGGCACCTGTTGTACATTCATGATCATAATGGACATCTGGAACTACTGAATCTGGATGCTAGAGGAATGTGAACAAGTGCACTCCTGGTTGATGAGATAATGAAAGATCTCTACAGGTTAGTATGAACTGGTATCATCACTCAAGCAAGCATGGAAGACATGGTATGACACCCTAACTATAATTTAATATTTGGTATCAATCGTTAACAGTTGGTGTCACATTTATAGAACTCTCTACATCTTTAGGCACAAACATAAATGATATATGTGCAATGATATCTTGATTATATTATATGTTGGTCTACTAACTATAAATTGGGATCAAGATATTTGTTGTTTTGATGTTGGTAAAGTTGCAATTCTTTTGAATTACTTCATGCAAGCAAATAGAAGAATCCTTTTAGGAGCTTAGGCAAGCCAAAAGATTAATTCTATTTGGAGCACAAGTAAGCCAAAAGAATGATGACACTAAAAGTAAGTCCAGGATCTTTTGTTTCTGTTCAGAAGATTCTAGACCTGTCAAGACTACATGCCAACACACCACTATAGCTGGCTTTTGACCTATTAGTTTGGACCTAACAAGTTGGTAATCAAAAATCTTAAGATGGACCCGGATATGAGGAAATGGTACCCTAGAGATATTTGACCCAACAAGTTCAGGATCTACTAATTAGGACATAATCAGGCTGTAGAGGAATCATCAGCTCATTATCTTATTCAATTGATAATAGATCACTTACACACATATTTTATTCTCAGTATGCAAATTTGCAAGGCCCCAAGTGGATCCTAAAGAATCTATTCTTGTAGTTATTACACTTGATTTTCAGACGTCTTAAGTTGGACCCATCTCCGGAGATGGTACCCTAGAGACATCAGTTCTGACATGTTTTGCTGCATAGAGACAGATCAAATGAGTTGTACGAAAGCAGGAGAACACAAGGAATCAAATTCATCTCCAACAACTCTGTGGAACACTCAAGGACTAAGCAACTTGCATAAGGTATCAATTCTTTTTCGAGAGCTTGTCTTTCATTAAAATTAACTTACAGACATGTTTGCTAAATCACTTGATGAAATTAATTTTTCAAGATTGGTTTGTAAACTTGGGATTTTATTAATGTTATATGATTTGTAAATCCCATCTGTTAAGTAATTCTTAAGTAAGCTCACAAGTATTCAATTATCAATATTGAAAGGACTTGTGATTTTACTATAAGTGGTTCTTAAATGAGTTTACAAATATTCAATTGTCAATATTGAAAGGACTTGTGAACTTACTTACATCCAGACCTCACGCTGAAAATTATCTGTTGAATGATTGCCGTGTGTATAATTGTAATATATTTCAGTGGCGATTATTTAAAGATAATTTAAATACTTAAATGCTAAAATCTAACTCATAGAGATTTAGTATTTATTTATTTAAATATTTACTTTGATTAATATGAGCTATAGAACCTGAAGCAATTCAATTTAGTATTTGCTCTGTATCTCATATTTATTAAAATAAATAAACAACATAACTAATTTGGACCTAATCTGTATTGGTCTTCAATCAGTTATGAGATGTTAATTCTAGTGAACTTTAATATCCCATTTCAGAAATTCACTATAATTAATATCATTGTTCTAACAATTGGTTGTATTGAAGTCTTGACTTATATCAGTTAATGATATTTAGTTAAAATTATATTTACTAACTAATTGTGAGATATATTGGTATGTGTGAAATTGCTTAGAACTCCTCTAAGTAATCATTGTTATATCTTTTACAATTCACTCATACTACTATACAAGATATGAAATTTCTCTAAGTAAAACTATGGATATTGTAATATCTAAAGTGACCATTGTTCAGTTACTTGGAATAATTTTTGTGCTTATTTGCAAGCTTCTAATCACTTTGATAATAAATGTTATATACTATGGATCAAGGTGTATAGGACTTAGAATATCATTTCTAAGATTGCAGACAAAACAGCTTTGGTAATCGAGTCTTATTTATAGAACCAAAGTTGTCTACCAGTAAACAATTGTTAGGAGTTAACAATTGTTATTTTCGAGGAGTTGCCTTGAAGTCATAAGTTTGAAATGTTATATCTTAAGAGCTTGTGTATTTCTTGTCAACTAGTTCCTCGTACTTATGAATATCAGTGAATGATGTTCTTAAGTAGTTAGATACTAATATTCATTCTGTCAATTGGTACTCAATGTAACAATTCAATCTTCACTAAATTGAATTTATCTTACAATAGATTGAATTTATCAAACAATTGGTATCATTGAATATTTAGTATTTAGCAGTGATTATTTATATCCTAGTTAAATTATGACGTGAAGCAATTCAATGGTTTATTTGCTCATAATTTAATTTTGGTAAAGTAATCATAAATACAATTATTTGCATTTTAAAGTATTTGATAAATACTAGCAGTTGGTATCAAATAGTAAAATATTTGTTTACTGACAATTGCTAGTGGTTCTGATACTTTATTGCAAACTAATTGTGATGTATATATTATCTCTGGTGATATTACTTAGGATTTATTCTGAGTAAATGTGTCTTATCTATAAATCATTAGTGTTAGTATAAATTAAGGTGTTCAACTTTCTAAGTAAGTGAGACTTAAAGTTACATTCGGCCTCTGATATGGGCAAAAAGTAAGCCCTAAAGACAAATTTAATGTGGCATTAATTAGGCCAAGAATGGTCCAAACGTGGGGCCCACCAGGTGGGCCCAAAACCCCAATTATAATATTAATTTCGTAATTAATATTGGGGGTAATAAACAGCTCAGCAATAAAAGTTGGATAAGGATATTTATCCCACCAGACTTAGCCACCAAGGCATCCAATTCAATATGGAAACTGATTCCTACAAGGAATAGATCTAGAACCTTCCCCAAAGACTTGTCTACCAAGTCTCCTATTCCTACCATAATTCTAAGGCTTCTTAGCCTATATAAGGACCTGCTCCTTCACCCTCAGAACTACGTTTTTGGGCAGAGCTCAATACGTCACTTACGTTTTGGACACAGCTCCATACGTTACCCACCACGTTTTGGCTTAATCCTCGAATAAGGACATAGAAGCCACTGCGTCCTAGGTGAGCTCTCGCCACCATAGCCTCGAGGTCACCATCACCTAGAACTACGTTGGCTTGATTCTCAATACGAGATACGTAGGCACTCTGTGAGGACCGATTACAGTCTCGAACGCAGAAACAGCCATTAAAGCGCGAAGCTCAACCACCCTAGCAATAATTACAAATTGTAACCGAGTTTTAGATCCACAACATTTGGCGCCGTCTGTGGGACGACAACATCAACCATGGTTCAAACACGAAGAACTGCACCAGGCTCTACCGAAGCTTTATCAATCAGCTCCGCTCCGCCTCTTACCTCTGGGACAACCACGTTTGAACAAGGGACGATCCCCCAAACTTAAGTTTCTCAGCCTCCAGGGACGAATCCCCCTGCTGGGAGTACGCTGCCTATGGTTGTCCATCCAGAACAAGAAACTAACCCTCTTCAGATGGTGGTTTCTCCTCTTGATAACGCTGGTCGTACGCTGCCTCCGGGGGTACAGATCCACACCACGGATCTCCCTTTGAATACCAACCCGATGTATGGGCTGCCTAACTATCCCCCTCAACACAGGGAACCTGGACCGAGCGGTCATGCCTTACAGATTCGAGATCGAGAGTACGATAATTACTCTGGTCCCTATACTGATGATTCAACGTCTGAGGATGACAACGATGATCGTGATGAAGCCCCAAGGAGGCGACGTGCTAGTAGAGAACCTCGAAGGAGGTCTCGAAGAATCCATGATGGACCTCCACAAACGACTAAGGAAATTATCAAGGCTCATGAGGCTGAGATCCACAGGCTAAAAGATGACACCGCCAGAGAGCAAGCAAGGCAGAATCAAAGTCTGCATCGACCTCCTCCAATCTCAGGAAGGGTTCCTGTCATAGATCTGGAGAGGTCGTCTAGGAGATGAAGAAGGGCCGAAGCCCCAACTGAAAAATCGACAAGGGTGGAGAACCCCAAAAGTAACCCTAGGGATCTTATGCCCTTTGGGGATCCTGATGATCCTACACCTCCGTTCACTGAAGAGGTAATGAATGCTCGCATCTCAAGGAAGTTCAAGATGCCGACGATTAAGGCTTATGACGGAACGGGTGATCCCGCAAATCACGTTAGGACGTTTTCAAACGCACTGCTGTTGCAACCTGCAAGTGACGCCTTGAAGTGTAGGGCGTTCCCTCAAACCCTGTCGAGTATGGCTCAAAGATGGTACGGCCGCTTACCTGCAATCTCGATTGGCTCTTTCAAGGAGTTAAGCGCTGCCTTTGTGAGTCAATTCATCAGCGGAAGAGTTCATGAGAAAAGTTCTACATCCCTCATGTATGTGGTACAGGGGAAGAATGAGAATCTGAGAGATTATCTCAAGAGGTTCACCAAGGAGACGTTGAACATCACCGACTTAGAGAACAAGGTGGCCATGGTAGCCCTGGAACATGGCACTACTGACCTGTACTTTAAAAGGTCGTTGGCAAAGCATCCACCTGAGAATATGGCTGAACTCCAACGGAGGGCTGATAAGTATATCAAGGCCGAGGATAGTACCAAAAAGGATGTCGTGATAAACAATGGCAAGGGTAACAATGATACAAAGAAGCGAAAGCAAGACCATGAGTATGATGACCACGAGAATGATGCTAGGGACAAGTATCCCCGAACTAGCGAGGACTCCGGCTATGCCCCTAAGAAGAACCAAGGACGGAGGTTCACTGAGTATGCAAGGTTGAATACTTATAGAAGTCGAATCTTGTTTGACATTGAAAAGGATAAGGATTTCCGATGGCCGAAGCCACTCAGGGGTGATCCCTCGAAGAGAAACAAGAATCAGTATTGCAGATTCCACAGAGATGTGGGGCATGACACTGATGATTGCAAGCAACTCAAAGATGAGATCGAGTTTTTAATCCGTAGAGGGAAATTGAGCCACTTCACTAAGGGTGAAGATCGTGTTAATCAAATTAGAGATTATAATAGGATGGATGACGTTCACGATCGCAACCCATAACCCCGAGGGCCAGTAATCAACATGATCTCAGGAGGCCCGACTGCGGCCGGCACAACAAGGAATTCTCGGAAGGCTTATGCCAGAGAAGCGATACACATCGTGGGAGAGGCCCCGAAGCAGGCTAGGACTGAAATCGCAATTGGTTTTGACGATTCTGATCTTGAAGGGGTGAAGTCCCCCCACGACGACCCGTTGGTCATAACTCCTGTGATTGGAAACTCGGAGGTGAAGCGAGTCTTGATAGACAATGGAGCTTCCGTTGACATTCTGTTTCATGATGCGTTTGTGAAGATGGGATACATTGGTTCTCAGTTGACCCCCAATAACATGCCAATTTACGGATTTAATGGAATTGAGTCCAAAGTTGAAGGGACTATTCAGTTACCCATGACAATTGGGCAAGAACCTAAAGAGGCTACTCAGATGCTGAATTTTCTGGTGATCAAAGCATCCTCGACTTATAACGCAATCCTGGGAAGGACTGGACTTCATGCGTTCAAGGATGTTGCGTCTACTTATCACATGAAGATTAAGTTTCCAACCCGGAACGGAATTGGAGAACATAAAGGTGATCAAAAGATGGCACGAAGCTGTTATGTAGCCTCGTTAAGGCCTGATGGAGTCGGGGGGCAAGTATCTCCAATTGAAGACGTGGATGTGCGCAGAGGTAAGGAACACCAAGAATGGCCAGCAGAGGACATCACACAGAATGTAACACCCCCAGATCCGGGGTCCGGGATCCGGTGGTTACGGTTTCCAATTCTGTCCACAACACTTGAACTTTCCTTAACATAAAATAAATTACGTCTCTATAACCCAACACAATAATATAAAACACACCCGTTATAGTCCCAGAGATGAAATCAGAGTAACACTCAAATTTTTATTAATCACATTATGAGTTCTTACAATCCAAAAGAATTTCAATATAAATACATACTCTTTGCCATCCATTTACATAAGGCATACTAGACCATATTCTTGGTACTGAAAGAATAAATATACCCTACCAATAGCTTCTTCTTCAGCTCTGGTAGTCTCATCGTCCTCGCCCGCGTCGAGTGCGCCTTGTGCGAGTCATCTGGTCTAGCTGTTGTTGTGATATAATAATAAAGCAAGGGTGAGCAATAGCCCACCAACAATAATATATAACTGAACGATAATGTATAACAGTTCAAAAGTATCTTTCAAACCATATGCCATGCCTTTACGGAAATGATGCCAGTATAATATGAACGATGAAGTTACAAGGTAACTTAAAGTATTTGTTTGTAGAAATATCTGCTACATCAAAGTAAGCGAGATATTCTTATTGTTATTAAGAAGAGGAACTTGCAAGAAAAGGTTGCAATTCCAGTTATGACCCTTTTCCAACTCTGCCAACAGTAATCATGTTGCAGGAAATAAATAAATTTGGATGATGAACCAATGATGGAGTATTCACCGCGCCCGCTGTTCCAATCTTGATGATCAGTCGAGATCGTACAGCTCAATTTAGATTTACTACCGGTAGAAGGAAGAACTGACGGCTTTACTTGTGTACCGCCTTACTAGCTCTCCCCGGCCAACGGTTGGGCCAAAGGGGATGGACCGGCGCTACTCGGCCTCTTACACGACTCCTAGTTCAAATAGAATTCATGATTCTGAATGTAACGTTCGTCCCCCTTTCCCCAAGTATAATACTTGTTGATAAGACTCCACAAAGTAGTCGTATCTAGTTGGAAAGGAAAATTTACCAATAACTCCCAAGCTATTACTTGGTAACGGATATCAACTTGTTCCAGTAATCTTACCCCTCGAAAGATGAGAAGGTAAGCAACGACTTAATAAGTCAACAGCACCCGAGTTGCGAGTGAAGGGAATACTTTATGACCGGGAAGTCGACAAGATAAATAACATTTTTCCAAGTAAGGTTCCCTTATTATTAAGAAGATAGACTCAAAGATGAATGATGTCTGGGAACCTTTCTTGATATAAGATTAATAATAATATGACTTTGAAATATTTTCTGTAATAATCGAAGAAGATAAACCTTATCGAGGTTATTCTAAGTATGGAATAAATATTCAGAGAATATTTATTGAATTAAAATATTTTACAGAATATTTGGGAATATGAAAGAATATCTTTAATCAGAGTATTTCTCAAAATAATCCCTGAAGAGATATCAGGGGAATATTTATTGAATAAATAAATATTTAAATGAATATTCAAAACAATATTCATTAATTAATAAGACCTGAAAAGAATATTTAAGGTAATAATCATAATTAATTAGGAAATTTAAATGAATATTCAAAAGTAATATTCATTGAATGAATAATATCTTAAATGAATATCAAGTAATATTCATTTAGTAATCCAAGCCTTAAGGAATATTCGAGATAATATTCGATAATTAAATCAAGCTTCAGATGAATATTAAAATAATATTCATCAAGTATTTAATATCTTAAATGAATATTCGAAAGTAATATTTATTTAATAAAATAATAATCTAAAAGAATATCCAAATAATATTCATCTAACAGTCTCATCTTTAGAAGAATATTCGAAATAATAGTCGATAATCAATTCGACTCTGAATGAATATTGAGAAGTATTATTCGTTGAATAGTTAAATTCAAATAATTATTTGAAGTAAGGATCGTTAAAATAATTAGTCTCGAACGAATATTCAAATAATATTCGTCGCCCAAATAATAGAAAATATTTACTTAAATATTTTCCTCCGAGGTAATCTCGATATATCAAGGAATATTGACTCCCGGTCTATTTTTGATTAATAAGATGTATACGCCCTTCTATGAGGGTCTTACAATAATCGGCTTATAACTGATATATAACTATCTAGCTTATAAGCCAACAATAACATTCAGGGAACAAGTATATCACTTCAACTTGAAAGTAGGCATGCATGCAATGGCATATGTATATCAGCATATATATATATATATTTATTCAATCACAACAACAGCCTAAAAGAAGGGAATTGAAACTTGCCTGGTAGTCGAGTACGGTAAGGGGTAGTGGTAGCGGGTCCCGGTTCAGCTTGGTGATCTATAAATAGCCAAGGCATTCGGGATTAATCACTTAACATATTAAAAGTTAAGTTATACTGAATTCGAAACACGTTCTTGAGTTATCTCGTTATACCCCTTTTTGTGGATTACTTTTATCACTGATCCGACCCGACATCCGTTCGTTAATACGACATGTCATTGTACTTATACTTGGGACATACTTAAGTCATATGAGTTCTAAAGTCGATCGTTACGAGCCAATACTATACTCCGAGTTTTATCGTCCGTTTTCTAAGTGTTTTACCGAAGTTATAAAAGAGTCGTCTTTTAGGGGTTCGTTCGCGTTTAACCTCGACTCGAACATTTTTAATAAATCGAAAAATGATCTTTTTGACATACGGTTTTCTTTCACGCCTTCCTTTTTACCTCTAGTATTTATTTACCAAGATTCGCCATGACGTTACATAGTTTACAAGGGTTCAATTACAGTTACGAACTTTCGTTTACGGATTCGAACTACTTTTAGTAATTTGGTCATAAATCCTAAACCGTAAGTCCGTTTCATGCGATCTTTATATCAAAACGAAGCTTGAAACATAATCTATCCTATCATGGCAGAAAATGAAGCTGTACAGTGAGTTATAGCTACTGTGATGCTCGGTGTTTAATAGTCTAACGAAAATTCGGCATTACGACGGCTATAAATCGAACGTTCTAAAATTCATAACAATCAATCCAAGCCACACCGGGCATACTATACATGGTTTTCATCTTAACCAGTCCAAGAAGGTTTCAATTAACCATCATAATCATCAAAACTCTTAAATCATCACTACTAACTACATAATCATGCTTTTATGCATATAACAACACCATAATCTTAACTAATCTAAAACCATCAAGAACATATATAAAACTCAAAGTAAGATCTTGGGTTCTTAAGAATTATACCTTCCTTGGAGAGTGTACAAGCTATAATAACCCTTATATAGTCCTTGTATGGCTTTAACAAAGCTTAAATCATCCAAAGAAACCAAGAAATCAAAGTTAGTTTCTTGAAAACACTATTCACCCTCATCTTTGAGGATTTATTTGAAAATGGAAAACATGGAGTTTGAAGCTAAGATTTCTAGGAGATCATTTTGATGAAATATAGGACTCACCATAAAAATTTGGAGATCAAACAATGGTTGGAAGGTGGATTTTGAAATCTTAAAACTCCAAAATTCGAAGTGCCTTGGTTTTGGGGGAAAAACAGTGAACTTCTCGAATTTATTTACCCATCCAAACGATCTTCAAAAATTATGAAATTAAATCCCCAACTTCACCTTGATGTGTAGAAGCTCCATGAATTTTTTCATGATTTTTAGATGAGTAGATCTAGGTGAAAAAAAATGGCAAAGACCCCTGCCCTGGAAAATGCAACTGCTGGAAAAATGGGGGAGAGGTGGTATTTGCTTCTTTTTCTCTCTTTTCCTCTTGCTTGGCTAGTTGTCAAATGATATTTGTGATATGTATAAGTGGGTATAGCTGCTAATACTCCTCTTAATACAAGTGTCAAAGGTTTATGGTGTGTTAGAAAAATTGATGATGTGAAGCCTTGTTGTTTTCTTCTTGTCCATCCACCTCATTACTTCCTTTTTCATTTCTTTTCTTCATTTCATTTCCACCAAATATTCTTATATATAACCCCAGCTAATCAAGTAGGGTTTTTTTTTTCTCGTTACGTATTTAATCCGTAATTTCTTTCGCGTTTGCTTGATCGCTTAATCTTGTTATAAAGTTCTAGCGATTTCTAGAACACTTGTTATTCTAACTCAAAGGTTTTCATTCTAAATCCTCAAATCATACTTAATAAATAAAATCCTTGAATCCTTAACATTATAATACTCTTGTCTTGATCGTATTGATAGGCTCTTTACGGTTCGGTCAAATATTGTACCGAAAAAGAATTTGGAATTTCTGAATTCCGATCGTTTCTGCATTCACTTATTTCCTCCGCGTATTACTAGTATGACTTCGAAACATCCATAACACGTCCCGTACATAGGGTGGCGTGAAAAGTTTTCCAACTTACAAAATCACTATTCATCACTTATTTTTATTTAATTCCTATAGTTGGGAAAATGAACCTGGTTCACCCTCGAGTGTTCCTTAACCTTTTTACGGAACCGCTGGGCTTATAATAGATATTGATTTGGATGACATGAGGGTATCTATTTCTCTCTAGGGAATCTTATCTTAACTTTCTAGGAGATAGATTATTCTAACCTTAGTTATCACCCAATAGCATCCTTCAGGCCATATAACCTTGGAATATATATCCTTTCATTATTCATTCATTAAAACCAGTATTACATTCTAGTTGTAACCCCTATTCATTCTTACATCAATACATAATAAAAAGTTTTAATTCTACCCAAAAATCTGGGTTCTTACAGTCTCCCCTCCTTAAAAGGATTCCGTCCCGGAATCAGGTAGAAGACAATTGGGTATTTGTTGGTTATTTCACTTTCCAATTCTCTGGTCGATCCTTACACACTCCAATCTTTCTAAAGCATCTCATACTGGTGTTACAATACACCCTTATCCGTTCTACCAATTCTTTGATACTTTCGCACAACACATCATCCGGTATACGCTCTTGTCCGTTCTTATACTATTAACCTTATTGGTACGTGCAGTGACTTCGGTATCACTAACGCGCTACGAAGTCCGGAGATAACCTCACTCGTAATTTTGCAATTCCTAATCGCTTTAATCTTCGCAATCTCGATCAATATAGAGAAGTGGAAAGATTTATTGAGAGATCACTATGATCAATTGAACATTTGTTATATTGCATAGTTAGTACAGAAGGGGGCCAGCCTTTAGTACTTGACAAGCAATTAAACAAGTCATGGCATTCCACTTAGACTTCTATCACATAGACAGATAGTCACGTAGCAGTACCTCCCCTCCTAAAAGGGTTGTTCTTCTCAATTCATAAAGAAGATGAATAAGAGAGAAGAAGAGAAAAGAGTTCTAAAGGATTATAGAAAGCTTTCATGATTGTAGAATATCATACTCAGAATTTACCTCTGAACTATAAAGGTTTATCAAAGAAGAAATTAATCATAATTATATCCAACAATATTTGATCGCAATCTCACGTGTCGACATATCTTGCTGCTTTGTCCATTATTCTATGGACAAATACTCTTGTTCAATCTTAGCGATACTCACATTCGGGAAATCCTTCAACCTTTCAGGTTAAATCTTAGATTTCTCTCTTGACATCATTATTACTGACATCCCATATCATGTTACTAGCTTTTTCATAACTATAATATTGACACTATCCGGTTGTCATCCTGAGAATTCATTAGAAAACCCATTCATAACATTCCTTGCTTCTCATTCCATAGTTGCTTTCCCAGTCTTTTCTTTATCAATCACATCCTTCTTATTATTTGATTCTTATTTACTTCGGTTATTTACTTTCACCTTCATCTCTTTATTGAGACATCTTTTGCACTTGGCACCTCTTTATCGGTATTCCGTCACATTATTCTATAATCATCACGTTATTTCAATTTAAACTTTCCGAAATGAATCTGGCCCGATTCCTTTAACTTAGATTCATATAATCTACTTCTGCCAACCGTGTTTCTCATCACTTGTTCTTTTCTAACCGTGGTTTTCCACAGGTTGTCTTTCGTAAGTCAGACCAGGTCGTATATCTACATGCTCGTACTCCTATCATCTGTTGAACATCTGCATTTTACTGACGTAGCCTGGCCACATGAAAACCCGTTATGACCGTGCTATAATTTTGGGGGTAAGGCTGGCTCGAATACCGCCGCCCGAACACTTTAAACTCTCAGGTGGCCCAATAAGTCTCGGGCCCAACCGCCCTTCCCTCCAAGTCTCATTAATTCTTTCTACGGGAATACGTTTAGCATCACGAATTATCAACCTCATATTCTCTATCTTGTTTGTGCAGAAGTACACTAACACAAACTTGCTTGTCATTCATCAACATGCCATTTAGCTTATCAATAGCAGCACTTTCTTTATCTTTACGTTGTCATCTCCTTTCTTAGAAGAATCACCATCGCTTGTTGTTTACGTAGTGCGTTAATAGTTAACCCTACGGGTTTCAAATCCCTTAGGGAGACAAAGTAATCATTATTCCTTATCCATAAGGAACACTTCCTGAACTTGATGTAGATATAACATGAAGCAGATAGAATTGCAGAAGAGTTTCAAGCATCGCAGCTAGGTCCGGTTGATGAAACTATCACTTATGCATCTTCCATAAAAGACTGGAAACTTAACGGTTTACTTCATCAATTTTTGTACCATGGTCCTGGTTTGCCTCAAAACGGAACCTTCTAAGGTACGTAATATGCTTAAGACCCATCAGGAATCGAATCTTTACTTAAACTATTATTACCGTCGATTCTTGCACATTCATCAGAAGGAATGTAAATTCCTCCACTTCGATATGACCTTCAAGGTCCTGTCCAAATATCATTTTGTTTCTTCGGTATGAACATTGTAATTATTCTTCTATGCTTAGACTGTCGGCCACCTCATTGGCCTTTCCTGATAATAATAATTCCTTGTAATCCATGTTTTCTGGATACATTCCAACTCAAACTTTTCTACCCCATTCCCATCACTGTTGGGTGAAAGCATTCTCCCTTAAGCTCTGCTGAAGGAGAAAAATATATCTATCAGTCTTTTTCCATAAGTCATTGCTTCCACCTACCCGTGGGAACTTTATCACGTTTATTCCCAATCCTACTTAGGATACTTCTTTTCTTAGTTCTTTCCTTATCTTAGGATAATCCCAACCTTTATAGGTTCAATCCATACTTCCTCAGGGTTTCATATATGCCTCATCTGGCATTATTGTTACTATGTCATACATTCCTTACCAAACTTCCATTTTGAAGTTCGGAATATTACCTTTTTTTCCTTGTAAGGTTTCTTAGGTCATCCTCATCATTCCTCCTGTATTTTCTGGGTACAGGGTATATCAAAACGTCATTGATCAATACTTTAATAATTCTGTCTATGTTCTTTCCAGAACTCTCTTTTTTTAATGATCCTTACCGGTCATTGTTGCCTTAGCAAGTCCAACCCATATCATCTGAATTCATAATGTCGTTATTAGGGTTAATGCCATCCCTTGTGCATTCCCAAGGGTTTGTCTTAATTTATGGATATCCTATCCTTAATTCAACTGCCAAGGAATTCTTGCATCCTATATTTGGCAATCAGATCATGTATCCCAAATAAGGGTGTCTTTTCAATCATTCTCATTTGATAATCGATTGGTAACTTAATGCCACCCTCTTCTTTCAGATAGTTATCAACCTATTGGGCCTTCCAAAAGGCAATGTATGCCCATCTGCTCTCTTACAGAACTTGGTAATGGTAGCAAGGATGTT
This sequence comes from Saposhnikovia divaricata, assembly GCA_036435485.1. Classification (NCBI taxonomy): domain Eukaryota; kingdom Viridiplantae; phylum Streptophyta; class Magnoliopsida; order Apiales; family Apiaceae; genus Saposhnikovia; species Saposhnikovia divaricata. Next base: position 92,722,301 of record CM071596.1, read on the forward strand.
TTGGAAGATATTGGTCGAGTTCAACGTGAATCTTTTAGTACTCATCGTTCTTCTCAAAGGTACTTGCCTTAGACAAAATTTCTACAGCATACTGATCGATCTCTGACCATTTCTATACTCTCTTCATAAACCTTCGTTGTTTACTTTCCTTAGTCATAATATATTCATGGTATTCATGACACCCTAACATCATACATCTCAAGTCATTATACTTCCATTTTACTCGTAATCTTGGACAACTATATACACATGAGTCACTTTAGTACGGGTTACCCCATCCCAAAAAGGTCTAGTAAATTCCCCATCAAAACATGGGTTGTAAAGGGTTTAGTAGAAGACTCCTACAATCTCATTAATATTTCCTTTATATCAGAAGCCCTTGCAGTCGGTGCTTACTTAGAAGCAACCCTGCTTTGTCTTTTCATTGCTGGTCTAGTCACTTTATAGTCCGTTGTGACTTGGCCTCATCTGGCCACACTAAAATAAAAATATATGATTTTAGGGGTTGGCTAATAGCATTACTTTTCTAGCAATTACCGGCATAGTGCCTTCTTCTTTGATACCTTTCTACCTTTCCAAAACTTTACTCCATATAAGTCTTAATCGACTACTCGGCACCGTCTCCGGTCACCTTTCCTCCACTTTTATCTTTTCAACTATTCTTATCAATCCTGCGTGCCACACAAGCTTACCATTCCTGGCACAACAGCCTTTTCATTTAAGTCAATCCTGGAATTTCTCAGTCCGGCTAGTTTCTTACTTACATTTCCTATTTTCGTCCAATCTCACTTCATCATTTTATCACTACCGTCGATTGTAATGCTCAGGGTCCGTTTACTAACCCATTTTACAGCATCCTTACCCAAATCACAGGGTTTGCTCCAATTTTTACTCTCTTCCATGACATTCTCTGATAATCAGAAAGACAAGGTTTGCCAAAATTCACCGAATTCCTTTCCAGACTCAGGGAAATTTTGATCAATCTACCCATCGACTGGTAACACTAAGGAGACCAGTTCCGAAACCTGAAGAATAGTTCTATGAACCTCCTAGTAGGTAGAACCGTAAGCAGTCATAATTAACGAAATAATCGTCATCGGGTTGGAAATTTAACCCCTGGAGAGGAACCAATTATATACATCCCTTAGAATGGAATCAACAGTTTTAAACTGAAACTTGTCACAACGTCCTGATATCTATACGTCCTGATATTCAATATTACCAAATGTTAGTCTACCTAACCCTTTATGCGAAGCGTCATTGGAAGCACAAAGTCTCCTTTTTCCATTAAGCAATGCCAGCTCTTGGTCATTACCAATTTCACCTTTTAGCTCCAGGAAGATTTTCTCACATTTTTCTCTTTAACTGCTGATCGTATTACTTGATCTATTATAATTCCGTGTCGGAGTAAACTTAAGGTAACTACTATAATCCATTCAAAGAGAAGAAGGAATTTAATATTCCTCTGAATCACATGCATCTAACGTTTCTGGTTCATCATTTAACTGAGTTGAATTAACTCTATACTCAGTCTCTGGCAGTAGTCTCATTACGAGTTCATCTTGACTCACTGGTCTTATCTTCCGGTAGGTTCTGAGATCATTGTCTTGCTTACTACTTCCTTATATACTTTACCCAATCATGCTATCACTTCCCAATGTCTTTACTTTCTAAATGATTCATTCATAAAATGAACATTTTCCTTAATAAAACCACCTTATTAACCTCAATTTGGTTCCATAATTTACAACCTACGATACCTGCCTTCTCATGGCGAATTATTACTGACCATATTCATACTAATTCATTTATCAAATGATATGGCACTTACTGCCTCCTTCTCAACTATTCCTAGGGACTCTGCTCCTCGCCCTAAATTGATGTCTTTAATAATCATACACCCCTCTAGCTCTTTCTTTGTTAAGATGAAAATCTCTAAGGATTCTCATCTATTTCCGTATAAGATCTCAAGTAATTCTTCCAATCCTTCATTCTTGCTGGTACTACATCTGGTAGCCCGGCTATGAATTCAACATGCATCTTCAGATCTCTTAATAATATCTCGGTTCTTTATACTCACTTTTCTGAGCACCATATCTTAATCATCACAGTCATTCTGGCTGCGACCCTCATTACCCATGGGTAAGCTCCTCATCCTAACAGGATTTTACTTATCTGCTGGAACCTCTTCCGGGTCTCTAGTAGGGTACTCTATGGAATTTACCTGCTGATCTTCAGCATATAATAAATCATCATCGCGCTGCTACTCGTATGCCTCAAGGTCTGTTGCCTTACTTGTCGATGCGATATCGAGCTAAGTTACTATCATGATACTTAATAGTTCCCATAAGGGTTTTATAGGTCATCACTACATTAAGTAGTCCGACTATGAACTTGGCAAGAGTTCTTATTATCTTAGTGAATTTATTGTTTTAACGTCGCCTCATCTCTGGGGTTTATAACGTATGCTCTGATACCACTTCTGTAACACCCCCAGATCCGGGGTCCGGGATCCGGTGGTTACGGTTTCCAATTCTGTCCACAACACTTGAACTTTCCTTAACATAAAATAAATTACGTCTCTATAACCCAACACAATAATATAAAACACACCCGTTATAGTCCCAGAGATGAAATCAGAGTAACACTCAAATTTTTATTAATCACATTATGAGTTCTTACAATCCAAAAGAATTTCAATATAAATACATACTCTTTGCCATCCATTTACATAAGGCATACTAGACCATATTCTTGGTACTGAAAGAATAAATATACCCTACCAATAGCTTCTTCTTCAGCTCTGGTAGTCTCATCGTCCTCGCCCGCGTCGAGTGCGCCTTGTGCGAGTCATCTGGTCTAGCTGTTGTTGTGATATAATAATAAAGCAAGGGTGAGCAATAGCCCACCAACAATAATATATAACTGAACGATAATGTATAACAGTTCAAAAGTATCTTTCAAACCATATGCCATGCCTTTACGGAAATGATGCCAGTATAATATGAACGATGAAGTTACAAGGTAACTTAAAGTATTTGTTTGTAGAAATATCTGCTACATCAAAGTAAGCGAGATATTCTTATTGTTATTAAGAAGAGGAACTTGCAAGAAAAGGTTGCAATTCCAGTTATGACCCTTTTCCAACTCTGCCAACAGTAATCATGTTGCAGGAAATAAATAAATTTGGATGATGAACCAATGATGGAGTATTCACCGCGCCCGCTGTTCCAATCTTGATGATCAGTCGAGATCGTACAGCTCAATTTAGATTTACTACCGGTAGAAGGAAGAACTGACGGCTTTACTTGTGTACCGCCTTACTAGCTCTCCCCGGCCAACGGTTGGGCCAAAGGGGATGGACCGGCGCTACTCGGCCTCTTACACGACTCCTAGTTCAAATAGAATTCATGATTCTGAATGTAACGTTCGTCCCCCTTTCCCCAAGTATAATACTTGTTGATAAGACTCCACAAAGTAGTCGTATCTAGTTGGAAAGGAAAATTTACCAATAACTCCCAAGCTATTACTTGGTAACGGATATCAACTTGTTCCAGTAATCTTACCCCTCGAAAGATGAGAAGGTAAGCAACGACTTAATAAGTCAACAGCACCCGAGTTGCGAGTGAAGGGAATACTTTATGACCGGGAAGTCGACAAGATAAATAACATTTTTCCAAGTAAGGTTCCCTTATTATTAAGAAGATAGACTCAAAGATGAATGATGTCTGGGAACCTTTCTTGATATAAGATTAATAATAATATGACTTTGAAATATTTTCTGTAATAATCGAAGAAGATAAACCTTATCGAGGTTATTCTAAGTATGGAATAAATATTCAGAGAATATTTATTGAATTAAAATATTTTACAGAATATTTGGGAATATGAAAGAATATCTTTAATCAGAGTATTTCTCAAAATAATCCCTGAAGAGATATCAGGGGAATATTTATTGAATAAATAAATATTTAAATGAATATTCAAAACAATATTCATTAATTAATAAGACCTGAAAAGAATATTTAAGGTAATAATCATAATTAATTAGGAAATTTAAATGAATATTCAAAAGTAATATTCATTGAATGAATAATATCTTAAATGAATATCAAGTAATATTCATTTAGTAATCCAAGCCTTAAGGAATATTCGAGATAATATTCGATAATTAAATCAAGCTTCAGATGAATATTAAAATAATATTCATCAAGTATTTAATATCTTAAATGAATATTCGAAAGTAATATTTATTTAATAAAATAATAATCTAAAAGAATATCCAAATAATATTCATCTAACAGTCTCATCTTTAGAAGAATATTCGAAATAATAGTCGATAATCAATTCGACTCTGAATGAATATTGAGAAGTATTATTCGTTGAATAGTTAAATTCAAATAATTATTTGAAGTAAGGATCGTTAAAATAATTAGTCTCGAACGAATATTCAAATAATATTCGTCACCCAAATAATAGAAAATATTTACTTAAATATTTTCCTCCGAGGTAATCTCGATATATCAAGGAATATTGACTCCCGGTCTATTTTTGATTAATAAGATGTATACGCCCTTCTATGAGGGTCTTACAATAATCGGCTTATAACTGATATATAACTATCTAGCTTATAAGCCAACAATAACATTCAGGGAACAAGTATATCACTTCAACTTGAAAGTAGGCATGCATGCAATGGCATATGTATATCAGCATATATATATATATTTATTCAATCACAACAACAGCCTAAAAGAAGGGAATTGAAACTTGCCTGGTAGTCGAGTACGGTAAGGGGTAGTGGTAGCGGGTCCCGGTTCAGCTTGGTGATCTATAAATAGCCAAGGCATTCGGGATTAATCACTTAACATATTAAAAGTTAAGTTATACTGAATTCGAAACACGTTCTTGAGTTATCTCGTTATACCCCTTTTTGTGGATTACTTTTATCACTGATCCGACCCGACATCCGTTCGTTAATACGACATGTCATTGTACTTATACTTGGGACATACTTAAGTCATATGAGTTCTAAAGTCGATCGTTACGAGCCAATACTATACTCCGAGTTTTATCGTCCGTTTTCTAAGTGTTTTACCGAAGTTATAAAAGAGTCGTCTTTTAGGGGTTCGTTCGCGTTTAACCTCGACTCGAACATTTTTAATAAATCGAAAAATGATCTTTTTGACATACGGTTTTCTTTCACGCCTTCCTTTTTACCTCTATTATTTATTTACCAAGATTCGCCATGACGTTACATAGTTTACAAGGGTTCAATTACAGTTACGAACTTTCGTTTACGGATTCGAACTACTTTTAGTAATTTGGTCATAAATCCTAAACCGTAAGTCCGTTTCATGCGATCTTTATATCAAAACGAAGCTTGAAACATAATCTATCCTATCATGGCAGAAAATGAAGCTGTACAGTGAGTTATAGCTACTGTGATGCTCGGTGTTTAATAGTCTAACGAAAATTCGGCATTACGACGGCTATAAATCGAACGTTCTAAAATTCATAACAATCAATCCAAGCCACACCGGGCATACTATACATGGTTTTCATCTTAACCAGTCCAAGAAGGTTTCAATTAACCATCATAATCATCAAAACTCTTAAATCATCACTACTAACTACATAATCATGCTTTTATGCATATAACAACACCATAATCTTAACTAATCTAAAACCATCAAGAACATATATAAAACTCAAAGTAAGATCTTGGGTTCTTAAGAATTATACCTTCCTTGGAGAGTGTACAAGCTATAATAACCCTTATATAGTCCTTGTATGGCTTTAACAAAGCTTAAATCATCCAAAGAAACCAAGAAATCAAAGTTAGTTTCTTGAAAACACTATTCACCCTCATCTTTGAGGATTTATTTGAAAATGGAAAACATGGAGTTTGAAGCTAAGATTTCTAGGAGATCATTTTTATGAAATATAGGACTCACCATAAAAATTTGGAGATCAAACAATGGTTGGAAGGTGGATTTTGAAATCTTAAAACTCCAAAATTCGAAGTGCCTTGGTTTTGGGGGAAAAACAGTGAACTTCTCGAATTTATTTACCCATCCAAACGATCTTCAAAAATTATGAAATTAAATCCCCAACTTCACCTTGATGTGTAGAAGCTCCATGAATTTTTTCATGATTTTTAGATGAGTAGATCTAGGTGAAAAAAAATGGCAAAGACCCCTGCCCTGGAAAATGCAACTGCTGGAAAAATGGGGGAGAGGTGGTATTTGCTTCTTTTTCTCTCTTTTCCTCTTGCTTGGCTAGTTGTCAAATGATATTTGTGATATGTATAAGTGGGTATAGCTGCTAATACTCCTCTTAATACAAGTGTCAAAGGTTTATGGTGTGTTAGAAAAATTGATGATGTGAAGCCTTGTTGTTTTCTTCTTGTCCATCCACCTCATTACTTCCTTTTTCATTTCTTTTCTTCATTTCATTTCCACCAAATATTCTTATATATAACCCCAGCTGATCAAGTAGGGTTTTTTTTTTCTCGTTACGTATTTAATCCGTAATTTCTTTCGCGTTTGCTTGATCGCTTAATCTTGTTATAAAGTTCTAGCGATTTCTAGAACACTTGTTATTCTAACTCAAAGGTTTTCATTCTAAATCCTCAAATCATACTTAATAAATAAAATCCTTGAATCCTTAACATTATAATACTCTTGTCTTGATCGTATTGATAGGCTCTTTACGGTTCGGTCAAATATTGTACCGAAAAAGAATTTGGAATTTCTGAATTCCGATCGTTTCTGCATTCACTTATTTCCTCCGCGTATTACTAGTATGACTTCGAAACATCCATAACACGTCCCGTACATAGGGTGGCGTGAAAAGTTTTCCAACTTACAAAATCACTATTCATCACTTATTTTTATTTAATTCCTATAGTTGGGAAAATGAACCTGGTTCACCCTCGAGTGTTCCTTAACCTTTTTACGGAACCGCTGGGCTTATAATAGATATTGATTTGGATGACATGAGGGTATCTATTTCTCTCTAGGGAATCTTATCTTAACTTTCTAGGAGATAGATTATTCTAACCTTAGTTATCACCCAATAGCATCCTTCAGGCCATATAACCTTGGAATATATATCCTTTCATTATTCATTCATTAAAACCAGTATTACATTCTAGTTGTAACCCCTATTCATTCTTACATCAATACATAATAAAAAGTTTTAATTCTACCCAAAAATCTGGGTTCTTACACAGAAGCCTTGGACAGCCATTGAGGCTAAGGCGTTAACTGACTTCGTGGTTGAATGTAACATTGGCAACCAAGAAGTCGGGGGGCAGGAGGTAGTACCCCAAGCAGGAAGTGAACTTCAGAATAAGAATGAGGATACCAGAAGGAATGGTGGACGCTCTATTTTGATGGAGCATCAAAAACAAAATCAAGTGATGTAGGCCTAGTCTTGCAATGCCCCGATGGGCTCAAGTTATCCTAGTAGGACTTAGCTTCATCTAGTAGAAGCAGAAATAAGGTTCATGGAAACCATTGCAGAGCATGTTGCTCCGAGTAGGACAATAGTACTCTATCACCCGATGAGTGCAAGTCAAGGATGAACGAGTACCGAAAATAAAAGAATAACGAATGGAAAACAAACAAATGCATAGGTGAAGATCCCGAAGGGTCAAAGCCATGAAAGGCCGAGGATGTTAAGGACTAGCTACTCTTCAGTACTTATTAAGGACCTGGATTAAGGATCCAATGATGAAGGCCAATAGATAACCTTAAGCAAGGATTAAGAAGTTCAAGCAAGCTCTCGTTTAAGAAGCCAACGGGATTGTATTTATCGAAATCTATATCGAGGAATTAACCCCGAATCCTAGGTTGAAGAACAGAAGCTGTTAGCCATGAAGGCCAAGGTTAGTTATGAAGGCCAAACTTGAGGGGGGTCATGAACCTCCAATTAAGATCCAAGGTTGAAACTTCATGATTGACTTGAAAACCTCCTAGAGAAGGTTCAAGACCTCGTGGGGCTAATTAGAAACCCCTTGGCCTTGGACCAGCAGCTCTGATATATATTTCGGTGATTTAAAACACCATTGAGATTGAAAACCCTTGATTTCAAACTTTGGAGTTCAACCTTTGAACATCGACGTTCGACATCCAAGACCAAGACAGACATTGAAGCCATGACGGCCAAGCGAACTGAGAAGTTACTTATATGGGAGCATCTTTGAAAGAACCCCTGAAGGGCAAGTTGATAGCATTCTTGCAAGAAAATAGCGATGTGTTTGCTTGGACTGTAGCTGATATGCCAGGGATTGATCCCCAACTCATAACTCACAAGTTGAATGTTGATCCGGGGCGGAAGATAATAGAACAGAAAAGAGAAATTTTGCTCTTGAAAGGCAGGAGGCCCATTAAACAAGAAGTTGAAAAGCTTTTAGAAGCTGGGGTTATTGAAGAGATTCAGTTTCCAGAATGGTTGGCTAACCCTGTGATGGTCAAGAAAGCCAACGGTAAGTGGAGGATGTGTATAGACTTCACCGACTTGAATGACGCATGCCCTAAGGATTGCTTCCCTTTACCAAGGATAGACATGTTAATAGATGCCACAGCAGGACATGAGATGCTGATCTTCATGGATGGTTTCAGCGGCTACAATCATATTAAGATGCACAAGGATGACGTCCCTAAGGTATCTTTCATAACTGACTTTGGTGTTTTCTGCTATATTGTTATGGCTTTTGGTCTAAAGAATGCAGGAGCTACTTACCAACGACTGGTGAATAAGATATTCGCCCATCTAATTGGAAAAACCATGGAGGTCTATGTTGATGACGTGTTAGTCAAGAGCCTACTCAAGGCATATCACATTAAGCACCTCAGAGAGGCATAGAGGCATTCGAAGTGCTGAGGCACCACAAAATGATGTTGAATCCAGCCAAGTGTGCCTTTGGCGTTGGGTCTGGAATGTTCTTGGGTTTGATGGTTTCGAAAAGAGGCATAGAGGCCAACCCTGACAAGATCAAGGCGATCTTAGACATGGAGCCACCACGCTCTATAAGAGATGTGCAGAAGTTGACAGGCCGGGTAGCGGCTTTAGGAAGATTCATCTCCAAGTCTGGTGATAAGTGCTTGCCTTTCTTTCAAGCATTGAAGAAGGTGAAAAATTTTGAATGGACTAATAAAAGCCAAGAGGCCATTGAACAGTTGAAGAAGTACATGGTCAAAGCCCCGTTGCTGGCCAAACCTAGTCCCGGAGAGATTCTTTATCTGTATCTAGCAATGTCTGAACAAGCATTGAGTGCCGTCCTCGTTAAGAAAGAGAACAAGGTTCAGAGGCCTATCTACTACGTAAGCAAGGTGCTCCACTGAGCCGAGTTGAATTACTCTCCCATTGAGAAGTTCACCTTGGCATTGATAACAGCCTCGAGGAAGTTACGCCCGTACTTCCAGGCACATAAGATTGAAGTCCTGACGGACCAACAGTTCAGAAACATATTGCATAGCCCGAAGGCTAGTGGAAGGCTAATCAAGTGGTCGATTGAACTTGGAGAATTTGACATCACGTATGAGCCTCGAATAGCCATTAAGGCCCAGGCATTGGCTGACTTCGTGGTTGAATGTACCATTGGCAACCAAGATGTCGGGGGGCAGGATATAGTAACCACCCCTGGAAATGAAGAAAAAGATGAAGAGCCTGTACCTGATCAGAATGAACATTGGGTGCTCTATTTTGATGGAGCATCAAAAACAAAATCTAGTGATGCAGGTTTAGTCTTACAAAGCCCCGATTGGTTTACAGTCGAGTATGATTTAAAATTGGACTTTCCGACAACAAACAACGAAGCTGAGTATGAAGCCTTGATAGCCGGTTTAGGCTTGGCTAGAATAGTGAGAGTCAAGAATCTCAAACTATGGCAAAGTACTTGAAAGTCGTGAAGGCCATGATGACTGAGTTTGAGTGAATGGTATGAGAAGCACATTTCGAGAGAACAGAACGTTAAGGCTGATGCCCAATCTAAGTTTACTTCTTCTGAGATAGAGAACTACGCCGGAAGAGTTTACTTTCAGGTCTTGAAGGCCCCGTCTATTATTTTAAATTGATAGCACCAATTGATGTAAGCTGAAGGATAGACCCTCATAAAAGCTCACCCTGAGACTGGTTGGCTCCCTGATAATGCCTTGAAGGCACAGAAACTGTTAATGAGAATGTTGAGATAAGAGGTCCTTTGTCATTCCTTACTTAATCTGGAATCTCAAATTCCGATACAAATGTTTAGCCTTGATGGCCAAAAAGGCTGTCTGTCTCCAATCGAGATGGCCAAAAAGGTTGTCTGCCTCCAATCGAGTTCGTCGTTTGAGTTTAAGGACTTGAATCAAGAGCCGTCAATCGAATTCAAACCAAAGGAAGGTTGGAAACCTAGAATCAAGATAAAGGGTTGACAACCAGATAACGATGCAAACCAGACTTGAAGTCGAGTGCTCAGTGGAAAAGAAACTTATTGAACGATCAAACGGGAAGCAAGACCTCCACCATATTAAACAAGGGGGGCAAGAACTAAAAAGCTTCATCACAAGCTCTACATCTTAGAACAAGAAAGAGAGATTAATTATGCCTTGAAAGGAGGTATACAACATTCATGATCAAGGACGTGATTCTAGAACGAGACTCCAGGCATTGCGAAAAGCTCCGAGAGGCACGACACAGCAACAATGGAGCACCTGTCGGGCGATCAAGAAGCACCCGGCAGGCAACTTGGCTCTCCTGGCAGCCGACCAGGTGCATCAAGGAAAGGTCTGGCCGACCTGGCTCTCCTGGCAGCCGACCAGGTGCATCAAGGAAGGGTCTGGCCGACCTGGCTCTCCTGGCAGCCGACCAGGTGCATCAAGGAAGGGTCTGGCCGACCTGGCTCTCCTGGCAGCCGACCAGGTGCATCAAGGAAAGGTCTGGCCGACCTGGCTCTCCTGGCAGCCGACCAGGTGCATCAAGGAAGGGTCTGGCCGACCTGGATCTCCCGGCAGCCGACCTCATGAATCCCTAGGATCAGGATCGAGATCGAGATTGAGGTTCTGGATCCCTAAGATCGAGATTGAGGTTCTGAATCCTTGAAAGTCACGGGTGACCAATATACTAAATTAGAGATCAAGATCGAGATCGAGATTGAGGTTCTGGATCCCTAAGATCGAGATTGAGGTTCTGAATCCTTGAAAGTCACGGGTGACCAATATACTAAATTAGAGATCAAGATCGAGATCGAGATTGAGGTTCTGGATCCCTAAGATCGAGATTGAGGTTCTGAATCCTTGAAAGTCACGGGTGACCAATATACTAAATTAGAGATCAAGATCGAGATCGAGATTGAGGTTCTGGATCCCTAAGATCGAGATTGAGGTTCTGAATCCTTGAAAGTCACGGGTGACCAATATACTAAATTAGAGATCAAGATCGAGATCGAGATTGAGGTTCTGGATCCCTAAGATCGAGATTGAGGTTCTGAATCCTTGAAAGTCACGGGTGACCAATATACTAAATTAGAGATCAAGATCGAGATCGAGATTGAGGTTCTAGATCCCTAAGATCGAGATTGAGGTTCTGAATCCTTGAAAGTCACGGGTGACCAATATATTAAATCGAAGATTAAGATCGAGATCGAGATCGAGATTTTGGATCCTTGAAAGTCATAGGTGACCAAAACACTTCCAAACAACTTGAGGCACCTGTCGAGCGATCAAGAAGCACCCGGCAGGCAACCAGAAGCACCCGGCAGGCAACCAGGATCTCCTGGCAGCCGACCAGGTGCATCAAGGAAGGGTCAGCCGACCAGGATCTCCTGGCAGCCGACCAGGATCTCCCGGCAGGCAACCAGGATCTCCTGGCAGCCGACCAGGTGCATCAGGGAAGGGTCAGCCGACCAGGATCTCCTGGCAGCCGACCAGGAGCATCTGGCAGCTGACCGGGAGCCACAAAGAGGCTCAATCTGACTTCCCGATACTCATTTTGGCACCCCCTATCGTTTGATTGAATCGTTTGATGGTTTTGCTGAAGATTTCTCACTTTCCGTGACAAACATCGACCTTCGAACTAGCACTGTTTAGTGTCGTTTTATGCCATTTAACGTCGTTTACTCAGACATTGAAACGTCGTTTAAGCATCGTATGACATCATTAATGTCAACCTGGATCTCCCGTCAACATGTTAGACGATCGAGAAGCACATGTCAGACGATCGAGAAGCACATGTCAGACGATCGAGAAGCACATGTCAGACGATCGAGAAGCACATGTCACACGATCGAGAAGCACATGTCAGACGATCGAGAAGCACATGTCAGACGATCAAGAAGCACATGTCAGACGATCGAGAAGCACATGTCAGACGATCGAGAAGCACGTGTCAGACGATCGAGAAGCACCCGGCAGGCAACCAGGATCTCCTGGCAGCCGACCAGGTGCATCAAGGAGGGTCAGCCGACCAGGATCTCCTGGCAGCCGACCAGGAGCACCTGGCAGCTGGCCGGGACCCTTGACGGCTGACTCGCTGCCCGGAAGAGGTTAAAATTGTCCCGAATCTCCTCCGTTTAGTGTCGTTTAGTGCCGTTTAGCGCCGTTTAGTGCCGTTAGTGCCGATAACACCGATAGAAGTCACGAATGACCAAACTGACGACCTGAGATCAAGATCGAGCTTCTGGATCCCTAGGATCGAGATCGAGGTTCTGGATCCTTGAAAGTCACGGGTGACCAAGATACTAAATTAGAGATCAAGATCGAGCTTCTGGATCCCTAGGATCGAGATCGAGGTTCTGGATCCTTAAAAGTCATGGGTGACCAAGATACTAAATTAGAGATCAAGATCGAGCTTCTGGATCCCTAGGATCGAGATCGAGGTTCTTGATCCTTAATTTCCATGAATAGGTTTTCAGGTCCGGGTTTCTTCGCCAACCACGAAGCAGCCGACCTCACACTGTTTGGGCCATATCTTGAGCTCCGGGTATCAGATTTGGACGATCTTACAGTCCACGCGAAGGTCTTGGAGTTTTCTATAACCTTGGAAGGTCCCCAGCCGACCAGGATCTCCTGGCAGCCGACCAGGTGCCACAGAGAGGGTCTGGCCGACCAGGATCTCTCTTGTCAGCCGACCTCACGGTGTTTGGGCCATATCTTGAGCTCCGGGTATCAGATTTGGGCGATCTTACAGTCCACGCGAAGGTCTTGGAGTTTTCTACAACCTTGGAAGGTCCCTAGCCGACTAGGATCTCCTGGCAGCCGACCAGGTGCCACAGAGAGGGTCTGGCCGACCAGGATCTCTCTTGTCAGCCGACCTCACGGTGTTTGGGCCATATCTTGAGCTCCGGGTATCAGATTTGGGCGATCTTACAGCCCACGCGAAGGTCACAGAGTTTTCTACAACCTTGGAAGGTTCCATCCGACAAGGAACACCCCCTGGCCGACCAGGATCTTTTGGCAGCCGACCAGGATCTCCTGGCAGCCGACCAGGATCTCCTGGCAGCCGACCAGGAGCACCTGACAGCTGGCCAGGACCCTTGTCGATGACTCGCTGCCCGGAAGAGGTTACAATTGTCCCGAATCTCCGCCGTTAAACGTCGATTAAGTGCCGATAAGCACCGTTAGTGCCGATTAGCACCGTTAGCAACGTTAGTGCCGATAAGCACCGATTAAGTGCCGATTAGCACCGTTAGTGCCGATAGCACCGTTAGTGCCGATAAGTACCGATTAAGTATCGATTAGCACCGTTATTGCCGATAGCACCGTTAGTGCCGATAAGTACCGATTAAGTGTCGATTAGCACCGTTAGTGCCGATAGCACCGTTAGTGCCGATAAGTACCGATTAAGTATCGATTAGCACCGTTAGTGCCGATAGCACCGTTAGTACCAATAAGCACCGTTAGTGCCGATAGCACCGTTAGTGCCGATAAGCACCGAATAAGTACCGATAAGCACCGTTAGTGCTGATAGCACCAGTAATATCGTTAGCACCGACAGTGTCTTCTAGCACCGTTCAGTGTCGTTTAATGCCGGTTGGCGTCACTTAAACGTTGTTTCAGTGTCGTTTAAGGCTAGTTAGTACCGTTTAGTGCCGTTTTATGCCGTTCAACGTCGTTTAAACATTGTTTAAATGTCGTTAAGGCTGATTAGTGCCGATTAGCATCGAATTAACATTGTCGTAAACGCGTCGGTCGCTCCACGCTTTACATAAAGACAATACTCGTGAAACACTAGTGTATAAAGATGAACCCTGACCCGAGTCTTGGAAAGGACCGTTAAAACTTCAAGGAAAACCTGATCAGTTTTCCTAGAAGTTGGGGGGCAAATGATATGGGCAAAAAGTAAGCCCTAAAGACAAATTTAATGTGGCATTAATTAGGCCAAGAATGGTCCAAACGTGGGGCCCACCAGGTGGGCCCAAAACCCCAATTATAATATTAATTTCGTAATTAATATTGGGGGTAATAAACAGCTCAGCAATAAAAGTTGGATAAGGATATTTATCCCACCAGACTTAGCCACCAAGGCATCCAATTCAATATGGAAACTGATTCCTACAAGGAATAGATCTAGAACCTTCCCCAAAGACTTGTCTACCAAGTCTCCTATTCCTACCATAATTCTAAGGCTTCTTAGCCTATATAAGGACCTGCTCCTTCACCCTCAGAACTACGTTTTTGGGCAGAGCTCAATACGTCACTTACGTTTTGGACACAGCTCCATACGTTACCCACCACGTTTTGGCTTAATCCTCGAATAAGGACATAGAAGCCACTGCGTCCTAGGTGAGCTCTCGCCACCATAGCCTCGAGGGCACCATCACCTAGAACTACGTTGGCTTGATTCTCAATACGAGATACGTAGGCACTCTGTGAGGACCGATTACAGTCTCGAACGCAGAAACAGCCATTAAAGCGCGAAGCTCAACCACCCTAGCAATAATTACAAATTGTAACCGAGTTTTAGATCCACAACAGCCTCCTATCATATTTTGAAGTGGTAAGATTTTTCAAAATTAAATTCTCTAATTATGGTTATACACCATTTTATACATATGATAGTTCTTAGAATATTTTACATCCATCAGTCAATTACTTAGTTTATGTTGTGCTAAGTAATGAAGTGCCAAAGGAGAGACATTGGTTATCTGTACTTATGTACTTGGTAATCTTTGTCACCTAAACGACATCAAGTGCTTGTATGAGTCTTTTCACTAACTTTGTGTTAAAGTTCTCTATACATAATAAGCACTTAAAGAAAATCTTTCTTTCTAAATTGCTACGAAGTCAAGAGTTTGTGTCTTTTAAAATAAAACGACATAGTTTTCCTTAAAAGACATGTTTATACATTGTTTTATGCATAAATACAGACTCTTGCACATTAACAGTTTTTAAAAGAAAACTCAATTTTTCTGCAGTTGTGATTGCTTATATTGTAAAACTTTTTGAAGTCACAACTGTACATCATTTCTCTCACATGATATAATGCATAATTTTTCACACAATGTTATG
The DNA here is from genome assembly GCA_036435485.1 of Saposhnikovia divaricata. Lineage (NCBI taxonomy): Eukaryota > Viridiplantae > Streptophyta > Magnoliopsida > Apiales > Apiaceae > Saposhnikovia > Saposhnikovia divaricata. The sequence goes on from CM071596.1 coordinate 92,737,798, forward strand.
GTATGATGTAAATGCATTCTATCTCTATATTGCTCTATTGCTATGTGATGCAGGTTCAGCTCCTAGTGGAAGTTTTCTCACATTGTAAGTCATGAGGTTGTAAACCCAACAACTTCTATCCCAGACTATAAATCTAAATCTAAACACATCCTAACTTACCCTGAAGTGGAAGTAACTTATTTGACTAGAGGTCATTAAGGGAGTAACTGCACTTGATGCAGCAAATAAGGATGTGAGGGATAGTAAACCCACAGCTCTACCTCTCAAGGAGAATAGATGTATATAACTTGAGGTATCTGTAAGCTCGCCTGCATTCTCCCAAAAGAATGCAGAGCTGAAAATGGCACTAAAACAGTCTCTGGATTCATTATCTTAAAATGATGAGTTTATTGAAATTCGCCTGTCGGCCAGGGCATATGTTGGTAAGTCACTACCTCATACACAAGACTAAAATACTTCCTATGCATAAAGTGAGATTGCACACACTAAGGATGAATTGACGGAAACAACTAATACTCCGACCATTTTACGGTTAGGATTATAAGTTGAAGGTTCCTCAAAGAACCAAGAGTCTTCACAGACCTCGAGAAAAGGTATTGATCTCAATGCAAAATTCAACAAGATCATTATCTAACTCCCCAGAGGGAACATCTCTGGATCCTGCGGGTATCAGATCCGACATAGGTGCGGATCGGCAACTTGTTAACTATGATTCAGATTTACCTGATAAGTTTAACAAGGTGATGTCTTCATAGACATTAGATGGAAACATGATTTTAATTCTAAGTTTTGATTTCATTGTTTACCTTCTCAGAATTCAAATCTGAAACCCATAAAAAGGGAAAAATTTTATTAACTTGTAGATTATGACTCAGATTCGTCTAACGAGTCTAACGAGGATCGGGGATTTGCGAAACCCCATTGCACCACCAGTGACCTCTCTAGAAGGGGCTTTTGTGAATTTTCCTTACAGGTACACATGGATGTTGGAGCTATGAGAGATAAGAGTGATACACTAGTGAGCATGAGTGTAAACACTTGAGAGTTGAGAGATGAGATCACTCATTTTAAGTGATATGCGTGGAGAGATGAGCTAAACACTTGTGAGGTACACGAAACAGAATCACACACTCACAGTGAGGAAGAAAGATAAACACCAAATCCAATTCCCTATTCCCCAAACAAAGTTTACTAACAAGATTTTGGAGATATAAGGAAATTGTCGGGAGATTTGGTTGTCAGGATGATCAATAGTGAGGCAATACTATCATATTCAAAGGGCAAAGTTGAGCAGTCTACATACTTCTATTCTGGAAATCTTCATGAAAATCCTTCAACACAAGCAAAGCTTCTTTTCTTTATTGCAGCAGACAATGTTATATGTATGAAGAATCTGTTGTACTAAAGGTAAGAGGTGAGTTATAATTGAAAGTATGGTATCATATAATTTAATTGGATGTTTGCTATAATTGAATGCTTGGAGGATTACTCAACTAAGGGGGAGAGATATACTGAAGAAGATATACTCAAAGATTGCCTTAGTAAGAGATACTCAACTAAGGGGGAGAGTATAAGCTTAACTTAGTGAAGGGGAGATTTTCTATCTAAGGGGGAGAGATATGGAATAAAAAGGATATACCTTAGAAAGGAGGAGTATTCAACTTGTCAGGGGGAGATAGAAATATTCGCCTTGTCAGGGGAGATGAGAAGTATTCACCGTTATAAGGAGGAGACATATCACCTTAGGTAGGGAGACATAAGGAAGGAGAGAAGTATGAAACGACAAAGAAGAATTCTTCAGTATGTGGTTGACAAGTCATATTCTTTACCACTGAAGAATTCCAAAGTATCTGCTGATAATGTTCAATATTAGATGTAAAGGGTTATCAGGCAGATATGTCAAGAAATGAAGATGAGTTACTTAATGAAGATTTGTTCAGTGCTAGAGGAGCAATCATCTGTCAGTTCATCGATCAAGGATTCTGGAATTGTAATATCTAAACCAGATTTTTCTTTATGTATTATTTACTATAGCTCTTTAAAGCTTTATCTTCTTCTTGTTTGTAGTTGAGTTATCCTCTAGGAATTTGTATGTTAATGTTTAACAAACAAATAGGGGGAGATTGAAAGGCATATGATGTAGCGTATTTGTATTTCGAGGATACAACTCAACTCAAACAAGAATGTAATAGTAAATAGTATATGTACTGTCACAGGGATCTCAAATGTATAACTGTCAAGAGAAAGAAGACAAAGTCAATCTACTGTTTTGAGGTATACTACACTTGAAGAAGTTCATTCAGTTGATCAAGCATCAGTGGAGTAATCAAGACAGTGGGTTCTATTTATAGTAACAAGAGGTTCCTACAGTGACAGAATACAGATTATAAAGGTTTGAAAAAGAGTGAAGAAAAGGAAGACATGAACCAAATCATAGAGTCAAAAATAAAGAAAAGCCATTGGAGTTAGTCGCTCATGAACCAGACCGTGCATCGAGCGTCAACAAAAATTCGGTGGTAATTCTTTATTACTTTCAGTGGTTCAAGCTATCAAGACTGGTATATGGAAGAAATCATTGTGCAAGCAACAGAGGTGCTAAATTAATTAACCACAATGGTTTTGCAATCAAGACTTGCTAAGGAATAATCTTTGTGGAGGATCAAATTTATCAAGACATAGAAGACCACAAGGGTTATGCTATCAAGGAGGTATATTAATTTTATCTTAATTAATTAAGTCATTTGAATTATTTATTTGATAAATTAATTCTATCCGAATTAATTTATTCAGTAAATTATTTAAAAGATTAATTAAGTTAGAATTAATATAATTATCAAACAAGGAGGTATATTAATTTTCTCTTAATTAATTAAGTCATTTGATTTATTTATTTGATAAATTAATTCTATTCGAATTAATTTATTCAATAAATTAATTAAAAGATTAATTAAGTTGGAATTAATATAATTATAAAAAGACTTCATATTAATTCTCTTTTAATTAAATTAAATTAGTTGGCTAATTTATTTTATAAATTAATTCAATCAGAATTAATTTATTCTTTAAATTAATCAATTAATTAATTAAATCAGAATTAATATAAGTGTTTAAAGACTTAAAACAATTCTACTCAGCGAATATGACTTACTGGAGGTCGGTATGACTTATCCTTAAGTCATACCGAAGCTACACTGACTGATTAAGTCATTCTGATCTATTCAGAATGATTAAGTCATACCGAAGCTACTCAGACTGATTAAGTCATACTGATCTAAGTCATTCTGATCTAAGTCATTCTGATCTACTCAGACTGATTAAGTCATACCGAAGTCACACAGACCAGTTAAGTCATGCCGAGCAGATTAAGTCTTACCGACTTGAAGATATTTCTGAAAAGCAAATTAAGTCATACCGACAAAGTGCTTTATGTCATACCCAAAGGCTGCTCAGAATTAAGTCATACCAACTGATTTATTAAGTCATACCGCCCAAGATTTAAGTCATACCGAAGGAAAATTATGTCTTGGAGCAAGTTTAAGTCATGCTGACAGCTGATTTATTATGTCTTGAAGCAGTTTAAGTCATACCAGATCAGTAAAATATCCTACAGAAAACCAGCAAGACTTAAATGACTATAAATACAACAGCAGGCACAACAGAGCAGCAGAGATTTTCAGCTTCTTCACTTCTGCAGAAAAATCACAGCAGAGAGAGACCAAGAGAAAAATAGTTCCTTAAACATCAAATAAATTCTTGTAAATTATTTCTAGCTTGTATTGCTAAATCTAAACCGACAGAAATTGTTTACTTGTACTTATGGAACTATCTAGCGAATTAAGTTTCCTAGAATCTCTCGATATTTTTATTACAAATATAGAAAAGTTCATGTCGAATTTTCTATAGAATTTGTAATAATTAATTTCGATCTTTTTATTTACAAATATAGAAAAGTTCATGTCGAATTTTCTATAGAATTCGTAATAATTAGTTTGGTCATCAAACCATTGTAATTTGTACCCGTGTATTTAGACACACCCTATCAAGTTAATATAAATTTTATATTTACCTTGAAATATCGGTATTCGTTTTATTCCGCATCAATTTGTTCTTGATTCAATATTTTAATATTTTTAAGAAAAGAGCAAATTCGATAAAACGGTATAGTTTGTATTCAACCCCCCTTCTACAAACTATTTTGGACCTAACAAGCACTTCCATGACTTCTCAAACATACTCCTTTGTAGACTTCTCGAATTTGATCACTTCAATGAGTTCTCGAATTGGATCACTTTAATGACCTCTTGAACAAGTTATTTTCCTGACTTCTCGAATTGGTGAATTATTGACTTCTTGAATCCACAATTCTTGAACCACTTTCATGAGTTGTTTTTAGTAAACCTTCCATTAGATTACCGATACTCAATTAAAGTATCTCATATCATGTTGCATAAATACTTCCTAACTAATTGCAGAATTCCAAATATAAAATGTAGTTTTAGATGACCTGCACTTCAGTTAGCTCCCTGATTTAATTATCAGTTTAAATCACTTGATGCATTTTTTGCTTTGGGTTATTTCTTAATAATCATCAACTCTAAACATGTATATCTTAACAATACATTTTACATTTTGTGAATCACAAATTTATCGGATTGAGATTTTGTGATTTAAAAAAAATTAACACGTGTCCAAGTTACCCAAAGTAACTTTTATAATGGATGTTTTTTGTTTATCAACATGGAAAGCTTATGATGTTTACACTCACTATATGCTCATATTATCCTTTTTTTACCAATGAGGTCCCATCTTAATGGCGAAGGCCGAGGTACTATTGACGATAGGTCACAGGTTCGATTCCCCCTCAACTTTGTAATTTTTTATAACCAGTGTGACTCATTTGGATAAAAAAAATCCCTTTTCTATGATAGTGAGAGTCATTTTGATATAACTGAACAAAATAATTATTAGCAACCCTAATTGTTAGGAATATGTTGTACTTGATGATAACTTCACAATCAATCAAATTGTATAAGGTTTTGTAGCTGTCAACGGATGAGGATTTATAACTCTATCCGTTGACAGGTAGCTCATCAACGGATGAGGTTTTGTAGCATACTGCAGTATCTCTATGTTATCAGTTGATAGTGTTTTTATCCACAGTCATGTTGACCATCAACGGATAGGCAGAATAGGGTAGCCAATTGTAAATAAGCTATGTTATGTAATTCTGTCTAAGTGAAAGTGTATCAACAGATGAAGACAAAACTCTATCAACGGATACAACTCAAATCCACTCTATCAACGGATACAGCTCAAGTCTCAATATCAACGGATACCGCTCAATAGATCATCAACGGATGTCAGTGTACAATATCAACGGATAATCATTGACACTGTCTTCTATGATTAGCTGGGGATTAGCAGTTGATAAGGACATGTTTGACTGACAGATCACATGGGTTGATAGTAGATACAAAAAGCAGTATGGTAGCCATACTTTGGAAACACGGAAGAAAGAAGCATTCCGTTTACACTATGAATACAAGAAAGGTGCAGGAGACATGTCTGAACACAAGGACAACCTTTCGGCTACATGTGTATTTGGAGTGTAGTAGCAAGTCAACTAGAATTAGATTAATATTATCTTATTCCAGTAGTACTTGTAAAACTTGGGATTTATAACCAAGTGTAACAACTCTTTGTAGGTTAAGAAAACAGATACATTTTGCTTAGGGTTTCTATTGAATATTCTTAGAAAGCAAAGAGTTGTAAAACAGAAGCTGTGTACTTTTGTATCACAGAGTTTTCTTCGAATAAAAGCTTCAGGTGGTGCATTTAACCACCTGATTTTTATATGTTTGTGCATTAATATTTTTACAAGCAATTATCTAAGTATAGATTTCTGGAGTTCTTATCAGAAATTTATAAATATCAAGAATTGTATTCAACCCCCCCTTCTACAATTATACAAGTGTGTAATCTGGGAATAACAATTGGTATCAGAGCAAGCTTCTAACATATTTGAAGTTTAAAGATCAACACACTTCTAACATGTCTAAGAAGGATTATGGAGTAAAGATTCCAGTTCTTGATAGAGAAAATTACTTTCACTGGAAAGTAAAAATGCGTCTACATCTCTCGTCTATTGATGAGGGCTTTGTGGATTGCATTGACAAGGGTCCTCACGTTCCAATGAAGACAGCAACAAGAGTTGGCCTGGCTGATGATGTGCCTGACACTCTCATTCCCAAACCTGTTTCTGAGTGGAGTCTTGAAGATATTGCAGAAGTCCACAAAGACAAAAAGACCATGAATATTCTGTTCAATGGTCTAGAAACAGACATGGTTGACAATGTTATTAACTGTACTACCGCCAAGGAAGTATGGGACACTGTTCAAACCCTGTGTGAAGGAATAGAACAGGTAAGGGAAAACAAGATGCAACTACTAATCCAACAGTATGAACATTTTCACTTTAAGAGTGGAGAAACATTGAATGATACATTTAGTAGATTTCAAAAGCTACTAAATGGTTTGAAATTGTATGGAAGAATCTATCAAGTTAAAGATTCTAATCTCAAATTTCTGAGATCACTGCCCAAGGAATGGAAGCCAATGACTGTTTCTCTAAGAAACACTCAAGAGTACAAGACATTTACTCTTGAAGGGCTCTATGGAACTTTAAAGACCTATGAGCTGGAAATGGAGCAGGATGAAGAGATTGAGAAGTCTCAAAAGAAAATTGGGTCAGTTGCACTTGTTGCCAACTTGGAGCAAAAGGAGGAAAGGACAGAAACTGCTAGTTCTACACCAAACAGGGAGGTTTGTAAAGGTAGAGCAGAATCAAGCAGGAGCAAGGAAAAGGTGTCTGAGGAATTGAATGCTCTTCAGCAGGATGAATTGGATGAGATAGATGAGCACTTAGCTTTTCTATCTAGGAGATTCTCTAAGCTGAAATTCAAGAGAAACTCTGGGGTGGCCAAGGCATTTAACAAGGATTTTTCCACAAGCAACTATGTGGATAAATCCAAAATTAAATGCTACAATTGTGGAATTGCTGGTCACATGATAAGTGAATGCAGGAAACCTAGATCTGAGAACAAGGGAAAGTCAACTGAGGCTGTTGACTATAAGAAGAAATATTTTGATCTTCTCAGGCAGAAAGGAAAGGCATTCTTGACCCAACAGTATGACTGGGCTGTTGATGACAATCATTCTGATGATGATGTTGAGTTAGTCAACCTTGCTTTAATGGCTGATTCTGGAGAGCAGGAAGCAAGTTCAGCTAGCAATCAGGTATTTTCTACTAATCTCTCTGAGCTCACCAAAGAGGAATGCAATAGTGTTATAGATGAAATGTCTACTGAACTATATCACTTAAGTGTTACTCTTAAATCACTTACTAAAGAGAACAATAAGATTAAAGAGTCTAATCTATTTTTAAGTGATAGAAATGATGCTCTAGAAACTCAATTTCTAGAATTTGAGAAAATGAGAGTTGATTGCAATAATGCTAAAAGTGAACTTGAAGCTGTGTTAAAAAGAGAACTGATTTTAAAAGACCAGCTTGAAAAAGAACAAGGGATAATTGCTAAATTTCAAAGTTGTAGGAATATTTCTCAAAACATAATAGAAGTTCAGGGAATAGAATCGTTTGTGAAGGATACCTGGACTCAAAAGAAAAAGGAGCTAGAACCTGGCCTTGAGGATCTAGAGACTCTTTGTGAATCAACGGATAGTGATCATCCGTTGACAGATGAACCGTCAATGGATGAGAGGTATCCGTCGACTAACAAAAAGTTTGTTTGTAAGAAGGAACTTAGGAAACTGGATATCAAGTATGGTCCAGTCAATAAGAATTTTGTTAGTGGTGAGTGCAGCAAAACCAAATCCAGTGGGAAGGCTAAGGCAGGTGATTTACACAACAAAAAGGCTGTTGGTAAATCAGATAATGAAAAGGTAGAAATTGAGGATAAAAAGAAAAAGAACAGAAATGGTAAGATAGGCATCAACAAGAAAAACAATTACTCTCCTAACAAGTTTGCTCCTAGGAAAACTTGTAGTAATTGTAATAGTGTCAATCATCTATCTTCCAATTGCAAGATTGTCAACAAGGCTCCTGTTCATGTACCTCAACCAATGCCATGTATGCCTGCAATGCCTGTTATGCCTGGTTTTTATCAAAATGCTAGTTTTTCAAATCCATATGTGAACATGCCATATGTGTCTAATCCTTACTTTCAATCTATGAATGTGCCACAAATGTCATGGAACATACCTAACATGAATAATATGTATGCCAATTTTCCACACATGCATGCATCCAATATTCATGCAAATGAGCATTTGTCAAACCCCATCACTCAAGCATCTACACCTAAGTTGAAGAATGCTAAGAGTGCAAAGTCAAAGGCTAACAAGAAAGGACCCAAGGAAGCTTGGGTACCAAAATCAACTTGATTTGTTTTTGAAATGTGTGCAGGGAAACAGAAGGAATCTATGGTACCCAGATAGTGGATGCTCTAGGCACATGACAGGAGATTCAACCCTGCTCACAGAGTTCAAGGAAGGAGCTGGCCCTAGAATTACCTTTGGAGATGACAGCAAAGGATATACTAATGGGATATGGCCCGATTTCAAAAGACAATGTCATCATTGAAGAAGTGGTTTTAGTTGAAGGTTTGAAGCACAATTTGCTGAGTGTCAGTCAGATTTGTGACAAAGACTATGAAGTAAAGTTCACAAAAGAAGCCTGTGTTGTTTCTACCAAGGAAGACAACAATGTGGTATTGACAGGCTTTAGAAAAGGAAATGTTTACATAGCTGACTTCAATTCAGCATGCTCAGAATCCATTACTTGTCTCTTCAGCAAAGCAAGTAAGGATGGGAGTTGGCTATGGCATAAGAAGCTGTCACATTTGAATTTTAAAGTTATGAATGATTTGGTAAGAAAGGATCTTGCTAGAGGAATCCCTCAATTGGAGTTTGTCAGAGATGGGCTGTGTGATGTCTGCCAATTAGGGAAACAAAAGAAATCATCCTTCAAAAGCAAGACAGAGTCATCCATTGTTAAGCCTCTTCAATTGCTGCATATGGACTTATTTGGTCCAGTAAATGTCATGTCTATTTCAAAGAAGAAATACTGTCTGGTGATTGTAGATGATTTTTCTAAGTTCACATGGACCTTCTTCCTGCACTCCAAGGATTGTGCAAGTGAAATCATCATCAATCACCTCAGAATACTAAAAAATGGTTCTGAAGACAGAGTACAAAGAATCAGGAGTGACAATGGTACTGAATTCAAGAATTCCACAATGAAGATTTTCTGTGAAGAGAATGGAATTGTCCATGAGTTTTCTGCTGCCAGAACACCTCAACAAAATGGAGTTGTTGAAAGGAAACAGAACTCTCATTGAAGCAGCTAGAACAATGTTAATTGAATCAAGGTTACCAACATATTTCTGGGCTGAAGCTGTCAACACTGCATGCTTTACTCAGAATATTTCCTTGGTCAATCAAGCTAGAGGAATGACTCCTTATCAGTTATTAACCAACAAGAAACCAACTTTAGCTTTCCTACATGTCTTTGGATGTAAGTGTTTTGTGCTAAGGAATCATGGAGATAACTTGGGCAAATTTGAAGCAAAGGCAGATGAAGCTATTTTCGTGGGATATGCAGCAGGGAAAGCCTACAAGGTCTACAATCTAAGAACCAACATTGTTATGGAATCTGTACATGTTGTGTTTGATGATCAAAAGATTCTAGGCCTAAATGATGAAGGTTACCATGAAAAGTTGGAATTTGAGAATGAAGGTGAAGGAAGAATGTACTATGATGATGATGAGGAAAATGAAGATCATGACCACAGAGATCCACCTAGAGTTGTTATACCAACTAGAAGTGATGCTTACACTGAAAAAGAAGCATCCGTTGACATTTATTCTGCAACATCCGTTGACAGTCATTCTGCAACATCCGTTGACACTATTAGAGATGCATCCGTTGACAGATATTCTCAAGCATCCGTCGACAGGCAAAATGATGCATCCATTGACAGTCAACTACATAATTCAGCAAGGACAACAAACTCAGGGGGAGTTTCTCAAGGTCAAAATTCAATGATAAATCAACATGATCATGCTCATGGAAATGAAGCAACCTCATCAAGATCAAACCTTCCACCTGCAAGAAAATGGACTAAAAATCATCCATTTGAGTTAATCATTGGTGAATCAAATTCAAGAGTCCAAACTAGAAGGGCCACTCAAGCAGAATGTCTATACAGTAGCTTCCTGTCTCAAGAGGAACCTAAGAAAGTGGAAGATGCCCTTCTAGATCCAGATTGGGTGTTAGCAATGCAAGAAGAGCTAAACCAATTTGAAAGAAATAAAGTATGGAAACTTGTGCCCAAACCTGATGATAGAAGTGTCATAGGTACTAAATGGGTTCTCAAGAATAAGACAGATGAAAATGGCATAATTGTGAGGAATAAAGCTAGATTAGTGGCAAAGGGCTACTCTCAAGAAGAAGGAATAGATTTTGATGAAACTTTTGCTCCAGTGGCAAGACTTGAGGCAATAAGAATCTTTCTAGCCTATGCAGCACATGTCAATTTCAAAGTCTATCAGATGGATGTCAAAAGTGCCTTTCTAAATGGGGAACTGGAAGAAGACGTCTATGTCCATCAACCTCCTGGCTTTGAGGATCCAGAATTTCCAGGATATGTATATCTTCTCATGAAAGCACTTTATGGTTTGAAGCAAGCACCAAGAGCCTGGTATGACACCTTATCTCAATTTCTTTTGGAGAATCACTTCACTAGAGGTACAGTAGATAAAACCTTATTTCATAGGAATATTAATGGCTCTTCAATACTTGTTCAAATCTATGTAGATGATATCATTTTTGGGTCTACAGATGAGAAGCTTTGCAAAAAGTTTGCTAAACTTATGCAAAGTAGGTATGAAATGAGCATGATGGGTGAATTAACTTACTTTCTTGGCCTACAAGTAAAGCAAGTTAATGAGGGCATTTTCATAAGTCAAACAAAATATATTTATGATCTCTTAAAGAAATTTGACTTAATGGATTGTACATATGCTAAAATACCTATGGCCACTGCAACTAAGCTTGAGTTGAATACTAAGGAAAAGTCTGTGGACATCTCAAGCTATAGAGGCATGGTAGGTTCACTTCTATACCTAACAGCTAGTAAACCTGATATAATGTTTTCTACTTGTCTTTGTGCTAGATTTCAAGCTGACCCTAGAGAGTCTCACTTAATAGCTATTAAAAGAATTTTCAGGTATCTCAAGGGAACACCAAACCTTGGCATTTGGTACCCAAGAGAATCTGGTTTTGATCTAACTGACTATTCAGATGCAGATTATGCAGGTTGCAGAGTTGATAGGAAAAGTACTACAGGTTCCTGTCAATTTCTAGGAAACAGGCTTGTTTCATGGTTCAGTAAGAAACAAAACTCAGTCTCCACTTCTACAGCTGAAGCTGAGTACATTGCTGTTGGAAGCTGTTGTGCACAGATTCTATGGATGAGAAACCAACTCATTGACTATGGTCTAAAAGTTGAGAAGATTCCAATTTTCTGTGACAACACAAGTGCTATTGCCATCATAGGGAATCCAGTGCAACATTCGAGAACCAAGCACATTGACATCAAATACCACTTCATTAGAGAACATGTGATGAATGGTACAGTAGAAATGCACTTTGTGCCGAGTGAAATGCAGCTTGCAAATATCTTCACCAAGCCTCTTGATGAATCCACATTCACAAGATTGGTAGGTGAGCTAGGTATGCTTAACTTGTCATAATTCCTAGTGATATTTGATTTCACCGCATTGAAGCTAGAAATGTGTTTTGATTTACTTGAAAGTTAAAACTTTCAGAAAAATTTTCTGCAGAAATTTTGTCTAAGGCAAAATTAGCTTATCAACGGATATCCTTTTATCCGTTGATAGTATAAACACATTACTAGATTTTCGCATGTCAACGGGTAACATGCTATCCACGTCATCAACGGATAAACTGTATCTCAACCGTTCATTCTATATCCGTTGATATACATTTTTTTTATAACCGTTGGTAACCGTGTATATCTAATCATGGCCGTACTTATTTTCTTTTCATTTATTATCTGACAGTTACTTTTGACCAATGGAGTAATTACTTTTAATTATTTCATTTTTAATTCTTAAAAAATATAAAAGGCTGACTTGTACTCTCACATCTCACTTTTATTCATTTTCAAGCATATCAAAAGTTAACTGCATCTTCTTCTCTAAAACTCTATATAACCAAAGTTCAAACACTTCAATGGCGCCCATTGTTAAGATGATGTCCTCCACTGGGTTTACCTATGAGAAGAACAATTTCGCGGCCTTTGTTGACACAGTGAATGCTCCAGAAGCTTACCACACTTTGATGAGTTTCGTGAAGAAATGCAAACTGTCATATGCTATGACTGCCACCACCCCCTTAATCCACGAGGTAATTGAAGAAATGTGGACATCTGCTGAGTACAATGGCACAGACGGTACAATTGCTTTTTCTTTAAAGGGTAAAAACTATGTAGTTAATTCTGATGTAATAACTGCTTGTTTAAAATTGCCTGAGAATAACTGTCTGAAAGTACCCACTGATGCTGAAATTGTTGCCATGCTTAATTCTATTAATTATGCCCTTAGTACTGAAAACTTAGGGAAAATTGTTAGGAAAAGAATGGTTAAAGAATGGAGCTATTTCTGTGATGCCTTCATTAAAACTTTTTCAGCCAAAATTAGTAACTTTGATGCTGTTACCCAGTCCATGCTAACTATGATGTGTATGCTCCTAAATGATAAATTCTATAATTTTGGCACATTAGTTATGTATGAGATAGCTGCAAAGTTAGGTAAAAAGGAAACTAGGAGCAAGAATATATACTTTGCTAGATTTTTAATGCTCTTAGCACTGCATGTATCTGAGAATGAGCTATCCATTGCTAACCCGGATAGCAAGTTCCAATGTTTTGTTCAGGAGAAGAGAGTCTTAAGTGACCTAATTCGAATGAACCTCAATGCAGGAGTACAATTGGTATATCTACCAATTGTTCAGGTAACTATTTCTAACTCTGAAACCCCTATCTCCAACCCCCAAATTTCTTTGCCTTCTAGTGTCACAATGGAGTCTGTAGTTTTGACCAAACAGGCTCCTACCAAAGTGACCAAATCCAAAGCTCCAAAACCACATTCTAAAAAGCAAACCTCAAGTGTCTCTCAAAAGAAACCTGTTTTAAGATCTACCAAAACTCTTGAGGGGAGTGTGAAGGTGGTAGTGAGTGGTGAGGGACAGGGTGAACATCAAAGAAGCCCTAAGGATAAGGAAGGAGAGATGAGTGCAACCACCATTTCAGTCTCTCAAAAGACTGCTAATGTAACTTCAAGCCAGATTCTAGTTACACTCTCTCAACAGAGTGTGACTACTGAATCAAGTTCCCCACAAGGAACACTGCACAAGAGGGTTAGAGACACAAATAGCCCACTCTCAAAAACCTATGGAAGAAGAGTGAAATCTAAAACCACAGGGGAATCACAGGGTGCACACACAGTACAGGAAACTGTACCTTCTCAAACTCAGTTTGATGTGGCTTCAATAAATGTGGAGTCACAGCCCCTTGATCTTAATCTTCAAATCGATACACATTACAATCCACCATCACCAACTCCATCTCTGGATGTGGATATGATATCTACATCAATTCCTGATTCTCCATCTTTAAGATTCTTGGAGAAGCCCCACTCTGCAATTTGTGGTCATCATTTTATAGATGATTTGTTGGACCATCAATCTTCCCTTCCAGAATTCTCAACACAGACTGTGGCCTCGAACTTAAAATCAATCTCCACAGATTCAGTGTTGGTTTTCTCTTCAACGGATAAAATTCTTCCTTCCTCAACGGATATCCTTCATCCGTTGACAAGTGTTTCTCCATCAACGGATGCGCCTCTATCTAGCCATCCGTTGACAGCTATAACTACTCTATCAACGGATATTCCTTATCCGTTGATAACTCACTCTACCACTGCTATATCTGACATTCCTGTGTCAAGTGTAGAGGAATTCTCAGTAGTTGAAACACTTTTAGGATTGGGGGAAGGGAGTGAGAGGCTGCCTTGTGAGTAGGCAAAAGGAGAGCTAAATAATGAGAGGCTGGCCATTTCTTCCGGTCAGGCAAAAGGAGAGACTGAGAGTTCCACCTTAGTAGGTGAAGGTGAGGGTGTGAGAGGTGTGAGCCAAGGGGAGCCCTTGATGCAAGAAAAGAGAGATGAGAGGAGAGAAGGGACTACAGGAGAAATAAGGATGGAAGAAGCAGCCATTGCTAGTGAGTCAATGGAGGTTGAGGATGCAGCCAAGGAAATGGAATTTCGAAGAGAATATCAGTCCATGATTGACTCCATTTCTTTGGATGCTGAAACCTTTACTCACCCTGTTCCTGCCTATCAAATTCTGGCACAACAGGGCAATGTGGAAGCAGAGGAGGCAATGCACCTAGTGCACACCTCACAGTCTCTACTTAGAGCTAAGGAATATTTAGAAGCTCTGCCAACCACTGCTGAGAGTGAAGAATTTGAAGATTCTGAAGATGAAGACAGCCAGAGCCCTGAAGATGAAGGTGGTAGCAGTATTCATGATTTTAAATTTGCTCACAACTACACCTATCATCAACTTGATGTGGAAATCATAAGTCAATATAAATCTGCCCTGGCTGAGCACCCAGAAGCAGATCCACAGAGAAAGGTTGTTCTTCAACAGGCAATTGACTCCCTTAAGTTACAAAAGATGCAAATGGTGATTCAGAGATCCAACTTAGAGGAGGTCAAACAAGAAATCAAGGATGTGATGATCTCTGTGGATTCCAAGTTAGAGCAACTAGCTCCTACAGCCACTCAGAGGGTGTTGCAACAAAGGTTCATCAAAGAAGACAACCTGGCTAAGTCTGTGCAACTACTCAACTCAAGAGTGGAAAAGATGGAATCCCAGATGGAGCAATTTCTTCAACATCAAAAACTGCAAACCCAACTGCTAGAAAAGTTAGTTGCAGCCCCAACTTCTCGTCAAACCCTTGATGCTAACAAAAAGGGGGAGAAAGTGGAAGAGGTTGTGGCAACTATAAGTCAAATCTTAATTTCTGAAAGAAGGGAAGCAGCAAGTGAGGGGGAGCAGCAGCCTACCATAGTGGTCAATCCACAGGACTTCATTGTCACAACCTCCCCCAGCAAATCCAAACCTGTACAAGTAGCTCTATCTGAAGAGTTTGATTTCTCAAACTTGACAGAAGAGGAAAAGCTAGCCAAAATTGAAGCTCTACAAAAGATGAAAGAGGAAAACTATGAAAGGATAATGAGGTCAGAAAGATTGATCAATCAATCTATTGCATCAACTCTGTTCTCTAGCCAAACCTCAGCTCCAACAATATCTACCACAATTTTGAAGGTGCTCACTCCAGCAATTGTGGCTCCTACATTCTATGATGCTGAGCCTTCTCATGTTAAAGAATTTGAACCATACATCAAAACAAGACCCTACTCACCACCAAAAGCAAATGGGAAGAACAAGTTACAACTGGACTTTCCATTTCCCAAGGATGATGAAGAGAAGCTGATGGGTAAGCAAATTAAGGAATTCAAGGAGAAGACTAACAGTTGTGTAAGAGAATGGATGGCTGTAATCATAAGGAATGAAAAAGTTCTAAACATATCCAACAGCCATCCTAGATTTGTTGAAGCCAAGAGAGAAGAGACTTCAAGGCTGCTAAGAGAATCTCAACCAAGCACTGAATATCAATATGAAAACTCAGATGAGAAGCAAGCAAGGCTGGCTCAAGAGTTAATGGATGAGGTAGAGGATGAAATGAGGGAACCTGAGGAAGTCCCCAAATCCAAAAGGAAAGGGAAATCAGTCCCCAAATCCAAATCTAAGAGAATGAAATCAAAGGCAAGGAGGCCCGTCTCTCCAGAAATTGAAAACAAGGAGACAGTTGGCTCATCACAACCTATTTCTGTAAAAGTATTCAACCCAGCTGTGAATTTCCATGGTGATCCTATAGTACCTAAAGAGGAACCAATGAATCTTGACTCCATTGAGGTTCCTTCATTCTTGCTGAAGCCTCAACAGAAGCCTATACAGAAGAAAAGGATACCAAGGAAGCAACCTTCAAAGGAACCAATTCAAGTTGCTAGGGTACCTGCTATTGTCAGGCAGCCAATCTTGGAAAACAAGGATGATTTTATCTAACAGGCAGATATTGAAGAATACTCTGGCATGAATCTTTATCTGGATGAATTGTCAGAAGTAAGAGGGATTGACAAATATAAACATTTGCCTGAGAGATTGGTCTTTGTATACAAGGGAGGAAAGGAAAGGACATGGCCACTACAAAGGGTTCTTGGAGAAAATTATCAAACCTTAACCAAAGTGTTCTCTGCAATCAAGAGATACACAGGGTTCTCCAAGATAGCAAAAGGGGGGATACTGGACAGAATAGAACAAATAAGGAGGGAATGGAACTCACCATCAAGTCTACCAAGGAAGATGAAGATCCCATACAATGGACAGAAAATCCACCTTCAACCCTTCTGGATGATGGAGTTCAGGGATGAAGATGGTAACAGGAGATTCTTCAGGTTAGAAGACCAACTACCAAAGGCTAGTTCTCAATACCTGAGATGGTTACAACAAAAGCTAAATCCAAAGGTTGATGAAGAAGATGCCTTCTATAGGCAACTCCAAATACAGATTGAGTCCAACTCTGCCAAAGAAGGAAAATCAAGGGTGATGCCAACAAGAGAAAAGAAATAGTCTTAATCTGCTCAGTCTAGAGTAGCACTTCTCTGTAAATTTCTCAAACTTTCAGTTTTTAATTTTTGTAGCTTAATACAATTTTTGCATTGTTCTATATATATCTTTAGGAATGTTTTGTTATCATCAAGGTCCTGAATTTATGCTTTATTGCCATCAAGTATAAATTGGGGGAGATTGTTAGGAATATGTTGTACTTGATGATAACTTCACAATCAATCAAATTGTATAAGGTTTTGTAGCTGTCAACGGATGAGGATTTATAACTCTATCCGTTGACAGGTAGCTCATCAACGGATGAGGTTTTGTAGCATACTGCAGTATCTCTATGTTATCAGTTGATAGTGTTTTTATCCACAGTCATGTTGACCATCAACGGATAGGCAGAATAGGGTAGCAAATTGTAAATAAGCTATGTTATGTAATTCTGTCTAAGTGAAAGTGTATCAACAGATGAAGACAAAACTCTATCAACGGATACAACTCAAATCCACTCTATCAACGGATACAGCTCAAGTCTCAATATCAACGGATACCGCTCAATACATCATCAACGGATGTCAGTGTACAATATCAACGGATAATCATTGACACTGTCTTCTATGATTAGCTGGGGATTAGCAGTTGATAAGGACATGTTTGACTGACAGATCACATGGGTTGATAGTAGATACAAAAAGCAGTATGGTAGCCATACTTTGGAAACACGGAAGAAAGAAGCATTCCGTTTACACTATGAATACAAGAAAGGTGCAGGAGACATGTCTGAACACAAGGACAACCTTTCGGCTACATGTGTATTTGGAGTGTAGTAGCAAGTCAACTAGAATTAGATTAATATTATCTTATTCCAGTAGTACTTGTAAAACTTGGGATTTATAACCAAGTGTAGCAACTCTTTGTAGGTTAAGAAAACAGATACATTTTGCTTAGGGTTTCTATTGAATATTCTTAGAAAGCAAAGAGTTGTAAAACAGAAGCTGTGTACTTTTGTATCACAGAGTTTTCTTCGAATAAAAGCTTCAGGTGGTGCATTTAACCACCTGATTTTTATATGTTTGTGCATTAATATTTTTACAAGCAATTATCTAAGTATAGATTTCTGGAGTTCTTATCAGAAATTTATAAATATCAAGAATTGTATTCAACCCCCCCTTCTACAATTATACAAGTGTGTAATCTGGGAATAACACTAATCCTTACAATATAAACAAAAGAGAAACTATTAAAGTCCTAAATTTTTCAAAATACAGTATTAGAACAGAATAAAATATGAATGTGACCAAAATTTTCAAAATGTTAAAGCCTGCGATATCATAAAACACTTTCTCTCATATCACCCGTGTTTACCTTGTGATTTCCTTAAAATTGTTGTTTTAGTGGCTGACGAATAATGAAATACATTACTTATACTATTTTCTTTGTGTTGGATCAAACTTCAATATTATATTTTATGTATATGTAATCAACTAGTTCAAATTGCATCCTTATATATAATAAACATAAAAGAGATTTTATCCTCTTTTTTTTAGTACGGTCGTTGACCAAATGAGTATGAACCGTTAGATTTTAAAATAGATATATGTGATCCGTTACATTAAATACTAAACAATTTATTTCATTGATAGTAGAATTATATTCAAATACAAAAAAAAAATTAATGATCTAAATCAAATATAAGTAGGTTTTTAGAAAGTAAGTTTATTTGATTGATAGTGGGAGATTATATTCAAATACGAAAAAAAAATAAAATTTTAGTAATATAAACAAAACATAACTAGGTTTTTTGAATTGAATAAAAGCCTAAATGCAAAAAAAATTAATGATCTAAATCAAATATAAGTAGGTTTTTAGAAAGTAAGTTTATTTGATTGATAGTGGGAGATTATATTTAAATACGAAAAAAAATAAAATTTTAGTAATATAAACAAAACATAACTAGGTTTTTTGAATTGAATAAAAGCCTAAATGCAAAAATTTGTAACTTTTCTCTTCAATCTTCGAGTAGTATCAGTTCGATAAAAATCGTTAAACCATAACTAAATTGAAAATAATTTCTTGAGTTTTGTGAGACTTGTAAAATCGTCTAAATCTGATTTTTAGAACTCAAAATAGAACAAAAATAGTAAATTGATCGTACAAAGCCTAGTGAATAATAATTTTTTATATATTTATACCCAGATTTTGTTATTCTTTTCTAAATCTTTCAAATTTTAGAGTTTTTTTATTTCTTTCAATAAAAAATTAAAATTTATATGAAAAAAAATAAATTTAAAATGTTATTTTATAAACATAAATACAAAAAAATTGTTTGCTAATATAATTTATATAACCGTAAATATTAAAAAAAACATGCATTACATGAGTTATAAGTTAGTAAAGTATAGTAAGAGATATAATATAATATAAATATATGAATGATAAACAACATACTTAATTTATTTAATCAAATAAAAAACATACAAGTGATAAAGATGATTGAATAAAAAGATATATAAAACTATAAAATTTGAAAAAATGAAGTCATATATATAATATACTTATAATATATCAAATGGAGTTATATTTACTTTTTAGTTCTAAGAAACTAAAAAGAAATAAACTAAGTGGAAAAGACGTGTTTTATCTAATAAGATTTTCAAACAACACTCAAAAACGATGTAGCAAGAGCCGATAATTTCGTACACGACACGAAAATGACATGATAATATCGTGTTTGTGTTTACCTTTTCGATACACTAACACGAAATTACGCGAAAAAATTTATTGTTGGTTTTGGGTTTACCCTTGAGTACACGACACGAAACAAAATACGCGAAAAACATAAATAAATAAATAAAATTTTAAAATTATATAAATACATATTATAAATAATGTTCTATATGTAATTGTTTACAAAAAAATATAAAAAATAGTTAGTTTATGTAAGCTTTGATGCGTGGTGTTGAAATAATGCATCTTAAAAGAAGTGATTAAGCATTGGACCCATGACTAGGAAGCTGATTAGGTTCCTTTCGCATAACATGAGTTCAAGAAACCGAGGGTAGTTGTTGTGCCCAAAATCGCCTATGAAGTTATATGGTCCAATCCATACGAGACAGAAGATAGGTCCAGTGCAAGAAATGAAGACTATACATGAAGAAAAGAGCCAAACCGAGAAGATAATTAAGAGATTACAAGCATCAAGAGGTTCCTTAGACATGAAGAAAAGAGCCAAACCGAGAAGATAGTTAAGAGATTACAAGTATCAGAGGTTCCTTATGAACCAGTAGCTGAACAGATTACGACTGGACCAGGTTCCTCCCCATAAAAAAGTTCGAACAGATTACGACTGGACCAGGTTCCTTCCCATAAAAAGTTCGAGTCAGCTTAGCAGCCGTAACGAAAGCGGTAATGAGTATATGGGAACCTCTAAAAGGTTCCCCGGACTAATATACTTGTTATTTGTGCGAGAACAGTTTCCTGTTGAGAGTTTCCTAAGAAATAGATTTCGAGACAGAGGTTCCATAAAAACAGGTTCCAAGACATATGTTCCCGAGTATAGACACCAGAACGATCTATAAACCAACCAAAGAGAGGCATACTAATTATTGGAGAGTACTCCCACGATACAGATGATCCTAGACTACCTCTAATAGACAGACAACTCGTAGTAGAGTATGAACTCGAGTTCTGTTCTACTTAGACAACCTGTTCGTAGTTGGGTTTAGAGGAAAATGAGTCCAACTCAGATAGGGACTCTTGGACTCGACTTATTGCTAATCAAGCAGAATTAGCATAGACTTATAACTACGAGAGTTTCATCTCTATATAAATAAGGGTACGTAAGCATCTTGGGAGAACGAACACAGATCTCGCTAATGGTACATGTGATCTGCGATGATTGTTGTAAACTCTCTCAAGCTCAGCTCACCCCACCATAAAATCACACCCAAATCACAAAAAAAATAGCCACTTACATATATTATATTTCTAAATTTCAGTTGGCCTCCAAAAATCATGTTGATTACGAAAATCCTCCATCAACATCCCTTTTGAAAGTATTTCTACCAATTCAATGGGGTTTTTTTAACCCATTTTTGGGTTATTTATCTTTCCTTGTAAAAATTTGTTTTTTTGGTGAGAATTTGATTGTGCATTCATGTTCGAGATAGCAAATTTTTAGAACATTTATAATAATGATTCATTGATAAAAATTTGTATTGTATCACAGTTTTGGTCAATTTTTCGAATATATTTTACAAATCAGGTATGTATAATCCTCACGATTACACAAATTCATTAGATTGTTTTTTCAAAAAAATTGTATATTTGGAAAATTTACTAGACGAAGAGCTAAGTAACTCTTGATTTGATCTTTTATAATGTATTCGTTAGATTTTAATTATTATTGTAAATGTTGTATGATTTAATTATTATTATAGATGTCATATGATTTATGATTAATGAATTATTTTAACCTTTAGAAAAAAAGCCTTCACAAGTTACGAAAAATTAATTTTATGATTTTGTAATTGACAGTTCGAGACTTCTTATACGTAACTATTTTGATTAAAACTCTTATTATACTTGTCAAGTTGAAATTCTTTCAATTTTAATATTAATTTTTTAACCGGTTTTATAAGCACCTTCCTCTCTCTTTGTGTACATACAGAGAGAGAGATTGAGCGAGCGAGCGAGCGAGAGAGAGAGAATGGAAGATGCGGAACACAGATTCTCAATTGGCGCTCCGTTGATATTCATCATCATCATTGCTTTTCAGTATCTCTCTATGTACGTAGACAACATCAAAAAGAAGGTACTCTTATTTACTCCTTCCATTTATTTCAATCTCAATTTGATTTCGTCAATATCTAATTTATTCTTCAATTTCTTTTAATTTTGGTACTGTCTATGTATAATCATGCTTAATTTTGTCTTTTTTTTTTTCAATTTATTTTTGGCTATGAAACAGTTATATTGCTTCATTCAACACAACAAAACCTACAAGTACAAAGCTTAATTTGATATTAATAAATAGAAATTGAATTTGGATTTGATCGCTGAACGACGAATGCTCCAGCTATAATTTTGTAGAAGAGAAAGCGAAATTGAATGTAGTAACACTTGTAGGAAAGGAAATTAACATCGAATTAGATGCACGATATGTTGTTATGTTTGCTGGTGATGTAGCTCTGGTGAGTTAGTGAAGCACGTGAGCATCATATTAGTAACCTACGGAAAATGTGTGGTACTTTCTTAAAAGGAGGGGGTCTCACTGTGACACAGACTTTTTATTTTAATGTGTAATTATCTAGTTAGTTTGGTGGTTAGTTGTGTAGTCAATTAATTTCGTAATAGCTACTATTTGATAAATGGTTTAATTTTTTTATTATCCAGAAAGGAACAACTAGTGCTGCGGATGTTCAGTTGCGTGCAGAAATTAAACAACTCTATAAAGAAGCAAACACATTTTCACAGTGAGTGGTTTCTTTTGTAGTCGGAACCCTATTTATTATCAAATTGTCTGTTGTACTAGTATCTTTGTACAGTGTTAGCTTAAGTTTTGCTGAATGCATGGGCTCGTGGTTGCTTTTCGTAGTTCAATTTCTATGTGTTCGCATGCAATGAAAACATTTGGTACACACTTATGCAGTATGCACTAGTTCTTTAATTTTTCCAGGATATTACTAAAGTATATGGCATCAAAATGAGTGTCTCTTATAATCAACATTTTTTTAGGATCTTGTACAGAATGTAGTTACGATTATGATTAAGATTCAAATTTTGTTTGTTTTGCTTGAAAGGTTATGAAGTTAACAATCATGTGAATGTATGAGTATTTATTGTAAAAAAAAGGCTCAAGTGCTCAACTCAGTTAAATCTAAATTCCTGTGATATATCTGAGAACGTGGAGTTGTCTTCAAGTAGGACCTTTAGAAGTTTTGAGAACCACCTAACTATCACAGGATCGTCCAAAATTTTGTCATCTGTTACTCATGGGTTTACATATGAATTTCATAGTTTCGAGAATTAAGTTCTCATCACATGGCTTGTTCTTTATACTTGTAGCATGAATTGCTATATACTTATCACATCAAGAAGAGTTAAGACCGTATCATCCTATTTTAGCAGTGTTATGCCATTTCACTTGCAATTGAGTATATAAAAAATATGATTAGTGATATTTTTATGTTCTGAAACCTTAGACAAAGTGAAGAAGAAAATAAATTATTAGATAGTTTGACATATTTATGTATCGCTGTTCTGTCTTCTCTAACATATGTAGCAACTCTCCCACTCTTTGTTAAATGCAGACCTTCAACATTTGCACAAGCTGCCAAACTTAGGAGGTTGGCAGCAGCCAAGGAGAAGGAACTTGCTAAAAGTATGGCATTTAATTGGGCAATTTGTATTTTGATCTTTTTTGGAAGACATGATTAGAACTTTTTTAAATAAGCTAGATGGTAAATTTTTTGTTAGTTTAATGCTCCCTCAATGACACGCGTCCTCTTCTCCTTTTGGAATGTTCCGAATTTGTTAGTTTTTTTTTTTGTTTTTTCTATTTGTTAGTAGTTTTTTGTACTTTTTTTTGCAAGTAGTTTCTTATTACTATATTCCCCTTTTTGTAGTCCCTTTGACTTTTGGCACAAATTTCAAGTCCGTAGAATAAATATTAATTTTATGTCAATTGAAATGTTAGAATCTATATTTTTTATTTGACATTGAAACGGTAAATTAATATTTTATTTCAATATTCAATTTACAGACCTCAAGATATATGCCAAAAGTCAAAGGGTTAGTAAAAAGGGACGGGGAGTAATAAATAATTCTTTGTATAACCCTTATATTAGTGGAAGAACTAAAAATTTCCTAGACTTTCGTATACTGGTACTTGATAACTTAAATTATGCATATGAGTAGAAAGATAATTATATTAGTGATTTTATGTAGAAATGGAACATGCATGTAAAGGAAACTTCAAACTTTTGAAGTTGAAACCTTTTCTTTTTCCGCATGCCAGAACAAAAGAAGATGTTAACTCTCTAAGATGCAATGCTGATTGACATCGTTTAGGTATCCAAAGTCTCATGCATAATTTGACCAACCATAGGCACTCGAGTTGGAGCCTGAGGATTTATTGCTGGATCAGAATAATTTCTCAACTTAGACATCTTGACCTCTTGAAAGAACTTAAATCTCCCTTCAAGATGTTTAAATGTAATATTCAAATAATACTTGCCTGCACTTGTGCATGTCCCTTGCTTGCAATTCAGCTATTAAATAGTATCTGCTGATCTTTTAAACCAATTCAATTCTCCATAGGTTGACTTTTTTTTTTTTATTACTCTCTGCTATTGTGTATTAATAATGTTTCTTAGTCTTCTACAATCAAAAATCTACACATCTATAGTAGCTCATTTCTTTGCGTCATACCTAACTTATCCTGATCCCTCTACTGATTTTATTTTTTTATATTGTTCTTTTTCCTTAAAGTAACATTCATATCTGTTACCTTTTGATAAACTTACTAGTCTTACAACCTTCTCCGGAAGTCAATACTCGGATATTGGTCTCTCAGATGGTTATTACACTAAACATTTGTTGTTTTTAGTGATATATATATTGAAAAAAAAAGTTTAATTTTATTACAGTTGATGTAAAGATAGGCATACTTGTGCAGTTGTGCGTGCTTAATATAATACAAGGCATATATTGTGTCTGAGCAGCATGCACTACGGTCTGCGTTGAACCAGCTGATACATGGATATAGATAAAAACAGCGTTTTTGTTGGTTTTTTTATATCTTGCGACTTGGATCTGTTTTTTGTTCAAGAAAAAACTTTAACAACGTTTTGCTTATGCAGATCAAGAACTAAGAAGCAAGGACATAAGCTCATCATATGATTCAAATGTGAAAAAATTGAAGATGCTAAAGGTTTTCCAGAACAATTTACATTGTACATAGTAGCACAGTTCTTTGTTATGTATCAGAAGTTAATCGTCTACTCTTGCACAGGTCTTTATGTATGTAGCACTTGGTTTGTGGTTTTGGCGGTCCCCTGTTGCTGCCGTTTCTGAGCAATTTGTGCAACCATTTGGTAATAGTTGTTTTTATTACTATTTAATAGATTCCTTTTATCCAAGGTACACTATGGTACAACATGCATTAGCGTGTAAATCTGTACTTAAATCAGTGATAAATATGACATTTCTGGCTAAAACAACAAATTTATATCCACTACGTGATTTATTTGTTTTAAACAATTACCGCAGTTATCTCTAATAGAATCTATTTGGTTGTATTCTATATCTTACAGGAAAGTTTCTGTCTTGGAGATCCGGAGGTTTCTCAAGTGGCTACGTTATGGTAATTAGATGCAGTTGTTCTAGTTTGATTATATTACTTCTTTGGTTGCTAATGTAACTCAAAAGAAAGAAAAAAACTCTTGTCTGCCCTTGTTAATTAGAGCCGAGGTCAAGGGTCAAAACTCTTGTAGAAATAAAGATGTAGAGAGAAAGAAGTTAGACTCTTCTTGGTCAGAATATTTTGTTGGATGGTACTGTTATTCGTTAAATTGTTATTTGTTCATTTAATCAAGGGAAAGACATTACTTTGTTCTGCGACTGCCAGGTTGTGCAGAGTATAAAGTTTTGTATAATAATTATACGGTCACTTGTTGTCGGAAGGCCGTGAGAGGATTAATTTTTTGAGAAGTTAGAGAGGATTAGTATTTTGTCATTATAAGATCTGTGTTCTTTTGCCGTCAGTCATGTCAAAAAGCCGAGTATTGTGTCCTAGTTTAGTTTATAAATGAAAATGTTGGTTATTTGTTTGGAATAGACATGCAGCATTGAACCGTGTTTAGGATTTGGTTACTTTCTAACAACTTAAGATCTCGTATTGGTCCTATTGCAAATTATTGCGGAACTTTTAATTTGCTGCACAGGTCTTTTTACCATAATAATATTACGGTACTATGTTAATAAGGTTCAACGCTCTTGCATTATGATGTTAAAAAGTGTTCGTTGATTAGACCTAATTTTTCTTTTTGTTGCATTCGCAGATTGGGATCATCCCATGGCTTGTGGTATCTACCAGGGTCGCAAAATTTGCTTGTAAAACAATATTCAAGTATTAAAGATAAAACCTATCAAGGGAAAGGTCGACTCTAGCCATTGAAGAATTTGAGAAATTTGCATTTTTTTTTCTTCTTGTTTAATTGACTGTTGCAGTAAAATATTGTATATTTCGAGAACAGATTAGGAATTAAGGACATACTCGTCTTCTTACAAATGCTAGAAAATCAAAATGGGAAGCCTCCTGCTGGATTGTTGATTACAGAAAAATTCTCCACCTTTGCACGAACGTTAAAAGCCGGATTATGAAGTTGGATTGTTGATTACAGTCAACTCTCTACCGCTTTACGAACATTAGGTTTTAATGAAAACAGTTATCAGCATTTGATACATGTGTTTGAATATTTTCTTCAGTTACCTCTACTACTGGAATCATATGCTTTAGTTGTACCTAATGTAAGTAGTACATTTGTAGTTCTAGTTTGTAGTGCATTTGTAGTTTTAGTATCTAAATTACTTTTATGGAAAATGGGGTTCTAATATTAAACGTCACTACTATAATTACATTATTAATGTCATTTATCTACATCTCTCCATTTTGAAAATTCATTGCTTTCTGTTTTCATAACATGTATCGTGCCATTCATTTTCTCTGCAGCAGCCAATATACAAAATTTTTTATATCCACGCACGCATTTTAGGTTCAAATCTTGAGTTTTTGAAAAGCATATATGTTTATAAACTATATTATCATAATTCCTTTCAAAAGAAAACTATGATATCTTAAGAAAGAACAAATTGTATACAACTGAAATGTTATATTTTTGCTAAGCTAAAATTTTTCTTTTTCCTATAAATATTATAACCCCTTCACATCACAAATATTCTCTAGTTATATCCATACAATTACATCCATGATGATGATGATGATGATGATGATGATACTCCCTCTAATCCATTAAATTTGTCCTATTTTGATCTTTAAAAGTCAAACTTATTGAATTTTGACTAAAAATCAAACAATATTGATAAAAATATAAATTACAAAAATATTATCATAAAATAAAACACTAACAACAAATAGACAAATAGTAAATATTTTTGCAACAATTGTAAAAAAAAAAGGTAAAGAAATAAAATAAAGACACAGGGGCGGGCGTAGAGTCGGACAGAAATAAAAATCTGGTTCGGCGAGCGAGATTGCTGCCTGGTGCTGCTACGACGATATTCATATGCTTTTCTTTCTTGTTTCCTCCTCCTAAATAATTTTTAATTACAAAATATATAATTTGAAATTTTATTCTACGCCCAAACCAAACCCTAATTCTTCTTCACGGAGACCTCCGTGGAGTCCCCTAACCTCTCTCTCTCTCTCTCTCTCTCTCTCTCTCTCTCTCTCTCTCTCGATTCACGCAATCCAATAATTGAAGATCTCTCTTCTCCCAAGGTAAATTTTCATCTGAGTTTTCGTTTGTTTGTGTTTATATTTCTTTTGATTGTTGGATCAATTATCCGCTGCGATCTGTTTTGTTTTCTGATACATTTATATCTTGTATATATAAACTCTTTTTGTTTTGCATTATTTTTTCGTAATTATAATTTGTGATTTTATATATATGAATATTCATTATCAAGTTGGTTGGTGTGTGAATCTCCTGCCATTATGTTACCATGTTTTCTGTGATTAAATTAGTGTTTGATCCTGATTTCATCGATTAGTTATGACCAAGTCTAGTCAGATCAGGTTTCTATTTCCTTCTTCGGAGGAGCGATTATTTTTTGTATCATAGTGTGGGAAGCTGCATGTCCTTTAGTGTTTGGAGTTCTAGATTCTTCGATTATAAAGTCACATAGGTCAAAAAAGGAGAAATAGGAACTCATTTCTGGATTCTTAATAGATATCAACGAGATGTTTGCTTTATGGACCTAAACAACTAGGGATTTAGTAAAAGGGGAACACAAGTTTTAATAATGAGATGCATTAGCTAAGATTTTTATATACATTTTGTTCATATGATGAACTTCAAAACCCGCTTAAGACTTTTACTTCTTGTTAGACATTATCTACGGCGTTTTGTATCTGTTGAGTCTGACTTACAGGGTTGGTTCTTGATTTTCGCTTATTATGATGTTTACTCTTTCTACACACACACACACATTTATGTATTGAATGGATATACACAAATTGTGTATACCAGTTTTATTGCTTACAAATTACAAGTAAATCTAGAATAATCAACACTTTTATCGAAGTCTTGATTTTTGAATGATCACTATTGATACAAGAATTTCATATTGGTTATTTGTTTAGGACACCTCCTTGCTCTACTTCTAATAGTAACTTAAAGTTGGAATCGATTGAGAGAGATGATGTAATGCATTCGAGGAGATTATGGATAATTAGAGTAACAATGCTGTAGACGGGGAGCACCCTATTCTTATCTGTCTCATCTCTATATCATGCTTATTGTTTAATTTTCTATTTACTGGACAGTATTCAACACAATAATGGCATGTTATTCTTTGTTTTCTACGTCTATGCACCCAACACCGGATGAGGAAATACTTCAAAGACAAAATCCAAAAAGAGCATGAAAAGAAGTTAAATTACGAGAGAGAAGATGAATTGTATTAGGAGATTAGAAATAGTCAAGAGTAACAAAGCTCTAGACGGAGATCACCCTGTTCATACGCCACCCTACACTGCCTTCCAACTCAATATACCACTAAAAAAAATAAATTCGGTACATGTGTCAGCGCCGCTAATCAAACCCCGTGTGCAGTGCATCGGATAAAAACAGCGTAATTGCTTTATAGTGTGTTTGTGTGTGTGACTAGCTAAAACATTTTTATTCTTACTGATCAAGGTTTCCAATGATTTCTGCTATATAGTCTCTTTCATGCCTTGAATTGTTCTGTCTTTGGTAAAATTATTGAATTTTGCTATTATACGGCCTCAGTAGTGTTTGTATTTGTCTCAGAATTTTCATGGAATATGACTATACCAGTGGACAACACTTCTGATAATCTTTCAAGAGAGCCTTCTGGTAATCCTTCAAGAGAGCGTATTCAGCGTCTTTTCAACCAGGTATGCTTTATTCTCTATATCTCTTAATTACATCTTTTTGTGTAACCCAAACGGGATCAACAAGTATTCTAAAAATCTATGCTTGTAGCATTCATTTGCGGGAAAATTTATAAAGTTAATGCACATGTGGATGAGTAATATCTTATCTAAACATTGGTAATACTCCCGAGGCATTGAAATAACACCTATTATTTGTTCTACGTCTACAATTTGTAAAAGATGTTTGCCTGCATTTCTTTAGAATGCAGAATTGGAGAGTAGGCGTAGGAAAGCGGCTCAGGCCAGAATTCCCTCTGATCCTAATGCATGGCAACAAATGCGGGAGAACTATGAAATCATAATCCTCGAAGATCATCCTTTCGCTGAGCAACATGAAGTAGAGTATGCTTTGTGGCAGTTGCATTATAGGAGAATTGAGGAGCTACGGGCACACTATAGTGCTGCTCTATTAACGGTGCCTCAAAGTGGGAAAGGTACCTCGAGAGGTGGACCTGAGCGAGTCGCTAAAATTCGTTCCCAGCTAAAAACTTTTCTTTCTGAGGCAACTGGATTTTATCATGATTTAATGGTTAAGATCAGGGCAAAGTATGGTCTACCTCTTGGTTACTTTACAGATGATCAAGAAAGTCAGATTTCTCTATCCAAAGATGGAAATAGATCCGTGGAGTTTAAAAAAGGCTTGGTATCATGCAACCGCTGTTTGATTTACCTTGGGGATCTTGCTCGATACAAAGGTTTATATGGCGAAGGTGATTCAAAAGCTCGAGATTTTGCTGCTGCATGTAGTTACTACATGCAGGCGGCATCAATTTGGCCCTCAAGTGGCAACCCCCATCATCAGGTGAGTCAATCTTCTTCAGCAGTGAGCGTATGTGTCTGTAGGCCTTTTATGTATTCTCAACATCTTGACTTGACTTTCCATGTTTGTGAAATACTTGTGGTTATGTAACTATAAGATTTTTTTTGCTGATTAATATGTGTTTATAGCTTGCAATACTAGCATCGTACTCGGGGGACGATTTGGTGGCAGTTTACAGATATTTTCGAAGTCTGGCTGTGGATAACCCTTTTAGCACTGCAAGAGAAAACCTGATAATAGCATTTGAGAAGGTAATTGTTAATCATGTATGAATAAGATTCGATCTGAATATCTATCTTTGATTTTGATTGTAGCTATATATTATTTTTTAGTTTGCAAGTCCAGTACCAACGTAGTTATACCGTGAACTTGAAAGCAGATGGAAAAACTTTGACCTGTTATTTATCAGTATTTAATAACTTCCAGAGTTTTATCAATATATAGAATTACATAATTCACCTCATGTTTATTTTTTATTATGGCATTGGTTTGAGAAGTTCTTTCAGAATGAAATGTCTGTCTTTGAACACGCGTAGCAGGTGGAGAAACTGGTCACTTAACATGGTTTCTGTTTTTTATATATTGTCTGTTCTTATTTAATGCCGTATTTAGAAATTAGCGCAAAGAGAATTACGTGGTTCAGTTTGCTGTTTTTTGTCTATTGGATGTTTAGAATTTAATTTTACTGCATGCATTCTTGGGCGAGGATAATTTATATAGTTATTCTACAATATGTTTCACTGATTCGCAGTACCCACTATTGTAAGTTGAGCTACTGAGCTTTGCTTTAAAGATGCAAATTAGATTCTTTCAAAAATTTGTCTAATTGAGTGTGGAGAGGATGGTATATCCATTTTATTTCCAAAATGAAAATATTAAGATTCACTTGTACAACTTTTAGCTGGGTTTTATATGTGTTAGTGGTCTAATGGACTGCCGGTGACATTTTTTAATTTTATGTTTGCAGAACCGTCAGAGCTACTCACAGCTGCTTGGGGATTTGAAAACATCTTCTGTCAAGACTAAGCAGGTGCGGAGTACTGGAAGAGGAAGAGGAAAAAGTGAAAACAAGCCTGCAACAAAGGATGTCAAGGTGGAAGTAAGTCTCATTAAAGAGAAATCACGCAGTATGGCTGAAATTCTGAAATCATTCTGCACTCGATTTGTCCGTCTAAATGGCATTTTATTCACACGTACAAGGTGGGATTAATATATTTGAAGCAAGATATTATGTAATTGTGACATCAAAACTGATCATCTTATTATTTTAATCTCTATTGCAGCTTAGAGACTTTCGAGGAAGTCTTTTCTTTGACAAAGAGTGACTTTCTTGAGCTTATTTCCTCTGGTCCAGTTGAGGCGCTGAATTTTGGTTCAGATACTTCTGGGTGTAGACTCTTGATTATTAGGTTGATAATGATTCTGATTTTCACGGTTCACAATGTAAATAGGGAAACTGAAAATCAATCATATGCTGTAATCTTGCAACGTTCGGTTGTGCTCCAGAAGGCTTTTACTGCTATTTTCGAATTTATGGGGCACATTCTTGAGAGGTGCATCCAGTTGAGTGATCCTTCAGTAAGCTATATGTTGCCTGGCATTTTGGTTTTTGTGGAGTGGTTAGCCTGTCGTCAAGACATTGCAGTTGGCAGTGAACCTGATGCGAGGCAATCTAGTGCTAGATCCTTTTTCTGGAAACATTGTGTCACCTTTTTGAATAAGCTTCTCTTGAGTGGGTGCATGTTTGTCAACCAGGATGAGGATGAGACTTGCTTCTACAGCATGAGCAGTTATGATGAAGGTGAAACTGGCAACAGGCTTGCATTGCCTGAGGACTTTGAATTAAGAGGATTCCTTCCTCTGCAAGCTGCACAACTCGTACTTGACTTTTCAAGGAAGCATTCTTTTGATAGTGAAGGTGACAAGAAGGAAAAGAAAGTTCGCATTGAAAGGATAATAGCAGCCGGAAAGTCTCTTGCTAATGTAGTTAAGGTTGGACAGCAAGTTATCTATTATGATACTAAGCTGAAAAGCTTTGTTATTGGTTTTGAACCCCAAACTGCTGAAATTCCCACATCAGATCTTTTAGGCCAAGCCGTTTCGGTAGGAAGTATAACCACAACCCTGCAGCCAAAGGCACAGCTGCATCTGGATGGAGATGATGAGGAGGAAGTGATTGTTTTTAAGCCAGTAGTAGCTAAAAATAACACTGATTTGATTGGTTCAAACTTGACTATCTCTGAGGTTTTCCTGCCTGGTCTTGACGTCTCAAATGTTAATTTGGAAAATAATGATGCATCGTTTTCAGCTTCACAGAATAATACTATTGTCCAGAACTCCAATTCAAGCTCAAGGCCATCTACTTCTCTTGTTGACGTCACAGCCCAATACCTGCAGCCAGCACAACCATGTGATTTGAACTGGGCATCTGAACGAGGTTCTGCTGTTAATGGGTTTTCCAGTTTAAGTTTTCCGGAGAGTGACTTCTCTTCAAAATCCAAGTTGCAGGATTCTTCAGGGCTTTTGCTGCCTGCCCCTTCAACAGTGCCCTTTCCACAGTCTCTGAGTCTTGGTGCTGTTAATAGGTATCCTGTGTTAGCTACAGAAACTGTAGCTCCAAATCAATATGATTCTGTTATGTCCTTAGGAGTCAATGCAGATACCGTATGTGGGAAGTCATCATATGCTATGTCAGCAGGCGTGAAAAAGAATCCTGTAAGCCGGCCTATTCGGCACTCAGGCCCGCCACCTGGATTTAAGTCTGTGCCTTCCAAACCCGTTGATGAGCTGTTTTCAGGGATAACATCGAAGGAAGCTCCAACAATTGATGATTACAGCTGGTTAGATGGATATCGAGTACCATCATCCGCACAAGTTGGTGGTTTTAGCAATTCAATTAATCTTGTTCAGGCAGGGCTACCTGTGACGAAGAGTGATAATTCCATTGGGCTTGTAAGCTTTCCCTTCCCTGGAAAACAAGTGTCTACATCGCGAGCTCAAATGGACAAGCAAAATATCTGGCAGGACTATCAGCTATGCGGAAATTTGAATCAGAATCATCAAAAACCAAATCATCAATCTGTTTCACTAGGACAACAATATCAAGGGCAGTCTCTCTGGGAAGGTCGTTTCTTCGTGTGAGATGAATATGGGTGCGTAGATGATATTTTCTCTGCAGACTCTTCTAGTGTTATTATGTGTTTAACATGTTTAAAAGGACTATTGCCACTACTTGTTTTGCTATATATTCTAAAGAAGTTAATTTGGTTTGTCATTGTTTTAGGTTGTGCACGATCTACTGTGGCTGACATCCAGTGGCCTGATTCTAGCAGTTTAGCCATCATGTTTACAGTGTGACCAATGTTATTTGTTTTTATTGGGCATGAATGGTCTTGGAGTTTTGCAGGCACGTGTTCTTGAAAAGGTTTCTCTCCTTCTCCCCTATTGGCTTGTTATATTTATTTTGTTCTGGAACTCCATATGCATTGTTAGAAATCCATTATACTAGCGGAAGCATTAATGACAAGAACAATAACATAAAACAAGCTTGTATTAGATAAGAACGGGAATACATTTAGAGGCTACATTTAGTACTCTAGCTTATTTTAAACTGAGATACAATGGCTGTTTATATAGAGAGACTGCTTCACTGGGCAGCACAAGGGGACAGAATATTAAGGTGTTAGGCAGCTGTTGCAGCCATTCTTGACTGCCTAATTCATGCAGCCATTGTTGAAGGTTGCAAGGCTGCTGTTGCAGCCATTCTTGACTGCCTAACATAAGGGCAACTGCATACTTTAACACTCCCCCTCAAGCTAAAGAGCGGGATTGGAGAGAAGCTCGTTAGCTTGAACTTCTTATGGCTCGGGCACTGGCTTCGGACTCGGGCACTGGCATCTTGGCTTCTGGCACCGGTACTGGCTTCGGGCTCTGGCTTCTTGAAGTCCCAACAATTCTCCTCTTTAATTTTCATGACAGAAGCAAATGCATTGACACAGGAGAGTTTTTCTCTCACAGACATTTAATCAAACACCTTGCGTGCATTACCCATTGCAGCTCTTTAGACCAGAAAATTACATAACATAAAAGATGAGGAATAACACCTATAATGGCGGAAGCAATCAGGAGCGCAAGATCGAACATGCTCTGATACCATGTTAGAAATCCATTATACTAGCGGAAGCATTAATGACAAGAACAATAACATAAAACAAGCTTGTATTAGATAAGAACGGGAATACATTTAGAGGCTACATTTAGTACTCTAGCTTATTTTAAACTGAGATACAATGGCTGTTTATATAGAGAGACTGCTTCACTGGGCAGCACAAGGGGACAGAATATTAAGGTGTTAGGCAGCTGTTGCAGCCATTCTTGACTGCCTAATTCATGCAGCCATTGTTGAAGGTTGCAAGGCTGCTGTTGCAGCCATTCTTGACTGCCTAACATAAGGGCAACTGCATACTTTAACATGCATATACTAAATTAGCAAAGAACGTAAATGACAATCTAGACCTATCAATATCAAGTACTAGCACAGCTTACATAGAAATGAATATGTGGCCCGTGAGTTTAGAGAAGATCCATAATTTCACTGTCTGCTTGTGTTAGGAGCTTTGTTTTATAAAAATGCAGATGGAGTAGGCAAGCATACGTCTTCTTCCGTTCATAGGCCATAGGGTTTGTTCTGGAAAGAAACCTGATATAGGTGTAGTAATTATTGATCCAACTTGATATGTTTCGTGCAACTGTAAGATAGTAGATATCGATATGAGGATTTTAAACTTGTTTAATTGATTTGCATATACTATCTGATTTACTCATGCCCTTTTTATATCAGAGTGTATTATCTCCTGTTAAGAGTGTGAATATATTACATTATTTCGATCTATGATCCTTTTGTCCACTTGCGGTAATTAGTTTAATATGCTTCTTAGATAAAATGAGTATTGGTGTTGACTTGAATCTAGTGATTTGTACTTAGTTACATGGTTGACAATTCATGGGCATGGGTTTGTTGCATTCTTGCGGTACTGTATATGGTATCTTGATCCTAAGAACTTCTCCGAAGTGATACATGTGTTGTTTTTGTTGACACTAGTATCTACATTCATATTAAGGAAGTATTTAAGTTTCTTTTTGTTTTTATAAAGCTTGTGCCTAGCGTTTTCTGGATCGGATCATTGGGAGATTATGAAGTCAATAGGTGCAGAAATTCAAATCTTTTGGGGTCAAAGTCCCTTGCATTGATTCAGAGATACAATGTGTATGAAGAAACTGGAATCTCAGTGTCAATGTTCAGTTCCATCAGCAAAAATACTGTCTTTGGTCTACTGACAAGGTATCTCTGTTACAAAGGGACAGAGGGTGTTACTGGAAATTGCTAATTTTGTCATGACAAGTCGTTTGTGGCGGAGTATTAATATATGCATTTTGGTGGTATGCGTGCCCTTGTTGGAGGGAACTCTAAAAATATTAATTTTTTTAAGTTTGAACAAGATGTAGTTGCACAAAATAAATAATCGGGTCAGTTTGTCCTGACTGTTTTTTTCTTTTTCGTTCTATTGCTTGTGTTTTGGATTCGACTTTGCAAGTTGTTTCCCAATAATTTGTGCATTTATGTGATCAAATGATGTTTTTGTATCTAATTTAGCTTATTATGATGTGTTTGTATCTTATTTTGTTTATGTTCGTACCATGTTATACCTGATACACATCCTACTGCAATCATGTTTCGGATGGATCATGGAAGGTCATGTGCTGCTATAGTGTTATTGGTCTTGGTCTGACCATGTCTGCTAACTATTGTTGGTATGGATTGTTTTAAAAATGAAATTCAATCAAAGAAATTGTGGCAAGCAATATTTTAAAAGAGCGAAACACTGCTTGATAGATATGTTATTCTTTGGATTTAGATAATTTTCTGAAATGTCTTTCTTGTAATTTTCTGAAATGTCTTTCTTATTTATGAACATAAAAATATGTAAAACAGAAATTTGCAAGGTCACAAACTACAGTATATACGTGTATTTGTTCTTGGTTGTAGTCCGGGGACGTAAATCAACACAGAAACATGTTATGTGTTATACGTAAATATGTGTTAGTAGACTATATTATCAACTGGTGTTCTTGTCTAGTTTTAACTAGTATAAATTCTCAAAGGAGCAATAATATCGTCATGTATAAAGTATGTAAGTTGCTTATTATAAGCATAATTTGTTACTATTATTTAGTGATGTAATTATCTAGTGCTATAGAGCATGTTCATGTTTTTTTTTTTTTTTGACTATGTTGGTTTATATGCCTTAGAGCAACTCCAATGCAAAGAGTCCTTACCTATATTTGTCCTACATGTACATATTTTAGGGATTTAGCTTTAAAATGCATGCTCCAATGGAAGTCCTTATCCCCTATAATTTTTAGGGGAGAGAAAATCCAACCCCTTATTTAGGGGAGAGAAAAGCAACCCCCTATAATGACACATCATCATTCTTTCCTTATAATATAATATATATCTATATCAATACTCTCACCCATTTTCTATATTACCTAAAATATTAATTAAATATTAGTTTTTAAGTTATAGGTAATGAATATAGGTAACACCATTGGAGCAAAAGAACTTTTTGGTTACCTATAATTTTAAGTAATCATTATTTTATTATATTTTAGGGGATGAAAATAGGGGTTGTCCTTGGAGATGCTCTTAGAGCATCTCCAACCCCAATCCCCTTTCCTATTCCCTAAAATAAGGATTTTTAAAAATATAGGGGACTAGAAACATGTTTTACTCCAATGGTGTCCCCTATATTGATACCCTATATTTTAAAAATAACATTTAATTATTATTTTGAAATTTGAAATTTAAATGCAATCGTTATATTATATGGACCTCCATGGCAAGAAACTATCCTAATGGGCCTCAAAGAAGCGTGGGATGGAAGCCGGAGATGACATGGAAGATATAGGGAAGAGTAATCTGATCCCTCAAGGGATTGAATTTTCTCTCACCTAAAAATAATAGGGGATAGGGGAGAGGGTTGGAGTTTCTATCTAAATCCCTTTATTTGTCCACGTAAGATGTATATGGGTAAGGAGAAGGGTGGGTTGGAGATGCTCTTACAATTCAGTATATGTTCTAAGATAATTCTCAGGGTTAGCGAGAGTCGAACCCATGACCTGGGACGACAGAGGATACACCCTTTACCACTTGGGCTATCCAATCGCGCTATAGAGCATGTTCATGTTTAATTTGTAATTTTTTAAATGTATACAACTTGTCAAGTTCGAATCGAGTTTAACGAATCGATTTGAGTACGAGTCCATCTCGATTCGAGTCAAGTCGAACACTCAAAAAATTCGAATTGACTCGATAACCTTAGCGATCACATTATTTTGTTTGAACTCAAGTTCGATTTCTTATCAAGTCGAGTTGAATTGAGTTAAACGAGTCGAGTCGAGTCTAACGACTAGCTCTGTATTGGAAAGAAAATCGCAACAAAAGATACATTTGGTACGAAATAACCTGACTCAGACAAGTCTTCATCAAAGTTTTAGCTCAAGCATTCCATAGAGTTAATTCGGATTATTATAACGAAATTTTGCACAGCAAATTTTTTATGCGAAAAAAAAATGCTGGAAGTCGGGGATAAATCATACGCAAACAGAGTTTGGTTGAAGTCACTAGAAAATTGAAGTAAATTTGATGGACTTGTGAATTTCGAGCCTGTCAAAACGGAGTAAGACCATATTCTAAAGAACATGCGTATGTTTTACAATTCAAACACATAAAAATTGTTTTTACTAAGTCTCCGAAATGATCTTTATATATCCTTATTTGATAGTGTAAATTGTTAAATAACGGGTTCGACTCTAAAATCTTAAGATGTCGGTAAAAGATTTTGGCAGGATCTTATGCTTTAACAACACTGTCAACAATACAAATAACAAATATTTAAATAATAAGTAACCAGTTCGTTTAAAACCAAAAGGTGGGAGAGCAAGATCCCAACAGTATTTTGTACTGGTAACAAATATTATTCAACATAGGTAACTCTCTTAAATGATCTAAAAATGCGTAAATATGCTACTTAACAAATACAGGTGGTGGCAAAATCTTATAAAAATTAATGTACACCCTTCTGGTGTACATGAATACAACAGTTCACCTGGCGCGCATGAAAGACATTTTCTATCTATAAATGAAATTATTTTTAAGGAGACTATACCAAGAAAGATTTACACTTTAGTTATATTCAGACGCTGAACCCCTGGTGGCTCCAGGAATCCTCCTGGTAGAGATCTGTACACCATGGCATTTCGGTAGCTAATGCTGACTTAACTCCTGAAATATACAGTATATGTGTGGCTCAGTTTTTTAAATGATGTGCATATTATACATCTTCTGCGAAAACTCTCAAAATAAAATCACGAAAACGCTTTGCATATTGTCTTGGATCAACTGCTGAAATTGATGTTGGATCATATTGAATGGACTTGTATGCATGCTCAAGTTTCTTGGTAATGTCATAGTCTTGGAGAATGTCTATAATTCCGAAGAACATTACAACATCATAACACTCTCCTGTTGGCTCTCCTATTAGCTGCAACTCTTCTTGTCTTTCTGTTCTTTCAACCCTTGCTGGCATTTGCTCTCCCAATTTAATACTACCCCACCTGCAACATTTATATGAATTTTTAGTTGTGAGGTAACATGCGCTGAATTTGAGATGGATGCGGCACAATGTAATGGAACAAATATATTCCGTATATTTACCCTGCAGGGTCCGAAAGAAGCTGATTTTTTTCTGATCTAGAAAGACGAGAGACCGAATCAGTATCTGAGCCGCCATTCTCTGCACAAATGAGGAAACCATAGTTTCTTATCCAACAGAAAATTAGACTTTGGACATGGCCAAGGAAAAAGGAGAAAAATAGCAAACCAGTAGGTGTTTGTGCTCCAGAAGGAATGAGGTCACCAGCGCTTGCTGGTTCTCGGAAATGAAGGCCAACCAAAAGGCTGTAATCCATAATTCTCTCCTGTTCAAGAAACTCACAATCTCTCTCGATTTGCCTGTTATAACAAACGTAATTCGTATTTCCATTTACATAGTCAAAGTAGAAATGAACAGATTTACATGTGAAAAGTAACATGATTCAGGAGACTTATTGCTTGCAGGTAGGTCTATGTTAAACAGAAAAAGAGTTGGAGTTATTTATACTGAAAGGAAAAAATAACCTTCGAAATTCTTGTAACCAGGTTTTCTGTAGAAGGAATATGAAATTTAGATCAAGATCTTTTAGGATTGTGTTGGAATCAATCTCTGACTCTGGCTTATCCGTTATACGACCAAGGGACGAGCCCTTGAGGTCGAATCGCCTGTGAATCGTGTAATCGGAACAAAGAAGATTTCCCATGATGATGAACCGCACCTAAATTGTTGGCCACATTGTAACTTATAGACTGTTTGAACTCCCATTTGCTTAACAAAACAAAGAGAATTTCATCTAACCTTCCTCTGTGCAGGGCCATTCAACTTCACGCAGTGCAGTCCATAGTACTTGGTGACCATACTGTTCTCATATGAACGGAAGTGATTATAATAGGCTGACAACATCCTTAAGAGCACCTAATCATGCCAATAAGTTGGAATGAAATGATTTCATGAAATATAAATAGAATAAACCATCATCTGACGGTGACGAATAATTTATGGATAAAAAGTTGGTTGAACAACTCACTTGTACTTCTGATTTTTTCATTGTTTTGATCATGTAGCGGTCGTCGTTTGTCAGGTAGAAAAAGCTACCACTTTTCCCCGGAGAAGAGAGTTCTCGAAGGGCATCGTTACCACAAAGGGATAACATGTAATCAGCTGCATCTACCTTGAACAGTTTTCTTAAAGTCCTGATAATGTTAACGGAGAAAAACAAGACAAATTGACAATGTTGTTATCAGGGACATTATGAGGATTGTGCATTAGGAAACAGGGATATATGTGGCTTACCGGAAAACTAATGGACAGTAATCTTTCCATCTAAATTCGCAGGACTGATGAGGTGGGGTGTGCTTGGATCCCTCAGGAGGGAACCTTGTCCAAACTTTTTCCTTGGGATCAAAAGCTGAAGCCTTCAAATCTAGTGATGGAGGCGGACCTGGTCTTCCTACAGAATGCCTGTAAAGCACTCCATGTAAAAGCCAAATTCAAGCAACTAACAATTTTAAAAGTCAACAAGACGGAAGCGAATTGTACATCCAAAAGGGTGACTATATGAAATGTTAATTCAGGTTTGAGAAACGATAAAGCTATAACCATCAAGAAGATGGAAACAATAATGAACAATTACCATAAAGCTACAACAAAAAGAAAGGTACACATATTAATAATGATGTGACACAAAAGGTACCTGATCCCTAACTGCAAATTAAGCATGAGCTCGTAATTTTTATGCCCTTTACTGATAGTGTCTCCTTGTTTCTTGGTAACTTTTGGTATCCTAATCGGACTTCCTCTCGTACTATAATCTTCGAGTGTCAAGGAACCATCTTCTCTTGACCCTCTTATACTTCTATCAAATGGACCATCAGAAGTAGCCTCGAGCCTTCCATCAACAGACATTCTCCTGGGCCTTGTACCCGGTTCCCCACCCTTAGTAGATCTCCAAACAGCCAGCTTCTTCTGAGATGGCCAGATTGGAACTTTCTCATTAGGACAAATCACACATTCCTGCAAATCCACATTATATACTTGTTGAGGATCCCACTCTACATTTCCATCCACTATAGAAGAACCTGATGGATAATAATTCCCATTTTGTTCCTTTGGATCTTTATTCCAAT
Organism: Saposhnikovia divaricata; assembly: GCA_036435485.1. NCBI lineage: Eukaryota > Viridiplantae > Streptophyta > Magnoliopsida > Apiales > Apiaceae > Saposhnikovia > Saposhnikovia divaricata. The sequence continues at coordinate 92,778,503 of CM071596.1, forward strand.
TCCCAACATAAAAACTTCCATCAGGCCATTTGAATGTACCATTCCCTTTGGGCACATTATCTTCCCAGTATCCATCGTAAAAATTATTATTAGCCCAATGCAACTTCCCTTTCCCGCACATCATTCCGTTCCTCCATTCTCCTTCATAACAATTCCCATTCTTCCACTGATACTTCCCATTCCCTTCCTGTAACCCGCGACACCAGTCACCCTCATACGTGTCCCCATTTGAGTACTCTTTAACACCAAAACCATGCCTTAAATTCATGATCCAGGAACCTCTATACATGTCACCATTGGGGGCCGAATAAATGCCTTGACCATCCATGAATCCATTCTTGAATTCGCCTTCGTATATAGCACCTGAAGGCCAGCTGAAAAGACCTTTCCCCATAGTTTTGCCTCTGACCCAGTCACCAACATACATGCATCCATCAGTCCACCAGTATTTGCCATTGCCATGAGGAAAATTATCAGCCCATTGTCCCGTGTAATAATCACCATTCGGTAAGAATCTTTCGGCATCATAAACATCTCCAACTGCCTGACTCTGAGGCTCTGCAGGTGACACACTTTCGTCGTCGCTAGCATGAGCTACATGAGTTGTACCAAAAATAGTATTAGCCCTTCTTTTCGCAGCAGCTTGTGTCTTGCGTACGGTTGCTTCCCACGCCTTCATCACGCCACAACTTATCAAATATCTATGCCGATCTTTCCATTATATGTAATCAAGATTTGAAATGCCTCATTCCTTAAAGAAAGATTAATAATATCACACCATGCAATGATCAAGACAAGCTAAAAAAGATGGTTTAACAAGAAACAATAAAAATGGTGTTGAGTTGGAATATTTCTAACAGGGTGGTGGTTGTTTGACATGGAGTGGCTAGTAATTAGTCCCTACCAATTAGTTAAGACAAAGCATGAGAAAACACAGTTGAATTAATTTTAGTAAATTACCAAGTTGATTAATTAAAAATGATTATGATTAAATTTGACAGCAAAGCGTGAGTTTCTCAAAGGGGTTGGTTGGTTGTTAAAGATCTAGTACTCTGTTTTCTCTGTCTCTTCCATTTGTAACATCCTTCTTACTCTTCCCTTTAAAGTCGGACTTCGACAAGGATTAGCGGATGTAATGCACCTACTGGCTTCTTTGTGACAACTGTTCTTTCACAGGCCCATGGCTTTTATGTATTTTTCTTGTTTTTTCGTAGTTTTTTGTGATTTATGATTTGCATGTTATGTGCACTCCTATTCCTATAAATAAAATCGATCTTGTGACCATTAAAATAAGAAAACAGTCTGATTCATTTTGAATCATAATTGACTAGTGTTTTGGCAAGGCAAAACAACATCACTGTATTCATATATAGCGACGAAACCAGGATTTCGAAACAGCTAACATGACTTGTCGCTAAAATTTCAATGCTAGCCAGGACTTAAATGTAATTTTCTACTGATTCTAAATGTTGATGCCTGTGTGATTGTGGCATAGCAATTCTTGGTGAAAAACTGTAATTAGAATAATAACATGCCAGGACTTTAATGTATTATTTCTTCTCTGTAACTGACTTCTAAAGTGGCAGGCACTAAAAACAGCCGGTGTAGTTTTAAGCTAGTATGTTTTCAGGATTCCAGACAGTTTATCGATTAAGCTTGATCTTTATACTTTGTCTGATTTATAATCATTGATTGGGTTCATGGTAGGTTTTAAAAAGATTTCTTGTAGTACAGTTCCCAGAAGACAAGATGTAGCTAGTGCCTCAAGTTCAAATGTTTTCTTGAATCTAGAAATGACAAAAACTTATTCAATCATTGTATAACCACATCAACATGATCTTGTCTCCATTGCAATCGTTTTGCAAGCGTCTCTGTTTCCCTCCGCACAATATCCATTTGGTCCCAATAATCAGATCTATAAACTTCACGTGGCTTTCCTATAAACTGGGGTTGACGAGTATCAAAAATAAACCTCCGAAGCATGGGAGCATGACGAGTGAGACAAAGTGCAAGCTCGGAAGCAGATGCATATCCAGCATATCCAAGATACTCTACAACCTTGAGGTGTTGATGGGAACTTATTGCTTTTATTTGAGCATCATTTGGGGCTAAACTTTGCATTGGCCATTCTAGCTGTTTCCAAAACATAAGCTGCAAACCAATATAAATTTGTATTAATAATGCCTGCCATGCCAACTTCATGAAAAAGTACATCATTAAACAAGTTTAGATGGTAGAACATAAAAACTGATGATTGTGCATCATCTTAGCAGCATTGTCAAGGAAATGAGATACAGGGGATGCACAGGTTGATCCTAGGAAAACTCGCAGGTTGTTCTTAAAGTGTGGTAAGTAGAATAATAACTGCTTAAAGCAAAACAATCCAATTTATATCGAATAGAAAGCACTAGTTTAGAATTAAGACCATTTCATCAGTAAACAACAAATATAATTATCAAATTCAAGATCATACGTAGAAAGAAAGTGCATCCGACCTTCAACTTAAATGTATGCATCAAAGGACACGCCTCTATCAAAGAGGCCAATAAAATTAGGTCATCATCCCTGGATTGAGATAATATCTCCAATTGCTGAATATTAACAAAAGTCGGAAATCTACTAGATGCAGGGTGTACCTACAAAATTTAAAATTGATCAAAAGCATCAAGGTAGTGCGCACACAAGTGCCCTGGTGAGAGTAACATAAATTATCATTTAATTGACCAATTTAACAAAACATACATTATAGCAAGCAGTGAACTGACCTTGTACCACCTAATTGACAGTTTTTCAAGCTGAGAAGAGAAGCCAGATAGGGAATCCATATCATGGAAAATCTGATGACAGTATGACCCTCCAAAAGTAGCATCCACAAGTGATGGAACACTACAATACTCCACATCAATTTCAGAATCATATAATATGAATGAAGTAAGATTTGGAGCAGATAAATGAAGCACTTTAATGTTAAGAAACTTTAAGCTGTTAAAAAACTCCAGGTGTTTTAGCTGAAGGGAGGATACAACAAGTTTTAGGTGGTGTTTGGAAGAGGCAGCGTCATGATCATCAGCGCTGGCCTTACAGTGATGAAGCGACAGAAGTTGAAGATTAAGGCAATTATTTAAAACCCATTGAATCAAAGGTACTTTTATTGTCACAAATCTCAGTTGTAAAGATTTGAGTGTAGTATTTAGAATCAAGGAAGGATTGATAGAGATGTTAAAAAAATGGATACTTGGATAATTAGTACTCGTAGCTCCAAAGTTGAGGTCCAAATTCCGAACCTCTTTATCATAGGCAAACTTGACCCAATTGTGAATATGAGAAACATAAGAAGTGTTGAGGGGAAAATTTATTTTAAAGGTATCGAGATATGGAGCTCGATTTGCAATTATAACCTGGTTAACCCCGTCAACAAATTTATCCATTTCAGGTTGGGCATAATGTGTAAAATTTAGAGGGCCAGAAGTTTGGGGGTCGTTGAAATCTAGAATCATGAGGTGAGTCCAAACATGTGTCCACCTCTTGGAAAGAAGGCAGGTTCTTACCGCTGTTTTCATATCAGCAACTAAAGATAGCAGGTAGATGAGCACATCATCAGGTAAGGCGCTTATTAAATCAACACCATTACTAATATCTTTATCCTCAACACCCTGATCATAATCTTTTTCGAGATGGATGTGAATAAACTTTCTCTTCTTATTCTGCATGGTAGTGTTGTGTTGTTGACACATCTCTCTGAGACATTCCCAAGCATTCAATGCACTAGCTACACCCCGTAATTGTACCTGTAACCTGGCAAGTAAATAAGGCGAGATGGTGGCAAAGATCCACGAAAGAACGACGGCATCAATACTGATACTGATATCATCAGGTGATGGACTAGGAACGGTTGGGTCAATATGATGGAGAAGATTATAATCCCGAGCGGCATCACGAAAAAGACTAGACCAACAAGTATATTGGACTTTGTAAAGATCAAGAACAACAGGAATCAACTCCCTGATGTACATGTATTTGGGAGAAAGCACAAAATTTTCCCTATCTTTGAGTATTGGTTTACATAAATCATCCCGTACGTGTTGGATGGAGTAACCACCTAAAATATTCATCATCTCCGGAGGGAATGATTTGGTCCCTGCAGCCATGACAATACTACTTAATTATTAGGGTTTGTTCACTTATATATTGTGCATGCGCGTACATGTAATTCTTTTTTCACTATGCATAAAAATCTCACATACGAACAATGAAGTTTTATTCAACAAATCAAAATCCTCCACTTCGAAACAGATAAGAAGTCAAAATTAAGTTTTATTCAACAAATTAAAGTCCTCCAATTCGAAACAAATACGCGAATAAAAATCTATTATCTGTTATGGATGGATGTCCTAGATTATTCTAGATCAAACTCTTGATCTTTCAAGTTCACTTAATTATGTCTTTTGATCTTTCATTTCCATGTAATTATGGTCTTTTGACCTTTCAAACCTCCATGTAAAGTACCTATAAATAGCTCTCATAGTTTGAGTTGTAGACACACTTGAAATATATAAAATTCTTCTCTTTCTCTTCTCTAATATTTCTTAGTTATTATAATATATATCTAACACGTTATCAGCACGAGATTGCTCTTGAGATTGGGGTAGCTACTCATCCGTTTGAAGTCAAAGATCACATTTATCTAAGGTATGTAATTTTTATTATTTTGATTCCTATTGTCTTGTAACTAGTAACTACATTTACATGTGAATGAGATTAGTGCCACGTGACAATTATTTTTGATGATTACACTTGCTTCATTATATATATTATAACTTAAATATGCTTATGTTGTTTGTATGATTAACACATAAACTACATAAATTAAATGGTACCCATAAAATTTTAAGGGTGTAAAAGGAGTAAATGGTTTCACTCTTTGAACTTCATGCATGTTGAAGTTTATTATATGGTTTTTTTATTTTCGTGAGTGTGCATACCTTCTTGTATGATTGCTTTAAAATTTCTTTTAAATATAATCATGGTCATGCTATATACACACACATATATTAGGATTAGAACTTATAGTAATTCATGATTTTTAAATCAACATAAAAAAAATGGAAGGGGATTATATGCGGCACTAGTATTCACTTTTTCATTTCCACCATGTTTTTGATTAAAGTTAGGCCATTTATCTTTTAATTACAAATAATGATTGCACCATATGTAGTAACCACTAAGTGACTCTCTTAATTATTGATTTTATGTTTTATTATTGATAATATTTTTGGTAATATTTACATTCTCATAATTGATTATCTTCAATTCTTGAACATGTATATTGTCTGACTTTATGACTATTTTATAGCTTTATAAGAAAATGTCAAATTTTACCAAACTTGAATTCGAGGCTCTTGATATCACCGGAAAGAATTATTTATCATGGATATTAGACATCGAAATTCATTTAGCCGCACAAGGTCTTGGAGACACAATCAAAGAGGGAAATAAAGAATCTGAATCAAACCGCGCGAAGGCAATGATTTTTCTTTGCCGCCACCTCTACATTCGAGGCTCTTGATATCACCGGAAAGAATTATTTATCATGGATATTAGACATCGAAATTCATTTAGCCGCACAAGGTCTTGGAGACACAATCAAAGAGGGAAATAAAGAATCTGAATCAAACCGCGCGAAGGCAATGATTTTTCTTCGCCGCCACCTCTACGAAGGACTCAAAACTGAATATCTTACGGTGAAAGATCCACTTGAACTTTGGAAAAATTTAAAAGATAGATATGATCATCAAAAGACTGTGATTCTTCCAAAAGCTCGTTATGATTGGACGCATTTGAGGCTTCAAGTTTTTAAAACCGTCAGTGAATATAACTCCGCACTTTTTAAAATAACTTCTCAACTAAAATTATGTGGAGAAAATATTACTGACGCAGATATGTTAGAAAAAACTTATTCAACTTTTCATGCCTCAAATGTACTCCTCCAGCAACAATATAGTGAAAAAGGTTTTACAAAATATTCAGATTTAATATCATGTATTCTTGTTGCTGAGCAAAATAATAAGCTTTTGATGAAGAATCACGAATCTCGCCCTACTGGATCTAGCCCTTTCCCTGAAGTGAATGCTGCATCTTATAATTTTGGGCGTGGACGTGGTGGTGGACGTGGTCGTGGACGCGGCCGAGGAAATTTTGTGAGAAACAACCATTTTCTCAAACATAGAAAACCAAATTTCAACCCGAAGTTGGAAAAAGTGGAGAAAGTTAAAGAGGACAAAAGAATGTTGAGAATGTCTGCTTTCGATGCGGAATGAAGGGTCATTGGTCGCGTACCTGTCGTGCGCCCAAACACTTGGTTGACCTATACCAAGCATCCCAGAAGGAGAAAGAAAAATCTGTTGAAGCAAACTTTGCTTTTCAAGATGATGGACCCGAATACAACCCCTCTGATATGACACACTTGGAAGTGTCTGATTTTTATGAAATCCCTGAAGGAAGCGGCAATGAATGATGCAATGAATTATATAAACACTATGTTGGTTGAAAAGACTATTTATCTTAATTATTATGTGTAAGACTTAGTCTGCTTAATTATTATGAAATTTCTAATTATGTGTGCTTTTATTTGAAGTGATATGGATATTTCTCATTCTCGCGTTGGTCATAAAATAGATGAAGATATTTGTCTCGTTGATAGCGCAACTACGCACACTATCCTTAAAAATGAAAAATATTTTACTTCTTTACAAAAGTACGAAGGCAATGTTAACACTATATCCAGAAGTATTAATTTGATTGAAGGCTCTGGAAGAGCTAACCTGTTACTACCTGGAGGAACAAAATTCGTTATAACTGATGCATTGTTCTCTCCAAAATCACAAAAAAACTTGTTGAGTTTCAAAGATATTCGCAGAAATGGATATCATATTGAAACAATTAGTAAAGAAAATAAAGAATTTCTTTGTATAACATGCATCATTTCGGGTAAGAAATACATGAAGGAACAACTACCCGCTTTTTCTTCCGGATTATATTATACAAATGTACGTGAAATTGAGGTAAATGCAACCGTAAACCAGAAGTTTACTTATACAAGCAATTTTATTGTTTGGCATGACCGGTTGGGACATCCGGGATCAACTATGATGCGGAGAATTATTGAAAACTCGCATGGGCATCCATTGAAAAACCAGAAGATTTTTCAATCGAATGAATTCTCCTGTGCTGCTTGTTCTCAAGGAAAATTAATAATCAGGCCTTCTTTGGCTAAAGTTGGAACAGAATCTCCTAGATTTTTAGAACGAATACAGGGTGATATATGTGGGCCCATTCACCCGTCATGTGGACCATTTAAATATTTTATGGTATTAATTGATGCATCAACTCGATGGTCACATGTGTGTTTATTATCGTCTCGCAACCTGGCGTTTGCGAGACTACTTGCGTAAATAATTCGATTAAGAGCACAATTTCCCGATCATAATATCAGTACAATCCGTTTAGACAATGCAGGAGAATTCACATCTCGAGCTTTCAATGAGTACTGTGTGTCAATTGGAATCAATATTGAACATCCTGTCGCTCATGTTCGTACACAGAATGGTCTCGCAGAATAATTCATCAAACGACTCCAATTGATTGCCAGACCATTGATTATGAGAACAAATCTCCCCACTTCAGTTTGGGGGCATGCTATTTTGCATGCAGCAGCACTTGTACGCATCAGACCTACAAGTTATCATAAATTTTCTCCCTTACAATTGGCTTCCGGAAGAGAGCCTAATATTTCCTATCAGAGAACCTTTGGATGTGCGGTATATGTCCCAATTGCTCCACCGCAACGGACAAAGATGGGTCCCTAAAGAAGATTGGGAATATATATTGGTTATGAATCTCCCTCTATAATAAAATATCTTGAACCATTGACAGGTGATATGTTTACAGCAAGATTTGATGACTGTCATTTTGATGAAACGGTTTTCCCAAGGTTATGGGGAGAGAACAAGGTTATCTTTAAATCAGGGGGAGAAAATAAACAGTTGGAAAAAGAAATTACATGGAATGCATCAACATTAAATACTTATGATCCTCGAACAAACCAATGTGAACTGGAAGTTCAGAAAATTATTCATTTACAAGGCATTGCAAATCAATTGCCTGATGCATTCACTGATTTAAATAGAGTAACAAAGTCACACATTACAGCTGAAAATGCTCCTGCAAAAATAGAAGTCCCAGAAGGACAATTAATTAGAGCAAGTGAGTCAAAATCTCGCATGAAGTGTGGTAGACCGATCGGTTCCAAAGATAAAAATCCTCGAAAAAGAAAAGGAGCAAGGAGTGAAGATGCCCAAATAGAGGAAATAAAATCTCTAGAAGAGACTTCAGAAGAGTCCTGTGACATGAAAGATGAAACCCCAGAAGAGGATCAGGTACCTGAAAAAGAAAATGAAGAGATCTCAATTAATTATGTTGTCAAAGGAAAAAGATGGAACCGAAATGATATCATCGTCGACGAAAATTTTACATATAATTTAGCTCTTGATATAATATTGAAAATGAGGATCTTGAACCAAAATCCGTCGATGAATGTCGACGTAGAGATGATTGGCCAAAATGGAAAGAAGCAATTGAAAAAGAATTGAGCTCACTTAATAAACATAAGGTTTTTGGACCTATCGTCCGAACCCCTGAAGGGATAAAACCCGTTGGTTATAAATGAGTATTTGTGCGAAATAGAAATGATAAAAATGAGATTGTGAGATACAAGGCACGTCTAGTTGCTCAAGGATTTACACAAAGGCCATGCATTGATTATGAGGGAACATATTCCCCTGTAATGGATGCTACAACTTTTTGTTACCTTATTAGCCTGGCTGTTATTGAAAATTTAGATATGCGCTTAATGGATGTTGTGACAGCATACTTGTATGGTTCCCTCGAAAAAGATATATATATGAGGATCCCTGAAGGATTTCGAATGCCTGAAGCATCTATATCACATTCACGTGACCTTTATTCGATTAAGTTACAAAGATCCATATACGGATTAAAACAGTATGGTCGAATGTGGTATAAAAGATTAAGTGATTATTTATTAAGGGAACAGTACAAGAATGATCCTATTTGTCCATGTGTTTTTATAAAGAAAACAGAATCTTCATTTGCTATAGTTGCTGTATATGTTGATGATATAAATATTATCGAAACTCCTGAAGAGCTCCAAAAGATAGTTTTATTTAAAGGTAGAATTTGAAATGAAGGACCTTGGGAAAACAAAACTCTGCCTTGGATTGCAAATTGAGCATCTATCTGGTGGAATATTTGTGCACCAGTCAACATATACCGAAAAAATCTTAAAACGTTTTTACATGGACAAATCACATCCATTTAGCTCTCCAATGGTTGTACGGTCACTTGATAAGAAAAAGGATGTGTTTCGACCGAGAGAGGAAAACGAAGAAGTACTTGGTCCTGAAGTACCATATCTTAGTGCTATCGGTGCATTGATGTATCTGGCTAATAACACACGGCCCGACATAGCATTTTATGTAAATTTGTTAGCAAGGCATAGTTGTGCTCCAACACGGAGACATTGGTATGGAGTTAAACATATTTTTCGATATCTCCGGGGCACAACTGATATGGGATTATTTTATTCTAATAAATCCAAAGCAATACTAACGGGTTATGCAGATGCAGGATATTTATCTGATCCAGATAAAGCTCAATCACAAACAGGTTATTTGTTTACTTATGGTGATATAGCCATCTCATGGGGTTCTGTAAAACAGTCTGATAAGTGCATATTTTTTGCATATTTTTATTACCTATTTATTGCTTGAACTCGTGTTTTAATAATTTATTTCGTTGCATTTCAGGAAAACCGTAAATAAATAAAGAAATGACAAAATAAATAAATAAAGTGCAAGGAAGGGAAAAAGAGGAAGAAAAAGGACCAAAAATGAAAGAAGGAAAAGAATTAGGAGCTTGGAGCAAAAGGAATATTTCAAGACAAGTGGAAGGTGGAGATCATCCCAACACATTAGAAAAGTGTATGGCCAAGATCAACTCTTCAAAGCTTAAGGGGGAAGGAAACAAATAGATGGCTAGGATTTCACCACCACACAACCCAAATGTATGGTGGGGATTTACCCAACACCCCCCCTTAACCCTAATTCCTATCCTATAAATACCCCCTCACCCCCCTTGTATTTAGTAACTTAGATTTGAGGGTAGTTTTATTTTCTTGTTTTTCTTTAGTTTTAAATCTTGTAAACACTTCTATTATAATTAATGCAATTTTTATTTTCTTTACTTCTTGTCTTGCTCTTTCGTTATTGTTGCCTTGTATCGTTATTTTCGTAAATCCAAGTAGTGGACAAAGTAGCGAAAAGCTAACCACTATGGGTTGAAAGTAACGAAATTTAATTTCGTGTTCTTAGTTTTTAATTCGTAGTTTGCCCCTTTAAAAATTCATTTTATTGTGGGCCATTTAATTCCAAATCCTCGTTTTAGTTTAATTTTAATTTCACAGTTTATTTCTCAATTTTTGTATTTAATATTTTTTTTTAAAAAAAAACTCCAAAAATATTAGTTTAATTATTTTTCTTTCAGTTCTTATTTTTTTTAAGTCGTACACCCCTGTTCATTTTAAAACCCAGATCAATATTCTTCTTCTTGTTTTTTTTTTCTTCTCACAACCACCACTGCAATCTTCCTTCCCCCTTTCCCCTGCTAATTTTCGAACACCTCATCCCCCTCACCTTCTTTTTCTTCAAATCACGAAACCACAATTCCTCTCTTCTTTTCTTTCTCGTCGAACAAGCAGTCCACCTCTTCCTTTATTTTTTTTCTTTTCTCGGCAAACTCACTGTCCCCCCTTTTCTCTTTCGCGTTTAACATGTCTGTTAATCGAATTGAATTGAGTTGCTGTTACTGTTAGTCGAATTGAAACTGGATATCGAGAATAGAGTTGAGTCGTGTTTTGTGGTTTTGTTTCGTTTAGACGATTGCGTTTGGTTGAGATCTATGTTTCTGTATTGCCGTTTTTAATTCGCATTATCTGAATTCTCTGAGTTAGTCTAGTTGTTGATTGATGTCTCGTTTCAGTTCGTGGCTTTCAAGTTGTTCTTCCGAGTTGTTCTTGCGTATTCTTACTGAATTGCAGTTGTTGATTACTGAATTGCGTATTTCTGAGTTTTGTTTGTTTAAGTTTTTGCCAAGTTCCCCTGTTTGCCCAGTTGATTTCCTGTTGAATTAGTTGTTGTTCTGAGTTGTCCGAGCTCGTGTTACTGTTTATTTGATGTCTGAGTTATTTAAGTTTTTATGCCGCTGCGATTGTGTTGGTTTTATTGATCCGCGTTTGTGTTTTTTTTCTGTTTTGTTTTATTCGAGTTTTTCGTTCTGTTGTTAACCAAGTCACCGAGGTATTACTGAGCCACTCGATCTTGTTCGTGGTTTGTTTTTTGGAGTCGTTGAGTTACAATGTTGCGAGTTCTTGCTGTTGAATTATAAGTCGTGTTGTTGTTTTCGCAGTCTGAGTTCATCAGAGAATTTGTTTGAGTTGAATCGTTGCTGTGTAAACGAGTTTTGTTGTTTCGTTTCTGAGCTGAGTTAACTCGGCTGAGTGCAGTAATGAGTTTCGTGTCGAGTCCAGGATTATGTCTAAGTGTTTGCAGTGTACTATTTTTTTTTTTAAGTTCTTAATTGTGGTTAGTAATGAGTTTCTTTATGTTTGTTGAGTAGGATTATGCCTATTGTAATATCTGAGTTGTTCCTATTTTAAGCTTAAAAGAAAAATTTTTTTGTTTAATAACAAATAACATTTAGTGTTAATTAAGATTTAGAATTTTTTTTAGATTAATTTAATTCTAGAATTATTTAGAATTTAGATTTAATTCAAATTTACACTTTTTATTTTAGAATAATTCAGTTTTAATTAGCTAAATAGATTTTCATTTAGTAATTAATTAGTATAAAATCAAAAATTCTCGAAAAATCAAACTTGTTCTAATTCGATTAAATTAAAAATTAAGATTGCAAAAATAAAATAGTCCCTGTGGAACGAATCATTAAATTTTACAACGAAACGAATTGTGCGCTTGCGATTCAATTGTCATTTATTTTAGCACAACAAGTTTTTGGCGCCGCTGCCGGGGAGTAATTATTTTTCCCGCCTTAGTTTTTAATTTTTCGGATTAGCTCTTTTCTCACCCTTTTTCTTGTTTGCATTTTTTCGAGGAATTTGGAGGAAAATTCGGGTAACTTGGATTAAAGCAGAATAATTGTCTCGGAATTTTGGAAGCTTTGCTTGGGTAAACCGTATCTCTCTCCTCTTTCATTTTTTTTAATTATTTAGAAAATCACAAAAAAATAAAAAATCACAAAAAATTAAAAATTAAAAATCCAAAAAAATTAGTTGTAAATACATAATTGTTGCATCATGCATTTAATCACTTAGGGCACATCATCTAGATTTTTTATTTTCTTGTTTTTTATTTTTCGTACCCTATAATTGTGGTGATCGCTGGAGGACCCCAAGGTACGTTAAATTCTTTCTTTTCTTTAGTTAGAACATGTAGTTTAAAGCATCCATAAATGTTTATAGTTTTTTTTATACTTCTTTGTTTGTTGCATCATTTTGTAAATAAATCTTAAGGGCAAAACCTCTCGAAAGATAAGGGAAGGGATTTCATCACTCTTTCCTTAGCCCAAAAACAATTTAATCCCTCATTTTGCATACCTAGCCTTTAATAAAATTAATTAGACGTTTGCCCCTAGGATTTTCGCGCTCAATTAGGAAGGTGCTTAAGAAATGAAGTAATCTTTAATTATTCCGACTTTTTGGTGTCTAGGAAAGCGAAAGCTGACCTGGCCAATTAAGGTTTGGTGTCTAGGTTGGTGTTTAGCCTCTTGGCAATGCTTGCACCTACCTGGCCAAGCCGGTTCGAATAATTATTGATTTACCTAGTTTTTTGTAGCCCTTACAGTTAGGAGCAAGGTCTAGTTATTTTATTAGGGAACCCTAGGTTTAGAATATTTCTTTTAATTTTACACCCCTTTCTTTTTGTGTGTTTATTTTATCGCATTTATTTACTACGTGTTTCCTTACATGGTTTATGCGAACTATTTGGATTAGGGATAATTCTTCTAGACTAGTGAGATCGTTTGAGACTTCTTCCTCTTCTGATTCCGAGTCTTTAGATAATTCCGAACCCGTAGTAAACATGGCCATGTCTCTTAAGGACCGTTGCTACCCCACCCGTTCCGCTCAACCCTCGTGTATCACTCTTCCTCCCGTAAATGGTAATAATTTCGAGATCAAAGCTCACTATATTAGCATGTTACCTAAGTTTACCGGGAGTGATGGTGAGGATCCGTATATTTTCCTTCACGAATTCGAGGAGGTTTGTGCTCTACAAAAACTCCAACAATTGACGGAAGACTCCATTAGGCTTAGACTTATCAACTTCGCCTTAAAAGAAAATGCCAAAAAATGGTTGTATAGTCTTCCCGTTAATTCGATTTCCACATGGGAGGGATTTGTGATAATTTTTCTTAAAAAATATTTTCCAAACCATAAGACTACAAGGATTACAAACGAAATAAATCAATTTCATCAAAAGGAAAATGAGTCTTTTTGGAAATATTTTGATCGTTTTAAAAATCTCTTATCACAATGCCCCCACCACGGAATAGAAAAATGGAGGCTTTGCAAGATTGTTTACGAGGCCCTAGATAGTCCAACAACCGCGTTGTTAGAGTCTATGTGCCAAGGAAAATTCATGGAGAAAAATGAAGACGAAGGGTGGGAGTTTTTCGAGGAATTAGCCGAGAAGACTATGTTGTGGGAGTCTAATAGGGAACCTCACAAGTCCAACGAGTCATCTAGTTCTTCTAGGGGTCTACATTCAATTGAAAACAATATTGCAACCGATGCCAAGCTAGCCACCCTTACTAGGAGACTCGAAGCTTTAGAAACTCATAGTAGTCCCCCACCTATGTCTATGTACCCAAATTTTAATTCTTCGAACTTTGAGTCTCAACCTTGTCCCGATTTTGAGCAAGTGAACGCAATGTTCCAACCGAGGCCTCGGAATGACCCGTTTGCACCGATTTACAATCCCGGGTGGAAGAACCACCCGAATTTCTCGTGGAACCAAGGCCAAAATTTTCAATCTCCACCATCTTTTCAAAAGCCGAACTATCCAAACCAAGTTTCCTTTTCAAACACGACTCAAAATCACATTCCTTATCAAAATAAAGCACCCGCCCACCCACCCGGCTTTCACGAGTCGGATAAGAGAATTAATTCCTTGGAAAAGACTCTCGATGCGCTTCTAAAATCAACGACTAATTTGGCTCAATCTCAACAGACCTTCATGCAAACCATGACTCAAGATAGGCAAATTTTAAATGCTAGTACTCAAGCCATATCTAAGTTAGAGGTTCAAGTGAGCCAATTAGCCAACGCCATTTCTGAACGAGAGAAGAACAAACTTCCAAGTCAAACCGAGGTAAACCCTAAATTTCCAATCAATCAAAGACCTCCTCACAATGTGAACGCTGTCATTTCCTTAAGGTCCGGTAAGCAAGTTGAAAATCATGTCGGCGACAAGTCTCCCGAAGAAGACGAGTCAAATTCTGAACCAAACGCTAATCTTGAACCCGAGAGTTCTAAGGAACAAGGATCAACGAGTGGGACAAAACCCGTCCCCGAAGAACCTAATGAACGAGTCTTTAAGCCAAAAGCTCCTTACCCTCAACGACTCATTTCTCCTAAACAAACGGCCCAAATGGACAAGATCTTAGAAGTTTTTAAGCAAGTCAAAGTCAACATTCCTCTTTTAGACGCGATTCAACAAATTCCTTCGTATGCGAAATGTCTAAAAGATTTGTGCACACATAAGCGAACTACTCACGTCCCTAAGAAAGCCTTCTTGACGTCCCAAGTCAGCTCAATTCTTTCGAACCAAATTCCCGTGAAATATAAGGACCCCGGTTGTCCTACAATTTCATGTGTCATAGGCAATACCTTTGTGGACAAGGCATTACTCGACTTAGGCGCTAGTGTGAACTTGCTTCCATTTTCGGTCTATCAAGCCCTAGGTTTAGGAGAGCTTCAAAGAACTAATGTTACACTTCAATTAGCCGGTCGTTCTGTCAAAGTTCCTAAGGGGATTATTGAAGACGTGCTAATTAAAGTAGGTGACTTTTTCTTTCCCGTTGATTTTGTCGTCCTAGAAACCGAACCGGTCAAGAACCCTAAGAATCAGATTCCTATCATTCTAGGAAGGCCATTTCTAGCCACCTCCAATGCTTTGATTAATTGTAGAAATGGATTAATGAAACTAACATTTGGGAACATGACCATTGACCTCAATATTTTTCACATAGGGAAACAACCCGATGATCTCTATGATCAACCTATGGATGTCAATTTAATTGATGATATAGTTGATCAAGAATTCATCAACCCTAATGATGCTCTTGATTTTTGTTTAAAACACTTTGGTCAAGATTGGGATGATTCTGAATATACAAATGAGGTCAATGCAATGTTAGATTCCACCATTCCTACAAATAACCAAGCATGTGAACCACCTCCTTTGCCACTTTTCGAAGCTAATGAACCCGTTGAGTCAAAGCCGCCCAATTTAGAACTCAAACCTCTTCCCGACACTCTTAAGTATGCCTTTTTAGGTCCTAACGAGTCTCTTCCCGTTATAATTGCCTCTAATTTAACCAAGTCACAAGAGGATGAGCTTGTAAGTGTGCTTAGAGAACATAAGGAAGCCATAGGTTGGAGTATCTCGGATATTAAAGGAATTAGTCCGGCCATTGTCCAACATCGGATTCACGTAGTTGATGATGCCAAACCAGTTCGTGAACCACAAAGGCGGTTGAACCCTACCATGATGGAAGTCGTTAGGAAGGAAATCCTTAAGTGTCTAGATAATGGAATCATTTATCCCATTTATGATAGCTCTTGGGTTAGCACGATTCAGGTAGTACCTAAAAAGTCGGGTATTACCGTGGTGACTAACAAGAACAATGAGCAAGTTCCTACTCGTGTCCAATCCGGTTGGAGGGTGTGCATAGACTATAGGAAACTCAACGATGCCACTAGAAAATACCACTTTCCTTTGCCATTCATAGATCAAATGTTAGAAAGGTTAGCGGGTCATGCCTACTACTGTTTCCTAGATGGTTATTCCGGTTATTTTCAAATTCCTATTGCTCCCGAAGACCAAGAAAACACCACTTTCACATGTCCCTTTGGAACCTTTACTTATCGTCGCTTAGCTTTCGGTCTAACCACTGCCCCGGCCACCTTCCAAAGGTGCATGATGAGCATCTTTTCTGACATGGTAGGTGAATTCCTAGAGATTTTCATAGATGACTTCTCCATCTTTGGTTCGTCTTTTCATCAATGCCTAAACCATCTTGAGTTAGTCTTAAAGAGATGTAAAGAAACCAACCTCGTTCTTAATTGGGAAAAATGTCATTTCATGGTTAAAGAAGGAATCGTTCTTGGTCATAGAATTTCTGAAAAGGGGATCGAAGTAGATAAATCCAAAGTTGACCTCATTGCCAATCTACCCCCACCAACATCGATCAAAGGAATTCGTTCCTTTTTAGGACATGCGGGTTTTTATAGGCGTTTCATTAAAGATTTTAGCAAAAAGGCTAGACCCTTGACCACCCTTCTTGGTAAAGATGTCAAATTCGAGTTCAATAAAGATTGTTTACAATCTTTTGAACACCTTAAGAAAGAGTTGACCTCGGCCCCGATTATCAAGTCTCCCGATTGGAGTCAACCTTTCGAGTTAATGTGTGATGCATCTGATTACGCATTAGCGGCGGTATTAGGACAACGAATCAATAAATACCTCATGTTATATACTACGCTAGTAAGACCTTGAACGATGCGCAACTCAATTATTCAACCACCGAGAAGGAGCTTCTAGCCGTAGTTTTTGCCCTCGAGAAGTTTAGGTCGTATCTTATTGGTTCGAAAATCATTGTTTACACCGATCATTCCGCCCTTCGATATCTCTTCTCTAAGAAAGACTCTAAGGCCCGATTGATTAGGTGGATCTTGTTGCTCCAAGAGTTTGACCTAGAAATTAGGGATAAGAAGGGGTCCGAAATGTCGTTGCCGATCACCTTTCTCGATTAGTAGTGGAGTCCACCACTGACTTACCTTTGAATGAATCTTTTCCTGACGAACATCTCTTTTCAATCTCTACTCCTCCTTGGTTCGCCGACGTTGTGAATTATCTTGCAACCGGCGACATTCCCTCTCATTGGTCTACACAAGATAAATCAAAATTTTTCTCTCAAGTCAAACACTTCTTTTGGGACGACCCGTATCTTTTTAAATATTGCCCCGACCAAATCATTCGGAGGTGCGTCCCAAACCATGAGTTTCGAAGTATCCTTTCCTTTTGTCATGATCAAGCTTGTGGAGGTCATTTTAGTGCTAAGAAAACAGCAGCTAAAATCCTCCAAAGCGGTTTTTATTGGCCTAGTTTGTTCAAGGATGCTGCAGAATTCTGTGCCGCTTGTAGTAGGTGTCAACACTTAGGAAAGATCACTAGGAGAAACATGATGCCATTGAGTCCCATCTTAATCATTGAGATTTTTGATGTGTGGGGCATAGATTTTATGGGTCCCTTTCCTAGTTCTTTTGGCAACCTCTACATTCTCTTAGCGGTTGATTATGTGTCTAAATGGGTAGAAGCCATACCGACTAAGTTCAATGATAACAAGGTCGTTCTTAAATTCTTAAAAGAGAATATCTTTTCTCGATTTGGCACACCTAGGGCTATCATTAGTGACCAAGGTACGCACTTTAAGAATCGTCAATTTGAGTCTCTTTTGAAAAAGTACTCAATTACTCATAGGCTGGCTACCCCTTATCATCCTCAAACTAGTGGTCAAGTTGAAGTCTCGAATAGGCAAATCAAACAAATTTTAGAAAAGACTGTCAACTCGAACAGGAAGGATTGGTCCATCAAACTGATAGATGCCTTATGGGCCTATCAGACCGTTTTTAAGACTGTTTTGGGCATGTCCCCTTACAGAATTATGTTTGGCAAAGCCTGTCACTTGCCCGTTGAACTAGAGCATAGGGCCATGTGGGCCATAACAGATTTGAACTTTGACGTACCAACCGCCGGTAGTCATAGGAAATTGCAATTGTCAGAACTAGAGGAATTAAGAAATGAGGCCTATGAAAATGCTAAAATTTATAAAGAAAGAACAAAACTTTTTCATGATAAATCCATTTTGAGAAAATCTTTTTCTCCGGGACAAAAAGTTCTTTTGTACAATTCTAGGCTTCATTTATTCCCCGGGAAATTGAGATCTAGGTGGGAAGGTCCTTACATTGTTAGGACCATTTTTCCTCACGGTGCTGTTGAAATTGAAAATCCTAAAAATGGTGATGTATTTAAAGTTAATGGACAAAGTCTCAAACCATTTTTAGAGCTGCCATTTGATCCCGAGGATGAGGTCACCCACCTCATCGACCCGTGATTCATGTAAGTTTCTTTCAGCAGGTAAATTCTCTCCTTCATCCCTTGTCAGGTATTATCTCTTCGTTCTCATTTACTCATTTCTCTTGCATTTGCATACATTGAGGACAATGCATGATTTAGGTATGGGGGAGGGTTTTTAGTGTAAATATAAAAATCAAAAAATCCAAAAAAAATAAAAAATAAAAAAATCACAAAAAGAGTTCTTTTCGTATTCTAGTCTTGTTAATTGATTGCTAGTTGCTTAATGCACCCTTACATGCTATGATAATCTTTTGATCCATTAACTTTTGTTTGAGAAGTGATTTGCTAAAGTTCTTGTTCACACACTTACACTAGCAAGGTGAAGCTAGTAGACTTATTTGAATTGTGCATGAAATTAGAAGGACATGATTAGGTGTAAGATGATTTGCTCTTCATGCTTTGAGTACAAGTAGGTACATTGAGGATACCTTTACCTGAGATTGATTATGTTTTACCACACCAAGTGAGTTTTGAGCCTATATGCACATCTTTTGCATTTATATTCGTTTGCTTGAGTGTCCACTTGTCATTTGCATCGCTAACACTTGTTTGAGTTCCTTCTTGAAATACATGACATTAATTGATGATAAAATGATAAAGGCATTTAGGAATAACCTATATTTCCAAAAATATCCACACCATGCTTATGTGATCAATTAGTTAACCCTTTGAGCCTAATCATTTTCTTTCGGTGACACACCACATTACTCACCTAAGACCTTTTTCTTGTTTATCTTTACGTATTCTTGATCCCATTTTGTCAAAGGCTAGTAGGAACTTGAGGGAGCAATAAGGTGTGTGAAATAGGGTTTACTTTTGTTCATAACTTTTGAGGAAATATTTGTTATTACCTTGATAGTCGATTTTCAAAATTTAATCTAAGGAGGATTATTGTTACATTTATCATTTCCTTAAGAAGAAAAAAAAATTGAAAAAATGAAAAAAAAAAATACATGAGAGCATACTTATGTTTTTTGTAATCCTCCTTCATTTCGACTAGTCAAGTCTTTTTGTTGAAAAATAAAAATAAATTGTGTGGGGAGGAAGTTTGGTGTTGTGCATGATATGCATGGTGACTACTAGCTTTTGACACTTCACCTTATTTTGGCCTTTCTTGACATACCTTGTCCCTAGCCCCATTACAACCCCAATAAAGACCTTTTTATTGTCATTATTAATGTATGTTGTGATTTAAGTTGGGATGATACCAAGTGTCAAGCATGCATTTGATTTTGTTGGAATTGAGTGATACACTTACCCTTGTTCTTGAGTGAATATTCTTTTGTGAGTGAAATGTGAGGTATTGCTTGTTTTGCATATGAGATCTCAAGTTTTGACTCTAAAGTGTGCTCTTGTAGACTTAGCATGGTTACCAATAATTTTTGCACTTGACATGAACTTATAATCACTCTTGCATGGTTCTTTGAGTAGACTATGTGAATCCTTGCACTTCCCACACCAAGACTTTGCAACTTCATTTTGATTCTTAAGTTGATGTATCATGAGAGGACATGTATGTGTGGTGTGCATTGCCATGTGATCTTTTATATAAGCTAGATGGATTTTGTGGGTACATTCACTATAGGCCCTCACGAGACCTCACTCGTCCACTAGGGCTGCCTAGGGGTTTAAAGGGCTTGTTGCATATGCCAAATGCAACCGTCACACCTACGAAAAGGAGTATAGGACTTTGCATCTCTAGATTTTCATTTTGTTTTTATTTTCCTTGAGGACGAGCAAAAGATAGGTATGGGGGCATTTGATAAGTGCATATTTGTTGCATATTTTTATTACCTATTTATTGCTTGAACTCGTGTTTTAATAATTTATTTCGTTGCATTTCAGGAAAATCGTAAATAAATAAAGAAATGACAAAATAAATAAATAAAGTGCAAGGAAGGGAAAAAAAGGAAGAAAAAGGACCAAAAATGAAAGAAGGAAAAGAATTAGGAGCTTGGAGCAAAAGGAATATTTCAAGACAAGTGGAAGGTGGAGATCATCCCAACACATTAGAAAAGTGTATGGCCAAGATCAACTCTTCAAAGCTTAAGGGGGAAGGAAACAAATAGATGGCTAGGATTTCACCACCACACAACCCAAATGTATGGTGGGGATTTACCCAACACCCCCCCTTAACCCTAATTCCTATCCTATAAATACCCCCTCACCCCCCTTGTATTTAGTAACTTAGATTTGAGGGTAGTTTTATTTTCTTGTTTTTCTTTAGTTTTAAATCTTGTAAACACTTCTATTATAATTAATGCAATTTTTATTTTCTTTACTTCTTGTCTTGCTCTTTCGTTATTGTTGCCTTGTTTCGTTATTTTCGTAAATCCAAGTAGTGGACAAAGTAGCGAAAAGCTAACCACTATGGGTTGAAAGTAACGAAATTTAATTTCGTGTTCTTAGTTTTTAATTCGTAGTTTGCCCCTTTAAAAATTCATTTTATTGTGGGCCATTTAATTCCAAATCCTCGTTTTAGTTTAATTTTAATTTCACAGTTTATTTCTCAATTTTTGTATTTAATATTTTTTTTTAAAAAAACTCCAAAAATATTAGTTTAATTATTTTTCTTTCAGTTCTTATTTTTTTTAAGTCGTACTCCCCTGTTCATTTTAAAACCCAGATCAATATTCTTCTTCTTGGTTTTTTTTTCTTCTCTCAACCACCACTGCAATCTTCCTCCCCCTTTCCCCTGCTAATTTTCGAACACCTCATCCCCCTCACCTTCTTCTTCTTCAAATCACGAAACCACAATTCCTCTCTTCTTTTCTTTCTCGTCGAACAAGCAGTCCACCTCTTCCTTTATTTTTTTTTCTTTTCTCGGCAAACTCACTTTCCCCCTTTTTCTCTTTCGCGTTTAACATGTCTGTTAATCGAATTGAATTGAGTTGCTGTTACTGTTAGTCGAATTGAAACTGGATATCGAGAATAGAGTTGAGTCGTGTTTTGTGGTTTTGTTTCGTTTAGACGATTGCGTTTGGTTGAGATCTATGTTTCTGTATTGCCGTTTTTAATTCGCATTATCTGAATTCTCTGAGTTAGTCTAGTTGTTGATTGATGTCTCGTTTCAGTTCGTGGCTTTCGAGTTGTTCTTCCGAGTTGTTCTTGCGTATTCTTACTGAATTGCCGAGTTGTTGATTACTGAATTGCGTATTTCTGAGTTTTGTTTGTTTAAGTTTTTGCCAAGTTCCCCTGTTTGCCGAGTTGATTTCCTGTTGAATTAGTTGCTGTTCTGAGTTGTCCGAGCTCGTGTTACTGTTTATTTGATGTCTGAGTTATTTAAGTTTTTATGCCGCTGCGATTATGTTGGTTTTATTGATCCGCGTTTGTGTTTTTTTTTCTGTTTTGTTTTATTCGAGTTTTTCGTGCTGTTGTTAACCAAGTCACCGAGGTATTACTGAGCCACTCGATCTTGTTCGTGGTTTGTTTTTTGGAGTCATTGAGTTGCAATGTTGCGAGTTCTTGCTGTTAAATTATAAGTCGTGTTGTTGTTCTCGCAGTCTGAGTTCATCAGAGAATTTGTTTGAGTTGAATCGTTGGTGTGTAAACGAGTTTTGTTGTTTCGTTTCTGAGCTGAGTTAACTCGGCTGAGTGCAGTAATGAGTTTCGTGTCGAGTCCAGGATTATGTCTAAGTGTTTGCAGTGTACTATTTTTTTTTTTTTTTAAGTTCTTAATTGTGGTTAGTAATGAGTTTCTTTATGTTTGTTGAGTAGGATTATGCCTATTGTAATATCTGAGTTGTTCCTATTTTAAGCTTCAAAAAAATTTTTTTTTTGTTTAATAACAAATAACATTTAGTGTTAATTAAGATTTAGAATTTTTTTTAGATTAATTTAATTCTAGAATAATTTAGAATTTAGATTTAATTCGAATTTACACTTTTTATTTTAGAATAATTCAGTTTTAATTAGCTAAATAGATTTTCATTTAGTAATTAATTAGTATAAAATCAAAAATTCTCGAAAAATCAAACTTGTTCTAGTCCGATTAAATTAAAAATTAAGATTGCGAAAATAAAATAGTCCCTGTGGAACGAATCATTAAATTTTACAACGAAACGAATTGTGCGCTTGCGATTCAAATGTCATTTATTTTAGCACAACACAGTCTTTGGCCGCTACTTCTTCTAATCACGCAGAGATTCTTGCAATTCATGCAGCTAGTCGAGAATGTGTCTGGTTGAGGTCAATAATTCAACATATTCGGGAGTCATGTGGCATGTATCATGATAGAACAATCTCCACAGTAATGTTTGAAGACAACACGGCATGTATCCAACAACTGAAGGAAGGCTATATCAAGGGTGACAAAACTAAGCACATATCTCCAAAAATTTTCTTCACACATGATCTTCAAGAAAATGGAGAGATTGAAGTTCAACAGATTCGTTCAAGTGACAATCTTGCAGATTTACTCACAAAGTCATTGCCGCCAACAACTTATGAAAAATTGGTACACAAGATCGGGATGCGTCGGCTCAGAAACCTCAAATAAAATTTTCAAAATCGATGTACTCTTTTTCCTTTACTAGGATTTTTTTTCCCAATGGGTTTTTTTCCTAGAAAGGTTTTAACGAGGCACGATTATTGAAAAAATGGACATCCAAGGGGGAGTGTTATGGATGGATGTCCTAGATTATTCTAGATCAAACTCTTGATCTTTCAAGTTCACTTAATTATGTCTTTTGATCTTTCATTTCCATGTAATTATGGTCTCTTGACCTTTCAAACCTCCATGTAAAGTACCTATAAATAGCTCTCATAGTTTGAGTTGTAGACACACTTGAAATATATAAAATTCTTCTCTTTCTCTTCTCTAATATTTCTTAGTTATTATAATATATATCTAATATTATCTACTATATATAATAGCCAAACAAGGGGCTTTAATTCATGAGACATTTTATTACATTTAAAATTATGTAACATTTTATTCCATCTGAAATGACTAATTTGTCCTTCTATTTACTATTTTTTAAAATATTGTTGTTGAAAGGAATTGAACTTCAGTCTCCAAGTTAACTTATACCTTGATTTATCACTAGACCACTTAACACACATGTGAATTAAATATACACATTATATGTTGTGCCACTTGAGTGAAAGAATACATGGTATTTTACTTACTGTGACATATCAACAATTTTTCGTCATGAGTTTATTTTTACATTTATTAGTTTGGACTATAATATATTTTATTATATCAAAATATAAATTAATGATGTATAATATACAGTTTGGTTATACATTTTTAAATTTTAATGATAATAATAATAACCAAAATTTACTCTATAATGATAGCTCCATAACACAACCAAATTGATCATGCATACATGTTTTCAATCATAAACATCATATCTTTATGTGTGGGCCGCATGAGTGGGACACTATTTAGGTTTATATAAAGAAAATGGGTAAAATGACAGGTAGGTCACTCAATTGACTGAAAACTTTTAGTTAGGTCATCCAACTCAAAAGCTTTTTATCAGGTTACATAACTGATAAAAACTTTCAATCAGATCACTGGGGTTTACAGACGTTAAAAAAGAGACGAAGATGACTCAACATGAACTAGGTCCGCAAAACCCCAATGATCTGATTGAAAGTTTTTATCAGTTATGTGACCTGATTAAAAGCTTTTATCAGTTATGTGACTTGACTGAAAGCTTTTATCAGTTATGTGACCTGATTGAAAGCTAGCCATGTTAGCATGCTGAGTCATCTTTCCATCTCTTTTTAACGTCCATAAACCCTGGTGACCAGATTGAAAGTTTTTATCAATTATGTGACCTGATTGAAAGCTTTTGAGTTGGGTAACCCAACTGATAGTTTTCAGTCAGTTGAGTGACCTATTGCCATTTAACCCTAAAGAAAATGTAGGAAATGCATAATATATTTTTAATAAATAACAATTAAGTATAAGAGCAACTCAATAACTAAAGTATATCAAAACTGTTAATGCTTTTGGACTAACATGTGATGCATTGGTATGTTTGGGAGTTGACTATTGTTTGAAAAAATTACAATTTTTGACCAGGTTGTCATAAGATTAATCATGGGAGTAAATGTTTACATATTATTTTTCATATTCTACTCATTCATAAAACAAATTAAGATAATTAAAATAAAACCTCGTGAAATCTTTAATGATGACGAGTTCCCGATGAGATAATTACTGGATCAAAATTTATTATGTCATGCAAATTTAGGGAAAATAAATTATTTTTTTTATTATAAATTAAAAAGATTTTTCACCAATTAATAGAACTTGGTAAATGCATAAATATCTAAAGATTTTAGATATCACCCTCATTGAAAATATATAAGTTATATATTCTTATTTAAATAAGACCATATGTCTATTTAAACATTTGTGATCAAAATTTTGAACTCCATACATTTACTCACTTTAATATAGTTAGTTTTATGTTTTTGGGAATAACTTAATATATAATTTATTGGAAATAATTATATAAAATTTATAGTAGAGATTTATCAAAGATTAAAAAAATTGTCAAAGCTTTTTTCAAAACTTAATTGAATTGAAAAATATTAAATTTGCGGATCATTCAAAATATCACATATAAAATTAGTAATGAGTGATGATAAAAGTCAAGAATAAATGAAATATGTAATAAAAGAAATTTTATAACATTAAGAAGGCTTCCCGTAATGAAAGATTGAGATGCGAATGAGACAAAAAAAATTACGAAACCTCAACTCAAACATAAATCAAAAGGATCTATAATCCTATTTTCAATAGAAGTTCATGATATAGTCACATTTGAATATATAAGAATGAGATTTTAACAAATGTTCATAAATATTTTAAAAATCAATTGCAATAAATATTTACACTGGAAAAGATACATTATTATATCAAATTAAAATTTTGCAGAAACATCTACCAATTATACTTATGTATAAACAATTTTTACATTTTTTTACATATTTCTCCATCGCTTGTATTCATTGGATGAATAAATGATATGTCTTGTCTTATAAATAAAATAAAATTAAAAAATTACAAGTAATATATCAATATGTTACCACTGTCCAAGTATCACTTGCTCAATCTTAAATTCATAAATAATTTCCATTTATGATGAAACGATCATTTAAATTTAGCAATATTTCAGGATCACTTCACATGTGTTTAACATATCTAACACAATAAGGACTACACTATATTATGTTTTTATTGGTCATCTGAATTTGAATAATCAGATTATGCACTGAATATTGAAGTAAGAACATTATAATAACGCGTGTTATGAATGTAAAAAACCTGACGAAAATAAAAACAAATTTACAAGCGACATTAATAAATAAATATTTATATCTATTGCTAGAAAATAATCCTGTGCCTCGCACGGGTTATTATGCTAGTTACTGACAAATCGCGCGAGTAATTTAGATATAAAAAATTTGACAAAGAATCTATCCGATTTAACATAAAACAAATAAGGAAAATGCTACGGTTCCCGAAACCCTTCCCAAAACGGTTCCCGAATGTTGAGTTGTCAACACATGATTGGTTATGTTTTTATAAATGAGATGGGCCCCTTGTGCATTAACATGAATTCCACATATTAAATAATGTCATGTGTCATTCGGAAACACTTTTGAGAATTTTTTCGGAGTACGTAGTATTACTCAACAAATAATGAATGATCTGAATAGAAAAGTGAGCATTCAAACATGATTAGATTCTTGATAAAATAGTCTCAATTATTTTATTTTTTATTTCATAGTGGGGGTATAAGTCTTATGTTTCCTCCGTCCCACTCTCAAATATCTCAAATCATGATTTAACTCTTTGTATTTTTTAAATTTGGAAGTTGAATTTATAGTACGTCAAATTATCAAGGAAACCAATATAATAAAAATAAAGGGAATTTACCAAAAATACTAGGTTTAAAGTTTCTTTTTTCAAAAATACCATCTTTGCAATTAAATTGCATTTATACTATCTTTTCAAAATTAAAATGTTTCATTTGCAAAAATACTAGATTTCATTTTGTTAAAAACCCTCTCGTGTTTTCCAGAACAATCGTGACCTTCTGTTCTTTTCTCCTCTCGAACTCCTCTTTCATCTCACACATCTCTCTTGCTCAACCTCTCTCTATCTCTCCCTCTCTCAAACCCGCGAATCTCTCTCCCTTCTCTCTTCACTGTGTGTATTTTGTGTGTGTATCGTGCACAACCATGTGTGTGTGTTGGTGAGTTCGATGGAATTGGTTGAATCACCACCAAGAATCCACTCTTCCACTGGTATAAAAGTGATTCAAGCCCAGTAATTCTGCTGTAGTGTAGCTCGGGTCTGTGTATGCTGCGTGGGTATGGGTCGAGTTTGAGGTTTGTGTGGGTGTGTCGACAGTGAAGGGGGAGAGAGATTTTGGAGACTTAAATCAGTTGATTCCAGTTGATTTTAGTTGTTTCTGGCCCCGCGTGGGGCACTCATAACTCTACCACCATCACTAGAGCTTTGAATTCAACTTACAATTTTTAGTTGCATTTCAGTTGCATATGCAACTAGTTGCAACTGAATGCAACTAAAAACTAAAAGTTAAATTTCCATTTTTGCTGCTGCGCCCTTATATAGAGCTGGAAGTTGGTAAAAAAAATGACAATTAAAATTACAATTTTTAGTTGCATTCAGTTGCATATGCAACTAGTTGCAAGTGAATGCAACTAAAAACTAAAAGTTAAATTTCCATTTTTGCTGCTGCGCCCTTATATAGAGCTGGAAGTTGGTAAAAAAAAATGAAAATGAAAATTATAATTTTTAGTTGCATTCAGTTGCATATCCAACTACATTCAACCAGATGCAACCTGCTGCGTAGCCATTACAAATAAGATAGTATTTTTACTATATTGTCAAAACAGTTGCATCTGGTTGAATGTAGTTGCATCCGGTTTTTTTGCAAAAAATTTTCAAAAGATGGTTTTTTTGCAAAAGAACTTTAAAATAACAGTATTTTTGCAAAAATATTTATATGTTGGGGTACTTATGAGAAAAGCCCTATAATAAATACAACTCTCCTTATTTTACCAATTTTACCAATAATAATAATCAAGATAACTTTTCCTAATAAGATAATCATCAATATTCTTAACAATTCTATACATCCAAACATTGGAATTATCAGTGCAAGTCTACTAAATTTTCTTCGATAGATATCAGTCCAAACATATACTATTCAGAATAAATGATTAGTACCAAATATATATTTCAAACTAGTTAAAATGATATAGTTTCGAAACTAACTATTGTCTAAAGGATTATAGAATTCAAGTTCAACAATTCGAAACCAAACAAGTTTTCAAAACGATATGAAATCAATTTTATGTACATTTAAAAAATTTAACACGTACAATTCAACAACATATAAAATACATTACGAATAATTTAACGCAAATTCAAATTAAAATAAAAAATATATACTTACCTTTTATAACTTTTAATTTGAACAGGGCCTCTTGATTATTATGATCATATCTTTGATTTGATTTTAACCCAGACTTTTCACGTACCAATTACATGTATTTTCTTTTCATTTCATGCATGCATAGAAATTGTACAATTAAAATGTTTAGTACATTCATGTTAATTTGAAATAGTAGTTTTCGGATGACTAGCTAGATCATTTCCTCGTGAGTAGATCATTTTCATTAAACTCCTCAAGTTCATCATATTTAAACTACAGACTTATTCGAGTTTATATGCATGTTAAGTCAAATTAGGAATGAAACTATGATCATTTGTTTATATGCTTTTAACTATTTATTTTATTGTTTATAAATATTGTTGTGACCAAAATCTCGCATGGGTCAGATTTAGGCCCACTAGAGAATTAGCGTCCAGTTCATGAAAAAAAATAAGTGATTAGATGGGCTTCCGATGGCCCATTGGCAGCCCCAGGGGCTACTATGCACTGAGCATTAAACGAATATAAGGCTTAGGGTCGCAAGGGCAGTCCCTTGTGGATAACCTATAACCCATAGCAGCCATCAGATAGGGCTTCCGGAATAGCTTCCACATTTGGGCTACCGGAGCCAGGCTACCGGGTGGTACCCCCAACTTCCCCCGAAAACCTGATAAGGCCGCCAATTTGAATAAGGCAGACCTCCTAATTTTTAGGAGTACGTCTTTACAGTTGATATATACTTCTAAACAGATAAATCTTTAGTTGTTTGAGGATATATGTCATAATAACTTGATTAAATCACATAAAATCATGATAAATACAAGGGGTAAGCATCTTACACTCCTAAAACAGCTGAGAAACCACATTATATACATCATACATGATTAATATCATAAATATCAGTCATTATCCCACCTAAAAGGGGATAATTCATCACAAATAATCGATCATATCATTTCAGAACTACCTTCGGGCTTGATCCTCTATAAATAGAGGTAGGTAGGCAGTTTACGGGATCTCTTAGACACATTTACACCTTGAGTAAGCATAGAGCACGTATACTCTTGTGTGACATATTATAATTAGGGTTCTTGGTAGGCCATCATTCGGTCCATGAGTTCTAATTCCTGTGAATCCAGTCCGATCCTTCCGAGGAACCCCATCTCGTGTTCTTCGGCACCCCTAGCTGTGAGCCTTTCCGGGCAGCTAACTATAAATCTCTAGCCGTGAGCCTTTCTGGGCAGTTACACGATTCCGTGTTTATTGGCACTATTCCAGCAACGGCCTCCTAATTTGTTGTGACAAATTCCTCCCACCACAAATATTAGTAACATATTGGAGGAAAATATTATGAACTTTTTAATCTGGGTTGATATTTGTATTGGATAAAACTTTCCAATTCTGTTTGTGAATTTTTTTTTATACCGTATGGATGCTTGAGTCATGTTAAATTTTGCCTAAAACGGTTGGATTCTTTTTGTTTCTGTTTGCAATTATTGGTCTCAAATTATTGAACCTTACTATTTGAGTGCATTGGTTGAGAGTGAGGCCACGGAGTTTTGTACATTTTAAGAGACTGGAGTTAAATGTTGTGTTTAATTGGGTGAATGTAATAGAATGATGTAGAATAAAAGAAATTAAAGAAATTTGATGGAGGTTGGAGAACAAATTTGAAAAAAAAATATTAGAGAATGCAATTTTTTTGTGATTATAATTGGGAAAAAATGGATATATGGCAAAAAATTAAATATTCCTTTTCAAATTGGAAAATTTGAATTATAATTTATATTGTGAGCCTTTCTGGGCAGCTAGCTATAAATCTCTAGCTGTGAGCCTTTCTGGGCAGTTAGATGATTTCGTGTTTATTGGCACTATTGCAGCAACGACTTCCTAATTTGTTGTGACAAATTCCTCCCACAACAATTGGCGCCAGAAGGAGGGGCCTCAAAAATTGTCGTTTGGAGGAGATATGGCGAGTGACAATTCCGATAGTTATAAGACACCGTCTCAGGGCGGTAATGGACGAAACAATGGTAACAATGGTGATGTTAGCAACAAAGACATCCTGGATCATTTGGTCACTATGGCTGAGAGACTTGACCATTTGGAAAAAAGTTCCAAGAGAATGAAAAGATGGCGTAAAAATCACAAGTCGAAGTCTAAAAAGAATGTGACCCCGACAAGGCTGGATTTTGAGTCTAAGGAAGATGTTGAGGACAAAAGTGATTATGTCCCGTCTGAGGAAGAAGAGGCAGAAGAGCCTGAGGCAGAGAAATATGAGGGTGACCAATCTGACGACCCGAAAGCCCAGGGTACCGAGGGCTCACCCACTAGAAGCCTAAGTGTTTTTGATAGAATTGGAAAAAAACTACTCAATAAGGACCTTCGCCATAAACTGGGAAATACTGGAGGCAGAGATCAAAGAGATGATAATGGGGGGTTCCCAAATTCAGGGTTCCTGGGAGTATAGGGAGAGATCCCACTCGGTACCCCCAAGAAGTAATTCCAGAAGGTCTAGATCTAATGACAGGAGGAGTTATAGACAAAGTGGTCATACTTCTGGACATAAGACCAGGAAATCACGCACTACCAGTGTCCCTTCCGATGGGGGTACCGACCAGGATTCCAGCTCTCACCAGAGTTCGGCCCCCCGGAAGAGTAAGACAGCTTATGAATATGATGACTCTGGAAGTGATATGTTTTCAGATGGTGAGAATGGACAATTCAAAATGTCTGATTGGAAGAAAGCTTTGGAGAAAATCAAGGAGGAGAAAAAGTTCAAATCTAGAGCCATCGTCGGTTCGCCATTCTCTACGAAGGTGAAGAGGGCACCGTTTCCAATGTTCTTTAAGATGAATACTAACTTGAAGTTCGATGGTAGCTCAGATCCGGTTGAGTACTTGAGCCGTTTCAATACGGAGGTGGATGTGTATCAAGTGGAGGACTTGGCTAGGTGCAGATTACTAGCCTCCACTCTGGGTGACAATGCCC
Source organism: Saposhnikovia divaricata (assembly GCA_036435485.1). Classification (NCBI taxonomy): domain Eukaryota; kingdom Viridiplantae; phylum Streptophyta; class Magnoliopsida; order Apiales; family Apiaceae; genus Saposhnikovia; species Saposhnikovia divaricata. The sequence continues at coordinate 92,809,500 of CM071596.1, forward strand.
GCTAATGGTTTAAAAGGCTGGCTGAAGGATCCATTAAGTCCTGGAGGTAGATGGGAGACCAGTTTATCTCTCAGTTTAGGGCTACCGTGGCGTATGCCCCACCGATTAACACCTTGGCCAATATCAATCAGAAAGAACATGAAACTCTAAGCAGTATTTCAAGAGATTTAATGAAAAAGTGCCTAAGGTAAATAAGGCTTCCGACGAAACACTGAAGAATTTCCTAATAGCCGGGGTTCGGCCAGGAACCGAATTCTGGAAGGAGTTACAAACTGAAGAGCCTGGAACACTGGCAGAATTCTACCAACAGGCGGAACACCACAAGGTGATTGAAGAGTCAATGGCAAAGCTATACAAGGACTCTAACTCCAAGAGTTGAAACAGGAATAAGAGAAATCGCTTCTACAGCTTAGGAAATCGGGATTCCAACAAGTGGGCTTCCGGAAGTGGTACCGCCGATGAAGAAGCCTATCATTATAATGATAAGACTGCCCCAATTGCTGTTAATACAACTAAGGACAAGGTCTCTGTAAAGGACAGGCTTACCCAGAGGACGAATTTCCAGCGTTATGCTGAATATACTCCTTTGACTGTCCCAATAGGCCATGTTCTTAAAGTAAATGGGAAGAGTGGGCTATTCCGGAAGCCCTACCGGGTAAGATCCTCATGCGGGAAGGACCAAGGGAAGTATTGTGCTGTCCACGAGGCAAATGGCCATGAGGCTGCCGATTGCAGGCACTTTAAAAATCAAACTGAAGAACTGATTAGAAATGGTTACTTGACAGAGTTTTTGGTACAAGAAGCCAAGAAATATAAGGAAGAGAAAGACAATAAGAATAAGTCCCCGGGAAACCAGGAGAGGACTACCCGGGCTAATAGCATCCACACCATCTTTGGTGGCCCTTACTTGGGGGCTTCCAGCCGAAATGCCAGAAATAGGTATGCCCGGTAAGCCAGAAGGAAGCCCCTTACAAAGGTTTTCCACCTTGTAGAGAGGCCCCCAAAGCTGTTTAGAGGGGAAACTGCCGATAAATCTTTTACAGAGGAGGATGCCAAATGGGTTCACCACCTACGTAATGATGCCTTGGTGGTAACCGTTAGTATTGGTGGTGTAACGTCCCGACTTCCCAATACTAAAAATATACTTTTTATAATAAAATAGACTTTGATACAGGGGAATTTTAGAAAATTTCGCATGAAGTATTCGTAAATCGGACTATCCACCTTTATTTCAACCCAAACCAAATTCCAATTAACAATTACAGATAAAACTTAGTATACCAACGATTCCTCGCCGAGGATCGATTCCAGGTTATGGTATGAAACAAGAAACTAAACTATACAAATTATTACAACTTCTATCTCTGCTCTAATACAAATTACTATACCATATAATTCGTAGCTCAATCTCAATCTATGCTTACCCGCTCCAGCTCTAAAATCTATCCTGTATAGAATGCCTCATCGCTTTCATTCACAGGGATAAATGTAGTAGATCATCCTTAAACCTAACTGCAAAGGGTTAGGTAAAACAAAGCAAAAGTGAGCCAAAGAACGCTCAGCAAGTTAATAATATAGTGAAACAACGATATTACAATAATTCATTGATGAACAATATCAATGAATACTTTATCTCAAAAGATCAATAAATTTCCATCATAAAGTAAAAATTTTCCATTTACTACAAACCATCTCTGCCTCACATAAAACTTTGAGAAAAAGAATATCAAGAAAACCTCCAATCATTCTTACTCCAATTTCAACGTACAATGTTACTCGCGAATGGAATAACTGGGAAACTTCTATCCATCATTAATCTCATTGTTTTACTGAGTTTCCAAATTTTGATCAAAATAAAAAACAACTAACTCTAATATCCAAAATTTTGAAACTAATGACAATTTACCCTGAAACATATATATCTTATCAAAACATTCCTTTCTTTAAAACCCTTTCATCTTTGAAACATACTTTTCATAAAACCTTTTAAAAATATTTAAGTTGATTGGAGGTTTTCCACGACTACGGACAATACGGGTGATCAGCCACGTAAAGTCCCCATACCGGACACGAAGTCCCTCTCGACCTTAAAATTGGGCTCCCAATTAGGAAACACATTGGCCTTTAATGCTGGACTAGGACCATTCTAGCCTCTTACGCTAAATAAAATGCTGGATTGGGCACTCCCCCAGCCTCTTACGCTAAAAAAATGCTGGACCGACATCACCCGGCCTCTTACGCCTCCAATCAGAAGGAAATCCGTAGAAAACATTTTGACGGAATCCCCCATAATAAAATCTTTAAAACCTTTAAAACTTTTCACTTTTAAGTCCTTTATACTCACTAATAACAGATCAGCCCAGTATAAGGAATTTTAAAAACATCTTTAATAATTAAGGCATTTTTATGAGTAACAATAAAAGATTAAGATACAGGGAAGTAATCCGATATAAAGAATCATGAACAACACAGTAATAAGATTAAGATTCGGGGAAGCATTCAATGTAAGGAATTATAAATGACAAAGCAATAAGATTAAACTAAGCATGATATGGTACAGTAAAACAGAATCATATATCAACAGGGGAAACACTAATAAGTTAAGGAACAAAGCAATTTGTCAAGATTTTTATAAATTCACAGTAAGGAATTATAAAAGACAAAGCAATAAGATTAAACTAAGCATGATATGGTATCGTAAAACAGAATCATATATCAACAGGGAAACACTAATAAGTTAAGGAACAAAGCAATTTGTCAAGATTTTTATAAATTCATAGCAATTTATAAGGAATCATGGAATAGAGAAAATCTGAAGTTTAAAATTTTTTTTTTTTTAAGAAATTCTCAATTACTCAAGGTCTCATTCCTGTCGGCTAAGCACTCATAGGCTTTAGCTGCCAGAACCGGCATGACAATAATGAGTTTGAATAATTAAGAAGATCTTAATTCATTCTCGGCTTTAACCGTCACTGAGTAACACATGCCTTTGAAAAATATTAATAAAGACAAGGAATATTGAATAATTAGTTTACAATAATTTGGAGAAAAATGCTCTTTGAAAAATATTAATAAAGACGAGGAATATTGAAATAAATTAATTTTTAAAAGAATTCAACACCTGAACAATAGGTGAGGAAAATGAACAATGACAGAAAAATTTGAGATTGAGTGTTTGTAAATTAATAGAAGAAGAATGTCATTAGAATAAAAATGAAAGGTGTATGCACTCGCAAAATGATTTGAAAGGAACATCGTATAATTAACAGAATAGGCTTACATTATTCAGAATAAAAATTGAAGAGTATAATTGCTCGCAAGAAGGGATATCGATAGAACAATTAAATAGCACAGAAGGTTTCACATCACTTGAACAATAAGTGAGGTATAGTAAACTTGCCTCAATACATGAAGTTTCCAATTTCTACATCTCAATTCTTTACTCATTGTACATCAGTCTCTGTTTCTTATTGGCTGGCTTTGTACTCGATCATCCATCCCTCTTTCCTTATCATTAGTCAGCTTTTACATGCACACACTCGTCTACTTCGCTGAATAACTCGTTCCTTAGAATTTCCACCTTTACATACACTGGCTCTAAATCGACCTTTTACTGGTACCTATATCAAAATAAAGTACTACTTCAGTACGCTTATAACCTTAACCGTCTAACTCTGCTCTACCCAACCGCGTCCTATCCGCTTTACAACTTATCACTTATAGCTCATACAGATCATATTCTCGAAATAGTAACGTATAATCATATAAGCACTTAGCACGTAATATCAACTTACATTTATATCTCATAACACACATATAACATTTGAAGACTAGAAATCTTTATAAAAAAAAACTATAAGAATCATAAAATAATTCTAAGTATCCGAGCATCAGCTATCGCCATAACACTTACCACTTTTATCATATAATTGAATTCAAATATCTTTTTGTAAAATATTACGTTATTTATAACACCCCAATATCCGTTTTAAAATAATTTATCTTAATTAAATTAAATCAATATGGATTTAAAATTGATCATGAAATTAATTAATTACATAATCTATATTGTCGATTACAATCACACTTACGGACAGACAATCATAACAATTAACATTTAGCATGGAATCATGAAGATAAAATATAATTCGAATGTTGTCTTCAACTAATAGTATATATATATATATATATATATATATATATATAAAATATCCGAAAATGTATAATTACTATTTTCAGAAAATTTATAATTTTTAGAAAATTTGGACAACATCACCTTTATACGGGTTGATAAGTGCATATTTTTGCATATTTTTATTACCTATTTATTGTTTGAATTCGTATTTTAACAAATTATTTTGTTGCATTTCAGGAAATTCTAGAAAAAATGAAGAAATGGCAAAATAAAGAAATAAAGGTCAAGGAAGAGAAAAAGAAAAGAAGAAGGACCAAAATAGAAGAAAAGGAAAGAGAAGGGGGTGTGGAGCAAAACCAATTTTAGAAAAATGGATGGCTAGGATTGAACCACACCAAACAAATTGAATGGTGGGGATTAATCCACACCAACCAAAATCCAAAAATATTTCCTATAAATAGCCTCTTTGTAGCTCTTGCAAAAGAACACAACCCCTTAGTATTAGTGAAACCCATTAGTATTATAGCTACCATTAGTATTAGTACCCTCCTAAATTATTATAAATTTTCTTTGTAGTTCTTGTAAACATTTTAATTTTTAGTACGTATTTTTCCTGCTCTAAATTGTTTAATTCGAAGTATTAACCTCCCCTGCATTTTCAGTACAAACCAAACCCATTGCCTTATTATTTTTTCTGTAAATTACATACACGAAACCCAGCTGCTTCTTTCAATTCTAAGCACAAGCCTCTCTCTCTCTCTCTCTCTCTCTCTCTCTCTCTCTCTCTCTCTCTCTCTCTCTCTCTCTCTCTCTCTCTCTCTCTTTCTCTCCCCCTCTTTTCTTCTCTTCTCCGATTATAACAAACCCCTCTCCTCATCTTCTTCTTTCATCTTCAACACAAATACCTCTCCCCTGCTCTCGATTAAACCACTCGAACCTAGCCTCCTCTCCTTCTTTTCATTCTTCTTCGATTCTTACATTAACACAAACCCACCTCTCTTTTCCTATCTTTTTAATCCTTTTGTTACGATTTATTGATATTTTCTATTTCGTGAGTTTCATCGAGTTTGCTATTATTAGATTCGATGTCTGCTATTTGAAGAATTCGTGTTCAATGTTTTGGTTTTGGTCATTTCTGTTTTGCTGTTTGGTTCAATTTTCTGCACTGAAATACAAGGTCCATTGTTGTTGTTTTGATTCGAGTTAGGAGTGTTCTATGTATGTTCGCCATTTCCGATTTTTGTTGAGTTCGAACCTGGGTTCGCAAGTTAGTTGCTGCATTTTTTTCTTTGTCCGAGTTCTTGCGGTTCGCGTTTCTGCGAGTCCTGCTCATCGCTAAGTCGAGTTCATTGAGTCCCAGTTGATGTGTAGCTGTTAGATTACGGTTTAATTTCAGAATTTCCATTCCGTGATTGTGGTCCTGTTTCCATGATTCTGTCTTGTTGCTGCGTTGTGTAACTATTGTCACTATTGTTTGATATGCATCTCCGAGTTCTTGAGTTTTGTTTTCTTGACTGTCGAGTCTGTGTTCTGAGTACGAGTTTGTTCTTTGTTTTGAGATTTGTAGGATAAACTCGAGCTGTTTTTGCTTAAGTCTGGATTTTTGTTCTCATTTTAATCGAGCCGAGTCTGCTAATGTTTTCCCCGAGCTGCAGCTGAGTTGTTTGATTTAGTGCTGCATTTTTATTGTCGAATGATGAGTTTGAAATTACGAATCACTAAGTTTTAATGTAATGAGTTCACAGTAATCTTGCGTTTTGCTATTAATCAAGTGTCCCGCTGATCATTCTTTGTCTCGAGTCTTGTGTTTTGCATTTTAATTGGCTGAGTTTGTATTTTCTGCGTTTAAGTTTTGTTGCGAGTCCTGTGAATTGTTTATTCGAGTTTTTTCTACGTTTACAGTTACTGCAGTGTGAGTTTTCTGCTTGGTAATGTTCTTACTAGATGACTCAAGAGTGTTCGAGTTTTGGGTTATCGAGTCCGTCATTGAAGTCGAGTTTATTGTAGTAGTTTAAATTGGTTTGCTGTCTTGTGTCGTGACAATATTGGATTAGTATTGTTTAATTTACAGTTTATTTTGTTTGATGGAGTTGTAGTGTTTAATCAAATTGGGTTTGTTAACGCTGAATGTCATCCAAGGTTGTACAGTAATGTCCAGTTGAGGTTTTGGTCTGTTTTTTTTCAAGATCGAGTTAATTGCTGTTAATGCTGACTAGTGGAAACCTTGTTACCAAATTTTGCTGGTTTGTCGTATACTGATTGTTTTGATTGAATTTAATTGGTAATTTAATTTTAGTTCACTAAATATTTGTGTTGATTTCGATTTTGCCTAGTTAAATTAACAAACAAGTCCTTTCAAATTTTCTGTCAATTCAATTAGTAAAATTCGAGTTTTTCTTTTAATACTTTTTAGAATATTTTGGTTTTTAATACTTTAATTTGTAATTAATTAGTTTAAAAATAAATTACTAATTAAATTTTCTTTTAAAAATAATTTTAAATTTTCTTTTGGAAATTAAATAGTAAAAGTTCAAATTTTCCAAAATCAAAAAAAATGGTTCTAATTCGCCTAAATTAAAAATTAAGGTGTTTAAGAAAATATTAGTCCATGTGGATCGATATCTAAAATACTAAAACGATGATCGTGCGCTTGCGATTTTAATTGTCATGTTTTCGGCACATCAAGTTTTTGGCGCCGCTGCCGGGGAATAATTATTTTTCGAATTAGTTTTACTTGTCTCATTTTTATCTTATTTTATTTTTAGGAAAAGTTGAAATTTCGGGAATCACCGTGGAGGAAAATTGGAATTTTTGGAAGCGTGCTTCGGTAACCCGTATTTCACTCTTTTTACCTTTTTATTTTTAGAAAATCACAAAAAAAAAAATTCAGAAAAAAATTGAAAATTTAAAATCCAAAAAATTATCCAGTAAATACATAATTGTTGCATCATGCATTTAATCACTTAGGGCACATCATCTAGATTTTTATTTTCTTGTTTTTAATTTTTCATACCTTATAAATTGTGGTGATTGCTGGAGGACCCAAAAGTGCGTTAAATTTTTTCTTTCTTTTAGTTAAAACACGTAGTGTAAGCATCCATAATTGTTTATAGTTTTGTATATATATCGTTGTTTGTTGCATCATTTGTAAATAAATTTTAAGGGCAAAACCACTCATAAGATAAGGGAAGGGATTTCATCACTCTTTCCTTAGCCCAAAAACAATTAGTCCTTCATTTTGCATACCCTAGCCTTTAATAAAATTAAATTAGACATGTCCCCTAGGAATTTCGCGCTCAATTAGGAAGGTACCTAAGAAACGACGTAATCATTAATTATTCCGATTTTTGGTGTTTAGGAAAGCGAAAGCCTACCTGGCCAATTAGGATTTGGTGTCTAGGCCGGTGTTTAGCCTCTTGGCAATGCTTGCACCTACATGGCCAAATCGGTTCGAATAATTATTGATTTACCGAATTTTTGTTGGTCCTTAAAGTTAGGAGCAAGGTCTAGTTTATTTTGTTAAGGAACCCTAGGTCTAGAATTTTTCTTTTGATTTTTCACCCTTTCTTTTGGTTTGTTTATTTTATCGCACTTATCTGCTACGTGTTACTTTCGTTGTTTATGCGAACTATTTGGATTAGGGATAATTCTGCTAGGCTAGTGAGATCAATCGAGATTGCGTCCTCTTCTGAATCCGAGTCTGTAGAAATTCTTTACCCCGTAGTGACCATGGCAGTTTCGTTAAAAGACCGTTGTTACCCCACCCGATCGTCCCAACCTTCTTGCATCACCCTACCTCCCGTAAATGCTAATAATTTCGAAATCAAAGGTCATCAAATTAGCATGTTACCTAATTTTCGCGGGAGTGACGGCGAGGATCCTTATCTTTTTCTACATGAATTTGAGAAGGTTTGCGCTTTACAAAAACTCCAACAACTTTCCGAGGATGCCATACGGCTTAGACTAATCAACTTCGCTTTAAAAGATAATGCTAAAAAATGGTTGTATAGTCTACCCGTCAATTCGATTTCCACGTGGGAGGGTTTCATAGTCATCTTTCTAAAAAAATTCTTTCCAAGCCATAAGACTACGAAACTCACAAATGAAATTGATCAATTTCGCCAAAAACACAACGAACCATTTTGGACGTGTTTTGACCATTTTAAAAATCTTCTATCTCAATGTCCCCACCACGGAATCGAAAAATGGAGACTCTGTAAGCTTGTTTACGAGGCCCTAGATAGTTCAACAACCGCGTTGTTGGAATCTATGTGCCAAGGAAAATTCATGGAGAAAGACGAGGATGAGGGATGGGCATTTTTCGAAGAGTTCGCGGAAAAGACTATGTTGTTGAAATCGACTAGGGAGCCCACTCGAGAACCCGAGAAATCGAACGATTCAATAACTACCATGCATCAAAAGGGGTTACATCAAGTTGGTACTCTATCGCGACCGAGGCTAAATTAACCACTCTTACTCGACGTTTAGAAGCCTTAGAAACCAATGGGCCACCCTCCCAAGTATCCATGTGCTCAAATTTTAACTCAACCAACCAAGGGTTACAAAATCTTCAAGATATTCAACAAGTCAATGCGATGTTCCAACCGGGTCCTCGAAATGATCCTTATGCTCCTACTTATAACCTCGGCTGGAAAAATCATCCAAACTTTTCTTGGAATCAGGGTCAAGGTCAACAATCTCACCCCGCACAATTCCAAAATCAACCTCCGGTTTTTCATAAACCTCACGCGAATTGCTTTTCCCCTCAAAATCATGCTCCTTATCCGACTCAAGCTCCTACCCACCCTCCCGGTTTTTCTGAATCGGATAAGCGACTTACATCGTTGGAGAAAAGTCTCGATGTGCTTCTCAAATCCACCACTAATTTGGCTCAATCGCAACAAACTTTCATGCAAACCATGACTCAAGATATGCAAATCTTAAATGCTAGCACCCAAGCCATATCTAAGTTAGAGGTTCAAGTGAGCCAATTAGCTAATGCCATCCATGAGCGTGCGAAGAATAAGTTTCCAAGTCAACCCGAGGTCAACCCTAAGTTTCCTATTAATCAAAGACCTCATGACAATGTGAATGCTGTCATTTCCCTGAGATCCGGAAAGCACATTGATAATCGAGTAGGAGTCGAATCCCCCGAAGAGGAAGAAGAAGAATCAAACATTGCACCGACACCTATTCTCGATCCTTCTAATCAAACCCTAATTCCCGTCTCTTCTAGTCAGCCGTCTTCTTCGAGTGGAACAACCTTGGAGCCCGTTCCCGAAGAACAAGTCTATAAACCAAAGGCTCCTTACCCACAACGCCTCGTTTCTAATAAGCAAACCGCTCAATTAGACAAAATCTTAGAGGTTTTTAAGCAAGTTAAAGTCAACATTCCTCTTTTAGACGTGATTCAACAAATTCCCTCTTATGCGAAATGTCTAAAAGATTTGTGCACTCATAAGCGAACCACCCAAGTCCCTAAGAAAGCCTTTTTGACCTCTCAAGTGAGCTCAATTTTTTCTAACCAGATTCCCGTGAAATATAAGGACCCCGGTTGTCCCACAATTTCATGTGTCATAGGTAATTCTTTTGTGGACAAGGCGTTACTCGATTTAAGCGCTAGTGTGAACTTGCTTCCATTTTCTGTCTACCAAACCCTAGGGTTAGGAGAACTTCAAAAGACGAATGTTACCATTCAATTAGCAGATCGCTCGATCAAAATTCCTACGGGGATCATCGAAGATGTGCTAATTAAAGTTGGTGATTTCGTCTTTCCTGTTGACTTTATGGTGCTAGAAACTGAACCGGTTAGGAATCCGACTTACCAAATTCCCGTCATTTTAGGGCATCCTTTTCTAGCCACTTCGAATGCTTTGATTAATTGTAGAAATGGATTAATGAAACTAACATTTGGAAACATGACCATTGACCTCAATATCTTTCATGTTGGGAAACAACCCGATGATTTTCATGATCAACCTATGGATGTCAATTTAATTGATGAAATAGTTGATCAAAATTTCATGACTTCTAACGAGGCCCTCAACTTTTGTTTAAAACACTTTGGCCATGATTAGGATGTTTCCGAATTTAGAAATGTGGTCAACCGAATGTTAGAATCCACCATTCCTACAAATAATTAAGATGTTGAACCATCTCCCCTGTCTCTTCTCAAAACTAGTGAACCCGTTGAGTCAACGCCGCCCGATTTAGAACTCAAACCTCTTCCCGACGCTCTTAAGTACGCCTATTTAGGTCATAACGAGTCTCTTCCCGTTATTATTGCCTCTGATTTGACCGAGTCACAAGAGGATGAGCTTGTTAGGGTACTTAGAGAACATAAAGAGGCCATAGGTTGGAGTATCTCTAATATTAAAGGAATTAGTCCGGCCATTGTCCAACATCGAATTCACTTAGTTGATGATACGAAACCCGTTCGAGATCCTCAACGGCGTTTGAACCCCACCATGATGGAAGTCGTTCGAAAAGAAATTTTTAAGTGTCTCGATAATAGGATCATTTATCCCATTTTTTATAGCTCTTGGGTTAGCCCCATTCAAGTAGTTCCTAAGAAGTCTGGTATTACAGTTGTCACCAACAAGAATGATGAGCAAGTGCCCACACGTGTTCAATCTGGGTGGAGGGTGTGTATAGACTATAGGAAACTCAATTCTGCCACTAGAAAAAACCACTTTCCTTTGCCTTTTATCGATCAAATGTTAGAAAGGTTAGCTGGTCATTCATTCTATTGTTTTCTAGATGGTTATTCTGGTTATTTTCAAATTCCCATTGCTCCCGAAGACCAAGAAAAGACCACTTTCACATGTCCCTTTGGAACTTTTGCCTATCGACGTTTAGCCTTTGGTCTAACCACTGCTCCAGCCACTTTCCAAAGGTGCATGATGAGCATCTTTTCTGACATGGTAGGGGATTTTCTCGAGATCTTTATCGATGACTTTTCCATCTTTGGTTCATCTTTTCACCAGTGCTTAAACCATCTTGAGTTGGTCTTAAAAAGGTGTAAAGAAAACTAACCTCGTTCTCAACTGGGAGAAAATGTCGTTTCATGGTTAAAGAAGGGATCGTTTCTTGGTCATAAAATTTCAGAAAAGGGGATAGAAGTTGATAAAGCCAAAGTTGACCTCATTGCAAATCTACCCCCACCCAAGTCAGTCAAAGCCATTCGTTTTTTCCTAGGCCACGCGGGCTTTTATAGGCGTTTCATTAAGGATTTTAGCAAGAAGGCTAGGCCCTTAACCAATCTTCTCGGGAAAGATGTCAAATTCGATTTCAATAGCGATTGTTTACAATCTTTTGAGCATCTTAAGAAAGAATTGACTTCTGCCCCAATCATTCGATCTCCCGATTGGAATCTCCCTTTTGAGTTGATGTGTGACGCTTCTTATTATGCGGTAGGAGCCGTTTTAGGGCAAAGAATCGATAGATGCCCCATGTCATTTACTACGCTAGCAAAACTTTGAATGATTCCCAACTTAACTATTCTACCCGAAAAGGAACTTCTAGCTGTAGTCTTTGCTCTCGACAAGTTTCGGTCTTATCTTATCGGTTCGAAAATCATTGTCTACATCGATCATGCCGCTCTTCGTTATCTATTCTCTAAGAAAGACTCTCTAAAGCCCGATTGATTAGGTGGATTCTCTTGCTTCAAGAGTTTGACCTACAAATTAGGGATAAGAAGGGTTCTGAAAATGTTATCGCCGATCATCTTTCTTGCTTGATAGTGGAGTCCACCATCGATTCTCCTGTAAACGAATCTTTTCTGGACGAGCAACTTCTGTCCATCTCTACTCCCCCTTGGTTCGCTGACATTGTCAACTATCTTGCAACCGGCGACATTCCCTCTCATTGGTCCTCACAAGATAAATCCAAATTATTTTCACAAGTCAAACATTTCTTTTGGGATGACCCGTACCTCTTTAAATATTGTCCCGATCAAATCATTCGAAGGTGCATCCCAAATCACGAGTTTAGAAGTATACTGTCCTTTTGTCATGACCAAGCTTGTGGAGGGCATTTTAGTGATAACAAAACAGCCGCTAAAATCCTCCAAAGCGGTTTTTATTGGCCTACTTTGTTCAAGGATGCTACCGAATACTGTGCCACGTGTAATAGGTGTCAACACTTAGGAAAGATCACTAGGAGAAACATGATGCCAATGAGCCCCATCTTAATTATTGAGATTTTTGATGTATGGGGTATCGATTTTATGGGCCCCTTTCCTAGTTCCTTTGGCAACCTCTACATTCTGTTAGCAGTCGATTACGTGTCTAAGTGGGTGGAAGCCATTGCTACTAAGTCCAATGATAACAAGGTCGTTTTTAAAATCCTCAACGAGAATATCTTTTCTCATTTCGGTACATCTAGGGCTATCATTAGTGACCAAGGCAAGCACTTCAAGAATCGTCAATTTGAGTCTCTTTTGAAAAAGTACTCAATCACTCATAGGCTAGCCACCCCTTACCATCCTCAAACTATTGGTCAAGTTGAAGTCTCAAATCGTCAAATTAAGCAAATTTTAGAAAAGACTGTCAACTCGAATAGGAAGGATTGGTCAATCAAATTGGTAGATGCCGTGTGGGCCTATCGGACCGCTTTTAAAACCATTTTAGGCATGTCCCCTTACAGAATTGTGTTTGGCAAGGCCTGTCACTTGCTAGTTGAACTAGAGCATAGGGCCATGTGGGCTATTCGAGAGTTGAATTTTGACTTACCAACCGCCGGTAGTCATAGGAAGTTGCAATTGTCTGAACTCGAGGAGTTGAGGAATGAAGCCTACGAGAACGCTAAAATCTATAAACAAAGAACTAAGCTTTTTCATGATAAATCTATTTTGAGAAAATCTTTTTCTCCCGATCAAAAAGTTCTTTTGTACAATTCTAGGCTTCATTTGTTTCCCGGGAAATTGAGATCCCGATGGGAAGGTCCTTACATTGTTAGGATTGTTTTTACTCACGGTGCTGTTGAAATTGAAAATCCTAAAAATGGTGATATATTTAAAGTTAATGGACAAAGAATCAAACCATTTTTAGAGCTGCCAATTGATCCCGAGGAAGAGGTTATCCACCTCATCGATCCATGATTCAAGTAAGTTTCTCCAGTAGGTAGTGGTTAACTCTCTTTCATCCTTATCAGGTATTTTCTCACCATTCTCCTTTGTCATTTATCTTGCATTTACATTCATTGAGGACAATGCATGATTTAGGTATGGGGGAGGGTTTTAGTGTAAATACATAAAATTGAAAAATCCAAAAAAATTAATAAATTTGAAAAATCCAAAAAATAGAGATATTTTAGCTTAGTTATCCTTCCCGCTCTTTGAACTTTAGAACTAGTTGGTGTTAAACTGTTTTTAAAAAAATTATATGTATAATGCCTTTAAATAATTTGAACGTAGTCAAGTAAGGTTTTCCTCATGAAACTTGCGTCGAACAAATTTTTGCTTAAAAGTCCAAGACGACACATTTGCACAAGACTTTTGATGGAAAAATTGTATAGGAATGTTATTCGATACCTGAGAGAGAACCCACATGTTAGAACAATGTCGAATCAAACCTTTACGAGATTTGTCCCTATAGTGTCTTAAAAAAAAAAAGAAAAAAAGTCAATAAATTTTTGTAATTGTAGAGTGCTAGTGTAATTTTGTAATAATGAATTCTTAGTAGGGAAATCACCTAGGTTGGGCTCATTAATAACCCGAGTAAGTAAGTCTGAGGGGACTTTGTGCCTAGCAACCTAAGGTCCTTTGTGATCTGGGATTGTTGACCTAAAACTCACTAAATGGGTATCGATGCAAAAGTCTTTTGGGACCTCAACCATTGCACAGTCGGTCTAACTGCTAAGAACGTGAAGTTTGGCTAGATACTTGTTTTGATAGAGATTGGGTCGGTTCAATATTGGTTGAAAAAGAGAAAATGTTCGTATGCACTTATCCATCAAAGACCTTAAATTCACTACACACCTTGGGATTTTTTGTAAATTTTTAGAGTCTAATCATGTGGATTGTGGGAACCTATAACTTGGCTATTATTAGAATAATCTTTAAGGCATATATTTTCCTACAAAATTGTTTTGTTGACACCAATGAAAGCTAGGTGGAAAGAGGAAAGTTGGATACTTGCTGACTTATCTCAAAGATTTTATGGGTATATCTTCTGTAAACCCTTGTGAGACAACACTCCTCTTGTAGAGATCGTCTATGAGTTTAACGGGTTGGTAAACCCAAAATTACCCGTGATTCCTACGAAAGTGAGTATAGGTTTTTCATTCTGCATTTTTCTTTTTATTTTACTCGAGGACGAGCAAAAGATAGGTATGGGGGCATTTGATAAGTACATATTTTTGCATATTTTTATTACCTATTTATTTTTTGAATTCGTATTTTAACAAATTATTTTGTTGCATTTCAGGAAATTCTAGAAAAAATGAAGAAATGGCAAAATAAAGAAATAAAGGTCAAGGAAGAGAAAAAGAAAAGATGAAGGACCAAAATAGAAGAAAAGGAAAGAGAAGGGGTGTGGTGCAAAACCAATTTTAGAAAAATGGATGGCTAGGATTGAACCACACCAAACAAAATGAATGGTGGGGATTAATCCACACCAACTAAAATCCAAAAATATTTCCTATAAATAGCCTCTTTGTAGCTCTTGCAAAAGGACACAACCCCTTAGTATTAGTGAAACCCATTAGTATTAGAGCTACCATTAGTATTAGTATCCTCCTAAATTATTTTAAATTTTCTTTGTAGTTCTTGTAAACATTTTAATTTTTAGTACGTATTTTTCCTGCTCTAAATTGTTTAATTCGAAGTATTAACCTCCCCTGCATTTTCAGTACAAACCAAACCCATTGCCTTATTATTTTTTCTGTAAATTACATACACGAAACCCAGCTGCTTCTTTCAATTCTAAGCACAAGCCTATCTCTCTCTCTCTCTCTCTCTCTCTCTCTCTCTCTCTCTCTCTCTCTCTCTCTCTCTCTCCCTCTCCCTCTCTCTCTCTCTCTCCCTCTCCCTCCCTCTCTCTCTCCCTCTCTCTCTCTCTCTCTCTCTCTCTCTCTCTCTCTCTCTCTCTCTCTCTCTCTCTCTCTTCTCTCCCCCTCTTTTCTTCTCTTCTCCGATTATAACAAACCCCTCTCCTCATCTTCTTCTTTCGTCTTCAACACAAATACCTCTCCCCTGCTCTCGATTAAACCACTCGAACCTAGCCTCCTCTCCTTCTTTTCATTCTTCTTCGATTCTTACATTAACACAAACCCACCTCTCTTTTCCTATCTTTTTAATCCTTTTGTTACGATTTATTGATATTTTCTATTTCGTGAGTTTCATCGAGTT
The DNA here is from genome assembly GCA_036435485.1 of Saposhnikovia divaricata. Taxonomy (NCBI): domain Eukaryota; kingdom Viridiplantae; phylum Streptophyta; class Magnoliopsida; order Apiales; family Apiaceae; genus Saposhnikovia; species Saposhnikovia divaricata. Next base: position 92,824,985 of record CM071596.1, read on the forward strand.
TTCTATTATTAGATTCGATGTCTGCTATTTGAAGAATTCGTGTTCAATGTTTTGGTTTTGGTCATTTCTGTTTTGCTGTTTGGTTCAATTTTCTGCACTGAAATACAAGGTCCATTGTTGTAGTTTTGATTCGAGTTAGGAGTGTTCTATGTATGTTCGCCATTTCCTATTTTTGTTGAGTTCGAACCTGGGTTCGCAAGTTAGTTGCTGCATTTTTTTCTTTGTCCGAGTTCTTGCGGTTCGCGTTTCTGCGAGTCCTGCTCGTCGCTAAGTCGAGTTCATTGAGTCCCAGTTGATGTGTAGCTGTTAGATTACGGTTTAATTTCAGAATTTCCATTCCGTGATTGTGGTCCTGTTTCCATGATTCTGTCTTGTTGCTACGTTGTGTAACTATTGTCACTATTGTTTGATATGCATCTCCGAGTTCTTGAGTTTTGTTTTTTTTACTGTCGAGTCTGTGTTCTGAGTATGAGTTTGTTCTTTGTTTTGAGATTTGTAGGATAAACTCGAGCTGTTTTTGCTTAAGTCTGGATTTTTGTTCTCATTTTAATCGAGCCGAGTCTGCTAATGTTTTCCCCGAGCTGCAGCTGAGTTGTTTGATTTAGTGCTGCATTTTTATTGTCGAATGATGAGTTTGAAATTACGAATCACTAAGTTTTAATGTAATGAGTTCACAGTAATCTTGCATTTTGCTATTAATCAAGTGTCCTGCTGATCATTCTTTGTCTCGAGTCCTGTGTTTTGCATTTTAATTGGCTGAGTTTGTATTTTCTGCGTTTAAGTTTTGTTGCGAGTCCTGTGAATTGTTTGTTCGAGTTTTTTCTACGTTTACAGTTACTGCAGTGTGAGTTTTCTGCTTGGTAATGTTCTTACTAGACGACTCAAGAGTGTTCGAGTTTTGGGTTATCGAGTCCGTCATTGAAGTCGAGTTTATTGTAGTAGTTTAAATTGGTTTGCTGTCTTGTGTCGTGACAATATTGGATTAGTATTGTTTAATTTACAGTTTATTTTGTTTGATGGAGTTGTAGTGTTTAATCAAATTGGGTTTGTTAACGCTGAATGTCATCCAAGGTTGTACAGTAATGTCCAGTTGAGGTTTTGGTCTGTTTTTTTTCAAGATCGAGTTAATTGCTGTTAATGCTGACTAGTGGAAACCTTGTTACCAAATTTTGCTGGTTTGTCGTATACTGATTGTTTTGATTGAATTTAATTGGTAATTTAATTTTAGTTCACTAAATATTTGTGTTGATTTCGATTTTGCCTAGTTAAATTAACAAACAAGTCCTTTCAAATTTTCTGTCAATTCAATTAGTAAAATTCGAGTTTTTCTTTTAATACTTTTTAGAATAATTTGGTTTTTAATACTTTAATTTGTAATTAATTAGTTTAAAAATAAATTACTAATTAAATTTTATTTTAAAAATAATTTTAAATTTTCTTTTGGAAATTAAATAGTAAAAGTTCAAATTTTCCAAAATAAAAAAAAATGGTTCTAATTCGCCTAAATTAAAAATTAAGGTGTTTGCGAAAATATTAGTCCCTGTGGATCGATATCTAAAATACTAAAACGATGATCGTGCGCTTGCGATTTTAATTGTCATGTTTTCGGCACATCACGGGTATACAACCAGTCGGACACAGCCGACACAAATCAACTACAATTATCGCACTACAATTACAACCAATAATACAACCTGTTACTATAATTAACCATATTATGTTCACCAAGCAATGAATAATTTTGAATTAAAAATTGATTTTAATTATGGAAAATTTTAATAAAAAATATTCAGCATAATCTGTTTGTAAAAACGATTAGCCAAAACACAACTAACACGAAAACCAGAAATAAAATTCAGTATTAAACCGAACAAGAAACTCAAACAATGATTAACTATACCCCACCGAGTCGACCCAGTCAACTCAAACCACCCAGTCTACTCAAACACAGAAACACAACCCAGAAAACCAATATCGCGCTGCAACTCAGCGATTTAACTCATAGAACAGAATGCAAAACCATAGCAAAAACACCGAATTAACCCAACAGCAATAAGAACTCGACTACAGAAAAAAACGAGCTTGACTCAACAAATACAACAAAAACTTAGCGGCAACTCGGTAACCAGCAAACCCAAACGCAGCAACTAATTATTCGACACGATAATCAGCCTAATACATACACCATTAAATCCTCAGCTGGGCAACACACACACACACACACACACACACACAGCTTGATATATACACACTAAAAATGCACACACCCACACACACACGTGGTAAAATGCACACACCCACACACACACGTAATTACCACGCACACCCAGTGATGTTCGCACCCACATACATCGCCAATTCGCGATTTACAGGTGAGGGGAGGAGAGGAAAAGATAGAATAGACATGGCAGCAAGAATCTGTAACTGTAGTGAATAATTAAGTGTCCTCGGTGAGGAATCGTTGGTATACTAAGTTTTATTTGTAATTGTTAATTAGAATTTGGTTTGGGTTGAAATACAGGTGGATAGTCCGATTAACGAATACTTCATGCCGAAATTTTCTAAAATTCCCCTGTATCAAAGTCTATTTTATTATAAAAAGTATATTTTTAGTATTAGGAAGTCGGGGCGTTACAGGTTGGTATTAGAGCGACAGGTTATGGTCACTGAAAGAAGTTAGGACGCTCTGATACCAATTGTAATCTTCTTATCAAATATGGAAGGACAAGTAAATAGAAATTAACAAAGAAAATAACTAAGCAAAAGGAAAAACTGCATTTCATTCCATAATCTCCCAGAGACAATACAAGCTTGTTCTTATCCCTGCCCAATCTCAACTAACAAGGATTTTATATTTCTCTCCATCAACCTTGCCACTTGTCACAATATGACAGGTTAAGACATAACAGAATGGGCAGGCACGTGATCCCAAAAGGATACTATCTTCACCACTTAATACTGCGCCGTTTTAGTAAATAACGATATAAACTTAATTATAACGGTACGTTTTAAATAAGAAAAATAAATATTGATTAAATGGCTGAAGGGACTCGTATAAGGGGCCTAGATGAGAGATTAGGCGCATGAAACTAAGGTAAATGAAGTTATCGAAGAAGTACCAAGGGGACGAAGTGAAGCTCTGCATCATTCATTAGAGCTAACAGGTCGTATGGAAGGTATGGATGCAAGGATGGGTGGAATGGATGATTCGTTGAAGGAAATAAGAGCGTTACTGATGGGTCTTCAATTACAGAAGAAAGAGGAGGCGTATCATAAAATTGGGAGCACTCAGCCACTCACTAGCCCACCGGTGCACTTTGGTAGGACTCGTGAACCTGGAGGCGTCTTTAATCAGAATAGTACAGTTGCTACACCCTCAGGTACACCACACTCCCAGGTTAATCGAGCTAATTGCCGAATTCCATCCCTTTTAAGACGACTATGCATACTCCTCTTACTGTTCCCCAGGCACCATCTAATTTTAGCAGCACCTCCTAAGTTGCTCCACATAGTTTTAGTACTAGTACCACTTATCAGCCGATTTCAACCACCTATGGTACTATTCCTGTAACAACTACCATACCTATTACAACAGCTTACACACCACCTCATACATCTGGTCCTTTTATGTCAAACCCATAGCTTATCGTTCCCTTTAACCCCTATGTTGTGCCCTCGTATCCTGGTGGTTTTCCATTTCAAAACTCCACTCCCATGTTCAGTAATACCACCACTACTTCAACCAGACACTCATCAGCAAACACTCTAACATTCAGCCCTCACCCAAAGATAGAGTTTCCCAAATTTAGTGGTGTTGATCCTAAGGGGTGGGTTTTGAAGGCTGAACAGTATTTTGACTTTGTGCAAATTGAGGAGAGTAAGAAGGTCAAATTAGCTGTGATGCACTTTGAGGGCAAGGCAAACACTTGGTTTCGATATTACCATTTTGGAAAAATTAATATCAACTCGAAAACCCTTCAAGCTGATGTTATAATGAGGTTTGAGAACCCAGAACAATTGGATGTACAAGATCAGTTCAATAAACTCAAGCAAACTTCAACTGTCACTGAATATGAGGACAGGTTTGAGGAATTGAGGGCCATGGTAGTGCACAAAAACAGAGGATTTGATGAGGACTACTTCTTGTCCAGCTTCATTAGTGGGCTCAAAGACTCAATTAAACTAGCTGTTAGAATGTTCAGACCCTCTACTCTGGCTGATGCTGTTTTCCTAGCTAAACAAGAGGAATCCAGATTATCAAAAACTAATTACTCATCCAGCAGAAGTTCCTCCACCAAACCTACTTCTCTTCATATCCCTACTCAGAAGAGTAACCAACACATCCCCCAAATGACAGGATTTAATAATCCAGTTAAACCAAGATCTAAATTAAGTAGCACAGAGATTATGGATAGAAGAGCCAAGGGCCAATGCTTCCATTGTGATGAACCCTACCACCCTGGTCAAGAGTGTAAATCCAAGCTTTACAAGCTGTTGGGTGAGGAATGGGATGATAAGGAGCAGCTGGAGGGAGTCAATTTAGAAGGGGAGGAGTTAGATACTCAGCACTGTCCTGGTGAAATTTCCCTTAATGCTCTAGCTGGTAATAAGTCTTCTAGCACTATCAGATTGCAAGGATCCATTAAGGGCAGAAAGGTACATATCCTGGTAGATAGTGGGTCTACTCATAGCTTTGTAGATGTCAATTTGGTTAAACAGTTGAAGCTAGTCTCTAAGGTGGTCTCACCCTTGTTAGTTACTGTGGCAAATGGTAATAGCATGTTGGTAGATTCTATTTGTAAGGACCTTAATTATGAAGTGCACAACCAGAAGTTCTCAACAGACATGAGGCCTTTTCCATTGGGGGGATCAGATATTATACTTGGAGTGGATTGGTTAAAGCATCATAATCCTTTCACTTTTGATTATCATAAGATGAGTGTAACTATACACAAGAAGGGCAAAAGAGTTACTCTGCAAGGTTCCATACAACATGGCAGTTTGCAAACCATTAGCAGTAAGAGTTTGGACAAGCTACTTCATTCCAAGAAGGGCATTACTCAAGGCTGCATTTGCATGATGGAAGTAGCTGCAATAACTACAGATAGTGATAGTCAGGTACCTGATATTCTAAAGCCAGTATTGCAGCAATTTGCAGAGGTGTTCAATGAACCCTAAAGGGATGCCACCAGAAAGAGAGCAAGATCACCAGATACCTCTATATGAAGGTAACCAGCCAGTAAATCAAAGGGGATACAGGGTTCCCTATGTGCAGAAAGCAGAAATTGAGAAGCAAATACAAGAGATGTTGGAATCTGGGGTGATACAAAGAAGCACTAGTCCTTTTGCCTCCCCTATTATCCTTGTGAAAAATAAGGATGGAACATGGAGGATGTGTGTAGATTATAAGAGGCTTAATGACATAATTGTCAAAAATAAGTATCCTATACCCCTTATTAATGAGCTATTAGATGAGTTGAAAGGAGCCAGGTGGTTTACTAAGCTTGACTTAAGATCAGGGTACCACCAGATTAGGGTTTCACCTAAAGATGTATTCAAAACAGCTTTTAGAACACATCAAGGTTTGTATGAGTTTAAGGTTATGCCCTTTGGACTTACAAATGCTCCAGCTACATTTCAGTCCCTTATGAATGAAGTTTTTAAGAATGAGCTCAGAAAAACAGTTCTGGTTTTCTTTGATGACATATTGATTTACAGTAAATCCCTTTAAGACCATGTTAAGCATCTACAAGTGGTCCTATCCAGAATGAGAACACACCAGCTCTATGCCAAGGCCAGTAAGTGTTTGTTTGGTCAGAGTTCAGTGGAATATTTAGGACATGTGATCTCACATGGGGGGTAGCCACTGATCCATCTAAGGTGCAGGTGATGAAAGAATGGCCCACTCCTACCACTCTGAGATAGTTGAGAGGCTTCCTGGGGATTACAGGATACTATAGGAGGTTTATACAACATTATGGTATTATCAGTAAGCCACTCATTGACCTTCTAAAAAAGGGGCATTTCTTTGGAATAGTAAAGCAGAGGCAGCCTTTAAGGAATTAAAAACAACCATGTCTTCAGCACCAGTTTTGACATTGTCATACTATAGTCTCCCTTTTACATTGGAAACAGATGCTTGTGGTAGTGGGGTGAGAGTAGTTTTGATGCAAGGAGGAAGGCCCTTGGCTTATTTCAGCAAGAGTTTATCCACTAAACACCAAGGATTGTCAACTTATGAGAAAGAGCTACTTGCCATAGTCATGGCAACTCAAAAATGGTATACTTATCTTCAAGGACACCATTTCATCATAAAGACAGACCATCAAAGCCTTAAATTTTTACTGGAGCAAAGACTATCAACATTGCTACAACAAAAATGGCTAGCAAAGTTGATTGGGCTTGACTATGAAATAGTCTATAAGAAGGGAAAGGAGAACATAGCTGCAGATGCTTTATCAAGATTGCATGAGAAGGTTTCTACAGGTGCTGCTCAAGAGCTTACATTAATTCAAGATGGTTGGTTAACAGAAATTGCTAATAGTTATATCAATGATGCTACAGTTCAAGATATCATTACTGGTATGGCCACATAGAAACCTCAGTGCAAGGATTACTCTTTCAGTCAAGGCATCCTTAAACATAAAGGGAAGCTCTATATTGGTTCAGAGGGACCATTAAAGGAAAAGATTTTACGGGAACTACATGACAGTGCTGTTAGTGGACACTCTGGCCAGGAAGCTACATTGAAAAGGATTTCACAGTTTTTCTATTGGCCTCAAATGAGACAGGATGTAAATTCTTATGTGCAAGCTTGTGATACATGTCAAAGAATCAAAACAGGTCATGTGTTTCCTGGGGGTTTATTGCAGCCTCTCCCCATTCCTAGTCAAGTATGGGAAGACATCTCCATGGATTTCATAGAGGGCCTTCCCAAGTCTGGAGACAAGGATAGTATCCTGGTAGTTGTTGATAGATTTACAAAGGTGGGGCACTTTATTCCTCTGGCCCACCCTTATTCTGCCACCACTGTTGCTCAAGTGTTCTTAGATAACATCTATAAACTTCATGGCCTTCCCAGAACAATTGTGTCTAACAGGTACAAGATCTTTACTAGCCAATTCTGGAAGGAATTCTTCCATTCTGTGGGTACAAAAACACATCTAAGCACTTCTTACCACCCACAGACAGATGGGCAGACTGAAAGATTAAACAGAAGCTTGGAGAAATACTTGAGAGCAATGGCCAGTTCTAGACCCAAAGGGTGGATAAAGTGGCTGTCACTAGATGAATGGTGGTGTAACTCCACCTATAACAGTGCCATAAAGATGAGTCCCTATGAACCCCTATATGGTACTAAACCAAGACAGCTATGCATCCCAACAACACATAGATCTGCTATTGACTCTGTATGTGACTTCCAAGTCAAGAGAGAGGCAATGAACCAGATGCTCAAGGATTCTATTCAGACTGCTCAGAATAGGTACAAACAGTTTGCAGACTTGAAGAGACATGATATAACATTCCAAGTAGGGGATTATGTCTACCTCAAACTTCAACCATATAAACAACTTTCTATTGCTGTCAGAAGGTACTTGAAGATTGCTCATAAATATTTTGGACCTTACTTGGTAGTGGAAAGAGTGGGTCAGGTTGATTACAAGTTGCAACTCCCAGCAGGAAGTCAAGTTCACCCTGTCTTCCATGTTAGTTTACTTAAGAAGAAGATTGGGACTGGTCATACAGTTGCTACTGAACTCCCTAAGTTAGGTGTAGAAGGGCAGTTCTTGGTTTATCCCATCAAAGTATTGCAGAGGAAAACGGTGAAAAAGGGTAATGCTGCTGTCACCCAATGGTTAATACAATGGTCACATTCTGTTCCGAAAGATGCCAGTTGGGAGGATGCTAAGGTGATACAAGAACAGTTCTCAGAGTTCAATCCTTGAGGCCAAGGATTATTTAAGGAGAAGGGATTGTAACTGCAGTGAATAATTAAGTTATTTTTCTTATTTAAAACGTACCGTTATAATTAAGTTTGTACCGTTATTTATTAAAACGATGCAGTATTAAGTAGGTGAAGATAGTATCCTTTTGGGATCACGTGCCTGCCCATTCTGTTATGTCTTAACCTGTCATATTGTGACAAGTGGCAAGGTTGAGGGAGAGAAATGTAAAATCCTTGTTAGTTGAGATTGGGCAGGGATAAGAACAAGCTTGTATTGTCTCTGAGAGATTATGGAATGAAATGCAGTTTTTCCTTTTGCTTAGTTATTTTCTCTGTTAATTTCTATTTACTTGTCCTTCCATATTTGATAAGACGATTACAGAATCATAGAACTCGAGACTTACATGTGCCGAGAGTGAAAAATCGAGCGTAGATGGAGAGAGATTTCACGGGAGAGACTGGAGAGAGATTTGAGCGAGAGAGAGAGAGAGAGAGAGAGAGAGAGAGAGTGTGAGGTTTTACGGGAGAGAGGGGAGAGATTTCCAGAATGATCGAGAGAGAGGCCTGGTGAAGAGAAAGAAAACTGATTTAGGGATATAAAGAATTGGGGATAAAAGGACAGGGTCATTTCTGGAATTTTACAGCCTTATTTCAATTAAAAACAATTTACCTTCACTTTGTAAAATAAAGAATAAATGGATAATTTTTGAGAAAAATCACAAAATCATTTTAAAGTGTAGAGCATGAAATTAGCTATCTCCCCATATTTTCAAAATATTTTTTTGGGATCAAAAACGAATTAAATATAAATTTTACAAGTTTAAATCTATAAAACGCAAAATAATCCATAAAATCATTTTAAAATCCTTAAAGATAAAAAATAATTCATCAAATATTTTTAAAAGTCAAATAAACCCATAAAGTTAATAATGCAAAAGATTTTATGATTTATACTAATCCCGATGATTTAATAAAATTCTCAGAAGATAAATAACGCATAATTAAAATAGGATTTAATCACCAAAAATAAAAATAAAAGTACGTAGACTTATCCGACACATATAAATCATCAAATAAACCCTCAAACACGATATCACACATATTTTACCTCCTCAACAATATTCACGTAATATAATTCACACTTAATATTAAATAAATATTTATAAATACGCGATTTTCTAGGGCGTTATATTCTTCCCCCCTTAACAGGATTCTGTCCTCAGAATCAACCGTAAGAAAACAAATTAAGGTATTCTCAAACATTTATATTTCAATTTCCAAGTCATTTCTTTCATTCTAGAATTCCTTTAATTCAATTCACATCTCGATAGGCTCGTCCTGTAAGCCCGCAAATTCCAACATAAACTTAAACCTTTGGTTTACATATCTCGTAAATTCTAGATACTTATCACTCGTACGTGACGATTCCTTTTCTACCGAAAATAGGACATGACTTATTCGTATAATGGACTATGTCCTGTATGAAAGTAACTAAATTACTAATCCAATCATCCGTAAATAATTCATTCATATACAATACTAAAACAAAACCTGCCTTGACTTGCAGTACATAGGTAAATAATTAAATCTTTATAACAAAAACCACGCAACTAAAACAATTAATACAACTTCCACGCTCCTCCTCATAACCAGGTTGCCCCAGATAAAACTTTGAGAAAAAGAATTTCAAGAAATCCCCTAATCATTCTTACTCCCGTTTCAACGTACAATGTTACTCGAGGAGGGAATAATTAGGAAACTTCTATCTATCCTTAATCCCATTGTTTTACTGAGGCACCATTTGCTTTAAAACATATACATCTTATTTGGAACAAAAATTATCCCGAGGTCACAAACCTCCAATACCATTCACAAATTAAACTTTCAATCCAATTAAACTCTAACAATTATAGCATCTGATAAAATCAACATTTAACTTGACATACGTAAACCCAAGTATACTTCATCAATAATTAACTTAAAACCTTCAAAACTTATTTAAACTCTGCACATTTTAATTCTAACATTTATCAATAACTGAATAACTGAAATATAATATTCCTAGCTGGTCCTTCAAAGTTTTCAATCTCTATAGACGTCTTAGGCCTTTCCCTATTCATTACTGCTTCGTCTTCATGGCATTCACTTCGGTCTTTTCGTCATATCCTGAAAATTATATTTCTTCCAATTCCAAAGCTCGTACTTAGAAATCTCATCCAAAGCTCGTACTTAGAAATCTCATGCATGTTCTTCTTATATCCTCAAATATCTTGCTATGTGTTCCGATCTTAAATCCTCGAAACTGATTACTTTCCTGGTTCTAAAATAAATTAATCAACTTTATCTCTCTGTCTAATGATAATCCTAGTAATTCATCAAGCCACATATCCGAGAAGTCTTGACCACTGAAATCTGTTTCACTTTAATTATCTCCTTACTGATATCTCCCACGTGTATTCAATAACCTTAAAATCTTATTATAATACCCTCTTAGTCTGCATAACCGTTAAAACTCCTTTATCCACCTCCTGACTCGAAACACAACTTACATATCTCTTACAGTTCATAATTTCACCTTTTTATCTTCACACTTGGTCTGTACTTAGTAGTTAACTAACCGATCCAGTCATAACTCACACTTAACTCTTTTAACTACCATCACATCCATATCCTTAATATCATCATTCATAATTATATTAAACTTATCGCTTCTAGTTCTATCATTACAAACAATACTATTCTTTCCACCTACCCTCATAGCTTTCCATCTTTATCCCAGTACAATTACAATATACTTCCTCTGGAAATCCCATCTTCTAACAGTGGCGGTCCTGCTAGTCTCAGTAATTCATATTCCTTGGGTGGCTATCATACCTCGTTATCCTGGTTTTCAAAATTTTCTAGATCCCAAATTCCTTTCTAGTTAAATCTCACATCTCCTATTAACACCATTCTTGAAAATTTCCTGGTTCTTTGTCTTTTTTTTCCCCTCTCGTTCCATCTGCGTAAACTCACTCTTATTCTTAATTTTATGGATCCTCTGACTATATTCACACAAGTTACTTCCTTATTCAAAGCTTCAATTCTTCCTAAAATTCCTTAAAAATGAACCATCCCACTCTACCTTGTCATGCTCAAGTTATCTCGTTCCGGTCCTAAAACTTTTGTATCTGCCAATTAGTGTCGAAACATCTAAAATCTTGTACTATTCCATCTAATACATCCACAATGAAATATGTAATAAACAATGTTTCATCAAAAGTCTTTGCTCAACATAACTATCACATACCAACTATATCCATTATTATTCGATTTTCGACCTTAACAAAATTAATAATCTCGTGTCCTTGTTATCTACTCCTTGTCCATACTTGCTTTAACCTCAATTCTCAAACCTGCTCATCCAATTTTTCATTCGACGTAAATGTAGTTTACACCACTCAAAATTTCATCGTCTCCATCTTTCCTGCTCACAATCATTGATAACTTTTAGAAATCACAAGGGTTTATAACAAAAGGGATCAATAGAATAGACAGGTATTAACATGTATGAGTACAAGATGAGTTTTGTTTGATAAAAACTTTATTAAAGAATTTAACTGAGAGATCAATATGATCATTGATCTAATTTCAGGTTGCATTTGTCACATAGGTCAACCACCATAGCACAAGAAGGGGGCCAGCCTTCTGTACTTTCATGACAAACACAATCAGTGACATCCCACCAGACTTCTATCACATAGATAAGATGTCCCTGAATCCCCTATATACATAGGGTTATTCATCTCAGTCAGAATAAATAAGGTTAAGTATTCAAAGAGAAACAAAAAGAATTCAAAAGTTTCAAAAAGTTTATAGATATACAATGTTGAATAAGGAATGACAATTATTCGGGGACATTAGAAATAATTCAAGCGTCTCAATAATTTATATGCATCATGTTGAATCAAGTGATCCCCTAAAAAATAGAGGTATCTTTGAAAAATATAAATGTGTTTAAATGAATTTGAAAAATTCGTCATCAATTGAAATATAGTTATTTATCAAAGGTGATTGGGTATTATCAAAATAAGAAAAAACAGAAAGAAAGGTTGAATCTCATTAATTAAAAAATTAAATGAAATCAACGGCTAGTAATGAATAACCACGCCATTCCTCCAACCCATGCCAGTAATCGCATTTCACATCTTGTTTACAATCCTTTCGCACTTTCTATATCGCTCGCGGGGTAACTAAAATCGCAAATAACGTCGCAACCGTCATCCTAATAACCTAAGGCGAACCTTATCCTAAATCGTTCCACCTAACGTCTCACCTAAATACTTACACGATTCCAGGTTCTGGTATGAAAGAAGAAAATAAACTATACAAATTCTTACAACTTATATCTCTGCTCTAATACAAATTACTATACCATCTAATTTGTAGTTCAATCTCAACCTATGCTTACCCGCTCTAGCTCTGAAATCTATCCAGTATAGAATGCCTCATCGCTTTCATTCGCAAGGATAAATGTAGTAGATCATCCTTAAACCTAATTGCAAAGGGTTAGGTAAAACAAAGCAAGAGTGAGCCAAAGAACGCTCAGCAACTTAATAATATAGTGAAACAACGATATTACAATAATTCATTGATGAACAATATCAATGAATACTTTATCTCAAAAGATCAATCAATTTCCATCATAAAGTAACTATTTTCCATTTACTAAAAACCATCACTGCCTCATATAAAACTTTGAGAAAAAGAATATCAAGAAAAGCCCCAATCATTCTTACTCCACTTTCAACGTACAATGTTACTCGCGAAGGGAATAACTGGGAAACTTCTATCCATCCTTAATCTCATTGTTTTATTGAGTTTCGAAATTTTGATCAAAATAGAAAACAACTAACTCTAATATCTACAATTTCGAAACTAATGACAATTTACCCTAAAACATATATATCTTATCAAAACATTCATTTCTTTAAAACCCTTTCATCTTTGAAACATACTTTTCATAAAACCTTTTAAAAATATTTAAGTTGATTGGAGTTTTTCCACGACTACGGACAATACGGGTGATCAGCCACGTAAAGTCCCCATACCGGACACGAAGTCCCTTTGAACCTTGAAATTGGGTTCCCAATTAGGCAACACATTGGCCTTTAATGCTGGACTAGGACCACTCTAGCCTCTTACGCTAAATAAAATGCTGGACTGGGCAGTCCCCCAGCCTCTTACGCTAAAAAAATGCTGGATTGGCGTCACCCGGCCTCTTACGCCTCCAATCAGAAGGAAATCCATAGAAAACATTTTGACGGAATCTCCCATAATAAAATCTTTAAAACCTTTAAAACATTTCACTTTTAAGTCTTTTATACTCACTGATAACAGATCAGCCCGGTATAAGGAATTTTAAAAGCATCTTTAATAATTAAGGCATTTTTATGAGTAACAATAAAAGATTAAGGGACAGGGAAGCAATCCTATATAAAGAATCATGAAAAACACAGTAATAAGATTAAGATTCGGGGAAGCATTCGATGTAAGGAATTATAAACGATAAACCAATAAGATTAAACTAAGCATGATATGGTACAGTAAAACAGAATCATATATCAACAGGGGAAACACTAATAAGTTAAGGAACAAAGCAATTTGTCAAGATTTTTATAAATTCACAGTAAGGAATTATAAACGACAAAGCAATAAGATTAAACTAAGCATGATATGGTACAGTAAAACAGAATCATATATCAACAGGGGAAACACTAATAAGTTAAGGAACAAAGCAATTTGTCAAGATTTTTATAATTTCACAACAATTTATAAGGAATCATGGAATAGAGAAAATCTGAAGTTAAAAAAAAAATAAAAATTTTAGAAATTCTCAATTACTCAAGGTCTCACTTCTGTCGGCTAAGCACTCATAGGCTTTAGCTACCAGAACCGACATGACAATAATGAGTTTGAATAATTAAGAAGATCTCAATTCATTCTCGGCTTTAACCGTCACTGAGCAACACATGCCTCAACAACAGTATAACCCTCGAATTAGTTTACAATAATTTGAAGAAAAATGCTCTTTGAAAAATATTAATAAAGATGAGGAATATTGAAATAAATTAATTTTTAAAAGAATTGAACACCTGAACAATAGGTGAGGAAAATGAACAATGACAGAAAAATTTGAGATTGAGTGTTTGTAAATTAATAGAAGAAGAATGTCACTAGAATAAAAATGAAAGGTGTATGCACTCGCAAAATGATTTGAAAGGAACATCGTATAATTAATAGAACAGGTTTACATTATTCAGAATAAAAATTGAAGAGTATAATTGCTCGCAAGAAGGGATATCGATTGAACAATTAAATAGCACAGAAGGTTTCACATCACTTGAACAATAAGTGAGGTATAGTAAACTTGCCTCAATACATGAAGTTTACAATTTCTACATCTCGATTATTTACTCATTGTACATCGGTCTCTGTTTCTTATTGGCTGGCTTTGTACTCGATCATCCATCCCTCTTTCCTTATCATTAGTCAGCTTCTACATGCACACACTCGTCTACTTCGCTGAATAACTCGTTCCTCAGAATTTTTACCTTTACATACACTGGCTCTAAATCGGCCTTTTACCGGTACCTATATCAAAATAAAGTACTACTTCAGTACGCTTATAACCTTAACCGTCTAACTCTGCTCTACCCAACCGCGTCCTATCCGCTTTACAACTTATCACTTATAGCTCATACAGATCATATTCTCGAAATAGTAACGTATAATCATATAAGCACTTAGCACGTAATATCAACTTACATTTATATCTCATAACACACATATAACATTTGCAGACCAGAAATCTTTATCAAAAAAAACTATAAGAATCATAAAAATTCTAAGTATCCGAGCATCAGCTATCGCCATAACACTTACCACTTTTATCATATAATTGAATTCAAATATCTTTTTTTAAAATATTACGTTATTTATAACACCCCAATATCCGTTTTAAAATAATTTATCTTAATTAAATTAAATCAATATAGATTTAAAATTGATCATGAAATTAATTAATTACATAATCTATATTGTCGATTACAATCACATTTACGGACAGACAATCATAACAATTAACATTTAGCATGGAATCATGAAGATAAAATATAATTCGAATGTTGTCTTCAACTAATAGTATATATATATATATATATATATATATATATATATATATCTAAACGGGATATACTGAGTTTGTTTGGTTTGGTTTGGTTTATATATATAAAATATCCGAAAAATGTATAATTACTATTTTCAGAAAACCAAAATCGCGCTGCAACTCAACGATTTAACTCACAGAACAGAATGCAAACCCATAGCGAAAACACTGAATTAACCCAACAGCAATAAGAACTCGACTACAGAAAAAAAATGAGTTTGACTCAACAAATACAGCAAAAACTCAGCGGCAACTCGGTAACCAGCAAACCCAAACGCAGCAACTAATTATTCGACACGATAATCAGCCTCACATGTACACCATTAAATCCTCAGCTGGGCAACACACACACACTGCTTGATATATACACATTAAAAACGCACACACCCACACACACGTAATTACCACGCACACCCAGTGATGTTCGCACCCACATACATCGCCAATTCGCGATTTACAGGTGAGGGGAGGAGAGCAAAAGATAGAATAGACATGGCAGCAAGAATCATAGAACTCGAGGCTTACATGTGCCGAGAGTGAGAAATCGAGCGTAGATGGAGAGAGATTTCACGGGAGAGATTCGAGCGAGAGAGAGAGAGGTTTTACGGGAGAGAGATTTCCAGAATGATCGAGAGAGAGGCCTGGTGAAAATAGAGAAAGAAAACTGATTTAGGGATTTAAAGAATTGGGGATAAAAGGACAGGGTCATTTCTGGAATTTTATAACCTTATTTCAATTAAAAACAATTTACCTTCACTTCAATATATATATATAAAGGAGGATAGTGGGAGTTTAGGTGGCGTTCTAAGATCGTCTCAATCTATTTTTCTAATTTTCTAGAATTTTAGAATTTTAAATATTAATAAATATAAAAATATCAATTAACATATTAAAAGTAGAATAGGTGTTCGAATTTATAAAGGAGAAGAGTTCGAATTTATAGGGAAGACATATGATTAGAAATTCTATTGAAAGTATAATAAGTATTTATAAGGCATACGAGGAGTTTAGGTGGCGTTCTAAGATCGTCTCAATCTATTTTTCTAATTTTCTAGAATTTTAGAATTTTAAATATTAATAAATATAAAAATATTAATTAACATATTAAAAGTAGAATAGGTGTTCGAATTTATAATGGAGAAGAGTTCGAATTTATAGGGAAGACATATGATTAGAAGTTCTATTGAAAGTATAATAAGTATTTATATGGCATACGATTAAAAGTTCTATTGGAAGTAGAATATGAGTTCGAATTTATAGAGAATAAGAGTTCGAATTTATAGAAAAAATATATAATAAACGTTCTACAAGAAGTAGAATATGTGTTTGAATATATAGAGCAGACTAATTAAATATTTTATAGAAAGTACGATCTTCTTAAATTATATATTTTTTATATAAGTTAATTATACTTATATTAGGAAAATTTATTCATAAATCCAATACTATTGTTATTAAAAAAGTCACCGTATTTAAAAAGAAAAGAATTGATTTGTTAACATGATAAAAGAACAATCTCGTGCAAGAATCCTAAATAAATACAGGAGTATCTATAATATAAAGAGAAAATAAGATGTGTTTTCAGTTTCTAAAACTCCAAAATTTTTAGAAAGTCTAGAGAAAGTATAAATTGGAATTCACTCTATTTTTTAGGTTTTGATTTTAACGAAAAAAAATTATTGTGTAAGATAAGTATCATCAATAATATGTAATGAAGTTGGAATTTCGATCCCAAACGAGAGCGGCTCGAAACATGTTTAACGGGAAGACGGCTCACTATAAAAGATTGTACCAGCTATTAAAATACCATATTGATGTTATAAATTTATTTTATTTTTAAGATTTGATTTTTATGGATAAACATTATCATACAAGTAATTTATGTAAAAGTTAGGTTTTTTGTCTTAACGAGAGAGCGGATCAATAGTAATAACCGTGTTTAACAAGAAAGCGGTTCATTAAATAAGACCGTATAAAAAGTGTTTAAATTTAAATATATAATACATAAAATAAAATATTTTATTGGAAGTAGAATACACGGATGGTGGAGACGTCATATACGATTTTTTTAAAACTATACATCTTTTTTCCTAAAAATCCTTTATTTTAACTTTTTTATACAAGTTTATCTATAATATACAGAAAATATAAGATGTATTTTCATCTTTTAAAACTCCATAAATATTAGAAAGGTTAAAGAATATAAAAATTGGAATTTACTCTTTTTATATAGTGAAGTTAGAATTTCGGTTTCAAAGAAGAGCGGCTCGAAACGTATTTAACGGGAAGACGGCTAGCTAGAAAAGATTTTAGCTAGAAAAGATTGTATTAGCTATTAGAATTTGATACTGTAGTCATAAATTTTTTTTATTTTTACGGTTTGATTTTATGGATAAAAATATTATATAAGTCTTTATAATATATGTTAAAAAGTTGGGATTTCGGTTTTAACGAGAAAGTGGTTCAATCGAAAAAATCGTATTTAACAAGAAATTGATTCATTTGAGAAGATTATTTAATTATTAAAATTTAATATTAATATTATAATATAACGTAAATGTATTGAATTTTTTTAAAAATAAAAATTGTAATGCCGCCGCGAAGCGCGGCTTTATCAACTAGTTGTAAAATAAAGAATAAATGGATAATTTTTTAGAAAAATCAGAAAATCATTTTAAAATGTAGAGCATGAAATTAGCTATCTCCCCATATTTTCAAAATATTTTTTTTGGGATCAAAAATGAATTAAATATAAATTTTACAAGTTTAAATCTATAAAACGAAAAATAATCCATAAAATCATTTTGAAATCCTTAAAGATAAAAAATAATTCATCAAATATTTTTAAAAGTCAAATAAACCCATAAAGTTAATAATGCAAAAGATTTTATGATTTATACTAATCCCGATGATTTAATAAAATTCTCAGAAGATAAATAACGCATAATTAAAATAGGATTTAATCACCAAAAAAAAAAAAAAAAATACGTAGACTTATCCGACACATATAAATCATCAAATAAACCCACAAACACGATATCACACATATTTTACCTCCTCAACAATATTCACGTAATATAATTCACACTTAATATTAAATAAATATTTATAAATACGCGATTTTCTAGGGCGTTATAGGTGGGATGAATGTGCATAGGTGCTAATTGATAATAGAAGTTCAGTAAATATCTTGACATACACATTCCAAAAACTAGGGCTTCTGGATAAGGAGTTGTTGCCTACTTATAACGAGCTCTATGGGTAACCCGGTTCAAATCATGCGAAAGATTAAGCTACCGTTGACATTGGATGTGGATCCTTGCAAAGCCACCCAAATGGCTGAGTTTATGGTGGTAGACGAAGACATCTCTCATAATATCAAACATCACCAAAAATGTTATTTTTATTATATTTTACATCAAAACATGCACACATCAAAAATATTACCAAACAGTCTTTAGCTTTTTAAAGCAGCACTTTTTTCAATAGCACTTTTTCTAACAACATAACAATTTTTAACAGCAATCCCAAACAAAGCTTAAGTCAACACTCCAATGAATTGTAAAATGATTAGCTTCACAAGATGAATATTGCAAATATTAGCTGTTCAATAACTCATTGAAGACAACATGCAAATATACAAAATACTTTTTAAGGAACAACAAATTATTAAAATTTAGAATAAGCTCGTGTTTTGCATGGGCGAAAGAACTAGTTGCTATACGTAAGAAAAGAAAATACATTATAATTACTAATATTTATATAAGACGTATATAATTAACTGAAAGAAAGACTATTTTACATCACGTAAAATTGTAAATTATGATTATTTTGCAAACTAAAAAACAAAATTTAAATAATAATGTGAATCACGATTATTTTTACTCAAAAGTTAAAGTTATAGTAAAAATTAACTCATCTTTTTCCATTAAATAAGAGAGCGACATAAAGTTTTGAAATTTATTATATATATATAATTACGTACCTTATTTTGAAAACTAAATTATAAAATTTTAAAATTAACATGAATCGCCAATATTTTTACTCAAAAATTAAAATAATATTATTAATACGATAAAGGAGGGTGGGATTTAAATAAAAGGAATTTTACCTCAAAACCTAAAAATTATTCGGTGTTGAGCATGAGTACATCACAAGATCATACAAAAGGGGTTAAATGTATTATCTTTTCTTCAATTTGATTACTATGAATCTGTATTTCTTTGCAGTTAGAGATTGTAAAATTATATTCAAATACTTAAAATTAAATTTTAATAATCTACATCAAATATAAGTAGGTTTTCTAAATTGAATAGAATTATCGATGTAAAAATTCGTAACTTTTTTTTTTCTTCAATATTTGGATAGTTTTAGTTTAATAATAATTTTTAAATCATCTATAAATTATTATAAATGATTACTTGAATTTTGTATGGGTTTTAAATCGTCAAAATCTGATTTTTAGAACTCACGATAAAGTAAAAGTACTAATAAAGTTATGATGTAGAGTCTAAGAAATAATAATTTTTCATTTGTTATACTCAAATTTAGTTATTTTTTCTCCAAGTCTTTCAAATTTGGTTAAAAATAATAAATGAAAAATTGAAATTTAATTGAAAAAAATCAAATTTAATATAAATGAATATTAAAAAATATAAATATTAAAAAAAAATATAATTTCCTGATAATTATAAAATAAAAAAACGGGGGAAGGTAGATAATGGGGTGGATTATGATTCATCACAAGAACAAATTACTAGATTCCTCGTCATCGATTGACAACATTAATAATAAAACTTTGTTTTGATATAAAAGGTTAAATTATTCTGGGTTTGAATTGGGGGCATCATAAGAAAGTGAAAGTGAAATGTCTGAATTGGTGGCCCGCACTGGTCGTCATCAACAACGCTACGTTGACGGTTATCGCCTCATCGCCGGGTATTTTTTTTCTATTTTTATCACAAACTCTCCCCTTTCCTTTTTATGTATTCATTTTATTTTATTTTTATTTGTTATTGTTTTTAGATATATTTAGGTTTCCAATTTGTAAACTAGTGCAAGGGCGATTCTATTCTATGCTTACAATCTTCAATTTTTTCCTCTAGGTTGTTTCGAAATTATGGCATTCATTGTTTTTCGATTATTACGTTTAGGCATTGTGTGTTTTTTTGCAGCTGGGACGATTTTATTGTTTAGCTTAGACTTCTAACAGTGCATCCCTAAATTGAGCTTGACTAAAAATAGGAATTAATTTGGTGAATGCGATAGTCGATTGATATGACGGAGTGTTATGAGTTTGTAAGGTGGATAATGTAGTAACTTCTTTACTATGTTTGGATTGGCAAATGTGTTGCTTCTTCATTGAGTAATGATTGTAGTGGCATTATTGTATTTACTACTTGTCAGTTGTCATGCTTGATGACGGGTGGTTTGTGTAGAGTGGTTTTGTGGCTACAAGTCGTTAACTTATTTTGTAGTTTTGTATAGCATGAGTTAGTTTCTTAGAATTGTTCGTATTGTATTTACATTTGGGGGAGGGAGTAACAACTTAAAAGTTGGAGGTGATTTTTAAAATCGATAGAGGTTGAGTTCAGGGGCGGAGGCACTCAGAGCCGAGAGTTAGCCTCCGCGTACCCTGAGTTTTTGTGTTTTTAGTGTATATATGTGCACAACTTCGGCAATATATTATAGTTGTGTCAGCATTTTTAATTTAAACTGGCTAATATGTGATGCGAGTAGGAGACTAGAACTACTAATAAACTATATATTTTCTGTTGAATGAAGCTGTGCTCTTAAATTGATATTTTAGTTTCTGATTATCATTTTATACTAATATATGTGTCTAGAAACAAATAGATATATTCGATTTTAAATTTATTTTCCAGTAGTTGAAATATTTATTTATATAAAAAAATGTACAATGATTTTGGAGTACCCAGAATTTTCTGGCTCCGCCACGGGTTGAGTTTGGCATTATTGGAGAAAAAAAATTTATGTATACAACTTTAAATTGGTGGTTTTTATTGCTTTTTTTTTTGGAAGGTGGGGGGGGGGGGGGGGGAGTTATAGTAGCAGGGGGAGGTAAAATCATAGTATTGCAGATATTGTGTTTGATTCAGAATAAAAATGGCATTTGGGTGAATAAAACATGGATGATTAGCTTCTCTTTAGAATAATGTGGTTCATTCATGAGCAATGACATCTATTTTAGACTTCAAGCTGAGGAGCACGTCCATCCCTGTTCTTTACAGTTTTGGACTTATGGGGAGTAGAGACTGGAGACTAGGGGCAAAGTATTTACGTTATATATCATTAATCGAATTCCTAATTTGCCTAATTGACGCTTAGGCGCGTCTAAGCAGTTTGCTAACACATTAGTGCGCCACCCTTGACAAGTATGGAGCATTGGCGAGGTTCGAGTGTTAGATCGTCAATGGACTGTCAGTGAGGTGGGCTTTTCTGAAAAGGCTTTATGGTAAGGTGTAATACACTGCACAAGAAGTCCTCAAGAACTTGTGACTTATAAAATGATAAAAGACGTACTCCTAAGGGCAGAATGGTGAATGGAGGTGAGAAAATACAAGGAGAAATAATGAGAAAATAAAAGTATTACAAGGCACGTGAGTGGCACGCGGGAGAGAAGTAAACGGGGGAAGTGTTTTAGGGTTATATTATCGATTATTTTGTGTAAACACGAGTCTAGTGGGAGAGACAGGCCTCTCGAATGTCCTGAAACTTTTATTTGTATATGCTGCTTTGAAGCTGTGAAACAGTGGTTTGTGTTTAATCGAAGAGGTGTATTTTGTGTTGACTTCCATCGTACTTAATCTGTGTTAATTGGTCTCAGTTTGGTGTTTAAATTGAGTCGTAGCATTGCATAAGGGAGGTCGAAAAAGTAACAAGGGAAGAAATGAGGGCAGTTTGGTCTTGTCTTTTATGCTAGACAAATTTTTCTCTGAAGTTAATCCGACTGTTTTGGGATTTAGTTATTAGGAAGGATTGTAACACTTAAGAACCCTATTTAGACTGTTATGGGAAAGGTAAATGCTTCTTGTTCCACCGGGGTCTATGGAAAAGGGCCTAATTTGTTCGCACTTCTCCTTGTGGTTCTCTAGGGGTGTCTAACTCCGAACCTTTACATTTTCGTGGTAGTGACTTGTAGATTTTCCAAAGGTAGAATGCATTTGTTTGAGGTAGTGATTTAGGAAGATTTTGTTATGAGTTAAAGCTATTCAACAATAAGTGAAATTTTTCCCTGGACAGACAACTAGGAGTTTATATATTGTATTGTACGATCATTACTTTTTTGAGAGTGAACCAAACTAGTTTTTGCAACCTTAAACTCCAACTTCATTTCTGAACAAGTAGCGTAGGTTTTTCTTAAATATGAAACGTACAGTATATGCTATAGCTTGTACAAAGACAGTTAGTATTTAAGTTAAAATTAATTTTGATATTTGTAGGATGGTCCTGACTCATATAGACTATCAGTATGTTTAATTTATAGATTGTTGAATGGGTGATTCTGATTAGACTTTTTAACTTAAATGGTAGTAACGCCATTCATTTTTTAAGTATGTGAATCTTTGGCATAAAAGTTAAAACATGTGCTAATCAGAGCTTTTGTCACTAATTATTGCATACCTACGGAAAACCCACTGTTATTGTTTAATGAACAAACATGGATTTTGTACATGCAAATGATATGTTGTATAAGTAATTTTTAGTTCTGAATTCTAATTAATATTTTCGTGTGAAAGATGAGAAATTGTATGTACACAACTTTCATGGTTTGATCAGTAATCATGTTTGCAGGTGCATTCCATTTAGGTATCGGTGTTCTAATAAGAATGATGGTGAACCATCTGAAAAGAAAGTTGAAGTACTAATGATTAGCTCAACCAGTGGACCTGGTCTTCTGTTTCCAAAGGTGCAGATTTCTGCGATCAGTTATCACTTGAAAATATTTTTTTGTGAATTTTCTTATTAATAGTGCAGTTGATCCTTCACTATTACCGGTGTTTGCGATGTTTTCATGCCTATCATTGTAGTCCCTCCCTTTCATTCCGTCCTCACTCTCAGTCCTCTTTCTCTTCCCTTCCCATCCCTCCTCACCTTCTAGCAAAAACTGAATAAATCAGTGAATGATTCGGATTATCTATGAATTAGGTGTACAATTTGGAATGGTTTGAAAGTAGCAAAGTAGTTATATATAGGGTAAAACAGAAGTGATCAAGGATCTTCGATATCATGACCTGTTTATTTTTCTCTTCTTTTCTTATTATGGGGTTCATGGAGTGTTTCAAGGCCATTATGCACCTTAGTGAGTTGAATATAGTTTTTAACTTGACATTCTCTGGAGGTTCATAATTTTTTATTCTTTATGGAGCATATATGTCTTTGTCTATCTAGTATGCTTTTTACATCGTCGGGGTACTTGAGGTCAACTTCTATTCATAAAATAGCAGAGAGGATGGAACTTAATATTTTATTGTT
This sequence comes from Saposhnikovia divaricata, assembly GCA_036435485.1. Classification (NCBI taxonomy): domain Eukaryota; kingdom Viridiplantae; phylum Streptophyta; class Magnoliopsida; order Apiales; family Apiaceae; genus Saposhnikovia; species Saposhnikovia divaricata. Next base: position 92,848,633 of record CM071596.1, read on the forward strand.
TTCTTTGATTATGATCATATCATTGTTTAAACTATAGTATTAGAGTGTCTTGCCTCATATCGTATTCGAACAGATTAGTTGTAATATGTTTATTTCCATTATCTCTCCCTTGAGTAAGTGATTTGTAATGTGAAACTTGGAAGGTTGCACTTGGTTATTTTATTCACTCTAAAAAATTATTGTCACTCAGTACTTTTATATCATCTTTTATTTTATAAAAATTTAATTTGATTAAGATTGTATTGTGTAAAATCTGACTTATACTTGGTGTCTCCTTTCTCTCTCCAACCCACTAAATGTTACTACTTTTTAGAAGTGGGTGAGGTTCAGAAGGAAATGGGAATAATTAGTTATTTTTTTAATGAACTAAAACTGCCATTAGTTTATTCTTGGTTTGTTACATATATAATAAACTGAAAAAGTAGCCTTGCATGATTTATAAAAATTGTGGCATGTAAAAGGAGTGAATGCCAAAACGTTTGCAACTCTGTTTCACTATCTTTTCTCCACCTTAAAGATTGATGGTTTCTCTCCTCTGTTTGCATTTCTTCTGTAAGCTTTAGAACCTCTTTATGTTCAGATCTGTTTTTCTCCAATCATTTTTGTAACAAAGGAATTGTTATTTGTCCTGTCTACATCCTACGAAATTAATTCTTACATCCTACAAAATTAAATGGCATTTGTTGCCGTGCGCAATTGTGCAAAGCCATTTGGCGTACACATTGAATTGCCATTTGCCTATTTTGTCCTGAAATTTGTTACTGTAAATGTGTTAAATACTTATTTTTCTGGCTGTTCAATGTTGGCTTATCCTTTTGATTGAAGGGTGGGTGGGAGAATGATGAAACTGTCAAGGAAGCAGCAGTACGTGAAGCTGTGGAAGAGGCTGGAGTTCGAGGAGATTTAAAGGTAAATGTAAACATATATTCTGAGTAATCAAAGATGAGATGTCATGTTTAGTATGTGCAAAGCTTTTATGATAGTCATTACTGTTCGATGCGTACTGGTAGCCAATTTGCACGCACATAAACTCTCATTAAACTTGCGCTGTTACATGCTTGTACTATTCAAGGTAGTAGATCTTAAATTTTAAATTATTTTAATTATTGCATTTGCAATTTGATTGATGTTATTATCTGTTTCAGCATTTTCTGGGGGAGTACATACAATTATTTTAATTATTGCATTTGCAATTTGATTGATGTTATTATCTGTTTCAGCATTTTCTGGGGGAGTACTACTTTAAAAGTAAAACACTTCAAGACGAATTCAGTCCTGAAGGTTTGTGTAAAGCAGCTATGTACGCTTTGCTTGTGAAGGAGGAGCTTGATTCTTGGCCGGAACAGAGCCTTCGTCAAAGACGTTGGTTAACAGTTTCTGAAGCAGGTGACTGCTGTCGGCATTCATGGATGAAAGAAGCCCTGGAAGAGGGCTTCAGGAAGTGGCTTAGTGATGGTATGATAAGCACCATGGAAGAAAACCACGACATTCACTCTTCTATTTCCTCTCCTAAGGAGGAGGAATGAGACTTAATGCTTTTAAAAAGGCACCTTTTGAAGCCGATTTTTTCCCTTTTCTGATTTGCCCCTTATTTCTAGTTGTTGGGGATTAGTAGGTTAAAAGAGGGTTTAAAATGCAGATAGTTGTATTGTTTTAGATATTTACCCTAGTGTTAAATGGGAACTTTTGTTTCCTTTGCTTTCAAGTGTTGTAGGTAGGTTTCACTGGATGTGTGAATTCCGAAATGGAATTTAAATGCATAAGCGGTATATTTTTTTATTTTTTTTTGTCAGGACATATGCCGTATATTTTAATCAGCTAGTCTTACATGATCCATATTATATTGACCTAATCTTATATGGTCCATATGACTTTTAATACATTTGCACGAATTTTTTAATATATTTCTTTTCTTTAATTTGAATTGAATTTTTTAGGACATGAATTTTGTAGGTTTAAATTTTATAATGATATGATTTGATAATAATTATAAAAGAAAAGATTATATGTTTTTATTGCAAAAGATAATAGATTAATTATTAGTAATTAAATACTATTATTTTATTTTATTAAATAAAATCTCCCGTGATATAATTGGGAAAAAAGAGGTTTTAGTTAGGGAAAATATATAGGTGACGGTTGAAAATTAGGATAGCCTGAAATCTTACGTAAAAAGAACTAAGGCTAATAGGGTTTATAATCATATATTTATAGGCAAAAATCTCAGCTGATATTTTTCCTATAATTATTAATCCTATTAATTAATTAATCTCATTAATCAATTAATTAATAATTAAAACTCTTTTAATCATTTATTCTTTTTCTAAACTCTTTAGAAAATAATTCTCTCGCTTGATTTAATTTCTTAAATTTAATTCTTAATTAATAATTTTAAAAACTCTTCTTAATTAATTTATAATCAATTAAATCTTATTTAATCAATTATAAAATTGTTAATAAATTATTTATTTAACAAATAAATAATTACTAACCATTATTAATTAATTCCTCCATCAATAAATTAGTCTCTTTTATTGTGTGACCCTGTAGGTTCAATATTAAGCCGATGGTAGAAATAAATAATAATAATAAAATTGTAATTGATTAGTTAATAGTAAATATAATATAATTATTTTATTTTATTAAATAAAATTGGTTGTAGTGTTTTTAGAAAAAAAAAAAGAAATTTTAGTTAGATAAAATATAGAGGATATTGTGTTTTACCTGAAAAGGAAAATTGTTTAATTATTCAAAAAAAGAAAAATTAATATATTTAATCTGAAAAAAGAAAATTGATTTTTACTTGTAATTAAGTAAAAACGTGAAATACCGTATCGACCAAATTTTTAGTGTTTCATGTTTGGTACTTAGCCTACTTATTATACAAATTTATAATATATTTTTTGGTAATTATCTTTTTTATATATATTATTGTTTATTGGTAATTATCTTAGCTACCTAAATTTTGATAATTGCACCTACTCACTTATTATATAAATGATAAATCTATATCTATATCTTTATAATTTACTTTTTTCATTGAACTAATTATTATACGAACCTTTTAATTAAAATATATAATATTTTAATTTAAACACAAGTCAAAACTTATTTTAAGAGAAAAGTATATTTTAATATAACAAACCTAAACTATAATACAGACATCAATTATAATATTTATTAAAATAAATAAATAAATTCATGAATTATATATTGCCAAAAATAGTATTTGTCCTGCATAATTGTCTGAATAACTTCTCTTTTGAAGTTAACTTTACACTTTCTCTCATAAATAGAAGTTAACTTTACATTTTATCTATCATTTAATTATATTATGTATTTCAAATTTCAATAGCATGTGTCATTATCATTTGATTGTCCTTCAAAAATAGTAAAAATGAGTAATTGTGTTCATTTCAAATCAAAACTATTATATTCCATTTTACTAAATTTAATTATTTTCCAAATAATTTTATTAAATGTTGAAAACGATAATTTGTCTATGAACATATACTTTCTACCTAATAATATGTTAGAGAAAAAAGATTGAATATTATGTGCAATTATACTATCTTCAATTTATGTCTACTATGAAACTTCAAAAAAAAAAATTACTACAATTAAACTATCATACAAAGAGAAAGGAGAAGATGGGGGCGATGAGGTGGCATTTATCAATTCGTTCCATTCTATTTTTATAATTTTTAATGTTAAAAAAATTTATTTCCCTTATATTTTTCGAATTTTTAATGTTAATAATTACAACTTCCCTTTTTATATTCGAATTTTTAGTGTTAATAATTCAACTTCCCGTTTTATGTTTTTAGTGTTAATAATTACAACACCCCTTTTTAAATTCGAATTATTAGTGTTAATAATTACGACTTCCCGTTTTATGTTTTTAATTAATAAATATGAAAAATTACAATTGCCTAATAAATAAATGCTAATATAGGAGACTTCCTAAACTTCTCTCGAAATAAAATTACAATTAATTTATAAAAATTTGTTAATATAAGCACCTCTTAAATTGCTTAAATCTATTTTTCTAATTTTGGTAGAAATTTGCAATTTCAAGTATTTATAACTATAATTTCCTTTTTCATCTCCGAGTTTATTTAAAAAATACATTGTTATAAACAAAGTTTTACCATCCTATAATAAGAAAATTTTCTTTAAATAAAATATTTTATCATATATATACACAACACAACTAAATGCTCTTCGAAAATTTATGCTTCAATTCCAAAACTCACCGTTCTCTAGAAAATTTCATTTTGATCTTGCATTTTATGCTTTCGCTATGCTATTGATTAAGATTTATTTTTTCGATTGCTAAAATATGAATGTTTTTGTTTCAGATAATATAAAGATGAAAAAGATTGAAAGAAAACTACTAATCACAACATCTGAACATAAGTCATGTATATAAATAAATCATTCATATATATATACACAACACAACCAAATTATCTTCTGAAAGCTTATGCTCTAAAACTTGTGTTCCCGAGATCACCGTTTTCTACTAATTGAGATTTGTTTTTTCGATTACTAAAATATGAGTGTTTTTGTTTCAGATAATATGAAGATGAAGAAGATCGAAAGAAGACTGTGAATCACAATACCCGAAAAGCTATATATATATATAGGGTCCTACTCAAATAAAAACCAAATTAAAATAGAAACTAAACCCTAATCCAATATTTCAAGTTAATCTAATGACCAAACTAGGGGCACCCCAATACAAAAAACGTATAATACGCTACCCTCTATTCAGTAAAAAAAAATACTGTTCACGCTGATGACGTGGCAGTGACGTCATTGTGTGAACAGTTTTTTTTTTTTTTTTTGCTGAATGGAGCCTAGAATATTATACACTTTTTAGTGTTGGTTTCTAGTTTCTATTTTAACTTTGGTTTCTATTTGATACTTTGCCTATATATATATATATATATATATATATATATATATATATATATATATATATATATATATATATATATGCTTTTGTTCAAATACAAACCAATCCTCAAATACAAACTACAAACTAACACTAAATTTATATTATTTCATTTATTCTAAAGGCCCCGTCAGGGACACCTTCACAAAAAATGTCATAAATTAACTCACCAATGTTCAACAAAAAAAAAAAATGTTCACTGCTGGCGTCACTGCCACGTCACCAGTGAACAGTAACTTCTTTTTTTTTTTGTTGTTGAATAGAGGGTAGATTATTATACCTTTTTTGTATTGGGGTACCCCTAATTTGATCATTAGATTAGGTTGAAATATTGGATTAGAGTTTGGTTTTTAGTTTGCATTTAAGTTTGGTTTGTAGTTGAATAGGACTATATATATACATACATATATAAATTGAGGAAAAGGACCCTAGATTGATCTCATCCTGAGATATTCACAAAATATACTTTAAATTTGATTGGGTCCGCAGGGCTAATTAAAAATTTTCAGTTTTTACTAAAATACCCACACCATATTTGTATATAAATTCCATGTATTTCGGGAAATTCTCAGGCTCCCCAACCTCATATAAATTAATCATGAAATCTTCTTATACTTTTTTTTTTGTAATTGCTTCGTATTAATTGGGTAACATTTCGTTTAATATGAAAAAGACAAAATGTGACAATCCATAACGCCTTCGATACATAAATTTTATTTTCAAATATTGTATTACTATCGTTGAATAAACTTTAATTTGTATTTCATCTCATGGATCAAAAATTTTAAAACCAATATTTTTCGTCTGAATTAAATTGAAAAAGATTTTTGGAGGTGTCAATGGATACCAAAAAATGAGTTGACTATGTATTTATATTTATGATATGGATGGTTTTGTTGTTTTTACTTTTTTCATTTTACTTTTCAATAATTTTATTTTAGCAAATATGCTTTTCGACTTAAGAACAAGATATCTATTACATTATTGAAAGTACTTTTTAGGAAATTAGTTATATGTAATGTTCATTTTATTTTCTGTTACAAAGTGACAAGGGAATCCCATAAAAGATATTAAAATGGGTGAACATGAGAGTCCTAAAAAAGATTATGACATGATTTTAGGATAATGTCATAAAACTTAAAAAAAAATTGGATCTCAATATATATCAACCAAGTTTAATTAGAGTCAATTATTAAATTTAAAACATGGGGATAAAAATTATGAAAAATTAGCGTTTACAATTCTTTTTATAAAAAGATTCAGCTGATTAATTTATATAGTATTGAAATAATTATTTTGTTTAATTTTTTCTACATTATAAAAATTATTCATATATTTTATAGAATTTACAAAAATATTATAATGCTGCGCGAAGTGCGACTTAGTGAATCTAGTTATTATTTAAGAACTCGAATTTTTTTAATTGTTTGTCTAAAATATGCACATATATTTAATTTAAAACTTTACAGTACTACCAAAAAAATTCCTAAGCAATTACAACATACAATCACATAGAAGTATTTGCCTTGTGTACTACTCACTTAAAAGTAGGTTTTTGGTTTTGTCATCACTCAACTCAAAAGTAAATGAAGAGAAAGATTTTACAAACTTTCTGTATTTCGCATGTAAATCCAGGATGAAGCTAATATGAATTTATAATGAGTCAGAACTGTGCCATAACTATTACAGTTCATGCCATGTAATAAAATTTGCTTTAAAACATATAACAGTTTAACATCATCGAAATAAATTAACAAGCTTAGCCAGATCTCCTTTTGAGTTGGGTAACTCACAAATAATATGTCCGCATGCTTTGAACTCCTGTAATGATTTAATGCTCTTCAATCCCACAGGCAGTGCTTTCAGACTTTGGCAACCCCTAATATCTAGACTTTTTAATCTTCTCAAGTTGCCGAAGGTGTCAGGAAGACTTGTTAATTTTTCGCAATTATTCAAATCTAAGGAAACAAGCACTGATAAACTTCCAACTGATTCATCAATCTTTACCAACTTTACACAACTTCGAAGATCCAAAGTTTCAAGAGACGGTAGTCTGGTGAAATCTGGAGTTGCAGTTAAGTCGCGAGAATGTGATAGATCTAAAGCTGTTAACTGTTTTAGGACCTGTGAATTAGAGTAGAAGTTAGGAGACATTATTATCGCTTTCATATATATTAATAATGTATGCAAAGAGAAAGTATTTCGCAGAACATACCATGGTTAAATTCCATGTGTTTATTCTGCTACGAGGCATCTCAAGGATAACAAGTCTTTGCGGGTAGAAGTCACAAGGCAGTATCTGTAAAGGACATTTTGACCAATGTAGCCATCTTAGATCTACAAATGTTTCTTCAAAACTTCCTGCAATAGCTACATCTTCGAGATAAAGATATCTTAGTTTACGCATCCTTTTGAATATACTAGTAGCCAATGGTTCAGCGGAAAATGCACCGCCATATGAGCGACCATCAGGGATGATACCTGTAATTGCTTCTATTCCCTAACACATATCAAGGAAAAGAGTTGAAGACCATTATTGGATAAATAAGTTTAGGTGAAAGTTGGGTGGAGTAGGAGAATGGATTAGCACAAAAGAAAAAAGATTCTCTATTGTATTCTAAAATTATTACTGTACTAATTAAACTAACATGCGAACAGATATATCTGGGACATTCCTTAATAGATTAGTAATTACCACATTGGTCCTCAACACATTGCGTATATTGTCCAGTCGGCACAATCTACTGAATGTTGTAGGTTCCTGCAGAGGAGAGTCGTACTGGGAGTTTATCCTTCCTACATCCCGAAGTAGATCATGCATCTCTAGCTCATTTTCATCATTGATCGCTACTAAACATTTATCAATCAGGGTGTTGATGTGATGATCTACAGAGCTATAACAAGTTTTTAGTATTTTAACAACATCTTCTCTCCCATTTCCAGTGAAAAAGCATGCTAAATCAAGAAAAATGTTCTTCAAATCATCTGATTCTAAATCATTGAATACAATCTCAAGCTTCTGGCTGAGGCTATGACGCTTTTGCTGCACTTTCATGAACGAATGTTCCCATTCCACCTCAGTATGTTTAGAAAAAAACTTGCCTAATACCACAAGAGCCAATGGAATCTTGCCAATATGATGCACAACTTCTTTAGACAATTCCAAGAGCTTGTCGGATGGTTTTGTGTTGCCAAATGCATATCGGCTAAATAGTTCCAAAGACTCAGCATCATCTAATTCATTAACCTTGTATCTTAGGTCTACTTCTATGGTATCCAGTAGGTTTTCATCCCTTGTTGTTATGACTATCACACTTCCAGAAGCAAATGGTCCTTTTAAAGATTCATATTGGTTTTGGTGCTTTATATCGTCGATAACAATGAGAACTTTTAGTGAACTAATTTTGTCTCTTATCAACTCATTTCCTTGGTCAACGTTGTCAACTGAATACTCCTTGACTTTAAGAACATCAGCTATAAGTTGCTCTTGCAGACGTTCTCGACCATATGGATGCCCTGAAACCTCCCCAACCGTTGCTAGGAAGCAGCTGCCCTGGAAGTGATGAAAGTTTTGATTATACAGAAATTTGGCTAGGGTTGTTTTACCCACTCCACCCATACCATATATACCAATCCTAGTGACACCTAGAGTAGCAGTACTATGCAACAGCTTTGTTAAGTCTTTAACACGAGAAACCATCCCAACTAAGTATTTGCTGGCATCTGAAGTCAAGGGATAGATTTTGATTGGAATACTTTTAACTATTTCTTCGATAATATCTGCTTCTGACCTGTCATGAACATTTTCAGTATTGACATAGAGCACTGTAAATGATCAGTTACAGCATGTTCTTATAAAATACAAGACAACAAATCAGGGCATGCAAAAGTTGAAGGGAATTGTTCTTAAGATGTTAATACATTTTTGACGAAGGCTGTCAGGAAGTTCTCCGTTTGGAAAAGATCTGTATGGTAAACAAACCACCTAGTAATTAGGTCCGCAGATCAAAATATTGGATTTTCAGTACAATTTTAGAGTGAAAACACACAACAATTTCTCTGAACTTTTAGTAAACTTTGTTCTGCATTTTTAAAAAGTGTTCTTTGGGCAACTCCCAAACGGTCTCTTACTAATGGAGTTTATATGGCTGCTCAAATACAAGAGAATCAGATTCTAAGCACGCTTCACTTATACTTGTCAAGGTTTCTTAACCATATAAAAAAAATCCCAAGTTTGAACAGATTAACTTCTTCCAACACTGTTTTAAGCATTATAGTTGAGTAACTTGCCTAGATCTGCGAGGCCTTGATGATTCGCTTGGCTAAGAAAAGAGAATTGAAGCATACTAAATTTAAAAAAATGCCATGAGAACACGAGTTTAATGAACCTACGTTCTTCCACTTGTCAAGCTAAAACTTAATATCTTTAGTGTAACCAACATTTTGTAGGAAAATATGGTGATCAATGAGGGATTTATTCTGCATCATCTCGCGAATTCAATATACATTTGAGCTGAGGAGAAATCACTGCTATTCTAAGGGAAGTTATCCGAAGGAGTCTGATCACTTATATTATATTTTGTGACAATGATATTTTTTTGTAAACATCACTTTCCATGGATCATATCTACTACCAGCATTCATCCACGAGGTAAATATTTCATTCAATTGCCTATCCCCAGGCCAGCATCTCCAAAAAAACGAAACGAAACTTACTCAGTTATAATACCACTCAAAGTGGTATCTGAGGAGGGTAGATGTACGCAGACCATGCCCCTATACAATAGGGAGGCTGTTTCCGAAGGACCCCCGGCCATTACAAATATAGAAATACAAATACAGAAAGGAAACCTAATACAAACTAAGAAACTCACACACACGCAGGAGTCGAACCCCTGAACCTCCTTTAAAGGAGGCCAGTGGCTCAACCACTGCACCAACTCCAAGTGGAAGATAAATGTTGTCTCAGTTGACCTTATGCGTCTTCTTGAAATCATTTACTTCCATAGAAATTTCATTCTTATAGAATTTCGAAAGAAAGATTAATCTTTTAAGCATGTTTGAGTAGAAACATCCAACTGAAAAGTTGTTCAAGGTGACCTTAATAATGTAATCCTGCCCATTGGGAGGAAGGTGTCACTTTTCTAACTCACCAGCTTGGAGATGAGTCTGTCAATAACTAGTTTTTAAAATTCCACTCTGTGAGCAATGACGGAATCAGGAATTTGGGGGTGGGGGCAATGTTTTTTTTCAAAATTATTAAAATTTGCAAGTTCAAGAGGATGAACAATGTACACTATGTAAAAATATGGAAAAAGTATAGCGAAATAATGAGCAAACATTTAAAGGATTCAAGCCCCCAAAGTATGTTGGAATCATTCAACAAACCATTTTAGCTACTCATTTTTTTTTCATATTTACAACATGAAATACAAACTCTAATAAGTCTTATTCAGTTCTACCTAAAAAATACGAGAGGGGAAGATGCCTACCCTACTCCTTACTACAGCCGGCACTGCCCTGACCTGAAGCTCGTATAAGGGCTCTTAAGTAAGTTAAAGGTATTTTCCTTTTCATTGCAACCATAAAGCGGTTCCCCACATTGAGCTAATCAATAATGGAAGACAAGTTATTAGTTGAAAGCAGTCTAATGTAATGTCTTGCTATATTTTTATTCGGTCGGATCAGAATTCTTATTCAAGTTATCAAAGGCTTTGTTGAAATTCACCTTGACGTGACGACCATTTTGTTTTCAGATAAGGACTTAAATAAATTGGTAATGTGTTATACAATCTGAGATTTCCCTCCGATTTCATATTTTGTTTATTCCTTGGAGATAAGATCAGAGAGACAGAATTCAGCCTGCTAGAAAAGAAATTGTAGAGACTATATTAACGAGTCTAATAGGTCTGTTGTCTTTAAAGTGCTCTTCAAGGTTAATTTGATGTCCTAAGTAGAAGGTAGTTCTTTTTGAAGAAAATGGGAAGATGTGAATGAACTATGAAGTCCCCCAGCATGAGTTTTAAGACCAGAAAGAGAATTTAAACAAGTATTGCGCTTCAATATCGACTAAATCGTATGTTCATGACAATGATAATAATACTAATTTCAGTACATGTCATTCCAGAACCAAACACAATGAAACACAACTTAAATGGTTGTATTACCTTCCCTTAGCAACAAAGAATCCTGATATGTCAGCAACTTCTCTTAGTGTATCACGCCACTTGATCAATTTTGCCCCCTCGAAACGAGTTCGATGTTTCTCAAAAGCTTTTTGAAAACTACCAATTTGGTGGCGAACAACCGATGGATCAATGTTGTAATATACATGAAGAAGCAATCTTCCCATTGTTTTGCAACATTTCAGGATTTCTACAAGCTCATCAAGGCACCAGGTTGAAGAAGCATAATTTTCCGAGAAGACAACAACATAAGTATTTGCTTGTTGAATAGCTTTGTACAATCGGTCCGAAATTAACTCGCCTATGATTAGCTCATTAACATCCGTGAATGTCTGAAATCCACTCCTAGTTAGGGCAACGTATAAATGATCTGTGAATCTATACCGTGTATCCATACCACGAAAGCTCATGTAGACATCCCAGCGATATGGAAGAGTACTTGTAGAAGCCATTTATACAATAGATGGAAGTGCTTGAAATAAATGAGAAACAATCGGAATATATACAGAATGGAAGAGTAGTTAGTGCAAGATTAGTTTGAATCAAAATTCCTGATATGTAATTCAGAACAAGACAGAAAGTCGCCTCACTCATTGACATGTTTGGTTAAGTGGTCCTGCATTATTAAAAAATTTACATTAGTTTTTGAATCATTGCAGGAAGACAGGCCACTAATATGTATTATTCTCTAACTGCTACTCTTTTATGGTTTAACTATTATCAATCCTGATCTCAAGAAAATTTTTGGCTGAGAGCAAATACACTTTAAAATACTAAGCTTTCCATTAGACACTTGACTGGACCTTTTTTCTTAAGTTGCCCTCTGTATAGGATTGGAACCAGCAACTTTGAGATACTCCTCAGGGCCTCAGCCACTTGATCCACTTTGTCCAATCCTTGGGTTGAGCGTACTTCTCGTACACCAAATTTTATCACAGTGTTTGCCGGATTAGGTTTGCAAAACAATGAGCAGGTGAAATTAAAAGTAATACATTAAATGGCTGAACGGATGCTACAGATATTGAAAAATCCGAGTAAATTCAAACTTATGATTGTAATAAATTAAAAGGCAAACTCCTAAGGAAAATGAGGGAAAACTTGGATTTGAAGTTTTCCTTGCCTGCTTCTGTATGTAGCATGTGTCAATAGATGGGGAGCCAATGACATACTACAACCGTATGCTTTGCAATTCCCATTATAAATTCATTACATGATACCATATGAAATTTGTCTTATTACATCATTTATGAGCCTCTAGAAAGTAAATTAAAAATTTTACCAAGACTTTCGGTTGAATTTGGCAATCTCGAGATATTTAAACCACATGCCCTGAGTTCCACTAGTGACGGGATATTCAGCAGTCCCACTGGCAAGGCTTCTAGGCTATTGCAATCAAGAATATCTAAAAATTTCAGTGCTCCCAAACTGCAGATGCTGTCTGGAAGAGTTTTGAGGCTTCGACAATTCTGAAGAATTAAAGTCTCGAGACATGGTAATAAATTGAAGTCTGGAGTTGCAATTAATCGATAAGAATGTGATACGTCTAGAATCTTTAAAGTCTTTAAAACCTGCAAATTATTTAGGTTGAGGAAAAATTAGATCAAACATTGTTATATACATGAATTGTTCATGAAATATATAACATGAGCAGAACATACTGTGTTTAGCTTCCAGCTAATTATATTGCTATGAGGCAACTCAAGGAAAACAAGTTCTGGGGGGCAAAAGTCAGAAGGCAAAGACTTCAACGGACAAAATGACCAACGGAGCCACCTCAGATTTTTAAATATCTGTACAAAGCTTCCGGTTAGATTTAAATACTTGAGGTAAAGAAATCTCAGTTTACACATCCTTTTAAATGTCTCCGTTGTCAATGTTAATTGATCAAATTCACCAGCATATGTGTCGTCGTTAGGGATGATACATTCAATTGCCTCTGTTCCCTGTCAGGAAAAAGAGGGAGATTGTTATTATCTGCAAGATTTTTTTATTAACAAAATTTCAGTTAGTACCATCAAATTAAATGCATCTCAAAGATATTATATTGTACCTTGTTCTCCGTTAACACATCGTGTATGTCTTTCCATACCCACAATCTACTGTTTTCTCCAGGCTCATCAGGAGACTTGTTATGGACAATCCTCTGTCCCATCTTGCATAGCAGATCATGCATCAAGAGCTCAGTTTCATTTCCGATTCTTAATAAACAACTTTTCTTAAGAATGTCAATATTGAGATCTCCAAAATTGTAACAAGTTTCCAGTATCCGAACGACATCATCTTTCTTGTTATTAACAAAAAAGCAAGCAATATCTAGGAAAATATCCTGTAAAATGGGATCAATCAGTTTCAGTGCATCAAAGCTAATCATAAGTTTGTCCTGAATATCGTCATTGGGAAACCGCTGCAATCTATCGATGAACCATCTCCATCTTACCTCTGGCTTGTTAAGCAAGTTCGAGCCGAAGATCTCAAGAGCCAAAGGAAGCCCTTTAGCATGTTGTATAATTTCTTCAGATAACTGCAACAAGGTTTCAGATTCTATATTATCTCCAAATGCATGTTTGTTAAAAAGTTGCAGCGACTCAGCATCACCCAAATCATTGACCTTGTATCTGTATCTGGGTTCTACTTGAATTGTATCGAGTAGATCCTCGTTCCTTGTTGTAATCACAATTACACTCCCGGAGGCAAATGGTCCTACTAGGAATTCAAATGGTTTTATGTTGTCCAAGTCATCGAGGACAATGAGAACTTTTGTTGAACAAATTCTAGCTTGTATCAATTTGATTCCGTTGTCAACATTATGAACTGAAATGTTTTTACCCTTTAAAATATCATGAAATAGTTGTTGTTGTAAAGATACCAGGCCTATTGGTGTCTGCATAACCTTCTTAATGTCCGCTAAGAAGCAGCTGGCTTCAAAGTGGCGAAGGTTTTCATTATACACAGCTTTGGCAAGAGTTGTTTTGCCTATTCCACCTGTACCATATATACCAATTTTTGTGACACTTTCAAAACTACTGCTCAACAATAGTGTAATGTCATTAACACGGGAATATAGCCCAACTGGATATTTGGCAACTTGCAAAGTCATGGGATTTATTTCGAGAAGAACTCTATTAACAGCTTCATTGATCGTCAGAGCTTCAGACCTGCCATACAATTTTTTCTATGTTGAAAAACAGCAATCTGTGTTGGTTATAACACTAGACTGTTAATAAAAAGAACTCACAGTAAATCGGAAAATGATAATCCTAAAGCTAAATGAAGATCCCAATTAGGCCAAAAATACATTTTTCTTATGTTGATCTTTGCTTAATATGTTAGACCTCGCCTACAACCAAGATTGCTTAAAGGACCTAATAGGTCCATGTATTACATTCAGTACTTTACTTAATTGCAAAGTTTAAATTTCAACTGCTCCCTAATCATTCTGCTTTGTGTTTCAAACAATCCAAATTTATTAACTTACTGGTATTTGTCGACATGGAACCCTGAAAAATTTGCAACTTTCGTCAGTGAAACACGCCACCTGTCTATTTTTCTTCTATCCCTGAAAATATTTCCGACAGAAACAAGTTCAATTCCTTAACCGTATTAATAATGTAAATGTAAAATTTGTAAAAATAATCGAAATTATATAGTTCTACACTGGGTATAAATAAGAAACACTACTAATGTTTGCTTGTCCGGCTGGAGTAATAAGTAGGAATAACCTCGTAGCATTAGAAAGAGTGGATTGCATCATAACTTGTTGCTGAAGAAAAACATAGTATAATGTTTACTTACCTTTTAATACCGAAACCTCCAAAGTTTGCAACTTTTTTCAGCCACTTCACCTTGTCTGTGCCATAGATTGAACTAGATGTTTCATGTTTCTTTAAAGCTTCCTCAAAGCTTTTCTTTTGGTGGCGCACAACCCATGGATCAATGTTGAAAAAGACAGGAATAATCAATCTCCCCATTGTATCGTAACACTTGTGGATCTCGACAAGCTCGTCGACAGGGGCGGAGGTACAGTGGAGGCTACGGTGGGCTGTAGCCCAGGTTAAAAAAAAAAAAAAAATCAAAATTTTTCTATTCTCCATCCCAAAAAAGTTTGAGTTAGCCCAACCCAAAATTTTAGTCCAGCCCATTAAATATTTTTAGGGGATAGAAAGACAGCAAACAAAAACAGAGGAAACAAACACAAACTCCTGTCGGCTGTATCTCACAAAAAAAAAAAAGGAAACAAAATTGACACACTGCTGAAAATAATTGAAGAATAGGCAACGAAGAATCAAAGACTGTCAGACTGAAGAGGAAAAATTACTATTAGAAAAGGAGGTAATGAAATCAATTAATCTTCTTATTCATTTATACTCTTCTCAATTAGGTTTTACTGTGAATATGCTTGTTTAATCTCCTTCTTTTTCTTACAGATTTAGAGTGCAAATATAATGGAAAATCAAGGAAAAAAGAGGGGGAAAACATTATTGTCATTTTTCAAACCAAGTGCACCTTTGACAACTACCAATGAGGTAAAATTCCCATCTAATGTTGATATTGAAGAAAATGCATCTAGTGTTGAGATTAAGGAAATTGAAAATGAAGAACCAATTTTAAAATCTCGAAAAATTGAGATTGATCTTAATACTCTTGAACGAGATCCTGGAAAACGGAAACCTATATGGCAAGAACCTATATGCTCAAACTATTGAAATTGCTCGTATGGTAACTTCAGGTGAACGTGATACTGGTAGAGGCATTAATCAAATTGGTAATTTACATCGGAGTGGTTCCACTCGGTGGAGTTCTCATTTTGATTCTATTTGCAGTTTAATTGATATGTATGGTGCAACCATTTCAGTGCTTGAAAGTATTGTTGAAGAAGGAACATCTAGTTCACTACGTGGAGAAGCTGGTGGTTATGAAATCTTTTGAATTTGTTTTTACACTTCACATGATGCATAAAATTATGGGGATTACTGATTTGCTTTGCCGGGCACTACAACACAAATCTCTTGACATTGTAACTGCCATGGATCTAGTCTCAACTACTAAATCACTACTTGTTACCTTGAGAGAAGAAGGATTTGATCATCTCCTTATCTATGTGCAATCCATTTGCACGCAACATGGAATTGAAGTTCCAGATATGAATGCTTTGTACAAAAGCGCAACAGGACGTTCATGCCAGCAAAAAGACTCGATGACAATCTACCAGCACTACCATTTTGATATCTTTAATTCAGCAATAGATTTTCAGCAAGAAGAGTTGCATTCCAGGTTTAGTGATAGAGCTGTAGAACTCCTTACACTTAGCTCTGCTTTAGACCCTAAGGACAGCTTTAGATCATTTAAAGCTGATGACATTTACAAGCTTGCAGAAAAGTTTTATCCAGGTGACTTTAGTGAACAAGAACTGCATTATCTGAGAAGTCAACTAGAGCATTACAAACTTGATGTGATTCATCATATGAGCTTTCAAAATATGACTACCATCAATGAATTGTGTCGCGGATTAGTTGAAACAAATAAGGTGCAGCATTATAATTTGATTGATCGATTGATCCGGCTTGTTTTGACATTACCAGTTTCTACCGCCACTGCCAAACGGTCTTTCTCGGCTATGAAACTTATTAAAACTGCTCTACGCAATAAAATGGAGGAGGAGTTCTTGGCAGATTCTATGATGATTCACATTGAACGAGAACTTGTTGAAGATATAGAAACAGATTCGATAATAGATGAGTTTTATTCTATGAAGAATCGAAGGGTGCAACTAAAATGACATGTAATACTTATTAAAATTTAACCTGTTCTCAAGTGTTAAGAGGGGCTATTTCATTTGTTTCTCTGAATTTTATATTTCCAGTTGAATTTTATGCTGTTTTTATTTTTTGGGCTTGATTGTCATCCTATTTTTTGTAGGTACAGAGCACCTGATAGTCTATTGCTGTGTTCCTGATGGTTTGTGGATGTTGATTGCTTGGTCTGGGGTGCTGGTTTGTAACACTGCAGCCTGCAAATTAGTAAGCATTTTCTTTACATTATGTTCTGCAATTTATTTAATAGCCCAGGTAGAATAATTTTCCTGCCTCCGCCCCTGCTCGTCGAGGCACAAATGTGAGTCAGCATAATTTTCTGAGAAGACAACAATATAAGTTTTTGATTCCTTTATAGCCTTGAGCAATGCTTCTGAGATTTCGCCTCCTACTCGTAGCTCAGGATCGTCCATAAACGGTCTAGTTCCAGTTCGATGCAAGGCATTGTATAAATGATCGGTGAATATGTTCCGTGTGTCTTTACCTCTAAAGCTCAAAAAAACATCATAACTAGTTTTAGTAGCTGAAGATGAAGAAGCCATGAATTCACACAACAGCTTGGAATAAGATCATTCAATAGAAAGGAAGATGACATGAAGCCATGGATATTAGTCAAGACAAAAGGTTGAAAACTTTCTAGTGATAAGTTTAGTACAGGTGGACCCTTCAAATTATTGGTGGAACGTGCCTGCAGTCTGCGGAGAAGGTTTGTTTAGTATTTTAAGAGAAATGTTATTACCAGATCAGCTTTTTTATTAGGCAACTTGTAAATACACGAAACATATTGCTAGAAGGGAAAATTAACGGGTGTTTGGGAAAACTTATTTTTCAGAATTAGTCAACTTATTTCTTCCAACTTATTTTCGCAACTTATTGAATCGTAAACATACATTAAATACTTGTATAAAAAAATTATCAAAATATAAAATTTTTACCTAAAAATAAGCCCATAAATCCTTATATTAAGGTGAGCCAAACAGTCCATAAATAATAAATTTCTGAATTATTCGTGTTTTATTGTTTAGATCCTTTAAATAAAAGATTTTGTATTTCGGGTCTGTTGTGGAATAAAACTAGTATTTGTGTGTGATTAATGATAGGGTTGTTGAGCTTCGAGCTTTAAGGGTTGTTTCCGTGTTTCGAGACTGATCGGTCCTCACAGAGTGCCTACGTATCTCGTTATTGAGAATCAAGCCAAGACGTAGTTCTGAGAATGAGGGGTCAGGCCCTGTATATAGGCTGCGGGAGCCTTAGAATTATGGTAGGATTCGGAGACTTGGTAGGCAAGTCACCTCCTTGAGGAAGGTTCTAGATTCCTTCCTTGTAGGAATCAGTTTCCATGTTGAATTGGATGCCTTGGAGGCTAAGTCTAGCAGGAGTAGTATCCTTATTTGACTATTATTTGCTGAGCTGTTTATTACCCTTAATATTAATTACGAAATTAATATTTAATTAGGGTTTTGGGCCTCGTAAATGGGCCCCATGTTTGGACCATATTGGGTCTAATTAATGCCACATTAAATGTGTCTTTAGGGCTTACTTTTAACCCATATCATTTGTCCCCCAACTTCTAGGAAAATTGATCAGGTTTTCCTTGAAGTTTTAACTTCCTTTTTCGAGACTTGGGTTAGGGTTTATCGTTGTACGCTAGTATTGTCATGAATATCGTCTTGATGTAAAGCGTGGAGCGACCGACGCATTTACGACAACGTTTAAACGACACTAAACGGTGTTAAACGGCACTAAACAGCGCTAACCAGCCTTAAACGACGTTTAAACAGCGTTAAATGACGTTGAACGGCATAAAACGGCACTAAATGGCGCTAATCGACGCTAAACGGTGCTAATCGGTGCTAATCGGCACTAATAAGTGCTAATCGGCACTCATCGATGCTAATCGATGCTAATCGACACTAAACGGCACTAAACAGCGCTTGGCTTTAGATGTCGTTTTCTTTCAAAATAACGGTCAACCAAACATATTTCGAACATTTGACTTGACGTTCAAAGGTTGTTAAACATGTTCGAAGGTTGACGATCACGCTGGAATGTCGAAGATCGCGTTAGAATGACCACCTGACCGACCAACTGACAGGAGGTCGGTCGAAGCCTTCCCTTGACAGCTGGTCGGCTGCCAGGAGGTCGGCCAGGCCTTCCCCTGACAGCTGGTCGGCTGCCAGGAGGTCGGATGGGCCTCCTTCTGGCGCCTGGTTGACTGATAGTAGGTTGACTGGCCTTCCTCCGGTGCCTCATCGTGCCTCTCGGAGCTTCTTTTGCGATGTTTTCAGCCATGAACGACATTTAAACGGTGTTTAAATGATGTTAAATGGCATAAAACGGCACTAAACGGTGCATGCTTCCCACATCTAACTTAACATTGAGAGGTTGTTGATCATGTTCCAAGGTCAATAGTCATGTTAGAAGGATGAAAATCATGTTGGAAGGTTGGAAATCACCCAGTGGCCAGCCAATCTGACAAGAGGTCGGCTTCAGCCTTCCCCTAACAGTTGGTCGGCTGCCAGGAGGCCGGCTGAGCCTTCCCCTGATAGCTGGTCGGCTGCCAGGAGGTCGGATGGACCTTCCTCTGACAGCTGGTCGGCTGCCAGGTAGTTGGTTGGCCCTCCTCCGGCTCCTTGACATGCCTCTCGAAGCTTCTTCGTTCCTCTCAGAGCTTATTCGTGACGCTTGAATCCTTTCATCAATCTTGAACCATGATATTCTTTATCAACCTTGAATCATGTTCATCAACATTCAACCATGTTCATCAACATTGAATCATGGTCTTCATACTTGGTTGTTGACTATCAACCTTTCTCTGTTTCAAGCATAATTAATCTCTTTATTAGCATTGCTAATCTCTGGTAATCTATCTTCCTTAAGCGTAATTAGCTCTTAAAGCTCAGTTAAGTGCCTTGATATAGCTTATTGCTATATATCCGTTTAAACCCTTCTTTTCCTTTCTAGAATCGTGCGAATTTGTTACGATTCTTCTCATATATAACAGATGAATTTCATCTTTTTTCGTTCATAAACCATAGATGACCTGTAAATGCGAACCGAGCTGTGTTTCAACCTGGTATAAGAGGTCACCCATCTTCTATAAAAGAGTGGAAGGAGTCCTCATTTCCATTCACTTCTCTTCTTTTCACTTCTTGTTTTCAAGCTCTCAAGTCATCAAGGTTTCAGGTTGAAGTTCAAGCTTCAAGCATGTCAAACAACAGCCGTGCACCTGCTCTTCCAGTTTCCATGGCCGAGGCAATGGCCAAAAGAAGCAAGGCAAGATCTCTCAGAGGTAAAGCTAGACTGAGACCTCTTTCATACATTGATCGTCGTTTTGATTCTCTTTTAGACTTGCTAAGTACTATGAGGGAAGCATTCCCTAATAGTTCAGAACTTGACTCATATCATAGTTTGTGTAAGTTGAGTAAGCTTCAAGTTGAGCAAATTGCCAACACCTACAGCTTTCCAGATGCGATTAAGGTTTGTACTCCGGGCTTGGCCGATAGAACTTGTAATTGGCACCCGGAGAGGTTGTGCATCACTAAAGGTGCTCTCGACGCGGGTTTGAGGTTTCCTGTTGACCCGTTCATCATCAGGCTACTAACTGAACTACAAGTTCACCCTTGCCAACTGTATCCAAATGCCTGGATATTTGTCATAATCTTCATAATAAGGTGCCGGGATTTGGGCATTCCCTTGAGCACTACCATGTTCCGGAGTATATTTACAGTGAAGAATTCTCCTGACACTAAGAAAGGATGGATCAGCATTCAACATAGAACCAAGATTCCTCAGATAGTGAACACTCTTTCCGTCCCAAATTCTCATCACTTCTGGCCACGAGAGTTTGTGGTTCTCAAGTGGAAGGGGGGCGACTGGAGCCAATTCTTTGTGACAAAGTTCGGAGATGTGAAAGATAGTTCACACTTCATATGTGATCTGAATGAGGAAGAGCTCCTAAACCGAGATAGACTACTGGTAGACAATGGTCATACCCATTATAAAATTTTCTTGAACGAGAGAAAACTTATTGAAGCTGGCCTCATCTTTCTTTCACTTGAGGGTAATTTATCTTTGTTGTCCGTTATGAACTTCGTTTGTTCTTATTCTGATAATTTTCGTTTCTTTGTTTCATCTACCGAAGAGATTAACATCCATCCTAAGAATCAGCCGATCCCTACTAAGAGGATGATGAAGAAGGCAGAAGCCTTGGCAAGTCCTGCTGATTTGCAAATTCCTCAGTTCTTGGCCGGATGTTCTCAGAAGAGGTCTAGGAATGCCGAAGGTGACATGAGATCGCCCTTCACCCCTATTTGGGGTATCTACGAACAAGACTCTGTCTTGGGATGCCCTACTTTGGCCTTGGATTGGTCCCAATGCTCCATCACCCCTACTGACTTAGCAACGGTGTGTGCCGGGGACAAGACAGAAGAGTCTGAGCGCCTTGGGGCACAGGCTCTATATCAGGTATAACATTCGCATCCTCAAGCTTGATGTCTTTACTTATGTTGATGCTATAAATGCCTTATCAATTTTTTTGTTTCAGGCCAATGCCTATTTTCAGTCTGCTACCCATCAGGGGTGAGCTTTCAGGGTTGACAACATAGCCTTAAGACAAGAGAAAATGAGGTGGCAAGAAGAGAAGCTAGACTTGGAGTCTAAGGCCATCCAGGCTGAGGCAACTGCTCAATCTTATCAGAAGCAGTACAACTCTTTGCACAGAAAGAAAACAACCGAGTTCAATAAGGTAGTCGAAGCCTATCATCAATCGGATGCCTTTTTAAACTTCATTGATGACCATGATGATGAAGTGCGCCCCGTGAACATGTCCATTGGCTAGGACAAAGCTATCAAGGCTGTAAGCAGCAAGTATCCATCTATGATTGACCCGAGCAACTTCCCTTGCCCTAACTGGGATGCTTCCGGCTCTGGGGTCCCAACTATTTCTCAGCCATCAGGCTCTGGTTCCAAGAAGGCTGTTCCAGCTGCTATCCGTGACTCAGGCTCCTCGGGCTCTCGTGGGAAGAAGCCCATGCCTGTAAGAAGAGATGGAATGATTCGACATCCAATCCCTGGAAAGAGGTTGATCCGGAACGAAGACAGCTCCTCCTCTAGCTCTTCCTCTGGCACAGGAGAGGTAGAGAGGACTGGGGCGCAGGTGATAGCCGAAGATGGTAGCGGCTCTGACGAAGATGATTCAGATGAGGAGGAGTCTGGCGAGGAAGAATCTGGCGAGGAAGAAAGTTCTGATGAAGCTCCACCGGAGTAGGTGGCCTTGCATGGCCTTGTTAGCCACTTGTGGTTGTGTAACTTAGACTTTTATTTGATAATGTCTGTAACTTAAACCTTGGCCCTCCATATCTTATCTATGCAGTTGTTTTCCTTTACTCGTATGTTCTTTATTTTCGGTACTTGGTCATTCTAGACTTACACCCGACAGGTGCTTGGTACATAATTAAAATCACAGAATCATAGAATGGAAAACAAACTTGCATTAATAATTCGAAATGGGTTCAACCCTTACATAGATGGCTACTTTTCCTAATAGATAGATAAAAAGCTAAGTCTTTACAAGAATAGCTTAAACATAATAAACCTTCAGGTTCAATGCGTGCCAAGTGCGAGGCACCTCGTTTCCATCCAAGGTCTCCAGCTTGTAGGATCCTCGTCCTAGTGTCTTCCTAACTCGATACGACCCTTCCCAATTGGGGGCTAGCTTTCCCTTCTGGCCAACTCCAGAGGCCTCTATCTTCCTCAAAACTAAATCACCTTGTCGAAAGAATCTCTCCTTAACCCTTTGGTTGTAATGGAAGGATGCTCTTTTCTGATGCTCCGCATTCCTGGAATTTGCTTCATCCTTAACCTCATCAATTAGGTCGAGGGCAAGCCTCATGCCTTCTTCATTAGCCTCTGGTTCATATGCCTCAACCTGAGGTGATGCATGCATAATCTCCAAGGACACAACTGCCTCGGCTCCGTATGCCAGCAAGAAAGGGGTTGCTCCAGTTGTCACTTTACAAATGGTACGATACGCCCAAAGTATAGGCAGCAACTCGTCTACCCAAGTGTTCCTAGAACGTTCGACCCTCTTCTTCAGTCCATCAAGGATAATTCGATTGGCTACCTCTGCCTGTCCATTTGCTTGTGGGTGTGCTACTGAAGTAAAGCGAAGCTCAATAGCATTTTCCTCACAGTACTTCTTGAACTCTTCGTTGTTGAATTGTGTCCCGTTATCCATCACAAGGATTCGTGGGATTCCATACCTGCAAATTATGTTCTCCCAAAAGAACTGGGCGACTTGTTTGGTGGTTATCTTGGATAAAGATTTAGCCTCAACCCACTTAGTGAAGTAGTCGATGGCCACTATCAGGAACTTCCTTTGTGCTAAAGCTACGGGGAAAGGTCCAAGTATATCCATTCCCCACATTGTGAACGGGATAGGAGAGTTAATCGAGGTTAACATCTCAGGAGGCTGCTTTACAATCGGCTACCTCTGCCTGTCCATTAGCTTGTGGGTGTGCTACTGAAGTAAAGCGAAGCTCAATAGCATTTTCCTCGCAGTACTTCTTGAACTCTTCGTTGTTGAATTGTGTCCCGTTATCCGTCACAAGGATTCGTGGGATTCCATACCTGCAACTTATGTTCTCCCAAAAGAACTGGGCGACTTGTTTGGTGGTTATCTTGGCTAAAGATTTAGCCTCAACCCACTTAGTGAAGTAGTCGATGGCCACTATCAGGAACTTCCTTTGTGCTAAAGCTACGGGGAAAGGTCCAAGTATATCCATTCCCCACATTGCGAACGGGATAGGAGAGTTAATCGAGGTTAACATCTCAGGCGGCTGCCTTACAATCGGAGCGTGCTTCTGGCACCTGTCATACCTCTTAGCATAATTCTGTGCATCGACCAACATTTCAGGCCAATAGAATCCCAAACGAGTGAACTTATGAGTTAGGGCTCTGCCCCCCAAGTGCTGCCCACAGATCCCTTCGTGAACTTCCTCTAACGCTTCCTTTACCTCCCGGGGCCTCAAACATCTCAGATATGGGATGATGAAAGACCTTTTGTAAAGAATGCCTTCAATCAAGGCATATCTCAACGCCCTTACTGCCAGCTTTCGTGCCTCCTGGGCATCGTCAGGGAGCCATCCAGTTTCTAAGTGAGCTTTGATCGGATCTATCCAGCAGCTCCCTACATCAATTGGTGCCACCAATTTCGAGTTGATGGTCGGGGCCTTCAAGACCTGGAAGTAAACACTCCCTACATAGTTCTCTATCTCCGAAGAATCGAACTTGGATAGGGCATCAGCCTTAACGTTCTCTTCTCTCGGAATGTGTTCCACATAGCACTCGTCAAACTGAGTCATAATAGCTTTCACAACTCTCAAATATTTTGCCATAGTTTCATCCTTGGCTTCAAATTCACCATTCACTTGTGAGACCACCAGTCTTGAGTCTCCATAGATTTTGAGGTTCATGACCTTCATAATTCTGGCCAAGCCCAATCCGGCTATCAAGGCTTCATACACAGCTTCGTTGTTGGTTGTTGAGAAGTCCAACTTTAAGGCATACTCAACTGTGAACCCATCAGGGCTTTGCAAAACCATTCCTGCACCACCAGATTTTGTTTTTGATGCCCCATCAAAATAGAGCACCCAATATTCCTTCTAATCTGGCAATAGCTCTTCATCTTTATCATTACCTTCAGGGGTGGGTACTATCTCCTACCCCCCGACTTCTTGGTTGCCAATGGTACATTCAACCGCGAAGTCAGCCAATACCTGAGCTTTGATGGCTGTTCGAGGCTTGTATGTGATGTTGAATTCTCCGAGTTCGATTGCCCACTTAATCAGCCTATCACTTGCTTTTGGGTTGTGCAATATGTTTCTCAGCTGCTGGTCCGTCATGACTTCAATCTTGTGTGCCTGGAAGTATGGGCGTAGCTTCCTCGAGGCTGTCACCAATGCCAAAGCAAATTTTTCAATGGGAGAGTAATTCAAATCAGCTCCATGCAACACCTTGCTCACGTAGTAGATAGGTTTCTGAACCTTGCTTTCTTCTCGGATGAGGACAGCACTCAACACTTGTTCAGATACTGCTAAGTATAAATACAATGTCTCTCCGGGACTAGGTTTGACCAACAACGAGGCCTCAGACATGTACTTCTTTAACTGTTCAAAGGCCTCTTGGCTTTCAGACATCCACTCAAAGTTTTTCACCTTCTTCAATGCTTGAAAGAAAGGCAAGCACTTATCACCAGATTTGGAGATGAATCTTCCTAAGGCTACAACTCGGCCTGTTAATTTCTGCACATCTCTTACAGAGCGTGGTGGCTCCATATCCAGAATCGCGTTGATTTTATTAGGGTTGGATTCTATGCCTCGCTTTGAAACCATCAGACCCAAAAAATTTCCTGATCCAACGCCAAAGGCACACTTGGCTGGATTCAACATCATCTTATGGTGCCTCAGCACTTCAAATGCCTCTCTGAGGTGCTTAATATGGTCTGCCTTGACTAGGCTCTTGAATAACATGTTATCAGCATAGACCTCCATGGTTTTCCCAATTAGATGAGCGAATATCTTATTCACCAATCGTTGGTAAGTAGCTCCTGCATTTTTTAGTCCAAAAGCCATAACAAGATAATAGAAAACACCAAAGTTAGTTATGAAAGATGCCTTTGGGATGTCATCCTTATGCATTTTAATCTAGTTGCAGCCATTGAAACCATCCATGAAACTCAACATCTCATGCCCAGCAGTGGCATCTATCAGCGTGTCAATCCTTGGTAGAGGGAAACAATCCTTGGGACATGAATCATTCAGATCAGTGAAGTCTATACACATCCTCCACTTTCCATTTGCCTTCTTGACCATCACAGGGTTAGCCAACCATTCGGGAAACTGAATCTCTTCAATAAACCCAGCCTCTAAGAGCTTGTCAACTTCTTGCTTAATGGCCTCTTGCCTTTTAGGAGCAAAATTCCTCTTCTTTTGCTTTACTGTCTTTCGCTTTGGATCGACATTCAGCTTGTGAGTTATGAGTTGGGGATCAATCCCTGGCATGTCAGCCGCTGTCCAAGCAAACACATCATTGTTTTCTTGCAAGAAAGTCATCAACCTGCCCTTCAAGGGTTCCTTCAAAGAAGCTCCAATATACGTAACCTTTTCGGGGTCTCCGAGATCTAGAGGTATAGGAACCAAATATTCTGCCGGCTTCCCTCGGTGTTCATCATCTCCTCGGACATCCATGTCTTCAATCGGAAGGACCTGCCCCCCGACTCCATCGGCTCTTAAAGCAGCTATATAGCAACTTCTAGCCATTTTCTGATCTCCTCTCTGTTCTCCAACACCATTGCGAGTTGGAAACTTAATCTTCATGTGATAGGTAGAGGCCACAGCCTTAAATGCATGAAGCCCAGTCCTTCCCAGGATCGCATTATATGTTGAGGCTACCTTGATTACTAAGAAATTCAGCATCTGAGTAGCCTCTTTAGGTTCCTGCCCAATAGTCACAGGCAGCTGAATGGTTCCTTCAACCTTGGATTCAACTCCATTAAATCCATACATAGGCATGTTGGTCGGGGTCAACTGAGAGTCAGTGTACCCCATCTTCACAAACGCGTCATGAAACAGAATGTCAATCGAAGCTCCATTGTCTATCAGGACTCGCTTTACTTCCTAGTTTCCAATTACAAGGGTTATGACCAATGGGTCGTCGTGGGGGAACTTCACCCCTTCAAGGTCTGAATCATCAAAACCAATCACTATTTCAGTCTTAACACGTTTCGGGGCCTCTCCCACGATGTGAATCACTTCTCTGGCAAATGCCTTCCGAGAGTTTCGAGTTGTGCCAGCCGCTGTCGGGCCTCCCCAGTTCATCACTACGCCATAAGTGAGCATACACAACATTTTTAGAGAGTGTTGCACTGAAAGCGTTTCGTTAGCTATGAAATTTTGACCCTTTTGCAACACGACTGAATTAGTGTTGCATTAGCTATAAATTAGCGTTGCATATTACTCACGGTGTTGCACATCGTGCAACACTAACAGATGGTGTTGCATTAGCTGTAAATTATATATTTTTATAATTTTAATAAATGTTGAAGTGGCAAGTGTGGGGCCCACAGATGATGGCGTGGCTAGGGCAGTGCTAACGTGGCAGGTGTGGGGCCCACCAATGCTGACGTGGCAGGTGTGGGACCCACCAATGCTGACGTGGCCCCACCTGTGTTGACATGGCAGTGTCGGACCCACGAGTGTGACTTTGTAGGTGGGGCCCACAGATGATGCCGTGGCATTTGCTGACGTGTCAGAAGCATTGCATTAGGTAAGATAACTAGTCTTGTCCCGAATGATGAATTTATTTTTTTAATTATTTTTTCGACGTTCCAAACGTACGGATGTTAAGATCTAACGATTTTAGTGATGTGGTAATTTTTTTAAAAAATTTAAAATTTATTTGGTTTGATTTTGTAATGGTTAAATCGGTCAAAGTAGACCTTCTATTTATATTAAATTATTTTTAGAATTATGAAAAATAGATATATTATCAAAATATATTAAATAACAACATTTTTTAATATTTTTTTCACTTTAAAATTTGACAAATAATATATTTTAAAATTAAAAAAAAATTAAATAAAAAAATTTGTAATGAAAGTACAACAAATACGTAGGTACTCATTGAATGAAATTTTGGGCGGAAAGTTTTCCTGCTTAACGAAATTTTGGGCGGAAAGTTTCAGACATATCACTTTCCCCCTTACAAAATTTTCATAGTTTACTTTCCCCAAAAACACTACTCTCTCTTTCTCTCGACATATTTTCTCTTAAAACTCTCTCCACAAATCAATTTACAAACTCTACACCTCCAATTGGTAACTGAATACACGTACTCTCTATTTCTTCTTTATGATTTGAACTTGATCTTTTTAATTATGTTTTTGTTTTTGTGTGGTTGGGGATTTTTAATTGGGGTTTTGTTTTGATTTGTATGTTTTAATTAGTGTTTGGTATAGTTAATCTTATCGTTTTAAGTTATGAATACTGGAGAGATGTTTGAAACTTGAGAGATGTTTAATATTTGTTCTTTTATAGGTTTGAATCTTTTGTGGTACAATCACTGTTAAATTTATTAACATGGGCATGAGATCTTGTGAACATCTTCTATTTGATTATCTTAATTTAGCTTTTCAACTTAAGTTCATAACACTCTTTGGCTTTAGGAAAGTGAAAGTGAAGAAGAAGATATTGATGAAGTTGATGATGACAACGAAGAAGAGCATGACCATGAGGTCCAACTTGCCTGTTTTATGCCTATGCAAGTACACTGTGTAATGATCTGAGTGAACCTAGCCAACATTTTACTCTTGTTTGTTGTCTGGCCATTCAGTTATCTGGCCATTAAAATGTGCTAGTGGAAGGCTAGTAGCTAATTGAACAGGTAAGTCCACATTTTAAGGTTGCTGCCATGTTAAATGTGAATATAGGGAAAGTATGATTTGTATTGATTATATTAATCATTTTCTCTTTTCTTATATGTTAGTAAAGCACTTATATATATGATATAATTTGTAAAGTGAAATTTCTGTCTAGCTAGATTGGTAAATGGCCCCGAAGTATTTTTTTTGAAACTCGCGGGTGAGTGAAGCAGCGAGGTTTGGTTGTCCATAGCAGTGTCAGTGTGAAAAGAGGCTCTGAAGATTAAGGGTTGCTAAGATGATCGTGGAGTCTACTCTTTCCACAATCTCTTTCTTTAGACGCTAAGACAACTTGAATAATGGGTATATTTGTTTAAGTTTACTCTGAAATCAGGGTACTTGAGTATTTAATAGCATTTGACTGGTTTAAATCTTTTTTCAGTAGGACAGGTAATCGAACTCTTTCAAGCCAAAAAGATAAATAAAATAGTTGGTTAAAGCTTACAAATGTAGTTCAGATGAAGTGCCAGCAATGTGCATTGAACTTGGATTATTATGCAGGAAAACTACCTTACTCATCCGATTTCAGCAGTTTCGTCCAGAAATATTCTAGTTCGGTGTTGTAGTTTTCTATTGATTATGGTAGATAGATGACTTCCAAATTTCTAGGTAGGTTGTAATATACTTATATGTATATACTTCTCTATTAATATTTTTCTACTATATAAACAAACAAATCAACCATATATGTTTTATTTTTCTACTTGTGTTAGTCCAAGTTTTAAAAGAACAGAAAGGGGAAAGCACAAACAGTAATATAGAAGAAGGATTAGCTGTTTTATGGTAATTGTTATCATTATAAGCAGTTTAGTCCTACCATTCATAAAATCATGGGCAGTCAAGTTTGGGATTCCAGCAATATGTAGCCTTCTAGCGCTACTCATCTTCTTGAATGGCCAGTTTTGGCATTTTCAGTTCATTTTAAAAAGCAAGGAAGTTAAAGGTATTTCAGATTACTCATCTTCTGACAGAAATTAGCGGCTTGGGTTAGAATTTAGATGAGCTATTGCAAGGAAGAACATTTTCGAGGTGGGAAAACCTAATTATATATTTGACTTCTACAGGCGTATATTGCAGGCATTAGAACAGCTTACACCAAAGATTTTGCTAATAAAGATATCGCAAAGCGACAAATAGCAGTGGCAACTTATCTGATTGACAAACTAGCTCTGAGGGCAGGCAATGAGAAGGTATAATGAAAATGATTGTACATACATGTACTTCCCATTTTCTTTTTCAACTACTTTAGTATGAATTTGAGAGCCCTGAAAGTTATGCTATCACTAACAGGCAAGGTTGTTTAAGAGGACCAACTTTAAGAGAAGATATCTTGGTCCTGAATCACATTGAAAATTTTTTATATAGCAATATACTTAATAACTAAATTACCAAAATGTAATTACCACAAGTCAATGAGTATGAAAAAAATTAATTTACAAAGGATGAAAAGATTATACCAGTGTTTGGTGTTTTGCAGGATAATGACGGGGCTGATACTGTTGGTTGTTGTACATTAAAGGTAGAAAATGTTGAACCAAGCCCTCCAAACATTTTAAAGGTAAATGATTTCTGTCAATTTTTTTATATTTCAAAGTGTTTACTATGTTACTAATTTTAGTGAATCGATACAACTTTGTAACGATAAAAAATATCAGCTTTGTAATTACCACAAGTCAATGAGTATAAAATTTATAAGGCCGAGTCTTTTATGCCAAGTACTTATAATTTGATAGTTGTAAGTTGGGTTTATGTTAACTTTGTCCCTTTTTTTCTTTGCAGTGCTTTTTACATAATCACGAATTCGTTCCTAGGCAATCCATTTTCTAAAACCTATCTGGATTTGACAATTGGAATGATGCCACATTTTCTAATACTATCAAGGAGGCCACATTTTCAACTGATTAAGATGATAATTATATTCCAATGACTCAAGACGACTCCACTTAGTAATTTTTTTATAGCTTTAACTAGCTAGTATTAGAACTTTGTAATTTAGTACTTTTGAAGTTATAATTTGCGTACTTTCAAAGTTAGGATGGTTTTATGTATAAACAAAGCAACCATTTCAAATTTTTTGTTAAAAAGTGTTGTAGTTTACTATATATGATGTTGCATTATGGTATATTTAGTGTTGCTAAAGATACATCTGATGTTACAAAAAAAAAAATATGATGTTGCATTAGACCAAACTAGTGTTGCATTAGATAGTGGTCCCCACTACTGACATGGCACCATGTGGGCCACCGCTGACGTGGCATTCTGTGGGCCCCGCTGAGGTGGCACCCCAAGTGGGCCCCACAACTAAGGTGGCACCATGGTGGGCCCCACTGCTGACGTGGCATTATGTGGCCCCAATGCTGATGTGGCACAATGGTGGGCCCCATTGCTGACGTGGCACCATGTTGGGCCCCACTGCTGATGTGGCACCATGGTGGAGCTTGAAATCTTATGCAACACCATGTGGTGTTGCCTTTATGTGCTTTTGGTGTTGCATAAGGCCACTTATGCAATACTTTCGTGGCGTTGCAATAGCTTGGAAAAACGTTACATTAGGGGTCTTACGCAACGCTGGATTTGGAAACGCCCCCTGGTGTTGCGTAAGGCCTTACGCAACGCTTTTCAGGCCTTATGCAATGGTATTTAGGGGTTGCATATCCCCACTTATGGCGTAGTGTATTGATAACTAGCCCTCAGGGCTGTGGGTTGCGATCACGGTCGTTGTCCCTACGATCATTATTCTTCCTGTCATAATCCTTCCTTTTATTTCCACGGTCTTCACCCTTTGTGAACTGGATTAGCTTTCCTCTTCGAATCAAGAATTCAATCTCGTCCTTGAGTTGCCTACAATCATCGGTATCGTGTCCCACATCCTTATGGTACCTACAGTACTGATCCTTATTTCGCTTTGCAGGGTCTCCCTTAAGTGGCTTTGACCATCGGAAGTCCTTGTCTTTCTTAGTGTCCAACAAGATCTGACTCCTAGGAGCATTCAACCTTGCATAGTCAGAAAATTTTGGTCCAAAACTCTTCTTCGGTGGCGGTGAGTCAGAGTCCTTGCTAGTTCGGGGATACTTGTCCCTAGCATCGTACTCTTGCTCTTGTTTTCGGTTCTTTGAATCATTGTTACCTCTTCCATTACCAACCGCGGCCTCTTTCTTCATGCTATCCTCAGCTTTAATGTACTTATCAGCCATTTGTTGGAGCTCAGCCATATTTTCAGGGGGGTGTTTCGCCAATGACCTTTTAAAGAAGAGATCAGTGGTTCCGTGTTTGAGGGCTACAATGGCCACCTTGTTCTCCAAATCAGTGATATTCAATGTCTCCTTAGTGAATCTCTTGAGGTAATCCCTCAAATTTTCGTTCTTTCCTTGCACCACATGCATGAGAGATGCAGAGCTTTTCTCGTGAACTCTTCTGCTAATGAATTGACTAATAAAAGCAGCACTTAACTCCTTAAAGGAGCCAACTTAATTCGCGGGCAAGCGGCTATACCATCTTTGAGCCATACCCGACAGGGTTTGAGGGAACACCCTACACTTTAAAGCATCACTTACAGGCTGCAACAGCAGTGCATTTGAGAATGTCCTGACATGATTTGCGGGATCTCCCGTTCCATCATAAGCCTTGATTGTCGGCATCTTGAACTTCTTTGAAATATGAGCATTCATCACCTCCTCAGTAAATGGGGGTGTGGAATCATCAGGATCTCCAAGTGGCATCAGATCTTTGGGATTACCCTTGGGGGTTTCCACCCTTGTTGTTCTTCCAGTTGGGGCATCAGCCCTTTTCTGTCTCCTTGAAGACCTCTCCAAGTCGATAATGGGAATCCTCCATGTGGTTGGAGGAGGCTGAGTTTGATTCAATCTAGCTTGTTCTCTTGCCATATCGTCCTTCAACTTTAAGATCTCGGCCTCATGAGCCTTGATCCTCTCAGCAGTTGTCAAGGGGGGGTCCATCATGGATACTTCGTGTCCTCCTTAGAGGTTCTCTGCTAGCACGTCGCCTCCTTGGGGCTTCATTCACGATCATCGTCCTCAGATGATGAATCGTCAATGTAAGGACCAGAGTAGTCATCATACTCTCGATCTCGGATCCGTAAGGCATGACCGTTTTGTCTAGGTTCCCTTTGTCGAAGGGGATAAATAGGCAGCCCATACATCGGGTTGGTATTCATGGGGAGATCCGTAGTATGGACCTGTACTCTCGGTGGTAGCGGATGAGTAGGATTAACAAGAGGAGAGACCACCATCTGAAGAGGGTTGGTTTCTTGACCTGGATGGACGACCACAGGTAACGTACTCTCAGCACGGGGAATCGTCCCTATAGGTTGAGAAACTTGAGATTGGGTGATCGCCCCTGTTGTTTGGGGCACTTGTTCAATGGCGGGCGGAGCAGAGCTGAGGGGTATGGCCTCGGTAGAGGTCGGTACTGTTCTTCGTGTTTAAACCATGGTTGATTTTGTCTTCCCACAGACGGTGCCAAATGTTGTGGAATAAAACTAGTATTTGTGTGTGATTAATGCTAGGATTGTTAAGCTTCGAGCTTTAATGTCTTTTCCGTGTTTCGAGACTGATCGATCCTCATAAAGTGCCTACGTATCTCGTTATTGAGAATCAAGCCAAAACGTATTTCTGAGAATGAGGGGTCAGGCCCTTTATATAGGGTGCGGGAGCCTTATAATTATGGTAGGATTCGGAGACTTGGTGGGCAAGTCACCTCCTTGAGGAAGGTTCTAGACTCCTTCTTGTAGGAATCAGTTTCCATGTTGAATTGGATGCCTTGGAGGCTAAGTCTAGCAGGAGTAGTATCCTTATTTGACTTTTATTTGTTGAGTTGTTTATTACCCTTATTATTAATTACCAAATTAATATTTAATTAGGGTTTTGGGCCTCGTAAATGGGCCCCATGTTTGGACCATATTGAGTCTAATTAATGCCATATTGAGTCTAATTAATGCCACATTAAATGTGTCTTTAGAGCTTACTTTTAGCCCATATCGGGGTCCTTGAACTATTTCTTTTTCTGATTCAAGCCCCTCCGTCAAAAATTCTAACGGACGTTAGAATCTTGATGACGTGTCATAGATGTGGAAAACAATTTTTTGGTTTAAGTGCCTCAACCTTTCCATTTTCTAATTTAGGTCCTTAAAAAATGAAATTTTAAATTTCAGGGACAAAATAATTGAATATTTTTAAATTTTAAACATAAAAATTTATACTTTAAACATAAAAATTGAATATAAAATTTTAGACATAAAATTGAATATATGAAATTGAACATAAAATTTTAAATTTTAAACATAAAAATTGAACATAATAATTTAAATTTTAAACATAAAAATTGAACATAACATTTAATCATGAATAAGGATGTATGTTTTATAAGTATTTCAACCATTGCAATGTTTTAAACGATATTTATGTTTATTTTTAAAATAAACGATAATCATGTTTAGATTTATTTTTAAAATTTTTATATTTAAAATTTGAAATTTGAAATTTTTATGTTTAAGAACTTAAACCAGAAAATGGAAAAGTTCAAGGATTTAAACTAGAAATTTGTATGCCACGTCAGTGACACATCATCTAGATTCTAACAGTCCGCTAGAATCTTGCTGACGAAGGGACTTGAATAAGAAAAAAAATAGTTCCGGAACCCAAAATACGGAATCTTTTGTTTAGGGACCTAGATAATAAAACACTAATAGTTCGGGGACCTACTATTTAATTTTTCCATTGCTAGAAAGAATGTCAATAATATCGTTTTTCTATATCAATTGTACAAGAATATCAATTTTTGATTTGATGGCTATTTTACCGAAATGAATACCACATTATCAAATGCGTATTGTGTCTCTCTTATCTCATCATGTTGGGAAATTATAAAAAAGAATTTTGAAGATCCAATATCGATGATGGTGAAAATATGGGTTGCGAGAGGATGGTTCAAGAAAGTGTATGCTCACGTCAGAAAAAGATGACGAAGATCGAAGAAGAAAGCGAAAATATATATATGTTTTGTATGCATATGTAGTGTCTTACTCAAATGAGAACCCCCAAATTAGTGTGAGATATGAGATCTAATACTCATTTCTATACTTCGTCTTCATCTCCCATAGAGATGAAGATGGGCCTCCTATTTTTCGAAAAGCCCGGCCCGAAAAAATTTCAGCCCGGCCCGTGGGACTAAGATGGGCCTCCTATTTTTCATCAAGTCCGGAGAAAGCCCAGGCATTTGAAAAGCCCGGAGAAAAGCCCGGTTCGTCCCCAAGAAAAACCCGGGATTTTAAAGAAATCCGGATAAAAATCCGATTTTTAATAAATAAAATCTAATTTTTTTTAATATTTCCAATAAATTTCAAGAATATTAAACTTAGCAATAGAGGGGATGTGAAGGATCATGAGGTTGGAAGAATCAACAATATGCAGGACAAACCCTTCTTTCAAGAAGAATTATTGCATGTAAAGGATGCTTCTCGAAATGGTCATATACGAGGAGATTTATACGGCTTACGATCGGTTTAAGTCATAACGTAGATTATGAGTAAAAAGTTCTTGAGTTGCATTGATGTTTTATGATAAAACAACTATTAAGCTAGTAGTTTTTTGGTAGTATGTTTCGTGGTGTCTCTTCTTATGTATTCTGCAATCTAGAAGTTCACGGGTGTAGATATTTAAAGGTTGTTTCTTTTGTAAGATTTTCTTTTTTGGTATATTAATATACTAGTTTTGCAAAAAAAGACAAAAATTACGTATATATAAATTTCAAAAAAAAACCCAAATAAAAGCCTGGCTCAATCCGGCCCGGCCCGAGTGCCTAAAAGGGGCCTCATATTTTAAAGAAAGCCCGGCCCGGTCTAATTTTCGAAAAATCCCCACCCGGCCTGATTCTTTAAAAAGCCCGAGCTTTTTATAGCCCGGATAAAACCCGGCCCGAAGAGATTTTTGTGCATCTCTAATCTCTCACCACCCATTAATTTTATTAATTTTTTAATATCTCACCACCATCTTCTTCATCCTCCAATCACCTACAACCAGCGACCACCATCTCTGGCGACCACTACCTCCGACGATCAGCAAAAAATCACCACCGTTTAATAGAAAATCACCACACTGCCGCCACCTCCGACCACCACACTGCCGCCACCACCACCAAAAAATACCACCTATAAACAAAAATTACCACAACCAAAGTCGTCACAAACCATCACATCGCCGCCACCACCTCCGACCACCACCAACAAATGACAAACAGCAGCCCGAAAATCACCACAAATCAGCAAGGAATCACAAAAAAACACCACTATCAAACAAAATCACCATCGCGCCACCTCCAACCACCCAACTGCGGCAGTAACTACCCTCCCTTCTCCCGATCCTAATCTTAGGGGTTAGGGGTTGACCAGTTCTTCTCTTTTAACTAAGACCCTTTTATTGAAAGAAAAGTGCGTTAGAAGGAGCTCCGGAGCCTGAGGTTTTATCGACTTTTTATTCTATTGTGATGGGGGAGTGTTGTAGTCGTAGCGGGGAGGTTGGTGGTGAGGAGCTTGGTGAAAAACAAATGAGGGGTTGTGTGAAAGATGAAAGGCACATAAGGAACACATAGTAATATAGGGTGGAGATTAAACAAATGTTATAAAATGAATTGTGATTAGATATCATATTTCACCTTAAGAATGGTTCTCATCATTTGAGTGGAATACCAAATAGTATAATGCATAACCCAAGATATGCATTTAAGATTAGGGTATTTTTTATAAAAAGAAATTGGAATACCCAATTATTTTATATGTATCACAATCAATACCCCATTACCATATGCGTATCTTGTTTATATTCAATACCCAATTATAAAATATATATTAAAATCGTTATTTTTAACCACCGTATTTCAATATTGTTATTTTTGTTATAAACTTTCAAAAAATAATTACTTTTATCCTTTATCATATGTAGACCTGGCAATATGGATCCAAAACCATATATCCAGTCCAAACCAAACCATTTTTTAAAATTTGGTCCAATAAAAAATCACACATTTTAAATGGATTTAGATTGGTTTAAAATCACATATTTTAGCATAAATATGGATCTAATTTGGATCAAATAAGTGATATCCATATTTTCATATCCACATTACAATTGATACTGAGATTCTCATTGTGAAGCGTCTTTTTGATATTTCTACACCGAGTTGGCCCGTCTGTGCCTGTCAACTCAGAGTAGTTTCGGGAAAAAATATTTTCGAATAAATAATTCGGAAAAAAATATTTTCGAATAAAGAATTCGGGAAAAAATATTTCGGAAAAAAATAATTCCGAATAAATATTTCTGAAAAAAAAATTCCGATTAAATATTTTGGGAAAAAAAATTTCCGAACAAATATTTCTGGGAAAAAATATTTTCGAATCAATAATTCGGAAAAAAATATTTCCGAATAAATATTTTGGAAAAAAATATTTCCGAATTAATATTTCGGAAAAAAATATTTCCGAACAAATATTTCGGGAAAAAATATTTTCGAATAAATAATTTGGAAAAAAATATTTCCGAATAAATATTTCGGAATAAATATTTCCGAATAAATATTTCGGAAAAAAATATTTCCGAACAAATATTTTGGGAAAAAATATTTTTGAATAAATAATTTGGAAAAAAATATTTCCGAATAAATATTTCGGAAAAAAATATTTCCGAATAAAGATTTCGGGAAAAAATATTTCCGAATAAATATTTCAGGAAAAATTATTTTTGAAAAAATATTTTGGGAAAAAATATTTTCGAAAAAATATTTTGGGAAAAAATATTTTCGAAAAAATATTTTGGGAAAAAATTTCTCGAAAAAAAATTTCCCCAAAAAAAATTCTAGGAAAAAATTTCCCGAAAAAAAAATTTCTCGATAAAAAAATTTTCGAAAAACTTTCCGAAAAAAATTCTCTGAGAAAAAAATCTCGTAAAACTTTCTAGAAAAAAAATACTCAAATTTTTTTTAAAAAAAATATACATTTATAAAAGTGGTTAATCCATATTTCAATCCAAATCCATAGGAACCAAACCGAATCCAAAACCAAATTTATGAAAATATGGTTTTAAAATGGACTTGGATCAAGAACCAATCTAAAACCATATTATTGGAACCAAAACCAAACCAATCACAAATTTTGCCAGGTCTAATCATATGTTACACTGTAATAAAAAAAAAAAAGAGCTCTAAAATAACATTATCCTATTTTAATCTGATTTTGTGCTTATGCTAATCTATAACAACTTTGTTCTTATACGAGAATCTTTTCATCAATTCGTGCATGATTAGAACCGTTTTATACCTTTCAAAAATACATATATACTAATTATGTAACTCGATGCACAGATTTGTTTATTATATTATAAATGTTATTTAATTTTATAATTATATTTTTATATAAATATTATTTTTTAATTTTAATTAATATAATGTGATATATTCATGTTTACGGATTATATTCATGTTTTCTTATTATAAATAATGTATACTAATTTTAATATATTTTATTGATTATTTTATAAATAATTTAATTTTAATAATGTTTTGACTTTAATTTTAGGGATGGTAATATGTCGGGCTCGGTCGGGTTTCATAAAAATAAAAATCAAAATTCATTGGATTTTGGAGTGGATTGGGTTTTTTTGGGTCTTCAAAATTAAAAATAATATAGCCAAGTTAATTATCATTGATACACTTGGACAACATTAATTGTATTTATTTAATAAAAAATTAAATTGATTGAAAAATTAAGTAGTTAAATGAAATATCTTGCACGATTTGAGATACTAAGTGAAATTTAAATTATATTAATAAAATAAAAGTTTACATTCTAACAAAAATGACAAGTTTATAAATACTTGTTCAAATTCTAACACAAATGATAACTTTTTGTAAGAAAAAAAATTACATATTAACTATCTATACTAAATTATAATAAGCATAATTGTTAGAGAAATTACCACGTGATTTAATAGTTTCTTTTGCATCTTTACCATTTTCACTAATAATTGCAAATATAAGGTTTCTTCTTTTCTTTATCTTCTTGTATTGTCTCTGTGTCTTTGTTCTTCCTTTTCTTTGATTCTTTCTTCACGTTTCTTTCTTCATGTTTCTTTCTTCACATTTATTTCTTCTTTTCCGATTCAAATCTTAATTAAGATCGTTTCATTCCTCAATCCCTAACCTCTCTTTTCTCCTTCCCTTCCCACATCTCTCCCATCAAATTCGTCACCGTTTCCGGCATCAATTGAAAATTGATATTGTGTTTGTGGTTGTCTTCTCCGATTTATTGGAGATTGGAACCGCAGGCCAGGGAGTGAGAACTTTAAAGGATTCCAACGAATTTCGAAGGAATTCCGGTGAGCTTCGAGGTTGCTATTAGTTGCCGATTTCCACCGCCTTCTCCCCATCGTCTTCTCTGACCAACCATGTAAGAACCCAGATTTTTGGTAGAATTAAAACTTTTATTATAAGTGTAGAAATGAATAGTGGTTACGACTACGATGTAACAATGGGTTCAACGAATGAACGAATATTTAATGGATTCGGATTCAATTGCTATATGCCATGAAGAATGCTATTGGTTGACAATTCAGATAAGAATTATCTATCTCCTAGGAAATTAAAATTTGGTAATTCCAAAGGAGGAGGTTATTCTTATGTCATCCAAATCGATATCTGTTATTAGTCCAGTGGTTCCGTAAAAGGGTTAAGGAACGATCGAAAGAGAAACGGGACATCTATATAACCCTAAAAGAATAAGTAAAGAAAAAGGGATGAATAGTGATTTTGGTGGAATTAGGAATATTATTAGACAACGCTATATAGAAGTACCCGGAATGAAATTCTGAGTTCGTATTAGTGATCCAGGGGGAAAAAGAGTGTATGTAAAAGCTGTCGAATTCTGAAAAATGGCACTTTTATTTTCTCCGAGATTTCGCTAGACACTGAAAGACCTAAGGGATTATTAAAAGGATTTAAGGAATATGGATTCGAGAATTACTAAAGAGAACGGAGAATGGTAATATATATATATATAGGGTCCTACTCTACTACAAACTAAAATTAACTACAAACTACAAACTAAACACTAATTCAATATTTCATGCTAATCTAATGATCAAACTAGGGGTACCCCAATACAAAAAGTGTTTAAAATAATTGGCTCCATTCAACAAAAAAAAAATCACTGTTCACGTGATGACATGGCAGTGGATTTCACTGGTTAACGGTGCTTCGCACCTTCTTGTACGGCGCTTCGCGCCTTTATCATTCTAAAGTTGTAAGGAATGGCAATCAATGGTAAAGGCAATAGACGATTGACGGGTGTGTCGAGGGCCTGCGGCCCTCATGACTACCTAACTCATCCGTTTACTGTCTTAAATGCTTCGCATTTCCACGGCAAGTTTTTTTTTTTTTTGGTGGATAGAGGCAATTATTTTAAGCATTTTTTGTGAAGGTACCCTTGGCGGGAACCTTATAATAAATGAAATATAATTAATCTAGTGTTAGTTTGTAGTTTGTATTTAAGGATTGGTTTGTATTTGAGCAAAAGCCTATATATATATATATATATATATATATATATATATATATATATATATATATATATATATTAAGAAGGTTTCCGATAAAACCCTAACTAGAAACGATTGAGTTATTACTACAAACGATCAATGAATTGAGCAATAACCGGACAAAGAAACAAGCCGGAAAGCAAGATGCATGCATGTGCAAGTAGAAATATCTAGTAACCAAGCTAATTACACCAAGTAACTAGAATACTTAGAGATCAACCAAGTACTTAGCATTTCTTTCTTATCTTACCACAACAAAGCAAAACTTGTCCATTTCAAATACATCATCCTTGAGGAAATCATTTTATTAAAGCAACTTGGATGAGATATTATCTAAAACAAATCACTTTATGCATTATTTTCAAGCCAACCAAGCAAGAACACCAAAACACTCTCCAAAGAGCATCCATTCGGCCCTCTTGAAATTGAAAGATAAAAATCAACCTTCCAACCATCATTTGATCTTGAAACTTTTATGGTGAGTTCTATAATTCATAAAAGTAATCTCCTAGAAATTTTAGCCTCAAACTTGTAAGAACCCAAAATTTCGGTAGAATTAAAACTTTTCCTATTATGATGAAGTGCATCAAGGAATAGTGATTTGGTGGACGAATAGTGATTTTGAGGATTAAGAAAATTTTTCATGCCCCCTATGTACGAGACGTAGTGTAGATATTCCGAAGGTATACTAGTAATCTACGGAGTAAATAAGTGTATGAAAATGCGATCGGAATTCAGAAATTCCAAATTCTATTTTCGTGTAATATTTGACCGATCAGTGAATTATATATCAGTAATATCAAGAAATGAGATATTTAATTTGAGGAATTGAGGAGTTAATATTTTGGAATTTTATTATAAGTGATTTGAGAATTTGGAACGAAAACCACTGAGGAAGTGAAACAAACGTTCTAGAAACCGCTGAGACTTTATAACGAGATTAAGCGATCAAGCGAGCGAATCATGAATTGAGAGTAGTAAATATTAGAAGTCCAAGGAAGGATATATTATGAGAGGAAAATGGAATTGAGAATAAAATCCTAGAGTTAAAGGAAATGAGAACAATTGAGAAACCGCGAGAATTTTTTTCCGAGATAAAGAAAAAATACAAAGAAAATTGGACACAACGATTGTTTGAGGTATTGGGCCACACTATTACAATGAAGTGCAACATATAAGTTGTAACATATTGATTTAGTAAATATACAAGAAGGGAAGCCCCTTGGTGCAAATAAGAAAAGGAAGGAAGGACTTGGAAACAATATGTATAAAGCAAGGGACTTGCTTGCAATTATGGATGGATAAAGGTAATCCAAATGAACCAATGAGGAGATGACACCACATGGCAAGAAGATAAGATGCATCCAAGTGAAAATATCAAGCATTATTGATCACTTTATCACTTTAATCAAACAAAACAAACACCAAATACTCCATTCTGCCCATCAGGAAAGGAGCTCACTAAAACGGACCTAGAGACTTCATTACTCAATGAAATTTTTTGTTCTTTATATGGTTAGAAAGCTGTGAAGATGCTCTACAACTTCATTCAGGAGCCTCGACCAGGAAACGAGTGCAAGGGCTCCGTTTTGGCTGATCTTTGGGGCGTGTTTTTCCAGTCAGAAAACCCACTTCCATGTTCTTGATTTCTTTGGTGATATTGAAGATGGTGAGCATAGAGTAAGGCTTCCCCAAGGTTAACCAAGATTGTTTGAGATTGTAAGAACATCAAGAAGGTATAAAACTCTAACCCCTCTTGGCCATGAATTATTTATGGTGTTTAATGTTAGATCCATGGATGTTAGTGTGAATCTTGGACATATAAGTTATGGATGATGTAGATCTTGAGTTTAAGTGTTGTGGTTGTGATTTTTAAGCTTGTGGTTAGTGTATGTAACTCCATGTATGTTTTAAAGTATGATCTTGGTGGTTTAGATGATGGATGTGATGTGTATGTAAGATTCTTGAATGGATAAGTGATATAAGCATGCTGAGATTTTTCCAAGAACTTGAACTGTCTTGTAAGAGGGTTTTGAAACCCCAAATCGTGTCCCCTGAGGTCCTAATATATATTTTTGGAAAGGTATTTGAATGTAGTTTTCAGAAATATAAGGTTCATGACTAGGTGATGTATAGATTTTGAGTTATGGCCTGAGAAGTGAAATGTGTTTCTGGATTCCGGACTGCACTAAGTGGTCCCCTTGTGAACCTTGTTTGAACCCCTAAAAATTTATGTAGGATCATGGAAAAATTAGAGAAGCTAGTAAATGCAGTGGGGAAGGTTACCCAAAAAGAATTGATTAAAATATGTATTTTTCAATTTTATAAAAATGTTGAAGTAAAATCCGCGCAAGTGAAAAACCACTTAGGAGATTAGTTTAAAGTAGTTTAAGAGTATTCACTTGAGTTTCGAGTTTGAGGAATAGATTTGAGTCGAATGGGTAAAGAATGTGATAATGTGATGATGTGGTCATATAGGAGGGTTAGTGGGTCAAATGGTGGAGTCCCTAAGATGGCCTTGTATTCTTTAAAACATTATGATTAAGTGGTGTTGCTAAGATACTAACGAGCGAATATTGGATATTTATAGATTGTCGCTCCACTCCACGAGCCCAACCACACCAACCTTCCCAAGGCAAGTTTTCCAACCCTAAGCATTTATTTTCAAGATATTATGTTCCTGATTCTACCTATGCAAGTTTACTTTTCAAAACTTACATATACAAGGACTTTCACTGTTGTGTTTGTAGTTTTCAATCATATCAAATGTTTATATTTATCGAAGTATCGATGAAATTGAGATGTATAAGTACATATATGTTTTCACCCCTTGAACTTAGAATGAAATGTTTTCTTCGGACAGCGACTCTAGCAATAGAGGTCGTAGCGGACCGTATATGCTATTGACCGGGGAGCGGTATATTATTATATCGTAATTAAATTGCGAAAACCCGAAGGGTCATTCGGGAAGTATCGTATACTCAAGTAATTATTTTTATATCTTCGTAAATACTCAAAATACCTATCTTGGATTAAAAGCTTATTTAATTAAATAATTATTTTATTAATTATTAATATTAAATCTTAAAATATCATTTATTAATTATTGTTCATTATTTTAAAGACCAAGCTAATCCAAGATACCTTTAACACTTTCAAACTCGAACTCTTTCGAACTCAAAACATTTTCGAAAACCCCCGGTCAGGTTTGCTTCTTGTGTGATTTCAAGAATCATCGGTCGACTGATGTCGGACCTCAACTACTCGGTTTTCAATCAAAATCAAGTTTTAAAAAGAAAAAGAAAAGGGACTCTGGCAGGTGTGGGAATCGTTGACGAACGATTCCCGGGGTGTGTAAGCGGCCGTGAGCCAGGCGGTCCATCAATTATTATTCCGGCCCAGGTGTTGCCGACGGATGATTACGGATGTAGTTTTCATCGAGGGTGATTACGGATGTAGTTTTCACCCGAGGATAGTTACGGATGTAGTTTCTATCCTTCTACCGGTAGAGAAGACCCACGGATTATTGGACCTGGATGTGGCGACTGATCATCGTCAATCCTTGTCAGGTTTTTATGTTTTCTTCCAGTCCCATCCTCCACTTTGGAAAAATACTCAAACACTGCTTCTTGGGCCTAAGTGCCAAGTTGCCGATAGTGTGGTTTTTGATAAGAAAATATTGACATCGTGCAGTATCTAGAACTGCAAGATTTTCTATAAAGATTGGCACGTGTAGTGCACTCTTGCAATTGTTTCAAGGAATGAAATGTTTTTGTATGAGAAACCTTCTAAGCTAATGGAAGGAAAGAGGTTTGCAATGATGTATTCCCTGTACAGTATGTTAATCGTAGAGTGTTTTGCCGAAAATGATACACTCATATGTATATGTTTTCAAACTCGAGATATATTGAAATGGGAACCTTATAAAGGGTTCATATGTTATTCTTAAAGCTCCTTAGTGAGTATAGAAGTTTTATTCAAACTCGGACATATACATTGTCCAATTATGTTTTGAAATCTGAGATATATACCCATATAGTTGGGAATGTTTTCGAAATAAACCGCATTATTATTTTACAAAATGGTGAACTTGCTGAGCATTATGTAGCTCATTCTTGCTGTATAAAAACTTTTCAGAAAGAGAAGAATTTGGTCGATTAACTCCGCACCAGCAGAAGAGAAGTAGAAGATTTACCCCGGAGATGATTTAGTTCCTGATAAATACTACAGAGTAAGTCTGATAGGTTTTCAACTGTAATAGTAAGACTTGTCTTCAAGTGTAGTTGTATAAGTGGAATTGCGTAAGACTCTGGATTGTACAGATGAATTGTAATATTTAGTGTTACTTTTGATTATCATTTCTGAGGCTCTAACTTGTTTGTGCGTAAGATTGAGGTCTGGACGTATGTATTGTTGAGTTGTAAAGTTAATACAGGTATGATATGGTTGGATGGTGATGTGACGACCTGAATCTCTGACCTCGGATTTGGGGGCGTCACAAAACTCCTTTGTTTCCATTTTCAAAAAAAATAATTAAAGAGAAGGGTGAATATTGTTTTCATGAACAAATCTTTGTTTTTCTTGTTTCTTTGGTTGATCTAAGCAAGCTTAAGCACACCCAAGGAACATACAAAGCTTAGTAAGGCTATTACTCACTCCAAGGAAGGTATAACTCTTAAGAACCCTAGATCTACTTTGAGTTTTAAGCATGTTCTTGATGGATCTAGCTTAGTTGTGATTATGTTCATGTTATAAGCATGCTTAGTTAGTGATTTAG
Source organism: Saposhnikovia divaricata (assembly GCA_036435485.1). Taxonomy (NCBI): domain Eukaryota; kingdom Viridiplantae; phylum Streptophyta; class Magnoliopsida; order Apiales; family Apiaceae; genus Saposhnikovia; species Saposhnikovia divaricata. Next base: position 92,893,444 of record CM071596.1, read on the forward strand.
TGATTTGAGTATCATGATGATTATTATGGTAAAGCATGATATTCTTGGATTTATTAAGATGAGAATCATGTGTATAAGTGGTATAGATGCCCGGTGTGGCTTGGTTTTGATGTTACGATTTTTAGAACGTTCGATTTATAGCCGTCATAATGTCTAAATTTCGTTAACCTTAAGAAATCGTGTTTGACAGTAGCTATAACTCACTGTCCAGTTTCATATTATGCCATGACAGGATAGATTATGTTATAAGCTTCGTTTTGATACAAAGATCATGTGAAACGGACTTACGGTTTAGGAATTATGGCCGATTTACTAAAAGTCGTTCGAAACCGTAAGTACGAGTTCATTATTAAAATTGAACCCCTGTAAAATACATAAGTCAGTGGCGAATCATGGTAATTAAATATTAGAGATCTTAAGGAAGGTGTAGGAGAAAACCTCGTGTCAAACGGATCGTTTTTCAATTTTATAAAAATGTTTGAATCAAGGTTAAACGCGAATGAACCCTTAAAATGAATACTTGGTATAACTTTGAAATAACCACTTAGAAAACGGGCGATAAAACTCGAGATATAATCTTGATTTGCAAACGATCGACCTTATAACTTATACGACTTAAGTATATACCAAGTGTAAGTGTGATGACATGCCTTAATAACGAGCGGATGTCGGATCCTAACTTAGTTAATAAAAGTTACACTAGAGGGTGCATAGCGAGAAAACTCGAAAACGTGTTTCGACTTAAGTTAAGTTTGTACTTAGTCTTTAAAAGTATTAGGTGTTTAACCTCGGATATTGTGACTCTTTATATATCACCGGATTGACCTGAGGCACACGACCCCTACAGGATTACCAGGCAAGTTTCCAATACTTGGAACTGTTGTTGTGATAATATATATATATATATATATATATATATATATATATATATATATATATATATATATATAACTGTTATTATACATATGTCATTGCATGCATGCCTATTTTCAATTCATATTGTTATACTTGTTCCTTGATTATTATTGGCTTATAAGCTAGATAGATAACGTATCAGTTATAAGCCGGATGTTGTTAAATCCCTTAGAGAAGGGCATATATATCGTATTCGTTGAATATAGACAGGGAGTGAGTACTTCTTGATATATCGTAATTACTTTCGAGGGAAAATATTTAAGTAAATATTTTCCATTATTTGGTTGACGAATATTATTTTGAATATTCGTTCGAGATTATTTATTTAACGACCATTACTTCGAATATTTATCTGAACGTTATCTATTCAATGAATATTATTTTTCAATATTCATTTAAAGTCGATTCATTTATCGAATATTATTTCGAATATTCCTTTAAAGCTTGGATTACTAAATGAATATTATTTTGATATTCATTTAGAATATTATTCATTAAAGGAATATTATTTTTGGAATATTCATTTAAGTTCCTATTTACTTAATGAATATTATTTTAAAAATTCACTTGAACTTCATTTATTCAATGAATATTATCTTTAATGTTCATTTAAAGTCGACTCAATTATCGGATATTATTTCAAATATTCATTTGGAATATCATTTAAAGTATTCAATTATTCATTATTTATTCGGTGAATATTATATCAATATTCAATTGATAATTATTTCTTCAATAAGTGTTATTAGTTCGAATATTCACTATTTATTCAGTGAATATTATTTCGGATATTCATTCGAGCTTTATTTATTAAGTACTATTTATTTAAATATTCATTAAATATTTAATGAATATTATTTGTGAATATTTATTTAAGGATTATTCCGAGTAATATTTTATATGGGGATTATTCCTTCAATATTTTTGACTTAATAAATATTCTTTGGAATATTTATTTAATTCTTCTAACTCGATTAAAAATGATTTATTTCATTCGAATATTATCTTCGACCTTCGAATCTTTGTAAGTTATTCTGAGCCTATTTAATATTATTAAATGAAGAAAGGTTCTCAAAATTATATACTTCATTCAAATCCGTCTTCCAAATTATAAGGGAACCTTACTTGAGAAATGTTATTTATCTTGTTGACTTCCCGATCATAAATTCTTTGAAACTATTCTTTTCACTCGCAACTTGATTGCTATTATTCATTGAATCTTGTGTACCCACTCATCATTCGAGGGGTAAGAGTGTTGGAACAAGTTGGTATCTATTAACAAGCAGCAGCTTGGGAAATATTGGTGAATTTTCCTTTCCAACTAGATACGACTACTTTGTGGAGTCTTATCAACAAGTATTATACTTGGGGAAAGGGGGACGAACTTTATGTTCCAGAGTTATGGATGTTATACGAACTAGGAGCCGCGTAAGTGGCCGAGTGGCGCCGGTCCAGCAATGGCCCAACCGTTGGCCGTGGGGTTCCAGAGGGTAGTAGACAAGTAAATCCGTCGGTGCTTCCTTCTACATGTAGAGAACAAGAGGTGGGGAGCATAACCTGCGACTGATCATCGTGAATGTTATGTCTCCTGGCGCGTCAATGCTCCAGTATTAGTTCACCTTTCAAATGTTGGAAATTTTCTGCAACACTATCGGTGTTGGCAGGTGAAAAAGTGATTGAATCTGGAATTGCAATATTTTCTGCAAGTTCCTCTTTTATGATAAATAATGCTATCTTGCTTATCTTTGACATAGCGGATATTTCCACGGAAGTATATTTATGAGTTACCTTGTAACTTCGTCCTTTACTTTATATTGACATCATGTTCGTTAATGCATGGCATATGGTCTTTTCGATATTTCAGAACTGTTATATATAATCACTGTTCAGTTATATTATTATTGGTGGGATATTGCTCACCTTTGCTTTATCTATTATATCACAACAACAGCTAGACTGGATGGCCCGCACAAGGCGAAATCGGTGCAAGCCAGTGATAGTAGCCAGAGGATTAACTGCTGAGACCATAGCTGCCACTGCTGAGTAAGAAGCTATTGGTAGGCTATATATTAGCTTTCGAGTAGCTAATGCAATTATTTATTTGGCATATGTAAATGGATGGCAAAGAGCATGTTATAGTTAATGAAAATTCTTTGGGTTGTAAGTATTCAAACTTGTGATTAATAAAATTGGTTGTTACTCTGATCTCATCTCTGGGACTATAACGGGTGTGTTGTTATTTTGGGTCACAAGGTTGTAATCTCATTTATATTGGTTTTGTGGATGGATATTGAGGTCGTAACGACCAGATTCCTGACCTCGGATCTGGGGGTGTTACAGACCATGATAACTCCGGCGTTGCAGGTGAAACTCCACCTCATCGACCGACCCCGACCCCAACCCTTCAACCTTCGATCCCGACTGCATCGTCTTCTCCAACAGTTTTTAAAAAGAAAAAAGTATAATTGCAAATTAGAACGTAAATTTTCAAATGATTTTTAAACAAAAGTAAAATTGCAAAAAGTTATTTTTAAATATATATTTATCAAAAAACCTCTAATTGTTAGTAGTTTGTTTCAATAGTTGGACCGTTAAAAAAATTAGTGATCGTTAGATATTTAGTAAATAGATCATAACCGTCAGATATAATAATAATGAATATTTTATATTTAAATCCATTTTCTAAAGATCCAAGATTCGAATCCCGTCAACAACAAATTTATATTAAGATTTATATTATTATTTCTAAATAATACATGTCATTTATTAAATCATTATTATTATTATTACTAATAATTGTATTAATTAATATTACAAAGTTAAATTATATTCATAACAAATTATTATATATTCTATTTTGTTTAATCATATAATTTAAAAAATATTTAAAAGTAACTCGTGGCTATAAGCTAGTATTAATAAAATGTGAGATTAAAAAGTAATTTCGAATTCGTTAAATGAAATAAAAATATACTAGGACCCCGGACTGGGGTCTACATTGCTCTGTACACAAGACATGAGTACATCATACATGACTCCAGTTGAGGATAATTTATGTTAGCATGGGACAAGCAGCTGGCGGCTGCTTTTAGAGATCATTTAGCTTAGCTAAAAATTATTATTTATGAGATTTTAAATTATTTAAAGTGATAATTGAAAAAATAAATTTAAGTTAATATCTTTTTGGATAATTTTTTATAATATAATTTATGAATACTTAGAAATGTAAAAGTAAAAAAAATTTTAATAAATTATTAATTTAAATGATGATATTAACTTCTATCAAATAAATTCATTAAAAAAGAATAAATCATTCAAAAAAATACTTTATACTAACTTCTAGTTTTAAGGTGTCTTTTTGGACCTACATACTATTTGTTATTTTTGTTCACGACCATGGTTTTGTAGATTTTAAAAATCCGAACACATTGATAGGTATCGATTAATGATTTATCAACAAATTAAAAATTTATTAGAATGATAAATAGGATATATTTTAAAATATATCATATATTATCCATATTTATAATACAATATGTCATTAAAATTAATTCATAACCATAACTCGAATTATAAAAATCAATTAATCAAAAAAAATTTAACAAAAAATCGATGATTTACCGTTAAATACAACAATACTAAAACCAATAACATATTAATTTATATCATTTATATCTATTATAGGTCAACATGGGTTTTGTGCCTATTTAGTAAATTACTAATTTGTCCTTAGATTTAAATGAATGTTAAAAATTTTGAAGTTGGAAGGAATTGAACCCATGACCTTTTGTAACTTTGTGTTCACATGTTCAACCACTAAACCAAATCACTTTTTTGTGCAACTTTTTAAACTCATTCACTACATGCTCAAATAACTCACCTATTAGCAATATTTATTTTATAATTTATTCAAGATAAAATTGCCCACATAGTTTGTATTAATTTTAATAATTTGAATTTTGATAATTAAAACTATGCCATTCATATACTCATAAATTTATGCTCACGTTTATTTTTATGATTTATTAGGGATAAAATCATTAAAATATTTGCACATATAATAGTAAAAAATGGTAGTCGGGGAGGGAAAATATAAATTGACAAATATGATGTCGTCGAAGTCAGATTTAAGAAAGGTATTGAGTGGCTGAAAATTGGTCAAAAAAAAAAAAACAAAGTGAGGAGGTAGGTGACAGAAAATAAGAGACGTCTATGTCAAGTAGGTAAACGGGCGGAAGTGAAAATAGATCTATAAAATTTTATTATAATATTTCTCTTTTTTAACAATTATATCTATATATTAGTCAAATGACCAGATTATATTTATTATTAAGTTGTTACATTGATGAATGAAGTGTATAACATATTTTTACTCGGTATCATTATAATATTTTATTTTATGTATGAAAGGTACTGAGGTGGCCGAAAATTGGTAAAAAAATCGAAGTGAGGAGGTAGGTGACGGAAAATTAGTAGAAGTTATCTCAAGTAGGTAAACGGGCAGAAGTGAAAATAGATATATAAAAATTTATTATAATATTTCTCTCTTTTAACAATTATGTCTATATTAGTCGAATGGCCAGAATACAAAAAATGATAAATAAGGTGTAAAACATATTTATACTCGATATCAGTATAATATTTTATTTTAAGTATATTTGCACTATATCAGTTAATCCTATTATCATCGGGTAATTTATAGATTGATTTACAAAATAGATTAAAATATTAAAAATAAGAAATAATTTACATATGGGATTTAGATTTGGCAAAAAAATGTCAATATGGTTTTGATATCTATTGTCCTTCGCACTTTATTTTTGCAGCATTTTCGTAATATACTAATGTTATTAACTTCATACAAAATGAGTTTTGCAACCATATATAAGATAGTAATTTTAATAATTTATGTCATTCATATACTTATAAATTTATGCTCACGTTTATTTTTATGATTTATTAGGGATAAAATCATTAAAATATTTTCACATATAATAGTAAAAAATGGTAGTCGGGGAGGGAAAATATAAATTGACAAATATGATGTCGTCGAAGTCAGAATTAAGAAAGGTACTGAGTGGCTGAAAATTGGTCAAAAAAAAATTAAAGTGAGGAAGTAGGTGACGAAAAATAAGTAGAAGTCTATGTCAAGTAGGTAAACGAGCGGAAATGAAAATAGATCTATAAAATTTTATTACAATATTTCTCTTTTTTAACAATTATATCTATATATTAGTCAAATGTCCAGATTATGTTTATTATTAAATTGTTACATTGATGAATGAAGTGTATAACATATTTTTACTCGGTATCATTATAATATTTTATTTTATGTATGAAAGGTACTGGGGTGGCCGAAAATTGGTAAAAACAAAAATCGAAGTGAGGCGGTAGGTGACGGAAAATTAGTAGAAGTTATCTCAAGTAGGTAAACGGGCGGAAGTGAAAATAGATATATAAAAATTTATTATAATATTTCTCTCTTTTAACAATTATGTCTATATTAGTCGAATGGCCATAATACAAAAAATGATAAATAAGTTGTAAAACATATTTATACTCGATATCAGTATAATATTTTATTTTAAGTATATTTGCACTATATCGGTTAATCCTATTATCATCGGGTAATTTATAGATCGATTAACAAAATAGATTAAAATATTGAAAATAAGAAATAATTTACATATGGGATTTGGATTTGGTAAAAAAATGTCAATATGGTTTTGATATCTATTGTCCCTCGCACTTTATTTTTGCAGCATTTTCGTAATATGCTAATGTTATTAACTTCATACAAAATGAGTTTTACAACCATATATAAGATAGTAATATACCAATTTCACTTGAATTTTAAACTCCAATGCGAGTTTCAACCCGGTGTGAGACTAATAAACTCGAAAATTGCTGATATATACAATGTCTTATGATCACGGATGTGCTATGTGTATTTTCTTATTTTTCGGCTATCATTTTACTGTTACCTCAAATTAAAATGATATTCGGGATGTTTCATTGTCGTAGTTATGTCTATCTTATTTTCATAGATTGAATTTTATTGTACATATGAACTTTTACAACATGTTTTATTCGGTGCATACATTAACACGTCTCATTTTAAAAACCTGTTATGAGTTATGACACTTTAATTTTAGTTACTCGTGTATTTTGTTGAATTTGTACATGTCTAAATATGGATTGTCTTGAAATTTGAGATATTACCTTGGAGTTTTGAAAGTTCACTTCTGAGAATAGATATATAGTACAATGTATTTGAAGAAAAGATTTTGTTATGGTCAATTTGCTATTGAAAGGATACATATGAGATGGTCAAATACCACGATCATAGAAAAACACACATCACATATTAATTTTGAACGTGTACAACTATTAAAATAAATTTGTTATTCTCCTTGTTCTCCGAAATTGGTCGGAGAAAAGGATCCAAAATTGGAAATGTGCGGTGAAATCCAAAATTGGAAATATACATTGAGATTTTATTAGCAGAACTATATGACTCTATTACTTTTATTTTTTCGTCACATTACATTATTTCTTACAATATTAAATTAGAAATAATATAATATTTAATTCTTCATCCACTCAAAATAAATAAGCCAACTATTTTCTCATGTATTTCAATACAACAAGATTATTGTAGTAATACTTGGCATTTAATTGACTCTTACTTATAGCTTTCAGTCGGTCATTCTTCTCACACTGACCAAACATAACTAAAAATATAACTTTCGCGGTTCAGAATCTAATAATATTTTGAAACTATAACATTTTAAATAGATCGAAATACGTAAAGTAGAATAATACAAGAAAATTCTATGAATTATTATATGGCCCGTGCTTTGCACGGGCTATCATGCTAGTTTAATATTATATACAAAAATTTAAGTTTCAAATTCTTCTAATGACATATTAAAATTAATATTCATAATATCATACTACACTATAAATAAATAAATAAATAATAATTAAGTAATGTCTGAAATGGTGGGTTTGCTCATACCTGATGATTTGAATAATGAGTACCAAATGATCTATTATTGTTGACTTGTAGGAGTATTAAATAATTTAATAAATAAATTATATTAATTACGGGGCTGTTTGGCTGGCTTTATAAGCCAGCTTATTCGACTTTAAGTCCAGTCCAGCTTATTTACAAGTGTTTGCCTACCAACTTATTTTACTGACTTACGATCTTATAAGTTCATAAGTTGAAAGTTAGAAAGTCCCAACATTCATCTTATTTTTCTTAACTTATTTCTTGATACACGTGATATGTAATATTCTTCAAATCTTCAAAATCATATATCTTTTGATCCGTTCATTAAAAAATTGATATTTATATATCAAATTTCTCTACTCATCGAGATCTATCCATTGATATCCATTATTATATATTAAAAATCAAATATTTTGAAATTAATAAAAAAAAGTTAACTTATAAGTTCTGATTTACCAAACACTCTACTGATTTATAAGTTCTGATTTACCAAACACTTTACTGACTTAAAATTTCTGATTTACTTATCACTTATAATCAATTTATGGGCTTAAAGTCATAAGTTACTTTTTTTAAGTTAAGCCAAACGGGCACTACGTTTGTACTCCCATTATCATTCATCAACAATTACAATACTGTACTTTTGTCTCGTACTTTTGTCTCTGTTTTGTAGCCTGACACTTCTTGTTACTAAATTTTATCATTTATAAAATAAAAATATTTAATATCAATAAGTTTATAATTAACCAATAATAGGGTGCGCTTTTAGTTTAAGTGTGTTTTAAAAATTGTTCAATTTTTCAAAAATCGCCGATAAATATTTAAAAAGTATTTGACTGATTCGATTTTTAAAATCCAATTTATCGATATGAAATATTTTTAAATGGTATATTATATTATGAATTAGACTAATATATTAAATATTATTAAAAATATTAAAATTTACCCGATTTTTGTTCCGATTTATAATTGCGATAAATCACGATAAGGTATCTAAACCGATTTATTCCGATTTCCGAAATCTACAACCATTAACCTATATTGAAAAACCCTAGAAAAAATATAGTAGTATAATTTAGATGACAAGCACTTATTTTTTTATAGTTAATTTAAAGAGTTTTTTGAGAAATAAATTGATAAAAGTAATTTTTTGCAATTTTATTTTTGTTAAGAATAGTTATTTGCAAACCATCATAATTCCAAAAATACCTTTTTTTTTGCAAAAATAACATTTTTTTACATTAAAAAAAATACCCCTGCGGGGCCCACTATCACATCACCTGACATCACTTGACAAGTCAACTGCCACGTGGGTGGGACCCAGCTACCACATCAGCTGTCACGTCAGTAGGGATGGGACCCACCTGCCACGTCGGGATGAGACTCACCTGGTAGGTCAGCAGTGTGGGACCCACCTACCACGTGTACAGTCAGGAGAGAGAAGGCACAGTTAACAGAGTGAAAAGATGGGAAGTATATTTACAATAAAGATACTGTAATATTTTTGCAAAAAGTTTAAAAAAATAGATTTTTTGCAAAACAAAATAAAAAACATAGTATTCTTTTTTATAAATTCTCTAATTTAAATTCTTGGTCTTCCCATGCACCACTTGTCTTTAAAACCAAGATGCTACTGCTCAGCAGAAGTGCACAGAGAAGTTGTGTAATGTATTATTAACATTAGTTTTTTTTTTTTATTGAAAAGCATGTTACATGCTCAAATGAGATGTCATCCTATGTGATTCAAATCGAATAAAATTAGATGAATATAAATATGAATTTAGACCAATCCAATCCAAAAAGATGTGATTCGATCCAATTGAAATCCAATAAAATTTGATGGATATTGATATGAATTCAGACCAATGCAACCCGAATCTAACCTGTTAACAAGTCTATTTCTGACAAGCGCCAAAATAGCTAAAAGCAATGCCAGAAGACAAAGTAAAAAAACCAAACCAAACCAAACATACCCAGTATATCCCGCTCAGAGCAGGGTCTGGGGAGGGTAGGATGTACGCAGACCATACCCCCACTTTGTTGTGGATATAATTTCTCAGACTTGCGCAATCAAAATTGGACCCCCGGTACTTTGTTATGCTATGGATTGATGCCTTGATCCTGAGTTTAGGATTATGACTAACCTCATGTTGTTTTAAAATTTTACAAATGATTAACCTAAACTTTTGACACACGAATATTATAATTATATATTGTTTTATTCTAACTATTTCACAGTATTAGCATAATATTTTTTTTATGAGCAATGTTACATATGTAAAAAGTATGCCAAAAATGTTTGCAAACTATAACTGAGATCTTTTTATTTGTGGGACTCCAGTTTATATATAAGAATTTCATCTTATTTATGAGAAAAATCAACAATATAATAATAACTCTGGATTTGAAAATGATATTGTAAATAACATTTTTCATTTATTGTTATCGTTGCAATTAGTATAAAAATAATTAGTAATCATTTGGAATATGAGATTATATATAATTCAATTAATGGGAATGGGAACGATAGAGATTTTAATCCACTTTTGAATTGAAATTGCATTCTCATTAGTGATCATTACTATAAACGGCACCTAAATATATAAATTTCCAAACAAATTTCTTTAAATACAAGCATCATTTCGGTCATTCCTCTGTGATTGGGGCAGACGGTGCACGATCCCAAATGATACAGATTAAATAAACAACAAACCAAACAGTTTAAGTATCACAGATTTGTTAATATTAAGCTAATTCACCTCTCCCTTAAATCAAAATTTAAAAATTTATATTAAGCTAATATAAATTTAGGATAATTTATGTTAGCATAGGACAAGCAGCTGGCGGCTGCTTCTTTTACTCCTTTTGTTTTTTCTCTTTCTTTTTGGACCTACATACTCTTTGTTGTTTTTCTTCACGACAAATACTAACCAAGTAGCCAAGTAGGCTTCACTAACTATGTTTATACAATTAAGGGCATCTCCAATTAGGGATGGCAATCGGATCGGATCGGGTCGGGTTTGGCAAAATCCAAATCCAAACCCGATTTTTTGGATAAAACCCGAACCCGACCCGAACCTGAAAAATACCCGAAAACTGAAACCCGAACCCGATCCAATGGATTTCGGGTGGATTTCGGGTATACCCGAAACCCGAAAATTTTTGGATTTGGATAATACCCGAAACTCGAAACCCGAAATCCGAAAACCAGAAATTTTCAATCAAGTTTTATATAACACACACTATAATATTTATACATTATAAAAAGTATTATTAATATTATATAAATAAATTATATTCTGTGCATTAATTTTAATATTTTTATATTTAATTTTGTTATAAAATTTTACATTATGAAATATATTGTAGTATAAATTATATACATATATACATATACATACATACACACACACATATATATATATATTCGGGTTTTTTTTCGGGTTTCGGGTTCGGATCGGGTTTGGATCGGTTTTCGGATCGGATTTCATAATATCCAAATCCAAAAATTTTCGGGTCTGAAAATCAAATCCAAATCCAAATCCAAATCCAAAAAATCGGGTTCGGATTATCCAAAATTTCGGGTTTCGGATCGGGTATCCGTCGGATCGGATTTTTTTGCCATCCCTATCTCCAATAGAAGTTGCCAACATAGTTGCCAACTTCTAACACATCATCACATATATTATTTTTTTATTTCTTCTCTCATCCATCTCATTGTTGGCAACTTTTGTTACAAATCTACTCCAATAGTTGGCAACTTTAAAAGTTGCCAATGTGGTCCCATACATCAATTTTATATTATCTTATAAACAAATATTATATTTATATATTCTAAATAAAATTGAAAATTTGGATATTTAAAATACTTAATTCCCTCCCGTAATGATTTTTTTTCTTTTTTTTGACATTACATTAATATAAAATATCAAATGATTTAAATTTTTAAATATAAAATAATATTATCTTTACATCAATATCATTTGATTAAATGAAAATAGTGCAAAAAAATGATATTTTTTTCTTTTCTTCTCATGTGCATTAATGATATTAGATATGTGAGATATTTCGAAAAAAAACATTTAAAGAGATAATAAAATGTAGGAGATATAAAAAAGGGTAAAGTTAAATACATTTTTGGGGAATTGTATGTGTTTTAACTAAATGGGGAAGTTGCTAACTTTTGGCAACTTTGATTGGCAACTTGATGGCAACATTGATACTCCAATAGGTGGGCAACCAAGAATGTCATGCCACATAAGACTTGGCAACCTCTTAACAACCCCTATTGAAGATGATCGATTAGGTGCAAATATTTTTGCACAAATTTTTTACAATATAATTTGTTGTAAAAAAATATTTGCTTGTGATCGTTAACCATACAACTATTATCAAAGCGGCAAGCAATGCCAATGCGAGAATACGATGTAGTTGTGGATGTTGTGGATATAATTTATCAGACTTGCGCAATAAAAAATTGGACCCCCTGGACTTTGTTATGCTATATGGATTGATTATGACTAACCTCATGTAGTCATGTTTTAATAAATTAACAAATGACTAACATAAACATTTGACATACAAATATACTATTTATATATTATTTTATCCTAAATATTTTAAAATATTAGCATATTTATTTTATGAGCTACGATTACAAATTTCAAGAGGATGTCAAAAAAAAAAATTCAAATTACACAGTGATATATTTTTGTTTGTGAAATTCAAATGTATATAGAAGGAATTTATCTTATTTATGAGAGTAAATCAGTTATGTAGTGATAAATCAGTATTTGAATACGATTTTAAACATTCTCGTTCATTATTGTATTTAGTCTAAACATAACAAGTGATCCTTTGGATAATGAAATTAAAATTCGATTAACAAAAATAAGAAATAGATTTTAATACAATTTTTTACTTTTCAATCTTATTTTCATTACAAGGCTTTAGTGATTTGAAAACACTTGTATTACAAACCAAGCTAAAATCTAGACTTTGGAGGCATCAACATGAAAGACAGATTCATACCAAAAGTTGGATGGCGAAAAATACCCAGTAATGTCTTGCAACGACAACAGATCTGACCCATGTGCCACTGATACATTTTCTTGATCACCTTGGACGACACACGACACTGCAGCCTGCGCATCTTCTTTACACACCTCCTCGCTGATCACAACTTGTTCTTGATTATCAAGATTAGAATGTTCTAGAAAGGCTTGTCCAGGCATATCAGCATCTCTTCCAGTGAGTTGTTGAACCAAAGCTCTGAACTCAGAAGCACTGGTGTTGACTTTCATAGGGTTTGAGATGTAAACCACTTTGACTTGTGATTTTTTCTTGGTTTTGTGGATTTTTTTTGATGCACCATCAACACCAACCATTTGTTTATTCATGCTTGAGTGTACGAGCGAGTGAAGATTGAGTTTTTGAGTTTTTTGAGTAATAAAGGGATATAGTAGTTGAATCTGGATTTAAGGAAAATTATTGTAAGTACTACTCCCTCCGTCTCAAAAAACTCTTCTCATTTTAAAAAATACGTTTGCCAACGCACATTTTTGATCGTTAATATGTTCAATTTCGTATTAGTATTTAATATAAAAACTTTACTGTATTAAAGTACTCATAAATACGAATCCAACAAGATCACTCATGACTATATTTGGTCTTATAGATTATGCGTAAATTAGTAATTTGTCACATGTTATGAACAGTGCCGACATTGTAAAGGAGAAGAACATTTTGTGACGGAGGTAGTAGGACTCAAGTTGGACAGCTGTAAGTTAAAATGTACATATGTGATACTGATGTATAATGGCAGTCCCATGCACATATATGCCGCGTCTTAGCACGCACCATTTTAATCTCTCTCGTTTTATATCCATCAATATATATATATAAAGGAGGATAGCGGAAGTTTAGGTGGCGCTCTAATATCGTCTCAATCGATTTTTCTAATTTTCTAGAATTTTAAACACTAATAAATATAAAAATATCAATTAGCATATTTGAAGTAGAATAGGTGTTCGAATTTATAAAGGAGAGAAGAGTTCGAATGTATAGGGAAGACATATGATTAGAAGTTCTATTGGAAGTATAATAAGTATTTATAAGGCATACGATTAAAAGTTCTATTGGAAGTAGAATAAGAGTTCGAATTTATAGAGAATAAGAGTTCGAAGCCACCTAAACTTCCGCTATCCTCCTTTATATATATATATATATATATTGAAGTTCTACTAGAACTAGAGTAGGTGTTTAAATATATAGAACAGACATAATAGGTGTTTAAATATATAGAACAGACATATAATTAAATATTTTATAGAAAGTACGATCTTCTAAATTATATATTTTTTATATAAGTTAATTATACTTATAAACAGACATATAATTAAATATTTTATAGAAAGTACGATCTTCTAAATTATATATTTTTTATATAAGTTAATTATACTTATAAACAGACATATAATTAAATATTTTATAGAAAGTACGATCTTCTAAATTATATATTTTTTATATAAGTTAATTATACTTATATTAGGAAAATTTATTCATAAATCCAATACTATTGTCATGAAAAAAGTCATCGTATTTAAAAAGAAAAGAATTAATGTATTAACATAATAAAAGAACAATGAGTAAAAGAACAATCTCATGCAATCCAATACTATTGTCATGAAAAAAGTCATCGTATTTAAAAAGAAAAGAATTAATGTATTAACATAATAAAAGAACAATGAGTAAAAGAACAATCTCATGCAGGAATCCTAAATAAATACATGAATATCTATAATATAAAGAGAAAATAAGATGTGTTTTCATTTTCTAAAAACTCCAAAAAATTTAGAAAATCTAGAAAAAGTATAAATTGGAATTCACTCTATTTTTTAGGTTTTTGATTTCAAGAAAAAAAATTGTTTTGTAAGATAAGTATCATCAATAATATGTAATGAAGTTAGAAATTCGATCCCAAACGAGAGCGGCTCGAAATGTGTTTAACATGAAGACGGCTCACTATAAAAGATTGTACTAGCTATTAAAATATCATATGATGTTATAAATTTTATTTTATTTTTAGGATTTGATTTTTATGGATAAACATTATCATACAAGTAATATAGGTAAAAGTTAGGTTTTTTGTCTTAACGAGAGAGCGAACCAATAGTAAAAACCGTGTTTAACAAGAAAGCGGTTCATTAGATAAGACCGTATAAAAGATGTTTAAATATATAATTAATACATAAAATAAAATATTTTATTTGAAGTAGAATACGAGGACGGTGGAGACGTCTTATACGATTTTTTAAAACTGTACATCTTTTTTCCTAGAAATCCTTTATTTTAACTTTTTTATACAAGTTAATTATACTTGCATTACAAAAATATATCCATAAATGCAATATTATTTCCGTAACGAAAAGTCTTCGTTTTTTTTTTTTTTTGATATGTTAAGATAACAGAAAGACATTCTAATGCGGAAACTGTAAATAAATACAAGAATATCTATAATATAGAGAAAATATAACATGTATTTTCATCTTTTAAAACTCCATAAATATTAGAAAGTTTAAAGAATATAAGAATTGGAATTTACTCTCTTTATATAATGAAGTTAGAATTTCAGTTTCAAATAAGAGTGGCTCGAAACGTATTTAACGGGAAGACGACTCGCTAGAAAAGATTGTATTAGCTATTAGAATTTGATACTGAAGTCATAATTTTTTTTTATTTTTACGGTTCGATTTTATAGATAAAAAATATTATATAAGTATTTATAATATATGTTAAAAAGTTGGGATTTCAGTTTTAACGAGAGAGCGGCTCAATCGAAAGAATCGTATTTAACAAGAAATTGATTCATTAGAGAAGATTATTTAATTACTAAAATTTAATATTGATATTATAATATAACGTAAATGTATTGAATTTTTTAAAAAATATTGTAACGCCGCCGCGAAGCGCGGCTTTATCAACTAGTTATTTTTTAAAATGAAGATAAATCTTAATTACTTATACGTTCAAGAGCATTTTTTCGTATTTGTTTGCCAAATTTCTCCCTCATACGTGAACTTTCGAGTCAGAATTTATCTTGAAATCAAATTCAAAATCATGTTAATAATCAATTATTTACAATTTGTTTCGAAATCAATTTTGAGATCATATTAATAATTAGTTATTTACGAATCAAAATGAAAATTATATCCATGTTCATTATATACAATTGATGATCATGATTGTAGACGAATAAAATTTGCATCTATCATAAATTTGTAGAATATGTAATGTGTATGTATGTTTGGACCGATAAAATTGGAGGTTTATTTTTTTTTTTTAAAAAAATACAGTTTAGAGAATTACTCGCCGACAGCGAGTGAAATAGCATTATGTGTAGCATTATGTGTGGTGGGGGGTAGGAAATTGATTGGTTGACACGAGCTCCATCCAAAACAGTTGTACGACGTCTTGCTTACATGAACACATGACGCCCTGATTCCGTCTTCCACTTTTCTGCTGCCTGATTTTTTGTTAATATTAGCGGCTACCATTTGCTTCTTGTATATCATTTGTCTTTTAATTTTCTTTTTGTAAGTTTGTTCGCAATTGTCAATCTAAAATCTTAAAATTTAATAATTCGATTACAGATTGTCGAAAAATTCAAAAAAGAATTTAATTCAATCTTATACTTCATGACGTAAAACAACAAAAAAATAAGTTCTAACCTAGGTTATTATGTTATATATCTCTAGACGGCAAGAAGATATGATCAACTAACTGTAGCTGAAGGAAAATATAAATCCAGAGCAATATTTTGAAATCCAGAGCAATCCTGTGGAATTGACAAATTTATCCTTGTTTTTGTGAATGTAGAGAATTAGGCTTGGTTTAAAAGAAGGTTAATTTGATCTTTTTACAAAGCATTGTTCTGAATTTAAAAATACAGTTCTGGATATAAAAATTCCCAAAATCTAAGTCTTACGAACATATGTTAATAGTTCTAGGTTGGACTTGGATTAGATGGTCATTTAATTAAAGATTAGAGAAAAAAGGTTCAGTCCCGCATCGGTGGTTGACTTGATTAAGGTCGGAATTTTTGGAATTTATCACTTCGAGATTTTAAGTTCAAATTTGAGACTTATTATTTCAAGATTTCTTGTTCGATTCCAGCTAAATGCATGGAAATAAATGAGACATCTAAAATTAATCGATTTATGCACAAGTTGATCCGAATATCTAATAAAAAATAGATAATTAACAAAAAAAATAAAGAAAAAAGGTTCAATGCATCTATGGACTACATCTCTCGCTGTTTACATATTTTAATTTTAGCAGCCATACGTAATAGGGTTTGGCTTACAATTCGATAGGATGTTTGGCAGGTTCTCCAAATTGTCACTCTCACTCAAACCTCCATACAATTTATATGTAAAAAAATGAATAAATTCTTCGTACGTCTCCAATGTCTAACCCATCAACTACAGTTCACACTTCGCTAAACTAAGTTGGTACTCATGACTATATTTGGTTTTATAGATTAGACATAAATTAGCAATTTGTCTCATGTTATGAACAGGATCAACAAATCAAATGGGAAGAACAATAAGGCATAGAGGGAGTAATATTCGTCAAAATCTTAAAATGCTAACTTTTTCTGTAACTGGTATATTAAAATACAATGTCTGCTTGATCATTTTTTTGCGTAGCACTTCTAGATTCAATTTACAATAATAAAAAGATATTGTTATTCATAATACCTTTTCATGTATTGATTTAGCTTTTTGACATTATGTAATTCGTGCCTTTGTCACTACGCCACTCGGAGAAGAAGATAAGATTTGGCATATTTTGCATGATTTGTGAATGCTTAAGCTTTTGTACGCAAAATTCTAATATTCAATTAAAATAGATAGATATTACATATTTGTTAAATTTAATAATTGAATTGAAATAACTACTCCAGCAAGTAGGGATGGAAAAAAAATCGAATTAAAATCGAAATTGAATTAAAATAAAAAATTCAAATAATAAAAAGCCGAAACTTATATAACTATTTTTTTCTTTTTAACATACTGTAGTTTGATTTCACTCTTTTGTTCTTACAAGTGATCAGCTTATATATGACTATATGTAGTATCTTTTATTTTATTAATTTCACTTATAATTTGGTGTTCTCTCTTTCTAAAGATGCATTCTTGTTCCCTCAACTACGTTGTGTAACCCATTATCTCATAGATCGACTATGTTTTATTTAAAAAATCAACTATAATATTTTGTAATTAATTAAAAGAATTTTATCGAGCATTCTTAATATTTTTACAATACAAGATCAGAAATGAGAAATGACAATCTAAAACATCTTATAGATGCACCAAAAAATAGTTTAACATTTGATTAAATCTCAATAAGAGTAATGTTCTGATGCTTTTTATTCTGTGGGTTTTTCCTAAACGAAATCAATTTCACACTGGGTTATTTTGATGATGTCTCATGCTCTTATCGAACGGGACAATGAAGGTCTTCATTGCATTGCTAGTGTTGTGGACAAAATGGTTTCTTCTGAACAGAAAGATGAATTCGAGGTAGGGAATGGATTTGATTTGGTTGTTGAATTAGAGGACCAGCGTCCTAAGCCTTGTACAGTCTGGGTCCCTGTGTTGGATGATAATGATGGATCTCTTCTTATGTTGTTTGATACTAGTAGTTTTCTTGGATGCTCTGTATCTAATTTACATGGTCTGGAGGATGGTATCCTGAGTTCTCGTAAATGAGGCCCAAAATCCTAGCTGGGCATTAAATTCGTGGTTAATGGTTAAGCCCAAAAGAACAGCCCAAACCGGGGACGCCCGGTACAAGCTTGTTTATAACACGGGCCTGACCCACAAAACAGGAATGTTCTAGAAACCAGGAACGTTCTGGAATATCCCAGAGATATTGTGTAGCCTCCAAGACACCTAATTCAACAAGGAAACTAATTCCTATAAGGAAGGAGTCAGAACCTTCCTCAATAACGGTGACTTGTCCACCAAGTCTCCAAACCCTACTACGATTCTGAGGCTCCTACAGCCTATATAAAGGGCCAGACCCCTCATCTCAGAACTACGTTTTTTGGCTTGATTCTCGATTTTGAGATACGTAGGCATCTTGTGAAGACCCGAATTAGGTCACGGTAATACAAGCGCAGCCATTAAAGCACGAAGCTCACGAACCCTAGCCGCAATTTGATAACCTTACTTTTTGTTCCACAACATTTGGCGCCGTCTGTGGGAAAACAACATCAACCATGGTTAACACACGAAGAACGACAACCGAGAACGATCCTGTAACTTCTGATCCACCAGCCATCTCCACCGCTCCACCCGTTGTTACGGAGCAAGGGTATGTACCCCTATTAACAGAGACAACCACTCAGCCTCAAGTTTCTCAACCCATAGGGACGAATCCCCATGTTGAGAGAACCTTACCAGTGGACGTCCATCCGGGACGTGAGACCAATCAGCTTCAGATGGTGGTCTCACCATTAAACAGCCGTCCCCCACTCTCAGGAGTTCAGATCTCCACCACTACACTCCCCGTGAACACCGATCCGTTATACGGATTGCCTAACTACCCTCCAAATCGTAGGGATCCTGGACCAAGTGGTCACGCTCTACAGATACCTGAGTCGTATCAGCCTCCCTATGTTAGGGGTTTAGCCCCTCCTGAGCAAGGGTATTATGATTACTCCGGACCTTACACTGATGATTCCTCGTCAGAGGACGATGATCGTGATGAAGCCCCGAGGAGGCGACGTGCAAGCAAGGAGCCTGTGGGAAGGACTCGAAGAATCCATGATGGACCTCCTCAAACAGCCGCTGAGAGAATCAAGGCCCATGAGGCTGAGATCCAAAGGCTGAAGGACGATATAGCCAGGGAGCAAGCAAGGCAAAACCAGAATAGGCCCCCTCCAACTCCAAGGGAGATTCCCCTTATTGATTTGGAAAGATCTTCAAGGAGACAAAGAAGGGCTGATGCCCCAACTGGAGGAGTTTCAAGGGTGGAAACCCCCAGGGGTGATCCCAAAGACCTGATGCCACTCGGAGACCCTGACGATCCCACACCCCCGTTCACTGAGAAGGTGATGAACGCTCGTGTTTCCCGAAAATTTAAGATGCCCACGATAAAACCATACGATGGAACGGGTGATCCCTCGAATCATGTCAGGACGTTCTCAAACGCGTTGTTATTACAACCCGCCAGCGACGCTCTTAAATGTAGGGCGTTCCCTCAAACCCTGGCAGACATGGCTCAAAGATGGTATAGCCGGTTGCCCGCAAACTCAATTGGCTCCTTTAAGGAGTTAAGCACTGCTTTCATCAATCAGTTTGTTAGTGGAAAAGTCCATGAAAAGAGCTCTGCATCTCTCATGCAAGTGAAACAAGGGAAGAATGAGAACCTAAGGGATTATCTCAAGCGTTTCACCAAGGAGACATTGAATGTCCCAGACCTGGAGAACAAGGTAACTATGATAGCCCTGGAGAATGGAACAACGAACACCTACTTTCAGATGTCGTTGGCAAAACATCTCCTTGAGAGCATGACTGAGCTCCAAAGAAGGGCGAGTAAATACATAAAAGCAGAAGAGAGCATGAGGAAGGCAGAAGCCCCTACAACGAATGGAGGAAACGGAAATTCCCGAAAGCGGAAGCAAGAGCAAGAGTACGATGCTAGGGACAAATATCCCCGGACTAGCAAGGACTCCGACTCCGCCCCTAAGAAAAATTTGGGACCAAGGTTCTCTGAATACGCGAGGTTGAATGCCCCTAGGAGTCAAATCCTGATGGATATTGAGAAATACAAGGATTTTCGATGGCCGAAGCCACTCAGGGGTGATCCCGCAAAAAGAAACAAGGATCAATACTGTAGGTTCCACAAGGATATAGGACATGATACCGATGATTGCAGGCAACTCAAGGACGAGATCGAATTCTTGATCCGAAAAGGAAAGTTGAGCAGGTTCACGAAAGGCGAAGATCGTGGAAATCAAAGGAGAGATTATGATAGAAGGGATAACGATCGTGATCGTAACCCCCAGCCACGAGGGCCAGTTATTAACATGAATTGGGGAGGCCCGACTGCGGCTGGCACGACAAGGAACTCTCGAAAGGCATATGCCAGGGAGGTGATGCACATCGTGGGAGAGGCCCCAAAACGTGCAAAGACTGAAGTAGTGATTGGTTTTAATGATTCAGACTTGGAAGGGGTGAAGTTCCCCCCATGACGACCCGTTGGTCATAACCCCGGTAATTGGAAACTCAGAGGTGAAGCGAGTCTTGATAGACAATGGTGCTTCTGTCGATATTTTGTTTCATGATGCATTTGTGAAGATGGGATACAACGACTCACAGTTGACTCCTAACAATATGCCTATATATGGGTTCAATGGAGTCGAATCCAATGTCGAAGGGACCATCCAACTACCGGTTACTATTGGACAGGAGCCCAAGGAAGCTACTCAGATGTTAAATTTCTTGGTAATCAAAGTAGCTTCCACGTATAATGCGATCCTCGGAAGGACTGGACTTCAGGCGTTTAAGGCTGTTGCCTCAAGCTACCATATGAAAGTTAAGTTTCCAACCAGGAATGGCGTTGGAGAGCAGAAGGGTGATCAAAAGATGGCCAGAAGTTGTTATGTGGCCGCATTAAGAGCTGATGGAGTAGGGGGGTAGGTCCTCCCGATAGAAGACATGGATGTCCGAGGGGATGATGAATACCGCGGAAAACCGGCAGAAGATTTGGTTCCTATACCTCTGGATTCCCGAGACCCTGAAAAAGTTACGTATGTTGGAGCGTCTTTAAAAGAACCCTTGAAGGGCAAGTTGGTAGAATTCCTACAAGAAAATAGAGATGTGTTCGCTTGGACGGCAGCCGATATGCCAGGGATAGACCCCCAAATCATAACCCACAGGTTGAATGTCGACCCTAAGCGGAAGGCAATAAAATAGAAGAAGAAGCACTTTGCTCCGGAAAGGCAAGAGGCCATTAAGCAAGAGGTGGACAAGCTCTTGGAAGCTGGTTTTATTGAGGAGATTCAGTTCCCTGAATGGTTGGCTAACCCTGTGATGGTCAAGAAAGCCAACGGAAAGTGGAGGATGTGTATAGACTTCACCGATTTGAATGACGCATGCCCTAAGGATTGTTTCCCTTTACCAAGGATTGACACACTAATAGATGCCACGGCAGGGCACGAAATGCTGAGTTTCAATGATGGTTTCAGCGGCTACAACCAGATTAGGATGCACAAAGATGACATCCCTAAGGTATCTTTCATAACTGACTTTGGTGTTTTTTGTTACCTTGTCATGGCTTTTGGACTAAAGAATGCAGAAGCTACTTATCAACGACTGGTAAATAAGATATTTGCCCATCTAATTGGGTAAACCATGGAGGTCTATGTTGATGATATGTTGGTCAAAAGTTTGTTTACAGCAGACCATGTTGAGCACCTCAGAGAGGCTTTTGAAGTGCTGAGGCACCATAAAATGATGTTAAATCCAGCCAAGTGTGCTTTTGGCGTTGGATCAGGGAAGTTTTTGGGCTTGATGGTTTCAAAACGTGGTATTGAAGCCAACCCGGATAAGATTAAGGCAATCCTCGATATGGAACCACCTCGTTCTGTGAGGGCCGTGCAGAAGTTGACTGGTAGAATAGCTGCATTGGGAAGATTCATCTCAAGGTCTGGCGACAAGTGTTTGCCTTTCTTTCAGGCTTTGAAGAAACTGAAGAATTTCGAATGGACTTCAGAAAGCCAAGAGGCTTTTGAACAGCTAAAAAAGTACATGGCTGAGGCCCCGTTGTTGGCCAAACCTAGTCCTGGAGAGACCCTATATTTATACCTAGCGATATCCGAACAAGCATTGAGTGCCGTTCTCATTCGAGAGGAAAACAAGATTCAGAAGCCTATCTACTACGTGAGCAAGGTATTGCACGGAGCTGAGTTGAATTACTCACCCATTGAGAAGTTTACTTTGGCGCTAGTAACAGCTTCAAGAAAGCTAAGACCTTACTTCCAGGCACACAAGATTGAAGTCCTGACGGATCAACAGTTGAGAAGTATATGCATAGCCCCAAGGCCAGTGGAAGGTTGATTAAATGGGCAATCGAACTCGGGGAGTTTGATATCGCATATAAGCCTCGGACAGCCATCAAGGCTCAGGCATTAGCTGACTTCGTGGTTGAATGTACCATCGACAACCAAGAAGTCGGGGGGCAGGAGATAGTGTCAGGCCAAGAAGGTGAAGGTAAAGTTGAGGAGCTTGTACCTGATCAGAAGGAATATTGGGTGCTCTATTTTGATGGGGCATCAAAAACAAAATCTAGTGGTGCAGGCCTGGTCTTGCAAAGCCCCGATGGGTTTTTAGTAGAATATGCTTTGAAGTTGGACTTTCCAACAACCAACAATGAAGCTGAATATGAAGCCTTGATAGCCGGATTAGGCTTGGCCAGAATATTGACAGTCAAGAACCTTAAAGTTTGTGGAGATTCGAGGCTCGTAGTATCGCAGGTGAATAGTGAGTTCGAAGCCAAGGATGAAACTATGGCAAAATACCTAAGGGTTGTGAAAGCGGTTATGACTCAGTTTGATGAATGCTATATGGAGCACATTCCGAGGGAGGAGAACATCAAGGCCGATGCCCTATCAAAGTTCGCCTCTTCTGAGATAGAGAATTATGCAGGGAGTGTTTACTTCCATGTCTTGAAGGCCCCTTCCATCAATTCAAAATTGGTGGCACCCATTGATATAGGAAGTTGTTGGATAGATCCTATTAAGGCACATTTGGAAACGGGATGGCTTCTCGAAGATGCCTCGGAGGCGCGGAAACTATCAGTGAGAGCATTGAGATATGTCTTGATTGAAGGCATCCTTTACAAGAGGTCTTTTGTTATCCCGTACTTGAAGTGTTTGAGGCCCCAAGAGGCAGAAGAAGCATTAAAGGAAGTTCATGAAGGGATCTGTGGGCAACACTTGGGGGGCAGAGCCCTAGCCCATAAGATCACCCGGGGTTTTATTGGCCACAGATGTTGGCAGATGCGCAAAGTTATATAAAGAAGTGTGACAGGTGTCATAAACACGCTCCGATTGTTAGGCAGCCGCCAGAGATGTTAACGTCGATTAACTCTCCTATTCCGTTTACCATGTGGGGGATGGACATTCTAAGTCCTTTCCCTGTAGCTTCAGCACAAAGGAAGTTCTTGATAGTGGTCATCGACTATTTTACCAAGTGGATTGAAGCTAAGCCATTAGCTAAGATAACCACCCAGCAAGTTGCCCAAATCTTCTGGGAGAACGTAATTTACAGATACGGCATCCCACGAATCCTTGTAACGGATAATGGGCGCCAATTCAATAATGAGGAGTTTAAGAAGTATTGTGAGGAGAACGCCATCGAACTTCGCTTCACTTCAGTAGCTCACCCTCAGGCTAATGGGCAAGCTGAGGTAGCGAATCGGATTATCCTTGATGGACTTAAGAAAAGGGTCGAGCGTTCAAGAAACACGTGGGTGGATGAGCTGCTGCCTATTCTATGGGCATATCGTACCACCTGTAAAGTGACAACAGGAGCTACCCCGTTTTTGCTAGCCTATGGAGCAGAGGCAGTAGTGCCCGTGGAGATCTCTCATACGTCTCCAAGGGTTGAAGCATATGAGCAAGAAACCAATGAGGAAGGCATGAGGTTTGCCCTTGATTTAATTGATGAAGTCAGGGACGAAGCGAATGCCCGCAATGTAGAGCATCAGAAGAGGGCATTTTTTTATTATAACCATAGGGTTAAAGAAAGGTTCTTCAAACAAGGTGACTTGGTTATAAGGAAGATAGAAGCATCTGGAGTTGGACAGACGGGCAAGTTAGCCCCTAATTGGGAAGGGCCGTATAGAGTCAGCAAAACGTTGGGAAGAGGTTCTTACAAGTTGGAAACCTTGGATGGAAGCGAGGTGCCTCGTACTTGGCACGCCTCGAATCTCAAGATTTATTATGTTTAAGCTCTCCTAGTAAGGACTTAGCTTTTAGCTTATCTAATAGAAATAGAAATAAGGTTTATGTAAAGCCATTGCAGAGCATGTTTCTCATAGTAGAACTTATCATTTTATGTAAGGGCAGAGCCCATTTCACGTTGTTAATACAAGTTTGTTTTCTATTCTACGTTTCTGTGATTTTAATGATATACCAAACACCTGATGTGTGTAAGTCTAGGATGACCAAGTACCGTAAAAAAAAGGAACGTATGAATTAAAGGAAACAAGCATGTAGATAATATACCCCTAGGGGACAGAGTTATAAGTTACAAACAACATCGAATAAAATATAAGTCCATGAAGGACCATGAGCAAAGTCAGGATAAAACGAGAACTGAATGAGAGCCACATGAGGTAAACATAAGCCATGCAAGGCTTAAAAGATAATCACTTCTTGATAGAAGCAGTCTTCACCAATCGTTTCTTGGCTTTAGGAGGGGCAACCTGAATAGGGGCTTCTTCTTCACTGGAGGACCCCATCTCACCTTCTTCCCTACTCTTGGAAGTCGAAGTCGAGGAACTGGTAACACTCACCGATCTGACCACGGTGCTCTGACCACCTTCACTTGCCATCAGGTTTGTCTGAAATTGAAATAGGTGCTTGAATCTTGAGAGCTCTTTAGAGAGAAATTTTCTTTGGAAGAAGATGGAAATGTGAAGAATGACTTCCACTCCTACTCTTTTATAAGGAAATGAACGACCCCTCATAGCAGGTCATCTTTCCGACGACCCGCGTTTACAGGTTAAATAGCCGAAAACAGCAGGAAAAAGGCGTTATGAACTCGAAATTGGGTCAAATAAATGATCTAATTCGTGAAAATAAACGAAAGAAATGAATGAAAATGCAGGCTGGAGCAGCAATATAGTTAACAACCTAAGAGGTTGAACTAACTTATGCTTAACGAGCCTAAACAGAGGATTAAGCCAAAAATCCATGATTAAGGCACTAAGTAGAAAGATTAGCTAGAAAGCTAATACTTTATAGAAATATAGAAAATAGATTCTAAGAAAATGGTGGGGGTTTTGAAAACCTGCCTAAAATATAAGCCCAGATGGCCAACGAGGTTGTATGCCCTGAATTAAGCCGGTTGATTGAACTCAAGGCCTAAAATTCAGGAACCTTTGAATAAAATCAAGCCAAGGCATGGCCTTACAAACAAGGTAGGAGTTTTAAATTCCTTGAGTATGAAATCAAGGATAAAAACTGACCATAGCACCCTAGACTTGAAGTCAGGTGTTGAAAACAAGAGAAAAACCCTATACAAACTAATAAACGAATAAAGACCTCCGTGGCAAGGGGGGCAAGGCCAAGGTTGTTTAAAACACCCTATTGTAAGTATGGAAGGGTGTCAGTAAGTCAAGGGCCATAGTATAGCCCAAGGTTATTAGAAACTAAGAGTTCAAGAACAAGTTAAAACCTAGAAGGTCCTGAAAACTAAGAAGAAGGTTGTTTGTGATTAAGGATCACAAAATCAACCAAGGTGTTGTAAACTCACTCTAGAAACAAGGAGGGGAGTTTAAAACAAGTTTTGGTTTGGGTCAAAGTCAAAGTCAACGGTCAAAGTCAACTAGTCAAAATTTGGCCAAAATTCAAAAAAAAAAATTCATGGGGCCCAGCCGACCAGGGGTGGCCGACCAGGTCCCCTTGGCCGAATGGCCGACCAGGGTTGGCTGACTAGGTCACCTTGGTCAGGTGTTTTGAAGACCTGGACCCCCTAGGTGGTTTCATGACCCTCTAGAACGCTAAAAAATGCTCCGTTTGTGCTCAAATTTGGGATTTGGAAACCTCTCAAGGTCCTCTAAAAGCCTAGGTAGGTATCTCAGTGGTTTCAAGAAGTTGAAAAAAGGAGGGTGTTTGAAACAAGGTCTGGTTTGAAAACCAGCTCAGAATGAGGTATTTCGCCCCTAAAACGTTCAAAAATGCATATTTTCATGTGATTCTTGCTCATACCAGGAGATTATAAGAATCCCTATCAAATAAGCTCAACTTCAAAATTTGAGTTTAGAAATGCCAGGGGTGTTTGAAACCAGGAGGGTGTTTGAAATCAGGAAGGTGTTTGAAATACCTTGCCCAGAAGGCCGTATTTCTTGCCTAGACAACTCAAAAATGAGAATTTTTACGTGATTCTTTCTACAACCATGAGGTTATAAGAATCTCTATTAGATTGACTTAACTCCAAAATTTGGGATTAGGGTTTCGCTAATCGCAGTTAGGGGGTGATTAACCTCAATTATCGACGTTTAAGGACTCTAACTTTAAAATTAACCTATCTCAAGGTTAAGGGTGGATATCCTAGTAGTAATCACATTAAATATGAATTTTTTAGCCTCGGTTAAGGCCTTTGTAGCCCCGTTTAGGGTTGTTTAGCCCAGATTAGGGCTGAATTAGTGTCTTTCGCTTAGAAATTAGCCCTTATTAAGGCTTATGAGCAATGACCGTCTGATATTAACCCTAACTTAGAAAAGTTGAGGGAAATAAATCATTAATGAATCTATGATAAAGGATCCTATGCACGAATTGCACTTGGATTAGTGTCTATGAGCTCGAAACGACACTAATCCTATTCCCGAAAGGCCCAGAAATCTTAAGAAAGAGGTTCAAGAGGTCAAGGAACGTTTAACTTTCTTAAGTATTAACTTAGGAGAGAGTATTAGTCGTTGTGAATGTGTAGGTCGCTCCACATTTCATTGTAAGACGATACCCTGGTAGGGCCGAACTGACCTTAAACTCCTACGAAATCAAGTTTTCCTAGAAGTTGGGGGCAAATGATATGGGTGAAAAATAATCCCTATGACATAATTAATATAGTATTTATTGGCTCGTAAATGAGGCCCAAAACCCTAGTTGGGCATTAAATTCGTGGTTAATGGTTAAGCCCAAAAGAACAGCCCAAACCGGGGACGCCCGGTACAAGCTTGTTTATAACACGGGCCTGATCCACAAAACAGGAACGTTCTAGAAACCAAGAACGTTCTGGAATATCCCAGGGATATTGTGTAGCCTCCAAGGCACCTAATTCAACAAGGAAACTAATTCCTATAAGGAAGGAGTCAGAACCTTCCTCAATAACGGTGACTTGTCCACCAAGTCTCCAAACCCTACTACGATTCTGGGGCTCCTACAGCCTATATAAAGGGCCAGACCCCTCATCTCAGAACTACGTTTTTTGGCTTGATTCTCGACTTTGAGATACGTAGGCATCTTGTGAAGACCCGAATTAGGTCACGGTAACACAAGCGCAACCATTAAAGCACGAAGCTCACGAACCCTAGCCGCAATTTGATAACCTTACTTTTTGTTGCACAACACATATAATTAAATAATATTAGAATTTAAATATTATCTATTTATAATTTAATGTCAAGAAAATACTAAAATATAATTAAATCAAATATGCTTATATTTTTTGAATTCAAATTGAAAATACATTTAAATGCATTAAATAAGAATTGTGACATATAAACTTAAATTAAAATGTAATTAATTAATTATAATATATTATTAAAATATTATCATTTTATTAAAGAAAGAAAAGTTTTTATTATAACATTTAAAATATTAAACAATTATTTAATAATTTAAAACAAAATTTGGAAAAAAAATTATAATTGGAAATATGCTCGATCCAAATTTGGATCGAATCTCGAAATTGTCCTAACTAGCATACCAAAATTATTTATCACTTTTCTGATAAAAAAATAATTGTTTATCGCTTCAAATTGCACCACATATACTAAAGATGAACAAAAAATTCTTCAAACGGGGCTTTATTTGGACATTAAAAAACTCGGGCCTTTTGAGAAATGGATTGGGTTGGGTTTTTTGAGAAAATAATTGGGTCGGACTTTTTAGAAAATCGGGTTCGATTTCTAATATAAGGACCATTTTAGGGGGTGAAAGTTCAGAATATCCAGTTTTTATTATATGATTCCCAAAATGACCATGCGCTCACATTCAGCATATGCGAGTACTACATACGCATCTCATAGATGCGAGGACTCTAAAAGCTGGGTACTGCACGCATTCAGCGGATGTGGAGGTTGTGTAAATTTTTCATTTTTAAATAGGTATATGCATTACAAAGAGGCGCATCAGGAAATACGCATGACACAAAGGCGTATCCTCACAATTCTCCAGTAGGCGAAGCTCTCTCTCCAAGATGTGATAATAGCGATTTTCAGATGAAAAACTCGAAATTCGTTCGACCCTCTCCCCCTAATTTTTCGTTTATGTTTTATAGACCATTGGAATCGTCGTTCGACGATCTACATCACTATAAATTTCAATCCATGTCTAATGTGAGATTTAAAACCCCCCAAATTTCAATCATTCACCCCTGCCATTGTTTTTCGATAAGCTCGACCACTGCCCCTGCAGGGCCAGAGAACACATGAGACGGGGGAGACAATTAGAGAGGAACAGAGAGAGAGATGGAGGAGGAGAGCGAGAGAAAGATGAAGGAGGAGAGCGAGAGAGAGATGGGTTGCGGAAGAGAACGAGCGAGAGAGATGGAGGTTTCCGAGAGAGAGACATCAAGAGAGATGTGGATTGGGCACAACATACGCATATGGTGATTACGCATAGTCGTGGGTAAAAAGGACAGCTCGCGCGATATCTGATATTTTGGGTAATGATGTATCAAAATAATGTTATTTTGGTCATTTTCTCATTTTAGGGATACTAGTCGGGTCTAATCGGATTGAACCTAATTTTTATCCCAATTTTTTAAAATTTAATATAAATATATTTGAAATTATTAAAAATGTTACATATTTCTAGATTTATAAAAAAAAATGTGTTTAGAAATTTAGATACTTGTTTTACAGAATGTTAAATTTAGGATAGGAGGTGAAATTATATACTAGAAATGAAGTTAATTACTATCTAACATAGAGCCTAGAGGTGGTTTAAATTACGATCCTCTTAATGTGATAATAATCAAGTAAAACACTAAGAAATGGGATCCCCCATACTTTGCATTTTCTTCCGTTACAATACTTTAGCGGGTTTTAAACCGTATTCTAAAAAGTGCATTAAGCGAATTAATAATCCTCTTTTAAAGTCGCTTAAGTCCGCTTAACTATTTAAGAACTAGAATCCATTAGTTAGGTCCAATTTGTGCTTTTTACGATACTGGTTTTAGGGTTTTAAAGGATATACACGTAGTTATAGTTTTTAGGAGTTTTTGGTTTTAAAGGATATACACGTAGTTAGAATTTTTAGGAGTTTTTGGTTTTAAAGGATATACACGTAGTTAGAGTTTTTAGGGGTTTTTGATGGAGGAGATGTATTTAAAACTGAAGTTGTGCACGATTAGGAGACTTCTGCTATAGGCTTGGATGTCTTTGGTTGCTGCAAACGATCAACTAGAGAAGGTTAGGATGGAGCTCGACAATAAGTTGTTCCAGACATATATTCTCTAGGTAAGATGTGTTTGATATTATCAATAATATAGTTTTAGTTTAATTCCTTGAGCATCTTATATATTTTTGGTGACTCTTTTAGTTGTGGTCCAGAAATCTTAAGGCGTTAATGGATTAACATGTGTAACATAATCATGATTATGTGTTAATCCTGTACAAGTAAGTCCATGACCCTATTCTTTCACGTTTTATGAAAATATACGCCTAGTGTTGATCTGTCAATTTGTTGAGCTTTTTGGCAGTAGTCATGTCTTTCAAGTGTTGTAGGCATCTACTCCTTTATCTAGCTATTGTTTTTAAACTTTTCCTGGATTTTTATGCAAGTTACCAGATATGAAATACATACTTTCAAATTTTTAATAAACTGAAGATACAATTTGATCTAGGCCGGTGCTTATATTTACTTACTATAAACAAATTTATATGGATGCAAGACTTCCCTTGGGAAGATATGTACTGGGGAGCAATATATGTTGTTAAAGGAAATCTTTTAATAGCCATTGAATAATTGAAATTGTTAAGTTCAAGCATATGTGAAACCGTTAAAGAATAAAAAGTTTTTCTGAAATTGCATTCTTTTTAACACTTTCTTTTTTCTATTTTTACTTCTACTGGTACAGGCAAGACAGGTTCATCCTGATAAAAACCCAAATGACCCTAAGGCAGCTGAGAGATTCCAGGCAAGTGATCTGTTCCTTACTTGGGCAAAAAGTGTATTGCTATTGTAGATAAACAACTTTAAGTCTCTCATAACTTGCGTGATGTAATTCGCCTTTTTCAGAGGTATATTAGATGTCTACAGGTACTAGGCGAAGCATACCAGGTTGTGAGTGATCCGGTGCAAAGAGATGTATACGATCATAATGGAAAATATTGCATATCTAAGTATGCATTATCATTTATATATTTATGTTTGACAGTGTGAGGTATAATAAGGTACTTGATCAGGAAATCAGCTGGCTAACAACTAGAGAATGTGATCTCCAAGTAGCGTCACATATAAATAGCCTTGACATGGAAAAATTTGTACTAGTCAAAATTGTCTACTTACTCGAACTCTTATATGATGACTGTAGATCTAAATTTTCTTTACTGCGTTTCATTTGTCTCATTCGGTTAGTTACATCTCAGGGAAACCATGCTTGATCCTACTGCTGTCTTTGCTCTTCTATTTGGAAGTGATCTTTTTGAAGACTACATTGGACATCTAGCTGCAGCATCAATGGCATCCTCTGCGTTAGCTAGTGAAAGTGACAACCCAGAAAGATTGAATGAAAAGTTAAAGGCAAGTATTTTGTGACTGAAAAAACCTAGCAGTTGGATCCAATAATGTGAATGAGCATAGCAGCCGCTCTCACTGGCAAACATTTATTTCTGTCTTCTAAAGTTGCATTTTCAGTTTCCCGATTTCATATGGCCCATTTTCCTATCACCAAATAAATTAGGACACGTTATTCATCTTGTTTTGTTCTTTTTGTTTTCTGTCATTGTCATTCAGCATGCTTTGCATAATGGTAAAGTCCAAGAATCTGATGAATGGTGAGTGCACCAAAAGCAAGCTATGGCTTGTGGATTTGGCTGGCAGTGAGATACTTGCGAAGACTGATGTGCAAGGTGATAGACTTAATGAAGCTCAAAACACTAATAGATCACTTTCAGCTCTTGGAGATGTGATTTCTGCTTTAGCAAATAAGAGCAATCACATTCCTTACAGGTTCTTAATCCAAATTTACAGTTCTTTTTCCAAGCTGATTCATTTGCTCCAGGATTCTTTAGGTACATCTGTTGGAGACTTTTGATGTATAAGGTTTTGCAGTTGATTCATTCAGGTTTAAACCTATATTCAGTCATGGTAACCAAACATGCTAAATGTTGCAGGCGGGGACTCCAAGACTTTAATGTTTGTGCAAATTAGTCCTTCAGATCAGGATTCAAGTGAAACACTGAGCTCACTTTGCAACCCGAATCCGGGGTGTTGAGCTTGGTCCTGTAAGAAAGCATCAGAAAATCAAATTGATGGTATGTACAGAAATTCCCCTCCGAGTTCTATTATCTATCATATATTTTGACTGCTGCGTGTTTAATGACTATATCCTTGTATATATATTCTGAAGCTCGACAAAGCAAAGCAAGAGTCTAGATTGAAAGATGAATCACTAAGGAAATTGGAAGATAGCTTACAAAATTTTGAGAACAAGGCCAGAGGAAAAGATCAGTTATATCGAACCCAACTGGAAAAGATTAAAGAGCTCAAAGGGCAGTTAAAGATGAGGACAACTCTACACTCTCAGTCAGAGAAACAAGTTTCAAGTCTTTCGGAAAGATTAAAGGAGGGGGAAGATGTCTGCTCAGGCCTTAGGCTGCAGGTTGCAATTTAATTGGCTTTCCCTTCTACTTTAATTTATTTAGTAAATTATATCTGACAAGTTTTTCTTATTGCTGAAAGGTCAAAGAACTAGAAAGCAAGTTAAGAGAGCTAGAGCAAGAGCACAGAAAGTGTTCTACCTACCAAGAGAAGGTGAGTAAACTTTAATTGTATATGCTGCTTGATTCTGTCATTTCATGCCTGGAATTACATTCTGACAATGATTTACTACATTCTTTGAAAAGCAGGTCAAAGACCTTGAGAAAAAACTGAAAGAAAGAGGGAAAGAGTCGTTATCTAGTACTACTGTTGCCCTTGAACAAAAAGTGGTGAACTTCTTTAAATTAACTCTCTTCTGGATTGGAGTTAGGAGATAGACTTTGATAAATTAACTCATTTTCTTCTGTTGTAGATTGAGCAGCTAGAAAGAAATCTGAGAGAGCAGGAGCATAGAGAATCCTCACTGCTTCGTCAAAAGGTGATCATTTTCTCACTGTCTTAAGCATACATGATATATTCATTATGACAGTTTTTAAGTTCAAAAACAAAATTCCTCCTTTGGAAACTTATTCTTGTATATTCAGTGTCCTTGTTATCTCAAATTGTGATATTGCACTGGTCTGATTTTTATGTCGAAATATTTTTCTAGCTTGAGAAAGTCTGAACCTTCTGAGGCCTTAAAAATGTTTGTTTAATTGCTGTTTCACTGCTCTTTCAGGATTCTCTAGGAGGAAATTTAGAGACAACAATAATAGCAAATATTAGTCCTTCCAGCTGGTCAGTGATTTTTTTTCCCCTTAAGTAAAGAATTTTTTCGGTAAAAATTGATTAAATGTACACTGCATAATTACTTAACAGTGGTATCATTATATTTATTTTATTGAATAAGATTATAGCATCCATTGCTGATATACAAAATGTGGAGCAAATTAATATATTCCTACAACTACAATTAACTGGATCTTTTGATTTATATTTTGTGATTGTTTTTTCTTAATGACAAATTTTGGGCTTTGCAGCTGCTCTTTGGAGACTCTAAGCACACTACCGTCTGCTCAGCGAGCTAAATTCATTAAGAATCATGTATGTCATCTGTATTGAGTATCGATTCATCTAGTTACTGGACTTGCTATGATTTACATAATGATCGAAGGAGATGATGATAAAGTAAACACTTCTAACAAACCCATATTATACATGTTTGGTAATCAAATTTAAGTCATCTAGATTATGTTATCCTTGTCTTTTCCTGAAACCTAATACACAATCTGTGTTTTGCACTTTTGCTCTTGTCTATACTTGAACTCTGTTAATATAAATCTGCTAAAACTTCTACCTCCATTGATACATCGTCCCCCACTTATAAATCTAAAATATTTATGTTTATGGTAGGAATCAACATCACCTTGGAAGTCTGGAGTAAATGAAGAGAATGAGTTCCTCCGAATGCAGGTTTGAATGTCTTAATTTTTGTAGTCTTTATGCTTCTTGTTACTGATATTACCTACTCCCGAGAGGTTGAAAAGTAAGATAAGTTTTAATATAAACCTTTGCCACAGCTTGTTGAAAACCAATTAGAAACGGATACACTACGCAAAAAACTTGATTCATGCATCGAGGCGAACGACAAACTGGAGAGGTAAAAATAGTTCACTTTCTCCTAATTTCGTAATCGAGGCTAGCTAGTAGCTATATCACTTGCAGAATCTTGTGGACTCCATAGTAATGATGAAATACTTGCAGGAGGCTAAGAAAAGTAGAAGAAGAGTTACAAGTTGCCACGAAGGAAGAGAAGCAGATATCTCACCTCGAGGATGTAGGAAGTACAATCTCACAGAAAACCAGCAACTGAGTTATGCTACGCGCATACCAGAAAGTCAACATGTCGGACAAAGCATGACACTCGCATCTCTTCGTCCGACAAGTTGACTTTCTGGTACACGCGCAGCATACCTTAGTTGTTGTTTTCTGTGAGATTGTACTTTCTCGAGCTGAATAACTTGTTTAGTGTTATAGCGTGACTCTTGCATCTCTTTGTCCGACATGTTGACTTTTTGGTACACGCGATTGGTGTGGAGCCTTTTCAAGTATGGATCATCACTGTTTTATGTGAGATTGTACTTTCTCGAGCTGAATAACTTGTTTAGTGTTTCTGTAAAACAAAAATCTAGATAACTTTCCCACTGAAAAGGTAGAGAACTTGTACACTACAGAATTGATGAATCTATACTATTATATAATAACCGTGTCATTCTTGTTTCTTTTATAATTTTGAATGATTCTTCTATGCATCATATCTTTGTTTTTCACAACATACAGATATTACTAAATAGATTTGTTTGTCATCAAGATATGATGGTAACATAGGTCACACCCTTGTTGAATTCAACTAATTAAAAAATTAAAATATAGCAAGATTTTCATCATATGATACATATGATATTTTATTTCCCTTCATATTGAAGGGGTTTATAGCTACATAATTTGAAGAAAAAACCTTACGTCACATATCTTTTTAAATTTTCAATGATACATTTTATTTTGAATTACACTAAGAAAGAGGCATGACACTCGCATCTCTTTGTCCGACATGTTGATTTTTTTTGTCCGACATGTCGACTTTCTAGTACACGCGCAGCATACCTCCTGTTTTATAACGACATAGAAAATCGCGAATTTAGAATTTCTTATTTAATATTAATGTGGATTATATGGTGCAAATATATTTTGAGAAGGTCAATATATGTGATATTGTGTTTATGTGTTTACATGATGATTTGTGTGTATAAGTCTGTGTATTTTTATTTGTATTTTTGAGGATTTAAATATGTTTAAATCATGCATTTTTGATCCTCTGGCAATTTTATAAGATTATCGGAGTTATTAAAAATCATGAAATCTTTTGTGTTATCTTTATAATATTTTTAGTTTTTAAAATTATTGGGTGAATTAATTTGGGTGTTTTAGTATTTTATAATGTTTTTTAAGAGTTTTATGATATTTAAAGGATCAAAACTCGTAAAATCCATATTTAATTCGTTTTTGATCCTAAAAATATTTTGAAAATACGTGTGCTCGTAATTTTTTACTCTTTATTTTAAAAATGAGAATTTTAATTTTCCCAATTTTCTATTTAATTTTTGATTTGTAAAAGTGGTGTATTAGTTTTAAAAGCGAATAAGTAGTATTTTATTTGGACCCAAAATAAATTGTTAGTAGTTAGCATATAAGATTTGGGCCAAGCCCATTAAGCACAAAACACAGAAAGCGGGGAGAGAGAAAGTGAGATTGGGGGAAAAGAAAATTAGGGTTAGAAGAGAAAGGGGAAAGAAGAAATTGAATTGGGAGTTGTAATTAAAGACGAAGAAGAGGGGTTGAGTGTGTGTGTGTATATCTATATGCGTGTATGTATGTAAGTGTGTGTGATGCCTGTTTTGTGGGGGTCGGAGCCGCGCGATTTGGGTGTTGCAGGAGGTCGCGCGGGGAGAGGGAGCAGCAGTAGGAACGAAGGAAGGAAGAGGAGAAGGGTCGTGGCTGAGTGGTGGTGGTGGTGGCGTGTTGTGCAGCGAGAGAGAGAGAGAGAGAGAGAGAGGGGGAGAGAGAGAGAGAGAGAGAGAGAGAGAGAGAGAGAGAGAGAGAGAAGGGAGAGAGAGGGTGGAGATGTTGGTGGTGGTCACCGGGAAGGAAAAAGGTATAATTGAGATGCGCGTATTCGCGTGTATTTAATTATCGTATTTAATTAATTAATTGTTGTAATTTAATTAGATTTAAATTGCGAGATTATTGTTTTAATTTCTGTTATTTAATTCAGAGAGCATAATTGTTAATTATAATTGTCGGGATTAATTGTGAGTACGATTAAATGTTCGGGTTAGTAATTGTTAATTGCTAATTGTAATTGTCGGAATTATATTGTGGTCTCGTTAATATTCGGGTTTAATGATTGTTGGTGGTGAATTTTGATTTTGGTATTAATTGTGGGTTCGATAACATGTTCGGGCTTAGGGGTCGTTAATTGCTAATTGTTATAGTCGCATAATGTGTGGTTATATGAGTTGGTCAATTTGTAAATGTGTATGTGCTAAATGTTATACGTCGAGTCATAGTAGTTGTGGGATGTCATAACTGTCAATTACTTGGTGTTGGTCTATATGTGGGTAAGTGATGGTCGTTTAGTAGTAGTCAAGTACTTGGTGGTGAAGTATATGTGGTTAAATGATTATTGGTCATGTATATAGGTTTAATTTGGGTAAGTCAAATTATAACTATTGGTGAATGTCGAAAGTTTTCTTATAATAGTAATCAATTACTGGTTGTATAGTTTTCAAATGTGGTCTATAGCAAGGATAAATCGTTAGTTTACCTTCTTGATTGTTTACTTTCTTACGTGTTTAGATGCCGCAAGTCTGGGCGGGTACTTTCCTTAATTGTTTAGATGCCGCAAGTCTGGGCCGGTACTTTTATTACTTGTTTACTTTTATGTTGCTGTAAGTTGAGGCATCTTTATTTTCGTATGGTTTATAAGGTTAAATTGTTGAATTGAAAATCAGGGGTATAGTCCTATTTACGAATATTACATGCCGAAATTTTCTAAAATTCCCCTCTAAATCTATTTAACTTATTTGATTTTAATGATCTAAAAGTATGCTATGACTGCTGAGGGTCTAGGTATATGTATTAGTTGATTGTTTCGAGGATAGATTGTTGTTTTGAGGAGTAAGTGGTTGTAATTGTTTTGAAGTGTTGGCACTGGAAAGTTTTCAAGTATTAAATGGCAATCTATGTTAATTGTTTATGTGACGTGTTTATGTGACTTAGCTGGTTATACTAAAACTAATCTATGAATATAATTGGATATGTCTATGTGTGTAAGCGTTATAGGACGCGTATGGGTAGAATAGAGCAAACAATAAGGTTTTGCTTGGTTGATACTGAAATAGTACTTTACCTTGTAAAGGTATGAGTAGGAGACCTGGCCAAGAGCAGTGCATGGGTAAACGGGAATTCGAACAAAAGGATAATTATCGAAGTAGACGAATGTATTGACGTGAAGATTGGTGAATTATGAAGGAAATATGGAGGTAGAGCCGAGTAAGAGGCCAACATGCAAAGAAGTAGAGACTGACGTGAAGTTGAGTCGTGGATCAATGTTAGGATCAAGAACTTCGTGTATCAAGGCAAGTGGTTGCTCCTCACTTATTGTTCAAGTGATGCAATTCTGCTCCTTTTTACGTATAAAATGATTCGGACAAATTTATGTTTACCAAATGATGTACTTCTTCAAATGACTTGCAAATGTTTATATTTTCCACCTATAGCTCAAGTGCACAGTTTCAAATGATCTTACCAATACTCTTTTCTTCAATAATATTTTAAAATGTGGTATGTTATTGGATTCCTCAGGAGAGTACCGTTTATTTTATTTTTCTTCAAAAATGTTTAAGGGGCGTTCAAAAGCAGAGGAAATCCAAGATTTTAAAATCTTATAAAAATCTTTTAACATGATTCCTGATTATAAAATAATTTCAACTGATAGACCCTTTTTAAGGGGTGTTTTCTTCAAACTGATATACAAATTGACTATTTTGAGATTATCTTAAAAATGTTCGTTTTAAACCACTTATTTCACTTATGTTGGTGCAAACTCAAAATGTGTTGGAAAATTTTATTAGATGTTAGCACTTGGCTATATCCTTTATCTTGTAGTCTCAGTTGTTGTAACTCATATTGCAAGTATTTTCCCTTCACTTCTTATTCAGGTGAAATTTACTTTTAATTATTCTTGATTATTATGTCACCCCATTTATTGTCAATCTCGTCGACATTTACTTTTATTGTTGTTTATTCAGTTATCACCCCATTTATTATATCGATCTCGTCGATATCCAGGATAGAACTGTTGATTCCTTTTATTATACCAGTTGAGTTGTTATTCTGGAACGTGAGTTTTCCAGATTGTTTGATTGATAGAGGTTGTCGATTGTTCCGACACCTAGTGCGTTGGATATAGAATTGGAATGTTTTTTGGAGTCCATTCGGGGAGACCATATTATGGTCAATGAAGTCCCTTCGGGGAGACCAGTTTAATTGTCAAAAAGTTGAGGCCAATGTGTGCCGTGGATCCAGTTAGAGGGACTTTGCTGGCATTGTCCGGGGTTAGTGCGGGACTGATCAGCCGCCTAACTCCGCTGTTTTTTTTAAATATATAAAAATCCAATTCTAATATATACATTGATGTTGAGTTGCTTTAAAGCCTGATTCCTTTGAAGTTTATGATGATTATCTTTGATTATCAGAACTTTTATCAGTTCTCATTGTTGATGCATTTTATTCTAGCAAAGCCCTGTTGGTTCATCGTGGAGTTACGATATTTAATTTCTTCAGCTGATTTCTTTCGTACCATATGATGATTATTCTTGTTGATCAGAACCTATATTGTTCTTGATATTGCTATAGCTGTTTACACTTGCTGAGCATTGTTGGCTCACTCTTGCTTGTTATTTATTTTTCTTCAGTTAATTGAGGAGATTAGTGGATCCTGTGGTCAGCGAGTTTTCCTGCTCCAGCAGTGAGAAGTGACGTTTGAGTTGTTGGTTTCGCCGGGTAGTGATTTAAGCTGGTCAGAGGTTGGTTTACTAGTTGGGTAGACGAACTTAATGGTTATCAATTTGTATAACAATGTCATTCTGAGATTGGATTGTAATAATTAATTTGATAGTTTGTTTCATACCATAACCTTTAAGCGGTCTTGGATTAGGGGTATTTTATTAATATTTTTGGCTTATGTCCAGGTTTGTGTTGTGTTGGTTGTGGTCCGTGACCTCATATCTGTACCCCGGATCTTTGGGATGACACATGTTTTCTGTGAGATATATTGTACTTTCTCTGAATAACTTGTTTAGTGTTTATGTAAAACAAAAATCTAGATAACTTTCCCACTGAAAAGGTAGATAACTTGTACACTACAGAACTGATGATACTATTATATAATAACAGTGTCATTCTTGTTTCTTTTATAATTTTGAATGATTCTTTTATGAATCATATCTTTGTTTTTCACAACATACAGATATTACTAAATCGATTTGTTTGTCATCAAGATATGATGGTAACATAGGTCACACCCTAGTTGAATTAAACTAATTAAAAAATAAAGTATGGTAATATTTTTCATCATATGACATGTTCATTCCCTTCATATTGAAGGGTTTTATAGCTACTTAATTCGAAGAAAAAACCTTATGTCTCATATCTTTTTAAATTTTCAACGATACATTTTATTTTGAATTACACTAAGAAAGAGCACTTCTTTCCTATATCCTATATCTTATTCTTTACCCATTCAAATTAACCTCAAAAAAATGGGGTAGCCGAATTATTATGATCTCTTTATTCTAGACAAGAGGAGGGTTATTACATTCAATTAATGGGATTAAGTCTCTTAAGATAAGACTGGGTTTGGGTAAACTAAAAAATTAGGAGCAAGTGCTTAATCTGGACTTGTTTGTGTTAGGTCCCGAAGTATCGTAGAAGGGGGGGTTGAATACGATACTACCAAAAAAAAAATAATTCCGAGAATATATATCTTTATTGATAATAAACTCGAAGGGGTGTTACAACTTCTAATCCAATGGATTAGCTTCAAAACCTGAACACTCCTAAGGATAGTTTAGGCACGAGAACCTTCTACCCGACACTTCCTGAAAGCGAGCTAAGCCGACTTTCATACTAGATGGACTGTCTAGCAGCTTACACTCCTAAGGATAGTTTACGCACGAGGACCTTCTAACCGACACTTCCTGAAAGCGGGCTAAGCCGGCTTTCCTACTAGATGGAATATCTAGCAGCTTACACAGAAAAGATATAAGAGGGAGAAGAGAGAGTTGTTGGGTTCCGAGGCACAAAATGCAGCGAAAAACGTAAATATAACAAAAAAAAAATCGAAACCCAAACTCAGGATC
Organism: Saposhnikovia divaricata; assembly: GCA_036435485.1. Lineage (NCBI taxonomy): Eukaryota > Viridiplantae > Streptophyta > Magnoliopsida > Apiales > Apiaceae > Saposhnikovia > Saposhnikovia divaricata. The sequence goes on from CM071596.1 coordinate 92,934,185, forward strand.
CATGTATAATATTGGACAGATTATGGTGAAATAGAATCATACCTATTAAGATCTTGATTTTCACGAACTCAACGGAGATCCTAGCGTTCACGACTTATGTCTACCTCTCGGAAGACACCTCTATGGTATCCACACGAACACTGCGGAATGGACGTACTAGCCTCCCTCTTGATGATTCGAGATCTGCCTCTTTTGCTCTAGGGTTTTTACAAAAACGTGTAACCCTATTAACCTATCATTGTCTATTTATAATGATTTGTTAACAGGCCCATAACAGCAAAACCCAACCCATGTAGGTATAGGATTAAATAATAAAACGAATTTCTATTATTTAATTAATAATTAAGTCATACTTAATTATTATTGACAGATATTACTCCTATAATTCGAATTTATATTATCTCAATTAATTAAGTCTCACTTAATTAATATAATAAAATTCAAATAATCATCAATTAATTTAAATCCATAATTTAAATTAACTATTCCTTTACGTGCTCTATGTGTGTGACCCAATAGGCTATTATTTAATTGGCAATAATTTTATTCTCCAATAAAATTATAAACAATGAGCGGTATCTAGTAATACATCATTGCTACCCAATTAAACAATAATTAAATCGTGAATTGATAAAACCTTTCGTGATTAATGTTTCCGTGTAATATAATCCCTTTAACCATATATATTATAGATTAAACTCGAGGCATGTTTTTAGTCATCCTCTTCAACATTTAATCCGGGTTTACTTGATCCATGAGTAGACTATTAAAAACTAATCATTATTTGAGCACGGCCATTCATTTTATAGTCTCACTCAATCAAGAGGCCAATAATATCTCTCCTAATTATAGGAGGGTTAAATCCTTTATCTATCATTCATATTTCTCATGCGACTCATGATATACCCGATGTCCAGTTTTATCATCACCCGATCAAAGGTAACTTTTAATGTAGTCAAAGTATATTAATCCTCGTATAGAAATATAATGATCTCAAGTCAAAGGATCATTACACCATTATCACTGTGAGTCTTTCTTATGACTTTATTAAACATGAAGAATCTCACTGTGGGTCTTTCCAGTACCATGTACTCCTACATGTACCTATGTATTGACTTTAGTATCTCCATACTTATAACCAATGAGATGTGGTTATCTGTCAAACAACATACTAGTCTATTTATGTATTATTATTGTCCTATAGTAATAATACTCGACCAGTGACCTTTTAAGAATATGATATATTATATAATCTCAAGTTCAAGTCATGTACTTAAACTATATAATGTGTATCATGATTCTAAGGACATTTATTATGTTAACAAATATATCGCAGTAATTAAAGTCATAATAAATACGTTTATTGAATGATCAAATGACATAAAGGTTTATTCAAAGAAACAATGTATTGCCTCTAGGGCACCTACACTAAACACTTTCTGCTCAGAAGGACTATAAAAGTAATACGCCTTTGTTTCTTTAGGGTATCCCACAAAATTGCACTCTTCGGATTTAGGTCCAAGCTTGTCAGATACTTGACGTTTCACAAACGCCTTGCATCCCCAAACTTTCATAAAGCTCATGCCTGACCGTTTCTCCTCCCATATCTCATATGGAGTCTTTTGAACCTTCTTAGTAGGAACACGGTTAAGTGTGAAAGCCGCTGTTTCTAGAGCATAACCCCGGAAACTTATTGGAAGATATGCATGACTCATCATCGATTGCACCATGTCCAACAAGGTGCGATTTCTCCTCTCTGAAACTCCATTCCATTGAGGTGTACCTGGCGGAGTGAGTTTTGATACAATACCACACTCCTTTAAATACTCTTTAAATTCGGTGCTTAAGTATTCACCCCCACGATCGGATCGTAAGATCTTAATACTTGCACCATCGCCAATTTGCTTCTCTACTTCAGCCTTGTATTCTTTGAACTTTTCAAAAGAATCGGATTTGTTCTTCATAAGATATACATATCCATATCTACTGAAATCATCAGTAAATGTTATGAAGTAGTAGTATCCTCTTCTAGCCATCACACGCATTGGGCCACATACATCACTATGTATTAGCTCCAGACGTTGAGTGGCCCTTTGACCTTTACCAGTGAAAGGGACTTTAGTCATCTTACCAAGCAAACAAGATTCGCATTCTTGGTATGATTCAAAATCAAACTTATCCAAATATCCATCCTTATGTAATTTGGATATGCGTTTCTCATTTATATGGCCTAGACGACAATGCCAGAGGTATGTTTGATTTGAGTCATTAACTTTAAGTCGTTTGTTTTCTATATTACAGACAGGATTATCTAAATCAAGAATATATAAACCATTAAACAAACGCGCAACACCATAGGTTAAATCATTCAAAGCAAAAGAGCAACTCTTGTTCTTTATTGTAAACGAAAAACCTTTCTTGTCCAAACAAGAAACATAAATAATGTTTCTGCGAATCGCAGGCACGTAAAAACAGTCTTCAAGTTCTAAAACAAGCCCAGAGGGCAAAGATAAATAATAAGTTCCTACAACTAAAGCATCAACTTGCTCCATTGCCTACTCGTAGGTCCACTTCTCCCTTAGCCAAAGTCCTACTTCTCTGCAGTTCCTGCACATTTATACAAATGTGAGAAGCACATCCAGTATCCAATACCCAAGATGTAGAAGTAGACAGATTGACTTCTATAACATAAATACCTGATCCAGAAATCTGAACAGCCTTCATTTTCTTCAGATCCTCCAAGTAAACAGGACAGTTTCTCTTCCAGTGACCAGTTTTCTTACAGTAGTGACATTCACCCTTATCAACCCCACCTTTAGGCTTTAAAGCCTGTTTGGGACCTGACTTTGGCTTGGGTGTAGAATCAGATACAGTCTTCTTCTTACCCTTCCACTTGCCTTTCCCCTTGGCCTTACCTTTATTGCCCACCATCAGTATGGGAGCGGGTTCAGCTATCTTCATGTTGGTCTCATATGTTCTCAACATATGCAACAATTCAGTAGGTGTTTTGTCAAATTCATTCATATTGTAGTTCATAACAAACTGAGTGAATTTGTTATTCAAAGAATTCATGATTAGGTCAATACCAGTTTCCGCAGCAATCGGGAAACCCAAAGTAGCAAGGTACTCAATGTAACCAATCATCTTCAGAACATGTGGGCCAACTGGTTCACTTGCCCCTTATTTGAAATTAAAGAGTGACTTACTCGTGTTGAACCTTTCTTAACGAGTTTGGCTTGCAAACATGCTTTGCAAGTGCTCATTAATAGTATATGCATCGATATGCACATGCTGTCTTTGAAGCTCAGCACTCATAGTTGCCAACATAAGACATGCAACATCATTTGCATCATTCTCATCCCTTGCGTGGGCCGCTATTTCCTCAGCAGTACCGCCCTCGGGAAGGGGACCTGGTGGAGGGATATCAATGCAATGAAGCTTACGCTCCTGCCTGAGGACAATCCTCAAATTCCTCTACCAGTCTAGGAAGTTGTTTCCTCCTGTCAGCTTGTCCTTCTCAAGGACTGATCGTACGGATAGTGTGTTTGTGTTGTTTGCCATTACTTAGTATCTACAATGATAAAAGCACAAAATAAACATTAGATTGTCTGAATTTATAAATTATTATGTTCAAATGATTATGATATATATTCATAATATATCTCCCACTATTTTTATCAAATCAATAGCCCTTACTATTAATTCGGAAAGTATATCCCATAAATCTTTCTAGTGAGCCAAGATCCATATTTCGTCATGTCCTAAGTCAACCACTGGTAGTCCTTAAAACATGATTATTTAGGTAGACAACAGTTGTCAATTATATCATATATAATTCTTGGATAGTTTGGTGATCAGTGATTGATCTTATCTATCAAATAGATTTTCAACCAAACTCTATGCTTCTAAGTTCATAATAGTTGAATATAACCGTTTATTTCCACCATATTATGACGACTCAGTTAAGTTAGACTCAATGATACAATGGCCGAATATAACCGTTTATATTTGTCACATCTCACCACGATAGACAGGAGTCCCCTGCCACTGACAGCCCTTCCCCTTATCGATCTTGGATTCGATGAGTGTTCATTCATTAGAAAGCATCTGATTAAAACTTAATATTTTGTTAAGGGGTTTAGAATTAAAAACGACCATGATCCCATCATAAAGAGATTCCCAATTTTTTCCTTGAATTAAATACTTCAAATCAATATTCACCAATAGTTTGATTTCTAGGTTGTTGGAGGAGTCACAAGTGGCCTCGCTTAATACCCAACTTCCTTACAGGTAAAACCCGTTTTTGACAAAATCTCCCCATATCGAAATAATTGAAAATTCGTATTTAATTCCGTGTTTCATAAACACAGAAATCTCATGATCGTTATGTTTAATTTTAAAATCTCGAATCGTTATAGATTTTAACTTGTTTAAGCAGGCATGGCATGGGTGATGTATCTAATACATACATGATTAATCTAATCAAACATGCATCTTTATCTCTACACATACATTATATATCGCATACATTCATATATGTGTAAAGTGCAGTAAGTAAACGTGCTTGGTTATGGCCTTTATCCTAATTGATCCTTTTCAAGCTAATGAAAGGATCAAGGTCAATCTATGGTGGATAAATATAAATACAATTACAAGTCTTCATTCTTCTCTTTCTCCTTGGTTGTTTCTCCTCATTGATCGTCCTTCAATCTTCAAGTACATTACATTGAATAATTGAATACAACCTATACTAATGTACTTACATAATAAAACTCGACTTACATTCGAGGTTAAACAAATACAAGAATGAAGAAAACGACATGCAAGTCGTATTTATAAAACCACAAACCATTAAACTAAGGGTTTTAAGGCTATAACCAGCACCATGCTCAAATAAATAATTAAGAACATATAAACAAACACTGCGGGGGTCCGGGGCGGCAGTCCTCGGGCGGGGGTCCGGGGCGGCAGGCCCGGGCGGGGTCCGGGGGCGGCAGCCCCTGGCGGTGGTCGAGCTCGAACTCGGGATTTTTTTAATTCCAGAAGACTCGTCCTCTTAACAAATCATCAATTTCTTAACAAAAGATCATATCTTTTAGCCTCTGCCGCCACTGCATCATATACAGTTCTGGAAGCATGTATCATATACATTCAAATCGTATCCCAGTTTACAGATCGTGTCCATACACAATCTGTCCAACAGTTTATATCACTATATAAACCAGACAACATGCATAACATACAAAAATCGTATACTGATCAGTCATGACAGATTGTAAACATGCTTGTATCATTATATCATAATATTCAACATAACGGAATCATATATGAACGACATAACATATTATAATCGACATATCTCATAACTGTTTCATGGCAGATTCATATAACATGCATACATGCATCGAATATAGTAAACACGTAAGCAAATCAGCCCCTTATACACGTAGCTCTGATGCCATTGTTGGGTTCCGAGGCACAAAACGCAGCGAAAAACGTAAATATAACAAAAAAAATCGAAACCCAAACTCAGGATCCATGTATAATATTGGACAGATTATGGTGAAACAGAATCATACCTATTAAGATCTTGACTTTCACGAACTCAACGGAGATCCTAGCGTTCACGACTTGTGTCTACCTCTCGGAAAACACCTCTATGGTATCCACACGAACACTGCGGAATGGACGTACTAGCCTCCCTCTTGATGATTCGAGATCTGCCTCTTTTGCTCTAGGGTTTTCACAAAAATGTGTAACCCTATTAACCTATCATTATCTATTTATAATGATTTGTTAACAGGCCCATAACAGCAAAACCCAACCCATGTAGGTATAGGATTAAATAATAAAACGAATTTCTATTATTTAATTAATAATTAGGTCATACTTAATTATTATGGACAGATATTACTCCTATAATTCGAATTTATATTATCTCAATTAATTAAGTCTCACTTAATTAATATAATAAAATTCAAATAATCATCAATTAATTTAAATCCATAATTTAAATTAACTATTCCTTTACGTGCTCTATGTGTATGACCCAATAGGCTATTATTTAATTGGCAATAATTTTATTCTCCAATAAAATTATAAACAATGAGCGGTGTCTAGTAATACATCATTGCTACCCAATTCAACAATAATTAAATCGTGAATTGATAAAACCTTTCGTGATTAATGTTTCCGTGTAATATAATCCCTTTAACCATATATATTATAGATTAAACTCGAGGCATATTTTTAGTCATCCTCTTCAACATTTAATCCGGGTTTACTTGATCCATGAGTAGACTATTAAAAACAAATCATTATTTGAGCACGACCATGCATTTTATAGTCTCACTCAATCAAGAGGCCAATAATATCTCTCCTAATTATAGGAGGGTTAAATCCTTTATCTATCATTCATATTTCTCATGCGACTCATGATATACCCGATGTCCACTTTGATCATCACCCGGTCAAAGGTAACTTTTAATGTAGTCAAAGTATATTAATCCTCGTATAGAAATATAATGATCTCAAGTCAAAGGATCATTACACCATTATCACTGTGAGTCTTTCTTATGACTTTATTAAACATGAAGAATCTCATTGTGGGTCTGTCCAGTACCATGTACTCCTACATGTACCTATGTATTGACTTTAGTATCTCCATACTTATAACCAATGAGATGTGGTTATCTGTCAAACAACATACTAGTCTATTTATGTATTATTATTGTCCTATAATAATAATACTCGACCAGGGACCTTTTAAGAATATGATATATTATATAATCTCAAGTTCAAGTCATGTACTTAAATTATATAATGTGTATCATGATTCTAAGGACATTTATTATGCTAACAAATATATCGCAGTAATTAAAGTCATAATAAATACGTTTATTGAATGATCAAATGACATAAAGGTTTATTCAAAGAAACAATGTATTGCCTCTAGGGAACCTACAATAACAAGAGTTGTGTGTTGAGGTGTGTTTTGAAATGAAATACAACAGGCCTACTTATAGGTTTTAGAAAGTTACTATTTGACACTATTCCAACAACCCCAAAATTGCAACCGAGCACTATTCCAACAACCCCCAAATAGTAACCGGACACTAGTTCACCAACCCCAAATAGTAGCCGTTGGTGTACTATTCATATGAATAGTAATTTTGGATACTATTCATTTTCCTCTTAATTTGACATCCTTAAATATTCAGCTTCCAACTAACTAGAGGATATCAATACTGCTCTAAACTCAATCATACCTCTTGAACAGTTTTTATGAGTTAGATACTTCGATTCTTTTGTGAAGTGTTGACGCCTAGTGCAACTGGTCTGGTTCACAGACGACTAACATTCACTCGTGGTCTTCATATCATGTCTTTCAGAACACTGCTAAGAATTGTGCAATCATAAAAACTTTATCACTGGAATCTTTTGGCTCTTCAACTGAATCGTCTATACATCTTATTTTGTCACTAAGGCTTGATCATGTTAATGAACTTTTTCAGCAACTTGATCCTTGTTGATGCCTGTTCTTCAAATTTCACGATCCCTATATAGAGTTAATATTATTTATCTTTTACCCTAGTTGAGTTATATATGTCTCTATTACATATTACATTACATTATGCTTTACAATCTCCCCCTATTTGATTGTTAGGGTTTAACAAGCAAATTCCTAGAGGATAACTCAACTGATACAACAAAATAAAATACAAAGATAAATAATATTAAAGTGCATTCTGGATCATATTTATACATTTTCCAGATTTCTAAAATTAACCAAGTGCAAGTTAATTGTTCCTCTAGACTGAACATATCTTCAATTTTGCCTTGCTTTCTTTCCACATAGCACTAATACTCCCATTAGCTTTTCCTTCCCCAAAATAAAGTTAATTCCGTGTCAATAACCTTTTATTTTCCCTTACGCCTAGTAGATTTTTCTTGATCATCCAACTTCTCCCCCTCAGTTGGGTTATCCTTCAGAGTAGTAGGATGTGGAGTTGGTAAATTAGACGAAGATGGCTTTACCAAGGAGTTGATTGCATCATTTAACTGGGTTACCATGGTATTCAATTGAACCTGGAATACATCATGTTGAATAAGTTGCAAATTTTTTATTTCTGCAATTGACTTACAGATATTTGGCAACTCTTTCTCCATTGTTTGGACCCGTGTAAGGAGTCTGTTGTATTCCTTTCTGGTTACAGGTGCATGTGGTTGAGTAGGTAGCTCACTCGTACGTTCTGCAGGTGTTTCACTCAACACTTTATAATCACTCGGTTTAGTGGTTTGGGTTACACTTACATGTTCTGTTCGTGTTTCCCTCAACTCTCCTCTAGAGCTTCCACCGATATGTGTACCTGCAAATGAAATCATCCTAGCCCCTTTTTCAGAGGTCACGGATGGTGCAATGAAAGTTCGTGAGCTTCCGTCCTCGCGTGAAGCGAGTTGCCGACCACTGGTAAAGAGTGGTAAATCTCGAAAGAGATCCAGAGATTTTCCCTCTGGGAGGTTAAACTTGAATCGATTAAATGGCACAAAACCCAAGTTTCCCTCGTATGTCTGTGAAGACACTTGGTTCATAAAAGAACCACCTACCGATGGATGTTTCCGTAAAATGGAAGATTCACCAGCAGTTATTGAGGTAGGTAATTCCACCTCGGATGCCTGTGAAGGCATTTGATCTTTAGAAAGATCATCAACCACTCTTATGTTCCATGAAATGGAACTCAAGATAGTTGCTCCCGCCAATTCAACCTTATTTACATTTTCACTCATTGGATAAGGAAGAATTTTTTCATTAACAGTTGCCGTTACCTCAGGTTCATTGGGTTTACTCCGTTTAGAATGAGGTAGAGCGACTGATGTAACTAACTCCTATGTAGTACTGCTGAGGCACTATCTCCCTCAAAAGTGTTGATGGATGGTCGTTTAAGTGACAATTGAGGTGTAGGAGTTTGTTGTGTTTGTGTTTGCATTTGTAAAATGGGCTCTTTGACCTGTGTTAGAGTCGGTGGGATTTCCTGCTCTTGGTCGGGTAAGATGGCCACTAGGGGCTGTAGAAACTATATTTCCTATGACACAGCAGGGAATACAGAGGTTGGAATAGCAGGGATTGAAATATTACCTTGTCGTATACCTGCTCTCACTGGTCTTGGTAACAACGGAAGTGGGACAATCTTTAGATATTCAGTTAGGACTGTAGGCACATCCGTATATTTCTTTTTGCTTATGTAATTAATTACATTCGTCTTCATGGAAGAACATTCCACCTTTTGACCATTTTCCAAGCGTGCCCTGTCTTCATCATTCAAAAAATCATTTAATATTAGCTGTAGAAACCTTGGATGTAGACATTTGACATTTTGAGTCTGAACATCTCTTGTTCCCAAGTGTTTCATCTTTAAAATGATTTGACCAAGTACTATTTTTCCAAAATTAATCCTCAAATTATTGGCGACCGCATACCCTATTTTTTGAGTAAATTCAGGTATTCGATCTTGATTTATTCTATCTGAGGAAAAAACATGGTTAAGAGTGTGAAAGAAGAAATTCCAGTACTGGGTTAGAAACGTTCTAGAAAGATTACCAGTATTGAAATTGCCATCTTGGTACCTTATAAAACGAAAGAACATTTCAATCTGTTCAGGTGTAGGATCAGAAACAAGATTTTCCATAGGAAAATGAAGAATTCGATTAACATCTCGTTCAGTGACCCTAATCGACCTACCAAACAGTCGATATGTGATTGCACACCCGTCCTGTCCAGAAGTGTTAACCGCACTGCAATATAGTTCACGCAATACGTCATGGTTAAGCTGCACTGGCGTAACTAAATGTTAGGCCGAATACACAATTAATAATCAAATTCGTATGAGAGTTTAACAAGAAAGATGATTATGCACTTTAAATCTTCTGATATTAAAAACCCTCTTCGTGATGTAAAACTATCACAAAGAGCTGCTAGGTTACAATAAAGATAATTCGATGCACGATACCCTTCTAGGGTTAACCTAACTGTATTTATAAAATATACAGCTTCGATACAATCTCTAATTGATATTCCTAATAATCAGCTATACAATGATATCAATTACAGATTGTCACACGTCTCCTAAGTCAACTCGATCTCTTTGATAGCTATCCAGTCTCCAAAGATCTCGCTTCCATATCAATCTTCAATTGATCTCTAATATCTTCTGTTGACTCTGTACGCGCTGCTTCCAGACAGACTTTACTAAACTCTGTCCAGCTTCCGTCAGTCAGACTTTACTAAACTCTGACTTCCTTCTAGTTAAACTCTGATATTTCACTGTTACACTTAAACACTGAAACATTACATCAATTATATCTAACAATCTCCCCCAACTTGTTCATTAGCAAAAATGCACAAGTTAATAGATACTTGATGATGTCAAAAACAAATAATCATATACAGTGTTTAACAACTAAACAGAGTTTAAACTGATACTTAACAAAATTACAGAAAATATGAAAAACTTACAGAGCATAAATTACTTAATCCTTTCAACATCCCATGCTGTCCTCAAGTACTCTGTTAGCAATCTCTCTTCTGCAACTTCAAGTGCTCTTTCCGTCTGTAGCTTGATCTCTCGAAGCTTAGAATCTGTACCATCTGTCTGATAAATAGCTGATCTCAAATCATAGATGCTATTCTTCTTCATTTCATTTCCAAGTCTGATAAAGTATGACTTTTCTGATTCTGAATTGAATTCAAGTACAGTGATACCCAAATCAGTTCTCAGCTTAGCACTGTTTTTCTTCATTTCAACCATTCTTCCTTTGTAATCTAAGTACTTCGGTACATATTCAGACTTGTCTTTAATTCCACAAATCATCTTTGATCTTTCCATCTGGTATCTAAGCACTTCTGCAGCTCGATAAGTACGACTGTTATTCACCTTGAAAATATGTAAGACATACTGCAGTTCTTCATACATTTTCAAATGAATATCATGCTCTCCAACTTTGTAAACAGTCCCATCCTCCATGAAATACAGCAGAAAGTCTTTATTTAGACTTCTATGATGAATCAACTGTACTGATTCCAGCTTGTCCAAATTAACTTGAAGGACACCCTTGCCTGGAGCAGCCAGTGATGATGATCTCTAGGAGTAATATTCAAAGTCCTTTCTCTGTTTGACCCTAAACCAGCCAAATCATGAGGTTGCTTAGCAATCATTGCTCTGCTTTGAAAAATATCACCTCCTTGAACTTTCTCAGTATTCTCAGGAATAGTAGGTCTCACAAAACCATGAATTGGAAGAGTAGTTTGTACAACATGTGTAGAAACAGAGGTTGTAACTTGCTTTAACTTCTTTGAACTCTTATCAACTTCAACAACTTTTTCTTTAAACTTCAATCTAGCCTCATCTGCTGTTGGCTTTCTTGAATGAGACAATCTCTGATCAGCATTGACATTTTCATTTATCTTAATGCCTTTAAGAACAGGTCTTGATGCCTTTTCATCTTTCTTCTTGAATTTTCCAGATTTAAGCTTTTTCTCATGTTCAGCTTTAAGCCTTAGCTCTTCAGCCTTTACATCTTCTAGAGTGACATCATTTCCATGTTCTTCAAGAAACATATTTGCAGCTAACTCTGTATCATTCTGTGGACCTTCAGCAGTGTTTGCTTTAACAGAGTTTACTGTAGCAGAGTTTACTTTAGACCTTATAATTGTTCTTTTGTTTCTATCAGATCCACCTCCATCTGCAGCATCATCCTTCTTCTCAAAGGATTGAAGTTGTTTGCAAGCAGTTTTTGCAACTTTCTCCCCCTTTTTGACATCATCAGGAATCAGGATGGAGGTTAGCAACTCCAAAGAGTTTGCAATGGAATCTATTTTAACAGACAAGGCAGACTGATTCTCTTCAACTTTACCTAGCCTGGCAAAAAGATTGTCTTGAGTTTTAGAAAATTTTGTATTCATGAGTTTAGACTCTCTTTCCATTTTCATTTCTCTAGTTACGATCTCAGTCCTCAAATCAATGATTGCCTTTGTAGTTTCATCAAATCTACTATCCAGAGTTTTGACTTGAACTACAGTTGCTTTTAAGCAAGAAAGAATCTCTGGATTGGAGATAGTATTGGCAGTTTGCTTAACAAAATTAGCTGCTCTCCCTCTTGGAAAAATGCAATCCTCTTTGTACCATTCAGCAGCAAATTTTGCAAGTTGTGCTTTCTCAATTTCATGAGACTTACAAGGTTGAGCAAAAGAGGTATGTTTATTGTCTGTTTGCACTGGTGCACTCAGAAAAGAATCAGAGTTTGCACTGCTCTCACCTTCAAGTTCAACACTTGCAGCTTTAGCATGTTCATCTTCAAGTAAAACACTGTGCTGAGCATTGTCAGCCACAGTTTCTGCAATTTCTTCTGCAGCCTTGTCAATATTTTCTTCATGTTGCTCAGGTTCAGCAACAGAGTTTACATTTTTGTCATCAACAGACATAGGCTGAGAAGTAGCCTTTGTTGCTTGATCAACCTCATCTCCTCCTTCAACAGTCTGGTGAGCATCTGAGAGTAACTCTGTATGTGATGCTACAGTTTCAGAAAGGACAACTGTAGGTTGATCAGCTGCACCAGTTGCTTCAGATTGAGCAAAAATAGATAAGATAGGATCAGAGAATGGCATGAATGAATCAAGAATATCATCCATTGGAGAAAAGCCATCTCTAGTATCCTCTTCTGCAGGCATTTTGTCCTCTGCAGGCATTTCAACCTCTGCAGGCATTTCAACCTCTGCAGGCATTTTATCTTTTTCAGCATCAACAGTAAGTGTTTGCTGTGAAACCACCTCTAGAGCTTCAACATTTTCATCATCAGAATCATAGATTACTAGTTTTCTTCTCTTAGCTAGAGGCACTTCATCTGAATCCTCTTTACTAGATTCTGCTACCACAGAGGGTGACTTAGGTCTTTTTACTCTTTGAATTTTTCTTCTAGCATAAACAGCTCCAGGAGATGTCTGTTTTGCTTGGATGTGTGTCTCTACTGACTTCTTAGTTCTTGCATGTCTCTCAGTAGTTGCTGCTGATTGCTTTACTCTGCCTCTTTTTGCTTTAGGCTGTGGTTGTGGTTGAGATTGGGATGGTTCAGTGTTTAGTTGTTGAGTGTGTGAAGATTGTTTTGTGATTGGAGATTGAGGGTTTTGGGTTGAAGCAGTGTTTGTGATTGGTGATGGAGGTTGTTGAGTAGGTACAGTGTGGGTAGGTGATGTAGGTGGTTCAGTGTTTAGGGTTTGAGTATGATCAGTGTTTAGTGGTTCAGATTGTGGTTCTGGTTGTGGTTGGTCTTGAGGTTGGTTGAGAAAATTCTGTAAAGCAAGTGGCAGAACAAAGGCAGAGAGGTTTTCTTTACCAGCATCCTTATTAGTCATATCAGAGAATATTCTCTTGTTGACTCTAAAAGGCTGAATCTCATCAGCTTCAGCAATCTCCAAACCAGATACACAAGCAGTGAATAGCATTTGACAAAATTGAGCAAAATAAACTGTAGTAGACTCTGACAGTTTATCACCTAGATTCATTAGAACATATCTACCAAAATCAAAATTACTGCCATAAAGTAGAGAATACCCGATTTGTAGACTGTCCATTGGAATAGCATCCCAGTTAGTGACCTTCTTCTGGAATGTCCTTGTAATGCAATCGAAGAAAAAATTCCATTCCTTCCTGAGATTAGGCCTCTTTACACTGCCAAGCTTGTCAAGAGAATCCATGTAGCCTATCTCCTGTAGCATCTGTCTCAATTGAGGTTCAGCAACGTAAGCATAAGAGGTGTGTGTATCAAACCCCATCGTTTCTCTGACAGTTTGTGGAGTAATCACAAACTCTTGTTCATCATGAGTGAAGATGATGTTTGGAGTCCCATTCTCTCCTCCATCCACATAGACCGAGTTTTACCAAAAAGTGGTAATTTGAGATGCAGAGAGAGTACTAGGTTCAACCAGAGCTTGTCCAATCTCTGAGTCTCTCAAGAAATTCTGCATAAGATGAAACGCTTCTGGAACACGTTCATAATTGAGTGGGGCTGCATAATTGTTAGGGACAAAACGTAGACCAAGAACAGTGAATGGTTTAGAAGCCATTGAATCAAGAAATGGGCAAGAAGTCACAAAGAAAAGTGTATGTAGGAAAGGTGTTTGCGAAAATGCGCAAGTGAAAACTGAGAGAACTGTGAGATGTAAAAGTGAGTGGGTGAAAGTAAAACTCAATCGTTTGTACACAAAAGTAATTAGAGTTGTAATTAAAAATTAAAACTCAATCGTTTATGTATTCAAACACTCAACAGTTCCTAGATTAATGTGTGAGTGGGACACAATAATGAGTGAGTGGGACACGTGTCATACATGCAGTGGATCAATTAATCATGCGCAGTAAAAATAGTAATTATCACCGCTGTATTCTCTTTCCTGTTTCCAAAACACTTTAACACAATACACTTATTAACAGTTGTCAAAAGCACTATTTACTCCAAAATTTTCAAATTATCCAAATGAAAATTTACCTCAGAGTACTAACCACAAATCAACAGCGTTTGTCAATTCTCCAACTTTATCACCGAAACCCTTTCAAAAATTGCACAGTTGTGAAAATATGTGTGTGTGAAGCAGAGTTTACCAAATCAATTTTTAGAGCATCTAATTTTTCATAAAATCCATAAAGTAAATCAATAAACACTGGATGCACAAACTCTCATAGTAAACACTAACTGTATGATGAAAGCTAAACTCTGTAGTAGTCAAACTATATACAGTAACATTTAATTTATTTCATACCCCCTCTATTGCTAATATATATATATATATATATATATATATATTATTCTATTCATTCCATTAATTAGAGGTTGGAGTTAGTCACCAAAAATTCAAAAATTTTAGCCCTTATCATTTTGATAAGTTCCTGGGTCATCCTAGTATTTGACTAGTCACCAAAAATCAGAGAATTTTAGCACATATTATATACCAATAAGTTCCTGGGTCATCCTTGTCTCCAACATAATCTCAAAGGAGTATAGCAACCTATATACATTTTCTTTGGGGTATTGCAGTAAGCATTTTAATCTACCAGAGTATAACTAACAGAGTTTAGAGTTCATCAACATCAGTAGTTATTCATGAAAGGCAATGCACACAGTATTTATAGACTCAGAGTTTAGGACAAGATAAACTAAGAGATGCTATAAATATGAACCAGTATCATGCTGTGTTAACTTTCTGTACAATCTAAGATTGGATCACAATAACTCAGAAAGATTCATGATTGATTGCTGAGAATCATGCTTCATACATATTTCTTCATTGGTGTTTTCACTCAGACAAAAATCAACTCAGAGTTCACAGAGTTTATCAAACTTATTAACAGTGTATGACATACAGGCATGCTAACAGAGTTTAACAGAGTCTGGCAGTGTTTAAAGAAAGACAGGTTATCAGAGTATGCATAACAGAGTTTAATCAACAGAGTTCACTTAGCACCTAACAAATCAAGGAAATATGAGCAACACAATACATAAGTAAAATTTGAATCTAACCAACATTCCTAGTCAGAACCAGAGACCATTCCTAGTTCATTGACCAGTCTTGTAAATGTAGCTTCACTCAATGGTTTGGTGAAAATATCTGCAAGCTGTTGTTCTGTAGACACAAAATGTAGTTCAATATTCCCTTCTTCCACATGTTCTCTGATGAAATGGTACCTTATGCTGATGTGCTTGGTCATTGAATGCTGTACTGGATTACCTGTCATAGCAATAGCACTTTGATTATCACAGTAAATAAGAATCTTACTGTACCTCAATCCATAATCCAGCAATTGATTCTTCATCCACAAGATCTGTGCACAACAGCTACCAGCTGCAATATACTCTGCTTCAGCTGTAGATGTAGAAATTGATTTCTGTTTCTTGCTGTACCAAGAGACAAGTCTGTCACCAAGAAATTGACAACTTCCACTAGTGCTCTTTCTGTCTATCTTGCAGCCTGCAAAGTCTGCATCAGAATACCCAAGTAGCTTGAAATCTGATTCTCTGGGGTACCACAGACCTAATGATATGGTGCCCTTGAGATACTTGAAGATTCTTTTCACAACTGTCAGATGTGGCTCTCTAGGATCTGCCTGAAACCTTGCACAAAGACAGGTTGCATACATAATGTCAGGCCTACTAGCTGTCAAGTAAAGAAGAGATCCTATCATGCCCCTGTAGTTTGTCATATCCACTAAAACTCCTGTGTGTTTGTCCAATTTAGTTGCTGTTGCCATGGGAGTTGATGCAGATGAACAGTCAAGCATACCAAATTTCTTGAGAAGATTTCTGGTATATTTTGCTTGATTAATGAAGATACCATCATCTGCTTGTTTCACCTGTAGGCCTAGAAAATAACTAAGCTCTCCCATCATGCTCATTTGATATCTGGACTGCATGAGCTTGGCAAACTTCTTACAGAGTTTATCATTAGTAGACCCAAAGATAATGTCATCAACATATATCTGAACTAAAAGCAAGTCACTCCCAGATTTGAAATAAAACAGAGTTTTGTCAATAGTACCTCTGTTGAATCCACTTTCTAAGAGAAATTGAGCCAGAGTTTCATACCATGCCCTTGGTGCTTGCTTAAGTCCATAGAGTGCTTTATCCAGCCTGTAGACATGGTCTGGATATTTTGGGTCCACAAATCCTGGTGGTTGTTCAACAAACACTTCTTCTTCAAGCGTCCCATTCAGAAAAGCACTTTTCACATCCATCTGGAACACTTTGAATTTCTTGTGAGAGGCATATGCTAGAAAAATTCTGATTGCCTCCAATCTTGCAACTGGAGCAAATGTTTCATCATAGTCTATTCCTTCCTGCTGTGAATAGCCTTTTGCTACCAGTCTAGCCTTGTTCCTTGTGATAACACCTTCACTGTCAGTCTTGTTTCTGAAAACCCATTTAGTACCAACAATAGATCTGTTCTTTGGCCTTGGTACAATGGTCCAAACTTCATTTCTTTCAAATTCAATCAACTCTTCCTGCATTGCTGTTATCCAGTCAGCATCTTGAAGAGCTTCTTCCACTTTCTTTGGTTCATTTTTAGACAAGAATGCATGAAACAAACATTCACTTGCAGTGGCACTTCTTGTTTTCACTTTTGCATCTGGATCACCAATTATCAAATCAGGTGTATGTGATTTGGTCCATTTCCTAGCAGAAGGCAAATGACTTCTGTCAACATGTGATCCTCCCCCTTGATCCATGCTTTCCTGATTTTGTTGTGGGCTTTTTTAATTTTCTGAGACTCCCCCTGAACTTGACTGCCCAGAGTCAGAATTTGAATTTTCAGAGATTGAATCATCAGAGTTTGATCCAGATTTTTCAGTTGACTCAGTATCAGTGTTTGAGTCTTCATCTTGATCATGCTCCCCCTCAACTGGTTCTTCCCTTTGTTGTGGCTGAGAAGTTTCTCCAGTGTTTACCAGTAGAGGTTCAGAGTTTGTTTCAACAGAGTCTGTCAGAATAGTTTGATCAGAGTTTACTTCAACAGAGTTTAAATCTTCATTTTCAAAGTTCAGTTGATCATATTCATCTATGTCTTCAAGTCCAGTTATTTTCTTGTCATCAAAAGACACATGTATAGATTCCATGATCACTTTAGTTCTCAGATTGTAAACTCTGAATGCCTTTGTTGACAGTGGATAGCCAACAAAAATTCCTTCATCTGCCTTTAGCTCAAACTTGGTCAACTGTTCAGGATGAGTCTTCAAAACAAAGCATTTGCACCAGAAAATATGAAAGTATTTCAGGTTAGGCTTCTTTTTCTTCACCATCTCATATGGTGTCTTTCCGTGCTTATTGATCAGTGTAGCATTTTGAGTAAAACAAGCAGTTTGAACAGCTTCTGCCCAGAAATAAGTTGGCAATTTTGCTTCATCAAGCATAGTTCTGGCAGCTTCTATCAAGGTTCTATTTTTCCTTTCAACTACACCATTTTGTTGTGGTGTACCAGGTACTGAAAATTCTTACTTCACTCCATTGTTCTTGCAGAATTCTTCCATTGTTGCATTCCTGAACTCAGTTCCATTATCACTTCTGATGATTCTGACTTTGTTACTTGATCCTTTGTCCAGAAGTTTCACATGCTCCATTAGAGTTAATGTAGTTTCATCCTTCTTTGCTAGAAAATACACCCAAGTGAATCTAGTGTATTCATCAACAATGACTAAAGCATATTTCTTCCTTGCTATAGACATAACATTTACTGGACCAAAGAGATCAACATGCAGAAGATGATAAGGATCAGTGATTGAAAATTCTGTCTTGCTCTTGAAAGATGACTTCCTTTGCTTGGCCTTTTGACATGAATAACATAGGCCATCAACATTTAACAGAGCCTTTGGGAGTCCTCTTACAAGATCCTTTCTGATCAATTCATTGATGTTGTTCAGGTTC
This sequence comes from Saposhnikovia divaricata, assembly GCA_036435485.1. Classification (NCBI taxonomy): domain Eukaryota; kingdom Viridiplantae; phylum Streptophyta; class Magnoliopsida; order Apiales; family Apiaceae; genus Saposhnikovia; species Saposhnikovia divaricata. Next base: position 92,952,644 of record CM071596.1, read on the forward strand.
AAATGTGAGAGTTTCTTGTGCCACTTCCAACTCTCTTCACTAGACATTCTTGTAGACAGGCAAACAGCTTTTCCAACAGAGTCTATTAAAAGCTTGATTTCATAAATGTTATTTTGCCTATGACCAACTAGAACAACCTTTCCTGTAGATTTGCTGATAACTTCACAATATTCAGGTTGAAAATCTACATGATATCCCTTGTCACAGATTTGACTCACAGATAACAAGTCATGCTTGAGTCCTGGGACATGAGCTACATTGTTGATGATGACATTTCCAAGATTAATATTGCCATATCCCAATGTTCTTCCTACATTGCCATCACCATAGAAAACTTTTGGGCCAACCTTCTCCTCATAGTCTGATAGCAGGGCTTTATTTCCAGTCATGTGTCCTGAACATCCACTGTCCACAACTAGGGTTGCCTCCCTGTTGCCCTGCAATCACAAGCAATTACTGAGGATTAAATTTAAGGATCCAGACTTGCTTGGATCCTTTGACATTCTTAACTTTGTTAGCTTTAGCAGCGGAATTAACATTATCAGAGTTTGAGCTAACAGTATTAGAGTTTACACTTGCAGTATTAACTTTAACCCACTTCAGATTGGGTTTAAGTTCATAGTAATTATGATAGATAGCATGATACTGTCTGCAAGTATAAATGGAATGCCAAGTGCTTCCACAGTGTGTGCATAAAGTCTGTGGCTTAGTTCTAGCAAAATCCTTCTTTACCTCAGACTTGGAAGGTAAAGAATTTATATTTTTGTTTTTCTTGCAGAAATTTGCAAGATGCTTAGTACTACCACAGTTATGACATGTCTTTCTTGGAGAATAACTAGCAAGCATTGGTTTATTTCCTGAAGTGATGCTTACTTTTCCATTTCTGTTCTTATTTGACACTCTCTGTTTCTTAACAGATTTTAACTCCTTCAGTTTATGTTTGAGTTGTTTATCTGTCATTGAACCAATATTAACCTGTTTAACACTAGTTTTTACTGGTTCACTTTTAACAGCTTCTTTTTCATTATCAGACAAAAATTTACTGGCTCCATGTACAAAATGAGGTCTGATTTTAACTTGATTTTGAAATCTTAGTTCATCTCCCTCATTATAACCTAGACCAACAGTGTCTGTTTGAAAAATCTGTTGAGTGTCCTTTCCAGAATTAGTCCAAGTCCTAATTTTCTTATTTGCTTCCTCCAACTCAGATTCTAGTTGTTTATATTTTTGAAGCAAATCCTGTTCTATAGAAACAGCTTCATCTCTCTCTTTCTGAACTTGTTGCATGTTTTCAAGTTTTTCTTCAACAAGTTTATTTCTAACCTTAAGTTCAGAATTTTCAGATTTTATCCTCTCATTCTCTAAAGTCTGATCCCTATAACTTATATGCAATGACTTAAGATAAATTCTTAATTGAGAAATGTCATCAATATTATAAGCATAGGTAGTTAGAGGTACCTGATTTTCAGTAGTTTCTGATTCAGTAGTAGCCATGAGAGCATAGTTAATTTCTTCATCAGAATCTGAAGTGTCTGCCCAATCTCTGCCTTTTGTGATGAGTACCTTTCCAGTTTTACCCTTCTTGCACTCAGGAGCATAGTGGCCCATCTCCTTACACTTGTAGCATTGAATTTCAGACTTATCCTTCTTCCCTCTTGAATCTCTCTTATCAGACTTCCTGAAGCTTTTTCTGTCTTCATTTGAATCTCTAGAAAACCTTTTCCCTTTCTTGAAATTCTTGAAACCCATTTTCTTGAAGGTCTTCACCATCAACACAGCCATTTTCCTCATTTCTTCTTCATCAGCCTCAGAGTCAGATGATTCAGAAGAGTTTGAATCACAATCAGAGTTTGATGATTCACTTTCTGAGTGTATGACCAAAGCTTTTCCCTTCATTTTCCTTCTTGATGCCTCTTTCTTCTGAGGCTTCTCTTCAACCTTAAGAGCAACAGACTTTGCCTTCCTGCTTGATCTCCTGTTTCTCTGCTCTATTTCCAATTCATGAGTTTTGAGCAGCCCATAGATTTCATCAATCTCTGTTTCAGCAAGTTCATAGTTGTCTCTAATAGTGGTTGTTTTCACATCCCACTTTTCAGGTAGAGAAAGAAGAAACTTGAGATTTGAGTCTTCTAGATCATACTCTTTGTTGACCAATGACAGATCATTGAGCAGTTTACAGAATCTATCAAATGTTTCTGTCATGGTCTCTTCAGGTTTAGCCTCAAAGTGCTCATACTCTTGTGTGAGTATGTTTCTCCTATTCTTCTTAATAGCAGCAGTTCCTTGACATCTGACTTCAAGAGCATCCCAGATCTCTTTTGCAGTGGTGCAGTTAATCACTTTGTTAGACATAACATTGTCTAAAGCACTATGCAGTAAATGCCTAACCTTCGCATCCTTAGCAATTGATGATAGATCTTCAGGAGTCATGTCCTTCTTTTCCTTTGGAACTATTTTAGCTTCTTCACCAGCAGTTGCAGCAGATAGCTTTGTAGGATTGTGAGGGCCTTCATAAATCCTGTCAAGATATTCTGGATCTGTAGCCTCCAGAAACATAGCCATCTTAACCTTCCACATGGCATACTCTGATGGCCTGAGAATAGGAACCCTGATTGGTTCATAATGACTCACAGTAGTAGGAGCCTTTTCAGAACTAGTAGATGTTGGTGGAGGAATTGCTGACATGATTATTGTTGTGTTTGGATCTTAACCTGTAATAAAGTAACAGATTGGCTCTGATACCACTTGTTAGGCCGAATACACAATTAATAATCAAATTCGTATGAGAGTTTAACAAGAAAGATGATTATGCACTTTAAATCTTCTGATATTAAAAACCCTATTCGTGATGTAAAACTATCACAAAGAGCTGCTAGGTTACAATAAAGATAATTCGATGCACGATACCCTTCTAGGGTTAACCTAACTGTATTTATAAAATATACAGCTTCGATACAATCTCTAATTGATATTCCTAATAATCAGCTATACAATGATATCAATTACAGATTGTCACACGTCTCCTAAGTCAACTCGATCTCTTTGATAGCTATCCAGTCTCCAAAGATCTCTTCCATATCAATCTTCAATTGATCTCTAATATCTTCTGTTGACTCTATACGCGCTGCTTCCAGACAAACTTTACTAAACTCTGTCCAGCTTCCGTCAGTCAGACTTTACTAAACTCTGACTTCCTTCCAGTTAAACTCTGATATTTCACTGTTACACTTAAACACTGAAACATTACATCAATTATATCTAACACTAAAGCATAGCGAATTAATGAATGTTCATTCAGAAATTGTGTCCAAGCCCGAAATTGCTCATCCAGAATGGTTTCGATTTGCTGAATGGAAATAGGATTAACTTTAGCAATTAAAAAGCTTCCCTGGTTAGCTTTTATAAAGGATGATGTATAAAGCAAGAATATGAAATCCGATCTAAAAACCACCAGCTAGATTGAGAGATCTTTACGATCAAAGCTCGAAATATTCAGCAATTGTGTTTATATGCTCTGTATATCTGAAAAATGATGATGTTAAACACAAACAAAAACTCATCATTTATAAGGTTTCAAGGACTAGTGGGCTAGGTGAGAGCGTGACAGGTTAGGTTTGAAAAGAAATTAAATGCATTTATCACCGCTCAATAATTCTAACCAAACAACCTAACCAGCCGAAAACCATCTTATCACCGAAACCTGTCAGCCAAAAAAACATCTTATCACCGAGACCTATCAGCCTATGTACACACACATACACACTTATTATTTCTAATTATTGTGGATTTAAAATAACCAATCAATAATTCAAGAATTAATCCACAATAATCAGACAAACTCATAATTAAATAGACATAAAATTAACAAAATATCATTAATTGATATATGTTAATAAAATATTTATTTAATTATGCTACAATGATATCTCCAGAATAATCATGTAGATAAGAAAATAAAACAAACAAAATCCAGAGAATGAAATTCACCGGCTGCAATAAATTGAACAGACATTTTAAAAGATCATGTGAAATTTAACATACCAAGCTCACTTACCAACCTTGAAAAGGTTGCTTCATCCCAAGCTTTAGTAAAAATGTTTGCCAACTATTTTTCACTAGGAACAAAATGCAGTTCCACAGTGCCTTCCATCACATGCTCCCTGATGAAATGGTATCTGATGTCTATGTGCTTGGTTCTAGAATGCTGCACTGGATTCTGTGATATCGCAATTGCACTAGTGTTGTCACAGAAAATTGGGATCTTTTCAACTTTAACTCCATAGTCAAGTAGTTGATTTCTCATCCATAGAATATGTGAACAACAACTCCCAGCTGCTATGTATTCAGCCTCTGCAGTTGAGGTAGATACTGAGTTCTGCTTCTTACTGAACCATGAGACCAGCTTGTTTCCCAAGAATTGACAGGTTCTCGTGGTACTTTTTCTATCCATTTTGCAACCTGCATAATCTGCATCTGAGTAACCAATTAGATCAAAACCAGAATCTCTAGGGTAGCAAATGCCAAGGTTTGGTGTTCCCTTGAGATATCTGAAAATCCTTTTAATAGCTACTAAGTGAGATTCCCTAGGATCAGTTTGAAATCTAGAACAAAAACATGTAGCAAACATAATATCAGGTCTACTAGCTGTTAAGTATAAAAGAGATCCAACCATGCCCCTATAGCTTATCATGTCCACCTTCTTTTCCTTAGTATTCAGTTCAAGCTTAGTGGCAGTGGCCATGGGTGTTTTTGCAGAAGAGCAATCTGCTAAATCAAACCTTTTTAAAAGATCATAAATGTATCTTGTTTGACTTATAAAAATTCCCTCATTCACTTGTTTAACTTGTAAACCAAGAAAATAAGTTAATTCACCCATCATACTCATTTCATATCTACTTTGCATGAGTTTGGCAAATCTCTTGCAAAGTTTCTCATCTGTAGACCCAAATATTATATCATCTACATAAATTTGGACAAGTATCATAGAGCCATTGACATTTCTATAAAAGAGAGTTTTATCAATAGTACCTCGAATGAAGTGATTCTCTATAAGGAACTGTGAGAGTGTGTCATACCAGGCTCTAGGTGCTTGGTCCAGGCCATAGAGTGCTTTGAGTAAAAAGAACACATATTCTGGAAAGTCTGGATCTTCAAAACCAGGCGGTTGACTAACATACACCTCCTCCTCCAGAATACAATTCAGAAATGCACTCTTGACATCCATTTGATAGACTTTGAAATTGGCATGCGCTGTATAGGCCAGGAAGATCCTTATTGCTTCTAACCTTGCCACTGGAGCAAAGGTTTCTTCAAAATCAATTCCTTCCTCTTGACAGTAGCCTTTAGCAACTAATCTAGCTTTATTCCTTGTGACTATGCCATTCTCATCCATCTTGTTCTTGAATACCCACTTAGTGCCAATCACTGATTTGTCTTTAGGTTTGGGTACAAGTTTCCATACTTCATTTCTTTCAAACTGGTTTAGCTCTTCCTGCATTGCTAAAACCCAGTCTGGATCCAGAAGAGCATGTTCAACTCTCTTTGGTTCCTCTTTGGATAGAAAACTGCTATATAAGCATTCTTCTTGAGTTGCTCTTGTGGTTTGGACCTCTGCATTAGGATCTCCAATGATAAGCTCAAATGGATGATCCCTGGTCCATTTTCTTTGTGGTGGTAAGTTTGACCTTGATGAAGTGGCTTCATTTTCTCTGTGTTGATCATTGTGAGAAACTCCCCCTGAGTGTATGTCCCTCGAGATTGATGGAGTACTTGCAGATTCATCAACAGATGCTTCTCTTTGATTTCCAACTGATGGTGTAAGTTGCTCTTCAACAGGTGGTTCATTCTGCACTTCAACTGATGATCCTTGTCTGTTTCTCATACCATTTGATCTCCATTCTTCATCATCATCTTCACTTTCTTCACCACTTCTTTCATTCTCAAATGAGAGAGACACATGAAAACCTTCATCTACTAGACCAGATATTTTCTTGTCATCAAAGACAACATGTATGGACTCCATTACAATGTTTAGTCTTAGGTTGTAGACTCTATAGGATTTTCCAGCTGAGTATCCAACAAAGATAGCTTCATCTGCCTTTGAATCAAATTTTCCAAGATGCTCACCATGATTTTTCAGTACAAAGCATTTGCATCCAAAGACATGCAGAAAGTTGATTGTTGGTTTCTTGCCTTTGAAAAGTTGATAAGGTATCATGCCTTTTGCTTGATTGACCAAACAAATATTCTGAGTGTAGCATGCAGTGTTTATAGCTTCTGCCCAGAAGTATGTTGGTAGCTTAGACTATTCAAGCATTGTTCTTGCAGCTTCAATTAGAGTTCTGCTCTTTCTTTCCACTACACCATTTTGTTGAGGAGTTCTTGGTGCAGAAAATTCTTGGATAATTCCTTCTTCTTCACAAAACTCTCTTATTACAGAATTCTTGAACTCAGTTCCATTGTCACTTCTGATTCTCCTTACTTTGAGTAAAGGATTGTTGTTGACTATCTTGATGTGATTTATAATGACTTCATATGCCTCATCCTTAGAGTGCAGAAAGAATGTCCAAGAGAATTTTGAGAAATCATCAATAATCACAAGATAGTATTTCTTCTTTGAGATTGACAACACATTGACTGGTCCAAAGAGATCCATGTGAAGTAGTTGCAAGGGTTGATCAATTGATGACATTGACTTTGATTTGAAAGAGGCCTTCTTCTGCTTCCCTTTCTGGCATGCATCACACAATCCATCCTTGGAGTAATCCAATTTTGGAATACCTCTAACCAAATCCTTTTTTACCAACTCATTCATTGCTTTAAAACTTAAGTGTGACAATCTTTTATGCCAAAGCCAACCTTCAACTACACTTGCCTTGCTGAGAAGACATGTAGTCATGTTTGCATTTGTTGAATTGAAGTCAGCAATGTACACATTTCCTCTTCTATCTCCTGTCAACACTACCTTGTTGTCACTTTTCTTGAAAATGACACAAGCTTAAGATGTGAACCAGACATTCTGGCCTTTATCACACAGTTGGCTGACACTTAACAAGTTATGCTTAAGTCCATCAACCAGTGCTACTTCTTCAATGACAACATTCCCTTGTGAAATCAAGCCATATCCTCTAGTATATCCTTTGTTGTTGTCTTCAAAGGTAATGCTTGGGCCAGCTCTCTCCTTAAACTTAGTGAGCAGGGTAGAATCTCCAGTCATGTGCCTAGAACAACCACTATCCAGGTACCAAAGATTCTTTCTATGTCCCTGCACACATCAAAATCAAATCAAGTTGATTTTGGTACCCAAGTTTTCTTTGATCCTGCCTTGTTAGCCTTTTTCTTATTTTTCAAGCCCTTACTACCCAGGGGTTCTGATTGAGTTAAATCAACCTTAACTCTTGGTGTAGGTTTCTGAAAAATAGGTTGTTTCACTTGCTGACATGCATTAAAACTAGATGTATAATTTGGCATAGTTTGTGCAAACATGTTATTCATCATCCATGGCAACTGAGGCATATTAAAAGCATTGTAATATGGATTATACATGAATGGCATGTTAGCATAATGACTAGATGCATGAGCAGGCTGGACAAACATGTTTGGCATAACATTCATAGCAGGCATAGGTACTGACTTAGGCATACTAGGCACAGAAGAATTCTTAACAGATTTACAGTTGACAAATAAATGATTAACACTACCACAGTTCACACATTCCTTTCGAGGAGCATATTTATCAGGTGTGTAATTACTATGTTTGTTAATTCCTACCTTGCCATTTCTATTCTTCTTATTAGCCTTAGCCTTAGGTTCAGTCTTTTCTAACTTATCCTTCAATTTCTTGATTGAAAAGTTGCCTATGTTTCCTTGTTCAACTGACTTGGTTTTGCTACACTCTCCATTAACAAAGTTCTTATTGACAGGCCCATACTTTTTATTCAATTTGGTTAAAGTTGCTTTGCTAACAGGCTTAAGTCTCAAATAACATTCTTTTTTGACTAAATCACTGTCTGAAGCAACTTCCCTATCAAAATCTAACTTAACTTCTGCTAATTTGTGAAAAGAATCAACTCCTTGTATACTATAAATTTCTTCAGTTTTATCCTTTGATCCCTTCCACTTAGCAATTAAGTCTTGTTCCTCTTTTAACTGTTTTATTAAACACTCTTCTCTTTTCAGAGCCTCAAGTAACTCATTCTTAGCATCCTGGCAATCTCTTTTCATTGTTTCAAAATCAATTAGTTGAGTTTCTAACAGAGTATTCCTATCACCTATCTTAGCATTAAGATCTTTAATCTTTTTGTTCTCCTTGTTAAGCGAATTTAATGTGACATGCATGTTATACAATTCATTATACATTTCATTAACAACATTATCACATTCATCTTTGGAAAGTTCAGTTAGGTTTGTAGAGTATACCTGGTTGCTTGCTGAACTAGCCTCTTCATCAGTTTTGTTTGCCATGAGTGCAAGATTGACAAACTCCTCTTCTGCATCTGAGTCTCCTCCAGCTGCCCAATCATTATCTCTAGATACAAATGCTCTTTCCTTTTGCTTGAGAAGATCAAAGTATTTCTTTTTGTAATCAACAGTCTCGAACTGTTTCTTCTCTTTCTCAGCTTTGGATTTTCTGCATTCATTGGCAAAGTGACCAGCAATTCCACAGTTATTACATTTGATCTTTGATCTTTCAACCACATCCTTGTTCGGTTGATAGCCTTTCTTGAATTGCCCGGCTCCTGCTGGATTCTTCTTGAATCTTAGCTTCGAAAATCTCTTTGACAGAAATGCCAAAATACTCATCTAGATCTTCAGCTTCATCCTCACTTAATGCATCAGGTTCTTCAATCATCTTGCTTTTACCTTTGCTAGTTTCAGCTTCACCTTCACAAGTTTTTGAACTTAGTGTGGCTTCTACACTCTTCATTCTTCCACCACCTTGGATTGTTGGTTTGTTGGCCATTAAGGCTATAGCTCCACTCTTCTTCTGGCTCTTTTCTACTTCCTCATCTTGCTGCATTTCAAGCTCATATGTTTTTAGGATGCCATACAGTCTCTCAAGTGTAAAATCTTTGTAGTCTTGAGAGTTCCTCAACGAGACTGTCACTGGCTTCCATTCCTTAGGAAGAGATCTCAGAAACTTTAGGTTGGAGTCCTTGGTTTCATATTTTCTCCCATACAACTTTAGACCATTCAGTAACTTTTGAAACCTACTGAATATATCTATTAGATTTTCACCAGAGGAGTAGTGAAAATGCTCATATTGTTGTATTAGGAGCTGCATTTTATTTTCTCTGACTTGCTCAGTTCCTTCACAGATTGTTTGAATAGTGTCCCACACTTGCTTGGCAGTGGTGCAGTTTATAACACAATCAAACATATCTTGGTCGATGCCATTGAATAGGATGTTCATAGCTTTCTTATCTTTGTGAATCTCCTCTAAGTCTTCATCTGTGTACTCAGCTTGATTCTTTGGAATAGGCCTTCCAACAGCTACAGTGCCAGCATCTTGACCAATCCCAGAGTTGGCCTTCATTGGAACATGAGGTCCTTTCTCTATGCGATCTACATAGCCTTCATCGATGGCTGAGAGATGAAGGTGCATTTTTACTTTCCAGTGAAAGTAATTATCTTTGTCAAGCATTGGAATCTTCACACCTGTATCCTTCCTTCCTATGGTTTTGATCTTTAGACTTCTTGTATGTTAGAAGCTTGCTCTGATACCAATTGTTAGGTCCCGAAGTATCGTAGAATGGGGGGTTGAATACGATACTACCAAAAAAAAATAATTCTGAGAATATATATCTTTATTGATAATAAACTCGAAGGAGTGTTACAACTTCTAATCCAATGGATTAGCTTCAAAACCTGAACACTCCTAAGGATAGTTTAGGCACGAGGACCATCTACCCGACACTTCCTGAAAGCGGGCTAAGCCGACTTTCCTACTAGATGGACTGTCTAGCATCTTACACTCCTAAAGATAGTTTAGGCACGAGGACCTTCTACCCGACACTTCCTGAAAGCGGGCTAAGCCGACTTTCCTACTAGATGGACTATCTAGCAGCTTACACAGAAAAGATATAAGAGAGAGAAGAGAGAGTTGTGTGTTGAGGTGTGTTTTGAAATGAAATACAATAGGCCTATTTATAGGTTTTAGAAAGTTACTATTTGACACTATTCTAATAACCCCCAAATAGTAACCGAGCACTATTCCAACAACACCCAAATAGTAACCGGACACTATTTCACAAACCCCAAATAGTAACCGTTGGTTACTATTCATTTTCCTCTTAATTTGACATCCTTAAATATTCAGCTTCCAACTAACTAGAGGATATCAATACTGCTCTAAACTCAATCATACCTCTTGAACAGTTTTTCTGAGTTAGATACTTCGATTCTTTTGTGAAGTGTTGACGCCTAGTGCAACTGGTCTGGTTCACAGACATCTAACATTCACTCGTGGTCTTCATATCATGTCTTTAAGAACACTGCTAAGAATTGTGCAATCATAAAAACTTTATCACTGGAATCTTTTGGCCCTTCAACTGAATCGTCTGTACATCTTATTTTGTCACTGAGGCTTGATCATGTTAATGAACTTCTTTCAGCAACTTGATCCTTGTTGATGCCTGTTCTTCAAATTTCACGATCCCTGTATAAAGTTAATATTATTTATCTTTTATCCTAGTTGAGTTATATATGTCTCTATTACATATTACATTACATTATGCTTTACAGTTTGTCTTTGTCCTTAGAGAGTATCCTTTCCCCAAAAGGTATCCTTTTTTATTTTTGTTCTGATTCAGCATTTCTAGAGCGTCGTGGTATAGATAGTTCTTAATTAGTAACAGTAATAGGAGGTCTTATTTTAGATATATGTATATCTATGTATGTCCGAATCTCATTAATAACGAATCAAGGTACATATATAATGGATCCATAATAAAGACTTTAATTCATTCTATCTCATAGGTACGAAAAATCCCTAATTCGTTCATCTTATCGTATTAATAAATTTCGAATTGAAAGAACAAGTACTTAAATATTCTCTTCGATCGGTCTTTTTTTATCTATCTCACACAAAATAAAAATTGTTTTTTTGTCAACCATTTATCTGCTTTAAATCATTGATGGTTCAATTCGAAAGTAAAGTTAAAGTGTTGCATTCATACAATAACATTTGGCCACTGATTAACTTGACATATCTCAAATACACCACTGATAAATTCGGGATCCCATTTAAAACACTTTTAAATACATAAATATCAAACGGATACCTTTAAAATATACTCGGGAAGTTAAAATAATTTTTTATTGAGTTCTACACATTTTTTTTGAATGCTACATAACCAAATGAAATCCCTCTTTTAAAGATCTAAGGTTTGAATCCCGTCAACAACAAATTACATTAAGATTTTATATTATTAGTTTTAAACAATACATGTCATTTTTAAATAATTATTTTTATTTTTATTAATTTTATTCATTAATATTACAAAGTTAATTTATATCCATAATAAATTATTATACTTTATTTTGTTTAATCATATAATTTTAAAAATATTTAAAAGTAACCTGTGCTTTGCATGGGTTATAAGCTAGTATTACTAATAAGAGAAAACTGGGCCTGACAACCTTAGGATCTCTCCTAAGTTTATAAGAGATTAGTACTTATAAAATAATGGGCCCCGCAGGAACTTTTTGTAAATATAAATTCTTTTCAATGATTTTACATAAATATCCTTAAATTTAATAATTCTAGTATTTCTGATAATAGTTTTGGATTTTAAGAAATTTTTATACTATTTATTTTTAATTTTATAGTCATTTTCTTTGATTTAATTAAAATGAAATAGTATATAAATTTTTTAAAATCTAAATATATTATCCAAAATACTAGAATTCATAAGTTTTCATTTGGTTATAGTAGCATTTAAGAAAAATGTGTAGAACTCGATGAAAAATTACTTTTAGTTCCCGAGTACATATATAGAGGTATTTGTTTGATAGTTATGTCTTTAAAAATGTTTTAAATGAGACCCCGAATTTATAAGTGGTGTATTTGAGATATGTCAAGTTATTCAGTGGCCAATTTGATATTTAACCCTATAATAACCGAAACATTAAAAGTTTGGTCGGTCGGTCAGTACGGTATCTGTTGATTTTACTTATTTACCCTTACTTAATTATAGATAAAATCCATCCTACTAACAAATCAATTTCCTTTTTCAGGTTAAATATATTAACTTTTTCATTTTTCAATAACTAAATAATTCCCTTTTTCAAGTAACATACAATATCTTTTATATTTTATTTAACTAAAATTTCTCATTCACTAATCAATTTTCTTTTTCAGGTTAAACATATTACCTTTTCTATTTTTCAGTAACTAAATAATTTTTCTTTCAGGTAAAATAAAATATCTTTTATATTTTATCTAACTAAAATTTCTCATTTTTTAAAAACACTACGAGCAATTTTGTTTAATAAAATAACATAATTATATTATAATTACTATTAACTAATCAATTACCTTTTTCAGTCAAAACACGTTACCTTTTTTATTTTCTCTGACTGAAACCTCTCCTTTTCCAATTATATCATGGGCAGTTCTATTGAATAAAAATAAAATAAAAATATTATAATATTAATAATTAACCGATTACCTTTTCAGCTAAAACGTATCATCTTTTCTAAATAAATTCCCCTTTTTTCTAGAAATATCACGGGCAACATTAATTTCTCATTTTCTAAAAACACTACGAGCAATTTTATTTAGTAAAATAAAATAATTAAATTATAATTACTATAAACTAATCAATTACTTTTTGCGCTTTTTTCATAAATAAATAGGGAAAAGTAAATTTTTGCACATTTACTTTTGTTAAGAATAGCTATTTGCAATTTTACTAAACTAAGTTTCTAAATTGCAAAAATACTAGAAATTAGTGCACCACTTCCCCCTGCCCAGCCTGCCCAGTTCGACTCTTTTTTTTTTTTTTTTAAGGTGGAGTGCTATTTTGGTGGATTTGGGTTGTAAGGCCCGCAGGGGCATATTCAACTGAATGCAACCACATTCAACTAAATGCAACCACATGTAACTAAATTTCTGATTTCAAGTTCCATTTTTCAGTTGTCATTTTCGACCTCTTTTCTGAACTCTATATATATATATAGAGTTCAGAAAAGAGGTCGAAAATGACAACTGAAAAATGGAACCTGAAATCAGCAACTAAATGCAACCACATGCAACTAAATTTGCAACTGAATGCAAACACATGCAACTAAATTTGCAACTGAATGCAAACACATGCAACATTTTTTTTTTTAAGGTGGGTTGATTTTGGGTTCCAAAGCCCCGCAGGGGCATATTTAACTTAATGCAACCACATGCAACTAAATTTCTGATTTCAAGTTCCATTTTTCAGTCGTGACCTCTTTTTTGAACTATATATATATATATATATATATATATATATATATATATATATATATATATATATATATATATATATATACCAAAAAAGAGGTCGAAAATGACAATTGAAAAATGGAACTTGAAATCAGCAACTGAATGCAACCACATGCAACTAAATTTCTGATTTCAAGTTCCATTTTTCAGTTATCATTTTCGACCTCTTTTTTGGACTATATATATATATATATATATATATAAATCATGAGTAATTTTCCGTTGTTTTTTTCTTCTTTATTGAATTAAAAACATTTAAATGTTTTTAATATATTTCTTTTATTTCTTTTTCTTTAGTAACTTGAAAAATTCTTTTCAAGTACATATAGATCTTATTGGCATTCGATCAAGTGATAGTATCTCATAGAATAATAAATGAAAACAAATATTATAACATAATTACATAAAACAATGTAGATTTTCATTAAAATATTGAAATTCAAACATAAACAAAACAATTCAAAAAGATAGGCAACAATTCAGATTTGGCATACAATAGCTCGTAGGTGAGCTATCGTAAGACACATAATACAATATGGCATTGGATGACAAATTCCTATAATTCCCTCCACGCTCCGTCTCAACATAATCATGGAACTCAACCCAGGTTCTTTTGAAGAAATTTATCACATAATCAAAGGACGAAACTTGCATCACAGTCGACGCCTGTAAAACGACCTTCCGACGCAATAACAACTGAAATCTACTAGCCTGATCATTGCGAGGACAAGCATCCACAACAGACGAACCCTGCGAATGACATCTTGATAGTTTGTGTTGAATTCGTTAGCCTGTATTCATTCCTCTTGGATTTGTGGTATCTGCCTTCGTAATCTATATTCATTGTACGCCCAATAGTTGTTTATGATACTAATTAATTTTAATGTTAAATGTTAATGTTTTTTATCAGGTGTGGTAGTGTCTATTGTATGTTTGATTCAACTGTTGCTTTAATCCATCCAACTGTCTGTATGAATTAGAGTACATATGATCTAACGGTTGTGAATGATCACTGTGTATGTAATGATTGATGTTTATTTTATTGTCGGGTAATGAAAAGTCTGAAATACCCCTATGTTTTTAACTGTTTGCTATTTGTTTAAGGGTAGTGGGTGTCTTTTTTGAATGTTTTTTGGGACAGCTGGCTTGTACACCAATTGAGCTCTCTCAACATTTGCTCATTCAATTGGTGTATTGGGGTACAATATATACTAGAAGCCTCAAGGAGAGAGAAGGCCCTCAGTATATAATATTACCTGAGGGCCGCCGAAATTTTTGCCTCCCTTGACCGTGGTTTGCGTCGTTGACTATAACTATCTTTCTGATTTGATATTTGAACAATATACCATTATTTTTAGTCGATAGCTTACTTAAAGAAAAATATGATTTATAATATTTTGAAAATGTTAATATATAGAAATAATAAATATGAAAATTAATAGTATATAGGCTCTTTACTATGTTCATAAATGTTTCTATAAATAATTGAAAATATCTTAGATATTTCTCTTATGAGTTAATATTTTATTTGGGTTTCACTGTAATAAACTTGGTCCCCAAGTTTAAAGTATTATAAATAACTATTTATAATACTAGTTGAATATTAATTCACATTGTCGAAGGAAATTGAATGCAATAATCATGTTAGTAAGGCCCAGATATGGTCGGGCTCCTTTGAGGAAAAATGGGCCGCATACATACGGTCCATTAACTATTTATAGAAGAAAATGGGCCGGATGGGCCGCTCGTCGTTATTTTCAGAAGAAGAAATATGTTCCCTCTCTGCCTCGATCAGGTTTTAAGATTCGTAAGTTGAATGAAGTTCTGCACAATGGAGCCCCGTTGATGAATGGTCATGTCACCAATGGTTATGTATCGATGCCGAAATTTGGTCCTGGTGTTTTGGATCGTCGTGGTAAATATGTTCTCATGAAGGGTGTGCATTTTTTTGGTACTCATCGTGCTTTTACGGCTTCAACGTCTGCTAAAGAAGAACCCGCTACCTCGATGACGGATGTGGTAATGGAGAGTGCCGCTCTATCTTTGCACGCTGTGGTTAATGTGTCTGTTGTTTTGGATAAGAAGCCTCATGGAGATGATATCCCCGATTTTGGAGATGTTTTTGATACATCGCAGGGTTCGTCTGTTGTGGATGCTTGTCCTCGCAATGATCAGGCTAGTAGATTTCAGTTGTTATTGCGTCGGAAGGTCGTTTTACAAGCATCGACTTCGATTCAAGTTTCGTCCTTTGATTATGTGATAAATTTCTTCAAAAGAACTTTTGTTGAGTTCCATGATTATGTTGAGATGGAGCGTGGAGGGAATTATAGGAATTTGTCATCCAATGCCATATTGTATTATGTGTCTTACGATAGCTCACCTACGAGCTATTGTATGCCCAATCTGAATTGTTACCTATCTTTTTGAATTGTTTTATTTATGTTTGAATTTCAATATTTTAATGAAAATCTACACTGTTTTATGTAATTATGTTATAATATTTATTTTCATTTATTATTCTATGATATACTATCACTTGATTGAATGCCAATAAGATCTATATGTACTTGAAAAGAATTTTTCAATTTACTAAAGAAAAAGAAATAAAAGAAATATATTAAAAACATTTAAATGTTTTTAATTCAATAAAGAAGAAAAAAAACAACGGAAGATTACTCATGATTTATTCAGCTCGGGCCGCGCAGCGGATATTAATTAAAAATAAATAACTATACTGGCTTATTACTCGTTGATCCACTAGTCGAATTCTTGACGATGTCTGCTAGGGCACTTGGTGTCAAGTGCACGAACCTGTCTGCAGCTGATTCGGAATGCCTGTGCGATGGTGTTGGAGGGATCTCTTCGTCTCTTCTGCTCCTTGTGTCGTCGCATGTGCTATGTCTCGAGGATGCTGATCTTAATGTTTGTTGATATGTCTCTCCTTGTCCTATTGTCAGTGGCATGTATATGCCTTTGTTCCTATCGTTCTCTTTCATGGTGATTGCATCCCTCTCTGGTTGCACATGAATCGGAGGAGCCCTGTCCACATGTCCGAAATCAATTTGGTCATGTGAAACATGTCCAGTTAGAATTTTGACCGACGGAGAGCGCCATGTAATTTGCACCGAATGTTTCTCCGTCGACAATTTTAATCGAGCTTTAATGTTGCAGAATGTTGTTCCTGTGTTCATGTTTGTATGACTTGTCCTGATATTTGCTTTCCATGGTATGGGGTCGTTTAGTGAGAAATATGAATCTGAGAAGAAATTGATCTGGACGTGGTCGTATATCGGTAACTTGTACCAAGCCTGTCTGGATTGGTCGATGTTCAGTCTGGGGTCGTGAATCTCTATGTCAACAATTCCCTGTGCGTTGTGTGGAGTCATTGGTCTGCAGACAGGTTCGTGCACTTGACACCAAGTGCCCTAGCAGACATCGTCAAGAATTCGACTAGTGGATCAACGAGTAATAAGCCAGTATAGTTATTTATTTTTAATTAATATCCGCTGCGCAGCCCGAGCTGAATAAATCATTAGTAATCTTCCGTTGTTTGTTTCTTCTTTATTGAATTAAAAACATTTAATATATATATATATATATATATATATATATATATATATATATATATATATATATATATATATATATATATATATATATAGTCCAAAAAAGAGGTCGAAAATGACAACTGAAAAATGGAACTTGAAATCAGTAACTGAATGCAACCACATGCAACTAAATTTGCAACTACATCCAACTGAATGTAATTTTTGTTTTTCAGTTGCATTCAGTTGAATATGCCCTTACGGGGCCTTGCAACCCAAATCCACCAAAATCACCCCACCATTTTTTCTTAAAAAAAAAAAAGTTGAATGTGGTTGCGTTTAGTTGAATGTGGTTGCATTCAGTTTAATATTGCCCCAGGCGGGGCCTTGAAACCCAAATCCACAAATTCAGTTGGATGTGGTTGCATTCAGTTGCATTCAGTTGAATATTGCCCTTGGCGGGGCCTTGAAACCCAAATCCACCAATTCAGTTGCATGTGGTTGAATATTGCCCCTGGCGGGGCCTTGTAGCCCAAATCCACCAATTCAGTTGCATGTGATTGCATTCAATTGAATATTGCCCCTGGCGGGGCCTTGAAACCCAAATCCACCAATTCAATTGCATGTGGTTGCATTAAGTTGAATATTACCCCTTGCAACCCAAATCCAACATATCATCCCACCTTAAAAAAAAAAAAAAAAAAGTCGATGAACAGTACCTGCCATGTGGCAGGTACTGTTCATCGACAGGTTATTGTTCATCCGAATTATTTAAAAAAAAAAAGGAAAAAAGGGTTGGAAAAGGAAAGATAGTATTTTTGCAATTAAGAAACTTGAGATAGTAAATATGCAATGAATTAAAGAAGATGGTATTTTTGCAAAAAGAAACTTGAAACCTAGTATTTTTGGTAAATTCTCTTACTTTTTTCACCTAAAGCATGTCACCTTTTTAATTTTCATGTTACCTTTTCCATTTTCTATAACTAAAATCTCTCCTTTTCCAATTATATCACGGACAGTTCTATTTTATACAATAAAATAATAATAATATATAATTAAACAATTACCTTTTTCAGCTAAAACATATCATCTTTTATATATTTTCTAAATAAAATCTCTTCTTTTCTAGAAATATCACGGGCAACATTAATTTCTTCTTTTCTAAAAACATTACGACTAATTTAATTTAATAAAATAACATAATTAAATTATAATTACTATGAACTAATCAATTACCTTTTTCACCTAAAACATGTTACCTTTTTAAATTTCTCTAATTAAATCCTCTTTTTTTCCAATTATATCACGGAATTCTATTTAATAAATTAAAATAATAATTTCATATTTGCTAATAATTAACCGATTACCTTTTTTAACTAAAACTTATCATATTTTCAAAAACTCGTATCTTATATGTTCGTGAGATGCATTTTAATTTTTTATTTTCTTAACTAAACACCGGGAGAGTTGGATAGTAAAAACCGGTAATTTCTTCGATGTTCATAATATTTTTATAATTAATAATTATAATATTTTTCAAATAAATTAACATAATTAACACTTGATTTATTATATTAATTAAATATGATCAATAGTTCTATGACAGGAGAAATAGAATGGTCTAAGGGAAGGACTATACTTTTTGTGTAGATTAAATCGATTTTTTTTAAATGTACAAAAAATTGAATAAAATCAAATATAGCCAAAAAAGAGTTACAAATTTAATAATCAACTAGCTTTATAGCCCGTGCAAGGCACGGACTTGCTAGTATAATCATGTTAATATGTTTTTATGTTACTTTATAATTAAATGGTGCTTGCAACATGTTAATACTTAGTATGTAAAATATATCTAAAAGATTATCTAATTCATGATATATGTACAACTAAAATTAAGTAAATTTCAATGTGATAATCTTTTTGAACGAATGTTTAAATGATTGAATTTAGGTTTGTCAACGGGTCGGATTCAGGTCGGATCAACATAAATCCATATACGAATTCGTTAAGATTTTTCGGACTCGGATCGGATCGGATAAGTAGTCAGATATTTTTTAGGTCGATCCGTATCTGATCCATTCAGATTTCGGGTTATCGAATCGGAGGTCTGATCCGTTCAACAAATTTTTAAAAAAAATATTTTTTCAATCTATAAAATAGTATTTTTGAAATTTTTTTGACGAGGTAAAAATTAAAATTATGACATGCTTTGATAAATCCAAATTTATATTCCAAAATAATATTATTTATATAAAATGTTAAATTATATATATATATATATATATATATATATATATATATATATATATATATATATATATATAGTATATTACATAAGTATATAAAATATATAATAAATATAATATTTTCGAATGGATATATATATATATATATATATATATATATATATATATAGTATAGTATATTACATAAGTATATAAAATATATAATAAATATAATATTTTCGAATGGATCGATCATACAAAATCCATATTCGTTCGTTATTAGATCGGACCCTTATCAGATCAGAACATTAACAGATCAAATTTTTTGGGAACGATCATACCTGCTAATTTAGCTACAGATCGGATCGAATCGTGTTGGATATTTTATTTATTGACAGGCCTAACTGAGTTATGAGTATATAAGAATTTACATTAGTAGTGACTGCTTGATCATCCACAACCAACTTGTGCATTTTGACCTTGATTAAGAAATATGCGTAAGATATAATTAATACATAAATCACGGTATATATCTTTTTAGTCCAAATAATTTCGTTTTACTCTAGAATAAAAAAAATTTTCATAACTATGTACTGTTTGAAATATCCTCAAAACTGATATCTAGCATAGTGGTAAAAAATCTAAATCTAAGTTAGAGGTAAGGGGTTTAATTTTCATTAAAAACAATTTTTTTTATCATTAACATAATATAGAAGGGGTAATTTAGTAATTTCATGATAATTAAAATGTCTCATGATATATTAATAATGAGTTTTATAATATATTTAAAATTGATTTCTAGCATAGTGGTAAGTAATTTCCCTTCTAAGTTAGAGGTTAAGGATTTAATTCTTATTAGTAACAAATTTTTTTATCATTAATATAATATATGGGACCCGGTTATCTCGCGATATATTAATAATGAGTTTTGTAATATATCCAAAACTGATGTCTAGCACAGTGGTAAGAAATCTCTTTTCTAAGTTAGAGGCCAAGAATTCAATATTTATTAGAAACAATTTTTTATCATTAACATAATATATGGGGTTTGTATCGCAATATATTAATAATGAGTTTTGTAAAATACACAAAACTCATGTCTAGCATAGTGGTATGGACTATTACTTCAATGCTAGAGGTCAAGGGTTCAAATCTCACTAAAAACACTTTTTTCTTTAATTTAATGTATTAGGGGTAATTTAGTAATTTTAAAATGAATAAATTGTCTCACAAATTGGCTTGTTGTGCTATTAATAATATAATAGATTTTCTACATTTTGATAAAAAAAAAATAAAAAAATACTAACACTGCATTACCCGATTACAAATTATGTTCTATATTAGCTCTAAAATGGAGTAGCCTTATTATATTACCATATAATTAATTAAAATTACACATTTATTTTAAAAACTATAATTTATAATGTAAATACGTTCCAAATTACAATATTAATTCATCCATATTTGTAATTAGTTTTTAAAAATATATTGACAATCGAATTTAATTATAGTTTCTGAATCTATACTATACTATTATAAGCAAAACAACCTCTGTTTGGCTGGTTGGTAGTTTGGTCACTTATTTGGTACACTCAATATTAAATTAAAAAAAATGAAAATAAAATACAACACCTTTCCAATTAAAATTCATAATACAGTTGCACTTCTAACCCACTTCTAACTCTTCTACGGCTTCTAAACTATTCTGAATTCTTCTCTCAACGGCAATTTTATATTCTTCAACCGCCTCGACCACTGGTAGCAATTCTCCTACCAACATTTTATGACCTTGATCAAGGTCCGGCCTTACTCCACGCAATTAGCATGTACTTTGTGGCATTCGTGAGAACAAATTGACATTGCATGACAAGCTTAACCAAGATAAATATATTAAATTTAACTGTTATTTATATATTTTCAATATACAAGAAAAAGACTATCAATTAGAATAATATCAAAAATGTATAATCATATTTCATTATCTTTTATAATTTATATTATTACTAACTAATTAACAAATATTAAAATTATAAATAATCAAATAAAAATATTAAGATAAAAATATTTAAAATGTACACTTTTTTAGTACACTCAATAGCAACCGTTGGATTTTGACATATATTAGTGAAATCGATGGATCTAATACTAGAAGAATATTCTTTTTCTAGTATTTAAAATATTCTCATGGGTTAAGTTCAAATCCCACCAACAACGTATCTTTATTAAACATATATATTATTTTATAAACTATTTTTAAGAGTTTGAGGTTCTATTCCTTTCAATATCATATTATAATCAAAAAAATTATTATATTTCTAATAAATTATTTTTATACATTTATATAATCTTATAAGCTACTCCCAAAAATTCCCGTCAATAACATATTATAGTTAAAAATTAAAACATTATCGTTTAAAATACTATAAAAAATGTAATATGATATTTTATTAATGTAAACAATTTTTATTCCTACTAATTAATATATATATATATATATATATATATATATATATATATATATGAGTAATAAGATAAAAATTATTAAAAAAAACATCCGTGCATCACACGAGTTATAAGTTATATAGTTAAAAATTACATAAAATCTAGAGAACACTTATAATATAAAAATTTTTGTATAAAAATCAAAAAAATGTCTACATGATTAGATAAATTTCACTCTTTCTACTAAATAAAAGTTTAAAAAAAACTAATTTTATGTAATATTTTTATATATACATATTTATTTGAAAGTAATAATTAAAATACATAATTAGAATAATATTTATATTCATGAAATTTATAAAATTCAAAAAATATTTTAATAATAAAAACTTATATAGAACTTAAAATTTTAACAAAATATAATTAAACAGTTTACAAGCAACCGTGAATCGCACGGGTTATAGGCTAGTATGTATAAAAGGTTAAAACATTTTTTGTACTACCAACTCTCTCACAAACCTTGCAAGCTGCTAGTTAGAGCAATCAACTCATACAATCTGGAAAAAAATCATGGAAGAAGTCTCTAACCCTCAGCAAGCTTAGGATGTCAATGTAGAGCATGGTAGTACTCAAGAAACTCATAGTGAATGTTTAGGTGAATGTTAACATTGTCATGAATGATCCTGTAAATGCAACAGCCAACAAACATCAATAGAAGGGAGACATACCAATCCCTTTAAAAGAAAAAATAGGTCATTTCTACCTACTTTTTTTAACTACAGTGTCCTCCTATCCATGGAGGCTATCAAGTTACGTACTCAGGAAACCTCAAACAGATCACGAAGGAGTTTGGTAAGATAGTTTGAGACATGAACGAAAGTGCAGTCATTGGAGGCTTGGATAGTGGAAGGATCAGTACCAACTGTTTCCATCCTTTCACTGGAATGCATAAACGACTCCTTAAATGTCAGTTTTCATTGCAGTGATCTCCTTTTGAGTTTGGTCTGCACTTTGTTGATAGCATTCCCAGCAAAGATCTATGGATGCATGGTATAGTAAGTAGCTATCTCCATCAATACTGGTTACTGAAAACAGAAGCTGTTAGGCAGCAGCCGCCTTTTCTTTCACCAACCTCACCACCACATTCACCAACCCCCTCCCCACCTACCACATATCGCCTATATATACCCCATCCCCCTTCATTAGTTAAAGACACCAAAACATCTTACTCTCTTCTCTCCTTCATAGCTGCTAGATAGTCCGTCTAGCAGGAAACTTACCTTGTGGTAGTTTCAGGCAGGTCAGAATAGGGGGCCCTCGTGCTTCTCACTTCTTTCGTTTCGGGTGAGTTAGTGTGAGAGTTTGGTCGGGCTGTAGCCATCTAGGTCTACAGCATTAGGAGTTCGTCCAGCCATTACAGCCGCAACAAGGGGAGTCCTCCAGGTTATCCGGTCAAGTATCGAAGGGATATTTCTGTCCAGGTTATCCGGTCCAGTACCGAAGGAGTAGTGAATCGCTGTATTTCTATTCAGTTGTGCCTCAAGTGTTACTTCGTAAACATGAGAGAGAATATTGTAACCATTATTATCATTATAGTGGAAACATTCGGAGCAGGTCCCGTGGTTTTTTTACCTCTTTGGCTTAAGGGGGTTTTCCACGTATAAATCTTGGTGTTCATCTGTTATTATTATTGACTGTTATAATCTCCGTATTTAATTTATGCAAAGACGGGAAACGGGAATTCCTAACAGTTGCTATCAGAGCTGGGGCCCACTTTGTTGGTGCCTAGGAAAGTGCTTTGTGCGCAGTGGTTACTTGATAACGTGCCGTACTAATACGGAAGGCTCCCCAAACACATCCACTTTCCTGGCCAACTTGTGTGGTTCTAAGTGAGATTCCTATAGTCTTTGGTAAATTGAAATGGATGATTCTTCCAGTGTAATGGTAAGCCTAACAGCTTCAAATTATCCGACATGGAAAAGTAGAATAAAGGATTTGCTGTATAGTAAGGACTTGTTTGATCCGGTGGAACTGAAAGGAGTCAAACCTACTGTAAAGTGTGATGCTGACTGGAAGAAGATGAACATGAAAACTATCAGTCTCATTCGTCGATGGATTGATAATTCGGAGTATCATCATGTCTCTGAAGAAGAAGACGCTTATACGCTTTGGACGACATTAGAGTCTACGTTCCAAGAGAAAAGTTCACAAAATGTAACTTTTCTAGTTCGTCATCTGGTGAACATAAGGTACCAGGATGGAAACAACTTGTCAGAGCATATGAGCGAATTCCAAGGGTTGTTAAATCAACTATCAAATATGAAGATGGAGTTTGATCAGAAATTCCAAGCAATATTACTTCTCAATACTTTACCATCCAGCTGGGATACGCTAATGGTGACAGTAACTAATACTGTACCAACTGAGTAACTAACGCTGCAATCAATTAAGCAGAGTATCCTTAGTGAATCCATGAGAAGAAAAGTACAGGGAGTCAACCACGATTCCCAGGCTCTTGTTACTGAAAATAAGGGCAGAAGTAACTACAAGGATTTGAACAGGGGGCATAGTAAAAGCAGGAATTTTAGGAATTCCGGTGGCAAATCAAATGCCAATGTTGAATGCTACTATTGTAAGAAGAAGGGTCATTACAAAAAGGATTGTAGGGCCTGGCTCAGCGAGCGGAACAATGGTCAGCAAGGGAAACATGCCGAGAAAAGTACAATAGCTGCTATAATAGAAGATGTTGTGATCCTTTCTTTTGGGGAAGAAGAATGCTTACATGTTGATGATCAGAAGGACGAATGGGTGATAGATACTGGAGCAACGTATCATGAAACACCCACTCAGGAATTCTTTACGACGTACAAGTCAGAGGACTTTGGTACTGTAAGAATGGGTAACTCAGATCAATCAAAGATCGCAGGCATTGGTGACATCTGTATTGAGACAAACACGGGTTGTTCAATGTCTTTGAAAGATGTCAAGCATGTTCCGGACTTACGGCTCAACTTAATTTCTGGCATGGCGCTAGACAAGCAGGGGTATGTAAATACCTTCGGTGGTGGAAGGTGGAAGCTTACTACGGGTTCGTTGGTGGTTGCAAGAGGTTCCACTTGTGGCTCTTTGTACAAGACACAAGTGACGATATGTTCAAATGATTTGAATACAGTTGAAGATGAAGCTTCAGCAAGTTTGTGGCACAAGAGGCTTGGTCACATGAGCGAGAAAGGGCTGCAGATCTTAGCGAAGAAATCCCTCATTCCATTTGCTAAAGATACTGCATTGCAGCCTTGCAAATATTGTTTATTCGGGAAACAACATCGAGTATCTTTTAGCAGTCCATTGAAGAAAAATTCGGTGGTGCTAGAAAGAGTATACTCTAACATCTGTGGTCCGTTTGAGGTGGAGTCCTTAGGCGGAAATAGGTACTTTGTTACCTTTATTGATGAAGCATCTCGAAAGGTGTGGGTTGAGCTACTCTAATCCAAAGATCAAGTGTTTGAGTACTTCCAGAAGTTTCATGCCATGGTTAAAAGATCAACAGGGAAACAACTGAAGTGCCTTCGTAGTGACAACGAGGGGGAGTACACTTCAAAAGATTTTCAAGAGTACCTCGCAAGGCATGGTATCCGGCATGAAAGAATAGTTCCTGGCACCCCACAACAGAATGGCATTGCGAAAAGAATGAACCGCACCATTGCTGAATGAGTCAGATGCATGTTAAAAATGGCTAAATTGATGAAGTCATTTTGGCGAGAAGCTGTAAGGACAGCTTGCTACTTGATCAATCGATCTCCATCGGCATCTCTGAATTTTGAGATTCCAGAGAAGATCTGGTTAGGAAAGGATGTATCCTATTCCTACTTGCGGGTGTTTGGATGCAAGGCTTTTGCACACATTTCAAAGAAGCATAGAATAAAGCTTGAAGATAAAGCAACTCCGTGTATTCTCGTTGGCTACGGGGATCCAGAGTTCGGGTATCGGTTGTGGAATCCTGAATCGAAGAAGATATTCAGGAGCAGAGATGTGGTTTTCCATGAGTCTCAAAATTATGAGAATTTTGGGAGCACTCAACAACCAAGGCAAGCCAGAAATCCAGATACATTAGAAGATTAGGGAGATGATATGGTAGATGATGAGGCTGTTGAGCAGGGGGAGCTACCGCCTCAGCCTGAAGCTGAAGAAACTCAGCCACGATGTTCTATGAGAGAACGGAGACCATCAGGAAGATATCTTTCATCCGAGTATATCTTAAATGCTGATAAGGGGGAGCCCGAGACCTTTGAGGAAGTCAAGACTCATAAAGAAAGCAATTGCTGGTTGAAAACAATGCAAGAGGAGATGGATTCTTTAAACAAGAATGAAACTTATGAGTTAACTACACTTCCGAGAGGACGGAAGGCTTTGAGGAACAAATGGGTCTTTAAAGTAAAAAGGGATGATGAAAAGCTTGTAAAGTATAAAGCACGCTTGGTGGTTAAAGGCTTTGCATAGAAGAAAGGCATTGATTTCGATGAAATCTTTTCTCCGATTGTAAAGATGACATCAATTCGAACAGTTCTCGGATTAGCGACTAGCATGGATCTTGAGCTTGAGCAGTTAGATGTGAAAACTGCATTCCTTCATGGAGATTTGAAGGAAGAGATCTACATGCACCAGCCAGAAGGATTTGAAGTGAAAGGGAAGGAGCACATGGTTTGTAAACTCAAGAAGAGTTTATACGGGCTTAAGCAAGCGCCAAGACAGTGGTACAAAAAGTTTGATTCATTCATGAGGAATCATAAGTTCAAGAGAATTGCATCCGATCACTGTGCTTATGTGCAAAGGTTTCCTAACGGTAACTTCATTATCCTGCTACTTTATGTTGATGATACGTTAGTGGTCGGCCAAGATGCTAACATGATCCGTAAGCTGAAAGAAGATTTGTTCAAGTTCTTTGATATGAAAGACTTGGGTCCAGCAAAACAAATCCTAGGGATGAAGATTGTTCATGATAGAACATCTCGGAAGTTGTGGTTGTCACAACAAGGATATATTGAACGAGTATTGAAAAGGTTCAATATGGCTGATGCTAAACCTGTTAGCATACCATTGGCGGGACATTTTAAACTGGACAAGAAAATGTGTCCGTCAACAGACAAGGAGAAGGAGGATATGGAGGAAGTTCCCTACTCATCCGCAGTGGGGAGTTTTATGTATGCATTGGTTTGTACAAGACCAGATATTGCTCATGCTGTTGGAGTTGTGAGTAGATATCTGTCAAATCCAGGAAGAAAGCATTGGGAAGCAGTTATGTGGATTCTCAGATATCTCAAGGGTACTTCCGGGTTATGCTTGAAGTATGGACACGGTGAACCAGTCTTGGAAGGTTTTACAGATGCTGACATGGCAGGACATCAAGATGGGATGAAGTCCACATCAAGGATGATTTTCACTTTTGCGGGGGGAGCTGTAGCATGGCAGTCCAAGTTGCAAAAGTGTGTTGCATTGTCAACAACCGAATCAGTATATTGCTGCTTGTGAAGCAAGCAAGGAGCTGGTTTGGTTAAAGCGGTTTCTCCAAGAATTGGGTCTGAAACAAGACAACTTTGAGTTATACGGTGATAGTCAGAGTGCTATTGACTTGAGCAAAAATTCTACTTATCACAGTCGTACTAAGCATATTAATGTACATTACCATTGGCTACGGGAACAGGTTGAAGATGGAGTGATACAGATAGAGAAGATACACACGGATAAGAATCTGTCTGATATGATGACAAAGGTGGTTCCGCGAGAAAAGTTGGAGCTGTGCAAACAGGGCGTAGGTATGCAGTGCAAGTGAAGAGCTGTGAGTTTGGAAAGAGGGGGAGATTGTTAGGCAGCAGCCTTTTATTTCACAACCTCACCACCACATTCACCAACCCCCTCCCCACCTACCACATATCACCTATATATACCCCCTCCCCTTTCATTAGTTAAACACACCAAAATATCTTACTCTTTTCTCTCCTTCATAGCTGCTAGATAGTCCGTCTAGTAGGAAACTTACATTATGGTAGTTTCAGGCAGGTCAGAATAGGGGGCCCTCGTGCTTCTCTCTTCTTTCGTTTCGGGTGAGTTAGTCTGAGAATTTGGTCGGGCTGTAGCCATCTGGGTCTACAGCATTAGGAGTTCGTTCAGCCATTACAGCCACAACAAGGGGAGTCCTCCAGGTTATCCGGTCAAGTATCAAAGGGATATTTCTGTCCAGGTTATCCGATCCAGTACCGAAGGAGTAGTGAATCGATGTATTTCTATTCAGTTGTGCCTCAAGTGTTACTTCGTAAACTTGAGAGAGAATATTGTAACCATTATTATTATTATAGTGGAAACATTCGGAGCAGGTCCCGTGGTTTTTTTTACCTCTTTGGCTTAAGGGGGTTTTCCACGTATAAATCTTGGTGTTCATCTGTTATTATTATTGACTGTTATAATCTCCGTATTTAATTTATGCAAAGACGGGAAACGGGAATTCCTAACAGAAGCCTCTGTGATTTTGGTGATAAATTTTTTCCAATTATGCTTATTACAGCAAGAAAACCATTAATTGTCTAAAGTACAAAGATAAGAAGATATGCATGAGAATTGACCCTCATGATGAAAAATTTCAAATCTCAAGGGAGAATTGAAACTTATAAGTAATAAAATTGAACCTACTTCTATCAAGTTAAAAAGAAGTTAACCTGAGTGAAGTTTCCAAGAAATCGACCTGATAAAAAAGATTTCTCAATGAACCAACCAATGACCTTCTACATAAGCTTCGATAATATGCACATACATAATTAAGCTTTGATAAATTTGGCTTGTATATTTCTATTGCAGATAATATGTTGCATATAAAACCAACTACCAAGCACATACATAAGCTTCGATATATCGACAAAGAAAATTGCTAGACTTCTAAATGCTAAAGTGAACAATTTGTCGACATTATCCGGTGGTGGATCACCTGCAAAGAGAAAAGTGTTGTTAGCTGCAGCACCTGGAACACTATCTGGAGTTTAAGTTACAGATACATATTTCTCAAATTTTTTAATAATACTTAAGCACAAATCAATGTTACAAATCTTATTCATCAAACACAAACATAAAAAAAAACAAATTATAAATCAGAGCTAGTACATTTCAACCAAACTAGCATAATAACCCGTGCGAGGCACGGGTATTCTTCAAACAACGAATAATTTTTTTTATCATTATCGCCTATATTATTTTTTTGAGTTCCGTCACTCTTTTTTCATTCATAGCACACATTTTTAAAATGTTTTTAATTCAATCAGTATTCAATGCATAATTTGATTACGCAAATTCAGATGATCGGTAAAAGTATCTTTAAAAGATACTTAAATATAATATAAAATGTTGACTCTTAGCAACTTAATGTACATTCATCTCCAACAATACTCTTTATACTCACTACTTATTCAATTTTATATTATTAAAAGTAAGTTGAATTCGTAAAAGTATAAAAAAAGTGGGGGAGAGAGTGTGTATTTTATGAATTTATTATAAATATTGATTAGGAGTGGTAAGAACCTTTTACAATTGAGGAGAAATATTACATTTTTAAAGAATTTAGGAGTGACTAAGAGTCTCTTGGGCACACTTTTTTCTTCTCTCTGCTCAAATCTCGACTTAAGAACGAAAATAAAGAGGTTCTTGGAGATGCTCTAAAATTAGTAGATAATATAGTGCTTAAATGTGTTAAATATTCTAAACACATCTAAAATGATCCTATAATACCGCTAAATTTAAATGATCTTTTCATCAAATATTATAATTATATAGTAATTTGGGAGTGCAAGAAAGTGTTATTTGGACAATGATAACATATTGATAAATTACTTGTAAATTAGTATTTTATTTTATTTATAAGGCAAGACATGTCATTTATTAATTTATTGAGTACAAGCAACGGAGAAGTATGTAAAAAGGTAAGAGTTGTTAATACTAAGATAATTGGTAGATTTTTTTGCATTGGGTAAATTTTATTTTCAAATAGTGTATCTTTTCCATTGTAAATATTTGCAACAACATTGTGATTTGTGTACATTTGTTAAACTCTAATTTTTAAGTATTCAAATGTGATAATATAGAGAATTTCTCTTGAAAATAGGATTATGGATTCTTTTAATTTAAGTTTGAGTTGAGATTTAGTAATTTCGTTTGTCTCATTCGTATTCCAAACTTTCATAACAGGAACTTTCTTAATGTAAAAAATGTTCTTCTATTGCGTATTTCATCACTAGTCATTATTATTTTATAATATATATTTTGAATTATCATCGAATTTGTATGATAATGGCTAGCGTTAAGCACTGCTTCCGCAAATTTAAGATTCTTTAGTTCAATTAAATTTTATGCAATTGATTTCAATAAACAATACGTTAATTTATTCCCTAAAACATAAAACTAACTGTATTGAAGTAAATAAATGTGTGGAGTTCAAGATTTTGCTCACAACTGTTTAAATAAAATGTAGTTTTTATTAAATAAGGATTTACAACTTAAATATTTTTCGAGGAGGGTAATGTCCAAAATTTTTAGATTTTTATGCATTTACCAAGTTCCATTAGTTCGTGAAAAGCCTTTTTAATTTATAATATAAAATTAATTTAATTTTTATAAATTTGCATGAAATAACAAATTATGTCCCAGCGATCATCTAATGGAGAACTAATCATCGTTAAAGATGTCGCAAGGTTTTATTTTAAACTGTGATATTATTTCAATTTTTTTTCTTAATGAGTATAATATTAAATATAATATGTGCAAATACATAGCCATGATCAATCTTATGACAATTGTGATCGAAAATTGAATATTTTTCAAAAATTATGTCAAGTCCCAAATATACTAATTCATCGCATGTTAGGAATAATTCATAAGTTGTGATGTTGAGAATAGAATTTTGCTTATACTTCTTGTAAATCCTGATCTTATAAAGGATTTAGAAGTTTTTATAGGATGTATGCGTTACAGTAATCTGTAGAGTTTAGTCAGGAACAACAGTGCATCAAGGACTACATGTTAGGAACTGAGATTAAATCCTGATACGCCAAGTCAAATACTGATGGATGTCAAATACTGATGCAAGGTGGAATCCTGATATCAGTCGTGTTACTGATGATGTCATTATGGATGCTACAGAAACTGGCAAGTGCTATAAAATAGGATCGTTGTTTTGAAGAACAAGCAAGAAGATATCATGAAGGAAAGAATTTTTTATTGATGGAAACTATCAACTGGACGGCAGAACATTGTCATGTATAGATCATTACTTTCTGTTATTAGTTGATAGGTAGCATTATAAATACTCTCTCTATATCATTGTAAAGGAGTGGATTTTTTGAGTGCATATCGTGTGAAGCTCTGTATATGGTTTGTATTCGCGAGTTCGAAACAAACAGAGAGAAAGATTTGTATTGTCAGCAGCTGCTAAAGGTATTGTACACCTTTGGTAGAGTTTGTATTTGATTTATTTAATACAAACAAAGTTTGATTCATTCGTTTGTTCTCGTTCATCTAATCAAGCAAAAATCAGACACGATTATATAACTTGTATTCAACCCCCCTTCTACAAGTTATTCAAGTTAACAATTGGTATTAGAGCAGGTTGATTTCGAATAATCATAAAGATCTGCAATCATGTCTGGTTACAAGGATGGTAATACTAAGATTCCTATGCTCAAGAGAAACGAATATAGTCTATGGGAAGTGAAGATGTTGCATCACCTGGAAGCAACAGATCCTGATTATCTTGACAGAATCATGGATGGGCCTTTTGTTCCAACAAGGCTTGTTCCTCAAGCAACTGTCGAAGGAAAAGTTGTTCCAGAACATACAGCAGAGAAGCCTAAATCTGAATGGACAGATAAGGAAAAGGAGAACGTTCTTAAGGATGCTAAAGTGAGAAAAATACTATTCAACAGTCTTGATTCTGTTCTCACTAAGTATGTTCTCTCTTGTAAAACTGCTAAGGAGATATGGGACAATCTAAAGGTTCACTGTGAAGGAACAAAACTGTTGGGTTCCGAGGCATAAAACGCAGCGGAATAATGTAAATAAAACAAAAATTTCGAAACCCAAACCAGGATCCATGTATAATTACGGACATATTATGGAGAAACGAATCATACCTTTAAAACGTTACTTTCACAAACTCAACGGAGATCCTAGCTTGTAATCACCACACACAATCTTCACGTTAAGATCTGTGTCTCTAAGGTAATCCACACGAATGTCCGACCGTCCAACGATCCGAGGAGCCAGGTACTAGCCCGTGAAGAACAGCCTCTCTCTATCTCTCTAGCCTCTCAAAGAGCTGCTAGGGTTTTTAATAAAACGATTTTATGAAATCCCTAACCCTAAAGTAATACATCATCATGTATTTATATGAGAGATAGTGGGCTAAAATCAAAAAACCGAATTGGGCTTCCTTAAACCCAATTCTAATTTTATTTTGATTTTATTATTCGATTTCCTTAAACCCAATTCTGTTCTTACTTTATTAAATTTGAATTTACTTAGATAATTAATTAGGACCAGTCCAATTAATTAAATAGCCAATTCTTTATTTAATAATGATTTAATTTAAATTCTCAATTTAAATTAAAACTCCTTTTAAGACATTCTAAGTGTGTGACCCTATAGGTTATTATTACGTTGGCAACGATTTTAAAGTCTCAATTAAAATCGTAAACAAAGAGCGGCATCTAGTAATACATCACTGCTACCCAAGTAATAATAACTTAAATGGTGATCCATATTAAACCTTTCGTGATTAATGTTTCCGTGTAATATAATCCTTTTAACCAAATATTATAGATTAAACTCGAGGCATGTGTTTAGTCATCCTCTTCAACATTTAATCCGGGTTTACTTGATCCATGAGTAGACTATTAAAAACAAATAATTATTTGAGCACTGCCATTCATTTTATAGTCTCACTCAATCAAGAGGCCAATAATTTCTCTCCTAATTATAGGAGGGTTAAATCCTTTATCTATCATTCGTATTTCTCATGCGACTCATGATATACCCGATGTCCACTTTTATCATCACCCGGTCAAAGGTAACTTTTAATGTAGTCAAAGTATATTAATCCTCGTATAGAAATATAATGATCTCAAGTTAAAGGATCATTACACCATTATCACTGTGAGTCTTTCTTATGACTTTATTAAACATGAAGAATCTCACTGTGGGTCTGTCCAGTACCATGTACTCCTACATGTACCTATGTATTGACTTTAGTATCTCCATACTTATAACTAATGAGATGTGGTTATCTGTCAAACAACATACTAGTCTATTTATGTATTATTATTGTCCTATAATACTAATACTCGACCTGTAAAGTAGGGATTGTTTTTCATCGCTGTGGAAAGCTAGGGCACGTGATGAAAGATTGTAAGGTACCTTTAGTCAAGCCTCCAATTCCGGCTAATCCCATGATTCATGCAATAGAGGCACCTCAACCAGTGAATGTTCGACCATTGGCTAGGACCTTTAATATGACCATAAACGAAGCTGTTAAGGATTCTGATGTGGTGGCAGGTGCGCTTCCTATAAATTCTGTACATGCCAAAGTATTGATTGATTCAGGGGCTACGAAATCTTTTATATCTATAGAATTTGCTCGAAAGTTGAATTGTGAAATGTGTATGCTACATGAAGCTATAGTTATAGAAATCGCTAATTCAGAGCGAATCCCAGTTACTCAAGTGTGTCCTCGTTGTGAGGTAGACATTTCAGGGCATTGTTTTTATGCTGATTTAATACCTTTCCAATTAGGCGAATTTGATGTAATTTTAGGAATGGATTGCTTAACAGAGAACAATGCGCAAATTGACTGTAAGAATAAGAAGGTGATACTCAGATCCCCTGATAATGTAGAAGTTACCTTTAGAGGTCAGAGACAGACTAGGAGATTTTTAACGATCATGCAAACTAAGAGGCTGTTGAGATAGGGATGCGAGGGTTATATGGCTTATGTCATGGATACCAAGCAAGAGGTACCTAAGATAGAGGAAATACCAGTGGTGAATGAGTTTCTCGATGTTTTTCCAGATGAACTTCCCGGGTTACCTCCGGATAGAGAAATAGAATTTACCATCGACTTAGCTCCAGGAACCGAACCCGTGTCAAAGGCTCCTTATCGAATGGCACCTGTAGAGATGAAAGAATTGGCTATTCAGTTCAAGACCTCTTAGAAAAAGGTATTATCAGGCCTAGTATGTCTCCGTGGGGAGCTCCGGTATTGTTTGTAAAGAAGAAGGATGGGAGTATGAGATTATGCATTGATTATCGAGAGTTAAATAAGTTGACCATTAAGAATAAGTACCCTTTACCGAGAATTGACGATTTGTTTGACTAGTTGAAGGGAGCGACTTGTTTTTCAAAGATTGATCTACGGCCAGGGTATTTCCAGTTGAAGATTAGACCGGAAGACGTTCCAAAGACCGCGTTTCGGACTAGGTATGGGCATTATGAATTTTTAGTAATGGCGTTTGGGTTAACCAATGCATCGGCTGCGTTCATGGATTTAATGAATAGGGTTTTTAAGAAATATCTGGATAAGTTTGTGATTGTGTTTATAGATGATATTTTGATATACTCAAGGACCGAAGAAGAACATGCAGGGCATTTGAGGATAGCTCTAGAAACGTTGAGAAAAGAGAAATTGTATGCAAAGTTTCTAAGTGTGAGCTTTGGTTGGAAGAGGTGCAGATTTTATGGCATGTAATCAGAAGTGAAGGGATTAAAGTGGATCCTGCTAAGATTGAAGCTGTGATGAATTGGGAGAGACCTAAAACACCTACAGAAGTTCGAAGTTTCTTAGGATTAGCGGGATATTATCGAAGATTTGTTCAAGACTTTGCGAAGATAGCCACCCCACTAACAAAGTTGACAAGGAAGAATGAAAAGTTTGTGTGGAATGAGAGGTATGAAGAAAGTTTCCAGGAATTGAAGAAGAGATTGGTGACTACACCTGTATTGACACTTCCAGATGAAAAAGGAAATTTTGTGATCTACAGTGATGCATCTCACAAGGGTTTAGGATGTGTATTAATGCAGCACGGTAAGGTAATTGCTTACGCTTCGAGGCAATTGAAACCTCACGAGCAGAAATATCCTACTCACGAATTGGAATTGGCCGCGATTGTTTTCGCCTTGAAGATTTGGAGACATTATTTGTATGGGGAAAAGTGCGAAATTTACACGGACCATAAGAGTTTAAAGTATATTTTCACCAAAAAAGACTTAAATATGAGGCAGAGGAGATGGTTAGAATTACTCAAGGATTACGATTGTACAATTAACTATCACCCCGGGAAAGCGAATGTGGTGGTGGACGCTCTAAGTAGAAAGGAGAAAATTAACATGTTTACACTGCCTGAGGAGTTATATAGAGAATTTGAAAAATTAGAGATAGAAGTCTGCGTGCCTACAAGCAGTACAGATAAGGGTTACACTATGACGTTTCAGCCCGAGTTGTTAGAAAAGATTCGCAGATGTCAGGAGGAAGTCATGAGAGGAGATGTTAACAAGTTAACAGGTGAGGAAATATGCACTCAAGTAGATGATAATGGAATATTGAGATTTTCTTCACGCATTTGGATACCGAATGTGACGGAGTTAAAGAATGAAATTCTACAGGAAGCCCACAGTTCGAAATATTAGATTCATCCAGGAAGTACGAAAATGTATCGAGACTTGAAAAGAAACTTTTGGTGGCTGGATATGAAGAGAGATATTGCCGAATGGGTGAGTAAGTATTTGACCTGTCAGAAAGTAAAAGCTGAACATCAGAGACCAAGTGGGATGCTACAATCATTAGAGATTCTCGAGTGGAAATGGGAGCACATTGCGATGGATTTTGTGGTAGGATTGCCAAGGACGAGAGCTAATCATGATGCTATCTGGGTAATTGTTGATCGATTAACGAAGTCTGCACACTTTCTTCCGATATATGAGAGGTTTTCATTAGACAAACTGGTTCACCTATACATAAAAGAGATTGTGGTGCGACATGGAGTTCCAGTATCAATAGTCTCAGATCGAGATCCAAGATTTAATTCGAGATTCTGGAGAAGTTTTCAAGAATGTTTGGGCACTGAATTAAAAATGAGTACTGCTTATCATCCTCAGACTAACGGTC
The DNA here is from genome assembly GCA_036435485.1 of Saposhnikovia divaricata. NCBI lineage: Eukaryota > Viridiplantae > Streptophyta > Magnoliopsida > Apiales > Apiaceae > Saposhnikovia > Saposhnikovia divaricata. The sequence goes on from CM071596.1 coordinate 92,988,521, forward strand.
AGAGTGAAAGAATGATTCAAACAATTGAAAACATGCTCCGAGTTTGTGCACTGGACTTCGCAGGAAGTTGGGATGAACATTTGCCATTAGTGGAATTTTCATACAACAACAGTTTTCATGCTAGCATTGGTATGCCACCATATGAAGCATTATATGGGCGGAAGTGTCGATCTCTAGTATATTGGGAAGAAGTTGGCAAGCGAAAGATACTCGGACCAGAGTTAGTACAGCAAACCAAGGAAGTAATTCAACTTATTCAAAAATGGTTAGTGACAGCTCAGAACCGATAGAAGAAGTACGCTGATTTAGCCAGAAAGAATATGGAGTTCGAAGAAGGAGAACAAGTTTTGTTGAAGTATCTCCGTGGAAGGGGTTAGTAAGATTTGGTAAGAAGGGAAAATTAAGTCCAAGATTTGTCGGGCCTTTTGAGGTATTGAAGAGGGTTGGAAAAGTTGCCTACGAGTTAGCCTTACCGCCTCACATGCAACATATTCACAACGTGTTCCATGTATCAATGCTTAAGAAATACCACCCGGACTCTAAACATGTCATTGAATATGAGCCGATAGAGATACAACCAGATTTATCCTATGTGGAACAACCCATCAAGATATTAGATCGTAAAGAGAAAGTCCTGCGAAATAAGACAATACCTATAGTAAAAGTTTTGTGGAGAAATCCCAGAGTGGAAGAATCAACTTGGGAGCTTGAAAATGACATGCTCGAGAATTATCCTCATTTATTCACGTAGGTGAGATTCTGGGGACAGAATCCATTTAAGGGGGAAGGGTATAACGCCTTAGAAATTTTTAGTAATAATAATTATTTATTTAATATTAAATATGAATTACGTGGCGTATAAAATTGTTGAGGAGGTGAAGTATGTGTGGTGTAATATTTGTGGGCTTAGTTGATGATTTATATGTGAGGTGTAAGCCCGGGTATTTTTATTTATATTTTTGGGGATTTATCCCTATTTAATCGTGTTATATTTATCTTCTGTGAATTTTATAAAATCCTCGAGATTAGCAGAAATCCTGAAATCTTTTGCATTATTAACTTTATTAGTTTATATGACTTTTAAAAATATTTGATGAATTATTTATGGTTTTGAGAATTTTAAAATGATTTTATGAATTATTTTTCCATTCTATGGATTTAATCTTGTAAAATCCATATTTAATTCGTTTTTAATTCTAAAAATATTTTAAATATATGTGGGAGATCGTAATTTTACATTCTTCATTTTAAAATTTTAAAATTTAATGTCCTACCCATTTTTATATTTGATTTTGATTTTAGGAGAGGTTTTATTTATTTTCAGAAATGTATAATTATTAAATCACTTTATTCTTCATTTTTCCCCAAATCCTTTATAACCTAAATCCCTAAATTATCTAATAGCTGTCAGAACCTCCCAGGTTTTATCCCAAACTCTCGAACCTTCTCCTCATCTCCTAACTACAATCTTGATTCCTCTCTTTAATTCCTCTTCCTATTAGTACTGGTAAGCGACGGTTGAGGCTGGTATCCCCTGTATCGTTGCTTATTGAGCTTTTCTCTCCTCCTTTGCCCTGCTTTGTGTGTGTCGATTGTGTGCTGGGTGTGTGAGTTCTCACGATTCTCGCCTATTTCAGTCATTTAAGCTCAAGTTCTATGTTATTCTTGAAGATTCGGGCTAATGATTAAGCCCTTCATATCTCTTGTTCGCCTGGCAAGTCGTAGTGGGTGTGTGTGTCTATATGAGATAATCAGAATTGTGTGTGTAAATTGGAGTGTGTGCGTAAGTGTGTGTGTATGAAGCACCTGTGTGAGTGAGTACAGCCGATTGTTGGGTTGTGAGGTTGTGGTTGTGTTTCAAACTAAGTGCTGCTGTTCTTGTTCTTGTGATCGGATAGTTGATTCGAATTGGGGCCTTTTGTTATCGATGCTTGATTGTTGATGTTGTACTTTAAATTGGTGGTTAGTCATGTTTCTTTGTGGTTCGGTTCTGTGATTGGCCTCAATGATATTCCGAATTGAATTACACCAGTTGATTTGTTAAAAATTGATTGTTTATTTTTGTGTAGAGTTTCATGATTGGAAACCCAAAAACGGGCACCTCCGGGACTTTGCCCCATCGACAATGATATTAAAAATAAATTGGGTCGATGGTAATTGGCAATGATGATTCTTCTTAGCCAAAAATTTAAATTTTAATAATTACGTTATAATTTTAATTTCTTGTTTTAAATTCTGAATTTTTATAATTGTTTAGTAATATGATCAAGATGGATTATTGGATTGTAGTTGTATTACAAATTATAATTATGTTGGTTGTGTCGGTTGTATCCCGACTGGCAGTCACCCGTATAAAGGGGATGCCGTCAAAATTTTCTAAAATTCTAAATTACTTTTCGAATATATATATGTATATGATTATACTACTAGTATAAATATTAATTGCACTATATGTAATTATTTGTTGATGAATTGATAAGTGTTTGTTGGTTATGGATAAGTCTTATATCAGGGATTATAAATTGATGTTGTATGAATAAATAAATGAATTTAGGGGATTATTCGCAAGGGTAGGTTAAGGTTAACTAGTGGTAGCGAACAGCGAGCGTCGAATAGAATTCTAATATAGTGTTTATATTGTGTGTAGATCCCAAGAACAACGGAAAGGCTAAAGTTGAGGACGTAGGGAACCAGCGACTTCAGTAAATACCTGGTTAAGGCAAGTACATTATTTCATTTATCTTTCAAGTGAAACATGCTTATCATAACTTGTTCAGTATATTAGTCTGATTTACTGTCGATACTATTGTTCAGTTATTTTTCAACGAATATGCATACCTATTTGTCCTGTCCCCGAACAATAAAAATTGGACTTGTTGATTCTTTTCCTAGTGACATATTCCAAATCAGTACCCTTCTTTATATCGAACTTGTCGATATCTAGGTCAGATGTTATTAGACCTCATTTATTCTTGGGATTTGAGCTGTTGACCTGGAACGTGAGATTCCAGTATGTTTGGCTGGTCGAGGTGATCGGTTGTTCCGACACCTGGCATTCAGATTATAGGATTGGACTGTTGTTTTTTTTAAAATTGAGGCCCTTCGGGGTGGACCAAATTTGTGGTCAAATGTTAAGGCCAATGTGTGCCATGGATCCATTAAAGGACATTGTTGTGTGCGTTTGTCCGGGGTAAGTGCGTGACTGATCAGCAGCCTAACCTTATTATTGTTTTATTTATAAAATACTTAATAGTCCAATTCTATTCCATTTCTTGACTAAAATAAGATGTTATATTTCTAGATTTCCCTGAGCACCTAAAATTGTTGGTAATCATTTATTTTTATCAGACTTGCAGATTTAATTCTAGTTTATGCTTCCATTTATATATTTATTATTATTATACTTGCTGAGCATCATTGGCTCACTTTTGTGTTAACCCTATTTTCTTCAGTTAAATTCGAAGATGTCTAGGAGGAGCGGACAGTCTCATAGAGGCAGCCAGCGAGTTGAGGTTCTAGGACGGGTAGTCTGTTGTCAGCTCTATTTTATATTATATTGTTGTTATATCAGTTTAGACAGTTCACTTGGCTTTTGGGTTGTAAAATATTATTACGTAATTTGGATTTGGTTTGTAATATCTAATGGATGTTGTTTCATACTTTGACCTGTGAGCGGTCTTGGATAGCAGTAGTTATATGTATTTATTTGGTTTGAACTTTATTATGCATGTGGACAAGGTGATTAGAAGTAGTGTTGGTTTGTTTGGATTACAGGTGGTTAGTTCGATTTACGAACACATCATGTCGAATTTTTTAAAATTTCTTCTATATTAATGTTTAATTCATTATAAAAGTATATAATTCTAATATTGGTAAGTGAGGGTGTTACAAGTTGGTATCAGAGCTACAGGTCACAGTCACTGAAACAATTAGGTGGGAACTGGGTTAGAGTAATAGGAAGGATTAGGATCGTTATACGAGAGTTAGTATGTTTACTTATAAGGTAATTATGTTATTACAGGCCCCTAGCTCTAGCTTAGACTCCGATCCAGATGAGGGCTCAGTAGGAGTGGCTCCAGTGTCACGGTAGGCACCACCTAGGGTTATGCAGCCATTTATAGGATCTCAGAGCTCGGTTAACGGGCCAGCTTATCGTTATACCCCATTGCCAGTTCCGTACTTTGAGCATGAGCGATTGGGCAGAGAGAGGGATTATCTCTTGGGTCAGGTGGCAGAGTTGCAGGCCATGAGGGCGGCTGATACAGATGTGGTGAGACAGCGAGACAGAGAATTGGCAGAGCTTGAGGAGATCCGGAGACGCTTACAGGCGATCAGGAATGTTATTTCGATTCAGACGCAGAATATTCCTAGAGACAGAGCATTGGCAGTTGTTACACATCAGATGACTTTAGCCTTGGTATTTCGATTGGTAAGTGAAATAGAAAATGAATAATCAGAAACCATATTAGCGTCGTACTAGGAAAATGAGTGACTAGAAACGATGACGGATTTCAGAAATTCCTGAGTATAGATTTTTAAGATGTTTGATTTCAAATGAGCACTATTGTATTGGATATTAAACAGTATGGAATATGAAAAAGGGTGTATACTTTGAGGAACATGTAAAATTAGGTTAAACCAGGGGATTATTAAGTCAAGGGAATGCCAGAGGAATTTGGATTGTTAAACAATTTAGAAGCACTTGGATAATGAGGTATATTCGAAATGAATCATAATTAGACGAATATGGAGAATAAGCAACCAAGATTTATATTATAACAAGGATATACACTACATTACCAATAACCAAAATCATTAAAACATTATTTAGAAAATCAAAAACAAGATTATAAGATCATTTCTTATGACATCATCAATGACATCACTAATTATGTCACATTCCACTAACTTTAACCAAGGATTATTTAGTAATTACTTGAGGATTATTTATATAAATGATACAAAATATCTACAAACACAACATAATCATCAACCAACCACAAAAATCTCTCAATCTTCTCCATTTATGCTCCATTCGGCTACATCAAGAAAAACAAGAAAAAGGAAATTCAAAACCCTAGTTTCAAGAAACTAAAATTCAAGAGAAAATTCAAGGAGCTTGCTTGGGTATAGATTAAGGTATGTACCAAATTTGAGAGCAAACTAACTTCATTTGCCTAGTGAATAAATTCATCAAAGTGATGGATGAATAATGATGAATAGTAACTCTCTAAAACTAACTTTGTTTTTCTTGGTTTCTTTGGAAGATCTAAGCTATAATAAGGTGATATAAAGGTTATACAAGGTGTATTAAGGCTTGTACTCACTCCAAGGAAGGTATACTACTTGAAACCCTAGCTTGAATCTTGAGTTTATGGTTGATTTTTGGATTAAGTTAGCGTAAGGTATGAAATCATGGTTATATTAGTGTTTATAAGTGTTTTGATGGATTATGGAAGTGTTGTGTGTTGAAATTCATGGATGTTATGATGACCACATGGTGTATGGATGGATATATGTGTTGGATGATGAGTTTGGAGGTGTGAAAAATTTGGAAAGTATGAGTATAGCCGTTATAATGCCCAATTTTCGTTAAAACATAAGTTACTTGTTAAAAATAGAACATCCCGAATCTGTCAAGGTCAGTAGGGCACACCAATGGGTCATGATAGGGTAGATCTTGGTTCATAGATCGTTTTGATATAAAGTACATAAAAATCTGATGAACGATTTAAGAGATATGGCCAAAATAGTAAAAGTGGTTCAAAAACGTAAGTACGGGTTCGTAACTTCAATTGAACACCCTTAACATAAGTGATTCAGTTACGAATCTTGATTATTAAATAATAGAGGTCATAAGGAAGGTATAGGAGAAGGTCTCATGTCGAACGAGTAATTTTTCGATTTTATAAAAATGTTTAGATCAAGGGTACGTTAATGGAATACCCCTTAAACGGATAAAGGACAATTTTCTCGAGTTAATGGCCGACTTAAAAATCTTTAAGACTCAAATATCTACTAAGTGTATAAGATAATGACATGCCTTGATAGTGGACTAAGTGTCATTAAGTTGCGGTATTAATAAGAGTTATGTTATGGTGTGCTTGATAAGCTAAAACGAATGAGGAAATGATTGAGAATTATTAAAGGTGTTAACTTTGAACCCATGGGCATTATATTGGCATATCTTTGATAAGGTTATACAAAGATTAGGGAATCAAGTGAGTTAAATGGTTAGGATAAGTCTTGTTAGTAATAATAACTATAATGGGGCATATTTCTAATGATGATCCTTTTCGTTTCTATCGAGACGAACACCGGATCATTCCTTTTGGGATTAGAGATCGAGGCAAGATTTTTTTTATCCTTATTTTGATAAACGGTTTATATTTAAAGAAAAGTGGTTTTGCTAGATAATATATAAATCTTATATCATTTTATGGTTAGGGATATTCCCTGTTTGTTGAGATTAGTTAATGTAAACATGGATATGGATTATGGATATGAATTATGGATATGGATTATGGATATGGATATGAATATGGATAGAGCTAATATACTTTATGGTTTAAAGAGATATAAAAAAGAATGGTATCAGTTGTTATCTAGGGTTATATGGTTTATAATATTCTGTTAATTATAATCTTTAAACATTTGTGATTTAATAAATATTATTTGAATATCATTTAATACTTTAAAAATAGATGGAATAGTTTATGTATTTAAAAGCAAATTTGACTTCATTAAATACGGAAGATATTTCTGAACTTATTACAAAGTATCTTGAATATTTATGTCTTTTGAGTTAATGATCTAATTTATATTTAAAGTATAATGATATATGTATGGATAAGGGTGGAAATGGAAATGAAATTCTTAAATGGAATAATGATTTTACAAAAAAAGGGGATTACAACATACTTGCGTAAGTGGTTGTGTTAAGCACAGTCCAGCATCCATCATTTTATAAGGAAGTAGTGGAGAACCTTCCTCATTATTTTATTACGGCCAAACGGATTCTGAAGGAGGATGTAGTGGAGAACCTTCCTCCAGGGATGATTGCCATTCCTTCTCATAGTAGTAAACAAGGAGCAGGTACGAGTAGGCGACTGATCATCGTCCTAACATATCAGAAGATAGTGGATATCCCCAAATCTTTTAAAGGAAGCATTGATAATGATTACAGACTGATATACTGAAAGGTGAAAGGAAAATTTGTATGAAATGATGAACTAATATTATATTATATTAGAAGAGAAACTGATATTATATTGTTTTATATATTTTTTTTCTCATAAAGGAAAAATGGATGGTGTATTAAATAAGTAACGATTAATTCTTTTCTTAATTATTATAGTGGACTTTCCGTTTATTAAAATATATATATATATATATATATATATATATATATATATATATATATATATATATATATATGTTTTAACTTTGATTCTGGTTTACAATATTATCTTGCTGAGCTATTATAGCTCACTCTTGCTATTTAATTATATAACAGCTAGGGCAGATGCCGATACTTCGCACTACACCCCGGAAGAGGGTAAGGGATTTTGAGAGAGTGTTGGCGCCTATCCCTGAGGTAGCTCTTATGAGATGGATAGGTATAACTAGACATGTAAATTAAGTGTGTAAACTTGTGGCATAAACTTTTGATTGTTGAAATGTTTCTTGTAGAAGTATTATTCAACAATGTGTTTAAGTAAGGCTCTGGGTTGTAATAACTATATAACTTTAAACTGTATTTATTATGTATGTTGTTTACTGAGCATATGACTGGTGTGTGTGTGTGTGTGTGTGTGTTGAGATTAGTGTGGGGGTCACTTGTGTGGGTATTAAATGATAATAAAATATTTTAAAAAAATGATGATAGTGTTAATAAATGGAAATTGGATCGTGATGACCTGGATTCATGACCCCGGATCTGGGGCTGTCACATCGGATGCCTGTGAAGGCATTTGATCTTTAGAAAGATCATCAACCACTCTTATGTTCCGTGAAATGGAACTCAAGATAGTTGCTCCCGTCAATTCAACCTTATTTACATTTTCACTCATTTGACAAGGAAGAATTGTTTCAGTAACAGTTGCAGTTACCTCAAGTTCATTTGGTTTACTTCTTTTAGAATGAGGTAGAGCTGCTGATGTAACTAACTCCTTATGTGGTGCTGCTGAGGCACTATCTCCCTCAAAAGTGTTGATGGCTGGTCGTTTAAGTGACAATTGAGGTGCAGGAGTTTGTTGTGTTTGTGTTTGCATTTGTAGAATGGGCTCTTTGACCTGTGTTAGAGTCGGTGTGATTTCCTGCTCTTGATTGGGTAAGATGGCCATTAGGGGCTGTAGAAACTGTATTTCCTGTGACACAACACGGAATACAGAGGTTGGAATAGCAGGGATTGAAATATTACCTTGTCGTATACCTGCTCTCACTGGTCTTGGTAACAACGGAAGTGGGAGAGTCTTTAGATATTCAGTTAGGACTGTAGGAACATCCGTATAGTTCTTTTTGCTTATGTAATTAATTACATTCGTCTTCATGTAAGAACATTCCACCTTTCGACCATTTTCCAAGCGTACCCTGTCTTCATCATTCAAAAAATCATTTAATATTAGCTGCAAAAACCTTGGATATAGACATTTGACAATTTGAGTCCGAACATCTCTTCTTCCCAAGTGTTTCATCTTTAAAATGATTTAACCAAGCACTATTTTTCCAAAATTAATCCTCAAATTATTGGCGACCGCATACCCTATTTTTTTTAATAAATTCATGTATTCGATCTTGATTTGTTCTATCTGAGGAAGAAACATGGTTAAGAGTGTGAAAGAAGAAATTCCAGTACTCGGTTAGAAATGTTCTAGAAAGATTACTAGTTTTGAAATTGCCATCTTGGTACCTTATAAAACGAAAGAACATTTCAATCTGTTCAGGTGTAGGATCAGAAACAAGATTTTCCATAGGAAAATGAAGAATTCGATTAACATCTCGTTCAGTGACCCTAATCGACCTACCAAATAGTCGATATGTGATTGCACACCCGTCCTGTCCAGAAGTGTTAACCGCACTGCAATATAGTTCACGCAATGCATCATGGTTAAACTGCACTGGTGTAACTAAAGCATAGCGAATTAATGAATGTTCATTCAGAAATTGTGTCCAAGCCTGAAATTGCTCATCCAGAATGGTTTCGATTTGCTGAATGGAAATAGGATTAACTTTAGCAATTAAAAAGCTTCCCTGCAATGCCATTTTCAAAACTTTGAGGAAATTCAACAACAAGGGTTAGTTTTTATAAAGGATGATGCGTATAACACGAATATGAAATCCGCTCTAAAAACCACCAGCTAGATTGTGAGATCTTTCCGGTCAAAGCTTGAAATTTTTAGCAATTGTGTGTATATGCTCTGTATGCATATCTGAAAAATGATGATGTTAAATACAAACAAAAACTCATCATTTATAAGGTTTGAAGGATTAGTGGGTTAGGTGTGATAGTGATAGATTATGTTGAAAAAATAACACCGCTCAATAATTTCTCACCTAACAACCTAATTAGCCGAAAAACATCTTATCACCGAAACATGTCAACCGAAAAACATCTTATCATCGAAACTTATCAGCCTATACACATATACACATATTTAATACTTCTAATTATTATGGATTTAAAAATAATCACGCAGTAAATCAAGAATTAATCCACAATAATCAGATAAACTCACAATTAAATAGACATAAAATTAACAAAATATCATTAATTGATATATGTCAATAAAATATTTATTTAATTATGCTACAATTTATTTTAATAATCAAGTATCAGAACAGGTGAGATCCAATCTTGAATTGCTTCAGTCATGATATCAATTATTAAAATAAATATCGAGTACACGAGTATTAAACAAAGATATAGCATGCAAACATGTTAATACTCAAGTATCGCTTCATTCGATATCTCCAGGAAAAATCATGCAGATAAGAAAATAAAACAAACAAAATTCAGAGAATGAAATTCACTGGCTGCAACTAATTGAATAGACATTTTAAAAGATCATGTGAAATTTAACATACCAAGCTCACTTACCAACCTTGAAAAGGTTGCTTCATCCAAAGCTTTAGTAAAAATGTCTTCCAACTGTTTTTCACTAGGAACAAAATGCAGTTCCACAGTGCCTTCCATCACATGCTCCCTGATGAAATGGTATCTGATGTCTATGTGCTTGGTTCTAGAATGCTGCACTGGATTCTGTGATATTACAATTAGATTAGTGTTGTCACAGAAAATTGGGATCTTTTCAACTTTAACTCCATAGTCAAGTAGTTGATTTCTCATCCATAGAATCCGTGCACAACAACTTTTAGCTACTATGTATTCAGCCTCTGCAGTTGAGGTAGATACTGAGTTCTGCTTCTTACTGAACCATGAAACCAACTTATTTCCCAAGAATTGACAGGTTCCTATGGTACATTTTCTATCCATTTTGCAACCTGCATAATCTGCATCTGAGTAACAAGTTAGATCAAAACCAGAATCTCTAGGGTACCAAATGCCAAGGTTTGGTGTTCCCTTAAGATATCTGAAAATCCTTTTAATAGCTACTAAGTGAGATTCCCTAGGATCAGCTTGAAATCTAGCACATAAACATGTAGCAAACATAATATCAGGTCTACTAGCTGTTAAGTATAAAAGAGATCCAACCATGCCCCTATAGCTTGTGTAAGAACCCCCAAAATTTGGATATACTTAAAACTTTTTATTATGTACTGAGGTAATGGTGAATAGTGATTACGACTACGATGTAACGATTGAGATAATGAATGAAAGGAATAGATTTGGATTCAAATGTTTATATGCCATGAAGAATACTATTGGTTGACACTTTAGATAAGAATTATCTATCTCCCAGGGAGTTGAGATTTGATAATTCTAAAGGAGAAGATTATTCTTATGTCATCCAAATCGATATCTGTTATTATTCCAGTAGGTCCGTAAAAAGGTTAAGGAACGATCGAAAGAGATCAGGGACAATTGTACAACCCTAAGAGGATGAGTAAAGAAAAATGGATGAATAGTGATTTTAGTGGATTTAGGAATATTATTAGACGACACTATATAGAAGTACCCGGAACGAAATTCTGAGTTCGTATTAGTGATCCAGGGGGAAAAAAAGTGTATGTAAAAGCTTTCGGATTCTGAAAAACAGCACTTTTATTTTCCCCGAGATTTCCCCGGACACTGAAAGACTAAAGGAATTATTAAAAGGACTTAAGGAATATGGATTCAAGATTTATTAAAGAGAATGGAGAATGATAGTTTAAATATTAAGACGAGTTCCGGTAAAACCCTAACTAGAAACGAATGAGTTATTCCTCCGAACGATCAAAGAATTGAGCAATAACCGAACAAAGAAACAAGCAGGGAATCAAGATACATGCATGTAGTGGTGGAAAATATCTAGCAAACCAAGTGATGACTCATGCAACTAGCATACTTAGAGATGAAACTAGTACTTAGCAAAAGAAACTACTTAGTTAGCCTTAACACCACCAAAGATCAACACTTGTCCATGCAATTCTCATCATCCATTGCATCATCACTTTATTAAAGCTACTTTAGCAAGATATTATCCAAACACATCACTTTATGCTAGATGAGTGCAAGAGAAGCTAGCAAAACACAAACTCTCTCAAAACTGCCCAGCAGAAACACACTCCAAAAACAAATTAATATCTCCATTTCTATCCATGATAAAATCACCAAATTTTAATCACAACCTCTCCACTCCATGGGCAATATTCGCTCCAAATTTCATGACAATCCAAGTAGTATAGCCTAGGCAAATCACCTCCCCAAGTTGAAGAAGCAAATTGTCCAGATTCATGATAGTTTCTGTGACGATTTTCAAACGGCCATATCTCCTTCATTACTCAATGGAATTTGGTGTTCTTTAGCTTGTTGGAAAGCTGGTTAGATTCTCTACAACTCTCCTTTAGAATCCTCATCCAGAAAACCTCGGTAAGGACCTCGTATTTCATGATCTTTCCACTGCATTATAGCAGATCCGAAAATCACTAATTATGTGCTTGATGATTCTTGTTAGTTAAGCTTGGTTAAGGTGTTCGAAGGACTAGTAAAGGCTTATTAAGGTCTCTACATCCTCAAAGGAAGGTATATCTCATCAAAACCCTAGCTTTGTTTTGAAGATTTAAGCATGTTCTTGATGATATAAGATTAGTTATAGTATTAGCATGATTATAAGCATGATTATGGATTTTGTTAGTGGATCTAAACATGGTTATGATATGATGATTAGTAGATGATTTTGGACAGATTGAGGATGATAAATATGTGTATGAGTTGTTTGGATGCCCGGTGTGGCTTGGTTGAATTGATATAATTTTTAGAACGTTCGATATATAGCCGTCGTAATGCCGAATTTTTGTTAACACTTAGAAACCGAGCATGACAGTAAATATAATTTCCTGACCTTGGTAATATTATGAAATGTCCTTGTAGATCTCGAGCCATAGATCGTTTTGGCGCGAGAATCGAAACATTCCGACTTACGGTTTAGGAGTTATGGTTAAATTACGAAAAGTAGTTCGAAACCGTAAATGAGAATTCGTAACTGAAATTGAACCCTCGTAAAATACGTAAGTCAGTGGTGAATCTTGGTAATTAAATACTGGAGGTAAAAAGGAAGGTGTGAGAGAAAACCTCATGTGAAACGGATCGTTTTCCGATTTTATAAAAATGTTTGAATCGAAGTTAAACGCGAACGAACCCCTAAAAACCCGCTTGGTTATAACTTTGGTAGAACACTTAGAAAACGAACGATAAAACTCGAGGTATAATCTCGGTTCGTAATCGATCGACTTTAGAACTTATACGACCTAGGTATATACCAATCGTGGGTATGATGACATGTCGTAATAACGAACAAATGTCGGATCGTATCAGTAATAAAAAGAGTTACACTAAAAGGTGTATAACGAGATAATTCGAAAACGTGTTTCGATTTTAGTGAAGTTATACCTAGACATTTAAAACGTGTTAAGTGGTTAATCTTGAATGTTCTGATTGTTTTTAGATCATCGAGCAGACCCAGGACACGCTATCTCCACCCACACCTGATTACCAGGCAAGTGTTCAAAACTCTGAACCTGTTGTTGTGATAATATATATATGTGATTGTCATTTTACATATGCCATAGCATGTATGCCTATTGTCAAATTATATAATGATACATGTTCCCTGAATTGATATTGGCTTATAGACTAATACGAATTATCAGTTATAAGCCGGATTGTTTTGATAAGACCCTTAGCGAAGGGCATATGATATTCATTCTTAAATATAGAGCGGGAGTCGGTATTTTGAGATATAGATAGTCGTGGAAACCCGAAGGGATTCCAACGATAGATTATTATTTATCTGAGGAATGTTATTATTAAACATTATTTATATTTACATAAAGTATCAATTACTTGGAAATATTTCGAGGAATGTTATTCGAGTATTATCTCAGTCGAGAGATATTGAATGAATGTTAGTTTCGAATATTCATTTAGAGTTGATTATTTAATGAATATTATTTTGATATTCATTAGAATGTTATTTATTAAATGAATATTACTTTCGAATATTCATTTAAGGTTTTATGTACTTGATGAATATTATTTTAAAATATTGATTGGAAGTTATATTTACTTAAGGGATATTATTTCGAATATTCCTTTAAAGTTTTGATTACTAAATGAATATTATTTGGATATTCATTTAGAAGATTATTTATTAAATGAATATTATTTTCAAATATTCATTTAAGGTATGACTTATTTATTAAACATTATTTTAAATATTTATTGGAGTTAATTATTTAATGAATATTATTTCAAATATTCATTTAAGGAGGGATTTATTTAGTAAATAATTCCATATATTCATTCGAGGATTACTTACGAGCTATATTATAATTTAATAATATTCCGTAATTATTATTGAGTTAATAAATATTCTTGGAATATTTAGTTAAATCTTTTTAATTCTTTTTAAAAATGATTTATATTAGTCGGAGATTATCTGTCACCTCCAGATATTATGTAAAATATTTCGGAGTCTTTTTACGGCTATTTTATCAAGGAAAGGTTCCCAACTCTTTATTTTTCATTTAAACCTATCTTAAAAGGATTTAAATGCTCGCTCAAACTTCCATGTTATAGGGGAACCTACTTGAGCAATGTTATTTATCTTGTAGACTTCCCGGTCATAAATCTCATAATTTATCCTTTTCACTCGTAACTTGGTTGCTATGGACTCATTAAGTCTGTGTGTACCTTCTCATCATTCGAGGGGTAAGATTGTTGGAACAAGTTGATATCCATTAACTACCAAAAGCTTGGGAAATGTTGGTGAATTTTCCTTTCCAACTAGATACGACTACTTTGTGGAGTCTTATCAACAAGTATTTCACTTGGGGAAGGGAGGACAAACTCTACGTTTCAATGCTGTGGATTTATTCCAACTAGGAGTCGTGTGTAAGAGGCCGAGTCGCGCGGTTCATCACAAGGCCTAACCATTGGCCAGGGAGTTACTATTAAAGGCAATCGACAAGTGGAGCCGTCAGTTCTTCCTTCTACCGGTAGTAAACTATATTGGGCTGTACCATCCCCGACTGATCATCAGGGAGTGGGACAGCTGGCGCGTGATAACTCTAGTATTGGTTCATCTCCCAAATTGGGAATTCCCTGCAACACGTATCGAAGAGACTTCTTTCAGGTTGACGGTGTCTTCCGCAACACGTATCGAAGAGACTTCTTTCAGGTTGTAGGACTTTGAAAAATGTTAATAACTGGAATTGCAATATTTTCCTTGCAAGCTTCTCTTTATATGATAAATGATAATATCTTGCTTATTTTGACTTAGCAGATATATCCACAAAATAAATACTTTAAGTTACCTTGTAACTTCAGCGTTCATATTATACTGGCATCATTTCCGTAAATGCATGGCATATGGTTTGAAAGATACTTTTGAACTGTTATATATTATCATTTAGTTAAACATTATTGTTGGTGGGCTAGTGCTCACCCTTGCTTTATTATTATATCACAACAACAGCTAGACCAGATGACTCGCACAAGGCGCACTCGACGCTGGCGGGGACGATGAGACTACCAGAGCCGAAGAGAAAGCTATTGGTAGAATAGATTCATTCTTTCAGTACCAAATATATGGGCTGGTATGACTTATGATAATGGATGGCAAAGAGTATGTATTCACATTGTAATTCTTTTTGGATTGTAAGAACTCATAATGTGCTTAATAAAATTTGGTAGTTACTCTGATTTCATCTCTGGGACTATAACGGGTGTGTTTTATGTTATTGTTTTGGGTCACAAGGTTGTAATTTAATATTTATGTTGAATTATGGATGGGAATTGAGACGGTAACGACCAGATCCCTGACCCCGGATCTGGGGGTGTTACAGAAATGGTATCAGAGCGTACGTTATAAACCCCAGAGATGAGGCGACGTTAAAATAATAAATTAACTAAGATAATAAGAACTCTTGCCAAGTTCATAGTCGGACTACTTAATGTAGTGATGACATATAAAACCCTTATGGGAACTCTTAAGTATCATGATAGTAACTTAGCTCGATATCGTATCGATGAGGAAGGCGACAGACCTTGAGGCATACGAGCAGCAACACGATGATGCTTTATTATATGCTGAAGATCAGCGGGTAAATTCAATAGAGTACCCTACTGGAGACCCGGAGGAGGTTCCAGCAGATAAGGAAAATCCTGTTAGGATAAGGAGCTTACCCTCGAGGAATAAGGGCTGCAGCCAGAAAGACTGTGATGATTAAGATATGGTGCTCAGAAAAGTGAGCATAAAGAACTAAGCTACTAGTAAGAGAACTAAAGATTCGTGTTGGATTCATAGCCGGACTACTGGATGTAGTACCAGCGAGTAAGACGGATTGGAAGAATTACTTGAGATCTTATACGGGAATAGACGAGAATCCTCAGAGACTTTCATATTAACGAAGAAAGAGCTAGAGAGATGTATGATTATCAAAGACATCGATATAGGACGAGGAGCAGAGTCCCTAGAAATAATTGAGAAGGAGGCAGTAAGTGCCATATCATTTGATAAATGAATTAGTATGAATATTGTCGGTAATAATTCGCCATGAGAAGGCAGATGTCATAGGTTGTAAATTATGGAACCAAATTGAGATTAATGAAGTTGTTTATTTCAGGAAAATGTCCATTTTATGAATGAATCAGTTAGAAAGTGAAAATATTGGGAAGTGACAGCATGATTGGATAAAGTTATATAAGGAGGTAGTAAGCAAGGCAATGATCTCAGAACCTACCGGAAGATAAGACCAGTGAGTCAAGATGAACTCGTAATAAGGCTACTGTCAGAGACTGAGTATAGGGTTATTTCAACTCAGTGAAATGATGAACCAAAAATGCTAGATGCATGTGATTCAGAGGAATATTAAATTCTTTCTTTTCGTTGAATTGATTATAGTAGTTACCTTAAGTTTACTCCGACGTAGAGTTATAATGGATCAAGTAATACGATCAGCAGTTAAAGAGAAAAATGTGAGGAAATCTTCCTGGAGCTAAAAGATGAAATTGGTAATGACCAAGAGTGGGCATTGTTTAATGGAAAAAGGAGACTTTGTGCTTCCAACAACGCTTCGCATAAAAGATTATGATGTGTGCTTGTGCAGCACGACAAAGTACTTGCAGATGCATTCGAACAGCACGGTCCACCAGATCGGATGGCCTTAGTAGTGCCAATTTTTTGGAACAACCAACTCCGATGGTAATGTTCCTTCTGAGACTAGTAGTCAGGTAGACTGACATTTGGTAATATTGAATATCAGGACGTTGTGACAAGTTTCAGTTTAAAACTGTTGATTCCCTTCTAAGGGATGTATATAATTGGTTCCTCTCCAGGGGTTAAACTTCCAACGTGATGACGATTATTTCGTTAATTATGACTACTTACGGTTCTACCTGCTTGGAGGTTCATAGAACTATTCTTCAGGTTTCGAAACTGGTTTCCTTAATGTTACCAGTAGATGGATAGATTTACCAAAATTTCCCTAATTCTGGGAAGAACTTCAACGAATTTTGTCAAACCTTGTCTTTCTTATTATCAGAGAACATCATGGAAGAGAGTAGAAACTGGGGTGAACCCCATGAATTGGGTAAAGTAGCCGCTATATGGGTTGGTGCACAGACCCCGGTTATCGCGATTGAATGTAGAAATACAATGATGAAGTGAGATTGGACGAAAACAGAAAATGTAAGTAAGAAACCAGCCGGACTGAGAAACTCCGGGATTGACTTAAGTGAAAAGGCTGTTATTCTAGGAATGGTAAGCTTGCGTGGCACGCGGGATTGATAAGAATAGTTGAAAAGATAAGAGTTGAAGAAAGGTGACCGGAGACGGTGCCGAGTAATCGATTAAGACTCATATGGAGTAAAGTTTTGGAAAGTTAGTAAGGTATCAAAGAAGAAGGCACTATGCCGGCAATTGCTAGAAAAGTAATGCTATTAGCCAAACCCCTAAAATCATATATTTTTATTTTAGTGTGGCCAGTTGAGGCCAAGTCACAAAGGATTATCAAGTGACTAGACCAGCAATGAAAGGACAAAGCAGGGTTGCTTCTAAGTAAGCACCGACTACAAGGGCTTCTGATATAACGGGAATATTAATGAGATCGTAGGAATCTTCTACTGAACCCTTTGCAACCCATGTTTTGATTGGGAATTTGCTAGATTTTTTTTTAGTATGGGGTCACCCGTACTAAAGTGATTCATGTATATATGATTGTCCAAGATTACGAGTAAAAATAGAAGTATAGTTACTTGAAATGTTTGATGTTAAGGTATTATAAATACTAAACAACGAAGGTTTATGAAGAGAGTATAGAAATGGTCAGAGATTGATCAGTATGCTGTAGAAATTTTGTATGAGGCAAGTACCTTTGTGAAGAACGATAAGTACTAAGAGATTCATGTTGAACTCGACCAATATCTTCCAGAACATCCTTGCTACCAGTACCAAGTTCTGTAAAAGAGCAGATAGACATACGTTGTCTTTTGGAAGGTCAAATAGGCTGACAACTATCTGAAAGAATAGGTTAGCATTAAGCCACCGATAGATTATCAAATGAGAATGATTGAAAAGAGACCCTTATTAAGGATACATGATTTGATTGCCAAGTATAGGATGCAAGAATTCCTTGGCAGTTGAATTAAGGATAGGATATCCAAAAATTAAGACAAACCCTGGGGAATGCACAAGGGATGGCATTAACCCTAATAACGACATTATGAATTCAGATGATATGAGTTGGACTTGCTAAGGCAACAATGACCGGTAAGGATTATTAAAAAAAGTTCTGGAAAGAACATAGATAGAATTATTAGAGTATTAATCAATGACGTTTTGATATACCCTGTACCCAAAAAATACAGGAGGAATGATGAGGATGGCCTAAGAAACCTTACAAGGAAAAAGGTAATATTCCGAACTTCAAAATGGAAGTTTGGTAAGGAATGTATGACATAGTAACAATAATGCCAGATGAGGCATGTATGAAACCCTGAGGAAGTATGGATTGAACCTATAAAGGTTGAGATTATCCTAAGATAAGGAAAGAACTAAGAAAAGAAGTATCCTAAGTAGGATTGGGAATAAACGTGATAAAGTTCCCATGGGTAGGTGGAAGCAATGACGTATGGAAAGGGACTGATAGATATATTTTTCTCCTTCAGCAGAGCTTAAGGGAGAATGCTTTCACCCAACAGTGATGGGAATGAGGTAGAAAAGTTTGAGTTGGAATGTATCCAGAGAACATGGATTACAAGAAATTGTTAGTATCAGGAAAGGCCAATGAGGTGGCCGACAGTCTAAGTATAGAAGAATAATTACAATGTTCATACCGAAGAAACAGAATGATATTTGGAAGGACCTTGAAGGTCATATCGGAGTGGATGAATTTACATTCCTTCTGATGAATGTGCAAGAATCGACGGTAATAATAGTTTAAGTAAAGATTCGATTCCCGATATTGTCTTAAGCAAACTACACACCGTAGAAGGTCCCGTTTTGAGACAAACCAGGACCATGATACAAAATTGATGAAGTAAACCATTAAGTTTCCAGTCTTTTATGGAAGATGTATGAGTGATACTTTTATCAACCGGATATAGCTGCGATGGATGAAACTCTTCTGCAATTTTATCTACTTCATGTAATATCTACATCAAGTTCAGGAAGTGTTCCTTATGGATAAGGAATAGTGATTACTTTGTCTCCCTAAAGGATTTGAAACCCGTAGGGTTAGCTATTAACGCATTACGTAAACAAGCGATGGTGATTCTTCTAAGAAAGTAGATGACAACGTAAAGATAAAGAAAGTGCTACTATTGATAAGCTAAATGGCATGTTGATGAATGACAAGCAAGTTTGTGTTACTTTACTTCTACGCAAACAAGATAGAGAATATGAGGTTGATGATTCATGATGTTAAAGATATTCCCGTGGAAAGAATTAATGAGACTTGGAGGGAAGGGCAGTTGAGCCCGAGACTTATTGGGCCACCTGAGAGTTTAAAAGTGTTCAGAATGTAGTATTCGAGCCAGCCTTACCCCCAAAACTTATAGCACGGTCATAACGGGTTTTCATGTGGCAAGGCTACGCCAGTAAAATGCAGATGATCGATAGATGATAAGAGCACGAGCAGGTAGATATACGACCTGGTCTGACTTACGAAAGACAACCTGTGGAAAACCACGGGTAGAAAAGAACAAGTGATGAGAAACAAGGTTGGCAGAAGTAGATTATATCGGATCTAAGATTAAGGGATCGGCCAGATTCATTTCGGAGAGTTTAAATTGGAATAATGTGATGATTATAGAGGAAATGTGACGGGATACCAATAAGGAGGTACCAAGTGCAAAAGATGTCTCAATAAAGAGATGAAGGTGAAAGTAAACAACAGAAGTAAATAAGAATCAGATAATAAGAAGGATGTGATTGATAAAGAAAAGACTGGGAAAGTAACTAGGGAATGTGAAGCAAGGAATGTTATGAATGGATTAATAAATGGGTTTTCTGATGAATTCTCGGGATGACAACCTGATAGTGTTAATATTATAGTTATGAAAAAGCTAGTAGCGTGACATGGAATGTCAGTAACAATGGTGTCAAGCAAGAAACCTAAGATTTAACCTAAAAGGTTGAAGGAATTTTCTGGAGTGAGCGTTGCTAAGGTTGAACCAGAGTATAGGTCCATAGAATAGTGGACAAAGCAGCAAGATATGTTGACACATGAGATTGCGATCAAATGGTATTGGATATAATTATGATTAATTTCTTCTTTGAAGAACCTCTATAGTTTAGAGGTAAATTTTGAGTATGATATTTTACAATCATGAAAACTTTCTATAATCCTTTAGAATTCTTTTCTTCTCTCTTATTCATCTTCTTTATGAATTGAGAAGAACAACCCGTTAAGGAGGGGAGGTACTGCTACGTGACTATCTGTCTATGTGATAGAAGTCTAAGCGGAATACCATAACTTGTTTAATTGCTTGTCAAGTACTAAAGGTTGGCCCCCTTCTATACTAACGATGCAATATAACAAATGTTCAATTGATCATAGTGATCTCTCAATAAATCTTTCCACTTCTCTATATTGATCGAGATTGCGAAGATTAAAGCGATCAGGAAATGCATAGTGCGAGCGAGGTTATCTCCGAATTCGCAGCACGATAATGATACCAAAGCCACTGCAGGTATCAATAAGGATAAGACTGAGTAAGAGCATAACCCGGATAGTGTGTTGTACGAAAAGTAGCAAAGTAGATGGAAAAGGATAAAGTAAGTATTGTAGCACCAGTAGATGTGCTGAGAAAGGGTAGAACGACTAAGAATTGACCGAGAAGCTGAAAGGTGAAACGACAGACAAACGACTATTTGCTTCCTACCTGATTCCGTGATGGAATCCTTTTAAGGAGGGGAGACTGTAAGAACCCCCAAATTTTGGATATAATTAAAACTTTTTATTATGTACTGAGGTAATGGTGAATAGTGAATACGACTACGATGTAACGATTGAGATAATGAATGAAAGGAATAGATTTGGATTCAAATGTTTATATGCCATGAAGAATACTATTGGTTGAAACTTTAGATAAGAATTATCTATCTCCTAGGGAGTTGAGATTTGATAATTCTAAAGGAGAAGATTATTCTTATGTCATCCAAATCGATATCTGTTATTGGTCCAGTAGGTCCGTAAAAAGGTTAAGGAACGATCGAAAGAGATCAGGGACAATTGTACAACCCTAAGAGGATGAGTAAAGAAAAATAGATGAATAGTGATTTTGGTGGATTTAGGAATATTATTAGACGACGCCATATAGAAGTACCCGGAACGAAATTCTGAGTTCATATTAGTGATCCAGGGGAAAAAAGAGTGTATGTAAAAGCTATCGGATTCTGAAAAACAGCACTTTTATTTTCCCCGAGATTTCCCCGGACACTGAAAGACTTAAGGAATTATTAAAAGGATTTAAGGAATATGGATTCAAGATTTATTAAAGAGAATGGAGAATGATAGTTTAAATATTAAGACGGATTCCGGTAAAACCCTAACTAGAAACGAATGAGTTATTCCTCCGAACGATCAAAGAATTGAGCAATAACCGAACAAAGAAACAAGCAGGGAATCAAGATACATGCATGTAGTGGTGGAAAATATCTAGCAAACCAAGTGATGACTCATGGAACTAGCATACTTAGAGATGAAACTAGTACTTAGCAAAAGAAACTACTTAGTTAGCCTTAACACCACCAAAGATCAACACTTGTCCATGCAATTCTCATCATCCATTGCATCATCACTTTATTAAAGTTACTTTATCAAGATATTATCCAAACACATCACTTTATGCTAGATGAGTGCAAGAGAAACTAGCAAAACAAAAACTCTCTCAAAACTGCCCAGCAGAAACATTCTCCAAAAACAAATTAATATCTCCATTTTTATCCATGATAAAATAACCAAATTTTAACCACAACCTCTCTACTCCATGGGAAATATTCGATCCAAATTTCATAGCAATACAAGTAGTATAGCCTAGGCAAATCACCTCCCCAAGTTGAAGAAGCAAACTGTCCAGATTCATGACAGTTTCTGTGACGATTTTCAAACGGCCATATCTCCTTCATTACTCAATGGAATTCGGTGTTCTTTAGCTTTTTGGAAAGCTGGTTAGATTATATACAACTCTCCTTTAGAAGCCTCATCCAGAAAACCTCGTTAAGGACCTCGTTTTTCATGATCTTTCCACTGCGTTATAGCAGATCCGAAAATCACTAATTATGTGCTTGATGATTCTTGTTAGTTAAGCTTGGTTAAGGTGTTCTAAGGACTAGTAAAGGCTTATTAAGGTCTCTACATCCTCCAAGGAAGGTATATCTCATCAAAACCCTAGCTTTGTTTTGAAGATTTAAGAATGTTCTTGATGATATAAGATTTGTTATAGTATTAGAATGATTATAAGCATGATTATGGATTTTGTTAGTGGATCTAAACATGGTTATGATATGATGATTAGTAGATGATTTTGGAGAGATTGAGGATGAGAAATATGTGTATGAGTTGTTTGGATGCCCAGTGTGGCTTGGTTGAATTGATATAATTTTTAGAACGTTCGATATATAGTCGTCGTAATGCCGAATTTTTGTTAACAATTAGAAACCGAGCATGACAGTAAATATAATTTCCTGACCTTGATAATATTATGACATGTCCTTGTAGATTTCGAGCCATAGATCATTTTGTCGTGAGAATCGAAACATTCCGACTTACGGTTTAGGAGTTATGGTCAAATTATGAAAAGTAGTTCGAAACCGTAAACGAGAATTTGTAACTGGAATTGAACCCTCATAAAATACGTAAGTCAGTGGCGAATCTTGGTAATTAAATACTAGAGGTAAAAAGGAAGGTGTGAGAGAAAACCTCATGTGAAACGGATCGTTTTCCGATTTTATAAAAATGTTTGAATCGAAGTTAAACGCGAACGAACTTTAAAAACCCGCTTGATTATAACTTTGGTAAAACACTTAGAAAACGAACGATAAAACTCGAGGTATAATCTCGGTTCGTAATTGATCGACTTTAGAACTTATACGACCTAGGTATATACCGAGCATGGGTATGATGACATGTCATAATAACGAACAAATGTCGGATCGTATCAGTAATAAAACGAGTTACACTAAAAGGTGTATAACGAGATAATTCGAAAACGTGTTTCGATTTTAGTGAAGTTATACCTAGACTTTTAAAACGTGTTAAGTGGTTAATCTCGAATGTTCTGATTATTTTTAGATCATCGAGCAGATCCAGGACACGCTATCTCCACCCACACCTGATTACCAGGCAAGTGTTCAAAACTCTGAACCTGTTGTTGTGATAATATATATATGTGACTGCCATTTTACATATGCCATAGCATGTATGCCTATTGTCTAATTATATAATGATACCTGTTCCCTGAATTGATATTGGCTTATAGACTAGATACGAATTATCAATTATAAGCCGGATTGTTTTGATAAGACCCTTAGGGGGCATATGATATTCATTCTTAAATATAGACCGGGAGTCGGTATTTTGAGATATAGATAGTCGTGGAAACCCGGAGGGATTCCAACGATAGATTATTATTTATCTGAGGAATGTTATTATTAAACATTATTTATATTTACATAAAGTATCAATTACTTGGAAATATTTTGAGGAATATTATTCGAGTATTATCTCAGTCGAGAGATATTGAATGAATGTTAGTTTCGAATATTCATTTAGAGTTGATTATTTAATGAATATTATTTTGATATTCATTAGAATGTTATTTATTAAATGAATATTACTTTCGAATATTCATTTAAGGTTTTATGTACTTGATGAATATTATTTTAAAATATTCATTGGAAGTTATATTTACTTAAGGGATATTATTTCGAATATTCCTTTAAAGTTTTGATTACTAAATGAATATTATTTGGATATTCATTTAGAAGATTATTTATTAAATGAATATTATTTTCAAATATTCATTTAAGGTATGACTTATTTATTAAACATTATTTTAAATATTTATTGGAGTTAATTATTTAATGAATATTATTTCAAATATTCATTTAAGGAGGGATTTATTTAGTAAATAATTCCATATATTCATTCGAGGATTACTTACGAGCTATATTATAATTTAATAATATTCCGTAATTATTATTGAGTTAATAAATATTCTTGGAATATTTATTTAAATCTTTTTAATTCTTTTTAAAAATGATTTATATTAGTCGGAGATTATCTGTCACCTCCAGATATTATGTAAAATATTTCGGAGTCTTTTTACGGGTATTTTATCAAGGAAAGGTTCCCAACTCTTTATTTTTTATTTAAATCTATCTTAAAAGGATTTAAATGCTCGCTCAAACTTCCATGTTATAGGGGAACCTACTTGAGCAATGTTATTTATCTTGTAGACTTCCCGGTCATAAATCTCATAATTTATTCTTTTCACTCGCAACTTGGTTGCTATGGACTCATTAAGTCTGTGTGTACCTTCTCATCATTCGAGGGGTAAGATTGTTGGAACAAGTTGATATCCATTAACAAGCAAAAGCTTGGGAAATGTTGGTGAATTTTCCTTTCCAACTAGATACGACTACTTTGTGGAGTCTTATCAACAAGTATTTCACTTGGGGAAGGGAGGACAAACTCTACGTTTCAATGCTGTGGATTTATTCCAAATAGGAGTCGTGTGTAAGAGGACAAGTCGCGCGGTCCATCACAAGGCCTAACCATTGGCCAGGGAATTACTATTAAAGGCAATCGACAAGTGGAGCCGTCAGTTCTTCCTTCTACCGGTAGTAAACTATATTGGGCTGTACCATCCCCGACTGATCATCAGGGAGTGGGACAGCTGGCGCGTGATAACTCCAGTATTGGTTCATCTCCCAAATTGGGAATTTCCTGCAACACGTATCGAAGAGACTTCTTTCAGGTTGACGGTGTCTTCCGCAACACGTATCGAAGAGACTTCTTTCAGGTTGTAGGACTTTGAAAAATGTTAATAACTGGAATTGCAATATTTTCCTTGCAAGCTTCTCTTTATATGATAAATGATAATATCTTGCTTATTTTGACTTAGCAGATATATCCACAAAATAAATACTTTAAGTTACCTTGTAACTTCAACGTTCATATTATACTGGCATCATTTCCGTAAATGCATGGCATATGGTTTGAAAGATACTTTTGAACTGTTATATATTATCGTTTAGTTAAACATTATTGTTGGTGGGCTAGTGCTCACCCTTGCTTTATTATTATATCACAACAACAGCTAGACCAGATGACTCGCACAAGACGCACTCGACGCTGGCGGGGACGATGAGACTACCAGAGCCGAAGAGAAAGCTATTTGTAGAATAGATTCATTCTTTCAGTACCAAATATATGGGCTGGTATGACTTATGATAATGGATGGCAAAGAGTATGTATTCACATTGTAATTC
Source organism: Saposhnikovia divaricata (assembly GCA_036435485.1). Lineage (NCBI taxonomy): Eukaryota > Viridiplantae > Streptophyta > Magnoliopsida > Apiales > Apiaceae > Saposhnikovia > Saposhnikovia divaricata. The sequence continues at coordinate 93,014,179 of CM071596.1, forward strand.
TTTTTGGATTGTAATAACTCATAATGTGCTTAATAAAATTTGGTAGTTACTCTGATTTCATCTCTGGGACTATAACGGGTGTGTTTTATGTTATTTTTTTGGGTCACGAGGTTGTAATTTAATATTTATGTTGAATTGTGGATGGGAATTGAGACGGTAACGATCAGATCCCTGACCCCAGATCTGGGGGTGTTACAGCTTGTCATGTCCAACTTCTTTTCCTGGGTATTCAGTTCAAGCTTAGTGGCAGTGGCCATGGGTGTTTTTGCAGAAGAGCAATCTGCTAAATCAAACCTTTTTAAAAGATCATAAATGTATCTTGTTTGACTTATAAAAATTCCCTCATTCACTTTTTTAACTTATAAACCAAGAAAATAAGTTAATTCACCAATCATACTCATTTCATATCTATTTTGCATGAGTTTGGCAAACCTCTTGCAAAGTTTATCATCTGTAGACCCAAATATTATATCATCTACATAAATTTGGACAAGTATCATAGAGCCATTGACATTTCTATAAAAGAGAGTTTTATCAATAGTACCTCGAATGAAGTGATTCTCTATAAGGAACTGTGAGAGTGTGTCATACCAGGCTCTAGGTTCTTGATTCAGGCCATAGAGTGCTTTGAGTAGAAAGAACACATATTCTGGAAAGTCTGGATCTTCAAAACCAGGCGGTTGACTAACATACACCTCCTCTTCCAGAATACCATTCAGAAATGCACTCTTGACATCCATTTGATAGACTTTGAAATTGGCATGCGCTGCATAGGCCAGGAAGATCCTTATTGCTTCTAACCTTGCCACTGGTGCAAAGGTTTCTTCAAAGTCAATTCCTTCCTCTTGACAGTAGCCTTTAGCCACTAATCTAGCTTTATTCCTTGTGACTATGCCATTCTCATCCATCTTGTTCTTGAATACCCACTTAGTGCCAATCACTGATTTGTCTTTAGGTTTGGGTACAAGTTTCCATACTTCATTTCTTTCAAACTGGTTTAGCTCTTCTTGCATTGCTAAAACCCAGTCTGGATTTAGAAGAGCATCTTCAACTCTCTTAGGTTCCTCTTTGGATAGAAAACTGCTATATAAGCATTCTTCTTGAGTTGATCTTCTGGTTTGGACCTTTGCATTAGGATCTCCAATGATAAGCTCAAATGGATGATCCCTGGTCCATTTTCTTTGTGGTGGTAAGTTTGACCTTGATGAAGTGGCTACATTTTCTCTGTATTGGTCATTGTGACTTGTTGTTAAGTTTTGACTGTGAGAAACTCCCCCTGAGTGTATGGCCCTCGAGATTGATGGAGTTCTTGTAGATTCATCAACAAATGCTTCTCTTTGATTTTCTACAGATGCTTCAAATTGATTTCCAACTGATGGTGTAAGTTGCTCTTCAACAGGTGGTTCATTCTGCACTTCAACTGATGATCCTTGTCTGTTTCTCACACCATTTGATCTCCATTCTTCATCATCATCTTCACTTTCTTCACCACTTCTCTCATTCTCAAATGAGAGAGACTCATGAAAACCTTTATCTACTAGACCAGATATTTTCTTGTCATCAAAGACAACATGTATGGACTCCATTACAATGTTTAGTCTTAGGTGTTGGGTTCCGATGCATAAAACGCAGCGGATAAACGTAAATATAACAAAATTTTCGAAACCCAAACACAGGATCCATGTATAATTCTGGGCAGATTATGGAGAAAACGAATCATACCTTTAAAAGCTTTACTTTCACGAACTCAACGGAGATCCTAGCTTGTAATCACCACACACAGTCTTGGCGTTAAGATCTGTGTCTCTAAGGTAATCCACACGAATGTCCGACCGTCCAGCGATCCGAGGAGTCAGGTATTAGCCCACGAAGAACAGCCTCTCTCTCTCTACCCTCTCAAAGATGGAGCTGCTAGGGTTTTTAACCAAAACGAATTATGATCCCCTTAACCCTAAATTAATACATCATTATGTATTTATAAGAGAGAGATAATGGGCTAAAATCAAAAACTGAAATGGGCTTCCTTAAACCCAATTCTATTTATTATGATTTTATTATTGGATTTCCTTAAACCCAATTCTGTTCTTACTTATTAAATTCGAATTTACTTAGATAATTAATTAGGACCAGTCCAATTAATTAAATAGCCAATTCTCAATTTAATAATGATTTAATTTAAATTCTGACTTTAAATTAAAACTCCTTTTAAGACGTTCTAAGTGTGTGACCCTATAGGTTATTATTACGTTGGGAATAATTTTAATATCTAATAATAAAATTATAAACAATGAGCGGTATCTAGTAATACATCATTGCTACCCAAGTAATAATAATAATTGGTGATCCAATTTAAACCTTTTGTGATTAATGTTTCCGTGTAATATAATCCCTTTAACCATATATATTATAGATTAAACTCGAGGCATGTATTTAGTCATCCTCTTCAACATTTAATCCGGGTTTACTTGATCCATGAGTAGACTATTAAAAACAAATCATTATTTGATCATGGCCATGCATTTTATAGTCTCATTCAATCAAGAGGCCAATAATATCTCTCCTAATTATAGGAGGGTTAAATCCTTTATCTATCATTTATATTTCTCATACGACTCATGATATACCCGATGTCCACTTTTATCATCACCCGATCAAAGGTAACTTTTAATGTAGTCAAAGTATATTAATCCTCGTATAGAAATATAATGATCTCAAGTCAAAAGATCATTACACCATTATCACTATGAGTCTTTCTTATGACTTTATTAGACATGAAGAATCTCACTGTGGGTCTGTCCAGTACCATGTACTCCTACATGTACCTATGTATTGACTTTAGTATCTCCATACTTATAACCAATGAGATGTGGTTATCTGTCAAACAACATACTAGTCTATCTATGTATTATTATTTTCCTAAATAATAATACTCGACTAGGGACCTTTAAAAATATGATATATTATATAATCTCAAGTTCAAGTCATGTACTTAAACTATACAATGTGTATCATGATTCTAAGGACATTTATTATGCTAACAAATATATCGCAGTAATTAAAGTCATAATAAATACATTTATTGAATGATCAAATGACATAAAGGTTTATTAAAAGAAACAATGTATTGCCTCTAGGGCACCTACACTAACAATCTCCCACTTGCAATAGAGCCAATCACCCATGTATCTAATACCCCTGGAACTAGTGTGACCATCGTGCTTCTGCTGCGACAAGCCTTTGGTCAGTGCATCTGCAATGTTATCATTTATGTGCACTTTACATAGGTTCTTTAGCTTGTGCTATGGCTCCATTATTATCGCAGTATAGATCAATGGGATCTGCGATCGATGGAACCACTCCCAAATCAGTAATGAATTTTCGAATCCAAACAGCCTCCTTACCTGCTTCACAAGTTGCAATGTACTCAACCTCCATTGTAGAATCAGCTACTGTTTCTTGCTTTGAACTCTTTCAGCTTACAGCACCTCCGTTTAGACAAAACACAAAACCAGACTGTGATACAGTATCATCCCTGTCTGTTTGGAAACTTGCATCGGTGTAACCTTTTACAACCAGTTTCTCCTCTCCTCCATACACCAAGAATGAATCTTTAGTCCTTTTCAGGTACTTTAAAATATTCTTGACTGCCATCCAGTGACCTTCACCTGGATTAGACTGGTATCTGCTCGTCATGCTCAAAGCATACGAAACATCTGGGCGAGTACATACCATTGCATACATGATAGATCCAATTGATGAGGCATATGGAACCTTGCTCATGTGGTCCTTCTCATCCAACGATTTAGGACACTGGACTTTAGAGATCGTTATCCCTTGAGACACGGGGACATATCCACTTTTTGCATTTTGCATACCAAAACGATGAAAAACCTTATCAATATATGTGCTCTGACTTAGACCGATCATCCTTCTAGATCTATCTCTATAGATCCTCATTCCTAGAATGTAGGTTGCCTCTCCTAAGTCTTTCATAGAGAAATTTCTCCCTAACCAAGTAGAGAAGGTATGTCATTCCCCATTAGTAGTATATCATCAACATATAGTACTATGAATGCCACATGGCTCCCATTAACCTTCTTATAAACACAAGGTTCATCATCGTTTTGAACAAAGCCATACTTTTTGACTATTTCATCAAAACAGATATTCTATCTCCTAGAGACTTGCTTCAATCCATAAATGGATCGACGTAATTTACATACCTTGCCAATATTCCTTGGATCGAAAAAACCTTCAGTTTGTGTCACGTACACATCCTCTTCAAGGCTTCCATTAAGGAAGGCTGTTTTGACATCCATTTGCCAGATTTCATAATCATGGAATACTGCAATGGCAAGAAAAATCCTTATGGATTTGACCATAGCCACTGGCGAAAAAGTTTCATCATAGTCAATACCAAGAATTTGTTTGAAACTTTTTGCAACCAACCTTGCTTTATAGGTCTGAACATTTCCACCTTGTTAGTTTTCTTCTTGAAAACCCATTTGCACCCTACGGGTTTTACCCCTTCTGGTGGATCAACCAAAGTCCATACTTGGTTTTCGTACATGGAATCCATCTCGGATTTCATGGCTTCAAGCCATCTCTTAGAGACTAGACTGTTTATAGCATCTTGGTATGTGAGAGGCTCATCTTCATCTATGAGCATCAAATCACCACATTGAGTCAAGAGAAATCCATATCTCTCTGGCTCATGGAGAATTCTACCAGTTCTACGAACAACCTGTGTTTGTTGAGCATTATCATTATCCTGCTCTTGTTCCACTTCAGGTTCAATGCTATTTTGTGGTTCTCGATCTTCATCGAGATCTATAGTTCTCCCAATGTTTCTTTTGGAAACAAAATCTCTTTCCATGAAGACAGCATCTCGAGCAATAAACACTTTCTGCTCAGAAGGACTATAAAAATAATACGCCTTTGTTTCATTAGGGTATCCCACAAAATTGCACTCTTCGGATTTAGGTCCAAGCTTGTCAGATGCTTGACGTTTCACAAACGCCTTGCATCCCCAAACTTTCATAAAGCTCATGCTTGACCGTTTCTCCTTCCATATCTAATATGGAGTCTTTTGAACCTTCTTAGTAGGAACACGGTTAAGTGTGAAAGCCACTATTTCTAGAGCGTAACCCCAGAAACTTATTGGAAGATTTGCATGACTCATCATCGATCGTACCATGTCCAACAAGGTGCGATTTCTCCTCTCTGAAACTCCATTCCATTGAGGTGTACCTGGCGGAGTGAGTTGTGATACAATACCACACTCTTTTAAATACTCTTTAAATTCGGTGCTCAAGTATTCACCCCCACGATCGGATCGTAAGATCTTAATGCTTGCACCTCCGCCAATTTGCTTCTCTACTTCAGCCTTGTATTCTTTGAACTTTTCAAAAAATCGGATTTATTCTTCATAAGATATACATATCCATATCTACTGAAATCATCAGTAAATGTTATGAAGTAGTGATAGCCTCCTCTAGCCATCACACGCATTGGGCCACATACATCACTCTGTATTAGCTCCAAACGTTCAGTGGCCCTTTGACCCTTACCAGTGAAAGGGGCTTTAGTCATCTTACCAAGCAAACAAGATTCATATTCTTGGTATGATTCAAAATCAAACTTATCCAAGTATCCATCCTTATGTAATTTGGATATGCGTTTCTCATTTATATGGCCTAGACGACAATGCCAAAGGTATGTTTGATTTGAGTCATTAACTTTAAGTCGTTTGTTTTCTATATTACAGACAGGATTATCTTGTTAACTCGAATAACTTGTAGAAGGGGGGTTGAATACAAGTTATATAATCGTGTCTGATTTTTGCTTGATTAGATGAACAAGAACCAATGAATGAATCAAACTTTGTTTGTATTAAAATAAATCAAATACAAACTCTACCAAAGGTGTACAATACCTTTAGCAACTGCTGACAATACAAATCTCTCTCTCTGTTTGTTTCGAACTCTCGAATACAAACCTTATACAGAGCTTCACACGATATGCACTCTATATTTCTCAATTCGCTCTTTTTACAATAATATAGAGAGAATATTTATAATGCTACCTATCAACTAATAACAGAATTATAATCTATCTATGACAATGTTCTGCCGTCCAGTTGATAGTTTCCATCAATAGAGAATTCGTTTCCTTCACGATATCTTCTTGCTTGTTTTTCAAAACAACGATCCTGTTTTATAGCACTTGCCACTTTCTGTAGCATCCATAATGACATCATCAGTAACAAGACTGATATCAGGATTTCCCATTGCATCAGGATCTGATCATCCCATCAGTATTTGATCAGGATCTGCTCTTAGTTCCTGTAATGTAGTCTTTGATGCACTGTTCCTGACTAACCTCCACAGATTACTGTCTAACACATATATCCTATACAAAGTGCTAAATCCTTTATAAGATCAGGATATGCAAGAAGTATTAGCAAAATTCTATTCTCAACATCACAACTTATGAATTATTCCTAACAATCCCCCCTATTTATGCTTTAGAATCTGAAGCAAAAATCTAAGTTGTAGATGTCAAAACATATAACAATACAACCTGAATAGAATTTTTGAATTTAAGATCATGAAGTTAAGTACCTCCTTCTTCAAATGTAGACATGTATCTAGTACTTAGAAGAAAGAATTCAACTATTTGATGCTTCTTTTCCTTTACCACTTCCATGATGAAATTTACCAACTCTGTCACCCTTAATTCTGCTCACAGTCTGTTTATCTCCCCCAGTCTGTTGTTGTTGTTTCTGAATTGTCTTTATCTCCCCCTTTTTTGACATCAGCAACATTAATTCCAAGAGATTCAGTAACAGAACAAATGAGATTCATCAGAACTGCTTGATTATCCATAATAGTGACTTGGTTTTCTTCAAGAATTTGAAGTCTCGATTGAATATCACTTTGAGATTTCTGAATGTTTCGTAAAATTTCAGAATTGACTTCAATGTTGGAAGTGCTTATTGTATCTTCAGATTCAGATGCAGAAAGAACTTTATCTTCAAGTCTTGTAGAAGAAGTTGCCTGTTTAGAATGATATTCAAGTAATAATACTTGGGTAGAAGTACAAACATCTTCATCTCTCTGATCTGGAGTTGAAGTATGATCATCCTGTCCTTCACCAGTATTCTGTGTACTAACATCTACAAATCCTGACTCCTCCTTAGATTGATCAGATACTGTTGATGTCTCAATTCTAGCTGAAATTGGAAGTACATACAAAGGAATACTAGGATCATTAGGAATATCTTCTGGTAGTGGTTGAGTAGAAGTTTGTCTTAGCCTTTCACCTCTTCTGTTAATGATTCCTGCAAGCCTTTATTTCTGTTTCTGAGCTTTAACTTCTGGCTTTGCATTGTGATGTGCTAAGTCATGCTTCTCATACATCTTGATAAAAGAATAAGTACCAGCATCCATACCAAGATTTTCAGACCAAGATTCAGGAAAAACCTGATCCCAGAAATCAAACGATGGTGGTTTCCTAATTTTCTCTCCCTCACTATGGAGTTGATCATCCATACCCTCATTCTCACTTTGACTATCTAAAGTCAACACTCTTTCTACCTCTCCTTTTGCCTGGTCAAGAGCCAGCCTCTATATGTGTGGATCTATGTCCATCTTTTCAAGTGTATCACTCAAATTTGGGTAAGTGCTTTCATGACCTACAGAAAAATAGGGGTTAGAAGAGGTTTTTATACCTGAACTCACATGGAGAGAGGGTTCCTCATATGACATGGGGCTTGAGGTTTTCTCCAAGGAGTGAGCTGCTATAGTCTCTGAACCCTTACAAACATCTACTTTCTTTCCAGAAACTACAGGCTCCAGTATACCACTTTCAGGTTTTACACTAGACTCTGATGTCTTCAGTAATACTTCATTAGACATCATAGCTAGTATGTCACCATCTTTAAGTGTTGGTTGCTGAGACACACCCTCAAGGTGGATAGACTCTGAAAGAACAATATTGGTTTGATCTTCAGGAAAATCAATCAAAGTCATTCCTCCCATATCATAGGGTCTCTCACTTGCAATTTCAGTCATCATAGAAGAACTTCCAGCATCAGCCATCACAATTCCTGAGTCATCCAACCTCTGACTAGATGGTTCTTGTGTTGCAGCGACTGTGATTTAATCTATTCCACTATTCACCACTGGTGCAATAGTATCTTCTGTTGACTTCTTCCCTCTATCAACTACCTCCTCTTGTTCACCTTGAGCTGAAGCATCTTCAACAATTACATCCTTGTCAAATAGATATGCATGAAGTGATTGAAGTGCAACATGCTTAGGAAGTCCAAATTTCTTGTGTAATTTCTTTCTGACTGATACATAGAAGTACGTCTTCATTAAATCAAGTCTTTGATGTAACAGTCCATATTCTTCAGGAAATGAAAGTTTAGGAACTCTTTTAGTTAGAAAATCTAGAACAGACATGGAAAGCTTCACTTTTAGAGAAATAAGTTCCATAGCCAGTCTGTATGTCAATGTTGTTTCCCATGAAAAATCAAGATCCAGATCTCTCTTGTCAGATACTGACTTGGATATAGCCTTATTTGTAGAGACCTGCATGATGTTAGTTGGACTTGACACTGTGTGTGTAGGTGACAAATGAATCTTTCTCCTTGTTCTCCTAGTATAGTGAGCAACAGATTTGTCTTGAGAAGACTCAAGAGGTGTAGACACAAAAGTGATCTTGGGATAAGATCTTTTTTTAATAGACACAGTCTTTTGAGAGACAGTATCCAGTAACTGTTTTCCCTTTTTAAGAACTATAGCCTTTTGGGAGACTGCAGCCTGGCTGTGACTAGGTGTTCCATCTCTTTGTCCTAGCTTAGAAAGTTGAATTGCAGCCTTCAATTCTGCTCTCTTAGTAAGAGATATATTATCATCATCTTCACTAGAACTATTACTTGAAATGACAAATCTTCTCTTCCTTACAACTGATGACTTTTGAGAAACACCAGAGGTTGGCTTCTTTGAAACAATAGGCTGTGGATCAAAGTTTAGTTCTAGAATTGTTTCAGAGACTACAATGTTTTTGGCTACTTGGGTAGACATAGGGGGTTCTCCTCCAACTGAGATTCCTGAGTCATTTCACCACCAAAGAAAAAAGAATTATAAATAGTAGGAAGATGAGTTCTTAGAAGTACCTGAACATGATTTGGATAGTGTAATGCAGGTATTTCATCTAGATTCTTTTCACTGTCCTTCTTTGTAATGTCAGAGAAAATTATCTTTTGCTGTACATAAGAAGAAACACAATGTTCTCTACCAAATCTAGCTTCAACATCAGGAATGAAATGGTTAATAAACAGTTGCATGAATCTGTGATAATAAACCATATTCTTGTCATGATCTCTTGACCCAAGTTTAATACACATCTGATTTAAGATAATGTGACCAAAATTAATTACTCTGTTATAAAGCAAGCCATATGCAATATGTAATGTAACAGCAGTAATTTGTTGAAAAGAACTACATTTACCAGTAAAACATTTAGCAATTTATCAAAGAAGAAAGACCATTCTTTCCTAAGAAAGGATCTATTTAAATGGCTCATTTATCTAGAGGTCCATCATAACCTAATTTAGATAACATAGTTCTCACATCATCATCAGATGGTACATTCTCAAAATTCATACTAACAGGTAAGCGAAGTACTGAATTAACAACAGATTCAGTAAGATCAAATGAGTCTTGTCCTAAGTGTAGAACAATCTTACCTGATTGACTCTGAGTAGAGTCAATTACCTCAGCATTCTCCCAAGCTTGTGAAACATCTACTTGATTAATTTGTGGAGATGCTGTCAAGGCATAGCTTAATGGTCCTTTCGCCATAAAGTCCATTATCGGGTGAAAATCAGTTGACACCCCTTCCTTGTTGGTGATAGCTGCAACATGATTGTTCATCATAAAATCAAAGTCACCAAACTTGAAAGCTACTGATTTGGGTAGTCTTCTTTAAGTTGCCATTTTGATCTGAAAAGAACTTAAGAAATCTTTAAAATTGATTAGTGATTTTGAGAACTCGAGAGTGTTTTTGCTTTAGAGAATGAAATTAGAGAAAGCAATTACACGATTAGAGTGTCAAAATAATTATATTTCAAAAATCCTTCAGACCCATTATCCCACGTTGACACGTAGGTTGACAGGTGTCAGTCCCTGAAAAATGCAGTTACCCACGACTTTTGGAAAATAAAATCCAAAAATAATTTCAAGTAAATAAATCAAGGTAAAATCAAGATAAAAATCAATACTGATCAGCTTCCTTTTCCTGATGTGATCTTCTCATCATGATAATCACACGATTCAATGTGATTTCTGAATAAAAAGAATTACTAATCCTGATGTGAACACACTTGTATTCCTGATCAATATCATCCTGATTCCAGAGACTAAATAAAGTTTCCACATGGCATTTTCTTTTACCTGTAAAAGAAATAAATAAAATCTGAACAAAATCAATTGGTTAAATTCGTTCAATATTTCTTGAAAATACAAGAAATATAGTCACACATAATTATGACTGTCTGCATTGATATTTCCCAAACGACTGTTCAGCTTCTCATGTCTTTCTATAAAAGAAACCGACGTCTTATGCCATTCTCCAAAACCTTTTCATTCTTTTCTCTTTCTATCATGACTTCCAACCCAAATCTTCATATGAACCCTAGCTTTTGGTTCATTACCACTAAGAAGTTCTTTACTCTTGATGATCAGGAGCAAGTAAACTATCTCTTAGAAAAGATGACTTTTCTCATTGAGTCAGATAGGGTTGGTCTTAACCCAGATAATTTTCACGAATCTCCTCTAAAACATCTACCAGTTGGATACAATCCTCCTCTAATCTCTTCACACCTTGAGGATGAAGAATTTGGCGAAGAGTCTGAGGTTGATCTTGATGGAGATGCTATTCATCTTCTTTAATAAGCATGAAGATGAGTCAGCTGCTTTCATTCAAGTCGCCCAGACAAGGAATCCAATCTTGAGATGCTCCTTGTCCTGAAGTTGATCATTGAGAATTGAAGCAGTAACAGCTTTAGACAAGAATAGAATTAGTAGTAGTTAGACAAAAAAAAATTGTATTTCATTTTCATGTATGTAATGCTTTTGATTAATGAAAATACAAGTTTTCTTATTATCTACTTGTCTATCGTTGTTTATTGACTGACATGAATAATGATATAAATCATCAGTATGCATGTAATAAAACTTGCTAACATAGACTTAACAAAACTCAGAATTGAACCACTAAATAACATGAACTTCAGAATTTGAAACAGTAAGACACACAAATTTCACAATCCTGATACTGATGATACAATCCTGATGTCAATACTGATGATGTCAGCATTCTGATAGCAATCCTGATCCTGATGTTTTATTAATAAGTCTATCATACTGAAATTTATCAAGATAAAATGTTACAGCTTAAGCATTTAACAATCAAGTATAGATCCTGACAAGGATATCAAGTCTATAAGCTGAAATAACATACCTTGCTACTTGTGCAGATATTAAAGACCTAAAAATTTAACATTCCTAACTCACTAACCAATCTAATGAATGTAGCCTCATCAAGTGGTTTAGTTAGAATATCTGCAAGCTGTTTGTCAGTAGGAACAAAATGAAGTTCCACAGTACCATTTTAAATATGTTCTCTAATAAAATGATACCTGACATCAATGTGCTTAGTCCTTGAGTGTTGAACTGGATTTTCTGCAATTTTGATAGCACTAGAATTATCACAAAACATAGGAATATTACTAAGTGTCATACCATAATCCATCAACTGATTTCTTATCCAAAGGAATTGAGCACAACAACTGCCTGCTGCAATGTATTCAGCTTCTGCAGTTGAGGTTGAAACTGATTGCTGCTTCTTGCTTGCCCAAGAAATCAATCTGTTTCCCAAGAATTAACATGTACCTGTAGTGCTTTTCCTGTCTATTTTACACCCTGCATAATCAGAGTCTGAATAGCCAATTAAGGAGAAATCAGATTCTCTTGGATACCACAAACCAAGATTTGGAGTTCCCTTGAGATATCTAAAAATTCTCTTCACAACAATTAAATGAGATTCCTTAGGATCACTTTGGAATCTAGCACATAAACAGGTAGAGAACATTATATCAGGTCTACTTGCAATTAGATATAACAGTGAACCTATCATGCCTCTATAGCTAGTGTTATCAACACTCTTTCCCTTAGGATCAGAGTCTAGCTTAGTGGCTGTTGCCATGGGTGTCTTTGCAATTGCACAATTTTGAAAGTCAAACCTTTTTAAAAGATCTTGATATACTTTGACTGACTAATGAAAATACCAGTATCAGTCTGTTTGACCTGCAAGCCTAAAAATTAATTTAGTTCACCCATCATGCTCATCTGATACTTAGACTGCATAAGCTTGCTAAACTTAGCACATAGATTTTCATTAGTAGAACCAAATATAATATCATCAACATAAACTTGAACTAAAAGCAAATCACCTTTTATCTTTCTAAAGAATAAAGTTTTGTCAATTGTACCTCTTGTGAAGCCATTTTCAAGAAGAAATTTAGACAAAGTCTCATACCATGCTCTTGGTGCCTGCTTTAGTCCATAGAGTGCCTTGTCAAGTTTGTAGACATGATTTGGAAACTTTGGATCAACAAAACCAGGTGGTTGTTCCACATACACTTTCTCATCAAGTTTGCCATTTAGAAAAGCACTATTTACATCCATCTGGTATACCTTGAATTTTGAATGAGCTGCAAATGCAAGAAACATTCTGATTGCCTCCAATATTGCTACAGGTGCAAAGGTTTCATCATAGTCAATTCCTTCTTCCTGAGAATAACCCTTGGCCACCAGTCTTGCTTTGTTTCTTACAATCATACCAGATTCATCTAGCTTGTTTCTGAAAGCCCATTTAGCACCAACAATAGATCTATCTTTGGGTCTTGGTACCAGTTTCCAAACTTTGTTCCTCTCAAACTCATTCAATTCTTCCTGCATTGCTATTACCCAATCAGGATCCTATAAGGCTTCTTCAACCTTCTTAGGTTCATTCTTTGAGAGAAAGCAACTGTAAAAGCATTCATTTTGAATTGATCTTCTAGTTCGAACACCACTATTTGGATCACCAATAATCAAATCTTCAGTATGATCCTTTGTCCATTTTCTAACAGGTGGTAGATTGCTCCTGCTAGACTCTCCCCCTAAGTTAGTGGTATCTCTTATAGAAGAGTGTTCATTTCCTTCAAAGCTCCCCCTTGATCAGTAGAATCAGTGGATTCAATACTGCTGCTAGTTTCCGATCTTCCTTCATTAGACTCTGAAGGATCAGTTCCTGATGAAGTAGACTCTGAACGACTAGTCTGATCCTGACCAGTACTGTGTTCTCCTTGATTGAATTGCTCCCCCTCAATAGTAGCATTCCTTTGAGAAGCAATAGAGATTTCCTCTGGAGAACCTTCATCATTGCTGGAGAGAATCTCAGAATACTTAAGATTTTCAAATTCCAGATTGTCATGGCTTTCATCAGTTTGCAAAATTCCAAACTTCTTATCATCAAATGCAACATGAATTGATTCCATAACAATGTGAGTTCTGAGATTGTATACTTTGAAGGACTTTGATGCTGAATATCCTAGAAAGATTGCTTCATCTGATTTGGCTTCAAATTTCCCAAGTTGTTCTGGATGAACTTTCAGGACATAGCATTTGCATCCAAAGATGTGAAAGTATTTCACACTTGGTTTCTTTCCTTTGATCATCTCATAGGGAGTCTTACCATGAGCATTTACCAAGGTACAGTTTTGAGTGAAACATGCAGTGTTGATAGCTTCTGCCCAGAAATAGGTTGGAAGCTTTGCATCTGCAAGCATGGTTCTTGCTGCCTCTATGAGAGTTCTGTTCTTTCTTTCTACTACACCATTCTGCTGAGGTGTTCCAGGTGCAGAAAACTGTTGAGTAATTCCATTATCTGCACAATACTCCTCCATTGTAGAATTCTTAAATTTTGTACCATTGTCACTTCTGAGCACTTTGACCTTGTACTCAGAGCTATTTTGAATATTATTGACAAGTTCAATGATTTGCTGAGGAGCTTCATCCATGTTGTGTAGAAAGAATACCCATGTGAACCTTGTGTAATCATCCAATATAACTAGAGCATATCTTTTCTTGCTGATAAACATAATGTTTACCGGACCAAATAAATCAAGATGCAGCATGTGAAATGGTTCAATAATTGAATTTTCTGTCTTGCTCTTGAAAGTGGTTCTTCTTTGTTTTCCAAGCTGACAAGCATCACAAAGTCCATCTTGCACATAATTTGCCTGAGGCAGGCCTCTCACCAGATTGTGCTTAACAAGTTGATTAAGCTTCTTGAAGTTGAGATGTGAGAGCTTCTTGTGCCAGTTCCAGCTTTCATCATTTGATGCCTTGCTGTAAAGACATCTGACAGTTCCTTTAGATGTGTCACTCAAGCTGGCTTCATATATGTTACCATGTCTCTGACCAGTCAAAACAATTTCTCCATTCTTCATATTCAAGATTTTGCATCCTTTACTGTCAAAGATTGATTGGTAACCCTTATCACCCAGTTGACTTATACTTAAAAGTGTGTGTTTTAAGCCTTCAACCAGTGCTACGTTTTCTATGATGACATTCCCCAAAATGATTGAGCCATATCCCAGAGTTTCTCCTTTGTTGCCATCTCCAAAGGATATTACTGGGCCAGCTTTCCTCTCAAACTTTGTAAGCAGGGACTTCTTTCCAGTCATATGTCCAGAGCATCCACTGTCTAAGATAATTGAATGCTTCTTTCCAGTGCCCTGCAAACAAAAAGTAGCTAGTTAGAATTTTTTAGGACCCAAGTTTGATTGGATCCTTTCTTACTAAATTTTGAACCAACAGACTTTGAAGATTTTGCTTTTGATTTACATGTTGCAGAGTCAACCTTAGACTTAGATTTCACAAACTGTTTGTGACTAGGAGTTTCAGATTTCAGAGAATAATAGTCATAATACAGTTCATGATATTCCTTACACATATAAATGGAATGAAGTAAACTACCACAATGATAACAGGGTTCTTGTGGTTGGTATTGAATTCTCTGAGTCTTGGGAAATCTGGACTCAGTTTTCCAAGAAGGTTTTTGATTGCAGTCTAGGGCCAAATGATTATGATTTCCACGTTTATAGCATTTCTTCCTAGGTGCATCAGGTACATTCTTGTAATTATTCTCTTTGTTAATACCTTCTTTTCCATTCCTATTTCTTCTGATCTTGCTAGACTCTGAAATACTTTCTAGTCTCTGTTTCAACTGAGACTTAGACAGAAAACCTATGTTGACATTTTTAGGTTTTTCTAACACTCTCTCATCTGAATTGCTATTGTTAATTCTTTTGTGCACAACTGGGGTACCTTTAGAATCAACAAATTTAACATGTTTAGGTTCAGAAACTATCTTCTTACCTTCAGAATTAGATGTGCTAGCTTCAATTTTACTATCATCATTGACAATAGCTACAGTATCTTCTTGCCTAGCCTTATCAAAACCTAAACCATTAACTTTACCAAGAATTTATTTTCAATGATTTCTTGAGTCTTTTTACCAGAATTGTTAATGGTTTTAATCACATCTCTCTCTTCCTCTAGTTCTTTTCTGACATAGTCATAAGCCTCAAGGATAACACCATAATCATGCTTAGCTTTATCAGAACTTAACCTATATTCTTCCATTTGAATTAACTCAGATTCAAGAAAATTATTTCTACTAACTAATTCATCATTCTTAGCCTTAAGTTCATCTTTTTCACTAGTAAGAATTTTGAAATTAGTCATAAGATTCTTAAACTCAACATGAATAGATCTAATATCATCAGAATCTAAGCTATCAAATAAATCAAGAGAGTGAAGTGATACCTTAACAGAAGATGAAGAAGTTTTCTTTGGAGATCCAGGCTTGTCTGAAGCACTTTCCATCAATGCAATGTTGTCATAATCCAATTCATCTTCAGAATCACTGGAGTCTGCCCAATCCTTCTGTGTGACCATGAGTGCATTACCCTTCCCTGAATTCCTAGGCTTCTTGCACTCACTAGCAAAGTGTCCAAGCTCACTGCAGTTAAAGCACTTGATCTTGGCTTTATCAAGCTTGATAATTGTACTTTTGCCTTTGTCACTCTTCTTCTCCTCTTTCTTCTGAAAAGAGCCTTTGCTAAATATTCTCCTGTTCAATCTTCCTTTCTTGAAAGCTTTAGCAAACATAGCAAAGAGTTCTTGCATCTCTGATTCAGAATCATTATCTTCAGAGTCTATATCTGTAGTCTCTGACTCAGAACTTTCTTTGCTCTTCTTCTTCCTCAAGTCTCTTTCGGTAGATTCAGACTTTTCTTCTGGAAGCTTCTTTGATTCAGATTGAGCAGTGAGTGCAACAGTTTTCATCTTTCCTTCACTTCTGCTTTTTTTCTGCTGCCTATCAAGTTCATAAGCTCTCAATTTTCCATAAACTGCTTCTAATGAAATTTCATCCAGATCATTAGCTTCCTCAATTGCAGATATGTTCTCATTGTAGAAATCAGAAAGAGCTTTCATGAATTTCGTATTCATATCGTTCAAGTCATAATATTTACCATGCATGGCCATCTCATTGATGAGTTTAGTAAATCTATCAAAGGTGTCAGTAAGTGACTTACCAGACTTGGATTCAAAGTACTCATACTGTTGTATGAGAAGTGTCCTCATAATCTTCCTGACAGGTTTTGTTCCTTCACAGTGAACCTTTAGATTGTCCCATATCTCCTTAGCAGTCTTACAAGAAAGAACATAGTTAGTGAGAACAGAATCAAGACTGTTGAATAGTATGTTTCTCACTTTAGCATCCTTAAGAACGTTATCCTTTTCCTTATCTGTCCATTCAGATTTAGGCTTCTCTGCTGTATGTTCTGGAACAACTTTTCCTTCGATAGTTGCTTGAGGAACAAGCCTTGTTGGAACAAAAGGCCCATCTCTGATTCTTTCAAGATAATCAGGATCTGTTGCTTCCAGGTGATGCAACATCTTCACTTCCCATAGAGTATATTCGTTTCTCTTGAGCATAGGGATCTTAGTATTACCATCCTTGTAACCAGACATGATTGCAGATCTTTATGATTATTCGAAATCAACCTGCTCTGATACCAATTGTTAACTCGAATAACTTGTAGAAGGGGGGTTGAATACAAGTTATATAATCGTGTCTGATTTTTGCTTGATTAGATGAACAAGAACAAACGAATGAATCAAACTTTGTTTGTATTAAAATAAATCAAATACAAACTCTACCAAAGGTGTACAATACCTTTAGCAGCTGCTGACAATACAAATCTCTCTCTCTGTTTGTTTCGAACTCTCGAATACAAACCTTATACAGAGCTTCACACGATATGCACTCTATATTTCTCAATTTGCTCTTTTTACAATAATATAGAGAGAGTATTTATAATGATACCTATCAACTAATAACAGAATTTTAATCTATCTATGACAATGTTCTGCCGTCCAGTTGATAGTTTCCATTACTAGAGAATTCGTTTCCTTCACGATATCTTCTTGCTTGTTTTTCAAAACAACGATCCTGTTTTATAGCACTTGCCAGTTCCTGTAGCATCCATAATGACTTCATCAGTAACAAGACTGATATCAGGATTTCCCATTACATCAGGATCTGATCATCCCATCAGTATTTGATCAGGATCTGACTTGCTGTATCAGGATCTGCTCTTATTTCCTGAAATGTAGTCTTTGACGCACTGTTCCTGACTAACCTCCACAGATTACTGTCTAACACATATATCCTATACAAAGTGGTAAATCCTTTATAAGATCAGGATATACAAGAAGTATTAGCAAAATTCTATTCTCAACATCACAACTTATGAATTATTCCTAACATATCTAAATCAAGAACATATAAACCATTAAACAAACGCGCAACACCATAGATTAAATCATTCAAAGCAAAAGAGCAACTGTTGTTCTTTATTGTAAACGAAAAACCTTTCTTGTCCAAACAAGAAACAGAAATAATGTTTCTGCGAATCGCAGGCACGTAAAAACAGTCTTCTAGTTCTAAAACAAGTCCAGAGGGCAAAGATAAATAATAAGCCCCTACAGCTAAAGCAACAACTCTTGCTCCATTGCCTACTCGTAGGTCCACTTCTCCCTTAGCCAAAGTCCTACTTCTCTGCAGTTCCTGCACATTTATACAAATGTGAGAAGCACATCCAGTATCAAATACCCAAGATGTAGAAATAGACAGATTGACTTCTATAACATAAATACCTGATCCAGAAATCTGAACAGGCTTCATTTTCTTCAGATCCTCCAAGTAAACTGGACAGTTTCTCTTCCAATGACCAGTTTTCTTACATTAGTGACATTCACCTTTAGCAACACCACCTATAGGCTTTAAAGCCTGTTTGGGACCTGACTTTGGCTTGGGTGTAGAATCAGATCCAGTCTTCTTCTTACCCTTCCACTTGCCTTTCCCTTTGGCCTTATCTTTATTTCCCACCATCAGTATGGGAGCAGGTTCAGTTGTCTTAATGTTGGTCTCATATGTTCTCAATATATGCAACAATTCAGTAGGTGTTTTGTCAAATTCATTCATATTGTAGTTCACAACAAACTGAGTGAATTTGTTTTTCAAATAATTAATGATTAGGTCAATACCAATTTTCATAGCAATCGGGAAACCCAAAGTAGCAAGGTACTCAATGTAACCAATCATCTTCAGAACATGTGGGCCAACTGGTTCACTTGCCCTTTGTATGCAATTAAAGATTGACTTACTCGTGTTGAACCTTTCTTGACGAGTTTGGCTTGCAAACATGCTTTGTAAGTGCTCATTGATAGTATATGCATCCATATGCACATGCTGTCTTTGAAGCTCAGCACTCATAGTTGCCGACATAAGACATGCAACATCATTTGCATCATTCTCATCCCTTGTGTGGGCCACTTGTTCCTCAACAGTAGCGCCCTCAGGAAGGGAACCTGGCGGAGGGATATCAATGACATGAAGCTTGCGCTCCTGCCTGAGGACAATCCTCAAATTCCTCTGCCAGTCTAGGAAGTTGTTTCCTCCTGTCAGCTTGTCCTTCTCAAGGACTGATCGTACGGATAGTGTGTTTGTGTTGTTTGCCATTACTTAGTATCTACAATGATAAAAGCACAAAATAAACATTAGATTGTCTGAGTTATAAATTATTATGTTCAAATGATTATGATATATTCATAATATATCTCCCACTATTTTTATCAAATTAATAGCCCTTACTATTAATTCAGAAAGAATATCCCATAAATCTTTCTAGTGAGCCAAGATCCATATTTCGTCATGTCCTAAGTCAACCACTGGTAGTCCTTGAAACATGATTATTTAGGTAGACAACAGTTGTCAATTATATCATATATAATTCATGGATAGTTTGGTGAACAACGATTGATCTTATCTATCTAATAGATTTTTAACCACACTCTATGCTTCTAAGTTCATAATAGTTGAATATAACCGTTTATTTTCACCTTATTATGACGACCCAGTTAAGTTAGACCCAATGATACAGCGGCCGAAAATAACCGTTTATATTCATCGCATCTCACCACGATAGACAGGAGTCCCCTGCCACTTACAACCCTTCCCCTTATTGATCTAGGATTCGATGAGTGTTCATTCATTGGAAAGCATCTGATTAAAACTTAATATTTTGTTAAGGGGTTTAGAAAATTTATAACTATCATGATCACATCATAAAGAGATCCTCAATTTTCCTTGAACCAAATATTTCAAATTGACATCTTAAATTGTTCATTTCCCAGGTAGATGGAGGATCCCAATGGTCACACTTAATACCCATTAACCTTACGAATACGCATATCCGCTTTTGTCAGAAAATCCCAATTTTAGATATCAAAATTCCATATTTAATTCCGTGTTTTAAAAATCCATATTTTATAAACACAAGAATCTCATGATCGTTTGTTAATTTTAAAATCTTGAATCGTTACAGATTTTATCTTGTTTAGCATGGCAAGCATGGCATGGGTGACGTATCTAATACATGCATACATCATTAATCTAATTAAGGCATGCATCTTCTACTCTACACATATAATCCATACATCATATGTAAAGTTCGTAAAGTAAACGTGCAATGGTTATGGCCCAATCCTATGTGATCTTTTCAAGCTAATGAAAAGATCAAGGTCAATTTATGGGGTAAAAAATAACTATTACATATGTCTTCTCTATTTCTTCCATTGACTCCTTAGCCTCCATGGAATGCCTCCTTGTTCCCCTTGTCCCTCTTGGATGTTACAATAATAACTATACTAATGAACTTACAAAAGAACTCGAGTTACATTTGAGATAAACAATTACAAATAGAAAATGACATGCAAGTCGTATTTATTACAAACCAAAAGAATAAACCATTACAACTAGGGTCTAAAGGCCATAACCATGCACCATGCTCAAGTAACCATTAAAGAACATGTAAGATCATATAAAGATGACATACTATTTATTACCTTTCATGATCCAATCATGAATAATAAATAAATAAAGTATATGTCACAAGCACAAATTAAAATGACCTAAATTCCAGTTACCAGAAACATGTATCAGTATACACGTAACCCTAATCCCAATAAATGGATCGTATCCAAAAGCATCTATCCGACAGTTTATATCATTATACAAACTAAACAGCATACATATCATAACAGATCGTATACAGATGAGTCATGGCAGATTCTAAACATACTAGTATCATCATATCAGATTATATACAGATTCTTTATATCCATCATATAACATAACTGTATCATGGCAGATTCATCAAACATGCATACTCGTAAAAATACAGTAAATACATAACCAAATCAGCCCCTTATACACGTAGCTCTGATGCCATTGTTGGGTTCCGAGGCATAAAACGCAGCGGATAAACGTAAATATAACAAAATTTTTGAAACCCAAACACAGGATCCATTTATAATTCTGGGCAGATTATGGAGAAAACGAATCATACCTTTAAAAGCTTTACTTTCACGAACTCAATGGAGATCCTAGCTTGTAATCACCACACACAGTCTTGGCGTTAAGATCTGTGTCTCTAAGGTAATCCACATGAATGTCCGGTCGTCCAGCGATCCGAGGAGTCAGGTACTAGCCCACGAAGAACAGCCTCTCTCTCTCTCTCTCTAGCCTCTCAAAGATGGAGCTGCAAGGGTTTTTAACCAAAACGAATTATGATCCCCTTAACCCTAAATTAATACATCATTATGTATTTATAAGAGATAGATAATGGGCTAAAATCAAAAACTGAAATGGGCTTCCTTAAACCCAATTCTATTTATTCTGATTTTATTATTGGATTTCCTTAAACCCAATTCTGTTCTTACTTTATTAAATTCGAATTTACTTAGATAATTAATTAGGACCAGTCCAATTAATTAAATAGCCAATTCTTAATTTAATAATGATTTAATTTAAATTCTGACTTTAAATTAAAACTCCTTTTAAGACGTTTTAAGTGTGTGACCCTATAGGTTATTATTACGTTGGCAATAATTTTAATATCTAATAATAAAATTATAAACATTGAGCGGTATCTAGTAATACATCATTGTTACCCAAGTAATAATAATAATTGGTGATCCAATTTAAAACCTTTTGTGATTAATATTTCCGTGTAATATAATCCCTTTAACCATATATATTATAGATTAAACTCGAGGCATGTATTTAGTCATCCTCTTCAACATTTAATCCGGGTTTACTTGATCCATGAGTAGACTATTAAAAACAAATCATTATTTGAGCACGGCCATGCATTTTATAGTTTCACTCAATCAAAGGAAGTCAATAAAATAAATGGGGCATCAAGTATGAATATAAACTGAGTTTGTTTGACAAAACTTTTATAAAGGAATTTAACCAAGAGATCAATATGATCTTTTGAACTATTTTCAGGTTGCATTTGTCACTTGGTTAACCACCATAGTACATAAGGATGGCCAATCCTTAGTACTTCGTGACAAACACAATCAGTGGCGTCCCACTGGACTTCTACCACAAAGATAAAATGTCCCTGAATCCCCTATCTGTATAGGTTGTTCATCTCAGCTGGAATAGAGAAAAATCAAGTATTCATGAAAATAGAAGGGATTCAAGAGTTTCAAAAATTTTCAAGTAAAGTCGGATCAATTATCCTTTGAAAGATATAGATATTTCTAAAAGAATGGGATTGAATTCGAATAAATCTGACACGAAACTCATCATCGATTGACGTATAAAAGACTTTTCAATAGATACTTCAAGGGTTGATCAAGCAAACATTCAAAAAATTCTTAATTATTCATAATCTCACTCTTGTCGACTAAGCACTAATATACTTAGCTGCCAAACCGTCCTGACCATAATGAGTTGAATAAATAAGAAGATCTCAATTCATTCTCGATTTTTGAACCGTCACTGTGCAACGAATGCCTCAGCAACGATACCAACCGGGAATTAACTTAGGACGATAATTCAAAGAAAGAATAAGAAATTTCTTAAGCAATGAATTTGAATGAATCGACGATTAAGGATACACAACTACGCTCAACTTCCAATTCTTGCATATAATCGCTTCCCACTTCGCATTCTTAACCTTCTCATACCATCTCTGAAACGTTCGCATCAAAACTAATATCGTTGAAAATTCTAGATTCTACACAAAATTTCGAGATAACGTCCCCCGAACTGATAGCTTCAGCTGCCCACTTAGCTTATGCTACTTCGGGTTCACGGTTTGGCTAATAGCCCAATCCTTAAATGATTCAAACTTCTACTCGCGCGATATGCCGAAAGATCGATTAACGTCGCGACGCTTGCCGAAGTATCCTAACGCGATCCTTATCCTAAGTCGTTCTATCCGACGTCTATCTTATACACGTACCCTAACCTTTCTATTATTCTATCCTAAATTTCCCACCTAATTGTTTCAGTGACTGTGACCTATAGCTCTGATACCAACTTGTAGCACCCTCACTTTACTATATTAATATACAGGCTTTTTATAAGTAAATAAATATTTTTACAGGAAAATTTCAGAAAATTTTGACATGATGTATTCATAAATATGACTAACCACCTGTCCAAATCAACAAAACTAATCCAACTGTATCCAAATCTGCTCACAACATAATATTGACAAAATCATAAAGAAATATAAATTCTAACTAACCAAGACCGCTCACAGGTCACAGTATGAAACAACTACTAATTAACTATTACAACCCGAATCCGAATAAAATAATATACAATTTCTGTGTATAAATAAGGTCACCGTCTAACTAGATATTCAACTTTGACCAGTTCCCAACCACTAACCAATGAGAATCTGTAATCCGAACGTCTCCTCTCGCTGCCTATAGAGCAATACCAACTGATCACTAGTTCCTCTGATCATCTCTAATAACTGGAGAAATAAACAGAAACAAGAGTGAGCCAACAATGCTCAGCAAGTGCAATAGTGATAGCAATTTTAAAATAAACGTTGACAATTATGATAAACAAAAGGAGTTTCATTTCATTATTTGAAAGAATTAGTGAGATCAACTTTTAGATTGCCACAAGAGCCAACAATTCACCATTAATAATGTGCAACAGAAACTAGAACTGATAAAAGTTCTGATATCATAAATATTACTGAAACGGACTTCCAAGGAGTCAAGAACTAACATCTCAATCGCAGAATATATATTAGAATTGGAGTTTTTATTTTTATTTTATTTTTTTTAAAAAAAAACATCAAGGTTAGGCTGCTGATCAGTCAGCACTAACCCAGGACAAACGCACACAGCAATGTCCTAGGACAAACGCGCACAACAATGTCCTTAATTGGATCCATGGCACACATTGGCCTTAACATTTGACCACGAATCTGGTCTTACCCCGAAGGGTTTAACGCCCCAAGGGCCACTTTAAAAAAAACATTTCCAATTCTAAATCATCACACTAGGTGTCGGAACAATCGACAACCTTTGCCAACCAACAACTGGAAAATTCACGTTCCAGAATAACGACTCATAATCCAAGAGCCATTAAAAGATTCAAGATGAACAAGTGTCGACAAGTTCGACACAACAATCGGGTAATAATTAAAGAATAACAACTCAAAGGGTATCGACAAGTTCGATACAACATCGGGAATAAACAAACCAAGATTCTCAACTGCTATCAACAGTTTGATACGAATAAATAGATTTATGACATCAGCAACTTATCCAAAGAAAATTTCATTTGAACAAGAATAAGGGTATGAATTGCAATAAGATTTTCAACCATCGAAATTATAGACTGAAACAAGGATATGGTCAAGTATCGGGCATTTACCAAAACTTATACACACTGAAGAATTTGAGCTTTCATAAGCGAGGAGAATAGTTTAGAACATATAATTGCAAAATAGTCTCAACATGTAAAGATTCAGATCAGCTTAGAGAAACATTGTCCAATTGGAAATCCATTGGTGAAAAATATGCTAAATCGGAATTTTTCCAGCAGGTTTTCATAATAGTTAAGAGAACTTGGATTTCCTTGTTTAGAAAATTCTTAAGAGTATTTGACGAAAATAGAAGAAAAGGCATTCCATTGTCCAAATGTGAAAAAGGGTTATTTATAAGATTCTTTATAAAATTGACATGTGAATTATGGGTAAGAAAATTTAAACAACATTGGTAATTTAAAGAGGTATATGTATCATTTTTTTTTTAACTATACTTGGCCAACTCATTCAATACGGTAAATAAACTAAATTGTATCACTTGAACAATAAGTGATAAGCAAAAACACTTGCCTCGATTCATGAAGTCCTCGATCCTAACATTGATCCTCAACTCAATCTCACATCAGTCTTTACTTCGTAACTCGCCACTTTCACATCAATTCACCCGTTGGCTTTGATACTTATTTCTTCGTTCGTCTTTCCATTTTCTCACGCACTGCTCTTGACCAGGTTTCCTATTCGAACCTTTACAAGGTCAGATACTATTTCAATACTAATTCAAGCAAAACCTTATCGTTTGCTCTATTCTACCCATGCGCGTCCTATAACTCTTACATATACAATACATATAGACATATTCATTCATATTCACATAACAGTCTTATTATAATCAACCAAGTCACATAAACACATTGTAAGAACCCTAATTTTTTTAATATTTTTCTTTTATATAATATCATATGACATTGTGAATTTGGAACCTTTTGAGTCATCCATGTTGTTTAATGGAATTGATTATCTGAGAAATTATGTTGTTACATTCACTATGTAAGAAAAAAAGGGAAGATTGCTGAAGGCAAGAGTCTTATTGCTAGTAAGATTTATAAAACTTGGGATTTGAGAGTTATTAGAATATTAAAAGATTTTTAAAGAATTATGACGAGGAGTTATGGATATTCGAGGAATTTACACCATTAAGTACTTAGGGAATTATAAGGGAAATCTCTACGAGACAAAATATTATTACGAGGAGTTAATTAAGATACGATACGAATTAAAGATTAAGTGACAAGCATTGGTGGAAGAATAATGATACAAGGAAAGATATTACATGCAAGTCCCATGCAACTAGGTAGTTAGAAAAGCAAACAAATAATGCAAAAACAACTAGAGGAATAGTAACTAGTTATGGTGCATTGTCCAAGGAGACAAGGAGGCATGGTTGGCCTAGGGAGCTAGTACTAGGCTTGCAACATGTGATACAATAATACATACACCAAATACATATCACATACACTTCACTTTATTTCACCCAACACAAAACAAAACACTCTCTCTCTCTCCCTTGTTCATCTTTGCTCTCGGCCAAGCACAAGGAAGGGGAAGAAAAATTTTCTTTCTTCAACTTCTCATCACTCATAACTCAAGACAAAAATCCTAGGTCCTCTACACTCTATAAGGAAGGTATGCTATGAATTTCAACCCCTTTCATCCACTAGTTTTTGAGATATAAATTGTTGAAGTTTAGATGAATAGTAACTATGTTTAGTTTTCTTTTAGATCTTGAGTTGTAAGGATTGTAGGGGCTCATCCAAGGTGTTCTTGAGACTTGTAAAGCTTACCCAAGGCTCCTAGATACTCAAGAAGGTATAAAACTCTAACCCCTCTTAGCCATGAATTATTTGTGGTGTATAATGTTAGATCCATGGATTTTAGTATGAATCTTGGTCATATAAGTTATGGATGATGTAGATCTTGAGTTTAAATGTTGTGGTTGTGATTTTTAAGCTTGTGGTTAGTGTATGTAACTCCATGTCTGCTATAGAGTATGATCTTGGTGGCTTAGATGATGGTTGTGATGTTTATATAGGATTCTTGAATGGTTAAGTGAAAAAGCATGCTGTGTAAATTTTCTGGAAACTTGTACTGTATTGTAGGAGGGTTTTGAACCCCTAAATCTTGTCCCCTGAGGTCCTAATGCATATGGTTGGAAAGGTATTTGAATGTAGTTTCCAGAAATATAAGGTTCATGACTAGGTGATGTATAGATTTTGAGTTATGGCCTGAGAAGTGAAGAGTGTTTCTGGAATCCGAACTGCACTAAATGGTCCACTTGTGAACCCTTTTTAAACCCTTAAAAATTTATGTAGGATCATGGAAAAATTAGGGGAGCTAGTAAATGCAGTGGTGAAGGCTACCCAAAAAGAATTGGATTAAAATATGTATTTTTCAATTTTATAAAAATGTTAGAGTAAAATTCGCGCAAGTGAAAAAGTCGTAAGTGGAGTAAGATTTAAGGGGGGATTAATACGCTTCGAATATGGTAACCAAATTAAGTCGAATAAGTGACGAGTGTAATCGAGTGATGACATGAACCTATAGTGGAGCTAGAGAGTCATAAGACGAAGTCATTAAGTTAATTTTGTACCCCCTAAAACCTCGTAATTAAAAGAGATATTGTTAAGGTACTAACGAACGACTATTGATTATGTATAGATCATTCCACTCCGCAAGCTCGACCACCCCAACCTCACCAAGGCAAGTTTACTTTTCAAAACTTACATATATAAGGACTTTCACTGTTGTGTTTGTAGTTTTCAATCGTATCATATGTTTATGCTTATTGAAGTAATGATGAAATTGAGATATATATGCACATATATGTTCGTACCCCTTGAACTTAGAATGAAATGTTTTCTTCGGACAACGACTCTAGCAATAGAGGTCGTAGCGGTCCAAATATACCATTGACCGGGGAGCGGTATATTATATCATGATTAAATTGTGAAAAACCCGAAGGGTCATTCGGGAAGTATCGTATACTTAAGTATTTATTTTTATATTATCATAAATACTCAAAAATACCTATCTTGGATTAAAAGCTTATTTAAATAGATAATTACCTTATTAATTATTAATATTAAATATTAAAATATCATTTATTAATTATTGTTCATTATTTTAAAGACAAAGCTAATCCAAGATACCTTTAATACTTTCAAACTCGAACTCTTTCGAACTCAAAACATTTTCGAAAACCCCTGGTCAGGTTTTGCTTCTTGTACGATTTCAAGAATCATCGGTCGACTGATGTCGGACCTCAACCACTCGGCTTTCAATCAAAATAAAGTTTTTAAAAGAAAAAGAAAAAGGGACTCTGGCAGGTGTGGGAATCGTTGACGAACGATTCCCGGGATGTGTAAGCGGCCGTGAGCCAGGCGGTCCATCAAATATTATTCCGGCCTAGGTGTTGCCGAAGGATGATTACGGATGCAGTTTTCATCGAGGGTGATTACGGATGTAGTTTTCACCCAAGGATAGTTACGGATGTAGGTTCTATCCTTCTACCGGTAGAGAAGACCCGCGGATTATTGGACTTGGATGTGGCGACTGATCATCGTCAATCCCTGTCAGGTTTTATGTTTTCTTTAAGTCCCATTCCTCCACTTTGGAAAAATGCTCTGACACTGCTTCTTAGGCTTATGTGCCAAGTTTCCGATAGTGTTCTTTTTTGGTGAGAAAGATGTTGACTTCATGCAGTATCTAGAACTGCAAGTTTATTTTGAAAATAAGGGCACGTATTGGTGCACCTTTGAAATTTATCAACGATGACAAATGATTTTATAACTGAATGATATAAACGAGTTTAATAACTGCTAAACACATGTAATGATATATTGCTTATCTTATGCATATATTTTTTGCTGAGCTATAGTTGCTCACTCTTGCTTGCTTTCAAATTTACAAACACAACAGTTAAGAGAAATGGCAAGACCCAGACAGACTGCCCGAAAGCAGGTGACTAGGCCCGAGGCAGCAGTTGAGATACCACCGGTAGGCCCCATTAGCCGGATTGGTTGGCAACTTTTGTTAGTACGTTTTATTTATAAGTATGACCTGTGCAAAGCAGTGTACCGTAACAAACATTCAAGCCGCCAACACCGCTTCATATCGAAGTGTTGCTGGTAGCATAAATGCTATTTAATTCGGTCTGTAATAACTCTGAAACTTTTACTTTTGCTCAATCAAGTGTATGACGTTTCTGAGACTCTAACCTGTGTGTGTGTGTGTGTGCGGTGTGAGTTTTATTGTGGGGTCGATGGCTGTTTTATATATTATGTGCAAGAACAGGTATGTTATTAATGGAAAATGGACCGTGAGCGCCTAGATCTCCGACCCCGGATCTGGGGGCGTCACACACATCACATAACCATTTCAAAACAACACAGCCGCTTAATATTTAAACCACGATATATTCTCGAAGTAAACTACTGATACATATACTTAACCCTTAGTAATCATAACACACCTTCAAGCATTGAAATTAAATAAGTTAAATAGGTTTTAAATAGATTTGCAGGGGATTTTTAGAAAATTTCGGCATGAAGTATTCGTTTATCGGACTATGGGCACAGCCCCTCAATATCAATCAAAAACAATTCAACCCTGCTTTTACAAAAATAAAGCTGCCTCAACTTGCAGCAACATAAAAGTAAACAATAAATGTAAAGTACCCGCCCGAACATGCGGCAACTAGCACATAAGAAATTTATATTACACTACTACTTACGCTACACCAATGATCGTATTTCTCACGTCTTTTAATGATACACGTGACAATCAACCATTGATGTTCGTAAGCCCTAGGGAACAACCCCTAGCACTAACTAATACTTACGCTATATCAATGATCACATCACTCAAGTATATTAATTATACTCGTGATGGTTAATCAGGGATATTCGTAAGCCCGAGGAACTAGTTGAAGAGAATTTTCACAAGTCTTTAAATATTGACATTTAAGACTTGTGATCTCATTACAACTCCTCGCAGATAAACACATAATCAAATAAATCTAACAATTAATTTTCGATAAATAACATTTGAAAACCATACAAATAGTTCACCACCACATACAATTACCACCAAATACTCGACTTATAACATTTAGTACATAAACATTTATAACTAGTAAATCCATATAGACTTCAAACATTATACGACCAATCCAATCATAAATCACATCATCTTATAATCAATTACTGACTTCACCTTATACTTACAACTCGCAATTTACTATACATAATTAGTTGCATTGCATCACTATTTAGCAACAAAACTCCTACTCAATCTCTAGTACCGAATGATAATGCATTACCACGTAAAGTCTTATTCATTTCCTAACTTGGATTAACATTCTATACTCATATCATTATAAAGAGCACTTGGTAATCTACAACAATCAAGTTACTAGCCCCTTACTAATTGATAATTTGAAACGGAATCATATACTTTACATTAATATATAAAATCAACTTGTATACCTTTAATATCCTAATTATCACGTAACTTATAACCAACAGCCAAGTCTTTACAATGCCACTAATTAACAATTTAATGATCCACTAATCAACTAATAGGCTACTAACAATTTACTTAACTCAAAATTATACACCTAACTTTATTTAAATCATAACAATCAAATTGATATCGATTTCTTTTCTAATTAATCTGAAAATTAATTACTATTATCAATAATCATCACATCGATTTAATTAACTCTTAACATTAATCTACTTATCTTTAATTTGCACCAACAATCATATACATCAAAATTCAAACCCCTGAAAAACTCGACCGGAAAATGAACAAAACCCGATGACCAAAACAACAATTCGACCCAACACAAAACTGACCAATAATTCAATTAAAATCTTAATTCAAAACCTGCAAACAGTAAGGTATAGTTCAACAGCAAACCATACAATCAAAAACTCCTAATATTCGGCCACAATTTCGAACACACAAGAACACACGTAGCACTATGAATTGTAAGGAAAAAGGAGGGAATTATTTCGTAACAAGAACCATCATGACAGCTAAAATCGAGGCTTACCTGGACTGAGATAGGAGGGAACCGGGGGAGAACTCACACACCCTCGACTACATACATAGACACACGCACACCACAGTTCACGCACCCACACCATAGCACACGCACACCCCCACACAGCATCATCTCGGACCAGACCATATCGCAACTGAGTTTAGAACACAGACACCGAATACACCTCTACACACACCTCCACTAGGCACGCAGCAGAACAGATTGAGGAGAGGGAGAAAGACAGGGTCTCGCGAGGGAGAGAAAGAGACGGTGAGAGAGAGATTGTAGAGAGATTAATTCGAGAGAGACGGGGAGAGATTTGAGAGATGGAGACATTAGAACACTCCCGAAGCCTCCAACAGAACAACCGAGAGATTGATGTTTTGTAACTTTGGGGAAAACATCTGTTGATTTAGGGATTTAAAGAAGTTAGCATTTTGGAAATTTAATAAATGCTGAATATAAAAAAAATCACTTTTAAATCAATTTCTAAAATCAAAATAAATCAGAAAATTAATATACAACTAAATTTTAAAATTTTAAAATAATATTTATGAAATTACAAACATCCCCCATATTTTTAAAATATTTTTAGGATCAATAACGAATTAAATATGAATTTTACAAGTTTTAATCCTTTAAATAAAATAAAACTCTTAAAATCATTTTAAAATACTGAAACATCCAAATTAATCCACCCAACCATTTTAAAAACTAAATAATATTATAAAGATAATATTACAAAAGATTTCATGATTTTTAATTCCTTCGATAATTTTATAAAATTTACAGAGGATCAAAAATGCATGATTTAAATATATTTAAATCCTCAAAAATAAAAATAAAATACACCAATCTTCACAGCTTACCCAAATCATCAAATAATCACATAAACAGCATCTCACACACATTTCACCTTTACAACAATATTCGCATAATATAATTTATAATTTATAATAAATAAATATTATTAAAAATCAAAATTTTCTAGGTCGTTATATGGAGCTGCAAGGGTTTTTAACCAAAACGAATTATGATCCCCTTAACCCTAAATTAATACATCATTATGTATTTATAAGAGAGAGATAATGGGCTAAAATCAAAAACTGAAATGGGCTTCCTTAAACCCAATTCTATTTATTCTGATTTTATTATTGGATTTCCTTAAACCCAATTCTGTTCTTACTTTATTAAATTCGAATTTACTTAGATAATTAATTAAATAGCCAATTCTTAATTTAATAATGATTTAATTTAAATTCTAACTTTAAATTAAAACTCCTTTTAAGACGTTTTAAGTGTGTGACCCTATAGGTTATTATTATGTTGGCAATAATTTTAATATCTAATAATAAAATTATAAACAATGAGCGGTATCTAGTAATACATCATTGCTACCCAAGTAATAATAATAATTGGTGATCCAATTTAAAACCTTTTGTGAATAATATTTCCGTGTAATATAATCCCTTTAACCATATATATTATAGATTAAACTCGAGGCATGTATTTAGTCATCCTCTTCAACATTTAATCCGGGTTTACTTGATCCATGAGTAGACTATTGAAAACAAATCATTATTTGAGCACGGCCATGCATTTTATAGTTTCACTCAATCAAGAGGCCAATAATATCTCTCCTAATTACAGGAGGGTTAAATCCTTTATCTATCATTCATATTTCTCATACGACTCATGATATACCCGATGTCCACTTTTATCATCACCCGATCAAAGGTCACTTTTAATGTAGTCAAAGTATATTAATCCTCGTATAGAAATATAATGATCTCAAGTCAAAAGATCATTACACCATTATCACTATGAGTCTTTCTTATGACTTTATTAAACATGAAGAATATCACTGTGGGTCTGTCCAGTACCATGTATTCCTACATGTACCTATGTATTGACTTTAGTATCTCCATACTTATAACCAGTGAGATGTGGTTATCTGTCAAACAACATACTAGTCTATCTATGTATTATTATTGTCCTATATAATAATACTCGACGAGGGACCTTTAAGAATATGATATATTATATAATCTCATGTTCAAGTCATGTACTTAAACTATACAATGTGTATCATGATTCTAAGGACATTTATTATGCTAACAAATATATCGCAGTAATTAAAGTCATAATAAATACATTTATTGAATGATCAAATGACATAAAGGTTTATTAAAATAAACAATGTAGGGCACCTACACTAACATTAGGTTGTAGACTCTATAGGATTTTCTAGCTGAGTATCCAACAAAGATAGCTTCATCTGCCTTTGTATCAAATTTTCCAAGATGCTCACCATGATTTTTTAGTACAAAGCATTTGCATCCAAAGACATGCAGAAAGTTGATTGTTGGTTTCTTGCCTTTGAAAAGTTGATAAGGTGTCATGCCTTTTGCTTGATTGACCAAAGAAATATTCTGAGTGTAGCATGCAGTGTTTATAGCTTCTGCCCAGAAGTATGTTGGTAGCTTAGACTCTTCAAGCATTGTTCTTGCAGCTTCAATTAGAGTTCTGTTCTTTCTTTCCACTACACCATTTTGTTGAGGAGTTCTTGGTGCAGAGAATTCTTGGATAATTCCTTCTTCTTCACAAAACTCTCTTATTACAGAATTCTTGAACTCGGTTCCATTGTCACTTTGGATTCTCCTTACTTTGAGTAAAGAATTGTTGTTGACTATCTTGATGTGATTTATAATGACTTCACTTGCCTCATCCTTAGAGTGTAGAAAGAATGTCCAAGAGAATTTTGAGAAATCATCAATAATCACAAGACAGTATTTCTTCTTTGAGATTGACAACACATTGACTGGTCCAAAGAGATCCATGTGAAGTAGTTGCAAGGGTTGATCAATTGATGACATTGACTTTGATTTGAAAGAGGCCTTCTTCTGCTTCCCTTTCTGGCATGCATCACATAATCCATCCTTGGAGTAATCCAGTTTTGGAATACCTTTAACCAAATCCTTCTTTACCAACTCATTCATTGCTTTAAAACTCAAGTGTGATAATATTTTGTGCCAAAGCCAACCTTCATCTACACTTGCCTTGCTGAGAAGACATGTGGTCATGTTTGCATTTGTTGAATTGAAGTCAGCAATGTACACATTTCCTCTTCTATCTCCTGTCAAACTACCTTGTTGTCACTTTTCTTGAAAATGACACAAGCTTCAGATGTGAACCAGACATTCTGGCCTTTATCACACAGTTGACTGAAACTTAGCAAGTTATGCTTAAGTCCATCAACCAGTGCTACTTCTTCAATGACAACATTCCCTTGTGAAATCAAGCCATATCCTCTAGTATATCCTTTGCTGTTGTCTCCAAAGGTAATGCTAGGGCCAGCTCTCTCCTCAAGCTTAGTGAGCAGGGTAGAATCTCCAGTCATATGCCTAGAACAGCCACTGTCCAGATACCAAAGATTCTTTCTGTTTCCCTGCACACATCAAAACAAAATTAAGTTGATTTTGGTACCCAAGTTTTCTTGGGTCCTGCCTTGTTAGCCAATTTCTTGTCCTTCAAATCCCTTTTAACCGAAAGTTTAGATTGAGTTAAATCAATTTTGACTTTAGGTTTGGGCCTTTGAGAGACAGAATTTGATACTTGCTCATATTTGTTATAGTTAATAGCATTGTTAGGCATAGTCTGTGCAAACATGTTATTCATCATCCATGGTATCTGTGGCATATTGAAAGCATTGTAGTATGAATTATGCATGAATGGCATGTTAGTATATTGACTAGATGCATGAGCAGAGGGGGCATACATATTTGGCATAACATTCATAGCAGGCACAAGCATAGGCATGTTAGGCATCAAAGGATTTTTCATAGCTTTGCAGTTGGTAGATAAATGATTAATACTTTCACACTTTACACATTCTTTCCTAGGAGCATATTTATCAGGTGTGTAATTGTTGTGTTTGTTAATCCTTACCTTACCATTTCTGTTCTTTTTCTTGTCCTTAACACCTGAATTAACATTTTCTAGCTTGTCCTTCAATTGCTTGTGGGACAAGTTGCCTATGTTTCTTTTATCAACTGATTCAGTATTGCTACATTCTCCATTAAAAAAGTTCTTGTTGATAGGCCCGTACTTTTTATTCAATTTAGTTAAAGTTGCTTTGCTAACAGACTTAAGTCTCAAAGAACATTCTTTTTTGACTAAATCACTGTCTGAAGTAACTTCCCTATCAACATCTAACTTAGCTTCTGCTAATTTGCAGAAAGAATCAATTCCTTTAACATTACAAATTTCCTCAGTCACAACTGTTGATCCTTTCCACTTAGCAATCAGATTCTGTTCCTCTACTAACTGTTTCTTTAAAACTTCCTCTCTCTTTATAGCCTCAATCATTTCATTTTTAGCATCCAAGCAATCTCTTCTCATAGTTTCAAACTCAATTAACTGTGTTTATATTAAAGCATTCCTATCACTTAACTTTTCATTAAGGTCTTTAATCCTCTTATTCTCTCTGTTAAGTGATTTCAAGGTAACATGCATGTTGTACAATTCAATAGACATTTCATCAATTGTGCTAGCACATTCAGCTTTAGAAAGATAAGTTAAGACTGTAGAGAATACCTGGTTGCTTGCTGAGCTAGCTTCTTCATCAGTTTCGTTTGCCATGAGTACAAGATTGACAAACTCCTCTTTTGCATCTGAGTCACCTCCAGCAGCCCAGTCACTATCTTTTGACACGAATGCTCTCCCTTGTTGCTTGAGAAGATCAAAATATTTCTTTTTATAATCAACAGCTTCAAACTGCTTCTTCTCCTTCTCAGCTTGAGATTTCCTGCATTCATTGGCAAAGTGACCAGAAATTCCATAACTAAAGCACTTGATCTTTGATCTCTCAACCACATCTTTGGAGGGTTGATAGTTCTTTCTGAGTTGCCTTGCTCCTGCTGGATTCTTCTTGAATCTCAGCTTTGAGAATCTTTTTGACAAAAATGCCAAATATTCATCCAGATCACCAGACTCGTCTCCGCTGGATGTATCAAGTTCTTCAATCATCTTGCTCTTGCTAGTTTCAGCTCCACCTTCACAAGTTTTTGAACTTGGTGTTGCTTCTACACTCTTCATTCTTCCACCACCTTGGATTGTTGGATTGTTGGCCATCAAGGCTATAGCTCCACTATTCTTCTGGCTCTTTTCTACTTCCTCATCTTGCTGCATTTCAAGCTCATATGTTTTTAGGATGCCATACAGTCTCTCAAGTGTAAAACTTTTATAGTCTTGGGAGTTTCTCAACGAGACTATAACTTGCTTCCATTCCTTAGGAAGAGATCTCAGAAATTTTAAGTTGGAGTCTTTGACTTTATATGTTCTCCCATACAACTTCAGGCCATTCAGTAGTTTCTGAAATCTACTGAATATAACTGTTAAATTTTCACCAGAATTATGGTGGAAGTGTTCATACTGTTGTATGAGGAGTTGCATCTTGTTCCCTCTGACCTGCTCAGTTCCTTCACAGATGGTTTGGATAATGTCCCACACTTGCTTAGCAGTGGTGCAGTTAATGACATTATCAAACATATCTTGATCGATTCCATTGAACAAAATGTTCATGGTCTTCCTATCTTTGTGAATCTCCTCCAAGTCTTCATCTGTGTACTCAGCTTGATTCTTTGGAATAGGCCTTCCAGCAGCTATAGTGCCAGCATCTTGACCAATCCCAGAGTTGGCCTTCATTGGAACATGAGGTCCTTTCTCTATGCAATCTACATAGCCTTCATTGATGGCTGAGAGATGAAGGTGCATTTTTACTTTCCAGTGAAAGTAATTATCTTTGTCAAGCATTGGAATCTTCACACCTGTATCATTCCTTCCCATGGTTTTGATCTTTAGACTTCTTGTATGCTAGAAGTTTGCTTTGATACCAGTTGTTAGGTCCCGAAGTATTGTAGAAGGGGGGGTGAATACGATATTACCCAAAAAAATAATTTCGAGAATATATCTTTATTGATAATAAACTTGAAGGGCGTCTTTCTTTTTCTCTTGAAGCCATCTTCACTATCTTGTCTAAAGAGGTCCACTATTCGCTTGTCACTTCTTGGAAATCACGAAGAGGATTTCCGGACTAGACTGAGCGGGAGGGGGGAGGACTTCTTTTTCATTCTATATAGGGGGAGCTGTTGTGAAGCCTAGAAAGGCGGAAGCGGCAAATCGCTTCTACCGAGTTCCCCAACAGTAGCTTAGCTTAGTAGGTAGCTTAATTCTATTGGCGTGGCGCTGCTGGATGCTTCTGATCAATAGGAAGAGGAGGAAAATAAATAGCTTATGATGACCATCTATTTGAGTCGATCATTTCCAAGATCTAATTCAAGTTTTTTCTTATGTAGTGGAAACGCCTTAAAGTCTGAAGTTTTACGCTTAAGGGAAGACATTTTCTTGATGGATGCAGGACTTGAGACCCCCAGAATTTGTATGAAAGATGCGCTTACAGGAGTGCCAATCAA
The DNA here is from genome assembly GCA_036435485.1 of Saposhnikovia divaricata. Lineage (NCBI taxonomy): Eukaryota > Viridiplantae > Streptophyta > Magnoliopsida > Apiales > Apiaceae > Saposhnikovia > Saposhnikovia divaricata. The sequence continues at coordinate 93,051,101 of CM071596.1, forward strand.
CCGAACCACCAGGTTTGAGAATAAGGTGGGATCCCTGGATCTAGTGGCCAGTGAATCACCGATCAAAAAGCATATTTTGGAGAGATTCTTCATCGATATAGTGGCCGGTGAATCACTGATCAAAGAGCGAGCAGCCGCCAGGTTTAAGAAATTGGTGGGTGTTACAACTTCAAATCTAATGGATTAGCTTCAAAACCAGAACATTCCTAAGGATAGTTTAGGCACGAGGACCTTCTACTTGACATTTCCTGAAAGCGGGCTAAGCCGGCTTCCCTACTAGATGGACTGTCTAGTAGCTTACACAGAGAAGATATAAGAGAGAGAGAGAAGAGAGAGTTGTGTGTTGAGGTGTGTTTTGAAATGAAATACAACAGGCCTATTTATAGGTTATAGAAAGTCACTATGCTGTACTATTCCAGTGGGCCCCACCTGCATAGTAACACTATTCCACCAACCAAAACGTGTTTGCTGAAAATTTTCTTTTCACGTGGGCCCCACCAGCCACTATTTACATAGTACCACTTTTTGCACAGTACCAGCCACTATTTGCACAGTACTAGCCACTATTTGCACAGTACCACTATTTGCACAGTATTACTATTTGCACAGTACCACTGTTTGCATAGTAATCATGCATAGTAACCTTGCATAGTAATTGTGCATAGTAACTTTGCATAGTATTACTATTTTTGGCTGCTTCTTTTGGGCTTCTCTCTTCTTGAAATATTCTGTATGTCCTTGATCGTCAATCTGCTTTATCAATTTTCTTTCTGAATAAATGTGTTGATCCTTCTCGTATGTGCTGACACTTAGTGCACTGGTCTGGTTCACAAGTGACTAGCACTGATCTTGATCTTCACACCTTCGTTACATTCCAATTGATTAGCCTGCAATAGTATCTTCAAATAATATAAATATATGAAATTTTTTGGCCCTTCAACTGAATCATCTGTACATCTTATTCTGTCACTGAGGCTTGATCATGTTAATGAACTTCTTTCAGCGACTTGATCCTTGTTGATGCCTGTTCTTCAAATTTCACGATCCCTGTATAGAGTTAATATTATTTATCTTTTATCCTAGTTGAGTTATATATGTCCTCTATTACATATAACATTACATTATGCTTTACACTACTAATACCCAAATTACGCCACTTATCGTGGTCATCGTAACAGAGAATGTCACCACCATTTTACGATTACAAAAATAAATAAATAAAATGCAAAATTGTATAGAAACCCTAAATTACAATCATATATGGCTTCACATAAGCATAAATTCTGATATATATATATATAGGTACAATCAGTTGAAACGAACAAAATTCAAACCAATTCATAATAATCTAGGTTAGACTAATTGAAAATTCAAACCTGTTTTATCCATGATCCGGGGATGGGTAAAGGATTGAAGATTGTGTGTGGAGATGATCTCACGTAATTTTGAATTTGAAAAACTGATTACAGGTTAACATAATTGTACGTGTCAAGGCTATAATCATAGGCTAATGAATATACCTTTAGTTTAAAGGCATCATGGGTATTACCCATTTTAATCCGGATCAATATATTTTGTATTGATTTGTGAAGGATTTTGGATTTGGATCTTACCCATTTGTGAATGGAGCGATCCTGTTTCAAGTAGATTGACTAAAGAGGGCATGTGAATAGTTTAATTTAAAAATTGGAATTGATAGAAAAGGTATTTTTCCAAATTCTTTGTATTCATAAATTAAGATAAGATTATATAGAATATAGATATGCAAACTTGTATAACAAAAAGCATACAAGAAATGTATCCTATCTCGTTCTCAGCAAACATCAAGGAAAAGAATCGTGAAGATTCAAAAAAGATTTTCTTTTATGTTCTGTTATATTATTGCTACTAGCTTCTATACCCGTGCAAGGCACGGGCTTGTTTCAATATATTTGATTATTGAGATAATATTTGGTATAATAATTATATAGATAATTATTATATATATAATATATTTTTTTATAAATTTATATATCTTTAACTGAGTTTCGTTAAATCGTGTCCATTTTTTCTAATTTCGATATCATTTAAACAGAAAGTGAAGTTTTTACTAAATTTATTGGATGTACAAAATATTTTACATTTCTCAATATAACCATTAAAAAATAGAATATACCATAACTCATTCTAGTAAACAATACAATTTTGGCAGTGGACCACTTTCGTATTCGTCGTTTGGTTCAATTGGAGTATATACTTTGCTCGTGTTCGAAGTGTTAGCCGAGTATTTCTGATCTTTACTAAAAAAAAATTCTGAAATATCAAACTCGTTATCAACATCATTCGTTACAGAATATTTGTTGAAGTAATTTATCTTAAAGTCGTAATCATCTTTCATAGACGAAGTGTTCATTTTTTTCTCTTATCTATCTATCTCATTACCTTATTCATAAGTATATGTTCTGCATTATGTTACATTACGATTTTGTAATTCAATCGATTACCAGAAGCGTCTACATTTTTATCATGAAATAAAAAATGTAAATATATAAATTGTGAAATTTAATATGCAATAATAAGTTAGATACTATTAATTGCAAGTCAATTAAAGTGTTATAGTTAATAAATAGAAATGGACCAATTAAATATTGAGTTATTAATTGATATATATTAATTATAAAAGGTGAAAAGGTAATATACTCTTGAATAAAATGTGACATGTTACCCCCCATTATCTTATACTATATTATTATAAGCAAAACAACCTTTATTTGGTTGGTTGGTAGTTTGGTCACTTATTTGGTACACTCAATATCAACCATTGAATTTTAAGATAGATTAATGAGAACCGTTGGATATAATAATAAAAAAAAACTCTTTTTATACATTTATATTATATTATAAACTACTCCAATAAATAAAAAGAAGTGTTTGTTTTTCATTCATGTTCCACCAGCGTAATTTTACAAAAACACAACTAACACTCTCATAGTTATTTATCTATTTTCAATATACAAGAAAAAGACTATCAATTAGAATACTATCAAAAACGTATAATCATATTTTATTATCTTTTATAAATTATATTATTACTAATTAATTAGCAAATATTAAAATTATAATAAAAATATTTAAAATGTACACTTTTTTGGTACAATCAATAGCAACCGTTGGATTTTGAGATAGATTAGTGAAAACCGTTGGATCTAAGAAGTATATTCTTTTTCTAATATTTAAAATATTCTCATCGGTTAAGTTCAAATCCCACCAACAACATATCTTTATTAAACATATATATTATTTTATAAACTATTTTTAAGAGTTTGAGGTTCTATTCTGATATGGGCTGAAAATAAGCCCTAAAGACACATTTAATGTGGCATTAATTAGGCCAAGAATGGTCCAAACGTGGGGCCCACCAGGTGGGCCCAAAACCCCAATTATAATATTAATTTCGTAATTAATATTAGGGGTAATAAACAGCTCAGCAATAAGTGTCAGATAAGGACATTATCTCTACAAGACTTAGCCTCCAAGGCATCCAATTCGATATGGCAACAGACTCCTACAAGGAAGGAGTCTAGAACTTTCCTCAACTTTCCTCAAGGAGGTGACTTATCTATTAAGTCTCCAACTCTTACCTTAATTCTAAGGCTTCTCAGCCTATATAAAGGGTCAGACCCCTCACCTCAGAACTACGTTTTTTGGCTTGATCTTTGATATTCATCAAAGTACGTAGGCATCTTGTGAAGGCAGAGTCAGCCACGAGCACAAGAGCAGCCATTAAAGCACGAAGCTCACACACCTTTGCATTAAATACATAAACCCTAGCCGCAATACTAGTAGCCTAGTTTTTATTCCACAACATTTGGCGCCGTCTGTGGGAAGACAACATCAACCATGGTTCAAACACGAAGAACAACACCAGTTGTAACTGAGGCCGTGCCACTCAGCTCTGCTCCACCCCTGACCGAACAGGCTCCCCCAGCATCAGGGGCGATCATCCAACAGGCTCCCCTAGCATCAGGGGCGATCATCCAACAGACTCCCCCAGCATCAGGGACGATCATTCAACAGGCTCCCCCAGCATCAGCTGTCATCATCCACTCTCAAGTTTCTCAGCAACCAGGGGTGATCCCCCATGCTGAGAGTACGTTGCCTCTGACCAATCAGGCAGGACAAGCGACCAACTCTCTCCAGATTGTTGATCCGAACAACCCGCCACCAGGGGTACAGATCCATACTACGGATCTCCCCTTGAACACTAATCCCAGGTACGGTCTGCCCAACTACCCCCCGATGACTCAAGGTTCAGGACCAAGTGGTCATGCCTTACAAATTCGGGACCGAGATTATGATGACTACTCCGGCCCTTATACTGATGATTCATCGTCTGAGGATGATGATCGTGATGAAGCCCCGAGGAGGCAACGTTCTAGAAGAGAGCCTCAAGGAAGGACTCAAGGGATCCATGATGGACCTCCACCAACGGCTGAGGAGAGGATTAAGGCTCATGAGGCTGAGATCCAAAGGCTAAAGGATGACATAGCAAGGGAGCAAGCAAGACAGAATCAAACTCGACCTCCTCCAACCTCAGGAACGATTCCCATCATTGATTTGGAGAGGTCTTCAAGGAGACAAAGAAGGGCTGATGCCTCATTCGGAAGAACAACCACAAGGATGGAAATTCCCAAGGGAAACCCCAAAGATTTGATGCCTCTAGGAGATCCTGATGATCCAACACCCCCGTTTACTGAGGAGGTGATGAATGCTCATATTTCTAGGAAGTTTAAGCCGACAATTAAGGCTTATGATGGAATGGGTGATCCCGCAAATCACGTCAGGACGTTCTCGAACGCACTGCTGCTGCAGCCTGCAAGTGATGCCCTAAAGTGCAGAGCGTTCCCCCAAACCCTGTCGGGCATGGCTCAGAGATGGTATAGCTGATTGCCTGCGAACTCTATTGGCTCTTTTAAGGAGTTGAGTGCCGCTTTCGTTAGCCAATTCATTAGCGGAAGGGTGCATGAGAAGAGCTCTGCATCTTTTATGTATGTAGTGCAAGGAAAGAATGAAAATCTGAGGGATTACCTCAAGCGATTCACTAAGGAGACCCTGAATATCACTGATTTGGAAAATAAGGTGGCAATGGTAGCCCTGGAACACGGAACCACTGACCTCTTCTTCAAGAGATCATTGGCGAAGCATCCCCCTGAGAACATGGCTGAGCTCCAACGAAGGGCTGATAAGTATATTAAAGCTGAGGATAGCTTGAAGAAAGAAACCACCGTAGGTGGAGGAGGAGGTAACAATGACTCCAAGAAGCGAAAGCAAGACCAGGACTATGATGATCAAGAGTATGATGCTAGGGACAAGTATCCCCGAACTAGCGAGGACTCCGACTCTGCCCCTAAGAAGAACCAAGGGTCAAGGTTCACTGAGTATGCAAGGTTGAATACTCCTAGGAGTCGAATCTTGTTGGACATTGAGAATGATAAGGATTTCAGATGGCCGAAGCCACTCAGGGGTGATCCCGCAAAGAGAAACCAGAATCAGTATTGCAGATTCCATAGAGACGTGGGGCATGACACTGACGATTGTAAGCAACTCAAAGATGAGATTGAGTTTCTGATCCGTAGAGGGAAGCTGAGGCACTTCACTAAGGGTGAAGACCGTGCTAATCAGAGAAGAGACTATAATAGAAGGGATGACGATCAAGATCGCAACCCACAGCCCCGAGGGCCAGTAATCAACATGATCTCAGGAGGCCCAACTGCGTCCGGGACAACTAGGAACTCTCGAAAGGCTTATGCCCGAGAGGTGTTGCACATCGTGGGAGAGGCCCCGAAGCGTGCAAAAACTGAGGTAGCGGTTAGTTTTGATGACTCAGACTTGGAAGGGGTGAAGTTCCCCCATGACGACCCGTTGGTCATAACTCCTGTGATTGGAAACTCGGAGGTGAAGCGAGTCTTGATAGACAATAAAGCTTCCGTTGACATTCTGTTTCATGATGCGTTTGTGAAGATGGGATACACTGATTCTCAGTTGACCCCCAATAACATGCCTATATACGGATTTAATGGAGTAAAATCCAAAGTTGAAGGGACTATTCAGCTGCCCATGACGATAGGGCAAGAACCTAAGGAAGCCACCCAAATGTTGAACTTTCTAGTAATCAAGGCGGATTCAACGTACAACGCTATCCTTGGAAGGACTGGACTTCATGCATTCAAGGCTGTTGCCTCAACCTATCATGTGAAGATCAAGTTCCCTACCAGGAATGGTGTTGGAGAACATAAAGGTGATCAGAAGATGGCACGAAGCTGTTATGTAGCCTCGTTAAGGCCTGATGGAGTCGGGGGGCAGGTCCTTCCGATTGAAGACATGGATGTCCACAGTGCTAAGGAACACAAAGAAAGGTCAGCAGAGGACATCACACAGAAGCCTCGGACAGCCATTGAGGCTAAGACATTAACTGACTTTGTGGTTGAATGTACCAATGGCAACTGAGAAGTCGGGGGGCAGGAGGTAGTACACCTAGCAGGAAGTGAACTCCAGAATAAGAATGACGAGACCAGAAGGAGTGGTGGGTGCTCTATTTTGATGGAGCATCAAAAACAAAATCAAGTGGTGCAGACCTAGTCTTGCAAGGGCTCGATTGGGCTTAAGTTATCCTAGTAGGACTTAGATTCATATTTATATAGTAGAATTAGAAATAAGGTTCATTAAAACCATTGCAGAGCATGTTGCTCCAAGTAGGACAGTAGTACTCTATGTAAGGGTTGAACCCATTTCAAGTTATTAATGCAAGTTTGTTTTCCATTCATTGATTGTGATTTTATTTATGTGCCAAGCACCTGATGTGTGAGTCAAAGAAGACCAAGTACCGAAAATAAAAGAATACACGAATGAAAACAAACAAATGCATACCCCGAAGGGTAGAGTTAGGTTACAGCATATAAGAGTTTAAGTCCTTGAAGGACCCTGGATAAAGACAAACGTTGAAGTCCTGATGGAACACCCGCTGAAGAAACATATTACATAGCCCGAAAGCCAATGGAAGGCTCATCAAGTGGGCAATCAAACTAGGAAAAATTGATGTTAAGTACAAGCATAGGACGACCATCAAAGCCCAGGCTCTAGCTGACTTCGTGGTTGAATATATCATTGACAACCAAGAAGTCGGGGGGCAGGAGGTAATAGACCAGAAAGGTCAGCAAGGTGAGAAACCCCTGGAAGAAAAGAAGGAGTATTGGATTCTCTATTTTGATGGGGCATCAAAAACAAAAAGCTCTATTTTCATGGAGCATCAAAAACAAAAACTAGTGGTGCAGGTTAAGTTCTGGAAAGCCCCGATGGGTTCACACTCGAGTATGCCTTGAAGTTGGACTTCCAAACAACCTACAACGAGGTGAAGTATGAAGCTCTGATAGCCAACCTTGGACTGACAAGAGCCCTAAGGGTCAAGAACTTGAAAGTCTGTGGAGACTCAAAGCTGGCAGTCTCACAAGTCAATGAAGAGTTTGAGGCTAGAAAAGAATATGTTCAAATATTCAAGGATACTTCCAGGTCCTGAAGACCCGACCATCAATTCGAAGTTGGTAGCACCAGCTGATGTAAGCTGAAGGATAGACCCTAAAGCTCATCTTGAGACTGGTTGGCCCCTTGATAATGCCTTCAAGGTACAGAAACTGTTAATGATAGTGTTGAGATAAGAGGTCCTTTACAATTCCACACTTGAGGTCTTGAACTTCAAATCTCAAGATTCAAGCCTTGATGGCCAACAAGGTTATCTGCCTCCAAACGAACCTGACAAGAGGCATCAGGCTACTTAAAACCTAGCCAAGGTTCTACAAGTATAAGAAGAAGGTTGGAAACCTAGAAGTAAGATAGAGGATTGGCAACCAGCCAAGGCACACCAGACTTAAAGTTGAGTGCTTAGTGCCAAGTGAACTTCTTGAGCGATCAACCGAGAAGCAAGACCTCCACTATATGAAGCAAGGGGGATAAGAACTAAGGGACTCCAACACCGAACGAGTTCTCCTTTTTAAATCAAGAACAACAAGTAGTAAAAAATATGAAAGCCACGGTGCCAAACAAGGTTTCCAAGAACTCTAGCTTGACTCCAATGCAAAGAATTTGGGCTCAAAAACAAGGAACTCAGGAACTTAAGAAATTTCATTCGATCTAACCGAGGCCACAAGGCCAAGGCACCTCAAGGAAGCCTCAAGGCCGAGTAGCCCTAACCGAAGTCCCTCGCGAAGGGCAACAGCCGAGCTCGCCCGACCGAGCACCTCCCGAAAGGCCATAGGCTGAAGTCACACAATCGAAGACACCTGAAAGCCATTAAGAGGCCCTTATTTCGACCAAAATCCTGGTCGAGACGACCAAGAATCCTAGTCGAAAAATCATTCGACCAAGCGAAAAATTCGTCCTTATTTCGACCAAGATCCTGGTCGAAACGACCAGGAATCCTGATCGAAAATCTGTTCGACCAAGAAGCTAGGAAGGCCCTTATTTCGATCAGAATCCTGACCTAAGGGTCAGCATTCCTGATCGAAAATCCTGATCTAAGGGTCGGCATCCTGATCAAAAATCCTGACCTAAGGGTCAGCATTCCTGATCGAAAGTCCGTTCGACTAAGCCAAAGTTGGCCTTTATTTCGACCAAGATCCTGGTCGAAACGACTAGGAATCCTGATCGAAAATCTGTTCGACCAAGAAGCTAGAAAGGCCCTTATTTCGATCAGAATCCTGACCTAAGGGTCAGCATTCCTGATCGAAAATCCTGACCTAAGGGTCAGCATCCTGATCAAAAATCCTGACCTAAGGGTTAGCATTCCTGATCGAAAGTCCGTTCGACTAAGCCAAAGTTGGCCTTTATTTCGACCAAGATCCTAGTCGAAACAACTAGGAATCCTGATCGAAAATCTGTTCGACCAAGAAGCTAGGAAGGCCATTATTTCGATCAGAATCCTGACCTAAGGGTCAGCATTCCTGATCGAAAATCCTGACCTAAGGGTCAGCATCCTGATCAAAAATCCTGACCTAAGGGTCAGCATTCCTGATCGAAAATCCTTACCTAAGGGTCAGCATCCTGATCAAAAATCCTGACCTAAGGATCAGCATTCCTGATCGAAAGTCCGTTCGACTAAGCCAAAGTTGGCCTTTATTTCGACCAAGATCCTGGTCGAAACGACTAGGAATCCTGATCGAAAATCTGTTCGACCAAGAAGCTAGGAAGGCCCTTATTTCGATCAGAATCCTGACCTAAGGGTCAGGGTCAGGATTCCTGATCGAAAATCCTGACCTAGGGGTCAGCATCCTGATCGAAAATCCTGACCTAAGGGTTAGGGTCAGCATTCCTGATCGACAATCCTGATCTAGGGGTCAACATCCTGATCGAAAATCCTGACCTAGTGGTCATCATCCTGATCGAAAATCCTGACCTAGGGGTTAGCATCCTGATCGAAAAATCCTGACCTAGTGGTCAGCATCCTGATCGAAAATCCTGACCTAGGGGTCAGCATTCCTAATCAAAATCCTGATCTAAAATACCACGAATTCTGGTACAAAAAAAAATGGCTATATGATGAAAATTTTTATGTGCCTAGAGTCATGAATGATCTCAATTCGGGACGAATTTCAAAAATTTGTGAGCAAATTTGGCCAAAAAATACGATCTTAAATTACGAAAATATTAGGTCTGAGGACCCCTCCAAAATTACAAAAATTATTATTATTATTATTATTAAAAATAATAATAATAAAATCCGGGTCGGATTTTATTCGAGTGAAATTTTATCCGAGTGGAACACCTCCGATTTGGGGATCGAAATTATCCGAGATTCGGACAAAAGAAATATTATTATTAATATTTTTTTAAAAAAAAGGAGGAGTGCAAAAAAAAAAAAAGGGTTCAATCATGATCCTGCTCGAATCGAGCAAGAACTCTAGTCGAACTTTCCTTCGACCAAAACAAACAAAGGCCCTTAATTCGACCAGGCGTGGTCGAAGGTTTTTAATGTTTTTGGTAAAAATGCAATTTGGTACCTCAAGTTCTGTACACTTTACAAAAAGAGTACTGTAGTTTACAAACTGACAGAAAGAATATTGGAGTTTATAAATTTTACAAAAAGACCCCTGCTGTTTATATTTTTACAGAAAGGTCCCTGCACTTCGCATTTTGACGAAAAATACCTGTTGGTACATTAAAAATTCCTAAATTATTAGGAATAATTACGAAAAATACCTGTGGGTACAAAAAAAAATCCTAAATTATTAGGAATAATTTAGAAAAATACCTGTTGGTACATAAAAATTCCTAAATTATTAGGAATAATTAAGAAAAATACCTGTGGGTACATAAAAATTCCTAAATTATTAGGAATAATTTAGAAAAATACCTGTGGGTACATAAAAATTCCTAAATTATTAGGAATAATTACGAAAAATACCCGTGGGTACATAAAAATTCCTAAATTATTAGGAATAATTAAGGAAAATACCTGCTGGTACATAAAAATTCCTAAATTATTAGGAATAATTAAGGAAAATACCTGCTGGTACATAAAAATTCCTAAATTATTAGGAAAAATTACGGAAAATACCTGTGAGTACATAAAAATTCCTAAAATGTTAGGAAATGTACAGAAAAATACGAGGAAAATTATAGAAATATTTTCTCGACAAATTGAGCAATACTTTATGCTAATAATGCATAAAAGCTCTATAAAAGTGCCGAAATTGCTAAAAGCAAGCACAAGTTAAAGCCTCGAATAAGGTCAATCGTCGTAAATGTGTCGGTTGCTCCACACTTTACAATAAGGCGATATATGTGAAACACTAGTGTAAACCAAAACCCCCATGTAAGGGTAGGAAAATTAAGAAGTCCCAGGTAAGGGATAAAAATGACCCCGAGTCTCGATTAAGACAAATATAACTTCTACGAAAACCTGATCAGTTTTCCTAGAAGTTAGGGGGCAAATGATATGGGCTGAAAATAAGCCCTAAAGACACATTTAATGTGGCATTAATTAGGCCAAGAATGGTCCAAACGTGGGGCCCACCAGGTGGGCCCAAAACCCCAATTATAATATTAATTTCGTAATTAATATTAGGGGTAATAAACAGCTCAGCAATAAGTGTCAGATAAGGACATTATCTCTACAAGACTTAGCCTCCAAGGCATCCAATTCGATATGGCAACAGACTCCTACAAGGAAGGAGTCTAGAACTTTCCTCAACTTTCCTCAAGGAGGTGACTTATCTATTAAGTCTCCAACTCCTACCTTAATTCTAAGGCTTCTCAGCCTATATAAAGGGTCAAACCCCTCACCTCAGAACTACGTTTTTTGGCTTGATCTTTGATATTCATCAAAGTACGTAGGCATCTTGTGAAGGCAGAGTCAGCCACGAGCACAAGAGCAGCCATTAAAGCACGAAGCTCACACACCTTTGCATTAAATACATAAACCCTAGCCGCAATACTAGTAGCCTAGTTTTTATTCCACAACATATTCCCATCAATATCATATTATAATCAAAAAAAATTATTATTTTTTAAATAAGATATTATTATACATTTATATAATCTTATAAGCTACTCCCAAAAATTCCCGTCAATAACATATTATAGTTAAAAATTAAAACATTATCGTCTAAAATACTATAAAAAATGTATTATGATATTTTTATTAACGTAAATAATTATATATATATGAAAATATGAGTAATTAAATAAAAATTATTAAAAAAAACATCCGTGCATCATAGGAGTTATAAATTATATAGTTAAAAATTACATAAAATCTGGAAAATACTTATAATATAAAAATTTTGTATAAAAATCGAAAAAAAGTCTACATGATTAGATAAATTTCACTCTTTCTACTAAATAAAAGTAAAAAAACTACTTTTATGTAATGTTTTATATATACATGTGTATTTGAAAGTAATAATTAAAATACATAAATAAAATTATTCATGAAATTTATAAAATTCTAAAATAAATTTAATAATAAAAACATATATACAACTTAAAATTTTAACGAAATATAATTAAACAGTTTACAAGTAATCGCGTATAGGCTAGTATATATAATAGATAGATAGATAATAGATTTTCGTGAAGGTAAAAAACTCGAAAAACCTTAAAGTTCAGGGCCAGGAAAGTCGAAAAAAATGTGATTTTTTATTTAAATAAACGAATATTATAAATTAAAAGTAGGCAAGAACGAAGTTTGGGCAAAAGATTGACGAAAGGATTAGGTAAGATGAAAAGAAACCAAAACGTCACGCATCTCTCATCTCTCCCCAACCCCTACTTTACTTTATATTTTTTTCAATTCTGTAATATTCTTTTTTTTTTTTCCATTTATAGCTCAATTTATAGCTATAAATAAATTTATAGCTGAATATTAATTCTCCAAAACTCAAAAAATCAAAAGAATTGCAGTAGATCTTTCTTGGTTCTGGTCAAACCCCACAAGTCTCAAGTCAACGCAAAAAACTCAGAACTTTCTTAAGGTACTATGCTCATAACTCAATTGCTGTTATAATATATACTTACATGTTGAATCTGATTACTTTTATATATTTCTTGTTATGTTGGGTTGTTGCTGTATGTAAAGCTAGCTTTTTTATGCTGTAAAAAGTGAGTTTTTTTGTGGTTTTAATGTGTGATTAGAGTTGGGTTTGCTGTAATTTTGGTGATTTTTTGTGGGTTGGTTTTGTTATATGGTTTAGGATTGTTTTTATAGAGTGAAATAGTGAAGCTTTGCGTAAAACTATGTTCTTCGAATTTTTCGGTTTGGTTGGAAAGATTGAGTGAGGTATAAGTAGGGGAAATGTGAAATTGGGAAGAGATTTGAGGGTGGGAGAGAATTATGTATGAGGGAAGATTATAGGGAGCAAAGAGTGTTAATTTTTTACGGTGAGCTTGTGAAGAAATGGAGGAAGTGTGAGTGAGTATTTTACATTCGAACGGGCTGGCATGGATTGGATGAATGAAGAATGACATAAAATTACGAAATTTGGGTTTTAAGCTTTGTAGTCAGAAGCCTTTTTTACTTTGTTCTCATTTAATGAAATTACATTTGTTTTGGATTTAAGTCTTTGTGGTTCAGTTTCTCCAAATTGATTCCTCTTTCTTGTTTAAAGCCGTATTTCGTGCATTTAGGATCACCTAAGAGGAATTTATTGATAGTCGGAAAGTGCAAACTATTAGGCGAGTCCTTCACCATGAAGAAATATGGTCGAAGTTGTAGGTGCTATTGGACCTTTAATTTCAACCCCAAAACCTTTCCACTGGGAGCCCCACCAGGAAATTAAAGCTGAGCCCTCATACAACTGTTGGGTGCTTCTGGGCCTATCACAAACCCAAAAGCTAGCTCGCAGGGTTAGGAATCCCACGACACAATTAATCAGCAACCTGCCTCTTTCACAACGTAAATGGGATAGCCTAACAGAAGTAATGACCTTGACTTCAATCTTTAGGTGTGCTAACAGGTAGTATATTATCATAAAACAATAAAGCTTGATGCTAGTTGGGTAGTAAATCACAGAGGTAGAAAGAAAGCAGTTCAATAAAGTCATAGTAATGAATCTTATTAGAAAAAAGAAGATGATAGATGAAGAAGGGACGTAAATGGAAATAGTAAGGTCTGTGTCATATTGCAGTTGTCGCAACTTACTAATATGAAAAAGATATCAGGAAAGCAGACAAAAGATCCTCTGTATAAAGGAAAGTAACAAATATAGAAAAGAGTAGTAACTACTAACTATAAACTCACAACTTATATAAGGCTTTTTAACAATTCTCAAGACCTGATGCAACAGCTGAGACAACTACTTGTGAAGGGGAAATCGATGCATTAAACACACTATTAAAAGAAAATCTAAAAACATTAATTGGGTTATGTTATGTCAAGATAATACAAAGGCATCAAAAGGCAAAAATAGCAAACTTGATGCATGTAAATGAGGAGCATAAAAAACCATGAAAGACTACATAACTTTTCAGGTCATGTATCTAATAATTGAAACCAATGTCTTGTGTGAGTCCAGCATGTCATTTTTGTCTAATGTGTACATTGTTTTTTCAGCTTTGTTTTTTGTTTTGTCCATCATGTGTAACTTGTCTCATGTTTATGGCTTTATTTATGTTAAAATATGTTTTCCTCTCGTCTAATGTAAAATAGCTTAAGATCTGATAAAGAGATTTGGTTATTGTATCTTTTGCATGTTCAAGGATCAATACATATTGGTGATAGCAGTCTTTAGTTTTATTTGTGATTCATAGGATAGCGCTCACAACAGTTAGGTTGTGTTCACTTGGATGGAATGAAATTGGGGAGAATGGAACGAGATTTTTGGGAGAATGTTCATAATTTTCATTACTACCTATTATCCATTCCAAGCAAATTTAAACTTCTACCCTGCATCTCTTTTTTTTCCCCTCTGTAGACTATGTTCCACAGTTTTTCTTTTTATTCCCTCCTTATTCCATTTACTTCAAGTGGACGCAACTTTGGTTTATTAGAATGACATGTGCTTTATTAGAGGAACAAGAGTGATGGCATAAATTAGTCGAACATTCTTAGCACAATTATGTAGAATACATACACTAGTAGTAGAACTTATAGGGAATAAAGTTTTCCTTGATGGAACACGAGACCTTCAGCAATGAATCATGTTAAATCTTATTGTATGAACCTTACAGATATATCTTCTACAATGCAGCGCAACATACATAACCATGCAAGTTCACTATAAGTTGACAACATTTTCTTGTACATATCAATTGTGCTTTCTACCTTTTCGTTGCTTATTGTATTTTATTTTGTGGAGACGTGTCATAAAGCTTTGGCTACATGGTCATTACAAGCCTTGTTCACTACAACCATTATATCCTTATATATAATAAGCATAAGGGCTTATCCAGTTTTTTGTAGTACGGTCGTTGACCAAAAGAATATGAACTATTGGATCTTAAAATAGATAGATGTGATCAGTTAGATCTAAAATTAAAAAATTTATTTGATTGATAGTATGATTATATTGTAGGTCTTCTAAATTGAATAGAATTAGATTTAATATTAGAAAGTAAGTTTATTTGATTGATAGTAGGATTATATTCGAGTAGGGTTAATTATAGTATAGGTCACTTATTACACGCCAATGTATCAAGTGGATCACTGGTTTTTTTGGGTCTATTTTAAACCACTCAATACAAGAAATGTTACACTCCGTTAACTTTCGAAAAATAAAAGTAATCTTCTGTTGATTCTGCACATTTTTCTTTAATGCTACCATAACCAAATGAATAATTGTTAAATTCTAGTATTTTAGATAATATATTTAGATTTTTGAAAATTCATTTACTATTTATTTTTAATTTTATAGTTATTTTGCTTATTTTCACTAAAAATAAATAGTAAATCAACTTTGAAATTCTAAATATATTATCTGAAATACTAGAATTTAACAATTATTCATTTGGTTACGGTAGCATTCAAGAAAAATGTGCAGAATCAACTAAAAATTATTTTTATTTTTCGAAAGTTAACGGAGTGTAACATTTCTTGTATTGAGTGGTTTAAAAGAGACCGAAAAAAATTCAGTGATCCGCTTGATACATTGACGTGTAATAAGTGACCTATATGATAATTAACCCTATTCGAGTAAGAAAAGTAAATTTTAATATTATTAACCAACTATAAGTAGGTATTCTAAATTGAATAGAATTCTTTATGTAAAAATTTGTAACTTTCTTTTCAATTTCTGAGTAGTTTCAGTTAGATAATAATTGTTAACCATCACTAAATTAAAGATGATTTCTTGAGTTTTGCGTGGCTTGTAAAATCGTCTAAATCTGAATTTTAGAATTCAAGATAGAGTAAAAATAGTAAATTGATTGTGTGAAGTCCAATAAATAATAACTATATATATATTTATACTAAAATTTGGTTACTTTTTCTCTTAAGTCTTTCATATTTAAGAGTTCTTTATTTTTTTCAATTAAATATTAAACTTAATCTAATAAAAATCGAATTCAATATAATTTTTTTTAATAAATATAAATATTAAGAAAACTTTGTTTGATAATATAATTTATATAATTATAAATATTAAAAAGGAGTCGTGCATTGTACCAGTTATAAGCTAGTAATAGGTAAAGGAAGCAACAGAGTTCGTGTACTTTGGGAGTAGGTCCGTTACTTTACGGTGCATACCTTATTACCTACTATTAAAGATTAACGGTATAGAATCATTTTCACTGGTAGTGTAGAAAAGTAACCCACTTCCAGAAGTTTTCACCCATTGCACAGCAAGACAGACCTCTCAGATTTTAGAAAAATACAGCTTTGTTAGCTTTAAGAATGGAGAAAATGTCTGAGTACTCAACGAAATACAAACCGTATTCTTTAATTTCAGAAAACTTGAGTGATCATTCATAGAAGTCTTCACAAGAATTAGGATAAGATATTTGTAAACGGCACATGATCAGGATACCAATATAAAAGTAAATTACCAAACAGTTGAAGCAAATGAGCAATATCAGGATAATGTATAAGTTATAGGCATGTCAAAGGTCCGACAGTACAGCACACTCTTTTGTTGCTTTTGATTGGTGGAAATGTAATGGAGGTGCGAATGGAATGAAACGTATAATATTTGGTGGAAATTTATTCATAATATTTATTTAAGTTCCTTTCAGTTTCACAATTTTGAACTAGAGTTTATTCCGTTCGATTCACAAGTAAAATAAGATCATTCACAAACCATAACATAGAATATTTGCAGTAATATCCTATTCTTTCTTGTCACCCCTGTTAAACTAAATCAACATTGATGTATTGCCATACTTGCTGTTTTCTACCATGTTACCAATGTTTTTAACAGAATAACAGCGTTCCTTTCCCTTCTACTTCTCCACCCTCCTTTTATTCTAGGAAGATACTATTGCCCCTTTTTTGTTGACAGAAGAAAGATCAAGATTTTCTTTCTTCTTATAATTTACAATTTCTATCTTTCATCTTGTTCTTACTTCTTGATTTATACTGTATTTTAGATCCACCTTTAGAACTCCAAACTGTAGCAGCGTCGGTGGTGGCCTTGAACTTCCATATTAGGGCATTTGCTAAGGTGCAGTTGCAATTATTGATATGAACTATTCACTTTTGAAATTACTAATCATATTAGGCACTCAAAATTTTGCATTCTTTAGTTTTCAGGCTTTACAGCTGCAAAAGGTTGTGCAAATCTTGTTCCTATGTTTGCTTCTCAGCATGAAAACTGGGGAGAATCAAATATGGCAGATAGAAGTCCTAGGACTGACACCTCAACAGATGTGGATCCAGAAGATAAAAATCAAAGGGTGATCTATCATAACAAATCTCATATACGTGCTCATTTAACTACTTTTTTCTTTGACTCGTAGTGTTCTAGTGCTGTAGCTTCTGTTTCAGCTGTATAAGTAACCATCTTTTACACTTACCACCTCAAAAAAATGGGTATAATAATGGTGGGGGTTTCTTGTAATTTGCTAGGACCTGACTGAGCCATTTCATACATTGGAAAATAGAACTGACTTTTTGTGTCCTATAAACAGTTTGACAGGGATCAATCTGGCGCTTTGGCACTGGTTTCCTATTCCAGCGATAGATCAAAAGAAAAATCTTTGGATCAGAAGGTTACATGATTATAGTATTAGAAATGAAATAAAGATACTAAACTTCTTGCTTACTTGCTCTTAACTACAATTTCAGACTCTTCGGAGACTTGCTCAAAATCGTGAAGCTGCCAGAAAAAGCCGATTGAGAAAAAAAGTATGTTTCTTTTATGTGGACCTAGCTATTTCTCGTTTGTATCCTGGTTTCTGTTATGTTGTATGAGAGCTTTGAGAACACTGTCTCATATTGCCCCAATTATGATCTAATTAGGTTCAATGCCGATTACAGGAGCATGCCTCTGACAATTTCACTTTAAAAATTTATTTGTTTGCTTCTTTGGCAGGCCTATGTACAACAGCTGGAGAGTAGTCGGCTAAAGTTGACCCAACTTGAACAAGAGGTCCAACAAGCACGCCCACAGGTTTTTTCCTCCGCTCATGTGATTTTTTGTCTTGAATATCTGAAATTTTATAAAGCATAGGGAGGCAGTTGAGAATCATTGTATATTATTGTAATTTAAGGCTAAGGTATGTATTGCAGTGCAAATACAGGCTGATTATGTACTTATTCTTCAACTGTAGGGTGGTTTAACCTCTACTGCTGGAGATAGTTCCCATGCAACAGGTACAACAAGATGCATACATCAACTATGCGTTATCTTTGTTTTTTTTCGTGATCTAGGATATATTTCTCTCCTGTTTGTGTATCTGTTCTCCTTGCAAAACTTTTGACTGATTGGTCTTGTGATTCTCTAATTCATTATATCGTTATGTATAGGGTCCCTGGCATTTGATGTGGAATATACACGATGGATGGAAGAGCAAAACAGACAGATAAATGAGCTGAGGGCTGCTGTAAGTTCACATGCAGGCGACACTGAACTTCAAACGATTGTGGGCAATGTCACTGCACATTTTGATGAGGTTTTTAAGCTTAAAGGTGCCGCAGCAAAAACTGACGTCTTCCATATTTTATCGGGCATGTGGAAAACACCTGCAGAGCGCTGTTTTATGTGGATTGGCGGTTTTCGCTCATCTGAAATCTTAAAGGTTAGGTTTAAAGTTCTTTCCTTGAATTTTCTTAGAAATTACGTATCCACATCAGCGCCAACACAATCCCATAGTTGCAACTTGCAAGTAAGAACTCGACCAGTCTGTAATCCATGATTTGTGACCAATAGATGGTACTAGATTATTGTTTTATTTATTGAGCCCTCCTGTTATTGCATCTTAGACCGGTTAATGCTTACCACCTGTTTCCTTATTTCTTTAATAATAAGCTTTAGTGTTTCATTTTTAGCTTTCCATCTTCTCTAGAGAAGCAAACTCCTTTAATGAACAAGATGATGTGAAGTGCTTGCCATGTATAGTTTCCTCATTAGAATGCAAGTATGCTTTAGACTGTATGAGATCCAAAAGAAAAGAAGATACACTAGGTTTGAGTGCACACCATCTCAGCTGTATATATCTGATTCACACCTTTCTTTTTAACATAGGGCTAATTCTACCTTTTGCAGGTGTATATTTTCATACAGCCAAATTGTTTTTTTAAGCATTCAAATGAATTTTTTTGATGATGTACTTGCATAAAATACTAGTTTATGGGGGTTAATACTAGTTTGAAAATTCAAATGATCTTGCTAACCGTGCCCAGGACTGTATTCCATGTTATTTGTTTGAATATCCTCGTTTCGTTTTGTCTAAACTAAAATTGATCTCGGTGCAGCTTCTTACAAATCAGTTGGAGCCTCTAACTGAGCAACAGCTGGCAGGTATATATAACTTGCAGCAATCATCACAGCAGGCAGAAGATGCTCTCTCACAAGGAATGGAGGCCTTGCAGCAATCACTGTCTGAGACTTTAGCCGATGGCTCCTCAAGCACAGCAGGATCCACTGGGAATGTGGCAAACTATATGGGCCAAATGGCTATGGCCATGGGGAAGTTGGGGACTCTAGAAAGTTTCCTTCGCCAGGTACAATTCTTTGCTTTACTTGATTTTATTCTTTCTCCAATTTACAGGTTCTTGATTTGATGCAAAACTTAAGATAATGAATTATGATAAGCTGTTGCTTCCTTGTTTTATCAAGTATCAACAGTCTCGCAATGCATGCACTTGTTGTCAAAGTTATATTTGGAAGCTAATATCTTGAGATTTTATTGGTGTATAATATTGTAGCTTACCGCCTTGCCCAATGATTCTCTTGAGAAACAAAGCAGGACAACTTATGTGGTGCATTGTTGTTGTTATTTGAAAGAGGTTTCTCTTCAGCACATAAGAAAAGTGTGGAGCAAGTCGGGTGACTAGGTGCATTGCTATTTATTTGGCATGTTTTACATGACTTTTGAGTCTCTGACTACAATGATTCTTCTGTTGTCTAACTTGCACCGGCTGCATACAAGGATATAATGAAGAAAGATATGTACCTACTTTCTGATTTTGTCATTGATGCTAATTGTTTCTTACTCTTACCAGGCTGATAACTTGCGGCAACAAACCTTACAACAAATGCACCACATACTGACGACGCGACAATCCGCCCGAGCCTTGCTTGCAATACATGACTATTTTTCTCGGCTTCGAGCCCTAAGTGCTCTCTGGGTTGCAAGGCCGCGCGAATGAGGATTGTAGGTCCGCAAGGCACCTGAAAGTTACCCCCCCCGGAGAGAAGTAACACAAAGAGAACAGAAGCTGTGGAAAAATACTACGACAGACCTTGGTATTTGTAATGAGTGGGGGCAATATTTGCTATAGTCAAGTAGATTCACCTAATAAGAGAATAGTTACCAGAGTTGAGTGATTGTTGTATGCTAAAAGTATAAACACTTTTGTTTTAATTTAGGAAATAATGTTGTTATGTAATGGGCTTGCGAACTGAGATTATGGTGTAAAATTTGGTTTATATCTGATCTGATAGTTTGTACAAAGAGAAAAATGGCAAATTCGAAAAGAATCTACAGGCTCAGACTGAACTCGGCAGATATCTTGGTATCTATTCATATGAAGCTGTCAAGTCCAGGTGAAAAATGATTGTTGCTCGGTCTATTGGTTTTATAATATATGACCCTTGATTTTTCGGACCCATTTCAAAGTAATTTGAACGTAATCATAATTTATATATTTTTTGTATATAAAAATGACATAAATCATAAATGTTATAATTCAATTTATTTAGAAAATTATAATTTCAATTAGATAGTCAAAATTATTTAAAGTATATGCAAAGAGTCAAGCTTTATATATTAAAAAACAGAGGTTGTCGAATATTCAGACTTGTAGCTGACTTTAAATTTAAAACAAAAAAGACTTCTAGTTGATTATTAAGTGTTAGTTGTAAAACTATAAAATTATAAATTTTAAAATTAATTTTTTTAAAAAAAGAGTAAATACTTAAATAATCTAAATATTATATAAGTATTTAGATTATAATCTATCTAAATACTTATATGAATGGGCCTGAGCCCCCGAAAACTCTTGGCTTCATTTCAAAGCACTTACTTATTTAACACTAAAAAATAAATAAAAATATCTATCCAAAATCATTAGAACGCTGATCAATTGGAAACCTCAGAAATCAAAATTCACATCGATCCTTCACCAGGTTCGTCTCCAATTATTCTAATTCTCATAATTTATATATTTGTTCTTGTTTAACACCTTATGTATTAAAATTGCTGCCTTTTATATTAATTAATTTGTGCCTTTTGTTACATTTATTATGTTCATGTATCATGTATGTGCAATCCTCTTAAAAATTGATTTATTCTCGTATGGGATTGATATTGTTAACCTGTTAGGGTTTATTAAATTAGGATTTGCTAAACCCCTGCAAATTTGTGCTTTGTAGTTTAAACATACCATGGTGGTAACCAGATCATCCATGACTGGGACTAAGGAAGCTGCTGATACCAAGTAATTTTTTTTATTTATAAACTTTGCTGGTTTGAACACAAACGATTAATCCAACTATTATTAAGTTAACTAGCTTTATAGCCCGTGCGAGGCACGGGCATACTCTAGACGTGAATATGTTGCTGTTGATTTGCGACGAAGTATTTAGATATTTACATATTGTTAAAAGTGCGATCAATGAGTTTTCGATGCTTCAAAGATATACAAATCAGAAGTGACCCCTTCTAAAACCTTGTAATACGTAATTTGATGTACAATTGCGGGGAAAAAAATGGAAAAAAAATGTGATCTCTATTAAACTAAATCAAACAGTAATTAGCCTTTGATGCCTTGTAAAATAACATCATCATAAAATCTCATTTTTATCACTTGCATGGAGAATAAATAGAAGTGAAATCCCATCTCAAAGTTGATTCCCGAAAAGGCTTTCAATCAATTTTATTATAGGCACAGTGCCTATAGATGATGCCAGAAGGAGCGGCCGCACAGATTGCTTGCGCCTTTTTAACTCAGACATGCAAGTATGCATCAATGTGTTTTTCAGGATCAAACACCTCTTCCATTATTGTTATTTAGTATAACCTCTTTAACGTCTCCCATCTATTAAACAAATGAGCCCGTCTGAAAAAGAAAGCAAGTACACTGTACATTACCCGGAAGGAGCAAGTTGCTGCAATGCTATATTGAGTGCCAACTATATTGCAATTTGCAACTAACAGAAAAGATAAGTAACCAAGTATTATCACCGACACATGCAGAGTTATTTGTTGTACATCAACCTAAAAAAATGACTACTATTAACATTTGATTTGATAATCACATTATATTTGAGAAAGGAAGCAATGGTGGTATTGACTTATAACCTAATATCATACAGCAATAAACATATTTAAAAGTAATGTTACCAAAGCTAGAAAAGCTATCCAAGTAAGCCAGCAATGTATACTTCTTATAACATATAGGATTCTGTTGTGTGAAGATAATAAAGTTATCCTCTTCTGCATGTTTCTAGATGTTCTATGAAAACTTTAAGACAATTTTAATTTTACCAAAAAAAGAGACAGTTGTGATTACACACCATTTCTACACGCAAGCCACTATTATTCCCCCAACGATAATGAACAATGTGACATAAGAATATACAAGGTCTGTATATGAAGATTAAAGACATACCAGGTACACGATAACTACGGCTTTTCTAGCATAATTTCATTTTATAAAAACTGCACCAGCACAAAATGTATTATCCAATTAATAAACCAAGGAACTAAATGCTTTTTCGGCAAAATTCCTTCTTACGAAAACTACAACAGCAGAAAATATATGATCCACTTGATAAACCAAGGAACTGAAATGTGTATTTTGACAGCTTAAGTCTATTTTCAAACATTGGTATCAGTCTTGAATTAGACATATCTCTCATGTGTGCGATTCTAGGCCACTCATTTATTAATCACTAGGTTAGCAAGCTAAATCTAGCATTCATTTGTTATCCCTGAACATCGTCGGAACTGCCTAAACGATTTAGTTGGAAGATGCTTACTAAAGTGAGTGATAGTATTACAAGATATTCTCTCAGGATTTCGGTCATATCTTACATATCTTTTAAAAAACCTGGTTGTACAAAAATAATGCAGAAACTCCCAGATCTGTTGTTAACTTTTATTAAGAGTGCCTGGGTGCAAATATATCTGGACATTTCATCAAGTAGGTAGTCCACACTCCTTAATGCTGAAGTGTAATTTTAGCTAAAGACAAATAAAATAGCAGGTTAATTTACCTCCCTGTATTATGGTTGTTAACAGCAGACTTGGTTTTTTCTTACTAAAGTTGGTGTTTGCATAAATATCCTTTCCTGCTTTATAATCAAAAAATCAGGGTTTTCCGTATTTATACCAAAAATTATAGACCCGCAAAAGATGATATTTATTTGGAACTATTTTTTCTTCTCTTTGGCGGGAACGAGAATATTTGGAAAACAAATTTTTTTAGGTTGATACTGAATGACATGCCTGCACCTCATATGTATATTAAAATTTATACATATTGAAAACCAAAGAGTGAAGTGCATGCACGTCATATTGTTTCATGACGTTTCAAATGCAAAATCTGATATAAGTTTAAAATTCAATTTTACACTCTCTTTTCGGACTTAAAAAGTATACCAAAGGTTATAGGCAGCAAGATATTAGATGATAATCTAGAAAACAGCACAGAGGCCAAAGTTCCAAGATTTAGAATGTGTTTAATTGGTTAAGAGCTAAAAGGTTTGCAACTATGTATTTACAAATAACATAAGGGAGATGACATAAAGCATACCCCGTTTAGTCTACATAGAAAGTAAAATCATCTAACATGGATTGCTTTCTTTATTCAACTTTAATCATTTTAAATGATTGATTCCCTGATCCATCTCAAGCTTTACGGATGGTATACCCGGAAGCCGAGAACCGGTGTAATACAAAATAATAATCAATGAATGAACAACATGCCCAAAATCCATTAATTTAATATATTATACTGGTTCAACATAAAAATAAAATATATAAAGGCAATCTTTAAATAAATACCTCTAATCAATCATAAATAACATACTTCCATTATTTCTAAAAAAACCAAAAAAAAAACATAAAGCAAGAAACTTAACAAATGAAGTCACTAAGTTAGTGAATGCATGCACAGACACAATCATGAAAAACTAAGCATAAGGCATTCTATGTGAACAAATAAACACAAAGACCACTGATTTAACACAATATCCAACTACCAATAAACCATAAAGAATCCCTAAGGAGGTTATCTTTGACCATTACCATTAGCTTAAAATCGGAGTATCAAAGTCGAGAAAATGATCTCCCAAACTGAAGAGTAAAAATGTCACTTTAACTACTCTCCATAAATGACAATGTTTATTTGCTTTGACAAAAAATATGGGAGTGGCTAAACATACATTGGGATGTAGACGTAGTATATAAATACTTATAATTGCACAACCTCCATTGCAGAAGTAATATTTGACGAAACAGTGCCTTGGGCTGTAGAAAACATGGAACATATTGTTTCTGGCAACTGCTTTAGCCACCTTATAATTAAAGAATATTGTGTTTAGAGTTCTGGTTAACAGTAGCTCGATGAAGGTAGGGCAGCTCTTCTACTCTCCAGTCTCAACTCTACACCTTCACCTCTACAATTAATTCAAATTATTAGCTCGATAAGATGCATTAAAGAATTCCAATGTGGAAATATATTGTTTTAGCAGTCTCTATAAGCTTTAATAGTATACTACTATAGTGTGCCTTTCTAGGATACTTTGAAGGAACAAACCACTTCCAACAATATCAAACTAAAAAGATCAACACAACTTGCAACTTTTTCCTACATTTCCCTCAATAAAAAAATTTAAAAGCACAAATCATATTAGAATACTCAAGTTCCTTCCATAAAAGAGTTGCAACTACATATTGTCCTTATCGGTTCTCTACCTGATCTGAGTAAGCCTCTGTTGTTCAAAATCTTTCAGCACATGATATTCTGAATTGAAATTAATCAAAGTTCAAGAAGAATTACTATACGGGTCAATGACTTTCTTAAGTTCCTTCAATTACTATTCTTTATCAGCTTGATGCTTGATTTTAAAATCTTTCAGCCCATGATCTTTTCTACACTTCTGTTGCCAAGGATCGAAACCTCTTGAAGAAGAGGGGCCCATAAAAGCTGTATTTATTACATTGACTTAGTTAGATTTCAATGCAATAAAGATAACAAGAAATGATAATTCAAGAAATTGCACTAACCACAAAATGTGTCATTGAGAGCCAAGTATCTCCCCATATAATTCCCAAATATCAAACGAATTATGGAAGTGTTGAAATTTTAAAATGTAGGAATTATGATCAATATTTCATTTTGGGTCGAGATTGCTATTGGAAAATTAATAATTCTTGATATAAAGAAGTGAGGGTTGGCACACACTTAAATCTGTAAGACTAAGGCATTCATGTCAATATAGTTGCATCGTTAATCAAAAAATGGGTTAAAATATCAAGTAATTAATTTGTAGCTAGAAATTATCAAACACCCAAAGTTTCAAACTACGGAATTATCAAACACATCACTTGAAAAACATATAAATAACGTAATCAACTAATCCTCAAACTTATGCACTTATTTAAATGAAGGAGTTGTGAAAGGACCACGGAACTGAATACAACACAAGAAAAACAATGAATTGATCATCAAACATATTTATAAAACCGGTGAAAGTTATTTGTTAAAAACAAAACTTAATCGGAACATCATACGCGATGATCAAACATACCTTTTCTATCTCTGCACTATGTTCACACACTGTAATATTCATTGATATGGGAATCTAAATTGATCGCGGATTAGGAAAAATTAAATTTTTACCTTTGTTCTCAGGGGCGTTGAATCATACAGATGATGTATATACACCCACGATCCTCGATGCAAGGGGAGATACGTACAGGCTTAATCAGTGATCCCATCTTATGTTTCGTTCTTTCGCCGGCTCATAGTTAGGTGAAAGGCGAAAGATTAGAAAGAACAGCACCAAACTAATACTTGTAAAACAGTAGTACATAATATAGGGTAGGGTTAAATTTGTAATTTAATTTGGAATAAAATCACTCACACAAAGTAGTATGTTGTCGTATTAGATATATAATAGATTCAAATTTGATTTTTCAACTGACAACTTTTTTTTTTTTTCCCAGGAAAAAGGGAAAAGCCAATGAGGTAGGTCTGTTTATATTGAATTTGCTTTCAGATTTTGGGGTTATTTGTCAACTTTTGTCTTTTCCAATTTGCTAACAGATTCCCCTGCGATTTATATGATAAAGGCTTCGTTATCTTTGTGTATTGTTAGTAAAGATATGTAAAGATAATGAGAAAGATCGAACAGAGAGATTGAGAGAGAAAGAGATATAGATTGAAAGAGATGAGAAAGATTAAGGGAATTATCATTCTGTTAAAACTTGAGTTTTACAGCTCCTGAATGGAGTATTTATACAACAGCTAAATGGGAAATGTTTGTAACTGATTTTCCCTCCAATTCATCCATTACAAATATCCACTAATTTCCTATTTTATTAATTCCCCTATAACATTATATGTTGTTGTTTAAACAGACTATGGTGCTATCCACATTATCCATGACTGGGACTAAGGAAGCTGATGCCAAGTAATTTTTTTATTTATTTTTTCCTATTATATTATTATTATTAAGTTAATTCGAATTTGATTTTTCAACTGACAACTTTTTTTATTTTCCCTAGGAAAAAGGGAAAAGCCAATGAGGTAGGTCTGTTTATATTGAATTTGCTTTCAGATTTTGGGGCTTATTTGTCAACTTTTATTTTTTCCAATTTGCTAACAGATTCCCCTGCGATTTATATGTTGTTGTTTAAACAGACTATGGTGGTAATCAGATCATCCATGACTAGGACTAAGAAAACTGATGACAAGTAAATTTTTGATACAATTTTATTTTATTATTATGTTAATAATTCAAATTTGTTTTCTCAACTGACAACTTTTTTTCTTCCAAGGAGGAAAAAGGGAAGAATACCCCCTGTTAAGAGTAAACAGATGGACGCTTTCTCTATGTTCATGTAACTTTTAATTTAATTTTTTTTTTCATATTCAAGAAAAGGTGTTAACCAAAGGTTTTGATTTGATTTTTGATTCTGTTTATTTTGTTTGATTATAGGATTACGGACTTTCTGAAACGATATTACCAGAATCATCCGCGCTCAACCACTGGATTGGTAACATCTCTTATTTTTATCCCAACTTTTTTTTATCACTTCCTTGGTGTTAATTCTGTTCTTCTCTTTTCTTTTCTTTTTTTCATCAAAGATTCCAAATGATGCCGAAATTTCTGGAAATATAGAATGGACGAACATGAACGAATTTGTAAGTATTTTTGGTGAAAATTAAATATTAGATATGCTGCTAGTTTGTTATCATCTCAAATTTCCCCAATTTTAATTATTTTTTTAGGAGAAAGCTTCGTGGATTGAAAAGGTCAACAATATGAAGGCTGCAGGAAAGACCCTATACGAACTTAGATGTGAATATTATTATCTCTATTGATCAGTCTCTGTTGACTGATACAATACAATTTAGTTTCTAGTAACTTGAGACTTGGTTAACTTTTTGTATTTGGATTTCAACAGTTGTAACTGTGAATTTAGATATTGGGCTTTTTTTTTTGGTATCTAAGACTTAGGTTGTGATTCGGACCAGTTTATTAAGTGGTTGTGATATTGGGGCTTTTTTTTTGTTTTTAGTTATTATTCTGTCTTCCATGAATATGTAGATAGCTTTTGCTTATCTTTAGTGGCAACTTGTGAACTTTCAGTGCACTTGTTTTCCTTCTAATTTGCTATGATTCCGGCCTTCCTTTTTTCCTTTATCTACTGGGTCGCCTCTATCAGGCATGCACTTCGAGGACCTCTTTTCCTCTTCTCGCACTTCGTTTCTATCATTTGTTACTTCTTGGAAATTTCGGTTGTAGATTTCAGGTTTGCTCCCACGTGGAACACGGTTTCACTTGTTCCAAGGAATGGCAGCTATGAAACAAGATGCTTAACCACTCTTGGGAAAGGGAAGTTGGAGCTTTTATTTGTTTAAAATAGAGCTGTAATTTTTCTATAAGTTTCTTTTATGGATCAATGTTAATGAACTTGCTCCACTGAGTGTGACATTGAATTAGATAGCTTTTGCTTATCTTTAGTGGCAACTTGTGAACTTTTAGTGCACTTGTTTTCCTTCTGATTTGCTGTGATTCCGGCCTTCCTTTTTTCCTTTACCTACTGGGTCGCCTCTATCAGGCATGCACTTTGAGGACCTCTTTCCCTCTTCTCGCACTTCGTTTCCATCAGTTGTTACTTCTTGGAAATTTCGGTTGTAGATTTCAGGTTTGCTCCCACGTGGAACACGGTTTCACTTGTTCCAAGGAATGGCTGTTATGAAACAAGATGCTTATGATATGTATCCAACCACTCTTGGAAAAGGTAAGTTGGAGCTTTTATTTGTTTAAATTAGAGCTGTAATTTTTCTGTAAGTTTCTTTTATGGATCAATGTTAATGAACTTGCTCCACTGAGTGTGACATTGAAATATGATATGTTTGTAAACCTTTATACAATTGGTACTTGTATACATCATCACAATTGGTGCTTTTATATTCACACTTCACAATAATCTTATTTTAAACTTCTGCTTATATGCTTTACCTTTTCACACTTCTTGTTGTGTTATTTGGTGGTTGCTGTTTGGTTAAAAAAAGTCACCCAGAATTTGCCCGGTTCCCACCTGATGGGCAGTTCCATGTTTCTTGCTTGGTCGATAGATTTATTGAGGTGTGTTGTGCTCTATTTAAGTGTATGTTATATATTCATCTCCTTGTCACTAGTCATGGACTAGAAGTTATTGCAAACGATCACAAAATATCATGAAGTATTTTTTGGATTACTAATCAATTTTGCTCCAGGTTTGGGATCATGCAAGTGGGGAACTCAAAAAGGATCCCCTGTGTCTAGCTGAGGTGAGTTATTACTTGGTGAATTTGTGTACCATCCGTTCCTTGTGTCCTATAATTGAATTATCACCATGCTCTTAGGCATACTGCATATATACTTGATTAACATAAGTGAGCATGTAATCACAGTTTTCACCATCTCTCTTTAAGGCATCTGTAGAGGTGTAACTGTATCTTGGTAAATATAATAATTTTGTTAAAATATTAATGATTAATGCCCATGAACTTGCTAACATAAAATCAAATCTTTTTCTTAAAAAATATCTTTAACTGCATTAATAATTAGAGCACCTATTGGTGGTCATCCTGAAAATCACTCTTTCTGGCACCAAGTTGAAAAGGTTCATGCAACATAGTTAATATTGTATATCATTCCTTATATAGTTCATTAGCATCTGAACCTTAAAAGACAAATTAATAGTCAATTCCTTTATGAGATTTAAATGTTTATAAAGATTGTTTGTCAGAGAATAATAACAAGCGAAGTGGATGTAAAATAGTCCGTTCATTTATCTGGTTACAAACTGGATGCTTATGGAGGTTGTGTTCTCTCTCTCTCTCTCTCTCTCTCTCTCTCTCTCTCTATATATATATATATATATATATATATATACCGATTTTCGAAAAAAAGACTCGGGATTTGACCCGGGTCGTCACATATGGTATCAAAGCCGACTCTCGAAAGCTTGATTCGTCAAGTTGCCGGAGGTGGGGACACGAAGGCTGGTGGTATTATCCCACAATGGACAGAGATCCGGAGGTGGGGACACGAAGCCAGCCGGTATTATCCCACAATGGCTAGAGATGAACGATCTTGGACCTATGGGATATTCGTTCAGGCCTGACGTCCTAACGAGGACGTCAGGAGTTTAACTGGGGGAGTTTGTAACACCCCAGTCCCACATCGAGGAGATTTTGGGACATTAGTTCAGTTTATAAGACAAAGTATATATATATATATATATATATATATATATATATATATATATATATATATATATATATATATATGCAGGATCAATTTGTTTGCATAGATTTGTCAGATAATGAGATTGTTAAGCTTGAAAACTTCCCTTATCTAAATCGTCTTGGTACTTTGTTACTAAACAACAATAGAATAACTTGTATCAATTCCAACATTGGAGTTAAGGCTTCTTATTTCACTAAATTTGATTTTTTGTTCAGAATTGTGGTTGTGGTTTACTTTTACCAAGTTCTTATGTTTGAATGTGCAGAGTTCTTGTCAAGCCTTCGTTCGTTGGTACTTACTAACAATCTTCTTGTTAATTTGGTTGAGATTGACCCGCTTGCATCATTCCCCAAGCTGAAATTTCTTAGTCTACTTGATAATAACATCACAAGGAAACCCAACTATCTCTTGTATGTCATCCATAAACTGAAGTCTTTCAGGCTGCTAGATTTCAAGAAAGTAAAACTAAAGGTCAGTCTTGTATTACTAATCAACCTGTTTTGTTATTAATATGTTTTCTTTCATCGAAATAAAAATAAAGAATTACTAATTGATGAAAATGCCGTGATTGATTTTTTTTTTGCTAAATACCGTGGAATTATTATCGGGTACCCTATGATAGAGTACTACAGGATATATTGAAAATTATTATCAGGTATCCTATGATAGAGTACTACAGGATATAGGGAATGATGCTAAAGAGATGAGAAATATACACATACCATGTTTGTTGACCAGTAATGTCAATTGCAAAAATTAATAATCTGACAAATAGGGAAGAACTAAATTGTCAATAAATAAATTTACTAATGTATTAACCTAGAAAATTGCGAATCACATTGTTGAAAATCTGTTAAAACGAGTTACTGTCCAAGGTTGAACATCTTGTCATAGACACTCTCTGGTTGGCAGTTGGCATAAGTTAGATATACGCAATTAACAGGATTAATAACCATAAATATCAATCCATATACTGTTGATCTGTTACAACTTACAAGTCAGTGAACCACATGGGCTGGATATGACACAATTTTGCTTCACACTACGTAGCTACAGTTGGTTTTGTATCTTTGCCTGTCATCATGCCTTCTATCCCTAGGGGACAAACAGAGAAAGTAATAACAATATTGCTCTTCCTGCACATTACCTATAACATCAAATGCCAAGGTGTATTCTCACATTGTTTGAGCCAGTTAAGTCATTCTTGGGGTATTGTTCTTGCACAAGCAAGGGTGCCATTACAAATTATAGTGGGAATGACATTCTCATATTTGTTGGTAGTCTAAGTTGACAATGCAATTACAAATTATAGTGGGAATGACATTCTCATGTTTGTTGGTAGTATAAGTTGCTGTATATAAAGCATTAGCCGGTAAGGTGACTGGTTTGCCTTGGTGTCCATTACGTGAATCAGGCATTTGGCTTTAAATAGGCATATGCAAGCATAATGTAGAAATAATTTGATTTCATTCGATATATGTATAGTTTTAAGATAAAATAGAATACACTTAAACGTTTTTGTTCCGCAATTCATAACCTTCAACTCTCCCAACTAAAGAACGGTCCAACTGTTTAAATAAATGTACATTTGCGTTCAGATTTATGTTTATATCGAAAATGTACATTTGCTAATACTTTTTAAATATGAGTTCAGTAAGGTGTTTTTATCTGGTATATTTTTAATGTTGATAGGAGCGAAGTGAAGCAGCTCGTATGTTTGCATCTGAAGAAGCTGAAGCCGAGGCAAGAAAGAAATATGTAAAGACATTTGTACTTGGTGAGATACCAGCCCCTGAGGTTTCAAAGGAAGAGCAGGCACTGAAAAATGTTGCCCCTACACCAGAGCAAATCATAGCTATCAAGATATTTTCTCATGTCACTGTACTCCATACCGCATTTTGTAAATTAACGTCTCAAATGGTGAAAGAATCGTCGTATGCCCCGGAGGATAGATTGTTACGAGCCATACTTCAAAAGAAACTTGTCTAAAACTACCTATAGGTGGTAGGGGTCGAGTTATTGATGTGAGATGGATCCAGAAAAGGGTGGTTCTAGTTATAATCCAGAAACGATTCGTGTATATATTTCACAAAAACGTGAAATTATGGTAGGCGATAAAGTGGCTGGAAGACATGGAAATAAGGGTATCATTTCAAAAATTGTCTAGACAAGATTTGCTTATTTGCAAGATGGAAGACCTGTTGATATGGTCTTAAACCCATTAGGGGTACCTTCACGAATGAATGTAGGGCAGATTTCTACTTCATTCACAGTTAATTGATACTTGAATTTCGAGGAAATGGTTCCCGGAGACTGTTTAAAAGGACACTTGCCATTTGCCAAGGCACCTGAAAGTTACCTCCCGGAGAGAAGTAACACAAAGAGAACAGAAGCTGTGGAAAAATACTACGACAGACCTTGGTATTTGTAATGAATGGGGGCAATGTTTGCTATAGTCAAGTAGATTCACTTAATAAGCATAGTTACCCGAGTTCAGTGATTGTTGTATGCTAAAAGTATAAACACTTTTTTTAAAAAATTTAGGAAATAATGTTGTTATGTAATAGGCTTGCGAACTGAGATTATGGTGTAAAATTTGGTTTTTATATCTGATGGTTTGTACAAAGTGAAAAAAGGCAAATTCGAAAAGAATCTACAGGCTCAGCCTGAACTTGGCAGATATCTTGGTATCTATTCATATGAAGCTGTCAAGTCCCGGTGAAAAATGATTGTTGCTCAGTCTATTGGTTTTATAATATATGACCCTTGATTTTTTGCACCCATTTCAAAGTAATTTGAACGTAATTATAATTTATAAATTCTTATATATAAAAAAAGACATAAATTTTATAATTCAATTTTTTAGAAAATTATAATTTCAATTAGAAAGTCAAATTCTTTAAAGTATATGCAAAGAGTCGAGCTTTATATATTAAATAAAACATTAAAAAATAGAGGCTGTCGAATAACCCACAGGCCACAAGTAATCAAGTAAATCCACAAATAAGAATGGGCCTGAGCCCAGTAAACACCCTACCCAACCCACATAAAACTCTTGGCTTCATTTCAAAGTCGAATAACCCACAGGCCACAAGTAATCAAGTAAATCCACAAATAAGAATGGGCCTGAGCCCAGTAAACACCCTACCCAACCCACATAAAACTCTTGGCTTCATTTCAAAGCCACAATAAAATAAAAATATCTATCAAATCCACCCAAATCATTAGAACGCTGATCAATTGGAAACCCTAGAAATCAAAATTCACATCGATTCTTCACCAGGTTCGTCTCCAATTATTCTAATTCTAATTATTTATATATTTGTTCCAATTTATTCTAATTCTAATAATTCTAATTTAATAAAATTGCTGCCTTTTGTATTAATTAATTTGTGTCTTTTGTTTCATTTATTATGTTCATGTATGTGCTATTCACTTTGATCCTGTTAGAAATTGATTTATTCTCGTTTGGGATTGATATTGTTAATCTGTTAGGGTTTGTTTTCGAATCGAATGATTTTTTGTGATATATGTTAAGATAGCCTCAAATCGTCACCTGTATGAGATTAATTTCGCGTGAAACTTTCGAGTTTATGGTTATACTACATCGAAACGACTACAAGTTAAAATGAATTTTTTGTTTCATTCGTGAAATTGCGATTTCTCTATATGCTATTGCCTCGCGATTATTTTATCGAGAATTTTGTCACGTCAGCTCACTCAGCTGCTCGTGTACCGGGTAAAAGGACTGTATGTTCTTTTTCCTTTTTTTAAGTTTTTGGCCAAGAGCTCAAATGAGTATCCCCAAAGTCGAGAATGAGTGGCACCAGAAATTGCGATTTGTACTTTAATTTTATTGCTGTCCAAATGAGTTTCTATTTGATTTCCCGTTTGATAATATATAGGGCCTAGGATTGGTTAAAAAAAAAAAGTTATCTGGGCAAGAATTTTATGTTAAAGTGAAATGCCCATTATAAAGTTATAACTTTTATCGACTAATGTACACCTTAATTAAGGTATCTGGATATTGTTTCTGAAGATAAACTTTGCAGTAGAAATTGAATTGGGTGCAACTTGATTTTAGTTGGTCTTTTTAATCCTCTTAAAGAGACATCAAATTTCTTCCAATTTTTTGAGGCGTGTATCCTATATACTGCCATAATTAGTTTGGTGATTCCAGGTGTTAGATACTATGGACTCAAGCTTGCCATCTTCTCCGACAGACAGTGACTCTACAAAGGCAGCATTCCGCAAGCCCTCTAATGATGTAGTTAATAGGAAGTATAGGCGCCGATCTCCAGTTGACGGGTCATCTTCTTCCGATGGTTAGTTCTTCCATGCAATTTACATTCTTATATTTTTGGCAAACATTATATGTGATTAAGATTTAATAGAACCTGTAATATGTTTTCAAGGGAGTTAATGTGTTGTGAAAACTTGTTCAAAAGATCGTCCTTTTAAACCTTGTTCAGATTACCGATGCATAACATTGTTTTCCATCAGTTTTGATGCAAATATTTGAATTGCTATATATATGTACATGTATATAGTTTCAGTTTGGACTTGCCTTACGAAATTTATAACATACGACGGTTATATACTTATGCTAATGCTGAGATTGCATTCCAGAATCAGACCTAGGAGCAGGCTTGGTCCTATAACAGGCAAAATGTCATCTGAGAGTAAAGCATGAGATCAACTAGCTGTAGAAAGAATATCATTGATAAGCCTTACATACATTGGTACAAACCATATGTGTCCTAATTAAATCTTTGCAATCTCTCTACCTGACTGAGCTTGTTCAGTGATGGGTTTTTTCCTATTAGGATTAGTTTCTATCCCGCATGAAATGGATCTTGTGTGTACATGCATAGGTCAATGATCTTAAGGTCAGAAGAAATTGAAGTTAATGCAGTGTGTTTGAATCCTTTACCTGGTATGTTAATTTGATGAATTTGACATATTTTTCGACGAGGTAAATAAGAGGTGGACTTGCAGCCAGCTAACTAGATATCATGAATGTGAAACTTTCTGTCAATTGGTTTTTCTAATGCTCTTGCACTCTATTTTAGACCAATTATTCAGTTTTATCATGTAGCTATTACTTTCTATTGTGCTATCGTGTGTATTTGACTTTTGTAACTATGCTTCTTCTGCTGAAGGCAAACTTCAACACGCCTACTCTCAGAGCAGTAGAATTTGCTTAGAGAAATCTTTATTACTGATACCGTGATTGTTTGGGTTAAATTTATTGGGAGTAAAATGCACTTTGTTGGCCTGGATTATTATATAATTCATTTTGATGGCTAGAAGAATAGCAGAAGAAGAAAAACCCCATAAATGTATATTCTTACATGATATAACTCTGTTCTATGGCCCCATCTAGTCGTCATTGTTATCCTCCTCAGACTTCGTGATTGTTACAAGTACGAGCCAATCGATCCTGTCAAGTGTCAACCATATGATTCAAAAATCAAAGGGGTCAAGTAACCCTTCATTATGCAATGTCCGAAGTCTATTTTCACTAATATGACGAAGTCTGCAGTGCCACAAATAGGTAAGATTTTCATCATCCCTTTTCCTTTTATTAGTCTGTTCAATTTGTAGTAAACTATGCTCTACGTCACATACATACAGACCATTATTTAAAATACCACTACCATAAAGAACGTTATCTCTAAGAATTGAACATTTATTATTCTGAATAACAAACGAAAATCCATCCAAGTCTAACATGGGAATAGAAATAATATTCCTCACAATCGATGGAACAAAATAACAATTATTTAAAACAATAGTCTTGCTCGTAGGCACATGTAAATCAAATGATCCTACAGCTACAGCAGCAACTCTTGCTCCATTTCCCATCCGTAGAATCACCTCCTCTTCCTCAAGAGTCCTACTTCTCCTTAGTCCCTGCAACGAATTGCAAATGTGAGAACCACAGGCGGTATCTGATACCCAAGTAGAAATTTGACTTAGTGACATATTCACTTCAATCATGAGCATACCTGAATCAGAAGCGGCAGTCTCACTACCCTTCTTCTTCTTCAATTCTGCAAGGTAAACCTTGCAGTTCCTCTTCCAGTGCCCCACCTTGTTACAGTGGAAGCAAACAGCTTTGCTCTTGGGTCTTCTTTAGCCTTTGCAGGATTAGACTTCTCACCACCCTTCTTCTTCTTGGGAAAGTTCCTTTTCCTTTTCTTGGAAGTAGAGCCTTCACTAATAAGAAGAACAGAACTCTTCTTTGAAGGAAATTTTGACTCAGCAGTCTTCAACATGTTATGGAGTTCAGGCAAGCTAACATCCATCTTATTCATGTGAAAGTTCACAACAAACTGTGAGAACGAATCTGGAAGCGATTGCAAGACAAAGTCTTGGTTTAGCTCCCTATCCATGACAAAATCAAGTTGTCCCAAACGTTCAATCAAATTGATCATCTTGAGCACATGGTCATTCACAGATGTCCCCTCTGCCATCTTACAACGGAATAGCTCTTTTGATATCTCATACCGAGCTGTCCTCTCCTCTACATCATACAACTCTTGTAGATGTACTAGTATAGCGTAAGCATCCATGTGCTCATGTTGCTGCTGAAGCTCAGAGTTCAGTCTCCAATGGCCCACGGCTGTAGCACGTAATGACCATTAGATTCTAATTCATTGTACACATCTCTATGTAATAGACAAGTATTTCTAATTTCGAAATCAAAGCCCTCGGCTGTAGCACGAAATGACAATGATTTAAAAATTAGAACTACTTTCTACCATGTTGGAATGCTATGACTGACACAAGCCCGATGTGTCTTTGACCATTTATTAACTTGATATTTAAAAGAGGGGTTTTAATCATATTGAGGTTACGAAACACTTTCGTTATAACCTAGATGTCTAACATGCTTAGTATGTTTAAAGAATCAGGTTAAATCTAGCATCTCATGTTCAACCTAGACATGTTGGCATCTATGAACTCTGAGCTTCAGAAGCAACATGAGCACATGGATGCTTACGCTATACTAGTACATCTACAAGAGTTGTATGATGTAGAGGGGAGGACAGCTCGGTATGAGATATCAAAAGAGCTATTCCGTTGTAAGATGGCAGAGGGGACATCTGTGAATGACCGTGTGCTCAAGATGA
This sequence comes from Saposhnikovia divaricata, assembly GCA_036435485.1. Taxonomy (NCBI): domain Eukaryota; kingdom Viridiplantae; phylum Streptophyta; class Magnoliopsida; order Apiales; family Apiaceae; genus Saposhnikovia; species Saposhnikovia divaricata. Next base: position 93,088,338 of record CM071596.1, read on the forward strand.
TCAATTTGATTGAACGTTTGGGACAACTTGGTTTTGTCATGGATAGGGAGCTAAACCAAGACTTGGTCTTGCAATCGCTTCCAGATTCGTTCTCACAGTTTGTTGTGAACTTTCACATGAATAAAATGGATGTTAGCTTGCCTGAACTCCATAACATGTTGAAGACTGCTGAGTCGAACTTTCCTTCAAAGAAGAGCTCTATTCTTCTTATTGGTGATGCTCTACTTCCAAGAAAAGGAAAAGGAACTTTCCCAAGAAGGGTGGTGAGAAGTCTAATCCTGCAAAGGCTAAAGAAGACCCAAGAGCAAAGCTGTTTGCTTCCACTGTAACAACGTGGGGCACTGGAAGAGGAACTGCAAGGTTTACCTTGCAGAATTGAAGAAGGGTAGTGAGACTGCCGCTTCTGATTCAGGTATGCTCATGATTGAAGTGAATATGTCACTAAGTCAAATTTCTACTTGGGTACAATGTTGTTAAAGGCGAGATGCGCACCGAGGCGATAGGGTCCCTTGGAGCCTAGGCGACGAGGCGCGAGGCGAGGCGCGCGCCTCATCGAAATGAAACGGATTTATTTAGGAAATGAATTATACAGTTGAACCTCGATGAAGTAATAATCGATAAAGTAATAACCTCGCTATAGTAATATTTTTTTCCGGTCCAAACATAATGGAGACAATGTATTTTTACTCTCGATAAAGTAATAAACTCGATAAAGTAATATTTTTTCCCGGTCCCAAGCGTATTACTTTAAGGAGGTATCATAATTCTTTGCAGAAACACAACAAATAAACTTAAAAGTGAAATATACCTTAAATCTTTTAAGGAAAATTGTTACTTCAACTAATCCTAGCCATTTTGGAATTGAAATCTGCAACAGCAACACTCCAAATTTGGCAGTCCCTGCACCTGCAGGCTACATTCTACAAAATCTGCCATTAATTTATCATCTAACAAACAAAAAACTTCATTGGTAGGCTAGCATATCAAGATCAGCATTCAGCAGTAGCACTACTAATAACTAAATACTAATAAGTAATAACAATAAGGCAAGCTTAAGCAATGCTGTAGTACTAAATAAGTTCTCTGCATATTAAATCGGCCTCAAACTCGTCAAAATCGGCCTCAAACTCGTCAAAAGCAGCCTCAAACTCGTCAAAATCGGCCTCAAACTCGTCAGAAGCAGCTTCAAACTCGTCAAAACTGGTCAAACTCAGCCCATGTGCGCCTCGTTCGCCTCGCGCCTCGCCTGCGCCTCGGGTGTCGAGGCGCGCGCCTCATTGAAGTCGATGCGCCTCGGTCAAGACGAGGCACTAAATGTGCGCCTCGCTACGCCTCGTGCGCCTAGGCGCGCCTTTAACAACACTGCTTGGGTATCAGATACCGCCTGTGGTTCTCACATTTGCAATTCGTTGCAGGGACTAAGGAGAAGTAGGACTCTTGAGGAAGAGGAGGTGATTCTACGGATGGGAAATGGAGCAAGAGTTGCTGCTGTAGCTGTAGGATCATTTGATTTACATATGCCTACGGGCAAGACTATTGTTTTAAATAATTGTTATTTTGTTCCCTCGATTGTGAGGAATATTATTTCTATTCCCATGTTAGACTTGGATGGATTTTCGTTTGTTATTCAGAATAATAAATGTTCAATTCTTAGAGATAACGTTTTTTATAGTAGTAGTATTTTAAATAATGGTCTGTATGTATGTGACGTAGAGCATAGTTTACTACAAATTGAACAGACTAATAAAAGTAAAAGGGATGATGAAAATCTTACCTATTTGTGGCACTGCAGACTTGGTCATATTAGTGAAAATAGATTTCGGACATTGCATAAGGAAGGGTTACTTGACCCCTTTGATTTTGAATCATATCCTACATGTGAGTCTTGTCTATTGGGTAAAATGACCAAATCTCCATTTAGTGGACATGGAGAGAGGGCTGGAGATTTGCTAGGATTGGTACACATAGATGTATGTGGACCAATGTCTACGTAAGCCATGGGTGGATTTTTGTACTTCATTACTTTCACAGATGATCGATCTAGATTCGGATATATGTATTTGATGAAACACAAGTCTGAAGCCTTTGAAAAGTTCAAAGAATACAAGAATGAAGTGGAGAAGCAAACCAAACATAGTATTAAAACTCTTCGATCAGATCAAGGTGGTGAATACTTGAGTGGAGAGTTTCTAGATTATCTCAAAGAAAATGGTATAGTCTCTCAGTGGACTCCTCCATTTACTCCACAGTTGAATGGGGTATCTGAAAGGAGAAATCGAACTTTGTTAGACATGGTTCGATCCATGATGAGCTATGCAGATGTTCCAGTATTCCTTTGGGGTTATGCATTGGAAACCTCAGCATATTTACTGAATAAGATGCCTACCAAATCTGTTCCTCAAACTCCATATGAGATATGGAAAGAAAGGAAACCGAGTCTTAAAACTATACTATAATAAGCGAAATGAGGTATAATTTGTAGTTTGGTTAACTCCTATTTTTGGTTATCCCCCATTTTTGGTTATCCCATATTCACAACCGTTAGATTTTCAACTCAAATAGATCATGACCGTTAGATACAACAATACTAAAAGTTGTTGTATATAGAGGTCTAAGGTTCGATTCCCGTCAACAACATATTAATTTATATTTAGTACTAAAAATTATTATATACAAATATATAAGGTTTGAATTCTTCCAATAACATATTAAAATTAATATTTAAAATATTATATTAAATCATAAACAAATTATAAAAAATTAAAAGTAACCCGTGCTTTGCACTGGCTATAAGCTAGTGTTTATTAATAAAGGACCGTGATGGGTTTCCAAGTTGTCTAAATACATTATGGGCTTTAAACTTTGAGCAGTTTTCCAGGCCCGGGGTTTAGGGTAGTAGGGTTTAAATATTTTAATTATGCTTATCGGAGAGCAGACTTCTGGAGATGAATCAGAAAATTACACTTGTGTATTTTGTTTGTGTTTCTTTTGATTGGAACATATCTGATATTGATTGAGATGTCAGTATTGGAACCCTTGGGTGATTGAGATTTCATCTAAGTTTATATCTTCTTTTATTACTTATCACAGATTCTTATCAGTTGTTTATATAGCAAAATGCTGCTGAAGGGGAAAAATAGTTCGATGGGTTATCAGTAATGGTATATGTGTTTTGCTTATGTCAACTGGGAAACATGACGATTATATGCGGGAAAGGCATGTTAACAAGGAAACTAATGTAGAAGATTGAAGAAGGTGCTATAATTAATGAAGTAGTTAGTGTTAGAAGTAAAATTACGAAAGTACCTTTGTTTGAACTAACACCTATATTTGACAAAAGTAGGAATGCTGGAATGGTCATCGGGTCGCTTCGGGGTCGGGGAGTGCTCAACCCGATTCCAGAATCCTAACCCACTCCCCGAACCCGCCTCGATCCCTAAACGGGGATTGTTTTACTCCCCGGGGCGAATGGGGAAACCCGGGGGGTGGGGGATCAGGCTACGTTACCCGGACCCTTCAATTTTGCCCTCATACCCGTGTCCACCGGACATGACATGGGTGTGGGTATGGGATCTGAGTCGGATCCTTCATATGAAAACCGAACACTTCAACTCCAAGCAATGTAGTTCGAATTGATTTACGAGACCTCACAACAACTTGTTTCTAGAAAGCAAGGTCCATAGATCACTATTTCCATGTTATGCTTTGATTTATGCCATAAATTTGACATAAACAATTATATATATTTTTTTTATTGGTAGAAGAGACTAATCTACAACTATAAAATATATATAAAAAGCAGGTATAACTTCACATATGTGAAGGTTATATGTCGAATCCCCGCACCCGTGTCCAGTTTCGGATCCATATCCACGAATTCTAATTTTTTTAAAACTAAGAGTCTGACACTTGGATCCGCACCCGTGTCCGACACCCGTACCCGAGTCCGGGTAACATAGGGATCAGGGACTTATATTTTTTAAATTTTTAGTATTTTCTAATACATTTTCTAATAAACTTAATTTAATAAATCATGATATGTGATATATTTTTTTAAATTTGATATCATATTTTAAGTACCAATTCGAATTGAGATTTATTTATAATAAAATAAAAGATAAAATTGAAATTAAATTAAATATAATAATATTTTTATTTATTTTTATCCCCTCCCCGATCCCCGAATTTTTTTACACTATTCCCCGTCCCGAACACGAAAAAATCCCCGAATCCCTAGACAGAAGTCCCGTAACTGCATTAAAATAATTAATCGAGGGACTGAACTGCTAATATTAAAATACAGCCATCAAACTGCAATTATTTTAATTGAGGCCAACAAAGAGGAAATTACTTAAGTCATTGGTGATTTAGGTTAGGGATGTTATGTTCCTACATATGAGGAGCCTTTAGACTCGGTGAGAATTGAATTGATGTTTTTTGAGGATTCAGTGTATTTCTAATTCCTGTTTCTGGATATATAGAGAGCAAAAATGGTTTTCTACGCTTCTCTTGATTTGTCAAGACTCAAGAGCATCTCTATGAGTACTTTTATTTCGTGTTAGGCTATCCATGTGGCAATTTGGATGGTCTTGTTGATGGGTTTATTGGAACCAAGTTGTGAATTCTTTTATATGCAGGAAGTCCTAATGGTGCACGTGAGTCCAGCCCTGTCCTTTCCAAGGAAAATTCTGCAAAATCTTTTGATGATCGTCGGAAACAGGATGATAGAAGAGACTCGGGTAGAGAGTATGGTAGGAGTCAGTATGGTCGGGCATATGATTCTCGTAATCATTATGGTCGACATTCCTCAAGGAGTACAGATAGGTACCATCGATATGATGACTACAAACGTGAAAAGTGTGTGGATGAAGATGAGAGAAAATATCCGAGGTCATCTTCCCGTTCTAATAGAGATTCGAGGGCTGGCAATCATTCTGATTATACAAGTCGAGATAGTCAGCAGAACAGATCAAGAGATGATAGGCATAGTTCTGACAAGTACACCCGCGGAAAAACTGAATTTTCTGGCCACAGAAGCAGGGACAGATATGGAGGATCTTCACCTGTTGAGTATCAGAGCATTAAAGACAGGGGATCATCTCCTGACAGAGTTGGTTCTGGTGATAGAAAGACCAACTTAAACAGTGGAGTGAAGTCCGGGGAGCTTGATAAACATAGAGGAACAAAACATGAACGTGATGATAAATGGGACTATCAAAGACACCAGAATTCAACTTCACGAAGAGATAGTTCAGGGGCTTCTGGAGGTGAAAATAAAGAATCAGATCGCCAGAGGCACTCTAAGCAAGAAAAGAGGGAAGTGGCAGAGAGGTCCGAAGGTAGAACTTCTTTTAGCGAAAGTCATGAAAAGAAACCGAAGTTATACAGCTCTGATGGAAGCAAGGACCAAGGAAAATATGGTATGGTCTTGTATTTTATGCACTCTTTCTTGATCCCTTTTTTTAGCAGCATCTTAATTTATTATATTTTTTTATTTTGGATAATTATCTTTGAATATTATTTACTGCGTATGATCTGAACTTAGATCTCAGATATACTTATTTATACTTATAAGAAGCATTTTTTAAACTTTACAACTGCAGGAAATGAAAAGGAGCCTTTGACTTCACAGCAAGCTCAGACATATGTTGGTAAAGTTACTCCAGATCAGGGGGTTTTGAAAGATTCTGATATAGATGCTGCTAAAGTTGCTGCAATGAAGGCTGCTGAACTAGGTAAATAGATCTTGTCTGTTAAGAGTTTTACCTCATAATTGTGGATAAATGTAATTAGTGTTGTCATAGACTTATAGTTCAGTTTAGAGCTTTAAAAATGGACTCATCCACTCCTATTTTGTATTAAGAGAGTGGTTTAGCATTTAGCTGCATTATTTGTTACTATTATTTTAAAGCACTCAATGTACGCATTCTGCTTTATTGAATTTTGTTTTAGTTCTACACTTTTAATTTGGATTTAAGTCTTATTCAGATGTTTGTTTTGTGTATTAGCTATTATTATTTTATCTTATATTGCTCCACTCCTAGTAACGGTGGTAAGTTCTAATGATCCAGACAGAGCACCATTACTTTGATTTTTTAGTGGTGACCTTATTACATACATAGACTGCTGACTTGTTTTTCTGTTGTTGAAATCTCATTAGTTAACAAGAATCTAGCTGTAACGGGGGGCCTGACCACAGACCAGAAGAAAAAGATGTTATGGGGGAGTAAAAAGAGCACAACAGTTGAAGAGGTAATTTGAAAATTTTATCTCTTTGCAGTTTCCACCCACATTCTATAGCTTATTGGTATTAGATTCAAAGTCTTGGCATGCTGTAATCACCAAAAAAAAAATTGTCTTCAGTAAAATATCTCTAATCTTCCCCAAGTTTTCGTCACATTTCAGATTTTTCAAGTTATTTACCATGTGTATTCTTGTTTGTATGCTTTGTACAATGTCCTTCGAATACTCGCAGGCCACCCAACGATGGGATTCGTCCCAGTTCTTGGATCGCGAACGACAAGAGAAATTCAACAAACTCATGGTAAGCAATGCAGTCTATTATTTTGTTCATTCTGGAGTCAGGAATACAAGTGATAAGTATTATATTGCTTCTTAGTATTATGGATCAGCAGATAGTGCTTTCTCATACTTTGTCATTTTTTCCGTCCTACTAACACACTTTTAGAGTCTGAGGTTACATTGGTACCTATGGGGGATTGTAGGGTGTAAAGGGAGAGCTCAAAGTGGAACAGAAACCCAACCACCAAGAAGGAGGTGTGGTCCAAGCAGAGAAGCAGAATCAGTTGCAGCTGGATTTGGAAAAGCAATATACTGCTGGACTACGTCGAAGAGATGGTCGTACAGTCGGACTGGGTTTGTAGGTATCTACGATGAAGTATTTTTAACTTATGTAATGAATCATAGTTGCACATTGTTGTACAAGTTTGAAGTGATGGGAGCTTATGCAGAATATGAGTCTACTTTTTCTTTAAACCTTCTTTCTATGATCATGCTATTAAACGTTCAGTGTACTGTACGAATTTATATCCGAAGATAAGATCGCCATTTACAGGCAATCCCACCGACATTGCAATATTATGTTTTATTGCAACTCATATCCTGGTGATAAGTTTTTTTCGTGTCCTTTTCTGGAAACGGATGAAATGCAACTCCTCAAGCCCTTGTATGAGATGAACATGATTGACGTTCCCTTAATGAATGTATACTGGTATGATAGCAATCAAAGAGAAAATGTGTATTCCTAGTCTACTAAAATAATATAAACGATTTTTTTTTTTTGCCCCCATCAATTTATTGTAATTATTTATATATTGGTACCAGCAGGAGTAAGAATTACGAGAAAGACAATGGATCCTCTTGGGGCATAACCGCATAACACGCTGCTACTAAAGAAAATACCTATGCTAGTTTTGGATTTCTTTTTTTTAGGTTTTTTATTTGCTTTTTCTTTTTTCTTTTTAACATTTTAATTTGGAGAATGACTACAGCCTCTCTCTGTCTAAAGCTTAAAAGGTTAAAAGTTAATTGAAAGTAGTAATATCTTGGGTTGCTTCAATTGCTTGTGTAAAAGTAATTAAAGAGTCCCTTAAAATTGAAACGTAAAAATAGGTCTTGTGATTGAAAAGTAAAAATTGTTTTACGTTTTTAAAGATTAATCAGATCAATAATAAATTAATCAGATAGCGGAGATTAATTGTAAAGACTAATCAGAATAATAATATAATATATTGTGATATTATAAAAAAAAATTATGTATTAATCATATTATTAATAATACATATTAATCAAGAATAACTATAGTGATTAATTGAAGTGATGAATATTTTATAAAAACAAGATGAGAGTTAATCAATTAATTTTGGGTGAAGATCCAAAACACATAATTTTCAGCAACTCATGCCTAAAATATCAATATTTAGTAAATATGGTCCTGAATATCCATTAAATATTCTAGAGTATTAGGACGGTAGGCCACAAGGAATATTAAGTATCCGAACTCATATATCACCTCTAATATTTCACTACCGAAATAGATATTTTAATTAATATTCATGAAACCCGGGCATCCGGGTTTGATTCTGGCTGCGGATATTTTTCCCACAACATTAGTTTTTGATTCAAAAAAAAAAAATTAATATTCATGAAAATAAATATTTTAGATAAATAAATATAAAAAAAGAGATATTTTGATCCTTTTTTCATTGATGATTTATTAATTATCAAAACACTGTATTGGAGTGCTTAGTAGTTATAATCACATTTGTCTTTTGCTTGAAGTCAGAAACAAGATAAATGTGGATAAACTTGCCTATTCTTTTACCCATGTCTCACTTTGAAGTTGGGTGATCATGAAGTGCCTGGTGGCTTCTCTCTCATTCTGTGTGTAGGTGTGTATACAATTATCTATTCACATGAATAGGTATGGTTGTGATCATCTCTTTGTCTGCTCTCACATCAGCTTGTAACTGAATACATGCCCCCTTTCCAATCTACACTATTAATCATGCCCGTCACCCTGTGTCATCTTCTTACCTCGTGAATAACACTAGAAACTTCTTTGCTAAATTTAACGCATAAACAAAAAACACGGGGATGGTCCATAACAATCGATTGTTATAGCATATCAAAACGGGGATGGTCCACAATCAATAATCGATTATTATAGCATATCAAATTGCAGTAAATAATCAGTATCCGGACCTAGAATAAAAAACATGTCCAAGTTTTTATCTTTCTTTTCAATTTCAACAATCTTTATTTATCCATATCTCCTGTTTTAGTTTTCTTCATTCTTCAACAATCTCTAACCAGTTAGTTAAAATTATGGAGAGTGAGATAGGGGCAATTATACTGGCTTGGCTTTTTGGAGCACTAGTGCTAACTTTCATGTACTGTTTCAAAAGGAGCAGGGATTATATATCTTCTGTAAAATTTCCTATGTTTTACATTCAAGAGGTTGAGAAGGTGAAAGATTTACTTGATCTGCCTGATTTAGCCTTGGACTCCATTCTTAAAAAGCTTTCACCATCAAATTTAAGTAGAATGTCAAGGGTGTGTACTAGTTTGAGGGGTATGTGTACAAGTGACCATTTATGGGAGAGGCACATGAAGAAAAAATGGGGTGGACTCATTGGAAATCGTGCGTATAAAGAATGGAAATGTAGCATTGCTTCAAGAAACCACCATTTAGCCATAGAATGCTCCAAAAACAATGGATTAATTGCGTTTTTTTGGTCTAGTAAGTCGGATAGCAGGGGTAAGCTGAGTAGTACCTTACCTGTTGATTCAATCATGGCTTTATATCTGTCTCTTGAGACCGGAATGTTCTGGTTCCCAGCTCAAGTCTTCAATCGCGAGGTAATTGCTTTAGAACATTTTATATTGTAGCTTTACTTGCTGAATTTTTATCATTGATTGTCGAAGGGGCAAGCTTGATATGTTCTAATGTTGAAAGTGATAATTTTGAGGTGCAGAATGGACATGTTGGATTTTTGCTGTCATGTTATGATGCTGAACTTAGCTACAACCGTCTATGGGGCAATTTCAAAGCAAGGTATTTAAGACATTTTGTTGAAGGTTTTTTGTATGATGTTAGTACTAGCTTGTCTAATTTTTATTAAACAAATCTTGAAAAATGACTCTATAATCGTTATTTACTTCTCACAGGACTAATAATTGTTCACATTCGCATGTGGACTGCAATCAAAGTTCTTCGTTTCCATGCTTGCAGGTTCTCATCTGAAGGGAGTCCAACTATGGAGCCTAATATAGACTGGACTAGGCTAAGAGCGCCAGCAGTAGAAACTGGACCGCACACTCTTTATCCCTCGGATTGTTTAGATTACTTAAAACCTGGTGATCACATTGAAATTCAGTGGAAAAGAAAAAGAGAAATTCCGTATGGTAACTATATGATCTATGATATCCTTAATCTTCAATAAGCTTCTTTCTGAATATAATAGATTCAGTATTGTATGATAAATTAATTGTCTTTCAGGTTGGTGGTATGGTGTTGTAGGCCACTTAGAACCAACGGGGAGGTGCAAAATTTATTGCCAGTGCCATAGAAGCGGTAAAAATGAATATCTTACATATGAATATACTTTCAAACTGCTGTTTCATTTGGATCTTAATATATGCACAGGGATATGTCGATTCAGAGGGAGAGCTTAAGATATCTTGTCTTATGATTTGTATATCCTGGCATCTTTATAGAAAAAACCTATGTTAAACCTATGTTTGATAAGATGGTCGGGTTTCTTCCTGGTGCACCAATCACTATTTCAGCACAATGTCATTCGAACCATTGTGGTTTCGGACTGGGACCTTTTTTTGCACGTCTAAGGTAACTAGTTAAGCGACAATTGCATAGGTTCTGAAATACTAGGGGAAGCAAAGTTGTTGTAGTCTGTCATCACTGGTAACTTTTTAAAATTATGTCTTTGTAAATATAACTTTACAAAATTATATATTGTTAAATTATAGTATCTATTTGCAAGTAATAAAATTTAATTTAAGTGGAAAGTAACAAGCGGAAGCAAAGTTGCTTTACACTGTAATCACTAATCTGCATAGTACCAAAGAACCGTTTCATTATAAACAATCACTCTTAAGTTTGCCGCCTTCTCAGTGATCCTTTTTGTTCCTTCATGTCGTGGCTTTATTTTCATTTCAACATTGTTTTGTTAAAAAACGTTCCCTGTTTATTGTGTATGTGAACGAGTGGAATGAGTTGCCACTGTTATTAGATCAGAAAAATGAGCCCCTACGTGTTACCAATGTATCTGAGCATGTTACTAACTTCTTTAATGACAGACAAAGTGGTGCTGGAATTCAACCAGTATGACCCTGGCTCAAGATGGAGAGAAACAATTATATGGAGGAGTAATCATCGTGAAATAGGTGATGGAGTACATGGATTTTTCGGAGGAATCAGAAAGATCTACAACAAATACGAGATATCACTGTGGCAGAAGCACTGGCCACCAGAAGCCATGTAATCACAGTTCATGTGCGCAGCTAGTATACAGTAATGATGTTCATGAACTTCTCTAAAACTAAGTCTCTTGGTGTGCCACTAGTATAGTGTATAGAATAGAAAGTGACTAGCAGCTTGTAAGATAGTGTGATTCTATTTTACAGTTCCAGCTTGTAAGATAGTGTAATGTACTTGCCTTGGTTTTATGCAACACCTTGTCTGCGAAAAATATATTTTTTCAGTAAAATTCGATAGTAGTTACATTCGTATTCCGAATGTGGCTTGTTCCTAGAACTGGTAACTGAAGATTATATGTTATTGGCTCGGTGACCATAAGCTGAACTTGTTTAACTATTAGCTGAGTTTCATTGAACTCCGGGGTTGCTTTTTGTGCTCAGGTAACCAACAATATGATAGTTTTGGTTAAATCCATCTCCGTCCATCAATTGACTACTAGTAACTACTATCTGGTAATCAGCCCACAAATTGTTCAAGGTGCAGGCCCAACTGCTAAGATGATGAGTTATGTATAACGTTACATTTTGATGTCCGGCCAACAGGCCCAACACAAATAAAGAAACACTTTACCGGTTCATAAAAGGGAAAATGTCGACAGGTAGAAAATTGGAGACATAAATTCGATTACAATGTTTGAATTCGTGTTCAAATTCGATCAGGTGTAAACAAAAATATTAAATTTTATATTTTTTTTTGAAATTTGTTAAAATTTGAACTTAAAATGGACAAGTCTAGCAAACTAGTACTCCCTCCGTCCCTGCACATTTGTAAAAAAAAAAATTGTCCCTAGTCACATTTCTTGTTCCAATACATATTTTTACCAATTTTTCCATATATACCCCTTTATTTCTAATACCAATGTTTGACTTTATATTTAATATACACCCTCATAACTCTTCATTTAATGTTAAGATTAAGGGCAAGCATGGAAACAAATTACATAATTAATTCTTTCTTAATATGTGTGTTTTTTGTAAATGTACCAACTAAAAAAGGGACGGAGGGAGTATAATTTAAGTTTGGAAAGTTAAATCAACTGTACTCAATATCTTATCAAAAATAAATAAATTAAACTTAACTTTGACAAAATTCGAGTATTAAAAATTTGACTCGAAATTAACTTGATTAAATATGTAAAATGTAAATTAACTTAGGGGAGTTATCTAAGTACGTATTATATTTTAGGAAAATGCTAGGTATCCAAATTGGTTCTCAAAATATTTTCCAAATGTTAAATGTATTATTTTAATCTTTTATTATAATACCTGAGTCTACTACACATCAGTTAACCAATCAGAATCGAGGAATTATTTTAGGATCATTCAGAGGTCATTCCTAATTTTTTATTTTAGGATCATTCAGAGGTCATTCCTAATTTTTAGACCAATCGTATTATATTAAAAGTTTTCCTTATTTACCATTCTTATCCTATAATACTAACTAGTTAACAATTCTAATTAAATATAGTAGTTACTTGATTTAAAATATCCATATTACATATTTTTTAATGTTAAAAATAATTATATTTAATTAATATAAAATTAAAATCAATAAGGATTATACAAAAATATAATATTAAGCGATTTTTGTCATTTTAATTTTCCACTCTTTTGATTTATAATTAAGCATAATTACATTATTATATATTATGGGTTAATATATATATATATATATATATATATATATATATATATATATATATATATATATATCATTGAAATGAAATTAATCATTTCATTCTCATCCTAATTTACTTATCTTGGTTAATTAACAATTTTTTTGAAATACAAAATTTATTTTATTTAGTACATGCATAAATTAAATATTTTTTAAAGTGATAAAATATTTACTAACTTATCAATCTTTTAATTTAATGTCAATCAAAATTATACTATTATATATTATGAGCTACTTTTCATAAATATCTATTACAATCATACTATAAAATATAGTTATAGATTAATTTTCGTAAATACTTATTAACTAATTAATCACAATTTTGATTTAAATCAATCACAATTATATCATTATATATTAACACATCTATTCTTTGCATCGTCATTTTCCAAAATTGTGTATTTATTAGTTGATTTTAATACAAATATATTATTTTAATACCAGAATCTATTTTATCTATGTTATATAATATAGTATTTTAATATCTCAAACTCTCGATCAACAATTATAAGGTGTAATCAAATTTGAATAATTTATTATTATTGAATTAAAAGTTTTAAAAAATTGAAAAATATTTACCACATTATTCTAAATACACGTTCAAAATTTACATTATATTTTAAAATTAATAAATAATAAAAAAAACCTAACAACCAATTAAAATATTAAAATGATTTAAACTACTTATCTTTAACCTTTTACCTATCAATTTTTTCCAGTTATGCAATAATTAATGGGATAAACAAATTGATCTAACAATATATTTGAATTATTCGAATTACTAAATATACTCTCAAATAGTATTAGACGTTATTTGGTGTATAAATCATCATATTACAGAATCAAAGAAAATATTGTTAATGAATATTTTCATAGTAAATTGGTCAACTCAGCGCAAATATTCTTATAAATCATTATTTTTTATAGATAATTAATTTATCAATAAAAGGACATACGACTTCTACAAAAATTCAAAAAATTCAAATTTTCTTATAAATAGCTATTTCTTATAGGTAATTAATTCATCAATAAAGGGTCATACACAATTTACAAAAATAATCAAGATTGGACAAACACATTTAAAATAGATCATATCAAGATTTCCTTCATCCAAACTACGATCGTTGATCAGATCTTAAATTGTGGTACATCACCCGCTTATATCACTAAAATGTATAGCCTTTTTGGCAAAATAATCCAACAATCATTATAATCGTAAAGATTTGTCCAAATGTATTCGAACAACCGACCATAACTACGATTCTGTACTATCCAAATTAATGAACCAATATAACAAAATTTTAAAGATCTAAGATTCTGGACGCCAAAATAAAAGAACCTACTCTAACAAAAAGAAAAAACTAAAGCTAATATATGGGTAGACAAAATCCACTAACGGGATACTAGACTCTCAATAAGGAGATATATTTATTGAAAAATAAAGTAAACTAAAAGAAATGAAATGAAAGTTATCATTCACAAGTAAAAAGTATAAAATCCAATATATCAGTAGATAAAACCCACCAACGGGGTACTAGACTCTCAATAAAGAGAAATTTTTATTGAAAAAATAATGCAAAATCAAGGAAAACAATAAAAGGGGATTATCATCAACTAAACCTGATGTCAGCCCTTAAACTTTAGTTTAGTATTTTTTTGGGGAGGAGGAGAGAGAGGAACGACTACAGCCTTCATTATAAAAATCACCATTATTGATAACTAGATATAGGTCAATACATAAAATTATATATTTTTCTAATAAAAGGTGCCCTTTTTAATTTTGTAGTATTCCATTTCCATATCATAATCTAAGAACAGACATATCGAATTCGCTTGGTTGGTTGATAATATTTATTTTTAATATCAACAAAACTTTAAATATAAGTAAAAAAAACTTAATAACTTTGTAGATAGATTGTAAACAAACAAAGATATTTACTAATTTTGTATTGCCTAAACAAAACAAATGTATCGGGTTTCGATATTGGATCGGTTTTCGGGTTTCGGATCGAGTATTAGTTAAGTACAACTGAAATCCAAATCGAAATTATTTCGGGGTTAAAATTTAATTCCAAATCTGAATCCAAAAATTTGAGTTTGGTATATCAAAAATTTTAGGTTTTGGATCGGGTATCATTAGATCGAATTATTTTTTCATCCGTATTTATAGGTTAGAGAAAATTAATATTTAATATACCATATTCTAATAGGAAAAAAAAATCAACCTTCAAACTCCCGAAGTGAATATACACATTTTAAGTTGTCATTAAAAACAAGTTGAGGGCGATCACCATAAACTCTAACAGTCGTATCTTAGTCTAAGAACGGGATATATTGGATATGTTTGGTTGATTGATAATGTTTATTTTTCTATAGTAAATCAATTTACTAATAAAAGAACATACAATTTGTAAAAATAATATTGAACAAACACATATGAAACTAGAATAGAAGAAAATTTCCTTTATCATAACTACGTTCGTTTAATGGATTGTACACATTAGAGATCATTTCTTACATCGCTGAAACATGCAATTTTTTTTTTAGAGACAATCTAATGATTTATAACGGTCGTGAGAAAAAATTGTTTATGAATTTTCAATATGTATTTGAAAAACTGATCACGACCCATACAAGTTTTTTGATTTAATTAATATGATAAAAATTCTAGAAATTCACAATACTGCAGATTTAAATATACCTAATTTCCAAAAGAATAAAACTTAAAATATGGGTAAAAAAACTTATAAACTTGGTAGAAAGATTCCGAAAAATGAGAAAAATCAAAAATGAAAAACTAAATTAAGAAAAAACAACAAAGATGGGTTTAGAACGTTTCAACGGGGGATGTGGGTGTTATGATAATTGTTTGATAATATTAATATTAGGGTAAAGAGAATCTACCCGACACAGTAGAAAAATTCTCTACCTATGCGGTTTAAAATCATGTATTTATCAATTTTTTTGTAAATCTAACCGTACCGATAAAAATTTTATGCAAAAATAAAGTGGACTTCCTGCATTCACATCAATTTTTTCAATTAAAATTATGTCATTTCTATCATAATATATAGTATTATTCTACATTTTAATGATGATATAGTTGTACAAGTAAATAATCAAGTATTTGTAATTACAAAATTGCCAACCTAGCTTGCATAAAAATCAAAAAGCTTGTGTATCTGACATAACTTAGATGATAGGAGCATTACAAAATTTATGTTTCCAATTATACTAGCTTCTGTTGAATATAGATATGTAAAGACATTAATTTCATGTATTTATGCATCTAAAATGAATATTAAAATATGACATTGAATGGAAATTCTTATTTGTATTAAAATGTTTGGCATCGAAATAATGATGTGTATTGAGAGAAAAATAAAATAAAATTGAGTGTTATCGTGAAATTTGTATTAAAATTTTTTGTATTGAAATAATAGTATGAATTAAGAGGAAAAGAGAATGAAAGAGAGTGCCACGGTGAAATGTGTATCAAAATTTTTGGCATCGAAATAATGATGTGTAGGGAGAGAAAAAGAGAATGAAAGTGATACCACGGTGAAATTTGTATGGAGACTTTGGACGATACTGATTGAAAGAATTGATAAAAAAAAAATGGATTATTAAGTAACTGATCATTCTAAAAATTATTTCAAATATTAGAATAAAGTTTAAAAAAGATCTTATGCTATAAAAATATTATTTAATACTTTTATTTTATCGATCAATTAAACAACGATAATAATCATAGTCGATACAAATTGATTTGAATACCAAAAGTAAATATTTATTTAAATAAATGAAGAAAGAAAAACTCAAATATGTACTTCTTTCGAGTTCTTAATATCATATTAAGATCAACTCCAAGAGGCATCTTATCCCGTCTCTTAATTCAAATTATAATGAAACTAATGCAAAAACCAACTCCAACATGTTCCTAAAACCTCCAAAAAACTTAAGAGCTCTTCCATCCTCCTCAATATAAAGAGTCTCTTTCCTTTCCTTATTCCATTATTTAATAATAGATTCCCTCCAGCTATTTTAATTTGAAAGTTGTGTAGATAACGCATTATTTTTATGTTAATTTTTAACATGAGTGATGTACAAATGAATGATCTGTAATTTCCCTCTGGTTCTTTCACACATTGGTACCGTGATTTGAAGTCACGGGTGTTCAGTTGGTTGCTATACTTTCTCTTGTTCTTTGTATTTTTTTTCCACCAGCTCTTCATCCGCTGTCATTTTCTCTTGTTTGAGTTCTTTGTATTTTTTTCTTCATCTTCTTCGTTGTAAACACCTTGTCTTAAAACAATAAAACATTGATGATAGTAACGTTTAACATTTTCCATTCAACGTCCGTAACCTCAAGTAACGGGTGAATGTTTTTCCATAAAAGTTACAGTATACCGTAACTTCAACTTATGGTATACAAACACCATAACTTCAAGTTATGGGTGTCTAAACATATGTAGATACATGAGAGTCGACTCTCATCTATATCTTTAAGCCGCCGCCGGCCACCCCTCTTCTCCATTTTTCCCCCATCAAACCACCCTCCAATTCTCTCCCCAATCATCTAATCTCCTTTCTTGTTTTTGTTTTCAGTTTGTTTACATAAAAATCGAACCATAGCCAAACATCTAGAATTTATTTCTCAGATCTACCTTGGTTTTGAGTCCGATTCCAAAAATAAAAAATACCTTGAGGTTCAAATTCTCCTCCTTAACATCATACCAAAATTTGGTGTCATTCCGAAGTATTTGAATTTTTGGTTATCGTCTTGCCTTTTGGCAGGTGTCTCTCCTTCTGGAGTGGTTTGGAGTGTTTTATGTTTTTAAGTAATTATGTATCTCTATGTTCGTGGTTGGATCTGCTGAGAATGACTTTGTTGATGTCTTGGGGGATCCGGAAAGACTGCATCGAAACTAGGACAGTGAAGATTACTGCAAGAGCTCACCACTCACAACCAAAGAGGGTTCATCATTTTTTGGAGGTTTTCACTTTCGGCATGTCTATAGCTGGTATCCGGCATTTAGATAGCTGGGGTGTTACTCATCCTTTGGGGATTTCCATGTTCGGCATGTCTATAGCTGGTATCCGGCATGTAGATAGCTGGAGTGAGGATTCTGAACACTGGGATATCAACGGTTTTTATGTGATGTGGTCAACTGTGATATCGCTGTTTTCAGGGATTTTGGCGCAGTTTGGATCGCTTGGGATGTTTTCGAATTTGTTTTTAGTTTCAAGAACTTTTATGTTCATCTTGTTGAACGATCAGAAAACAATTTATTTGTTATTCAGCCTGGTCGTGTTGACAGTCGGGGGTTTGTCCCGCTGTTATATTGAGTTGTTTGATCCAGTAATATAATTCTATGCATTTTGTCAAAAAAGTTATGGGTGTCTGGTTTCAATATAGATAAATATATTTAGTTATGTATACGTATAGATATAGCTAATTAGTTAAAAAAATGAATAAAACGTAAGTTTAGAAAAATTGTTGGAGAAAATGTTTGATTTATCCTCCTAAATAGTTAAAGAGGTAATTTAATTATAGTATTATTTACGGGGAGAAAGCAAGAAGATTGTTTGAATCGCTCTAAATAAATAATCACTTTAAAATCTTAAGAGAGGAGAGAGAAAGGACCAATAAGATCTTTTTAACAAATGTTGTTGAAGTGACTAGTGAGACGATGGTCAAGCATTGTTAAAGGTGATTAGGCCTGGGGATAAAGTGAAGAGAAAGTGGGGGTTATGTAATGATTGCAGTGTTGGACAATCTGTGTTAGTGGGGACATTGGCGTAGCACGCCACAGACAGACCCAACCACATACACAGATACTTAGTACTGTAGTAGTACTATTTTAACTCGGTCTGATAATTGTGTCTTTTCGTATATTTTCACGTTTTGTATTTTTGTGTTTTTATGTATTTGTAGTTAAAATAAAAAATGATTTAAAATTATTTTGTTTACTTACTTATTCAATCCGAATGTGAAATAAAATATTTTGCATCAACACAGAAGTACATGAAATATTCGTAAAATAAAATACATATCCAAAATCATATTTTTCGTATTGTTTCGTATCATATTCACATATCATTTATCAAATTACGGGCCTAATTTTAACGTGTATGCAGTTTCTCCCCCCTCGCTCCTTGGTTACCCCACGCTCAACCACGCCTGCACTCCCTGCCTTGCCCGACTCTTCTTTTGTCTCCTCACACTGCTATGTTTCTCGATTGTCCTTGTTTTTCTCGACTTAAATTCCCAAAATTACTTTATTCTTTATAGGATAAATTTATGATATATATTTTTTTGGGCATTCCATTTACTTAGATAGAAAATATTATGAGCGTGTACATTGAGTTGCTTATAACTCTCATCCTGGTCCCCCTTAAATCAAATTTATAAGTTATTTATTTCGGAAACAAAGTATTTATTTATATATTTTTTGTATAAACAAATATTTACGTGGAGTTCAATATTCGTTATCTTACAAAAATTAGTTATTTATTCTAAAAAAAGATACATATTTACGTATTTTTTTCCAAAATAAGTAACTTATCTCTACCACATAACTTATTGTAAGTGATGTTTTTTTACGTGGTGAATGAATTGGATTCATCCCATTAAAATTTTAAATTACAAAAAGAAAAAAAATTCACTCATTCATGAAAATAATTTAGTTAAGAACCTGAGCTTTTTTTTTTAATGCTAAGAATCTGAACATTTTTCACTTGACTAAAGTAATTGTATACAATACTATTTAAAAAGATGTCTAAGAATTGTATTTAGTATTGTGTTGAAATTAAACGTTCTACTTATTGAAAAGTTGATGATTAATCGGGATTAATTCATGATTAATACATATTTTATGGATTATTGTACTGATTAATAACCCAAATATTTGATTAATTATTTCGATTAAATTCCAAATACCCGATTAATTCTTGGACAGTACCTTTATTGATTAAGTTTGATTTTCGCTTTATTGATTAAGTTTGATTTCCATTTTTTATAATACTAATTCTACTATCTATATACGAAATACGAACGTATTACAAGCTCTAGAGTATTCGCTGAAATCTGTATTGGTTATCCCAGGGGTAAGAAAGAAAACGTATGGGCGTAAAAGACAAAAACCAAGCCAAACCCAACAAATTCCTGAAACTGTCCTATATGTCATTCCTTCCATTATTTCGAAGTCTCTTATCTCTCATAAATCGTTTTACATTATCATCTCGATCTTTCGAAATGATATTTCAGTAACGAATTTTTCGAAATTCAAGTTCCATCACTCATTAATAAATTTAGTTTGAACCATAAACAAACTTTGATCAAAATAATAAGTAATTCGTTGAACCACATTGAGGTAGCTATGTAATAACATCAGTCTCTTCCTATCATGAAAATATAGGAAACTAATGCATAATATGATACTATTTAATTATTCTACGTTGCCTCTTGAATCTATCCCCTAACTGAAAACTGGACCGATGAACTAATGATCGCAGCTCTTCTCTCAGAAACTCAACAACCTCATTCTTCTCATCAATTTTATCCGTGGCCAAGATCAGCACATTTCTTGTACGGCCACCAAACGTGACCATTTCAGCCTTCAAAGGACTCAACCGCAACGATTTTAGGGTTTGAATAAGCTCCGTGATGAGATCGGACCGGTCATCGCAACAGAACGAGGCCTTTATTACCAGTGATTGATGATTTTTGCTGAAGAAAAAATCAGTGACTACGATTACATCGTCTGTATCCGAAGGGAACGATGACTCCAGCTGCTTCATGTCTGAAGACTGTTGTTTGAGCTCTTTTACTTGTTCGACAACTTTTGCTAGCACTGAAGCTTTATCTGTCTGCACAATTATTCAACAAAAAAAAAATTAAAAATGATAGTATATATAGGATGAACCCTAAATATTCTTTAGTTATTTCCATAAACTAAAGAAAAAAGGTGAACAACTTTTTATTAACCCTGCTATTTAGCTACAGCCTAGAAACGAATATCTGAACATAAAGCTATGTTAAGTTATCGGTTTTTCTAAAATCTCGAATATTTTTGTATCTTCAAAATCTCCTCCTCACTTGAAAGCTCATTCTTATTTTTAAGTGGAAGAATAAATTGTTCGTTCCTTTTTAGGTCTAGTGTTCGACTTTTAATTACTAGACGGGAAAATATGAGTACATGAAGCAGAGGGGATGAAAGTACTGACTTTGGAGTTGCAAGGTGGGAGAAGAGTACGAAGAGTATCGAGATGAGAATTGATTCTTTGCCTGCGACGTTTCTCAGCTTCTTTATGATTATTGGAAGCAGCTGCACTTTTGGCCTCAGCCGATGTTTCCGAGGAACTACACCTGCCATGCATCGTCGGACCGAGATCACTGTCGCCGACGATGCACTTGTGAAAATCTGAGCCCTCTGGCCACGCTTCTGCTAGTGGTTGCATCTTTAGTTTGTTGCTTATCCGAAGAAAGCCCTTTTTGTGCCTTTTAAAGTTCTCTTTTTGTTAGTCCCTTGCACTTCCACCTATACTTTCCAAGTTAACTTAAAAATACGCAATGCACTTATGTACACTCTTATTTCCTATCTATGCAGATAACTTTTAAATTAGGAACTTAAAAACAGCGCGGTTCAAAAAAATATTTCTGAAAAATGTAAGAACAAATATGTAATGTACAAAAAATATATATGAAATAATTGCATTTTGCACCTACTAATTTTCGTTCAAAAATAATATTATACAAACAAAAAACAGTTTGTTACTCCTAACTTTCAAAATCATATTTATATTTAACATTCATCCTTTTAACAATTTTTCATTAAAAATATCAATTGTTTTTCATTATGAGAGGTAAAATTGGAATCCCAAAGTATGTCAAATAATATTAAAGTTAAAATTTTAATTATATTCCCTCTGTCCTACGTTATTTATATTTCGGACAGAGGATTTGACACGCATATAAGATTCATATAAAGTAGAGTTTCATAAATTATTTTAATTTTTATTTGAATAAAAATTTTATTATACTTTATATTCATGTTAAAATACGTGCCAACTATTCAAAAAAAATTGTAAATAAATGAGAGAGACGGAGGGAGTACCAAAAACTAGAATTTCAAATTATAAAAATAACATTAATTTAAGTTGTTTTAAATTTTAATGATATTAATTTTTAAATTTGTTTTATGATAAATCTTATGATTAACTATGCTATAATTATGTTCAAATATAATTATTTGTTTGATAATTATTTTTTAAAATATTCAGCGTTATGATTATTTTATTGCATTAATAATGAAAATTGGATTTTTGTTTAATATAATATTTTCATGTAAAAAAATTCATTAATATAAAATTTGTAATTAATCAAAAATTTTAGTTATTAATATTACCATCCAAATTTCAATTCTACCCCTCCGAATATAACATTTTTAAGAGAAAATTGTCAAAAAGGTGCATTTTTTAACAGAAAATTTTATATCTGCAAGGTGAAAACATAATAATCATTAGGGAACAAGAATCAAAGGAATCAGTAACAGGAATCATGGATAAAACAAGAAACAATTGCGGAACACCTAGTAAAAATATAAAAGTCAGATCAAACTTAGAATAAGATTCACTGATTCATTTATCACACACATAAGATTGAAAAACCTATCGAAAAAAGAAGAAGATTAAAATTATGAATTATCATCACCTGTTATGTAACAACTAGGAACTAATTCTACACAAATTAAAGTTACAAACTACCTATGAAAACGATAAATTGCAGGAGAAAGAAAGATAAAAGAAAAACATTCTCAATTCATTTCATAAACATAAAAGATACAGGCTTTACTTATATATATATTGAAGGTAGGATGGAGAGTGTAGACTATGCTCTTGGGCTCATCCTGTTAGTCTTTGTTGTTGGATGGGCTTTGTCTTTGGATTATGATATAGGCCCAATACTAACAGTATCATTTTTTTTGTTAGATCGTGACATGTTTGAAAATGCACGAGGGGAGGGGGTCAATTAAAAATTATGCTTGAAGAATTGTCCAGCTAACTGGATGTAATAAGTTAACAAACAATAAACAAGCAGCTAGCTATGATATGCAATGCAGTAAGAATAAAGTCCAGAAAGTAAATGACACACAGCAATTTTAGTTAGGTTCGACTCCTATAGCCTAATGGTCTACGTCCTGGTACTCTACCAACTCGGTAAAGGAATATATTATTGATCACAAATAATTACAATGACACGATACAATAATATATCTCCCTGATTCTCCCAGTCACTGACTGCATCTTGCTAAAACACCCTGTTCCTTGAACACAGCTCTCTAAGTACTATACTAAACCAAATATAAACTCCTCTAGCCTATTGTCCCTCGAACCTTTGTTTCACAAGCTTAACAATCCAGCAACTACCAACTTTACAAGCTGAACAATACAAAGATAGAAAGAATTACAAATCAAACTATGAACTCTAATATGAAATCTAAATCTTATTAGTATATAGAGCTCAAGTGTTTAAAGATATATCAAATCAGCTTGGTAAAAATACTTGTGTTTTTCGAATGATGTTCAACAACCTTTGAAAGAAAAACTCACAAGTCTTTTATATTGAACGAATGATCTAAATTAAACACACAACAACACAACGGTCTTGACTACCAAGTCTCACGAGTTTGTTGAAAGATTAATTCAAATCCAACGTTCAAAATAACAACGTTTAGAAAAGAAAAACAGAAGAAAAGTATGAACGTTAACAAAGCAACGTTCTGGTCTTTAGAAAACCCAGAGGAAGGAAGTTTGTTTAGATAAGAAAACGTTTAGAAACAAATTCCTATAATATAGGGTTTTAAAGATAAATAGATAAATACGTTTAAAACCATTTTTGGCCCATATATATTTATACGATCTGTTTTTCTAATTAAAGTCCTCACAGAAGTTTAATCCTATTCAAAGTCCATGAAACTCGGACTCCCAGTGATTCTGGACTCTGTCTGTCAGCTTGCTGTGTTATAGTAAATCTTGTACTTCCAGCTAGCTGAGATACCCTGTTTTGCTACGAAATGATTTAAGTATTAATCCTGCAAAACAATGTTAGTCCAGTACACATATCCAGCTTGCTTACTATGTATGATCATCAAAATCATGAGAGTTTCAATCTCCCCCTTTTTGATGATTATACATCAATTTTAGGAGAAATACAAAACTCCCCCTAAAACTAGCAATCCTACTATAAATAAGCACCATAAAATCAATCACATAAATATTAATGTAACACACTTAATAAATATCAAATAAACATCACATTGCCACACAACCAGTTTAGAATTCCATAAAATAAACCAAATACCAAGTACTGAAGCATAAACACAAATCCAAAAACAACCAAAACAACCTTAAACAAGTTCACCAAAACGAAAACATTAAAATCATAAAAACAACCCCCCAAATCCAAAAAATTTTCTCCCCCTTAATCATTAAAAAGAAGAAAATTAGGACTTATTATTATCTTCATCCTCCTTAGCATCATCAAACCTTGCAACAACATGAAAATCTTAAGCATCCACATCTGGATCAACAGCAGTGTCCTTGAGCACATCCCCAACAACCACATTAGCAAGGTCATGAAGTTCTTGAGCAGCAGAAACATTAGCAGAATGAACACTAGTACGAGCCGAGGCAGGAGTACGTGGACCAGCAAAGACTTCACGCAGAAACACCAACTCTTTAGCCATCCCATCTAACCTAGCATTGATCTTCTTAACAGCATCCTTGGTTTCCTTAAAATGCTCAGAATAACCAATCTCAAACCTAGATTGAATGACCAACTAAGGAGGAACATAAACTGGTGTGGTAGGTGGAGGAATTTCCACACGAACCAAAGTACCATCAGATTCAACCTTCAAGTGAGACCGTTGTAAACTCTCAAAGTCCAGGAATTCCTTAGCAACTTCACGATCTTCTTCTTTTAACTTAACACCACACCATTCAAAAACTCTGGTCAACAACAACCCATATGGTAGACTAGCTGAGGTGTGAGGCTCCAACACATCCATCATATTCTTCAAAATTAACCCAGCCAAGTTAAATGGCTTACCAGACAACAACATTGCAACAACAGTAACATCTTGTCCAGCAAAGTTGGAACGACTACCAGTTCTTGGATTCACATTGTAAATACAAATCTTAAATAAAAGGTGTGCCATTGGAGTAACCATAAAAGTTGCAGGAGCAACATATTCAAGTAGCCCAGACATACCCCTAAGAACTTTCAATTGATCCAATTCAGAAAAACCTTCTATGTCCGTGGGACCTTTCTTAGTGGTTATAGATACAGTATATGGATTATCTATACCAAGAATAGAGTTAGAACAGGGATAGTCAACCTGATTTTATGACCTCTAACATAAGACTCAAAGAAACCAGGCTTGACAATAGCAAGATTAGCATAGAACTCATACACATACGAAGGGTAACAGTCTCGTGGTAATTCCTTTAAGAATGACTCAAACCCTAAATGTGTAAACAGATTAAGAGCACCACACTTAATAAAGGAGTTACCTGTTAAAGGATGACCAAACACAACCTTGCGAGTCCTTAAATCCAATTGCTTGAAGCGTGTTTCGAGATCATCCGAAACAAACACAATACCATACTTGTTGCGTTTCAAAGACGAACCTTCACGATTCCCGGACCGCTGAGCCTCAGAAATCTCATCACCACTATCCACATGAACCGGAGAGAGGTTGATATCATCGTCCTCATCATGCAACCTTTTGTTTTTCCCTTTCTGTGATTTTGTGACCGCAATCAGATTCTTCTTTGATCCTCGAGTATATCTCATGATTCGATAAAGTAGAAGAAAAACACCGAGAGAAAATGTGTAGCGATTGAGAAACGGCGAGAAAACCCTAATTGGAATTTGGGGTCGAGTATAGAGAAAACTAAAGAGTCGGAGTTGTAAAGTCTCTATAAAACCTCTTTTAACAAATAAGGGGAGAGATAAATATCTAGGATTGAATCTAATAACCCACCCCCGAATAAAACTAGACATGATAAGTAAAAAAAATATAAGCAGGAAATGTACATTATTACATCAACACAATTAGATATTTTAAAGCACAAATTCAAATTTCAAAAAAAAAAATCGAATTAAATAACCACCTAGAAACTATAAACAATCAGCACGGAACTCGTAAGTGGACTAGAATTCAATACAACTATATTTTTTTAAAAAAAATAACATGCATAAAAAAACAGATAAAAATGTACCAGACATCCATAGCAGCTAGCTGGCTAGACATTACACATGCCTAGTTCTCGACGAAGAACAGCAAAACGCTTCTCGGCTAGTGGTTTTGTGAAGATGTCAGCTAGTTGGTATTCTGTACTTACAAAAATCAGCTCAATTTTGCCCTTTGCAATATTGTCCCTCAAGAAATGATGTCGAACGTCGATATGCTTCGTTCTTGAGTGATTCACCAGATTCTTTGATATGTTGATAGTGCTTGTATTATCACAATAAATAGGAACCTAGCCACATTTAATCCCATAGTCTTGAAGTGTTTGTATCATCCATAGTACTTGAGAGCAACAGCTACCAGCAGCTAAATACTCCCCCTCAGCCGTGGATAATGCAACACAAGTTTGATTCTTGCTTTGCCAAGTGACCAAACACTGTCCTAAAAATGCACAAACACCACTTGTACTCTTACGATCAGTTGACAACCTGCATAGTATGCATCACTATACCCAACAAGATTACATGCATTTGTGATGGGATAAAACAAACCAAGAGTAATAGTTCCACTTAAATATTTAAATATTCTTTTAATAGCATTCAAGTGAGTCTCTTTAGGTTTAACTTGAAACCTAGCACAAACACATACACTATACATAATGTCTGCTCTAGAGGCTGTAAGATATAATAAACTACAAATCATACCTCTATACTTTCGAACATCTACATCTTTACCTTGTTTATCTGCTGTCAACTTGTTGGCAGAACTCATAGGAGTAGATTTTGCCTTGATATTCTCAAAACCAAACTTCTTAAGCAGATTCTTGATGTATTTGGATTGATGCACATAGATTTCATCTGAAGTTTGCTTGATTTGTAGCCCCAAAAAGTAATTGAGCTCGCCCACATACTCATGTCAAACTCACTACGCATACACTTAGAAAACCACTTGCACATATCATCATTAGTAGAACCAAAGATAATATCATCCACATATATTTTCACAACTAAAATATCAGTACCATTAAACTTAGTAAACAATGTGGGATCGATTTTACCTCGAATGAATCCATTCTTGATCAAAAACTTACTTAACCTTTCGTACCATGATCTAGGAGCTTGCCGAAGTCCATATAATGCCTTCTTCAACTTGAAAACATGATTAGGAAATTGCTCACTCTCAAAACCAGGAGGTTGATTGACATATACTTCTTCCTTCAAGTAGTAATTAATAAATGCACTTTTCACGTCCATTTGATGTAGCTTGATCTTCTTGAAACATGCAAATGAAAGTAACATTCTTATTGACTCTAGCCTTGCAACCACTATGCCATAGATGGCCTTCTGCGACACTTCAAAAATGTTACAGGAAGTCCAAAAATTGTTGGCATAGCCTCAAAATTTTCTATGGTAACACTTTTCGGGTGTTAGTTTTTTCGCCTTTGCCGTAGGGTCAGTGGCAACAGTTTTTACTCCTACACTAACATGATCAATTATGTTGCCATATGATACACATTTGTTGTAAAAATGGGATCCACTAGCTGGTGGGACCAAAATTAGACCCACTTTCTAGTGGGTCCCATATGTAGGCTACATTAAAATGTATAGAATACATATATATATATATATATATATATATATATATATATATATATATACACACACACACACACATTTGCATTTCATACTATAACAAATCTAACATTTTATTAAAATCTCTTTGTTTTCATTTCCCAAACAATCACCAATACATTACAAGATTAAACGATCTTCAACTCTAAAAATATCACAATCCACTAATAC
Organism: Saposhnikovia divaricata; assembly: GCA_036435485.1. Lineage (NCBI taxonomy): Eukaryota > Viridiplantae > Streptophyta > Magnoliopsida > Apiales > Apiaceae > Saposhnikovia > Saposhnikovia divaricata. The sequence continues at coordinate 93,116,093 of CM071596.1, forward strand.
AAGAAAATAAACATAAACAAAATCTCTTCTTTTAGACCATTTACTACATCAGGATATACGTCTTTCTTCTTGAAGAATGCTGCTGCATTTCAATGTCCTGCAATCTGAGTTGTCCTTGATGATAATCACATTAAAACACCTAGAAAAACATATTTGTATAAGTTAAAGTTTGTAACTTATCAACGAATATCCAATTTATAAATATCCATTGATGAGGTAGCTTATCGATTGATAAGTCTGTAGCGTACTCTTTTAAGTCTCAACGGATAAGTTGTTTGTTACTGTCACAGTTGCTAGAATTCCAAGTCATGTTGACTATCAATGGATATGCAAAATAGGGTAGTCAATTGTACATAAGCTGTGCTATGTAATTCTGTATAAGTGAAGTGATGTTTCAACTGATGAAGCTTCTATGTCAACGGATGTGACACTCCAGCAAACAGCAATCAACCTATCGATCGATGTTTGCACCAATGGATAATATGCTACAACCAATAATGTCTTAATATTAGCGGTTGATAGCGACTTGACAAGCCTGACAGATCACATGGGTTGATAGACTTAAAAAGGGTATGGAAGCCAGTCTTTGGAAACGAAGAAGAAAAAGATACATTCCTTATTCTCACAAGCAATTCTGCTGGTAGATCTCGTGAATATCTGTCCAAGACAATCCAGACAAAATTGCATCACATGGAGATGAGGAGTGGCAGCAAACCTACAGAATACTTTGACTTTGTAATATTCGATTATTTTGTAGGGTTTGTAAACTTGAAGTATATATATACCTTCAAGTGTAGCAAGGCTAAGAGAAGAAAACACTGGCTTAAATGCATAGTGCATTAGGTTTTCTTGTACACTCTTAGATTTTGTATTCGTAGCTGTGTAAACTTTACACAGGTTATTTTCTTCAATACAACCCTCAGGTGGACTTGACAAATCCACCTGAAATTTTTAAAGAGTGTTGTATGCTTGTTTACGTTTTTATTTTCTGTTCATCATAGTTTAACTTGTTCATCTTTAATCCATCTGCTGTCTTGCTAATTCGAAAGAATTTTTCTATCAAGATTGTATTCAACCCCCCTTCTACAATCTTGTGGATTTTAACTGGGAAATAACAATTGGTATCAGAGCAAGATTCTTGTTCACACTGAATCACGCAAGCGTACGCGGTCACAAGTAATATAAGATTAAGTAGAGTTCGTTCCCACAGAGACTAGTATATTTTAGAATATGCACTTATGCAACAATGTTTGATTATTATTCACTGCTAAGACAATAACAAGTTTGGGTTTTAATTATCTAATTTAACTAAGAAGCAATTTAGCAAAATTAAGATCTAATTAACTAACGTGGTTTAAAACTGATTTACTAATGAGAGAATAAACATGGGATCCTAACTTCATTAAATACTTCGTCTAGAGTTGATGCCTTTAATTAAAGTATGTGATGGTTATGATAACTGATCGGATAACACGAAACAAGTACACGCTACCTGTCAGTATACGTATACCAAACTACTCAACATCCACAAAAGAGATAGAAGCTAAGCAGACACCAATTATGTTTAGACCCTATATGTCTATATGATTTGAAAACATAACGGTTTAAGAACAAGTTATCCATTGAGATCACATAGGGCAGCGTAAGATGGTTAAAGTTAAACTACGAATCATGATGTCGAAACATTCATAAACCTATGCTAGCATGGCAAGTTCTAGTCTTTATATCCACTGTCACTTCAATAAAGATTAACAATTTAGATGTTAGCTACGCATCTAAAAGCATTATGCACAACCATACGAGGATATCAATAGTTTATCACACACAAATCTTTTAAGCAATCAAACTACTAAACTACATAAATAAATCCGTTAGAATTCCATGAAAACGATTAGTTCATAATCGAATGGATCTTCATCATGGGATCTAATGATAACATGATAATAAACAAGGTCTGAATAAAACAATAGTGCTAGAGTAATAAGGTTTAGAAAACAAATCCAAAAACGAAGATCCAAAGTATCGCCTAATAGAAGAATACAAAAGATGAAGTAATCTAGATCTCCATAGATGTCACGTGCTCTAATTTGTCTCCCTTGATTCTATATGAAAAAACGTCCTTATTATGTTGTCTACATGTGTTTATATAGCCCCCGTAGCTTGTCCCGCAAGAAAATACCAAAACAGAATAGAATCAGGATTTTCAGCAGCCGAACTAGCGCCCGCGCCACAACCGGCGCGCCCGCGCCCATCAGGAAACTCCGCAGCATGCCCGCGCTGCTACACGGCACGCCCGCGCTGCTACACGGCACGCCCACGCTTGACTTACTTGAAATTTTTCAACCTTTGTCAATTTTTGCTCGTTCTGACTCCGATTCGTCTGCTAATTGCCGTTCCTCAATTCTTAAGCTCAAAACCACCATTTAAACAACAAAATATCCTTCCTGCTTCCATCTTTGTAGTCCTGCACAAACTAACTAAAAACACATCAAAAACACCAAATACTTGAGGCCAAGTTAACCGATTTAAGCCGATACGAAGCGTTCCAAGTGGATATGAAATCCACTTATCACTTCTAACAAACAAGAAGTTTAAAGATCAACCACCATAGGAAAGAAGGATACAGGGGTAAAGATTCCGATGCTTGATAAAGACAACTACTTTAATTGGAAAGTAAAGATTCGTCTTCATCTCTCAGCTCTTGATAAAGACTATGTAGATTGCATAGAGAAAGGCCCTCATATCCCAATGAAGGCTAACACCGGTGTTGGTGAAGCTGCTGGTACTGTAGCTGTTGGAAGGCCAATTCCAAAAACTCAGGTTGAGTTCACAGACGAGGACTTGGAAGTGATACACAAAGATAAAAAGACTATGAACATTTTGTTCAATGGTATCGACCAAGATATGTTTGATAGTGTTATTAACTGCACCACTGCCAAACAGGCGTGGGACACTATTCAAACAATCTGTGAAGGAACTGAGCAAGTCAGAGAAAATAAAATGCAGCTCCTCATACAACAATATGAGCATTTTCACTATGTCTCTAGTGAAAATTTAACAGACATATTCAGTAGATTTCAGAAGCTACTGAATGGCTTAAAGTTGTATGGGAGAAAATATGAAACCAAGGACTCCAACCTAAAGTTTTTGAGATCTCTTCCTAAGGAATGGAAGCCTGTAACAGTCTCGTTGAGGAACTCTCAAGATTACAAGGATTTTACACTTGAGAGACTGTATGGCATCCTGAAAACATATGAGCTTGAGATACAGCAAGATGAGGAAGTAGAGAAGATCCAGAAGAAAGGTGGATCTGTTGCCTTGGTGGCCAATATTCCAACAAACCAGGATGGTGAGAAGATGGAGAGCATAGAAACCACACCAAGTCCAAAGACTTGTGAAGGTGGAGCTGAAACTAGCAGAGGAAAAATCAAGTTGGTTGAAGAACTTGATGCATCTAGTGGAGATGAATCTGATGACTTAGATGATTATCTAGCATTTTTGTCAAAAAGATTCTCTAAATTTAAATTCAAGAAGAATCCAGCAGGAGGCAAGCAATTCAGAAAAAGTTATCAACCATCCAAGGACATGGTTGAAAGGTCAAAGTTCAAATGCTTTAACTGTGGAATTGCTGGCCACTTTGCCAATGAATGTAGAAAGCCTAAAGCTGAGAATGAGAAGAAACAGTTTGGAGCTGTTGATTACAAAAGAAAATATTTTGATCTTCTCAAGCAAAAGGAAAAAGCATTTATGTCAAGAGACAATGATTGGGCTGCTGGAGAGGATTTAGATGCAGAAGAAGAGTATGTCAACCTTGCCCTCATGGCTAATGAAAATGATGAGGAAGCTAGTTCAGCAAGCAACTAGGTATTCTCTACAGACTTAACTAATCTTTCTAAAGCTGAATGTGCTAGTACATTTGATGAAATGTCTGTTGAAATGTACAATATGCATGTTTCCTTGAAATCACTTACCAAAGAAAATTAGAAGATTAAAGATTATAATGAGAAGTTAAGTGATAGTAATGCTTTAATAGAAACTCAGTTAATTGAATTTGAAACCATGAGAAGAGATTGCCAGGATGCTAAAGATGGATTGATTGAAGCTCTTAAGAGAGAAAAATCTTTGAGAGAACAGTTAACGAAAGAACATGATCTAATTGCTAAGTGGAAAAGATCGAGGGTCATTAACGAAGAAATCTGTAATGTCCAAGGGATTAATTCGTTTAGCAAATTAGAAGAAACGAAGTTAGGAGTTGATAGTGAGACTGCTTCAGACAGCGCATCAACGGATAATGAGGAGGATTATCCGTTGAATGTTGAGCGATCGATGGATACTGATCAAGATTATCCATCGAAAGCCAAAGCTATCAGCAAAGCAACCTTAGTGAAATTGAACAATTAATATGGTCTCGTCAACAAAAACTTTGTATTAGGAGAGTGTAGCAAAACAAAATCAGTTGATAAAGCAAACATAGGCCACTTGTCCAACAAGTAATTGAAAGACAAGTTAGAGAAAGTAGAGTCTAAGGCTAAGGGTAGAAGAAAGAACAGAAATGGCAAGGTAGGGATTAATAAACACAATAATTACGCACCTGATAGGTATGCACCTAGGAAAGAATGTGTTAATTGTGGTAGTGTCAATCATCTATCCGTCAACTGTAAAAAGTTGAAAAATGTTTCTGTTCCCAATATGTCTATGCCTATTCCTATTCCGGATATGAATGTGATGCCTAACATGTATGCCCAACGTGCTCATGCATCTAGTCAATATGCTAATATGTCATTCATGCAAAATCCATATTATCATGCTTTCAATGTGCCTTAGATGCCATGGATGATGAATAACATGCCCGCACAGACTATGCTTAATTCTGATATTTACAATACATATGAGCAAATCTCAAACCTTGGCTTTCAAAGGCCTACACCTAGAGTTAAGATTGATCTTTCACAATCTGGACCCTTGGGTGGAAAGGATTTGAAGGGCAAGAAAAAGGCTAACAAGGCAGGACCCAAGGAAACTTGGGTACCAATATCAACTTGATTTGGTTTTTATGTGTGCAGGGAAACAGAAAGAGACTCTGGTATCTGGATAGTGGCTGTTCAAGGAATATGACTGGAGACTCTACCCTGCTCACTAAGTTCGAGGAGAAAGCTGGCCCTAGCATTACCTTTGGAGACAACAGCAAAGGATATACTAGAGGTTATGGCTTGATTTCACATGGAAATGTTGTCATTGAGGATGTAGCACTAGTTGATGGTCTTAAGCACAACTTGCTTAGTATCATCCAACTATGTGATAAAGGTCAAAATGTGTGGTTCACATCTGAAGCTTGTGTCGTTTTCAAGAAAATTGACAACAAGGTAGTGTTGATAGGCAACAGAAAAGGAAATGTGTACACAACTTACTTCAATTCAACAAGTTCAAATACTGCTACATGTATTTTTAGCAAGGCAAGTGTAGATGAAGGATGACTATGGCACAAGAAACTGTCTCACTTAAATTTTAAAGCAATGAATGAGTTGGTCAAGAAGGATTTGGTCAGAGGTATTCCAAAGTTGGATTTTTCCAAGGATGGATTGTGTGATGCATGCCAAAAAGGGAAGCAAAAGAAGGCCGCTTCCAAATCCAAGTCTATGTCATCAATCGAACATCACTTACAGCTACTACACATGGATCTCTTTGGAACAGTCAATGTATTGTCAATCTCTAACAAGAGATACTGCCTAGTGATTGTTGATGACTTCTCTAAATATACGTGGACATTCTTTCTGCACTCCAAAGATGAGGCAGGAGAAATCATTATCAATCATATTAGGACAGTCAACAACAATCCCTCTTTCAAAGTTAGAAGGATGAGAAGTGACAATGGAACTGAGTTAAAAAATTCTGTGATGAGGTAGTTTTGTGAAGAACAAGGAATTATTCAATAATTCTCTGCACCAAGGACTCCTCAACAAAATGGTGTAGTAGAAAGGAAAAACAGAACTCTCATTGAAGCTGCAAGGACAATGCTTGAAGAATCAAGGTTACCAACATATTTCTGGGCTGAAGCTGTGAATACTGCATGCTATACTCAGAATATATCTTTGATCAATCAAGCAAGAGGCATGACTGCTTACCAACTATTCAAAGAAAAGAAGCCAACAATTAACTTCCTGCATGTCTTTGGCTGTAAATGTTTTGTCTTGAGAAATCAAGGTGATAACATAGGAAAATTTGACACAAAGGCAGATGAAGCTATTTTTGTTGGATATTCAGCTGGAAAGTCCTACAGAATCTACAACCTAAGACTTAACATTGTTATGGAATCCGTACATGTTGTCTTTGATGATAAGAAAATCCAAGGGTTGGTAGATAAAGGTTTCCATGAAGAACTCTCATTTGATAATGAGATAAGTGGTGAAGACAGTGAAGATGATGAAGAAGCAGTGTCGACTGGTATAAGATTGCAGCATGGTCAAGGTAAAGAGCGTGGGACATCATTTGTTGATGCTGATGAAACCCCATCTGTTGGAAATCATTTTGAGATACCCGTTAAGAACCAAAGAGAATTATCCATCGATCAATCTATTAGAACTCCAACTTCGAAAGCCACACACTCAGGGGGAGTATCTCAGAGTTGTCACTCAACAACCAATCAGAATGATCAACATAGGGTGAATGAAGCTACATCATCTAGAATGAACCTATCACCACAAAGAAAATGGACCAAAGATCACCCATTTGAACTCATCATTGGAGATTCAAATGCTAGAGTCCAAACTAGAAGGGCAACTCAAGAAGAATGCTTATATAGCAGTTTTCTGTCTAAATAAGAACCTAAGAAAGTTGAGGATGCCCTCCTAGATCCAGACTGGGTTGTAGCCATGCACGAAGAGCTAAACCAGTTTGAAAGAAATGAAGTATGGAAGCTTGTACCCAAGCCAAAAGGCAAATCAGTGATTGACACTAAATGGGTATTCAAGAACAAGATGGATGAAAATGGCATAGTAACAAGGAATAAAGCTAGATTGGTTGCAAAAGGCTACTATCAAGAAGAAGGAATTGATTTTGATGAAACCTTTGCACCTGTAGCAAGGTTGGAAGCAATCAAAATTTTTATGGCTTATGCAGCCCATGCCAATTTCAAAGTCTATCAAATGGATGTCAAGAGTGCATTTCTGAATGGCATTTTGGAAGAGGAGGTATATGTAAGTCAACCTCCTGGTTTTGAAGATCCAGACTTTCCAGAATATGTCTATTATCTTCTCAAAGCACTCTATGACCTGAAGCAAGCACCAAGAGCCTGGGATGACACTCTTTCAAAGTTCCTCATAGGGAATCATTTCACTCGAGGTACTGTTGATAAAACTCTCTTTTATAGGAATGCCAATGGCTCTGTGATTCTTGTTCAAATTTATGTAGATGATATAATATTTGGTTCTACTGATGAGAATCTTTGCAAAAGGTTTGCCAAACTTATGCAAAGTAAATATGAAATGAGCATGATGGGTGAACTAACTTACTTTCTTGGCCTACAAGTAAAGCAAGTTAGTGATTGTATTTTTCTGAGCTAATCTAAGTATATTTATGATCTTCTGAAAAGATTTAACTTATTAGATTGTGCTTCTGCAAAAACACCCATGGCCACTGCCACTAAACTTGAGTTGAATACTAAGGAGAAGAAAGTGGACATTTCAAGTTATAGAGGCATGGTTGGCTCACTTTTGTATTTAACAGCAAGTAGACCTGAAATTATGTTTTCTACTTGTTTATGTGCTAGATTCCAAGCTGATCCTAGGGAAGCTCATTTAGTAGCTATTAAGAGGATTTTCAGGTATCTCAAGGGAACACCAAACCTTGGCATTTGGTACCCTAGAGATTCTGGTTTTGATCTAATTTGCTATTCAGATGCAGATTATGCAGGTTGCAAAATTGATAGGAAAAGTACTACATGCACCTGTCAATTCTTGGGGAATAAGATGGTATCATGGTTTAGTAAGAAGCAGAACTCAGTTTCCACTTCTACTACAGAAGCTGAGTACATTGCTGCTGGAAGTTGTTGTGCACAGATCTTATGGATGAAAAATCAACTACTTGACTATGGTCTAAGGGTTGAAAAGATTCCAATCTTTTGTGACAACACTAGTGCAATTGCAATATCTGAGAATCCAGTGCAACACTCCAGGACCAAGCACATAGACATAAGATATCATTTCATCAGAGAACATGTGATGGAAGGAACTATGGAACTTCATTTTGTTCCGAGTGAAAAACAACTCGCAGATATCTTTGCCAAGCCACTTGATGAATCAACATTCACAAGGTTGGTAAGTGAGCTAGGTATGCTGAATTTCTTCTAATCTATTTTAAGTTATCTGCATGTTGTTGAGCAGCCAGAAATATACTGAATTTTCTTTCTTAAGAAAAGGCACAAAATTCTGTCTAAGTTAGAATTTGCCTGTCAACGGATATATGCTTCTTATCCGTTGATATTCAAATATTTTTGGGTTTTATTTTTATTCTTACTTACCTCGGTGGATAATAAGTTTCTTTTTGGATGTATTAATTCAATAATACATATCAACAGGAAACTCGATTCTCGAGAATTTACTCTTTTATCCACTGGGCAACTCTTAACCGTTGATTTGTCGCTGTCATATACATACATCTCGGTATGTATATAACTGGTGCAGTTATTTTTTTTCACTTTTCACCCACTTCTCTGAGCAGTTTCCTTTTCGAGTAATTGTGAGTAAATATAAAACCCATCTAACGATTTATATTCATTTTTCTTTATCTTACTCTCAATTTTCCTTGAACAAACCTACTATCTCTTCCAAGATATCAAAACCCCCTTTCGATTTTTTCAATTTTTTCAGCGATAATGGCTCCAATCGTTAAGCTGATGTCTGGGAATGGTTATATCTATGAGAAGAACAACTTTGCCGCTCTTGTGGACTCGGAGCACTCTCCGGCGGACTATCACAAGATGATGGAGTTCATCAAGAAATGCAAATTATCTTATGCCATGACTGAGACTCCATTTTTATATCATGAAGTTGTGGAAGAAGTTTGGTTTACGGCAGTTTTCAATTCGTCTGAAGGTACCATTACTTTTACTTTAAAAGATAATGAGTATATCATTAACTCTGATGTTGTGACTACCTGCCTGAGAATAACTGCATCACTCATCCTACTGATAGCGATATTGTTACCATGCTTAACATCATAGGTTACAGTCTTAGTACTGATAATCTAGGCAAAATTATTAGGATAGGCATGCGAAAGGAATGGAGCTTTCTTTGTGATGCTTTCATTAAGGTGTTTTCTGGTAAAATCAGTAATTTTGATGCCGTTACCAATGCCCTGCTTAACATGCTCTATATGCTTCTGAGTGACAAATTCTATAATTTTGGTTCGTTAGTACTAAATGAGATTGGTGCCAAATTAGGAAAGAAAGAGAACAGAGGTAAAAATATCTACTCCCTCCATCCCAAATCTTTTGTCTTGTTTGACTTTTGACGGTCAAATTGATCAACTTTTGACCACATATTACATATATAATATAAATGAAAATTATAATAAAGATTATATCATTAGAAAGTACATTTAATTTACTTTTTATGTATTTTTCAGATTTTACAAACTATAAAAGAATGATACTTATTTGTTAGTCAAAGTTTGGTCAATTTGACCACAAAAAGTCAAACAGGACAAAAAATTTGGGATAGAGGGAGTATTTTGCAAGATTCCTGATGTTATTGGATAACCATGTCTCTGAGAATAAATTAGTACTCGACCAGCCGTCAAGCAGGTTCACTTGTTGGGTTCAAGGGAAAAGGGTTTTTAGTGACATAATTCGAATGAATCTCAACTCAAGAGTGAAGTTGGTATACTTGCCAATCATCGAGGTAACAATTTCTAACCCTAATTTTCCCACTCTATCTCAAGTTTCTTTGCCTTTGAGTGTTGATATGAAGACTGAAGCATGTAACCCACAGTCTTCTACCCAAGCAACCAAACATAAATCTAAATCCAAATCAAAGAAACCAACCTCAAGTGTCTCCCAAAAGGTACTTGTTGTAAAAACTACCATAACCTCTGAGGGGAGTGAATAGGTGGTAGTGAGTGGTGAGGGACAGGGTGAACATCAAAGAAACCCTAAGGATAAGGTTGGAGAGGTGAGTGAGTCCTAGCCTAGCCACATTGCAGTCTCACAAAAGACTGTTAATGTTGAAAAGGAATTAAACACATCCCTAACAGCATCCTCCCAACAGGGTGTTGTTATTGAAAAGAGTTCCCAACCAGGAACATTGTACAAGAGGGTAAGGGACACCACTAGCCAAAGTTCACCAACCAAAACCTTTGTAAGAAAGAAGAAACCTAAAGTTACTTTGGGTGCACAGGGTACACACACAGTTCAATCTTCAGTGATTGAACCTTCTCAAATTCAGCTTGATGTGGCTTCTGTAAACGTGAAGTCACAGCCCCAATCTCTTTCTAGAAGCACACCAAATTATCTAGATTCACCATCTCTATCTCTGGATGTGGATATGCTTTCCACTTCACAAGAAAATTCTCCCTCTTTACTTCTAAGGGAAGAGCCCCACTCAGAACCTGCTGGTCATCATCTTTTAGATGATTTATTGGACCAACAGCATATTCTTCCTGAAATTGTGACTGAAATTGTGCCGCCTACTTTAAAATCAATCTGCACAGATTCAACCGTAGTCTCTCTATCGACTGCTATCTCTTCAACTTCATCAACGGATATTTCTCATCCATTGACAAGTGTTTGTCCACCGATGGATATGCCTAACAGCAGTTATCCATTGGTAGCTTCAACTCAGTATCAATGGATATTTAACATCCTTTGATCAATGTTCTTCCTGGTACTATATCTACCCTCAGACAGTTGACTCCTTCATCTGGGTCTACTGTAACAACAGCAGAAGTAACATTAGTAGTTCAAACACTTCTAGGCATGAGGGAAGGGAGTGTCATTACTGAGAGTGAGAGGCTGCTTTGTGAGCAGGCAAAATGAGAGGATGTGAGTGAGGGGCTGGCAATTCTTCCTGCCACGCAAAAGGAGAGCATGAGAGTACCACCTTAATAGGTGAAGGTGAGGGTGTGAGAGGTGTGAGCCAGGGGGAGCCCCTGATGTAAAAAGAGAGAGAAAATGAGAGAAAAACATGTATATATATGAGACATAAGGGTGGATGAAGCCATTGCAAGTGAGTCAATGGAGGTTGATGATGCCTCCAGAACTAGTCACTATCAACAAACATCTCAACCAGTCATTGATAGAACTGTTCTTAGAGCTGAAACCTTTACTCACCCCGATCCAGATCTTAACTCTTGGGCTAAATAGGGCAATGTGGAGGTTGAGCAACAGCTGAACTTGGTACACACAAATGAATCTATGTAGAGGGCTTAAGATGCTCTTACCAAGCTGCCTCAAAATGCTGCTAATGAATTTCAGTATGAGTCTGAATTCAAAGATGAAGGTGAAGATGAAGAACCTTCATTGCACCCTGGAGATTTACCAGAATGGTTAATGTCAAATTCTAATATCTCCAAGGATGCACACCAAGAGCTAGTAGTACAGTATGAGAAGACTGTAGCTACTTTACAGGATGCTGAACCAACTCTGAAGCATGTGCAAGAGAACTTTCTGGCTACTCTCAAATTGCACAAATGTCTTCTCAATCAAAGGGTGATGGATAAAGATGAATTGAAGGATTCAATCAGAGATGCTCTAGAAACTCAATCAAAAAACTTGGAACTCATTCTTCCTCCCCTTACCATGCAGAAGCTTAGATCCAAGCTGAAGAAAGATGCAGAGACAGACAAGAAGATTGATGCCCTGTCTGCAAAAGTTGTCCAATTGGAATCTCAAATGAGTACTGTGATTGCAGATCAAAAACTCATTCTTGAGGCTCACAATCGACAAATTGCCCTCCTTGAGAGACAACTGAATCAGCCTACTACTCAAACCCTTGATGCTAACAAAAAGGGGGAGAAGATTAGTGTAAGGGATTCAACCAGTAAAGGGGAGCAACTTCACTCTACTCTAATTCCACCAGCTCCAGAAATACAAACTAGTGAGGAGGAATCAGCCATTCAACCTGAAGACTCTATTGCCACAAGGCTGGCTGCTAATCCTCAAATTTCTCAAGTACCAATTCCCTACATAACCACATCAACCAGACAAGTACTAATTCCAGAATTTGTGCTTTCCAATTCTCTAGCCAGATGGGAGCCATCATATATGTCTAAATTTAAGCCTATGTTCAAGCATAAGAAGTCACCTATAAAGAAGAATGGTAAAAACACCATGAGAACTGATTTTTCAATGCCAAAACCAGATGAATTCAAGCTAATGAGCAAGCATCTTTCTGAATTAAAACAAAAGGCTAAAGTTGATGTAGGACTCAAAGAGAACCTAGCATTTATCTACAGAGATGGAGTGGAAATATGTGTTCCTGCTGGTCATCCAAACTTTGTTGTGGCCAAGGTTGAAGAAACTGCAAGGCTACTTCATACTGGCCATATTGTTAGACAACCTGCAGAATGCACTGAGAAAGCAGATAGACTGGCTGATGAGCTAGTAAGAGATTTAAAAGAAGAGATGGAGCAAGAGGCCGTAGAAGAAGAGGCCAAATTTGAGAAAAAGAAAATGAACACAAAGTCTGCATGCAAGAAAAGGTAAAGTGGATTCAGGACTAATGCTAGAGTCAAGGCTCCTACTAAAAGGACTTTGAGCCCAGAACCAGAAGATCAAGTTGAATCAGTACAACCTCAACCTACAATATCTCCAACTCAAGATACACATACCCACTCAAACCTCCAATCCCATTGATTTCATAAAGGAAGAACCTTTGGAATTTGACTTTTACATCAATAGCTTGGTATTTCTGAAGATCAGACTCTCACCTAAAAGGAGAAGAACCAGAAACAGGAAACAACCTTTAGCTAGATCAATTCAAATTGCTGAGGTTCCACAAGTTGCAAAGGAGGCTGCCAAGAAAGATACTGAACTCTATATTGCTGATATTGAAGAGTATTCGAGTGTTAATCTTTTCTTGGATGATGTGAGTTATGTGAGTGCTGCATATAGGACAGTCAGGCTACCAGAAAGAGTGATTTTCACCTATAAAGGAGGAAATAGTGTAATCTGGCCCCTACATCAAGTTCTTGAGGAAGGGTTCAGCAAATTGGTGAAGATATGGTCCTTAATGAAGAGAACTGGTGGTTTCACTCCAGGAGCAAAGGCCATAATACTCAACAAGATTAATGAGATAAGAGAAAGCTGGACTTCAAAGGAGGGTTTGCCTAAGAAGCTGAATATTCCATATGATCGTGAAAGGAAGGTTCACTTTTATCCTTCCTGGATAATGGAATTCAGAGATAAGCACAATACTAGAAGATTTTTCAGATTAGAAGATCAATTGGAAAAGGCTAGCAATGAGTACCTGCAATACTTAATGTCTATGCTGGATCCAAATCATAAAGAATAAAAGATCATCTATGAATCTCTAGAGAAGAAGTTTCAGGCAAACAAGAAGAAAAGCTACAGTATGAGGAGTGCAAGGGGAAGAAAGCAATGATATGCTCAGTCTAGAGGAGCATCCCTTGTAAAAGTATGATTCTTTAACTTGACTCAGTTCATTTTCTACACTTTTGGGAGCCTAGTACAATACATATGTTTTTGCTTAAAATCTGTATTCATGCTAAGGTGTTTTGTTATCATCAAGGCTCTTAATTTAGGGCTGTTATTCCATCAGTCATAAATTGGGGGGAGATTGTTAGGAATTATGTTGTCCTTGATGATAAGCACATTAAAACACCTTGAAAAACATATTTGTATATGTTAAAGTTTGTAACTTATCAACGGATATCCAATTTATAAATATCCGTTGATGAGGCAGCTTATCGATTGATAAGTCTGTAGCGTACTGTTTTAAGTCTCAACGGATAAGTTGTTTGTTACTGTAACAGTTGCTAGAATTCCTAAGTCATGTTGACTATCAATGGATATGCAGAATAGGGTAGTTAATTGTACATAAGCTGTGCTATGTAATTCTGTATAAGTGAAGTGATGTTTCAACTGATGAAGCTTCAATGTCAACGGATGTGACACTCCAGCAAACAACAATCAACCTATCGATCGATGTCTGCACCAACGGATAATATGCAATAACCAATAATGTCTTGATATTAGCGGTTGATAGCGACTTGACAAGCCTGACAGATCACATGGGTTGATAGACTTAAAAAGGGTTTGGAAGCCAGTCTTTGGAAACGAAGAAGAAAAAGAAACATTCCTTATTCTCATAAGCAATTCAGCTGGTAGATCTCGTGAATATCTGTCCAAGACAATCCAGACAAAATTGCATCACATGGAGACGAGGAGTGGCAGCAAACCTACAGAATACTTTGACTTTGTAATATTCGATTATTTTGTAGGGTTTGTAAACTTGAAGTATATATATACCTTCAAGTATAGCAAGGCTAAGAGAAGAAAACACTGAGCTTAAACGCATAGTGCATTAGGTTTTCTTGTACACACTTAGATCTTGTATTCGCAGCTTTGTAAACTTTACACAGGTTATTTTCTTCAATACAACCCTCAGGTGGACTCGACAAATCCACCTGAAATTTTTAAAGAGTGTTGTATGCTTGTTTACATTTTTATTTTCTGTTCATCATAGTTTAACTTGTTCATCTTTAATCCATCTGCTGTCTTGTTAATTCGAAAGAATTTTTTTATCAAGATTGTATTCAACCCCCCTTCTACAATCTTGTGGTGTTTAATTGGGAAATAACAATCCAGCAACTGAGTAGAAAGATAAACAGAGGAAAGTTATATAAGTAACCAAAAAAGAACTTCTAAAATACGCTGAGAAAAGTTGAAAGAGCCAAGCACTAACTCTTCTGCATGCTTGAACTATATCTGACTCTGTGACTTCCGCATTGCCATGAAGTTCCTGACAATAATGAGGACAAGAAAGACACCCTGAACCCAACTTTCTCACTACAGTGCAACAACTTATTGCCAAAATGATCCCAACAGAGTGTTATTCTTTATTTTACACATCCATTTGCGTAGATGTAAGGGATTTTACACAAGCATATACATGTATGTCAAACATGCAAGTATATTGTAATTTGCAAAAGCCTATATCTAATTATCATTTTATCACAGAAACCTATCAATGAGTTATAAATTGACCTGCAATGTTTTTGTCTCCTGACAACAATAGCATCTTCGGAAATGGTGATCATCCTGGCCAGATGCTGCCTGTAATTAGGTGGATCTGAATTAACTGACAAGGTCTGGGAATCAAATGCTATTTACCAGATCCCGAAAATAATTCAGTTGTTCATAAAAATGACCATTTACCAGAAACATTTACTTGCATTGTTTCATTCAGCTTTCACACAAACGTGCAACGAGTCTGCCATATCAATGTCAGCTTCCAAGTTGCAAGAGCATATATATGATTCCACAAGATGTACACATATGAAGTATGACATCCAAATAATCAAACAGTGATCTTCTAAACAATATAATGGTTTGAAAGCTCAGTTCGTGGTTAACCATACTTAACTGCAGATTCAGTTGGTCAAACTGCCCCTACTTTTACATGGGAGCATTTTCCCCAGATAAAAAAATTATTATAATTAACAAAAATAACAGAATGCAACTTTTATTTTACTAATTCCGGTAGCCAGGAGCAAGGAACTAAAGCCTGTAATCTTATTTTACATCTTAAAGTTGTTGTTATTTTGAGTTTGTAATTTCAACAGAGATGTTGATGCTGCTCTTTAATCCCCCAGTATTATACCTGAGCTAGTTAGTGACACTACAGGGTTGATCATGACACTAGAGTCTCCTACCTATCTTACAATCAACATTGTTAAATGCTGCAACGCGAGAAAATTGAAACAGGGATGATTGGAAAGCAACTTTCTCACGGTTAACACATTCACAGCTCTATATCTTGCTCTTATACAACAGACCATATATACTGGTTTTTGACCATGTATGTAAAAATGATAGAAAGATAATTAACAAGTTGACTGGAGTTTGATATATGATTTGGGGATTAAGATTGCCTCCTAATTCTTAGAACTACTTTTTGAAGTAATGTAATGCAAGATCCACACAGTGACACACACTTATATTGTACATACAAAAACAATATAAGAAAACAAAACGAGAGTAATACTTACAGATCGAAGTTCTCAAACCAAATTGAATTTCAATTCAAAAAGCCCTAATATTAACCTAAATTGAAGCGAAGAAGCAACCCACCTAAGTAGAGAGAACCCAAAATTAATCCTGAAAGAAACAAAGAGAACCCAAGTTAACCAAAGAACAATTAATGAATTTGAGTTTTTAAATTAAAACCAATTTCAACCCAAATCCAAGAAACCCTAATTCGAAAAGAAGGCCTAATTTGAAAAGCACTTAATGGAATAAGCGTCGAATTGATGAAACCCATTTTTGAAGAATGCTTAATTCGGGTATGTTCAGAACAAGAGAGATGGAGAGCTAACATGAGAGGGAGAGACTGATAAAAAGAGAGTGAGAGATTGAAAATGTGAGAGTGTTTTGAAAAAAATTGATAAAGGAAGAAATGAAAATGGGCAGTTCTTTTGCCGCTACCTAATTTTTTCATCTATTTTTGTGCTTTCGGTGAGACTACAGTATATTATATATATTTATGAATATATAATACTTTTAGAAATAAAATTATTCATTTAAAATTTGTTAAATACTTTAATAGTTATTAAAATAATTAATCATCTCAATAAAAATATCTTTATTTTTTAATTAGTTATTCTCTTTTTTTGGCATATTCTTAATTTTTATAAAAATTTCTTGATTGTTTTTATCAAAAGTATTTGGTTTTCAAATAAAATAAAATTGATATTTTTAATTTTTGTTAAAAAAATATATTTTCAATTTTTGTTAAAATACTAAAATTTTGTTTATTAGAAAACTATGCCAACACAAATTCTTAAATGTTGCAACGTGTTATTTACTGTAAAGTGTTATTTATTGTAAATTATTTTTAATACATATAATTTCTTAAAAAACATAAATTTTTTAAATTTGTTAATTTTAAAATTATTGAAAAATACATTACTTTACAAAAAAAATACCATTCACTCTAGTTCAAATTCCAATAAAATAAAATAAAAATTAAGAATTTTTATCACTTTTATGTAAAATGATTATTTAATTTATTTTTTAATTAACCATATACAAAATCTACGCCAACACTTTATCATGTCTAGGCTAACACAACGACTCGGCGTTGTAATAGATACGGCTGAACATAGCTACGGCAACATTTTTTTAGACGGCAACACCATGAAAAAATGTTGCGTAAAGTCATCTATGGCGTAGTGAACCGGGGCATAAGTTTCATCAAAATCGATTCCTTCTTGTTGATTGTATCCTTGTGCAACAAGTCTTGCTTTGTTCCTAGTAACCGTACCAAATTCATCAAATTTGTTCTTGAAAACCCATTTAGTACCAATGATTGAAGCATCCTTAGGTGGCTCTACAAGTTCCCAAACATCACATCTTCAAATTGATTAAGTTCCTCTTGCATTGCCATGATCCAATTCTCATCTTGTAGTGCTTCATTGACATTCTTTGGTTCCTCTTGAGCTAGAAAGGCAGCAAATGCATAAAAGTTAGCTTGACCTTTCCTTGTCTTGATTCCTTCTGATTTGTCACCAATGATCAACTCTGGAGGATGGTTCTTTACTGTCCTTGTTGACTTTGGTAGAGAATGTTGAGCTATGACTTCCTCATTGACTCTCATTCTCTTAGATGGTGGGGAGGCTTCATCTACATCATAGAGTGGCATCTTTGCTTGTGATCTCTGACCTCTATGACCTTCCAAAGTGAGCTTTGACAGCTTATCAATTGTTTCATCTACTGGAGAAGAGGTTTCAGCTGGTTTATCATTAGCTGAAGTTTACTTAGGTTCCTTGGCAGCTTGCAGGGGAGGGGTGAATAGGTGTTTTAACAAGGTCAACTGCTTTTAGCGATGTTGATTGGGCGGGTTGTCCCGAAGATCATCGCTCTACTAGTGGTTACTTGATTTATTATTGGCAATACTTTGTTAGCTTGGCATTCTCGTAAGCAAAATACAGTTGCTCGTTCATCAACGGAATCTGAATTTAAAGCTATTGTTGATGTGTGTGTTGAGCTTAAGTGGTTGAATTGTTTACTGGATGAATTAGGAGTGAAGTTTGCTCAACCTCCTCATATTTAGTGTGATAATGTGGTGTTGTGTACTTGTCTACTAATCCAGCATGAAATGCTGGAACTCATCATTTGGAAGTTGATTTCATTTTGTTCAGAATCTGGTCTTACATCGATTTCTCACAGTTTCTTCATTGTCTACTTCTGATCAACTAGCTGATGTTCTCACTAAGACTTTTTCCTGATCATAATTTCATCATTTTCATGACAAGCTTCATCTTCTACCTTTGCCGACTTCAGCTTGTGGGGGCGTGTAAACAATATCAAAGTAGTTATTGTATAATATCACCAATATCATAGTAGTTATGTTTATGATTGTATTGTAGCTGTCATATCTCTAGGATTGTATCAGTAATAGAAATAGTATCACAATAGTTATAGCACAGGATTATGATTTCCTTATTTCAGGATTTCTTTATTTATATGTACCAAACATTGTATTTAGTAAATCATTAATACAAACATATTATTTTGTTACTGAGTAGGCCGTTGGATCAACCATCCAACGGCTCTGACTAAAAAAAATTTGGCGCGTATTGCAGAAACTTTATGCAATATAGAGAAATTACAAAAATACCCCTCTACGGGTTTCTACGATAGAGAAATTACAAAATACCCCTTTACCGTACCGCAAAAAGTTTCCGCGGTATGTACCCAATTCTTTTCCCCCGGAAACATAAAACCCATGAACAAAAACAATATAAACTAAAAAAAGGGTGATTTGAGGACGATTTCTTGGCGACTTAAGAGCGATAAACATCACCATCACTGATATGAAGATCTTTTTTATTCATGACTGGTATGTGTCCGTTTTAGCCCCCTTTTTGCTTCAATTTGACTATGCATGTATATATGTAATGTTGTTTTGGTTGATTATACGTGTGTTTGTTTCGATTTTACATATGTTGTTCGATTTCAGTTTATATTTTTGTTTTGTTCGATTTCAGTTTATATTTATGTTTTGTTCAAAGGTTTTTCGCTCCTGTTGTTGGGCGTGTAAAAGTACAGGGTACATATCGCGAAAGCTTTCTACGGTACGAGTAAAGGGATATTTTTGTAATTTCTCCGTACCACAGGAACTTTTTGTGGTGCACGCCAATTTTGTTTTTTTAATCAAAACCGTTGGATGGTTGATCTAACGGCATAAAAGCAATATGTTGTGAAAATCGTCCCTGGCATACGATTGCCAGGACCGAGCGCCTTTAAAGATTAGATAATTGAAATATAGCTTTATTTCGGTATGTTTGGTGTCATTCTGAAACAATACATTGGAACACAAATTCTATTTTAACATCAAAAATCACTTTTTGATTTCAAAATTTAACAATAACTATATGTATTTGAGCATTATCATTGTATTTGCTCTAATTGTCCCCTAAGCATGCATAGAAATGCATAATCAAAGTAATGGTGACAAATATCATTGTTTTTTTAAAGATTAGATAACTGAAATATAGCTTTATTTAGATATGTTCGGTGCTATTTTAAAACTAAACATTGGAGTACAAGTTCTATTTTAACATCAAAAATTACTTTTTAATTTTAAAATATGATAACGATTTTTCTAATGTGTGCCCAATGGCACACAATAAGAATTTAGGTAGCATTTTTTGATTATTTTATTTTCATTAATAATAATGGGCCACCTGCACAAAAATTTTAACCAATTAAAATTAGTCAACTCATTAAAAAGTAGTTGTTAGAATGTGCGCTTCGACACACATTAAAAAGACTCAATTTGTTATCTATCTCAATTTTTATGGGGATTGGTTACTACAAACATTATTCTTTTATTTTATATATCCACAAATACAAAAGAGGAAGTTGTATCTGATAACTTTGGTTGAGAATTTCTTAATCTTCTAATATCGGATTACAATAATTTTTTTTGTTAAAGCAAGTCCAAATGATAATGGTAAAATACGTATAACTATTAACAAATTAATTTGAAAAGGGGCTGGTGCTCTATTATTTGTGTAGAGGAAATAATGTCGGCCTTAATATTTTCAGAGAAGTTTATTAAAGTGGTTATGACATGTATAACAAGAAGGAAATTCTTGATGATAATTAATGGCGGTTATTATGGTTTTTTAATGCAAAGATGAGACTGAAGCAGGGGATCCCATGTCTCCCCTTAGTTTTGTTTCTTGTAATCATGTATGGAGTACTTCAGTAGAATAATGAGGGAAAGAAGTACAGTATTTTTTAAATTTCATTCAAACTTAAATATCAAAATTCAGGTATAAAAAAATAGATGTACATATGCATAATAAAAACCAATACTAAAATTCAAATATCAAAATGCAAGTACCAAAAAATAATTATTATCATATGAATAATAATTAAGTAAAAGTAACGAAATAAGGCCAGTACCAGAAAATAGGTACCATATCGACCAAATTTTTACTATTCCATCTTTAATAACATAGTATAGATATAGATGTATATGTTTTTAATATCGTCTAATCATAATTTAGATCGATTAATTTAATTTGGATAAAATATAAAGTTGAATTAAAAATAATAGAAATGTAAGTTGAATTAAAAAATAATTTTGAAATGCTTTTTAAAATAAAATTTTATTATTGTGCAAGTATTGTTGTGGAATAAAAACGAGGGTTATTAAATTGTAGCTAGGGTTTGTATATATTAAATACAAGGGTTGATGAGCTCCGAGCTTTAATGGTTGTTTCCGTGTTCGAGACTGATCGGTCTTCACGGAGTGCCTACGTATCTCGTTATTGAGAATCAAGCCAAGACGTAGTTCTGAGAATGAGGGGTCAGGCCCTTTATATAGGCTGAGAAGCATTAGAATTATGGTAGGATTTGGATACTTGGTGGGCAAGCCACCGCCTTGAGGAAGGTTCTAGACCCCTTCCTTGTAGGAGTCAGTTTCCATGTTGAAGTAGGTGCCTTGGAGGATAAGTCGGGTAGGAGTGATATCCTTATTTGACTCTTATTGCTGAGCTGTTTATTACCCATAATATTAATTACGAAATTAATATTAAAAATAGGGTTTGGACCTTGTTGGTGGTCCCCACATTTGGACCATGCTGGGTCTAATTAATGCCACATTAAATGTGTATTTAGGGCTTACTTTTAGCCCATATCATTTGCCCCCAACTTCTAGGAAAACTGATCAGGTTTTCCTTGAAGTTTTAACTGTCTTGTTCGAGACTCGGGTCAGGGTTTATCTTTGTACACTACTGTTTCACGAATACGTCTTGATGCAAAGCGTGGAGCGATCGATGCATTTACGACGATTTTAAACGATGCTAAACGGCACTAACTAGCCTTAAACGACACTTAAACAACGTTAATTGATGCCAACCGGCATTAAACGACACTGCACGGTGCTAGAAGACACTAAACAGTGCTAAACGACACTAAACGGTGCTAAACGACACTAAACAACGTTTAATTGATGTTCAACGGCGTTGAACGACACTAATCTGCACTAAATGGTGCTAAGATCACTAATGGTGCTAACGGTGATAAAAAGCCTTAAACGATGTTTAAACAATGCTAAACGACGTTGAACGGCACTAAACGGCACTAATGGTGCTACCGGCACTAACGGTGCTAACGACACTATCGGTGCTAACGGTACTAAGTATGAAATCTGAAAACTTTCGCTTTTAGACCAAAAAATGTTGAACATTGAATCATCAATGTCATGTTTGAATCATCAACATCATGTTTCAATGTTCTAGACCACTTCAGTGAAGTTTGAAGTGAGTCAGGGGTGTTCTGAATATCGTCGGACACGTTCGAATATCGTCGAACACGTTGGAATCACCCGTCGGCTAGCCGGCTGCCAGAGGGTCAGCTGAAGCCTTCCCTGATAGCAGGTCGGCTGTCAAGGGGTCAGCTGAAGCTTTCCTCAGCGCCTGATCGGCTGCCAAGAGGTCATCCAAATATGATATCTGGAACCAAAGATATGACCCAAACAGCGTGAGGGCCTCTTGGGCGGCCACTTAGCTGGCATCTGCTCGGCTAAAGGCCTCTTGGGCGGCTGGTCGGCTGACATCTACTCGTTTGGGAACTTCCAAGGTTGTAGAAAATTTAGTTAGCTTCGCGTGGACTGTAAGATCGTCCAAATCTGATATTCGGAGTTCAAGATATGGCCCAAACAGCGTTGAAGGGTCTGATTTCACGTTTTCTCGAAAATCAACCTCAGTCGGCCGACGGGCTCAAAAATCAACCTCAAGACTCGATTATCAACTTCAAGACTCGATCATCAACCTCAAGACTCGATCATCAACCTCAGTCGGCTGATGGCCTCCTCGGGAGGTCGGTCGGCCAGCTTTCGATTGAACATCACGTTTCGAACATCAACTTCAAAACTTGATCATCACCCTCACTCGGCCAAGGATTCAAGAGGATCCGTAGTTGATTTTTAAGGGTCTCAGACCTTTCATGAGGTAGCTTCAAACTCCTTTCAAGGGTTTCACGCTTGCCTGATCTTAAATAGAATAACTTCAAACTTTTCAATCACCATGTTGGAATGTTGATTGAGTGGCTCACTCTTGAGCTATGCTTGAATCTCTTGATCCAAGGTTGGCTCTAGTAGCTTTCCTGGCCTTCCACGGCTTCAACTTAGTTTTTTAGCCCTTGACTCAAGACTTGAACTCCAAGCTTCTTAACTTATACTTGACCATCTAGGCTTACATTCAGCATCGTCAACTAGAATCCAAAGTTTAGGTTTAAATGTTAAACGGCGCTAAACGGATCCAAGTCAGTCATGTTTCAAACTTCAGGAGTGACGTCTGAAAGCTGACAGAGATGTTGAAAAGCTAACGGGAGGTCTGCTGACGGGAGGTCGGCCGGGCCTTCCCCTGACGGGAGGTCTGCTGACGAGAGGCCGGCCGGGCCTTCCCCTGATGGGAGATCGGCTAACAGGAAGTCGGCCGGGCCTTCCCCCGACGGGAGATTGGCTGAAGGGAGGTCGGCCGGGCCTTCCCCTGACGGGAGGTCGGCCTTGCCTCCTAAGGTTTCCTTGAGATGTTTGAATCTTGTTCAACAATATTCAAACATTAGATGTCAATATCTGAACGTTGATAAACAAATATTCTTTACTTTAAATTGGCTTTCATAGCTTTCGTGACCTTATGGGCCTTAACTCCCTTGTTGAATCCTTGGTTTTAAACCTTGAACTCATTCATGGTTGTCGGTTATAACCAACCCTCAATTCTCGTTCTAAGACACAGAACTTGTGATGAAGCTCTTTAGTTCTTGCCCCCTTGTTTCATATGGATGAGGTCTTGCTTCTCGGTTGATCGTTCAAGAAGTTCACTTGTTACTCATCACTTGACTTCAAGTCTGGTGTGCCTTGGTTGGTTTTCAACCCTCTATCTTGTTTCTAGGATTCAAACCTTCTTCTTATGCTCATCCTTTCTTAGGTTGGGATTCAACTAACGACTCTTGATTCAAGGCCTTGAATTCAAACGACAAGCTCGACTGAAGGCGAACAGCCTTCTTGGCCACCAATGCTTAAATTTTGTGTTAGGATTTGAAATTCAAGACTTCAATCCTTAGTCTTGGAATATATTCTAGTGACTTTTCTTTGATTCTATCACAACATATTAGCCTTTTAGCTAATCTTGGCCCTCATGGCTAATATCTCGTGTTTCTCCTCCTAGGATTCGAGGTTGATGTTCAACCTTGGTGTTCTGGATCAAGGACTCAGGATCCCAAGTTGATTTTTCTATTTCCAATTTGAGGTATCAACCTTTCTTATTAGTTTTTCTAATAAGTATTCTTAATCACCAACACCTTAATTCATGTTGGGGGTGTTCTGGACCACCAATACGAGGTTTCAGGTTAATAAGAGGTGTTTTTGACCTCCAAAACATCAATTGAGGTCGTTAGATCAAGAAAAGAAGTTTTCTATCTCTGACGAAGCAAACTTAAACAAGGCATCTACCTTCACATTTTCCTCTCTTGGATGTGTTCAACATAACATTCATCAAACTGTGTCATTACAGCCTTCAAAATCTTCAAATACTTGGTCATGATTTCATTCTTGGCCTTGAATTCTCCATTAACTCGGGCTACTACAAGCCTTAAGTCTCCGTAAATCTTGAGATTCTTGACCCTCAGGGCTCTGGCCAAGCATAAACCGGTGATCAATGCTTCATACTCTGCTTCATTGTTCGTAGTCGAAAAATTCAACTTCAAGGCATACTTGATTATAAACCCATCGAGATCTCTATTTTGATGCCCCATCAAAATAGAGAACCCAATATTCTTTCAGGGTCATGATTTCATCTTCATTCTTGTTTTCTGGTTCTTTTCCCTCTTGGATTACTACCTCTTGCCCCCTGACTTCTTGGTTGTTAATGGCACGTTCAACCACGAAGTTAGCTAAGGCTTGGGATTTGATAGCCGTCCTTGGCTTATTCTTGATATCAAATTCCCCTAACTCGGTTGCCCATTTGATGAGCCCACCAATGGTTTTCGGGCCATGGAGCCTGTTCCTCAATGGATGGTCCACCAGGACTTCAATCTTGTGTATCCGAAGTATGGTCTTAACTTTCTCGAGGTTGTCACCAATGCTAGTGTAAACTTTTCAATGGTGGAGTAATTTAACAAGGAAGTTAAAGGCCCTTTGGCTTAGTCCTTCATGTGTCTCCTCGGTTAAGGCTTAATGTGTAACAAGGGCATCATGCCTTGCTCAGAGATATAAATACAAGTTTCAAAGTTAGTTTCCGGACCTTCTTGGTTTTCTTGGACTCCCTGGTCTTGATCAAGGATGCCCTTGGATTCCCTGATCCGTAGTTGAGATTCAAGGTTTGTTATTAGCCTTGCATGGCTTAAGTGGCCGAATTTAGACAAGGCATCGGCCTTTATATTCCCTTCTCTAGGGATGAATTCAAGGTGGCATTCCTTGAATCGCACCAACTATGACTTTATAATCCTCAAATATTTCACCATCGTATCACCTTTGGCTTCAAGTTCTCCATTCACTTGGGCTATCACCAGCCTTGAGTCTCCACAGACTTTAAGATTTTTGACCCTCATGGCTAGAGCCAAGCCTAGTTTGGCTATCAAGGCTTCATACTCTACCTCGTTATTGGTCGTCGAAAAATTCAACTTTAAGGCATATTCAATCGTGAAGCCTTCAGGGGCATGATAGCCTAAATATCAATTTTGTTTTTGATGCCATATCAAAATAGAGCACCCAATATTCCTTCTGAACTTTATCCTTCTCTCCCTCTTGGGGTGTCTCATCTTGCCCTTGCTGGGGTGTGGTGCCTTCCTGCCCCCCGACTTCTTGGTTGTGAATGGTACATTCAACCACGAAGTGAGCGAATGTTTGTGCTTTAATTGTAGTTCGATGATTGTACTTGATATCAAATTCTTCCAGCTCTATTGCCCATTTAATCAATCTTCCACTAGCCTTCGAGCTGTATGGTATTTCTCAATGGTTGGTCTGTCAAGACTTCGATTTTATGTGACTAAAAGTAAGGTCTTAATTTTCCTGAGGTCATGATCATGGATAAAGCAAACTTCTCTATGGGAGAGTAATTCAACTCAGCTCCATGCAACACCTTGCTCACATAGTAGATAGGTTTCTGAACCTTGTTATCCTCTCGAATTAAGATGACACTCAATGCTTGTTCAGATACCGCCAAATACAGATAAAGGTTCTCTTCGGGACTAGGTTTGGCCAACAACGGGGCTTCAGCCATGTATTTCTTCAACTGTTCGAAGGCCTCTTGGCTTTCAGGTGTCCACTCAAAGTTCTTCACTTCTTCAATGCTTGAAAGAAAGGCAAGCACTTATCACCAAATTTTAGATAAATCTCCCTAAGGCTGTAACTTGGCCTGTCAACTTCTGTAGATCTCGTATAGAGCGGGGTGGTTCCATATCCAAAATCGCTTTGATCTTATTTCGGTTGGCCTCTATGCCTCTTTTTGAAACCATTAGACCCAAAAATTTTCCTGATCCAACGCCGAAGGCACACTTGGCTGGATTCAACGTCATCTTGTGGTGCCTCAGCACTTCGAATGCCTCTCTGAGGTGATCAATGTGGCCTGCCGTGAATAGGCTCTTGACTAGCATATCATCAACATAAACCTCAATGGTTTTCCCAATTAGATGAGCGAATATCTTATTCACCAATCGTTGGTAAGTGGCTCATGCATTCTTTAACCCAAAAGCCATAACAAGATAACAAAAAACACCAAAGTCAGTTATAAAAGATGCCTTTGGGATGTCATCCTTATGCATCTTAATCTGATTGTAGCCACTGAAACCATCTATAAAGCTCAACATCTCATGCCTAGTTGTGGCGTCTATCATCATATCAATCCTTGGTAAAGGGAAACAATCCTTAGGACATGCATCATTCAGATCGGTCAAGTCTATACACATCCTCCACTTTCATTCGCCTTCTTGACCATCACAGGGTTAGCAACCACTCGGGGAACTAAATTTCTTCAATGAATCCAGCCTCTAGGAGCTTATCAACTTCTTGCTTAATGGCCTCTTACCTTTCAGGAGCGAAATTTCTCTTCTTCTGCTTTATTGTCTTCCGCTTAGGGTCGACATTCAAACTGTGAGTTATAAGTTGGGGATAAATCCCCGGCATGTCGGCCGCTGTCCAAGCAAACACATCACTGTTCTCTTGTAAGAAAGTTATCAATTTGCCCTTCAAAGGTTCCTTCAGAGAAGCTCCAAAGTAAGTAACTTTTTAGGGGTACCCCAGATCTAAAGGAATGGGGATCAAGTCCTCTGCTGGCTTTCCTCGGGTTTTATCATCACCACGGACATCCATTTCTTCAATCAGGAGTACCTGCCCGCCAACTCCATCAGCTCTTAATGCAGATACATAGCAACTTCTTGCCATCTTCTGGTCACCCTTCTGTTCTCCAACACCATTCCTGGTCGGAAACTAAATCTTCATGTGATAAGTAGAGGCAACAGCCTTGAATGCATGAAGTCCAGTCCTTCCCAGGATTGCATTATAAGTTGAGGCCGCCTTGATTATCAGAAAATTCAACATATGAGTAGCCTCCTTAAGTTCTTGCCCGATTGTCATGGGCAACTGAATAGTTCCTTCAACTTTGGACTCAACTCCATTAAATCCATAGATTAGCATGTTGGTCGGGGTCAACTGCGAGTCTGTGTACCCCATCTTTACGAATGCATCATGAAACAAAATATCAACCGAAGCTCCATTGTCTATCAAGACTCACTTTACTTCCGAGTTTCCAATTACGGGGTTATGACCAACGGGTCGTCATGGGGGAACTTCACCCCTTTGAGGTCTGAGTCATCAAAACCAATCGTTATTTCAGTCTTAGCACGTTTTGGGGCCTCTCCCACGATGTTCATCACTTTTCTGGCATATGCCTTTCGAGAGTTTTGAGTTGTGCCAGTCGCTGTAGGGCCTCCCCAAATCATGTTGATAACTGGCCCTCGAGGTTGTGGGTTACGATCACGATCGTTATCCCTTTTGTCATTGTCTCTCCTATCATAATCCTTTCTCTAGGTTCCACGATCTTCACCCTTCGTGTACCTGCTTAGCTTCCCTTTCCGGATCAAGAATTCAATCTCGTCCTTCAGTTGCCTACAATCATCTGTATCATGTCTCACATCCTTGTGGAACCTGCAGTATTGCTCCTTGTTTCACTTTGAGGGGTCACCCCTGAGTGGCTTCGGCCATCGGAAGTCCTTATCCTTCTCAATCTCTAACAAGATCTGACTCCTAGGAGCATTCAATCTTACATAATCAGAAAATCTTGGTCCCAGATTCTTCTTAGGCGAAGAGTCAGAATCCTTGCTAGTCCGGGGATACTTGTCCCTAGCATCATACTCTTGCTCTTGATTTCGATTCTTTGAGTCATTGGTACCCTTGCCATTACCTAATGTGGCTTCCTTCTTCATGCTATCCTCAGCTTTAATATACTTATCAGCCCTTCGTTGGAGCTCAGCCATGTTTTCGGGAGGATGTTTTGCCAACGACCTTTTAAAGAAGGGGTCAGCAGTTCCGTGCTCCAGGGCTACCATGGCCACCTTGTTCTCCAGGTCAGTGATGTTTAGTGTTTCCTTAGTGAATCGCTTGAGGTAATCCCTCAAATTTTCATTCTTTCCTTGTACCACATACATAAGAGATGCAGAGCTTTTCTCATGAACTCTTCCGCTTATGAATTGGCTGACAAAAGCGGCACTCAACTCCTTAAAAAAGCCAAGCGAATTTGCAGGCAACCAGCTATACCATCTTTGAGCCATGCCCGCCAGGGTTTGAGGGAACGCCCTACACTTGAGAGCATCACTGGCAGGCTGCAACAGCAGTGCGTTTGAGAACGTTCTCACATGGTTTGCGGGATCGCCCGTTCCATCATACGCCTTTATCGTAGGCATCTTAAACTTTCTAGAGAGATGAGCATTCATCACCTCCTCGATGAATGGGGGTGTGGGATCATTAGGATCTCCAAGTTGCATCAAATCTCGAGGATCACCCTTGTGGACTTCTGCCCTTGTATTTCCACCTCGTGGAACCTCGGTCCTTCTCTCTCTCCTCGAAGGTCTCTCCAAATTAACAAAGGGAATCTCTCATCCTGACCTCGGAGGGGGTCGGTTTTGGTTCTGTGTTTGCTGCTCCCTTTCTATATCGTCCTTCAACTTCTGGATCTCGGCTTCATAAGCCTTAATTCTCTCAGCGGCTTCATAGGGGATCCATCATGGATTCGTCGAGTACGCCTTACAGGCTCCTTGCTTAGATGTCGCCTCCTTGGGGCTCGATCACGATAATCATCCTCAGATGAAGAATCATCAGTATACGGACCAGAGTAGTCATAATATCCTTGATCAGGGCCCAAGCCTCTAATGTAAGGAGGGTAATACGTATAACGCCTTAGTAAATTTTAATATTTATAATTATTCATTTATTATTAAATGTGAATTATATGCTGTGATTTTTCGTTGAGAAGGTAAAGTTTGTATAATATCATATTTGTGGGTTTAAATGTGATTTATACGTGTCGTGTAAGCCCGGGTATTTTTAATTGTATTTTTGGAGATTTTATTCCATTTAATTGTATTATAATTATCTTCTGAGAATTTTGTAAAATCATTGGAATTAGTAAAAATTATGAAATCTTTTGTATTATTGACTTTATTAATTTATATGAGTTTTAAAAATGTTAAATGGATTTATTGTAATTTTTAAGGATTTTAAAATTATTTTACGAATTAATTTGTGTTTTATGGATTTAATCTTGTAAAATTCATATTTAATTCGTTGTTGACCCGAAAAATATTTTAAAAATATGTGGGGTATCGTAATTTTTCATTCTATATTTTAGAATTTAAAAATTTAATGTTTCATGAAATTTTCCGTGATGTGATTTTTGGAAATTAAGTAAACAGTTTATTCGTTATTTAAAGAAATATTGTAATTAAATTCTTTTTCCCCTTTTATACTCTCCAATCCCTAATTTTGTTTTACACAGACATAAAATCAATCTATGGAAGTCTCTAGTCTCTCTTCCCGTTTCTCTCAATCTCTCAACCCCTCGGTAAATCTGTCACATATCTCTCTTTATTTCTCTCAATCTTGATTCCCTTCCCTCGCGTTTTCTTTCTGCTGGGTAGTTTCTTTCTCCCTCTTTTCTGTAATTCTCCTATTCTTGCCACCGTTGTTCTGTGTGGGCAGAGTTGTGTGTATAGGAAATGAGCTGGGTAGATGTGTGTGTGTCGATCGTTGTCATATGCGTGCGTGTGTGAATAAGCGTGGGTGTTGCAGTGTATGTAGTAGTGTGTGCGCGCGATTATACAGCTGGGTGTGTGTAATTGAGGTCGTGGATGTGTGTGTGTGGTAAACAAATTTATCTTGGGCACATTACAAAGCTGGAATAATTCTCTCCCCTGTTCTGGTTAATTGCTGCAGTCATACTGTTGTGCGTGTGGTCGTACTGTATGTGTGTGTGCGGGCAACAGTGTGTGTGGGTGTGTTAACAGCGTGGGTTAGTGTAGTGAGAGTGTGTTTGGCCGTGAGAATGGCCATGGCTTTTTGTTGTTCAGCTGGATTATGTTCCGAATTATGGTTCTGTGGTGTTACAACTTGTATTCTGAATTTTGGCTGTGAGTCTTGTTTGTTACAAATTGGTGTTGATATAAGCAGTTCGAGTAATTAGCTGTTAAACTTTGATTTTAGTTGGTTGTTATTGAATAATTAATTAAAGTTAATTGTTAATTTATTTTGCAATATTTTTGTTAGTTCATGTTTTAATTTCCAAATTGTATATTTGGTTAGTATGATTTAATTAAATTAAGGATTATTTTCATTGTAGTAAATTTAGCTCATATTGTTAGTAAGTTGTTGGTGGTAAGCTTTATTTGGAATACGATGATTATTGGATTGGTTGTGTCGGTTATGTTCCGACTGGGTCACCCGTATAGAGGGGATGCCGTCAAAATTTTCTAAAAATCTTAATTTTATTTTCTCGAGTATATGTATATATGTATGTACTACTAGTATAGATTGTATTTGAATTATATCCTATTTATGTGATTTCCTGCTAAATGCTTATTGGTTGTAATTATATGTGTATGTCAGTGGCTTATGGTTGATGATGATATATGATTATAGTAAGTTAGTTTAGGGATTATCGTAAGGGTAGATTAAGATTAGACATTCAAATGATGAACGTTGATTATTGAATAGAATTCTGAAGTAGTGTTTTTATATGTGTAGAATTGAAGGACGTAGAATCAAGGGATAAAGGGAAGGCAAAGACTGAGGGTTTTTTAGCTAGGTGACTAGCGTGAAAGCACCTGGTTAAGGCAAGTAACTTGAACCTTGGATCTAAGTTCAGGTTCTTTCAATTATACATGAATTGTCGTTTAAATTCTCATAACTTCTTGTCGTTTCCTTCAAGTAAATTGTTGAATCCCTTGCACTACACTGTTTAAACCATATTAATTATTCATCTTTTAAATTCTCATAACTTAATGTTGTTTCTCTCAAAAATTTGTTGAATCCCTTGTAGTACACTATTTAAACCCTATTAACTACTGCATAATCCTCTATACTTTCTTGTTACCCTTATAGATTGTTGTTTTTCAACTACTGCACTCCCTCTTTATATTAATTCTTGTTGAATTATAAACCCCGATGTATGATATACCTTTTGTATTGGCTTAAACCTTAATTCATACTAAATTCTTTAATCCGCACTAACCTAAATACACCTTATAAACCTGAAACTAAACTCTAAATCCCTAATTCTTATTATGTCATTAATTAATTAATTTCCCTTATTGCTTAAATTCCTATTTTTGCTCGAGCTATATCATGTTTGACACCACCTTGAATTACCTCTCTAGAATGACAAGAGATTGATAAACCATTATCTTTAAATATTTGTGAATCATCCTTGAACCATGTCTTGCAGATCTTAAATAATTAATCTGGATTTCTCACGTGACATTGAGTTCTTTTTCTTTAAACTGAACAGAATATCTTCCTACCCTGAATTATTATATAAGAGTTCTGTTTATCGAAACTCGTTTTGGTTAAATTTAAAACCTTTAATTATTAAAATATTTAGCGTAAGAGGCTAGGGGTGGTTCCCCTAGTCCAGCACTTTTTATTTAGCGTAAGAGGTTAGGGGTGGTTCCCCTAGTCTAGCTTTAAAGGCCAATGTGTTACCTAATTGGGAACCCAATTTCAAAGGAAGGGGGACTTTACGTGGCTGATCACCCGTATTGTCCGGTTTTAATGAAAAACTCAATTTAACTTTAATGTTTTGAAAATAAAATATGATTTAAACGGAGAATGGATCCCTCCCTGAGATGAATTTATAAAATTCTCAAAGTAGTGGAAACGCTCACAGAATGATTCTTATATTGTCTTGCCCATATCTCGGTTGCAAATTCTTTTTTTATTTATATTGTTACTTGCTGAGCATTTGGCTCACTTATTGCTGTTGTTTCTAAACCCTTTCAGCTAAGAAAGAAGAGGATACTTACTAAAAGCTTTATCAGGAGAAGTGCTCATTGTGGATTTCTAGACATACTAGTACAGCTCCAGTATCAGGTTGGGCTTTTGAGTAAATCGTCACGTTTAGATGTAATAGTGACAGCTACATGTATTTATATTTGTGGAGTGCATGTAACTTTTAAATTAAGGATTTTGCAATGTAATGTAATAACTTAGTTAGTAGTTGCTTGTTTCATACCACTACCTGTTAGAGATCCGGGTTAGTAGTGGGGTTGTATTTATTTTTTTATTATTTTGTTTTCAAGGTTTATGTTTTTAGTTGGTATTGTGATGCCGATTTTTGCTCTGATCGGGAAGGCAGTTTAGTGTGGTTCACCTGGTCGATTAGGACAGGTTGAACTTGTGTTGATTTTTTTATTAATAGTTGGATTTGTTGTTGGCATTTGTTTGAGATTGGGTTTGATTCTAAATACAGGTGGATAGTCCGAAATACGAACACTTCATGCCAAAATTTTCCAAAATTTCCCTGTATAAAAAAAAATTCCATTTTATCTATTAAATCCAATAATTTATTATAAAAGTATATTTATAGTAATGGGAAATTGGGGCGTTACAGGTTGGTATCGGAGCTGTCAGGTTTTGGTCACTGAAACAAGCCAGATTTAGGTATAGGATAGGTGTAGGATAGGATTAGAACTTTTATAGACATAGGATAGGAGCGATAGGTGTAGGTTATCATTAGGATAGTAGGTGATAGGTTTAGGATTTTTTTTTATCGCTTTAATCAATTCTTTACTCGCTATATCGTTATCGCATATGGTGGATGATTGAGATTATCCTCGGTATTTATTTTTTTGTAGTAGGATGGTTAACAGTGTACCTTGAACTCTAAAACTGTTGTGTTATATTATTAACTCTGTTGGTACCCTGACCTTTATTTTTCTTGTTATTTCCACATCTTTCTTTATATTTCAGACTTCCTGTTAGAATTCCTTGATCAAGAGAATACCTATGCTTCCTTGATTTTTGCATTGCTATGATTTTTTTTTTTTGTGATCACAGACACTAGTACAAACTAGACCTATTGCGTCGGTCAAATGGCGTAGTATATGTAGGGGACGCTATAGGTTATGCCTATAGCGTCGGTTAAATTGGTGACGCTAAAAGTCTGCTATGGCGTCGGTCATTTAACGCTAAAAGTCTACTTTAGGCGTCGGTCATTTAAATGACCGACGCTAAAGGTCTGCTATAAGCGTCGGTCATTTAAATGACCGACGCTATAGGTATAGTTTATAGCGTCACCCATTAAAATGCCGACGCTATAGGTATAGCTTATAGCGTCGCCCTTTCAAATGACCGACGCCTAAAGTCATTTTTTTTTAAAAAAAAATAAAAATTTCAAAATTGCAATTTCACCCTTATAAAATATAATCCAAGCTAGATCACCAAACAAGTAACACAATTTTAATCCCATTACAAAACAAATCATTCAATACAACTAAAATATTACAAAACAAACTATTCAATACAACCAAAATATAATCCAACCAATCAAACTAGTCTATACACCATCACCCATTATATACAACATCAACTCATGCAGATCAGCACAAAAGGTCTGGAGAAAAAAGTTGCATCTTATACAGCCACAGTAATGACCCGAAGCTCTTGAGATCAGTAAAACTCATCCATTACATACCAACATCTCATCAGTATGATTGTTATTGTTGCTCTTTCATCATCATCAGCAGCACTCTTGACTTCATTCAAAAGAATCAGCAAATGCTCCCTATGACTTCACTGATGAATTACCGGACCCTCCTTTTCGTTGTCAATGTAGTCTTTTTTTTATTCATTTGGTATCAATGGGATTTTTTGATAGGTGCGCTGTTATTAAATCCGCCATTAACAAGTCTGTGCTAGGCCGTGGAAATTGCATCAAAAAAGGATATGTTTTCCCTTCGTGAGCTCCAATTTCAATCACATTTCCCTGACCTAGAAATATTGATCCATATAAATTAACAAGATCTAAGGCAATATCAATAAGAATAAACAAAACTAACAACTGTTTTAAAAAATAAATTGAACAGCTGATTGTTTTCTTATTGGCACACACTTAAAAAACTAGTCTGTGTAATGGAAATTTTTTGTAGCCTTTGAGTTGGGACTTAAGCCTATATAATAATCAAGAAGTAAGTTGATGACATAAGCAAAAGGCTAAGATATATGAAGTAAGTTGATGACATAAGCAAAAGAGAGTACCAAAACTAGGTGGACATGGAATGACTAAATCGCCAGGAGAAAAACCCTTCACAGCAGATCCCAACAAGTGTACCACTCCAACGCCCTCATAACCACCAACTGCTGGAACCTGTGGCCTCACAGGAAAGTACAGTAATACTTTCAGTTATGTAATTAAGGCATCTATCCCAGATATCTGTTATGTATATGCAGGATTTTATTACACCCAGAGTCAGTTTTAAGGGTGAAATGGTTGTTCGAACCTAAGTAATTGGTTGTGTATCTAGATTTTGAATTATCATCTTTTTTTTATATTACAAGCACAAAATATAGCCATATAAAAAGTTACCACCTTCGAAATATATATTAACATGAGCTGAAGCTTACAATACTAATTATAGTAGTAATGGTATATCTTTATTCTTAAGCAAAAGAAAACTACGATAAATCTAGAAAATCTAGATCAGTCCTATAACAAAACACAAGGATCAGCAACCCAAATCCTCCACCACCCTAAAAGCAACTAACAAAGAGTACAACATACACCCTCTATTATAGTATAATACGTATCTAGATACCTCTAAGGACTTGAAGATGATGCTTCTTGGTTCCCTCAAATGAAATTTACAAATGTGTGGTTATATAAAGATGAATTACACAAAAGAACTGGAAACAACTCATGTTAAGATAAATATATGGGATTATAAGTTAAATTGTGTTGTAAAAAAATGAGGTGTAAATCATATATTGGGAAAACAATATCCAACGTACAAATACTTGCCAAGACATATTACAAGTGTCTCAGTGTCTTTGAAACCACGAAAGATGCCTTGAATAGCCAAAGAAAGTACAACAGCAGGGCAACCAAGTGCTCTAAGTTGAAGAAAGTGATGTGCAGAAGTGCGCATCGGTGATGCCTGTCCAGAGCATCAAGGTCAAATAATCAAAACCAGCCACCAAATCAGACGAGACAATGCTAAACTTTTATAGATGATAACATACAAGAACCTCTAATCACATAAAAAGTTGTAGCGAACAAGCAAAGCCAAAGTAAACATAGATTGATTATAATCACTTTTCTTTTGAATTGTTACTTACAGTTGATATGCACATGATGCTAAGAAACTTTCCAGATCCTAGAGATAATGTTGTGGCCTCAAGAAGACCAATTCCAATAGATAACACTAAAGCAGTAGAAACTGAGGGCAACTGCATTCTCTCAGCTGTCAAACAACTTCATGTCATTTTGTTTTTCCCTTCATACAGCTGTAACCTGTATCCCACTGGTCTAAAGCAAAATTTTCTAAAAAGACTGAACTACTTTTACCTGAGCTAAAACCTTCGGTTGAATTTTGAACTAAGAAGGCATTTGAGTAGACAGAGTTTGCAAATTGCGGAGTGCTATGAGCAGTTGAAGCTTTATACTCATCACCGATGAAACTCCAATCAAACTCTTGTATATGTCGATGATCAGGGATGAAGACACGGGCAGGATTTGCACATGGAGCAGGAGAAGTGATGCTTTGGAAATATGGGTCTTCCCCTGAATCTGATGAAGATGTTACAAACCTGCGGGATCTTGATCTTGTCTTGAATGTGTCGATTTCAACATTTTTGGGGCTCTCATCAAAGGCTGTATATTTAGTATCATAAGAAGCTGAAGACATTTTGCTATGGAATTCATTTCTCTCCTCGAGCCTTTCCTGATATACATAATAATTATCGACAAGAACTTGTTACTATTTAGCACAACAAATATAAGAAAGTATACCAATTTTATGTTAATGGAAATTGATTCTTACGATGGGCATTCTACGTCGGATTACTGGTTGACAAAGCTGATCATGGTTGAAAGAACGGCGAGCCCTCTGAGATCTGATAGAGGCCTGAGCTCTTATAAGATCTTGCATACTATAAAGAGTGGCAGCAGCTCGCTTCCTCACAAGGTAGCCTCGAACAAGAGCTTGTAGTTTTACCAGCCCTTTTAAAGTTCGAAGAGCTTTTCGTGACTGACAGATGATTAAAATCAGATACAAGCACTTTACACAAATAAAAATTACAAATTTCATATAATTTAGAAAGGTACAGGGAAAGCCTGAAATTAAGTGGATGGTTCAAGCTGATATTCCAAATTTAGAAACTGATGAACGAACAAAGTACAAGAAACAAACTAGACACAAGTTAACAAGAGTAGCATTATTTACAATTAACCAGGTAATTTTTCAAAGATTACCGCCAAAAGAAAATCTATAAACTTTGGAAAAGTTATACCTATTAACTTTCATATTTCAAAATTTTCCAATAAAACAGGATCTCATAAATAAACGTAAGTTGTGGTCATATAAGAAAATAATAGATTGACTAATCTACTACTGGTAATTACTTGGACATGAAATACTCAAACTTGCACAAAAATTCAAATGGTCATTTTACACAATGAACAAAAGATAGAGAAGAAGTATCCTATTTACTATCTTGAACCAACAATATTTTAACTATGAGAAGTAATTTTGAAACAGTTAGCTAAAGTGATCTTCGCTTACCAAAAATACTCTAAAGACGGCCTGAATCTTGATCGCAGCCCACTTGTCCCTGTCAATAGTAGATACAGCTCCTCTCCCTTGGCCTTGGCTAGTAAGTCTAACAACAGTCATTGCTGCCTGAGCTGCAGCAACAGCAGCATCAGCCGCAGCTGCAGTAGCTGCAGCAACAGCAATTGCATGCCTATTCTGCTCTTTCTCAGACTCAGGAGCATAAGACCTCGAACAAGTGGAAATACTTGCTTGATTTTTAACTGAAGTTTGATCCACAAAACCCGAATCTTTAAGAATCATAGCAAAACTCTGCCAGCTTCTTCTCTTTCTTGTCGCTCGAATTGGGACTATCCACATTTGCTTTCTCCTTCTTCATCCCTAATAAGCCTCTCAACCATCTGGTGGCTCTTCCCATCTTCACTTTCACAGCAAAACTAAACTGATATCGGAACTTATAGCTATACTGTATTCTGAATAAACAAAAAGATAGTAAATGTCTGAAAGATAGTATAACCAAGTAAAATATGAATTACAAATATTAAAATTAAAAAACCAAGAGTATTAAAATATGAATTACTAAAAACCAAGAGAACAAGCGAAAATGTACATCTCAGTTCCTAAATAATAATGCTTTAATTTTTGACACTTACTTAAGGTGTAAGAAAATATAATTATGTTAAATTTAAAATTTGACATCAAGTATAGATTATTTTTATAATAGTAATTCATTTTTCTCTGAAATGTAACAAACAAGTAAGTGAAAGAGAACATACAGTAACAAATCATGTTTTCACCAATACTGTCTAACTCTTAACAACACTGTTTCAAATTAACTAAAATTTGAACGGAATAAATCGAAATTTATAAGGGAGAAGTAGGGTTTGCAGAGAATTAGATTAGTACCTGGTGGAGAGGGAGAGAGAGAGAGAGAGAGAGAGAGAGAGAGAGAGAGAGAGAGGGAGGGAGAGAGAGAGGGAGGGAGGGAGAGAGAGAGGGAGAGAGGGAGAGAGAGAGAGAGAATACCATCAGAGAGAATGTGTACTGGTCTTCCTCTGTCTTGGTCTTCTTTTCAATTCCCTTCTATTGTCCGTTTTCTTGCTAAGGCTGACGGTGGATATAAGATGTGTACTGGTAGAGGACAAGAAGCGTCGATACAAATCCTAGACAGTTAAGCTCTCAAGAACAAAGCACAATTGCTGAAGAACAAAGCAATTGGGTTAGTATAAACCCTACAAGATTTGGAGATGGAGATGGAGATGTATTTGGTTAGTATAAGCAATTGGGTAAGAGAGAGTGAGAAATTAGGGATCTAAAAAGAAAGGGGCGAAGTTAAGATTGTTGAGAAAGGGGAGTAATGAAAAGCAAAGGGTCGGGTTCAGTACGTACAACAATAACTATTATTTAATTAAAAAAATTAAAAGTTTTATTTTTTAAAAAAAAATTAAAAGTGAATTTTTTTTATAAAATATTATTATTTAATTTATTCGATTTATCCATAATTTAGTCGATTAATTCCACTAATTATCGGAATACAGTATAATTATATGATATAAAAAATGATATTATTTATTTTTTATATTCTAAAAATAAATAATTAATTAAGATTAACTTTTAGACGGTAATAATCGACTCGATTTTGCTAAAATTGGATCAAAATTTGTCTTTTATAAATTGCAATTTTAAAAATCAACAAAGATCCGTCAAGAATTGACAAAATCGAATAAATAATACTATATTTTTAAATATATTTATATTAATATAAAGTGATTACATAACACATATATAATTAAATCACTATTTGTATTTCGTTAATTTAAGAATTTTTTATTTAAAAATATTTTAATTTTATCTACGATCAAAATATTAAAAATATTATTTTACAAAACTTACTTGTACAATATTATTTTTTAATTTATTTTACAAACTAGTTAAAAATGGGGTAAAACAAAAAAAAATGAAAAATTAGTGAAATTAAGGTAACATTCATCACACAAATAGTGAGTATGACTATTTTGGTATGTATGAATTTATTTTCAAAAATTGTCATTTTTCCTATTTTTATTTAATTTTTAATTTATTTTACAAACTAGTTAAAAATGGGGAAAAATAAAAAATATGAAATATTAGTGAAATTAAGGTAACATTCATCACACAAATAGTGAGTATGACTACTTTGGTATGTATGAATTTATTTTCAAAAATTGTCATTTTTCCTATTTTTATTTAATTTTTTGATTTTATTTTACAAACTAGTTAAAAATGGGAAAAACAATAAAAAAAATAGAATTTTTTTTGA
This sequence comes from Saposhnikovia divaricata, assembly GCA_036435485.1. Taxonomy (NCBI): domain Eukaryota; kingdom Viridiplantae; phylum Streptophyta; class Magnoliopsida; order Apiales; family Apiaceae; genus Saposhnikovia; species Saposhnikovia divaricata. The sequence continues at coordinate 93,155,395 of CM071596.1, forward strand.
AAATAACATCACACAAATAGTGATCATGACTACTTTGGTGTGTATGAATTTAGTTACAAAAATTGTCATTTTTCCTATTTCTTTTTAATTTTTTGATTTTATTTTACAAACTAGTTAAAAATGGGAAAAAAATAAAAAAATGGAATTTTTTTGAAAATAAGATAACATTCATCACACAAATAGTGAGTATGACTACTTTGGTGTGTATGAATTTATTTTCAAAAATTAGCATTTTTTCCTATTTTTGTTTAATTTTTTTATTTATGTTACAAACTAGTTAAAAATGGGGAAAAATTAAAAAAATGGACAATTAGTGAAAATAAGGTAACATTTATCACACAAATAGTGAGTATTACTACTTTGGTGTGTATAAATTTATTTTCAAAAATTGTCATTTTTCCTATTTTTATTTGATTTTTTTATTTATTTTACAAACTAGTTAAAAATAGTATAGGTATACTTATAGTGTCGCCCTTTTAAGGGGCGACGCTATAGGCTACATCAATAGTGTCGCCCTTAAAAGGGCGACGCTATAAGCTACACTTATAGCGTCGCCCGCTAAAATGCCGACGCTATAGTTATGTTTTATAGCGTCGCCCCTCAAATGGGCGACGCTATAGGTATACCTATAGTGTCGGTTGATGCAAACAACCGACGCCATAGCTTCTAGCAGAAGTCAATAAGCGTCGGTTAATGCAAACAACCGACGCAATAGGTAAAGTGGCGACGCTATAGGTCAATAACCGACGCTATAGGTGGCGACGCAATAGGTCCAGTTTGTACTATTGAGACGACTCAAAAAAAAAATTCAGGATTTGTAAACCTTATCTCTATATATAACTGCTTGTTGTTTATTTACTTTTTGTTTAAAGAACTGTTTATCTTCTTATCAGAATCATGCCTCCAAAGAAGAAAACACCTACTGCAAATCCCGAAAACCAAAACACTGGCAATCAAACTCCGGTTGACCCGACAATGACTCAAATTCTCCAACTTCTTCAACAACAAACACCCGCACTAGCTCAACAACGACCCGCTCAACCAGTTGTGACATTTAAAGCTTTTCAAGCTGTACACCCTCCAGAGTTTAAGGGTACTGTTAACCCAATCGAAGCTAGGGGATGCCTTATTGAAATGGAAAAAGCTTTTTCTTTGATAAGGGTAGGATAAGAGCAGAAGACGGAATATGCGAGCTATTATTTGAAAGCTGAAGCAAACTACTGGTGGGAGTCAATAAAGCTATTGGAAGGTGAAGGAGTAATTACATGGCAGAGATTCACTGAGTTATTTCTTGAGAAGTATCTTCCAAGGTATATGCAAGATCAGCTGGAGATTCAATTTTTAGGGTTAAAGCAGGAGAACATGAGTGTGGCGGAATATGAGGCAAAATTCACGGAGCTAGCAAGGTTTGTTCCTGAATATGTCAATACGGAAGCAAAGAAAGCTAAAAGATTTCAACAGGGTCTAAAGCCATGGATACGTAGTAAGGTGGTAGTGTTTCAGTTAGAGAATTACGCAATGGTGGTGGAGAAAGCTATGATTGTTGAAGGTGAAAGCGAGTTGTATCAGAAGGATAAGGCAGGAAGGAAAAGAAAAATGGAAAGTATTGAGGGAAGTCAGAACTCAAGAGGTAATAATAATAATAATAATAATAATAATAATAATAATAATAATAATAATAATAATAATAACAAGTTCAAGCCAAGGAGTGAGGGACAGTTTGGTAGGAACCGAGGTTTTCCAAAACCGAAGAATGGAAATGGTGGTCAAGGCACACGTTTCCAGAATACCAATCAGCAACTTGCAATCAGACCAACCTTACCTGAATGTACAACTTTTGGGAAGAAACACTCGGGAGTTTGTCGCAGACTAAGTGTTACATGTTTTAAGTGCAACAAGAAGGGGCATTATGCGGGAGATTGTCCGACTTTAAAACCAGGGGTAAAGTGTTTTAATTGCGGGAAACTTGGTCATTTTGCAAAGGATTGTAAGGAACCGGTTCAGTCAGCCAATGTTTTGAGGATAGCCGGATCCCCATCGGCAAATGCTTTGAGGATAGCTGGACCTCTCGCCCAGACCCAGATCTCTCAACCTAGAGCCAGAACCTTCAACATGACTATGCAGGATGCTGTTCAGGAAATGGATGTTGTCGCAGGTACGCTTCTTGTGAATTCAGTAGAGGCTAAAGTTTTAATTGATTATGGAGCTACCAAGTCTTTCATTTCCAACAAGTTTGTTAGCAAATCGCAATGTGAAATTCAACCTTTAGATCAAGCTTTAGTGATAGAGGTGGCAAATCAAAATAGAGTCCCCGTTAATCAGGTGTGTCCTCAGTGTAATATAGAGATAAGTGGTTACCTTTTCTATGCCAATTTGATACCCTTCGAAATGGGAGAATTCGATGTAATCTTAGGAATGGATTGGTTGGTTGATTATGATGCACAGATTGAGTGCAGAAAGAAGCAGGTGAGATTAAAGGCTAAGGATGATAAGGAAGTTATATTTCAAGGACAAAGGCAGGTGAAGAAATTTCTGAGTATTATGCAAGCCAAGAGGTTACTTAGACAACGTTGTGAAGCGTATTTAGCACACATGACGGATGTAGAGAAGCAAGCACCGAAGATAGAAGATATACCAATTGTTAACGAGTTCCCCGACATTTTTCCAGAAGAATTACCCGGTTTACCTCCAGATCGAGAAGTGGAGTTTGCTATAGACCTAGTACCTGGAGCAGAACCCGTGTCCAAAGCACCATATAGGATGGCACCTGTGGAGATGAAAGAGTTAGCAACACAATTACAAGAACTTTTAGATAAGGGAGTCATAAGACCAAGTGTATTACCGTGGGAAGCGCCTGTGCTGTTTGTCAAGAAAAAGGATGGTAGTATGAGATTGTGTATCGATTATCGAGAACTCAACAAGCTGACCATCAAAAATAGATATCCCTTACCTAGAATCGATGATTTGTTTGATCAACTTAAGGGAGCAGCTTATTTTTCGAAGATTGATTTAAGATCGGGCTATCATCAATTAAAGATCAAACCTGAAGACATTCCAAAAACGGCATTTCGCACAAGGTATGGACATTATGAATTCTTGGTGATGCCATTTGGATTAACCAATGCCCCAGCAGCATTTATGGATCTCATGAATAGAGTATTTAGGAAGCATTTGGATAAATTTGTGATAGTCTTCATCGATGATATTTTGATATATTCTAAGACCCGGGAAGTGCACGCGGAACATTTAAGGATTGCGTTAGAGATCTTGAGAGCAGAGAAGTTGTATGCTAAGTTTTCAAAATGTGAGTTTTGGTTGGAAGAGGTACAATTTATGGGCCATATAATCAGTAGTGAAGGAATTAGAGTTGACCCTGCGAAGATAGAAGCTGTAGTGAATTGGAGCAGACCGAAGACACCTACCGAAGTGAGAAGTTTCTTGGGACTGGCTGGTTATTATAGGAGATTTGTTCAAGATTTTGCTAAGATCGCCTCACAATTGACCAAGTTGACTAGGAAAAATGAGAAGTTTTTATGGAATGAAAAGTGTGAGGAAAGTTTTCAGGAATTAAAGAAAAGATTAGTAACAGCACCAGTGTTGGTGTCACCCGACAGTCAAGGGAATTTTGTGATCTACAGCGATGCCTCGTACAAGGGATTGGGGTGTGTACTGATGCAACATGGAAGGGTGATTGCTTATGCTTCCCGACAATTAAAGCCTCACGAGCAAAAGTACCCGACTCATGATTTGGAGTTAGCAGCAATTGTATTCGCACTAAAGATTTGAAGACACTATCTATATGGTGAGAAATGTGAGATTTACACGGACCACAAAAGTTTGAAGTATATCTTCACTCAACGGGAACTTAACATGTGACAAAGGCGTTGGTTGGAGCTAATTAAGGATTACGACTGCACAATTAATTATCACCCAGGGAGAGCGAATGTAGTGGCTGACGCATTAAGTAGAAAGGAGAGACTGAACATGTTTACCATCTCAAAGGAATTGTTCAAGGAGTTTGAAAAGTTGAGATTAGAAGTCCAGATCTCGGAGCCTACCAGTGGTAAGTGTTATACCATGACCTTTCAACCCGAGTTACTTGAAAAGATACGAAGATGTCAGGAGGAAATCATGAATCAAGATATGAACACATTGACAGGTGAAGAGATTTGCACTCAGAAGGATGATAAGGGTATCTTAAGATTTTCTTCGAGGATTTGGATTCCCAACGTGCCAGAATTAAAGAATGAGATTTTGCGGGATGCTCACAGTTCAAGATATTCAATTCATCCGGGGAGTACGAAGATGTACCAACACCTGAAGGAACATTTCTGGTGGCCTGATATGAAAAGAGAGATTGCAGAGTGGGTTATTAAGTGTTACACATGTCAAAGAGTCAAAGCCGAACATCAAAGGCCCAGTGGACTACTACAGCCGTTAGATATTCCTGAGTGGAAATGGGAGCATCTAGCTATGGATTTCGTGGTTGGATTACCAAGAACGAAAGCCAATCATGATGCGATTTGGGTGATCATAGACCGCTTGACTAAGTCTGCACATTTTCTTCCAATCAACGAAAGATTCTCACTAGATAAGTTGGTACAACTGTATTTGAAGGAAGTGGTTATGCGTCACGGTGTGCCAGTAACTATTGTGTCTGATCGAGATCCACGTTTCAACTCCAGATTTTGGAAACAATTTCAAGAATGCTTGGGAACTGAGCTTAAAATGAGTATAGCCTATCATCCGCAGACAGGCGGACAGAGTGAACGAACCATTCAAACTATTGAAGACATGCTGCGAACGTGTGCATTGGATTTTAAAGGAAGTTGGGACGAGCACCTACCTTTGGTGGAATTCTCTTACAACAACAGCTATCATGCGAGTATTGGGATGCCGCCATACGAAGTTTTATATGGAAGGAAATGTAGATCTCCTGTATATTGGGATGAGGTTGGTGAGCGTAAGGTGTTAGGATCGGAACTAGTACAACAAACGAAGGAAAAGATCGAAATCATTCAGAAAAGGCTAATTGCTGCCCAGAACAGACAAAGGAAGTATGCTGATCAAGCCAGGAAAGATATGAATTTTGAAGAAGGAGAGAAAGTGTTGTTGAAAGTGTCACCTTAGAAAGGAGTTACGAGGTTTGGCAAGAAAGGAAAGCTCAGTACGAGATACGTAGGAACTTTTGAGATCTTAAGACGGGTTGGAAAAGTCGCGTATGAGTTAGCCCTACCGCCACATATGAGTCATATCCACAATGTCTTCCATGTGTCAATGCTCAAGAAATATCATCCAGATTTGAGTCATGTGATCGAGTACGAGCCTATTGAGTTACAGCCAGACTTGTCTTATATAGAACAGCCTGTAGCAATTCAGGACAAAATGGATAGGAAGCTAAGAAATAAGACAGTTAGGTTGGTAAAGGTTTTGTGGAGGAACCCAAGAGTTGAAGAATCAACTTGGGAACTTGAGAGCGAGATGCTCGAGGATTATCCTCATCTATTTACTTAGGTGAGATTCTGGGGACAGAAGGGGGGAGGATATAACGCCTTAGAAAATTTTAATATTTATAATTATTCATTTATTATTAAATGTGAATTATATGCTGTGATTTTTTGTTGAGAAGGTAAAGTTTGTATAATATCATATTTGTGGGTTTAATTGTGATTTATACGTGTCGTGTAAGCCCGAGTATTTTTAATTGTATTTTTGGAGATTTTATTCCATTTAATTGTATTATAATTATCTTCTGAGAATTTTGTAAAATCATTGGAATTAGTAAAAATTATGAAATCTTTTGTATTATTGACTTTATTAATTTATTTGAGTTTTAAAAATGTTAAATGGATTTATTGTAATTTTTAAGGATTTTAAAATGATTTTACGAATTAATTTGTGTTTTATGGATTTAATCTTGTAAAATTCATATTTAATTCGTTGTTGACCCGAAAAATATTTTAAAAATATGTGGGGTATCATAATTTTTCATTCTATATTTTAGAAATTTAAAATTTAATGTTTCATGAAATTTTCCGTGATGTGATTTTTGGAAATTAAATAAACAGTTTATTCGTTATTTAAAGAAATATAGTACTTAAATTCTTTTTCCCCTTTTATACTCTCCAATCCCTAATTTTGTTTTACACAGACATAAAATCAATTTCTGGAACTCTCTAGTCTCTCTTCCCGTTTCTCTCAATCTCTCAACCCCTCGGTAAATCTGTCACATATCTCTCTTTATTTCTCTCAATCTTGATTCCCTTCCCTCGCGTTTTCTTTGTGCTGGGTAGTTTCTTTCTCCCTCTTTTCTATAATACTCCTGTTCTTGCCACCGTTGTTCTGTGTGGGCAGAGTTGTGTGTATAGGAAATGAGCTGGGTAGATGTGTGTGTGTCGATCGTTGTCATATACGTGCGTGTGTGAATAAGCGTGGGTGTTGCAGTGTATGTAGTAGTGTGTGCGCGCGATTATACAGCTGGGTGTGTGTAATTGAGGTCGTGGATGTGTGTGTGTGGTAAACAAATTTATCTTGGGCACATTACAAAGCTGGAATAATTCTCTCCCCTGTTCTGGTTAATTGCTACAGTCATACTGTTGTGCGTGTGGTCGTACTGTATGTGTGTGTGCGGGCAACAGTGTGTGTGGGTGTGTTAACAGCGTGGGTTAGTGTAGTGAGAGTGTGTTTGGCCGTGAGAATGGCCATGGCTTTTTGTTGTTCAGCTGGATTATGTTCCGAATTATGGTTCTGTGGTGTTACAACTTGTATTCTGAATTTTGGTTGTGAGTCTTGTTGGTTACAAATTGGTGTTGATATAAGCAGTTCGAGTAATTAGCTATTAAACTTTGATTTTAGTTGGTTGTTATTGAATAATTAATTAAAGTTAATTGTTAATTTATTTTGCAATATTTTTGTTAGTTCGTGTTTTAATTTCCAAATTGTATATTTGGTTAGTATGATTTAATTAAATTAAGGATTATTTTCATTGTAGTTAATTTAGCTCATATTGTTAGTAAGTTGTTGGTTGTAAGCTTTATTTGGAATATGATGATTATTGGATTGGTTGTGTCGGTTATGTTCCGACTGGGTCACCCGTATAGAGGGGATGCCGTCAAAATTTTCTAAAATCTTAATTTTATTTTCTCGAGTATATGTATATATGTATGTACTACTAGTATAGATTGTATTTGAATTATATCCTATTTATGTGATTTCCTGCTAAATGCTTATTGGTTGTAATTATATGTGTATGTCAGTGGCTTATGGTTGATGATGATATATGATTATAGTAAGTTAGTTTAGGGATTATCGTAAGGGTAGATTAAGATTAGACATTCAAATGATGAACGTTGATTATTGAATAGAATTCTGAAGTAGTGTTTTTATATGTGTAGAATTGAAGGACGTAGAATCAAGGGATAAAGGGAAGGCAAAGGCTGAGGGTTTTTGAGCTAGGTGACTAGCGTGAAAGCACCTGGTTAAGGCAAGTAACTTGAACCTTGGATCTAAGTTCAGGTTCTTTCAATTATACATGAATTGTCGTTTAAATTCTCATAACTTCTTGTCGTTTCCTTCAAGTAAATTGTTGAATCCCTTGCACTACACTGTTTAAACCATATTAATTATTCATCGTTTAAATTCTCATAACTTAATGTTGTTTCTCTCAAAAATTTGTTGAATCCCTTGCAGTACACAATTTAAACCCTATTAACTACTGTATAATCCTCTATACTTTCTTGTTACCCTTATAGATTGTTGTTTTTCAACTACTGCACTCCCTCTTTATATTAATTCTTGTAGAATTATAAACCCCGATGTATGATATACCTTTTGTATTGGCTTAAACCTTAATTCATACTAAATTCTTTAATCCGCACTAACCTAAATACACCTTATAAACCTGAAACTAAACTCTAAATCCCTAATTCTTATTATGTCCTTAATTAATTAATTTCCCTTATTGCTTAAATTCCTATTTTTGCTCGAGCTATATCATGTTTGACACCACCTTGAATTACCCCTCTAGAATGACAAGAGATTGATAAACCATTATCTTTAAATATTTGTGAATCATCCTTGAACCCTGTCTTGCAGATCTTAAATAATTAATCTGGATTTCTCACGTGACATTGAGTTCTTTTTCTTTAAACTGAACAGAATATCTTCCTACCCTGAATTATTATATAAGAGTTCTGTTTATCGAAACTCGTTTTGGTTAAATTTAAAACCTTTAATTATTAAAATATTTAGCGTAAGAGGCTAGGGGTGGTTCCCCTAGTCCAGCACTTTTTATTTAGCGTAAGAGGTTAGGGGTGGTTCCCCTAGTCTAGCTTTAAAGGCCAATGTGTTGCCTAATTGGGAACCCAATTTCAAAGGAAGGGGGACTTTACGTGGCTGATCACCCGTATTGTCCGGTTTTAATGAAAAACTCAATTTAACTTTAATGTTTTGAAAATAAAATATGATTTAAACGGAGAATGGATCCCTCCCTGAGATGAATTTATAAAATTCTCAAAGTAGTGGAAAAGCTCACAGAATGATTCTTATATTGTCTTACCCATATCTCGGTTGCAAATTCTTTTTTTATTTATATTGTTACTTGCTGAGCATTTGGCTCACTTATTGCTGTTGTTTCTAAACCCTTTCAGCTAAGAAAGAAGAGGATACTTACTAAAAGCTTTATCAGGAGAAGTGCTCATTGTGGATTTCTAGACATACTAGTACAGCTCCAGTATCAGGTTGGGCTTTTGAGTAAATCGTCACGTTTAGATGTAATAGTGACAGCTAGATGTATTTATATTTGTGGAGTGCATGTAACTTTTAAATTAAGGATTTTGCAATGTAATGTAATAACTTAGTTAGTAGTTGCTTGTTTCATACCACTACCTGTTAGAGATCCGGGTTAGTAGTGGGGTTGTATTTATTTTTTTATTATTTTGTTTTCAAGGTTTATGTTTTTAGTTGGTATTGTGATGCCGATCTTTGCTCTGATCGGGAGGGCAGTTTAGTATGGTTCACCTGGTCGATTAGGACAGGTTGAACTTGTGTTGATTTTTTATTAATAGTTGGATTTGTTGTTGGTATTTGTTTGAGATTGGGTTTGATTCTAAATACAGGTGGATAGTCCGAAATACGAACACTTCATGCCAAAATTTTCCAAAATTTCCCTGTATAAAAAAAAATTCCATTTTATCTATTAAATCCAATAATTTATTATAAAAGTATATTTATAGTAATGGGAAATTGGGGCGTTACAATACGGCTCATGTATTTGCAGAGCATGGCCACTTGGCCCAACAACTCGAGTATTTATAGGGTAGTTAGGCAACCCATATGCCGGATTCGTACTTCTAGGGAGATCTGTAGTAGAGATCTGCACCCCCATAGGTAGTGGATGATTGACAAGGGGAGAGACTACCATCTGAAGAGAGTTGGTCTCCTGGTTTGGATGGACAACCACGGGTAGAGTTCTCTCAACATGGGGAGTCGTCACTATAGGTTGAGAAACTTGAGGTTGAGTGGTTGTCCTCGTTGATGGGGGTACATACCCTTGTTCAGTAACGATGGGCGGAGCAGAGGTGACAGTGGTCGCCTCGGTCGTGACTGTTGTTCTTCGTGTTTGAACCATGGTTGATGTTGTATTCCTACAGACGGCGCCAAATGTTGTGGAATAATAACGAGGGTTATTAAATTGCAGCTAGGGTTTGTATATATTAAATACAAGGGTTGATGAGCTTCGAGCTTTAATGGTTGTTTCCGTGTTCGAGACTGATCGGTCTTCACGGAGTGCCTACGTATCTCGTTATTGAGAATCAAGACAAGACGTAGTTCTGAGAATGAGGGGTCAGACCCTTTATATAGGCTGAGAAGCCTTAGAATTATGGTAGGATTTGGATACTTGGTGGGCAAGCCACCGCCTTGAGGAAGGTTCTAGACCCCTTCCTTGTAGAAGTCAGTTTCCATGTTGAAGTAGGTGCCTTGGAGGCTAAGTCGGGCAGGAGTGATATCCTTATTTGACTCTTATTGCTGAGCTGTTTATTACCCCTAATATTAATTACGAAATTAATATTAAAAATAGGGTTTGGACCTTGTTGGTGGGCCCCACATTTGGACCATGCTGGGTCTAATTAATTCCACATTAAATGTGTCTTTAGTGCTTACTTTTAGCCCATATCAAGTATATACAACAAATTAAAAATATATAATTCAGTATAAAAATGTATAATGTATATTTTCATTTTTATATATATAAAGGAAAATCCCCGAGAGCACTAGAATCGCTCGAATCCTATTTATCTATTATTCTAGAGCTCATCTATTTTAAATAATTAAAATCAAAACTTTCTTCTTTAGACCCTATTTTTTAGAAAAGAAATTAAAACTTCCTTTTTCAATACTAACATTAACATCTTTGAAATAGGTTTTTGAATTTGTAGTGAAGAAGTCATTTATATACTCGAAATAGAAAAAAAAATTTAAAAAAAAATTTGAAACCTTGTTTAAACTTGATACGAGATACTTTCAAATAAAAAAAAAAAAACTTGATACGAGATTTTTATAACTGACCGAAATATCAATACTGCCTTTTTAATTTCCCATTTTTTAAAAACGAATATCGAAATACTTTTTAATTTGGATAAGAGATTTTTAAAATCAATTTTTTTTAAATTTCTTTTTATCATTATATTATACCGAAAACAATAACATAATTATATATGAAACGATATCGAATTTAAATCATAAATAAGGCAATCATCAGAACATGTATTATTATATCCTTATATATAATAAGCTTAAGAGGGATCTTATCCATAATTTTGGTTTGGTCACTGTACTACCAAAATAATCTCAACCGTCGAATCTAATATTGTTAAAAATAGACGATCAAGATTATATCGTATTAAAAAAAATTATAATCTTAAAAGGATATAATTAAAAAAAGTATGTATTAGAATTGAATTTTAAAAAGAAAATTATAATATGAAAATGATATAACTAAAAAAGGATATAATTGAATTTTATTTTTTTTATTAATATTAAAAAAAGATCTATCTTGAGATTTAGAAATCAGATTTGGATGATTTTACGGCCCACACGAAGCTCACAAAATTATCTTTAATTTAGTGATGATTTAACAATTATTATCAAAATGGAAACACTCAGAATCTCAAGAGAAAATATAAGTACTGATTTTTACATTAATCCAGTGTAGAAGACCTACATTGATAATCCTATTCAATGTAGAAAACCAAATTATATGATTTAAATCATTGTCATACACTTTTTCATATTTCAATATAAATACACTTTTTAGTTTACATGTTAAAAAATAAAATATTTTTTATGCTAGATCCATCGTTGTTTCATCTATTTATTTTATGATCTAACGGTTCTTATTTATTTTGTCGTACTGAAGACCAGACTACCGACTACCAAAATTTTGGACAAAATCACTCTTACACTTATTACTAAAACTATATTTGGTTGTTAGTAGAACTATCTCCAAATAATAAGAATGGTATTTTGATAATCAAAACGAAATATAAGTAGATTTCATAAATCGAATAGAATTTTAAATGTAAAAAATCGTTAATTTCTTCTCTTTTTTGTTTCTGCGTAGTTCTAATTGAAAATAATTGTTAAATCATCACTAAATTAAAGATTATTTTGTTAATTTGATGCTGGTTGTAAAATCGTCCAAATCAAATTTTAAGAATTAAAATAGAGCAAAAATATTAAATTATATATTAATTTTTTAACAACAATTTGATATGTAAATTAATAACATATAGAGAGTAGGGAGCCTGAGATATATCTCAGGTAAGTTTCCTGAGATAACTGCTTTTTATATATAAAAATGGGGTGGATATTTTAGTAATTTCAGATATTTTTAATTAACCGTACGGGCCCAGCAAGATTTAAAGATTATTTTATATGTATCTTAGGAAAAGTTCCCTGAAATATATCTCAGGGTCCTTTTTCTCTAACATATAAATATTAAAAAAGTTAATATAATTATAGATACTAAAAAAAGAGTCATACGTTGCACGATTTATAAGGTAATATATTATAAATCACGAAGTAGGACCTTCATCTCAATACTATGACCCAGATCTTAAAAACAAGCCATGTCCACCTCAAATTCTTTCTACGTACTTCAGTTATGTTTATATGTTTGATGATTTACTTCGATTTTGACGATTATATTAGTGATTTGCTTTAACTTTGTTGATTGTGTAAATATAATATGTTAAGTGATCTAAATTTTAGTGTCAATTAATAATTCGGTTTCCAGTAACTTTGCAGCTTTTGATAAATAAGGAGTTATTCAAGTATATGTAGAATCAAATCTTTTTAAAGGTATAAATTTCATGGTGGAATTATGTCTTTTTAAAGGTATAAATTTCGAGACCTTCAATTATTATTTATTAATCGGATGCATTATGTATTTTCTTTTAAATATAGTGTTTGTTTGATTAGATTACATTGAATTGTGAAGCTTTTAAAAAATTGATAGTAAACTAGCTAATTCAAAAATCATTACCAAGTTTTTGTTGCATTAGAATTCACCAATTATGGGATCATCATTGATACATATTATAGAATTTGGCTTCATGATCCAAAGAACTTAGGGTTAGTTGAGCAAAAGTATTTATAGAGCATGCTAAAAATCAGAATAAAATGACGTGCTAATACATAGTGCCTATTTGGTTAATGGGCAAAATGCCCGTTTTTAATTTAAAGGGAGCAAAATGCCCGTTCAAGCAAATAAGTTGAACGTGCTTATTCTAAGTTGAAAGTTGTAAATCATAACATTCAACTTTCAGCTTATTCTGTTTTCTCGTTACACGCAATATATAATATCCTTTAAATCTTCAAAATCATATATTTTTTTATGCGTATATTAGAAAATTGATATGTATATATCAAATTTCTCTATTCATCGAGATCTATCCATTGATATCCATTGATATATATATATTAGAAAACACATATTTCGAAAATAAAAAAAAAATTAACTTATAAGTTCTAATTTACTAAACACACTATTGATTTATAATTAAGTTCTGATTTACCGGCCCTAAAAAAAAAAAGTTATGATTTACCAAACACTCTACCGACTTATAAGCTCTGATTTACTTATCACTTATATGACACTTATCACTTTAAGCTATAAGTTACTTATTTTAAGCTAAGCCAAACGGGTATATGGTGTCAAGTACATAATTGTGGGAGTGAGAGACTTATGAGAAAACGTTCCTATATTTTAGAATGAAAATCAAAATTTCTTTTTTTTTTTAACATTAAAATCTTTGAAATAGAAAAGGTTTTTGAATTTGTGGGGAAGAAGGATTTAACCTTACATATTCGAAATAGAAAAGAAATTATATATATATATATAGATATACATATACATATACATATATATATATATATATAATCATTGTTTTGAACGATCAAATTTTATCACCATGTTTGTTCCTTTTTTTGCTTTGTTTGCTTTTGTCTTTGCCTATTTTTTTTTAGTTCTTTTCATTCATTTTTATTTTGTTTAATTCTCAATGTACATGGCTATGTATGTGCGCTACTGATTTTTTGTGATTTTCAGGTTGTTTTATTTTTTTTTGGGTTTTTAAGGTATGAATTTACTAATTTAATATTTAATTTCTTCGTTTTATTATGATTTTAGTTAAAATTATGGATTACTAGTGACCATTGGTTGTTCTTTGTAAATTTCATCCTTGCTTAGCGTTTCCAAATTATATTCTTTTAGAATGTTAAATTATCTTTACTAGGCTCATAGGTTTTGCGAGTTTATTTCTATACTATAAATTTTGTAATAATTGCTTTTCTTTATTATAAATTTCTTTTAAAATTATATTAATATTTTTAGAATGTAAATTATATTTTTCTGAAGCACTTGAGAAATTTCACACAAAGGGTTTGAACTTTTACCATTCCCTTTTTATTTATTTATTATTAATTGTTAATTTGTCATTATTATCTTCTCATTGTTCTTGATCATAATATTGCAACGTCTTCTTTTGAATTAATTCAATCAAAAATATATTTTTATCTATGTATTTTTTACAACGGGTGTCGGCCTAAAAAAACTTGACGCAAAATCGACATAAAATTTAAGTATACAGTTTATTTTGTTGTCTATATTTATATTGAAATTTGTACAATAGTGCTCACTAATTTATTTGTAGATATTTTCTTTTTGATTTCTTTCTTAAATAGTATATATTTTGAAAAAATTTAACAAAAATGTTTCAGTTTTAATATAATAGTATAGATGTCGCAAGTTATAATTTCGTATACATAGTCAATTTTATACTTAGTAATATATTGTTGTTACGTTAAATCGGGTTTAAAAACATTTAGCTAAAATGATTATTTATATTATATTTAAATTTTAAATTTGATGAAATTAATTTCATGCCATTGAAATTTAAATCAACATTTTAGATATAAAAGATAATCATGTTATTTTTATCGCATAAATTTGTATCCATATTCTATGAAATATAATCAAATTCATGAAAACAGTATGGGAATACTCATTCCATCTCACAATTTCAATTTATTTTATTGACGATTGAGATTCATTAATAAAATAAAAATGATAATATGACTTCGAACAAGTGAAATTACACATATAATTTGTCACTTAATTCCCACTGATGCACTTTCGTCCATGCAGATGTATGAGTTTGATTATTCCACAACCAGAAATAAAAACCATCCGTTTCAACATGATAATAGTAATGCTTCGGACCATACCATATTGGCGGCTCTATCCAATATTGCCAAATAGTGCTATCAAAAGCATGAAAAGCTGCATGTTTGTTCTCCCACCAAAAATCACAATGGAATAGAGTGGTTTGCCAAAAATTCATATTAAAACTCCATGTATAAAATTCATTGAAATTTAGAGTGTGAAATTCCAAATCATCATCTGCTGAAGCACAGTGGAGAAGCAAAGAAGATATCTTGGGAAGATGGCTTGTGATGTGAACATGGAGTTTGGAAAAACATGCTGTCAAATGAAGAAATAATACCAATGTATAGATTAAAAACGAAATCGAGTTTTTTAACGTGATTTTACTCATTTTTCTTCTTGTGTGTTTTTTTAAAACAGTCTCTTATATATGTGTATATATATATATATATATATATATATATATATATATATATATCAAATTATTTGGGGTAATAAAATATGGTTTTAATAATTATTGATTTATTAACAAATATGCATATGCTTAGCATAAAAAATAGATATATATCTTTTTATTCTAAAACATAAATATATATTACTTGTATAGACAGAGGTGGTTTATAGTATTCAAATAAATTTTGAATATTTATGTCAAGAATATGAAATTTTTCAAACTTAAGAATAATTCTACTATATTCTTTTTTTCCCTTATTGTTAACGGATAATATATTGTATGTTTTCTTTTCTTTTATCGTTTATAATATGTTGTTAATGAGTATCCTTAAACGATTTAAGTTTGTTTTCCAAATATTTTGAGCATCTTCTTCCATATCAAAATCACCAATTTAAATTTGTTTTCAAAATATTCTGAAAATCTTCAACCATATCAAAATCATTAACTAAATTTTAAGTGACATTAATATTAAGAATAATGGAACATCATTTTAAATTGACATATCAATGCCACATCATCAATTTTAAGAAAATTCTAAACTCATTCGTCCTACTAAAACTATGCACTTAATTGCGAAGATTTTAATATTAGAGCATCTCCAATGATAGTATTGGCTAGAAATGATTGCTAAATCAGATAAAATATTGATTATATAAAATTTGCTGAATCTGTAAGATGTTGTGCTCTAATGGTATATTGGCTATAATGTTTGGTTATATTGTAATATAATATGTTATTATTATTTCAGGTTGTTATAAATAAAAAATATTTTTATAAGGTAATAGATCATATAAAATTTTCCTTACAGGCCTCTAGAGGTTGGTCAAATATAGTCACGAAAAGAGAGTATAAATTTTTTTTGTTAAGAATAATGTCTCATTGGAGTGAATTTTTTTTACATAATCTATATAAATTTTATTTATTGTATTATATATATAATTTTAGCTAAGGGGTCTTCTCCATTAGAGATGCTCTTGTGATTGCTATTATGAGACTAGAATTATGCACGCTTTTTTTAAACTTACATTTACTACTCCCTCCGTCCTTTCCATTTCTTTACACTTTTTTTGTCACTTTCTGACACGCATTTTGAGATGAATTTTAAGGACAGTTCCATAACTTATTTTTCAACTTTTCTTTTTTTGTATAAAAATAGGATTGTTCTATTTTTATACAAAAAAAAATTTCAAAAATAAGTTATGGAACTATCTTTAAAATGCACCTTAAAATGCGTGCCAAACATCCTATTTTGAAATGATAAGAAATGGAAAAGTCGGAGGATGTATTTTTTTGTAATAATTTATCACGTTACATCTATCGTATGATTATGATCGAATAAAAGTTACCCGAAAACAGAGAATATTGCTTTATACAATGCTAGCTTATAGCCCGTGCAAAAGCATGAGTTACTTTTAATTTTTTATAATTTGTTTATAATGTAATATAATATTATAAATATTAATTTTTAATATGTTATTGGGAGGATTCGAATCTTGTATCTTTGTATATAATAATTTTTAGTATTAAATATAAATTAATATGTTGTTGGTGGGAATCGAACCTTAGACCTTTGTAAACTTTTAGTATTGTTGTATCCAACGGTCATGATCTATTTGAGTTGAAGATCTGACGGTTGTGAATGAGGGATAACCAAAACCAAAAATGAGGGGATAACCAAACTACAAATTATACTCCATTTCGTATTTTTTGTTGTTTATAATAAATAATTAATTTTTTTTAAATAGTTTTTTTAACTTGTCAATTTTAGGAAGCTGTTAACAATTTTTTTGGAAGGTTTTCCAATTAACCAAATATCCTTGCTTATAATAGTATAGTATAGATCTGGAATTTTTAATATGTTTTCTTAATTTTTAAAAACGTACTTTTGTACTTTATTGGTAAATTTTGTTGTTTATAATAAATAAATTAATTTTTTAAAAATAATTTTTTAACTTGTTATTTTTAGAATAGTGTTAACAACTTTTTTTGAAGGTGTTAACCAATTAACCAACTAACCAAATATACATTTTTTTGCTTATAATAGTATAGTATATATAATTATAGATGTGAATAATAAATAAACACGAGGATGATGTGTTTTAGTTATAATAGTATAGTATAGATAAGTATAGACGTGAATAAGAAATAAACACGAGGATGACGAAGGGCAAAATAATTGTTTTTTCCAACTGGTTGAATTTTTTATATGATATGTTATAAAATAAAAAGGAAATTCCAGATACACTTTAATGATTTAATCAATTCGATTATGCAACTCACCAAATATTTTTCTAAATTTCAAAGTTTAGTGATATGATAGGCAAAGTGATTTTGTTTCTTTAGTTGCAGACTTGCAGTACCAAGTCACGTAGAACAAAGCAAAACATGCAAGCTTTCACTTTCTTCAGAACAAAAATACTCCGCAACACTTCGCTCCTATTAATCATTCATTTCTCTCTTACCACACACAAGAGACTTTCGTTTTCATTTTCCCGTAAAATAATATTTGAGGTACCAAATTCGGTATAAAAATAATTACGAAATAACATGTGTCATTATCCAATTGGTTATAAAATATAATGGACTTCACTTTTTTCACATCATTTTCACCAATAAAACATTGATCATCAATACCACATCATTTTGTAACTAAATTTTGTACCCAATTCAATATATCTAACATTACTCTTTTCCATATCCTTCTCCATACTCTCTTCTACCAGGTCAATCAGCTTACACATTATATCTTCTTAGTTAGATAGATGCCACCAAAATATATTAAAAGCATCCCATGTTATATTTACTTGTTAATATGTAGATTCCGAAACGGTTACTATTTCTAGACAGCAGCCAGAAGAAGCGTTCAAATTCACACCATAAGCAAGATGTAGTAAACTAGTGTGATGGGAAGAGCTATCAGCATTCCAAATATAACCCTGCACCAATATCAATTTTAGGGTTTAAGTATCGAGTGTAAGTGTTTTCAAAAATTCAAAACAACGTACTTATTGTGAAGTAATATAGAAAACAATATTCAAACTCGAGTTTCGACATCTTACCCAGTGCTAAGTATATCAGGATGAACATTGTACTCCTTGGCGAAGACAAAAGGGACAATTCCTTGTGGAAGGGCCGCCTGGAAATTCACACAGACCAAATGTAAGAAAAGCCTACTGTGAACTAAGATAATGCAATGGTGCAAGGGTAGAATTTTATGCTTAAGTTGACAAGCAGATTCGAACACTGCTTGCCTGAACAATGGCAATATGTAGCAAAACTCCTCTCAAACCAACCGCGATAGAAGCAGCAGCCATGACTGCAGGACCTGAAAGGAATCTAACAGCCATAGAAATGGTAGCCACTTTGTTCCCACATGCAATCATTCTAGGCTGCAATGCCATAAATAGACCTGCAATCGGTTCCTTGTTACTATCAGCCGAGAGAGATTACTATTGGATGTATAACATCAATAGAACAGACTGGAACATACCAAGACTAAACATTGCCATCCCAAGACCAGCATCAGAAAGTATGGCTATCGATTTTGCAATTATAGCAGGCATTTCGACATCCCATCTAAAATTCCAAGATTTTAACAATGATGAGATACTAAAGAATTAAGAATCATAGTTGGAGATGAGTATTTTAGTACATAATTCAAAAAATTTCATACTTGTATGAGACCAAAGACCAGGCAAGACCGAAAAGGCTAGAGTATGTGTTTGGATTGCGAATGAGTTTCCTCCATACCATGATCAGAATAAGTCTGGTCATGACACTAGTAGGTGGCATGGCTATAGGCTTGATTTCCCCATTGGCCAGGGACTTAGGATGCAACTCAGCAGTGCTTGAACCAAGCTTCGGTAGCATAGGGACTTCTCGTTCAACTCCAATCTGGACTTGTCTGTTTTCAAAGCTAAACTCATCCCGACGATATTCTTCGTAACGTAATCAGCACAAAATTAGTTAGATAAATGAAATACCGTACCAAATACGTTATGACTGAATTTTTTTTATAACCCACATTCAAAGAACTTGATTCATATAGCTGATGCGTAAATACTTAAATCAAATAATAAACCTACTCTATAACATTTGTGAAAATCTATCACCGAGAACAGAAGTTACAGAAATAGAATACTGTACATTACTTTGGCCATAATATAAATTGAATTAGCACCAAAACATCAAAACTTATAGATTTTTTCCGGTGATATATTGTAGTTGATCGTTTGTGTTGGGTTGATTCTATATAGGCCATTGTTCTATGGAGAACCATCTTACGTGGAGAATCGTGGAGAACCATTTATTCTATGCTAATTTCTGATTCTATTACAGAACTAAATTTTTATTTTTTTTTTATTTTTTTTGGTTCTATAAAAAAAAATTGGTTCTACAAAAAAAATATGGGCAAAGCTGACGTGGCAGTGCCACGCCATCAATAATGACATCATCGATGACGTGGCAGTTTCGAATTTTTTTAAAAAAAACAATTTGGTTCTGTTACAGAATCAGAAAAAAATTTAAAAAATATTGGTTCTACTACAGAATCATAGAGTTCTTCACGGTTCTCCACGTAAGGTGGTTCTCCATAGAGTGCTACTCATGCCATATAATCTCTTTACGGTTCCAATATTGTAATTCTATAGCTTGAAAACCTAGATTATCCCTCTAAATAAGAACTTTTGCATCTTTGCCCCAATATGGATCTCTCTACAATATACGTCTTTATTTATAATTTTTTTTTTTTTTTGCCAAGCTTTATTTATAATTTTAATTGCATTCCTACCATCTTTAAGTTTATGTTTCAACACGTCCGCGAAGCATGTCAGAAAAGATATAGGTACGAGACAAGATTAAGATACTTTAACAGATAAAGAAATACATATTCAACAACATATGCAACTGAACTCCAAGATTCAAGATTGTCTATAGTCATTAGAAACTTAAACAAAATATGCTTCATACTCCAAGAAACATAAAATCAATTAATCACATCAATTAGAGGAATTACAGAGTAAGTACCTTTACCATGAGCAGCTCCATTAAGATCATTGCCATACTCCCCTCCTCTAAACACATGAATCCCTCCTTCAGAAACCGGAGAAGCGCTCGAACTCCAAACAAACATATGAAGATCTTTACCACCATCTGTCCCATTTGCCTTCTTCTTTGCTCCAGGTCCGGAAACAGGTGAAAAAATTCCAGCACTAGGTGGTGCAGGGTACCCTGCATTCCCCTGCCCATAAACCATATTACCCTTACTCTGATTCCCAAATCCCCCTGTTCCTACACTCTCATCAAAACCCAAATTCCCGAAATTCGATTGCCTTGGACTCACATTACTAGCATTCTTTCCGTTCATCATTGAATAGATTTCGCTATGATTAAAACTAGAACCTCTAGGTGTTTGATTTCTTGATGACTGAACAGAATAAATCTCAGCATTACTTAAATTTGATGGTCTTGGTGTGTAAGAAACACCAGAATGATGCCCATGTGACATCCTTGAGAAAATCTCAGACCTCGAACTAGTCGATTTTCGAACAGTCACATGTATCTTCCCATCTTCCCCAAGCTCAGCCTCAGTTTGCAATGGCTCTTTACCATCTAAAGATAAAACATCAGAATCAACCTTAAATGATATTATAGAGTTGGCATTATTAGGAAATTGTTCAGCAATAAGAAGCCTAGCTCCCCTGTATTCAAACAAGAAGAGCAACAAAGTGTACCAAATAATACACTGTAACACAACAATCTGCACCATTAAACTCCCTGAGGCATCACCATACATGCCTTTTAAAAGTGGAATACCCATTACAAGAGTGTTGGGAAGTGTAGAGAGTGAAAACAAAGTAATAGACCATTCAAGAGAGCCTGTAGAACTGATTCTTGACCAAATGGCTAAAACACCAAGAACTATGAGTTTTTGAAGTGTATCAGCAGCTATGAACCTGAAGTTCATTGTGTAAGGATTGTTTGAAGATATGAAATGAAAAGAAAGCAATGGGACTGCAAAGAGAGCAACAAATCTGTTGATGCCTGAACATTGAGCAGGTGTGAAGATTTTCCACCATTTTACTGAACCATAAGCTAATATCATGGCTACATACAGTGGAACCACAGCTGTGAGAACATGGTAAAAATCTGTTAAAGTTATCATTTTTCTTGGTTCAAGTAAGGGTTTCTGTGGGTTTTAAGAAATACCAAGACTAAAAATAAAGATGCATATGTATGAACACGGAGGGAGAGAGAGAGAGAGAGAGAGAGAGAGAGATGAGTGGGAAGAAGAAAACAGTGTGATGGGGATTATTTATTAAGCAAAGATGGCAGACAGAGCATTAATCTGTTCAAGAAAGCTTTTTAGTAGACTGTAGACTAGTTGCAGTACTAGTCTTCTTAATGATCATCATGATGGCAATATATCTGTATCGTGTATGTATAATAAAAGAGGGTATCTTGCAACAAAAGGAAAAAGTACTCAACATAAAACTGGGGAAGAAAAAAATAAAAGAAAGAGGAAACAAAAGTGGGAAAGTGAAAACAAACCAAACAGAGGTGCTGAACTGTGTTGCTGGAACAGAGTGGGCTTTTAAGATTCTCTCCACTTTTTCTAATTGTGTACATTGAGTAAATCTTCGTTTCTTCATTCCCTATAAAGATAGTTAGATAGGTGATTAAAAAGTGAGTGTATGTTAATTACAGATTTAAGGTCTGTAGACTGTAGTACTATTGCATTTTCTTATTACTACATTGTAGGAATAAGGCAAATAGATTAAACAACATGACTACCCTGAAATTAGCATAACCCAACAGGAGAAATTCTCAAATATGTTTCTTTTTCAAGCTAAATAAAGATATGCTTGTTTTATATAGTGTTTTTTTGTCCGAATGAGTACAGATTATTACAAAGGAGATGGGAGTGGTGTTAGAGGAAGACCAGCTGGATCTTTATGTTTTATTTTAACATTTGTTCATTCAAAAATCTATTTTTGTATCGAAAGTGGATTACAGTTTAAATAAAATATTGAGAATATTGAAGGTGATAGGAAATCAAACCTCAATCTTCAGCTGAACATAGCTCTGAACCTCGCTGTGTTGGAATTC
Source organism: Saposhnikovia divaricata (assembly GCA_036435485.1). NCBI lineage: Eukaryota > Viridiplantae > Streptophyta > Magnoliopsida > Apiales > Apiaceae > Saposhnikovia > Saposhnikovia divaricata. Next base: position 93,177,681 of record CM071596.1, read on the forward strand.
TAAAATCTTAAGATGTTAGGGGTTAGAGGAAGGCTAGATCTTTATGTTTTATTCTAGGGAAAATAAATTCTTTCGTCCCTGAACTATTCCGGTTTTATTATTTTAGTCCCTGAACTAAAGATTCCGTATTTTGGGTCCCTAAACTATTATTTTTTCTAATTCAAGTCCCTCCGTCATCAAGATTCTAACGGACGTTAGAATCTTGATGACGTGTTATTGACGTGGCATACAAATTTCTAGTTTAAATCCCTGAACTTTTGCATTTTTTGGTTTAGGTCCTTAAACATAAAAATTTCAAAATTCAAATTTTTAACATAAAAATTTTAAAAATAAATCTAAACATGATTACCATTTATTTTATAAATAAACATGATTATAGTTTAAAACACTTCAATGGTTGACATTATATCCTTGTATATAATAAGCATAAAAGGGATCTTATCCAAATTTTTGGTCTAGTCATGGTACCACCAAAATCATATGATCCGTTGGATTAAAAATAGACGATCAAAATTAGATCACATTAAAAATTAATTATAATCTAAAAAGAATATAATTAGAAAAGGTTGTATTAGAAGTGAATTTTAAAAATAAAATTATAATCTAAAAAGAATATAATTAAAAAAGGTTGTATTATAATTGAATTTTAAAAAGAAAATTATAATCTGAAAAGGATATATTTAAAAAAGGTTGTATTAGAACTGAATTTTATTTATTTTTTTGCGTCGGTTTAATTGAAAAATAATTGTTAAACCATCACTAAATTAAGATTATTTTGTTAATTTCACGTGGGTTGTAAAATCGTCCAAATCAAATTTTAAGAATTTAAGACAGAGTATAAATATTAAATCGAATATGTAAAATCTTATATATATCAATTTTTAACAACAAATTAATATGTAAATTAATAACATATAAATTAAAAAAATTAATATAATTATAGATATTAAAAAGAAGCCGTGCAACGCACGGGTTATAAGCTAGTACTTATAAAGCGTATATCCTTATTCATGATTCAATTTTAGGTCCAATTTTTATGTTTAAAATTTAAATTATTATGTTCAATTTTTATGTTTAAAATATAAAATTTTATGTTCAGTTTTTTATGTTCAATTTCATATATTCAATTTTTATGTTTAAAATTTTATATTCAATTTTTATGTTTAAATTATAAATTTTCATGTTTAATTTTATGTTTAAAATTAAAAAAAAAATCAATTATTTTGTCCCTGAAATTTAAAATTTTAATTTCTAAGGACCTAAATCAGAAAATGGAAAGGTTTAGGGACTTAAACTAAAAATTTGTTTTCCACATCCGTGACACGTCATCAAGATCTAACGTCCGTTAGAATCTTTTTAACGGAGGGACCTAAACCAGAAAAATTCAAAAGTTTAATTACGTAAAATATGGAATCTTTAGTTCAGGGACTAAAACAATAAAATCGGAATAGTTCAGGGATAGAAAGAATTTATTTTCCCTTTATTCTAACAATATTACTTATTGCAAGTGGTAGTGGTACACTAGGTCTGGTATTTTTTTTTTTTATTTCTGCTTTTATATTCTCTTGTCTGATAAAATATTTGAGCAAGAAAAGAAAAAGATTATGTACAGTAGATTTGGACCTGGGTTGCATACTTTGTGATTTAATTGGGAGAAGGATGGATGCAACCTAAGAATTGGTGCTGGATGTTGTGTTGTTTACAAACATACTTTTCAGTTTTCCAGCTACTAGTAATAAAGTTTTAGACTTTTAGGTAAAGTTGAGTTGCAAGTACAGTATATCCATCAAGTATGTATTTGGACTTATGGTCAATGCCAAGCCTAAAAGATGGGTCAGATTGTTGTTAGGCTTAGGCCCAATTCAGAAAATTCAAAAATACATCTTAATGCATTTTCATTTTTTTCCTGGAGTTATATTTGGATATCATATTCCAAGCAATAGCAGCGTGATCCTAAAGCTGATCAAATTTCAGTTGTGGGCTTATTCCAGTTGTGTGCTACATTGGGCCTTGCCTTTTTTCTAGTCCTTCCCTGCACATTAGGAAACTGTTTTTGCAGAATTTATGGTTAAATAACAATTAACAAAAACAACCATTGCCAAACTGGTTCTGGAATTGGTACCAAAACAAAGTAAGCAATGTAATTGACATGTCACGTCTTGTCTTGTTTCGGCAAATAAAAAGTTGGCAAACTGCAATGGAATGCATCTGGAATGGAATCAATGGTTATTAAAGATGTGGTATTTATTTAGCAGCAGTTTAAATACCAAATTGAATTGGTTGAGCTTAGAGCTGGCAATTCGTGTCGTGTCGTGTACTTTCGTGTTTCGTGTACTAAGTGGTCAAAACGAAAACGAAATGAAATAAATTCGTGTACTCAAATTCTGAAACGAACACGAAACGAAACATTTCGTGTAAACACGAAACGAAACGAAAAGTACACGAAATATTTCCGTTTACACGAAAATGAAACGAAAACCGTGTACTTTTCGTGTACTTTTCGTGTACTTTCGTGTACTTTTCGTGTACTTTCCGTGTATTTTCTATTTATTTTGTAAAAAAGTTAAATATGTAATATTTGTTTATAATATATATTTATATAATTTAAAATATTTATTTAAATATTTATTTATTTCGTGTATTTTCGTTTCGTGTCGTGTACCTAATGATAAATCCGAAACTGACACTAAATTCTCTCGTGTACTTTCGTGTTCGTGTATTTTCTTGTTCGTGTACCGAAAAGGTCAACCCAAACCCGTAAGTTTCGTGTCGTTTTCGTGTCGTATTTTCGTGTCGTGTCCAAAATTGCCGGCTCTAGTTGAGCTTATCACTAGTCGATCCACATGTTCTGAATTCGATATTCGATTACCACGAGATTTGTCAATGAACGAATACTAATTGTAAAAGGTTATAAGCCAAAATATTCAAAAAAACAAAAATACCAAACTAAATTAATAATAATGTTTTTTTATTAAGATCCCGTGTGATTCCAATAGCCACCATTCTAGTAGCTACCAATCCTAGTAGCCACCCATGTGGTAATTACATAGTCAAGATTCTACACTTCACCTAACTACCTACTCCACCTACCATCATTTATTTGCATTTAAGGACCTCAATATTTGCATGTAAGGACCTCTAGCATTAGTATAAATAGGCATGTTTAGAAGTATTGTAAGATCACCTTGAATTGGAATAATAAAAGTGAGTTATTTGGAGAATTTTCTCTCTTGTTCCTGAGCCATATTTTGGTATCAGAGCAAGTTTTTAGATCCCGGAGTTGAGTGAAAAAAACAGAAATTCCGGTCACTATTTCGGTCGGGAGTACTGTTCACTATTCACTGTTCATCGTCGGAGACGAAGCACTGTTCACGCCGGAGACGAAGCACTGTTCACTAATACTGTTCATACGGCACTATTCATACGACACTGTTCATACGGTACTGTTCATACGACACTATTCATGCGACACTGTTCATACGGTAATATTCACTTTTCACAAATACGGTACTGTTCACAAAAAAAAATTGAGTTGAAAACGTGCACACTTTCAACTACTCTCTTCACGCCCAGTGTCAAGAGAGCCACCACTGTTACCTCACTGTGATTGAACCTCCACATCAGAAAATTTATTTTTCAACATGCCTCCACGAAGACAACCTCGGCGAGACGTTGAAATGGCGGACATGCGGAGACAAATTCAGGAACTTCAAGATGCTTTGCAAGCCCAACAAGTCTTGTTAAACGAACGTCAACCAGAAGATGAAGAATATTCCAGTGATTCTTCAACACCTAGAAATCGTCGCCCTCAAAGGCCACAAGTCAGACATTATGACACTAAAGTTGACATTCCTAACTTTGAAGGAAGACTTCAGCCAGATGATTTCATCGATTGGCTTCACACAGTCGAAAGGGTGTTTGAATATAAGGATATTCCCGAAGAAAGAAATGTGAAGATTATTGCTGTGAAATTAAGGAAACATGCTTCCATTTGGTGGGAAAATCTTAAAAAAAAGGCGAGACCGAGAAGGAAAAAGCAAGATCAAAACATGGGAAAAAATGCGAAAGGAATTAACCCGAATGTTTCTTCCTCCTCACTACTACCAAGACAAGTTTATCCAACTGCAAAATCTTCGTCAGAAGAATTTATCAGTCGAAGAATACACAAGAGAATTTGAGAAGTTGATGATGCAGTGTGATATACAAGAGAAAGAGGAGCAGACCATTGCCAGATACCTCGGAGGATTAAATACTGATATTGCTGATCGTGTTGAACTTCAACAATATTGGTCGTTAGAAGATGTTATTCGTCTTGCTACGCGAGTAGAGAAGCAGCTACCCAAAAGATCTACTGTAAGAACCCAGATTTTGGGTGGGATTAAAACTTTTATGTATTTAATGATGTAAGAATGAATAGTGGTTATGACTGCGATGTAACGAAGATCTATTAAATAAATGGAACGGATTTGAATTCAATTACTTACATGTCATGCAGAATACTTTTGGTTGACGGCATAGGTAAGAATGATCTATCTCCTAAGGATATAAGTATATTACTTCAAGTAAGATTATTCTTGTGTCATCCAAATCAATATCTATTATAAGTCCAGCGGTTCCGTAAAAAGGTTAAGAAGCACTCGAGAGTGAACCAGGTTCATTTTCCTAATTATAGGAATTAAATAAAAATAAGTGATGAATAGTTATTTTGGTGGAATTTGGAATATTATTATAATAATGATATACCCGGTATTCGGAACGGATTTCTGAGTTCGTATTAGTGATCCAGGAAGAAAATAAGTGTATGTAAAAGCCGTCGGATTCAGAAAAAGAGCACTTTTATTTTCTCCGAGATTTCCCTGGACACTACAAGACTTAAGGAGTTATAAAAGGGAATTAAGGAATTTAAATTCGAGAAGTATTAAGTAAGATGAAGAATAGTATTAGAAATATTAAGAAGGTTTTCGGTAAAACCATAACTAGAAACGAATGAGTTATTCCCTCAAACGATCAACGAACAAGCAAGGAAATTGAGTAATACCCGGACAAAGGAACGAATAAATAACCAAGAGACAAACAAGTGCAATTGGTGGGAAAAGGAGAAACCCAAGTAACATCCTTATAAGTCAACTACAAGATGAGTGGTGTAATTGCATTCTTGCAAAAATGGAGTTGTTTGTTGTAGTGCCAACACTTGGCCCAATGAGGAAGCAACAAGTGGCACCTTTGGATTGCCAACAACACATTAAAAGAGATGCATCCATTATATATGCAAGGGTTATACATGTATTAGCCATAAATCACCAAAACAAAACAAACCACCACCATTTTTCTCCATTTCTTCATAAAAATCTGCCCATTCTTAGCTAATTGGAAGTCCAACTTCCAACCATCACTTGTTCTTCAAATTTTTATGGTAAGTACTACATATCATGGTAATGATCTCCTAGAAATTTCAGCTTCAAATTCATCTTTTATCATTTTCAAATAAATCATCAAAGATGATGATGAATAGTGTTCTTCATAAACTAACTTTTATTTCTTGATTTCTTTTGATTATTCAAGCTATACTAAGGCTAGATAAGGGCTAAACAAGGCTTGATAAGTTCATACATACACCAAGGAAGGTATACCACTCTTGAAAACCAAGCTCTTAGTTTAAGTTTTGGTATTTTAGATGAGTTATATGGATTTAATGCATGTTTAGGACCTTAAGATTATGATTGGGATTTATTAAATGTGAAATTAGTTTAGATGAACGGAAAGACATTGCTTGGTCTTAGTTCATGGTTGAATAACATGTAAATGTTGTTTGGAGTGGAAACTATAATTATTGGATGGTTTGAAATTTGGAAATCATGTAAACATAGCCGTCGTAATGCCCGATTGTCGTTAGCCTTAAGAAACCGTGATTAGCAGTAGCATGAACACACTGTCCAGTCTCGGATTTTGCCATGAAAGGCTAGATTATGTTATAAGCTTCGTTTTGATATAAAGATCACGTGAAACGGACTTACGGTTTAGGATTTATGACTAAATTACTAAAAGTAGTTCGAATCCGTAAACAAAAGTTCGTAACTGAAATTGAACCCTTGTAAGCAATGTAACGTCATGGCAAATCTTGGTAAATAAATACTAGGGGTAAGAAGGAAGGTGTGAAAGAAAACCGTATGTCAAAAAGAGCATTTTTCGATTTATTAAAAATGTTCGAGTCAAGGTTAAACGCGAACGAACCCCTAAAAGACGACTCTTTTGTAACTTTGGTAAAACACTTAGAAAACGGGCGATAAAACTCGGAGTATAAGATTGGTTCGTAACGATCAACCTTAGAACTCGTATGACTCAAGTATGTCCCAAGTATAAGTGCAGTGACATGTCGTATTAACGAACGAATGTCGGGTCGGATCAGTGATAATAAGTAATCCACTAATAGGGGTATAACGAGATAACTCGAGAACGTGTTTCGATTTAAGTATAACTTAACTTTTAATATGTTAAGTGATTAATCCCGAATGCCTTGGCTATTTATAGATCACCAGGCTGAACCGGGACCCGCTACCACTACCCCTTACCGTACTCGACTACCAGGCAAGTTTCAATTCCCTTCTTTTAGGCTGTTGTTGTGATTGAATAAATATATATATATGATTGCTGATATACATATGCCATTGCATGCATGCCTACTTTCAAGTTGAATTGATATACTTGTTCCCTGAATGTTATTGTTGGCTTATAAGCTAGATAGTTATATATCAGTTATAAGCCGGTTATTATAAGACCCTCATAGAAGGGCGTATATATCTTATTAATCAAAAATAGACCGGGAGTCAATATTCCTTGATATATCGAGATTACCTCGGAAGAAGATATTTAAGTAAATATTTTCTATTATTTGGGCGACGAATATTATTTGAATATTCGTTCGAGACTAATTATTTTAACGATCCTTACTTCAAATAATTATTTGAACGTAACTATTCAACGAATAATATTTCTCAATATTCATTCAGAGTCGAACTGATTATCGACTATTATTTCGAATATTCTTCTAAAGATGAGACTATTAAATGAATATTATTTTGGATATTCTTTTAGATTATTATTTTATTAAATCAATATTACTTTTGAATATTCATTTAAGATATTAAATACTTGATGAATATTATTTTAATATTCATCTGAAGCTTGATTTAATTATCGAATATTATTTCGAATATTCCTTAAGGCTTGGATTACTAAATGAATATTACTTGATATTCATTTAGGATATTATGCATTAAATGAATATTACTTTTGAATATTCATTTAAATTCCTAATTAATCATGAATATTACCTTAAATATTCTTTTCAGGTCTTATTAATTAATGAATATTGTTTTGAATATTCATTTAAATATTTATTTATTCAATAAATATTCTCCTGATATTTCTTCAGGGATTATTTTGAGAAATACTCTGATTAAAAATATTCTTTCATATTCCCAAATATTCTTTCAATATTTTAACTCAATAAATATTCTCTGAATATTTATTCCATACTTAGAATAATCTCGATAAGGTTAATCTTCTTCGATTATTACAGAAAATATTTCGAAGTCATATTATTATTAATCTTATATCAAGAAAGGTTCCCAGACATCATTCATCTTTGAGTCTATCTTCTTAATAATAAGGGAACCTTACTTGGAAAAATGTTATTTATCTTGTCGACTTCCCGGTCATAAAGTATTCCCTTCACCCGCAACTCGGGTGCCGTTGACTTATTAAGTCGTTGTTTACCTTCTCATCTTTCGAGGGGTAAGATTACTGGAACAAGTTGATATCCGTTACCAAGTAATAGTTTGGGAGTTATTGGTAAATTTTCCTTTCCAACTAGATACGACTACTTTGTGGAGTCTTATCAACAAGTATTATACTTGGGGAAAGGGAGACGAACGTTATATTCAGAATCATGAACTCTATTTGAACTAGGAGTCGTGTAAGAGGCCGAGTAGCGCCGGTCCATCCCCTTGGCCCAACAGTTGGCCGGGGAGAGCTAGCATGGCGGTATACAAGTAAAGCCGTCAGTTCTTCCTTCTACCGGTAGTAAATCTAAATTGAGCTGTACGATCTCGACTGATCATCAAGATTGGAACAGCGGGCGCGGTGAATACTCCATCATTGGTTCATCATCCAAATTCATTTATTTCCTGCAACATGATTACTGTTGGCAGAGTTGGAAAAGAGTCATAACTGGAATTGCAACCCTTTCTTGCAAGTTCCTCTTCTTAATAACGATAATAATATCTCGCTTACTTTGATGTAGCAGATATTCCTTCAAACAAATACTTTAAGTTACCTTGTAACTTCATCGTTCATATTATACTGGCATCATTTCCGTAAATGCATGGCATATGGTTTAAAAGATAGCTTTGAACTGTTTTAAATTATCGTTCAGTTATATATTTGTTGGTGGGCTTTCGCTCACCCTTGCTTTGTTTATATTATGTCACAACAACAGCTAGGACAGATGGCTCGCGTCAGGCGCACTCGGCGCAAGCAGGTTACCCGACCCACCGGACTACCCGCTGAGATGCTAGCCGCCATTGCTGAGGTAACATAGTTAGACAGCTTTTGTTTCCTGTTTAACTATATGTATAATTAATGTAATCAACGGCAAAACTTTTAAACCTATGATGTTATCCTTTTGGGATTGTAATAACTTTTATTCGTAACCCTTTAATGTAAGACTTATTTCAATTTCATCTCTGGGACTATAACTGTTGTGTGTGTGAGTGGTAATTATTGTGGGGTCACAGCATGTGATTTATTTATTGTGGACTCAAGTCAAGTATTATGAATGGATGTAAGACCGTAACCACCAGATCCCTGACCCCGGATCTGGGGGTGTTACAGAGATGGTATCAGAGCGAGAGTTATATATCCCAAGAGATGATACGACGTTATATAATAATAAATTCAATAATATAATAAGAACCCTTGCCAGGTTCACCTAAAACCCTTACGGGAACTTTTTAAGTATCATGATAGTAACATAGTTCGTCTTGTGTAGGCGAGCGACTTGTCGGCCCAGGAGGCAGCTGCGAGACAGCATGATGAGGACATGTTCCGGACTAGGGACCCATACTATGAGCACTTGCCTGAGGATGATACTGAGCCTGAGGAGGAGGACGTTGAGGAGGTCCAGGTTGAGGCTGATACTGATGTGATCGAGTCTGAGGAGGAGGACCCTGAGGAGGTCCAGGATGATGCTGACACAGATGTTGTTGAGACTGAGGGGGAGGAGGACCCGGAGGGGGTCCAGACAGGACAGGACGCTGAGTTAGTGGTTGAGGATGATGATTATTGGGTTATGACTGAGTTCAGGACTATGGGAGATGACACTGACATGACCACGGATCAGGTGGTGCCGGTGGATGAGGGTGTTGAGGGAGATATAGATGAGCCAGTAGTTGGTGCTGTAGGGAGTCCTGGACTTTTTGTGCCACTCCTCCCTGTTGAGAGAGCCCCTACCCCACCACCACTACCTGTGAGCCCCTACCCCGACGAGTTTGAGGAGGTTACCCCAGAGCCCCAGCAGACAGAGACTGCCGCTCCAGCTGAGCCATCCACCCCACCTCATGCCCCGATAGGAGGAGTCCCAGTATGTGTTCACAACTTGATTGTGAAGGGGCTTTATAGAGAGTTGTCTGTGGCAGATGCCAGGTTGGCAGAGTCTAGGAGTGAGTTAGCAGCAGAGAGAGCCGCCCGGATGAGGGTGCAGGGCAGGAGGACTATCAGTGACAGAGTTGGGTATAGGGCTGTGACCCGCATCGAGCTGAGGGCTCGGGTGAGGGTGCGACAGTTGCCTACTGATGGGCATGGTAGGGTAGACAGAGCAGCGGCTGAGGAGGTTTTCCGCATCGCCATGGGGAGGGTTCGGAGGATGTTTCGTCGTGACGGCTGATTTCAGATGTAGTGATGCAGTGGTCTAGTTGTCTAGTCATGTACGGACATAGTGGTGCCGGCTTTTGTAGGGATGGTTTTCTTGTACTTGTTTTCCCTTTTTGCAGACTAGACAGATAGACAGCATATTTCACTTTCGACTTGTTGTTGTTGTTAGGATGGTTGTACTTTAAACTATCGTTGTAACTCGGATGTTGTACCTTTTCGGTACCTGGTATATATTTGTTTCCATTTCAGTCATTACAATTTTGTTGGGATGTGATCACGAGTTTATTAGCATATGTATTACTTTTCGATTAAGTTGCCATGAGATATAAAACTGTGGGATTTTAAACCCAATCATGTAAAGAAATGTGCAAGGAAAAATCCTCTAAAACAGATCAGTGAACCTAATGTATAACTTTCCAAATTTTCAGTAAAATGCCTCCAAGACGAATGGGCACTAGGGCTAACCCCCGCGAATCTACTGACCAAGAAAGTCACAACCAACACGAGGAAAACCGTGGAAGTAGTGAGGAACAAGATCAGGACTATAATGAGCAAGAAGATTCCCAGTATGGAGCAGAGGATGAACCCCTGTACTCTGAAGAATTTGAAAGGGAAATAGAGGGTGGAGAAACTGAAGTAGAACAGGAAGGGGAGAACCAGGGCGGAAACCCCATGGGCCAGTTTATGGATCTACTTAGGCAGAATTTGAACCAATACCCCCAACCACCACCAAGCAACAACACTTCAGTGGCAAATTCCTTTAGGGCCTTTAAGTCCCTTAAGCCCCCAGAGTTCCACGGATCGGCTGATCCCGTTGAGGCGAGGGCCTGGATCAAAGAAATGGAAAAGTCTTTTGAGATTCTGAGTATCAATGAGGCTCAGAAGACTGTTTTTGCTACTTACCTACTAAAGGGAGAGGCCAATTATTGGTGGGAAGCCAAGAAAAACATGGAGACTGATGCTGTCATAGCCTGGGAAAGGTTCAAACAATTATTCCTGGAGAAGTACTTCCCGAAGTTCATGAAAACCCAGATGGAACTTAAGTTCTTGGAACTGAAACAAAACAATATGTCAGTGGCTGACTATGAGGCTAAATTTACTGAGCTATCAAGATTTGTGCCAGAGTTTGTAGACACAGAAGAGAAGAAAGCTAACAGGTTTCAACAAGGGCTGAAACAGTGGATCCAGAATAGGGTGGCTGTTTTAGAGATTACAGATTATGCCACCTTGGTGCAGAAGGCAACCATTGTGGAGGCTGGTAGTGATCAGATGCAGAGAGAGAGAGAGAAAGGGGGGATAAAGAGAAAGCATGTTAGTATGGGCGGAAGATCCGCTGGAGGAAAACCCCCAACCAAGTTTAATCGAGGAGCGGTTTCCCTACCAGGGAGGAGTGTAGGGTTTAAACCATCTGCGAGTGTGAGTGTGAGCCAGGGCGGCCACCAATCAGGAATGTCCCGTTCCAACCCTTCTCGACCTCCATTGCCATTGTGTGCTACTTGTGGGAAGAGGCACTCCGGGGTGTGCAACCTGAAGCAGATAAACTGTTATAAGTGTGGGCGAGCTGGGCATTATGCTACCGCTTGCACCACGGTCATCCCTAACAGCACAACCTGTTTCCAGTGTGGACAGCGAGGGCACATGAGGAAGGATTGCCCAAAGAGCAAACCAGCAGCATCAGGAGCAAGCAAGGTTGCCTCAAATAGGCCACCAACTGCTAGGACTTTCAATATGTCAGTACAAGATGCTGTGAGGGACACAGATGTGATAGCAGGTACTTTTTCTCTTAATTCAGTCAGTGCAAATGTCTTATTTGATTCAGGAGCAACTAAGTCTTTTATATCTAGAGATTTTTCGCATAACTTGAAACTTAAAACCCAGCAACTAAGAGATTCCTTACAAGTAGAAATAGCTAATCAGGAAATCGTACCGGTTAATCAAATTCACCCCGATTGTAAGCTAGAAATAGGAGGACGATCCTTCTATGTCGATTTAATTCCTTTTAAGCTAGGGGAATTCGATGTCATTTTGGGTATGGATTGGTTGTCTCGTAATGATGCGCAGATAGATTGTAAAGGGAAAAAGGTTAAGTTGAAAACCCCAGGGAAGAAAGAAATAGTGTTTAAAGGGATGCGACAGACCCAGAAAATTCTGACCATGGCGCAAACCAAGAGATTGTTACGAAAAGGGAACGAGGCTTATTTAGCCTACGTTATAGATACTCAGAAGGAAGTGCCAAGATTGCAGGACATTCTGGTAGTTAATGAGTTCGAGGACGTGTTCCCACAAGATCTTCCTGGACTACCACCTGATAGGGTAATTGAGTTTGCCATCGAATTAGCCCCGGGGACGGCGCCAGTTTCGAAGGCCCCGTACCGACTAGCCCCAGTAGAAATGAAGGAGCTAGCTAAACAATTACAGGAATTGTTGGATAAGGGCATGATAAGGCCCAGTGTGTCGCCTTGGGGCGCACCAGTGTTGTTTGTTAAGAAAAAGGATGGAAGTATGAGGTTATGCATCGACTACAGAGAATTGAACAAGCTAACCATAAAGAATAAGTATCCATTGCCCAGGATAGTCGATTTGTTTGACCAGCTAAGAGGAGCTGAATACTTCTCTAAGATTGATTTGAGAACGGGATATCACCAACTGAAGATCAAACCTGAAGATATCCCGAAGACTGCATTCCGCACCATATATGGACATTATGAGTTCTTAGTTATGTCGTTTGGATTGACCAACGCCCCAGCAGCCTTCATGGACCTAATGAATAGGGTGTTCAAGGAATATTTGGACAAATTCGTGATAGTTTTCATTGATGATATTCTCATCTACTCAAAGACAGAGGCAGAACACGCTGAACATTTAAGGATAACCTTAGAAATACTCAGGAAGGAGCAGTTATATGCCAAGTTCTCCAAGTGTGAGTTTTGGAAAAATGAGGTACAATTCTTAGGGCACGTGATCAATAGAGAAGGAGTGTTGGTTGACCCCTCCAAGATAGAAGCAGTTTCAAACTGGGAACGGCCAACTACTCCAACCGAGGTGAGGAGTTTCATTGGACTGGCCGGATATTACAGGAGATTTGTCCAAGACTTTGCGAAACTCGCAGCTCCACTAACTCGACTTACCCGTAAAACCGAGAAATTTGAATGGACTGAGAAATGCGAGAAGAGTTTCCAGGAGTTAAAGAAGAGGCTGGTGACAGCCCCAGTGCTGGCATTACCTGATGGAAAAGGAGATTTCGTGATTTACAGTGACGCTTCGCATAAAGGACTGGGATGCGTGCTTATGCAGCACGGCAAGGTAATAGCGTATGCGTCTAGGCAATTGAAGGATTATGAAGTCAGATATCCCACGCATGATCTAGAACTAGCAGCCATAGTCTTCGCTTTAAAGATTTGGAGACACTACCTGTATGGGGAAAAATGCGAGATTTACACAGACCATAAGAGCCTCAAATACATTTTCACTCAGAAAGAGCTTAACATGCGCCAGAGGAGGTGGTTAGAGTTAATCAAGGATTACGACTGTGAAATTCGATATCACCCGGGTAAAGCCAATGTGGTGGCTGACGCCCTTAGTCGGAAAGAGAAGCTCAAGATGATAACTTCAGAGAAAGAGCTAGTGAAGGATTTTGAGAAGTTGGAAATCGAGGTTAAGTTACCTGAAGAGGGCCAAGAAAAGTTGATGGAAATTAGAATCCAACCTCCATTGCTAGAAAAGATTAGACTGTGCCAGGAACGGATGATGGAGGAAGAAAAGAACTCCACAGAAGAGCTAATGACCGGGGAGGAAATTAAGTGCGAAAGAGACAAGGAAGGGATCATGAGGTACACGTACAGGATATGGATCCCAAATGTTCAGGAGCTCAAGGATGAGATTTTAAATGAGGCACACAACTCAAGATACTCAGTGCACCCCGGTAGCACTAAAATGTATAGGGATTTGAAGGAGTATTACTGGTGGCCCAATATGAAAAAGGACGTAGCAGAGTGGGTAAGCAGATGCTTGACCTGCCAACGAGTGAAGGCAGAGCACCAGAGACCCAGCGGACTTCTACATCCCTTAGAGATTCCAGAATGGAAATGGGAACATATAGCCATGGATTTCGTAGTAGGTTTACCCAGGACCAAGGCTAATCATGACACCATATGGGTAATTGTAGATCGACTGACGAAATCGGCTCACTTTCTCCCGATCAACGAAAGGTACACGGTCGATAGACTAGTGGACATCTACTTAAAAGAGATAGTGGCGCGACATGGAGTCCCAGTCGCAATAGTATCCGATCGAGATCCTAGATTTAACTCCAGGTTTTGGAGAAGTTTTCAAGAATGTGTAGGGACCCGGCTGAACATGAGCACAGCCTACCACCCCCAGACAGATGGGCAAAGTGAAAGGACCATCCAAACACTAGAGGATATGTTGAGAGTCTGCGCGATAGACTTCAAGGGGAGTTGGGATGATCACTTGCCATTGGTTGAGTTCTCCTATAATAACAGTTATCATTCAAGCATTGGGATGCCACCTTATGAGGCCCTTTATGGAAGAAAATGTCGATCTCCCTTGTATTGGGATGAAGTTGGAGAGCGAAAGATGCTCGGGCCCGAAGTGGTCCAACGAACTAAAGATGCAGTAGATCTAATCAGAGGACGGTTGGTAGCAGCCCAGGATCGACAAAAGAAATATGCCGACTTAGCTCGGAAAGGCAAGGAATACGAGGTAGGGGACCTAGTGTTCTTGAAAGTGTCACCTTGGAAAGGTTTAATGAGATTTGGGAAGAAAGGAAAGCTGAGTCCCAGATACATTGGACCATTTGAGATCTTGAGACGGATTGGGGAACTAGCTTATGAACTCGCATTGCCCCCGAATCTACAGCAGGTGCACAATGTGTTTCATGTTTCGATGCTGAGGAAGTATAATCCGGATGCAAAGCATATTGTAGAGTATGAGCAAGTGGATATGCAACCAGACCTGACCTATGTGGAGCAACCTGTGGAAATCATAGACCGAAAAGAGCAATTGCTCCGAAACAAGGTCATTCAGCTAGTCAGAGTTTTGTGGCAGAACCACAATGTAGAAGAATCCACCTGGGAACTTGAAAACGCAATGCAAGAAAAGTACCCCCACTTGTTTCCAAACTGATTCCGGGACGGAATCCTTTTAAGGAGGGGAGACTGTAAGAACCCAGATTTTGGGTGGGATTAAAACTTTTATGTATTTAATGATGTAAGAATGAATAGTGGTTATGACTGCGATGTAACGAAGATCTATTAAATAAATGGAACGGATTTGAATTCAATTACTTACATGTCATGCAGAATACTTTTGGTTGACGGCATAGGTAAGAATGATCTATCTCCTAAGGATATAAGTATATTACTTCAAGTAAGATTATTCTTGTGTCATCCAAATCAATATCTATTATAAGTCCAGCGGTTCCGTAAAAAGGTTAAGAAGCACTCGAGAGTGAACCAGGTTCATTTTCCTAATTATAGGAATTAAATAAAAATAAGTGATGAATAGTTATTTTGGTGGAATTTGGAATATTATTATAATAATGATATACCCGGTATTCGGAACGGATTTCTGAGTTCGTATTAGTGATCCAGGAAGAAAATAAGTGTATGTAAAAGCCGTCGGATTCAGAAAAAGAGCACTTTTATTTTCTCCGAGATTTCCCTGGACACTACAAGACTTAAGGAGTTATAAAAGGGAATTAAGGAATTTAAATTCGAGAAGTATTAAGTAAGATGAAGAATAGTATTAGAAATATTAAGAAGGTTTTCGGTAAAACCCTAACTAGAAACGAATGAGTTATTCCCTCGAACGATCAACGAACAAGCAAGGAAATTGAGTAATACCCGGACAAAGGAACGAATAAATAACCAAGAGACAAACAAGTGCAATTGGTGGGAAAAGGAGAAACCCAAGTAACATCCTTATAAGTCAACTACAAGATGAGTGGTGTAATTGCATTCTTGCAAAAATGGAGTTGTTTGTTGTAGTGCCAACACTTGGCCCAATGAGGAAGCAACAAGTGGCACCTTTGGATTGCCAACAACACATTAAAAGAGATGCATCCATTATATATGCAAGGGTTATACATGTATTAGCCATAAATCACCAAAACAAAACAAACCACCACCATTTTTCTCCATTTCTTCATAAAAATCTGCCCATTCTTAGCTAATTGGAAGTCCAACTTCCAACCATCACTTGATCTTCAAATTTTTATGGTAAGTACTACATATCATGGTAATGATCTCCTAGAAATTTCAGCTTCAAATTCATCTTTTATCATTTTCAAATAAATCATCAAAGATGATGATGAATAGTGTTCTTCATAAACTAACTTTTATTTCTTGATTTCTTTTGATTATTCAAGCTATACTAAGGCTAGATAAGGGCTAAACAAGGCTTGATAAGTTCATACATACACCAAGGAAGGTATACCACTCTTGAAAACCAAGCTCTTAGTTTAAGTTTTGGTATTTTAGATGAGTTATATGGATTTAATGCATGTTTAGGACCTTAAGATTATGATTGGGATTTATTAAATGTGAAATTAGTTTAGATGAACGGAAAGACATTGCTTGGTCTTAGTTCATGGTTGAATAACATGTAAATGTTGTTTGGAGTGGAAACTATAATTATTGGATGGTTTGAAATTTGGAAATCATGTAAACATAGCCGTCGTAATGCCCGATTGTCGTTAGCCTTAAGAAACCGTGATTAGCAGTAGCATGAACACACTGTCCAGTCTCGGATTTTGCCATGAAAGGCTAGATTATGTTATAAGCTTCGTTTTGATATAAAGATCACGTGAAACGGACTTACGGTTTAGGATTTATGACTAAATTACTAAAAGTAGTTCGAATCCGTAAACAAAAGTTCGTAACTGAAATTGAACCCTCGTAAGCAATGTAACGTCATGGCGAATCTTGGTAAATAAATACTAGGGGTAAGAAGGAAGGTGTGAAAGAAAACCGTATGTCAAAAAGAGCATTTTTCGATTTATTAAAAATGTTCGAGTCAGGGTTAAACGCGAACGAACCCCTAAAAGACGACTCTTTTGTAACTTTGGTAAAACACTTAGAAAACGGGCGATAAAACTCGGAGTATAAGATTGGTTCGTAACGATCAACCTTAGAACTCGTATGACTCAAGTATGTCCCAAGTATAAGTGCAGTGACATGTCGTATTAACGAACGAATGTCGGGTCGGATCAGTGATAATAAGTAATCCACTAATAGGGGTATAACGAGATAACTCGAGAACGTGTTTCGATTTAAGTATAACTTAACTTTTAATATGTTAAGTGATTAATCCCGAATGCCTTGGCTATTTATAGATCACCAGGCTGAACCGGGACCCGCTACCACTACCCCTTACCGTACTCGACTACCAGGCAAGTTTCAATTCCCTTCTTTTAGGCTGTTGTTGTGATTGAATAAATATATATATATGATTGCTGATATACATATGCCATTGCATGCATGCCTACTTTCAAGTTGAATTGATATACTTGTTCCCTGAATGTTATTGTTGGCTTATAAGCTAGATAGTTATATATCAGTTATAAGCCGGTTATTATAAGACCCTCATAGAAGGGCGTATATATCTTATTAATCAAAAATAGACCGGGAGTCAATATTCCTTGATATATCGAGATTACCTCGGAAGAAGATATTTAAGTAAATATTTTCTATTATTTGGGCGACGAATATTATTTGAATATTCGTTCGAGACTAATTATTTTAACGATCCTTACTTCAAATAATTATTTGAACGTAACTATTCAACGAATAATATTTCTCAATATTCATTCAGAGTCGAACTGATTATCGACTATTATTTCGAATATTCTTCTAAAGATGAGACTATTAAATGAATATTATTTTGGATATTCTTTTAGATTATTATTTTATTAAATCAATATTACTTTTGAATATTCATTTAAGATATTAAATACTTGATGAATATTATTTTAATATTCATCTGAAGCTTGATTTAATTATCGAATATTATTTCGAATATTCCTTAAGGCTTGGATTACTAAATGAATATTACTTGATATTCATTTAGGATATTATGCATTAAATGAATATTACTTTTGAATATTCATTTAAATTCCTAATTAATCATGAATATTACCTTAAATATTCTTTTCAGGTCTTATTAATTAATTAATATTGTTTTGAATATTCATTTAAATATTTATTTATTCAATAAATATTCTCCTGATATTTCTTCAGGGATTATTTTGAGAAATACTCTGATTAAAAATATTCTTTCATATTCCCAAATATTCTTTCAATATTTTAACTCAATAAATATTCTCTGAATATTTATTCCATACTTAGAATAATCTCGATAAGGTTAATCTTCTTCGATTATTACAGAAAATATTTCGAAGTCATATTATTATTAATCTTATATCAAGAAAGGTTCCCAGACATCATTCATCTTTGAGTCTATCTTCTTAATAATAAGGGAACCTTACTTGGAAAAATGTTATTTATCTTGTCGACTTCCCGGTCATAAAGTATTCCCTTCACCCGCAACTCGGGTGCCGTTGACTTATTAAGTCGTTGTTTACCTTCTCATCTTTCGAGGGGTAAGATTACTGGAACAAGTTGATATCCGTTACCAAGTAATAGCTTGGGAGTTATTGGTAAATTTTCCTTTCCAACTAGATACGACTACTTTGTGGAGTCTTATCAACAAGTATTATACTTGGGGAAAGGGGGACGAACGTTATATTCAGAATCATGAACTCTATTTGAACTAGGAGTCGTGTAAGAGGCCGAGTAGCGCCGGTCCATCCCCTTGGCCCAACCGTTGGCCGGGGAGAGCTAGCATGGCGGTATACAAGTAAAGCCGTCAGTTCTTCCTTCTACCGGTAGTAAATCTAAATTGAGCTGTACGATCTCGACTGATCATCAAGATTGGAACAGCGGGCGCGGTGAATACTCCATCATTGGTTCATCATCCAAATTCATTTATTTCCTGCAACATGATTACTGTTGGCAGAGTTGGAAAAGAGTCATAACTGGAATTGCAACCCTTTCTTGCAAGTTCCTCTTCTTAATAACGATAATAATATCTCGCTTACTTTGATGTAGCAGATATTCCTTCAAACAAATACTTTAAGTTACCTTGTAACTTCATCGTTCATATTATACTGGCATCATTTCCGTAAATGCATGGCATATGGTTTAAAAGATAGCTTTGAACTGTTTTAAATTATCGTTCAGTTATATATTTGTTGGTGGGCTTTCGCTCACCCTTGCTTTGTTTATATTATGTCACAACAACAGCTAGGACAGATGGCTCGCGTCAGGCGCACTCGGCGCAAGCAGGTTACCCGACCCACCGGACTACCCGCTGAGATGCTAGCCGCCATTGCTGAGGTAGCATAGTTAGACAGCTTTTGTTTCCTGTTTAACTATATGTATAATTAATGTAATCAACGGCAAAACTTTTAAACCTATGATGTTATCCTTTTGGGATTGTAATAACTTTTATTCGTAACCCTTTAATGTAAGACTTATTTCAATTTCATCTCTGGGACTATAACTGTTGTGTGTGTGAGTGGTAATTATTGTGGGGTCACAACATGTGATTTATTTATTGTGGACTCAAGTCAAGTATTATGAATGGATGTAAGACCGTAACCACCAGATCCCTGACCCCGGATCTGGGGGTGTTACATCTACCAATAGAAATTGCTCTCCAGCAAACCAACCACCTTACAATCAAAAGCCACCTACCAACCAAGCCAGCTCTTCCACCCAACCCTCTTCTAAAACCATTTCTACAGAAAACAAAAACAAGGCCATTAAATGCTTTAAATGCCAAGATTTTGGTCACATTGCTTCAAACTGTCCAAACCGGAGAACCATCACAATTATCAAAGGAGAAGCCTATGAAGTTTCTGAGGAAGAAAATACTCGAGAAGACACTGAAGGAGAATATTACGCAGATCCAATATACGATGAAGAAATTACTGCTGCTGATCAGGGTGAGTTCTTAGTAATCCGACGAAGCCTAAACACAATGGCTAATAAGGAAGAACCTTGGTTGAGATGCAATATTTTCCACACTCGTTGCACTTCTGCAGGAAAAATCTGTGATGTTATCATAGACAATGGGAGTTGTGAAAATGTCGTTTCAAGTTACATGGTAGAAAAATTGGATCTACCAACCTAGATTCATCCACACCCCTACAGTTTGCATTGGCTCAATAAAGGAAGTACAGTCAAAGTTGACAAGCGTTGCCTTGTGACATTCGGTATTGGTCAGAAGTACCAGGATCAAGTATGGTGTGATGTTGTGCCTATGGATGCCTGTCATCTTCTCCTAGGTTGGCCATGGCAGTATGATCGTCAAGTACTTTATGACGGTTATGCAAACACCTAATCTTTTGTCAAGGATGAAGTAAAAATCAAGCTAGCTACTCTGCCACCGAGTGAGTTTGATAAAAACAAGAAGGAAGCCAAACCATTAGTCTCCCTAGTCACGAAGAAACAACTGGAGGAAGCTATAGAGAAAGTTCAAACCATGAGCTTATTTCTATTATTCGAATCAAATAAGGAGACTCATGTTCCAATCGAAATTAAACCACTACTTGAAGAGTTTCCCGATGTGGTTCCAGAAGACATTCCATCTGGACTACCCCCCATGCGAGACATCCAACATGCTATTGATTTCAGTCCAGGAGCAACGATTCCAAACCGACCCGCATACAGAATGAGTCCTCAAGAGCATGCTGAAATTCAAAATCCAGTTGAAGGGTTATTAAAAAAAGTATTAATACAGGAAAGTGTTAGTCCTTGTGTGGTTCCTGCCATTCTAGTCCCTAAGAAAGATGGAAGCTGGAGAATGTGTGTTGATAGTCGAGCTGTCAACAAAATTACCATCAAGTATAGATTTCCAATTCCTAGACTTGATGATTTGCTAGATCAGATACATGATTCCACTATCTTTTCAAAGATTGATCTTCGAACCGGATACCATCAGATCAGAATTCGATCAGGAGATGAATGGAAGACTACCTTTAAAACAAGAGATGGTCTTTATGAATGGAAAGTTATGCCCTTTGGGTTGTCCAATGCGCCAAGTACATTCATGCGACTTATGAATCAAGTCCTTCGACCCTTTATTGGTAAATTTGTCGTCGTCTATTTTGATGACATTCTAATCTTTAGTAAGGACAAGGAGGAACACTTGGAACATGTCCGACAAGTGTTACAGACTCTTCGTGAATAAAAACTCTATGCCAATTTGAAGAAATGTGCTTTCCTGACAAATGAAGTTACTTTTCTGGGATACATCATTACATCCGAAGGCATACGAGTTGATCCGGAAAATATAGAAGCAATCAAGAGCTGGCCAGTTCCGCAATCAATCCATGAGGTCAGAAGTTTTCATGGATTAGCCTCCTTTTACAGAAGATTCATCAAAATCTTCAGCACAGTTTCCGCTCCCCTCACAGATTGTATCAAAGGAGACAAGTTTCAATGGACCGAGGCTGCACAGAAAAGTTTTGACAAGCTGAAGAAATGTTTAACTGAAGCACCAGTATTAGCCCTTCCCAATTTTGATCAAGTATTTGAAGTTAGTTGTGATGCTTCCCACACTGGAATTGGTGCTATTCTAAGTCAAGAAGGTCATCATATAGCCTTCTTCAGTGAAAAGCTTAACAATGTTAAACTTCTGTATTCAACATACGACAAGGAGTTTTATGCAATTGTTCGAGCCTTGCACCATTAAAGTCATTACCTGTTAAATAAAGAATTCATTCTTTATTCTGATCATGAAGCTTTAAAATATTTGAACTCTCAATAGAAGATTAGCCGTCGACATGCCTCTTGGAGTGAGTTTTTACAGTCTTATCCATTTCTAATCAAGCACAAGGCTGGAATTCAAAATGTTGTTGCAAATGCTCTCAGTAGGCGCCATACTCTACTGTCTACACTCCAAACAAAAGTAGTTGGTTTTGAAATGATAAAGGAGTTGTACCCAGATGATCCTGACTTCCAGAAAATTTGGAATACTACTGAAGTGCAATCCTCCAAAGATTACTACAGGCATGAAGGATTTTTATTCAAAGAGAAGACTTTGTGTATTCCTCGATGCTCACTACGAGAAGCAATTATCTGGGAAGCCCATGATGGAGGATTAGCAGGTCACTTTGGTCGAGATAAAACTATGGCCCTGGTAAAGGAAAATTTTTATTGGCCAAGAATGGAAAGAGATATAAATCGGCATATTTAAAGATGTAGAATCTATCATTTGGCTAAATCCAAACGTCAAAACACTGGTTTATATATGCCACTTCCCGTACTGGAATCACCATGGGAAGATGTTACTATGGATTTCATTTTGGGACTTCCACGAATTCAACGTCAGAAAGATTCAATTATGGTCGTGGTGGATAGATTTTCAAAGATGGCCCACTTCATTCCTTGTCAAAAGACCAATGATGCTGTTCAAGTTGCTGATTTGTATTTCAAAGAAATAGTTCGTCTTCATGGAATCCCAAAAACGATCACTTCTGATCGAGATGTGAAGTTTTTAAGCCATTTTTGGAGAACTTTATGGAAGAAGATGGGAACTAAGCTGCAGTTCAGTAGTGCGAGCCATCCTCAGACTGATGGACAAACCGAAGCTGTCAACCGACTGTTGGGAAATCTACTTCGAAGTTTTGTTGGCAAAAACTTGAAGCAGTGGGATCTTATTCTGGCTCAAGTTGAATTTGCTTACAATAATTCAACTAATCAGTCCACGGGAAAGTGCCCTTTTGAAGTTGTATATGGCACCCGTCCATTTAGCCCACTTGATTTGGCTCCGTCAACCAACAAACAACAATTCAGTTCTGATGCAGATAGTCAAGCGAAGGAAATCAAGAAACTGCATGAACAAGTTCGAGAGCAGATACGGAAACAAAATTCCAGATACAAAACCAACGAGACAAACATCGGAAGCAACAGATTTTTAAAGTTGGAGATTTGGTCTGGATTCATCTACGAAAAGAGAGATTTCCTAATCAATCAAATGCCAAGTTGTCACCTAGAGCTGATGGACCATTCAAAGTTGTGCAGAAAATCAATGACAATGCTTACAAAGTAGAACTGCCTGGAATATATGGTGTTTCTGCAACTTTTAATGTTGCTGATCTTTCGCCTTATTGGGACGATGAAGAATACTAAAACTCGAGGTCGAGTTCTCTCCAACCCGGGGAGTATGATTCCAATAGCCACCATTCTAGTAGCCACCAATTCTAATAGCCACCCATGTGGTAATTACATAGTCAAGATTCTACACTCCACCTAACTACCTACTCCACCTACCATCATTTATTTGCATTTAAGGACCTCAATATTTGCATGTAAGGACCTCTAGCATTAGTATAAATAGGCATTTTTAGAAGCATTGTAAGATCACCTTGAATTGAAATAATAAAAGTGAGTTATTTAGAGAATTTTCTCTCTTGTTCCTGAGCCACCATGGGTAAAACGGCTTTTCTAAATATCGCTTTTAATTTAAAAAATACTTTTAGAGAAATATATTTCCCTGTTATGTAATAATTGGATGACTTTTGGCTTTTAGCTTTCCTCCATTAATATTGAGACTCTTGACCATTCATTGTACTTGTAACTTACCATTCATTGTACTTGTAACTTAAGACTCTTGGCTCTACAAATTCATGTAACCTACAAGCCTATAAATAGGCACCATTCTTAAGCTTGTAGATACACAATTTCTTTCAATGAAATCTATTGTTTATCTCCTCTAAATACTCTCTATATTATAATATATTATTATCACGTTATCAGCACGATATATACAAGTGAGATAGGCATTGGTCACCTCACCCTATTTTATTCCAAGCTGCATCTCGCCCTTGTTATCGGCGCTTCTTCGTTACTGTCTTGACATCGGTAAATGAATCAGGCAATTTATTTGCAACCTCTTGTAGGTGGATAATCTTTTGAACTTCAAGTTCACACTGATTTGTGCGAGGATCATAATGAGACAGAGATGCTGCATTCCACAAAATTTCTTGTCTTTCTTTTTTAAATTTTGACTTATCTCCCCCTAATGCAGGAAAAACTGTCTCATCAAACTGACAGTCGGCAAATCTTGCCTTAAATAAATCACCAGTCATGGGCTCCAAATATTTTATAATTGAGGGAGAGTAAAACCCAACGTATACCCCTAATCTTCTTTGGGGTCCCATTTTTGTTCGTTGGGGAGGAAATATCGGAACATAAACTGCACACCCAAAAACTCTCAAGTGAGAAATATTTGGTTCTTGACCATTTACAAGCTGCATTGGGGAATATTTATGATAAGCAGTCGGTCTTAAACGAACAAGTGATGCAGCATGTAATATTGCATGTCCCCAAGCAGTATTTGGTAATTTTGTTTTCATAAGCAAGGGTCTAGCAATCAATTGTAGTCTCTTAATAAAAGATTCTGCTAAACCATTTTGGGTATGCGTGTGCGGAACCGGATGTTCCACATCAATCCCAATTGACATGCAATAATCATTAAAAGACTGAGAAGTAAATTCTCCTGCATTATCCAATCGAATTTTCTTAATTGCATGATCTGGGAATTGTGTCCTTAATCGAATTATTTGAGCAAGGAGTCTTGCAAATGCAACATTACGAGTGAACAATAAACTAACATGCGACCAACGTGTTGATGCATCTATTGTTAGAATTCGGGCATAATAACGCAACGGAAATAACGTAAATAACAATTAAAAACGAATTCCAAAGCCCGGATCCATGTATAAAATGATGATCATGGTATAAAAATTCTCAAGAACAAGATTGTACCTTGTTAAAGCTTTCCAATGGATGACAAATGGAGGTCCTAGCTTGATGATCTTGAGAGCTAAAGCTTGTTGATCTTGAGAGCTAGAAGTGTAATTCCTCCACCGGTATCCACACTTGAATGCTTGTTTGAATCGTCGAACGATTACGCCACGGAAATTGGTACTAGCCAAAATAAATAAACCGATGTGTTCTTGACTTGAGCTTGATTTCTCCCTTGTGTTTTACAACTGAAATTTCAGCTATGTTCTTCCTCAAATGACTTGCCAACTCTTGGCTTATAAAGAGAAATAAAGCAAAATGAGGCCTTAAACAATTAGGCCATTTTTATTTAAACAAATCTTATTTATTTAAATAAATTAATTAAGTCATACTTAATTAATCAAATAAGTCAAGAAAATACATCTTCAAATTTTATCTTTAACTAATCAAGTCTCACTTAATTAATTTCATAAAATTTGAATTATTATTTATTATTAATTTAAAAATCATAATTTAAATTATTATTAATTTAAATTCATGAAATAAATTAATATCCCTTTTAAACATTCTTTGTGTGTGACCCTGTAGGTTATTATTTAATTGGCAACAATTTTATTCTCTAATAAAATTGTAAACAATAAGCGGCGTCTAGTAACACATTATTGCTACCCAATAAAACAATAATTAAATCAACGATTCAATCAACCTTTTATGACTAATGTTCCATGTAATATAATCCCTTTAAATCATGATATTATAGATTAAACTCGAGGCATGTAATGTGTCATCCTCTTCATAATTTAATCTTCATTTTCTTGATCGATGAGTAGACTATTTAATCAAATCAACATTTGAGCATGGCCATGCATTTCATAGTCTCACTCAAACAAGAGGCCGATAATATCACTCCTTTATCAGGAGATTTAAATCCCATCTAGATCGTTCATATTTCTCACATGATTCATAATATATCTGATATTCACCTTTATCATTATCCGGCCAAAGATAACTTTTGACGAATTCAAAATATATTAATTCTCATGTAGAATTATAACGACTTCAGGTCTAAGGATCATTACACCATTATCACTGTGAGAATACATATGACACATTTATTATTTACCATGATGTATCTCACTGTGGGTCTGTCCAGTACCCTGTACACGTATAGTTACCTATGCATTGCTTTTAGTATCTTCATACTTATGACCAATGAGATGTGGTCATCTTGTCAATTAACATACTAGCCTTAGTGTATTATTATTGTCCTAAGTAATAATAATACTCGGCTAGGGACATTTAAGAATATGATACAATCATTATATAATCTCATGTTCAAGTCACATACTTGCAACTACATAATTTGTATCAAGATTCTAAGGACATTTATTATACTTTATTTATTTCGCAGTAAATAAAGCCAATAATAAATATATATATATATCAAATATATAAAATCACTCAATCACAAATACAATTGATTGTATTGACTCTAGGGCACCAATACTAACAATCTCCCACTTGCACTAGAGCCAATCACCCATGTATCGAATACCCATGCTACTAGTGTGACATTCGTGCTTCTGCTGCGACAAAGCCTTAGTCAGTGGGTCTGCAATATTATCATCAGTATGCACTTTACATATGTGAATATCTCCTCTATCATTTATCTCTCGAATAAGGTGATATCTCCGAAGTATATGCTTTGTTCTGCTGTGAGCTCTCGGCTCCTTGGCTTGTGCTATAGCTCCATTATTATCGCAGTAAAGATCTATAGGATCTGCGATCGATGGAACTACACCAAGTACTGTAATGAACTTCCGTATCCATACAGCCTCCTTGGCTGTTTCACATGCCGCAATATACTCGGATTCCATTGTAGAATCAGCTACTGTCTCTTGCTTCGAACTTTTCCAGCTTACAGCACCTCCATTTAGGCAAAACACAAATCCAGACTGAGAAACAGAGTCATCTCTGTCAGTCTGAAAACTAGCATCCGTGTAACCCTTTACCGTTAGCTTCTCTTCTCCTCCATACACCAAGAATGAATCTTTAGTCCTTTTCAAGTACTTAAGAATATTCTTGACCGCCGTCCAGTGACCTTCACCTGGATTAGACTGGTATCTGCTCGTCATGCTCAAAGCATACGAGACATCCGGACGAGTACATATCATTGCATACATGATAGATCCAATTGCTGAAGCATATGGTATCTTACTCATGCGGTCTTTATCATCCAATGATTTAGGACCATTCTCTTTTGAGATCGTTATCCCATGAGATATGGGGACATATCCCCTTTTTGCATCTTGCATTCCAAAACAATGCAAAATCTTGTCAATGTATGTACTCTGGCTTAAGCCGATTAATCTCCTTGATCTATCTCTATAGATCCTGATCCCTAATATATAGGTAGCCTCGCCCAAGTCTTTCATAGAAAAACTTTGTCCTAACCAAGTCTTTACAGCCTGTAGAGAAGGAATGTCATTCCCCATTATTAATATATCATCGACATATAATACTAGGAATGCCACATGGCTCCCACTAAACTTTTTGTAAACACATGGTTCATCCACGTTCTGAATAAAGCCAAAACCTTTGACTATTTCATCAAACCGGATGTTCCATCTCCGAGAGGCCTGCTTCAATCCATAAATGGATCTATGCAGCTTACATACCTTTCCAGCATCCTTTGGATTTCCAAAACCTTCAGGTTGTGTCATGTACACATCCTCTTCAAGGCTTCCGTTAAGGAAGGCTGTTTTGACATCCATCTGCCATATTTCGTAATCATAGTAAGCCGCTATTGCAAGCAAAATTCTGATGGATTTTATCATTGCTACTGGTGAAAAGGTTTCATCATAGTCAATACCATGAATTTGTTTGAAACCTTTTGCAACCAGTCGAGCTTTATAGGTCTGTACTTTACCTTCCATGTCGATTTTCTTCTTGAAAATCCATTTGCACTCTATAGGTTTTACCCCTTCAGGTGGATCAACCAAAGTCCATACTTGGTTTTCATACATGGAATCCATCTCAGAATTCATGGCTTCTTGCCATCTCTCAGAGTCTGGTGAGTTCACAGCATCTTGGTAGGTGAGAGGCTCATCTTGGTCTATGAGCATCACATCGTCATTTTGAGTTAAGAGAAATCCATAACATTTTGAGCAATGTTATCTTGTATTTCTTGCTCATGCTCCACCTCTGGTTCAACGTCATCAAGTGGTTCTCGATCTTCATCGAGATCTATTTTCCTCCCACTATCTTTTCTAGAGACTAGCTCTCTTTCTAAGAATACAGCAGTTCGAGCAACAATTACTTTGTTCTCCGAGGGACTATAGAAAGAATAACCCTTTGTTTCCTTTGGGTATCCCACAAAATTACATTTTTCAGATTTCGGTCCAAGCTTGTCTGATGTTAGGCGTTTCACAAATGCTTCACATCCCCATACTTTCATAAAGGACATGCTTTGCCGTTTCTCTGTCCATATCTCATATGGAGTTTGTTGAACCGTTTTAGTAGGAACACGGTTTAGTGTATATGCAGCCGTTTCCAGGGCATAACCCCAGAAACTAATTGGAAGATCTGCTTGACTCATCATAGATCGCACCATGTCCAACAAGGTACGATTCCTCCTTTTAGAAACCCCATTCCATTGTGGTGTTCCAGGAGGAGTTAGTTGTGATACAATACCACACTCCCTCAAATAGTTCTTAAACTCATGGCTTAAGTATTCACCTCCTCGATCAGATCTTAGAGTTTTTGTGCTTTCGCCAGTTTGCTTTTCTGCTTCTGCCTTATACTCTTTGAACTTTTCAAATGCTTCGGATTTGTTCTTCAAAAGATACACATATCCATATCTACTGAAATCATCAGTAAACGTAATGAAGTAGAAATAGCCACCCCTTGCCATCGATCTCATAGGACCACATACATCGCTATGTATTAGTTCTAGTCGTACGGTGGCCCTTTTACCCTGTCCGGTAAAAGGAGCTTTAGTCATCTTGCCTAGTAAACAAGCCTCGCATTCATCATATGATTCAAAATCAAACTGATCCAAGAAACCATCTTGATGTAACTTGGAAATGCGTTTCTCGTTTATATGGCCTAGACGACAATGCCAAAGGTATATTTGATTTGAGTCATTAGTCTTAAGTCGTTTGTTATTTACATTCAAGATAGGAGTATCTAAACTAAGAACATACAAACCGTTAAATAACTGTGCAACACCATAGGAAATGTCATTCAAACCAAAAGAGCAACCATTGTCTTTAAAGGTAAATGAAAAACCTTTCTTGTCCAAACAAGAAACAGAAATAATGTTTCTACAAATAGAAGGCACATACAAACAGTTTTCAAGTTCTAATATAAGCCCAGTGGGCAATGATAAATGGTAAGTCCCTACAGCCAAAGCAGCAACCTTTGCTCCATTTCCAACTCGTAGGTCTACCTCTCCCTTAGCCAGTGTCCTACTCCTTTGCAGTTCCTGCACATTTATACAAATGTGAGAACCACATCCAGTATCCAATACCCAAGATGTAGAAGTAGACAAATTGACTTCTATTACATAAATACCTGAAGCAGAAGTCTGGCCAGCAGCCTTCTTCTTCTTAAGTTCTTCCAAATATGCATGACAGTTTCTCCTCCAGTGTCCCGGTTTACCACAGTGGTGACAATCACCCTTTTCAACACCTCCTTTAGGCTTGGTAGCCTTCTTGGGAGCAGAATTAGGATTGGCAGCAGATTTGGACACATTCCTCTTCTTATTGCCCTTCCACTTTCTTTTCCCCTTGGCACCTCCTTTGTTCACCATCAGCATGGGAGTAGGAGATTCCTTCTGAATGTTGGTTTCGGCTATTCTTAACATGCCCAACAATTCAGTGGGTGTCTTATCAATCTCATTCATGTTGTAATTCATAACGAATTGAGAGAAGTTCTTATTAAGTGATTGTAAGATCAGATCTATTTGAGCCTCCGGACCAATCGGGAAGCCCAAGGTATCTAGTTGCTCAATATACCCAATCATCTTAAGAACGTGTGGTCCAACCGGGTCTCGCTCTCCCTGTTTGCAAGCATACAATGCCTTGCTCGTATCATATCTCTCCTGACGAGCTTGTCCCTCAAACATGCTTTTGAGGTGCTCAATTATTTCATAAGCATTCATCAACTCAAGTTGCTTTTGAATCTCAGGAGCCATGCATGCAAGCATAAGGTATGACACATCAGTTGAGTCATCCAAATGCTTCTGATAAGCATTATGCTCGGCACGTGTGGCTCCAGCAGGAAGAGAATTTGGGTGAGGAACTTCAATGGCATACAGCTTTCGCTCCTGCCTGAGGACAATCCTCAAGTTCCTAAACCAATCTAGGAAGTTTGTCCCTGTCAGCTTTTCCTTTTCTAGGACTGATCGTATCGAAAAGTGGTTTGTGTTGTTTGCCATTTATTATCTACAATTTTGTAAAAGCGCATAAAATGAGTTAGTTTGCGTGTTTCGTAAAACCAATTATGTTCAAGTTGATTTATAGCATATTCGTAATATACCTCCCACTATTTTTATCAAATTAATAACCCTTACTATCAATTCGGAAAATGGTTCCCATAAAACCTTTCTTAGTGAGCCAAGATCCATATTTCGTCATATTTTAAGTCAGCTTTGGCTTTCCTCTTAAATATGATTATTTAGGTAGACCGTTATGTCAATTATATCGTATATAACTCTTGGATAGCTTAGTGAACAACATATTGCTCCGATCTATGTTAGTAGTATTTTTGTGTGTTCGTTCTCGGGGAAGGACTAAATTTAACTCAAAGTTCAGGTTTCTTATCTCTTTACGTCTAGAAGTGTGTGAGAAGAATTTTTGGGTTTGTGTATTAACTAAATTAACCAAGAACTAATTATAAGCACTAAAAATTGATTTTAAACTGAGATTCAAATATGTTGGAAAACAATCTAAGAACTGGGGTTCTTCACTTGGTCTCAATACATGCTCAATATTAATGTGATATCTGTGTTCCTACCTTGCTGAAAACAATTTTTCTAAAGTTATACTGTACCCTCCCAGGCTACAATATAATGCTTACAGCTACACCCTAATTGTCACTCCCGTGATACAATCAAAGTATATCTATAAACTGTTAAATGCCAAGAATTATATGTCTCACAATTCTCTTATTAATCTCCCGATCTAATATTCAAATTATGTCTGTTAAATCATGTACTAAGATTGCAACTTCTCTCCCAAGCTTATTACAATCCCTAGAATACAATCAAAGGTTCATGACTCCCCTAATTGTGTTAAGATCTCATTAACAGATCAGCAAAGCAGAAAATCACATAATCAAGCATGCATGAATACCAAGGAATACTACCTAATCCTCAGATTAGAGAATTAGTTACGCATATTTAATAAAGAAAACATAATAATAATGATAATGAATGAAAACATAATATTGAAGAAAGAATTGAAGATCGAAAGTACCTTGATACGATTAAAAGCTATGAATTGTTATGATTTACAATGGTAGGATGTGTTTAAATAGGCTCTACAAATCTTGCCCAGCAAGATATTACCTTCTATTACAATTAGAATTCAATTTAGGTATTAAAAATTGCCCAAAATACAATTAGAACTAGAAAAGGGCAAAACATTAATTTCTCTGCTCCCATCTATCTGCTGGTCGTGCTTCCTGGGCCCACCACACGCGGCCTGGTCGTGTAAGACCTATCCCATATTGTAGAAAATCTCTCAAGCTTCGCGTGGACTGTAAATGGGATGAAAACGGACTTCTAGAACTCCAGATATGGCCCAAACAGTATAAGGTGCGCAGCCCTTCTCAAAAATCCGAATTTTAATCAATTAATTCTCCAAGAACGATAGAAGCATCAACTTTAATCAACATTCTCGTAAATCTGCACAACTAAGCAAAACACATCAAAACTACAACAACTTGAGTCCAAAACAATCAATTTAAGCCGAACGGAGGCATTCCCAGTGGATATAAAATCCACTTATCAAACCCCCAAACTTAAACTGATGCTTGTCCTCAAGCATAAACAATTACAACTAACTAACTAGTACCACTTCCGTAGGTGATCACGGTTGCATTTGGCATATGCAACAAGCCCTTTAAACCCCTAGGCAGCCCCAGTGGACGAGTAAGGTCTCGCGAGGGCCTATAGCGAATGTACCCACAAAATCCATTTAACCTAATGCAATGCAATGCATGAATGCAACTAATATGAAATATGCAACGATCCCCTTCAAACTAACCAAAACCAACTAACAAGCAAATATCTCAAAGAATGCAACTAAATCCAAATAGAGCTCGACCAAGTTCCCGTATACTAACAATACATGAACAGAAACGTGCGTGTGTGCAATGCTCATCAGAAATACTCCCAAAACTAGGTCAAAAATCATACATATCCTTTGCCAAGACAATCACAGGTTTATAAATAGAATAGACTGTAGACACTTCATAACCTAAGAATACCTCCATCCTCATTCAAGTTAGCCAGATATTCATGCTTTATTACTACGACACTATATATAATACGCATGCTTATTTAACCGTGCAATGAATGAGACCCCAAAAGGCTTATACAATAATACCCATGTAGCGAGTGTTAGGTCAGTGGATCCCAGACTATAAAAGCCTTAGGTCACTAGGACTAAGTCCCCTCAGACTTAATTACTCGAGTATTAAAGAGCTCACTCTGGTTAATTTTGCATATAAACAATTTATTGATTCTTTTTTTTCTTTTCTTTTTTCTTCTTTTTTTTTCTTTTTTTTCTGCTTTTTTTTTTCTTTTTTTTTTTCGATCTGGAATGAGCCTTTCTCATTTCCAACCCTAGACTACTCATATAAATATGAGCCGGCTACTAGCCATTTGACACCTAGCCAACAACTAGCATGAAATCCCTGGTTTCCCCCAAACTTAGACTTTAGTGCTCCTACGCCATCAAGGGAATAACGAAAATTCTAAATATAATCAGGTGATTAAATCTCAAAGCATCCAAACAAGCATGACCTTAACCTAGCCCAAAAATACCCAATGAGTCTGTGTAATTAGTTGTGTTTCCGAAACACATAAGTCAATTTCAAAGAAACTATAAATCAACCCTCTATTCATCATTACCACACTCAATTAGGCATCTACCTACCAATCAGAATTAGCTCGTTCTAAGGGATCATGAAAAATGCATGCCATGAAAATGCAACTAGAATGAACTCACATGGTATAAATAAAAACAGAATGTCCTATATGAAACAAACGTAGATAACACGAACATATATGCATGAATTACTACTACTAATATGCAAAACATGAAATCCTACATGAACACATAATACAACAACTACTCATCCCTCAAAACACCCCTAAACTTGAAAGATTCAATGTCCGCATTGAATAGAAGTAAATACAAGGGAAAGTAGAAAACATACCTACTCGTCCTCGCTGTCGTCACCCTCGTCATCCTCATCATCCTCATCAGAAGAATCCGGTGGAGGGTACGGAGTCCGAGCTCCAAATATAGGCCAATGAACAGGAGTACTAGGTGACTGAAACTTTGCCTCCAAAGCTATGCCCATGTCCTCAGAATACTGGCGACTGCTAGTATGCATAGCATCCAACCGCCTAGTCATTCGACGAAAATAAGATTCAAAAACGGACATATCCATAGTATTCTGCGAAGAACCTGCCCTAGCCACTTCCGGTGCCCTTTCAACAGGTGGCGGAGCGCCTGCTCTCTGACCACTAGCACCATCAACAACAAAACCTAATCCCTTAGGATGAGGAGTGCCGCCCGGCCACTCCTTCAACCGCAACCGATCAATAGTAGCATCCTTAATAGGAGCCATAGGTTTATGCACCGGCTCACCTTCATACCATTTAACTTTCGATGCATCACACAAGTACGAGATGATAGAAGCATAAGGAATACTAACCGATAAATTGCTTCCCAAAAACTGAAGAATATTTTGATTAATAAGGTACCCAAGGTCAACATACTCACCTTTGAGAATACCCCATAGCAAGATAGCTCTATCAACAGTAACATCGGAAACATGGTTTGACGGAATTATATTAGAACTGATGAAAAAGAACCATGCCTTTGCAAAACCAGACAATGATGAAGCCGGGAAAGTACGCTTAATCTCCGTACCTAACTTACATTTCCACTTCGTTCCCGGAACACATAACTCACCAATGAGTGCATCAAGATCAACATCATCCTTAGACTTTTGTCCCCAATCCGTAGCTTCTCTAGGTTTAGGCAGTTGCCTAATCAAATTACGAATAGCACGAGGCGAATAATCCACCTTCCGACCCCTCACAACCGTGGCATTATTCCTTGCTATCGAAGCATTAGCATAGAATTCCCTAACCACATCCAACGAGGCATCATTAGCAAATTCACAAAAGAACGTCCAACCCCGCTCACTAATCATCGCCACCATCTCCTCATACTTATATGGCACAAGCCTTCTTTCATGAATAACCCCCTTCGAAACTAACCTACCATACTCCGCCTTGGCATTCTCATTCACAAATTTTTCCATTCCATTTCCCACAACATCATTCTCATCCGAAGATGGACGAGCACTACTACTACCACCCATTAATCATTGCCTTTTAGGAGCCATAATCAACAAATATCAAGCAAGGCACAATAATCTCCAAATAATTCACCAAATAAAGAACCCCCAAATTACACACCAAGAACCCTGGCTTGTAAAATTCACAAATTCAAATAAAAGATGAGATAGAATATTACCCACTTGAATCAAAGAGGTGAACTTGCTAGATGAATCCCCAAAAATTTCGAATTTAAATCCCCCTTGCACTTTGAATGGATGGAAGTTAAGAATTTGGGGTTTATATAGATGGGTTTGTGTATGTATAGGTGTGGTGGATATATATATAATGGATAATGGTGAATTTGATTTAGAGATGAAAAAGGATATATATATAATGGGATTGAATTAGATGTAGGAGAGGATTTAGAAGATGAAATAATGATAGGAAATACTAAGCTTTATAATTGAAATTGAATTGGAAAAGATGAGATAAAAAGTGAATGAATACATGAGCTTTGAACTCTTTCAATCGAACAATGCAGAAAAGTCTGGCGCGTGAGGTGCGAGTCTGGCGCATGATGCGCGGGTTGGCTCTGCGTTTTGGGACGCTCCTGCGCCGCCTGATGCGCGAGTTCCACCTGCGTTTCTGGGCGCTCCTGCGCCGTGGCTGGCGCATGATGCGCTGGCACAACCTGCTTATATATATATATATATATTTTTTTTTTTTATTTTTACACACTCACAACACTAATTTTTTTTTTACAACTACTACATAACTTGGGTTGCCTCCCAAGAAGCGCTCGTTTAACGTCAATAGCTTGACGTACTTCCTCAATTCATAGTAGGGTCTTGAAGGTGGAGAATGCTCATTCCTTGCTCCACTGTTTCTCCAAGCAGGTATGGCTTAAGTCTCTGCCCGTTCACCTTGAATACATCCGACCCTTCTCTAATAATCTCACAAACCCCATTAGGATAAACCTTCACAATCTCAAAAGGACCGGACCATCTTAATCTAAGCTTTCCAGGGAATAAACGGAGTCTTGAATTAAACAATAGAACATGTTGCCCAACCTCAAATTCCTTCTTCTGAATGTGCTTGTCATGCCACAATTTGGTCTTTTCCTTGTAGATACTAGCATTTTCATAAGATTGGAGCCTAATCTCCTCAAGCTCTCCAAGTTGAAGCAAACGCTTCTCTCCCGCAGATTTAAGATTAAAATTCAACTCTCTTGTCGCCCAAAATGCCTTATGCTGAAGTTCCACCGGCAAATGACATGGCTTCCCAAAGATCAACCTATATGGAGACATTCCAATAGGTGTTTTAAATGCCGTTCTATATGCCCAAAGTGCATCATCAAGCTTTGTTGACCAATCTTTTCTCGAACTTGCCACTGTCTTCTCCAAAATTGACTTCAGCTCACGATTCGAAATCTCAACTTGTCCACTTGTTTGCGGATGATAAGGAGTTGCCACCTTTTGTGTCACACCATACTTTTTCAAGAGATCAGCCACCTGTTTATTGCAAAAGTGCGAACCTCCATCATTGATAATAGCCCTTGGCACTCCAAATCTAGTGAACACATTTTTCTTCAAGAACTTCTTCACCACTCTAGCATCATTAGTAGGAGACGCAATCGCTTCAACCCATTTAGAGACATAATCAACTCCCACCAAAATATACTGATTTCCATAAGAAGATGGAAATGGACCCATGAAGTCCATCCCCCACACATCGAAAATCTCCACCTCAAGAATAGATTGTAAAGGCATTTCGTTCCTCCTCGAAATATTCCCAACTCGTTGACATCTATCACATTTAGCCACAAAGTCTCTAGCATCCTGATGCATGGTTGGCCAATAGAATCCTGACTGTAAAATCTTAGCAACTGTCTTCATGCTACTGTTATGACCTCCACACTCTAGAGAATGACAATGCCTGAAAATATGAGGAACTTCATCATGAGGTACACATCTACGAAACATTCCATCAGCACATTCTTTGTAAAGCAGCGGTTCTTCCCAATAGTAATGCTTCACATCATAAAAGAACTTCTTCTTTTGGTTATAAGAGAGATTATCCGGCACAACTCCTCCCACAATGTAATTCACGAAATCTGCATACCATGGTGTAGACATAGACACAACTAGAAGTTGCTCCTCTGGAAATTTATCATTAATAGGTATTTCACCTCCTACCTTTCCATCTCCTTGGTCCAACCTAGATAAATGATCAGCTACCAAGTTCTCGCACCCCTTCTTATCTCGAATCTCAAGATCAAATTCCTGAAGTAAAAGAATCCAACGAACTAGACGAGGTTTGGCATCCTTCTTTGTCATCAAGAAACGAATAGCAGCATGATCCGAATAGACAATCACCTTAGACCCAACAAGATAGGATCTGAATTTATCAAGTGCAAACACCACTGCAAGTAGCTCTTTCTCCGTAGTGGAATAGTTGATTTGCGCATCATCAAGAGTCTTGCTTGCATAAGCTATCACGTGCATCCGCTTATCCTTCTTTTGCCCAAGAACAACACCCACAGCATAGTCACTAGCATCACACATGAGCTCAAATGGCAAGCTCCAATCGGGAGATGTAACTATGGGTGCAGAAGTAAGTTCCTTCTTTAACCTGTTAAAAGTAGCAAGACAACTTTCATCAAAGTCAAAAACACGATCCTTTTCAAGAAGATTGCAGAGTGGCCGAGCTAACTTGGAGAAATCCTTTATGAACCGTCGATAAAAACCAGCATGCCCAAGAAAGCTTCGAATTCTTTTCACAGATGAAGGTGGTGGCAATTTTTCAATAACTTCAATTTTTGCTCTATCGACCTCAATGCCTTTGTTAGAGATTTTATGCCCAAGCACAATGCCTTCCTTCACCATGAAGTGACATTTTTCCCAATTAAGAACAAGATTCGTTTCAGTACATCTCTGCAACACCTTTGATAAACTGGCTAGACATGATTCAAAAGAAGAACCATAAACCGTGAAGTCATCCATAAAGACCTCCATGTCTCGCCCTATAAAATCTGAGAAAATGTGGTTCATGAGCCGTTGAAACGTTGAAGGACCATTACACAAACCAAAAGGAAGCCTCCGATAAGCAAAAGTGCCATAAGGACAAGTAAAGGTGGTCTTCTCTTGATCTTCGGGTGTAATAGGAATCTGAAAGTAACCCGAGAATCCATCCAGAAAGTTGTAATACTCATTACCCGCCAACCTTTCGAGCATTTGATCAATGAATGGGAGGGGAAAGTGATCTTTGCGAGTAGCGTTATTCAACTTCCTATAGTCAATGCAAACTCTCCAACCTGTTACTGTTCTCGTGGGAATTAATTCATTCTTCTCATTGTGAATAACAGTCATCCCACCTTTCTTAGGCACAACATGAATAGGACTAACCCATTTATTGTGTGGAACCGAATATATGATACCAGCATCAATCAACTTTGTGATTTCTTTCTTCACCACCTCTTGCAAATTCGGATTCAATCTTCTTTGTCCCTCAATCACAGGCTTATGATCATCTTCTAAGGCAATTCTATGCATGCAAAGAGCAGGGCTAATTCCCTTGATATCTTGAATTGTCCAACCAATAGCTGATTTATATTGCCGAAGAACATGTAATAATTTTTCTAGCTCATCATCACTAAGCAAAGCAGAAACTACCACAGGATATGTATCATTAGGACCAAGAAAGGCATACCTCAAATTAGCAGGTAGAGGTTTAAGTTCCACCTGTGGTGCCTCTGAAAGTGTAAAAGCCATCTCAACTTCTGTGTCTCGTACAACCAGTACTTCTTCTTCTACTACATCATCTAACACCCGTTCTGCTCCCACGAAGTGTTCATTCTCGAGCTGCACAATGTCATCCACTATGTCAATGGTAAAACAAGTTGCTCCAAAAGGAGGTATCTTTATTGCTTTGTTCAGATCAAATTCCACTTTGTCCTCGCCAACATTCAATGTCAATTTTCCAGCTTTAACATCGATTGTAGTGCCAGCAGTAGCCAAGAATGGCCTTCCCAAGATAATGGGTATCTCGACATCTTCATCCATCTCTAACACCACAAAATCACAAGGTATGACAAATTTATCCACTTTAACAACCACGTCTTCAATAACCCCCAATGGATACTTAACAGAACGATCCGCCAACTGAAGTGAAATCCGTGTCTTTTTAAGTTCTCCAAGACCAAGCCTTTTGCAGATTGAATATGGCATCAAACTCACACTTTCCCCTAAGTCACACAAGGCTTTCATGTTTTCCATCTTCCCAATAGTGCAAGGCAAAGAAAAGCTTCCCGGATCTTTCAATTTCTGAGGAATGGCCTTGTGGATGACTGCACTGCATTCCGCATTAAGAGTAATAGTTTCTGCATCTTCAAGTTTCCTCTTCTTTGTCAACATCTCCTTAAGAAATTTAGCATAAAGTGGCATTTGATTCAAAGCTTCAGCCAACGGAATATTAACATGCAACTGCCGGAACATAGTCAAGAACTTCTCGTACTTTCTCTCTAAATGCCTGTTGTGAAGTCTCTGTGGAAATGGAATAGGAGGAACATAAGGTGGTGGAGGAACATACGGCTTTTCTGATTCTTCTTCCTTCTTCTTCTCATCTTCTTTTTCTGCCGTGTCTGCAGCAATCTCTACTGGCTCATCCTCTTTCTCAGCATCACTCTCTTTAGGCTTAAAAATCTCAACCTCGGGCAACTCTTTTCCGCTCCTCAAAGTAATTGCTTTACATTGCTCTTTACCAGTCTGGTCGGGCTGACTAGGAAGAGACCCTTGTTCACGAACACCCATCTTTGAGGCAATCTGTCCAATCTGTGTTTCTAGCATCTTTTGAGATGATGCCATCTGATCTATTCTTGATTCCATATTAGCTAATGCCCCAGAAGTCCCTTGCATAATCTTATTTAGTGCAACCTCCCACTCAGCTGGTTCTTTCTTTGGTGGAGGTTGATATTGCTGCTGTGCTTGATACAGTGGTCGTGACTGAAAACCAGGAGGTTGATTCTGCCTTGGAAATGAATAGGAAGGATTAGCCGCATGATTGTTACTGTAAGAAAGATTGTTGTTTGGCCTTTGATTTGGATTGTAGTAAGAGTTATTCTGCACATGCCACGACTGTCTTCCCTGAATGAAAGATGCTTCTTCTGGAAATTGTTGCACATAAGAGTTCTGACCAGCACCATAATCATGATACCCTTCCATTGGTGAAGAAATAGCATTCACATTTGCCCTTTGTCCTCGCACCTCCTGAGTTAGAGTATCCAACTTTTGAGCAAGCATGTTGATAATTTCAGATTCTTGTGCTGCTTTTGCTGAGCTCGTCCCACTAGGTGCCCATGAATAATTATTAGATGCCAATTCTTCAAGGAGTGCTTTAGCTTGGGTAGTTGGTGCCTTCTTGAAATTTCCACCCGCAGCTACATCCAGACTCAAACGAATATCTGCATTCATGGCCCCATAAAAAGTACTGATGATCTGCCAATCTTCCAAGCCATGATGTGGACACTTCCTCAATAGTGCCTTAAATCTCT
This sequence comes from Saposhnikovia divaricata, assembly GCA_036435485.1. Classification (NCBI taxonomy): domain Eukaryota; kingdom Viridiplantae; phylum Streptophyta; class Magnoliopsida; order Apiales; family Apiaceae; genus Saposhnikovia; species Saposhnikovia divaricata. The sequence goes on from CM071596.1 coordinate 93,217,579, forward strand.
CCCATGCCTGATATAGACCTTCACCCGGTTGTGCTTTAAAACTCATAATCATAGTCCTCAACTGTTGCGTCTTGTCAGAGGGATAGTATTTGGACAAGAATGCCGTAGAAAGACTCTCCCATGTAGCAACCGAAGTGTTTGGAAGTTGCTGAAACCATTCCAAAGCTCTTCCCTTAATAGAGTAGGGAAACATATGGAGACGAATCTGATCACTCGTAACACCAGTGATTCTGAATGAGCCACACATCTGCATAAAATGCTCTAGATGTCTGTGTGGGTCTTCTAATTCAATGTCTCCTTCAAAAGCCTGATTGCTAATCATCTGAATTAAGCTCGGATTAATATGGAACTGAACTGCACCAATCTCTGGAGTTTTGTACATGCAATTGGCTGGATTCGGTGTCTCATGGTCCCAAATAGAAGACTGATCAACATTAACAGCTGGTCGAGGTTCTGGATCTCCCATCTTAGCTTTATCTTTTCTTAGCTTTCTCAAAGTACGCTCGATTTCAGGATCAAATTCCAATTCTCTAGCGCAAGATGAACGTAGCATACACCTGAAAATCACCAACAAAACAACTTGTGGAACCAATTAAAATCTAAACAATAAGAAACAATTAACCTAAACTCAACTATACTGCCTTCCCCGGCAGCGGCGCCAATTTGTTAGTAGTATTTTTGTGTGTTCGTTCTCAGGGAAGGACTAAATTTAACTCAAAGTTCAGGTTTCTTATCTCTTTATGTCTAGAAGTGTGTGAGAAGAATTTTTGGGTTTGTGTATTAACTAAATTAACCAAGAACTAATTATAAGCACTAAAAATTGATTTTAAACTGAGATTCAAATATGTTGGAAAACAATCTAAGAACTGGGGTTCTTCACTTGGTCTCAATACATGCTCAATATTAATGTGATATCTGTGTTCCTACCTTGCTGAAAACAATTCTTCTAAAGTTATACTGTACCCTCCCAGGCTACAATATAATGCTTACAGCTACACCTTAATTGTCACTCCCGTGATACAATCAAAGTATATCTATAAACTGTTAAATGCCAAGAATTATATGTCTCACAATTCTCTTATTAATCTCCCGATCTAATATTCAAATTATGTCTGTTAAATCATGTACTAAGATTGCAACTTCTCTCCCAAGCTTATTACAATCCCTAGAATACAATCAAAGGTTCATGACTCCCCTAATTGTGTTAAGATCTCATTAACAGATCAGCAAAGCAGAAAATCACATAATCAAGCATGCATGAATACCAAGGAATACTACCCAATCCTCAGATTAGAGAATTAGTTACGCATATTTAATAAAGAAAACATAATAATAATGATAATGAATGAAAACATAATATTGAAGAAAGAATTGAAGATCGAAAGTACCTTGATACGATTAAAAGCTATGAATTGTTATGATTTACAATGGTAGGATGTGTTTAAATAGGCTCTACAAATCTTGTCCAGCAAGATATTACCTTCTATTACAATTAGAATTCAATTTAGGTATTAAAAATTGCCCAAAATACAATTAGAACTAGAAAAGGGCAAAACAGTAATTTCTCTGCTCCCATCTATCTGCTGGTCGTGCTTCCTGGGCCTACCACACGCGGCCTGGTCGTGTAAGACCTATCCCATATTGTAGAAAATCTCTCAAGCTTCGCGTGGACTGTAAATGGGCTGAAAACGGACTTCTAGAACTCCAGATATGGCCCAAACAGTATAAGGTGCGCAGCCCTTCTCAAAAATCCGAATTTTAATCAATTAATTCTCCAAGAACGATAGAAGCATCAACTTTAATCAACATTCTCGTAAATCTGCACAACTAAGCAAAACACATCAAAACTACAACAACTTGAGTCCAAAACAATCAATTTAAGCCGAACGGAGGCATTCCCAGTGGATATAAAATCCACTTATCAATCTATCTAATAGATTTCACTAAACTCTATGCTTATAAGTTCATAATCCTATTATGATGACTTATTTAAGTTGGACCCAACAATAACAATTCAAGTAAGCTTGTTTACTTAATCACATCTCACCACGATAAAAGAGAAGCTCTTGCTTTGGCAAATCCACTCCCCAATGATTTAGGATTTAATGAGTGTTATTTGTTGGAAAGCATCTGTTTAACTTAATATTTCTTAAGGGATTTTTCAAAATTTAACGATCTTGATCGTTTGTTTAAATCTTAAATCGTTACAGATTTTATCTTGTTTAAACATGGCATATGTGTCGTATCTAATACATACATTCTAAAATTTCCATACATCCATGCATCCATACATATATCTAATATATCCATGCATCATATGTAAAGTGCAGTTACACAAAATTAAACGTGCGATGGTTATGGCCCGATCCTATGCGATCTTTTCGAGCTAATGAAAAGATCAAGGTCAATCTATGGTTGTAATAACTAATTATTACAAAGTTCTTCATTGCTTCCTAAGCCTCCATTGATTGCCTCCAAGCTCGTTTCGAAATACATTACAAAAGAACTCGAGTTGCATTCGAGATATAATAATTACAAGAATAACGACATGCAAGTCGTATTTAATTATTACAGACCATAAATGAAATTAAAACATTTATTCTACGGGTCTTTAGGGGCCATAACCAATGCACCATGCTCATATAACAATTATAGACATCACATTAATCATGATCACATCGATTAATATTTAACTCCTTAATTTAAATACCTAATTATTTAAAAGGAATTAAAAAATCAATTTTAATTAATAAAAATCGAATTTAAAATTAAAATTAATCAAAATCGCATTTAATAATAATATTAAATTCGAAATTTAAATATTCAATTATTAAAAGCATTAATTAAAATAAAATTCGAATTAATAATAATATTCAAATTCATAATTTAAATATATTACAAAATTCGAAATTAAATTAATTAATAAAATTTTGAATTAATAATAATATATAAATTCATAATTTAAATATTCAATTATTAAAACTTTAATCATTAAAAACATTAGGAATCTAATGATTAAAACCAATAAGTTTTCTTTTTCTAAAGTAAAAGCTAAAAGCAAATTTAAAATAGAAAAAGAAATTAAAGGTTTCAACATGCGCACAACTGTCTCTGCACTACTGAATCTGCCTTTTACGACTGATACGCATCACAAGTATGCGCATCACCTATTTACGACTGATACGCATCACAAGTGTGCGCATCACCTGTAGTTTTCTTACGACACGCATGTACCGTATGCGTTACACCTGTAAAACCTTGTTAACACGCATTTCGTGAATGCGTTTCTCCTTTTATACCAGAAATTTCCAGAAATTGCAGAAACTCCAGAAACTATGCAGATTGCATTTTATCAGTTCTGATCAGTTCTATTAACATTCTAATGATGTGTTTAATCATAACTAACATATAGTACATCATCCAAAACATGTTATAACAATTTATAACATCATACAAACAATTATAACAATTTATAGATCACCTTTTGTGTGTTAAAATGAAGCATGACAAAATTTCATAAATTCATGTATGTTTCATTTTCAAGAACACAAGACCAAATCATCCTTTTATACATGTAGCTCTGATACCATTGTTGGAATTCGGGCATAATAACACAACGGAAATAACGTAAATAACAATTAAAAACGAATTCCAAAGCCCGGATCCATGTATAAAATGATGATCATGGTATAAAAATTCTCAAGAACAAGATTGTACCTTGTTAAAGCTTTCCAATGGATGACAAATGGAGGTCCTAGCTTGATGATCTTGAGAGCTAAAGCTTGTTGATCTTAAGAGCTAGAAGTGTAACTCCTCCACCGGTATCCACACTTGAATGCTTGCTTGAATCGTCGAACGATTACGCCACGGAAATTGGTACTAGCCAAAATAAATAAACCGATGTGTTCTTGACTTGAGCTTGATTTCTCCCTTGTGTTTTACAACTGAAATTTCAGCTATGTTCTTCCTCAAATGACTTGCCAACTCTTGGCTTATAAAGAGAAATAAAGCAAAATGAGGCCTTAAACAATTAGGCCATTTTTATTTAAACAAATCTTATTTATTTAAATAAATTAATTAAGTCATACTTAATTAATCAAATAAGTCAAGAAAATACATCTTCAAATTTTATCTTTAACTAATCAAGTCTCACTTAATTAATTTCATAAAATTCGAATTATTATTTATTATTAATTTAAAAATCATAATTTAAATTATTATTAATTTAAATTCATGAAATAAATTAATATCCCTTTTAAACATTCTTTGTGTGTGACCCTGTAGGTTATTATTTAATTGGCAACAATTTTATTCTCTAATAAAATTGTAAACAATAAGCGGCGTCTAGTAACACATTATTGCTACCCAATAAAACAATAATTAAATCAACGATTCAATCAACCTTTTATGACTAATGTTCCATGTAATATAATCCCTTTAAATCATGATATTATAGATTAAACTCGAGGCATGTAATGTGTCATCCTCTTCATAATTTAATCTTCATTTTCTTGATCGATGAGTAGACTATTTAATCAAATCAACATTTGAGCATGGCCATGCATTTCATAGTCTCACTCAAACAAGAGGCCGATAATATCACTCCTTTATCAGGAGATTTAAATCCCATCTAGATCGTTCATATTTCTCACATGATTCATAATATATCTGATATTCACCTTTATCATTATCCGGCTAAAGATAACTTTTGACGAATTCAAAATATATTAATTCTCATGTAGAATTATAACGACTTCAGGTCTAAGGATCATTACACCATTATCACTGTGAGAATACATATGACACATTTATTATTTACCATGATGTATCTCACTGTGGGTCTGTCCAGTACCCTGTACACGTACAGTTACCTATGCATTGCTTTTAGTATCTTCATACTTATGACCAATGAGATGTGGTCATCTTGTCAATTAACATACTAGCCTTAGTGTATTATTATTGTCCTAAGTAATAATAATACTCGGCTAGGGACATTTAAGAATGATACAATCATTATATAATCTCATGTTCAAGTCACATACTTGCAACTACATAATTTGTATCAAGATTCTAAGGACATTTATTATACTTTATTTATTTCGCAGTAAATAAAGCCAATAATAAATATATATATCAAATATATAAAATCACTCAAACACAAATACAATTGATTGTATTGACTCTAGGGCACCAATACTAACATCTATAAGTACCATAAAGTACTGAAATGATCTACTTGATGGTGTAATAGGTCCACATATATCTCCTTGAATTCGTTCCAAAAATGATGGACACTCAATCGCAACTTTCACATGCGATGGATTTGTTATTAGTTTTCCTTGAAAGCAAGCAACACAAGAAAAATCTTTGGACAATGGAACAATCTTATTCTTTAGAGGATGTCCATTTGAATTTTCAATAATTCTTCGCATCATTGTTGAACCCGGATGACCTAAGCGATCATGCCACATAAGAAAATTTTCCGGGTTTGCAAATTTTTGACTCATTATCATGTGTGTCTCTACTGGATTAATAAAGGTATAATATAATCCAGATTTATAAGAGGGAAGTTTTTCTATTATTTGCTTCCTCCCAGAGACTATAGACGTGATACATAAATATTCATCGTCATTTTCGTTTGTTGTTTCAATATGATAGCCATTGTGGCGTATATCTTTGAAACTCAAAAGGTTTCTTTTTGATCGGGTGGAGAACATGGCATTCTCAATAAATAAATGTGTACCATTAGGTAACACTATACTTGCTCTTCCGGAGCCTTCAATAATATCTGATGCACCTGATATTGTATTTACATTAGCTTTAGCTAATATGAGATGCGAAAAATATTCTTTCTTTCTCAAAATTGTATGTGTTGTTGCACTATCCGCCAAACAAAACGATTCTTCATCTTTCATAGCACATAATGAGATATTACTAGCCATAATTCTTCACAAAACAAATATATGAATGAAGATTAGAATAATATCCAAAACAACTCATTCATGCTAAAAGATAATTATATAGAATGCATAAAGCAAAGTCATTAATCATTATAGAGTTCGAACAGAAATATGAAATATTCAATAAGCAAAAGCAAAGTTTTCATATATGGTCTAATTATTGCCACCACCAGATTTGGCCATCTCATCATTCCCATCTTCAAAGAAATCACCAACTTCCATGTGAGTGAGTCCCGAAGGATTAACTGGATCCGCACCACTAAGGTGTGCTTCAAGATGAGCAATTCCCAAGGGATCATTTTGTTCAGCAAAATTAGTTTCAACATTTTTCAAAGAGGCTTGATAAAGGTCAGCAAAGTGCTTGGAGGTACGACATGTACGTCTCCAATGACCTTTCATTCCACAACGACTACAAACACTTTCAACCCTTTTCACCATTGTACTTCCCTCGGGTTTCTCTTCCTTTTTTTGTCCACTTCTGATGGTGAGGCTTCCTTTTAAAGTTGGTGAAATTTTGATGATTATGTCCTCGACCATGCCCAAAATTACGACCGCGGGCACGTCCACGTCCACGTCCATATCCACGACCACGCCCACGTCCAAATGGCTTATTATCTCCATATTCATTGTTAGTCACCGCATTCACTTCAGGGAATGGTGTTGAGCCAGTTGGACGTGCTTGATGATTTTTTAACAAAAGTTCATTGTTTTGCTCAGCAAGAAGCAATACAGAAATCAGCTCAGAATATTTTGTGAATCCACGTTCACGATATTGCTGTTGTAGGAGCATATTATTGGCATGGAAAGTGGAATATGTTTTTTTCCAACATATCTTTATCAGTGATATTCTCGCCACATAATTTCAATTGAGATGTAATTTTAAACATGGCAGAGTTATACTCGCTCACACTTTTGTAATCTTGCAATCGCAAGTGTAGCCAATCATAGCGAGCTTTTGGGAGTATCACCGTTTTTTGATGGTCATATCTTTCTTTGAGATCCTTCCAAAGAATTGATGGATCTTTAATAGTTAAATATTCAGTTTTTAGGCCTTCATCAAGGTGATGGCGAAGAAATATCATAGCTTTTGCCTTGTCTTGTTCGGAGGTTTTATTTCCTTCTTTTATGGTGTCACCGAGACCCATAGCACTAAGATGGATTTCAGCATCAAGAATCCATGTCAAATAATTTTTGCCGGTGACATCAAGTGCGTTGAACTCAAGTTTTGTAAGATTTGACATTGTATATAATACTATAAAACACAAAAAATTGTTATAATTTATAAAACAAATAGCTTTGCAAAATGGCACTCATTTTTAATATATATTTTAAACACATAGAAAGGCACATATCACATGAAATAGTTCATTTAGGATTTGTAGATACAAAAGTGCTAAAAATTATCAACATAATTTCAATTCTAAACAATTTATACAATAAAACATGAAAAATAGGCAAGCTGCATGTACCATTTTTCGATATTTAATATAAATGCATAAAAGACAAATAGCTATGCATAAAATACATAATAGGGAGAAATAGATCATTTAGAATTTGCGAGTGCTCGAAACTATTTAATATATGATTTCAAGTTATGGCATAATAATATTCATGCATACAAGGAAGAACAAACTCTACATAAAATAAACAAGATGTATAACATGCTCTGGTGCAAGTTTAAAACAGTATATGGTCACAAATTAAATACACTAGGAAACTCACGTAAGTACTTGTCAAATTTAACTTTAACATCAATCAACAATAGCATACCACATATGACTATAATAAGGAAAATCAACAAAATTCTCCTATTAAGGTTTTAACGAGGCATGGTGTTCGTACAAGTCATCCAGGGGGAGTGTTATGTAATAATTGGATGACTTTTGGCTTTTAGCTTTCCTCCATTAATATTTAGACTCTTGACCATTCATTGTACTTGTAACTTACCATTCATTGTACTTGTAACTTAAGACTCTTGGCTCTACAAATTCATGTAACCTACAAGCCTATAAATAGGCACCATTCTTAAGCTTGTAGATACACAATTTCTCTCAATGAAATCTATTGTTTATCTCCTCTAAATACTCTCTATATTATAATATATTCTTATCATTCCCACATTTTTGGGAAAAAACTGTATCAATTTTTTTGCGAAAGAGTTACTGTTTTTAACTACAAACTTCAAAAAAAATATTATTATTTTTACATGTTCTACCTAAAATATGTGTATATCAAAAATATTACCAAATAATTATTTTCATTTTATTACAATACTTATTTTATGAACATTTTTTTAAATAACTCAATACACCTTTGTCCCAAAAAGATTGACACACTTTTCTTTTTGGGAAATTCCAAAACTAATGAACCTATTATACTTACTATTTTTTAACACAACTTTTCACTATTACACTCACTACTTCTCCATTTGACTCCCTCTGTCCCATGTAATACTTTACATTTGCGGACCAATTTTCGGCACGGATTTTAAGGTGCATTTTAAGGATAGTTCTATAACTTATTTTTAATATTTTCTTTTTTTGTCTAAAAATAGAACAATCCTATTTTTATACAAAAATAGAAAATATAAAAAATAAGTTATAGAATTATCCTTAAAATGCACCTTAAATACGTGTCAGATACACAATTTTTTATATAAAGAAATGGGTGGGACGGAGGGAGTATACTCTTTTTTACACTATTATACCCAATACTTTCCTCCACTATCTCATATATATTATATTAAATATTGATAGATCCCACTACTTTATTCACTTTTCAATTAATTATAATCTTTTTTATTACATTTTCTTAATCTCCGTGAAAGTCAAAAGAGATTCGGGACGGATGGAGTAATTTTTAACAGCTAGGTAAGTAAAAGGCCGGGTTGCAACCGAAACCCAAGCGGCAAAATCAAAGTTGTTAGGAACTTGATGAGTTGTATGCATTGCATTTGCAAATTTGCTTACCGTTAATGCGTGACGTAGTGTATCTTTGGTCAACCGGACACCGAACTCACTTTGATCAATCTTTTCCTCTCCCTTGCCCAAAACGAGTGGCCAATATTTTATAGTAATTGTTTTCACGAGCCATCCCCAAACAACAAATTGACTCCAGTCGCGCAATCGCTCTAGTGTGGGTGGGGCAATATATTACTCCCTCCGTTCCATTTTATGTGACCCTTATTCCTTTTTGGGACGTCCCAAAAAAAATGAACCAAATATACTTACTATTTTTGAACACTACTTTTCACTATTACACCCACTACTTCTCTATTTTATACTCCTTTTTAGTTAAACAAATATTATTACACCCACTACTTTCCTCCATTATCTCAAATCTATTATTAAATATTGATAGGTCCCACCACTTTACCCACCTTTCAACTAACTTTACTCTTTTTTACTACATTTTTCTTAATCTCCGTGAAAGTCAAACAAGGTCACATATTATGGGACGGAGGTAGTATAAAATATTTCCACAAGTTAAAAAAGTTATATATGTTTGGTAAGAAAGTACATTTTTAATAAAATACTAATTTAATTATCTTTTTCAGTTTCCTTAAATTATTTTTTATAATCCATAAAACATGCTACATTGAAAAAACATAACTTTTGTTGACATGCAAGACAAGAATTCTCATTTTTTAAATTAAAATCTAAAATATTTAACCACATATTCAAAAATAATAATTACTAGAAACTTAATTTTAATAATCCATATAACAAACCATTTTGAAAGAATACAACTTTTCTTTTAAATGCAATAAAGAAATCTCATCTTGTTATCGAGATTTTGGATTCGACTTTCGTTCAATCAAAATTATATAAACCTATTTATTTAGGAAAAAAAATCTCCACTTTTAATAATTAAAATATAAATATCCAAGCAATATCCTTGATTCCTTGTACAGTGCCACAAAACAAAACAAAAACACCTTCGTCTTCTCTTCGTGTGTGTCTATAAAAACCCGCATATACACATCAATCAATTACAATTTCATTCTGTACAGAGAGATATAAATTAAAATTCTTTAATTTGTGAGTTGAATATATACAATTATGGAGGAGAAATGGAGTGATTTGAGTGACAAAGTAGTGATGGTAACCGGCGCATCCTCTGGACTGGGCTGGGAATGTTGCATTGACTTGGCTAAAACCGGCTGTAAAATCGTTGCTGCTGCTCGTCGAATCGATAGACTCCGATCACTTTGCGATGAAATCAATGGATCAGCTTCTGATGTTCGAGCCGTGGCTGTTGAACTTGATGTGAGCGCCAATAGTAGTGCTATTGAAGCTTCGGTTATAAAGGCTTGGGATGCGTTTGGCAGGATTGATGCTTTGATCAATAATGCCGGAGTTAGAGGTACTCTCCGTTTGTTTTATTTCATTTCCATTTCTCGTGATCATCTCTTGTATGAATATGATTGTGTTTTTGTTTTGGTTATTATAATATAAATTTGTAATGGTCGAGTTTGATATTGATGAAAGTGTTGCTATATAATTGAATCAAAGCTGTGAGAAATGTGTGGCTTGTAGTGATTTGTATGTTTTAGAAGATTAAATGATTTATGCAATGATCGTTGATAGATGAGGTTGGATGATGGGTTGTGAAATACTATAAGTTTTGTAATTGAGATGTAATTTATTTGTACAAATTATAAATTTATGTACAATTGAATGCTTCTAAATTAATTTCAATTAATTTGAAGATAGTTGCACAAGGAACAGGATGGAAACATCACGGTGTAAGAAAATCTGAAAGTTAAGTTTGTGAATAAAATGGCCTACTAATTTTTGAAGACTACTTATGTAATAAGAAACTAAAATTATTGATATTTAGTATAATGCTTAAAAAATAAGTTTATGCAAAGTTTGGTAAAGGAATCTTTAAGTATAATAAGATAGTTACTTTCATATTGTTAAACTGAAGTCATTACTTTACCAAGTCTTAGTTGTTATTTGAAGCGAAATTTGTTGAAATGTAATCGACGTATTATTCGAGATGGGTATTACTACTAATTATCACTCGGTCAGTTAAAATCATTTAGAACTGTACAGGTTTTGCTTGAAATGAACATTAATTTCTGTTGTTTCTTTAGTCGTGGAAATGTTTGAAAAAGTAGTCCATCTCTAGTTTTAAGAAAGTGGTAGTTTTATCTCTTCTTATGCATTGACTGTTGGAATTATGGTACTGAAAATGGCATTCTTGTCATTTTTGGAGTACAATATTCCTAGTATATATATGGATCAGTGGCCATAGAAATATTGCTAAGTAGTAAAACTTATTACCTGGGAACCATTGCTTATAACAATACTTACCTGAAAGACTTAGAGTTAATAGTTTGTACACACACAAACCAGTAAACACATTCTGTTGGCTTATTGTTTTCTTTACCTGGACTGGTAAATCTCCCTCTCATATGTTATAGTTTTAGCTTGCTGTTTGCACACTTGTTTCTTAATACTTCCATTTTATTCTCGTTGAGTCAGGTAATGTTTCCTTCTGTTTAAACGCTCCTTCGAGATGCTACAAATGTTTCCTTCCGTTTTAATGCTCCTTTGAGATGCTATAGACCTACAATTTAGACAACTACCTCTCGTTTCTTCTAGTTTTGAATTGCTGTTTTCCTTTCTTCTTTGTCAGTAGGTTATGTTTCCTGCCAAGCTTAAATGGTCATTTGAGATTCTTGTTAAATGAAGATGAGATGCTCTGGACCTACAACTAATATATTTACAAATATATTGATTGTAATAGACAGGAAGTTACATGTGGATGTTCTTGCAACAAATATGTACTGTGTTTTATTTTCATGTATGTACTAATGACATGATCAGTAATATAGCAGTAGTATGATAATGCCAATGTGATATTAAACACAAGAACATTTTGTTTTTTATACTGTGATCGGCAAAATAGGACTTCTTCCATATACCTTGCATCTGTAGAATTGTATAGAAATATTTTAATGGGAACTGCTTCCATTGGATCATCTTATATTGTATTTATATTTTAATGTGGTTCACATGGTTGAGCACTTGGTTTGCAATTCAGAGGTCTAGTGTTCTGCTTATAATTTTAATGAAAAATTCTACGCTAGCCCCCTCATTGAACTTTCTGGTTTTGCCATTATCCATCAGCTATCTTAATAATATTCTCTCTCCAATATCACCAAAATTCATCTGTAAGCAATTCAGTTGAGACAGAGAAGCAAAATTTTGACAATAACGAGGATGACTAATGTTTTTTACATTTAAAGATAACAAATCATAGTGTTGATAGACATGATTTACTTGATTACCAAGAATATGTCAAGCACCGTAGTTCCCCTTTCACATATGTACATGGCTAGCATAAGTCCGCATTCAGTTATTGGAGAACTTAAATTAAAGATGTACACGCGATTTCATGTAATAATGTGTCGTCTTTATAATTCTGATCTTTAGGCAGAGTACATGGACCATTGGATTTGACAGAGGAAGAATGGGATGATATATGTAATACAAATGTAAAGGGAACATGGTTGGTTTCTAAACATGTCTGCATCCGCATGCGCGACTCAAAACAGGGTGGATCAGTCGTCAATATATCATCTATTGCTGGTCTTAATCGTGGACAGCTACCTGGAAGTCTTGCCTATGCTTCTTCAAAGACGGCTGTTAATGCTGTCACAAAGGTATAATTTGGAAGCTTAAGTAATTTGTGGAGATCTAAATTGAAACTTATCTTCTTAAGTAGTGTTTATGTGTTCTTAGTTTTCCGAAGCCCTCTAAATGTACCTTACCTATCGACCTATTTACCATTCTTAAAAAGTATAGTCCAAGTTGCCTGCAATCTTTTTCTTTTGTTTTTAATTACTTGTAATGTTGTGTAAGCTATAAACCTTGTAAGAAGATTGATTACCAAATTAAATTTGGTATGTAGGACTGCCTTCTAATACTTATTAATCATATTGTTGACAGATATTCGCTCTCGAACTGGGGATTCACAATATCAGAGTTAACTCAATCAGTCCTGGACTTTTCAAATCTGAGATCACCCAAAATTTGATGCAGAAAGACTGGCTCAACAATGTGGCTCTAAGAACGGTTCCCTTAAGGCAATGGAACTCAACAGACCCAGCACTCACATCACTTATTCGATACTTGGTACATGACTCATCTAAGTATGTATCTGGTAATAATTTTATTGTTGATGCAGGGGCAACATTGCCTGGTGTGCCAATATTTTCTTCCCTGTGAGTCAAATTAAGCAGAACAAAGTTTCAGACAGATGGAATCTAATATGTCTGCAGGGCTGTCTAGGTTGCTTATATACATTTATTTATAGGTTCATGTTAATTTGAGCATGGAGGTCAGAAGTGACTTCTATGAAAATCTCCAATATTCTTCTGGTTCTTGTATGTAGTGGTTTCAGAACTGATCTGAGATCCTCATGATAGTGAACTTCAATTCAATATTCATATATTGATCAATACTTCATTGTACGGTAATCTTCTTCTTTTTTTTAGTCAACTTCTTCTACTCGTGAATGGAATCTGAATTGATGATGTGAAATAGCAAACATAATAAGGACCAAGGAGTTCCATTCGTTAGTCTTTTGATTCTACTCTACGTTGACACTTTCGTCCCGAAATTTTTTTTACTTACAAATGCTATTCACCAGTTTACAATCCAGGCACACAAATGTATGCACGGCTTAACAGCCCAAGGTGTCAACTATGAACATTTGTTCACACACAAATGGACCACTATAGCAAGGAAATAATTGAAATAGTGAAGGCAGGAAAAAGGTAAAACGAACAGAAGACGATCAAACAACCTAGTATTTTGTTCAAACTACCTAATACAAGACGAGATTATGAACAAGTGTTTGTAAGCAATATTATTTAAAACTGGGAAAAAAAGGTCGTAGCAGCAAAGGTGTAACATAGTTCTCAGATGAAACATTACCAATCTGGAGCTTTCTCGTGATATGGAAAACAAAATTATCTCATTCCCCTCCCTTGGGATTTCTAAGGAACGACATTTTTGGTATCTGAAACCGTATATGAAAAACTTTTCCAGCAACCGACGGGGCACTGAGATGGTCCGAAACACTTAAACCAGTTTTGGAGTTTTACTAGCACCAGGAGCTGAATTTTATTTTTCATAAATTGAATGCGATGAGGATCATTAGCAAAACCGAAGACATATGGGAAAGCAGAGAAAGTAAGTATGAATCTAAGAATGACCGAGTACCCATGGCATGGAATAGAAGTAGGCACCGGACTTTCCAAGTATTTGTGTGGCTAAAGAGCTTCTGAGTTTTGAGTATGGCTGTATGGAAAATTCCCTCGCTAATAGTACAAACATACTCAGATAGAGCGAATCTATGTAATGGAGGGAAATTTTAGATTTGAAGCTACATGTTACACGACGATTAGTAAAAATTGCTCTATTTCTGTACGAAAATTCGAAAAAGAGTAATTACAAATTAAACTTCTTTTCATGAAAAAAAAAATCTAGAAGTGAATTCTATTTAGTTTTTATTCAAATTATGGTTGCAATTGATGATTACATGTTCCACCAAATTATGGTTTCATCTACAAGTTCTGCTTGCTGTCTTACTTTCTTTTATATTGGTCAAACACATAAAAGGTGAAAACATGTTCTCATTTAGTTCTTTAGTTTATTGTTACAGTTGATCAAGTAGTTTAGTGAATTCATTTGTTTACGGTATAACTTTCATTACGCAAAAATGTGGTTGAACAACGAGGGTCCTTTAAGTGCGTGTTCAAAGACACATTTTAACGATTACTTAATGCTTGCTGACTGGTGATTGTGAACTACTATCTGTATTACGTAGAAATGGTGTAGTACTAGTTACAATTGTAACTGACACTTTACATCATTAAGTAATTGAATCTGACCACCCAATGCTTGCTTGGTGCAGTTTAATTACAATTTCATCTATAATTACACGTGAATAACACCGGGGTAGAGGAGAATTGAACTCAAGACCTCTTTTAGTACCAGAAATATTTTTATCACAGCTCGAACACTCTCGTGTATCGATTTTTGGTCGATTCAATTATTTAAATTACGATATTTTGAGATTAAATTTGAAAGGGAGCCTGGACTGAATTTGCTTCGTGGCTGTTATTGCACTTATCACAATCTATTATCACAATCTCTTATCATAGCTTGTTTATCATATCACAATGCACTTATCGTAATCGTTTTATCCTCTTGTATATAAGGCTAGTTTAGCAGCAGTAAACTTCACTTTTTCTTAATACAATTTCTGTAACAAACTCAGTAGTCTTCTTGGCTATGTAAATATAAGAAATGTATGTATAGTTTTCTGTTGGAGCTTGAGACTCCATTGTTGAACTGATTTTATCATTCTTTAGATAGTATCAGAGCACTTTCTTCCGCAAATTTCTTTTTCAGCGTCTTGTAAATACGTTCTTATATCTATATTTCATCGATTACGTCTCAATCGATTACGTTTTTCCTGTTCTTGTTTGATTATTCTGCGTTTTTCTCTGTTCTTGATGATTGATCTTTGGTTTGTGGATCATTCTATGTCGATTGATTGTTGATGTATTGTATTGTCGATCTCTCTCAATCTCTCACGAATTCTCTTAATATCTCTCGATCTCTCTTTCGATCTCTCTCGATCTTGATTGAATTTCTTCGCTCTTGATTGAATGTTTCACCGATTTACATATGATGATGCTGTTTTAAGCAACACTGCCATGGCTTCTTCTCGATCTACACCTCTAAATTCTCCTGTTACTACCAATCCTTAACACGATGATCAAACACACTTTATACCTAATTCTTCGTCTATTGACAATAATACACATCCTCTTTTCCTTCATAACAATGATCAACCCGGTATGATTCTTATTTCTAAGAAATTACTCGGATCTGAGAATTACGCATCTTGGAAACGTTCTTTACAAATCGCTCTTTCTGCTAAGAACAAACTTGTTATTGTCACTGGTGAATACGCTGCTCCTATTGCTACTTCACCATTATTTGTGCATTGGAAGCGTGTTAATGACATGGTCATTACCTGGATTTTAAACACTGTCTCCGATGACATTAGCAATAGCATGAACTATATGGACAGTGCTCAAGCTGTTTGGAATGAGCTTAATGATCGTTTTTCTGCTATTACTGGCCACAAATTCTATGTAACTCAACATTCTTTGTTCAAATTGGAGCAAGGCAACGATTCTATTGAGTTTTATTTTCACAAATTGAAAGGTTTCTGGGATGAACTTCGTGCTTTAGAATCTCCTGTTAACTATACTTGTGGAGCTATTACAGAGTGGGAGGCACAAACAGAGAAAACACATTTGTTTCGATTTCTGATGGGTTTACATTCAAGCTATACAGCTGCTCGTGGCCAATTGCTCATGATGAATCCTTGGCCAACTTTGAATCAAGCTTATATATTGCTTAAACAAGAAGAGAAACAACGTCAAACCCATTCTCCTTCTATTTCTCCTGTTGCAATGATGGTTAACATGTCCTCGAATACTCATTCTGGCTATGTATCAAATCGGTTTAGTGACAGGCCTCCAAATCCAGTTCTAGAGTGTTCTCATTGTCACTTTAAAGGTCATACTAAGGAGAAGTGTTTCAAACTACATGGTTATCCTCTTGATCATCCTGCTCATCCGAACAATAAAGGCAAACGCAGGTTTACACCAAAGTCTAATGTGCCAAAATCCTCTACTGGTATGCAAGCTTCTTCTACAGCTCAACCTCAGACTCTACAGAGTTCTTCTGATGCTTCTTCTAATGATCAAAATTTAACAACAAAGATGGATGCTCTTCAGACTCAGCTCAACAATTTAATGTAGTGCTTAAATTCTAAAAATTCTGGCACAAACTCTGTTAATACTGGTCAGTACAGCTTAGCCACTCATCTTGTAGGTACCACATTTTCTTTTTTCTCCTCTACACACATTCCTGATAATGTTTGGGTACTTGATATGGGGGCCACTAATCACATGTGCTGCAATATAAACCATATGTTTGATCTTAAGCTTTTGTCTGAGCCTTTGAATGTAACTTTTCCAAATGGACAAAATGCCACTGTCACTCACATGGGATCAGTTTATCTTTTTCCATTGACTATACTAATCACTGATGTTTTATATATTCCCACTTTTGCTTTTAATCTGCTTTCTGTGAGTAAGTTGTCTTCTCAACTCCAATCCACTGTTCATTTCACCTCTTAAAAATGTTATCTGCAGGGCCAATACCAGATGACGGAATTGGTTTTTGGTAACATGATTGGAGGTCTCTATCAACTACTCAACATACCACCTGTTTCATCTTCTTCGACTATTCTTGTTGCTTCACATAATTCAGACCAATCTATTTGGCATCAACGTCTTGGTCATATTCCTTCTTTTGTAATGTCCAAGATCAATGACCCAATTGTTCATTGTTCAACTAGTCATAGTCATAGTAATACTTCTTGTACTGTTTGTCCTCTAGCAAAGCAGTGTAAGCTACCTTTTACCTCTAGCAATGCTCATGCTAGTTTACCTTTCCAACTTTTACATTGTGATGTATGGGGACCATATCGAACTCCAACTCATAATGGTTGTAACTACTTTCTAACGCTTGTTGATGATTGTACTCGAGGTTTATGGACAATACTCCTTCATACTAAACAGCATGTTTCTCAATCTTTAAAAGATTTTCTTCTCTATGTGTAAACACAGTTTTCTACTTCTGTTAAATGCCTTAGGACAGATAATGGAGGTGAATTTATCAACCATGATTTCATTGGTTTCCTTCTGTCTCAAGGCATATTGCATCAAACATCTTACCCGTATACTCCCCAACAAAATGGGCGAGTTGAATAGAAACACAGAAATCTACTCGAGATGTCAAGAGCTTTTGTTAGGATTTATGGGTGATAGCGTAGAGACAACTTAACTAGTACTTAGTTTATTTGTATAGGCTAAGTAGAACATACTGTCACAGCCAGAGTGTGTTCTTGTAATCAAATAATTGTTGTAATGTAATAAGTATGTATCTTGGAAGAAGTTCATTGATATGTTCAAGCCTCAAGAGAATACATCAGTTCGATAGCAATAATAAAGTTACTGTCAATACATTAATGGTAACGTTACAAGAAGACTGCATGTTGCAAGGTCACGACAGCAAGTTTCATTTGACAGCAACATTGGCTGAAGCAGGGGACAACAAAATTCTCACACTTGACAGCAAGTTTGGAGTTCCGACAGCAACATTGGCGGGAGCTCATACTGTCAACTACTGAATATTCCTATGACAGCAAACTTGGAGGCAAGGGTTACTGTCTCACTGAATTATTTGATTTGGGGATTTTATCTCAGTCAAACCCCGTGACAGTTTAGATGTTCGAGAAACAGATTTGCTGCAATTCGTCAAAGATTGTAGCAGACCTGCAAGACTACGACAGAAGCTTGAGAGATCACAAGACGAGGCTCGATAATTCAAAGAGTATGACAAGTCTGCATCTACTAGAATTGTTATAGCTAATTTTGGAAAGAACCCAGAATGCCTTATGCTTAAAGATAACTCTGTTTGTATAGCATTTTAGGAAAGGTCACATGTGTGGGCAAATTGTGAGGAGCTGTCACTTGAAAATGACAACAGCTCCGCCACCAATGTGACTGAGATGCAAAAGAAAGATTAGTCTATATAGAGACACATCTCTCATTCTTTTCTGTAAGCGATTCTCACAAGAAGTCGAAGCTTGAGAAAACCATTTTTCTCGAGGTTGTAGCAACACATTACAAAATAAATAAAATACTTATTTTGTGAGAACATCTTGAATTACTACTTGTGTTTGCAATTCTTGTGTAGATATTTTACAATCTTTATCATTGTTGTTGAGCTAAAAATTTGAAATTATCTATATTGCATTCAACCCCCCTCCCTTCTGCAATATACTCCGGGACCAACAACTGGTATCAGAGTGACAAATTGATATACAAATCTGAAGATCATGACGAGTGCTCAAAAGTCAAGTGGTATCAAGATTCTAGTCTTTGATAAAGAGAACTACAATTTCTGGAAAAGAAAGATCTTGTTATTCATCAAAGCTGCCCATCCACTATATATGGGAATCCTTGAAGGAAGTAGCTGCTGCTACTGTAAATGACGAAGTCATTCCAGCCCATTGGGTTGCCAAGAGGCCTTCAGAATACACAGAGACCGAAAAGGAGAAAGTAGCCTTGGATGACTACTTACAACTTATCTTGCTCGACTCTCTCACTTTAGAAAAATCCATGTGTGGTAATGTCATGAGATGTTCATCTACAAAAGAGATGTGGAGTAAGATAGAGTTGCTGTGTGAAGGAAGTGAAGAGGTCCGAGAAAATCAAAGGCAAATCCTTGTATCACAATATGAAGCCTTCATGGCCAAGCCAAGCGAAGAACTCACACACATGTTTGAAAGGTTCAGTAAGCTAATAGCTGAGTTACAAATTCATGGGAAGTTCTATGATAGAAAGGAGATCAACATCAAATTTCTGTTCACTCTCCCTGAGCATCTTGAGCACAAAGTCACAACCATAAGAGAAGGAAGAAACTTGAGCGATGTCTCTCTAGAAACTCTTTATGGTGTGCTCAAATCATATGAACTCGAACTCTTTCAAAAGAGAGCTATTCAAACTGGAACCAAAGGAAAGTTGGTAAACATGTCAGGAGCCCTTGTAGCTCATGAACCACAAGTAGCTTGTCCAAGTGAATCCTCACAAAGTTCACAACCAACACAAGTACCACCATTGAAGATTGAAGAGGTGTTGGATGACGAGGAGAAGGTGGTTCTGCAGCTCAAAGACGTTGAAGATGAAGACTTCTACATAATAGAAGAAATTGAAAGCATGGATAATCCAACCATGGCTTATATGGCTAAGAGATTCAAGAACATCAAGTTCAGAAGGGACAAGTCATACAAGCCATAGGGTCAAACATCTAAGTTCAACAAGGGGAGTTTTTCAAAAGCTGCTAGTGGTGCCACGAGAGGTGGATAAAAGACCGGGATGGTGGATAGGTCAAAGTTCAGGTGCTACAACTGCAATGAGCTAGGTCATTTTGCTACTAAATGCAGAAGACCAAAATAGAATCAAGAAAAAGGATCTGGAAATCAGTTTAAGAGGAATCAAGGTAAAGCCTATGTGGCTGAATGAAAATGCTGGGATGATTCTGAAGATGAGGAAGAAGAAGAGTTTGTAAACTTGGCCCTCATGGCTAAATCTAATGATGAAGCTTCTAGTTCCTCAATTCAGGTACCATCTCTAGTCTTACTTGATATGTCTAAAACTGAATACAAGCATACCATTGAAGATTTAAGTGCTGAGATGTTTAACATTCATGTTAGTTTATCTGCTGCTCACGAAGAAATTGCTAAGTTAACTAAACAAAATGAAACTCTCAAATCTGAAAATGAAATGTTATTGCTTAGAACCAGTCCTCTAGATTCGTTAGCTCAAGAGAATACTAGATTGAAAAATGATATTGTCTGTGCTAAGGAAATAGAAGAATTTCTTAGGAATCAAATTGCTGAAAATGAGTTTAAACTCAAAGCATTTAGAAACTCTTCTAAGTTAGTCCAGGAATATCATGATAATCACACTGAGAATCAAAAGATAGGTATAGTCTTCGAGTATGGTAGGAGGCATGGAAAGGCAATTGCTCTTGATGATAGTGATGATGTCAAACCTCATATTCTCAAAAGAGTTTACAAACCGATTTTCAAAAATCTTCAAGCTGATTTTGATGAAACCTCCCTGTTCATCAAACAAGAGCTTCTTGATGAGGATGAGTGCGTTGACAGCACACTAGATGAAGGGAAAGATACTGTCAAGTCTCCCATGACAGAAACTTTGCCAAGCAAACAGATAGAATGTTCTAAAGTAGCTATCAATAAGGATATGACAGAAACTTCGAAAGATACTGTCAAGAGAGAACCCAAGACAGCAACTTTCAAACCTGCTGTCAAGACAGAGGGAAAGAAAGGTACTGTCAAAGGTAGCTCGACAGCAACTTCAGAACATACTGTCAAGGCAAATGGCTACAAGCCTAAGAATAGAAATGGCAAGTTAGGAATTGACAAACAGAATGGCTATACTCATGTTAAAGACGCTCCTAGGAAGCTTTGCAATAATTGTGGCTCATCTCAACATTTAACATTTGTTTGTAAGAAACCCAACAAGAACAAGGTTAATGCGACCAATGTTAGTGGTAACTTACATAGAACCCCCATCATGCAAAGAGAAGTGGACGTCTGTAATAATATTGATTGTATGCCATGCAAGATTGTTGTTATGAGTACTTGTTTCAATTTGCCTATTCTGTCAACTAAAAGATGTTCCTATATGCAAATTGCTGAGACTTCTAAGCCTGCCTATGTTGGTAAAAAGGCAACATCCACCAAGAGAAAGACCAAGTCTAACTCTAAGCCTAAGTGGAATGTGAAAGAAGTCAAACAGGAGGATTCTAGTGTTGATTCAAATGTTAAACAGAATGATATGAATAATAATGCTGTAACTGCAGGACCCAACAGAGTTTGGGTACCAGATTCAAATTAAAATCTTCTGTTTTGCAGGGCAAAAGTAGAAGCAAGTCATGTGGATCATCGATAGTGGATGTTCCAGACACATGACAGGTGATATAGCCTTGCTATCACATTTTGTGGAGAAAGCTGGCCCAATCATAACTTTTGGAGACAACAACAAAGGTTACACTGTGGGATATGGCTGTTTGGAAATTGGAAATGTTGTCATTGAAGACATTGCTCTTGTAGATGGATTGAAGCATAACCTACTCAATGTCAGCCGGTTCAATGACAGGGGATTCAAAGTTGACTTTGATATGATGGTTTGCAATATTTATCACATGAAGGATGGAAGCCTCTCCTTGAAAGGAGTCAGGAAAGGAAGCTTGTTTGTTGTAAACTTAAATTCTGTGAAGAAAGACAAGGCTTACTGTTTTTACAGTAAAGCATCAGTTGGTGAAAGCATGCTTTGGCACAAGAAGCTCTCTCATCTCAATTTCAAGAATATGAATATTCTGATGAAGAAGGATTTGGTGAGAGGACTACCTCAACAGGAATTCTGTCAGGAAGGATTGTGCGAGGATTGTCAAATGGGTAAATTGAAAAGATCAGTGCACAAGTCAAAGCAAGTGAATACCAACACTGAGCCACTCAAATTGATTCATATGGATTTGTTTGGTCCAGTAAATGTTCAATCTCTTGCAAGAAAGAGATATGCCCTGGTAATGGTGGATGATTACTCGAGGTACACTTGGGTAAAGTTCTTAGAGACAAAGGACAAAGCTGCTCAAGAAATCATTGATCACTTAAGAGTTCTTGATAGAACCCCGAATGCAAAAGTTCAATATCTGAGAAGTGACAATGGTACTAAGTTCAGAAATGCCACATTGGGAAACTTCTGCAAGGAAGAAGGCATTGTCCAACAATTCTCCACTGCCAGGACACCACAACAAAATGGAGTTGTAAAAAGGAAGAATAGAACTCTTGTTCGCTATTTTCTCTACGCAAGTATACGCAGTCAAAAAGCAATATAGGGAAATAAGGATCGTTCCCACGAAGACTCGGTTATTTAAGTAATTGTGTCTATTCAACAATGTTGGTTAATTATAGAAGCATGAACGAACTAAAATGGTTTATTTGCAGATAACAATTAACTAATGAAGTAACGGCTAATTTGTTTAAAATAATATGAGAGAGGCATGGGGTCCTAATTTCATGAATGTTTTAGCTCTATTAATTATTAAGAATTAATGTGTTACAATTGTTAAGAATGCTAGCGGGAACACGAAACTAATATGAGCCATCTTTCAATTAACTCACACCATTCCAAATAAACATCCACAAAAGAGATAGAAGTTATAAGGGCATTAATTATATCCAATACACTATATGTCTATGTGAATGGGTGATACAATCAATTTAATCACAAGTTCCGCAATTAACTACATAGGGGAATAATGTTCTTTCGAAACTATAATCCAAAATGCGGAGAAGCCGACATACCTATGCTAGCATGGCAAACCCTAAATCTCTAAATCCACTTTCGCAATCATTAGAGATTTGGTACAATAGATGTTAGCTATTCACCTATATTCAATTAAAACAACCATGCAAGGCAATCTTATATAGAAATTGTAAACACAAATTATCTATCAAATTAACATGAGCATTAACAATTCATTACATTAGAACCCCATGAAAGTGTTTAGTTCATAATTAAACTAGGCACCTTTATGGAATTAAATAAAATCATGGCAGAAAATTTCATAAATTAAATATAAAATTACAAGATTAAAAATAAAAATAATTAGAATTAAAATAGCTTTCGAAAATTCAGTTTTTTTACAATTAAAAGCAAGAGAAACCGATTAAAACTAAATTACGGACAAAAAGCAAATGAAAAGAACAAGTATTATATAATAATAAAAGGCAACGGACAAAATAAAAGTAAAACACACTAACCTGTCAAGTGTCAAATGTCTGAAACTGTCGGCAACAAAAAACTCTGTACGCACCTGGCCAGCGCGTGTGGCTCACGCGCACACTCTCCCCCTGCCGCGCGTGTGCTGCACGCGCCAGTATGCTGTTTAATTTTCTGCGCGTGGTTCAGTACTGCTCCTTCGTGCGTCTTCTGCTTTGTCTTGCAAGTTTGTAGAGTGTTGAACGAAATGTGAGAAACAAAATTGACTACTCTGCCGCTTTCTTTAATTCGGTTCGTTCCACAAATAAAAGGCCCACTAATAATTCCCTTAATTCTTTAACTAAAATATAAATTTATACTAATTTTACAAAAAATTAAAATGTATAAAATAAAATAAAATTACAGAAATTCGAAATATATAAATTAAATAATTTGCAGAAATTTTTAAGCATATAAAATAAAATAAAATTATAGAAAACTAAAATGCATAAAAAGATCTGTTTATAAAAAGAAGTTGCTGAATACAGGAGGTTTTGCTTCAGAGAGAGAATGATTGATTGTTCTTCCCTGGTTAATCTCAACCTATGCCAATTCACTCATATATATAGAACAACTTAGCACACCTAATACAATTTTTCAAAGTCAGCTGTGTAAAAGTCTAGCTTGCCTAATTTCTAACCACTCTCCTGACAATTTCACACGCTTCCAGCAACTTGCCCTTTTTTTCTCCACGCGGTCGTTGAATTGTAATATTCAGCTCCGTAGAATTGCTTTTTTAACCCGCACAGCTTATAATCTTTAATTAATAAATAATTATTTTAATCCAGAAATTATAAAAATAAATATCTAATATTATTAGATATTTATAAATATAATTTTCTAAATTAATAAAATTATTTAATAATATAAATAATTCTTTATTGTCTAAGCTGCGGTCTCTGGTCGTCTGGAACCGGACTCCTTTTGCTTAACAGAAAATATATCAATTCCAACCGGGGTTCCAGCTTTAAGAAAATATCACTTTCCATATTCTTGTGATAATTCTTATTTCTTCATTGCTCGTCCAGATGCAAGTTACGATCTCTTGAGGCTCTAAAACCGGACTCCTTTTGCTTAGAAAAAAATATAACAATTCCAACCGGGATTCCTGCTTTAAGAATATATCACTCAGAACATCTTTATGATAATTCCTTTTCCTCGTAGCCAGTCCATCTGAGCTAGAAATCTACTGTCTTTTAACCTTTTATCGCCAGGATACCTGAAGCTGTGAGTTCTGCACTACAAAGACTTGAAACAACATAAAACTAATTAAAAGACACAAAATACTTAAGGATAAACCATCAATTTAGGTCCATTTAGCGCATAATAAGTGGATATAAAATCCACTTATCACACCCCCAAACTTAAACTGATGCTTGTCCTCAAGCATAAACAATATAATTATATACAACTAACTAGTACCACTTCCGTAGGTGATCACGATTGCATTTGGCATATGCAACAAGCCCTTTAAACCCCTAGGCAGCTCTAGTGGACGAGTTAGGTCTCGTGAGGGCCTATAGCGAATGTACCCACAAAATCCATCTAGCTCATGTAAAAGATTTAAACCAATACAACACCATACATTCAAATCCTCTCATGCCATATCAACTTAGAATCAAAGTAAATAGTGCAATGTCTTGGTGTCGAAGGTGCAAGTATTCACTTAGTCTACTCAATGAACATGCATAAGTTCTCAAAAGTTCATGTCAAGTGTAAGAATAAGTTGGTAATCATGCTAAGCCCACAAGAGTACATGTTTGAGTCAAAACTTGGGATCTCTTATGCAAAAACGAGTAACAACTCACCTTTCACTAACAAAAGAATATTCACTCAAGAACCAGGGTAAGTGTATCACTCAATTCCAACAACATCATAAGCATGCTTGACATTTGGTATCATTCTAACTTTTAACACAACATACATCAATGATGATAATCAAAAGGTCTTTATTTGGGTTGTAACGGGGCTAGGGACAAGGTATGTCAAGTAAAGCCAAAGAAGGTTAAAGATAATTGTCAAAAGCTAGTACCTAACACAATATTCATTCAACTCCCTATTTATCACCCCCAAACTTGAAATTTCCTTTATTCTTTTACAATAAATAACTTGATTAGTCGAACAAGAAGGATCACACAAACATAAGTATGCTCTCATATAATATTTCTCTTTTTTTTTCTTTTTTTTATATATATATATATATTTTTTTTCGAGAGATTAATAGACACAAATACAATGATCCATTTTATTAGTACAAAATTTCGACTAACAAGTGAACAACCCAACCTAATATTCCCCCAAAACAATGACCATCAATAAACCCCCCTTTGCACACCTTATTACTCTCTCAAGCACTCTACTAGCCTTTGACAATTTAGGTTCAAATTAATGTAAGGCCAATACAAGAAAAAGGTTTAGGCAAATAATGTGGTGTCACCGAAAAAAAATAGGATTAAGCTCAACGGGTTATCTAATTGATCATGTATACATGGTGTGGTAATATGGGAAATATGTGGTTATCCTACATGCCTTTATCATGTTATCATCAAATAATGTCATGCGTTTCAAGAAAGAACTCAAACAACTGCTAGCAATGCTAACAACATGTGGACACTCAAGCAAACGAATAAAATGCAAAAGATATGCATATAGGCTCAAAAGCTTACTTGGTGGAAAAGGCATAATCAATCCAAAGCAAAAGATCTCTCTAACACACTTTCTTGTACTCAAAGCATGAAAACCAAATCATCTTGCACATATTCATGTCCTTTTTATTACTTACAACATTCAATAAGTCTACTAGCTTCAACTTACTAGTGTATGTGTGTGCACAAGAACAAAGCATACCACTTCTCAATCAAAAGCGTCAACAACACAAAATTCTTGTCATGCATGGGTGCATTAATAGAATAATCTTCACAAGGCTAGAATTATTTTTGTGATTTTTAAAATTTTTGATTTTTTTTTATATATATAAATATATGCATATGCAAACTACTACTAAACATGCAATATGATTTCTACATGAATAACAACTCTACTACCACCAATCCTCAAATCACCCCCAACTTATAATATTCAATGTCCGCATTGAATGGAAGTAAATACAAGGGATAGTAGAGAACATACCTGAAAACACCGAAACACATGGGTTGCCTCCCACGAAGCGCCTTTCTTTAACGTCTTTAGCTAGACTTGACCACCTTCGCACTTCAATTGGTAGTGCTAAGAACCGCGGTTTCCGCCTCGCGATTCACCTGTTCACCAAAATATGGCTTCAACCTCTGTCCATTTACTTTGAAAGCCGCTTCCGGTGTTTTATCAAAAATTTCCACTGCACCATGTGTAAACACCGTTTTAACCGTGAATGGTCCTGACCACCTTGACTTAAGTTTCCCTGGAAAAAGTCTGAGACGAGAGTTGAAAAGCAACACTAGCTGTCCTGGTACAAAAGACTTTTGCACCAAACGTCTGTCATGCCATCTCTTGACCTTCTCCTTGTATAATTTGTGATTTTCATAAGCCTGTAGCCGAAACTCATCCAGTTCATTAATCTGAAGCATTCTTTTCTCACCCGCTGCTGTTAAGTCAAAGTTCAACTTCTTCAGCGCCCAATAAGCTTTGTATTCTAGTTCGGCAGGCAGATGACAAGCCTTGCCATATACTAGCTGAAAAGGTGACGTGCCCAAAGGTGTTTTGTAAGCTGTTCTATATGCCCAAACAGCTTCATCAAGTTTTAGTGACCAGTCCTTCCTTGAAGGATTCACGACCTTCTCTAGGATCCGTTTTATCTCTCTGTTGGAAACCTCTGCTTGGCCATTCGTTTGAGGGTGATAGGCCGTAGCAATTCGATGATTTATGTTGTACCTTGCCATCAATGCTGTGAACTTGCGGTTGCAGAAGTGTGATCCTTCGTCACTGATAATTACCCTTGGAGTTCCGAAACGTGTGAAAACTTGCTTATTTAGAAAATTCAGCACCACTTTAGCGTCATTGGTCGGTAAAGCCTTCACCTCGACCCATTTAGAAACATAGTCCACCGCTAGCAAGATGTACTGATTGCTGCATGAAGAAACAAAAGGACCCATGAAATCGATCCCCCACACACATCGAAAATCTCCACTTCCAACAGCATATTCAGAGGCATCTCATTCCTCCTAGAGATATTACCAATTCTTTGACATCTATCGCATCTCAACACAAACTGATGCGCATCTTTAAACAGTGTTGGCCAATAAAACCCAGCCTGAAGTACTCGAGTGGCTGTCTTCTCTCCAGCATAATGACCTCCGTAAGTGGTAGAATGGTAGTCATGCAAAATACCTTCAACCTCACTAAACGGAATGCACCTCCGAATCACCTGATCAGCTCCTTGTCTGAATAAGAAGGGTTCATCCCATCGGTACCATTTTACATCATGAAGAAACTTCTTTCTTTGAGCATAAGAAAATTCCGAGGGGATGATATTGCTTACAAGATAGTTCACAATGTCTGCAAACCATGGTTCTTCATTTTGCACCCCAAAAAGTTGCTCGTCAGGAAAAAATTCGTTGATGAGAGTTTTATCCGCTGAGTTACTGTGTTCCCCTAACCGAGACAAGTGATCAGCCACCTGGTTCTCAGTACCCTTTCTATCCTTGATTTCCAAGTCGAATTCTTGAAGCAACAGAATCCAACGAATCAACCGTGGCTTAGCATCTTTCTTCGACATTAGGTATCGAATGGCCGCATGATCTGTAAACACCACTACCTTAGTTCCGACCAAATACGATCTGAATTTCTCGAAGCTATATACAATAGCTAAGAGTTCCTTTTCTGTAGTAGTGTAATTCAGCTGTGCATCATTGAGAGTTCTGCTAGCATAGTAAATCACGTGAAATACCTTATTCTTCCGTTGACCAAGAACAGCTCCTACTGCATAGTCACTTGCATCACACATTAATTCAAAAGGTTCACTCCAATCAGGTGCAGCGATAATGGGCGCAGTTGTCAATTTCTTCTTTAAAAGCTTGAATGCCTCCAAACAATCTTCACCAAATTTAAAAGGAATATCCTTTTCCAACAGACTACACAAAGTTTAGATATTTTCGAAAAATCTTGGATGAATCGCCGATAAAAACCCGCATGACCAAGAAAACTACGAATTCCTTTAACTGAAATTGGTGGAGGGAGATTTCCAGTCGTCTCCAACTTAGCCTTATCCACTTCCAGCCCCTTACCAGATACCTTGTGCCCAAGAATGATGCCTTCCTTTACCATGAAGTGACATTTTTCCCAGTTGAGTACTAGATTAGTCTCAACACATCGTTTCAGCACCATGCCTAGATTTTTGAGGCATTCATCAAATGATTTCCCGAAGACTGAGAAATCATCCATGAACACTTCCACATTGATTCCAATCATATCCGAAAAAATTGCCATCATACACCTCTGAAAAGTAGCATGTGCACCACAGAGTCCGAAAGGAACGCGTCGGAACGCAAAAGTGCCAAAAGGACATGTGAAAGTGGTCTTCTCCTGATCTTCTGGAGTAATACCAATCTGATTATATCCTGAATAACCATCCAGCAAGCAATAGAATTCATGCCAGCCAACCTGTCTAGCATTTGATCAATGAATGGAAGGGGAAAGTGATCCTTCCTTGTAGCTTTGTTCAGCTTTCTGTAGTCCATGCAAATTCTCCACCCTGTAACTGTACGAGTCGGAATGAGCTCGTTCTTTTCATTGGCAACTACTGTCATGCCTCCTTTCTTAGGCACACATTGCACTGGACTCACCCATGAACTGTCTGAAATGGGATAGATGATACCAGCATCTAGCCACTTGAGAATTTCTTTCTTTACCACTTCTTTCATGATAGGATTTAACCGCCTTTGGTGTTCTACTGTTGGTTTACTCCCTTCTTCCAATGGAATTTTATGTTGACAATATGCGGGACTGATTCCTTTTAGATCCGCAACAGACCAACCAATGGCTGATTTGAATTCTCGAAGAACTCTCAAGAGCTTGTCTTCCTCGGAGTCTGAAAGGTTAGCGGCAATAATCACAGGTAAAGTGGATTTTTCACCAAGGGAAGCATACCGTAAGTGATCCGGTAGTGGCTTGAGCTCTAGAGTTGGAGCTTCTTCGATAGACGGCTTTAATTGCTGATGTGGTCCTTTTAATTCTGGCAGTCCCAACGATTCAACTGGTCTTTCAAATTTTCTTTGCCACGGCAAAGCATCCAGATATTGCAATTGTTCATCAATGTCATCTTCATCTAATGAATACTCCCCACTGAGGGCCTTTTCCAAAGTATCATTCATGAGCGTGTGCCCTAACTTTTCTTGCACCGTAGACTCAATCAAGTCTATCTTCAGACACTGCTCTTCTTCTGTTGGAAATTTCATAGCTGTGAAAACATTGAAGGTGACAATCTGATCGTGCACCTTCATCGTCAGTTCCCCCTTTTGGACATCAATCAACGTTTGTCCTGTTGCTAAAAATGGCCTACCAAGAATGATAGGAATCTTCTTGTCCTCTTTGAAATCAAGAATGACAAAATCAGCAGGAAAGATGAGTTTGTCTACTTTCACCAACACATCTTCAACAACTCCCCTAGGATAGGTGATAGATCGATCAGCCAACTGAAGGGACATACTTGTCGGTTTTGGTTCAGGAAGACCAAGCTGCAAGAAAACCGAGTATGGCATAAGATTGATACTTGCTCCCAGATCACATAAACATTTGTCGAAAGACAATCTCCCAATGGTGCATGGTATTGTAAAACTCCCTGGATCTTTCAGCTTAGGCGGCAACTTTTGCTGCAATACCGCACTACATTCTTCCGTCAAAGCAACGGTCTCTAAGTCTTCAAGGTTTAATTTCCTCGAGAGAATGCCTTTCATGAATTTGGCATAGCTTGGCATTTGTTCGAGAGCTTCAGCAAATGGAATGTTGATATGTAATTTTTTAAAGACTTCAAGAAATTTGCCAAACTGCTTGTCTAATTTCTGTTTTTGCACTCGTCGAGGAAATGGTGGAGGTGGGTAGACTTGCTCTTTTACTTCTTTTTGCTCGAGGACAGCTTGTTTAGGAGTTGGCATATTTTCTTTACTCTCCTCCTTTGATTCTGATATATTGCCCATGTCCTTTGTGTCTCCCAAATCTGCTTTTTCTGTTCCTTTGTCTGGCAGAATTTTTTCTGTATCTTTTAGCTCAGCATCCTCCGTGATTCTCCCTGATCCGAGGGTAATTGCTTTGATGTGCTCGTGATTATCCTTTCTCCCAGGATTAAGTTCAGTGTCACTGGGGAGTGTTCCTTGTGGTCGGTTCATCATGAAACTAGCGAGTTGACTCAATTTAGTTTCCAGATTTTTAATGGAAGCCGCTTGGCTTTTTTGGCCCAACCTCAACTCCTCCAATTCAGTCTTTTCATTCGACGATTGTCCAGAATTTCCATAAGATTGTTGTTGTTGAAATCCTGGAGGCTGAAATTGTCTAGGAGCATATGGTTGTTGAAAATGTTGCCCCTGTTGCTGCTGGAATCCAGATGGATTATACTGCTTAGCTCCAAATGGCTGATGATTAGATTGTTGGTAGGGCTGATGTGATTGTTGTGCTCCTCCTTGATTATTGCTCCAACTGAAATTTGGATGATTTCGGTTGTTCGGATGGTAGGAATTTGGAGCTGGCTGTTGCTGTCTTTGGAAATTGCTTACGAATTGAACTGACTCGTTTGAGATGGCACATTGGTTTGATTCATGTGCGCCCGCACATAACTCACAAACACTAGCAACTTGACGAAATCCTTGCGCTGTCAAAGAGTCTACCTTCAAGTTCAAAGCCTCTAGCTGAGCTGCTAAGGAAGTGGCTTTGTCAACATTAAAAATACCTGCTACCTTCTGTTGTGGCATTCTCTGAGTTGGGTTTTGATATTCATTAGCTGCCATCATCTCGATCAGATCGTAGGCCTCCTCGTAACTTTTAGCCCATAATGCTCCCCCTGAAGCTGCATCTACCATTGGCCTTGATTGCATTCCTAGCCCATTATAGAAACAATTTATGATCATCCAATTTGGCATGCCATGATGTGGGCATTGCCGAAGCATCTCCTTGTATCTTTCCCACGCTTCACATAAGGATTCACCAGACTGTTGAGAAAATTGCGTGATAGCATTCCTTATAGCTGCAGTCTTTGCCATGGGGAAGAATTTGCTAAGAAACTTTTGAGCTAGATCAGCCCAAGTGGTGATAGATCCCGGTGGCAGAGAGTGTAACCAACCCTTAGCCTTGTCTCTTAAGGAAAACGGGAAGAGTCTCAACTTCACAGCATCATCTGACACATTGTTGAATCTGAATGTGTCGCATATTTCTATGAAGTTCCTGATGTGTAAGTTAGGATCTTCCGTTGCAGTTCCTCCGTACTGTACTTGATTCTGCACCATCTGAATAGTGCTGGATTTAATTTCGAATGTAAGAGCTGCAATTGCTGGACGAATGATACTTGACTGAATATCATCGATCTTTGGTTGCGAGTAGTCCATTAAAGCCCTTGCTGCTGTAGGTGCAACTACTTCGCCTTCTCCGTTCATCTTGTGAGTCTTTGCTAGTTCAAGTACTTGTTTGGCTTTTAATGCTTTAGAACGTGTTAGCATAAAAATCCAAGTATCTGGACACAAATAATCACTTCACAAAAATATAAGATAAAATGTTCAAGTCAAACAAATTACAGCGGCGCCAAAAACTTGTTCGCTATTTTCTCTACGCAAGTATACGCAGTCAAAAAGCAATATAGGGAAATAAGGATTGTTCCCACGAAGACTCGGTTATTTAAGTAATTGTGTCTATTCAACAATGTTGGTTAATTATAGAAGCATGAACGAACTAAAATGGTTTATTTGCAGATAACAATTAACTAATGAAGTAACGGCTAATTTGTTTAAAATAATATGAGAGAGGCATGGGGTCCTAATTTCATGAATGTTTTAGCTCTATTAATTATTAAGAATTAATGTGTTACAATTGTTAAGAATGCTAGCGGGAACACGAAACTAATATGAGCCATCTTTCAATTAACTCACACCATTCCAAATAAACATCCACAAAAGAGATAGAAGTTATAATGGCATTAATTATATCCAATACACTATATGTCTATGTGAATGGGTGATACAATCAATTTAATCACAAGTTCCGCAATTAACTACATAGGGGAATAATGTTCTTTCGAAACTATATTCCAAAATGCGGAGAAGCCGACATACCTATGCTAGCATGGCAAACCCTAAATCTCTAAATCCACTTTCGCAATCATTAGAGATTTGGTACAATAGATGTTAGCTATTCACCTATATTCAATTAAAACAACCATGCAAGGCAATCTTATATAGAAATTGTAAACACAAATTATCTATCAAATTAACATGAGCATTAACAATTCATTACATTAGAACCCCATGAAAGTGTTTAGTTCATAATTAAACTAGGCACCTTTATGGAATTAAATAAAATCATGGCAGAAAATTTCATAAATTAAATATAAAATTACAAGATTAAAAATAAAAATAATTAGAATTAAAATAGCTTTCGAAAATTCAGTTTTTTTACAATTAAAAGCAAGAGAAACCGATTAAAACTAAATTACGGACAAAAAGCAAATGAAAAGAACAAGTATTATATAATAATAAAAGGCAACGGACAAAATAAAAGTAAAACACACTAACCTGTCAAGTGTCAAATGTCTGAAACTGTCGGCAACAAAAAACTCTGTACGCACCTGGCCAGCGCGTGTGGCTCACGCGCACACTCTCCCCCTGCCGCGCGTGTGCTGCACGCGCCAGTATGCTGTTTAATTTTCTGCGCGTGGTTCAGTACTGCTCCTTCGTGCGTCTTCTGCTTTGTCTTGCAAGTTTGTAGAGTGTTGAACGAAATGTGAGAAACAAAATTGACTACTCTGCTGCTTTCTTTAATTCGGTTCGTTCCACAAATAAAAGGCCCACTAATAATTCCCTTAATTCTTTAACTAAAATATAAATTTATACTAATTTTACAAAAAATTAAAATGTATGAAATAAAATAAAATTACAGAAATTCGAAATATATAAATTAAATAATTTGCAGAAATTTTTAAGCATATAAAATAAAATAAAATTATAGAAAACTAAAATGCATAAAAAGATCTGTTTATAAAAAGAAGTTGCTGAATACAGGAGGTTTTGCTTCAGAGAGAGAATGATTGATTGTTCTTCCCTGGTTAATCTCAACCTATGCCAATTCACTCATATATATAGAACAACTTAGCACACCTAATACAATTTTTCAAAGTCAGCTGTGTAAAAGTCTAGCTTGCCTAATTTCTAACCACTCTCCTGACAATTTCACACGCTTCCAGCAACTTGCCCTTTTTTTCTCCACGCGGTCGTTGAATTGTAATATTCAGCTCCGTAGAATTGCTTTTTAACCCGCACAGCTTATAATCTTTAATTAATAAATAATTATTTTAATCCAGAAATTATAAAAATAAATATCTAATATTATTAGATATTTATAAATATAATTTTCTAAATTAATAAAATTATTTAATAATATAAATAATTCTTTATTGTCTAAGCTGCGGTCTCTGGTCGTCTGGAACCGGACTCCTTTTGCTTAACAGAAAATATATCAATTCCAACCGGGGTTCCAGCTTTAAGAAAATATCACTTTCCATATTCTTGTGATAATTCTTATTTCTTCATTGCTCGTCCAGATGCAAGTTACGATCTCTTGAGGCTCTAAAACCGGACTCCTTTTGCTTAGAAAAAAATATAACAATTCCAGCCGGGATTCCTGCTTTAAGAATATATCACTCAGAACATCTTTATGATAATTCCTTTTCCTCGTAGCCAGTCCATCTGAGCTAGAAATCTACTGTCTTTTAACCTTTTATCGCCAGGATACCTGAAGCTGTGAGTTCTGCACTACAAAGACTTGAAACAACATAAAACTAATTAAAAGACACAAAATACTTAAGGATAAACCACCAATTTAGGTCCATTTAGCGCATAATAAGTGGATATAAAATCCACTTATCAACTCTCATTGAAGCTGCGAGAACTATGTTGAATGATTCTAAATTACCAACATATTTCTGGGCAGAAGCTATTAATACAGCTTGTTACACACAGAACAGAACCTTGATCAACAAGACTCATAGAAACATTCATTACTATCTGTTAACAGGAAAGAAACCAACTGTCAAATATTTTCATGTATTTGGGAGTAAGTGTTTCATGATGATTGACAACCATGAAAGGAAAGGAAAGTTTGATGCTAAAGCTTATGAAGGCATTTTTATGGGATATGGATTGGAAAGGACTGCGTACAGAGTCTATGTCATTGATCACAAAGTCATTGAAGAAATTGTAAATGTCACATTTTTTGAAACCAAGTTCCCTGGATTACAAGAGGATGGTCAAATGGAGCCTCTTAGATTTGAAAATCAAGGTTACTTGGAGGAAGAAGAAGTTGTTGCTGATGAACCTACTTGCACTCATTCCATTGAGTTTGGAAGAGATGTTGTCAACACCAATGAGGTTACTCAAACCCCAGCTCAGTCTCAAACAATAACTCCAAATCATCAGAATGAGAATGAGTCTGGAGATGTTGAAGAACATGAAAGAGAAACCATCAATGGTGGAGAATCAACTCCTTAAAGAGAAACTGATCAAGCAGATCAAGAAAGAAGCTTGCATAGAACCACTAAGTGGAACAGTGATCACACCAGCAATCTAATTATTGGTGATCCCACTACTGGTATAAGGACAAGGAGAAATGCTTCTGCTGACAGCATGATCTCTTGTTTTCTATCTCAAACTGAGCCGAAGTCAATTGATGAAGCATTGTTGGATTCAGATTGGGTGATAGCCATGCAAGAAGAGCTCAACCAATTTGAAAGAAACAATGTATGAAAGCTAGTCCCTAGACCTAAAGGGAAATTAGTTGTTGACACAAAGTGGGTCTTCAAAAACAAACTGGATGAAGGTGGAAACATGACAAGGAACAAAGCAAGACTAGTGGCCAAAGGATACTGTCAACAGGAAGGAATAGACTATGATGAAACATTTGTACCTGTTGCCAGACTTGAAGCCATAAGAATTTTCCTAGCCTATACTGCACACTGTAACTTCAAAGTGTTCCAAATGGATGTCAAAAGTGCTTTTCTCAATGGAGAGCTAGAGGAGGAAGTGTACGTTGAACAGCCACCTGGATTTG
This sequence comes from Saposhnikovia divaricata, assembly GCA_036435485.1. Classification (NCBI taxonomy): domain Eukaryota; kingdom Viridiplantae; phylum Streptophyta; class Magnoliopsida; order Apiales; family Apiaceae; genus Saposhnikovia; species Saposhnikovia divaricata. The sequence goes on from CM071596.1 coordinate 93,253,294, forward strand.
AAAATGCTGAATTGTATGACTTTGTCTACAAATTGTTCAAAGCACTTTATGGATTGAAGCAAGCCCCTAGAGCTTGGTATGATACTCTCTCTACCTTTCTGCTGGAGAATCAATTTGTAAGAGGTGTTATGGATAAGACACTGTTCTACAAGCATCATTGCAAAGACATCATTCTGGTATAGATCTATGTTGATGACATAATCTTTGGTTCTACAAATGAGAAGCTGTGTGAAAAGTTTTCATCTCTTATGAGGAACAAATATGAGATGAGTATGATGGGAGAACTGTCATTTTTCCTAGGTTTACAAATTCATCAAAACGTTGATGGCATCTTCATTTTCCAAGAGAAATATGTCAAGGAACTTCTCAAAAAGTTCAACTTGGAAGATGCATCACCTGCCAAGACACCTATCTCTACTGCAACCAAACTGGATTTGGATCCAAAAGGAAAGAAAGTGGACCCTAGTACCTACAGGGGCATGGTGGGATCACTGCTGTATCTAACTGCTAGCAGACCAGATATTATATTTGCTACATGTCTCTGTGCAAGGTTTCAAGCTGATCCAAAAGAGTCACACTTGGTAGCAATCAAGAGGATCTTTAGATATCTCAAAGGCACTCCAAATTTAGGCCTTTGGTATCCTAAAGATTCTGGATTTGATCTGATAGGATATTCAGATTCAGACTATGCTGGATGCAAGATTGACAGAAAAACTACAACAGGAAGCTGTCAATTTCTTGGAGGAAGATTAATGTCATGGTTTAGCAAGAAGTAGCATTCGGTGTCTACCTCAACTGCAGAAGCTGAATACATTACAGCTGGAAGTTGCTGTGCTCAAATTCTTTGGATGAAGAATCAGCTAATGGATTATGGTTTAGAGTTGTAATATTCCCATTTATTGTGATAACACCAGTGCCATAGCCATCTCAGATAATCCAGTTCAACACTCCAGGACGAAGCACATTGATATTAGACATCATTTCATCAGAGAACATGTTGAAAAGGGAACTGTGAAGCTGGTTTATGTTCCAACAGAAAAACAACTTGCAGACATCTTCACAAAGCCACTAGATGAAGCAACCTTCAACAGGTTCGTAAGTGAATTGGGAATGCTAAATCTGGTATGTTAACTTACTAGTTTTTACATTTTCAAAGTGGTTAAATCGCAGCTTGTGACCGTAGCTTTCAATGTTACTGTCATGAGAAGTTACTGTCTTATGTGCTACTTGTTTGTTGACAGCATATTTGCTATGACTATGCTAAATTCAAATTACATGCCTGTTTTAACTTATGTAATGAGTAGTCACGTGACATTAACTTAATTCACACGTGTGTTAGTGATGAGTAGTCGTGTCATTTGAAATATACCCGGGTATTTGTCAGACTTTTAGTTTAAAGTTTAATACTTTATTAAAAGGAAGCGTGTAGGAAGCTCTAGAGTCACTTAATATGTTATAAATAAGACCGAGGCCAAACCCTTATTTCTTAATCAACACACTCAAAGAACTCTAGAGAAAAGTATGAGTAAGAGGAAGGCGTCTAAGATGTCTACATCCAAAGCTCCAGCCACCGAAGGAGTCAAGCCGGAAATGCCAAGCTTGAAGAAGCAGATGAAGATCGAAGCCTCTGATGAATCATTCAATCTCTGGGTCAATAAGCTTTATGCTTATCTAGATGAGCAGGGAATCTCCGATGAAAAGGAGATTGAGAAGATTGTGGAAGGGCTGCTGTTGGAAGCCTTTCCCAACTTAAAATAATTTTCAGTTCTTAAGAACTAGTTGTATTATTTTAAGTTTTTTTTAATGAAAAGACCGTTCAATCCTCTTAATGTTCTTGCATGTCTTTCATTATCATCTTCTCATTTTGGTTATTTGTTCTTGAATGCATGTGTTTACTTGTGTGTATGGATGTATGTGGATGTGTGCCTGCTTAACAAATATGTGATTAAATCGATTAAAATGTTAATTGGTAATTTTACTTTTAAGCAATGGGCAAAGTCGATTAAAATTCATGACACAAATTATTTCCGCACAAGTTGCTGTCAATAAGTGAAGATGCTGTCACAATGTGCCTTGACAGCAAGTTCCTTATCAGCAACGGAAAAAGTGTCTGTCATGAAATTTAAAGGAAATTGTATAAATTGCTTAATGGTGACAGCATGTTCTTGCGCCGATGTTACTGTCAAGCAAAACTTGCTGTCATCCTCCTAAATTACTAATGAATTTGTTACAGCGCACAGGTTACTGTCAAGATTAGTGGACCGATTTAATTGGGATTTTACCTCCATTATTTACAGCCACTAAAAAGTAACTACCCACAACACCACGTGACTGATTAATGGGCTAAGACATTGCTACTTTCCCTTTTTCAGTAAAACATTTGCTATTTTCATGTAAGCAACTGTCAAACACACAACACTCAACATAACCTCTCTCTCTCAAAAGCAAAAATCTCTCTCTCCCAAAACTCAAAGCAAAAAATGGCACCCAAACAATCCTCTTCTCAAACAAACTTTGCTGGTATTCTCTCTGCTGGAGATGCTGGTAAAGGTTTCAAAGGACTCGTATCATTCTTAAACAAGTCCTATCTAGGTCATGCTATAACCTCTACTCCTTCTTTGGACCTAGAAAGACTTGAAGAATTCTGGAAATATGCCTTTGTTCCAGGACGTGCAGGTAAAGACACCATAAACTGCAAAATCAAAGGGGTTACCTGCATCCTCACAATAAAAGGTATTAACGAAGCTTTGGGAACTGGACTGCAAGCTAAAGAATCATACAAGGAACTTGCAAGTGATGAAACCCTGAAGAAGTTTTTCTTGAAAATTGGGTATTCTGGTCCTGTTCTCGAAGAGGGTACAACAAATTGGTACTCAACTGGTGAAATGGATAGAAAGTTTTTGAGAATATAATGGAGCATGATTTTTGATGTCATGGTGAAGGTTTTCTCAACCAAAACCACTGCCTGGAATGGAATTCCCTCCTGCATCAAGAAGCTCACTCACTCTCTAGTCCATGGTAACAAAGTGGATGTTGGAAAGGTGCTTATGAGTCAACTCAAGTCAGCTCTGAGCAGGAAGGTACATGTCTATCCTCGCTTTCTTACAATGCGTTTAAATTCATTATGTGGTATTGATGATAATGCATCTCTAATCTTGGAATGCAATGTTTTGAAAAGAAATACACACACATCACTCAATTCACAAAATTTGAATGCACATATTTCACCCTGTCTCACCAAACACATGGCTGATCAAGAGCCTAATCTTGATTTTGAACTACCTTCTGGGTATGTTAATTTCTCCCTTGAGAATGAAGCTGAATTAGACCCAAATTCAGTTAACCCACATTCTACACCATTCGTTCCAATCAAACCTTCCAGACAAACAGAAGCCACATAAATAGCCTTGCAAGAATCCAAGAAAAGACCCTTGGAAACTGGAGTTTGTGGTAGTTCTGAGAATGTTGAGGGAGAAACTGTACCTGGTGCAGCAAATAAGGATGTTAGTAAAAGTGAACCCACAGTGGTTCCTCTTGAGTCTAAGAAGAAGAGAGCTAAGAGGGACAAAACCACTGTCAGCCACCCCTTAGTCTCACAAAAGGCTGTGGAGGATAAAAGGGAATCAAACACATCCCTAGGTGCTTCTTCTTAACAAGAAGTATCTATTGAAACTGGCCTGTCTCCCAAGGCATCCTGTAAAGAGTCAGCACAACCTCATGTACTCACTCATGACGAGCCTACACTTGCAGAAATGCACATGGAGTTAGGGCACAGTGAGGGTCATGAAATTTCTACTCTTGATGTTCCACAAGTTATCTCTGTGGAACAGCCAGAAATCTCTTCTATACCATCACCTTCTTTATTATCTAATCCATCAATTGTTTCTTCTCAACAACCTAGAGAAGGGGACAGTCCCAACCCTTCAGGTTTTGATCATCCATCTCAAGTCATGGATGAGCCCCCATCAAGTGGTCCACAAGAACCCATTTCTCAAAGTGAAATGGATACCACTCCCTCAAACACTGAGTTAGATCAAGATGGCAATTTGCCAGAAAATGAAACAGCCAACATCTTGGTCGACCTCCAAAAAGCAACTGACCTTCAGGAAGTTGTTGTCACAGCCTCAGCTGCTGTCAATGACACCACAAAAGTTGCTGTCAACCCACCTGTGGACAGTAACATTTTGGGAAAAGATGCTGTCACCTCTGCACAGCTTGATCAAGATTCAGTAATTGTTGAAGATGCCTCTGATAATGATCATGTGCCAATCTCTACTTTCAAAAAGGTAAAATCTAAACCTTCTCTTTCAATGCATGTAAGTACTGCTCATACCCATGCATCTAGGATGAGTGAGGGAGTGCAAAAGAAAAGAGAGGTGAGCATAAAAATGAGAGGCAACCAAATGAGCTGGTAAAAGGAGAGGGACTTGAGCATGTCCAGAGTGAATTTGAGGGAACCCCACACAAAAAGGCACTAGGCCTTGAGAGTCATTCTGTGAGGAGTGATGAGATCACTCAGAAAAACAATGAGAGTGTGAGACACCCCATAGCCTCCTTGCCTCAGTCTTTTCCTTTCTCATTAAAAAGGTTAAGGTTTGCTGGTCCTTCTAAACAAGCTGAATCAAGGTTGAAATCCCTTGAGGGCAGATGTGCATCCATGGAAGCTAAACTTGATGCTCTGTCCACCATGGTAGCTACTGGCTTTGCTGAGATTCGACAAAATCTGTTATCGTTTTCTGCTGTCCTTAGTGCTGTCAACTTAACTAAGGGGGAGAAAGTGGTAGATCAGAATAAAGTGCAAAATCAGAATACTGTAAGTCCAGTAGAGAAGGAGACACAAGGTGGAGCAACAAGAAAGGGGGAGTCTAGAAGAGAGGGGGAGCAAATGGAAGAAGATGGAGATGGAAGTAAGGGGGAGCAAAATGCAAATAAAGATAAATTCTTTGGTGAAGAGTTGAGAGCTAGTGGAATTGGTGAATCTGTTGAAGTAGATGGTGAGCCAATGTTGGTGACTAAAGAAATATTGGAGCAATTACAAAGGGCTCAAACATTAACATTGCCTCCTCTGAAAATCAATGAACCAGCTCCTGAAGTCATGGAAACTCCACTGCAGAAACATTGGAGAGAAATGGAAGAATCCAACAGACTCGGCAAAGGTAAAGACAAAATGCCTGAAAAGGTAAATCCTACAACATGATACATTTGGTCTGATGGAAGTGAATATAGTCCAGAAGAGGCAGAAACGATGATGGTTAGCTACATGGATAGTACTTTGCAGAACAAAGATTAAGAATTCAGTGCATTGGTGAATAGTGCCATAAAAGATGCAGGAGGAGTATATACAAAACTGTCACCAATACTGAAGGACAAAATAACAAGTATCTTTGTGAAGGTGAATCTGAAGAAAAGATGGGCAGTTGATGTTTATCTGAAAACTGGCATCTCTATATTCATTACAAAGTAGCTACTGCAAAGTCTGCAAGCTAGAGTGGTGAATGCCATGGGAACGAAAGTGAAAACAAATTCTACAATCTTTAATAACGATCTGCTAGCACAAATTAAAGGTCTTATTGAAGAAAAGCTACCAGAAGTGATTGAAGAACCCTATGGTATTTGCTACAGAACAACCACAAGCACGGGAGCTAAAAGGATTGGATTTCTGATCCTAAGTGAAGAACCCAGATTGCATTCTAACACAATTATGAGAGTGATGAAACAGATCCTCAAATCTAAGATAAACAAAGACAAAGTCAAGGCAGTCAAAGCTATTCACAAACTGCTGGAAAAGAGAGATGAAAGTCTTAGCTCTCAAGTGAAGAAATTGAATTCTGAAGCTAATGCCAGAAGAAGTGAAAGTGGTGGAAGCTACACATATGATGACACCCTTGATGATGATGATCTTGATGGAACTGGAGGATCTGGTACAACTGGAAGTGGTAAAGAAACTACTGAGATTACTGGAAGTCAGACTCAGGAGGAAGCAAAGGAAGAAGCTCCCAAGGATAATAAGAAAGATACTGAAGCTAAAGATGAGGGAGAGACAGACATTCTTGACACACTAGAAGGAAGTATCTTAAGATTTTTTATTGACTGTTTTGATGCTGAAATAGATACTGTCAACAAGGAAGCTGTCAAGAATGGTGAAGTTACTGTACGTCGAAGAAGCTACTATCGAAGAAGCTGCTGTCAAAGAAAGACACTGTCAAGAGCTTGAATGAAGAAGCTATCACATGCAAAACTGTCAAGACATCCAAGTCTAGGAAGACAAAACAAAGAGCAAAAGCCTGGCATGCAGTTCTAAGAAAGGGCAAGACAAAGGCTACAACAAGGAAAAAGAAGCATGGAGTGATGTTTCCTAAGAAGCCTATTCGAAGAAGAGAAACAAACAGCTTCAAAATCCAGAAGGAAGCTGCGACACGAGATATCACTTCAGTCGAATTGGAGCTGGATAATTCTAACGAATATGCATCCAGATACATTCTTTGGCAAGATAAAGCAAAAGTCATGTTTGTTGAGAAGGACTTCACTATGGTGAATATGTCAATAATAATAGACAGATACACTCTCAAACAAACATCACAAGAAGTAAGGCGTAGAGTCAATTACTTTGTGCTTGAAAGAATGGTGGAGCTTATGGGGACATATGAAAATGTTCCTAAGAAAGCCATGGAACACATCCAAAAGTACCATGCTGAAAGATATGCTGAATTTTATTAGAGATATGGTGACTGGAGAAACATCGATGATGCGAATGAGGATGTGAGTATAGATGAGGAAGAACTTTTGTCTAAGTATGATTGGACAGAAAGGATGCCCTCCTATACACCTGAAGCAATGGCTGCCTATGAAGCCGAATTAGCTGCTGAAGTTGCTAGGAGAAAAGCTAATATTGGTAAACAGACTGCTGAGGTAGTGGAAGCTGAGCTGAAAGAAAAATGCAAGAAAGTCAACAAAATGAACAGTGAAGCTCCAAACTATCAGCCATGTGCACTGGAAAATCCTCTCAGGATCATAGATGGCAAAGAAGAAATCTATGCAGATAGTCTTCACAAGCTGAGGACCAGTGTACTGAAAAGTCTATACTGGAAAGTTGTTGGATCATCTCACAAACTGGAAATGCTGTGTGCATGGGAATTGGAAGTTATTTTTGATAGTAGGAGAGATGAAGATCCAAAACTTGACAGAAACAGAAGAGTGACCTTGAATTCTTTTCTTGGCAGAAGATTCAAGATTAAGAACAACATCTTGAAATTCAGAACTTACACCTATGGTTTTGAATCATGGTTTGATCTGAAAGATGTTCAGTATGTCTCTTCTAGACAAATCCAACGGTACATTGATGAGATTGAAGATGATGCTGTATCTGCTAATGAAAAGAAGCTAGTGCAAGATCTCAGAAAGTACTTGGAAGAAGCTCTCCATAGAAAGAGAGAGAACAGACAGAACAGGAAAGCTTAATAACAAGATAAGTAAATCTCATATCTACACAACCTCGAGGAGTACTTGTTTTGCTTTAGATCATTGTCCTATGTAATGCTAAATGCTTGGAAATGCTCTAGAATCCTATTCTGATCTATGTTAGTTAAGTTGTCAGCATGCTTGTATTGAGAATTTGTTGTTATTGTCCATAAAAACAAACTGGGGGAGATTGTTAGGATTTATGGGTGATAGCGTAGAGACAACTTAACTAGTACTTAGTTTATTTGTATAGGCTAAGTAGAACATACTGTCACAGCCAGAGTGTGTTCTTGTAATCAAATAATTGCTGTAATGTAATAAGTATGTATCTTGGAAGAAGTTCATTGATATGTTCAAGCCTCAAGAGAATACATCAGTTCGATAGCAATAATAAAGTTACTGTCAATACATTGATGGTAACGTTACAAGAAGACTGCATGTTGCAAGGTCAAGACAGCAAGTTTCATTTGACAGCAACATTGTCTGAAGCAGGGGACAACAAAATTCTCACACTTGACAGCAAGTTTGGAGTTCCGACAGCAACATTGGCGGGAGCTCATACTGTCAACTACTGAATATTCCTATGACAGAAAACTTGGAGGCAAGGGTTACTGTCTCACTGAATTATTTGATTTGGGGATTTTATCTCAGTCAAACCCCGTGACAGTTTAGATGTTCGAGAAACAGATTTGCTGCAATTCGTCAAAGATTGTAGCAGGTTTGCAAGACTACGACAGAAGCTTGAGAGATCACAAGACGAGGCTCGATAATTCAAAGTGTATGACAAGTCTGCATCTACTAGAATTGTTATAGCTAATTTTGGAAAGAACCCAGAATGCCTTATGCTTAAAGATAACTCTGTTTGTATAGCATTTTAGGAAAGGTCACATGTGTGGGCAAATTGTGAGGAGCTGTCACTTGAAAATGACAACAGCTCCGCCACCCATGTGACTGAGATGCAAAAGAAAGATTAGTCTATATAGAGACACATCTCTCATTCTTTTCTGTAAGCGATTCTCATAAGAAGTCGAAGCTTGAGAAAACCATTTTTCTCGAGGTTGTAGCAACACATTACAAAATAAATAAAACATTTATTTTGTGAGAACATCTTGAATTACTACTTGTGTTTTCAATTCTTGTGTAGATAGTTTACAATTTTTATCATTGTTGTTGAGCTAAAGATTTGAAATTATCTATATTGCATTCAACCCCCCTTTCTGCAATATACTCCGGGACCAAAAGCTTTACTGTTTCAAGCTCATTTACCTTTATCTTTTTGGGGCGAATGTATCCTTGCTTCTACTTATCTTATCAACCGAATACCAACTACTATTTTAGGATACATTTCTCCATATGAAAGTTTTTCCATAAGAAACCATCTTATACACATCTCAAAGTATTTGGGTGTCTTGCTCACATGTCTGTACACGAATCAGACAAGTTTGCACCTCGTGCAGTTGAGACTGTTTTTCTTGGTTACTCCACAACTCAAAAGGGGTACAAATTGTTTAATCCTGTCACTCATCAGTTTCACATTTCTTGACATGTGATTTTTACTGAAAATGTTTTCCCTTTTGCCTCTGTTTCGTCAAAATCTTTCAGTCATTTATTCACTCCACCTGCTCCATGCTTTGATATTGATTAATCACTCAACCCACTCAGCCCTTTAGACGATTTGTCTGATAATGACATACCTAGTTCTACCTCTGTATCTCTCCCAACTGTAGATACTACTGTTGATACTATTTCTGATAATAATGTTGATCACATTGTTGACAGCAATACTGATCACATTGTTGACAGTCCTATTGTTGACAATAATGTCAACCATACTGTTCAAACAAACCAAATTCAACCTTCACAAAGAGTTTCTCCCAGACGAAAAATTCAACCTACATGGTTAAAGGATTATGTTACTCCTAAATCCTCCACACAACTTCCCACAGTCTCTGCTAATACTGTCTTGCTAAATTGTCCCATTGATTCTAAGAAATATCATTACTCTCTATATTCTCCTTCATCTGTCTATGCATGCACTGTTAGTCCACAAAACATATTACACGAACCTTTTACCTATAATCAAACTGTCAAAGATAGCAGATGGGTAGAGGCTATGACAAAAGAGCTACATGCCTTAGAACAGAACAATACATGGACAGTTGTCCCTCTTCCTGTTAATAAGAAGGTCGTGGAATGCAAATGGGTATATAAACTGAAGTACTTTGCAGATGGTTCATTAGATAAGTTCAAGGCATGTTTGGTTGCCAAGGGCTATACTCAAATTGAGGGACAAGACTATCATAACATTTTTTCACCCGTTGCCAAGATGGCCACTGTTCGAACTGTTTTGGCTTTAGCAGCTGTGAAATGTTGGGATATCCATCAATTGGATATTAACAACGCTTTCCTTCACGGTGATTTAGCTGAGGAAGTTTATATGGCACTTCCAAAAGGACATCCACTCTATGGTACCAACTATGTCTGTAAATTAAATAAATCCATCTACGGTTTAAAGCAGGCATCTCGCGTCTGGTTTGAAAAGCTGGCTTCAGTTTTACTTGACATTGGTTTTACTCAGACTGTAGCAGATTATTCCTTCTTTTGTTTATAAAGCAGATGGAATCTTTGTCACGGCTTTAGTCTATGTCGACGACATTCTTCTCACTAGCACAAGCAATGTTTTCATTCAACACATGAAAGATATCTTGCATTCTACCTTTACCATCAAAGACTTGGGTTTAGCCAAGTACTATCTTGGTCTTGAAATTCATAAGACTGCTGAGGGTTTATATTTACATCAACATAAATTTGTCCTTGACCTGTTAGTTGAAGCTGGGTTGGAAAATTGCAAACCCTTGTCTCTTAAAAACTTGTTTGCACTAAATCACGCAAGCGTACGTGGTCACAAGTAATATAAAATATAAGTAAGGATCGTTCCCACAAAGACTGGTTTTTTCAATAAATATGCCTATGCAACAATGTATGGTTTTTATTCAATGCTAAGACAAATAACAAATTGGGGTTTTGAGTAACTAATTTAATTAGACAATTAACAGACTAAGAATTAATTAACTAAGAGAATAAGATCAAAGTACTTATGAAAATAAAACATGGGACCCTAACTTCATTAAATACTTCCTTTAGAGATCATGCCTTTAATCAATGTATGCGATGGTTATGATAACTGATCGGATAACACTAAACAAGTACATGCTATCTTTCAATAAACACATACCAAACTAATCATACATCCACAAAAGAGATAGAAGATGAATAGACACCAATCATGCTTAGACCCTATGTGTCTATAGAATTTGAAAACATAATGGTTTAAGAGCAAGTTATCCATAAAGATCACACAGGGCAACATAATATATTTCTATTTATGCTACAATTCACGTTGATAAACAATCATGATCCTATGCTAGCATGGCAAGTTCTAAATCTCAAGATCCACTGTCGCTTCATAAGAGATTAACAATACTTCCTAGATGTTAGCTACGCACCAAGGAAGAATAAGCACAACCATACAAGGATATCAATAATTCACCACACACACATCTTTAAGGCAATTAACTACTAAAATCCATAAATAACTACGTTAGGATCCCATGACAATGATTAGTTCATAATTGAACCGCTCATCGTCATGGGATTTGATGAAAGCATGGAATAAAACAAGAAAGCAATGATATAAATATGAATGAAAGATAAGGGTTTAGAGAACAAATCCGGAAGCATCCAAAAGTTACACCAATATTGAAGAATACAAGAAAAATCTATGTCTAGGTCTTCTCGTAGTCATGTTCTTCGTTCTTGGATTCTCGATCTCGTGCTCCCTTCATGAATGATATGATATGGTGTGAAATCTGATCTCTGGTGTGTTGTGATGTATCGTGGTGTCTTCATTATGTCCCCCCAAGGTGTGTATTTATAGCTCCAAGTTGTCCCTCTTCCAAGCAATTGCCGTTTTTGAGTTAGAATAGAATTACGACAATTTCCGTCTTTGAATGCAATAAGAATTGCAAATTCCATGTTTAAATCTGATTCTGGAACGTTCTGGCCACCCCAAGCAATTACCATATTGAATAGGAGTAGAATTGTGGTAATTTCCTAATTAAAATTGAGTTCAGCAGCTTCTGGAAATTTTTCTGGCGACATTGGGCGCAGCCGCGCACTCCTGTAGCTCATCTCAGGCGCGCCCACGCGTAAGGGATTCTGTCAACATTTTCCAGCGCGCGGTCCTGGCTCTGCAGACTCATTGAGCTAGATTACACCTTTTAATTACTGAAAGTCACATTCCTGTATAAACAAGATGTCCTACACAATTCTCACAAAAACACATTAGATCACACCAATACTTAAGAACAAAGCGATCAATTTAATCCGAAACGAATCGATCCAAGTGGATATAAATCCACTTATCACACCCCCAGACTTAAACCGATGCTTGTCCTCAAGCATAAACAGACATAACTATTTACAACTAACTAGTACCACTTCCGTAGGTGATCACGGTTGCATTTGGCATATGCAACAATCCCTTTAAACCCCTAGGCAGCCCTAGTGGACGAGTAAGGTCTCGTGAGGGCCTATAGCGAATGTACCCACAAAATCCAACTAACTAAACAATGCAATAACAATGCAATGCATGAATGCAACTAAAATGAAAATGCAACGATCCCCTTCAAACTAACCAAAACCAACTAGCAAGCACATATCTCAAGGAATGCAAATAACTCCAAGTAGAGCTCGACTAAGTCCCCGTATACTAACAATACATGAACAGAAACGTGCGTGTGTGCAATGCTCATCAGAAATACTCCCAACACTAGATCAAAATCATACATGCTCTTCGTCAATACAATCACATGTTTATAAATAGAATAGACTGTAGACACTTCATAACCTAGAAACACCTCCATCCTTATCCAAGGTAGACAGACATTCATGCTTTATTACTAACTACTACGACACATATATACAAGCATGCTTATTTAACCGTGCAATGGATGAGACCCCGAAAATTCTTATACAATAATACCCATGTAGCGAGCGTTAGGTTAGTGGATCCCAGACTATAAAAGCCTTAGGCCACTAGGCACAAAGTCCCAGCAAACTTAATAGCTCGAGTTTTAAAGAGCTCGCCCTGGTTAATTTTGCATATAAACAATTGAAACTTTTGACTCCTTTTTTTTCTTTTTTTCTTTTTTTTTTCTTTTTTTTTTCTATGCAATCTGGAATGAGAATTCTCAATTCCAACCCTAGACTACTCATATAAATATGAGCCGGCTACTACCCATTTGACATCTAGCAATTATTGACAATTATTTACAATTTAGCATGAAATCCATGTTTTCCCCCAAACTTAGACTTAAGTGCTCCTACGCTATCAAGGAAATAACGAAAATTCTAAATATAAACAAGTGATTAAATCTCAAAACATCCAAACAAGCATGACCCTAACCTAGCCCAAAAGCACCCAATGAGACTGTGTAATTAGTTTTGTTTCTGAAACACATAAGTCAATTTCATAGAAACTATAAATCAACCCACTATTCATCATTACCACACTCAATTAGACACCTACCTACCAATCAGAATTAGCTCGTCTTAAGGGATCATGAAATATGCATGCTATGCAAATGCAACTAATATGAACTCACATGGTATACAAAAAATAAAAACAGAATGCCCTACATGAAACAAATGTAAATATTACGAACATACATGCATGAACTACCACTAATATGAAAAGCATGAAATCCTACATGAACACATAATACAACAACAACTACTAATCCCTCAAACCACCCCCAAACTTAACATATTCAATGTCCCCATTGAATGGAAGGTAATACAAGGGATAGTAGAGAACATACCTAACTGTCGGCAGGATCACCCTCCTCGGGCGGCACCGTATCTCTATATGGCCATTTAATTATCTTTTCTGGGGCTACATCCTTGATGACAAGTTTCAGCCTTCTTTGCTCCTCAAAAGTGTCAGTAACATTGTTCTCTTCGCTACCTGACAAGTTAGCGACAATAATAATAGGCAAAGTAGATGATTGATCCAAATATACATACCTCAGCTGATCTGGTGGTTTAAGCTCGAGTTTGGAAACTTCTTCAACATATGTTTTAAGTCGCACCTGAGAATCCAAGAGATCGGCCAATCCAAGTGACACATGTGGAACTTCGATCCTCATTAGCCAAGGTGCTACAATCACCTGCTTGCCATGCTCTACCTTTACCTTCTCTTCAATATCAGACTCCTCTAGCTTCACAAACCCCTCAGCCTCTTTGCTTTGTCCCGTATCAAGCACTTCTAACCTAAAACACTCCTCATCTTCTAGCGGATATTTCATGGCCTGAAACACATTAAATGTGACAGACTGATCTAGCACTCGCATTGTGAGCTCTCCTTTTTGAACATCAATCAAGGTCTGGCCCGTAGCTAAGAACGGTCTTCCCAAGGTGATGGGAATCTTCTTATCCTCCTTATAGTCCAGAATCACAAAATCAGCCGGGAAAATGAGTTTGTCCACTTTAACCAAGACATCCTCCACTACACCTCTAGGATATGTAATTGAACGATCAGCCAACTGCAACGTCATGTTCATCGATTTCGGATCAGGAAGACCAAGCTGTTTAAAAACAGATAGAGGCATGAGATTAATGCTTGCTCCTAAGTCACACAAACACTTGCTGATGGTGAGATTTCCGATGATGCAAGGTATGGTAAAGCTTCCTTGATCCTTGAGTTTCGGGGGCAATTTCTGTTGAAACACCGCACTGCACTCCTCCGTCAAAGCGACTGTTTCCAAGTCCTCGAGCTTCAATTTTCGAGATAGAATACCTTTCAAGAACTTAGCATAGCTCGGCATTTGTTCTAAAGCTTCCGCAAAAGGTATATTGATTTGCAACTTTTTGAAAACCTCGAGAAATTTGGCGAATTTCAAATCAAGCTTCTGCTTTTGTAGTCTCTTTGGATAAGGAGGAGGTGGATAAATAGTCTGCTCCGAAGCAGATTTTTTTTAGAATTTTTGCTCGTTTCCATTTCGCTAACCAACTGATCGGCTGATTTTTCAGGAATTCCTTCAATCTGAATTTCTAAAGAGCGTGCAGGCTCCACCTGCTGATCCTGAAAATCTTCTTCTTTTGCTACTGAATTTTGCTCACTTGTAACTTTTCCAGATCTCAAGATGATTGCGTTGACCTGTTCGTTGCCTTCCCTTCTACCTGGATTAGCCGCCGTATCGCTAGGAAGAGTTCCTTGTGGTCTATTGAGTAAGGCACTTGCAATTTGTCCGATCTGACTCTCCAATGTCTTGAGAGATGCTTCATGACTCTTGAGAGTTGCTGCCTGACTCTTGCACATTAATCTCAACTCTTCTAATTCAGATTTTTCATTCGACTGATGGCTAGAACCAGTATGAAACTGTTGCTGCTGAAAACTAGGAGGTTGAAACTGTTGCCTTGGAAAATTGCTCATAAATTGCACCGATTCACTGGAGATGGCACACTGATTCGTCTCATGTGCGCCAGTACATGGTTCACACACTCTCGCAACATGAGGCACCCCATGCTTTGTTATAAAATCTAATTTCATATTAAGTGCCTCTAGCTGGGCTGCTAGAGCTGTAACTGTGTCAACTCCCAGAATTCCTTCAACCTTGCCTTGTGGTAGTCTCTGAGTTGGATTTTGATATTCATTAGCAGCCATCATCTCAATTAGATCGTAAGCTTCCTCGTAGCTCTTAGCCCATAAGGCTCCTCCTGATGCTGCGTCTACCATTGGCCTAGATTGTGCTCCCAGCCCATTGTAAAAACAATTGATTACCATCCAGTCTGGCATTCTATGATGTGGGTATCTCCTGAACATCTCCTTATAACGCTCCCAAGCTTTACATAAAGACTCCCCGGACTGCTGTGAGAATTGAGTAATAGCGTTCCTGATCGCTGTTATTTTTGCCATGGGAAAGAATTTGGTGAGAAACTTTTAAGCAAGATCCCCCCATGTTGTAATGGATCCGGCTGGTAGAGAGTGTAACCAACCCTTGGCCTTATCCCTAAGAGAGAATGGGAAAAGCCTCAATTTGACAGCATCCTCAAACACTCCATCGAATCTGAAAGTGTTGCATATCTCGATGAAGTTCCGGATGTGCATGTTAGGATCTTCAGTCAGAGCACCCCCAAACTGGACATAATTCTGCACCATCTGAATCGTGCTAGGCTTGATCTCAAAAGTGACAGCTGTAATGGCAGGTCTGACAATGCTCGACTGAATGTCATCGATCTTAGGCTGAGAAAAATCCCTCAAAGCCTTAGCTGTTGCGGCTACTACTTCTGCTTCTGGCATCTTTAATAACGCTAATCTCTGTTCTTCTTCCAATTTACGAGCCTGAGAACGTGTTAGCATACACGCTCAAGTACATGAAACAACAAACAAACTAAGTAAGAATCCGAGTCAGTGAACTCTAACGACCACTGATGACAAGCACATAAACTAAATAACACCGAGTCCCCGGCAGCGGCGCCAAAAACTTGTTTGCACTAAATCACGCAAGCGTACGTGGTCACAAGTAATATAAAAGATAAGTAAGGATCGTTCCCACAGAGACTGGTTTCTTCAATAAATATGCCTATGCAACAATGTATGGTTTTTATTCACTGCTAAGACAAATAACAAATTGGGGTTTTGAGTAACTAATTTAATTAAACAATTAACAGACTAAGAATTAATTAACTAAGAGAATAAGATCAAAGTACTTATGAAAATAAAACATGGGACCCTAACTTCATTAAATACTTCCTTTAGAGATCATGCCTTTAATCAATGTATGCGATGGTTATGATAACTGATGGATAACACTAAACAAGTACATGCTATCTTTCAATAAACACATACCAAACTAATCATACATCCACAAAAGAGATAGAAGATGAATAGACACCAATCATGCTTAGACCCTATGTGTCTATAGAATTTGAAAACATAATGGTTTAAGAGCAAGTTATCCATAAAGATCACACAGGGCAACATAATATATTTCTATTTATGCTACAATTCACGTTGATAAACAATCATGATCCTATGCTAGCATGGCAAGTTCTAAATCTCAAGATCCACTGTCGCTTCATAAGAGATTAACAATACTTCCTAGATGTTAGCTACGCACCAAGGAAGAATAAGCACAACCATACAAGGATATCAATAATTCACCACATACACATCTTTAAGGCAATCAACTACTAAAATCCATAAATAACTACGTTAGGATCCCATGACAACGATTAGTTCATAATTGAACCGCTCATCGTCATGGGATTTGATGAAAGCATGGAATAAAACAAGAAAGCAATTATATAAATATGAATGAAAGATAAGGGTTTAGAGAACAAATCCGGAAGCATCCAAAAGTTACACCAATATTGAAGAATACAAGAGAAATCTATGTCTAGGTCTTCTCGTAGTCACGTTCTTCGTTCTTGGATTCTCGATCTCGTGCTCCCTTCGTGAATGATATGATATGGTGTGAAATCTGATCTCTGGTGTGTTGTGATGTATCGTGGTGTCTTCATTATGTCCCCCCAAGGTGTGTATTTATAGCTCCAAGTTGTCCCTCTTCCAAGCAATTGCCGTTTTTGAGTTAGAATAGAATTAAGTCAATTTCCGTCTTTGAATTCAATAAGAATTGCAAATTCCATGTTTAAATCGGATTTTGGAACGTTCTGGCCACCCCAAGCAATTACCATATTGAATAGGAGTAGAATTGTGGTAATTTCCTAATTAAAATTGAGTTCAGTAGCTTCTGGAAATTTTTCTGGCGACATTGGGCGCGGCCGCGCACTCCTGTAGCTCATCTCAGGCGCGCCCGCGCGTAAGGGATTCTGTCAACATTTTCCAGCACGCCCGCACTCTATTTCTTTGCAATACTGGCACGCCCGCGTGCAGTCCTGGCTCTGCCGACTCATTGAGCTAGATTACACCTTTTAATTACTGAAAGTCACATTCCTGTATAAACAAGATGTCCTACACAATTCTCACAAAAACACATTAGATCACATCAATACTTGAGAACAAAGCGATCAATTTAATCCGAAACGAAGCGATCCAAGTGGATATAAATCCACTTATCACACCCCCAAACTTAAACCGATGCCTATATATCACTTAGACCACCATAAATTGTATTATTTTTGTGAATGCAGGGGGGGCAAATGATATATTTTCTTAGTTTAGTGGTTTAAATGAGACCTTGATGAGTACGGTGGGTTAAGTGATAGTTTTTGACGAACCGAATGGCCACTTTGATATAAAACCCGAAATATATGTATAGTTTTCTGTTGGAGCTTGCGACTCCATTGTTGAACTGGTTTTATCATTCTTTAGAGCTGTGGCATTCAGTAGTACTAAAATTAAAGTAGTTGGATATTGAAATCCATAAAAACGGGGGGAGGACTGAGAGGGGGACCGTACGGAGGGACAAAAAACAAGAAAAGTCTAAATCTGATAATGGAGGAGTGGTAGGGCTAAAGTTGATTTGAGAAGAAAACAACTCCGGATCTTAAGATCCACGTTTGTCTGTAAATGCAGGCAGGTATACTTCTTGTCACCCTCTTCCCAGACCTTTTTCCACTCCCATCTTCCTTTTTGGTTTTTAGCGTGTCAACTTTCATGTTTTACATGGTTACTCCTGTTTCTTGTGCTGGATGATTTATGCGCACTTACAGTTAAACCTAGATAAATAAATATGTTTGGGATCGGAAAATTTTATTCATTGATCGAGATTATTTATTTATCGAGATAAAAAATACACAATTTCTATTATGTCGGGACCGGAAAAAATTATTCATTTAATGAGGTTATTCGTTTATCGAAAATTCATTTACCGAGGTTCTACTTGTATTTATAATGTGTCATTATTAGAACAAGTCCAACAATATCGTTTTCTATAAATATTGTAAAATAAGGAATACTAGTGTTTTAGGAACATTATTTTGCATACCAACTCCAACAATAATTCTTATATTCATTTCTTATTATTATAATAATAATAAATTTGAAAATAATTACGAAATTACATAAAGACAATCATTAGTGAAATGGAGTGAAATGATTATTTTATTGATGCAAATGAAGTTAAGTATAACTAGTGATTCTCCAAAAGTAGAGAATGGATAGTGATTCCTAATGTTTTACGGAGCCAATAAGACACTGTTGTAGCACTATTTTGTGTCAAATTTCCAAAATTATAAGTTAAGAACTCATATAGGGAATCTGTTGAACTTGCTCTTAATTGCTTACATTTACTATTAAACCTCCGTAAATGAATTCTTTTAGGATAGAACAATTACCGAGATTATTCATTATTAAGGTTGAAAATATACTCCCCGTACTTTGTTGAGATAAAAAAAATTATTTATTTGACAAGATTATTCATTTATAAGAAGCTCTATGGTAACTGTTTTTGGCTGTTGAATAATTTTTCTTAAATATGCTATATTAATTATTTTATTATTTGATTCAAATTAGATACTAGAAACAATGGTAGTATTTGAATAAGTAAAATTTAAGATCAATACTATTGCAATATCAGCATACTGTATGTCAAATTTGATCCATGAGTTTTGATGCAATGTAATGTAAGTGCACTACTCATAATATAACTTGGTAGATACATATAGTCATAGAACATTTGGGCATTTATTTGCCCAAGCTATAGTATGAAATTTACATTACTCGTTAATTTAAATGAAATTTTGCATGTAACTGCTGGACAAAAATTCTGATATGAACATATATAAATCTATTTTTACTAGTACACACTACATAAAGACTAGTGTTAACATCGGGAATCATCATTATACGATTTGGTTCCAGTTTAACTCCCAATCAAACAGAACCGGTGATCACCTCTTGTGTTAATAAAGGTCAACATGACAACACGGAGTATACTACTGTAAAAGAGACTGAGCAAACAAAGTTTTAACTGAAACAGGATGATCTTATCTATTGTGTAAAGGATTGGCGCCTGTGTTGATTCTTCTCTCATCTGCACCATAAATATCATCAACATCATCACCCTCCTTGTAACATGGATTTGCTTTAACAAAGAAGACACCATTAATATGTATGGAAGAGGAGGAAGAAGTCTTCTTTGAATCTGCCGGAGCTGCTGCTGGTGCTTCAATATTATTAAATCTTTCATCATCTTCTTCATGTGTACAACATGTAGCTATCTGTACATGCAAAACCATCAAAACAACAAGTGACAAGCAGACCATTGTCTTTCCCATTCCCTTTTGTTTCTCACAAACATGAAACCAAGTCATGTGTAGCATATATGGGACTGTGAGTTTCTTGAAAGATAATAAACTTTTTGGCTTGTTTGCCTTTTGGTTTCTGCAGCTTTGTTTTTATATTACACACACTAACAGTGAGACAGACAGTTGGCAAAGATTTGGCTTGAAAAAGTTTGAAGTGAAAAAGAGAATGGTCAGTGAGCTAGAGAGTCAATTGGCAAAGATTTGGGTGACAGCTCCTCTGTTTTTATTTCTTTCTGTTGAAATATAGTAACTTCACTTTCCTCTGTTTTGATTCAGACAGAATAGATTGTGGGTGAGGTATCAGCTTTGCTACTAACAAGTCACCTTGTTTCTGTTCCATTTTGAACCAGCAGGGGAAGTAAACGAGTTGAGTAGTTCACACTTTACATCTTATATAATTACGGGTCCAGATATTTAACAAACAATTGACACAACCATCTACCTGTAATTTTTTATCGCTGAAAGAGTTACATCTTACATAATTACGACTCCGGTCTTTAACAAACCATTGACATAACCATCTACCAATAATTTTTTTATCGCAGAAAGAGTTAACTGGAAATATTTATATCTGAATGCAAGGAGTCATATACAACAATCCTAGCATTTTCACCTAGCAACTTTAGGAAAACGCTGATAGTTGGTTGCAAACAATCACTTGTCGGAACGAGCTGAATGTACTAATACATGATTTAAGTTCATGATAAGTTGGTAAATAGTCCAGGTTAATCTACAGAAAATCATGGCATTGCCAAGTGAAAAGAATGTTTGTGGGATGTGAATTGTTATAAGAAATGATAGTGTCCAAATCATGTTCATTGTTTCTAATGAAAAAGGTAGTACTACTAGTAGTAGTAGTTGCAACATTACACTCACACAATGCTCTAATTGCCTAGTACATCATAACAAATGATGGTTTATACCTGCCTCCGTGCCTCGTGTTCAGCTATGCCACTTTGGTCAAAGCAACAGCAGTAGCATTATTAAAATATTAGTTTCTTCCACAATTTTGTCTCCTCTAAGATAAAGCTTCTAGGCCCACTGTCATTAGTTCCTCGTCGACACTGTGGTCATGATTCGGCACAATCGGGCTTTATGGGCTATGTTAATTGGGCCTTTGATAGGTTTCGTGTCCTCATTATTTGAACCAGATATTTGAACTGTTGGATCAATCGAATTGCACACATTTATATCTGAATCCTATAATTAAATAACATTGATAACCTACTTTTTTTTTAGGATACAATAGTTAACGGAATCAAACCCAACGTCATTTAAATTTTCACATAATAGATAAAATTGATCAACTCCCACATCGTCATATAAGTGTCATATACCAGTTTTCAAAATGAGTGATGATCGATGATGGATGATCGGTACTTAACTAATTATTTCTATCTACCAAGTGTATACTTTTTTTTTTGATAAGTAGTTGGTATTTTGACAATTGAAATACTAAGTTTAATGTAGAATTGTGATGTAATTAGTCGACATGTGTTTCGACTTTAGACTTAAGTAGTACTATGTCAGGAATGTATTGACATTGTCTTGTTGGATTTGTCATTATAGATTTGAAAAGTCATTCCTGGGTTTGATATTCTTTTGTGCAAGGCATGTTAAAATTTCAAACAGGCCATTACAATTTGGACTAATAAAAAGTGTTGCAAATAAATGTTGCCAGCAAAATATTAAACTATTACAATAGGGATAAAAATGTTCCAGGATAGTGTTGCTAAAAAACCAAAAGGCATTGCAATAGGTGTTGGATATTTTAGTGTAATTGGATTGATTAGTTGATCAATGTAATCATAATATTACATCGAACAAGTCGGGAGAGTGCGGAGTGCACGCTTTGTTCGAGTTTATTATGATTTCGGTATTATTGCTTATGAGGCATGTTCATTGACATTAGACGCACCTGTTGGGATGCTTATGAGGCATGTTCATTGGCATCGGACACACCTGTTGGGATATGATGTGTCTATAAGATGTGTCTATTGGTATTAGACAAAACTATTAGAATAAGATGTGTA
Organism: Saposhnikovia divaricata; assembly: GCA_036435485.1. NCBI lineage: Eukaryota > Viridiplantae > Streptophyta > Magnoliopsida > Apiales > Apiaceae > Saposhnikovia > Saposhnikovia divaricata. The sequence continues at coordinate 93,275,118 of CM071596.1, forward strand.
TGTTGGCAAAAGACACATCTTGAGATGTGTATGTTGGCAAAAGACACATCTTGAGATGTGTGTGTTGGCAAAAGACACGTCTGTTGACATCTATATATAGGTGTTGCATTAATCATTTTCAATATATTGGTTCATTTGAAATTCACAACAAAAACACATTCTCTCTTCTTGCAGAATTTCTGACTTTATTCGATTGATTTATTTGGGTGAACCACAAATAACTTCAATCTGAAAGTGTTCACACGACTTCAGAAAAATTCAAGTTACTACCATATTTCCCCAACAAAGATTGAAATTATCTTGTTTCTGAAGATAACGAACGGAGAATTTGCAAAAGATATGACAAGCAAGTTTGCAAAACTAGACAAGTTTGAGGGTCAGGATTTTAGAAGATGGCAGAAGAAGATGCATTTTATGTTGACCACGCTGAAGGTTGTGTATGTTCTGAGTACCCCCATGCCAGAAGTGATCGAGAACGAAACTGTTGAACAGACAAGGAAGCGCTACAAATGGGAAAACGATGACTACATCTACCGCGGTCATATCTTAAACGGTATGTCTGATTCCTTTTTCGATGTATACCAAAATGTTGAGTCAGCAAAAGAATTGTGGGATTCTCTTGAATCCAAATTCATGGCAGAAGATGCTTCTAGTAAGAAGTTTCTGGTCAGTAATTTTATGAACTATAAAATGGTCGATTCTAGTCCGGTGATGGAACAATACAATGAATTTTTAAGGATTCTGGGACAGTTTGTTCAACACAATCTGAAGATGGATGAATCTATCTCTGCTTATGGTGTTATAGACAAACTGCCACCATCATGGAAGGATTTTAAACACACCTTGAAACATAATAAAGATGATATGACGTTGGTTGAACTTGGAAGTCACTTCAGAATTGAAGAGGCTTTGAGGACTCAAGAAATTGAGAATAATCCTAAGGGCAAGAACCAAGTCGGTAACTCTTCTGTGAATATGGTTGAAGATGGTGGATCTTCTAAGAATTCTAAGAATGGCAAGGGTTTTAAACGAAAGTTTAAAGGAAACAACAACAACAATTCTTCCAACAAAAGGCCTAAGATGGCATGTTGGAAGTGTGGCAAACTTGGACATTTCAAGAAGGATTTCGGGTTGGTAAAGGCAAGCAGGAAAAGCAAAATGCTGGTCCAATTGGATCCAAGGATCCAGAAAAGCAACAAGGTCAGATTTTAGTACAAAATTATAATTCTGGTCAGAATTATGTATCACTAATATCTGAGGCATTTTATGTGCAGGATGATAATGTTGCTTGGTGGATTGATTCAGGAGCAACGAGTCATGTATGTAAAGATCTTCGTTGGTTCATAGACTTTCAACCAATCGAAAATGGATCTATCTTAAAGATGGGAAATGTTGCAACTGAACCGATCAAAGGACTAGGAAATGTCAAGCTTGTTTTTACTTCTGGAAAATGTATATTATTAAATAATGTGTTGTATGTTCCTGGGATTCGAAAGAATCTCTTGTCTGGTGTTGTATTAAATAATTGTGGATATAAACAAGTTTATGAAAGTGACAAGTATATCTTGTCAAAACATGGCACTTTTGTTGGCTTTGGCTATTTATGTAATGGTATGTTTATGTTGAATGTAAATACTCCATTTAGTGATGAATCTGCTTGCATGGCTTCTACTAGTACTAGCAATAATTTGAATAAACCAAAATTATGGCAAGCTAGACTAGGACATGTACATTATAAAAGAATAAAGGATATGTCTAAAATGAGTCTCATACCTGCTATTGATTTAAACAATGAAAAATGTAAAACATGCATGTTAACAAAGATAACTAGAATGCCCTTTAAAGACGCTAATAGGGTGTCTGATGTATTAGAATTAATACATAGCGATTTATGTGATTTTCATTCTACATCATCATTAGGAAATAAAAGGTATGTAGTTACTTTTATTGATGATGCTTCTAGATATTGTTATGTATATTTGTTGCATGCAAAGGATAAAGCTCTTGACTTCTTTAAAATATATAAAGAAGAAGTAGAGCTACATCAGAGTACCATGATTAAAAATCTACGTACGGATAGAGGAGGTGAGTATTATGATCCGGTATACTTTCGATCTACTGGTATAATACATCAAACCACGGCTCCTTATACACCACAACAAAATGGTGTGGCAGAAAGAAAGAATAGGACTTTGAAAGAAATGGTTAATTCCTTGTTATCCTACTCGGGTTTGAGTGAGGGTTTTTGGGGTGAGGCTATGTTAAAAGCCTGTTATTTATTGAATCGAATTCCTAGTAAGAGGAATAAGATTACCCCTTATGAACTTTGGTATAAAGAGTCACCAAAATTGAGTTTTCTGAGAGTTTGGGGATGTAGAGCAGTTGTAAGACTCACTGAACCCAAAAGAAGAAACTTGGGTGAACGAGGTATAGATTGTATCTTTGTTGGTTATGCTGAGCATTCCATCGCATATAGATTCTATGTGTTAGAATCTAATGACTATGTGTCTGTGAACTCGATTATCGAGTCAAGAGATGCTATCTTTGATGAAAACAGATTTACATCTATACCTAGACCAAGGGACATGCTTCAGAATTCTTCTAGTAGGAACTCAGTTTCTATTGAAGATGTTCATGGACCGTCTGAACCAAGGAGAAGCACTAGAGCTAGAAAAGCAAAGTCTTTTGGAGATGATTTTCATCTTTATCTAGTTGAAGGTTCTAGAGATGAAATTGAATATCAATACCAATATTGTTTTATTATTGAGGAGGATCCAAATACTTTTACCGAAGCTATGACATAAAGGGATGTTGCATTCTGGAAAGAAGCTATCCAGGATGAAATGGATTCTATCATGAATAATAATACATGGGAATTGAGTGATCTGCCCCCTGGCTGTAAAGTATTGGGAAACAGATGGATCTTCAAAAGGAAAATGAAGGTGGATGGTACAATAGATAAGTTTAAAGCCAGATTGGTTATCCAAGGCTTTAGACAAAAAGAAGGAATTGATTATTTTGATACTTATGCTCCTGTTGCTAGGACTTCCACTATTAGGTTGTTAATAGCACTTGCTGCTATACACAACCTTGTCATTCATCAAATGGATGTGAAAACTGCATTCTTGAATGGTGAATTAGATGAAGAGATTTATATGAAACAACCCGAAGGGTTTGTTATGCCTGGTTGTGAGAACAAGGTGTGTAAATTGAAGAAATCAATTTATGGTCTAAAACAAGCACCGAAGGATTGGAATGATAAATTTGATAATTTGGTCTTGTCTAATGGTTATTTTCTTAACCAAGCAGACAAGTGTGTATATAGCAAATTTGATGCTTCTGGTAAAGGAGTTATAATTTTTTTTATATGTGGATGACATGTTGATTTTTGGTACTGACCAAAATCAAGTGGACAAAACCAAGAAGTTCTTGTCATTTAATTTTGATATGAAAGACATGGGGGAGGCTGAGGTGATTCTTGGTATAAGGATCAAGCGCGAGAACAATGGTATTTCAATTTCTCAAACTCATTATATTGAGAAGATTCTGAAAAGATTTAACTTTTAGGATTGTTCTCTTGTTAGCACTCCTCTTGATCCTAGTATTAAACTCCTACCCAATACAGGTGTTGCAGTATCTCAACTTGAATACTCAAGGGCTATTGGTAGTTTTATGTATGCTATGATAAGCACTAGGCCAGATATTGCCTATGCTGTTGGAAAGCTTAGTAGGTATACTACCAAACCAAGTTCACATCATTGGCAAGCCTTAAACCGAGTGTTCAAGTACTTGAAAGGAACCATGGATTATGGTTTGACATATACTGGATTTCCTTCGATTATTGAAGGTCATTCAGATGCAAGTTGGATTTCCAATAAGGAAGATCATTCTTCCACAAGTGGATGGGCATTCCTTCTTGGGGGAGGTGCTATCTCTTGGGTATCAAAGAAATAGAGTTGCATTACTGACTCAATGATGGAATATGAATTTGTGGCATTATCAACGGCTAGTAAAGAAGCTGAATGGCTAAGAAATCTGATTTATGAGATTCCGTTGTGGCCTAAACCGATATCACCCATGTCTATCAGATGTGATAGTGAGTCTGCCTTGGCTAATGCTTATAGACAAGTGTTCAAAGGCAAGTCTAGACAATTAGGTGTTAGACACAGTATGATTCGTGAGCTTATCACACACGGTGTTATATCAGTGGAATTTATAAGAACTCAACATAATTTAGCCGATCATCTAACCAAAGGGTTGAGTAGAGATCTTGTGCACAAGTCGGTTGTGGGGATGGGATTAAAGTCCATCTAAAAGTCTCTCATGTTGAGATACCCAATTCCCACCTAATAAGACATTATGTGCTAAATTCAATGTGGAAAGCTTAACATCTAGAGATTGGAACACATTAGTATTGTCATCCCAAGGTATGTGTTCAGACTTGCAAGTTGAGGAGGTTGAAGTTTATCTTCTTAATAGTTCTTTTGAAAAATTGCATATGCAGGTGCGAGAATAAAAGAACTACCTATTTGAGCATGAAGTTTAGCCGCTTCAAGAAGCTTGGACTTGGCTTTGATATGCTTAAGAAGGATTAGGACACTAGGCTAATAAAATATAGTGTCAAGTAAGAAAATTTGAGAATGTAAATTTATGTGTATATTATCTTCATGTATTCGCTATGAATAACAAAGGTTCAATCCATAGTGACACCTTGGTATTCGAATATTTGGAATGTGTAATATACTAATGTGAAATTCAATTGTTACGATATTTCATTTATGCATAAGTTTGTTGTTTGTTGTGATTTTGTTTAGTTAATCATGGATTACGATAAAATGGGGGAGGATTGTTGGATATTTTAGTGTAATTGGATTGATTAGTTGATCAATGTAATCGTAATATTACATCGAACAAGTCGGGAGAGTGTGGAGTACACGCTTTGTTCGAGTTTATTATGATTTCGGTATTATTGCTTATGAGGCATGTTCATTGACATTAGACGTACCTGTTGGGATGCTTATGAGGCATGTTCATTGGCATCGGACACACCTATTGGAATATGATGTGTCTATAAGATGTGTCTATTGGTATTAAACAAAACTATTAGAATAAGATGTGTATGTTGGCAAAAGACACATCTTGAGATGTGTATGTTGGCGAAAGACACATCTTGAGATGTGTGTGTTGGAAAAAGACACGTCTGTTGACATCTATATATAGGTGTTGCATTGATCATTTTCAATATATTGGTTCATTTGAAATTCACAACAAAAACACATTCTCTCTTCTTGCAGAATTTCTGACTTTATCCGATTGATTTATTTTGGTGAACCACAAATAACTTCAATCTGAAAGTGTTCACACGACTTCAGAAAAATCCAAGTTACTACCATATTTCCCCAACAATAGGCACATTATGGGAGTCTTGGGATACGACCACATTATGGGGGTCTACGACCACATTATGGGGGTCATGGGATAATACTTTTAAATTTATAGATCTATATAACAATACACCATCTCACAATTAATGAAAAAGAATAGAAAAGGAATTATATATGATGAGCAATACTCTTATTTAACAAACAATGAGAGATTCATCAAATTCTATTAGAAACAAACCACTACTTCTTACAAGTCAGAAAATCTAGATAAAACTTTCAAATTTCATATATATACATGTAGTCATACATTGTAATTCAATTGTATCTCACAATTACTAAGAAAGAATTATATATGATGAGCAATACTTTACTTTTATTACAAATAATGAGAAATTCTAGCAATCAAATTCTAATCAAACAAATTTATATAAATAAGAACAAGATTTGAAATTGCTAGTTGATTGAGCAAGATTTGAACAAGATCAGGGTTAGAGAAAAAAATTCGTCGGAGAATTTGTGTCTAGATTCAATTGAAATTCTAGGAATCAAATTATAATCAAAAAAAATTATATAAACAAGAACAAGATTTGAAATTACCAGTTGATTGAGCAAGATTTGAACGTACAGGGTTAGAGAGAAAATTTCGTCGGATAATTTGTGTCTAGATTCAATTGAAATTCTAGCAATAAAATTCTAATCGAACAAGATTTGAAATTACTAGTTGATTAAGCAAGATTTAAACAAGATCAGGGTTAGAGAGAAAATTTCGTCGAAGAATTTGTGTCTACATTCGATTGTATATTCGAAGAGAGGGTAGATTAGCTTTTCTTTCTTTATTATTCAAAACAAAGAGATAATATATATATAGGTCGGTGAGCCCCAACGACTATAAAATTATATACACAGACAATAGACCCTCTTAAGTCACAAGTCCTATGGGTGTGGCATGGGGGAGACTTTACTTAGAAGTATAAAATTCAATAAAATTTAGAATTTAATTTATTTAATTTAAAAATTGAAAAAAAATTAAAATTAACAAATGGTTAACTGAATGTCTAAATCAAAAAAATTGTTTTAATTACAGTTATTAAGTAAAAATATAATTGAAATGATGTATATGAATTGGTAGCGATTTGAAGTAAAAAAAATTGGAATTTTTTCTGGATACAGAATAGAGAATGAGAATTTATTTATAAACTATTACGAAAAACAAGAATCTCTTCTTCTCTTCTGTTTTTCAACATAGAACAGTCATGCATTCTCTAACCCATTAATCAAGAATCATGACATCACCAACCGTGAGTGCACTACAAATAATTACAATGACAAAGTCAACAATAGCAAATATAATCAAAAAAAATATATCTAGAACTCGCTCGTGTCTTATATTAAAATGTTAGTTTAAATAATATCTGAATCCTATTTTTATTTTTTTATATTAAAATAACCATTTTAAATGAAACTTTGTTATGTTAATAATAATTTTATTTAAAGGGATTCAGGTTAATGATTAAAAAAAATATAATGCTAACAAATAATTTACATTGGGTAAATTGAGAAAAGATAGTTGAACGAGGTACAATTTGGGAATGAAGTCACTGTGGGTACCTACCACTTGAATTCCTAAATTCGTGGGATGAGATTATTGTCGGTCAGGGTTAAGAACAACTTTGGTTTGGTGTGTACTAGGAGAGAACGTATGCGGGTTCAGTGCAATTTTATGGTAAAACTGCAATCGGAACCGCATGCCCACTATTTTTAAAATCAAAAACCTCAACCGCCGGTTCGGTTTTGGTTTCGGGTTCGGGTTCAAAAAGTTCGGTTCGGTTTCTATCGGTTCAGTTTTGGTTAAAAAACCGCACTAAATGAAAATGAAAAAATCATTATAAATTAAATAAACAAAACTTATTGGAGCAAGGAGAATAAAACTTCATGATTTCTGCCTTTAGCCTATCAAATTCATTTAGCTTCACTATTTTCCCCGTAATAACGTGGGTTAATACATATATAAGTCCCGGGGAAGACTATTTCTGAGCATGCATAGTGGTATGTAATAGCTGACAAAATTACAAAAAGCATTACCTTCTGCATAACGTGACAGCTACGAGATTTCGTGGTCTTAAGTTTTATTTTTTTTCAAGTTTCACTTGATCTCAGCAACAATTCCGGGGATCAATTCTTCAAGGTTGAAAACGATGTATTTCTTGTAAGAGTATAAATTCCATCTCCCAATGTTTTCTTGCACATGTACAACCGTATTCTTTAAAAATTTGATGAGACTGTCCACATTCAATAGTTTATACTTTCCTCGATGCTGACTCTTGACCCTGGCCAAATCTAAATCAGATAGCTCAATCAGGAAATCCAATCTGAATGAAATATCTCCATAGATTCCAATGACCTTGTGAAATCATGTTTGTCATTGAGAGGGTCACGCAACCAGTCATGCAAAATTGGATAATAATCCAATTTTTTTGTAGAAGTCTACAAGCAAGACTGACTTACAATTAGATCATAATCTGGAATTTTGGCATAGGAGAGGTCCCAAAAATGAGCCCACTCTGGAGGAACTCTGCTATTCTCATAGTCGTCAAGATCGTACCCAAGAATTTGTCTTAATATGAGATTCTCCAATGCTTCATTATCATCCATGTGAATTCCTTGTTTGGAGTGGATGATAGACACTTTGATAGTATGGCTTGGATCATTTTCTTGGTGCAAAAGAATATTATCCGCATAATGGAGAAAACCATGAGATTTGTCATCCTTCTTGAGCTTTTTGACTTCCATTACTAATGATTGAATCACCTTCCTCTATAGGATAGAGTCTTGAGCTGCCATATTCAGAAACCTTTTTTGGCTGTTCTTCCTCAATGTACTCTTACAATGTCTTCTCAAAAGGTTCAACCTTTAAAACCACCCTTCTTTTCCCAACTACCTGTGTCTCCAATATCTCTAATTCTTGGTCTTCCAAGGTCATAAAAAAGTAACTACGCTTGCCCTTGTTTGGTGAAGGTGAAATTTTAAATTGACCATAGTCTTTGCAATTGAAACCAATGATTGGCTCCTCCATTTTAAAGTCCTGCAAACATGAAACCTTTGTAGATGTTCAATCATCATTTATGTAAAAATGAAAACCCTTTGTATGTACTATAAATGCCCTACTGTAACATGAAAATATATGTATATGTATGTATATATATATATATATATATATATATATATATATATATATATATATATATATATATATATATATATATTCTAATCAAACAAATTTATATAAATAAGAACAAGATTTGAAATTACCAGTTGATTTAGCAAGATTTGAACAAGATCAGGGTTAGAGAGAAAATTTCGTCGGAGAATTTGTGTCTAAAATCAATTGAAATTCTAGCAATCAAATTATAATCAAACAAATTTATATTAATAAGAACAAGATTTGAAATTACCAGTTGATTGAGCAAGATTTAAACAAGATCAGGGTTGGAGAGAAAATTTTGTCAGAGAATTTATGTCTAGATTTAATTGTATCTTCGAAGAAAGCGTAGATTAGCTTTTCTTCCTATATTATTCAAAACAAAGAGATTATATATATAGTTCGGTGAGCCCCAATGACTATAAAATATATACATAGACGGTAGACCTCTTAAGTTTCAAGTCATATGGGTGTGGCGTGTGGGAGACTTTACTTAGAAATATAAAATGAAATATATTTCAGAATGTAATTTATTTAATTTAAAAAATTAAAAAAAAATTAAAAAAAAATTAAAATTAACAAATGGTTAACTGAATGCCTGAATCAAAAAAACTGTTTTAGTTACAGTTATTAAGTAAAAATTTAATTGAACTGATGTATATGAATCGGTAACGATTTTAAGTAAAAATTGAAATTTTTTTCTGGATACAGAATAGAGAATGAGAATTTATTTATAAACTATTACGAAAAACAAGAATCTCTTCTTCTCTTCTCTTTTTCAACATAGAACAATCATGCATCCTCTAACCCATTAATCAAGAATCATAACATCACCAACCGTGAGGGCACTACAAATGATTACAATGAGAAAGTCAACAATAGCAAAAAAAAAATATCTAGAACTGGCTCGTGTCTTATATTAAAATGTTAGTTTAAATAATATCTAACATCCTATTTTTATTTTTTTATTTTAGAATAACCGTTTTAAATGAAAGTTGGTTATGTTAATAATAATTTTATTAAAACAAAGGTGGATATAAATATATAATGCTAACAAATAATTTATATTGGGTAAATTGAGAAAAGATAGTTGAAAGAGGTACAATTTGGGAACGAAGTCAATGTTGGTACTCACCACTTGAATTCCTACATTCGTGGGACGAGATTATTGTCGGTCAGGGTTAAGAACAACTTTGGTTTGGTGTGTACTTAAAAAAATGAGATTTGTCATCCTTCTTGAGCTTTCTGACTTTCATTACTAATGCTTGAATCACAGACTTTGTTTCCTCTGTAGGATAGAGTCTTGAGCTTCCATATTTAGAAACCTTCTTTGGCTGTTCTTCCTCAATATACTTTTTCAATGTCTTTTCAAAAGGTTCAACTTTTAAAACCAGACTTATTTTCCCAACTACCTGTGTCTCCAATATCTCTAAATCTTGGTCTTCCAAGGTCATAGAAAAAGTAACTGCGCTTGCCCTTGTTTGGTGTAGGTGAAATTTTAAATTAACCATAGTCTCTGCAATTGAAACCAATGATTGGCTCCTCCATTTTAAAGTCCTGCAAACATGAGCCTTTGTAGATGTTCATTCATCATTTATGTAACATGACTAAAAATACCCTACTGTAACCAGAATAAATAAGAACAAGATTTGAAATTACCAGTTGATTGAGCAAGATTTGAACAAGATCAGGGTTAGAGAGAAAATTTCGTCAAAGAATTTGTGTCAAGATTCAATTGTATCTTCGAAGAGAGCGTAGATTAGCTTTTCTTTCTATATTATTCAAAACAAAGAGATTATATATATAGGTCGGTGAGGCCCAACGACTATAAAATTATATATACATATGGCAGACCCTCTTATGTCTCAAGTCGTATAGGTGTGGCATGTGGGAGACTTTACTTAGAAGTTTAAAATTCAATAAAATTCACAATGTAATTAATTCAATTTAAAAAATTGAAAAAAATTAAAATTAACAAATGGTTAACTAATTGTCTGAATCAAAAAAAAAATTGTTTTAGTTACAGGTATTAAGTAAAAATCTAATTGAACTGATGTATATGAATTGGTAATGATTTGAAGTAAAAAATTGGAATTTTTTTTGATACAGAATAGAGAATGAGAATTTATTTATAAGCTATTACGAAAAAATATAATATTTTCTTCTCTTCTCTTTTTCAACATAGAACAATCATTCATCCTCTAACCCATTAATCAAGAATCATAATATCACCAACCGTGAGTGCACTACAAATAATTACAATGATAAAGACAACAATAGCTAAAATAATCAATATATATATATATATATATATATATATATATATATATATATCTAGAATTGGCTCATGTCTTACATTAAAATGTTAGTTTAAATAATATCTAACATCCTATTTTTATTTTTTTATTTTAAAATAACCATTTTAAATTAAGCTTGGTTATGTTAATAATAATTTTTATTTAAAGGGAATCATGTTAATGATTAAAAAAAAGGTGGATATAAATATATAATGCTAACAAATAATTTATATTGGGTAAATTGAGAAAAGATAGTTGAAAGAGGTATAATTGGGGAACGAAGTCATTGTGGGTACCCACCACTTGAATTCCTACATTCGTGGGATGAGATTATTGTCGATCAGGGTTAAGAACAACTTTTGTTTGGTGTGTACTTAAAAAACAATTTTGGTGGAACCCCGGATCCATTTTCACTTCTAGGTGTCTAAACAAATCCCACCACATTATTGGCTAAATAAACTCCATCCCACTATTTTTCATTTTTTACCCACATTATAATTATAACAAAGATCATAAAAAAATTACACTAATTTTCAAAAATAATTGAATAAAGTATAAATAAATATTAAATTTAATACATTATTTAAACAATTTAAATATAATTTATATAAATATCGTTTTTGTACACTATTACAAAACATAATGTAACGTAATATGTGACCAAAGATCTATGACTCAACATAAAACAAGAAACACAAATAATATTTAAATGCACAGGAATCAAGAACAAATGAAGAATATGCAAATACCAAAAATCACAAGATTAGAAGAAGTCTTGAAGTTCACCAATGGTTTCATAAATTTCAAATATTTTTTATATAATAAATATTTACATAATCTTTAAGTTATTTTCTTGCACGAATGGCAACAAATTAAAAAATATATATATAAACGATATGCTTTAAATGCGAAAGGTATGACAATGCGAATATTTAATTAACATTATATAATCTATTAATTCTAAAAATTGAGAAAATGATCAAAATATATCGTTTTCAGCTCCAAATTGCCCAAAATACTGAAAAGCTGGATTGCATTCCAAAAGACCCATGGGATATGCCACTGGAAGAGACGTATCCCACGAGCACTGTAGCAGCATCTGAAAGAGGCGTATCCCACGGGCACTATAGCATCATCTTTCTCCTTCGAGCACTCACTTTCTCTCATCTCTCCCGTCACCCTCACGATCACCACCACGCACCACCCTCTCTCCCTCTCATCTTATCGTTTTTGGCCCCGTCGAGGCGGTGTTCATGCTCAATCGAAAATGCGACTAAATTAGGGTTGAAATTGGGGCTTTCAAATCTGGCATTAGAAATTGTTAGATATTGACAAATCGAATGACGTATAAAACTTAACGGGAAAGTGACGGGAGGTGGGTGAATGAAGAGCTCGAGGAAAATGCTGAAAATCACCATTAGAATCACGATACAAGTAAATAAATGATCCAAAATAATACAATGTCGATAAACAGGGTTCAGTCCAAGAAATTGTACTTTATAGGAACTCCATCTTCATCAACTATGAAGTCAGCCATCTCATTCTCAGGATCAACATCTTCCTCTTCTTCTGGTAGCTCCTCTTCTCCGTTATCTTCAAGCTGTGGTCCTACAATATTATTCATATACTTTATATAAGTGGTCAATACCTTATGGAAATTCATCAACAAAAGCCATATTAAATAATGTAACTTACCCTCCTCATCACCAAATAAACTACGCTTGAGGAAGGAAGGAAGTACTTTGTAGTTAAGGTTTTGTTTAAGGTTTAGGGAAGAAAACGTTAGTTGTAGGGAATTATGTTTTAAGGTTTGATCGAAAATTCTAAATTGTAAAAGAATGGAATAAATTATATCTATCTATCTATATATAGGGGGTGGGGTGTATGTATTCGTAGCTTCCCAGTCAGACAAGGAATTTGATTACGGCAACCAATTAAAACAGATTCCTATTCTGATTCTTAACAAACTTTAAAACAAACTCATGAACTTGAAAATATAGCATTAGGAAAACTTACCCCCTGATTGTTAATAAGTTTGGGTCGGATCAAGAGAAGCAATGGATTAAAGAGATTAAAAAAAATTAGTAGATTGTGTAAGGAAGAAGATTTGAATAATGTGTATTTTGTTGTGAAAGCATTTAATAAAGTATGTGATTATCAATAAAGTAAAAGGAGTCTACCAAGGCAGGCTACTAGAACGGCTCATTTACCAATACACGGAGTATTTAGTCAAGCTTGATTTAATTGTACCTGTTTACACCATAACACACATATTGATGCATCTTACACGCGGTATTATATGCCTATAAATTGAAGTTGTAATACAGCTTTGAAGATGCAGAGAAAAAGACATAAATAGATTATTCTCTCAAGCTCTCTGCAAATTGCATGTGTACATGTTATTAATAGTTTTAAAGATAAGATTTATAACACGTTATCAGCACGAGTCTCTGCCCGAGTAAGTTTTGTTGAAGTAAGAAGGTACTGCCCGAGTAAACTTTATTAAGGAAGAAGGTACTGCTCAAATAAGTTTTATTAACGAAGGAGAATGGCGAATCTTGCAAATTAGATTTTGTTGCTTTGGATGTGTCTGGGGATAATTATTTGTCTTGGGTACTCGATGCGGAATTACACCTTAGTGCCAACGGGCTAAAGGATACTATAGAAACAGGAAAACCCCAACTGTTGAACAAAATGCCAAATCAATTATTTTTCTTAGACACCACATTCATGAAAACTTAAAATCTGAATACCTCACAGTCAAAAATCCACTCACTCTTTGGACCAATCTCAAAGATAGGTTTGACCACCAAAAACTTGTCCATCTGCCACATGCTCGTTATGACTGGATCAATTTAAGGTTACAAGATTTTAAATCTGTTGCTGAATATAATTATGCCTTGTTCAAAATAAGCTCAAAGCTAATCCTGTGTGGTGAGAAAGTTACTGATGCTGAGATGATTGAAAAGACCCTTTCGACCTTTCATCCCAACACTATGATTTTGGCACAACAATACAGGGAACACAATTTTCAGAAATATAGTGAGCTGATATCTCTCCTTCTTGTAGCTGAGAAAAATAATGAGTTGTTGCTGAAAAATCATCAGATACGTCCCATAGGCTCTGCCCAGTTACCTGAAGTACATAACACGTCATTCCGGAAGAATGAGCGTGGGAAAGGGCATAGAGGAGGACGAGGATATGGACGAAACCGTGGCCATGGAAATTTTCGTGGACGATTTCGAAATCAGTATAACTCTGGCCACCTAAAGTGGCAACGTGATGGCTACAACAACTCTAGTCACCAAAAGTGGCAAAATGAGGTGTCAAATAAAAGGAAGGCACCACAAGAAGGAGATACTAGAGATATATGTTTTAGATGTGGGGCTCATAGGCATTGGACTCATACTTGTCACACACCTAGACATCTTGTAGATCTTTACGAGTCATCTAAAAAGCCAAACGGGAAAAGGGTGGAAACAAATTTGGCTAGTTTTAATGATGAACCAATCAACAAGACTGCAAATGGACTAAATGATGGTGCTAATCTTTACTACGGCTTAGATGACTAGTTTTCATATGTATCTCTTTGAATTCATGTTCCTTATGTATCTGCTTCAATTTCATGTTTTTATATACTTGTTTTATGTTCTTGATTTAAATACCTGGTTTGCTTTAATAAAATTATTGTTCATTTATATATGTGCACAGCATAAAATATGGGAGATTTATGCATTGCTGATTGCACCACCACTCACACAATTCTAAAAAATCAGAAATACTTCTCACAGTTAACTAAAACCAACTCACATGTTTGGATGATTTCGGGTACATCAGATATAATAGAGGGTTTTGGGAAAGCTAGTTTTATCCTACCAAATGAGACACAAATTCAAGTACATAATGCTCTATATTCTAGTAAATCCACTAGAAATCTTTTGAGTTTTAAAGACATTCGTCTTAATGGTTTCCACGTAGAAACTACTAGTGAGAATGAAAAAGAATATCTTCTTATCACTTCAATTACCTCAGGCCATAAGAAGATCTTAGAAAAATTACAATCAATCTCTTCGGGATTATATGCTACAAATATTAGAGTCATTGAGTCGCACAATATCATCATTCCAAAAATCATAGACCCATAATCACTAACCCTTTGGCATGAAAGACTTGGTCATCCAGGAGTATCTATGATGCGTCGTATAATAGAAAATTCTATAGAACATCCTCTTAAGAATCAAAAGGTCATACCTCAAAATGAACTTCCATGCTCAGCATGTTCATTAGGAAAACAAATTGTCCGACCATCTCCAGTTAAACTTCAAACCGAGTCTCCAAGTTTCTTAGAAAGAATTCAAGGTGACATTTATGTTCCTATTCATCCATCATCCGGCCCATTCAGACAATTAGATGGTCTCATGTCTGTCTACTCTCTACACGAAATACATCCTTTGCCAAACTACTTGCTCAAATAATCAAATTGCGAGCCCAATTTCCTGATCATCCCATTAAATCAATTCGACGAGATAATGCTGCTGAATTTACATCTGCAACTTTCAATGATTATTGTATGTCAGTAGGGATCTCAGTCGAACACCCTGTAGCTCACGTGCATACACAAAATGGCTTAGCAGAATGTAAGAACCCAGATTTTTTGTAGAATTAAAACTTTTTTTTAAGAATTGATAAAAGGAAGAACAATGATTCCGACTACAAGGTATGAACAGTTCTAATGAATGAACATCGAATGGATATAGATTCCAATATTTATGTCATGAAGAATACAATGGGTTGACAACTTAGATTAGAATGATCTATCTCCTAGAAAGTTGAGATAGGGTTTTTTAGAAAAGAATGGACACTCTCATGTCATCCAGATCGATATCTGTTATAAGTCCGGAGGTTCCGTAAAAGAATTAAGAAACGCACGAGGAAGCACAAGGATATCTTCTGAATACCAGGATTAAAAAGAGAATAAATTATGAATAGTGTTTTTGGTGGAAATGAGAATATTATGAATCGACACTGATTTCTGAATTCGTATTAGTGATCCGAGGGGAAAATAAGTGTATGTAAAAGCTGTCGGATTCTGAAAAACAGCAATTTTATTTTCTCCGAGAATTCCCTGGACACTGATAGACTTAAGGATTTAATGAGAGGATTTAAGGAATTTAAATTCGAGAGTTACCAAGAAAGATGGAGAATGGTATTATAAATGTTAAGAAGGTTGTCGGTAAAAACCCTAACTAGAAACGAATGAGTTATTCCTCCGAACGATCAATGAATTGAGCAATAAACGGACAAAGAAACAAGCATAGGAAGCAAGATACATGCATGTGGTAGTAGAAAATATCTAAGTAACCAAGTGGTGACTCAAGTAACTAGGATACTTAGCAAGAAACCAAATACTTAGCAAATCAACCACTTGGTTAGCCTAAACACCACCAAAGATCAACACTTGTCATGCAATTTTCATCATCCAATACATCACCACTTTATTAAAGTTACTTTATCAAGATATTATCACAATAATACAATAAAGTGGATGAGAACAAAGCAAATCAACCAAGCAAAACACCATTTCTCTCTTGTTTCATTCCATTTGGCCCCTCTTGAAATTCCAAGATCAAAATCCTACTTCCACCCCTTGCTTGGTCTTCAAATTTTTATAGTGAGTTCTATAATTCATAAAAGTATTCTCCAAGAAATTTTAGCTTCAAACTCCTTCGTTTTCATTTTCAAATAAATCATTTAAGAGGAGGGTGAATAGTGTTTTTCAAGAACTAACTTTGTTTTTCTTGTTTCTTTGGTTGATCTAAGCCATCATAAGGTGTTCTAAGGACTAGATCAAGGCTTGTTAGGCTCATATACATACCAAGGAAGGTATAACACTCTTGAAACCCTAGCTCTCACTTTAAGTTTATGCATGTTCTTGATGGATTTAAGAGTAGTTATGATGTTAGTATGTTACAAGCATGATTAGTTAAGTGATTTAGTGATTTTGGTAACATGATGATTAATATGATGAAGTGATATGTTCTTGGAAATTTTGAGATGAGAAATAATGTGTATAAGATGTACGGATGCTCGGTGTGGCTTGGTTGTGTTATGATTTTTAGAACGTTCGATTTATAGCCGTCGTAATGCCAAAATTTCGTTAACCTTAAGAAATCGTGTTTGACAGTAGCTATAACTCGCTGTCCAGTTTCATCTTATGCCATGAAAAGATAGATTATGTTATAAGCTTCGTTTTGATATAAAGATCATGTGAAACGGACTTACGGTTTAGGAATTATGGCCGATTTACTAAAAGTCGTTCGAAATCGTAGTACGAGTTCGTTATTAAAATTGAACCCCTGTAAAATATGTAAGTCAGTGGCGAATTTTGATAATTAAATATTAGAGATAAAAATTAAGGTGTGAGAGAAAACCTCATGTGAAACGGATCGTTTTCTGATTTTATAAAAATGTTCGAATCGAGGTTAAACACAAACGAACCCTTAAAAAGCATACTTGGTTATAACTTTGGTTATAACTTAGAAAACGGGCGATAAAACGCGATGTATAATCTTGATTCGTGAACGATCGACCTTATAACTTATACGACTTAAGTATATACCAAGTGTGAGTATGATGACAGGTCTTAATAACGAACAAATGTCGGATCGTATCGGTGATAAAAAGAGTTACAC
The DNA here is from genome assembly GCA_036435485.1 of Saposhnikovia divaricata. Taxonomy (NCBI): domain Eukaryota; kingdom Viridiplantae; phylum Streptophyta; class Magnoliopsida; order Apiales; family Apiaceae; genus Saposhnikovia; species Saposhnikovia divaricata. The sequence goes on from CM071596.1 coordinate 93,292,690, forward strand.
TAAAAGGTGTATAACGAGATAATTCGAAAACGTGTTTCGACTTAAGTTAAGTTTATACTTAGTCTTTTAAAAAGTATTAAGTAGTTAATCTCGAATATTTTGATTGATTATAGATCACCGAGCAGACCCGGGACACGCTACCTCTACCCACACCCGACTACCAGGAAAGTTTCAAATCCCTTTTAAAGGATGTTGTTGTGAATATATATGCTTTCCGTTATACATATGCCATAGCATGCATGCCTACACTCAAGTTCTATTGTAATACATGTTCCCTGATTTAAATGTTTGCTTATAACCTAGATAGATAATATATCGGCTATAAGCCGGATATGGTTAAGACCCTTAAGTGAAGGGCATTTGAATCTTATTCTTCGAATATAGACCGGGAGTCAGTACTTCTTGATATATCCTGATTATTTCGGGGAAGAATATTTAAGTAAATATCTTTCCATTATTTACCTAGAATATTCGTTCATCGCGTATTATTTCAAATATTGTTTCGAATATTCAATTAAACTTTATTTATTCAATGAATATTATTCTCCAATATTCATTTTAAGTTGATTCATTTATCGAATATTCCTTTGGAATTTATTCATTATCTATTTATTGAATATTATTTCAAATATTCATTTGATCATCATCTAACTATTATTTTAAATATTCATGCGAGTTTTATTTATTCGATAAGTATTATTAATTTAAATATTCATTAATTATTTAAGGAATATTATTTGTGAATATTTACACAAGAATCACTCTGAGTAATATTTCATATTAATATTATTCCTTCAATATTTATACCTTAATAAATATTCTTTGGAATATTTATTTAATTCCTCTAACTCGTTTCAAAAGCGATTCATTTCATTTAAATACTATCTTCGACCTCCGAATATTATGTAAATTATTTCGGAGTCTTATTATTAATACTTGTATCAAGAAAGGTTCTCAAAACTCCCTTCTTCATTCAAAATCTAACTGTCAAATTATAAGGGAACCTTACTTGGGAGATGTTATTTATTTTGTTGACTTCCCGGTCATAAATCTTTCGAAAAGTATTCTTGGATTGCTATCTACCACCCTTCTCATCATTCGAGGGGTAAGATTATTGGAACAAGATGGTATCCTCTAACAAGTAGCAGCTTGGGAGATATGATGTTGAATTTTCCTTTCCAACTAGATACGACTACTTTGTGGAGTCTTATCAACAAGTATTATACTTGGGGAAAGGGGGACGAACTTTACATTCAGAGTCATGAATTTCTTTTCGAACTTGGAGTTGTGTAAGAGGCCAAGTAGCGCCGGTCCGTCCCATGGGCCCAACCGTTGGTCGGGGAGATCTAACAGGGCGGTAGATAAGTAAATCCGTCAGCTCTTCCTTATACCGGTAGTGAATCTAATTTGAGCTGTACAATCTGCGACTGATCATCGTAAGGATTGGAACAGCGGGCGCGGTGAATACTCCAGCATTAGTTCATCATTCAAATTCATTTATTTTCTGCAACATTATCATTGTTGGTTGTATTGGAAAAGTATTTATAACTGGAATTGCAATAAGTTCCTCTTTCAGATAAATGATGATATTTTGCTTATCTTTTGCATACCAAATATGTCCACGGAATATATATTTTGAGTTACCTTATAACCTCATCAATTACCTTATATTGGTATTATCTTCGCTAATTCATGGCATATGGTTTTAAAGATATTTGAACTGCTATATATATATATATATATATATATATATATATATATATATATATATATATATATATATATATATATATATATATCATCACTGTTCAGTTATATTGTTGTTGGTGGGCTATTGCTCACCCTTGCTTATTTATTATGTCATAACAACAGCAAGACCTGATGGCCCGCTCAAGGTGCAATCGGTGCGAGCAATTGATAGCCGTCAGAGGATTAACCGCTGAAATCATAGCTGCCACTACTGAGTAAGAAGCTATTGGTAGGCTAGTGGTTAGCATTGGAGTATTAAATGTATTTATTTATTTGACATATGTAAATGGATAGCAAAGAGCATGTTATATTTAATGAAAATTCTTTGGGTTGTAAGAACTCGATTTTGTGATTAATAAAATTTGGGAGTTACTCTAATTTCATCTATGGGACTATAACGGGTGTGTTTTATGTTGTTGTTTTGGGTCACAAGGTTGTAATATTATTTTTGTTAGTTTTGTGGATGGATATTGAGACCGTAACGACCAGATCCCTGACCCGGGATCTGGGTGCATTTCAGAAATGGTATCAGAGCGTATGTTATAAACCCCAGAGATGATGCGACGTTAAAACAATAAATTTACTAAGATAATAAGAACTCTTTCCAAGTTCATAATCGGACTACTTGAAGTAGTACTGACATATAAAACCCTTATGGGAACTCTTCAGTATCGTGGTAGTAACTTAGCTCGTTCTCGTATCGATTAGTACAACGACGGACCATGAGGCGTACGAGCAGCAGCATGAGGATGCTTTATTGTATGCTGACGATCAGATGGCAAATTCGATAGAGTAACCTACCGAGGACCCGGAGGAGGTTCCAGCCGATGAGAAGAATCCTGTTAAGGATAAGGAGTTTACCCTTGAGGAAATGAGGGCTACAGCCAGAGAGACTGTAAGAGTTAAAAGATAAGTGCTCAGAGATGTGAGCGTAAAGAACTGAGATATTATTAATGGAATTAAGGAGGCATATTGGATTCATAGCTTGACTGCCGGATGAAGTACCAGCAAGTAAGATAGATTCGAGGAATTACTCGAGATCTTATGAGAGAATAGATAAGAACCCTTAGAGACTTTCAGATTAATGATAAAGGAACAAGAATGATGCATGGTTATCAAAGACCTCGATATAGGACGGGGAGCAGAGTCTCCAAGAGCAGCTAAGATAGAGGCAACAAGAGTCATATCATTTGATAAATGGATTAAGTATGAATAGTAACTCGCCATGAGGAGGCGGATTGCATAGGTTATAATTTATGAAACCAAATTGAGATTGTTGAGGTGGTTTTATTCAGGGAAGTGATCATTTTATGAATGGATCAGCTTAGAAAGTAAAGACAGTAGGAAGTGATGGCCTGATTGGATAAAGTTATACAAGGAAGTAGTAAGCGAGGCAATGATATTAGAACCTACAAAATGAAGTGACCAACAAGTCAATGATAAACCCGTAACAAGACTATTGTCAGAGATTAAGCATAGGGTTATTTTAACTTAGTGGAATGATGAACCAGAAACATTGGATGCATGTGATTCAGAGGAAGATTAAATTCTTTCTTTTTCCTTGAATGGATTATAGTAGTTACATTAGTTTACTCCGATGCGGAATCATAAATGGATCGAGTAACACGATCAGTGGTTAGGAGGTAATGTAGAATGTTTTAAAAATGTGAGAAAATCTCCCAGGAGCTAAAGATGAAATTTGTAATGACCCAGCGTTGGTGCTGCATAAATGGAAGAAGGAAGACCTTGTAATATAATATGATGCATCTCATACAGGTTTAGGTGGTGTGCTTATGCAGCACGACAAAGTAATTGCGGATGCATTTGGATAGCACGGTTCACCAGATTCGGATGGCTTTGGTAGTGCCAACTTTGTGGAATGACTGACCCGACGGTAGTGTTCCTTCTAAGACTAGTATTCAGGTAGACTGACCTTTGTTAGTAGCAACTATTAGGACGAATATGCATCAGGCAGATATGGCATGTTTCAGTTAAAACTTTGATTTTCTTCTATGGGATGCAAATATTTGGTTCCTTTTCAGTAATTAAACCTCCAACCTTATGATGATCATTCCATGATTATAACTACTTACGATTCTACCTGCTTGGACATTCTTAGAACTACTATTCTGGTTTCGAAATTGATCTTCGTAGTATTACTAATGAATGGATAGATTGACCAAAATTTCCCTACTTCTGGAAAGAAATTCAACAAATTTTAGCAAACCCTATCTTTCTGATTATCAGAGAACATCATTGAAGAGAGTGGAAACTGGGGCCAACCTTGTGGATTGTGTAAGATAGCCGCTATATGGGTTGGTGGATAGGCCCTGATTATTACAACTGATTGTAGAGATAAAAATATGAAGTTGAGATTGGATGATAAAAAGGGGAATGTAATTAAGAAACCAGCCGGACTGAGAAATTCCGGGATTGACTTAAATGAAAAGGTTGTATGCCAGGAGTGTTAAGCTCATGCGGCACGTGGGATTGATAAGAGGAGTCAAAAGGATGAAAATAAAAGAATAGTGAATGAAGGGCGGGGGTGCTCGAGTCAAGTGACTACACTACTCTGGTATCTAAGATGGTTCTGTGAAGGAAGCTTACGAGTATGCCAAGGAAAAGCATAGGTGGGAACGTAACCTACCCCAGATAAGTTACCTTTGTTAAGGTTGACAGAGGCACTATGACAAGCAATTGCTAGAAAAGTAATACTACTGACTAAGCCCCAGTTTTGCATATTTTAATACGGCTATTTAGGGCCATGAAACGAAAGATCATTAATGGCTAGATCAGCCATGTCAGGACAAAGCAGGGTTGCTTTTAGTTAAGCGCCGATTGCGAGAGCTTTTGGATATAAAGTAAAGTGATGCATGTGTATATAATGGACCCGATTCGGGGTAAGAATAGAAGTACGATGAATTGTGACACATAGTGTTGGGATATTATAAATACAAAGGTTATGATACGATCGAGACAAATGATCAACCTAAGTGTATGGAAGCGGTTAGAGCTTGCTCAATATGCTACAAAAATTTCGTCTGACGCTAATATCTTTGATAAGAAGCAATAAGTACTAAGAGATTCACGTTGAACACGACCAATATCTTCCAGAACATCCTTGCTACCGTTACCAAGTTATGTGAAAAGAGCATATAGACATATATTGTCTTTTTGGAACGTCTTGTAGACTGCCATCCATTTGAAAGGAGAGGTTAGCATTAAGCTACCTATAGATTATCAAGATAAAATCGATTGAAAGGAGACCCTTATTAGGGATATATGATCTGATTGCCAATTACAGGATGTAGGCATTCCTTAAAAAGAGAATGGAGGATAGAATATCCATAGTTGAAGACGAACCCTGGGAATGCACAAGAGATGGCATTACCCCTAATAAAAACATTGTGAACTCAAATGATATAAGTTGGATTGACCAAGGCAACAATAACCTTTAAGGATTATTTAAAGGAGTTTCGGAAAGTACATAGGCAAAATTATTATAGGATTTGTTAATGATATTTGAATATGCCCTGTACCCAGAGAATACAAGAAAAATGATGAGGATTACCTAAGAAACCTTACAAGGAAAAAGATAATATTGTCAACTTCAAAATGAAAGTTTGGTAGGGAAGGTATGACATAGCAAAAATGATGCCAGATGAGGCATGTGTGGAACCATGAGAAAGAATGGATTGAACCAATAAAGGTTGAGGTTACCCTAAAATAAGGAAAGAACTAAGAAAAGAAGTATCCTAAGTAGGATTAGGAATAAATGTGATAAGGTTCACGTGGAAAGGTGGAAGCAATGACTTATGGAAAAGAGATTGAGATATTTTTCTCCTTCAGCAGAATTTAAGGGAGAATGCTTTCACCCTGAATTGGTATAGATCCAGAAAAACACCGGCCACAAGAAATTGTTGTTATCAGGAAAGGCCAATGAGGTGGCCGACACTTTAAAGTATAGAGAAGTACCATAAATGCTCATATCAAAGGAAATAGAGTGATATTGAGAGGGACCTCGAAGGTCAGGGTGTGATGGAGGAATTTACGATTCCCTCTAATGATTATGCGAGAATCAACTTTAAGGATAGTTTAAGTAAACATTCGATCCTGCTATTGTCTGAGGCACATTATCGGCATTAGAAAGTTGTACGACAAGCCAGACAACAGTCCCCGCAAGCAAATTCCCAAAGAGACTCGCCTTCTTTTGAAAGAGAGAGGAGAGATTAGGTAATGAGAGGCGACTGAATACTGGAAGTAGATTGACTTTCTGAAAATGGAGTAAAAGAAAGGACTGGGCCAGCAAGAGGTTGGTAATGGATAACAAGAAACAGAGATGGTACTAATATTGATAAGCCAATTGGCATGATGATTAATGACAAGCAAGTTTATGTTGGTGTATTTCTGTGCAAACAAGATAGAGAGTTAACGAGGTTCGAAAAATGATTAAGTAAACTGCTAAACTTCTAGTATTCTACTGGAGACATAAGATTAATAACCTCCTCAACCTGTCATAGCTGCAATGTTTGAAGTTCTTATGCAATTGTATCTGCTTCATATAAAATCTACATCAAGTTTAGGAAGTATTCCTTATGGACAAGGAATAGTGGTGATTCTTCTGAGAAATTTAGGTGATAACGACTGTGGAAGTGTTGGGACTGAATCTAAGTTAGAGAAATCATCCAGGTTTATCTCGGATGGTTTAAATTTTGGAATAACGTGATATTGCGGTAAATGATTAGGCTATGATGGTTCATAGAGTGATTATAGTAGAAATGGAAACAAGTGATTGATAGAGGTGAATATAGAGTTGAGGATCAATGATGGAGTAGATATGCAGGCTCCTGAGAAGCCCCAGTAATGAAGCAAGAAAAGTATGGAATTGTCATGGCAAAGCTATTGGCCAAAACGGAAAGTTGGAATTAGAAGCATAAATGACATACAAATTGATCCCTTTTAGTTTGGGGAAGTCGAGAAAATTTGGAATAGATTAATCAAGTAATAAAGGGACTCATGGAATGAGAAAGTGAAAATCTAGATGGTTGAACAAAAGAAAGTTTGACCCCAATCATGTGACACGTATTGAATAAATGTGACGAGTGTCTCAACACTGAGATGGCAATGGAGATAAACAATAAGAGTGAATAAGGATCAGTTGATCAGAAGGATGTGATTGATAAAGAAAAGATTGGGAGATAATTATGAAATGTGAAGCAAGGAATGTTATGAATGGACTTTCTAACGAGCTCTCGGGATGACAACATGATACTGTTAGTATTGTGAATATGAAAGAGTCAGTAGAGTGGCGTGGAATGTCATTAACCATGATGTCAAGCGAGAAATCTAAGATTTAACCTGAGAAGTTGAAAGATTTTCCGACGATGAGTGTTGCTAAGATTGAACAAGAATATAGGTCCATAGAATGATGGACCGAGCAGAGAGGATATGTTGACACGTAAGATTACGATATAGTAGTATTTGATACGATTATGATTATTTTTCTTCTCTGATAAACCTCTATAGTTCAGAGGTAAATTCTAAGTATGATATTTTGCAATCATAATTTTTTTATAATTCTTTGGAATTCTTTTCTTCTCTCTTATTCATATTCTTTTTGAATTGAGAAGAACAACCTTTTAAGGAAGGGAGGTACAGCTACGTGACTATCTGTCTGTGTGATAGAAGTCTAAGTGGGATTCCATTAATTGTTCAATTGCTTGTCAAGTACTAAAGGCTGGCCCCCTTCTGTACTAACTATGCAATATAACAAATGTTCATTGATCATAGTGATCTCTCAATAAATTTTTCCACTTAAATATATATACATCGAGATTGCGAAGATAAAAGCGATCGGGGAATGCATAGTACGAGTGAGGATTATCTCCGACTTCGCAGCGCGATAGTGATACCAAAGTCACTGCATATACCAATAAGAGTAATAGTATATGACTGGGTAAGAGCATAACCCGGACAGGGCGTTGTACGAAAAGTGACAAAGATTGATAGAAAGGATAAAGGGTATATTGTAGCACTAGTGAGAGGTGCTGTAAAAGGTTGGGATTGATTAAGGATTGACCAGGGGACTGGAAAGTGAAATAACCAACAAGTACCCAATTGTCTTCTACCTGATTCCGGGACGGAATCCTTTTAAGGAGGGGAGACTATAAGAACCCAGATTTTTGGTAGAATTAAAACTTTTTTTTTAAGAATTGATAAAAGGAAGAACAATGATTCTGACTACAAGGTATGAACAGTTCTAATGAATGAACATCAAATGGATATAGATTCCAATATTTATATGTCATGAAGAATACAATGGGTTGACAACTTAGATTAGAATGATCTATCTCCTAGAAAGTTGAGATAGGGTTTCTTAGAAAGGAATGGACACTCTCATGTCATCCAGATCGATATCTGTTATAAGTCCGGAGGTTCCGTAAAAGAATTAAGAAACGCTCGAGGAAGCACAAGGTTATCTTCTGAATACCAGGATTAAAAAGAGATTAAATTATGAATAGTGTTTTTGGTGAAAATGAGAATATTATGAGACGAAACTATATAGAAGTACCCGGAATGGATTTCTGAATTCGTATTAGTGATCCGAGGGGAAAATAAGTGTATGTAAAAGCTGTCATATTTTGAAAAACAACACTTTTATTTTCTCCGAGAATTCCCTGGACACTGATAGACTTAAGGATTTAATGAGAGGATTTAAGGAATTTAAATTCGAGAGTTACCAAGAAAGATGGAGAATGGTATTATAAATGTTAAGAAGGTTGTCGGTAAAAACCCTAACTAGAAACGAATGAGTCATTCCTCCGATTGATCAATGAATTGAGCAATAAACGGACAAAGAAACAAGCAGAGGAAGAAAGATACATGCATGTGGTAGTAGAAAATATCTAAGTAACCAAGTGGTGACTCATGTAACTAGGATACTTAGCAAGAAACCAAATACTTAGCAAATCAACCACTTGGTTAACCTAAACACCACCAAAGATCAACACTTGTCATGCAATTTTCATCATCCAATACATCACCAATTTATTAAAGTTACTTTATCAAGATATTATCACAATAATACACTAAAGTGGATGAGAACAAAGCAAATCAACCAAGCAAAACACCATTTCTCTCTTGTTTCATTCCATTCGGCCCCTCTTGAAATTCCAAGATCAAAATCCTACTTCCACCCCTTGCTTGGTCTTCAAATTTTTATAATGAGTTCTATAATTCATAAAAGTAATCTCCAAGAAATTTTAGCTTCAAACTCCTTTGTTTCCATTTTCAAATAAATCATTTAAGAGGAAGGTGAATAGTGTTTTTCAAGAACTAACTTTGTTTTTCTTGTTTCTTTGGTTATTCTAAGCCATCATAAGGTGTTCTAAGGACTAGATCAAGGCTTGTTAGGCTCATATACATACCAAGGAAGGTATAACACTCTTGAAACCCTAGCTCTTACTTTAAGTTTATGCATGTTCTTGATGGATTTAAGAGTAGTTATGATGTTAGTATGTTACAAGCATGATTAGTTAAGTGATTTAGTGATTTTGGTAACATGATGATTAATATGATGAAGTGATATGTTCTTGGAAATTTTGAGATGAGAAATAATGTGTATAAGATGTACGGATGCTCGGTGTGGCTTGGTTGTGTTATGATTTTTAGAACGTTCGATTTATAGCCGTCGTAATGCCAAAATTTCGTTAACCTTAAGAAATCGTGTTTGACAGTAGCTATAACTCGCTGTCCAGTTTCATCTTATGCCATGAAAAGATAGATTTTGTTATAAGCTTCGTTTTGATATAAAGATCATGTGAAACGGACTTACGGTTTAGGAATTATGGCCGATTTAGTAAAAGTCGTTCGAAACCGTAGTACGAGTTCGTTATTAAAATTGAACCCCTGTAAAATATGTAAGTCAGTGGCGAATTTTGATAATTAAATATTAGAGATAAAAATTAAGGTGTGAGAGAAAACCTCATGTGAAACGGATCGTTTTCTGATTTTATAAAAATGTTCGAATCGAGGTTAAACACAAACGAACCCTTAAAAAGCATACTTGGTTATAACTTTGGTTATAACTTAGAAAACGGGCGATAAAACGCGATGTATAATCTTGATTCGTGAACGATCGACCTTATAACTTATACGACTTAAGTATATACCAAGTGTGAGTATGATGACAGGTCTTAATAACGAACAAATGTCGGATCGTATCGGTGATAAAAAGAGTTACACTAAAAGGTGTATAACGAGATAATTCGAAAACGTGTTTCGACTTAAGTTAAGTTTATACTTAGTCTTTTAAAAAATATTAAGTAGTTAATCTCGAATATTTTGATTGATTATAGATCACCGAGCAGACCCGGGACACGCTACCTCTACCCACACCCGACTACCAGGAAAGTTTCAAATCCCTTTTAAAGGATGTTGTTGTGAATATATATGCTTTCCGTTATACATATGTCATAGCATGCATGCCTACACTCAAGTTCTATTGTAATACATGTTCCCTGATTTAAATGTTTGCTTATAACCTAGATAGATAATATATCGGCTATAAGCCGGATATGGTTAAGACCCTTAAGTGAAGGGCATTTGAATCTTATTCTTCGAATATAGACCGGGAGTCAGTACTTCTTGATATATCCTGATTATTTCGGGGAAGAATATTTAAGTAAATATCTTTCCATTATTTACCTAGAATATTCGTTCATCGCGTATTATTTCAAATATTGTTTCGAATATTCAATTAAACTTTATTTATTCAATGAATATTATTCTCCAATATTCATTTTAAGTTGATTCATTTATCGAATATTCCTTTGGAATTTATTCATTATCTATTTATTGAATATTATTTCAAATATTCATTTGATCATCATCTAACTATTATTTTAAATATTCAGGCGAGTTTTATTTATTCGATAAGTATTATTAATTTAAATATTCATTAATTATTTAATGAATATTATTTGTGAATATTTACACAAGAATCACTCTGAGTAATATTTCATATTAATATTATTCCTTCAATATTTATACCTTAATAAATATTCTTTGGAATATTTATTTAATTCCTCTAACTCGTTTCAAAAGCGATTCATTTCATTTAAATACTATCTTCGACCTTCGAATATTATGTAAATTATTTTGGAGTCTTATTATTAATACTTGTATCAAGAAAGGTTCTCAAAACTCCCTTCTTCATTCAAAATCTAACTGTCAAATTATAAGGGAACCTTACTTGGGAGATGTTATTTATCTTGTTGACTTCCCGGTCATAAATCTTTCGAAAAGTATTCTTGGATTGCTATCTACCACCCTTCTCATCATTCGAGGGGTAAGATTATTGGAACAAGATGGTATCCTCTAACAAGCAGCAGCTTGGGAGATATGATGTTGAATTTTCCTTTCCAACTAGATACGACTACTTTGTGGAGTCTTATCAACAAGTATTATACTTGGGGAAAGGGGGACGAACTTTACATTCAGAGTCATGAATTTCTTTTCGAACTTGGAGTTGTGTAAGAGGCCGAGTAGCGCCGGTCCGTCCCATGGGCCCAACCGTTGGTCGGGGAGATCTAACAGGGCGGTAGATAAGTAAATCCATCAGCTCTTCCTTATACCGGTAGTGAATCTAATTTGAGCTGTACAATCTACGACTGATCATCGTAAGGATTGGAACAGCGGGCGCGGTGAATACTCCAGCATTAGTTCATCATTCAAATTCATTTATTTTCTGCAACTGTTAACTCGATTAACTTGTAAAGGGGGGGTTGAATACAAGTTATATAATCGTGTCTGATTTTTGCTTGATTAGATGAACAAGAAAAACGAATGAATCAAACTTTGTTTTTATTAAATAAATCAAATACAAACTTTACCAAAGGTGTACAATACCTTTAGCAGCTGCTGACAATACAAATCTCTCTCTCTCTCTCTCTGTTTGTTTCAAACTCTCGAATACAAACCTTATACAGAGCTTCACTCAATATGCACTCTAAAATTTTCAATTCGCTTTTTTTACAATGATAATGAGAGAGTATTTATAATGCTACCTATCAACTAATAACAAAATTATAATCTATCTATGACAATGTTCTACCGTCCAGTTGATAGTTTCCATCAATAGAGAATTCGTTTCCTTCACAATATCTTCTTGCTTGTTCTCCAAAAACAAAGATCCTATTTTATAGTACTTGCCAGTTTCTGTAGCATCCATAATGACATCATCAGTAACACGACTGATATCAGGATTTCCCATTGCATCAGGATCTAATCATCCCATCAGTATTTGATCAGGATCTGACTTGCTGTATCAGGATCTGCTCTTAGTTCCTGAAATGTAGTCTTTGACACACTGTTCCTGACTAACCTCTACAGATTACTGTCTAACACATATATCCTTTACAAAGTGCTAAATCCTTTATAATATCAGGATATACAAAAAGTATAAGCAAGATTCTATTCTCAACATCACAACTTATGAATTATTCCTAACAATCTCCCCCTATTTATGCTTTAGAATCTGAAGCATAAATCTAAGTTGTAGATGTCAAAACATATAATAATACAACCAGAATTGAATTTATGAATTTAAAATCATGAAGTTAAGTACCTCCTTCTTCAGATGTAGACATGTATCTAGTACTTAGAAAAAAGAATTCAACTATTTGATGCTTCTTTTCCTTTACCACTTCCATGATGAAATTTACCAACTCTGTCACCCTTAGTTCTGCTCCACCAACTCTGTCACCCTTAGTTCTGCTCCCAGTCTGTTTATCTCCCCCAATCTGTTGTTGTTGTTGTTTCTGAATTGTCTTTATCTCCCCCTTTTTGACATCAACAACATTAATACCAAGAGATTCAGTAACAGAACAAATGAGATTCATCAGAACTGCTTGATTGTCCATAATAGTGACTTGGTTATTTTCAAGAATATGAAGTCTCGATTGAATATCACTTTGAGATTTCTGAATGTTTCGTAGAATTTCAGAATTGACTTCAATGTTGGAAGTGCCTGTTGTATCTTCAGATTCAGATACAGAAAGAACCTTATCTTCAAGTCTTGTAGAAGAAGTCGCCTGTATAGAATGATATTCAAGTAATAATACTTGAGTAGAAGTACAACCATCTTCATCTTTCTGATCTGGAGCTGAAGTATGATCATCCTGTCCTTCACCAGTATTCTGTGTACTAACATCTACAAATCCTGACTCCTCCTTAGATTGATCAGAGACTGTTGATGTCTCAATTCTAGCTGATATTGGAAGTACATACAATGGAATACTAGGATCATTAGGAATATCTTCTGATACTGGTTGAGTAGAAGTTTGTCTTAGCCTTTCACCTCTTCTGTTGATGATTCCTGCAAGCCTTTCTTTCTGTTTTTGAGCTTTAACTTCTGGCTTTGCATTGTGATGTGCTAAGTCATTCTTCTCATACATCTTGATAAAAGAATAAGTACCAGCATCCATACCAAGATTTTAAGACCAAGATTCAGGAAAAACCTGATCCCAGAAATCAAACGATGGTGATTTCCTAATTTTCTCTCCCTCATTATGGAGTTGATCATCCATACCCTCATTCTCACTTTGACTATCTAAAGTCAACACTCTTTCTACCTCTCCTTTTGCCTGGTCAGGAGCCAGCCTCTCTATGTGTGGATCTTTGTCCATCTTTTCAAGAGTATCACTCAAATTTGGATAAGTGCTCTCATGACCTACAGAAAAATAGGGGTTAGAAGAAGTTTTTATACCTGAACTCACATGGAGAGAGGGTTCCTCATATGGCATGGAGCTTGAGGTTTTCTCCAAGGAGTGAGCTGCTATAGTCTCTGAACCCTTACAAACATCTACTTTCTTTCCAGAAACTACAGGCTCCAGTATACCACTTTCAGGTTTTACACTAGACTCTGATGTCTTCAGTAATACTTCATTAGACACCATAGCTAGTATGTCACCGTCTTTAAGTGTTGGTTGTTGAGACACACCCTCAAGGGGGATAGACTCTGAAAGAACAATATTGGTTTGATCTTCATGAAAATCAATCAAAGTCATTCCTCCCATATCATAGGGTTTCTCACCTGCAATTTTAGTCATCACAGAAGACCTTTCAGCATCATCAATCACAGTTCCTGAGTCATCCAACCTCTGACTAGATGGTTCTTGTGTTGCAGTGACTGTGATCTGATCTATTCTACTATTCACCACTGGTGCATTAGTATCTTCTGTTGACTGCTTCCCTCTTTCAACTACCTCCTCTTGTTCACCTTGAGCTGAAGCATCTTCAACAATGACATCCTTGTCAAATAGATATGCATGAAGTGATTAAAGTGCAACATGCTTAGGAAGTCCAAATTTCTTGTGCAATTCCTTTCTGACTGATACATAGAAGTACATCTTCATTAAATCAAGTCTTTGATGTAGCAGTCCATATTCTTCAGGAAATGAAAGTTTAGGAACTCTTTCAATTAGAAAATCTAGAACAGGCCTGGAAAGCTTCACTTTTAGAGAAATAAGTTCCATAGCCAGTCTGTATGTTAGTGTTGTTTCCCATGAAGAATCAAGATCCAGATCTCTCTTGTCAGATACTGACGTGGATATAGCCTTATTTGTAGAGACCTGCATAATGTTAGTTGGACTAGACACTGTTGATAAGTGGATGTTATATCCACTTGGAATGCTTCGTATCGGCTTGAATTGATGACTTGAACTCAAGTATGTGGTGTTTTTGATGTGTTTTTAGTGAATTTGTGCAGGAATAAGAGTCGGATGTGGGATGATGTTTTCCATGCTTAAATGGTGGGTTTTGAGCTTAAAGAATAATAGTACATCAAATTGCGAGAGAGCCGGAAGAAACGGAATGAAAATCGGAGTTAAAACGAAGAAAATAGAGCAAAATCAGCAAAATCAGCAAATGAACAGTAAGTCCGGCGCGGCCGCGCCTAATTTGTACTAATTGCGGGCGCGGGCGCGCGGGAGTGAACAGTAGCGTGAACAGTAGCGCGGTCGCGCGCGGTGCGGGTGAAAAATCAGCCAGAAACTCTGATTTTGTTTTGGCCATATCTTGAGTTCTACAAGTCCGTTTTGGGCGATCTTACAGTCCACGCGAAGCTAACGAGATTTTCTATCATTCTAAGGTGGTCCGGAGTCCAGAATTATTGAAGAGAATTTTCAATCAAAACATAAACTTCCAGAAGTTGCAGAATTCTATTCCAACAAGGAAATTGCCACAATTCCTACTTCTATTAAGTATGGTAATTGCTTTGGAGCGGCCAGAACCTTCTAGAATCAGACTTATACATGGAATTTGCAATTCTATTTCATTCAAAGATGGAATTTGCCAATCTTCTATTCCAACTCAAAGAAGGCAATTACTTGGAGAAGAGGACACTTGGGGCTATAAATACACATCTTGGGGGACAGAAAAAACATACCATTACATATCAATTACTTAGTTTTATTTGTATCTTTTCATACTTTGTTTTTATCATGGTTTCATCAGATCCCATGATGACGAGAGGTTTGATTATGAACTAATCGTTGTCATGGGATTCTAACGGATTTACTTATGGAATTTAGATGTTGATTGCTTAACTTGATATATGTGTGGTGAATTTGCGATATCCTTGCAGGGTTGTATTTAATTCATATAGATGCGTAGCTAACATCTATCTTGTTAATCTTTAGTGAAGCGACAGTGGATCTTTAGATTTAGAACTTGCCATGCTAGCATAGGTTCATGATTGTTTATCAACATGATTCGTAGTATGAGATGAAAATACTTATACTACCTTATGTAATCTTATGGACACTTGATCTTCAACCATTATGTTTTCAAATTCTATAGACATGTAGGGTCTAAGCATAATTGGTGCCTGCATGATTTCTATCTTATGTGGATATTGTGTAGATTGGTGTGCGTGTACTGAAAGGTAACGTATACTTATTTCGTGTTGTCCGATTAGTTATCGTAACCACCACATGTATTGATAAAAGGGCATGATCTCTAAAGGAAGTTTGTATTGAAGTTAGGAGTCCATGGTTCATATTGCGTAAGTAAATTGATTTTAATTATCGTTAGTTAGTTAATTCTTAGTTGATAATTTGCATATTAGTTAGTTTAGTTAATTAAAACTCAAATTTGTTAATTGTCTTAGTAGTGAATAATAATCATACATTGTTGCATAGGTACATCTACTGAATTAAAACCATAACCAGATCTCTGTGGGAACGAACTCGACTTATTCATATATTACTTGTGACCGTGTACGCTTGCGCGTTATTAGCAAACAAGTTTTTGGCGCCGCTGCCGGGGATCATCGGTGTTTTATTTTTGGTTTATGTGCTTGTCAATAGTGGTCGTTAGAGTTCACTGACTCGGATTTTTTTTTTCTATACTATCTTGTTTAGTTCGTTGTGTTCAGGTACTTGAGTTTTTGAAGATGGCATGCGAGGAGTTGCCATGGTTGGCATATTCGAGGACATCCATGCCTTATCAATGTGAGCAGTGTTTGGGCGTTCATGATCCCTCACAATATTGTTACTACGAAGGAGTTGATCCATATGTCACTTATGAGGAACAACGGTATTTTCCATACCATCCTCAACAGTACCAGCAAGATGTTCCAGATATGTCATATTTCTTTGGAAGTGAAGAGTTTCAACATCAGCAACCTACTCCTACTTTTCAAACAGATGAGGTTCCTACAAGGGAGGAGCTTAGGAGTCTTGTAAAGAGTAACGAGGAGTCTTTAAAATCTTTGGAGACACTAGTTGCTCAAGCTGTGAGATCATTGGAACAAGAGACTCTGGAGGAGATTAGGATGCGTGTAAAGAGTAACGAGGCATCTATCAAATCCTTGGAAACAATAGTTGCTCAAGTTAGGAGTGCTTTGGAACAAGAGAAACAACAATTCATACCAGAGGCAATTCCAGAAAATAACGGTGACTTGGAGCAAGGTACTGCATGCATTATTGAGGAAGACAAATTCCAAGGTGAGGTGAGCGTTCACAAGCCATGTGAGGAATTTGATCATGCTGGTGAGGTGGATGCTTTGGAAAGGGCACTATTTGGGACAGACACTGTTGAGCTGCACAAATTTCAAAAATTGGTATGTGCGTACCAAGAGGCTGAAGAACATGGGAAAGATGCAGGTCTTCTACTTGACTCAGAGTTTAAAGATGGAGGTAGCGCATTAGAGCCAATGGAGGAAGTTCTCTTTGAGGAACCAAAGGCTTCATCAACTTACATTTACCCTCCTCCATTATATTCAAGCGAAGCCCGCGAGTGTGTGTTATTCTACAAATTGACAGATTTTGGGTCAACAGATGAAGGCATTGGAATAAGACAAAGTTGCTACATGAATAGGCCAAGCGAGGATAAGGGGCAGAAAGTGTGCCGCCGTGATGACGATGAAGTTTCACGAAGAGAGGACCAGGCAAACTATTATCATCCGTAATGGAGGCTTGGAAATAACATCAAGCTATTGACGTTAAAGAAGCGCTTCTTGGGAGGCAACCCAAGCATTGTTGTATACTGGTATGTTTTCTACTTTCCCTCGTATTTACTTCCATTCAATGAGGGCATTGAATATTTTAAGTTTGGGGGTGGTTTGAGGGATAAGTAGTGTATATATATGTGATTGTTAGTCATTGTGTTCATGTAGGATTTCATGCTTTGCATATTAGTATTAGTAAATTATGCATTTATGTTCGTGTTATCTACGTTTGTTTCATATAGGACATTCTATTTTTGTATATCATGTGAGTTCATATAGTTTGCATTTGCACCCATGCTTGATAGGAATTTTGTGTTGTTGACACTTTTGATTGAGAAGTGATATGCTTTGTTCTTGTGCACACACATACACTAGTAAGTTGAAGCTAGTAGACTTATTGAATGTTGTAAGTAGTTAAAAGGACATGAATATGTGCAAGATGATTTAGTTTGCATGCTTTGAATACAAGTAGGTGCGTTAGAGAGATTTTTACTTGGGATTGAGTATGTTTTTCCCGCCAAGTGAGCTTTTGAGCCATATTGCATTTGTTGCAATTTTATTCGTTTGCTTGAGTGTCCACGGATTGTTTGCATTGCTAGCAGTTGTTTGAGGTCTTTCTTGAAACGCATGACATTATTTGACAATTAAAATGATAAAGGCATTTAGGAATAACTGCATATTTTCCCATATTACCACACCATATTTACATGATCAATTAGTTAACCCGTTGAGCTTAATCCTATTTTTTCGGTGACATACCACATTACTTGCCTAGACCTTTTTCTTGTATTAGCCTTACATTAATTTGAACCCACATTGTCAAAGGCTAGTAGAGTGCTTAAGGGAATAATAAGGTGTGCAAAGAGAGGTTTATTGTTGGTCATAATTTTGGGGGAAATATTGAAAATTGGGTTTATTTGCTTAATAGTCGGCATGTGTAATAAAATCGTGGGATCATTGTTATTGTTTATATTATTGTTACTTTAGCTCTCGGAAAAAAAATAGAAAAAAAAATAGAAAAAAGAGAAAAAAGAGAAAAAAAAAAGTTATATTATGAGAGCATATTTGTGTTATTGTGATCCTACTTTAGTCGACTAGTCAAGCGTTTTTGTTGGAAGAAAAATAATAAATTATGTGGGGGGGAAAATAGGGTGTTGTATATGATTCATCATGGTACTTACTAGCTTTTGGCAATTCACCTGTTTTGGCTTATTTGACATACCTTGTCCCTAGCCCCGTTACAACCCAAATAAAGACCTTTTGATTATCGTCATTGATGTATGTTGTGTTAAGAGTTAGATTGATACCAATTGTCAAGCATGTTCATGATTTTGTTGGAATGGAGTGATACACTTACCCTTGTTCTTGAGTGAATATTCTTTTGTGAGTGGATTGTGAGTGTTTACTTGTTTTTGCGTATGAGATCCCGAGTTTTGTCTCAAAGAAGTACTCTTGTAGGCTTAGCATGGTTACTAACTTATTCTTACTCTTGACATGGACTTTTGAGAACTTATGCATGTTCATTGAGTAGACTATGTGAATACTTGCACTTTCGACACCAAGACATTGCGTATTTACTTTGATTCTTAAGTTGATATGGCATGAGAGGATTTGAAGGTATGATAGGAATTTAGTACTAGATTACTTGCATTTTTCACATTAGTTGCATTCATGCATTGCATTGCATTGGATTTTGTGGGTACATTCGCTATAGGCCATCACGAGACCTTACTCGTCCACTGGGGCTGCCTAGGGGTTTAAAGGGCTTGTTGCATATGCCAAATGCAACCGTGATCACCTACGGAAGTGGTACTAGTTAGTTGTATATAGTTATAATTGTTATGCTTGAGGACAAGCATCGGTTTAAGTTTGGGGGTGTGATAAGTGGATGTTATATCCACTTGGAATGCTTCGTATCGGCTTGAATTGATGACTTGAACTCAAGTATGTGGTGTTTTTGATGTGTTTTTAGTGAATTTGTGCAGGAATAAGAGTCGGATGTGGGATGATGTTTTCCATGCTTAAATGGTGGGTTTTGAGCTTAAAGAATAATAGTACATCAAATTGCGAGAGAGCCGAAAGAAACGGAATGAAAATCGGAGTTAAAACGAAGAAAATAGAGCAAAATCAGTAAAATCGGCAAATGAACAGTAAGTCGGGCGCGGCCGCGCCTAATTTGTACTAATTTCGGGCGCGGGCGCGCGGGAGTGAACAGTAGCGTGAACAGTAGCGCGGTCGGGCGCGGTGCGGGTGAAAAATCAGCCAGAAACTCTGATTTTGTTTTGACCATATCTTGAGTTCTACAAGTCCGTTTTGGGCGATCTTACAGTCCACGCGAAGCTAACGAGATTTTCTATCATTCTAAGGTGGTCCGGAGTCCAGAATTATTGAAGAGAATTTTCAATCAAAACAGAAACTTCCAGAAGTTGCAGAATTCTATTCCAACAAGGAAATTGCCACAATTCCTACTTCTATTAAGTATGGTAATTGCTTTGGAGCGGCCAGAACCTTCTAGAATCAGACTTATACATGGAATTTGCAATTCTATTTCATTCAAAGATGGAATTTGCTAATCTTCTATTCCAACTCAAAGAAGGCAATTACTTGGAGAAGAGGACACTTGGGGCTATAAATACACATCTTGGGGGACAGAAAAAACATACCATTACATATCAATTACTTAGTTTTATTTGTATCTTTTCATACTTTGTTTTTATCATGGTTTCATCAGATCCCATGATGACGAGAGGTTTGATTATGAACTAATCGTTGTCATGGGATTCTAACGGATTTACTTATGGAATTTAGATGTTGATTGCTTAACTTGATATATGTGTGGTGAATTTGCGATATCCTTGCAGGGTTGTATTTAATTCATATAGATGCGTAGCTAACATCTATCTTGTTAATCTTTAGTGAAGCGACAGTGGATCTTTAGATTTAGAACTTGCCATGCTAGCATAGGTTCATGATTGTTTATCAACATGATTCGTAGTATGAGATGAAAATACTTATACTACCTTATGTAATCTTATGGACACTTGATCTTCAACCATTATGTTTTCAAATTCTATAGACATATAGGGTCTAAGCATAATTGGTGCCTGCATGATTTCTATCTTATGTGGATATTGTGTAGATTGGTGTGCGTGTACTGAAAGGTAACGTATACTTATTTCGTGTTGTCCGATTAGTTATCGTAACCACCACATGTATTGATAAAAGGGCATGATCTCTAAAGGAAGTTTGTATTGAAGTTAGGATTCCATGGTTCATATTGCGTAAGTAAATTGATTTTAATTATCGTTAGTTAGTTAATTCTTAGTTGATAATTTGCATATTAGTTAGTTTAGTTAATTAAAACTCAAATTTGTTAATTGTCTTAGTAGTGAATAATAATCATACATTGTTGCATAGGTACATCTACTGAATTAAAACCATAACCAGATCTCTGTGGGAACGAACTCGACTTATTCATATATTACTTGTGACCGTGTACGCTTGCGCGTTATTAGCAAACAACTGTATGTGTAGGCGACAAATGAATCTTTCTCCTTGTTCTCCTAGTATAGTGAGCAACAGATTTATCTTGAGAAGACTCAAGAGGTGTAGACACAGAAGTGATCTTGGGATGAGATCCTTTTTCAATAGACACAGTCTTTTGAGAGACGGTATCCAGTAAATGTTTTCCCTTTTTAAGAACTACAGCCTTTTGGGAGACTGTAGCCTGGCTGTGACTAGGTGTTCCATCTCTTTGTCCTAGCTTAGAAAGTTGAATTGCAGCCTTCAATTATGCTCTGTCAGCAAGAGATATATTATCAACATCTTCACTAGAACTACTACTTGAAATGACAAATCTTCTCTTCCTTACAACTGATGTCTTTTGAGAAACACCAGAGGTTGGATTCTTTGAAACAATAGGCTGTGGATCAAAATTTGGTTCTAGACTTGTTTTAGAGACTATAATGTTTTTGGCTACTTGGGTAGACACAGGGGGGTTCTCCTCCAAATGAGATTCCTGAGTCATTTCACCACCAAAGAAAGAAGAATTATAGATAGTAGGAAGATGAGTTCTTAGAAGTACCTGAACATGATTTGGATAGTGTAATGCAGGTATTTCATTTAGATTCTTTTCACTGTCCTTCTTTGTAATGTCAGAGAAAATTCTCTTTAGTTGTACATAAGAAGAAACACAATATTCTCTACCAAATCTAGCTTCAACATCAGGAATGAAATGGTTAATAAACAGTTGCATGAATCTATGATAATAAACCATTTTCCTGTCATGATCTCTTGACCCAAGTTTAATACACATCTGACTTAAGATAATGTGACCAAAATTAATTACTCTGTTATAAAGCAAGCTATATGCAATATGTGATGTAACAACAGTAATTTGTTGAAAAGAACTACATTTATCAGTAAAATATTTAGCAAGTTGGTCAAAGAAGAAAGACCATTCTTTCCTAAGAAAGGATCTATTTAACTGGCTCATGTTATCTAGAGGTCCATTATAACCTAATGCAGATAACATAGTTCTAATATCATCATCAGATGGTACATTCTCAAAATTCGTACTAACAGGTTAGTGAAGTACTGAATGAACAACAGATTCAGTAATATCAAATGAGTCGTGTCCTAAGTGTAGAACAATCTTACCTGATTGACTCTGAGTAGAATCAATTACCTCAGCATTCTCCCAAGCTTGTGAAACAGCTACTTGATTAATTTGTGGAGATGCTGTCAAGGCAAGCTTAATGGTCCTTTCTCCATAAAGTCCATAATTGGGTGAAAATCAATTGACACCCCTTCGTTGTTGGTGATAGCTGCAACATGATTGTTCATCATAAAATCAAAGTCACCAAACTTGAAAGCTACTGATTTGGGAAGTCTTCTTTGAGTTGCCATTTTGATCTGAAGAGAACTTAAGAAATCTTTGAAATTGATTAGTGATTTTGAGAACTCGAGAGTGTTTTTTGCTTTAGAGAATGAAATTAGAGAAAGCAATTACACGATTAGAGTATCAAAATAATTATATTTCAAAAATCCTTCAGACCCATTATCCCACGTTGACACGTAGGTTGACAGGTGTCAGCCCCTGAAAAATACAGTTACCCACGACTTTTGGAAAATAAAATCCAAAATTAATTTCAATTAAATTAAATCAAGGTAAAGTCAAGATAAAAGTCAATACTGATCAGCTTCCTTTTCCTGATGTGATCTTCTCATCAAGATAATCACATGATTCAATGTAATTTTTGGATAGAAAGAATTACTAATCCTGATGTGAACACACTTGTATTCCTGATCAATATCATCCTGATTCCACAGACTAAACGGAATTTCCACGTGGCATTTTCTTTTACCTGTAAAAGAAATAAATAAAATCTGAACAAAATCAATTGGTTAAATTCGTTCAATATTTCTTGAAAATACAAGAAATACAGTTACACATAATTATGACTGACTGCATTGATATCCCCCAAACGACTGTTCAGCTTCTCACGCCTTTCTATAAAAAAAACTAACGCCTTATGCCATACTCCAAAACCTTTTCATTCTTTTCTCTTTATACCATGGCTTTCAACCCAAATCTTCATATGAACCTTAGCTTTTGGTTCATTACCACTGAGAAGTTTTTTACTCTTGACGATCAGGAGCAAGTAAACTATCTTTTAGAAGAGATGACTTTTCTCATCACGTCACATATGGTTGATCTTAACCCAGATGATTTCCACAAATCTCCTCTAAAACATCTACCAGTCGGATACAATCCTCCTCTAATCTCTTCACACCTTGAGGATGAAGAATTTGGTGAAGAGTCTGAGGTTGATCTTGATGGAGATGCTATTCATCTTCTTCAATAAGCATGAAGATGAGTCAGCTACTTTCATTCAAGTCGCCCAGACAAGGAATCCAATCTTGAGATGCTCCTTGTCCTGAAGTCGATCGTTGAGAATTGAAGCAGCAACAACTTTAGACAAGAATAGAATTATCAGTAGTAGTTAGACAAAAAGAAGAATTGTATTTCATTTCCATTTATGTAGTACTTTTGATTAATGAAAATACAAGTTTTCTTATTATCTACTTGTCTATTGTTGTTTATTGACTGACCTGAATAATGATATAAATTATCAGTATGCATGTGATAAAACTTGCTAACATAGACTTTAACAAAACTCAGAATTGAACCACTGAATAACATGAACTTCAGAATTTGAAATAGTAAGACACACAAATTTCACAATCCTGATACTGACGATACAATCCTGATGTCAATACTGATGACGTCAGCATACTGATAGCAATCCTGATCCTGATGTTTTATTAATAAGTCTATCATACTGAAAATTATCAAGATAAAATGTTACAGCTTAGGCATTTAACAATTAAGTATAGATCCTGACAAAATATCAAGTCTATAAACTGAAACAACATACCTTGCTACTTGTGCAGATGTGAAAGATCTAAAAATTTAACATTCCTAACTCACTAACCAATCTAATGAATGTAGCCTCATCAAGTGGTTTAGTTAGAATATCTGCAAGCTGTTTGTCAGTAGGAACAAAATGAAGTTCCACAGTACCATTTTTAATATGTTCTCTAATAAAATGATACCTGACATCAATGTGCTTAGTCCTTGAGTGTTGAACTGGATTTTCTACAATTTTGATAGCACTAGTATTATCACAAAACATAGGAATATTACTAAGTGTTATACCATAATCCATCAACTGATTTCTTATCCAAAGGAGTTGAGCACAACAACTGCCTGCTGCAATGTATTCAGCTTCTGCAGTTGAGGTTGAAACTGATTGCTGCTTCTTGCTTGCCCAAGAAATCAATCTGTTTCCCAAAAATTGACATGTACCTGTAGTGCTTTTCCTGTCTATTTTACACCCTGCATAATCAGAGTCTGAATAGCCAATTAGGGAGAAATCAGATTCTCTTGGATACCACAAACCAAGATTTGGAGTTCCCTTGAGATATCTAAAAATTCTCTTCACAGCAATTAAATGAGATTCCTTAGGATCACTTTGGAATCTAGCACATAAACAGGTAGAGAACATTATATCTGGTCTACTTGCAGTTAGATATAACAGTGAACCTATCATGCCTCTATAGCTAGTGTTATCAACAATCTTTCCCTTAGGATTAGAGTCTAGCTTAGTGGTTGTTGTCATGGGTGTCTTTGCAATTGCACAATTTTGAAAGTCAAACCTTTTTAAAAGATCTTTGATATACTTTGACTGATTAATGAAAATACCAGTCTCAGTCTGTTTGACCTTCAAGCCTAAAAAGTAATTTAGTTCACCCATCATGCTCATCTGATACTTAGACTGCATAAGTTTGCTAAACTTAGCACATAACTTTTCATTAGTAGAACCAAATATAATATCATCAACATAAACTTGAACTAAAAGCAAATCACCTTTTATCTTCTAAAGAATAGAGTTTTGTCAATTGTACCTCTTGTGAAGCAATTTTCAAGAAGAAATTTAGACAAAGTCTCATACCATGCTCTTGGTGCCTGCTTTAGTCCATTGAGTGCCTTGTCAAGTTTGTAGACATGATTTGGAAACTTTGGATCAACAAAACCAGGCGGTTGTTCCACATACACTTCCTCATCAAGCTTGCCATTTAGAAAAGCACTCTTTACATCCATCTGGTATACCTTGAATTTTGAATGAGCTGCAAATGCAAGAAACATTCTGATTGCTTCCAATCTTGCTACAGGTGCAAAGGTTTCATCATAGTCAATTCCTTCTTCCTGAGAATAACCCTTGGCCACCAGTCTTGCTTTGTTTCTTACAATCATACCAGATTCATCTAGCTTATTTCTGAAAACCCATTTAGCACCAACAATAGATCTATCTTTCGGTCTTGGTACCAGTTTCCAAACTTTGTTCCTCTCAAACTCATTCAATTCTTCCTGCATTGCTATTACCCAATCAGGATCCTGTAAGGCTTCTTCAACCTTCTTAGGTTCATTCTTTGAGAGAAAACAACTGTACAAGCATTCATTTTGAATTGATCTTCTAGTTCGAACACCACTATTTGGATCACCAATTATCAAATCCTCAGTATGATCCCTTGTCCATTTTCTAAAAGGTGGTAGATTGCTCCTGCTAGTCTCTCCCCCTAAGTTAGTGGTATTTCTTATAGAAGAGTGTTCATTTCCTTCAAAAGCTCCCCCTTGATCAGTAGAATCAGTGGATTCAATACTGCTGCTAGTTTCTGATCTTCCTTCATTAGACTCTGAAGGATCAGTTCCTAATGAAGTAGACTCTGAAAGACTAGTCTGATCCTGACCCGTACTGTATTCTCCTTGATTGAATTGCTCCCCCTCAATAGTAGCATTCCTTTGAGAAGCAATAGAGATTCCTCTGGAGAACCTTCATCATCACTGGAGAGAATCTCAGAATACTTAAGATTTTCAAATTCCAGATTGTCATGGCTTTCATCAGTTTGCGAAATTCCAAACTTCTTAGCATCAAATGCAACATGAATTGATTCCATAACAATGTGAGTTCTGAGATTGTATACTTTGAAGGCCTTTGATGATGAATATCCTAGAAAGATTGTTCATCCGATTTGGCTTCAAATTTTCCAAGTTGTTCTGGATGAACTTTCAGGACATAGCATTTACATCCAAAGATGTGAAAATATTTCACACTTTGTTTCTTTCCTTTGATCATCTCATAGGGAGTCTTACCATGAGCATTTACCAAGGTACAATTTTGAGTGAAACATGCAGTGTTGATAACTTCTGCCCAGAAATAGGTTGGAAGCTTTGCATCTGCAAGTATGGTTCTTGCTGCCTCTATGAGAGTTCTGTTCTTTCTTTCTACTACACCATTCTGCTGAGGTGTTCCAGGTGCAGAAAACTGTTGAGTAATTCCTTTGTCTGCATAATACTCCTCCATTGTAGAATTCTTGAATTCTGTACCATTGTCACTTCTGAGCATTTTGACCTTGTACTCAGAGCTATTTTGAATATTCTTGACAAGTTCAATGATTTGCTGAGGAGCTTCATCCTTGTTGTGTAGAAAGAATACCCATGTGAACCTTGTGTAATCATCCACTATAACTAGAGCATATCTTTTCTTGTTAATAGACATAATGTTTACTGGACCAAATAAATCAAGATGCAGCATGTGAAATGGTTCAGTAATTGAATTTTCTATCTTGCTCTTGAAAGTGGTTCTTCTTTGTTTTCCAAGCTGACAAGCATCACAAAGTCCATCTTGCACATAATTTGCCTGTGGTAGACCTCTCACCAGATGGTGCTTAACAAGTTGATTAAGCTTCTTGAAGTTGAGATGTGAGAGCTTCTTGTGCCAGTTCCAGCTTTCATCATTTGATGCCTTGCTGTAAAGACATCTGACAGTTCATTAAGATGTGTCACTCAAGCTAGCTTCATATATGTTACCATGTCTCTGACCAGTCAGAACAATGTCTCCATTCTTCATATTCAAGATTTTGCATCCTTTACTGTCAAAGATTGATTGGTAACCATTATCACCCAGTTGACTTATGCTTAAAAGTGTGTGTTTCAAGCCTTCAACCAGTGCTATGTTTTCTATGATGAGATTCCCCAAAATAATTGAGCCATATCCCAGAGTTTCTCCTTTGTTGCCATCTCCAAAGGATATTACTGGGCCAGCTTTCCTCTCAAACTTTGTAAGCATGGACTTCTTTCCAGTCATATGTCCAGAGCATCCACTGTCCAGGATAATTGAATGCTTCTTTCCAGTGCCCTGCAAACAAAAAGTAGCTAGTTAGAATTTTTTAGGACCCAACTTTGATTGGATCCTTTCTTACTAACTTTTGAACCAACAGGCTTTGAAGATTTTTCTTTTGATTTACCTGTTGCAGAGTCCACCTTAGACTTTGATTTCACAAACTGTTTGTGACTAGGAGTTTCAGATTTTAGAGAATAATAGTCATAATACAGTTCATGATATTCCTTACACATATAAATGGAATGAAGTAAACTACCACAATGATAACAGGGTTCTTGTGGTTGGTATTGAATTCTCTGAGTCTTGGGGAATCTGGACTCAGTTTTCCAAGAAGGTTTTTGATTGCAGTCTAGGGCCAAATGATTATAATTTCCACATTTATAGCATTTCTTCCTAGGTGCATCGGGTACATTCTTGTAACTATTCTCTTTGTTAATACCTTCTTTTCCATTCCTATTTCTTCTGATCTTGCTAGACTCTGAAATACTTTCTAGTCTCTGTTTCAACTGAGACTTAGACAGAAAACCTATGTTGACATTCTTAGGTTTTTCTAACACTCTTTCATCTGAATTACTATTGTTATTTCTTTTGTGCACAACTGGGGTACCTTTAGAATCAACAAATTTTACATGTTTAGGTTCAGAAACTATCTTCTTACCTTCAGAATTAGATGTGCCAGCTTCAATTTTACTATCATCATTGACAATAGCTACAGTATCTTCTTTCCTAGCCTTATCAAAACCTAAACAATTAACTTTACCAAGAATTTGATTTTCAATGATTTCTTGAGTCTTTTTACCAGAATTGTTAATGGTTTTAATCACATCTCTCTCTTCCTCTAGTTCTTTTCTGACATAGTCATAATCCTCAAGGATAACACCATAATCATGCTTAGCTTTATCAGAACTTAATCTATATTCTTCCATTTGAATTAACTCAGATTCAAGAAAATTATTTCTACTAACTAATTCATCATTCTTAGCCTTAAGTTCATCTTTTTCACTAGCAAGAATTTTGAAATTAGTCATTAGATTCTTAAACTCAACATGAATAAATCTAATATCATCAGAATCTAAGCTATCAAATGAATTAAGAGAGTGAAGTGATACCTTAACAGAAGATGAAGAAGTTTTCTTTGGAGATCCAGGCTTGTCTGAAGCACTTGCCATCAATGCAATGTTGTCATAATCCAATCCATCTTCAGGATCACTAGAGTCTGCCCAATCCTTCTGTGTGACCATGAGTGCATTACCCTTCCCTGAATTCCTAGGCTTCTTGCACTCACTAGCAAAGTGTCCAAGCTCACTGCAGTTAAAGCACTTGATTTTGGCCTTATCAAGCTTGATAATTGTACTCTTGCCTTTGTCACTCTTCTTCTCCTCTTTCTTCTGAAAAGATCCTTTGCTCTTCCTTTCTTGAAAGCTTTAGCAAACATAGCAAAGAGTTCTTGCATCTCTGATTCAGAATCATTATCTTCAGAGTCTATATCTGTAGTCTCTGACTCAGAACTTTCTTTGTTCTTCTTCTTCCTCAAGTCTCTTTCAGTAGATTCAGACTTTTATTCTGGAAGCTTCTTTGATTCAGATTGAGCAGTGAGTGCAACAGTTTTCATCTTTCCTTCACTCCTGCTCTTTTTCTGCTGCCTGACAAGTTCATAAGCTCTCAATTTTCCATAAACTGCTTCTAATGATATTTCATCCAGATCATTAGCTTCCTCAATTGCAGATATCTTCTCATTGTAGAAATCAGGAAGAGCCTTCATGAACCTAGTATTCATATCCTCCAAGTCATAATATTTACCAGGCATGGCCATCTCATTGATGAGTTTAGTAAATCTATCAAAGGTGTCAGTAAGTGACTCACCAGACTTGGATTCAAAGTACTCATACTGTTGTATGAGAAGTGTCCTCATATTCTTCCTTACAGGTTTTGTTCCTTCACAGTGAACCTTTAGATTGTCCCATATCTCCTTAGCAGTTTTACAAGAGAGAACATAGTTAGTGAGAACAGAATCAAGACTGTTGAATAGTATGTTTCTCACTTTAGCATCCTTAAGAACGTTCTCCTTTTCCTTATCTGTCCATTCAGATTTAGGCTTCTCTGCTGTATGTTCTGGAACAACTTTTCCTTCGACAGTTGCTTGAGGAACAAGCCTTGTTGGAACAAAAGGCCCATCTCTGATTCTGTCAAGATAATCAGGATCTGTTGCTTCCAAGTAATGCAACATCTTCACTTCCCATAGAGTATATTCGTTTCTCTTGAGCATAGGGATCTTAGTATTACCATCCTTGTAACCAGACATGATTGCAAATCTTTATGATTATTCAAAATCAACCTGCTCTGATACCAATTGTTAACTCGAATAACTTGTAGAAGGGGGGTTGAATACAAGTTATATAATCGTGTCTGATTTTTGCTTGATTAGATTAACAAGAACAAACGAATGAATCAAACTTTATTTTTATTAAATAAATCAAATACAAACTCTACCAAAGGTGTACAATACCTTTAGCAACTGCTGACAATACAAATCTCTCTCTCTCTCTCTCTCTGTTTGTTTCGAACTCTCGAATACAAACCTTATACAGAGCTTCACTCAATATGCACTCTAAAATTCTCAATTCGCTTTTTTTACAATGATAATGAGAGAGTATTTATAATGCTACCTATCAACTAATAACCGAATTATAATCTATCTATGACAATGTTCTGCCGTCCAGTTGATAGTTTCCATCAATAGAGAATTTTTTTCCTTCACAATATCTTCTTGCTTGTTCTCCAAAAACAAAGATCCTGTTTTATAGCACTTGCCAGTTTCTATAGCATCCATAATAACATCATCAGTAACACGACTAATATCAGGATTTCCCATTGCATCAGGATCTGATCATCCCATCAGTATTTGATCAGGATCTGACTTGCTGTATCAGGATCTACTCTTAGTTCCTGAAATGTAGTCTTTGACGCACTGTTCCTGACTAACCTCTACAGATTACTGTCTAACACATATATCCTATACAAAGTGCTAAATCCTTTATAAGATCAGGATATACAAAAAGTATAAGCAAAATTCTATTCTCAACATCACAACTTATGAATTATTTCTAACAGCAAAATTATCATTGTCGGCAGTATTGGAAAAGTATTTATAACTGGAATTGCAATATTTTCTACAAGTTCCTCTGTTGTGCTAGAAATATAAAATTCGAATTGCAAGCGCACAATTCGTTTCGTTGTAAAATTTAATGATTCATTCCACAGGGACTAATATTTTCGCAAACCTTAATTTTTAATTTAATCAAATTAGAACAAGTTTGATTTTTAAGAATTTGGATTTTTTTATACTATTTAATTACCAAAATTTATTTAAACTATTTTTAAATTGGAAATTAAATTAATTTAACAAAAACCGCATTTTGAATTACACTATTAGAATTAAAAATGGATTTTATTTACACGAAATTTTAAAAAAAAAAAAACAACTCACGAACTTAGCATAAAACTAGAAAACCACAAAGTAAATAAGAAGAAGAAGGGAATAAAATCGAAACCATGTACAAAAAAAACGCATATAAACTGAAACCATATGAGAAGTGGGGCGGGGGATTTATGCGTATGCAGTGAGAGGATTCAAGATTCAACAGGGGTGTGTTTAGAACTGAGAAAAGAAGAGAGGGGTTTGAAGATTGGAACAGAAAAAAACGAAAGGGGTTTTGTGATTAACGAAATATTAAACGAAAGATGGAAGAAGAAAGGGTGTGGTCGTCTGTCACTAGAAGAAGAGGAAGAATGATACTGTGTTTGGTTTGTTACAAAAAAAAAACAGGGGAGGCAAAAGACAAATTGGAGTAAATAAAATAAAGCTTCGAATTTCCACACTATAAAAACAGAGAAATAAAAGCTAAAAATTCGTAATGAACTTTTACAAAATTAATTTTTTTTAAATAAAAATAAATACGAAAATAAAATTTTACTACGAAATTAAAGTTACACTAAAACGATGATTTGGAATTAAATGGCCCACAATAAAATGGAGATTTAAGGGGCAAAATTACGAATTAAAATAAATATTAAAACTATGAACAAGAAATTAAATTTCGTTACTTTCGACCCATAGTGGTTAGCATTTCGCTACTTTGTCCACTACATGGATTTACGAAAATAACGAAAGCTATGTAAAATAAACGAGAGAGCAAGACAAGAAATTAAAGGAAATGAAATTTCATTAAAATTAAAAAGAGTGTTTACAAGATTTGAAACTAAAAAAAAAATAAAAGAGATTAAAACTACCCTAAAATCTAAGTTACTAAATACAAGGGGGGTGAGGGGTATTTATAGGATATGAATTAGGGTTAAGGGGGGTGTTGGGTAAATCCCCACCATACATTTGTGGTGTGTAGTGGTGAAATCCTAGCCATCTATTTGTTTCCTTCCCCCTTAAGCTTTGAAGAGTTGATCTTAGCCATACACTTCTCTAATGTGTTGGGATGATCTCCACCTTCAACTTGTCTTGAAATATTCTTTTTGCTCCAAGCTCCTAATTCTTTTCCTTCTTTCATTTTTGGTCCTTTTTCTTCCTCTTTGTCCCTGCTCTTGCTCTTTATTTATTTATTTTGCCATTTCTATATTTATTTACGAATTTCCTGAAATGCAACAAAATAATTTATTAAAATACGAGTTCAAGCAATAAATAGGTAATAAAAATATGCAAAAAATATGCACTTATCATCCTTTTTTAGATAAATGATGATATTTTGCTTATCTTTTGCATAGCAAATATGTCCACGGAATATATATTTTGAGTTACCTTGTAACCTCATCAATTACCTTATATTGGTATTGTAACACCCCAGATCCGGGGTCCGGAATCCGGTCGTTACGGACTCCAATTCTGTCCACAATACTTGAACTTACCTCAACATAAAATAATTTACATCTTTATGACCCAACACAACAGTATAACACACACCCGTTATAGTCCCAGAGATGAAATCAGAGTAACAATCAAATTTTATTAAACACATTATGAGTTCTTACAACCCAAAAGAGTTATAATATGAATACATACTCTTTGCCATCCATTTACATAAGTCATACTAGTCCATATATTTGGTACTGAAAGAATGAATCTATCCTACCAATAGCTTTCTCTTCGGCTCTGGTAGTCTCATCGTCCTCGCCAGCATCGAGTGCGCCTTGTGCGAATCATCTGGTCTAGCTGTTGTTGTGATATAATAATAAAGCAAGGGTGAGCAATAGCCCACCAACAATAATATTTAACTGAACGATAATATATAACAGTTCAAAAGTATCTTTCAAACCATATGCCATGCATTTACGGAAATGATGCCAGAATAACATGAACGATGAAGTTATAAGGTAACTCAAAATGCATATATAGGTGGGAATATCTGCTATGTCAAAGATAAGCCAGATATTATCATTTATCATATAAAGAGGAACTTGCAAGGAAAATATTGCAATTCCAGTTATTAACATTTTTCGAAGTCCTACAACTTGAAAGAAGTCTCTTCGATACGTGTTGCGGAAGACACCGTCAACCTGAAAGAAGTCTCTTCGATACGTGTTGCAGGGAATTCCCAATTTGGGTGATGAACCAATACTGGAGTTATCACGCGCCAGCTGTCCCACTCCCTAATGATCAGTCGGGGATGGTACAGCCCAATATAGTTTACTACCGGTAGAAGGAAGAACTGACGGCTCCACTTGTCGATTGCCTTTAATAGTAACTCCCTGGCCAATGGTTAGGCCTTGTGATGGACCGCGACTCGGCCTCTTACACACGACTCCTAGTTCGAATAAATCCACAGCATTGAAACGTAGACTTTGTCCTCCCTTCCCCAAGTAAAATACTTGTTGATAAGACTTCACAAAGTAGTCGTATCTAGTTGGAAAGGAAAATTCACCAACATTTCCCAAGCTACTGCTTGTTAGAGGATACCATCTTGTTCCAATAATATTACCCCTCGAATGATGAGAAGGTTACTCACAGATTCAATTGATAAAGAGCAACCAAGTTGCGAGTGAAACGAATAGTTTTGCAAGATTTATGACCGGGAAGTCAACAAGATAAATAACATTGCTCAAGTAGGTTCTCCTATAATATGGAAGTTTGAGCGAGCATTTAAATCCTTTTAAGATAGATTTAAATGAAAAATAAAGAGTTGGGAACCTTTCCTTGATAAAATAGTCGTAAAAAGACTCCGAAATATTTTACATAATATCTGGAGGTGAAAGGTAATCTCCAGATAATATAAATCATTTTAAAAAGAATTTAAAAGAATTAAATAAATATTCCAAGAATATTTATTAACTCAATAATAATTACGGGATATTATTAAGTCGTAGTACTACTCGTAAGTAATCCTCGAATGAATATATAGAATTATTTACTAAATAAATCCCTCCTTAAATTAATATTCAAAATAATATTCATTAAATAATTAAACTCCAATAAGTATTTAAAATAATATTCAATAAATAAGTCAAACCTTAAATGAATATTTGAGAATAATATTCATTTAATAAATAATCTTCTAAATGAATATCCAAATAATACTCATTTAATAATCAAAGCTTTAAAGGAATATTCGAAATAATATCCCTTAAGTAAATATAACTTCCAATGAATATTTCAAAATAATATTCATCAAGTACATAAAGCCTTAAATGAATATTCGAAAGTAATATTCATTTAATAAATAACATTCTAATGAATATCAAAATAATATTCATTAAATAATCAACTCTAAATGAATATTCGAAACTAACATTCATTTAATATCTCTCGACTGAGATAATACTCGAATAACATTTCTCGAAATATTTCCAAGTAATTGATACTTTATGGAAATATAAATAACGTTTAATAATAACATTCCTCAATATCAATAATAATCTTCCGTTGGAATCCCTCCGGGTTTCCACGACTATCTGTATCTCAAAATACCGACTCCCGGTCTATATTTAAGAATGAATATCATATGCCCTTCGTTAAGGGTCTTACCAAAACAATCCGGCTTATAACTGATAATTCGTATCTAGTCTATAAGCCAATTGCAATTCAGGGAACAGGTATCATAATATAATTTGACAATAGGCATGCATGCTATGGCATATGTAAGATGGCAATCACATATTATATTATCACAACAACAGGTTAAAAGTTTTGAACACTTGCCTGGTAATCGGGTGTGGGTAGAGATAGCGTGTCCTGGGTCTGCTCGATGATCTATAAACAATCAGAACATTCGATATTAACCACTTAACACCTTTTAAAAGTCTAAGTATAAACTTCACTTAAATCGAAACACGTTTTCAAATTATCTCGTTATACACCTTTTAGTGTAACTCTTTTTATTACCTATACGATCCGATATTTGTTAGTTATTACGACATGTCATCATACCCACACTCGGTATATACTTAAGTCGTCTAAGTTCTAAAGTCGATCGATTACGAACCGAGATTAAACCTCGAGTTTTATCATTCGTTTTCTAAGTGTTTTACCAAAGTTATAACCAAGCGGGTTTTTAGGGGTTCGTTCGCGTTTAACTTTGATTCAAACATTTTTATAAAATCGGAAAACGATCCGTTTAATATGTGGTTTTCTCTCATACCTTCCTTATGACCTCTATTATTTATTTACCAAGATTTGTCACTGATTAACATGCTTTACGAGGGTTCAATTGAAGTTACGAACTTTTACTTACGGTTTCGAACCAATTTTAGTAATTTGACCATAACTCTTAAACCATAAGTCAGAATGTTTCGATTCTCACGCCAAAACGATCTATGGCTCGAGATCTACAAGGACAGGTCATAACATTACCAAGGTCAGGAATTTATATTAACTGCCATGCTTGGTTTATAAGTATTAACAAAAATTTGGCATTACGACGGCTATAATTCGGACGTTCCAAAAATCATAATCATCCAACCAAGCCACACCGGGCATCAATACAATTTATAAACATGATTCTCATCTCAATAAACCCTAGAACCACTGATCTTAACCTCAAAATCATCATGCTTCTTAAATCACATAACTAACTACATAATCATGCTTATAATCACCACTATAATCATACAAAGCTAAAACCATCAAAAACATATATATATCTCAAATCAAATGCTAGGGTTTCAAGAGGTCTACCTTCCTTGGAGTATGTTCTAGCCTCACTAAGCTTTGTATGATCCTTGAGTGGCCTTAAGCTAGCTAAATCAACCATAAGAAGCAAAGAAAACAAGATTAGTTCTTGAAGAACACTATTCATCACTAAACTTGTAAAAATCATAAAAAATCGAAAAACAAGCCTTTAGCTCTCAAATTTTTACCACATCTTGGGTTCTTCATAAGATTTGTTTTGAACTATAGATCATGAAATTTGAAGCTTGGAAGCTATGGTTTTGAACCCGTTTTTCCTACTGGACAGAAACTGGTCAGATTTGGTTTCCCAACTTTGAGCATGGATTTGACTAGGCTATACTACTTGGATTGCAATGAAATTTTGAACGAACCTTGCCCATGGAGTGGAGAAGCTATGGTTAAAATTTTGTGATTTTAGACTCTCTAGATTGGGAGATATGAATTTTTATTTAGGTCTTGTTTCTGCTGGGCAGTTTAGAGAAAATGAGAAAAATGGAGTTGTTTGGCTTGCTTTTGATCTCATCCTTGCATTATTTGATTTGTATGAATAATATCTTGTATAGAGCACCTTTATTAAAGGTGTGATGTAATGGATGATGAGATTGGAGAGACATGTGTTGATTTTTGTGTGGTAAGATGGTAAAGAGTGCTAAGTACTTGGTTAAATCTCTAAGTGTTCTAGTTCCTTGGTACTAGTTTGGTTACTTGGCCTTATCCACTTGCACATGCTTGTATCTTGGCTCCCTACTTGTTTCTTTGTCCGGTTATTGCTCAATTCATTGATCGTTCGGAGGAATAACTTATTCGTTTCTAGTTAGGGTTTTACCGGAAACCGTCTTAATATTTATTCTATCATCCTCCATTCTCTTTGATAATTCTTGAACCTATTTTCCTTAAATCCCTTCAATAATTCCTTAAGTCTTTCAGTGTCCAGGGAAATCTCGGGGAAAATAAAAGTGCTATTTTTCAGAATCCGACAGCTTTTACATACACTCTTTTTCTCCCTGGATCACTAATACGAATTCAGAATTTCGTTCCGGGTACTTCTATATAGTGTCGTCTCATAATATTCTCATTTCCACCAAAAACATTATTCATACTTTATTCTTCCTTTATTCCTTATATTTATTACAATTCCTTGTTCCTTCTCGGGCGTTCCTTAACCCTTTCACGGAACCACTGGACTAATCGTTATTGATCTGGATGACATGAGAATATTCTCCTGCTTGGAATTGCCATATCTTATTCCCCTAGGAGATAGATTATTCTTACCTAAGTTGTCAACCATTAGCATTCTTCATGACATATAAGTATTTGAATCCATATCCATTCCATTCATTCATTAGAGCTGGTGACCTTGTTGTCGGAATCATTGTTCCTCATTTTATCAATACTTAATAAAAAGTTTTAATTCTACCGAAAATTTGGGTTCTTACAGTCTCCCCTCCTTAAAAGGATTCCGTCCCGAAATCAGGTAGAAAACAAGAGTCGTTTATCTGTCGTTTCACCTTTCAACTTCCCGATCGATTCTTAGTCGTTCTCCCCTTTCTCAGCACATCTACTGGTGCTGCTATACGTACTTTATCCTTTTTCCATCAACTTGATGCTTTTCGTATAACACACTATCCGGGTTATGCTCTTACTCAGTCTTATCCTTATTGATACCTACAGTAACATTGGTATCACTATAACACTGCGAATTCGGAGGTAACCTCTCTCGCACTGTGCATTTCCTGATTGCCTTAATCTTTGAAATCTCGATCAATATAGAGAAGTGGAAAGATTTAATGAGAGATCACTATGATCAATGAACATTTGTTAGATTGCATAGTTAGTACAGAAGGGGGCCAGCCTTTGGTACTTGACAAGCAATTAAACAAGTTATGGTACTCCACTTAGACTTTTATCACGTAGACAGATAGTCACGTAGCAGTACCTCCCCTCCTTAAAGGGTTGTTCTTCTCAATTCATAAAGAAGATGAATAAGAGAGAAGAAAAGAAAAGAATTCTAAAGGATTATAGAAAGTTTTCATGATTGTAAAATATCATACTCAGAATTTACCTCTGAACTATAGAGGTTCATTAAGGAAGAAATTAATCATAATTATATCCAATACTATTTGATCGTAACCTCACGTGTCAACATATCTTGCTGCTTTGTCCAGTATTCTCTGGACCTGTACTCTGGTTCAACTTTAGCAACACTTACTTTTGGAAAATCTTTGAACCTCTCAGGTTAAATCTTAGTTTCTCGCTTGACACCATTGTTACTGACATTCCATGTCACGTTACTAGCTTTTTCATATCTATAATATTAACACTATCAGGTTGTCATCCCGAGAATTCATCAGAAAACCCTTTTTTTTTCCATTCATAACATTCCTTGCTTCATATTCCATAGTTGCTTTCCCAGTCTTTTCTTTATCAATCACATCCTTCTTATTATCTGATTCTTATTTACTTTTATTATTTACTTTCACCTTCATCTCTTTATTGAGATATCTTTTGCACTTGGTACCTCCTTATTGGTATCCCGTTACATTTACTCTATAATCATCACATTATTCCAATTTAAAACCTCCAAAATGAATCTGGCCGATTTCTTTAACTTAGATCCAATATCATCTTCTTCTGTCAAACTTGTTTCTCATCAATTATTCTTTTCTACCAGTGGTTTTCCACAGGTTGTCTTTCGTAAGTCAGACCAGGTCTTATATCTACCTGCTCGTACTCTTATCATTTATCGAGCATCTGCATTTTACTGGTGTGGCCTTGCCACATGAAACACGTTACGATCATGCTATAAGTTTTGGGGGTAAAACTGGCTCGAATGCCACCTTCCGAACACTTTTAAACTCTCAGGTGGCCTAATAAGTCTCGGGCTCAACTGCCCTTCTCTTTAAGTCTCATTAATTCTTTTTACGGGAATACATTTAGCATCATGAATCATCAACCTCATATTCTCTATCTTGTTTGCGCAGAAGTACACTAACACAAACTTGCTTGTCATTCATCAACATGCCATTTAGCTTATCAATAGCAGCACTTTCTTTATCTTTACGTTGTCATCTACTTTCTTAGAAGAATCACCATCGCTTGTTATTTACGTAATGCGTTAATAGCTAACCCTACGGGTTTCAATCCTTTAGGAGACAAAGTAATCACTATTCCTTATCCATAAGGAACACTTCATGAACTTGATGTAGATATTACATGAAGTAGATAAAATTGCAGAAGAGTTTCAAGCATCGCAGCTAAGTCAGGTTGATGAAACTATCATTCATGCAGCTTCCATAAAAGATTGGAAACTTAACGGTTTACTTTGTCAATTTTGTATCATGGTCCCGGTTTGCCTCAAAACGGGACCTTCTTAAGTACGTAATATGCTTAAGACTCCATCAGGAATCGAATCTTTACTTAAACTATTATTACCATCAATTCTTGCACAGTCATCAGAAGGAATGTAAATTCCTCCATTCCGATATAACCTTCAAGGTCCTTCCAAATATCATTCTATTTCTTCGGTATGAACATTTGTAATTATTCCTTTATACTTAGACTGTCGGCCACCTCATTCGCCTTTCCTGATAATAATAATTTCTTGTAATTCATGTTCTCTGGATACATTCCAACTCAAATTTTTCTACCTCATTCCCATCACTGTTGGGTGAAAGCATTCTCCCTTAAGCTCTGCTGAAGGAGAAAAATATATCTATCAGTCTTTTTTCCATAAGTCATTGCTTTCACCTTCCCGTGGGAACTTTATCAAAGTTATTCTCAATCATCCTAGGATATTTGTTCTCTTAGTTTTTATTTCTTGTTCTAGGATAATCTCAACCTTCTTTGGTTCCATCCATACCTCATCATGGTTTCATACAGGCCTCATCTGGCATTATTGTTATTGTGTCTTACATTCTCTACCAAACTTCTATGTTGAAACTCAGAATGTTAACTTTTTCCTTGTAAGGTTCCTTAGGTCGTCCTCATCATTCCTCCTATATTTTCTAGGTACAGGGTATATCAAAACGTCATTGATCAATACTCTAATATTTCTATCTATGTTCTTTCCAGAATTCTTTTTAGTAATCCTTACAGGTCATTGTTGCCTTAGCAAATCCAACTCATATCATCTGAATTCACAATGTCTTTATTAGGGTTAGTGCCATCCCTTGTGCATTCCCCAGGGTTTGCCTTACTTTATGGATATCTTATCCTTAATTCAACTGCCAAGGAATTCCTGTATCCTATAATTGGCAATCAAATCATGTATCATTAATAAGGGTCTCTTTTCAATCATTCTTATTTGATAATCGATCGGTAGCTTACTGCTAATTTCTTCTTTCAGATAGTTGTCAACCTATTTGACCTTCCAAAAGACAACGTATGTCTATCGGCTCTCTTACAAAACTTGTTAATGGTAGCAAGGATGTTCTAGAAGATATTGGTCGAGTTCAACGTGAATCTCTTAGTGCTTATCGTTCTTTGCAAAGGTACTTGCCTCAGACAAAATTCCTACAGCATACTGTTCAATTTCTGACCATTTCTATACTCTCTTCATATACCTTCATTGTTTACTTTCCTCCGTCATAATATATTCATGGTATTCATGATACCCTAACATCATACATCTCAAGTCACTATACTTCCATTTTACTCGTAATCTTGAACAACCATATACACATGAGTCACTTTTGTACAGGTGACCCCATCCCAAAAAGGTCTAGTGAATTCCCAATCAAAACATGGGTTGTTCAGCAGAAGATTCCTACGATCTCATTAATATTTCCTTTATATCAGAAGCCCTTGCAGTCGGTGCTTACTTAGAAGCAACCCTGCTTTGTCCTTTCATTTCTGGTCTAGTCACTTGATAATCCTTTGTGACTTGGCCTCAACTGGCCACACTAAAATAAAAATATATGATTTTAGGGGTTGGCTAATAGCATTACTTTTCTAGCAATTGCCGGCATAGTGCCTTCTTCTTTGATACCTTTCTACCTTTCCAAAACTTTACTTCATATAAGTCTTAATCGACTACTCGGCACCGTCTTCGGTCACCTTTCCTCTACTTTTATCTTTTCAACTATTCTTATCAATCCCACGTGCCCCACCAGCTTACCATTCTTGGTATAACAGCCTTTTCATTTAAGTCAATCCCGGAATTTCTCAGTCCGACTGGTTTCCTACTTACATTTCCTGTTTCCGTCCAATCTCACTTCATCATTTTATCTCTACCATCGATTGTAATACTCAGGGTCCGTCTACTAACCCATAGGATGGCAACCTTACCCAATCCACAGGGTTCGCTCCAGTTTCCATTCTTTTCAATGATGTTCTCTGATAATCAGATAGACAAGGTTTGCCAAAATTCTCCGGATTTCTTTCCAGAATCAGGGAAATTTTGGTCAATCTATCCACCTACTGGTAACATTAAGGAGACCAGTTTCGAAACCTGAAGAATGGTTCTATGAGCCTCCAAGCAGGTAGAACCATAAGCAGTCATAATTTACGAAATAATCGTCATTAGATTGGAAGTTTAACCACTGGAGAGGAACAATTATGTACATCCCTTAGAAGGGAATTAACAGTTTCAAACTGAAACCTGACACAATATCCTGATACCTATACGTCCTGGACATTCAATATTACCAAATGTTAGTGTACCTAACCACTAATCTCAGAAGAAACATTACCATCGGAGTTGGTTGTTCCACAAAATTTGCACTACAAAGGCCATCCGAACCTGGTGAACCGTGCTGTCCGAACACATCCGCAAGTACTTTGTCGTGCTGCGCAAGCACACATCCTAATCCTTTATGTAATGCGTCGTCGGGAGCACAAAGTCTCATTTTCCCCTTAAGCAATGCCAGCTTTTGGTCATTACCAATTTCATCTTTTAGCTCCAGGAAGATTTTCTCACATTTTTCTCTTTAACTGCTGATCGTATTACTTGATCCATTATAACTCCGCATCGGAGTAAACTTAAGGTAACTACTATAATCCATTCAAAGAAAAGAAAGAATTTAATATTCCTCTGAATCACATGCATCTAACGTTTCTGGTTCATCATTTCACTGAGTTGAAATAACCCTATACTCAGTCTCTGACAGTAGCCTCATTACGAGTTCATCTTGACTCACTAGTCTCATCTTCTGGTAGGTTCTGAGATCATTGTCTTGCTTACTACTTCCTTATATAACTTTATCAATCATGCTGTCACTTCCCAATGTCTTTACTTTCTAACTGATTTATTCATAAAATGAACATTTCCCTGAATAAAACCACCCCATTAACCTCAATTTGGTTCCATAAATTACGACCTATAATATCTGCCTTCTCATGACGAATTATTACTGACAATATTCATACTAATTCATTTACCAAATGATATGGCACT
The DNA here is from genome assembly GCA_036435485.1 of Saposhnikovia divaricata. Taxonomy (NCBI): domain Eukaryota; kingdom Viridiplantae; phylum Streptophyta; class Magnoliopsida; order Apiales; family Apiaceae; genus Saposhnikovia; species Saposhnikovia divaricata. The sequence continues at coordinate 93,334,260 of CM071596.1, forward strand.
TACCGCCTCCTCTCAACTATTTCTAGGGACTCTGTTCCTCGTCCTATATCGCTGTCTTTGCTAATCATACATCCCTCTAGCTCTTTCTTCGTTAATATGAAAGTCTCTAAGGATTCTCATCTATTTCCGTATAAGATCTCGAGTAATTCTTCCAATCCGTCTTACCTGCTGGTACTTCATCCAGTAGTCCGGCTACGAATCCAACATGAATCTTCAGTTCTCTTGCTAATAGCTCAGTTCGTTATGCTCACTTTTCTGAGCACCATATCTTAATCATCACAGCCTTTCTGGTTGCAGCCCTCATTCCTCGAGGGTAAGATTTTTTTCCATATCTGCTGGAACCTCTTCCAGGTCTTCAGTAGGGTACTCTATTGAATTTACCCGCTGATCTTCAGCATGTAATAAAGCATCATCGTGCTGCTGCTCGTATGCCTCAAGGTCTGTCGCCTTACTCATCGGTACGATCTCGAGCTAAGTTACTATCATGATACTTAAGAGTTTCAATAAGGGTTTTATAGGTCATCACCACATTAAGTAGTCCAACTATGAACTTGGCAAGAGTTCTCATTATCTTAGTGAATTTATTGTTTTAACGTCGCCTCATCTCTGGGGTTTATAACGTATGCTCTGATACCATTTCTGTAACACCCCCAGATCCGGGATCCGGAATCTGGTCGTTACGGTCTCCAATTATGTCCACAATACTTGAACTTACCTCAACTTAAAATAATTTACATCTTTATGACCCAACACAACAGTATAACACACACCCGTTATAGCCCCAGAGATGAAATCAGAGTAACAATCAAATTTTATTAAACACATTATGAGTTCTTTACAACCCAAAAGAGTTACAATATGAATACATACTCTTTGCCATCCATTTACATAAGTCATACTAGTCCATATATTTGGTACTGAAAGAATGAATCTATCCTACCAATAGCTTTCTCTTCGGCTCTGGTAGTCTCATCGTCCTCGCCAGCATCGAGTGCGCCTTGTGCGAATCATCTGGTCTAGCTGTTGTTGTGATATAATAATAAGGCAAGGGTGAGCAATAGCCCACCAACAATAATATTTAACTGAACGATAATATATAACAGTTCAAAAGTATCTTTCAAACCATATGCCATGCATTTACGGAAATGATGCCAGAATAACATGAACGATGAAGTTATAAGGTAACTCAAAATGCATATATAGGTGGGAATATCTGCTATGTCAAAGATAAGCCAAATATTATCATTTATCATATAAAGAGGAACTTGCAAGGAAAATATTGCAATTCCAGTTATTAACATTTTTCGAAGTCCTACAACCTGAAAGAAGTTTCTTCGATACGTGTTGCGGAAGACACCGTCAACCTGAAAGAAGTCTCTTCGATACGTGTTACAGGGAATTCCCAATTTGGGTGATGAACCAATACTGGAGTTATCACGCGTCAGCTGTCCCACTCCCTGATGATCAGTCGGGGATGGTACAGCCCAATATAGTTTACTACCGGTAGAAGGAAGAACTGACGGCTCCACTTGTCGATTGCCTTTAATAGTAACTCCCTGGCCAATGGTTAGGCCTTGTGATGGACCGCGCGACTCGGCCTCTTACACACGACTCCTAGTTCGAATAAATCCACAGCATTGAAACGTAGAGTTTGTCCTCCCTTCCCCAAGTGAAATACTTGTTGATAAGACTTCACAAAGTAGTCGTATCTAGTTGGAAAGGAAAATTCACCAACATTTCCCAAGCTACTGCTTGTTAGAGGATACCATCTTGTTCCAATAATTTTACCCCTCGAATGATGAGAAGGTTACTCACAGATTCAATTGATAAACAGCAACCAAGTTGCGAGTGAAACGAATAGTTTTGCAAGATTTATGACCGGGAAGTCAATAAGATAAATAACATTGCTCAAGTAGGTTCTCCTATAATATGGAAGTTTGAGCGAGCATTTAAATCCTTTTAAGATAGATTTAAATGAAAAATAAACAGTTGGGAACCTTTCCTTGATAAAATAGTCGTAAAAAGACTCTGAAATATTTTACATAATATCTGGAGGTGAAAGGTAATCTCCAGATAATATAAATCATTTTAAAAAGAATTTAAAAGAATTAAATAAATATTCCAAGAATATTTATTAACTCAATAATAATTACGGGATATTATTAAGTCGTAGTACTACTCGTAAGTAATCCTCGAATGAATATATAGAATTATTTACTAAATAAATCCCTCCTTAAATTAATATTCAAAATAATATTCATTAAATAATTAAACCCCAATAAGTTTTTAAAATAATATTCAATAAATAAGTCAAACCTTAAATGAATATTTGAGAATAATATTCATTTAATAAATAATCTTCTAAATGAATATCCAAATAATACTCATTTAATAATCAAAGCTTTAAAGGAATATTCGAAATAATATCCCTTAAGTAAATATAACTTCCAATGAATATTTCAAAATAATATTCATCAAGTACATAAAACCTTAAATGAATATTCGAAAGTAATATTCATTTAATAAATAACATTCTAATGAATATCAAAATAATATTCATTAAATAATCAACTCTAAATGAATATTTGAAACTAACATCATTTAATATCTCTCGACTGAGATAATACTCGAATAACATTTCTCGAAATATTTCCAAGTAATTGATACTTTATGGAAATATAAATAACGTTTAATACTAACATTCCTCAATATCAATAATAAACTGCCGTTGGAATCCCTCCGGGTTTCCACGACTATCTGTATCTCAAAATACCGACTCCCGGTCTATATTTAAGAATGAATATCATATGCCCTTCGCTAAGGGTCTTACCAAAACAATCCGGCTTATAACTGATAATTCGTATCTAGTCTATAAGCCAATTGCAATTCAGGGAACAGGTATCATAATATAATTTGACAATAGGCATGCATGCTATGGCATATGTAAGATGGCAATCACATATATATATATATATAATCACAACAACAGGTTCAAAGTTTTGAACACTTGCATGGTAATCGGGCGTGGGTAGAGATAGCGTGTCCTGGGTCTGCTCGATGATCTATAAACAATCAGAACATTCGAGATTAACCACTTAACACCTTTTAAAAGTCTAAGTATAAACTTCACTTAAATCGAAACACGTTTTCGAATTATCTCGTTATACACCTTTTAGTGTAACTCTTTTTATTACCTATACGATCCGACATTTGTTCATTATTATGACATGTCATCATACCCACACTCGGTATATACTTAAGTCGTCTAAGTTCTAAAGTCGATTGATTACAAATCGAGATTAAACCTCGAATTTTATCGTTCATTTTCTAAGTGTTTTACCAAAGTTATAACCAAGCGGGTTTTTAGGGGTTCGTTCGCGTTTAACTTTGATTCAAACATTTTTATAAAATCGGAAAACGATCCGTTTAATATGTGGTTTTCTCTCATACCTTCCTTATGACCTCTAGTATTTATTTACCAAGATTTGCCACTGAGTAACATGCTTTACGAGGGTTTAATTGAACTTACGAACTTTTACTTACGGTTTCGAACCAATTTTAGTAATTTGACCATAACTCCTAAACCTTAAGTCAGAATGTTTCGATTCTCATGCCAAAACGATCTATGGCTCGAGATCTACAAGGATAGGTCATAAAATTACCAAGGTCAAGAATTTATCTTAATTTCCAAGCTCGGTTTCTAAGTGTTAACAAAAATTCGGCATTACGATGGCTATAATTCGGACGTTCCAAAAATCATAATCATCCAACCAAGCCACACCGGGCATCAATACAATTTATAAACATGATTCTCATCTCAACAAACCCTAGAACCACTGATCTTAACCTCAAAATCATCATGCTTCTTAAATCACATAACTAACTACATAATCATGCTTATAATCACCACTATAATCATACAAAGCTAAAACCATCAAAAACATATATAAATCTCAAATCAAATGCTAGGGTTTCAAGAGGTCTACCTTCCTTGGAGTATGTTCTAGCCTCACTAAGCTTTGTATGATCCTTGAGTGGCCTTAAGCTAGCTAAATCAACCATAAGAATCAAAGAAAACAAGATTAGTTCTTGAAGAACACTATTCATCACTCAACTTGTAAAAATCATAAAAAATCGAAAAACAAGCGTTTAGCTCTCAAATTTTTACCACATCTTGGGTTCTTCATAAGATTTGTTTTGAACTATAGATCATGAAATTTGAAGCTTGGAAGCTATGGTTTTGAACCCGTTTTTCCTACTGGACAGAAACTGGTCAGATTTGGTTTCCCAACTTTGAGCATGGATTTGACTAGGCTATACTACTTGGATTGCAATGAAATTTTGAACGAACCTTGCCCATGGAGTGGAGAAGCTATGGTTAAAATTTGGTGATTTTAGACTCTTAAATTGGGAGATATGAATTTTTATTTAGGTCTTGTTTATGCTGGGCAGTTTAGAGAAAATGAGAGAAATGGAGTTGTTTGGCTTGCTTTTGATCTCATCCATGCATTATTTGGTTTGTATGAATAATATCTTGTATAAAGCACCTTTATTAAAGGTGTGATGTAATGGATGATGAGATTGGAGAGACATGTGTTGATTTTTGTGTGGTAAGATGGTAAAGAGTGCTAAGTACTTGGTTAAATCTCTAAGTGTTCTAGTTCCTTGGTACTAGTTTGGTTACTTGGCCTTATCCACTTGCACATGCTTGTATCTTGGCTCCCTACTTGTTTCTTTATCCGGTTATTGCTCAATTCATTGATCGTTCGGAGGAATAACTTATTCGTTTCTAGTTAGGGTTTTACCGGAAACCGTCTTAATATTTATACTATCATCCTCCATTCTCTTTAATAATTCTTGAACCTATTTTCCTTAAATCCCTTCAATAATTCCTTAAGTCTTTCAGTGTCCAGGGAAATCTCGGGGAAAATAAAAGTGCTATTTTTCAGAATCCGACAGCTTTTACATACACTCTTTTTCCCCCTGGATCACTAATACGAACTCAGAATTTCGTTTCGGGTACTTCTATATAGTGTCGTCTCATAATATTCTCATTTCCACCAAAAACACTATTCATACTTTATTCTTCCTTTATTCCTTATATTTATGACAATTCCTTGTTCCTTCTCGGGCGTTCCTTAACCCTTTTACGGAACCACTGGACTAATCGTTATCGATCTGGATGACATGAGAATATTCTCCTGCTTGGAATTGCCATATCTTATTCCCCTAGGAGATAGATTATTCTTACCTAAGTTGTCAACCATTAGCATTCTTCATGAAATATAAGTATTTGAATCCATATCCATTCCATTCATTCATTAGAGATGTTGACCTTGTTGTCGGAATCATTATTCCTCATTTTATCAATACTTAATAAAAAGTTTTAATTCTACCGAAAATTTGGGTTCTTACAGGTATTATCTTCGCTAATGCATGGCATATGGTTTCAAAGATATTTGAACTGCTATATATATATCATCACTGTTTAGTTATATTGTTGTTGGTGGGCTATTGTTCACCCTTACTTATTTATTATGTCACAACAACAGCTAGACCTGATGGCCCACTCAAGGTGCAATCGGTGCGAGCAATTGATAGCCGTCAGAGGATTAACCGCTGAAATCATAGCTGCCACTGCTGAGTAAGAAGCTATTGGTAGGCTAGTGGTTAGCATTGGAGTATTAAATGTATTTATTTATTTGACATATGTAAATGGATGGCAAAGAGCATGTTATATTTAATGAAAATTCTTTGGGTTGTAAGAACTCGATTTTGTGATTAATAAAGTTTGGGAGTTACACTGATTTCATCTCTGGGTCTATAACGGGTGTGTTTTATGTTGTTGTTTTGGGTCACAAGGTTGTAATATTATTTATGTTAGTTTTGTAGATGGATATTGAGACCGTAACGACCAGATCCCTGACCCCGGATCTGGGGGCGTTACACAGAATCTCTAATTAAAAGACTTCAACTCATTGCACGTCCCTTATTTTAAGAGCCAAATTGCCTACATCCATTTGGGGTCATGCAATATTTCATGCATCAAACATAATTAAGATAAGACCATCTGCTTACCACAGACAATCTCCCCATGAGTTAGCTCTTGGCCAAGTTCCTGATATTTCTCACTTTAAGATTTTTGGTTATGCCGTATATGTTCCCATTGCACCCCCACAGAGATCCAAAATGGGTCCACAAAGAAGAATAGGCATATATGTTGGTTTTGACTCACCGTCTATCATAAGGTATCTTGAACCATTAACTAGTGATGTGTTTACTGCTCGTTTTGCTGATTGTCATTTTGAAGAATCCGTGTTCCCTCCATTAGGGGGAGATAATGTTTTGCATAAATTAAATTCTGAACTATCATGGAATGCATCAGGATTAAATGCTATTGATCCACGTACTAAACAATGTGAATATGAGGTTTTAAGGATCATTCATATGCAAAATATTGCTAATCAAATGCCAGATGCTTTTAATGATTCTAGACTTATTATAAAATCACATATACCCGTTGTTAATGCTCCGGACAGGGTTGAAATCCCTGTTCATAAATCAATTCCTGAATAATTGATTGGTGAATCAAAACCACGCCAGAAGCGTGGTAGACCTATTGGTGCGAAAGATGTTGTACCACGAAAACGGAAATTGAATGGACCTGCCCCTGAAGTGGCAAATGTTCCTGAAGTAACTACATCAAAAACCCCAGAAGTGGTATCATCTCCTGAAGAGGTTCAAGCCCCTGAAGTGGCTGTGACAAAACCACCCGAAGTGGTATTACCCCCAGAAGAGGATATTGCCCCTGAAGTGGCACATGCTTCTATAGAAGCAAAGCTACCTGAAAATTATGAGATCTCAATGTGTTATGTACATAACGGAAAATTACTGGATCGTGGGAGTACCCAGGTTGATGATGTATATGGTTTTTTCGTGGCATGTGATATTATTATGAACTCCGATCCGGAACCACAAAGTGTAGAAGAATGTCGACAAAGAGATGATTGGCCAAAATGGAAAATTGCAATCCAGGAAGAATTGTAATCCTTGCGCAATAGAAATGTATTTGGACTTGCAGTCCGAACACCGGCTGGTGTGGTTCCCATCGGAAATAGATGTCTGTTTGTACGAAAATGAAATGAGAGAAATGAAATTGTGAGATATAAGGCCCGGCTGGTAGCCCAGGGATTCTCTCAAAGGCCTGGATTTGATTACCAGGAAACTTACTCTCCCGTGATGGATGGAGTCACTTTTCGTTTTCTAATGAGTATGGCTTGTATGGAAAGATTCGAAACACGTCTTATGGACGTTGTGACAGCCTACCTTTACGGATCACTTGATACTGATATTTATATGAAAATCCCTGAAGGATTAAAGTTAGAGGAAACTAAGCCTCAACATTTATACCCAGTTAAAGTACAACGATCATTGTATGGCTTGAAACAATCTGGTCGTATGTGGTACAACAAGCTTAGTGAATATTTGTTGCATGATGGGTATATAAATAATCAAGTGTGTCCATGTGTGTTTATCAAAAGATCACAATCAGGTTTTGCTATTATTACAGTATATGTGGATGATTTAAATATTGTAGGTACTTCTGAAGATATTACTAATGCTGCTAACTATTTGAAAAATGAGTTTGAAATGAAAGATCTTGGAAAGACAAGATTCTGTTTAGGTATACAGGTGGAGCACTTATCTTCAGGCATATTTATTCATCAATCAACCTACACAGAAAAGGTTCTTGATCGATTCTACATGGACAAAGCTCATCCATTAACTACACCAATGATTCTTCGATCACTAGAAGTTGAGAAGGATCCTTTTCGTCCCAGAAAAGAAGATGAAGATGCACTTGGGCCTGAAGTTCCATATCTTAGTGCAATTGGAGCTCTTATGTATCTTGCCAATAACACACGGCCTGATATTGCATTTGCTGTGAACCTATTGGCGAGATTCAGTTCTGATCCAACTAAAAGGCATTGGGATGGGATCAAGCATATACTCAGATATCTTCGTGGGACAATTGATCTTGGACTATTCTTCCCAAACAATTCAAAATCGCAACTAATTGGATATGCGGATGCTGGGTACATGTCGAACCTTCATTTTGGATGATCTCAAACAGGTTATCTATTCACATATTGTGGCACCGCTATTTCTTGGAAGTCTACAAAACAAACTATGGCGGCAACTTCATCTAATCATGCAGAGTTACTTGCAATCCATGAAGCAAGCAGAGAATGTATTTGGTTACGATCTATCATTCAACATATTCGAGAATCATGTGGTTTGTCAGGTATCTCAGACAGTCCTACAGTTATGTTTGAAGATAACTCAGCATGTATAAAAAACTCAAAGAATGCTATATCAAAGGGGATCGAACAAAACATATCTTACCAAAATTCTTCTACACTCATGAACTACAAGAGAAGGGTGACATTGATGTACAACAAGTTCACTCATGTGATAATCTGGCAGATTTACTCACAAAGTCTCTTCCTACTTCAACATTTGAAAAGTTGCGAAATAATATTGGTATGCGAAGATTGAAGAACTTGATACATCAAAATGTCAAATTGTGAGACATTTTATTCAGGGGGAGACTGTACTCTTTTTCCTTCGTCAAGGTTTTTATCCCACTGGATTTTTCCTTGCAAGGTTTTAACGAGGCAGTTAATCTTTGTAATAACTCATAATTGGCAATCAAGGGGGAATGTTGTGAAAGCATTTAATAAAGTATTTGATTGTCAATAAAGTAAAAGGAGTCTACCAAGGCAAGCTACTAGAACGGCTCATTTACCAATACACGGAGTATTTAGTCAAGCTTGATTTAATTGTACCTGTTTACACCATAACACACACACACACGTATTGATGCATCTTACACGCGATATTATATGCCTATAAATTAAAGTTGTAATACAGCTTTGAAGATGCAGAGAAAAAGACATAAACAGATTATTCTCTCAAGCTCTCTACAAATTGCATGTGTACATGTTATTAATAATTTTAAAGATAAGATTTATAACATATTTCATATTTATTGCCTTGATTCTTGCAGCAAATTAAAATCGATGACAGTGAAATAGACGGATTGTAAGTAGGGAAGGCAATCGGGTCGGTCGAAAACGGTTTTGCCAAACCCAAACCCGAACTCGAATTTTTTGACCAAACCCGAACCCGAATCCCAAAAAACTCGAAACTATAAACCCGAACCCGTTGGATACTAACGGGTTTCGGGCCCAAAATCCGACCCGAAACCCAAAAATAAATAAATAAATAAATATTTTATATTAAAAATAATATAAAACATTAATATATAAAATATTTTAATTTTTATTACATATTAAATGTTAAATATAAATAATAATAGATAATATATATTAAATGTTAAATATTATGTATAAAATAATAGAAATAATAACATATATTAATTCGGGTTTCGGGTCGGTTCGGGTTCGAATCGGGTTTGATACGGGTTTCGGGTTTTCGGGTCGGGTTCGGGTCAGTATTGCCAAAACCCAAACCCGACCCGAAATTAATTCGGGTTTAAAAATTAAACCCAAACCCGAAATTTTCGAGTTCGATTGGACCCATTCGGGTCGAAACGGGTCTAGTATCCATCGGGTCGGTACAAATTGTCATCCCTAATTGTAAGCATAAGTCGACATTCATGGATACTTCGTCAAGTCGTTAGGATTGAGATCGTGTTTGGATATTTAAAATGGGTAAATTAGTATGACCCAATTGATTTATAAAATGACGGTATTAGCCTTAATTGTTTTGAATTAAGTTAATGAAATAGTTAACTTGGGTGTGATTAGTAAATTAGTGAGTAACGTTTGACTTTAGTTAACTCAGGCTTTTAATGTATAATAGGCAATGTATAAAAAGCTTAAATCGATTCTAAGTGGTGAGAGAATCTTCATAAATATTTGCATATTTTATAATTAAAAATTATAAATATTAAATATAGATAATTAATGTTTTTAAAAGTCGACATCACTCTCATAACATAAATACTCAATAATAGGGTAAATTTTTATTTAATTAGAATATTAAATTATTCTGGCATAATATAATATAACAATGGGTGTATAATTTTTTATCAATTATTCGATCGAGTTAAGGGTCATGTTGATTCAATTTAATCGGGTTAGTCGTACCTACATGTGTAATTATTTCATGTGTAAAAAATAATTTAATAGGTGTAATTTATGATTAATTAAGATATTACTAATTACAAGAATTTTTTAAAAAAACAATTCAAAACAGGGAAAACTTCTTCCAAGATATAAAATGAAAAAATTAAATATAGTTCACCTTCTTTGGCAAGAAATATAATTCGGTAAAATTCTTTTATACAAACTAAACTTATAGTGTAAAAATATAGAAAATTACAAAAATTATAAGTAATATTATTTAAATTTTTAAATTTAAATAATTATAATATTACTTTTGTTTATGGGGCTTAAATAAAATAATAACAAAAGAAACCTTTGCACTTTAGTTTCATCTCATGTAATTTCAAAATTTTGAACATGAACATTTTTTCACTCCTAGAAATTAGGCATCACTGTTTTGGGATTAGCAAAGCAGCTAGCAATAAACTAATAACACAAGCCATAGAGGAGTACACTTTTATAATAAGCCCTTGTTTTTTTTTTTGGACAAAATGCAAATTCATTTCATTAAATTAAAATAAATTTAGCTGGGACAAATTCCTAACTGACAATGCAATCAGGTAAACTGAAAATGAATACTTTCTGAGTAATACAGCCTACATCACTCCCGAAAATGGTAGCTTCACAATTGACATTCACAATAGTTCCACGGTTGTTGCAGTGTTCAGGCGATTCAGTTGCAAAACTAAGCTATAAGGAACAAGAGTTCTCGAATAATGAACACCTATAATTTGTGAAAGGTGAGCACATGTGGTCGTCACCGTTCCAAGCATACCCCAGCTATCTACGTGCCGGGAACTAGCTATAGACATGCTAAAAGTATTAATAATGCAGCAAATCCAGATCTCCCAAAATTCTATCGAAATCATTGATAACAACACAAAACCATCACAACCACAAATATAATAACGTATAACAACCCAAAAAAATTGGGTACTAAAACACACGCCAAAAGGCGAGACGGGAAAACAAAATCAAACCTTATTGAAACAAAGAAGAACAGATTCGAGGATAAAACTCGATCAGCAAAGAGAGGGATTGATGGTGGGGAGGAAGATGGTGGTTGCGATAGGTGGGGAGTTGGGTGATGGGTGATGAGGGAGGAGGGAGGGTCGGAGAAGATGGGTGGTGAGGGAGGAGGGAGGGGCGGAGAAGAGATTTGGGGGGGCGCGACTAAAAGTCGACTCTCATGTTCATAAGCCCTTGTTTAGTAGTATAATGGGGTATAATGGGGTGTTTGGGGAGCTTATTTTCCAGAAAAGTTGATTTATTTAAAGAAAGAAACTAAAATTTCTAATATTTTTTTGAAAAAAAGTTTTTTTTTTTCACTAAAAAATTTATCAAAATAGAGCAAACCAAGAAATCAAAATGCTACTTACTAATTTACAATGCAGTTGAGTGAAAGTAAGAGCATCTCCAAGAGTCTCTTAGCTCACTTCTAAATATATTATAAACAATTAAGCTCTTAGCAAGTTATTACATTGATTTGTGTGTCAACTCCAACAATGCTCTCTATTATGGCTCTTTATTTTATATTTTATTCATATTTCAATTCCATTTGGACAAACAATCAATAGATGAGAGAGAAGAATCACTATTTTACTAATAAAATATTAAGTTAAGAGCTACTAGTTGCTCCTAAAATAGAGGAGAGAGAAGAAGCTCTTAACTTTTTAAAGAGCCTCTAAGAGTCTCTTGGAGCTTGATTTTTATTCTCTCTCCTCATTTTTTGAGTTAAGAGCTACAATAAAGAACCTCTTGGAGATGCTCTAACGCCGTGCATGTCATTATTGCTCTCTTTTGTTGACAAGCACAAGTTGAAGCAGAGCCAACATGCGTCAACATTCTGTAACAAATTTGATTTGATTTCTACAGCAAATGAGATTAACGTTACGTACCTAAAACCCTTTCTCTCTACTCTTTTACGACTCTTTTACACCTGTTCACTACTGCTGCTTCCGTTTTAGATTGAATTTACAGAGTTTCAAAGCACATAACATACTGTATACGACTCCCCTACGAGGGCCTGTTGCATTGTTATCGCGTTACATGGGCCTGTCAGGCTGTCATAGAGGTAAAGGTTATTTTTTTTTTTTTTGAAAGTATAGAGGTAAAGGTTATTAAAGTGAGGATTAATTATTGTGAACTTTTTCATAGTCAAATTGAAAGTTATTTTCTCCTTTTTGTTGCTTAAAAGAAAATCCAGTTATGAGACCAAAAATCTTGTATTAAAAACGATCTCCTTCAAAAAAAAAAAAAAAAAAAATTGATTTTTTTAAAAAATAATATTGATAAATGGCAAAATTGACAGAATATTTAACTGTCTTTTTCCTGTATTATAATTTCACGGAAGCGAGAACTTAATTTATACTAAAACATTTTGCTTGCAATCCTAGATTACATTACTTGGTTATTGTGTTAAAACTGATTGTTTTCCCTGCATAATGATTTTTTAAACTAATTTGTTCATACAATGTACGGTAACAATGTGAAAATATTCTAATTTTAATTTCATATTACTTCGTTTACTAAAAAGAAAAATAATTTGTTCTGAAATATTACCAAATTAAGAAAATATACTTTCTAAGTAATCTTAAGAGGTAGCCTCGTGTAACGTTCAATCCTTAATTTGGTATCCGTTCGTTATTGACGATATGTGTGAGTCCCAAAATACAGTAAAGAAGAAAAAGGTGTTCATGATGATGCAAGAGATGAGATCGTCGAGTCACATAGCACAACAATCCCTTCCTTCTCTCGATATAGCATATTTTTGGGATAAACCGTCCACAGGCTTTGAATTTACATTTGTCGCACACAAAATATACACACATGCATATACAGAAGTAACAGAACGTCCTTCCGTCGGGCCCCACAACCAAAAACTTGGCCAGCAAATTCTCTATCCCGTTCTGCCATTTTTCCAACGCAAAGTATTTATTTATTGAAAGGTTCTCTATCCCGTTCTGTCATGTGTCTTTCCATCAATGTGTACTTTATTTACCTTTCTAAGTCGACAACATGGTGAATCACCAAAGCATTCGTTTAACTAAATTTATTACCGTCTCCCAAGGTTTTTGCGAAAAAATTTAGCTATTTTTGCTTATCAATTTATAATTTGTACAATGCAATTTTGTACAAATTTTGATCTTATTGAAAGGTATGGAAATAACAAAAATAATCATGCTCGATATGCATAATAAATACGAGTATGCTAACAATACTCCAAATATCGAATTATCAAAAATAAAATAAAAATGTGCTTGTAGCTAGCTAGAGTTGTAATTCGAGTCGGGCGGCTCGCGAGCTCGCCCGGCTCGAACTCGTTTAAGCTGGCTCGACTCGGCTCGTTTAACTAAACGAGCCGAGTTCGGGTAGAGGTTTCGGCTAGTTTAATTAAACGAGCCGGCTCGGTTCGTTTAATTAAACGAGCCGGCTCGGCTCGTGAAATTTAACGAGCCGAGTTCGGGTAGAAAATTTGGCTCGTTTAAGTGTTATTTCGGCTCGCTCGCTCGTTTAAATAGGTTCGTTTAGCTAACGAGCCGGCTCGACTCGACTCGTTTAGTTAAACGAGCCGAGTTCCGGCAGAAAATTAGGCCCGTTTAGTTAAACAAGCCGGCTCGACTCGAATAACTACCCGGCTCGGCTCGAATTACAGCTCTATAGCTAGCGTCTGATTCCATCTCCCGGTCTTTCTCCTTGGGAGGCATTTATCATACTCAATCGATCTAGAATGATTGACGCTCCATTTACATCTTCCTCATCCAATACAAGTGTCGTGGTAGAGAACCCTATTTTTAGAAATCTTTTCCATCAAAAAATGCTACCAACAAGAGTAGGGTATTTGTGAGATGAAATACGTCTCGACTACTGTTTCAACCATACGGGAGATGACATTCTTGTATATAGGGTTTAGCATTCGGTTCGGTTAACCGAATATCGAATCGAAATAATTCGGTTTTAATTCGGTTATGGTTTTCTGTGTATTTCGGTTTTCCGATTTTGTCGGGTTTTTTATCGAATTAACCGAAAAACCCGAATTAATCGAAATATATTAAAAAAATAAAATTATTATATATATATATATTTATATTATATATGTAAAAAAATATTAATTTATATATATATATATATATATAATATAAATTATTATATATATAATATAAAATATATATAAATTATAATATATGTATAAATTATAATATATATATATAATATAAATTATTATATATATCATATATTAAATGGAGTATATATTTAATCAATTCAATTTTTTATTTCGGTATTCGGTTTTAACCGAAATATTAAATTTGGTTCGGTAAAATAACCGAAATTATTTCGGTCGGTTCTTGATTCGATTATGATTTTTGAGTTATTCGATATTTTGGTATTCGATAATTCGATTCGATTATAACCGAATAATCGACCCTACTTGTATAGACTTTTATCATACGTGGTTTATGAATTTGTGTTGTTCTCATACCTATGTTTTAATAATCGTGTTAATCATTTTTTGGTGGGTGAAGTCGTGAAGATGTTAAATAACAAAGTAACATAATTTTATCAGTTTAGTTTAGCTTACCTCTCGGAGGTCCTTCACTTGATAGCTGCACCATTGCGGGCATTTTCTGTGCTTTATATGTTCGTCTTTACATTTAGGGTTATAAATGAGTCGAACAAAGCTGAATTCTTAATTGTTTATATATTAGTTCGTTATAAATATGTTGAATTTGAATTCGAGCTCGAACTTTTATCGAACTAATATTTTTGTTTGTATATCGATTCGTTAAAAAAATGTTATTCACGAACATATTTACGAATAGTTCACGAACATGTCTCGCGAACTGCTACTCACGAACATCTCACAAATATTAGCTCCTGAACATGTCATGGATAATGTTCATCATCTCGTATTCACGAACACCTTATATTCTAAGAAAATTGTTAGTGCATTAGAAATGAAAAGAAAGTTAGGGAACAAAACCTCGAAAATTAAAGACATATTTCTAGTCTACACTTATCAACAAGTAAAATTTTGATCAAATTTAGTTCAAGTAATGTCATAATTTACAACGTAACATTTGTTAGAATTTTATTATTTACAATAAAAATAATGTATAAATTTAATGAAAGAGGATAATGAATTGGAAAAATAAGCTATCATTTTACCCCATAGACATTACTATTATTTATTAGTTATCATGAATTCAAGAACTCTTATAAAATTTTAATTAAATATGTTACGGTCATATATATTGAGTTCGTACACAAGTCATTCATGAACCATTTTTACGGGCTTTTTCAATAACCTGATTCACAAACTATATTAACAAACTTGTTCATGCACTATACAATCGAACTTGTTTGCGAACTTTCGAGCTGAACTATATCGTGGTCAAATTCAACTCGTTTACCAGACGTAACTCAAAATTATGTTCGTGTTTGACTTGTTTACAAATTAAACCGAACTCGAATCGAACTTTTTTTGAACCGAACACCGAACTATTCGTGAACGTATCAACTCATTTACAACCCTATTTACATTCATCTTATACCCATTATTAGACAACAATAATCACTAAATCCTAAATTTTTGGTTACATCTAATGTTTCATATATCACATATATATTCGAGTTTTTACAATTGTTATTCATTATAATAGTAATTATTATTATATTCATTATAATATCTGCTCTTTCTATAAATTGCACGTATCTACGAAATCGTGCGTATATTTATAATTTTTTTATATATCACACGTATCTGTGACAATTTTATATAATTAATATATATTTTATGCCATACACCTATATGTCATGCATATATATACAATACTTTATATATATCGTAATATCTATGATGATTATTTTATATATTATACTTTTTACATATATACAATTTTTTACTTATCGCACATATGCACGGATCATTTTATACTCTGTGTTATGATTGCTTTGTATTTTGCTAATAATGTATAAAAAAATATTTAATTTAAATTTCAAACGTGCATTTAGATGTCATTTTCTATATACTGTATATATTTATTGTATTTTATATTTTATACATCGTACAATTCTTTATACATCGTATGTATGTGCTATAATTTTATCCATTTTATATTCATTATTATAATATCTGTTCTTTTTATAAAACACACGTATTTGTAAGATCGTACATGTATTTATAATTTTTTATTATCACACGTATCTGCGACGATTTTGTATATATCTATGATTTTTGTTATATCACAAATTTTGGCCATATATTTTCAAATATCTCTAAATACTTTAATATTTTTAAAATTTGTAAATGCTAATATCCAATTTTTCTTTTAATATAACTATGTAAAAAATGTTGAGACTTGGGATGTAGAAGAACTCTTATGACTTTAGTTATCCATCACACTTAACAAATTTATCACTTAATCATTTAATAAGTATAAAATATAAAACAGTTGTATGGTCAAACTTTGATAAAAAAAACTAAAAAAGTACACATTATACTATTTTGTGACTTAATCTTAAGATTTTCTCAAAGCAAATGGGATTACAAATCTTTGTATTTAAATTACCCCACACATATATGACGTATGCATGATGATCGGTATAAATAAAAATCTATATATTTATTCGAGATCCTCATATTTTAGAACTTTAAATAGGGATTTTGTACAAAGATATTAATAATCAAGAGTGACAGTTTAGGAAACTAATAGTTATCTGTTTTTCATCTTGGTCAAATCTTTTATAGCAAAGTATCTCTCATATCACATACCATATATTCCATACTTTAATCCTCATAAAACCCATTCTGTATAGGCTCGGATTTTGTTTCAAAGATATACATACATACGTACGTACACACATAGATATATTCTCTTTGAAGAAGAATAATATAAATAAAAAAATTTATATATGGAATAGCATCATATCTGGATAATTCTCAAGAATCCACATTGATTTTGTTTGCTTCCATTTGTTTTCATCAGCCTGTATTAATTGTAATTCACAACTAAACAAAAAGCCTTTTGGCGTTATCAATTTTTATCATTCGTTCTAGATCAACTACCACCCTTTTATCTTTTATGTTACATACATACATACATACATATATATCAGAATTTTCTTGATCAAAAAGATTGATTTTTGATTTCTGGGTGTTGTCAAGTATTGAATTTTAGGACCTGGGTTGTGCTCAGAGTTGTGAGTTAAGTAAAGGGTATGGCAGGTTTAAAGAATTTAGATAAATGGAGGGAGTATTTTAGAAGTTGTTGTAATTCTTCTGATATTTTTGATATAATTCAACATGCTATATTGGTTGCTGCTTCTGATTGTCCTAAAGAGTTTAAGTTGAGGAGAGATCAGATTGCTGAGACTCTTTTTTCTTGTAAGATGATTAAATGTGTTGGTTGTGATCATGTTGAGTTGGGTGTGAAATCAGAAGCTGATGCTGGTTTTGAATTTGAGGGTGGGAGGAGTAAAGAGAGCAAGGTGGGTAGTTGTAGAGATGATGATCATGATGATGATGGTGTTGATGATGATCATCAGATGAATGATCAGATGGGTAGTCATTTTAGTTATGATGATGCAGAGGCTTTAACAGATGAGATTGAAAAGGAGGCTCAGATTCATGGGGAGGTTATGAGGATTAAGGAGATTTTGGAGAACAGTGAAGATGAGGTTTGTTGCTTTTCTTTGACTGTAAAATATATAATTCTCCTGTTTTATCTGTTTTCGAGATTTTTATGCTTGTTTTGTAGCTTTATTTAGATTGCTTTGGATGATTTCAATGATGTTGAATGATATTCGATTGCTTGTTTTTAATTTGATTGATTTTGAGTTGAATTGTGTCTGTAGGTTGGTTCAATTAGGTTTTTGATGAATGTTTTTTGTTTTTTGTTGTAACAGCCAAATTCTTCGCTGCTTGACTTGTTAAGGCGGCTTGAATTGATGGTAATGTCTGTGGAAACTCTGAAGGTACGAGAATTGCTTTTGTTGCTTGCGATTGATTATTGTTATGCCAAATGTTTTAATTGTAACTTGTTAGACGTGTTCCTTGTCGTTATCGAACGTGGCTTATTGAATAACTGTTGTTCAGGCCACTGAGATTGGGAAAACTGTTAATGTTCTCCGAAAGCATGGCTCAAAGGACATCCGACAACTAGCCCGTACACTCATTGAGTATGCATATCTTGTCGCTTGTGTATAATTGTATTTGTGATGCTATATTTGTAGTGTAGGATAACATCTTTAGCTTGATGTCTTTGAGATTATGCGGCGGTCATATTTGCTAGTTCCCTGCTTTAATGATCTGTTAGCCACGTTTATTTTATATCCCTGAAATCATAATTACAGTGATACTTTGGAGATGTTTTTGTCGGCATAAGTATTAAGGAATCTAACTCATTCTGGACTAGTTTGTTTGTATCTAAAAGGGAATTGTTTTAATTCGTTACTTTCAACGGTTTCTCTCATTGCTAAAGAAGGAGAACAATCTGACAATGCTCTTATTAAAATCTTCCTCGCATAGAAATCTCTTAGAATTTATTTTCTGTTAATGCATGTTACTAGAGTCATTCTATCTTCCTCGCATAGAAATCTCTTAGAATTTATTTTCTGTTAATGCATGTTACTAGAGTCATTCTCTTATCAGTGGATTTACTTCGATAAGTGCTTGTATCATTCTTATCAACTAATTACATGATACACAGGGGTTGGAAGGTTATGGTGGATGAGTGGGTGGATGCCAAAGCCACAGCCACAGCAACCGTTGCAGCAGGTAGTTTATCCAGACGTCTTCTCAAAGAATAATTTATGTTCTTAGCTTTTCTGATTGGTAATGTGTATGAATTCTGATAAGTTTCATGAAATATTTTAGGTCCCCCTGAAGGCGCTACCCCGGAATCTTTGAACCCATCCACTGTTGTTGATGAAGACTATGGGCTGCCTTCTCCTCCATTGGATGATTTAACATTTTTTGCTACTCAGTCAACTACAATGGAGCTTTCTCGGGTATGTGTATATTGTTGCCTCTTTCAGAATTTTCATAAATTTCACAGCATTGTTTTTTGGTCCTGATCTAATAAAGCTTTGCTCCTGTGTTTTAAATTTCTGCTCCTGAAGTTCTTTGATGGCTTGGAAGATGAAGAATGTGAGTTATAGTATCCCTTATAACCAACTCATATTGCTTTTACTATTTAAGTTTCTTATGGCACAGTTCCAATTGAATCTAACAATCCACAACTTCTTATTGGTCAACCTTACAGATCCTGGACACTCTACTGAACTTAACGAGAACAAGGAGACTGTTAGGAAGCCGGCGGAGAACAACAGAACTGTGAAGCAGAGACCACGTCTTCCTGTTGCGTCGATATCTCCTCTAAAGGACAAGAAAAATGAACAAAGCAGGAAACTAGATGCTTCACTCAATAAACAAGTTGCACCTTCGAAACCGAAGGTTCCAGTTGCAGACACCAGGGCTGCGAGACCTGCAAAACTAAGTGTGGCTCAGAGGGTCCATACTGAGACAAAGTTGCAGCAGAAACCAGAAAAGGTTGCAATTCAAAGGCCCCCCGTGTCTCAGCAAAACGTAGGTTTTGCGGTAACAGATGTTTTTAGCAATTTGCTTGAAATTTGAGTAATTAATCTGATTATTATTATTATTCAATTTGATTTCTAGAAACCAAGGTGTTCAGATGAAGCTTCTGAACAAGTAAAACTCGAAGCTACAAAGAGGAAGCTCCAGGAGCGCTACCAACAAGCTGAGAATGGTTAGTTCCTACTTTTCAAGCTTTGGTCAACCTTTAAATTTTAAACATATTAACACTTTGCAGCTTTGAAGTTTGATATAACGTCTCCAGACCTACTTATATTTCAAGCATTTGCAATAAGTTGAAAGCACACTATTGATTTTCTTCTTGTAAACTTTAAAATTGTGTTTCAAGTTAAAATATAAATGATTGTTTTAAAAAAGTACATGAATATTGTAGCATTTATAAATGATTTGAGTTGAATTTGGTGATGTTCTTAAAAAAAATTTCTTGACAGCCAAGAGGCAGCGGACTATACAGGTTATGGAATTGCATGATCTTCCCAAGCAGGATCTTGGCCATAAAAATTTCCATGGGAAGCCTGGCAACAACCATAAGAGGAATTGGGCTAATGGGCGTCGCTAGTTTCTCTAATTTTGTGAACTTAGTTTCAGTGACCAACCAAAGTTTCATCCGAACTGCATTGTAAGTTGTGCTGGCAATAAGCTTAAGTTGATCCTTAGAATGTTGAGACGAGCTTGTAGGAAATCGTACTATTAAAATTAGGAGACTTTTAGGTCCATAGTTTTGATGAATAGTGGGAAATACCAGTGTACATTGTATCCTATCTGGTGTTTTCTTGTTCCTTGATGTTTTAACCTCTTTTCTTGACTTGTATTAGAGGTGAAGTCCTTAATTTGATACCTTTGGTTTAATGACATTCACCGGAACAAATTATGTGCCTGTTTGGCACAGTTTTTTTTAAGGACTTATGAACTTATTTTCGGGTAAAAATTTTATATTTTGATAAATCTTTTTTATTCAAGTATTTAATATATGTTTGAAATTCAATAAATTGCAAAAATAAGTTAGAAAGTCAGGAATCTTAACTTTGAATTTAAAATAAATTGACTTATTCTAGAAAATAAATTCCCCAAACATCGTCATAGTTTTGGTCTTGTGCATGCATGTTCTGTTCTGTTGCATTACTCTAGCTCCCCTCGGCCCTCACCCATCTTTTGGTGGGGTCGGAAGTAGGGAACAATTCAACAGGGCAGAAAGGTGGAAAATGGTTTGGTACAACTTTGACTCTGAAACCCCCGTACTTTCTTCCTCCCCTAATTATAAAATTTACCCATAATTTATTAAATAAAATATAATTATGAATGATTTTGTAAAAAAAGTAATAAGAGACGGAGGGAGGGAGTAATAATTTATAACAAAACAAATGGCAAAAATGACTTATAGATGAAAAATGTTGAACACAAATCTTTGCTTACCTACCAAAATATCCAACTAAATTTTATATGATTGACATCCAATTTTAAGGGAAAACAATTTTTTATGCATTTTAAATTCATGGTTGTAGAAATCGGTAATCGGTATAAATCGGTTGAGCTATCGATTTAAGATTAATCGGGTAATCGGGGATTAATCGGAGGAATTAATCGAATATTATTATAATATTTAATATATTAGTCTAATTTACAATTAAACATATCATTTAAATAAATTCTCAAGATTAATCAAATTTCAAAATTCGAATCGTTTATTATCTTACAGAGGATTAATCGGGGATTAATCGGTTAAATCGGGAATTTTTAGAACCGTGATTTTAATCGGTTAATATGAACTAACATCAAATAATTAATCAAAAGTAAAAAATTTATTAACACTACAGGTGTAAGATGTATGTACCTACCAAAAGGGTATACTAAAATAACTAGATATTTGTAGGTGTTACATATGTGAAAAACATGTTTGATAACTAGACTGGATTTGGTCTTGGTTGGTAAATTCCTTGACTTTCTATACCGCGTTGACTAGTCTTTTCTTTAAACGACTAATACCAACAATGCCGTCCATTTATTTATTCGTTCTGTTCATAATTTATTTGCTTTTCTGGACTTCAAAACACGGACCAGTAATAAGTCATTTTCTATGTTGGAAGGTAAATTTTATACTCCCACAAAAATAAATTACGTTCCGTTTGACTCGTAATTTGATTATATTATTGTTGTGGAATAAAAACCAGGTTGAAATTATTACGGTTAGGGTTTGTGTATTTAATGCTAAGGCTCGTGAGCTTCGTGCTTTAATGGCTGCTTCTGCGTTCGAGACTTAAACGGTCCTCACAGAATGCCTACGTATCTCTGTATTAGAGAATCAAGCCAGGAAAACGTAGTTCTGAGGTGGGGGGTCAGGCCCTTTATATAGGCTGAGAAGCCTTAGAATTAAGGTAGGAGTTGGAGACTTAATAGATAAGTCACCTCCTTGAGGAAAGTTCTAGACTCCTTCCTTGTAGGAGTCTGTTGCCATATCGAATTGGATGCCTTGGAGGCTAAGTCTTGTAGAGATAATGTCCTTATCTGACACTTATTGCTGAGCTGTTTATTTCCCCCAATATTAATTACGAAATTAATATTTAAATAGGGTTTTGGACCCTGTTAGTGGGCCCCACGTTTGGACCATAACGGGCCTAATTAATGCAACATTAAATGTGCCTTTAGGGCTTATTTTTAGCCCATATCATTTGCCCCCCAACTTCTAGGAAAACTGATCAGGTTTTCGTAGAAGTTATATTTGTCTTAATCGAGACTCGGGGTCGTTTTTATCCATTACCTGGGACTTCTTAATTTTCCTACCCTTATATGGGAATTTTGGTTTACACTAGTGTTTCACGAGTATCGTCTTGATTGTAAAGTGTGGAGCGAGCTACACATTTACGACGATTTGCCTTATTCGAGGCTTTAATTTGTGCTTGCTTTTAGCAATTTCGGCACTTTCATAGAGCTTTTATGCATTATTAGCATAAATTATTGCTCAATTTGTTAAGAAGATATTTCTATAATTTTCCTCGTATTTTTCTGTACTTTTCCTAATAATTTAGGAATTTTTAATGTACCCACATGTATTTTTCTTAATTTTTCCTAAAAATTTAGGAATTTTTATGTACCCACGGGTATTTTCCGTAATTATTCCTAATAATTTAGGAATTTTTATGTACCAACAGGTATTTTTCGTAATTATTCCTAATAATTTAGGAATTTTTATGTACCCACGGGTATTTTTCGTAAATATTCCTAATAATTTAGGAATTTTTATGTACCAACAGGTATTTTCCTTAATTATTCCTAATAATTTAGGAATTTTTATGTACCAGCAAGTATTTTTCTAAATTATTCCTAATAATTTAGGAATTTTTATGTACCAGCAGGTATTTTCCTTAATTATTCCTAATAATTTAGGAATTTTTATGTACCCACGGGTATTTTCCGTAATTATTCCTAATAATTTAGGAATTTTTATGTACCAACAGGTATTTTTCTAAATTATTCCTATTAATTTAGGAATTTTTATGTACCAGCAGGTATTTTTCTAAATTATTTCTAATAATTTAGGAATTTTTATGTACCAGCAGGTATTTTTCTAAATTATTTCTAATAATTTAGGAATTTTTATGTACTAGCAGGTATTTTCCTTAATTATTCCTAATAATTTAGGAATTTTTATGTACCAACAGGTATTAAAGTGTAAAGTGTAGGGACCTTTCTATAAAATTATAAAGTATAGGAGCCATTTTGTAATTTTATAAACTACAATGGCCTTTTCATAGAATAAGCAGAACCTGGGGTACTAAACTGCAATTTGGCCATTTAACATGTAAGTAGAAGCTAGGCGGGGGTGTACCCGCGTAGAAGCCATACTTGCTTCCCACGCCCAGGAGAAGTTGCCTGGGTGGCGTGGGTAAGTTTTTGTTTTTTGTCTTTTTTTCTCAGGTTTTATACATTTTATTTTCGATAATTTTTACCAAAAATAAAATGTTGGGCCTCATGCCTTAGAAATAATTTTATAAATTATTCAAACATTTTTTTTAATAGGTATTTTTACCCATTTTATCATCACTTCTAGCCTATTTTCAGAATTTTTAAGGATTTTATTCCTTTTTTAATTTCTGAAAAATGGCTTGTCGTTCGAAGAGGAGCCCTGGGCGTGGGTACCCCCGCCAAGGAGACCTTCTCCTTAGGCACGCCAAGGAAGTTGGTCTCCTGGGCGTGGGTATTTCATGCCTTCAATTTTCAAAATTTATTCTGGGCGTGGGTACCCCCGCCAAGGAGACCTTCTCCTTAGGCACGCCAAGGAAGTTGGTCTCCTGGGCGTGGGTATTTCATGCCTTCATTTGTACAACCACTCTAGGCGTGGGTATCCCCGCCTAGGAGATGTTTTTGCCAACCACGTTTAGGAGATATGGCTTCCTGACCGTGGGTATTTTTTCACCCTCAATTCGTACAACCTTGGCGTGGGTACCCCCGCCAAGGAGGCACTTTGTGATACCTTGTCTTATGATT
This sequence comes from Saposhnikovia divaricata, assembly GCA_036435485.1. NCBI lineage: Eukaryota > Viridiplantae > Streptophyta > Magnoliopsida > Apiales > Apiaceae > Saposhnikovia > Saposhnikovia divaricata. The sequence goes on from CM071596.1 coordinate 93,358,548, forward strand.
TTAAGTCTTCTTGGCGTGGGTACTTTAATACCCTTCATTTGTTACTCCAGCCTTGGCGTGGGTATCCCCGCCAAGGAGGCTTTATTTGATCCAACGCCTAAGAGATTTAGCTTCTTGGGCGTTGGTGTTCTAGGCTCCTATCCTTTGGGCCAATTTTTATTTGTGTACCGTTTCTTTGGTTTTTGTCGGGCTCTCAGCCTTATTATTTTCGAATTTTTGAGATTCCTGCAGAACCTTGAAACGACCCGTTTCTTAGCTTTCGTGACCTTCAGGGCCTTAATTCGTTTGTTGAGTCCTTGATTCGAGAATTCATTCGTGGTTGTTGGTTATCATCAACCATTCAACCTTTAACTCTCATTCTAAGATGTTGAAATGATGGAGTCCCTTAGTTTTTGCCCTCTTGCTTCATATAGTGGGGGTCTTGCTTCTCGGTTGATTGTTCAAGAAGTTCACTTGCCACTGAGCACTTGACTTCAAGTCTGGTGTGCCTTGGATGGTTGTCAACCCTCTATCTTACTTCTAGGTTTCCAACCTTCTTCTTATACTTGTAGAACCTTGGATAGGTTTTAAGTAGCCTGATGCCTCTTGTCAGGTTCGTTTGGAGGCAGACAACCTTGTTGGCCATCAAGGCTTGAATTTTGAGATTTGAAGTTCAAGACCTCAAGTGTGGAATTGTAAAGGACTTCTTATCTCAACACTCTCATTAACAGTTTCCGTGCTTTCAGGAAATATCAAGGAGCCAACCAGTCTTAAGATGAGCTTTGATAGGGTCTATCTGACAGCTTCCTACATCAAACGGTGCCACCAACTTCGAATCGATGGTGGGGGTCTTCAGGACTTGGAAGTAGACGCTCCCAGAATGGGTCTCGACCCTTGAATTGAGATAAGGCATTGACCTTTGTATTCTCCTCCCTTGGGATATACCTGGCACTCATCTAACTGGGCTATCGCAGCTTTCACAATCCTCAAGTATTTGGCCATATTCTTTTCTCTAACCTCAAAGTCTCCATTGACTTGTGAGACTACCAACTTTGAGTCTCCACAGACTTTCAGGTTCTTGACCCTCAGGGCTCTTGTCAGTCTAAGGTCGGCTATCAGATCTTCATACTCCGCCTCGTTGTAGGTTGTTTGGAAGTCCAACTTCAAGGCATACTCGAGTGTGAACCCATCGGGGCTTTGCAGAACTTAACCTGCACCACTGGTTTTTGTTTTTGACGCCCCATGAAAATAGAGCTTTTTGTTTTTGATGCCCCATCAAAATAGAGCATCCAATATTCCTTCTTCTCTTCCAGGGGTTCCTCACCTTGTTGACCTTCCTGGTCTATTACCTCCTGCCCCCCGACTTCTTGGTTGTCAATGGTATATTCAACCACGAAGTCAGCTAGAGCCTGGGCTTTGATGGCCGTCCTAGGCTTGTAATTAATATCGAATTCTCCTAGTTTGATTGCCCACTTTATGAGCCTTCCATTGGCTTTCGGGCTATGCAATATGTTTCTTCAACGGGTGTTCCATCAGGACTTCAACGTTTGTCTTTATCCAGGGTCCTTCGAGGACTTAAACTCTTATCTGCTGTAACCTAACTCTACCACTCGAGGTATGCATTCGTTTGTTTTCATTCGTGTATTCTTTTATTTTCAGTACTTGGTCTTCTTTGACTCACACATCAGGTGCTTGGCACATAAATAAAATCACAATCAATGAATGGAAAACAAACTTGCATTAATAACTTGAAATGGGTTCAACCCTTACATAGAGTACTACTGTCCTACTCGGAGCAACATGCTCTGCAATGGTTTCAACGAACATTATCTCTACTTCTACTATATAAATATGAAGCTAAGTCCTACTAGGATAACTTTAAGCCCAATCGGGGTTTTGCAAGACTAGGCCTGCACCACTTGATTTTGTTTTTGATGCTCCATCAAAATAGAGCACCCTCCACTCCTTCTGGTCTCCTCATTCTTATTCTGCAGTTCACTTCCTGCTCGGGGTACTACCTCCTGTCCCCCAACTTCTTGGTTGCCAATGGTACACTCAACCACAAAGTCAGTTAACGCCTTAGCCTCAATGGCTGTCCGAGGCTTCTGTGTGATGTCCTCTGCTGACCTTTCTTTGTGTTCCTTACCACTGTGGACATCCATGTCTTCAACCGGAAGGACCTGCCCCCCGACTCCATCAGGCCTTAACGAGGCTACATAACAGCTTCGTGCCATCTTCTGATCATCTTTATGTTCTCCAACACCATTCCTGGTAGGGAAATTGATCTTCACATGATAGGTTGAGGCAACAGCCTTGAATGCATGAAGTCCAGTCCTTCCAAGGATAGCGTTGTACGTTGAATCCGCCTTGATTACCAGGAAGTTCAACATCTGAGTGGCCTCCTTGGGCTCTTGCCCGATAGTTACAGGCATCTGAATAGTCCCTTCAACTTTCGATTTTACTCCGTTAAATCCGTATATAGGCATGTTATTGGGGGTCAACTGAGAATCAGTGTATCCCATCTTCGCAAACGCATCATGAAACAGAATGTCAACGGAAGCTCCATTGTCTATCAAGACTCGCTTCACCTCCGAGTTTCCAATCACAGGAGTTATGACCAATGGGTCGTCATGGGGGAACTTCACCCCTTCCAAGTCTGAGTCATCAAAACTAACTGCTACCTTAGTTTTTGCACGCTTCGGGGCCTCTCCCACGATGTGCAACACCTCTCGGGCATAAGCCTTTCGAGAGTTCCTAGTTGTCCCGGCCGCAGTCGGGCCTCCTGAGATCATGTTGATTACTGGCCCTCGGGGCTGTGGGTTGCAATCTTGATCGTCATCCCTTCTATTATAGTCTCTTCTCTGATTATAACGGTCTTCACCCTTAGTGAAGTGTCTCAGCTTCCTTCTACGGATCAAAAACTCGATCTCATCTTTGAGTTGCTTGCAATCGTCAGTGTCATGCCCCACGTCTCTATGGAATCTGCAATACTGATTCTGGTTTCTCTTTGCGGGATCACCCCTGAGTGGCTTCGGCCATCTGAAATCCTTATCATTCTCAATGTCCAACAAGATTCGACTCCTAGGAGTATTCAACCTTGCATACTCAGTGAACCTTGACCCTTGGTTCTTCTTAGGGGCAGAGTCGGAGTCCTCGCTAGTTCGGGGATACTTGTCCCTAACATCATACTCTTGATCATCATAGTCTTGGTCTTTCTTTCGCTTCTTGGAGTCATTGTTACCTCCTCCTCCACCTACGGTGGTTTCTTTCTTCAAGCTATCCTCAGCTTTAATATACTTATCAGCCCTTCGTTGGAGCTCAGCCATATTTTCTAGGGGATGCTTCGCTAATGACCTTTTAAAGAAGAGGTCAGTGGTTCCGTGCTCCAGGGCTACCATGGCCACCTTATTCTCCAAGTCAGTGATATTTAGAGTCTCCTTAGTGAATCGCTTAAGGTAATCCCTTAGATTTTCATTCTTTCCTTGTACCACATACATAAGAGACGCAGAGCTCTTCTCATGAACTCTTCCACTAATGAATTGGCTGATAAAAGCAGTGCTCAATTCCTTAAAAGATCCAATCGAATTTGCAGGCAAACGGCTGTACCACCTTTGAGCCATACCCGACAGGGTTTGAGGGAACGCCCTACACTTGAGAGCGTCACTAGCAGGCTGCAACAGCAGTGCGTTCGAGAATGTTCTCACATGGTTTGCGGGATCACCCGTTCCATCATAAGCCTTTATTGTAGGCATCTTAAACTTCCTAGAGATGTGAGCATTCATCACTTCCTCGGTGAACGGGGGTGTTGGATCATCAGGATCTCCGAGAGGCATCAGATCTTTGGGGTTTCCCTTGGGAATTTCCATCCTTGTGGTTGTTCTTCCGAATGAGGCATCAGCCCTTCTTTGTCTCCTTGAAGACCTCTCCAAATCAATGATGGGAATCCTTCCTGCAGTTGGAGGAGGCTGAGTTTGATTTAGCCTAGCTTGTTCTCTTGCCATATCTTCCTTCAATTTTAAGATCTCGGCCTCATAAGCCTTGATCCTTTCAGCAGTTGTCAAAGATTGTCCATCACGGATGTCTTGAGTCCTCCTTCGAGGTTCTCTACTAGCACGTCGCCTCCTCGGGGCTTCATCACGGTCATCATCCTCATCGTCGGAGGAGGTTTCATCAGTATAAGGACCCGAATAATCGTGATACTCTCGATCTCGGATCTGCAAAGCGTGACCACTTGGGCCTGTCCCTTGGATAGGAGGATAATTAGGCAGCCCGTATGTCGGGTTAGTACTCACGGGGAGATCTGTAGTGTGGATCTGGACCCCATGCAATGGGTTGTTCAGATCAATAAGAGGAGAGACCACCATCTGAAGAGGATTGGTTTCTCGTCTTGTACGGGTAATCGGAGGTAATGTACTCTCAACGTGGGGGATCGCCCCTGATTGTTGAGAAACTTGAGATTGGGTGATCGCCCCTGATGCTGGCGGAGCTTGTTGGGAAATCGCCCCTGATGCTGGGGGAACCTGTTCGGTGATGGGTGGAGCAGATCTGAGAGGTATGGCCTCAGTTGCAACTGGTGTTGTTCTTCGTGTTTGAACCATGGTTGATGTTGTCTTCCCACAGACGGCGCCAAATGTTGTGGAATAAAAACCAGGTTGAAATTATTACGGCTAGGGTTTGTGTATTTAATGCTAAGGCTCGTGAGCTTCGTGCTTTAATGGCTGCTTCTGCGTTCGAGACTTAAACGGTCCTCACAGAATGCCTACGTATCTCTGTATTAGAGAATCAAGCCAGGAAAACGTAGTTCTGAGGTGAGGGGTCAGGCCCTTTATATAGGCTGAGAAGCCTTAGAATTAAGGTAGGAGTTGGAGACTTAATAGATAAGTCACCTCCTTGAGGAAAGTTCTAGACTCCTTCCTTGTAGGAGTCTGTTGCCATATCGAATTGGATGCCTTGGAGGCTAAGTCTTGTAGAGATAATGTCCTTATCTGACACTTATTGTTGAGCTGTTTATTTCCCCCAATATTAATTACGAAATTAATATTTAAATAGGGTTTTGGACCCTGTTAGTGGGCCCCACGTTTGGACCATAACGGGCCTAATTAATGCAACATTAAATGTGCCTTTAGGGCTTATTTTTAGCCCATATCAATTATTGTTATTTTTTCGATCATGAAATTTCAATTAAGTTAGATCAGAAATTTTTACAAACATGATCATAGTACATAATGCATGTAATATTATCATGTCATAGTTAGGGAGACTTTTGGTTCATTGTTAATGATTCTGATTAAAGAAAATCAAAAACTCAAATTCTTGTGTTGATATTTGGAATGACAATTTAATAATTAGGAATGAGAACTTCATTTTTATGTAAATTATACTATCCACCTTCTCCCTTAGAATATCAATTCAATATCATTTTCATATTCCTCATTTTTATACTCGATTTTCATTGTCATTACTGATGCAAACATCCTTTAGTATTACAATCTACACAATTACTATTAATATTATTATTATTACTACTATAATTATTGTCTAGTAAAATACTTTGTATAAGTACACTCAAACTTAAATATTTAATTAATAATTTCATTTCCACTAAATTGCAAGTATTCTTATAATAATATGTTGATTTGAGTGTCAAAATCAGAATTTTTTTTTTCTTTTGTTAAGTGTCAAAATCAGAATTAGGTGTAAAGTGGAAGCACCAATACAAAATGCCAGTTTCGTTATCCATCTAATACAATAGTGGGCAGGCAACGACTCATGGATTCTCCACTTGTATCTCATTTCACATTATACCAATTTATTTAAATAAGTTCAGAAAAAATTAAGCCACAAGGGATTCCAACAAATAAAACTAAGCCACATTATAGTTAGTAAAACTGAATTTATAGTTTCAGAAAGATTGAAATAATAAAACTAATAAATTAAGATGGCAGGGATGATTCGGTGAGTGGGCCTTGCATATGATTGGACTGGACTTGCGGTCAGAAAAGGTTCCTTTTATGTGGTGGATAGCCCACTGTGGTTGAGAGTGGAATCCAAATACAGCTATCTGAAATTGCCATCCATTTTTTTTAACTCCAGAAAGATGAAAGTTAAATCTCTATAAATTAATATTATTAGGATCGATGAATTCTATAAATTTATAGAGATTATAATTCATCGAGGTTAAATATTTATTATCATTTTGAAATCAAAATTTATGTTAAAAATAATAATTTATTATAGGGCTCTTTTCATAAATATATTGTCAAAAGTAAATTTTTGCAATTTTACTTTTGTTAAGAAAAGCTATTTGCAAAAATACCATCTTATTTGCAAAAATACCTTCTTTCCTTTTTAAACCAAATTTCCTCCCCCTATTTCCGGATGAACAGTAACCACGGCTACTGTTCATTGACTCTTTTTTTTTTTTTTTATAAGGTAGGGTGCTATTTTGGTGGATTTGGGTTGCATGGCCCCGCAGGGGCATATTCAACTGCATGCAACCACATTCAACTAAATTTCTGATTTCAAGTTCCATTTTTCAATTCTCATTTTCGACCTCTTTTTTGGACTATATACCACATTCAACTGAATGCAACCACATGCAACTAAATTTCTGATTTCAAGTTCCTTTGTTCAGTTTTCATTTTCGACCTCTTTTTTGAATGCAACCACATTCAAATGAATGCAACCACATGCAACTTTTTTAAAGGTGGGTTGATTTTGGGTTCCATGGCCCCGCAGGGGCATATTCAACTAAATGCAACCACATTCAACCAAATTCAACCACATTCAACTAAATTACTGATTTCAAGTTCCATTTTTCAGTTTTCATTTTCGACCTCTTTTTTGGACTCTAATATATATATATATATATATATATATATATATATATATATATATAGTAGAGTTCAAAAAAGTGGTCGAAAATGACAACTGAACAAAGGAACTTGAAATCAGAAATTTAGTTGCATTTGGTTGCATTCAGTTGCTGATTTGGTTGAATATTGCCCCTGGCGGGGCCCTGCAACCCAAATCCACCAAAAGCATCCCACCTTAAAAAAGAGTTGAATGTGGTTGAAACCAAAATAGCACCCCACCTTAAAAAAAAAAAAAAAAGTCAATGAACAGTAGCCGTGGTTACTGTTCATCCGGAAATATGGGCTGGTCAAAGGGGGAGGGAGGAGGGGTTGACCTAGAAGATGGTATTTTTGCAATTTTGAAACTTAGTTTGGTAAAATTGTAATTAATTGAAGAAGATGGTATTTTTGCAAAAAGAAACTTCAAATCAAGTATTTTTGGTAAATACCCTTTATTATAATATCGAGTATTAATTTAAGGAGGGTTTACTGTATGGTCATTTCTCACTCTACTTAAAAATCTTATAACAACACACCGACCTCATCACACAGCCAAATCCTAACTTTCCATTGGTCCACGCCGTCTCCTCCACTTATGCATTGTTTATTATTCAACACAATATCTTCAAATCCTTTACCCAATGTTTTCCATGTTCATTGTCCGCGGATAATATAATGTTTTTCATTTTATCACGTTAAATAATTTAATAATTATCAAAATTTTATCACATTAATTAATCTATGTTAATAATAAATCCTGAATACTTTTTGTCACATTCTTCCTTTTATGTCCTTCATCCAATTTTGTAAAGTACTCTCTATCATGAGCATAAATGTAAAATCACTTGCAAAAAAAATCCACGTCAGAAATCAATCTTAACTGATTCTCCCTTGATAGGTGCTAACCCTATTCTCTATCATTAATTCAAAATCAAATCACGTACACTATTCTCTATCATCATCATTTCAAAAATCAAAGACTGAACAATACATCAATACTGGAGTACAATGATCAAAATTTGAAAATTACTATGGATGAACAACTGCAGAAATCAAAATCTTACGCTGATCATACTAATTCAAGCAATGATTACACTGTTTCGTCGAACCTTGATTTCATTCCGAGAAAAAGAGGCAGACCTAAATATGTTGAATCAACAGCGGATGGTACGTTACTCAGTACTAACGTTATACATAGAACCATTCTAGGTTCTTCTTCTGGTGATTCGAAGAACAGCCATCGAAAGAAATCGATGAGTTTATTTTGTAAGGATACAATTTCTAGTATGTTGTCAAGTAGTTTGTTGCACATATATGAATACATTATGTACTGATTGAAACTAATGTTTGGAAAATACTTTTTTGTACAGACAAAGCATTCTCTCCTCAACAAACAAATCATATGTAGATACCCGAACAATGTACTCCTTCCTTTATGGGTAGTAAATACTCTCAAATCACCGAAAATAATGAGAATTTTCAACCAATGTCTACAACTGATTCTCTAAGTTAAGATATGTTATAATCTCATTTATGTTCGTGTGTTTGGTGATCTTTTTGTATTTTTTACATTCTAATCTCATGTATGTAAGTGTATTTATGAACTAATGAGGAAGACCTAGGATGAATTATCTATTGCGTCCTAATATGATCATGACAAATACAAAGAAGAATTATCTACTGCATCCTAATATGATTCTTACAGATGTACCAATCACCAAAAAGTGAGCAAGGCCAAAAAAGGTGGATATATCATTGAATACCAACAATGTTAATGTCTGTCAAAATAGTACTCCGGAATCTATTGCAGGTTTTTCATACTCTCAAATCACCAAAAACAAAGAGAATGTTCTGCCGATGTCTACAACTGAATTTGAAGGTAAGATATGTTATAATCTCATTTATCTTTGTGTGTTTGGTAATCTTTTTGTATTTTTAACATTTTAATCTCATGCATGTAAGTGTATTTATGAACTAACCATGAAGACCTAAGTTGAATTATCTGTTTTGTCCTAATATGATCTGTACAGATGTACCAATTATCAAAAAGCGAGGAAGGCCAAGAAAGGTGAATGTATCACTAAAAACCAATAATGTTAATGTCTTTCCAAACAGCACTCCGTAATCTATTGCAGGTTTTTCTTCTATTTTGATTTAGCATCGTCTCCTTTGATTTTCATTTGATATCTATTCTATATATATGTTCTGTGCCATTAAATTTGAATGATGATCATGTTCGGGTAATTCTGCAAATAAGAAGCTTACCGTTGGTTCTGATTTTTCATCATTGGATTCCACTATACGAAGTAAGAATCAATGTTTCTATACATCTTGGTGCAAAGCATAAGATGAAATTGCTTTTATAAACGTCGAATATTTAACATTAATAACTCATTGTCTCCTATTATGAATAATGTAGATGTACCAAGTACCAAAATGCGAGGAAGGCCAAGAAAGCATGATGTATCGTTAAAGTGCAACAATTTTAATGTTTTACCTTATAGTACTACTGAACTTATTCCAGGTTTTTCATCTATTTTAATCTATCATAGTCCTCCTTGCTATTCAATTGATATTTTTAATACTACTAGATTGAACATAGCTGTCCTCCTCTAAACATATTGTAATGTTTCAATTACTATTGTCATGATTTACAGCGAATGAAGAACAAGTAGGAAAATTAGAATCCACAAGAAGACGTCAAAATTTGCCAAGCCAGACATCTTCACGTCCTTTATGTGATATAACAAACAAAGATTGTAAGATTTATTTTTTTGGTAAAATTTACCTTGAATGTATTTGTTTCAAATTACGTGCACATTTTTATCTATTTATTTTGGTGTTTTACAGATGTAACTCGATATATTAATGCGCCTTCCAGCCGGATATCATCGATTCATCATAACACCACACAGATGCATCCAGGTGGAGGAATTGATTTATCCTCAAGTGAAATTAATTTGAGTGTTCTAACTGACATGACACATACCAAGTGTAAGTTCGAAGATGTCTGACTTTTTTTAATGCACTCTCAATTAAACACTGTCTCTTATATATATTTTTTCAATATATTGTATTTTTTTTAGATCATGAAACAGAGATATCAAAAATGCAAAGACATAGAACAACTTCACAAATAGATGGTGAATTTAAACATGTATCAGTGTCAAAAGTACCGCATTTTACCAGAAGACCTGGTAAGGAAATTATGGATGATAGTCTATCCAGAGATAGAGAAAAGTTGTCTTCCCACGATGGTCCTGAAACATATTATTCGAGAGAATATGATTTTGAGAATTATGGTATATGCATCTATCATACTATAATGTTTGGAAAACATTACATATATTATTTTTTGTGTCATTATTAAATCTGATCAAGTTTTCTTAAATGTAGATGACATTCCTCTATCGAACCCAACTGTTGATAGCGATTTTGATGATGATTTCCATTATTTGTACCGGCCTGATTCTGATATTGAATCTAATTTGGAGATTGACTTTACAAATGAAATTAAAAAAAAAAAAAGAAATGCTTCAACATCCAAGCAATTTTTCGAGTTTATACCTAAGCCACCAGTTTCATCTTATTTAAGTTTCAAGGTTTATTTTTTCAATAATTGTTTGATTCTTATTCCAGAAAAAGACCTTTATGATCGTCCAAATTCTGAGTCTAAAGGTGATGATTTTAGTAGTGAAGCACATTCTGATGGTATATTTTCTGGAGACTCTGATAATGAGAGTCATTCTGATAATGATTATGAAGATGATGCATTTCATAATGCACGGCAAAATGAGCAGCATTTTTCCACAGTTACATCAAGCTCAACTGATAATTTGTCGGATAAAAATAAAGATCCTCATGTTATGCTGAACATTGGAAGGAGACATTTGCCCATTTGTTCTGAGTACCGAAGCCTTGGAGGTCCAACATCAAAATGTACTCATTGCAATGCTCAAATGTGGGATAGGGAGCATGTCAATAAAGGAAATAGGAATAAACCACCTGTGTTCTCTTTGTGCTGTGGTAAAGGTCAAATTAGCTTCCTAAGGTAAGACCTACTCCTAAATACTTGATGGATTTGTACATGGACAAGAAGAAAGGTCCATATTTTAGGCGTAATATTAGGCCATACAATGCCATGTTTAATTTTTCCTCCATTTTTGGGAAACTAGATCATGGAATATATAAAGGTAGAGGACCTAATGTTTTCAGAATGACTGGAGTTAATCATCATAAAATGGGAAGCCTTTTACCTAATGATGGAGAGCCGCCTAAGTTTTGTCAGTTGTATATTTATGATACAGAGAATGAGGTTAAGAATAGATTGAAGTCTATAAATGTACAACATTCCTCCAAAATAGATCCAGAAATTGTGGAAGGATTGATCAAGATGCTTGAAGAAAATAATCATTTGGTTCAAAAGTTTAGAATGGCCAGAGATCATTTTAAGAACGATAATGTTATTGATTTGAAGATAGTTATGAAAATCTCAAGGTCTGCCAGTGGTCGTGAAAATCACATCATGCCTTCTGATGAAATTGCTGTAATAATGGTTGGTGATGATGATCCAAAGTGTGAAGACAGGAATATTGTTGTTTCAAGTAAGACTGATGGTTTACAACGCATTACTACTTTGCATCCATTGATGATGGCACTTCAGTATCCGATATTATTCCTGCATGGTGAAGACGGTTTTCAAAAGGGTTTGAAGTATTGTGTTAGTTCAAATGATCGGAAAAAGAAAAGAGATAATGTTACCATGAGAGAGTATTATTCTCACACTTTTATGGTTAGATTGGACCAAGGTATTTTCTTATTCATTATAATTATATGTAAATACATTGTTTTACATAATATCTTCTCATCCTCAATATGTTTGCTCTTACCAGGTCATACTCTTAGAATTGGTGGTAGACTATATCATCAGTTTATAGTGGATGCATTTTCTGCTGTTGAACAATCCAGGTTATGGTATATTTGGAAAAATCAGAAGAAATTTCGAGCAGAATTGTACCGAAACCTGTGTGATATAGTTTAAAGCACTGATAATGTTGAAGCAGAAAATGTAGGACAAGGATACATATTACCATCTAGCTTTGTCGGTTCTGTTCGATATATGCAGCAAAACTTCCAAGATTCCCTTGCCGTATGTCGAAACATTGGTTATCCAGACCTCTTCTAAACCATGACATGCAATCCCTACTGGGTTGAGATTCTCCAGATGATGTCACTGCTTCCTCATTGCAAACCTGAAGATTGTCCTGATATAATTGCTCGCGTGTTCAAGCTAAAATTGGACCAGTTGTATGATGATATAAAGAATAATAATAGGTTTGGAATGTGCCTTTCAGGTATTATTTCAAGCCTACATATTAATGTCATGTACATGTATAATAATTCATATTCTTTTACACTGTTACAGAAATATGATTTTCCATGCTACTTACTAAATATTTTCAATCTAATTCTGTAGTGATGTATGTTTTTGAATACCAGAAGAGAGGTCTGCCTCATGCTCATATGTTAATTTGGTTGGATCCTGCTGCAAAATCTAAATTGAATAAAGATATTGACAGCTTTGTATCTACTGAAATACCTGATGAAGTAGCCGATCCTAATGGATATGCTGCTGTGTAACAATATATGATTCATGGTCCGTGTGGTGTTGAACACAGTTATTCACCATGTATGAAAGATAATAAATGTACAAGAGGTTTTCCGAAATAGTAAGATTTAATAAGCCTCAATTTTTTTTAAAATGCCTAATACTTTTTATACTGGGTACAAAAATTAATATAGATGTTAATCTATTGCTTTTTAGGTATTGTGCAACTACAACATTTGATCAGTATGGATTCCCTGCATATAGAAGGAGAAAAACAAACAACACTGTAGATGTCAGAAATGCTGTTTTGGATAACCAATGGGTAGTTCCTTACAACAGGAACTGATAGTTCAGTATCAATGTCACATAAATCTTGAAGTTTACAATCATGGCCGCTGTATCAAATACATGTTTAAGTATTGTTTGAAAGGTCCCGACCGTGCTACTGTTATAGTTCAGGGTTCAAGCGATTGTACCACAGAAAATAACAAAGCTAGGAATGAAATTAAAATGTATTTGGATGGCAGGTTTGGATCATTCTTAATCGTAATCTTTTAAAAATATTTATGCAATTTATTTGACAAATCTTAATATATTTTTTACCTTTACAGATATGTTTGTGGGGCTGAAGCTGCTCATAGGATATTTGGTTTTGATATACACCATCGTAGTATATCTGTTGAAAGGTTATCATTTCATTTGCCAAATGAAAAGTACGTCACATTTAAAAATAATGATAATCTGGCTAATGTTTGTAGAAGAGCATCTTTCAAAAAGAACAAGTTAGAAGCTTTTTTCCAGGTTTGTCGAGAAAATCCTCAAGCAAGGCAATACACCTATTAAGAGATTTCGGAGCATTTTGTTTGGGATGCAGGGCAGTCTGCATGGAAGTATAGAAAAAAAGGTCAGAAGGCAGGTAGATTGAATTCTTCGCATTATTCTTCCGGAGAGTTGTGGTACTTGCGTATGCTATTATGTCGAGTTAAAGGACCTAGATGCTTTAGAGACCTGCGGAATTTTGAAGGTAATACGTATGATACCTTCCAGGTGACCTGTAAAGCAATGGGATTACTTAATGATGATAATGAATGGCATGATGCAATACAAGAAAATGTTCATACTGTTATGCCTTGCCAGCTACGATCCCTCTTTGTTCATATCATTGTCAACTGTCAGGTCAGCGATATACTCAGACTATGGACATCTCACTGGAGGCCAATGTCTGATGATATATTAATGAAATGACCAAAATTGACAGGGAAAGATAAGCTCTCCTTAAGTGATCAAGAATTACAATATTACACCCTTGGAGGTAAAATTTCATCCATCTTGATAGCATTTTTTATGAATATGAATATTACAACATTTACTATATGTATTGAATAGTGTTTCTACATTTTGCAGAGATTGAGCATATATTAAATTCTATTGGTAGATCATTAAAGAATTATCCAACTTTACCAATGCCTCCAGCAAAATACCTCGACAATTGCAAGAATAAATTGGTCCTTGAGGAGACAAGTTATTGTGAAAAAGAAATGGCAGAACAGCATCAACGCTTGGTTCTAAATTTAAATTCTGAACAAAAAAAAAGTATATGACGCAGTTCTTGAAAAAGTTGAGAAGAATGATGGAGGATTATTTTTTGTCTACGGTAGTGGAGGTTGTGGAAAGACGTATCTCTGGAACACTATCATTACTAAACTCAGATCTGAAAGAAAATTGTTCTTCCAGTTACATCTTCTGGAATTGCAACTACTCTATTACCTGGGGGGCGTACAACACATTCAAGATTTAAAATACCTTTGAAATTGGAAGACGAATCATCATATTCCATTCCGCAAAATTCAGATATAGCAGAGCTTATTAAAAAAACAAGTCTTATTATCTGGGACGAGGCACCAATGCAGAACAAACTTGCATTTGAATGTTTGGGTCGCACTCTCCGTGATATTATGAAATCTGTGAATGCCGAAAGATATGACAAACTTTTTGGTGGAATTACTGTATTACTTGTTGGGGATTTTAGGCAAATCTTGCCAGTTATTAGTAAAGGGTCTTGATAGAATATATTTTTATATATATTTTAGATGATTTTATTCTCATATTTATTGTGTTTTGCATTGATTTGGATTTTTATTTAATAGATTTGATTGTTTTATTGTAGGAAATAAAGAATTCATAACTTGGAAGGATTTGGAGCAAAAAGAGCAAATTTGGAGATAAAATAGATGAAATTTCGGAATTATTGGACTGGTTGCGCAGTCTACACTGTTTTGGCCATATCTGGAGTTCTATAAGTCCGTTTGAGGCCCGTAAGCTGTCCACGCGAAGCCTGGAAGATTTTCTACAACTTAGGACAGTGATCGCACGCGCAGGCTGCGTGTGGTGGGCGCAGATTGCGCGACAAGCAGACTGATGGGAGCAGAGAATTTATTGTTTTGTCCTTTTCAAGTTCTAATTATATTTTGGGCAGTTTTTGGTACCTAAATTGAATTCTAATTGTATTAGAAGGTATTTTCTTACTGGGCAAGACTTGGAGTGCCTATATAAACACATCTTGGGACACATTATTAAGGATGTAATATTAGATCAGATAATATAGTTTAGAGTAGATTAGTATTATTATTAGTTGGAGATGTAGAGATACACCATGACTCTTCTTTTGGGTGACAACATTGAAGTTTGAAGGTTTTGTTCTCTTAATCTTTTCTTTGTTCTTATTAGTTTAATTATGTTTTCTTGTTTTACTAGTTGTTTTACTTATTTAATTATTAGCGAGTAGTTATTTCTAGGGCTTAAAGGGAAGCCATGTTTGCACTAATATTGGCATGATTTTCATAGTGGTTTGATTGGTTATGGTTAATTCTGATTGATATGTTTTAATCATTAATTTGTGTAATCGGCCGATATCATGGATTAATTATATTCAAATAGGGGTATGGATCGAGAGATTTACTTACTAGAGGCACACATACGATTAGCAGAATTGAATTTGAGTGCGGAAGCATCATTGGATTTCTGAGAGCGTTAATGCTTGGAAGAGATTAACTTGACTCTAATACCTGATTGATTGAATTACTAAAAGTGGTTAATTGTGTTGAATGTTTCGAGAGTGTTAATGCTTGAAAGAGATTAACATACTCTAGTTATAGGATCACATTGATTGCTTTAGCTTAAGAGCCAATTGTGTAAGCATGGTGGACCTGATTGCCCTAGGTTTTAAATAATTTGTTTATCATCTGTTTAATTAGTGTTAATCTTGTTTAATTAGTTAATTAATATTCTCCAATATTCCTCTGACCCTTGAAACAATTAACGATAACTGAAAAGGAATTAGTAGAACCTGTCTCCTTGAGGATTCGACCCGCTTGCCATCTGTACTAGCAATAGACACCGTGCGCTTGCGGTTAGGTATAATTTGACACATCAAGTTTTTGGCGCCGCTGCCGGGGAGACAACGAGTTTCTGTTAAGTTTAATTTAGTTGTTTAGATTGTTTCCATTGTCTCGTTGGAACCTTTGTTCCAATTGAGGCAAAGTTTACTGCGTTTTCTTGGCTTTGTTGAGTGTCTACAGGTTTGCAATGGGTGAAGTTGATACTTTTGCACTCTTATCTTCCCTAGTAGAGGCACATACTCAAGAGATTGCCATGTCAAAGACTACAGAGCCCACTATGCGTCCAATGAGTATCAATGAGATGTCACAAGTGGCCCCCAAATCTTACAATTTTTGTCCAATTTGTGGTGTCCAGGGTCACTATGGTTTTGAATGCTCTTACAATGTCAATAATTCTCAGAGTGCTCAGTTGGGACAAATGAATTCTTTGAAGAAGGATATGGGTACAATCAGTATTCAAACACTTTTGATCAAGAATGGGTGAATCAACCAGATTTCTACTACCGGGACAATGGTGCTCAAAATTTTTCATATCATAATCAGCAACAGTTTGAGCAACAATATTACCAGTCATATGAGCAGCCGCCATAACAAGAATATCAATATCCTCCTCTGCAAGAAGATCTACATGTTTCTCAATCCAACGTAGATGTGCAAGCTGATCAGACAAATGAGATGTGGGATATCTTGAGTAAACTGCTAAAGTGTTCTAAAGAATTAGAAACTCAAAGTTTGGCGATTGAATCTCAAATTGCACAGTTGGCTAACTCTTCTACTACAGGGCAGCTCGACTATTTACCATCATCATATATCCGATCCGAAGAGGACCTGATTGCTATCAATCTCACAAGCGATCAGGAATATGATAGTTTCTCCATGAATGTTGATGATGAGGCCATTGATAAAGTGAAGGAGCATGCCACCGATGATGAGATCAATGAAGTTGCTGCTACCGAGAACAATGTGACTGATGATGAGGCTACAAAGGAAAGCAATACAGAGATGGCTGTTGTTTCTCTTCTACAATCTGTGCCTAAGCTACCATGTATTGATAAATTTGCTCTCGATCTAGCCTATACTTACAAGGCTTCTTTGCTCAAGAACACTTATTTCAAGGTTGATGTGATAACAAATATTGTCCAAGATGATATTTCTCAAATTCTGGTTGAGAATCCATACAAAGTGGCTCCTACGTTTCAAGCTCGAGAAGAGGGAGAAGATGAAAGTGTCTTATTAGCCAATGATGTGATAAGCCAAGATGTCCGAATGGCTCCAGTGAAAGTGAGGAGTGAAGAAAAGCCACCACCAGAACCTCCACCTTATGTCAAGGGAGTTCAATATTTTCGTGGTGTCGAATTTTATCGCTGTTTTATCACAAAGTTTTCCAAAACTGCACAAGCACTCTCTCTATTGCTTATTAATGACATATTTTATTTTACTGATGCTTGTTTGGAGACTTTCTGTAGGATAAAGACAACCACTAACACTCTTGATACTTTTTGTGGTGACGAGTTTATGATCGAGAAATTGGATATTCCGTTTCCATCGGAGTATTTTTGAGGAGGTCAAGCTAATGACTCTAAAAAAAAGCGCTTCTTGGGAGGCAACCCATGGATCATGCTTCTACAAAGGGGAGTTTTTCTTTCCTTCTGGTTTATATATTGTAGATTTCTTTGTTTAGTTAATGAGTCATTGAGGACATTGACTCGCTTAAGTGTGGGGATGAGTTCTCAATGATAAAAAATCCAAAAAAATTATATAGTATAAAAATTCAAAAAAAATTTAAAAAATTGAAAAATACCAAAAATAATTCTAGCCATGCAATTTGATTAGTTGTTGTATTTTGCTTGATACACCCATGCATGCGTAGAATTCTTGTGTTCTTGACGCTTTTGTATGAGAAGTGACGTGTTTTGTTCTTGTGCACACACTTTCACTAGCAAGTTGAAACTGGTAGACTTAATTGAATGTAGTAAGTGATTAGAATGACATGAATATGTGCAAGATGACTTGATTTCCATGCTTTGAGTACAAGTAGGTGCGTTAGAGAGTCTTGTTACTTTGGATTGATTATGTTTTGTCACACCAAGTGAGTTTTGAGCCTATATGCATATCTCTTGCATGATTTTTCGTTTTCTTGAGTGTCCACATGTTGTTTGCATTGCTAGCACTTACTTGAGATCTTTCTTGAAATGCATGACATTACTTGATGATGAGATGATAAAGGCACTTAGGTTTAACCTCGTATTTCCCATATTTCCACACCTTTTAAACATGATCAATTAGTTAACCCGTTGAGCTTAATCCTATTCTTTTGGTGACACACCACATTACTTGCCATTATCCTTTTTATTCTATTGGCCTTACATTGAATTTGAACCTAAATTGTCAAAGGCTAGTATCGTGCTTAAGGGAGTAATAAGGTGTTCATAAAAGGGGGGGGTTATTGATGATCATACCATTGGGGAATATTGATTTTGGTTGATGCTTGTAAGTTGAAATTCATAATAATATCTATGGATCATTGTGCTTATTCCTTAGCTCTCAGAAAAAAAAACAGAAAAAAAGAAAAAAAAATAGAAAAAAAAGAGAAAAAAAATAAATAAATTTGAGAGCATTCTTATGTTTGTATGATCCTTCTTCATTCGACTAGTCAAGTTATTATGTAAGGGTTATTGAAAAATCCAAGTGTGGGGAAGTATTTGTGGTTTTAAGAGAAAGGGAATTGAATAATAATTATTGTTGGGTACTAGCTTTTGACATTTAACCTGTTTTAGCTTTACTTGACATACCTGGTCCCTAGCCCACGTTACAACCCGAATAAAGACCTTTTGATTGTCATCAGTGATGTATGTTGTGTTGAGAGTGAGATTGATTGCGAGTGTCAAGTTGTGTTTATGATTTTGTTGGAATTGAGTGATACACTTAACCTTGTTCTTGAGTGAATATTCGTTTTTGAGTGAAAGGTGAGTTATTACTTGTTTTGGCATAGGAGATCCCAGGTTTAGACTTAAAGATGTATTTCTTGTGGGCTTAGCATGATTACCAACTATTTTTACACTTGACATGAATTTTTATGACCTTCTGCATGTTGGTTGAGTAAACTACGTGAATACTTGCACTTTTGACACCAAGACATTGTATGTTTGCTTTGATTATTAAGTTGATGTGGCATGAGAGGACTTGTGTGTGTGGTGTTGTGTTAGCATTGATCTTTTGCATGGTTAGATGAATTTTGTGGGTATATTCACTATAAACCCTCACGAGACAACACTCGTCCTACTAGGGCTGCCTAGGGGTTTAACGGCTTGTTGCATATGCTCAATGCAATCGTGTCATCTACGAAAGTGATGTTTGTTAGGACTTAGTTTTTATTTCACTTATTTGCCCGAGGACGTGCAAATGCTTAGTGTGGGGATGTTTGATAGAATATATTTTTATATATATTTTAGATGATTTTATTCTCATATTTATTGTGTTTTGCATTGATTTGGATTTTTATTTAATAGATTTGATTGTTTTATTGTAGGAAATAAAGAATTCATAACTTGGAAGGATTTGGAGCAAAAAGAGCAAATTTGGAGATAAAATAGATGAAATTTCGGAATTATTGGACTGGTTGCGCAGTCTACACTGTTTTGGCCATATCTGGAGTTCTATAAGTCCGTTTGAGGCCCGTAAGCTGTCCACGCGAAGCCTGGAAGATTTTCTACAACTTAGGACAGTGATTGCGCACGCAGGCTGCGTGTGGTGGGCGCAGATTGCGCGACAAGCAGACTGATGGGAGCAGAGAATTTACTGTTTTGCCCTTTTCAAGTTCTAATTGTATTTTGGGCAGTTTTTGGTACCTAAATTGAATTCTAATTGTATTAGAAGGTATTTTCTTACTGGGCAAGACTTGGAGTGCCTATATAAACACATCTTGGGACACATTATTAAGGATGTAATATTAGATCAGATAATATAGTTTAGAGTAGATTAGTATTATTATTAGTTGGAGATGTAGAGATACACCATGACTCTTCTTTTGGGTGACAACATTGAAGTTTGAAGGTTTTGTTCTCTTAATCTTTTCTTTGTTCTTATTAGTTTAATTATGTTTTCTTGTTTTACTAGTTGTTTTACTTATTTAATTATTAGCGAGTAGTTATTTCTAGGGCTTAAAGGGAAGCCATGTTTGCACTAATATTGGCATGATTTTCATAGTGGTTTGATTGGTTATGGTTAATTCTGATTGATATGTTTTAATCATTAATTTGTGTAATCGGCCGATATCATGGATTAATTATATGCAAATAGGGGTATGGATCGAGAGATTTACTTACTAGAGGCACACATACGATTAGCAGAATTGAATTTGAGTGCGGAAGCATCATTGGATTTCTGAGAGCGTTAATGCTTGGAAGAGATTAACTTGACTCTAATACCTGATTGATTGAATTACTAAAAGTGGTTAATTGTGTTGAATGTTTCGAGAGTGTTAATGCTTGAAAGAGATTAACATACTCTAGTTATAGGATCACATTGATTGCTTTAGCTTAAGAGCCAATTGTGTAAGCATGGTGGACCTGATTGCCCTAGGTTTTAAATAATTTGTTTATCATCTGTTTAATTAGTGTTAATCTTGTTTAATTAGTTAATTAATATTCTCCAATATTCCTCTGACCCTTGAAACAATTAACGATAACTGAAAAGGAATTAGTAGAACCTGTCTCCTTGTGGATTCGACCCACTTGCCATCTGTACTAGCAATAGACACCATGCGCTTGCGGTTATGTATAATTTGACACATCAGGTCTCGAGCGGATATAGTGTCTGCCTCTATTTCAAGGTCTCATTTATGGTCTGAATGTCATCTATTTGTTCTTAAAGATAACATGAGATTACGACGAGGTAATTCAGAGGATGATATACGACGGATTAAAGATTTTAGTAAGTGGGTTCTTGATGTTGGTGATGGAAAAATACCACATTCAGTTGGTAGTTGTGTTGATGAGAATTCTAAATCTATCAGTATACCCAGCCAATATTGCATACAATCTGATACTTCTGACCTAAACCAGCTCATTGATTCCATCTTTCATGATTTGCAATTTCGATACAATGAAGTCAGCTACTTATGTGAGCGAGCTATATTGACACCTACAAATAAGATTGTTGATCATGTTAACGATCTTATACTTGAAAAAATAGATGGTGAGTCATTTACATATAATTCTGTTGATTCTGTTCAATGCCCTATTGGTTGTCATGAAAACTTAACGTTTGCATTCCTTGTTGAGTACCTTAATTCTATTAAGGTTCCTGGAATGCCTCCTCATAAATTGATTTTGAAAGAAGGTGTCGTTGTAATGCTGTTGAGGAATCTTAATCAGACTGTTGGTCTTTGTAATGGAACCCAGATGATTGTTAGAAAGTGTTTGAAACATACTGTTATATGTGAAATCATTGGTGGAAGTCATGCTGGAATGAAACATCTCATTCCCAGAATTGAGCTTTGTCCATCTGATACAAATCTTCCATTTGATTTAGTTCGTTTGCAGTTCCTACTTCAGGTATGTTTTGCTATGACAATCAATAAAGCACAAGGACAGTCTCTTGATCGTGTTGGAATTTATTTGCCAGAACCAGTTTTCTGTCACGGAAAATTGTATGTTGCTGTCAGCCGTGTAACATCTCCAGAAGGTCTTACTTTCTTTATAGAAAATGCAGAAGGATCTACATGTAGTAGTACAAGTAACATTGTTTATGAAGAAATATTTTATGATTTGTGTTCCAAATTATGAACTGTTGTGGCACATCTTTTATGTAACATTTCAATTATATAGATTATTTACATCTTTTGCAAATTGATTATTTAGTCATCTAGGTTTTATCATAACTTACTTCAAGTATTGAATAATGTATATTGATTTCCTTTTAAAAAGAACAATACAATGTTCTTGCTTTATGCTGATAATATTATACTAAAATTTCAGAATGGAAATGTTATGAAATGTACGACATAAAAATTGCTATCATCATCTATTAGATCAATATTAAGTCTGATAAAAAATAAAAGTCATATGCATATTGAAAAGGAAATGTTGTAGTTAATCATAAACCAGAAATTATGTCCACATCTAAACATGTTCCAAAAGATAATACAAAGGACTTTGTATTCTATGGGGTTTCAACATTGAAAAATATTCCTCCTTCTTCTTCAACCAAGGCGAACATTAATTGATGTTTTACTTTAAACTTATTCTTTTCAGCAAATGTATTCCATCCAGCTGAAAATCTGTAATTTGTCTTTGAAATAACAACTCCAACAGTCGAAGATCCAAGAGCAGTTCTCAATATTACATGTTCTCCTGCTTGCCATTTTCTATTAACTGGTGTTATAAAATTTGGTATGTACTGTCACACAAAGAAGATTCAATAATTAGAAAGATTTGAGTCACTACTTTTTATTATAAAAATTAGCTAAAAAAAGTATAAAAGAATTCATATATGAAACCATACCACTCCATGGCTTGAGTTATTAATGTTACATTTTGTTAACGTCACAGTGAAAACCATAGGCACATTGTTCATTTCCTGGATCTCCATCAAATTATTTTCAGCATTTTCGGTTTCTTCCATCACTTCATCGTCCACATATTCTACTGTCCCACTTTCATTTTTTAATTCAGAAACCTGATCATTTTTATGATTTTCAAAAATTTGACCTTCAGTCTGGAATCCAGATGCCTGGCTTTGAGTCTGAAATCCTACAGTTTCTTCCAAGATCAAAAGGATCATATTGTCAACAAATCTCTGCATGTCCAAATGATTTTATGCAATATTAATTAGGCTTATAAAAATAATCAAACCTGCAGTAGTAGCAATGGCAGGCATCATTTTTTCTACCTTGGACCTATCAAATACCACTACCTCAAACTTCCCATTTCCTCGATAAGTAAACAATATAGAATCTCTTCTCTGAAAGTACCCTGCTTCAATGATATCTAGAAGACCTCCAATTCTTCTGTCAGTTTTAGAAACATAGCCATTAAATTGGCTTCCATTCATCAACACAATTGTTACTTAATCTGGAATTACGTTTCCAAACAACTTGAAAAAGGTTTCCGGTATACCCTAAATATAACATAATAATATTAGTTAAGTTTAGCTATACATAATATGAGTGAATTAGAAGAATAGTAATATACAATTGGATTGATAAATTTTAAAAGTAAAATATTTTATATTTGAAAATATATAAAATAGAAAAGTGCAAATACTCACGACTTCTCCTTTGCCAAAAGAATAGCCAATACCGAACGATAAAAATTTCCATCCATTTCCACTATTCTTATCTGCCGACGAAAATAGTAAAGGATAAATCACACTTACATCAGATTTAGTATTGTAGAGGATTAGAACATAGTACTAATGGCATTCGATATAACCATTTAAAATCTTATACATCATTACCCTTAATTTTCAGTGGTGCTCTTGCGGTTGCTCGATATGGAATGTATTCCACATCTGATCCATCATCATTCAGTAAATTTACTGAGAATACGCCTTTACCCATGTAATCCATTACAATGAGGGTAGCTGACAATCTTTTGACTTCCTTCATAAACGAAATCGTTTCTACAAAACATTTTTCTTTCTCATTGTATCTAGCATGTTTTTGACTCCCCATTGGAAACTGTAATTTTACATTACAAGGTATTTCATATCCATAGTCAAAGTCAAACTGCTCAGGGATTTCTTGTGAACCATAGAAAGCAATTTGTATGTTAATGCATAGAATCCATAAGATGTGTAATATTAAAACTTTAGATAATTGATTTTTTTTTATTTGACTTACAATTTTGAAGGTATCATAATAATTTGGCTTGACCACAATGATAAATTGTGGATAAACTACAGCATCCACATGCATCTGTATTTATTGAGAAAGACAAAGCAATCAAATTGTTAATAATGAATAAGAGAATAGATATTGTTACCTTGGTTTAATATGTGTAATTTATTGTAATAAACAAGTTAATAAACATACTCTTTCATTTCCAAGAACAGCTAATTTCTCCTTATCTCCTTCTGAAAATAAAATATAACAAAAATCATGTATAAATACACAGATTGTAAAACTATTCATTTTAGGCAATACAATTACCTGTTCCGAGGCTCCAATCAATAGCCCATATCCAATAACTACTTGCATTATTCGAATTCTCATAATGATGTTTAGAGTAATCTATCTCTTTACCATCTTCTTGGTAAACACGTCCATATAAGCTATTATTGGACATTGTAAATATGATAGTTTCTCTTGATCTTATGTGAAATAGCTCAAAAATCTTCCCTACATTAGCCATATAACCTCCAATAATACTGTAGAAGAAAAATATCTTCGAACCGCCAATTACAACTTGGTTTATACAACTCAATAACTTCCCGTAATTCCTCTTAACACATCTGGGAACAACCTGAGGAACACATACAATTATTAATTTCTTATATTTTCTGCAGGTAGATTTATTTTATAGAACTTTACACTACATATGTGAAATTGTAAATATAGGAAGTTACAATGTTACATACCAGCATTCCTTCATGCAAGCAAGGCTCAGAAATTACTGTAAAAAAAGACCTATTCTGTAAGAACCCAAATTTGGATATAATTAAAACTTTTTATTATGTACTGAGGCAATGGTGAATAGTGATTACGACTACGATGTAACGATTGAGATAATGAATGAAAGGAATAGATTTGGATTCAAATGTTTATATGCCATGAAGAATACTATTGGTTGACACTTTAGATAAGAATTATCTATCTCCTAGGGAATTGAGATTTGAAGATTCTAAAGAAGAAGATTATTCTTATGTCATCCAAATCGATATCTGTTATTGGTCCAGTGGTTCCGTAAAAAGGTTAAGGAACGATCGAAAGAGATCAGGGACAATTGTACAACCCTAAGAGAATAAGTAAAGAAAAAGGATGAATAGTGATTTTGGTGGACGTAGGAATATTATTAGACGACGCTATATAGAAGTACCCGGAATGAAATTCTGAGTTCATATTATTGATCCAGGGGGAAAAAGAGTGTATGTAAAAGCTGTCGGATTCTGAAAAATATCACTTTTATTTTCCCCAAGATTTCCCTGGACAATGAAAGACTTAAGGAATTATTGAAGGGATTTAAGGAAAATAGGTTCAAGAATTATTAAAGAGAATGGAGGATGATAGTATAAATATTAAGACGATTTCCGGTAAAACCCTAACTAGAAACGAATGAGTTATTCCTCCAAACGATCAATGAATTGAGCAATAAACGGACAAAGAAACAAGCAGAGAAGCAAGATGCAAGCATATGCAAGTGGATGGGATAAAGTAACCAAGTAGTTACCAAAGGAACTAGAACAATTAGAAACTAAACCAAGTACTTCGTTCAAAACCATAAGAATTCAACACATGTCTCTGCAAATGCATCATCCATGACACAAGCACTTTAATAAAGTGGCTTTATGCAAGATATTTCCTAAACACAGCAATAATACACTTTAGAGTGGATGAGAGCAAAAGAGAAGCTAGAAAAACAAAAATCAAACCAAGAACAATCAATCTCTCCAAAACTGCCAACCATGAACCAAGCTCAAAGAAAAATTCATATCTCCCAATTTAGAGCTTCTAAAATCACCAAATTTTAACCATGGCTTCTCCACTCCATGGGAAACATTCGTTCAAAATTTTATGCCAATCTAATGAGTGTAGCC
The DNA here is from genome assembly GCA_036435485.1 of Saposhnikovia divaricata. Lineage (NCBI taxonomy): Eukaryota > Viridiplantae > Streptophyta > Magnoliopsida > Apiales > Apiaceae > Saposhnikovia > Saposhnikovia divaricata. Next base: position 93,384,143 of record CM071596.1, read on the forward strand.
TAGTCAAATACCTTCCCCAAATTGAAGAAACCAAACTGCCTGTTCTTGACAGTTTTCTGTAACGATTTTTAAACAGCCATATCTCCTTCATTCCTCAATGGAATTTGGTGTTCTTTAGCTTGTTGGAAATCTGGTTAGATGCTCTACAACTCTTCTTTAGAAGCCTTGTCCAGAAAATCATGGTAAAGGCCTTGTTTTTGCAGATCTTTGAACTGATGAATAATAACCTTCATGAACTAACTTTGATTTCTTGTTTTGTTTGGATGATCTAAGCAATCCTAAGGCTATACAAGGACAAACCAAGGCTTAGTCATGTATTAGGATACTCCAGGGAAGGTATAACTCTTAAGAAACCTTAGAACTTATTTTGAGTTTTTGTGATTATTGGATTAGTTTTGATGATGATGTGGTTTTAAGCATATAAGCATGATTATGTAGTTGATTTAGTTGATTTAGCCATATAATGATTAAGAGGATGAGTTGAGATGCTCCTAGACTTATGAGGTGTATATGATGAATGTAAGATGTTTGGTTTGCCCGGTGTGGCTTGGTTGAATTGTTATAATTTTTAGAACGTTCGATATATAGCCGTCGTAATGCCGAATTTTTGTTAACACTTAGAAACCGAGCATGACAGTAAATATAAATTCCTGAACTTGGTAATATTATGACCTGTCCTTGTAGATCTCGAGCCATAGATCGTTTTGGCGCAAGAATAGAAACATTCCGACTTACGGTTTAGGAGTTATGGTCAAATTACGAAAAGTAGTTCGAAATCGTAAACGAGAATTCGTAACTGAAATTGAACCCTCGTAAAATACGTAAGTCAGTGGCGAATCTTGGTAATTAAATACTAGAGGTAAAAAGGAAGGTGTGAGAGAAAACCTCATGTGAAACGGATCGTTTTCCGATTTTATAAAAAATGTTTGAATCGAAGTTAAACGCGAACGAACCCCTAAAAACCCGCTTGGTTATAACTTTGGTAAAACACTTAGAAAACGAACTATAAAACTCGAGGTATATTCTCGGTTCGTAATCGATCGACTTTAGAACTTATACGACCTAGGTATATACCGAGCGTGGGTATGATGACATGTCGTAATAACGAATAAATGTCGGATCGTACCAGTAATAAAAAAAAGAGTTACACTAAAAAGTGTATAACGAGATAATTCGAAAACGTGTTTCGATTTTAGTGAAGTTATACCTAGACTTTTAAAACGTGTTAAGTGGTTAATCTCGAATGTTCTGATTATTTTTAGATCACCGAGCAGACCCAGGACACGCTATCTCCACCCACACCCGATTACCAGGCAAGTGTTCAAAACTCTGAACCTGTTGTTGTGATAATATATATATGTGATTGCCATTTTACATATGCCATAGCATGCATGCCTATTGTCAAATTATATAATGATACCTGTTCCCTGAATTGATATTGGCTTATAGACTAGATACGAATTATCAGTTATAAGCCGGATTGTTTGGATAAGACCATTAGCGAAGGGCATATGATATTCATTCTTAAATATAGACCGGGAGTCGGTATATTGAGATATAGATAGTCGTGGAAACCCGGAGGGATTCCAACGACAGATTATTATTTATATGAGGAATGTTATTATTAAACGTTATTTATATTCCCATAAAGTATCAATTACTTGGAAATATTTCGAGGAATGTTATTCGAATATTATCTCAGTCGAGGGATATTAAATGAATGTTGGTTTCGAATATTCATTTAGAGTTGATTATTTAATAAATATTATTTTGATATTCATTAGAATGTTATTTATTAAATGAATATTACTTTCGAATATTCATTTAAGGTTTTATGTACTTGATGAATATTATTTTAAAATATTCACTGGAAGTTCTATTTACTTAAGGAATATTATTTCGATTATTCCTTTAAGGTTTTGATTACTAAATGAATATTATTTGGATATTCTTTTAGAAGATTATTTATTAAATGAATATCATTTTCAAATATTCATTCAAGGTTTGATTTATTAAATGAATATCACTTGGATATTCATTTAAATTATTAATTTTTAAATGAATATTATTTTTGAATATTAATTTGAAGTCTTATTTACTTAACGAATATTATTCCAAACATTCCTTTCAAAATTAATTATTAAATGAATATTATTTTTAATATTCATTTAAGTAATTATTTATTCATTAAATATTTTCTGCATATTTCTTCAAGATTATTTTGAGAAATACTCTGACTAAAAATATTCTTTCGTTCATTAAATACATCCGACTCAATAAATATTCTATAAATATTTATTTAATACTTGGAAACAACTTCAATGTTGTTTAATATTATCTTCGACCTTCGATCATTCTGAAAATTCTTCGGAGTCATACGATTAATATTATATTAAGAAAGGTCCTCAAGATTCCATTCTTCACTCGAGTCTATCTCTTAAATTATAAGGGAACCTTACTTGAAAAAGGTTATTTATCTTGTTGACTTCCCGGTCATAATTTATCCTTTTCACTCGCAACTTGGTTGCTATGGACTCATTAAGTCTGTGTGTACCTTCTCATCACTCGAGGGGTAAGATTGTTGGAACAAGTTGATATCCATTAACAAGCAAAAGCTTGGGAAATGTTGGTGAATTTTCCTTTCCAACTAGATACGACTACTTTGTGGAGCCTTATCAACAAGTATTTCACTTGGGGAAGGGAGGAAAAACTCTACGTTTCAATGCTGTGGATTTATTCAAACTAGGAGTCGTGTGTAAGAGGCCGAGTCGCGCGGTCCATCACAAGGCCTAACCATTGGCCAGGGAGTTACTACTAAAGGCAATCGACAAGTGGAGCCGTCAGTTCTTCCTTCTACCGGTAGTAAACTATATTGGGCTGTACCATCCCCGACTGATCATCAGGGAGTGGGACAGCTGGCGCGTGATAACTCCAGTATTGGTTCATCTCCCAAATTTGGAATTCCCCGCAACACGTATCGAAGAGACTTCTTTCAGGTTGACGGTGTCTTCCGCAACACGTATCGAAGAGACTTCTTTCAGGTTGTAGGACTTCGAAAAATGTTAATAACTGGAATTGCAATATTTTCCTTGCAAGTTCCTCTTTATATGATAATATCTTGCTTATTTTGATTTAGCAGAATATTTCCACAAAATAAATACTTTAAGTTACCTTGTAACTTCATCGTTCATATTATACTGGCATCATTTCCGTAAATGCATGACATATGGTTTGAAAGATACTTTTGAACTGTTATATATCATCGTTCAGTTATATATTATTGTTGGTGGGCTATTGCTCACCCTTGCTTTATTATTATATCACAACAACAGCTAGACCAGATGACTCGCACAAGGCGCACTCGACGCGGGCGAGGACGATGAGACTACCAGAGCTAAAGAAGAAGCTATTGGTAGGATAGATTCATTCTTTCAGTACCGAGTATATGGTCTAGTATGAATTATGCAAATGGATGGCAAAGAGTATGTATTCATATTGTAACTCTTTTGGGTTGTAAGAACTCATAATGTGTTTAATAAAATTTGGTTGTTACTCTGATTTCATCTCGGGGACTATAACGGGTGTGTTTTATATTGTTGTGTTGGGTCATAAAGATGTAATTTATTTTATGTTGAGGTAAGTTCAAGTGTTGTGGACAGAATTGGAGACCGTAACGACAGGACCCCGGATCTGGGGGTGTTACAGAAATGGTATCAGAGCGTACGTTATAAACCCCGGAGATGAGGCGACGTTAAAACAATAAATTCACTAAGATAATAAGAACTCTTGCCAAGTTCATAGTCGGACTACTTAATGTAGTGATGACATATAAAACCCTTATGGGAACTCTTAAGTATCATGATAATAACTTAGCTCGATATCGTATCGACGAGTAAGGCGACAGACCTTGAGGCATACGAGCAGCAGCGCGATGATGCTTATATGCTGAAGATCAGCGGGTAATTCGATGGAGTACCCTACTGGAGACCCGGAAGAGGTTCCAGTAGATAAGGAAAATCCTGTTAGGATAAGGAGCTTACCCTTGAGGAATGAGGGCCGCAGCCAGAAAGACTGTGATGATTAAGGTATGGTGCTCAGAAAAGTAAGCATAACGAACTGAGCTATTAGCAAGAGAACTAAAGATTCATGTTGGATTTGTAGCCGGACTACTGGATGTAGTACCAGCAAGTAAGACGGATTGGAAGAATTACTTGAGATCTTATACGGGAGTAGACGAGAATCCTTAGAGACTTTCATATTAACGAAGAAAGAGCTAGAGGGATGTATGATTATTAAAGACATCGATATAGGACGGGGAGCAGAATCCCTTGGAATAGTTAAGAAGGAGGCAGTAGATGCCATATCATTTAATAAATGAATTAGTATGAATTCTGTCAATAATAATTCGCCATGAGGAGGCAGATGTCATAGGTTATAATTTATGGAACCAAATTGAGGATAATGAGGTGGTTTTATTAAGGGAAATGTTCATTTTATGAATGAATCAGTTAGAAAGTAAAGGCATTGGGGAGTGACAGCATGATTGGATAAAGTTATATAAGGAAGTAGTAGGCAAGGCAATGATCTCAGAACCTACCGGAAGATAAGACCAGTGAGTCAAGATGAACTCGTAATGAGACTACTGTCAGAGACTGAGTATAGAGTTAATTCAACTCAGTTAAATGATGAACCAAAAACGTTAGACGCATGTGATTTAGAGGAATATTAAATTCTTTCTTTGAATGGATTATAGTAGTTACCTTAAGTTTACTCCGACGCGGAATTATAATGGATCAAGTAATACGATCAGCAATTGAAGAAAAAAAAATATGTGAGAAAATCTTCCTGGAGCTAAAAGATGAAATTGGTAATGACCAAGAGTTGGCATTGTTTAATGGAAAACGGAGACTTTGTGCTTCCAACGACGCTTCGCATAAAGGATTAGGATGTGTGCTTGCGCAGCACGACAAAGTACTTGCGGATGCATTCAGACAGCACGGTTCACCAGGTTCGGATGGCCTTAGTAGTGCCAATTTTATGGAACAACCAACTCCGACGGTAATGTTCCTTCTGAGACTATTGGTTAGGTAGACTGACATTTGGTAATACTGAATATCAGGACATATAGGTATCAGGATGTTGTGACAGGTTCCAGTGTGAAACTGTTGATTCCCTTCTAAGGGATGTATATAATTGGTTCCTCTCCAGTGGTTAAACTTCCAATCTGATGACGATTATTTCGTAAATTATGACTGCTTATGGTTCTACCTGCTTGGAGGTTCATAGAACTATTCTTCAGGTTTCGAAACTGGTCTCCTTAATGTTACCAGTAGGTGGATAGATTGACCAAAATTTCCCTAATTCTTGAAAGGAATTCGGCGAATTCTGGCAAACCTTGTCTTTCTGATTATCAGAGAACATCATTAAAGAGAATGGGAATTGGGGCGAACCCCGTGAATTGGGTAAGGTAGCCGCTATATGGGTTGGTGGACAGACCCCGATTATCGCGATTTATTGTAGAAATATAATAATGAAGTGAGATTGGACGAAAACAGGAAATGTAAGTAAGAAACCAGCCGGACTGAGAAACTCCGAGATTGACTTAAGTGAAAAGGCTGTTATGCCAGGAATGGTAAGCTTGCGTGGCACGCGGGATTGATAAGAATAGTTAAAGAGATAAAAGTAGAGGAAAGGTGACCGGAGACGGTGCTGAGTAGTCGATTAAGACTTATATGAAGTAAAGTTTTGGAAAGGTAGAAAGGTATCAAAGAAGAAGACACTATGCCATCAATTGCTAGAAAAGTAATGCTACTAGCCAACCCCTAAAATCATATATAATTTTAGTGTGGCTAGTTGAGGCCAAGACACAAAGGATTATCAAGTGACTAGACCAGCAATAAAAGGACAAAGCAGGGTTGCTTCTAAGTAAGCACCGACTGCAAGGGCTTCTGATATAAAGGAAACATTAATGAGATCGTAGGAATCTTCTACTGAACCCTTACAACCCATGTTTGGATTGGGAATTTACTAGACTTTTTGGAATGGGGTCACCCGTACTAAAGTGATTCATGTGTATATGATTGCCCAAGATTACGAGTAACAATGGAAGTATAATGACTTGAGATGTATGATGTTAGGGTATCATGAATACCATGAATATATTATGACGGAGGAAAGTAAACAATGAAGGTATATGAAGAGAATATAGAAATGGTCAGAGATTGATCAGTATTCTGTAGAAATTTTGTCTAAGGTAAGTACCTTTGAGAAGAGCGATAAGCACTAAGAGATTCATGCTGAACTCGACCAATATCTTCCAGAACATCCTTGCTACCATTGCCAAGTTCTGTAAGAAAGCAGATAGACATAAGTTGTCTTTTGGAAGGTCAAATAGGCTGACAACTATCTGAAAGAAGAGATTAGCATTAAGCCACCGATCGATTAGCAAATGAGAATGATTGAAAACAGACCCTTATTAAGGGATACATGATTTCATTGCCAATTATAGGATTCAGGAATTCCTTGGCAGTTGAATTAAGGATAGGACATCCACAAATTAAGACAAACCCTGGGGAATGCACAAGGGATGGCATTAACCCTAATAAAGACATTGTGAATTCAGATGATATGCGTTGGATTTGCTAAGGATTATTAAAAAGAGTTCCGGAAAGAACATAGATAGGATTATTAGAGTATTGATCAATGACGTTTGGATATACCCTGTACCTAGAAAATACAGGAGGAATGATGAGGACGACCTAAGAAACCTTACAAGGAAAAAGTTAACATTCTGAGTTTCAAAATAGAAGCTTGGTAGAGAATGTAAGACACAATAACAATAATGCCAGATGAGGCATGTATGAAACCATGATGAGGTATGGATGGAACCAAAGAAGGTTGAGATTATCCTAGAACAAGAAAGAACTAAGAAAACAAATATCCTAGGTATGATTGAGGGTAACTTTGATAAAGTTCCCACGGGAAGGTGGAAGCAATGACTTATGGAAAAAGACTGATAGTTATATTTTTCTCCTTCAACAGAGCTTAAGGGAGAATGCTTTCACCCAACAGTGATGAGAATGAGGTAGAAAAATTTGAGTTGGAATGTATCCAGAGAACATGGATTACAAGAAATTATTATTATCAGGAAAGGCCAATGAGGTGGCCGACAGTCTAAGTACAGAGGAATAATTACAAATGTTCATACAAAAGAAATAGAATGATATTTGGAAGGACCTTGAAGGTCATATCGAAGTGGAGGAAATTACATTCCTTCTGATGACTGTGCAAGAATCGACGGTAATAATAGTTTAAGTGAAGATTCGATTCCCGATATCGTCTTAAGCGAACTACACACCTTAGAAGGTCCCGTTTTGAGGCAAACCAGGACCATGACACAAAATTGACGAAGTAAAACATTAAGTTTCCAGTCTTTTATGGAAGATGCATGAGTGATAGTTTCATTAACCGGACATAGCTGCGATGCTTGAAGCTCTTCTGCAATTTTATCTACTTCATGTGATATCTACATCAAGTTCAGGAAGTGCTCCTTATGGATAAGGAATAGTGATTACTCTGTCTCCCTAAAGGATTTGAAACCCGTATGGCTAGCTATTAACGCACTATTTAAACAACAAGCGATGGCGATTCTTCTAAGAAAGTAGATGACAACGTAAAGATAAAGAAAGTGCTGCTATTGATAAGCTAAATGACATGTTGATGAATGACAAGCAAGTTTGTGTTAGTGTACTTCTGCGTAAACAAGATAGAGAATAGGAGGTTGATGATTCATGATGCTAAAGGTATTCCCGTGGAAAGAAGTAATGAGACTTGGAGAGTAGGAGGGCAGATGAGCCCGAGAATTATTGGGCCTGCTGAGAGTTTAAAAGTGTTCGGAAGGTGGCACTCGAGCCAGTTTTACCCCCCCAAAACTCATAGTATGATCGTAACGTGTTTCATGTGGCAAGGCTACGCCAGTAAAATGCAGATGCTCGATAGATGATAAGAGCACGAGTCGGTAGATATACAACCTGGTCTGACTTACGAAAGACAACCTGTGGAAAACCACGGGTAGAAAAGAACAAGTGATGAGAAACAAGGTTGGCAGAAGTAGATTATATTGAATCTAATTTAAAGGGATCAGGCCAGATTCATTTCGGAAAGTTTAAATTGGAATAACGTGATGATTATAGAGTAAATGTGACGGAATACCGATAAGGAGGTACCAAGTGCAAAAGGTGTCTCAATAAAGAGATGAAGGTGAAAGTAAATAACAGAAGTAAATAAGAATCAGATAATGAGAAGGATGTGATTGATAAAGAAAAGACGGGGAAAGCAACAATGGAATATGAAGCAAGGAATGTTATGAATGGATTAATAAATGGGTTTTCTGATGAATTCTCGGGATGACAACCTGATAGTGTTAATATTATAGATATGAAAAAGCTAGTAGCGTGACATGGAATGTCAGTAACAATGGTGTCAAGCGAGAGACTAAGATTTAACCTGAGAGGTTCAAAGATTTTCAAAAGTAAGTGTTGCTAAGGTTGAACCAGAGTATAGGTCCATAGAATAGTGGACAAAGCAGCAAGATATGTTGACACATGAGGTTGCGATCAAATAGTATTGGATATAATTATGATTATTTTCTTCTTTGATGAACCTCTATAGTTCAGAGGTAAATTCTGAGTATGATATTTTACAATCATGAAAACCTTCGATAATCCTTTAGAACTCTTTTCTTTTCTTCTCTCTTATTCATCTTCTTTATGAATTGAGAAGAACAACCCTTTAAGGAGGGGAGGTACTGCTACGTGACTATCTGTCTATTTGATAGAAGTCTAAGTGGAATACCATAACTTGTTTAATTGCTTGTCAAGTACTAAAGGCTGGCCCCCTTCTGTACTAACTATGCAATATAACAAATGTTCATTGATCATAGTGATCTCTCAATAAATATTTCCATTTCTCTATATTGATCGAGATTGCGAAGATTAAAGCGATCAGGAAATGCACAGTGCGAGCGAGGTTATCTCCGAATTCGCAGGGTGATAGTGATACCAATGTTACTGCAGGTATCAATAAGGATAAGACTGGGTAAGAACATAAGCCGGATAATGTGTTGTACGAAAAGTAGCAAAGTTGATGGAAAAAGGATAAAGTACGTATTGTAGCACCAGTAGATGTGCTGAGAAAGGGCAGAACGACTAAGAATTTACCCGGAAGGTGAAAGGTGAAACGATAGACAAACGACTCTTTGCTTCCTACCTGATTCCGGGACGGAATCCTTTTAAGGAGGGGAGACTGTAAGAACCCAAATTTTGGATATAATTAAAACTTTTTATTATGTACTGAGGCAATGGTGAATAGTGATTACGACTACGATGTAGCGATTGAGATAATGAATGAAAGGAATAGATTTGGATTCAAATGTTTATATGCCATGAAGAATACTATTGGTTGACACTTTAGATAAGAATTATCTATCTCCTAGGGAATTGAGATTTGATAATTCTAAAGAAGAAGATTATTCTTATGTCATCCAAATCGATATCTGTTATTGGTCCAGTGGTTCTGTAAAAAGGATAAGGAACGATCGAAAGAGATCAGGGACAATTGTACAACCCTAAGAGAATAAGTAAAGAAAAAGGATGAATAGTGATTTTGGTGGACGTAGGAATATTATTAGACGACGCTATATAGAAGTACCCGGAATGAAATTCTGAGTTCATATTATTGATCAAGGGGGAAAAAGAGTGTATGTAAAAGCTGTCGGATTCTGAAAAATATCACTTTTATTTTCCCCGAGATTTCCCTGGACAATGAAAGACTTAAGGAATTATTGAAGGGATTTAAGGAAAATAGGTTCAAGAATTATTAAAGAGAATGGAGGATGATAGTATAAATATTAAGACGGTTTCCGGTAAAACCCTAACTAGAAACGAATGAGTTATTCCTCCAAACGATCAATGAATTGAGCAATAAACGGACAAAGAAACAAGCAGAGAAGCAAGATGCAAGCATATGCAAGTGGATGGGATAAAGTAACCAAGTAGTTACCAAAGGAACTAGAACAATTAGAAACTAAACCAAGTACTTCGTTCAAAACCATAAGAATTCAACACATGTCTCTTGCAAATGCATCATCCATGACACAAGCACTTTAATAAAGTGGCTTTATGCAAAATATTTCCTAAACACAGCAATAATACACTTTAGAGTGGATGAGAGCAAAAGAGAAGCTAGCAAAACAAATAGCAAACCAAGAACAACCAATCTCTCCAAAACTGCCAACCATGAACCAAGCTCAAAGAAAAATTCATATCTCCCAATCTAGAGCTTCTAAAATCACCAAATTTTAACCATAGCTTCTCCACTCCATGGAAAACATTCGTTCAAAATTTTATGGCAATCTAATGAGTGTAGCCTAGTCAAATACCTTCCCCAAATTGAAGAAACCAAACTGCCTGTTCTTGACAGTTTTCTGTAACGATTTCAAACAGCCATATCTCCTTCATTACTCAATGGAATTTGGTGTTCTTTAGCTTGTTGGAAATCTGGTTAGATGCTCTACAACTCTCCTTTAGAAGCCTTGTCCAGAAAATCATGGTAAGGGCCTTGTTTTTGCAGATCTTTGAACTGATGAATAATAACCTTCATGAACTAACTTTGATTTCTTGTTTTGTTTGGATGATCTAAGCAATCCTACGGCTATACAAGGACAAACCAAGGCTTAGTCATGTATTAGTATACTCCATGGAAGGTATAACTCTTAAGAAACCTTAGAACTTATTTTGAGTTTTTGTGATTATTGGATTAGTTTTGATTATGATGTGGTTTTAAGCATATAAGCATGATTATGTAGTTGATTTAGTTGATTTAGCGATATAATTATTAAGAGGATGAGTTGAGATGCTCCTAGACTTATGAGGTGTATATCATGAATGTAAGATGTTTAGTTTGCCCGGTGTGGCTTGGTTGAATTGTTATAATTTTTAGAACGTTCGATATATAGCCGTCATAATGCCGAATTTTTGTTAACACTTAGAAACCGAGCATGACAGTAAATATAAATTCCTGAACTTGGTAATATTATGACTTGTCCTTGTAGATCTCGAGCCATAGATCATTTTGGCGCAAGAATCGAAACATTCCGACTTACGGTTTAGGAGTTATGGTCAAATCACGAAAAGTAGTTCGACACCGTAAACGAGAATTCATAACTGAAATTGAACCCTCATAAAATACGTAAGTCAGTGGCGAATCTTGGTAATTAAATACTAGAGGTAAAAAGGAAGGTGTGAGAGAAAACCTCATGTGAAACGGATCATTTTCCGATTTTATAAAAAATGTTTGAATCGAAGTTAAACGCGAACGAACCCCTAAAAACCCGCCTGGTTATAACTTTGGTAAAACACTTAGAAAACGAACGATAAAACTTGAGGTATAATCTCGGTTTGTAATCGATCGACTTTAGAACTTATACGACCTAGGTATATACCGAGCGTGGGTATGATGACATGTCGTAATAACGAACAAATGTCGGATCGTAACTGTAATAAAAAAAAGAGTTACACTAAAAGGTGTATAACGAGATAATTCGAAAACGTGTTTCGATTTTAGTGAAGTTATACCTAGACTTTTAAAACGTGTTAAGTGGTTAATCTCGAATGTTCTGATTGTTTTTAGATCACCGAGCAGACCCAGGACACGCTATCACCACCCACACCCGATTACCAGGCAAGTGTTCAAAACTTTGAACCTGTTGTTGTGATAATATATATATGTGATTGCCATTTTACATATACCATAGCATGCATGCCTATTGTCAAATTATATAATGATACATGTTCCCTGAATTGATATTGGCTTATAGACTAGATACGAATTATCAGTTATAATCCGGATTGTTTGGATAAGACCCTTAGCGAAGGGCATATGATATTCATTCTTAAATATAGACCGGGAGTCGGTATTTTGAGATATAGATAGTCATGGAAACCCGGAGGGATTCCAACGACAGATTATTATTTATCTGAGGAATGTTATTATTAAACGTTATTTATATTCCCATAAAGTATCAATTACTTGAAAATATTTCGAGGAATGTTGTTCGAATATTATCTCAGTCGAGGGATATTAAATGAATGTTGGTTTCGAATATTCATTTAGAGTTGATTATTTAATAAATATTATTTTGATATTCATTAGAATGTTATTTATTAAATGAATATTACTTTCGAATATTCATTTAAGGTTTTATGTACTTGATGAATATTATTTTAAAATATTCATTGGAAGTTCTATTTACTTAAGGAATATTATTTCGATTATTCCTTTAAGGTTTTGAATACTAAATGAATATTATTTGGATATTCTTTTAGAAGATTATTTATTAAATGAATATCATTTTTAAATATTCATTTAAGGTTTGATTTATTAAATGAATATCACTTGGATATTCATTTAAATTATTAATTTTTAAATGAATATTATTTTTGAATATTAATTTGAAGTCTTATTTACTTAACGAATATTATTCCAAACATTCCTTTCAAAATTAATTATTAAATGAATATTATTTTTAATATTCATTTAAGTAATTATTTATTCAATAAATATTTTCTGCATATTTCTTCAAGGATTATTTTGAGAAATACTCTGACTAAAAATATTCTTTCGTTCATTAAATACTTCCGACTCAATAAATATTCTATAAATATTTATTCAATACTTGGAAACAACTTCAATGTTGTTTATTCTTCTTCAAATATTATCTTCGACCTTCGATCATTCTGAAAATTCTTCGGAGTCATACGATTAATATTATATTAAGAAAGGTCCTCAAGATTCCATTCTTCACTCGAGTCTATCTCTTAAATTATAAGGGAACCTTACTTGAGAAAGGTTATTTATCTTGTTGACTTCCCGGTCATAATTTATCCTTTTCACTCGCAACTTGGTTGCTATGGACTCATTAAGTCTGTGTGTACCTTCTCATCATTCGAGGGGTAAGATTGTTGGAACAAGTTGATATCCATTAACAAGCAAAAGCTTGGGAAATGTTGGTGAATTTTCCTTTCCAACTAGATACGACTACTTTGTGGAGCCTTATCAACAAGTATTTCACTTGGGGAAGGGAGGAAAAACTCTACGTTTCAATGCTGTGGATTTATTCAAACTAGAAGTCGTGTGTAAGAGGCCGAGTCGCGCGGTCCATCACAAGGCCTAACCATTGGCCCGGGAGTTACTATTAAAGGCAATCGACAAGTGGAGCCGTCAGTTCTTCCTTCTACCGGTAGTAAACTATATTGGGCTGTACCATCCCCGACTGATCATCAGGGAGTGGGACAGCTGGCGCGTGATAACTCCAGTATTGGTTCATCTCCCAAATTGGGAATTCCCTGCAACACGTATCGAAGAGACTTCTTTCAGGTTGACGGTGTCTTCCGCAACACGTATCGAAGAGACTTCTTCAGGTTGTAGGACTTCGAAAAATGTTAATAACTGGAATTGCAATATTTTCCTTGCAAGTTGCTCTTTATATGATAATATCTTGCTTATTTTGACTTAGCAGATATTTCCACAAAATAAATACTTTAAGTTACCTTGTAACTTCATCGTTCATATTATACTGGCATCATTTCCGTAAATGCATGGCATATGGTTTGAAAGATACTTTTGAACTGTTATATATTATCGTTCAGTTATATATTATTGTTGGTGGGCTATTGCTCACCCTTTCTTTATTATTATATCACAACAACAGCTAGACCAGATGACTCGCACAAGGCGCACTCTTTCAGTACCGCGGGTGAGGACGATGAGACTACCAGAGCTGAAGAAGAAGCTATTGGTAGGATAGATTCATTCTTTCAGTACCAAGTATATGGTCTAGTATGACTTATGCAAATGGATGGCAAAGAGTATGTATTCATATTGTAACTCTTTTGGGTTGTAAGAACTCATAATGTGTTTAATAAAATTTGGTTGTTACTCTGATTTCATCTCTGGGACTATAACGGGTGTGCTTTATATTGTTGTGTTGGGTCATAAAGATGTAATTTATTTTATGTTGAGGTAAGTTCAAGTGTTGTGGACGGAATTGGAGACCGTAACGACCGAACCCCGGATCTGGGGGTGTTACATATTCCAATCTTCATTTTCTGTTAAGATGTTCATAGCCAAATTTATGACAAAAAGTTAATAACTTGATATAATTGATTGAAAATATGTTAGCTCAGTGTAATGCCTATCTCATGATCAAAATTATTATCCTCAGATTTAAATATACACACATTGATTGTGTTTTCTTCCAGAGCAGATGTTTTAAAAATAACCAAAGTATCACCAGTCTGCAACCCTGTTTCCTCTGCAAAGTCCTCCATCCATTTCCAAAAGTGCATTTTCCATGTTTCCGCTCTATGCAAATCTCCCAGCCTTTATCAATGAATCTGAAGATGACTTTGTTCCCATCTTCCCAATTACTATAAAGTTTCTCCAAACCAGAATCCTTACTCTGTTTTATAGAATATCAAAGGTATACAGATTGTAAGAATAGTGTACATTCCTATTCATATAGTGTACTTATTGTTTGAGTGGAAAAATTTGCTTACCGTATTATTCATTTCAAGATCAAGGAATGAATTCTTAATTTGAATCTGAACATATTCGACATAATTGTGATATGCATTAAACATCCATAGTGCACATACTTTCTCATATTCCAAAGAAGAAGAATCAAGGATGTATTGATCTTTTTTCCATCTCTGGTACTCTGCATTTTGAAAGTATACTTCCACCTTTTCTGTTGGATAAGTGCACTCAATTGCCGTGTCCTTAAATATTTTAATAACAAACACAGATTCTCCATAGTTGGCAAATTGAATTAGATTGTAAATTTTAACGCCATAGAATTTCATGAATCTTTTTATATCATATATTCTTTTGGTTCTTGCATCATATTTTCCTTCCCATACCAAAGAATTGCAATGTAAAATTAATTCTGAAGGAAGATGATTTCCAAAGGTATCATGGAACGATTTAGGTATCCTCTGCAAAAATATTAAAAATATTGATATGTGGAAAATATTGATTCTGAATTCCATATGAAAATTGAATTCGTGAATATATGTGTTAACATTGGTAAAGTCACTTACAAATGATCCAAAAGTTTTTTCCTCATTGTTGGCAGAAAGGAAGCTTGACAATAGTTTTTTATCTCCTGTTTTACAAAAAAACTTAAATCAGAAAACAACTATGACATATGAGGCTATAATTGTTATCAACAGAAATCCTTGGTACTGAGATTTTGACTATGAGACTGTTCCTATGTTGTGAACATTCCTTCGTGTGTTCAAAAGCAGGATGTAAGTTTTTATATTATGATCAATGCTAATATAAATTACCATATATGCTTGAATAATTTTATAGGATAAAGCAATTAAGGTGATTCCTTATTGGGCATTACAATGATCAAGAACAGTTTCTCATTATAGATTGAATTTGTTAAATTTAATTGAATATCCAGTTTAACCAACATTATATCTCTAAAACGAACTTTAGACTGGTTGTAATTAATCAAGTTACATATTGGTACTTCTTAATGTTTCCAATATTAAACATTACTACATATTATACATACCAGAATAAGAACATGTACCAGTAAGTTAAATTATCTAATTGATTTCTGCAATCTATTACACATAACCAATGTTTACATCAACACATAAAGAAATAAACAATGAATCACCAATCTAATTGATTAATGCGACCTAATATACACCAATGTACACTTCCTCTAAATCGTATAGACAAAAAGATAGTATGCTCATCATCAGTATTGGAAAATAATATAATCCTAATGAATCGTTTACCTCTTGAAGATACGATCGTGTTCTTATGATTACCACTGATTGTGTTCTTATGATTACCACTGCTTCTGTATTGCAACGGAGAACTCATCATGCAAAATATTGTTTTGGTCTTTTCTATTGACTTCTTAGTTACAGTAGTTTTGTATATCAATGAAATTACATGGTGGTTATGATCGGTATTAATTCCCTATAAATTAGGGACCTATGACATCAATTCTTATCAATGTCAAACATTAGTCCTTAATTATGTGTAAATGTATATTATTTTATTTCAAGATATTATTTTATCTATATCCAAATTTATAAAAATTGCTAGGCAGTTATAGGCGGTGAGTCGACCTTTTAGCAATTAATTGGCTAGGCGGAAATAACCAAACACAATTATTAATCAGAACATTAATTGGATGTATTAAAATATTAATTTAATATTTAAAAATATATTTTATATAAGTAAAAATATAAATATCTTTATTTTATTATTAAATATCATTCAACCTTAATTGCTATTCATTCAACCTTAATTGTCCTATATGGTTTTATTTTAATTAGAAAATGTGCCAATATTTAATCAGAACATTAATCGGATGTATTAAAATATTAATACTTTTATTCTTACGAAAATATACAATAAAAATAAATTAGAAAATCACTCTAACTAGAAATCACTCTAACTAGAACACTAGAAAATAAAAATTAAATAAAAAATTTAAATTCACGTCAAAATATAACACATATGCTATGCAAATTGATCGTTGAGAGATGAAAAAAAAATAGTAAAATCGGATTTCAAAAAAACCCCACCGTTTGACTGGAAAATCAAAAACCACATGGAATTAGGTGGGATAATATATTTGAGAGTGCACTGAATTTGTGTATGGTGCTCCTAACGGGAGATTAGATTATATTGATCTACGGCTTAGATTAATTTATAGTTTTCATTTTAATTTTGATTTCTATTCACTAATGTGACGCCCCTAGATCCGGGGTCAAGGATCCAGGTCATCACGGTCCAATTTCCATTCAATATCAATATCTCTTTGGTCTTCTTTTTTTTTATAAATATATCATTTAATACTTAAACAGTTGACCCCACACTAATACACACACACCAGTCATATGCTCAGAGAACAACATCCATTAATGATAGCAGTTAAAGATAAACTGTTGTTATAATCCCAGAATACCATCTATTATACCCATATATAAGTATATACTACCTTGAGAACAGGTGTCGATACTTTCTCAGAAGGTAGACTTCCCTTTTACCCTCTTCCGGGTTGTACTGCGACGTTTCGGCACCTGATCTAGCTGTTATAAAAATAAATAGCAAGAGTGAGCTATAATAGCTCAGCAAGATAATATTGTAAACCAGAAATCAAAATTTTAAACATATATAAATATATATATATAACCGGAAACCAATTATAAACCTTACGAAAGAATAAAATTCTTATTGATAATACATCATCCACTTACTATTATAAGAAAAGAACTCTAGGACAATATAATATCAGTTTCTCTTCTTCAATAATATAACAATCAATATACCCTTTCAGTGTAATATTTCAAGATAATATGAATACTTGAACAAATCTCTCACTATCATCTTCTCATTTCTTTCTTATGTAACAATTATATAAATTAATATAAAATCAGTTTCTCTTCATCTGTAACAATAATTCCATCATTTCATATCATTATTCTGTTTTCAGTATAGAAATCTGAAAACCATTGTCAACACTTTCTTTTCAAAAACATTGGGGATATCTGCTGTCGCCTGATACATTAGGACGATGATCAGTCGCCTAACCGTACCTGCTCTCTTTTTACTACCGGTAGAAGGAATGAAGATCATCCCTGGAGGAAGGCCACCTGCTAACATCCTCCCTTGGCATCTTCGTGCCGTAATAAAAATAATAAATGTTGGACTGTGTCGCACACAGCCCTGACACAGCCACTTACGCAAGTCTGTTGCAATCCCCCTTTTTGTCAAATCATTTTTCCATTTACATTTATCATTTCCAATTCCATTTCCATTCACATTTCCATTCACATTTCCATTCACATTTCCATTCACAGTTATTCATCACCTTTAAATCATATGTCATAATACTTTAATTATGACTCATACATCTTTTCTATAATTATTAAAGTCAAATATGCCTTTAGAACATAAAGTATATTCGCTCTATCCATATTCTTATCTATCTTTCTTTAATTCTCAAAATCAGGAAATAAATACTTAGCAATATAGCAACGTAGAAAAACATATATATTCCATGAAATCATTTTACTTTGAAAAAAATAAAATAGTTTTCCAAAGTAAGAGTAGAAGAAATCTTGCTCTCTTATATATATATATATATATATATATATATATATATATATATATATATATATATATATATGTTGTTCCATCTACTTTTAAAAATAGTAGATAATAATCAAATAATACTTATTAAATCACAATATTTAAAAAGAATATTTTTAGCAAAATATTATAAATCATATAACCCTAGATAACACCTGATACCATTCTTTTATTTACTTTAGATAACAACTGATACCATTCTCTCATATTCTCTTAATCATAAGGCATGTTCACTTCATGCATAATCATCTCTATACATATCCATCTCATACTCATATCCATATTCATATCCATATACATCTTCATATACCTTCCTTTTTAATATCAATACTCAAGGAAGACAATTTCTTCACAATATAGTAATAATAGCATCACATGTATATATATATTCCAAGAAATCAAGTTTCTTTGAAGATAATAATTTTCCAAGTAGGGATAGAAAAGATCTTGCCTGGATCTCTAAAGCGAGTAGGTGGAATCCTGAGTTCGTCTCCCGCTTCTATAGGAACGAAAAGAATCACCGTTAGTATATACCCCACTTAATCACTTAATCTCTACACCATAACACCCTTAACTCATATTATACGTTTATCATGGTTTTTATGCACCAAAAGTTTACATGCACTTCACCATTTTTAAACTCGATCTAAGTTTTAGTGTATTCCACAATTTCCCTAAATAACCACACTCGACTATAAAAATTCTCAGAAAATATAGATTTCGAATTTTACTATAAGGTCAACTGTAAATGGTCCTCTGACCACCCTACTACACTATCCCAAAATTTCATAATTTCTAAAAATATCTAAGTATGGTAATTATAACCTCAAAGTTGGCACAATTGCAATTTCCCGGTTTCCGAACGACTTTCACTAAAATCCACTTTTCTCCTAAACCGTTCATCAGATTTTGACGCACTTTATATCAAAACGATCTATGACTCAAGCTCTATCATCTTATGGTTAGTTGGTGTTCTAGACAGGAACCTACCGTACGCATCTGAGGTTTCAAAAACAGGGCATTCTTTGGTTAAACGAAAATCGGGCATTATAACGGCTATATTTTCATACTTTCCAAAATATTACTCCTCCAAATCCATCATCCACCTTATACACCATCACCTACACCATGTGGTCATCTTACCAACCATGGTTACAAGCACCAAACACTTCTATATATCATCTCATCACTTATAAACACACATCTACTCATGATTTATACTTAAAACAAACTTAACCATTAAACTCATCATAATCCATCATAAACTCAAAGTAATACTAAGGGTTCTTGAATTTTATACCTTCCTTGGAGCTTGAAAAACACTCAATAAGCCTTGGATAGTCCTTAAATAACCTTAAGGTAGCTTGGATCAACTAAATAAATCATAAAAACAAAGTTAGAAATTCGGATTCACTAGACACCAGTTGAAAGAATCGCAAAAACGAAGGCCTTACCTACGTTTTCTGGATGAGGCTTCTAAAGGAAAGTTGTAGATAACCTAACCAGCTTTCCAAACATATAAAGAACACAAAATTCTATTGTGTAATGAAGGAGCTATGGCCGTTTGAAAATCATCACAGAAACTGTCAAAGATTCTGGCAGCTCGGTTCTTCAACTTGGGGAGGCTATTTGACTAGGCTATACTCATTAGATTGCCATGAAATTTGGAGCGAATAATGCCCATGGAGTGGAGAGGTTGTGGTTCAAATTTGGTGATTTTATCATGGATAGAAATGGAGATATGATTTTTCCTCTCCTCCTTGCTCTTGCTGGGCAGTTTGAGAGGATGAAGTTTCTAGCTTGTTTCTTGATCCAATCTCATCCAATATTCATTGTAAGGATAATATCTAGCTTAGTCTTGATGATTCTAGAGTCTTGGAGATGTGTATGGAAGGTTATGGATTAATCCTCATGCGAAATGTCTAATTTGCCCTTGCTTTATAAGTTAGTGGAAGATGATGTCACCTTAATGATCTAATAATCTCTTTTTGCTTTTCTTTTCCAAGTATAATGCTAGCAATCTTGGTAAATGATAATGTGGTATGTATCCTTGTTGTATTACTAATCTTGATTGTTTTGTTTTCGTACTCGTTTAATCACGTTTCGTTTCGAATACACCTCGTTACCTCAGTGGTTCTGAAATCGTTTAAAAATCCAAATTCCCTTGATATTTCCTTAACTTAATAATCCCTTAATTTACACTAATTCCCTAACTCCTCAATATATAATTCTGTTAATATCTCCATGCTCCTTGACATCCAATAGAAACTCATTCGAAACCAAAATCCTCAAAAATCCATATTCAGGAATTTCTGAAATCTATCGTCATTTCGAGTCACTTATTTTTATAGTACAACACTAATATGGTTTCTGATTGCTCATTTTCTGTATCAATTATAGGGTACCTACATACCATTTCCCTAAATCCTCGAAATTTACTATTCATTTAGGCACTGTAGCTTTGCTAAAATTAGGGTTATTACAGTCTTCTCCCCTTAAAAGGATTCCGTCCCGGAATCACGTGGACAATTACTCTTCTCACAAGGTGTTTTCTAATTCTCAGGTCGTTTCCTAATACCACTAAAATTTCAATCTATATTAAAAGATAAAACTACATATCTCTATCTTATTTGCGCAAAAGTAGAACAACATAAACTTACTTATCATTCATCAACATGCCATTTAGCTTATCAATAGCAGCACTTTCACTGTCTTTTCCTTGCAAATCTTTTCCTGTATTCAGTCATTTTATATTATCTCATTTCTCCTTCCTCTTTCGACTAAGGGTATCGGCCACCACATTGGCCTCCCCTGAATGGTAGTGTATCTCACTATGGTTTATCTATATTTTGATTTCTATCATGACATAAAATATTAATACTCAAATCTTAATATATCTTATCTCTGTAAAATCTTCCTGAAATTTGACTATAAGACTATTCCTTGAAACAATTGTAAGAAAATATTATCTATAATATATATATTCCCTGTTCGTACTTAAACAAGAATGTGCTTTTCCTTTATCATTGAAAATATATTCTCACACTTTCTCTCATACTCTTAATCTCCTTTCTACAGAGTTCTCTGACCCTTAACAGATATTGATTTTCCTTATCTACATTGTCAACCTATCTACACCATTTATTGACTTAGTCGATCCCTAACCAAACATTTACACTTAAGAGGTTAAATTAGAGCGTACCTGCAATTTCTTCTGGATACCTTATCCCATATGTCTATTGTTCACTATACGCTCTTTACATCTTGCTGATCCACCTTAGTTCCTTCATGATATACTATATATTCCACCTCTGTAATTTCCTTTTATTATTCTCATCAAAATCTTTACCTCAAGTTTTACTCATTCACACCTTTTTGGATTAATCCTTTGAATACTTAACATCTTTAATCTCTCTCTGCTACTTAGGGTATTAGTCACAATATTGACCTTCCCCCACTAAAAGTTATTGCACCTCGAATCCTTCATTAATTATCCCCAAAATACACCTTACTTTCAATAGTAAATCTCAATTATGCCTTAAAATTCCTCATTTTCTTTTCTCTTACTAATCATCAAATATTCCCATTTCTTCTCACGAAATTCCTTTCTCTCTTATATTGAAACGCTTCTGGCTCTAATTATCTCTTATTGAAATTTCCCTTGGAATCTCAAGTTTCCTCGTATAATCACGTATACTATAAACATTGCTTCCATCCATTAATGAAATCTTCTATTTTCAAAACAATTAATAGAATTTAAGAGACTTTGAATTGAAACGAACCCAGAAACAAGCAAGGGTCCCACAATAATTTATAAAATTAAGAGTTTTAAATAACCTTTATTCGAAACAAAAGAATATCTGAGAAATCAATATAATGGAAGAACCCGTATGTCACACAAATGAGGGCGTCCCCTCCGACTTTCTATCATACAGACAGATCGTTCTTGTGTATACATATAGGGCTGTTCCTCTTAGTTGTAGTAAAAATATAAAGAAAATTTTAAATCAAAATGATCAATACCATCTTCCGAAAGTATTCTTAGAGGAATATTTTGACTAAGATAGATAAAATACAATTTTGAAACACATTTCAAGGGTACTAGAAAGTTTTGAAAAGATGCCGGCCCTTAATGAATAATTACCCACCAGTGGAGGAAAATTTGAAACTCAATAATATAATTTAGCAGGGCTTTAGGAAATTTGAAAGTAGTTGCCGTTAATAGCCTCTGCCCAATTGAAAAAAAATCCCAATAATGGAAGGTTTTCCTCAAAATACTATCTATATCTTAGACTGCGTACTCTCCAAAATTTCTTAAATTTGGCACTCACCATGAAGCCTCAACCTATCGTCTGCTATACCAAATTATCTTCATTTACCTAGTCGTGACTTGGCTCGATACTCTCTTCCTTTATCCATAATAGAACACAACCTTCTAATCGTAATATTGATCGTCTTAGCCTAACATTGCTCTAGTATCAAGGACCCATCAACTATACTTCTATATTGTATAATCTAACATACCCTGTATACTCACGAGATTATCTAACGTACACTTCTCAATACATCAAGTATCCCTTTTCTCATATCGATCCCGTGTACTATATAAACTTAACACTTTTGGCATAATAACCTTTTCATTTAAGTCAATCTCGGAATGTCTCAGTCTGTCTTGGTACTGTATATCTTGGCTTTACCGACCAACCTCAGTTTCACCCTTTCATCTCCACAAACAATCAGTGTCTATTCACCGATCCACTTACAATATTTCTTCAAACTCCCTTAAACACAAGAAGACTTTAAATACCCTTAACTTTGGCTCACCAATCTCCTCTCCCTATACTAAAACATAAACGTTTATTAGTAATAATCTATAAAATTATAATCACTACTTAGAATAAACGCTTCGTTCGATAAACCACCCTTGAACTCGATGTGAGTTCATATTTTATATCATTACATATATATCTATATGTGTATATTATTATCACTTTTGTTCCTGAGCAATATGACTCTAAGCTCTGATACCATCTGTGACGCCCCTAGATCCGGGGTCAAGGATCCAGGTCATCACGGTCCAATTTCCATTCAATATCAATATCTCTTTGGTCTTCTTTTTTTTTTTATAAATATATCATTTAATACTTAAACAGTTGACCCCACACTAATACACACACACCAGTCATATGCTCAGAGAACAACATCCATTAATGATAGCAGTTAAAGATAAACTGTTGTTATAATCCCAGAATACCATCTATTATACCCATATATAAGTATATACTACCTTGAGAACAGGTGTCGATACTTTCTCAGAAGGTAGACTTCCCTTTTACCCTCTTCCGGGTTGTACTGCGACGTTTCGGCACCTGATCTAGCTGTTATAAAAATAAATAGCAAGAGTGAGCTATAATAGCTCAGCAAGATAATATTGTAAACCAGAAATCAAAATTTTAAACATATATAAATATATATATATAACCGGAAACCAATTATAAACCTTACGAAAGAATAAAATTCTTATTAATAATACATCATCCACTTACTATTATAAGAAAAGAACTCTAGGACAATATAATATCAGTTTCTCTTCTTCAATAATATAACAATCAATATACCCTTTCAGTGTAATATTTCAAGATAATATGAATACTTGAACAAATCTCTCACTATCATCTTCTCATTTCTTTCTTATGTAACAATTATATAAATTAATATAAAATCAGTTTCTCTTCATCTGTAACAATAATTCCATCATTTCATATCATTATTCTGTTTTCAGTATAGAAATCTGAAAACCATTGTCAACACTTTCTTTTCAAAAACATTGGGGATATCTGCTGTCGCCTGATACATTAGGACGATGATCAGTCGCCTAACCGTACCTGCTCTCTTTTTACTACCGGTAGAAGGAATGAAGATCATCCCTGGAGGAAGGCCACCTGCTAACATCCTCCCTTGGCATCTTCGTGCCGTAATAAAAATAATAAATGTTGGACTGTGTCGCACACAGCCCTGACACAGCCACTTACGCAAGTCTGTTGCAATCCCCCTTTTTGTCAAATCATTTTTCCATTTACATTTATCATTTCCAATTCCATTTCCATTCACATTTCCATTCACATTTCCATTCACATTTCCATTCACAGTTATTCATCACCTTTAAATCATATGTCATAATACTTTAATTATGACTCATACATCTTTTCTATAATTATTAAAGTCAAATATGCCTTTAGAACATAAAGTATATTCGCTCTATCCATATTCTTATCTATCTTTCTTTAATTCTCAAAATCAGGAAATAAATACTTAGCAATATAGCAACGTAGAAAAACATATATATTCCATGAAATCATTTTACTTTGAAAAAAATAAAATAGTTTTCCAAAGTAAGAGTAGAAGAAATCTTGCTCTCTTATATATATATATATATATATGTTGTTCCATCTACTTTTAAAAATAGTAGATAATAATCAAATAATACTTATTAAATCACAATATTTAAAAAGAATATTTTTAGCAAAATATTATAAATCATATAACCCTAGATAACACCTGATACCATTCTTTTATTTACTTTAGATAACAACTGATACCATTCTCTCATATTCTCTTAATCATAAGGCATGTTCACTTCATGCATAATCATCTCTATACATATCCATCTCATACTCATATCCATATTCATATCCATATACATCTTCATATACCTTCCTTTTTAATATCAATACTCAAGGAAGACAATTTCTTCACAATATAGTAATAATAGCATCACATGTATATATATATTCCAAGAAATCAAGTTTCTTTGAAGATAATAATTTTCCAAGTAGGGATAGAAAAGATCTTGCCTGGATCTCTAAAGCGAGTAGGTGGAATCCTGAGTTCGTCTCCCGCTTCTATAGGAACGAAAAGAATCACCGTTAGTATATACCCCACTTAATCACTTAATCTCTACACCATAACACCCTTAACTCATATTATACGTTTATCATGGTTTTTATGCACCAAAAGTTTACATGCACTTCACCATTTTTAAACTCGATCTAAGTTTTAGTGTATTCCACAATTTCCCTAAATAACCACACTCGACTATAAAAATTCTCAGAAAATATAGATTTCGAATTTTACTATAAGGTCAACTGTAAATGGTCCTCTGACCACCCTACTACACTATCCCAAAATTTCATAATTTCTAAAAATATCTAAGTATGGTAATTATAACCTCAAAGTTGGCACAATTGCAATTTCCCGGTTTCCGAACGACTTTCACTAAAATCCACTTTTCTCCTAAACCGTTCATCAGATTTTGACGCACTTTATATCAAAACGATCTATGACTCAAGCTCTATCATCTTATGGTTAGTTGGTGTTCTAGACAGGAACCTACCGTACGCATCTGAGGTTTCAAAAACAGGGCATTCTTTGGTTAAACGAAAATCGGGCATTATAACGGCTATATTTTCATACTTTCCAAAATATTACTCCTCCAAATCCATCATCCACCTTATACACCATCACCTACACCATGTGGTCATCTTACCAACCATGGTTACAAGCACCAAACACTTCTATATATCATCTCATCACTTATAAACACACATCTACTCATGATTTATACTTAAAACAAACTTAACCATTAAACTCATCATAATCCATCATAAACTCAAAGTAATACTAAGGGTTCTTGAATTTTATACCTTCCTTGGAGCTTGAAAAACACTCAATAAGCCTTGGATAGTCCTTAAATAACCTTAAGGTAGCTTGGATCAACTAAATAAATCATAAAAACAAAGTTAGAAATTCGGATTCACTAGACACCAGTTGAAAGAATCGCAAAAACGAAGGCCTTACCTACGTTTTCTGGATGAGGCTTCTAAAGGAAAGTTGTAGATAACCTAACCAGCTTTCCAAACATATAAAGAACACAAAATTCTATTGTGTAATGAAGGAGCTATGGCCGTTTGAAAATCATCACAGAAACTGTCAAAGATTCTGGCAGCTCGGTTCTTCAACTTGGGGAGGCTATTTGACTAGGCTATACTCATTAGATTGCCATGAAATTTGGAGCGAATAATGCCCATGGAGTGGAGAGGTTGTGGTTCAAATTTGGTGATTTTATCATGGATAGAAATGGAGATATGATTTTTCCTCTCCTCCTTGCTCTTGCTGGGCAGTTTGAGAGGATGAAGTTTCTAGCTTGTTTCTTGATCCAATCTCATCCAATATTCATTGTAAGGATAATATCTAGCTTAGTCTTGATGATTCTAGAGTCTTGGAGATGTGTATGGAAGGTTATGGATTAATCCTCATGCGAAATGTCTAATTTGCCCTTGCTTTATAAGTTAGTGGAAGATGATGTCACCTTAATGATCTAATAATCTCTTTTTGCTTTTCTTTTCCAAGTATAATGCTAGCAATCTTGGTAAATGATAATGTGGTATGTATCCTTGTTGTATTACTAATCTTGATTGTTTTGTTTTCGTACTCGTTTAATCACGTTTCGTTTCGAATACAACTCGTTACCTCAGTGGTTCTGAAATCGTTTAAAAATCCAAATTCCCTTGATATTTCCTTAACTTAATAATCCCTTAATTTACACTAATTCCCTAACTCCTCAATATATAATTCTGTTAATATCTCCATGCTCCTTGACATCCAATAGAAACTCATTCGAAACCAAAATCCTCAAAAATCCATATTCAGGAATTTCTGAAATCTATCGTCATTTCGAGTCACTTATTTTTATAGTACAACACTAATATGGTTTCTGATTGCTCATTTTCTGTATCAATTATAGGGTACCTACATACCATTTCCCTAAATCCTCGAAATTTACTATTCATTTAGGCACTGTAGCTTTGCTAAAATTAGGGTTATTACAACTAACCTATAATTATACTATTATATCTGATTCCAATATAAATATTGAAATGGGAATATTTAATATTCCCATTTAAAAAATTATTTTGTTATGTTTTACCTTATTGTAAAACCAAACATTAGAAATAATTAAATTATTAAATTATTTATTTTAAAATAAATAACAATGATGAAAAAAATGTTATATATAAGGCTAAGGAATATAGTTTAAATCACATTCTTTATTAAATTATTCATAATTTATGATCACTACCTTAGAACCCGTGCAATGCATGGATTCCGTTAATACGTAAATTTGATTGTATTTCCTTTTTTTCTTAAAATTCTTAAATCTAATTTTATAATGAATAATGTGTTTTGTCTTTATGAATGTAATCTTGTGATTTTGTTTTAATATTGCATAAATTGAAGTATTAATGTGCTAATGGAGACGACAAAAAACATTATTCTTCAATATAAAGGTCCTCTTCGTTATTGCATCGAAGATATTCTTCCTAACAATGGAATTAATAAATTTAACAATTGAATTAATAAATTCATATATGTTGTTTATTCTAACGTAAAAAATTTCTTTTAATATTTCATTTATACATATATAATAAATCTAATTGTAAGTTGTTTTATTCTTCTTAACAAGTTTAAATTTATTTTTTAATCTATTTAATGTACTAATGAAGACGAAAAAAAAATTATTGTCCAATATGAAGCTTCTCTTAGTTATTGCATCGAAGATATTAAATCTAAATTAATAAAATCAGATCCACTGTTTACTTCGACGTAAGAAATTACTTTTAATATTTTTTTAATCTTATTATAAGATAATAATATAAATTTAATACAATGATTTCAAACACTCATGATCAGAACCAGTGTTATAAAACGCGGTAATCGGACTTAATCGGTAGAAGCATCTAACAGCAATTAATTGGCGATTAATTGTGACTAATCCCGACTAATACCGATTAATCCTGATTCGGAGAGGCACCGAACAGTGATTAATCGGCAATTAATCTCAACTAATCACTGCTTTTTAGAACAGAGATCGCAACAGAAAAATAAACAATTTTTTTTGTACAAACCTGTATTCATTTATAAAAGAAATAAATTCTTAATGATTAGTTAATTTTTGAATTGTAACCTAAAAAAATTAATTTAAAATAAGCAAGTTGTATGTTTTAATCTTAAAAAATCTAAAACAAATAAACAATATTAAGATTTGTTTTATTTTGCAATTGTAAAATAAGAATTATATTAATGTAACAGCATAAAAATTATAATATAGTTATGAACAAAATGCTATTTGCCCATAGTTATATTTACATATGCCTCTGTGAGATATAAAATCTAAGAAATTATTATTTTATTATTTATATTTTTGTATTATAGTATTACTAATACTATGAAAAATAGAGTATATTTCATTGCACACAATATACTAAATCTAATTGATTTAAATAGAAGATTAACCAAGTCATGATTAAGTTTAGAATTGCAAGTTAAAGATTTATATACGCTATCTAATAGTATAGACTACATGATTACATGAAATTAAAAGGATAAAAAAGGTGTAAGAAGATCAACAGTCAAGCCTTACTCACTTTGCATGCGAGTTGTTGTTAACTCGAATAACTTGTAGAAGGGGGGGGGGGGTTGAATACAAGTTATATAATCGTGTCTGATTTTTGCTTGATTAGATGAACAAGAACAAACGAATGAATCAAACTTTGCTTGTATTAAATACATCAAATACAAACTCTACCAAAGGTGTACAATACCTTTAGTAGATGCTCATAATACAAATCTCTCTCTCTCTCTCTCTCTCTGTTTGTTTCGAACTCTCGAATACAAACCTAATACAGAGCTCCTAATTTTTCTTACTTGCATTCGTACTTTTTACAATGATATAGAGAGAGTATTTATAATGCTACCTATCAACTAATAACAGAATTATAATCTATCTATGACAATGTTCTGCCGTCCAATTGATAGTTTCCATCAATAGAGAATTCGTTTCCTTCACGATATCTTCTTGCTTTTTCTCCAAAACAAAGATCCTGTTTTATAGCACTTGCCAGTTTCTGTAGCATCCATAATGACATCATCAGTAACACGACTGATATCAAGATTTCCCATTGCATCAGGATCTGATCATCCCATCAGTATTTGATCAGGATCTGACTTGCTGTATCAGGATCTGCTCTTAGTTCCTGAAATGTAGTCTTTGACGCACTGTTCCTGACTAAACTCTACAGATTACTGTCTAACACATATATCCTATACAAAGTGCTAAATCCTTTATAAGCTCAGGATATACAAGAAGTATTAGCAAATTCTATTCTTAACATCACAGCTCATGAATTATTCCTAACAATCTCCCCCTATTTATGCTTTAGAATCTGAAGCATAAATGTCAAAACATATAACAATACAAGCAGAATAGAATTTATGAATTTAAGATCATGAAGTTAAGTACCTCCTTCTTCAGATGTAGACATGTATCTAGTACTTAGAAGAAAGAATTCAACTATTTGATGCTTCTTTTCCTTTACCACTTCCATGATGAAATTTACCAACTCTGTCACCCTTAGTTCTGCTCCCAGTCTGTTTATCTCCCCCAGTCTGTTGTTGTTGTTGTTGTTGTTGTTGTTGTTGTTGTTGTTGTTGTTGTTGTTGTTGTTGTTGTTGTTGTTGTTGTTGTTGTTATTGTTGTTGTTGTTTCTGAATTGTCTTTATCTCCCCCTTTTTGACATCAGCAACATTAATTCCAAGAGATTCAGTAACAGAACAAATGAGATTCATCAGAACTGCTTGATTGTCCATAATAGTGACTTGGTTATCTTCAAGAATTTGAAGTCTCGATTGAATATCACTTTGAGATTTCTGAATGTCCTGTAGAATTTCATAATTGACTTCAATGTTGGAAGTGCTTGTTGTATCTTCAGACTTAGATGCAGAAATAACCTTATCTTCAATCCTTGTAGAAGAAGTTGCCTGTATAGAATGATATTCAAGTAATAATACTTGAGTAGAAGTACAAACATTTTCATCTTTCTGATCTGAAGCTGAAGTATGATCATCTTGTCCTTCACCGGTATTCTGTGTACTAACATCTACAAATCCTGACTCCTCCTTAGATTGATCAGATATTGTTGATGTCTCAATTCTAACTGATATTGGAAGTACATACAAAGGAATACTAGGATCATTAGGAATATCTTCTGGTACTGGTTGAGTAGAAGCTTGTCTTAGCATTTCACCTCTTCTGTTGATGATTCCTGCAAGCCTTTCTTTCTGTTTCTGAGCTTTAACTTCTGGATTTGCATTGTGATGTGCTAAGTCATTCTTCTCATACATCTTGATAAAAGAATAAGTACCAGCATCCATACCAAGATTTTCAGACCAAGATTCAGGAAAAACCTGATCCCAGAAATCAAACGATGGTGGTTTCCTAATTTTCTCTCCCTCACCATGGAGTTGATCATCCATACCCTCATTCTCACTTTTACTATCTAAAGTCAACACTCTTTCTACCTCTTCTTTTGCCTGGTCAGGAGCCAGCCTCTCTATGTGTGGATCTATGTCCATCTTTTCAAGTGTATCACTCAATTTTGGATAAGTGCTCTCATGACCTATAGAAAAATAGGGGTTAGAAGAAGTTTTTATACCTGAACTCACATGAAGAGAGGGTTCCTCATATGGCATGGGGCTTGAGGTTTTCTCCAAGGAGTGAGCTGCTATAGTCTCTGAACTCTTACAAACACAGCCTTTCTTTCTAGAGACTACAGGCTCCAGTATACCACTTTCAGGATCTACACTAGACTCTGATGTCTTCAGTAATACATCATTAGACACCATAGCTAGTATGTCACCGTCTTTAAGTGTTGGTTGCTGAGACACACCCTCAAGGTGGATAGACTCTGAATGAACAATATTGGTTTGATCTTCAGTAAAATCAATCAAAGTCATTCCTTCCATATCATAGGGTTTCTCACTTGCAATTTCAGTCATCACAGAAGACCTTCCAGCATCAGTCATCACAGTTCCTGAGTCATCCAACCTCTGACTAGATGGTTCTTGTGTTGTAGTGACTGTGATCTGATCTATCCTACTATTCACCACTGGTGCAATAGTATCTTCTGTTGACTGCTTCCCTCTACAAACTACCTCCTCTTGTTCACCTTGAGCTGAAGCATCTTCAACAATGACATCCTTGTCAAATAAATACGAATGAAGTGATTGAAGTGCAACATGCTTAGGAAGTCCAAATTTCTTGTGCAATTCCTTTATGACTGATACATAGAAGTACATCTTCATTAAATCAAGTCTTTGATGTAACAGTCCATATTCTCCAGGAAATGAAAGTTTGGGAACTCTTTCAATCAGAAAATCTAGAACAGGCCTGGAAAGCTTCACTTTCAGAGAAATAAGTTCCATAGCCAGTCTGTATGTCAATGTAGTTTCCCATGAAGAATCAAGATCCAGATCTCTCTTGCCAGATACTGACATGGATATAGCATTATTTGTAGAGACCTGCATAATGTTAGTTGGACTTGACACTGTGTGTGTAGGTGACAAATGAATCTTTCTCCTTGTTCTCCTAATAGAGTGAGTAAGAGATTTATCTTGAGAAGACTCAAGAGGTGTAGACACAGAAGTGATCTTGGGATGAGATCCTTTTTCAATAGACACAGTCTTTTGAAAGATAGTATCCAGTAACTGTTTTCCCTTTTTAAGAACTACAGCCTTTTGGGAGACTGCAGCCTGGCTGTGACTAGGTGTTCCATCTCTTTGTCCTAGCTTAGAAAGTTGAATTGCAGCCTTCAATTCTGCTCTCTCAGCAAGAGATATATTATCATCATCTTCACTAGAACTACTACTAGAAACAACAAATCTTCTCTTCTTTACAACTGATGTCTTTTGAAAAACACCAGAGGTTGGTTTCTTTGAAACAGTAGGCTGTGGATCAAAATTTGGTTCTAGAATTGTTTCAGAGACTGTAATGTTTTTGGCTACTTGGGTAGACACAGGGGGGTTCTCCTCCAATTGAGATTCCCGAGTCATTTCACCACCAAAGAAGGAAGAATTATAGATAGTAGGAAGATGAGTTCTTAGAAGTACCTGAACATGATTTGGAGAGTGTAATGCAGGTATTTCATCTAGATTCTTTTCACTGTCCTTCTTTGTAATGTCAGAGAAAATTCTCTTTTGCTGTACATAAGAAGAAACACAATATTCTCTACCAAATCTAACTTCAACATCAGGAATGAAATGGTTAATAAATAGTTGCATGAATCTGTGATAATAAACCATATTCCTGTCATGATCTCTTGACCCAAGTTTAATACAAATCTGACTTAAGATAATGTGACCAAAATGTTAGTCACAGAGGCATGCCTGAATACATCTAATAACAAGCCTAAGTATGTGTAATGCTATGCATTACCTACATGACCTCTTAACTGAGGGAACCTCTAGTTGTAGAGTTTCTATTTGTTCTGTACTTGTAATAGGCATCAAATTCTATCTGTGTAACTGTACCTACTAAGTCAAGAATAAAGCTTGAAAGAAGTTCTAAGGTTCATGCCTCAAGCAAGGGAATGAAGACTGCCAAATAATCACAGTTGGGATTTGAAGAAATGAAGAATTTGCCTAAGTACCAATTCGAGAAGTACATTTGTCTATTCGAGAAGTCTAGCATTCGAGAAGTCTGAAGTTCGATATCTCAGAAGACACTATTCGATATCTCTCAATATGCTATTCGATATCTCAGGGATTCGATATGTCAAAATGCTCTATTCGATATCTCAAGGAGTCCCAGAGAAAAGAGCTATTCGAGAAGTGATTCGATATGTCAAGATAACACTATTCGAGAACTCAGAGTTATCGATCAAGTCAACTCCAGTTCTCGAATCACTTACTTAGTCACTTCTCGAATACATTCTTGAGGACAAAATACTGAAGAATTGTACAAGTCAGAAACCTGCAACAAGCCAGCACACTTTATTTGACTCTGTCCTATAAAGCATGCTGGAAAGCCTACAAAGAAGCTTGGAGAGATAAGACAAGGGACAAGGAGCTGAAGAAGTGGATCTAAACAGGCTTTTCAAAGTCAAATCTGTAGCCGTTTGGACTCTTACTAAAATGAGATAGACAGACTGGAAAGTGCTTTTGTTTTACCTACCTCATTTGTAGCAAGGGGGTGTATCCATGTCTATAAGGATACAGCCTCACTTCCTTAGCTGTTAAGAAAAGGTTTTGAAGTTTCTCAAATATATCCAGAAAATATCTCTCTGAGAAAAACGAAGCTGAGAATACTATCATTTGTATTCACAGATTGTAGCAACATCTTAATCTAATAAAATATTAGATTAAAGTGATATTGTGTTGTGTTTGTGTTTAATTATCCGCATCTTCATATCTCACACACTCATCACTTATCTTGCTGCAAAGATTCAAAACCGAAGAAAAACTCAAGAATCCATTCACCCCCCCCCCCTCTGTATTCTTTTACTGTATTCAATACTCAACAAGTGGTATCAGAGCAGGCTGTTTAATCTAAACAGAAAACGATCATGAGTTCGAATACACCAAAGACTACAGGTACGGTAAAGGTCCCTAAATTCGACAAAGAAAATTACAACCTCTGGAAAATAAAAATGCTGTTGTTCATCAAAGCTGCCAATCCTCTCTACCCTGACATTCTCAAGAATGGTCCATTCATACCACAACAAGAAGTTGCTGAATCCACAGTGGGCGCAGTAGTCATTCCTAGATCATATGTTCCAAAAGAGCCATCCAAATGGACGGACTCAGAGAAGGAAAAGATTGCCCTAGACAGCCACCTCATGTTGTTAATCATAGACTCCTTGGATATGTCGATGTTTGCCAACGTAGCATCATGCAGATCAGCCAAGGACATGTGGAATCACATCGAGGTGTTATGTGAAGGGACAGAGGAGGTAAGAGAAAATAAGAAACAGATACTGGTCACACAGTATGAGGCGTTCATGGCACAGCCCAAGGAAAGTATCACTGATGTGTTTGAAAGATTTCACAAGCTGGTGACTGAGCTCCAAATGAATGGGAAGGTTTACAGCACTAAGGAATTAAATATGAAGTTTCTACTATCGTCACCAAACCATCTAGAGCAAAGGGTCATATCTCTAAGAGAAAGAGATTTGAACAAAGTCACGTATGATGTGCTCTATGGGGTTTTAAAGACACACGAGCTTGAGTTGCTTCAAAAGAGGGCTATCCAAGCTAACCAAGGCAGAATGATAAACACATCCTGTGCCTTGATTGTCAACAAATCTATTCAAGACCTGGAAGCATCTGCAAGTCAGCTGAGAATAGAAGAGATAGTAGATGATGAAGAAACTGAGGAAGTAGTGACTGAACCTTCTGATGACAAGGAAGAAGATGAGTTCTACACTCTTGAAGAGCTGGATGGCATGGAAAATACATCATATGCTTTTATGGCTAGAAAATTTCCAAACATCAGATTCAAGAGGAATCAGCCCTTCAAGCCTAGACCTCAAAATCATTCATTCAACAAGGGCAAGGCACCTATGAAAACAAACAAGAACAGATTCAAAACCAGCTATGTGGATAGGTCATCTGTAAGATGTTATAGATGCAATGACCTAGGGCATTTTGCCAGTGAATGCAAGAAGCCTAAAAAGAAGGATAAGGAGTTTCTTGAGCTTGAAGCTAAGTATGAGGCCCTTCTAAAGAAGCA
This sequence comes from Saposhnikovia divaricata, assembly GCA_036435485.1. NCBI lineage: Eukaryota > Viridiplantae > Streptophyta > Magnoliopsida > Apiales > Apiaceae > Saposhnikovia > Saposhnikovia divaricata. The sequence continues at coordinate 93,419,013 of CM071596.1, forward strand.
GACACCAGGTAAGGCTTACATAGCTGAAGGGAAGTGTTGGGATGATTCTGACAGTGATGGGGAAGAACAAGAATTCTGCAACTATGCCTTGATGGCCAATTCCAAGGAAGAACCATCTGCATCAGACTCACAGGTACCATCTCTCACTACCATAGACATGTCTGTTTCTGAATATAAATCTTTGGTTGAACAACTATCCGTTGAGATGTTTAACATTCATACTAGTATGACTGCTGCTAATGAAGAGATTGCTAAACTGTCTACCAGGAATGAACTGTTAAATAAGAGAAATGAGGAACTAGAGCTAACTACTGTGCAAATAGAAAATCTTAAACAAGAGATTGAGTATCTAAAGAACAAAGTTCTATGTGCTAGTCAAGTTGAGAAAGCTCTTAGGGATGAATTAGCTGAAAATGAATTTAAGTTGAAAACATTTAAGAATTCCTCTAGTCTATTGCAGTCTTATCATGAGAAAAATCTAGCTAGACCTAAGGCTGCCATTGGACTTGATTATGACACTCTTAAACAGAGGAAAGGCTATGCAGTCATTGAAGATGACATTGTTGTTCAAGAGGAGGTGCCTCAGGTTTTGAAAAAGACTGAGAATCCAATATTTAAAACACCAACACTTGAGATTGATGAGGATGCCTTACTCATCAAGCAAATGTTGGAGGATGAAGATGAGGCACAATCAAATGAACAACAAGCATCCTCTGAGAGTAAGAATGTCAAAACCAAAGCCAAGGAGCCAGTAGGAGGTAGACCTAGACTTGAGAAACCTGTAAAGTTTGTTTCAGCTGGAAATTATGAGACTAAGAAGAAAGTGACTAATAAGAGACCAAACAGGAATGGCAAATTAGGGATTAACAAAGATAACAACTATGCTTATGTGCCAAATGCCCCTAGGAAAGTTTGTCAAAACTGTTTTAGCTCTAATCATTTGACTCATGCTTGCAAGAAACCATCTGGTAGTGTTGCTAAACCATTCTATGATTGCTCTGTGCCTTTAAGACATAGAGACTCTCCTTTCTGTGATAAACTTGATTGTATGCCATGTAACATGAATGTGATGACTAGTTGTTTTAATTTGAGAAGACAATTCATGGAGGGCTGTATCAATCATAATGTTCACACACACTACACAAGGACAAAGTCTTCAAGTCCTCCTAAAGTTAGGAAGGTACCTCTGTCACCTAAGTCTAAGAACCCTGATTCTAAGACTCCCAACAGTGACAAGAAGACCAACATCAAGAAAACTGATAAGCATGCTGATTTTGATAAAACTGTCACTAAGTCACATGGACCCAAACTCGTTTGGGTACCAAAGGAGAAGTAATACTTTTGTGTTTGCAGGGCAAAGAAAGTAAAAAGAAGGTCATGTGGATTTTGGACAGTGGATGCTCAAATCATATGACTGGTGATATGGCCCTGCTATCACAGTATGAGGAAAAGGCTGGCCCAATGGTTGCTTTTGGAGATGACAGCATCGGCAACACACTGGGATATGGCAAGTTGGAAATTGGAAATGTCATCATTGAGAATGTAGCACTGGTCAAGGGGCTCAAGCATAATCTACTGAGTGTTGGTCAATTCACTGACAGAGGCTTCAAAGTGAACTTTGACAAAGATGAATGTTTGATCACCCACAAGAAGACTGGTGATTTTGCTCTGTCTGGAGTAAGGAAGGGAAGCCTGTTTGTAGCCAATTTGGACTCTGCAAGCAAGGACACAATTTGTTGCTTCTACTCAAAAGCATCAAATGAAGATAGTTGGCTGTGGCACAAGAAGCTATCACACCTGAACTTCAAAGCCATTAATTCCCTAGTCAAAAGGGAGTTAGTGAGAGGCATGCCCACACTTGAATTCTGTCAAGAAGGAGTGTGTGAGGCGTGTCAAAAGGGAAAAATGAAAAGATCAAGCCACAAGTCAAAAACAGTGACATCTATAACCAAGCCCCTGCAACTGATTCATATGGATTTGTTTGGGCCTGTCAACATTATGTCACTAGGAAGGAAGAAGTATGCTCTAGTGATGGTTGATGATTTTACAAGGTATACATGGGTAGAATTTCTGGCATCAAAGGATGAGGCTCCACAAGTAATCATTGAGCACATAAAGAAAGTTGACAAAGAAGCAAAGGCCATAAATGCAAGTGTGATTGCATTAAGAAGTGATAATGGGACAGAATTCAGAAATGCCATGCTTGGAGCATTCTGCAAAGAAAATGGTATTTCTCAACAATTCTCAGCTCCAAGGACTCCACAACAAAATGGAGTTGTTGAGAGAAAGAATAGGACTCTGATAGAGGCTGCTAGAACAATGCTACTTGATGCAAAGATGCCTACATGTTTTTGGGCTGAGGCTGTGAGCACTGCATGCTACATCCAAAACAGAACCCTCATCAACAAAAACACTGGAAAGACACCTTACAACTTGATGACTGGAAAGAAGCCTACTCTAAAGTATGTTCATACTTTTGGAAGCAAGTGCTTTGTGCTAAAAGATAATTCAGAATATGTTGGAAAGTTTGATGCAAAGGCATTTGAAGGAATCTTTCTTGGCTATTCTATGGAAAGAATTACATACAAAGTTTATGTCATTTGTCAAAAGAAAGTAATGGAGAGCACAGATGTAACATTTGATGACAGCAAACTACCTGGATTAGAAGAAGCCAATGATGAAGATAAAGATCCCTTGAGGTTTGACAATCTAGATGATTCTGATGAGGAGATTGAAAGTGAATCTGAACTCATAATCCAACAAACTCAAGTGAATGAAGAACCTGTGTCAACCAACAATGAAGAAACAAGCATCCAAGATACACCTGTGAGGAGTGACAACTTCACAGGGGGAGGAAATGCAGATGATCATGATCTAAATGATGAAGCAACATCAAGGATGAGAAATCAATCTGAACATACAAGGAAATGGGATAGATCACACACTGCAGATCAGATAATTGGAAATCCAAATGCAGGAGTAAGGACAAGGAGAGCAACTATAAATGAATGTCTCTATGGCTGCTTTCTATCCCAAGTTGAGCCTAAGAAACTTGATGATGCATTGTTGGATCCTGACTGGATAATTGCTATGCAAGAGGAGCTAAATCAATTTGAAAGGAGCAAAGTATGGGAACTAGTGCCTGCACCAAAGGATAGAACCGTTGTTGGAACTAAATGGGTTCTAAGGAATAAGATGGATGAAAATGGTGTAGTCATAAGAAACAAAGCAAGGTTGGTTGCAAAAGGATACTCTCAACAGGAAGGTATTGACTATGATGAGACCTTCGCCCCTGTTGCTAGACTAGAAGCCATCAGAATTTTCTTGGCATTTGCTGCACATTCTAATTTCAAGGTCTATCAAATGGATGTCAAGAGTGCATTCCTGAATGGGGAGTTGGAAGAAGAAGTATATGTGCAACAACCACCTGGCTTTGAGGATCCACAGTTTCCCCACTTTGTCTACAGATTACTTAAAGCATTGTATGGACTCAAGCAAGCTCCTAGGGCATGGTATGACACACTATCACAATTTCTACTGGAGAATCAATTCACTAGAGGCACACTGGACAAGACACTGTTCTACAAGAAACATGGTGATGATATTATCCTAGTTCAAATCTATGTGGATGATATCATATTTGGCTCTACAAATGAGAAGCTGTGTGAAAAATTCTCTAAGCTCATGCAAAGCAGATATGAGATGAGTATGATGGGAGAATTAACATTCTTTCTTGGACTGCAAGTGAGTCAAAGGAAGGATGGCATTTTTATAAGTCAAACCAAATACATTAAAGATTTACTGAAGAAATTTGATTTGGAAGAATGCTCACCTGCGAAGACACCCATGGCCACTGCCACCAAGTTAGATGATGATGCTAAGGGCAAAAAGGTAGATATCTCAATCTACAGAGGCATGGTCGGTTCTCTACTCTACCTCACTGCTAGTAGGCCAGATATCATGTTTGCTATATGCTTATGTGCAAGGTTTCAATCAAACCCAAAGGAATCACACATGATAGCTATAAAAAGGATCTTCAAATATCTGAAAGGCACACCAAACTTGGGGTTATGGTATCCTAAGGACACAGGGTTCAATCTGGTTGGTTATTCTGATGCTGATTATGCTGGATGCAGAGTGGATAGGAAAAGCACATCAGGTAGCTGCCAGTTTCTTGGCCAAAGGTTAGTCTCTTGGTACAGCAAGAAACAACAATCTGTGTCAACTTCCACAGCTGAAGCTGAATACATAGCTGCTGGAAGTTGCTGTGCTCAAGTGCTTTGGATTAGAAACCAACTTAGAGATTATGGACTTGTGTTGGAAAGAATTCCTATCATGTGTGACAACACAAGTGCAATCTCTATAGTTGCCAATCCTGTCAATCATTCTAGAACAAAGCACATTGACATCAGATATCATTTCATAAGGGAGCATGCAACTAATGGAACCATTGAGTTACATTATGTTCCCACAGAAAAACAACTAGCTGACATATTCACTAAGCCATTAGATGAAGCCACCTTTACTAGGCTGGTCAGTGAGATTGGAATGCTGAATTCTTCGAATTCTGGCTAAGTGAATATATCAACTAGATTGTTGCAGCAGTAAATACTTACCTTATCAAATGCTCAATATTTTTAAAAGTAAGTATTGGCTGGAGTATGATGTATAAATATTCCAATGCTGCACATGTTGAAAATCATACTTCTTTAGCTTGAAATTTCTGTGAAATTTTGAGAAAATCACTATTTAATTTAGTAGAATATTCTTCAGTGAATATTTCTGGTAAATTTTAAAAGATAGTGAAAATTGAATTTTATGAGTGAAAAGTATAGTTCGATAAGTCAGACTTCTCGAATGGTTCATTGTTATGTCTTGGCTCGAGTTCTCGAATAGGCCTATCCAGAACCCTCTTGAGTTCTCGAATAGTGTCTTTTAGAGAAATCGAATAGCACACTTTGAGTTCTCGAATAGAGTATTTTAGTTCTCTAATGATAGAGTTCTCGAATACTGCATTTGAGTTATCGAATCATTTGAAAAGGCTGATCTTTCGCTGACACTTAATCGCTTTTTGGATTTATATTCAAAACTTCATTTCACTCATAAAAATATATTCTTAACTTTGAATTTTCTTCTGAGTTAAATCACTGCCAGCTGTGAGTTAAAAACTGTCTGAGATATCGAATAAGCCTTTCTTGACTTCTCGAATAGTTGTTTCATACTTCTCGAATGACTTGTCGCTACAGAACACTTATCTATCGACAACTCAAGACATTCATATATATACATACAACTTCACAACTATTCAATTCTTTTCGTTCGATTTCTCAAGCACCTCAACTCCTGAAACCTCTGAAAAACCCTAACTGCGAATTTCTTCTTCAATCCTAATTCTCTTTTCTTCTCTACCCAAATGGCAAACCCTAAACTCACCATATCATTCCAAACTAATTTCATCGCAATCACCAGTGATGTGGAAGCACCGAATGCCAATTTCAAGTGCTTTGTTCGGTGGTTGTCTGAATCATACATCAAGAGTGCGCTCTCAGCCAACCCAACTCTGTACATAGATCTATTGGAACAATTCTGGAGGACTGCTACTGTGGAGGTCATCGCTCTTGAGAATGCTATCACTTCTTATATTGTTCACTGCAAGATTCAAGGAGAGGATATCACTATCACCACTGCAGACATGAATCAAGCCTTGGATATGCAGCAAGAGACGTATGATGCTCTGGCCTCCAATGATGAGTTGGAAGAATTCTTTGACTTCATCAACTACTCTGATACTATCAAGCTGGGAAAGTTGAATAGGAAGTTCTTAAGGAAAGAATGGAGCTTTGTATTTGCTACACTCCTTCATGTATTCACTGCACGGAAATCAAGCTTTGATCAGATTAGTACACCCGTGCAGCAGCTTGCCTATGCCTTGGCTCATGGGAGAAAGATAGATGTTGGACTTCTCATCCTACAGGAACTCTATGGGAGACTTGGTCAGACCACAGCCAAGAGAGGTAATGAAATTTTCTTTCCTCGCTTTATTCAATCAGTGCTTAACTTTAAAAATGCTTCTTTGATTGAATTGCCTGGAGTAGATAAGAGTAAAATAGGCTATCCTAGGTCCATGACCAAACTCATTTTTGGTAATTTGGAGACTAGGAATGATGTGGATGTAAGACTTAGCATAACTCCCCACATGGAGGGTTTGTTTAGGTCTTACCCCCACAACATGCCAATATTTGATTCTAAATCTCAGTTAGCACAGCCTAAGCAAGGAGAACAAAGTGCTAACCCAAGGCCTGCTAACCAACCCCCTCAGCCAAACACTCTATCCAGCAAAGAGCCAACTGCATCATCCTCTCAAAAGGGTGATGTTAGTAAAAAGAAGAGAAAACAGGTTGCTTCTGAACCTTTAGAAATCTTAACTGAAGCAGCCTTGGCTGTAGAACTAGGGTTAGAAAGTGAGAAACCTGAGTCACCTATCATAAGCCTAAAGAAGAAGAAGAAGTCTAAAACCACCTCTTCAGTCACTCAAATGGCTGAAGTTGTAAAATCAGGGGCACACAGCTCACTAGATGTATCCTCTCAACAGGATGCATCTATAGAATCAAGCATCCTCCCCAATGCACCTATCTGTAAAGAGTCAGCACAAGGGAGTGATAAGGCTGGCACAACACTGAGTGGAGAGCACATCACAACTGAAACTCCCTCTATTTCTCAGGGGGAGTTGCCAAAATCTTGTCTACAACACACTTCTCTTTCAGAATCTACCACTCATATTTCTTTGAAGCCTGCAACTCAAGAAATTGAGGAGCAAGGCATTGATCATCAAGAATTCTTTTCCTTTGATGAGCCAATGAATTCAAGTGACTTGGTGCATGACACCTTGCTCACCACCCAGGTACCACATTTGGATGGTCAGGGAATGCATGCTGGGGCATATCCTAATGACACCATCACAAACACAGAGGATTCACTAGTTCTTACTAGAGACTCTGTGCCTGTGTCAACTACTGTTGTAACTCATCCCACTTCTGTGGAGACAACAGTAGTAGAGTCTGTTCATCCGGTTGCAGAAGTTGCATCTGTAACTGAGGAGCCTAGCAAGCCTAGCTCTAGCTCTAACTTTTTGTCTCAATGGCTGAAGCCTGTGCAACATGACAGTGCTTCAGGATCAGGGTCTGTTCCACCACAATTGACGGTTGAAGCACTTCAAAGCTTAGTTGTGGATCAGATCCCTGAGTTCACAAAAATTGCTCAGCACCTTCTCACTGCAAACATGCCCAATCCAGACTATGAAGCTATTCTCCTATGTCACAAAGAGGATGTAGAGCTACAGAAGGAGAAAATCATAGATGAAACTGAGAGAGATGGGAATATCGATGCTTGGCTGCAAGGAACCAATTCAATCCCTCTCTCAGAAGGTCTCCAGTATCTCAGAGAAGAGTACATCACTTCACTAGGGTCCAATGCCAAATCTCTCAACCCTACTGATGTGTTTGAAGCAGTGAATGACAGCTATAAAGGCATTCTCAAGGCTGCACACTATCTTGGTAAAGGCTTAAAGACAGAAATTAATGAAGTGTGTTCAGCTACAACCAAGGAGGTGCATGAGATCAAGAGGACTTTTGATGCTAAATTCCCTCAATTGGAGACTGTTATCAAGGACATTCGAACCTGCAATGCTACTTGCACCAAGATGGACAATGGTTTGGCTATTCTCAAGGATGCTGTCACAGGTCTGGGGCACAAATTTCAATCCTTATCAGATCAGACAACTGATGCCAATGCCATGCTCAGGACCCTCTTTGCAAATCAATATGGAGACAAGCTGGTCACTGAGGTTCCTGTGCATGAGATGTCAAGGTTCGAAGTGCAGAGACTGAAGGATCAATCCCTATCTGGTTTTAAGGCCAATGAACTCTTCACTAAAGTGGATACTCTTGAAAAGGAGGTAGTCTCTCTCCACAAGTCCAATGCTCATCTTACAGACACTGTGACAACTCTGACTGAGCAGTTGAACACTCAAGCCACCACCACAGCTGATGTTCTTCTGCATCAGCAATCAATGTTGTCTGCAATGATGAAGCACATGGGTCTTCCTCTACCTGATGAATCTTCAACTCCAAAGGTGCCTCTTACAGTCCCTGTGTCTGTCAACAAGCCTAAGGGGGAGAAGAGGATATCGAAGAACTCAAATCCAAAGGGGGAGAGACCACTAGAAAAGGGCATCAAGATCACTGAGGGTGGCCATCAGAGAACTTTGAAATCTACTACTCATGTGCCTGGAAAAGGAAAGGACAAAGTTGATGAGCCTCCCACTTCTCTGCCAGTTGTCACTCTACCAACTGTGCACATCACTACTCCTGATGGTCAAAGGCAGTCTATTACAACCACAGTGGTTGCAGGGAGTATGCCATCTGACAAGCCTCAAATCTCAATATCTAAGAGTGCCAAGCCAGTAGAAGTGAAGGTGGTCACTGAGGCCAAGCTACAAGAAATTGCAAACTCAAATGTCTATCATGATGATGCATTCTTGGAGCTTCTGAAAGTCTCTAGAGAACAGGCTGGTGATGCTCTGCTATATCATGAGAGTTTGAAGAGTCAGATTGACTGTCTCACTGTAGTACCAAGGAGGCTTAATGATCTATGGCTCAAGGAGATATTGATGGTAGGAAAGAACAAGATATGGCACTTAACCATCAATACTCTACAGAGTCTAAAGCACTCAGAAGTGAATGTGCTCCTTGGACTAATTGAGAAGGGAAATGAGAACAACAAGAGTCTTCATGATGAATTGAGGAATGGTCAACCTTCAAGGCTACCTGAAGTTTTCACAGATCCTAGAACTATTATCTACCAGGCTGGAACAAGAATTGAAGATATCAAGCAGCTGGTCATTCCTAAGCATCTAACTCCTCAAAATAAAAATCTCATCATAGCCATCATTGAGAAACTGATCAAGAAGAAGGGATCAAGAACAGCAGAAGAATTAGAAGCTATATCTTATCTCAGGTCATATATTGCAACTGGCATTGTATCTGAGACTGCTAAGTTCAACCCAAGCAAAGATCAAGACAAGGATGAAGATAAAAGTGATGGAAGGAGAAGATATCACAGGAGTAATAAGGGTGATGAAGACAAGAAGAAGAAGAAGGATGATGAGAAGAGGAAGAATGATGATGATCAAGGTAAAGGCTCTGAGAGGAAAAGTGGAAGACAGCAAGCCTCAGGCATTGCTGACAGTAACCTCACCACAACACAAGACTCTAAGTCTAGGGTGAATGCTGCCAGTAGTGACCTTTCAAAATTTGCATCTATGGCTTCTGCAACTGTCTTGCCACCTCAAGAAGAGAAGAAGATTCAAGTCAAGAAACCATCTGTATGTTTCAAAAAGCAAACTGCTAATGGAATACTACAATGGTCTACAAACAAAGGTCACATACTGCTGCCAAGTAATCATGTAAAAAGAATCAAGTTCAAGCAAGCTGCAAGGAAATCAAAGCCAACCATATCAAAAACCCTGACAATCTATCCAGGCCTAAAACTCCAACCACTAGATGAAGATTATGATGTAGACCAACTGCAATTTTTGCAAGCTCAAAGAATCTATCATGTTGCCATTGTTGATAATTGCCTTGAGATTAAATATTCGGATGGAAGGGAGGAGAAATTCAAACAAGGAGGATGTCAACACTGGGGCAAGCTATATGACATAGAGAGAATCATTGCACTGTTGAGCTCAGAAGATAAAGTGGAGAGAGTATGGAAACTGGAGCTAATTGATTTTGTGAAAATGAAGAGAGATCATGAAGAAAAAGTCAGAAAAGAGTGTTTTGAGAAATGGCTGGCAAGGGAGAAAGAAATTGAGAGACTGGAAAGTGAAGCAGAAAAGATGAGGAAAAAGGGTTTGTGTAGAGTTCAGTTCAACCCCTACATGGTAAAGTATAGGAGGAGGAATGGAAATCAAGTCAACATCAGAATGAATCTACTCAACCACTATCCTGCAAATATTCTGGAACCAGTACTTGAAGATTTCAAAGACTCAATTTTGCTTGAAGAATTGGATGCTATGGCAGAAATAATAAAAGCTATGGATGAGAATACAAGGAAGGAGAAAGAAAGAAGAGAGAAAGAATATGATGAATTTCAAGCCAAAGCTATGGAAAGGGAATCAAAAGACAATGGCTAGTTCTTCATCATAGGCTGTAAGATTACTCACTCTGTAGTTCTATCCAAATTGCTGATGGAAATTCATACCTGTACTGTCAAGTTTTATCTTTATGTATGATAGGCTTGTTATCAGACATGAAATTGTGACTAAGGGTCTTACTCACAATTTGGGGGAGATTGTTAGTCACAGAGGCATGCCTGAATACATCTAATAACAAGCCTAAGTATGTGTAATGCTATGCATTACCTACATGACCTCTTAACTGAGGGAACCTCTAGTTGTAGAGTTTCTATTTGTTCTGTACTTGTAATAGGCATCAAATTCTATCTGTGTAACTGTACCTACTAAGTCAAGAATAAAGCTTGAAAGAAGTTCTAAGGTTCATGCCTCAAGCAAGGGAATGAAGACTGCCAAATAATCACAGTTGGGATTTGAAGAAATGAAGAATTTGCCTAAGTACCAATTCGAGAAGTACATTTGTCTATTCGAGAAGTCTAGCATTCGAGAAGTCTGAAGTTCGATATCTCAGAAGACACTATTCGATATCTCTCAATATGCTATTCGATATCTCAGGGATTCGATATGTCAAAATGCTCTATTCGATATCTCAAGGAGTCCCAGAGAAAAGAGCTATTCGAGAAGTGATTCGATATGTCAAGATAACACTATTCGAGAACTCAGAGTTATCGATCAAGTCAACTCCAGTTCTCGAATCACTTACTTAGTCACTTCTCGAATACATTCTTGAGGACAAAATACTGAAGAATTGTACAAGTCAGAAACCTGCAACAAGCCAGCACACTTTATTTGACTCTGTCCTATAAAGCATGCTGGAAAGCCTACAAAGAAGCTTGGAGAGATAAGACAAGGGACAAGGAGCTGAAGAAGTGGATCTAAACAGGCTTTTCAAAGTCAAATCTGTAGCCGTTTGGACTCTTACTAAAATGAGATAGACAGACTGGAAAGTGCTTTTGTTTTACCTACCTCATTTGTAGCAAGGGGGTGTATCCATGTCTATAAGGATACAGCCTCACTTCCTTAGCTGTTAAGAAAAGGTTTTGAAGTTTCTCAAATATATCCAGAAAATATCTCTCTGAGAAAAACGAAGCTGAGAATACTATCATTTGTATTCACAGATTGTAGCAACATCTTAATCTAATAAAATATTAGATTAAAGTGATATTGTGTTGTGTTTGTGTTTAATTATCCGCATCTTCATATCTCACACACTCATCACTTATCTTGCTGCAAAGATTCAAAACCGAAGAAAAACTCAAGAATCCATTCACCCCCCCCCCTCTGTATTCTTTTACTGTATTCAATACTCAACACAAAATTAATTACTCTGTTATAAAGCAAACAATATGCAATATGAGATTTAACAGCAGTAATTTGTTGAAAAGAACTAAATTTACCAGTAAAACATTTAGCAATTTGATCAAAAAAGAAAGACCATTCTTTCCTAAGAAAGGATCTATTTAACTGGCTCATGTTATCTAGAGGTCCATTATAACCTAATTCAGATAACATAGTTCTATCATTATCATCAGATGGTACATTCACAAAATTCATACTAACAGGTAATTGAAGTACTAAATTAACAACCGATTCAGTAATATCAAATGAGTCTTGTCCTAATTGTAGAACAATCTTACCTGATTGACTCTGAGTAGAATCAATTACCTCAGCATTCTCCCAAGCTTGTGAAACAGCTACTTGATTAATTTGTGGAGATGCTGTCAAGGCATAACTTAATGGTCCTTTCGCCATAAAGTCCATAATTGGGTGAAAATCAGTTGACACCCCTTCCTTGTTGGTGATAGCTGCAACATGATTGTTCATCATAAAATCAAAGTCACCAAACTTGAAAGCTACTAATTTGGGTAATCTTCTTTGAGTTGCCATTTATTTTGATCTGAAAAGAACTTGAACAATCTTGAAATCGATTAGTAATTTTGAGAACTCGAGAGTGTTTTTGCTTTAGAGAATATGAATTTAGAGAAAGCAATTACACGATTAGAGTGTCAAAATAATTATATTTCAAAAATCCTTCAGACCCATTATCCCACGTTGACACGTAGGTTGACAGGTGTATGTCCCTGAAAAATACAGTTACCCACGACTTTTGGAAAATAAAATCCAAAATTAATTTCAAGTAAATAAATCAAGGTAAAATCAAGATAAAAATCAATACTGATCAGCTTCCTTTTCCTGATGTGATCTTCTCATCAAGATAATCACACGATTCAATGTGATTTTTGAATAGAAAGAATTACTAATCCTGATGTGAACACACTTGTATTCCTGATCAATATCATCCTGATTCCAGAGACTAAATGGAGTTTCTACGTGGCATTTTCTTTTACCTGTAAAAGAAATAAATAAAATCTGAACAAAATCAATTGGTTAAATTCGTTCAATATTTCTTGAAAATACAAGAAATACAGTCACACATAATTATGACTGACTGCATTGATATCCCCCAAACGACTGTTCAGCTTCTCATTTGTTTCTATAAAAGAAACCGACGTCTTATGCCATTCTCCAAAACCTTTTTATTCTTTTCTCTTTTCATCATGGCTTTCAACCCAAATCTTCATATGAACCCTAGCTTTTGGTTCATTACCACTGAGAAGTTCTTTACTCTTGATGATCAGGAGCAAGTAAACTATCTCTTAGAAGAGATGACTTTTCTCATCGAGTCAGATAAGGTTGGTCTTAACTCAGATGATTTCCACGAATCTCCTCTAAAACATCTACCAGTTGGATACAATTCTCCTCTAATCTCTTCATACCTTGAGGATGAAGAATTTGGTGAAGAGTATGAGGTTGATCTTGATGGAGATGGTATTCGTTTTCTTCAATAAGCATGAAGATGAGTCAGCTGCTCTCATTCAAGTCGCCCAGACAAGGAATCTAATCTTGAGATGCTCCTTGACCTGAAGTCGGTCATTGAGGATTGAAGCAGCAATAACTTTAGACAAGAATAGAATTATCAATAGTAGTTAGACAAAAAGAAGAATTGTATTTCATTTCCATGTATGTAATACTTTTGATTAATGAAAATACAAGTTTTATTATTATCTACTTGTCTATCGTTGTTTATTGACTGGTCTGAATAATGATATAAATTATCAGTATGCATGTGGTAAAACTTGTTAACATAGACTTTAACAAAACTCAGAATTGAACCACTGAATAACATGAACTTCAGAATTTGAAACAGTAAGACACACAAATTTCACAATCCTGATACTGACGATACAATCCTGATGTCAATATTGATGATGTCAGCATACTGATAGCAATCCTGGTCCTGAAGTTTATTAATAAGTCTATCATACTGTAATTTATCAAAGTAAAGTGTTACAGCTTAAGCATTTAACAATCAAGTATAGATCCTGACAAATATATCAAGTCTATAAGCTGAAACAACATACCTTGCTACTTGTGCAGATGTTAAAGATCTAAAAATTTAACATTCCTAACTCACTAACCAATCTAATGAATGTAGCCTCATCAAGTGGTTTAGTTAGAATATCTGCAAGTTGTTTGTCAGTAGGAACAAAATGAAGTTCCACAGTACCATTTTCAATATGTTCTCTAATAAAATGATACCTGACATCACTGTGCTTAGTCCTTGAGTGTTGAACTGGATTTTCTGCAATTTTGATAGCACTAGTATTATCACAAAACATAGGAATATTACTAAGTGTCATACCATAATCCATCAACTGATTTCTTATCCAAAGGAGTTGAGTACAACAATTGCCTGCTGCAATGTATTCAGCTTCTGCAGTTGAGGTTGAAACTGATTGCTGCTTCTTGCTTGCCCAAGAAATCAATCTGTTTCCCAAGAATTGACATGTACCTGTAGTGCATTTCCTGTCTATTTTACACCCTGCATAATCAGAGTCTGAATAGCCAATTAGGGAGAAATCATATTCTCTTGGATACCACAAACCAAGATTTGGAGTTCCCTTGAGATATCTAAAAATTCTCTTCACAGCAATTAAATGAGATTCCTTAGGATCACTTTGGAATCTAGCACATAAACAGGTAGAAAACATTATATTTGGTCTACTTGCAGTTAGATATAACAGTGAACCTATCATGCCTCTATAGCTAGTGTTATCAACACTCTTTCCCTTAGGATCAGAGTCTAGCTTAGTGGCTGTTGCCATGGGTGTCTTTGCAACTGCACAATTTTGAAAGTCAAACCTTTTTAAAAGATCTTTGATATATTTTAACTGATTAATGAAAATACCAGTCTCAGTCTGTTTGACCTGCAAGCCTAAAAAGTAATTTAATTCACCCATCATGCTCATCTGATACTTAGACTGCATAAGCTTGCTAAACTTAGCACATAACTTTTCATTAGTAGAACCAAATATAATATCAACATAAACTTGAACTAAAAGCAATTCACCTTTTATCTTTCTGAAGAATAAAGTTTTGTCAATTGTACCTCTTGTGAAGCCATTTTCAAGAAGAAATTTAGACAAAGTCTCATACCATGCTCTTGGTGCCTGCTTTAGTCCATAGAGTGCCTTTTCAAGTTTGTAGACATGATTTGGAAACTTTGGATCAACAAAACCAGGTGGTTGCTCCACATACACTTCCTCATCAAGCTTGCCATTAAGAAAAGCACTTTTTACATCCATCTGGTATACCTTGAATTTTGAATGAGCTGCAAATGCAAGAAACATTCTGATTGCTTACAATCTTGCTACAGGTGCAAAGGTTTCATCATAGTCAATTCCTTCTTCCTGAGAATAACCCTTGGCCACCAGTCTTGCTTTGTTTCTTACAATCATACCAGATTCATCTAGCTTGTTTCTGAAAACCCATTTAGCACCAACAATAGATCTATCTTTAGGTCTTGGTACCAGTTTCCAAACTTTATTCCTCTCAAACTCATTCAATTCTTTCTGCATTGCTATTACCCAATCAGGATCCTGTAAGGCTTCATCAACCTTCTTAGGTTCATTCTTTGAGAGAAAACAACTGTACAAGCATTCATTTTGAATTGATCTTCTAGTTCGAACACCACTATTTTGATCACCAAT
Organism: Saposhnikovia divaricata; assembly: GCA_036435485.1. Taxonomy (NCBI): domain Eukaryota; kingdom Viridiplantae; phylum Streptophyta; class Magnoliopsida; order Apiales; family Apiaceae; genus Saposhnikovia; species Saposhnikovia divaricata. Next base: position 93,434,256 of record CM071596.1, read on the forward strand.
TATCAAATCCTCAGTATGATCCCTTGTCCATTTTCTAACAGGTGGTAGATTGCTCCTGCTAGACTCTCCCCCTAAGTTAGTGGTATCTCTTGTAGAAGATTGTTCATTTCCTTCAATAGCTCCCCCTTGATCAGTAGAATCAGTGGATTCAATACTGCTGCTAGTTTCTAATCTTCCTTCATTAGACTCTGAAGGATCAGTTCCTGATGAAGTAGACTCTGAAAGACTAGTCTGTTCCTGACCGGTACTGTGTTCTCCTTGATTAAATTGCTCCCCCTCAACAGTAGCATTCCTTTGAGAAGCAATAGAGATTTCCTCTGGAGAACCTTCATCATCACTGGAGAGAATCTCGGAATACTTAAGATTTTCAAATTCCAGTTTGTCATGGCTTTCATCAGTTTGCAAAATTCCAAACTTCTTATCATCAAATGCAACATGAATTTTTTCCATAACAATGTGAGTTCTGAGATTGTATACTTTGAAGGCCTTTGATACTGAATATCCTTGAAAGATTGCTTCATCTGATTTGGCTTCAAATTTTCCAAGTTATTCTGGATGAACTTTCAGGACATAGCATTTGCATCCAAAGATGTGAAAGTATTTCACACTTGGTTTCTTTCCTTTGATCATCTCACAGGGAGTCTTACCATGAGCATTTACCAAGGTACAGTTTTGAGTGAAACATGCAGTGTTTATAGCTTCTGCCCAGAAATAGGTTGGAAGCTTTGCATCTGCAAGCATGGTTCTTGCTGCCTCTATGAGAGTTCTGTTCTTTCTTTCTACTACACCATTCTGCTGAGGTGTTCCAGGTGCAGAAAACTGTTGAGTAATTCCATTGTCTACACAATACTCCTCCATTGTAGAATTCTTAAATTTTGTACCATTGTCACTTCTGAGCACTTTGACCTTGTACTCAGAGTTATTTTGAATATTCTTGACAAGTTCAATGATTTGCTGAGGAGCTTCATCCTTGTTGTGTAGAAAGAATACCCATGTGAACCTTGTGTAATCATCCACTATAACTAGAGCATATCTTTTCTTGCTGATAGACATAATGTTTACTGGGCGAAATAAATCAAGATGCAGCATGTGAAATGGTTCAGTAATTGAATTTTCTGTCTTGCTCTTGAAAGTGGTTCTTCTTTGTTTTCCAAGCTGACAAGCATCACAAAGTCCATCTTGCACATAATTTGCTTGAGGTAGGCCTCTCACCAGATGGTGCTTAACAAGTTGATTAATCTTCTTGAAATTGAGATGTGAGAGCTTCTTGTGCCAGTTCCAGATTTCATCATTTGAAGCCTTGCTGTAAAGACATCTGATAGTTCCTTTAGATGTGTCACTCAAGCTGGCTTCATATATGTTACCATGTCTCTGACCAGTCAGAACAATGTCTCCATTCTTCATATTCAAGATTTTGCATCCTTCACTATCAAAGATTGATTGGTAACCCTTATCACCCAGTTGACTTATGCTTAAAAGTGTGTGTTTCAAGCCTTCAACCAGTGCTACGTTTTCTATGATGACATTCCCCAAAATAATTGAGGCATATCCCAGAGTTTCTCCTTTGTTGCCATCTCCAAAGGATATTACTGGGCCAGCTTTCCACTCAAACTTTGTAAGCAGGGACTTCTTTCCAGCCATATGTCCAGAGCATCCACTGTCCAAGATAATTGAATGCTTCTTTCCAGTGCCCTGCAAACAAAAAGTAGCTAGTTAGAATTTTTTAGGACCCAACTTTGATTGGATCCTTTCTTACGAACTTTTGAACCAACAGGCTTTGAAGATTTTGTTTTTGATTTACATGTTGCAGAGTCAACCTTAGACTCTGAATTCACAAACTGTTTGTGACTAGGAGTTTCAGATTTCAGAGAATAATAGTCATAATACAGTTCATGATATTCCTTACACATATAAATGGAATGAAGTAAACTACCACAATGATAACAGGGTTCTTGTGGTTGGTATTGAATTCTCTGAGTCTTGGGGAATCTGGACTCAGTTTTTCAAGAAGGTTTTTTATTGCAGTCTAGGGCCAAATGATTATGATTTCCACATTTATAGCATTTCTTCCTAGGTGCATCAGGTACATTCTTGTAATTATTCTCTTTGTTAATACCTTCTTTTCCATTCCTATTTCTTCTGATCTTGCTAGACTCTGAAATACCTTCTAGTCTCTGTTTCAACTGAGACTTAGACAGAAAACCTATGTTGACATTCTTAGGTTTTTCTAACACTCTCTCATCTGAATTGCTATTGTTAATTCTATTGTGCACAGCTGGGGTACCTTTAGAATCAGCAAATTTAACATGTTTAGGTTCAGAAACTATCTTCTTACCTTTAGACTTAGATGTGCTAGCTTCAACTTTACTATCATCATTGACAATAGCTACAGTATCTTCTTGCCTAGCCTTATCAAAACCTAAATCATTAACTTTACCAAGAATTTGATTTTCAATGATTTCTTGAGTCTTTTTACAAGAATTATTAATGGTTTTAATCACATCTCTCTCTTCCTCTAGTTCTTTTCTGACATAGTCATAAGCCTCAAGAATAACACTATAATCATGCTTAGCTTTATCAGAACTTAAACTATATTCTTCCATTTGAATTAACTCAGATTCAAGAAAATTATTTCTACTAACTAATTCATCACTCTTAGCCTTAAGTTCATCTTTTTCACTAGCAAGAATTTTGAAATTAGTCATAAGATTCTTAAAATCAACATGAATAGATCTAATATCATCAGAATCTAAGTTATCAAATGAATCAAGAGAGTGAAGTGATACCTTAACAGAAGATGAAGAAGTTTTCGTTGGAGATTCAGGCTTGTCTGAAGCACTTGCCATCAATGCAATGTTGTCATAATCCAATTCATCTTCAGAATCATTGGAATCTGCCCAATCCTTCTGTGTGACCATGAGTGCATTACCCTTCCCTGAATTCCTAGGCTTCTTGCACTCACTAGCAAAGTGTCCAAGCTCACTGCAGTTAAAGCACTTGATTTTTGCCTTATCAAGCTTGATAATTGTACTCTTGTCTTTGTCACTCTTCTTCTCCTCTTTCTTCTGAAAAGATCCTTTGCTAAATCTTCTTCTGTTGAATCTTCCTTTCTTGAAAGCTTTAGCAAACATAGAAAAGAGTTCTTGGATCTCTGATTCAGAATCATTATCTTCTGAGTCTACATCTGCAGTCTCTGACTCGGAACTTTCTTTGCTCTTCTTCTTCCTCAAGTCTCTTTCAGTAGATTCAGACTTTTCTTCTAGAAGCTTCTTTGATTCAGATTGAGCAGTGAGTATAATAGTTTTCATCTTTCCTTCACTCATGCTCTTTTTCTGCTGCCTGTCAAGTTCATAAGCTCTCAATTTTCCAAAAACTGCTTCTAATGATATTTCATCCAGATCATTAGCTTCCTCAATTGCAAATATCTTCTCATTGTAGAAATCAGGAAGAGCTTTCATGAACTTAGTATTCATATCCTCCAAGTCATAATATTTACCATGCATGGCCATCTCATTGATTAGTTTAGTAAACCTATAAAAGGTGTCAGTAAGTGACTCACCAGACTTGGATTCAAAGTACTCATACTGTTGTATGAGAAGTGTCCTCATATTCTTCCTGACAGGTTTTGTTCCTTCACAGTGAACCTTTAGATTGTCCCATATCTCCTTAGCAGTTTTACAAGAGAGAACACAGTTAGTGAGAACAGAATCAAGACTGTTGAATAGTATGTTTCTCACTTTAGCATCATTAAGAACGTTCTCCTTTTCCTTATCTGTCCATTCAGATTTAGGCTTCTCTGCTGTATGTTCTGGAACAACTTTTCCTTCGACAGTTGCTTGAGGAACAAGCCTTGTTGGAACGAAAGGCCCATCTCTGATTCTGTCAAGATAATCAGGATCTGTTACTTCCAGATGATGCAACATCTTCACTTCCCATAGAGTATATTCGTTTTTCTTGAGCATAGGGATTTTAGTATTACCATCCTTGTAACTAGACATGATTGCAGATCTTTATGATTATTCGAAATCAACCTGCTCTGATACCAATTGTTAACTCGAATAACTTGTAGAAGGGGGGGTTGAATACAAGTTATATAATCGTGTCTGATTTTTGCTTGATTAGATGAACAAGAACAAACAAATGAATCAAACTTTGTCTGTATTAAATAAATCAAATACAAACTCTACCAAAGGTGTACAATACCTTCAGCAGCTGCTAACAATACAAATATCTCTCTCTCTCTGTTTGTTTCGAACTCTTGAATACAAACCTAATACAGAGCTCCTAATTTTTCTTACTTGCATTCGCTCTTTTTACAATGATATAGAGAGAGTATTTATAATGCTACCTATCAACTAATAACAGAATTATAATTTATCTATGACAATGTTCTGCCGTCCAATTGATAGTTTCCATCAATAGAGAATTCGTTTCCTTCACGATATCTTCTTGCTTGTTCTCCAAAACAAAGATCCTATTTTATAGCACTTTCCAGTTTCTGTAGCATCCATAATGACATCATCAGTAACACGACTGATATCAGGATTTCCCATTGCATCAGGATCTGATCATCCCATCAGTATGATAAGTGGATTTTATATCCACTTGGAGCGTTCCATATCGGCTTAAATTGATTCACTCGGCCTCAAGTTTATTGTAGTTTTGATGTGTTTTGCTTAGTTGTGCAGACTTACTAGAATGTCGATTATGGGTTATGCTTCTATCGGATTTTCCGGGGAGGTTGCGCAGTCTACACTGTTTTGGCCATATCTGGAGTTCTAGAAGTCCATTTTCAGCGATCTTACAGCTCACGCGAAGCTTGAGAGATTTTCTACAACTTGGGATAGATAGCAGGTACATACACAACCCCTTCTATATAACCCAAAATTTCTCAACTTTCATCCATTCAAGGTGTAAAAGGGGAATCAAATTCGTAGTTTTGGGGATTACTCTAGCAAATTCACCTCTTTGATTCAATTGGGTAATATTCTATCTCATCTTTTATTTGAATTTGTGAATTTTGCGAGCTAGGGTTCTTGGTGTGTAATTTGGGCGTTCTTTGTTTGGTGAATTGTTTGGAGATTGTTGTTATTTGCTTGATATTTGTTGATTATGGCACCTAAGAGACCACGATTAGTGGGTGGTAGTGGTAGTGCTCATCCATCTTCGGATGAGAATGATGTTATGGGAGATGGAGTGGAAAAATTTGTGAATGAGAATGCCAAGGCGGAGTATGGTAGGTTAGTTTCGAAGGGGGTTATTCAGGAAAGAAGGCTTGTGCCCCGTAAGTATGAGGAGATGGTGGCGATGATTAGTGAGCGGGGTTGGACGTTATTTTGTGAATTTGCTAATGATGCCGCGTTGGATGTGGTTAGGGAGTTCTATGCTAATGCTTCGATAGCGAGGAATAATTCCACGGTTGTTAGAGGTCGGAAGGTGGATTATTTGCCTCGTGCTATTCGTAATTTGATTAGGCAACCACCTAAGCCTAGAGATGCTACGGATTAGGGACAAAAGTCTAGGGATGATGTTGATCTTGATGCACTCATTGGTGAGCTATGTGTTCCGGGAACGGAGTGGAAATGTAGGTTAGGTTCAGAGATAAAGTGTACTTTCCGGGCTTCATCATTGTCTGGTTTTGCAAAGGCATGGTTCTTTTTCATAAGTTCTAATATCATTCCGTCAAACCATGTTTCCAATGTTACTGTTGATAGAGCTATTTTGCTATGGGGTATTCTCAAGGGTGAGTATGTTGACCTTGGGTACCTTATTAATCAAAATATTCTTCGATTTTTGGGAAGCAATTCGTCGGCTAGTATTCCTTATGCTTCTATCATCTCGTACTTGTGTGATGCATCGAAAGTCAAATGGTATGAAGGTGAGCCGGTGCATAAACCTATGGCTTCCATTAAGGATGCTACTATTAACCGGTTGAGGTTGAAGGAGTGGTCGGGCGGCACTCCTCATCCTCGGGGTCTAGGCTTTGTTGTGGATGATGCTAGTGGTCAGGGAGCGGGCGCTCCGCTACATGTTCCAAGGGCACCGGAAGTGGCTATGGCAGGTTCTTCGCAGAGTACGATGGATATGTCCGTTTTTTTAATCTTATTTTCGTCGAATGACTAGGTGGATGGATGCTATGCATGTTAGCAGTTGCCAGTATTCGGAGGACATGGGCATAGCCTTGGAGGCAAAGTTTTAATCACCTAGTACTCCTGTTCAGTGGCCTATATTTGGAGCTCGGACTCCGTACCCTCCGCCTGATTCATCTGATGAGGATGACGAGGGTGACGACAGCGAGGACGAGTAGGTATGTTTCTGCTATCCCTTCGATTTACTTCCATTCAATGCGGACATTGAATATTTTAAGTTTGGGGGTGGTTTGAGGGATTAGTAGTTGTTGTTGTATTATGTGTTCATGTAGGATTTCATGTTTTGCATATTAGTAGTAGTAATTCATGCATATATGTTCGTAATAATTATGTTTGTTTCATGTAGGACATTCTATTTTTATTTTTCGTATACCATATGAGTTCATATTAGTTGTATTTGCATAGCATGCATATTTCATGATCCCTTAGAACGAGCTAATTCTGATTGGTAGGTAGGTGTCTAATTGAGTGTGGTAATGATGAATTGAGGGTTGACTTATAGTTTCTAAGAAATTGACTTATGTGTTTCAGAAACAAAACTAATTACACAGTCTCATTGGGTGCTTTTGGGCTAGGTTAGGGTCATGCCTGTTTGGATGTTTTGAGATTTAATTACTTGTTTATATTTAGAATTTTCGTTATTCCCTTGATAGCGTAGTAGCACTAAAGTCTAAGTTTGGGGGAAAACAGGGATTTCATGCTAGTTGTTGGCTAGGTGTCAAAATGGCTAGTAGCCGGCTCATATTTATATGAGTAGTCTAGGGTTGGAATTGAGAATTCTCATTCCAGATTGCATAAAAAAAACAGAAAAAAAAGAAAAAAAGGAAAAAAAAAAGTTATGTGAATTGTTTATATGCAAAATTAACCAGGGTGAGCTCTTTAATACTCGAGCTATTAAGTTCGCGGGGACTTTGTGCCTAGTGGCCTAAGGCTTTTATAGTCTGGGATCCACTAACCCAACGCTCGTTACATGGGTATTATTGTATAAGCCTTTCGGGGTCTCATCCATTGCACGGTTAAATAAGCATGATTGTATATATGTGTCGTAGTAGTTAGTAATAAAGCATGAATTTCTGTCTACCTTGGATAAGGATGGAGGTGTTCCTAAGTTATGAAGTGTTTACAGTCTATTCTATTTATAAACCTGTGATTGTCTTGACGAAGAGCATGTATGATTTTTGACCTAGTTTTGGGAGTATTTCTGATGAGCATTTCACACACGCACGTTTCTGTTCATGTATTGTTAGTATACGGGAACTTAGTCGAGCTCTATTTGGATTTAGTTGCATTCTATGAGATATTTGCTTGCTAGTTGGTTTTGGTTAGTTTGAAGGGGATCGTTGCGTTTTCATTTTAGTTGCATTCATGCATTGCATTGCATTAGGTTAAATGGATTTTGTGGGTATATTCGCTATAGGCCCTCACGAGACCTTACTCGTCCACTAGGGCTGCCTAGGGGTTTAAACGGCTTGTTGCATATGCCAAATGCAACCGTGATCACCTACGGAAGTGGTACTAGTTAGTTAGTTAGTTGTAATTGTTTATGCTTGAGGACAAGCATCGGTTTAAGTTTGGGGGTGTGATAAGTGGATTTTATATCCACTTGGAGCGTTCCATATTGGCTTAAATTGATTCACTTGGCCTCAAGTTTATTGTAGTTTTGATGTGTTTTGCTTAGTTGTGCAGACTTACTAGAATGTCGATTATGGGTTATGCTTCTATCGTGTTTGGAGGATTAATTGATTAAAATTCGGATTTTCCGGGGAGGTTGCGCAGTCTACACTGTTTTGGCCATATCTGGAGTTCTAGAAGTCAATTTTCAGCGATCTTACAGCTCACGCGAAGCTTGAGAGATTTTCTACAACTTGGGATAGATAGCAGGTACAGGGGACGTGCTGAATAAAATCGCGCACATGGTCTATGATAAGCCACGCAGAAAATTCCAGTTTTGCCCTTTTTCTAATTCTAATTGTATTTTAGGCAGCTTTTGGTACCTTAATCGAATTCTAATTGTAATAGAAGGTAATTGCTTATTGGGCAAGATTTCTAGAGTCTATTTAAACACATCCTACCATGTAATTTGTATCAGCTTTTTATTTATTGTAACATAGAACGGCAAGAGAGAAAAGTGGAGAAGGATTCAAGCTCGGTGACAAGCAAAGATCTAGATCTACTTCATCTTTTGTATACTTTGGATTATAGATTTGTTCTCTCAACTCTTGTTTTTATTAATATTATTGTTTCTTTCTTTCATATCTTGTTAATTATCATGTTTTCATCAATTCCCATGACGATGAACAGTTCAATTATGGGCTAATCGTTGTCATGGGATTCTAACGGATTTATTTATGGAACTTAGTATCTTGATGTTGTAAAGATCTGTGTGTGATGTGAAATTGATATCCTCGTATGGTTAATCTTAATGCTTTTAGATGCGTAGCTAACATCTAAATTGAATTGTTAATCTCTTGTGAAGTGAAAGTGGATCTTGAGATTTAGAACTTGCCATGCTAGCATAGGATCATAATTGTTTATCAATATGATTCGTGGTGTGAGATGAAAATACTTATACTACCCTATGTGATCTTAATGGATAACCTGTTCTTCAACCGTTATGTTTTCCAATTCTATAGACATATAGGGTCTAAACATAATTAGTGTCTATTCATCTTCTATCTCTTTTGTGGATGTATGTTTAGTTTGGTATGCGTATGTTGACAGGTAGCGTATACTTGTTTCGTGTTATCCGATCAGATATCAAAACCATTGCATATAGAGATTAAAGGCGTCAGATCTAAGGGAAGTATTTAATGAAGTTAGGATCCCATGTTTATTCTCATATTAGTAATTCGAATTTAATCTCCTTAGTTAATTTAATTCTTAGTTTAATATTTGCATCCTAGTTTAATTTAGATAAACAATACCAAAATTGTTATTTGTCTTAGCAGTGGATTAAAACCAAACATTGTTGCATAGGCATATTTACTGATTAAACTTAACCAGATCTCTGTGGAACGAACTTTAATTATATTACTTGTGACTACGTGCGCTTGCGTAATTTTGTGCTAACACAGTATTTGATCAGGATCTGACTTGCTGTATCAGGATCTGCTCTTAGTTCCTGAAATGTAGTCTTTGACGCACTGTTCCTGACTAAACTCTACAGATTACTATCTAACACATATATCCTATACAAAGTGCTAAATCCTTTATAAGATCAGGATATACAAGAAGTATTAGCAAATTCTATTCTTAACATCACAACTCATGAATTATTCCTAACAGTTGTGCTGGATAACAAAATACATACATTTACTCCATCTTCTCACATTCTCCAAGACAGATATTACAGTCCTTTGCTCTTTTAGTTTTCTTTTCTATTAAAAATTTACAACTATCAATCTTCTTAATCTGTAAACAAAATGATTCAGAATCTACGTTCAGATATTCTTGCCTTGCTGTTTTCATTCATCATAATAGATGTAGGAGACTTCAACGGTTTTGTTAAGTGTCTTATGGCATGGGTGACTAAGCAAACAATTCCTAGAATCAAAGATGTTCTTGAAAGGCTTGACTGGGATTCTTTGTACAAGTTCCATAACTATCATACGGAGGTTACTCGGGATCAGTTTCATTATTTTATCACTTTTGCTGTTAGACATAATGTTGATCAAGCTTTGTATTACAACTCCATTCGGTGCTTATTTTTGAATCAGGATGTGCCACATCATATTCATGTACTATCTATCAGGTAATCATTTTCCTTCTTCCTTTTGCTTCATATTTTTTAAAGCAATTAATAGAACTTTTCATAGAGATGAGAGTGTTCAAGAGATGTATGAACTGCTTAATCAAACACATTTGAGATCTAGGATACAAGAACTTATAAGGTATCTAGAAGAAATGTACTGTTTTCTGTTTGAGAAGGATCATCTCTTGCCGATTTACAAGTTCTGTCCAAATGCAAGAAACAAAAAACCAATGTATTAACTCGAAGGTCATTCCCTTGGAGATGAGTTGTGGGATTCACTCTGCAATAAAACTGTTGAAAGTAGTATTTACCATAAGAGTCAAGTAGATGGCAGACGCTTGGCAATGGCACATATGTGGAATACCGATTGTGCTTATTGCAAAGTGCAGATCCTGTTGTTCAAGATTCTCCTGTCTGCTGTTGTTGATTAAACATTTTGTTTCTCTTAACGTTGTCTAATTGTTATTTTGATGAATTTTTTATGACCCTGTTTTATGGATGCATGTTGCATTCACTCTAATACATTTCCAGAACATTTCTGATTGTAGACACTGATTAATGTTTGCATTAACTCAGTCAATGTTAAGTTCCTGTCAATTATTGTTGCATGTTGTGTTAATGTACTGAATGTTAAGTGATGTATACTATTTTTGTGCATTTTGCAATAAGTTTTAAATCTGTACTTTACTGTTTTCCAAATTAATCTACACATTACAACATTTAACAACATAGACATGGTAAATTATATGTACATAGGATAAAACAGAGATAACGTCTGTCAAACAATAGTACACAAATTAGGAATACTAAACCAATCTCTTCCTAAGACTTAAGATAATAACTAAACATTAAAGTTCAGACAATATAGAATTCTTAATTAGTACCAATGCATATTAACAGTCTAAGACTCTTAACAGAACTATATATTACGTGAGAAATCCACAAGTCCAGCGCTCATTCTTGCCCGGTGTTCCTCGACTTCACCTGCTTTGGTTAACCAGTCATTTAGCTTTTGAGCCCAATGTGCTTCAAATTTCTTGAATCCTGTTAACATCTCTTCCAAAAGCCCTCGAAACTGCTTCACATGCCCAACAAGAGATACTTGGGTATCTTCTACAAATCTGTGTTCTCTTCCTACATAAGGATTGTCAACTTGAACTTCTTGTTGTGAAGATTGACCAGCCGATACATGTTGATTTCCTGTCAGCACCTCTGTTATGTTCCTAGATTTTAAAACCATACGAACATTGTTATAATCTATGTAAACAAAATCATGAGAATAAAATTTTGACATAGATATGTACATGTATTTTTCCTCAATTCCAATGGTTCGAGCAAATAGTTCTGTCTGTCTATCCTCCATGCTCTTGAAAAACAGACCGAAATCTTCATTTGCTGAACGAATGTCTTCGTTTAGATCTGCAGAAGTAAGATTGATATTATTCAAGTCATTCACCAACAATGACTTGATGTTTGAGTACCTTCTCCTTTTTGCTGATCTTGAACTCATTGTTTTTTATACTAACTAATAAGCAAATATGCAAAAATGATGGTCATTCCTGTTTGAATTTATAGACATTTGATTAACTGGCAAAGTTATTGGTTGGTTTTTTTACTTCCACGTTGTAACCCACGTTCTATACTAATCCATTATGAATTCCTTTAAGCTTGGAATATGTATGATTTTTGAACATTTTCTTTAACCAATAGAGATATTGGTTGGTTTTATAACTGCCACGACGTTTAAATTTAGAAGCTTATCAACTTTTTTTAATTAGGCATCTACGTAACTTTTGTGAGTGTTCTTCTATAATGTTTGCACGTATACATTTTACTTGATATTATTTACGAAATTTATACTTTTATGTTGACAGTTTTAATGTAATTCATTGAATATTTTACAAAATTTTAGTAAGCGAAATATAAACTAAAGTAAAAATTTTTGGTGTGCAATTTGAAATATGCATTTTGTCTTATAATTAAATTACAATTATTTGTTAAAAATACAAATGTTTTAAGTGTTGAAAATTGCTTAATTTAATCTTCAAATTTCAGATTTTTTTATATGGAAATATTAAGGTCAAAACAAACTTTATGAATATCATGAATATAAATTAATATATTAATTAATTTGTTATTATCATGTTTGTTAATTATATTATATACTAACGACATGATTTAGGAACACATTATCAAGTTGTCACATTTAACGTCTCTTATTTAATTATCCTCCAACTAATTTTTTGATTGTTCTTCTACAATTTTTGCACGTATACAATGTAATAAATATTATTTGTCATATGGAGTTTTGATTAACAGAAAAAATTTTATTAAAAAACTTTATAATCATAAAATATATTGAATTTTACAGAAATCCCAAAATATTTTTCTGAAACAAATTGGTTAATAAAGAATATTAAAATAAATTCTTATTTATGTATGAACTTTATAGAGATTAAATACCTTAAACTATCTATGAACCAAATATTGGTAACAGGCTCAAACAAAGTTGTATGTTAATTTTGTATTTGTTTTCATCCAAATTAATAAATTGGTGTATTGGCTCAAACAAAGTTGTATGTTAATTTTGTATTTGTTTTCATCCAAATTAATAAATTGGTGTATTTCAATTGTGAGATAATGGGCTTTTTATTCAAAAATCAATATTTCTAACTTTAATAAAATGTTTGCGAACAATATTTATTTACTTATTCATCAATAAGTTTTCTTTGGTTTGTAATATTATTAACTTTGAATTAATTCGTTAAAGTTTTGTAAAAATTCATAATAATTTGAAAATAATTTTTTCTTCTAATAAAGACAATAATACTAAAGAAAATGACATTATCTCTTAAAATACAACAGTTATTACACTATATTTCTACAAACATCACTTGATCCCAGACATACCCGTTGGTGCTATAACTTAACAGTGTTTTGTAACATGAATACAAAACAAAAAGAGATTTAGAATATAAAAATTAATAAAAACTTAGCAAACCATAAATCAACATCTGAAACAATTCCTTACGTAACCACAAAGTACCACCTCTATGCCCAAATCCCAAATTTAGTGAAGCAACATGCTGCAGTAACAAGTGTCAAAAGTGTTCCATTTATTCTTCTATTACTTACGGACCTAAGTGATGATTTTCCTCAAGCAACAGATACCTTTCATCGCCTTACCCCAAACAAATGTCTAGCCTCCATAAATCTCTAACTCTTCCAAATGCCATCCTAAAAACTACCATTTTGGTTCTGTCATGAGTTCAATATGTTGCAAGAAAATAAGGAATTATATCCTTGCTTTCCTGAAATTCAAACAGTTCCAGGGCATAAATAGGTTCAAATTTTTTCTGCTCAAGCTGCTGAATGACTCCAGAAACATTGAGTTTCAATAACCAACTCCAATACCTCTACTATCTCAATGCTTTAGTGTTATTCGGTTCCAAAAGTATGAGGTCTTTATCTTCAAGGTCAGCACAGCTAAGTTGTATAAGTATTGTCCAGAATTCATTATCTCTGTGAGTTAGAATCACGATGATAGAATCAGGATGCATCCTGAAACAATCAGGATGATAGAATCACGATGTTCCCGAAGCACCACTCCAAGGCCATTGTTGTTCCCATTTGGGAGTCTCTGATAATATGCTACAATTTGAAAGTTGATTCTAACAAAAATTTTCACTTAAATCACTTTAACTATGCTTTTCATGCATAAATTGGTCAATGCATATAAAAGTCTGTACCTAAGCCTACGTTTTCTTGCTATTTTTAACATCCCTCACAAACTATTTGAACATCATACAATACAGTACATTTATAGAAATATGACAATGACTTGCTTAATGTATAATGCATTAATGATTTATTCCATCTTGAACACAATTACATAATTACATTAAGGCATAATAATAATCACGTCGATTCCTTTTTGGATTTCTGGTATGTTACACGAAATTACAAATCTGATTCCTTATTTTCAGCAAAAAATCCTCCAAGGTGATAAGTATTATTCTCTCTTTAAATAAAAAGATCATAACTAAAATTGTTCTTCCTTTTCCTCTTGAAGAAGTGGTCGCATGGATTAATTCTAACACTGATTTCATCATGCTGCAACTCATATAATCTAAGCACTACTCTGTTCGTCAATCTTTTTTGCTTCCATCCTTATGTACATCTTTATTTCTTTTACAGATGGAGAAATGTTTGATCACCTTGAATCGCTTAACATCTTTAACAACCAACGGAGGATCAAGGTACGAGTAACACGAATATGGCCAACAAGGAATTTCGAGGGACAAGTACTCGGAATTAATCTTATACTTCTCGATAACCAAGTAAGATTATGCAATTTACACTCTCTACAAATGTTAAGGTAATATACATGCCTCTGAATTTATTATATGATATTTACATATGACAGAATTACCATTTGCAAGCATCTGTGAGACTTGATATTTGGAATGCCTTTGCTCATAATATCATGGTTGGAAATGTTTACGAAATATCCGAGTTTAACGTTAGATATGCATTTGGTCAATACAGAGCTGTTCATTCATCCATTTGTATCATTTTTACAAATAAAACCACATTTCATATGGTTGTTCCTGAAGATCTTTCCATACCATCCCAAAAATTTGATTTACTCCAGTTCACCCACATCTTTGAGAATGCTGAAGATTACCATAAAGATCGTACCTATGCAATAGGTGATTGAAATCACATTATTTGCTTATGTTTATTGTTATTTAAATCAATTGTAGCTGTTTAATCATGTTGTTTGCATATCAAACAGATGTCATTGGAGTTGTTGAAAACATACAACCAGTTCAGATGAAGTACACACCACGAGGAATAAGTCCAATGATTAGATTTAGGCTTGGTGATAGAAGGTATAATAATCTCAGATTATTCCGTTTAATTATATTTATGTGTGAATCTTCATTGTTCTTCTAATCATTATGACTTTATATGTCTTTTAAGCCAATCTTTATCCGTTCACCTATGGGGAGAGATTACAGAGGAAATGAATCCAATTTTTGAAGAGGTTATTGAAAGACCAGTTGTGGTCATTCTGGCAGCTGTCAAGGTTCACCTTTGTATGGGTTAGTTTTTTATTTAGATTCATCAATCACAAGTATAATCTTCTTTTAAATACAATTTTTTTAGTTTTTTATAATTTAGTTTACTTCACATTAACACTTGGAGATAGAATAACTATTACGAATGTTGCACCATCAAAGGTTTATATTAACCCAAATGTACAAGCTGTTTTCAACCTGCGCCATATGTATAATAATTTTTCCATTTATTTATTTTTAAAATTGTACATACATATCGGTAAAAAAAATAATGTAGATACATATCAATTTCAATACTGATTTCTTGCTATATATTACAGGCTTGATACTGATGGTTATGAGGAGCCTCCAAATGATCAATGATTTAATATTAAGCGTACAAAATCGAAGCACAAGCAACTTTCAGAATAATATGTGTTTATTCTATTCGTAGTTGATTAAACAACTTTATTTTATTGTAATATCAAAGTTTCCAGCTTGCAATATGTACCGAATTTTAAATTTTCTTACTTAAAGATTATTATCAATAATTGTGTTAATAGTGGAATTTTTAATGTGGAAACTTATTGAATAGCAAATTTTCAACTTATTATAAAATAATTGAATACTTTTTAATGTAGAATTTTTAATGTGAAAACTTATTATCAACTTACTGAATACTTTTATAGTAAAATTTTCTTACTTAAAGATCATTATTCCGCAAAATAGAAAATCTATATTTAAAAAATTCATAACAAATTTTTTTATCATTATTTATTTAGAGCAACACTTTCGTTGACAAAATAAAAATTACAAATTTCCTGTAAAATACTTTACTGTTTAAGGACACGTTTTGAGGTTTGCATTTTTTTAATTGAAATAATAAAATTTTAAATTTCTATTTTTTAAGTTGTGTACAAAATTATTGTAAACATGTTTAACTGATACATGTAATGAGACATTTAAATATGGTTCACTGAAGTCAAAAATAATATTTCCTCCAAATTATTTTTATATTTACAAAACTATTGTACATGATGTTTAATTTTTTACTAATAATTCATAATTTATTTTCAATTTTTGACAACAATTATCCAGAAATTATGTGTCTATGCATTTTTTTATTTTTTTGCCCGTGCTTATATTCCCTCCAAAATATCCGAAAATATTTGAACCAACACATTGTACTAAATTGTAGGGATTTACATTAAATTATAGGTTGCTAAAGATTTGAACAGGTATTAATCAACTATAATCTTTTTTATGCAAGTTTGTTACAGCTTTCCTTAATTCATTCTTTAAAATTCATTTTTAACATGAATACAATTAAATTTAATAGATTGATAATCATCTCATTTAGATTTTTTTTAAAAAAAAAATCAACATAATTTGCACACACAATCAATGGTACTAAACTGAAGTAATATTCGCTCCTAAGAATCTAATTTTATGTAATATGAAATATCATATATTTATATATCGGATTTGCATAATAATTTAGAAGATTCATATCAATAACCATCCCACAAATGTAGCCTTAATTAAAGAGATTTGTATTGATACAACACGATTAACATTAGTGCCATATCTTGCTGCGTATTCCACTCACATTAAACCATATTAGGTCGTATATAAATGATCTATAAACCTAGAACTCATTACACACAAACTTCTCTGCTTTACATCATCACAGAACAGGTATCTTATAAGTGTACATTACGTTTGTTACATTGTAAACTGATCAAGTTTTAAACTGTTTTAGGTTTTTTATGTTGTACATACATCTTCGTTTTGCAGTTAACCAGGATGGGTAATGTCAAGTTTGATAGCTTGGAAGCGCTGAATGATAGTAAGTATGAGTGGACTATTAAGGTTAGGGTCATTCGTATATGGGATAGCTACAGTTCAAAAGGAGATAAAGAGTTCAAAGGCAGTAACATGCTTTTGCTGGATGATAAGGTCCTTATACAAAACCAGAATTGATTTACATTGTTCAATGAACATGTTGTTATTTTATCTCATATTTCATTTGTTTACGTCTACATCAACAGCATGTCAGAATGCATGCTTTCAAATGGCCGAGCTACATATATACGTTTGAAAAAACGTTTGAAGAAGGCAAGGTATATTCTATAAGGAACTTCTCAGTGAAAACATATCGCAAAGAAACGCTTCGATGCATAAGACATGACAAACAGATTTGGTTATCCAATTATACCAAAGTTATGGTATTTCAAGATTCCGAGAGGATGGATAGGATGATACGTAACATGGATTTTGATTTCTTTGATATTGGTGATATCCGCGAGATGAGCAAGCAATCCGACAATAATTATATGATTGGTATGGTTGAATAAGTATGGTTATAATTTTGTATTCTCTACTGTTTCATTTAAACACATATCTCTTGACAATTTGATCATTTTCCGTAGATATCATTGGTGTGCTGAAAGATAAGGATATTCTTAGAAACAGAATATATCAAAAGGAGTCCGATCAGCGTTGCATCAGGTTTACTCTTACTGGTGACAGGTATTCTCTCTGAAGCATATTAATGGCAATCTTTTAATTAAAATTGAATTGTTATGCAATTATTTATTTTTTTGAAATTCAATTTTAATTCAATCTTTTAATTAAAATTGAATTGTTATGCAATTATTTATTTATTTGGTTGCCTTCAACATTTATTTTATAGTGCATCTATCAAAGCATGTTTCTGGGACAACTTGGGAGAATATTTCTTACCAGAAGTACTGAAAATTACTGAAACCCCAATAGTTGTTATTGTCGCTAGCTGCAGAGTTAATGAGTTCAAGGGGATTTCAGTTTACTCTACTTTGTTTAGAAAATTTTGTTAAAGTTTTATGTTATTAGCATGTTATAATTTTGACAAAATAGTATGCATTATTGTTTGTGATTATAAAATTCTGACTCTAAGACTTTGGTATTTTTAGGAGAGCCATATGTGTGTAATGTTGGAGCTACGAGGTTCTTCATAAACTACAATCATCGTAGTGTATTGGAAATGAAAAGAAGGTATATATATACACGATTGTGAGAAATAAAATGTAGTACATTCAAAATAGATTGATTTTTAATCATCAAGTCATTCAATGCGTAGGTCCATTCTACCAGAATTCAACCTGGATAAGGCGGTTATTGCAGAACCAGAAAGAGCAAGTATCTTCACCATTGCTGAACTGCGAACAATGGATGAGTCTTACATTCTGGTATTGTTTGCGATCTCTTATGTCTGATTATGTGTGTATATCTACCATGCATTGCCTGAAATTTATTCTTTTATAACTGAATGTAGAAATCAGTTATGTGCCAAGTGATTGTTAGTTCAGTGAAAGAAACAAAAGACTGGAATTATGTTGCTTGCAGCAGTTGCCAAAAGGAAATTGATATGATTGAAGGAAAATTTAAATGTGTGGACTATAAAAGAAATATTCCATTCCCTGAAAAGAGGTAATCAAACATGTCTCTGTTACAAAAATGTTAGTTATATTATTATTATGTAAGATATTCATCCATATATATGCTTGGTTCTATTCAAAAGGTTTAGGATATGTTTGATTGCTGGAGATTCTACTGGTGTAGCTGCATTTATCTTATATGATCGCGAGGTTGAGAATGTAATTGGTAAAACTGTGTTTGATGTTCTAGCAGAGCAAGATAGGGTATGATCATTGCAAATACAAATTAATTTAGTCATTAACATTTTCGTACACGTGTTTAACTGTTTTACAAATAGTTTTATATATCTGAAATCCTTATTTTATCTGATGAACCATAAAGGGAAACATGAAGAGTTTCCAAAAAGCCTAAAGGTTTTTGTAGGCAATGAATAGACATTAACAATTCGTATCAATGAGGACAATGTCAAGAAGAATTCTTACACGTACACAGTTGTTGATATCTACAGGGGTTTTGAAATCATTGAAAACAATAAACCAGATGATAGTGATTTCAGTCTTGGTTCTAAGATTTCCCAGGTATAGACAAAAAGGATTCTTACATATTCTTATCAGATCATACTTATTTGTCAATGCTGCAAACATTACATTTCATTTTTTTACTCATAAACATTTTAAATGTCTTTGTACACAGTAGTCATCAACATATTCGGTCCAAAATTCTGAATCCAAGACTCCAGATACTGAGAATTCTACATCAAATCGTCTCAAGAGATTGAATGATGGCACTGTCATTTCTATAACAGACCTGGATGATGACTCTGAGAATGCAGTTGAGAAAGAAAATAAACCATAACCTATCCCACTCAATCAAATTAAAAAGGAAAAGGTAAATCATGTTATCAATCTGTTTTGCACCATTCTGAAACATAAACATGTTATACAGACACATGACTTAAATCATACATGTTTCATTCAAATTTACAGGTCTGAAAAGAATGGCAGTTTCAAGTGATGACTTCTTCATGCAGCATCATTTTCAATTTCCACAATCTCAATAAAATTGTTTGTTTAGAACTTTTGTTTGTTTCGGGTGATGTGATGCCCTAATTTCATTTACAGCATGTTTTCTGAAATTTAAACTTCTTGCTTTGGTGATGTTTAGTATTTAAATCAGTCAATAAGAAATGTTCTTGCTTTGGACATGTTCATTATTATTGTCGCAAATCATGATTAAATTACTTATGTTTTCCAGTAATACATCTGCTCCGTATGGAGAGTATATCATATCTTGAAACTGAAGAATTATGTTTTATATATGGGATATTGTGTATCATAGCATAATGTCATATGTTTTTAAATTGTGAGGCAATATGTCTGCTTATGTACTTCTTTTAGCACATCTACGTTTATTTCATATACCATAGTCATGTTTACACTCATTGGTCCATCTGAATACACATTCAATAATGATTTCAATGACAAACTACGTTTTGTAATGAGGGAGGAGGACAATGTACTTTCATTTGTTGTCCGTCGTTTATGAATTGAGTTATGTGTCGGATTTTTAAACAGAGTTTCCTTCATATTTTGGAGCTATTATTAGTAGAACGTGGATTTTTCCTATTATTACTTTCTAAGATGCTTAAATGGCCTTTCAGCGACATTTTTATGTTGTTACAGTTTTATGATAGTTTTATGATGTTTTCCTATATTATCCTGAAATTATTTTAGTTTTATGGGTTATAGACATTTTAAAAAACTAAGTTAAAAAAGTCTTAAATCTCATATCAAGATAAATGATAATTTTATAACTACGTGACCAATTTTGATGTTAGTAATTAGAATTCTATATCTTTCTTCATCTTTCTAAGTCCAATTTTGACAATCCCTGTTTTCGACCTGATTGAAATGCTCTGTTAATTACAAATTAAATATTTATACTATTCTATCATTAAAATTTTATAACAAACAAGATGAATCAACGCCCGCTCGCAGAGCGCGAGCACAAAAGACTAGTTGTGTTTGATAATTTTGAAACAAACAAAATAGAAAATGTGGTGGTATGGAGTAATATGTTGATTTGAAAATTAATATAAAATCAAAAAAGGAAGGCATTATATCATTGGAGTTATGAATCGGTCAGAAATAAACATTTGTTGTGACAAACGATACGTATTGTATAAAATTTATACGATAGATATATAATAAGAGCGCGAGCACAAAAGACTAGTTGTGTTTGATAATTTTGAAACAAACAAAATAGAAAATGTGGTGGTATGGAGTAATATGTTGATTTGAAAATTAATATAAAATCAAAAAAGGAAGGCATTATATCATTGGAGTTATGAATCGGTCAGAAATAAACATTTGTTGTGACAAACGATACGTATTGTATAAAATTTATACGATAGATATATAATAAGAATTTTGGTGTGAAACGAGGAATCCCATTTCTCTATTATATACAATTTGTTGCAAAAAAAACTTTTACCCAAATTGATGTAGCGGGCTTTGCTTCTGATTGTCAAATCCAGTTTCTCATAATCTCATTCAGTCCAGAACGAAACAAGAGCAAGTATTTGTGAGAAAAAATGTCCAAAATAACGTTTTTTAATTTAAAAAAAATGAAAATACCGATTTTCATTATGACTGGCGAAAAATACCGTTTTCAAGACCCGTCCAACATATGCGTATTAGTTATTCTCTCTCTCAGCCATCTCCGGTCATCTCTCTTCCAATGGCGGCGCCGCAGGCGTTCCTCATCTCCAATAGCTATATATTAAATGCGTATTAAGTCTCTCTTTTCTTTTTCGATGAGTTCTGTATGTATAATTGTATATGTACTTTCATGTTATCCGTTCTGTTTTTGCGTATCACCAATAACCCATCAATAAAATGCGTAACCTGTAATAATAACCATAATCCTTGTTACCCGCTTTCTTTATGCGTAATCCATGTTACCCATACGGTAAATGCGTATATGAGGTAACCCAAATTCAGAATGCGTAACCCATCCGGTATTTTAAACTTACCAATCTGGAAACCGTTATTTTCATATTTTTTAACAGAAAATCTGTTATTATGCGCCATTACCCTATTTGTGACGGGTATGACCATTTTTTTTTCTTTTTTTCTTTTTTTCTTTTTTTAATATTTTGACTTATAGCATTTTACAATGAGTATCTGTTCATAAAACCTCTAGGTCGACTAGAGGTGCTACAATATTTTGTTTCATAAAAAATGGGTACTACAATATTTTTAAGAAAACTAAGATATCTGTGAAGCAGACTGGGTACCTCAAGCCCCCAACTCATCTGTGAATCGTCTCCTACATCTTTCTCCCATGCATTTCATCTATCGAACCAAAATAACCGACGATTTCCGACAAGTCTTTATGCATTTTTAGAGTATGAAGCGGAACTAAAGAGATCAAATGAAAAGTTTTCTATCAGAGCCTAGCAAAAACTGGAAGTAGGGGTACATGTGATAATTAAGCTACTTGCATGATAAATCATTACCGGGGTTAGCACATGCTTAACCTTTACATTAATGTTTAATTATGTTGTGATAATTAAGCTACTTGCATGATAAATCATTACAGGGGTTAGCACATGCTTAACCTTTACTTTAATGTTTAATTATGCAGGGCTAGAGTTAATAGTTTTGACTAGTGAACCTTATACTATTCACGTACGTTTCTTTAGTATCCATGATCCATCACCTTACAAATTACAAAACCAGTCTCAGTTACAATACGACTTAGCACTGCCTCTTAATCGCATTGTTCCTTTTAGATTACATGACAAATCACTAGTTCACACTTCACAGGATATGCATCTAGCAGGTAGCTTTAACATGATCTTCACACCAAGCTCATACTGTGTATTGCTTGACAACACATGGACTAATTACTAGTACTATTACACATGCAGAATCATAACAAATCAGGCATCCAAACCGACAAGGAAACGCAACTTAGAACTGATTATCTATTTACCAACCCAAATCTCGTATCCCCACTCAACCTAATAGGACTTTCCGATTTATCATCTCGGGCCTCCTAATAACATAGCAGATTCATTGAATTATTATCACTCCGGCTCCACGCCTTCTTCCTCCTCCTCGTAATCATAGTCCTCATCAGCAGTAGCATCCTGATACTGTTGGTACTCAGAGACAAGATCATTCATATTGCTTTCTGCTTCTGTGAACTCCATCTCATCCATTCCTTCACCAGTGTACCAATGCAAGAAAGCCTTCCTTCTAAACATTGCAGTAAATTGTTCACTTACCCTCCTGAACATTTCCTGAATAGAGGTTGAATTTCCAATAAAGGTTGATGCCATCGAAAGTCCTCTTGGTGGAATGTCACACACACTTGACTTCACATTGTTAGGGATCCACTCCACAAAGTAAGAGGAATTCTTGTTTTGTACATTAATCATCTGCTCATCGACTTCTTTAGTGCTCATTTTTCCCCTAAACATGGCTGAGGCTGTAAGGTAGCGACCATGTCGTGGGTCAGCAGCACACATCATATTCTTGGAATCCCACATTTGTTGAGTCAGCTCAGGTACAGTAAGGGCACGGTATTGCTGAGAACCACGGGATGTAAGAGGAGCAAAACCGACCATGAAGAAATGCAGACGAGGAAAAGGGATCAGGTTGACAGCAAGCTTTCGGAGGTCAGAGTTCAGCTGACCAGGGAAGCGAAGGCAGCAGGTCACTCCACTCATTGTTGCAGAGATCAAGTGGTTTAGATCACCAACTGTCAGAAGGATCCTTAATCAGATTGCAGATAAAGAAATACGCATCCACTATCAACAAACTTAACGAACAAGTGATAAAATATTCAACCAAAAGGAACAATTGGTTCAATTAGGAATCCATCATGAACAATTATCAATTAACTATCAGATCAAAAATATAGAAGAGCAGATATTAAGTGAACTTCATTCATTTTTAAGACCCGTTCACTTGATCAAATTGTTAAGTGAAACAGAAAATATATAGTGTTATACTCACAGCTAGGCGTAGTAAGCTTGAGAGTTCTGAAGCAGATATCATATAGAGCTTCATTATCCAGAACCATGCATTCATCAGCATTCTCTACAAGCTGATGGACTGAAAGAGTTGCATTATAAGGCTCAACAACTGTATCAGAGACCTTTGGTGATGGAAACACAGAAAAGGTGAGCATCATCCTGTCAGGATATTCTTCCCTTATTTTGGAGATCAGCAGAGTCCCCATCCCAGAACCTGTTCCACCACCGAGAGAGTGGCAGACTTGAAAACCTGCAAATAGGGGCAAAATTATATATTACAAACTAGGTAATTTCAACACAAGAAATCAGCTAACCTGCATAGCTTTGAGATCAAACTTCCACCTTTTTTTTCAGATAAATTCCCGTTACCAGTTAATGACAACTTAATTTGAAGTACATTAGATTGTACTTCACCCTTCTACTCGTAATATATACATTCCTCAAACACTTTGAGGGCCTTTGTTAACTGAAACTAATAGTGCTCAGCAAGCGACCAATAAACGAAAAGCAAGATTACAAAATCATGGAAGTTGTACGTACCTTGAAGGCAGTCACAATTCTCAGCTTCCTTCCTCACAACATCAAGAACCGAGTCAATAAGCTCAGCACCCTCAGTGTAGTGACCTTTTGCCCAATTATTTCCAGCACCAGATTGGCCAAATACAAAGTTGTCAGGCCGGAAGATCTGGCCATAGGGACCAGTTCTAACACTGTCCATGGTGCCAGGCTCCAGATCCATTAGAACAGCACGAGGTACATACCTCCCACAAGAAGCCTCATTGTAGTACACATTTACACGTTCCAATTGCAAATCGGATTTTCCAACATACTTTCCAGTAGGATCAATACCATGTTCATCGCACACAACTTCCCAAAACTTGGATCCAATTTGGTTACCGCACTGGCCTCCCTGAATGTGAAGGATTTCTCTCATTCTTTGCCTGACATTAGAAATAGACATATAATTAAATTCAACTATAGTCTATAAAAGCATTTTCATGACACCATTTACATTAAATAGGTTACTGAAACGATCATGATCATGCAAAACGAATATCAACTCAAATTTAATCAAAGTTTATATGTATTTTTTTTTTGTATGTTGATGAATGAAAAGTGAAAACTAATCTGTACTCTGTATAGCAAGATGTCTGCAGCGAATTCTACCCGAAAACATGCATAATGTAAGAGAAATTCAACGTTTAAACATTGTAATAGATCACATTTATCTATAATCAAATCGGAGATAAACGCATAATGCAAGAAATGAAATGTTTTCCTCAGCAAACAGACAGATTGGTTGAGAATGATGAGTAACAAACCTTTTTTTTTCTGATCCCGAGACTTTGATCACAGTCTTAGAAGTGTAAGAGTAGAGAGTGTGAAGACAGGGGACTGGTTGTAAAGATCTTTTATGGGAAGAGATGAGTGAGACTTGGATGGATGCTGTCTTTATTTCCCTCCTAATCCTAGGTTGTCGTTCGATGGATCTAATCAATGGTCCTGATGTGGTTTGAGGTTGCGTGATCAAGTGAGGTTATTAAAATTCAAATACAATGAAAGGCCGGGTTTAACAATTTACTTACATCTCACTCAATTCATAATCACATACTTTATTTTTGTTAGGTTCTTCGAGTATCATTTTTTATTTGGCGGAGTTTACAATACATGTAGTCATATCGATAAAAGACGTAGATAAGTTTCAATATGCAAGATGATTCTATTCATGATAGATTCTAGGCCTCGACGTAGATAGGTTTCAATACCCAAGAAGACTCGAAAGATTCGGCCTTCAAACTTTTTTAAATATTTTGTTATTACGGAAAACGCGAGACAGATGTACATCTAGTCAGTTTGACTAAAGTGTTCACATACTGAATTCCCCATGTTCTGGACCGGGAATGTGGCAGCATGTATGATGTACCCCAGGGCTGTGTGTTGTTGTAAAGTAAGCATCAAGGTGGGTGGGGGAGGGTGGGAAAATTACGAAGTCCATGTTGTTTACAAACCAATTTAAGATCAGCAGGTCACTTGACAAAAAAGTGCGCCATGTTACTTGCCAACTAATTTATAACAAAATTTAAACACAAGCAATCCACATTTGCTTTTGACATTATTACTATTAAGAGGTTTAAGCAACCGATTTTAAGTAGATAATAATGATTCATCAAACGAATGATGTTGCAATTCATCATTTCCTAAATATAATTATTATTTAACATATATACATACATTTGGTATTTCGGTGTGTAGACTTAGATAAATGTTACTTTTTTGGGCACTCTACTAATTTCCGATTTCCCACCAACATTCGTACAAATGAAAATCAAGTTAAATCAAGGTCCATCAAGTTAGATTTTAGTATTTGGGTAAGTTCTCAGGGAAAGGGAGGGAGGAAGTACAATTAGGCAACTCCATAATATACAAATCCAAATGAAAACAACATTTAACAGGAACTTCATTATAAAAGATGAATTTCGTTCAACAAATAATACTCATCAACTTATTTTGATGATAAAACATTTAAAGAATTACAAACAGAAACGGATGAATCAAACAGCAGGCAAGAGAGACTTGGCCGGGGGAAGAAGAGCAACAGAGCCTCTTTCAGGACTGGAGTATTTCCTGTAAATCACTCGAAGCTTATCCTCAGCAGCTGCACAGTGGAAACCAACAAGCACTTTTGCACAATCCCTGTTGCAAACAAAAAAAACATTAAGTTCATTCCAAACCAATGCAGTATAAAACACAAGCAGCAAAGCCTAGAATATGAAAAGTAGTTGGATATGGATATAGAATTTACATTAGCTGAGCCTCTGAAAAACCAGTGTGCAACTTGAGTGTGTCATTCCAAAGTGGAGTCTTCGTTAGAGTGCAGCGTGCCCCGTAAACAGCTGAGGCTGCAACCATCGATGGGCAGTACATCACAGTTGTAGTATAATTCATCATACCCAACTCAGCCAGAAAAAAGGTCATGTTGTTTACCTGTTCAACAGTTTCACCAAAAGTTAAAACACATGATCCTTTAATTTTTTCAGTGACCGTAAAAACACATATTATCAGTAAATTGACTCACATCAGGCTCATTAGGAAGAGACGCTTTGATGAATCGAACAAGGAAAACATAAGGAGTCGGAACAGTCAAGCTCCACTCCAGCCCACCAAGCACTTTTTTCTCCATAACCAACACTTGCTGATGAGAATAAGCCCTGTCTGAGATGCACACAAAGTCATTGACTTCAGGTGCCCAAATTTCTTCATATTTGGAGGCCAGAAGCATGGCACTGATCCCCACTAACTGCAGTTCCCTCCTCGCCACAATCCTTGCTGCCAGATACCGATCAACGATGTTGACTGTGAGGTACAGAGTCTCTGGACTTAGCTCAAACTTGTTGTGAACTTCAACCAGCCAGTCCACTAATATAGCCCTCATTTTCTGATTAATTTCGGGTTGGGATTCCATGTAATCATATACATGGCTCTCACTCTACACCAATACGTAAAAACAATACATTAGAATTGCAGAAAGAGAACGTTACTTAAAATAAACAAGGACAAACAAAATAAAATGTACCTCAGCTTCCTTGTAGAACTTGTACATATCCTCAACATACTCAACTGCTGCCAATTCATTAGTGGCATCTGCAGCATCAATGTTAACAATCTGCTCCTTGGGTTTATTGTTCAAACCGCAAACAGCCTGTAACGTAAAAACAAATTAGAAACAGCAGAGAATTATGAAAATGAACAACTAATATTACACAGACTAAAGTCACATACTTTGCTTCGAGCGGTAAGAGTGGAGGTAAGAGTCTGGCCTTTCTTCTTAGACGACGAAGCTTCAATGGCCTTTTTCCTGTTAGGCTTCTCTCTCTTAACCTGTTCTGTTTCGGCAGAACTAATCACAATAACAGCTTCAGGCTTAGGCTTCACCGCAACTTTCTTCTGTTGGGCTGGCTTAGGAGGTAATGGTAATGCAGCCTCTTTACCCCCTTTTCTTGCCAAAACCCCTTCCCCTGGAATAGCCATTTGTTTCTGCAAATCAAACACAATGACAATTAAGCAACGAAACAATCTTAAGGGGCCAATAACGAAACACACACAAATAACGGAACTTAAGGGGAGGATGATTCACACCTTATTGTTTTCGGCTGCTGCAGCCTGTGCATTGGCCAGCAATTGAGCACAGAAACTTCTATCACAATAAATAAAACCCAAAATCAAAAAAGGCAATCCAAGACGTATAATAAAATACAATAATGTATATCAATAAACGAGAGGAGGAATAAGAAAGGGGGAGACCTTGTGATAGGGCGATTAACCTGAGGAAGTGGCTTGGCAACATCAACACCTCCTCGAACCGGAACAAGATTACCGATATCACCAAGGGCACGACGATTTCTCCCCTCAGCCGCCATCTTCTTTTGCTTAACACCGCCTCCTCCAACAGCTGCTGCCTCTCCTGCTGTAAATCGAACAATTCATTTTTTTAATCGATACAACGAACCCAAAAAAATCAATGATTCTTGAAACCCCAGATGGAAAAAATTGATAATTGCAGATTAAAGAAACAGATTGATATGCAAAATCAAGAAACAACATGATATGTAAAACCCCACCCCAAAACCCAAATTCACAAACACAAAGAATTGATTAAATTAAAGAACAGGCAATACAAATAATAAAGACAGATGATAAATGAGAGAGAGAGCAGGCAATACAAATAATAAAGACAGATGATAAATGAGAGAGAGAGAGAGAGAGAGAGAGAGAGAGAGAGAGAGAGAGAGAGAGAGAGAGAGAGAGAGAGAGAGAGAGAGATACGAACCTCGATTTTGTTGAACAATGGGTCTTGTGGAAGCCATTTCTTCAGGAGATTGGATTGAATTGAATTGAGTCTCTCTCTCTCTCTCTCTCAATCTCTCTCGCTTGAGATGAAAATACAAAAGCTGTGAGAGGATTCAAATAAGCAACAAGACTCTCCCCTCTTTTGAACCCTCAAAAACCAGGGCTGCACCCTACAACGGTCATATTTTTATGTGTATCTTTTAGCCGTTGGATCTTTGCCCTGATTTTAACGGCATCGATTTGCTTCCTAAACCTCCCCACTCCTCACTGCTGCCACGTGTTTAAAGTTACCGTTGCCCTTCCGCTCTATTCTTTTTTTACACCCTTTAATTTAATGTAAATGTAAATAATTACAACTACCTCCGTCCTCTGGAGTTATTATCAAATGAAATTTGCACGGAGACCAATATTTATTATATTTAAGAGGGTAAAGTGATGAAAAGTGGGTAAAGTTGTGGGACATATCAATATTTAATAATAGAATTGAGAAAGTGGGGAAAAGTAGTGGGTGTAGTATTGTTTTATATTATTAAAATTTTATTATTTTTAGTAAGTTTTGGAATGTAAAGAATTGGAAGAGACATTCCAAAAAGGAAAGTGTAAAGAAATGGATGGGACGGAGGGAGTAGTAGTTTTTCTTGAAAGATAAATAATTACTAGTTTATACATCTATTTCCCTTAAAGTTTTATTTAATATTTTGTGCTGGAAAAAAAATTAATGTAGAATATTACTACTCCATCCTTCCCACTCAATTTTTTACATATTTTTAACATTGTTGGATATGCATTTTAAGGTGTATATAAAATATAATTTGATAATTTATTTTTAAAATTTTCTTTCTTAAATAAAAATTTAAATATTAAATTCTTATTCGGGAAAAAAAAATTAGGGCTTTTTTCATAAATATCACAACATATAAGTATTTTTGCAAAAATATTGTTATTTTAAAGTTATTTTGCAAAAAAACCATCTTTTGAAAATAAATTGCAAAAATACGTGATGCAACTATTCAACCAGATGCAACTATTTTGACAAATTAGCAAAAATGCAATTTATTTGTACTGGCTGCGCAGCAGGTTGCATTTAGTTGCATATGCAACTGAATGCAACTAAAAATTTTCATTTGAATTTTCATTTTTTTTCTTACCAACTTCCAGATCTATATAAGGGCTGAGCATTATCAAAAAATGAAAATTTAATTTTTAGTTTTTAGTTGCATTCAGTTGCACATGCACATATGCAACTAAAAATTGTAATTTAAAATTTCATTTTTTTTTACCAGATCTATAGAAGGGCTGAGCATCATCAAAAAATGAAAATTTAACTTTTAGTTTTTAGTTGCATTCAGTTGTATATGTAGTTGCGATCAGTTGCATGTGGTTACATGTGGTTGCATTTAGTTGCAACTGTTAGAAATCGTAAATTATAATGCCCTTGCGGGACCGGTGGAGAACAGATCGGAGGTCGGAGGGTGAAGATGTGGTGTGGAGGAGGGGGAGGAGGGAAGAGGGTGGGGTGGGTGAAGAAGAAGGAGAAGAACGAAGGTTGAAGAAGAACGGGAGTTGAAGAAGATGGAATATATTTGCAATTAAGATAGTATAAGATAATATATTTGCAATTAATTTGAAAAATTAGTATGTTTGTAATAACTAATTAAAAACCTAGTATATTTGTTAAACTAGATTATAGCCCGTGCTATGCATACGGTAGTTTAATTTAAATTTCATAATAATTATGATATATAATAATAATGATTAAATAAAGAAAATAACTTTATATTTAAGATTAAATAAATTAATATTGAAAGAAATAATATTAATAAAATATTATTTTTCTATATTAAAAAAAATGCAATCAAAGATAAAATTATTTAGATTTGTGATAATATGTATTAATAAGCTTACCAAAATTAAAAGATTTATTCAAATTTTCATTAATAATCTTACCATAAATATTAAGAGAATATATTAATAGTATTTAAATTTGTATACAAACTTCTTTAATTAACAATGGGTCAAATAATGAATTTGGATCTTTCCCAAACGTAATATGGATACCAAATCTAAAAATTGATTATTCAGTGGGTCATAATTAATACAAAATCTTGTCCAAATCTAAATATGAATACCTAACCTTTAGCTAAGGACTATCCACTAATTTATAATATATTGTTAGATTCCCAAAAAATTAAAAATAAATTATGAAATTGTTATAAAAGATTTGATATTATGATTTTATATATCATGGTCAAGGGTTAATAAAATCAAGAATGAAAGAGAGAGAGATAGAGAGAGTAATGGAGCTTACCTCTTTAACATTACTTGGTGCAAATATTTGGTTTACAAGAGATTGGTATTTATAGCAAAAATGAAGTTGGTCATATTTGACATTAATAGCTAGCCCATTTGGACTTAAATGACAATCACATTTAATATCAATTTTATAACACTCCCCTTTGATTGTCATTTAATATGGATCATAGATTGCCTCGTTAAAACCTTGTCAAAGAAAAACCCACTAGTGGGATAAAAACTTTGACGAAGGAAAAAGAGTACAATCTCCCCTTGGAAAAACTAATCATTCAGTAAAGCTTTGCCGCAACATATCTTTGAGTCGGCGCATCCCAATGTTATGTCGTAGTTTTCCAAATGTTGAATTTGGTAATGATTTCGTCAATAAGTCTGCAAGATTGTCACATGACCGAACTTGTTGTACATCAATTTCATTATTCTTTTGAAGCTCATGGGTGTAAAAGAATTTTGGTGATATGTGCTTCGTTCTGTCTCCTTTGATATATCCTTCCTTGAGTTGATCAATACACGCAGTGTTATCTTCAAACATAATAGTAGGATCTTTCGTGATGTTTGATAATCCACATGATTCTTGGATATTCTTGATAACAGACCGCAACCAAACACATTCCCTACTGGCTTCATGAATTGCAATCAGTTCTGAATAATTTGATGAGGTTGCGACTATAGTTTGCTTTGTAGATTTCCAAGAAATAGCTGTACCGCAGTATGTGAATATATATCCAGTTTGTGATTTACCAACGTGAGGATCTGATAAATATCCAGCATCTGCATATCCGATCAACTGTGATGTCGAGTCTTTTGGAAAGAATAATCCAAAATCAACTGTTCCCTTAAGGTAACGGAATATATGTTTGATCCCTTTCCAATGTCTTTCCATTGGAGCAGAGCTGAATCTAGCCAACAAATTTACAGCAAATGCAATGTCCGGTCTTGTATTGTTTGCCAGATACATGAGTACACCAATCGCGCCAAGATATGGAGTTTCAGGTCCCAGAATCTTTTCACCATCTTCATGTGGTCGGAATGGATCTTTATCAGGTTCCAAAGACCGAACTACCATTGGAGTAGTTAGAGGATGAGATTTATCCATGTAAAATCTTTTCAAGACTTTTTCGGTATATGTGGATTGGTGGAGGAAAATGCCCGATGACAAGTGCTCTACTTGCATACCAAGGCAATATTTTGTCCTTCCAAGATCTTTCATCTCAAATTCAGTTTTAAGATATATGACAGCATCTTCAACATCTATAGATGTTCCTACCAGATTCAAATCATCCACATATACAGCAATAACAACAAACCCTGTTTGTGATTTCTTTATAAAAACACATGGAGAAATCTCATTGCTTATATATCCATTCTTTTGTAAATAACGACTAAGTCTGTTATACCACATGCGACCAGATTGTCTTAATCCGTAAAGTGATCGCTGGAGTTTAATGGAATACATATGACGAGGTTTCTTAAACTCATCCATTTTCAATCCTTTTGGGATTTTCATATAGATTTCACTATCAAGTGAACCATACAGGTATGCAGTAACGACGTCCATAAGACGTGTTTCTAATTTTTCTTTAGATGCCATACCTAATATAAAACGAAAAGTAATTCCATCCATTACTGGAGAATATGTCTCCTGATAATCAATACCGGGTCTTTGAGAAAACCCTTGAGCTACAAGCCGGGCTTTGTATCTCATGATTTCATTCTTTTCATTTCGTTTTCTTATGAATACCCATTTATTTCCAACTGGGTTTACACCGATTGGTGTTTGGACTACAGGTCCAAATACTTCTCTTTTGCGCAATGAATTTAATTCTATTTGAATTGCGTCTTTCCATTTCAGCCAGTCTTTTCGTTGACGGCATTCATCCACAAACACAAACACATATGCCACATCCACAAACACATATTCCATTTCAGGATCAGAATTTATGTCGACATCCAATGCCGCAGAATACACAAACACATCATCGATTATGGTCTTACTTCGATCCCATAATTTCCTGTCATGCACATAATTTATTGAAATTTCATGATTACTTAATCCCTCATCTTTAGGGACTAGAATCTCTTCAGGAGATAATACCACTTCAGGGGTATTTGCTACTTCTGGAGCATATGCCACTTCAGGGGCAATTTTCTTTGTTTTTCGTTTTCGTGGTGCAACATCTTTTGCACCGACCGGTCTACCACGCTTTAAGCGCGAATTTGATTCCGTAACCAACTCTTTTATATTTAATTGTTGAATTGGTACATCTATTCTAGCTGGAGTATTTACTGCAGGTATATGAGATTTTATAATTTTTCTAGAATCGTTAAATGTGTCAGGCATTTGGTTTGCGATATTTTGCATATGAATAATCCTTTTAACTTCAATTTCACATTGACCGGTACGTGGATCTAGAAAATGTAATCCCGATGCATTCCATGTAATGTCAGGATTAGCTTTATTCGAATATTTATCTCCCCCTAAAGGAGGAAACACTGATTCGTCAAAATGACAATCTGCATATCTTGCGGTAAATAAATCTCCAGTTAGTGGTTCAAGATATCTAATTATAGATGTCGAATCAAAACCAACGTAGATACTTATTCTTCTTTGAGCTCCCATCTTCGATCTCTGTGGTGGAGCAATCGGCACATATACAGCACTTCCAAAAATTTTGAAGTGAGAGATATTAGGAATTTGACCAAGTACCAATTGTAGTGGAGAATGTTTGTTATAGGCAGTTGGTCTAATCCTAATAATATTGGCAGCGTGAAGTATTGCATGACCCCAAATGGATGTAGGTAATTTCGCTTTCAACAATAGTGGTCTTGCAATAAGTTGAAGTCTTTTGATAAAGGACTCGGCTAATCCATTTTGTGTATGTACATGAGGAACTGGGTGTTCAACTGAGATCCCTACAGACATGCAATAGTCAACAAAAGTTACAGATGTGAACTCGCCGACATTATCTAAGCGAATTGACTTAATGCAATGATCTGGGAATTGAGCTCGTAGTTCGATTATCTGGGCAAGTAATTTTGCAAAAGCATCATTACGAGTTGAGAGAAGACAAACATGAGACCATCTAGTTGAGGCATCAATTAATACCATGAAGTACCTAAATGGACCAGAAGATGGGTGGATAGGCCCACATATGTCCCCTTGGATCCTTTCAAGAAAATTTGGACTCTCAAGCTGAACTTTAGTAGGAGATGGTCGAGTAATCAGTTTTCCTAAAGAGCATGCTGAGCAAGGAAGGTCATTGTTTGAAAGAACTTTAAGATCTCTTAGAGGATGCCCAGTAGAATTCTCTATAATGCGACGCATCATAGAGACACCAGGGTGACCTAATCTTTCATGCCAAAGTGTAAATGATTTTGGGTCTACTAGTTTCGAAGCAATGACATTGTGTGACTCAAAGGCTCTAATTTTCATCATATATAATCCTGAAGAAAGTGAGAGAAACTTTTCTAAGATTTTCTTTTTGCTAGAATTAGCTGAAGTGATAAGAAGATATTCTTTACCAGCCTCGGAAGTGGTTTCGATGTGAAAACCGTTGAGTCGGATATCCTTAAAACTAAGAAGATTTCTAGTGGACTTACTAGAAAATAATGCATTTGGAACATGTAAGTGTGTGCCATTAGGTAAGATAAAACTAGCCTTTCCAAAACCCTCAATTATATTGGAAACACCAGATATGGTCCCAACTTGTGCTTCGGTTTTGGTTAGAAGGGTAAAATATTTTCGGCTCTGTAGAATCGTATGAGTTGTGCCACAATCAGCAATGCATATATCCTCAGAAATCATTCTGTGCATAATTATGAAACACACTTTTATTCGATAGAAAACATAACACAGTACATAGTTTAAAACAAGATAATACACAATATTATAGTAATTTTATGAAACTAATCTTCAGCTTCCCACATGGGAGTTTCATATTCATTTGGATCATTAGTGCTTATTCCACAAGATGTGATTATTGGGGAATTATCTAGTTCATTGTTGGCGAAATTCGTTTCCACCATTTTCCCTTTTGATTTTATGGATGCTTGATATAGTTTAACAAGATGTTCTGGAATATAACAATTTCGTGACCAGTGTCCCTCCATTCCACATTTAAAACATATATTATCAGTTTTCCCTCCTTGTGGTGCCTTTCCTTTGTTCTGTTTTTCAGCTTGCCACTTCTGGTGACTAGAGCCTTTATGAGGACGAAAATTTCCGCGACCTCGACCTCGTCCACGGTATCGTCCTTGGCCTCGTCCACCTCTATGCCCTCTTCCACGTACATTCTGCTGGAATGACATGTTATTTACTTCAGGTAAAGGGGCAGATCCCGTTGGACGAGATTGATGATTCGTAATCACCAGTTCATGATTCTGCTCAGCAACAAGGAGAGTGGATAAAAGATCCCCGAACTTGGTGAATTTGCGCTCCCTATACATCTCTGCTAAGTTGATATTATTGGGATGAAAAGTTGATAAGGTTTTATCGATCTTTCTTTTCTCAGTAACTTTTTCACCACACAAAATGAGCTTAGAACTTATTTTGAATAATGCAGAGCTATAATCCCGGACACTTTTGAAATCTTGAAGTCGAAGATTAGCCCAATCATTTTCAGCTGCAGGTAGATAAACTAGTTTCTGATGATCGAACCTATCTCTTAAATTTTCCCATAAAATATAAGGATCCTCGACTTCTAGGTATTCAGATTTTAAATCTTCATGCATGTGATGTCGGAGAAAAATAATGGAGGTAAATTTTTCTTCAGCCGTAGCTTTATTTCCTGCTTTTATCGTATCGATTAATTTCTTTGAACCAAGATGCAATTTTACATCTTGTACCCACGACAAATAATTATCTCCAGAAATATCCAATGCAACGAACGATAAGCTTGTAAGGTTTGTCATACTAAATCTGAATTTAACATAGAAAGTATTAAATCTTAATGATAGATGTTCATAAAATCCCATGCAATAATTAATCTGTATATCATTGTTATCACAAATCTAATATCAAATGGATTTTCACCCGCATGCAGACGTATGCGTATACAGGTTATCTCCGATCAATAAATAAACTTAAATTAGAATATCATGCATATGTTAGCTTATGTACAAAAGTTATTTTCCGATATATAATAATTAATAACAGCATTATAAAGCACATTTTGATAGTGATATGGGTATTTCTCTTTTAAGGCAATTAAGTGCAGAGTTTATTTTTTTAAAGATTTTCGTATAGTAGGCGGATTAACCGACCATGTAAATTAAATCCGGTGTAGTAGGCGGATTAACCGACCATGTAAATTAAAAAATCCAGTATATTAGGCGGATTAACCGACCATATATGTAATATGTATATTAAAATAAAATTATAACTTATCTCAGTTCCGGCAGAGCTTCGTGCTGATAATGTGTTATAAAAGATTTGATATTATGATTTTATATATCATGGTCAAGGGTTAATAAAATCAAGAGTGAAAGAGAGAGATAGAGAGAGTAATGGAGCTTACCTCTTTAACATTACTTGGTGCAAATATTTGGTTTACAAGAGATTGGTATTTATAGCAAAAATGAAGTTGGTCATATTTGACATTAATAGCTAGCCCATTTAGACTTAAATGACAATCACATTTAATATCAATTTTATAACAGAAATTATATTTTTTAGGAATCTTAAAATACTGTCCCGTCCCAATGTAAACAATTCCGGGTTGGGGGATAGAGGGAGTAGTTAAGACGTCTTTTTATTTAATATTTAGTGTAGAAACACCAAATCGTAAAGTGAATGATATTAACTTATTTTTCTAAACAACATCAAATCAAAAACCAACTTACTTCAGTAAAATTTAGATTTTTAACATAATTTTGGATACCCATTGTGTAAAAAAATTTAAATTTGTATCCTTCCTACAAGGTGTTTCTACATCTTTGCTCATATTTTGTGTCCAGATAATGACTAGAGTGGATGCTTATTCAGATCAAAAGCCAAAACGCCACACCAAATCTTCTATAGAATGAAGCATTAAAAGATTTCATACAAACAAAAACAAAAACAAAAGTTCTTTATCAAAAAAAAAAAAAAAACAAAAACAAAAGTTACAACCAATAACAAGGCAAAACAAAAACTATGCCTAAAAAGGATGTAACCATATTAGTTGAATGGCATTTCCATCCCCCTTGCAAACTACTAGCTAAATCACACTTGAAAACCCCCCCTTGTTATACTCTCACAATTAGTTCAAATCTACAGATCAATCGGTTAGATGTAAAGGGATGCTATATCGTCAGGTCCAGCAAGCACAACCTGTGAAATCCAATCATTTTTTTAGCACATAGTGATATGATAAAATCATGTATATTTAACGAATGTAAATCTTTTTTAGAGTATTGTTAGCAAGATGGATGGAAAAGTTTCATACGTTACAGTCAAGAGCGTATCTTCTGGCAAGGACAAGGGCTGCATTTCTATCTCGCTCTGAATCAAATACCAACACAAAGGATTGACCTTTCCTTGCTTGCCAAAACAAAGACTTGGCTGCAGAATTTCCCCCGCCTCTAAATCCACACAGCTGTTTTCGTTTCGGAGCACAGGAAACTTATTATTGTTTGTTATTGCATAGTTGGACTTGTAAAAGATCAAAAAAAGAGTAGATCCAACATATTACAAATTTACAATAACAAAGTCATGGCACAGGATTAATTTTCAGATCTTGCATGAAAATATAATAGTGGTATGCAGATCTCCAAATTTTTCAAAGCAGGTCGAGTAGAAAGTACAGGACTAAAGATCGGTAACATGTACCTGCATAGATGTAGAATACGAGTCTCTAGCTTTTGTAATCCATCCTCTACAAAGTTTTACTCTCAACTTCCCCACATGAAACAAATGAACGGAATGTGACGAGTAATTCCTACCATTCATTTGGGAAATGACAACCTGTAAAACAATTTATTTGAACTGAGTTTACCTTGAAAACGGTAGTGACAGCTTAAACTATTCTAATACAGTTAAGCTGAACTTCTATGCAAGCAGCAATACGAATCATTTAGCATGTATTTCTGTAGAATTAAACCCCACACCTGAAAGCAACTTTTCTACAACTCCAACAACTGTCTCACCAGATAACGATCCATTAAATCTTATAGGCTTAAATGGTGCTCTAAAACTTCTAGTATGAACAACTAATAATTTATTACCCTTAAGATAACATATATGGTCAAATCATATTATCGAAGACAAATTGGTTCAGTTGATCCAAGTTTAGTTCATGAATAGTTATCAGGGCAATGATCCAAGTCTGGTTCATAATTACTCATTAGGGCAATGATCAAAGAGTTGTTAAGTTATTTAAGTTGTGCTCAGCATTTCCAGCTGTTCTTTTCAACAGTAAATTTTGTCTGCAGGAATTAATGTCTATAATACTGAAACAAGCTATAGTGGGTGTGCAGGTGTGTTCAATTAGCCAGGAAAAACAATGTAACAATAGCTGTAAGAATCAAGCATACGCTGAATTCCGTATTGGATTTCCGTGAAAGCGTCTCAACATAGGTCCCCACTCCAGCAGCTGATTGGGAAAAAAACTAATTAAAACCTTGTCTGAGATATTTTAACTTTATTATGATTAGCATTAATTAAGGATGAACGAGAAGGAAATCTTTAATCAAGACACAGGAGTTTGGCAAAAGACAAACTAGCCAATACAATAATATACAGACCAATTTACGAAATAATCATACCAACCTGGATCTACTGGACCAGCAGTCGTAACTGCAGCTTTCTGGCCATTTGAGGTAATTTCAACCTGCAATATTCGTCCAACATCGAAAGGCTCTGGAGCATAACTTGATTTATTGGCACCTATAAAAAAGATGATCAAATTGCTTAGAATAGAGAATCAGGTCACGAAACACACATCAAATTAGCAGATTTATTGATATTCCGACGCAGCCAATGGTATGTTCAATAATTTATAATAACGCCAAATCTTAAGATGATGACTAATGGATCAGAAACAAAAATATCAAATATATATCTTACATTACAATAAAAACCTGATTGTTAATGCCATACTCGAGACTAAGTGCACTAGTTTCTAGTTGCATATCAGTTTGCTCCTACCTACTACTATTCATACACATAAGATAGAGACAGATTATTATATTAGATCTTTGATTATATTTTATATATCTACATGTGGCTTGAACTGTTGGGTTCTTTGGATTGATTAGAGGTAGCATGTCCGTTGTTTATATTTTATCCTCAGGGCCAGAACTCTTTAGCAGCAACAGAATGACAATGGAACCATCCATTTTTATCGAAGTCCAGGATACAGTTCTATTTTACCACCAAACAGAATAAGGCTTTAATCAAAATCGCATTGATGAAAATGCAAGAAACCACTGAAACTAGCAAAAGAAATAAAAGAAAGAAAGCATGACACTACTGTGGTAAACTCTACCTCTAAAGTCTAGATATGTTGGAATATTGGATATTATAGACTATGCATGCTTTCCAAGTCTAAATAAAAAATGTCCAAGATTATACTTCTGCATGAATTTAGTTTGAAATGATATCAGTCCACTACGGCAACTTAATATCTCTTGGATTCCTAAAGTGTATTCATACAATTGTAAGTAAAGAAAGATAAGTTGGAGTCTCAGAGTTCAATCAATACAACCTTCTATAATTTTACAACTGGTAGACTTTATTAACATGCAAAAGATGGAGGACCACCTGAAATAAGTTCCCTTCTGTTACTTTCGGATGACAAACGATACCACTGTATTGAGCATTTCGCGAGCTCCAACGCTACCCCTGAGCGAGGTTGGACTCGTATAATGGATCCTAATGTTTCAGAGCCAATTAACTCATACATACTCAACTTGTTTGCCTCAGCCCACTTGCTCATTGCCAGCTGAAAAGAACGTGGGGCAGAAGACCGTGATAAATCAATACTAGAAATGATTAAATTATTCATTTTTTCTCCTGAATATTCTAATCTTTTCATCAACTTTGCTACGTGCTTGTGCAAAGGTACGGGATTTTCAGATTTCAGTAACTCGGATACATTTTCTTCTAATATTCAAGTCCATAATTGCACACCACTATTACTTAAAGTGTAGGTAATTAAAAATTAAACGCAGAAGAGATTTACCTGTTTCTGAAGCTTTAGAGAAAATGTATACTTCTCTTGAATTTGAAGTCTAAGTGCTCGAAGCTCGTGTTCCATGTCCATCACCTACATAATGTGCCACAATTCTCTTCATAAGATGATTTTGTTGATTGAACAGCAATGACAGAAAGGGGTATCAGGTAACAATCATTACATGCCAGAATAGAATAACATTTAAAAACCTCTAAGAAAAGGTTTTAGCTATCTATAGTATGTTTAAACCACATTTAGCATTTTAACCCCTTGAGACTCTGAAAACTATTTAATCCTGTATTCCTGTTTACATATGCTACTGATAATAATCAAAGTCTTTAAGAAAAAATTAACCATCATCAGCATTGGTAGACCAGTATATATCAGGAAAATGGATGCCAATACCAAAATGTATATAGACTTCCACTAATAATAGTAAATTATAGGATATCAACACACCTTACTAGGTTGATGCAATAATCTAATTCTTCTAGCCTGCTGAACCTCTTCCATAAGTTCCTTCAATTCCTAGCAGCAATTCAAGTTTAGTCCACAACAGAAACCAACTTTCACTTCCATAGGATGATTAACCATACAATACTTGCAAACATTATGGTTATTCAGATACTGATTTTTTTTTCTTTTTTCAATTTCTATTTTCACTTTCTAGATACAATTTATTTCATTAAATGTACCTGTTTCCCTGACGTTTCTGAGATTCTTTCCTGCTCATCTAGAGCCTCTCCGATTCTCTGAACTACTGCTCTAGCACTCTCAATTTCAGCACAAGCAAAGGATCTTTCTTGGTTTACCAACTTTTTGGCATCCTCTGAAGCCTGCAAGAAAGTATGGATTATGATGTACATTGTCAAACAGAAAATATATTAAAAACATCAAATGTAATTGCTCTTTTTCCTTTCCCAATAGAAATTACGTTCAAACTATTATACTACTAATGAAGCTTTGGAAGTAAAGGATTTCACGAGAAAAAGACATGTTACATAAAACTATACCCGTTTCTAGAGACAGAAACAAGAATGATGAAGTAATTCCACCACTCCACTAACAAGTTGATTAGAACACTTTTTTTACAAAAAAATTAGTAAATCGGTGTGTGAAAACTTTTGTGAAGTAATTTCAAAAGTATCTTTCAGAAATATTTTGTGATCACTAGTACAAATTAAAAGCCTCTGGTATATACATTGCAGATACCAACATGTATAATATCTGCAAAGGTGTGACCAAGAACAAAGAAACAAAGGCTAGTTCATCATAGTCACTGCAGTAGCCAGTGCCAAAGAAATCAAAAACACATTTTAAAACATCAAAAAACCTTAGATGACTTTCTCTCAAAACCTTAAGATGTTGGGAGAAGCCATCAAGTGGATATA
Source organism: Saposhnikovia divaricata (assembly GCA_036435485.1). Taxonomy (NCBI): domain Eukaryota; kingdom Viridiplantae; phylum Streptophyta; class Magnoliopsida; order Apiales; family Apiaceae; genus Saposhnikovia; species Saposhnikovia divaricata. The sequence continues at coordinate 93,475,387 of CM071596.1, forward strand.
TTACCATGGACACTCTCCCTCACTCGAAAGCCTACTTTGGATTGAGGAGTGATCACTAGGAGATTTTGGGGCAACAATTAATCGTAGTTTTCAAATAATTTTTTGAAACCTTTGGCTCATGAAATATGTGATGTCATGTTAAACGACAAACTCTTAGATGTTAGGAGAAATAAATAATCTTATGCCTTTAAAAGCAGAAACCTTGCAATATAGTTAATGAGAAAAAAGGAGCCCATGTTTAGGTAGATCATAAGTACCAACATATATTTTCTTAAACCATTAGGTCCTATTTTGACCAAGGAGAACCATGTGATGAATATATACATATATATTGACATTCATAATTATAAGTTTTTGAAGTCTGCATATTTAGAGTAGTGCCAAGTAATCATTTAAAATCCTAAAATAAAGCCACTGGGTAGAGTAGAGTTTGGGTAGGTGCATTAGATGACCTGTTTGAGATAGCTAGCTAGCTTTTTGACTTCATACTTCTCTTGAATCAGCTCTCCCTCCTTTTGAGTCAGCTTTACCGCTAATGCTTCCACCTGCAGGGTTTGGCCATTGAGTAATTCAATTAGAATTTCTGTAGGGATGAGAATAAGCCATAGATGCAACTTCCAAAAAGACACATGTTAACTACATGACCCAAATCCTCTGACAGGTGTAGAATTTAATCTCTAAATGGGATCACTTGACGTCTTGACCTGTTCCAAATAACTCCTCAACAGTACTATGAAAGATGTAGGCAGAAACCATGGGCTGGTTACATTTCAAGGGTAACAGAAACAAATACACAACCCTTTTCCCCTTAAGACACTCTTATGTGAAACTCGGGTTCCAAGTGACAAAAAATACTGGCAAACAGATTTTAATAGGATAAAGTGTGTGAAGTTCCAACAATTTTCAATAAAATCATGAGCATATACTCCACATTTAAAGACTGCCAAAAAGAAAGAAAGATCTAACCATGGAAATAGCTTTTTCCATATCTTCCTTGTTTTGACCTGCCATCCGCCCTTTAAGGTATTCTAGTGCATCCCTGAGTTTCTTTAGTAGAACATGTCCATCCAAAGACACCACATCTCTGAGTTTCGTCTGCATTTTTGGAAAGAGTTGCTTATTTGTCCATACCATTTTAGTAGAGTGGTTAATTTTGCATATAAAACATGAACGATAACTGATTATATTTATTATGATATGGATAATACAATATACAAATCCAGATATGTAATTTATTTTTTTGATCTAGTACGAGAGATTGTTTAGTTAGATCTCAAGTCTTTTTTAAAAAAAAAAAAACTATACTTTGAAATTAGCAAAGAAAAATTGAACCTCGTTGGACAATTTGGAAGCAGCAGTCAAATTCTTATCGAATTTGCTGGCAAGGTCTCGAACAGAAAGACGTTTATGCTGCTCTGACAACAGAGAAGTTTCCTGCTCCACCACCTCTTTTAAAGATGGGCCTTCTGTATTAACTTTCACTTCCTCCAAGACTTGATTATCTGGACCTAGCTTGTATGCAGGAAACTGATTTGAAGCAAAGCTCACATCGGCAGACACGGGCATTTGCATCTCATATCCACAATCTGGACTGACCTTTGTCATTGGTCTAGATTTAATGTTCTGAGAAACAATAAATTATTGAAAAAAAAATAACAAAATAAACAAATTCAGTGAAAAGTGTTAATTATCATGAATCCCAAAAAGAATAAGACTAGTATAAAGAATACATGATTAAGTATCATAGGAGAGAAATAACTGCATACGTCATATCAAGATTATAAGCTATGCAGAGAATTGCACTACGTAAGAGAAACTATAGCTGAGATTATAGGAGTCCATAACAGAAACGAGAGGTAGTGAAAGAGTAAAATTGGTGTACAAAGGTGAACTAAGATGGTCAAAAGAGATCAAAGGCATGTATTGCTTCCATTATAGAACAGTGCCTAATAACAAATAACATGAGAAAGATCTTGCGTCTAAATGAGTTTAACCAGTCATTATCAATACTACTGATGTCAAATGTTGACTAACTTAAAATACTTCTATAAACCATTGCTTAAGTTATTGTTAGAATGATATGACATTAGATTAGCTTATGAAGCACCACTTCCCTGATCACAACTGTAGATCAATAAGTATTAAGTTGAAATTCCAAAAAAATCTTACACGAATAATAGAGTAACCAAAAATGTGAAGAAAGATTGAACTGATTCCTAAAAATATAATAATCCTAAAACTTCAAATCAGAAATAAAATAACATTATTGATGCAGAATCTCATCTTACTTGTGATATTGACAGAATTAAAGATGAAAAATGAGAGAAAATTTGTGATGAGGCTGAGTCCAGATATAACAGACAAACATGATTGTTAGTGGCTACAGAGGTAACAGTCATTTTCATCAAGTCCATTCCAACAAACTTAGCCCACATCACATTCTATTATACTACATATATATACATCCAACACGAGTTAGATTAAATCACATAAAACATACATGTGGATAAAAGATCCAATAATCTATAAGTATTATACAATTATACATTGACATATACATGGAAAAATGAAGAGTGACAGTACTTAAATCAAGCACATCCAAGGTCAGAACTTGACATACCCAAGAAAATTATAAAGAAAGAAGTAAAACCACATGAAAGTAAATAAGAATGGAAAAATGGTGCAAGCCCAGGTGAATGTGAAGCTAGAAAAATGAGAAGGGTAAAGTGAAACTTACAGTAAAGAATCAAGTGAAGACAGGAGCTCAGAAGAATGCTATTATGCTACTAGGGATAGTTACATGAAGATGGTAGCAGATGCATGTTTCTTTCGCTTCTGCAACCTCTTGGGAAAGAGATGGAGGGAGAGAGACAGAGACTGAGGGAGGGAGAGAGAGAGAGAGAGAGAGAGGGAAAAGGTGACAAAGGGGGAAGAAGAAGAAGAATCTTAGAGAGAGAGAGAGAGAGAGAGAGAGAGAGAGAGAGAGGACTACTTTACTAAAAGAGGGAGGGAAGAAAGCTTGGCTGGAGTCATCCTTCTCTCTCTTGTGTAAGGAATTATGATGTTGTGTGTATAATGTATTCTATATTTTGGGGAGTCCCACTCCAGACTAGTCTAGTGTATATAGGATTCCATGGCAAACATGTTCACAAAACAAAGCGGTTGTGGTTGTGGAGAGCTATGATTATGAAAGGATGGTACAATTCATTTAGTTACTACAAAGACTGACACAACAACAAAGAAACAATAGGCTGCAACATCTCACACGCGCTGACCCCACTCGCCACTATTCATCAAGGAATATAGTAATAGACTAATAGTAGTACTCCCTCTGTCTCATAAAACTCTTCTCACTTTCCTTTTCGGGACATTCAAAATACTCTTCCCCTTTCTATTTTTGGTCATAAAATAACTATATTCTATACTCACTACTCCACCCACTACTCATTAAATAATATAAAATACCCACTATTCCACCCACTAACCCTTAAAAACAATATTCAATACCCACTATTCCTCTACTACTCTTTAAAAAACCATTTTTTCTTAAAACCCGTATTTTTCCCCAAATGAGAAGAACATTGTGAGACGGAGGGAGTAGTATGTTAGAGCATCTACCCTACCTACGATGGTTAATTAAAATAATATATAATAATTGTTAGTTAAAATTTGTTGAACCTGTGAGTGCTTGTGCTCCAATAGTATTAATTATAATGGTTAGCTATAATTCAAAAAGAGTATTTTATTATTATTTTCAAATTCTAACAACTATATTTTAAATTTATATTCTAACAAATATATTTCAAAAATAGTATTTTATTATTATTTTCAAATTATAACAGCAATAGAGAGTCTAAGAAAATTTGTTAAAACGTTAGCACCAAATCAAGTGGCACCATAACATCAAGTAAATATTACTGGTACGGGATGACATCGTAACTTGGCACCATAACTTCAAGTTATGGTGGCTTGGCACTCTAACTTCAAGTTATAGTGGTATGTCATAACTTCAAGTTACGGTGGCTAGAGCAAATCATATGTTCACATCTGTTTGATTTTGTTATGTTATACAATACAAAGTGTTGACGGAGAAATTTGGGAACAACAAAATTCGTGGTACGTCATCGGAAACAAGATCTGATGCGGTGGTTCTCTGCCGGAGAAAATGGTGGTGCATGGTTGTTGAGCGTGATTGGTGGCTGAGATTGATAGGGTTAGTGGCGGCTATTCAGAGCTCTCGACTTCCAACCCCCCAATCGGCCTACGTACCCCGGTCTTTATAGGGGATCAAGTCATACGTAGTTCTTGGAGAACAAGAAACCCAAATGGGCTTGGATTGTAGGTCCAGCATCCGGAATGTTCTACTATGAGGCCTAACCACAAAGGCCCAAGGCTCATCCAAGATCTCAAGACTTCACAGATAAGGAAACTTCCCCCGTCGAGGACTAGTCCTATCCGCTACCAGCTATTTCTTGATTTCAAGGATGCAGGTATAGCCATGGTTTACCCCAAGTGCAGAACGCATCCATGTCCCCCGAATGAGAAGCACCCACCAGATAGCAGGACAGGTGATCCAGAGCTTTTGGGTGCAAAGTGCAGGATTACTCCAAAGTTCCCCAATGAGAGCGCGCCCATTGGCTACAGGAACAGAGCTCCCAAAGCACACACCAGAAGTCCCCATCTTTCCACCATAGGGCGCGCCCTTAGTGTTTAAGAAGGGTCCTTATATCCAGGCAAACCCCTGGAGGCCTTCTGCGACGGACATCCCCCTCCTGAGATACGACAGGAGGGAATTCTTCAATAATCAAACAGGAAATCGACATTATTATCATCTTGGAATTCCAACATAACCTAGGGCGCGGCCTAATACCCCTAGGGCGCGCCCTAATTCATTCTCTAAAATCCCAAATTGAACCCGTTATTGACCCGAATCCATCTCGAAAATATCCGAACAGAATTTTGGCTATAACAACTACCCCCCAATTCCATATGAAATCAAAGATGATATATGGAATTTTCACGAACAAAGCTCAAAATTCTCATAACCTTCTGAACAAGGCGCGCCCTAAGAGAGGGCGCGTCCTTGGAATTTTAACCGATTCTACAACTGTCAACCACTATCTCTTCAAACCACTATAAATACCCCCTTATCCTTCACTTTACTCTTTTCACTCTCTTTCTCTACCAAAATCGACACCGGCGACTTCAAGTTTTCCGAGCACTAATCCGACCGTTCTCGTCACTTTTTTGGTCATTTCTTCACTAAATCGAACTCTAGAACTTACAAGGTACGTTTTCATGTCTTTATTTCAAGTTTTCACCGTGCTTTTTGCCTAATTTAGTACCTTGACTGTTGGTTATCTTCGTGTTCTTCAATATTGCTTGTATGTATATATGTATGCATATGCATTTGATCTTCTCTTGCTGTTATAACTTTTCTAAAATATGTTTCTGATAAATTGATACGGTTAATCAATTCTCAGGGCGCGCCTTGGATACAGGGCACGCCTTGGATTCCTCTGATTTCATAACGTAATCTTGATTTCTAGGATACCTTAGAAAACTTTTCTTGGCGCACCTTCACGTCACTAACTCCGTATCTAGGAAATCTCAGGGATAGTCGACTTTTTAATTTCTTTGTTGAAAATTTCTTCCCTGGGCGCGCCCTCAATTTTTCATCTTTAATTTTGCAGCTGGAGGGCGCGTCGTCTCCATTTCATCCTTTTAAGGAACTTAACAAACGTACTGGGACTTACTCTCCTTTGCCAGCTCCTCTACCTCCTAATCCGCCTAGACCTCTCTTCTCATTCGTATCCTCAGAAGATAGGGCGCGCCTTATCCAAGATTTTAACGAAGACAGAATGAGTTTTTTCAGTGAAGACTCCCTAGATAATGTCCCCCTTAGCAACCGTATGAAGAACAACACAGAAACTTCAAAACCAATACCCGAAAAAACTCCAAACCCTTTGCATACAGATCCCTCTGATAGTGATTATACTCCAGATTTCAATTCCTCCAACGACACACACTCTTCTGACACTTACTCCTCTGAGGGCGTGCCCTCAGCTTCGGGCGTGCCCTCAGCTTCTTCCATTTCACCTATAGCTGATTCCGAACCTACATCTCCATTACCTTCTCCGGTCCCGTTTAGACATTGGGAAGTCCTCGATAAAGAAATTGATATTGATTTCGGTAAATATGATGCCAGGTCTGAAAAGGAGAAAAATCTTCTTAGAAAGAAACGAGGCAAATTGGCTTGTGTGAATATGTCTTCTATCGCTACGAGTGATGAAGTAGGATGGGCTATGCAATATTATGGCCAAAAAGGAATCTGGGCCATCCCATATGCTCACCACCGCCCACATATCTTCAATTATGGTAAAAGTTTCAAAATTCCAAGGATGGTCTTAACTCCTAAACTTGTAGCTCTTGGTGTAGGCGCGCCCTTACACCCCTACCTCCAACAAATACTGAGGTGGTATGACATAGCACCCATCCAACTTTCCCCCAACAGCTACAAGCTTGTGTTGGCTTTATTTATCCTTTACCATGACCTCGAAATAGGAGTTCCCTCTATGCATGAGGTTAGCTATTTCTTCAGCATTCGACAGTCCAGCATTGGTTACTACTACCTTGTAATCAATAAGCTTCACAACAACAAAGGTTTTTCCGAAGGAAGAATCAGCCATCTCAAATTTTGGAAAGAACCTTTCTTCTATGTCTGGGATGTTCCTCGAGTTCGTATTCAGTTCAACATGAATCCTTGTAAGTTAGGGCGCGCCCTATTCCTTTATTATCTTTTTGATTTCCAACTGTCTATTAACTCCTTCGAATTTTAACAGATAAAAGAACACAGAAAACACTCGAGGGCGCGGCCTCAATTCGTGCAAAAGCCGTTCTGAGAGTTGCCTCAGAAAAATTCAACCTCCAATCTTTAATCACAGAAGAAAATTTAAAGAGAGTAGGAATTTTGCCTGATAGAGTCGGACATATTTGCAAGTTTAAAAAGTTTAGGAAGGGAATTCCCGTTCCCACATTCCCTTCTAGCAATAGTGAAAATGAAAATTCTGACTCCGATGAAGGTACAGAAGTTATAGCATAGGGCGCGTCCTAATCTTTCTTCATTACTTGCCAAAAAAATTTTAGTATAACCTGTCTAATGCCTTTTTATCCAGGGCGCGGCATAATTCTTCCCTTTTTGTCTCGTACAGGTATGGCTCCTAGGATTCCTCGGGGATTTGGAGCTGCAAAAAAGAAAAACGACAAAGAGAAGAAAACCGAGCAAACAGGTACATCAGATTCCAGGGCGCGTCCTGTGCAAAGGAAGGACTCTAGTGACGTAGTCACTCCATCCACAGAGTCCTTAAAAAGGAATGCTGATACTCTAGAACCTCTCGTCGACAGGGGCAAGAAACCGAGAACCGAGGGCGCGCCCTCATATGTCGAAACTTTGATTGGTCCAGCTGCAACTCCTCTTATTGGAGAGGATGAAGTCAATTCATGGCAGAACATGAATGCTGATGAGGAATCCGAATCCATGATTCGAGCATCCGCCCAACTACTCATCCAATCTCTAGGGCGCGCCCAAAGGGTTCATAAGGAAAAACTGCACATCAACAGACTTGAAGCTGAGAATAGAAAGTATTCGAAAATGGTTATCGACACTGATAACAAATGGAAGAAAGAATGTGATGCCAAAGAGGCCAGCATTGCTACTCTCAAGTTAGATCTTCAAAAATCTGTTGAAGAAGGCTTATATCTTAGTGATCAAGTCAAGAGCCTGAAGGAGAAGGAGGAGCATTTCCAAGCTCAACAGAATGCCCTGGAAATTGAAAAGGCTAAGCTGAAAGAGCAGAGGGAACAAATTGAGGATGAGAACTTCGAGAAGGGATTCAACTTCTATCTTACTGGCTTTCTAGCCAATGATCCTCACTACAACTGGGCGAAGAAGTTTGGTCCCGCTGCTGCTGAGGATGTAGCAAAATTTAAAGTTGAAGAAGCTGCTGCCATCAAGGCAAAAAGAATTGAGCTTGGATTAGAGGATCCTTCCGAGGACGCGCCCTCCACTGAAAATGTTCAAATCTCTCCTCCAGCAGTTATCCCTACTCAGAACTCACCTCCTGCAGACGTATCTCCTCTCACCACTATTCGTCCTAATGATGCTCAGGACGCGCCTCCTTCCTCTCCCAAAGTTGTTCCTTCTCCTCCTTCTAAGGGCGCGCCTTAGAATTGCAAACTTTCTTCAAACTTGTTCGTTCATACTTTTAAGGTGCGGGTCCTTTGTAAAACCCTGCAAGTTGTAACTCTTAACTTTTATGCCTTTTGGACTTCAATATGTCTATTATTTATCTTCATGCTTTTATTTTTCTCATCAGATTCTTCAAATAAGGGCGCGCCCTATGTGGGGATGCGACCTTTTTATTTAAGGAAATACCTTCAACTTGATTTTTAACTGTGACAAAATACCTTCAAAAAGTCTTTAAAATATAGATTGAGGACGCGCCCTAAGGTATTGCCCTTTTCAGGTTTTCTTTAACTTGTCAAAATTTACTTATCATTATGCAGAACTTCACAGGGCGCGCCCTAAGACATAGGGTGCATCCTCTTGCACTTCGATCTTCAAAAAACAGCTAAAAATGTCTTGATATACTTCATTAATCTTCAAATAAATTCTTTATTAAATTCAAGTCTCAACAGAACAGGGGAAGGTATACATGTATTACCCCCCAAGCTAAGGAGAATAAACTTCAAACAACGTGGAATAAAAATAGCAAATCTCGACTAGAACTAAGGAAGGCATATATGCACTACCCCCCTAGACTAGGAGAACAATTATTGATACTAGTCTAACTTATATCTAAGCCTTCCAAAATAGGGGGCCGAAGCCGCACCCTACTGATAGTATTTTCTCAAATGCTCTGCATTCCATGCTCTTGGGATTGTGTTGCCATCCAAGTCTTCTAGATGACAAGTTCCTCCCCAGATGATAGACTTGCTCTTGTAAGGTCCTTCCCAGTTGGGACCAAAGACTCCATGTGCTGCTACCCTTGTATTTGGCATGACTTTCCGCAGAACTAGATCACCCACCTTGAAAGGCTGAGTCTTCACCTTCTTGTTATAGTACCGTGTAGCCCTCTGCTGATAAGTTGCCAACCTCAACTGCGAATTTGCCCTCATCTCTTCTAGGATATCAAGATTTAGCCTTTGATTTATCATATTCGATTCTTCATCATAGAAATCCCTTCGAAATGATCCTGCTCCAATTTCTACCGGCACCATTGCCTCACATCCATAAGACAATATGAAAGGAGATTCTCCAGTTGTGGTTCTTGGAGTTGTGTTATATGACCATAAGACCATGGGAAGTTCTTCAGGCCAATTCCGCTTGCTTTCTTCCAACTTCGTCTTCAAGGTATGCTTGATTATTTTGTTGATAACCTCTGTCTGCCCATTACTTTGAGGATGATACACGGCTACAAATTCCTTCTTTATCCCCAAGTCATCACACAACTTCCGCAACTCTTTGCTGTCAAACTGTTTTCCATTATCCGACACAAGTTTATATGAAATTCCAAACCTGCACACAATAGAGTTGAAAACAAAATCTCGAATTTTTCTTGCAGTAATTGTGGCCAAGGGCATTGCTTCCGCCCACTTGGTAAAGTAATCCACAGCAACAACAGCATACTTCACTCCTCCCTTAGCTTTAGGGAGCTCTCCAATGAGATCTATTCCCCACATAGCAAATGGCCATGGGCTCATTAAAGAAGTCAAAGTAGTAGCAGGGCTGGTAGAATAATTGGCAAACCTCTGACACTTGTCACATGCCTTAACAAACTCGTAAGCATCCTTCTTCAAGGTAGGCCAATAATATCCTTGCCTTAACACCTTCATTGCCAACGAACCACCCCCCGAGTGATTGCCGCAAATCCCTTCATGAATCTCCCTAAGGATGTAATTACATTCATCTCCATCTATGCACTTGAGAAGTGGTTGATTGAAACCCCTCTTATATAATATCCCATCATACTCCACGAATCTAGCTGCTTGATACTGAAGCCGCCTGGCCTCCAGCTTCTCACTTGGAAGTATACCTTCTCGGATATATTTTTGAATGGGAGTCATCTAAGTAACATTTGGAGTAGATTCCACTTCCATGACTTCTACCTCTGGAATATTGGGTACTTCCTGTACTTGCAAAGGTACTGTTCCCAACAGCATAGCATCTTTTTGTGACCCTAACTTGGCTAACACATCTGCACTACAATTCTCATCTCGTGGAATACATTCTACCCGTACTTCTCGAAACTTTTTGATCAACCGCTGAGCGCACCTCATGTAAAGCTCTGTCCTTGGGCCTCTACACTGAAATCCACCCTTTACCTGTCCAACCACTAGTTCTGAATCACTTAACACAATGAGATTCACTACCTTCATCTCCAAAGCCATCTTCAACCCATTAATCAAGGCTTCATACTCTGCATCATTATTGGTTGCTTGAAATTTGAAATGAATAGCACTCATGAGTTGATTCCCTTCGGGGGTAAACAAGATTACACCTGCTCCAGCCCCTCCATTGTTGACAGCTCCATCTACTTGTAACTTCCACCAAGGTTGAGGAACTTCTTCAAATGGGCTTGCCCTCTTAAGTGGAATTTCCGGCTCAACCAATACAATTGATTTTTCTTCATTTTCCGACTCGAATTCAAGAATGAAATCAGCTAAAGCTTGACCCTTTATAGCCGTCCTTGGAGTATATTCCAAATCAAATTGTCCCAGCTCAATTGCCCATTTTAACATTCGGCCAGAGGTTTCCAGTTTGTGAAGAATTCCTCTCAGTGGATATGCCGTACGAACTTCAATCTTGTGAGCTTGAAAATAAGGCCGAAGCTTTCTGGATGCCAGAATTAAGGCATAAACCAACTTTTCCATGCTAGTGTATCTGGTTTCCGCATCAAGCAAACGCTTACTCACATAATAAACCGGAGACTGATGATCAACTTCTTCTCTTACCAACACCGCACTGATGGAATGTTCCGAGACGGCCAAGTATAAAATTAATGTCTCTCCTTCCACAGGCTTAGCTAAAAGAGGGGGATTCCCCAAATTCTCCTTTATTCTCTGAAAAGCTTCCTCACATTCAGATGTCCATACAAAATCTTTGGCTGCCCCCTTTATTGCTTTGAAGAATTCTCTGCATTTATCCGATGATTTTGATACGAAACGATTAAGGGCAGCTATCCTTCCCGTGAGACTCTAAACTTGCTTCACACTAGACGGAGATTTCATGTCAAGAAGAGCTTTTATTTTTGCTGGATTTGCCTTGATTCCACGATGATTGATAATAAATCCTAGAAACTTCCCGGATTCTACCCCGAAGACACATTTTTGAGGATTCAACTTCATCCTAAACTTCCTCAAAATCTCGAACATCTGTTCCAAATGCTTTACATGGTCCTCCGCTTTTAAGGATTTAACAAGCATATCATCCACGTATACCTCCATGGTTTTCCCTATCAAATCCTTAAACATCATATTTACCAACCTCTGATAGGTTGCGCCAGCATTGATCAACCCGAAAGGCATGCCAATATAACAATACAATCCTCGATCCGTAATAAAGGAAGTGTGCTCTTGATCTGGCTCATACATAGGGATCTGGTTGTAACCTGAGTAGGCATCCATGAAACTTAAAAGAGCGTGTCCTGCCGTAGCATCCACCAACTAATCAATCCTCGGGAGTGGAAAGCTATCCTTCGGGCATGCCTTGTTCAGATCAGTGAAATCCACACAAGTCCTCCATTTTTCATTTGGTTTTTTCACAAGAACTGGATTAGCCAACCAATCTGGATAATATGACTCCTTGATCAGCCCAACATCTAGAAGTCTATCCACCTCTTCTTTCAATGCTATAACCCTCTCTCCACTTACTGGCCGGCGTTTCTGGCGGATTCCTTTTTTGGTAGAATCTATATTTAGACGGTGACACATAACCTTCGGATCAATCCCAACCATATCAGCATGACTCCAAGCAAAAAAAATCCAGATTATTTAAAAGGAAGTTGGTGAGCATGCCTCTTAACTTGGAGTTCAACTGCGATCCAATCTTCAGAACTTTAGTTGGATCCCTCTCATCTACCAAAATAGAAATTGTATCCTCTGCAGGACCAGTCTTTTCCACCGGTTGTGGTGTCCTTGGGTCAAGGTAGAAATCAAAACTTCGAGGATCTTCAACCGGTGCTACATCCTTGGAGGGCACGTCCTCTTTAAGAGGGAAGTATTCCTCGACAAGGGTATGCACCAAACCCTCAAGCAACATTCGCCTCCCTTCAACCTGCTCACCCTCGAGATCAAATGAGATTACTTCCTCTGCGTCTTCCTCGATTTCTTCCAAAATTCCTTCTTGAAGATCATCTAGAACCGAGGTATCATCCTCAGGGCGCGCCCTGTATAGCAGCTCTTCCTCTTCAGGTTCTTGGACAAGATAATGAGCTTTTACCTCTTCTGGGACAACACTCATGACTCCTGAATCACTCTCACGTAGGGCGCGCCCTCCATCCTGCTGTCTTCTAAACCCTTTAATCGCCTTATGGTAGCAATCTCTTGAGTCATGCTGAGAGCCCCGTACAGTTCCCACACCATTTGGCGTAGGAAATTTCATCGCGAGATGATAGATGGAGGTCACAACTTTCATTTCCTTCAACAGAGGTCGTCCTACCAGAGCATTATGTGATGAATCCACATTCAAAACCATGAAATCCATCATTTTAGTCACAGAAAGGGTTCCTTCCCCAAGAGTTACTGGTAATTTGATAGCTCCCATAACTTTTACCGATTCTCCTGAAAAACCATAGATCCATCCGTTGTCTTGAATCATATCCTTGTCTAAGAGTCCCAGCTTCTTATAAGTACTTTAGTATAGTATATTCACCGAGCTTCCATTGTCCACGAAAACCCGATGGACATTCTTCGAACCAATCTGAATTGCTACTACCAAAGCGTCATTATGAGGATGATGTACCCATCTAGCTTCTTCTTCGGTGAAAGTAATGTCAGCACATTCTCCCTTGAACAACTTAGGTAGCCTCAACTCCAAGCTATTCGCATTTGTGAGAGGTCGATACCTCGCTTCTCTGGAATATCTCTCCATAGCGTGATTGCTGTCACCACCCAAGTGATGTCCTCCAAAGATAGTATGAATACTCCCTTCCTTGACAAATTTTTTCTCTTCGGGCTTACCATCTCCATGGAGGGCGCGCCCTCCATCTCTCCTGTCGGGATTCTCCTTATGCTTCTTCACCTCCCTAACAATCCATTCCGTCAGGTATCCTTCTTTAATCAAATCCTCAATCTCCTCCCTGAGCTGTCGACATTCATGAGTGTTATGCCCTAAGGATTCATGGAATTCACAATACTTTTTTTTTATCTTTACTCTGCCAAGAGGTCAATGGTTCCGGCTTTCTGAAGAACCCTTTGTTCTTATTCACCTCAAAGATATGTTCAATAGAAGCTGCTAAAGGAGTATAGTTACCCGGCCTTTGATCGTAAGTGTATGTATCAGGTGGACCCCAATTCCTTCCAGTTTCAGCTAAATTTACCCGATTCGCACCAGTTGCTATACGAAGAGTAGGACTAGGAGACCTATCCTTCCTTTTACCGGCCTTTCCCTTAGAGCTGTTCTGACTGTCAGTTTTTCGGTTATCCGCCAAGGATTGTTCTACAATCTTGAAAGACTCAGCCTGTGCAAACACATCAGCTAAAGTAGGTGGGTCTCTCCCTTGAAGAAGCTTCCAGAAATCAGTCCCCACGGACAATCCAACTATCAAGAAACTCTTGAGTGTTTCATCAGTCGCCCCTCTCACCATGGTGGATTCCGAGTTGAATCTCTTAAAATAGGATTGCAAACTCTCTCCTTCCCTTTGCTTGATATTGGCCAAGGTTGTGACCGGAGGAGCATATTTTACTGCGGCCTGGAACTTAGTCAAGAACAAGTTCCTCATCACCTGCCATGATGTAATTACTCCTGGACCGAGCTTCTGAAACCACTGCTGAGCACTCTCCCTGAAAGTTGCCGCCAACAATCGACATCTAGCTAATTTCGTAACCTGATAGACATCCATCTCGATATCAAATTGTCCAAGGAATTCCACAGGGTCTGCATTTCCATGAAATCGCAAATCATTTGTCATTGATCTATACCCAACAGGGAGCTGTGCCTCTCTAACTTCGGTCGAGAAGGGAGAGGATGTTGGCGCAGTTGCAGATATTCTTCCTCCATCCAGGTGAGCAAGGAGTTTCTTTAAATCATCCACGTTGAATGTTCCCACCCCAGGAATATTCTGGATATTTGGTTGTCCCACAATCTGAGTACCCCCCGGGGGTGGAGGCGGCGGTGGAGCCGCTGTCTGAATGTCTCCTTGAATCTCTACTTGTGGTTGAATCACAATATTCTCTTGAGTTTGAGTTTGCTGACCCTCAGGATTTCCATGAGGTTGTGAATTTCCTTGAGAACCTCTCTGATACTGTCCTCCCAAGTGAGAGTGCATCCTCGACCTGGACTCACTGGAGGTGCTTGAGGGGATTTGATGGATACGGGGGGATCTCCCACCTGAGGGCGCGCCCTAGTTACGGGGGCGTCTATTTCCCTGATACCAATCCATTCTTCTGTCACCGTTATCACGGTTTCTTCTTCCAGTATTATCACGCTGAGGAGTTTGTTCAAATCCAAGGGGCCGCGACCTGTTTTGAACAGGGGGCACGCGCTGTGGATTATCATTTCGAGCAAGAGTTCTCTCATGTCCAAGGGGCCGTGACCTGTTGTCAGGGGGCACGCGCTGTGGATCGTGACTCTGTGGAAGGGCTCGCTCATGTCCAAGGGGCCGCGACCTGTTGTCAGGGGGCACGCGCTGTGAATCATGGGGCCTCGATTCCATATATTTGTCTTTCTTCTGGAGCTCGAGGAGCACCATCCTCAAATCATCGTCATCAAGCCTTATTCCAAGGCGTTCTTTCAAGCTGGCAAAATCTCTCCTTTCTCTAGCCATTTGCTCCTCATCCCCATGAATCTCACGAGGAGTGCGCCCTGAACGGTGAGGATGAGGGTGCGCCCTCTCTTGAGGATTCATCAACCCGCGCTCAGAATTATTTTCACTAGGATGTTCAACAATAGGATCAGAATAATCTAACCTTCGAGGAGTGACCAGCTGAAATCTCCTTTCGTGACTTTCCTCCCTCCTTCGAGAATCTTCCTCGATCTGAGGGGATTTCCCTGATCGGCGATGATTTCGTGGGATACTCCGAGATTTTCTCCTTGATTCTTGCTCTTCCTCCACAGAACCCAATCTCGCCCCGAAACTATTTATGGCATCTTGCATAACATACAACTGTTCCATTAATGCCGAATTACTAATGAGAACGGGCGGCTGTCCACCGATGGCGGCCGGAGTTCCATGATGTCGCGGAGGAGCAGCAATATTTTCCGGGACATAAGCTTCATGACGCGCTTGGTTATCTCCCAAGCTATCTTCAGAATCGTAACCATCTTCTTCTTGAGAACCTCTGCCATGATTGTGAGACATCTTTTCCTCCTAAGATGTAGATCTTGATTGGCTCCCCTCCTTCTAGCGCCAATTTGTTGACGGAGGAATTTGGGAACAACAAAATTCGAGGTACGTCACCGGAAACAAGATCTGATGCGGTGGTTCTCTGCCGGAGAAAATGGTGGTGCGTGGTTGTTGAGCGTGATTGGTGGCTGAGATTGATAGGGTTAGTGGCGGCTATTCAGAGCTCTCGACTTCCAACCCCCCAATCGGCCTACGTACCCCGGTATTTATAGGGGATCAAGCCATACGTAGTTCTTGGAGAACAAGAAACCCAAATGGGCTTGGATTGTAGGTCCAGCATCCGGAATGTTCTACTATGAGGCCTAACCACAAAGGCCCAAGGCTCATCCAAGATCTCAAGACTTCACAGATAAGGAAACTTCCCCCGTCGAGGACAAGTCCTATCCGCTACCAGCTATTTCTTAATTTCAAGGATGTAGGTATAGCCATGGTTTATCCCAAGTGCAGAACGCATCCCTGTCCCCCGAATGAGAAGCACCCACCAGATAGCAGGACAGGTGATCCAGAGCTTTTGGGTGCAAAGTGCAGGATTACTCCAAAGTTCCCCAATGAGAGCGCGCCCATTGGCTACAGGAACAGAGCTCCCAAAGCACACACCAGAAGTCCCCATCTTTCCACCATAGGGCGCGCCCTTAGTGTTTAAGAAGGGTCCTTATATCCAGGCAAACCCCTGGAGGCCTTCTGCGACGGACATCCCCCTCCTGAGATACGACAGGAGGGAATTCTTCAATAATCAAACAGGAAATCGACATTATTATCATCTTGGAATTCCAACATAACCTAGGGCGCGGCCTAATACCCCCAGGGCGCGCCCTAACCTCTTGAAAACCCTAATTCATTCTCTAAAATCCCAAATTGAACCCGTTATTGACCCGAATCCATCTCGAAAATATCCGAACCGAATTTTGGCTATAACACAAAGCATGAGCTAAAAATATAAAAGATCTTTTTTGCATGAGCTAAAAGTATAGTTAATAGTTGTTGCCGTTGGAGACCAATTTTTTTGAAACTGTTAACTATAATGTTATGACACGTCAGTTTTTTGGCTATGAGAGCGTTGGAGACGCTCTTACCGGTCTGTCATAATTCACATACGCTTCTTTTTTTAATGCATTTTTTTTCCTTTTTTTATTAAGGTTTATAAATTTCGGAATTAGGAAGGGGTGGAAATTATTTTATTCCTCAATCTCCGTATTTAATAGAGGACGATGATACCTATGAGTAATTGGGAATTTTCATTATTTTCAGAAAAAAATAATTTTATGCATTTTTTAGTATATTTTATAATAAAATTAATTTGCTAAATCATGATATGGCATATATATCTTAAGTTTAATAACATATTCTACAAAATAATTCAAATTAATATTAATTTATGAAAAAAATACTTAATTTTTTATAATTAATCATATTTTACTATTAAAAAATTTAATTTGTGAAATGATTTGAATTTTGAAAACAATAATAATACATATAAATATATTTATCTATAATAATTTGATATTACATATATCTAAATTTTTAATCTTGAATATAAAATTGGGGGTTCAGATCCAAACGCCCGAATTTTTTTTATAAAATTTTCTTCATTTCACGTCCCGAACGTACAAAATTTCCTGAATTTTCGATCCAGGAGATCGGATCGAAATCGAACGAGATGGATGAAGGGCTCATTTGTTAAAGGGTGAACGAGCCAATCTGAACTGGATCGGTCATTATTTTTTCATCCAGCTTGTTTGCATAGAGTTTTGCTTATCTGGACGAGTCCATTTTTAGGTGGACGAGTCCCTCAAAAATAAATACCTGAACCATCCATATGGTAGATGTTGCTTTTTATCTTTTATCATCTTTATTGCTACTTTTGTTATTACTGGTTTATTCTTTATAAATTTTTATATATTACAATTTCTATGTATATCTTCTTGCGTAAATTATTATATGCTAAAATTTTATATTTAATGATTGGCTTGATTGTTAAGTTTTTATAAAATTTATATAAGAAAATAAATTAAAGATTAAATGTAAGCTATAATATGTAATTTAATACAATTATGCTGTAATTTAATAATAAGAAATATGTGTCAATATGCGTCCTTTTTTCTTAGATAAACAAATAAACTAATCAAATCATTTGCATTAATATTCGAATAAATCAAGTTAACTTTCTATCCAAATATTTAAACTTATTTGAGAAAAATATATTTAATCAATTTTATCATATTATATTTAAAATTTAGGGTTAAGACCCAAAATAATCAAAAATAAATACTGTTTGTCCAAAATACTGATCTGCAAATATTTGGCCTTAAATACCGACCAGATACGGTGTTTCGTGTACCGTATTAACTTAATACGGAGCACCGTCCTCCGTATTAACCTAATACGGAGTACCGTTCACCGTATTAATACGGAACACCGTCCATCGTATTAATATGGAACACTGTCCAACGTTATATAAACAGACACGGAGCACCGTGTAACGTGTTTCAACCATGTCTTTCCGTCTCTTTTTCTATTCAAATCCACAGCTATAACTCAGTTCCTCATCCACCCACAAGTATATGCCCACACAACACAATACTCATCGTTTTATTCAATATGAATCACAATACATACATCAATAATTCTGAACCACAATACGTACATCAACAAAACCCATATTCATATGTTTTCAACAAGAAGATGCAAATCGACAATGATCTCCAACCGGAGATGGAGATTGAGAACGGAGTGTGTGGACAAAAGAAGAACCATATGAAGGTTGGATTTCAACTCTTTCTTAAAAATCTCTCCCAACTAGAGCTCATTGGAATCCATGACGAGGTGACTCCCCTGCGGGTCCTTTGGAATCCATGGTGGTAGTGGTAGTGGCCAGTGGGTTGGCGCCAATGGTATGGAAAGGAGGGAGTTAGGCAATAGAGGGGTGAGAGATTGGTAGGCAAGAGGGGGTGATGTTGATGGAAGTAGAAGGCTGCACATCTATATGTATATATAATACGGAACACCAATCAACGTATTATCCATCAGACACGGGACACGATTCACCG
The DNA here is from genome assembly GCA_036435485.1 of Saposhnikovia divaricata. Lineage (NCBI taxonomy): Eukaryota > Viridiplantae > Streptophyta > Magnoliopsida > Apiales > Apiaceae > Saposhnikovia > Saposhnikovia divaricata. The sequence continues at coordinate 93,494,057 of CM071596.1, forward strand.
TGTTAGGTCGGTAAATAGGGCCATTGTTAGGAATATGTTGTACTTGATGATAACTTCACAATCAATCAAATTGTATAAGGTTTTGTAGCTGTCAACGGATGAGGATTTATAACTCTATCCGTTGACAGGTAGCTCATCAACGGATGAGGTTTTGTAGCATACTGCAGTAGCTCTATGTTATCAGTTGATAGTGTTTTTATCCACAGTCATGTTGACCATCAACGGATAGGCAGAATAGGGTAGCAAATTGTAAATAAGCTATGCTATGTAATTCTGTCTAAGTGAAAGTGTATCAACAGATGAAGACAAAACTCTATCAACGGATACAACTCAAATCCACTCTATCAACGGATACAGCTCAAGTCTCAATATCAACGGATACAGCTAAATACATCATCAACGGATGTCAGTGTACAATATCAACGGATAATCATTGACACTGTCTTCTATGATAAGCTGGGGATTAGCAGTTGATAAGGACATGTTTGACTGACAGATCACATGGGTTGATAGTAGATACAAAAAGCAGTATGGCAGCCATACTTTGGAAACACAGAAGAAAGAAGCATTCCGTTTACACTATGAATACAAGAAAGGTGCAGGAGACATGTCTGAACACAAGGACAACCTTTCGGCTACATGTGTATTTGGAGTGTAGTAGCAAGTCAACTAGAATTAGATTAATATTATCTTATTCCAGTAGTACTTGTAAAACTTGGGATTTATAACCAAGTGTAGCAACTCTTTGTAGGCTAAAAAAACAGATACATTTTGCTTAGGGTTTCTATTGAATATTCTTAGAAAGCAAAGAGTTGTAAAACAGAAGCTGTGTACTTTTGTATCACAGAGTTTTCTTCGAATAAAAGCTTCAGGTGGTGCATTTAACCACCTGATTTTTATGTGTTTGTGCATTAATCTTTCTACAGCAATTATCTAAGTATAGATTTCTGTAGTTCTTATCAGAAATTTATAAATATCAAGAATTGTATTCAACCCCCTTTCTACAATTATACAAGTGTGTAATCTGGGAATAACAATTGGTATCAGAGCAAGCTTCTAACATATTTGAAGTTTAAAGATCAACACACTTCCAACATGTTTAAGAAGGATTATGGAGTAAAGATTCCAGTTCTTGATAGAGAAAATTACTTTCACTGGAAAGTAAAAATGCGTCTACATCTCTCGTCTATTGATGAGGGTTTTGTGGATTGCATTACCAAGGGTCCTCATGTTCCAATGAAGACTTCAACAAGAGTTGGCCTGGCTGAAGGTGTGCCTGACACTCTCATTCCCAAACCTGTTTCTGAGTGGAGTCTTGAAGATATTACAGAAGTCCACAAAGACAAAAAGACCATGAATATTCTGTTCAATGGTCTAGAAATAGACATGGTTGACAATGTTATTAACTGTAATACCGCCAAGGAAGTATGGGACACTGTTCAAACCCTTTGTGAAGGAACAGAACAGGTAAGGGAAAACAAGATGCAACTACTAATCCAACAGTATGAACATTTTCACTTTAAGAGTGGAGAAACATTGAATGATACATTTAGTAGATTTCAAAAGCTACTAAATGGTTTGAAACTGTATGGAAGAATCTATCAAGTTAAAGATTCTAATCTCAAATTTCTGAGATCACTGCCCAAGGAATAGAAGCCAATGACTGTTTCTCTAAGAAACACTCAAGAGTACAAGACATTTACTCTTGAAAGGCTCTATGGAACTTTAAAGACCTATGAGCTGGAAATGGAGCAGGATGAAGAGATTGAGAAGTCTCAAAAGAAAAGTGGGTCAGTTGCACTTGTTGCCAACTTGGAGCAAAAGGAGGAAAGGACAGAAACTGCTAGTTCTACACCAAACAGGGAGGTTTGTAAAGGTAGAGCAAAATCAAGCAGGAGCAATGAAAAGGTGTCTGAGGAATTGAATGTTCTTCAGCAGGATGAATTGGATGAGATAGATGAGCACTTAGCTTTTCTATCTAGGAGATTCTCTAAGCTGAAATTCAAGAGAAACTCTGGGGTGGCCAAGCCATTTAACAAGGATTTTTCCATAAGCAACTATGTGGATAAATCCAAAATTAAATGCTACAATTGTGGAATTGCTGTCACATGATAAGTGAATGCAGGAAACCTAGATCTGAGAACAAGGGAAAGTCAACTGAGGCTGTTGACTATAAGAAGAAATATTTTGATCTTCTCAGGCAGAAAGGAAAGGCATTCTTGACCCAAGAGTATGACTGGGCTGTTGATGACAATCATTCTGATGATGATGTTGAGTTAGTCAACCTTGCTTTAATGGCTGATTCTGGAGAGCAGGAAGCAAGTTCAGCTAGCAATCAGGTATTTTCTACTAATCTCTCTGAGCTCACCAAAGAGGAATGCAATAGTGTTATAGATGAAATGTCTACTGAACTATATCACTTAAGTGTTACTCTTAAATCACTTACTAAAGAGAACAATAGGATTAAAGAGTCTAATCTATTTTTAAGTGATAGAAATGCTGCTCTAGAAACTCAATTTCTAGAATTTGAGAAAATGAGAGTTGATTGCAATAATGCTAAAAGTGAACTTGAAGCTGTGTTAAAAAGAGAACTGATTTTAAAAGACCAGCTTGAAAAAGAACAAGGGATAATTGCTAAATTTCAAAGTTGTAGGAATATTTCTCAAAACATAATAGAAGTTCAGGGAATAAAATCGTTTGTGAAGGATACCTGGACTCAAAAGAAAAAGGAGCTAGAACCTGGCCTTGAGGATCTAGAGACTATTTGTGAATCAACGGATAGTGATTATCCGTTGACAGATGAACCATCAACGGATGAGAGGTATCCGTCGACTAACAAAAAGTTTGTTAGTAAGAAGGAACTCAGGAAACTGGATATCAAGTATGGTCCAGTCAACAAGAATTTTGTTAGTGGTGAGTGCAGCAAAACCAAATCCAGTGGGAAGGCTAAGGCAGGTGATTTACACAACAAAAAGGCTGTTGGTAAATCAGATAATGAAAATGTAGAAATTGAGGATAAAAAGAAAAAGAACAGAAATGGTAAGATAGGCATCAACAAGAAAAACAATTACTCTCCTGACAAGTTTGCTCCTAGGAAAACTTGTAGTAATTGTAATAGTGTCAATCATCTATCTTCTAATTGCAAGATTGTCAACAAGGCTCCTGTTCATGTACCTCAACCAATGCCATGTATGTCTGCAATGCCTGTTATGCCTGGTCTGTATCAAAATGCTAGTTTTTCAAATCCATATGTGAACATGCCATATGTGTCTAATCCTTACTTTCAATCTATGAATGCGCCACAAATGTCATGGAACATACCTAACATGAATAATATGTATGCCAATTTTCCACACATGCATGCATCAAATATTCATGCAAATGAGCATTTGTCAAACCCCATCACTCAAGCATCTACACCTAAGTTGAAGAATGCTAAGAGTGCAAAGTCAAAGGCTAACAAGAAAGGACCCAAGGAAGCTTGGGTACCAAAATCAACTTGATTTGTTTTTGAAATGTGTGCAGGGAAACAGAAGGAATCTATGGTACCTAGACAGTGGATGCTCTAGGCACATGACAGGAGATTCAACCCTGCTCACAGAGTTCAAGGAAGGAGCTGGCCCTAGAATTACCTTTGGAGATGACAGCAAAGGATATACTAAGGGATATGGCCTGATTTCAAAAGACAATGTCATCATTGAAGAAGTGGCTTTAGTTGAAGGTTTGAAGCACAATTTGCTGAGTGTCAGTCAGATTTGTGACAAAGACTATGAAGTAAAGTTCACAAAAGAAGCCTGTGTTGTTTCTGCCAAGGAAGACAGCAATGTGGTATTGACAGGATTTAGAAAAGCAAATGTTTACATAGCTGACTTCAATTCAGCATGCTCAGAATCCATTACTTGTCTCTTCAGCAAAGCAAGTAAGGATGAGAGTTGGCTATGGCATAAGAAGCTGTCACATTTGAATTTTAAAGTTACGAATGATTTGGTAAGAAAGGATCTTGCTAGAGGAATCCCTCAATTGGAGTTTGTCAGAGATGGACTGTGTGATGCCTGCCAATTAGGGAAACAAAAGAAATCATCCTTCAAAAGCAAGACAGAGTCATCCATTGTTAAGCCTCTTCAATTGCTGCATATGGATTTATTTGGTCCAGTAAATGTCATGTATATTTCAAAGAAGAAATACTGTCTGGTGATTGTAGATGATTTTTCTAAGTTCACATGGACCTTCTTCGTGCACTCCAAGGATTGTGCAAGTGAAATCATCATCAATCACCTCAGAATACTAAACAATGGTTCTGAAGACAGAGTACAAAGAATCAGGAGTGACAATGGTACTGAATTCAAGAATTCCACAATGAAGATTTTCTGTGAAGAGAATGGAATTGTCCATGAGTTTTCTGCTGCCAGAACACCTCAACAAAATGGGGTTGTTGAAAGGAAAAACAGAACTCTCATTGAAGCAGCTAGAACAATGTTAAGTGAGTCAAGGTTACCAACATATTTCTGGGCTGAAGCTGTCAACACTGCATGCTTTACTCAGAATATTTCCTTGGTCAATCAAGCTAGAGGAATGACTCCTTATCAGTTATTAACCAACAAGAAACCAACTTTAGCTTTCCTACATGTTTTTGGATATAAGTGTTTTGTGCTAAGGAATCATGGAGATAACTTGGGCAAATTTGAAGCAAAGGCAGATGAAGCTATTTTCGTTGGATATGCAGCAGGGAAAGCCTACAAGGTCTACAATCTAAGAACCAACATTGTTATGGAATCTGTACATGTTGTGTTTGATGATCAAAAGATTCTAGGCCTAAATGATGAAGGTTCCCATGAAAAGTTGGAATTTGAGAATGAAGGTGAAGGAAGAATGTACTATGATGATGATGAGGACAATGAAGATCATGACCACAGAGATCCACCTAGAGCTGTTATACCAACTAGATGTGATGCTTACACTGAAAATGAAGCATCCGTTGACAGTCATTCTGCAACATCCGTTGACACTATTAGAGATGCATCCGTTGACAGAGATTCTCAAGCATCCGTCGACAAGCAAAATGATGCATCCATTGACAGTCAACTTCATAATTCAGCAAGGACAACAATGTAACACCCCCAGATCCGGGGTCCGGGATCCGGTGGTTACGGTTTCCAATTCTGTCCACAACAATTGAACTTTCCTTAACATAAAATAAATTACGTCTCTATTACCCAACACAACAATATAAAACACACCCGTTATAGTCCCAGAGATGAAATCAGAGTAACAATCAAATTTTTATTAATCACATTATGAGTTCTTACAATCCAAAAGAATTTCAATATAAATACATACTCTTTGCCATCCATTTACATAAGTCATACTAGACCATATTCTTGGTACTGAAAGAATAAATATATCCTACCAATAGCTTCTTCTTCAGCTCTGGTAGTCTCATCGTCCTCGCCCGCGTCGAGTGCGCCTTGTGCGAGTCATCTGGTCTAGCTGTTGTTGTGATATAATAATAAAGCAAGGGTGAGCAATAGCCCACCAACAATAATATATAATTGAACGATAATATATAGCAGTTCAAAAGTATCTTTCAAACCATATGCCATGCATTTACGGAAATGATGCCAGTATAATATGAACGATGAAGTTACAAGGTAACTTGAAGTATTTGTTTGTAGAAATACCTGCTACATCAAAAGTAAGCGTGATATTCTCATTGTCATTAAAAAGAGGAACTTGCATGAAAAAATTGCAATTCCAGTTATGAACACTTTTCCAGCTCTGCCAACAGTAATCATGTTGCAGGAAATAAATAAGTTTGGATGATGAACCAATGAGGGAGTATTCACCGCGCCTGCTGTTCCAATCTTGATGATCAGTCGAGATCGTACAGCTCAAATTAGATTTACTACCGGTAGAAGGAAGAACTGACGGCTTTACTTGTCTACCGCCTTACTAGCTCTCCCCGGCCAACGGTTGGACCAAAGTGGATGGACCGGCGCTACTCGGCCTCTTACACGACTCCTATTTCAAATAGAATTCATGATTCTGAATGTAACGTTCGTCCCCCTTTCCCCAAGTATAATACTTGTTGATAAGACTCTACAAGGTAGTCGTATCTAGTTGGAAAGGAAAATTCACCAATAACTTCCAAGCTGTGGCTTGGTATCGAATATCAACTTGTTCCAACAATCTTACCCCTCGAAAGATGAGAAGGTAAACAACGACTTAATAAGTCAACAGCACCCGAGTTGCGAGTGAAGAGAATACTCTATGACCGGGAAGTCGACAAGATAAATAACATTTTCCAAGTAAGGTTCCCTTATTATTAGAGAGGTAGACTCAAAGAAGAATGATGTCTGAGAACCTTTCTTGATATAATATTAATAATAATATGACTCCGAGGTATTTTCTGTAATAATCGAAGAAGATAAACCTTATTGAGGTTATTCTAAGTATGAAATAAATATTCAGAGAATATTTATTGAATTAAAAATATTTAAAGAATATTTAAGAATATTAAAGGATATCTTTAATCAGGGTATTTCTCAAAATAATCCCTGGTGAAACATCAGGAGAATATTTATTGAATAAATAAATATTTAAATGAATATTCAAAATAATATTCATTAATTAATAGGGCCTGAAAGGAATACTTAAGATAATATTCATAATTAATTAGGAATTTAAATGAATATTCAAAAAGTAATATTCATTTAATGAATAATATTCTAAATGAATATCCAGTAATATTCATTTAGTAATCCAAGCCCTAAAGGAATATTCGAGATAATATTCGATAAATAAATCAGGCTTCAGATGAATATTTAAAATAATATTCATCAAGTAATTAATATCTTAAATGAATTTTCAAAAGTAATATTTATTTAATAAAATAATATTCTAAATGAATATCCAAATAATATTCATTTAGTAGTCTCATCTTTAGAAGAATATTCGAAATAATAATCGATAATCAATTCGACTCTGAATGAATATTGAGAAATATTATTCGTCGAATGGTTACGTTCAAATAATTATTTGAAGTAAGGATCGTTAAATAAATAATCTCGAATGAATATTCAAATAATATTCGTCGCCCGAATAAGGGAAAATATTTACTTAAATATTTTCCTTCGAGGTAACCATGATATATCAAGAAATATTGACTCCCGGTCTATAGTTGATGAATAAGATATATACACCCTTCTCTGAGGGTCTTACAATAACCGGCTTATAATTGATACGTTAGCTGTCTAATTTATAAGCCAATAAACAATCAGGGAACAAGCATAATGATATAACTTGAAAGTAGGCATGCATGCTATGGCATATGTACAACAGAAAACATATATATATATTCAATCACAACAACAGCCTAAAAGAAGGGAATTGAACTTGCCTGGTAGTCGAGTACGGTAAGGGGTAGTGGTAGCGGGTCCCGGGTCAGCTTGGTGATCTATAAATAGCCAAGGCATTCGGGATTAATCACTTAACATCTTAAAAGTTAAGTTATACTTAAATCGAAACACGTTCTCGAGTTATCTCGTTATACCCCTTTTAGTGGATTCCTTTTATCATCGATCCGACCCGACATTCGTTCGTTAATACGACATGTCATTGTACTTACACTTGGGACATAATTAAGTCATACAAGTTCTAAAGTCGATCGTTACAAATCAATATTATGCTCCGAGTTTTATCGCCCGTTTCCTAAGTGTTTTACCGAAGTTATAATCAAGCGGGTTTTTAGGGGTTCGTTTGCGATTAACTTTGATTCGAACATTTTTATAAAATCGGAAAACGATCCGTTTCACATGAGGTTTTCTCTCACACCTTCCTTTTTACCTCTAGTATTTAATTACCAAGATTTGCCACTGACTTACGTATTTTACGAGGGTTCAATTTTAATAACGAACTCGTACTTACGGTTTCGAACGTCTTTTAGTGAATCGGCCATAATTCCTAAACCGTAAGTCCGTTTCACATGATCTTTATATCAAAACGAAGCTTATAACATGATCTATCTTGCCATGGCAGAACATGATACTGTACAGTGACTTATGGCTACTGTCAAACACGATTTATTAAGGTTAACAAAAATCGGGCATTACGACGGCTATAAATCGGACGTTCCATAAATCGTAATCAACAACCCAAGCCACACCGGGCATACCAATCATCTTACATTCATAATACTAATCTCATAAGTCCAGGAACATCATATTATATCATCATATTCATCACATCTCTTAAATCAAACAAACTAACTACATAATCATGTAAACATGCTTATAACAACATTATCACCAAAACTTATCCAAAACTCCATTAAAACTCAAATCAAAGACTAGGGTTCTTGAAGTTTATACCTTCCTTGGAGTAGATAAAGACATTGATAAGCCTTGTATAGTCCATGAACATCCTTAACCAAGCTTAGATCATCCAAAAATCAAGAAAACCAAGAATTTTGTTCTTGATGTTACTATTCATCCTCCACTTTATTGATTTTTTTGAAAATGGAAACAAAGGAGTTTGGACTTGAAATTTCTAGGAGATTAGTTTTATGAAATATAGAACTCACCTTAAAAATTTGAAGATTAAACAATGGTTGGAAGTAGGTTTTTGATTTTGGAATTAAAAAGGGCCGAATGAAAAAAATGGAGAGTGTTTTGGTTGTTCTTGCTTGGTTGGCTTGAAATAATGCATAAAGTGATTTGTATTTGGTAATATCTCATCCAAGCTACTTTATTAAAGTGATGATGCATTGGATGATGTATTTTGTAAGGACAAGTGTTGATCATTGATTGATTTCATGCTAACTAGTAGTTAGTTTTTGCTTAAGTACTAGTTTCATCTCTAAGTATGCTAGTTGCATGAGTCATCACTTGGTTTGCTAGATATTTTCTAGTGGCTTATGCATGACTCTTGCTTCCACTGCTTGTTTCTTTTGTCCGGTTATTACTCGTTTCGATTGATCGTTCGGACGAATAACTAAGTAGTTTCACCTCTAGGGTTTACCGGGAAATTTCTCGATATTCATAATACCTTCCCCAATCCTTAATAAAATCCTCGTGATGACCATGTAGGATATTTAATCTCGATACGAACTTAATCCGTAATCTAGGATTCGTTCGCTTTATTGATTAATCTCGTTATAACGTTTTAGCGGTTTCTAGAACGCTTGTTTCACTGCCTCAGTGGTTTCCTACCTTCATTCTTAAATCAAATATAATAACATCCCAAAATATCAAATCCTCAAAGTTAATATCTCAATTCTTGGATTATAATAATATTTAATCCACTGTCCGGTCAAATATTATACCGAAAAAGAATTTGGAATTTCTGAATTCCGATCGTCTCTGCATTCACTTATTTCCTCCGCGCATTACTAATATGACTTCGAAACATCCATATCACGTCCCGTACATAGGGTGGCGTGAAAAGTTTTCCAACTTACAAAATCACTATTCATCCACCAAATTACTATGCACGTACAGGAAACACTATGCACGTACGGGAAACACTATGCACGTACGGGAAATACTATGCACGTATGGGAAACACTATGCACGTACTCATTTCCCTTCAAGGATCCATTAGCTCCTTCCTGGATGGTAGATTATTCTTATCTAGGTCCTCAACCATCGAATTACTCTATTCTGACAATATACCAATGCATCAGGATCATTGTCCAAAGCAATATCCATTCATTACAATCATTGTTCTTTGAAACCACCATTTATTAGAGCTGGTGACCTTGTTGTCGGAATCATTGTTCCTCATTTTATCATTACTTAATAAAAAAAGTTTTAATTATATCCAAAATTTGGGGTTCTTACAGTCTCCCCTCCTTAAAAGGATTCCGTCCCGGAATCAGGTAGGAAGCAAAGAGTCGTTTGCCTGTCGTTCACTTTTTAGCTTCCCGGTCAATTCTTAGTCGTTCTACCCTTCCTCAGCACATCTTCTAGTGCTACAATCCATACTGTATCCTTTTTCCATCAACGTTGCTACTTTTCGTACAACTCACTATCCGGGTTATACTCTTACTCAGTCTTATCCTTATTGATACCTGCAGTAACATTGGTATCACTATCACCCTATGAATTCAGAGGTAACCTCGCTCGTACTGTGCATTTCCTGATCGCTTTAATCTTCACAATCTCGATCAATATAGAGAAGTGGAAAGATTTATTGAGAGATCACTATGATCAATTGAACATTTGTTATATTGCATAGTTAGTACAGAAGGGGGCCAGCCTTTAGTACTTGACAAGCAATTAAACAAGTTATGGTATTCCACTTAGACTTCTATCACATAGACAGATAGTCACGTAGCAGTACCTCCCCTCCTAAAAGGGTTGTTCTTCTCAATTCATAAAGAAGATGAATAAGAGAGAAGAAGAGAAAAGAGTTCTAAAGGATTATAGAAAGCTTTCATGATTGTAGAATATCATACTCAGAATTTACCTCTGAACTATAGAGGTTTATCAAAGAAGAAATTAATCATAATTATATCCAATACTATTTGATCACAATCTCACGTGTCAACATATCTTGCTGCTTTGTCCATTATTCTATGGACAAATACTCTTGTTCAATCTTAGCGATACTCACATTCGGGAAATCCTTCAACCTTTCAGGTTAAATCTTAGATTTCTCACTTGACATCATTATTACTGACATCCCATATCATGTTACTAGCTTTTTCATAACTATAATATTGACACTATCAGGTTGTCATCCTGAGAATTCATTAGAAAACCCATTCATAACATTCCTTGCTTCTCATTCCATAGTTGCTTTCCCAGCCTTTTCTTTATCAATCACATCCTTCTTATTATCTGATTCTTACTCATTTCTATTATTTACTTTCACCTTCACCTCTTTATTGAGACACCTTTTTGCACTTGGTACCTCCTTATCGGTATTCCGTCACATTTATTCTATAATCATCACGTTATTCCAATTTAAACTTTCCGAAATGAATCTGGCCCGATCCCTTTAACTTAGATTCATATAATCTACTTCTGCCAACCTTGTTTCTCATCACTTATTCTTTTCTATCCGTGGTTTTCCACAGGTTGTCTTTCGTAAGTCAGACCAGGTCGTATATCTACATGCTCGTACTCCTATCATCTGTTGAACATCTGCATTTTACTGGCGTAGCCTTGCCACATGAAAACCCGTTATGACCGTGCTATAAGTTTTGGGGGTAAGGCTGGCTCGAGAACACTTTTGAACTCTCAAATGGCCCAATAAGTCTCGGGCTCAACTGCCCTTCCCTCCAAGTCTCATTAATTCTTTCTACGGGAATACATTTGGCATCATGAATCATCAACCTCATATTCTCTATCTGGTTTGCGCAGAAATACACTAACACAAACTTGCTTGTCATTCATCAACATGCCATTTAGTTTATCAATAGCAGCACTTTCTTTATCTTTACGTTGTCATCTACTTTCTTAGAAGAATCACCATCGCTTGTTGTTTACGTAGTGCGTTAATAGCTAACCCTACGGGTTTCAAATCCCTTAGGGAGACAAAGTAATCACTATTCCTTATCCATAAGGAACACTTCCTGAACTTGATGTAGATATAACATGAAGTAGATAGAATTGCAGAAGAGTTTCAAGCATCGCAGCTAGGTCCGGTTGATGAAACTATCACTTATGCATCTTCCATAAAAGACTGGAAACTTAACGGTTTACTTCATCAATTTTGTACCATGGTCCTGGTTTGCCTCAAAACGGGACCTTCTACGGTACATAATATGCTTAAGACTCCATCAGGAATCGAATCTTTACTTAAACTATTATTACCGTCAATTCTTGCACAGTCATCAGAAGGAATGTAAATTCCTCTTTTCCGATATGACCTTCAAGGTCCTTCCAAGTATCATTCTGTTTCTTCGGTATGAACATTTGTAATTATTCCTTTATACTTAGATTGTCGGCCACCTCATTGGCCTTTCCTGATACTAACAATTTCTTGTAATCCATGTTCTCTGGATACATTCCAACTCAAACTTTTCTACCTCATTCCCATCACTGTTGGGTTAAAGCATTCTCCATTAATCTCTGCTGAAAGAGAAAATATAACTATCAGTCTTTTTTTTTTCCCATAAGTCATTGCTTCCACCTTCCCGTGGGAACTTTATCAAAGTTACTCTCGATCATACCTAGGATATTTGTTCTCTTAGTTCTTTCTTGTTCTAGGATAATCTCAACCTTCTTGGGTTCCATCCATACCACATCATGGTTTCATACATGCCTCATCTGGCATTATTGTTATTGTGTCTTACACATTCTCTACCAAACTTCTATTTTGAAACTCAGAATGTTAACTTTTTCCTTGTAAGGTTTCTTAGGTCGTCCTCCTCATTCCTCCTGTACTTTCTAGGTACAGGGTATATCAAAACGTCATTGATCAATACTCTAATAATTCTACCTATGTTCTTTCCAGAACTCTTTTTAATAATCCTTACAGGTCATTGTTGCCTTAGCAAATCCAACTCATATCATCTGAATTCACAATGTCTTTATTAGGGTTAATGCCATCCCTTGTGCATTCCCCAGGGTTTGTCTTAATTTATGGATATCCTATCCTTAATTCAACTGCCAAGGAATTCTTGCATCCTATAATTGGCAATCAGATCATGTATCTTTAATAAGGGTCTCTTTTCAATCATTCTCATTTGATAATCGATCGGTGGCTTAATGCTAACCTCTTCTTTAAGATAGTTGTCAGCCTATTTGACCTTCCAAAAGACAACGTATGTCTATCTGCTTTCTTACAGAACTTGGTAAAGGTAGCAAGGATGTTTTGGAAGATATTGGTCGAGTTCAACGTGAATCTCTTAGTACTTAACGTTCTTCGCGAAGGTACTTGCCTCAGACAAAATTTCTACAGCATACTGTTCAATTTCTGACCATTTCTATACTCTCTCCATAAACCTTCATTGTTTACTTTCCTTAGTCATAATGTATTCATGGTGTTTATAATACCCTAACATCAAACATCTCAAGTCACTATACTTCTATTTTTATTCGTAATCTTGGACAATCATATATACATGAATCACTTTAGTACGGGTGACCCCATACTAAAAAAAATCTAGCAAATTCCCAATCAAAACAGGGGTTGCAAAGGGTTAAGTAGAAGATTCCTATGATCTCATTAATATTTCCTTTATATTAGAAGCCCTTGCAGTCGGTGCTTACTTAGAAGCAGCCCTGCTTTGTCCTTTCATTGCGGGTCTAGTCACTTGATAATCCTTTGTGACTTGGTCTCAACTGGCCACACTAAAATAAAAATATATGATTTTAGGGGTTGGCTAATAGCATTACTTTTCTAGCAATTGCCGGCATAGTGCCTTCTTCTTTGATACCTTTCTACCTTTCCAAAACTTTACTCCATATAAGTCTTAATCGACTACTCGACACCGTCTCCGGTCACCTTTCCTCCACTTTTATCTTTTCAACTATTCTTATCAATCCCGCGTGCCACACAAGCTTACCATTCCTGGCATAACAGCCTTTTCATTTAAGTCAATCCTGGAATTTCTCAGTCCGGCTGGTTTCTTACTTACATTTCCTGTTTCCGTCCAATCTCACTTCATCATTTTATCTCTACCATCGATTGTAATACTCAGGGTCCGTCTACTAACCCATATATGACGGCAACCTTACCCAATCCACAGGGTTCGCTCCAGTTTCCATTCTCTTCAATGATGTTCTCTGATAATCAGAAAGACAAGATTTGCCAAAATTCGCTGAATTCCTTTTTTTTTTAATCAGGGAAATTTTGGTCAATCTATCCACCTACTGGTAACATTAAGGAGACCAATTTTGAAACCTGAAGAATAGTTCTATGAACCTCCAAGCAGGTAGAACCATAAGCAGTCATAATTAACGAAATAATCGTCATCAGGTTGGAAGTTTAACCACTGGAGAGGAACCAATTATATACATCATTTAGAGGGGAATCAACAGTTTCAAGCTGAAACCAGTCACAACTTCCTGATACCTATATGTCCTGATATTCAATATTACCAAATGTTAGTCTACCCAACCACTAGTCTCAGCAGGAACCTTACCGTCGGAGTTGGTTGTTCCAAAAATTTGGCACTACTAAGGCCATCCGAACCTGGTGAACCGTGTTGTCCAAATGCATCCGCCAGTACTTTGTCATGCTGCGCAAGCACACATCCTAATCCTTTATGTGAAGCGTCGTTGGAAGCACAAAGTCTCCTTTTTCCATTAAGCAATGCCAACTCTTGGTCCTTACCACTTTCATCTTTTAGCTCCAGGAAGATTTTCTCACATTTTTCCTTTTAACTGCTGATCGTATTACTTGATCCATTATAATTCCGTGTCGGAGTAAACTTAAGGTAACTACTATAATCCATTCAAAGAGAAGAAGGAATTTAATATTCCTCTGAATCACATGCATCTAACGTTTCTGGTTCATCATTTAACTGAGTTGAATTAACTCTATACTCAGTCTCTGGCAGTAGTCTCATTACGAGTTCATCTTGACTCACTGGTCTTATCTTCCGGTAGGTTCTGAGATCATTGTCTTGCTTACTACTTCCTTATATAACTTTAACCAATCATGATGTCACTTCCCAATGTCTTTACTTTCTACTGATTCATTCATGAACATTTCCCTGAATAAAACCACCTCATTAACCTCACTTTGGTTTCGTAAATTGTAACCTATGACATCTGCCTTCTCGTGGCGAATTATTACTGACAATATTCATACTAATTCATTTATCAAATGATATGGCACTTACTGCCTCATTCTCAACTATTCCTATGGACTCTGCTCCTCGTCCTATATCGCTGTCTTTGATAATCATACATCCCTCTAGCTCTTTCTTTGTTAATATGAAAATCTCTAAGGATTCTCATCTATTTCCGTATAAGATCTCAAGTAATTCTTCCAATCCTTCTTTCTTGCTGGTACTACATCTGGTAGTCCGGCTATGAATTCAACTGGCATCTTCAGATCTCTTAATAATATCTCGGTTCTTTATACTAACTTTTCTGAGCACCATATCTTAATCATCACAGTCTTTCTGGCTGCGACCCTCATTACCCAAGGGTAAGCTCCTTATCCTAACAGGATTTTCCTTATCTGCTGGAACCTCTTCCGGGTCTCCAGTAGGGTACTCCATCGAATTACCCACTGATCTTCAGCATATAAAGCATCATCGCGCTGCTGCTCGTATGCCTCAAGGTCTGTCGCCTTACTCGTCGATACGATATCGAGCTAAGTTACTATCATGATACTTACGAGTTCCCATAAGGGTTTTATATGTCATCACTACATTAAGTAGTCCGACTATGAACTTGGCAAGAGTTCATATTATCTTATTGAATTTATTGTTTTAACGTCACCTCATCTCTGGGGTTTATAACGTACGCTCTGATACCACTTCTGTAACACCCCCAGATCCGGGGTCCGGGATCCGGTGGTTACGGTTTCCAATTCTGTCCACAACAATTGAACTTTCCTTAACATAAAATAAATTACGTCTCTATTACCCAACACAACAATATAAAACACACCCGTTATAGTCCCAGAGATGAAATCAGAGTAACAATCAAATTTTTATTAATCACATTATGAGTTCTTACAATCCAAAAGAATTTCAATATAAATACATACTCTTTGCCATCCATTTACATAAGTCATACTAGACCATATTCTTGGTACTGAAAGAATAAATATATCCTACCAATAGCTTCTTCTTCAACTCTGGTAGTCTCATCGTCCTCGCCCGCGTCGAGTGCGCCTTGTGCGAGTCATCTGGTCTAGCTGTTGTTGTGATATAATAATAAAGCAAGGGTGAGCAATAGCCCACCAACAATAATATATAACTGAACGATAATATATAACAGTTCAAAAGTATCTTTCAAACCATATGCCATGCATTTACGGAAATGATGCCAGTATAATATGAACGATGAAGTTACAAGGTAACTTAAAGTATTTGTTTGTAGAAATATCTGCTACATCAAAAGTAAGCGTGATATTCTCATTGTCATTAAAAAGAGGAACTTGCATGAAAAGATTGCAATTCCAGTTATGAACACTTTTCCAGCTCTGCCAACAGTAATCATGTTGCAAGAAATAAATAAGTTTGGATGATGAACCAATGAGGGAGTATTCACCGCGCCCGCTGTTCCAATCTTGATGATCAGTCGAGATCGTACAGCTCAAATTAGATTTACTACCGGTAGAAGGAAGAAATGACGGCTTTACTTGTCTACCGCCTTACTAGCTCTCCCCGGCCAACGGTTGGGCCAAAGGGGATGGACCGGCGCTACTCGGCCTCTTACACGACTCCTAGTTCAAATAGAATTCATGATTCTGAATGTAACGTTCGTCCCCCTTTCCCCAAGTATAATACTTGTTGATAAGACTCTACAAGGTAGTCGTATCTAGTTGGAAAGGAAAATTCACCAATAACTTCCAAGCTGTGGCTTGGTATCGAATATCAACTTGTTCCAACAATCTTACCCCTCGAAAGATGAGAAGGTAAACAACGACTTAATAAGTCAACAGCACCCGAGTTGCGAGTGAAGATAATACTCTATGACCGGGAAGTCGACAAGATAAATAACATTTTCCAAGTAAGGTTCCCTTATTATTAGAGAGGTAGACTCAAAGAAGAATGATGTCTGAGAACCTTTCTTGATATAAGATTAATAATAATATGACTCCGAGGTATTTTCTGTAATAATCGAAGAAGATAAACCTTATTGAGGTTATTCTAAGTATGAAATAAATATTCAGAGAATATTTATTGAATTAAAAATATTTAAAGAATATTTAAGAATATTAAAGGATATCTTTAATCAGGGTATTTCTCAAAATAATCCCTGGTGAAACATCAGGAGAATATTTATTGAATAAATAAATATTTAAATGAATATTCAAAATAATATTCATTAATTAATAGGGCCTGAAAGGAATACTTAAGATAATATTCATAATTAATTAGGAATTTAAATGAATATTCAAAAAGTAATATTCATTTAATGAATAATATTCTAAATGAATATCCAGTAATATTCATTTAGTAATCCAAGCCCTAAATGAATATTCGAGATAATATTCGATAAATAAATCAGGCTTCAGATGAATATTTAAAATAATATTCATCAAGTAATTAATATCTTAAATGAATTTTCAAAAGTAATATTTATTTAATAAAATAATATTCTAAATGAATATCCAAATAATATTCATTTAGTAGTCTCATCTTTAGAAGAATATTCGAAATAATAATCGATAATCAATTCGACTCTGAATGAATATTGAGAAATATTATTCGTCGAATGGTTACGTTCAAATAATTATTTGAAGTAAGGATCGTTAAATAAATAATCTCGAATGAATATTCAAATAATATTCGTCGCCCGAATAAGGGAAAATATTTACTTAAATATTTTCCTTCGAGGTAACCTTGATATATCAAGAAATATTGACTCCCGGTCTATAGTTGATGAATAAGATATATACACCCTTCTCTGAGGGTCTTACAATAACCGGCTTATAATTGATACGTTAGCTGTCTAATTTATAAGCCAATAAACAATCAGGGAACAAGCATAATGATATAACTTGAAAGTAGGCATGCATGCTATGGCATATGTACAACAGAAAACATATATATATATTCAATCACAACAACAGCCTAAAAGAAGGGAATTGAACTTGCCTGGTAGTCGAGTACGGTAAGGGGTAGTGGTAGCGGGTCCCGGGTCAGCTTGGTGATCTATAAATAGCCAAGGCATTCGGGATTAATCACTTAACATCTTAAAAGTTAAGTTATACTTAAATCGAAACACGTTCTCGAGTTATCTCGTTATACCCCTTTTAGTGGATTCCTTTTATCATCGACCCGACCCGACATTCGTTCATTAATACGACATGTCATTGTACTTACACTTGGGACATACTTAAGTCATACAAGTTCTAAATTCGATCGTTACAAATCAATATTATGCTCCGAGTTTTATCGCCCGTTTTCTAAGTGTTTTACCGAAGTTATAATCAAGCGGGTTTTTAGGGGTTCGTTTGCGATTAACTTTGATTCGAACATTTTTATAAAATCGGAAAACGATCCGTTTCACATGAGGTTTTCTCTCACACCTTCCTTTTTACCTCTAGTATTTAATTACCAAGATTCGCCACTGACTTACGTATTTTACGAGGGTTCAATTTTAATAACGAACTCGTACTTACGGTTTCGAACGTCTTTTAGTGAATCGGCCATAATTCCTAAACCGTAAGTCCGTTTCACATGATCTTTATATCAAAACGAAGCTTATAACATGATCTATCTTGCCATGGCAGAACATGATACTGTACAGTGATTTATGGCTACTGTCAAACACGATTTATTAAGGTTAACAAAAATCGGGCATTACGACGGCTATAAATCGGACGTTCCATAAATCGTAATCAACAACCCAAGCCACACCGGGCATACCAATCATCTTACATTCATAATACTAATCTCATAAGTCCAGTAACATCATATTATATAATCATATTCATCACATCTCTTAAATCAAACAAACTAACTACATAATCATGTAAACATGCTTATAACAACATTATCACCAAAACTTATCCAAAACTCCATTAAAACTCAAATCAAAGACTAGGGTTCTTGAAGTTTATACCTTCCTTGGAGTAGATAAAGACATTGCTAAGCCTTGTATAGTCCATGAACATCCTTAACCAAGCTTAGATCATCCAAAAATCAAGAAAACCAAGAATTTTGTTCTTGATGTTACTATTCATCCTCCACTTTATTGATTTTTTTGAAAATGGAAACAAAGGAGTTTGGACTTGAAATTTCTAGGAGATTAGTTTTATGAAATATAGAACTCACCTTAAAAATTTGAAGATTAAACAATGGTTGGAAGTAGGTTTTTGATTTTGGAATTAAAAAGGGCCGAATGAAAAAAATGGAGAGTGTTTTGTTTGTTCTTGCTTGGTTGGCTTGAAATAATGCATAAAGTGATTTGTATTTGGTAATATCTCATCCAAGCTACTTTATTAAAGTGATGATGCATTGGATGATGTATTTTGTAAGGACAAGTGTTGATCATTGATTGATTTCATGCTAACTAGTAGTTAGTTTTTGCTTAAGTACTAGTTTCATCTCTAAGTATGCTAGTTGCATGAGTCATCACTTGGTTTGCTAGATATTTTCTAGTGGCTTATGCATGACTCTTGCTTCCACTGCTTGTTTCTTTTGTCCGGTTATTGCTCGTTTCGATTGATCGTTCGGACGAATAACTAAGTAGTTTCACCTCTAGGGTTTACCGGGAAATTTCTCGATATTCATAATACCTTCCCCAATCCTTAATATAATCCTCGTGATGACCATGTAGGATATTTAATCTCGATATGAACTTAATCCGTAATCTATGATTCGTTCGCTTTATTGATTAATCTCGTTATAACGTTTTAGCGGTTTCTAGAACGCTTGTTTCACTGCCTCAGTGGTTTCCTACCTTCATTCTTAAATCAAATATAATAACATCCCAAAATATCAAATCCTCAAAGTTAATATCTCAATTCTTGGATTATAATAATATTTAATCCACTGTTCGGTCAAATATTATACCGAAAAAGAATTTGGAATTTCTGAATTCCGATCGTCTCTACATTCACTTATTTCCTCCGCGCATTACTAATATGACTTCAAAACATCCATATCATGTCCCGTACATAGGGTGGCGTGAAAAGTTTTCCAACTTACAAAATCACTATTCATCCACCAAATTACTATGCACGTACAGGAAACAATATGCACGTACGGGAAACACTATGCACGTACGGGAAATACTATGCACGTATGGGAAACACTATGCACGTACTCATTTCCCTTCAAGGATCCATTAGCTCCTTCCTGGATGGTAGATTATTCTTATCTAGGTCCTCAACCATCGAATTACTCTATTCTGACAATATACCAATGCATCAGGATCATTGTCCAAAGCAATATCCATTCATTACAATCATTATTCTTTGAAACCACCATTTATTAGAGCTGGTGACCTTGTTGTCGGAATCATTGTTCCTCATTTTATCATTGCTTAATAAAAAAAGTTTTAATTATATCCAAAATTTGGGGTTCTTACAAACAAACTCAGGGGGAGTTTCTCAAGGTCAAAATTCAATGCTAAATCAACATGATCATGCTCATGGAAATGAAGCAACCTCATCAAGATCAAACCTTCCACCTGCAAGAAAATGGACTAGAGATCATCCATTTGAGTTAATTATTGGTGAATCAAATTCAAGAGTCCAAACTAGAAGGGCCACTCAAGCAGAATGTCTATACAGTAGCTTCCTGTCTCAAGAGGAACCTAAGAAAGTGGAAGATGCCCTTCTAGATCCAGATTGGGTGTTAGCAATGCAAGAAGAGCTAAACCAATTTGAAAGAAATAAAGTATGGAAACTTGTGCCCAAACCTGATGATAGAAGTGTCATAGGTACTAAATGGGTTCTCAAGAATAAGACAGATGAAAATGGCATAATTGTGAGGAATAAAGCTAGATTAGTGGCAAAAGGCTACTCTCAAGAAGAAGGAATAGATTTTGATGAAACTTTTGCTCCAGTGGCAAGACTTGAGGCAATAAGAATCTTTCTAGCCTATGCAGCACATGCCAATTTCAAAGTCTATCAGATGGATGTCAAAAGTGCCTTTCTAAATGGGGAACTGGAAGAAGAGGTCTATGTCCATCAACCTCCTGGCTTTGAGGATCTAGAATTTCCAGGATATGTATATCTTCTCATGAAAGCACTTTATGGTCTGAAGCAAGCACCAAGAGCCTGGTATGACACTTTATCTCAATTTCTTTTGGAGAACCACTTCACTAGAGGTACAGTAGATAAAACCTTATTTCATAGGAATATTAATGGCTTTTCAATACTTGTTCAAATCTATGTAGATGATATTATTTTTGGGTCTACAGATAAGAAGCTTTGCAAAAGGTTTGCCAAACTTATGCAAAGTAGGTATGAAATGAGCATGATGGGTGAATTAACTTACTTTCTTGGCCTACAAGTAAAGCAAGTTAATGAGGGCATTTTCATAAGTCAAACAAAATATATTTATGATCTCTTAAAGAAATTTGACTTAATGGATTGTACATCTGCAAAAACACCTATGGCCACTGCAACTAAGCTTGAGTTGAATACTAAGGAAAAGTCTGTGGACATCTCAAGCTATAGAGGCATGGTAGGTTCACTTCTATACCTAACAGCTAGTAGACCTGATATAATGTTTTCTACTTGTCTTTGTGCTAGATTTCAAGCTGACCCTAGAGAGTCTCACTTAATAGCTATTAAAAGAATCTTCAGGTATCTCAAGGGAATACCAAACCTTGGCATTTGGTACCCAAGAGAATCTGGTTTTGATCTAACTGGCTATTCAGATGCAGATTATGCAGGTTGCAGAGTTGATAGGAAAAGTACTACAGGTTCCTGTCAATTTCTAGGAAACATGCTTGTTTCATGGTTCAGTAAGAAAAAAAACTCAGTCTCCACTTCTACAGCTGAAGCTGAGTACATTGCTGCTGGAAGCTGTTGTGCACAGATTCTATGGATGAGAAATCAACTCATTGACTATGGTCTAAAAGTTGAGAAGATTCCAATTTTCTGTGACAACACAAGTGCTATTGCCATCACAGGGAATCCAGTGCAACATTCGAGAACCAAGCACATTGACATCAAATACCACTTCATTAGAGAACATGTGATGAATGGTACAGTAGAAATGCACTTTGTGCCAAGTGAAATGCAGCTTGCAGATATCTTCACCAAGCCTCTTGATGAATCCACATTCACAAGATTGGTAGGTGAGCTAGGTATGCTTAACTTGTCATAATTCCTAGTGATATTTGATTTCACTGCATTGCAGCTAGGAATGTGTTATGATTTACTTGAGAATTAAAAACTCTCAGAAAAATTTGTTTTTAATTTTGTCCAAGGCAAAATTATCTTATCAACGGATATCCTTTTACCCGTTGATAGCATAAACACATTCCTAGATTTTTTGTATATCAACGGATAAACTGTTTCTCAACCGTTCAATCCATATCCGTTGATATACATATTTTCTTTTAAATATAACCGTTGGTAAACATGTATCTATATATGACTGGTTATATTTATTTTCTTTTATTATTTGACAGTTACTTTTGACCAATGAGTAATTACTTTTAATTATTTCATTTTCAATTCTTGAAAAGTATAAAAGGCTGTCTTGTGCTCTCACATCTCACTTTTATCGACTTTCAAGATTCTCTTAAGTAAACTGCATCTTCTTCTTCACAAAAACTCTCTGCAACAAAAGTTCAAACTCTTCAATGGCGCCTATTGTTAAGATGATGTCTTCCACTGGGTTCACCTATGAGAAGAACAATTTCGCTGCCTATCTCGATACAGTGAATGCCCCAGAAGCTTATCACACCATGATGAATTTTGTGAAGAATTGTAAACTTTCGTATGCTATGACTGCCACCACTCCTCTAATCCACGAAGTAATCGAAGAGGTGTGGGCATCTACTGAGTACAATGGCACAGATGGTACAATTGCTTTTTCTCTAAAGGGTAAAAACTATGTAGTTAACTCTGATGTGATAACTGCCTGTTTAAAATTGCCTGAGAATAACTGTCTGAAAGTACCCACTGATGCTGAAATAGTTGCCATGCTTAATTCCATAAATTATGCCCTTAGTACTGATAATTTAGGAAAAATTGCTAGGAAAGGGATGGTTAAAGAGTGGAGTTATTTTTGTGATGCCTTCATTAAAACTTTTTCAGGCAAAATTAGTAACTTTGATGCTGTTACCCATTCCATGCTAGTTATGCTGTGTATGCTTCTGACTGATAAATTCTATAACTTTGGCACACTAGTCATGTATGAGATAGCAGCAAAGTTAGGTAAAAAGGAAACTAGGGGCAAGAATATCTATTTTGCTAGATTTTTGATGCTCTTAGCACTGCATGTATCTGAGAATAAGCTATCCATTGCTAACCCGGATAGCAAGTTCACATGTTTTGTTCAGGAGAAGAGAGTCTTAAGTGATTTAATTCGAATGAACTCCAATGCAGAGGTACAATTGGTATACCTACCAATTGTTCAGGTAACTCTTTCTAACCTTGAAACTCCTATCTCTAACCCCCAAATTTCTTTGCCTTCCTCAGTCACAATGGAGCCTGTAGTAGTGACCAAACAGGCTCCTACCCAAGTGACTAAAACAAAAGTTTCCAAACCAAAATCTAAGAGACAAACCTCAGGTGTTTCTCAAAAAGCACCTGTTGCAAAAACTACCACAACTCTTGAGGGGAATGTGAAGGAGGTAGTGAGTGGTGAGGGACAGGGTGCAAACCCTAAGAATAAGGTGGGTGAGGAAAGTGCACCAAATAGCCAAGCCCAAGTTACATCCTCTCAACAGGGTGTGACTACTAGTTCTACAGCAACTCTGCACAAAAGGGTAAGGGACACTAGCCCTCTCTCAAAAACCTATGAAAGAAGAGTAAAATCTAAAACCATAGGGGAAGCACAGGGTGCACACACAGTACAGCAAACTGTACCTTCTCAAATTCAGTTTGATGTGACTTCAATAAATGTGGAGTCACAGCCCCTTGATCTTAACCTTCAAATCGATACACATTACAATCCACCATCACCAACTCCATCTCTGGATGTGGATATGATATCTACATCAATTCCTGATTCTCCATCTTTAAGATTCTTGGAGAAGCCCCACTCTGCAATTGGTGGTCATCATCTTTTAGATGATTTGTTGGGTCATCAACCTTCCATTCCTGAATTCAAAACAACATCTGTGGCCTCATCTTTAAAATCAATCTCCACAGATTCAGTGTTGGTTTTCACTTCAACGGATATTATCACTCCTTCATCAACGGATATCCTTCATCCGTTGACAAGTGTTTCTCCATCAACGGATGCGCCTCTGTCTAACCATCCGTTGACAGCTATACCTACTCCATCAATGGATATTCCTTATCCGTTGATAACTCACTCTACCACTGCTATATCTGACATTCCTGTGTCAAGTGTGGAGGAGTTCTCAGTAGTTGAAACACTTTTAGGATTGAGGGAAGGGAGTGAGAGGCTGCCTTGTGAGCAGTCAAAAGGAGAGGCAAATAATGAGAGGCTGACCATTTCTTCAGGTCAGGCAAAAGGAGAGGAAGAGAGTTCCACCTTAGTAGGTGAAGGTGAGGGTGTGAGAGGTGTGAGCCAGGGGGAGCCCCTGATGCAAGAACAGAGAGATGAGAGGAGAGAAGGGACTACAGGAGAAATAAGGCAGGAAGATTCAGCCATTGCAAGTGAGTTAATGGAGGTTAATGAAGCTTCTAAAGAGATGGAATTTCGACAAGAATATCAGTCAATCATTGACTCCATCTCTTTGGATCCTGAAACCTTTACTCATCCTGTTTCTGCTTATCAAATCATGGCACAACAGGGCAATGTGGAGGCAGAGGAGGCAATGCACCTAGTGCACACCTCACAATCTCTACAAAGAGCAAAGGATGCTTTGACAACTCTGTCTTCCAATGCTGACAGTGAAGAGTTTGGCAGTGATGACAGTGACAGCACAGCAAATGATGAAGAAGTCAATGTGGGTGATACTCCAGACTGGCTATTTTCTACTGCCACTGTGGCTGGTGATTTCAATGTGGAGATTGTGAAGCAATATCAATCTGCTAGGGCTGAGCATCAAAATGCAGATCCACAGAGAAAGGCTGTCCTTCAGCAAATAATGGACTCCCTGAAACTTCAGAAAATGCACATGGTCATTCAAAGAACTCAACAGGAGGAGGTCCAAACTGCAATTAGAGAAATGAAAGTGGAACTAGATGCCAGGATTGAGGCACTAGCCCCTACTACCACTCAGAAGGTGCTGACTAGCAAATTATTGAAGGAAGATAGCCTGGCCAAATATGTTCAGCATCTTTCCTCCAGAGTGGATGGTATGGAATCTTAAATGCAGACACTCATTGAAAATCAAGCCAAACAGACTGAGCTACTGGAAAGGTTGCTTGCAGCCTCCTCTCCAGCCCTTGATGCTAACAAAAAGGGGGAGAAAAAGGTAGAAGAGGTTGCAGCTACTTCTAGTCACATTCTAGCTTCCAGTAGCAAGATAGCACAAAGTGAGGGGGAGCAACAGCCAATGATAGTGGTCAATCCAAAAGAATTTTCTATAGAGGCTTCCCCTGTGAAGAAAAAAAATGCTTTGCCTGTGATTCCTGACCTATCAGAAATCTCAGATGGTGAAAGGCAAGCCAGAATAGAGGCCTTAGAGAAGATCAACAAGGAGGCAAATGAAAGAATGATGAGAACAGAAAGGATGATCAATGAATCAATTGTATCAAATCTGTTCTCTACTCAGTCCTCAGCTCCAACAATATCAACTACAATTCTGAAGGTGCTCACTCCAGAGATTGTAGCTCCTACTTTCTATGATGCTGAACCATCTTATGTCAAAGAATTTGAACCATACATCAAAACCAGAGCCTACTCTCCACCAAAGGCAAATGGGAAGAACAAGTTACAATTGGACTTTCCATTTCCCAAGGATGATGAAGGAAAGCTAATGGGAAAGCAAATTAAGGAGTTCAAGGAAAATGCCAATAGAAGTGTAAGAGAATGGATGGCTGTAATAATAAGCAATGGAAAAGTCTTAAACATATCCAATAGCCATCCTAGATTTGTTGAAACAAAAAGAGAGGAGACCTCCAGACTTCTCAGGGAAGCTCATCCAAGTGAAGAAAATCAATATGAAAACTCAGATGAGAAGCAATCCAGGCTGGCTCAAGAGTTAATGGATGAGGTAGAGGATGAAATGAGGGAACCTGAGGAAGTCCCCAAATCCAAAAGGAAAGTGAAATCAGTCCCCAAATCCAAATCTAAGAGAATGAAATCAAAGGCAAGGAGGCCTGTCTCTCCAAAAATTGAAAGCAAGGAGACAGTTGGCTCATCACAACCTATTTTTGTAAAAGTATTCAACCCAGCTGTGAATTTCCATGGTGATCCTATAGTACCTAAAGAGGAACCAATGAATCTTGACTCCATTGAGGTTCCTTCATTCTTGCTGAAGCCTCAACAGAAGCCTATACAGAAGAAAAGGATACCAAGGAAGCAACCTTCAAAGGAACCAATTCAAGTTGCTAGGGTACCTGCTATTGTCAGGCAGCCAATCTTGGAAAACAAGGATGATTTTATCTATCAGGCAGATATTGAAGAATACTCTGGCATGAATCTTTATCTGGATGAATTGTCAGAAGTAAGAGGAGTTGACAAATATAAACATTTGCCTGAGAGATTGGTCTTTGTATACAAGGGAGGAAAGGAAAGGACATGGCCACTACAGAGGGTTCTTGGAGAAAATTATCTGACCTTAACCAAAGTGTTCTCTGCAATCAAGAGATACACAGGGTTCTCCAAGATAGCAAAAGGGGAGATACTGGACAGAATAGAACAGATAAGGAGGGAATGGAACTCACCATCAAGTCTACCAAGGAAGATGAAGATCCCATACAATGGACAGAAAATCCACCTTCAACCCTTCTGGATGATGGAGTTCAGGGATGAAGATGGTAACAGGAGATTCTTCAGGTTAGAAGACCAACTATCAAAGGCTAGTTTTCAATACCTGAGATGGTTACAACAAAAGCTAAATCCAAAGGTTGATGAAGAAGATGCCTTCTATAGGCAACTCCAAATGCAGATTGAGTCCAACTCTGCCAAAGAAGGAAAATCAAGGGTGATGCCAACAAGAGAAAAGAAAAAGTCTTAATCTGCTCAGTCTAGAGGAGCACTTCTCTGTAAATTTCTCAAACTTTCAGTTTTTAATTTTTGTAGCTTAATACAATTTTTGCATTGTTATATATATATATATATATATATATATATATATATATATATATATATATATCTTTAGGAATGTTTTGTTATCATCAAGGTCCTGAATTTATGCTTTATTGCCATCAAGTATAAATTGGGGGAGATTGTTAGGAATATGTTGTACTTGATGATAAATTCACAATCAATCAAATTGTATAAGGTTTTGTAGCTGTCAACGGATGAGGATTTATAACTCTATCCGTTGACAGGTAGCTCATCAACGGATGAGGTTTTGTAGCATACTGCAGTATCTCTATGTTATCAGTTGATAGTGTTTTTATCTACAGTCATGTTGACCATCAACGGATAGGCAGAATAGGGTAGCCAATTGTAAATAAGCTATGCTATGTAATTCTGTCTAAGTGAAAGTGTATCAACAGATGAAGACAAAACTCTATCAACGGATACAACTCAAATCCACTCTATCAACGGATACAGCTCAAGTCTCAATATCAACGGATACAGCTAAATACATCATCAACGGATGTCAGTGTACAATATCAACGGATAATCATTGACACTGTCTTCTATGATAAGCTGGGGATTAGCAGTTGATAAGGACATGTTTGACTGACAGATCAAATGGGTTGATAGTAGATACAAAAAGCAGTATGGCAGTCATACTTTGGAAACACAGAAGAAAGAAGCATTCCGTTTACACTATGAATACAAGAAAGGTGCAGGAGACATGTCTGAACACAAGGACAACCTTTCGGCTACATGTGTATTTTGAGTGTAGTAGCAAGTCAACTAGAATTAGATTAATATTATCTTATTCCAGTAGTACTTGTAAAACTTGGGATTTATAATCAAGTGTAGCAACTCTTTGTAGGCTAAAAAAATAGATACATTTTGCTTAGGGTTTCTATTGAATATTCTTAGAAAGCAAAGAGTTGTAAGACAGAAGCTGTGTACTTTTTGTATCACAGAGTTTTCTTCGAATAAAAGCTTCAGGTAAATATCAAGAATTGTATTCAACCCCCCCTTCTACAATTATACAAGTGTGTAATCTGGGAATAACAGCCATAATTCCTCTTTTCAGTATTTTGGACCACTAAATCTCAAAAATGATTGTTTTGGTAATTTTCTCTAAAATTTGTTAATTCCCTTATTCAGATAAAATAAGAATTAGCTAAACAAACAATATCATTCGTTCAACATTCAGATTATTTGCTCGTCCAGAATTTCAATCGTTCAGAAAATACTGTTCAGATTTAACAAATGACCCCGAAATGTCTACTCTTACTAGAAATTTGGGACTACCAGAAATTTGGGATTAAAAAGGAATAAATTTTACCAATTTAACTATCGAAACATACTTTCCGCAATGACGTAAGATAGATTAAATAATGTACCGATCGATATTCGATAGGATATGATGAGAGTCGAAAATTCACATAAAATTAAAAATATGAAAATGAAAGTAAGTGAAAGTGGAATTCCAAAAGTTAGAAGGTTTATTTATTTACACGGAAGGAATGAAGTTTTCATTCTAACCAATTAAATTGTTAATTTAAATAAAATACTATTATAATTTATATGGGATGCATGTCCCGATTTCCGGATCAACTAAACACCTCTTGTGTCTTTTTAAGTTAATTAATTTAATTATATAAAAGTTCTATGCGAAAAAACATTTGAATTTATTAAACTATATAAACAGATACCTCTCTACCTTTCTTGTATACGTACATAACATTATTTTCTTTATTGTTATCTATATAGATTTAGTGTACACTCACGCTTTTAAAAATTCGCGATTTAACTGATTAATCTTCGATTAATCTTCTATAAGGTGATCAATCGATTCGATTTTTGAAATCCAATTAATCCTGTTAATTTATTTAAAATAATATCTTTAATTGTAAATTAGACTAATATATTAAATATTATTATAATATCCGATTAATACTTCGATTAATTCTTCCGATTAATCCCTAATTATCCGTTTAATCATAAAACAATACCTCAATCAATTTATATCAATTACCAATTTTTACAACCATGTATACACTAAATTAATGGATAAGTATTTGTCGGATTAGTTGCGAAGTTAACTACTTTGGAGGCTTCCTAACTTTACATCATTGTCAAGCCAAGAATGTTTAAAGTCTAAGCATATATGAGTATCCTAATCCACCCAACCGGGCCATGCCACGTCGGCATCTTACATCTAATCGAGCATTTATACGACATTCTTAAATAAGTTTTTGAATAAAAATAAAGAGCATGAGAAAAAGTTGGGTTCTAAGAAATTTTTAATAATTCTTATCTTTTTTTAATTTTAAGAACTTTTATATGATTCTTAGAAAAAAAATTATTAATAAAATATTCACTTGCAAATGATTAAATTTAAATGTTTGTCATATTATGTTTAAAATATTAATAAATTATAAATTAAGAAACAACATAAATAATATTATTTAAATTGACACAAAAATTTATATACTAACTTGCTATTAACCAGATAATTTATATTATATGACTGGTGAAAATGCTCTAAACCACCTAACTAAATAGAAGAAAAGAAAATGTTAGAGTCCTCAAATTGGATCCCAAAAAAGTTTCTTAATGACACGTGTCATTTTCTGATTGGTTATATTACGATGGACCCTCCTGATTCACATCAATCACACTAAATAAAATAGTGTATATTGCCATCATTCCGGAAATTTTTTTGGGATCAATTCGGGGTTCCTAGCCAGTGATCGTGGGGAAATGGTGGGGGTTCAGTCGATGTTTGCAATAGCGATACTTACATAACGGCAGCATGTTGTTTGTCTCAAAAACTTTAGATACTATATTAATCCTTTGAATATTACATATTAAAAGTTCAAATGGTCAAATGGGTTTCATGTGTCTGTAACGGAGGTAGTCAAACAAGGTCAAAGGGTCTTGGTCAGCAAAGTCAAAGAAGGGCATTTGTGTAATTATATATAATAGACAAGGACATATTAGTAATTTCAACTTTACAGTTTGTTAGAATTCAGTTACGGACAACGGACATGAGAGTATATACTGAAAAGCCTGTATTCATTTCTGAGGAAGATTGATAGATGTAAGCTTGAGACTTGTAACAAATTGATGATGTATCAACATTTCATGGCTTAACCTTTTCTTTATGGTATCAGAGCGAGTCATTGAAGTTTGTTACTCCATTATTGATGTTACGAAGGTCTTGAAGGAGCCTACGAAGGTCGTCATCTTCTTAAACACTCAACTCTGAAAGTGTGGGTGTATAATTGAGAGCTTGAAGCTGATATCAATGGCGTCAAGTAGATTCTCGTTTGCAGATATGCAAAATTCGTTGTTTTTACATCCAAGTGATGGACTTACATCAATTATTGTTACGAAGCTTCAAGGTGCAGGTGATTATCGAACTTGGAAACGATCAATGGAGATACAGTTAGCTTCAAAGAGAAAGCTAGGGTTTGTGCAAGGTACTGAAACACGAAGCGCAACAGATCAGACTGAAGCAACGCAATGGGATACGTGTAACACAATGGTAATTTCCTGGATTCATAATAATGTGTGTGATTCAATCAAGAAATCTGTATTCTTTATCAACTCTGCAAGTCAAATCTAGTCTATATTAGCGAATCGGTTTCAAGTAACGAATGGATCTCGAAAGTATAAGATCTATTTAGTCTCAAACAGAATGGATTGAATCTTGTTGAATACTATACTGCAATCAGTAGTTTATGGGAAGAATTAGAGGATATGAACAATTTGCCTGTACTAACAGCTAATACTGATGAAATTACTCAGTTTCTAAGATCTATAGGAGTACAGAAAGAAGAATCTAGGTTATTTCAGTTTCTTAATGGTTTAGATGAGATTTATGGGGCTCAACGAAGTCAAATCTTGATGATGCAATCGTTACCAACTGTAGAAATGGCGTGTTCAATGATTCAGCAAGAGGAGTCACAGAGAGAGAATGTAAGTGTTAATCCTGCTGAAATTGCAGCTATGTATAATAAAAGTTCTCGGAATTCACAGAGTTCTGTAGTAAAATGTCCTGAATGTGGAGGACGAGGTCATAAAAAAGCTAATTGTTGGCGTATCATTGGTTATCCTAAATGGCATAGCAAGTATAAGAGGAAGACTGTTGGTAATTCAAAGGCAGGTGGTGCTAGTAAGTGGCAGGACATAAATTATGTTGATTCTGGCAGTAAAATGATGAATTCTGCATCTGTTCATGA
Source organism: Saposhnikovia divaricata (assembly GCA_036435485.1). Lineage (NCBI taxonomy): Eukaryota > Viridiplantae > Streptophyta > Magnoliopsida > Apiales > Apiaceae > Saposhnikovia > Saposhnikovia divaricata. Next base: position 93,525,230 of record CM071596.1, read on the forward strand.
GAGCTGGGAAACAGAACAAGTTACTTTATCTTCAAAACAATTAGAACAATTGCTTAAACTGTTGCCTGCAAATCTGCAAAGAGAAGGCAATGATGAGTTGGAGAGTCCTTTTTCTGGTATGACTGTAGTCAATAATAAGAGGTATGATGAAAAAGAATGGATTATGGATTCTGGAGCAACAGATCACATGACTTCTAGTTTAGAATTATTGAGCAATGTGACTGATGCTCCTTCCAAACTAAATATAAAACTTCCAACTGGAGACACTGCAGTTATCACTCACATTGGAGATGTACAGTTGACTAATGGACTTTTGTGTGTTCCTCAGTTTAATCACAACTAACTTAGTATCAATACATAAACTGGCTCAAGATAATGGGTGTCAGGTCTTATTTTCTCCTGAGAAATGCTTGATCATGAAAACTGAGAGTAAGGAAGTGAAAGGAATAGGCATTCTACAAAAAGGCCTATACTATCTGCAAAATTCTGATAAGCAATGTAATACAAGTATGTCTGGTCAATCTGCAGAGGCTGAATATGAAACTTGGCATAACAGATTGGGGAATGCTCCTCGGGCCAAGATCATGTCAATATCACAGATAAAAACTCAAGTGCACAAAGTACCTACACATGTGTGTGTTACATGTCCTTTAACAAGATTTACAAAGCTGTCTTTTTCTTTAAGCACTTCTCATGCTAAGAACATTTTTGACCTAGTTCATGCAGATATTTGGGGGCCATACAAAATTGCTGCTAGAGGTAAATACAAGTATTTTTTGACTCTAGATGATGATTTCTTAAGAATGGTGTGGATATATCTACTGCAATATAAGTCTGAATTCTTAACCAGGTTTAAGGCTTTTTATGCTTATGTCTCTACACATTTCAATCTTCACATCAAGATTCTTAGAACTGATAATGCACTGGAGTTTAAAGACAGAGATTGTAATGAGTTTTATGCACACACTGGAATTTTACATCAGACTTCATGTCCCTATAAGCCTCAACAAAATGCTAGAGTTGAGAGGAGGCATAAATATATTCTGGAAATGGCTAGGGCATTGAAGTATCAATCTGGTTTAGACATAGCTCATTGGGGAGAATGTGTATTGACTTCTGTTTACATAATGAATAGATTACCTTCCTCAGTACTTAATAACAAATCTCCATTTGAGGTGTTGTACAAAGAAGAACTAGTTTACAAGGATATGAGGGCTTTTGGGTGTTTAGCATTTGCTGCTAATCCCATACATACTTCTGATAAATTGGAGTATAGAGGTGTTCCATGTGTGTTTGTGGGTTATCTTCCAACACAAAAGGGTTATAGATTGCTCAATCTGACTACAAATGAAATGTTTGTCTCCAGAGATATAATTTTCAAGGAATCTGTGTTTCCTTTTAATAAGAGCTCTTCTCAATCTCAATATTTGAATCCTTTACCTGTGCCTATGCCAGTTTCTGAGCAGTCATCTAACTATGTGGATGATTTTGAGTTGGTTTTTTCTACAGAATCTCAGAATACTGGTTCACAATCTGATGCTGAATTTTCTAATATGGAAAATGAATCTCCCTCTACAGAGGAAAATGATTATGAAAGTTCACAACATACTCAACATGATCTTCAACTCAGAAGATTAACAAGATATAGAAAAACTCCCACATGGATGGAACCTTATACTACAAATATGGCTGTTTCTAATTCTGATATCCAAACTGTTTCAACTGTTGTGGATCAAGTTATAGAATCTTCATTCAGTTTTTTTAACCTCTGTTACAACCAATGTAGACCCTACCTCCTATAAGCAAGCAATAAGGTTTCAACACTGGATTGATGCAATGAATGTTGAACTTGAGGCTTTGGAAAGAAATGGTACCTGGGAGATTACTGAATTACCACAAGGAAAGCAAGCAATTGGTTGTCAGTGGCTGTATAAAACTAAGTATAAAGTTGATAGTTCCATTGATTGATTCAAAAGCAGGCTGGTGATCTTAGGATGCAGACAGAAACATGGTATTGATTATGGAGAAACATTCGCTCCAGTTGCAAAAATGGCTACTGTTCGAACTTTGTTAGCTGTTAGTGCAATGCAGAATTGGCACACTCTTCAGATGGATGTAACAAATGCTTTCTTGCATGGTGATTTGCAAGAAGAAGTGTACATGTCTTTTCCACAAGGATGTACAGGATGGGGAAGTAGAATTGGCAGTGCAACTTTAATGAATACTAATACCGGTAAGAGATTAGTGTGCAAACTAATCAAGAATTTATATAGATTGAAGCAAGCACCAAGGTGTTGGTTTAGCAAACTTTCATCAACACTACAAGACAATGGATTTACACAGTCTAAAACTTATTATAGCTTATTTACTAAGGTCAACACTACAGATATACTAATTACTTTGGTGTATGTTGATGATTTGCTGATAGTTGGAAAGTCTATTGATGCTATCTGTTGGATTAAATCTATGTTGTCTGAGCACTTTCACATGAAAGATTTGGGTGTAGTGAAGTATTTTTTGGGATTGGAAATCAACAGGTCTGTTAATGGTTTCTTTGTATCTCAAAAGAAATTTGTGATGGATTTGCTAAAAGAGTATCATATGCTTGGAGTTAAAGCTGGTAAGCTACCTTTGGAAATAAAACTTAATCTCACACCAGATAAGGGAGCACCTCTGCAAGATATTCAGTCTTATCAAGAATTACTTGGCAAGCTCATCTATCTTACAGTGACCCGTCCTGACATTGTTTATGTTGTTCATGTTCTGGCATAGTTTATGCAGAAACCAACTACAGATCATATGCATGCTGCAAAACGTTTGTTAAGGTACTTAGCAGGGAATCCTGGTCAAGGTGTCTTGTTGGCAAGTAAATCAGCAGCTCAACTTACTGCGTATTGTGACTCAGATTGGGCTGGTTGCTCTTTTTCTAAGATCTACTTCTGGTTATTGTATAATGCTAGGTGCTTCACCTATTTCCTGGAAATCAAATAAACAGTCCGTGGTTGCACGTTCCAGTGCTGAGGCAGAATATCGTTCCATGACCTTAGCAAGTTGTGAGGTAACCTGGTTATCAACTCTTCTTCATGACATGGGAATTCATGACTTGCCACCTACTGTGACAATCAAGCAGCATTAGCAATTGCTGCAAATCCTGTATTGCACGAACGAACGAAACATGTGGAAATTGATTGTCACTTTGTGCGTGACAAAGTAGATGTTGGCATGATTCTACCTCGACATGTTCCTACTTATGCTCAAATAGCTAATGTGTTTACCAAGTAGTTAACTTTCAAACAGCACAATTATCTACTTATCAAGCTTGGTGTTACTTCCAGTAACACACAGCTTGAGGGGGAGTAATGGAGGGTCAAGCAAGGTCAAAGGGGTCTTGGTCAGCAAAGTCAGAAAAGGGCATTTGTGTAATAATAAATAATAGTCAAGGACAGATTAGTAACTTCAACTTTACAATTTGTTAGAATTCAGTTACGGACATGAGTGTATATACTGAAAAGCTTGTATTCATTTCTGAGGAAGATTGATAGATGTAAGCTTGAGACTTGTAACAAGCTGATGATGTATCAACATTTCATGGCTTTATCCTTTCTTTAGTTTGAGGATGACCTCAGGTTAGAACCCTGAAGTTAAAAAAAATCAATATAAATTTAAGGGTATTTATATAAATTATTGATAAAAATTTGATATTTATAACAATACCCTTGCAGACCCCTTATTTTTTTTATTGGTAATATTTTCTTAGGGGAGATCCCGAGGACCCAGTTTTTTCAACTTCAAATTTATGTATAATTCACTTAAATTTTTTTAATAAAGTGGAAGAACACTATCACAACTGCAATTTATTAAAAATATATATATTATCAAGCTTGTGCCTTACATGCAAGTTTAAAAGCTATAAATAGTTTAATCAAAATTAACGATGATGATCTACTCCATGGCATCCGGTAATCTAAAATAAAATAAAATATAAAATAAAATTATTTTTAACAACGGTCAAATGATAACAATATTTGTTAAATTTTTATATAATGTATTATTAAATATTTAAATATAAAAAATTAAATTATTTTCGAACACATAGTAGTACAAATTTGGCACGGATTGTAATCCTGCACGGAAGATAATTAGAATACAGGTGGGGAGCAAACGGTAGGTAAACCCTTGAGAATTTAATCATTAATTAAGAGAGTTAAGGCGCATAATTAAAGGCACTTCATTCTACAGCTGTGAAGACTTTAGTATCTCAAAAATGGGCCTTCACTCCTTTTGGACCTGTTTTAGGCTAGGGTCCATTTCTTTTTTTTTTTTTGCTAAATGGGTCCATTTCTTTTGTCTACTCCTACTCCTTATTCTATTACGAACAAGACAAGTCCTGATTAGATATTTTAGTCACAAGAGGAGTATTAATTTGTAACATACTATCAGATTGTTTGCGGTATGTGTATTATATTTTTTTTTGTGTGAATTTAGTGGATCCATGTTTTATTTCGTACAAAAGACATTGTTTGTGATACGGAACCTTAAGAAAAAAAAATCAAGAAAGTTAACTTTAACTGCAAAGATTATACTAGTAATATTTTTATATCTTAAATATTGTAGTATGGAACCCTGGTAAAGCAGGAGTTGGTGCAAACTGCAAAATCATGTTAGGACCCAGCACATGAAGAACATCGAAAGTCACGTTAAGAACGTTTAAAATGTACTACTACCAGACTAGTAGTAGTAATGTATGATAGCTAGATTCCCCAAGTTGAAGAGAGTTGAGATAGAACTCCAGTTTGGCCTAGTTGAGTTACAAGGACAAGCAAACACAAGAAAGAAGCTTAGTCAAAAATGCTTCAGATTTCACAAGTAGGACATACTAGTATTATTTTAAGCAGCATCCATTCTTTTCCTGATCAAGTCTGTATCACTAAACACATGGGTGTAGGGACCAACTTTTTGCTGTTGCTAACTCTTGCATTGTCTTCCCCCTCCCTATTGTCTCTGCACTCTGCTCCTTGAAAATATTAGGGATATTCAACAACTAAGTGACTTTTCCATTTGGTAATATTCAATATTTTTGATTTTCAAGTGGTATTATTGTATTTTTGGCTTCATCCATTTTATACAATTCTGTCAAACAAACATTGATGTAAGATTATTCTTAACGGTACCACTATACAATTGACTTTTTCATATAGAGCCATCCAATATTTTTAACTTCTACAAGGTGCCATTTTTCTCTCACTTAGGTCAATTTTTTTTATGAATTTCACAATTTATATATACATTTTACCCTATAATAAGTCAATGATTGTCTCACTTTTTCTGATCAGTCTCCAAGTCATTAATTAGTCATACAATATATATATATATATATATATATATATATATATATATATATATATATATATATATATATATAGGGCTTAATGATCCTATAGTTAATTATAGGAGAATTTCTTACAATTAACCACTGAAATAAAGACACGTCACATACTTTCCTAAATAAAAAAATACATCATTAATGTCCTGCGGGACCCTTATAAATAAAAGGTAACAATCAAATGATTTTAAATGTTAATTTTAGGAAATTCTCCTAAAGTTAATTGTAGGAACATTTTTCTCATATATATATATATATATATATATATATATATATATATATATATATATATATATATATATATATATATATATATATGGGGCAGGTTCCACAACCCCCGTTGGATATCCCCCTGATGTGTCTGCCCGCCATGAAACATGGCGGATGCCCTCCATGAAACATGGCGGGCGCCCCGGATACCCTCCATGATTTTTTTAACTTTCCAGTCATTTGTTCCAACTTTCCAACCTTTTTTTTTTCCCAAACTACACAGTTTTTCAGCTTCTTTTTTCATCTTTGGAGAGCAAAAAAATAAGGTTAGAATTTTCATGGCCTCTTATTTATTTAATTATGATTCTAACTCCCATCCATGATCTTCATAAATTTCCAGTCTTTTGTTCCAACTTGCCCGCCTTTTTTTTTTCAAACTGCACAGTTTTTTCAGCTTCTTTTTTCATCTTTGGAGAGCAAAAAAATAAGGTTAGAATTTTCATGGCCTCTTATTTATTTAATTATGATTCTAACTCTTCTAGTGATCATAACGAGTTTAATTATGTAACTCCCGTTCGAAGTAAAAGAGTTTATCGTAAACTTTTTGATGAAAATGGTGTTGAAATTCATGAAACAATAGATGTTGATGATATTGATGATAATGTTGGTAAAAACTTTGGTGATGCTTCTAATTTGAAGGGTAAAGAAAAAATAATTATTGATAGTGATGAAGATGTTGATAAATATTTTTTAAAAAATAGAAACAACATTCGGGACAAAGTACTAGTTAGTAGTACTAGTCAAATCAATAGTTGACTACAAATTTTACTATCCAAATTAATTTTTTATTTTTTAAAATTTTGAAAATATCACTAAATTAGATATATATTGACATCCGTACGGTTGGATCATTGATAAATATTGCTTAAAAAATAGGAACAACAATCTGTGACAAAGTACTAGTTAGTAGTATTAGTGAAATCAATAGTTAACTAATAATTATACTATCCACATAAATTTTTTATTCTTTAAAATTTTGAAAATATCACTAAGTTAGATATATATTGACATCCATACGATTGGATCGTCGATAAATATTTTTTAAAAAAATAGAAACAATAATCCGGGACAAAGTACTAATTAGTAGTACTGGTGCCGGTCACATTTATCCATAAATGTGACCGCAAACCCTAGCCGTGGAATTTATAAATTTGATCGCTAGTGGTCGAATTTATAAATATGACCGCAAATGGTCGAATTAGTATTCAAGGTCCAAAACCAGCTTACAATGTTTACATGTCGAATTTTAAAGTTCCCTCAATAATTTATAAAGATGACTCCATTTTTTTAGCAATAAATTCATCAACTCTCCTCTATCTCCCTCAAACAAACAAACATCTCATACAGTGCATTTGGTTTTTGTGTGTCACTCTCAGGCAAGAGTAGTACAACCACTAGCTAATTTTAAAAAATTTAACAAATTGAATTTTAAAAAAAAATAAAAAAAATTAATTTTACAATATATATATATATATCACGTTCCACAGCCCCCGTTGGATATCCCCTGATCCCGTACATGGAGGGCGTATACATGGAGGGCGTATACCTGAAAAATTAAATTAAAAATAGAAAAATAATCATATTGAGTTGACATTCATCCCAAAATTAGTGACCACCACTATTTGAGTGTGTATGAATTTTAAATTCGAATTTAAACTTTTCTTCGTTTTTAATTAATTTCATAATATATTTCACAAACTAAATAAAAATTATTAAAAAATAAAGAAAATAGAAAAATAGTGATATTGAGTTGACATTCATCCTAAAATTAATGACTCCCACTAATTGAGTGTGTATGAATTTTTAATTCAAATTTAATGTTTTCTTCCTTTTTAATTAATTTTATATTATATATCACAACTATTTAAAAATTATTGAAAAATCAAGAAAATAGGAAAATAGTGATATTGAGTTGACATTCATCCTAAAATTAGTGAGTACCACTAGTTGAGCGTGTATGAATTTTTAATTCAAATTTAATGTTTTCTTCCTTTTTAATTAATTTTATATTATATATCACAAACTAGTTAAAATTTATTGAAAAATCAAGAAAATAGGAAAATAGTGATATTGAGTTGACATTCATCCTAAAATTAGTGAGTACCACTAGTTGAGCGTGTATGAATTTTCAATTCGAATTTAAACTTTTCTTCATTTTTAATTAATTTCATAATATATTTCACAAACTAAATAAAAATTATTAAAAAATATAGAAAATAGAAAAATAGTGATATTGAGTTGATATTTATTAATTTTTTAATTTATTTGAAATAATAATTATCATAAGAAAAGTAAAATCTCTATTTAAAAAAAATAAATAATGAAAATATTTTGGGATGTAGTGCTAACGCCCTCCATGTTTCATGGTGGACGCCCTCCATGAAACATGGAGGGCGTAGCCTTTTGTTCCAACTTTCCAGCATTTTGTTCCAACTTTCCAGCATTTTGTCTTTTTGAAACTGCACAATTTTTTCAGCTTCTTTGTTCATCTTTGGAGAGCAAAAAATAAGGTTAGAATTTTCATGGCTTCTTATTTATTTAATTATGATTCTAACTCTTCTAGTGATCATAACGACTTTAATTATGTAACTCTCGTTCGAAGTAAAAGAGTTTATCATAAACCTTTTAATGAAAATGGTGTTAAAATTCATGAAACAGTAGATATTGATGATATTGATGATGTTGGTAAAAAATTTGGTGATAATTCCAATTTGAAGGGGAAAGAAAAAATAATTATTGATAGTGATGAAGATGTTAATATTGGAAAAAAGGATGATATTGATGGTCATGACAATGATAAAGATAATATTGGAGAAGAAAATATTGGATCTTTTCATGACAATGATAAAGCTAATATTGGAGAAGAAAATATTGGATCTTTTCATGACAATGATAAAGCTAATATTGGAGAAGAAAATATTGGATCTTTTTTTGCAAATATGAATGATGAAGTGCCTTGTGTTGGTATGCAATTTGGTTATTTACAAGAAGCGGAATTATTTTATAAAAATTATGATCGTAATGTGGGGTTTGAGATAATTATTAGGAGCACTCATAAAAATTTAAAATAAATTCAAAATTTAAAAATTAATTCGTTTATTTAGTGATATTCAAAATGTAATTATTAATATTTAAAACATAATTTTGCAATCATAATCTTCCAATCATTAATATTTTTTTTTATTAAAACATAATCGTGTAATTATTAATATATACCCAAAAATATTAAACCATATCTTTCAGTCACTAATAAAAATACATAATAGAAATCCGTATAAAATGATTAATTATCGTTAGATTTTTAGCAAAAAAATCAGAACCGTTAGATCTTGATTAAATATTTTATATGATTAATTTACTTTAATAAGCATTCAAGATTGGGTTGTTTTTTCTATTTTTTAAAAAATACTTATCGACGATCCAACCGCACGTATGTCAATATATTTCTAATTTAGTGATATTCCCAAGTTTTTAAAAAATAATAAGTTTATTTGGATGGTAAAAGTGGTAGTCAACTATCGATTTGACCGGTACTACTAACTAGTGCTGTGTCCCGGATTGTTGTTTCTATTTTTTAAAAAATACTTATCGAAGATCCAACCGCACATATGTCAATATATGTCTAATTTAGTGATATTCCCAAGTTTTTAAAAAATAATAAGTTTATTTGGATGGTAAAAGTGGTAGTCAACTATCGATTTGACCAGTAGTGCTAACTAGTGCTTTGTCAAGGATTGTTGTTTCTATATTTAGAAAATACTCATCGACGATCCAATCGTACGGATGTCAAAATATATCTAAGTCAGTGATATTCCCAAATTTTCAAAAAATAAAAAAATTAATTTTGTTGGGGATCTTAGCAGATCACTACTATTCTAACTAGTACTTGTAACTAGTGCTTTGTCATGGATTGTTGTTTCTATTTTTAAAATATACTCATCGACGATCCAACCGTACAGATGTCAAGATATATCTAAGTTAGTGATATTCCCAAATTTTCAAAAAATAAAAAATTAATTTTGTTGGGGATCATAGCAGATCACTACTATTCTAACTAGTACTTGTAACTAGTGCTTTGTCACAGATTGTTGTTATTATTTTTTAAAAAATACTTCTCGAAGATCCAACCGTACGGATGTCAAGATATATCTAAGTTAGTGATATTCCCAAATTTTGAAAAAATAAAAAATTAATTTGGTTGGGGATCTTAGTAGATCACTACTATTCTAACTAGTACTTGTAACTACTGCTTTGTCACGGATTGTTGTTATTATTTTTTAAAAAATACTTCTCGAAGATCCAACCGTACGGATGTCAAGATATATCTAAGTTAGTGATATTCCCAAATTTTCAAAAAATAAAAAATTAATTTGGTTGGGGATCATAGTAGATCACTACTATTCTAACTAGTACTTGTAACTAGTGCTTCGTCACGGATTGTTGTTATTATTTTTTAAAAAATACTTCTCGAAGATCCAACCGTACGGATGCCAATATATATCTAAGTTAGTGATATTCCCAAATTTTCAAAAAAAAAAAAATTAATTTAGATGGTAAAAGTGGTAGTCAACTATCGATTTGACCAGTACTGCTAACTTGTGCTTTGTCCCGGATTGTTGTTTCTATTTTTTAAAGAATACTTATCGATGATCCAACCGCATATATGTAAATATATGTCTAATTTAGTGACATTCCCAAGTTTTTAAAAAAATAATAAGTTTATTTGGATGGTAAAAATGGTAGTCAACTATCGATTTGACCAGTACTGCTAACTAGTGCTTTGTCCCGGATTGTTGTTTCTATTTTAAAAAAAATACTTATCGACGATACAACCGCACATATGTCAATATATGTCTAATTTAGTGATATTCCCAAGTTTTTAAAAAATAATAAGTTTATTTGGATGGTAAAAGTGGTAGTCAACTATCGATTTGTAGGGCTGTAATTCGAGTCGAGCCGGGCGAGTTCGAGCCGAGCTTTAAATCGAGCCTAACTTTTTCAGACGAGTCGAGCCGGGCTCGTTTACTAAACGAGCCGAAAATCCCCGCCGAACTCGGCTCGTTTGTTATACGAGTCGGGTCGAGCTACTCGCGAGCTCTTCACGAGTCGAGTCGAGTATTTGTATACGAGTCGGGTCGAGTTTTTGTTATACGAGCCGAGCCTAACGAGCTGTTAAACGAGCCGAGCCTAACGAGCTGTTAAACGAGCCTAACGTGTTTCTGAAAATTACTTATTTTGTTTGTTAAAATCTCCAACCAAATTATTTTTTTTTTATTTTTTGAAAATTTGGGAATATCATTTAATTAGATATATCTTGATATCCGTACGGTTGGATCGTCGAAAAATATTTTTTAAAAAATAGAAACAATAATTTGGGACGAAGCACTAGTTACGAGTACTAGACAATACAGTAGTGTTCTATTAAGATCTCCACCCAAATTAATTTTTTATTTTTTAAAAATTTGGGAATATCATTTAATTAGATATATCTTAACATCCGTACGGTTGGATCGTCGAGAGATATGTTTAAAAAAATAGAAACAACAATTTGGATGAAGCACTAGTTACAAGTAGTAAACAATATAGTAGTGTTATATTAAGTTCTCCAACCAAATTAATTTTTTATTTTTTGAAAATTTAGGAATATCATTTAATAAGATATATCTTGACATCCGTACGGTTAGATCGTCGAGAATTTTTTTAAAAAAATAGAAACAATAATTTGGGACGAAGCACTAGTTACGAGTACTAGACAATATAGTAGTCTTCTATTAAGATCTCCAACCAATTAATTTTTTATTTTTTTAAAATTTAGCAATATCATTTAATTAGATATATCTTGACATCCTTACGGTTGGATTGTTCGAGAAATATTTTTAAAAAAATAGAAACAATAATTTGGGATGAAGCACTAGTTACGAGTACTAGACAATATAGTACTGTTCTATTAAGATTTCCAACCAAATTAATTTTTTATTTTTTGAAAATTTGGGAATATCATTTAATTAGATATATCTTGACATCCGTACGGTTGGATCGTCGAGAAATATTTTTAAAAAAATAAAAACAATATTTTGAAAAACAATAGAAAATTTTTCGAGTTCGAGTTCGAGCCGGGTCGAGCTCGAGCCGGGTCGAGTTCGAGTTTTCGAGCCGGGTTTTATTCGAGCTCGGCACATACCCGGACCGGCTCGTTTATATAAACGAGCCTAAAATCGCTGTCGAGCTCGACTCGTTTACGAGCTCGAGTCGAGCCGGGTTCACTTAAACGAGTTCGAGCCGGGTAGGCTCGCGAGCCACCCGACTCGAATTACAGCCTTATCGATTTGACCGGTACTGCTAACAAGTGCTTTGTCCCGGATTGTTGTTTCTATTTTTTAAAAAATACTTATCGACGATACAACTGCAAATATGTCAATATATGTCTAATTTATTGATATTCCCAAGTTTTTAAGAAATAATAAGTTTATTTGGATGGTAAAAGTGGTAGTCAACTATCGATTTGACCAGTACTCCTAAATTAGTGAATCTAATGTAAAAATCTCAAAATAGAAAATTAGTGAATCTAATGTAAAATTAATCACAGAATTAATGAGTATTAATATTTGAATTTTTATGAATTTTAATTCGAATTTTATCTTATTTTTCTATTTTTAATTTAATTTTCACAATTATAAGGCCTCCATGTTTCATGGAGGACGCCCTCCATCCTCCATGAAACATGGCGGACGCCCTCCATGAAACATGGAGGGCGGGGGATATCCCCCGGGGGCTCCTGATTGATCTCTCTCTCTCTCTCTCTCTCTCTATATATATATATATATATATATATATATATATATATATATATATATATATATATATATATATATATATATAATGTAAACCTCCGAAAGCTCCTGGACAGATCCGAGCACACATTATATATGTATATGTTCATACGGGCTGATTCTATATATTATGTATTAATTTAATATTTTGAACTATAGATCAAAGTTTATTATGATTGGACAATTGGATCCGAGTCTAATGAATGACTTGATTGCTTATCAGAAATAGTGATAGTTAGAGAATCAATGACTTATTACAGACAAAACATATAGATAAGTTGTAAAAATTCCAAGAAAAAATTGATTTTAGTGAGAGAAAAATGGTACCATGTAGAAGTCAAAAATATTGGATGGCACCGTATGAAAAAATTAATTGTATAATGGTAATATTAAAAATAATCTAACGTCCGACTAACGTTTGCTTGACAGAATGGTATAAAATGGATGAAGCCAAAAGTATAATAGTGCCACTTGGAAGTCAAAAATATTGAATGATACCAATGAAAAAAGTCAATTATATAGTAGTACCATTTGGAATACCCCAAAATATTATAGAAAGTTTGGTACTTGATCATTTAGAACAATGTATTATATGTAGACTCAAATATTATAGAAAGTATGGTTCTTGATCATTTAGAACAACGTGTACGGGTACTATAATTCCGTAAAAAAGGAGGAAAAATAAATATTTTATTAGTCAAAATTATATACGGAATGATTCTAAAGTAGTGATATATGCACACCTTAAAGTGATGGTTGCATACCTTGATTTTCATTTAGACTAAAAAGTCCCTAACAATGAAAAAAATTTATTTGATTATTTCTCATTATATAAAGTGTTTTTATCCCACTCAAACTTTTAACTTTTGTATGTGTTTCTACAATTTTTATAAATATATTTTTTGTTTGCATATTTTGATAATATTGAATGTGAAAATTGATAATTATTGACTTAATTATTATGGTTATATAATTATAAACAAAATCAATAATGTGCTATTTCGTGATAATTGTATGTACAAAATATAAATACATTTATTTGATGTTTTTTTTGTTAAATTAATTGGTTTCACATTTCATAATATTTAATTAAAAAGATACTATAATAATGTAATTTTAATTTGTATAAACATAAATAAATATTTTGTTCCAGGAAAGGTTAAGTTGAGTATGGAGGCACATTTTAGCACTTCAGCTCAGGATTATTCGACTACTTAAGCAAATTTTTTAAGCATAACTATGATTATATTATAATAAATTAGGAGGAGGAATAATAATTTTGAATAAAATTAGCGGGTCAACACTTATTTCAGTAAATGGTGTTAATATGAACTTATTACATACAAATAACAGTATAATTGTAATAAAACAAAATATTCATATTATTAATTTTATTACAATATGCTAATATGTAAAATGCATTTATTAATTAAATAATATTAAAATACGAGAAAACACTTCAATGATTTTGAATAAAAACAAAACATGAGAAATTAAGCTTAGTATTGAAGTTGAGGACTGTTAGTCACAGAGGCATGCCTGAATACATCTAATAACAAGCCTAAGTATGTGTAATGCTATGCATTACCTACATGACCTCTTAACTGAGGGAACCTCTAGTTGTAGAGTTTCTATTTGTTCTGTACTTGTAATAGGCATCAAATTCTATCTGTGTAACTGTACCTACTAAGTCAAGAATAAAGCTTGAAAGAAGTTCTAAGGTTCATGCCTCAAGCAAGGGAATGAAGACTGCCAAATAATCACAGTTGGGATTTGAAGAAATGAAGAATTTGCCTAAGTACCAATTCGAGAAGTACATTTGTCTATTCGAGAAGTCTAGCATTCGAGAAGTCTGAAGTTCGATATCTCAGAAGATGCTATTCGATATCTCAGGGATTCGATATGTCAAAATGCTCTATTCGATATCTCAAAGGAGTCCCAGAGAAAAGAGCTATTCGAGAAGTGATTCGATATGTCAAGATAACACTATTCGAGAACTCAGAGTTATCGATCAAGTCAACTCCAGTTCTCGAATCACTTACTTAGTCACTTCTCGAATACATTCTTGAGGACAAAATACTGAAGAATTGTACAAGTCAGAAACCTGCAACAAGCCAGGATACTTTATTTGACTCTGTCCTATAAAGCATGCTGGAAAGCCTACAAAGAAGCTTGGAGAGATAAGACAAGGGACAAGGAGCTGAAGAAGTGGATCTAAACAGGCTTTTCAAAGTCAAATCTGTAGCCGTTTGGACTCTTACTAAAATGAGATAGACAGACTGGAAAGTGCTTTTGTTTTACCTACCTCATTTGTAGCAAGGGGGTGTATCCATGTCTATAAGGATACAGCCTCACTTCCTTAGCTGTTAAGGTTTTGAAGTTTCTCAAATATATCCAGAAAATATCTCTCTGAGAAAAACGAAGCTGAGAATACTATCATTTGTATTCACAGATTGTAGCAACATCTTAATCTAATAAAATATTAGATTAAAGTGATATTGTGTTGTGTTTGTGTTTAATTATCCGCATCTTCATATCTCACACACTCATCACTTATCTTGCTGCAAAGATTCAAAACCGAAGAAAAACTCAAGAATCCATTCACCCCCCCCCCCTCTGTATTCTTTTACTGTATTCAATACTCAACAAGTGGTATCAGAGCAGGCTGTTTAATCTAAACAGAAAACGATCATGAGTTCGAATACACCAAAGACTACAGGTACGGTAAAGGTTCCTAAATTCGACAAAGAAAATTACAACCTCTGGAAAATAAAAATGCTGTTGTTCATCAAAGCTGCCAATCCTCTCTACCCTGACATTCTCAAGAATGGTCCATTCATACCACAACAAGAAGTTGCTGAATCCACAGTGGGCGCAGTAGTCATTCCTAGATCATATGTTCCAAAAGAGCCATCCAAATGGACGGACTCAGAGAAGGAAAAGATTGCCCTAGACAGCCACCTCATGTTGTTAATCATAGACTCCTTGGATATGTCGATGTTTGCCAACGTAGCATCATGCAGATCAGCCAAGGACATGTGGAATCACATCGAGGTGTTATGTGAAGGGACAGAGGAGGTAAGAGAAAATAAGAAACAAATACTGGTCACACAGTATGAGGCGTTCATGGCACAGCCCAAGGAAAGTATCACTGATGTGTTTGAAAGATTTCACAAGCTGGTGACTGAGCTCCAAATGAATGGGAAGGTTTACAGCACTAAGGAATTAAATATGAAGTTTCTACTATCGTCACCAAACCATCTAGAGCAAAGGGTCATATCTCTAAGAGAAAGAGATTTGAACAAAGTCACGTATGATGTGCTCTATGGGGTTTTAAAGACACACGAGCTTGAGTTGCTTCAAAAGAGGGCTATCCAAGCTAACCAAGGCAGAATGATAAACACATCCTGTGCCTTGATTGTCAACAAATCTATTCAAGACCTGGAAGCATCTGCAAGTCAGCTGAGAATAGAAGAGATAGTAGATGATGAAGAAACTGAGGAAGTAGTGACTGAACCTTCTGATGACAAGGAAGAAGATGAGTTCTACACTCTTGAAGAGCTGGATGGCATGGAAAATACATCATATGCTTTTATGGCTAGAAAATTTCCAAACATCAGATTCAAGAGGAATCAGCCCTTCAAGCCTAGACCTCAAAATCATTCATTCAACAAGGGCAAGGCACCTATGAAAACAAACAAGAACAGATTCAAAACCAGCTATGTGGATAGGTCATCTGTAAGATGTTATAGATGCAATGACCTAGGGCATTTTGCCAGTGAATGCAAGAAGCCTAAAAAGAAGGATAAGGAGTTTCTTGAGCTTGAAGCTAAGTATGAGGCCCTTCTAAAGAAGCAGACACCTGGTAAGGCTTACATAGCTGAAGGGAAGTGTTGGGATGATTCTGACAGTGATGGGGAAGAACAAGAATTCTGCAACTATGCCTTGATGGCCAATTCCAAGGAAGAACCATCTGCATCAGACTCACAGGTACCATCTCTCACTACCATAGACATGTCTGTTTCTGAATATAAATCTTTGGTTGAACAACTATCCGTTGAGATGTTTAACATTCATACTAGTATGACTGCTGCTAATGAAGAGATTGCTAAACTGTCTACCAGGAATGAACTGTTAAATAAGAGAAATGAGGAACTAGAGCTAACTACTGTGCAAATAGAAAATCTTAAACAAGAGATTGAGTATCTAAAGAACAAAGTTCTATGTGCTAGTCAAGTTGAGAAAGCTCTTAGGGATGAATTAGCTGAAAATGAATTTAAGTTGAAAACATTTAAGAATTCCTCTAGTCTATTGCAGTCTTATCATGAGAAAAATCTAGCTAGACCTAAGGCTGCCATTGGACTTGATTATGACACTCTTAAACAGAGGAAAGGCTATGCAGTCATTGAAGATGACATTGTTGTTCAAGAGGAGGTGCCTCAGGTCTTGAAAAAGACTGAGAATCCAATATTTAAAACACCAACACTTGAGATTGATGAGGATGCCTTACTCATCAAGCAAATGTTGGAGGATGAAGATGAGGCACAATCAAATGAACAACAAGCATCCTCTGAGAGTAAGAATGTCAAAACCAAAGCCAAGGAGCCAGTAGGAGGTAGACCTAGACTTGAGAAACCTGTAAAGTTTGTTTCAGCTGGAAATTATGAGACTAAGAAGAAAGTGACTAATAAGAGACCAAACAGGAATGGCAAATTAGGGATTAACAAAGATAACAACTATGCTTATGTGCCAAATGCCCCTAGGAAAGTTTGTCAAAACTGTTTTAGCTCTAATCATTTGACTCATGCTTGCAAGAAACCATCTGGTAGTGGTGCTAAACCATTCTATGATTGCTCTGTGCCTTTAAGACATAGAGACTCTCCTTTCTGTGATAAACTTGATTGTATGCCATGTAACATGAATGTGATGACTAGTTGTTTTAATTTGAGAAGACAATTCATGGAGGGCTGTATCAATCATAATGTTCACACACACTACACAAGGACAAAGTCTTCAAGTCCTCCTAAAGTTAGGAAGGTACCTCTGTCACCTAAGTCTAAGAACCCTGATTCTAAGACTCCCAACAGTGACAAGAAGACCAACATCAAGAAAACTGATAAGCATGCTGATTTTGATAAAACTGTTACTAAGTCACATGGACCCAAACTCGTTTGGGTACCAAAGGAGAAGTAATACTTTTGTGTTTGCAGGGCAAAGAAAGTAAAAAGAAGGTCATGTGGATTTTGGACAGTGGATGCTCAAATCATATGACTGGTGATATGGCCCTGCTATCACAGTATGAGGAAAAGGCTGGCCCAATGGTTGCTTTTGGAGATGACAGCATCGGCAACACACTGGGATATGGCAAGTTGGAAATTGGAAATGTCATCATTGAGAATGTAGCACTGGTCAAGGGGCTCAAGCATAATCTACTGAGTGTTGGTCAATTCACTGACAGAGGCTTCAAAGTGAACTTTGACAAAGATGAATGTTTGATCACCCACAAGAAGACTGGTGATTTTGCTCTGTCTGGAGTAAGGAAGGGAAGCCTGTTTGTAGCCAACTTGGACTCTGCAAGCAAGGACACAATTTGTTGCTTCTACTCAAAAGCATCAAATGAAGACAGTTGGCTGTGGCACAAGAAGCTATCACACCTGAACTTCAAAGCCATTAATTCCCTAGTCAAAAGGGAGTTAGTGAGAGGCATGCCCACACTTGAATTCTGTCAAGAAGGAGTGTGTGAGGCGTGTCAAAAGGGAAAAATGAAAAGATCAAGCCACAAGTCAAAAACAGTGACATCTATAACCAAGCCCCTGCAACTGATTCATATGGATTTGTTTGGGCCTGTCAATATTATGTCACTAGGAAGGAAGAAGTATGCTCTAGTGATGGTTGATGATTTTACATGGTATGACACACTATCACAATTTCTACTGGAGAATCAATTCACTAGAGGCACACTGGACAAGACACTGTTCTACAAGAAACATGGTGATGATATTATCCTAGTTCAAATCTATGTGGATGATATCATATTTGGCTCTACAAATGAGAAGCTGTGTGAAAAATTCTCTAAGCTCATGCAAAGCAGATATGAGATGAGTATGATGGGAGAATTAACATTCTTTCTTGGACTGCAAGTGAGTCAAAGGAAGGATGGCATTTTTATAAGTCAAACCAAATACATTAAAGATTTACTGAAGAAATTTGATTTGGAAGAATGCTCACGTGCGAAGACACCCATGGCCACTGCCACCAAGTTAGATGATGATGCTAAGGGCAAAAAGGTAGATATCTCAATCTACAGAGGCATGGTCGGTTCTCTACTCTACCTCACTGCTAGTAGGCCAGATATCATGTTTGCTACATGCTTATGTGCAAGGTTTCAATCAAACCCAAAGGAATCACACATGATAGCTATAAAAAGGATCTTCAAATATCTGAAAGGCACACCAAACTTGGGGTTATGGTATCCTAAGGACACAGGGTTCAATCTGGTTGGGTATTCTGATGCTGATTATGCTGGATGCAGAGTGGATAGGAAAAGCACATCAGGTAGCTGCCAGTTTCTTGGCCAAAGGTTAGTCTCTTGGTACAGCAAGAAACAACAATCTGTGTCAACTTCCACAGCTGAAGCTGAATACATAGCTGCTGGAAGTTGCTGTGCTCAAGTGCTTTGGATTAGAAACCAACTTAGAGATTATGGACTTGTGTTGGAAAGAATTCCTATCATGTGTGACAACACAAGTGCAATCTCTATAGTTGCCAATCCTGTCAATCATTCTAGAACAAAGCACATTGACATCAGATATCATTTCATAAGGGAGCATGCAACTAATGGAACCATTGAGTTACATTATGTTCCCACAGAAAAACAACTAGCTGACATATTCACTAAGCCATTAGATGAAGCCACCTTCACTAGGCTGGTCAGTGAGATTGGAATGCTGAATTCTTCGAATTCTGGCTAAGTGAATATATCAACTAGATTGTTGCAGCAGTAAATACTTACCTTATCAAATGCTCAATATTTTTAAAAGTAAGTATTGGCTGGAGTATGATGTATAAATATTCCAATGCTGCACATGTTGAAAATCATACATCTTTAGCTTGAAATTTCTGTGAAATTTTGAGAAAATCACTATTTAATTTAGTAGAATATTCTTCAGTGAATATTTCTGGTAAATTTTAAAAGATAGTGAAAATTGAATTTTATGAGTGAAAAGTATAGTTCGATAAGTCAGACTTCTCGAATGGTTCATTGTTATGTCTTGGCTCGAGTTCTCGAATAGGCCTATCTAGAACCCTCTTGAGTTCTCGAATAGTGTCTTTTAGAGAAATCGAATAGCACACTTTGAGTTCTCGAATAGAGTATTTTAGTTCTCTAATGATAGAGTTCTCGAATACTGCATTTGAGTTATCGAATCATTTGAAAAGGCTGATCTTTCGCTGACACTTAATCGCTTTTTGGATTTATATTCAAAACTTCATTTCACTCATAAAAATATATTCTTAACTTTGAATTTTCTTCTGAGTTAAATCACTGCCAGCTGTGAGTTAAAAACTGTCTGAGATATCGAATAAGCCTTTCTTGACTTCTCGAATAGTTGTTTCATACTTCTCGAATGACTTGTCGCTACAGAACACTTATCTATCGACAACTCAAGACATTCATATATATACATACAACTTCACAACTATTCAATTCTTTTCGTTCGATTTCTCAAGCACCTCAACTCCTGAAACCTCTGAAAAACCCTAACTGCGAATTTCTTCTTCAATCCTAATTCTCTTTTCTTCTCTACCCAAATGGCAAACCCTAAACTCACCATATCATTCCAAATTAATTTCATCGCAATCACCAGTGATATGGAAGCACCGAATGCCAATTTCAAGTGCTTTGTTCGGTGGTTGTCTGAATCATACATCAAGAGTGCGCTCTCAGCCAACCCAACTCTGTACATAGATCTATTGGAACAATTCTGGAGGACTGCTACTGTGGAGGTCATCGCTCTTGAGAATGCTATCACTTCTTATATTGTTCACTGCAAGATTCAAGGAGAGGATATCACTATCACCACTGCAGACATGAATCAAGCCTTGGATATGCAGCAAGAGACGTATGATGCTCTGGCCTCCAATGATGAGTTGGAAGAATTCTTTGACTTCATCAACTACTCTGATACTATCAAGCTGGGAAAGTTGAATAGGAAGTTCTTAAGGAAAGAATGGAGCTTTGTATTTGCTACACTCCTTCATGTATTCACTGCACGGAAATCAAGCTTTGATCAGATTAGTACACCCGTGCAGCAGCTTGCCTATGCCTTGGCTCATGGGAGAAAGATAGATGTTGGACTTCTCATCCTACAGGAACTCTATGGGAGACTTGGTCAGACCACAGCCAAGAGAGGTAATGAAATTTTCTTTCCTCGCTTTATTCAATCAGTGCTTAACTTTAAAAATGCTTCTTTGATTGAATTGCCTGGAGTAGATAAGAGTAAAATAGGCTATCCTAGGTCCATGACCAAACTCATTTTTGGTAATTTGGAGACTAGGAATGATGTGGATGTAAGACTTAGCATAACTCCCCACATGGAGGGCTTGTTTAGGTCTTACCCCCACAACATGCCAATATTTGATTCAAAATCTCAGTTAGCACAGCCTAAGCAAGAAGAACAAAGTGCTAACCCAAGGCCTGCTAACCAACCCCCTCAGCCAAACACTCTATCCAGCAAAGAGCCAACTGCATCATCCTCTCAAAAGGGTGATGTTAGTAAAAAGAAGAGAAAACAGGTTGCTTCTGAACCTTTAGAAATCTTAACTGAAGCAGCCTTGGCTGTAGAACTAGGGTTAGAAAGTGAGAAACCTGAGTCACCTATCATAAGCCTAAAGAAGAAGAAGAAGTCTAAAACCACCTCTTCAGTCACTCAAATGGCTGAAGTTGTAAAATCAGGGGCACACAGCTCACTAGATGTATCCTCTCAACAGGATGCATCTATAGAATCAAGCATCCTCCCCAATGCACCTATCTGTAAAGAGTCAGCACAAGGGAGTGATAAGGCTGGCACAACACTGAGTGGAGAGCACATCATAACTGAAACTCCCTCTATTTCTCAGGGGGAGTTGCCAAAATCTTGTCTACAACACACTTCTCTTTCAGAATCTACCACTCATATTTCTTTGAAGCCTGCAACTCAAGCAATTGAGGAGCAAGGCATTGATCATCAAGAATTCTTTTCCTTTGATGAGCCAATGGATTCAAGTGACTTGGTGCATGACACCTTGCTCACCACCCAGGTACCACATTTGGATGGTCAGGGAATGCATGCTGGGGCATATCCTAATGACACCATCACAAACACAGAGGATTCACTAGTTCTTACTAGAGACTCTGTGCCTGTGTCAACTACTGTTGTAACTCATCCCACTTCTGTGGAGACAACAGTAGTAGAGTCTGTTCATCCGGTTGCAGAAGTTGCATCTGTAACTGAGGAGCCTAGCTCTAGCTCTAACTTTTTTGTCTCAATGGCTGAAGCCTGTGCAACATGACAGTGCTTCAGGATCAGGGTCTGTTCCACCACAATTGACGGTTGAAGCACTTCAAAGCTTAGTTGTGGATCAGATCCCTGAGTTCACAAAAATTGCTCAGCACCTTCTCACTGCAAACATGCCCAATCCAGACTATGAAGCTATTCTCCTATGTCACAAAGAGGATGTAGAGCTACAGAAGGAGAAAATCATAGATGAAACTGAGAGAGATGGGAATATCGATGCTTGGCTGCAAGGAACCAATTCAATCCCTCTCTCAGAAGGTCTCCAGTATCTCAGAGAAGAGTACATCACTTCACTAGGGTCCAATGCCAAATCTCTCAACCCTACTGATGTGTTTGAAGCAGTGAATGACAGCTATAAAGGCATTCTCAAGGCTGCACACTATCTTGGTAAAGGCTTAAAGACAGAAATTAATGAAGTGTGTTCAGCTACAACCAAGGAGGTGCATGAGATCAAGAGGACTTTTGATGCTAAATTCCCTCAATTGGAGACTGTTATCAAGGACATTCGAACCTGCAATGCTACTTGCACCAAGATGGACAATGGTTTGGCTATTCTCAAGGATGCTGTCACAGGTCTGGGGCACAAATTTCAATCCTTATCAGATCAGACAACTGATGCCAATGCCATGCTCAGGACCCTCTTTGCAAATCAATATGGAGACAAGCTGGTCACTGAGGTTCCTGTGCATGAGATGTCAAGGTTCGAAGTGCAGAGACTGAAGGATCAATCCCTATCTGGTTTTAAGGCCAATGAACTCTTCACTAAAGTGGATACTCTTGAAAAGGAGGTAGTCTCTCTCCACAAGTCCAATGCTCATCTTACAGACACTGTGACAACTCTGACTGAGCAGTTGAACACTCAAGCCACCACCACAGCTGATGTTCTTCTGCATCAGCAATCAATGTTGTCTGCAATGATGAAGCACATGGGTCTTCCCCTACCTGATGAATCTTCAACTCCAAAGGTGCATCCTCCAGTCCCTGTGTCTGTCAACAAGCCTAAGGGGGAGAAGAGGATATCAAAGAACTCAAATCCAAAGGGGGAGAGATCACTAGAAAAGGGCATCAAGATCACTGAGGGTGGCCATCAGAGAACTTTGAAATCTACTACTCTTGTGCCTCCCACTTCTCTGCCAGTTGTCACTCTACCAACTGTGCACATCACTACTCCTGATGGTCAAAGGCAGTCTATTACAACCACAGTGGTTGCAGGGAGTATGCCATCTGACAAGCCTCAAATCTCAATATCTAAGAGTGCCAAGCCAGTAGAAGTGAAGGTGGTCACTGAGGCCAAGCTACAAGAAATTGCAAACTCAAATGTCTATCATGATGATGCATTCTTGGAGCTTCTGAAAGTCTCTAGAGCACAGGCTGGTGATGCTCTGCTATATCATGAGAGTTTGAAGAGTCAGATTGACTGTCTCACTGTAGTACCAAGGAGGCTTAATGATCTATGGCTCAAGGAGATATTGATGGTAGGAAAGAACAAGATATGGCACTTAACCATCAATACTCTACAGAGTCTAAAGCACTCAGAAGTGAATGTGCTCCTTGGACTAATTGAGAAGGGAAATGAGAACAACAAGAGTCTTCATGATGAATTGAGGAATGGTCAACCTTCAAGGCTACCTGAAGTTTTCACAGATCCTAGAACTATTATCTACCAGGCTGGAACAAGAATTGAAGATATCAAGCAGCTGGTCATTCCTAAGCATCTAACTCCTCAAAATAAAAATCTCATCATAGCCATCATTGAGAAACTGATCAAGAAGAAGGGATCTAGAACAGCAGAAGAATTAGAAGCTATATCTTATCTCAGGTCATATATTGCAACTGGCATTGTATCTGAGACTGCTAAGTTCAACCCAAGCAAAGATCAAGACAAGGATGAAGATAAAAGTGATGGAAGGAGAAGATATCACAGGAGTAATAAGGGTGATGAAGACAAGAAGAAGAAGAAGGATGATGAGAAGAGGAAGAATGATGATGATCAAGGTAAAGGCTCTGAGAGGAAAAGTGGAAGACAGCAAGCCTCAGGCATTGCTGACAGTAACCTCACCACAACACAAGACTCTAAGTCTAGGGTGAATGCTGCCAGTAGTGACCTTTCAAAATTTGCATCTATGGCTTCTGCAACTGTCTTGCCACCTCAAGAAGAGAAGAAGATTCAAGTCAAGAAACCATCTGTATGTTTCAAAAAGCAAACTGCTAATGGAATACTACAATGGTCTACAAACAAAGGTCACATACTGCTGCCAAGTAATCATGTAAAAAGAATCAAGTTCAAGCAAGCTGCAAGGAAATCAAAGCCAACCATATCAAAAACCCTGACAATCTATCCAGGCCTAAAACTCCAACCACTAGATGAAGATTATGATGTAGACCAACTGCAATTTTTGCAAGCTCAAAGAATCTATCATGTTGCCATTGTTGATAATTGCCTTGAGATTAAATATTCGGATGGAAGGGAGGAGAAATTCAAACAAGGAGGATGTCAACACTGGGGCAAGCTATATGACATAGAGAGAATCATTGCACTGTTGAGCTCAGAAGATAAAGTGGAGAGAGTATGGAAACTGGAGCTAATTGATTTTGTGAAAATGAAGAGAGATCATGAAGAAAAAGTCAGAAAAGAGTGTTTTGAGAAATGGCTGGCAAGGGAGAAAGAAATTGAGAGACTGGAAAGTGAAGCAGAAAAGCTGAGGAAAAAGGGTTTGTGTAGAGTTCAGTTCAACCCCTACATGGTAAAGTATAGGAGGAGGAATGGAAATCAAGTCAACATCAGAATGAATCTACTCAACCACTATCCTGCCAATATTCTGGAACCAGTACTTGAAGATTTCAAAGACTCAATTTTGCTTGAAGAATTGGATGCTATGGCAGAAATAATAAAAGCTATGGATGAGAATACAAGGAAGGAGAAAGAAAGAAGAGAGAAAGAATATGATGAATTTCAAGCCAAAGCTATGGAAAGGGAATCAAAAGACAATGGCTAGTTCTTCATCATAGGCTGTAAGATTACTCACTCTGTAGTTCTATCCAAATTGCTGATGGAAATTCATACCTGTACTGTCAAGTTTTATCTTTATGTATGATAGGCTTGTTATCAGACATGAAATTGTGACTAAGGGTCTTACTCACAATTTGGGGGAGATTGTTAGTCACAGAGGCATGCCTGAATACATCTAATAACAAGCCTAAGTATGTGTAATGCTATGCATTACCTACATGACCTCTTAACTGAGGGAACCTCTAGTTGTAGAGTTTCTATTTGTTCTGTACTTGTAATAGGCATCAAATTCTATCTGTGTAACTGTACCTACTAAGTCAAGAATAAAGCTTGAAAGAAGTTCTAAGGTTCATGCCTCAAGCAAGGGAATGAAGACTGCCAAATAATCACAGTTGGGATTTGAAGAAATGAAGAATTTGCCTAAGTACCAATTCGAGAAGTACATTTGTCTATTCGAGAAGTCTAGCATTCGAGAAGTCTGAAGTTCGATATCTCAGAAGATGCTATTCGATATCTCAGGGATTCGATATGTCAAAATGCTCTATTCGATATCTCAAAGGAGTCCCAGAGAAAAGAGCTATTCGAGAAGTGATTCGATATGTCAAGATAACACTATTCGAGAACTCAGAGTTATCGATCAAGTCAACTCCAGTTCTCGAATCACTTACTTAGTCACTTCTCGAATACATTCTTGAGGACAAAATACTGAAGAATTGTACAAGTCAGAAACCTGCAACAAGCCAGGATACTTTATTTGACTCTGTCCTATAAAGCATGCTGGAAAGCCTACAAAGAAGCTTGGAGAGATAAGACAAGGGACAAGGAGCTGAAGAAGTGGATCTAAACAGGCTTTTCAAAGTCAAATCTGTAGCCGTTTGGACTCTTACTAAAATGAGATAGACAGACTGGAAAGTGCTTTTGTTTTACCTACCTCATTTGTAGCAAGGGGGTGTATCCATGTCTATAAGGATACAGCCTCACTTCCTTAGCTGTTAAGGTTTTGAAGTTTCTCAAATATATCCAGAAAATATCTCTCTGAGAAAAACGAAGCTGAGAATACTATCATTTGTATTCACAGATTGTAGCAACATCTTAATCTAATAAAATATTAGATTAAAGTGATATTGTGTTGTGTTTGTGTTTAATTATCCGCATCTTCATATCTCACACACTCATCACTTATCTTGCTGCAAAGATTCAAAACCGAAGAAAAACTCAAGAATCCATTCACCCCCCCCCTCTGTATTCTTTTACTGTATTCAATACTCAACAAGGACGTTAATATTAAATAATATGATTAAAATATTCAACTATCAATTAGAAATGTGGATATATCACCATTCTAAAAAAATGTAGAGTTCCAAACATATAAGGGATCAAGGGAGGCCCCTCACTAAATGGAAAATATATGTGTTTTGGTACAAATACAACGGAAGTAGCCCCAGGCTCCCATATATCTCTGACAGGTAGACCCGGCAATTTTGGACACGACATGAAACGACACGAAAATTTCGTGTATGGGTTTACATTTTCAGTACACGACACGAAAATGTACACGACACGAAAATGTACACGAAAATTTAGTGTCGTGTTTGGGTTTACTCTTTATGTACACGACACGACACGAAAGTACACGACATATATAAATATTTTAATAAATATTTTAAATATATATACACCTATATAATATTTTTATAACTTATTTTGTAAATTTTACAAATAATTTTATAAAAATATATACTTATATTTATAACCATATATATTATACGTAATTTTAATTTCTTGCCAGTTCGTGTACCAGTTCGTGTACCATTTCGGGTACCAGTTCGTGTTATTTTTCGTGGACACGAAAAAAATCGTGTTAAAACAGGTAATTTCGTGTCGTGTCGTTTTAAACCAGTTCGTATCCAGGTACAACATGTTGGTACACGATTACATTTCGTGTCGTTTCCAGGTAGCATATTTAGTACACGAAAAACGAAATTACACGACATGACACGAATTACCAGGTCTACTGACAGGGCATCAAATATTTCACAAAGATGCCATTACATCGAATTGGTGGCTCGCTTGCATTTCTGGTATATCACTGAGTTCAATTTTCTTTTATGGTACATTTCGTTCAAGTTTTTCATTTCTGGTATAGCTGAGAAAAGGTAATGGAAATCGCCACTTGAAGTGGCGATTTCCATTGCCCCCATTTTTTTTTCTTCCGGCAGTTAGCATTTTTTTTGCTAGAAAATATAGTTTTCTTGTATTCATTTTACATGACTTTAAAGATGTACTTGTAAATAAATTTTTTTTGTTTTCTCCAATATATATTAAAGAATTTACTTCCTACTTTGATACAATACGAAAATCTCCAAAAATTATTATGTCTAGCTATGTTATTTTTTGATCCGAATATGTTAACTCCACATACGTTTCTTAACAATTCCTTCGTCAAGTCATGTTTAGGGCCATAAAAAACACATTTGTACATGTTTTTCTTGCGTTTTTTTGTTCCGTATTGAAGTATTGATGTTCTACTTTGGTGTAAGCCCAAAAAAATTAATATATCAAATGTGTAACTATGTTTTTTTATGGCCCGAAAATGACAAAAATTTCCAAATTTTGACAGAAATTTTTTATTCAAATGAAGCAAACAAAGTACAAGAGATGAAGCACACTAAAATTAAAATGCAAACATAGAAATTTAAAAGCATAGATAAAATCAACAACAAGTTATTAAATTTGAATTAGGCCAACTGCCTAATTATCTTTGCTACATTTCTCAATTTTCTGGAGGAAAATTACGTTCCCTTGCTTCATATTCTTGAACATACTTTGCCATTTCCGCCTCCTCAGCTGCAAACATGTCATCCCGTTTTTGGTGAGTTTGAGCACGCAGGCCACGCATCAAATGGTTCCATTCCTCTCCCGAGATCTTCCCATCTTTAAAATCTTCATTTAGCTTTGCTGCACCATCACAGAACTCATTCGCAATTTCATCATTGTACAAGTAGAAGTCATAGTTCTCCTCCTTAGTTTTGACCCAGTCTTTTCCCTTTCTCTCCTCCCTGCTCTTAAAATTTTTCATCTTTCTGATGAAGTGGTCTTCTTCACAATTCTTGAGCCACGCAGCCCTCCTCTTTTGTGCCTCGGCTTCTTTCTAGTTATCCATGTCGTCATAGAAACTTGTTTCTGACACTTTCCCCTTCCCCTTCCTCCTATCCATTTGATGCAAATGCCTTGAAAAAAAATAATTGGATCAAAATTTATGTTATTTAGAAAGAAATAAGTTGTGATTATGAATAACAAAGAAGAACCTATTTATAGAGAAATTTGTAGATGTCTTCGTCAATAATACACATCAACAGCTGTAAATAATTAAATATATGTTACTGTTGACGGGACTACACCACTTTATACTGACTCTGGGCAATTTTTGAATTTCACATAAATTTTCAGCTTTGTTTCAGAGTATTGTACAACTTATTATAGTGCTTTGGCAATACTGCAAAGATTCGTGTGTTGTTTTTCATGTGCGTTCACGAGATTGTTGTAATTATGTTACTGTTGACGGGACCTCACATCTTTTTACAGACTAGCATCCTTGTTTTCAATTCGACAGGAAATTTTATTCATCTTTTTACAGCGCTTTTTAAGGACTGGCAAGATTCTTGTTGTTTTTTTCCTGTGCACTCACGGGAAGCTTAAAACAACAATGGTAAAATCGTATCCCACTTGAAATAAGAAGATGTGACAAGGCATTTGTTATCGTTACAGAACTTTTCAGTATTTGTTGCAGATTACTGTACATGCACGAGATTCTTCACTATGTGAGTAGAAGATGTGGGTGCAATGCCTACAAATTTAAATTATTTGTTCCTGTGATTTGTCGGTGGTAGCTAAAATAATGCAAGTTGTGGATAATAATCGAAGTGGGAAAAAATAGTCCGTTTGACTATAAATATGTAACCAAAATAATTATCATCGACACAAAATGACTTATACTCCTGGTGATATTTTTCGAGCTATGGGTAGGAGTTGGGTGTGTGAAGATGAATTTGCTTACTCCTTGAACCCTAATCATCGTTACTCAACTCTTTCAGTAGCAACAATGCAGAGGGAGTGGGAATGGCGTGCACGAACTCTTGACATTTGTGTCGAACAATGTCGAACAAATGGGCTACGAGTAGTAAAACAGCGCGCTAAATCCGTGCCACGTAACACTCCTCGACAACTGGAAGCCGCGTTATTTCGTGCACGTGAGGAGGAAAATCGAATGCGTTTGCGCGCACGACGATACAGCCTAGCAGAAGATGCGAGGATGTGTGCAGAGGACGGAGACATCCTACAGCTAGACAATATCATCAATGGAGCATAAGTCCTGAAAATCAATCGGACTGCGACATGTCCGACGAGGAGTAGACTATTGTAATTTTATTTTGGAAGTGTGTTAATTTATGCAATTGCTATGATTTCATAATTTTTGGCATTTGTTATGTTTCAAACACAAAATCTTATATGCCTCTACATAAAAGAAAACTGCCATGTTTTCATAATTGAAATGAAATTGATATAAAGCACACAAATACAACTATTACGAGGCAAAGTACATGGAAAAAATAAAATCACACCAAATCAAATTAGGATAAACAAACTAGCAGCATGAAGTAAAATGACATTAGACATATAAAGACTTGATATCATCAAGTAGAAGGCTCCGGGGGACGCTGTGGACAAAGTCTGCTCCGTTTTGTATGTCCTTCTTGCTTACACCGACTACACTTTATCCCCGATCTTGACTGGTCCATTTCAGTTCGAATTCTTACAGACTGTCCCCTTGTGCCACTCTTTTTCTTCACCTTCTTGTAGGCCGGATTTGGTATCAATTTTCCAAGCACTTGCCACTCTTCGGGTAAAACGTAGTTCCACAAGTCCGTGCTTGGCAGTGGAAATATCAGGGGTTCCCATAACTTATGCAATTTGGACGAGTAGTGGTAAGGTCCAACCCACTGCTTCCAATCAATATTGTCCACTAAACAACCAGCCATTACATGAGAACAAGGCATATGGTGACATTTCCATTTTCCGCAAGTGCAAGTTTTCTTTCTTATGTCAACATTTTGCTGGTTTCCCCCCTTCGTGCAACCTTTCACCCGATAGCGTTGAGTGACGATTGTGAAAATGCCAAGTTGACGACTATGTGTTGTCACGAAATGTGCTTTAGCCTTCTCCGTATATCTTGTTATCATGTCATTCGTCCTTTGACAGAATTGTTGGCCGTCATGTAGGGCAGCAACGGCTTGGTTCCTCTGTGTGTTGACAATTCTAACATTTCTGTAGAATATGTACTCCATCATTGCTGTAACAGGAAGGAAACGAGCCATTCGTATGTTGCCATTGTAGCCTTCCATGATGTTGGTGGTGGTTTGTCCGTAACGAGCACCGCCCCGATCATGACTGATGGTCCACAATTCGGGAGAAACGTTAGAAAGCCACTGTAAAGCAGCTGGTGATATCTCCCCTATTCTTTTCATGTAGGCATTGTGCTTTTTGACCTGCGGGGTACTTCCAGCTAACCACATCAAGCGTCTCAAGTCCCCCCCGGGATGTTTACTAGAGAAGTTACTTCTGAAATGATGTAGACACCATCTATGAATCCCATAAGGTGGTGCAAAGCCGTTGCCCGGATTCGATATTGCTGCGAGAATTCCAGCAGCACGGTCTGATATTATGCAAACACGCTTCCTGTCCTTGCAAACATGTTCACGCAGCAGGCCTAAAAACCAACCCCAGTTATCCTCAGACTCTTCCTCAACCAACGCATAACAGACGGGGTATTGATGATTGTTGGAATCAACACCCATGGCAATGAGTAACTTCCCATTGTATTTGCCCTTTAGAAATGTACCATCAATTGAAAGTACAGGTCGGGCATGTTGCCAACCGTCCATCACTGCTTTAAGGAAGAAGAAAACACGCTTGCAAATGGATTGATGTGCTACTTTTTCATCTGGTACTGCGTTAATCACAACAGCACTCCCAGGGTTGGAATGGGCAATGGCCATGAAGAACTGTGGTAGTATGTCGTATGTTGTGCTCCACTTGCCATATATATCCTCAACTGCCAACTACTTCCCTCTCCATGCTTTCATGTATTTCACATTGTGATTTAACTCCTTAGTGACCAAGCTCAAGACATTCTTGATTGGGAGATTTGGTGAGCCTACAACCTGTCAAACATGTGAAGAAAACATGTCATTACTCCAAAGTTATTAAAAATGACCTACATTAGATCTGAAAATGAAAAACGTACGTGTGGCTTGACAATATCTCCAACTAATCTTGCAGTAATCTTTTTGTGGTCCTGCGTAGGATGATCACATAAGCATATGTGTTCTGTGTACTTTGTGATTTCGAAGAAACCGTGCCTTTTTTTCTTTGCAGCCCTCAGTCTCCATGGACAATTCTGCACGGTGCACTTTGCAATGAATTGATCGGGATTGCTCCTCACCACGATGTACATCCGATTACTATTAATGTGCACTGTTCTCACTGCATTGACAAGCATAGTTTTGTCACTGAACATCTGTCCGACATAAAGATTTTCATTTTCAGGATCTACAATATTGTAGTTTGCATCCCGGTTGTGTAACACAATCGGTGTATACGCCTCCGTTTCAAACCAAGGTGCTCTGGGAACGTGCCTCCCATCCTCAATGATAGCCGTCTCAATCACAGCCGTCCTAGGCACCTCCTCTTCGGCCTCGTCTTCCGATACATATTCGTCATCATCACTGCTACGGTAGTCCAAATCCTCACTACTTGAACTAGCGTTGTCATATTCTGAATTTTCATGTACAAGGGCCAACTCCCTACCTGCAAGAGGATGCACTCGTGGAGACGGCTCAATGTAATCTGTAGGAGTATAGTAATCTTGCAATTGGTAATCAGCATTCTGATGGCTTTGTTGGATTGCATAGCTACTTGAACCGCCGACATGACCCTGATAATCGTCTCCTCCACCAAAATAATAGTCTGACCACCCGGCCGTTCCAAATTCTGGAAACTGGTTGCTAGTCCCAGTATCTTCTTGGTAACTTGAATGCATATTATGCCCGTAACTGTACGGGTCATCCTCTTGTACCTTTTCGACCTCCAAAAACACAGAAACATCACCTAAACCTATCATCATCGTACGAGGGATGCTCAACAGCCTATCCACGTCCATATCTGAGGTAATTTGACCTATTAAAAAATGTGATGCAACATTCCCTATGCCAACTTGGGGGTATTTATAACTCATTTTTACATCCCAATGATTTGGATTTATGCTCATAACCTCATAAACAATACCCCTAAATTCTTCATATTTCGTTCCCAGCATAACATAACGTTGACCACCCAGATCTTTCGAATATCGAATATCATCCCCCCGTCTAATAATTCTTCCACCCCAAAAGAAGTTAACATTAACGTAATTTTCCATTCTCCTGAATATATTAAATGAAGTTAAGAACATTATCTTACTATTTAACTAATTTGTAACTAACAATGCACAAGCATATATCAAAATAAACAAACACTTAACCTAAAATACATATTACTTTAAACAAAATGAAGGTTAGGTTATAAAGAAGCATGTACCTTAAATGGGACGAACAAGGCAAGGTACCAAGCAAAGCTTCCAAGGATAAGAATTAGGTAGAATGGCTGGACTAATAATGTGATGGACACACAGAGAGAAAACAAAGTGAAAAGAGGAAAGAGATGCTGTGTTCAAAACAAACATGTAGAGTTGTTAATATAGAGACTTTTGGATAAGATACGAATGAAGCTGAATGGTGGAATCCTGATTTTCTCAGAGATAAGATAAGATACGTATGTGTGTGAAAATCTCAAAAATTTTCATTAAAGTTTTAAATTCTAATATTATTCATTATTCATTAAATTTTATAATATTGTTCATTACTCATTAAATTATAAAATTATTAATTTCTTTGTTCATATATTTAATTTTAGAATTCTACTAGAAAATAAATATGAAAATCTAACACTACTTTTTAAACTCAGACAATGTAATATTATTCATTATTCGTTCTTTTTATAATATTATTCATTATTTACATTCTAAAATATTTCATTTTTTTAATATTAAATTACATAATCTACTACCTCATTTTATTTGCTAAGAATATATAAGTGACTACACATAATTTAATTGGACTATTAATTTATTACTAGGAATACGTAATACATAAATTAATTTAATTTGTACAGGAATATGACTGTTTCAATAGAAAACGCCAGTTGGACTGGCGAATTCTATTACTGTTTCAATAGAAAACGCCAGTTCGACTGGCGAATTCTGTTACTTCTTTTGCAGCTAATACGCCAGTTGAAGTGGCGTATTCCGTGTTTTCTTTAAAACCTATCCAAGCACACTGCTCTCGCCAGTTTACACAAAAAAAAAGAAGAACGCAGCAACCGCGGCTCCCTTACACCAAAATCAATTTTTGCAATTTCTCCTTCTTTACTTCATCAAAAGGTAACCTATATCTTTCCTTATACTTAGTCATTGTTTAATTCTTAAGTTTATTTCAAGTAGTATGTACATATATGTTATATTTGGAATTGGGTTTTTTTTTTTGAATTGTAGCTTACATGTTTGTTGATATGCTTGCACGAAATTGCTACAATTGTAATTCTTAAGTAGATTGGATGTTGATATAAGTGTATGGTTAATTTTATTTATATGTAATATTCAGGTTTGTGTAGCTTAATTTGAATGCACACAAGGTGTTTGATGATATGCTTGACATAGACTAGATTTAACTAACGATGTATTACATTAAAGAAAATAGGAATTTAGAAAACAATTGGAAAGATTTAATTGGAGTGTTAATTTAATTCTAAACTTGATTCTTAACTATGGTTTGCATTTAGAAGTGATTACATTAAATTTTGTACACTTGAATTTCAGCTTAGAAATAATAATAAATTCGTTCGAATATTGTAGATGTCAGACTTATATGATGACATGTACGAGCCGGGTCCTATTGAGGGTTCCATTTTATCCAGTCAGCATGAGCATATATCTCAGGAGATTTGGGAGGGACAGGTACGGCGTAGTAACTATTTTGTAGTTAATGCACATATATGTTTAGGGTTTTACGAATGTTGTGGTAATTACAAATCTGTTTATAAAAATTTTTCAGGAACCCACACATCTACGACTGCGCACTAACTTCAAGTCATATTGGGATATAGTAAAGGCCCCAAGGGAACTTCCAGAAGCCGTGTTGACAGCGATTAGGGATGCTGGTTTGGAGGGAGTGTACCGCATCGGCTCGTTTAGACATGATGCAGGACTGATCACTGCTTTTGTTGAGCGATGGAGACCCGAGACACATACCTTCCATCTACCATTTGGTGAGGCCACTATCACTCTGGAGGATGTTCACTACATCTTAGGACTACCTACCGGGGGACGTCCCGTGATTCATAGCTTTGGCAGTCCTAAGAAGGCTCAGCTGCAGGGTATGGTTAACGATCTTCTGGGTGTGCTTCCTGAAGATAATGAGTGGCAGAATTCAGGTTTGAGGATTTCATGGCTGGTACAGCAGTTTGGCACATGTCAGCGGCTAGACATGAGTTCTCCTGACTATCAGACGCAGTTGCTATTCCACATTAGGGCACATTTGTTGCTTATCATTGGATCTTTGTTCCCGAACACAACAGGGAACACGATCCAGTACCACCTTTTACACTACGTGCATGACCCTGCGCAGGTGGGTGCATACAGTTGGGGTAGTGCTGCATTGGGATACTTATACCACCACTTGTGTTCTGCATCCATTGTCAAGAAAAAGGGCACAAAGAAAGAGCTCTGTGGATCGATGACACTACTACAGGTATACCTTCTTCTATATTTATTGGCATACCTTGCATGATTACCTTGCATGAGCACACGAGTACGAACTTTGGCTTAACTTGACATTTCTCCCTCAGGTGTGGATTTATGAGCATTACCTTGTCTGTAAATGTTTCTAACCGAAGATGAAGAGTTTCTTGAATTAGACATGACTAACTTTTTAGATACGGAGACATCACATAAAAACCTTCCAATTTATAGCCAAATTGGTATGATTTTTTGAAGTGTAAAAATTGTTTAAAAATAATACACAGTTAGCATTTCCGAAAAAGTTGTTTTGTCACTTCAACACTGAAATAAAGTTCAGCACCCAAACAGAGCTAAAAAAATGAAAAAGTTGAATGGTCATTTCAATACTTTATCCTGCAAAGCTGAGTTCTCTTTTCAGTTCAAGCAGGATCAATAAAACATGAGAACCCCACCCTGACAACCCCACTTGCAGGGGTATATGAATATATATAAATATATATATATATATATATATATATATATGACCTTCCATATAGGTTAAGTGCAAATTAATTTACCAACTACAACATAAATATGTCATACTCTACAAATCACAATTGGTTGCTCGGAGAAAGAAATGATGACTACCGGCGTCTACGACGAAGCGATCCAGTGGAATATTTTGCAGGCGTTCGTCGAGAATGGGCATATCGCCGTGAAGAATCGGAACGCTTACGAAATGACCTAATTGCTTTGGGT
Organism: Saposhnikovia divaricata; assembly: GCA_036435485.1. NCBI lineage: Eukaryota > Viridiplantae > Streptophyta > Magnoliopsida > Apiales > Apiaceae > Saposhnikovia > Saposhnikovia divaricata. Next base: position 93,560,907 of record CM071596.1, read on the forward strand.
GCGAGGGTCCCTATTCGTCATTCGCTTGACATGTTTCCGCGTACTGGTGAATCATCGGGTTGGAATGATTATAAGCGTAAAGTCATTCGAGCTGTGAAACAGATACGTGAAGGGTTTCGAGCATCAAACGCAGCGGAAAATTAAAACAAAAACAATAATTATCGAAACCCTACCGCAGGATCCATGCAAAAACATGATATTTAATTCGGAGATTGATGATTTACCTTAAAGAAGCTTTACGATTGTATGTCTAATGGATATCCAAGCTTTCACGATCGTTGAGTGCTCCTCTTCGAAGCCTCCTCTACGGTATCCACACGAACACTCCAAGAACGATTCTTGACTGGAAGGGAGGTACTAGCCTCCAATGAAAATATGAGATCTTCTTTTTTGGTTTTGGTTCAAGCGGCTGGGGATTATTTTTGTCGTACAAAATTAATTACCTTCTTTACCTATCATCATATATTTATATGATAGTATAAGGTAAAAGCCCAACTAAAAACCTAGCCCAAGTTTGATTAATTAAATAATAGAATCAAATCCTATTATTTAAATAAATAATAATTAAGTCATAATTAATTATTAAAATCATATCTCATTTGTATTTTATTATATCTTAATTAAGTCCCACTTAATTAATATAATAAAATACAACTAATCATTTAATTAATTTAAATTATGATAATATAATAAAATACAACTAATCATTTAATTAATTTAAATTCAAAATTTAAATTAATTCTTCCTTAAAATGTTCTATGTGTGTGACCCTGTAGGCTATCATTTAATTGGCAATAATTTTATTCTCTAATAAAATTATAAACAATGAGCGGCATCTAGTAATACATCATTGCTACCCAATTAAATAATAATTAAATCGTGATTCGATAAAAACCTTTTGTGATTAATGTTCCCGTGTAATATAATCCCTTTAACCAAATATTATAGATTAAACTCGAGGCATGTTTCATGTCATCCTCTTCATAATTTAATCCGGGTTTACTTGATCCATGAGTAGACTATTAATAACAAATCATTATTTGAGCACGACCATGCATTTTATAGTCTCACTCAATCAAGAGGCCAATAATATCTCTCCAAATAATAGGAGGGTTAAATCCTTTATCTATCATTCATATTTCTCATACGATTCACAATATACCCGATGTCCACTTTTATCATTACCCGGTCAAAGGTAACTTTTAATGTAGTCAAAGTATATTATCCTCGTATAGAAATATAATGATCTCAAGTCAAAGGATCATTACACCATTATCACTGTGAGTCTTTCTTATGACTTAATTAACATGAAGAATCTCACGGTGGGTCTGTCCAGTACCATGTACCCTACATGTACCTATGTATTGACTTTAGTATCTCCATACTTATAACCAATGAGATGTGGTTATCAGTCAAAAACATACTAGTCTATTTATGTATTATTATTGTCCTGTATAATAATACTCGACTAGGGACCTTTAAGAATATGATATTATATAATCTCAAATTCAAGTTGTAAACTTAAACTATATAATGTGTATCATTATTCTAAGGACATTTATTATGCTAACAAATATCGCAGTAATTCGAGTCATAATAAATACATTTATTTAATAATCAAATGACATAAGGTTTATTTAAGAAACAATGTATTGCCTCTAGGGCACCTACACTAACAATACGGATTGAGAACAATCGAATGTTGTTACGTAGAACTCGTCACTACATCTATCAACTTGCCAAAGACTCCGTTCGTGCAAGTGGGAGAGAGCTAACAACCGTTGAGGAACAACATCTTCAACAAAATCCATGTTACATATCCGATGATTACATGTCCGACGAAGAAATTGAATTAAGTACTGGTCAATTATTTAAGCTTTTAATTTCTCTATTATGTATTTGTAGTGTGCATTTTGCTTTTCATGTTCTTGTAGTGTGTTTTTTTCTATTATGATGGTGTTATAGTATGCAAGAAAAGTACGTAAATAATTAAAACATCACATTCCATAACATCACACAACATGAAAACAAAAAATACAAATGAATATCCGTAGAGGACATTCTTTAGGGAAAACTTAAAAAAAACCACATTTTATCATAGACGAAGAAATTAATCTTCATCATCATCATCATCATCATCATCATTCATCATCATCTTCCTCATCCTCCTGCACCGAGTCCTCGTACTCATTCTTATTCTCATCAGTTGATTCATCGAGAGCAGCGAAGGGATTATCAGGCTCAATCCCATCTTTTTGCTCAATCACATCCTCCTCCACGGAATCCTCGCCGTCATTCTCATTTTCATCAGTTGATTCAAACTGATGGCGAGTTAGTTCTCTGACTCGTTGCATTTCCAATATCTCGAAATCACGCGCAGCACGCTCCTCTAATGGTTCATGAAGCCAATGAATGTACCCACATCCGTTGCCTCCATTTGGACAATTGAGATACCTCCTTCCCACATTTCTTCCATAGGACCATGTGCGTTCAACGCACAACTTATCACAAAAGCAGAGATTCAAATCGGGGATGTTTGACATGTTGGATTGTGTGTGAAATGCTAAATTAGATTTCAGTGGTTGGGTGAACAAGCCTCAGCACAAGCTTATTTTATAGCTGAGAATCAAGGGATAAATTATTGATTGGTCTTCAACTGGCCCGTGACTCAACAGTACTGTCAGAATACATTTAAATGAACTGCACAAAAAATAAATTGGAGGAGTCATATTCGTCATCAAAGAAACTCATGTGAATGTACAGCAACAAACACTTAAATTTACCCTGCATTATTGAAAAAAAGCACTCTGAGAAAGGACTGCAGGCTTAGACTTTAGTCAAATATAGTTGATTTCTGAAAAATAAAGTTGATTTCATGCATACTAAAATAAAGCCGATTTTTTAAAAAGTAAAGTTGATTGCAGGCATGGTAAGTTAAAGCTGAATACTGAAAAAGTAAAGTTGATTTCAGAAATTTCATATTATTTTCCTGCAGGCTAATAAATTTGTGTAGTCACATCTTCTACTTCTTGTACGCAAAGTCTAGTCACTTCAAAATAATGCTTGTTTAAATTATTGAGGTATTTTTTCATCAACAAAGAGGTAAAATAATAATCCAAAGTTGGCTATAAAACCCAATGTTGGTGCTTATTCAGAATCACAAGTTACTAGTTTTTTCTCAAATTTTCTTTCTTCAAGGCAATAGCATAACATGGATAAGGGCAAAAAACCACAAACTAGTAAAACCAAAACCAAACAAACCAAAAAAACCAAGAGGTCATTCGATTTGCAAGCTGAGGATGCTAAACTTGCAAAACATTTTGAATTTGCTGCACAACAAGTTAAATTTAAAATGGAAATGGAAGCTCGAGCTGCAAAGGAACGTGAAATTGCACTAGAAGCTGAAGCTGCAAAGGAACGTCAAATTGCAAGGGAAATTGAGGAAGCTGAGGACGAGAATTATGCTGTTGATCTCAGTGAATTTTAAGAAGTTGTATTGTGGTTCTCGTGTCAATGTATGCTTATTTTCTAATTTTCTGTTTTCAATTTAATGTAATTGTATGATGCTTCAATTTTCTGTTTTCAAATTGAAGTACTTGTGTGATGTTGTATGTTTATTTTAAAGTAATGGAATGTTTTCTAATATGTTTTTTATGGCCCTCAACGTAACTGCACGAAGGTATTGTTAACAATTTCATGTGAACTTGCCATATTCGGGCAAACATTTAACATATCTAAACAAATTAATTTTGCCTAAATTTTGGCTTACGCAGAAGAACAACGTCAATACTTGAATACGGAACAAAAAAAACGAAATAAAAACATGTTGCAATATAATTTTTATTCCCCTAAACATTCCTACTCGAAGGAATTTTTAACAATTTGATGTTGAGTTGCCATGTTCCGCACAAAAAATAAGATAATTAGACACAATCATTTTTGGAGATTTTCATATTATACCAAAGTACAACGTGAATACTTGAATATGGAACAAAAACAACGTAAAAAAAACATGTACAAGTATTTTCTTTATTCCCCTAAACGTGCCTACTCGAAAGAATTTTCAACAAATTGTTGTTGAGTTACCATGTTCGCCCAAAAAAAAAAACTAGTTAGACATAATAATTTTTGGAGATTTTCATATTACACCAAAGTAAAATGTCAATTCTTCAATACAAAGCAAAAAAAATCAAAAAAATTCATTTACAAAGCAAATTCATCTTCACACACCCAACTCCTACCCATAGCTCGAAAAATATCACCAGGAGTAGAAAGATGAATCAAATTTCTTGTCGAATTGAAAACAAGGATGCTAGTCTGTGAAAAGATGTGAGGTCCCGTCAACAGTAACATAATTACAACAATCTCGTGAACGCACATGAAAAACAACACACGAATCTTTGCAGTATTGCCAAAGCACTATAATAAGCTGTACAATACTCTGAAACAAAGCTGAAAATTTATGTGAAATTCAAAAATTGCCCAGAGTCTGTATAAAGTAGTGTAGTCCCGTCAACAGTAACATATATTTCATTATTTACAACTGTTGTTGTGTATTATTAACGAAAACAACTACAAAATTCTCTATAAATAGGTTCTGCTTTCTTATTCATATGCACAACTCACTGGTTTCTTCTCACATTAATTTTGATCCAATTATTTTTTTTCAAGGCGCTTGCATCAAAATGGATAAGAGGAAGGGGAAGGGGAAAGTGCCAGAAACAAGTTTCTACGACGACATGGATAAAAAGAAAGAAGACGACCATCAGAAGAGGAGGGCTGGGATTGTACGGGCTGGTGAGCAGTCCTTGTTCATCAAAAAGATGAAGATTTTTAAGAGCAGGGAGGAGAGAAAGGGAAAAGACTGGGTCAAAACTAAGGACGAGATGTTTAACTTCGACTTCTACAATGATGATTTCGCGACTGAGTTCTGTGATGGTCGTAAAAAGCTAGATGCAGAATTGAAAGATAAAAAGATTTCTGATGAGGAATGGTACACTCAGGTGGAACTGTTGGCTAATCGGATGCACAAAAAATATGATGAATTGTTCGACGCTGAGGGGGCGGAAATGGAAGACTATGTTCACGAATATGAAGCAAGGAAGCGTCAATTTCCTCCAGGAAATTGAGGAATGTAGCGACGAGAATTAGGCAGTTGGCCTAATTCGAATTTAAGAACTTGTTGGTTATTTTATCTATGCTTTTAAATTTCTATATTTGCATTTTAATTTTAGTGTGCTTCATCTCTTGTACTTTGTTTGCTTCATTTGAATAAAAAATTTCTGTCAAAATTTGAAAATTTTTGTCATTTTCGGGCCGTAAAAAAACATAGTTACACATATGATATATTAATTTTTTTGTTCTTACACCAAAGTAGAACATCAATACTTCAATACGGAACAAAAAAAACGCAAGAAAAACATGTACAAATATGTTTTTTATGGCCCTAAACATGACTTGACGAAGGAATTGTTAAGAAACGTATGTGGAGTTAACATATTCGGATCAAAAAATAACATAGCTAGACATAATAATTTTTGGAGATTTTCGTATTGTATCAAAGTAGGAAGTAAATTCTTTAATATATATTAGAGAACACAAAAAAAAATTATTTACAAGTACATCTTCAAATTCATGTAAAATGAATACTAGAAAACTATATTTCCTAGCAAAAAAAATGCTAACTGTCGGAAGGAAAAAAAAAGGGGGCAATGGAAATCGCCACTTGAAGTGGCGTTTTCTGTTGAAATTCATTTCAACAAAAAACGCCACTTTTCCATTACTTTTTCTCAGCTATACCAGAACTGAAAAACTTGAACGAAATATAGCATAAAAGACTGATATACCAGAAATGCAAGCGAGCCTCGAATTGGTTACCCCAAACAGAGATCACTTTTTCAAAAAGCAAAGATATAACTGTAAAGCAATAATGGTCCCAAGCCGACAAAGATATATGTAGTGACTTTAAACAATTGAATGAATCTTTAAAAAAAATGGTTTCCTATTCATGAGACTTCACATTTTGGTGTGGCTTGTATGGCTTATATCCACAACCATAGTCCACAAATGAGGTGCCATCAGGCCCATCACAAACAATGAACTATCTCTGTTAGACCACCTCCTGCATTGTATAGGATTGTGACCTTCTCATGGTAAATCAGAAACTTCTGGTTTGCAGGGGCAACAAATTACATCGAAAATTCCGTACCGCAGTATACAATATATTATGACTTTTTCGATATGATTGTAGTTGATCAAAAAATTAATTTTGATATATTATGCATACTATATGAAAACTTCAAATCTGTACATTTAAGCTAATACAAATCCGTGTTTCGATCGTTTAGCGTAAAAACTTATCTCAACTTCCTGATAGGTAGTGCATTTTCAAAGAGTTTTTCTACCTCAGCTGCTTCCATTTGTAGGCCATTCAAAATCTCCTCCTCTTCTTTAGTTAGCCCTTTGATGACGTTTTCTTCATCTTCCAGGAATACTTTGAACCCTTCAGCCAACCTACGAAACAGATTCACCTCAGTGTCCTTCACTTTCTCTACCTCCTCTTCTATCTCCTCAACCTCTCTTATTATTGTCCTTTCCCCTGCTTCTGCTGTCTTCTCCAATCTATCAATAAGGGGAGGTTCAGGCCCGCATGTATTGTTAGTTCTGATAAAGGTATTGAAGTCCCGACCCACGTTTTTAGCAGCCCTTTCTAGTTCTGGTACGATACTTTCAGGCAAAACTGCACTTCTTGTGTACACAAATGCACCGCCATACCCATCCCATGCATCATTTTTCCCTCTATAATATACAAATAGATAATCTTCTGGCGTACCCTCTGGCTTCGAAGACAAGATAAACCTGATAATAGATCGTCATTAGTATCTGAATTCTGACTTTTGGTCAGGGTTCAAAGTAAATAATAAACACAGGAAATGAATAGGAACATGCTGGCCATTTTAGATCATTTAGCACCAAGTTGTTCAGCAAGTTTTTTCTACGAACATTACTTCATAGAGAATATGTTGTTGACTAATCTAACAACTAAGATATATCCTGAAAACATAATGCATGTAACAAGTCAAGCCTAATGTTTTATTCTACTGGAATAGATCATTCAAAAAATAGAACTGAATGTTGGGATCGAATTTCTGATAATTGGGAACACGGGGACTGTCCTGATTTTGGACATAAATTTGTATATGAGTTTCCAAACTAGGTGTTTTTTCCCCTTGTCGTCTCCTTTCTTTCTTCTCATATATATCTTCTTGCATCTTAATCTGTTCTCAAATGTGGTTTTCAAATTGGTGAAAGTGCACACATTTGAGTCAAAGGATCCAACACAGAGTAAGTTTCATGATAGTGTTGGACACAAGAACGGCACCTGACAGTCAACACCAAAGTGTTGGAGTAATTAAGTTCAGGGCTAGAGTTGGTATGAACTCTACAGAAGTGTACATGATAAAATAAGAGTAGACTGTAAGTTTGTAACTAACTGGGTTGCACACCCATATATTCATCAAAAAAATTTTACTTTGGTTAAGTGACAAAATAATCGGTTGCCATGATCAAGCATATGGTTACACATGCAAAGGAAAAAGCAGAAAAGGTACCAGTCATCTTCGTAGTGGAGATACTCATTGTCATGATTGTAGAGGATTCCCGGCTGGGATGGATCTTGCACAAATCTTTGTACAGCTGATCGATTAAAGAATCCACCATCTGGAGTTCCTATTCGCCATGACAAGTTTCCTACAAGTTTGTTACCTTCTGTAGAGAACTCATGCAATTGGCAATCAAAAGCATCAAATGTTGGATTTAGACCACTAGTAATGAACCACTTCCCAGTGAAATCATTGATGTTGAAGCTTTTAACAAGCACGTCAGCCGCTGGGACGGGAAATTCACCTACATCAGATTTACGCGGTATACATTTTTTTCTTGATACAGCACACTCATTGAACTGATCTACGACACTGTTTTCAAACAGATCCCCACACTTTATCTGTTCAGACAGAAGAGCATGTATATTACATTACATATTAGAAGAGTAGAACATATAGTTTGTGGTCCGAGGCAAATGAAAATTTTGATAAATAACCTGGCATTCGGTCTCATCAGGTCTGTTGTTGCATGTTTGCAGACAAGCAACATTGGCTGCACATGATGGGTTTGCAATACATTTTGCAAGCTCCACCCTGAGAAGAATAAAAAGTTAACATCGACACACATGAAGCACTTTGAAACGTTATTTTCTATGCTTCTGATCGAGTACAATTTAAACCCAACTGCATATTGGAACATAACTGAGCAAGACATCCCAGATAAAAGTTGTAATATAGAAAGGGTTATGTATGATAATGCACACTGTAGACTGGAATAATTGAAACAAAGCAATTTTTCCTCCTTGAACTGTCCTGTATCAATTTTTTTGTTTCTTTCCAACACTAAATTATAAAAACAGTCACAGTTCATTACTTCTAATACATTATACGGTCATCAAACTATTTATTAAAGTTTACTTCTAATTTAGAACACAAAAAATTAAGCTAAATGAGAATTCTTTCCATGTCCTTCTCGAAATATGGCATTGATACATTTTTTCTGTAGATTTGCAGTAACAAATTCGTACCAAACTAGGATCCCTGTTCTAGCAAGGACAGTATAAAAAATCTGAAGCATAGGTGATCACAAACAATAAGTAAGGTCGCCTCTGGTTGGTTGGAATGGAGGTGCAAATGAAACATGTGCAGAGAAGTTAGAGCTGAATAAACATTAGAGATGAGAGTGAAGAATGTGCTAGAAGGTAGTTCTTTTTAAAAGATTCGTGCTGAATATGAATATGAGTAGGAGAAAGGAATGAGAAATCAGCAATCAGTTGCTAACCAAAAGAAGTGAATTTAAGTTTAATACCGTACATTAAATAGTTATGCATAAATGTCAGCAATAGTAGTCTGAATTTCATTTCTTCCCCATCCATTCTGTTTCATCCACGAAATACAACACAACGATACCAATTACCTTTAACAAAGGAAACTGTTTAATTTAGAAGAGAAAACAATGGCCCAAAGAAGTTCAATAAGTGTTAGTTTATTGTAAATACAACTACATTTCCTCTCCACATACCCCATTTAAAGACCTGATCAGGTAAAGCAACATCAGTTCTCTCACCAAGAAGCACCAAAGTAATTTTTACAAAACAGGATATTTTCTCTTCTATTGGAATTACTCTAATAATACAAAAGAGCCTGCCAGTGATTACTTACAACAACAATTAACTCTTAAATGGAGACTACAGATAGCAACGTATGTCTTTGTAAGCCTAGAAAAACTAATAATATGCAATGTATTATTATGCAGACTGAGAACTCAATTAAGCCACCTCGAGAACAAAAGCAGTGTAAGATGACATAAAGACATATAGTAAGAAGGTGATTATCATCTAATTTGCATAGGTACGCGTATAGACTAAGTTCTAGTGTGACACTTTGACCTAGCTAGAGGTGAACCATGCAAGTTGAATTTTCTATACACAACCACTAGCAATGAAGAATTTCAAAGAAACTGAATAGTCAGCTGAAGAAGGCTACAAGTTCCAGAATATCGAAAAGATTTTAGGTGCAGTACCTGCATTCCTTAAGTAAGCAAGTACACGTTTTGAGAGCATCAACGGCAGCTGCATTTGGTATTATCACGAATGTACATGCCAGTACAACAGCTACTGCTGCAAATTGGCTCCACTGCCTCTGAGCAATCAATTTAACTGTTGTTTCCAGGTTGAATCTGTCTTTACTCTACCAAATAAAAGAAGGAGAAACAATAATCTCATCACAATATACACAACAAGGCCACTTGTACTAGCATGGATAACAGAGAATACATCCAAAGAACTACCTTCATAACCGCTTCAATGTTACACAACGAAAAAATCTTCGCCCTTCCATTTGATAATATATCAAGAAACCAAGAGTCCAACCCACAATATAATCTAGAATTTCTTAAAAGTTGAATATGTGTAGTTCTTTTACAATTCGACCACAATTTCACCACAACTAGGCCACCATTATAAGCATCCATCCGTCGACCTAGAAACCTTCCATTACTCGTAAACTGGGTTGTCAAACACAAGTTGTTGAATTCACTGGACAGAAAAGCTGAGTGCAGACAAAAGGCCATACTTCAGAGTAAATTCTGCAACATCCAAATTCAAGAAGCTTATAAAGAATCAAATTGCCTCATTTCTTGAACCGTTCACTAAATTACTAATGTTATTAATAGCTTAAAGGACTAAGAATATTCATACATAGCATACACAACACATATACCAAGAATAGTGCACTTTTAGCAGGGTTTTATTAAAAAAGAAAAAAAGAAACTGAACACATAAGTACATAATATCAAGAGTTAAACTCAGCAGAACACACAAGGCAATGTAAGAACATAAAAAGAGAAAATTTGAAGAAGCATAAGAAAGGAAAAATGCAAACCTTGAGGATGAGAAGGGGAGAGAAGCATGTCATGAAACTGAATAAGGGGTGTGATGGGGAAAGGGAGGGAAATGAGATAAGACATTGTGTGATTACAAAGTGCCTATTTGGCACAACTTCTCTTATCGACTTATGGACTTATTTTCGGATAAAAATTTTATATTTTGATAATTTTTTTTTATATAAGTATTTAATGTATGTTTGAGATTCAGTAAGTTGCAAAAATAAATTGGAAAATAAGTTGGAAAGTTAGGAATCTCTAACTTTGTCTTAAAATAAGTTGACTTATTCTGAAAAAAAGTTCTCCCAAACACCCCCATGTCATGTATCAACCCACCAAAGATGTAAAATATCAATAACAAAGAATGAGCTCAACTCCAAAATATACCAAAACTTACATTTTTTTTGCTAAATAATCTGATAACTACATTTAAGGTAGACAAAAAAAAAAATTTTATTTACAAGAAAAGTTGAGATCTTGAATTTTATATATATATATATATATATATATATATATATATATATATATATGTATATATATTTGTAGTACAACATTTGTGCTTAGGACAAATTGCACATGTTTTAGATACCAATTCGTGGAGTGGATATCCCTACTTTTCCATAACAAAGAGGTCAGGTTCAACTTCAGTGGCAGTTTGGATGTGTATAATAATAATAATAATAATAATAATAATAATAATAATAATAATAATAATAATAATACATGGTGCTACACTATAAATATATTAGATTAATTCCTTTAACTCTATTTCGCCATTATCTTTGCATGGTGAACTAGCAACTCCACCGAACGAACTAGCACGTTTAGATCATACGAATCGGTTCAAATATCACCATCCTCAAAAAGGTAAATCCCTTTCCCAACATTTAAGTGTTGAACGGGAATGGAATCCTTAACCTTAAATGATACAAGAACAAAATCATGCCACATGAATAGAGCTTTTTAAAAATACCTTTTTTGTTTTATACAAATATTTACATATTTTTTAGAAAAATTGTGTATTTTACATTTATTCAGTTGTAACTTGTAAGCCTAGCATTTAGCAAAAAAAAAAAAAAAAAAAACTTGTAAGCCTAGTACTGCTACTGCACTACAAAACACAAAAATATCTTGGGCCATCTCCCAACAGCCAAAGCCCAAAGGTGTACCATTTTTACAAAAAGTATGCAATACCTACCTTTTTATCTAAACTATATTTTAGGCAAAAGAATCGAATTAGCGTTGTAGTAAAAGGTTAGATTATTGCGTGAGCCCATGGATTTACCCAGAACGCATCCAAAGTTTCAATGTTAAAAAAAAAAAAAAAGAAGAAGAAGAAAGAGGTTAGATTGGAAAAACAGAAAACCTTTGATTCAACTAGAGAGGCTACTAAAAATGAGACAGAAATAACCCAGAAATTCTGACAATAGAAATGATCACACTATATACTTGTAAAGTTGTAATAGTAAATAAAGTATAGAAAACAAACAAAAAATATAAGAATCCCACACGAAAAGCAATAGTATCAATATATATATATAAAGGAGGATAGCGGGAGTTTAGGTGGCGCTCTAATATCGTCTCAATCGATTTTTCTAATTTTCTAGAATTTTAAACACTAATAAATATGAAAATATCAATTAGCATATTAGAAGTAGAATAGTTGTTCGAATTTATAAAGGAGAAGGTTTCGAATTAGCATATTAGAAGTAGAATAGTTGTTCGAATTTATAAAGGAGAAGGTTTCGAATTTATAGGGAAGACATATGATTAGAAGTTCTATTGGAAATATAAGAAGTATTTATAAAGCATACGATTAAAAGTTCTATTGGAAGCAGAATAGGAGTTAGAATTTATAGAGAATAAGAGTTTGAATTTATAGAAAAAATATATAAATAAAAGTTCTACTAGAACTAGAATAAATTAAGTGATATTAAGTTTTATTTACATTTGAAATTCTAAAATTGTCAAATGTGATACGAAAATGATACGAAGTTACCATAAATCTACGTACATCTTAACATCTGACATTGCGTTTGTATATGACCGATAGCATGCAAATTAATTTATGAGGAGTAAAAAGTTGTGGGTTGTGGAGGGTGCATCATTTAAGTGGTGCATGCGACTGAGCTTTCTATGAAAAATCAATATATATATATATATATATATATATATATATATATATATATAAAGAAGGATAGCGGGAGTTTAGGTGCTCAATCGATTTTTCTAATTTTCTAGAATTTTAAACACTAATAAATATGAAAATATCAATTAGCATATTAGAAGTAGAATAGGTGTTCGAATTTATAAAGGAGAAGGGTTCGAATTTATAGAGAAGACATATGATTAGAAATTCTATTGGAAGTATAATAAGTATTTATAAAGCATACGATTAAAAGTTCTATTGGAAGCAGAATAGGAGTTCGAATTTATAGAGAATAAGAGTTTGAATTTATAGAAAAAATATATAAATAAAAGTTCTACTAGAACTAGAATAGGTGTTTGAATATATAGAGCAGACATATAATTAAATATTTTATAGAAAGTACGATCTTCTTAAACTATATATTTTTTATATAAGTTAATTATACTTATATTTGGAAAATTTATTCATAAATCAAATATTATTGTCATGAAAAAAGTCACCGTATTTAAAAAGAAAAGAATTGATGTGTTAACATAATAAAAGAACAATGAGTAAGAGAACAATCTCATGCAGTCTTTATAATATATGTTAAAAAGTTGGGATTTCGGTTTTAACGAGAGAGCGGCTCAATCGAAAGAATCGTATTTAACAAGAAATTGATTCATTAAAGAAGATTATTCAATTATTAAAATTTAATATTAAATTATAATATGACGTAAATGTATTGAATTTTTTTAAAAATATTGTAACGCCGCCGCGAAGCGCGGCTTTATCAACTAGTTTTATAAATAAAGAAGAGAATAATCAAGAACCCAAAAAGACCAATCAGTCAATCATCCTTTATTAGTACTCTTCTCAAAAGAGAAGTATTATGTGTATGTACATAAACAGTATCCACCTCGAACACACCCAGCCCCAAATCTCCATCTATCTTTCGAGAGAGAGATAGAGGAGAGATTAAGAAACAACTTAAGAGAGGGAGAGAGAGATTAAGAAACAACTGAGGGAGAGAGAGAGATTAAGAAACAATTAAGGAGGGAGAGGGAGAGAGAGAGAGAGAGAAAGAAGCAATTGAAGGAGGGAGAGAGAGAGAGAGAGAGAGAGAGAGAGAGAGAGAGAGAGAGAGAGAGAGATGAGGGAAGTTGAAGAGGGTTCAAATTGGTTCTCAAAGTGGGAAGAACAACTCCCATCACCAGATGAGCTTATGCCCTTAAACCAATCCTTAATCACCCCTAATCTTCTTGCTGCCTTTAACCTCGCCCCAACTCCATCCCCAAACCCCAACCCAAACCCAAACACAAACACCCTTTTATTCACTAATCCTCACCCCCTCAAAAACCCATCACTTGAAACACCTGACTCTGTCACTGACTTAGAATCATCAGAATTGGGCGGCGGTGGTAATTCAGGGGACGAGCCAGCTCGTACCCTTAAGCGTCCTCGTCTCGTGTGGACACCCCAGCTTCACAAAAGATTTGTGGATGCTGTAGCCCATTTGGGGATCAAGAATGCTGTCCCCAAGACAATTATGCAACTCATGAGTGTTGATGGCCTTACTCGCGAAAATGTCGCTAGTCATTTGCAAAAGTACAGGCTTTATTTGAAGAGAATGCAGGGAGGAGGAGGAGGAGGAGGCCATTCTGGGGGTTCTAGTGGTTTAGACTCTGCTACTGATCATTTGTTTGCTAGCTCACCTGTTCCGCCTCATTTTTTGCATCAGGTTAGGCCTAATTCGGAACAATTCATGCCTTTTGTGCCTGTTGTTGCGTTGCAGCAGCAACACCAGATGGCTGTGGTTTCGGGGCAGTACAGACATATGGGGCATTTTGAGCATCCGTATAATGTGGCTAGACAAGCACATCAGCAGCAACAACAGCAGGTTCATATGATGGGGACACCGGTGCATAAGCTAGTGCCATCTTCTTATATCGAAGACTTGGAATCCGTGACAGCTACAGTAGCCAATGGGAAGAAAGCTCTCACTTTGTTTCCAACCGGGGATGATTAAATATGCAAATGGGGTATGAAATTATATTATTTTTTTACCTTTTGTACTTGCTTAACATACTATCAGTTCAGCCGGTGGAACTTATTCTTGTGTTTGCGGCATATGAGTTTTGAACTATTTTGCTACTGTAGTTGGTTTCGAGTACTCGGGAATGTTGTTCTTGATTTTTAATTATGTTTGTGAGGGAAGGGAAGGGAGTGAGCCGTTGGTGTATACTGTGTACTTCAATATCATGAACCTCTGCATGTAAATTATTACGGTTGTAAGTGTAATGAGTGCAGCGAAGCAGTAACGAAGATCGAGAATAAAATTAGATGCAAGATAAGTAACACAATACAAGTCTATATTGAGATTCTGAAAATAGTTACAAGAAAGGAAAGCGTATGTCTGAATATGAAAAGTTTTACTTTCTCCCTTGAAAATCTAAATGATGCCCAGCATATGGTATTTATGCAAGTACATGTCGGTTTAATTAGGAAGTGAGTAGTTTCTAGAATTGTTTAGATATCTGTAAATGTAGTTACTGACTTGGGCTAGCAATATGCCATGAAATTTGGGCCACAAACCCAACAATCTCCACCTTGGACCAAATTACATGGATACTCGACGTAGGTAATCCGAAGGGCTAGCAAGAATGAATTCCCACCAAGTCCAAACAGTGATCAAATTTAGTGGCAGGAAGTGGTTTCGTGAGCATATCAGATGGATTATCCGAAGTATGAACCTTCGTAACTGTGATTTCTCCTTCAGCGATTGTATCTCTGACATAGTGGTACTTAATTGAGACATGCTTGGTCTTGGAGTGATATGCGTCATTCTTGGTAAGAAAGACAGCACTTTGATTATCAGAGAACACAGCAGTAACACCTTGAGGAACACCAAGATCCATAACAAGACCTCGCAACCAAGTAGCCTCCTTTATACCTTCTGTAGCTGCAACGTACTCTGCTTCAGTAGTAGAAAGAGCAGCTTTAGCTTGTAAAGAAGCTTTCCAACTTATAGCACCAGAACATAAAGTGAAGATATAAGCGGAAAGTGACCTTCGACGATCAAGATCACCACCATAGTCAGAATCAACAAACCCAACAATATTAGTGGAAGTTGTTAGTGTCTTATCAAAGACCAACCCCATATCTGTAGTTCCCTTTAGATAACGAAAAATCCATTTAACGGCATTCCAATGATCTTTCCCAGGGTTATGCATATACCTACCCACCATGCTTACGGCATATGCAAGATCCGGTCTAGTGCATACCATGGCATACATAAGACTGCCTACTGCACTAGCATATGGAGTTCTAGACATTTTCTTTTTCTCTTCCTCTGTTTGTGGACAAGAGGCAG
The DNA here is from genome assembly GCA_036435485.1 of Saposhnikovia divaricata. NCBI lineage: Eukaryota > Viridiplantae > Streptophyta > Magnoliopsida > Apiales > Apiaceae > Saposhnikovia > Saposhnikovia divaricata. The sequence continues at coordinate 93,576,893 of CM071596.1, forward strand.
ATGACAGCTTGAAATGAGCAGCAAGAGGGGTGGAAACAGGCTTACAGTGACTCATGCTGAATCTTTGGAGAATCTTCTCGATATAATTCTTCTGAGAGAGATACAGTTTCCCTGCTTGTCGGTCTCTGTGTATCTCCATGCCAAGAATTTTCCTTGCTGCACCAAGATCCTTCATTTCGAACTTCTTTCCGAGTTGAGACTTTAGGTTATTGATTAGGGACTTATCACAAGATGCTATGAGCATGTCGTCCACGTACAATAATAGATAAATATAAACGCCATCAAACTGCTGAAAATAAACGCAATGATCATAATGACTGCGTATGTAGCCTTGTTTAATCATAAAAGAATCGAAACGCTTGTACCACTGCCTTGGAGATTGTTTGAGGCCGTATAAGGATTTCTTTAAGTGGCAGACAAGATTCTCTTTACCAGGAACAACAAATCCCTCGGGCTGCTTCATATAAATATCCTCTTCAAGATCCCCGTGAAGAAAAGCAGTTTTGACATCGAGTTGCTCCAACTCCATGTCAAACATGGCAACCATTGCAAGAAGAACTCTGATAGAGGTATGACGAACAACGGGAGAGAAAATTTCATTAAAATCAACACCTTCCTTTTGATTGCAACCTTTGACAACTAGATGTGCTTTCCATCTTGCTGGTTCAAAACTAGGAATGCCTTCCTTCTGCTTATAAATCCACTTACAGTTTAGTGCCCTTCGACCTTTAGGAAGCTTAACCAGATCCCAAGTGCCATTCTTATGGAGACTTGCAAGTTCTTCATTCATCGCAGCAATCCAATTAGAAGAATTAGGACTTGATATGGCTTCTAAGTAGGAGGATGGTTCTTCCCCAACCGGAGTTTCTTCACCAATTGTTAATGCATAAGCAACCACATAATCCTTTTCAGGATATCTCGAGGACTTGGTGTGTAGCCTTTTCAAACGATCTCTTGTGAGATTATAATCTGATGGTTGTGGCTGGCTGCTTGATCCAGTGGTAACTGGATCACAATCATCATGATGTAAATCATCAATGGACTGTGAGTTTGAGGAAGAATCAACATCAACCATAGGAGGTTGGCTACTAGCCTCCATCTCCACCTTCTTACCAACACCATTATGATCACATGTGTTTGGGGACGAATTAGAAGATTCTGAACCAGAGGATTTCAGCATAGCCATCTCATTAAAGGTGACGTCTCTACTAAGAATAATCTTCTTAGATTCAAGAGACCATAATCGATAACCTTTTGATTCTAAAGAATAACCAACAAAAATGCATTTAACAGCTCTAGGAGCTAATTTTCCATCATTAATATGAGAATAAGTGGTACAACCAAATACTTTGAGAGATGAGTAGTTCACAGGTGTACCGGACCATATTTCCTGCGGAATTTTAAAGTTAATAGAAGAGTGTGGGGAGCGGTTGACTATATATGCAGCAGTGGAAATAGCTTCTGTCCATAAATCACGGCGGTGCCACAATTTAGCATTAGAGATCATACAACGTGCTCTCTCAAGAAGAGTTCTGTTCATACGTTCTGCAACCCCGTTCTGTTGAGGCTTACCGGGTAATGTTTTATGCCTAGAGATTCCGGATTCAGTGCAGAATTTCGTAAATTCATCATTACAAAATTCTAGACCTCGATCAGTCCTGAGCCTTTTTACTTTTCTCCCAGTTTGGTTCTCAACAAGAGCTTTCCATTTCTTGAATGTAGAAAAAGCCTCATTTTTATGCCTCAAAAAGTAAGTCCATACTTTTCGAGAGAAATCATCAATAATGGTCATCATATAACGTTTTCCAGAATAAGAAGTGACCCTAGAAGGTCCCCACAAATCAGAGCGAACATAATCAATAATACCCTTAGTAGTGTGGGTAGCAGTAGAGAAACTTACTTTCTTTTGTTTCCCATAAACACAATGTTCACAAAATTTGAGCTTACCCGTGCCGGGTGACCCAAGAAGGCCACGTTTGCTTAGGATGTCCATGCCTTTCTCACTCATATGGCCCAGGTGCATATGCCACAAATGAGTAAGATTAGAATCAGAACGTGAGGATGTAACAGCAGCTGAACCCGTCACTGTATGTCCATGCAAAACATACAAACCGCCACTTCTACTGGCTTTCATGACAACCAGGGCACCTTTGGTGACTTTCAAAACTCCACCTTCAGCAGCTGAGAATTTATAGCCAAGAGACTCGAGAGTACCTAGTGAGATTAAGTTGCGTTTTAAGTCAGGAATATGACGAACCTTAGTTAAGGTCCTTATAACACCATCCTCGGTCTTGATTCTGATTGAACCTATTCCTATAGCCTTGCAAGAAACATCATTTCCCATCAAGACAATACCACAATCAACAGATTCATAAGTTGAAAACCAGTCCCTATGAGGACACATATGATAGGAACACCCAGAATCAAGAACCCATCCATTGTTCCTTTCAGAAGTAGCAGCAAGTAACACTGAGTCACAGTCAGAGTCAGTTTCAATGAAACTAGCTTCCGCAGCTTTTTGAGGTGGTTTAGATTTTTCATCCGTTTCCTTTTTATTTTTTAGCTTGTAACAATCAGAAATTCCGTGCCCTGGTTTCTTACAATAACGACAGGTAGTGTTTGATTTATGTTCCTTGGATTTTGACCTGAAATTCCTTTTTTGATTGTTTCCTCTTTCATGTGGCCTCCCTCTTACATTTAATCCTTCTCCTTTATCATTAGAATGTACTTCAAGATCAAATTTTTTCTTTTGAGAGTAAATGTGATTTAACATCCTCAAAAGACAGAGAATCATTATTACCATATAACATAATTTCCTTGAAGTGCTTGTAACTTGTAAGAGGGTGGTAGGGAGACAATTAATAAAACAGCCTTATCCTCATCCTCAATTTTAACTTCCAAATTCTCTAAATCAATTATAATTGAATTGAATTCATTAAGATGAGTTTGAATGGAAGTACCTTCAACCATACGAATTGTATATAACCTTTCTTTAAGACAGAGTTTGTTGGCGAGACTCTTGGTCATGTAGAGAGACTCGAGCTTCAACCATAGCCCTGCTGTTGTCTCTTCGTGAATAACCTCGCGTAGTACCTCCTTGCTTAGGAATAATTGAACAGCCGTCATAGCTTTCTCATCCATTTCCTGCCATTGCTCATCTGTCATTGTTGCGGGCTTGTTGGCTTTTCCTTCAAGAGCCCTTTTTAATCCGTTCTGGATGAGAACGGCTTTCATCTGAACTCTCCAAATGCTAAAACTTATCTTGCCGTCAAATTTCTCGATATCATATTTTACAGTTGACATAGTGAACCAGGCTTTGATACCACTTGTAAGTGTAATGAGTGCAGCGAAGCAGTAACGAAGATCGAGAATAAAATTAGATGCAAGATAAGTAACAATACAAGTCTATATTGAGATTCTGAAAATAGTTACAAGAAAGGAAAGCGTATGTCTGAATATGAAAAGTTTTACTTTCTCCCTTGAAAATCTAAATGATGCCCAGCATATGGTATTTATACAAGTACATGTCGGTTTAATTAGGAAGTGAGTAGTTTCTAGAATTGTTTAGATATCTGTAAATGTAGTTACTGACTTGGGCTAGCAAAAGGCCATGAAATTTGGGCCACAAACCCAACAACGGTGTTAATGTTGGTAAATTAATGGGAATCTAGATTTCTTTTATATTGTTTTTAATCACGGTAGTATGAGAAGCGATGTAGATTCTTAGCAATTTCGAATCTTTTTGGTAGTTCTACTATTCTGATTAGCAATATTGGCCGCCAATTTCCTAACTTTCATGTTGTAGACTAGGATTCTTGATTATGGTAGAGTTGCCAGCAATATATTCCGTCAGAGACAGATCTATCATTTTTGTAGGAGCTTCATTCTTTCTTTGCATACAATTTCCTAAAACTCCCACTCTTTTGTTTCTCTAGTAAGTACGTCGCATTCTTGTACCATCAACTGAGCACCGTATGTAACTGAGCACATGATGCCTTTTAAGGTGCAAACTTCCATGCAGTTTCATAGTTTATATATTAAGCATAGCCTTCTTTAAATGTGTTTGAAATTCAGTTGGTTTCAGTGATTTGTTGATCCCATTTATAATCTATCATGTTTCACCAGTAAAATCTAAGGAACCTCCAAGGGGCCTGCTCGATGACTGCAGAGCTACCCAATATTATTCAGATCATACTTTCAAGTTTCAACCTAGGCCATTACATGACACAGCTTGATTTGCTGGTATCTGGACCATTGATAGCCAACTTCAGTCCCATACTGTCTTTCAGTCGGTACTAAAAAAAAATCTCTACTACACTGTTAGTGTATATGTATCTTATTTCTGTTTTTCCATGGTTCTAGTATTGATGTAGTATTGAACTATCGATGTATGTTCCAATATGTATCTTACTTCTGTATATCACCTATTTTAAAACTCTTATTAGCCGCATAAAACAATATTGTTCGCTTTCTGTTGTACCTGTGAACCACTGATACAAGAACTAGTGCAGAGGTGGTCAACTATTTTTGCTTAAAAATACTTATATTGATAAAGAAGTCCCAAGTTTGGTACTCACGAACCAGATTCTAGAGAATGTCATGGTGCATCCTGTTCTATTCAGTAGCAGTCTTTCTTGTAAAACAGTGTTCCAGAGACGTTCTACTCATGTGAGGCATGAGAGCGCTGGGCAAAGAATTATGGCCAACTTTGTGATTTTTAGTTGGCTATTGATGTCGAATGTTCGTGTGAAAGAGAACCTTTTTGGCATTTCTCTGGGTTTGTGTGTGTGGCCGATGGTGAAACTGATTCTCATTTACTTCTGTTTTGTTTAAATTTAAAAATTGTTATCAATATTGTTCGTGGAGTCTGGAATTTCTTGGATCTCGTGCTCATTTGTTGGTGTGTCATTTAAGGTAGTAAAATCTTTCTAGTTTGCAGACCTCTTCACTTATAACATTTCTTTGTGCAATTTGGTTGGGGAGAGATTGTCGAAATCAATGATGCCAGCAAAGTTTCGTATGTCTAAATACAGCCAAGGGTTTTGAGAGTTTATCTTTGTCAAATCTGTGTAGGAAGTGGGATTGTTTTTTCTAGTGTGCTTTGTTTTTTTAGCTCTGCAGTTTTTGTTTGGTGGTTTTTTTCAAAAGAAAAAAACCTAGTAAGGTAGTTGTAGGTGAGATTTATACGATCCAATTAGCCTCTCTGCTATCCCCAGTCCCCTCAAGATTTTATTTAGCTAATACACTGATTGCCAGGAAATGTGGTATCAATGTCACTAATTCTGTTGGTGATCTTTGTTCAACCGGAACCATCAAATCCTGAAAAGTTTGATACGGTTACTACTAATGTTTACTCATTTTTAAGCCTGGTTTGTTTTTAGAATGTTAACATGAGGAAGCAGATTCTATTAAAATTTTATTTTGCTGTTAGCTGCTTCTTGCAAAGTATAATATCTATGATTAAGCTTTATGGCTTGTTCGGAAAATTATTTCTATTAAAATCCTTGATTTGAAACATAACATGAGTGGATAATCATGAAATTAGGATTTGTGTTTGTTTAGTTTCCAAAACATTTAGGCTGTGTTCACTTCATATGAATGGAATGGGGGGAGAATGGAGTGAAATTTATGTTCTTATTTGGGGGAAGATTGAGAAAAATGTTTAAATTTTCATTCATTATTTTATTCCTTTCCACACATTTTAAACTAAAGTTGTAACCCACATGTTTTGGAAGGAATGCTTCATTCTCCATCATCATCATTTTTCTTGCAATCTTCATCATAAGAAATTTCTTCTTCCTCATATTTATTTACTATTTTCCCCAACATCCCCTTTTTTCATAAAATTTGTATATAATTTTTCATTCCATTCCTACCTCATTTTATTCTTCCCAAGTGAACGCAACCTTACAGGTTTTGGAATGACCTTGTACTCCTTTGAAATGAATTTCATGTTTCCAAAGCGTACTTTAACTTTAAAAATATTTAACAATATAAGATCAGGAAAGATGGAAGGGGAATTAAGAAACCCAACCGAGACCTGAGGGATAGAAATCAGAGAAGCCGATTAAAACTTGGAAGAAACTAACGGAGTTAGACTGTAATAGACGAGGAAGAAAATTCCAATTACAGCAGCATTGTAGGGGACGGTGGAAGAAAGGATTTATGATCAAGGGTTATCATATTATACGAAGTGAAAAGATGTAGAGCTTTTTTTATAAATAAATTGTTAAAAGTAATTTTTTGCAATTTTACTTTCTTTAAAAAAAATTATTTGCAATTTTACCATCTTAATTGCAATTATACCAATTTTTTTTAAAAAATTGCAAAAATACTATCATCATTTCTTAATTTAGTAAACCCCAAACCCCACCCCCTGTTTTTCCCCATTACCCGAACCCGATCTCCTCTTTCCCGTGAGTTCTCTCTTCTCTCCTCTATTGGCTCTCTCGCTCAATTTCTCTCTCAAATTCGCTGCAATCCCCTCAACCCTCCCTTTATGCTTCTAAATTCAACTATGGCTGTCAATAGTGAAATTGAAATATTATGGGTTGTAAATTATTGGTTATGGAGGAATAACGGAGAATTGGATGATGGGGGTGGTTTCTTTGTGGAAGCTGATTCACGGATCACGGATGATTCTTGATAAGAGACTTTCAGATGAGTCAAATAAGCCGACTTTTCCGTTGAAAGGCGTTGATCGGAGGCCTGCGGCCCCGGAGTTTGGGAGAAGGTGGTGGTTGGAGGTCGCCGGAGGTGGAGGTGGGAGGTCGCCGAAGAAGATGGAGGAGGTGATCGGTGGATCGAGGTGGAGTGGTCGGCGATGTGGCGTTGGTTATGGCGATGGGGTGGAGTGGAGAAGAAGGTGGGTTGAAGAAGAATGGAGTCGACAATGTGGCGTTGGTTATAGCCATGTTTTTGCAAATCTGAAATATGAAACGTAAAAATGCAATAAAAAATAGAGAAGCGTATATTTGCAAAAAAAGAAAGGAAAAGCAGTATTTTTACTAAATTCCCAAAGATATATCAGTAATTCAGTATACCGTAGTATTAATTGCTAAGTATTTAAGTAACTGAAGTGTACAACATGTCACGGCCTTAGAAATCGTCCCCTTTCTAAGCCAACCGTGCCGGCGTCTAGCGCTCGTCGCCCACCAAGCGAACTACTAGACCAGCCTCAACCCAAATTGTTCCCCAACACTTGTGCAGCGGATACAAGAGAAATATAAGAGTAGAAGACAACCACACTTACTAACAAAGACCCTTTCTTTATTAGTAATCCCAATATTACAAGAGTTGGATCCCCTTGATCCACACTAGCCCCTTGCTAGTTACAAAGCTTAGCACTCAACCCTCACAAGAGAAGCACACTTGCTCTCCCTCTTGAATGCTCTAACTTTGCCTCTTGCTCTTCCACTCTATCCCCTATTTCCCCTTATCTCCAAATGAGGGGTCTCACCTATTTATAGGCTCCTCCACCACTTGGAGAGAATTCTAGAACATGTACATCCCACATGGTTCTAGATTATTCCACTAACAATCTATACAAGTTAATTCTAGATCCTACCATATCTAGAATATACAAACATACATAGGAAGTCTCTAGAAAGCTCCCAACTCTTGAAGGCTCCGGAAGATTCCACGAGGCTCCACCACGTTCCGCCAACTTCTAGATTCTTCTTGAATTGCCCAGCACCTTCTAGAGAACTCCGCAATGTTCCACTATATTCTAGAGTCATCCGGACCCTTCCGGCCTTCTCTAGAATATTCCGCACCAAGAGAGGCTAAATGTTGGCGGGGCGTGACACTCTCCCCCACCGAATCTGTCGACGCCCTCGTCGACGTCGTTGCCTCCCAATAGCGCTCCAACGCCTCTTGGTGTTGCTCCAAGTTCTGCTCCAACTCCCACGTTGCCTTACTCGGTGCCACACCCTTCCATCTCACCAAGTATTGCCTACTCGGTGCCAAACCCTTCAATTTCACGAGCCGCTCCCCAAGTATTTCCTTGACCTCCTTGGGCCGCCTCTCGGCCCTTGTCGGAGATACCCGTTGCGACTCCTTCCTTGCAACGCCCCTACGTTGCCCCTTTTCGCTTGGCGACACACGCCCCTCGTCCTTGGCTCCACTTCCCTTAGGAGACTTTGGACTTCCCATGGTTGTGCTACCCTTAGCACCATCGTTAGTCGCCTTGCCCTTACTCTTGGCTTCGCACCCTTGCTTTGCCATGATTCGTGTGAAGATTACGCCCTCCGCAACCTCGCTTTGATACCAAATTGTCACGGCCTTAGAAATCGTCCCCTTTCTAAGCCAACCGTGCCGGCGTCTAGCGCTCGTCGCCCACCAAGCGAACTACTAGACCAGCCTCAACCCCAAGTGTTCCCCAACACTTGTGCAGCGGATACAAGAGAAATATAAGAGTAGAAGACAACCACACTTACTAACAAAGACCCTTTCTTTATTAGTAATCCCAATATTACAAGAGTTGGATCCCCTTGATCCACACTAGCCCCTTGCTAGTTACAAAGCTTAGCACTCAACCCTCACAAGAGAAGCACACTTGCTCTCCCTCTTGAATGCTCTAACTTTGCCTCTTGCTCTTCCACTCTATCCCCTATTTCCCCTTATCTCCAAATGAGGGGTCTCACCTATTTATAGGCTCCTCCACCACTTGGAGAGAATTCTAGAACATGTACATCCCACATGGTTCTAGATTATTCCACTAACAATCTATACAAGTTAATTCTAGATCCTACCATATCTAGAATATACAAACATACATAGGAAGTCTCTAGAAAGCTCCCAACTCTTGAAGGCTCCGGAAGATTCCACGAGGCTCCACCACGTTCCGCCAACTTCTAGATTCTTCTTGAATTGCCCAGCACCTTCTAGAGAACTCCGCAATGTTCCACTATATTCTAGAGTCATCCGGACCCTTCCGGCCTTCTCTAGAATATTCCGCACCAAGAGAGGCTAAATGTTGGCGGGGCGTGACAAACAGGTATCATACTACATGCGAAAAGTTTGGTCGGTTCTGTAACACGGACCTTATTTTATAAAACCCGAACCAAATATAATTTCGGTGTTTACATTAAAAAACCAACCAGGTATCATACTACATGCTAAAAGTTTGGTCGGTTTTGTTACACGGAAATTATTTTTATAAAAATCGAACCAAATATAATTTCGGTTTTTACATTAAAAAACCAACCACGAGTAATATACTAATATAAATTATTAGATAAACCAAAAATTAGATAACAAGTGAGAGACTATGAAAAACAATAATATTTGAAATTTCACTTAATGTTGGCAAAGAACAAATAAGTCAACTAAAGAAACATACAATGTCACTAATATTACTCTTCTCCAGAGTCCAAAAAGAGAAACCCTAACTGGAAAAATATAATACTGATAGCATGGGGTCTAAATGAAAGGGCAACCTTCAATCCCATTCAGTAGTTAAGAGTACTCAAAACTCAGGGGCTGCTGATAGATAGGAGCCTGCACCAAACGTATATGAATTCATTAGCTAACAAGTAACAAACACATAATGAGTCCCATGTCCAACACTGAATGAACAAGGAAAACCAATAAAGCCTAACTAAAAATTGCCAAGACATATCAAAAGCCAAAGTCAGCTAATAACTCAGAATTACAACTTCAACACTCCGGACCTGACCATTTTGCACATTAAGGAATACTTGCTAAAATTAGTTAAATGATAATGCTTTGGATGGTAAAACATGTATACTTTTCATGATTAATGAATGCAGAACCAAAGAATTCCTCAACATAGTCTAGCTAATACTCACGTTCTTGTATATCAACCCTTATAAATAAAATCCTTTTATGATTTTTGTCAACGCAAATAAAAGATTAACGTACCACATCAATCTTAACAATTTTATAAATGATTCCAGGTTATATATACTTTCCAAAGTGAAACTCAGGGAGTTTCGCTGTAAACCAGTGTAAATGGGAGTATGCTAACGTATAAAGGGACAAAACAACTACCTGAAAAAAAGCATGTCTAAGCTGATCATATGATTGTGCATACATCATAGCAGGAGAAGGCACTTGCACATACACAGCATCCATTGATGACTGATAAGGCATGCTAGCATCATAAGGGCTCAGGACAAGGCTACTGTAGCAGTAGCTGGGGGAAGCTTGAGTGTTTGGCATCTGTCCCAACTGTGGAAGAACTGTATCATACTGCAGATATGGAGGCTGAAAATTATGCACATGAAATTGTGTCAAGCCAAAGTTTTGACTGTTAGGAAGATTCCTGATATACCTGTAGAAACAAACAGATTTGAAGCTATTAATCAGTTTGTAAATATATATTTTCACAACGGATTAAATACAAAAAACCGTGAACTCAACTTTTACCGGTATTAGTAATTACTCCATTAAACTTTTGCCATCAAACCAAATGTGCTCACACTTTTTGTTCATGTATTTTATAAGACAGAAGATATTATTTACACAGTTCATATGCACAAGGAAATTCATAAGTTAATGTACTTCTAACAAATTTTAAACCTTGAAGATATAGTATGATCTGTCATGACAGCCCTCCCACTAGGACCACAGACAGGATGATATACACACAACTCAGGCATTATTGTTTCAAGTAGAAGACTTGGGGGAGGGACAGATTAATGGACTAATGGTATTGTAGGAAAATTTGGTGTTGCTAGACAGGGAAATGAGAATGAGTTTGTAGAAAAAGAAGATGACTGGGAAAGATAATTAGCAAACTCAAATGTGATTCCTTCAGGGGACCAAAAAGATAGAACAACTAACAGATACTGCATGACCATAAAGAATGAAACTCTACAACTTAACTACACCCTGTCATCTGGGAGGGAATTGTAATGTGTACCTCTCGTAACTGCGATCATAATCTGGATCTATGATATCCTTCTCCCTATCCCTGAAAATGGCTACTCGTGATGAGTTACCACCGTCCCTGTTACTTAGTCTCTCCATATCCATGACAGCATTCCTTGAACATGCATTTTCTATCCCAGTAGAACATGCATTTTTCTGGTACTTCAGAGACACTGCAACTTCTGATTCAGGAGAACTAGAATTACTGAATATACGAGCTCGTGCTCTGTCATACTCCTCCTTTCTCTCCTCCACAGATTTAATGGAATTCTGTTTCCTCAACCCACTATTGTCATTTGAGGAGGCATTAGTGGGCCTTGATTGTATAATGATTTTTTTCTGCCCTGTGCTGTCATTTTCGGGCAATTTAATTGGTACCTCTGACAAACAAACACGAGGATTTATTCTTTCAGCTATTTTCTTTACCACTATTCTGGTTCCCTGGCCATCCAAGAAATTTTCCTGAACCATGGTGAGCAAACCATAGTGCTGAGCAACACGATGTGCAGCAAGACGAAGATAAGAAGTCGGGAAATGTTGGAATTTGAACTCTTGTTGATCAGAATTTCGCAAAAACTTCTGGATATCAAGTTCCATTCGTAGAACTATAAAATCAATGAGAAAGTCAATATATCTACAGAAATATAAGGACATAAATGATAAAGCATTAGTTCCTCTCAATAACACATCAAACAAAATAACCAGCAAGTATTTATTAACAAATGCAACATGCATATAGATCGTCAACATTACAAAGCATTTACTTTGGAAAAAAAAGTGATAATCGACATGCAAAGATAAATTAAAAATGTTAGGAATCTATATTAGTCTTGAGAATGATTCTAATTATAATCGTATAAGCAACTAAGTGTGTTGTCTGTTATTATGGCATTGTGCTCTCTAGAAAATAGAATTAAATAGATAAGGGTAATAAGCTCACCCCAACCATAACAGGTACTCCGACTGTGCAGTTTCATAGGGAAACTCTTGATATAAAACAAAGCACAATAAAGTATGTTTGTTCCAGGTAAGTGGCCTTACAAAAGATAATTACAGTATCCCATTTACCAATAGCAACTAGCAATGAAAGGACATAGAATTTTTACATATTGGTACCATGACGTGCTGCCAATACAATACATCTTGTAACACGAAGAAAGGTGAGTGACCAGAAATTGGGATATTTCTTTGTCAATCATTGGTAGTTCAACATATAAGGTTTTAGATTGTGAGATGTTACGAGCGCTTTCCTATCTATATAGTTCAGATGTTACGAGTGCTTTCCTATCGAAATAGTTGAAAATGTTAAACCACTTTCACTGTATTGTACATTTCATACAAAGCACAATAATAAATTAACATATTTTCACCCACTTAACTGAGAAAATCCAATAAAATAAATCAAAGTGTACAATGCATACTACTGATTCATGCTCAGTGAACACTAAAGAAAAGTTTTGATGAACCGGAGTAGCTGAGCAGAAGCTAACATTCGGGCTTAGGCAACTCCGGTGAATGTGATATCATAATATATCAAACTTATGGCTTGTCTAAACAATAAGCAAAGTAATAACACTACTACATGACAAATTAAAAAGAAAAAAAAAAAAAGAAAAAGGGATAATTAAACTAGGTGGAATTAATTCAAGAACCCTAAAAGAAAAGACTAGAGCAAACAGTAAAAAAGCAATCAAGAAACAATGCCCAAGTCACAACAATAAAGACTAACATTTTTATACATACATAACACAACATTTCTAAAAGTTATATGAAAGATGAAAAATGGGGAGAGAGAGAGAGAGAAAGAGAGAGAGAGGAGAGAGATTAGGTCAAGAAAGTAAAATAGGGATAAAGAGGAGAGGGGAAAGGAAGACGAAACTGGTGAGACGATGACGAGGGTTTTGAAGAGCTTCAACCAAGAAGGGGTCCACATCCACATGTGAGTCAACGCTGTTGCTGACTGAGTTTGTAGTAGTAGCCTTTGAACTAGCTGTAGCAGACTCCATTGCCACCTGCTACTATCAATCTATCTCTCTCTCTGAATCTCTCTGTCTCTCTCTCTCTCGCTCTCTCTGGGGAAATGGTTTTAGAGAAGGGAAAGGGGATATAAACCCTCTCCTTATCTCTTCCCACGCAAAACCATTCACCTTCTCATTCCTATTTAGTATTTATATCCCCTTTTCTTATTATTATTACTAGCATATAATCCGTGCGATGCACGGCTTTCTTAAAATTAAATAATTTTTTATTTTTATTTTATTAATTATTTATCTTATATATATATAGGTTTTTGCTCAAATGAGAATCCCAAATATAAGTGAGATATGAGATCTAATCTGAACCCTCCAAAATTTATTTCTATCGATTAATCTCAGCCATCCAATTAATAATTATATAAAATTAATAAAAAAATCATTAAATTTTTAAAGGCCTCCATTTTCCTCTCTTTTCCACGTTTCTCTTTCTCTCTCTAACTCTCTCTCTCTCTCTCTCTCTCTCTCTCCCCTCGATTTCGCACTCAGATCTCGATTTAACCGACAAGTTTAACCGGTGATTTCATCGGAGTTTTCAATTACGAATTTTACTGGAAATTTCAACGGAGTTCTCTGTTTAACAAACGAAGTTTATATCCAACCTTTTGTTTTCAATCATGATTACTGAAGATTTATTGAAGATTAGCTCAAATCAAGGTAAAACAATACTTCTACTTTCATTTTTGTTTATTATGTGTTGTGAACAGTTAAATTAAAGTCGAACAATGCTGTTGCTTTCACTTTTTTTATTACTTGATGTTAATATTTGCGGTGATTTTGTCTCTTACTCCAGTGATTATCTGTATTCTATACTTATTCATAAATTTTCGATGTTATCATGTTGAGATTTATTCTGTAACTTTTGATTTATTTGAGCTTTTTGTTATAATTTGCTTGACTTTTTTTGGATTTTGTTTATAAGTAGTCATGTGCTTATTAGTTTTTAGTTAAGATTTGAGATTATTCATTGTTGTCGATTTCTATGTTAAGGTGGTGATTTTGTTTGATATCTCATCAGTGATTTTCTATATTTGTACACTTGTCTTGTTTATATCGTACTATGTTATTATGTTTATCTGTTGTTTTTGATTAAGTTTACACGAGTTTAATTTGTTTTTATATCATTTTTTGCAGCTGTTAGTTGTGTCGATAATAATTCTGAAGTTAGTAATAGCTTTTCTGTGAATGAAAATGAAGAAATTGATTCTGGATTTACGGTTAGTCCCGGTGGACATAAGTACTATGTTCCTTTTTATGTTGAAGGCACTCAGAAGCCGTTTGTGAACAAATCATTTCAAAACATGGAATCTGGTATTGCTTTTTATAAGGAGTATGCAAGTTTATGTGGATTTTCTGTACGTCGTAGTGCTGAAAAAAAACATTCTTCTGACGGTACTATAATTAGTAAGTACTTGGTTTGTAATAGAGCAGGTTTCATTGAAAATAATAAAGAAGGTTCAGAGGGTAGCAACAAGCAAGTAGGAAAAAGGAGGAGGACTATGTCTGCCAGATGTGGTTGTGAGGCAAAAATGGTTTTAAGATTTGCTCCGGGAAATATATATTATGTTCTTAATTTTGTTGAGGCGCATAATCATCCATTGGTTCCTGAAGATTGTAGACATTTCTTAAGAGGTAGTCGTCAAATGTCAACTTGCCATATGAATTTTGTTTTTGATGCTAGTAAAGTTAATATTGGTACAAGCAAATCATTTAGAGTGATGAAAGAGATGGTTGGTGGCTATGAAAATGTTGGAGCTACATCGAGGGATTTTAGGAATTTTGATAGAGATTTAAAAGGCTATGTTGGTCCATATGATGGTCAAATGATAATCGAGAAATTTAAGGTTAAAAAAGAAACAGATCCGGCTTTTTTTTATGACTATGATGTTGATTCTGATGGTCGTCTCACAAAACTATTTTGGGCTGATTCTACGGCGAGAAGAAATTATGAGCTTTATGGCGATGCGGTTTCTTTTGATCCAACATTTAATACGAACAAGTAAGAACAATTACTAGTTTTTATTATTTCTGTTTTACATACTGCTGAGTTTTTTAATACCCTGTTTTTTTTTTAAAATAGTGATTTTTTGGTGATTTTAAATATTTAGTGATTATTTCATAGTGATTTACCATTCTGATTTTATTATATGACATGTTTCTCAATATTTTATTATATTATCAGGTACAATATGGTTTTTGCTCCATTCACCGGCGTGGATAAACACAACAAATGTGTTACATTTGCAGCTACTCTTCTTTCAAAAGAAGATGTGCCACATTTTAGTTGGGCGTTTGAAGCACTTTTAAAAGCTATGGGTCGAAATCCTGTTTGTATAGTCACCGATCAATGTCCTGCTATGAAGCTGGCTGTACCGGCTATTTTTAAAGCAACAAATGAATTTCCTGCTTCTAGACACCGTTTATGCATGTGGCATATAACGGAAAAGTTTCCTGCAAAGGTATGTATTTTTGAATGCACTTGTTATACGCTGTTATTCTTATGTACAGTTTCTGTAGTTTTTAAACTGTGTTAATTGTGTTTTTAAAATTTTCAAGCTTGGCAACTTCTTGTGCAAAGAAACTGATTTTGTGGAAAAGATTAAGCCGTTTATATGGTCTTCAGGTATAGAGCCTGATGAGTTTGAGGATGGTTGGAAAGCAGTTATGAAAGAATTCAAGTTAGAAGATCATGTTTGGTTATCAGATATGTATAATATGAGGGAGTCATGGATCCCTGCATATTTTCGCGATAAACCTATGTATGGTTTAATTCGGACGACCTCTAGATCTGAGAGTGAAAATTTCTTCTTTAGCCAGTTTCATCAAAATGGTAGTACACTATCGGAGTTCTATATTCGATTTGAAAGTGCAATGGATAAGCAACGTAATGAAACAAAAAGGCTAAATCATGAGTGTACTTCTGCGAAACCAGCTACTATTTCTAAATTCTTTCTTGAGGACGATGCTGCAGAATTATACACACGTGCAATATAACGCCTTAGAAATTTCAGAATATTTAATCGCTAAAAGTTATTTATTTTATTATTAAATATAAATTATGTGGTGTGTGAATTGGTTGAGGAAGTATTATAATTGTGGAATGATATTTGGAGGTTTGGTTGATGTTTTATATGTGTTATGTAAGCCCGACTGTTTTTAATTATATTTTTGGGATTTATTTCCTAATTAATATCGTTATATTTACTTTCTGAGAATTTTATAAAATCATCGGAATTAGTAAAAATTATGAAATCTTTCGTTTTATTAACTTTATTAGTTTATTTGAGTTTTAAAAATATTATATGGATTTGTTTTGATTTTTAAGGATTTTAAAATGATTTTATGAATTATGTTTCATTTTATGGATTCAATCTTGTAAAATCCATATTTAATTTGTTTTTGATCCTAAAAATATTTTAAAAATATGTGGGTGATCGTAATTTTGTGTTCTTTATTTTAGAATTTTAAATTTAAAATTTCCACCCATTTTCTTGGTTAATTCGAATTTTTAGAAATAAATTATTGTATATTCATAAATAGTAATTAATCCCCTTAAAAATCTTTTTCCCCCTTTTTAAACACCCAAATCCCTAAATTTCATTTCAATTGGGTGGGTGCTTTTCTCTCGGTTCCTTGATTTCTCTAGAAAGATCTGTCCGGTAATCTCTCTCTCTCGCTCAAATCTCTCTCCAGTCCCTTTCCTTCCAATCTCTCTTGAATTACTCTCTAATCCTCTCTCTCGGACAGTCTCTCAACTCCCTCTCTGTGCTCTGTTGTGTCTATATGTGGGTGCTGCTCTATTCGTATACATCTATGGTGTGCAAGTATGTTGGTGACGAATCATTGTGCGTGTGTGTGAGTGAGACTGCGTGCGTGTGTGTGTGGCCCTTGTGTTGCTACGTTTGGATGGTCGAGTATGTGTGCAGTTTGTGTGAATTCACAGTGTGTATATATGGCCGAAAGAATAATACGAATTTGGGGTTTTCAATTCTTGCTTGACTCAGTTGTTGTGTTGTGCGAAGTGGGGGGTCATGGGTGTTGAAGCACCTGCTTTGGGAGCTCCATCTGCGCGCCTCTACTTTGCCAGCGATGGCTCCTTTTAATTGTTGTTCGGTTTCTACGAATTGCTGATTTTAATGGTTTAATTACCTGAGATATGTGATGAAGTTTATATGAATTTCGTGGTTCTGCTTAACTATAACTCGATACTCCTGTGTAGTTAATTTCGAGAAATCATTTGTTGAATGGTTCGTATAAAAAAATTGTGTAGAGTTTCGAGTTGGAAACCCGATACGGGCACCCTCGAAACTTTGCCCCATCGACAATGATATTATTAATAAATTGAGTCGATGGTAATTGGCGATGATGATTATTTTCTGAGCCAAAAATATTTAATATTTAATATTTATTATTTATCTAATAAATTGTAATTTATTATCGAGTTGGTATTAGTTGCTTAAATGGTATTAAATTATGAAACGGAGAATTGAAAATGCAAATCGAAATGTGAATTGGGATTGGATAATAATTAGGGTGATTGGTTGAGTCGGCTGTATCCCGACTGGCAGTCCCCCGTATAAAGGGGATGCCGTCAAAATTTTTCTAAAATATATATTAAAATCATTTCTTGGTAACGAGTATGCATAATTATATAATTTATACGAGTTGTGAGTCGGGCTTCATATTTTAAAATCTATGTAGTATGTGTTAATGTGATTATATGATTAAATAAACATTAAATTAGGGAACTATTCGCAGGGGTAGACTAAGTGGAATGTTTACATTGATTAGTGAACATTGAGCAGGATTCTAAAATAGTGTTATATTGTATGTAGATTCCGTGGATAAAGGGAAGGCTAAAGCTGAGGACGTAAAGACACTTCGGATTCTGTGATTTTCTAGTTAAGGCAAGTAAATTGCTTCAATTATCTGTTAAAAGTGTTATGATTATAAAAACCTGATTCATATGCTTACTCAAATTACTCTTGCTATAATTGTTCCGTTAATTTCCCGAATTTTCGAATACTTAATTGTTATACCCCAAAATTGATTCCACTGAGTTGTTGATGCTATTAATGAATTGATTTACATCCTTATTCCTTGCAAGTGTATTATTCCACTCCTCTTTTAAGTAAACCACTTCACTTATATTTCCAGCGAATTATGACTATCATAACTTGATTCTTATGCATTCGATTTATCCTTGATATAACTGCTCTGATAATTTCCATTAATTTTGAATATTCAACTGTTATACCCCAAGTGATTATATCGTTTGCGTTGATCCTTTTAGTAGCTTGACTTAAATCAATATCCCTTTTTGCCATATCGAACTTGTCGATATTTAATTCAGAGATTACTTGACCTTATTCTATTTGGTGAGATTTGAGATGTTGACCTGGAACGAAAGTGTCCAGGGTGTTTGGTAGTTGAGGTGGTCGATTGTTCCGACACCTGATGTTTAGTTAGGATTGGACTGTTAGTTTTTTTTAAAATGTGGACCGTAAGGGTCGGACCAGATTCGTGGTCAGAAATTATTAAGGCCAATGTGTGTCGTGGATCCATTAAGGACATTGCTGTGTGCGTTTGTCCGGGGTTAGTGCGTGACTGATCAGCAGCCTAACCTTATAATTGTTTTTAACTATAAAATGCATGATAGTCCAATCCTCTTCTATTTTATGATTCAGACAAAAGATGAACATTCAAATGAGCTTATATATTGTTGATTGTTAATTCTTGACAATCTTGCAGACATGTCAGTTGTTGATGTTTTAATTTAATATATACATACTTGCTGAGCACTTTGGCTCACTTGCTTGCTAATTCTGTTTCCTCAGCTAAGCTTGAAGATGTCTAGAAGAAGTGGCCCGTCTGGTTGGGGTAGTCACCGAGGCAGTCAGAGGGTCGAGGTGGTTGGATGGGTAGTGAGCATATATCTCTGTTTATATTATGTCTGTAGTTGTAGGCAGATTAACATAATTAATGGGTTGTATATTATTTGATTCAGTTCTGGGTTGTAATAGCTATTGGTAGTTGTTTCATACAGTGACCTGTGAGCGGTCTGGGTTGGTATGGTTTTATTTCCTTATGGATTAGTATATCTTGTGCATGTGGACTGTTTTAGTTATACTTAGTTGTTTGAGCAGGTGGTTAGTCCGATTTATGATTACATCATGCCGAAATTTCTAAAATTTCTCCTATGTTAATGTTTAATTGAATATAAGAGTTTATAATATTATCGTTGGCTAGTGAGGGTGTTATAAGTTGGTATCAGAGCCACAGGTCACAGTCACTGAAACAATTAGGTGGGGAGTTGGGGTAGAGTTATGAGAAAGGTTAGGATTGTTTCGTGAGAGATAGGAAGTCTAATTATATATATATATATATATATATATATATATATATATGTGTGTGTATACTTCAGGCACCTGCTTCTGGTTCCGATTCAGACCCGGACGAGGATCCGGAAGGAGGGGCTTCTGTACTGCAGCAGATTTCCCCAGGGGTTATGCAGCCGTTCGTAGGATCGCAGGGCTCGGTGAATGGGCCAGCATATCAGTATACTCCTCAGCCTGTTCCATATCATGTGTACGAGCGAGTGGCCCGAGAGAGGGACTATCTCTTAGGGCAGATGGCAGAGTTGAGGGCTATGAGGGCTGGGGAGGAGGACCGGGCTAGAGATCGAGATAGAGCGGTAGCTGAGCTAGAGGATGTTCGGAGGCGAGTACGAGCTCTTAGACGTGTTGTCATTAGGCGGGGACGGATTAGATCCCGAGATGAGCCGGCATTTGTGACACAGCAGGTGACTTTAGGTCTGGTGACGGCAGAGCTGGAGAGCATTCTGGGATCAGCTTGGCGGGGAGAGTCGGATGACGATGATGACCGGTGATGATTAGGGTAGTATGATGATGTGGTATTTAGAGGCATGTTATGGCAGTAGTAGTACGTCAGGATTTGCAGTACGACCAGTTTTGTTGTATATATCTGTTGTACTGTGACTAGATGCTAGCAGCCTCTTCTTTTAGTATTATGCTGTACCCTTGTTGAAGCGTTGTTCTTACGCTTGTATCAGATCTATCTATATATATCATTGTCACTTTTGCAGAACTGTGTTAAATTTCCCTATACTGTCATTTCCTTAAGCATCTTGATTACTGCTCATTTCATATTTACTTTCAGCACCATTTCCTTCTAGTATTGTTTTTACTTTCGATACTATGTTTGACCTTAGCAATATGATTATTGTTTCTTAATGGTACTTACTGAACGCTTGTGAATACCTTGTGTAACCTTGGATTGATATCCTATTGCACCCTGTGAATCAATTGTTGACCGGAATATTGGTTGGAGACCTCAAATTACTTTTCAGTAATATATGCATTGTTTGTTTAAGTTGGATCATTTTGAGCTATTATTTTCTGAACCTGAATCTAATATAATTGTTCATTGATTTCAGAAATATGCCTCCCAAAAAGAAGAAACAAAATACCCGAACCCCCGATCAGGGTGAACAAGCTAATCCACCTCCTGTTGGTCAGATGGACCCTGCCTTAGCACAAATATTACAAACTCTTGTTCAGCAGACTGCTACTCTGGCACAGCAACAGCAGCAATTACAGCAGCAGTTGTTGGCTCAACAGCAACAACAGCAACAACAGCAACAACAGCAACAGCAGCAGCAGCAGCAGCCACCTGTTCCTCCGGTGGTTACTTTTAAGTCTTTCCAGGCAGTTAAACCTCCTGAGTTTAAAGGAACAGCGGACCCGGTGGAGGCGAGGTCTTGGTTAAAAGAGATGGAAAAAGCCATTGCACT
Organism: Saposhnikovia divaricata; assembly: GCA_036435485.1. Lineage (NCBI taxonomy): Eukaryota > Viridiplantae > Streptophyta > Magnoliopsida > Apiales > Apiaceae > Saposhnikovia > Saposhnikovia divaricata. The sequence goes on from CM071596.1 coordinate 93,597,635, forward strand.
GGTGGGGGTCCCAGCAGACAAACAAACCGAATATGTAAGTTATTTCTTGAAGAATGAAGCTACTTACTGGTGGGAGTCGGTGAAGATGTTGGAAGCTACTGAGGTGATTCCTTGGGAAAGGTTTACGGAGCTATTTTTGGAAAAGTATTTCCCCGACTATATGAAAGACCAGATGGAGATGAAGTTTTTGGAGTTGAAACAGGGGAAAATGTCGGTGACAGAATATGAAACCAAGTTTACTGAACTAGCTAGGTTCGCTCCGGCCTATGTGGACACGGAGAGGAAGAAAGCTAAGAGGTTTCAACAAGGATTGAAACCGTGGATTCGTACTAAACTAGTAGTTTTGGAGTTGGAGACTTATGCAGCAGTGGTGCAAAAGGCCATGATAGCTGAAGGAGAAAGCGAATTATACTTCAAGGAAAAAGAAGGAAAGAAAAGAAAGGCTGGGTCAATGGGGGAACGACAAGAGCAAGGCAGTTCTCAGAATGTGCCAAATAAAAAGCCAGGATTCCAGCCAGGAAAGTATGGGAACCCTAAGAAGCCGGGATCAGGGAATGGGGGCCAAGGAAATAGAATTCAAGATACGAGTCAACAGAAATTGGTTAGGCCACCCTTGGCAGAGTGCAAGACTTGTGGGAAGAGGCATCCGGGGGTGTGTACAAAGTTGGAGGTGACGTGTTTCAAATGTAATCAAAAAGGTCATTATGCTCGGGAATGCAAGGCAGGAATTGTGTGTCACCGTTGTGGGAAGCCAGGGCATATAATGAAAGACTGTAAAGTACCTGTAGTGAAACCTCCAGTTCTGGCTAATCCAATACTGCAAGCAATTGAAGCACCCCCAACAACAAGTGTCAGACCAGTGGCAAGGACTTTCAACATGACTCTGAACGAAGCTATTAAGAATTCGGATGTGGTAGCAGGTACGCTCCCTGTAAATTCTGTTCAAGCTAAAGTGTTAATTGATTCCGGGGCTACGAAATCCTTTATATCCAAAGAATTTGTTCAAAGGTTAAATTGTGAGGTATGCATGTTACGTGAGGCTATAGTTATAGAAATAGCTAATTCAGAACGAATTCCGGTTACTCAAGTGTGTCCTCGTTGCAAGATTGATATTTCAGGGCATTGTTTTTACGCTAATTTGATACCCTTTCAGTTAGGTGAATTTGATGTTATCTTAGGAATGGATTGGTTAACCGAGAATAATGCCCAAATTGATTGTAAGAATAAGAAGGTGATCCTTAAACCCTCTGATAATGTAGAAGTTACCTTTAGGGGTCAGAGGCAGACTAGGAGATTTTTGTCGATCATTCAAACAAAGAGGTTGTTGAGGCAAGGATGCGAGGGCTATATGGCTTATGTCATGGATACTAGTCAAGAGGTGCCTAAGATAGAGGAAATTCCAGTGGTGAATGAATTTCTTGATGTTTTTCCGGATGAACTTCCCGGTTTACCTCCGGATAGAGAAATAGAATTTACCATCGATTTAGCCCCAGGAACTGAACCAGTGTCAAAGGCTCCCTATCGAATGGCACCTGTAGAGATGAAGGAATTGGCAGTTCAATTGCAAGATCTTCTGGAGAAAGGTATTATTAGACCTAGTGTATCGCCGTGGGGAGCTCCGGTATTATTTGTAAAGAAGAAGGATGGAAGTATGAGACTGTGTATCGATTATCGGGAATTAAATAAGTTGACCATTAAGAATAAATACCCTTTGCCAAGAATTGACGATTTATTTGATCAGTTAAAAGGAGCAACTTGTTTCTCGAAGATTGATTTGCGGTCAGGATATTTTCAATTAAAGATTAGACCGGAAGACGTTCCAAAAACAGCGTTTCGGACTAGGTATGGGCACTACGAGTTCTTAGTAATGGCCTTTGGGCTAACTAATGCACCAGCAGCGTTCATGGACCTAATGAATAGAGTCTTCAAGAAGTATTTGGATAAGTTTGTGATTGTGTTTATAGATGATATTCTGATATACTCGAAGACCGAAGAAGAGCATGCAGGGCATTTGAGAATAGCCTTAGAAACGTTGAGGAAAGAGAAATTGTATGCGAAATTTTCCAAATGTGAGTTTTGGTTGAAAGAAGTGCAGTTTTTAGGGCATGTCATCAGCAGTGAAGGGATTAAGGTGGATCCTGCTAAAATTGAAGCCGTGATGAATTGGGACAGACCTAAAACACCCACAGAAGTTCGAAGTTTCTTAGGATTGGCGGGATATTATCGAAGATTTGTTCAAGACTTTGCGAAAATAGCCACCCCACTAACAAAGTTGACAAGGAAGAATGAAAAGTTTGTGTGGAATGAGAAGTGTGAAGAAAGTTTCCAGGAATTGAAGAAGAGATTGGTGACTGCACCTGTATTGACACTTCCAGATGAAAAGGGAAATTTTGTGATCTACAGTGATGCATCTCACAAAGGTTTGGGATGTGTACTAATGCAGCACGGAAAGGTAATTGCTTACGCTTCGAGACAATTGAAACCTCACGAACAGAAATATCCTACTCATGACTTAGAATTAGCCGCGATTGTTTTCGCCTTGAAGATTTGGAGACATTATTTGTATGGAGAAAAGTGTGAAATTTATACAGACCATAAGAGCTTGAAGTATATCTTCACCCAGAAGGAGCTAAATATGAGACAGAGAAGATGGTTAGAATTACTCAAGGATTATGATTGTACCATCAACTATCATCCCGGGAAGGCGAACGTGGTGGCGGACGCTTTAAGTAGGAAGGAGAAAATCAGTATGTTGACAATGCCTGAGGAATTATACAAAGAGTTTGAAAGATTGGAGATAGAGGTGTGTATGCCTGCAAGTAGTACAGATACGGTGTACACTATGACGTTTCAGCCAGAATTATTAGAAAAGATTCGCAGATGCCAGGAGGAAGTCATGAGCGGAGATGTGAACAAGTTAACAGGTGAGGAAATATGCACACAAGTAGATGACAAGGGGATATTGAGATTTTCTTCACGTATTTGGATACCCAATGTGGCAGAGTTGAAGAATGAGATTCTACAGGAAGCCCACAGCTCAAAATATTCGATTCATCCAGGAAGTACAAAAATGTATCGGGACTTGAAAAGGAACTTCTGGTGGCCGGATATGAAGAGGGATATTGCTGAATGGGTGAGTAAGTGTTTGACCTGTCAGAAAGTAAAAGCAGAACATCAAAGGCCAAGTGGGATGCTGCAACCATTAGAGATTCCCGAGTGGAAATGGGAACATATTGCAATGGACTTTGTGGTTGGATTGCCAAGGACGAGAGCTAATCATGATGCTATCTGGGTAATTGTTGATCGATTAACGAAATCTGCACACTTCCTTCCGATAAATGAGAGGTTCTCATTAGACAAATTGGTTCATTTATACATAAAAGAGATCGTGGTGCGACACGGAGTTCCAGTATCAATAGTCTCAGATCGAGATCCAAGATTTAATTCAAGGTTCTGGAGAAGTTTTCAAGAGTATTTGGGCACCGAATTAAAAATGAGTACTGCATACCATCCTCAAACTGATGGCCAGAGTGAAAGAACGATTCAAACAATTGAAGATATGCTCCGGGTTTGTGCATTGGATTTTGCAGGAAGTTGGGATGAACACTTGCCGTTAGTGGAATTTTCATACAACAATAGCTTTCATGCTAGCATCGGTATGCCGCCGTATGAAGCGTTATATGGACGAAAGTGTCGATCCCCAGTATACTGGGAAGAAGTTGGCGAGCGAAAGATACTCGGACCTGAGTTAGTTCAGCAAACCAAGGAAGTAGTTCAACTTATTCAGAAACGGTTAGTGACGGCTCAGAATCGACAGAAAAAGTATGCTGATTTGGCCAGGAAGAATATGGAATTCGAAGAAGGAGAGCAAGTACTGTTGAAAGTATCTCCGTGGAAAGGGTTAGTAAGATTTGGCAAGAAAGGAAAATTAAGTCCAAGATTTGTTGGGCCTTTCGAGGTATTGAAGAAAGTCGGGAAAGTCGCCTACGAGTTAGCTTTACCGCCTCATATGCAGCATATCCATAACGTGTTCCATGTATCCATGCTTAAGAAGTACCATCTGGATTCTAAACATGTCATTGAATATGAGCCGATAGAGATTCAGCCAGATTTATCTTATGTGGAGCAGCCTATCAAAATACTCGATCGAAAAGAAAAGGTTTTGAGGAATAAAACAATTCCTATAGTGAGAGTTTTGTGGAGAAACCCCAAGGTGGAAGAATCAACTTGGGAGTTGGAAAGCGATATGTTGGAGAATTATCCTCAATTATTCTCTTAGGTGAGATTCTGGGGACAGAATCCTTTTAAGGGGGGAAGGTTATAACGCCTTAGAAATTTCAGAATATTTAATCGCTAAAAGTTATTTATTTTATTATTAAATATAAATTATGTGGTGTGTGAATTGGTTGAGGAAGTATTATAATTGTGGAATGATATTTGGAGGTTTGGTTGATGTTTTATATGTGTTATGTAAGCCCGACTGTTTTTAATTATATTTTTGGGATTTATTTCCTAATTAATATCGTTATATTTACTTTCTGAGAATTTTATAAAATCATCGGAATTAGTAAAAATTATGAAATCTTTCGTTTTATTAACTTTATTAGTTTATTTGAGTTTTAAAAATATTATATGGATTTGTTTTGATTTTTAAGGATTTTAAAATGATTTTATGAATTATGTTTCATTTTATGGATTCAATCTTGTAAAATCCATATTTAATTTGTTTTTGATCCTAAAAATATTTTAAAAATATGTGGGTGATCGTAATTTTGTGTTCTTTATTTTAGAATTTTAAATTTAAAATTTCCACCCATTTTCTTGGTTAATTCGAATTTTTAGAAATAAATTATTGTATATTCATAAATAGTAATTAATCCCCTTAAAAATCTTTTTCCCCCTTTTTAAACACCCAAATCCCTAAATTTCATTTCAATTGGGTGGGTGCTTTTCTCTCGGTTCCTTGATTTCTCTAGAAAGATCTGTCCGGTAATCTCTCTCTCTCGCTCAAATCTCTCTCCAGTCCCTTTCCTTCCAATCTCTCTTGAATTACTCTCTAATCCTCTCTCTCGGACAGTCTCTCAACTCCCTCTCTGTGCTCTGTTGTGTCTATATGTGGGTGCTGCTCTATTCGTATACATCTATGGTGTGCAAGTATGTTGGTGACGAATCATTGTGCGTGTGTGTGAGTGAGACTGCGTGCGTGTGTGTGTGGCCCTTGTGTTGCTACGTTTGGATGGTCGAGTATGTGTGCAGTTTGTGTGAATTCACAGTGTGTATATATGGCCGAAAGAATAATACGAATTTGGGGTTTTCAATTCTTGCTTGACTCAGTTGTTGTGTTGTGCGAAGTGGGGGGTCATGGGTGTTGAAGCACCTGCTTTGGGAGCTCCATCTGCGCGCCTCTACTTTGCCAGCGATGGCTCCTTTTAATTGTTGTTCGGTTTCTACGAATTGCTGATTTTAATGGTTTAATTACCTGAGATATGTGATGAAGTTTATATGAATTTCGTGGTTCTGCTTAACTATAACTCGATACTCCTGTGTAGTTAATTTCGAGAAATCATTTGTTGAATGGTTCGTATAAAAAAATTGTGTAGAGTTTCGAGTTGGAAACCCGATACGGGCACCCTCGAAACTTTGCCCCATCGACAATGATATTATTAATAAATTGAGTCGATGGTAATTGGCGATGATGATTATTTTCTGAGCCAAAAATATTTAATATTTAATATTTATTATTTATCTAATAAATTGTAATTTATTATCGAGTTGGTATTAGTTGCTTAAATGGTATTAAATTATGAAACGGAGAATTGAAAATGCAAATCGAAATGTGAATTGGGATTGGATAATAATTAGGGTGATTGGTTGAGTCGGCTGTATCCCGACTGGCAGTCCCCCGTATAAAGGGGATGCCGTCAAAATTTTTCTAAAATATATATTAAAATCATTTCTTGGTAACGAGTATGCATAATTATATAATTTATACGAGTTGTGAGTCGGGCTTCATATTTTAAAATCTATGTAGTATGTGTTAATGTGATTATATGATTAAATAAACATTAAATTAGGGAACTATTCGCAGGGGTAGACTAAGTGGAATGTTTACATTGATTAGTGAACATTGAGCAGGATTCTAAAATAGTGTTATATTGTATGTAGATTCCGTGGATAAAGGGAAGGCTAAAGCTGAGGACGTAAAGACACTTCGGATTCTGTGATTTTCTAGTTAAGGCAAGTAAATTGCTTCAATTATCTGTTAAAAGTGTTATGATTATAAAAACCTGATTCATATGCTTACTCAAATTACTCTTGCTATAATTGTTCCGTTAATTTCCCGAATTTTTGAATACTTAATTGTTATACCCCAAAATTGATTCCACTGAGTTGTTGATGCTATTAATGAATTGATTTACATCCTTATTCCTTGCAAGTGTATTATTCCACTCCTCTTTTAAGTAAACCACTTCACTTATATTTCCAGCGAATTATGACTATCATAACTTGATTCTTATGCATTCGATTTATCCTTGATATAACTGCTCTGATAATTTCCATTAATTTTGAATATTCAACTGTTATACCCCAAGTGATTATATCGTTTGCGTTGATCCTTTTAGTAGCTTGACTTAAATCAATATCCCTTTTTGCCATATCGAACTTGTCGATATTTAATTCAGAGATTACTTGACCTTATTCTATTTGGTGAGATTTGAGATGTTGACCTGGAACGAAAGTGTCCAGGGTGTTTGGTAGTTGAGGTGGTCGATTGTTCCGACACCTGATGTTTAGTTAGGATTGGACTGTTAGTTTTTTTTAAAATGTGGACCGTAAGGGTCGGACCAGATTCGTGGTCAGAAATTATTAAGGCCAATGTGTGCCGTGGATCCATTAAGGACATTGCTGTGTGCGTTTGTCCGGGGTTAGTGCGTGACTGATCAGCAGCCTAACCTTATAATTGTTTTTAACTATAAAATGCATGATAGTCCAATCCTCTTCTATTTTATGATTCAGACAAAAGATGAACATTCAAATGAGCTTATATATTGTTGATTGTTAATTCTTGACAATCTTGCAGACATGTCAGTTGTTGATGTTTTAATTTCATATATACATACTTGCTGAGCACTTTGGCTCACTTGCTTGCTAATTCTGTTTCCTCAGCTAAGCCTGAAGATGTCTAGAAGAAGTGGCCCGTCTGGTTGGGGTAGTCACCGAGGCAGTCAGAGGGTCGAGGTGGTTGGATGGGTAGTGAGCATATATCTCTGTTTATATTATGTCTGTAGTTGTAGGCAGATTAACATAATTAATGGGTTGTATATTATTTGATTCAGTTCTGGGTTGTAATAGCTATTGGTAGTTGTTTCATACAGTGACCTGTGAGCGGTCTGGGTTGGTATGGTTTTATTTCCTTATGGATTAGTATATCTTGTGCATGTGGACTGTTTTAGTTATACTTAGTTGTTTGAGCAGGTGGTTAGTCCGATTTATGATTACATCATGCCGAAATTTCTAAAATTTCTCCTATGTTAATGTTTAATTGAATATAAGAGTTTATAATATTATCGTTGGCTAGTGAGGGTGTTACATGCAATTTTTTACAAGGTGCAAGAAGAAATTTTGGCAGCTCGTGACGATATGCGAATTCAGACTATTGGCCCAGAGATAAATGGTATCAAATGTTACGAAATGAGAGATGTCAAAATGAAAGATAGGCTCTTTAAGGTAATTCTAATATTTCTGCAAAGTTTTTTTGCTAATCTGTTAAAGTAGGTATGTTAATGCAAGCGAATTTTGTTAATGTTTTTAACTTCAATTTGGGCCAAAAGGCCAAAAGGTGGTACTTGTACTGGTGATTAGAAATATTTTTATACAAAATCACTAAACTGTTCTTGGACCAGAAAAAGGTTATAAAGATACCAGTTTTAACAATGATCATTAGATTAAATGCATTCTTATTTATTACATGCAGTTTTAACAATGATATAAAATTTTAATTTTTTCTTTTTTGTTCTAGGTTGAGGTCAGTAAAACACATGCTAACTGTTCTTGTAAGAAATTTGTTATGTGTGGCCTTTTATGTCGACACGCATTTTGTGCACTAAATCACTTTGAAGTGAATAAGATACCAAGGCGTCTTGTTCTCAATCGCTGGATGAAGAATGCAGAAAATAAGGCTTCATCACAAATGTTTGCCGTCTCCAATGAAATTCAGAATATGGATGCTGTGTCCGTCGAATTGACAAGTTTATGGTTCAGTTTTCATAAATGTGTGACTAAAGCAGGAAGTGATCTTCCTAAACTGAAGTTTGTCACTAAAACAATAAAAGATTTAGATTGTGCTTTGGGTGATGATGGTGTTGTTTTTAGTAAGAGAGATTTTTTGGGGAATATTATAGGTAAGCAACCAAGTGGGGAAATTACTATTCATCCACCTGTGCAGTGTAAAAACACCTGTGCAGTGTAAAAACAAAGGTTCTGGCTTGAAGCGGCTTGTTAGTGAAAGGGAAAAAGCCATAACCAAAGCCAAGAAAAAGAAAAGAGAATGCAAACTATGTAAATCTGTTATGCATGATAAAAGAACTTGTCCGCAAAAGGATCAAGTTGAGGCTGTGGGAAAGGATCAAGTTGTGGCTGAAGGAGCAAAGAATGACTCAGAGGTAGCTTGTCCGAAAAAGTATCAAGTTGTTGCTGTTGAAGCAGAAAATGAGTCTGGAGCAGCTTTAAGTGTTTGAAGAAATGTAAAATACACTACTAGTAGATACATTTTTTGATATCATGTACTTTTTTCTTGTTTGGACAATATTGAATTTTATTTTAAATGATTTGTCTTTATAGCTTGGTTATTTGTTTCTGATTAGTTGGTGAATTTACAAATTTCTCATGCTAGATCAAGTTGGTGATTTTTTTTGTAAACTGTGGTGATTTTCTCAACTGTTTTAGTGAAATGTACTTTTTCTTGGACAGTATTCAATTTTATTTTAAATGATTTGTATTTATAGCTTTGTTATTTGTTTCTGATTAGTTGGTGAATTTACAAATTTCTCATGCAAGATCTAGTTGGTGATCTTTTTGTTAAATTGTAGTGATTTTTTCAACTGTTTTAGTTAAGTACATATCTTTAACTATTTTGGTCAAGAGTTTTAGTGATAGAGGGGGCCAACACACACTTAAGAACAACCTATTTTTATTAAAAAAATTTAAAATCAGGCCGACGGATTCAATTTTTTATTAAAATTTTTAAATTAATAAAATTACAATTTTAATTAAAATTAGGGTTCAACAATTAACTTTAAGGGTTCAACGTTTTCATTTGGGTTTTATAAATATTCAGAACGACGAATAAATTGTATACGAACTTAGGGTTTAGGGTTTAGGGTTGTTTACAACCCTAGATCCTAAACCCTAACTTATCCTAAACCCTAGATCCTAAACCCTAACTTATCCTGATTTTTAAACGCTAACGCGTTTAAAAATCAGGCCGCCGGATTCAATTTTTTTAAATACAATTTTTAAATTTTATTCAATGGTTAATCTTTGGGTTCACTAGTTCCATTTTTGGTTTAGAAATATTCGGAACGATGTATAAATCATATATATTTAGGAGAAAAAAATAATTAAAAAAAGGGTAAAACACCAAAACGGTACTTAAAGTAGCGTTTCCCAGGGCTATAACAAAGTATTAAGTGTCGTTTTCAACAAATAAAAAAAAGTAACAAACTCTTAAGTAACGTTTTAACAAAAAAAAAGATAAATGCTAAACGAAATAGCGTTTTCAGTAAAAAAAAAAAAAAGATAATCCATTTTTATGGTTATTTTTAAAAAGAACATTTGGTCAACTTGAAACAACAAACTAAATATATTTTTGCTTTTTTAAGATATTAATGTTATTTTTATTAGTACAAAGTGGTGATTTTACTTGTAGTACAAAGTGGTGATTTTACTTGTATACTGGTGATTTTCATAATAATAGGCTCATAGTGGTGATGTTAAACAACATTAAAAACTATCCCATATAAAATTAATTGTAAAAGTAGTCAAGCATAAATTCAAGAAGAAGAAATTAATTTTTCACTGCATAGTGATTGAAACTGTTATAACATCCCATAGGTAATCCATAAAAGAGCATAAACTGTTAACATAAACCGACCATGACCATGTTGTACCTTTGTCTAAAACAATTTAGTACCCAACTTCTTTTTAAAAAACAGTGCGACAAAATCGAACATTTCAATGAACATCTGGAAACAAAATCTTTCCTTACATCTTCTTTCTTCCAACAACATGAACAGTCTTCCCTTGACTTGCAGCAACCACTAAGTTCATCACTTTCTCTGACGCCATTTTGTTGTATAAAGTCTTTGCTTCTCCAAGGATTTGCTGTCTCTTTTCATTTAGAGTAGAAACAAGAATAGCATGGCAGTACTTTACACGTAGCTTTTCTAACTGCCCTATTTGGCCATTCTATGTACAAAAAATAAATTGAATCTTAATGACAGGACAATATTTAGAAATGCAATAATATCTATACGTAATTAAATTTAACTTACAGTTTCATCTTTTAGATCAGATATCCAATGTTTTGCATCGCCCTTATAAGTCTCCATATGTCTCATTAAGAAGATCCCGCAATCCTTGTAATTTGATAGGGTTTGCCAAGGCATTGGCACATACGAAGGTCTTTTGTCTTCCAAGGAGGTTGCCAAGAACTCATAGTTGTTTTCCATCAAGTACTTCACAAAGTGTCCCTGCTACAGTTTTACAAATAATTAAAATTTTATTTACGGTTACATAATCAGAGAACAACACAAATTACAGTGGTGATTTTTTCCTAAATTTAGTGCAAGTGCAAAATTAAAATATGTGTCGTACTATTTTAAACTATTTACTACTTATCTTTGACTTACCAGTATTTTAATTTTTTGCCCATAATCCTTTGAAGCATTTCTACCTCGTCTGATGTTATCAATTACTTCGAGTGAAGCCTTCTTTAAATTGTAGCTAACAAGGTAAAAATGTTCATATGCAAATATGGGAAAAAACACCTGCAAATAATATATTTGTTAAATGCCTAACTAAATTGTGCTTAAAATAAAATTTTCGTGATAAAGATAAAATATACCAAATCAGCATTTCCAATTCTTCGGGTTGGGTATCTTTCAAGAAAATGAATCATCTCGCTCTTGAATATTTCATGTTGAGCTTCAAAACTTGTTTTCTCATCCAATGATCCAAGCTGCATGTTTCGAAATTAAGCTTGTTTACACAAACTGACAAGTATTACAAAGAGACGTACACAAAGACTAAACATGATAGCAATGATAAACAAAAAGATTAATTTACCGAAAAACCAATGTCCAAATAGAGACGCATTGGTGATTCTGCAGATTTGTAGTTTTCTCTTGCATTCATCAAAATTGACCATATATCGATAATCGAGTATGACAATATTTCTCCTGGCTTCAGCGTCTTTATCAGTCCTCGCATGAAATTTTGTCCTCTATACACATAAACATTTTCCCTGTAAAATGTATTGTGCTTAGTGTAGTTATATGAGGTGATTAATAAAATAAACATGGTGATTAGCTTAAAATATTTAAGTGACTAGTGTGTTGGATGTGGTACTTTTTTGTGAAACTTACTCTTGGTCCTTGTCATCTTGAAGGATCCACCTATATACTGCAATTTCTTCCTTTGAGTAACTAGAATTCACATCGATGTTCCTCTGAACATATGGTGATCGATAAGCTGGCCCCACTTTAACATCCCTCTTTGTCCTTTTCTCCTGTTCTTTAAGAGGCAGTGGGGTTATGCTGTCGTCCCATTCTATCTTTTCAGCATCTGCTCCATGTTCTTTCATCACTTCTTGGCAGATTTGACTTATTCCAAGTGAAAATGATGGCACAAATTGTTCATCGTAGTCTTTTTCAATCTCTAACATTCCTTCTGGAGATTTCAACCAAGCTATAATGTCAAGATGATCGTCATGATCTGGTGGCAAGTCATCACTTTTAACCGCATCAATGTCAAAGTCGTCTTCTTGACTTGAAATATTGTCGCACTCAACACAATCATCTTGCAAATTACTTTCAGTATCCATCCATTTGTTCGCTTTAAAAAACTCTTTCATGTTTGTCTCTACCTCAGTAATTCTTTCGTCCCCTAGATACAAGTTTTTTGCATTATTCAGTTCAGTTTCATACTCACTCTTTGATTCTTTCAGTCGAATGTTTGCATCAATCACCAAAGATGCCTTCATATTAAGTATTTCCCACCATTCCTGATCATAGAGTAACAAATTCAACCTTAAGTGATCATACAGAGACAATTACTAACTTCAATTGTATCATTTACTACAAAATTACTAACTTGAATTTTATCAATGGAGACGATATTATTAATAAACAGATATGTGTAACAAACGATTCATATCGAAGCTAAAGATAGAAAATTTAGATTCTAATTTTATATCAGCAATTAATACAGAGTAGTACAGAGGTCGTATAAATGTATATGGTGATTAATAAACTTAATGTGGTGATTTTTGGTCTCATGACCTGAAATATTAGAGGAATAAATATACCTCATGTGGTGTATTGTCTGGATTACATCCTTCATTACCATCCTGTTCCACATCCACTTCTATGTTTTCATTTTCTGCATCATTCATTTGCTAATAACAAAATAAGAGAGAGTTAATTACAGAGGTCGTATAAATGTATATGGTGATTAATAAACTTAATGTGGTGATTTTTGGTCTCATGACCAGAAATATTATAGAAATAAATATACCTCTTGTGGTGCATTCTCTGGATTACATCCTTCATTACCATCCTATTCCATATCCACTTCTATGTTTTCATTTTCTGCATCATTCATTTGCTAATAACAAAATAAGAGAGAGTTAATTACAGAGGTCGTATAAATGTATATGGTGATTAATAAACTTAATGTGGTGATTTTTGGTCTCATGACCAGAAATATTATAGGTATAAGTATTCCTCTTGTGGTGCATTCTCTGGATTACATCCTTCATTACCATCCTGTTCCACATCCACTTCTATGTTTTCATTTTCTACATCATTCATTTGCTAATAACAAAATAAGTGAGAGTTAATTACAGAGGCCTTGTATATGGAGATTAATAAACTTATATGTGGCGATTTTTGGTATCATGACCAGAAATATTGAGGAATAAATATACCTCAAGTGGTGCCTTGTCTGGAATACACCCTTCATTATCATCCTGTTCCACATCCACTTCTCTGTTTTCATTTTCTGCATCATTCATTTCCTAATAACAAAAAAAGCAAAATTTAATTGGAAGGTTTAATATATAGCCAGGAAAGGTAGTTAGATATCGTGGATTGTGTGACATGCGGTGATCATGTGTTTTAATTTTGTGTACTCTAATTACCTTCAACAGTAACATTTCATTTGCTTCCAGTTCTTCTACAGTTACCAAGCCAAGTATATTTCCGGAACCAAACATATCTTCCTTTGCTAATTCCATCATTTCCCTTTTCTTTAATTTCTCATATGTCCATCCTTTGAAAGCCGGATAAAGTCTAGGGACAAGGTTTTTGCCTTGGTTACAGACTTGATCAACGTACAGTATCTGTCAAATTTTGTTTAATTAGTCAAGTCACTGGTACAAGTTTTAAAATGTACATACTTTTGAATTAAGAGTGAATGTAAACAAAACGTTACTTACAAGGAGGAAAATCATTGGACCAGTATAGAAAAGTGATGCCGTGTGCATCCACCTTCGCTTTGTGATCACCAGATTTTTTATCAAATATGCAGCCCAGTTGTACTTATTGCAGTTGTCAAGCTCATCACCGAAAGAAAGAATTGTTTGGGTAACGAAATTATTCGTGTTTGACCTTATCAACACATTTGTCAGAATCACTAGAAAATTCATCTTAAACAAGTCATTTACATCCTCAGTTTGTTTTATTCTATCAACCACTTCACATGCTTTCACCAAGCTCTGCTTTTCAGTCACTGTGAACTGGGATCTCCATTCAATAATCCTTTGAGAAGTCCTAACATCCTGTTTAAACTTTATTTTAGCCCCCCGACAAGGCAGTCCAAGCACATCATGTACAGCCTGTTCGGTGATTTCTACATCCCCCCTTTTTAACACTAATCTGCAGCTTCTTTCATCAAATGCTTCAAGTATCTTATACGCTAACCTCTGCGGCATCTCTACCAACTCAAAACTAATTAGACTGCCATAACCAGCATCTGTCACCCATTCCAGTTGCTTATATGAGAGTGCATTTATCATGTCAGTCAGTATTCTTGGGGAGTTTCTGCTTTTAGCAATTTCGTCCTCCTGCACAAGTTAAAAATCCAAGTTCATGTACGTCCAAATTTATAGTGTTGATTTTAAATTTAAAAACATATGTACCTTCTTGGCAATCTCTGTTCTTTCCTCTATTTTCTGTTTTCCTCTTCTTTCAATTTTTTCATCTGCATTTGACTGATAGACGTAACATGTTATTATTACATCATAACTACAAATGTAAGTCTATGAAGTGATACAAGTAAATTACCTTTATGGCCAATTTTCTTTTTCCTTTCATTTGAGCTTCTTTGTTAATCACTAGCTGTTGCTCAGGCACATCGGCATCATTTTCCTAAAATGAATAATGAAGACACAAATTAAAGATGATTATCTTTGTAGAAGAGTCTCTGTATTTCAAAATGTGATTTATATACCTCATCAATCAGTCTTAAATTGCCCTGTCTTTTGTCATTTCTGTTTTTTCCCTTTGGTTTCTTTTTACCATCTTTTTCCTGTATAAAACATTTTAATAGTAGTTAAAAAAAGCAGTTAAAAGTAAAAAGACATCAATGCAATTTCAGTTTAGTGTTTTTATGTTTTTACTTTACCTCAACTATTAGCTTTCTTTTAACCTTTCTGGATTCAAATGTATCATCCAACCTTTTTTTCTTCGTTTTCGACCATGGTGATTGACTTACAAAATCATCATCAGAATTATTTTCTATACCAGAATAATCACCTCTAACTGATCCATCCATTTCCCCAGCAATAATCACCTCCCCGACTTCATTTTCTATACCAGAATCTCCAACAACATTTTTTTCAACATTATTACCTTCTACGCTCATTTGAAAATCATCATCTTCCAAATTGATGTGAACTGGTCCATCAATCGGTCTCTTCAGATTTTTTAGTATAAGACGTGAGCTACGGCGTCTTGTACTTCCTAAAATATTAAGTTTATCAATCCAGTATAACAAATGTAATTGCCATATAGCAAATGTCTTCACTGAAAATAAATGTACAACATTCCTGACTATAAAACATTACTCTTACACTCTAAAAAGGTTAGAAATAAATTCACTACAAACAAGAACTGACTACAAAACTTTTATATAAAATCATCAGTTAAGCAAAAATTCACCACAAATTAATAATAAGAAACTAGGTACAGAAGAACAAATTTAAGAAAAATATAAAACTCACCACAAACTACAAAATTATTAGAAAAATATAAAAAACACACTAAAATGTTTTAAAATCACCACAAATTACACAGAACAATGACAATATCCTAAATAAGAGAAAAATAAGCACAATACTTATAAAATCATCACAAAATTAAGAAAATCACTACAAGTATAACAAAATCACCACAGACGTATACTAATCACCACAAAATCACAAATATAATAATCACAAATATACTAATCACCACAGACATACACTAATCACCACAAAATCACAAATACACTAATCACCACAGACATATACGACATCAACACAAAATCAAAAATATAAGTTAAATAATACATACCTTGCGTTTCTATATCCATTATTTCTTCAAAAAACACTTAAAAATCACTTCGAAACCTAGAAATCAATACATGCACAAATCAGCTAGAAAAAAAAGACGATAGTGATTTATTTTCGAAAATATAAGTGATTAATACCTCAATAGCAGTTGCCGGATGAAGAATCGAAGAAGATTTTGCTAAAATGAGTCGTTATCACCGGTGATTTCAAATTCGCAGACGGTATGTTTATTGGGAGCTGTGAGAGAGAAAGGGGGAGAAATTAATATGTCTGTGAAGTTTGTTAGATCTTTTTTAGTGTGTATAGGTGGGAGGTTGTTTTAGTATGTATAACTGCCCCTAAATTTTGTTTTATTTACAAAAAAACCACAGATTAAAATTATGATTTTGGCAGGATTTATTTATAAGATGAACGGATGTGATTGGATCTCATATCTCATGATAAATAAGGTTCTCATTGGAGCGCGACTCTATATATATATATTACTTGATATAATATTGTCATAATATATATTATTAAATAATAATCGTTTAATTATATGATATATTATTCGAAATATGACTATATTTTGTCATAATAATATAAATATGAATGGGAGTATCGTATATACTTACATTTAAATTTTTGTTGATATTATCATATTCAAATTATGATTCCATAATAATGCATAATGTAATACTCCGTATTTGTTTAAAATAGAATTTAATATTAATTTGTAATTGTGTGAAATTTTTATTGTTTATTATATAGTTTTAGTTTGTTTTCACTTCGTTAATTGTGTGAAATTTTTATTGTTTATTATATAGTTCTAGTTTGTTTTCACTTCGTTGATTTATAATTTATTGTAAATTTGTTAATAAATACGTGATATTAAAATTATTAAAAATGATTTTGAAAATATTTGGTTTTTAAGTAATTAAAAGAGTCTAAAAAAGTTGGGTGTAGCTGAAGAATTTTAACTCAAATATAATCAAAAGAGCATGTAAGTGAATATTAATTGGAGTGTAATTTAGAGAGTTTGTTATTAACTTAAATATGTGGTTTATCTTTTGTAAAATTACATTTTATATGTATTTTAATTTATTATTTCATTTTTGGAAGGTGTTAGCAAAATTTTTGGAAGGTGTTAACCGACCGACCGACCAATTATACCCTGTTTCGCTTATAATAGTATAGTATAGATTCTTGTCAGTTTTTCCCTCGGAAGTTAAAAAAAATTCAATTTCACAATACTACTCTGAGTACTGTCATACTCCTCGTCCCAAATATTTTGTTTTGTTTTTTTTTTTGAGATTTAAATATGTAATCAATCTATTATCTATTATTATATATATAACTAGTTGATAAAGCCGCGCTTCGCGGCGGCGTTATAATATTTTAAAAAAATTTCAATACATTTACGTTATATTATAATATTAATATTAAATTTTAATAATTAAATGATCTTCTCTAATGAATCAAATTCTTGTTAAATACGATTCTTTCGATTGAGCCGCTCTCTCGTTAAAATCGAAATCCCAACTTTTTAACATATATTATAAAGACTACATGAGATTGTTCTTTTACTCATTGTTCTTTTATTATGTTAACACATTAATTCTTTTCTTTTTAAATACGGTGACTTTTTTCATGACAATAGTATTTGATTTATGAATAAATTTTCCTAATATAAATATAATTAACTTATATAAAAAATATATAATTTAAGAAGATCGCACTTTCTATAAAATATTTAATTATATGTCTGCTCTATATATTCAAACACCTATTCTAGTTCTAGTAAAACTTTTATTTATATATATTTTTTCTATAAATTCAAACTCTTATTCTCTATAAATTCGAACTCCTATTCTGGTTCCAATAGAACTTTTAATCGTATGCCTTATAAATACTTATTATACTTCCAATAGAACTTCTAATCATATGTCTTCCCTATAAATTCAAGCTCTTCTCCTTTATAAATTCGAACACCTATTCTACTTCTAATATGCTAATTGATATTTTCATATTTATTAGTGTTTAAAATTCTAGAAAATTAGAAAAATCGATTGAGACGATATTAGAGCGCCACCTAAACTCCCGCTATCCTCCTTTATATATATATATATATATATATATATATTGATAGGCCAACACAAGATAAAAATAGTGAGATTTTTTAATGTATTGTAATTACTAATTTGACCCTTTATTATCAAAGTTTTGAAAAAATTGTAGTTGGTGGGGATTGAACTTGGGTCTACAAGTTATTTAACAAATCTTTCTACCACTACACCAATCAATCACATATGTTTAAAATCATACACTTTATAGATGTATGTGTGTGTTGTGAGACTTTTTATGTAATATGATTACTAATTTATCCCTCTATTCTTAATTTTTTGAAAAAGTTATAGTTGGTGGAAATTGAACTTGGGTCTCCGAGTTAATTAACAACTCTTTTTACCACTACACCACTCAATCACATGTGTTTTAAATCATACATGTTGTGGAACAAAAAGTAAGGTTATCAAATTGCGGCTAGGGTTCGTGAGCTTCGTGCTTTAATGGCTGCACTTGTGTTACCGTGACCTAATTCGGGTCTTCACAAGATGCCTACGTATCTCAATGTCGAGAATCAAGTCAAAAAACGTAGTTCTGAGATGAGGGGTCAGGCCCTTTAAATAGGCTGCAGGAGCCTTAGAATCGTAGTAGGGTTTGGAGACTTGGTGGACAAGTCACCGTTATTGAGGAAGGTTCTGACTCCTTCCTTATAGGAATTAGTTTCTTTGTTGGATTAGGTGGCTTGGAGGCTACACAATATCCTTGGGATATTTCAGAACGTTCTTGGTTTCTAGAACGTTCCTGTTTTGTGGATCAGGCCCGTGTTATAAACAAGCTTGTACCGGGCGTCCCCGGTTTGGGCTGTTCTTTTTGGGCTTAACCACTAACCACGATTTTAATGCCCAGCTAGGGTTTTGGGCCTCATTTACGAGCCAATAAATACTATATTAATTATGCCTTTAGGGATTATTTTTCACCCATATCATTTGCCCTCCAACTTCTAGGAAAACTTGATTTCGTAGAAGTTTAAGGTCACGCCGGCCCTACCAGGGTATCGTTTTACAGTGAAGTGTGGAGCGACCTACACATTCACAACGACTAAAATTCTCTCCTAAGTTAATACTTAAGAAAGTTAAACGTTCCTTGGCCTCTCGAACCTTTTTCTTAAGATTTATGGGCCTTTCGGGAATAGGATTAGTGTCGTTTCGAGCTCATAGACACTAATCCAAGTGCAATTCGTGCATAGGATCCTTTATCATAGATTCACTAATGATTTATTTCCCTCAACTTTTCTAAGTTAGGGTTAATATCAGAGGGTCATTGCTCATAATCCTTAATAAGGGCTACTTTCTAAGCGAAAGACACTAATTCAACCCTAATTGGGGCTAAACAACCCTAAACGGGGCTACAAAGGCCTTAACCGAGGCTAAATAATTCATATTTAATGTGATTACTACTAGGATATTGTAATAACCCTAATTTTAGCAAAGCTACAGTGACCCCATGAATAGTAAATTTTGAGGATTTAAAGAAATGGTATGTAGGTACTCTATACTTGAAAGAGAAAATGAGTAAACAGAAACCATATTAGTGTTGTACAATGAAAATAAGAGAATCGAAATGACGATAGATTTCAGAAATTCCTGAATATGGATTTTTGAGGATTTTGGTTTCGAATGAGCTTCTATTGGATATTAAGGAGCATGGAGATATTAAAAGAAATATATATTGAGGAATTGGTGGATTAGTATAAACTAAAGAATTATTAAGTTAAGGAATTGCCAAAGGAATTTGGATTGTTAAATGATTTCAGAACCACTGAGATAATGAGGTATATTCGAAACGAATTACAATTAGACGAGTATGGAAACCAAACAACCAAGATTAGTAATATAACAAGGATACATACTACATTGTTAATTACCAAAGGTATTAGTATAATACTGAGGAAAAACAAGGAAAAAGAATTATGAGATCATGAACATGACATCATATTCCACTAATACTTTTAAGGGTAAATTAGTACATTAGCAAGCCTTTAATCACAAATATCTTCCAAAGCTTCTCGAAAACTGAGAAAACGTAAATGTATCAACTTTAAGGCTAAAGTTACGATACTTAGACATTTTTAAAGGTCACGAAATTTTGGGATAGTGTAGTAGGGTGGTCAGAGGACCCTTGACAGTTAGCCTTGCATTAAAATTCGGAATCTATATTTTCTGAGAATTTTTACAGTCGAGTATGGTTATTAAGGGGAATGGTGGATTACACTAAAACTTAGATCGAGTTAAGAATGGTTAAGTGCATGTAAACTTTTGGTGCATAAAAACCATGTTAAACTTACAATATGAGTTAAGGGTGTTATGGTGTAGAGATTAAGTGATTAGGTGGGATATATATACTAACGATGATCCTTTCTTTCCTATAGAGGCAGGAGACGAACTCAGGATTCCACCTACTCGCTCTAGAGATCCAGGCAAGATCTTTTCTATCCCTACTTGGAAAATTATTATTATCTTTAAGAAACTTGATTTTATGGAATATATATATATATATATATATATATACATGATGCTATTATTATTATATTGTGAAGAATTTGCCTTCCTTGAGTATTGATATTAAAAAGAAAGGTATACGAAGATGTGTATGAATATGAAGATGGATATGCATATGTATAGAGAAGATTATGAATGGAGTGAACATGCCTTATGATAAGAGAATGGTATCAGTTGTTATCTAGAGTGAATAAAAGAATGGTATCAGTTGTTATCTAGGGTTATATGATTTATAATATTTTGCTAAAAATATTCTTTTTAAATATTGTGATTTAATAAGTATTTTTTTATGATTATCTACTATTTATAAAAGTAGATGGAACAATATATATATATATATATATATATATATATATATATATATAAAGGAGTTGTCTGAGTCATGATCAAGGAATTATGACATATGTTTAGAAGGTGATGGTATATGTGAAAGAAATGTGAATGGAAGTGGAAATGAAGTCTATGAATAGATAAATGATTTGACAAAAAAAAGGGGGGGATTGCAACAGACTTGCGTAAGTGGCTGTGTCAGGGCTGTGTGCGACACAGTCCAGCATTTATTATTTTTATTACGGCACGAAGATGCCAAGGGAGGATGTTTGCAGGTGGCCTTCCTCCAGGGATGATCTTCATTCCTTCTACCGGTAGTAAAAAGAGAGCAGGTACGATTAGGCGATTGATCATCGTCCTAACGTATTAGGCGACAGCAGATATCCCCAATGTTTTTGAAAAGAAAGTGTTGACAATGGTTTTCAGAGTTATATGCTGAAACCAAGAAAATGAGATAAGGTGATGGAATTATTTATATGGAATGAAGAGAAATTGATTTTATATTATTTGTATATGGTTGTCGTATACAAGAAACAGAAGGGTATTATTGCAAGATCTTATTCAAATGGAATATTATTTTTGGAAAATTATATGGAAACGAAGTATGGATTATTAAATTATTTTAGAAGAGAAACTCATATTATATGCTTTAAGAAGAGAAACTGATATTATAATACTATATATTACTTTTCGTACAAAGAGGAATAGATGGTGCATTTGATAGATAAGAATTATTTCTTTTCTTAATGACTATGATGAATTTTCCCATATATATATATATATATATATATATATATATATATATATATGTAAAGGCTTATTTTCCCTTTTATGGTAGTAGATAGAAGTTATCTTGCTGAGCTATTTTAGCTCATTCTTGCTATTTATTTATACTACAGCTAGGTCCCATGCCAATACTCCGCACTACACCCCGCAAGAGGGTAAGGGAAAGGTGACCTTTTGAGCGAGTGCTGGCGACCATCCCCGAGGTAGTGACAAGCGAAAGGGGCTTAGTAGACTTATGTAAATTAAGTGTGTAAGTTGGTAATAAACTTTTGGTTGTTGAAATGCTTCCTGTAGAAGTATTATTCAACAATGTACTTAGTAGAATTCTGGGTTTGTAATAACTGTTAACTTTAAACTTTTAATATTGTGGATGTTGTTCTATGAGCATATGACTGGTGTGTGTGTGTATTAGTGTGGGGTCAATTGCATAAGTATTAAGTTTTAAATAAAAAAAAATACTCAAGAGATATTGACATTGATCGGAAATTGGACCGTGATGGCCTGGATCCTTGACCCCGGATCTAGGGGCGTCACAGATATCCACCCTTAACCTTGAGATAGGTTAATTTTAGAGTTAGAGTCCTTAAATGTCGATAATCGAGGTTAATCACCCCCTATTTACGATTAGCGAAACCCTAATCCCAAATTTTGGAGTTAAGTCAATCTAATAGAGATTCTTATAACCTCATGGTTGTAGAAAGAATCACGTAAAAATTCTCATTTTTGAGTTGTCTAGGCAAGAAATACGGTCTTCTGGGCAAGGTGTTTCAAACACCTTCCTGATTTCAAACACCCCCTGGTTTCAAACACCCCTGGCATTTCTAAACTCAAATTTTGAAGTTGAGCTTATATGATAGGGATTCTTATAATCTCCTGGTATGAGCAAGAATCACATGAAAATATGCATTTTTGAACGTTTTAGGGGCGAAATACCTCATTCTGAGCTGGTTTTCAAACCAGACCTTGTTTCAAACACCCTCCTTTTTTCAACTTCTTGAAACCACTGAGAGACCTAGCTAGGCTTGTAGAGGACCTTGAGAGGTTTCCAAATCCCAAATTTGAGCTCAAACGGAGCATTTTTGAGCGTTCTAGAGGGTCATGAAACCACCTAGGGGGTTCAGGTCCTCACAACACCTGACCAAGGTGACCTAGTCGGCCAACCCTGGTCGGCCATTCGGCCAAGGGGACCTGGTCGAACACCCCTGGTCGGCTGGGCCCCAATTTTTTTTTTTTGAATTTTGGCCAAATTTTGACTAGTTGACTTTGACCGTTGACTTTGACTTTGACTTTGACCAAAACCAAAACTTGTTTCAAACTCCCCTCCTTGTTTCTAGAGTGAGTTTACAACACCTTGGTTGATTTTGTGATTCTTAATCACAAACAACCTTCTTCTTAGTTTTCAGGACCTTCTGGGTTTTAACTTGTTCTTGAACTCTTAGTTTCTAATAACCTTGGGCTATACTATGGCCCTTGACTTGCTGACACCATTCCATACTTACAATAGGGTGTTTTGAACAACCTTGGCCTTGCCCCCTTTGCCATGGATGTCTTTGTTCCTTTATTAGTTTATATAGGGTTTTTCTCTTATTTTCAACAACTGACTTCAAGTCTAGGGTGCTATGGTCAGTTTTTATCCTTGATTTCATACTCAAGGACTTTACAACTCCTACCTTGTTAGTAAGGCCATGCTTTGGCTTGATTTTATTCAAAGGTTCCTGAATTTTAGGCCTTGAGTTCAATCAACCGGCTTAATTCAGGACATACAACCTCGTTGGCCATCTGGGCTTATATTTTAGGCAGGTTTTCAAAACTCCCACCATTTTCTTAGAATCTATTTTCTATATTTCTATAAAGTATTAGCTTTTTAGCTAATCTTTCTACTTAGTGCCTTAATCATGGAATTTTGGCTTAATCCTCCGTTTAGGCTCGTTAAGCATAAGTTAATTCAACCTCTTAGGTCGTTAACTATGTTGCTGCTTCAGCCTGCATTTTCATTCGTTTCTTTCGTTTATTTTCACGAATTAGATCGTTTATTTGACCCAATTCCGAGTTCATAACGCCTTTTTCCTGCTGTTTTCGGCTATTTAACCTGTAAACGCGGGTCGTCGGAAAGATGACCTGCTATCAGGGGTCACTCATTTCCTTATAAAAGAGTTAGAGTGGAAGTCATTCTTCACATTTCCATCTTCTTCCAAAGAAAATTTCTCTCTGAAGAGCTCTCAAGATTCAAACACCTATTTCAATTTCAAACAAACCTGATGGCAAGTGAAGGTGGTCAGAGCACCGTAGTCCCTTCTCCAAGCAATCAACAGGAGGACCAAGGACAAGAACAAGAAAGGTAAGGTGTTTCCTCCTCGTTATCAATTAACTTTACCCCAACTCTTAGAAGAGCCCGGGGATGTGCTTCCAAACAATGCTGAATTTGACTCTTTCATATTTCCTAGCACTTTAGGCGTAGGAGATATTAACGACCTACTCAAATATGAATTTCCTTCAGGTTTAAGACTCAGAATCCCTTCACCGGGAGATAGAACTTGTAATTGGCACCCTGAAAATTTATATGTGTAACTATCACAGCTGGCCTTAGGTTTCCGGTTCACCCATGGCTTGTTAGGCTACTAGCTGAAGTTAAAATCAACCCGTGCCAACTATATCCTAACTCCTGGAAATTTATATTCATCTTTATGGTTGAATGCATCATGGGAGGCGTCCGCCTTAGCATTCCTTTATTTAGACATTTGTTTGCTTTCAAAAATAGCCCTGTTACTAGGAAAGGATGGGTAGGCATCCAACATCGCACAAAGTCCCGAATGATTATCAACGCTGCCTCCGTGCCTGACTCATGCCACAATTGGAGGCACGAATTTTTTATCCTTAGGTGGAAAGGAGGAGATTGGGGTGAATTTTTCAGGACTAAATTCAACCACGTGAACGATGAGGGTGTTAGTGAGCTGCAGCTCTCAACTGAAGAAGTAGCCAATCGGGATTGGCTTATTTCAACCTTTCAAAATGCCCACTACCGCGAAGTTGTGACTGAGCATAACTTGATAGAGACTGGGCTTAGTAGTATCCCTCCCGAGGGTAATTCTTACTTTAACTCTTTTATTCTCATCATACTTGTTCTTATTTCAACATTGTTTTCTTTGTCTTTTCTTGCAGTTGCTGAGAAGATTGATAGTCTGCCGGGTCATGCTCTCTAGATTACTAAAAGGATGATAAAAAAGGCTGAGAAAGAAGCCAATCTTGACGATATTCCAGTTCCTGAATTCCTCCAACACTGCTCAAAGGCCGGGAAAAGGATCAGGAGTTCGGACGGGAGTATGAAGACTGCATTCATGCCTGAGTGGGGGATATGCGAGCAGGACGCTATTCGAGATAGCCATCTTCTTGCTCAGGAATGGTCTCGGAATGCTATAGCCCCGGTTGACAAGGTTCACTTTGCAACAGCAACGGACCTTGAGGAGAATGAAAGCTTGGGGGCATTTCATGCCTATAACGTAAGCTTATCTCCCCTTATCTTTTATTACTCTTACTAAATATTGACCATCATGGTTTAACATAACTTTTTCTTATGGTGTTTTATTCTTGTAGTTGAATGCTCATTTCCAGAACGCTATCCAGCTGGGGAGATCATATAAGGATAAGGAAAGAACCGCCCTCAAGGCTGCGGAAAAGCATCAGAAAGAGTCTCAAGAATGGGAGGCTAAATACTTCACCTCCGAAGACCAACTCTCATCCCTCAGGGGTAAGTACGCAGCCTTGGAGAACAGGACCCAGAACAATGAGGATTCCATCATCCAAAACTACTTGGGCTCGGATACATTCCTTGCCTTCATTGATGAACATGACAGGGAGGTCCAACCGGACAGCATGTCCATAGGTTGGGAAAAGACTGTGAATAAGATTATCCAAGACCACAAAGGGGTTGTTTTTCCTTCCTTCTATCCAAGTCCTTGGAAGGTGACTGATGCTGATGACCTTGTTGAAGGTGCTGGAACTTCCTCCCAGGCAAACAGGCGTGCTTCAGGCTCCGGGGCTAAGGCCACTCCCCAACATTCAGGATCTAGTTCTGGGAGGCACCCTTCGAGATCCCGGGGGAAGGACCGAAGTGACAGTTCAGGACGCCAATTAGCCGGCCGAATTAGCGAGCCTAAATCGGTGAGTGTTACCAGTTCCTCGACTTCGACTTCCAAGAGTAGGGAAGAAGGTGAGATGGGGTCCTCCAGCGGAGAAGAAGCCCCTGTTCAGGTTGCTCCTCAGAAAGCCAAAAAGCGAATGGTGAAGACTGCTTCTATCAAGAAGTGATTATCTTTTAAGCCTTGCATGGCTTATGTTTGCCTCGTGTGGCTCTTATTCAGTTCTTGTTTTATCCTGACTTTACTCATGGTCCTTCATGGACTTATATTTTATTCGATGTTGTTTGTAACTTATAACTCTATCCCCTAGGGGTATATTATCTACATGCTTGTTTCCTTTAATTCATACGTTCCTTTTTTATGGTACTTGGTCATCCTAGACTTACACACATCAGGTGTTTGGTACATCATTAAAATCACAGAAACGTAGAATAGAAAACAAACTTGTATTAATAACGTGAAATGGGCTCTGCCCTTACATAAAATGATAAGTTCTACTATGAGCAACATGCTCTGCAATGGCTTTACATAAACCTTATTTCTACTTCAATAGATAGGCTAAAAGCTAAGTTCTTACTAGGAGAGCTTAAACATAATAAATCTTGAGATTCGAGGCGTGCCAAGTACGAGGCACCTCGCTTCCATCCAATGTTTCCAACTTGTAAGAACCTCTTCCCAACGTTTTGCTGACTCTATACGGCCCTTCCCAATTAGGGGCTAACTTGCCTGTCTGTCCAACTCCAGATGCTTCTATCTTCCTTAAAACCAAGTCACCTTGTTTAAAGAACCTTTCTTTAACCCTATGGTTATAATAAAAAGATGCCCTCTTCTGATGTTCTACATTGCGGGCATTCGCTTCGTCCCTGACTTCATCAATTAAATCAAGGGCAAACCTCATGCCTTCCTCATTGGTTTCTTGCTCATATGCTTCCACCCTTGGAGACGTATGAGAGATCTCCACGGGCACTACTGCCTCTGCTCCATAGGCTAGCAAAAATGGGGTAGCTCCTGTTGTCACTTTACAGGTGGTACGATATGCCCATAGAATAGGCAGCAGCTCATCCACCCACGTGTTTCTTGAACGTTCGACCATTTTCTTTAGTCCATCAAGGATAATCCGATTCGCTACCTCAGCTTGCCCATTAGCCTGAGGGTGAGCTACTGAAGTGAAGCGAAGTTCGATGGCGTTCTCCTCACAATACTTCTTAAACTCCTCATTGTTGAATTGGCGCCCATTATCCGTCACAAGGATTCGTGGGATTCCGTATCTGCAAATTACGTTCTCCCAGAAGAATTGGGCAACTTGCTGGGTGGTTATTTTAGCTAATGGCTTAGCTTCAATCTACTTGGTAAAATAGTCAATGGCCACTATCAAGAACTTCCTTTGTGCTGAAGCTACAGGGAAAGGACCCAGAATGTCCATCCCCCACATGGCAAACGGAATAGGAGAGTTAATCGATGTTAACATCTCTGGTGGCTGCCTAACAATCGGAGCGTGTTTCTGACACCTGCCACACTTCTTTATATAACTTTGCGCATCTGCCAACATCTGTGGCCAATAAAACCCCAGACGGGTGATCTATGAGCTAAGGCTCTGCCCCCCAAGTGTTGCCCACAGATCCCTTCATGAACTTCCTTTAATGCTTCTTCTGCCTCTTGGGGCCTCAAACACTTCAAGTACGGGATAACAAAAGACCTCTTGTAAAGGATGCCTTCAATCAAGACATATCGTAATGCTCTCACTGATAGTTTCCGCGCCTCCGAGGCGTCTTCGGGAAGCCATCCCATTTCCAGATGTGCCTTAATAGGATCTATCCAACAACTTCCTATATCAATGGGTGCCACCAATTTCGAATTGATGGAAGGGGCCTTCAAGACTTGGAAGTAAAAACTCCCTGCATAATTCTATATCTCAGAAGAGGCGAACTTTGATAAAGCATCGGCCTTGATGTTCTCCTCCCTCGGAATGTGCTCCATATAGCATTCATCAAACTAAGTCATAACGGCTTTCACAACCCTTAGGTATTTCGCCATAGTTTGATCCTTGGCTTCGAACTCACCATTCACCTGCGATACCACGAGCCTCGAATCTCCACAAACTTTAAGGTTCTTGACTCTCAATATTCTGGCCAAGCCTAATCCGGCTATCAAGGCTTCATATTCAGCTTCGTTGTTGGTTGTTGGAAAGTCCAACTTCAAAGCATATTCTACTAAAAACCCATCAGGGCTTTGCAAGACCAGGCCTGCACCACTAGATTTTGTTTTTGATGCCCCATCAAAATAGAGCACCCAATATTCCTTCTGATCAGGTGCAAGCTCCTCAACTTTACCTTCGCCTTCTTGACCTGACACTATCTCCTGCCCCCCGACTTCTTGGTTGTCGATGGTACATTCAACCACGAAGTCAGCTAATGCCTGAGCCTTGATGGCTGTCCGAGGCTTATATGTGATATCAAACTCCCCGAGTTCGATTGCCCATTTAATCAGCCTTCCACTGGCCTTGGGGCTATGCAATATACTTCTCAACTGTTGATCCGTCAAGACTTCAATCTTGTGCTCCTGGAAGTAAGGTCGTAGCTTCCTTGAAGCTGTTACTAGCGCCAAAGCAAACTTCTCAATGGGTGAGTAATTCAACTAAGCTCCGTGCAATACCCTGCTCACGTAGTAGATAGGCTTCTGAATCTTGTTTTCCTCTCGAATGAGAATGGCACTCAGTGCTTGTTCGGATATCGCCAGGTATAAATATAGGGTCTCTCCAGTGCTAGGTTTGGCCAACAACGGGGCCTGAGCCATGTACTTTTTTAGCTGTTCAAAAGCCTCTTGGCTTTCTGAAGTCCATTCGAAATTCTTCACTTTCTTCAAAGCCTGAAAGAAAGGCAAACACTTGTCGCCAGACCTTGAGATGAACCTTCCCAATGCAGCTATTCTACCAGTCAACTTCTGCACATCCCTCACAGAACGAGGTGGTTTCATATCGAGGATTGCCTTAATCTTATCCGGGTTGGCTTCAATACCACGTTTTGAAACCATCAAGCCCAAAAACTTCCCTTATCCAACGCCAAAAGCACACTTGGCTGGATTTAACATCATCTTATGGTGCCTCAGCACTTCAAAGACCTCTCTTAGGTGTTCAACATGGTCTGCTGTAAACAAGCTTTTGACCAACATATCATCAACGTAGACCTCCATGGTTTTCCCAATCAGATGGGCAAATATCTTATTTACCAGTCGTTGATAAGTAGCTCCTGCATTCTTTAGTCCAAAAGCCATGACAAGGTAACAAAAAACACCAAAGTTAGTTATGAAAGATACCTTAGGGATGTCGTCTTTGTGCATCCTAATCTGGTTGTAACCGCTGAAACCATCCATGAAACTCAGCATTTCGTGCCCTGTCGTGGCATCTATTAGTGTGTCAATCCTTGGTAAAGGGAAGCAATCCTTAGGACACGCGTCATTTAAATCGGTGAAGTCTATACACATCCTCCACTTTCCATTGGCTTTCTTGACCATCACAGGGTTAGCCAACCATTCAGGGAACTGAATCTCCTCAATAAAACCAGCTTCCAAGAGCTTGTCCACCTCTTGCTTAATGGCCTCTTGCGTTTCCGGAGCAAACTTCCTCTTCTTCTGTTTTATTGCCTTTCGCTTGGGGTCAACATTCAACCTGTGAGTTATGAGTTGGGGGTCTATCCCTGGCATATCAGCTGCCGTCCAAGCGAACACATCTCTGTTTTCTTGTACGAATTCTACCAACTTGCCCTTCAAGGGTTCTTTTAAAGACGCTCCAACGTACGTAACTTTATCAGGGTCTCGAGAATCCAGAGGTATAGGAACCAAATCCCCTCGGACATCCATGTCTTCTATCGGGAGGACCTGCCCCCCTACTCCATCAGCTCTTAATGCGGCCACATAACAACTTCTGGCCATCTTTTGATCACCCTTCCGTTCTCCAACGCCATTCCTGGTTGGAAACTTTACTTTCATATGGTAGCTTGAGGCAACAGCCTTAAACGCGTGAAGTCCAGTCCTTCCGAGGATCGCATTATACGTGGATGATGCTTTGATTACCAAGAAATTTACCATCTGAGTAGCTTCCTTGGGCTCCTGTCCAATAGTAACCGGTAGCTGGATGGTCCCTTCAACATTGGATTCGACTCCATTGAACCCATATATAGGCATACTGTTAGGAGTCAACTGCGAGTCGTTGTACCCCATCTTCACAAATGCGTCATGAAATAAAATATCGACAGAAGCACCATTGTCTATCAAGACTCGCTTCACCTCTGAGTTTCCAATTACCGGGGTTATGACCAACGGGTCGTCATGGGGGAACTTCACCCCTTCCAACTCTGAATCGTCAAAACCAATCACTACTTCAGTCTTTGCACGTTTTGGGGCCTCTCCTACGATGTGCATCACCTCCCTAACATATGCCTTTCGAGAGTTCCTTGTCGTGCCAGCCGCAGTCGGGCCTCCCCAAATCATGTTAATAACTGGCCCTCGTGGCTGGGGGTTATGATCACGATCGTTATCCCTTCTATCATTATCTCTTCTATCATAGTCTCTCCTTTGATTTCCACGATCTTCACCTTTCGTGAACCTGCTCAACTTTCCTTTTCGGATCAAGAATTCGATCTCATCCTTGAGTTGCCTGCAATCATCGGTGTCATGTCCTATATCCTTATGGAACCTACAGTATTGATCCTTATTTCTCTTTGCGGGATCACCCCTGAGTGGCTTCGGCCATCGGAAATCCTTGTCTTTCTCAATATCCATTAGGATTTGACTCCTAGGGGCATTCAACCTCGCGTATTCAGAGAACCTTGGTCCCAAATTTTTCTTAGGGGCAGAGTCGGATTCCTTGCTAGTCCGGGGATATTTGTCCCTAGCATCGTACTCTTGCTCTTGCTTCCGCTTTCGGGAATTTCCGTTTCCTCCATTCGTTGTAGGGGCTTCTGCCTTCCTCATACTCTCTTCTGCTTTTATGTATTTACTCGCCCTTCTTTGGAGCTCAGTCATGCTCTCAGGGGGATGTTTTGCCAATGACATCTGAAAATAGGTGTTCGTTGTTCCATTCTCCAGGGCTATCATAGCTACCTTGTTCTCCAGGTCTGGGACATTCAATGTCTCCTTGGTGAAACGCTTGAGATAATCCCTCAGGTTCTCATTCTTCCCTTGTTTCACTTGCATGAGAAATGCAGAGCTTTTTTCATGGACTTTTCCACTAACAAACTGATTGATGAAAGCAGTGCTCAACTCCTTGAAGGAGCCAATTGAGTTTGCGGGCAACCGGCTATACCATCTTTGAGCCATGCCTGCCAGGGTTTGAGGGAACGCCCTACACTTAAGAGCGTCGCTGGCGGGTTGTAACAACAGCGCGTTTGAGAACGTCCTGACATGATTCGAGGGATCACCCGTTTCATCATATGGTTTTATCGTGGGCATTTTAAATTTTTGGGAAACACGAGCGTTCATCACCTCCTCAGTGAACGGGGGTGTGGGATCGTCAGGGTCTCCGAGTGGCATCAGGTCTTTGGGATCACCCCTGGGGGTTTCAACCCTTGTAACTCCTCCAGTTGGGGCATCAGCCCTTCTTTGTCTCCTTGAAGACCTTTCCAAATCAATAAAGGGAATCTCCCTCAGAGTTGGAGGGGGCCTATTCTGATTCAGCCTTGCTTGCTCCCTGGCTATATCGTCCTTCAGCCTTTGGATCTCAGCTTCATGGGCCTTGATTCTCTCAGCGGCTGTTTGAGGAGGCTCCTTGCTTGCACGTCGCCTCCTCGGGGCTTCATCACGATCATCATCCTCAGATGAGGAATCATCAGTATAAGGTCCGGAGTAATCATAATACCCTTGCTCAGGAGGGGCTAATCCCCTAGCATAGGGAGGCTGATACGACTCAGGTATCTGTAGAGCGTGACCACTTGGTCCAGGATCCCTACGATTTGGAGGGTAGTTAGGCAACCCGTATAACGGGTCAGTGTTCACGGGGAGTGAAGTGGTGGAGATCTGAACTCCTGAGAATGGGGGACGGCTATTTAATGGTGAGACCACCATCTGAAGTTGATTGGTCTCACGTCCTGGATGGACGTCCACTGGTAAGGTTCTCTCAACATGGGGATTCGTCCCTATGGGTTGAGAAACTTGAGGCTGAGTGATTGTCTCTGTTAATGGGGGTACATACCCTTGCTTCGTAACATCAGGTGGAGCGGTAGAGATGGCTGGTGGATCAGAAGTTACAGGAACGTTCTCGGATGTCGTTATTCGTGTGTTAACCATGGTTGATGTTGTTTTCCCACAGACGGCGCCAAATGTTGTGGAACAAAAAGTAAGGTTATCAAATTGTGGCTAGGGTTCATGAGCTTCGTGCTTTAATGGCTGCACTTGTGTTACCGTGACCTAATTCGGGTCTTCACAAGATGCCTACGTATCTCAATGTCGAGAATCAAGCCAAAAAACGTAGTTCTGAGATGAGGGATCAGGCCCTTTAAATAGGCTACAGGAGCCTTGGAATCGTAGTAGGGTTTGGAGACTTGGTGGACAAGTCACTGTTATTGAGGAAGGTTCTGACTCCTTCCTTATAGGAATTAGTTTCCTTGTTGGATTAGGTGTCTTGGAGGCTACACAATATCCTTGGGATATTTCAGAACGTTCTTGGTTTCTAGAACGTTCCTGTTTTGTGGATCAGGCCCGTGTTATAAACAAGCTTGTACCAGGCGTCCCCGGTTTGGGCTGTTCTTTTTGGGCTTAACCACTAACCACGAATTTAATGCCCAGCTAGGGTTTTGGGCCTCATTTACGAGCCAATAAATACTATATTAATTATGCCTTTAGGGATTATTTTTCACCCATATCAATACACATAAATGATGTATGTGTATGTTGTTTTAGTGCATTTTTTTCTAATATTTTAATATTGTGACATAATAATAATTTTTGTCATGTTGCGTTTACATTTATTGATTTAAACTATAACATATTAAATTAAAATATCAATTATTGATACATAATATATGGTTTGATAATATTATAAAATTGTAATAACAATAATAATCAACATAATAATAATAATAATGAAATTACTAAATAACTATTCCCTTAAACAACCTAAGTACTAATCTATACGTATTTTCAATAATACACATGACATCTCTGTGTATACCGCTTAAGCGGGGCAATATTTGATTTTATATAAAGAAACAATATGAAATGCATAATGTATTTTTTATGGATAATATTACATATAAGATCAAATCAATAATTAAAGTACTTTATTACTGATTTGAATACACCATTTACTCCCAAGTTCCTATTAATATATAAAAGTATTATTTTTAATGGTAATCGAACGTGGATCATTGAGTTTAATTGTGCATTTTCATACCATCAGACTACATATTCACATATATTTTAAATCATACACACAATATGTATGTGTGTGATATTGATGGAATATTATTAATTAAATATTACTGGATTTTAAATGAATTTTGGACTCTTTAATGGTTATCATTTATCGATAAAAGAATTACATAAAATACACAATTGGATTATAAATTGATATTATAATTAATTTGATGGATATTATCTAACAATATATTAGAGTAAAAAATATTGAGGTGTTAACGTAAAATAAAATTTGTATATTACTAAATAAGATACAATAATTTATTAGTCAAACTATTCGGGTCGTAAAAATATTTGGCTTTAAAAAGACGAATTTTACAAATAACACATTACCTTTTATATACAAATTAGTTAATGTTCAATTTAAAATATGGCATTTTGTGGGAAAAAAGGATAATATATTATATATTGTTTATGGAGGTAACTCAATGAAAGTCAGACAAAAATCGGAAGAGATATAAAGGCAAAGAATTCTTAAAATTGAGAAATTAGAAGAAAGCAAATAAAAAAGTTAGAAATGTAGTTTTAAGAAGTAAAAGCGCAAGACCGGATAAGTTTTAGAAGATTTACGAAGGTTTTTGATTGGAATCAAGACTGATACCTACATTCTCAGAATGCAGCATCTTGAAGACTATTAAGTTTCTACCTTGAAAATTATTGGAGATCCAGCTAAATGGATGCATCATTTTTTAAAAAAGTTTAGGAATGTAGGTGCTTTGAAAAATCGTCTTAATTAATAATTAGACAACACCAATAAAATACTCAAATTATATTCTATGACCCACAATAAAATTAAAAAGTAACATGATTGCTATCAATACTACTCATATTAGTTTCCAAAGTACAAATTTGAACATATTTAAGTAAGTACACATTAACCACATAGACCAGTAACAAGATGAGCTCTACGAAAATCAATTACAAGTTTCAAACGATACTGATCATGAATAGTTTAGTTAAAAAATACAATTTAAGCTAGCGACCCGTGTCTCGCACGGGTTTTTATGCTAGTATTTTATAATCAAGAAAAATATTTTAAAAATTATTTTCTTTTTCTCAGGATAATAACAATTATATTATTAATAAATCTATGGTCTAAAACGAGTGTATTTTGTGATTGATGCTAAAATAAAAATGTAATGCCCCCACAAAAAGAATCCCAAATAAGTAAAAACTGCAGCATTTAAGACAATATAGAATACAACCCATTACCAAAAGGCCCCAAGAAAAAATAGTATTTATCTGATCCAAGAAACTGGGCTACGTGGTACTGGCCCACATCAGAACTAGACTCCTATTTATCTGATCCAAGATTTTCATTCTTATGACCTTCGGTAGGTGGTTTTGTGGGGGGAAATAGGGCTGAGCATTCGGTCGGTTCGGTCCAGAATCGGACCGAACCGAATAAACCGAAAACCGAAATGTCATTTTTTTTCTGGATCGAACCGAACCGAAGTTTAATCATGGACCGAACCGGACCGAACCGAAATAATTCGATTCGGTTCGATCCGGACCGAAAAAACCGAATTTTTTTTTTTGAAAAAAAACCTATATTATAAATAAAGCTAAAAATTCATGATTTATCACAAAAATAATAATCAGTTATCACCACTATTTCACCAACATAGATATAATTAGAATTTACAAATTAGATAATATAATTATATTTTATAAGATATATATAAGATGTATATAACATAAATATAAAAATTAAAGTATATATTATTCGGACTATTCGGTCTATTCGGTCCGGACCGAAATATTTTTCAAAGAACCGAACCGAACCGATTTTTATTTCGGTCTATTCGGTCCGGACCGAATAAACCGAATTTTCAAAAAATTAGAACCGAACCGAACCGAATTTGCACGGTTCGGTTCGGTTTTTCGGTTTCGGTTCGGTTTTGCTCAGCCTAGGGGGAAATTAAAGTGAAGTTGACAAACTTATGGAGTTTTTTTTTTTTTTTTTTTTGATAAAAAGTAGTTGCATTAATAACATTTCACTCCGTAAGACCTCACATAGAATATGTCGCTCTCGCTAAGCTATGAGCCACAATATTCGCAAATCTATGTGTGTAACACACTAACACTTCATCAAAGTGTTTCAGAATATCCTTACAATCCTCTACAATCATATGGAAATATGTGCCCCCGATCTCCATTAATTGCATCGACCACCACCTTCGCATCACATTCAAACACACAGCGGTACCCCCCTCCACTCCTTCGTCCAAGCTAGAGCTTCTTTAAGTCCTATAGCCTCTGCTTCCCGTACTTGAAAGCCCCCTTGCACTGTTACTTCTAGCTCGAATTAAGTTGATATTAAATTTACATTAAAATTAAAATTTACGATCCTGGGATCTGCTTTTTACTTACTTAGGTTACAGTTTCAGTTAAAATATATATTTACGCTTCATATTAAAATATTGTTAAACGAATATGAGGATCAAAGTATCACACAATAACAAAATATAGAAGCTCAATTTTTTCTAAATCTCGTTCCAATGAGTTTCATAAAAACATGGTTGTAAAAATCGATAATTAGTATAAATCAGTTGAGTTACTGATTTAAGATTAATCGGGTTATCGGGGATTAATCGGAGTATTAATCGAATATTATGATAATATTTAATATATTAGTCTAATTTACAATTAAACATGTCATTATAGATAAATTAACAGGAAATCGAATCGATTGGTTATCTTACAGAAGATTAATCGGGGATTAATCGGTTGAATCTGGGATTTTTAGAACCATGCATATAAACAAAATAATTATGAAGGTCATTCACTTGTTTGATTTCTCCCTTTGTAATTTTTGTTGTTGTTCATTTAAATAAAAAAGAATATAATGATCTAGATTTGGCGAAAATAGGATTTGTTATTGAACGAGAGATTGTGATGCGGCTCGTTCACTTTAAAAAAAAAACTTGTTATATTAAATTTGAGTATGATATCAAACAAAGGTAAGTCAACTGGTACCAGATACAATGGCCTGATAGTAATAGCAGTCACGTTTGCAAGAAAATGGAAGTGTAAAGATCCTTAACAACCGGCTTTGTGTGACATAAACGCACGTCTCTGTGGTGCGTACAAATCATATGGACGGCAAAGAAGATAATAATATGGATCATAAAAAACACAGAATGTTGTTGCAGTACGTACATAAGACACACAGTTTCTTGAATCTTCTCCATGATGCTCTCGTACATTAAATTTTCCGAGAATTAAAGGAAGAACATGTACATTCCTCATAACCATGAAAACAACATTTTCAGTAAAACAAGTCTTTACTTTAATTTTGCTGGTTTTACCTCTATAGTCTTGTTTGTTGTTGCTTCCCATGCTGTTTAACTAACAGTTGTGCATAGAGAAGCTCATTCCAAGCATCCGGCACGCCAGGGAGGCACCAGTGGCTGCAGTCCTGGAATTGTAATGGCGATTGCTTCTCCTCTTCTGACAATTTCTGCTTTCTGTATATTGATGGATGACCATCTTTCCGATAATCAGTTAGTCTTGTAATATTTAAAAAGGACACTTTGGTTTTCATATTTCTCAATACTTTCTCCAAAACTCTCATCATGGGAGGGTATGCATCTAGATATGTCTCGTTCATAATTGGTTGTGTTTCGTGGTCACATTGTCCACCCGAATTCCACTGCCCTCCCCTGTCAATATGATGCAATTGATTATGATTAAAATGTACAATGCTTGACAATCAAATGAAAAGTGTCATTTAACATGTATGCAGTTAATGTCAAAGGTTTTTTTCATTGTATGAAATCTGAATGAGTAAGGCATTTGTACGTCTGAAAGCGATCACTTGAATAGATTTTTACCTGAAATGAGAGGCTGAATATCCCCTAAAGAGTACCAGAGTCTTCAAAGGATTTACATTGGCATCCACCCATCTTGCCCATGTTGTTACAGCTTTCCGAAACGCCTCAATAACATTTAGTTCAGGATAAATATGTGTCCCTTCTTGATAATAGTTTCTCCTACAACATTCAAAATTTTCATAATTTAAAAAAAAAAAAAAAAAGCATGTAGTATAGCAGAATACTTTAAAAATATCAACTTAGGTTAACATCATCAAGCATAAGTAAATTAACTTTACCCCTCAGAAGTCTTTGGATGAGTCCACCAATGTCCAGTATTAAAAATGATAACATCTGCATTTTTATATTTATCAGCAGAAGTCCCAATTTGGTCGAGTCTCAGTGTTTCCTTGTTCGGTCCATTTTTCTCTGGCACATCCCATTCTTGAACTAGGAATGGAGATACAAAGAACTCCACGGTGCAATTATAATCCTGATGACAAGCAGAGTAAAATTTAATACCCGCAACAACTTGGAGCACACATTATGGCACGTTGAGTTTATTACTAAGCTTACGTGATAACTATACACATATAGGAACGCCATGTGAAATGTGATAGATTGTTCAATTTTATGAAGAAGGGTAGATTTTAAGAAGACATACCTTAAAGATAAAAGAATAAAATGCTCCTGATCGAAAATGGTGCTGACCAGATGCTTCGTAAACCTTGCTTTGATCCTTGACAGAGTTTCTTAGAATACAAATCAATGACTCCCACATGTTCCTATTCAGAGAGTCTCCAACAAAAACCAATCTCTTTCCTCTTAGCAATTCTAACATATGACCCCCATCCAATCTGTAAACAAAGTTCATGAGAAATTGATTTCCAAGTTGGCGAAATAATTTAATAATTCATATAATGCAGTAAAATAACAAACCTTGGTAAGGTGCAATCTCGTGGCTTCCATTTCATCTGCTGAAAGCCTTTGTCAGGTCTACCATTAAGAAAACAATTAAATTGTTCATCAATAAGTGAACACGAACCAGGTTTGTACAACGGATACGAGTCATCTCTCACCCACTCCCCATGAAACAGATCACAGTTGATTAATTTTTTCACCAGCTTCGCACTTTCCTCATTTAAAGACGCACCAGAACTTGTATCATTCTCTACTCTCTTTGGCACAGACTTTACAGTCTGATTCTGATCCACCATTACCGGAGAGTTTGGAGCGGAAACAACAGTCTGATTTGTCTTCAAGACTCCAACATTATCACCCAAGTCTTGATTTTTAGTCTGATTATTCACCAACTGAGACTTCGGAGCTTCACTTATAGTCTTATTTGGACTAAAGTTTCGAACTTTATCACCACCCAAGTCTTTACTATTAGTATTTGATTGAGTAGAGTTTGGGAAAAGGTAAGAAAGAACAGGTGACAACTTAGAGGAAAAATCTAACGAAGAAGAGTTATAAGTTGTTGAAATAGTAGTGATGCCATCAAAGATGTTTGAAAACAAAGGTGTAGAAGATTGAGGAGAAGGATTAAAGGCTAAGAAAATAGTGAATACAATGAAACCAAACATGAAGCCATAGATAAAGGTAACAATACGTTTCTTTCTCTGGTATGATAAGAGGGATTTTATGTCTGTGATTATAGGTGGATGCTTGGTTGCAACTGCCATTGGAGAGAGATGCAATTATGGTCTCTGCAGATTTTTGTTTTAGTAGTCACTATAATTAAGCTACATATTTGAGAGAGAGAGAGAGAGAGAGAGAGAGAGAGAGAGGTGGATTTATAGTTTACTGGGTGAATTTTGTATGATCATGATCATAATAGCAGGCTTAAGCATTACTAAAGGACAGTCTTGAGGAGCCTGCCACTGCCAAGTGCCAACACATGCTATTATTATACTTGCATGTCATTCTTTCTTTTTACGTTTCAATCTACTTTTTAACCTCTCCGTTTCTCTACACTTCCACAGTATTGACCAATATTTCTCTCTAACCACCGACGTGTGTGAATTTTTAGACATACTCAAGAAAATGTTAATGACAAAACAAATATTAAAAGTATCAATTGTCAAATAGATACGAAAGCATGTCAGCTCAAAATACAAAACACATATATAAACCAACAAACGTGTAAGCCTGATAATACCCACGTACTTGCATATGATCCGATGTGTGCTGCTAATACGAGATTGCCATGACTTGGGAGATGACACCAATGTATATGTTATGTTTATTAATGATAACTTCATATCCCCATCAGGTGCCTCCTCTACCGTTCTCACGCCTGGGGAGGTGATGCTGGTGGTTGGGACTCTGCAAAACAATGCCGGGAGGTGGATTTGAATTCGCGGCGCCTCCGACGTGACAATAAGAGCAAGCTTTGGATGGTAAAAGATAAGGACTAGAGTATCTACAATGTGAAGGATGTGTGTATGAGAGTGTGTAAAAGAACGTAATTTTTCTCCTGGTCTATTTATAAGCCAATGATTAGGGTTTAGGGGTTGGTACCTGCAATCATGAGCGTTGGATCCTAGGTATGTGGGACACTTGTATGCTGCTTATAGTCCCCACCTGTCCAGGTGATAATTGTGGTGGCGTGTGTACCAATGGCATGTCAGCACGTGGATTGATAGGGACATGATCGTGCCAATCCTAGGATTACCTTATCTGTCGCTATCATGTGGGACCATAGTCATGACTCGTGTCTACCAATCCCATAGTATTATCTCCCGTGTCCTGGGCCTGGGCTGCGGGTCCATTTGCTTAAGCCCAATCCGGACTGGGTGTACGGTGAACCTGGACTGAGCCCAGTCAGGATTGGTTATAGCCTATCATTTGCCCTCCACTCCCTTATGCGGATTTTCCGGATGGGGGAGTAGAAGTTATAGAATAATCCTGAATATAGCTTTTTATCAACAATTCGGATTGAGGTTACAAGAAGAAAATTTTTTGGTTGAATTTTGACCCATAATCCGAATTGTTGATAAGTGGAGACAATTCGGATTGAGGTTACAAGAAGAAAATTTTTGGTTAAATATTGCCCCCTAATCTGAATTGTTGATAGGTGGAGACAATTCGGATTGAGGTTACAAGAAGAAAATTTTAGGTTGAATATTGCCCCCTAATCCGAATTGTTTATAGGTGGAGAGTGGAGACAATTCGGATTGAGGTTACAAGAAGAAAATTTTTTGTTGAATATTGCCTCCTAGTTGACCGAGGGAAGCAATCCGGGATCGAGGGAGTCCTGGCTATGTTGAAATTCCAAGCGACTTTGGGGGTTTTCCCTCTATTACTTTCAAAAATATGTTACTCCACTTCTCCTAAAAAGACGTGTCACAGCTATCCACCATTATGGCTTTTGCCTCTTCACGTTTCTGATCATTTTCCAGCCAATGAACGCATGCCACGTGGCCCTCCAAGCCGTTTCTTTTTTAGAAGCTATATATAACTTGCTTCCTGCTCCAATTGTACTTTCATTCACCCTTTTTTCCAAAAGTCGAAAACCAAACCCCTTCCTCTCTTCTTTTTCTTTCAGAATTTGCACCGTCGCTGGAGTTTATATTTCTGGGCTTTGGATCTCCTACTGTCATCCTTTGGAGAGCTTATCTTTGTAAGTCTCTTCTTTCTCTTCCCCTCTTTCTTTGACCCCTTTTGCATGCCATTTGAGAAAGGGTTTTCTCAACTGTTCATCTTCTCGAATTTTGCTTAGAACTATACGTATTGTTTTTGTGTTTTTGGAGTAGGATTGTGGTTTGTTTATGTGTTTATATGTAATTCGAGTTTATGTGTTTAAAGTTTTGGAATGGGGGGTTTTGACTGTTTGTGGGTCTGGGTTTGTATTTGATATTCTTCGTGTTTATGAATTTCTGGGTTTAATTTGTATGTACATGTGTATGTATGTGTCTAGATCATGTTTTGGTGTTTTAGATTTGTTGGATCATGTTTCTGGGTTTGGGTTTGTGTCTGGTTCGGATTTGGTATTCAACCCCTATTCAGGTGTGATACCTAATCCGGACTACTGGTTAATGAAAAGTGTTTAGGATTAAAAGAATTAAGGTTTTAACCTAACTCCTCATGATCACGCTAACCCCGTGTAGATAGAAAAAATCCTTGCCCAGATTAAGTTAAGCTACTAGGCCGGACTATGGCATATCATGCTACTAGTCCGGACTACTAAACGAAAAATTTGTAAATGAATGTAAATTAAGGGTTGAAAGGAGAAACTTAACTTTGTCTATTTCCTCAGGTTTTATGGTTCGTATCAAACACCGGGCAAGGAAACAAAAGGTTCCTTCCAATCTTGTCGAAATTAGTTCTGACAGTAGTGCTGGTAGTTCTCGCTCTGTCAACCAACCCACTTCCGAAGTAGATCACGAGTGGTGCCAAGGACCGAGGCCCTGGTCAAAGTATTGTAGGTCCTGACGGGTACTAGGTAGATAGCAAGTATCTGTTTGTTAGGAAGTATGAGGTTGACGAAATATTCTTTTACGGGGACTTCAGTTATCAATATCAGCATAGACAGAAACACGGGGTTCCTGGTCCTTATGATCAGGTAAGGTTGGATGCAGCTTTTTCTAAGACTGTGTTAAGTGAGGTTCCATATCCTCTTTTACCCAAATATGTTGCTTGTCCGGACTCTGATATGGATGTTGTAGTCCGGTCTGTTTTCAACCTCAGCTCAGAAATCCAATGGAGGTGGCCCGTCATGGGGAGAGAATCTACCATCGTCCGGCAGATGGGTATGTCGGAGTCTGGCTGGAACATCTCCGTTCAGGTTGGACTCCGCAGTGCCATATCTTTGTTAAGCACCTCTGTAAATATGAGTACGGGGCTTCCTTGATGCAGTTGACTCCCAATGCTGTTAAGTGGATCTCCTGGTTCCTTACCGCTTGCAATCATTCCGGGATTTTCCCCAGCTTAAAACTTTTCCACCAAATTTTTACTCTTATACACTTTAGCAAAAATCCTTTTTACGAGCTTAGGTTCCGTGGAGAAGAACTTGGTTATGCATCTGGTGATGCGAAACCGGTAATAATGGAAGGTTCCCTCGAGGGGTGGAACCGATCATGGATGTATCTGAAAGGTTGGGACATAGGGTATATGCCATTTTTCTGTAAACGAATTAAAGAAATCCCTGAGCAGGAAACTTTTAAATTTGAGGGAGAGGCTCTTGAGAAGCTTCATGCGTTCTGTGAGTGTGTCGGATTTCATATGACCCGGGACACTTTCATGAACCATGAGCAGATGTACAAGCTTGGGTGTAAGTTCTTTGTTTTCTTCTCTTGCGTCGTTATTTATCACTTTGTTTTCTGACTTTGTTTATTCGTATTCCCTTTTCAGGTTTGCCTCATTACGACCCTGAGTTAGATAACAGAATGAAGAACAATCCTGCTACCCAAGCTCTTGCTTCCCGGTTGAAGAAGCTTACTGGAATTCACCAAGTAAAAGTTGCTGTGAACCGAGCTCCTGGTACTTCTGAGACTGAGACCGGAGCTGGTGATGGGTCTAGTGTCCGGAATGAAGGTGGTGGGGAATCCCAGGCTCCTCCTCTCCAGGTGGAAGATCTTACCCGGACCGAGGAGGTAGATTCTCCCTAGGCCCAAAACCCTCCTTCAAAATGATAGAGGGTACATCAAGTGTAACACCCCCAGATCCAGGGTCCGGGATCCTGTCGTTACGGTCTCCATTTCTGTCCACAATACTTGAACTTACTTCAACATAAAATAAATTACATCTTTATGACCCAACACAACAATATAAAACACACCCGTTATAGTCCCAGAGATGAAATCAGAGTAACTACCAAATTTTATTAATCACATTATGAGTTCTTACAATCCAAAAGAATTTCAATATGAATACATACTCTTTGCCATCCATTTTCATAAGTCATACCAGCCCATATACTTGGTACTGAAAGAATGAATCTATCCTACCACTAGCTTCTTCTTCAGCTCTGGTAGTCTCATCGTCCTCGTCAGTGTCGAGTGCACCTTGTGCGAGTCATCTGGTCTAGCTGTTGTTGTGATATAATAATAAAGCAAGGGTGAGCAATAGCCCACCAACGATAATATATAACTGAACGATAATATATAACAGTTCAAAAGTTTCTTTCAAACCATATGTCATGCATTTACGGAAATGATGCCAGTATAACATAAACGATGAAGTTACATGGTAACTCAAAATGCAAATATAGGTGGGAATATCTGCTATGTCGAAGATAAGCAAGATATTATCATTTATCATAGAAGAGGAACTTGCAGGAAAATATTGCAATTCCAATTATAAATACTTTCCAATACTGCCAACAATGATAATGTTGCAGAAAATAAATAAATTTAAATGATGAACTTTTGCTGGAGTATTTATCGCGCCCACTGTTCCAATCCTTACGATGATCAGTCGCAGATTGTACAGCTCAATTTAGATTTACTACCGGTAGAAGGAAGAGCTGACGGATTTACTTGTCTACCGCCCTGTTAGATCTCCCCGGCCAACGGTTAGGCCAATTGGGATGGACCGGCGCTACTCGGCCTCTTACACGACTCCAAGTTCGAAAAGAAGTTCTTGACTTATCCATAAGGAGCACTTCCTGAACTTGATGTAGATATCACATGTAGTAGATAAAATTGAAGAAGAGCTTCATGCATCGCAGCTATGTCCGGTTGATGAAACTATCACTCATGCATCTTCCATAAAAGACTGGAAACTTAATGGTTTACTTCATCAATTTTGTATCATGGTCCTGGTTTGCCTCAAAACAGGACCTTCTAAGGTGTGTAGTTCGCTAAGACGATATCGGGAATCGAATCTTTACTTAAACTATTATTACCGTCGATTCTTGCACAGTCATCAGAAGGAATGTAATTTCCTCCACTCCGATATGACCTTCAAGGTCCTTCCAAATATCATTATGTTTCTTTGGTATGAACATTTGTAATTATTCCTCTATACTTAGACTGTCGGCCACCTCATTGGCCTTTCCTAATAATAATTTCTTGTAATCCATGTTCTCTGGATACATTCCAACTTAAATTTTTTCTACCTCATTCTCATCACTGTTGGGTGAAAGCATTCTCCCTTAAGCTCTGCTGAAGGAGAAAAATATAACTATCAGTCTTTTTCCATAAGTAATCGCTTCCACCTTCCCGTGGGAACTTTATCAAAGTTACCCTCAATCATACCTAGGATATTTGTTTTCTCAGTTCTTTCTTGTTCTAGGATAATCTCAACCTTCTTTGGTTCCATCCATACCTCATCATGGTTTCATACATGCCTCATCTGGCATTATTGTTATTGTGTCTTACATTCTCTACCAAGCTTCTATTTTGAAACTCAGAATGTTAACTTTTTGTAAGGTTTCTTAGGTCGTCCTCATCATTCCTCCTGTATTTTCTAGGTACAGGGTATATCCAAACGTCATTGATCAATACTCTAATAATTCTATCCATGTTCTTTCCAAAACTCTTTTTTTTATAATCCTTACAGGTCATTGTTGCCTTAGCAAATCCAACCAATATCATCTGAATTCACAATGTCTTTATTAGGGTTAATGCCATCCCTTGTACATTCCCCAAG
Source organism: Saposhnikovia divaricata (assembly GCA_036435485.1). Lineage (NCBI taxonomy): Eukaryota > Viridiplantae > Streptophyta > Magnoliopsida > Apiales > Apiaceae > Saposhnikovia > Saposhnikovia divaricata. Next base: position 93,642,138 of record CM071596.1, read on the forward strand.
GTTTGTCTTAATTTATGGATATCCTGTCCTTAATTCAACTGCCAAGGAATTCTTGCATCCTATAATTGGCAATCAGATCATGTATCCTTAATAAGGGTCTATTTTCCATCATTCTCCTTTGATAATCGATCGGTGGCTTAATGCTAACCTCTACTTTTAGATAGTTGCCAGCCTCTTCGACCTTCCAAAAGACAATGTATGTCTATCTGCTCTCTTACAGAACTTGGTAATGGTAGCAAGGATGTTTTGGAATATATTGGTCGAGTTCAACGTGAATCTCTTAGTACTTATCGTTCTTCGCGAAGGTACTTGCCTCAAACAAAATTTCTACAACATACTGTTCAATTTCTGACCATTTCTATACTCTCTTCATATACCTTCATTGTTTACTTTCCTCCGTCATAATATATTCATGGTATTCATGATACCCTAACATCATACATCTCAAGTCATTATACTTCCATTTTTACTCGTAATCTTGGGCAATCATATACACATGAATCACTTTAGTACGGGTGACCCCATTCCAAAAAGTCTAGTAAATTCCCAATCGAAACATGGGTTGCAAAGGGTTCAGTAGAAGAGTCCTACGATCCCATTAATATTTCCTTTATATCAGAAGCCCTTGCAGTCGGTGCTTACTTAGAAGCAACCCTGCTTTATCCTTTCATTGCTGGTCTAGTCACTTGATAATCCGTTGTGACTTGGCCTCTACTAGCCACACTAAAATAAAAATATATGATTTTAGGGGTTGGCTAATTAGCATTACTTTTTTATCAATTGCCGGCATAGTGTCTTCTTCTTTGATACCTTTCTACCTTTCCAAAACTTTACTTCATATAAGTCTTAATCGACTACTCAGTGCCGTCTCCGGTCACCTTTCCTCCACTTTTATCTCTTCAACTATTCTTATCAATCCCACGTGCCACGCAAGTTTACCATTCCTGGCATAACAGCCTTTTCACTCAAGTCAATCCTGGAGTTTCTCAGTCCGGTTGGTTTCTTACTTACATTTCCTGTTTCTGTCCAATCTCACTTCATCATTTTATCTCTACCATCGATTGTAATATTCAGGGTCCGTCTACTAACCCATATGACAGCAACCTTACCCAATCCACAGGGTTCGCTCCAGTTTCCATTCTTTTCAATGATGTTCTCTGATAATCAGAAAGACAAGGTTTGCCAAAATTCTCCGGATTCCTTTCCAGAATCAGGGAAATTTTGGTTAATCTATCCACCTACTGGTAACATTAAGGAGACCAGTTTCGAAACCTGAAGAATAGTTCTATGAACCTCCAAGCAGGTAGAACCATAAGCAGTCATAATTTACGAAATAATCGTCATCAGATTGGAAGTTTAACCACTGGAGAGGAACATCAACAGTTTCAAACTGGAACCTGTCACAACGTCCTGATACCTATATGTCCTGATATTCAATATTACCAAATGTCAGTCTACCTAACCACTAGTCTCAGAAGGAACATTACCGTCGGAGTTGGTTGTTCCACAAAATTGGCACTACTAAGGCCATCCGAACCTGGTGAACCGTGCTGTCCCAATGCATCCGCAAGTACTTTATCGTGCTACACAAGCACACATCCTAATCCTTTATGCGAAGCGTCGTTGGAAGCACAAAGTCTACTTTTTCCATTAAACAATGCCAACTCTTGGTCATTACCAATTTCATCTTTTAGCTCCAGGAAGATTTTCTCACATTTTTTTTTCTTCAACTGCTGATCGTATTATTTGATCCATTATAATTCCGCGTCGGAGTAAACTTAAGGTAACTATTATAATCCATTCAAAGAAAGAATTTAATATTCCTCTAAATCACATGCATCTAACGTTTTTGGTTCATCATTTAACTGAGTTGAATTAACTCTATACTCAGTCTCTGACAGTAGTCTCATTACGAGTTCATCTTGACTCACTGGTCTTATCTTCCGGTAGGTTCTGAGATCATTGCCTTGCCTACTACTTCCTTATATAACTTTATCCAATCATGCTGTCACTCCCCAATGCCTTTACTTTCTAACTGATTCATTCATAAAATGAACATTTCCCTTAATAAAACCACCTCATTAACCTCCATTTGGTTTCATAAATTATAACCTATGACATCTGCCTTTTTATGGCGAATTATTACTGACAATATTCATACTAATTCATTTATCAAATGATGTGGCACTTACTGCCTCCTTCTCAACTATCCCTAGGGACTCTGCTCCTCGCCCTAAATCGATGTCTTTGATAATCATACATCCCTCTAGCTCTTTCTTCGTTAATATGAAAGTCTCTAAGGATTCTCGTCTATTCCCGTATAAGATCTCAAGTGATCCTTTCAATCCGTCTTACTTGCTGGTACTACATCCAGTAGTCCGGCTACGAATCCAACATGATTCTTCAGTTCTCTTGCTAATAGCTCAGTTCTTTATGCTAACTTTTCTGAGCACCATACCTTAATCATTACAGTCTTTCTGGCTGCGGCCCTCATTCCTCGAGGGTAAGCTCCTTATCCTAACAAGATTTTCCTTATCTGCTGGAACCTCTTCCGGGTCTCCAGTAGGGTACTCCATCGAATTACCCGCTGATCTTCAGCATATAAAGCATCATCGCGCTGCTGCTCGTATGCCTCAAGGTCTGTCGCCTTACTCGTCGATACGATATCGAGCTAAGTTACTATCATGATACTTAACAGTTCCCATAAGGGTTTTATATATCATCACTACATTAAGTAGTCCCAAAGATGAAATCAGAGTAACTACCAAATTTTATTAATCACATTATGAGTTCTTACAATCCAAAAGAATTTCAATATGAATACATACTCTTTGCCATCCATTTTCATAAGTCATGCCAGCCCATATACTTGGTACTGAAAGAATGAATCTATCCTACCACTAGCTTCTTCTTCAGCTCTGGTAGTCTCATCGTCCTCGTCAGCGTCGAGTGCACCTTGTGCGAGTCATCTGGTCTAGCTGTTGTTGTGATATAATAATAAAGCAAGGGTGAGCAATAGCCCACCAACGATAATATATACTGAACGATAATATATAACAGTTCAAAAGTTTCTTTCAAACCATATGTCATGCATTTACGAAAATGATGCCAGTATAACATAAACGATGAAGTTACAAGGTAACTCAAAATGCAAATATAGGTGGGAATATCTGCTATGTCGAAGATAAGCAAGATATTATCATTTATCATAGAAGAGGAACTTGCAGGAAATATTGCAATTCCAATTATAAATACTTTCCAATACTGCCAAAAATGATAATGTTGCAGAAAATAAATGAATTTAAATGATGAAATTTTGCTGGAGTATTCACCGCGCCCACTGTTCCAATCATTACGATGATCATTCGCAGATTGTATAGCTCAATTTAGATTTACTACCGGTAGAAGGAAAAGCTGACGGATTTACTTGTCTACCGCCTTGTTCGATCTCCCTGGCCAACGGTTGGGCCAATTGGGATGGACCGGCGCTACTCGGCCTCTTACACGACTCCAAGTTCGAAAAGAAGTTCTTGACTCTGAACGTAAAATTCTTCCCCCTTTCCCCAAGTATGATACTTGTTGATAAGACTCCACAAAGTAGTCGTATCTAGTTGGAAAGGAAAATTCAACATCATATCTCTCAAGCTGCTGCTTGTGAGAGGATACCATCTTGTTCCAATAATCTTACCCCTCGAATGATGAGAAGGTTACTCAAAGATTCAATTGATAAACAGCAACCAAGTTGCGAGTGAAAAGAATAGTATTACAAGATTTATGACCGGAAAGTCAATAAGATAAATAACATTGCTCAAGTAGGTTCCCCTATAAGATGGAAGTTTGAGCGAGTATTTAAATCCTTTTAAGATAGATTTAAATGAAAAATAAAGAGTTGGGAGCCTTTCCTTGATAAAATAGTCGTATAAAGACTCCGAAATATTTTACATAATATCTGGAGGTGAAAGATAATCTCCGAATAATATAAATCATTTTAAAAAGAATTAAATAAATATTTCAAGAATATTTATTAACTCAAAAATAATTACGGAATATTATTAACTCATAATATTGCTCGTAAGTAATCCTCGAATGAATATATGGAATTATTTACTAAATAAATCCCTCCTTAAATGAATATTCGAAATAATATTCATTAAATAATTAAACTCCAATAAATATTTAAAATAATATTCAATAAATAAGTCAAACCTTAAATGAATATTTGAAAATAATATTCATTGAATAAATAATCTTCTAAATGAATATCCAAATAATATTCATTTAGTAATCAAAATTTAAAGGAATAATCGAAATAATATTCCTTAAGTAAATAGAACTTCCAATGAATATTTTAAAATAATATTCATCAAGTACATAAAACCTTAAATGAATATTCGAAAGTAATATTAATTTAATAAATAACATTCTAATGAATATCAAAATAATATTCATTAAATAATCAACTCTAAATGAATATTCGAAACTAACATTCATTTAATATCTCTCGACTGAGATAATACTCGAATAACATTCCTCGAAATATTTCCAAGTAATTGATACTTTATGGAAATATAAATAACGTTTAATAATAACATTCCTTAAAATAAATAATAATCTGCCGTTGAAATCCCTCCGGGTTTCCACGACTATATATATCTCAAAATACCGACTCCCGGTCTATATTTAAGAATGAATATCATATGCCCTTCGCTAAGGGTCTTATCAAAACAATCCGGCTTATAACTGATAATTCGTATCTAGTCTATAAGCCAATATCAATTCAGGGAACATGTATCATAATATAATTTCACAATAGGCATGCATGCTATGACATACGTAAAATGGTAATCACATATATATATATTATCACAACAACAGGTTCAAAGTTTTGAACACTTGCCTGGTAATCGGGTGTGGGTGGAGATAGCGTGTCCTGGGTCTGCTCGATGATCTAAAAACAATCAGAACATTCGAGATTAACCACTTAACACGTTTTAAAAGTCTAGGTATAAACTTCACTTAAATCGAAACACGTTTTCGAATTATCTCGTTATACCCCTTTTAGTGTAACTCTTTTTATTACTGATACGATCCGAAATTTGTTCGTTATTACGACATGTCATCATACCCACACTCGGTATATACTTAAGTCTTATAAGTTCTAAAGTCGATCGAGTACGAACCGAGATTATACCTCGAGTTTTATCGTTCGTTTTCTAAGTGTTTTACCAAAGTTATAACCAAGCGGGTTTTTAGGGGTTCGTTCGCGTTTAACTTTGATTCCAACATTTTTATAAAATCGGAAAATGATCCTTTGTTATGTGGTTTTCTTTCATACCTTCCTTATGACCCCTAGTATTTATTTACCAAGATTCACCACTGAGTAACATGCTTTACGAGGGTTCAATTGAAGTTACGAACTTTTACTTACGGTTCCGAACCAATTTTAGTAATTTGATCATAACTCCTAAACCGTAAGTCAGAATGTTTCGATTCTCACGCCAAAACGATCTATGGCTCGAGATCTACAAGGACCAGTCATAATATTATCAAGGTCAGGAATTAATATTTACTGTCATGCTCGGTTTCTAAGTGTTAACAAAAATTTGGCATTACGACGGATATATATCGAACGTTCTAAAAATCATAACAATTCAACCAAGCCACACCGGGCATCCAAACAACTCATACACATATTTCTCATCCTCAATCTGTCCAAAATCATCTACTAACATCATATCATAACCATGTTTAGATCCACTAACAAAATCCATAATCATGCTTATAATCATGCTAATACTATAACTAAATCTTATATCATCAAGAACATGCTTAAATCTTCAAAACAAAGCTAGGGTTTCAAGTGGATTACCTTCCTTGGGATATTTCCTAGCCTTAATAAGCCTTGTATGTGCCTTTCCTAGCCTTAAAAAACCTTAGATCATCATGGAAATCAAGATAAACAAAGTTAATTCAAGAAGGTTACTATTCATCCTCCTCTTTTCATAATTTTTTTGAAAATGGAAACTAAAGAATTTGAACTTGAAAGTTTTAGGAGGTTATCTATATGTATTGTAGAACTTACCATAAAAATTTGGAGATCAATCAATGGTGGGAACCCCTTGTTTCAAGGTCTTGGCGGAAGGTTTCAAGGAAGAAAAAGAAATGGAGAGAGTTTGTGTTTTATTGATTTGTTTTGTGGTAATAATGCATAAAGTGATCCTTTGCTAGATAATATCTCATCTTGGTTGTGTTAGTGGAGTGTGATGCACTAGATGATGCAATTGGGCAAGACATGTGTTTTGTTTTAAATGGTTGCTAGCTAACTTAGAGTTGGATTTAGCTAAGTACTTGTTCATTCCATAACCAAGCTAGTTACTTGAGCCCACTTGGTTGCTAGATATTTTCTAGTGGCTTATGCATGACTCTTGCTTCCTCTGCTTGTTTCTTTTGTCCGGTTATTGCTCGTTTCGATTGATCGTTCGTAGGAATATTTCACGGATTTCTAATTAGGGTTTACCGGGAATCTTTTAAATATTAATACTATCATTCTCCATCTTTCTTACTAACTTTCGAATTTATATTCTTTAAATCCCTTCGTTAAATTCTTAAGTCTATCAATGTCCAGGGAACTCTCGGAGAAAATAAAAGTGCGGTTTTTCAGAATCCGACAGCTTTTACAAACACTTATTTTCCCCCTGGATCAATATTACGAACTCGGAAATTCGTTCAGAATACTTCTATATAGTGTCATCTCATAATATTCTCTTTTCCACCAAAAACACTATTCATTCTTTATTCTTTACTTATTCTCTTAGGGTTGTACAATTGTCCCTGATCTCTTTCGATCGTTCCTTAACCTTTTTACGGACCCACTGGACCAATAACAGATATCGATTTGGATGACATAAGAATAATCTTCTCCTTTAGAATTATCAAATCTCAATTCCCTAGGAGATAGATAATTCTTATTTAAAGTGTCAACCAATAGTATTCTTCATGGCATATAAACATTTGAATCCAAATCTATTCCTTTCATTCATTATCTCAATCGTTACATCGTAGTCATAATCACTATTCACCATTACCTCAGTACATAATCAAAAGTTTTAATTATATCCAAAATTCGGGGTTCTTACATCAAGAAGACTATGACTTCGATCTGGATTCCTATCGTGGGGCGACTGCTGTTGTTGCCAATATTGGAGCTAGGCCTAGCAGGAAGGGCGTTCCTTACCAAGTGGGAAGCTCACTCTTAAAGAAATTGCCGAGATAGCTGCGTCAATTCCCAAGGAAGCGGACAGGAAGGCCATGTACAAGCTTCCGAACTCCCAGCTGATCAAGAAAAGCTTTGCTATTTGGGCTCAGGTAATCCTGAATTTACTTTTATTTTCATATGTTTCTCCTTGGCATGTTTTCCTACGTTCTAATTTATTTTGTTTATGTTTCAGCAAGGGATTACTCTCGCTGGATCTGCCGCTAATGCCGATAATGAAGAGGATCAGATCAGAGAACTGTCCGATAAGCTTTCTGAGAAAGAGAAAGAAATTTCCGAAAATGCTTTGAAAATCACTGATCTTGAAAAGACTTTGGCTGAAAAATCCGGGAAAGATTTGAAGATCCGTGAGCTGGAAAAGAAGGTTTTTGAGCTATAGAATGGGGTGAAGGCGGTCACAGACCGGGCTGTTGCAGCGGAGGTTGCGTCCGGGAATTTTAAGGAGAGCTCGAGACTGAGTTGGGAGGTCGCAAACCAGCAGAGACGGTCATTGCTGAATTTAAGAGTTCTGAGGAGTATACTGACGCTGTTGCTGAGTCTTTTGCTGAGAAATTATACCGATGCTGGCTTGTCGCAAAAAAGCTCATAAGGACTGATCCAGAGTCTTATTGGGAGAAATTTTCTGACCTTTATGTTGTTGCTGAAGAGGCTCACGACCGGGATGGTTCAGAACCGGAACCTTACAGTGGCCCCAATCAGATCCTTCCTGCTATCCCTCCTGCCGTCGAGAATCCGAATGACACTACTGCTTAAATTTTTAATCTTTTGACCTCATGTTTCGTAACCTTAATCCTTTGAATTTGTGCCTTACATGCGCTCGCGTTGAACTTGTGAATTTTTTATTCCCAATTATCTCTGCTTTTGTTCGCATATATTGTGTATATTTGTTGCCCCCCAATCCGGATTATGTTCCAAGGGATGGAATCCGGATTGTGGTAAGAGTTCAATATTTTCCTCCTAAGTCCAAAGTTTGAAGACTTTGAGTAACTTAGAGAATTTTTCGTAAATTTTGCCCCCAGTCCGGATTGTGTTCCAAGGGATGGAATCCGAATTATAGTAAAAGTTTAATATTTTTCTCTTAAGTCCAGAGTTTGAAGACTTTGGGTTACTTAGAAGTTTTTTTTAGCATTTTGCCCCCAATCCGGATATCTTTTCGTAGAAAATGGTCCGGATTACGGTAGTTGTTTTTGTTTTTTTGGCTAAGTCCAAAGTCTAAAAATTTTGGGTTACTTAGAAGTTTTGTAGCACTTTTGCCCCCAATCCGGATATCTTTCGAAGATAATAGTCCGGATTACGGTAGTTGTTTTTGGTTTTTGGCTAAGTCCAAAGTTTGAAAACTTTGGGTTACTTAGAAGTTTTTTAGCATTTTTACCCCCAATCCGGATATATTTCGTAGAAAATGATCCGGATTACGGTAGTTGTTTTTGAGTTTTTTGGCCAAGTCCAAAGCTTGAAAACTTTGGGTTACTTAGAAGTTTTGTAGCGTTTTTGCCCCCAATCCGGATATCTTTCGAAGAAAATAGTCCGGATTACGGTAGTTGTTTTTTTTTGGCTAAGTCCAAAGTTTGAAAACTTTGGGTCACTTAGAAGTTTTGTAGCATTTTTGCCCCCAATCCGGATATCTTTCGAAGATAATAGTCCGGATTACGGTAGTTGTTTTTGTTTTTTTGGCTAAGTCCAAAGTTTGAAAAGTTTGGGTTACTTAGAAGTTTTTTAGCATTTTTGCCCCCAATCCGGATATATTTCGTAGAAAATGGTCCGGATTACGGTAGTTATTTTTGAGTTTTTTGGCCAAGTCTTTGAAAACTTTGGGTTACTTAGAAGTTTTGTTGCATTTTTGCCCCCAATCCGGACATCTTTCGAAGAAAATAGTCCGAATTACGGTAGTTGTTTTTTGTTTTTTGGCTAAGTCCAAAGTTTGAAACTTTGGGTTACTTAGATGTTTTTTAGCGTTTTGCCCCCAATCTGGATATCTTTCGAAGAAAATAGTTCGGATTACGGTAGTTGTTTTTGAGTTTTTTGGCCGAGTCCAAAGTTTGAAAACTTTGGATTACTTAGAAGTTTTGTAGTGTTTTTTCCCCAAATCCGGATATCTTTCGAAGAAAATAGTCCGGATTACAGTAGTTGTTTTTTGTTTTTTGGCTAAGTCCAAAGTTTAAAAACTTTGGGTTACTTAGAAGTTTTGTAGCGTTTTTGCCCCCAATCTGGATATCTTTCGAAGAAAATAGTCCGGATTACGGTAGTTGTTTTTTGTTTTTTTGCTAAGTCCAAAGTTTGAAAACTTTGGGTTACTTACAAGTTTTTTTAGCGTTTTGCCCCCAATCCGGATATCTTTCGAAGAAAATAGTCTGGATTACGGTAGTTGTTTTTGTTTTGATCCCTATGTTGCCTATGGCTCCGGATCGTAATGATGTGTGTGCAAGTGATAAAGTAACTTTTACAACAAATGAAGAAAAATACAAGGCAAGACCCGATTTCATTAAACATAACGTTCAACTTACAAAAGATTTTTATCTCGCTTCATTACAGAGACTAATCTATCCGTTGAAGACTTTGGGGCCTGAAGTAGCTCCTTGATTGGTTTTTCGGGCCTTGGCCATTTTCATACTGGTAGAACTTCCTGAGTCTGAGGCCATGCCAGGTGTTGGGGACCTCAGAATCATCCATATTACTGAGCTTATAAGTTCCGGGATGAAGAATTTCTTTGACCTTGTATGGACCTTCCCATTTAGGCATTAGATTCCCGGTATTTGTCGGGTCCGAAGCTCCAGTGTCACGAAGGACTAGGTCTCCAACTTGAAAGTTCTTGACTCTAGCCTTCTTGCCAAAATACTCTTTTGTCTTCTCCTTATACTTTTCCATTTTATCCACAGCTTTATCCCGGACTTCATCAACGAGATTTAAGTTAACCTGTAGACCTTCTTGTTAGTCAAAGAGGCATGCCTGAATACATCTAATAACAAGCCTAATTGTTTGTAATGCTTTGCATTACGTACATGACCCTTTAACTAGGGGAACCTCTAGCTGTAGAGTTTCTACTTGTTTTAGTACCTGTAATAAGCATCAAAATTCTACCTGTGTAATTGTATAAATTAGTCATGAAATAATGCTTGAAAGAAGATCAAGAGATCATGTCTCAAGCTTGGAGAACAAGGCTGCATAAATAAACACAGTTGGACTTTGAAGATTGAAGATTTGCCTAAGTACTAATTCGAGAAGTATTTTGTTCTACTCAAGAAGTCTAGCATTCGAAAAGTCAAGGATTCGATATCTATAAAGACACTGTTCGATATCTCTGGAAGTCAACAAGTCAAAGTGTCATTCGATAACTCAGAGATTCGACATGTCTAATACTCTATTCGAGAACTCAAGAAATCAACAAGTCAAAGTGGTATTCGAGTTCTCTAAGGGTCAACAAGTCAAAGTTGTACTCGATATCTCAAGGACTCAAGAAGCTACTCGACATCTCAGGGATTCGACAAGTCAAGTGTTCTATTCGACAACTCAAGGATTCCTGGAGAAAAGACCAATTCGAGAAGTGATTCAATATGATAATATACAGTATTCGAGAACTCAGAGTTATCTATCAAGTCAATTCTAGTTCTCGAATCAATCACTCAGTTACTTCTCGAATACAGTCTTGGAGACAAAATACTGAAGAATTGTACAAGTCAGAAATCTGTAGCAAGCCAAAACGCTTTCAGGACCACAGCACTGTAAAGTGTTTTTGGAAAGACTACAAAGAATCTTAGAGAGATGTTTCAAGAGACAAGCTTCCAAAGAAGTGGATCTGAACAGAGGTAAAGGAAGTCAAATCTCAAGCCGTTTGGATGTTACTCAAAAAGGATAGACATATGAGAAAGTAATTTATCCTGTAACCTTATTTGTAGTAAGTAGGGTGTAATCATGTTCTATAAGAGTACAACCTCACTTCTCTAGTAGTTAAGCCTTGCAAGATACACATTCAGAAAAAAAAAACATCTCTGAGAAAGAAGCTGAGAATACGAACTTGTGTTCTCAGGTTGTAGCAACATTTTGATCTAATAAAATATTAGATTAAAGTGAGTACTGTGCTATTGTGTCTTATATTTCCGTACTCATATTTGTTTAAGCACAAAGCACATACTTTACCACATACACCACTAAGCAGATTCGAAGAAAAGTTAAAGAATCCATTCACCCCCCTCTGTATTCTATTTGGTATATTCAATACTCAACAAGTGGTATCAGAGCAGGCTATTTATTCAAAAACAGAAAACGATCATGAATACACCAAAGACTACTGGAATGGTGAAGGTCCCTAAGTTCGATAAAGAGAATTACAACCTCTGAAAGATTAAAATGTTGTTGTTCATCAAAGCTGCTAACCCTCTATATCCTGATATCCTCAAGAATGGTATCTTTGTTCCACAATAAGAGATCCCTGAAAAGATAGTTGGAACCAGAACCATTCCAAGATCTTATGTGGCCAAGGAACCATCCAAATGGACAGACTCAGAGAAAAATAAGGTTGCCCTGGATAGTCATCTCATGCTGTTGATAATATATTCTATTGAGATGTCAATGTTTGCTAATATAGCCTCATGCAAATCAGCAAAAGAGATTTGGGATCACATTGAGGTATTGTGTGAAGGGACAAAGGAGGTTAGAGAAAACAAGAAACAGATATTGGTCACACAGTATGAAGTTTTCATGGCACAGCCCAAGGAAAGTATTACTCACATGTTTGAAAGGTTTCACAAGCTGGTGACTGAGCTACAGATGAATGGGAAGGGTTACAGCACTAAGGAGTTGAACATGAAGTTTCTATTGTCTTCTCCAAACCACCTAGAGTAGAGGGTCATTTCTCTAAGGGAAAGAGATTTGAACAAAATCACATATGATGTGCTCTATGGGGTTTTAAAGACTCATGAGCTTGAATTGCTTCAGAAGAGGGCTATCCAAGCCAACCAAGGCAGAATGATAAACACATCATGTGCCTTGATTGTCAGCAAATCTGTTCAAGGCCTAGAAGCATCTACAAGTCAGCTGAGGATAGAGGAGATAGTAGATGATGAAGAAACTGAAGGTGAAGTGACTAAACTTGTTGAAGAGAAGGAAGAAGATGAGTTCTATACTCTTGAAGAACTAGATGGAATGGAGAACACTTCATATGCTTTTATGGCCTGGAAATTTCCAAACATCAGATTTAAGAGGAATCAACCCTTCAAACCTAGATCTCAAAACCATTCATTCAACGAGAGCAAGACACCTGTGAAAGCAAACAAGAATAAATTCAAAACCAGCCATGCGGATAGGTCATCTGTAAGGTGTTATAGATGCAATGACCTAGGGCATTTTGCCAGTGAATGCAAGAAGCCTAAAAAGAAGGATAAGGAGTTTCTAGAGCTTGAAGCTAAGTATGAGGCCCTTCTGAAAAAGCAAACACAAGGCAAGGCCTACATAGCTGAAGGGAAGTTATGGGATGACTCTGATAGTGATGGAGAAGAGCAAGAATTTTGCAACTATGCCTTGATGGCTGATTCCAAGGATGAACAATCTCCATCTGACTCTCAGGTACCATCTCTCACTACCATAGATATGTTTGTTTCTGAATATAAGTGTATGGTTGAACAACTGTCTATTGAAATGTTTAATATCCATACTAGTATGACTGCTTCTAATGAAGAGATTGCTAAACTGTCTACTAGAAATGAACTGTTAAACAAGAAGAATGAGGAACTTGAGCTAACTGTTATGCAAGTAGATAACCTTAAGAAAGAAGTTGAATATCTGCAGAATAAGGTTCTTTGTGCTAGTCAGGTTGAGAAGGCTCTTAGGGATGAAATAGCTAAAAATGAACTCAAATTGAAAACTTTTAAGAACTCCTCTAGTCTATTGCAGTCCTAGCATGAGAGAAACCAAGTTAAACCCAAAGCTTCCATTGGACTTGACTATGGCACTCTTAAACAAAGGAAAGGCTATGCTGTCATTGAAGATGACATAGGTGTTCAGGAGGAAGTGCCTCACATTTTGAAAAAGACTGAGTCTCCAGTTTTTAAAGAACCAACATTTGAAATTGATGAGGATGCCTTACTCATTAAGCAAATGTTGAATGATGAGGATGAGGCACAGTCTAGTGAACAACCAGCATCCTCTAAGAGTGAGAGTGTCAAGGCAAAAGCCAAGAAGCCAGTAGGAGGTAGACCTAGACCTGAGAAGTTTGTGAAATTTGTTTCAGCTGGGAAAAATGAATCTGAGAAGAAAGTGGCTAATAAGAAACAAAACAGGAATGACAAACTAGGGATAAACAAGAATAACAATTATGCTTATGTGTCAAATGCCCCTAGAAAAGTTTGTCAAAACTGTTTTAGCACTAATCATTTAACACATGCATGCAAGAAACCAACTGGTAGTATAGCTAAGCCTTTCAACGATTGCTTTGTGCCTTTAAGACATAGAGATTCACCATTTTGTGATAAACTTGACTGTATGCCATGTAACATGAATGTGATGACCAGCTGTTTTAATTTGAGAAGATAATTCATGGATGGTTGTATAAGTCACAACATTCACACACACACTACACAAGGTCAGAGTCTTCAAGTTCTCCTAGAGCTAGGAAGGTACCTCTGTCACCTAAGTTTGAGAACTCAGTTTCTAAGACTTCTAACAGTAACAAGAAGACTAGTCCTAAGAAAGTTAATAGGCATGCTGTTTTTGATAAATCTGTTTCTAAGCCAAGTGGACCCAAACTTGTTTAGGTACCAAAGGAGAAGTAATACCTTTGTGTTTTCAGGGAAAGAAAATGAAAAGAAGGTCATGTGGATTTTAGACAGTGGATGCTCAAATCACATGATTGGTGATATGGCCCTGCTATCACAGTATGAGGAGAAGGCTGGCCCAATGGTTGCTTTTGGAGATGACAGCATGGGTAACACATATAGGATATGGCAAGTTGAAAGTTGGAAATGTCATCATTGAAGATGTAGCACTATTCAAGGGACTCAAGCATAATCTGCTAAGTGTTGGTCAGTTTACTGATAGAGGATTCAATGTAAATTTTGACAAAGATGAATGTTTGATATCCTACAAAAAGACTGGTGATCTTGCTCTATCTAGAGTAAGAAAGGGAAGCCTGTTTGTGGCCAATATGGACTCTGCAAGCAAGGATAAAATTTGTTACTTTTATTCAAAGGCCTCAAACAAAGATTGTTGGTTGTGGCACAAAAAGCTATCACACCTGAACTTCAAGGCCATTAATTCTCTAGTCAAGAGAGAGTTAGTGTGAGGTATGCCCACACTTGAGTTCTGTCAAGAAGGAGTGTGTGAGGCTTTCCAAAAAGGAAAGGCACAAGTCAAAGACAGTGACATCAATCACCAAGCCCCTGCAATTAATTCATATGGATTTATTTGGGCCTATCAATATTATGTCACTCTCAAGAAAGAAGTATGCCCTAGTGATGGTTGATGACTACACAAGGTATACATGGGTGGAATTTCTAGCATCAAAGGATGGGGCTCCACAAGTGATCATTGAGCACATAAAGAAAATTGATAAGGAAGCGAAGGCCAACAATGCAAGTGTGATTGCATTGAGAAGTGATAATGGAACAAAGTTCAGAAATGCTTTACTTGAAGCATTTTGCAAAGAGAATGGCATTTCTCAACAATTCTCACTCCAAGGACTCCACAACAAAATGGAGTTGTTGAGAGAAAGAATAGAACTCTGATTGAAGATGCTAGAACAATGTTACTTGATGCAAAGATGCCTACATGTTTTTGGGTTGAGGCTGTGAGCACTGCATGCTATATCCAGAACAGAACCCTCATCAACAAAAACACTAGAAAGACACCTTACAATTTGATGACTGGAAAGAAGCCTACTCTAAAGTATTTTCATACTTTTGGAAGCAAATGCTTTGTGTTGAAAGATAATTCAGAATATGTTGGGAAGTTTGATGCAAAGGCATTTGAGGGAATTTTTCTTGGCTATTCTATGGAAAGAATTGCATACAAAGTTTATGTCATTAGTCAAAAGAAAGTTATGGAAAGCACGGATGTGACTTTTGATGATAGCAAACTACCTGGATTAGAAGAAGCCAATGATGAAGATAAAGATCCATTAAGGTTTGAAAATCTAGATGATTCTGATGAAGAGATTGAAACAGAAATTGAGACTACAATTCAACAAATTCCAGTGAATGATGAAGCAAGAGAAGAATTTGTGCCAATCAACAGTGAAGAGACAAGCATCCAAGACACACCTGTAAATAGTGGCAACTTCACAGGGGGAGGAAATGAAAATGATCATGACTTGGATGATGAAGCAACCTCAAGGTTGAGAAATCAGACTGAGCATTCAAGAAAATGGGATAGATCACACACTGCAGAGCAAATTATTGGAGATCCAAATGCAGGAGTAAGGACTAGGAGAACAACTCAAAATGAGTGTCTCTATGGTTGCTTTCTATCTCAGATTGAGCCTAAGAAACTTGATGATGCACTGTTGGATCCAGATTGGATTATTGCTATGCAAGAAGAGCTGAATCAATTTGAAAGAAACAAAGTATGGGAACTTGTGCCTGCACCAAAGAACTGAACCATAGTTGAAACAAAATGGGTTCTGAAAAATAGATGGATGAAGATGGTGTAATTGTAAGAAACAAAGCAAGGTTGATTGCAAATGGATATTCTCAACAGGAAGGCATTGATTATGATGAGACATTTGCCCCTGTTGCTAGATTGGAAGCCATCAGAATATTCTTGGCATTTGCTACCCATTCAAATTTTAAAGTCTATCAAATGGATGTCAAGAGTGCATTTCTGAATGGAGAGTTGGAAGAAGAGGTATATGTACAACAACCATCTGGCTTTGAGGATCCACATTTCCCAGAATTTGTCTACAGATTGCTTAAGGCATTGTATGGACTTAAGCAGGCTCCAAGGGCATGGTATGACACTTTATCACAATTTCTTCTTAAAAATCAATTCACTAGAGGCACATTGGACAAGACACTGTTTTACAAGAAGCATGGTGATGATATTATCCTAGTTCAGATCTATGTAGATGATATCAGATTTGGCTCTACAAATGAGAAGCTATGTGAGAAATTCTCTAAGCTCATGCAGAGCAGATATGAGATGAGCATGATGGGAGAGTTGACATTCTTTCTTGGGTTACAAGTTAGTCAAAGGAAGGATGGTATCTTTATCAGTCAAACCAAGTACATCAAGGATTTATTGAAGAAGTTTGACTTAGAAGACTGCTCACCTGCTAAGACACCCATGGCCACTGCCACCAAATTGGATGAAGATGCTAAGGGCAAGAAGGTAGATATCTCAGTCTACAGAGGCATGGTTGGTTCTCTACTCTATCTCACTGCAAGTAGGCCAGACATCATGTTTGCTACATGTCTGTGTGCAAGGTTTCAGTCAAATCCAAAGGAATCACATATGATTGCTATTAAAAGGGTCTTTAGATATCTGAAGGGAACTCCAAACTTGGGTTTATGATATCCTAAGGACACAGGGTTCAATCTGGTTGGTTATTCTGATGCTGATTATGCTGGATTCAGAGTGGATATGAAAAGCACCTCAGGTAGCTGCCAGTTTCTTGGACAAAGGTTAGTCTCTTGGTATAGCAAGAAACAACAATCTGTGTCAACTTCTACAGCTGAGGCTGAATACATAGCTGCTGGAAGTTGCTGTGCTCAAGTGCTTTGGATTAGAAATCAACTTAGAGGCTATGGACTTGTGTTGGAAAGAATTCCAATCATGTGTGACAACACAAGTGCAATCTCTATAGTTGCCAATCCTGTCAATCATTCTAGAACAAAGCACATTGACATCAGATATCAGTTCATTAGGGAGCATGCAACTAATGGAACCATTGAGTTGCATTATGTCTCCACAGATAAACAATTAGCTGATATATTCACTAAGCCATTGGATGAAGCCACCTTCACAAGGTTGGTTAGTGAGATTGGAATGCTGAATTCTTCATAATCTTGCTAAGTGAAAATGTCAACTAGATTGTTGCAGCAGTAAACACTTACTTTATCTAAATGCTCAATATTTTTTAGGTAAGTGTTGGCTGAAGTATGATTTATAAATATTTCAAATCTGTTGCATATGTTGAAAAATTATATTATATCAACTTGAAATTTCTATGAAATTTTGAGAAAAATCACTATTTAATTTGTTAGAATATTCTTCATTGAATATGTCTGGTGAATTTTTAAAAGGTAGTGAAAATTGAATTTTTACTAGTGAAAAGAATATTTCGATAAGTCAGACTTCTCTAATGATTCACTGCTCGACTTCTCTAACAAGTCTTTTTGGAGCACTCTCGAGTTCTCGAACAGAGCCTTTTAGAGATATCGAACAGATGCATGCTTGACTTCTCGAATATGGTAATTGAGTTCTCTAATGACTTAGTTCTCGAATACTGTATTTGAGTTCTCGAATCATCTGAAAAGGCTGAATTCTCGCTGAATTTCAACCGTTTTTGGAATTTTGTCTAAAATTTTAATTCACTCATAAAAACATATTTTATTTAATTTGGAATTACTTCTAAGTTCGATAAACTGCCAGCTGTGAGTTACAAACTGCTTGAGATATCAATTAAGCCTTTCTTGACTTATCGAATATTTGATTTCTACTTCTCGAATGCCTGACTTGTCGATACAAAACATATATCTAATCGACAATTCAAGTACTTCATACTTATACAATTCTACATCTATTCGATTCATTTCATTCGATTTCTCAAAGGTTGATCAGTTATGACCTTGATCTCTCGCCCTTGGAAGTAGTGCCTTAGTTTCCTGGAAGTTGTTACTAGAGCAAAAGCAAATTTTTCCAAGTTGGGGTACCTGGTTTCAGCATCTTTCAATACCTGACTAACATAGTAGACCGGTTTCTGTTGGCCATCTTGTTCCTGGATTAGGGCTGCTCCTACGGCGAGCGATCCTGCGGACAAGTAAAGAGACAGCGCTTCCTCGGGCTCGGCTTTAGACAGGACTGTGGAGATGACAAAAATTCTTTTATTGACTCGAAAGACTTCTGGTAGCCCCCTTAAGCAGATCGAAGAAAAGTAAACAACGTTCGGCTAGCTTAGGAATAAACCTCCACAATGCGGCTAGTGAGCCTGCCAGTTTTTGTATCTCTTTCTGAGTTCGGGGTGGTTCCATTTCCATTATCGCTTTAATCTTCTCTGGGTTGGTCTCAATTCCTCTTTGACTAATCATGAATCCCAAAAACTTTCCAGCTTCCACACCGAAGGTGCACTTCTCCAGGTTCAGTTTTATCTCATGCTTCCTTAGATTCTCGAAGCATTCCCACAAATCCGGGACATTTTCCTCGACTGTTTTTGACTTGGCTATCATATCATCCACATAGGACTCCAGGTTCCTGCCAAACTGATCTTTGAACACTTCAACCATTGCTCTTTGATATGTTGACCCAACATTCATTAATTCGAAGGGCGTGTATTTGTATGCATAAACAGCTCTGTAGGTTATGAAGGCGATTTTGGCTATGTCAGCCGGGGTCATCTTGATTTGGTTGTAACCAGAGAATGCGTCCATGAAGCTGAACATCACATGACCGGTAGTGGTATCAATGAGCTGATCAATACTCGGTAGGGGATACGGATCTTTGGGGCATGCAGCGTTTAGGTCAGTGTAGTCGACACACATTCTCCATTTTCCATTGGGTTTTTTGACTAGGACCACATTGGCCAGCCAATGAGAGTACTTTATCTCGCAAATTATTCCATCTTTGAGAAGCTTTTCAACTTCCTCATCAATTACCTTTTATCTTTCCGGAGCGAAGTTTCTCCGTTTCTGCTTTACAGGCTTTCTGTTGGGATTAACGTCAAGGTTGTGCATATCAACGGACTCTCTGAGTCCGGGCATGTCATCAGGGCTCCAAGCGAAAACATCTGTGTAATTTCTGAGCAGCTGAATGAGATCTTTCTTGAACAAAGGATCCAGTCCGGACCCTATCTTTATTCTCCTATCCGAATTACCTTCTTCAAGTTCGATGGCTTCTGTCTCAACGACGGGTTCCACCTTACCCAGATCCTTTTTTGAGGTAAATTGCTGAATCCGAGCTTGGGTGTTGGACTCCAGGTAGTTTTTGGCTTTAGCGATCAGTTCTTCCTTAGTTTGGGCTTTCATACTTTCGATGTTTTGGACTTCATGTTCGGGCTCCTTCTTGAAATATGCTCTATGCTTTTTTTGACTTAAGTTCTTTTGATATAGAGAGGCTTTCCTTTTGTTTTCTGGATCGGTTTCAGCCATGACTAAAGCTTGGCCATAGCATCGTCCGGCGATCTCTGAATCTCCTTTGACTTCTCCAATTCCAGACGGTGTGGGAAATTTGAACTTTAAGTGTGGTGTGGAGGTTATGGCTCGGAGCTTAGTTAAGGCTGGTCGGCCGAGGATCATGTTGTAAGAAGATAGGGTATTGATGACGTAAAATTTCACAGTGTGGGTAACTTGTTTTGGGAAAGTTCCAAACTGGACTGGTAAGTACAAGGTTCCTTGAATTGGGACGAGGTTGTTCCCGAACCCGAAGAGAGGGTCCTCTCTGCATTCATTCATCCTCACGCTGCCCAATTGCATTCTGTCGAATGTGTGTTTAAAGATGATGTTGATTGAGGATCCGTTATCTACAAGAATCCTTTTAACTTCGTTTTCAGCGACGTCCAAGCTAACCACCAGGGCTTCATTGTGATTTGGATCAACTCCCTCAAATTCTGCATTGTTGAAGGTTATTACTTGCTCGGGAAAGGACTGGATCATCATGACTTCATCTCCTGAGTCCGGACTAGGGGGAGGAGAGCTGGATCCCCCCATTACTACATTGACAACGTGCTTTTTTCCTGATCCAGATCCCTCCCCTTTTTCCATGGTTTTCTGAGCTATATACTGCCCCATGTTTCCTTTTTTGATTTGATCCTCGATAAAGTACTTAAGAGATAAGCAATTTTTGGTGGTATGATCGTGAGTGTCGTGGTAGTCACACTGTTTGTGGGTAGGCCGATTCTCCGGCGCTGTGATTATTGGTTTAGGTGGGTAGAAGTATGGATTATCCCAGACTTCCTTTAAGATGTCAGACCGGGTTCGGCTGAGCAGAGTCCACTCAGGTTCTGGTTTGGGATCAGATTTTGGAGGCTTTGGAGGCCTCGAGTCCGGTTTGGCTATTATTGCTGGTTCAGAGACTTTCTCGAGGACTGAGGGCTGGGAATTCTGAATATAATTGGTTTGCCTATTTGGTTTGAATCTTTTGTCCGGCTGATAACCCCCTCGAGGGCGATCATCTTGAGTTGTTCGGGTTGAGGAATTCCCTTGATGAGTCATCCTCATAGCTTGCAGTACATCGCTTTCTTTGATAAATCGGGCTGTCATAGAATATGCTGCTGCCAGGCTCTAGGGTTCTTTGTTGATTAATTCGTAAACATATCTTTCATTGTGATCCGGGTCTAGGTTCCTCCGGAAGATGTTGATAGCTTCACGCTCGTCTAGTCGCGAGATTTTGTTGATCGCCTCCTGAAAATGCCTTATATAATCAGCGAGGGGTTCATTGTCATACTGTCTAATTGTTTCCAGGTGGCACATATGTAATTCATGAGTTCTGTTCGCTCTGAACCTCTTCATGAAGGTTTCACGGAATTCCTTCCAGCTGTTGATGCTCCGGGAGGGGATCCGACTGAACCATCTTTGAGCCCCTCCCTTCAAGGTTGATGCAAAGAATCGACATTTGATGATGTCGTTGTAGTAGTAGATGAGAGCAATCTGTTAAAAATAATTGACATGTTCCTCGGGGTCCCCCATTCCATCGAATAAATCAAAGTTGTAATGCTTCAAGTTCTTTTTTCTTGGAATGGCTTCCAGAGAACGGCTGAACGGTGTCAGAGTCCCTTCAATTTCGAGTCTGGAGTCATGCCCCACCTTTCTCTATAGCTTATGAATCATTTGCATTAAATTGTCTTCAGGTTCATCTTCGTCTAAGATAAGCTCCTGAGTGATTTCCTTGTGGACTCTTTTGGATCCGGACCTCCTCAAGATCCGGTCCTCTTCTTCCTGGATTCTTTTCTGGATTTTGAGCTCAAGTTTGGCCTCCTCCTCTTGCCTGATTTTTTCTTTAAGTTCAGCCGAATTTTTTAGCTTTTCGGCCTCATGGTCTTTATTTTTGCTTTGAGCTTTGTGGGTTGTCCGCTTTTCTTTGCCTTTATCCGCAATGCGATCAAAAACTGACCCCTGGGAACGGTGAGAATGTTCAGAGTCTTGAGAGTTTTCAGCTTGTTCAAGTTCGGGAGGAGGTGCAGTCCGTGCTCTTCGGAACGCCCGGATTGCCTCCGCAAGATCATCTCTGGTAAGATTCTCCATATGCATTGCTGCCAGGGACACATCGGTATATTTATATTGGTTGACTTCGATTTCAACTCTGGCATCTCCGGGCCCAATCCCTATCCTCTCTAGAACCGGAACAGCCGTGGCCGGAACTAGGGGTAGGTCCGGGGCCGGATTTGTCTCTTGTGCCCGAGCACTGGTGGTCTGTCTTTGGCTAGATTTACTTCCCCTTGGCATTATTTCCATAGAATATGGTTTCCAAGACAATGATTCTCACAAGATACAGGCTTTATAACAGATCTGAGTTGGGTTTTTGAGAAAACGACGTATGTATGCACGTACTTTTTGGTTTAAAACAAAGATAAGCAAGAACAAGCCAAGACTTTAACAACTCAAGTAGTCATGACTACAGATCTAGCTACTAATCAGGAGTAAGGGCTAAAAATCAGAACTTTATCCAGAATAAACAACAGATCTAGATGGACAGCGGCTAGACAGGAACAAAACATACATACATAGTTGGAAAAAGGTGTAAAGGTTGCATTTCTATCAAGATTCGGGTGGTTTTCAGATCTTACTGGTTTGATTAGGACTCTTTTTCAAGAGCTTGTTGATGGAGTCGAGTCCAGTGGCACCGAGACCAAAGGACAGAGCCGCCCCCTCCTTCTAGCGCCAATGATAACTCCAGATCCCGATCAGGTGCCTCCTCTGCCGTTCACGCCTGGGGGAGGTGATGCTAGTGGTTGGGATTCTGCAAAACAACGCCGTGAGGTGGGTTTGGACCCACGGCGCCTCCGGCATGAGAATAAGAGCAGGCTTTGGAAATTAAAAGATAAGGACTAGAGTATCTAAAATGTGGAGGGTGTTTGTATGAGAGTGTGTAAAGAACGTAACCCCTACACCTTTTTCTCCTGGTCTATTTATAGGCCAAGGATTAGGGTTTAGGGGTTGGTACCTGCAATCATGAGCGTTGGTTCCTAGGTATGCGGGACACTTGTATGCTGCTGATAGTCCCCACCTGTCCAGGTGATAATTGTGGTGGCGTGTGCCAATGGCATGTCAGCACGTGGATTGATAGGGATATGATTGTGTCAATCCTAGGATTCCCTTATCTGTCGCTATCATGTGTCGTTATCATGTGGGACCATAGTCATGACTCGTGTCTGCCAATCCCATAGTATTATCTCCCGTGTCCTGGGCCTGGGCTGTGGGTCCATTTGCTTAAGCCCAATCCGGACTGGGTGTACGGTGACCTGGACTGAGGCCAGTCTGAATTGGTTATAGCCTATCAATTAATACATCAGAATCTTTAATTCTTTACCCAGGTGCTTATTTTTCTTTTTTGAATATAGCTTATAAGCTACTAACAAATATTATCCATTCTTTTAATAAAATCTTGGGGTGAGCGAGAGTCAAAGAACTTGGCATATTAAACAACTTGAAATAGTCATATTTTAATACTTTACCCAGGTGCTTATTAAACAACTTGAAATAGTCATATTTTAATTGTTTTTAACTTTTTCCCATGTGGTCTTCCTTTTGCTTGTCAACATATTTCTGATCAATATGAGTTGTTAAAGTTACTTGCAATCTTGTTTTGATATTCAATAAGCATCCACCAAATGTATATAACAGGGTTGAGAACTTAGATCCACCAACACCAGAATGCATACATAAACATACAGATTGGTTGTTGGAGATGGCACCATTAGCAGTATCTGCATATTTGCAATTGCCATAATTGATGAAAATGAGCGTTTGTATACTTCAAAAAACTGCAAGCAAGCTATTGGCTGTGGTCTTGATTACATATGAGCCAGATACCAAAGCAAGAAACTACAAATTATAATATCAATTAAGGTGACATGGCAATAGATAATCTGAGTATGATCTCTGCCTCTTCTTTTTCCTTCCTTCTACTCTCTAATTTCATTGATGGAATGAAATGAAGAAGAAAAGATAGAAATATTTCGTGAGATCTAAAATTTAATTCGTAGTTGCCAATCAAAAAAAACCAAAACAGTGTCATCCCTCAAACAAATACAGTTAGACAAGAAACAGGGGAATGCAAATCACAACAATCACTATTACTGCCCTAACTATTTCTTGGCATCTTGTTCATCTTCATCATAGTACACCTCCTCCTCATCGCCATCTTTGGCATCATCATCATAATACTCTTCCTTTTCCTCCTCATCGTTACCATTCCCAATCATTTCATCACCTTGCTGCCTTCCCAAACTCTCCTGAATCCGATCCCGAATTGCTGTGCCCATCTTATGACACCCCTCTTCAAATATCTCGAGGAAACCAGCCACCCACCTATCAGCATTCTCCACCCATTCATTCCTATGCATCTCAGCGGTCTTTGCCACCGTCTTCACCTTTTCTCCAACTCTCTCTTGTTGCTCCTTCACCTTCTCTTGTATCTTCTGTAAACTCATATTCACCCTCAATCTCTTCTCCTTGACGTAACTAACACCAAGATCTTTCCTCGAATACCCACGATCCAAATTCCGTATAACGTACTGATTATAATCCTTAACAATTCTCATTATTATATCTGACGTTGAAATCCCCTCCGTCCTTTGTGTCTCCTTAAATTTCCCTATCGATTTCACAAAATCATACACATCATTGGCAGCTCCGCTAGCATCAGCGTACGGGAGAGAATCATGCGCAACATAATCAATCCTATGCTTAACAAGAAACTCCTCAGAAAGGACCCAAGGAGCATCAGGAACGACTTCATCAACCCATTTGCAATGCCGGAGAGATTCGTAACGTTCAGATTCAGTCATGACAGTTTTGCCTTTAAATTTGTGAGTGATCTCATCATTGCAACAACCGACAATCAAGTGAGTGTTTGGAAATGATTTCTTGGCTTGTTCGAGAGACCTGGCATGGCCAAAATGGAAGAGATCATAGATCCCATCTGCGTAAACACGGACCGGACGGTCAGTTGGTGGTGGATTGGGAGGAGGATAGCCATTACCTTGTGTTTTGGATGGCTCCATTGCCTCAACTTGCTCTCCCATCGCTTCTCTCTCTCTCTCTCTCTCTCTCTCTCTCTCTCTCTCTCTCTCTCTCTCTCTCTCTCTCTCCCGTTTTCACTCCTCCCCTTCAAAAACAAACACCCTGTTCTGTTTATACATGTAGGCTTATTATCCCTACGTTACATTGTAGGCCTCTTACTTTATATACGTAATATTACGGGAAGAATCTTAGCACATGTTAGTAATATTTAAGAAATTTAATGCATTTTTATGCAAAATGGATATTTGTTGTACACCGCTTTTGGATTCGGTGTGAGAAGCCGATCCGATCTAGAGTAGTCTGCTTTGGTGGCTATAATTGGAAATTTCTTTTTGGCAAAAACAATACAAAATACTCTAGGATATTCTCCTGGTTGTAACACAATACACTTTTTTGGCAAACTATTATATCACAACCCCTCGATTAGTTGGATATAAATATTGTTTTCAACAAAACTATCAAGGAAACTAAGAGAATCAGGTTCAGTCGAATCAGTTCTAATATTCAATTTGCCCTATATTAAGCGACCGACTTCTGATTTGCACAAAATCGCGGTTTAAACTGATTAATAGAACCCAAACTGAATATGTAAATCCAAGTAGTAGATCTCCTGCCAATAGAATTCTGATATTTGCATTTTCCAGAACCAGAGAAACCAAACTGGACCGGAACACCACACTGTACACACACACACACACACACGTTTTTATGTCTGTGACTTGTAGAACAAAAGTAGAGCATGTCATGTTCAACAACACTTTATGAAGTACAATACTAATTCTACAAAGTAGGGCGTATGTATGTCATTCTTGCTAGTAAGCAGAGCATTTACATAGCGTCATATGCACAAGCAGTAGTAGAGAAAATTTTTGTTATTGCTCAAAGAGGTCCCTGCAAGTCTGCAACTGAACCCGGCTCTATCTGATTTTCCCAATGATTAAAGCAGATCTAAAACCTGAGCTGCAGAGTGAACTCTCAGTTATGTAAAAAAATTATTGCTAAGGGACTGGGGTTGGAGAAGGTGGTAATGCATATTGGTTAGCTATATGAGGTGCCAACTACTAACTAGGACATTGCTAAGGGTTTTGTATGGGTTGGAGATGCTCACCAATTCTACACTTGTTTTCTATTTAAAATTCCAATATACTTTGTTGCATAACATAACTGTTGCGAGTTAAAAAAATTCTAGATATTGACTCTCATTACAGACAGCAAAACCTTCATGCTAACAAAATTGACACAAAACAATATTAACATCAAAACTCGCCACAGCATCCATCAACATTCAAAATTCGTTTTGTTGCTTCTTTAGGGAACCATATGAGTAAACCTTAAAAAATAATACAAAGTACCAAAAGAAAGATAGTAAATTGAGATCATTAACAAAATTAGTGAACAAGAAATAATAAGTCGCAACCAAATAGAGGTGCAAACAATTTTTACCATGATTGTGCATGCAGTGTAAACTACAGTAACACGAGCAGGTTCCGGTCCACACAGTTCTCTATTTCCAGCAGCGAACTAGAAATTAGAAAAATATACAACAAAACACATACAGGAAGCAAACTGACCTAACCTACGAATTTAGCTAAAAAACTTATAAATCTCCTTAACATTTACTCATTCAATTTCATAACAACCATCAAACATGTAACAGGCTTAACAGCTAAACAGACTAAAAACTTCTCAAACACTAACCTCACTTCTATCAAATGCAAACCGATCCGGGTCGGTCCCAGGACCAAAAATAAACAGCCAGTCTCTGGTCCAACAGTACCTATGATCCAATCTTTGATCTGGTCCGGCTATGGAACTTTGTGCAGCCATATTTGCACCCATTCATACTGGAGTTTCTTCAATACGAAGACACTGCTGAAGATCATTTTCACATAAAAATTGGAAGGTTATTTGTATATTCACCATCAATAACTAACATACACAGTACACTACAGTGGAAGTAATATAAAATTCTTGTCGGAAAAAAAAAACAAATCTCAATCAACATCATTGTCACCAATTTCAAATAATCACAAACACTATCAGTGACATATTCCAACATAGCTGACCAAAATTCTAGCTTTATACCTATGTTATGATGCGCGGCTGTAGAATTCTGTGAAGTCTAGCCGGAACATGAGGAACTTCAGATCAATGTGTTGTTGGACAGGCAACTGTGAAATGAATCCTTGAAAGAGTGTTGAATATTCCTTAGAGATTGTATCTATTTCTTGTCCGCTGTGTGTAAGAAATTCCCCAGCACGTTGTGTAATGGCCTTCCTGCCTTCACCAAGCCATGATCCAGGAACTGAAGTTTTATTACTTGACTGCCTGTTCGTCTTGTCCCGAGAAGGCAAAGATGACTCCACAGTCCTGTGATTTCAAAGAAAAGAAATAACAGTAAGGGACTAATGTTCTTACAAGTGTCACAATTTAATTACAAAAACAAACTGTTGTGATAAATCTATTACCTTGCTTGCAATTCATTAACACCTTCATATAGGCGATCTGCATGACTACGGAATCGCAACACAAGATCAAGCAACACAAAGAGGGTCTTGTAAAGAGATTGTGACCTTTCTCCGAGAAGAGACTTCTCAACAATTGAATGAAGATACTTCTCATGTGCAGCAAGCAGATCATCAAGATCTTTAGCTGCTTCCATTTCACTAGAGAAGTTAGACCATGAAACCTCCAAAACCTCAAACATAATATAGTACTGCAAATTTGTTATAAAATGATTCATCTCATCCCAAAGCACTTGGCACCGCCTTGATGCCAAAATTAGCTGCAACTTAACAGCTTCTGGCAATTTAGTGAAAGCTATAGAATTTGGTTTCATCGTCTTCCAAACACCAATGAGTGCATGCTCTACCCGTCTAAGCTTCCATAGGAAATTGAAGATTCTGAGATACTTCGTCATGACTGACTCTGCAAACAGAGTATTTAAAGGCATTCTTGCATCGTATTCCAGGGAGAAGACATCCCACCCTCTATCTCCTATGTTGTGTGGCATCATTTTGACCCTCAATCTATCCAGTATGTCAGGATCATCATACTGTGCACTGGAGGACCTTATTGCACTCTCCAACAACCCTGCAAGCTTAAACGAACTGATGGTATTAGCAGGCTCTGATAGCTCAGGCCCGACAATATCCATCAAATACTGAACAAAATCACCTTGCCCGAGCAATAAATAACGCTTAATTGCAAGACAATGTTCTTTGAACTTATACTGCCTGTACACAACATCCATCAAATGTTTGTCTATTCTCCTGGCTGCTTCAGTAACCAAAGACTCTAGTGCATCAGTTTCACCATAACCAAGGCCACCTCTCCTAGTGGTTGTCCCTGTGACAGCAGCAGCTTCTGTTGCAGCATCAGCCCAACTACGATCCTCGCAACAAACACGAAGGAAATTGATCGACTTCCCAGTTCTTAGAATTCTATGAGCAAGAGACTGTGAGATAAAAGAAGGAAGCATTGCAGCACGGAGCTGATAACCCTCCGTCCAAAGTGATTCCGCTTTCACAGGCTGGCCCAAGACAAAGAACTCCATAAATATATCTTCCAGTTCCCCTTCTAAAACCCAGCTCCTAACCATCTCAAAAAGAGGAGAACACACCCGACGAAGCAACCGTTTCATGAAATCATGAACAATAGGGTCCCCATGTTGAGCATGCATGTGAATCGCCCCAGCCATTGCACCACCCTTAAGAACCTTACAGTTGTCAACCAGAAGAGCCATTAGTCTCATCTTCACCATCGGTTCAGCAAACCACACAGAAAGTCTCCTAAGCGAAAGATAATTCCCTGAACTAACACTCTCCGTGAAAGAAGGAATAGGATTAATCGAGTGTGCTTCAAGCACAGCCAACAATTTATAATACTCCGTAAGCTCATCCTGCAAAGCCACACAAAACGCCTGCCCAACCGTTCCAACATCTTCCGCTGCTAAACTTTTCACAGTCTCCGAAACATACCCCTTAACCTTCCTAAACAACCATCCAAGCTCGCAAAGTTTCCTAACCATAATCCTCGTAGCTCTCGGAACCCTAACCGATTCCGCCAAAACATACCCATCAACACTCTCATCAAACTTGACAAACTTCCCATCAATCCCCTGCGATGCATACAACACATCCCTCACTAAATCCTCCTCTGTAACCTCACTCTCCTCCTTAAGCAATTTCCTAAACTCCCTAAACGCCAATTCCCTCATATCACTCTCCTTGGAAACCAACAAAACCCCACCATCCCAACCCTTCTCCACTCTCTCCCCATTTCTCGAAACATCCCAAGATCCCACCTTTCCCCCATTCTTGAAAACCCCATTAGCACCCATATTACTCTCAACCAAAGCAGGCAACAAAAACCCACTACCAACCCTACTCTCAGATCCCATTTTCGCCTTTTTTCGATCATCGGCAATAGTTTTAAGCAAATAAAGCACAGCCCACTTATTATTTACACTTCCTGAACCACTTTTGGATGCGAATTTAGAATACAAATCAGCAAAAATTAGGGCATCAGAAGTTTTACCTTGAGTAGCAAGCTGCCTCTTAATTGAATCCGCCATTGCAGCTTCATCCACAGCAATTGATGGCGTCATTCTACTAGATAATATACGAAGTGCATATTTAAGTGATTGTGTAGTAGTAGTATTATTATTATTACTATTAGGGTTTGAGTTGTGAGGTGAGTTGAGTAAACGAGTTACGAGTTCTTTAACGAGATCTAGAACTTTCGAGTCTCGTTGGTCCATTTGGGTTTTGATTGAATCGGTGATTTTGGGCGTTGGATGTATGTATATGTTTGTGTGTAATGATTATAGATACAGTGGAGTGGGGAGAAGAGGGGAGAGGGGAGGTTTTGTGAGGCACCAACTGTTTGAGGTTTTGTCTATCCTCGTGTTTGAGGGGTGTTTTGATTTTATTGTATGGCGCGGAAATGAAATTCTAAATATCAACAAATGTATATAAATATATTTTTTAAGATTAAAAGCTATTTTAAAGTAGTTTATATTAATTAATGATATATTTTTACACAATATGCAAAAAAGATATTGATAAATAATTATGAATAAGTACAAAATATGATGCATAATGTTTGGAAATATTTTGTTGTTGAAAATTTCATTTTAAATTTTGCTAATATTTTGAAATAGATTGTGAATTGGTTATGAAAATGGTTTATTGAGTTTACTACACATTTGCAAGAAAATTGAATGATACATGTAATACTGTATCGAGTAAACTTCAAATCATTTTCATTGCAGTTCGAATTTTTGTTGGAAATCTCTTAAAATAAAAATTTTGTGGAAATGGAACATATATTTTGTTTGAATATTTTTCATGTTATTGTTGTACTATTTAGGTTTGCATGCACCATATATTCTTGATTATTATTCTTCTAATATTTGCCTACGAATATATGATTATAAATCGTATAAATATAAAGATAAATGAGTTATTTATGGATAGATAAAGGATAATCATGTGAAATAACTAATTGAATCAGTTCAGTTAGGAAACCAAACCAAACATACCCAGTATATCCCGCTCAGAGCAGGGTCTGGGGGTGGGATATACGCAGACCATGTCCCTGCTTTTAACGGTAGGGAGGCTGTTTCCGTGGAGACCCCCGGCTACGTGCGCATTAAGCTAATAGTATGTGATATTCACAAAGGTTGTCTAAGATAAGACAAAGGCTCATCGTCATACCTGAGCCCATGGCTTTGAACACATGGGGCTTACCTATCAGGGGATTAACTACTCCACTCTGCAAAGCACTCGGATCTACAATGACAGCTGGTCAAGCTCCCTGGAACTGCAAAATTAGACAACAAAAGACAATAAAAAAAAACTAAAAATGAGAACACCACAACCAAATTTCTAAGATAAAGCTAATCGAGACAGCCCAACTCTGAGGCTCTTAACAACAGAGCCGCTCTGATAAGTGGATTTTATATCCACTTGGAGCGTTCCATATCGGCTTAAATTGATTGTCTTGGACTCAAGTTTGTTGTAGTTTTGATGTGTTTTGCTTAGTTGTGCAGAGTTGCAAGAATGTCGATTATGGTGGATGCTTCTATCGTGTTTGGAGGATTAATTGATTAAAATTCGGATTTTCCGGGAAGGTTGCGCAGTCTACACTGTTTTGGCCATATCTAGAGTTCTAGAAGTCCGTTTTCAGCGATCTTACAGCTCACGCGAAGCTTGAGAGAATTTCTACAACCTGGGACAGAAAGCAGGTGCAGGGAGCGTGTAGTTAAAATTCGCGCACGTGTTCTTTGTGAAGCAAGGCTGAAAGACTACTGTTTTGTCCTTTTTCTAATTCTAATTATATTTTGGGCAGGTTTTAGTACCTTAATCGAATTCTAATTGTAATAGAAGGTAATTTCCTACTGGGCAAGAAATCTAAAGCCTATTTAAACACATCTTAGCATTGTAACTAGCATTTTGCCCGTACTTCGTACACGACATCTTATTTAATTTAAAATGATAATACGAAAAATTTAACAAATTTGATTGATTTCTTAAAAAAATATTGTATACAATTATATAAATAATCAATTCTTAGAAAGATATTCTATATAGTTATATAAGTATTTAATAAAATAATGATATGCTAAAATTTATATAAAAAAGTAGCATACAATTTTATTTTAACAACGTTGAAAATTTATTTAATCCATCAAAATCTGCAATAAAAGTAATAAATATTTTTACAAATATTGTTCTCTAATGGAAAACAATAATAAATTGTCTTCATTATTCAAATGCGGAAATGATAATCCCTTCAACTCCAAAACATTAAACCTCATATAATATCAAGAACATATTATATTAACTATGAGACCTCATAGTTAATATAATATGTAAATGTTGGAGAACAATTAGACCACATTTCAAGCAATTTTTTAATTTTTTTTGTTAATTTTTTTTATGAGTGGATAGAGGGTAGAATTATAAGACTTTTTTGTGAAGATGCCCCTAGCGGAGCCCTTTAAAATAGCTTGAAATGTAGTGAATATGTGTGTTCTCATTTTAATTTTTTTTGTTAATTTTTTTTATGGATGGATAGAGGGTAGAATTATAAGAATTTTTTTTTGAAGATACCCCTAGCGGGGCCCTTTAAAATAGCTTGAAATGTAGTGAATATGTGTGTTCTCACTGTTCTGATTCTCACCAGAGCGTGACCATTAAACTGTATTAGTAAATTCATGTATGAAAATACAGTGTATATATATTATTAATATAGATTCTTTTATTAAAAATAAGTAAATTATACAATTAAATAAGCAAGTCAAAATATCAGATAAATATTCTAGTAGATTTATAGTTTATATTCAAATTAAGGTCTTTCACCATGGCTCTCGCTTTCTGAAATTGTTGAATTTTTATTTTATTGACTTTATTATATTAAAAGTATGTTCTTATTGAAACGAATATAATAATTTGAATTTGAATATATTTTTAAACTACTTATTTTGATGAGTTGTTAATTTTTTTGTGATCAACTTAGAGGGGTGACCAAATATAAAATTAATGGGAATACATAAACCCATTACCCACGTTATGATAAACAGTACCTATAAAATGGAAGTTGCTTATGTGGTTCAGGATTGTTAATTACTTGAATACTTTATTAGCTTGATCATCATGTAGACCATCTTTCTTTTTATCACTTATGTTGTGGCTATGTAGTCTATCTGTAACTAACATCTTTCTTTTTATCACTTATGTTGTGGCTATGTAGTCTATCTATAACTAAACACCTCTCTCTGCTTGTAATCTATATTTATAAATGCAAACTTCTTCTTGTATTGTATTTTGTTTTCAATATTTAAAATTATGTAGCTAGAGGAGAAGAGAAAGGCTGGAGGTGCAATCGTAATACTACAGCATTACTGAAAATAAGTACAATATGATAATAGAATTTTTTGTTTCAATCTAAATTGGGTCGCTCCAAATGCCGTGTAATGACAAAAAGGGGAATTAAAGAAATAAAGAAGATTAAAAAAATGAAGGATAATATTGTTTACCAAAAACACAGGTCTCCGCAAGAAGCTCACTTATTCACTTTTATCTTCAAATAATGTATGATTACAAATTATAACAATCACATTTTCCACTACCTATTCTCTCTCAAAAAGCCAACTAAACTGAAAAAAGGAAAAGTTAGTGCTTTTATATTTTAATGTGGAGCTCAAGTGAAAGTGCTAAATATGAGATCATATATGAAGTGAAATTGAACGCGAGTAAAGAAGATATTTAGAGCATAAATAAGAGCAATGTTGCCTGACCCAGAGGGCGAGGCTTGTGTCGTGGGTCTGAGCTTTTAAGTATGCTATTCCATAGTCCCTTCGGAGACATCCGATAAAAAGTATGCTATTCCATAAGACCTTCTGGTACGTAGCATGTCTACCCCATGAACCTTAAGTTGAACAAATCCATAAAGAACATAAACTTGCTTGAAAACAAAATAATGTCTATAATGCTAGATGTATCAAGTTGAGTCCCAAGATTATTTACAAATAACATGATGCAAGTAACGTGACATCATGACTGATTGTAACTGATTGTCTACATATTTTTATTTAAATTTAAATATAAAGTGGTTCATTACATTTAATTAAAATACATAACCAATTAAAATGTCACATGACATGTGGGATTCCGCCATTTAAATAAATTATTTGATCGATTTCTAGTATGCCCTTCATCCTTGCTACCTCTTGTATCGGTACTGTGTCAATGTTATTAACTGGTAATCTTTCCAACTACCTTTGTTATTATGACATGTAAATTCGAAAATTGAAAGGCCAAGCAAATATTTTAAAGGTACCTTTCTGGTGTCCTGGATATTATTATAACATCGGGTAATTCATTAAAATTTAATTCTTAAATGCCAAATCAAAATCAAAACCAAACAAATATTATCTGTTAGGTCCAATATGTTTGTAGAAGGGGGGGTTGAATACAAACAGTACTGTTTAATCGAAATTTGTCCGGATAAATTTAATTTATATTTTGACAAATTTGAGCAGAATTAAATGAAACAAAATTCAAGTTGAATATAAAATTATATTAACTTGAGAGGTTTGTTACAAATACAGTACAGAAATTATATCTAGTTAATAAAAACAAATTAGAAAATTCGACATGAATTTTTCTAGATTTGTTAATAAAAATCGAGATATAGATTAGGAGTAAAAACTCGCTAATATTACAAGAGTATCAAGTAAACAAGTTCTATCGGATCAGATATTAAAAATAAGATGAACTTGATTTTCTATGAATTTTTCTCTTGCTGTGTTGTTCTTCAAAATGAGAGAGAATGGAGCTGTTCTTGTTTCTTGAAAATATTATGTTCTGTGTGTTGTTGTGTCGTCTGGCCGCCTGTCTTTAATTTATGTAGTCTTCTGCAACTTTTCTTTTTCATTTGTACTGCCAAGACAATCGGCAAGACAATCTGCTCTTCCAAGACAATCAATTTTGTACTGCCAAGACAATCGGCAAGACAATCCAAAACCTCCAAGACAATCAATTTGTATTGCCAAGACAATAGGCAATACAACAGTCAAGACAATCAAAGCTTACCAATACAATCGGCAAGACAATCAAAATTGTCTTGTTTAATAATAAAATTCGGCTGAATGATTGTTTTGTGTAAACTGATTTATGCTGTCAAATTAACACCAGATGCAGGAGAGTGAATTGAACAACACGCGCGCCTTTTATGGCTGTGATTTCTGGCGCGTGGAAGACACGCTCTGCAAAGCGCGTTGGTGCCTTAGCCGACAAGAAAATGTTCAGCCTGCATACACTTTACTTTCCTTAGCATGCATGTTCAACTTTACTGTCTTCCTCTTTTTTTTTTTTAACTCAGCACGACTTGTATTATTTTTTTTTTCTTTTTGATTCTTGTCGACCACAAGCTACAAGTACAACCTGTTATTTTTTTTTGTTTGGTTTTGTTTCTTCCTTTTTCTGGCCACTTGTAAAATTTGACTCTTTTGATTTGATTTTGATTTAATTAAATAGATTAATCAATTAATCATTTAAATAAATAATGATTAATTAATTAATTAAATAATTAATTCAATTTAGATTAATATATTAATTCAAAATTAATTAACATGATAATTAATTTAATAAATAAATTAATTCAGAATGAATTAATTTATTAACTTAAATCAATTACATAATTATATTAATTAAAAGAGAATTAATATAAATCATTTGACAGCTCAAATATTTTTCTTGAACCACTGAAAGTAATAAAGAATTACCACCGAATTTTCGTTGACGCTCGATGCACGGTCTGGTTCATGAGCGACTAACTCCAACGGCTTTTCTTTATTTTTGACTTTATGGCTGTGGTTAATGTCTTCTCTTAATATACCCGTCTTGATAGCTTGAACCACTGAAGTTAATGATAAACAACCACTGTTTAATGTTGACACTCGATGTACTGTCTGGTTCATGAGTGACTAACCGCAATGACTGTTCTTCACATATTGACTTTAAAATCTGGTTCCTTTTCTTTTCTTTTTCTTCTCTCTCTATTAATTCTTCTGTACTGTCTCTGTCACTGTTGAAATCTCTGTCACTTTAAATGAATCCACTTCTTTAACGAATACTTCACTGAGGCTTGATCAGATGACTGAACTTCTTTCAATGTAGTAATTCTTCAAGTCTGTAGATTGACCTTGATCTTTTTCTTCTGACAGATAATACAATCTGAGATTCCTTGTGACAGTCTATGTACTATTTACTATTACAATCTTGTTTAAGTTGAGTTGTATCCTCGAAATACAAATAAGCTACATCATATGCCTTTCAATCTCCCCCTATTTGTTTGTTAGACAATAACAAGCAAATACCTAGAGGATAACTCAACTACCTCACTTAAACAAGAAAAAGATAAAACTTTTAAGAACTAAGTAAATAATACAAAAAAAAAAAAATCTCTGGTTTAGATTTAACAATTCCAGAATCTTCAGTTGATGAAATGATAGATGATTGTTCCTTTAGCACTGAACTGATCTTCAATAGATAACTCATCTTCATTTCTGATTCTTCATATCTCTGCCTGATAATCCTTCACATCTTACATTGGTGATTATCAGCAGTTCTTGATTTACAATCACTTCCCATTTCTGACACAGCTTTTCTCACTAAAGAAAAACAGCTGTTCTTACTATGTAGACAAATATCTCCACTTTCATAACAAATGAAAGTTCTTTTGCTTCTTCATCTAAGGCTCCCCCTCAGTAAATAGTCTTTCTAGACTTGCTTCTCATTCTAAGCACAGTCTTTACTGCTCCCCCTTTCTAACTCACTCTTCTTTTACTTGTACCCCATACTTCTTTCCCCTTAGTTGAGTATATCCTACTAAGGTAAGCTTTAAGCTTGAATATATCTTTTTCAATATATCTCTCCCCCTTAGTTGAGGAATCCTCCATTCAACTAGTTGACAAAGTAGTTGATACTAAATTGTTACCAATTTATACCAATCGTTAGAGTACATTGAAATCAATTGATAAAGCTTTGTTCGAAAGGAAGTTTCATTTTCTTCCTCACTGTGAGTGTGTGATATTGTTTAGTGTACCTCACAAGTGTTTCACTCTTCTCTCCACTCATTTGTGTTGAATGTCTCACTTCTCTCTGTATTTACACTCTTGCTCACTAGTGTTTCACTCATATCACTCATAGCTCCAACATCCTTTAGTGTACCTGCAAGGAAAAATCACCCTAGCCCCTTCAAGAGAGGTCAGTGGTGGTGCAATGGGAGTTCGCAAATCCCAAATCCTCGTTGGACTCGTCAGACGAATCTGAGTCATAATCTACAAGTTGCTAATTTCCCTTTTTAGGGTTTTCAGATTTGAATTATGAGAAGGTAAACAATGATCTATAAATTTAGCATTGAGATCAAGGTTCCCTTCTAATGTCTGTGAAGACATCACCTTGTTAAACTCATCAGGTAAAATCTGAATCATAGTTCACAAGTTGCCGATCCGCACCTATGTCGGATCCGTTACCCGCAGGATCCAGAGATGTTCCATCTGAGGAGTTAGATAATGATCTTGATGAATTTTGCATTTGAGATCAATACCTTCTCTCGAGGTCTGTGAAGACTCTTGATTCATTAAAGAACCTTTAACTTATAATCCTAACCGTAAAATGGTTGGATTACAGGTTTACGTCAATTCATCCTTACATATGAAATATTTTGGTTAGTGTATAAGGTAGTGACTCTCCAACTGAATATCCCACACATCCTTGTTTGCTGCATCAAGTGCAGTTACTCCCTGGTGACCTCTAGTCTGATAGGTTACTTCCTTTTAGGGGGTAAGATAGAATGTGTTTCAGTTTGATTGTAGTCTGGGATAAAAGTTGTTGGGTTTACAACCTTATGACTAAACATGTGAGAATACAAAATTCCATGTACATGAACCTGCATCACAGAATATGAGCAATATAGAGATAGAATGCATTTTTTTTTAACATTTGAAAAATTTTCTAAGAAAATATTGCATTTTATCTTAAGAGAAATGATGTACACTTGTGATTTTAAAAGATTTACAATGTAAGCAATCACAGCTGTAGAAAGAGATTTTGAGTTAGGAAGATAAAGATCCTGAGCTGGTTTTACAAAACAAGAACATAGGCAAAAATCCAATTAATAAATATTAATCGAATCAATGTATGTTAATGTTTAAACCAATACAAACAAAACTATTTTATCATGTTTTAGGTCCTGCATGATAGATACCAACTATTAGAAATTGTTAGCACTTGATAGGTCTTGTCTTCCAATTGTTAGATCCTGAAAATCAAACATTAGTTCCTAACCAATTGTATAGATACATACCAATTTGATACCAACATTGGTCAATTGTTAAGTCCTTAAAACGAAGATCTGTTAACAGCAATCACAAAACAAAGATTAATACTTAAACTGCAGGTTTTGTGTGTGTTAATAAGAAGAACAACAAAAGAACCAAGTACAGGGACCTATTTGTAAGTTTTGCAAGTATGGTGACTAAACTCTAAAAACTATACAAACTATTTATATACACATGAAAAAGAATATACAAAAATAAGAAATAATATATATAATAATTATACAAAATAAAAACTATAAGAAAAGAAAAAATTCAAATAAAACTAAACAAAGAAGAAAAATTTGAATTAACATAAAAGTAATAAAACTATACATAACTTAATAATTTACAAACAAATTTTTATTTTTATTAATTTTTATTTATATATATATTTTTTTAAATGCAAAAATAACTGTATTAATAATATTTACAGAATATTAAAGATAAAAGATAATAATTTAGAAAAATATCTACAACAATATAACTACTTAAAATAACTAAATAGAAAATATAAAATACTAAAAATACCATAGGTTGTCCTTTTGACGGAATTAACACATTAATAACAGAAGAACAAACACTACAAAATATTGAATAAAATATTAACTATTTACATAAACATTTGTAGCAAATTAATAAATCTATATATATTTTCGAATAAAATGACTTTCTTATCAGAAAATTATTTTGAAAGAAAATATGATTTATTAAAAGATCACAAATATTCAAAAATAGATTTCTCACTAATTTCCACTTGTAAAATTTGAGAAAAATATTTTTAGAGAAAATAAAATTATTCTAAAATTAAAAGAAGTAAGTAGGAAAATATTAAGAAGATAATGACAATGATTTAAGAATTAACAAGCAAGAAGTTGATAAAATAATTATACAAGTGATTTAAATCAGAAAATATTCACAAAATAATCACTTGTAAATTATTAAAGATCAAACCTCAGATATTAACTAGTTTAATTACTAGGACTGTTTAACATACCCAATTCACCAACAATTCTGGTGAATGTGGATTCGTCAAGAGACTTAGTAAAAATATCTGTTGTTTGTTCTTCTGTGGGTACAAAAAGTAACTCCACAGTACCATTCATGACATGCTCTCGAATAAAATGATACCTGATGTCAATGTGCTTTGTTCTCGTGTGCTGCACAGGATTGTTGGAGATTGCTATGGCACTTGTATTATCACACAGGATAGGAATCTTGTCAAGTACAAAGCCATAATCCCGTAGCTGATTTATGATCCACAAGATCTGAGCGCAACAGCTTCCAGCAGCTATGTATTCAGCTTCAGCTGTAGAGTTGGAAACTGTTTGCTGTTTCTTACTGTACCAGGAAACCAACCTGCCACCTAGGAATTGACAACTCCCAGAGGTGCTCTTTCTATCTACAACACTTCCTACATAGTCTGAATCTGTATATCCAACAAGATTAAAACCAGATTCTTTAGGGTACGAAATTCCTAAATTTGGAGTACCCTTAAGATATCTCAAGATTCGTTTAACAGCAATGAGATGCACATCTCTAGGATCCGCTTGAAACCTTGCACACAAGCATGTAGCATGCATAATATCAGGTCTACTTGTAGTAAGGTAAAGTAATGAGCCTATCATACCTCTGTAGCTTGTGATATCTACCTTAGCAGAATTTTCACATGCTCCAAATTTAACAGCAGTAGATGATGGTGTTCTTGCTGAAGATGAGTCCTCCATTTGATACTTCTTGAGAAGCTCTTTGACATACTTGGATTGACAGATAAATATTCCATCTGTCCTTTGACTTATTTGCAATCCAAGAAAGAACTTCAGCTCACCCATCATGCTCATTTCAAATTTACCCTGCATTAACTTAGCAAATTTCTTGCACAACAGATCATTAGTAGACCCAAATATTATATCGTCCACATAGACTTGGACTAGAATTGTATCATTCTTATGTTTCTTTGTGAAGAGAGTTTTGTCTATGACACCTCTAACAAAACCATTTTCAATTAAAAATTCAGAAAGAGTGTCATACCATTTCCTTGGTGCTTGCTTAAGACCATAGACAGCCTTGAAAAGGAAGTAGACATAGTCAATTAAATCTGGATCTTCAAAGCCAGGGGGCTGTTCTACATAAACCTCTTCATCTAGCTTTCCATTCAAGAAAGCACTCTTGACATCCATTTGATAAACTTTAAAGTTTAAAAATGCTGCGAATGCCAAGAATATTCCTATGGCCTCAAGTCTAGCCACTGGAGCATAGGTCTCATCATAATCAATGCCTTCAGATTGGGAGTAACCCTTTGCTACCAGTCTTGCTTTATTTCTCGTCACTGTTCCATCTTCATCAAGTTTGTTTCTGAATACCCACCTAGTGCCAACCACTGGTCTGTCTGTAGGTCTGGGTACCAACTTCCAAACTTCTTGTTGTTTAAATTGATTGAGTTCATCTTGCATAGCAATCACCCAATCAGGATCAGAAAGAGCTTCTTCAATTTTCCTAGGTTCCATTTCAGACAGAAACCCTGAATAATTACATTGATTCTGAAAAGCTCTTCTAGTCTT
This sequence comes from Saposhnikovia divaricata, assembly GCA_036435485.1. Taxonomy (NCBI): domain Eukaryota; kingdom Viridiplantae; phylum Streptophyta; class Magnoliopsida; order Apiales; family Apiaceae; genus Saposhnikovia; species Saposhnikovia divaricata. The sequence goes on from CM071596.1 coordinate 93,682,239, forward strand.
CACACCAACAATTGGATCACCAATGATTAGCTCAAAAGGATGAGCTCTATTCCAAACAGTCTGTCTGGGAAGATTAGATCTTGATGATTCGCCTTGATCTTCATTGTGATGTTGTGTGTGACCAGTTGACCCTTCATTTTCTCCCCCTGAGTTGTTGCCAGGTTGACTAGATGATGATTGTTTAGAAGAGTCAGGGGAATTTTGACTACTATCATTGATTTCATCACCATTACCCTGATCATCATTGTTGTCATTAGCATCAGCAAAAATCTCAGGTGCATTGTCATCATCTGAACCTGTATCTGTCATGTCATCGAAAGATAGCTTCTCAGATGGATTCTCAGTTTGGATACTAGGGAGTTTAGTGTCATCAAATGTTACATTGACACTTTCCATCATCTTCTGTTCATCAATCACATACACCCTGTATGCCCTCATTGAATAACCAATAAAAATTGCTTCAAATGCTTTGGTATCGAATTTACCACCTTGATCATCACCTTCTTTAAGCATAAAGCACTTTGCCCCAAATACATGAAAGTATTTGAGTGATGGTTTCTTATCAGCCATAATTTCATAGGGTGTCTTCATTTGATCTTTATTGATTAGAGTTCGATTCTGGGTATAGCACACAGTATTGACAGCTTCAGCCCAAAAGTACAATGGAAGCCTTGATTCACTTAACATAGTACGTGCAGCTTCAATCAAGGTTCTATTCTTTCTTTCCACTACCCCATTTTGCTGAGGAGTTCTTGGATCTGAGTATTGTCTGGTTATACCCTTCTCAGTGCAGAAGTCATTTAGAACTGTTTTCTTGAATTCAGTTCCATTGTCTGATCTTATAGCTCTCACTGGATACGTAGAATCTCGCTCAATTAATTTGATGTGATCAATCACCAGTTGTGGAGTTTCATCTTTAGAATTCAAAAACAGGACCCATGTGTATTTTGAAAAATCATCAACAATCACTAGAGCATATCTCTTCCTTGACATAGACATCACATTAACTGGACCAAACAAATCCATATGAAGTAATTGTAATGGTTCAGTTATTGAAGATGTGTCAGTGCTCCTGTGACTTGCCCTTTTTAGCTTGCCTTTTTGACATGCATCACACAGTCCTTCTTGAGTGAATTCCATTGAAGGCAAACCTCTCACCAACTCTCTTTTAACTAGAGAATTCATTGTCTTGAAATTAAGATGAGAAAGTTTCTTGTGCCATAGCCAACTCTCATCATTAGATGCTTTAGTGTAGAAGCAAGTGATTTCTTCAGTGCTTCCTGAGTTCATATTGGCTACGTACAGATTGCCTTTTCTAACTCCTATCAGTTGTGGCTTTTCATGTCTCTTGTGTGAAATTAGACAATTCTTCTTGTTGAAATGAACTTCATAACCTTTGTCACAGAATTTACTGACACTGAGCAAATTGTGCTCAAGTCCTTTCACAAACGAGACTTCATCAATGATAACATTTCCAGCTTCAAGTCTGCCATATCCATCAGTTCTACCTTTGCTGTTATCTCCAAAGGTAACTACTGGGCCGGCCTTCTTCACCACATTTGTCAGCAGGGTTCTGTCTCCAGTCATATGCCTTGAACATCCACTGTCCAAGATCCAGGTCACTCGTTCAACCTGCTCAACACCCTGCAATGACAAACGGATTAAACCTTCTTCGGAACCCAAATTTGATTGGGTCCAGAGTACTTAAAGAATTGGCCTTTGTCAGGCAAAACAACATTCTTTACTTTAACAACAGCTTTACCATTATTCAACAAACATTTCACTTTATAAACAGATTTGACAATCTTTTGTTTCAGTTTAGGTATCCATGTTTGTTTAGTAACAATATCATTGACTGGACATTTGACTTTGTAAACAGCCTTCATAAAACTTTGTTTAGGCTTTGGTACAAATGTCTCTCTCCTAACATAAGGAGGACTAGCAGTCTTTGATCTAACATTATTCCTGTTCATATGTTGTCGAGGAGCAGTCTTATTATCACATGCATGATTACCATTAAAGTAAGCAGACATCACATTAAAAGCACAAGACATACAGTTGACAACACCACATGCTTTATGATTAGAATCAATGATAGGCATGTTACTCATGTTAGACATGTTATTGTTCTGCTTCAACTTATTACCTCCTAATCCAGTCTTAGAAGAACTAGCTGTTTCAACAACCTTGACTGGCACTTTAGGTACATCTTTCTTGGATGAAATATTTTCTGGATTAGTGTCCTCAACAGATTTAGCCTTAACAAAGACTGTGACATCTTTCTTGGATGAAACATTCTTTGGATTAGCGTTCTTAACAGATTTATCCTTAACACATTTATCCTTAACAAAGACTGTGCCATTTGCACTATCCTCATTTCTCATTTCTTCCTGAATAACCATAGAAAGAATATCTGGTGGTCCAGCATCAGACTTTTTAAATAGAGGTTCTTTAACATTCTTGAGTACATGTGGTATACCTCTTTCTTTAGCACTAACAGGGTTAGGGGAATTTATGCCCAATGATCCAACAGCTTCATTGTAGCCATACCCTATACCTGTTGTTCGTTCTACAGATTGTTTGTTAAAAAACTCTTTGGAAACTTTAACAAAATTATAACAAGCTCTAACCTGTGTTTCAAGTTCTTTAATCCTGATGTCTTGTTCAGCAATCCTATCAACTTGTTTTACCATGTATTCTCCTAGCGACTTATCTCTGTAGTTAAGTCTAGCTATTTCTTCTATATTCTTATCTTGATTAATCTACACCTTTTTAAAATCTAACACTTCATTTTCAAGTTTAGTGTTAACAAGACTTATTCTCTCGTACCCTTTTTGTGCATTAGTCAAGCAATTATGTAAACTATGAATTAACTCAGCATCAATAAGAGTTACCGGTGTGGTGTAATAAGTTGATGATTCAGCATTTGCCACCAGTGCAAAGTTTCCATATTCTTCATCTTCGCTATCTGTGTCATCCCAGCTTTTACCAGCAGCTACATAAGCTCTTCCACTCTTCTTCTTTTCAGAAGCATAATCTTTCTTCTGTGCTTGCTTGGGTTTCTGACACTCAGTAGCAAAGTGTCCCAACTCATTACAGTTGAAGCAACGGATCTTGCTTCTGTCAACAGTTCCAGTTTTGTAACCTCCCCTGTTACTAGAGGATGAAGAACCTCCTCTCTGAAATCTGTTATTTGACTTAAACCTGAACTTTGGATTTCTTCTGAATCTGAAGTTACTGAATTGTCTCACCATCATCGCCATAGATTCATCTTCCAATTGATCCAGCTCTTCTAGTGAATAGAATTCACTACCATCCTGAGTAGCTGGTGTTTGGCCATGTTCCACTTCAGTTTGTTCCTTGTTGAAGCTGTTAGGTTGAACAATTTTAGCTTCCACTTCCTTAGGAACCTCAACTACTAGAGCTGTAGAAGAATTTGCCATTCTGCCTTTGCCAGAGAACTCCTTCTGCTGTACTTGTTCTAATTCATATGTTTTCAGAACACCAAACAGCCTTTCAAGAGCAATCTTGTTTAAATCTCTGGATTCTCTGATGGCAGTTATTCTATGCTCCAAGTGAGTAGGCATAGTCAGTAAAAACTTCATGTTGATCTCCTTTTGAGTATATTGCTTGCCATGAACTTGCAAGTTGTTGATTATTTTGTTATACCTTTCGAACACTTCCTGAATGCCTTCATTAGGGCCAGCTCTAAAGTGTTCATATTCAGAGGTCAAAATTTGAAGTCTATTTTCCCTGACTTCATCAGTTCCTTCATTGATAGTTTCAATAGTTTCCCAGATGTGCTTAGCGGTTTTACAATTCATAACATGGCTATACATTACAGCATCGAGGGAATCTATTAAAATGAGTCTCAAATTTTTATCCAATCCAACTTCCTCTTTTTCTTCAGTGGTAAAGTTCTTAGGGTCCTTTGGATAGGATTTTGCAGGTATTGTTACAACTCCATTTGTAACCGTTTCAGCATCATGTTGGATAGGAATTATTGGTCCATTTTTCAAAACCCACAAAAATCTTAGATTTGTTACATCAAGAAATAACTCCATTTTGTTTTTCCACATGTCATAGTTATCTTTATTAAAGATAGGAATTTTAACAATGCCTTTGGTTGACATGATGAATTTTTAAGAGAGTTAAAAATTCGAGCATGATTTTTGATTGAGTAAAAATAGGATCTTGATTTGTGTATCAATCAATAGGCTCTGATACCAATTGTTAGGTCCAATATGTTTGTAGAAGGGGGGGTTGAATACAAACAGTACTGTTTAATCGAAATTTGTCCGGATAAATTTAATTTATATTTTGACAAATTTGAGCGGAATTAAATGAAACAAAATTCAAGTTGAATATAAAATTAAATTAACTTGAGAGGTTTGTTACAAATACAGTACAGAAATTATATCTAGTTAATAAAAAACAAATTAGAAAATTCGACATGAATTTTTCTAGATTTGTTAATAAAAATCGAGATATAGATTAGGAGTAAAAACTCGCTAATATTACAAGAGTATCAAGTAAACAAGTTCTATCGGATCAGATATTAAAAATAAGATGAACTTGATTTTCTATGAATTTTTCTCTTGCTGTGTTGTTCTTCAAAATGAGAGAGAATGGAGCTGTTCTTGTTTCTTGAAAATATTATGTTCTGTGTGTTGTTGTGTTGTCTGGCCGCCTGTCTTTAATTTATGTAGTCTTCTGCAACTTTTCTTTTTCATTTGTACTGCCAAGACAATCGGCAAGACAATCTGCTCTTCCAAGACAATCAATTTTGTACTGCCAAGACAATCGGCAAGACAGTCCAAAACCTCCAAGACAATCAATTTGTATTGCCAAGACAATAGGCAATACAACAGTCAAGACAATCAAAGCTTACTAATACAATCGGCAAGACAATCAAAATTGTCTTGTTTAATAATAAAATTCGGCTGAATGATTGTTTTGTGTAAACTGATTTATGCTGTCAAATTAACACCAGATGCAGGAGAGTGAATTGAACAACACGCGCGCCTTTTATGGCTGTGATTTCTGGCGCGTGGAAGACACGCTCTGCAAAGCGCGTTGGTGCCTTAGCCGACAAGAAAATGTTCAGCCTGCATACACTTTACTTTCCTTAGCATGCATGTTCAACTTTACTGTCTTCCTCTTTTTTTTTTTTTTTTAACTCAGCACGACTTGTATTTTTTTTTTCTTTTTGATTCTTGTCGACCACAAGCTACAAGTACAACCTGTTTTTTTTTGTTTGTTTTTGTTTCTTCCTTTTTCTGGCCACTTGTAAAATTTGACTCTTTTGATTTGATTTTGATTTAATTAAATAGATTAATCAATTAATCATTTAAATAAATAATGATTAATTAATTAATTAAATAATTAATTCAATTTAGATTAATACATTAATTCAAAATTAATTAACATGATAATTAATTTAATAAATAAATTAATTCAGAATGAATTAATTTATTAACTTAAATCAATTACATAATTATATTAATTAAAAGAGAATTAATATAAATCATTTGACAGCTCAAATATTTTTCTTGAACCACTGAAAGTAATAAAGAATTACCACCGAATTTTCGTTGACGCTCGATGCACGGTCTGGTTCATGAGCGACTAACTCCAACGACTTTTCTTTATTTTTGACTTTATGGCTGTGGTTAATGTCTTCTCTTAATATACCCATCTTGATAGCTTGAACCACTGAAGTTAATGATAAACAACCACTGTTTAATGTTGACACTCGATGTACTGTCTGGTTCATGAGTGACTAACCGCAATAACTGTTCTTCACATATTGACTTTAAAGTCTGGTTCCTTTTCTTTTCTTTTTCTTCTCTCTCTATTAATTCTTCTGTACTGTCTCTGTCACTGTTGAAATCTCTGTCACTTTAAATGAATCCACTTCTTTAACGAATACTTCACTGAGGCTTGATCAGATGACTGAACTTCTTTCAATGTAGTAATTCTTCAAGTCTGTAGATTGACCTTGATCTTTTTCTTCTGACAAATAATACAATCTGAGATTCCTTGTGACAGTCTATGTACTATTTACTATTACAATCTTGTTTAAGTTGAGTTGTATCCTCGAAATACAAATAGGCTACATTATATGCCTTTCATTATCCTGTCTAATTTTTAATATTGTGAAATCAATAAAAACTTAACTTTTAAGGCCAAATGAAAAACCGGAACCAAACATATATGACCCATCCCTACTTCAGGGGGTTGAGATGTTAATTTGGTGAAAAACCCTGAAAGGCAGAGTGTGTAAACTTGTAACACTATAACTAATGTAACTCAACTAAAGGAAAAGATACTTAACCAGAAGACAATCAAGAACAAGAAGTCACAAGAAATCAACACTAAATGAAGACAAGGTAATTGATACAATTCAACATGTTAACTATGATCAAGCCAAGAAGAAATCATTGAGAGAAGTTCAAGTCAAAGTTGTTCATGCCTCAGTGATTTGAAAAGCCAAGAATCAAGATCATAACTATCAGTATCAATAAGACCAATTGATTTTAAGTGAACAAGAAGGAAAGCAAATATTGGAAAGCCACATTACTAATTGGATATAGTAATTTATTCAAGAAGCAGAAACACTATCAAGACTAGTCACTTATGAACCAGACCAGTGCATCAAGTGTCAGGACATTGATAGCAAGTTTATGTCAGTAATAAAGATCCATATTCAAGAGCTTGGTGAAGAATAAAGAAGACATAAAGATATCACAAGTTCAAGATGTGCATTGAAGTTTCAAGTTGAAGACCAGAATATTTTCTAAGTACTAAATATTCTAGATGGCCAAGTAGAAGTTTCTAAGTAGAAGTTCTACTTAGAAATTCGAGATGGCTAAGTAGAAATTCTCAAGTAGAAGTTCTACTTAGAGTGCAGCTTCAACATGACACATGGCATCTTCTGATTGGCAGATTTCCAAGCTTTCAAGATAAGGCAAGATTTATGTGGACATCATTGGGCCACGTATATTTTAGTCTTTGAAGACTACAAGACATAGATTACATGTAGTATAAATAGAAGTACTTGTGTAATGTTTTAGTGTGAGAGCAATTCTTGAGAAAAACACAAGAGAAAGAGAGAGAGTGCATTCACAGAGCTTAGTATCATTCACTTCTCTCTGAACTTCTGTTATACTTTGTAATGAATGTTGTAGCAACCATTTCAAGTTATATATAAGACATATATTCCTTGAATCTGTGTGTTCATTTATTGCATCGTATTTATTGCTTCTCATATTCGAAAAGTTGTATTCACCCCCCCCTCTACAACACATTTGGACCTAACAATTGGTATCAGAGCTATATGTTTAACATACAAAACATAGATCCTTGTGTTGAGTAGAAGAATCGTGAGTTTTCATTTTCTAGATCTACTTTTCATTTTCTCGAAAAGTGAGCTTTAATTCGTTTGTGGTGATAACTCATCTGAAAAATTATTTAAATACTCCAGGTGTGATTATTTAGCTTGGGTGTATTTTAATTAATTTTTGTGAATTAATCTGGGTACTTTCATATTTGGTGTTCTTGAGTGTTCATCATCTGTTCTTATCAAAGAAGACAACCCAACAACTTTTTGATCTCCTTTTCAAACAGATAAATAGTAAAAGAATAAAAAGGTGTTTTTGGACTTTGTGATTTGCATTATTCACGGCCGAAAGTGAAACAAGACATACTCAGTACCTAGCACGTGGGTTAGGTGGGTTTGGTGAGTAAAGCATCAAAAGTCAAAAAGATGTTAAAGAGATAATATTGTTTATTCAATATTAAAGTAATCTGCAGAAAAATTATTCTAAGGACAAAAGTTCTACATAGAATTTCTACTTGAGAATTTCTACATAGAATTTCGACTTGGACAATTTCTACTTGGTGAATTTCGACTTGAGCAAAATTTCTACTTAGTGAAATTTCGACTTAGGCAAAAGTTCTACATAAATATTCTACATAGCCTAGTCTTGGGTACTTAGAAACTTTTAGTGACCAGAATTGAAATGGCTCCTAAAAATGCATTCAAGATCCCAATGTTCAACCGAGATCACTATGAAGAATGGGTTTTCAGAATGAGACTATATCTAGAGACTGTTAACCCTGAATATCTGGAAGTCCTTGACAAGGGTAAGTTTGTTCCAATGGTGGTTATTCCTGCACATACGGAAGGAGGGGTGGTTATAGCACCTCGGTCTGAGCCTAAAAAGGCCTCGGAGTTTTCAGATGCTGACAAGGAACAAATAGCTTATGATACTGCAATACGACAAACCTTGATGGAATCTCTTGATCATGAAATGTTCAACATAGTCAAAGGTCTGACTACAGCGAAGAAGATTTGGGACAAGATAGAAGTTGTCATGGAAGGATCTGCAGAGGTTAGAAGCAACAAGACACTCATACTCAAGATGGAGTATGACACCTTTAGAATACGAAAAGGAGAAGGCATAACAGACGTCTACCTATGATTCAGTCAGTTGGTATTGGATTTGAATCTGAGAGGTGTAACTCTCCCCATGGTTGAGACTAATACGAGATATCTGAGGAACCAGCCAAAGAGCATTGAACATAGGGTCTACGCAATAAGAGAAACCAGAGATTTGCATACAACTTCTCTGGAAGAGTATTATGGAATACTAAAGACCTATGAGCTGGAAACACTTCAAGATCAAGCATGAGACAATGATTCAAGAGAAGAGACTGAATTAATAGCTAGATATGAGATTGAGATGGAAGATCGCCAGGATAAATCTGTTGATTCTCGATCTTATCGAAAAGCCGAGCCCAATCAAAGTTGGGTTCCAAAGAATGTCTAATCAATCTGTCATTGCAGGGCGTTAAGCAGAATAGAAATAAAGTTATATGGGTGCTAGGCAGTGGAGCATCGAGGCATATGACTGGAAACAAGTCCCTGCTTACAGAGTTGGTTATGAAAGCTGGCCCTTATGTTACCTTTGGAGATGACAGCATAGGTGTGACTAAGGGATATGGCAAACTGAAGACTGGTAATGTCATCATTGAAGATATTTCCTATGTTAAGGGACTGAAGCACAATCTGTTGAGTATCAGTCAATTCTGTGACAAAGGTTACGAAATTGTCTTCAACAAGAAAGGTGTATCAATCACTCACATTAAGGAAGGCTCATTAGCTTTGAGAGGAGTTCGAAAGGCAGATCTTTTTGTTGCAGATATGGATTCAGCAAATCAGAATGAGGTCACCTGTTTCTACAGCACAGCCTCAGATGATGAAAGCTGGTTATGGCACAAAAAGCTATCTCACTTAAACTTCAAAATGATGAATGCTCTCGCAAGGCGAGAATTGGTGAGAGATCTACCTCAAATGGAGTTCGCTCCGAAAGGACTCTGTGAAGCTTGTGAAATGGGAAAGTCGAAGCGAGCATCGCATAAAAGCAAAGAAATTTCTAGTATTACTGAGCCTCTGCAACTTCTTCATATGGATTTGTTTGGCCCAGTGAATGTCCTATCTTTGTCTAGGAAAAGATATGCTTTGGTAATCGTGGATGACTTCTCCAAGTATACATGGGTATTGTTCGCAATGACGAAAGACGAAGTACCTTTCTTAATCATTGATCACATCACTCAAATTGAGAATGTTTCAACACTTACTGTGAAGACGATTAGATCAGACAATAGCACTGAATTCAAAAACGCAGTGCTAAATGACTTCTGTGTATCTAAGGGAATACGTCGTCAGTATTCAGCCCCGAGAACTCCACAGCAAAATGGAGTAGTTGAAAGGAAGAATAGAACATTGGTTGAAGCAGCAAGAACTTTGCTGTATGATTCGAAACTTCCTCTGTACTTCTGGGCCGAAGCAGTGAGTACCGCTTGTTACACTCAAAATAGAACCTTGATCATAAAAGATAAAGAAAAGACACCATGTGAGCTAATGAACAACAGAAGACCAACAATCAAATACTTTCATGTCTTTGGAGCAAAATGCTATGTACTTATAGATGATGAAAATCTAGGCAAGTTTGCAGCAAAAGATGTGGTGGCAGCTTATAGAGTGTTCTTAGTGAATGATCGAAAAGTGACTGAAAGTTACAACGTCAGATTCGACGATACCAAACTCTCATCAATTTCAAGAGATTCTAGTGAACCCGAGTCCCTAAAATTTCAGAATCTGGACTTAGAAGATCTTGAAGATGAACCTGAGTTGGTTGTTCCATTAAATGTTCCAAGTGTACATGAAGAACCTGAGTCTAGTGAACAAGCTAATTCTACAAGATCAGGAGAGACTTCTTCAGTACGAACCGGCAACAACTCAGGGGGAGTAAATAGCAGCTCAAGGACTACTGTTCAAGGCTCGAGTCGAGTTGACTCTAGTTCTGTAGGAGCTGGAACTAACTCAGGGGGAGTTAGTGAAAATAATCAAAGTAGTCAGCACCACAACTCAGAAAGTCAAGCTGAATCATCAAGACAATTTCCAGGTGAACGGGTTTGGAATAGAGACCATCCGTTTGAGTTAATTATTGGTGATCCAGATGCTGGCGTGACTACTAGAAGAACTGCAAGAGCTGACCTGGCTAATATTTCCTTATATTCTGGGTTCTTATCCAAGCTTGAACCTAAAGAAATAGAAGAAGCTCTTGGTGATGCTGATTGGGTAATTGCAATGCAAGAGGAACTCAATCAGTTTGAAAGGCAGAAAGTTTGGAAACTGGTACCCCGACCAAAGAACATATCCGTAATTGGAGCTAGGTGGGTATTCAGGAATAAACTGGATGAAAACGGACTTGTAACACGAAACAAGGCTCGTTTGGTTGCAAAAGGTTATTCTCAGCGAGAAGGAATTGATTATGATGAAACCTATGCACCGGTTGCAAGACTTGAGGCAGTCAGGATGTTCTTGGCATTTGCAGCACATAAGAACTTCAAAGTTTTCCAGATGGACGTGAAAATTGCCTTCCTGAACGGAGAGTTAGAAGAAGAAGTGTATCTGGAACAGCCGCCCGGCTTCATTGATCCAGAACATGTAGATTTTGTGTATCTTCTCTTCAAATCTGTCTATGGCCTCAAGCAATCCCCAAGGCGATGGTATGAAACCCTATCCTTATTCTTAATTGAAAATGGTTTTGTTAGGGGAGTAATTGATAAAACATTATTCTATAAAAATGTAAGAAATGACTTAATACTTGTTCAAGTCTATGTGGACGATATTATTTTTGGGTCATCAAATGAGCGCTTGTGCGAGAAATTTGCCAAGCTAATGCAGGAAAAATATGAGATGAGCATGATGGGAGAGCTGTCCTTCTTCCTTGGATTATAGATTAGTCAGAGAAAAGATGGTATCTTTATCTGTCAATCCAAGTACGTCAGAGATTTACTCAAGAAGTATAATCTAGAAGATGCATCACCAGCTAAGACTCCCATGGAAACAGCCACGAAGCTTGATGAAGACAAATCAGGTAAATCAGTTGACATCACAAGCTATCGAGGTATGATTGGCTCACTCCTCTATTTAACTGCAAGTAGACCCGATATAATGTTCGCAACTTGTTTATGTGCAAGGTTCCAAGCGGATCCTAGAGAATCACATCTCGTAGCCATCAAAAGAATTTTTAGGTATCTCAAGGGCACACCAAATCTAGGAATTTGGTACCCAAGAGATACAGGTTTTAATCTTATTGGCTATTCGGATTCAGACTATGCAGGTTGCAGGATTGATAGGAAAAGCACATCTGGTGCTTGTCAATTTCTTGGCAGAAGATTGGTGTCCTGGCAAAGTAAAAAACAACATACAGTATCTACTTCTATTGCTGAAGCTGAGTACATTGCTGCTGGAAGCTGTGTAGCTCAAATACTGTGGATGAGGAACCAATTGAAGGATTATGGCATGGAGCACAAGAAAATTCCAATCATGTGTGACAACACAAGTGCCATTGCCATAACCAACAATCCTGTAGATCACTCAAGAACCAAGCACATCGACATCAGGTATCACATCATAAGAGAACATGTCGAGGAGGGGACTGTGGAGCTACATTTTGTGCCCACAATGCAACAAATTGCAGATATATTCACCAAACCTCTTGATGAAGTAACATTCAATAGATTGGTTGGTGAATTGGAAATGCTTAACACAAGTTAGTAAAGCCTTCTATCTGTAAAATCCAAGTTTATGTTTGTATGTGCAAGCTACTCAATCATTATGTGCTTAAACTTTAAAATGCCTAATTAATGATTGTTATAGGTTGCATATAGTGTGATTTTGCATGAATTCATTGTGTTTTAAGTGTCTTTTATAGCACAAATCTGTGAATTTATGCTTGTTAGATTGCATGATCATAGGGGGAGTTAAATTCATAATATTCTAAATATTGCATGATTTTTAGATGAATTTACCTATGATTTTCATGTAATTTGAGGCATTAGAATTAAAAAACTTCAAAATTTCGAGTTAGTTTCTATCTCGAAACTCATCTAGAAATTCGACTTGAATTTCGACTTAAGCTGTTAGAGTGAAGTTTTTGAAAAATTCTAAGTCTGGGAAGAATTTCGAGTTGGCTATCTCGAAATTCGACTTCGAGTTCGAGTTCGAGTTACCAGTGTGCCTAGTTCTATCTTCAAAATATTCGAGATAAAGTCTATCTCGAATTTTATCTCAAAGGTTGAGATGAGGTTTCCATTAAGGGAATATTTTGAAAAGAACTGAGAATTAACTTCGAGTTAGTCTATCTCGAAACTCAACTCGAATTTCGACTTGATGTTCGAGATAGAGTTCTCAGTTAAGCTAAAGGGAATTTTTCGAGTTACACTCCTAACTCGAAACATATCTTGAATTACCCTGTACTTTTTGCTTCAAGGGGGTATTTTGGAAAGAATTTGAGATTAACTTCGAGTTAGTCTATCTCGAAACTCAACTCGAATTTCGACTTGATGTTCGAGATAGAGTTCTTAGTCTATCTCGAAACTCAACTCGAATTTCGACTTGATGTTCGAGATAGAGTTAAACTTCTAACTCGAAAAGTATCTCGAATTTCCCTGTTTTTCTTCTAGAGGGGAATTTTCCAAGTTTACTACAAATCAATAATGTTCGAGATAGGATTTCCCTATAGTTTTTGCTGTAAAATTGGTTAAAGTGCTTATTTGTGCTTAATTGTTCGAGTTAACCTCTATCTCGAACTTCATCTCGAAGTTCGACTTGATGTTCGAGATAGAGTTCGACTTAAGTCCTCCCTGTATGTACTTAGACTTTAACACTCTTTTTAACAGGGATACTTTTGCCATTTCACAATCATCTATATATACATCTCTAACTCGATGCATCATTCACTTTACCTAATTTCATTTTCACAGCAGCCGTTTCACAAAAACAAGGCAATTTCACAAACTTCATACCATTAATCCGTGTTTTTGTGATTAAACTCATACTAATCACGAATTACTGCCAATTTGTTGACTGCTATTCACTGTGTTATCATTAATCGTTGTGGTACTGCGTTTAGTGACCATTCATACACGCGCATATACATACACACGAACATATATTGTTTGTGTAACTGTTCACAAAACACGATTTCCACATTCTTCATCCATATACACACACGAGTTTACTGGTATACACACGAATATTCATCTTCTTTGAATATTCAGATTTAGTAATTGGCAACTGTTCATATCCCGTAGTTTAACTTTTCAGATTGTCTTTTGATATTCTCGAAAAATTAAAAGGGATAAAACTGTTAATTCGTAAATTATTTGTTTTTCAAAATTAAAAAAAAAAATCACATCTTTTAAAGAAAAACATTTAATTAAAATGGCTCACCAATTTTCACTTGCTAAAAACAATTTTTATAATATTTCTACGGAAATTGGTGATCAACTCCCGCGGTTTAAGTTTTGGATACGATTTCTTAATTTGTACTCCAAAGCTAGCCATGCTTTTACTGCTAAACCTACACTAGTACATGATGCTTTACAGCAATTATGGACTAGTGCGGTTACTTTTGGGAGCAAATCAACCCCCTTCGGTTTCAGGTTTACCTTAGCGGGTCAGGAATATGAGGTGACTGAAGAAATTGTCAACAGGGTTCTGGGATTCCCAATCAAAGATGCTTATGATCCAGACCCTACAGCTGCAGAACGCCTCAGATTCTTTGAAGAAATTGGATGTTATCCTCCGAAAGGCCCAATCACAGGAAATATCCAAAAACAATTCTTCCATGTGGAATGGAATTACTTTTTCGAGGCCATCACAAGATGTTTTCGGGCACGCGAAAAAGATTTTCATCAAATTCCAATTCCAATGCAAACCTTTGCAGTTGCCCTAGCAAGAGAACTGGATATAAATTATGGACGCATAGTTCTCTCTGAGATAGTGGCCTCAATGGGATCTCCTGCAAGCAGAGACCTCACTACAACTGATGTTGTCTGCTGGTTTCCTCGGTTCCTACAAATACTGATTAATGACTTAATACCGAAGGATGCTCTTGCTGTTAGACAGGGATTTTCCAGAAGCCCAACATCTGCACCGCTAGGGATGGGCACTAAGTCACTTTCAACCATTGCTAATCAGGATAAACATCAAGGTAAACCGATGTCAATTCCTGAAAATATACAAATGTGGCTTACATATGATGCAGGAGTTACCAATTTGGAGGCATCATCACAAGTTTCATCACATGCTCAGAATCCATCTGTTCATGCTGAGGCATTTGATGAGATTCCTGATGAGCAAAGCGATGATGCACAAGGTAATCAATCAGGTAATCTCTCCCTGCATACTATTCATTCCTCCTCCTATGTATCTGATTTCGAGACCCAAGAGACTGCTAACCCGCAGGATCTATCCCAGGGTGAGAGCTATATTTCTGAGCCTGATACACATTCTTATTCTCTTTCACCCTTGTTAACGGAAGTCAGAAAGCCAGCACATGTATATGTAGAAGATGATGAGGAGAGTGAACCCGAAGAGCAGCAACTTATTCGAAAGAAAGCCAAACTTTTTCATGCCGCTACTTCAAAAATCCAGTCAAACCCTAGTGTGTCACACGCAACCACTCCACCTCACGAGAGTGGTTCTTCCCTTAATCAATCTGCACATAGGGATTTTGATGACAATTATGTACCTTTTGAAGATCCTGTTGCTTCAAAAGGACATGGAGTTTTAACAACTTCAGCCGTACCTTCACCGGTACGTACTGATGCTGCAAAGAGGATCGGTTCTGATGTCGTACAAGAAAACTTTGCAGCCGCTCAGCCTGAGATTCCAACTCAGGACAGAACAGACATAGATCCCATAACTGCCAATTATTTTGCTTATCAAATTTCTGCAGGTACTGCTTCATACTTTGGATCAATCATTGAAGATATACACGAGCGTGAGACAGGGAGTGTGTGTGAGAGGTTAGGGAGAGAGGGACCTTCATTTTTAAGGCCCGAAACCGAGCGCCAAATACCATCAGAACGAGTATTAGAGCGAGGTCACCTAAACCAAACACCGTCCCTTAACATTGAAAATCTTGATACGCGTATGACTTCTATGGAAACTCAGATGAGGCAGTTCGGACAGACGATGGGGCAGTTCGGGATGAACATTGGAATTAATCAAAGGGCTCTAGACGACTACGCAGCAAGAATGGCAAGTCAAGCTACAGCTTTTGATGCTTTGACAAATAAGGTCAATGACTTGGGCCATGCTGGTGGTGTCTTGGGAAGCACTCTCAATGAGAGGATGGGGGCATTGGATTCTACCATGCATACAATGGCTGTGGAGATCAGTAGAATGATGTTCGCAGTCAGGAGTTTTGTGCCCCTGGAGTGTTTCAAGTCGCAACAACCTCCCCCCGATGCTGGTGCAGGTGGTGCTAGTGGAGCGGGAGCCTCCGGTTCTGGTTTTGGAGGTTCTTATGCAGCTGGTGGATCTGAAGACCAAGGTGGAGCTCAGGATAACTCACCTAAGGGGGAGAGTGGAAAGGAGACGAGACAGTAGGCAGTTCACATGGAAGAAATTGAAGTGCCCGCTGATCTTGTCAAGGAACCAGAAATTGAGTCGTCTGTTGATGAAGAGGCTCTGAGGAGGAGAAAGGGTAAGGCAATGATGGTTGATGAACCATTCGTTGACCTGAGTCATCAGGAAACAGTACAGGAGGTACTTGACTCAGATTCTGATATGGAAGACGCACCTTTGGCACATGCTATAAAGAGATCTTTGAAGGAACAAGGTGGAGGTGCTGGGATGTCTTCCAGAATGCCTGAAGAAATTCCTGTTGATGAGGAAACCCTTAAAGCTCAACAGTTAGCCTTGGAACAAGCTCAGTTCCATAAAATGAAGATGATGCAAGAACATGCTGCGTTCCTAGAAAAGAAGCTGGAGCTCCAAGGGAAGCAGTATGATCATGAGCTTGCAAGGCTAGCTGATCCTCAAGTTGATCTGGACAAACGAAGGATAGGGCAGAAGTGGGATGAAGCAAGGAAGATATTGATGGGATCCTGTGCGAAAGGAGTTCATAACAAGGAGGCAGATGATCTGTTCTACAACTTGAATTTGCAGAATCCAATGACTGTGGACTATATAAGTGCTTTGAAGAGATTATTTTCTAAAGTCAGGGTTGGATACAATGCAACACTTAAGGAGTGGCAGGTTATTTTGTCTTTGGTAGAAGGAGTCCCAACATCTTTCCTATATGTGGATGACCAATTCATAACGAGAAGATCTGCGTCAGAGTTGTTCTTGCTAGCGACTAAAATTCAATACTCTCAATCTGAGGAGCTAAGCATTCTGTATAGGGATCAGTTAATGCAGCTAGCAGAGGACAAGGGTCCAGAATTCTCAGCATATCCAAATTTTGTCCGGATGGTAGTTGACGGGAAGATGAAGAGGGTTAGCATGGAGGAAAATGACTTAACGGAGCTTTCAGTGGAATCTCTCAAAGCTGTCTGTAGACAAATGATGAGTAAGGGATTCGCTTCTGAGCTTAAAGAAAAATCCGTGAAGATCATTGAAAAAGTCATATTCAAGAAGAGCAATGAGGTGTGGAAGTGTGATATCATTGCTCCAAACCCTCTTGATAACGTGAAGATTGAGCCGGAGCTGATGGAGAAGAAATGGAATATTCTTCAAGCCATGAAGAATGTAGATGAAGCTCTGACTCTTCCTTCTGGAGCACTGGAACAAGGAGAGATAAGGGAGGCAATTGGTGTTCCAGGAAGTGATAGTGTATACTGGATACACGCTTATGTTGAAGATACAGCTGATGCCTTAGTATTCATAGATGCAGACCAGAATCAAACATTCTTGCATATGAGTAGAAAATGGCTGCTACAGACTCACGATGCTGCATTTCTGGAGAGAGTATTACATGTATTCAAATGGGGTGAAGTGGAAGATATGTATGTGAAAGAAAAGCAGAGACTCATGAGTTACCTGTCTGAGGTAGTGGTGGAAAAGAAGCGAATAGAGCGAGATGCGGCCAGTGTCCACAATACTGACCGTGTCAAGGGCTACCCCAAGATGATCTATTGTCAGTTTAAAGCTGATAAATCACATTGGAAACCTCAGCTCATAATGAAGAACTTTGAGGACATTCCAAAGATCAGGACTACTCAGGAGGTGGACAAACTCAGAAGGCTTTTCAAACATCCTTATCCAGAGCCCAAGAATCCTCTAGAAATGGAAGCTGTAAGTCTGTTGAATGCTAGGTGGAAGCAGCTTCGAGATCCAGTGTACAAGAAAGAACAGCAGCAGAAGGAGAAGCGCAGAAGGCAGAAAGAAGAGAAAGACCAAGCTGCTGAAGCTAGAAAGAGGAAACGGAATTAGGGTTAAAGGTCAGAGTGGTGTGAACTTGAAGTTGGAAAAACTTCATGTCTTTCGGTTGCTTTAACTCACTTGAGGAAAATTCACCTTAGAGTGAATCCAATAAGGTGATATAAGTTTGACTAAAAGGTATGAAATAATCCAGGTGATAGGAATCACTCAAATGATCTTTAATTCGAAGTTCGAATTCTGTTTCTAGTTTAAGTTCTTTGTATTGTTTTCAAGTACTTTTCAATTGTATATTATTCAAGACTGTAATGTTAATTATCTTTTCTCGTCTCATTGTTTAGTTTAGTTATCCTTCATTTATTTGAATGTCATTGTTAGACAATCAAATAGGGGGAGATTGAAAGGCAGAGTGTGTAAACTTGTAACACTATAACTAATGTAACTCAACTAAAGGAAAAGATACTTAACCAGAAGACAATCAAGAACAAGAAGTCACAAGAAATCAACACTAAATGAAGACAAGGTAATTGATAAAATTCAACATGTTAACTATGATCAAGCCAAGAAGAAATCATTGAGAGAAGTTCAAGTCAAAGTTGTTCATGCCTCAGTGATTTGAAAAGCCAAGAATCAAGATCATAACTATCAGTATCAATAAGACCAATTGATTTCAAGTGAACAAGAAGGAAAGCAAATATTGGAAAGCCACATTACTAATTGGATATAGTAATTTATTCAAGAAGCAGAAACACTATCAAGACTAGTCACTTATGAACCAGACCAGTGCATCAAGTGTCAGGACATTGATAGCAAGTTTATGTCAGTAATAAAGATCCATATTCAAGAGCTTGGTGAAGAATAAAGAAGACATAAAGATATCACAAGTTCAAGATGTGCATTGAAGTTTCAAGTTGAAGACCAGAATATTTTCTAAGTACTAAATATTCTAGATGGCCAAGTAGAAGTTTCTAAGTAGAAGTTCTACTTAGAAATTCGAGATGGCTAAGTAGAAATTCTCAAGTAGAAGTTCTACTTAGAGTGCAGCTTCAACATGACACATGGCATCTTCTGATTGGCAGATTTCCAAGCTTTCAAGATAAGGCAAGATTTATGTGGACATCATTGGGCCACGTATATTTTAGTCTTTGAATACTACAGGACATAGATTACATGTAGTATAAATAGAAGTACTTGTGTAATGTTTTAGTGTGAGAGCAATTCTTGAGAAAAACACAAGAGAAAGAGAGAGAGTGCATTCACAGAGCTTAGTATCATTCACTTCTCTCTGAACTTTTGTTATACTTTATAATGAATGTTGTAGCAACCATTTCAAGTTATATATAAGACATATATTCCTTGAATCTGTGTGTTCATTTATTGCATCGTATTTATTGCTTCTCATATTCGAAAAGTTGTATTCACCCCCCTCTACAACACATTTGGACCTAACAAACCCAGCTTTCAAATCTGAAAAGTGCAAACATGCGTCAAAATCCAGCAGTGTGAAGATTTAACCGGCTTGGACTTGAAGGTGAAAAATGACAGAGATAGATTTGGGTAATGACAAAAAGGAGCATCAAAGAAATAAAGAAAGATAAAAAAAAAATAAAGGATAATAGTAGAGATTTAGATTTGGGTCGATCCAATTAGGTTACTCCAAATGTTGTGTAATGACAAAAAATAGTATATGTTTAGATTTTGGTCGATCCAATCTAAATTGGGTCGCTCCAAATGCTGTGTAATGGTAAAATGTGGCATCAAAGAAATAAAGAAGATTAAGAAAATGAAAGATAAAAGTATCGCTGACGGAATTCGAACCTTGAAATTTTAGTAAATAAATTTAATCATGTAATATATTTAATCATTAGATCTAACAGTTCTAATTTTTAACCAAAAATCTAACGGATATTATTCGTTGTATACGAATTTTATTATATTTTATTAGTGGTTAGAAGATATGATGTCATATTTTTGGGTATGTATTTAGTAAATAAATTTAATCATGTAATATATTTAATCATTAGATCTAACTGTTCTAATTTTTAACTAAAACTTTAACGGATATTATTCGTTGTATACGGATTTTTATTATATTTTGTTAGTGGTTAGAAGATATGATGTCATATTTTTGGGTATGTATTAATTATTGCAATATTATATTTTAAATTAAAAGTTAAAGTGTTTTAATTAGAGAGAAAAAAATTACTAATTGAAATATATGATATTTTAGGTATTTATAAAAATTCGAACCTTGAAATTTTAGTAAATAAATTTAATCATGTATTATATTAATCATTCGATCTAACAGTTCTAATTTTTAACTAAAAATCTAACGGATATTATTCGTTGTATACAAATTTTTATTATATTTTGTTAGTAGTTAGAATATATGATGTCATATTTTTGGGTATGTATTTTGTAAATAAATTTTATCATGTAATATATTTAATCATTAGATATAACAGTTCTAATTTTTAACTAAAAATCTAACGGATATTTTTCGTTGTATACGAATTTTTATTATATTATGTTAGTGGTTAGAAGTTATGATGTCATATTTTTGTGTATGTATTAATTATTGCAATATTATGTTTTAAATTAAAAGTCAACGTGTTTTAATTAGAGAGAAAAAAAATTATTGATTGGAAGATATGATATTTTAGGTATTTATAAAAATTCGAATCTTGAAATTTTAGTAAATAAATTTAATCATGTAATATATTTAATCATTAGATCTAACAGTTTTAATTTTTAACTAAAAATCTAACGGATATTATTCGTTGTATACGAATTTTTATTATATTTTGTTAGTGATTAGAAGATATGAAGTCATATTTTTGGGTATGTATTTAGTAAATAAATTTAATCATGTAATATATTTAATTATTATATCTAACAGTTCTAATTTTTAACCAAAAATCTAACTGATATTATTCGTTGTATACGAATTTTTATTATATTTTGTTAGTGGTTAGAAGATATGATGTCATATTTTTGGGTATGTATTAATTATTGCAATATTATGTTTTAAATTAAAAGTCAACGTGTTTTAATTAGAGAGAAAAAAAATTATTGATTGGAAGATATGATATTTTATGTATTTATAAAAGGTAATATCATCAATTATAACTAAACATCTTTTAATTGAAAAAGGCAATCGGCTAATTATCATTAATTATATTATTAATAGAAAAATGAAGGATAATAGTAGAGGTTTAGATTTGGGTCGCTCCAAATGCTGATTAGAGAGAAAAAAATTATTGATTGGAAGATATGATATTTTAGGTATTTATAATAGGTAATATCATATCAATTATAAGTAAACATCTTTTAATTGAAAAAGGCACTCGGCTGATTATCATTAATTATTTTATTAATAAAAAAAATGAAGGATGATAGTAGAGCTTTAGATTTGGGTCGATCCAATTGGGTCGCTCCAAATGCTGTGTAATGATAAAAAATAGTATAGATTTAGATTTGGGTCGATCCAATCTAAATTTGGCCGCTCCAAATGCTGTGTAATGACAAAAAGGGACATCAAAGAAATAAAGAAGATTAAAAAAATGAAGGATAAAAGCAGTAATTTTCCTGTGTAATGACAAAAAAGGACATCAAAGAAATAAAGAAGATTAAAAAAATGAAGGATAAAAGCAGTAATTTTCGAAATGCAATACTAGCAGACATTAGGAATATATTGATTAGGGGAGTTTTTATTATTGTAACATAGCTTAGATCTGCAAGAGAGAAAAGGAGAAAAGGATTCAACGCTCGTGACAAGCAACGGATCTAGATCTACTTCATCTTTTGTGTTATTCTGGATTCTAGATTTGTTTTCTTAACTCTTTGTTTTATTAATAATATTACTTCTTTCATTCATATCTTGTTTTATATCATGGTTTCATCAGATCCCATGATGACGAGAGGTTCAATTATGAACTAATCGTTGTCATGAGATTCTAATGGATTTATCTATGTAGCTTAGTAGTTTGTATGCTTTAAAGATTTATGTGTGGTGAATTCTTGATATCCTCGTATGGTTGTGTTTCATGTATTTAGATGCGTCGCGAACATCTAATTTGTTAATCTCTTGCGAAACGAGAGTGGATCTTGAGATTTAGAACTTGCCATGCTAGCATAGGATAGGTTGATGTTTTAACATCATGATTTGTGGCGTAAATAGAGATATTATGCTGCCCTATGTGATCTTAATAGACAACTTGTTCTTCAACCATTATGTTTTCAAATCTTATAGAGATATAGGGTCTAAGCATAATTGGTGTCTATTCATCTTCTATCTCTTTTGTGGATGTATGTTTAGTTTGGTATTCGTATACTGAGAAGTAGCGTATACTTATTTCGTGTTGTCTGATCAGATATCAAAACCATTACATACATTGATTAAAGGCATCGACTCTAAGTGAAGTAGATAATGAAGTTAGGATCCCATGTTTTTATTCTTATAAGAAATTCAGATTTAATTCTCATTAGTTAATTAGTTTTTACTTTGCATCTTAGTTTAATTTAGATAATTAAAACCCATATTTGTTAATTATCTTAGCAGTGAATTAAGATCATACATTGTTGAATAGGCACATTAGCTGAAAAGAACTTAACCAGATCTCAGTGGAACGAACTTAATTGTATTACTTGTGACCACGTATACTTGCGTGATATTGTGTAAACAAGTTTTTGACGCCGCTGCCGGGGACTCGGTGTTATTTTGGTGTTTATGTGCTTGACATCAGTGGAAGTTAAAATTATTTGACTTCCAACTCGGGTTGCATCCGCAGCTCTACTAATCTGTACTCTGGATACTTATTTACTCTACTGGGATCTCTACTGATCTCTCTATATAGAACGACTCTAATCGTAGTACTATACGTCACGCGTTACTAGTATTCTAAACTCGATTGACATACGTTCAAGACTACTCGAGATCTTATGATTCATGATATTTGAAAAGAACGATTTCACATTGTAGCAAAGGTTTCTACAATTGTGGAATCAATGAGTTTTCAAACAAATATTCTTTGAAATGAGAGATTACTGAGTGATCAACATGATCAAATGAACCTTGTTGCGTGCCTTATTCAAGACATGACTAAAGGTAATTAACCTTCTTGTACTTCACAACACACAAGTGATGGCGTCCCATCAGACTGCTATCACACAGACAAACAGTCCTTGTGTCCCCTATAAATAGGGTTGTTCACCTCAGTTGGAGTAAAGAAACACAAAAAGATTCGAACATCGAATTAACAATCAATTGATGAGAAATTCTCAGACATACCCCTGGATTACAACTAAACGGATTCCATGGGTACTACTTCAGAAGAAAAGAATAATCAAGAAAGAAACGACTTGCAGAATACTAAGAGATAATGATTTATCAATAATCGAATCATTCACTGATGAAGAAAATTAGAAACTCAAATATCACTTGACAGGGTTTTAGAAATAAAGGAAATAGGCATCAAAACAACCTCTGTCATAACTGGAATCCCAAATTCGGGGAAGACAATTGTCAAAATAACTCAACAAAGGAATATTTATCAAGAAGAAAGGTATTGCCAAGATCTCTACGCTGGCTCGTCATTCGATCTAGACTCTGAAGGTTCCACTACCTACAGGTTCAAGGGTTTCTACCCAACTCCGCTCAACTATCTACCACCACTCACATCTTAACTCACTAACTGGTACTATATCCAATAGTCCAACACGAGTCCTATATGAACTCTGACGTTCCTTACTTAACTATACATACTCCTACACACTCTCGTTTCTAGTTTACTATAACCTACGCTCTGATACCAAACTGTAACGCCCCCAAATCCGGGGTCAGTAGATTTGGGCGTCACGCTAACAAACGCAATAATTCTAACAAAATTGGCCATGATGTATTCGTAAATACAACATAAACCTGCTGAATACTAAACTAAAAATCTGAAAATCAAAATAAAACTGAAATAAAAACAAAAACTCAATCAACAGCTCTTTGACCCCAACTCCTAACTCAGGATCTTAGGTTACAGTTCTAGAAACAAGAAAAACCCAAAACCAACTTAAATACAACTTTAATTACAAAACTTAATACAGACCTAAATCACTGATATAACTTCGAATAGAAGTATACCAGGCCAACTAATCAAATACATAATATCACTACTAAAATATATTTACATACAACAAATCAATTACAAATCTAACTACCGTGATCCACGTCAGCTTCACAACTGCATCCTGCTTCTTCTCTCCACTTTCTGAACTGTGCAGGCTAAGTCTCACCAACTAGTTTACTGAAAAGTTAGATTTTAAAAACAACAAGTGTGAGCCAAAGAACGCTCAGCAAGTTATATATATATATAAAACTGAACTGGATTAAACAAGAATGCAATAGTTGCAATTCGAGAAATAGGAACGATAAACATGAGCGAAGAAATACTCACCAATTTATAACCAATACTATAATTGAAATCTGGATTCTTAACTTTAACAAGA
The DNA here is from genome assembly GCA_036435485.1 of Saposhnikovia divaricata. Classification (NCBI taxonomy): domain Eukaryota; kingdom Viridiplantae; phylum Streptophyta; class Magnoliopsida; order Apiales; family Apiaceae; genus Saposhnikovia; species Saposhnikovia divaricata. The sequence continues at coordinate 93,706,486 of CM071596.1, forward strand.
GGTTAATATCATTTAAAACCTTTATAACTCAAAATCAAGATTTAATAACTGCGAAGGGTCGTAATACTAGATTCAATACTTTTAATACTCGCAAAATACTTAACTAACGCTTTAACAAAATCTCCAAGAAATTCTCATTTACTCAAATTTCATTCATGTCGCTAAGCGTTTGCACACCTAGCTGCCTAACCGGCCTGACAATCATGAGTTTGAATAAACAAGAAGATCTCAAATCATTCTCGGTTCTCACTATCACTGCGCAACACATGCCACAGTGACCGTAATAACCGTGAATTAGTTTTCACCAAGCAAAATATAAAACTACTCTTCTATTTATTACTAACCATCTCTGCCCCAGATAAAACTTTGAGAGAAAGAATATCAAGAATTTTTCCAATCATTCTTACTCCACTTTCACGTACAATGTTACTTGCGAAGGGAATAACTGAAAAACTTCTATCTATCCTTAATCTCATTATTTTACTGAGGTTTCATCTCTTATCATATAGACAACAATTAAATCTGAAATACACAATTTCTATACCGATAATCATTTACAGTAAAACAGGTATATCTTATCAAAACATTCCTCTCATTAAAACTATTCCATCAATAAAACATCAAACATTCATCTCTTTAAAACTATTCCACAAATAAAACATACTTTCCGTAAAACTTTTTGAAACATTTAAATTGATTTTATTATTCTTCTGATTACGGACAATACGGGTGATCAGCCACGTAAAGTCTTCCTTTCTTTGAAATTAGGTTATCAATTAGGCAACACATTGGCCTTTAATGCTGGACTAGGACCACCCTAGCCTCTTACGCTAAACAAAGGTGCTGGACTAGGACCACCCTAGCCTCTTACGCTTAACAAAAGTGCTGGACTAGGACCACCCTAGCCTCTTACGCTTAACAAAAGTGCTGGACTAGGACCACCCTAGCCTCTTACGCTTATCCAACTTATAAACCATCTTATTAATACTTTAAAACATTTCACTTTTCAGTCCTTTATACTCACTGGCAAAAGACTAGCCCAGTATAAGGAAATTTTAAAAACATCTTTAATTACTTAAGCCATTTTAGGAAACAATACTAAAAGATTTAGGAACAGAGAAGCGTCCGATATATGGAATAAACATTTTGGGAAACATGTATAATAACAGGACTTTCATTTTTAAGCAATCTCAATGTTATATATAGCAACCAACATAAATATATATATATATTTTCTTTTAAACTTGAAATTCAGGCATCATACTTTTAAAATATATATACATACTCTGAACAATAGAGTATAGTTAAATAACTTGCCTTAGATCCTAGCTATAAATACGCTCGGCAACTTAGAATACCATTCCTTCGTCTGTCCCACAATATTCGATCATTTAGTTGGTCCTTCTCTGGTCTGATGTACTTGCTCTCGACACGAACTTGATTCATCGCGATTGAGTCCACGTGTGTTTGGTAGTTAAGCGTAAACAATACTTAAATCCTTGAAATACCATCCATATGTTTAAACACTCATACACATACATGCCTTTAAATCAAATAATTTAATTAACTTTAAATACAGGAAATTTTTAGAAAATTTCGGCATGAAGTATTCGTTTATCGGACTATGGGCACAGCCCCTCAAATACAATTCATCCCTGCTTTTCAATTCAACCAATCCAATGAAATAACAAGCTGTTTTTATGACAGCAACAAAAATTAAACAAATAATGAAAAGTACCCGCCCGAACATGCGGCAACTATATACATAAGAAAAGTATCCGCCCAGACATGCGGCAACTAAACATGTAAGAAAAGTAAATTGATAATTTAACTTACTATAAATTACATTTGGAAACTAAATTAAAACAAACCACACAGCCTCTAGGGCCAGTGGTACTTTTCAGAAACCATTACTTATCATTTATACAGATATACAGTTAAAGTAATTATATAATTCTTAATCAAAACCATTTTGACCATATGTAAACAAATACCAAATAATTGAAAATTATGAAGTTCAGCAAATACTCTAACTTGACTTACAGCACTTAGCACGTAACCTTTACCGACACCATAAACAACTAGTAATTTATCCACTAAAACACTTTAACTTTAATCACTAAGATCATTTAGCACATAAACATTTACAATTAGTCAAACCATGTAACTCCACATATTATCCGACAACTCATAATTACTCACTAAAGACCAATAAGCTCGAATATTAACGAGACCACAAATAATTCCGACAACCATAATTAACAATTAACAATTAACAATTAACAATTAGCAATTTAACAATTAGCAATCACTAACCCGAACCTTTAATCGGACTCATAATTAAACTCAACAATTATAATTAACAAAACTCTCCGAATTAACAACGGAAATTACCACAATAATCTCGGAAATTCAAATTTGATTAAATTACATCAATTACATAATTAAAATACGATAATTATGCATAAATATAAGCTTTCGCAAACATACTATTTAGCACTATCAACACATTTTATAATCTAAATTAATTACAAAATCAATACACAAACCAATAGATCTAATTACTCACTTATTAACAAATCAGATAAGTTAAATAGATTTAGGTATAGGGAATTTTTAGAAAATTCGGCATGTAGTATTTGTAAATAAAACTATCCCGGGGTCATACCTCTCAACAACTCGCAAAATCCAATACAATATCAAATACGAGGTCTCAGCCCCTACAAGTCCAATTCACAACAATACCATCAATAATAACATAACTCGGTTTCTACGACTAAACCGAGTACCATTTACAAATAACAATTTAAGTACAATAATCACTTAAACTACGATTGATAACCGTCAACCTTTGAAAATATTTAAACTCAAACGTATATCGGGTTTCTAAATTAAATTTCTAAAACACAAATAACATTCATAAAATTCTTACTTAACATACCAAAAATTTAAATACCATTCACAATTGATATTATGAAATAATTAATGGAAATAAAATAATTAAGGATACGTTTTCCGGGGACCATGACCGCCACGGGACCACCTTGCGCCGCTGCGGACAACCGGAACCAAAATCAATCTCTCCTCTCTCTCTCTCTCTCTCTCTCTCTCTCTCTCTGCATACACATATAATACACATACAAACACATCCTTTCCTTCTTCCTCTACTGTCTCTCCACGCCACACCATCGCTGCCTCGAACTCACGACCACCACCGGACTCCGACCGGAGCTTTTCCCTTCCGGCGCCGTCACGAGCCACCACCCCACTGCTTCCACAGTCACGCACATACACAGCACACACTTACTCACGTATATACACATACGAATTGTATATAGATTAAATCCTCTCCCCTAATTTCTCTATCTTCCCCGATTTCTCCCGATTCCGATTTCCCCCTTCTTTTCTCTCGATACTTCTCACCACTGGACTGAGCTGCTGTGGTTCTAATAAATGGGCTTGGCCCAAACTATAACAATACTACTATTAAAATATACTACTTATATGTACTTTCAAAACTAATAAACAACTCCCATAAATCGAAATTAAATAAAATGTTCGGAAAATTACACTTTTCATTCTTAAAATAAAGAATATAAAATTACAAGCACGTACATATTTTCGAAATATTTTTCGGATCAAAAATGAATTAAATATGAATTTTCAAAGTTTTAATACTTTAAATACAATAAAACTCTTAAAATCATTATAAAATACTAAAACACCCAAATTAATCCACCCAACACTTTTAAAAACTCAATAAATATATAAAGATAATTTTACAAAAGATTTCATGATTTTTAAGCCCTCCGATAATTAAATAAATATTTTTGAAGATCAATAATACTAGATTTAAATACTTTTAAATCACTAAAAAAAATACAACTAAAAATACCGGGGCACACATAACACAATATATACTCATATAAACTCGACACTAAATATCGTTGAACTCCACAACGATATTCTCAAATCCAATTCCATACTTTAAATACTAATTAACATAATTAAAACAATAAAATAATAATAATAATAAATCCTACAATAATCCGGGATCTTACATTCTACCCACCTTAAAAGGATTCCGTCCTCGGAATCAGGTAAAGAAGGGTTACTGGGATTTACTCTACCAACTCGGGTTGCATCCGCAGCTCTACTAATCTGTACTCTGGATACTTATTTACTCTACTGGGATCTCTACTGATCTCTCTATATAGAACGACTCTAATCGTAGTACTATACGTCACGCGTTACTAGTATTCTAAACTCGATTGACATACGTTCAAGACTACTCGAGATCTTATGATTCATGATATTTGAAAAGAACGATTTCACATTGTAGCAAAGGTTTCTACAATTGTGGAATCAATGAGTTTTCAAACAAATATTCTTTGAAATGAGAGATTATTGAGTGATCAACATGATCAAATGAACCTTGTTGCGTGCCTTATTCAAGACATGACTAAAGGTAATTAACCTTCTTGTACTTCACAACACACAAGTGATGGCGTCCCATCAGACTGCTATCACACAGACAAACAGTCCTTGTGTCCCCTATAAATAGGGTTGTTCACCTCAGTTGGAGTAAAGAAACACAAAAAGATTCGAACATCGAATTAACAATCAATTGATGAGAAATTCTCAGACATACCCCTGGATTACAACTAAACGGATTCCATGGGTACTACTTCAGAAGAAAAGAATAATCAAGAAAGAAACGACTTGCAGAATACTAAGAGATAATGATTTATCAATAATCGAATCATTCACTGATGAAGAAAATTAGAAACTCAAATATCACTTGACAGGGTTTTAGAAATAAAGGAAATAGGCATCAAAACAACCTCTGTCATAACTGGAATCCCAAATTCGGGGAAGACAATTGTCAAAATAACTCAACAAAGGAATATTTATCAAGAAGAAAGGTATTGCCAAGATCTCTACGCTGGCTCGTCATTCGATCTAGACTCTGAAGGTTCCACTACCTACAGGTTCAAGGGTTTCTACCCAACTCCGCTCAACTATCTACCACCACTCACATCTTAACTCACTAACTGGTACTATATCCAATAGTCCAACACGAGTCCTATATGAACTCTGACGTTCCTTACTTAACTATACATACTCCTACACACTCTCGTTTCTAGTTTACTATAACCTACGCTCTGATACCAAACTGTAACGCCCCCAAATCCGGGGTCAGTAGATTTGGGCGTCACGCTAACAAACGCAATAATTCTAACAAAATTGGCCATGATGTATTCGTAAATACAACATAAACCTGCTGAATACTAAACTAAAAATCTGAAAATCAAAATAAAACTGAAATAAAAACAAAAACTCAATCAACAGCTCTTTGACCCCAACTCCTAACTCAGGATCTTAGGTTACAGTTCTAGAAACAAGAAAAACCCAAAACCAACTTAAATACAACTTTAATTACAAAACTTAATACAGACCTAAATCACTGATATAACTTCGAATAGAAGTATACCAGGCCAACTAATCAAATACATAATATCACTACTAAAATATATTTACATACAACAAATCAATTACAAATCTAACTACCGTGATCCACGTCAGCTTCACAACTGCATCCTGCTTCTTCTCTCCACTTTCTGAACTGTGCAGGCTAAGTCTCACCAACTAGTTTACTGAAAAGTTAGATTTTAAAAACAACAAGTGTGAGCCAAAGAACGCTCAGCAAGTTATATATATATATAAAACTGAACTGGATTAAACAAGAATGCAATAGTTGCAATTCGAGAAATAGGAACGATAAACATGAGCGAAGAAATACTCACCAATTTATAACCAATACTATAATTGAAATCTGGATTCTTAACTTTAACAAGAGGTTAATATCATTTAAAACCTTTATAACTCAAAATCAAGATTTAATAACTGCGAAGGGTCGTAATACTAGATTCAATACTTTTAATACTCGCAAAATACTTAACTAACGCTTTAACAAAATCTCCAAGAAATTCTCATTTACTCAAATTTCATTCATGTCGCTAAGCGTTTGCACACCTAGCTGCCTAACCGGCCTGACAATCATGAGTTTGAATAAACAAGAAGATCTCAAATCATTCTCGGTTCTCACTATCACTGCGCAACACATGCCACAGTGACCGTAATAACCGTGAATTAGTTTTCACCAAGCAAAATATAAAACTACTCTTCTATTTATTACTAACCATCTCTGCCCCAGATAAAACTTTGAGAGAAAGAATATCAAGAATTTTTCCAATCATTCTTACTCCACTTTCACGTACAATGTTACTTGCGAAGGGAATAACTGAAAAACTTCTATCTATCCTTAATCTCATTATTTTACTGAGGTTTCATCTCTTATCATATAGACAACAATTAAATCTGAAATACACAATTTCTATACCGATAATCATTTACAGTAAAACAGGTATATCTTATCAAAACATTCCTCTCATTAAAACTATTCCATCAATAAAACATCAAACATTCATCTCTTTAAAACTATTCCACAAATAAAACATACTTTCCGTAAAACTTTTTGAAACATTTAAATTGATTTTATTATTCTTCTGATTACGGACAATACGGGTGATCAGCCACGTAAAGTCTTCCTTTCTTTGAAATTAGGTTATCAATTAGGCAACACATTGGCCTTTAATGCTGGACTAGGACCACCCTAGCCTCTTACGCTAAACAAAGGTGCTGGACTAGGACCACCCTAGCCTCTTACGCTTAACAAAAGTGCTGGACTAGGACCACCCTAGCCTCTTACGCTTAACAAAAGTGCTGGACTAGGACCACCCTAGCCTCTTACGCTTATCCAACTTATAAACCATCTTATTAATACTTTAAAACATTTCACTTTTCAGTCCTTTATACTCACTGGCAAAAGACTAGCCCAGTATAAGGAAATTTTAAAAACATCTTTAATTACTTAAGCCATTTTAGGAAACAATACTAAAAGATTTAGGAACAGAGAAGCGTCCGATATATGGAATAAACATTTTGGGAAACATGTATAATAACAGGACTTTCATTTTTAAGCAATCTCAATGTTATATATAGCAACCAACATAAATATATATATATATTTTCTTTTAAACTTGAAATTCAGGCATCATACTTTTAAAATATATATACATACTCTGAACAATAGAGTATAGTTAAATAACTTGCCTTAGATCCTAGCTATAAATACGCTCGGCAACTTAGAATACCATTCCTTCGTCTGTCCCACAATATTCGATCATTTAGTTGGTCCTTCTCTGGTCTGATGTACTTGCTCTCGACACGAACTTGATTCATCGCGATTGAGTCCACGTGTGTTTGGTAGTTAAGCGTAAACAATACTTAAATCCTTGAAATACCATCCATATGTTTAAACACTCATACACATACATGCCTTTAAATCAAATAATTTAATTAACTTTAAATACAGGAAATTTTTAGAAAATTTCGGCATGAAGTATTCGTTTATCGGACTATGGGCACAGCCCCTCAAATACAATTCATCCCTGCTTTTCAATTCAACCAATCCAATGAAATAACAAGCTGTTTTTATGACAGCAACAAAAATTAAACAAATAATGAAAAGTACCCGCCCGAACATGCGGCAACTATATACATAAGAAAAGTATCCGCCCAGACATGCGGCAACTAAACATGTAAGAAAAGTAAATTGATAATTTAACTTACTATAAATTACATTTGGAAACTAAATTAAAACAAACCACACAGCCTCTAGGGCCAGTGGTACTTTTCAGAAACCATTACTTATCATTTATACAGATATACAGTTAAAGTAATTATATAATTCTTAATCAAAACCATTTTGACCATATGTAAACAAATACCAAATAATTGAAAATTATGAAGTTCAGCAAATACTCTAACTTGACTTACAGCACTTAGCACGTAACCTTTACCGACACCATAAACAACTAGTAATTTATCCACTAAAACACTTTAACTTTAATCACTAAGATCATTTAGCACATAAACATTTACAATTAGTCAAACCATGTAACTCCACATATTATCCGACAACTCATAATTACTCACTAAAGACCAATAAGCTCGAATATTAACGAGACCACAAATAATTCCGACAACCATAATTAACAATTAACAATTAACAATTAACAATTAGCAATTTAACAATTAGCAATCACTAACCCGAACCTTTAATCGGACTCATAATTAAACTCAACAATTATAATTAACAAAACTCTCCGAATTAACAACGGAAATTACCACAATAATCTCGGAAATTCAAATTTGATTAAATTACATCAATTACATAATTAAAATACGATAATTATGCATAAATATAAGCTTTCGCAAACATACTATTTAGCACTATCAACACATTTTATAATCTAAATTAATTACAAAATCAATACACAAACCAATAGATCTAATTACTCACTTATTAACAAATCAGATAAGTTAAATAGATTTAGGTATAGGGAATTTTTAGAAAATTCGGCATGTAGTATTTGTAAATAAAACTATCCCGGGGTCATACCCCTCAACAACTCGCAAAATCCAATACAATATCAAATACGAGGTCTCAGCCCCTACGAGTCCAATTCACAACAATACCATCAATAATAACATAACTCGGTTTCTACGACTAAACCGAGTACCATTTACAAATAACAATTTAAGTACAATAATCACTTAAACTACGATTGATAACCGTCAACCTTTGAAAATATTTAAACTCAAACGTATATCGGGTTTCTAAATTAAATTTCTAAAACACAAATAACATTCATAAAATTCTTACTTAACATACCAAAAATTTAAATACCATTCACAATTGATATTATGAAATAATTAACGGAAATAAAATAATTAAGGATACGTTTTCCGGGGACCATGACCGCCACGGGACCACCTTGCGCCGCTGCGGACAACCGGAACCAAAATCAATCTCTCCTCTCTCTCTCTCTCTCTCTCTCTCTCTCTCTCTCTCTCTCTCTCTCTCTCTGCATACACATATAATACACATACAAACACATCCTTTCCTTCTTCCTCTACTGTCTCTCCACGCCACACCATCGCTGCCTCGAACTCACGACCACCACCGGACTCCGACCGGAGCTTTTCCCTTCCGGCGCCGTCACGAGCCACCACCCCACTGCTTCCACAGTCACGCACATACACAGCACACACTTACTCACGTATATACACATACGAATTGTATATAGATTAAATCCTCTCCCCTAATTTCTCTATCTTCCCCGATTTCTCCCGATTCCGATTTCCCCCTTCTTTTCTCTCGATACTTCTCACCACTGGACTGAGCTGCTGTGGTTCTAATAAATGGGCTTGGCCCAAACTATAACAATACTACTATTAAAATATACTACTTATATGTACTTTCAAAACTAATAAACAACTCCCATAAATCGAAATTAAATAAAATGTTCGGAAAATTACACTTTTCATTCTTAAAATAAAGAATATAAAATTACAAGCACGTACATATTTTCGAAATATTTTTCGGATCAAAAATGAATTAAATATGAATTTTCAAAGTTTTAATACTTTAAATACAATAAAACTCTTAAAATCATTATAAAATACTAAAACACCCAAATTAATCCACCCAACACTTTTAAAAACTCAATAAATATATAAAGATAATTTTACAAAAGATTTCATGATTTTTAAGCCCTCCGATAATTAAATAAATATTTTTGAAGATCAATAATACTAGATTTAAATACTTTTAAATCACTAAAAAAAATACAACTAAAAATACCGGGGCACACATAACACAATATATACTCATATAAACTCGACACTAAATATCGTTGAACTCCACAACGATATTCTCAAATCCAATTCCATACTTTAAATACTAATTAACATAATTAAAACAATAAAATAATAATAATAATAAATCCTACAATAATCCGGGATCTTACAATTCATACCAGAGGCAATTCCAGAAAATAATGGTGAATTGGAGCAAGGTACTAGATGTATTATTGAGGAAGACAAATTCCAAGGAGAGGTGAGCATTCGCAACCCATGTGAGGAATTTGATCATGCTGGTGAGGTGGATGCTTTGGAAAGGGCACTATTTGGTACAGACACTGGTGAGCTACACAATTTTCGAGAATTGGTATGTGCGTACCAAGAGGCTAATGACCATGGGAAAGATTCAGGTCTTCTACTTGTCTCGGATTATAAAGATGGAGGTAGCGCATTAGAGCCAATGAAGGAAGTTCTCGTTGAGGAACCAAAGGCTTCAGCAATTTACATTTACCCTCCTCCATTATATTCAAGCGAAGCTCGCGAATGTGTGTTGTTCTACAAATTGACACATTTTGGGTCAACCGAGGAAGGCATTGGAACATGACATAGTTGTTATACGAAAAGGCCAAGCGAGGAGAAGGGGCAGAAAGTGTGCCGCCGTGATGATGATGAAGTCTCACGAAGAGAAGACCAGGCCAACTATTATCATCCTTAATGGAAGCATGGCGTAGTCAAGCTAATTGACTCTAAACAAGCGCTTCGTGGGAGGCAACCCACACATTTGTGTTGCATTTTGTTTTGCATATTCCGACAAGTAGGTATGTTTTTCTACTTTTCCTTATATTACCTTCCATTCAATGGGGACATTGAATATTTTAAGTTTGGGGGTGGTTTGGGGATAAGTAGTATGTGGTAGTTGTTTGTGTCATTGTGTTCATTTAGATATCATGTTTTGCATGCTTAGTAGTAATTCATTCATTTTTTGTTCGTATTATTGCATGTTTGTTTCATTTAGGACATTCTGTTATTTTTGTTTTTCGTATACCATGTGAGTTCATATAGTTGCATTTGCATAGCATGCATATTTCATGATCCCTTAGAACGAGCTGATTCTGATTGGTAGGTAGGTGTCTTATTGAGTGTGGTAATGATGAATAGAGGGTTGATTTATAGTTCCTATGAAATTGACTTGCATGTTACGGGAACATAACTTTTACACAGTCTCATTAGGTTGCTTTTGGGCTAGGTTGAGATTATGCTTGTTTGGATGCTTTGAGATTTAATCACTTGTTTATATTTAGAATTTTCGTTATTCCCTTGATGGCGTAGGATCACTAAAGTCTAAGTTTGGGGGAAAACAGGAATTTCATGCTAGTTGTCAATAATTGCTAGATGTCAAATGGCTAGTAGCCGGCTTATATTTATATGAGTAGTCTAGGGTTGGAATTGAGAATTCTCATTCCAGATTGCATGAAAAAAAAAGAAAAAAAAAACAGAAAACGAAGAAAAAACAGAAAACGAAGAAAAAAAAAAAGAAAAAAAAAGTCAATAGTTAAATTGTTAAATGCAAAATTAACCAGGGTGAGCTCTTTAATATTTGAGCTATTAAGTTCGCGGGGACTTTGTGCCTAGTGACCTAGGGCTTTCTAGTTTGGGATCCACTAACCTAACGCTCGCTACATGGGTATTATTGTATAAGCCTTTTGGGCTCTCATCCATTGCACGGTTAAATAAGCATGCTTGTATATATTATTATGTGTAGTAGTTGTTAGTAATTAAGCATGGATTCTTGTCTACCTTGGATAAGGATGGAGGTGTTTCTAAGTTATGAAGTGTTTACCGTCTATTCTAGTTATAAACTTGTGATTGTCTTAGCGAAGAGCATGTATGATCTTTGACCTAGTTTTGAGAGTATTTCTTATGAGCATTGCACACACGCACGTTTCTGCTCATGTATTGTTAGTATACGGGAACTTGGTCGAGCTCTATTTGGATTTAGTTGCATTCTCTAAGATATTTGCTTGCTAGTTGGTTTTAGTTATTTTGAAGGGGATCGTTGCATTTTTCATTCTAGTTGCATTCATGCATTGCATTGCATTAGGTTAAATGAATTTTGTGGGTACATTCGCTATAGACTCGTCCACTAGGGCTGCCTAGGGGTTTAAAGGGCTTGTTGCATATGCCAAATGCAACCGTGATCACCTACGGAAGTGGTACTAGTTAGTTAGTTAGTTGTAATTGTTATGCTTAAGGATAAGCATCGGTTTAAGTTTGGGGGTGTGATAAGTGGATTTTATATCCACTTGGAGCGTTCCATATCGGCTTAAATTGATTGTCTTGGACTCAAGTTTGTTGTAGTTTTGATGTGTTTTGCTTAGTTGTGCAGAGTTGCAAGAATGTCGATTATGGTGGATGCTTCTATCGTGTTTGGAGGATTAATTGATTAAAATTCAGATTTTCCGGGAAGGTTGCGCAGTCTACACTGTTTTGGCCATATCTGGAGTTCTCGAAGTCCGTTTTCAGCGATCTTACAGCTCACGCGAAGCTTGAGAGATTTTCTACAACCTGGGATAGAAAGGAGGTGAAGGGAGCATGTAGTTAAAATTTGCGCACGTGTTCTTTGTGAAGCAAGGCTGAAAGATTACTGTTTTGCCCTTTTTCTAATTCTAATTATATTTTGGGCAGGTTTTAGTACCTTAATCGAATTCTAATTGTAATACAAGGTAATTTCCTACTGGGCAAGAAATCTAAAGCCTATTTAAACACATCTTAGCATTGTAATTAGGGGAGTTTTTATTATTGTAACATAGCTTAGATCTGCAAGGGAGAAAAGGAGAGAAGGATTCAACGCTCGTGACAAGCAACGGATCTAGATCAACTTCATCTTTTGTGTTATTCTGGATTCTAGATTTGTTTTCTTATGTAACATCCCGAGTCCGAAAATATTAATTCTGATTATTTTAATGGGAATAAGATTTATTGCGATTAAATTTGAACCGTTTTGGAAATAATAAAGGATTTAGAGACTAAATTGTGGATTTTGAGGAATAAGTTCTTTTATTGGTTAAGGATTAAACTATTATGTCAAATATTAATTATTTGACGGTGGATGATTTTTAGGAATTTTTCGGGAAAATTTGCAAGTGGACTCGTAATTAATTAAAATACGAGATTTTTGAAATTTGAGGGCTTTATTTTATAAAATTAAGTCATATAATTATGTTGCAAAATTTTGAGGGATAATTGTTTTAATAAAACAATTACAATTAGAGTAAAAAGAGAGAAAATGAATGAGTAATGTTTTTATTGGGTCGGAATTAGTTGTTAGTAGTTAGTATATTAGTAATTGGGCCAAGCCCAACAACACAATTTATTAAAACAAACAGAACTCGGCAGATGATATATGGGGAGAGAGAAATAAAACAAATTTGGGGAAAAGAAAGAAAATTAGGGATTTGGGTTTTGAATTGGGGGTTTAAAATTGTGGGGAGATTGAATGATTGTGTGGGGGTTTCGACTTGGGAGTGAAGAGGAAGGGCAAACCACCAAGCGGCGGCGGTGGCCGACGGTGGTGGTGACGTTCTTGGTGGAGCAGTCGGGCGGCGTTCGGCTCGTCTCCGGTGAGATAAAGACGGGAAGGACACTACAGAGATGAAGGGGTGGTCTGTGCAACGAGTATGTGTATATATCTATACGTGTGGGCTAGAGAGATAGAGGTAGAGAAGAGGTGTGGTGCGTGTATGTGATGTATGTTGCGGTTGTGTGATGTTGGTGTGTGTTCTGCGTGTATGGGTTTTGCGTATGTGTGTGTTTAGGTGGTGTGTGTGTGTGTGGCAGCGGTGAAGGAGAGCCACCGTCGATGGTGGTGGTGGTTGTGTAGCAAGAGAGAAGAGATGGAGAGAGAGAGAGGGGGGGAGAGAAAATGCTGGAGAGATTGTTGAATAATGGGAGAGATGCGGAGATATTTCAGAGGGAGCGTTAAGGAAGATAGGAGGATAGATTTACATGGAGAGATTTCGAAGAGATACATGGAGAGAGGAGAGAAAAATCAGAGAAGAGGGAGGTGGCGCGTGGTCGTGGAAATGGCAAAGGTTCGCGAAAAGAAAAAAAAATGTGTATGTGGCGACGTTGGTAATCGTTGGAGAAGTGTATTGGGTTCGATTATGGAGCATGATTTTACACCGTAAGTGGGTGTTTTAATTTCGTTATTTTTGAAGATACATTTTGAAGAGCTTTATTATTTTCGGAGTTATATTTTGTGGACTCGTCAAACATTATCGTTATGACTTATGGAGATTAAATTGGGATTGTGGTTGAATATTTAGAAGTTTAGTTCCGGATTTTAATTCGGGAAATTGTGAAATATTGAAGTAATTATTTTTGGATTTAATTTAGAGACTCGTTGAATAGTAGAATTATATTTTGGATTTTGGTTTGGAAACTCGGATTATTGGAGTTTCAATGTTTTAAAGTTGTCGAATTTTATTGATAAATTGTACTTGGATTGTAAAAGTAGATTTTTAAGATTTGTGGAAATTAGAAATTTGTAATGATTTGTTTGGGTTGTTGTTGAGGTGCTGTGACACCGGGCGGCTCTATTTACGAAAAGGTCATGTCCGATTTTCTGTAAAAAGAACTGTAACTCAAGATTAATAAATGTGTAGGATTTACGAGACTGGTAACTGTAATTATTAAGCGTGAATTTTATAAATTTGGATTTTTGAGGAGTAAGTTATGTAGTAATTGGAATGCCGATTAGTAGGCAGTGAAGACGTCATTGATTTTAGTGGACATTTTTAGAAACAAATCGAGTTGTAGAATTTGATTGGTTAAGATCAGTTTGTTTTGTAAAGTACGAGTAGAATAAATTGAGGATATACGATTGAAAAGTTGTTGATGCTTGTCTAGGTTATGGGAAAAGTGGATTGAGGAATGGTTGGACTGCTTGGATAGCGGTGGTTGTAAGTATATCTTGCTGTGGTAAATTGAAGATAATGCGTTATATTTCTGTTAACGTATTTACTGTGTTTTAAACCCTATGCGTATTTTATTTTATGCGTGTATAAATGTGAATTTGTGGATTTTAGAAGAAATCTATTTTCCAGTAGAAATGTGAATTTGTGGATTTTAGAAGAAATCTATTTTCAAGTAGAAATTTGTATTTGTGAAGTTTAGAAGGAAATATTGATTTGGAGATGGAAAAGTAGAAATGTAGATTTATGGGTTTTAAAAGAAATATATCTTTTAAATCGAGGTGTTTAAAGTGTGATTTTTATAATATTATGAATACTCGTTAAATTGTTTTAACTAGTATATGTTGAAATGCGATTTTGAGGAAAACTGAGCAGACTGGCATTGCTAGTGAGTCACTCCCAAAAATGGGATTGGTAGAACCTCCAGAAATGGAGATAGTATGAACCTCCAGAAATGGAGACTGGTAGAACTTCCAGAAATGGAAATGGTGTGAACTTCCCGAAATAGGAAGTAAAGGCCGGGAACCCCCACTAGTAGAACTTGATGAACTTGTCGTGTGTAGAATGCCCAGTTTTTCCTCACCTAAATTGTGAAGTTTATATTTTATTATAAACTGTGAATTGTGAAATGATGATTGCTTACACGCAATATCGTGAAAATGCTTTAAGATTCAGTCATTGTGAAATTGTGTTGAGTTTCAGATTATTGTGGAATAAAACTGTTTACGGAATTATTACTCAGTTTTAAAAGATGAATACTTTGGCAGAACTCTGATTTTGGTGTGGGTTTATATATTATTATAAACTATGTTGTGCTGACATATTGGCAGAACTCTGGTTTCGGTGTGAGTTATGCTTTATTATAAACTGTATAGTGATAATGATTTTCAAACTAAATTGTTTTATAAACTTCAGTGGATCACTACAAAATATACTTGCTGAGCTTTATAGCTCATTCTTCTATTTTTATAAATTATCATAGGAGATACTGAAGATTTCAGAAGGATATTGGGGAAAGTAGAAAGAAGTGATGGACCAGCAGAGCTGGTATTTGATTTAGTAATTGTACTTTACGTTCTGAAGTCGTAGGTTGACTTAAGATTGAAGCGCTGGTTGTGGGCTTTGGTCGTTTGTTGATGCGAGGTAAGTTAGGACATAGTTGGCTTGTAGTTGTACAAATTATAGTACATGGTAGATAGTAGTTGAGATGCATTGTGTGAGGCACAATTTTTGGTGAGATAGATTTTTGTTATAGATTTGAATTGTTGAATTGAAAAACAGGTGAATAGTCCTATTTATGAATACTTCATGCCGAAATTTATAAAAAAAAATAAAAAAAAATATCAAGTTAAACAGGTTGAGAAGTAGTTTGACGGACCCTCGGGCCGGTTTCTTTCCAGAGGAATTCAAACCGGGGTCGGGGGCGTCACAGGTGGTATCAGAGCTATGGAGTAGAAGAGTGAGATATGTACAAAGATAAAGTGTTGTATGACTGAAATTGTCTAGGAAATAATGATTTGAAAAAAGGATGTGTAGAATTGTAGTTATCGAGGAATAAGATTGTCAGAGCAAAGGTTTCTCGCAAGGAAAGAGAGGTTAAGTTTTAGGGTCTTGAGTTGGTAAGATCATTAGTAAATGTTGAAGAGCATGAGGGCTCGTGTAGAGTTTATAGGGGATTACTAGATTTGGTACCAAGGAGTAAGACAGTAAGTATACTCATCAAAGATATTGGTTAAGAAATTGAGGATTTTATAGCATAACTCAATTTTGAGAATATAGGTTATCGAAATACTTTTGAGGAATGATGGAGATCATTTAGCGATACATGTGATTTTTCAGAAGTGCGAAATTGTTTAAGGATATATAATTCTATGATAGTGCTTATTTCTTGTTTGGGGATTTAAATTGTTTTGAGGAGATAAACTTGCAGAATTGGATATACGATTTGACAACTAGATTATTATTGGAAGATGTGATTTTTGGTATGTGATCTCGTTGTTCGAGGAGATATTGATCAAGGATTAGTAGTGAGGAAAACCATGAGTTTTGGAATTTTATGCTAATAAGATTTTAGATAGAATATTATTGGATATATATGATGAATTCACGAATGCGTAGAAATTAGAAGAGTTTTTAATGTAAAGCAGATGATAATAGTTTGATGTGATTGCTTTGGGGAGCAATAATTATTTTCTGGATTTTTGACACGACTCTGAGGATATCTTTTGGAATTTAATTTTTGTTCGGGGATAAGACGTGTAACCCTAAATGTAAGGATTTTGGGAATTTGAATGTTGTTTGAAGACTTGATTTTAGCATCTACGAATGGATATTTGTATTCGAGTAAACGAGATTTGTTATTGTGGACGTAGACTAATATGTTTAATATTTGAGGATTATGTGGTTATTAAGTTTTAAGAGCATTCCTTTGAGATCGTAGACGATGTTGGGATTTAAGATTCTCCGTACATGAGGTTTTAATTGTTATTAGTAATAAGAATTTGATTGATTACATTGATACAAGAAATTTTTGGGAAAAATCGTTCAGACGTGTTGAGAATATGATGGATTTGAAAGTAAGTGCTTCGAGTGACGATGTATAGATTTCTTTGAAATTGATATTGTGACATGGATTGAAATTGGTAGTAGGATCTTGGGAGGTATAGGAAATTGAGAATATGTTGTTAGATTAATTTCATTTTTTTATCAATGTATATGAAGGAGAAATGTTATCAAGTTTGGACCGGAGACGTCATAGGTGTGACATAGTTTAGAAAGAAGAAAAGAGAGCAAATGGTTTATAAAATAAATGGACGTATGAGAATTGATAGAATTTTATATGATGACATCGGAATTTGTGGATTAATTTAGGATCTCATAATTGGGTTCTATAGATACTTATTGAAAATAGCAGTGGTTGATAAATTTTGGGAATGTATATATACAGTAGGAAAATTTTATATTTATGATAATAATGATATTAACAATTGAGGAGATAAATGTTTTGTTCAAGGTTATACTGTACTGGTTACTGATACGGGAATTTGATGATATAGTTTGATGATCAAGGATGATATTAATAGAATTAAGGAAGTTTTGGAATTCTTGAGAATTCAAGTATTTGAGGATTTAGTACCTTGTTATTCGAGAATGTGATAGCATATGTGGGTCCGAGTCGCTTGGACCTCCTTTCGCCATTGATGTTGATCAATTATTTAGGTAACTGTTGACGTTGCCTTGTCCGCTAGTTTAAATTTTCGCAGAGACTGCGGTTCCACCTAAGATAGTGACTGCGGCACCGTTTAGAAATTTTGATGCCCTCGAGAGATTTCGACATAGGGAAAGCCAGTATCAAAAGTTGAAATGCACAATAGCTAGCGTCATGAGTATGCTTCTTGTGTCAGGACGAGATGATTCAGCTTAACGAGTAAGAACGATGAGAGCTGATGGCAGGATTCCAGAAATGGATAGGACTGATGTAAAAAAAAACTTGATGATATGCTTTTGATGATGATTTTAAGATCTACAAGAGGAAGATGCTAATGACCGTGATGATGATTTCTTTGGTTACAGTTTTGTTGGAAACTACGTGTATGCTAGCTTGTAGATCTTTACCTTTTGAGTATTGTACAGAGAGATCATGTAGAACGCGACATGTGGATGACGGTAGAGTTACGTATTGATGACTGATGAAAGGCCATATTACAAGTACTTGAGATGATTTTTAAATTGGAAAGGAATGATGATGATTCTCAAATGGGAGATACATACAAATGATGATCAGTAAGTATATTTGTATGCGAAATTACTGTTGATTTCCGACCGTGAGGGATATCTTGATTTTTGATTGATGATTTTTGGATGAGAAGTGAGTATTCTTACATTGATATCGTGAATTGTTGATGATAAAGTAGATATGTATTCTCAAATGGGAGATACATACAAATGATGATCAGTAAGTATATTTGTATGCGAAATTACTGTTGATTTCCGACCGTGAGGGATATCTTGATTTTTGATTGATGATTTTTGGATGAGAAGTGAGTATTCTTACATTGATATCGTGAATTGTTGATGCTTCCTTGTTGGATGTAAATCTTAACTGGTTGGTTAGATGGTCATGATCCCCACTAGTAGAATTTGTGAACCTATCATGTCTGGATACTCATTCTCTTAATTCTTGTGTGATGAATTCGATGAATTAGTGATGATATCCTTTTGGAGGGTTTTTCTAATTGTTCTAGAAGAAGATTAAGGTCTATTGCTGAAATTATGTGAAGAGATAGCATTCTTGAGAAGTGCTGCAGAGCAACTTTCAGGTTGGAAAGTCAACCAGGAATTGGAATATGAACCGATAGATGTTCAAGAGAGTTTAAGATTTGAGAAAAACCCGTAGAGACTATGATTGACAGGAGTAGATGTTAAGAATAAAGGTAATACCTTTAATGAATATTATGTGACAGAGTCATGATGTTAAAGAAGAACTTGGAGACCAGAAGACAGTATGAGAGGGAAGTATCCCACTTTGTTTTGATGAGACCAGGTACGCTCAATTTCGAGGACGAAATTCTTCTAAAGGGGGAAGGATGTAACATCCCGAGTACGAAAATATTAATTCTGATTATTTTAATGGGAATAAGATTTATTGCGATTAAATTTGAACGGTTTTGGAAATAATAAAGGATTTAGAGACTAAATTGTGGATTTTGAGGAATAAGTTCTTTTATTGGTTAAGGATTAAATTATTATGTCAAATATTAATTATTTGACGGTGGATGATTTTTAGGAATTTTTCGGGAAAATTTGTAAGTGGACTCGTAATTAATTAAAATACGAGATTTTTGAAATTTGAGGGCTTTATTTTATAAAATTAAGTCATATAATTATGTTGCAAAATTTTGAGGGATAATTGTTTTAATAAAACAATTACAAGTAGAGTAAAAAGAGAGAAAATGAATGAGTAATGTTTTTATTGGGTCGGAATTAGTTGTTAGTAGTTAGTATATTAGTAATTGGGCCAAGCCCAACAACACAATTTATCAAAACAAACAGAACTCGGCAGATGATATACGGGGAGAGAGAAATAAAACAAATTTGGGGAAAAGAAAGAAAATTAGGGATTTGGGTTTTGAATTGGGGGTTTAAAATTGTGGGGAGATTGAATGATTGTGTGGGGGTTTCGACTTGGGAGTGAAGAGGAAGGGCAAACCACCGCGCGGCGGCGGTGGCCGACGGTGGTGGTGGCGTTCTCGGTGGAGCAGTCGGGCGGCGTTCGGCTCGTCTCCGGTTAGATAAAGACGGGAAGGACACTACAGAGATGAAGGGGTGGTCTGTGCAGCGAGTATGTGTATATATCTATACGTGTGGGCTAGAGAGATAGAGGTAGAGAAGAGGTGTGGTGCGTGTATGTGATGTATGTTGCGGTTGTGTGATGTTGGTGTGTGTTCTGTGTGTATGGGTTTTGCGTGTGTGTGTGTTTAGGTGGTGTGTGTGTGTATGGCAGCGGTGAAGGAGAGCCACCGTCGATGGTGGTGGTGGTTGTGTAGCAAGAGAGAAGAGATGGGGGGAGAGAGAGAGAGAGAGAAAGGGGGGAGAGAGAAAAGGCTTGAGAGATTGTTGAATATTGGGAGAGATACGAAGATATTTCAGAGAGAGCGTTAAGGAAGATAGGAGGATAGATTTACATGAAGAGATTTCGAAGAGATACATGGAGAGAGGAGAGAAAAATCAGAGAAGAGGGAGGTGGCTCGTGGTCGTGGAAATGGCAAAGGTTCGCGAAAAGAAAAAAAAATGTGTATGTGGCGACGTTGGTAATCGTTGGAGAAGCGTATTGGGTTCGATTATGGAGCATGATTTTACACCGTAAGTGGGTGTTTTAATTTCGTTATTTTTGAAGATACATTTTGAAGAGCTTTATTATTTTCGGAGTTATATTTTGTGGACTCGTCAAATATTATCGTTATGATTTATGGAGATTAAATTGGGATTGTGGTTGAATATTTAGAAGTTTAGTTCCGGATTTTAATTCGGGAAATTGTGAAATATTGAAGTAATTATTTTTGGATTTAATTTAGAGACTCGTTGAATAGTAGAATTATATTTTGGATTTTGGTTTGGAAACTCGGATTATTGGAGTTTCAATGTTTTAAAGTTGTCGAATTTTATTGATAAATTGTACTTGGATTGTAAAAGTAGATTTATAAGATTTGTGGAAATAGAAATTTGTAATGATTTGTTTGGGTTGTTGTTGAGGTGCTGTGACACCGGGCGGCTCTATTTACGAAAAGGTCATGTCCGATTTTCTGTAAAAAGAACTGTAACTCAAGATTAATAAATGTGTAGGATTTACGAGACTGGTAATTGTAATTATTAATCATGAATTTTATAAATTTGGATTTTTGTGGAGTAAGTTATGTAGTAGTTGGAATGCCGATTAGTAGGCAGTGAAGACGTCATTGATTTTAGTGGACATTTTTAGAAACAAATCGAGTTGTAGAATTTGATTGGTTAAGATCAGAGTTTTTTGTAAAGTACGAGTAGAATAAATTGAGGATATACGATTGAAAAGTTGTTGATGCTTGTCTAGGTTATGGGAAAAGTGGATTGAGGAATGGTTGGACTGCTTGGATAGCGGTGGTTGTAAGTATATCTTGTTGTGATAAATTGGAGATAATGCGTTATATTTCTGTTAACGTATTTACTGTGTTTTAAACCCTATGCGTATTTTATTTTATGCGTGTATAAATGTGAATTTGTGGATTTTAGAAGAAATCTATTTTCCAGTAGAAATGTGAATTTGTGGATTTTAGAAGAAATCTATTTTCAAGTAGAAATTTGTATTTGTGAAGTTTAGAAGGAAATATTGATTTGGAGATGGAAAAGTAGAAATGTAGATTTATGGGTTTTAAAAGAAATATATCTTTTAAATCGAGGTTTTTAAAGTGTGATTTTTATAATATTATGAATACTCGTTAAATTGTTTTAACTAGTATATGTTGAAATGCGATTTTGAGGAAAACTGAGCAGACTGGCATTGCTAGTGAGTCACTTTAAAAACCTTGCTGAGATTTATAGCTCATTCTTCTATTTTTATAAATTATCATAGGAGATACTGAAGATTTCAGAAGGATACTGGGGAAAGTAAAAAGAAGTGATGGACCAGCAGAGCTGGTGTTTGATTTAGTAATTGTACTTTACGTTTTGAAGTCGTAGGTTGACTTAAGATTGAAGCGCTGGTTGTGGGCTTTGGTCGTCTGTTGATGCGAGGTAAGTTAGGACATAGTTGGCTTGTAGTTGTACAAATTATAGTACATGGTAGATAGTAGTTGAGATGCATTGTGTGAGGCACAATTTTTGGTGAGATAGATTTTTGTTATAGATTTGAATTGTTGAATTGAAAAACAGGTGAATAGTCCTATTTATGAATACTTCATGCCGAAATTTATAAAAAAAATAAAAAAAAAAATAGCAAGTTAAGCAGGTTGAGAAGTAGTTTGACGGACCCTCGGGCCGATTTCTTTCCAGAGGAATTCAAACCGGGGTCGGGGGCGTCACATCTTAACTCTTTGTTTTATTAATAATATTACTTCTTTCATTCATATCTTGTTTTATATCATGGTTTCATCAGATCCCATGATGACGAGAGGTTCAATTATGAACTAATCGTTGTCATGGGATTCTAATGGATTTATCTATGTAGCTTAGTAGTTTGTATGCTTTAAAGATTTATGTGTGGTGAATTCTTGATATCCTCGTATGGTTGTGTTTCATGTATTTAGATGCGTCGCGAACATCTAATTTGTTAATCTCTTGCGAAACGAGAGTGGATCTTGAGATTTAGAACTTGCCATGCTAGCATAGGATAGGTTGATGTTTTAACATCATGATTTGTGGCGTAAATAGAGATATTATGCTGCCCTATGTGATCTTAATAGACAACTTGTTCTTCAACCATTATGTTTTCAAATCTTATAGAGATATAGGGTCTAAGCGTAATTGGTGTCTATTCATCTTCTATCTCTTTTGTGGATGTATGTTTAGTTTGGTATTCGTATACTGAGAAGTAGCGTATACTTATTTTGTGTTGTCTGATCAGATATCAAAACCATTACATACATTGATTAAAGGCATCGACTCTAAGTGAAGTAGATAATGAAGTTAGGATCCCATGTTTTTATTCTTATAAGAAATTCATATTTAATTCTCATTAGTTAATTAGTTTTTACTTTGCATCTTAGTTTAATTTAGATAATTAAAACCCATATTTGTTAATTATCTTAGCAGTGAATTAAGATCATACATTGTTGAATAGGCACATTAGCTGAAAAGAACTTAACCAGATCTCAGTGGAACGAACTTAATTGTATTACTTGTGACCACGTATACTTGCGTGATATTGTGTAAACACGCTCCCTAAAAGAGAGTCCACCACTCTGATTTGGCGCCTCCAAGAACACCTATCAGCGGTCATGGTCTCATCTAAGTTTAAGGCCTTTAAATCCAACCTAAGCTGCTCTTCCCACGACCTCCTCGGTCTGCCTCTCCTCCTCACCCCAACAACCGAAAGACTCTCGACCCTCCTCACTGGGGCTTCAGCCAACCTCCTACGGACGTGGCCGAACCATCTCAACCTCCCTTCCCTAACTTTCACAGAAAAAGGCGCCACCTCAAGCTCGCTCCTAAATACCACATTCGGGATTCTATCCAACATTGTGCGCCCACAAGACCACCGCAACATCCTCATTTCAGCCGCTTCGAACTTGCTCTCTAGGGCCTTCTTCGCCACTCAACACTCCGAACCATATAGCATCGCAGGACGGATTGCCGTTCTATAGAATTTCCCTTTCAATTTTAACGGGACTTTCTTGTCGCATATCACCCCTGACGCTGCCCTCCACCTTAGCCACCCCGCCTTGATACGATGCGTGACATCGTCTTCAATCTCACCTTCCTTTTGGATGATCGAGCCCAAATACTTGAACTTATCCATACGAGGGACGATCTGATCTTCAATCCTAACCTCCACCCCTTCGTCGTTGGCCTCACCACTGAAGTTACACCAGAGATACTCGGTTTTAGCCCGGCTCACACGCAGGCCTTGGGGATCCAAAGTAGATCTCCATAGCTCCAGCTTCTCGTTCACCTCCCCCCTCGACTCCGCCACTAACACGATATCGTCAGCGAAAAGCATGCACCAAGGGACGCCATCTTGAATCCCTCGCAACATGACATCTAGTATAAGGGCGAAAAGAAGAGGACTAAGGGCCGACCCCTGGTGTAACCCAATCTCAACAGGGAAAAAACGGGAATCACCAATTGGGGTCCGGATGCAGGAACTAGCTTGGGAGTACATGTCTTGAATCACCCTAACGTACGACGACGACACTCTCCTCTCCTCAAGGCTCTTCCAAATAGATTCACGGGGGATGCTATCGTACGCCTTCTCAAGATCAATGAACACCATGTGGAGGTCTTTGCGACGTTCCCTGAACTTCTCCATAAGGCGTCTGACGAGATGAATGGCCTCGGTCGTCGATCTCCCAGGCATAAAACCAAATTGATTCTCTGAGATTTCAACTTCTCTTCTAATCCGACATTCAACCACTCTCTCCCAAAGTTTCATAGTATGACTGAGTAATTTAATACCCCGATAGTTACTACAGATCTGAGCATCACCTTTGTTCTTGAAAAAAGAGACCATAATACTACGCCTCCATTCAGCTGGCATCTCAGCACCCAAGAGGAGAACATTGAACAGATCTGCTAGCCATTGAACGCCAACCTCACCAAGGCAAAGCCACACCTCGATTGGGATCTGATCCGGACCAACCGCCTTCCCTCTAGCCATCTTTTGAAGGGCACCCTTGACTTCATCCTTGCTGATACGCTCAGAGGAACCGAAAGAACGCACAGATGAAAGAGCGACCTCTTGCTCCGTACCAGAACCACTCCTCCTATCCTCGTTGAAAAGATTAAGAAAATACGAACTCCACCTCTCCTTGATAACATCTTAATTCAATAACACTTGGCCTGAATCATCCTTAACAAACTTAACAGAACCCAGGTCGCGCCGCCCTCTCTCCCTAGCTTTGGCTAGTTTAAAGATAGCGTTCGCTCCTTCCTTGGTATCTAGGCGCTTGTACAACCCCTCGTATACTTCACCTTTAGCTTTCGCCACGGCCTTTTTTGCCTCTCGTCTCGCCACCTTTTACGCTTCCAACTTCCGAATCCTCTCCACCCCTGCACAAATCGACAAAAGCTCTTTAAAGAGCGCAAGTTTAGTCTTTACTTTCTTTTGAACCTCCTCGTTCCTCCACCACGACTCCTTAAGACCACTGAACTTTCCTGAGGAAACCCCTACCACCTTCTCACCCACACACCGAATAGCCTTCGCCATGTTTGACCACCTAAAGTTGGCATCTCCACCACGCGCAAAACAACCTTCGTTGAGCAGAGACTCCCTGAATTCGGCCGCCTTCTCGCCCTTCAAATCTTTCCAAAGGATTCTTGGTCTAGACTCTCTCGACCTGCGAACAACACGGCCCCCCATGGATAGATCCATGGCCAACAAACGGTGCTGGGAAGCACACGCCTCACTCCGGAACACCTTGCAATCCACGCACGCCCTAACATCCCGCCTGCGCATAAGAAGGTAATCGATTTGAGTGTTGTGCCCCCCACTACTAAAGGTGATGAGGTGCTCAGCCCTCTTCTGAAAAACCGAATTCACAATTACCAACTCCTGGGCAGTAGCAAACTCCAACAACGCTGACCCACCTACATTCCTGATCCCGAAGTCGAAACCCCCATGGGCGCTGAGATAGCCATCTGCCCTCTCACCAATGTGACCATTGAAATCGCCACCCAACATTAAAAATTGGTCGTCAGGAATACTTCCGACCAACTCGTCTAAACAGACCCAGAAAGCCTCCTTCTCAGAATCGCCCAAACCGACTTGGGGGGCATACGCACACACCACGTTCACCACCTTCTGCCCAACCACAACTCTGACGGACATGATCCTGTCGTTGCACCTCTTCACTCCCACGACGTTGTCTTTAAGATCCTTCGCCAAAAAATACCCACTCCATTCCTCGAGTTGGCGAGACCTGAGTACCATAATTTATACCTGTTCGCTTCTCTAGACTGAGCCCCCTTCCACCTAGTCTCTTGAATACAAGCCACATCCACTCTTCGCTTCTTCAACACGTCCACTAACTCCAAAAATTTACCCGTTAAGGTACCTAAATTCAAACTGCCTATACGCAAACTACACGACATCGACGAATAACTAAAATTAAGTACCTTTACGGTATAGATCGGACAAAAGGGATTTTAATTTGAAACAAAAGAAAGATGAAGGGGTGTGATTATGCTTGTGACGTGCTTTAATCGAAAGAGAATGCAGAAAGAAAGAAAAGCGGGAGATGACAGAAAGAGATGACTGGTGGGTTATGGCTTCAAAAAAGAAAGCTAAACAGGGGAGTGGGTTTTGTATTTTTGCAGAGAATTACAGAAGTGGGGGAGGAGAATTGCTGGGGGGAGAAGTGTATAAGTGAGTGAGTGTGTGTGTGTGTGTGTGTGTGTGTGTATGAATGCTTGATTGATAAATGTTGTTGAAATCTCCGGCGATTTGCCGGCCAATAGTAACTCAGAATATGACCGTTAAAGGAAGAAAAAAGGAGAGCGTTTATTTTGTAGACAAAATATTTATTCCAGTTCAGTTAGGAAGATAAATACAAAATATATATTCCCTCCGTCCCTCTCATTTCTTTACATTTTCTATTTTGGGATGTCCCTCTCATTTTTTTTACATACAATAAATAGTAACTTTTAACAATAAAATACATTATTACATCCACTACTTCACTCCATTTTTTCAACACTTTACACTATTACACCAACTACTTCACTTATTTTAACAATAAAATCACTATTACACCTATTACTTTACTTATTTTAACAATAAAATTAATATTACACCCACTACTTCATTTATTTTAATCATAATTCTTGGTCTCCGTGAAAAAACCCAACGTAAAGAACCACGAGGGACAGAGGGAGTATGATATATACATTGCCTATATATATAGGCAGCTGTAAAACGAAAAGTTAGGGGTTCATGTAGTGTCTTAAAGAAGTTAGGATTTTTAGAGCATCTACAAGAGACTTTTTATTTAAGCTCTTAAATGAAAATATAAAAAGTTTGGCTTAAAATGAGTCTCCAAGAGACTCTTAGAGGTTCTTTAAAAAGTTAAGAACTTCTTCTCTCTCCTCTATTTTAGGAGCAAGTCCAACAATGTCCTAGTTGGTGCCTTATAAATATAATAAAATATAGCGTCCTAGTAAGTAGTGATTTTTGTGTATCAATTCCAACAATATGCCTTATACCTGTGCCTTATAAATTAAAATAGTAATATATTTGAATTAGAATTGGAGGGAAGGGAAAAAAGAGAGGAGAAAGAAGTGTAGAAAATGAGGGAAGTTAATTTTTTATTGTTAAAAATGATTTAGGACAAGTATAGATGTGCCTTAAAAGTAGGGCATGAGATGGATGTACTAGTGTTTTAAGGCACCACTAGGACAATGTTGGAGCACAAAAAATGACTAAATGTCCTAAATATTGATTTAGGACAATATTTAGGACATTGTTGGACTTGCTCTTAACTTAATATTTTATTAGTAAAATAGTGGTTCTTCTCTCTCATCTATTGATTGTTTGTCCAAGTGGAATTGAAATATGAATAAAATATAAAATAAAGAGCCATAATAGAGAGCATTGTTGGAGTTGACACACAAATCAATGTAATAACTTACTAAGAGCTTAATTGTTTATAATATATTTAGAAGTGAGTTAAGAGACTCTTTTCTTTCGAGATGCTCTTATTCATCAACAAAATAATAAACATGGTCACGATGATAATAAGATTTAATAAAATATGTGGCTGAGCTATAACAAGGAACCCGAATTACATGGGACTTATTCCCATAAAAAATAGAATATGTGGGCACTTTGAAAGATTTAAAATCTCACTTCATTCTACAAGAATTATGCAAAAACACTTGAGCAATACACGATTCTATACACGATTCTAGACAGTCTAGACAGCTCGGTAGAATTACTCCATCAATTTTGTCCAGAAACCTTGCAAACTCAATCCTAAAAACAATCACAAATACCATCTAATTTTGACAGTTGAACATCGATTATGACATGCGAACTCGTCACCAAATAAATATAATTTATTTGTTATTCTAGCAACAATTTCCATAAATGTTGTACCAAATTTTTCTCATAACATCTATTACTAAAGATGTACCGATCAACTACAAAAGTCAGATTATACAATAATAATATAACTTATAATGAAAGCCCATTATTTTTAAAATAAAATATGAAGTTTTAAAACTCGATTAAGGAGGAAATACGGCAGAGTTGGCAGAAAATGAATAAATGTTAAATATGTGAGTATATCATACAGAAAATCTTATCTTAATATTCAAATACTTTTATTTGTAGATAAACTTAAGCAGCTGAATTCCCTTACTTTTGTGATATATTAATGGGCCAATCCAGTAATCATGAAGAAGATAACTCCACATACTTTTTGTGGGCCAAAATTTAGGTCCTTCACAAACCGGAAGTGGACCGTAAATCCAAAAATAAAGCTTGTTATCCGCGTACACACTTGTATAGTTGGGAGACTTTTTGTTATCAAATAAAACATTATAGTTTACCTAAAAAAAATTGAAGTCTGTCAAAAAAAATAAATCTGAAAAGCATGTACTATAACAAACCGGAGTAAATATAAAAATGAAGATGTTCTCGAAAGAATATACTATAACAAATTTCTAAATTGTAAACTGATAAAATTGATTCGTTGAAATGAAGATGTTCCCGTACTATAGCAAATTTCTAAATTCTAAGCTGATAAAATTGAATCGTTGGAGTTGCGATATACTACATGTAGGAGTAGGAATCGGGATCGTAAAAAGCAAAAAAAAAAAAGGAAAAAATTATCGGGATCAAAATAATTTTATCGAGATTATTCATTAATCGAGATTATTCATTTATCGATATTAAAAATACACTATCTCTATTATATCGGGACCGGAAAAAATTTATACATTTAATGAGGTTATTCGTGTATCGAATATTTATTTATCGAGGTTCTAGTGTAAATAATTAAAGTATTATGCAATTTTCTTCCATAATCAAGATTAAAAATGTTCAACATTTGCTGCAGAGAGTATATGCATGCATTTTGTAGATCATGAACATCAGATAATCAATCCATAAACTCTTTCTTTTTTTTATAAAATAAAAATTGTTGTGTTCGTCACGTATATAAATGAATGCCACTAGCCTTATTACAAAATGTTCAACGAGGAATATTAATATTTATCAATTGATCATATATTTAAATTGCGGTCACGTCATGGAAGTTCAAGGAAGATTTGGAGCCCG
Organism: Saposhnikovia divaricata; assembly: GCA_036435485.1. Classification (NCBI taxonomy): domain Eukaryota; kingdom Viridiplantae; phylum Streptophyta; class Magnoliopsida; order Apiales; family Apiaceae; genus Saposhnikovia; species Saposhnikovia divaricata. The sequence continues at coordinate 93,735,697 of CM071596.1, forward strand.
TTTAGCTAAGTTTAAAATTATTACTTATTATTTAAAGTTGTTTAAAGTGATAGGTGAAAATTAAAATTTTAAGTCAATATTTGTTTGGATAATTCTATATTATGAGTAACTTATGAATTATTAAAAATGTTAAAATAAAAATAAATTTGATAAATAATTAATTTGAATGATATTATTAACTTTTATCAAATAAAATCATCAAAATAAAATAAGTTATTTAAAAAAATACTTTCTACCAACTTTTGATTTTAAACTGTTTTTTTAACTCTAAATTATTTTCTAACTTATTACACAAAAAGACATTTTTTAGTTAAAAATCACTTTAAATTCGTGATTTAAGCCCGAGCCAAACGGGTTCTTGATCTTAGAAATATATAATTCTCATAAGTCATAGCGTATCAGATGGTGCATGAATCAAGACAATTTCAAATATATAATTCAGCCAATTGTTTTGAACGCGTTCAAGTTCCAATGATTAACAGTAAGCTTTGAAATTTCCCTTTCCTTTGGTTCGTAATTTGCCTTTGCGCATATTAGAGCAACAAGTTCAATCCTAAAGTTAAAATAACTATAGCTATTGTTATAATTTGAGATAAAAAAATAGTTTTTAGTCTAAGATATAACTAGAGAACTTTGCCCGCGCTACGCGAGCTTCTTATACTCGTATTATTTTGCTTTTTTTAGTTCACGATAACATATTGAACATAAAGTTTATGCTATTTTGTTCTTCTTTTATTAAAATCTCATTAAAATCTCATTGTAATATATATTTACTAATGATATATTATAATTGCTAATATTTTATTTTTAAATTTAATCTATTTGTTTTCTAATTTCGAAATTTATTTACATTTCAAAGAGAAAATTTTAAATTAAAAGCAAAGAAATTCCTAGTAACAGATATATTAATACCAAAATGAAAGTAATAAAATGGTAAAATGCAATTTATTGATGACAAATTACAAACTTTGTTCAATGGAAATTCAAGGAATCAAAGGAAAAAACTTAGTAGTAGTCTAGACTTATTAGCAAAATTTATTCATCTTCAAAATATGGGAAATCTGGAATGCTTCAGTGAGCAGCATTAATCACACACCACAACTCATTGTCTGAAAATGTATCATTTCTTTAAACTTCCCATTGACTATTGGCAAACCTACAAAACCATCATGATATTTACTTTGATAAATAGATCGTCCAAACTTTGATAAAGATGGATTAATGTTTTCTCGGAAAAATATTATTACCTTTCCCTCATGATAGAGACGGACTCATGTTCATGGTTAAAATAGAACTTCGTAGCTTGAGTAGTGATGCACTTGACTATGGCTGAAAATATAATATGAAAATTTTAGAGTACGTAGGATATAGGACAATTAAATAGTAATTACTATTGTCTAACATACAGATGATCAAACTAACCCTTATATTGATAAACCCTAACACTTGTTATTATAGCAACTCTGGGAACTTGTTGCTCTGCTTCAAACAGTTGATCAACTGCAACTATCATATCTCCAAAAACATTCACTGGGATTGAATTTCTGTACATGCATAAATGTCGGTGAGTAAAATAGACTTTTACTTGTATACAAACCAACAAATATATCAAAATTGCATAAAAATGTAATCCACCTTCCATCAGTCAACACCAAATTCAGTAGTTGCAGATTGCCATTCCGTGTAGGTATGACCTGAATCTCATGACGATATTGTATGACTCCAATGATATCTGTAGTTAAATTCATTTGACATATTAGGACTCAGAAACACACTGATGTAATATATATTTAAATCTTAAGAACTGACACCAGAAAAATTACCAATAGTAGTTGAAGGAGGATAATTTGTTACATGTGAATCTACATAAGAGTGTAACTCATCCAAATGAACAAATTCAAATTTGTTACTTGGAATGTTCAAGTCGTTGCCATGAATTCTTTCAACGGATGTGTGATTAGTAAACCTCAGTTGAATCTGAGAAGATACTGGCCTCAGAAATCCAATAGCTTGGTTGGTGTGAAAGTTGGAAATTTCATAAATTCCTCCTTCTACAATATTTTGTCCAATTTGATTCCATGTTTCAGGTATTATAGTTGCATGAACATGATGATCCTGCGAATTAGAATCAAGTAAACATAAATCGACTGATTAATAACACAACCTTAAACAGAAGATATGAAATAGGAAGAATTTCTTACAGCATTATCAAGCAGAATCAGATTGAATCGAGTGAGCACTCCACCAACAATAGTAGACCACACTCTTGTAACACGAACTCTCACTCTACAGTTCGTCCTTGTTGTGTCAAGTGATGCAAGTGTATCGAACATTGCTGTTCTAGAGAGAAAGCAAAAAAACGATTAAAGTGTAAGACACAACAATCGTACAAACCATAACATGGAAATCAGTCCAATGATTATTGTACTCATTGCTGATAAAGACATAAATACATAGCATAAAGACATAACATTGTGTGTAGACTAACCTAATTGGTTTTCCACAGTTTAGAACTTTCTTTGTTGTGGATTGACAAATGAGGTACTCGATCTACATGTATTTATACAAATCCTTAGTTGATGTAGAAAAGGATAACTGTATCAATTTACAAATAACTGGCTAAAAAGACGTTGTCATATCAATTATAAACGTCAATCATCCATATCTTATAAGTAATGAGATATGGTTTACAAAATAAATCTTCTGGATCTCCTATACAATAAGTCATGAGATAAATTTGAGAGATTGAGGATTATGATTGAGTATATTATGATTAATATAAATCAACTACTTGATTCACATAAGATAGAGGATAATAAATATAAGATTGGTTGTTACGATTTATCTAAGATAAAGGATCATCAGCTTTTCTATTTCTGTTAGTTCTGATATCTACAACAGGAGTCAGAGACATGTCACCTAAAAATTTGCTGATTTGATATGGATTCCTTTTTTGAATTCTTAAAGTTTGGTTAGTGGCCAAGTAGTAAAAATTGTCATTCAGACCAAATATAATGGGCAAAAATTACAGTTCCAATCAAGATTATGAGGTTTTTGATTTGTAAAACTCCGAAGATTGATAAAACGTGTTATAACATAGTGTTCAAATAATGGATTGAACAGAATGGACCAAGACTTAGCTGTATATATATCCTCTGCATTATAATCAGCTCCAGAAGGTGCTATTTGTTTAAATTTAAATTTAAATGTTTGTAAAACTGATACTTACCAATGGAATCAAATACACATAACATATAAATTTAAATGGATTAATAATTGGTATGGCTTCCTTCTCTAGCTTTCTTAACTCTTGACTATCAGTTTTTCAAGTTAAGAACTTGCTTAGTCATTCCTCTATTGTGGATTGTTTCACTTGTAAATTATTAGTGATCAACAAAATGGGCTAATTGTTTCACTTGCAAGTAAGATTATAACGTTTATGATTAGAAAAAAAACAAAAGTTTGATAATTGTTTACGATTATAGGATTATTTTAAGATTCTATTTGTCCGGTAACCATACTTATGTTAATATGGAATATAATTCATAATTAACACGTACTACTTTTCTACAATGATAACAAAGAAAAATATTAATTTTTCCAAACATTAAAAATATATTGTAACAACAGAAAATAACTTTATTTTCTCAAGAAAATTAATCAAGAGATACAAAAATGTTCACTTTAAATGTCTGAAACGAAGCAGAATAATCATAGAACAGTACTAATCGGAATGGACTGGAATTAAAAACTTGCACGAAATAAAAACATTGTCTTAACATAGTGACTTATTTGAAACTTATCACAAAGATTGCATTGATCGACAAATGGACTTCTGAATGAGTTGATCATCCTTGATCTCCAATTCATTTTTCCTGCAATTTTTTGGTATATGATAAGTTAGTGATGTTGATAAAAAATCAACTAATAACATGAATCTAAAGGTTGTGCAATAGTAATATCTGATGTTAGTATTTGGTTATGATTATGTGCTATATATACCACTTTAATTTTCTTGTTGACTGATTTTGCGGATCCTGGCGTCTTTATCATCTCATCAGCATAATCAAGTGACTGCAACATAACAATTTATGTCATTAGTACATGTCAGTCATTATAATAAAATGACTAATCAAAGTAATAGTATACGCACTTCTGTTAGATCAATTGATGGGATCTCTGGCAAATAAGAAGTTTCTGCAGAGAAAGTGTCTGATATAGAAATATCATAGATATCCTCTGCATTAATTAGGAATGTAGCATCCTCTTTACTTCCTTTTAAAACTTCAATAGTAGTTGTAACTTCTTTGCCAGTCATACTTGTAATCAAAGCAGGTCTAATTTTTGCAACTCTATCCTCCTATTCAGAAATAAGACAGAGTTCGAATTACATAGTACAAATTTAATAATTTATAGACTGATGATATAAATGTGACTAATCAATATATCAATATATTAAATGAATGATTAGTATGTGAAAACAATACTTTTGGCTGAGACTGGTATAGATTTGATGCGCTACATCCAATCAATCGCTTAACAACGCGATCCATGAGGAAAACAGTAGAGTTGAATGTAGAGTCTACTGCCATGATCTTAACGCAAAACCTGCAACAATGAAGTAGAAGGCTTTAACTTTGGAAGGAATGTTGAGAATACTACAATGAAATCAAAGGAAGATGGAAGGTAATTGCAGACCTTTTCTCCGCAACAGGCATGTTGCGAGTACACTTGTTACACTTGAATCTTCTTTCAATCAACTCAACTGGCAGGTGGCATTTACTACATGTATCCAGGAACCATTCACTACAATCTTCCAACTTATCAATGGTGAAAGTGCAATATATATTCTTCTGCAAAGGTACAATATTATTTCCCGAGATTAGCAAAAATAGCAGATGTTATTTAATGATAGTTCATTGCAGAAATCTTATAATATACAACACCTCTAATTTCTCATGAATGTTTTCATTCAATTCCTTCAATGATAGTTTCTCAAAAGGAGCAACTATTGTCAAAGCATAGCTTTGCTCATCAACAATTTTAGTTGCCTTATAACCATCATCTTCAAGGCTGAGACAACAATTAAATTAATTAGTACATGAAATTCGACGTAGTAATGAAGTACAACTATATGTAAAGTTTTAAATGAATCACATTCCATCTAAATGCAATAAAAATATCTAAAAAAGTATATACCGCTGGCTCATCTCGATGACCGACTCATCATTCAAGTTGAAATACACTTTTGTGGATGGTAATGTGCTAATTTGCACCGAATCTGTTATAAAACATAGTAGACAAAATATTCATGATTGTTAATATAGTGCATTAATTAAATATGAGATATGAGATAGAGATTTTTAAGTCAATGCCTATAAAGATTTTTAGGGAACTTACTCTTAAACATAGCCATTTTCGTACTTGCGAGAATTACAATAATGGTTTTCTCAGTATCATGCTTATAATATTCGTCATTGCATGATATAGCCAAATCTCCCCAAATGCCCACTCTAAGATGATAACTACATATTATACATATTAAAAAAAACATTGTGTTACGAAAAACGAATCATGAAAAATGTAAGCATTATTATCAATCGTAGCAATAAATTTAATTAACCTGCCATCGCATAGTTTAAATCTAACAATGTCTCTCTCACCAAACTTTGTGCTTATTTTCCGCACTCTTTCAAAGTCCTCCACTACTCCAATAAGATCTAGAATTTAAAAGTAAATAGTATTAGAACTTGTAAATTTAAACACATCTATCGCAGATATATATGACTATTGATGAAATGAAAGTAAATATAACCAACCTATCGCAAATTCTGGATTTTCATTTTCCGCCAACCGGTTTGCTTGACCTTCCACATCACCAAGATCCAAGAATTCAAATTTACAGGCAGGAATAATCTTATCATCAACGCAAGGTTTGAAGGTAGTTGCATTAGTAAATCTTATGCAAATATCAGTTGAAACTGGCTTCAAGTTGCCAACAGCATCACGCACAATAAAGGTCTCAACTATATAAACAGATCCTTCACTCACATCCTTGCCAATAACTTTCCACACATCAGCAAAAGCAAATGAATGGATGTGGGAATTCTACACGTATAAAAAATTGATAGCATTGATTACACATAAATATTCTAATACGTGGGAAAAATGTTATGAAGAAATAACTTACATCATCATCTAGAAGAATGAGATTAAATCCTTTAGTTATGCCAGAATCAGATGATATGGTTGGCCACATTCTGGTTACTCTCACTCTAATCCTCCAATCAGTACGTGATTTTTCAAGATTTTGAATATGATGGACAGAAACGGCTTCCATTGCTGCAATGATCTGTACAAAGGAAGTTGTACAAAGTAAAATGTTAAGTATGATACATGACAAAGTAAATTGAACTTAAAATTATTACATGAATGCTTCTTCTAAGTTTTGTTGTGGAACTTACAATGTGGTATAACAAAATTAACTACAAACAATGGTATACGTACGTTCTGTGATGTTGGAGCTTTTATTCTTTTCCGTGCCTACGATTTATAAATTAGTTACACGAATTGTGGATTATGATTAGGAGAATGACTTGATTAGTATCAGCCTAACAGATTGTTTAAATGATAAGATCCCATGATATAAGCTGGAAACTGTTCAAAAAAGATTGCTCAAATTGAAATTGTAAGAAAATGATATGAAATCCTAACCGAAATTCTAAAATCAATATAATCAGCTAGATTGACACTACTAACAAACATAATACTATATATTGGGAAAAATTATATGTATATGTCGTTATCAAATGCCAGGTATCATAAAAATTCGTAAAATGTTTCATTTATACTGCCAATATTACTATTATATACAGAGGACATTATTATAGAGAAGACCTTCTTAAATAGAAAATATTAGTAATAATAATTTTATAATTCTATAGTCGAATCAAAGTTTTTATTTTTTGTTAAATAAAAAAGGCCCACTTTTATTTGGTTCTATAATTAAAAACAAACTACAGTAAAACCTCTGTAAATTAATAATGTTGGGACTGGGATATTTCGCGAAATTTTATTTCATTTTATAGATTATTAATTAATTGAGGTAAAATTTATACTGTTGCTATTATGTTAGGACCAAAAATATGCATTTATCTAAGATAATTTATCGTGGTATCGAGTATTAATTTAACAAATTTTTACTATAATTTTCTTATTCTATAACATAACCAAATGCGGACGTAGCATTGCTGCTGCCGACATTTACCTCGTCAGCATTGCAATCATGGTATAAATCGTATTGTAATGATGACGTCACTGATGATGTGGGAATTAAGAAGATTTATTAATTTTTTTTTGGAATTATGTTTTGGGAAAAAAAATTATAAATTTGGTTTTTCTGTAGAATCATAAAAAATATATAGTTATCTCCAATTTTCTATATAAAAATTATCTCTAGAAAGGGACTCTATATATATATATATATATACATAATATATATAATAGCAGTATAATGGACAACATTAATCATTATAATGGGATAAACATTATGGAATTCATTGGTAAAAGGAATATTATATCTCTATTTTCTAATCGACACATTTATACATTATAATAGGCTAAACAATATAATTGGCGCAGAGGTATTGTATAGGAGTTACTTTATAATATATAATATAATATAAATATAGTAATATAAAAATACAATACTAATTTTAAAAATTGATTGAGTATATATTTTTTGATTACTATATAATTCTAAATTTAAAAATTGATTGGGTATACATTTATTTTGAAAAAGTATTTTAAAAATTGATTAATTTTAATAATTATGGAAATATACTGGGCCAGATTGTTATAATGCGTGCCGAGGCCTATGTCTCAAACATAAACAGTACATTGGCAAATAGGGTCAAAATTACAAAAAACCGAAATTCTAAAATCAATATAATCAGCTAGATTGACACTACTAACAAACATAATACTATATATTGGGAAAAATTATATGTATATGTCGTTATCAAATGCCAGGTATCATAAAAATTCGTAAAATGTTTCATTTATACTGCCAATATTACTATTATATATAGAGGACATTATTCTAGAGAAGACCTTCTTAAATAGAAAATATTAGTAATAATAATTTTATAATTCTATAGTCGAATCAAAGTTTTTATTTTTTGTTAAATAAAAAAGGCCCACTTTTATTTGGTTCTATAATTAAAAACAAACTAAAGTAAAACCTCTGTAAATTAATAATGTTGGGACTGGGATATTTCGCGAAATTTTATTTCATTTTATAGATTATTAATTAATTGAGGTAAAATTTATACTGTTGCTATTATATAATATAATAGCAGTATAATGGACAACATTAATCATTATAATGGGATAAACATTATGGAATTCATTGGTAAAAGGAATATTATATCTCTATTTTCTAATCGACACATTTATACATTATAATGGGCTAAACAATATAATTGGCGCAGAGGTATTGTATAGGAGTTACTTTATAATATATAATATAATATAAATATAGTAATATAAAAATATAATACTAATTTTAAAAATTGATTGAGTATATATTTTTTGATTACTATATAATTCTAAATTTAAAAATTGATTGGGTATATATTTATTTTGAAAAAGTATTTTAAAAATTGATTAAATTTAATAATTATGGAAATATACTGGGCCAGATTATTATAATGCGTGCCGAGGCCTATGTCTCAAACATAAACAGTACATTGGCAAATAGGGTTAAAATTACAAAAAATTATTGATTAAAATTATAAAGTCTAAGCACTTTTTTGGGGAATTCCTATCCTTAAGATTATATTCGACTACTACCCATATTTTGTATTGATCCGAATTATAATACATTAATGATTTTTACATTACATATGAGTATGCCGAATATTCGTATGACCATTAATGTAATATGCGTTTTAGATTCGGACACGAATACAATTAAAATACTGAAAACAACTTAAAAAATTTTAATTTTTTTTAATTTATAAAAAAAATTCTTTCCATAAGTTTATGATGCTATAGAAATTAATAAATTATCATTTTTTTAATAATTCATCATTTTTTTATATTTATTTCCTAAAAATTATTGAGAAAAATAAGGATTAAAGACAATTTATGATTTAGCTATCATTTAATTATTAAAAAACATAACATTAATAAGGAGAAGTAATGAGACAGTTAACTACTACCTAATTACTTAAATACATAAGGATAAGTAATGAGACAGTACACTACTACCCAAGTACTTAAATACATAAGGAACATAGTATAACAAAACTTACTCTCTTGCATGCAGTTTTACCCATTTACAGATTGATACAACAGCGAAGCACGGATAACAGGAAGTTCGTTCTTATCATCGAATATGAAGGTAAAAGATTGTTTCTGATTGTAAAGTATAATATATACTGTTAATGAATAATCATCGTAATTTGGATTAGGGTTTATACAAAGTGCTATTATGATTACCTAATTGATGTTTGGGTGTGTTGATATGCAAAGTATTACTAATTGTTTCTTAATTGGGAAGAAGTTCTACTAACTGTTATATTCAGTACTTGGGTTATGGGTATAACTATAGAACTTAGCAGATAAGGATTATATTTGAATTTGATCAGATTTACTGAATTTACTATGTTTTTCTAATATTGGAAGCAGGAAAAATTATGCTCAGCAGAATTGGAAAACAACAAAGCACAATTCGGTAAAGATTTTGATCCTTTGTATAATATAGTGAGGAAACACTGATAATTTGATATGATATGTTTTGATGTTATTTTTTTGAAAAATAGGACACACGAAGTTAGTGTCAAGTTTCCTTTCAGCAAACAATCAAGAGGGAATATTTGGATCTTTTGTAAGACTTAATTTTTTCTCTACATATTACTTTTGCAATTGTTTCTTAACAGTTTTATAGAATGTGGAAATAATTTATGATTATATATTTTATTTGTTTTCCAGAGAATTCATAAATCATTCATTGATAAGTTTGGAAGTCAACTTCCGTCAGATTTAACTTTACAATGTAACTCATTGGTGTGGCGGGCAAAATATGATCAGAAGTCCATGGTAATATATGGAATGAGAAGATTCGTGAGGTTTTACAGTGTCAAAATATACAATCTACTTCAATTTGAATATTATGGAGAGGATATGTTTGTTATAAAAATTTTCAAGGATACAGCAATAGAGTGCAACTATCAAACAAAAAATCTAGAAGAATTCTTACAAAACGAAGATTTGGAGAACTGGAGAAAGGATAAATACGTACTTGATAGTTTGTCGTTAGAGTATGAGAAAGTGTCTGCACTTTGGCTTTTTAATGCATTGCACAACAATGCAGGATACTTCCAAATTAAACTCAACAGTTTGGATATTGATCCAAAACAGAACAATCTGGTAAACAATGTTATTGTTATGGTATATACATAATAGTTGGAGCTTCTTTGTTCTTTACATGAAATTTTATTGACTTGGTTTTATTATAAACAGATATTGCAGGTCGCTTTGGATAAGTTATACAGAAATTGGAAAAATGGATGTAAAGTAGAATTCATGTTCATTCATAGACGGTGGGAAATAAAAGTTGAGTGGATAAATGATAGCTGCACACTTGGGGCTGGATGGCAGGAATTTGCAAGGGACACCGAGTTGGAGACTGGTGATACATTGGTTCTCTCTACATTAACTTCAACTAGAGAAGATTTGATAAATGTCTGCATATTTAAGGAGGAAGACAAAATGGTTGGCTACGGAAAAGGTATAATATTGAATTAAAATGTTTTAATTCAATGTGACAATAATCTAATCTTGGTTATAATAATTGTTTCAGATAATAAGGAATGCAATAAGTCATTCTTTAAGGTAATATCAGATGATTGTCTGGAAGAAGGCATGCTGGTAAATTACTTTCCTATTTAAATATATTTCAATATGATAGTTGCAATACGTTTCTCATAATAGTATAATACTTGTATCAATCAAGTTGCATAACATGCATTGATTTTCTTATTATGATTTAGGTTGTTCCAAAATTAATTAAGGACACATATGGGGAAGTACTTAGTGATGTGAACCAAGTTGAAATCGCTGGTGAACGGGGGTACATGTTTTTTAGTAGTATTGGAGGATATTTGGCTAATATTGGCAAAATTCTGGAGGTATTCCACGTCAGTCAAAGAGAGACTATAATCTTCTCATTGAATAATAAAATCTTGCACGGACGTGTTTACCAAGAAGATGGACATGAGATAGATTATTCAAAACGTGTTCATGGATGTTTACAAAATGAAATTAACAATTGGATTTGGGCTATTGATTGGAATGATAACTCTGGTAAAACTCAAGTTAACGTCTACAATTTTTAAAAGTTACTTTTTCACCTTTAATCTGAGTCAAATTTGTTTAACATCAAAGACTTTTAACTATATCTACAGGTGGACAAAATGGAATTGGCGCTGCTGATCATGACATTGACAACGAAAATTCTTTACCTGTTCAGAAAAATATGGTATGTTTGACTATTATACTACTAAATCTGAGTATAATAAAAACTTTGCTTCGGTAGTTCAGGTCTGTTTTTATTCAGAGTTTGTGATATTTATGCGAGTGCCGTGCTAAACTTGTATTTGGAGCATTCCACCATTTATCTTTGCATTATCAGAGCATGTAATAGATCTACACTATACTACTATGATTGTTGTGCCTCCGTATCTGAGTAATTAAAATTATTTTTCTTTTACTACATTTTACTAAAAAAGTGAATGGATTATATATTAACATTGTTTTGTTTTTGGCTTTATATTTAAAATTTGTAGATGGATGAGGATGTTCAGATTTTCCAAAAATTCATCATTGTTGTAAAAGCAGATAATTGTGGAAGCACAACGATGGTAGGTAAAAAAATGTAAATGTGACATTTAGGTTTAGGTTATATTTAAAGAAAATGATATGTACACCTGCTAATGTATGTTTCTGATCCTCAATGGAAAGTAATCTTTTGTTTAGAATTTTTCATTTTTTAATTTGTTCAATAATTACGTATAAAAATAACTACATTCTCAATTTCAGAAATTACCAGAGAAGATCATTTTAGCGTATGGTCGTGCAATACCTGCGAATGTTACTTTTCAGTTACGAACAGGAAGAGAAACACATGTTCAGTACAATGTGTCGCAAGAAAGTTTTGTTAATCTGATTCGTTTTAGAAAAGAACTTATAAGGTGTTGTGCTAGCTTTATTGTATTCAGTTATAAGGGTAATGGAGTTTTCTCAGTTAATATATTGAACGATGATGGATCGGAAGCGGAAAATGTCCCAATGCGAAACATATCAACGGATCCATTATACAATCGAGGTAAAGTACTCATATGGAAAATGTCCCAATTGCATGAAAATGTTCGTAAGTGTGTCAGCCTGTTAGATCCTATGGATCTTGATATATTAATCTTCAGGAATCTAACTATATAATTCAACTTATATGAGTTCTCATATGGTTTTTAATTGATAACAACATATCAATGGATCCTATATGAATGTAACTGTTTTTTTTTAAATTTTATAGGTAAAAACAGAGGAATTGGATGGAAATTTGTATCGTTTGGTGTTGGTGGTGGCTTCCATGCTGGAGAATTTGTGAGTACTTGAGAGTGTTATATTTTTTAAACATATAATATTTTAATATTATAAATCCTATGGTAAATTATTAGTGAGTTGTTTTTCATATGTGTAGTGGTTCTATGGGCATTGCTGCGATTTTTTATGCATCTTGTATAATATATAATTTACATTTTGTGTAATCAGGAAATACCAGAAACTTTTGTGAGGAGATTTGGGAATATTATTCCTAGTGACGTGAAAGTTGTTTTGCAAAATGGAGCAATGCTTAATGCTCATTATTCAAAAACCAACAGCAAATTGATAGGTCTGATGGATATAGTTCAGTCACAATATTTTGAGAAGAAAGACACGTTGATGTTTACATATCGTGGGGATGGAATATTTGATATGGTGATATTTAATAAGACAAAAGTGGAGAAAATGCTTCCTACTACAATATGTGCAACTGGTAAAATTTACATATATGTATAGTTCCTAAATTTCTTACTATTTAGTCAAGTTCGTGCAACACAAATAGTTACGTATGTTGAAACATCTTACTTTTTCTTGATTCAATAAAATACTTTGATGGAACCACAAAATCAGGCATGCAGTTTGAAGGGCAGAGTTCTGGGGTACAGAATGAAGAACAATTACCTGACATAGAACATGAAGTTCCAATTCTTGAAAATGTTGAAGAGAATGCAATGGACATTGAAGAAGTTGTGCCTCCATTTGAATTTACTGTGACATTGACAAATTCTAATGTCAATAGTTCAAGCCATGGAGTGGTATGGTTTTTAAAATTTTTAAGTATTATTTTTGTAGTTTATAGGGTAAAACCACTTCCAGATTCCTTACTTACTATCTCACCAATAAATCTGTTTGATAATTTTTTTTTTTAACAATTCAACTCTTATGTACTGCAGTATATACCAAGATTTATAACACCGGCAAACGGAAAATGGCAATCTGGAGATCGCGTAGCACTGACAACAGAAGTTGGAACTTGGAGAGTAGGAGTCGTAGTTTCAAAGAGAAGTGCGAGATTTTCAGCAGGATGGAATTCCTTTGCGGAAGAAAATGAGCTCAAAGAAAAACAGCAACTGGTGTTCACAATGGTCGAAGAAGCAGAAGGAATTGGTTTTAATGTTCATGTCCAATAGAGAAAATGTACTATGGCAAAACAAATTGTTTTGATTAACATTCAGATGTATTTTGGATAACTTTCCTATTTAATGAATTCTAGAGTTGTTTATTCTCCCTATTGCATCTCTGTTGCCTTATGGTTTAAAAATTATTTTGAAAAATAATTTTATATGTCTGTGAATATGATTTAATAATAGGTTGCTGGTTGGTTTGTCAAATAAGCACTGTATATTAACATGTAACAAAGACTACAAAATTTTATCTTCATTATTAAACAAAGTGCAATATATATTGTTCTGCAATTGTGACATATGATTCATCAAAATGGACAAAAGCAAAATGTAAAATAGTATAAAAAAGCCTAAGTTGTAGAGGATGAATTTATAAAATACCAAACCTCCACTTTCTCATAAAGTTTTTCATTCAATTCATGCAATGAAATTTTCTTCAAACTTGAAAATACCGTGCATGAATAGCAAAGCTGATCAAACAGCATTACAAAGTGGGAAGATTATAAAAAACCTCTTCAAAAACTACATTACTTGTTACATTTTTGCTTAAGCCAGAATCATCAATAATTAAAATATGAAGCCCTTCAGGAGAAGTAACTCGAGATATTGCTACGTAAAGCTGACCGTGGGAGAAAACAGGCTGAGGAAGATATAATCCAACAGTATCCAACGATTGGCCTTGGCTCTTATTTACAGTCATTGCAAAACATACCTGTATTGGGAACTGAGTTCTTTTAAATTCAAACGGCCATTTAGTATCAGTTGGTATCATGTCAATCCTTGGAATTAGGTGCTTTGTTCCAACTTGAGAGCCACAAAGAATCTGACATTCAATACTATTCTTTTTGCATCCAGTTACAATCATTCTTGTACCATTGCATAACCCCATTATCTGATTTAAATTTCGCATCAACATGACTACTGCTCCAACTTTGATTTTTAACTCATGTTTAGGAAGACATGGCATATTAATAGAGTTCAGATATTCAACAGGAAATGCAGCGTCAAATTCACAATCTTCACCACCATTATCATCAATGGAGTCTTGACTAAGATACGTATGAACTGAACCGGGAATTTTGTCAAGAATCTGGGAATTAATATCATCAACAGTTACATTTGTTGGGGTGAGAATTGACCTTGATCTCAAATATTCATGTGAATGCATGTTCTTGATAAAGTCTGGATATATAAGGTCAATAAGAGTGGTAATGGGATGCCTACCATTACTTTTGACAACATATTGATCTGGAAGAACAAACTCAGAGTCAATTTCTCCAATACCAGTTTGCATAGGTTCCACTTTGCCATCTCCAATATCAAGTTGCCATTTACTGAATTCAGCAATCCGCTTATTTTGCTCCTCTGAATTACCTCCATGTAATCGCATATTCTGCTTAAGAAGGAATACTTTGCATAAGTCCCATAACCTCGATTTGTTAAGTGCAGCATTCACTGTATCAGCTCTAGTACCCTTTGGTAATACAGGTAATATTTGCCGAAAATCGCCTCCAAACACAACTGTAATCCCACCAAAAGGTTTCGTGCCTCTCTCCGAATCAACAGCAGCCATTATGTCTCTCAAACTTCGATCAACGGCTTCAAAAGCATGACGATGTTGCATTGGTGCTTCATCCCATATTATAAGGCTTGTTTGTTGCATTAACTCCGCAATGTCTGTACCATGCTTTATTCTGGCAATTGAATATTGATCCAACTTTAGAGGTATATGAAATCTAGAATGTGCAGTACGCCCTCCTGGAAGTAATGTAGCGGCAATTCCAGAACCTGCAACAGGAAGGACAATTTTTCCTTCTGATCTTAGACGACAGCAAAGGGTTTGCCAGAGGAAAGTTTTTCCACAACCACCACTTCCATAAACAAAAAACATGCCACCTCTTTTTTTATGAACGTTTTCAATAACTGCATTATATACCTCCATTTGTTCAATATTAAGCTTTTTATGATTTTTTTCATGTTGGACCTTCATTTCCACTTTGTCGTATCCAGTTTCTTCAACAATGAGACGATTAACAAAAGACCCGAAAAATTGTTCCTCCGGAAATGGCAACATGGGATAGTCACGGAGAGACTTGCCAACTTCGTTCAACAATTTTTCTACTTCTGAAAAAAAAACAATGTTTAAAAATTTAGACAAAATATGATAATTCTTAATCAAAACAAAAGCCACTCCAAAAATTCAAATGGGATGTGTTGCACGAACCTGCCAGAGCATAGTTTTTGATCTCATGATCAGAAAGTGATAAATGAATATTATCAGTTAATTTCCGTCTCATATAGACAACATCATCTGACATAGTGCTCTAGTGAGCATTCCAGAGGGCAAACGGATCTGATACAGAACAATACACCAAAATGTTAACAAACATCGCACGGAGTTGTGAAGGCATAGAAGAATGGGCATTTTCAGACATTGCATCATGCCACTGCTTATCATTATGTAAAAGACCAAGAGCACCACATGCTGCCTTAAATGTATCATAAACAATACCATCCACAGTCCGTAATTCACTGAATGACATAACTCCCTTTCTTCTTAACAAAAGCATACGGAGATATAATAATTCACCACTTGTGGCGTGAACCTCTGTTAGCCTCCCAACTACATCACCTCTTTGTCTAAGCTTCCATTTAGCAGTTTTTGGCACCCATGTAAAGTGGCTAGGGAATTCAGCATAAGTAAAATTGCGTGAAACTGGCAATTCCTTATTAGCTATGAACCAAGCTTCTAATTTACTTGTCTTTGATGTGGCCTTTTCACAAACCTTTTCCAAATCAGCAGTACTTTGAAAATTGATATGTTTTTCACCAGGTAGATGAATTGGTAAACGATCAACACTTGGCCAGCGATTGTGAATGTCAAAAGAAAAAATTCTCCATGAAGCTTCAGATGCACAGACATATCTTCCGTCCAAAAAATTTTTAACCTCGTCTAGGCTCTTAGTCTGGTTTTTTTGAAGTATTAACAGATGAATTTGTGGACTTTTTCTTTAACATCATCGTAGCAGTGTCATGTCCTTTCAAGCAATATTTGAAAAGGTACTTTAAAGACCTTGAGCTATTGCATATTTCTAAATTTATGTGACACTGAAAGCGTACCAAGAGATCTCGGTTGAAAGGGACAACATACTGATTATCAAGGTTTACACCTTTTTTTTTAATAACTCTACCGGTCCGACGTCTATGATAAACAGGAAAGCCACTATCGTCAAAGAATGTATGTCCGTTAAATATGCAAAATAACGAAATCTCTTTAAATTGCCATCAAAAATTAATATTGACAAATATTTGAATAAAGGATAACTATAACTAATTAAATGTAAAAAGTATACCTTTTTGGAAAATGTCGCATACACTTTCCTTTCACCATGCATGGAGA
This sequence comes from Saposhnikovia divaricata, assembly GCA_036435485.1. Lineage (NCBI taxonomy): Eukaryota > Viridiplantae > Streptophyta > Magnoliopsida > Apiales > Apiaceae > Saposhnikovia > Saposhnikovia divaricata. The sequence goes on from CM071596.1 coordinate 93,752,890, forward strand.
ATACGTACAATCTTTACCACATGGACCATGCATCATGTAGTTCTTTACAGCATCATATGCTATTGGATCAGTATCTCGATCAGGAATTTCAGCAGAAACTAACTTATCAATCTTATCAATATTGTTTGGCCTATCTTCCGGATGTAACCAAATTAACATGTGTACATGAGGCAAACCACGCTTTTGAAATTCAATCACATGCATCACTATGGAGAAAAAAATTCATAAATAAAAACTTGTTAAAACTACATTATAATATTATTTCCATGTTAATATATGTTATTAAAAATTATTAAAAAAATAATAAAATATTTAAATAAATAGAGTACCTCCTATGCATCTGCCAAAGTAATGTTTCTTTTTGATTAAATCAAGGAGTTGGTCAAGCTTCAACTTAAATACCCTTGAAACAATATCCGGAGCATCAACAACATCAACATTTGGTAATAAATCAATCATTTTTTGTATTTCAGGCCATTTAGAATTACATGTCATTGTAAGAAATAATGACGGATGACCAATAGCACGACATATAGCCAATGAATCTTTAAAATATTGTGACATGTAACGTTGTGATCCAGTAAAAGAAGCAGGCAAAATAACAGCTTTACCAACATGAGTAGGATCATTGTCTCCTTTCCTCAAAGCATCACGAACGGAATGATACAAATCTGCGCGAATGGTAGTCTGATGATTTGAGACCCAATCCAACCTATACTGTTCAATAGCAGTAAAAGCATCAACAATGTATTGTTGCCATAAACGTCCAGCCTGGTGAAGAGATATACCTGTAAATAAAGATTAATTTCAATGATTATTGTTACAATATTAACATGTAGTACAATTTAAAAATCATGTACTTCTTTCTTTATTAAAATATTCACCTTCTGATGTCCGTATCATTATCTTATAACAATAGTACTCCCTTAAAGAAACAGAATGCCTTTGATTGGAATCAGGATCAAGATCTTCATCATTTATTTCTGTATCATCGCGCTTCTTTTGATTTCTCAGAGGTATATGGAGGTGATATCCTTCATTGCCTGTTGGAAATAACAAAGGATACTGGAACTGCATAAAATGAGGATCTGTTTCATATATTCTCTTCAATCCTTCCTGTTTAGAATTCACAACAGTATCTCTAAAGCCACCGGTATCAGTATCATCGCTTACGATAAATGCAGCAACCTCATTAGATGGTCCAATAGGATTTGGTCGACCACTGGATGACATGGATGATACCAGAACCAATTTGAACTCATCAAGGTCACGATTTTCAAAACGATCTCTAGCCATGCGAAAGGCACGAACTAATTCGTTGTTCTGGTCTAACATTGTTAACAGTTCTTCTACAATATCTGGATCAACATTGTCAGTAGAACCACCTAATGCATTAATACGATTTTCAACCTCATTTTCAGTATCGTATATGTATAACTGACAGAATTTAGGCCCTGATCCGTCGGGAGGGACCAAACTTCCCAAAAGATGATAATTCTGACCAAGCAATCTGAAACAATAGGGACCTCTACCTTTGTTGATTTTATTATCAACCTTTCCGCCTGTAGATGTAAACGAAAACATGCAATTGTACACTCTAATGTTCTGTTTAAAGTGCTTGGATTTCTCATGTGTACCATTTAGCAGAGAAGCAAGTGGTTCTGGAGGTGGTGGGTCTTTATCAAGATGGACTTGACCATTTCTGCAGCAAAGAGAGAATGTTGGATCTTTTCTCGTATATGATTTATTGTTACGCTCCTCGTTCCACATACGTGATCCACACTTTGAGCATATTTTTGTTGGTGCACCAATATCCATGTATCCCCTCCACAAATTTGGGTTACTACTCCATTCTGTTGTATCGTCGCAATCCATTTCATTGCTAACATGAATATCTTTTTCATCAGCTTTTCCTGAAATATGGATGGATTAAATCAAACTTATTTGCGTAATAAAATATTAATTCTCAAACTTATAAAATGTTACAGTAATAGAATTGACAAATTAAAGAATTATATATTGCAGGCGATGCTAAAATCTAAGACTCTATTGTCATGATCTCAAAAAGAAGTGATTGGAATTAATACCTCTGTCCAAATCATCTATTCCTTCAGTGTAAGTTTCATCTGCCATCTCAAAATCCGCATTGAGATTTTTCTTTCCAGATGATGATTCAGGAATATCAATAAATCTTTTTTTGATCTGAGTAGTAGGTTGATTAATTTGAGATAATATTCCATGTTCGTATCTCTGTTTACTCGAATAAACATGTTTGTTTCCATGGCCTCCATTGTTGACATTCTTCTGTCCTAAAATTGGCGTAAGACATATACTATTGATGAAAGTAAAGGTATGTTTATTACATATGATGTAATCTCTCACCATAAAGCTTATTAACATTAGGTCCTCTTAATCTCCGCTTCCCAACTGTATTAGTACTTGTAGAAATCAATATATATACATTGCACGCTGAATAAATTAAGATTCACGTATTCGTACAACTACATGTACCTGAAGAGCTTTCAAATGTAAAATTACCCTCAATAATTCTTTGGTTATCCTCTGTAATATTCTCTGCTGAAGCTATAATTTTACGCTTCATTGCTACATTAATATAACAATACAAAAAATTACTAAAGAATTGTGAGAAAAAATATATAAAACAAATAAAGTACATGTAGTATTCTAGATGAAATACATGTAGTTGACGCCAATGATGTAGGTTGTTTCTGTTTTCCATGAACTCTACTTGTTCTAAGAGGAGTTGCAAAATCAACTAAAAATATCAAGTTAGAAGTCTTGCACAAATATGGGATATATATGCAAAATAGTTTTTCAGTAATTGCTCTTACCTGTGGATTGGGGTGAAGGCATCAAATTTCTTGATTCATATGTATCTACCGATCCAGTTGGTGGTTGATTTTCTACGTCACGCAAAATAGTCTCAACATTCTGCCCACGAACTCCTCGTTTTAAACCTATTTTTATAATATTCACATTGATCAACATCTAAACAATGAAGTATTACCTGTATATGTATGAGTTTACCTGTATATATAGGTGCATTAATCTTTATGTTTGATTCAGTTTCTCGAAGAATATTTGGCTGCTTAATATTGATATTTCCTCCAATATCATTAATGATATTGAATTGTTTAGATTGACCTAGAACCGTCTCCGTATTCTTGCCACGAATACGACGTTTCGTACCTAATAACAAAATATTGAATTCAAAGAATTATAATCCTTTTGTAGACAAATAATATTGCCAAATATAGTAATCGTTTAGATGTCCAAATACTTGAAAAAATGACATTCTAGCAATTTGAGTATAGTAGGTATTGATCAACAACAAACAGACCTGTACCATTAGAAGATAATGGAGTAGTGATCGTAGAACTTTGACTTAATTCTACTAACATAAACAGGAAAACATAGTTAGAAAGCAATGTACTTACATCCGTAATACCAATATATTACATAAACAATATGTTACCAATGGGAATAGGAGTCTCTCCATCGTTCTTTTCCTCACTGCAATGTGAGATATTGGGATTTTGATTTTCTGCATTTCGACTTCGAATTCTACGCTTCAAATCTATGTACATAAACAATATGAATCATTATAAATAGAAGGATATGAATCTCTGAACATAAATGAACAATTACGCAGACATGAATCATTATGAATCATTATAATATTTATGTTAGCCAAACCTGTTAGTGAAGTTCTGGAAGAGGATTGTTGCGCGGACATGCTTGACCTTTGTAAAACAATTACGTTTCCTGGTATTTAGAAATCAAAAAACAGATTAACAGAGAGATTATATCCATAAAACTTAAATATTATATACCAATGTGATCATCTCAATGGCTGCTGTCTATGTTTTTCCGAAAGGTAAAATCTCGATATGAATACGGAATACTCCATTCTGTTCAGATTAGGGTAATGGTATTTGAATTTTTTTCAGCGTGTAAGTCAGTTGCTAGAATCATGGATCAGTTAGTTTTAAATTAAATGTGAAGATATTGTGTGTATCATCTATTTAATGGGTTGGGTATGTGTATATCATCTATTTAATGGGTTGGGTAAATGGATTATCCATGGGTCATGCAAAAATGTATTAGAATATAGTATAAAATGTAGGAGATGGGTAAATTTTTTTACCCATTGGGTAAAAAGCTAAATGGGCAATACCATGCATTAAGAATATGTTGATTAGTGTTCCAATATAAAGTTCTAAAATAGGATCAATAACATTCAAAATAGTATTTAAAGTGTATTTTAACATTTTTTAATAATAAATAGAATTATGTGATTGGTTGGAGATGATGTAGCAAGGATGACTATAGTCATTCTTAATTCTAAATATAGAATCAACTATCCATTTATGCTATTATAAAACTAAGTATACCTATGCATTATAGTAGTGATTTTGCAAATTTAATTCTATATTATAGCTATAGGACTAAGTATAGCTATGCATTGGACTTGCTCTTATTCACGTTGTGCTATCGTGTTTACAATCATCCGGTTACGGAATCAGAATTTCGAAATAATAAAGAATAAAAGTAATTTATCATTACTAATTGAAAGCTGGGATTTTCAAGCTTTTTGTATTTACTTTTAAAATCGTCTGAAACTGTAGTACCTAGTATATTGGTTATTAACAAAAAAAAAAAAAAAAACTTAATCACATCTGACAAAAAAGAACTTAATCAAACAATTGAAATGAACATGATTGGATGGTCACAAAAATATAGGGGGTCCAATTGTCAGTGAACCAAAGTATACATTAGTATTGTACAGTTAAACAGACAAAGTGAGAAGAGTACAAAACCACTCCATTTGGGGTGTTATGAAAACTTTGGATCCTAAATTCAAATCACAAAGCCCCACCCCACCCCTCTCTGCCAAAAAAAACATTTGTTTCACCTAACAGTAGCAATGTTTGGTTCAGCAAAGAATCAAAATGTTGTTGCCATTTATTCATCTCAAATGTAGGAAAGTTAGCTACTCCTCTATTTTCCATTTCACTTGACTATTACGTAAAAGCAGTGGCGGAAGGAAAGGGGGGAAGGGGGGCAATTGCACCCCTGGGTTAAAATCAGGGGAGAGCACGGTTCGGTTCGGTTCGATTTTGCCCCAAAGCCGAACCCGAAACCGCATGTCTTCGGTTTTTAAAATTGAAAATCGCAACCGAACCGTCGGTTTCGGTTTCGGTTTTAAAAAGCTCGGTTCGGTTTTTAACGGTTCGGTTTCGGTTATAAAACCGAACGAAAAAATCATAAATATATTACAAGACTTTAAATTTTTAAATTACAACGTTCTCGATTTTTAAACAAAGTAACTGAGTTTTTGAATGAATACACTCTGTGTATATGTTAGTGGTAATGTTATATGACAGTATCATATGACATTAGTAAGCTAATAAGTTATACAGGGCTCACAATATATTTTAACAAAATTTATACATGCATGTGTGATAATGTGCAATGAATAAATCATACATAATTAAGTCTTAACTTGCACAAATTTAATGCCTTGCAAAAATCATTATATGAGTAAATGACAAAATGTACTCTCAGTTGCTAATACAAAAGCAAATTAGAACTTTCTCATGTAATATGTAAATTGATTGCAATATAATCTTAGTTTTAATACAATTTACATGATAATAGAAATCTATATATATAGTTTACGAAAATGAGAAGTTACCAGCCGAAGCAGTCACCAGAAAGTTTTATAAATTTATATAAATTATATATTTATTTTAATAATCGGTTCGGTTCGGTTTTAGTCGGTTCGGTTTTAACCTAAAACCGGAACCGAAACCGAAAATTTCGGTTTTTAAAAATCAAAAACCGCAACCGCTTCGGTTTCGGTTTCGGTTTTTTCGGTTCGGTTTTGGTCGGTTTTGGTTCGATTTCGGTTTCATTTCGGTTTTTTTGCTCACCCCTAGTTAAAATTATATGGGATGATTGCACCCCCTGTTATTTTGGGGAGGGGGCAACATATATTTAATATATTTTAATATTAGTTAGGTATATTTTTACTAAATATTGCGGATAAATGTTACATATTAACTTTGCCTTGGCACTTGCAAATAGACTGACCCAAATTCAATAAAATTAAAAACAAACAAACAACAGCCCAAGCCCAGTAACATTTAAACAAACATACATAATCATTTGGTCGAGTACTCAAATTGTGCGGCAGTTCGGCTCCTGGCTCCAGCATATCAAGACTCAAGTACTCAAATTCAACACTAAATTGCAATCTTTGATACTTCAAAGATTAAGTAACTTCTTTATTCTTTAAATTTAGTTATATACTTATTTATTTGTTTACTTATTTTATTATCTACAAGGTGTTTGATAGTATGCTTCAAAGAATTTTTTAATTCAGTAGTTCTATTTTCAATGTTTATTTTTAATATCAATGTATGATTTCGTCCCCCTAACTTAGAATCCTGGTTCCGTCACTGCGTAAAAGCATAAAATACCATTGCGATATTTTTAACATATCAAAAAGATAATGCACGTTTTTTTCCTCGAAAAAGACTACGATTCTTAATAAACATAAGATACGTTATTCAGAAAAAATAAAAAATAAACATAAGATACGATTATGGTATTTTTAACATATCGAAAAGATAATACATGTTTGTTTTCGTGAAAAAAGACTACGATTCTTAATAAATTTTCGAGTGACGAATATGCTGGATATATAATTAAAATTTAATCGGGTGGAGCTCATACAAATTTCAAATTGTGAGATAAGCATGGGAGTATCAGAGTACGTCGAACCCATAATTTTTTTTAAAATTTTGAGTAATTATTATGGCGAGTCTCTATGTAAATAAATGAAGGAGAGGGTTGGCCGTGCTCCCTATGCTGCTCTGCATATGCACTAAATACTGAACAGGACTACATTACTATAATATTTAGGACTCGTCATTGTCCACTTATGGCTCTCGCACAATAATGACATACCTAAAAGTTTGAAATTTTGGTCCCTTCTCCTTACTTATATACTGTAATAATCACGCACAATTTCTCAAAATTTAAATTGTCTCTTCCTTTTCGAATTTTACCTACAGGTCGGTCTTGAGATGTTCTTTGCTATTTCTAAGATGTTCTGTAATACTTTCTCTGATTCATTATATAATATTTTTGATTTTTTTGCACGTAATTTTAGGTGCTTTGATTATATATTAAAAATTATTATTTTTTATTTTTTTCTTTTTTTAAAAAAATATAATATTTTAATTTTTATTTAGAAAAGAAATTTTAAAAAAATAATGATTTTAGCCATGTAATCGAAACACCTAAAATTATGTGCACAAAAATTAAACACAGAGTATTTCAATAAAATTTGGCCCCCAATTTTTGTAAAAGCAAAAAAAGTAAAGGGATTAGAGACATTGAAAAGACACTCAACTCTTGTTACGGGATTCACATAATAAAATTATTAATCTCATTCGAGTACCTAATCAAAAAACGATAACTCGAAATAACTCCATTAATCTCATTTGAGTACCTAATCAAAAAATGATCCGTGACTTAAAATAACTCTTTTGACATTTTTTTTAGCAAAATCATTAATTAAGTCTTTAAATTAGAATTTGCTAGCATGTTTTTCTCCATAGATAACATAACCAACCCACTCAACTGTTATTATGACATATTAGAACAAAAATACAATTTAGAAATCAACTTCAATTTTTGAAAAACTAATACTTCTATAAGGAATTATTATAGTTAGATAATAAGACCTTTGTTGCTCTTCAAAAAATTCATCATGGCAATCAATTTCTTATAACAAGTCATGTCATTTCCAAGTTATTTTCTACATTTTCTAAAAAAGGTATATCCCGAACTTTAGATATCCTATGTACAATGGCTTATATTGCTTGCCCTCAGAACCGACATTATTTACCTATTCAACTCAACTACAAAACACAGAATCAAAATACCAACCACAACAAAAACATGTTTGTAGTTTGCACCACCGGGTAAATTTACAGTTGTGCAGCACAATGTCAGTACAGTACATTTTTTTTATTTATTTGTTGATAAATGCATTCTAATTTAGACCAAGTCTAATATAACCAACTCAACTCGAACCAGGAACATCAATTCAAGCTGAGGTGTTTTTGGTTAGGAAGTACGTACGTACTAGAGTAAATAGGAGGATTGTGGAGAAGTAAACGTCAACGAATTGACAGTAAAAGATTCAAAGTAGCGTGCTGGTTGGGGGAAAAACGTCACGCTTCCCCATGTCATGTCATTACAGAGTTGCATACTAGGAGGACTCTTTTAAATTCTTGTCCCTCACTAGTATTTTCTGCTTTTACATCACTCATTTTAAGACATCATCATATTGCACAACTATCTCAAGAAAACCAAATTTGTACATTTGTTTATTGTCATTGCTACTGTATTATTTTATTATTATTGTTTTAGGTTTCTTTATTTCAAGACATATAAACTTGATTACAATTTGCAGAGACGGAGAGAATGATGAAAAGGGTGTGAATGTAAGTCTTTCCTTCTCTACACTTGATACACTCCAGACCTTGTTTTTGTACTTAACCCTATTTTCTTCAAGCTATTCTGTTGAGTTTTTATCATCTTTTTGCTTTAAAGTCTTGATATTTTTCAATAATGTTTTGAATTTGATCTAGTTGAGGTGAAAATGAGGATTAATATTCTATTAGGTGTAGTCTATTTTTGTGGGTTGTTTTCCATCTTTTAATTTATTGATTGATGATGTTTTTTTGCTTGTTCTATGGATATATGATTTTTTTTATTACTATTTGCTTGATCATTGATGTGATTATATGGCTAAATGATTCAAAATATCAAATGGGTTCTGGTTCCATGCTACTTAGTAGTATATGGTTGCTGTGATTCTTGATTTTAAGGATGAGATGATGCTAAGAAGTTTAAATGATTGCTTTTTTCGAAAGATGGGTTCCTCTTGCTTTTGATGATTTCTAGCTGTAATGCTTGCTTGTCATTTGTGTCGAATTCCATGGTTAATTTGATGCTAAATTTGGGTTCAGTCTAATAATAGAAAATGCCAAATTGTTGATATTGTTGAGAGGAGTTTGTTTTTTCTTCTCCATTTTTAGTAATTAGTTCGCTTCGACAATTTCTCACGATTACATATAATGATGAGTCTTGTTTATATATGGCATTCCACAATTTGACTGTTGTCAGTAATCAACATTATGTGTGGCCGTGGGTATCTGTTGAAGAGTTGGTTTTATGTAGTCCCACAAGTTCTTCCAGGAATGTTTCAAAATGAAGAATATATTAGGTTAAGGAAATTAGGAGGGCTACCAGATGACAATCATTGTCCTTGATTCTCACTTTCTGGATGTATATTAAATATTCTTATTTAAGGCTTTATCTTTGTTATTTTCTGTTTTATTCCCTTTTGTGGTAAGTAAGCTGTCTAAATATTAATAATTGATACTTAACTAGATGATTCATCTAGAATCCTTATCTTGAATAAGTACTAGGCTCATAGATTTCAGCTCTGGTGTTTATTCTATTACTGTCTTCTGAGTAGCAAATCATTATGTAGAAGAAAATTATGCTTATTGTCTATCTTCATAGATGGTTGGTCAGAGAATCTTTTGGGTCCTGGTGGACTACATCAACTGATCTCATGTAAGCCTGGTAAGAAAATGTTATTGATGTTCTCAGTTGGCAACAGTAACATAATAATGTCATGTCTTTATCAACTTACTGGCGTCAAGTTTACGATGTCTGTTCCTATATAAAGAACATAGGTCAGACATACGATATACAGGCTGTGCACTTCTGTTCCCTAAACAATTAACTTAAATGATCTAATTGTGTGTATGTTGCTTGGCAGACCATACTCCATAGAAAGCAGCTCCCACAATTCATAGTGGTTAAGTTATCAAGTGTGTACAGTTCTGATCTTTGTCACTAAGAATTTCTGGAATCCCTGTATCTACAAATGGCTCCGGACGGTGGTGTTTGCAAACAAGTCATCGAATCTCTCCCAAAACATGTGAAATATGATGTTGGAATTGGAAAGATGGAGAAGAGTAACACTCTTATAAAGAGTGCCATTGGGCCTGGTGAAAAGCACAGAATTCCTTCAACCAATGGAGTGCATGAGCTTCTTGAATGTGCCGTCTGCAAGAGTTTAATGTACCCTCCAATATTCCAGGTATGTTCTTATTTCAGGTTTACAGTCACTCAGACACATAAACAAGTATGAATTTGAACGTGTTTATATTTATCATTTTTGCCACATTCAATTTTACATGCCAACAAAGGATACTACTTTGCGTATGGTTTGATTCTGTATCTAAAGTCAGCGTTATCTGTGGCTTTTCATGTATAATGAATGTAGGGGAAAAGAGACTTGATTGCTATCAGAAGGCATTTTACCTAATAATTTGATAAACTTTGCTTAATCTGAAAAAAAGGGGCAGCTATATCTTACAGTACTGGTCTTGGTTTGTACTCTTCCAACCCTACTATCAGTTCTACTGGGGTTTGGTGTAACTGTGTAGAGCAGAAGTTGTTGCTGATTGAAAGCCGTGATATAATTAATTTACTTATTTGGACAAATTGTTTTCCTGGTCTCTTTGACAAGATATCTCACAAAGTGATCGGATATATCTCCTCTCTTTGTAGAGAGGTGGGAGAAATCTGAACAAATGTGTGTTTCACGTTGACGTGCATTTTGGCAAGTAAATCAGTGACGAGTCTGATGAGATATGAAAGCAGTAAGGAAATTTTTATTATTCTAGGCTAATAAAGGTCTTTTCCTGATCTGGTGCTAAAATTTTTACAATAGTGAGACTACTACATCTAACCAGTGATTGTCTAATTGAGTATCTGCTTGCTAATTAATTGTTCTCAATATTTGTCTTGAAGTTCAAATTGTATAAATATTAACAGTACGATAAATAATGTGTGTCACTTCGACTGTTTCTTTCACTTTGAGTACCTGTGTCGGACACTTGGGTGTGGAGATGTGACACTTCTTTTGGGCTAAGAAAATGAAAAGAATAAAATATCAAATTTGACATATTGTGGACTCGTATCTAGTTGGACACACAGCTGAGTCCAGGTAACATAGACAATAATACTTCTCCATTTTCAAGATGCAGTTTTAACACACGTGTATCTGTCATGCGGTCGTTGGAGTAAAAAAACTAGCGGATGTGTTGATTTAATCTTTTGATTTAAATGATTACAAGCCTTGAAAGAGTTTTGGGTTTATCTGATGTTTTCTTCCGATACCTATCAACATTAGTGTTTTAGCCTGTAACATATTAGGCTGTGTAACATAAAATTTACAGCAATTTGAAGTTCTACTTACTTTTCTTATTGATATAAATCCTTCAGTGCCCAGATGGCCATACTTTATGCTCGGACTGCAAAATTAGAGTGCATAATTGCTGCCCAACTTGCCGCCTTGAACTTGGAAATATAAGGTGTCTGGCTTTGGAGAAAGTAGCTGAATCATTGGAACTTCCCTGCAGATACCAAAGTCTTGGCTGCCATGATATTTTTCTGTACTATAGCAAGCTGAAGCATGAACAACACTGCCGGTTCCGTCCCTATAATTGTCCTTATGCTGGGTCTGAATGTTCCGTAACAGGTGATATTCCAGCCCTCGTTGCGCATCTCAAGGATGATCACAATGTTGACATGCATGATGGATGTACATTCAACCATCGTTATGTCAAAGCAAACCCGCACGAAGTTGAAAATGCCACATGGATGCTTACTGTAAGTTTCTATTTTTGATCAGCATCAAGTATGATTCAATCTTGCTTTCTAGTGTAACTGAGAAAAATTACGTAAAATTATCCAAACCTGACCTACATATTATAATGCCATTTAGGTCTTCAACTGCTATGGAAGACAGTTTTGCTTGCATTTTGAAGCTTTTCAGCTGGGTTCAGCACCAGTGTACACATCATTCTTACGGTTTATGGGCGAGGACAGTGAGGAGAACAAGTTTGGCTACTCTTTGGAAGTGGGTGGATATGGGCGTAAGTTAACATGGCAAGGTGTACCAAGGAGTATCCGTGATAGTCACAGGAAAGTCCGGGACAGCCTAGATGGGCTCATCATTCCTAGAAATTTGGCTCTCTTCTTTTCAGGCGGGGACAGGGAAGAGCTTAAACTGAGGGTCACTGGTCGCATATGGAAAGAACAGTAGAATGTCTTCAGGTGTTGGGATGGTGGTTGGTTGTATAGTTTCTGGAGTCTCTTTCGGGCTCTCAAGTCTCCATGTAGCAGCTCTACATTTGATGTGATACTGCTATGTAGGGAATGAAATATTTATATCAAAGATTATTTAGTTTGTCTGGGGTATAAAACCATCCCTCTTGGTGAATTACTTTTGTTCTATGTTCAGATAAAATGTCCTTCCAATGTTAGTAGAACAGTGTTGCAAGTCTTCTGCTCTCACTTACTCACGGTTGTTGCAAATTTTCGACTTCAAAAGTCGGCCTCATAAAAAGAGGAACAACTCAAATCTAAAACTTTCATATACATTTAAACTTCATTTACATACATTATCGGATTATATCAGCATACATTATCGGATTATATATCAGCTCCAAGAAAGAAGAAGCGGACGAAGATTCTGAATTTCAAGCATTGTAAAACTTGTGACCTTGCTCGATCTTTTGTAGAAAATATTTCACTTTTTTATATGAGCAGCCTCAGCTAGATTCTTGTGCACTGAACAGGCAATGACCCTGAGTGGCTGAGGTCTACAAACAATAGAACAGTTTTAACTGAACTCGGACACAATATTTTATCGCGGAAATATTTAATTAAGTCAAAATACGAGTCGAACTCAAACAATTTTGTTCTTCATATGAATCAAATTCAAGTTTGAATTCATATTATAGACTGTAATTTCTTATCAAGCCAATGTCAAACTCTCGAAGACTCAAACTGCTGTTTGGGCTTTAACTGGATCGTTTACAGCAGTCTCTTTGCATCGAAATTTGCTTTTACACTTTGAACAAGATTCAGTAATAAATTTTTACAATGCATTGACCCGTGGTCTTTGCAAACAATTTCCGGTTAGTGAATCCTGGACAGGATGATCATATAATGCCCGGTAAAAATTTTCGTTGAACTGCGGTAGTCGAGCAAATATAACAAGTCCTATGTATACTCAACATCCATAAGGCAGCATAAATATTTGTTACAGTAACTTTGGAAACTATTTGCGGCATACGCACAAGTCACGAGTTTCTATCAGAAAAAAGGAAGCATAATACAAAGTAAACCATCTGGTTTTCTATCAGGACAAGGTAGCATAATACAAAGTAAACTATCTCAAGGATCAATACCCCCAGGATGTAGCACAATCTAACAATTTTATATGAAACTATCTTTACCAGTTGGTTCTCTTCATTCTTCTATCTTTCCAATATTGGACCTGCACACATGCAATTCAAGTTATTACTTATAATACCAAAAAGGCATCAATTGTTCATTTTCGCCTCTACGAAACAAAATCTAAAATCCTTACGATAGAAGATGAGACATTTGTACAATTAATAATTAGATTAGGACAAATATGCCATAAACTATGAGCCTAAACTACAACATTCATTTGTTCATAAATTAAACGATGCGTAGAATTCTCACAACTTTAAATATCAATAAACATAGCATCCATCGGTTTATACTTTATGTATTATGCTCCTAAGGAAATCTTTATTCTACATGATAATATTATGACCCTGAGTGAGTTTCCAGCAATTTCAATGTCGTTATTACATGCAGATCAAGGGGCATAAAACATAATACTACTAAAAATTTAACTTCCATATTAACCCATCATGATCATGGCATTCTGCCAGGATTTATAGCATTGGTCATTTTAGTTAAAAAGGGGAACTTTGTGAAATCTAAGAAACGGGTCCATAACAAATACTGTAAATAATACACATAAAAAAGTCAGGCCTAACATTTTAATTCACCAGTTCTCGTAAAAAAGAGTAAATTGCATGTTGCATCCTATAAGACTAAAAAGTCACATATACTGATCTTGGTATACATAATTTCTTATCATGCACTTTGATCCAGTAAGTTTCAAGTTGTTTTTACAGCCAATTTAGAAGTTAACCTCGGGGTAATTTTGGGAACTATGACCCCTTGAAAATTCAATTAATGTTCTGTCAGATGAATTTAAAGTTTTATAGAACTTTGGTGAAGTTTATATAGGGTGTTATTGAAAATTTGAGGGGGGTCTAAACTTCAAGTTGGAGTTTTAATGGAGACCTTGTGAAATTTTTTGGGCTTTATAAGAATTTTAGAAGTTTATTTGATCTTTAGTTGTGGTTTGAATGATTTCACTGAAGTTCCAATTGAGTTTTATTGGAATTAAACTTCATTAAGTTCCAAAAACACCTCTGATCAAGTTGGCTATACCTGTAAATTTGTAAGGAAAACTGTCGGGGGATGCAAAAATAATATGCTTTAAAACTTGCCAAACAAAACTGCATGATTTCAAACTACATATACAAATGTCAATATGTGATATATATAGGGTATGCAACGTGCAATCTACTCTAAAAGAATTCCCAACTCGTCAGAATTATTGATGCAGGACAGCCCGTTAAGATGCCCAAAGAAACTAGTTGGGAACAATATTTTAGGCTTTGGAAGCCCATTAGTTAAAGTATTCTAGAATCCCTTAATTATATTAATTATTACCTTATTTAAATTAGGAAATATTGTTTAGGATTCCTATAAATATTGGATTGATTATTGTAAGCAAATCAGATTATTATTATTGATATTGGAGATTAGTTGTTTTATCTGTTCTCTGCGTGAGAATTGTCTTCCCCAAACCCTAATTTAGACCCATCCCCCATCAAATGGTATCAAGAGCCATCTTCCTGCCACCGACCAGCCACCAGCAATCGCCAACAGCCGCCGGCAGTTTCCAGCAGTCACCAGCAGCCGCCAGCAGTCGCCAACAACCACCAACAGCCGCCAACAGCCGCCAGCAGTTACCAACAGCCCCCAAAAGCCATCAAAAACCATTGTTCCTTACTCTACACACCGCTGAATCAACCTACATCACCCATAAAATCTCTACCCAGTTTTTTTTTCTCTTGGAACTTACATCAAACACGTCGCATACATAAACAATACATAAGCGCTCCTGCATATTCCATTCAACACAAATTCAAACACCATCTATTTTCTCTTTCAGCCTATTAATTGGTATTCCAGGCCACTATCTTATTACTGGAACCAGCCTCTGGTCTTCCCAGAATTCACAAAACAGTATTTCAGTTTCAGAAATTCTGCAACACATCAACAGCCCCTACCCCTAAGCTTCTGATTTTGACAGTCCTGCCTAAAAAAAAAAAAATGGTGAATGCTAATGAGGTTAATGCAATACTTGAAGGACATATCCAAGAGCAAGAGAAGAAGAATGCAGAGTATAAATTTTCAATTGATGAGTTGAAACAACAGATGGCTGCCATGATTAGGCAACAAACAGCCATGCAAAATAGTATTAATCAATTGATTGGTCATGTTGAACTAATAAAAGAGCCGCCTAAAAATCAAAGGGATGTTGTTAACGAGCCTCACGATCAAGTTAGAGGAGTAAAGCTAGAGGTTCCTGAATTTAATGGCGATACTCGTGGAGATGTGTTTCTTGATTGGATACATAGTTTGGAGAGTTTCTTCAGGTGGCATAATATGAGTGATGCAAGGAAAATCTATTTCGCTGAAGCTAAACTACGAGGTACAGCTCGTATGTGGTGCGATAAAGAAAAGGAGAGCAATCGTCATGTTGGTAGAGGAGAAATCTTGTTATGGGAAGAAATGAAAGCTTCAATGCAACGATATTTTCTGCCGGCCAACTACTAGCAACAAAATCATATCAGGTTCATCCAACTGAGGCAACATAATCTTCCTGTGGCTGATTATACTAGTAAGTTTTATCATTTGTCCACGTTTTCAGATTTTAATCTTGATGAAAGTAGCTTGGTTAGCATGTATCGATCTGGTTTGAAGCCTGCTATTGTTAAAAGAATGTCCGGTAATCTTTATTACTCTTTAATTGATAAAATGCAAGCTGCTCAACAAATTGAGGAAGAGTTGTTTGGTAATTTCGGGGAAACCCTTGCCTCGAGTTATAAGTCACCGGGCTCATTGTCTAGTGTTAATCAGGGACGAGTTTCACCCCCCGCAACAGAATTCGTACAATAAAATCAGCAAAATTCAGCCTGATAAGGATCTCAAGTGCTTTAACTGCAACAGGACAGGTCATAAATATTTTGAGTGTCCTTCTCCAAAAACACCAAACCCGGGTAAAAGAGTAACATTCATTGAAGAAGGTGAAGAATGCCCTCCAGATGGTTATAACGAGACAACCGATGAGGAACAAAAGGTGTGTGATGAGTTAGAAAATTGTCTTGGAGCAATGCAGTCAGTCATCACGCTTGGGCGAGAATACTAAAGTTGTTCAAGCACATAATCGTCAACAGATATTTCGTCAACAGATATTTCAGACTAGAGCTACATGTTTTGGTAAAATCTGCTCCGTGATTATTGACACTGGTAGTTGTACGGATGTGATATCTAGTGATACAGTTCAACAATTGGGCTTGAATGTGGAGCCTTATCCCGAGCCTTTTGACATTGCATGGATTGATAATACAAAGCTGCGAGTGCGGGAACGATGTCTGGTGACATTTTCAATTGGGAAGTTCAAAGACAAAGTTATGTGTGATGTCTTGCCTGTCAAGCTCTGCAACATTATTCTGGGACGTCCATGGCTTTCTGAACGTGATGCACATCATGTTGCTCGTCCTAACACTTGTTGTCAAAGGAGGCACAACTTATATTACTTGTGCTTGCCCTCATGTGCCGTTCTTGCGTAAATCTTTGGTGCTTCATCGTGTTCCTTATGTTTTATTTAACTCGATGGAGTAGAGTTCTTTTCAACGGAGGAGAATTGATGCAGGACAGCCCGTTAAGAAGCCCAAAGAAACAATTTGGGAACAATATTTTAGGCTTTGGAAGCCCATTAGTTAGAGTATTCTAGAATCCCTTAATTATATTAATTATTACCTTAATTAAATTAGGAAATATTGTTTAGGATTCCTATAAATATAGGATTAATTATTGTAAGCAAATCAGATTATTATGATTGATATTGGAGATTAGTTGTGTTATCTGTTCTCTGCGTGAGAATTGTCTTCCCCAAACCCTAATTTAGACCCATCCCCCATCAATTATCCAATCTTGTCCACTCAGTATACTTGAGTCATCCTAGCTGTGAACTGCTCATAAGTCGTAATATCTTTTGTTCAAACAATGAATCTTTCAATTTGCACAATGTAAACACTGATTTTTAAATAAATATAGAAAAAAGTGAAATATATTATGTAGACTTTTCAACTTATTTATGATTTCTAAGGTAAGGAATGATCAATTGGCTTTGTTATTTAATATCTGCTTGGTGCTCTAGAGAAGGGGTACAAACCAAAAAAAGACGTGCAGACCAAAAAAAATGGAAGCAGAATAGTCCGTCAATGAAAAGTTTAGGAACTTACATTGCATCATCCACGTCTTGTTCGGGGCTTGCAGCGGAATTCAGCTAACAGCGCTATGTGATCGGAGGACCACTCTGGAGAAGGAAGGGCTGTATCCTTTCTCAAGCTATCCTCATCCAAAAGCTCTAACAAAGACTCCACAGTTAAAGAGTCCGCTAAAGGCCAAACAATAAATCCAGTTCACATCTCCATAATAAATAGTTTAATTTAATCAAATATTAAGAGAAAGACATCATTCCAAAAAATTAATGCACATTAGAATTTCTAATAATCTGTATGAGAAGCTGAAAAAGAGCTGTGGCAACTTTCAGTTAATATAGAGAAAAGCAGATGCCATTGACAAGTCAAAATCAAAAAAGAGAGAGCCAATATACCTGAATAAAATATGTAATCGAGAGTACCAATAAAGTCTCTAGTGCAGTTTGTGAACAAAGGCTCATTTGTGTTAGAATCCATCCTCCTCTTTTGCTGCTCATAGCCAAGACTAGCTCCAATTCT
This sequence comes from Saposhnikovia divaricata, assembly GCA_036435485.1. Classification (NCBI taxonomy): domain Eukaryota; kingdom Viridiplantae; phylum Streptophyta; class Magnoliopsida; order Apiales; family Apiaceae; genus Saposhnikovia; species Saposhnikovia divaricata. The sequence goes on from CM071596.1 coordinate 93,771,003, forward strand.
TGCAAAAGACGAGTATGCACTGACCTGTAAGAAAAAGTAAAGTGTAATAAGTACAAAACATGACATATATGGGATGTAAGTTGCAAGACATCTTCAACAAAAATTCTGCCAGAAGTTAATGTATAGCAACATAATACAAGTCAGATGGCAAAGTCTCCAAGCACAAAATAGGGAAACAATGCATACCAATGGTAGCTGATGCAAGAGCTTGTTAGCAGGGCGCAGGATTCCTAGAGGGTCCACAGCCAGCTCTGGATGCATAGGATCTACTTTTCCCAATGCCAAAAGTGCATGAGGAGCACTGTATAAGTCAAATATTAGAACAGTTAAATTCTGAAGCATAACATCGTCCAGCCTTTAAACTAAAACAGATGGCCAAGATTTAAGTGATGAATTGATTGTTTTCAAGCACATTACATACCTTCCGGGCACTGAATTGAAATCCCCACATACCAACATGGGGATGTCGGCACTGGCAGCTATCTTTTCTAACCCTTTCAAGAGAGTGTGGACCTGATAACACACATGAGCAAGTTAGAAACAATTATGAAAAACTCGACATGCTAATAAAGAGAGGTACACGCATCAACCAAAACCTGCCAAATCTTGACATCCTTCAGATCCTGGTGGATATTCACATGTGTATTGGCCTACATATTATAGAAACATATAAGCATCAGCACACAAAAGAAAATATGCAGACTATCCTAAGCTCTTATACAAGACAATATATATATACACACACACGATAAGAGCTTCCACATATTCAACTTTGAGAAAGGATTGACTGCATACGAGGTTGCGAGATCTCCATACTTTTACCACATACTGGAGGTCACTAGAGCCAAGGAGGCTTGAGGGTTTTTCTCTTCTTTTTTGTTACAAACAAAAGATTGATTAGAACCTTAATACGTTTTATAATTATTATCATTTGGAATAATGAATATAAGATTTCTGTATCTGAAAGGAATTAACAGTTTGTTTTACGAGAGAAACCCTGACTAGAAATGTGCAACCTACTAAAACAGACACTGGTACATCATCATCAGCACAGTAAAACTAAGGGCAACAACTTAGGTCAAGCTAGAAACTGCTTTGTTAGCTCAAACTTGTAACATAATTGACAAGTTGGTTATTCTCAGCTTAAAATAATATAAGCCAGAGTCTAAGACCAATAATTTACTCACCCATCTTAAGATGATACATATAAAGGTACAGAATTAATCTTATTGACCCTGCTACCATTTTATTAATAAAGAAATTATTTTTCTTTTTAAAAAAAGAATCCAGAAACCATAGAGTACTTTAAAAGTTAAAGTTTAATAAAATAAAATAAGCGCTGAATAAATCACAGTGACATATAGGTAGTGCATAACAACTGTCAAGGCTTCAAGAGTTGAATTTAAAGATTGATCCTGCTCAAACAAAACTGGCTTCCTAAAGATGGATACAAGAAACATCTAATGGAATGTAAAATACAAATAGAACTCAAGTATTTGGGATTTTGTGTGCGACTGGAATCAACTACAATAGACGTTTCAGTTGATTACATTAAGTACACCTAAATGAATAACACATGGACAAGTTTTAATTCGTTAATCATAGCCAACATCAATGTTGGACAGTTGTTATTCATTCAAAGTGTACTGGATGGGAAGTAGGCGAATAGTAAGGATCAAAATCCTAAAAGAAGAGCCAACTTATGTATTGAACTAAATATAGACAAAAGGTACTGTGAACTTACCACACAGACAAGCTGACGCTTCCCAGGATTATCAACCCCCTGATTACTGAACTTCGCTTCAAGAACCACGATCAGTGCAACATTATCCTACAAATACATTTGGTTTTAATTAACAAAAACAAAGCAAACAAATGACAAAGCAAATAGATCATTTTAACCAGCATACCTTGACCAAACGGTTTAAAGCAGATCTTCTCTGAGCATTAGGAACCAAAGCATCAATCAAAGATTGTGCAGCTTTATTAAACTCAACCTGAGGCATAAACAATTTAAGTTATGCAGTTCATAGATATATCAAAAGAATTGCAAAGTTTTTCCATACCTCGTATTTTTTGACATGCGAAAATCTATCTCTGCGGAAAAAAGTGGCACAGCCATCAATGGTATTTCCATTGCCACTAAAAACCTGAATTTAAGACATGCAATGTGGGTGAGTGACTTCACCAGTGATAAAAGGGTAAATAACTAAGATTTATTAACAAACAACGGACCTCAGCTGTTTTTCTTTTGAACAGCGCTTGGTATCCATGTTTGTCCAGCTCAGGGGCAAAAAATTCCTCAAAATGGTCGCTTTGAACCTGAAAAGCAGGGACATTAGAAAACATATTAGTCAGACCCAGGATTCACTAGGAATGGTTAACATTATACACAGTTATGAGCACCACTACTACACCTAGATGCAAGATCAAACTACTATATGATAAAACAAAAATGAGCAATGATCTATGAAGTACTTTTTATCCAACATTCCAACAAACATAATAAAACAAACATAATAACTTAAAACTAATTTTTTAGAACTTGTAGATTGAGAATTCATTTTCACAACTAATCTAACCAATAGCCTGATATTAATTACTTACCTCTTGAAGGCAAACAATGTCTGCACGATAACCAACTATTTCTCTTAACAAATTCTGCCTACGGTATGGCCATGAAAGAGCCCAAGAAGGGCAATAATTGTATAACTCATTCGAAGCATATACATCAGCTAAGACGTTGTAGGACAGCACAGTAAAAGTTCCTGAAGACGATAAACGGCCATCTAAATCAAGATGACCTGTCACATCAACTCCACTGACCGAAATCAAGCGACGTGGAGTGGGAGATGGAGCTGGAATAACACGAGATGTTAATAAAGTGTTGACAGGCCCTGCTGGTAATTTCGTTTCTGCATCTACCACAACACACTCAAACTTAAGTACATGGCCGATATCATCAGCTGTTGGTGTGTAGGTTTTGGCATATCCAACTTCAAACCACGTCTCCCCACCATTCCTTTGTGCAACTGCAGCAGGATATAGAGGAGTCGTACCATTCGAAAGGCTAGAATTAGACTGTGAACCAGCCAGCCCACCAGATCCGGTGCTATTAAAGCGTCCAAATAGTTCTTCCTCCTCGTTTCCATTTTCATTTACAGCACTAGCAGCACGCTCATGAAGAACACGATGATGTTGCCATGCATCGGAAAAACATTTAGAAGAACAATGGTAACTTTTGCCAACAGGAATCTTAGCCTTGACACATCCCATGCACTGCAAAGTTGCTTGCTCAGATGGATGTACACTGCAAATAGCAACTTTCTTATCACTTTGTATCCGGTACCTGCAGCGGAGACGTTCAAAGGATTGAATATAAACTAAAATGAGTTGAGAGACCAAGTTTCAAGTAGCTTTACGGTATATGTACATATACATATATGACACAATATCCATTATTTATCAGCTGGATTTTGTAACAAGAAGATTAAGAAATCAGAGGGTTCAAGAAGTTTAAAGTTCTAAACAAACAACATCGCGACTTGACTGCCTACCTTCAAAATCACACCGTTCTACTTCTAGTATAAATAGCATTAAAAAGTATGTGTATTTCCCTAACATAATAAATTATCTAGGCCTTACAGCACTATATAACTGGAAACTCTAGTCATGGTTAATGGGGGAAATTCTACAGCAGATCGAGTGGTCTGAGTCGGACTCTGTAATAACAGAAAGATGTTGTAATCAAACAATAATGTATCTAACAAATGATAAAATGTGTTGCAAAAAGGTAATCACAGCATCAATCCCACCATGGTCCACTGGGTCTCAAATGAGATAATTACTCACAGAGCAACTAAATCATAAGAATTTACGAGAAGTTCACAAATCTAATCATGTATGATAACAGCGATTTCAAAAATTATCATAGCCAGAGGATGGTTGCATGTGCTTTCTAAGCAAGCACTTGTTGGGCCTTAAGTGAGTAATTTTTTTCTTCCTAATCATCGTAGAATTGACTAAATACATTTTTTGAAGATTTGGTTGTCCCTTTTCTTTGGGATATTTTTTGGGGATTTTGTTGTCCCTGTATGGTTCATAATCTGTATCAGTATTTCATTTTTACGTTTTCTACATATCATAACTTTAAATATCCTTCAAAGTGTGCAGGTGCACGTGCACACATGAACACACTGTACAAATATAGGCTAACAATAGTCACCTGCCTTTCTTTTCTAACAAGTTCATAGATTATTAACAAAAAAATCCAAACATAAGACAAATACATGTCTTTGACATGATCATCACAATAGAGCGAGTAACAACTAACAAGCATGTACTAAATAAGCACCCAAACCTTATAACATATCATTGCAAGAACGAATACTGGAACACATGGTCAGTACTCTGTGACCGTGTCCACTAAAATATAACCACATAAGTACAAGACGCTAAAACAATGTTTGCTTGCGGTGATCATAATCCAAAAATTTGTGAATCAGTTAATCATACACATTTAACCAAAAATTAGTGAATGAATTAATCCAACACATAACTGAATCACATCATACTAAAAGGCAGTACTACTTAATCTCAATCAATATACATATTAAATTAATTAAACACATGTCCAAATGCACATCAGCCAAAATTCGAAAATTACGACAACCAAAACCGTAACAAAATAAGAGGATATAATTAGGGAATAAACAACTTGCCACTTGTATCTCAAGAAATGTCCATCAACAGGCAGGAATTCATTAACATCATCGGTGCTAACAGACTTATCGGGACGTCGAAGTAACACATAAGGAGTAAGTTCACAACCAACAATCGGAATATCGGACGGGAGATGAACTCTCAACACAGTCAGCATACTTGTTCAACTTGAATAAATTCAAACCCTAATAATTCAATGTTTAAGCCTCCCAGACCTGGCAGATCCGCCATCACCTATAATTAACACACGCCAGAGTTGTTTTTATCAGTTTGATACACTGTGGATTGTACTAATGTGTGTTTAGATTCAGCTGTGACGCCAGTGGAGAGATGCAGACTAGATTGATTGGAGATTAGAGCAATTTGAACAGGATAGTTGAGAGAGAGAGAGAGAGAGAGAGTGTGTTGAATCGAGAGAGAGAGAGAGGAGAGATTTAAAGTTGAGAAATGGTGAAACAGGGATCAGTTGATTGGGCTTTAGGGTTTTACACAAAACTGCTGCGAGTGATGCGAGACTCCAATTTACAGCGCCTGTATCCTATATATCGGAGATTTTATATCCTCATTTATTTACAGGCGACTAGAGTAAATTCATTTCTTTAATTATGATTTGGGGTCCAATCTCTGAAAATATATTCAATGTCTATATTATTGCATTTTATTATGATTATGATTATTTGCTTGTATTGATGTCAATATTAAATCTACGTGTTTAATTTCATTTTTTCCAGGAAAATTTATTAGCAATGAATTAAATAACTTAAATATTAATCTAGCAATTATTAAATCAAAATCTTAATTAAATATAATAGAAAGTGCTGGTTATCTATTTTATGGTAAAGTTAATTATATTAGTCTATATAAGATTTTTTTTTTTTTTGTAAATTTTACCCCAAATTTTAACATGTTACAAGAAATTAAATTACTCAAATTTTAGGGAAAAATATATCAATAATTTTCCTTTTCTTTGCATTGAATTTGGGCGACTTTGAATCCTCCTATATTTGTTAGTATGATTGGCATCAAACCTCATAATTTATAGATTGAGTAATTCAAATAAACGGATAAATAATGTATCATTATCAAGTTGAAAATAAATCCGAATTAATTCCTCCATTCTTACACTATACAAAATCAATATTAGCATGATTGCTGTTATTTTCTTGTTATCAGAATCAATCAGTAGCATAATAAAGCTTCAGTTAAATGTAGTGTAACAGATTTTTTTTTTTTCCCCTTTTTTTGTTGCCATCTTACTTGAGGTAAGACTGTAAGAGCATCTCCAATGGCGTTAGCTAAAAATGATTGACTAAATTACATAAAATATTGATTATGTAAAATTTATCGAACCTGTAAGACATTGTGTTCCCATGGTATTGGCTATAATGATTGGCTATATTTTAAAAATGGTATCTTATTAATATTTCAAGTTGTTATTAATGAAATATATAATTTTAATATAGAAATAAGTGATGTGACAATTCACTACAGGTCTCTAGAGGTTCGACAAAAATAGCCCATATCAAGAGATTATCTATAATTATAGACAACTGTTTTGTCCCATTGGAATGCAAATTTTTTTACACATTCTTTATAATTCTTATTTATAGTAATTAATTTCAAATTTTACATAAGAGGTCTCTCCCATTGGAGATGCTCTAACCGCTTGAGTAAGAGGCCAATGTTTTCACTACATTTATCTTGCGTCTTTATTGCATTCGTCTCATCAAGGCTCTGATTCTCAATAGAACTATAAGAAGCTATCCCCTCCCCCAGCCTTGCCCTTTGTTAAAGGATACCATACAGTTAACTAAAATGTCAATAACGAGCCACTGTAGGAGAGTCAAACAGATTTTACGCAATGCATCAGTGTACACAAACTCAAACACAGAAGTACAGATATGGTAGAAAACCAAGATAGAAGATTTTGCTACTGACCTTTGTAATGTAGGCATAGTAATAAACATGCATTGGTGGGAGAAAGGCAAAAAAATTACCTGAAGAAGGCACAACAAGCAATAGAAGAATCAATAGGACTCGGAACCAAGTCCTAAAGTAACAAGAGAAGACTCCAGCTATTAACACAATATTTTGAAGCAACTCTTCTCCGTAAGAGAGTTGGTTTGCTTAAGTGTTAGTGTTAATGATGAAATGAGTATATCAACTAAGATCAAGGCCTACAAGCATTGGTGGTGTTTGTAAGAGTCCAAGACCTTAGGCACAACTTCTTTCCTTGGTGCTTATCATATTTCATGCCAATCGCCAAGGTATCCTAATGCCCACAATAATTTAGTGACAAGATAATCTTGAGCTCCTAATGCAAAACTCCTGAAATTGGTTTGTATTCTAAATAATAAATACAAAGATAAGTTGACACATGGTTCCTTAACCCGTTGATTGGTTTCCTCACAGGCAGAAGAAGAGAACTTGTACGAAAAGCATACTGTCTACTAAGATAGTTTCACTAGTACAATCAGCAAGACCAAGTTACCAAAAAAAAAATCAGCAAGATCTTGAGAATATTACTTAAGCCATTGATTCATAAGGCATCTTGTTCAGCGTATCATATTACTATATTAGTGTAATCAACAAATCAATTCATTGTTTATCTTACAGACTATAACCATTAATCATACAGCCTATAATCAGAATCATGTACTAAATTTTCACAAATCAATTGACAAAACAGAGATGATGGAACTATAATAGGCAGCATGGATAAGTTTATTGGCACTAGCATGTGTTCAAAAATTCATTGTACAAGATTAATCACACTTGCATCTACATGATTTCCCAGATTAATACATCATATTTAGTTTCACATAATGATAGTATAAACCAGAAAAGTCATAAAAGAATCAATTGGCAGCCAAAAACCAGTCGCATTTAGTGCAAAGAGTAGGAAGGTGCTCTTTAAAGACCTTAAACACAAAGGGACTTGAGTATAAAATACATGATCTGCAATGGCTCAATGCATCCATAAAATATAACTCTAATCCTGCGCAAAATTGCAATAACATGTCTCCAATAATAAGATCGCAAAACATAACATTTTGTCTAAACACACAGCTATGAAAAGACTGCATAAGTTCATACATCATAAGACGAACCAACTAGATATGGATCCAGAAACAAAGCAGAACTTAATATCCACCCTTGAGATCATTAACCACATCATAAGGAATAGGGGTGACCGTCTCCAGTGTTGCACCTTCTACCATGAAACCGGGTTTGGGACCCTCGGGCTGCCTCTTGGTACTAATAACTTCACCTCTGGCCTTGGCCTCAGCCTTCAACTGGTCATTCTTCCTCTTCCTTAGCTTGACTTCCTCAGTGCATCTTGAAGGCATAACATGCTCAATACGCACATGGATCCTTTTTCGGATGATCCTGTTTCCTACCTGTGTTGGTAAGCACCACATATAGTTTAGCATAAAAAAATTACAAAAGCAATCAAAAACACCAGTAATAAAATTATAAACAGATTTTCTGGTCTCATTACAAGCTATTCAACTCCAACAAGAAAATTCGGGAAAAAACCATTGAAAAAAAAAAAGACCGGACCAAAGTTGAAGAAACAGTTGATAAAACATGAATGTGCAATGCCTATTTAAAATGTATCCATATCATTATAGGATACAATGAAATGACCATTATTAATTAACATAGACAATCAATCAAACCTACCACTCGGTGACTAAATATCAGATAAACAAATTCAACTGCAGCCCCAAATGAAGGCCAGTTCTGGTCAACATTTTAGACAAAAAAAGCCTGATATCGATTAGAAGCATACATCTCACAGAAAGAATCCATCAATATTCAATACCCACTTGCATTAGTAATAAAAATATAAGAAAATTCAATAGCAATACACATGTGACTGTACTAAACACTCCTCCAATTCAGTTAAAGTCACGATACGATTACTACAGCAGTTAAAACATGCAAAACCCCCAATTATTTTTAAACTCATAATACCTAAGCATTTTCAATTACAACTACATCAACAATAACATACCACTTCAATTACAGCGCAAAATAAAAATCCACAAGTAAAACAACAAAATGAACATACATACATGATACAACGCCATAACACAAAACAATAGAGAAACAGAGAACAGTAAGAGAGAGAGAGGGGGGGGAGGGAGAGAGGGGAGAGAGGGAGAGAGGGGAAGAGAGAGAGAGAGAGGGGGGGGAGAGAGAGAGAGAGAGAGAGAGAGAGAGAGAGAGGACCTGTTTGTTGATTTCAACACCAATAGCACGTTTGGTGACATTCCAGACCTGACCAGTGCGACCATGATAGAACTTATGGGGCATACCCTTATGAATAGCACCATTAACCTTGATATCAACATAATCACCGATGTGATAAGTCCTCAGGTACGTCGAAAGATGGATCGTACCTTTCTTCCTGAACGCCCTTGAGAATGAGTCTCTGGTCCTTGACCTAAGTCCATGTCCTGCCGGCATTTTTAATCTCTCTCCCCTCTCTCTCTCCCTCTCTCTATCTCTCTGTAGTTTAGGCGGAAGAAGAAGAAGATTGCCTACACCCACCTATTTCTATCTATCGTTTACTTTATATTGTAACCCTAGTTTCTTTAGGGTTTTCCAATTGGGCCTTTTTTTAGTCCATCAATGCTGGTCTTTTGAGGGGTTATATAGCCCAGCCCAAGTTCCTAGATGTTTTGTCCTCTCAGCTTTCCCTTGCATTTTTGTAAATTTATTATATTATTTTGAGAAATTACCGTTTTTACGTTCTTTTAAAGTTTAGTTTGCAAAATTACCATCTTCCCAGTTTCCTTGCAAAAATACGGTGATTTACCATTTCTCTTCTATTTTACTATTCACAACCCTCATCTTCTCCCATCTCCGGCGACCTACCACCTCTTCCGGCGACCTCCAACCTCCACCACCACCCTCCCCTCCCCTCCCCTCCGACCTCCGATGTATCACCGACCTCCACCTCTGATCCCGATCTCCATCTCCGATCTCCGGGGCCGCAGGCCTCTCCACCCCCATTCTTTTTCTAACTCTTCACGGACTGTGAAGCAACTTTTTTGATAATTTAAGTTACTGAAGTTAGATAGGCTTGACCTTAGGGTTTTCAATCGAGCGATTTCCTTGTGGAAATCAAAGTTGGAAGGCGGCTTAAACAAGTGCATCGGCTGCGTGGCTGCTGCTATTAAACAAGTTGAAAGGTGAGGATATAATTGTCGAAAAAATTATATTCGCTGCGTGGCTGTTGCTGATGGCTGAATAACAGAAAAAAGGTACAGCGGCTAACTCGGCTAACTAACAGGTAGCATGGAATGGCGCGTGCGGCAACATCAACAGGAGGAGCTTCCGTTTGTATTTTGTTTTCCAGCAAGATCATATTTTTGTTTGTATTGTCGTATTTTTGCAATTTTAAAAAAGTAATTGGTATAATTGCAATTAAAATGGTAAAATTGCAAATAACTATTCTTAAAATTTTACTTTTATCAATTTATTTATCAAAAAAGCTTTATTATTTTTTATTTGATTCTATCTATTCAATGTTTTTTATATTTTTAAAAATTAATTTGGCTAATTTTTTTTACGGATTTTGCAAAAATATTTATAACTAAAATGAATATTTAAAGTTATGGTATTATACGATGTTATTATTTATTGTTCCCTTCTATTTTTAAAAGAAAAACATTTTGTAGTTATTAAAAAAATAAAAACAAACAGATTTTGTTTTCAAAATTCTTTTAATTTTTATTAATTTAAAAACCATCTACATTAATATAAATATAAAAAGTCTATACAAGCGTACGAGTATGGCGGACAACAAGTTGTGCACTCAACTACATCCAAAGCCAGGAATCCAAATGTGTCAAAAGCAAACGACATAAATATGTGTTGATTATCTCTACACGCTTGGTCATGTTTATGTACATTTGCTTCAACTATCTTTGTAATTGTTTGACCAACTATAAACAACCCATTGTCAAATCCACTCAATGAAGAAACTACAATAAGATCAATACAAGTATATATATTTCCCTCCATTCCAACTGTAAACTAACACATCAACTAGCCTACGAGTTGATTTGACTTCGCCTGGAAGGGTGAGAAAGTCAACAGGTGCCTCTTTTTTAACCCAACTCTCCATAAGACATCATATAGTACGTCTCTTACCATGTCATGTTGATATTTGAATCCTAGTTATTTTTGACAATAGATAGCGTGCTCCCCAAATACATCCATACGACTCATGCACAAAGAACAATGTGCTCCATTTGAAAATAAAGGAATCATGAGCCTATACCTCAAAATCATATGATATTCTATATGTGACATACGTCGTCCTAATCCCTCTATTGGTGTGGCTAATAGAAAATTATGAGCATGGTTGGCATGCAAGCACCGAAAAATCGTTGTATGTCTCTCTAAGAAATCAAATTTAGAAGGTAGATTATTGCAAATACCACTAAAATAAATGTCTGCCAACTAGTGCATTAGTTTAAGGGGGACAGAACCCCCACTCAAGGCCTCCCTATATCAGGGGGGGACAACCCATCTCGCGAAATATGCGGATCTGTAACAGGCCAAAAAACCTATGACTTCCTTATATTTAACTCCAAACCCAATCCACGCCTTTCTGATTGAATAATTGCCAAGGCCTTAGAATCCCCATTCATTGTACCATCATCCAAATACCACGTCTAAAGAGAAAGAGTGCATACCTCACATATTATGAGAATTAATGGGTGTAATATAAGTGCAAAGAGGAGAAGCCTCAACGGATCATTTTCTTGTAAACCACAGGCTGACCATATAAATCCAGACCCCAGAAATAGCCTAGCTGATTGCCCATAAAGAAACTCCACCCAATAAGACATAGATGAACGCCTAGCTTTGACTTCTTCAAGCATCTTCCCCCTATCAATCATATTAAAGGCAATCTTGAAGTCCACCAAGAGCATAGAGAGATTAGTGTTTGACCCATTTACCTCAACAAATCAAGTAACCACATGCAAAATAGCATCGACACCTCCTGAAATTCCAACACCAAAGTAAAAATCCCCCAAGTAAGTAGCCATCACCTTACCCACCTTCTTCAATGCCACTTTGGAAACTAAATGTTCTATATGGTTGTTGGTTCGAAAACTAACTGCGCAAGTGTACGCGGTCACAAGTAATATAATAAATTCGTTCCCACAGAGACTTGGTGTTTGTTCAGAAATAATATTTAAGCAACGACGTATGATTAAACAACAAACTGCTTGAATAAATATCAAAAGAGGGTATTTTGTATTATTCTAATTGATTAATTAAATTATTAATATTAAATAATTCGAACTAATTAATTTAATTAAATGAAAATTTATATGTGAGAAAAACATGGGATTCTAATTTCATTATTTATTTCATTTAGAATTGATGCCTTAATTTCAAAGTAATTTTGATAATTTACGAAAGCTAGTCGGGAACACGAAAATAACATAAGCGCCTTTCAGTCTTAACTTATATCAAACCACACAAACATCCACTTAAAAAGATAGAAGTCGCGAGGACACCTTTTATGTTTAGACCCTATATGTCTATAAGATTTGAAAACATAATTGGTTTACGAATAAATTCCTTTATTATGACTACATAGGGTGATGTGAAAAAATCCTATCACTTATCGTAAATGTACATGACAATTACGAACCTATGCTAACATGGCAAATTCTAAATTTCTAAATCCACTTTCGCATTCATTAGGAATTAATAATTTAGACGTTAGCTACGCATCTAATAAATTAAGCGCAACCACATTAGGCAATCTGAATTTTTATCATAATACAAATTATTAAGGCATCGAATTACTAAATTACGTAAATAAATCCATTAGAATCCCATGACGGCGATTAGTTCATAATTAAACGAATCGTCATCATGGGATTAATTGAAATCATAATAATAATAATAATAATAATAATAATAATAATAATAATAATAATAATAATAATAATAATAATAATAATATTAATAATAATAACAACAACAACAAAAATAAAACTAAATTAAAAATTACGATAAATTAAATATGAAAATTACAAGAGATAGAAAGTAGAACCGAAATAGCTTCCAATGAAAGAAAAGAGCGCTCCTAATAATCCCCGTAAATTCTTCAACCAAAATAACAATTATACTAAAATTGCAAAAATTTAAAGTGTATAAAAATGAAACTTAAAATTACAAGAAAAAAGAGAGAATACAAGAGAGAATTTATTGCTCTCCAAAATGTTGTGTTTTACAAACTTGAGAACTAGGCTATTTATAGCAAAAATTAGCACACCACAATTAATAAAATAAAAATGAAAAGAAATAAAAAGAAAAGAAAAACACACTACTTGATTTAAAACAGCCGAAAGTGAACCACACCAACAACAGCTAATATCATTCTGCATTCGGCCCTTCAGCAACTCCAGACGCGGGCAAAGCGCGTGCACTGCACGATCAGAATTTTCTTCCTTTCTCCAGCGCGTGCAAGACACGCGCGTCCGGGCGCGTCTACTTTTCTATCAAATTCAGCCGACACACAGCAGACTACACTTAATGCCTTCTTTTTTCTCTTTTTTTTTGTTTGTTTATTCCCTTTTCACACAACTGGCGACCTGCAACATTTTTTTAACAAATCATGGCCTAATTTGTTTTATAGGCACGGTTCCGTAAACATATTTTTTTCACCCGCACAGCTTATAATCTTTAATTAATAAATAATTGATTTAATCCAGAAATTATAAAAATAAATATCTAATATTATTAGATATTTAAAAATATAATTTCCTAATTAAATAAAATATTTATTAATATAAATATATCTTTAAGTCCTAAGATGCGGTCTATTGAGGGCCTGGAACCGGACTCCTTTTGCTTAACAAAAAATATATCAATTCAAACCGGGGTTTTCTCTTTAAGAATATATCACTTTCCATCTTTTTGTGATAATTATATTTTCTCCTTGCTCGTCCAGGTGTAAATTATGGTCTCTTGAGGATCTGAAACCAGACTCTTTTTGCTTGGAAAAAAATATATCAATTCCATCCGGGATTTTCTCTTTAAGAATATATCACTCAGAATTTCTTTATGATAATTCTAATTTCTCCTTGCTCGTTCAGGTGTAAATTACGGCCTGCTGAGGATCTGAAACTGGATTCCTTTTGCTTAACAGAAAATATATCAATTCCAACCGGGATTTCTGCTTTAAGAATATATCACTCAGAATTTCTTTATGATAATTCTTTTGGCAACTCTTAATTCCGAATTAGTGCAAAATTTCACCGTTTTTAGACTTTTATCGCCACGATACCTAAAGTTGCGAGTTCTACACAACAAATGCTGAAACACAACAAAAATGAATTAAAAGACACAACATACTTAAGGATAAACCATCAATCTAGGCCCTTTAGCGCATAATAAGTGGATATGAAATCCACTTATCACACCCCCAAACTTAAACTGATGCTTGTCCTCAAGCGAAAACAGACTTGACTACCTCTAAATGCATGAATGCAACTGATGCAAGGATCCCATAAGCAAAACAATAACCAATTTAGCAGAGCGTCTCAGAGAATGTGATAACTCCAAATAGAGATCGACTAAATATCAGCATATTAACATTTACAAGTACAAAAACGTGCGTGTGTGCAATACTCATCAGAATTACTCTTAGCACTAGATCAAAACCATAAATATTCTTCGTCAAAACAATCACAAGTTTATAAATAGAATGGACGCTAGACACTTCATACCCTAGAAACACCTCCATCATCATTTGAGTTAGACAGGAATTCATGCTTTATTAACAACTATGACGCATAATACTATACACAACACACATGCTTATTTGACCGTGCAATGGATGAGACCCCAAAAGGCTTATACAATAATACCCATGTAGCGAGCGTTAGGTTAGTGGATCCCAAACCGGAAAAGTCTTAGGTCACTAGGCTTGAGTCCCCTAGAACTTAATTGCTCGAGTATTAAAGAGCTCAACCTGGCCAACTCTGCATACTCACACTCTCATAAACACTCTTTATTTTTACTTTTATTTTCATTTTATTTTTTTTTCTTTTCTTCTTGCTTTTTTTTTTACAAATGCAATCTGGAATAAGAATTCTCAATTTCAACCCTAGACTACTCATATAAATATGAGCTGGCTACTAGCCAATTGACACCTATCCATTATTAACAACTACTCACAAACTAGCATGAACCCTGGTTTCCCCCAAACTTACATTTAGTGATTCTACGCTATCAAGGGAATAAAGAAAAATTCCAAATATAATCAAGTGATTAAATTTCGACAACCAAACAAGCATGACCTTAACCTAGCCCCAAAAGCAAATGATGATTTGTGTAAGATTGTGTTTCTGCAACATGCACGTCAATTCATGAGTATTTAAATCAGCCCTCTATCCATCATTATCACACTTAAATTCATCATTGACTACTAAACAGAACCACCAAACGCTACGGGATCAAGGAAAATATGATATGCAACTAATCAATTTTTTTTTTTCAAAATATGAATTATCTGAAATTTAACTAGCATGATGTATTATGAACTACATAAAACTATATGCAATGCTATGACTCGATTAATGAAATATCGTAAATCACCCCCAAACTTAAAATATTCAATGTCCTCATTGAAGGTATAGATAAAGGATAAAAGAGAACTCCCCTAACTATCGGCATCGCTGCCCTCCTCGGGCAGTGAATCAGGAGGTGGAAATGAGCTCCAACCTGAGGCTAATCCTGCAACTCGCCAATGGCCTGCAAACTGAACAAAATCACACAAAATCAAACCATACATAAAAACACCAAACCTATGGGTTGCCTCCCATGAAGCGCTTGTTTACTGTCGCTAGCTTGACGATTCTGCTGCTTGATCATGTGGTGGCCAACACGGTGGTATCTGCCTCACGGTTCACTGTTCCCCCAAAATAATGCTTAAGCCTCTGTCCGTTCACCTTAAAAGACTGATCAGGCGACTTATCAAAAATTTCCACTGCTCCGTGCGAAAACACTATTTTAATCGTGAATGGACCTGACCACCTTGACTTGAGCTTTCCAGGAAAAAGTCTGAGCCGAGAGTTAAAGAGTAGAACCATTTGACCCGGTACAAATGTCTTATGTACCAACCTTCTATCATGCCATCTCTTGACCTTCTCCTTGTATAACTTATTATTCTCATAAGCTTGTAGACGAAACTCCTCAAGTTCATTAAGTTGAAGCATTCGCTTTTCACCAGCAGCCGATATGTCGAGGTTCAATTTCTTCAAAGCCCAATACGCCTTGTGTTCTAGTTCAGCAGGCAGATGACAAGCCTTACCATACACAAGCTGAAAAGGTGACATACCCAATGGTGTCTTGTACGCTGTTCTGTAGGCCCATAGAGCTTCATCTAGCTTCAACGACCAATCCTTCCTTGAAGGATTCACCACCTTTTCCAAAATCCTCTTGATTTCCCTGTTGGAGACTTCTGCCTGACCATTAGTTTGAGGATGGTATGTTGTTGCAACCCGATGCGTCACACGATACTTTTCCATTAATGCAGTGAATTTGCGATTACAAAAGTGCGTTCCCTCATCACTGATTATTACCCGCGGAGTGCCGAAACATGTTAAAATGTTCTTATGCAAAAAATTCAGCACTACCTTAGCATCATTGGTCGGTAGAGCTTTCACCTCAACCCATTTAGACACATAATCCACTGCCAACAGAATGTACTGATTATTGAAAGATGATACAAATGGCCCCATAAAGTCTATTCCCTAAACGTCGAATATCTCAACTTCAAGAAGCATGTTGAGCGGCATCTCGTTCCTCCTGGAGATATTTCCAACCCGTTGACATCGATCACATCTCAACACAAAGTGATGCGCATCTTTGAACAATGTTGGCCAGAGAACCCTGCTTGTAGTACTCTGGCAGCTGTCTTCTCTCCACCATAGTGACCCCCATACGTGGTAGAATGACAATCGTGTAGAACACCTTCAGTCTCACTATATGGAATACATCTCCTGATTATCTGATCTGCTCCCTGTCTAAATAAGAATGGCTCATCCCAACGATACCACTTCACGTCATGCAGAAATTTCTTCCTTTGAGCGTAAGAGAATCCTGAGGGAATGACATTACTCACCAGATAGTTCACAATATCTGCAAACCATGGTTCTTCCTCTTGCACCCCAAAAAGCTGCTCATCTGGAAAAGATTCGTTGATTAAAGTTTTATCCCTTGAATCCTTACCGTGGTCTTCCAAACGAGATAGATGATCGGCTACCTGATTTTCTATCCCCTTCCTGTCTTTTATTTCAAGCTCAAACTCTTGCAGCAGAAGAATCCAACGAATCAATCGTGGCTTTGAATCCTTCTTTGAAAACAGATATCTAATGGCTGCATGATCAGTGTAGACTGTCACCTTTGTCCCAAGCAAATAGGACCTTAATTTCTCAAAACCATAGACAACTGCCAAAAGCTCTTTCTCCGTAGTAATGTAATTTAGCTGTACATCGCTGAGTGTTTTACTAGCATAGTAAACCACATGAAAAATATTCTTCTTCCGCTGACCAAGCACAGCTCCCACTGCAAAATCACTAGCGTCGCACATCATCTCGAAAGGTTCACCCCAATCAGGTGTTGTGATAACAGGCGCTGTTGTCAACTTCTTTTTCAATAGCTCAAAGGCAGCTAAACAATCTTGATCAAACCGGAAGGGAACATCCTTCTCCAACAAACTGCATAAAGGTTTAGAGATTTTGGAGAAATCTTGAATGAACCGCCGATAGAAACCTGCATGACCAAGAAAACTTCGGATTCCTTTGACTGAGATTGGTGGAGGAAGATTTTAAATAGTCTCAACTTTTGCCTTATCCACTTCGAGCCCCTTACTGGACACCTTGTGCCCAAGAATGATTCCTTCTTGCACCATGAAGTGACATTTCTCCCAATTGAGCACCAGATTAGTCTCAACACATCTTTTCAGTACTAGACTCAGGTTGTGCAAGCACTCATCGTACGAAGTTCCAAAAACTGAAAAGTCATCCATGAAAACTTCAACATTTATTCCAATCATGTCTGAGAATATGGCCATCATGCATCTCTGAAAGGTCGCAGGAGCACCACAGAGCCCGAAAGAAACTCGACGAAAAGCAAAAGTGCCAAAAGGACAAGTGAATGTGGTCTTCTCCTGATCTTCTGGGGCGATACAAATCTGATTATAGCCTGAATAACCATCGAGAAGGCAGTAATATTCATGGCCAGCCAACCTATCCAGCATTTGATCGATGAATGGAAGAGGAAAATGATCTTTCCTGGTGACCTTGTTCAACTTGCGATAGTCCATGCATATTCTCCATCCTGTGACTGTCCGAGTAGGAATGAGCTCATTCTTCTCATTGGTTACAACTGTCATGCCTCCTTTCTTGGGCACACACTGAACTGGACTCACCCAAGAACTGTCTGAAATAGGGTAGATGATACCAGCATCCAGCCACTTAAGAATCTCTTTCTTCACCACCTCCTTCATAATAGGATTAAGTCTTCGCTGATGCTCAACAGTAGGTTTACTTCCTTCCTCTAGCAGAAATTTATGCATGCAATACGAAGGGCTGATTCCCTTGATATCTGCTATGGTCCAGCCAATGGCTGATTTGAATTCTCTCAGAATTTGCAAAAGCTTATCTTCCTCACTTCCTGACAGATTAGAAGCAATAATAACAGGTAATGTAGATGCCTCACCCAGAAACGCATACCGTAAGTGGTCCGGCAATGGTTTGAGTTCAAGTATAGGAGCTTCTTCAATAGATGGCTTTAGACGCTCCTGAGAATTTTTTTAGTTCTGCTAATCCAAGAGACTCAAATGGCATATCAAATCTTCTCTTCCAAGGAGCTGAATTTAATTGCTGAAGTTGTTCTGCTCCTTCTTCATCTTCCACCTCAGAATCCCCTATCAATGCTCTCTCCAAGGGGTCTGTTAATAACATCTGCTCAAGCTCCGTTTTAACTGTAGATTCGACCAAGTCAACTTTGAAACACTCCTCCTCAGATGGAAGCTTCATTGCTTTGAACACATTAAAAGTGATGTTTTGGTCTTGCACCCTCATTGTGAGTTCACCTTTCTGGACATCAATCAACGTCCGACCTGTAGCTAAGAATGGTCTTCCCAAGATAATGGGAATCTTATTATCCTCCTCAAAATCTAGAATAACAAAGTCAGCTGGGAAGATGAGCTTATCCACTTTCAC